>UELW01000222.1:3763453-9333351 GCA_900490495.1 Danionella dracula | reverse complement strand
ATGGATGCACATGAGCTCATAGCATGTTTGTGTGGGCTGCTCATCCAGTGTGAAGGAAGCTGTTCTCCCTGTGGTGAATGACAAATGCAGCTGTATCGATCGCCTCTGTAGCTCAGGCTCCCTAATGACAACCAATTAATGACTTCATTTGCCCCTGCGCCCAATACAGCAAACACCCACTCCAGGTTGAGGACCCCCTTGAGAGGCATCAAAACAGAGCAGCAGAGAGGAAAAACCCTGGGCTAAACTGAGCAGAATTGATACTAACTTGAAGAAAATTAGGGTGAAACGTTTTCTTTCTTTAATGTTAGTTAAAAACTGCTCTCAAACAAACACTCTGTTTAATGGAGACCATTTCAAAGTTCAGAGCTCTGTTTATTTCACTTACACCTTAATCTATTCGTCATCACAAAAGATAAATTATGGAAATTACACATTGGAGTATGGGGAAAATACCATAAAAAATTAACTGTGCATAAAAGAAGGTAATTAAATTAATTTCCCTCTAATTGTCTTCCCACAACCCCTAAATTAAGACTGGAAAAGAGCTCATCAAACCTATTATGAATGATCTCAAATATTTTGAAAGTCAGATTTTAATGTGATTAAATAAAAATATAACAATATTACTTACAAAAAAGTTTCATAAAAATAAATGAAAACATACATACAAATTAGTGCATGGTTAGGACATTTTCTTTTTCTTTTTTAAACACTTTTAAAAACACTTTAAAAACTTGTGTGATAACTTATAAATATATATAAAGTCGACCCTGTGAAGCAAGAAGTATTAAACTCTAATATAAATGTCCATCCATCCATTTTCATGTCAGCTTTTTCCCTTTCGGGGTCGCCAACTCCTTTGGCATATGTTTTACGAGGCAGATGCCCTTCCAGCCACAACCCATCGCTACCCACAGCGTCACCATGATGCTCCCAAATATATATATATATAAACTTAATATTTAAATTTAGGATCATTTTCCCATTCTGGAGCAGGACTATCCAATGAGTTGAGCGATCAGTTGCTCAATGCTCAGTTGAGCGATCTGACAAAAACATGAACAATATTTAGTTGCATCTTATTTTGAACTATGAAAACACTAAATGAACTACTTCAATAATTGATTTCATTACTTGAACAAGACTCCTTAATATCTCTTTATTCTTCAGGGCCATTTAAAGATTCTTTATATACTTCCTCTGTAAATAATTTTGTTAATAATGATGATTTTAAAATGACAAGTTTTTAGAAGCAAGGCAACACTGCCTAGCTCTGTAGCTGTGTCCCATCAGATGTTTCTTCTATGCAAAATCAATTAATAATTTCCAAACAAATGTTTTCAATAAGAATAACGATAATAAAGGGTATTTTAGTGTTTTAAATTTGTAGATAATATAAAAAATATAAAAAAGCATGTATGTTGGAAAATGTGAAATTAAATAACTGCACTTGCTTATTCAGTTATTTAAAAATAAATGTGAGAGATTTAAATCATGGCGAAATAATTATAACACATTTTAGAAACCTATTTTATAATTTCAAATTGATGACTGCCTTTTCAGCCACCACTGCAATATTTTTTTTTTTTTTGTGAATTTTATTATCTTATTTATCTCTTCAACTTAAAAATCAAGAAAGTTTCTTTTCAGACTACCAAGGATTGTTTGACCAATTACAAGGGTCAAGGGAATATATGTTAAAACTAGGAATATTTTACAGTGAACTATTATTAAACAAATAATTACATTAATGATTCTCATTCCCAGAAGATTTCTGTGAATTTTTTAGTGTTCATTTATTCCAGACTGAATGTTGGAAAAAGCCTAACACCAGAATACAAACACATTGCAATGATCTGAAACCCTTAGTCTCATTTCTGTCTCCTACTGTAAAGCAATGTTGAAATTGACTTGTACAATTGGTCTCCCGTGGGGGGAGCTTTAAGTGTGTGTCCGTGAGCATGTATATGTGTGTGGGGGTGCAGAAAGAAAAGGTCATGGTGACAGCGCTGTGGTAATAGCAAGCTGAAATTGTGCCATCAGCCAGACATGATTGATCAATTGAATTCCGCGTCAGTGAAAGTGTGCGAGGGAGAAGAGTATTATATAGACGATGAGCTGGGACAGGATCCTCATCAAGACTTTACTCTAGTATGAGCTTCCATCAAGATATCTCAGTGTTTCTGTTTCGACCCCTCTGCAGTTAACCCCCATCATCTCTCTTCTCTGATTCCTGAGCAAGAGGGCAAAAAAGATTAAACTAATTTAAAGATATTCACTTGCTTGCAACTAGCCTTCAATGGTCTCATGAGATTAATAAAGTTGATCATTTGGAGATTTAGACACTATTCATTTAAGCTTTTACCATAATTAATGTTAATTTTTCACTTTAAAATACTTAAAAAAATTTCAAGATAGCCCTACATTTTCTCCTTGAAATATTATTTTTGTTAATAGACAAAAACAATTCTTTATAGAGAGATGGAAGGTTAGGGATAAGCATTAGCCTCCCTCAAACTTGGTGACTGATGCCAAGAAGCTAATCATTGGTAACTTCTTCTACGAAAACTGATCAGCTTTTTGCATAATGACCTGATTTCCCTTTGCATGTAAACACCTTTCACCTTATATGTTTGTAACTGAAAATGCTAAAGGTTTCTGACTTCACATCAATCGTTTTGTGTGTCGATGTAAACACAGAATTTTTTTTTATTTTTTATTTTGAGAGCTGTCTTTTTTAGTGCATGTAAAAGCAGTTAATCTGTCTCTCACTGTTGAAATAAACATGGCAACATGTAAGTTTAGCGTTAGATATGGGCTGATTATATTTTTGTTTGTTGGCAAAATACTCAAAAACAAATTCCTTTAAATCTAGAATACTTATAAAATGTACTTCACGTCTCAAGGTTTTCTTTCCTCTGTCCGGGATTCATGCATTACATCATTTTTCTCTGTAAGACAGTCGATCAGTGTAGACGGAGCATCTCATAGATCACAGAGACTGTGGGTCATACCAGAGAAAATAATAGATAATATATTGCCGATGGAAAGTGACATCAGAGAGAGAGAGAGAGAGAGAGAGAGAGAGAGAGAGAGAGAGAGAGAGAGAGAGAGAGAGAGAGAGAGAGAGAGAGAGAGAGGAGAGAGAGAGGAGAGAGAGAGAGAGAGAGATTTCACTTCAGACTCACAGAAAATAATCAAATCTGAAAAATGTATTATATATGGTGTTATGCTAAAGATGGACAAACCCAGAATACACACTTTTGAATGTTGAACAGTGAATTCAACAAACACCACTATTTCTATGAAAAGCCCTAAAGGGTCACTATGTTTAAAATGTTACTGGGTCTATGGCTGATCCCTGAAGAAGAATCACCATTTTAATACACAACACAGTCAAATATGTAAGATTTTGATTATTTTAGTATTATTTTCCACTACAGTTCTTGTTTAAGATCAAGATTTTAATAATTTTAATATTATTTTGCACTACAGTTCATGTTTAAGCTCAATTTATTTTTTGCAATACAAGATAACAGATAAAGTAAAAGTAAGAGTATGGTGCAAAGAAAGCAGGAGACAATATATATACATATATGTGTGTGTGTGTGTGTGTGTGTGTGTGTGTGTATACGTTGTTGTAAAAATAAAAATACGTTGTCAATGTTGTGTCTTGTTCTAGAGCTTCAACATGACTCACAGAATCTTTTTTTAAAGTATGTTCATTGAATGTGTCAGAGTGATGTGTTGAGTCAAATAAAAAAAATGTTCTTCACTATTTATTAAGTAGTTACCAGCCCATCTTCTTTTAGGTGACCTGTGCTTTTCAGATAGGTCTAAAAAGGAATGAGTTTGGATAAGTCTACATATCATTGAAATTGAGGAAGAATTTTTTTCTGTTGTCTTTTCGAGACTACAGCATCAGGCTGACTCTGAATTTGTGTTCTTCTGCATGTGCAGAGGGATCTGAGGGCTCAGCGCAGAGCGGTGATTCTCCAGGTAGCGTGGAGATTCTGAGGAAACATCTGCGTGCCGATGCCTTCACACAGCAGCAGCTGGAGGCTCTGGATCGAGTGTTTGAGAGACCTGTTTTTTCCGATGCCTTTCCTTCTTCTGAACACATCAAACCAGAGCAGGTCAGTCTGACGTTTGTCAAATCTGCGTGGAAGACCACCATAGATCTTTTCATTTAACATTTCATAGGCTATGACCATTCAAGGTAGAAAGAGAGAAGATAAATAACCCATCATACACTACTAGTAAAATGTTTGGAATCAAGTTTGTCAGTTGGAAAATAGTTTGTCAGTCTACTGCAGTGTGTAGAATGGCTTTTTTGTCCCTTGACGTATAGAGCATTGTTTGTATTTTTACAAACTACATATGACTGATCTGAAAATGCTCTATTAATTAGCTGGTAAAAAATAGCATTCTGCATATGATGTTTCTTCATATTGGACTTTGAATTGAGTTTTCACAGGTTTTCTTATCAAATACAGCAAATACAAAATCTTTAGGAGATTATTTTGATATTGAATATAAACATGCACACAACCTTCAAATGCTTCCGAAACATTTTTTATTTTTATTTTTGACTGCTTTATTCTTCGATTCATTGCTTAACAAAAAAAAGTGTATTATGTTTGTTTTAGTTTTTCTCTGGGATTAAATACAAAACAAGTCTTTGTGCATAATTATGATGTTGTTTTATTATTTTAATTCTAGTATAAAAATGTTCTTCACTATTATGTGGCATTAAAACATTGTTCATTTTATGAAACTCCAAAACAGAAACTATCGTTTGGAGAACAGGTGTTTATATACTTAATTTACTGACCAATAAATCATGTCATAGTAGTTCAAGAGAAAAATCTCTTGTTTTTGTTTGTTAAAAGCAGACTTGCTTAAAAACGAACAAAAAGGAGCTAACATTTTTCTGAAGGAGTGTTGCTTTTACTATTACGTAGCACTATATCAGCATTTGAACAATCTTTACAGTGCCCATTCTAGTTTATTATCAGTTATGTCTTGTGATTCAGTCAGTAGACATTTTCACTTGCAACAGCGAAGGTCATGGTTTTCAGTCTCCAAAGGAGAAAGAAACAAATAAATGTGATTCTTATATACAGTTTTAATTTGTCCTATTGCATATTATAGGGTTCTATCTGATATTGTGGTCAAAATGGATTTATGCTGATTGTTATTTAGAATATCTGATTACTTCATATTTAATAAACAAAAAAAGTTTCACGCTTGTGTTCGCTGATTGGCATTATGAACAAGAGTATGGAGAGATTAGAGCGCTCCTAGTGGAGCTTCCCATAGTTGTCACTGACATAAGTCTCCTTTCCCTATTACGTTTAAATGTTACATTTTCTTAAACAATAATAGTTTAATTCAATGTTACATAGCCAATCGTTTGAACTAGATCATTGTGTTTCTGTTAAACAAGAAGGTTCTATCCGCTTTTGAGCTGCTCCAAAAGTCATATTTTACAAACGTGTAAGAAACTTGACAATCTACAAAGACCATATTTAAACTTGCTTATTACTGCATGAAAGGCAAAAACTTTGAAACCCTATAGCTCAAAATTAATTCATATAGAACATTTAGTTTTTGCACAGCATTTGTCCTTTTGGGCAATCATAAAGATCTTTATGATTTACTATCTATTACTTATACTGGAAAAAATATTTGATGATGCCATGGTTATACAGTAAGTTAATGGTTAAGAAGCCTCAATATCAATTAAAAAAACATATTTGTGTCAGGATAACACTGTCTATCTATAAATGTGCTTACTCCTATATGTATGTTCATGTAATAGTTTGCTTTAAGCAAAAACTAGCCCCGGTTATTTAATTTTTTTTTATCATGCAATAACAACACAAATTTGGAAAAACAATAATACTAATTATATAATTTCCTACATGTAAAATCGCTAAAGAATAACAGTAATTAATTCCTTAATGACACACACAAGTACTTTATGAAAAACATCATATCAGAAGACTTGCATTTGTTATAATAGATATGCAGTATTTAGTTTCATTAGACGACTAAACAACGAGCAAGAATTAATTTCTCCCTGAAAGAGCGAGAGCCATAAAGCAAAGGGAAGAGCTTAATTGAGTTCAGTTTAATTTGGGGCCGATCGGGAGCCATTACTCCAGCGATTAATCAGACCGACAGTTTCACCTCCAGAAGAAGGGCTCATTTACAGCTAATTACCAAACTGATTTTCACTGCAAGATCAATACCCAAATGAATTGGAAATGACTCGCAATCACAAAGGCCGTCAAAGAGGGTATTAAACAGAGACGAAGGAAACACAGAAGCCTTTGAGGGAAAAACTGGACGAACAGAATTGCTCGAGAAAAATCAGTTTTTATTTAAAGCAATATTAATCAGAACATTTTCTCCCTTCATGCACATTTTTTTCTTCTCCCTGCCCCTAAATTAGTTCGATGCTCTGTCTTGATCTCTTTCAATGTCATAGTATCAGTCAGAAGCCACCTCATACAGGAAGTATTCTCTCTTACATGAGTAGATGGTCAGATGTGGGAAACTTAGAGACTGAGATGGCACAAGAGCAAGTGTTGCCTTGATAACGCTTCCATCGTTCACTTTACCTTCAATCTCTCCAAGGACTGAAAGCTTTAAGGACTGGAAAAATAGATTTTTTGAAAGTTTGAGCAGATTATGTGTATTTAAGCCCTTTGTAAAATAATCCACTCAATACACAAAGACTGTCATAGTTTAAGCAAAATTCCATGTGCCTGAGAAAATGTGTCCATGTGTCAGTGAAAAAACTGAGAATTCAGAGGTAGAATAATAGAGAAACATCAGGGAGGAGGTCTCAACAGAAAATAGTTTAGCAACTTAAAGTGTATGGACAGCTGCTGCTGTATGACAGAAAACAAGCCTTCTACAAACAGACTCAAATGGATTATGCGCTGAGAAGAGTTAGGAAAGAGGAAGAGAATCTGTTGAGTCTCTTCTCAGTTTTCTCCTCGCATTGGGAATGTAACGACACTCTGTTTACTGTTCTGTGATCATCTACTCTTCCCTGGTGATGAGCCCTGACCTACTTTTTGTTAGATCTGAATTTTACAACCTGATTTTTGCGGTTTGAATTTTACAGTATTGAATTAGATGTTTTGAAATGTTTCTTCTCGAAAACTTTAAGCTGTATTTTTATAAACTGAAAATCTGTGAAAATACATCTATAAAAAAATGGTTTTAAATTTCAAAAGTTCAATGTTGAAGTTACGAAATTCAACTCAAATGAACAAATTCAAAATCAAAGAAAGAAATTCAAATTCAAAATCTTTTTTATTGGCATTTAATATTCAGGTTGAATAAATTACAATTGTCAATAATTCAAATCACTACAATTCAAATTCAGATTGTTGTGGTAGATCTCTAGCTCCATACACTCTCTACTTCAGTTTGTTTTTTGTTTGAGTTAATAGGGTTTTAATAGTTAAATAAACTGACATTTTATTTAGCATAATACTTAAATCATTCATATGTATCATGGCATTTATTACTGAAAAGCCTATAAAAATCTCACAATGTTAATTGGAGAATTAATTCATGGAATATGTATATCAAATATTTAAAGAGTTAAATTAACTCATTAAAAGATTGTCTTAATCAAATAAATATTGATCTACATTCTACTATATTAATCTAATAGACTAAAACCGTTTATTTCTGTATGACTAAAACTTGACTAAAACAAATAGATTTTTAGGGACTAAAACATGATTTTTGTGGACTTAAAGGTCACATTTATTGCACCTTATTTGTAATAAATCAAATGATTTCTAGAAGTATTAAATATCTCATGTAGTAAGTAGTAAATGTTTTTTTTTTTGCTAAATGTTTTAAATTTGCTTTGGCTATTAAATATTAAAGGTGAAATCTGCATTGCAAAAACAATTTAAAAATACCAATCAGCAGAAGCTCTAAATATATGGAAAACACCCTTTTGATCTGGGGCTGTGTTTGTTTTGGCTATTTCAAATGTCAACACTGGCCCCCAAAAATCACATTCGGGACTTTTAAATCTCACCATTATTAAAGATGGTTAAACTGCCATCAGAAGGAGCTCACAAGGCCATTAAAAAGTCATTGTTGCATCTCCTCCCACTCTTCTGCCAGCCATGTGTTCGTCCCTCTTGCTCTTTTTCTCTGTTGAGGCCATCTGCATGAGAAAAGCCCAGCATCTCTCCCCCACACACACTTTGCATGGATAGAGTTTATCTGCGCTAGTGACAGACAGGCTCAGGTCAGGAGCCTCCCCCACGACACACGGACGGACATTTGCAGCATGCAGACGCCGGAAGTCTCCTCTCATTAAATAACAAAAGCGTTAACAAAGAAATGGAGAATCCCCCTCGCCCCTTCATCTGCTGCCACGGTCTGAAGAGCAGCTCCAGCAGGGGCTGTGGGAATGTGAAAATCATAAATCTTATCAGTCATTCCTCAACCTAGGCCTTGTGAAGGAGATTTTAAAAGGACTAAAGCAACAATTCATTTTTTTCCTTTTTTGAAGGAAGTATACTAATCAGGCTCTCTCAACCTGACTAAAACTTAGTGTACATCCGATAGACCAAATTTGTGTTCAAATAATTGTATACTACTATTATTATTACTATATTTTAGTAATTGTTAATACGTAAGCACATCTTCAAATAAAGTTTATGACTCACAAATCTCTTACAAGTGTGCGTACGGAAACTTACAGTCAATGCTAAGCAGTTAATTTTTATTCATCTATACATCCACGATCATACTCAAAAATGAATCGTTGGAGCTACATAATTAAATTATGACACACACTTCCACACAATTTAATCTTATTATCCTACCTTATTTTGAGTAGATTGAATCAAATTTAACAACTCTATTTCATCCAATAAGATAAAATAATTTTAAATTACATTTTATAATAGAATTAACGTTTACTGAATGTAATCTAGTTGGACCAACTTAATATAACTATGGCACATTTACTCAAAACTGAATTGTTATCTCAATGTATTTTAGGCATATTGAGCTAATAAAATCATATTATTTTCATTTGAATATTGTTGTGCAATTAATTTGTACACAATTTACTTTTGTTGGATTAACATATTATAATTAACAGACTATTTTCACACAATTGAATTAGGCTGTCATAACAGATTTTAGAATGAAATATTTTCACCAAACAGCAATTTAATCTACAAATAAATACAATAATCTCAATGAAAATGTGTTCATTTTTTATTACAATGTCAAACCATCAAACTAACTTTGAAGAGCTAGCAGCTATATGTCAGGTGGTACCCAAATGTAGACCACCTACTCAACTTAAAGTGTTTTACTTTAAATAATAAACAAGAAAACAACTAAACTGTGAGGAATATAAAGCAGACACAATCGAGGGATAATGACAGCTAATACTAACAAGCAGTCTAACACAAGGTAGGTGGTGGTAATCGCGTGCTCTAGAAAAACACAAACTAAGAGTAGACAATCTAAAATGTTAAGACAAATGCAAATACTAAAGGTAAACCAAAAAATACGCAAGGCATTGGAACAAAAGTGACAGGCCCTGACACCATGCCAAAGACAGAGCTGGAGAGCAGAGAGGGACTGAATGTGAGATTTTAAAGGGAGAGAGGCAGGTGTAGCTCTTTCTCCTGAGAAGCCACTGACCAGTCCCCATCTCAAGTGACAGTCATTACATTACATTTACATTTATGCATTTGCCAGACGCTTTTGTCCAAAGCGACTTACATTAGGGGAGAGACAATTTGCAATCTGTTAGACTGTCAAAGTCTATCTCAGCTTCTCATAATAGAAATTATATCAACTGATCAATAAACCAAAGCAGTGAGGAAGTAGAGGAAGAAGATAAAGACAGAGGAAAGAAAAAAGAAAGTATTTTTTTTTTCATATAGTAGGTGTTCCCTGAAGAGAAGTCACATGGAGATCCTCTATTCTGAGGATGCACAATTCAAGTAATTGACTCAATTCAGTTCTTATTAGTTGATAATAATTAAGGAATTGTAAGTACCCTTTGATTTAGTTCAGGCCGATCCAAAATAGCAATGTAGAAACAATAAGCTGATGAATTTAATTTGTTTCAAAATATTGTATTTGATTTAATTAAACACCTGGATTTAATTTTTTTAGTGCAGGTCTTAAATGTGTTCTGTTTTTGATGATGAAGTTGAGTGAGTGTTTTATAAGAAAGGGATGAACAACAATTAATTATGCATTATTCTGTGTTATTTTAAAGCGATCCGGGACAATTTAGGCAATATCAGGGTGCTCTTTTGATCGTTTAGTTTGTTTTTTATCTGAGAGACTTTTTACTTGGGGATGCTTTATAATGACATTAACCTAACAGATCTGTTTAAAGAGTTCTTACATGCCTCCAACACAACATGTGATCTTTTATTGTAGCCTTAACTTGCTCTATGCATTATTATACATGAGACTTTTTAGAGTGCGCGATCTGGGATGCAGTAAAATGTCATGTGATGGAAGTGGATTTGATTTACACACACTGTGTGCCACAACATAACTCCTTAATCCTAGTTGAAAAAACAATAGATACAACCATCTCTATATGCCACTAGTGGTTTCTATGCTTCTTCTTTGATAAAGGCAAAATTTTTTTAATATAAACGAAACCTTGTTTCGTCTGAGCTCAATGGATTGTGGGTAATATCAGACAGTTGATTGTTGATGTGACAACTCAAAATATAAAACTTAATCCCATTTTTCCGATTTAATAAAGAAAAAACATTCTGAAAATTAGTGCAAGTACGTTTGAAGCTAAGCTGCTAAATCTCTTATGCTTGTAACGCAATGCACAGCTGACAACAACAGCTGAATTTATAATCTTTTACTTTTTTCTCCCTCTTCTTTCTCTACAGGCGAGTGAATACAGTCTCCCCACGTTGAACCCTGGCCTGGATGAGGCCAAGTCAAGTCTCTCTAATGGAAGCTCGGATCTCGGGGCCAGTGTCTCTCAGAGCTACTCTACAGGTGAAGAGCAGAAACCACTTTTTAATATAAATTTTGTTAAATATGAGGTGGTTTCTGGTATAATTACCAATTCATCAATTCCATTTAACTTATGTGAATGTGGTCACTGTGGCTTTGCTCAGGTTGATCATCTCAGTAAAGTTTTGAGGGAATAGTCTGTGTGAATGGCACAAGAAGAGATTCCATCTTTACGTTTAGAGTTATGGAACATTTCCTCTTTTTTCAAATGTTCATTGTTGGAGTTTATTATAAAAAGGTGCATTGAATTGTTTAATTAATTATTTCAGATGATAATTTCATAGTAAGAAATGACACATTTTTTGTTTACTTTTTATGTTCTGTGAATATTTCAACATGCAACTTACCACTTATACAAAGTGGTACAGTTTAACTTAGGTCACTCGTAGTAGATGTTGTATCAGCTGATCAATCAACCATAGCAGGGAGGAAATAAAGTGAAAAGAGGAAAAAAAAGAAATGTTTTTTTTCCATAGTGAGTGTTCCCCAAAGAGAAGAGTTCTCATTTGCTTTTTGGAAGCTGTTAGTGTTGCTGCTTTCTTGACTGGATCAGGGAGTTTGTTCACACAGCCAGGGACAGTAAGAGAGAAGGTTCTGCTAAGAAATCTTCTGCCTTTATGGGACGGAACCACAAGACGCTGTTCCTTTCCGAGTGCAGAATTCTGAATTGAGCCCTAGTTAATCGAGCAGATTGTGGCTTAAAGAGTACCAGGTGAGCTGTCTGAGAGAGTGATCCGAACCCTAAGGGCTGATAGAAGCCCCGACAAGACAGAGCGATGAAGGGGGAGCGGAGGGATTTTTCTGTTTAAATCACTGATAAGCAATGTGAACAAGCATCTTCCTTAGGGGAGATAATGAGAGTGATTTAGATGGACCACCCAGTCAAATTATTGGACATTTGATGTTTCTTTTTCGAGCTTGAAAATGGCAAAAGTTGCAACCAAAATAATGACCAAGATAAAATGTTAAAAGATGCTGCTTCAATTTTGAGAAATGTAACTACATCCAAGTATATGATAACTGTCTAGTAAAGTTCAGCTAAATGCAAGAACTAAAACTATAAAGTTTAATATAGGTTGAAGTTTAAAACAACTGCAACTTTTCATCGGTTAGATTCATTTTAATGCTGGAAGAGTCCCTCTGGTTACATTCAGAGAAATAATTTTACATCCTAAAGGATTAGGAGAATGATAAACTATAATGTGGCTTTAAGATTAGAATAAACTATTAGCATTTATTATTAAAAATGAAGACTGTAATACTAATACATGTTTTGTTATTTATCCAATTACTATCTTGAAATACAAACATTTTTTGAAGGTTAGTTGATTAATAAATGAAATAAATGTTTACAACGATTGGCATTATTAACATCATCTGTGTAATGTGTTCCTCTCATAACAAACTGAAAGAGTCATGTCACATTTATTAAACCCTCATAGAAATTTTGGTCTTGTAACAAATTTAATATAACAGTTTTTCAAATTTTCAATTTGTTGAACAGAAGATGTTTTATACTTTAACTGCTCTATTAAAATGATATCAAACCTGAACATTTACACAAACAAATTCATCATTCAATGACAGCAGAGAGGGAACGAAGGGTTGTCTCTCTCCTTGGCTCTTGCACGCTTGTTAATAATGAACGATGGGAGAGTTAATTAAATTGTAAAATTCTCGTTGTTGCAGTACTTAATGTGCATTGAGTGACGTTTACTGACAGTTTTATGATCCCCTTCACTTCAAAAACAAATACACAACACTTTTATTAAAAACTACATTATTATGCAGAGGCCATTGCAGTCATTATACTGTCTTTGTCTGAGAGAGCGAGAGAGAGAAAGAAAGAAGGAGAGAGAGAGAGAGAGAGGTTATCGCTCTACCTAAAATATCTGCCTCTATCTTATTGTCTTTTTCTGAGGGCAACACGCTTCCTGTCTCACAAATTAAAACTAATTTCTCCTCGATGCAAGACAAAGTACAGCAAGCTTTTAGCACAGTTCTGATTATAAACGATTTTCTGTGAGAAAGATAGTGAGAGAGAGTGGGTGGGTTGTACCTCTCCAAACATGCTCTCCTCGTTCAGCAGGCTGCCTGCGTTTTTTTTTTTTTTTTTGGCTGGTGACAAATTGCAGCATCTTGAATGCAGAAAATAGAGGTCAAACACTTCCTGCAGCCTCAGTGTTGGGACATTAAGGTCTCCTTGTTGCTGCCAGTTTAATATTCAAATACATTCCAGTCTTTTGTCTCTCTCAGATAACCTTTTGAATACAAAAGATATATTTTTGTTTGCATTATTTCAGTAATACTACTGATTATATTTTTATGTTGCGCTGAAGCTTGATGTTTTAATATAAGCTCTATATTGAACAACAAGACTAAACACAGAAACCAGAAAATCACTTCTGATTGATATTTTTCCTCTTTACAGATTTTACTACTATTGTAAATTTTTATCATTAAAGATTATCATTAAAGCTGAGCATTCTAATATTCCTCAATGAAGGTATTCACAGAGGCACATATTGTCAGCCTTCAAACAGTCACCTATACCTGGTTATTAAAAAAAATCATGTCCATACAGATAAGGGTTAAAAATACTGAGGGAAAAAACTAATAAATAAAAAACCTGAAATGCTTCTAAAACATTGTAAAGAGTGAGTCAATCCAATATAGGACTCCTAAATCCTATATAGTGGCCAAATCATAGCAATGATTCAAGCTGCATTTTAAATAAACTTCACCTGGGGTTTAAAAAAAACTTTTTAATGTACAGACTAAAAAATTGTGTTTACAAAATAAATGGGTACATGAAGAGGGTCTTAATTAACCTTGTGGATCCTAATAACCTGCTCCACACTCCTTCTGCTCATCTGCTCCTGTTATCTGTATTTTGTTGTTGGGTTATTTATTGAACACTAGGGTTACCGGTACAGTTTGCTCATTATCTCCATTCTCTGGGTCTCTTGGATTTAGAGCAGGGCTTGAACATGGAAAAAATAAAACAAAATAATAAGCAAACATATCCATTATAATGCACAAAAGTTCACGATAAATACATTAAATCAAGATAAATACATAGTTTTCAGTTAATGAATGCTGGTGTCAACAGTAAAGAAAATGCTAAAATAATGTTATTAACCAGTTAAGGGCCATTTAAAAATTATGCTTATGTTTGGTATTTTTCTAATTATAATTTTTTGTTCCTGTGAAAATATTTTTTTTGATTAGAGCCCTGATTTAAACATTTACATTTGAATCTTTAAAGAGGAAAAGTTTCCAGGTGATGAGAGGAAACCTGGAATAAGTTTCCATAACCTGCCACTTTTTACAGATGAAGATACTTAAAAAAGACATCAATGTAAATATTTGCTTTTACAAATGTATTTTTTCATTTTGTGTATGCCTAAATAATTAAATACATATATTACACTTTATATAAAAAGCAAATCCATCAGTAAATCTTTTTAATTGGATTTAATTATTGCTATTTTGACAGCATCTTGTGTTTTGTTTTGCCCAGAAATGTAAAAAAAAAACTACTTCTACTTTTTCATTAGTCATACATGTAAACCTTCAAGAAAACAACCAATAATCATAATAGAATGTACCATAATACCATCAAAAACAAAACAAAACAAATCCCGCTCCTCACAGTGAGCTCCGATGGACACATACCCCATCAGGCTCAGCAGAGTTGAAGCCAAGGCAAAATTTCTGTATAAATACTTTTCTGAACAAAAGCACAGGGTGTGAGGGCTCTGATGTTCTGGTCGGGAGAGCCAAGCGTCCGCCTCAATTACTGCTCTCAATGAGCAGACAGCAGGGCTGATACAGCCAAGATGCTCGCTTTGACCCGGCCGGAGATCTGTTGAGTGAGATCATTCGGATAAAATCAACCCCTTAGTTCACAATATTTAAGTTTAATCACAGAATGACCATTAAATAACTAAATGCAATTCCTGTTTTGATAAGATGTTTTAAAGTTGTTCCATGGGATCACCCTACGTTGCTCTCTGTGCAACAGAAATTGAATTTAAGTATAAAAGCCACATGTGCCCCTTTTTAGCTTTTACAGCTAAAATCATATACTCTTATTGCATTTTGAGCTGTGTTTGTGTTTGCAGGACGAAATATGGCCAACACAACTTTACCTGGGTACCCTCCCCATGTACCCCCCGCCGGACAAGGAAGCTACCCTTCCTCAACCCTGACTGGGATGATTCCTGGTAAGCAACAGTCTGACGACAGTGCAACAGTCCAATAAACTATCAAAATATGCCTGGGTGTTTACTTTTTTTTTCTCATTAATTTAATTGTATTTTCTTTACATATTATTTTCTGTTTTCTCACAATAATTAAAATAAATGTAAACTGAGGTTATTAACCATGATTAAGCAGAGTGAACATATTGGTTCATTTCATTTCTAAACACTCAGTTTGTTTCTTGTAATTTTTTGGGAAATATTGTGTGTACTTTAAGCATTTTAATAGACTAAATAGTGTTTTTTGGCAACGTGGTTGTGTTTGGTAGTGGTCTGCTGCTTCACGAAGGTTAAGGTTCTAGACCAGTTGGCTCTTTCTGAGTGGAGTTTACGTGTTCTTCACATGCGTGATTAGATATTCCTTTAGATTTCGCTCACATTAACTTGTTTCAGCTAAACTGAAGATTATAAACTGGTAAGTAGTCAATGTGGCCTGCATTGTTCCTAAAGTTTACTGTGGAAAATTTAAACTTTTTAAGCTTTAAAAAACTGTTGTTTACTTCATCTTCAACCCTCAGCTGAAATTACATTAAATACATTGATTTCTATTAATTCATGAAGGAGAAGCATGTTGTTTTTTTACAAAGTAGTCATCACTTTCCCACCTTCAACTCTTCACTCTTGTAAGATTCCAGTTTCCCGACTGCTAGCCAGGGTCACGGGAAATCTCTTACTTGTTGTGGGCATGAGTGGGTGAAATTGCTCACTAGCCATTATCCAACTTACTGTTAATTCACGTTCATTCAGTTGAATTCCCTGAATTCCCTTTTGAGCACAGTTCCTAATTATTTCAACTAATCATTTTAAATGGCCTTATTTTAAAAAGTATGTCTTAATTCAAAGGGAATACAGTTGAATTTGGTTTATTATTCCATACTGTATCTGGAAACCACATCACAATTTTTGGGTCATAAAATATACTGCCTTGGCAGACACAGTTTTTCATTTTATGGCAGAGCTGGTAGTTTTAAGATCCTGCAATTTGACTATCTCATAAGGAAAAAAAGTGAATCAAACATGCTGCTTCAGAGAAATTGAATGTGCATCTTTCCTTCATCGCATATAAAACTCTTTATTATCCCATCATATAAAGGCAATGTGGATACAGTATTGATCTGCACAGCGGATCTGAGTGTATATCCACAAAGTCAATTTCAACATCCAAGAAAGGTTACGCCATAAACACAAAGATTTGAACAATGAATGTTCCAGCTTGGTCTGAGATGAGGATAGATGCAGTATTATAAAATTCAACCGATATGACTAACGTTTTGCACTTTTAGGGTTTCACCTTAAACGAATGCAAATGTGAAGTTAAATAATCAGAGATTTATTTTAATTGCATTTGTTTTGCTATAGATTACATTTGTGTTTTATGTGTTTCAGGGAGTGACTTTTCAGGAAATCCCTACAGTCATCCTCAGTATACAAGTTACAACGAAGCCTGGAGATTCAGCAACCCGGCACTACTGAGTGAGTGTCACAGCATTTCAATTTGAAATATACTAAATTTATCAGAACTCATGCTAAAGTCAATGGGAATGATGAAACAAAAATAAAATCAAGCTTTTGTTTGATCAAAATTAGATAAAATTGCAGTTTTGTTAAAATTTTTTTTTTTTGTGCTATTAGATTGTTGCATTACAAAAAACAACAGGAAATTCAATTAAACAACAATGAACAAGCTCTGTACTTTGTATTAAAACCATAATAAAATATTGGACATACTTGATTAAAAAAAATTATTTGGTGGAGTTACAATTAGTATTTATTTGGATGTATAAACCCTTTAAGGTGCCATGAGACGCTAGCGTGAATGTTCTGATATTCCTGGCATGTTTGAGTTTTGTTCCCTCATTAAAAACATGCCTCAAGTTGTATTATATCAAGTTCACACTTCTTTGAGCAATCTTTTTTTTTTGTGAGCTGAAAAAGGCTTGTTTTCCTTAACACCACCCTTTTTCCTTCTCCCTGCCCAAGCCCCACCCACTTTTCAATCATATGAATCAGTAGTAATCGGAGAATGCAGTTTGACATGATGATAAACAATGCCAGAGAAGTGGGTTTTTGGATGATTGGAGCCTAGCCTTTTGTTTGGATTACCAGGGAATGTGCTTATTCGTCAGAAATGACTCAATTTTGTGTCTGCCTGTAAGCTAAAACTTGGAAATATTACTTTTGTTTATGAGCAGAACTTCACGTTCACTTGGTTTAGAATAGTTTGACAAAGGATTTATGACGAGGCTGGCTCCTACGCCGGGCGCATTTCCAATTGTCCCATGGTCATTGATTTGAAGGTCCACACATTTTTTTTTTTACTTGTGATTGGCTTAAATACATTAATGAAATACACAATTTTAACTTTTCATACATCAGGCTGAGTGCACACTACATGACTTTTGTAATCCTTTAAGGAAACCTGGTTTCAGCACACACAAGAGACCCTTTGCATTTTATCTTCCCTCAAATCCAAAACATGCCCACACTAACCTTACAAGATCCAACAATTGTTTTAACAACAAGGATTTTAATACATGCTGTTGTGCAAGGTTCACATGTCAAAAAGTAAAGATCACAACCAGATGTTCTATTGGCATTTTACGGCATTTGTCACAAGTACATCTATAAAAAATTAAGTGATTCATAAAACAGTACACCTACATTAGAAATCAAACCGTGTAAGAGCAAGCACGTCTGATTTACCTTGTTAACACGGCCCTTAGGAACCTAATTTTCCTGTGGTTTCTGGTTAATTCTGTGGCTTCATGTCAGACTCTGGGTCACACATTTAAGGTGCCGTCACATCATGCATAGCCATTGTCTGGCGATTATGATGTTTTAAAACAATAACACATGTTTAAAGTGTCACTTGTTGTGTTTTTGCTCAAACCGGAATAGCATGAGTGTGCTGGTTAGTAGGGGTTTGCCAAAACCTCATCTGTGGGAGGGATCGGTGTAAACAGCTCATTTTGCCGGGCCAAAAAAACAAGGTGATTCTTTTTAACAATTTTATCATTTTAACAACAATTTAACATACAGTTTGAATTGTGTTTAAAACTGCAACTATGTGAATAGACTACTAAATTAAACAAGCAACAACAAAAATAAACAAAGTAAAAACAACTTTAAGTTATTCTGCCTTTGTTAACCTCACTGTTAAACTGATGCTTCTTAGCTTTTCTCTTCTCGGGTTTCTTGAAGAGTTATTGGGTGAATGCTCAAAAGCCAACATGTAAATAGAACATAAAATAACTTCAGTGATGCAGCATGGAGTCAATGTCTATGTGAATTGAAATGGGACGTTCCTCTCATTAACTTCCAGGCTCCCCCTATTATTATAGTGCATCCAGAGGCTCCGCCCACCCAACTGTTGCCACTGCCTACGACCGCCACTAGTTACCATGGAAACCAAATGAGAAGACACACCCATGGACTGGGACTTCATATTCTTCCCGTGTGAGCAGAGCAACTGTTTGTATGTTTGGAGGTCACATGATGCCGAACAGACAATTGAGCTAATCACAAGCGCTTCCCTTGACTAAATGAAGGACACGTGTATATTTATGGTTACCATGGTTTTGAAAATGAACAAAGGAATCAACATCTGCTTTTATAAAATGTTTTACATGTCTTGTCATTGTTAATAGATTTTCATGCTTGTATGAGCTATTTCGCACAAAACAATATGTGTGTATTCACATCCAGGCCCATTGTTTTGTTCACACTCAAAATTTTGGACCAAAAAATCGACTAGGTGTGTGATGGCCTTTAAAAAGTGGATGTTTCTCAATCTAAGAACCATGTTACACAATGCATTGCAGATCATTCTTAAAATCCATTACAGGGGCTTTTTAATAAAAATAACTAACAGAGGACACATGTTTTAGTAAAAGTGAAGGGAGTTAAAATGATATTTTGGAGCTGAAATACTTTACTCAAGCAGGTCAAGCATGCAAATATTTAACTAACAGCTTCTCCTTTCTCTACTCCACTTCTGCGAGACACAAATAATAGAAGAACAGGAAAGGAAGTTGCTAATATTTTATCACGTTGGAATTATCAGGTTCTATGTGACCCTTTGTTCAAAATTCAAGCATAATCTGATGCATTTCATAAAGTTACTTACATGTTTTTTTTAAAGTAAACAATCTAAAACCACCTAGAACACAAAATTCCAAGGGGAAGAATCATTAGTAATGATATTGATAACCAGATCCCTGCAGTGGCTAAGGACCTTCTGAGTAAAGCAGAGTGTTTTATATGCTTTGTTAGTGATGTCAGAGTTACCAGAACTGCTGTAGCCATTGATTCATTTTATTTCTTTAAGCGTTTAAACATATTTATTTATTCATATCTCAACATAAAGTATTAGGGAGATTCACTGAACGAATCGTGGCTGAGTGAGGTGTGTTAGACGTAAGAAATAAAAACAAGAGCTGAAGGGCTTCTCAGTGAATCCTCATCTCTGAACTGTGTTTTGCACTGTGCGTAATTGTTCTTCCTGTCTTGATCGATTATTTGTGAACATTTTCAGCTTTTAATGAGATCTCTTTTTATGAGCACGTGGGAATAAATAAAACATGTCCATGTGATTGGATAAAGCACTTAAACTTGTAAATGTGTTTACATGTTTTCGACTTTCCTTAGCTGATTGTTTTTATTGGCTGTGAGGTTTCACTCAAATCAAATTGTGAACTTTAAGCTCTTTTGGAAAAGCAAGCATTTTATTTAATGCGTCCTTTATTTAATCTTCCTTCTTCTTTTATATCTCTTGTTTAGTTCTGTCAAAACATGGCACTGTTCTAAGAATGTACTCACTCCACATTTGCCAAAGATGCTTGTTTTATCTGTAATTGTTTTATTTACAGTCACTCATGTGTTGCATTGTTCAAACAGTATTCATCTGTAGATCATTCTCAAGAAACATATCAATCCTATGCAGAACAAAGAACTTTTGAATGCATAAACTGGAAAACTACTGACTTGTTTGCATTATTATTTATAATATTTTGTGAAATATTAATTTCAATTTAATTTAATTTAAATATATTATTTGTCATGTAAATACAATCTGCAAATGTCTCATTTCATTAATTGAATCATCAATGTTGATTCTGTAAATAAAAATGTCCAAAGCAAAAGAAAAAGCCAAGCCCCCTTTATTTCTTAGGCAACCTTAAAACTACAGAATGAAAAACTGAAGTATGTACCTAATGTAATAAAACAAATAATCTAAATCAACCTCATGTTTTACCTTTAATTAACCAAATTTCAATCAGGGTTCAAATATAGGAAGAACAAGTGTGTTTTAGCTTAAAGTTTGTAAAAGATGTAACGTACTTGATGTGCAGAGGAGTGAGTTTAGAGGATTAGGACCCCAAGCAAAAGCTTATCAGCTTTTCACTGATAATGCAGTCACTTAAGTACATGAATTGCCCTTTAGTTTTTATCATTCTGCTTCAACTGCATTAATTGACAATATGATTGCAACTTATTAACATCTTAAATAACAAAAATGTTACATTTTTAATGATTTTTAATAGTCATTCTATAATGATTTAATTTTAGCACAGATAATGCTTAGTGAGAAATTAAAAGTTTTCAGTTGTATTTTATATTTCAAAGATAATATTGATATTTACAATGAAACCGATATTCTGTTTCTAGGTCAGTGTATGTGGATGGGGTAAGCTTTTCAAACGAGTTGGTAGAATCTATGCTGAATAAAGAATTTGTGTGCTGAGTACTACCGACTTCCCCTGTCTAAAAGAGCATGCAGATGTTAGATGTAAATCTGTGATCTTAACCAACAATTTTGGTTATTATGCCAGGGGCGCTATTAGTGTAACAATGAGACACTCTCATATTGAGATTGAGTAACTGGTGAGAATTGAAATGAACAGTACTTAAGAACAAGATTGTCAACTTAAATATGAAAGTTTTTATTTTCCCCAGGGTTACAAAACTTAAAAAGACATGCCACAACACTAGCATCATTTACAATAAAAACAAATAAAAAAGCTTTAAATAAAAAATGTTTTAGATTATGTTAGAAGCCATCAGAGACTCATTGCTTTTAAAATGAAAAACTATTGTTAAGTCGATATTCTGAAAAGAGGAGATGTGAAACAGTTGAGGCTACTTTTACACAAGTGTGCTCAGTGTTAGGTTATCTAGATATTGTAGCTCTTCTGTCAGTGTGCTCGTCATTCAGACCTTGTTAGAAGGAAAACACACTCCTGATGCCGTCCTCTCATTACAGAGAATTCCCAATGGTAAAATTATTCCATTCTGATGGAAACTTTTTGTCACTGCTGTCTAAACTGGCATTTCTGGCGCTTTCAATGAAAGCAGTAAAGTGTGGAAACTTGTCGGATGCAGCTGTCAATCAAAGGGAGCCCAGCTTCAGTGTGCGTATGCCAGATGACTCTTGCTTGCTGATTGGCTCTCATCATGGTGGTAAAAGATGAAAGTGAAGACAGCTGCCACTGTAAGAACTCCTCAGATGAACACACACACATACAAAACACTCTGTCTTCTGAAATTCTTAGAAATCGATCATTTTCAAAGGAGTGAAGTATCTATATTTAAATATTTTTTTCTAAACTTTGGGAAAAGTATAATTACTACCAAAATGAACATTTGAGAATGGCACAAACTGTAGGTGCCAGATATGTATATATGTATGTATATTATAAAGTGTGAAATCTGGATTACTTCATATACATTCTAGGTGTAACAACTCCATTCCAATATTGTTTGAATGGAGTGTTTCTTCCTTGGCATTGTGTTTTCTGAAAGAGCATATCATTCAAATGTGTTTTAGTTTTCACTGACTTTGCTGTTCTATCAGTTTACTGTGTCACTTGTCTTTTTTATTGTTTCCCCCTTGAACATGTCTTGTTATCCACTTTGTATTTGCACCTAATACCCTTCATGTCTCATTTCTTAGCAGACTCAGTTCTGTCTGCTGTTCTTTCCCTCTTTAATTTCTCACCTGTTCTGTGATGTCTATTTTCTGTGACTTTCTTACCTGCCATTCTTTTCCACCTTTCCCATGTGACGTGAATAATAATGTTTATCTTTTTCATTTATCAAAATGGCTTTATTGTTGAGATTTTTCCATTGCGGGTTCTTTGTACTGCAGCTGAAAGGTCGGTCTAAATTTAATAATAATTATGAAAGCAAAATAAAAAAAAATTTGCTATTTAGAAAAGATAATAAGTTTGAAGCAAATGAGCAATTAAACAAAGAAAACAAGAATTTCCTTCCTTTAAATAGTGTTATGTAAAATACGTATTTTTGTACTATTATATGTCAAATTATTCCATTTCAGACATTATAACGTGAATTTGAGTGAAAATCACAGAAATAGGAAGCAGAAGACACCCAATCCATCCATTTTTTATTGACTTAGTCCCTTTATCTGGCCTCAGTGGAATGAACCACCAAGTTACACAGCATCTGTTTTATGAATCGGATGTTCTTCCACCTGCAACCCATCACTGGGAAATATCCATACATACTCATTCACTACAAACAATTTAGCTTCCCCTGCTGTACCGCATGTCTTTGGCCTTCCTCCTGAGCACACAGAGGAAACCCACACGAGAACATGCAAACTCTGCATAGAAATGCCAAATGACCCAGTCAAAGCTCGGACCAGCAACCTCTGCTACCAATTGCACCACTGTGACGCCCTGACAGAAGTCTAGTCTCATCTAATCAGGACCAAGTTGCTGGTTCTCAGCTAAAGTCAAATAATTACTGAATTGTCATTGGGTTTCTACACTCTTAAAAACGCTGGGTTATATTTTTAAATCCAGCCACTGGGTTGAGCATGTTGGGTTATTTTGTTGGGTTGTTTTTTCAGAGTTTGACATCTTTAACCCAATCGATGGGTGATTTTTTTTTTAACCCAACTGCTGGGTTACAGTTCACGAGTTCGCTTACATAGAATTAGACCAGAAAATGCAAGCGTATGTGGCGAGATTAAGATAAGCATACTGGGCGAGCTGTCCACGGGAGGGCCTCGAGGCGAGAAGCGATCCGGGCCCGAGAACCCCCCCCCCCCATGAGATGTGGAGACAGGGGTGGCGGAGGGAATTTTGCATTTCATCGTCGAATTGGAAGTGAAGTGGTTACAGTTTTATCTCTTGAGCGCGCAGAGGGATTGGAAACACCTGTAGATTGTTCGCTAATTATCTGATTGCTCCTCCCGAAATTGCGTTCACGGAACTTTACTAAAAGTGGTGGTTGAAATCACCCCCACCTGGACATCTTCACCTGAATTACCCTCAGATGAACGAGGATCGGGAGAAAACTGTGTGAATTAAAAAAAAGGTATGTAATGTTGTTTTGTTTTCTCTAAAAACTAGATGATGCTAAATCGAGTGGTTCTTATGTGATTATTGGTGTTATCAAAAAGTATTTTTATTTATTTTCGGTTATCTCTTCCCTTGTAGCCCGTTTTGTAGTTAAACAAAGTTTACCTGGCACAACATTTATGTTAACTATTATGTTCTTTGGCACACTCTTAAAAACGCTGGGTTATTTTTTTAACCCAGCCGCTGGGTTGAGCATATTGGGTCATTGGGTTGTTTTTTCAGAGTTTGGCAACTTTAAACATTACAGTAAAAGTTAAAGTGACAGTTGAAACCACCCCCACCTGGACATCTTCACCTGAATTCCGAACGAGGTGTAGCGGTAGAAGACAGAGTTTGGGAGAAAAAAAGGTATGTAATATTGTTTTGCTTTCTCTAAAAAACAACATGATGCTAAACCGAGTGGTTCTCATGAGATTATTGTTATTTTCAAAATATATTTTTATTTATTAACGGTTATTTGTTACCTTGTAACGTGTTTGGTAGCAAAACACTATTTGGGTAATGTTACCATGCATAACATTGACGTTAACTCAAATATTCTTTGATAACGCTTCCTTAAAATTATAGGCATTTCATGTGAGGTAAATTATTAACAATTCACCTCATGTATAACTTTACTTATATGGCATAGAGAGGTGGCAGGGAGGTTGTGAAGTGCGAGTCTATGGTCAGGGCATGCCGCGAAATGAGCATGCGGTCCAGTGTTCCATCAGTTTCGTCTACCCGTAAATTTTTACTGCCGCGGCATTGTGCGTAATTTTCGTCATTCTTATAACCACGCCCATTATTTTCTCCTGCCTTTTCTCACTAAATGTAAGTTTTCGACTATTTATCTCTTTAACTTTTATTTTCATGACCAGCACGTCAAAACCAAACTCTTTAATCAATAAGTTGACATTTTACAGCATGAAAGAAAGGTTTAAATTCCTTTACAAACTCTTGTTTCTTAAATTGTACCCGCCTGGGTACACAAAGCACAATAAACAATCCTTACAACGATATAAATAGATAAATCTCACAGGCTATTTTCTCTATAATATCTCGCTAAAATCTCTCTTATTGAATGTTTAATCAGAGTATTTAAATCTCACTGTCTATTTTTTATTGAAATCATACAAACAGCATTTTTAAACATGAGCGTGAAATCACGCTGTTTTGTTTGTCTGCTAAATCAAAACATCCCAGTTTAACCAAAATGACTAAAAGACCAAAATCATTTATCGTCATTCATCGATATATGCAGCAGAATGGGGAAGGAAATGTTGATGGGATAGGAAAAACCAACAGACTAGTCTCCAATTTTTTGCTTCGGCAAGAAAAAATTACGAGGCAGGAAAATCCGATAGAACACCGGGAGGGCGTGATTAGGAGGCTCGTAAAGGCAGTTAGGGGTGTTTTATCAGCTTTTGTTTAGCATTAAGTATCCCCACTTTTACTTTAATTTTGCTCAAATGACGCACTCCTTCTCTCTTGTCCATAGGGACAATGATGGGATAAACAGGGAATGAAGGGATCCACATGTCCGGAGCCCCAGGTAGCGCCAGGGCAGCAGTTATGTGAGGCAGTTAAAACTTACAGGTAGAGGAAACTGATTGAACACCTGTCCTGGCTGACCCGAAGCGCCGCAGCAGGCAGGCCGACGATTCGCTACACACCGGGGCTCAAAGAGATTGAAAAATCATCAAAAGAAAAGTCCTGTAATTACTTGTCTTTTATCAATTACTACAGTCAGTGAGTTTATAGCCATTTTGATTAAGCGGTTAAGCTTACACTCATTCTATTACTTGGGCCTCGTGTAAATCACATGACTGAAAACAACCTGTTGCTTGAGTCTCTTATTTAGAACTTGAATCTCTCGTGTAAACCAGCGCTTGGCATTTACTAAAAGACAAAGCATCTTGATCAACAGTAACAAAGTTCCTGCCTCTTGGTTTAGGTCACATCTTGACAGCTACCCATCTTTGTGTGTTGGACATTCATTTTCTCTAGCTGTGAGCCCAGTCTGGGATTTTCTGCAGACTGTGGTGTAAGAACTTCCTGGGATGAACTCACCCTCAATTCACCAACTGCGTGGGTAGTGTAAAGCTGAATGCATCCCAAAAAAATTTGTTTCTTTTGATGAAACAAATTAAATAATTGTTGTGACAATGAAATTGTATTGCATTGTATCAAAATGTATAAATGTTATATTGTTTTTTTAATGTAATAGAGATATTTATTTGTCTATTAATTTTTAACACAATTTTGTTAATAATAAGTCTTCACCTTTTGACCATTTGTGTCTAATTATTGTTAATCTGATTTTGAATATGATCTTCTTCTTCTTCTTCTTCTTCTTCTTTCGGCTGTTCCCAGTTTAGGGGTCGCCACAGCAAATCATCTGTTTCCACCTAACTCTGGCCTCAGTATCCTCTACTCTTGCACCAGTTACCTTCATGTCCTCCTTCAGCACACCCATATAACTTGTCTTTGGCCTTCCTCTTGCTCTCTTGCCTGGAAGCTCCATCTCCAACATCCTTCTACCAATATAACTACTATCCCTTCTCTGCACATGTCCAAACCTTCTCAATCTGGCTTCTCTGACTTTGTCTCCAAAACAACCAACCTGAGCTGTTCCTCTGATGTGCTCGTTCCTAATCTTGTCTATCCTTGTCACTCCTAAACTGAACCTCAACATCCTCATCTCTGCTATGATGATTATTGTTATTATTGATATAAAAGTTCTGAATCAAATATTGACTCAACCCTTTAAAATAACCATACGCTAGGTTGGTCCATATTTTACACAGCGCTGGGTTATTGAAATAACCCAAATTTGGTTATTTTAACACAGCCAATTTTGAGAGTGTTGAATACTTATTATAGTTTTTCACTTACTATGGTTTTGCATTTGTCATTGCGTTTTCAGATTTTTTTTACTTGTTATTTTGCGATAATTATTATCCATCCATCCATCTTCATGTCGGCTTTATTCCCTTTCGGGGTCGCCACAGCGGAATGAACCGCCAACTCACTGGCATATGTTTTACGCAGCGGATGCCCTTCCCTGCCGCAACCCATCGCTGGGAAACATTCACACACACATTCACACTATGGGCAATTGTTCTTATTCAATTCACTTATTCCGCATGTCTTTGGACTTGTGGGGAAACCGGAGCACCCGGAGAAAACCCACGCGATCACGGGGAGAACATGCAAACTCCACACAGAAATGCCACCTGCCCCAGCCGAGCCTAGAACCAGCGACCTTCTTGCTGTGAGACGACCGTGCTACCCACTGCGCCACCGTGACGCTCGCGATAATTATTATTAACATTATTATTATTTTATTATTATTAATATTATATTAATATTATTACTGCATTAATAATTTATTTGCATCTCTATTTTATTTGCAACTGCACTTGCAAGTTATGTTTTCCCTTTTGCTCTTTAAGACAGTTTACTTGTTGATTTAATGTTATTAAATGTGATTTTTTTTTTTTTTTTACTTCTTGGCAGTTGCATTTTGTGTACATCCTCTTCTCATGGTCAGCCAGGCCAAAAAGTTAATAGAAGTGATTACAGAGTTCATGAAAAAATGCATCTCTGGATTAAGTAAGAAAGTCCATCCATCCATTTTCATGTCGGCTTTCTTCCCTTTCGGGGTCTCCACAGCGGAATGAACCGCCGACTCTCTGGCATATGTTTTACGTGGCGGATGCCCTTCCAGCCACAACCCATCGCTGGGAAGCATTCACACACACTCATTCACACTCTAGGGACAGTTAATCTTTCTCAATTCACTAATACCGCATGTCTTTGGACTTGTGGGGAAAACCAGAGCACCCGGAGTAAACCCACATGATCACGGGGAGAACATACAAACTCCACACAGAAATGCCAACCGACCCAGCCGAAGCTCGAACCAGCGACCTTCGTACTGTGAGACGACCGTGCTAACCACTGTGCAACCGTGACGCTCTTAAGTAAGAAAGTATTTGTGTTAAAAAATAATCTTTGAAATATAAGACACACATCTGTGTGCAGAATTCTTTAAAAATACTTTTTAACATTGTTCCACAGAGAAATGATTTAGGCTGGTTTAGACTAAACAGGAGTCCAGTAAGCTGTCCAGTTCCTGGCATCTCTCCACTCTCCTCACAATAATTAGCCCTAATAGCAATCGTTTGATACATAATGCAAGTAAAAGCTAATGTCATGCACACACGTGAATGCCACAGACAGAATAAAAGGCTGCCTGTGGTCTCTCTCTCTACCGGTCACGTCAATGTTTCAAAGCAGTATAAAGATTGTGATGAATTAAACAAAAGATTCCAGCCAACAAATGTTTCTCTGGCAGAAAAGTCTTCTTGTTGTCAATTGATTTTAATTGAATTGAACAAAACAAGTTTTATTCCAAGCGTCACAGTGGCGCAGTGGGTAGCACGGTCGTCTCACAGCAAGAAGGTCACTGGTTCTAGGCTCGGCTGGGGCAGGTGGCATTTCTGTGTGGAGTTTGCATGTTCTCCCCGTGATCGTGTGGGTTTTCTCCGGGTGCTCCGGTTTCCCCACAAGTCCAAAGACATGCAGAATAAGTGAATTGAATAAGAACAATTGCCCATAGTGTGAATGTGTGTGTGAATGTTTCCCAGCGATGGATTGTGGCAGGGAAGGGCATCCGCTGCGTAAAACATATGCCAGTGAGTTGGCGGTTCATTCCGCTGTGGCGACCCCAAAAGGGAATAAAGCCGACATGAAGATGGATGGAAGTTTTATTCCTACTGTTTAAGTCACACAACAAAAATGAAATTGTGTTTAAAATATGAAGTCAAATAAAGACAGAACTTCTGAAATCATAAGGACTTATTAACTGTGTTTCTCTCTTTAATGTAAATTACATGGCTCTCTCAATAGAGATGGTCTGAAAAACAAAATCATGGAAACTAACAAAATAAGTTTGTTTTTAGTGAATGGCTTTAATTATGAGTTATAGAGCCAGTTTTCCCCATTCTCCTCTCCTGTAGATCTCTCCCCTCCCCTTCTCTCTCCTCCTCCTCTCTGTCAGAGTAAACTCATGATGAATTACCCTGTCAACCCAATTCATCCAGGGACCAATTAATCCTGCAGAAATCAACTAGAGCCATCAGACAAGAAAAAAAGAAAGAAAGAAATAGAACCAGAGGAAAGAAAAGGAGGAAAAACAGCAACAGAACTCTTGCATGTTATTCTTTCAGCGGAGAAACTGCAGAAAACAGCTGAAAATCGAGCAGTCGAGAGCTCTCTGGAGACTTCACTGGACGTTAGTCTGACAGAGGCTGGTCATTTACTGCTTTGGTGCATCCAAGACAGTTCCTGTCATACAAATGCTATCTTCCAGTCCCCTGGTGTTTCCCTTTATTAATTATACTCAAGTCCTTCAGCAAAACACACTCGGTGACATGGCCAGAAACCTCAGAAACTTTATCTCCTACACCAGCAAGATTCTCAAAAACTTCCACTGATAATTATTAAGTGAAAGAAGCATGGTCTTGTCATTTTGTTCTCTTCACCTTTAGAATTTTACACTTGGATAAATGAGATCTAGGGGAAGAGAGAAAGCATACATTGACAGGCAAAGTTAATAAACTCTTAAAATTTAGTTTACATACAATTTCACACTTTACTAAATTACATGAACTTCAGGTTAAAGAGCTCTAACTATCAGAAGCACACTTTCCACCTGGAAGTGTAGGCAATAGTCTTCAGTGCCCATCAATTTATGCAGCTCACTGCCAACGGAGGAATATGTAAAGATAGCTAAGTTTATTTGTTTTTCTCCACATTTAATTAATCTCTATTTCCAAATCAGTAAGGTCATTAGAAGTTCCTTAGAGGATGTGACTCTTGGCTCCCTGTTACACCTCTAAAATAAGCTTTTCCACATGGGTGTCAAAGTAAGATGTTTTCTGAAATCTTGCCAGAACCTCACAGAACAGGGACCATACAGAATGGACCCCACTAGCTAGTTGGAGAGGCCTTACTTGAAGCCTTTTCAATCAGCTGGCTACCAAAGCATTCAAAAAGCTGATCAAAACTCAGAAAAGTCTTTCAACATAGACTTAAAGACCTTCAACTGTAAAAGTCATACCAGAGGTGGAATCTTCCACCTCCAGGGGCCAGACTCAAAAGCTCAACACCTGTTCTTTGAAGGGAACAATAGGAACCGTGGCCATTATTCAATGATTGGGCTTAAGCACAATGTGTTCATTGCAAGATCATTGTTTTATAAACAAATCTTTAAACTCACTTGTCTCAATTGCCTTGGAATGGTGACCTTATAGGCCTTGAAGGAACACAGAGAGACCTTAGAATGGCTCTAGGGAAGCAATCAGATTCTGAGAATCATTCTAAGAAGGGTACAACTGGCACTGGGCATTTTCTGTTACCTACCTTTAGGGTCATATTGAGTACAAATGTGTATCTTTTGAAAAAGTTTGTCTTCAGTGTCTGCTTTACTGCTTTGTTTCTTATAGCGTGAAGGAGAGATGATCTTAGAATGATCTCAGGCTGTGATGATGTCATGAACATCCTTCATATGGCTGATGCCAGCAAACAGAAACCCTGTAGTGGCATGTTCCAACTTTGCTTCTGCTCTTTTGTGTATATTGGGTGTATCAGACAGGTGAATCTTTAATGACTATTTACCCTGACAGTTGAAAGGCATTTAAGGGCCTATCTGTTTTGCCTGGACCGACCACCACTGTGGTTACCAGATATGCTTGTATTACATGCACAGTGCCTCAAGAGAGGAAGTAAAGCAAATTTTGTCTATTTATATTGCACTGTAATGTCATCTTGAATGCTGTCAGTGTGTAAGGAATAATGGTAGTCATTATTATACGCAAGTGGAATATGTATTTAAATGAATGCACCATTCATAAGGAATGATGGCACTGAACAAAGATAAAATAATGGTAGACGAATACATCTAAATTTTTTGATGAATGATTTGTTTCTGTTGTTATCGTGTCATTTAAAAATTGTATGATATCTGGTCAAACATATTCTCTTCTTGCAGTTCATGCATTTGGCTCAATTTATACTAATTTGTCAGCAAATAAATATTTCTAGAAAAAAGACTCTGGGTTTGGTTCAAGGAGAAGGTTTGTAAAACAAAAAGGCTGTTTTGAGACCTGACCTTCAGTCAAATGAAAAAAAAAATGAAGACAACAAAATAGCTCAGATAAAAGAAAATGATTATCAAGGAGATTATGGAGATAAACACAATCAAAAGGACTTTAAGGTCTTTTGGTGGTCTGTTGATCACCAAAATTAAGAAATGATTAAAAAAAATTATACACAGTTATATTTAGATTTCATGGTCTTCTTTTTTTATGATGTTCTTTTCTAAAGCTTGTATAATAAACTGAAAAAAGAATGAGGTGTTGATCTGTCTGTCAAAAAACACAACAAGAATATACATTCTAAATAAGTCATCGCCAATGAATTATTGTATTTGTCTGGTTAAAAATTTGACAAATTGATAATGCATATGACTTTTGTGAGATGAACATGGATACATTTAAAAATGTTCCAAATTTTATGGCTTAAAGCTAATAAATAACAAAGTCATACAAACAAACCACTGAAGTGATGCTAAAAGCTTTATGAAATAAAGGATTAATATTCCAATAAAGGCATTCTTTGTTTTGGCATTATGTTAAATCACTATTCACAAGCATACTTGCTCATAAACTGCTCTACTGTTGATTATAATTAATAAAGCAAGTCTAATTGGGAGAGTATGTCGGTGCAGACAGTTGACAGCACAGACAGTAACTGACAACGGAAGAGATTGCTCCTTACGAGAATTCCACAGTGGGACAAACAGTATGTGACTGGAAAACCCAAAAGGGTTCCAAAAGGGAACACAGGATTTATCTCAGCACTAAACCCTCACTCACAAGTGAGGTGCAGCACAGATCATCGCACATCTACTGCACGCACACATGCTGAAATTACACCTTGCGGCTGCTGCTGCAGCTCCACTGAGGGATTGAAAACACGGTGCAACAACCGTTTCTGTTTCTCCTCTATCTCCTGTTTGGTGTAGCTATATGTCCCTGTGTCACCTCATTCTTTTGGTTCCTGTGGCTCCTCATTCTTCTGGTTCTGTGCTCCTGGTTCATCTGGCTCTTCTCATTGTCCTAGTCCTAGTGATTTATTGTTCTATTGATTAAGTAGGCTCTGTATTCTAGTGTCTTCTCATTCTATTGGTATTGGTTTAGTTTGTTCACTTGTTTAGAGACAATGTTTAGTCTCGATTCTTCTAGTGCTTGAGACTGTTCTACATTGTTGTATTTTATAGTGTATTCCCATTTTAATGGGGATCAATGTCTCGAAATGGTGAGGGAAAGGAAAAAGCGAGGACAAGTTAAAGCACACTTTCGCGGCTTGTGATATGTTTGCTGACTCAAGACTAATGTTACTTTCATGTGAACGTTCAACTCTCACGAACTAATGGAACAGATCCGTCTCTTGTCTGTTTTCTGTGTGTGTGTGGCGTTTGTGTCCACTGTCAAAGTATGCTGCAAAAAATAAAAATAAGTTCAGAGTAGTGTTAACAATTTTTAAAAGTATAAGAAGTCATAAATATGGTGTTGAATAATGTAATGTAAGTAAAATACATTTTCTCCTGCTCAGTGGCATTGCCAGAAATAATGGAGTCAACAGAGGATGATCAGCCTATAGTTAAATTCAAACATAATTTTACCTCAGACTATCTAAAAGAACGACAGCACTAATGTCACATGGCTGAAGATCGCTACTGCAATTGACCCAAGGTTTAAAGACCTAAAGTCTCTTCTTAAAGATAAAAAGAATGAGGCTGGCAGAGAGTCCTGAAAAAAAGAGTCTAAAGAGACCACAAACTAACCGCCACCAAATTATTTATTGCAGCTATGTTGTTTACATGACAAAACCTGTGTTATTTTGAATTTTATTTTATTTTAAAATCATAATTTGAATTGAAATAGGTCTCTATGTCTTCAATTTATATTAGTTATTTATATTTTATATTTATTGATTTAAAAAAGTTTCAGTCTTGTCATTGTGATTAATCATGATTAAATTTGCGATTTTTTTTGTGTGAAAAATTGTGGGATTAATTAGTTAATTTCTTTTAATCGATTGACAGCACTAGTTTTTACATTTGTAAGTTTAATTAAATATACCGTACAGTCGCATCAACCCTTCTACAGGCCAAAAACAGGACTGTTTTATTTATAAATGGATGGAAAAAACCTTATTAAATGTTTTCTAAAGGTAATTCCTGCTGTATTTTTTCCTAATAAACCAAGCTAATCGCAAATGGGGGATTCTGTTGAGATTTTGAGTAGTCTAAGGGGTTTGTTTGCTCTAACACATGAAAAATACTCCCAGAGGTCAAATTTATGAAGCTTGCTATTCAGATCTTGTTACACTCCATTCTTCACAAGAACTTTACTTTGCACCATTTCTATATTTTGAGACTTTTCATTTAATCAAATGTTTATGAGAACCTCCATGCCCTTAACTCAAGCTGATCCTGAAGCATTTCAATTGTTTAAGATCCCACTACATTGCAGTCAGAACTCATCTGGGTGTGTAAGAGTATTGAGCTGTTTTCAGTGAGAGTAGGTTATTTAAGCCACCTGAGAGAGAGGCCATGGTCCATTTTATCACAATTTGCTCCCTAACCGAGAACAAATGTGGCATGTGATGACAATAATGAGGCCTGATATCTGAGAATGAGAGAGACTCGAGTGGAATAGCTAAGCAGAGAGGAAGAGAGGGGGCAGAGAGACTCTTTTTTTGATTAGTTTTGTTTAATAACTGTAACATCATACATTGTGTTTTTAAATGAAATAAAAACTTTTCTAAAAAGCGAATATAGTAATTTCTAAACAGTGTTCGACTGGTATTATGAGTTGTGAACGGACAAACCACTAACTTCCTAATATTTTAACAGTAGCAGATTCCACAATAACACAACACTGAATGTTTAAAGACTCAAACAATTTCAATTGCAGTGCTTTATTCGTATTGAGAGATTTTACACAATAAATGTAAAAACATAAAGGACAGATGCTGATTTCTTAACACATCTCGAGGTTGCTGTAGACCCGGCAGAAACTCTAGCAGCAGTTCTAGATCTGACAGAGATGCAAGAGGCACCTCTGGACTCGACAGAGACCCAGGTGGCAGTTCCGGACCCAGTATAGACCCAGGCAGACGTTCGGAACGCACTGAAGAACCCAGTGGAGGTTCTGGACACAACGAAGACCCAGACGGAGGTTCTGAAACCACTGAAGACCCAAGCTAAGGTTCTGGACTGAAAAAATACCTAGACAAAGGTTCTGGACACAACAAAGACTCATGCAGAAGTTCTGAACCCTATGAAGACCTACACAGAGAATATGGACTAAACTAGACCCAGCCAAAGACTCATCAAAGACCCTGGCAGAGGTTCTGGACGTGGCGAAGACCCAGGCAGATGTTCTGAAGCTCTGGCTGGTTCAGGGAGGGAGTTGAAGCCCTGGCTTGGAAAGGAAGCTGCAAGCCCTGTTTGGCTCAGAGAGGATGCTTGGGGGCCTGGATGGCTTGAACATGGAGCTGGTAAGTGGCTCAGATGTGGAGCTGGCAGGCTTCATCGTGGAGAACCAAGGTGGCTTTCCGCTTAGACCGAAGACACTGAAGAAAGAATTCATTTAGTGAGGCATGTGGGAGGATGAGAGGGTCTGTGTAATTCCCTCTTTAGTTTGAAATCTCCTAAAAAATTATCTGGGAAGGGGTTCAGCAAAGAGGATTCATTTGTCACGTGTTTTGCCATTCTGTCATGATTCATACATGGGAGCCAGTGTTAAATTTGCAGTGTTTAATTATACAGAAACATATCAGCTACAATTCATTTGGATTTGGTCTGTAAAAATGCTTGGACATGATGATGGGAAGCCTGCACATCTCAATCTGATTAAAGAAAGAAGCCCAGTCTTTGCAGTCATAAGTCTTCTGGTGAATTCATGTGACCTCCACAGGTGCAGCAAAGGCATAAACACAGCTGGGCTTTTCCATTCTTTCAACTTGCACAACCTTTCAATCCTCTTGAGCCAAGCACTGCAACCCTTGAACTTATTATCATAGGCATAATATTTGAGGGACAAGAATGTGCTTTTTAGTGCTATTCTTTTCAGGCCTGATCATTCAGTAAATTAAAATATTACTGAGGGAAAAATGTCTTAAAATCTGTTTTTTTTTGTCTGCGCTGGTAAACCAAAGACCACTGCTGTCTTGACTTATGAAAACTTTAATAGTCATCTCTTGATACAGGGCTTCTGGTTGCCTCAGTTATGAAGTTTGGGAGCTTGCAGGCACTCTCTGTAGACAAATTTTGCCTCAATACACCCCTGATGACTTGTACAAAATGCTGAAACCCAGGCCTAGATTTGTGCTCAAGGATCTCAGAGACAAGGTGGTGAGCCTTCAAGCTCATACCGGTAAGGAGGCAGTGAGGTATTATCTTGTCGGCTTCTTCCCTTTCGGGGTCGCCAAAGCGGTTTGAACCACCAACTATTCCGGCATATGTTTTAAGTGACGGACGGCCTTCCAGCCGCAATCCATTGCTGGGAAACATTCACACACACACTCATTCAAATTCATATTCTATGACAATTGTTCTTTATCAATTAATTTATATCGCATGACTTTTGACTTGTGGGGGAAACCGGAGCACCTAGGGTAAACCCACAGGATCATGCAAACTCCACACACCAGCTCGAACCAGTGCTGCCCACTGCGCCACCGTGATGCCCCGAGGCAGAACCAGCCTATGGTTAATTTTATGTTCCAGTCAGTCCACAGAACGACACTTCAAAAAAGCTCTTAGCAGTTTTTCTAAAGAGCCTAAGCAAAGCTGAAAGTGCTTTATTTTCCCATTTTAAGTTTTAGGGTATAGATACACCATAAATAAATCAATCCCTCAAACCTTTATGGAACAATTTACATTTAATGGAGCACAGTACATACCAACACAAAAGTTACATTTATATATATATATATATATATATATATATATATATATATATATATATATATATATATATATATATATATATATATATATATATATCAAGCAAAAAAAAAAAGCAAAAACAAAGAGGAATCTTTTTAGAGAAAATGCGGAGGAATCAGGTTCTGTTACTTGTCAGGTTCTCATGGCCAAAGTACTACCAGGTGAATATACTATAGCCACGCCCTTATAATCATACAGATCACCCTGCCAGAGCTCCACGGAAGAAGTGACACACCTTTGGAATTCCAGGTCTGGCACCTTGACTGCAGAGGTCCCCCGGTTATGCCACATCCGTGGACCAAACAAGGTGTCTTCTCAGAGCTTCTAACCTTCTTCCAAGAGGAGTGGGTTGAGGTCTGTCTCCATCCACGCTGAAGGTTACATTGTGGTTGAAGGCAATACGCTAAGACTACACAAGTTAACGATCAGATTCCTCAGAGGAGCCAGAAGGGTTAGACTCTCTAGACTGTCCTTAGTTCCCTCCTGGGAACTTTCTATTGTCCCGAGAGGACATCAAGGTCATCCGTGCGAGGCATTTGAATCAGTCGAGCTTAAGTTCTGTCAATTAAAGCAGTGCTCCTGATTGCATTAGCCTCGATTAGAAGGTGGGGGATCTGCAGGCACTCTCTGTTGACAAGACATGTTTACAGTTTGGGCCTGGTGACAATCATGTCATTCTTAAGCACAGGCCTGGATATCTGCCTACAGTTCCTACCATCCCTTTCAAAACTCAGGTAGTGAACCTCCAAGCTCCCAATTGCCCAGTCCGAGCACTGAGAATCTATGTAGAAAGGACCTTAGAAGTTCTGATCAGTTCTTTGTAAGCTTTAGAGGACAGCAGATGACAGGGAAGGCGCACTTGCTAGTGGAGGCCATCTCTACCACACACATGGTGCCCGTTTTGTCAGCGAGGGAGTGATCACATGACCATTAGCATGGCTGCTTATTGGCATTTTAAAAAGGGTTAAAATAGCTTTCCATAGTCTGTACAGTCCTAAGTCTTCGTTCCCTATTCAGGTATAGGGGGTTATGAAACTAACCATTATGTTATGAGATGCTGATAATCATGACATACAGAGAAGCTCACCTTAAAATGAAAGCTTAATACAAGCTTATGTCATTTCTGTACACATTTCATGATTCGATGTTGAGTGTCATTATACAAATAAAATACATGAAATATATAAAACACCTATCTACCTCTCAGTTTTTTTTTCTTAGGACCTCTGAAACCTCTTCCCACTGTTGGCAAAACACTTATATAATCTCTTTTTTCATCCGATTGACCTCAGAAACTGGTGTCTTTTCACAACCTGAGGGAAAGTGTTGCCATCTGAATAAGATGAGTTTATTTTCCTCCATCCGCCATTTGCTGAGAATCGTGGGGAGTCTACAAGCAGCAGGAAACCCATCATCACCACACATTGAGAAACACAATGAACCAGCCGACAAATGCTTGGCCTTCACCCAAATCTCTGCTTACACCTTCTGCCCAGGACCATAAGCAGGAGGAGGCAATATTGTGGAACAAATTTCTTCTAATGTGAGCCTGCTGACGTCCCCCCAGGGAGGTGTTCTTCAGTGTCATTAAGATACTCAGACATGCTTAGAAAAAAAAACAAAGGCTTTGACTGGGACAGGACCTTGTCAAAAAGCACAGGTTGATATCATATTGTGATTCGTGTCCTTTTGTCATATCCTGTCATGTTAATCTCACATTTTCTCAGAACGCCTTTAGAAGTTCAAAAACTCTACAACCAATTGTGCACTTTTGCCACTGAAGTTAATAGCAGCTACATTATACCCATAAAGGAAAGTTCTCAAACTTGGCAAATGTGAACAAATAAGTCTCATGGTTTACTAGAGCAAATTTCAAGCCTCTGACTCCTTAGAGTCACCGCCACAAATTTCACTGTAGTTTTTGTCACTGCTGACCCATATGTCATAGAAACAATTTTTTCCCTCTAATTCCCTGGCGTGGGTCAAATCAAACTCGTCTTATTCCATGGCTCATCTTGTAGAACTGAAGCCTAATTGAAATGCTTTGTTTTCATAACTCATGGTGCTTAAACACATTTTAGTCTCCATACCCTGTGGGTGCTAGCTGTAGACTTGAGTCTGGTCTTGAGTCAAAAACCAACTTTGTCAAACATTATCAATAGGCAGTTCAACCATTTTCCATAACAGGTGGTCCATGCAACCTTCAAACCCTGTTGAATAAAAGTTTTGAAAAGAACTTGATTGGTCGATCTGGTTTTGAACAACTCGCAATCAAACATGACACAAGAGAAATTAAGGTCAAACTTTGTATGTGATTACATGTGGTTACATGCCGTATCAATTCCGTAAAGTCAGATCCAACGTCGTTGATCTTCAGAGTAAACATTTGTGGGTTTGAATCCGAGGGTAACCAGGAGCTGTTTATAAAAATGTTTGCCGTTTCAGTCTTTCAGTTTTTTTTTTTGACACGAAATATTTTATTGCGCTTCTTAAATTTGCTTCTGTGCTTTTCATGTTTATGAGTGTACGTTACACTATTTAAGCTAGAGGTTGTACATTTTATTTTCTATTCTATCATCAACATCAACTGGTCACTGTGCTAGTTTTCAGGTGTAGCTTTGGGCTTCAAGAGGAAGAGAAAGTTACTGTAATAGACTACGCTCAGTATGGTTCCATCTCAGACATGAAAGACTGTAAAACATGTGTAGATTACAGGGCCGACTTTTATTTTAAATATATTTTTAATATCTTGTTCATGGTTAAGCAGTGAATATTTTGACATAGTAAACCTAGCAGCTAGTTTTAACTTATTTATTTGTTATTTGGCTTGATATTTTAAAATACAAATGTTTAAATCCAAACAGAAAGTAAGAAGCATTTTCATTCCCTTTGTCTAATCCTCATCAATTTGAATTGAATAAAATCTTACATGCATGTTAATCAAGCGTGATTCTTTTAGAATCCTATTGCAAGATGTACCCACAATGAAATAATGCTGAAGCTTCCACTCTGATTAGGCGCAAATTATTGTTTCAATCCCTCTCACTAGTTTTTCATTAGTCCTCCTTCTCACTGATTCATCACATAATAGCACATTGAAGTATCTTATTCTTATGTGACAATCAATAAAAAAATTTAATTAAACAAGATTCGGTTATAGTTTAAGAATTTTCAATTAATCATTTCAAGCACAAACATGTGTGTCTAAACTTCAGCTTTAGCACATTAATATGTTTTCATTAAATGCATTATTGACTATTATTGGACGTGTAGAGGATGTGATTTTAGGGATTTCTTTCAACTCCTTCCAAAATCTGTTTTGACTGGCCTGACAACTTTTTACCAGTTTCTTTTAAAATGCACAGAGAATAGGAGGCATTTCAAACTCCTTAAGTCCTTCACGTTCAGCCCTGCGTTAACACCAAAAATAAAGGGTTTAAAGTTTAAAACACAACCACACGTTCATTTGTTTGACATAAATGCTTTAGTTGTGGGGTTTTTTGTCTGTAATTGCAACAGCCATTAGTTCAAACAACTATAATTTTTACCATTTGAACTTGGGCACAATCATGAAATCATAAGCAAACAAAATGGACAAATCTTTATTCATATAAATGAATTATGAAAACATTATTGATGTATGTCATTTGACAATATTTTAGTCTCCTTTAGTGACTTATATATATATATATATATATATATATATATAATATATATTATTATATATATATATATATATATATATATATATATATATATATATATATATTATATTACAGTAACTAGAGCTGTTAGCAGTAAACGAGAAGATGGAAAGACAAGAGAAGATGAACTCCCTTGTGCTATTGTTTCAATAGCACGTTATCAATCCGAAGAGAACTTATGTATTCCAGTGCGGTTGGTTTGTTTTGGAGACCCCGGAGTTGGCAAGAGTCGGTGATCCCCATGGCAACTGCATAACCGTGGGTCCCCAGCTGTCATGTCTGTCCAGAGATGTGTGTTATGAGCCTTGGGACCACTTAAACTAAATGTGGGTTTAACTGGGCTGATTTAGGCTGCAATCTGCAGATTTCTGCTTAAAATGCAAAGATGGGGACCCGAGGGACTATGTAGGACCCGGCCAGTGTCATGACAAGAGCACACACTCCCTTTACATATAATTAATCTTCAAAACAACCCAAGTAATTTGACATGAGAGAGAAAACATGGAGTTGAAAAAAGTGTTGTCTTCTGTGTCTGGTAAATTTGGGAGTAACTGAATGAGAGGTATACCCAACTAATAAAGAATTTTTAAATGAAATTCACTTTTATGCACTTATTTACACCATTATACAGTATAACAAAGACAATATAAACTCAAATGATATAGTGTAACAGAGAAAAAGTTAAACAAAAGTTAATGAAGGTAATGAATGAGTAAAAGAATGAGTAAGAAAACATACTTTGTTACATATTATATGCATTATATTATATTGTATGAAAATGGCTAACCACTATGATATATTTTGTTTTCACATGGACTTATACAAATATAACATTGACCAAATACAAAAACAACTTGACGTTGTGAAAAACAAGAAGATTTTAACTAAGCATCTTTTGAATTCTAGATTGTAGTATTGTATATATATATATTTTAATATTCTAATGCAACATAGATCACTTTAAACCAGTGAATACAGTAGCTCAGGAATAATTTGATGCTAGTTCTTTGAGATCTCTGTGAAAAAAAACCAATAACAACAATCAATATGATAAAAAAATATATTAATAAATAAAACATTTAGCCTCAGATTCATTTTCCTTTTCTAAAAAAAACAAAAACAAAAAAAATATATATAAATATATATATAGATTCTAATGCACACATTCTAATGTTCCAGAGTAGTCCACTGCTCAAACCTATCATTTCAAATTTGTGAAATGTGAAAATGATGAGTGAACGATCTGCTTTCGTTCTAATCACCAGATCAATAGCTTCAGCCTGTGGTAAAGAAAGTGAATACAAATTGTCTTCGGTTTCCAGTGTGTTTTGAGGACTCACACAGAAAAAGGCCATAGTTGCTTCTCAAAGGCACAAAAAAAGCATTGTTTGGGACTGTCCCCTTCTGGACGTAATGGGTTTCCTCATCAAACGCCACTTTTTCTCAGCAGCTGTTTCAGGACCTGACCCTCCGTATGCTCCATCTTGGCCCCTAGGGATCCTTCAGACAGCTTTAGGGGCAAAATGAGGTGTAAGTCTATTAAAAGGGTGTTTGTGTCCCAGTGGGAGCTGCTGCTCTCTTATTCAGGTGCAGCTGATTTCTGTCGTTCTTCTCAAAACCTGATATGTGCTTGCCAGGCATTAATAAACCGTTATAGACATTAGGTATCAATAGATTACATTAGATTAAACAACACAGCAGAATGTATGGAGTGTTATAAACGTATTAATGCCATAGCCATTTCCAACCAACCAATACACATTTAGGCAAGGCAAGGCAAGTTTATTTGTATAGCACATTTCGTACACAGGTAAAGTGCTTTACATTGGAAACAAAGAAAAAAAAAGAAAGTACATTAGAAAAACAAGCATAAAAAGTAAAATAAAATCATAGTGATTAAAAATGGAAAATTTAAAAACATTGATTAAAACAGATTAAGATGGTGAAGTGCCGAGGTAAAATAGTTATTCGGACATTGGTGCTCAGTCGACAAAAGAGCCTGGATTTAAACGTGACTAAAGTGTTGGCACCCTTGATCTCTTCTGGAAGCTGGTTACATCTGTGGGCCGCATGGTAACTAAAAGAGTATTTACCCTGTTTGAAATTTACCTGGGGTAGATCTAATTTGTTTGGTCTGAGGGATCTCAGCTCTCTGTTTGGTGTGTATTCACTGATAATGTCTGTTAGGTATTTTGGTGATAAGTTATGTTTGGACTTTTATACGAGTAGCAGAACTTTAAAATCTATTCTGAAGGAGACCAGCAGCCAGTGTAGAGACTTAACTGGAGAAATGTGTTCTGATTTTCTAGTTTTGGTTAGAATTCGAGCCGCTGCATTCTGAACGAGCTGGAGCTGTTAAATGGTCTTTTTGGGAAAACTGGTGAGAAGAGCGTTACAGTAGTCCAGCCTGCTGGAGATGAAAGCTTGAATCAGTTTCTCTAAATCTTGTCTGGAAACAAAGCATCTGATTCCTGCAATGTTTCTAAGATGGTAATAAGATGATTTGGTAATTGCTTCGACATGGTTTTTAAACTCAGATCAGAGTCCAGAATCACCCCAAGATTCCTGACCTGATTTGTAGTTGTTACGCCCTTGGCTTTGAGATAGGTGACTTCATTTTTCTCCTTGTTTAATTGAAGAAAGTTGTTTTGCATACAGTTTTTAATCTCAATACATCGGCAGAGAGAGTTCATTGGGTTGCTGTCATTTGGGGAGATAGCTATATAAATTTGTGTATCATCAGCATAACTATGGTATGATATCTGGTTCCTTCTCATAATTTGGCTCAGTGGAAGCATGTACAGGTTAAATAGTAAAGGAGCAAGGATTGAGCCTTGAGGGACTCCACAAAACACTGCAGTCCTCTTCGACATGTAATCACCTATGTTTACATAGAAACCTCTTCCTTCTAAGCATGATCTGAACCATTTTATCACAGTTCCTGAAAGACCAAGATAGTTTTCTTATCTATCGAGAAGGATTTTGTGGTCAACTGTGTCTTGAAGGCATCGCTCAGATCGAGTAGAACCAGTAGAGTCACTTTTCCTGAATCAGTGTTCAACCCGATGTCATTGGCTATCTTCAGTAGTAATGTCTATGTGCTGTGATGAGCTCTGAAACCTGAATGAGAACAATCCATGTGTTCATTTTGGGTCAGGAATTCAATCAGTTGTTTTGCCACAATCTTTTCCATAATTTTACTAATAAAAGGGAGATTTGAGATGGGCCTGTAGTTGCTCAGTACAGTATTAATAAGTTTGTCTTTTTCAGTACTGGCTTTACCACTGCGGTTTTAAGTGATTTGGGGAAAAGGCAGATCACAAGGAGGTGTTTATAACTTCTAAGAGGTCCTTTTCTAGACTCTTAAGAACCATTTTAAAAAAGACTGTTGGTAGAGTGTCAAGACCGCATGTTGATGTTCTGAGGCTCTGAACCGTCTCTATTAATGTTTTTCCATCGATTAGATTAAAGGTGCACATTTTTCATATGTCAAAGCAAGTTTTACATGTAAATAGCCTAATCTGATCCAAGCCACAAAGAAACAATGCTAAAAATTTATTATGGAAAACCAGAGAACAATAGGGTAGGATTCTTTAATCATGAAAAGTACACATTATGAATCTAATAATTAATAATAAAACAATGAAAACCAAATAAAAGAAAAATAATAACCCTTACCTTTCGAGTGAGGTGATGACCATGACCATGAAAATACATTGGTGGTGCATTGAATGCAGTCACATGATGCACAGTGTTGTTAATTTCAAATGTCAAATATAAGTCACATTTCTCATAAGCATTTTTCATATGCATGAAGGATACTTGATATTGGTGCTCATGTTGAACTAATAGGATAACAAAGTAGATAACAAAGTGAATCTTTGTATCTGCTGCCAACTGAAGTTGTTATCATTGGTAGGAAAACTGTGAAAACTGAACATCACATTGAATTTGAAAAAGACTGTACATAGCAGGTTTCTGTGGTGGTCTTCTGCCAACTCAGAAAACTGTTTGTTTTGCATGCGTTTTTAGATTAACTTTTTTAAAACAAATAAATGTCAACATTTATGGTGACCAAGCTGGAAAGTGCAAGTAACACATTCAAGTACACAACACACACAAACATTGTTTAGGTACAAGAGTACTCAAGTGCTGATAACACAAATAAAAAAATATATAGTCAATTTACTGTAAATGCAACAAATAATTACAGAACGGGATTAGTGAACATGCATAACATATCATACTCTTTAGAAGAGCAGTAAAAAAAAAAGATAAAACCTATTACTGGAGAAAGACATACTAAATGCAAGAGGCACTTTTAAGTAAAAATGAAAGATCCTGGCTTCTCAATTGACGGCAGACGTTCAGAAAGCAACAATGGCATTCATGGACTTTCTTGCACTCCTTCTTTCATAAGAACTAATTAAGGCCTTGAAATTTTAAATTGAGCATTCTTACACTTTAATTGAAATGCAAACAAATACCAGCAGGAAAAAGAGATGTGGACAGAGGGCTGAATTTGGTTTTAGAGGCAGATGGCAACAAATAGTAAAGAATTATAGTGCCAATGATCGCTCTGGGCGCATTGTATGCACTGATGAGTTAAGTGCCCACTCTGATTGCTTTTTTGAAAAACCAATTGAAGCTATGAATTTAAGCTCAAACCTGGTAGAATTTCATCTTTAATGCAAAAGTTCTCCATCTTTGGACTAATACACTTTCTTAAATAGATCAGGAAGAAAGGTCTCTGTTTGAAAGAGGAAGCCCGCCCTAAGAATTCATAAACATTTCCTTTATCAACCTTTACGCTTTCAAATTTATTTTATATTTGAAAAAAGAGTTTATGAAGTTTAATTTATGAAGAAAGAATAAAAGATACACTGCCAACCATCAGTATTCGTTTAAGAAGAAAACTCAAATGGCTATGGATGATTTTAGGTAAGAGAGCTTGATGACATATTCAGTTTTGGTGAACCATTTTTTTAATGAGCATCAGTTTTTAACTCCTCTTTTTGGCTCATTTAGGAGTGTTTAATACTTGATGGCTCCTCTCAGGGGTCTAATTTACCCCCCTTTGGCAGGGTTAGATGTTTGTGTTGTTTCCAGTGACTGATTTGAATGAGCAGTGAAATGGTGGAGCTCTGTAGGTGGTCGTCTATTTAAACTCTCAAAAGTCTGCATTTCATCCAAACTAACCCTTCGGGCAGTTGCCATTTATATGCTAAACACATAAAAAGTTAGTTGATTAAAGTTTGAAGAAAACGCTGACATTACACATGGTCCAGTGTTCTGTACAATACTGAACAGATAAGTTTCAGACAATGTCGGAAATGTTGTAGAGCAATATTATTCAGAAATAAAATTATTTGTGGATGAAATCATGTTGCTTGACGGGGATTCATTTCAGGGGGATTTTTGGTGGGGGTTGTATCTTTCTTTTTATCCTTGTAATTGTTTCTTCCAGGTATAATGTTTTTCTCTTTGTTTCTGGGTTTATTGATTCCTATACAAGAAGGGGATCCACCAGCAGACACGACACTCCAGGTTGCAGAGAGACAGTTGTGTTCTAGAACATGACTGGGCACAAAGTGCCTGCGCCAATTGATTTTCCTTGTATATATAACATGATGCAAAACAGCTATAATTGGGTTACTGATGCGCATGTATTAGTGAATATTGCCTTGAGTAAATGTTGCCTTGCAGTGGACCCTGTAAAACTATATCTAACTCTGTATAACCCTACACAAACTAAAATTGTTGGTACTTTGAAATTTTACTCTTCAGAAATGTGCGAGAAGAGTCTCAAAAATATCCAGCTCAGATCCAGAGCATTGTGTACTCTTGTTGCAAAATAACTACCAACATAAATATATGTAAACAGCTCCAAAGCTTCTATTTTCAAATAAATACTGTTTTGCATTGGATTTAAAACAAGTTTAAATCAGCTTCTTTTTTTGTTTGCGAACTTGTGTTTGATACAGATGGATGAAATCACTCAACCAGGGGAACAGCTGCCTTTGCTTCACAGCACTGATTGCTTCAGTAACTGAGATCTAACTTTACTTGTCATTAAAAGAGAATCTCAAAAGACAAATCCTAGCTCTAACAAGCTTCACAAAGACTTCTCATATAAGCAATGTCTTGTTTTCTCTTTAATTGACATATGTGGTTTTCTTTTAATTTGTTAATCTCCCTGTTAAATCTCCCTTTTATGTAAATATGCACACAAAGAATCCTAGAGTTCCCCTTCCATCATCCATTTAGATGTATGCCGAATGATGACATGGGAACAACGCCTTGGAGAGGGTTAATCACTCCTCAAACTATTGAAAATCCAATAGACGATGCCGACTGTTGGTAATGAAATTAGCACACCTTCAGGGATTATGTGGGCACAATTTCTGCCAATTCCCAACTGGTTGATGGAAACACCCTGGGCTACCCCGAGGAGACTGTCGATAGTCCTTAGGAGACTCTAGGTTGTACTTTCAAGCCACATGACTCTTGAGCTGAAGTTTCTGTAGCTTAAGACATCACTCTTAAACCTCACTCAAGAGTGTTGGGAACTTGCAGGCTCTTTTCATCGTCAAGACATGATTAGAATTCAGGCCTGTAGACTCTCATGATGTCATTAGAAGTTCTGATCTGCTCTTTGTATGCTTTGTAGGACAAGAGGGAAGGCAGAGGCAAGTCCTGGGTGCTGGCAAGAGAAACTCTGTTCTTAGACATGTGCAAGGCTGCGGGTTGGTCGACACCCAAAGCTTCGCCAGACATGACAATGATGACAGCAATGACTTAAGAGGACGAAGCTTGTCTAGTTAATCTAAAATGTTGAGCTAAAATTGCCCAACCCAAATTGCCCAACCCTAACCCAAACAAAGCTAGCTTCTATGAACTATGACTGAAAATTACATGAAGCCACACATATTTAGTCGAGAAACTTAATGGCTTAATAAACCACAGCTGCAGCGATTACTGCAGGACGTGTCTGTATGGTGCATACCTAAATGACAAATGCACATACAAAGAGTTCCGCTACTTTTTGCGTAATAGAGAGCCAGTTTTTTTTACTTTCTGAAACTTGTTCCAAATGTAAGTAAGATTTTTAACACAGAAACACTCTAACATAAGACCAAATCATTGTTTACACTTGGGTTGTGTTTAATTATGAAAAGACCATACTTCTGACAAAGTAAATAACTTTGATTGCTCGAAATTTCAAATTTCACTTTACTGCCTCTTTAAAAACATCTTTTTCCCTCCAAAATTAAAGCACTTCTTTGTTGTTGTTTTTAGAAGTATTGTTCATACAATTTAGTGTACAACTTTAAAACAAATCTTTTGTAATTTTGATTAACTGTTGTATCATTTTAAATAAATGTGAAGTTCTGGATTATGCTCAATTAACATTGCATGTTTTTCCTACTGCAGACATGTAATTGAGTTACATTTCCAACCTCTGTAAACCCACACAATGTAAACAAGCAAAAGTTATATGGCTTGCAGTAGAGGTCCAATGGTAATTTGTAAAAATACCTCTGTGAAAGTGTGCAGTAGACAGTTATTAGAGAGTTTTCCGTGAAGATAAAGAGCTGGGGCTCTCTTTCAACACTGGAGCCCCTCCCTTCACAGTCCAAAATCTCTTTCAGGGCACTCAACCGTTTATGTAACTCACCAATTATCAAGGTTTTTCTGACCAGTCCATGTTTATGATCTGGCACAGAGGAAAGAATAACTTTAGCCTCCTCACATGACACACCAACACAGACACTGCTTTTTGCTCCACTGCTTGCTTCTAAAAGAGAAGAGAGTGTTTCATCAAGGGTATCTTCAGACTTAAAACAAGCAAAGCATTTTTAAATCATAAAAAACATTTGATATTTTTTTCAGTAGACATTATGTTGGCATTTTTACATTTAGGTTTTGCTCAGTGGGTTGCAGTATATTTGAGCTGGGACTTTGTGACAAGGTGAGTCAACTTGTCTGTTAAATGGTTTGTCTATTAAATGTACAATGGTACATTTGTGTGTGTATCTGTGAAACACCTTATCTCTGTCTATTGACTTTCGAATGCCAAACTTTCAGCAGTTTTCCTCAGAGAGCATGTGAGCAGTGGGGGTTCTCATCTGTTTGGGTGGTCTGCCCTCTCAGCTTGCACCAGGTCCTGTATTTACTCTGGACACTTTGAGCATTTGAGAAGCTTCTATTATCTTCTCCATCTCTCCTTTAATCTTCCTTCACTCTTTTCATACTTAAAACATGATTCAAATTTAAAGGTAACAGATTTAGTTATATAATAATAAAAAATAATAATAATAAAAAAACAAGGGACTAGTTTGGAATTATTGAAATGAAAAGCATGCTAAATGCAACATATTACATAATAAATCATTATTTTAAAAAGGGCTTAAATTTTAATTGTTATTAATTAAGCCTGGCTGGTATGCAAGCCACAGAATTGTAACATGGCCCGTTGAGTCGTGAATCTCTGGGAGGTTAGGCTAATTAGCGACATGGGGTTAACACTGCTTGTCCAAATATTCGTGGTGAAACTATGTTATTAGTTAAATTTTTTTAATCGATCAAAAGCACTAATATATTTTATTTATTTTATTTTTTTTTTCGGCTTTAGACATCATCTTAAAATGACTCTTTCTGACTTCATCTCTCCCAGCAAGCACATGCACTGAATAGCATCCTCTGCATAAACATGACATTTCACAAACCAAAATACACAACACGAGATAAAGGACAGCCAAGGTTTTGATCCTGAGAGGTGTTTCGAGTATACAATGGCTCCATAGAAGTTAGTGTACATAGACTCTGAGAGCTACAAGTGAATCTGTTTGCTCTTCACCTACCAGGATCTTCAGCAGGAAGTCTCTTTGCTAATCCTAAGAACAAAGTGGATCAGTTTTGTGTGCTGAAAGAATTTACCTTTTTCAGCCAGAGAGCCAAAGTCACTCATGTGAGCACAAAATGTTAACTGAAAAGAAAAAAAAGAGGCAAACTTGTTTAACGATGGTGTTGCTCAAACAGGACTAAGAGAAGTGAAGAGGTTTAGGAGTGCATATGTCTGGATCACAAGAACTCAAAAGCAGGGACAGGATGGGGTTGCCCACTTTCTCTGTGCCCTAGCATGAACCACAAGCATACTAATCATGATCATTACTTTACCCATTTCATTAATAATTTTAAAATACTTAACGTATTATAGAAAATAACTACAATGTAATTAAGAAAATGTAATTAAAGTAACCCAATATTTGTCAGAACCTTAAGGAGCAGTCTGTGACGTGCAGTGTCATTGAAGAACTGGAAATCAGTGGATTAAACACCAACCAGTTTTTCTCTCTTCCTGCTGTCTACACAGAACAAATGATGCCAGTCAGCTCTCATAACATGATTACTCAAGAGGAGTTGTCTAAGTGGTCATACCTGGATAAGGTAAATATGCCATACATTCAAACATATGTTAACTTGCTGATTTAAACTAATGTAAAGGAACCTTATGACATCCTCAACAGTCATGTTCATTCATTCATTCATCTTCATGTCGACTTTATTCCCTTTCGGGGTCGCCACAGCGGAATGAACCGCCAACTCTCTGGCATATGTTTTATGCCCTTCCAGCCGCAACCCATCGCTAGGAAACATTCACACACTCATTCACACTTTAACACTATGGACAATCGTTCTTACTCAATTCACTTATTCCGCATGTCTTTGGACTTGTGGGGAAACCGGAGCACCCGGAGAAAACCCACGCGATCACGGGGAGAACATGCAAACTCCACACAGAAATGCCAACCGACCCAGCCGAGGCTCGAACCAGCGACCTTCTTGCTGTGAGATGACCGTGCTACCCACTGCGCCACCGTGACGCTAACAGTCATGTTAATGGACAATTTTCCATTAAAACCCAATTGGGTTGGGTTATCAATGGGACTGTTAATGGAAACAAGAACTTTAAGAATGTAATTGGAAATCCTGCTGTTACTGTTATATAATTTCTGTCAAAAAATTGAAGGAGCTACTCAAGAATCAATTTAGTCATGATTTTAACGAAAGGACTCCAGACAAGAAAGAGATGTCTAGAGAAGATCTACATTTCATGAATGTACGATTGGGTATTGTAGAAAGCAATAATGAAAAGTTTAATATTTTAAACTTAATATTCTGTGCTTAAATGTGTCAAGCTGTAGTCATTCCTCTGATATGTTTGTGTATAGATGAGGTGAACCTTATGAGAGATGCATGTAGGTGCGGTGGTTAAACTACTGACCCTAATTAAACCAGCGTTTATCTGTCATTAACCCAAAGATCACAATCATTAGTAGATTTGTGCTCCTCTAGACATATTGTACACACATGTGCACACACAGACACAGGTGGATGAACAGATAGTTAGGAAGCAATAAGATACAGTATCTCACAGATTAAGCATTCACGTTTACTGTTAATATTTACTTTACCTTTTCATGTGAAACTACTAATTAAATGATAAATTATCATGAAATATAGAGAAATTAAACTTTCAACAATGTGATGTAGTTTTTCTGTAGAGCCATTATTGTCTTAACCAATTAATGAGGAAATGTTAAAATTGGGCAAAAGCAGCTATTTTACTTTTCACGTGATTTGTAAGAGAAAAAATATATCTTAATTTGAGGAGCAGGTGTTAAATGTAGTGCTGTTGGTCAATGAAAGTTAGACATGGCAAAAAAACTAATTGTTACTCTTAGCTACAAGAGGATTTCATTTGAGTTGCAGAATTGTGGCCAAGATCATACAGTGCTTCACCAGGAAGCTTTATTTCATGGGGCTAAGCATGCGTCACCAGGTGAGGAATACAAAACCAATTTGTCTTGCAGTCAGGTATGGTGGTAAGAGTGTTATGGAATGGGGCTGCATGAGTCCGACCAATGTTGGGAGCTACAGTTCATTGAGGGAAACATGATATGTTGAAGCACATCATAAGGAAAACAACTCTCAAAACCTCTCCAAAATGACCACCGTCCTGCTAAAGAAGCCAAGTGTGAAGGTGATAGACAGCTCAAACCAGTCTCCAGACTCTATTGAGCATCTTTGAGGGGAGAGCTGTGACATCATCCGTGGATGAGTGGAAGACATCTATGGCTGTTGATGGGGTTTAAACATCAATGGCTCTTTGTTTTTCTGATGAAGCTGTAAATAAACAATTTTACAGAGTCATACCATCTGCATGACTAAACAGAATAGGTTTGTAAGTTTTAGGATGTCGTTTTAAACCATTATGAGATCTGTTGGGGGAAAGAGGTCCTCTGATCATATTATTCTGAAGTGGAATTCATTATTACAGTAGTTATAAATATGCACTCCTCATTTCTGGACTCTTCTTGACACACGCACAAAAAAATTGTAGAACAAGGGTGTTTTATTTCATCTCATGTCTGGTGCTTGACACAATTGTCCTTTTGAAATTTGCAGCAAACTTGAAGATTTCTGTCAGCGGTCCGCTTTGCAGATTTTAAGCAAAATGTAGTAAGTAAGCTGCTGTTTATATCTACGTTCACATACTAACAGTCTTGTTTCTCAACAATGAACAAGTTGTTAAATGTGAAGTGTTTTTTTGTGCAGCCGTTAAAAGCTAACACTAACTTTATGTTTAAATACCCATTAAACACATGTTAACCACTCTCAAATCCAAATAATGTAAAACTACAAATCTCCAGTCATTCACTCATGAGAAGGATGAAAACTGTACTTGAATGTTAACAACGATATTATTATTATTATCCTCACTTTTTTCTTCCATAGGGGCTGTGATGAAACAACAACCAAATCATTAAGGAGAATGTAACGTTTCACTGAATGACATGTTCTTGAGTGTTGTTCAATGTATTTTACTATACTAGTTTCTGTTGTTATGAATTGTAAGAGTGAATTTGAACAGATTTTGAAAGTGACAATGGAACATTAAGGTTTTAAACATATTTTATGAATGTTAATAGTTATAAAAAAGACTAAATGATTTTAGAAAACAAGCAGACAAGCATTGTTTATTGACTGGCTAAAAGAAATATATTACATAATTTCAACTTTCATTTTGGAACTATATAAACATAGAAAGGTGCTGAACTGTGTAACATCCGAAATAGATTATGCTGTGTATCCCATTATCATGTCAGGCAAGTAAACATGGAGTGAACAAACAAAATCAAATTCAAATAAAAAAAAAAAACAACAACAATCAGAAACAAGTATTCTTACAGACCTCCACTGCATCCCAATCCGTGCACTATTCACACTTTCATGGGTGCTAAATGAGAATTAGTGTGTCCTAAATCATAGTATACATAAAAAAGTCTCCAAGCGGTGCCCGGATGTGTACTGTAAGTTAGTATCTATTTTAAGGGTGCAGAGTAAGTGTTCAGAATGGGATGCAGCAAATGACACAGTTTCAGAACAAAATAAGTCAACATATTCAAAGAAATGTAGAATGTAAAAGAGCTTTGGGTCTGTGCAAAGAACATTGTGCGTGTGATGCCAGTCATAGATTTTAGCAGAAAGCAAGTCTATTTCCTTCTTAACAAAACGTGATAGATGGGTAAAATGGTGGAATTTGTCAGTGGAGAAATGACAGCACAGAAACCTGAGTGCTTTTGCATGGTCACTCGAAGAGCCTCACACTTAATTACACACTATTTGAAGTTTTAATAAAACTGAAAAAATGAAGAAGAAAACAAACAATTTAAAAAATCCCACTTCATCAAGGTTGTCATGAAAATCAATTCAAGAAATATGCATAAAACAACAAATGTTGTTTTGGCTGAAAACATGTTTTTTAAATGTACTTAAAATGTATTAACTGTATTATTTAAAACAGGTCAACAGGGACCTTCTCATTTCTGGAGACAGCTTTATGCGGTCCGAAGATGAATGGCAGTATCCTTTCTTATCTCAAGAGGGAAAAATTTCAAGACTCATATTATCTTTAAAAATGTAATTTTAAGTGAATTAAACTGTGTTTTTTTTTCATTTTTTTATTTAGTGGTTGACAAAGGTTAACTGACTTTACTTTAGTATCAGATTGCTGATGTCCATGTACACTTGGCTCATATTTATAACAGTAAAATAAGTCCTCCCTAGCAAAATTCATCAGTGTTTTCTGAGTGTAATTGGATCATTAGAAGAGAATAACTACCTCTCCCTCCTCCAAGAAAATAATTTCATCATAAAGATTAATTACTTCTGAACTGAAGCAATTTCACTCCCGAAATGCTGGCATTCTCATTATAGTGCATTTCATTTTACTTCTCTAGGTAAATGTTCTCTGAAGGAAGGAATTCTTGATTAATTATAAAGTCTTGTAGGATTTAGGTCAGATGTGTTTTGTTAAATAAGTTATTGATTTTAATCAAACTAACATAATGCCATTTCAAAGAGCTGAAATTCATCTCGCAACTCACAATAAAATAAAAGGGCACTTTATTTTTTATTCTAATTAAAAATGATACAAAATACACATTTTATACAAATTACTTCTCGTTTATCAAAGCAGATACAATTACTTACACCTTTTAGTTTGTTTTAATTATTAATCAGATGTTGTCTAAGAATGATACATTTTATTTAAAGACAGAGTTTAGTCAACAATTAACTGTCAATTAACTGTGGAAAAACAGTTTGATGAAATCCCCCAAAATTGTATTCAATTGTTAAATACCTTTAGTGATAATATGTAAAGGAATGTTAATATATAAAAGATACTATCGTAAAAATCATGGTTCATACAACTAGAATACCTTCTCAGTAATCTGTCTAACCAGGTCACATGGCTTGAGGCACGAGAGGGCCCCAATAGAGCACAGGGCCACACACACTCACTGTTTAATCAGTCAGTAAACCTTAGAATGAATTTTACAATACCTTCTATTCCTGCTTTATTTAAATTAATGTCAAAGTAGCATTAAAAGTTCAGAGTTAAAGGAAGGGCAGGTTCTTGAGTTCATATAGCTTTTTCAGGTGCAGATTTACATATGCTAATTTAATGGAAAAGTGTTTGTGTACTCCTACTTTACTACAAAAAATGTGGTGTGAAGTTAAGTTCCTCTCTTCTTTAACAATAACTAAATGAGTCGAAAAAAGAAGAAGAAACAAATCATTTTAAACACGAGGCTATGAAATGAAGCAACCATGAACACCGGAACATAAAAGGTGTTTTTAACATAAACAAAAACAAAAATTAGTTGACTCAATCAACGTACAATTCTTAAGTGAAAAGTTCCACAGAAATTTTGAATCCAATTCCAAAATTTACACAGTGAACATTTTTCATTGGCTCAATGCACGGAGTCTGGCACAACAGCGACAATAATTAACTTTTTTTAATCCACTCACTAACAGCCACTGAGAATGAGAACTCAATTAGAAAATATTAATTCAGTCAACAACTATCATACAAAAATTAAGCAGACTAAAAATAACCAATCAATGGAATTACACCTATTTCATGCTCAGTCATTCATTCATTATTTGTTTTTTTTACTGTCTTCAAAATCTCCTGACAGGTGTTCTGGGTGGAAAATATTGCACACACTATATTATATTATTCATACAGAGTTCTTTGAGTAATATGCAAAAATAGTTTTGTTCAGTAAACTAGTCCAAAAAATATCAGCCCATAGAAAATACCAATGCTTTATATTGAACTGGTCATATAATGTAATTAAGAAGTCAGATTTTAAATAGAAGAAATATCGAAAGAGGTGATCTATTATTTCGAATGTGCCACTGGTCTCATTTGATTAAATGAGCTGTGCTATCCGTAAAGGTTTCTGCAAGTTCCTACAAGATTGTGTAAGTTCCACCACCAGGTCAGCTCATTCCAAAATGGTAAAACACCACAAACTAACTCGGGGGGGAAATGGAGAATGAGTCTATGTCCAAAAACAGTGGAGTGTTTATTTAAGAGTGAAAAAAGTTTGTGCGAATGTTCTCTGAGAACGTAGCAATGCAGCTTGGTTTTGTTTTCTGTTCTGAGCACAGGCTCATCTTGATCCACGATAAGTAAAAGAATCACTGACAGGAAGATAAAGAGCTAGCTCTTGGCAGATCCATCAGACTGCACAGATGCATTCTGGGAAAGAAAGAAAGCAGCACAACATCAGGTTCCTTCCAAAGGAGATCGATGCTAATGTGAGGGCCCACGCGTGATGGATGAACTTCAGCTTCAGCCAATACTAGAGTTGTGTGATGACTTAATTAACATGAGAAACATGTCTGGAGATCAACATTAATGGAAGCTAGTTGATTTTTTTTACATTTAAAGTAATCTTTTAACATTTTTTTCTAATGCAAGCACATCTATTTTGGTACCTATTTCTATAAGCCTAGGTTTGTTTATATAAGCAAATAGTTAGTATATACCATTGAATGTAAACAAAACCTTTTGATTAGTTTCTCTATTTACTTCTTAAATCATTATATCATAATTTATTCATCTTCTAACTTCGTTATAATAATTACACAATTATTAAAGTATAATTAAAGTATCTTTATGAAAGTTGTGCAAAAGAATTGATTTTATGAATTTATGAAAGAATTTTCTGATGATCACAATTTGCTTAAAATGTCAAAAAGACAAAAAGAGTTTTCAACCCAGAGAAAAAGTTCATTACAGTTAATTGCTTACTGTTTAGGAAGAAATTAGTATTTTTCTGACACAACATTGACATCTACAGGATAAAAACTGGCATTGCAGGTGAAGAGATTTATTTGATTCTACAAATCTCACAGACTTGCTTTAACCATTTTAACCATTCACTAAAGATCTAAACCTCAAACAATGTAGGCCATTATAGTAAACATGTTATCCATGCCTCAGCTTAATTCATTCAGAATCATTCAATGGCTACAAAAAATAAACACATGGAGGATATAATGTCAGTGACATGAAGAGCATTTTCAGAGTTTCCATTTTAATGGTTTATAAATTGAGTTTCATACATTTCTTTGACTGTGATGGTGCTGCAGGAGGGTGTTTGCAGGAGCTCTCAGCGGGTGTACGGGTCACAGCAGCAGCTCGTTGACTGAATGCACTAAAGATCTGATCTGCTCGCCCATTCAGATCCGCTCAGCCGCCACACGGCCTTTCCTGAGGGATCGTCATAATGCACAGCCAAGCTGAGGAGCAAACACACAGCCCTACACACTCCACACCAGAGGAAATCAGCTTCACTTCCTGGAACGTTCAAGAGAAGATATCAATAATATACAGAAGAAACCATAGTAATAGCTTATATCTTTTCAATGAACTTGCTTTCCCTGAAGAATTGCTTCAACATCCCGCTCCACTTCTTCAAATGGACAATGAGGGTCGTAACTGTGAACAAATATTCCTAAAAGTCCTTTAAAAAGTTTACAAAAAGGTAATATAATAAAATAATATATTAATCTGAGTGGTTATACAAATACAATCTGTATGGCTGAATGTCACCAGACACATTAATGTCCTTAATCACACCTGCTTCAAATGTGTTTTTGTGTATTTTCTCATCTACTTACATTTATTACATTAACTGCACTATGTTGTTTTAACTCATTTATAATTTTGACTCTTTTGTAAATCAGCTTTGACCTTTTTCACCTCTAACTATCATATTTATGTACAGTGGGCCTGTACCGTTTGTAGGGACGGCCGTCTGCTGTGATGAGAAACTTCTCAAAGTTCCAGCGGATATCATTGGCTTTGATGGGAGACCAGTACAGCTTTCTTATGTCTCCAATGACTGGATTGACAAAAGGGAGTTTGTCCTAAAAACACATGCGCACGCACGCGCACACGCACACACACGCACGCACACACACACACACACACACACACACACACACACACACACACACACACACACACAAACAAACAAAAACAATGTTTATTGTTAAATTGGAGCTTCTTTAGTGTAAGTCATGCTTTGCAAACATTTGTTAACAGGGATTACATATATATATTAAGGAGCAACCTTAAGTAACTTTAATCTTTCCTGCATTAGCTGAATGGTTTGAATTGGTTTAAAGAATACATACTATATTTTTCAAAAGATTCTGTCAATGTTCATAGCAGTACCTTTAGGAAGGCGAATAGAGGGTCTTCATCTGAACCATTAACTTCAATCCTGCCAAAGATGGGGAACTTTGGAATATAGCCAGCTCCAGGTCGCACATGCTGAAGAACATTCAGAGTTTCATGGTTCTCCTCTGGGAGAGAGCAGAGTGGACATTGTTATGGGTCAGGTAATGTTGGGCGATTTAGCAAATTTAACAAATGTTTGGCCCATTCAAAATTTCCGGTATTTTTTTTTTTAAAGAGTAACTAGTTCCTCGTCGGTTTTTCATAATTTGGGTTTAGTGACAATTGGTTTTATGTCTGACTTCTCTCATTCAAAGCATTTATAAAATGCAGAGGTGAAGTCGCCCCCTTTTTGCCACCTTTAATTTAACGTGACATAAAGTTATGTGTGTCCATGATATAAGGCACTATTTCTCTTCTTACACTTTACTGTAGTTTCACACTCATGAGAAAACTGTGGTACTATGCCTCTAATCAGCCTCAATTATTGTCTGTTGTGGTGCAATGGCTATAGGTGCCATATCATGTAAACTGGGCTTTTCAAACATGTTTGTCATGTTTTAGTAAACTGTAAAAAACTGTATGGAATATCTACATAAAAAAATGGTAACAATATTACACAAATAATTATTAAGAAAATTAATAAAGGCTTGTTTTTTTTCCCCAAATTAATGAACTAGAAAAATATTATTATTAAGCAGTTTAACGGCTTGTTTTTTTTCCATTTCTTGCAGAATTTACTTAAATAAATGATGCAATAAATCCTGAATTAATTAGCCAGGCACTTCATTTTTTAACATTAGTAAAATCACATTGTTTTGTTTTGGCATATAATAGTAAGTTTATGATTTAAGGCAATTTACTTAAATATGCATTTTACTGTTTAACTTTTATGCATGCATATTATACATTACATGTATCAAAAACAGCAAGCAAGGTACACAACCAGATGGTACAAAACCAGAAAGGCTTATAAGATCTTTTGTCAAAGTTCTCAAACCAAACTTTCACATCGCCAAACAGGACAATGACGTCTTTCAGGATAAAACAAAGTTGCAGAAAGCATATTTTATTATGTGCCCCTTTAATGACCTGCAACTCAACAACAGTAGCTAAAAATAATTCACACAATAACCTAATAAACACACAAATTAGTTCTCGAACTAATGTATAACACTAAACCACACAAGTATAACAATATAAACATACAGTTTACTGTAATAAACGTAAAATCCCATACACCTGGTCTCCCTATAAAGCTGTCTCTATCCAAACCAAATAACTGAGCTAATTCTTTTAAAATAAATATGGAGTGTTTTTCCCTCAGTTTTTTTGCATATTTGGTTCCTCAAATGAGACCTAAGAATTAGACGAATTTGCTTAAAGAAATTGGACATTTGTTTTTCTTTACTTTATTGGACAAATACTCTCCATATTTTAAATGAACATTATTTTTAATGCTGATCTCCATTTTTATAAAAATTACAATCCTTATTACGTGTATTGTTCCCTTATCAAAAACATGCCTCAAGTCATATTCAGATTGGTTCAGGTATGTTTGTGTGATCCTATTTTCTTTTTCTGGCTCAATGGCTTTAGCCATGCCACTTGGCCGAAGCACTGCACGTTAACCAATTAGATGAAGCGCTAATGCAGCTCATCTCAATGAAGAACATATGCGCTGGCAGACCTGGAAGTGAACTGTAGCGGAACCGTGTTGATACACAACGGGGAAAAAAGAGTGTTCTGGATCTCCCAGGCCAAAAGGCTTTTATCGCTCCAAAAGATGAATATAATTGTAAGATTTTCTGTGTGTCAACAAGCCAACTACTTTTGAAATCTTCAATGATAGTCTAGAGTGCTCGATCATTTAAAAGGTGCATGATATGGCACCTTTAATCTACATTTTTTTGCAGCAATAGGATCAGTGTTCTGTTTGAAGTAGTCAATAAGCCTAATCTGCATTCATTCATTGTTGAAAAAAAAATTGTGATTATATTCATGATTTAAATGACAGTAAGATTTTTATATGAAAAACAAGTCTATTAGACCAATTAAAAACACTCTGAAACATTTGATACTCCCTCCTCATACTACTCCCTTGATCAACATATAGAGTAAATTCCTACCGAATATAGATTTGTAACTTCAAAATACAATGATGTGAAACATTGATACGGTCTGATAAACAATCAATAAGCTGCATCTTACCAGGCTCCTGAAGGCCAAATTGATTGCAGGGGAATCCAAGAACAGTGAAGCTCGGGCCTCCATACATGTTCATGAGCGCATTCATCCTGTGATACTTAAATAAGTAAAATAATATTAAACTGTTATTCATTCATTAATAAATTACCTTTGAAATTGAAACTGTGATCAATGTAAGGTTAAATAGAGGGAGAAGAAAAAGGAAAACAATTACAACACTTTAGAAATGCAAGATTGCAAGCAAATTCTGTGTAATATTAATGTAAAATATAATGTTGCACAAAAATTTCTTAAGTGAGAAACCAAAAAGTGTTTGATTTTTTGAATCTGCGAGCTGATGGAACACAGTGACAAAGTTAGGAGGTTTACAGATCCACTGCAATACATACCTTCCCCTTCTCCTGGACATGACTAACACCAGTGCCTGGTTGGCTAGTTTCTAGCTTGATGCAAAGCATATTTGCTTATATCAAATTGCCCAGTTGCAAGTATTTATAGTGTGCGATAAGAAGCGTTTTGGGCAATCAGTCTAAGGAAGGGCCCCAGAGCAAATTTACATAACATATTTATGTTACAAGAACATTCTGGGAACTTTACCTCTAATGTTAATTTGTCAAGTTTTTGATGTTATAAGAATGTTTTCTCAAGGATATTAAAAACGGTTTTAGAATGTTCTCTCCACTTCTGTGTAACTAGTTATAGAACAAAAACACTGTTCTCAAAACATTTTCTTTCAACATTATGAGAACAATCATGACTCGCAAAAGAAATGTTCTGAGGATGGTGTTTAGATAATGTTTTTGTTTAACATTATTAGAATGTTACTAGAACGTCTTTTGGAGACATCATGGGCAAACATTTAGACAACCTTTAAATAACGTTAGTAAATGTTTGAGAACGTTCCCTGTTAGCTGAGAATTTAGAACACCGAGCTTTTTTTTACATTTACACAGAGAGAGAGAGAGAGAGAGAGAGAGAGAGAGAGAGAGAGAGAGAGAGAGAGAGAGAGAGAGAGAGAGAGAGAGAGAGAGAGAGAGAGAGAGAGAGAGAGAGAGAAAGTGAAGAAAGTGTTTGAAGCAAGCTATGGTCAAGTTCAACCATGGGCCTTCAGAGCAATTGCAAAACTTTCTAACAGCAGACTACAGCCAGTTTTGGTGAAAACACTATATTACATCACCGTTTTTAAATTTTTTTGTTCTAAAACTTTAAGTGTTGTTAAGTTGATTATTCAGCTTTTTTTGGTACAATGTACAGCCCCCCCTCCCTTCTTTTTTTGTCACAATGCATCCCCCCTCCTTTTTAAAAAATATTTTTAAAGACGATGTCTCGCCCATGGAGATCTGGGTGCAGGGTGGCTTTGTCTTTTAAGGACAGACTGAATCACTGCAAATTGAGGTGTTGTGCCATGTTTATGTTGCTGCAAACATAAAAGGATTAAAATCTCTTCGCCACATCGTAACAGACTTTTTCACAAACATATTAGTTATACAGAATTTAGACACAAGCCAAGGGCCAACTCTTTTTCAGGCGTGGCCATGTAGTTTTGTGTTTTGTTTCACCTTGATAACGAAAGTCTTTGTTGGTGTTGTCTTTTATTTACAGGTTTTTAACGATCTCAAACATTAGAGTGTGAAAACATTTAAAAGAAAAAGAATCAGGAAAAGGACAAACCCTTTTTTGACACCACTGAACTTGAAAAAAATAGTGTATTGATGTTTATTTACATAGCAATAAATAATTCAATGAGTATTTCCCTCAACAGAGCACACTTGTAGTTACCTCTTCAACAGTAGATCCTCAGAAGGTTGCCACATTCACAATGAGAAGTGCCTTTCCTCTAAAGTTGCAGAGTGGAATGGTTTTTCCTTCCAGTGTCTCCACATTAAAGTCGTAAACTGAGTTTGCAGTCATATTTACAATAAATGTTCTTGGTTTTGGTGTGTAGAGTACCAATTTTCCACACTGACCTGTAGCTCTAGGGTGTGTTTCATTCACCACTGCTCTGGATCTCTAGCTCAGCAGAGCTTCTGCATGGATGAGCCCATTGTGATCCTCCTTAGGTTTGTGAAAGCCATGTGAATCCTGATGGTCATGTGAGCATGTTGTCATTTCAATGACTATGTTTAAGAGTTACTGATCAAACAGAACACCATTTTAACAAACAATCAAAGTATTTCACCAATTACATATCCACCATTAGCTCCACATCGTTTAAATGAGGCACCAATGGTCACAAAAAAAAACTGTAAAAGACTGTCTGTCTTTTATTGCAAGTTGTCTACTGGACATGTTGAAAAGAATGCAAAAGTAGTGTTATATTTAAAAGTAGAACACATGAAGCAGTCCTGCTACTGACAAATTTTATATAAAGGCAACTTTCAGGGCACTCTAGAAGACCTTACAAGAGATGTAATTGAAAATACAACAGAATTTAAAACAGAGATATACATTTAAAGCAGTCCAAACAGTGAAGTTCACACAAGTTGAAAATGTCTTTTTGAAGAGAAAGGTTAGTTTTGAAGTTTTTAAGTGTAAGACTGCTGCAGACTGTGAGCTTGTAGAGCACAGATAAAGGCCCATCTGTCTATTGCCAAAGTTAAGAGGACAAGGGTTACGAGAACGTTAGGGGAACATTACCACTAACTTTCCATAAACGTTCATTTTTCCCAGTTTTTTTATGTTATGGGAACAATCTCTCAAGATAATTAAAATTTTTTTTAGAACATTCTCTCCACTTCTGTGCAACTAATAATATAACATAAATGTTCTAGTAGTGTTCTGAGAACAATGTTTCCAAAACGTTTTCTTTCAACATTATGAGAACATAACTCACACACACAGGAATTTTCAGAGGAATGCTCTGAGAATGGTGTTTAGATAATGTTTTAGTTTAACCTTATTAGAACGTTGACGTTACACACTCGAGATTATCACTAAATCTATCTGTGACTTTTGCTTACTGTTTTCACAGACTTTGAATATGAATGTACTGCTCGGCATGCTTACATTTCTCATTCTGACGATTCAAATGTGTTAAGATAAAGTTTATTTAAAAACAAAACAAAGAATTTGGAGGTGTTGCAATTTGCTTCTACAGCACTTATGCTAAAATGCCTTTAACTCCCCTCAGTTATCAAAATTATTTAGCCTGAATTAAAAGAGACGATTATATGTTAAACGATTTTAACGTTGTTATGTGTGAAACCTTAATTTACAACACTTTCCTATTTAAGAGAAACAATAGTTCCATTAAGTTCTGTTCTCAACCAACATATCCCTTTGTGGGTTAACTTTTTATTCCCCTTCTATAGAATTTGCGTTCTTCAAACGTTTTTCTCTCCAAGTCGATAGGTGGCAGCCGTGAGGCACCATAGAACCGTTCAAACCGGATGAACCGATCAGCTGTTTGTCAGAGACCGTCCCAGATAAATAATGTACGCGGAACACACAGCTGCTGCAGCATGGACCAAACCAGTGACCAAGCCCTGAAAAGCCACAGGTAGATTTCTGAAATGAACAAGTCCTGTCGTTCACGAGAGAGTTCAGTCAGATGAGATCTAATTTGGCTTCCAAGATGGAGGTACTGCATGCTAGCCAAAATGCAGACTATTTTGTTGCACCAGATCATTATCAATCTATATTTGAGTGCTATTTAAAATGTATTTTAGTTATGCACGGTGAAGGCAGAACATATTTTGTTTAAAAGAAAACCTTGTATGTTAGACTACAGTATGTGGAATACCATTTGTGTTTGTGTTATCACAGTGCAGCTACAAAATTTGAGATAAGTTGCGATATTGTTGATTAAAGTAACGTCATATCTAAAATGACAGTTATGCAGTATTTAATATCTCAAATGTTTTATCCATTAATTGGTTGCTTAAAAAGCTTCTAAAATACAGATGTTGCAGATAATGAAGGATGCTGCAGAATAATATTCATCTTTCTATCTAAAATGTGCTGTAACAATATTTTTGGTTTCTTTCCACAAGTTTCTGGTAGGGTCTTTAGATAGTAATGGGTTTTAGTGAAAAATCCTCAAAATCACAGTCAAATCGGTGACACTATTTGGGGGTATTCAACGACAATAAATATAATACATATTTGGACTTTTAGATTCTTCCTATTATGAAGTCATGCAGTGTGAAACCTGCTATTGATCTGTGCAGTGTGAATACAGCAGCATCTGTCTGCAACTTCTGAAAAACCATGTGAAGGGATGAATAAAAATTGTCCCTTCTGAACTTGCCATTAGTGATTTGGGAGGTCTATGTTATTTTATACTGCTTCTATTGTGAATTTGAAAGGGGCAACTCCAGGAAAATGACAAAAAAAATGCTATACAAGTTTTATTCTTTTATAAAATGCCGTTATTGTTGCCTGTTTTACCAATGACCCCCAAATAAATGTTGTGTCCATTCAAAACCCATTCTTTTTGTGATTCAAATGAGCAGTGGTTGGTGAAAAATGAGAAATGAAGACAGTGCTGTAGTTTTCCATCTTGTAGTTTCCTGTGATTTCTGAAAGACTTCTAATAGATTAAGTTAAATCTATTAAAAGTTAAAAGAGCAACTTACCTGAGCATGAATTAGATTGATGAACTGGTAGTGAGAGTTATGTAACTATTTGAAGGTCTGTTTGTTTTAATTGACTTTTTAGAGGTATTAATTAGATACATGGAATGCCTTCACATTTAAAACTGTGACTAGATGTTCTTTAGATTTTAGAGTTTCTGTTACACACTACTGACAAAATGTATTTTAAAAATCCAAACTAGTTGCTCTTTAAGATTCAGGGGCAGATTTACTGTGATACAAGATCTGAAAGTACTGGTGTTCTGTGTGAGACAGGTGTCAGCTGCTGGACCTGCCGTGGGAGGATGTCTTAGTAACGCAAGTGTTGTGTTTCCTACCGCTGCGTGAGCTGCTGATTCTGCAGCGAGTCTGTAAAAGCTTCCAGTCACTCATACAGGTTTATCTCACTAACCTTCGCACGTTTGATCTTGAGCAGGTGAGTTAACCTAGTGATAACAAAGAGGTGGCTTACACAGAAAGGTGTCTGGGAACAAACTGGCTGTACTTGGACATTATTATTAGCCATTTCACAAATGCCCTCATTTGAGTGTCACTGCAATGTGAGATTGACAAAAGCACACCCTATGATCCACCAATAAATAATAAAGAGTAAAAAAAAGAATTATAGTTTTTTGTTTGTAACAGATTGCTCAAAAAGTACAAGCTTTTTTTGCAGTTCACGAAACCTGATTTACAAATGTAAATCATTTTTATATTAAATTCATAGTTAAATTTGTGATTCGTTCCCCATTTCTGGTGAAAAAGATGTATTCTTTAGTAAGGCAAAATCAACACTTTCTCTGCATTGTTGTTCTGCACTGGACTGATACTATTACACTATAAAATTGAGCATGAATGATAAATGACAATGCTAAAACATGTCAGAAAATTTAGGAATGCACCGATAAAGATAACTGTATCAAATATCGTCCCGATTCCGTGTTCCAGTACTCATACTCATAAAATTGTTCTGATACCAGCACACCTGATAACACTTTATGATTGCGTATTTTAACAATGTATGTGACAAAAGCATAGCTTATGGAAAATTGAGATCTGCAAAGTTGTCGAGCAGGAGCCGAGCACTTTTTCTATCAGCAATCTGATCAAATATGTTCAAATATCAGCACAGCAACAAGTACAAAGAATTTGCTATTAGAAGGAAAACCCAACTTTGCAGCAAATGAAAAAACGCACACCTAACCGAGGCTCTCACTGAGGCTCTCACCAATTTAATTGCATTAAATGATCAGTCACTGTGATCGTGGACTGATATTTGGCCGAGCAACATTTGCCCTCCTCGGTTTAACTGTGTAGTGGATTGGGGAGGGTTGTACCTAGTGATAAGAATCAGTTTTGTGTCTCACACACCAACCGAGTCATGTGTCTGAGATCATGCTTCAAACGTTCCGTTCAGGTTGTCCTTTATGTGAAAAGCCTTGAATGACGCTGAACTCTGCAGCCTGCCATGTGTTGAGGGGCTGAACGACACAGACTGCAGAATTTGGTTGAAAAAAAAACTCAGAAACAGACTAACAGCTCCTATGGCAGAAACGTGGTTTTTCATTACAAAAAAAACAACAACCGCTACTTACATTTGATGAAAAGACTCATTGAAATGTTCATTCAAATGAAAAGTGTGGTAGGTTAAACGGTTGTGTTAATTTAAGTTTGACTAGGTTGTTTCTTTAAATGAGAAAAGGAAATGCTTCTGTTTTAACTATGAAAATAAAATGTTATTATAAAAATAAAAGTATAATGAACGCCTAAATGTACTGGGATTATCAAGTACTTGTGCTGTGACTCACACAAGTTTTCATATTTGTACTCCTATCAAATAAATGATCTATCTGTGCATCTTTAAGAGAACTCAAGTTTACATAATAGGGCACCTTTAAAAAAAGTAGATTAAATTTTGTTTTGTTACATTTAATAGTTTTTTTTCTCATTAGACAGGTCCTGGCCTCCCCAAAGCAGCTTTCTCTTCCCTCCTGCACCACTCTCAGGTCATCCATCACCTTAGCGTCGCTCATTGCTCGGATTGGCTCAATGATTCTGATCTTCTGCCTGTGATTGGTCAGAACCAGCACATCTTGAGTGTGAATCTGCGGAGCTGTGCGCACCTGAGCAGACAGACTCTTGTTTGTATTTCTCTGAGCTGCCCACGTCTCCGAAAGCTCTACCTGGCTCACTGCGAGTGGGTGGATGGTTTGGCACTTCGCAGTCTGGCGGACCACTGTCCTGATTTGAGGGTTCTTGATCTGACCGCTTGCAGACAGCTGAGGGACCAGGCCATCGGGTACCTGGCAGGGAAGTGTCAGAATCTACAGGAGATCTCTGTAGCTGTCAATGCTAACATCACAGATGCAGCAGTGGAGGAGGTGGCCAAAAAATGCCCACAGCTGGAGAATATGGATTTGACCGGCTGCCTTAGAGTGAGGAACGATTCCATAAGGTAGGAGAAAAAAAGTTACGCAAGGGCTGAGGAGCAATAAACAGTTTGAGATCACTTCCAGCCCAGAAGGTTGATAGGGACTGATACTTGGTGCTCTTATCCTTGCTATTTTTTATGTAGCACTGCAGTGCACATGCATCTAGAACTGCACACTATTATGTTTACCCTGAATTTTAATAGCAGAAATTGATTTAAACCTTTACGTTAGATTAGTTTAGCATTGTTGATCAATCCAGAGAAAGCAGAGAAAGACTCACTGAGATGAAAAATAACTACAATTTATTTTACAGGTATTGACTTAAACACAATTCACTCACACAAAGTTTCTGAAGAGAAGTGAACAGCCATTTAGAAAATATCTTTAAGCAGTCAAATGTTTCATCAGACAGTACCTGCAGTGATTGTCTATTGTACCATGAAGATAAATCAAAATATCACAATCGCAATATCACAAAAAGACAGAGTTAATGTTTCCTATTGCTTTGAAATGTTTCTGGTTACCACAGATGATAACTGGAGGATTGTGTATTTCCCTGTAGAGCTGTTATGATGCATGTTCATGCTTTAACCCACTTCCAAGAGTATAGAAATGTAATCAAACTAAATTATGCAACACCAACAGAATTTCTTATCCCAATCGATCAATCCTATCAATCTCTTTCCCAAACATTCAAATGAATGTCTTAACTTCTTTTATTCATGTGTATAACATTTTTTCATTGTTCATTAGAGGATTTCTTATTCAAAGTGTCAAGTTAGTTAAAAAATAAAAGTAGGCAAAAGCAAAGAAAACAAATAATTCAAGTTAACATTATTTTTCTGTTGAAAAATCAAGCTCACACATCAGAGCAGAAACCAAGAAAGACTCTTGGTGCTGCGGTTCACTGTACAACCAGATAATTTCCTCGTCTGTAACTATATCTTGCTAAGACAGTAAAGGAACTTGCATTTATAGGGGTTCAGTTTACAGCTGCAGCAAACTTTTTTTAACCAGCTGAAGAATTTAGAAGAGCAAAGAAAAAAACCTCTCTAATTGAAATAATTATATTAAGTCTTGTGTTAATTTGGCTGAATTGGCTTCTACATTTAACTCATGCAGGAATGTGACACCACTCTCTTCCTCTCTCTCACTTCCTGCCAGTTTTCCTCAGTCTCCCTCTCTCTCACTACCTCCCTCTCTCTTTCTCACTCTCTCTCTCACTTCCTCCCTACCTCTCTCTTTATCACTCGCCTCTCTCTCTTAGTCTAAAACTAAAGATGTGCTGTTTTAAAAACTAATTTTGGAATGGATATGACTCAGCTTTACCTGTATTTGCTTTACCAAAGATGTCTTGCGTGTGCTAGTCATTAACAGTTTTTTTAACTGGCACAATTGTTGTGTTTTTTTATTTGAAATGTTTAGGACGCTAGCAGAATACTGCCCCAAACTAAAGTCTCTCAAAGTGAACCACTGCCATAACGTGAATGAGTCGAGTCTGGGCATCCTGCGGAGGAGGAACGTTCAGATCGATGTAGAGCCACCGTTACAGAGAGCCCTGGTGCTGCTGCAGGACATCGTGGGGTTCGCTCCGTTCATCAACCTGCAGATCTAAGGTACAGCGTGAGTTTTTAGCTCCGTTCGCTATATCTTTGTTATGGCACCAAAATCAACCAAAATGGCACTCTTAACATTGAAAAAAAACCCTGTCAAAAGTACTTCTCAAGGCTGGATTGGGCAAAGAGTATTTGATTTTCTTTCAATTTAAGTTTTTTTTTCCAAATACTCTCTAAAGGTCTCAGCTTGGTTGTGTTGTTTCTTAGGTTGTTCATCCTCTGGGAGACTGACTTTGGAACACTTAAATATCAGCGACTGCAACAGAGGCAAAGCTACTTGTGAAGACTTGTTTTGCTTGCTTTGAAACGCACCTGTTGGGATTGACCGAAGCCGATCCCACTGAACACATGTCTTTTATATGTCTTTATTGCTTTTACATGTGTTGTATAAGCAGCTTGATATGGAACCAAATATGGAATTGCTTTGCACTTGTAAAAATAGAAATGTTTGCACTTGACACAGCTTTACTGGAGCATTAGGTTTTACTGGTATTTTATCCAGAGAGCAGTGAAGTTATATTCTATATAAATCTCTTAACTAAGAAGATAAATACATTCAATAGAATCCCTTTGATGAACACATTTGCTTTTTTTAACGATGTGATTTTAGTATACGTTGTTGATTTGAGTTTGTTTTAATTACTGGTGTAGCGTTATTTTGTAGAACCTTTTATTGCAATACAAAAATGCACAGAATTGTAAAGTTGATTGTAGATGTTGTTTGATGGCTACAATTCTCTCAAGCATCAGGTAAGCAAGCATGGCTCATTCCAGAAGCACTTTCATGTACATTACATTTACATTTATGCATTTGGCAGACGCTTTTGTTCAAAGCGACTTACATTAGGGGAGAGACAATATGCAATCTGTTACACTGTCAAAGTCTATCTCAGCTTCTCATAATAGAAATTGTATCAACTGATACAACCAAAAAGCAGGCAGGAAGTAGAGGAACCTACTTTTTATAGTAGGTGGTACCTGAAGAGAAGAGTTTTCAGTTGCTTTTTGAAAGCTGTTCGTGTTGCTGCTTTCCTGACTGGATCAACATTAAAATTAAAATGGGTCCTGATCATTCGTGCCCTGTGTTAGCCTCTACTCTCTGGGGCTGCCAAATGTGTATTTTTATTCATTCAGGTCTATATACATATATGTTTTTATAAAGATTATATTTTCATTTCAGTTTAATTTTATGTTTGTTTAAAGCTATTGTGTCAGGTCAACTCGACTTTTCAGATGTTTCTATGTTGTTCTCTCATCAGAAACATGCCTTGACCCATATTCAGATTGGTTCATGCATGTTTGTGTAATCCTATTTTCTTTTTCTGGTAGCTCAAAACGACTCAGTGGCTGTAGCCAAGCACATTGGCTGAAGCACAAATGTACGCGTTGACAGACCTGGAAGTAAACAGTAGCAGAACCATGTTGGTAAACAATGAAAAGGAAGTCTGTGTTTGGCGTACGGAGAAAATTGAAAATCATATGTTACATCACTAGAGGTTGAACACTACAACCTAAAGCAGACCAAATAATTTCCCATTCCTCCTTGGATTGTAAAGAGAATCACCAGAAAACTGGTCCTGGCAAACTTCAAAATGATTGATACCCATCCAAATCCCAGCAGGGGGCGTGGCAGAAGCATGGCAGTGGGAGGAACATGGCTTATTTTGAGGAGTACAACCATTTGAGGAGATTCAAACACAACTATTTATTATTAACCATTTAAAAGAGGCATGATAGGACACCTTTTAATATCATGGTGTGTATCACATCAATGATAATTCTGGGATGAACAGGGTGAGCTGAGAGCTGAGTACCATATGGTCTGCATTAAACTTGTGGTGTTAGGTTTTTAAAAACAACGCTTGGCCCATTTTCTTTTAATACCAAAACAGACTTCAGGAGATTATTGGCAAGGAGAATATTTGTTTATACAATTTCAAAGGTCAAGGCTGACTCATAGAAATATCTGCATCTTTAAAAGACGATATAACCATCTTTCTGTACGTTCAGTGTCTTTAGGCTGTTGAGTTTTCCTCTTCATGTCGTTTTTTTGAGTTGATGCCATTTTATTCAAAATGTATCCATGTCTAAAGTCTTAAATCTATCTGAATTTAACAAGTCCATTATTTAAATATGATTGGTAGGGATTGTATAGCTGTATTGGCTAGAAAAACATTAGGAAACTGCAATGAGAAGATGCTATTCTGGAAATGATTTAGTTGAACAGCATTACATATGGAACCAAATGCCTGTTGAGGCTACCATGATCATGTTAATAAATTATTGCTATCTAACACATGATGTTGATTGATTTTTTGTGTTGATTGATTGTCCCTATGAAAGAATGCTGTTCTGCAAGCTTACATTATGCATTTTCTGCTGCTTAAATAAAAATAAATTGGTTATTTTCTAAATATATAATGGGCTTGCAACTCTATTGTGTTCTTTTTTTGTATGAGTGAGCACATTTGTGTTCATTGTTTGTGATATAAATGTCTGGGTATCAACTGCTAGCTTGAACTCTACATGGACTGCTCTTCCTCTAGGAATTTCCAAATAGTAAAGATTTTCTCTTTTTCACCAAAAATAGCAGACTGTACCATATCTCGACGATTGTTTAAAACAGATTTACATTCACTGTTCAACAGAAGTCTAATAATGACATCAAATGTTCTCTCGTGTTCATCATGGTTTTGATCCAGCAGAGGGAGCTGCTGACTCAGCTTTGAGTATCGTGACGCGTACTCTATTTATAGACTGTAACTGAAACTACTGTAACATGCAATGACTTTCATGCTTTTTTTTTAGAAGGGAGTACATTGTGCTCAGAACCTTAGCCTAAAATTCCTCACAATCATTGCATGTAATTGGTCAATTCAAGTTTTTAATTGATCAAACACGTTTTAAATGTTTTAAAAAGGTTAATTTGACAGAACGGTTGCATTATAAAAACGTATCCATTATTGTACCGTTTTGAACATCATTTAACATTTAAGATAGACAGTTAAAACGAATAACGGTATTTTATCTTTAGCAATCATAACATTTAATCGGTATGACTACAATCGAAATGGAAGTAAATATAATGCGTTATTCTATGATCGATTGTGGATGAAAAGAGGCATTTATAAGTTATCTATATGATGTATATGTTACTCGTTTTAATTATATACTTAATTTTTTTATAAAAAAGAGATTTTTAGAGAGTTTTAGGCATTAATGAGAGAATCTTGAAGGTCTGCGCATGCGCTCTAACGCGTACCGCACTGGCAGCAGGTGTATGTTTCGTACTTGAGCTAGAACATCCGCCTCGTGCACACGCTCGTGCCTCTGACTCGGGAAATACTCTTGAACAGTGAGAGAGAAAACTATGCTGCCCTTCGACTCGACTGGCTCTGCGCGTCCAGGAGCTTCTCTCTCCAGCAGCGCCATCTCTTCCTGAAGAAGAAGAGGAGGATGAAGATGCTGAGCGGACGAGGACTGCTGCAGAAGAGCCGCATTCTTACACAAACACAGTCACCGGCATGAGTAAGAGTTCCTCGTGTTCCTGGTCATGTTTCTGTTATCGTCGCTGTGTTGTCCTGAGTGTGTAGTTAGCTGAAGCTCTGGAGCAAGCAGTGATGCTGTCTCTCATACGTTCTCTCTGAAGCTGCATGACCGCGACTGATCTCCAGGAGATCTGGCCTGACTCAGACTGCGTCCCGGAGGACACTGGGCTGACCTTTACAGGCTCAGATTGAAGCAGGGTTTGAGGAGATGCTCATACTCTGGGTTTAATGCAGAGCTGTAAGTTTGGAACCGAACTCAGATGTACCAGTTGATCATTCTAGGACTCTGAGGTCACTCATGGCTTGTTTGGGATTGATGTGAGCCTCATTTTTCTTGAACATGCTGCTGGTGTTAAACAGTCTAGACTCGAACTCATTAATCAGTCAATTTTTGTTTTTGAAAATAAGTAACTTCTTCATAATAATATAGGCTACTTATAAAAAAGTTTTTCATGCTGGTCCTACTATGAGTCCTTAAAGTAAGTGCACAGCAGTTTTTATAGGATTAGCAACGCTGGGTGTAAATGTACCCTTAAAATGAAAAAGGTGACAGAAAAGGAGAAACTTCTCAAATGCAACTCTCTTTTAAAACAGTAATTTTAAAAATTACCCCCTATAGTCTCTGGGAGGGTGGCAAACACCCTGCACATTTTCACTGCAACCTTAATTAAGCCCCTGATCAACTCGATGAAGGCTTGTCTGAAAGCTATCGACCTGTCTTGAAAAGAAGATAATTGTGCTGGTGTTGGCCCTCAGGGGGTTCAGTTTCAAACTCCTGATCTAAGAAGAAAAAGAGGGCTGTTTGAGTTAAGAGATTTTTATGGAAAAGGTTTCTTCTAATTTGCTTCCTCTATTTTTTATTTCCCCATTTTTAAAAATCTCACGGGTTCAAATCCAGATTCTTGCCACTCTATCACAGGCGGAACTTATGGTTTATTTAGCTGATTGAGGATAAAATACGCAGGTAATTTAAAAGTGCTAAAATTATGAGAAATGTGGCATTTTAGAAAAGTATTTTTATACACATTTTCACATGATTTCGAAGAAATTGGAAAAAGTACAGTATTCATTTTACTTTATATGTTTTATGATGTAAATGGTAAAGTTTTTAACCTCTAAAATTTGTGTAAAAACAAACAAACATTACCGCTGTCTTGACTGTACTCCAGGATTTTGGGGGTGTCTTATTCTTTTGGCTTGTTCAGTAAATCCACCCAAGCCCTCACTAGACCGAGCGAGAGTGAGAAGTTAAACTTGTTGATAAAGCAGTCTAAAGTAGATGGAATAAGCACAAGAGGATTGTTTGTCATTAGAAGAACTAGCCCAGGACAGAGGCAGATTCTGACAGATGCTGTTATGTTGGAGCTGTGTTTTGACTAAACTACAGATGCTAATGTTGTCATGAATGCAGAATGTCATATAAAATTCAGATATTATAATAATGCCTTCAATTTATATAGTTCCAGATGGTCAAAGACGCTTTACAATGTTCAAAGCATTATTCATTCACTTCACGTTCACACTCTGGTGGGGATTGTAGCTCTTAGCTGCCCTGGAACAGTCTGACAGAACGTGACTGCCATTTCACGCCTGCTGCCTCCTGCCTACCACCAAACACCCCCTACCAGTACACTGTAAAAAATGTGGGGTACCACTTACTCAAAAAACTTTTTTCACTTATAAAATATGAGAAATTTCAGTAGAATTCCAAAGTTAAAAACTACCCACAACGACCTATTGCTTTAATCACACAATCTCAAGTAAAGTTTCAATCTTCCAGTAAATTGTATTGACTCTTTGTATATATATTTTACCTAAGTAACGCTTTAACAGTAAATGCTTTTTTTTTACAATAATTCTAGTTATCTTTTGAATTTTAATCCAAGCATTATTGAACAACCTTTACTTTAAATATTATTTGATGATGTTTAGTATTTAAATGGTGTTCAATAAAAAACACAGACATAATTTTTATTTTAATTCTTGTATTATAATTATAACATATTGTAGCGAGGGTGCAGGTTCAAGACAAGATAATTAACTTTGCAGCTAATCAAGCAGGCTGTGTGCCAGTTATCAATACCGACTATAAAGATGTCAGTTCTTATAATAACTGTCTTAAGAAACACTGCTTTTGAAGTCAGAATTTTTTAAATCGTTTATTGAACAGGCACGAACATTCACGGTCGTGGGCGATGCACCAGCCACACCAAACAAAACATAACTCTTATAAATAAAAAAGATGTCCCAATAGTCTTCCCCAATTTAACCGAGTTTCTTCTCCCACAGAAGTTATGCACAAAACACTTGATTACAAATAATATAAAAACTAAGGGAACAAATATGGATAGAATTTAATGCTTACATTTTTTACAAATGTAAATAAGGGTTTGTGAATTGTAAAAAAAAATACACACTTGAAAAAGCCTGTTTACAAAGTCTGACTAAATTGTAAAAAAATTATTTAAAACAAAGACACATTTTCAAGTGCATAACTATTTTTCAAGTACAAATGTTGTTTTACGCATTTGTTAATTAAGTCCTGTGCATTTGTCAATCTGCTTTTGCAGATGCACCTCCTCTATTACACATAAAACATTTTTGCACTGTTCTCCCATCAGAGTTCAATAAACAAAAAAGTTTGTCAAATACAAAGAGGCTTTTTACTCACACAGACAGTGTCCTGCGACTAATGTTTCCGAGTTTGCACTTGTCAGTTTTATTTTGCAGACACACGCTGATGCGTTTTCCAACATCTGGGAACAGAAATGTCACACGGCCATCAGCCAATCACGTTCCTCTATGACATGATGAGCCAAAGACACATACGCATAATTTATATAGCTGAATTGAGTACATTTTACTTGAACTTTAATTTTTTTGAGATGATTCAATTAGATGAAAACTGAGTAAATATTACTTAGGACATTGTATTTAAATTTACAAATATATTTTCATAATATTAAATGACAAACAAACTTTCAGTAATGTACTGAATTAAACATGGCATTTTTAAGTAAAACACAAAAAAAGGATTTATTTATACAACAAACTTTAAAATAGTTTTCATTATTTACAAGGTCGAAAAATCTATTTTTATAGTGTGTAGAGGCAGCGCTTGGCATAAAAATGCGTGTTTGACATCACGGTAGCCAATCAAACTAGCTTTTCATGTGCAAACATCCACTACCGCCTGCAGAGAGATCTGCAGCAATAATCCATATCCACAAAAAAGCATTTAACACGCACAGGATAGTTTATCTACATTATTACAGTTCAAATGTTTTCTTAGTTTTGTTCATTAAGCTACAAAACTGTGATTTAATGAACAGTTTTACTCTCCCTCTGTGCTGGTGCTTTCTGATACATATCCACAGGTAAATTAGAGCTAGATATAACAATTAAGTCTGTTCCTTAAGAGTTGTTGTATATTTTAAAAATGCAATTTAAATAGATCACATACATCACTTCTGTTTCTTCAGTGTTTTTATCCTTTCTTTATGTATTACTAAAGTATCGGATCAGGACTCGAAGTTGGGCAGATCTTCAAATAAAATAACTCGAACTCTAGGGCAAAAAAACCTGACCCAGACATCCCTAGATGTCATATGCAAATTTCTGCAGTTTTAACAGATTCACTCAAAACGCCAGCTTTTTGGACAGCTCACAGTTTTTAGTCCTACTTATTTTGCATTCATTCATTCATCTTCATGTCGGCTTTCTTCCCTTTCGGGGTCGCCACAGTGGAATGAACCGCCAACTCTCTGGCTTATGTTTTACGCAGCGGATGCCCTTCCAGCAACAACCCATCGCTGGGAAATCCTGCTTATTAATGTAAACCTATTGATGTCAGCTTTTTTTAAAATACAAAATTCTACTAAGATTTAAAATTCTACTGAGATTTGGATATGCTTTCATACTAGGAAGTACAAAATAATCCTTTTTATCTGTAAAATGACTTAAATGGTCTTTAGCAGACCAATATATTAATGGTAATATCACAAAGAAGTGTGCTTGTGTTTTTTGTAAATTTAAAATGGTTTTAGCTATCAGACTTCTTATCAAACCAAAGTTACGCCAATATTACCTCTTAATACATTTGATTTATGATTTAATTTATTTGAGCAAAATTGTGAGTTAACATCCAATACATAGTATATTTAATCAATTATTATACCATCAAATGGATATTAATTCACAATGTTGCTCATATAAATTCATCAAGTATAAACAATAGTCTCTGTTTAAAAACATCTCTTGGATGTCACCAATTCCAAACAAATGTCTGCAACTTTTGTACATAAGAACCAGATTTATCTTAGTAATCACAGCTTGAAAACGATGTCTTTAAGATCCATGGTTTCATCAGTACAAAACTTCTATGAGTGTAACTTTTGCCTTCACTTTAGACTGCAGAGCCAAGGAGACGAAGAGTTGTTATTTTATTCCAACCAGAATCAACTGATCTTTGTCTCATGTGTATGATATCATAAAGAAACGCTGCTTTTCTTCCTCTGATTCCCAATCCATCTCTTTATTATTCTTCACACTGAAAGCTTTCACACGCTGTTCTCCCACTCTCTCCATCTGTCCCTGAGTCATTTTTCCAGCCCTTGATTGCTTTAGACGTGTTTAACATTAGAGCACATCATGTGTGTTTCATAATCAAGATTTAATATTAAACAAATTACATTTGAGAAAATAATTTAAAAGGGTTTTCATCCTAAAGTGCATGTGCTATATGCAACATGTTATTGTTAATAAGTATATGGCTGCCCTCAAAAAAGGCTGTCAAATATAATTTATATTGTATTTTGCACAATTAATAATGCAAGTGTTTCTATTATTATGCAATCTTAAATAACTTAATATATACATTTTTATTTAAATTTGTTTTAGGACTTTATTTTTCTATTCTCACAATTTATGGGTTAAATTGTATTTGATAAAATAAGCTAGTAGCCTTTAAAGTATGCTGCTATGCAGCCAAAGTGAAATATGTTGTGTTTTAGTTTTTTAGTTTTTTAGCTTTTTCAAGCACACATTTGTTTTTATTTTTACTGTCAGAAGCAAATTATTGTCAGATCCTGTTCCTTGGTTTCTAGGGCATTTCCTATAGTTCAGTGGTTCCCTGTGTCAGTTTTTAAAGCATTTTATCAGTGTGTTCAGTTCTTTTTCTGTTTTATACTGTTTTTAACTTTGAAAATGCAATATGTTTCGTAAAAAACATCTTTGAATCACCTCGTATTTTTGGCCAGGCAAAATGGTCTGTTTATACCAGACATGCTTTCGGCACACCACTACTGACCAATGCTGTCCTACACAACAAGCAGTGCTTAAACACAAAGCTTTATTGTTTTAAAACGTTATAATTGACAGACAATGGGCTATGCAGGATGTAACAGTATCTTATATGTGTGAACCAGAGTCTGACATGGAGTTTGAGTCCACAGAATGAACCAGAAACCTTTGGAAAAAAGGCTTCTCAAATACGTGTTCACAAGGTAAATCAGATGTACCTACTCATTTGCACTGTATGAATGAATAAAAGATTTTTCAAGCATGCATAAAAAAAGAAAAGTCACTTTTCATCATATGGCATCTTTAAGTATTTCTCAAAGTCTTGTGTGGAGCATTGTGTTTGCTATGTTCGTCTACTATCTCCCTGTGCTTTGTTTTCCAGTGTTTCTCATTTGTTGTGTACCTACATTTGTTTTCTTTAGTTTTAGTTTTATTGATCAAATAAACCTTGTTTTTATCTTGTTCCCTTTTACGACTGTGGCAGCTTGTGAGAATTAGTAGGAACCATCAAAAATTCTTTCAAATGTTAAAATTTTTTATATAATTAAGAGAACGATTCCTTTTTTTTTTTTAAGAGAGTATAATCCTTGCACTTCTGTTGGTGTGCTTCCTAAATTAATTTAAATGTTGCATGTATCCAATGCAGCTCTAAGTAGATTTTGGCTTATCTCTGAAATAGTTGAGTTTGTAATATGATTCTCATTCTGAGTGATGTTAAAACCAAGTACTTGGTTTTACTTCTACATTGAGTATGGTTGAAACGGCCTTTGCTGTCCGTTATTCCTTGTGTTTAAGTATATAATTTGTGTGATTGTTTTCTTTAATAACCAGCTCAGCTATCATGCGCATTAGATTAGAGTCTGAATGTGTTTTTGATGGATCAGGTCAGGGTAGTGCTGTCTATGGTGATAGTTATTGAATGTGGCCATTCCGTGCCTACAGCCTCCTGACCACCAATAAACACACCCCCCACATCCATACAGGGTAATGTGGGTAAAGTGGCTTGCCCAGGGCCACAATGGCAGAACGGACCTAACGGGGCTCAAACTGCCAAGCCTCTGGTTACAGGACGATCAACTCCACCACTGTGCCATCTTTCTGCCATGTTTAGTAACTTTCTCTCACACTCTGAAGGTATTGAGCTTTGTGTCCTGAGATTAATTACGTTTTGTTTTAACCCATCTACCAACTCAGATTTACGTAAGGGGCTTAATAAAGAGTTGAGTGAAGAATTTTTTAGATTACATTAATAATAATAATTCATAATTTATATCGCATTTTACATCTTTTGGGGGCTGCAGTAGTCAGCATCTGCCTGCATGAGTGACGGCAGCCATTCTGCTCCAGAACATTCAGAATAGAAGGAGAAGATGTAATCTGCATTGTTTAGTTTTATTATTAGGGCAAGATTGAAATTAGGAAGACTGTTGTTTTTAATCATAAACATAGGAAGAGTTTGCTTTTACATCAATGAAAGCTAGTGTACAGATGTAACAACGCTGAATAAGATCTGCTCTGTTTCATTATATGTCAGCTTCTGTGAGGACATGTGCATTCCCACCCAGACTTTTTTTTAAACATTCAACAATGACAAACCATGCGACTTCTTTGTCACAATCAGCTCTGATCAGCTGGAATCTGGGCAGATGTAGCTCTCAGGGATGTCTTTGTTCAGCAACGTCTCATTGAAGCACAGAGTTTGAGAAGTCTTTGTTTATATGAGGCAGCAGATGTATTTCGTACATTTTTGTTGGGTAGGGAGCGGAGGTTTGCTAGACTTAAGGTGGGTAGTGGTGTTCTGAGAATACGCTACCGTAGTCTTACCTCAGTAATGGTACGTTAGGGGTACACATTTTGGGTGATATAACAGATTCTTAAATAAAATATTAAATTCACTACTGCATTCATTGTTTATTCTCTATCTGATGCTAACACAGTGTTATTGGTATTGTTTTTCTTTCATATTTTATGTTAACACTTTTCTTTTTTTTGAGAATAATTGATGAGAATAAATAGATATGAGTATCTCCTAATACTGTGTTGCATTAACTATTGTTGTGATTTTAGTCAGTCTCTATCTGCACGAGCTTTTAGCGAGCACCTGGACTGGCTGGAACTAGAATCTGATTCATTAATTCTCTTTTTCTCATCATCGGATGTCATTTAAATCCCTTCCCTTTCTCCTTCATACCAAAGAATCACAGATGTCTTTATTTGCAGAATGTTTCGTTAGTGACTGATTGAACTGAACGAGCAGACTGTATGGAGCTCGCACACCTACGTCTGACACTGAAATACACGCACACGCTCAGAGAGGAACTAAGGGTTTTTACATCTGCTGTTTCATTATTTTATTACTCACTTGTTTCTAACAAACTCAATCAGCATATTTTAACATTGTTAACCATGTGAACACTACGTGACAGTGTCAATTTAAAGCACCATAAGTTTGACTTTTACTGCTTTTTATACGCACATTACCATCTCTTTGCTAAATGTAAACACAGTTTTTCAGAAGTGTGTAGGGGTTACCCGCTTTGGCATCGCGAAGATTCGTGAGATATGAAGCTTCTTGTTTTATTTAGTTTCTTCTACATTTGGCTCTTGCAGTCATTGCAAAGATATGAGCGTTCTGCATGTGAGAGCTTTCCAGCTAGTTCTACATGCTTTGCATCTGTTATATACAATCAGCGCTTCACTCACCCCATTGGGACAAGATTAATACGTTTTATTGTAATATATTTCTCCAAACACACACACACACACTGGTATTTCTATCTTAGTGGGTATATATTTACTAAGCAGTATAGACAGAAAAGCACAGAAACAGATGTGACCTTCACATACCTTTAACGGACGTCGGCATACCAGTTTGAGAACCACTGATCTAGAGTAACCAATCAATGTACTCTATTTTTATGTTGTGAGTGTATAAAAAATAAAATGATTAAAGAGTTTATCTGAAAAAAATGCATATACATGGTTAAATAATCAATTAGAACTAATTAATAATATTTGGTTGTAGGACCCTTTAATAGGCTTTCTGTAATGAAAAGGCTTATTTTTATTATTAATTTTATTTGTAATAGTAAAGAAAGAAAACGTGTAGCCTTGGTTTCAGCAAACTGTTGGCTGTCGAATTCAAGTCAAAATGAGTCTAATGCTGTGTTCACACCGGGAATTGGTAAATGCGCAAAAAGTTGCAAATTCAACGCTATTAAATATGATTTCAAACGATGGCTGAAGTAAGGAAAAACAACGCGTGTGATGCACGTTATTTATGATGTGAGTGCTGGGGGAGGAGCTTCCAGCAGGCTTCTTGGGTCAAGTTGTCGAGGATGGAGAAAGTTGTCGAGAGAAAAGCTGCTATTTATATTTTCTGAAGGCAGATTAATCTCCTCCGGTGAGTGGATTTTTTAATCTCACGTTGAATTAAAAGTTGTTTACTGTCTGTTTCTCCATATATCCCCATATCGTGGTCATCATTTTATTGTATTTTTATAAAATGTAAAGTAATTGTCATCAACAAAAGCTATATTAAAAGAAGAGGCATATATCGATGTAAATACAGTGCGTCACATGTAATAAAAATTTTTGTGTAACTTTTTATTGGTTGTAACCTTGTATTGGTTATTCCAGAGGTTTATTGAAGTTCAAAAAAAGCTGTGGTTTTTAGTAGTGTATTGTGCAGCTGTTTATGGATTACTTTTTACAAATTTTTATATTGGTAGATGTAACTGCTGTCACTGTTTTATGTAACAGAAAGTAGTAAATGGTACATGAATAGTTATATTAAATTAATTTATTTGTAATTTCCCTGTTAGTGAAGTAAAACTAAAGGTGTCACAAAGATTTGTGTTAATTTGATATCTGCTGTGATTAATTGCTGTCTACACTTTTTGTAATTTAGATTTTCTCTGTTTTTAAGATGTCTTGCAAAAGCAAATTTCTACGGACCATTAGCTCATGAGTTCACCTTGAAGATGTCTTCCCTAATATCATGAGATCTGCAAAGACACTTACTGCAGGGTCTTGGTTAGGTTTCTTACAATGATTCTACAATGATACATGATTCTTACAAAGAAGCCATCATGGACCACATATCTACCGAGGAAGCGGTGTCAACCTAGATGTTTTTCTTTCTGTATACTTTTAGCTGGACAGTGTGGTTTCTAATACATTCTATTAGCTTTAGTTCAACTTGAGATGTTTGTTATTGTTATGTAAACAGCACAGTTTTGCATTTACCACATTTAGTTAGTTGTGTAGATCTTTATCAATATGGAACAGTTTGTTGCAAAGAGAAGATTAATAGATACCATGTTTTGTCATTTCTTATTACATTTTGTCATATTTACTGACAAGTACAGATTGTTTAAATGCTTTGTTGCAAGGATTAAATACTGTTTCAAGTAAATTTGTCTAGTCTTTGCAGTCTTATAGACAAGAACATAGGTCAATTATAATTGAATACTCATTATTTTCGCTAAACTGGTTAATTTTAATATCCCAATTTAAAGGGAAATAAGGAATCATTTTAACAAACACATTTTGTATGCATTTTACAACATATTTAATAATAACTTAAACTTTATGATCTATTGATCTTTACAACAAGCATGATATAAATAATTTTAAATATTTGCCATGAGAATACTGCCATGTAATACTGTTACATCACATGTAAAGCAAGAACCACACAGAAAATCGTAAAGCAAAGACAAAACATTTATTTAAAAATGCAAACACGGATAAATGTACAGCATCTAAAACTATATACATGAAGAATATTGCTTTGAAGAAAGATGTGCAACGAACACTGGAGAAGTTCCTAATTCCTGTCATTCAGGTGACACTTTAAGCAGAGCAGGGACCGACTGGAGACTCTTTGCTTGTCGGGGAAGCATGACGGGGCGCTGGGCAGCAGAGAGCTCTCGCTCTATTCCTTGGCCACTTCGGGGACACTCACTGTTGTTGCGCTGAATAAAATGACAAGACATTTGTACAACGTGAAAGTGATTAAGGATTTAACATCTACAGAACATATGCATCATTAAAAATATAGTAAAAAAAGCAATTGCAACATTTTATCAGCATGAAAACAGTGTTAGCTGGCCGGCTAAATGCTAACAACAATAGGCTTGTTTTATATAAATTCCAAGATAAGTACTTTAACTTTAAACTCCTCTTTCTTCAATGCAAATCCTTCATTGATTCATTTGTAAAGAAATAAAGTTTATTATCGATACTCTTTGCCTCGCTAGTGAGAAAGTTGTCCACTATGTTTTTAAAAAAAATTAGCTTGGCCAAAAAGTGTGTCATCAGCAGAGGAAGCTCCTGGTTGGCTGGTGCAAATCCTGATATGAATATTCGCTACGATGGGTGTCAAAAGTAAAAAAAATTCAACTTTCCTGGTTCTTCTTTTTCACATTGACCCCAAAGCCCACTTCACGCAATGCTGTTTCTGTCATTTATGCGACGCAATTGACGCAGAAACCCGGTGTGAACGCCGGGTAAGTCTCTCTCTCTGTCTCTCTCTCTCTCTCTGTCTCTCTCCCTCTCTCTCTCTCTCTCTCTCTCTCTCTCTCTCTCTCTCTCTCTCTCTCTCTCTCTCTCTCTCTCTCTCTCTCTCTGAATATTTGATGAATTTTTATCTCAATTAAAACAAGCTTTATCTCTCTATGGACCATAATTGTGGCCAAGCAGAGCTTTTTGAATAAGAACTATTGGACATTTGTTGGTGAGTGCTTGCTCTGTGCCACATCAAAAAATTGACAAAAATAGCCAAAATATATTAAGAATTTAAGTATGTTATTCTAAATGATACTTAAATCAACAAATGCTTGATTTAAATAAGTGTCGATGTTTTTTTTTTTACTGTACAGAGAACAAAGCTCTCCTGAAACCCTCTTTGATTTTAGAGCTCAGCAGTCCACATTTCACCTAACAGGAGACATTCATTTTCCATGCATTAGCTGCTAAAGCATGTGAAGGTGTTGAGTATTTGTGCTCCCTGAAGGATCCAGATTAGCAGTGTTAATGGCTGGACTAGCAAGTGTGTTTTGTGATTCACACACTCAAGCTGAAAAATCCTGTTAAGTCGAGGAAGAGAAAGTAGGTCTGAAGGAACTCTGCATGTGACAGGAGAAGGATAGGGAAGAAGAGGGGGGAGGGAGAGGGGGTGGGGTAGAGAGAGAAAGCTAATAAGATAGTTAGGCGACATTAGCACTTGCTATTTATGGCTCTTTTTATGGTATTTGCACATGCACGGTTCACGGTTCACTATCGCAATCACTTGTGTTGAGAATGAGGGATTGAATAAACTCTGTACACTAAATATCAAAGATTTGAGCAATCATTTTTGTTAAACTCGGTCAATGAATTCAGGGATCATGATTGAAACTCTGGTTTGCAATAGATACCATAGACGGTATTTGGTATGACCATAAAAAAAATCTGGTTTACAGTAAGTTTCCTCATTTTAAGAGACTTTTTAAGGCAGGTTTAAATGTTTTACTGCATGCAAACAAAGTGTCTGACATTGTACGATGCAGGTCTTTTAAAAGAGAGCGTACTCTTGCAAGTCTTGATTTTATATCTCTCACCAAATTATGTGAAGTACATGACAACAACAAGCAGACTCAGACAGTCTCAGAAATAAGATTAAACGACTGTTTAACTCTGATGGATGTTAATCAGTATCTATTTTCTCATAAAATGAGAGTTTTTAAATTGTAGATTTAACTCAGGCATACACCAGTCAGTTCAGGGCCTCGAATCATGTCCAGTGTTGATCTCAAGGAAAACAAATAATTTGAACTGATTTGGACATAAAAAATCTAATGTTTTTTACAGTATCTGTGAATCATATGCTTTTTTTTTCATTTAGCAAAAAATGTTTTCATAAAAAAATTTTACTTTACATTGTTGCTTTACTTTGCCACAAAAATTAGCTAACTAAACCCAACTTCTATAATCAGTTAGTAATTACTGGTAATCGGCTACACTGAGAAAATGATTCTTCCTAATCTCAGAAGGTACTTTATAACCCCTAAGATAGCAGTATATGGTAGTTCTATTTCTATAATTCTACACTACATAGAACTATCCAAGAGGAAATCCTGTTTAGATCTACACGAGGCCTTTGTAAAGCTGGTTTATTAAATTTATGTAAAACGTGTTTTATTGATTAATTCAGTTTGGATTGTTTGTAAGACATCCTAATGGTCTTTTCGGCATCGTTGTATTGAAGATCTCGGTCAGATTATCCAGCCAACTCTGGTTCTGCTTTACTCCACAGTGAAAGCATTACATTTAACAGCCCTTTTAAAGCACTGCATGCTTTAGCTTTTGGGTAATTGATGCAGATTATTCAGAACTGAATACCTCCAAACCTTACACTATGGTTATGCACCGATACTGTACAAGTCACTAGTAAGCTCAGGCTTGCAGTTAGTTACACTATTTAGGAAAAACATTGTTTGTTTTTTTCAAGTAGTTTTTGCAGGCAATAAACAGCATATAGGCGGACAGGAGGGAAACTGGGAGAAATAGATTGGGTATGAATGGGGTGGGGGCTTTGTGGCTTTGTGCATGTGTCCTGCATGCACTATCATGTCACAGCTTTAATCCCCAAAATCATAGCTGCAGCAAAGGTTTGTTTCCTTTCCATATCAGACACATTAATTAAAAAAAAGTATTGTAGTGGGGCAAAGGATCACGTTTTTGAGATACAGTTGTATAAAGAATTTTTCCAAGCTGGGTTTGGTTCAGTGTAACCAGAACTGTCATAAGGCTTGATTCAAAACCACCCTTTTGTGGGGGTCTAACATGCTCAGGATCCTCATTGTGTGCATGAAGAAAGGCTGGCGATCTAGATTGACACACAACTTGGACACAGAATGAAATACCTACCCAGCCAAAAATCTTGGCTGGCACACACTCAATACACTTACCTAAAGGACTATTTGGAACACCTGTCCAAGTTATCATTAATGCAATTATCTAATCAACCAATCACATGACAGTTGCTTCAATGCATTTAGGAGTGTGGTCCTGGTCAAGACAATCTCCTGAACTCCAAACTAAATGTCAGAATGGGAAAGAAAGGGTGTTTAAGTAATTTTGAGCGTGGCATGGTTGTTGGTGCCAGTTGGGCCAGTCTGAGTATTTCACAATCTGCTCAGTTACTGGAATTTTCACGCACAACCATTTCTAGGGTTTACAAATAATGGTGTGAAAAGGGAAAACATCCAGTATGCAGCAGTACTGTGGGCAAAAATCCCTTGTTGATGCTACAGGTCAGAGGAGAATGGGCCGACTGATGCAAGCTGATAGAAGAGCAGCTTTGACTGAAATAACCAATTTTTAACAACTGAGGTATCCAACAAAGAATTTGTGAAGCCATAACACGCACAACCTTGAGGCAGATGGGCTACAACAGCAGAAGACCCCACCGGGTACCACTCATCTTCACTACAAATAGGAAAAAGAGGCTATGATTTGCACAAGCTCACCAAAATTGGACAGTTGAAAACTGGAAAAATGCTGCTTGGTCTGATTTCTGTTGAGACAGAGTAAAGAATTTGGCAAAAACAGAATGAAAACATGGATCCATCATGCCTTGCTATCACTGTATAGGCTGGTGGTAGTGTAACGGTGTGGGGAATGGCACATTTTTAGCCCCTTTGTGCCAATTGGGCATCGTTTTAATGCCACGGCCTACCTGAGCATTGCTTCTGACCGAGGCATCCCTGTATGACCAGCATGTACCCATCCTCTGATGGCTACTTCCAGCAGGATAATGCACCATGTAACAAAGGTCAAATAATTTCAAAATGGTTTCTTGAACATGACAATGAGTTCACTGTACTAAAATGGCCCCCACAGTTACCAGATCTCAACCCAAAAGAGCATCTTTGGGATGTGGTGGAACGGGAGCTTCATGCCCTGGATGTGCATCCCACAAATCTCTATCAACTGCAAGATTCTATCCTATCAATATGGGCCATCATTTCTAAAGAATGCTTTCAGTACCTTGTTGATTCAATGCCACATAGAATTAAGGCAGTTCTGAAGATAAAAGAGGGTCAAACACTGTATTAGTATGGTGTTCCTAATAATCCTTTAGGTGAGTGTAGTTTAACTGTAGGTACTGCTCGGTAAAGGTGACAATAACATTCCATTCACTGCGATTATTTGTGCCTTCAAATGTTGGTTCATGCAGTGGATCCACTCGATGGATCAAGTCAAATCAAAGGGCTGCATTTGCTGGCACTTGCAAAAAGGATGAGACACAATAACTTTAGATAGAGTTGTCTGTGAGCTCTGTTTGTTCTATCATATCACTATGAGAGACTCATGTAAACATATTTTTTTCTTACAGGACACTTTACTGACTTCCATGTATTTACACAAAAACTGGTTTAAAAAAATATGGTACCACTAATCACACTGAAAACAATTCACTGTTCACAAAAACTCTATCTTTTTAAGTAACTTCAGTGTTTACTTTAACAACTATTTTTTCTTACTTTGAGTAATGCAATGACAAACTGTTGAGGAGGTTTCTTTATTGTTTAGTTTAGTTAGCATGGGATTTACTATGTATTTATTTTTTGTTTAGATTGTTGTAAACCAGTAATTCTCAAACTGTGGTTCGTGTACCACTAGTGGATACTCTGTTGTTGTTGGTATTCGGCACTCACGCAAGTCATTTCAGTGTGTGGGTGTCAAACAAAAAATGATCGGCCAAATGACAGGGTATTTCAGACATTAATGTTGGCCCATTGTTAGATTTTTTTAAAGACACAGAGCTAGTCCAATGAAATCACATGTCCCTCCCGCCAGCCGTTGGCAATAAAAGTTATTCCGGAGTAATGATAAAGGCCCTGTCCCAAAAGGGATACTCCGGACTTGTGAGCTTCCCTCAAGTTCACAGTCTGGTGACATAATGAATGCCAGATGATAGGGGCCCTAGATTCAAGTCCATGAGGCTGTACTCAAGTCGCATTTTGGGACAGACTCTCATGCACACATTTTGTGTTTAATAATGTATTTAATCAGAGAAAAGATGTGCCAAAACTACAACAATCTAAAATATGACATTTTTTGTGAAAGAAAGGTTGTGTGTGCTGCTTTTCTCAGGCAAACTGGAAGAAGCTGTAACAAATCAAAATTGAAAATCGCTTTCAAGCTTCTGATTGGCTGTTATAATTTCAGAATTAATAGTTGACAGCCACATGTTTTTTTCTTACAAACCTTAAATTGTGAAAAACAATGTTTTCAAAAATACCTATATTTTTTGACATTGGTCAAGACTTTTTAAACATCTGAGCAGCATAGTATGCATAGTAGCTGCCGCTTTTAATGGGAAATATAACAATCATGATAAGGTTCTCCAAGCTAAATAGCTACACATAATTATGCTGAAATTTGTAAAAATTAAAATAAAAAAAAATTGACAGTAGCATATTTGTTGTTTGAACATGTTTGCACTTGCCTGTTTAGACTTCATTATTTTTTCTATATTGATCTGACAATTCAGAATTAATATTCTCTTAAGTTCACTCTTCTAATATTGGTATACTTGGGTTGCAAATAAACTAGCTATGAGTCACAAAAATTGAAAACCGGAGATAAGTGTGTAATCAGTTGTTTAGAAGATGCATTCTCAAAGTTTAAATTCAGATGTGCAGAATACAGTCTGTTTACAAAAGCACATTGACTCTGTGGTAGCTGAACTCTCTAATACAATAAGTAAAGTGCTGTATGTCAGTCGTAAGCAGATGTGGCAGATGACCATCTAATCATATTGTTTGCTGTAATCAGATTTTTACTGATATCTCATCTCATCTCCCAGTTAACAATATGTGTATGAGCTACACATGTCATTTTAGTTAATGATAATGCTTTTAAAAATTCTACCAACAGACACAAACAAACATTAAGGATTTATTGGCTGGTGCCACCTTAACACAAAACAAAAAACTTAGCTGCAAACAATTATAAGCCTTGAAAAAAAAATCATGGGTTTTGTTAGCAATGAAAACAAAATCTAATTTGTAGTTGTTTTCAAAAAAAGGTTCATATATAATAGGCGTGGCTGGCCTGGGTAGATGTTAGCAGCACTCTGATATTAATACATTTTTGTTATAAAGTAATTTACTGATTAAACAGACATCACACTTAATTAGAACATGTTACCAATAAAATAACTTAAGAAAAGTTCTTTACCTTAAGAAGATTGTTGGTACAATTGAATGATGTGCATTTGAATTGAGAGGTGAGGATTGGAAGGTCATCTCAATGAATCCAATCTTTTCAATGAATGATTTGCATAAACAATAGTTTTTATAAACAACATTAACAAACTGAATGTGTCTTTTCATGTGTGAAAAACTATTTAGTATTTGATTTATTTTATTAATACTTGTTATTTTTTATTTGTATTATTGTTAGTTGTTTTCACAACTGTCCTGTAGGATTTTACAACTCTATCTTGCTGGAAAAAAAATCCTTCAGGATTCCTGTAAAGACTATTTTTTTCTCTATTGTTCTAATACCTGAAAAAAAAATTGCCTGCTCATCTTTGTTCATTTGTCCTGCAGAATTTCACAGTTCTTGCAGGATACTAGCTCAAGTATACTGCAGAAAAAAAAAAGAAAAATCCTGCTGAGGGAGTAAACAATTGTAAATCTTTCAATGAGTTGAAAAGCTAGATCAGATCTTTGTTACTGTAAAAGAGGAAATTAATCTCCTGAACTTAGACTGAAAAAAATTGCTTGGTATAAATGCTACTTTTTCCCTTTCTTAGGTGCAATGCTTCGTGCTGTTTCTGCTTGGGTTGGCTGGTCTGGAAAGCAAGTATGTTTTGTGGAGCTCCTTGAACTAAACTAACAATCAATCTTCAAACTGCCCACATTAGAACATCTCTGAAACTCTCCTCTAATTCTTGTCTGACTTCATCTCAGGGGCTCTTGTGTGCTCTATTATGACGCCATGTCTCACACAGGAAAAGTCCTTCATCTGTACGTGGAGGTTAGATCTTCTCCAGAGCATGGTGTGAAAAGTAGTTCCTTTGAGACCAAAAAGGATATAGATGGACCCATTGAGGCTTTGACCAAATTAGCACATGCAGCACCAGTGTTTCCCACATATCCCAACTCCACAATAAAACCAAATGTTAGTTTCAGACTACCCCCTTCATGTGAACCTCTGGATTCCCCACAAAAGCCGAACATTCAACAGAAGGACCGTTTTAAGCAGGAATCCTCTGGCCTGTTTAACAATATTGACAGAAAGCAGTTAAAACATGTACACTCGTTAGCACGTTCTGGATGGTCTTCAGGTCCAGGTACACCTTGCAGAGCTTGCAGGCATTATTTTAACTCCAAACCAGAGCTTGGAAAAAGATCTGTGGTCACGTTCAGCTACATAGAAAAGCCTCATATCAAGACTGTGGCAAGTCCATATTGCAGTCCCAGCGGAACAAGGCAAACTACTTCTGCTGCATCTAAGAGATGTAGTGATCCAGTCTTATCACATCTTACTGAATCCTCCTGCAATAATAGTCCTTTTCACCAGCAGATGTGTTCTCCCACCTCCTCTTACCCAAAAACAGATCCTAATAGTCAAATTGCAACTCAACCAGGACGAGGCGAGTTTGAATCTTTTCAGTTGAGGGGCAGATTTTCTGAAGGCTCAAACTTGAGCCCAGAATTTCACAAACATCAAAGGACACGGTGCCAGTCTTGGGCAGGTGCACCATTGCCCAGTTACAATCCTTACCACCAAATGTGCCCCAGTCAGATCGCTCCAGTCAGCCACGGCTGTGAGAGTTGGATGGGGAATAGACCTTCCTTAGGGCAAAGGACAAGCTCCACAAACACACCCACACATGGTTTAAACCAACTGAGTGGAAGCAACATCTACTCAGCTCTGAACAGCCCTGAAGTGGCTCGCAATATTTCTGAAGAGGCCCGAAGCTCTTCCCCCTCCGTTGTTTCAGAGGGCTTGTCTAATTCAAAAAGCAAAACTCATGGTGTTTTATTTGGAGAAGTCCCGCATGACTCCTTACCACAGGATCTAGCCTTGAGGATGAACATATCTGTGCATGAAGACCAGTTTAAGACTAACGATGTTTTTTCACACTTTCATAAAGACTCAGCCCCCCAAAGCACAAATGACCTCACTAACCAATCATTTTCAAATGAAAAAACACCCGAATCTCCTGCTCTCCCATCTCGTCTTCTTCGACCCTCTCTATCCAAAGAGGACATCTGTTCTCCTCTCAGAGACCCCCGCCTCCTTCGAGCTGACAATACTGGTTTGGAAAGCCCCACTTTACACCGTCACAAGCCTCCACAGTATACAGGCGAGGAGTGGACTACTGGGGAACCTGGCTTCTCAGATGATGAAGACTGGGAGGACGATGTTCTTGCAGAAAGCATTGAGATTTCTAGAAGGTTATTTATCGGTCAAAGTGTTGATGACTCTCCTGTCAGTTGGACATCTAGGCAGAAGCGGAATGAGCAAGCAAAAGAAGAAGAAGGGAAGTTCAGTTTGGTGGAAAAACTCTCCACCAACTCTATCAACTGCATCAGTCCAGTGAAAAGTAATAATGTTGAGGTCTCTGTAACTTCAGAAGAGAAAGCAAGTGATTCATTAAGTCAGACCAACCAGTACTCAAGAGAAGGAGTGGAGGAAATTACCAGGTTATCACAGCAACAGAAACAGGCTGAGTGGAGGCGAAGACAAGTTTTACTTTTGGGGCCAGTGGTTTTTGAGGATGGAGATGGTGAGAGACCAGAGGATGAACAAGGAAACATTCCTGGATCGTCCCCTAGTTCAAGTGGAGTAACTGGAAGCCTTGGAGACAGAGAGTGCCTCTCACCTGAGTCAAGCCAGAACAGCAACCATTCAGATCATACATCACCTGGAATACAGGTGAGGCATCTATTTTGATATGTTAAACTGCTAGGCTTCTCTAGTTGTTTAACTGTTTGTATTTATCAGATTGTGCATCCTTATGTGAAGGCAGAACATTCCTAAAGATTTGTTCACAATAAAAAGCACATACAATGTCATGTAACAAGATAGATAAGATCTCCAGATTACTTCGGGACTCCAGATTTCATAGTTACCAAAATCTGCCTAGACAACACACACCAAAATTTGGCCAAGACCCACCCAGAAATTAATTTGAATGGTATGTCAAACCAATTCTAAGTTGTTTAGCATAGCATCATCTTGTGTGTGTTGTGCCACAACAACAGATTAATATGCAAAACTTTACCATAGAAAAAACATCACAGAAGACGAGAGAATAATTTTAATAATTATAAAATAGATTCTCAGCGTAACAATACTAGCTTTACGGCTGAAGCTAAAGGATTGTCATTACATTCCCAGTTTGAGTAAAAAACTTGAAACCCAGTAGATTCTCCTCCTCTTTTCTGACTCTCCTCAGAGCAAGATATGTTTGTTGTGTTTGTAGAAGGCTTGTGTACTGAGAAACAGCAGCAGGTGGCCACAAAAGTGCAACTTTAAGTTTATCCACTTTTTTGAGTTGAGATCTCTCCTGGGACAATCCGTCACTCTAGAACAAGCTGATTTGTTGGGGAAGTCAAAAATTCGGATTTTTCTACTTTTTTCAGCATCTGCAACATTACAGTATCTGCTTTCTCTGACACAGGAAGAAAGCTTGTTCCTTGTCACTAAAACTCAATATTTGACTTTTTTACATATTCTTGTTGACTTAATGTGTAAAGCATCTGCTATTGCTGCCTTTCTGCTTTTCAGTGTGAACAAAGCATAATAGGTTAGAACCAAGAACTAACCTTTTACAAATATCTACTAAATGTTATTTAATGGTTATGAATTAACTACTTAGTGGTTGTGAATTAACGTTTTGTTAAAAGCCTAATGTTTTGGAGGTGTTGCAGGCGGATGGCAGTGACTTGCTACCAGCTCCTTCTCTGCACTGTCAGAAAATCGCTCGTGCTAAATGGGAGTTTCTCTTTGGCACTTCAGCAGAAAACACTGTCAGTGAACCAGAACCAAGTAAGTAGCCTGCTGAACCCTTTACTAAGACAACACAGATCACGTACAGTATAAAGCAAGAAGTTGTCATTTTTATTTTTTTTATTGTATTTATTTTTTACTCTTAAAGAGTCAATATAAAAGCATTTTACACTTAAGTACCTTCATAGTACTTTATAAGCATTCATATTTACATTCAGTCTTACATTTGGGATATTTTGAAAAAGAAAGATGCTAGTTTTTAAGTGGTTCGAAGGCAACCAAGCTAGCGGAGTGGAGACAATGTGAATGCACACTGCTGCTGAAATGTAATCGATCACAACTAATATAAACAAAACTAGCTTTATTAACTAAGACTAAAAATTCCATTCTGCCATAAATACATGATCCTGAATTTTAATGATAACATGAACCCCAGCTCAGTTATTCCAACAGACGTGTCTGTATGGTGAGTAACTGGACTCTTTTGTTCAGTGTTTATTGCCAAGTTGGATGTAACTCCTTCTCGTTTCTGAGCAGTTGCGCAACATTATTATCTGAGAAATGCCCATACAAGTAGTTCCGCTCTTAATTGAGTGGCAGGTTTTAAAAATAGTTCTGAAAAAAAAAAATAGTTCTGAAACATTTTCCAAACAGAACTAATATGTTTAATTAAAAAGAAAACACCACATGATTCCTGCTTGATGGCTGTGCTTGAAAATGAGAATAACTTTGATTGTATGAAATGTATAGGGTGAAAATAGCGATAAACCCTTATGAGGAAGGCCACATTTGTTTAATGATTTCAAATGTCAACATTAGCTACTAGAAATTGCTTTGAAACAAAACCTAAATTATTTGCAACTCTTACAGATATGCTGGAAGGCTCTACAGGACCCCTCAGTGGCCACTCTACTTCTACCCCACCCTCATTCTTACCTCTTGAGGATTTTTCTGCACAAGCTAATTATGATGTTCAACATGTGGTGGTGGAACTTGTGACTCCACCCCCTGTTGCAACAGGCTACTCCCCCAAAAGCGGCATCATCCGGCGAACCCTGAAATACTCAGAAACTGATCTGGATGCTGTCCCATTGCGATGTTACCGGGAGACAGACATCGATGAGGTGCTGCTAGCTGAGCAAGAGGATGCAGATTCAGCGTTTGGAAGCAACAAAAGTGTGATAGAAACCTGCTGTAGCCCTGATGGAGAGATGGGGAATGAAGGACTAGGGGAGGATGAAGAAGAAGAGGAGGAAGAAGAGGATGTAGCAAGCTGGGTCACGGTCAGGATGCAGGGTGATGTGAGAAGGCTGCTGGCTGATCAAGAGAGAGGCTATGAAGAGAGCTTTTATAGCATGGCTATGGACAGGTGCTTTTTGATGCGTAAATATGACTTTAATGTGGTTCAGAAAATAACATTTATGACCTTTCTTCAATTTCCAGGCTACCTGAGGGGTTCACTAAGAGTCATCCTGCTCTTAAATCTCCCATATTGCTACGAGCCCATCGTCGAAAAAGCTCCAGAGAGAGTCTAGACACCTTTAGTCGGCATTTTGAGAGCATCATGGAGTCTCATCGAGCCAAGGGCACTTCCTACCACAGCCTGGACAGCCTGGATGGCCTGAACTCGAGCACTCAGACCGTTTTGACCTTTGATCTGCCTACGCTGACACCACAGGTGCAGGGTCAAATCTACCAGAGCGCACGTCAGATTGTAGAACTTAGCTTTGCCCCACTGGCTCATGTGGAGGTGCCCAGCCTATCAGAGTCAGCTCTGACCATCACAGGAGACACTGATGCCACCCGGGCACCATCGAGTGAACGCCTCAGCAGTGAGTCTGAAGACAGAAACGGGCAGCGCTGGCAGAGGAACATGCCTAATTCGCTAGCCAGGTATGCAACTTCTTTATCACTCTTATGGGGAATTGACTTTGAGCGTTATTAAAAAAGACAATTTAGGATATTCAAAATATAAGCTAAGGGTTATTGCAAATTCTGAAAAAATGCACAATAAAGCCAGTACAATGCTTCAAGTTCACCCAGTAGTTAATGAAATGGCACTAAAATACCACTAGAAGCTGTTTCCATGAAGGCCCTCCAATAAACGACACATGAAACATTCAAAAGCTAAAATTGACAATTAACACCCAAAGCTAATAATATCTCTGTTCATGAGAGAGAGAAAAAAACTTACAATAGATTTAATTTAACACAAAATTATTATATGGGACAATTTTTAGCTGCATTAAGGTAAAAATGTAGAGCTTTGGCTTGCTGTGTTTTTGTATTGTTAAGGAATTATAATATCTATGTTTAACTGTCATACTTTTCTGACATTTTTAGCATGTATCAGTGGATCTCTCATCAAATATGTAGATTCGTTCATGCATCTAATTCAATATTTCTTTTTTGGGAAATCAAAATTACTCGATGACATTGACTGTGACATGGACAGAGTTTTCGTGACACCAGCCATAGGTTTCTAGCAAAGTTTAAGTAAGACTCAAAGTGGGCGTAGCCAGTACTGGAAAACATGTCCACAGAGGCGAGACAAGGCCATAGTAAATATGACCTGTTTTTCAGCTAAAGCAAAAGTTTACTGATCTGGAAGTGTTAGGCAGGAACTAGCAGAACCACACTGAACATTAACAGAGACAATGGTTTTTTGGTTATCTCAAGCATTAATGGAGCTAAGAGACCCTCTTCACAGATGTTTTTGCAAATATCAATATCAAATGCATTTAAGTGTTATGAGACGTCTAGTGTGAACACCGTGTCCCACCATTTCACCAATTTTTGCCTAATTTAATTAATAAAAAATCAGCCATTATAGTGATATGTAGCCATTGACCTCAAAAGTCACCCTCTGGCACCCATGGGTTATTTCATGGAATAAGCATTCTTCATTTTGATAATTAGTCTATTTACATTTAGATTATTGCATGTAGCAAACAGCACACGAGGCTGTTCCTTCGAGCGCAGTCTTTTTGAGGGCTTTTAGAAGTGTATGAGCTTGTGGAGGTAGACTGATAGGGGTAGGGGCTGATCTGGAGAAGGTTTTGTCAGCCAGCATCAGTTATTTGACCTTAATTTGAGTGATGAAGAGGGAATTTACATGAGCTTGCTTTGTTTCCTTGAAGATAAGACGAGCTGCAGAGTTCTTGATCATCTGCAGTTTTGAATTTGCTTGCTGGAAGCCCTGCTAGAAGAGCAGTGTAGAAGCCCAGTCGAGATAGAACCAGAACCTGAAGCAGTTGATTTGTGTGTGACAAAAAGTGACAAAATTTCTGTGTGGAGTTTGCATGTTCTAACCGTGATCGCAAGGGTTACGTCCACATGCTCAAGTCCAAAAACATGTGAATTGGGTGAGCTAAATATGGGTGGGAATGAGTGTGTATGGATGTTTCTTAGCGGTGGGTTGCAGCTGGAAGGGCATCCACTGCGTAAAACATATGCTGAATAAGTTGGTGGTTCATTCCGCTGTGGCGACCACAGATAAAGGAACTAATAAGCCGAAAAGAAAATGGATGGATAAATAATAGCTTTGTAAATGTCTGAAAAACCTTTCTCCTCAAAGAAAGTTTGTTATTACTGTTTTTTTGGCTCTTTTTCAAATGTGAGATTATTCTCAACAATAAAACAGTGACAGCAGTAAACAGCAGTAAAGTAAAACAGTAAACCTGTTTTAGGTCACACACCTGAGTGTCGAGACTCCAGTCATTCCTCACCCACTGTAGCTAATGTCCTGTGTGATGTGTCTGCAGGTTTGTTAGTCTGTTGCTTTATAACGTCTTCCATCTGCTCCAACTCCACTGCAGGAGAGTGAGTGTGGGTAAAGGACGGATGAAAGGCGATGCTGACTACTGGCAGAGCACAGAAGGCATTGCTGCATAGATCACCTTGAGGCAGACATCGGTGCGGAGATCAGGACCAGATTGGGAAATTAATATTTGAAATCTGAAATATTTAGTCCTGTAAAAAACTTCATGAGAGTATTTACAGCGCTGTATCCTTAAAGCTCAAAGAGGAGACATGGGAAGCTACGAATGCTAAGCGTGGGCCATATATGGATATGATACTGCACCGCTCGTAATTGATCCTTTATTGTGCTGTAGTGACTGTTCGTAACCACAAGAGGGAGACAGTGTTGCACTTATGCTTTTTGCAATGGTACCTTTCTACTCTGGAACAATTACGAAGCCATGAAATGAGAGTAAAAAGTACTTATTTTTTCTGTTAGGGTTTAGCAGACATTCCAATTCATAGTTTCATGTTTTGCATGTGAATTCTCCAGTCTGCATCCAAATGTCTGATCGCAGACTGACAGTGGCTATCTGCTGATGTATGATAATTATGTACAAACACTGCTCTGCTTTAAATGTAACATAATTAAACTAGAACAGGGGTCTCAAACCAGCGCCCCCCAGCATACTTTAGTGATGCAAGACCAATAGATGTTTTCTTCAAGGCCTTTACTCATAATAAAATACCAGGAATGAAAATATCAAAGATCTTGATAAAAGATCGTGATAAAAGATCCTATTTAGACGGCAATTGGAAATAATTCTCTCATATTGACTCATACCAGGGGATACAGCATCTATCCCAGAGTTGAAGGGAGACGTGCGGAGTCCGTACTCGCCACCTCAAAGGCTGGACTTAGAACTTCCAGCAGTTTAATACACGTATGGTTTCATTGAGGGACCTACGAAAAATGCGCCTTGAACCACTAGAGAAAGGTCTTTGTAGATGGAAGATAGCATAGATGGAACTAGCTAGAGCAATAGTTTTTGAGTTAGCCTTTCAGGGGCCTGCTCGGCCCTCCCGTGCCCGGGGTCATAAAAGATTCAGCTGGTAGTCCCTCATTGAGGGCACACACGTGGACAGAATGTAGGAATTACTCTAAGCTTACTTTAATATGCCTGTTGGAGTGAGAGGAGCCAAAAAGCTAGAGGTTATCTCCAGGGGCAAAAAATAGCGTACGTATCACTATGAATGCCGCAACCCAAGCTGGACACCCCTTCGTACATCTCAGACAGTGCTACCACCACTTAGCACGGCTGAAGAGACGGATTCAACGCTAAGGTTATAGTACCTTGCAAAGGTGTTGGGTATCCACCAACCCACAGCCTTGCAGATCTCTGCCAGCGAAGTACCTCTTGTCACCGCTCAGGAGGCCGCAACACCCCTGATAGAGTGGACTCTCAACTGCAGAGGGCAAGGGACATCGGACGCTGTGTATGCGATAGAGATGACCTCCACTAGCCAGTGGGCCAACCTCTGTTTGGGGACAGCCTTCTCTAACATCTGCTGTCCTCCAAAGCATACAAAGAGCTGATCAGAACTGATCAGAGCTGATCCGGGTCCTTTCTACATAGATCCTCAGTCCTCAAACTGGGCAATTGGGACCAGGGGCTGGTGCTGCCTCCTCTCTGGGCAGAGCTTGGAGGGTCACTACCTGAGTTTTGAAGAGGATGGTAGGAACCTTAGGCACATATCCAGGCCTGGGCTTAAGAGTAACATGAGTAATAAGGAAATAAGTGTTTGAAATTGTCGCCATATAAATTAGGCTGCAGTTGAAAAATCTTTGTAATACAATTTGCAATCTTGTTTGTATACTAATAATTAATGCATAGCTAATGTAATAAAGAACATTAATTGATTTGTGGGTAATTGTTATTGGTTTAACATAATTGCTTCACTAATGGGTTAAATGTTAAAAAGTTTAGCAGCTTTTAGCTTTTACAGGTTTTTCCTGATCAGAGTCCTTGCATAAATTCTTTGGCTCTTGTAATAGTAAGCTAAAATGTAAGATTGTTACAATGTGTGTTTTTGTTAATGTGCTACACATTAGAGGCCCTGCTGTCCCTTCCTGCTAAAGTGTCTAGCAACGGCCCTGAGGACAGTCAACCAGGCTGCACGGGTCTCTTACAGTATAAACATTCTGCTTATAAGATCCATGTGGAAGCAGAATGCTTTGGGATAAATAATAATAATGAATACTGCGTTGTTTATGTAGAAGAAATGTGAAAAGATAAATCACCTAAAGTAAAGTGGTGGTCAGGTTTTCTTTATTCATTCATTCATCTTCATGTCGGCTTTCTTCCCTTTCGGGGTCGCCACAGCGGAATGAACCGCCAACTCACTGGCATATGTTTTACGCAGCGGATGCCCTTCCAGCCGCAACCCATCGCTGGGAAACATTCACACACACATTCACACTTTAACACTATGGGCAATTGTTCTTACTCAATTCACTTATTCCGCATGTCTTTGGACTTGTGGGGAAACCGGAGCACCCGGAGAAAACCCACACGATCACGGGGAGGTGTGCAAACTCCACACAGAAATGCCACCTGCCCCAGCCGAGCCTAGAACCAGCGACCTTTTTGCTGTGAGACGACCGTGCTACCCACTGCGCCACCGTGACGCAGGTTTTCTTTATTGATTTACATTTTAACAAAGAGTTGAATAGGGGCTTATCATATTATTTTACAGACTTCCAGGTGGAATGTGGTGAACTTTCAAGATAAATTGACCAGTATTGAGATTGAAGAGTTATATGCAGAGTTAATCACAAAAAAAAAACATCTTTAGACCACATGTTTGATTGCTTCCCCTCATATGAAAGATGATATAGTTTGAATAGAAAGGAAAATAAAAGCACATTCTATAGAAACAGAAAGTTTTTGTTAATATGGTAAATGTTTGTTTTTTCTGTGAAAGCATCTTTTCAGCACTCTGTAAAGTAGTCTATACCCTGTGATAACCTGATAAGATTTCTTCCCCAGCGTTCTGGAGCATCTCCTCTCTCTGATCTCTCTCATCATGGAGGATGCTCAAGCTGCTCGGAACAGCTCAACAGGAGTCAGACACTTTGCTCCAGGACACTTTATTACAATAACATACAGACACATTTTCAGCTGAGACCATTCTTATATTTTTGGAATGATCCAGAAGAACTGTATTATTGAATTTCTGGAAGCTTTTATCGTATGGTTCAGAATCTATGCCATTTCTTTCATATTTGCTCTCTGCTTTGTTTGATCCAGAGAGAGGCCTCGAGGTTGTGCTGCATTTGTGGATCTGGATGTAGATCAGGAGCCGAGCGAGTGCTTGGCTCTGGATTTGTGCTTGGGCAGTAATGAGACTCTGAGTAACGGCAGCCGAGCTGATCTGGAGGCAGCCAGACGTCTGGCCAGACGCCTCTTCAACCTGCAGGGCTTCAGGAGGAGCGACGTGGCCCCACACCTCAGTAAGAAGTGAGTTCAGCATGGGTTCACCACCTCTGAAACTAAACAATATAGACCTGAAGAATATAGAGCATCCCTGTCTTTAAGGCCGTTTTACTGTCAGAGTCCTCTCTAATAATACTACAAATAATAGCAATAATACTGTTGAAAAACCACACTGATAAAGAATTATCCAATTAAAGGATTTTTATTTCCTTTTTTTATTCACTATTTTTAAAACAATTTTTAGTACCTATTATTACTAAAGGAGATTCATAGAAAACATTAGAGAATACAGAACTGCACCATTACATAAATGTCTAGTTTTACATTGTCAAAGTAAGAGAGAAAAACAGAGAGAGAAATTAAAGGGCTAGAGTAAGAGTTAGAGTAAGTGTTAAAGTTTCACTCTCACAGACAACCAAATTATAGTCATTTCTATTCAAATGTACAATTCAAATGTACAGAATCGTATATTCAAAATAATGTTTGTACATTTCAAAGTGGAAGCATACATATCCCCTCAATCCGTACACGAGTGCATTTTACCATTTACCATTTAAATTAATTTGAAAGCAGGTTTACAGAATTGTTTTTTTCAGCTGCTTGAATAATGTACAAAAGTAGTGAGAACAAATTCAGAGCGGAGCATACTCGTAAGTGAGGCTGCAAACCCACAATCAGCAACATGTAAATATATCTCACGCAGTTCATAAATCATTTATGAGAGGCCACTGAAAAACATAATAAAAGCAAATCTGTAAATCAGTTTTAAATGAATTCAGGTAAAATGCACACATGTACGGATTGAGGGGATTATTTATGCTTTCACTTGTACGAACATTGTTTTGAAGATACAAATTTGATTTTGTACATTTGAATTGTGTGATTTATTTATGACTGAAATTTACGAGTGCAACCTTTTTTAGATTGTTCTGGCTCCATATCTGAGGACTTGTCCATCTCATTACATTCTTCAAACAAATTCAGATACCACTGTCTAATTTTTATAGGAGGTGCCTTTCTGGACACTTTAGGTCAGGTCACCCTATAACGAAAGAAAACTTGCACAGAGCAAATTGACATTAGTATGATAAAAGTTCAGTGTTTTTCATAATGATTAGTCAGTGTATTGGTGCAGACCGTGCAAAATTACAATAGGAATGCTTGCCTGAATAAATTTGTCTGGGTATTTTCTTTAAACTTTTTGAGTATTTTGGCTTATGCACAGAGTTAGAGAGATTTTTCTGCAGCATGGTAGAAGGATGTGAGACTACATTACAGTTTTGGAGTCATTTAGCCAAGTGACTGTGGCAAAGCACCGCATATGTGAAGTGCTTTTACTGTAGTAACCAGGTAAGCCAAATACAAGGAAGCAAGTGTTAAAAGCTGTAGTTTAAAACTGACACACTGATTCACATGGAACAAGTTGAACTCTTTTAGGAAGGGGCTGGTGTCACTTCATTGGGTCACATGGGTGAAGCCCTTAGCTGCTGCGATAGTTATTTCAGGGACGCCAGAACAAAATCCATTTCAACAATCCATTTTGTTAATCAGATGACAGAGCTTACATAAAAACTTAATAAGACATAATACTAATCTTTGCTGCGTCCCAATTCGCACACTATTCACATTTTTTGGGTGCAAAATGAGAATTAGGGTGTCCCAAACCATAGTATACATAACAAAAGTGTCCGAGCGGGTCCCGGATATGTACTGTTTCCGGTTAGATTCTGAAGTGCAGATTGATGAATGCGCAACCGGCTGATATTGCCCACAATCCACTGCACTAATGCTGAAGAAGTTTTCTCTTGCACCCAAACAAAAGAGCTCTCTGTAATAAGACTCATTTTTAAAGAACACGCACACAAATAAATATTACTAATATAGAGAGTGTTATATATATTATTAGAATATTTTTCAGTAAAAGAATGGAAAAGGAGTTCAGATCTTCTGCACGTTATGTGTAATGGCTTGGCACAACTACTTTCGTCATGTGATGTTTTAGCACATCTCAGTGCACACTCTTGTTTCACACACGAAACAGAATGAGCATTTTCTTCTGAAAATGAGTATCTACTTCAAGGGTCCAGTGTAAGTGTTCAGATTGGGATGCTGCACAGTCTTTTAACTTGCTTCAGGGTTTCAAATTGAATCTGTCAAGATTGGAAAGAAACTTAACAGTTTAACGTCTTCTATTATAGTGTTATGTTTAATTCTTGCCTCCATGGACTACAGATTGAACTTTGAAAAAAAAAAAGGTCAGACGAATTCCAATGCGCCACATTACGAAAACAATGAAATCTAATCACATCACACAGCTTTTGTCCTCTTTTCATTGGGTTCCTGTAAAACTTTGTTATATCTGGTTCTGCTTCTCATCCTAAAGCCTGGAACGGCTTAGCTCCACCCTACATGAGCAGTCTCTTCTCACGGTAGTCTCAGACTTGCTCGCTCTGAACACAAGAAGCAGGTTGGCAGATGGTCCCAAAGATTAATTAATAGGCAAAAGATAGCACCTGTGCTCACAGATATTAAAACTGTATTGAATCGTATCTTTTTAATCTTTTTAAGTGTTTGAACAGCCTGATTGTAAGATGTTGGCCAGAGCATTGTTTCATTTTACCTGTAATGGTTTGTATTAATTGTGAGCAATGAGATCACTTAATTCACTCATTCAGCCAATGTGGGAGGGTGATGATCAATACAACTTCTGCTCAGTTCAGGTGAGTTTATCAGGGAAGAGACGTAGTTGAGGAAGGGCCATGTTTGAGTAAAGGTTGTTACAACTGCTCAAAATTTAAGCTGAGTGATCTAAAATGTTTTAGAACCACCAGGCATGTATGCATCTGTTGGTCGCTGCTGTTATGTTAATGGTTTTAAGTGTAATTTCAATAAAAATGGAAACCTGAAAAAGAACTATCTGTGATCTGAAAAAGAAAAATGTATCTGAAAACCGAAGTACTTCTTGGGATTGAGAACAATATTAGAGGGAAGTCCATATAATAGTAATTATTTGGGATCCCACCTAAAAAACGTCATTGGGATTGAATTGCATTATACTATCAAATCATGAAAACAATCTGTAATAGATAAAAAAAATCAAGATATGACACATCACTGAAATGAATTCTATTTTATAGCATGTCTGTAGGCTTTATGAATAACATACAAAAAATCTACATTGAGGGTGAATTTTATTAAGAAAGGCTATACATAGATGTTACCAACTTACTTAATTTTATAAACGACAAGTTACTTTCTACTTATTTAGTTAATTAACTACTGTATAATTATTTTTAATGCTACCAGATCATAGTAGTTCGCGAGCAATGTATTATGGTAAATGGAAAAGAATTTTTTTGGTTAAAACATCTTTGTAGCTTGTTGCACAGTAGCTAATGTTAGTAAGCCTGCAGTTGCATTCAAGTGATGAAGACGAACAAAGCAGGGGGTACAAATTATTAGCACTGCTCAGTTTTTGTGCATCTTGAACGCTACAGAAAGATTAAAATACAATTTTTTATTTTATCCAAAATCTGAGTTAAACCAGTATCTTATCTATACTAACCAATCCACTTTTAATTTTAGTTTATTTTTACCTTTTTGATACATAAATATAATCCTTTAGCTATAGTGGTGCTCCCAGCATTCCTACTTTTTAAAAATTGTGGGTAATAGTCCCAAATGAAAAGTTCATTTCGAGCTCTATTGCTGTCTCTGTAACCGCGTACATCAACTGCACTCTAATAGTGAACATGACTGGACTTGATAAAGAAGCATTTCTCTTTTGTCTTTCTCAATCAGAGACTCTGCACTCCTTTCATCTGACAGGTGCATCATGGGAGTTTCTTGGGCCATGTCTGTCCACTCAAATCTCCTTCATATTCTCTGAAAGTGTTATGTGTGTGTTTTCAGCAATGAGTTCAGTCGAATGGTGGCAGAAGAATATCTGCGCTATTTCAACTTCTCCACAATGACTCTGGAGCAGGCTCTGAGGTCAGAATGACATTTATTGATTAATTATTGACAGAACAACACAGACATTTATTGATTAATGATGCTGTAGCCTAGGTGTGTATTTAATGAAAAATTGCACCAAAAAACCTGCTTCTTGTAATATCTATGATTGCATTTGTGCTCAATCGTTGCATGTTTGTGTGTTTTAGGGGATTCCTGGCGGAGTTTGCTCTGACGGGTGAAACACAGGAGAGAGAGAGAATCCTCACACACTTCTCTCATAGATACCTGCAGTGTAACCCTTCCCTAACTCTCTCAGAAGGTAAAGCTCATTAATGTATGGTCTTCCATAGGTGTCTGTCCACTAAAATTTATCCAATTGTGCCAATCTATGAAAGTCTATGCAGTATCCATGTCTGTCCATGTCCCACACGTTGCTTTGTAGGACATAACTGAAATTTCTTGACCGGCTCCTGGCAGGAGTAAGTTAAGGAGCTGAATTATGTTAAAGTGCTCAACTGTAAGGTAGAACACAATATATGTTTATAACTTGGAGTGACCCATACCTGGAATTTGTGCTCTGCTGTGTTCACACATAGCATTGAACAAACACACCGTGAACACATACCCAGGGGAACTGATGCCTTGCTTCAGTTGGGCACCACAGCTAAGGTTTTTCATCGCTCACCCCAACTTCAACTCGGTGGATCTGGGGATCGAACCCAGGACCTTCAGATCACAAGTCGATCCCCTTATCCACCGGACCACAACTGCTCCCCGGTATTCGAACGGGTATTCGGCATTCCGATTGTCTCTCAATGGTGCAGATGAAGCAGGCCCTTCTTCAATTGCATTAAACTGCATTAAAAGCAGGCCCTGCATCAATTGCATTATTTCACTGCACTTCGTGATGTTTTCATTACCAAAAAATACCTAGCATTGGTTTTATTTATTGGTTTTGTGGCATTCTTTTGCTTAAGCCACATTCTATATCTCTGCCTAAGTCTATAATTTGAGATTTTATAACTTTGAGGCCTCTGCTGTAGTTGGCTTGCATTATGTGAAAGCATATAAAAGTTATGAGTGCTATAAAAATAATTTCATAATATCTGACTAAAATAATTAAGGTAGACTTAAATGTTAATCCTGATCACTGTCCGTTGTCCGTACACTGACAGTGTGTGTTTGTGTTTCAGATAGTGTCCACACGCTGACCTGCGCCCTGATGCTGCTCAACACAGATCTGAACAGTCATGTGAGTCCTCCCACAACACACCAGTAAACTGGAATTACTTTTCAATAGTTACAAACGTTTTATGTTTGCTGTTTATCATCAAAAAATCATCAAATACACCAATAGAGAGGATGCTTTTGAAGAAAACACTATTTGTATTTAGGATTTTATGGCTTGTTTTCAGAACATTATTAGACATGCAAGATCAGAAGCGAGTGTGTGCTGCTCTCTGATTGGTCAACAGTGTCGTGAATTCAAGAAAGCATAGCACCGATCCTACATGGTCTGCATCCTGCTCTGAGCTTCTCTGAGGATTCTTGGAGCCAGATTTCTCTTTGTTCATCCTTTGTGGATAAAACAACAAAGACTTTCATCATTTAGGCAGACAAGGCTAAAAATACTTGCAATACAAACAAAATTTCTGGAGCTGTTTTTTTTAAACAAAAACATCTTAAGGTTATTTTTGAAATTGTTAATCAAAGTTTTATTTAAAAGCATACTTAATTTTTGTCCTCTCATATGAAATATCCACAATATCCTAAATCATTAGCTAAAATAGCCTTAGAGTAATGTGTAATACTTGTGACCCCTGCAATCATAGACTCTTCCATTATAATTCATCAACAGAAGTGAACTACTGAGAACGTTTGAAGTCCAATTTAATTAACTGTGGAAAAATAAACAGAAACTTAAATAGAAAGACAAACTAGCAAAATCAAGAATCAATGGATGGAGAGACAAATAAAATGGTACATTTGCAATTGAAGGAAAGAAGTTCAACACAGCTACTGAAGAAAAAGAAGAGGAAGAGAAACACACAACATATACATTCAATGGAAATGATCTACATATTTGCTGCCTGATATAAGAACTAGTTTAATGTTTTTATTGAGAATTACAACCTGCCATAAGACAACTCCACTAGAGCATACTGCAGCATTTTTACATGCTGTACTTTTATTCTTTAGATTGTTTTCAAAACCCATACATCAATACAATCCTTATTTCCACAGCTAAAAGGATACACATGTAGGAATTTCCGATAAATAGCCACAAAAGCTTTTTTTCCCAAACACATTTTAATAAATGACTGTGGATGAAGCACTTAATAACTACACTAAATGTATTTAAACTGTTTAGATAGGTTTAGTTTGTTGTGATGTAATCCTTTTTATAAACAGTGTGGTTTGTGTGTACTTCCACACCTGTGTGTTGCTGCTCTGTTGTGCTGCAGGTGTATCCCAGAGATTGTTTCTATGTTTTTAAGTCTTTATTGGTAAGTGTGCGTATATGTGTAAGAGAAATAATATAGCAAATTAATGCAAAAATAATGAGTGTTAAGAGGTTTGAAAGGAGGCTCAAATAGTTTTTCGAAACAGCGCTCTAGGGAACATTCTTTGTGGTCTGTAAGAATGCTTACAGACTGCATGGGGCTTGCTTTCTGACATTTTCACTTTGTGAACACCAATTTCCTCACAACATAATAACATTTCCTCATAGCAAAAACATGAATAAAAAAACGCAGTAGTAAAGCTGGTACTGGTCAGTAAACCGTTTACAATCATGCTCAGGGCAAGTGAATCCTAACAACTGCTGTAAAACCACTTGTATTTCTTATGTTCTACCTCTCTCAGATTGAAAAAGAACAAGTCACTTATCTAACAGCACAGTAACAAGACACCACAAGAGGTGCAAACAGTAAATCAATCTTTATATTATTTATTTGACTGCATAACAAATTGCATATTGTCTCTCCCCTACTTTAAGTCTCTTTGGACAAAAATGTCTGTCAAATGCATAAATGTATATTTTGTATACCGTTTGTAACATGCTTTTTTACATAATTTATTTGTCGTTTTGTTTTCACTTATTTTGTATTGAATCTTTCTCTTTTGTAGTAGTTTTGCATTTTGTTGTTCAATAATTTTTTTTTAATTATTTTATTTTTTATTTCGTTTTAAAATGTGTCCATGCTGACTTCTGTGTTAGGTGCTCACGAGTTTCTGTTTGATCTGTGAAGGTTGTTATAGAACAAACACAGGTCTGATCAAGTTGAGTCCTAATCTAAAAACCCAATTGTGGTTCTCTGGGGAGTAACTGTAGTGGATGAGCCTTCCGGCTTGCCCTACAAAGTGACATCATGATGAAAAGCTATGTGTGCTACCACCATTCACAGCTGGAATCTCAATAAATGTTTTTACATAAAATCATATGCGTAAAGATGTGCCTGTAGAAAATTGCTTTTTTATCTTTTCTGTCAGTGGCCATGCCAGACTCTGCATCGCCATGGGAACAGTGTTTTAGACCCTTCTTCACACTACTCAATAATAGTTGATGATTTCCAGAGCTTTTACACAGCACCCACACATGCTGTGTCTTAGAAGTGTAAAAAGCTCAAAAAGCTTGCCTTAAAGAACCCAGTTATTTTAAAAACACAGTTTTTACACAGTTCAGCTGTTTTCCACATGTAAATGGAGCAGCATTTCATCATAACCAGGTATTTTTTAAAAACTGGGTACATTGTTTTTGTGTGGGCAACACATTGCAGCTGTTTTTGTCAAAACCGAATTGAGTGTCAAATAAATGGGGGAGGTTTAGGAGTGAAATAGTTTGGCATAATTATGGCTTGTGAGGTTTCTTTCAGCTGAGATGTTATTAGTTCCGTGTACTCTGATTTGGCCACATATTAAACCCTGCGATGCATCCACTCTGAGAATTGCCCTCTGCATGTCATGCGTACTGACGCAGACCTTGGGCTGACCCTTCTGCGAAGCTTGATGTGCGCCTCTCAAAAATGGTAACTCGCAGACCTACGGAGAAACAGTCCTCTCTCTTTCTGGGCTTGTGCTCCATGTTAAATGGATTATGAAATAAAACTTTGACAATGAACTAAATAACCTTCCTTTGTGATCTGTGCTGAGTTTTAGCTAGCTAGAAATTAGTATAGTCATCACGCTATGCTGCGATATCAATCAGTTTAGAGACAGAGCTCCAACAGCAGCAGCTGATGTTTGTAAGGTTTTATATTGAAACAATTGATATTAAGGTAAATACAACCTCTCTGTTAGTATCTGTGTTGTGTTTTGGTTTGCTAGCAGTTGGCATTCTTATCAAACCAGTATTGATCAGAGCGTAGGCAGAGTGCACAGCTATAAATGCTTTGTTTACATATGAATGCGCATTTCTTCCCAAGAAAGCAATTTGCCGAGTTGACGCAGAAGTATGTATATGTCTAAAATGAATACTTAATAACTAATTTATGTTATTGGCCCATGTGGCTCAAGTAGTGAATTATACTAAATTAGTGCTAGATTTAGTTTTATTGTAAGTCATTTGTTTTTGTTATAGATGCAATTCAAATAACAGTTAGGGTTCTCACTGTACCAAAATGTCAGTACTCAGTACGATACCAGTGAAAATCCACAGTTATCTGTACCCGTTTAAAAAAAATTAATTTTTATTAATAATATAATAATAATATACATGATTGATTAACTCATGATTGATTAACTACATGATTGATTAACTCACTTAAAAATGTAAACCTTTTAATAAAGTAAACAAAATATGCCAACAGAACAGTACTTTATTCATATACTATTATTATTATTCTTCTTATTATTATTATTAAAAGCATAGCATTGAATTAAACATTTGTGTATGCAAAAGTAGATCATTGACACCAGCTAAATAATAACTTTTCAGTAAATAACCAACCTCAGCTTATAAAATAAATGTATACAAGTTTTATTATATTAAGTGTATATATGATATATCCGTTACAAAGATGTAAACACTGTAATATTTCAAACCTCTCACAGAAAGAAACGATTGTTAGATAACATGATTTAACAATAAAGTGTTATAAAGCAAATTAGCAATTATCCAGCCACCATTTTCTTGTTGATTTTCTTCCCTTTCGGGGTCACCACAGCGGAATTACCCGCCAACTCTTTTCGCATATGTTTTTATGCAGCAGATGCCCTTCCAGTCACAACCTATTACTGAAAAAATTCTCACTCAAACACTATGGACAATCGTTTTTACCCAATACACTTATACCGCATGTCTTTGGACTTGTGGGGGGAATCAGAGCACTCCGAGGAAACCCACACAATCACAGGGAGAACATGCAAACTCCACCCAGAAATTCCAACTGACCCAGCCGAGGCTCGAACCAGTGACCTTCTTGCTGTGAGACAACCGTGCTACCCACTACACCACCGTGACGCCCCCAAATGAGCAATTATTTTACTTAAAATTAATTAATTAATACGTTAATACATGAAATTGTTTTACTAGTTTAATAGTCCAGTAATTAATTCTCTCACTGTAACTTGATGCGCGATAATACACAATGAAGTCATGTTAATGAATTTATATAAAACTGCATTCATGCTTCAAAGCCCAATACGGCTTTTTTGATGAACTAATATAAGGGGCATAAACTTTAACCATACATTAAATGCATTCTATAGCATGCATTACATTTAAAGCCTTGGTTGTGTGAAAATATTACACCATCATGTTTTTTTTTTGACCCTAATAAACTGTTGGACCTTAGGCATGTTAACCACACTAATGCTAGCGATTAACCAAGTGAAGCAAATGGTGATGTTTATTTCTATTCTGACATTTCTATTAATATTAGGGATAGTTTTTATAACAAAGGCTTTAAGTATAACTTAACTTACCTGATGAACTCCATCAATTCTGGACATCTCTCTCTTAGGTCTTTTATTAAGTTGGAAATGTTTCCTCCTTTCGATATATAAAACTTCGCCGACATCGTTTGCAAAATGGTTTATGGTTATCTAAGATTTTCCCTTGATCATCAACCGCAAAGCCAAAGTACTTCCACACGTTGCACTCTTCAACAAGAGTGAGCTCATCATCGGCTCCGCCGGTCAGCATGTCTGTGTTTTTACGTAGAAAACGCAACTGCGCACCTTACAAGAACCGGGTACTCGGTACTAAACAAATCCTGTTATCGTAACATTTTTTTTAGTACCAACTTGGTACCGATGTACCGGGACTTTTGACAACACTAATCTGCAGGGTCTCTTGTGAATAAAAAAAGCAGGAGAATAAAAACGTGGATATTTACAGCTGACAAAATGTGGTTACAATACAAAATGGTTTTACTCTATAGTTTTTATATACAGGATCATTAAATCACTGCATATACTCTTCATTATTGACTAATAATTTATGCAAAATGATTGTATATTGTAACAAGATCTTTGTGTTTACAGAATGTTAGCAAGCGAATGTCCTGCTCTCAGTTCATTTCTAACCTGGACGGGCTGAACAGTGGTCAGGACTTCCCTAAAGAGCTCCTCAAGGTAAAGCAGCTGGGGTGTACAGCTGGTGCGCTTATCTTCAGGTGCAAACAGCTGCACTATGTAAGAGAGAGACAATAGCTGGTATGTGTTATACAGTTTTAATGCAATGTGGATGAGAAGAACCATAACTTGGGCATTGGCGGAGTACACCCACTGGAAGAATGACGACCGTTTCTAGTGTCCATTCATGAACGTTCAGTGTGTATTCTAATTATTGGAATATAACATGATAAAATTACAATGAGGATATTTGTGTGCGTGCGTGCGCGTGTGTGTGTATGTTTAATAAAGGGCGAGGCAACTTATGGCATGTGACGTCACAATCAAAGTAGCTGCTTTTCAAAGGTATAATTTTGTCAAATGGATGAATTTACATTTATATCACCACATTTCTGTTTAAACTCTGAAAAGTGAGATTTCTCATCTGAGGTCCCTTGTGAGGAATTGTAATTAAAGTGGTCGTGCCATGGTGAACCTTTTTGTGACATTTATAGGGATTTATAAGAGTAGGTTGAATCAAAAGTCAAACCATGGACGTTCAACAACATACAAATTTGTCTCTTTTAAAAACACGTTTTATTCGCGCCACTGACTACATCACACAAGTCTTAACACATAACATCACGGCCAAACATGAAAGGGCCGATTTCTCTCCCTGGAAGTGATGCACTATCCACAAAGCCTTCTCTTGTGATATCAAGAAACCATTCATTCATTCATCTTCATGTCGGCTTTATTCCCTTTCGGGGTCGCCACAGCGGAATGAACCACCAACTCTCTGGCATATGTTTTACGCAGCGGATGCCCTTTGCAGCCACAACCCATCGCTGGGAAACATTCACACACACATTCACACGTTAACACTATGGGCAATTGTTCTTACTCAATTCACTTATTCCGCATGTCTTTGGACTTGTGGGGAAACCGGAGCACCCGGAGAAAACCTACGCGATCACGGGGAGTACATGCAAACTCCACACAGAAATGCCACCTGCCGAGCTTAGAACCAGCGACCTTCTTGCTGTGAGACGACCGTGCTACCCACTGCACCACCGTGACGCTAAATGCTGAATGTGAACAAAGTAATAGCTCATTTACATATTTATTTTGATATTCTTCATGATCAGAGCTGACCCTGCTCAATGAAAACATACATATAGTAATGTTGCAGAGGTTTTGTTTGGAACTATATAGGCCTCACATAGTAAATGTCACCTGACTGTTCCATACACCACTATGGATTTTTCCTACGGATTTTTATAGAGCTATAAATAGTATATAGATATAAACACAGTACTTTCATTGTCTTTTAGGGGAGCTGTTGTTCAAATTAAAATGTTATGCTGATTAAATCACTTAGTTTTGTTCCCTATAAATGCCATTATAGTATCTATTAATGTTGCTAGCTCTATGTTCATCTGTTAGGGTTAGATAATTTTCTCGTGAATAATCCCTCTAATATCGCTCGAATCTACTGTAACTGTCAGGCTGTAACTTTGCATACACATCATAATTATGCAAATCACTTACCAATAGGTGATTAACTGAGGAGTGGTTACAAAGTTTGCCGAATTAAAATCTCAGCTAATTTCCGGAATAAGCCCAGACTATAAAATGAGGAGATTGACTGCGATTGTAATAAAAAAAATAGAGACTTTATAAGTCAAGAATCACATTTCCCATACAATTAGACTAATATGAACAATAAATTATTGAAAATAAAACAAGGTCACTGACCCTTTAAGATATTCTCTGAAAAGTTTGAGTGTTATTGGCTAAACGCAAATAAAATGCCTTGAAGAAAATAACGCAAACGGTCTGGGATCACTCAAGGGTTAAATGCAGCAGTGAGAGGTGTCACTGCCCTTGTGTCTCTCACATGTGGGCTGCTGGAGAAGAGTGTTTGAAGTGCATTGTTGTCATGGAGATGGGGGCGGGGCTCTTATCCGGTTGTCACGGCGACCCATTTTTGTACTTTTAGCCAGGGTGTGTATAGTGAGAACGACAGACGGAGGGTGAAAACAATCATCTTCTCACTGGACTGAAGCCGAGCGTCTGATGAGCTGGAGGCTGTAGATGATGCCAACATTTCACATCCAGAGAGAGATAGAGAATAAATGGTTAAAAATAAAACGTTAACTAGATTTTAGAACTGAGTAAAACGTCCCCCTTAATTGAAGATAAGCGGAGATTTGTTGTGTTAAAATGAACTTGCTTTCATTATTTCATTATGTATTTTTTTTTCCGAAGTACATTTAATATTTTATACATTTACAGATTGCAGAATGTAAAAGTATGTTTAAAATAATTTAAATGTTTTATTGTGTGAATTTATTATTCAGAAAATGTGGTTTATATCTGACAAGTGCATTATTTGTTAAACTATTTATGAAAAAAAGAGAAATATATGATAATTGACATTTTTCTATGATTTTTCAGAATAAAAATAACACCGATCATTGCATCAACCCCGAAAAACGTATCCTGTTGGTGAAATGGCATCATATTTTTTATTGCTGTTAAATATTTAAATTAGTTTATTGAAAGCATTAGATAATATTTGATGAATGAACACAGAGAAGCTCCTCTCATAATCAATATCTGTATTTAAAGAATTTTGAACAGGTTTATTCTGTAACTCAAAGGTTTCTGTTACCGGAACCTGATTGTAAGAAATGCTCTTCGTCTCTTCATGCCTGCGTGTTTCTTAAAGGCCAACAGTTTTATCTTCTCGTTGTCAGTCCCACTTTTGAGATAGATGATCTTGATCCTTTGTGATCAGCTCCATCCCATAAATCTATAATTCCATAATCCTTGCTCTCCTCTCAGCTCTGAGGAGAGGTGCTGAATGTTAATCAGCATTCAAAGCCAAGAAAAAACCGTGTGAGTGTGTGAGGGGGCTGGAGTGCCCTGATTGGCTGACGAGAACCTGAGCGAGAGGAATCAGGAGAAACGGGGAGAGAGTGAATTTTACAGAGACGTTTGGAGAGTTGAGAGGAAGACGGAACAAAGAGAGAGCTCCTGCAGACTCTCTGAGTGACTTTTCTTCTCCGGAGGCTGAACGATAAAAAAGAAGAGGCTGTGATACACGGCAACCATGAAAGATTGACTAATTAACGGATGACCGAAGGAGGATTTATGGATGAACGAAGTAGGATTGATCTATGAGCTGGGATTTTTCAGTTTGGGAACCTAAAAGATTGTTTGTCTTCTGAAGCAACAGGCTTTCGTATCTTGTGGATTCTATCCCTATATTTTTACACCTCGTCATCTGGGATTGGTGACACAAACCCAGATACAGTGTATGAGAGGGCGTTTCATGTTTTCGTCCAGTTATTCCATCTGTCTGTTCTTTCTCTTCTCTGAGAGATTTTACCATCTGCGGTGCCCCGGTGTGCCTGTATTTGCTGGCTTGTATAAGTTGGCCTGGCAGTTTCTCTGAAAGCTTTGTTGATTACACTCTACATTATTATTCACGTAGGCTTTCTCATTTACTCACAGATTTCCATGGCGTTCCTATAACTTGCTGTGATTGGTTCATTAGTGTTCTACTGATGCACGTTGACTTCCTGTGTAATTGTGTGGACTTCTGAGCGGTTTATTCAGAGAGAACATCTCATGAATCTTTCAGGACTCTTGATCTGAACTGGATTTGCATTTTGTCCCTTTAATGGAGACATGTTTGTTTTATTTTGTGAGCTTCTTTAGATGAGAATTGATTTGAATGGATTTGCTTAAGTTGCATTCAAAGAGCTCACATGCTTGTGTGAATCAATCTAATAACTTATTGTCTGGTCAAAAGAAAGGCTTTAAAATAGAAATTTGTTTGCAAAAAAGCATTTATTTCATGTGGTTAATTTAAGAAATTGACCCAAAGGAATCGATTCAACTGAAGCTTTTCATTTTTGTTTTGTGAAAAACATTCAGCTTTCCTTAAGCCCATCAAGGCCTAAAATCTTGTAATCTGTTGATATGGTTATAATAATTCTTAATGCACACTTTTTTTCATCATTCAACTTTTTGTGGACGTTGTTTAAGTGTTTTTCAATTGTTACTCTTAATGGTAATTCTGTTTTTAAGACTCTTGAACTTGTTCTGATGTGAATTGACCTGCAATGACTGTCCTGAAACTGACTCTTTCGTTGGACCCATTGGATTAAGTTTTTTTTCCCAAGATCTCGGAAAGCCTCTTCTGATCCAGCTTTATCTGTTTTTTTCTTCTCTGAACCTGATCTTTTTACAGATCATTCCCAGTCTGAGTTTTTACTGATAAAAGTCCCTGGTTTTCTTATAATGATAAGGACTTTTTCTAGACGGAATTAAAGCCCTAAGCTGTTGTTTGACTCAACCTTGTATTGAGTGCCTCTCCTGCTCCAGGAACCTCTGCTGCTGATCTCCAGTATGATTGGGGTGAACAGTCTTCACTCCGCGGGGCGATTACGCTCACGCTCTCTTTGTTCGGTTCGATATGGACGAGATTTCCGCATGATGGACACATTTCGCTATCCGAGGACGCCCCGCTCACGATCACTCAAGCCTCTGGTGTTCCCTGATCTGCTGGGTAAAGCTCAGGATGGACAGAACCATCCACAGGCTCGAAAGAGAAAGAGGGTAACCGTTTTTCGAATAATTTTCAGTACCCATACACATTTCTGCCTTTCATTTCTCACATTAAAAGAAGAGAAAAAGGATAATATACCGTAAAGTAGCTTTATAGTTTTTTTTTTTTTCTAAAAGTAATTTTTTTGTCCAGCAACATAGATAGGCCTCAACCAGTGCAACCATTTTGGTAACAAAATGAAATTGTACTTGTGAGCTTACAATCGATTTTGAATGGAACATGATTCCCGAGATGCCAAATTGGAGGGTTTTAGTTTGTCATTGAAAAATACAGTTATGGTATTGAAATATAAATTAATTAAAGGGAAAACAAGGTTTTATCACAGATGAAAAGAAGAAAGGACTGTCACAAAAAAATATATATAGTGCAAGAAAGCATACTATTTAAAAAAAAATTATGTTTTACAGTTTTATCTTCTAATTATTTTTTCTATTCACTTTTTTTCAACAACAAAACCTTTTTCCTTCATTTAATTTTTTTTTTATGCAAAAACTTCCATGACCAAATGAAGTATGCTGGTGTGGTCCTTGTTAGAGCTAGTTTCTATTCAGAGGAAAAATGGCCATTATTTTTCAATAAAATAGCCTATTTTACCCTAATCAAAGATGGGTGTTCTTAACCTAGTAATGCGAGCTAGTAACTGGTTTAGACTGTTTTCGTCCACAGGACAAATTAGCTTCTTTATCCACATCACACAGTCTCTCTTTCACACAAACAAATCTAATTCAACCCTTACATTCTCTGAAAGTGAAGCAGAACCAACATGTAGAGCTTTGTTTGAATAGAACCTCATCATCATATTTAGTATATGGCCCTTGTTAGGACTTCATTTGTTTGCAGACTATGTAGGATAAGCTCTTTATCGTTACTGTATCCTATCTTGTTCATATTTGTTGTTATTGTATCAATTCAGAACATTCTAGCAAATTTTTCTCTATTGGATGGTATATCATCATACACAAACTATTCTTTCCAAAGTAAAAACTAAAAAAATAAACAGTTTCCAGCTAAATATAGCGTTACTAATCATCCTATAGTATTCAGCAATGTGTTGTCAGTAAGAGGACGTTTTTTGTTGTTATTTTATTTTGACTGTAATCACTCCTTTAATGCTAGACTTTTGGGATGTGTGTTATGCCTCAGTCAGACTAGCATTTGATAGCTCTGGATGCCACCGTATGCCACAGCATAGACCCCAGCCAACAGGTAGCACATTTTTTTTAATATCCAAAAAAATGGTCCAAACTGTAGCAGGTTTCACTCTGATAAACACTGAAGCTCTAAAAATAAAATCTAGTTTTAAAACAAGATTTCAGTAAACACATGCTCTCCTCTCCAATCTGTGCTTGGTAATTGTGTCATGTGATGAGGTAATGCAGGTCAAAGTTAATGTCAGTTAATGTCACTTGAATCTGAAATTTCACCACTAAGCCGTTACTCTGTTGCTGTGTTGCCAGTGTTTTCCGGTGGTCTTGTGTTATCGGATTGGCAGATACCAACAGAATAAAGCCCTAGCCACATCCCCTTGCAGCTCATGACCGGTTCCCCACTTAAGTGAGGCAGGTCTTAGCCTGGCTAGTTTCTGTATGGAAGCACCTCAAGAGGCTGCTCACTCAATGGCCTTTGTAGGTCCTAGCGCCCCACTGCAGTTACAAGAATGGTGTACTTTAAGGAGCACCATCTTTCGGGTGAGATGTCAAACTTCCAAAACATGACATTTTGTCTCTGTGCTCATTATAACTGCAGCATTCCTGGCCAAATTCACCCTCTTTTAATAACCCCTGAGTTTTGATTGGCTACAGTCCTCATATTGGCTCCCCGTGTCTCCTGTTCACCATTGAACAGGTGTGTGGAGTGTGTTAACTTGTTGTTTCTGTAAGATTTTGAAGTTCCCGAGCATCTCTCTCTCTCTCTCTCTCTCTCTCTCATCCTCTCTCTCTCTCTCTCTCTCTCTCTCCTCCTCTCTCTCTCTCTCTCTCTCTCTCTCTCTCTCTCCCGATCGATATGATATTTCTGCTGAACAGTATCACTGATCAAACTTTTTCCTTGGTTTATGGTTTAAAATTAGAACAACACAAGCTTCGCTGCAGTCGATTCTCTAAAACAACAGCAGGTTGATTGCATTAGGAGAGGTCAAAAAAACTATTGCTCTGTAACTATTGCATTTAACTATTGCTCTGTTTGTTGTAAAATCAGGCAGCCTCTCTGCTGTCAAGCTCTCTCTGATTATATATCATTTTATACAGATTTAAGACTTTCCATACATAGCTGACTTGAAACTCTAAATATTTAAGCAGCTGTTATTTGTTTTGAATGTATATAATTGCTGTCTATAATAACGTTTTAATGGAGTTTTTTTACAAATATATTCTAAATGACTTCACATTGCTAGATTAATTACTTAGAGAGAGTTTAAAGTACGCTGATCATGCAAATTAATAAAAACAGATAGATTGATCATTAGTAATATTTCCCTTGCAGCACTGAAAGGAACCTATAAGAGCATTAATGAGAAAAATAATGAATGTAATTTAAGAGATGTGTCAAAATGTTGTTTTAAGACCTTTTGTTTAAAAATGATAGTCAATCCAGCTCCTTTTCAGATTAAGTAACTAGGCACTGAAAACAAGTCCCCGTATTTCACTAAGTCAACAATATATGTTACCAGTCTATAAGTGTCGGAAAAGTTTCATGACGTTTAATTAATTTAATTTGAATCTCCTTTGGTGCCCTCAATGTGTTTCAATACATATCAGTTCAGACTCTACTAAACTGTGTTGGGTTTCAATCTAGCGATAAACATGTAACGAGTCATATTTTTTTACTTTGTACTGTTCATGGCAAGGTTGACCCCCCCAAGTCATTTTAGCTGTTGAAACAGCGCTTCTGAATTCTTCTTCAATGACCTTTCACCAAAAATATAACTAGTCACAATCACTGTAGAGAGAGAGAGAGATGGTTTCTGTGATAATAGCTGAGCATCAGCAGATTCGTTAATTCATCCACTCTTACTTTGAGTTTAAACTGTATTGAAAGCAGATTTCTAGAAGAAGAACTCGTTAATAACACTGAGATCAAAAAGCATTAATGCTGAGCTTTTTATTTCTACATGTAAGGATGTGCAGAGGGTCAAATAGGCTCTTGCAAGCGCACATGTTATCATGAATTAAAAAATCTGCACAGCTGAATGTCCTGGAAGTCTATATTTCTGCCAAATAAATATTGGATAACATTCATCTCTAAGATTTGAGCTGTAAAGACACCTTATATTCTGAGTGTTTGATATTCAGAGACATGCTTGAGTTAACTAACATGTGCCTGTATTTTCCTCTTAATCCTCTAATACAAATAGCAAATTGCATTTAGGATTAGAATAAACTGTATTTAAAAGTACTTTCTGTCCTATTCAGTAATATATAGATATTTATCTTGTCGATTCGTGTGTTTATTCAGATTATTCAGATACGGCAGTGTTTAGAACCACATCGTCACAGACTCTTTAATTAATGCTTTGACTCTAAAAAGAAACAGCAATAACTAATGTTGTATATTGATATAACAATTAATTGTCAGTGTACAATTTATTACATTATTAAATTATGGTAATATGTGATGTATTTTACTTTAAAACAAATCGTAAATTAGGTACCTGTAGTAGGTAACTTCACCTTTCTGTTTAAAGGTGTCATATGATAACAAGTCTTGAAGTGTTGTTCCCTCATCAAAAACATGCATCAAGTAGTTTTCAGATTAGTTCATGCATGTTTGAACAAACCTTTATTTCTTTTTTGTGAGCTGAAAATGGTTTGTTTTCCTTAAAACTGCCCTTTTTCCTTATCGTGGCCCAAACCCCACCCACTTGTCAATCATATTAATCGTTAGTGCGACGAGCAGGAAACACAATTTGACCTGGAAGTGTGAGAGTAGCAGACCTGCGGTGGACAACAAATGACAGAGAAGTGTGTTTTCGATGTCCAGATCCTAAAGTTTTGTTTGGATTAGCAAATTTGCCTATCAGAGAAAACTTGGAAAGATTACTTTTGCCTAAGACCAGCCCTTCACATTCACCTGGTTTATCAACAAAAAACAGTTCGATAAAGGAGTTACGCCGGGTGATTTTCCAACTGTCCCATGTTCATTGATTTGGAGGTCCACACAAGTGTTTTTTTTTACTTGTGCTAGGCTTAAATACATGAATGAAATATGCAATCGTACATCAGGCCAAGCGCACACTACATGACTTTTATAATTCTATAAAGAAATCTGGTTTCAGCACACACATGGAGACCTTTTGCAATTTATCTTCCCTCAAATCCTAAACATGCACACACTAACATTATAAGATGCAACAATAGTGTGAAACTATTCTTCTATTGGCATTTTAATACATTTGTCACAAGTAAAACTATAACAAAATAAATCATTCATAAAACAGTACGCCGACATTAGAAATCAAACAGTGTAAGAGTAAGCCCTGTCTGATTTACCTTATTAACAGATAGCTTAGGAGCCTTTTTTCCCTGTGATTTCTGGTTAATTCTGTGGACTCAAACTCTGTGTCAGACTCTGGTTCATGCATATAAGGTGCGGTTACATCACACGTAGCCGTTGTCTGTCGATTATAATGTGTAAAACAATAACATGTGTTTAAAGCATCGCATGTTGTGTTTGTTTTTGCTGAATTCCGACTAACAGGAGAGCTTTGGTCGGTACCGGTGTGACAAAAGCATGTCTTTGGGAGGGACTGGTGTAAACAACACATTTTTCCAGGCAAAAAATATGAGATGAAGAATTTTTTAATGAAAAATATAGCATTTTGAAAGTCTCTCTCGTCACATTTTTCTCCCTCTATCTTCTCTTGTTTCTCTCACTCCCTTCTCTCTATCTTTCTCTCTTATCTTATTTTTGTCTCTTTCTTCACTAATTTTTCTCTTCTCTCATTTCTCTTTCTCTCTTCTCTCATTCCTCACTGTCTTTCTAATTCTTTCTCTCTCCTCTCATTTCTCTCTCTATCTTCTTTAATTTCGCTCACTATCTCCCTTTTCTGTTATATCTGTCTCTTCTCTCATTTCTCTCTCTCTCTTCTCTCATTTCTCCCTCTTTATATTTATATTTCTTTCTCTCTTTCCTCTCATTTCCCTGTCTCGTCTCTTTTTTTCTCTCTCTCTCTTCTCTTATTTCTCTCATCTCTCTTTCTCTCTCATTCTTCTCTCATTTCTAATTCTCTCTTGTCTTATCCCCCCCCCCACAGGCTCTGTACAACTCTATAAAAAATGAGAAGCTGCAGTGGACAATGTAAGTATATGTTTGATTTCTCTCTGTTGTGTTTTTTGCTGATACACCCACATCTTGAGTTAAAAGTAATCTTGTTGAGCAAGTTACCATGGGAACCATATTTTTCACAGTATTGCAGGTCATAACCCTAAGGCCACCTCAGTAATTCTTTTGAAATCCTTGCATATCTTTTATATTCACGTTTACTCATACACATGTTGCTTTGGTTCTGCTGCATCTCATTTCAGTGTGTTGCTGTGTAGTTGTAACGGTGTCTTTATTGGTTGATATGATGAATATCTATGATCTGTGACATGAAGCTCTTTGGGATTTGAAGTGCAAAAATAAGAGAGATGTTTTAATTAAGTAGAGAAAAGTCTAATTTTCTTTTGTGTTTTGTTTTTCAAACAATAAGATGTAATCAAGTAAAAGAGGAAATCTTGATATTCCTCTAACGAAAGCGACTTTTTTTAGTGTGCGTTGTGGATTCTCTCTGTGTTCTTGCTCACTAAATAAAGAGCCTGGGGTTCTGAGCACTGTTGCTATGGTTACATATTCACGGATGCTGCTGAGCAGTTACAGCTTGCCTGGCTCTGTTGTGTGGGTCTGATTCAGTCCTTCACACTCAAACTCTACTGATCACACACTTAGCCCTGCATCGATCGAAACACACACTCACTCACTCACTCACTCACAGCAGCCACCCCCACAAATCCAATCATTTTGTTTTGTTTCATAGCACTTTTAATAAAGCAACTGCCTCAAAAGAAGCTTCACTGCTTTGCTGTACAGAGTTAAAATTTCTCTGAAGGTTGAGATAAAGGATAAAGCAACTTTAGATTCAGCTGGGGACTAGCTCTTTCTGGAAAAATGAAATATAATCAGGTAATGAAGATGGTCAGTATGATGTATATCCAATCGCAGCTTTTTAATTGAAAAGGAACATAGAGGATAATACAAAGGACACAAAGGATTCCAGAGACCTTGTTTATAAAACTGTATAATACATGTAATATTATTACTGTTCTATTGTTAAGAACAACTTATATTTATGTTCTAGTAATAGAAGATTCATGGTCAATAAAAGTGAAATATGTAAGTAAAATATATAGATATATAGGCTCGCTAATTTCATCCCTCATTATGTAACAGTCTCAGTATAACACCATGAATAGGGCCACTGTATGTTCACAACTACAACAGTTCTCTTTTTCGCTCATATAAAGAGCTGATACATTGTGCCTTAATACTTTACTTCATTGTTACGTGGCAGATTAAAGTTGGAAGAGATGTTGGATGACAGATTGTTTTTTTTTTTGTATTAATCATTTACACACTCATTAAAACACATCAATTTAGATTATATGAATTTAAATCTAATAAAATGATTTAATACTGTTTAAACATGCAGGTTGAAATGACATAATGTGTTTACAATGACCCACAACCTTCAACTCTTTTCAGAGAGCTTTTAATTATTTGGTCAGTATTTTGATTTCTAGTTTGTCAGTATTTGATATGTGCATATAGTTAGTTTAGATGTATTTAATCATTGGTTTTTTGTAATTATTATGTTTGCACAATTTAACATAACATATTCCTAATAATAGTTATTAAACTGTATGTGCATGTTTAAATGCATTTTCTTCTGGTTTAGTTTGACAGTTTTTAAAACACGGAATTTCATGCATGTCTATTGCTAAGATGAATTATTAAAACCACTCAAATAGATGTAAACGGGGGTTCCCCACCAGAGCCATGCAGAGAGCTTTCGAGCGCCGGTGCTCTAGAATAACAAAAGGGGGACTTTGAATATTTTTCACAATTCTTAGCGATCTGATATTCTCGAAGCAAATCCGTTATTCAGATAGACCTTACAATCTAAGTTATAAGTTGAAATTAGTACAAATTATAGGTTTTTCTTAACTATTTAGAAACAAACTATGTTTCTTAACATTTTGCATCCAATCATGTGTCTATTTTTACCATTTCAAGTGGTTATTACTGCCCAGCAAGTCTTGCCTTTATTGCCTAGTTTTTTTAAGCAAAAAAAAAACGTGCTTGCAAAATGGTTGTGGCTCCACTGTGTGCAGGAACTAAATTTCACAGGTGACCCAAAAGTGCTGCTACCTTTGGTGGTTTCTGACAATTACTGAAACTAAAACACATAGAGCTCTGAATATTTTAAAGTCTACCATTTTATAGCAGTTTAATGTAGATTTGGCATTCAATTATTTTGTAACATTATTTTAAATAATGATCCACAAGGCCTCTTCGGCGATCAAAATTGCATAAGAGCAATTGAGCACCCCATGCACCCCTTTGCATGTGCTGGTACCCCACATAAATTCTACTTAGGGACTTTTAAACCCTTGAGCAGGCCCTGCATTAAATGAATGCAGGAACTTTATGGGAATATAGACTTTAACACACTTCATTCTAAACATCTAATTTTCTGAGGAGCTTCATTAAAATTGATAAATAGCATTGGGCAGATAGCATTGGCAAAATTGATTTGTGGGGCACTCGAGACATTGCAGTTGTTAGACACACATGAGGACACACTTAATATTGCATGGTTATATGAAGACACTCACCCAAGGACATACACACAGGTGTGCAGCAAGCAAGTAGCAGCACAAACACTCTTAGACACACGCACACTCTTTTTCATAGGGTCCCACTGGCCTCCTGAGCAGAGTTGAACCCACAGACTCTGCTCCAGCTCCTAAAATAGCCTGATGTGTTCGTCCCTGAGCTCACCAGAAGAACAGAGCTCAGAAGCACCGCTCTCACACACCCAACACTCACTCAGTGGCCAACGAGACTTTTGTCCTTAGATTTTTTTCTTTTGGGAATTATCTGGCACCATATCTTTTTCATGCATTGAGTTCATGCATGTATTGATATGTTAATGACACATGGTAATTTTATCAGAATGCTAAAAGCACTATAAATGACAGGTACACTGTAGAGTGGAGGGGATGGAAGAATCAGGGTTTTTTTTTTCGATTGACCTTTTGTGTGTGTGTTTTTTATTCTGAATATACAAGCATTGCTTAGCGAGTCGACTTGCAAACTAGTGTGACAATATATGAAATTTTGATATTAACTAACCAAAATAAATTCCTCTTATGATTTCAATACATCAGGATTGAATCGTTTGATATGTCAAAGTCCATAATCTTCCCGTCACAACCAGGTTGCTACTTGAAAGGTCCTATAGAATAACCATTTCATCTAGTTTTGGGTGCATCAAATAGCATCACAAGTAATCAAGTAATAATTGAAGTAACAAGTGAAGGGAAAAAAGCCAAAAGAACAAATCCTTTTTTTCATTCTAAGCTGGAACAAATAAATCCCCTGAAAGAATCTTTTTCATGAGTCACTTTGAAGATTTGTTCTTTACAAATGTCACATCACAATGTTCCAGAGAAACCATCGCGTGAAAGTGCACTCGCACCCGTTCTGATATGGCAAAGGAGAAAAGAGATAATTCCCTTGACTTCTGGTGAATTATTAAATAACGATTTCCATCACTTTCGTGATGTGCTGCTCAATGCATCGTCTCCTCATATGAACAAGAGCAATCTTTCCTTGACTAGAATTCTGTTCTTAATCATTTGGGTACAGTTTTAGGCTACTGAGCATTTTGTAGAACAACTTGTTAAAATCTAATTGTGTTGACTATAACTGAAAAGGGAATGATCTGTGAAATTTTCATATACAATTTAATGTTATTTATTTCTGCACTACAAAAAAGATAAAGTAAAAAGTTTTTATTATTTCATAATAATTACAGGCAAAAAAGTAAAGATTATAATAAAACTATTTTTGATAACATATAATGACTACACACTACGAATCATTAATTAAGATTCATGAAATAATTAAGAACCTATCTGAAGGCACACTCATATAGCTTATTAACCAGAGATAGAATATCAGTTACTCAGCATGATAATAAAGGCTTTATTATCTTATATTGCTACTATAATCATGATTCATACAGCTAGTTATACAACTTTTATTAGCTGCCAGTTAGTGAATTGTTTTGGTGAGCTCTTCTAAAGTGAGGACTATTTGTGCTTTATAAAGCATTAACAGATGAGATTTAAAGCCTAAGTTGTATTCTAATCAGATAAAGAAAAATGGCACAAAAGGAACCAGAAAACCAGAATATTTAGTTTTGTGAATAAGAATAAAGTTATAACAGTCAAGTTTTTTTATGTAGTGCTTCTTTAGCAGTTGCTTTCAAAGCAGCTTCACAAAGTCCTAGTGTGGATCAGGTAGAGTAAATAGAAATTCTTCCCTCTGTGAGGCCCCCGGGAGCCTCGCTGACTGAGGCAGGTGCTAGTCACCTCCCCAGCATAAAGAACATACAAACTTAATATCCATCGACGAACAGTTCTCCGGACAGCACCTGAAACAAACAAAACAAAAACAAAGCAGAAACTAACAAACGAAAAACAAGGGTTAGAACAATGTAGCAGACAACTAACAGGTGATCAGCATCAGCTGCAGGATGAGTGATAAATGATGCAGATATGTAAGAGAGGCACATTGAACCACATTGTTTTATTCCACAGTTTTTATGTTTATAGTGTTCAGACACCATGTCGTTTTGACAAATACCAGGAGCCATTTATTCGAATGCCAGATTCAACAGATATGTTTTTAATATAGTTTTGAACTCTGTGAGAGCGTAGCTGAACTCCGGACAACATCCGGGATTTTGTTCCAGAGCTTCGGGGCTCTATATGAGAACGCTCTTCCACCTCTTATGGAGTTACTAACCTTCGGTACAATCAATAGTCCTCCTTCTTGTGATCGGAGAGAGCGAGCTGGAATATATCATGAGAGGAGACTGCTCAGGTAGGCCGGAGCCAAGCCATTCAGCGCCTTAAATGCAAGGAGCAGTATCTTGTAGTCAATACTATATTTTACAGGAAGCTAATGAAGAGAGCACAGAACAGGTCTAATGTGATCATATTTCTTTGTTCTTGTGAGAACTCTAGCTGTGTAACATAACGACACTCGGGTTGGGATCCATGTGCAGGCTTTATGGTATTCACAGTCAGAATAACAGGCAGATAGTCAGGGCAGGCAGCAAACAGACAGTAACGGAGATCAGCAAGAGTAGTACAACGGGCAGGCGGCTAGGATCGTAACGGTACACAGGCAGGGTCATAACAGGCAGGCAAACAAACAGGGTGAACGCTCAGAGTTGCAGCACAGAGACAAACAAGACTTCGCCTCGAGCAAAGGGAATCAGTCTGTTAAATACTGGTGATAATGTTCCTCAGCTGGATGTGTAATCACGGCGGACCTGGGGTGTAATGTTCTTCAGCTGGGTGTGTAATCATGATGCCCCTGGGGTGTCTGGGGAATGTAGTGTGGTGCAGGTGGAGGAGCAGGAGTAAGTGCAACGAGGGTGCCCTCTATTGGTTAGAGGAGGGAGTGACGAGGTTAGCCTCTGTGACAAGCTGCTGCATTCTGGAGTAACTGTCATTTTGGTACCGTGGCGGTTGAGCAGCCGGCTAACAGAGCTTTACAATAATCTATTCTGGAGGTCATGAAAGCAAGCACTAAGTTTTCTGCATTGACAATAGACAGCATGTTCCGCACTTTAGCAATATTCCTGAGGTGAAAGAAAGTGGTCTCAGTAATATAAGAGATATGGTTCTTAAACCTCAGTTCACTATCTATAATAACACCAAGATTTTAACTGTAGTGGAAAAATTAACAGTGTGTCCTCCCAGCCACATTTTTTTTTTGTAATTGCTTTTTAGAGCAAACAAGTAATATTTATATTTTATCAGGATTTAGTATTAGGAAATTTTATTTCATCCAATCATTGATAACAGCGACACATTCTGAGATCTTATTTAGCTTTAAAGGGTCGTTTTGTTGAGATATAGAGCTGGGTGTCATCTGCATAGCAATGGAAACTAACCCCACGTCTTCTAATAATTTTGTCAAGGGGCAGCATGTAGATTGAGAATAAGATGTGTTTCAGAACAGATCCTTGAGGAACTCCATACTCTACTGCTATTGTGTCTGATGAGTCTCCATTTACATGAACAAACTGACTCCGGTTAGAGAACTAAGCGTTAAACCATCTTAGAGCCTGGCCCTGGATGCCTGCATCGTTCTCTAGTCTCTCGAGGAGAATCCTGTGATCTATCGTATAGAAGGCTGCACTGAGATCTAGCAAAACTAGAAGAGAGATATTTCCTTGATCCCATTCAAGTAACAGAGAATTTGAAATTGTTACCAGCGCAGTCTCTGTGCTGTGATGCGCTCTGAATCCAGATTAAAGATCTTCATAGAAGTTGCTCTTCTGTAAGAAGGAACTGAGCTATGCTATTCCATCTTTCTCTAATTCTTTTGACAAGAACAGAAGGTTAGAGATTGGCCTATAGTTGGATTACTCAGTAGGATTCAGGTGCAGTTTCCTGATTAGTGGTTTAATTATTTTTGAGGAACGTAACCTAGCAATAGAGATGAGTTTATAATATTCAGAAACGGTTCTTGAGCTATTTGCAGCAATTATTTCAGTAATTTTGTATATTTATACAACTGCTTAGGAATGTGTTTCAAAATAGAATCGATGCTTTATAAAGTATTCATTAACATTTTGCTGATGCTCAAATAATGAAGTTATTATAAAGTGCTATCATTTTTTTTTTTTTTTTTTTGACAACTGTCTCAAGATATTTTCATTTCAGCCCACAATTTCTATTTAAGGGAATCTTTATTTTTTTAACAAATCCTGGCTACTGCAGAGACATGAAAGCCATGACTTTAAAAAGCGGATGTTGCAGCTGTTCGTATATTTAGAGCTATCATGTATTTTCTGTCCTGCTGAAAGTTCCAACCTCAGAAATACTGAAGAGATTTCTGAAAAACCAAGAGTTGTTGTCCTGTGATGAGCATGAATGACTTCTAGTTAACTGTTTCAAAAATAATAAATAACTCCCTTGAGTGTAAAAACCCAAGCGTGTTTCCGCTGAGACTAACAAGATGCATGCTCCAATTCAATCTATTATTGATATGAACAAAGAGATGAGGATTTGAGCTGAAGGTTATAGAATTTTCAATAGATCGACTCTGAATTGGTTCTTTTCTGATGTCATGTGCAAATTAGTAAGCTTTATGATATATTTAAATATCTTTGGAGACGAGGCATAATGAAAGGATTTTATTTACAGATCAATCATCTGAAGATATACAAATATAAACATTGATTCAAAGCTCTTGTTTAGAGCGTTCACAGCGTTATTTCAGATACACTCTGCTGCTAATGCATCATTAATGTGTTATTGTCAGAGAGAAGGAGAGCCTGATTGAGCTTGATTAGTGTCCCTAATCCCTTTGTGCACCATTAAAACACTTTCTTCTCTCCCTCTCGGTCTCTATCTATCGCTCTCAGTCGACAGTTTCCTGGCAACAGGCTTCAAGTTTTCTGCACATGCTCAGTGTTTCTCCTCTTAAAAACAGGCTGTTCATGCTTCTCTTTTGTTTTTTGACAATAAAAGCTGGATTAGTTAGTGATTGAGACAGCATTGAATAAAAGCATGTTTATGATTCAGTTTATTCATTCGTTCATCAATTTCTTTTTCATGTAACCACAATGTTTGTATTTAGGAATGAGATTTTGTTTAGGAGAGAGATCACTTTAAATATTTTCTTTTTCCCTAGCGATGAAGAAGAGCTGCGAAAGTCGTTCTCGGAGCTGGGTGATTCAAACTATAAAGGGGTGAAGGGACCGGAGGGCAGCGGGCTCATTCCTCCATCAGGCGCACTCCTCTATCACATGGGCTACCTGGTCAGGAAGGTTCACGCTGACACGGATGGAAAGAGAAGTGAGTGATGAAGAGGATTCCATCGCAATCATCATACACTGGTTTCAATTTCCCAGCTCAATATTCCAGTCCCAGCTCATTCTGTTCTCCTCTCACCTGTATAAGTTTAGAGGCTACGACCAGACAGGTCTCAGTGGTTAAAACATTGTTCTGAATAAATGAGCAATAGTTATGTTTGTTTACTGTTATAGCAGACTAAGGATGGTAGAGAAATTGTATTTGTATGTATTTGATTGTTTGTGTAAGTGCACAGAGCACATCTTTACCCTTTTAGTCTCTGTTTCTTAGATAAAACCCTTCTGACTAAATTCTATAATGAAAATCAACATGGCAGGGCACTTAACTTCTTGGCTGAGAAACATTAGTATTAATTCATTAGTATTAAGTGCGCATCTTTACTGCATGGAAGAATCCCTCTGGCAACACACAAGCATTATTAATCTCCAACTAAAAAATACTAATTATAGAAAAATAATTGGCCTTTTGGAGTTTGATGGAAACGAGAGTGTTGTACAAAAAATATCTGCAGTTCTGCCAGACCTAAAGTAGACATGATCGATTTGTGATCAGAAGGTCGCCGGTTCGAACCCCAGATCCACTGAGTTGAAGGTAGTGTGAGTGATGAAACCACAGCTGTGATAAAAAAAATTCAATTTTCACTCTCCCACATCTATCTTCATCTAGAGACAATGATGCCCCCCTGGTTCAGTTATTCTGAAGTTGTGTATGGTTATTATTATGTGGAATGAAATTTACAAGAAATTCCAATGTTTTGACTGGCATGTAAAAAAGCAGCGTTTTTCTAAATAATTTGGGGTATGATTCGAAAATCCTGCTTGAAGTTCCTTGAATTTAAAATTGTATTTCCAGATAATTTAGTTCAGATTCAGCGGGCATTCATTTCTTTTTTCTCTCTTGTTTGACTTGCAGCACCTCGAGGAAAAAGAGGATGGAAAACATTTTACGCTGTTCTAAAAGGGCTCATCCTTTACCTGCAGAAAGTGAGTTTACACACTTTTTGGTTCTTTACATGTTGAAACACTTCACTTAAAATGATGAGGGAACCTATTGCTGTAAATTTTTCAGTTTTTGACAATGTTCTTTAACAGAATAAATACTACTCTGGTTGGGTAAAAATTATAATGTATTGTGCCATAAATAATTTTTTTGAGCCAACAACAGTGAAAAATAACTTGTAGCAATCACTCACACTTCACTCCCACAAATTTAATCTTCGGTTTACATAAAGCATGTTTTAGGACTGCAGAAGAAGACCGGCGCACCCAATGCTACTGTCCATGCTACTGTGTATTTTGGGGCAATGCCAAATCATTGCCATTAAAATAATTTTATGTCTGGTTTTATGGTCTGTAAAATAAACTTAGACCAAACTTCAGCACATCACTGATACAACTGAATGAAAACTTCAAATTTCAAAATTTGGATATTTAAACATATAAAATGCAAATCTGTTTGCGCGTGTTCCAATTAGGAGAAATATACCACCATCTAGTGCAGTTACTAATCTTCTGATAGAGTACAACAGCTATTTGTTTTGTTTTCATTTCATTTAAAATATTGAATTTGGCCAAAATAAATCTGAAAAGTCAAGAAATTTTGTTAAACCAATTGATTTGGAACAATTTAATCTCAATAAAATATTTGTTGTTCTTTTCACTTAAAAACATGTGAAAGCAGGACTAGTTTTATTGTGAATATTTATGTGTTTATTTTTTAGTGTATGTGTATCTTTCAAACTTAGAGTAAGAGATCGTGGATACGTGTGCAGCTCAAACTTTTCAGAGGAACAGTGCATTTGCATTTTTTGCAAGTCTTCATTTTTCAGAGTTTGTGTGTGAGAGAGAAATGATTACGAGCCATGATCTGACCTCAGTACCCTGAAGCATATCCAGAAGGCTTGTCATGTTTGCAAAACCCTGGACTGCTGTTTTCTAATTAGTAATTCTGTATTACCACAATTCTGTATGTTATACGGGCATATAAGTGAGAGATATAGTGAGCTGTGCAAGAGAAGAGGGTAGTTCAGGCTCTGCTTTATTTACATACCCAGCAGCTCTTGAATTCTTGTTCAATATTGTTATATAAGGAGAAATCAGCTTGTGATTGAATGGTTTTTTATATATATATATATATATATTTCTACAATTGTGGTTTCAGGGCGAGTATAGACCGGATAAACAGCTCTCTGAGGAGGATTTGAAGAATGCTGTTTCCATTCATCATTCTCTGGCCATCAGAGCCACAGATTACAGCAAACGAGACAATGTGTTTTACCTGCGCACTGCAGATTGGAGAGTCTACCTGTTTCAAGCGCCGTGAGTCTCTAACTGAAAGGCTTTTATGTTGTACTCTTTGTTACACTTAATTTAAAGTTGTTTTGTACTTTCACCTTTGAATTAAGAATTTTTTTTCTCAAATTCCCTTTTTAGTAAAGTCTTTATACTGCATTCAGACTACATGCCAAACTAACAAATGTGGAATAAAAAAGCCCATATGTCACTCATGTCGGTCAGGGCAGTCGGAGTAGATAAATAAAGTTTATATTTAAATTGCTAGAATGTGTTTGATCGCTTATTGAAATGATCAGAATCAGGTGTTCCCATAATAAAGCACCTTGCAGACTACTTGCCACACGCCGACTATTTTACAACATGATTACAACAACAACATGGCATGCACTGATGTCCCTTAGCATTGCATGTTTATCGACCAGTACTCCTCACTCAAGGGAGCTCCTCGGGTGCCTGGCTTTTGCACTGGTGGACCTGTGTTGGACTTCTGGAGAGGCCATTCTGCAGAAGACTTACATTCTCTCCTTGGCATGTTAGTATTGGCCACTGCAAGTGCAATTTCTACAGTGGTTGTTCAGAGAGCATTCTGATTGGTCATTCATACTACAAATAAAATTCCATTGACTAGAAAGGGATTGCAAGCAACAGAAAATTTAGTGGGTTGCATTGTGACCCCAGATTCTTCTACCATGGAAAGTTTTTGTGCTTCCTTTTGTTCTTCATGTATAAAGTGCAGAAGGTCGAGTAGGATAGTTGGAAACCTAGGCAAGTTTTTAACCTTGTTAAAAGTCACAAGGATCCTATTTTCAGTCATGTTTTGTTTTTCCATATTTCAACTTTTTTTCAACAGATCAATGCATCAAGGCTGCACTTTTTAAAATGCTGATTTAAAAAAGTTCTACTATAATACAACGAACAGATTTAATGACATTTTAGTCTATTTTCAATTTATAAATTGAAAAGTCTGTTTAAAGATCTTATCTAATAATTGTGAAACTTTCATGTGCTGATGCTGTTCTTAAAATGTCAGTCTGTAAATTGGAGTAAAAGCTAAGAAAGAGCTCATTTGAAAGGCTTGAAGCACAGCATTTGATGTCTTCCTTGTCCAGAATCTGACAAAACAGTTGTGCAGTTCCGCCGGCCAGGTTTCTTTCTTCTGGTCCCCATGAGATCTTGCTCTGCTCCAGTTGAAGTTTGCCCCAGTTTCGGCTCTTATTGCTTGTGCTGGTATTGTTTGAGCTTACACATACAGCTATAGAAAAATTAAGAGCTACATAACTATTTAAAATTTTTCAAACATCAAAATCATCTAAGATGGTAGCCCGTGCAGGGTAATAAATCAGTAGGACTTTTCTCTGACACCTCAGCCATCGTTCTGCACAATATAGATCAGAAATTAGGTTTATTCTGTTAGTGGTTATTTAGTCTTTGTTTCTGTGTTTAGGAATGCTGAACAAATGCAGTCATGGATCACTCGCATCAACACAGTGGCAGCCATGTTTTCAGCTCCGCCTCTTCCTGCTGCTATTGGCTCTCAGAAGAAATTCAGTCGTCCTCTGCTGCCAGGCTCCGCCTCCAAATTCTCACAGGTCAGTTGCGCATACTTTATTATTTAATACTAAAATTAAAATGTAAATAAAAATACTTCACAATTATTATTATTGCTGCCTGACAGAGTTTTAGTCCCAGAATTGGTTCAGTGGATTGTGTGTATGCGTGTGTGTTTGTTCTCAGGAGGAGCAGGTCCAGGCTCATGAAGCTCGCTTTCTCTCCATTTCTACTGAGCTGGCTCAGCTTCGATCATTTCCCCCAGACCGCAAGGTGAAGGCCAGAGAACTGGAGGAGTACCGTCTCCGGGATGAGTATCTAGAGTTTGAGGTAAAAACCAAAGAATAGAGTGAAGGCAATAATTGTGGTGATGCATAATGCATCCAAGAGAGCATCACAGAGGCGCAGTGGGTGGCATGGTCGTCTCACAGCAAGAAGGTCGCTGGTTCGAGCCTCGGCTGGGTCGGTTGGCATTTCTGTGTGGAGTTTGCATGTTCTCCCCGTGATCGCGTGGGTTTACTCCGGGTGCTCCGGGTTTCCTCACAAGTCCAAAGACATGCGGTATAAGTGAATTGAGAAAAAACAATTGTCCATAGAGTATGAGTGTGAATGAGTGTGTGTGAATGTTTCCCAGCGTTGGGTTGCGGCTGGAAGGGCATCCGCCGCGTAAAACATATGCCAGAAGAGTTGCCGGTTCATTCCGCTGTGTTGCGACCCCGAAAGGGAAGAAAGCCGACATGAAGATGGATGGATGGATTATGCATCCAGGTCAACTAGAGAAACAAAGTCAAAATTTGAAGATTCAATTACTTATACACTCTGTTTAATAGCACATAGTTACAAAACCAAAAGTCATTTGAAAATATTTTTAAAAATTTCTGAAATTCCTAATGTCCATGACCAATGTGTCCAGTTATCGGAATCTGGAAATTAACACTGCAAAGTAAAATTTTTAAACAATGCTCTTCTAACGCCAGATATACATGCCTCCATGTTAATTAGACCTGCATCACGGAAGCAAATCTACGGAGCTTGCAGTTATTTTGTTTTCACACAACACAGGTTTTCAGCACGTGCATCGATGAGTGACAAATAATGTGTAAAGCGTAATTTTAAAACATCTATTTATTAAACACGTTTATGGCTTTGTTTAAAGCTTTATAATATTTTTTATGATTTAACTTTGAGTTGCCTCATTAAAAGATAAAAACACGAATACACTGCACACGCAACGCAGACGAAAGAAGTGAAAAACCGGCGTAACAAACTTTTCCTTCTCCTTGGAACCTGTTTTCATGTAATGGTGATTAACTATTTAGTTTAATATCTTCTGAATACAAATGTCAGAAGGAAATTTTTTTTTACTCCTCAAGTGCTGATTGGGTCTAAGAGGGTTTTAGGGAACTTTTAGTTGGTTTGAAAGTAAGAGGAAGACCTGAAGCATCTAATGCTCTTACACTGTATAAGTCACTGTGGTTTGCACTCACTTGCTGCTTGATGAAAGATTCAGATCTAAAAATTATGGGCATCAAACTACCAAATCTTTTTTTTTTTAATTGGGCTTTAAAAAGTTTCATAACGACATTCAAATTCTAGAAAATACTGAGGCAACTTGTTTATTCCTGACTTATCTAAAGGGGTGAAAGTAAAAATGCTGCCAATCTCTATCCAAAACACTGACAATCAATCAAACCATTTGAGCTAACATGAGGAATGTTAATTAATTTGTAGCATCAGATTTTTGTTCAACTTTTATTATTAGAATGTTATGTCTTTCAGGTTGGCATTACTTAACCTGCTTCATACTGGTACCCTCTTTCCGCTGTATCAAATAATGCTACATTAAGGGTTGTAAAGTAAAGTTTATTAGTAAATGTTTATTAAGCTGACCAGTATTTTCTGACTTTCTATAAAAGCCCAGTTTAAACAGATTTTGATGGAAAAGTAAAGTAACTAAAACAATTTTATTGACGTGTGTGTGTGCGTGTGTGCGCGTGTGTGCGTGGGGGGGGGCGTTGGGATAACACACAGAGTTTAACACCCACACACACATGTAAAGATTAGTGTAAGATTATAATATATTGTTGTCAGTCCGATTGTAATTATTAAACATGTTTTATTAGCAAATCAGCCTCAGCTTACCTGAAAGCAGTTCAATCAAGAGAGGAAGATACTGTTTAAGCTTATCTTACAATCTCAGTTTTTTTGTCTAAAGCTACCAGTTATTTGACATTATTATAAACATGGCTTTTGCTGCAAAATATAACTGATGCACTTCTTGTTCTTGAAATTGAACTGAACTCTAAAAATATTTTACATCCTAGCCAGTGTGAGAGATTAAAGCTGACTTTCTGCACCAGTTACTGATTTTCTAGTCATTTACTTGTTATTAGTAATGTCCTTTAAGCCATCAATCAGAGTGGCGAAAGGAGTGAGCACCTTTCTAAGCACTTGCATACAAGTTCTTCAATGAACACACATTTGTTCTCGACTCAGGGTTGTCTTCTCTTCTCCTTCGCTCAACATAAAGTCTTTGACATCCAACTTTTAAACATTAAAAGAATCCATTCACTTTATTCCCTGCTTGTTAATTAAAGTAAGAAAAAGTGTGCTTCCCCAACTCCATACAAACTTTTCTGGGGGATGCACAAGTGCTTTGATTATATGGGCATGGGCAAACACTGCACCACACTGTGGACAGAAGAAAAATTACACCACACAAAAATGACTCCTACACACTGTAAATTCAATTAGTTCAGTTTATTTAAAAACATTTAGGACATGTTTTGCCTTATTTATTCAAATAAACTTAAGAGGAAAATCTAAGTTAAATAATTACTTGAATGGAGTCATTTTACTTAAGTTTTGTTAGTACTCTCAAATATTTATTTAAACGTTTACCAATACCTAACTATTTTAAAATAAGCTCAACATTTGAGTACAATCAAGTAAAGAGTCACATTTTTCAAGTGAAGTATACTATTTGATTTGACAGTGCATCTTTAATAACTACGTTTTCTAGATTGGAAGTATATCTCTAGTAAAGAATCAAATTTTAAATGCAGAGAAGTACTTGACTCCAAATAAAATCTACGGAAGTAAATGTATACCTTTTAAAACTTAAAAAAAAAGTGGGAATGTAATAATCTCCATTCAATTTCTGGACTCGGAACTTTAATTAGCCCATTAATACACAAAGAAATGCGTACTGTATGTGTGTACATGTAGTTTGATTTAATGTGGATAAAGCTTCTCTATTTCTGACAGAAAACTCGCTATGAGACCTACAGTATGCTCCTGAGGGCAAAGCAGCGCTGCGGTGAAGACGATCTGTCAGTGTTCGAAGCCATGCTGCTGGAGGAGGGAGCTCTGCAGAGTGTTCGGTCCAGCCCCACACTGCAGGATGAGGACCTAGAGCTCAGCTCCATCCAAGATTCCAATGCTAATGCTAACAACGGCTGCTCACGAGACCAAACGCAGAGACACAGCTATAAGCAGGCTGTCCGCAAGTAAAGATCCACCTTAACATCGACAGGAAGGCAGCTGCTCTGAAGAGGAAATGAGGTCGCTCTCTTTGCTCGGTGCAATCAGGAGAGGACGTTGATCCCGACTGAATCTTTCTCTGTGTCGGTCACTATACAAGGTGCTGTGCGATCTGGATGAGAGAAAGTGATTGGGTGGGAAGTTATTCTCAGTTTATTCTCAGTCAAATTAAAGCCATTTCATCACACTAACATCGAATGTTTGTTGGTGTTGCTACTCTCTTGAAAACACTGTGCAGCATGTTCACAGATGGCACAAAAGTGATGTTTGGGGTCTGTGTTTTCCTCTGAAAAACACAGTGCTTGTTTTTGTCAAACTATTTATTGTTTAGCAGAAATCAGGTCTGAACAGGCTTGTGCGTAAGCTACTAGATCATACCACACATCTACAATATAAAAGTTGGGATTATAGTGACATAAAGCACTGAAAAATTCAAAGGTTTATTTCTCAAAGTTTCCCCTTGGCCTATAAATATAGTCTTTAAACTAAAAATGCTTCAAACATATTTTCTCAGTCTATACTTTATGGTTCTTCTGTAATGATTTAAACATCCTTGAGCTCTGTTAAAGCTTTTGATTTAATTTGTGTATAAACATCTGTTCGTGAGGATTCTGAACTCTTAAGTAAATCAGTGCATGTTTAAACATATTAAGGCAAAGTTTCTGTGTCCAGTCCAAGCCTCAGGCTCTGCAGTTTTTTCCAAAAAGTAAAAAAAATAAATATGGTAAGTTGAACAGAAAACTCTGCACTGGGAACTGAGTTTGCAATGAATGGTACAGCTGTGAAGCACTTTCACCCAGTTTGATTGAGAAGTAGATCAACTTTGAGAAGAATAAGTAAAGTCATTATAGTTGTTTTGAGTTATGTTTTCACAAAGCCATCTGTTAAATATATTTCTTCTATTTTTCTCAATCTGTTTACTTCAATCGTTCCACTCATTGCAGATTTACATTCCTAATAAGGTTGTTTAATTTTTTTCCAGCTCAAGCACACATCTGATAAGTTGTTTGGTTCAAACTTTAAGAAACCGATTCATGAATTCCGACATTTAATGTATTCAAAGGTGGATCGATTGATTAAAAGAAACGTATGTAAAGTAAATAGTGTCTTGAATAGATTAGTAAGATGAATGTTAGTTATTACAGACGTTAGGTAGTTTTACAGAAAAACAAGCAGAACGGCTGAATGGAGGAGTGTAGTTTTGCTCAGTTTTATGTGCCGTTCTGCCTTGTTTTGAATGTCTTCTGCTGTTTGGCATGGGTGCGCTCATCTGTTCTGACAATCTCTTCTGTGTGATAGCTTGGGCAGTAGAGAAGAATCTTATATTGTGCACTTTATGAGTCAGCTATACTTTGCACTTCATGAATCAGTGGGCACCATCACCCACGCTGTAACCTGAACCTGCTCGGTGCAGCTCGTCAGTGTTTAAGATGCACTTACCTCATAATGCTTTCTTAAGTAACCAATGAGAGAGAGAGAGAGAAAGAGAGAGAGAGCACTGAAATATCCATCTCTGTAAAGAATGCTAGATGCTTCTCGTGAATATATGCTATTTGATCAAATACTGAACTTAAAATATTGAGTGTTGGAATACTGGAAGCTTGTTGGATGGTTTGCCTTACGAATGCTTAGATTGTCTGCTTGATTCTCTAGAATCTACTGTGTTTTAGTGACCAAAATTTTGCATTGCCTTTCAAACTTCGTTTTTTGCAGATAATTATGATGAAATGAGATGGAAAAATATTGCGGTTCAATAGTCATATCTAAAATCATCCTGGGTGTCTATATGTTTGCATCAAATAAAAATGTTTTCAATTATTGCTCACAAATAAAAAATGTTATGACATTTTCATTTTGGAATGTTAAGGAAAGGGAACACTCAAAGATGAAACTAATGTATGTTCAAATCAATTTAAAGTAAAAATGTTTTTCAGGAATGTTATAAAATATTAAAAGTTGTACATATGTTACGTAAAATCTATTTATTTGGAATTCACTCGAATGTTCTTTTTGTGCTTTGTTTGGTCCACTTCCAGACTCTCAGATTCCCTGCACAGTCCAAAACTTGCTCATCGAGAGAACTAATTTTAAAAAGCTCCTTAAAAGTGATTGTGGGCCTGCGTTGGAGTGCTGACCTGGAGCACCCCGAAGGGACTTCCAATGGCCAGCACACTTTTGGTCTCCCAGAAATATATTTATTCATAGTTAGTATCATTGACAAAAAGTTCAGATAAATGTTCTTTAATACTCTCCACAAAGCTGAAGTAGAAGCACAATCCTGTCCCCCTTGCAGGTAAAAGATTATGGAAATGATCAAACTAAAACATTGAAGGAACTCTGTGGCAAGCAAAATAAAGGCGATGAATGTCTCCTGTTTCTTTTTGAAAATAGAAATTTTTTCTTCACTATATGTAATTAGTATTTTTTGGAATCTGTTCAGCTGTTCTTTATATAAAGCTAAAGTTTCAATAGATTTCCTGTTTAATAGTTTTCTTTTCTATAGATAAAATACACTGTGGACTAAGCCAAGCAAAAACATTACACCTAGGCCAATACTGCCCTCTTATTCAGAAGCTAAATCAAGGAAATGTGCTTTTGTTAACATATTGGCAAATTCAATACAATTTAAAGATCTATGCTGAGCTATGCTAAAGAGACTATCTCCAGACCAGGAGCTAAAAATATTGCAATAAAGTAAAATACTGTTACTGTAAAACATCGGGAGAGTTGGAGAATGAGCCCATTTCCAGAAAAGATTGTGTGTTTCTTAAGAACAGTTCATTAATATTCAACCAAACTTTGCACAAAAAAATCTTAATCATTGCTAAAGGTCCCCTACTCTGTTTTATTCTTTTGATTCCTCAGCAGCAGTGTGGATTAATAATATTAATCATAGACGTCATAGATCCTAACAGCACTACACCCAGAGAGCATGGCCTTCAACAGTCTTGTGTGGTGTTGGATTTTATAAAGTCAGAAAGCCATTCTCTGCTCAGGTGTTTTAAGATTATGATGTAAATGTTGAAATATATCCTTCTACCAGCAGAGAGCAGTGTCTTCATGTAGCTTTCAGACTTTAAAGGGGCAATTTGCCTGAAAATACATTTCCAGGTCATTTTTGTCACCATTATTTGTACAACACAATGGATAAAAAATTATATTTGGTTCCACTTTATATTTGAAGGTGCTGAATGTCAATTCTGCGAGCGAATTAGTACCTCATCCAGCTTTCAATAGCTCCTACAAATTGGTTTGGCTCTGACAGGACTCATTCTCACCAGCGTTTCTGACTAATCGCATATTATACCTTTAAACACCATACGCACTGACGTATTGCTTGTCTGTGATTTAAGGCTTATTTATTCAGATGTTTGACTACTTTCATATGCACTCAGCAAATGCATCTTTGCAAGCACATGTTTTAACAGATATACGTGTTTATATAACCAACATTCTCTCTTATATGCACATAACTCCTTGTGACCTGAGAGAATTCTGATCATTTGACCAATATTACACTCAAAAAAACAATATAATGTTTTATCATGGAGCAGCATAACAAATACCGCATGGTCTCATTGGCATCTTGTGTCTTGTTCTAGCTGAAACACAGTTTGCATCATTTAGTATTGATGCAAGTTGAAGTTTTCGGGTATAATAAATGAGGAAAAGACCGGCTTGAAGATATGTTTTGTGTTTTTGCTGTTTTTTTTTTTTACTTGATCTTTCATATTGTGTGTGGTTCACTTGTGTACAGTGTTTGTACAGCCTCTTTTTGATGGCCTATAGCCATAAAATAAATAAACACAAAATGTCATCGAACACTGTGTGAAAGTCTCCTCAATAATATAAAGAACTTTAGCGAACTAACAGGTCATTTAATTTTGCATTATGTGTTAACTGATGAGTATCGAATGCTGTTTAACAAGTGTTAATTAACTCTTATAAAAACCTACTAAAAATTGCTGTCATAAACTAGTCATTGCAATGTTCTACCTTCCTGAATACAGCATCTTATTATGAATTTCTTTCTCCTCAGCGATAGGTTAAGAACTGAATCAAAGGAAAATTCCCCCTTTTAATTATAATTTTAGACTTGAAGTCTTAAAAACTATGTTTAAAGTTGGTTATTACGCTTAAAAATACTGTTATAACTTGGGATTTCCAGAGGTGTGGAATTAAGACATGTGACTTGGACTCGAGTCATGAATTTGGTGCCTAATGACTGGACTTGACAATAGTGCAAGCACTTGAGACTCAATTTAAACTTGTTCCCTAAAGACTCGTGACTCTTTGACCCCTTTTACTCTGAAAGACTTAATAAAAATACAATTCATAACATAATAATTAACCTGTGTGGACTAATCAATTCCCATCTCTCTCCCTTTCCATAGGATTGAGCTTGAGGAATATTACACAATTATCTACTCCACAATTATCATAATTTCTGGTTTTCCCGGTGCAAGGTGTCAAGATTGTGTTTTTTTTTTTTTTTTACAAAAAATAAGTACTTTAAAATGTTTTGTTTACATATTTGCACAAGGTTTTCCTCCCTCACACAACAACCATCATCATCATCATCATCATCATCATCACATATAATACAAACTAACCCAACCTTTTCACACTTATATGTTTCACTCTCTTTACACTGAGTGAATAAATAAACTAAGACAACAGTCAGCATCTGTGCTCTGCTTTACTGAACTGAACTGTAACACACTCTCAATACAATACACATAGTGTTACACTCCAAAAGGGTCCGTGTTACAACACAGGTCAAACAACATATTGTTACATCTATTTCTTCTTAGAACAACACCATTGTCCAATTCAACATAGTAAGAACGTGTGTTGACAAGTTCCAAAACTGTAGCTTCTCTCCAGATCTTCTGTGATGGTGCTGGCTGCATTCTCACCCTATCACCAGGTTTTAAGGTCTTCATGTCTTTGGCATGTCTGTTGTAGTACATTTCCTGTCTTTTCTGATTGAACTTTAATCCTTGCCTCGTAACCACCACTTTTGGCTTCAACAGATTTTTTTGAGATGGGAGAAGTGTTCCTGTCCTTCTCCTTACTCTGCCTTTGAGCAGGGTTTGCATCGAGGCCCTGTGATGGTGTGTTTCTGTAATCTACTATTGACAAATATGGATGGCATTTTTGCTTTTCCCATTAGACGTTTTGCCATCTTTACAGCAGACGCTGAGTCTTTCCATTACTCTGTGGATGAGTTTTTGAGGATGTTCTATGTTGGAACTCCCAGCATTTGCTGAACTGTTGAAACTCTGTTGATGTGTATTGTGGGCCATTGTCCGAAAACAAAATGTCAGGTACTCCTTGTCTGGTAAAGTGAGCTTTCAGCTTTTTAATCACCGTGTCTGATTTTGTGTCTGGTAAGTAATCAATCTTCTAAAAGTTGGAAAAATAGTCCACTGTTATCAAATAATCTCGATTGTTGAATATAAACAGGTCTGTACCCACCTTAGACCATTGACGCTCAGGTATCTCATGTGGACAGAAGGATTCTTTCTGCTGTTTCAGCTCCAGAGATCTGCACTGATTACACTTCTCAATGTATCTCTTTATTTGTCCATTCATACCTGGCCAGTAGAGACAGTCTCCTGCACAGTTAGTTCATCCTGAAATGAATAGTATTGGACTATTCCTTGGGCATATTACTTTTCTTTGCTGGCGATCCTTCCTTGATTGTCTTATCAGTATCTGTAAAGTGTCATCCTTCGCCGTCTCACTGCTGATTACCTTTAGTCTCTCCTCAGCTATTGGAAGATATTGAATCATGTTCAAGCTCTCTATCTCCTTCTCTGCTGATCCTTCCAGTGCTTCTTCATCCAGGTTTGCCCGGCTTAGCGTATCTGCTTCCAACATCTCCTTTCCTGGAACATTAGTGATCTCAAACTCGTATTTCTGTCGTCTCATTAGCATCCTTTGAGTCGTTTGGGGCATGCAGGAATGGTTTCCTGACAATGCTCTCCAGTGGCTTATGATCTGATTGTACAAGCATTTTCCTGCCGTATGTGTATTGATGAAACTTGTCCATACCATACACAATAGCAAGGCACTCTTTTTCGATTTGTGCATAACCCTGTTCATAACCCTGTGATAATGCACAGCTACCAAAAGCTACAGGTTCACCCCCTTGCAAGAGTGCTGCACCCAATGCCTTCTCAGACGCATCACTCTGTAGGACAACCTGTTCCTTAAGACTGCAGGACCATAATACAGGTGCCTTTGAGATAGCATCTTTTAAGTAATGGAAAGCTTTTTCCTGCACCTCGGACCAGTCCCATAAGTAAAATCTTTATGTGTCAACTGTCTGAGAGGCTCACAGTCACAGTAATCTGATAGATGTTTGCAAAACTTTGACAAATAGTTCACCATGCCTAGGAGTCTCTGCACTCCTATGTTCTATCGGATTTTCCAGCCTCGTAATTTTTTCCAGCTGCAGCAAAAAATGATGGACTAGTCTGTTGGTTTTCCCTACCCCATCAAAAATTCCTTCCACATTCTGCTGCATATATCGATGTATGACGATAAAAGATTTGGGTCTTTTAGTAATTTTGATTAAACTGGGATATTTTAATTTAGCTGACAGACAAAACAGCGTGATTTCATGGCCATGTTTAAAAATGCTGTCTTTGTGATTTCAATAAAAAAAATAGACAGTGAAGACTGATTAAACACTCAATAAGAGAGAGTTTAGCGTGATATTCTGGTGAAAATAGACCGTGAGATTTAACTACTCTAAAAAAGACAAATCATTTACTTGTTCAAAAATCTACCCTTTAGCCTGAATTTCATTGCATATCATCGTAAGGATTTTTTCTTGCACTTTGTTTACCAAGGTTGGTACATTTCAAGAAACAGGAAATTGTGAAGGAATTTCTACCTTTCTTCCATGCTGTAAAATGGCAATTTTATTTATTTGTTTTATTTTAATTATTTATTTATGTTTTGTTTGGAGCACAGATTATGAAAATAAAAGTTAAAGAGATAAATAGTGGAAAACATACATTTCGCAGTTTTATAAGACCTTCTCTAAAGACAGTTCCCTTTTTACTAGAAGTTTTTCATGAGAGTGTTAACAAAGGCATTCTTCCCCTGACTCTTACACAAGGCCTAATAACCCTTATACCTAAACAAAATAAAGATCCTTTACTTATTGATAATTGGCATCCTACTAACCTACTGAACAATGACTATAAAATATTAGCCATTATTCTTGCTGTTCATTAGCTATTAACGCTTGTAAGAAGTTTTAGACAATATAATTGATGAAACAATATAACTGATGATAATTCGATCAGCCCTTATTTATTTCTATTATGTACTCAGTTATTTGCCAATCATATAAAAACAAGTGGTGTAAAAGGCATTAAAGTTTCAAATAAGGAAATTATCATCAGTCAACTGGCTGATGATACAACACTCTTCCTACAAAACTCCTCTCAAGTCTCTGTTGCTCTTAATGCTGTTAAATCTTTTTCTGATGCTTCAGGTTTGAAGGTAAATCTCAACAAATGTGAACTGATGGCAGTTAAAAATGTGAATTCTCCTCTATTTGTAACATTCCTATTAAAGAAAGGGTCACATATATGGGAATCGCTATTTCAAAGGACCAAAAACATAGATGCAAATTTAATTTTAATCCAATTAAAAAAGCTCAACCAGTGGCTTGAGTGGGATCTCTCACTACGAGACAGAATATTACTCACAAAGTCTGAGGGTTTATCCAGACTTACTTATGCTGCAATTTCTTTATACGTTGAAAAATGTATTTGCTCTAAAATTGATTAGTATTTGTATAACTTAATTTGGAAGAATAGAATTCATTATTTTAAAAATCTGTCTTAATGAATAACCCCAATCAGAGTGGCCTAAAATTCCTTGATTTTAGCACACTAAATAACACATTTAAAATCAACTGGATTAAACAGTACTTAAAGGATCTTACCTCTATCTGGAATATTAACTCACCTTAAATCTTTTCTAATCTGGGTGGTTTAGTGTTTCGGCTTCTTTGCAACTATAACGTTGACAGAATATTTTATTTGGAACAACAAGGACATATGTTACAAAAAAAAATCTTTATTCATTGATAATGGACTCAGGAATGGGATCTTAAATGTAAGTTAACTTTTCAATGATGAAAAGAAATTGTTTTCATACCATGAGTTTCTAAAGTGTTATGAAATACTGGTACCTCCCAAGCAATTTGCCATTGTCTTCGATGCCATTCTATCCGGCGCTATTATGTTGTACAAGGGTTACTCTTTTTCTTACGGCTATAGAGACTCCATCACTTGATCTAGTTGATGCACCCGTGGGGAAACTATGTTTTCCGTCAATGACCAAAAGAAACAATATCAAAATCCGCTCTCTATTCCAATCCGAAATTGCGTAACTGCAATAGGAGTGTCCAAAACTTGTGCTGGGAGAAGATTTGGTCCCTTTCCAATCAGTATATTTTGGTGAACAAAATCAAGGAAATTTCCTTTTAAATCATCCATCGATGACACCCTGTCAAATCTTTCTTAATTTGTTTCAAGAATGACATTGATGTATCTTGTGTTCTGTAAATCATACCCAGAGACTTTTTTTTCCATCTGTTTTGGACTTGTGAGCAGACTCGTAATCTGTGGGGAAATATCTGTCATTTCCTACAGAGTTGTATTCATGCCACTTTCTCATTTTGTTTAGAAAATGCATTGTTTGGTGTTACAAAATTTGACCCAGAACTAGAAAATGAATATTATATCTGTAATTTAATCATTCTACTCGCAAAGTTTTACATCCAAAAATACAAAGTGTTAAAATTGAATCCTACATTCTGTGTGTTTAAAAAAAGCTGAATTTTATGTCAAATATTTATACACTAGCAAACAAAAAAGCTGTGAAAACCTTATCTTTGTGCTCCAAATTTAACATTTTTGTATAATGCATCTATTTATCTGTTCTCACTTAACACTTTTTATCCCTGGTTCTCTTTATGTAATAGTTTTATTTAATTTTCATTTCCTTTGGTCCTCTGGTTTTGTTTTATTCTTTCTCTTTTGTATTTTGGTCATTTCTGTGTATGCTTAATTCTTCAGTGTCATTGTATACAAAAACTGTCAATAAAAAAAGAAACTGATGGAACACATTATCAATACAATATACACAGTGTTACACTCCAAAAGGGTTCGTGTTACAACACAGGTTAAACAACATATTGCTACATTAAAAATACTTTTTTAGATATCAATTACTTGACACAAACCATGAAATCAAAATAAATCTAAAGACATGAATAAAGTTTAAAATCACAGAGCTTACCTTTCATTTTTAAGTAACACCAAAATGTCATTCCATTCTCATTGTTTGTATTATTATAACATTTTATTTTTTTATAACGCCATATGTGTTAATTTAATGTTACACGAATGAAACATTTAACATGAAGCACATATACCTGCAATGCTTTTATGTGGGGGTTGATAAAAACGTCACATGTTATTATGCAAATCAGGTGATGCCATCATCTAGCGACTTTTGGCCCAGCCTATAGCAACTTTTTTACTGAGGAGTTGGCAACAGTGTTAAGACTTGAAAACGTAAAACTTTAAACAGCAGACGAAGACGAAGAAGAAACTGGCACCGGCCGGGAGCATTGATTGTTATGTAGCCCGTTAATTTAATGCATATTGACACCGTACACAGGATGAAAAATTCTGGGGACTTTTATTCCAGACTGCACTTGGAACAGCGCAAAGTATGCAAATTTGGGAAAATTTAACTAGAAAAGTTAAAGATTGTATACAGCCACTGAAAACAATACATTTGATTCTTGGCATCCAAATGTGTTATTCTCTTTTGTTTCTATCCCTTTTGAAGTTTTTAGCTTGAATATCAAATACTCACAGAACAGTCACTGCAGGCCAACCGGAAGAGATGAATTTCCCTGGTCCCACACCAATGATCTCAGCACTTAAGCAAACACCCTCCTTTGTAGCCAGAAGCTGATTCCTTGCTCCCTTACAGGGTCTCCGGGTATGTTGCACTGCGTGCTGTTGACCTCTCTGGCAGCACTACTTGCCTCCTCTTCACTACTACCGCTGTTGATGTTCCCTAAATTTAGCAATGGAACCCAACTCCTGGTACCAAAAATCTCTGTAGTCCTTTAATTTAAAGTGTAATGACACCAGACATCAGGATGAAAAATTCCTGAGGACTTTTATTCCAGACTGCACTTGGAACTGCGCAAAGTATGCAATTTTTGGAAAATTGAACTAGAAAAGTTAAAGATTGTATACAGCCACTGAAAACAATACATTTGATTCTTGGCATCCAAAAGTGTTATTCTCTTTTCTTTCTCTTCATCACAATCACTCAAATAACTTTTTTAGACAAAATGGTACAAAACAACGGTAGAAGCAGTTCACGCTGAGGAAAAAAAACAAGTGTAAGTCATCCACCATCAAAGTCAGATAGAATAGAGCTGCTCACTTTATTACAAAATACATGAAATGAGATGTTCTAGTATGAACTATTTACAAATATGCTCCCACAATTAAACAACGTTCCTCAATTTTACATCAGTGAATAAATGTGTGTTAGAATTCAAATAAAATGAATTAAATGACTCAAACTTACAGCTTGTCAGCTCTCAATGACACACGCACGCACACGCACACACACGCACGCACGCATGCACACACACACGCACGCACGCATGCCCACACACGCACACACACACACACAGCATTAACAGCTGCAAATGACCTTTTCCTCTGCAAACCATAAAGAAACAAAATACAAAAATCTTTGTGAACACACGACATTTTGAACAAAACATTTCCGAGGAAATATGAAAATACATTCTCAAACACCTACATTCAATTCAATAAATAAGTTTTCTTTCTGTCACACACTGCACTCTTAAATCTCTCTTCTCCCCGCTAAACAAAATAATCCCGTTTCAATTACATGGATTGAAATAAAATAAACACTTATATATTGGAAAATTAAAGATTATAAGTCAATACTCACGCTTTAGCTTAGCTTCCCTTCACCATGTTGGAAATCACAGTCAAAACAACACAAACCATAGCCATTCGCACATTAATCACCACGAAAAGACTTCGTAAGTCACTGCTTGCATGTAATGCACAATATTTCACGTGTTAACTGACTTTATTGGCCTTCTTTTTCCGTTTTGTTTATTAGCAATTTGCAAACCTGACTATTGGTGCATTACCGCCACCTCCTAGAGATGTGTTTAGATCAGGGTATGAGGAAAGAAAAAGTGTGTATTTTTATTTTTATTAATTACTTTTATATTCGGAAAAATATTTTGGGTTCTATGAAGGATGATTAGTATTTCCTTAAACATCCTGGCATCTCTTAATAGGTTTGTTGCTGTGAACTGTTGTATCTTAATGTTTACTGCAATTTCTTACATTACTATATTAATCACAACATAAGAAAAGTCCGGTATTGCTCATGTTATGCTGTGTTTTTGTGTTTCACTTTTTAACCTGGTTATATTATTTTAAGTGAAAGGCATTGACAGGGGTGGGGGCGAAGACAGTGAGTGGCAGAAAGGCACAGCTCAGACATCGAAGCCACATTCTTCTGTCCAGAAAGAAAAAAGCCGCTAAAAGTCGCCATGAACAGCAGAAAAGTCGCTAGATTTGTTGCTAGTTGCCAGTATTAAAAAAAGTAGTGATAGGCAAAACGAAGCTTCATGAAACTCCAAAGCAGATGAGTCAAATGAGCCGAATTGGTTCGAGGCTTCGAAACAATCCGACACCTGGTCTTACTAGTGGTCATTCTATGAAATTACACTGAACGTTCATGAAACTGGCCACTTCAGATGTTTCTCAACAATCTTGGACATCTCCATTCACAATTTTGTGTATATGTGAAAATAAAATTACACATTTTTTTTACCGCTGTGTAATGTTTTTTATTATCAACACTAGGTTTTTTTCTAGTCTCAAAACAGATTTAATGAATATTTAACTACTCTTTGTGAATAGAGGATTTTGTCATAAATTATAAACAAATTAATCAAACAAGATCTCTCACTACAAATGTCAAGAGCTTTATTAAAAAACAAACAGTATTTGAAAGACAAGCTATACTTATATAAAATTTCTTCAGCTTTAGAGAAAAAAAAGCATAACTTTACAAGGTAAATAGGACTTAAACTCCTCATCATTTGTTGATTTGTCAATTTAATAAACCTATAAATCAGTGACACGTCAATACATGTAAATATATTTATTATCTAAATATAGTGACTTAAACAAAAACAAAAGCAAAAAAGAAATTCTATGGGGCAATGATGCTTTATATTCATTAATGAAAAGCTTTCACAGCTTTAGGATGCTGGATTCAGACATTCATTCATTTATTCATTCATTCATCTTCATGTCGGCTTTATTCCCTTTCGGGGTCGCCACAGCGGAATGAACCGCCAACTCTCTGGCATTTTGTTTTACGCAGCGGATGCCCTTCGCAGCCGCAACCCATTGCTGGGAAACATTCACACACTCATTCACACGTTAACACTATGGGCAATTGTTCTTACTCAATTCACTTATTCCGCATGTCTTCGGACTTGTGGGGAAACCGGAGCACCCGGAGAAAACCCACGCGATCACGGGGAGAACATGCAAACTCCACACAGAAATGCCACGAGCCCCAGCTGAGCCTAGAACCAGCAACCTTCTTGCTGTGAGACGACCGTGCTACCCACTGCGCCACCGTGACGCCAACTCTTCATGATGACTGAGTTTATTAATACACGCTGACGTAATACAAAACAGCATTTGCTTATAAATGGTGCCTCCACTGAGCTAGCAGTCAGCTTTACCTTACAACCTCTACAAATTATATTTACTGCAGAAAAAGTTTGTCAAATACCAAGTTGCCTTTCACATGCACACATACACATTCATGCCAACCTTACTAAGAGGGAACTATCACTCTACACCTACCAAGAGGACAAAAACACATCCAAAATTTTCTTTTGAGCTCCTCATTCATAATCTGACTTGAAAAATAAATACTGCTTTCTTTCTTTTTTTTTACTGCCAACAGCTAGCCAATAAGGGATTCCATTAAAAGTCCTTCATCTCAATCTAAGTGTCATTTTAAGTATTAAATGTTTATATTGAATGTGTAAGCATACATACACGCACACTCAAACACACAATGTCTTGTGGATTTAATATCCCATAATTTGCATTTGACAGTCTCATGTCACAGACACAAGCTAATGTTTTTGCGTGGAATTGTTTTGCAGTGATTTTCTGCGCATATCTAGTGAGCAACCCAAGTGAATTTTCATCCAGAGACAAATCTGAAATAGGTCCATGTACAGTTGAAAGAAAAAAAAGAATTTTGCCTGAATTGGTCATAAAATGTGCTCTGATCTTTATTAAACTTACAACTATAGAAAAACAAAGTCTGCTTAAGATAATTATACTCAAAATAATTTTTTGCACGTTTTTATCCAATAAAACATATAAAGATTCACAGTGCAGACTGGAAAAAGTTCTTTGCACTTAATAACTGGTTGACCCTCCTTTAGCAGCGATAAACTCAACCAAAGTTTCTCGTAGTTGCAGTCATTTTGGACCACTCCTCTTCACAAAACTGTTTCAGTGTAGAAATATTCTTGGGATGTCTGGTGTGAATTGTTCTCTTTAGGATAGGATTTAGATTTTATTTGGGTTGAGCCCACGACTCTTGAGCCACTCCAGAAGGCGTATTTTGTTTTGTTGAAGTCATTTTTTGTTGATATAAGTGTAAGCTTTGGTTCATAGTCCTATTGCATAACACATCACCTGCCAAGCTTCAGTTGGCGGATGGTTTGCTGTGCATTTTAGTTTGTCTCTTTCATGGGTTTTCCCACAGAATAAGCAATTAACAGTCTCTTTTTTACAATCGTTCTTCATTGTTCTGCGTGCTTAGTCTGTTTTACAGCATTTATTTCTTTCACTGATCATCTTTCAATGGTTTTCCTGTTTTACCGTGACATTTCAGCAGCTCTGCAAATCTGAACAAATTTCGCAGTGTCAAAGCCTCCTCTCTTAGTGTCACACCCAGCACCTGCACCGACACCCCTCATGATCCATCTGCACTTATCCAATCCCGAGAACCATCACCTGAGTACTAATCACCCGCACCTGTGTCCTTCAATCACACCACCACTATAAATACTCACCCAGTTCACTCCGTCCTTGTCCCGGATCAAGGTTACATGAGACTCACCACTCCTGAAAAGTCACCTGTACAGTCTGTCTAAACCTGCTTGTTCATTCCTGGAGGAAAGAGAGAGAGAGAGAGCATCATAAGGGAAGTGATCGAACGGTTTACTGAACTCTTGTGTCTGACCTGACCCGTGCTTACGGAGTCGTCTGTCTGCGGAATACTATTGAGCTGTGTTTGATAACCACCTGTAAATAAACTTCACTTACCTGCATCTCCCTCGTCGTCTCCCTTTGTGTGAGCATAACACTTAGCAGTCTCTCTCTCAGGCTCGTGTTATTTTTACCACACACAATCCTGTCCCATATCAGAATCTCCAAAATTGCATGTACTTGCAAAGATTTTCATTTCAGTCACATTTGTGTCAAATCCTTCATCTGTACCTTGATTTTTCATAAAGAAAAAGTATCTTTCAACTGTTTAGGATTGCAATGTTGATCAAAAGCTTGTATTGGCTACGGTTCTGTTTTTCCTACCAGATAGTAGAACAGTTTAACTTTCAATCCCTTCGACGTCTCTCCCTGTGTGAGATCAAGATAGAGCTGAAACTCCTCCTTCCATGACTTCCAAGTCTTTACCAAATTATTCGAATCCAGCGTCAATGGCGGTGGAGGTTTCAATGCATCCATCACGGATATGCTACTGAGGCTCGTGCTATGCGGTAACATCTGAACATGTCTTATTAATCTTTTAATTATAACCTAATGCAATATAACCACTCGTTAACACATAAAACTACAGTACTCTAGCATGATACCAGCCAAACGACAATTTTAAATTAGTGATTATATGTTTGAAGACTGTTTAAAGCCTGTTATTCACAGAGTACACACAGGGTTTGTGGAGTTTTTCACATAATGCATTAATCACAATTTTTCCATTTGGAAAAGTTTATGCATCATCTAACATACAAGCTAGATGATCATAGTTTCAGTATTTAAGTGTGAAAAGTGCCAAAAAAAAGATGCAACAACAAAAATGAACAAAAAAAGCACAGTTGACACAAAACCATTGATGATTCATTTGAGCTGCAAATGACGTTACACGCATTTGGTCTCCGTCTATGAGCGATGATTTCATCTTCAGAAATGGCCTGTAACACAAATATCACAGCGTTTACTGTGTAAAAAGAAGTTTTAAAACAAGAGAGAAATTATGTTTGAAAGAGTTAAAGATGCTCATTGTCGATTGTTGTGAAGTAAGATGAGCTGATACCTTCATTTGTCCAACTCCAAACCTTTCTCGTGTTTTAGCAACACTTTATTTTGATGCGGTTCACATCTTTTAGGATAAAATCAGATATTAAACTGTTAAAATAATTTACAATCTCATAAAAATGTTTTTTTCGGCCTTGTTTCTGTTGCGTTAGTAATTATGTCACAGAGCGGTCGTGCGTCTTCTGCTCACATGACGTCCATGAACACACACCACTAACATGGGGTCGATTGCATGGTACTGAACAGTACTGTACTGTGCTGTACTGAACTGTACAATGGAAAAGAGCCATACATTTTCTTAGAAAGACGTACTCTTTCCACATCAAGGAAACTCCCTAGGAACAGTGTATCTTCTCAGTATGTTGTTTTTCTCCTTCTCACGGATTGGAGGAAAAGTTGGTGATGGGAGGAGCACTTGCCTGATGACAAATCGTCTTTTAAGATGTTGGACAACAGCGAGACGGTAGTTACTGGAGATGAAGACATAGGCATCTTCATGTCGGCTCTCTTCCCTTTCGGGGTCGCCACAGCGGAATGAACCGCCAACTCTCTGGCATATGTTTTATGCGGCGGATGCCTTTCCAGCCGCAACCCATCGCTGGGAAAATGGCTCATTCATCTTTGTAAAAATAAAATCTTTTTATAAATTTGGTTCCTGTCTGAGGCTCGATCATTGTACTAGGTGAAGAGGACATAGGTCCTCCAACAGCTTTCAGCAACACATTCAATATAATCACACTGATTGGACTCAAGCTGGGCTCACTTCTGGCTCCAATTAGCTCTTGGAGAAGTCATTAGGCATGGGGTTCACATCCTTTTCTAATCTGCACTGTGAATGTTTTCATGTTATGTTTAATTAAACAGGAAAACATCGTTTTTGTCTATTGTTATTTTAAGCAGGCTTTGTTTTTCTATAGTTGTGAGTTTGATGAAGATCAAAGCACATTTTATTACCAATTCATGCAAAACTCCTTGTAATCCTAAATGGTTCGCATACTTTTTCTTGCAAGTGTATAATCTTTATTGTGATGAACTAATGTTCTTAACATGGATTAACACAACCACCAATGATTTTGAATCTTATTTGTCTTTGACAGGATTCTTATCTTGTGCCTGACCATCAATTAAAAACAACAATACTTTACAAAAATGAACCATGTAATAAAATGTGCTGCAAAGTAGTCTAAATATAGAAACATACAATGGTCAGATTCTGGGCATACAAGCTGTTATGTCCTGGGTCATGTGTATGTATGGATTTATTTAATGTGTGATTTGCTGTATTTGATATCTTGTGTGCCTGAACTTTTCCACAGTCAAACTTCCACCTGTTCCCAATGATTAGCCTCTGCTCTAATTGGATCCTTGCTTGGGAGAGGGCTCATAAAAGTCAAGGCATCACCAGCGGCTTTGGTTGGTGGTGAGAGGGCAGTGCTTGGCACACTTTTGAGTGGGAGTCCTCTTGTGTACTAGTCATGTAAACCTTTTTATTTATTTTTGCATTTAATATATTTACCCTTTTCTGAAGATAAACACTCCTTTTCTTTTTGTATTGATTGTTGTTTGATTCTCTATTGTTGACATTTTCTGTAACAAATAAATCTGTCATTCATGATTATATTTTTTTTCTTCGAAAATTATATGCTTCCATACTCCCTCTCCCTCTCACCCTTCACTCAATTTCACTTTACTCAGTAAAAATCTCCTTACCGAATGTATCCCTTTGAGGCCACAGGGCCACACAAAGACCATACTTTGAGCTCTGAAACTTGCATTATTGTTTTTATTGTTATTTACATGTCAAAAGGTCAATAAATGCTTGGTTTTTCAATTCACGACCCCTTTCAAATAGTCGAGGCCTGAAACCATTAAAAAACTGAATATATTTGTTTGTTAAATACACAAAGTATTTTTACCATCTATTATCATTTATTCATCATTTATTTTAACAGCTGAGCTGGTAACAGAAAAAGAAGAGACATAGGAAGGAGTGTTAATAAGAGCCCTAGTACTCGCATCCTTGTTAATAAAAAATGTATTGTGTCATCCAGACAGGCAGACTGTGGGACATTAAGGACAGTATTTATAGCTCTAAACAGAACACAAGGATTATGACTACTTGTGGTGATGACTACTTTAAGGATAAGAAAGAGAAAAATAAAAAATAACAGGAATAATGTCAGAAAACACAGCCTCTGAAACTATTAAGTCATCAACACTTAAAACATGGCTTAAAACAAGGTCAAGAGTACAACCACATTTTTGTGTGGGACTATACACATATTGCAAAAATTTTAAACTGTCATTTAGATCTAAAAATCAGCGGTTTTCAAGGCAACAAACGTGGATGTTACAATCCGCTACTATTAAAACTTGGTCATATTTCTACATTATTCCAGCCAAAAATTCATATCAACCAACCGAGTCTCTAGCCTGGTATGTTATGCTCTGTCTGAGCGTTTTCTGTATGATGTAATGCTCTGAAAACCTAGAGTCTTTCTAAAAATGTTGGACTAGCATTAAAAAATGAATAATATGCAAGTAGGCTAGTCGTGAAGATGTTTAGTTGAAGATTTTGGTGATAAAATAAAATGTAAAAAGTCTCTTTTCAAGTACTTTGAGTTAGCGAATTTTAAAGCATCAGATTTTTTATAATGAATATAGTCCTAATTAAAATTAGCATCTGGCAGAATTACAATTCTTTGAAAAAATAATTACATTTTGTAATAAGTATATATACTTGTTTGTGCTATATTGTTTAAACAATAAATTGTTAAATGTACTAACTGTGTATTTGCTGGAAAACTGTAAATGTATGTATCGGATTAACTGCATATTGTGCCTTTAAATATCACTCTAACTGAAACTTTAAAGTAACAACTGTTATTATTTTTTATTTTCAAAAGAATGTTAAACGTAACAAGATGGACAGATAGAGCATGTAATAATCTCAGCAGAACTGTTAGCAGCCATAGAGAGTTAATTCGGTTGGTAAAAGTGGACTTTGGTCTATAGTTGAGCACAACTCAAATATAGCAATCTCTTTACTCTCACTCATGTTCATCTTCTCGTTTCGTTTCATAATGTGCTTCCAAAAGGAAATGTAATGGCACATTACAGAAATCTGTGACATAATCTCTTATTAAATTATCTGTTTGTGCTAAATGAAACTTAAATTCATGCTTTACATGACCTTGATTCTTTGTATGTGTGAGTAAACGGAGACCTTCAGTCAAGGACTCAAGGTTGATCTGATAAAAAAACAAGCAAACGACTGAAACGTCAAACTACAAGGTAATGGAACGTCTACATCGAAGGAACGTTTAACAGGATTGTATGTTTACCACGGACACCATTCAGTGATACACAGTTGAGTATACTCAAAGACTATTTCATTAATCACTTTTCTCGCAGTTTTGTTTCAGTTTTATTACCCATGTTAAATCCTGTGTATATAATGTACCATGCGCAAATGAGATGTGTTTAATGTCCTTGAGTCGAGGGTCGACCCTACTTTAAAATAATTTATCTTATCTTTATTAGTGCACAGGTACTTGTAAAGAGCGTTTTGCTTGGAACGAAACGTCAATGTGTATTCCCCTCGCTGATTCGAAAGAATAACAAAAAAAATTAATAACAAAAAAGTTTGTCCTGCAACATTTTTGTATGACACAAATTGAAAATATGAATGAAGTCCTGCAGGTCGCGGGTGACTCAAAGCTTCTTAAGATGAATCGTCGTTCATAATGAGTCCAATTGTTTTACTTCTTTTCATCTGATGAAGAGGATGATGACGACAGCAACCCTTGTGAGAGGCTCTGTGATGAGGATCTTCAGCGTGGTGTGCACATCCAGAAGCCTGTCAGTCGGTGAGTTTCTCCTCTTTCTTTGTTTCTAAACAAGTGAAAAATTATGAAGGAATTTGTGATTGTATCATGCTCAATTATTGACACTGTGGCACAAATCTGCAGACCTGCGAGTTCTTAATTGTATTAGCTTCAATTTAATCAAGGTTCATCCTTTTTTTCTCGATTTAAAAAAAAATCAAACCAAGTTTAGAAATCTCCTCCACATGCAGAGGTGGCTAAAGTACTTTTACTCAAGTAAAAGAACAAGTGAAAACATATAGTCAAGTAAGAGTACAAGTAACTACCAAACAATTTACTTGAATAAGAGTACTAAAGTATCAAATAAAAATATACTCAAGTAACTACTAGTTACTTCTGATCTGAACGATACAACGTTTTTTTCTTCACCTGTTTGTGAAGTTTAGTAAAACGTTTTAGAGATTTTGCATTTATGTCTAGCAGCACAGATGTGTTCAGTGATCACAAGCGAGCACATTTACATTTGACAAAACACTCACAGTTACCATAGTGATGCACAAATGGTTCAAATAATGTAAGGTTGTTACTGCTGTGTATTTTTAAAGGTTGGTGCTGGAGTTCATAAATACATTGATCTCTGTCACTTTGGCATCACTAAGCTGCTATTCTTTGCATTTTTTTAGAGTAAATATACTTCAACTTATACATAGGTGGTCTGCCATCAACTAAAGACACACTTAAAGTGAGACGTAAATACCTGAGGATCAGCCTCTTCAACCCCCTGTGAGACTTTATAACTTGTTGAAAATAGCTCTCTATCAAATACATTTTTTATTTTTTGTCCATGTAATCAGTAATTGAGGAGCACAGCCATTTGTAGCTTAGTAAAATAACTGATATTTGACTAAAAGTGCATTCGCATAAAATTTACAATACACATTTTAAAAGTACTCAAACTGTAATATTACTCTAAATATTTACTCAAGTTAAAGTAACTAGTTGCTACCCACCTTTGCTAGCATTCAAAGTACAGTTACTGTTTGAATTCTTTGCTCAATCCTGCTTTCTTCCGTAACCTCTAGTTATCACTCAGGACAACTTTCTGTTTGCCAGGTGTGTACAGGTTTTCTTCTGCACCACCTCCAAGAGTGTGTATTGTGGGAGCAGGGCCTGCAGGTTTTTACACAGCCCAACATCTCTTGAAGGTTTGTTAACTGCTCTGTCATTAAGCTTTAAAAACCTGCAACTAAAATGTGTTCATTTTCCTAAACAATTGTGTTTTTCAAAATATACCAACAATCATTTTATAATTCATAAGTATACTTTAATTTCACCCAAAAACAAATTTTGTTTTAAAATTGCACATGGGTGGAGTTCGAAGGGAGAAATGTCCAGAGCAAAGCAGGTCACACTAAAGATGATGACAACGTCTTTACTTAATGAAAATTTCCTTGGCATCTTTTTCAACTACTATTTCGCTCTCAAACTTTCCCTTTTATCTGACGCTCAACATGATCTTGTCCAAAACTCAGGCTGCTTGCGTCCGTGATGAGTGAGCAACATCGAGCTGCATGTTGTCACAGTTTGGCAGGTCTGTTATGTGATTAAATACTTTTTTAAATATGTAAAGTGAGCTTGTAGTCTTGTACATGCCTGCTCACTTCTGTCCCCACTTGCTGCCCGGTCGAAGTACTACAGTTCAGTCACTTCCTCAGTAGGAGGTTGTCCCTTGAGTATCAGATCTGATTGTTACAGAGTAAAGTAGTTTAAAAACACAATTGTGTTATCCACCTGAGTTTTGAAGCGCTGAAGTTTCTCAACTTCAACAATGAGATGAGTCTTGTCCATGATGGGGTCTTCTGGTGGTCGAACTCTGACCTCTCCACCTAACCTAACCTAAGCAGCACATGTTTTCTGGGTGGTGGGTGATATGGTAGTTGCTTGGGGGATAGTTGCACCTCGATGGTAAGTAATATTTTGTTATAAATTTGTTTCTAGATTGAACTTAAGATAGGTAAACACAATGTTGCACACAAAATGCACATCCATGTACTTTACTGTAACATGTCTGTCTTGATAGTGTAGAAGTTGATAATTTAGAAAAAAAATATATATAAAGAAATTTGAAATGTAGACATTCTCCTCAAGTTGAATCTGAGGGGAATTTGGATGGGAACGGACGATTATTGTTTATATTATATTTAATACACATTATAATATGTTTGTCTACAGGTAATGTGTAATACATATATATTTTTTATCAATGTATTTTACAAATATTTCTTATTTCTAGATAGTATTTAAAATTTTAAGCTGTCAAGTACTTCATTAGCACTGTCCTGTACTAAAATACAATGTTCACCCCAATTATTTGGGGTTGGGCTCAGGTAGATAACACAATTCTGTTTTTGCAATACTTTACTCGGTAACGAAGCTTGTACAAAAGACACAGTACATGCGTGCACAACCAACGCTGCCAGTATGAAAGCAAAACTTCTATTCTGTGCTTCCACTGGGCGTACATGATGCTTACATTATGCTTACACTTGCCATGTGTAACTCAAGATCATCGGCCCTCATTCTACTAGACCTCTCTGTTGGGTCCACTCCCCAGCGATGGGCATCACTGGCACTGCACTCGACTGGTTTGAGTCCTATCTCACTGTTAGAACTTTTAGTGTTGGCTGGGGAGTTGAGGTCTTCAACACTCATCGACTTCTCACCGGGGTTCCTCAGGGCTCAGTCCTTAGTCACTTAGTAACTACATGGAGGAAGTAGCATCACCTACAGCTCAACATGGCCAAGGCAGAACTTCCCGGCCAAACCCTCTGTGCATCACAACCTCACCATTTATCTGGAATCCTCAATAATCACGCCTTCTCCTTCAGTCAGGTATCTCAGAATGATTTTGTATGAACTGTTGCACTTCAAAGACCACATCATCAAGACAACTTGAGTGTGTAGGTTTGCACTTCACAAAATTAGAAAGATCAGACCCTTCTTAACTGAACACGCAATTTAACTCCTGGTTCAGGCTCTGGTCCTATCACGTCTGGACTAATGCAATGCTCTTACAGCAGGATTTTCAGCAAAACTGCTCAAACCTCTACAGATGATCCATAACTCAGCTCATCTTATCTTCAAACAAGCTCATGTTACTGGCTTCACTGGCCCCTCATTGCAGCTCGTGTTAAATTCAAATCATTATTGCTGGCGTTCAAAACCATCTCCAGATAAGCCCCAATTGACCTACGCAACACTCTTACACTCATACACTCTTACATACCCTCCAGAAGCATGCGCTCAGAGAAAGAACAGCATCTTGTGGTTAAATCCCAAAAAAAGCAGGAAATCTTTTAGCAGAACTTTTTCTCTCACTGTCCCTGGCTGGTGGAACAAACTCCCTGATCTAGTCAGGAAAGCAGCAACACAAACATCTTTCAAAAAGCAAATGAGAACTCTTCTCTTCAGGTAACACTTACCACAAAATTTTTTTTTGCTCTTTTCTCTTTATTTCCTTTCCTTCCTATTTTCCTTCCAGCCGATACAACTTCTACTACGAGTGACCCGAGTTAGACTTTGACTGTTTATCAAATTGCATATTGTCTCTCTCCCTACTGTAATCACTTTGGAGAAACGCGTCTGTTAAATGCAAAAATGTAAAAAAAAAAGCTAACTAGCTTCAAAAGTCCAGTCTCTAGGCTTACAAAGAACCTTTAGTTTCCATAGCACTTTTTAGCACATATTCCATAGCACATAACACAATTTGTATTCAGTTTATTTATTCTAGCACATTTTTCAGTGCTTCATAGGTAAATTCCTTAGTGTGCTTGGGTGTTCATGTGTTTGTGTACAGACATTATTTTCGAAAAGCCTTTGACTCAATAAAATTACCCACTGGGCACAAGAAGTTTAATTCAATAGTGATGAACTAAAAGTTGTCTTGAAATTGGGATTTGAACAGGATTACTAAACAAATAAATGAGTAACTCTGACAGAAAAGTCATTATTTCCCCAGCGTTCATGAGCTTGAGCTTGAAACGATAGAAAGGAACTTACATCTGCATTCAGATTTTTTCCTTTTAAACATAAAAAATTCCAGTGTCCAACAATGTTTGCTTTTGTTCTAGCTCTCAGAGCCCCCGCTGATGCAGTAACCCTCTTTGAGCATTTTTGAGGAAAATGATTTGCTCTCGTTGCACAATGTTCTTGCTCTTGCTTCTTTAAAAAAGTCATCAATGAAATAGTCTTTGAGTATAATCAAGTGTGTATCACTGAAAGTTTTCCGTGATAAACATACAATTGTGCATTTTACACAGCAGATCCAACCTAAATAAAAATAAAAACAATATCAAATATAACTGGTATGAGATCAACATGAATTAATTACAAAAAAAGTACTTCAAGAATGTTGAGGCAACTGTGGACTTCTGTTCAACTCTGCATTGCCCAATTAACCACAAAAGAAGTGTTGAAATGTGCGTGAGGACCCAGGATTACTGCTGCACCCTAAAGCTTTGAGTAATCTAAGCAAGTCAGATCCTGCAGTGAGGGAGTGCTTCTCCATGGGTTTTAGTGGCAGATGAATGTGGCCATCATCATTATAACAGAAATCTACAGTTGAGATATCTCCACAAAGGGCCCCATTTTAGAAGGTATCTTGAACAGAAAGGGCTAAGCTTTGTGGAGCTCCATGTGATAGTACACAATTGTTTGTCTGGACAGGAAGAGCCAGTCGTTAAGATATGATCTGAATCATTCCAATGCAGCACCGTCGATGCTGTAAAATGGAACAACAAAAAACTTCCGACTGTCCCCAGAGGTTTAAGAAATTACAATTGACTGGTGAGAAGAAACTGAGAGAGGGAATGTGTGATTTTGATGGAATTTTGTTTGTTTTTGTTTGTTGATTTGTATTTTTGCAGAGTAAACATCAATCCCTTTATGATTTATCTTCGTATTATTCCAGGCTCAGAAAGATGTTGTTGTGGACATTTACGAGCGTCTCCCGGTGCCATTTGGACTGGTTCGCTTTGGGGTAGCCCCTGACCACCCCGAGGTCAAGGTAAAGGTTACTATGCTGAAACATATATTTATTTTGGTTCCATACACAATATGAATATTTTTTTCCTTCTGATTATTTTTCTTAAACTTGTTTATGAAAAGAATTGGGTTACCTTTAAGATCATCTTGTGTTTGTATTTCTGAGATCAGGACAAAATTCCAGATGAGAAAAACAATAGGTACAAGTTTAAAGGCGAGCTCCAGATATAAAATAATCAGATAATATATATATATATATATATATATATATATATATATATATATATATATATATATATATATGTGTGTAATAATGATTTGATGTTCTTAAGGGTCATCCATAGTCACTAGCCCCTCACCATACTTTAAATTGTTTGAGAAGATGTGAAAATCTTAGTAAAACCTTGTTGTTTTAGGAAAGATTGGGTAAGATTTAGGATTGTCTAGCTTATCTTGCCCACTTAAATGTTGTTGTTGTTGTTGTTATATACAAACCAATAGTAATATTCTCACCCATCCAAATAATCAGAATCAGGTTATCCAAATTCCTTCTTGCCACAGGGGTATAAAATTAAGCAGATAGGCATGCTGACTGTTTTACAACTATTTGTGGAAGAATGGTTCACTTTTGGTAACTTAACGGCGTAGAGTCTTGAAATTTTAATTCTGAAATTGTTGCATTTTTGGTTTTGGATTTAAACCTCAGCTATATACATGTTGTTTCATGTACATTTTTTTATACTTGCCTCCCTCCAAAATGATGCTGATGAAGCCTGGAATGTCTCACTCTCTTTGAACATGGCATTACTTTACTGGAATTTCAGTTTCACTCTGGATGTGTCTCATCACAGAAAAAAAATATTCATACGGTCTATAAGACAAATAACACTTCTGGACCATGATCAGTATTTACTGCAATGCTTTTCTTTTGTTTTGCAGAATGTGATTAATACTTTTACCCAGACAGCTCAGCATGAGCGATGTCATTTCCATGGTAACGTGAATGTAGGGAAAGACGTGACAGTCGAGGAGTTACGGCAAGCATATCATGCTGTAGTGCTGGTGAGGAAACCTTTTAATGCTCTCCTTTACAAATCTTTGTTTGGATTTATGCTATCTGTTTTTAATTTGTTTTTTTGTTTTTTGCCTTTGTCAGAATAAAGTCATGAACTGAGTGTATAGAAGTGACATTTTCATGATACAACTGACACAAAATATTCTTATTTTTTTGTCGAGATGATTGTTCTACATTTTAGCTAAAACACACTGAATCTTGTAAATGAATACAAAAGTAGGTAGATTAAATAGCATAATGCGTAACTTCAGGGTTTGAAGCTCATGTACAATAAACTGTTCACAATGCAAACGGTTCACTGGCCTTTTCATGTATTCTCTGCCAGAGTTACGGAGCAGAAGGAAACCGTTCGATGGGTGTTCATGGAGAGCATCTGTCTGGGGTTTTCTCAGCAAAAGACTTTGTTGGATGGTACAACGGGCTTCCCAGCAACAAGGAGGTAGGAAGGTATTTTTTTCTGCAAGAGTGGGAGGCACAGTTACATATTCAGTGTGATTTGAAGTAGTTGGGATTGATAAAAATGATACAAGCCCTTATGTAACTGTCACGATGACTAAATGACTTGATGTCAATTCAATCCTGGAGAACGCTTCTCATTATGAAGCAGACCAAAGGAAGAGACCTTTTTCTGTTGGAAAATTTCTGATGATTTCAGTCAGATGTTCGATTTGCATTTATACTGTGGAGCAAGCATGGCTAGGTTAAACAATGTTTGCTTTAAATGAATTAATTTTGGTTTGCTCTCTAGTTGACTTTTATACACTGTATTGTATCTTTAATTCATATCAGTTCTTTACATGTATCACTAGCTGCATTTTCATTACACTTTGCACACAATGGGTGCAAACTCATGTGATCAGTCATTCATGGAGACGGATGTGAACAATACTCTGATTCACAGCAGATATATTCACATTTCAGACATGGCATTAGCGCTCATATTCTTGTGTAAAGGAGACATTGGCATCTCATTCAGGCCATCACAACAATCCCCTTATATGTGGAACGGCTATGGATGAAGTTATTTTGGGAAATAGTGGTTGCTGATTTTACAAAGTACACGTAAAGTGTTAAAAACGATTGAAAGATTAGTTTAACATGTGTTCACGTGCTTAGACAGTGTATAATGTCACCAGTTGCTTAGCTTACACACAGTAAGAGCGTTGGAAAAAGAATAAGAACACTTTCATCCCTAAAAGATGAATATCTGCATGAAAAAATCTTTCATCTGTTGTCCAGATATCTATTTAGTTGTACAATTTTTCGTTAGCTCAGTTTATTATTTTTCAGTTGCTGATAAACAAGCTTAGCTTAGGAATTTGTCATGAGAGCCCTAAGCTTATCCAGAACCTCTTTGTTGTGTTAAATAAAGTCATACAATTCAGTGAATTCATCAGTTTGAATTCAGATAAGTGAACATGAACCTCTCAAACTGGTTTAATCACATAAGTGGAGATTTGGGATTTAAATCTCTGGAGAAATATTGAGGCTGAGGAGGAAACCACAACACAAACTCTGAGCAAACAGAAGATGAGTGTTGGTTGTGAAAAGAAACTCTTGTGTGTCATCCACAGCTGAATCTTGATCTCGACTGTGAGACGGCTGTAATTCTCGGACAAGGAAATGTGGCGCTGGATGTGGCTCGAATTCTCCTCTCTCCTCTGAACATGCTGAAGGTCTTTGTTCATTCTTCAGCTGTGTAATCCTGACTTCAGAGGGTGACCAAGTGGTCTAGTGAAGAAACTGGTCGTCCTGTAACTGGAGGGTGGGCGGTTACATCCCTGCCAGCTCCCTTCTGCTGTTGTGGCCCTGGACAAGCCACTTCACCAAGTAGGAAAAAGAGCAAATGACACAAATGTTTTTAACAAGTGTTTCTACCTTCTCTTCTGCTTGTAGAATACTGATATTACCCAGAATGCCATGGAAACATTGGCGGAGAGCAAAGTGAGAAGAGTTTTGATTGTAGGACGTCGAGGGCCACTTCAAATCGCTTGCACTATCAAAGTATGACCTGCTCATCAAGGAACAGGAAGTAATTTTAAGGAAACAGATGTAAAAAGGATGAGAAAATGTTGTTATATAATTTGAAAAAGAAATATTTCTTTCATAAAAGCTGATGTGGATCTGACATAATGTCCTCTTTCTATCTCTTCAGGAGATGAGAGAGATAGTAAATCTGCCAAACACAAGAGCAGACTTGTTGCCTTCTGACTTTGAGGGCATTTCTGAGGTTTTAAAGGGTAAGATGTTAGTGTTTTTTTTAATCCATGGACCCTACATGAAAACGGCACATCTCAGATTCTTATGGATGAAATGTTCTTCTTGGAAAGCTTTATTCTCACTCCTGAATCCTAGTTCTTGCTTACATTTGCTTTCGTTTGTTCTTATATGATTGTTTTGAACCTAATCCCATTGAACCTAATCATGTATTTATGGTCTGCTTTACACTTGAAAGGATTTATTTGTTGCAGGGTCAACTAGACATGACGAATGAATGTGAAATCAGCTTAATACTAGCACGTCAACAATGTGTGCAGAATTCTTGAAATGCATGATTTTGATGTGAGAAAAAAAGAAGAAAAATGCTAATTATTGCATATATAGTTCCCTTATCATGACCTAGACCAATCAAATATTATCTGGCTGCATGAGAGAAGTCAGAATTGGTGAGATAATATTCTACTGAGCTTTTCCAAGTAGCAAAGTTTAGGATGAGCAAGCCAAAATTCGACATGCTTTATCAACAATTGTCAACGTTCATCTGTTATGAAGACAGGATATTACAAGCACAAACAAAGTTTAGATCACAAGGCATTTCTAAATGCTGCAGCGTGTGGTCTCTTCATGCAACCTGGTAAGGGTACGCATTAGGGATCTTTTTGCAGAACCGGACCAGGACACCAGTCACTTCCTGGGAAACAAGAAGTCATTCTGTCATTAATTATTTTATTTTTTTTTTTAACTTTTTGACACACTCATAAGGCCCAACATTCACCAGAAGAAACCAATACCATCACGACACATGCCAAACTCCTTTCATTTTTCTCTTCATGAATTATCATTCAATTACAGACCATTAGAAATGCTATAAACGCAACACTTCCGCACTCTCTGGTTTTTATAACAGATTTCATTTTTGAAAGGAAGATCTTGAAAATTTTTGTCTGTGTGTGGCCTTTCAGATCTTCCCCGACCAAGAAAAAGACTGACTGAGTTGATGATGAAAGCGCTTACAGAAAGAGCAGATGTTAAAATGAGTAATTCCTGGAGTTTGCGCTTCTTCCGGAGTCCAGTAGAGGTCCATGCAGGGGCTGATGGGAAAAGAGCATCTGGAATCCGTCTGTCACTGAATACGCTGGAGGTATTTTGGGGGCTTGTGAGTGAGCGGGATGAGCTGTTTCCTGTGTTGGGGTGTAGTCTGATTTGGCCAGCTTTTGTTTAGGGCCTGCAAGCGGAGTTGTGAACTAAAGTAGGAGTTGTGAACTAAACATTTGAAGGTTTAGATCCTCTTTATATGTGTGATAACTTGCTCAAGTCTTACATTTTTAAGGACAAAAGAGCGGAGTAGTGTAGTATATAGATGCAAAAATGAATGTATTTACAGTGATTGAGGATGAAGACAAATTAAGTAACCAACAAAAGGTGCTCAACCCCAAAGTTTATGATTTAGGACAAGCACACAATAATAATAAAACTTAAACGAACATAACCAAACAAACTACGGTGCCAAGCTGGCAGTTGGTGTGTAAGCACCATGAATAAAGTCTGCTTGAATGCTTGTTCTTAAGACAAGTTAATGGCTTACCACCATTCTGTAACTATGTTCTATGCAATAAACTAAAAACATGCTTTTAATTCTTTTGCAAACTTCACAGGGCAGCAAAGACTATCCTTTTGAAGACTTTTGAAAGTTTTTCAGTTCATTATAATAATAATCTGCGATTAATAAAAACTTATATCTTTTACCCATATATTTTTGTATAAATTACTATTTTTTTAAGGAATTACTCACCATGATGAGCTCACAGAAGATAGGTTATTTTTGTAATAACTAGAGGGAGCTATTTCTGATTAAGTGGTCAAGTCAGATAAGAGAATTGACTTCAGAAGACAAAAATCCTCATAACATCTTTCATCCATTAAACATTTTTATCTTTTTTTGAAAAGGTGTTCTATTCTAGTTTAACTGTATAGAATGTTTAGAATAACTAGTTTAGGGAAATCAGTATCTTGCCTTCTAATAGTGAGATGACTAGTTGTGTGTACATTTGTGTCAGTGTTGAGTTTTTTTCTGTTTATTTGTGCTTGTTTATTCCGGTGCAGTAGACATGAGAATACCAAACATTTCTAATTGGAACAAGCTGGGGTTGATGTGCAATAAGTGAAAATCATTCGTTAAACCATGCATATGTGCCCCATGAACAATGCGTTGACAAACATTTTGAAAGAGAACACAGTTAAACAGAATAAATGAGGACGTATTGACTTTGTCAGGTGTGGTTTGATTCTTTTCCTTTCCAATTTTAATAAACTTGAAACTAAATGTAAAGAAGGTTGTAATATAAATGAATGCATTCTAATGTCATGACGTTCCTCTCAGGGCTCGGGTGAGGGAACCCAGTCAGTCCCCACCGGTCTCTTTGAAGATGTGGACTGTGGTCTAATCATCAGCAGTATTGGATATAAAAGTCTCCCCATCGACCCCACTGTGCCCTTTGATGCCCAAAAAGCCATTGTGCCCAATGAAATGGGAAGAGTGAATGAAACTCCAGGTGAGGAGTGTGAAAATGCACGCAGAATTGTTAGTATTTTTTTATATTGTCTTGTTTGTGTATGTTTGTGTTTTTCACTCTGGATTTCCCCACAGCATAAATTAAGTGAATTGGATACTTTTATTTTGCCACGAAATAGAATAAACAAGGGTGATATAATAAGTTAATGGTTACAACAACTGTTTTTGTATGTTTTTCAATTTAAACTGATTTTAAACTTGCCTCTAGTTGTCTGAAGATGGATAATTGTGTTTAATGATTTCAAATGTAACTCTGTAGTTAACAGTTTATGGATTTCAGTTTATACCTCATTGAATTACACAATAATTCAATGAGGTAATAATAATAAATGTGTTAATCCACATTAGGCCTTTGTGAAGCTGCTTTGAAGCAACGTCAAAAAAGTACTAAATAAATTTGATTGATTTATTTAACTGAGTGTCTGACTTACATATTGATTGATCGATTGGGAGCGAACAATCTTTGGTTGCCTATCCAAAACCTTGTTTTTGTCACTTCATCATACTATAAGGTCAAAGGAAGCTTAGTGAATGTAAACTCTAAAACTAAATTTTGTAAACTATTTTTTCAGCATTGTTTGTGTACACTGTAAAGAAATCGTTGAAAGTACTGTGCAAATGCACTGTTCGTTTCTTAATTTTCATCGTTAACAAGGTTTTAGCTCTATTTTGAGACTTGTGATGCATTCAGGGATTCTCTGCTAATTGGGTAGGAGACTTAGTAAGGGTCTTTTGATAAACTAAATATCTCTCGACACTACATTGTATGGATATGGATAGCAGAAATTAATTTTGAACATACTTCATCATGTGAAAATGTCATGAGATTGCTGGCTATTTTTTCAGTTACGCCGTTTATTTTGGTGTGTTGTGCTGGAGATGTTTGGACTTTTTCACAGTCATTAAATTCAACCTGGGATTTTTTTCACATACTACTTCCACAAAATAACTGCTCAGTTTACATTTTGATCAGTATCAATGTGGACATACTGTCTTTGTTATAATTTTTTTTCATGAGATTACAGGAGAAGGTAAAGCTTGCACTTATTTGGTAAAGTACATTTTTAAATTACCTTGAGACCTTGAATTCAAGTGGAAACGGTGGATTAGTAGTAGGTTCTGTTACTCAGTGATGTTTAGATTACTGTAGTTTAAAACCCACCTATGACAAAGTTAAAATTCTGTTAAAATATTATGTATTTTTCCATTATTTTTCAAAATTGCTTCAATGTTCATGTTTAGAGTCTAACAGCCAGATGCCTAGTGGGAGAGAAATTTGTGTGAGATCTTCCTCGTATCTAAACAATGTGTTTGTGTCTATGTTTAGGCCTCTACTGCAGCGGCTGGGTGAAGCGGGGACCCACTGGAGTGATTGGCACCACCATGAACGACAGTTTTGACACGGCTCGGAGTGTTATTCAGGACATGGAGAAAGGAAAACTGGATCTCAGTCAAAACAGACCAGGAGCGCAAGCAATCACGGCGCTCCTGCAGACACGAGGTCATGCACGCAGCTCATTTAACGACATCACATACTACTGACATTATTATACTATTATTAGTTTTGATCTTCATGAACACTCTGAGGGGGGTGAATTATTTTCTAATTTGTTTATTTAAGTTATATTAAGATTTAAAACTTCAGCCAATCAGATGTCCTCACTATGATTTCCTTAACTATGGTAGATTGTAGTCTAGGAGGAGTTTTTTTTTATGTCAGATTTATTTTTACAGCTGAAAAGTATCTTTACAGTTGCTTTTCTTAATGTGCTAAACAAGCGGAGGTTTGATGCACTAAACAACCCTACTGTAAAAGCTGTCCCACCTGGACCCAACAGTTATGCGAAGGGCTCTAAGGAAAGTGAAAATACACAAGGCCCCAGGTCCAGACAACATACCTGGAAGGGTGCTCAGCGATTATGCGGATCAGCTGGCCCAGGTCCTAACAGACATCTTCAACATCTCACTGGACCAAGCCGAGGTGCCCGCATGCTACAAGACGGCTATCATAATTCCACTGCCAAAATGTCCCCAAATCACCTCACTAAATGACTACTGTCCCATCACACTCACCAAAATCATTATGAAGTGCTTTGAGAGACTAGTAAAGGATCGCATCACCGCTAGCCTCCTAGGCTAGCCTATTTCGACCCCTACCAGTTTGCATACAGGCAAAACCGCTCTACTGAAAATGCCATTAGCTCTGCTCTCCAGATCTGTCTTGCACACCTAGAGGAAAAAAATGCATCACACGCATTGTTGAAATCGCAGACTGGGTTTGTTTGATGCTTTTGTTTCAATTTGTATTTTTATACATCCAAATTTCATTGAACAATTAAATGCATTTTGTGTGCATGTAATGTTTGTAAACTTGACCATTAGAGGGCTTTTGTATTGACTTCCTCTGCTTTAGTGTCCAGTGTTGTGTTTAAATCTATGGACCTTGTGTTCACCTGTCCTTATTTTGTTGCTTCTTTAGCAGACAACAAGCTTTCTTTAAACTAGCTTCTACAAAGTGCTAATCTCTGTTGTTTGCATGTCTGTCAGCAGGTGTGCGAACAGTGCTTTTTCCTCATTGGGAGAAAATAAACAAAGAGGAGGAGAAGAGAGGGAGAGAGCTAGGAAAACCACGAGAAAAAATCCTTGAAGTGGAGGAGATGCTGAAGATTGCCTGGTCCTAGAATTGCAACATGCTTTGTAAGGTCAGAAACTCCTCCTGTAGCTCTGTCTGTACAGAGAAGATCACTGCTCTACTTAAAGCAGCTGCGCTCCACGGTTCGCCTCTCAATATCATGATTTAAATCCTCATCCCATGTGTTCTTTTACTATTTCTCCCCTCCCAATTTTAACTTTTGCTATAAGCAACTTAAATTATTCAAATCTATATAGAAAATGAGTGTTTTCACTGTCAGCTGGAAGGTTGCTCAGTTGAAGTATCCTTAATGTCGAAGCAATACAACTTGTACACAGGTTTTGTATCACAGCCTTTGTGTTGTGAATGTTAAAGCACGATGAACTGGATTTCGCTACATTGTATTGTTCTATTGGGTCCAATTTTACCTAAATAAACATGGTTGTTTTGAATGAATTCACATTTACTTCAGCTATTGAAGGCTTCACTCAGTTTTTGGATTACTGCCCACAAATCTTTCCAACGTGAATCTAAACAACAGCACATTCCTGTAAAGTGCATGCTTTAATGGGTGCTGCAGTATGACTCATATCGCTTAACCCTTCAACACCTACAAAAGTTTTAGAGCTCTCTGCAGCATCAGTGTGATATATAACCTTGGAAAAAAATATTTATACAATCCAATACTACACTAGAAGCTAGTAATATATAGGAACTGAGGCAGGGTGAAGCAGGAGTGAGAGTTTACACTTTTACTTTGTAGCGTAGAACATTTCTGGAATGCAATTTAAAGTCTGACATTTTCATCTCGCCAAATCAAAGTTTTTACACAATATGATCATCAATGTTTAACTTTTAGTGATTTATTTTGAATCAGGCAGGGCCATATGGTGATGTGTTCTTTTTAACATTTAAACCAATAATCACAAACTCTAATAAAGCCATTTCATTGATTTGTCACTCACTGAACTTTATTTGTAACTGTAATGGAACACATTATACATCAATTATATAACTGTTATAATTTATTGTTATAAATGTAGCTAAACCTTCTTTCAAGCAGAAGCAGCTTGATGGCTCTAGTTTTTGTCATTTGAAATAAGAATGTGGTTTGGCCACAGGAACATTAATCAGGTGAGTTGTGAAAGGACAAAACACTAAAAGCAGCAGAGAATTTGGTTTATTAGAAAGAGGTTGATGGTTTCAGGAGTGACTGAGTTCAGTAAATGCCGTAGCTGTGCTCTGCTCCGTCTCGGTATCGATCCAGGTATCTGAGCGGCTGTTTGTGAGGGTACTTCTTCTGTGGAGGGTGATAAACCGGGGCTCTCTGGAATTCAAACACTGGCTCTCTCATATCTGTGGGAAATAAGGTGCAGTATGTAAGTCTGTGAACAAAGCCAATCACAATAAACCTGGAATATGATGGCCCATCTCTAAACAGAAAGAAAAAAATATGTAAACCACTGTAATCCCTCTATTACATTTCCTGTTTCTATCCTCTGCCATCAATGTCAACAAACATCCTTTGTCCTGTGAGTAACTGCCCCAAATGGCGCACTTATGGACTCACTGACTTGAATCACACATGCCCGAAAAGTGCACAAGTCCAGAGGGTGTCCCACCTGTCATATTTAGGCTCTGAAGTGTGCTCAATAGCACCCTGTATGTGGTTTTCGGCGACGCCCGCATCGATGTAGACTACATACGCCCTTACAACCCAGAATTGTTTGCGAATGACAATTCAGACAATTGTTGGGAGGAGCTCATGCAGATTGGAGATATGAGAAAAAGAAGGCTCTGAAGTAACTCTCAAAGATTTATCAGAGAAATAATATACTGATATTATTTAACTATTTAAACAGTCATGTTGACATGTGATTATATATTCCTAATCAGCTTTTGTACCGAAACACAAACATTTAGCAACATTTATTTAAATTTTTCAAAAAGCTATAGCTCTTAATTCTGTGTGCATTAACAACAAATAAACAAGAACAAAAACATCTTATGTAGCATTAAAATTATTTTTGCAAAAACCGTAGTGAATTCAAAGCAGACTCTTTATTCAAGCTTAATCGCAGCTATAGGGTAAACACCAGCTGAGATTTTCCCGATTCTGGCACGACGCGAGTGGGTCCCAAAATACACCTCAGAGCACCCTCGAGAACTTGAATCAAGGGCTCCTATCATGAGAGTGAATCACGTACCCCCGTGCAAGAGGCACGGGGCCCCTAAAAAGATGCCTTTTCTGCTACTGTTGAATTCTTATACAAATGCAACACAGAGCAAAGCATTTGTAATGGGACCAATTCATGATGTGGTGTTGGTAGTGATGTGGAAAGTAGTACAGTGGATAGGGGTGGGACAAGATAAAGTCACAGCAAACTCTGAGAATAGAAGAGCAAGTGTGCCCATATGACACACACTGGACTTGTTCGACTCAAGTCCACGGGGTGCTCTGACATTGCTCGCTAGTGCACTGCCGCTGTGATTATGCTTGAATGACGGATTTTAAAAGATTTTAAGAGTTGGTCGAGACAAAACTGTACGTGTCCCCTATGACCACTTGAGAACAGTTTCACAGCGTACATTCTGTTGTGACTGCTTTAATCACAAACACTGACCAACCAACCAGGCTCACACAGAACTATGTTTTATTTGAATTCACTTTCGGGAGCATCTCTCTTTATTCCTACAGCCTCATCCTTTTCTCCCACACCAGCTGGTTATCCACCTGAAGGAAATCAAGCTAGATGATTCCTGTACGTAGCTCTGGAGACAGGACGTGTGCAGTACTCACTCAACAAGCTGTGAAAGGTGTTTGTGACGGACGGGTCCCACTGGCTCTGGAAGAAGGCTAGGCCAGCAGGGGTGATGGAGTCCTGATACTTCTTGTAGAAGTCAAATGTTCGGAAACTCCGCTCTTTCAGACAGTAACTATAAACACAGAGAGATTTTTAGCGAGGATTTCAAAGTTTGTTCATGCTCTTTAGTGATGCAAGGTGATATTCACTCATGATCGATTCGTAGAAATCATATATTTAGAACCAAAAAGGGCTTGAATTTAAATGCAAGGCGTTTAGGAAATATCTCTCTAAAACACAGATTCTCATCTGACTTGATGTGTGGGATCTAGGGTGCACATAAACAAGTTCCCACCTTTGATGAAATGCAGTGTAAAGATGTGATGTAACCTTGGAAACAGTGATTGAACAACAATAATGTTTCTAAGCGGTTATTGCATTTCTGCAAGGTTTTCTGTGACCTTTAGAACATTGAGAGCTTCAGATTTCCAGCGAGCTTAAAAACCACAGTTGCTGCTTCTTCTGCTGTGTTAAACTGATTCTAACGTGTGTGATCACCAAGACAATTTGTCTAGTAAAAAAATTACAAAGGGTATTTGAGCTCTTACAATTTTATTTTTAAAATAATAATACTGTGAGACAAGGTTTAAATTGCACTAAAATCAAGTATATATTATTATAACATAACTTATTACATATATTAGTAAAATAACAGATTCCAATTTGGATTGGATGACTACTATTTTTTTATTGCTAATAATGATCAGATCTGTGATTCAAAATCAATCAATGCTTATTTATTTCATTTGAAGAAAAGCTACTACTTAATAACAGTAGAGGAATAAAAAATGTTTTATTAATAATATCAGCATAATTAATAACACTTAAATACAGTAAATGCAATAAGATGTAGCTTTGTACTACTATTAATGGGCAATTAGTATACTTAAGTATTCATATTATTTAATAAAAATAACTTTTAAACAATATTGTGTTTTGATAATGTGTAATATGCTCAGAATTAGTCAGTCCTATGAGGAGAATCAGTATACCCCTCGGACTGAGACTTCTAAATGTAACTAGCTGCTCCTTTGTAGAGAAACCTTCTCATAACAACAAAAGTAAAGCCCAGACATGTTTAAATCCTTATTTTTATAGCACAGCAATGCGAGATGCAAGAGCACTTGAGATTTGGATCAATGCCCAAATAGTTCCTTTTGTGTTAAAATTAGGAAACCGGTTTTAAAATAAAACAATACAACAGATCAGAAGAGATTTGTCCCTTTTATAACATTTGTTCCTTTTGTAATGTTCCAACTTTGCACATAAGTTTTTATTATTTCTTAGGGGAAAAAATAGAATAAGCACACTTTTAACAGAAAAATAAATAAAAAGCTTAACTTTAATATTAATACATTTTCCTTATATATTTAGAATATATAAGGATTTCTTTCAGCGATTCCTTATGGCATGCTTTGGAGTTTTCCCAAATTTTCATACAATTTCTGATAAAGCCCTTTATCACTTAAAAGTGTTTAAATTACTTTATCTTTGAGTTAGTTTTGTGTTTGTGTTGGCTGTAATGCTGAGCAGGGTTAAGTGAGAATGCAAACCAATAAAACTGAAGGGAAGCATTAAAGACAGAATAAAAAAAATGTTGTATATTTCAATAAGAAGAAGCTCAACACTTTGCAAGCAGAAGTGGATCTCACCAGGGGTCAGGCCGGAGCTCAGCAGAGAAATCAACAGGATGTTCTTGCTTGAACAAGACGAAGACAAATCGGTGAAATCCTGTTCCTTGGATAGGGAACGGACTGATGTAAGGGCAGATCTGCTCTCCTGAGCTCACAGAACTTCCTGGGATGTTTCCGCTGGAGAAAACACCAACAATCTCATCATCAGAGATCTGGATGAGTGGGTTTACTAGTTTCTAGTTAACACCAAACATTTGGAATAGAATTACTAAAATAGAACTATGTATTCAAAGCTGACCACCCTCTCAGCGCTCCGGTAGCACTGTGTCTCTCGATTAGTTCCAGAGCAGCCCAAAGGGTCTCTTAGCAGTGATACATACAGAAGAAACACATATTCATTTCAAATATTGAATTAAAAGGAAAACTAACTGAACTGGCATAAATTAATCACAGTGTAATATATCAATTCATTACTTGTTGATTGATGCATTTGAAGTGTATATTTAATTTATTTTTGATGACTGTACCTGACAACTAATAAATATATGAGGTGGCACACAGCAAGTAATTTTTCTCCATTTTAAAGCTACACTTAGTTTCCCAGTGGAATGAAAATACACATATGTGAAATTAAGAAATCCAGATGAATTCTACCAATCAGATCATGACTTTAGGATTCTTGAAATGTGACCGGTCAAGTGTACCAAAGCGATCAACATTCCATGAGCACAATGTCTCAGAACACACCTGACAAGTAAGAGTACGTTCCTCCCTATTATATAGCTAATTCATTACGTTACAGTGACACCTAGTGGGGGTCCTAACCACTGACGTCAACGTGTGACTCCTACAATGACATCTTGCACAAGGAGGATAAGACACAAAAATTCATTGCATTCTCAGAGCTCTGAGTCCATGCACATTAATAGAGAGTTGAAGGGAAGGACAATATGTGGTAGAAAGCAGATGGTGTGCAGAAGCAATAGTGATAACCGCTCCCTGGAAGCCACTCTTGAACAAGTGACAGAACTGTCTTGCCTGGGCTGAATACAGAATAGACTGGACCACAGCAGAGTGCACCAATGTTTTCTTTTTCAAATAAAGTCTGGAAAAAGAGAGGAGAGGCACAGGATCCATAATGCTTGTGTTCCAACTAAAGTTTCCACAGGGATTGATGTTTTGGGGTGCCATGTCTTCTACTGCTGTGGTTCAGTGTGTTTTGGGTTTAAGTGGGCTTAAGGTCAACGCAGCCATCTACCAGGACGTTTTAGAGCACTTGATGCTTCCTGCTGACCAGATGTCAATTTCTTTTTCCAACAGGACTTAGCTTCTTCACACACTGCTAAATCTACCTGTACCTGATTTACGAACCAATGTTCTTAATACCTGAGCTCTGAAAAACACCTGATCAGTGACACACGTTGATTAACTCCATGCCGCGTTTCTGCATTACACTTTTTCCACAATTGCTAAGACAGCTTTTCCAATATATTTAACAACTTTCCTAAACTCTTAACCCAATTAGCACAACATCCGTCTAGATGGGCTCTACAATTAATGCGTTTTTTTTGTTGCTTTGATACAAAATGCATTAATTTAACACAAATTTCTAATGCTTGAACTTCTTTTACACTCGAGCTCCACTAACACCAAACTGTCATTTTAAAGCCAAACTTTTTCTCAATGTGTTATGATTGACTAAATGTTGCTGTAAGAAGAAAACATGTGTAAGTGTTTTGAAAACTGTATTATTGTCTTTTGAAAATGAGTTTTGGAGTTTTGTTTACAATGGGGGGTGGGGGGGGGGTGTCGGTTGAGAATGAAATTAACTGTTTTGCCAATTATGTGTTTTAACTGATTCGGTGTGTTAAGAGTTATGCAAGCTTGTTAAATGTATTGAAAAAACTGTCTTAGCAATTGTTAAAAACTATAATTCAAGCTAGAGGATCCCCAAATAAGTATCGAGTGCTTTTGGCCAACATTTCTAAAAATCCTCTCTTTGTATTGGTAAATTAGATACTAATTAGTAAATTCCATTGGTTGTCATCTGTTACAATCTAAATAAATTAAAAGAAATAACATTTGAAATATTTTTGTTTCTGTGTAATGAATGAATATAATACACAAGTGTAACTTTTTAAATTTAGTTACTGAAATATACCAGCGCCTGTATGTATCAAGTGACCAGATCTATCAGTTAGCCAGATGTGGAGTGACCCATAACTGGAATTTGTGCACTGCATTTAACCCACCCAGTGTACACACACAGCAGTGAACAAACACACCATGAACACACACCCGGAGCAGTGGGGAGCCATGGCTGCGGTACCTGGGGAGCAGTTGGAATGCTGGTGTCTTGCTCAAGTTGTGGACCGCAACAGAGTCCAACAAAGTTATGCAGCACAGTTGATGTTTTTGAAGATGGGAGAGCAAGTGTTTCATCACTCACTCCACCTTCAACTCGGTGGATCTGGGGATCGAACCGGCAACCTTCAGATCACAAGTGGATCTCCGTATCCACCAGACCACAAGTGCCACATCACTCACATTCACAAGCACATTAAGAATTTTCATTATCCAGCAGCTAAATTACTCACACAAGCCAGTGAAGATACTCCTGCTCTCCGTCCTCCAGATGCTCATCTGTAGAAGCAGACATCGTTATCTGGTAGATGATCTTGTGTATGGAGCAACAGAGCTGCAGAATGTTTCATACGGATGCAAACACTCAAAATCTATCTGCTTCTTTTGTAGGATATCTTCACTGAATTTGAATTGAATAACCATATGGATTGATTTCTTTCAAATGTATTTAAATATCTGTTCTCTTAAATATTAGAATTATGTTCATTTGTGCAGTCTCAGAGTTTCTTTGATTTAAACGCTACATTTCTTGACTTCACTTGCACCAGATTCTTTTAACCCCTTTCAGATCATTCATCCAACTCAGAGTTGTTTTTCTTCCTTGATTTGAAACGCTGTTGCTCTTTCGATGCAATGTCAAACCCTCTGCGTGTCTTAATCTGAATAAACTGCTCGACTGAAGAGAAACAAAGGCAGGACTTTATCAATCAGAGATGTACAGAACCATTCTAGAATTGAAGTCTATTTATACGAGTGAACAGAACAAACACACACCAAGCAAAATATAGTTCAAGAAGTGTTTTAGTTTAGATCTACAGTAGACTAAAACAAAAAGAAATTACAAAATTGCATTAGGATTTAAATATACTTAAAATTGGAATTAAAACGCTTCTTTGCAAGGAACTGTTTTCATTGTTTGGAGTATTTTCCACTACCATATAGCTTCTTTTTAAGAAGATATTATTAGTACACCCTTCCTGTGCATGTTATTAAAAGCATATATATTGGTGGCCTTTTAGAAAAACATGCTTGCGATCCAAAGAGCCGGATAAAAGCTTTTCATTCATGAATACAGAGCTTCTTTAGCCCTACCTGGGCAGGTGAGGAGCAGAGTCCAGAGACAGTTTTCCTCTGCTTTGTAGTGAACCTGCGGCGCTTGAGCTGCCTGAGGGTCAAAACAGAATGAAATCTGACTTGAACTGAATACTGAGACCAAATTCCAGGAAACAAAAAAACTAATTAACATCACTTTTTTTCTTTGAGTTGAGGTAATTTGGTAAATAATCACAAATGAATGTATAACACATTCATCACTGCTGTCATTTCAAGATGTGCACTTCTTGTTTTTATTTACTGGCATTTGAACAACTCTATTCCATACATGACTTGCTATGTATAAAGCATCATAAATAATGTTTAAATGTACTGAATGAATGCAATTAAATGCTATCACAAATAAACGCTCAGAAACAGCAATTTAGTGAAATTTCCCTACTTGAATTCCACTTCCTGTGATTCCAATTAATCGCTAAGATAATTCCTGTTAATGTGGAGTTAATTCCTGAATTGGCCTCAACCCTGGAACTAGTAAGAATTTGATCGAGGACTTATAACAAAGCTGGCTCTGATAACAGATGCTCTTCTGACTGACCTGAGCACTAAGGTGGAGCCTTAGACTCTTTTTTTCTAAATTTTTTAGGGTTACATTTTTATTTGAATTAGGTCACGTAACCTCTGTTTTCATAAGTTTGATCTGTAATCAGTAATTTTGAATAATTTTCAGACAGCTACATGTAGTTATAACAGAGTTGCGGTGCGAGAGGCAGCATGGCTAAGGGAGGAATGAGGGTAAACAAGTTATATTATCAGGGCTTAAAAATAGTACGGAATTCAAACACATTGTTTACGATAAATTCAGCAAATTGAATGATATTAATGTGTTATATATTTATTATTTATGCTTTAAAAGGCACCTTTAGGTAGAGGCTGTCTATGACCTCTTTAGGTTCTGCATTATGAAGCGTTCAGGAAAAATGACACCAAGTCTGACACATACTGATCATATAAATATATCATCTGTGTCATCTTTATGTCTAAATAAAAAAAGACTTTCATCACTACATTATGAATTAAATGAGCTTGTTGTCATGTTTTAGAACTCAAATGAAAAGAAAAAAATATTTCTCCTGTAGCTGTGTCCTCTTTTATCTGTCCTGAACATATTTAAACCAGACCAGAAAAGCTTTATTTCAGAGAAACAGTGACTGTAAGACCATCTCACCTGACTGGGGCTTAAATGATTCCCAAAATGCACCACGGCGCTGCTGTCCTCTCCATACGTCACACGCATCATGACGCGTGGCACAAAGTAAGCCATGGGGAAGAGGTGTGCGTAGATCCTGTAGTGCTGGGCGAGTCTGTGGATGTGATGGGGGCCGTTTGTCTGCTCCCACTCCGCTTTCACGTCCTCCAGAGAGATACGAACTGAAAACACAAGCCAAAAACTTCTTTTAGGTAATCTCAAGCCAAAGCAGTTCTGTCAGCTTGGAAAAGTAACACAATAGTGCCAAAGGACATAAAAGCAAATACTGTCTTCTTAAATTATACTGACTCTCCAAGACTATTCATTTATCCATCCATTAATTGCTTTTAAACCCTCCACTAGCTTTTATGGCTGTTTCCAGGGCGAGAGTAAATCAAGGTGTAAAATTAGACAAAATGTTTAGAACCACCTGTTTTAAAACTGTACTTGGATGTACTAAAGGTACTTATTCAAATACTGTATTCTGATTCTGATTGCATTTGTAATGTGATTTGTAGAGTTATTTATAGGTTTTTATTTACATGTATTTCAAAAAGAAAAAAGAAAAATATACATCATAAGGGTATGATGAGCCAACCAGCAGATCAAAAGCTAACAAGCGAGCCAATGAAATCAGTCATGACAATTGTTTTATTTTCTTTTACTTTCAATAATTGAATGATTGCATTTGACCTCTTAAATAACAAGTGTTTCTCTGAAATGGAAGCTTGGTTTTAGGGGAAATGGAAGCTGGAAAGCTTTTTCATTCGGCTCATTCGGCAACGCTGCCTGATTTTGAAGTCAGACCCATCCTTGATAGTCACAGCGCGAATGAGAAAATAAACAAACAAGGGTTCCTAAACTGACACGAATAATCGCTCTTAAACAGTTATTGAGATTATACTTTTCAGTGTGAATTCTGAGCTGTCGTTTTCCTGGAACACAGAAGCTAAAGCTGTGCAAATACTGCAGTTTGACCTACTCAAACTCATGCTGCTGAAGACCGCAACTCATGTGGAACATCTCAAAGACACCACACTAATTCTGGCTTTAACAGGTCACAAAAAAGACCTTATTCAGCCAATTTAAAAGTATTTATTTAATTATTATTTGTTATGGTTTGGGTGAGTTTAGCGATGGAACTTGTCAGACTCTTCTGGGTATCTCATAAACAGCTGGAGTAAATTGGATTGTGTTTTTTAATAAGTTTGCAGTGGTCAGCTTACGTACACAAAAGATTGCTTCTGGTAAGTTGTTTAAGTTAATGTAAAGTTAGCTCTGACCTGCAAGGTTAATGGTTTTCAGTCTCTGAGTATCCTTTTATTGAGGATTTTTTGAGGTGTTGGAGAGCTTCATCTCTCAAATGCACTGCAGGCTTACTAATGTTAGCTACTTGGCTAATAAGCCTTAAGGGGCTCAGGGGGAGGTCTTAAAAAGGTCTCCCGACTTCATGAAACCTCATTGCAGAGCTTGTCATTTTTCCTCACTGACTGCAAGAACATTAAATTAATCAGAAACCAAATACTTTCGGGTCTTGAAACGTTCAGTGTTTTATTGTTGCTTCAGCTCTTGTATGTAAAAATATCCGAACATTTTGATTCCTTGGTTCATGGTTAATGTATCTAACCTTAAACATGATCAAACAGAAGGCATGACATTCTACAGTTTATAGCACCTTATCACAAATATTTAATTAACAAACTTTTATAAAGACCAAAATACAAACAAGGCATTATACGTCCCAATCTGATCTTTTTAAACAATTATTTTCACCATAACATATTTGACAGCCCTTAACTTAAGCATTTAAACGAGCAGGATTTGCTATACGGTTTGCCTCACATGTTCGCAGTCGACTCGCTCTCTCCAACTCTGGGTTCCTTCTATTCTCCAAAACCAGCGCTTTTCTCTCCTTCGCCTCAGCTTTCCTAGATGTACGCTGATACGGGAGCCCGATGTCCACCGGCTCTACAGCTGGACACAGACAAAAGTTCATCAGTTAGCCAACACCAACACCTCCCAATTTGAAGCCGTGAAGAAACACCAAAACAACACAGTATTGAGGCCATGCTGACACACACCCAGGTATTTTTACTCAGTTAAAAAAGCAAGAGCAGAGATAAAAAAAAAAACTGCTAAATAATATGAAATGTATGAAATCACACATGGAGCTCTACATCTGAACTGCAACAAAACTGTTAACCGCTAAAACGTTTATGAAAAAGTAATGCTAAATAATGATTGAATAATGATATTAATGATAAATAATGCCAGATGGTCTCTTCAGATAGTGCTCTAGTTCTGACTCTGAGCGCATGCCTTCTTTGGTCTGCTCCTCCCTGTATTTCCGGTAGGTTCTCCACCAGACATCCTTCAGGTCGGCTTCTTCTGCTGCTCGGATGTACCGAGTGTAGCTGCGGTACTTCTCCAGAGCTTCCAACTGATTCCAGTTAATGTCTTCATTCGGCATAGGTCCCAGAGGAGCTGAGCGATGCCCCAGAACAGCTACAGAGACATCCAACAGAGCACCTGTTGTTAGAATAATCTGGCAACCATGAAGAGCTACAGCTACAGTATCAAAATATCCATGAGATGCTATTGGTCTAAGGGTAATAGCATCCATGAGATGCTATTGGTATATTGGTTTTGGGCAAGTTCAAACTTTAATGAAAATATGTTCTTGGACAACAGCAAATTGCAGAAAACATACTATTATTTATGATTCTGCAAACGTAGTTTGTTTCAACCGTAACAAAACATACCTTATCACACTAACTAAGGTCTTCTTAGCTTGTCTGAAGCTTGTCAGACAAGAAAAGTTTAGAGTACCATCAAAACTTAAATAATAGCCTTTTTTTGCAACTACATTCATTTTTACAAAACTAAATACTACCGTGTGTAACCTATTCCAGCAAGCATGCTGACATGTTGCATTTACGGACGCATTACAAACACACAAATCGCCATAGAAGTATTCAAATAATATTGCAACATTTATAACCCCTTAAACATAACGGCAACAATACTAACAACACAATGATATATCCACAGTAATAAATAAAATAAATAAATGTCTGACAAATTGACGCAATTCATATCAATAGCTGTGTTAATTATAAATAATGCTTGAATAAAATAAAAGCCGTTATTAGACGAGAGAGACTCCATGCATTTTAGAGGTCAAGAAATGAATTAACAAAAAAAATTTGCTAAATCGGAAACAAATAAATAAATGAACATCAAAAGAGATAACGTTAAAGGTCATTCAGACTCGCAGACTAAAGTTAGAGGTAACGTTGACGTTATAATCAGTGGATACGAGCACAGCTTCCCACAGCAGAAACGTTACTGTGGTCAATCAGCCATTAACGGAGAATGTATAAAGTATCCGCCCGGTCCCGTTTACCGGAGCATCGCAGGTTTCTAACGTGATGCTTTAAAGCCACTTCCACAGTCGCTCGTCGCAAAACACACACAGACCCGTACAGCGCCATGATGAAGTTCCGAGGAACGTCATCGGCACAAGTAAGCATGACGTAACGTGCGTGAACGTATGACACTACGTCATTACGCAACTTCTCCAAGCTCAGAGTGAAAATAGACGACTTCGAAAATTGGGATTATTTCACATTTCCATCCACCAAATGAAATATTCGTATGTTAGGTACGTGAGATGAGTTTTTTTGTTGTAACACAAATACCTGTTCAATAATGTATACATTAAAATATTCCGTCACTTATGTTGCCAGATCGCGATTACACCATATTCTTTAATAATTATGGTTTGTCTTGTTTTAACACATTGATTTGGGAGTTCTTAGTAATATAGTAAGTTATTAGTAATATAACATATAAGCTATCAGCTAATCTATCTGAACTTTTATCACCAATAACAATTTACTATCACCATTGTTTACATTGATTCATCGCAGCAAAAATGTTTCCATTGATAGACAGCAGTTGCTCATAGATGTAGATTATAACAAAAAGACGTGATTTTAACAAATCAATGTTTTCTAAGCATTTAGTTTCAGTGCCCTTCATAACTATTCCATTTATAAATCTTCTATTGAGTGTCTCTGCTAACGTTTACTCTTTCTGTTAAATGAGCATCTACAGTGCTGATAAAGTAAAGTCAGTGTTTTTGACATTTATGAGTTTATTTTATTGCCTGCAAAAAGAAGCAGTTCCCTGATTTTCTGTCACGCGTCCCAACAAGCTGACGGTGTTTCTCTTCACCCCATTCCTCTGCAGGTGTCTGGATCTCTGATGGAGGATCTCATGCAGTGTTCCATCTGTCTGGAACCATTTAAAGTTCCCGTCACCATCCCATGTGGCCATTCCTTTTGCAAGTCCTGCATCTCTACATTTTGGGAGGGCAAGGAGAAGGATGTCCACTGTCCAGTTTGTCAAGAAACCTTTAATTTGAGGCCTCAGCTCAAGCGAAATGTTTCCATGTCAGTTTTAACAGAGATGACGTCCACTCAGAGCTCAGTTAAAAGTGATGTTTGCACAGGAGGTGCTGAGAGTGCAGAGCCTGCGGAGGTCTGTGAGCGCCATCAAATACCCCTAGACACATATTGCAAGAGCGAGGGAACATATGTGTGCTGCAAGTGCTCAGTGAATGAGTGCAGGGGGCATGAGACGGTCTTAGTGGCAGAAGAGCAGAAGAATAAAGAGGTAAAACACAGAAAACCATGATGCATATTTGGTCGGTTACGGTTAAAAATATATCTGTTATGTTTTTTAAAAAATGTGCAACTATTTAAAATTAAAATTAAATTTTTTTTATTTTTGGGTCAAATCCAATGAAATGAATATGATTGCTTCATGGAAAACAAACATGATCATTTTTAAAAATCCCATTTTACCCAACCGTTTCCTGACACAGATTTGCAGGGCATCTTTTCTCGTGAATTTCCAGCACTACTCTCTTATTGGCTAATAAATGTTTTGAGGGTTTTTTCTCTTTTAGTTAGGGATTGTCAGCATAAGAGACCGTGAGAAATTGCAAGCACAGAGCCGCTCACTTGACTCTCAACCCAAAAAAGTAACTCAACTCAGGGAATCAATTCAAGTGGTTATCCGCTACAGCACTGAGCATCTCCTATTTATCTGAACTATTTTAGACTTTGAAAACTGAATGGTTGAGCGGAGTTCAGCCCTACTAACTTGTAGCCCCCTCTCTGGGTAAGTGCTTTTAGATAGCTCAATGCTCAGCTAGGAAAGTTTCCAATCTCTGAAGTTCCTGGTTTTAAATATTTACATTTGTTAGGTAGTTCAGCGATTGAGTTTGATGTTTGTTTCGCATAACAGGGTGTTTTCTTTTCCTGTTTTGAGCTAATTGCTGGCTAATTGTACGAGTCACTTCCTGGGGAATCGTCAAAGTAAAAATCTTTTAAAGCAAACATTTTATGTTCTAAAAATATCAGCGCTGTCTCTTTGGTAAATATTATTAGGTGTTTTAATGCATTTGGCAAATAGTGCAGTTGAAGATTTCTGGAAAGTACATGACATGAAACTGAACCATCGTAAACACCTCAAACAGCACACACAGAAAATAATAATACCTGTATCATATTGTAAGAAATAATTTAGCACTGGTACATCACTGAGGTGAGTTCATAGTAGGGCTGCAATGGCTATTGTCGACAATAGAAATTGTAATAAGTTCTAGAACAGCTGCAGAAGCAGGGAGAAAAGCTTCTCATCCTTTGAAGCTTCCGTGATCCAATGAACTGAGAATGTGACGCTCCTGGCTTCTGGGTTATCAGAACAGACGTTGTTCTACCATGCTTCCAGTTTAACACCTGGAGAAGGAATGGGATTGATGTGCCCTGCTAACAGAAGCTTCAGAGCTACCTGAAAAATCCACTTCACTCTGCTCAGATCCAACACAGCAGCTGAGACCCAAGATCTGGCTCATTGTCCTGCTTTCAGTCAAATATTTCAATCTTTATCTTCTACAAACCTTTACCTAAACACAGTAACATGTACACAATAATAGAAACTGTTGCATTTTGAACTGATACAATATAAATATATTGTTTCATTTTTGTTCATTCATTTGAATTCATGTTCATTGTTATATTGTAAATATTATTGTTTGTTTTCGTTGAACAAGCAAATCAACACTTGTTACCAATTTATCGGATTAGTTGATTAATCGAAAAAATAATTGCTGAGTAATCAGCAATAGGAATAACTGGTATTTGCTAGTTTGTAGCCACGTTAATTAACAATTGCTTACTTATTTTACATAATGACTCAAAATAGGCCTTCAATTGAAAACTCTGTCTGTTTAAACAATAATCAAATCTTGTTACTTTTATTTTGTAATATTAGTACAATAAAATACATTTTATTTTTGGTTTAAAGGCAGAGCTAAGGAAGAAAAGTGCAGAAATCCAGAAACAGCTGGAGATGACCGAGCAAAACCATCTGGAGCTGGTGGAAAACATGGAGAAAGAGAAAGTAAGTAATAAAGACAGTATTTCTCTTTATAAACCATGATGTTTTATGGTCTAAAATTCACAGTTTGAGTGTAATGTCATTGTTTTTTTATTTCTTAAACGATGGCTTTAAGTTTTTAAGCTGTAAGTGAGGTCATGGATGTATTTGTATCTCTCTTGCTCTTCTTTAGGTCTCACTTAGACAGATGTCTCAATTGATAAACTGCAAATTCCCTCAGCTGATGAAGCTCCTGGAAGAGAAGCAGGAAGTGATGCAGCATTTTCTGGAGAGGCAACAGGAAGTCACATCGTTGGAGGCTGAGGAGAGGCTATCTGTGCTTGAGCAAAGAAGGATGCAGCTCTCAGCCCTGCAGGATCAGATCAGCCGTGTCTGCTCTCTTCCAACCTGCCAGCTGATAAGGGTAAAAACACTGCCTCCAGTTCCTTCCATTTAGTGCTTAAGATAACATTCAATATTGAGAAATTTTGGGAAATCTTAATTTTCTACTGATTTAAAAGCTTCTTTAAAGAGCCATTAGCCCCTGTTTTCAGGATCCTCCAGAGACTGCTTCCAAAGGATGAAACTGAAATGAGTGCGTACAGCTACGCAGACTAAACATGATGTATGTTCATGATACAGCCCTAAGAACACAAACAATAGATTCGAATTAAGTAGCTGTTTTATTTGTATTTAATTAATATTATTGCTGATAAAAGACACACATACCTGCACTGAAGTAAGATCAAAGTCCTCCTGCATTGAAACCGCATCGTCTGGCAAACACAAATGTCTGCCATGGGGCGGAAAAATGATGCAGTGGTGGAGTTGGTCGTTCTGTAACCGGAAGGTTGGTGGTTCGAGCCATTCTGCCATTGTGGCCCTGGGCAAGCCTCTTCCCCACATTGCCCTCTATGGATGTGTGTGACTGGTGGGGTTGTTTTGGTGATAGGCAGGAGGCCGTAGGTGCAGAAGGGCAGCCACGTCCTGTCAGACTGCCCTAGGGTAGCTGAGGGCTACCAAGGTAGCTTATCACCAGCAGAGTGTGAATGTGGAGTGAAAGAAAAATGCTCTGAAAATTGTAAAGCGTCTTTGAGTTTCTAGAAGAGCGCTATATAAATTAAAGGCTTTATTATTATTATTATTATTATTATTATCCAGCATTCTCCTGTTCTTGTAGCGCTCACTGGAGAAAAAAGCTTGCTACCAATACACAGTTTTGACATTTGATAGCCAACCAACCCTTTGAAGCTAGAGTTTAACTCTGACATCATCACGAGGAAACATACAGCTGCAACCTACTGCATGCCATGATCTAACATCTTTACAGGACGTGTCAAGAGTTAAGACTAGAGTCTTTAATAATGAATGTACCCGATCTTCCCATAAGATAAGCCAGCTCAGTTTCATGAATAATCATGAGATATCAATACTTCAAAGAAATGGCACAGTACAATCCCAAGTCCCATCCAGAGAAATGTATTTTGAACGCGTGCAAATCTCTGAAATTCTCACAATGTTTAAATATTAATAAAAAATATTAACAGATACAACTTCTGATGCTCTATAACGATCAATATATCTACAGGGGAGTTTGAGGTTCACAAAGGGCTCGTTGATTCGCAAAATGTTATTATCTCCGTTATCTAACTTTGCCTGTCTCTCTCGTCTTTGTGAGTTATCATACTGCTTCAGCTCGGTGATATGCAAGTTATAGCACTTACCGAATGCTGTCCTGCATAACCGTGTCTGGCATCTTTTATATTGCTGTATTTTACTTCTCTCGCAGCTTTAGGATCACCCACCTGTAGATGAAAGTCTTGGTGCTGTCTTGCTCGCTACATATCTGTAGAGGATTATCCCTCTCCAAGGTTTTTGTGTTTATGCTTTTGGACTCTCTTGTTGCTGAACATTACGCTCAGATTTGTCTTGTTCAGTTGAACAGCTGTTTTCTTTTTATGGAAGAATAAAGACTTTATGTTGATTCTCTGCCTCTGGATCTCATCTGTCACAAAAAGCACCAAAGACTAATTTTTGGATCAGCAGCTAACTTCAATATGTAGTAATTATTATTACACAATGTAGGTTCGGGCATGCCAAATTAACTTACAAATACTTGCACAAGGAGCTGAAGTCCACGATGCAGACTGACCAATTCATAATGCAATTACAATGAAATCAGTCAGAATTACAAGAAACTCTTTTATGAACGATTCAATTAAAATAACTAGTGTTACACAGTTCCTGAATAGCAAAGGCACCTCAGCAGGGTTTGATGCGTATAATAGATGTATGAACGTCTAAACTGATGTAGCCATGTCTGTGATCTCATGCAGGACTCCTGGTTGGTGGAGGTGCCATCCTTCACTCCGCTTTCTGTGGATGTACAGGAGCGAGTTCAGGAGAAGCTGTCACCTATTACTGAAGTTCTGACTAAGGTCTCCAAGCTGCTGTGTGAGGATCTGGACAGAGCTCTGCAGCTCCCTGGAGTACCAGACAAAGACAGTGAGGAGACGTTGCGATCTAAATCTAATGCATAGTATGCACAGAAAAGATTTTGTTTTGGTTTAGTTCGATACTTAATTTTTTCTTGTTTTTAAGGTCATGTAATGAGCTGTCACTTTTATTCTTCCTTTGCACAGATTGCCCTAGCAGCTTTTCTACCGCACAAAAATGTATTTCTGCCAGAGTTTAATTTCTAAAGAAACCTTCAAAGACTTGAATGGAATTTATTTTAGTGGGTTAGATTTACATTTTCCAGTATGGTTACAATCAGTTTGTTTTCCCTGGGCTTTTCATGAATGGTGGACATTGTACTGCTACAAAATCCAAGGAGACCTTCCCTTAAAATAGTGGAAGAGCAGTCTTACTAGAACAGGGCAAGCAGACCTTGGTTAATGTTTATGGGGGCAGAACAGGATGAGGGTTGTGTGGAAGCAATATGAATAGTGAGGAAAAACTGAATACATAAGTTTTCTTTATGTAAGCGTATTTTTTTTTTAATCAAACAGTTATTTGGTTTATTAGCTGCTTGACCTTCAATCCAAATAGCTGTTTGATTTGCATTTCGTTTTTATTTTGAAAGCTGTTCCTGTCCCCAATTTCTTCTTCTGGCATCATGTTCTGCAGGCTCTTCTCCTCAGGATAAGAGACCGATCCTGGCGGTTGTTCCCAGTCCTGCGACTCCCTCATTTCCAGCAGAGAGACTTGGGTTGGACGCAGGTAGACTCACACATATCTCTCGTTGGATTACTATGTTCTTCTCATAATAGCAGAATAAATGCTTGAGGATCAGAGAATCACCTTGATCTGGATAGAGATCTTAGGTCACCCACACCTCTGCTAGGACACATTTTAAAAAGTTATTTAAAATAGTAGAGCCCTCACAGTGGCTTTGATTGTAATATTGTTTGATATGAATTCTCAACCTTTTCAGCATAATGTACTTAATTTATAAATATAGTCACATTGGTCCTCCATTTCCAATGTTGTGCATGGGTTTACGCAATTGGTTATTTGGACACAAAATGCCAATGGATAGAGGAAAAACATAAAATCAATGTTAAGAACTCATAAATACTATGAATAAGGATTATTTATAGTATAGAAAATAACTTTCAGCTAAGCTAATTAAAACAATACCAGAATAAAATAATTTTGTGAGAAATGTCCCTGAAAGCTCAGAACAGCTCAGCTCTCTTTAGATTAAGTTTAATATCTTGAAATATTGTGACAAGGGTCTGCAGCCTCAGCCATGCAGTCTCATTTTCTGTTGGGAAAGTTAGAGATTGGCAGATTTATTCGTTCAGTTTACAGTTAGTTACTGTATGGTTAATATTTGTTTTAATAATTAGAGCCCCAAATAATGTGTTAAAGTTTTGGATACAAATACTTATTGTGTTACTCTTGTAATGTTACTGTTGCAGCTGTAACTGTTGTGTCTGCAGACAGACTCTCATCCTACCATATAGGACAAATTTGATTATGGTTACAATTTCATGGTACATGAACTGTGGTTATGTGATCTGTTTATTAATTTAAACAGATACACTTCTCTTAACACACGTGTTCAGGCTGCATGTAACATAACGCACATACATGCTGAGATTGAATGTGTTAATGCATGTCTGTAGCCAGACTGTACTGGCTCTTTTTTAGGATCATGTGACAGGAAACATATCATAAAACATATCCCATATATATATATACACACACACCAACGAAACAGACAAGAAACAGAGAAAATAGTATTAGCTTACCTGCATGGTTCTGTCCACATGCAACTTGCTGTTACATTGTTTCGTTTATCTGGCGCACTTTCAAAACCGCTACCGTGAATGGAAACCTGACAGTTCGGTGCAGTATGTGTGCCGTGCAGAACAGGTGTTCACATAGAAGTAGTCTCATGGCAGCAAAAATACTGTGAGCACCGTAAGTGAGCTTTAACTTGTCCTCAATTTCCAATTCTCTAACCAAAATCGAGAAAAGGATCCACACATGCCTCCGCTAAGTAGTTGTCATTGCTCACAGAAGCCCAGTGGTCCCTGTGAGCGCAATGTTTGTCGCGTGCTGTAATGTGTTCATCCTCCGTGACTTCTCATCCTTATAGAAAATGCATGCGTTACACATTAATTTTGATAATATATATTCTTTTTTTTCTTTTCCCAGAAAATTCTAAATAATGGAAAAGAACTTCTATGTTCTAAGTTAATTTAAAGGATGTGAGCCAATGAATCATTGGTTAAAACAAACATTAATACAACAGTCTTGTACAGAATTGTACAAATTTAAAGTGTAGATTAGTGTAGATTAAAGTCTTTTTTTTAAACGTATATGTAAAAAAATACACAAATATGTAACGTTTGTAATATTTTCCCATATTTTTGTTATTGAAAGTGATATAACAAGCTTGTGAATCTGTGGCATCTTTTGGTATCTGTCACATTTTTAAATAACTGAATAATGCTGTCAGACAGGCTTCAGCTAAAACGTTTCTGTCTGTTAAACTCTCACATGACTGTAATTCCAGTTTCTGCAATTTTTGCATATTACAATTTACTTGCAAATGTGATTAATTGTTCAGCCCCACTCTAGATCATTTGAGTTTTTGGTTAGTCTTTAGCTTAGACTCTGCTCTACAAGTTGCAACTTGTAGACCATTACATCATTTCTAACAAGCTAACTAGGACTTTCCATTCAAACAAAAATAATATTAGTGAAGAATAAAAGCAGGTGCTATCTCTTTGCTGCATAGCCCCAAACGTAACTAAACTATCACATAAAAAAAATCAAACCTCACATTTATTTTACTATTAATACAAGAATCAAATGAATACATGATGATAATAATAATAATGAATGACGAATGTACTCTTTGATTCTCAGACTATTGCACCTTGACGTTTGACCCCTGCACAGCAAACGCACACCTGCTCCTCTCTCGAGACAGACGTAGGGCTGAGCACCTGATCTCTGGGCCCCTCGACGTTCCAGACGACCAATCCCGTTTCGAGCACACCTGGCAGGTGCTGTGTGTGGAGAGTTTTTCCCATGGAAGGCACTTTTGGGAGTTGGAGGTCTCCAAACCCTGGGCTTGTATCGGCGTCACCTATTCCAGCATCCCCCGAAAAGAAAAGCTCAAGGTGTGCATGGTGGGCAGGAACCATGTCTCGTGGAGCCTCCAGCTGGACGAGCGCCAGCTGAGCGCCTGGCACGATGGACGCAGGGAACCTGTGTTAGGCCAGATTCAAGGGTCTATGCGCATCGGGGTGCTTCTTGATTATGAGGCGGGGACGCTGACCTTTTTCAAGGAGGGGCATGTACGTCTCCATGCATTCCACTGTGTGTTCACAGAGGAGCTGTACCCCGCATGCTGGATTGGAGAGGGTGTCAGTGTGACCCTGTGTGCTCCCCGGCACTAGTGGGATGGCTACTTTCACATTCATTCATTCCTTTTGTGTTCAAAACTCCTTGAAATAACACTTGCAGTTGAGCAGTTCTTGCTGTCCCTGGCTCCAGGAGAGCACTGCAGGGGAACATGGCAGTGTAAATCTTTTAGAGAAGATGAGTTTTTGGGTACTGCTGTTAATCCAATGATACGTGTCCGTCGCACACACAGGTTTTAATGAGATTTCTGGCTCATGAGAGGAAGGAGTTTATTACAAGCGCTATGAGCGCTACGATGTGACACTTTGGGACACGATAGTGAATAAGAATCAAAAAGAAAAAGAACAAACCTATAGCAAATGTTTTTGTAATTTAATTAGGTTTAATTGTGTAGTAAAAAGGGTTTCTTTCACTTAAACAGGATGTTTTTATTATTTTATTTTATATATTTTATTGAGATGTAATGATGTACCTGAAGAGCAATTTTAAATAAAAAAAAATTGTCTAACATTGAATAAAAACACATTACAAGTTGTTGTCTTGACTTGTTCCAAGATTTGGGGGTGTGACTGTTTTTGTTTGTTTTACTGGTTTTGTAACTCCATCCATTGTTGAGATAAGACGCTGCCCTCGCTAGATAGAGCGTAAGCGAGAAGGTAGCGTGTTGATTGAGCAGACAAAGTAGATGGAATATGAGTGTACGTTCTGTTTGTTATTAGAATGAGCATGCCCTGATGTGTAAGCATTTGCAGCGAGCCCTGGACAGAGGTAGATGCTGACTGGAACTCCTTTGGATGATCTTCAGGCTGTGTAGACTAAAACAAAGTAGCTAATGTTATCGTGGTGGAGATCTTGTGACAATCAGCTGTAAATAAGCAGAAAAAAAACTGGGTGCTTACCGGTCATATGAATCTGCTCGAGATTGTGTTTTGGCGGTAACAGCACAAACGTGTAGGATTGGACTATTTTCATCACCTGTAACAGACTGTCTCTTAGGGGGATAATTTCTGGAGACAGTGTAAAAAGCGAGGAGTGCCCACCATCTGTTATGCCCACAGTAAAAGAGTTTCTCTAGTCATACAGATTTAAAGTGCCCATTAAATTCTGGAGGCATAACTCTAACTTGGCACTTCATCTGGGGAAGATACTACCCCTCTCGAATCTGAGCTTTTTTTAATCTTTGTGGTGGTTTGGTTCACCTACAACTCAATATGGACGAAGAATTACCACCTACAGCTCAACATGGATGAAGAACCATCTCCTGCAGCTCAAAATGGATGAAGAACCATCACTTACTGCTCAACATGGATGAAGAACCATCACCTAAGGCTCAACATGGACGAAGAACCATCACCTACATCTCAACATGGAAGAAGAACCATCACCGAAGGCTCAACATGGATATATATGTTCTAAAACAGAACTCCTGGTAGTCCCGGCCAATCTCTCTGTGCATAACAACCTCACCATTCAGCTGGAATCCTCAACAACATTCCTTCACCTTCGGTTTATTCGGGAGGAACAGCTGTTCAAAGATCTGACGTAATAAAACCGTGTCTCAGAGCTTGTAACGTTTCATCGCTGATGGTAAGAACATGATATTTATTTAAAAACAAAATATGTTTGAGCCTTGAATGTTTCAGTGTTTATTTATGGTTGCTTAAGCTTTAATTTTTCCAAATATCTGGTGCTTTTTGGTGTCTTGATTGCCCCGAGCTTTCCTTTTCTGAGATCTTTGCCTTTTTAACTTTATTTCAGAAATGTTATGTATTTTCCTCATTAAATATATTTGTGAAATATATTCACATTTATTCCTGTATATTTGTCTAACCTTATATTAACTTTTTAACATGAATGTAGTAAGTCTATCTATAGATATCAGAAGAAATCAAATAATTCTCAGTGTTTGGGTAAATTAGTCACTTTAAAGCATCACGACTGGAGAATTAAAATGGGCACTGGTGGATCAGAAATGCAGTGAACAAAGCTTTCATTAAGACAGTGTGAGGTGGATGTTCTGGTGCAGAACAGCAGGCATAAAATTCTCCTGGTGGATACTGCCAGAACCAGTAATTAGGAGAGATGAACTGTTATTATTAACCCATCAATGTCTAAACATTAAGCCCTTAACAGAAAGACACCTGTGACACATTCCTCTTGTTAAGATTTCCTTTAATAAGAACACTCAAACCCATGCGTAACAGATTCTATTGTTAAGTAAACAAAGAAGGAGCATATTCTCATCAGTGAGATCTAAGTTAAAGTGCATCATACTGCTCAATGCGTTAGACACCATGTTCACGTATCAGGATACACTGTACTGCTGGTCAAATTTAAGGGTTAAATGTTGAAAGCCATCTGACAGCCGCTCCAATCAGAAAGTAAAACCCCAGTCATTTGTTTCAGACAAGTCACATGTAGAATCTGTAAGAGGATCTGAACTAGTTAACGGATGGTAAATTTAACTGCAGTGTTAAAGTGTGAGTAAAGATTGAGTGTCAATTCTTCTAATCTTTTTAATGAGTCCATTATGCTTTCACTCTGATTCCTACTCAAAATCAGTCACATCAACACAGTGTAAGCTCAGGTAGGCTCCAGCAGATCCAGGATAGGAGCAAGTGTCTAAAATGTGTGGTTTTTTTTTTTCTTTTTTTACAGTTTTTTTCCCAGGTCCTTTCTAAACCAGTAAAATGGTTTAGTTCTTTTCTTTCAGTTCACCCTCACAAACAAGGGAATAAAAATAAATCAGTTAAGAAAATATATGAGTTAAATAAGCTTTTTAAATGTTAATTTACTGATGTTTGGTTATGTTTCACTTCTAAAACACCTGGTTTCAATAAAAGACTCTTTAGTTTGATTCAGTCTCATTCCTATAGCTTTGGTTCAGAGCTCAGCGTCCCTGCTGGAGCATGGTCAGTGGGGGCATCCGTGCAGGGGTGGGGGCTATCTGGATCTAGAGATGATGGGAATGATCAGAGAGGGGAGAGGTTTACTCCAACTCCACACAGATCTATTGATTCTTCTTGTCTTCAGGGGGGGAGTAAGGTGGAGGCTTGTCCTTCAAATGAAAACACAAAAACGTTTTATTAAAACAGATATAAACCAATTTTCTCCATTTAATCAATCAAAGTGTTTTTATGTAGCGCTGAAGTATGAAGAGCCCGTTACCGAAGGGCGGCAGAGGACTAGGGAAGCACGTCACGTGACATACACTTGGTAGGGTAACTCCTCTGTTAAACACACTTCGTAAGTGAAGTGGTCGTCTTTCAGTTCTTTGTAATTATTTCTCTAGTTACAGTAGTTATTTAGTGTTTCGTGTTGTACTTTAGTTAGATACGTAGATACGTTTTAACGTTTAATCAGCGTTACTGTTATTTTTTTGTTTACGGACACCACTTCAGTCCTCTGTTTATTCCTTCTCACACTGTATATAGCTCATATTGTGATTGTTATATTGTTGTTGTGAATATTTTGGGATTCACTGTAAATACATTCCCTTACTTGAGTCAAGTTTATTGTTTGCATTTTTCCTGTGTTTCTAATTGCCAGTATCTTTTATTCACCCAGATCTTTTCCTCTTGATTTAATTTAATAACATACATATTTTATGTTACTTCCTTATCCCAGACCTTACCAGCAGTGGTCGTAACACCATGTCTAGTTGCTGCTATAATTCAGGGGAAAAACGAGCACAAAAAGTTTTGAAAGCTGTACTTATTCAAAATGTTCTTGTTTCTACATACAATCATACAACATTTATATCAGGCTATATTTTTGTATTGCTCTTAAAAAATAAGTAAAGGAACCAAACGTCTGACATGTATTTATCTGTGTGTAATGAATGAATAATATACATTTACATTTAAATCTTTCCATTAAGGGGATCCATGTCCTGTTCACCAGTTAAACTCACCTCTGGCAGGTAAACGTGTGCTGGAGCGTAAGTCTTTGTGCTGGAGCTTGCTGCTGCTTCAGCTGCTTTTGCCTCAGCTAGAAGAACCAAAAGCATCCATTTTATGTCTTAATCAGGTAACCAGTAATCTCACAGATCTGGTCTTGAGCAGTTTAGTACCAGCAGGGGTTCTGGGCAGGTCTGAGTCCAAAACAGCTGGGTTGACTGGAGCAGTGTATGGAGGAGGAGGAATGTACGCTGCAGGTCCATCAAAGCCTGAAGGACTGGGGTAAAACCCACCATCTGGATGAACAAATAACAGCAGAATATTCAGCAATGAGCTGGCTGAGGTGGTTACAAGAGTGTTTCTGGATAAGCGCTAAATGTTCTGTTCACATTAGATATATAGATGTGTAGACATAATTCATATATCTATCTATTCACAGCATGTACAATGTTTAGATGTTCTGATTTCTAAAAACTCCTTTATGAATTACCTGGAGGCGGAGGTCCTGGATAGGCGAATCCAGCAGAGTACATGCCATTAACTGGAGGTGGAGGAGGGGCAAAGGCATACGCTCCATTTGCCATGCTGGGACAGCCGAAATTGACATTCACTGGCTGCCCTCTAGAGGCTGAGGCAAACAGTGAATCCACATAAACTTAGTTACAAAAAATGTTATTTTGAAATTTAAAGTGAAAGTCCAGCCAAAACATTGCACGTGACATCTGATTTAAATAACTACCAGTTGATGTTTTCATACTTTCTTGGTACATTTAGAGATGCAACTGTGCCTCTCGGTTTAGAATGTTAGTATATAACATTTGGGTTTTGGGTGTCGACATCAATGACAGTGTTTTCATCCTTAAGGTGAAATATCCCTTTAAAGGGCCAATATAATAGAGACACAACTTTTGGAAGATGTTACGACATAAATGTGTGCGCTAAAGCTATACACACAATATTAGAGTGGATTAATTTAGTAAAAACTTGTCTGCCATTATCTGCCTGTGCAACCCGAAAGAGGAGTAGAAACTGTCCCCAGAGAACCAGCACGCTTGCTCTGTTTCAGGACGAACATCTCAGCACTGAAGCCTTCATCATCTACCCACAGATGAGCAGCAGATGTTCCTACATCCATGGTTGAGTTATGTTCTGCTTCTCTGACTCATGCTTTGACTCCTTGCTATTTCTCATTATATCAGTGATCGAGTCGGTGGCAGGAGTTGTGACATCAAAGCAAATTTACATCTTCAGCAGCACGCCCATAGAGCAGCATGAATCATTGATTCTTAAACTGTTAGTTTTTTACAAAAAAATATTATGAATCTGGAAACAAAAACCTTATTATATTCCAATAATATTGGCCCTTTAAAGCTGATTATCAATAAACCCTATTTTAATAACTTGGACAGAACCGTACCTTGTTCTGCTACATGTAGCATGCGCTGGCCAAACTCAATAGCTCCCCCAGCGCTGAAGATCAGCTTGAACGTGGCAGTACCTTCCCAGCCTCCTGCAGAAGAGTGGGAAGCCTTTAGATTATTTCCTAGCAACTATGTGAATAAAGATTGCAAATGATGGGTTATTATTTTTAATTAGATTAATTCTAATATTTGTGTTAAGGGCTTTACCTCCAGGCTCAGAGCCGACTGTGCCCTTGATGTAGTTGGCCCCAAGCACAGGCTGTTTGACCTCACAGCCCTTCATCAGGTAGAAGGGCATCATGAAGGACTGCAGCGAATCCTTACCTTTGGTCAGGAAGATCACCTGAGGAGCAGAACACATCCATATCTACAATGAATAACACGTGTCTGAAAGGGTTTTTGTGCTGTTGACACCCGTCTTTTCGGTACAATTGTTAAACTGCTAAAACGTGAATTATTAACAATAGAATATCAAATATGAACGACTAGACCATTATCATCATCATCTGCACAGTAGACAAAAGAGCTATAAAATAAAGGTTGTTTCCCATGTTGCGCACCCGGTAAGGAGTCAGGTAGACGCTTCCCTTCTTGCTCTTTCTAAAGGGATCTGGCAACCGTTCAGAGTCACTGAAAACCAGCTCCACATTCTCATATGACATCAAGATCCTGGAAGAAGAAGAAAAAATCACATTCCATATTTGCTTTAAAACCACAATATGCTTAACACTGATTTGTTCAATATGAGATTTAATAGATATAAAGGATGTCAGGGTTCAATAAACATATTAAAACAGACATAAAAGTTTAGTTGAGGATTCATTTGCCATACAATTAAATTAATTTTAGTTAAATAAGCTAAAAATAAAGTGCCAATATAAACTCTCAGCGTAATAAAAGGTGGATGTGCACTTATAGAAATAAATTCGGTTAAACCAGCAGGTGGGTACAAACACAATCTTCTAACCAATCAGCTAGCCCTGTCAAATATCAACAAGGTGCTATTGGTTTAGAGGTATGTTTAGAGAAAAGCCAACGTACATTTTGGACCCAGAGATTGCATACAGCACCTTTAAGGTTTTTTCCCCTAACAACAGTACTCTGAAAAATGATTGAAATGATAGATGTGGCTCCTAGACTACACTATATATTTAACAGTTTTGAAATAGAATGAAAAGAGCTGTTATAAAACCACGTTTTCTTCTTGAGATCACGTAATTTCTTTAGGAAGAATGTTAAGTAGATTATTTGTGAACCGCTAGACGCATCCCACTAAACCAACGCTTAGCTCATTAGCTAGAATGGGCGGGGTTTGTTACGTTCATCACATTGATTGGCTTAAAAGACACGTAAAATTCATAAATATTAATAGCTCGAGGCACCAAAGGTTTCCGAGCAACTTGAAATACATTAATATTTAGATATTTAGATTTCACCATAATAGTGAGATTAAAGCTACGCACAAAAAACATTTCTATTAGAAATTAACTCATTATTTTAAATAAAATAATTAATTCATAATTAGATTCAAAATAAACACTAGAGCGCATGTTTACAGTAACATTACATAAAAGGCTGAGTCAGGTGTTATTCAACACATCCTACAACCACATTGCACACAATAATAAACTCCTTAAGCTAATACGCATTCAAGCATTAAATATGTACCGTTATTACAAAAGTCCGACAAAAATAAATAAATGACAGAAATTACATTAACATTACCCCTCAAAATTGTTGATGACAACGCGTCCAGACTCATCATGATTGTTGTTGAGAGCCATGGATGATGCTATTGTCTGTCGGGTGTCTGTTTCTGTTAAACGAGTCAAACGAAACGCTCTTCTACATTCTAGTGATCACGGAAAAATAACGGCGAGCTACGGAGAAAGCGCCTGCACTTCCGGCACTGGCCGCGCCCCCTATGACCTCATCATCAGCTGTCCGTTCCTTTTCCCGAACTTTCCCGAACGATGAAATAAATAACGAGTATTTCGAGCTTTTAAAAAATGCACAAAGCTACAAACTTCGATAAAAATAACCTTGTGTTTACGTAATCACGTAAACGATAAACAGATAATCATTACTTAATATGTACCTGATCTAAGAATCGAAGATACAAAAACATTCATTTTGATCAACATAGAGATCTAGTAAAGTATTAACATAACAAGAAATACTAACTACATCTAGCTAACCAGATGACTGCATCTTCTCGTGAGGTGATAGGATTTTAATTAATATAAATAATAATTAATTATTTGGATATTAAATATTTTTATGTTTAAAACTAATGTTAGTACATTCAGGTACCAGTTCTGCAAGCAGTAAAATAATATTTATGTTAAATAAGTTGAGCTATTTCGTTTTATATTATAAATAAAAATCTAAGGAATCCCTATACAAAACCCATTGAGTGTATAGCAAAACCACGATACAGTTAATGAATTTACGTCGACAAAGTTGTGCGAACTAAACCTGGAAAAGACGACATTATGGATCGTAAATATGCCCGCCACATGTTTGGAATGAGCCAAAATGGCCGCTTGCGCTCCTCAGTTTCCTGGGCTAAGATTGGCACGAAACACGTGTTTATCAGTTTCCTGTATGCTCCGTGTGTAGCAGTGAGAAGTAGACAGAAACAGCATGGCTTCGTCCGCGAAAAGACGAGCGCTCGGAACAGGACAGAACCCTCCGGAGAGCGACGAAAGCTCGGACGAGGGTCTGGAAGAATCTGGGGAGGAGGATAGCGACCCATCTGAGGAAGAAATAAACGAGGTAGCTTCAGCTAAGGAATACCACGCAGCGTGTCGTGCAGGCCAGATGGCTTGTGTTTTTAATATCAACCAATGATTTATTACCAAAACGTTAATCTGACGTTGTTTGTCTTTTTAGGAAGTTATCGTAGATTTTGAAGCGCACACGATATCTGACAATGATTTTCATGGCATTAAAACCCTTTTACAGCAGGTAAAGGTTACTGTGTAAACACTCATGAATGTTATGTACGCTTCAGTTTTCACTGAGATTGAATAGAAATAGAAAGCACTCAAGTTCTTATGTGTCTTGTGCCTGCAGCTGTTCCTCAAGTCTCATGTGAACACCTCTGATCTGACGGACATCATCATCCAGCAGAACCACATCGGGAGCGTCATCAGGGTGAGCACTGCTGCCCCATACTCGCACCCTGAACTCCGGTAGAACTCCAGGGGTCAGGCTCCCAAAGGAGAGCCACAACACTTACTTTAGGTGCCAAACTTAACTCTACATCATGAACAGTAAAGCTCATCCGTGACAATATCGGAACTTTACAGTATAAAGGTAGAATGTGGGTCATTTGTTAATGATAATGGAAAAAAAAACCTACACTTCCATGATGTTTAATAATGAGTATAGTCCAGGGGTGTTCAAATAAAATTTAAAGAGATCTGGTTACCAATTTTTTGTGAACCAGTGGTCCAGAGTATGAAATTGTCTAACTATATATTGTGTTATATTATTAAGTAACCACTTTGTATTCAAATCAAATTAAAACAATTAAATGATAAAACTTTAGACAAATGTGTTTTTTTTTTAACTGAGGATATATTTACAATAACTGATTTCTAAATAAGCAAGATTATGTTAAAATAAAGAACTTGTTTATTGAACTCCCTTATTTTGCAGCTCAGTGAGAGAATGGTGCACTAGCGTGATCCTCAGACACTTGTGAAGGTGTTCGTTGGTTAACTTAAAACAATATTTTTAGCTCTCTCCTTTGTCTTTGGCTAACGTTTTTGATTGAGTTCAATTGCAACCTCAAACTGTTTCGTATGCGCTGTGCAAGATTTATAACCAAATTGTACCTGATGCGTAGGTCAGATTGTACTGATCTTTCTGGTATCATTACTTCTAATTATAATTTTTATTTTGTGATGTATGAGCAACTCATTCGTGTATAAGCTTCTAGTTGATAGTTGGACTGCTGATTAAAGTTGTAAAGTGTTACAGAGTTACCTATTTCTCCAAAGACAGTACTGCTTTGTACTGTGATCAGAATTTACAGCTAATGTAAATATATATATATATATATATATATATATATATATATATATATATATATATATATATATATATATATATATACACACACTAATATTTTATATTAATTTATCCCTTGTAAATTCTGATAGAAAGCACTCAACTTTTTTCGATCAATTTCTCAAGTTCTGTCGATCAATTACTATATATATATAGATAGATATATATATATATAAGGAAACCAGTGCTGATGTGTAATTATCATCCATAAATCCATTTATACGTTTCTTCAGGTTTGTGACAATCGAGATTACAGAAACTACGATCTCACATTCCAAGACTAGGGGTGTGTTCAAATCTGCACACTTTGATGTGCTTCATTTGGTAAATAAATATAATTTATTTTTTATTTAATGAAATAAAGACTTCTGTGCCGGTTCACTAAATGTCACATTCTGATCAGTACTCAACTATGCAGGTTTGAATGTGCCACATGAGATTTTTCTATGATCAGCAGTATGCCTACATTATAATATAAATATTACACCTGTGGGTATACTGTTCAAAGTAGTTTAGTACATAAAGTAGAGCTGCTTAATTATGGGTGAAAAATTATCATCTTGATTATTTTGGTGATAATTGAAATCACGATTATTCTCTGTCTTTGGAAATATTCCTCCCTATAATTAATTTGTATTTTTGAAATCACTGATCTGACTTGATCTAAAACCACTTTATGTGTCTAGAAAATTAAAAAAATACATTAAAAAAAGATGTACTCTTTTGATCTGTTTTATTTTTATTCCAGCAAGCAGAAGTCCCAGAGGACAGCGACGATGAAGCCGACCCGGACGAGGTGTTTGGGTTCATTAGTATGGTGAACCTCACTGAAAGAAAGGTGAGAAACTTTTCATGACCCATTTTCCACTAGAGGGCTCCTCACACTTTTTTTTACCAACATTATCAACCAGATGCCTAATTCCATTTCGTTAGCCAGCTAAAAAAGTTACTCCGTTGAGTAGATATCAGATCTTGACATAATAGTCATTTACACAATCTGTTTTTTTTTTTTTTTTTGGCCCAATGGTTGTAGCTGAAATGGCACACTGATTATTCTACCTTTTCTGGATTGGACAGCTGTCTGATTTTTTTTAAGTAGTCTTTTCTTGAGTAAAATCTGTATTAATGAAATGTAGTAATTTCACTCCGCTCATATGTTGGCTATTATCCTGGATGCATGTGACTGGCTCATTCACAGCTATACATTCAGCTTCCTAAAGGAAGAGTTCACTGTTTCAATACCAGAGTCTGTCACCAAACATATAATTGGTTTAAAATGTATGTTTATATTAGTTAAGATTTAAAAAGTGAATAATAATGTAAGGATTGATCTCTTTAAATCAGTTTAAGAGGAACTTGCTAAATTCACATTAAATTTGTCACACTTCATTCAAATTAGATATTTATACCCAATTAAAATACTCCTATTAATCCACAATATATAAATCAGCATTTCATTATAACTTAATTTCTGAATAGAGTAATATTTCACAAACCACTTTTATGTACTGTAGAACATTTAACATAAGCCTACGTTGTTAATCATTAGGTTTTCTGCTGGGTTTTTTTACTCAAGAAAGTTATTTAAAAAAAGTACGGCTGAAGCAAAACGCCTTTAAACTTTTCAGAGAGTTGAACACAGTAGGTTTAAACTAAACACAAATGAGTTAGTTAGAGGGAAAGAAGATTGGAGGTATTACAACGTCTCCCCTGACTTTTTGCTGCTGCTCAGCACTGAAGGAAAAGTATACCTGATTGTTAAATTAATTAAATGTAGAACTACTAAGCTTTTAGCCCACTTCATATGATTGTGTCATTATTGAACATTATTACCCCCTTTCTGTCTCTGTCCTTCAGGGAGTGGAGTGTGTGGAGAAGCTAAAAGAGCTGATTCTGGAGCAAAGTGTGAAGTGGAGCCCTCCAGATGTTCAGGAGAGACTCGAGCAGCTTCTGCTGGGAAATTCGCCCTCTGTTGGGTTCCTCCTCAGTGAGAGATTTGTCAATGTCCCACCACAGATCGCTCTGCCCATGCACAAGCAGCTACAGTGAGTTTCGAGTTAAATAAGGTTAAGAACATTCACTTTAGAGGGGTTCTCATGCCACGGGGGTGTTTTTTTATAAGGTACTGACTATACAAAATTTGTATTAGTTATGATATAATAGCCCTGATGTGTCAAGAGCTGAATAAAATGGTTACGATCAAGCAGGGATGTCCCAAAGTAATAGTGAGGTATGATTATTTACATTTGAAAAGCTAATTTGTCATGTTTGTTTACTTTTTCTATTTCTTTTTTTTTTGACTTTCAGTGAAACAAGTCCTCTTTCAGTCTTTACACATATTTTAGACTACCTATAACTGGATCCCTGTAGTCTGGAAGGAAGGGGAGTGAATTAATGCTCTAAAGCAGTGGGTTTCAAACTGTGGTACGCATACCACTAGTGGCACTCAAAAACCTCTTGGTGTTGCATAAAGTCAGTGGCTCTCATTACTGTGTGTGTGGATGTTAAACAAAAAATGTATCAGCCATGGGCATCTGAGACACTAAACGTGGTCCATTGGTTACATTTTTTGAAGAACACTGGGCTAGTCCAATGAAATCACGTCCAGTCACTGGCTAAATCTGCTGTTTGAACCTCCGGAGTAACGAGTTTGATTGCCTGTAGCTATCCTGACATATTGAAGGCTATAAATGTACCCACGGAAGGTTTGTAAACTCAGGAGTTCTCTGTGCTGCAGCTGCTGTTGACTCTATTGTTGTCTGTTCAGTTCACGTTTAGTGCATATGTAGCTCATCAGAGTCCTCTTTGCTCAGGAGTCTTATGTGACTTTCCTGTAAATCTGCTTTTAATGTGGTTCAAATGCCGTTCTTGATGTCTTTCTGCAGCTTTGAATAGGTATTAGATATGTACATTAATGTTAAATTGGACTGAAAAGTAAAAAAGTCAAAGGAAGAATGATCCTGATCGATCACTGAGTATCAAGTTGGCTTAACTGTACTTGCTTTCAGAACCTCATCCAAACAATTGTGAAAACGGGTACCAGGTACAAACTCCGTAGTCATGCTGCGATTGTTTAAGATATTGTTTTTACCCCTCATTCCTTTCAGAGGAGTTTGAGAGAGCTATAAAGGCCAAAGGAAGAATTCCTCAGGTAGTACAGGTTTGCATATTGTGATAAAGTTCATTATTTTCTGTAATGTACTGATAAACCACACCTGAATACCACAATGAAAGACAATAACTTGGGATCTCTAGCATTATTAATGGGTGTTAAAGTCTTAGTTTGGGCATGGTTTTACAGAGCTGTGTGTTTTCAGGAAGGAAATGGCTGAAGCTCAGAGGACAAACAAACCCAGTGGAAAATGCCAGTTCTGCCTGATGATCAGTAAAACCTGTAAACCAGCGAAGAAGAGCAAATCCAATCCAGACCCCAGCAAAGAAGAGCTGCTGTTCGTCAACGATGAGGAGGAGTTCTTCTACCAGGTCATCTCTCCATTTAACTTGATTTGATGCATGTTTCGGATGCTTGACAGCTGAGAACAGTTTCTGTCTGAACTAGTGACTTGAATTGATTCAGGTCTTGATCAATTTAAACAAAGTGTGTGAGAATCGTATATGTTTTTGTTTATAAAGGAGTCTGATGAATAGAGGTTGAGTTTTTTTTGTTTTGTTAATTTATAACAGAAGCCACGGACCGGTTTAATGTCTGACAATGTGATCAGGGACTGGTCTTTGAGGTGTGCCTGATAAATACAACAAAATAATGTAATGACCTGCGGTATTTTCTAAACATAATAATAAATGTGAATTCACTCAAGCTGTTTGCTACTACAGCGTCCTCTTAACAAGCGTTTTGAGGGCTTCATTGCCGCATCCGAGAGTTTTTTGCCACATATTATGCAAAGTGGGCTTGGTGCGTGGGACTTCCATCGAGATAAATACGGATTTTAAGTAGGACTCTTGATATTGTCTGTTAAATGCAGCTGCCTTTTTCTTGGAAGTTGTAGGCTCTTCCTCTGTCTCCCCGTTGGGCGCTTTTCCGCTTTTCCCCTTCGCAAAGAAACTTTATTTTACTCATTTTGCTAGCTGCCGGCATTCATTTCAGTGGTAACCTGAATTGACTGAGAAGAGCACCTTGACCTGCGTCAAGAGTGATAGACGGATGTAACTAAGAGAATTGGGTAATTTTTTCAAAGTAAAACAGTATTCAGATGCTGAAATAAATTAAATAAAAGTAATGCAAGTTATTTATTTTTCTGTGCGTCCGGGTACCAAATGACCCACGGACTGGTACCGGTGCACAGCCCGGGGGTTGGGGACTGCTGATTTACTATGACATTATTTTTGTAATCACTTGTTAAATTCAATTTCTATGTGCAATACAGTAGCAAATTATTCCTTATAAGCACTCATTCCCAGTACACATCTTTTTCTCGATCGTATGGCTAAATTCAGTTTCCCAGATGAACGAAAAAAATCACTTCTCCTGAAACTAGGGATAAATTCAACCCATCTCATTACAAATTTTTTGAACATCTGGCATATCATACCTAACTCAGATACACAGCTAACATTCAGTTTTACGCTACGTGCGAATTGCGCATTTACATAGGAAAATGTCTGTCCACCACTCTTGGAATATAAGTGTGACACTATGATGAACATGATCAGGGTAGATAGAATGTGGAATGGATCTGATGCATGTTCTGTTGTTTACAGGAGGCTACGCTGAAGTTTAGCTACTCGGTGCAAGGTGAGGCGGATTCCTGTGCCACAGGAAAGTGGTCTTACGATGATGTCCCTATGAAGCCTTTCCGAACAGTTATGGTGATTCCCATGGATAGGATAGCAAACATCATGGACAAGATGGCGGAGTATCTGACTGTTTGAATAATGTTTTAAGCTCTCTTTACTGTTAAAGGAAGCAGTCACCCATAAACAATTAAAGTGGCTCTTGATTCCTCCCCTTATATACCAATGGGAGATGGTTCATTTCATAAATATCTTTTTCCTCCTCCGTCAAATCAGGTGTGTCTCATGCAACCTGCTGCATGATTACAATGCATGAAATTTGCTTTATGCTTTATTAAAGGGCCCAATGGCAGGAGGTGATATGGCATTGTGCATATTTTTAAAGTCATTGATTCAAACTTCCAGAAAGAAAACAGAACATAGCTTTAAGTATCTGAGGTTTAAAAAGTCAGATTTCTTTCTTTACCAAATGAGATGGTACTATTGAACAGAAAAAAATCAAGTGTGGTAGAAAAGGTATATTCCTAAAACAACATTGATAGAATAAGGTTACATGATTGAGCATCTTCTATGGACAAAAATTCTCAAGTGTTTTCTCTAAATAAGCAAATGTGCTAAAAGATCCCGGTCACAATTTTATCAGACATATCAGGATATTTCAACATCACAAAAACACTGAGGAGCAAGTAAATACACGTTAACAATTTCGTTAACAGCTATTGTGTTCCGATTGAACTAGAAAAATAGATGATGGATTAATAACAATCACATTTTATTAATTGAATTTACTCATTTGTAAAACTAACAGTTCAGCATGAAACTGCACAAGAAGCTACTCAGTTACTTCCACACAGTAAAAGAATGTATTCTTTCTGTACACAAATGTAATAACGCCGCAGACAGCGAAGGAAGGTTATCTGCAATAGCTCACTGCACCACACAGCGCTCTTGTGTTTCGGGTTCCTGCACCTCTGCTGGAGCACTTGCTTTAATCATTCCTGTTCGTTCAGAGTCTAGAATGCCCTCCAGGATGGCTTTACTTTCGCTGGGCGGTAGGTTGCAGAAGAAATATTGTGGAGCCATTTGAAGAAATCTGAGAGGGATGAAGTTTAGAAAAGATTGAAAAATTATACATTACATGAATTAAAGATTATTATTGAACCATTCAATCAAGTTTGATTTATCTAGAAACAATCAGATTGATTTCAAGGAGTAATGCAACGTGTGTCTAGCAAGTTAAATTACAGTATTTTCTCCTCACCCTGCAGCTTAAATCATGATGTTTTATTTATGAAATATCAATGAATTTGGTGAACTTTGGGGCGCAGGAGGTAAATAAAATGTCAATTAATAGTTTTTTACAATTTGTCATTTTTTGCCCACATAACCACTGTGTTTAAAGCCACGTTTTTTTTTAAATTTGATCAGTGCGAGTTGTATGTGTGTGTTTTAATTAGTATAATATGAAATACTAAATATACTAATGCAATTCATGATAAGTTATTTCATACTTGTATTGTAATAGAACATTTGAATAATAAGGTGTAACATTTGTCTGACCCTTAACCTGATTCTGAAAACTTTATTCTAATACATTTTATTATAAAACACTGAATAAAGATTTTTAGTTTTTAAATATTGAACTATTATTATATCAACTACTATATAACAACTTTTCATATTTATGCCTCTCTAATCAATTTTCTGTGCATGAGAAAGTTTCTTTCATTGACTTTCTGGCCACATTTATCCTTCAGTACACTCGTTAACATATTGAAATGAGCGCAGCAATAAACTCAGTTTCACATGATTTGTAATGTACAAAGTGAACAAATTCCAAACACGATAATTTAGTAGAAAATATATGACATCGTTAGATTATGCCCCAGATTAACAGCAGAAAGTAAAATTAAATCTAGGCCCTTAGAGCGCATGATTCATCTTCTTTCACAAACACACCAAAAATTCAGCCAACATTGCAGAGCAGTTCATCACTCGTCAGTCACGAACAAACTCACGTCTGAGGTGAGATCTGCGTGTTGGTCATGATCCGGTTCTCTCTCAGACTGTACTGGTGGAACAGGAGCCACTCTGGGAGCCCCAGTTTCTGAGCTTTGGCTCCATACGCAGACTCTCGATGAACCTGAGCCATGTGTTTGTTCAGCAGCATGAAGTAATTTCCAGAGCCGTCCACGTCCCTGGCTACCTGAGGAGAACACAGGCCGAGATCAGTCCTCTGAGCCAAGTAGAGTCCAGAAATACTCCTGGAGGTGACGATAAAAATTTGAAAGAGTACGTGCTGTAGATTTCAAGGGGGAAAATAAAATTGTATATTTAAAAATAATTGAGAAAAAAATATCTTTATTTAAATAGAATTTGTAAAATAATAATGGCTCTAAACTGTACTAAAATGAAACTACATTAGTTGAAGTGAAATCACAGATACTGAACCTCCAGGCTTTCAATCCAATATATTACTCTGTTAATGATGATTTCAGTTATTTATTGAACTTTCATATTTTTATTAATTTCCAAATCATAAAAATATTGATAAATGACTGAGAAAATACACAATATGTAAAAAGAAAAACTGTGTACCTGCATGAACTGACCCAATAAAACCTTTTGAGAACTCAAACAAACCTGAACTCCATTAAAAATACAGACAAGGCATGATCAGTGGGTTTGTTGCTTGTTTTTGTCGATTTTTTTATTTTTACATACCATTTAAGTGCTTCTTTCATCTCAAAGAAAAGTTCCTCTGTTTCTGTTAAACATATATGAGGTCAGCCAAAAGACAGCCAGACACACAACGAAGCATGAAATGATGAATATTAAGAGCACACAACAGTGTCAACAAACTGCATGGTACATTACAAGTAGTTATAGTCTATTCTGTATAGTATATAGTCTAGTCTATACAATAAAAAAAACTGCTATTATCTGTAAAACCCAATCATGATCAGTGAGGATGCCAGATGATAAAACATTGGCCAGATGATCTTAGATTATTTTACGGTTATTCAAGATAAGGTACCAGTTATAGTCAAGTGCATTCTATTTTCTAATACTAAAAAACTCCTCGAAACAGTTAAACAAGCAACTTAAAAACACCTTTAATGATCAATAGATTAGAGAACAGAAGAAGTAGATGAAAACATGATGTTTCTTTCAGTTGCCATCACCCTCTCGTCTCACCTGAGATCAGATCTTAACATCCGTAAAATAGCATAATGGTATAAACAATCACTTATAAACACTCAGATCAACCATTAACTGCTTCAGGTCTTAGCCACAGAATGGGCCTGATGTCTTTGTAGAGAATTCCCGACAATGCCACTTTGTGAACAGAATGTGGAAAAATAATTGTATGACTTAAAACCATTAAAATAAGTAGGTAAAATGTAGTTATAAACCAAGGAACTGCCCAACATGCTGTACAGTCTGCTATTCAATCATGGCAATAACAAGAGTAAAAATAAGTGAAAGATATTTAAAACCCAGAGCAACTTTAAAAAGCCTTGTAGTATAAATGCATCTAACCTAGTTTTAGAAATATTGGCTGATAAACGGTTATCTGGCGGTAGATCATCACAAAGCCCAGGGGGCAGCTACAGAAAAAGCTCGGTCATCTCCAGACTTTAGAAAGGCTTTATAGATCTTCAGAAAACCCTGATTAGCTGAACGCAGGGACCTCGTGGGGTGAGACGGAGACAGGAGTTCAGCTACATGCATATGTGCATTCCCATTGATGGCCCTAACAACATTTTAAACTGTATCCTAAAAGTTACTGAAAGCTAGTGAAGAGAGGCGTGTGGAGGGATGTGTTCAAATTTCTTTGTGCTAATCTGCAACCTTGCAGCAGCATTTTGCACAAGCTGAAGTTTAGAAACTGCTGGCAAGCTCTTTATATCTCTTTATATCAACTAGGCATGCCAGGAGTGGGGTGATGGACCCACCCGTAGAGAGAGGTAGAGCTGCTTATCACTTGCATAACAGTGATATGAGATATTGTGATTCATCATAATATCTCCCAGGGGTCTCATCTAAATAACTTAAAAAGAAGCAGCTTCAAAATTGAACGCTGTGGAATTCCACAAATCAGTGGTGAAGATCAAGATAAAATTCCACAGAGAAGGAACACTCCTAACATAAGACCTATATCATCTCAGAGCTGTTTGCTGGATGCCAAAAAGGTTATCTACCAAAGCAAGAGATTCTGATCAATGGCATCAAAAGCTCCTGAGAGATCAAGAAGAATCAGAATGGCACTGCTCCACTTTTCCACTGCCAGCAGCATGTGATTACAAACTTTTACTAAAGCTGAACTTGTTTTATGATTGAACGTGAACCCAAATGGAAATGGTTAGGCTAATTCATTTGCTGTTACAAAAGTAGAAAAAGCTGTCTACCGGCAAGTTTGAAAGATCCTTGATATTATTAAAATCTCTTCAACATTATTAGACCAAATGATTATAAAATATTATTGAATTCCGTGAACAAACATACATGCGTTACACTTGTGATACAAAGATTTAGATTTTCAAACAGAATTGTAGATGCACTCATATGAAATCAACTGATTAGTTTTAAATATAAACTATGTTTTTTATCATAAGTAGACTAAATCCCTACTGTTGTTATGCTGCTACACCCTAAAAAGTAAAATACAGCCAAGTAACTCAATACTTTAAAAAAAAGTACAATGTAGTGTTGATTACTTTTAAATAGCAGTAATAAGAAGTATCATTATGCAACATACTAAAGTTTGCAAGTGACTTGCTGAAACTGGCCACCAGTACTCTGGCATTGAAGCGGTCCGCTCTAAGCCCAAAAGTAACTTCTTGAACTGACTACCTCTCCAGGGCACTCACAGGCTTTCACCCAGTATGCGCTGCAGATGTGCACCAAACACTTTATTTCCATCTCCCCACATTTCTTTGACTAGTCCCATCGTGAGTTCTAGCAAGAGTATTAAAACAGATTTCAAACTGACCTGCATGAAGTACCCAGCGAGGAGTGCTCTCTTGATATTGAGCGCATTGCATTTCGTGCCGAAGGCCGGCTCAGAAACAGGAAGCTGCAGACGCTTGAGGATGTCACTGAGCTGAGCTCTGATCACATCAGCAGTCTGAAGAGCTCCACAGCACAAAAATAACTCCTCACACCAGTGCTCTTGACTGAAACCTGGCAGAAACATATGGAACATCCATGCATTACTGAAGCCATCTTTCATTGACGATCAATGCTGATTTCCATTCCAAGCAGTTTCCATTCCATTTACATTTATGATGGCAAACTGTTGTTGAAAGTATTCTGGTCTACAACCAAAAATAGACTTATATCCAATCAGCTTGAAAGTGCCACATCACAGGGTGGTAAACATGTTTCTGAAATTTGCATGTTGAACATATTTAATTTCTTCATCTGCTCTGGCAACAACCCTAGGTGATCATCTTCCTTTGCATACTCTGGCTAAAAAAGTACAAATTATTGGTGCAAATTAAATGCATGGTGGGTGAAAGAGATTTTGAGACATACATGGCTCACTCTGGCAACGTTTGAAAGTGTTGTAGATGTTGATGAGGCTGAAGTGGTCTCCCTCAGGATGCTGGAATCTCAGGTGGCACTGGGAGACTTCTGCATTCATGCCCATTGGGGGATCTATGAAGCAGCTTGGAGCTACACACAAACATACTAAATTCAACTCTATTGTTCTTTCATAAACAACAAAATGCATGGTAAACAATTTACTAAAACACCTTGGACACTTGTTGGTGGCAAGCAGTTCCGGCGGCGGTCATTAATATGTGTGTGGGTGTCGAAGAAAAAATTGTCGGCTGTGATGGCAGGGTATCCGAGACATTAATCATGGCCGATTGGTTGATTTTTTTGACAGACACTGGGCTAGTCTACTGAAATCACAGGCACCTCCCTCTGGTGTAGCGATAATGAGTTTGATTGTCTTTGACAATGGAGCAATACTGCTGCACATTAGTGTGCTTTGCCTCAGTCCAATCTCACATCGAGTTTCATTTTAAACTAGAAAAATTACAGGGTTTGCAGTAAAAATACCAAGTCTGTTAGCACCATTTCTGCATCGGTAAAATAATTGGTTTGAGGTTGTTTAGAAGTTAAGCTTATCACGTGAACTCCGCAAACGCCTGAAGTAACACCGCTTCACCAACATTACTGTATGAAGCAAGGCCGCAGGAACTCCAGACCTGCCTGAATCAACATCGCTTGACCAACGGTACAGCCTAAAACAATGTTGTTGAAACTCCTTAACTGCCTAAAGCAAAGCCACTGGACCTATGGTACAGAATGAAACAATGCACTGGACCTACGGTACTGCCTGAAGCAATGCCGCTGGAACGCCGGTACTGCCTTAAACCAGTGGTTCTCGAATAGTGGGGGTGTGAAGCTACGTCAAGGGGGGCGCGTTTGACCTTGGGGAACATGCTTTTTTTTTTCTTTTTCAAATTTGTTTACTGTTCTAGAATAAAGTGCAATACCACTCCACTTCATTAGGGGGCAGTGGTGCTCTCTGACAGAATATGAAGTGTAGACAGGAAGTGTAGAAGACAGGTGGAGAGAGAAGGAGATAGAAACAAACGAAAGACTCCCGAAAGCTAAGACGAGGAAATATGATGACGCGTATGTAGCGGTTGGCTTTACTGTGACTACGGTGGGAGACGAGGAGAGACAGGTGTGCTTACTGAGTTTAAAAATGTAGGCAGCGGACAGCATAGCCAAATAATTTAGGGCGTCACTTAAAGACATTACACCCCAATCACCCTGAAAAGCCGCTTGAGTTTTTTTCAGCGAAAACGTGCCGAATATTGCCACCAGTCATGGTCCGTCAAACAATGTTTATAGTTTTATTAAGGATTTAATGTTTTTTTTTTTTTAAATTTCAGATGCACCTTAAATCTTTTCTGCTACAGTTAATAAAGCTATTCTTTGTTGTAAGTTGGTCCATATTTCTTTATTTTTTCTCTTATATGTTAATAAGGATACGGTGTTATGCAGAGGTGTACTTATAACAAATTATCACTACAAATTACCAGTACTTATAAAAATACCACTCTCTGCACCTCCGGAAGGTGCTGAAGAGACACTGCTGGATGTCCGATACAACCTGAAGCGAAGCAGCTTGACCTCCAGTACTGCCTGAAGCAATGCATTAGGACCTCTTCAGTAATACTTAAAGATTGTTTTAGTTATTAGAGTATTTTCTGCCATGTAGATTCCGTCAGACTGGTTCAGAGCAGAAAACAAAACAAAAACAAAATCACTTTATCAACTCAAATTGACCCCTGACTAGTACAATGTTTAAGACAAAAACAGTTTATGGCCCCTCTATCTTTGTTAAACGACAGCAAAATAAATAATCATACTGGTGAATTAATTAATAATTCTTCTTGTGCATGCCATCTTGGTGATGCTCCTCATTAATAAATATGTATTTATTTATTCATACATAAAATGTACAATTTTAATCGATAATAAATAAAAAAATGGAGATAGACAGACAGACTTGATGCTTACCTGTGAGCATTGCAGCGACGGTGAGCATCTCACTAGCACAGTCAAATTCACAGGATGCCAGCAGAGCCTTGGCCATCTGAGGATCAACGGGTAGCTCGGACATGATGATCCCCATTGCAGAAAGGTTTCCATCGTTGTCCAGGGCTGCCAGGTAATCCAGCTCCTCAAGCGCCTGCATCAGCCCCTCTGGGTCTTAGCCCAAAAAAATAGCATACATAAAAATGGTCTTTCTAAAATGTTTGCGGTTTTTAAAGCACTTACAACTAGAGAACAGCATTTTAAGCTCTAGTAGAATTGGTCACAATTATCCATATAGGTATTTAAACTAAACAGATATTTTTTAACAATGGTATCTCAGCACTACACTACCTGACAAAAGCTATACATTACTAATATTGCCAATTTCATCATTAAATACTCTGAAGATTTGAAATTGGCAGCCAGCTGTGGTTCTGGCTGCAGTACAATGACCAGTTGATGGATTTTATATGCAGTTGAGTATTTTTATAGCAGTAAACAGTGTTTGTTACAGAATTTTGAGAGAATACATATACTTTTTTAATCTGTGTAGACAGGGAACATTTTCTTAAGTAGTCATGTCATTAGAATGCATTCTGTGCCGGCAAGACAAGGATGTCTGCCATAGAAGAGAAAAAAATGCACACGCTAATGATGCAAGGGAGGCGTGTCATCAGCCGATGTGGATAACAGTGGTGCATGATGGGAAAATGTGTACCACAAGAATACCATGTTATTAGAAAACATACTGAATAGAACAAATAAACAATCCTAGACAAAATCTATAACTGAAGACCAGGATCAAACACAAAGCTTTTCCATAAAAAACTGTGCTCTTCTCTTCCTGTTCATTGTGTTCACCAGTGGATACTCAACTTTTCTTTCTTTTCTGATCCTGCTGACTCAAAGCTGTCAGTTCAGCAAATACACACATGAATGAGCACCAACAATCAACCACCGAGAGCCTGAATCCAACAAACTTAAAAACCAACGCATGTAAGTACTGCAGTATAAAATATGACTGCTTTGTATCTAGCTCAGAAAAACATAAATTGCAAAGCCAAATATAACCTGACTTCAAATACAATTGATAGATTTGCAGTGCCAAATAAGAGACTTGAATACCTAGATTTCCACAGGTAAAAAAAAAAAAAACACTCCACATGAAAATGCTAAACACCATTACAATTCTGTGAATTTTTTTTGCCAATTCAATAGGTGGCAGCCGATTCTAACCACAAACCATTGGCCACTCGGAAGCTTCTAAACTACTTTCTATTTTAGTTTTATCTCTCCCATTAAAGAGTTGGAAAACACAGATTTTAATGTCATCCTTGATGAACAAACTCTAAAACCTTTTATTTCAGGTTCTACCCGGTCGTGTCCAAAATCTACATTGTCACGACCCCTGACTTGGATATTGTTGCAGTTTGGCACCTTTTTATACTATGTCCACCAGAGACTAGGTTCTTTGTACACAAGGAAATGCTGCTAAACAAACCCTGTCCACATGACAACACTAGCAGCACTAACATCTTGAGGAAATTGGTAAGCATTTGGAATCATAGCACTTATAATAGTAAGCAGCAGGTGGTGTTGCTGTCCGATAAATTCAACAATTAAAAAAATAGAGTCCTTTGAATAAATAAAAAAATTTAATAAATGAAGAGGAGCAGCATCACGTAGTGAACAGGTCCTTTGTGAAAGAAGTCAGTTTATTAAAACAAAAGCACTTAGTCTGGTAAAAACAAAACAAAACATTTAAATGCAATATGCTTCCTTTACAAGCCTTTTCATTTGATACTAGAAGTGCTACTAAAGTTTTACAGCGTAGCTTCACTAATAGTTTACTACTTTAGCTTACATATAGTTTTAGTTTCTTACAAACAGAATTTTAGCAAATGATTTATAAAAACATGATAGTGTCTCAGTAAAGACTTCCCGTGTGTGCGTTTTCGGGTGTATGAATTACATAGTAAAGGATGTTTACTCTGAACGCACCGGGTCTGGTCAGGAATTGACATTGTGTGATCCCTGCCACTTCCATCCTCTTGAGAAACAGCACAGTGGATGTAATGTTCGACTCCAAAATCTTCGGACTGACTTCCACAGCAAACTGAAGATCGTCTGGGTACAAACAGAAGCATTTCCCTGCAGACAACATGAGCGTACAAGCTTTCATCTTCAGTCTTAAAGATTAGGTTAAATTCATGTAGAAGGTCTACACTGTAACAATGCTTTTTTAGCCAATTTGCTCACACCATAGAATAACATTTATTCAGAACAGAAGAAAAGAAGCATCAGGTAACCGTAAAAACTCCAGACCTGTAGACCCGGTCAGCTGTTTCCGGATTTCAGCTTGACATTTGCTGATTGGCCTGAAGACCTCCGAACCGGCTCTCACTCGTGGGTTATACACCTACAGACAGCACAATCACTTTAACAACATATGATTATGAAGTGAAGGTTTTTAATAAATATGATACAATGTATGTGCAAAATGTAATCTGCTGCTTTTTGGAGGAAGAAAAATCAAGACCTAGGATTTGAACCAGTAGCAGACTGTATGGTAAGCCATTGACCATTGTCACTTAGCCACTGATGCTATGCCATTTTAAGTAGAAATACTAATTTATAAAAGTTGCTTAAAGCAATAAACACACATCGAAAACATATTTTAATTAAAACCTTTTGACAAAAATCATTGTATTTGTAGACACGTAATTGTGAAATTTTTAATGTGCTCAAAATTCAAATTACTGCTTTTGGTATCAACAGGAAAAACATTTAGCGGGTTTTATCCTGCTAACACACTGTTAAACACAATGTTAAACAGAATGCGCCACTTTGAGTATTTGATTTAGAGATTGTGTTGTATCTTTGCACCATCTGGTCATTTGAATCTGTCTCTTCTCTTGTACATGGGCGGTAGGCTCTCGCAGCAACCTGAGACAATCTGACTGGTCACCCTCTGTAGTTTAGTAACTCAACACAATCACTTTTAAACCACTCATTTTAATAAAGAAGGGCAAGCTTTACTTTCTCCACTAGCCTGGTTAAAACCAGCCCCTCCCACTACATTTTACTTGGCTCAGAGAGTCTGGAGCTGAGCTTCATTTTTCTCTGGTAACATCTATACTGGCCAATCAGCTAATAGCGGGAGAAACTGTGAGCGAAGAAGTCACCTTCGTGTGCATGAATTTGTAGTTAGTCTGGTGATAGAACTTCAATGGCAGTGTGAAATTGTTCCATGAATTCTTACATTCTCAAACCAAGTCTAAAGTTGTTGTTAACAGGGATCTCAAACAGCTTGTTTATAAACTATCCGCAGTCTTCAATTCTACTCATTAAACTTTCAGAAGAACATCATGAGCAATGGATTGGATGAAGGCAGACACTATCATTTTAAAATTTCCCAGAATGCCCGTCTCCAAGTAGAAAACAAAATGAACGGCTCGGTTCCAGATCCTCTGTACGAGTTGAAATGTAGTGGAGGGGCTGTTTTTAACCAGACTCAACACTAAGAGAAGATAACAAGAGTGGACATATGTTCAAAATATTGTCACCTTTTTAAGCAGCTATCCTAGAATCAAAATCATTCTAATAAATCACAAACAAATGATCATTGTGTAAAATTAAAACATAAATGTTTGTATTTTTATAAACGGTGCATTCATGTAGTGCTTTTTCATTATGAAAAGTAACACAATCGTTGCTATGGACTTGGGTTCTTAGTAAACTAAAGAACACCACTGCCTCCAACACTGAAAACCTGGTGTAAATTCTGATTTAGACGCTGTTTTCAAAACACATCCTTTTAAAAAGCTGGTTATGCCGTTACGCTGCTGCATTTATGTGTGGCCGAATAGTGTAACAGAGCAGGCAAAACTAAAATTAACCAGGTACATGCAGAGTCCATCACCATCCACAAGTTGACTTCTTGATTAAAGTTAAATAAAAACAGCAAAATACATACAAATCTAGAGACAAAAAGGGCTTGTCATTTGGGATGAGATATTTTAGACTGATGTTTAGTTCAATAATTATCAACCTTTACACAAACATTGGTGTTCTTTTTGAAAAGTGTTATAAAAAAACTCAAATATCAAGGTATATTTTTCTAAATTTGGAAAATAACTTTAAGTTGGATATTTGTCTGTGAATCAATAGCAAATGCAAACTATTACTTTCTGACTTAATAAGAAGTGAAAGTAGTCTTTTAAATGGTTCGATTTATATTTGATTTGCTATGAAATTTCAAAAGGAATAACTTCAAAGGGAAAGGAAAGGGAAAAGAAAGAAAACAGCTAAACATGAGAAAAAACAATCATAAGTATGAACACAAGACTATCTAAAACTATATTTTAGAAATGAAAATAACGTTTAGTCTAGTTTCAGTAACTGTAGCTTAAACTTGCAACAGGACAGTTTAAATCCATCAGACGCACCGTTCTTTTCTCGACTCCAGTATCGATGACGAAAGTAATGGAATCAAGTGCCCAGAAGAGGTCCTCTGATTGGCTGCAGGAAATAAAGACCCGCCGCATGATCCGAGTGCTCTCTGTGATTGGTGACCATACGTTAGTGTGTCTGGGGCACATGGGCACTACCAGCATCTCTCCCAGAGACAAAGTCATCCTGGATGCCTCTTTAGTAAGGATGTTACAAGCACACACAACCTCCTGAAACACAAACGATTTATCTCATATCTCAGTCAGAGTTAATCATGCCACGAACTAGATCACGCACAAAAACCTTTAAAAAGCATATAAAAGAGAAGTAATAAATGTTTTTATCAACAGTTTCAACTCAAAATGGCAATTTTTTTTCTTGTGTCTACAATCTGGTTTTATAATCTAAATCATGGTTTTAGTTCACTTTGCTAGATTTGACCTTCATGACAATGGAGTTATTTTTAAATGTCTCTCACTGGAGCTGTAACGGGATTTACTCTCTTCCAAATTCTTTCTTTACTTTTACCCCTTTTAAATTGGTTCACATTTTGATGTAAACATTTAAAGTATTTTAGTATTGTTATTTTTTAAGTCTTTCTGGATGCGTGTTTTAAAAAATGTAGTATAATTTATTTATTTATTTATTTATTTTAGTGTTTTACATACTAATATGTTAGCATTTTGTCTTAAATATTATAAATGGTTGCCATTTACTATTTGTTCCCTGTTTTTGAAAATAAATAATTTGTCTTGAACTTATTTTTTTTATGCTTTGAATTTTTTGGCACTTACAAATCAACGCTCGATAATAGCACAACTTATTCTGCAAGTTATAGGAAATAGGGTAAAATACTGCATTAATGCAGACTTATTTAATGCAGCATTTAAAAATCAGTATTTAGTAATATATTAAACTGAACAGAAAAACTAATCAAATAAACCAGAAAAAACTGATTCATATTTAACTAAAAGAACATTTTTTATGTACATTACAAACAACTGATGACATTCATAAACATACAAAAATCACAATGACAAAAAGTAAAGTGTAAATTTAATAATTTTCATACATTTTTTCACATTTTTGTTGAAGTCTGGCATATTGTCGGAAAACTGAAATTACTTTTAAAGACTTCCTTCAGGTTGCTTGTGTTCTACCCATAAAAGATCCCTTTACTCAAACCCTCAAAAGCCTTCAAACATTTATTTATTAATTAATATTTTATGGAAATTAATTCTGAAATTCTGAGTAAAACTTTTGAACATTCAAATGATTTTATGCTGAGCAAAAGAAAGTGCATCACATTACTGTTCCAGTAGAAGAGCTGAGCAGACGAGTTCTTTCAGATGCTGCTGATGCTGCTCAACTCAACAATCTCTTTGTTTTGATGAGGAAACAAACAATGAGGGACACTCTGCTATATGAGCATTCTAAAAGAACTCAGTAACCATGCCTTTGTAAAAAGCTTTTATTGTCTCACTTTGTATGTTTTTGAAAGATAAATATATTCTTAACATACATGTAAACTTTTTAATTTAATGTTTAAATAATTTATGAGACCTATAAAACTACAAAAAATAATATGGCTAATACAACAGTTATTGAATGGTGATTGTACTAGTATCATTACAGACTGTTTAGCAATTAGAAAGCTTTTCACTTTTAAGGTGTTTAAGTGTGTTAATAATTAAAGTTAGATTGGATTGAATAACTTTCTACTCTTGTAAAAAAACAATAACAACCTATAATTTTAATTAATATTTTATACATATATCAGATATGCAATGAATATGCCTCAATGAAGTAAAAGCTAATATTGACACGTTATGTGTTCAAATTGAAGACTAAGTGTTTGCGTATACACTCGCTGGCCCCTTTATTAGCTACACCTTGCTAGTACTGGACTGGCCCCCTTTTGCCTTCAGAACTGTTCTAATCTTTTCTGCCATAGATTTACAAAGGTACTGTAAACATTCTACAGAGAGTGTGTTTCATATTGAGATGATAGTATCACATAGCATCCACGATGATGATCTCTCGTTCCACCACATCCCATATGTGCTCTACTAGATTGAGATCTGGTGGCTGTGGAGGACATTTGAGTACAGTGAACACCAGGATGAAATGATCTACACATTATGACCTGGTGCTTTATACTGCTGGAATGATAGCCTGTGCTCATAAAGGTACCGAGATGGTTAGCAACAATACTCAAGGAACCTACGGCGTTGAGACAATGCTCAGTGGGTACGAATGGGCACAAAGTCCGCAAAGCATTACACCACCAGCATCAGCCTGAACCTTTGATGAGGCAGGATGGATCCATGTTTTAAAGTGGTAGACTAACTTCTGACCCAACCATTTGAATGTTACAGCTGATATCACGACTCAACAAATCAATCCAATCTTCTATCATTCAATTTTGGTGAGCCCTTGATTGGATTGTAGCCTCTGTTTCCTATTCTTAGCTGGCAGGAGGGGCAACGGGTGTGCTCTTCTGCTGCTGTATCCTGTCCGCCTCAAGGTTGGATGTGTTCAGAGATGCTCTTCTAGCCCTTCTCTGACCTCTGTCCTTAACAAGGCATTAGTGCCCACAGAACTGATGCTCACTGCATATGTTCTCTTTTTCCGATCAATTCTCTGTAAACCCTAAAGATGGCTGTACGTGAAAATTCCAGTAGATCAGCAGTTTCTGAAATACTCAGATCAGCCTGTCTAGCACCACAAAATTCTGATGCTCCGTTTGAACTGCAGCAGATCGTCTCAACCACGTTTTATATGCCTAAAATGCATTGTGTTGCTGCCATGGGTGATTAGAAATTCTCATTAACGAGCAGTTGTACCTAGTAAAGTGGCTGAAGTGTGTAGACCACTGTTTTGGCATCCTACGCATTTGGTAAGTCTTTATGCCATTTTCTTTTGTGATCAGAAAGTGTTCCTATTGGATTAAAACTGTATAAATCTCCAAAGGCAGATAGAGACATTTGATGGTATTTTAAAACCAATGTATAAATGAGTCAGTCACAGGCCTCCAGGATAATTTCAAAACATTTCAAAATGTGTTCAGAGGAGGATTGAGTAAAGCCATAACAGGTCCGGAACAACATGGAGGTAAGGGATTTTGGTAAGGGAGTTTTGTCAAAAAAAAAAGGCTAATTTATAAAAAAAAAAAAATTACCATCCAAAATACAAACATCAATTCACACAACAGAAAACGGACCTTAGAACCACAAAGCTTTGGTGAACCATCATTTTTACCCTCAAAACAACTTACAAGTTGATTTGTATAGAAGAATCAAATACAGCAAAAAATTTACAGGGAAATGTTTACAGTCAGAATAAAGTTATTAATTAATTAAGTACTAATATTACTAACCCCTCAACTTATGACATTGCTTGACAGTTTTACTCTCAAGTGAATAGGGCTTTAGATCAATCATAATAGATAAATCCATAAGCTTACTTGCTCTGAAGCCAGGAACAGGGCGATGTCTCCGGGCTCTCTTGAGCGATGCACCTCAAGCACCAGCCTCAGGGCTGAGTAAAAACCCTCAGTGCCCTCTCTTCGCTCTCTACTGCTGTGTATCACCTCTCCAGCACACGGAGCTTCCAATGCTAGCTTTGGGGGATTTCCGTACAATGCCTGCAAGGGTTCCGGGACCGGAGGCGCAGTGAGGACAACCACTCTGAGCTCTGGACGGTGCACCATCACCTCTCTGAGCAGAGCGAGTAAGAGGTCAGTGCTGACGGTCCGTTCATGAGCCTGGTCGATCACTACCACCCCGTAATGATCCAGAAGAGGATCAGACATCATCTCCCGCAGGAGGGTGTCATCTGTGCAGTATCTGGTGAAAGAAAGTGAAAGTGAATTGAAAGTGACCAGATATGGAGTGACCCATATCTGGAATTTGTGCTCTGCATTTAACCCATCCCAGTGTACACACACAGCAGTGAACAAACACACCGTGAGCACACTCCAGGACCACAGGGAGCAGTCAGGAAACTGGTGTCTTGCACCACAGCTGTGGTTGTTCAACTCCTTCAACTCAGTGGATCTGGGGATCGAACCAGCAACCTTCCGATCACAAGTCGATCTTCTTATCCACCAGACCACAACTGCAGACGGGAAGACTAGTTCATTCACAGTACAGAGAATGTTCATATGTTCATATCTTCTTTCAAAAGATATGCTTGTGTGACATTACATAGTAGGGCTGAACGATTTAGAATTTTGCGCTAATGATTTACAATATCCTCATTTTTTCCAAAGATTTTCTTTTTTGTTTTTCCAAAAGTCTTCAAAAACTAATATTTATAAGAGCTAAAATATATTAATATTTAATATTGCATTTAATATTAATTTCTAATTAAAATGAGCATTTATAACCTATAATCACAGTAGTCCTGCAATGATTGATTTGTTCCCAACCTTGTGCAAATATTAAATCTGGTTAAAATACTAATAAAAAGTCAGTAAAATCAAACAAAAGAAAGACGGCGCTATGGTGGAGTTGGTCATTCTGTACCAGGAAGGTTGACGCTTCGATTCCTGCAAAGGGCCTTTCGGCCGTAGTGACCCTGGGCAAGCAAACTCACCCACATTGCCCAGTGTGGATGTGTGTGACTGGTGGGGTTGTTTTGGTGGTGGGCAGGAGGCTGTAGACGCAGAATGGCAGTCACGTCCTGTCAGACTGCCCCAGGGCTGAGGGCTACCAAGGTAGCTTATCACCAGCAGAGTGTGAATGTGGAGTGAATGAATAATGCTCTGGTAATTATAAAGCGTCTTTGAGTGTCTAGAAAAGCACTAAATAAATTATTTATTTAAAGGCATTATTATTATTATTATTATTATTATTATTATTTTATTATTATTGTTACACTGAAGTGTAGCTTTACCTTCTTTTAGTTAAAAAATGACGTACCAATCATGCAAACCTTTAGATTGCACTTTAAAAAGAATGAATAGTAATGTTACCATACAAACTTAAGTTTTATTTCCACAAGATTGTGTCTAATCACAAAACTTTAATTGCAGTTTCTGCACTTTGGAAATTGTGTTAATTCATATTGCGGTTTAATTGCAAATTCGATTAATTGTTAAGGCCTATTAGTCTGGATTTGGTTTAGTTTATCACTTAACACTATTGGGTGTTTTTATATTTTGCCTCACAATTACAAAAATAATTGCAATATTGTCAATCTAAAATTGCCATCATTTCTTAAAGCAATCTTTCTGCTGGGTCTATTGCTCATATTTTAGAGCTCAGTGAATATTTGTAGGGTTCATAGGCATGAAAAAACACATTAAAACCCTTTCCTGCATTCTAATCTCTGTGAAAAAGCTCCCACCCAGCTCACCCCATGTTTCCTTGTGAAAAAAAAACATTCTCCTAATGATGCAACTCTACTCCCCAAGTAAGAGCTGTGAGGAGGGAGGAGTTGGGTTTCCAGGAATTAATAAATGATGCAAATGTGCAGGCTCACATCATGAAAAAAAAAATCGTGTTCAACCTACTGTATGTAATTATGTACATTACAATTTGATTTGAATTAAAAGGGTCACTCTCCACTCCATATTGGACTTCTTACAAACCCTGAAGTTAAAAATGCTAATAGCTGCTTCAGACCTGAGGATGGTGTTGCTGGAACAGCAGGATTCCAGGGGGATGCTGTATCCGATCTCATGACCGATGTTGATGTCCATCTCATCAGCAACTCTCAGAGCTAGATCGACTGCCTGACGACTCTGGATCTGACTGCACACCACCACACCATGCTGATACTGAGCTGACAGGCAGAACTCAGCGCACCACTGAGGGATCTGAAACAAATAAGGCCTGTCAGTGCTACCATTACAGTATAATTATATGCGTGTGTGAGGTTGAGAATCTGAATCTGCAGCTGCTAAGCATACGTCTCATGTCACATTTTTTATTAAAACATTTCAGACATACAGTGATTCAGCCAAGTTCAAGTTCATTCTTCTTTACAAAACATCTCCAGTTCAGTCAGGTTTGATGGTTACTGAGCATGGACAGCCCTCTTCACACCACAAATTTTCAATAATATTCAGGTCTGGGGACTGAGATAGCCATTTTAGAAGTTGTACTTGTTCTTCTGCATGAATGTCTTAGCAGATTTTGAGCAGTGTTTAAAGGGTTGTTGTCTTGTTGAAAGATCCAGCCCCAGAGCAACTTCAACTTTGTTGCTGATTCCTGGACATTGTTCTCCAGAATCTGCTGATATTGAGTGGAATCCATGCAACCCTCAACTTTAACAAGATGTTCTAATCATCCTGCACCTCTGCGTATCTGAGATTTTTCTTAGTCTGCCACTTCAGCCCTTAACTAGAACTGTACCTCTGGTCTTCCTTACAATGTTCCTTACAGTTGAAACTGACAGCTTAAATCTCTGAGACAGCTTTCTGTATCCTTCCCCTAAACCTGTTCAACAATCATTATTTTCAGGTCATCTGAGAGTTGTTTTGAGGTTCCCATGATGCCACTCTTTAGAGAAAATATGAGAAACACTTACAATTGGCTTCTTTTAAATACTTTCTTATGATTGGATTCACCTGTGTATGGAGGTGAAGGGTCTCTGAGGTTACCAAAGCAATTCTGAGTTCTAATAATTAGTGCTAAAGGAAATCAATGAAATTTTATTTAAAAGATTTTGCACACTTTCCATAAATCATATAAACTTTATTTCACTTCTCAAATATCAATGTGTTTCTCTACTATGTGATATATTTAACTGACATTTCTTATCCAGACAACTAATGATTTATAAAGGAAAACCATTAAAGTTTACAAAGGTGCGCAAACTTTTGCATACCACGGTATGTTAAAGATCTTGTAGTGCGGATGTTCAAAATTATATAGAAACAGGTTTTTAAACATGTTTTAGTCCTTCAGATCCTTTTTATATATATACTAGTGTTTGATTTGTGTTCTATGCTAATGGATCGATTGGGGCAAGGTTCAGCACATTCTGCACACTATTTCATGTGAGCTCACTTCCAGAGCGTCTCGTGCAAACGAGTATGTTTTTGGTAAGGAACACTTCACAAAGTAGCATTTTTTAAAGAGTCGTTTTTTACACACATTAACCTCAGGTACAGATGTCCTGAAGTAAACATAACCTGTCAGAAGGCTGCTTGCAGTGAAATGAGCTCTGTGTATCGTACAAGAGATTCAAACTCATCTACTCCAAGACCCATGCCTGTTTGTGTTTTTATCATTGCTTAGAAATTGCAGTGAAAAACATGTGAAGTATGGGAAAACTTAACAAAATTATGCTTTTGAAAAAACAAGTGAAGTTTGTTTAAGATCCCTCTGGGAATAAGACGTCAATCACAGGCTGCAGCCAGAGGGACATGTGCTTATTCATTACAATCATTTGTTTAGACTCCATTAATACCTCCATCTCAACCATGTGCACTACTACATCATACACATATGAGATCATCACTGCAGCACACACCCCAGCGAGAGCAAGAAACACATAAAGGAAGGAACATTAGACCAGTGGAAAAAGTATGTTCTTATGTACATTTGAGATCTTGGTTCCAGTCCCAATCATCCTGGTACTGAGCAATGCAGAAAAAGAGAACCAAAGTTCTTTACGCACAAGGCTCTCAGCCATACAACGATAACACTTTACAATAATATGACATGACTCGCATTACTCAATGCACTTTAAGTTAATGATGAGTTAACATAAGTATTAATCATAGGCTCATCAAACGCATGCATGAGTCATATAAATTATCGCATCAATCCCTGTCCTAATTGATAATTTGTTTCTGATTGTTAATTCATGTAATAATTGACCCAGAGGTGCACACGTTTTTCAAAAGCTGTATGTATTTCAAAATTAAATGGTGCACAAGCATGATTTACCAGCTGGTCGAGGCACAAGTAACAATGGATAGTAGGATAGCTGAGGGACGGGGTGGTATTTGGGCTTGTGCAAGTTGTTGGCTGATCAAATTGATAACTATGTTAAACTCAAGAGGTGACCTCACTTCTGGATGCCTAATAGGAGGTTAGGGATTCTGCAGTGTATCAACTAAGCGAAAAAATCAACTGAATAAAAAATAAAAAAACTTTGACAAACATAAAGGGTTTTTTGTTGACCTTTTAAGTTAAATTCAAAATTAAAATATGTATAATTTCTGGCAGGACCCCTTGAATAATCTTTGGTCAGCACTGAGGATCAAAAAAACCTTCTTTTCTGGTATGGCGTTCATTAACTAATTATGATTTATGTTACCTTTTTGTAAAGTATTATAACCTTTTGTATAACTATATAATATTTTTCTTTATATAGTAACTTCACATTTAATCTGTTTTAAAATATGCTACATCTTTACATATGCCTTTGATGATTGAAGTAAAGCCCAAAGATAGAATCTAGTTTTTAAAATGTACTTTTCAACTTCTAGAAGTAGTCTATTAAAGTTTAGCTTTCACTTGACATAAAAGCCCCTTGGGTGAGAACACTTATTTCAGAGGTGAAGTAGAGACCTCCCATGTGATGAGTCATAAAAGCATCCGCTGTTTGTGCTGCATTTGCTCTCAGTATTCCTCCAAAAGCAGCTGAGTGAACTCACAGTTTAGCCCTGTTCGCACTGGAATATTGTACGCTAGGGCCCTTGAAATTAAAATTAAGACATTCAAATTCAAAGACAGAAAATCTAATTCAAGACTTTATAATGGCATATAATATCCAGGTTTATTAAATTACAATTATCAATAATTCAAATAAACACAATTATATTTCAGATTGTTTTGGCGGATCTCTAGCTCCAAAAAAATCCATGCACCAAGAGCAAAAGACCTTACTGTGACCCACTTGTTTAGAACAGGTACTAAACAATTACGTGTACCATTTTAGCCCATCACAATAATAAAGTTAAGTTTCCAGAATGCAAAGAATCTGAAGTGTAGAAGATCCCTTCTCGTCCATGATCCTGAGCAAAAAAACAACAACAACAACGGCAGACAAATATTCACACTTTCCCCTTCATTACGATTGTTTCACACACTGGTGACTGAAAGCAGTCTGACAGGACGTGGCTGCCATTTCACACCTGCAGCCTCCTACCCATCCCCGAACCCCACCAGTCACACACATCCATAAAGGGCAATGCGGGTGAAGTGGCTTGCCCATGGACCTGACAGGGATCGAACTGCCTAGCCTCTGGTTACATGATGACCAACTCTACAGTGCTCCAACACTTTGCCACCCCAAGCTGCTTTTAACTATGGTTTGCTTTTTCCATCCAAATTTGTCTGATAATTTAGGTTCAAATTGACACCTTTTTCCAAATACAATGCAAACAAGTCAATTCATTTCTGTACCACAAAATTACTTCCATTCGACTTCGATAGTATTGTAAATGGCATAAAAGAGAGAAAAGAAGTAGTTCAAGCTCTGAAAACTCCAGAGATCATATCTGTGCGGCATTAAGTTTCTTTCTTGAGCTATTTTTAGAACTTCTGCAGATTTCCTCAGCCTCAAACTCATAGAAATTCGAATACTTTGTGAGGGTTTCTCAAACAAAACTAACGCTTTCAATTCAAATAATGTTTTGTCCAAAAATATATAGAAATATTGAACACCACGAACAAATAATTCTGAACCTACTTGCTTTTACAAACACGGTAATCAAACTTCTAAACGTGTTTGAGCCTCCACTCCTCTCACCTGTGTGCTTTTCCCAGACTTTGCTGTGCCAGAAACGATGATGAGGTGGTTCTTCTCCAGCAGACTCAAGAACTGGTGTCTGTGCCTCCAGACAGGCAGGCTCTTCCTCTCCTGGAGAAGTCGGTAGTACCTGGAGGAGTATGGCAGCCCATCAAACTGGTTAAGTTCCAAATCATCTCCAAACTCGAACAGCTCCTCGGGATCTTCTCTCTTGAGCTCTCCCTCAGAGAGATCACCGCTTGCAGCCATGGTCATGAGGAGGAGAAGGAGGCGGGTGTTAGAAGAGCGGAGCAACACATAAAGTTAGATCTTTAAAGTCTCTCTCAGGAGCTCACGCTCTTCGCACGAGGGCCCAAACACCGTTCGCAGGCAGGAGCTCGGGAATAACGAGTTTGTTGGTAGTGTTTGTGAGGTTAAGCTAGCCTAGCCGTGCTGTAGACGCCGAAACGCCGAACACGAGTTGATCCGGGTATTCTCCGAACAGCTGCTGCGCGTGATCAACATTCTCTCACTAATTCTTTATTTGTGTTTATTTACTTTGTTAAAAACACACATAATGAAACGTTGACTGAGCGTTTTAAAAAGTTTTGACGTAATTCCGTTATGAGTTATTTTTAGTTGGCTGAAGTTTTGTTGAGCTGTTGACTGAAAGAATATTTTCTAGTTAAGCTCTCATTCTCAATGTCTGTTGTTGACTGGATTTAAAAAAATACTTTCAGTTGGTGGAGCTGTGTCTAATGCATTGAGACGATTAATAAAATGTGAGCGGGCCGTGTGAGTACTCGTGTTATTCATTAATATAGTAGTTTATTCATTAATAGTATTGTTTATTGTTATAGTTTATTTTCGAAATACAGTGTTTATATAATATACATGCATTATGTGATTAGCCAACCTATCCAAGCTGGCACACGTCACTTCAACAACTATTGACTAAACCCTCATTCACTCTTCAAACTTTACTATTCATTATGGATCGGAATAGAATAGATTTTAATTCATGCTTTTATACTAGGCTTTTCTATGCAAACTCTTAAACATGATGACGCTGAAAAAAAATGGTTTACTTACGTACTTATTATAAGAACACATATAATACATTTTGTATAATAAACTACAAATAGTGACCAGCAGCATCTAATAAAAGTGCTGGTCATGAAAAGGTTGATTTATTTCAGTAATTCCATAAAATACACTTTTCTATTATTTTATTACTCACGGAGTGTTACTTGCTGAAATTGAAAAAGCAGGTGTTATATTAGAGTTTGCTGGTCATGTTCTGCTGCGTTTTTTGTCCCTCAATTGTATGTTGCGTTCTGTAAATGTACTAAAAGTCTTTATTAGAAACCTTTTTTAAAGGTTTGCATTTCAGCCCCCCAAAATAATCCTGTTTTGTTACTGAATTGCCAACGGGAGACAAAAAAATATTTCTTCAAGCCACAGAAATATCCTTCACTCATTTACTCAGTTAGAAGTGTATTGTAAATATCCTTTCATCTATCATTTAATTGAAATGTGTGTAAAGGTTTGAGAGACAAAAATGTGTTTACTTACTTTTAGAGCGGTGGGAAGCTGAGCCTTGAGCTTGGGAATAAAGAATAGTGCATGAATGGAGAGCTACTCACTATCAAAAGCTATCAGGTGATTAAAAAGTTCATTTTTGTTTACTCTGATAGCTGAAGAGTTTATTTTAATGAAGATAAAGCAGTATTTTATGCAATGATACATTTGGAGGTTTACTGTTTATCTAACTTCCTCCCAACAGAGAAACGACCAACAATAAAGATGGCACGACTGCATTGTGGAAATACGTTGCTTTTGAATAAAATATGTAGTTAAAGCTTTACCATTTATCAAAGACAGTGTTGTTACCAAACTTTTACATGTTTAAAACTGTGAATACAAAAAATATCCAGAAACCCATCTAAAATTACACATTTTCTGCACGCCTCTCTCTGGATGCATCTCTTTCAGGTTGGAGCGAGTGCTCTGCAAAGATGGTTTTGAAAAAAAGGTATTTGAAAAAAAAAGTTAACACATGTTTCTTTGTAGACATGTTTAAAATGTTTTATTGTATTCACATTATCTTTCAGAATATGAATACAGGACTGATTGAGCAGATGGATTGACACATTCTTCACAATATCTTCATTGAGAACTTTATTTGAGTTTTGTTGACTGTTTGTTCATTCCAGACTTGAACATACAATGTTTGTCAAGACAATGTTTTATTGATCATACATTTATATTTAATTAGCATCTTAAGGCCATGATGTAAAAGAAAGAAATCCGAAAGTGAACATATATGAAAACCATGACTAAACTAGCAGTTCCTTGTGTAAGCTGAACAGTCTCTGTTTCATAAAACACTTCCTTAAGTATATGAATATGTGAGTGTATATTGTAAACTCAGTTTGGCAATAGCAATGGCTCTGCTATAAAGTGTGTAATATAAAAGTAAAAAAGACTCATATTTAAGAACTCACATGATGGTTTAGTGAGGATTTTATCAAGATTAATCCTTGTAAAGCGGAGTAAATTGATTAAAAGTATTTTAATCTTTACAGAACAATTCATAGTTATTATGAATGCAATGCATTTGTATTAACATTGATGTAAACTGTTAAAGCCCTTTTCATGAACCACTGGATGACATCACAGACAGCTCCAGGAACAGCCCAAACCTTAACATTTAGCTTCAACCACATGGACCGATTCAAACTATAAAACAACCTTCTGATCTTTAAAATAATCTGAAGATGTGCTTTTTTTAATGTAGGAAAACATCTGTAAGACGTAACTCGATTTATTAGGCTGAAGGCATGGATCTTTGCACTAGATAAGGCTTTATCTGGGTCATGAACTGGATTAGTTTCCTTTCATACTGTCCTTAGAGGTCCAATTATATACTTATTACTACTTTTACATTAAGAATTTTTTACTGTAAAACCATACTTTTAATAGTTATTTTCAGTCCCAATCTGGGTTGGAGGAGATGGGTAGTCTCATTGACTGTTCGGTCAACAGTTTTACATCTTCATAAAGCTTTCTCGCCTGAATCTCTTGAACATCTTAATAAGAATTGAGACACTCATCTTAGATTGAGTTCCTAAGTTTGTGCAATCCACAGTGAGATACAGCTGTACACATCTATGCAGCTATCAGAGAAATAAAAATATGCCACTTATACTCTGTGATAGAGGTTCCCCAAATGCTAATAATAAATCATTGCACTGTAAATAGTTTGTTTCCATTAACATTGAAACATGTTAATTTGAAACATTAGATCTTTTTAGAAAATGAAGGCCATCAGATCTAGAGGTATGAATGCCTCTTGAGCCAAAACAAAATGTGAGTTTCCATATTTGGCCAAGCAATGACCAATGAAAGTTTCAGAGTGCTGCTATGACAAAACAGCAGCAGAAAAGGAAACAGATGAAGAACGTGATGAAGAGCAATCAGATGAAGAATAACAATGAGAAGAAGAGATGAAGAAATTGTGGAAGAGGACAATACGAGCATTCAGAAGCTCATCCTGCTGGTGTTCTAAGAAGCTGCTCACCTTGTTGCTGTTTGACAAAGCCCACCGGGACCACCAGGGCATTGCTGCTGCAAGCTTGTGTTTACTTTTCAGACTTAATGGGGTTGTTACCTATGAAAAAATTATTTTTATATGTGCTGAACATGGAATTATGTGACCCAACTAGAACAAACTAATCAGAGAGTTGAGAATGCAAGCTTGCTGAAATCTTGTTTTAAAGCCACTTTTTATTTTTTATGTTGAGGTAAAAGTTTGATTTTTGGAACTTCCCCATTGCATTATTCCTTTGTATTCATTAGATCCAAACCGTAGTTAAAAAATCCTTAAAATAGAATATTGTGCTTGCAATTTTAAGAGAACAACCGATTAAGACAGCCCATTCTAAAACCAGATATGTCAAGGCTAACATTTTTCACAGCATTTTTTCTCTGACTCTCAAATATAAAAAAAGGATTTCAATACTTCTTTAAGTCATTTAAAAATCAGTCCAATACACATAAAAGAGTCCAGAATACAGGCCTAAAAACAGCGACTGTTCAAAGCTGTTCAAACTACAACCTCCAACTTGGCGTGTATGTTGAGCTCTGGTTCAGCTTTCAACATCCAAACAATGTTGTTGAAATTCACAGAATACACATGGTCTTCTCTTCAAGATAAGAACAGTCAAGCCAAACACTATTAAAAAAACAGTTTAAAAAGTGTGCTCTATGTTAAAATAAATAATAATAATAATAATTAGACTTTTCTAGACACTCAAAGACGCTTTACAATTATCAGAGCATTATTCATTCACTCCACTCTGGTGGTGATGAGCTACCTTGGTAGCACTCAGCTGGGGCAGTCTGACAGGACGTGACTGCCATTCTGCGCCTACAGCCTCCTGACCACCACCAAAAACACCCCGCTAGTCACTCACATCCAATGTGGTTGAAGTGGCTTGCCCAGGGCCACAACGGCAAAAGGGCCCTTGCGGAATCGAACCACCAACCTTCCAGTTACAGAACGACAAACTCCACCACTGCGCCATCTTTCCGCCTCGAAAAATACCACGTAAATAACACCCTGCTTGTACCTGAGCTGCGATCGATAGCACCACTTCTCACACCTGAAACTAGGAGTCCCACAGAGGTTCATATGCAAAAATACAACTGTGTCCTGCTCCAGAGTCCTCAGCTGCTGAACCGAGGCTTTTGGAACAGTGCAGGGATTTTCGGAGGAGGTCTGCAGAAAAAAGGACATATTAGTTTCAGTTAAAACAGATAACAGAAACATTAAAAAACTATTTTTGTTCGGTTGGGTATTTTTGACTGCTACTCAGGGTACTACAGGATGTATGTCATAAAATACTAGAAAGATAATAAGCGCAAGCACATACTTAAGAAGAACAAGTGCCCTATATAAATTTAACTTTCTCCAGGACAGCAATAAATAAAATCGCTACTTCTGAATAGTTATTGAGTAACAATTAAACAGAGAAGTATCTATTAAAGAAAACATCAATGGTTAATATATATATCAAACTAAGTTTGAAAGAGTTTGCAGGGAATTAATTAATTCAAAAATAAACATTATTTATTTCAAGCTATTTCTCTTCTAGATCTGTCACCTGTTTTCCCTGTGTTCTCATTTACATTCCATTATGTTAGCACTCATCACACTCTGTTCTGTTCTTTTTCAGTTGGTCATTGCAACCAAACTCTCTAATAGTATCTGAATTTTTTTCTCTGAGTCTCATGTTGAAAGCCCCACCATGACAACATTAGAATAACTCAACCCGCCAGTATATTACAACCAGCTCTCCTAACCTTACAAACTTTGCAATATTTCCCATTCAAATTAATTCAAGCCATGTTTCACTGGATTAAAAAAAAACTGTAATTGTTTGATACCTGCAGGGCAATGTGTGGGACCCAGGGGCCCCTGGTGTAAGAATGGTTTTGGGGAAAGGGCCTGGGAGTCTCACAGCACTGGAGATCTTTATCGCTTGAGTCAGAGGATCAGCAGGTAGAGGCTTCTTGGGAGGAGCTGGCTTCTGAACGGGAAAGAAAAGAGTTGTGTGTTTTTATTGTATAGGCTAAACAAGGCTACCGCTAGATACTATAGGCAAGAAGAAATCACGAATCATTTGATTACAACAATATCTATAAGGTTAAAACAGCTTAGATGAATAGATCGAGCATGCTTGAGCATGAGTAATTCGCATTTAGCCACTAGGATTCCACAAACATTAGGATGAGTTCAGCTTTTACAAACTGGTGGCAAACGCTTTAACTTTTTTATCCAGCAGAGGGCAGCACAATCTAAGACTTAGGCAATCTAATTCAATACTGACTACAGCTCAAGGTATTCTTGCAGATAAACAGATCACCTGATGACACATCCTTATCAAATAAGCCACTTGATCTGATGAGTGTTCATTTACATGTTGGAAAACAGAAAATGCAAATACCAATGTGTAGTTTTTTGCCATATATACGTCATAGACTATGTTTTGATAGAATGTTTAACGAACCCAAAAAGAAAGTCGAGAGATTACAAAAAACTCTTGATCCAATTTCAAATCCAATCGAATGTAATGACAGCTCATCCAGCCCTATTGATCAAGAACACAAATTGGCCAGAGAACACAAATTAAATATATTTTGAGCATGCAAAATGTTAGTCGATGGTACAGTTAAGCCATTCGAAATTAGCTGTATTGCTAATACAGCTGTATTGCTTATGTTACTTCTTCGGGAGAAATATTCCTACTTCAGCGTCACTTCTCATATTTTCACATTATCGTCTTGATCTTTCAAAAGCATGACAAATACATATCTTTGTTTTAATTTCCAAAGTTATTAGTTTTGTTTAGTGCTTCTCAGACTGAACTGTAACTGTTTATTTACAGTGTTTACAATCTCGCAACCAATCTGGAAGAAAAGACATCATCAAAAGATAATATGTAAGCACAAACAAAATTTTCAAGTAACATTAGTTACTGAATAAGAACTGAATAGAATTCCTTTACGAGAGCTTATCAGTGCTAATTTATAAGTCATTGTGGTTCATATTTTGCATACTGCACCCTTAAATAACAACATCTTTTTATTCAATAGCTAGCCCTCAAATAAAGAATAATATCCAAATGAGAAAAAAAAACACAAAAAGTGAAATACATAAAAGGTCAAACTTTCCACTTCAATAAAAACTATTTCAGTCCTTCCCGGTTCTTAGCTAGTCTTAACTGTTCATGACGACTCTGTTTCAGTGGACCTCCATCCTTTCAGTTCTAAGTTTAATCTTGTAATAAGGAAAACGTCAGACTTCTCTGTTTGTTGTGCGTGTGTGTGTGTGTGTGTGTGTGTGTGTGTGTGCGTGCGTGTGTGTGTGTGTGAGAGAGAGAGAGAGAGAGAGAGAGAGAGAGAGAGAGAGAGAGCAAGACAGATGGAGAGAAAGAGAAAAAAGAAGAGAGAGAGAGATAAAGAGAGAAATGGAGAGAGGGAGTGAGACAGAGAAAGAGATTGCAACATCACAAATGTACTTACCTCCGCAAGCCTGTAGAAGTTCTGGGTGATTGGAGAAGAGGAGCGTGTGTGGGGGGGCACATGTGGGGGCTTAGTTGAGTGTGTGTTTGGGGTTCTGCACAGACTAAATTGAGCTTGAGGAGGGGCTCTGATCGGAGAGGGATGTGCATAAGAATGTGTTCTAGTCGCAGTGCAGACTTTGTGATGAGATGCTGGGTTAGAGAAAGGGTTCACATGAGTTCTGGTTGTGGCTGAACAGTTTGGGGTTGCTCTCGCTGGAGAGGAGTAGTGGAGGTGGGGTGCTTTATCTAAGGAACAGTGAGTATCTGCTGGGACTCTGGTTTTAGAGGCGTGTGATAAAACCAGTGGCAGCAGTGTGTGTGAGAGACGAGGCAGTGGAAGTGAACAGTGAGATGGTAGCACTGAATCCACGCTTTGAACAGGAAACTGCAGGCAAACATAATAAAATCATTAGTGTTGTAAAAATTAGCTTGTTAATGCAGGTGATTCATTTGAGTGAATTGATGTGTTACATTTCTTTAACAAGATCAATGCCAGAATATTGTTTGTACTTCCTAACGGCATTTCCACAATAGCAGAATGGATCTAGCATGGATCAAATCGACAACCTTCAAGTTTCAGGATGACCAACTCCGCCAATTTTCTGCTCCATAGTCAGGGCTCAATGAAACAGAATGAATCAGGACAAGTTTCAGTTTAATTTCAATAATTTTAGTTTGAATTAGGCTCGATTATGTACTCCACCACGCACAGTCAAAGGTAACTGCGCTCTTGTGGGAGTACCCCTTGTGCAGCGTGTGATGGGTGCCTGAGGGATTTTTCCTCCTCGTGTATGTTACGGTTTCAAGAGAATATAATGATTCACATCAGGTCACAAATGAACACTCTGCTTTTTACCTACAGCAAAAATGCAACAAGAATGACTAAAATAAAATAAAATTGTATACAGATGTCTCATCATCAAAATCACATTATTTTCTTTTTTCAGCTTTTTATTAATTTAACCACTTCTCTCCTGAGTAATAAGATAAGTGGACTAAAGTTAAGTCTGGAATGCTGCAGTAAAATAGTCTAGCGGATAAAGCATTAGGACAAAAATTATCTTCTGACAATTGAGCAACTGTCAAAATTAAAAGAATGAATGAGGTGTTTAGACTCTACTTTCTTGAAGTTCAGGGACACTTCTCACACAATAACTTTCAATCTGTTTTCTGTTTTCAAACTGGTCATTCCTTCAATCCAGTTTTTTCATGGAACGATCTGATTTACCTAGTTGAAAAGTTAAGTGTTAAAGAAAAGATAAGAAACTTTTAAGATAAGTAGTGAATTTTAAATAGCTGATTTGAAACCTTGGAATTTACTCACTCACTTGAACTCCACAAGATATTTTCAGTCGATTGACTACATTTATTTGTTTCACTGCCCACAATGGCGATGTCCTAGAATTCTGTGCTCTTTTAATTGATAAATGATCAAGCTTTAGATTATTTAACAAATACACTGAAACCAGGCTGGTGATATCACTCTATTAAATGTTAAAGGTAGAAATTTGTACAGCATCTGTGATGAGCCATGTCTGTGCTTAATGTATGTGTGTGAAGGATATGGAAGATGGCACTAACCTTATACATGTCTGGTGATAAAGCTGCAGTGTTCTGTTGAGGAGAAGCTGTGCATGAGTGTGTGTGAGAAGAAGATGGTGTGTGGGCGGGACTGTTCATCCTGTTTGGGCCCACAGATCTGGAGATGAGAGAACAGTATGATAAACGTGACGATATCAAGATTTGTTATTCTAAAAGTCTAGATTCCTCAGGCTCACATCAACCATTGAATCTAGAACATTTAAACATATTCAAAGATAAAAGTGCTTGAATAACAAGACCTTATTCAAAACTTAATATAAAATATCTTTAAAATATCTTTAAAGGCCGTTTTCCCCAGTGATTAATTTCTGTGAAGAGCTGCATTTAAGGTAAGCTCAATGATTTAAGGTAAGCTCAATGATTTAAGGTAAGCTCAATGATTTAAGGTAAGCTCAATGATTTAAGGTAAGCTCAAAATTTGACATGAGAGATCAGACTGAGGCTGCATTGAAAAAAAAACAGATACTTATCAGATTCAGAACATGGAAAAACATTAGTTAAAGTATAAGGCCAACTGCAATAGACTCAGAGCTGGTGTGGTTAATGACATGAAACGGACTCCTGCATTTGAGGGTGTTATAAGTGCAATTTGACTTCTTTCAGAACATTGAACTGATTTTATTTTTCATCCCTGATGGAGGATTATTACCTGAGCTTTTCAATGGTGATCTTATTGCTGAAGAACAGATGGAGCAGAGTTTTCCTCTTCACATAAGCCATTATTCCAATTGATAGCAGACATAGAAACACAACGAGAGTGCCCACAGTCACACTGCTGCCATCTGCAGGTATAAATAACCATAAAATCCAATCACATAAGTACCTGTTAAAATTCCAGTGTTAGCAGAAAGACTTTTAAGCAAATAAATTAGCATAATCAGCAATTGTGTGTTACAATCTTCATCTTATATATCTTATATAGGATATATAAGATGAAGATTGTGCCCTGATAAAAATACGACATATTGTAAATATAAAAGAATATATTTTTTATATATTGTTCACACCCCTTTAAAAATTATACTCCCAGTCACCCCACTACCATGATTCCACCACACTCCTTAAATTTCATTAGAGTTCAAGGAAGCTTTCAGTGTTTTTAATTACAGAACAATAATTACTTGCTAAAAAATGGCTATGCGTGATTTAATAGTCCTTTTTATATAAGGCCCAGAGCAGTAGCAGTTTCAGACACGGTCAGTGTGGGTGGCTGCTTGGGGTGGCAATATAGAGGTGGCACCCGCACAGCACTTGCAAAAAAATAAAAGTACCATTATGGGGTTGTTTTAGCTATACAACGGCGCCCCCTGCACAGGATCCTACCATTACTGTATTAAACATGGACGGAGTGTTCTTGACCCATAGGTTTCTGGCAAGTTAAAAGAGACTAGGAGTGGACGTAGCCAGTTATCAAAATCTTGTCCACAGAGGCGGGAAGACGTCTGATTTGTTGAGGGTTTAAATTGTATATATCTTAAACAAACAAAAGTAAAAATAATTCACCCCTTCAGTGTTTATGAAGATCAAAACTATGGATCTGAATAAAAAAACCTAAGGGACTCAGGGGTGGAAACATGCTTTTTTTCAGCTCCAAAGTTGCTCAGTTTTAACTTTGGAGGGAATGAGAACCTGCTCACTTTTGTAGTCAGCCTCAAGGGGCCACTTGAGGAACTGCATTTCAGTCACTGATCTAGAAGATGGTTCTCTCTCTTTTTCATGTACGCAAAGGTACTTATTTCTTCAAAAATACTTCAAAAATAAAAAATGCTTTCTTTTCATTGTTTATTGACGCGGTTCTGCTACAGTTCACTTCTTTGTGAGTCAGCATTCTTCATTGATGGGCATCATTAGCACTTCATCTGATTGGTTTGTGGGCAGGGCTTTGACCAATGGGCATGGTTACACCCATCGTGACATTTGAGCTCCCCAAAAAAGAAAATAGGATTACACAAAGATGCATGAACCAATCTGAAAATTACTCGAGGCTTTACAGTTTTTCACAATTGCTAAGACAGTTTTTTCAATACATTTAACAACTTTCTTAAACTCTTAACACAATTTGCACAACATCCATCGAGGTAGGCTCTACAATTAATATATTTTTTGTTGCTTTGATACAAAATGCATTCAGTAAACACAAATTTCAAAAGCTTGAACTTCTTTTACACTCGAGCTCCACCAACACCAAAACTATGTCATTTTAAACCCACATTGCTTCTCAATGTGTTATGATTGACTAAATGTTGCTGTTGGAAGAAAACATGTGTTAGTGTTTTGAAAACTGTATTATTGTATTTTGAAAATAAGTTTTGGAGTTTTGTTTACAATGAGGGGTTTTGAGAATGAAATGAACTGTTTTGCAAATTGTGTGTTTTAACTGATTCGGTGCGTTAAGAGTTAAGCAAACTTGTTAAATGTATTGAAAAAACTGTCTTAGCAATTGTGAAAAACTGTAATGAACAAACTAAGTATTTAGGGTTTAAGTGTTTATTAGGGTGTTGTTTTACCTTGCCTATCTTCCACAGACTTTCCCCTTTAGATTTACAGTATATATCTGCACCAACTGTTTTTGAATTGGATTTTTTATACAGTTTTAACAAACATCATTCGGGTCAAGCCATCCACATAATTTTATTTTGTGAGTGTTCTGGACTCAAGGAGTCAATTATAATGTATAATATTTTATAACTATAACAACATCATAATTGTGATCAAGTTGTGAAGTGGATCTGGCTTTGTGAACTTGTCTTTCCTAGTTCAATGGCAGCTCCTTGAATCTGTTGAAACTATTTTATTACTTTCATTTTATAAATTTTTTTACCAGGAACACTATAGCTAAAATAAGAAATGAACAACTTTTTTATATATTTAGATTTTATAAAAGTAATACCTGTGAGTCTCGTGGGGCCACTGTCTAGGCTGCCTCCGAACCCGGCTCGGTCACAGAATGGAGGAGCCCAACGCGCTTCACAGTGACAGTTTTTCAGATTATTACAAACCTACAAAACCAAAACAAACTCTCAGGGTGGGCACAACTCAACAATCAGAAAACCATGAAAGGCAGCTGTTTTACATGTTAATTCAAAGAAAAGACTTAAATATGCTGAAAAGGCTGAGCAGGTATTGATTTCCTGCAGTGTCAGAAACAGCAGATAATTCACTCTTGCAGTGCCAGGGAGACCAGTTCTTTCAGAAGAGGAGAAATGCAGTCAGAAAAATCACTAATGATTGCTTTAAAAGTTGCTATATGAAATCATTGCCTAATACTAACTAATAAAACATTAATTCATTCATCTTCATATTGGCTTTCTTCCCTTTCGGGGTCGCCACAGCGGAATGAACCGCCAACTCTCTGGCATTTGTTTAACACGGCAGATGCCCTTTCAGCCACAACCCATCGTTGGGAAAACTAATAAAACATTTGATGTGAAATACAGTTTGGTTTAAAACAATAATTAATTACACACATAGGATTAAAATTGAATTGTTAAAAAAAATTGAAGGGATGACACATACAATGAAAACATAACAAATTTTGTCAGGACTCCTGGCTGATCGGCTGGTTCTATTTGTTTGGTTGTTTCTATTAGCCACATGTTCCTTTGTTTGTGCTCCTAATTGTTTCTCTCCACCTCCTCATTCTCATTCAGTTAGTTGATTTGTTTCACCTGTCTTTGCTCATTTTCTCCTCATTAGCTCCCCTATTTATTCGCTTTGTTTGTGCTATTCTGTGCCAGATTGTTGTTTGCTTCTGACCTGACAACATCAGAGATAGGTGAACTGTATGTTTGTAGCTAACCTTTTGCTGTGTGACTCCAGGACTCTCTCCCTACCTTCTCAGCCTTTTGGTGTAGTCCCTGGCTTTCCCGACATCTTTGCTCTGTGCTGCCTGAAATTATGAGCTTCTGGACACTGATCACCGGTTCTGATCATTCCACCTGTCTCTGTGTCTACTGACCAGTCTATTTTTGTTCCTCGTTATTTCCAGTCTTTTCCCCTCAACTATTCCAGCAAAGTCTGCGAGTGGTTTTTTTTTAATTTTTTTTGGATTAAGTAGTTTTTGTGTTTCCCCCCCCTTGAAACTGAGACATTGGTTTTAGTGGAATTGTCTCTGCCCCATTCAAATACCCTACCGACTACTTTTTGTTTGTGTTGTATATATTTTTAATAATGAAGTGTGAAGTCTGGGTTACTTTAAAGGAGACCTAAGATGAAAATCAGAAGTTTCCAACTGTTTGGCCAGAAACGTGGCTTGCTGATGTGAGTGTAAACAATAAAAATCTATCCAAGCTTTTTATTTTAATCACAACAAATGCTTTATACTCTTTGTTAACCAAACGATGTGAAATTCACAGTAAATTATCAGAAATATTGTAAAATCCTCCCATTAATTACCATAAAATCCCCCCTCTGCGTCCGGTTGTAAATGAAATAGAGCAACATTTTGCTTGTGAGTATCCCTGCCTTCGAAAGTCTGGAATGTTTTGAGATACAAAGACGTACACAACTCTGCTCATTTATTCCCATCAAAGGACTGAGTAAATAAGTTTTATTTATGGAGAAAATACGCCGGTAGATCTGTTTGTTTGCTCAGTTCATTTTCCTCTAGACTATCTTCGAGCGAGGGTCAGTACAAAGCAGGATTTAGTGTGAAGTTGATCATGAAACATGGATCTGTACCAACTCTACGCAATCCTACTCCAGAAGAGGATTATTTTAAATGAGTAAAAATATATATGCTCAGTCTAAAGAGTCATTAAATCATAAAATCATTGGAAGCAGCAAAACTGTCAGGAGAATTCATTAGATTTATTGCTAGATGCTAGATAAAAAAAAATGTGTAGGTCTGTAAAGTGACAATCTAAAAAGTCTAAAAGTTGTTAAATTGGAAAAACTGGAAAAATGCTGTCTTTAGGCAAAATTCCCACAAACAATCAGCTTGCTCTAGACAAGTGGCGTGTTTTATGAAGAGAGCTACTGAGCTACTTAAAAGCAGTGTTAAGACACCTAATGCTATACTTTAGTATGCAAGCATTTCAAAAACACCAGACTCAAATCTTGCACAGGGAAGTATCAGGAGGAGTTTTAGAGTTTTACATTTTCTACTCCTATTGGGAATGTAATGACACTTTGTTAGCTTTAGCCGATAAGCTACCATTGCGCTGCTTACAAGTTGGTGTATTTGTAGTTGAAGTGTGCTGAAAGAAGAGGGAGATATTGAGAGAGACTTATTTGAAGGACAGCAGAATGGAGACTTAATGTCAAGCAATTAATTCAGATCTTAAAAATCAATTTATAACATTTTATGTCACACGTACCCCATGTCCACTGCACTTGGCTGAGCAGTCAAGAACCCCGAGCACACTGATGTTCTGACAGCGTCTGTTTATACACATCTAGAGAAACACAGAGAAGCTATTCATTCAGTACTGCTATCAGCTACACAATAACTCCCAGTCAACCAAATCCCATCCAAACAATTCATATTTTCCACTTCCTTTAGAAGGGCAGTGTTGTCTGCATCTGTTCACATCCCTGAGTATATATATCAACCGATCATTGCAATTGGGCATGCAGCTATTTAATATGTCTACAGTAGCTATACAGAAGCTTTCAATGAAGTAGTCAGCTTTATCTTTACCAGATGTTTTAAGGCTGCTAAACCCCACACTATACACTAAACTCAGACATGCACATAGTTTAAACTCTCTCAAGGTTCAAAACTTCATAAAACAATGACCTTCATATGTTCAGTTCCCAAACATTTGCATACTATATATATATAAGATAAGATGATAAAAATATAATTATATAATTTATAGTTATAAATACCGTCAAATCTGCAGTTATATTAAATGTCATGTATTTTATATTACTAAGTAATTAAATCTTTTACAAGTGTGAAATCTCTTTCAAAATGTTAATGAATATGGATGTTGGAAAATATTGATGTACTAAAGTGTTAGAATGTAGCATAGACTTTATTTATTTACTTGTATTGAATTTAATTTAGAAAACAACAACTCAACAATTTTTGCTCAAAACCTCTTTTGTTTTTTCATTTGAAATCCAATTACAGAACAGTCTTTAGCTTATTTACCACTCTTAATTCAAACTATGACTGATGATTGAGAGTTGAAGTGTAAAAATATCTAACTAATGTTTGTATTTATTTTGAAATTCACCACGTTAGTACATTGAAAACTTCTCAAGAGCATTGGTGCTTGAAGGCTTGTTTGAACTATGCAGGCCCTCCATGAACCATGAGACATCAGGTTCAGGCCTGGCCACGAGATCATTTACATTTATATTTATGCATTTGGCAGAAGATTTTGTCCATAGCAACTTAGAGTAGGGGAGAGACAGCACTGTACAGATCAACACTGTCACTGTCAACCCCTCTACCTTTAATATTCTTGTTTTATATTATAATATATATACTTTAATTCAATACAAATAAATACATTAAATATCACCTCTGACCTGTAATGTTTAAACTCTTCCGATCTTCTTTCAAATTATAAAAAAAAATGTAAAATTATTTTACAAAAAATATAAATTTTGTTGTTTCCCTGCCCAAAACACTTTAGAATCCTCTTTCCTAGAGGCCACGTCTTTAAAGAGTACCATGTTTTCTCCACATTTGGTCCCAGTGAGCACAAGTCCTGGATCGGGCATGTCATCACCGAGGTACACGTGTGTCCCACGACACAGAATTCGGCCCCCTTCCTGCAAGGGGATGTTCGTTTCTATCGAAACAGCATTGGTGCCAATTACTGGTCGGGTGGCTCCACCCTGACACTGGATCTTACCACACTGAGCATCTCTGAAACAAAGGAGGAAACAAACATTGAGTAGTCAGGAGTCAGGAGCACAGGTACAGTACAGCTCCCAGAGCCATTAGATGCTGAGAAAGTACGGTTCACTGGTGCTCTTCAGCATTACTGGAATTACTTAATGGAGCAGTAGACAATTTGTGAAGCTCTTGATAAAACAGCCATTCTCCAATCTGAGGTCAGTTACACAGGCCATAGATTTAATCTCAAACCTCAGTTCACTTCTGGGTTTAAAACTAAGTTTTCTTTTCTAAAACAACTACTCTGGCTCAACCAAGATTTAATAAAAATTTAAATTGTTATAACTTTCTCAACAATATAAATACCTTTTTGAATTATTTATCATTTTTTTTTGTAAACCTGTCCTCTCTTTATGTAACAGGAAAGTGAAGAAGTAATGGGATCAGAGAGGTAGTATTGCAGACAGAGCTTAACTAAAAGAAAACACGAGCAACAGGAACAACCCCAACACATCAGGAAAATGTAATATTTGAACTCAACTAAAATGACTAGAAAATGAAAAGCAATCATTTCAAGTACAATCTTAATCTCACTCAAGGGGAAAGGCAGGGAACACCCATGACAGCTCATTTCACAAACTTTTCACTCGTGCACTCCCTGCAGAGGCGAACTGAAGTTCACTGGAAGTATGTTTTGGGCTATGGGAGGAAACTGGAGAACCTGAAAGAAAAATGTAAGGACCAGAAGAACATATAGCCTTCTTTTAATGTGCAGTATGTAGGTTTAGGGCCAAAACTGGTACTGCAATGATATTAAAATACAGGGGAATGTGGTAGCTATTCTTTTTAAACTTAAGGACTGAAATAAATTGAAGAAATTTAAAACTATTTCAGGTTTTCAAATGTGAATTTTCTATCTGATCTACTTCTGTATAATCATAACATGATTTTCCTTAATGTCCCTTGCCATTATTGAACTACCATCAACATCATACTAGATATACAGTTTTATTATAATTCTTTGTATCCTCTGTCATGGGAAAATGCAACCGTTTTTAGTAATAGCAATAGATATTAAAAAACAATATTATAGAGACATTAATGGCTATCATTTAAAGATCGGGTGAATGTGTATAGGTGCTTATGTGTGAGTGCTTGAGTAGGTGAGCGAGAAGAGAGAGAGACAAAACACCTACGGAAATGCTAAAGCAGGGCCAGCCATCCTTTTCAGAGATGAAGCGCCAGGAAGAAAATCCCTTTGCTCTGCTCTCTCGATCTGTCCCCTCCTGAGCTTGTGTCAAACTGCTCTCGTAAACATACCCTAATGTGTTTTTATTTAATTGTTTGCGGTTCGTCCATAAATGCTGCTGGTCCTGCCCCACTGTCTGCCATTTTTTTTCTGAAGAAATGAACAGTTTCCATAACCCTTCTAATCTTCTTACCGTGCTTCACATTTAGCAAAGGAACCTTCCCCATCCTTTCCACAGTTTCCGTACGGATCTCCAGCAGAGTTGACTCTCTCGAAACAGATTCTTGGAGCTGGCTTTGCATCTGAAGTCACATGACGACATTGCATTTGTATACTCATTAAATATCTTTAAATAGTCAAATATTTAAATTTGTCTGTGTAACCCTGACCTAGACTCCACTCTGATGAAATGTTGAGCTGGATGCTTTGACCTGCGATATTTGTGACTCGTCTTCAACCTCTGCATTGGAGAGGTGAGCTTGTTGATGTCTTGTAACTTTTAATCCGTCTATTTTCATGACTTTAAGGACATTATGTGATCGTCTGCTGATTGAACATGACACGTCCATGTGTCCCATTCAGTGCACTATCCCCACTTTTATGGGTGCAAAATGAAAATTAGTGATTCCTAAACCTTTGTATACATAAAAATGTATCCGAGCAGTGTCTGTATGTGTAGTTTTTCCAGTTAGATTCTGAAGCGCAGACCGATGGATGCTCAACCGGCTGATATTACCCGCAATGCACTACCAGAAGGGATTTTCTCTTGAAGCAAAACAAACAAGCTCTACCTGTAATACGAATAATTTTTAAAGATGAAGTTAATGAAGATAATAATACCTTCAATAAATAATAAATAAATAATAACATTATAGAGAGTATTATATTTATCATAAGAATATTTTTCAATATAGGAACGGGTAGGAAGAACAGCTACTTCCGTCAAGTGATGTTTTAGTGCATCCCAGATCGTGCACACTCTTGTCTTACACACTAATAACTATTCTTCAGAAAATTTGTATAAACTTTAAGGGTGTAGTAAATTAATTTGGATTGGGATGCAGCATATATTTTGAACACATTTCTGTAATTGCAATTGCCACGTTTCTGTCTGTGTTGAGTTGCTTGTGTGAGTTTCAGTTAAAGGCCCTACCTCATGGTACAGTGGCTAGTGTACAAGACTAGAAAACCCACGTGTTTCTCGCCCAGAGTTTGAAACCCTCCCAAAACAATTCTGATTTTTTTTTTAACAAAAAAGTCCTGGCTAATAACATTCTAATAATAAAATGTAAACCTTTCAGTCACAATATTCATGAAACTTCTTCTAAAATAAGCATCTAAGCCAGAAATCATCAACTCTGGTGATCTAGGCTTGTCAATGTGGGCACAGGAAGCTTCTGAATTACAGCAGGAAAAACCTATGAGAAAATCATCACAGCGCTTTAAAATAATAAGCCTTTATCTTAAACATATCTTCCTTACTCAGAACTCTCTTACTTTTCATCGTTCTTCAAAATCGATTTAAAATGCGGTTCAACAGAAAAAGAAACAAATGTTTGAATCATCCAATGGAAACACATCTACATAGGGGAGCGAGGGGGCCACGGGAGTCCTGCAGGACAGAACATGAGTGTGTGCTCTTACCCTGTCCCCAGAGCGTGACGCACTGCTGCTCGTGTGTCTGGCAGACACCATTGTAGCAGTGGCCGTTTGCTCCCTGACAGCAGTGGCCATCATGAAGATAAACATTCGCCGGACAATGGGGGTCGGCTCCCGTGCAAAACTCTGGAAGATCACAGGTGTTCCTGGACTCACGACACGCAGTTCCTGCAGGCTTCAGCTACAAACACATTCCACAAAAATAGAGGCTTAGCATTTATTTTGATATTTAAGCATTTTAAAAGATGGCATTGAATCATTTACTAAAAGTTTTTATCATCCCCTTGGAATTCTAATCTTCTATGTGCATTTGGAAGAATTTTGGGATGTTAAACTGCATTTTTGCTGCATTTTATGTAGCAAATGCAGAGAGAACCTTTCTGTTGTTGTTTTATTATGAAAAATGTTAAAACTTTACAAAAAACATCACATAATGTAAATAAGAAAAGGGATTCGTAAAACTGTGTACGTTGATAGTAGGCTTTAAAATCAGGAATTCAGGAGGCATACAAATTCAGATCCACCTTCTTTTCTGCAAAAAAGTGCAGCCAATGAGATTTATGAATATTAATGAAGCAAGTATTGATGAAGTTAAACAAGTGAAACGAGGTGCATATGAGGGAGCAATGTTGTATCTCTTTTGTGTTAAACAAAGATCAAGTTAAACAGAGAAATCGCTGCATTATAAACTGTGATATTTGTTCAGGAAACAATTTCAATCTCAATCTATAACCGGATAATTCTCAAAAAGTATATAATATCGCCCTCTTGTGGGTGGATGAATGGCACTATATGTGACATTTCAGAAAAAGTACATCGTAGACAGTAAGCCATGGTGGAGGTATTGTGATGGTTTGGGCTGTTTGGGGTACTGGAACATTTTCAGTGGTTCAGTGATAAATTAAATAATGTTTTCTGCTTTCTACACTGAAATGAACTGAGAAGACAATTGTGCAAAAGGACAATGATTTAAAACTCAGGAACAAGTCCACAGATGAATGGTTGAAATCTACTAATATAAGTTTCAAAGGGGACTCATAAAGACCTGGCCTAAATCCAACCAGGTTAATCAAATGCTGTGGCATGATCCAGTTCATGCTCTTAAACTCTTATATAATTATTATATTATAATAATTATAATATTATAATAATTCAGAATAGGAGAAAATAGATGGATTGTGTGTAATTGAGAGAGACCTTTTTTAACTTAAGTTGGCAGAAATGTAGAGGACAAAGACTTTTTCACACACGGAATAGTTTCACATTTTTGGTTTCCTTTGATAACAAAATCCTACCTTTAAAATTTTGGAGGAGCTTGGCTGATAATTGAACATCTAATCATATGTTCCCACCTACCCATAATATCTCCAGTATATAAGACACAATCTACGGGACAACATCAACATGGTGATGACTGTCACTCCTTCCACCCCTTCGCCACTCAAAAATGGGGGGTATTCTCCAGGCCCAGGTCACTTCCTGGTCCCAGGTACCTCACACGGACAGCTCGCCTAGTATGCTTTTCAATGTATGCTTGCCAATCTTGCTTGCAGTACTAGGCAATTATAAGAAAGAGCGAACTCATGAAACACAAATACATTTTTAGTTTAACAATCTGAAATATTACAGTGAGAAATTTGTAAAAAATTAAAGCTGAAAAACTGTACATTTGATATCTTTTAGATATTTTAACATTAAATTAAAAAAAGTACATTATCTTAACCAGTTCTATACAGTCTATACAGGGGATAAACTATACAGTTTATCTCCTTAAATAAAAAAATAATATACACTTTTATGTTTTTGGTCTTTTTTCCTCCATCCAGTGTCCCCTGGTTTAAACCTAGGGGATTTAATACATTTCTGTCATGTGTTGGTTAAATTGCTTTTATGTGCAACTGATATAGCACAAGAAATTACCTGACAGTTATCACAACACTGTCCATGAGCACACACAGCCTCTCCCTTTAGCATGCACGTACTGGCATTACAGCAGGGATTCAAACACTCCTGTGGGAGAGAGAGAGAGAGAGAGAGAGAGAGAGAGAGAGAGAGAGAGAGAGAGAGAGAGGGACAGAGAGAGAGAGAGAGAGAGAGGGACAGAGAGAGAGAGAGGGGGGGATTTCATATGAGACACTGACTGCTCCACAAACTCATCCAAATTTTTTCTAAGGGAGAGTTTTATTTCAAATGTGTTCCCTCTTATAAAGTTAGAATTACAGTTTTAATTGGGGTTTTTATTTCCACATGATGAACAATAAAACCCCATATATAATAATAGTAATAATGACTGAGCTAATCTTCTCTGATTTCTGCATGAAGAAAGCCAGCATTGTATTAAGGTTGAATTTTGACAAATTTTGCCAATAAATGCACACTTGAACATTCAATGCATAACATATTAAAAGCATACAATAAAAGTGTCTGTTGTACATTAAACTAAATAAAATTGCAACACCTCTGCATACCTTTTTTGCACTTGTGAGGTGTTTTCTGGTGAAAATGAGCCCAATTGGTAAGAAAATAAATTAACAGCAAGATTGACATTTCAAAATGACCAATCAAACGTTTGGAACAAGATCCAGTGGGAATGATTTATATCGACAGAACACTTTCATTCATTCATCTTCATGTCGGCTTTCTTCCCTTTCGGGGTCGCCACAGAGGAATGAACCGCCAACTCTCTGGCATTTGTTTTACGCGGCGGATGCCCTTCCAGCCACAACCCATCGCTGGGAAACATTCACACAAACATTCACTCTTTAACACTATGGACAATCGTTCTTACTCAATTCCGCATGTCTTTAGACTTGTGGGGAAACCGGAGCACCCGGAGAAAACCCACGCGATCACGGGGAGAACATGCAAACTCCACACAGAAATGCCAACCGACCCAGCCGAGGCTTGAACCAGCGACCTTCTTGCTGTCAGACGACCGTGCAACCCACTGCGCCACCATGACGCTTCAACAGAACACTTACTTAATACTTTGTTTATGGGAGGTATTTCAATTGAAAAAGTTTAATTTACCAGCTTACTTTGTTAGTTTAAAAGGAGAGTGCTAGGCAACAAGATAGTTAAGCCCATTGTTGGGGCTGTTTCCCTGTAATGAAACATATGGAAGCTGATCAGAGGCCAAATGAAAGAGGCTGAGAAATCAGGAGTTTGTGAAGATCAGCTTGGTGTGCACCATGACTTGGATATTATGAACACTTCAGCTTGGTGTTCGGGAGCCTCAACCTTAGCTGCAGTATATCTACCAGGACAACCTCATTGGAATCATTGTTGTTGAGGTACACATTATATGAGAATAGTAAGTGACAACTTTTGTTCACAACCTCTTAAACAACAAAAGTGAGGATTATCATTTAACTCCCCACTTTGTTTCAAAGCTTCTATTTCCTGGTGAAGTCTATATGTAATGAGCAGACATTAGAAACTTTGTGTTAAACGTCCAGGAAGAAAACACAACTTAATGGTTGGGTTCCAGATCCTCTCCATGAAATGAATCGATGAAACAAAACTCATGTTGCATTAATGCAATTTAAAAAGTGTGCTTGTTCTATATTTGTCACATGAACTCTGTAACTGTAATTAGCTCACTTCTGAAAGTGAAATTGACCAGTTGGTTGGATATGGAGTGACCCATATCTGGAATTAGTGCTCTGAGTTTAACCCATGCCACAAGAGGGTTGCCACCTGACTAAAACATGCCACAACAGTGGAGCTGTCTGAACTATATGAGCACCATCACACTAGGGAGACACAATAGGTTTCTTAATATCACAATCAGCATCTTTATAACAAAGTAAAAAGATTAATCTATCCACAAACCCCACAGGTTTTTCATGCTGTGTTACAACCTTCCACGGACGTAGTTTTATGTTTTTTTTATTGTTAACACCAGTTTTTTTCATGTCTCTAAAGAGACTTGATGAAAATAGTAAAAATTGTTTCATAAAATTTAAACGAATTAATCAAACAAGATCTCTTGCTATAAATGTCAAGAACTGTTTTAAAAAATAAAAAGTATTTGAAAGACTTGTTACTTGTAACGTGTAATAATGTTCAAATAGCGTAATAGTGTTCAAAGACTTATTTTCCTCATTGTAACAGGTTAGGCCACTTGGATCCCATGTTTCTGACCAATCAGATGCGGTTTCAGGAGGTGTGCCAAGATGAAAACCTGGTAAAATGCGTCGAAGCATTGGTCGCACAAAGTGTTTTAAAACTTTTTTTAATTTTTAGGCTAAAAATGCGTGACTTGGATTGTGTGAATTCTTAAACATTTAAAGCTTTAGTCTCACCGCACATATAACATAGTTGTATACTAATATGTTGTAACCCCACACGCACGCACACGCAGGCACACACACACGCGTCGCTGCAACGTTTTAAAACACACATGTACTCTACCTCCAAATCTCCACAGTCACACTGCTCTCCCTCTTCCACGTATCCATTCCCCGCATTTCTGACCTCCGTACAGCACATTAATTTCTGGCGAATTGAACAAACACATGCCCACTCCTTTCTCCAGACTGGAAGCCAGATCCTTCTTACTGCACGAGCTGAACACAGTGGGGAATGGGTACCTGAAACGTAAACATGGAGTGTTCCTCAAGGGTTTTCCAAGATATTCACCCAGGAATCAAAAATGGTTCTAATTCAATTCTATCCAGGAATCCAATGTGAGCAGTTAGCAAGCAGCAGTCTTCCTCTTTTACCTGCTTTTATGTCAGATTCATCCTTTCTGATTACTGCAATTGTCTCTGACAAAATCCAATCTTGGCATGAGAAAGAGTTCTGTGCGTGCTGAATGAGATTTCACAGATATTCCTTGCAACAGTTAGAATGGCCAACAAATCTTCAGTGGGCCTCCTCATTCCAATGCATGCCGAATCTTTACGCACAAAGTTTATGAACAGTCATGCACAGCCATATGTTTAACTTCAATCTATCTAGCCAGAGTTGATGGCTGTTCTCCTGGCTCTTTTGTGAAGTGGTTGTATTCAGTATGAACTGATGAATTATTTAAATGTTTTGTCACCGTTGGGTTTGATTGGCTCTATAAAGTGAATGCTGGGAGGTGTCATGTTAATTAGGATACATCTATAAGTTCTGTCAGACACAGATTAAATGCTTCAAGTCTGCAATTCTAGCATCAGTCCGCAAGATGGTGCTCAAAACGAGATGGGATGCATGAAGGGCTTTGAGTATTAGCTTGTCTACAATTAGAAATTGAGATAGATTGAAGGATAAAATAGGTTCTCACCCAGTGGAGGGGGTCATGATGCATCCTCCCCTGTCCCCAGTGACCCTGCAGCCACAGCCACGCTCCGGGGTATCGTGGTTCATGCCGAAATTGTGCCCAAGCTCATGAGCCAAAGTGACCGCTGCACCCAAAGGGTTCTCAGAGTGATCCTGAAACACATGCACACATCCACAGAGAGAGAGAGAGAGAGAGAGAGGGGGGGGGGGGGTGAATATTTTTTATAATGCATGAAAATCTGAAAATTTTAAGCGTATGTAATTTTTTCTGCACTTAATATTTTTTAATAAAAAAATACCCCTTTTTAGTTTATTTCTTTACACATAATAACTTTTCTTTGCTGTAAATTTACTCCAGTGGCAGATTTAATCACTCTACTTTATGCTAAGATTCATATTTTTGTGGAATTAAACACATGGTCTTTTAAAACTCATACAAACTGACATTGCTGCTCAAAATAAGTTCAAAATACTGATTAACAGGATCCATATCCATCCTTCACAAGGTCAGGCATCCTACCTTCCCACCTAAAGCTAGTATTCAGAGAATGAGCAACACCTCATAGTTGTTACAGTCTCCTCTCAGGCAGATAATCCTTTACCCGAATGTTCTCATTCACTATCCCCAGCTGATAAGTCACGTTCCACTTCTTTGTCCAAAGTATGAACCTTTACAAACTGATAGTCTCCCAAAGATTCTCAAATGATTCCCACAGCAATAGTTTTTTTCAAACCTCTCTTTTACATGAAGCTATTTGGCTATGATAGGTTGTTTGACATAGTGTTTTGTGATTGGATACTGCATGAGCATAAAGATAACTCAGTTGCTGATGGCACTCCAAGTCAATCATAATTGGAGCAGGAACCATCTTTATTAAGATCCCATCAACGCTAGAAATCAAGTAAACCACTGTAAAAAGCACAGTGTCTGGACACATAACAAGAGTTTACTCTTTCTTTTAAGAGCCAATAACTGTACACACTTTACACAAAACCCTTTCACAGTTAACTCTTAAATCTGATGTTCCTCGAACCGCTCACCATGTTACACATTATTTAATATGTAATTTTCAAATATCCATAACTGGGCTGTTTAATTTCAAGAAATAGCTAACCATAAACTATTCCTGTCCTCCTTTCAACTTGTCCTTAAACGTGTTCCTTTTGTACATTAGGAGTTTTTAACTTACTATCTCCATTTAATTTAGAAGTATCAATTTTATCTCAGGGTGGGATTCTTCCTGGGATTGAAAACTGTTTTTTTTTTTTCCAACAACAAAAAATGAATGAGGGAAGTGTCAGTCAAAGGCAGCTACAATAAATCTTAGAGCTTGATAGAAGCTTGGCAGTTTCACACAAGCAATCAATTTCAATTTAAAACAAACAAGAGTTATTTTCGTCCATGGTTTGATTTCTGTGTTCCGTTCCACAGCTTCCCATACATGAGACGTATCCCCTTGTTTCTCCTTATGCATGCTTTTTTTCTCTCACCATCACTTTTGCAGAAGTTTGGTAGAGAGCCAACACAAAAATACTGTGGCCATTGTTTAAAGAAAATTAGATCTGCATGATCACACTATAAACTGCACATATGACTCATTCACAAATCAAATTCAATAAAACTTTTCTTCAAACAAGTCAAGACAATGAAAATTTAAATATGTATGTTGCAATGATCTGACCTCAGAAATCAAATTAGCAACCCACGAATGTGAATTAAAAGTTTCACTTTTAGTCTGAAGCTCAAAATCCCTCTTAGAGACCTTCTGGGTCCCTGATCTGGGTCCTCAATCTCCCTGATAGTGAACACAGTGAGTAGTGTGCAGTACTGCAAAAACTCCTCAGTTCTGGACCCAAGATTTGATGTGAGGTGAAATAGTGTTGAAATTTTTACTTTTAGTTTTGCAATAAGTCCTTGGAATTTTTCTTTCAGTACTTACAGCAAATAAAAAGTGGAAAAACTGTATCCCTCTCTGTCTTCTGAGAAATCTCCTCAGTCTTTACTGCAGTGTTTGTTTGCATTCAATTTGCAGGAAGATCCCTTTTCTTTTCAACAGTGCGTGTGATTTTTATTTCCAAATGGATAATTTTTGAGCTGAGCACAGTCCTATTTTCATGTGGCTTGATTTTAGCTCCTGTTGCTTTTTCCTGAAAGAAGAAGTCTCAAACTTATCTTCATCATACAAAAACAACCTCTATGAACACATGTGCGTGTCATGTTTTATTAAATAGCTTGTATTTTGCATCGGAGACTCTAATCAATCAAAAGCCATGTTTGAGACAGGAAATCAGTCAGCAGTCAACAGAAGAATGGAACTCCACCAGCTAAACCAGGCAATCAAGAAAGCATGTTGGTTGATTTGTGTGACATATGCTTACGGTATAAATGACAAGACAATCTCAAAGTTCGAACTGTGTGATACTCTATCAAGACAGAAACATTGAATTCATCCATGTCTGACAGATTACAGGCTGGAACACTGTTTGTGCAGATTGGAATGGTTTCTTTGAATGTCAAGTAGCAGATATCAATCCTTAGAAACTCTGGTAAGCTCTGTAATTCTTTGTCATATTCAATGCAGAGCTTCATAGACCTGATAAACATTCACAATCCTACATGTCTCTTGTGGAAGTACCCACAATCCTCTAGTATATTGTGGAATGCACTGGTTGAATTTCTCCTCACAATGCATTGGCTTTGTGGTCATGTTTTCATAAGTTCTTATTGCTTGCTGCAAAGTTCCATTTCTGAAGCATTTTTCTTTCTCCCAAATCACTTTTTTTCAAGAAAATATGATCAGTTTAAAAACTGTTAATTTATTTGTTTTGATTCATTTATCTAAGAACTACAGCTGTACCATTAGCAAACAAACTCCTGCTAACATGCACCAAAGCTACAATTGAGGAGGGGTACCTTCTATTTGAAAACCCTTATGGTGCCAACTTAGCAAGTGCAGCTGATCTGGGTAGAGCAGCTGATTTCTATGTAAAGGCGTGATATTGCACTCCGTGGCATGGAGGGTCCAAACCATGTGGCACAGGGAATGTGATTGATGAGAGTCACATGGTTCGGTAAACTGGCCTGATCGCTCGAGTAGAGAATAATGAACTCAGAAAAACTTCACTTACACGGTAACCAATCAGGGGCTTTGTCTTGTAGTGATGTGATTTTTTTCAAGTGGTAACCTTTACAACAACAATAAAGACAAAATTCTCGCAGTTTGTGGCCACCCAGAACTAAATGAGTTGACGTTGTATTGTTTTCCATGTGTAAACAAAAAGAAACTTGCTTGGAATTCTCGTGAGTGAGGAGGTGGCTGAGTATTAATTTGAAATGCATAATGCAACATGACAATGTAATATGTAAAATCTAAATGAATTTCCATAATTAAATTAGAATTTTCCCATTAAATGCGTGCTAAGTTTGTTGCTAAGTTAAAAAGAGAAAATTTAAATATTTAATATACATTTGCCATTTACAACTGTATTTTTAAAATGTAAATTGCATAAATTTACACCTATTCACGCTGCTGTGTTTTTGTCTGCTGTTGTCATCATGTTCATTGTCGTCAAAACCCCTCCCTGCTGTCTGCTGTGTTAGCCTAGCTGCACTTCCAAGAAGCGAAAACAAACGTCTACTTCAAGCAGACATTTCTGATTCTCACAACTCTAGGTGCCACAGAAACGCACTTAGCCAGTGCTGCTAAAGCTAATTTCCGGCCGCTGTTGAGGTTTAACCCCGAAAACCCCCAAATGGTTTCTTTCTCTGACAGGCTAAAGCTAACAAACACATGCAACTCATGTGCTTTTTGCGCTCTCTGTTCTTTAAACAGGTTTACAAACAAATCGACTCTGTCATAAAAATCAACACACTAGCTGTTGGATAATTCAGTTGGATCTCTGTTGCTCTTAGCCTTTTTCAGTTACTTTAACAATCGTTAAATTACTATAATCACACACAACTAACTCCTTGGATTTAGCTCTCTAACTAGTCTAACCAAAGCAAGTCTTTGATTAATCTTGTCTAAGAGTTAGTTACAAAAATACAATAAAAATTCAAATAGTACAACAAATAATAACAACATAGTTTTGCTTTGTAGAGTGCAACCCACCGTTTTAAAATGATTAATTATATTTAATACTTCAATATTCATTACTACAAAATATACACAAATTTGGCTCTTTCGGTTCAGCTTTCCATGTGACTGACGGTCCTGTTTCAAGGCTGAACATCTACCTAATTTGGCTTCGAAACCCACTTCTTGAACGCGCGCCATTAAACAACAGCGTTAGTGTAGTCTATAGTTTAGTGCAGCTAAAAATTTAACTTCTGTTTAATTAAAAATAATAATAATAATACTAATAATAACCTAAACAATATTGATAAAGCAGATAGATGTTACTCTACATAATAATTTGGCCTCACCACACTGTTCCTCACCAAATTGCAAAAAGCAGGAGTCATTCAATCTCAGAGTCATCAAATCCGAATTAGCAGATATTGAGCTTCAGATCAGCCTCTTACAGGCCAAAATATCCAAGCACAAGATACAATGTGTGGCAATCTCTGCTCAAAACAATTCTAAACTTACTTCACCATCTGTGCCCAGAAGGACACATACTGCTGCAGTAAACTGGCCACCAGCACTGAACCTCCGCAATCACGCTTTCTTGTTTTGGGAACAGAAGAGGAGAAGGCGTCCATATCCCTGGGGGGCCTTCACTCCTTCCGTGTAACCAGGATTTAGGCTTCCCACCCAGAACCGGTTCAACATTCTCACAGATCCTGAGATGAACACTTTGGTAGTTCCATCGTTCAACACGTCCAGTTGACTGATGGTACAAACAAAGGAAGTACAGACTGCTTCCCTGGCGCTAGTGTTCCCTCGGCTCTAATGATACGTCATGTCATCAGTTAGATGTGGTAAAAGTGGATTATAGTAAACGGATCCGCACCACTTGCCACCTGTCACTCGCGACCCACATTATCATCTCTGGCCCTCTGCCAATGTATCGAAGGTAAACCGATAAATTCAGCAGACTTTTTGTGCTCAAAAAGTGGCTCACCACCTTCTGCTGAGAAGAGCCGTTACTGTTTGGTTTGTTGACAACTGGAATCTCTTCTGGGAATGCCCTAATCTCTTCTGTCCTGACGGCCTCCATCCAAGTAAACTAGGCTCTAAACTTCTCAGATAACATCTCTAGGGCCCTTATTAGCATCTGACTAAATAGTTTTAAATATAACAACTTAGAACCCCGCCTCAGAAACCTACCTTTTTGTTTGTACCAACAAAACTACTGAAAGAATTGCTACAAATACCTCAAGAACCATTTCTGAATATTATAAACTCATCTCTATCGCTAGGTTACGTTCCTAAACAGCTAAAAAATGCAGTAATTAAACCACTAATTAAACTACAAACCTTACGTTCTTGTCAAAAATATTAGAGATAGTTGTAATAGCACAGCTCAACTCCTTCTTAGAGAAGAGCAGCTTTTATGAAAATCTTCAATCTGAATTCAGAGCACATCACAGCACAGAGTTACTTGAATTGGATCAAGGGAATATCTCTCTTCTAGTTTTGGTAGATCTCAGGGCAGCCTTCGACACAATAGATCACAGGATTCACCTTGAGAGACTAAAGAACGACGCAGGCATCCAGGGCCAGGCTTTAAGATGGTTTAACTCTTACTTCTCTAACCGGAGTCAGTTTGTTCATGTAAATGGAGACTCATCAGACACAATAGCAATAGAGTATGGAGTTCCTCAAGGATCTGTTCTGGGACCCATCCTATTCTCAATCTACATGCTGCCCCTTGACAATATTATTATAACACATGGAGTTTTCATTGCTATGCAGATGACAGTCAGCTCTATCTCAGCTAAATCTAACAACCTTCCTAAATAATCGCTGATATCAATTATTGGATGAATGAAAATTTACTTATGCTAAATTCTGATAAAACAGAAATATTACTTATTGGCTCTAAATAGCAATTACAGAATCTTTCAGTTTTAAATATGGACCTGGGGGGACACCCTATTCATTTCTCCACTACAGTTAAAAATCTTAGCATTGTTATAGATAGTGAACTGGTGTTTAAGAACCACATCTCTTATGATACTAAGACCGCCTTCTTTCACCTCAGGAACATTGTTTAAGTACGCAACATGCTGTCTATCGTAGATGCAGAAAAATTAGTTCAAGCCTTCATGACCTCCAGAATAGATAATTGCAAAGCTCTGTTAGCCGGCTGCTCAACCGCCATGGTACAAAAAATTATAGTTTACAGTGAAATGAAAAATTACAGATCGCATTACACCGATTCTGTGCTCTCTTCATTGGTTTCCTGTAAAATATAGCATTGACTATAAGATACTGCTCCTTGCCTTTAAGGCGCTGAATGGCTTGGCTTCGTCCCACCTGAGCAGTCTCCTATCACGATATATTCCGATCTCACTTCGATCCCAAGAAGCAGAACTATTCATTATTCCTAAGATCAGTAAATCCACAAGAGGTGGAAGAGTGTTCTCATATAGAGCCCCGAAGCTCTGGAACAAACTCCTAGATGGTGTCCGGAGCTCAGCTAAGCTCACAGAGTTCAAAACTAAATTAAAAACATTTCTGTTTAACCTAGCATTCAAATAATTGGCTCCTCGGATTTGTCCAACTGGATAATGGTGTCTGAGCGCTACAAATACGCAAACTGTTGAAAAAACAATGTGGTTCAATGTGCCTCACTAACCTATCCCCATCATTTATCTCTCATCCTGCAGCTGATGCTGATCACTTGTTTGTTGTCTGTTTTTCATTTGTTGGTTTCTGTTTTTTCTTTGTTTATTTATTGTTTTGTTTGTTTTTCAGGTGCTGCCAAGCGATTTTTTCATCGCTGGATCTTAAGTTTGTATTTTGTTTATGCTGGGGAAGTGACTAGCACCTGCCTCAGTCAGCGAGGCTCCCAGAGACCTCACAGAGGGAATTTCTATTTTACCCTACCCGCTACACACTAGGACTTTGTGAAGCTGCTTTGAAAGCAACTGCTGAAAATCGTTAAATAAATACTTGATTGATTTTTATTGATAGATTTATTTATTGATTGATTGATTGATAAATGTTTTAATGCTTTAAAAGTTTAAAAATTAAATAGAAAATGCATTACCTGAATTGTATGACAGGTATAACATGTACATGCAAAAATAGTAGCAAGATGACCATTAAAATGCGGTTTGTCCTCAATGTATTTAGATTTGCGGTTAGGAAATGCAGGAATGCATTTTCATCAAAATCTTGTCTAGGGACGAAAATTGGTTGAGCTCTGCGCTGCTCATAGTGCACTTTGTTGATAAAGAATGGAAATTGCATTCAAATTGTGCATGCACATATTTTTTGCTTTTGCAATGCACATATATGTAACTGAGCAGCTGGGAGGTGAGAAGTATATCTCCAGCTCAGCTCAGTGGTTGCTACTTGCAAAATGATCAACAATGATCAAAAGGAAAAGGATGACCCAGCCTATAGTTAAATAAAAATATTACTTGACATCAAATCTAAAGGAAGGGCAGCAATAATCTCAAATAGCTGAAGATCGCTAGTGAAATTGCTCCAAGGATTAAAGACCTAAAGTGTCTTCCCAAAGATGAAAGGAATGAGGTGTGGGCTTCACTAAGCAAGCTGTTAATGGCTGAGACTCCTGGATATCAAGAGTCTAAAGATACCGAAAACCAACAGCCAGCAAAGAAGAGAAGGATCTCTGTCTTGCTGATTTCTTCTGAGTCAGATGAAGACTGTCCATATAACAGTGTCCTAACTGCTACAAAGCTAAATGCACATGGAGGGTTGTCCATTCTAATGGTGGAGAAAGAGAGGAGCAACACGTCAGGCTGGCACCAATTGAATGCAAATATCTGATAAACTCTGCTCCTTGCGAGAGACTGTTCTTACTCTCAGGACACGTCATTCAAAAGAAAAGGACCACATTGTGCCATGAAAACACCAACAAACTGGTCTTACAGGAGAAAGGAATAGGAGAAAAAGAGTGAGACATATAACTGTCATAGTGTAATACCACATTTACTATGATAAAACAATCTTGAACTGAACATTACAGCTTTAATTGAATTTGCTCACCATGACGACTCCTCCTGATTGCTCAGCAGTGCACATGCTCATGATGGGAGCCATGCCGATGGTGGTGCCCTGGAAGTAAACTCCACTGAGAAGGGAAATTAAGTTATGAGATAGAAAAAAAAAGATAAAAATTTTACAGTACAGTACAACAAAAAAAGACATGTCTGAATTATCTTCTGAATAACAGTCCAGAATGTTTCCCATACTTAAAATTTCAATGCAACTTTTGAGAATATCTTCTCAAAATCGTTGTGTCTATCAGGGTTTTAATGAATCACTACACATCTTCAACACCCTCCACGCAGAGTACGAAAGCTTACATGTTCTACCCAACATCAGTTATGGACGACAAAAGTTCTTCAAAGCATCAAAGCATAGCTTAACTGAAAATTTTCAGCATTTCAGCAAGATTTTTATGAAGTTTTTAACATGCGCTAAGTTTCCGGATGCCTACCTGATGAGCTGAGCATTATCATGAGCTTTTAGTGGCAAAAGCTGGAGTTTCCTCCAGTCTAGAAACTCATGCAGAGTGGTGAAGGGGTCCTGAGAGATAGAGCACTTGTCTCCACTGCTCCAGACCTCCAGGCCAACAAGAGCTACACGTATGTTTAGAGATCTGTAGAACTGAGTGAGCCAAAGAGAGGCGAGAAAAGCAGAAATCTACCATTTAATTTTTACCTTATATTTTTCATCAGTAACACCAAATAAAATATTATAGCACTTCTTCCACATCTACTACTCACATGGAATAATAGCAAGATCTTGTAATGAGTAAAACAACATGTATTTAGGTTTTATAACTACTTGTCACAGTGGAGTTAAGCTGAGGAGAGATGGAGGTAGAACGATAAACTATTCATTATTTAACAAAACACAGGGAGCAAGAACTTGTCAAAATCTAGGTTTTGATTCTTGCATATGTTCACGTCTATTCTTCGTTTATCTGCTATGATTTTAGATAAATGATTACATTTATGCATTTAGCAGATGCTTTTATCCAAAACAGACTTTTTTTTTACAAAGGCAAAATCTAACTCAAGTAGTTGCATTGTGGGTAACATGTTAACAGTGTAGTGTTTATCTGTGAAATATTCGCCCTCACTATGTTTGTGTGAATTCAAAAGAATTTTCAAGGCATTACTACAGGGTTGTCCACTCCTTTGTAGCGTCATTCTTAAGACGAGGATCACTACATATATAGATTAATTACCTTGTCCACATAGTTAACAATTTCAGCCAGCCTCTGTTTCACCTTCTCCATGTCTTTCCCCTGCTTCTGGTACTGCAATGAAAAGAGGAGACCTTAAGTCTGTTATATACTTTAATATAGACTTTAAATAAGGTGATGGAGTGAGTAAAACACAATGACTGTATATAACATAGACATAGCATAGTTTTCGTATGAAAGAAAAGTAGGCTCAGAATGTGTGTGGCCAACCATATCGTGATCTGAAATTGGTCCAGAAAGGGAGAACACAGGTGTTGCAAGATGTCTGATTGCCTGAAAGTTTAAGTTATTATATTTCTTGACGGAGACCTCAGGTGGCAAAGTTAATTTGGTTCTTTATTGATTGTCTGTAACAATCTAAGTTTATTTAAAATGTTTTTTACTAATTCGATTTTGGGGGGGCTTGTGGCCATTGATGAAACATTTGGCCCTTAGTGGCCCTCTGCTCTAGGCATTTCATTGTAAAGGCATCGTAATAGAAGTGAGATAAAGTTTCACCTCTCGGTTGTCAGCCACGATGATCAGCTCCACATGTTTAATGCTGCTCTGAGTGTCTCTTTTAGTCTGCTAGGACAGAAAAACAGAGACAGTATGATTAACAAAGCATGACTTTTCTTTGAAGGACAAGTTAACAGAGAGTTCTCTCAGTGGAGGCAGTGGAGATGAGAGTTATGTGTAGAGGCTTTCATTTGCTAGTATTTAGAATATTGAGGGTAAATACATTTATTTATTTAAAACAAACTTTCATACCTGTTCAAATATTATAGAACGCTGTAATACATCAGCTAAACCATAGCACAGCACAGAATTATAGACTTTTAATACAATAAACCATGGCTCCAGGGCAAGTCCAACTCCAAGGCCTATTTTAATGGTGACTCTACACATTAAATGCTACGTCCCTCCCCCTCCTGTTTTTATAAGTTTCTGTATCAAAGAGGTGAGTGCACTCCAGTTTATCCTATCCATAACTCCATCCTGCATTCCCTCACTGCACTAAAGTTCCTAAATACTTTGTGATTAGTGTGAGCTTCATCCCTGCCTTCCTCTCATATGCAGAGGGTTATAACAGTATAAAAAATGTAAAAAATTATTGAGATGTTCTTGAAAAAATGTATGTGAGTGTAGTCTACCAGATCTGACTTCAGTAGAGTTAGAAGAAGTCTGAAAGATTAGCTCCTTCCAGCTAAACAACTCGAGATCTAAAGGCTCTTCATAAATTATTGAGATCTCTATAGAATCTCTGTAATGTAGATAACAAGCTACAAAGTTGTTTTAGTCTACATGTTTCCCTCCACATTTGCTGAAATGCATTAATCTCAAGGTGCCAAGGGAGTGTCTGAAAAGTGCCGGCCTTAAAAATGTTACTGCATAAACAGCCAGATTTTAAAACACTCTCTTGAAACCAAATTCAGCTCATCCCACCTTGTTTTCTTTTAGCTTCTACTACAAGATACATTTGGAGAAATATTAGATATGTAAACAATAATCACTTGTTTTTGTTAGGGTTGTCTTCTTCCTCATCTCTTGATTGTTTTTTTTTTGTCTTCAGTTGTCAATTGTCTCATTGCTCTCTGCTGAGTGTGATCAGCTGCTGTGTGACACTCATTGCTCTACACCTGTGTCCTATCTTGATTCATTGCTCTAGTATATATATATATATATATATATATATATATATATATATATATATATATATATATATATATATATATATATATATATATATATATATATATATATATATATACTATATTGCTCTAGTATATATCATTGCTCTAGTATATATATATATATATATATATATATATATATATATATATATATATATATATATATATATATATATATATATGGCTGTTTTTTGCACTTTAGTTGTTGAATTATTGCTCACTTACCCTATTTTTTTAATCCCAGTCCAAGAAAGTTTAGTCCTGTCTATTATGAAGTTTAATTGTTTAATGTTATTTTTGCACGTTAGTTGGCTCACCTTTGGTTGCCTGCAGACCAGCTCTGGAGCCTGTGCTGCGTGGTGCTGCCCTCGCCAAGACCAGTTCCTTCAATTTACGACCCCAGGAGGGGTGTATTAAGTTCTATTTTTGGAGATTCCCTGGAGGGACGTTTTGGTTGTCATTCTACTTTGCAGCTGGAGGAGAGCGACCTGTTATTTCTTTGTGATTGACTTTGTTTTGGTTCCGCTGTTCTCAATAAATCCAGTTCCTTTTCTTTATCTATTCCTGGGTCCTTGTCTTCCCAAAAGCCTTGACAGATTTATACAATAACTGTGTCCCTATGTTTATCTAATCACAGGTCACTAATTAGCAACCCTTAATGAGATGGAGCACATTAGATGATGACATGGGCGTGTGTTCAACAGAGCTTACCCGACTGCTATGTGAACTGATACTCTGAGTCCTCGGCATCGCTGTGGAGAGTGAAATATTGTGTCCATGCCCACAAGTTCCCTGCAGGAGTTTAAGATGCTGTCCTCTGAGCAGACGATGAGTGTTCCCCTGCTGAGTTGGCTCCAGCACATACGCCTCATGTTCCAGTAAAATCAATCCCCTGTCGAAAAAAAGTGTGAATAAAGAATTATGAACGTGAATGAATTCATCTTAAACTATGCATAAGCGTTAAAACATGGGCCTGAGCATTCATTCTACGTTTGTAGATAAGACCAAGCAGCAAAATTCCATTGCCTGTAATCAGGAAGCTCTTAAGCAGCATAACTTCACCTTCTGCAAGTATCAAATTTGTATTTTTCATGTGTAACAAGTTTCTTTCAATTGAAATATGATTATTGTGCTTTACATGATTTCACATCAACTGCTTTGATTTGAACAGCACGTAACCAAAGATGTTCCCTAAAACAAGCTTTTGAATACATTGAAATAATTTAGAGGGGATTTGCAGAAATAGGAAAGAAACACAACGGTTTCACACTATTAAGAAAAAATATTCAAAGATAAAGTTTCAATGAGAGGAAGGAGTTTCTTGCTTGCCCACAGAATATGACAACATGACTGGAAATATTTTTTTTGTTGCAAAATATAAGCTGTTTCTTGTCCACAGACAGGTCATGATGGGAAAGAAATCTAATATTACAGCTCTGCAAAATACAAAAGGCATCAAAGGCAACAGTGCATAGAAGTAGATCCACAAACCACAGTCATTTTAAAACTCCAGAAAGACAAAAAAAAAAAAACATTGATACAATTCCGATGGTTGCCCTATATATTTATATATATAATTAATTTTCATGACTATGGAAATTGAAAATGGTAGCTTCACATTGAAGGCAGCAAAACTTTTGTCAAAATGTTTTCTTAATTCTTAAAAATTAAATGCTATTTGTGAGCAAAGCAAAGAAAAAATAAGAGTTGGAAGAAGTGCATTTTGATTTTTCAATTTTGTTCTTCTGAAATACAATGAGGAGCTGATAAAATAAATAAATATATATATATATATATACTGACTGACCTTCATTTCTTAAAGTAATTTTCTTTACTTATCTGCGTTTTTCTTCCCATAATACAAATTCTAACAATCTTTTCAGTGGGATTATCAGCTGTGTCTCCACCTGACTTTTGCACAACACAACTGATGGTCTAGACCACATTTATAAGGCAAGAAATCCCACTTATTAAACCTGACAGCGCTCTCCTGTGAAGTGAAGAGCATTTCAGGAAACTACTTCTTGAAGATGATCAAGAGAACGGCAAAAGTGTGTAAAGTGTAATCAAACCAAATGGTGGCTACTTTGAAGAAGCTAGAATGACTTATTTTCAGCTGTTTCACACTTTTTTTTGTTATGTATACAATGTTAATTCATAGTTGTGATGCATTCAGTGTGAATCTACCATTTTCAATTTTCATGGTCAGGAAAATAAAAAAAACTTTTTGAACGAGAAGTGTCCAAACTTTTGGTCTGTAATGTGTACGTTGAGTATATAACAGTTCAACTAGAATCAGTTAGTTTAAACCAACTCACCTGAGTCCTCTGCAAGTGCTGACTGTGACCTCTGACCCCTGCTGCCCCTCCACCACACCGTGATAGTAGCAGTGAATCTGCAACAAAAACAAGATGGTCACACCAACAAGCCAATTATTTCTAAACTCTGGTCTCGCTGTTTCACAGTAAGAGCTATAAAATCTGTTGTTTTTCTTCATAACTGAGCTTTAATTTTGCTTTGCTTAGAATTTTCCTTTCATTGGTATGCACAGCAAGCTGCAATTATCTGTAGATTTCTTGGTGTTTCCCAGTTTTACTTTGTTAAAGACAGCAGTCATATAGCTGGATTCTAAGGGCATCTAAACATTGTTGGTTGGTTCTCAAAAATGATAAACAATTGCATTTTCTTCTAGACTCTGAATGAAACTGTGTATATAGAGAGCTAAGCAGACTTGAAGTTGTGGGAGCAATGATTCCTTCTTTAGTTTTTGATAAAATAGTAAGTTGGAGGTGGAACGATGGTTCTCCATTTTCTGAAAATAATCCCAATGGTTGTTGAGAATAGAGTTTATTTTATCAAGAGCAGTGGCAGTTCCAGTGTCCAAGCTTTAGGGGTGCTCAGCCTCTAAAGTAAAAATAGCAAATACTTTGTTAAACTTGTGATAAGTGAAACATGGTATACAGATTTGTGTCAGATACCCTGTTTGCACAGCAGCAGCATCTCAAGCACAGCATCCTGATACATTTTTACATTTTAGGTTCAATGATTTAGTTCTGTGCAAATTAAGTTACGAAAATAGAGAGGTTATTCAAGGTACAGTGTAAATGTGTGGGTCTGCAAGAATCCTGACACAAACGCTTAAACTGTAAGTAGTTAAATTAATGGGTTAAGTTTTTCTAATGAATTATTAATCAGTTATCTGTACAGCTCAAACCGCATGATCGTTTGACAGCATGACAGTGAAGAGTTGGGAACATTTTGTCTGGCTTTTGTTTCATTATGAACTTTCTATTGAATGTCATTTTTGCTTTTTGTTATGCCTGTGCTAGCTGGTCACCATAAAAACTCATTCAGCATAAAATAAAATGAGTTTGACACCCCTCTCCTAAGCACAAATGAATCATCACAAATTATGTTCGATTTAAGTGTCATTTGGGTGTTTTGACTGTGTCTGACAGGCAGTCTATGAGCCAAATGTGCCTCATAGGAGTTCTGCTCAAGGGTGAAATAAAACCATAAAGCAGACTTAATCAAAAGCAGGGGAGGTTAGCAGGGGAACGGACAAACACTGACACAACACTGAAGTCTTCCTGGAACTGCTCAAGAGTCCATAACTCCTAGATTAATCTTCCACAGCAATCCAGGAACAACCCATGAGATCCGCAAAATTCTAAATTGAAAGATCATAAACAAGTTAAATAGTTTTCAGCAAATTGTTTAAAAACCCCAAACCTAATTGAAACATTGAAATATTTTTCAGGTCGAAAGTAAGGGCAGGTCAGAGATCAAGAGCTACCTCTGATTTCCCTCCACGAAGCATGTGCCTCGAAACGGTAAATTGAGTGAGACACTCTCAAACTGGTATAGCGGGGGGCTTATGCTCTGTTAAAGACTTTCATGTCACCGCCTCTCCTGTTAAGCTTTTGATATAGAGGAATCCAGGAATCCCCCAAGGGCAGGGATAAGTGAAGCCAGGTCAAACAGAGGGTCTGAAAACACCCAGTGACACTGTTTTACAATGTATTTTATCTTTCACCTGTTGGTATTCAAGGACTACTGTGTTTTTGTCTGTTAAGTGCACTAAATTAAAAGGTACACTATATTACAAAAAGTTATGATATTTAATTAAACCTTGTAGTTTACTTTAAAAAGATTGTGTCATAGACCTGTCTCGTCATAAGATGTTTTCCCTCTTGTCACCTGTCGCTGTTTTTCCTCTATCACTCACTGTTTGTGTGTGTGTGTGCGTGTATGCGCATGTGTGCGCGTGTGCGTGTGTGTGTATCCCTGCCAGGATCTGTTCTTCAATGTAGTTTTAGAAGACTCTGCACCTGATTTTTGTTGTTGTTCAAAGGTGACTCTCAGTTGTGTTTTTTCCAGTCAGTTGAACAGTGAATTTTTGTTATTCCTTCATAAAAACTTGAATGTAAGTGTCCTGTGGCATCTGGGTCATCTTTCCAATAATTATGCCTCACAAATGGCTCCCAATGAAGAGACTGTCATCCGAGTAACGCTGGAACATCAGGGCATCCTGCTTGGCAAACATTCAGTGGAGTTGTCGGCCTCCAGGCGAGTCATCGAGACCCTGGCGGCCCAGCTCAATGAGAGCACCAGACTGAGTGTGATGTGGAACCCCCGACCACAGCCGCACCGTCCACTCAGGAACTCCGGTCAACAAACCTTCTTGCTTTGCGGATGAGCTCTCTTTCTGACGTGTCTTTCTTTTTCTGTGTGAGGTGGTGTTTTTCGCTCCAACCGATCACATACGCCACAGACAGTTTGGACCGATCTTAATAATTTGGAGAACATTCACTCAACCAAACACCTTAACGCCCGGCAGGCCCATTGGTCGTTTAGATTTTTCTGTATCTTTTTGACCGGGGTCTAAGAGTACTAAAACTAAACCTGACGCTCTCTCTTGCCAGTTCGATACCTCAGAGGGTACCTTGCCTTCTGAGTCCATCCTACCCTAAGCGGTCGTTGTTGGGAGTATCTCCTGGGGTATAGCGTGCGAGCTTCGGAATGTTCTAGGGCCTAGATCGACGTAATGAGCACCCCTGTTCTAGGCAATACTGTCATTCTCACCATAGTTGACCAATTCTCGAAAGCTGCACAATTTTTTTTTCCTACTGAAATTACTCTCTGCACGCAAGACCACCACAGCCCTATTTGACCTTGTTCACCTCCCAGTTCTGGAGAGAGTTCTGCCATCTAATTGGAACGACTGAGTTTATTGTCAGGCCAAACGAGCCAACCAGGATGTAGGTCGCATCTCTCTGTTGTCTAGAAAAGAAATGTCCTGCGGTTTAATGTGACAGGTTCACTTGGGCAGAATATCCTCCCCTCTTCCGCTAATGGGATTCCTCCTTTCCATGCCTCTCTAGGCTACCAGCTCCCCCTTTTCCAAGATCAAATGTGCAACACTTCATAAGCTGCACTAGGCACACCTGGAGGCTAGTAAGAGCAGATTTGCCCAAGTGTGTTTCTTTTGGACCATTTGTAGCTTGAGACATTAAAAACATAATTCTTGTTTGTATCTGTGAACAAAATGAAGATCTTTTGACTAGATGAAAAAACACAGATTTACAAAACCAAAAAATATATATTTGTTTTAAACACCCAATTTTTGAAGCCAGCTATTGAAAGTTTGCAAGCTTTTATTATTGAGAGTTGTGAAAGGTAATGGACTTTCTACTATGTCTGTGAGCTAACCTTGCGTGACCTTAAAAGTGGTAGTAAATAAAATGGTGAATTATTAACATGATAAAAATTAGAACATGGTGTTGCAAAATAATTATAAATATAATATACTAATACTTATATAATATATAAGTAGTGAACACAGAAAGGAAAAAAAAGCGACTTTACTCAGTCAGCTATGCAAATACAATATTGTTTACTGATAATTCCTTCTTTGAGTACAGACAATGAATGAGAATTTTCCTATGAATTCTTTCCATCTGTAAAAATATTGTTACTTTAATTTAAATGTGGGAGACGTAATTGCTGAATCTGAATCAATTAAATCAAAGGAAGGGAGCAAGTAAATCCTTCAAACACGGTAATTAACTAACATTGCTTTAAAAAGACTGCTTGAATTCTTGTGTTTTATTTGGTTAAGGATTGAATTAAAGTTAATTAATAATCAGAAGTAGGCAAAAAAAACATGTAGGTTCTAACATAAGGTCAAGACTTTCTAGAGTAATTGAATTAATGCTGAATTAAATCTGGGTGTGATAAAATCTTACTGTGGCATTGGCTAATTTGGTAATGGCCATTCCATCCTCCAGGTAATGTGTTTCTGTGTAGTGACTAGCAAACAATCCTCTGCAACACAAACACAAAAAGACACAATCACCACTTTTAATACAAAACTGAGAACATCATTATTCGGATAAACCTGTACAAGGTCTTCTTCTATTTAAGAACTTTGTTTATCAAATTGACAGCTTCTAAATATTTCATAAACATTAAACTCTGAGGTTCAAAGAAAAAAAACATATTTAATGAGTTCACTCATCCATATTAGGAACAATGGTTACTGAAACTGAGCATGTTGTGGTAACATTGTAGCTTGACAATCAAATGTGTGCTAAACCAGTACAGTTGGACAAAAAGGGTAAAACATAAAAGTGAAGTTTTTCAAATGCTCAGTAAACTTTGTTTGTATTAAAACCATCATCATTTGTCCTTTAGATCTTCATTGGAGCATAGTCCCTCAGCGAACTGGATTCTGTGCTTTTTTTCTTTATCTCTCCTTTAGCTCAGGGCATAATCTCAACATCTCTCTCGTCCGGCCCACACTCCTCTTTCTTTGAGGGAAATCCAGCGGCTGTTGTGTGACATTATCCTGGGTGCTGTGTAGGGTGTGCCTCTATTTAGCTCCATTTTCGTTTCCAGATCAGGTGGTCGAGAGGAATCTGTTTAGTTTATGGTGACAGGTTTGTGTTCGATTTCTTTCCTGGTCTATTAATCTTTATGAATACTTGGCGTTTGTTAATAGCTGTCTTAGTCAATCTGAAAACTATTGAAGGTATGCCTGGCTTTGCTGATGCGGCTTCAAATATATGCATGGCTTATGACAAGTACTGGAATACATGCATACTTACCATATAATGAGATTTAATCACAGGACAGAACCGCCAAACAGCAGAAAAATGCAGCTCAATGTTGCTGATGCTCACTTTTGCTTAACACAGACAAAAATAGAGTCTGCTTTTTACAAAACCCGATTGAGTCCTAAAGAAATGGGACTCTTTTGAGAGTGAAATATTTGTTGGACAGGTGGGAACATTTTCAAAGACGTTGTTATCTTTTGTTGCATTGAGATGTTAAAATGATGCATAGCCACCTCTTACGCTATACCAACTATGCAATTACATAAAGCCTAATCTAAATTAACTGAAATGACTACCTTTTTTAACTGCAGCTTTCAGTTGTGTTTATTAAATCACTTTTTGTCAAATATAAAGAAATTGTTGTCCCACAAAGATATGTCCACAGACAGGAACGAGGGGGATGATTTGATGACTACCCATCGCGTATGTAAATAAGCAACGAGTGTATGTATTCAGATTTAAAATACTCAAGTGGAGAAGAAAAATGCTAGAAAAAACGGATGAAATAAAACTATAGATGGAGAAAGGTATTTGTTTGTATGTGAAGCAATATGGGTGGTGTTGAAACATCTGTTAAGTATAAAAAAACAAACAAGTTCTGTGTAATCTATCTAACAAGCTGCAAAGCTGTTTTAGTCTGAATATTTTAACATCTGCTTTCGCTGAAATGCATTGGAGTCTATGAGCTAACAGAAGAGAAATGGTCAAAGGAGTGTCAAAAACTTTACTGCATAAAATGACCATTAGTTTAACTCTAATGACACTTTTGACACATTGACATGTTTACACTCAGACATTGCTGTATACTCTGTACATACTGTCGTATTCTATGCTTTTTACTGTCATATCTTTTTATGTCTTATTCTCTTATTTTATATTTTATTCATATTTTATTTTTTTAACTTATTCTATTCCACTTTATTTTATTTTTTATTCTATCTTTATATATAATTGATTGCAATATATTACAATTACCAAATGATATTTCTCTTACTTTTCAAGTTTATATACTATTTATACTTTTTGTTGGACAGTCATAAAAAACATTTCACTGCATGTCATACCATGTATGTATATGTATGTGACAAATAAAATTTAAATTTGAACTCTCTATTGACACCAAATTCATATTTTTCTTCCCTAATATCCTGCAGATTCTGACTAAAAATTTTGAGAGAGTTATGAAAGATGTATTATACCCCTTATTTTAATGTTTATTTTTAGCATTAAATAGTCAATAGCTTCTCTCAAATCACCAAACTTGAGTCAAAAATCATTGTTTTTACCTGTTGTAATTTTGTGTGATGCTTATGATTTGTATATCATGTCAGTAACATCAGTAACAGATATTAACAATGTAAACAACACTTGAAATAACTTTCTCAAAATAAGTTTTGAAGTAGAACCAACAAGAGAACCGGCATTTTTGGCTGAATTAATAACAAAGAAATATTTTGCCTAATGATAATAATGGGCCGACAGGACAGCTGTTGACAGCTGAGGTTCTTTGACTATGTACGCTGCTACTTTAAACCACCTTGCCTCTATTTAGTTCTTTTAACATAATGACCAGAGCTTGTGAGATTAATTTGTGAATATTTATTACAGGCTCAAATTGCTTATTCTTATAAGAGAAGTGAATTTCGGTGGAATATCAAAACATCAAAACAATCATGCATAGGTCTCCCACAAGGCTTAAAACAGCTTTGCTATGACAAGTCAAAAGTGAAACTAGTTTTGAAGCTTCTGATTGGCTGAAATAACTTGAGAGTTGAGGAGTTGGCTGCCACCTAATGGATTGGCAGAGAGGATTAAGATGGTTAAAAAGTGTAGCGCTCCTTTAAGGACTTGTAGACACATTTCTGTGTGCGTGTTTGAGATTTTCTTTAATGCCATAGAATGTTTTGTGTACATTCTAACCTCTGGTGATGTTGGATGTGTAATATGAATCCAGGTATTTGAACTGCCTTTTTCTGAATCATCACACAGTCAGATTAGCTGTAGAAAATCATCGATCAAAGTCCTATCCGTTGGTCTGCAAAAGCATGAGCTAATTCCCTCTCCTCCTCTCTGTCTTTCACTCTGTCCCCTGCTGAGATAATGTACTGATCAGACCATTAATAACATCTGCTCTTGATCGTCCCTCACACAGCTGTGCTTTCTTAACCAAAACCAGAGCGGGAGGGCATCTGCTGATAATACTAAATATATTATAACACTTCTGTCAGAGAACAGCATACACACTACCAGACTTCTGCAGGGTGAAGTGGAGTTGAGTTCTTTAAAAATGCAGAAAACATTAACTTCACATAGCATGAAATAAATCTCTTTTTATATTCAAATTACTGGACCACCGGAGGACATAAAAATCTAGAAAAAATCTATAACAAGCAGTTCTTATGCTCTCTATTTAATTCTTACTGTTTCTGTGCAAGAAAATCTATATTTAACATGGTATAAAGGATACTATTATTCAGAGCTCGTTAATGTTTTCAATGTCTACTTTTGAACAACACCTTTCCTCTTATAACCTGTATCCTGGTTTAATTTGAACCCGGTTCAAGTGCACTGAAGCTCATCTAGCCAAGGATAAAGCATAATAAGAGTCTTTCTTCACTGAGGAAAAATGTATAACTCATTATCTCTTTTGCTCAAACCTTTTAATTACAAGATGCATTGCTGATGTCAAGTTTCTATTAAAGAGCTCCGATTAGCACAACCCATGGAAAACACTCATCAGTCAGATTATCAAGGAGAGACGGGCTATTCATTCGACAAGTAATTTGGCTTAATGATTGCGCCTGATAAAAGATGATAAGAGCTTCTCAAAGGCCTGGCCAAATAGAAACAACACTCTCCTCTCCAAATATGAAGACGTTAACTGTTACTGTGTAGCCTACTGACTAGGAAACAATGCACCCCCATAGTGCCTCCTCATTAGAAACTCATTGCATTTACTCAAAATGTCCGACATTTTTAAACAATGAATTCAAACCCAATAGACAAACATTAAGATACAATACAAAAATCTGCACAAAATAAAAAAAAAAAACGAAACAGAAATCATTAATAATAAAAATAATTCATTTTATTTATGAGACAACTTTCCTGAAACTCAAGGTCACCAAACAAAAAAAAAAAAACAAAAAACAATAACAGCAAAGCATCATTTAGATAAAACAAGAAGTAAATCATAAAGCAGAACATTAGACAGGTAAAAACTAGTAAAAGACTAAATAAACATTTTTAAATCACAAAGAGTAATAAACAGATTTTCCCCATACTGCCCATTCCCCACTAACTTCTTCTTTTTAAATGCTTTAAAAAACTTTCTATTCACAAAATAAGAAATGTAAACTATGTTAGAAACATTTCAGAGGTCAGGTTGGAGAGAATTCCAGCAGAGCAGCTGAAAGCTTTGTCCCAAAGTGACGAGACGGATAGCGGGAACATTGAGGTGGATAGACAACGGCATATAAGTAAACGGGTTGCCCTGTTAACGTAGACAAGATCAGCAAGGTACGAGGATATGAAGGGCTTTATATGTGAGTAGGAAGTTTTGGTGTGTGATGGGTGAGTGATGGGAACCATTGAAGATGCTAAAAGACAGGTTTGATGTCAGTTGATGATGTAACGATCCAGTATGAGCTGGGATCGAACCCAGGTGTAACTCTGTACATGTGTTACAGAGTGATCAACCTTGCTTCATTAAACCCACATGCAGAGGAGGAAAACAACGAGGTTAAAGCTAAAAAAAATCTTTACTTGCAGTAACAAAAAAATACCAACACAAAAAGTGTTGAGCCTCTTACAACTTGAGTAACAAGAAATATAAAAAGTAAAAAAAGACTTGAGAAAAGGCACACAACAAATTAGCCTCGAGGGTCTTAAATGAACTTCCAAAAATAGGATCAGAACCTAAACACTAATCAGCTAAACACTGATCCACTGGCTTCAGAGCAACTGAGCATTGAAAGCACAGTCTTTATATAGCGCAAAACACAGGTGTTGGCAATGAGGCTGAATGTCTGAGATCTTAGTGAAACTGAGGGTAAGGGCACCACCATTAGTCTGGGAGAGGCGGTGCATGGCAGAGTCCTTACAGATGATGTGTGACATGTCAAGTGGAACTCGTTCAGGAGTTAATGCCAGCTGCTGAGTTTAGGTCCAGTTGTGATTTATGGACAGTTTTCTAAGGGAGACCGAAGACAGGGGAGTTGCGGTATAAGAATGAGAGTGACAAGACTATAAATCCTAGTCATAGATAGGCTCTTAACCAGAGAAGAGGGACTAATAAAATCAGATTATCAATGGTTAGAGTGCAACTGTTTAGATTTAGTACTGATAAAAAAACAAGTCACCTTTGGCATTATTAAGCTTTAAGCCAGTATCAGCATGCCAGGAATAGACTTCATCAAGACAATCAGTATGAGGGAGGCAAAGTGGCATTTGTTTTGGTTGAGATGTAGAGCTGGGGTCATCATTGTATTTCATGTTTAGTGATATTGCTTTTTTGCAGTAGAAATATATTTGAATTGGTGCCCTTAAAGTTAGCTTATTAATACAGGCCAGTTACAGTGGAATATAGAGGCTGCAAATGACCAGTGTTAGACCAGCATTAGAACTGCACTGATCCCTGAGTGAGGCTTGATCATCGATTTTGTTGTATGCTTTGTTTGTATGTAGTTTTTTGTTTGTATGTTTTCCCTTTCCTGTCACAAAAAAGAGCAAACAATATCTCTGTCAAAAAACATGTTTGTCTCGAAAACTGTTTGAATCTAAAGAAAGACAGAGCTGTTCAAGAGCTGACAGAGTTGATACAAACGTTTTTGTTTCATTTCTTGGACTTTAATATTTTTGAAGTTTATGTAAAAGATTCTCTCAGCTCAGTAAAAAAGACCAGTAATCATGACAAAAAGCTCTCATTCTACTGAACATCATTCATTGTCTGTTTGTGTTTTCCACCTGAGGGTTAACAATTTATACAAGAGAAACTTTACTATGAAACCCCCTAATCCGAAAAAGTAGGAAAAAACAAACCATTCTCTGAAGTCACTCTATAAATGTGGAAAATAATGGGCATGTGGTCCCATCATCACTCAAAAAACAATACGAGTCACAATGTTCTTTTATGTCGGATGCACTTTGATCAGATTCAGCATCATCAGCATCATGGCCGACACCAAACTTTGTGAAATTCAATGAGGAAACATGGAATGGCTCTTGAGTTTCATCCTAGTCAGAACCATAAAAATTGATGTTAGAGTAAAATCTTAATTATTAGCTTAATCTTTTTTTACATTAAGAACAAAAATTTACTCTATCCAGAGAAGGACCAAATACATGAATAGAGTTAATTTAGCTCTTAAGACTTGTCTGTGTATAGAATCAAGTATTTTATTTGTTGGCTGAACGGTCTCTTAATTATTCATCAAAGTAAGAAGATGTAACAAACTGTGTCAAATTAACTGTTTGAGGCAGACTCTTTGGTTAAATTTGCCTGATTAAAGTCGATGGTGTACCACAGATGTGAACCCTTATAACACACTTCACATTGAGGAATGAAAATCACCTCAAATTAATTCCGTTTTTATGAGTGCAATCTGCGCTTTGGACTGTAAAGTGAAGCCAAAAGTTTTAGAACAGCCCTGGGTGTTCAGCCAAGGCTCAAAACTCTCAGTTGCATATCATAACTTCAATCCAAACATTGACAGGCAGTTTCAGACCAGCTCCCTGTAACACCCATTTCCCACAAACTTTGACATTGACTACTTTTTATTGCTTAAAACACATTTATGAAAAGTAATTTCATAAGCCACTTTCAGAGCATAACATAATTTTCTAATTTAAGATAAGAAGAACTGATCTGTTTTCTGAGAAACTTTTCTTTTGTCTAGTAAAAGCTGGTTTAACCCTCGTGTGGCCTTCAGGTCAAATTGACCCGTTTCTATTTTTACAAGAATAAAATTGTTACAAGTGTATATTCTTTTCTAGTAGGGACTGGTTGCAACAATTCAAGATATGTTCTCTATATTGTTTGAATTTGATATAAGTCATATATGTTAATGTGATATAGGGTGTAATTTAGAGTTTTAATTGCTTTTAAAATGGGAATACCCCACAAAGGTTAAAGGGTACTTTTTAAGCCATTTAAATGATGTAATGCCAATCTTATGGGTCTCCTGGACATCCTAAGTCAAAATACACTTTAACATTGTTATAATAATGTTTTAAAAAGCAGAATTTTGAGAGAGGGTCTGATTGGCCCTGTTTTAACAGGTCATGTTCCTCAAATGAAAGGCAACAGCAACAAATAACAATGTATTTGTTCAAAATCCATGTTTTATCAACATTTTATCTCAGATCTTGATGTTTTAGCATCATTTCGACAAGTTCATGGGGTTTTTAGGAGAGGGTCATTTTATCCCAGCATTCTCTGCATTCGCTGTTTGTTAGTTCCTGTTTTTTTTTTTTACTTCTTGGTTTACTGTGGATAAATAAATCAGCTAAAACTCAGCTTTAAAAGGTTGATTCATAATAGGTGCCCTTTAAAAGACAGCAACTAGAAACTCTCTGAGTTCACATCCACTGGAGTAGCACACCTCAACCTCTCAACTTTCACTGATAGTGCAAACTGAAGATGAAAAGATCAGTTGCTTTGTTAAAATCCTAAAATCAAAGCCTAAATTGCTATGGTGTGTTCAAAATTCTGAACAATGGGTCTGGATCTAATTTGGTATGTTGGTTCACATGAAAATATTAGAGCTGAGCCTGGAAGAGTCCTTCATTTGACTTTAAAATAGTCCCAAAATTATCTAAAGCATCATAGTGTCCTTCACACCAGGACTCCAGATGCATTTCATTTAGGCTCAAGCTGCTTGTGCCTGTTCGTAAATGAACAATCTTTCTTCAAATTTGAATTACAAGCACCAAAAATCTATATTCATGAAAAACCTCAAGTGGAACTAACGACTGCAACCCTTCAGCCTCATTATGCTTCTGTTGCATAAAAGAACAGAAACATCCATTAATTCATGACACTCTCTCTTTAACTATGTTTTTACTCCATGGCTCCAGCATTTTCTATCACAGTAAAAAAAAGACCAGTTTTTTTTTAACTCAAAGAACAATCAAAACGTGAACAAGAAATTAAAATAATGAATCATTCACTACTTTTTACCTTGATTCTTTTTAATTTAGTATCATTTTCTAAATATCCCCAGAGTGCTTTAGAGATAAAACGTTCATATTATTTAAACAAATTATTTTCATATTAATTCTTTTTTTGTCTTGATGTCATTGGTGAGTGTTCCTGGAGCAAGCTTTTGCCCGATGTGAGCTGGGGATAGATGCCCCAAAGAACTGACCAGCACTAGGATGGGTAAAGAAGAAAGATGGATTGATGAATGCATGGAAATACTAATCATGGTGTTACGTGTTTACAAACAGCTTATTAGTTAGGACACATTTCATACATACAGAACTATTTACTGTACTGATCATATAAAACTCACAAAAGTTCACATCAGCACAAACTTGAAAAGCATGCAAATCAGTCTGTCATCTGGGTTTTAAAACCATTTCATTTGCTCCAGATCCCGGTAAGATTTTTTTCCTCCAGCGTTCAGCTTCCTCTGATGGGAAATCTCACGCTCGTTCTTCTGAAGCCAATCTCGTGCTCAGCAACATCTGTTTTCCACATCAGCACTCAAAGCAAAGCCCCTGCTCCACTAGAGAGTAGTTCTGGACCAAAGCAATCATCAAGAACATCAAATGGACAAAAAAAATGAAGCTTCCTTTATAGATATTGATATAAAATCTAAATTTGCTTATCAACTTAGTGTTTTCTTTACAGTTTTTATTGTGGTTGTTTTTGACTCCTCGATTTAAAATAAACTTTGAAAATAAAATCAATAAAGACAGACTATGACTTTCAGTCCGATTTTCTCTTTACTTTTCAGCATAAGATTTGATGAACAGCAGCAAGCATGGTGACAGAACCGACTCTGAAAACTGTACCCATATCCCTCCATAGGTGGGGCATATATGCAGAAAGTTATCCTTGTAGATAAGTTTCACGTGGCAGATATTTGTCTCTAGCTGCATATCCTTATCCGAAAAGCTTCACTCCTTTTACAGTTTTTCACAATTGCTAAGACAGTTTTTTCAATACATTTAACAACTTTCTTAAACTCTTAACACAATTAGCACAACATCCGTCTAAGTAGGCGATAAAATTAACAAATTTTTTGTTGCTTTGATACAAAATGCATTCAGTAAACACAAATTACAAAAGCTTGAACTTCTTTTACACTCAAGCTCCACCAACACCAAAACTATGTCATTTTAAACCCACATTTCTTCTCAATGTGTTATGATTGACTAAATGTTGCTGTCGGAAGAAGACATGTGTTAGTGTTTTGAAAACTGTATTATTTTATTTTGAAAATGAGTTTTGGAGTTTTGTTTACAATGGGGGGTTTGAGAATGAAATTAACTGTTTTGCCAATTGTGTATTTTAACAGATTCGGTGCGTTAAGAGTTAAGCAAACTTGTTAAATGTATTGAAAAAACTGTCTTAGCAATTGTGAAAAACTGTAAGTCAGACTGTCTTTTTCATGGACTCAAGCTTTTAAGGCCAGACTGTCTTTTCATGGAGTCAAGTCCAATTTATGAATTAAATAAATGTAAAATCAGGTCACCTAATTGCCAAAACACCCACGGTATATGTTGATGTTCAGTTTTCCAAAAGTGATGTTGGACAGAAAGAAGTTGAAGAAACCTTTATTAGTTGTTGATTAGCTCTGCCATGGCTAACCCCAATCAGTAATATACACAATTTCACCCCAACACTGCTGGTGTGGCCCTATGTAAGCACTGCTCTGGTGTTTAAAGTAACATTGAGAATTCAATTAATTCAATTAAATTCATTAAATTGGTCATTTAAGATGGATTTATGCTAACACTGGGAGTTTCTGCTGTAGAAATCTGAAGTATTTTTAAACCATAGCACTTGTATGTACTAATTTGATCTAGTTATTTAAAAAGACATGAACACAGTGTTAATAGCTTGGTGCTGGATTTTGCTTTGGATTCTCTTACAAATTGATTGATATGCATAAAGATATTAACCTTTTAACTCACAATAAGGACCCTTCATTCCACCTAATCACTCGGACCCACTGTTGTCTAACTTTCACATTAGTTGTGAATGAATGAATATGAAGGTTTGTTTAATTAAAAACTCTTTAAACCCAGTATACTGCAGTAACTTGTTTCTAGCTTGTGTAAATGTAGAGCTCTCTAGAGACTATATATGAGAGTCTGTGTTAGAAACGCTGGCTGTCTTTAAATGCTGTCAATGAGAGAAATGTTGAAGTTTTCCAATTAAATGTCGTGCTGAAAAAAGATTTAAACTACTACAAAAGCCCTTTTTATATTCTTAAACTAAAATATAATGTTGAAAGATAATACCCAGCAAACATTGTCCCAACGTCAATGTTGAGAGCTTAGCTAGAGCCAGACTGAACCTCATGCTCATCGGCCCAAACACAATATGACACTCTCATCCAGATAGTGTCCTGGATGAAAAGTTAATGCCATTTAATACAAATGTTCAGGCCTGCAGGTGTCTGGTGAAGATGTTATTTTACATTTCATGATTTTAGGTGGATTTTAAACCCTTATGGAATCACTTACGAAGAGGCATTCATTCCTACATGCACCTAGAGGGTATCAGATTAGAAGATATTTTGGTCATTTCAAACAAGTAAAATTTGTATGCCATGAGCCTATGGTTTTATGGTGGTATGGTCAGACTGGACTGAATTTGAAACATTTTTTAACTTTATAATTGAGTGTTTTGGAACGTGACAAAATATATGTGTGTAGCGATGAGTCTGGGATGCTCTTGTTTATTAAAGAGCTACAGAGTTTGTAAAGGAAAACTATATATTTTCTAAAAGGTCAAATTATAGTTTTTCACAAATGCTAAGACAGTTTCTTTAAATACATTGAACTACTTTCCTAAACTCTTAAAATGATTACAGTTTTTTACAATCGCTAAGACTGTTTTTTCAATGCCTTTAACAAGTTTGCTTAACTCTTAACGCACCGAATCAGTTAAAACACACAATTGGCAAAACAGTTAATTTCATTCTCAAAACCCCTCATTATAAACAAAACTCCAAAACTTATTTTCAAAATACAATAATACAGTTTTCAAAACACTAACACATGTTTTCTTCCGACAGCAACATTTAGTCGATCATAACACTTTAAGAAAAAAATTGGTTTTAAAATGACATAGTTTTGGTGTTGGTGGAGCTCGAGTGTAAAAGAAGTCCAATCATTTGAATTTTTTTGCTAACTATATGTGTTTTGTATCAAAGCAGCAAAAAATGTGTTAATTGTAGAGCCTAACTAGACAAATGTTGTGCTAATTGTGTTAAGAGTTTAGGAAAGTTGTTAAATGTATTGAAAAAACTGTCTTAGCAATTGTAAAAAACTGTAATAAGATCTGGATGAGAGCATCAGAAACATTGTTTTCAGACTTCAAACTGTGGTTGAAAATCAAGATCTTTAACAATCAAACTGCATTATTTGTTAAAGAAGATACAGACCCAATAAAGCTGCATTGACACAAACGGCTTCTCTCCTCTAATCCAAGAGTTCAAAATTGTTCAATAATGATTTTGGTTCATGAAAACACCTAAAGCCTTATATAATTTGCAATAATTCCCTCTAGAAGATTTGGAATCAGTGGCATTTATTTGCAATCAAGAAGACTTTTGAAATGTGGTCGAGTGGCAGAGTGGAGTGACTTTTTACTTTCAATAAGTGATAAAAACTTACTCATTTTTCCACAAAGACAGGACCAGTTTCCTTCCATTCAACTCAATCAGGACTTTCAGTGACCCAGGATGACCCTAGAACACAAAAACAAAAAGGAGAGCTAAAAAAATTTATTTTTTTCTGAACAAATCCCAAAAGCATACTTAGTGACAGTTTTTACATTTCAAACTTGAAGGGCTGAAAAGACTATTAACTTCTTGTATTTCCACTGAGATGTAAATTGTTCACTGAAAATGGAGATATGAATTCACCAGTGACTTGATGAAGTGAACGTCTCTCTGCCGTCCACCGATCAGCAGCTGTGGTTCCACCAGGTCATACTGCTCGGATGACGCTGCTGGATTTAGATGGGCAGCTGAAAATAAAAAATCAAAAACACTATGAAACCATTGTGCTGTCACTGAAGGCCCTTTTCTAGGTATAAATGAACCAGTTCCCAAATTTTGAACTCTTTATGATGAATAATTACCCAAATACTTTTCTTTTGAACAACGCAACATAATTTGTTGCTGTTAAAATTTATGGGAATGATCAGTCGTGCAGTATTATGATCTCACCTAGCCAGAGACATACATTCCAGAGACTTGACTTCACATGTTTTCATGCCCGAAAGATGCAGATAATCAAGTACTGTTGGGTTTCCTCTTAACACAACCCAGCATGATAATTTTTTTGTTCAAGACATTCAAACAAATGTGCCACAATGTGTCATTGGCCTTATGCCTGTTATTTTACAGTTAGTCGCTAACTCTAAATGACAATACTAGGAACTCCTCTGTCTTTGCTTTCATTTTTATAAACTAGTCTCGCTTTTGCATCGTGTATCCATGATCACCTCATATAAACCAAATTACCCATGCTTAGCATCCACCAATCCCACAATCCGTCAGCTGGCGTTTATTGCCCTAGGAATACACAGTTCTACCCACAATGACTATTGATCTCATGTTTGCAGCCTATTGTAACAATAGTAATATGGTATAAAAGTAAAAGGCTATTTTAAAACTAACACATTATAGTAATACTTTGTCAGGCTGGCAGAACAGAGGACCCAGTGAGTGCTGAGTGAGTTCAAAGTTTTTTAGCAAGCAGAGAATGAACACACAACTAAACTTGGTGGATTTGGAGGGCTTTCTGGGCACCATTAGCTGAACCAAAAAGACCCTCCTGGATCAGTTCTCCTTGCAGAAAGGCTCTCTCTAGAGCAGAGAGCAGAATAACCACAGAGAACTGAAGACTTGACAAGAGAGCAACTTCACAAAGAACAAGCAGGTAGCCAGCCTGTGATAGCGATGCATTGGGTAACTCAATCTAGGCAAAGAGTGGAATAAATGGAGCAGAAAATGACTGTTAGAAGGCCGCTGGATCACATTCAAGAACAGACAGCTGAAACACAATAGAGACAGTGCACCAGAATACTCACAATACACTACAAAACTCTCACTTATTTACCATCAAAAGTAATGTTTCATTAGCAAGTTACCGCTCAACACTGGTTATATTGTAAGGATTTCTAACATTTTAATTTTAAACAAGCCTAGGATCTAACAATGAAAGTTTTTAAAGCAAAACACTTTAGGACAATCCTGACAAGCCTTGCTTTCTTAACGTTTTGTGCACATTAACTTTAAGTTATTTTAAAAATGTATAGTGTCAGAGTCCGGAATACAACAGATTTAGGTCTTGTGACCACTGAGCCAAATAGGGGTGGAAGAACTCAAACCACAAAAAGGATCTTTCTTCTTAGGAGGGATTAAATAATGACAAAAAATTAGACGATAAAGTTAGAGCAGACAAAAACAGAGACTTTTCCATTTTGACCAGAAAACAAAAATTTAAAGAGGCAAAAAAAAAAAAAACCCAGATCAGTTACTGCTCAAAAAATACTTTAAAAATATAAAAAAGCCATAAAAACTTTGCAAAATAGATATTTCAAAAGGGAGAACTCACAGAGGGTGAAAGGTTATGATCCACAATAACCGAGCAAAGAACAACCGAAACTGAGGCTGCTTAAATACATACAACTAACAAGTACATGTAAATTTAATCACGGTTATTACCAATACAAAGAAAAGAGAAGGAACAACAGGAAGACATCTGGTGGTAAAGAAGAAACATTACATTACATTAAGAAAGAATTCTAATAACGAAGTAAAAATCCTGACAGTATAGAACAGTCTCTTTTGATTTTTTAACTGAAACTAATGGCACAAAAACAAGTTTATTATATTACAGTTTTTCACAATTTCTAAGACAGTTTTTTCAATACATTTAACAACTTTCCTAAACTCTTGACACAATTAGCACAACATCAGTCGAGGTAGGCTCTACAATGAACAAATTTTTTGTTGCTTTGATACAAAATGCATTCAGTTAACACAAATTTCAAATGCTTGAACTTCTTTTACACTCGAGCTCCACCAACACCAAAACTATGTAATTTTAAAACAAAGTTTATTCTCAATGTGTTATGATTGACTAAATGTTGCTGTTGGAAGAAAACTTGTGTTATTGTTTTGAAAACTGTATTATTGTATTTTGAAAATGAGTTTTGGAGTTTTGTTTGCAATGAGGGGTTTTGAGAATAAAATTAACTGTTTTGCCAATTGTGTGTTTTAACTGATTTGGTGCGTTAAAAGTTAAGCAAACTTGTTAAATGTATTGAAAAAACTGTCTTAGCAATTGTAAAAAACTGTAATGGTTGACTTTTTTCTGCAAAATATTTGAAACTGGCAATTGAAAAAGAAGGAGACTATTATATTTTCTCAGTTAACAAATCACAAATAATTTGAGAAGAAAATCTACAATACAAAAACGTTAGATATTGCCTTTAAAACAAAGATGCTTTGTAACGGTTTCAAACACAACTTTCACCAGACTACACCCCTTTACCAAATAACACTTGGGAGACCGTTACTCCTTATTATATCAAAACATATTTATAGACCCCATTCTTCCATTGCCCAGTGCGTATCATTGCATGCCCAGTTCACATCGTGAACTATCTAGCTCTTTATTGGCCTTTCGATCCTTGCTGACCTCGAACCTCAATTCTTTGCTGCCTGCCTCTTGACCCACAACTAGGACTGTGATGCCTTAGCTGCCTTCTTCGACTTCCGTCTGTTAAATCACTTCTCCCTTCGTCTATCCTTTGATAAAGTTGCTTGCTTGGCTTACTGACCCCTCTGACCATTTTGACTCATGTGCATATCTGTCTTGTGTCAATAAACAACCCTGCACATGAATCCCAAACAATCTGTTGACTCATTACAGAAACTGACATTATATTTATGTTTACAATGACAAATAAAACTGTTAAAAAAATGATGATACTGAAACGCTAAAATTAAAGATGAGAATGCAAACAATTGCTTTCACTTTCACTGTCCAACTGATGTATGTCATACACTAAAATAGCCATTCAAAGAGTCTGAATGTTCATTGCAAAAAAGGTGAGAATCACAGATTCCAAATTCCCTTCCATTTAAAGTCCTCAAATCTCTCAGATTCCTTCAACAGCTTGTAATCCTCAATGTTAGATGTGTAGTTTCTTTACCCTCCTTGACCGTCTGACCCAAACTCAGAGCCCAAACCTCCATAAATGTTCTGGCTTGTCTCCTTGAATGAACTCTAGACACAGCAGCATGTTAACTCCAGAGCCCTCTTCCTTTCAGACAGAGGACTGTACATTCGTCATCTCAACTCTCTGTCTGAAACTCGGGTTTCCCACTCGCTGATGAGAAACAGACTCTAGTCTGTTAACATTGTGAAATCTCACGCTCAGCACATTTTGCAACATCTCTGACACACCAACACACCAACAGTCAGGCTGACCTCCATCCTTCCCCCGGCTCTCATTCAGTTTGAGTTTCTAGTGTTCACCCAGTGAAGAACAGAGATATTATTTTAGATTTAACACCTATCTTTAAAATGAACTAATGCATACTAAATGTATGTGTTCATGCTGCGGTTTTTGACTTTATGTATTTCCATAATTGTTTTCAAAAGAACAATTCTGTAGATGTAAAAGATTGAAAATGCACTTTAAACAAAAAAAAAAACATATTTTGGAACAAAAAAATATCTCTTTTGTAATAACTGCTAGTTTCCTGTTAGAAGTCTCTATGAATACATTCAGACTGCAGGTGCATTCGTTCCTATTACAAAAAACATCTGCCTGCTATCCTTCTTCTGAGTGAATGAAATGTGGTCCAATATGACGTGCATACGCAGAAAAAGAAACTACATTACCCAGGATGTTCTGCAACAGTCATTAACACTGAATACCCTGGTCTTAAGCACACTTGAGGATTTGTGGGCACAAATATCTGATAAGAGCTAACTTGATTAGTATTAAACAATATTAAGTAAAAGAAAGTAACATTTTACAATATACTCCCAGAAGCAGAGTTAAAGATAATCAGACTACAACTGTGACTTCATTAATTTTCAAATGTATCTTTGGTCTCTTCCTGACACTATTTCCGTATAAGAACATCTTCTGCAGTGACGCGTACCTATAAGAAGCTGGACGGTTAAGTTGGACTCCTGGCTGTTCAGACTGAGGTCACACTGCTAAAAATATATGTACTGGATTCAAAAATCCGATAAGTGTATCGGACCCCATAAGAAAAAATTTGAAGAAAAAAAAAATCTGAATTGAACTGTTTAGACTTATGAAATTATACTATACAGGTATAGTATACTATACAGGTACACTTTGGGCTACAGTCTGAATGTAGCCTAAGCTCCCTCTGCTTTAGCTCTTCTTCATGATTCTTTGTTGGTGTAATATTTGTCACCTGTGTCTCCGTTCACCCCTGGCAATTTAAGTGCTACCTTGTTTTTCTGCTTATCACTTGGTTTTTGAGTCTGGATGATGTTATTCTGCTTTGTGTATTCTCTACATCCTCTGTAATTAAAATAGTTTTGGTTATCTGTTGCTTTGTTTTCATCTTTTCAATTTCATTTATTTTTACATTTTTTCAATTATTTACCTGTAGAAAGCCTCCAAACACCTGAGCCACAAATGCTCTGCATTTACTCTAAGTAGGGACTGCACCCTTCATCTGCGTGCGTGTCTGCTCTTGATGTCCAAATGAGTGCACAGACCTTTTCCTAGATGGCACTTCAGTGAAGTCAGGCTGCAGGGTATGAGGTTCGATTATAAAGAAGAAGAGGAGCAAACTGTAAATATAATCCTAAACCATTTGTTATTTGGCAAACAACCCATTTATAGTAGCAGCTTCAACTTCCCCAGCTCTACTGCCAGTTAATTTCTTCTTTGTGCAAAAAGCTCTTGCTTCTCCGATATATAGTTACTGCACAAGAATCCTTTCAGAGACCGGATGACAGCACTTTCACGTTCAAAGCACTCGTTCAGTGAAAATAATGTTCTTTTATCATTTAATGAAACACAAAAACATACAAAAACGTAAGATGTGTGTTTCAGTTAGAAAGTACAATAAATGCAGTGCGCAGCAGGGATTGCTTAATTCAGGGCTTTAATAATGTTTTTGCATTGAAACAAAGAACAACCAGAAAGTCACGAGATTCTACTCGTTTCGAAGCAATTCCTCAGAATCATCCCACGCTGATTCTAATGGCAGGTTACTTTCAATATAACATATCTACTATGAACCTGAGAGTTTGTCTTCCTTCATCACTGCTGTAATGTTGAAGCCAGTGCACACAACGCTTCAGCGTTGCTTTTAAAGCACTCATTTAGTGAAAATATCATTCTTTTTCATTTAATGAAACACAAAAACTCCCAAAAGAGAAAGGTGAGCTGTGTGTTACAGATGTTTATGAACAATTGCTTTACTGATAAACACGGACACTCTTCTTCTCATCTTTTTTTTCTCTCTGGGTTCATCTCATGGGGGTATTGTGTGGCATTTGTGCCATCAAGTCGCGAGTTAGTTACCTTCAGCCACGTGAGCAGGGAAAACAATCAGTGTTTTGACACACTACAAGAATCTCACAGCGATTCTTAGAAACTGACACATTGACATACTTTTTTCTGGCTGAAAAGAAATTTGGTTATCCTAGCATATATTTTTTCTTGCTTAATCATTATTTCTGTATCTTGGCTTTAAGTGTTTCATTTGGGTGCAGTGCTACACCTCTCTAACAAACCAACCAGAGACCGGGGTTCTAATAATGCTCATGACCTCTATAGACTAGATTATTGTATTTGAATTAATGAAAATATAAAGTTTATAATTTTTTCTTTTAATTGGACTAATGTTACAGAAATGAAGTTTGGCCGATTCTTCAGCCCAAGACTAACTGATCTCTTAAAATATTTCAGAAACTTGCACTTGCAGAATGTGTTTAACAATTGCTTTAATCCAAGTGATCTAATTTTATTTTATTGAGTGAGAAACAACAACCAACCTGTGACAAAGGCATGGTTCATGTCAATGTGTTTTCAAAGAGAGGACACTATTGCTTGTTAATTTTATTATATTTAATTCCTTCAAAATGAGTAGGAGTGGTACCCCAGTGTCAGGTTCCAGTTCAGATGTTTGGTACATCTCTTCAAGTTTTCTATACTTAGTCTTTCTCTGTATTAGTTTGTGATTGGTTGCTGAGTTAATTAGCCTGCCGGTAATATTGTAAATATTGTTTTGTTATGGCTCAGTTTATTGATTCTTCAATCAATCACATTTTTAGTCTCTCTTTTATCTGAATGCTGTTAATTCAGTTCAGCTGTCTTTCTTAATTATTATGTGTTTAAAATAAATAAAATAAACTATAAATGCACATCTCCTAGACATCTCTTGATCCTGGGATCACCAGCAAACTCTGATCAGATTTTCTCAGTGCTCTGGGCGGTTTGCATTCTGAGAATAGTTCAGTAAGATATTGGGGAGCAAGAACATTTTGATATTTATATGAGATTAATAGGTCTAATCATAGAACAGGATAAAAAATTATATATTATAATTGAAAACCATGAAATGGTTGTAATATGGTCATGTTTGCAGGCCTCAAAGAGTAACTGAACTGTGGCATTCTGGACTAGATGAAGCCTGGACAATGCCAACAAACTCCAAAACCAAGGGAACTGCACTAATAAACATGTGAACAGATAAAAACATCCAAAGTTTGCTGATTTCTTTATTCCAGTTAAGAGTATTAGTCTAATAAACCTTTTGTGTTTTGTTTTCTGTCTTTCGGTCTCATCATTTCCAACTCCATGCATAACACACAGCATCCTGGCCTAGTTTGTCCTCTGTTGTCAATCAATCAAGCCTCCTAATAATCCCTGTCTTCTGAGGAGTTATATTAGTAATATTAGCAAAGTATATAGTGACAGCAAAAAAAATCCACAGCTTTACAGATTGTAATCCTCTCCATAAAGGCCTAATTTTCTATGTAACCAAAATATTGAGGTTAGTTTGAGTGATGGAGCAGCCAAGTTTCACAAACGTCACTTTTTACATACTCGCACACATACAGAATTTATTAGAATTTTCATTAATCCCTAAAAAAGGTGACTTTTTCTATTATTACAGTTTTTCACAATTGCTAAGACAGTTTTTTCAATACATTTAACAACTTTCCTAAACTCTTAACACGATTAGCACAACATCCGTCGAGGTAGGCTCTACAATTAACACATTTTTTGTTGCTTTGATACAAAACACATTCCGTTAACACAAATTTCAAATGCTTGAACTTCTTTTACACACGAGCTCCACCAACACCAAAACTATGTCATTTTAAAACAAAGTTTATTCTCAATGTGTTATGATTGACTAAATGTTGCTGTCGGAAGAAAACATGCGTTAATGTTTTGAAAACTGTATTATTGTATTTTTAAAATGAGTTTTGGAGTTTTGTTAATTAAATTAATTGTTTTGCCAATTGTGTGTTTTAACTGATTCGGTGTGTTGAGAGTTAAGCAAACTTGTTAAAGGTATTGAAAAAACTGTCTTAGCAATTGTAAAAAACTGTAGCTTCAAATGATTGGGTCAAAAATTCAATTTGTTACATAACTGTCATGCCCTGCTTCAGCGATTTTATAAACTACTGCTGGATCTGCTAGAATAATGTCTTTCACATCACCTGACAGGTTAAATCTTTACACACAAAAAAACATATTTACTACTGTGATGTTTTGGATAGGAGTACCCAGATGCAGCGGAGTTGATGCGTAGAGATTTATTTCAAGGACAAACAAAAACCACCACTCAAACGAGTACGGAAAAACTCAGGGTAGATGAGACTGGAGACAGAGTCCAAACTTAAATAAGAGGAAGAAAGTCTCGCAGATGGCGACGGGTGTCAACTGTCAGCCTCCTGGCGACCTTCATGATTTCTTCACAGATACGACAAGACAGGGTGTAACTCTGATGGCACAAGAAACACTGGGCCTGAGCAGTTACCGGTATTAAACAGCAACTAGAAAACTACTTCTTCGAGCATTAATTGGCAGTGAAATGGCTCAGGCTAAATAGATGGCCTAATCAGAGTGCAAGCAGCCGCATGTGAAGGGAATGAGGGTGAACACAAACAGGAGACTAGAGGAAAGAACAGCAAATAACACACAAGACTATCACAGCTAGGTTTTGAAAAATAAACTGAGATCTTTTCATGTTTTATAATGTGGAGACTCATTTAAACATTTAATGTACAAGTCTGGCATTCGTCATATGTTATAAATGGAGTGAATGAGGGGAGCACGCCTCATGTAAACTAATAAACAAGCAGTATATGTTGATCTTAAAAACGACTGCCTGTGTGATAGAGCTGTTCAAGACCCTCTGTCATTTATGGTTACTGGAGAGCATGGCCCTGGCACATATTTACATGTTCAATAAAGCAAATTGAGTAGCTTCAGCTAATCTACTTCTCAGTGCTGTTATTTATAGTAGTTTTACATCACATCTATAAGACTAGAGTGCTGGCGCTTACAAAAGTTTTTCTATGTAATAAGATCTACTGTCCTTCGTATTATAGAATTTATGAATCAGATATAGAAGTACGTTTCACATAGGATGATAAAGAACTATGGTCACTGTGTTTGTGCAAACCATTTTTTTTTTGTTAACAATAAGAATTAGATACCTGCTTATTTTACTTTTAAGCTAGTCTGGATAGTCTATGTATCAAAAACTAGGACTGTCAATTTTGACAGCAAAAACAATCCACCACTTTGCAACAATGACCTTTTTATAGAATATTCGAAGGAGACATAAAATGAGCATTTTTCACAAGTATATTCAGAACATGTATAACTTTAGTATCAGCCTAGTGACTTCAGAAAGTTTTTGGTTGATAGGGAAACGCTCCAGGTTATACGTTAAGAGGCATTTAAAGAAAACACTTGTATTACATCTGCTAATCTTTATAAAGTGCTTCTCCATCTACACCAATTGGAAACCTCCTATTTGCCTTTCGAGTCTGGACTCTCTTTCAGTTACATCTCACTCAAATATAGAACAAGCAGGACCTCTTTGTATTCATAATACCTGCTGTATGGGTTCAATTTGATTCTCAAGGAGCAGAAACTACAGTTCACTACAGAGTTAGCTTTAACTTGAGGTAAGATTCAACTTACTTAACCAAACCTGTGAAAATAATTAATATTTTTGAAGATTTAAAAAATAAACTACACACCATGAATCTGTTACTATGTGAGACAGGTACGTTCTGGGGGTTCAGGCTGCTTTTTATGGTCAAAACCCACCCATGAGGCGGTTTTGACAATACCATGTCATGTTTTGACTGTAATCAACTAAGGTTACACTATAAGATTTTAAAATAAAGGACATTTTCAGGCATTCTAAAGAACTAATGTGAGTAATTCCCTGTTATTTGAGCGCAAATGTTCTTTAACATGCATTGCCTTGATGAAAGAAATGATTAAAAGTGATAACTCCAAACAAGAAAAGAGAGCATTAATTAGTATGCTCAAGTGTGCCATCAAGGTAACCGCTGTACTGTTCTGGACTGAGTCACTTTTTTGTGATAAAACATCTCTTCAGGCTCATAAAAGGAGGGGTCTATGCCTATAAATGATCCCAAACACAACATGAGCTTATAATACTCTGCGTAATCTCAGATAAATTATGTTCTTAACTGGTATTTCCAGGAAAGTCTCTGCAGTGTCTTATGAAAATTTTCCAACAGACAATTGGAACTAAAAGAAAAACTCAGAAATCACCTGCGGCTCAGTGAAACACACAAGCAGGATGTTCACTGCATGCTATTAAAAATGTAAAACAAAACAGCAGGAGACAAGAATATGACCATCCACATGGAAAAAAACCCTGCAAAACCAGACAGACAGAAGAAGGGAAGAAAGGAAAAAAACATGCTGTAAGTCGGAGTATTGCGGAATAAGCTTTGCTAGCAGACAAATTTAAACAATAAAGCCTAAACCAGAAAGCCAATGAAGCTCTCCACATCAGACAAATTAAGTTGTCCTTTCAATAAACAGTCAAACTAAAATCAGACCATTGTAACCCAGCATATAAATCTAAACGAGAATCTTCAAGTGTATAAAAACCCAGACAAGATATATCAAGCCATTTGGAAAATTAATAAACCATGTCTGGATCAAATTAATGTTAACTTGCAACAAACAAAAACACAACATAGACTCTTATTTATTTACATAGATCAATATTGCTTCAATGTGAAAAATCAATAGCATGTGAAAAAACTGATTTTCATTGTATTTTCTGTATCTTTAGAATAAAATGATATGAATCATCATCAACCATTAATTTGTGATGAGTGTTAATCATGAACTCATAATCACTGTGCTTGTGTTGTACGAATGAAACCAAATAAATTTTTGCTTTAACTAATGATTTGGTTCTGAATTCCTGCTTAATTAACACTAGAAGTAAACTAAATAAGGGTCAGCTTATGGATAATATTATAAATAATGATAATAATTATTGGGGGGCATAACATAGTTAACTCATCATCATTTATTTATTTACTGATTGAATTTCTACAAAGCATTTTATTGTTTTGTTTCCCTCAAAGGGACAGTCAATGCATTAATTAACAACCAGACATAAATAATTAAATAAGACAGATTCATTCATACGACTCGTGCATGGTTTTATTGACTTCATGAAATACATGTACTAAAGGGAAGGTGAAGTTGTATTTTGTGTTACAGAGGTACAATTATGTGAGTGATGCCATTTGTTCCTCTAAAATCAGTGTAAAACCAAATAAAAACATTTCAAGTGTTTCTCAGGAATGGGCAGAGACATACGGCAGAGACCACAGGACCCTTATAGCCAGCACACACTCATCCAGGTGTAGCCCGGAGCTCGCGTGGTTCAGCTCGGAAACAATGTGAACCGAAAGCACTGCTGTTGAAGATTTGTGGTGGCTTTTGGGAGTCTATTGATGGGATTTCAACACAAACTGTAATGCTGGGGAAATTGCAAACTGTGATTTTTTTTGTCAATCACGCCTGAAACAGATCGTTCGTAACAACGAAAATTATTACAATTTCTCACTGTGAGTAAATTAAAACAACTTGTAAAAATTGGTACTATGGATGTTAACAGTTTGAATATTTTGTGTGAAATGTATATGTGAACATAGAAGTGCCATTGCAGAGTGGCAACTGCATGTAAAACTGACTTTAAAAATTACATTTCCCATTTAAACCCCAAAGTCAATGTTCCCCTAAAGCCATGTTGCACATCAGCAAGAACTAAAAGTTTTAAATAAATAATAGTGGTGTGTAAGGTCCATTCTTAACCGGTTCAAACCTGCTTTACCCGGCTGCCACAGTTTTAAACTGATCTAAACAGCACTTAGATATTCAGTTAATCAGAGACATATGAGGAGGAATCTCCAAAGGGGCACTGGAATGGTATATGTGAGGTCTGGATTAAAAGAATAATGAAACAATCTGTTTATCAAGTGAACGTAATCAGACGAGCTCCTCACATCATCTTTGAATAAGGCTCAAAAACACAATCGGTTTATAAAAGAACCCTCAAGAGTCCTCTGTTTATTTGAGTTCATTGGGGCTCTGTTGGATCTGGTGACAATTTTTTTCTCAATTGTTTTGAGATGATCTCAGCTTTATGACAGAATCACTTATTCAGCTGGAAGAGATGACTGGATGAATAAGACGGTACCAAAATATCCAGAGAGGTTTTGCTTTCCATATTAGTTAGAACAAAAGAGAATATAACAATTAAACGTGAGTGTGCAGCAAATGGAGCCAAATTGAGTGTTTGTAATCTTTCAAAGGAACTCTGGAGACAGTGTTTTTATGATGAGATCATGATCTGAACTGACATTGATGGACAACTTGTACATTTTGAAGTAATCCAGATGCTGCCGTCAGCTGTGCATGATATTAAAGGATGACAAAATGTTTTTTTTTTTTACTTGGCTTTGGCAATATATCTTCAAGGCAATGCCTTGTTATTGTTCAATGTCATGTGTTTTCACTGTACTCATCTTAGTTTCAGTTCAGGTTTACATTCATTTTTTGGTTAACTTTGTATTCTGTTTAAATGATAGTTTACCAATCTGTTTTCCAAAACGTACACTTTTGGTTCACGCACGCCTTCGTAATCCTCTGCTGTCTTATCAATAGCTTTTTATCCTATTGTCCTATCACCTATGTCTCCCTTCAGTGTAAAGAACCACATTATCCAGCGTTCCATGACTGGCATCTGAAGTACTTTGTCATATTACTCCTAAGATTAATGTATACTCACTATCGTATCACCATTGCCACAAGAGATGGACCAACACCTGGTATCCATATACTGGTATACTGGTATCCATGTCAGACCCAAAACCAGGCTCGAGTACTCATACTCATAAATACATGTAGATACCACAGGCCATAAATACATGTAGATACCTTAGGACATCAACAACTGAAGTTTCAGCACATCAGGAACATCAGGAAAAATACTTTAATGATAATACTTTAACTAAGAAGGAAGAACTGACATTGTTCCTCTAGTTACCAACACCAGTTGTTTTTGAATGCACAGAAGTTATGCCAAAATTATTAGTCTTTATGTGTCATTATTTGTAAAAATGCTACTTGCCCAAAAACAAGTATCATCATTAATATTACTATAGGTATTGGTGTGTACCTGGAAAAAAAAAAGTACTCATACACTGCCTTTAAAAGTCTGGTCAAAATTGGTCAAGCCAATGTATTCTATTATTTAACCGGGAATAAAAAACATGCTTCAATTATTTTATTTTAAAAAATAACTTAGCTGTAGTGCAACCATGCTAAACAAGGCTGCACCAGGAAACTTCTCATATAGTCATGCCTCTCATTCTGATAAGAAAGGAGGCGGAGTCTCAAGTATGTACAAGAACATTTTTGGATGCAAACAGGTCAATCTTGGGAATTTCACATCTTTTAAATATTTGAGTATATCTTTAAAAGGCACCAAATGAGTACTTATCACTCCCTTATACAGGCCTCCAAAGTACACTACAGGGTTTACTGATGATTTCACTGAACTGCTCTCAGCCATCTCTTCAGAGTTTGACTCTTATCATTGCTGGGGATTTTAATTGTGACATGGATAACCCCGATGATAATGCTGCCAAAGAACTCAACAATATTTTACAACACTTTCGAGGTGACTCAACACGTTCAGGGTGTCACACATTGGCATGGTCACACACTGGACTTAGTAATTAAACATTTTATTTTTAGTAATTAAATAACTTAGTTTAAATATTTTATCCACCGTTGTGCAAGATGTTGCTCTTTCTGATCACTTCTGTGTTGTTGATGTGTCAATCTCCTGCATCAAAATCAATTTATGTTAGAAAGAGACACATTAACGATAATGTTTATGCATGCCATATCTCAAACACCAAGAATCACTTTTGGCACTGCTGACTTCCTTTTTGAAGCATTTACTTAAAAATCAAGTCTAGGAGACAAAAAAACCCCCAGAGAAATTCAATAAAAGTTCAAAGTATGAAAAGACTTTGCAGGAAGGCTGAAGGAAGGAGGAGAAAAACAAAAGTTGTCATCCACTACGACCTTTATAAAGAGAGTCTTCATGCTTTTAATTCAGAATTAATCACAGCTAGGCAAGAGTTTATCCTCAAACTTAATTAATAACAACCTCAACATTACTCAAACTCTCTTTGCAACAGTAGAGAGGTTAACCAACCCACCCAACAACACTCCAAGTGAGCTTCTGTCTGGGGAGGAGTTTGCTTCAGTTTTCACAAGCCCATCTCAAATCTCCCTTTCATTATTAAAACTTTTGGAAAAGATTGTGGCAAAACAACCGATTGAATTCCAGACCCAAAATGAACACATGGACTGTTATCAGTTGGGTTTCAGAGCTCATCACAGCACAGAGACAGCTCTACTGAAGATAGTTAAACACATTCAGGAAAAGTGACTGTCGTCGTTCTACTTGATCTGAGCGCTGTCTTTGACACAGTTGACCACAAAATCCTTCTTGATAGAATAGAAAACTATGCTGGTCTTACAGGAACTGTGATAAGATGATGAGCAATTAACGGGAATGACGCAGACAGGTGATGGCTGGAGAAGAGGGAAACAAGCTTAACGAGCAGACAAGACAGAGAAACAGACCTAACATTATCTTCTCGAATGACTACAATCCTGTAAACTCTATATGCAAATGTCTTGATATGATTAAAAACTGAATGCATAACAACTTTTTCCAATTAAACAAGGATAAAACTGAAGTCATTGCATTCGGAAGCTAAAGCGATATTGTTAAGGTTAATGTTTATCTCACTGCCAAGGGCCTAATAACTACAAATCAGTTCAGGAATCTTGGGGTGATTTTGGACTCTGATCTTAGTTTCAATAGCCACATCAAATCAATGACCAAATAAGCGTATTACCCTCTTAGAAACATTGCAAGAACCAGGTGCTTTGTTTCCAGACAAGACTTAGAGAAACTGATTCATGCTTTCATCTCCAGCAGGCTTTTACTTTAACGCTCTTTTCACCAATGTCTTCCCAAAAAGACCAATAAACCACTACAGCTTAGAATGCAACGGCACGAATTCTAACCAAAAATAGAAAGTCAGAACACATTTCTCGAGTTCTTAAGTCTCTACACTGGCTGCTGGTCTCCTTCAGAATAGATTTTATAGTTCTGCTGCTCGTATATAATTCCAAACATAACTTAGCACCAAAATAACCTAACAGACATTATCAGTGAATACACAACAAACAGGGAGCTGAGATCCCTTAGATCAAATAAATTAGATCTACCTCGGGTTAATTCCAAACAGGGTAAATACTCCTTTAGTTACCATGCGGCCCACAGATGGAACCAACTTCCAGAGGAGATCAAGGGTGCCAACACTTTAGTCACATTTAAAACCAGGGTAAAGACTCACCTGTTTAGTTGTGTTTTTGTCGAATGAGCACCAATGTCCAAACAACTATTTTATCTCTGCACTTCACTATCTTAATATATGTCTTTATTTTCAGATTTTATTCACTATGATTTTATATGACTTTTTTAATGCTTGATTTTATTAAATGTACTTTCTTTTTTTATTCTTTGTTTCCAATGTAAAGCACTTTGAATTACCCTGTGTATGAAATGTGCTATACAAATAATCTTGCCTTGCCTTGCCTAGAATGCAACCGTTATAGGTAATTGAACACAACTGCTTTAATAAAATGTTAACAAAAAAAGGTAACGGCTTCATAGAGGACATAAAGAAACCGGAAGCCCAGCGTATGTAGTTATGTTGTAAGTGTGTCCTGCTCCGATGAGATAGGCTCCAGGCTCAAATAAATATTTGAAACCATGAAACATGTCATAAATACTTAAAAAATATTTAGTTTGCAGATCTACCTTCAATCCCCCAACCATCCTCTGCTGAGCTGCTAACCTCTGCTGGCAGATCTCTCTGCATGATCTTATAAGTTGTGGTTGTAGCAAACCAATATCAGCGAAAGCACGAGTGACTTGCCATGAGCTAATCACATGTGATTAACTTGCTCTAGTTTTGCAGGCCAGCTCGAAGATATGAGAGGAAATTAACCATGCAAAAGGCCACTCTGCACAACACTCAAACATAAGAGGATGAGCTTGATCTTCCATTGGAAAGAGCTGTAATCATGAACAAATCCTTAATGAGGGGGTGAACATGCACTAGACGATTCATCTAATTACTGACCTTTATCCACACCTAAGAGCAACACAGAATCAGCCATATCTTATGCAATCGCATGTAACTTAAGGAGTATAAATTCATTTAAAAAAAGGACATCATGGAGACTTGATGCTAACAGCAGGCTCATCTTTCACAGCTTTGAGAAGGTCTGAGTAAATGCTTTTACACAACCTGAGAGACCTTGAACCTTGAGAGAAAACAATGGATGTAGAATAATTTTTCATGAGACAAACTGACGTCGACCTCACGACAGGAACTGCTGGAACTACCCATTAATGTCGGCCAGCTAAACAGCTACAGCAAAATATATTCACCCCTTTAAGATACAACACAATGACTTCTGGAAAACAGCAAAATCTTTTTGCTTCTTTTGTGTTTAAAAGCAAGAGTCAGCTATTCCGGGCACATGTGTTGCTTGGCATACCACTGTTATCCCCTGAGAGCCATTTAAGTTCAAGGAGCATCACTGTACAAACATTTAAACAGCAGAGGTGTGAAGCTAGCAAAAAGCCCCCAGCGAAGAAGCCCTCTGAGTAAATTTGAATTTGTTTGTGCTGAGACGTTAACCCACCTGAAAGACTACACCAAAAATTTTTACAGATTTAAAAAAATTTGTTTCAAGTATAAAATGTTTCTACAAAATTTAAAAAAAATAATGAATATTTTTTATACACTTGGAAATTATTAATCATTATTTGAGATATATTTGCAATTACTGTAAACCTAATGAGATACTATTCCTTTCCTTTCTGGAAATGGATTGGAGCTATTTCATTATTAAAAAAACATTTTACCCACAATGGAGACTATTGGAAAGCCATTCACTACTGAACAGTGCAAAGATTATTAAAAGAGCAAGGACACAAATGATGGCACTAAAAGTAACTGATAAAACAGCGTACAGAGGAACAACACAATCAAACCTATAATAATAATAATAATAACAATAATAATAATAATGCACTCAATTTATATAGAGCTTTTCCAGAGCTCAAAGACGCTTTACAATGTTTAGAGCATTTCTGTTAGGCAAATAACAGAGGACCAAAATGCAGTGAGTACAAAAGTTTATTAACTTAAAACTACAGAAGCACCATCTTTTCTGAGTGTCTGTAAAGAAAACCAAAACTGGAATAACTAACGAAGGATAAGATAACTGAGAAGGCCGGTAGACTGAGAATACTCTAAACCACACAAGCAGTAACATGAACTAATAAGCCAGTGAAGAAAAGGGAAAGGAGGAGGAAATAAATAGTGTGGCTAATGAAGAGAACGAGAAGCAGTTGAGAGCAAGGGAAATGAGGAGAGAGAAAACAGGTGTGACAATTATTCATTCATTCCACATTCATGCTCTGGTGGTGATAAGCTATCTTGGTAGCCCTCAGCTGCCCTGGAGCATTCTGACAGAAACTGGCTGCCATTCCGCACCTACGACCTGCTATCCACCAGCAGACATACCCCACCAGTCACACACATCTATACAGGGCAATGCGGGTGAAGTGGCTTGCCCAGGGCCACAACGACAGAATGGACCAGGTGGGGATCAAACCACCAACCCTCCGTTTACAGGACGACCAACCCTACTACAGGTGTAGAAAACTTGCAAAGCGTTAATGTCATGATCACAATATGAAATCAGCTCCATTGACTTGAATGGGTTCATGTCTTCCTTGAAGTCTTGTTTAAAAGCTAGATTTTATTTTTAGGGCTTCAGTGTTTACCAGAGTGAAAACTGCTACCATTTGCTTACCATTTGTTTATGTTTAGAGCTTAATTTTTTTTTAAAGTGCTACCTCCTCTAGGCTGCCGCACGACCATTGTCTGACCGAGGCATAAAGCTGGGCAGAAACTGAATGAGTATTTTTCAGTTGCATGATTCTGTTGATCCAGCTTAAACTGCAAGAGCAAATTGCAGGGATTAAAACACTCATATTATCACACCTTGGACTTGGTTCTAAAACTGAAACACACAAAAATGGAGGAAAAAAAGAAAAGCATCACCCACTTGAGAATCAAACTAAACTAAGAAAGTGAAATCAAAAACAAACAAGTAGTTTTTTTTTCAGAGCAGAAACGATTAAAAATAAAATAAAAACCATGTAGGGACACGAAAAAGGCTGGAACAACATTGGCCTGTCAATACTAATACTGGAACTGGAGGTAAGCTTGTAATATTAGCTGAACTACAACTATCCGCTAATAAAATTATAACTACAGTTATCTTCACATGTACCTAACACATGTACTTTCACCTCCACTACAGGGGTTTGCGCATACACAGGGTGAGACGTTAAGTTAAATCAGCTAGTGAAGACAGTGCGATACCCTCACAAGGAAAGATCTTGGATCGGCAGCTGGTCATGAGGTGATGATCTCTTACAGTGACTCTTATCACGACTCTTGTCTGTTTTCACTGCACGAGCCACATCATGATTCGCACACTACTGAAAAATTATGGCAAATGGACCAAAATGTCACAGTGTCAGCTCAGCTTTATAGAAGGGGTGGAAAAACAAATTAGACAATGATGAGCAATGAGGAAATTTATCACATGATCGGTGAAAGAGAAAACTGAAGTACACAAGATTAAACATAATTGAAAGAAGCAGTCAGTTTCTGTCCCTCAAAAAGTGACATACTCTGTTGGTTTTATTTCACTAACTTTACCCTTTATGACAACTCTAAGAAAAGAGATTCTTTATTGGTTATTTGTTCAACTCATGATAGAATTAAAACAGTAGGCCAACTTAAGTCTGTGTGCAATCTTAACTTATTTTTTATAATCTGCCAATATTTCACCTTTTCTGACATTGCTTTTCTGACACGCTGCCGACAAAGAAACAGCTGTGCCAAATTTAATCTTTCTGTGGAAACCAGAGTGACGCCACGGACACTACAACTACAAAGTTTTCAGCCAATGCTTCAAACTCACTTTCACACTTCTACAAAAATGTTGTGAAAATGAAATAGCTTTCAGATTTCTGATGGATGTAACCTATTCCAAGAAAGCACAAAGCAAAACGAGAGACCTTTAAAAAAGCTTGACAAGGACACTTTTGAGCCTTTATTTCCCAGAGCAATGAATGAGAAAAACACTTTGAAGAAGGGTGTTGAAATGGCACGAGTCACTGCCAAGCACTATTGAGAACATAATCACTCCTGACCTTCACATGGAAAGACAGAAAGGTTTCGATTGGGAGCAGTTCCTAACCCCCAATGAATGCTCAAGTTTTCTCCAGGGCTTCACCTGCATGAAATGCATGAAACTGTTTGCCTGCTTAGATATTTCTCATCTGTTTTTAGTAAAGAAGCCAGCCATTTGTCTACTTTCTGTAATTTACTTTCCATTTGCTTTCTGTAAATAAATTTTTTGGAACATTGTATATCATGGATGTGGTGTCTGTGACATCATCCATAGCTTTTTGGAAAAGTTAAAAGAGGCTCAGTGTGGGCCTAGGCAGTAATCAAAAATGCGCCCACAGAGGTGGGACATGGCAGTAGCAAAGATGATTGATTGACTGAAAGTTAAAATCAAAACAAAATCTCTTAAACAAATCAAATGTAAAAATAATTCACCCCCTCAGAGTGTTCATGAAGATCAAAACTGGCCATCTGAATCAACAAACCTAATGGATCCAGAGGTGAAAACATGTTTTAACTTGGGAGTGAATGAGAACCTGCTCATTTCTGGAGTCAGCCTCAAGTGTCGGCTCGAAGAATTCACAATTTTTGTTCAACCACTAAACTCAGCTCTCAGCTTCTCAGAGAGTCTCCTGCTTTATCTCCATCCAGCACAGCTGCTGCTTGGGAGCAATGTATTCTTCAGCAGATACTCAATCCCATTCAGCTGTTTCCAGCTCGTACACCATCCATTTCTGGCTCTCTGGGAGAGCGCTGGGCCATTGGGACTTAAGCTATCCAAAACCACTTCAGTTGTGTATTAATTATTACAATGTCAATCATAAAAACATCCATAACTCTGAATTACAATGTTCAGGGACACAATACAAGAAAACTCCAAAATCGAGAAAGAGTGTTTTCAATTAGTTATAATGCCTATAGACCTATTTTTACGGCAATGAGTTTTTACTAGGATGAGTTTGCTCACATGCGAAATTCTCTTCAAAGCAGTCACACTATGTAGCTGAACTTAGGCAGACAGCTCACATAGTCATGTCAGCACCATTTGAAAACAATGACAAAAACACTTTTATTTCAAAAACACGTTTATTTCTTTTACGTTTACTTTCAAAGCAGGAAGTTCAAGAATGATTCGCAAAAACAACAAAGTTTAATTTCTTCTTGTTAAAAATAACTGAAATGGTTGAGGTTATAGTCTTCAGCTGACTGAGACTTATCTATACATTTCTTTGTGACCGTTTAATACAAGTAGCTAATGCAAACAAAAAACAATTTAAACCTCACTCTTAAAGCATGTTTTAATAGTGTCTATCAAACTATTTCTGTGTTTTTTTGTTCATTCATCCACTCACTCACTCACTCATTCAGTCACTCACTCACTCACTCACTCACTCATTCAGTCACTCACTCACTCACTCACTCACCTCACTCACTCACTCACTCACTCACTCACTCACTCACTCACTCACTCACTCACTCACTCACTCACTCACTCACTCACTCACTCACTCACTCACTCACTCACTCACTCATCCACTCACTCACTCACTCACTCACTCACTCACTCACTCACTCACTCACTCACTCACTCACTCACTCACTCACTCACTCACTCACTCACTCACTCACTCACTCACTCACTCACTCACTCACTCACTCACTCACTCACTCACTCACTCACTCACTATTTCACCAATTAGTCATGTTTTAGGATTCTGCATCTGCAACTCTTGGAGGGGCACATGAGTTAACTGTGTTGTGAGATAGATTATTTGCATAAAAAGCTACATTTGGCTATTGGGCAAAACAAATGTTTGCAATCAGTCATCATTTATTTTTTTACATGGTATTTGGTTTAAACATGTACATGGCACTTTTTGAGCATAACTGGTTCCTCTCTTCAATTTTCCAGAAGCATGTTTCAAGACTTTTGGAGGGAACAAACATGAGCACATGGAGTACATGTTAATTGCATTTAGGAAGGCATCCGGTTGAACAGAAAAATAGTAAAAATCTATTTCACATAGGGTTGTGGTGTGTTTTACTTTTTTTACTGCTCCTGTTTTTGTGCTATTACAGTTATTTACAATTGCTAAGACAGTTTTTTCAATACCTTTAACAAGTGTGCTTAACTCTTAACACACCGAATCAGTTAAAACACACAATTGGCAAATCAATTAATTTCATTCTCAAAACCCCTCGTTGTAAACAAAACTCCAAAACTCATTTTCAAAATACAATAATACAGTTTTCAAAACATTAACACATGTTTTCTTCCGACAGCAACATTTAGTCAATCATAACACATTGAGAAAAAAATTTGCTTTAAAATGACTTAGTTTTGGTGTTGATGGAGCTCAAGTGTAAAAGAAGTTCAAACATTTGAAATTTGTGTTAACTGAATGCATTTTATATCAAAGCAACAAAAAATGTGTTAATTGTAGAGCCTACCTCGACGGATGTTGTGCTAATCGTGTTAAAAGTTTAGGAAAGTTGTTAAATGTATTGAAAAAGCTGTCTTAGCAATTGTGAAAAACTGTAATGACCATGTGCCTCCTAGTGTTAGCATTGAGTCAGAAATGCGGAAAATACAATGTAAAATTAAATGTTTAGCCTGTTTATATATCAATGTGAGACTTATTTAGGATTTTCTTATACTTTGATCATTTGATTCATTCTCACACTCTTTCTTGGCCCATCCTGCGTGCGCATATGTTCACGTTCTGTCATTAGAACTGATTAGCGAGCCTGTTTCTGCATCCCTGCTGATTATCAGCACTCCTTGAGTGTGCGCTCTCACCAGCAGTCGATGATTGATTATCTCTGATTCATAGCGGATCGTTTTCTCTTGCTACTTTTTGCCTTGTTTTTTTTTTTCATGTTAATATAATGTGTGTTAATATGTGTATTACATATATTTTGGATCTCTGCTCTTTCCTCTGCCCACAGTCAGGGAATATCTACTGTGACAGAGGGGCCATCTAACATCTCTGTCGTTTCTCATTAATTTACCCTAATTTTGTTTGGACTTGGTTTGCTTGTGAACACCAGTTTGCTCTGTCTCCCTCTCTCTGCTCTCAAGTAGTTTGTGCTTCCTCATCAACCCTCTCAAGTAATAATATCTAACATTTGACTCAACATTTGGGTCTCCCCTCATTATTTCCTGACAATAAATCAGTACACTTTCTCATCTAATTCATGTTCAAAAGAAGAGTTTCATCGTCATGAAAGGGGCAGCTTGGGTCCTTGTATCAGGAAGTAATAAAAACAAATAGCTTTTTTAACAAATGTTGCTTTTGCTTAAACTGAAAGTTAACAGCTAATAATTTATTTTTCCTTTCTAATTTCTAATTTCCGCAAAAGGAGCTTTTTCTTGAGAAAGACAATTTTTCACAATTTGAGTTGAAAACTCAAATTAACTTCAGCTCTTCAGAATGTCTCCTGCTTTATGACGGAAAAGCTATCAAATATCAGGGCCGTTCTCAGTAGTTTAAAAGTATGTGTGTACTTAAGGTTTGTTGGCAAAAAACATTCTACTTTAAAAAAGTGTACTTCAAATATTTCAGAGAAGAGATAACTAATTATCAATAGCATCCTCATCTTCTTCGTCAAATAATGTAACTTTATATCTTACCTGCAGACTAATTAAACATTTCAAAGTTAATTGTCAATTATGTCAGATCATATAAAATATGACCATCTCTGATTCTGCTGTACTCAACAAGAATACACATTACATCTGTACATATGTGTACACATTTACATGATATGTATCTACAAGTATCTACTTCTTTGATTATTGCATATTTCTTTAACATTTTTTAAGCATCAAAACAATTAGCAATTTTCAGTTTTTATTTATTAAATTGTTTGTTGTTTAGTTCACAGTTGATGTACAGTTTGTCCATCAAAATTAACAATAAAAATATAAACAGTCAAATAATTCTGTTTATGGTGAAAAACATTATACCAAACACTTTCATTATAAACATAGTTACAGATTTCAACTTATTTCAAATCAAAAGAAGACACTTTATTGCAGCAAAAACTCAATGGACTCTGAAGGGTTCAACAATAAAACAAAAGATCTGAAGCTTATTTTCAGAAACCAACATTGATTTTACATGAAATAAAAAAGTTCATAATATGTCCCTTTTAAAGTCTGTTTCTCAGGCTTGACGCACAACACATAGTTCAACAGCAGAAAGAATTGTAGAGTGATGATCGTATTAATTTCTTCTCTATCTACTTTATAAAAGCTCTCTGATCCAAGAAATATTTTCAGCTAGTGTGTCATAAAGTAGTCTCATTTATCAAATCTCCCTATGTTTCATTTACACTGGCTTTGGATAATTAGCACTGGCTTTGAATAATTACTGCGAGCCTCGCCATCAAACCCCTTTCATATAACTTCTACCATGTCTGTGATGATGGATGAGCTTTTAACTATGCCATTAATGAAAGAATGCAGTCAATTAACTGAGCTGAGCAAACAATTATTTGATCGTCACATGAGGACACTAAAACATCAGGAGGCAGAAATACTCTGATTGTTTTCCGAGTTAATCAAGAACACTTTGGTAACAATGACGTGATAGAGAGTGTGGAAGACAGACAGGACGAAAAAAAAATTCAACCTGCTCTGATCTCTACATTTCTAAATGTATGAACAAAAGCTAAGCACTTCTCGGTTTTCCAAATAAAAAAAAAAAGCTTTTAATCTCTACTTGCAAATCTATCATAATTTTGATATATTTTGCTACACTATGGGTTAATGGATGTTCCTCAATACCTGATAAGCAGCGATTATCAAATAGGCAATCTTTTATTATCAAATCACTGAGTTCTCCTGCTCACATTAGGGGGAAAGGCAGGGACCAGGCTAGACTGTTGCCAGTCCACCTCAATAACACTCACACACGATTATGTCATAGGGGTAGTTGAGTGTTAGCTGAAACATCTTTTAGAATAGGAGACAGGAGAAACCCAGACAAGCAGAAGGAGAACTCAGGGACGTGCTGAACAACATGCTGCCTGGTTAAGAACCTGTCTAATATGTATTGTTATTCTTGGAATATTGGTTTAGAAAAATATGTATTAAGGTAAGCCTCCAACAAAGGGAATAAGGTATTTATCAAGCCCTAATAAACTAAATGAAAATCAATATTTGTAAAGAATCATATTTATTTATTCTAATAAATTGTCATAAACTTGTCCATCATATATGACTAACTGTCATATATTGTAATAAATAGTATGATCAAATATTGATAAAAAATAATGAATTACATATACATACAGATATATATTGTAAATCAGAGTATACAAATTAATTACAAAAATAATAAACAAGCAAATAACAAAAAAAAAACAAAAGTTGAATATGACTTTAGTAGGTCTTTGAAAAAAAAATACATTTCAAAAATAAAAAACGTGTCTGCAACTGCTGCAAAACAGCTTTAAATTGATATGAATAAAGCAGTTTCTGTGATGCTTTTGTAGCAGTTTGCTTTTTTTCTAAAACAGCGCACACAATTGCGCCAAAGTTGAAAGAAGTACAGTAAAGTTTAAATTAATTGCTCCTACCGGCTGTTAACAGTCTCCCGAGGCAGTAGACCGTCAGCAGGGTACAGCCTGCGGGCACGAGCGTTCTACGCGGGCTAGACCGGCTGGACATGATGCCCTTCCGGAGACCCCGCGGTTCACGGCTGAGCGAGCATAATATAGCGCAGACCGGTGACAGCTGAGCCGGGGAACTTCTGGTAATGCGAGAGATCCAGGCTCCGCGTTTGTTTTGGACCCGAGCCACAGAAAGCGAGGAAAGCTCTTCACCGGCGCCCAGCTCGGCTCAGACAGCCTCATGCATCTGCTGAGACCCGAGAGAGAGAGAGAGGGGGGGGGGGGATGGGGGGATGAGAGAGAGAGAGAGGAGAGGAGAGAGAGAGAGAGAGAGAGAGAGAGAGGCGAGAGGAGAGAGGGGGGGGGGGAGTGAGAGCAAAGAGAGAGAGAGAGAGGGGGGAGGAGTGAGAGCAAAGAGAGAGAGAGAGGGAGAGAGAGAGGGGGGGGGGGGGAGAGCAAAGAGAGAGAGAGAGGCAGAGAGAGAGGGGGGAGTGAGAGCAAAGAGAGAGAGAGAGAGAGGGGGGGAGTGAGAGCAAAGAGAGAGAGGGAGGGAGAGAGAGAGAGGGGGGGAGTGAGAGCAAAGAGAGAGAGGGAGGGAGAGAGAGAGAGGGGGGGGAGTGAGAGCAAAGAGAGAGAGAGAGGGAGGGAGAGAGAGGGGGAGCAAAGAGAAGAGAGAGAGAGAGGGGGTACACTTCTTTTATTTTCAGTTCACATCAGTTTTGTACATTAGCTCTAAACACGAAAATAATTCTGTCTCATGTAGACAACATAAAACATTTTCCACGCACCACATATATTTAAAATACTCAAAATGTAACTTTATAAAAATTAAAATACATTAAAGTCCTGGCTTTCATGAGTAATTTAAAAATGCGGATGGCATCACAGTCCAAGTTCTGAACAACATGGTTCTTTCTGGACTAGTAAAGGGCCATCTTCGCTTGCCCAAAAATGAAATGAGCTGGCACTTGTGTTTCTTTACATACTTAAAACGAAATAAAACACTGAACGGTAAAATCAATATTAAAGTCAACATCAACAGTGGGTGTAAGCGAGTGCAGTGGATGAAAGCATGTTTGTCCACAGAAAGGACAGTCGAGTAATACATCTGGGTTTAAAATCAAGAAAAAAAGAGTTTACAGCCACAATACAATGTAAAATCCTTCACTGCAGGTCAGCAGTATTTATGGGTAATGGTGGTTTATAAAGTGCTCTCCATTCTGGCTTAAAATCATCATTAAAACCATTCACTCTCCTCCATGGGGTGTTTACCCTCCAACTCAGGTGTTTCTTGTTTAAAACCTTCACGCTGGCTCTGTAGAGCACCTTCCCCGCCACCGTTGCCAGGTTCATCTCCTCTTCCCCCTGGGCTTCCAGAAAAGGTCCCAAACAGTTGGAAAGGTCCGGGGCGAGGCTCAGCTGGGAAAAGGGATGAGACTCTTCTTCACCGGCCTGGGCGCTGTATCCCCCAAGCTGAGCTCGCTCCTCTGATTTTAGGGCGGACCTCCAGTGATGCTGCAGCTGCTCGACCTCCTTCCTGGACCGGACTCCCAAGCGTTCAGCCAGGTCCTCTGTTAGTGTAGTGTTCCTCCATCCTTTCTAACCTAACCCTAACCCTTCTTTAAAAAAACACAGATCTTTAAAAACAAACAATACAACACAGGTAAAAGCGAAGTCTCCAATAAATTAGTGTTCATTAAAAAAATGGATTTGTCCAACCCCAACCTCTGAACAGTCCTTAAAATCCCAGTGGTTGCAGCTCTCCACATCAGTCCTGTGAGGAGTCTCTGTACGAACTGGAGATGGAAGGCTGCGGCTCTGCTGGACCAGTCCTTGTCCTCCTTCATCTTTTGGCAGGTGTAACACTCTCTTTGGTATCCAGTGTAGACCGTCCAGCAGCTGGGCTTGGAGGGTGGTCATCAGGTCCGGTGGCTTGTGCCAGAGGGAGGATGCGGCGAAGTTACTGATGACCAGCACCCTCCACCTGTAGGACATCTTGGGCAGTACCCTCTTGCACCTATTTATTCGGCTTCTTATGTGCTCTACAGAGCCCTCCCAATTCATACTTTAAAAAGTGTTTTCCCTTTGGTAGACACCCAAGTACTTAAAAACCACCACTCTTCCACACTAAACCCACTCCCCAATTAAAACAGCTTCACTTTTTGCCCAGTTCAGAAGACTTGAAAGTCTTTTAAAACGTTTACTAAAAAGTCCACATCCCTCTGCGTGTTCACTACCAGTCGTCTGCATAGGCTGATCAAATCATCGTAGTCTCACAGTGTGGAATCTAAAAACCAGAGATAAAACATCTAAACTTGTTTAAAAGAGGTTAAATGGCGAGTGAGTAGAGCAACCTTTAGGGCAGTGTTTTTCAATTATTATCTGTCGCGCCCCCCTTGAAAGTAAAAAACATCTAGGTCTGTTTTAGAGCTTTGAGTAAAAGCTTACTGTCTTCTAGTGTATTTCAGAAGGTTCAGATATGAGGTCCCCTGATTCTGGTTACACAGCATATGCATTCCACAGCATATGCGGCCGCTCTGCACCTTCGGTTCTCGATCGATTCTTTCGCCGACTCCGGATGCGCCTTCTCTGAACTCGGCTTCGCTTCAACAGGGCTCTGGGCAGCGGGTTCAAGGGGGTCTGGTTCTCTTCTGGGGCAGGGGCAGCTGCGGCACCGGAGCTTTCAGTAACTGGCTGTTCCGCTGCTGGGGACAGACTCTGGCCAGGTGACCGATAGAGTTAAACACTTTATAGAGTTTAAAACACTTCATGTCAGTATCAGATGAAGCAAACACATTATAATAGTGACTGCTCTGCTACACCATGCTCAACTCGCCTCGCACATGCACAGAGAGAGTTAGAGAGAGGCTGGAGCTGGGGGAGATATTGAGAGAGAAGAGGAGTGAGAGAGATTTGATAGGTTTTTCTGGGGGAGATATAGAGAGACTCTGGCAGCTGAGACTTGGCTAAATCTGATGGTGCTTCTCTTCAGGCTCTCCAATGTTGATCTTTAAAATGCTCTGGATGTTCTATTAGAGTCGAAGGCCTTTTTGGATCTAGAGAAACCCGGCCAGTGTTCAGAGCAGAGATGTTGGAGATGTGGAGTATGTCTCTGATGAGGCAGATATTGTCCACCATGAACCTACCAGGCCCAAAGTAGGCCTGTTCCTGATTTGCAACCTGCTCCATCACCCTTTGATGGCAGAGCTGTTTGATGGCAGAGCAGCTTGATGTTGGTCTTGCCTCCGTCCCACCCTATTCTCAGTGAGGAGAACTAATGCTTTCTCTTTCTGAAAACATTCCACATAAAACCCAGAGCATCTCTAAAACTCTTATCACAGATCAGTGAATTATTAAAATACCAATAGGCTTTCTGTAGAAAGGTGTTTTGGATGAAAAAAAAACATTGTGAGGTGTGATTGACAGCTTGATCGGGCTAAACGCATGAGGCATTTGCCTTTTAAAGGCTGCTTGTTGTTTGACATGCGTCAACTCCGCACCGTCGCCTTTTTTGTGAGCGCTGTTTACAACGGCTCTAGTAGATGGCTCTTTGATGGTGGACTTCAACTTTTATCTGTTATGGCCTAAACGAAGGTTGTGTTTTAGAATTAAACGGAGTGATCTGCTCTGTATCCACTGCATGCCATCAATGGTTGCAGATATGTCAGACGTTAATGGTTAGATTGTGCTTGGTGTCGCAGGAGTGGCGTGATTCTCCGTGCAGTGTCAAGTGATATGAGGTAGTGGGTTCCTCTGTGTGAGTGTGAGGCTTGATGACACTGGAGTGAGTGTGTAATGCTGTGCTATTTTTGCCCTCCTTTGAGTTTCTAACCGCCCCTGGACTTTACTATTTATTTTACTGTTTCATTGGGCTTTGTATTACTTATCCATCTTCTTCCTTAGTTCATTGTTTATGCCTGTTTGTTAAAGAATTTCCCTTTTTATGACGTCCCATTTCTGGTTATTTTACTTTGACGTGACTTTGAAGGCAAACGTGAGTGAAAGACTTTTGTACTAAAGAAGTATCTATTTTTATGTGAACTTGGCCTTCTTGCCCATTTTTCTCACATTACCAGAGTGGACAAACCTGTGTGCCGTAGTGCTTATTTCCCTGGGTGCAATTCCCATGGGTGGCATAATCGTGCAAATTCACATTAAGTTAAATTGGAAAAACCTCTTTTTTAAGTAAGTTATTTTTTAGAAGAGGCTCTGCCTCCTCTAATCTTGAATGTCACATTTGCATTGAACCAAAGAATGACCCATGAAACCCACAAAAACACATGCCTTAAAACATTAAAATGGTTAGTAAAAATGAAACCTGTCTAGTCTAGCTAAGAAAATCACGTATGTGAGACCAGGAGTACTGCCTCTGTCCTCCTCCAGACTTCTACCAGACTGAGACTGTGCACCAGGTGACTGAGAGCTCTCTGAGACGCGGGGTGAGTCTCTCTGTATATGATAGCATTGAGTGTAGTTTAAAGTCCCCCTAAGAACAAGAGATCTGAACACATTAAAAAACACAAACAATAGCTTCTTCATTTCCCAGCGATGGGTTGCGGCTGGAAGGGCATCCGACGCATAAAACATAAGCAAGAGAGTTGGCGGTTCATTCCGCTGTGGCGACCCCAAAAGGGAAGAAAGCCGACATGAAGATGAATGAATGAATGAATAGCTTCTTCAGCCATGCTCTAAATAAATCCCCTTTCAGCAGCCTTCTTTTCACCAGCTCCTACACTATGCGAGAGAAAGAGTTAGACCTTAAAGAAAGCAGCAGGCCCACCCCAGCACTGTTGTTCTGATGCTTCCATCCAAAAAAATAATCTCCCTCCTGCTTTAATGACTACCATCCAATTGCACTTACCCCCATCCTCATGAAGTGCTTTGAATGGATAGTCATGCAGTACACAGTCTGTCCAGTATACCAGGATCGACTCAACTGCTCGCCCGAAGACACTATCTCCACTGCACTTCACTCAGCACTCACACATCTGGACAAAAAAGATTAATTTGTCCAAATGCTGTTCATTGATTTTACAGCAGCATTTAACATTATCAGACCCCTACAACTCAATCAAAAAAACTGGTCCAGCTGGGGCTCAACTCCTCACTGGCTGGTGGATTTCCTCACAGGGAGAGCACAAGCAGTATGGGTCGGCAGCAACACATCTAGCACCATCATTCAAAACACAGGAGCTCAAGGGAGGGATGTGTGCTGAGCCCCCTCCTCTTCACTCTGCTAACCTACGACTGCAGTCCGTTACTGAGCAGTCGTAAGTTTGCAGATGACACGACTGTGGTGGGTGCAGCAGGGATGAGACGAACTACAGAGCAAGGTGAGCAGCCTGACCTTATTGTGCTCCTCTGACCATCAACAGTGTGTCTGTGTGAGCAGCACCAAGTTCCTGGGTGTACACATCAATGAGGATCTCTCCTTGACAAACAACACTACTGCTTTGGCCAAGAAAGCAAAGCAGTGTCTCTACTTTCTCTGCAAACTAAGAAGAGCAAGAGCACCAGCCCCCATCATTTACTCATTCTACCAAGGAACCATCAAGAGCATTCTGTCGAGCTGCATTACTGTGTGGTTTGGAGCCTGTAATGCATCCTGCAAAAAACTCTCCAATCAGAACATCTGCGTGGATATGTATCAGACAGGGGATTGAGTATTCTCCAGGACAACTTCATTCTTCACACATGCACACACACGCACGCACGCACGCACACACAAACGCACACACACACACACACACACACGCAGACACGCACGCATGTGCACACACACACAAAACACACACGCATGCATGCACCCACACACACGCACACAAACACACACTCGCACACACCAACCTGCACTAGTCACTTTGTACAGTATTTGTCTTACAACTACCTCATACTTATCAGACTGTTAAGACTGCTCTGTCACTTTGAAATTTTACAAAGCTCTGTTGCAATATATTGTCTAATTGAAATTGTACCTTTGTATTTAATGTTATTTGCTTGTATTTAAATGTTACATGTATAAACCACAGGTCTGAGTAAGGACATTTTAATTCTCTGTATGTCTTGTACATGTTACAGAATGGACAATAAAGTTTGACTTGACTTGAAGTTTGACTTGACTATATGGATGGCGTTGTTGTCTCCTAGGCCCTCTTCTTGATGTCTACTCAGTTCATCAGCAATGAAGACAATAACAAGGAATCTTATTAATAATTTAATATTGTCAATAAACATTTGAATACTTACCTTCATGATTCCTTGGCGTTCCTGACGATGATACCATTTGATGACTATTTATAACAAGTTAATACAATATATCTGAATAGTCTGTAAAACAGTAAAGTTACACTGCTCAATAATTTTGCTCAAAAATAACTTTGTTAAAAACATTTCCATGAAATGCAATTTTACAACCTAGCCTTTTAAAAGCAAACGAGGCTGCTTAAGACACTCTTGAACAATAAATTAACACAAAAAGCCACATAGGACAAACTTAATTCTTTTGCTCGTAATCATAGGAGGACCTATGTAGCAGTTTTTTGGAGTAAACCTTTCAGGTGTGAGTCACAGCCTTGTCTAATACCATGTTATTTGTTCTCTCTGTAGATGGTCTAACAAACAAGTCACTCTAAGATTTTGTTTAAGTCTTCTGTTGGTTTTAATATTATTTTATTTGTGTGTTTAATTAAAAGATGAATAAATATTTCTTCCAAAGTAAATGTGTGCATAAAACATTTTCAGAGTTCTGTATTTCTCTCCCTTGATCCTAACCCTTAGCCCTAACCCTCCATTTTACACATTCATGTGAGGGGTAAGGGTGTCTCATTTCTCTTTTGAACTAAGCGTAAGGGGTTTTGTTATGGGATGTGCACCACTTCAGCCGAAGTGTGTTTGAACACACAATTCCAGACTGAGGGCTTGAAAGTGATTAAAATGTTAACTGTTCAGCCCTTCCCCTTAGCACTCACTGTCAAAGGAAAGTTGAAGGGCTAATCGCTAAGGGTTAGGGCCAAGGAAGAGAAATGGAACACAGTCTCTGTATCTCAAACCTTAATGAATTTTTGAGAAAATGTTCATGATCCACAAGAAGGCTGTCAATATTGGTAAAAGTTGTCAAGCAGGACACATTCTTGAAAATAGTACGACCGTGTTTAATTAAGTGGGGTTAACCAAGAGTTTTAAATATAATGCATCGCAAACATTGACAAACTACAATTTATTTAATATCTAATTGTTATTTATTTTACTTATCTCACCAAATTTTTTAAGAATATTCATAGTTTAAATGAAGACCACTTGCAAACCTGAAAAACCATTGAGATTCTTATCACTATAGTAACCAGTGAGTGTTTTCCTAAAAAGCTTGAACTAATGTAAAATTAAGATTCGTGAGGAATTGCAATTACTGAACATTTCGTCAAAAACTTTTTGCCAACCTCAACTTGTTCCAACCCCATTTGTCTCTTTTGGTGCAAGGAAAAGTAATATGACAAATGGTGCAAATCAGCATAGGTCTCATGGGTTTTACCTCACGGATCATTGCTCAGTCATGTCCTGTCTCAGCAGGCACGTGTGGGACAGTCACGGTTCATTGAGACTGAGCACAATAGTTTCTTTGAGTCTGGGAGAGTGCACTCCTCCATTAGAGAGACATTCTTCATCCAGGGTCAAATTCGTCCTTCTTTCCTCATGATATCACACTGAATGTGCGTGGGCCTGAAAGCACCATCTCAAATCTTTATGTTCTAAACATCTTCAAGAAATGTATTTATTTATTTATTCATTTATTTGCACTTTTAGGGATTTTGAGAGGCCTAATGTGCTCTTTAATGTCCTCTCTTGTACATAAAGTACTCTGAAAGAGAGGGTGACAGTGGAGAGAGAGTAATCAGTCTGTCTGCACAGCAAGCAAGAGTGTTCCTGATTTTCTTGAAACAGAGCTGTGAATTGATTATTACAAATGCTTTCAAGCACAATGTAACATCATAGTACAAATAATGATTCTCAATGTTTCTCTCTATTCATTCATACATTCTGTGACACATCTTGCAGTACACAATTTCAGACTAAATGGATGTTTGTTAGAGTTTTGCCTCTTTTTCGTCTCATAGAAAGAACAGATCTTGTCAGAGGTGAGGAATAACTAATTACATGTACTTTAAATGTGTGCTTTTTCTCAAGTACATTTTAGTGAAATATCTTTACTTTTACTTTATTTAAATCTAATTTTCATTTTACTTGTGTCCCTCTGTTACTCATATCATGGAAGTAAATCATTATTATTTTTGATAGAGGGCTACTTTTTAAGATGTTATAGGAGCTGATGTGTTAGAGTTTGCCAGCTACTCATGTCATCTGTGACAGATCACCCATTGCCTCATGTTAAAGTTTATTTTATCTAAAAAATGCAAAGAAAGCACCTTCATGATGCAGTTAATGTTTTGTGCTGCCAAAGGAAAAGCGATCAAGGCATTCATGAACTCCAGCTCAAACCTTAAAAAACAAGCATGTTAAGATATCTATGTTAACTTATACATCATATTAGTGTTAGCATTACTATGCTTAATATGAGTGCTTCGGTTGTAATTTAAAATGTATATTTTTGACGTTTTCCTGTATGCTTGCTCCTGAATGCTTAACAACTATGAAGCTTAAGCACAAAAAAATGAAACTTCATTTTAAACACAAAAACATTAGCATACTTTTATACAACTACAGCTTTATAAAAACCCTTATTTCATATAATGTTACAGTTTACAGCAATTATATTACTTGAACTGATAAACACAAATAACAAGAATTAATTGTAAGAGAAACGTCTTGGTTGGATTTTTGTTGTTGTGAATATCAGGTAATGGGATGTGTATGTGTCTATTAACAGACTGAAAGTTAAGAGGAGGAGTAACTAGATAATCTTCTAGTAGTTTGACAATCACAGTTTTTGCTTTGTTCATTTCAGATTAGAGGCGTCACGGTGGTGCAGTGGGTAGCACGGTCGTCTCACAGCAAGAAGGTCGCTGGTTCTAGGCTCGGCTAGGGCTGGTGGCATTTCTGTGTGGAGTTTGCATGTTCTCCCCGTGATCGCGTGGGTTTTCCCCGGGTGCTCCGGTTTCCCCACAAGTCCAAAGACATGCGGCATAAGTGAATTGAATAAGAACCCATAGTGTTAAAGTGTGAATGTGTGTGTGAATGTTTCCCAGCAATGGGTTGTGGCTGGAAGGGCATCCGCTGCGTAAAACATATGCCAGAGAGTTGGTGGTTCATTCCGCTGTGGCGACCCCGAAAGGGAATAAAGCCGACATGAAAATGAATGAATTTCAGATCAGAAGTAATTAGTAACTACTTGAGTATAATTTTATTCAATATTTTTTACTCTTACTCAATAAGTTAATACTTATACTAAGTGAAGAAGGTGAGTAAATATTTTAAGAACTTTTACTTGAAAACTCTTTTTGGATACTCTACCCACCTCAAGCTTTTGTTTATATTTTGTAACTGTAAATCAATGTCAGTCTACTAAAACATTCGTTTAAATAAAAAAATTTAAGATCTCTTGAGTCAACAGTGAACCATACCTGTTTCACAATTTTTTCTCTTCCCAAGGTGGCCCTCTACTGGGGACTGTATGCTTACACATTTGACAGAAACACCTTTAAGAAGCAAGGAAGTGTGTTTTAACCACCAGTAAAATAATATAGAGTGTAACGCTAAATTCAGTGGAAATATACTTCCAATCATGGTTTGGGGATGTGTTAATATGAGCATATGCTGTGATGCTTTTTTTTCGTTCAGGTGTTTCTCACACACAACTGGTTTTTAAATGTTGTCCTGAATGTCAAACCATTCTTTTCTCTCTATAGTCATCATTAAACATTTTGTTTAACACTTTTGTTCTACACTGATCTAATAATATCTAACTAATATAAAGACCACATTGTAAATTTTATGAATCTTATAATAAAATAACATGTTAAAAAAAATGTAGTTAATAGAGGCGATATCTGCTGCATCAAGTTATTTGAGGGTAATGTACTTTGATAGGACGTCTTAAAGGGCCATTGTTATAATTTTTCAAATCATTTAAAATAAATGCTGGATAACAACTGGCATTGGCCCTTTTATAATACCCAAAATGTAATATTTCTAATAAACATCTTTGAATCCTCATATTTAGCAGGATTTTCAAAGCCATCTTGTGAATAAACGTCAATCAACTCCTGGTTTGAATTCATAACAGCTTGTTGTATAGTGCTGCTCATCAATGAAAAAGAAGTTTATGCTGGTTGGCACAAACAAAGTCTTGCTCATCTCTGACAAATTAAATCTTTCTTTGATAAAATTAAGAAAAATATATATATTTTTAAATCCAAGTCAACATGTTTGCTCTGTATGGAGATAGGTATGTATGCACTCTTTTAATACCCTTTTAACATGCACACACTTTTTAAGCAGCACTGCATAATATCTAACACTATCTCGACCCTCTTCATATTTCAGACTGGTTAGTCCTGCAGTATTGGCATTTGACCAGGTGGGGGCGATATTTACCGTCTTTTCAAACTGCCAGCACTCATATATCTTTTCCTCCAGTGTTCTCATTGTGACTGCGGGGTGCTGCTTAGAAGAAGTCATTTAAGTATTTTGTGTTTGTTTGCTGGAGAGATGCCCTCTGGCTCTCCTAACTCCTGAACTCCAGGTCTTGAACTCTGGCCTGACATTGAACATTAAAATAACTAAATAAGTGCAAAACATTTTACTTGGGCTCAAACTCATCTTTCTGCAAGAGAGTTGACTCTGAAAAATTGTTCCTGGTTTGAATCTCAATCAGTGGCTCTCCAAGAAACATTTCTTCCACTCTGTGCTTTTTATGTCAGTATTTTTTTAAGGCAATAGTCAGATTAATTGAATTCTCTGAATTGAGTGTGAGTTTCTTTGTAATTGACTAGTTAATCCAGGATTTATCTTTAACTTTAACTGAGCAAGAAAACCCCCTTGAACCCTTAATGACATTAGCTTGATCAGACTTTGATCAGAGATTAATCAACTTTTAGCTTTTAAAATAACCATGTTTATGTTGCAAAAAAGCATTCAGACTTGGTACTGATAGAAATCAGATCCAGGACCATGTGAAAGTGACCTAGATCCAATTTAAAAACAAAAAATATATATTTTCATAAAAATTTCAAATAAAGGTCACATATGGAGAAAAAAGGTGATTTGTGACACTTTGGACTGCAGTCTGAACATTGCCTAAATGTACTGACTACATATGGCCATTGTCACAGTTTTGAAGAACCCTCTCAGACAATCAAACAGTCTGTGATTCTGATACAAATTACTTTTCATAACCTTATAAGGTAAGCATTTGGAGAAAAAATACAATGTAACTCAGCTTCTGTACACACCTCCAAACGAACACATTTTAACACATTAATGCAAAAGCTCTAAATTAATTGAAACGTGGTATGTTCTAAAAAAACTGATAGGATTAATGTCACATCATGCAAAAAGGGCACAGCAGACCCTGTCGTGCTATGGTCAATACATTATTTTGCATATACCAAAAGCCTCTGATTCAGCTTTGCAGGCTAATCTGGAATTTTGGAATACAGTTAAAGAGGGTGTATGAGTCACGCTCAGTGGCACCCTAGTAAGGGAGCGGTTCTGGCGGGAAAGTTGGCATTTGAAATGGGGCCGTCCCAGGGTGTGGATTTGCCTTTCTATCTGCATCAGCTGCTTCTTCTTCGAACTCTCTTTCCTCTCCTGAAGCACCAATAAAGAGGAAAAGACATCTTTAACAGTGAAAAACATTTAGATATGTCTAGCCTGAAGAGTTTGATGCTCTGGACCTGAACCCGATGATGATGCTGTGTGAAGAGTTTGATGCTCTGGACCTGAACCCGATGATGATGCTGTGTGTTCTGAGTCTTGTCTTTTCTGCATCTGCTGCTTTATGTTGGCAATGATGGCAGCAGCATTTAGGGCCAAGACAACATCTGCGCTTACTCCTGCACAATTATCTGAGAACACACACAGAAATCTACTTCATATAGAGGCTGGCATTAGAACAAAAAAAAAAAAATAGAACCAGCAGAATCTGACAGCTGCTCAAAAATACTGGCACAAAATCAGGGTATAAATAGATTATGTATGCAAAGGGATGTTTTTAAATGAAATGACGGCAAAATGTAAAACAAAAAGAGAGGAAAAACGTCTAGATTGAAGAGAAAAAGATTCATTTAAAACCCTTAGCTCTCTGACACAATAAAACTGATCACTGCAAAGCTGACAATGACTTTATCTGTGAGAATGAAGATCATACCTTCCATTTTCAGCAGTTTTAGAGGAGCTTTATTTCCTGTAACAGGCTCAGATTTGTTTCTAGAGCCTGGGGAGCTTCTCGCGTCACTTCTGCTGGAACTAACACACTCAGTGTCTGCCTTCTGGGTTTCAGCAGAGCTCTTGCATTGAATATCCGGAATGGTGTTTGTACTTTTGTGAGGAATCTCAGGAACTCTGTTAGTTGTCTTGCACTGAAAATGAACATCTACATTTGCACTTTTTTGGTCAATTTCTGGATCTCTGTTAATGCTCTCGTAAATCTTTGGATCTTTATTAATGATCCTGTAGTGAATAAAAGGGTCTTCATTAGTACTCGTGCCGTGAATATCTTGATCAGCATTAATACGTTTGGAGTGAATTCCTTTGATTGCATCAGCACTCTTTTTGGGAATTGATTGATTTCTATCAGCTCTCTTGTACTGAATCTCTGGATCGGTGTTAGCACTCCAGTAGTGGAATTCTGGATCTAAATAAGCAGCATTTTGGTGGCTCTCTGAGTTTGCTCTAATGCTTCTGTAGGAAGTCTCTTTTTCTGCGCTAACCCCCCTGTTGTAAAACTCTGGATCCGCATCAAAACATTTATAGTGAATCTGTGTATTTGCATCAGAGTTCTTGTATTGAATAGATGTATCTACCTTACCGCTCTTGTTTTGAACATCTGAATGTATATTATCACTCTTGGAGCTAATCTTTTTATCTGTATTGGATATCTGGTGTTGAATATATGGGTCAGAATTGGTGCTTCTATAGTGAAAATCTCGATCTACATAAGCAATCTTGTAATGGCTCTCTGAGTCTACATTGGTGTTCTTGTAGCAAATCTTTAAATCTGAAGGAGCATTCCTGTAGCGATTCTCTGGGTCTGCATTAGCGCTCTTGTTGTTAGACTCTCGGTCTGAATTCATGTTAGCAAAGCAGCTAAGAGGCCGTTGAGCTATTCTGCAGGTTTTGCTGTCAGATTGTGCACTTTGGCTGGTGAGGTGAAGTGACAAGGTTGATCTCCACTGGCTTCCTCCTGACTTGACAGATGCAGCAGGGGGGTGTTTTAACAGTGCTGAAGTAGCATTTGACTGATTAACAGATGCATTTTTAAGTCCTTCACTATAGCTGTGTCTGTTCTGTGCAGTGTTTGGTTTCACTTGAGAGTACTGTTCCCTCTGTTCGGTCATTTTGATGATGGTTGCCTTTCTCTTGAGCATGATGCCATGGCCTCTCTCTTCATTGTTACATTCAGTGGGTTGACTTGATGATTTGGTGAACTGGTTGGTCACTTTGACAACTATTGCTTTTCTTTGCTCGACAGCAACTTCATTCGGAGGACTGGCAGTGTCAGAGAACTTTCTGGAAGTTATGGTAATGGATGATATTGAGGAGCTGAAAGACTCAGGGTCACTTCCGCGTCTCTGTGGAGGATTTTTTAAAGTCTCAGGATGAGTCTGGGCTCTGTCCACATTGCAAGCTTTTGGATTGCTGACTTGTGGTCCATTTTGTCCTCCTGCTGAGCTCCCAGATCCTGCGCTCTGGAAAGCACACAAATCATTGAGTCATTGAGTAAAGCCTCCTGCATGAAAGATCAAATTTACACAGTTCAGACTCTCTTATTAAACATTTTTGTTTCCATAGCATAGATGCCACAATTTGATAAATAATACAATACAGTTTGTTAGAGCTCATATATGTAAAATACTTTATACTTTTTTACTTTACTGTTCATGTGGTGATAATATTGATGACGTTTTATGACGAATAAGACAATGAGTCAAATACTTTATTGGTTTCTCAACAAGAGCTAGTGCGTCTGTGCCTGGAATGAGAAGCGCAGCTTTCCTAGATGCAATTTGATCTTTATTAAGACACATCAGGTAAGCTTACAGAGGTTTAAAAAACCATCGTGCTCCAAGGCGCCTAATCCAGTGGAAGGTATAACATCAGCTAAGAGCTTCAGCAGACTTCTGGATCTAGCCTAGAAACCTAACTGGTTTTGGTAATTTGTGATGGTTTTGGGGTCTACTGAGATTTAACAATCCAGCAAACAATTTTATGTCAATGTAAAAGGTAGCTCTGTGTCACAGACTGTTGAGATTAATGTTGATTACTCTCATTAATCAGTGTTGACTCCACGTGGCCTCGGTCATGGCTGCACAGGTGTCCTGGTGATTTTAATCTAAGAACAAAAAGCAGGCCGAGAGCGTTTTCTTCAAATAAAACAACATTATAGGCTATTTTTTCACGCCTCTCTTCAAATTTACCCAATCAGCAGCTTTTTTGTCAAAAAAAGTAACAGCAACAATTTGAGTGTTACAGTTGTGTTTGAGAAAATATATAATTATTGACATTTAGGTTTCTATTATTTATATCTGCTATTTTAGTGATGACTTGCTTTAGACTTCTAAAATATCAAAAAGGGACAAACAATATGTCTTTTTAACAGACACAAGATGATCATTAGTACTCTTTAACTATTGTAAATATTATAATTAACTTATAACCTTTCATTCATTAGAGCAATGTTAAGATTGCTCGAAAAAAGGCTCCTCGCTACGTGTTAACAAGGTAAATCATATTTTCTTTCTCTTACACCGTATGATTTCTAATGTCAGCATACTGTTTTATTAATTATTTATTTTGGTGTACTTGTGACAAATTTCATAAAATGCCAATAGAAAATCTGGTTGCGATCTTTACTTTTTGACGTGAGAGTCTGACACAATAGCACGTAGTAACATCCTGTAGTGTGTGTTCCACACTATTGTTAAATTTCCTTATAGGATTAGAAAAATCATGTATTGTGTGCTCTCCATGTCAGGAAGTCAATTGTCACACTTTTGAAAGGCTGTCAGATTTATATGTAATTAACAATCATCATTTGAAACTTCCTTTGTCTTGATCGTACAATGTTTTATGAGTAAAATAAGAGTGAAACTGACCTGATTGAAGACGGTTGGAGTTTTCTGGTTTCTCCAGAATCTGAATCCTCCTTTTTCTCTGTCTGACAAGGACAAAACTCCACTTTGAGTTGCACATTCAGTTTTTTTCATTGAGACAAATGGCAAAATCTCAAAGAAAACACACAAAAAGCTCTCTGTGACTGTGTCTACAGTGTTAAGACATCAGGGTGACACCTGTTTTGTGATAAAGGTTGAGTTTGCAGCAGACTGAATGTGTTTATTCTATCAACAGTAACCTGTTCAGATCATGTTAACCTGCATGGCTTTCAGGCTCAGCCAGAGTCTTTTTATTTCCCCTCTGACAGGCGACTGGCACCACAGTGTGATCTACCACCAGAAACGGAAGGATGGTTTCCACCTAGGTTTCCATGGAGACATGATCACACTATTGTCTGACATTCAAGGTGCCGAGCTAGCGATTGTATTTTTTCCTGGGTTTTAGTCAGGTTATCACCCTTCTGAGTGGCAGCTAACAGCTGACAGGTGCTGATTTTTCCCAGGCTACATCGGTGGAGTGTGAGGGCTTGCCCTGCTTTATCTTCATCAGGTGCTTTGTGTCAGCACACATTTATATATTTACATTTTTATAAATGCCATAAATAAGTAGCTAATTAAATAACTGTGCAAAAAACTCAGATTTTTGATTAAAGGAATACTCCACCCCAAAACTTAAATGTAGTCATGAACATTAGTTTCACAGTTGTTTCTTAGTTTCATCAGTTTCAAACAGTAACTGTTAAATAATTATAATGTAGTCTAGTGTTTTATTTTTAAAAGGTACACACCTTTTGTTTTTGCACCTTTCAGCTCGACAGGAGAGCCGAGCAAGACCGGAGTGATAGGAGTCTTTAGTTTCTGATGAAAAAAACACAACCATAACATTAGTCTTGTGAAAATGGGTATTTAACCCTTAACTTTTATTTGCAGATAATTTAATGTGTCTTTTTCATGTAACCAAAACAGCTAACTTGTTCCCCATTAGTCAGTCACAACAACTTATGTCGGTGACGACTATGGGAACTCCGCTTGGATCGCTCTACTCTCTCCATACTCTTTTTAAAATGCCAATCAGGGGCTGTGCTGATGGTCAAGTGACCACGCCACACTCATAAAATAGGTGAAAGATTCACCTCGTTGTTGGATTATAATTCCATTTTGTGGATCAAGAGATCTGGGGCCTCACGTATAAAACTTTGCGTATATGTAATCCTTAAAGTGTGCGTACGCACATAAGGCAGAATTTGCGTATGCACAAAAGTTTTCAGATTCATAAAACCGTACGTAAGCCAGAACCTGCGCAAGGTTCGCTTTATAAATCAAAATTATCTGAATATTGTGCGCAGGTGCACGTGCGTATTGCTTACCCCAATCTCCTCCCGAAATAACCATATTTGGAGGTTAAGACCGCCCATTTTGAATATGTATGATCTCCCTGCATATTAATACCACCAATAATTTGGTTAACAAAAGCAAATTCATTCTCAAATGGTGACTTTATTGCAACATGTGTGCAGTCAATAGCACCGATTACATTGAGAAAACCGGCGATTGCTGCAAACTGCATTTTGATGTTGGCCTGTTCAGCTTGCGTGTAAGGAAAACGGATGTATCGGGGTGCCATCCCCACTATGGCATCCCATACATATGGCATGACACGGCTCAGGGATTACTGCGACATACCCGATCGGAAATATAGAGGAAATATAGCATAGAGGGAACAAGCTAGGGCAAATTTTTTCGAGAGTTAGCCTTTCAGGACTAACACGCATGGACTGTACCTAGGAATACTCCTTTTACTCGACTACGCCTGTTGGGGCGAGAGGAGTTAAACAGCTGGAGGGTATCTCCAGGGGCAAAAATAGCGCACAAGTCGCCAAGGAAAGGCATAAGCCAAGCTGGACACCACTTCGTACAGTTCAGACAGCTCTGCCACCACCTAAAATGGCTGAAGAGACGGATTCATCACTCAGGTCACAGTACCGTGTGAAGGTGCTGGGTGTTGACCAATCTGCAGCCTTGCATATTTCTGCCAGTGGAGTACCTATTGCCAGTGTCCAGGAGGCCGTAACACCCTTGATAGAGTGGGCTCTCAACTGCAAGGGATATCGGATGTTGTGTATGTGGTAGGGATGGCCTCCACTAGACAGTGGATCAACCTCTGTTTTGAGACTTCCCTATCGTCTGCTGTCCTCCAAAGCTTACAAAGAGTTGATCAGATCTTCTAAGGTTCTGGGTCTACATAGATTCTCAGTGATTGGACTGGACAATTGGGACCAGGGGTTGGTGCTTCCTCCTCTCTGGGCAGAGCTTGGAAATTCACTGGGAATGGTAGGAACCTTGAGCACATACCCAGATCTGGGCTGATAACATGAGTGACACCAGGAACTGTAAGCAGGTCGATGGACAGTGCCTGCAGATCCCCCACCCCAAAATGATCAGGACGCATATAGGCGTTTCTTCTTGGGCCAGCAATGTGCCAGCGCATCTATCACGAGAGAAACCTAGGACAGAGTGTAGAACAGCAGGCACTGAATATTCTCTGGGGTGGCAAACAGGTCTACCGCCACTGAATGGTTCAACCTGCCACGAGTATTCGAGACTTCAACTAGGGACAGCCCCCAGTCCTGACTTCTGGAAGTGAGAGCTGACAAAGAGGTAAGCGTATCCTTCCTTCAAGTCTTTATGCACCTTGTGCACAACATTGAAGCCGGCCAGCTATTTTTTGTCTTCTTCAGCTTTTTGTAAGTTCTTTCTGAGGTTCTGGCATCAGAAGCTATATCAGGTCTGGTTGTTTCTGGAATTAGATCCCAGTAGAGGGATGAAACTATGTTTTTGTTTACAGCCTAGAGGAACTAAAAATGCTGTAATAAACTGAAAAAGTTGCATTTTTGAGAAACCATCATATATATTCTATTTTATATGTTGCTGAGGTGGTTTGTGGTTTTGCACAAAGGTAAATCAGAAGAAGAATAATTCGAGAAAACTCAAGAAAGATTAATTTGAATTTATTGATTCTGTTTTGAAACTGTGTAACACATTTGCTCTGATCATCTGTTCTCAGCCAAGAGCTCAGAGGAGTGAGAGCAGCAAACGTTTGGGCAGCCCCTACTTTATCTACTTTGAGAGGTAATTGTTTGAGAGTTGCAAATTAGAAATGTGTTGAGGGTGTCATTTAAAAAATAATCACTTGAAATATCATGTATTATTATCTTAAAACATTTTTAACTTATACAGACACATCTTGGGGGTCACGGTGCCGAAGTGGGTAGCACGGTCATCTTAAAGCAAAAAGGTCGCTGGTTCGAGCCTCACTGGGTCGTTTGGCATTTCTGTGTGGAGTTTGCATGTTCTCCCCGTGATCACATGGGTTTGCTCCGGGTGCTCCGGTTTCCCCCACAAAGTCCAAATACATGCGGTATAAGTCAATTGCGAGAGCTAAATGGGTTGTGGCTGGAAGGGCATCCACCAAAATAAAACATATGACAGTAAAGTTGGAGGTTCATTGATGGAGACACATCTTTTATCATTTTTATCACAGTAAATTACAAAATAATTTGTTTCTTTCATAAATCTTGGAAAACCTCATAATTTTTCACTTTTGCTGAACCAGATAGTCAGCTATCTTGTAGCAGCAGTGGGTTGAGGGAACAGTGGAGGTAAGTAGCAGGTTTCTCAAGGTTTTGCCACAGTTCATTCATTCATCTTCATGTCGGCTTTATTCCCTTTCGGGGTCGCCACAGTGGAATGAACCGCCAACTCTCTGGCATATGTTTTATGCAGCGGATGCCCTTCCCTGCCGCAACCCATCACTGGGAAACATTCACACACACATTCACACTTTAACACTATGGACAATTGTTCTTATTCAATTTACTTATTCCGCATGTCTTTGGACTTGTGGGGGAACCGGAGCACCCGGAGAAAACCCACGCGATCACGGGGAGAACATGCAAACTCCACACAGAAATGCCACCTGCTCCAGCCGAGCCTAGAACCAGCGACCTTCTTGCTGTGAGACGACCGTGCTACCCACTGCGCCACCGTGACACCATTTTGCCACAGTTTGGAGTGAGATATTTAGTAACAACAAAAATGAAAAAGTCTAAAAATATAAAAATACTGAAATGTGGTGCGGTGGTGGAGTTGGTCATCCTTTAACTCGAAGGTTAGCCGTTCAAACGCTGCCTACTCCACTTTGCCATTATAGCCTTGGGCAAGCCACTTCATTTGCCCTGTATGGATGTGTGTGACTGGTGGGGTGTGTTTGGTGGTGGGCAGGAGGTCGTAGGTGTAGAATGGCAGCTGAGGACTACCAAGGTGGCTTATAACTACCAGTGTGTGAATGTGGAGTGAATGAAAAATGCTCTGATAATTATGAAGCTCTACACAAATTGAAGGCATTATTATTAATATTATAAGGATAGCCATACTTAATTTTTTCTTTCAATAAGTTATAATAAGCAATGAGCAGCTTGTGTTAATTCAAGGGGCAACCCCACTCTCTCTGCTCCTGCGCAATAGGAAGTGACTGAACTGCAGTACTTCAACTGGGCACAAGGGGGTTGGGGTCAGAAGTGAGCAAATTATTCACTCCACTAATAAAATGCACAATTTTGAAGCTGAAAAAAATACGTATATACCCCTGATGTTATATATATATTATTTTATTCAGAATAATAGTTTTGAACTTCATGAACACTCTAGGGGTGAATTATGTTAAATGTGTTTGTTTAAGATATATAAAATGTAAACATTCAGCCAATCAGACACCTGTGCTATGCCTATGTCCTGCCTCTCTGGACCCATTTTTGGTCAACAGGAAGTAATGCACATCCATGAAGGTGATGGTTGGCTACACCCATTGTTTGCCTGCTCACCGATCATACGAAATGTCGTGCCTGCCATGTCCATGTTATATACAGTCTATGGTTTGACTGACTGCCAGTATGTCACATATGTGCCATCAACTGGTCACTTTAACAATCAATCGCAGTACTTTTCCTGTCTCTTTTATTCTCAAAATTCTGTCCACACAAGCACAGGTAGAAAAAACTCATCCAAAAAACTCTAAAACACTCTGTAGGGTTGGAGCAAGTCAATCCAATAGAGAGCAGTCGACCCTGAAGTGATATAGGCCTTATATAGGTCAATAAGAAGCTTCTCTTAGCTCCGAAGCTCATCAGTGCTTTCCTTCATTGACTGGGAAATACAGCTCACACAAAGTTATGAAGAACGTCTTTTATAAATGATTGGCTGATAGGTGATGGAGACTGTGGTGATCTTAAGGTTGTCATGTTATCATTTATCAGAAGCAATTCATTTACACTGTTGTGGGTGTGAAAAAAAATGTGGGTGGCCATCTGTGCTAAGTTTTTCTCTCAAGCCTTGTTGGGTTTTTAACATAAACTAATAATATCAAATGTCTGTTTTTTTGTGCTTTGAGCTCAGGCCAGCCTATTTACCGCTGCAATTTACTAGCCATCCAGACTCCAGTAAGAAGGATGTCATTGCATTATTTGAAATTAGAAAAGCAAGTTGAAGACATTGAACTGATAGACTGAAAGAACCTGTACATTCGCAGAAGCTAAAGTAATGTGAGGATGTTAGTTGCAATCCTGCTCAAACATTCACACTGCTCTAGCTCCAGACAAGCCAAGAGGAGCTTCACGGGCAGAACAGGTGTATTTCATGATGATTAAATTAAAAATGTGCAGCGCTCCAGACCACCTGGACAAGATTTGTCAATCCCTGCTGTACACCATGGGGCTGCTTACCATCTGGATTAGATAACCAACTGTAACCATATGTATATATATAATTTTTTTTTTAAATCATCATCCTCACCTGGCATCTGCTAATGTTGTGCTGGGTTTGTGAGCCTTGGATCAGTGACACATGACTCTCAACAGGTAGCCAACCAAATCGAACCGAAGCTGGGGAGCAGGAGTATGTTTCATTTGATCCAGAAACAGATTGGATCCCATGGACGACAGACTCTGTGGATCTGTAGGTACTTTCAAATGCCCCAGAGGAGATTCTGGAGGACTGATGCATTCTGCAGAGAGATATCTTATTCACTCCCCCAAAATAGATTTTCTTACAAATGAATGAATATGTTAGACCATGGCAATGTTGCCCTAAAGCAGCTTTCACACCAACAATGTGTAAACTTGTGCTTGTGCTTTTTTCTCTCTAGGAAGCTTCTGATTGTTTGGTGCAGTCGGTTTTATCCACTAAAGTTCTAATATTTTAACATCTGCAGTATTGATCCCAAAATGTCACATTCCTTGCTTGGCTACAGATGGTTATTTTCGATGCAGTACCCGCTCCACTTTTTTGACATGGATTTAGGATCTACAGACCTTGACATGTAGATCAGACATGAATTAAAGTTGATAGAAAGTAATGTTCAATACAGGAGCTAGAGATGGAAGGAGCAGAGCTTAAGATAATAAATATTTATTTTGGAGTGACAGTCATTGTTATTGGTCCAATAATCAATAGGAAAACCATGATGTTTAAGAAATAGTCGTAAAGAAAAGCAAAATGTGATTTTCAAAGGCTAGTTTTACTGGTAGAGGACATTTTTGTGAGAGAAAACTTTAAAAGAAATAAATTGTGACAGGGGTTGCATAAAAGAGGATTAAATGGAGGTAAACGCCTCAGATACTACGGCCACTACAGAGACAATACATTCAAATGTAAAAAGAACATTTTTAAAATGCTTTTTTAATGTCTCTGCACTATATTCCTTTTACAGATAATATTGTGATGAGAGGCAGTGACTATTGGGATTCATGTGACTTCGATGGTTCAGATGAAAACAGATCTGTAATTCAAATTCTGACTCACTGGTATCAAGCACTATATCGACTATATAGAATTCAGACGCTAAAGCCCCCTAAATGCCACCTCTGAGACAATTGAAGTAAGTATCTTAGATGAAAATCTGAATATTTGTTATCAAATATATAGATTTTTGCTACGTTTTTTTTTTTCAAATATTCTAAAATGTACACTATCTAAATTACTTGCATATTTAGCCACCTTTTCCTGCTTTTTCCCAGTGCTTGATGAGTCTCATTTTAATAAAGACATTTTTATTTTCATACTTTTTTGTGCGCAAAACTTTTGACTTTATAGGCATTTAAAGGAAAAAGTGTAATAATTATAATTATGCAATAAATTGTTTAATAAAAATAAATATAATTTTAAACATAATTTTAAGTCTGTCAGGGTTCTATGTTTTATTTTAGATTTTTAACCCTGTCTTTCTCTTTATTGTATTTTTATTGTCTTTTTATTTTCTGTCTTAGTCACATTGGTTGGTCTCTGTCTTAATTCCTTCCCTCATGTTAGTTTTAGTTGCTGATCAGGAGCCAAGTCTCTGCACCTGCTGCGTGCAGCTCGATACGTCTCATTTAGTCTCCATTTTGGTTTAGTTCTGGGTCGCAGCATTAGTTTACATCATCCTCTGTGGTCAACATTGTTATTTAGTTTATGTTCAGGTTTCTTAATTTTCCTTCTTATGGGATTTGTGTTATGTTTTAGGAAGTAGTTTAGTTCATGTAAGTTTTCCCACTCTTGGGTAATTTCTGTTCATTTTGTTTTGAGTTTTTGAAAATAAAATAATTTTCTTGGATCTATTTTTTGGAAAAAAGAAATTATTTAAAAATTATATGCACATGAACATGAACTCATAGGATGTATTTACTTCCTTTTTTGTTTTTTTTAAAGATACTTCCAAATGTAGAAATGAATTTAAAAAGTTTTAGGGATATTGAAAATAAGATAGGTAAGATTGATAAAAGTAAATGGGGAGAACATAAACTTTTAGATAAACTAACCTCTTAGGATTAGAACACAGATTGTTCAAGAGAGTGGGCACTGATTCAATTCTTTTTACGGATGTAGGGATTGTTTTCTGAGCCCGCTGTGACTGAACCCTCTCCAGTGTCTGAAGCCATTTATCCATCCTGCCTGCACCTTCAATGCAGCTCTGTGGGCGAGCTCTCTGAGTGGGCTCGATCCCCTGCACCACGGGTGCCTCATTATAATCTCTCTCTCCAGGCCTCCTCCATGAAGAGGATCTGCGAAGGAGACTCATACTATGTGATCTTTCTGATGTTTTACAGGACCGAGGGAGCTTCCACCAACCCTTAGACTTCACATCCACCATTATACACTGTGAGAAAGACAGAACATTGAAGAAGTAAATAAATCCAAAATGAAATAAAATACAAATTCAAATCTTAACTTACTTTCTAACTTGCTAACTGAACTGGCATGCAGCAGCTGCACATTGTATTTATGAGAGCAATGCTGTTTTATTGATACATTCAGTGAGTTCTGTTAAGATATCAGATGGGAACAAGCTATGGCTGGAAATTCATCATCAGTGAGGTGTGGGAAGTTCCTCCATGAAAAGATGGTAATCGCCATGGCTGTCACTATTTGCTATGTGTCCTGGTGTAAATACCCTAGGCTCCACTGAAATGCTAAAATGTGCATTTATGATATTGTAGTGTCCAGCTCATACAAAGATGGACATCCTTGATACATTAAAAGTTTCCGTGAAAACAAATCCTGCATTCACGGAGAAATCATAAGTCATGCTTTAACGCTGTGAATATTTCTAAACATAAAAAGCTCTTCCAATGTCAAAGAAACCTCTCTACACATCTAAACCTCCTGTAACCACAGGAAAATTCTGGTTTCTGGTTGTTGTATTTTTGCATGTGGATTAATGGCGTGCAGTAACTACATGAAACATTTTTTTTTTTCAAAATTTCAAAATGTTTTCAAAATAACTGAATATGTGTGGAAAGGGCTTTGCGTTGCAGCAATAATTAACTAACACTGTGCTACATTTTTGCATATAACCTCCAGAGAATGGTTTAGATCATGCTCCTAACACATGATAGGTCCCCCACACCATAGCTGAGCCACTCACGGCATTTGAAACTTGGATTTATAAAAAAAAAAAAATAGAGCATGGTGCTTGGTGATACTTGATGTGAATGGCCATGAGCAATATTGAGTCTCTTGTTCACTTTAATTAACATTAAGATGTGTGTGCGCATTAATCTTGAGCAGTTGATATTTTGTGTGTGTGTGTGTGCGTGGGTGTGTGTGCGCGGGTGTGTGTGTGTGTGCGCATGTGTGACCTCCACCAATTTGCTCAACACTAATGGAACCTACGTCCCCTAAAGAGAAACTATTTCTAGAAAGACAGGTTGATTTATTTACATTAATTGAACATGCAAAACATTAGCTTTTACCTAAAAATAGCATTGTTCTGTTTAAAACTTGGTGTTACTTCCTACACATTACATGGGTTTTTAAATATTGTTTTTCCGAAGAGGGAAATTAATGCATATTTTAAGTACAAATGTAAATCAAGTTTTGTAAAATTTGTAAAATTGCTAAATAAAATGTTACTTAATTTCACACGTCAAGAAAATTTCACAAAGACATTTTTGTTCAGTGTGAAGAATCCTTCGATCATCATTAACGTTTTAGTAAGCCACTTTCAAAACAACAAATGCTTCTAAAGTGGCTTCACATTGTGTCAAAGCCAATTAAATCCCACACAAACTTCTTAAAATAGCCTCAGAAGTCCTTGAAATGATGGCAAGAACAGAAGTGTTTACCTGAGTCGTGAAGCTCTGGAGAAAATGACACAATCTAACTTCAAGAAGCCACAGTAGAGAAACAATCCCAGCCTTTCTTCTTTCCTTATTTCTCTGGCTCTGCCAAGAGAAGCTACTGGTGCTGTCTCCTCTCTGGTTGAACTAGAAATGCTTCTCGAAAACAAAGGACTTACTGAATATCTTCTATTTCTCACTGGTGTAGTGTTGTGTGTGTGTGTGTCTGTAATTTTCATGTTTGCTCTGGGCAAAAAAACAGACTGATGCATTTTGTCAAGACCCTGGTTAAACATGAACTATGAAATCAGCATTTTAACTCAAGGAGACCCATGTAAAATTGGGTCAAACAACGTATTTTAAATTGACTGAATTAGCTTGAAAGTTATCTGTTTTTAACTACCAGAGGCTGTTCTAGTCTTTTTGGTGCCCTCTCACGATGTAGACTAGCTTTGCATAGATTATTTAATGCAATTTTTTTATGGCTTGTTTAGCCCTCCGGTCGTGTTCGCATTCAGCCCCCTACTTTAGTGTTCCCGGTCAAAATTGACCGGTCTGTTTTAACTGCTCTTAAATTAGCACACAAAAAAAATTTCACCACCAATTTTTTTATTAAACATTCTTTAGTTGAGAACAACATTTAAAAGTAGTGTCTAACAACAATTTGTAGATGTAAACATTAAATAACATCAGTGAAAATACAATTGGGCACTGAAAATGAACTACAAAATGAACATATAATACAAAAAATAAATGGAAAACCAAACACCAAACTCAACAGGGTGTGTGTGTGTGTGCGTGTGCGCGTGTGTGTGTGTGTGTTTGTGTGTGTATTCATTCCCTCAATGGACTCTGGTAAAAAGAGTTGGAAGCTGGACTTGATGTCATCCACACGAGATGCTGCATAACGCGTTGGTCCTGGTGTCATCTTTATGATGTTTTTCACTCTCGCTCTACCTCCTCGGTCCTGGGGGGATGATGACCAGAGCAAGTGTCCACTTTTGGACTGAAATGTTTCCTCAGGTGCCTGTTCTTCAGGTGCCTCTCCCTCTCCATCTGTTGACTGGTCAGTCTCCTCAGAGTCTGGTTCAAAATTTGTGATGTCTTCCAATTCCGAGACATCCTCCTCTATCTCTGGTTCAATTTCAGTGCCCTCTTCATCATGCCCAAGAACCTGGACCAGAACCTCTTCCACAGAAAAACGCTTCAGTCGTCTACTCATTGTGCTCAGAGTAAAAGGAATGCAAGGCAAACATCGAGCTATATATAGTATGGGGTTGTGTAAACATGATACATTGATTAGTCTGGAAGGTGTGGTTCACGTGTGATAGGTACAGAAGCGTGGGAAAGAAATGGGTTCACATAATAGACACCTGTCTAGTCTGTGTAAACATATGATACATTGTATCATTAGGAAGTTGGTTCACGTGAGAGGATCAGCACATAAGCAGAAAGACATGTGTACCCACAAAAGACATTGTGTGTGTGTGTGAGTGCGTGTGCGTGGGTGTGTGTGTGTGTGTGAGTGTGTGTGTGTGTGAGTGAGCTGGGGCAGTGTGTATGGGGATGTTTTCTGTATGTTGAATGAATTTACTCTGGATACCCATTCATTTCCTATGACGGTCACTTTTGACCGGGAACACCACAGGTGTAACAATGTTGATTAAAACACTCAAAATTGAATGAAATAGGTGATCATCACTTTTATATGTTCAAGTACACAGTGTGAAGGATATCATAAGGTCTTGAGGTAATCAGATGTAAAACATAATATTTATGAGTATTATAAGTTGTAAAACGGTCAGATTTGACCCGAACACGACAGGAGGGTTAGATAACCTCAGATTTTCAGTCTTGTCAAAACGCTCCTTTTACCCCGCCTTCTCATGGCCATGTTTAAGACATTTTCCTTCCCTACAAACAAATTTTGTTTGTAACTAGTGCTGTAGCAAACAAAATCTTGTTTTATTCTACCTGTTCTATGTTTTTGTGCATCCAGGGCACATTTGTTTATAGCTCTGCATAAAGACAGGCTGTGTATGTGGTTCATCTGATATGTACCAATAGAGAAGAAAAGTCCATTTGATAATCGTGAACTCCCAGTAAAAAAAAAATAAAAAAATTCACTAATACACATGAGTGATGATAATACAACTTCAGGTGTGTGTTCAAGCTCTCAAGGTTGGCTGAATTCTTAGATAAGTTGAGTTTGCATAATACGACCCCTTTAATTGCATTGAAGGGGAGATCAGATTCAAACTCAGGTCATCCAAAGTGATGCATGTCATACTCACTAACCCCTAGGCTAGCAATGCCAACAGACTTAGTTTAGCTACATCCAACGATACACATACATTCTAAACACATAAACGCTGGATACAAGCACTGACCTAATCAAGACCCCTCCCATCTCTTATAAAAGTGAAAGTGACCAGTTGGCCAGATGTGGAATGACCCATACCTAGAATTTATGCTCTGCATTTAACCCCTCTCAGTGTACACGCACAGCAGTGAACAAACACACCATGAACACACACCCGGAGCAGTGGGCAGCCATGGCTGTCGCACCTGGGGAGTATTTGAGAAACTGGTGTCTTACTCAAGGGCACCACAGTTGTAGCTTTTGAAGGTGTTAGTGCAAGTGTTTAATCACACACACACAACCTTCAACTTACGTATCTGGGGATTGAACCAGCAACCTTCTGATCACAAGTCTATCGCTTTATCCACCAGACTCAACATAATTAACTATTAACTGCCCTGAAAAAACATAAGTAGTTTACACTCTTTACACTCAAATATTTTCAGTTTAAGATAAACTGCTGCTATAACTTGCACAGTAAAACATGAATCATGATGCTTGAAACTTTCATTAAAAATAATGTGCATGTTTTAATAAAAAAATATGTTTTCACCAATAAAATAAAGAAAAATTACCTTTTTCTTTAATTTGTGTAATTCTTAAGCTTAATTAGAGGAACCAAATACACAAAAAGATTGAGGAAGAAAATTTACATGATAAATTCAAGTATATTCTGCAAAAAAAACCTGTCTTAAAATTATTAATTATTATTTTTGTAATATTGTTACCATAATTTTTTTATGTAGATATCACATACGATTTTTTTACAGTGTACTTTTGGCATAACTTTCAAACAAACAATTAGTTTATCCAACAGTAAAAATAATAATAATAAGTTATATAATAAGAGTTAATTTGATAAAGACTAAAGACGCAGCGTATACTGTGTGCAGAATTATTAGGCAAACGAGGATTTTGACCACATCATCCTCATTATGCATCTTGTCTTACTCCAAGCTGTTTAGGCTCGATAGCCTACTACCAATTAAGCATATTAGGTCATGTGCATCTCTGTAATGAGAAGGAGTGTGGTCTAATGACATCAACACCCTATATCAGGTGTGCATAATTATTAGGCAACTTTCTTTTTTTTTGTAAAATGGGTCAAAAGAAGGACTTGACAGGTTCCGAAAAGTCAAAAATAGTGAGATATCTTGCAGAGGGATGCAGCACTCTTAAAATTGCCAAGCTTCTAAAGCATGATCATCGAACAATCAAGCGTTTCATTCAAAATAGTCAACAGGGTCGCAAGAAGCGTGTGGAAAAACCAAGGCGCAAAATCACTGCCCATGAACTGAGAAAATCAAGCGTGCAGGTGCCAAGATGCCACTTGCCACAAGTTTTGTCATATTTCAGAGCTGCAACATCACTGGAGTGCCCAAAAGCACAAGGTGTACAATAGACATAGCCAAGGTAAGAAAGGCTGAAAAACGACCACCACTGAACAAGACACACAAGCTGAAACGTCAAGACTGGGCCAAGAAATATCTGAAGACAGATTTTTCTAAGGTTTTATGGACTGATAAAATGAGAGTGAGTCTTGATGGGCCAGATGGATGGGCTCGTGGCTGGATCGGTAAAGAGCAGAGAGTTCCAGTCCAACTCAGATGCCAGTAAGGTGGAGGTGGAGTACTGATTTGGGCTGGTATCATCAAAGATGAGCTTGTGGGGCCTTTTCGGGTTGAGAATGGAGTGAAGTTCAACTCCCAGTCCTACTGCCAGTTTCTGGAAGACACCTTCTTCAAGCAGTGGTACAGGAAGAAATCTGCATCCTTCAAGAAAAACATGATTTTCATGCAGGACAACGCTCATAGAGAACCTTTGGTCCATCATCAAATGTGAGATTTACAAGGAGGGAAAACAGTACACCTCTCTGAACAGTGTCTGGGAGGCTGTGGTTGCTGCTGTATGCAATGTTGATAGTGAACAGATCAAAACACTGACAGAATCCATGAATGGCAGGCTTTTGAGTGTCCTTGCAAAGAAAGGTGGCTATATTGGTCACTGATTGGTTTTTGTTTTGTTTTTGAATGTCAGAATTGTATATTTGTGAATGTTGAGATGTTAAATTGGTTTCACTGGTGAAAATAAATAATTGCAATAGGTATATATTTGTTTTTTGTTAAGTTGCCTAATAATTATGCACAGTAATAGTCACCTGCTCACACAGATATCCTCCTAAAATATCTAAAACTAAAAACTACTTCCAAAAATATTCAGCTTTGATATTGATGAATTTTTTGGGTTCATTGAGAACATGGTTGTTTTTCCATAATAAAATTAATCCTCAGAAATGCAACTTGCCTAATAATTCTGCACTCCCTGTACTATGGTAAAATATGTTTCCATGTTGTCTGCATCCAAGGCACAATGTTGAGGTGCCCAAACACAGAGACTGGAGTTCAATTCCTCATCTTGTCATTTACAGATCTCACTGCCCTTGCAATCCGCTCACTTGACATTTGTTTATTTGAGGTGTACAATTCCGTTAAGGTCATTATTGTGGATGGAAGCAAGGCATGTGATTAGAGCCTCAGGGAGTTGCATCAGATGATCTGGTTCTTCATGTTCATGTTTGGCCACCCACATGATCCCTCAGGACCATGAAGCTGTTGCCAGTAAACACAACTACAGGGTGAACACTCTCTGTATGAGCATTTGTGTAAACAGCTCATCAGATAAAGGTTAAAAATATCTCTGTGTGAAAGAAATGGAAATCATTAAGGACTTTAGCCTTTCTCCAAACACAACAAGTCATAATTGGGTCCTATTATCAGAATATCAAAATTCTTGGAAGGCGCGGCTGCAACCTTTTGCCGGATAGTCATAATGTTAATGTAAACTGGATTCTAACTGTATAACTTGATATATCTACCAACTGTTTCATTCCACTGAGCAAAGACACAAACAGAAAAATATCCATTTATGAACCACTTTTGAATCAAAAGACGTTATTCAGAACATTTATGTATTTGTTGTTGATTAAACAACTACAAGACATGAGAGATTGTTGAATAGACGCTATAGATTTAAAAAAAAGAAAGTTTACGACTGTCTGGAGTTTACGTTCAATGACGATATCTAATCTAATTTAAAATCTAATTTAATAAATTTTGAGCAGCTGTTCATTAAACTTTTTCTCTGTGTAAACAAGCACTAATCTTTGCATGTCGAGATCATGTAATATTTTTTCCTCAAAGTGACAGATCTTATGGTTCAAGACTTTATTTTCTCACTCAGAGTCCATTTTGCAACTTCTGCATTAAATATAATAGGCTTTCTTATAACTTATCAGTTATAAGGGTTGTAGTATTTGACCTTCATCGTCACTGTAATTACTCTGCATGAATCTTTGTGCTTCCTGTCGTCCTCTCTGGACTCTGAAATAAATTAATGCTCAGCACTTAAGTTTAGTTTCTTAACAGGTTTAACATTGCACGGATACATTTCTAAACTTATCACAGAGTATAATCCTGATAGTTTTTTCATATAGAATTTGTTTCAACACAATTATATAACAGACAAACTGACATGCACAAAAACGCAAAAATGTTTACTTATTAAGCCACTTTGGGCAATAACTGTGAATGCTATACTTCTGCTGTAGCACTGCCTCTCACTGCTCATAGAAAATATAAAGAATAAAGAACAAACAAATTCCAAACTCAGCAGATTTTATAAACATGGATTTCATGAACATCTTTTGTAAAAATGGCAGAAATGTGACAATCAGTATCATGAAGGTTACAGTATAAAACAACAATCCTAAAGATGTTAAAAGCTTTGTTCATATAATATTACACATTTCTAAAGTGAAATACTGTTAACTTATATTTCACCTGTTATGTAATGTTAAAGGTGACCTAACAATTACGCTCTTTTTAAATCATGTTTTTATTAATTGTATGGCTGTCCTGCATGTGCCTACCAAGGTTTCAAAAGGTCTTCTTTAATTACATGATAAAAACTGTGTGAAGGAAGCTGTTTTATGGATGTATACCTTAACATCCTCAATCAATGGGATGTCATTTCCAGTGAAGGCACCCCCTGCTCTGTGAGAAGAGTACCAACCCAGTGGCAGCAACATGAGTGAGGAATTGCCAGTATGGCACAAGCTTCACCAGTAATATAGTTTTGACTTATGCGCTAAACTTTTCTGTAAGAAAGAAGGTTGGTCAGTCTCCCTTCAATCACTCCCCTTGATGGCATGATAGCTTTGGGGTACAACGTGTTTCCCCATGTAGAGCAGGCTATGGTGTTGGATTATGCACGGGTAACCTTGCCTCTAGGTGTGATCAGCCAAAACCTTCATCTCACTAGCTAAGCTGGCCTAGGAAGAAACACCTATATGCCTTTTCCCCAGCGAGCCTCCTTGCACCACTCCTGTGCAAGATCAGGGAGGATGAGGAAGAGGTACTAATACGTAAACTTATTGGCTGATCAACCTTGGTTCCTTGAACTTTGTCTTGTCAGATCTTGTAATGCTCATCGACTGGTGTCACTCTCAGCACGCTGACCCGAGCTGCTGCCCTGTTGAACTCATGCTAATCTCCTCCAAGAGAGTTGGATTGAGGACTGTCTCCAACCACCCTGAAGTTTACATCTCCATGATTCTGCCTGTCAATTCCAGTCAAAGGCAACACGCTGAAATGACATGAATTAATGGTCCTCAGGGGACCAGAAGGGTTAGACCCTCTAGGACGTCCTTAATTCCCTCCTTGGACCTTCTACTGTCCTTAGAGGACGTTGAAGTCATCCATTTGAGCCACTTGACTCAGCTCTGTCAACTAAAGTAGCTCTTCTGATTATATGATAGATAGGGGATCTGCAGGCACACTCTGTCGGCGAGACCTGCTAAACGTTCAGGCCTGGTAATGCTCATGTTTGCTTAAGCCCAGGCCTGAATATGTGCCCAAGGTTCCTACTTTCACCTTCAAAAACCAAGGTAGTAAACCTCCAAGCTAGGTAGTGAAGTCCGAGCACTGAGGATCTATGTAGAAGGAACCTGTACCTTAAAAATTCTGATCAGCTCTTTGTATGCTTTTACGACAGTAGATGATACAGAAGGCTGTCTCCAAACAGAGTTGGCCCACTGGCCAGTGGAGGCTATCTCTACCGCATACACAGCGTCCGAGGTCCCTTGCCCCCTGCAGTTGAGAGTCCACTCTATCAGGGGTGTCGCGGCCTCCTGGCACTGGCAAGAGGTACTTAGCTGGCAGATATCTGCAAGGCTGCGAGTTGGTCGACACCCAACACATTCCCCAGGTAGTATACCTGAGCTTTGAATCCGTCTGTCGCACTGTCTGGGATTTAAAAAGGGGTGTCCAGCTTGGTTTGGCCAATCCTTAGTGATATGTGCGCTATTTTTGCCCCTGGAAATACCCACCAGCTTTTTGGATCCTCTCGCCCCAACAGGCATAGAAGAGTAAGTGGAGTATTCCTACCTACTGTCCATGTGTGTGCCCTCTATGAAGTACTCCCGGCTGAATCTTTTATGACCCCAGGCACTGGAGGGCCGAGCAGTTCCCCAAAAGTCAAATTCTTGTACACTATTGCTCTAGCTAGTGCCATCTATGCTACCTTCCCTCTAAAAGACCTTGCCCCAGTGGTTCAAGGTGCATATTTCCGCAGGTCCCTATTTGAAGCCATACGTGTATTAACTGCCAGAAATTCTAAGTACAGCCTTCGAGGTGGCGAGTATGGCTTCCGCGTGTGTCCCTTCAGCTCTGGGATTGATGCTTCCTCCTCTGGTATGAGTCGGTATGAGAGACTTTATTGCCGACTTGGAAACGGAGACTTATGTCGGTGATGACTATGGGAACTCCACTAGGAGCGCTCTATTTTCTCCATACTCTCTCCATATCGGCCGTGCATAAAAAAGAACATATCTCCCTTCAGCTCAGGGATGGATGCTCCCTCCTCTGGCAGGAGAGATCTTTATTTATCGTTATCCTTCAAAATTATGTCTATACTTAAGGCCAGGGCAAAGGAGGGCCCGCTCGGTGCCGGACTATTGATGTGGCTGACTTGCATGGCCGTCGGCAAATTCAGAAGGACCTAGGTTGTAGCGTTTTGCAGGGTGTTCCCATAGTCCTCACCAAAGTAAATAGTAATTATCGAACTAATGGGGAATGTAGTGGTTACTTTCATAACCTTGCCTTATGTCCCCCAGCCACAACCGTAATGTCAAGAGTAATTCTGGTTGTCTAGGGTGTGAGTATTGCTCCAGCTTCACGAACAGGATGAGTGTCACACTTGCATCAGCTTTATCGTGGGGGTGTGGTCACGTGACTATCAGCACGGCCGCTTATTGACATTTTAAAAAGTATAGAGAGAGTAGAGCGATCATAGCAGACTTACCATAGTCATCACCTATTTGGGGAACGGGGGTTACGGAAGTAACCCCTACGTTCTTCACCAGTCGAAAACTCACAGTGGACCAATGGAAGTTAGTCATTTTAATCTTGTGTTCAGAGTGCTGTTGGGACATAAAAGAACAGCTGGATGGTGCTTGGTAAACACTCTTGCATCAATCTCATGACAAACAATAGGTGTGAGCAACAACAAAATGTGAAAAAAGGGTGATACAGAGCAGAAAGCTCTTCATTACCAGAGGAGCTGCTGGAGCTGGAATTACCCATTGTTTGTTTGTCAGTTAAACAGCTACAACATAATATTTCCACCCCTTTTAGATATCCTACAATGCTTTTCTTCTTCTTTTTTTAAAAGCAAATGTCAGACGCAAACACCTGTTTAGCGTAAATTTAGAGTTTGTTTAGAGTTTCGACACAAGTTTTTGCTTTGCAATCAAGTCCCAAGTCAAGGCAGGTTGAATGTGCCTTGATTTTCAGTTCAGTAAACAAATACATTTAAAAATGCAGTAAATTGTCCACTATTTCCCTATGTTGTTTTTACCGTTTTAGAAAGTACAACATTCAGAATAGAGGTACCAAGAGTTTGCCCTTCAACAATAAAAACTGTAAAAGAAAATGTTTGTGTTAACTTATTTATTTTCAAATAAAAAAAATCATCAAACAACACAATTCCATGAGTTCTGTCCAACCATAACTTGTCAAGATGTAAAAGTAATTAAGCAGTGTACAAATATTTACAATCTGATACTCTTCTGCCCCCTGCAGGAGAATGATAAGTGTCATGAACATTGTTTTTATGTTAGTTAAACAACTCATGAATAATATCTTTCACTGTAAAATAACAGATAGTCCCAATAACATCTGTTTCCTTTAACAATCTTTCTTTTGTATCTCTATTCCTTTACCTCTTATACAAAAAACATCAGGCTAAACAAAAATTATTAATCTAATTCTTGTTATTGAATATCAATCTCACGTATGTTTGAAAAACTTGCCAAATCTAGCCAGTTAAACTTACTTTAAAGACACAATTGAGTTATTTGAAACAGGTACTGTACTGTATATGTAAATAGATGTACAAAGACAGATTGATCCGTGTCAGTTTGGTTTCTCTTGTGAGGTCAGAATCTCTTTCAAGTTTCTGCTGATGAAAATATCTTTATAGTAAAGGCTTGGGCTATTAGGAGAGAAAGAAAAGAAAAGATGAATGGAAGCATATGTGACTCACACTCAAAGGTAGCATCTCCTACTCTCCTGGTCTATTTCCTGTCTGTCCATGCAATTATGTTTCTCTTATCAGTTTGCTATTTGTTTCTAAGTTTTATATCTTCTGATCTCTTTAGCTCTTGAGCTGGACTGAGTCGGCTTCTCAGCATGGTGCGCTCTCTGTTGTCATGTTTTCATAGAAGGATTTCCTCATTAAAAATCATCTAAAGGAAATTTACTGGCGTGTTTTCACCAGGTCCTGACTGGTGAATAATCACACATCTTGATAAAATGTTTTGGTGGTGATCAAATAAGAATCAATTAAAAATATATAGATTACCGAAATATGTGAGCAACATATATATGATCCATAATAATGATTATGTTATATAATAGGGTTCATAGTTGTCTTTGCATGTCTAAACCAAAATTCCATTTTTTTAACCAAAGACTTTTAAGAAAAAGTGGGAAAGCATGAGGCGTAAAGGAGGAATTTGGCTTATTTTTAATTAGTACTTATGTTACGAGTACACTGTCAACCTTAAAAGTTTGATTGAACCTAAAAAAAAGTTATGGAAACTCGCTGCCCTGAAAATGTAAACTTTGTGAAACAGCAATTTTTTTCAGGTTTTGTGCACTCAAAACTGTATTTTTCTTAAATTAAAAGCATCTAGTACACTGAACTAAGTATTGTTAGTTAACTAAATTATACACCCAATATAAATATAAACACCCATTAGCTTTTTTGTCTATTTATATTGTTATTTAAACAAGACCAACTTCAAAAAGGTTAGGGCAGCAAGTTTCCATAAGTTTTCTTTAGGTTCAATCAATGGTTGAAATTGTTAAAGTGAAAGAACTAAAGAAATTGAATTTAAGCACTTGGTATAATGAATGTATTGAAAACACACCATCAGTTTATTAATGACAACAAGGATTTCAAATAACTAAACATTGCTTTTTATAGTCAGTTTACAGCAATTCTAAAACTTTCCCAACCTGAAGTTTGCAAACATGAAACTTAATTGAACAGCAATATTACAACATGCATTAAAAGCGATACACCACTGCAAAAAGGAAAGTTGTATTATTAATTGCTTGTCATCACATGTCATTCCAGACCCGTGAAGATTTTGTTCCTCTTTAAGACGCAATTTAAGATATTTTGATTTAAAGCCGGGAGACAAGGGATACTCCATTTACCACCATGGTCCAGGTTTTATTTTCCTGGACTTCACAGGTTGTGTTATTGTCTTCTGGTTGTAAATCAAATGACTAAAATTGTTTTTACAGAAGGTATGAAATCTTCACAGTTTGTGTTTGGGTTCAGTTGCAGCAAACTGAGAGAGCGAGAAATTAAGTAGAAAACTGCTTGTAGTGGTTAGGAAAAACAACAGGAGTGAAATTTGTTTATAATGAGGCAGAGAAAGCGTAAGCAGTCACATTTGCAGTTATGTATAAACACCTACTGTGGGTTCATCATATAACTAATCTAGCAGGCTCTAGGTGGCAGACTTCACAACTAATCTATATGAGAACATCAGAATTAAACACAGAGTGCACTTTGAGATGAAACGTCAGCAAGTAAACACGGTAGAAATCAACAAAACTGTCATATTTAACAGTGGTAAAACAGTTTTCAGTTCTCCGTCTAGTCTTAAAAATACGGTTAAAATGCAAATTTTACCTCTAATGTTATTAAGATATATTAAAATGTGACGTCCAATTTTTTCCTGTCATATCGTGATATAATACCGATACCGCCTGGACAGTGGAAAATATCATGATATGAATTTTAATCTGTATTTCCCAACCCTGCTCTCCAGGATGATTCCCTTCGATCGTCGGGGGGAGCTGGAGGGACAGGGGTTGCTGAGCCACATTTCTCTGCAGAAGATTTCAACTGGCACATTTGTAATTGACTTGTATCTACCTCCATCATTAGAAACCTGGCAAGGAATATGAAAGGCAACACCATTTAAGAGTTAATATTAAAATATTTGTGTAATTGAAATTTAATTGAAATGCTTTTTTTGGTAGATAACGTTAATGCTAATTACCATGTGGTTAACAAAGCCTCACGTGAATCAATAAAAGAGTTGGTAATCACTATCAAAATGTTAGTACTCTCAATCTTCAGAAGTGTAAGTGAATAATGGCCCGCCTCCATTAATCTCTTCCAAACCAGGCTTCAAGTTTGTCATTCGATGAGCCAATTAGAATCATCCTTGTATAGCATGTCATCAACATTGTTCTAAAACCAGATTTCTTAAGTACATTCAATGTATACTTTTCCTAGAATAAAAGAAACCATGCAAATTGTACAACAAACTAAACCTTTTGGGTACATGTACACATTAATTTAATTTTGAGTTTATTGTATATAGTAACATTGAATTCATATAACTATAGGTACAAGATAATTAATCAGGTACAATAATTAGTCTGTATTGCAGCATGCATCTTTCCAGTACACTGTGAGATTCCATGCATTTTATGTTTTTTTTTGCTTAACTAAAGTACATTTTATTGTAATTATGTAGAGTGAAACCTCTACTCTACTTGTCGTTGCTTAAATAAATATCTTCCCACCCCCACAAAAGGTACAAAATACATCTTCCTTCCCCCATCATCTAACTTGCAATAAAATCACCAATTGTTTCAGTCACCAATTAATAGTAAACATCAAAAAAATTGGTAAACTCTCCAAGACATATTGCTTCATTCGGGAGGTAAAAAATTTTGGTTTTAAATCTGCAGTTTTACCCTTCAGGCACAGATGCGTAAGGTATGCCATCTTCTTGAAAAATATGTATTTTCTTCAAATTACACTATTAAATGATTTTAAAAAACACATGTGGTGATTTAAATTGGTCAAACATCAAAAGCAAATTTAACATGCACACAATTATGAGCTGGTAATGTTGCTGTAAGTCATTGGTTTACAGCAAGTCCTTAATAATCACCAGAAATGTTCAACATTTTTCATCTCATAATTAATCAGTGTTGGATTCAGCTTAAAGTATTTCTGATTGATTTGTGTGAAAACCAATAAAGTTTCCCAGAAAGAACAATTAACGTCCTCAAACAGAGTGATGCTTTCTCCTGAAATGCAGGGGCTGAGGCGGCGTTCCCAGAGCAATCTTCACTAATTGGTCCGTGTAATCAAATTTTCAACAGTCGCCACAGTTCGCAGCTATTTATGATAGGGAAAATTTTCTCATTAAGAGCATTAGAGGATTTATGATATTTTATGCATAGCTGTTAATGATTTTTCCAGAATTTCAGTTCCAACCTTTTTTAATCAAATGTTTTGGAAAAATAAGTCACTTATCACAAGGAATTAAATGAAACACCTAATCAGTCCATGCAAGGTCTAAATGGGTCGCCTTGATCTGACCAATGTATTATCATACTTTCTAAAAATATATATTTGAAAGTTAACAATCCAACATTTCCAGATACAGAACAAAAATATGGTAGAAAAAAACAACCTATCCAAAATCTCAAAACAGGACAGAAATGTAACTGGTCGATGCTGAGCCATCCATGTAACTCTGATTTGTTTGACATCCAGTAACATATAATAAAGAAATACATTATATCAAGGGCTTCCTTTTAAAAACTCCTATTTTACTCATGTCTTCTTTTACTTAAACAGAAGGAACATGATTGTACATATAAACATACAATAAAACCCAGACCCTAACAATGCATGTGGTCTCCGGAAAGACCTAAACCCATACTGACCGTGTGTGATTGGTGATGCCCTTCACTCAAAGACTGTAACTACACATCATAGAGATGGAAACTGCTTCGTCTCTGATCGATCAGCATGAACCACAGCCTTTCTTTTTCTTGCCTCATCACAACAAAGACGACTGTGACGAAAATCCCCTAGAGCTGATAGACTAATTGTGGAAATATAACCATTTGTACTGTGAATATTCCAAAAAATTAATGCAGGTGTCAAAACAAACTCCATGCCGTTGATATTATATAATATGAATGTCTGTGACGTATGGATGTAACCAGTACTTAGATTCCCATAGAGAAGACTTTTAATGGCTAAAAGTAAAAAAATTGTATATCTTGAGCAAACATGTAAAAGTAATTTAACCTCCTCATTGTTGATGAAGGTCAAAACTAGCGATCTGACTCAACAAACCAAAAGGAGGTAGGGTTGGAAACATGTGTTTTCAACTTCATAGTTCGTCAGATTTAACATTGGGGTGAATGAGAATTTGCTCACTTCTGGAGTCAGCCTCCAACGGCTGCTTGAGGAACTGCAGTTCAGCCACTTCCTATTACGCATCAAGAGGGAAACAAGAAGATCGCCCCCTGGTCCAGACAGAGGAACAGAAAAAGCCAGTAACTGCTTGGTGGCGTGGGGGTATTATGGCAGTGCAACGCAGACAGAGTGCGGAAGTTTACATGGTTTTGTTTGTGAGGCTCAGTGCTTGAGCTTCAGGTATCGGCTCTCTACAGCCTTGAAAAAGTTCTATAAACCACATTGTCTCTGTATTACCATAACCACACTGACCTGCCATACATCTCTAAAAGCTGTAACAACCAATCATGGGCCACTGAATGCACTGAAAACAGTTTTAAACAAAGAAAACAACAGAGCTTGAACGTGATTATGTGAAACTCAAAAAAAAAAAAAATCACACTGCTTCAACGAGTTTCCATTCTTTTTTAAAGCAGAGACAGCAAGCAGAGGGCAAGTTGATTTTACTGTGTTATCAGTTACAAACACAGATCATGTGGAGAACAAAATAAAACCCTTACATTATTATAGTCATGAAAAGCTGATACTAACAGTATAAAAAAACTAAAGAATTTGACTATATTACTAAAATTAACAGACATAGAAAATCATCTCCAATATATACTATACATTTGTAATTTTACTTTGACCAATTTCTGTACTTTAACGTTAATAGACTTTATTGGAAGTAAATAACATTTAAAATTGTATCCTTTACTTGTGTAAAAATCAATAAGATTATGTTTACAATAAATATAAAAAGACAGATGGAGGACACTAAAGTTTTTAGTGCAAAGATGACGTCTGCCTGTCTTGACACAGGCTGGTTGTATCGCTAACTCAGACCCAGCTGAAATGCTTGCATCTTTGTGTTTAAGGGATTAGTTTTAATTCAAGTACAAGAAATGGATAAGCTATATTTTAGGGCTGTGAAAAAGACAACAAAACTAGCACAGACCTTCAAAACTTTACATAACTCTACAACAATCCTGAACAAAAATGTTGTGGGAAAAATTCTGGCTGAATTGCTTTGTAAAGCATGTTTAGTATAATTCAATAATTTTGATTGTGATTTAAATTATTTTATTTGATCATTTCTTTCCTGGTAGCATTTAAGGTTATGACATGATGATTATAATTATTGGTGATCAATATAAAAGTAGAAAACATAGCTTATAAGCTTATAAGTGTCTAACTCTTTAACTCGAATATATATATATATATATAATATATATATATATATATATATATATATATATATATATATATATATATATATATATATATATATATATATATATATATATATATATATATATATATATAATTTTTTTTTTATAAAAATGAATGCCAAATATTTTAACAGAAATAGAAATCATTCCCCTTTATTTTTTTTACCTAGAGTGATTGGCAGAATAAGGCACACCAACTACTTACAGGGATACTTATTTAGTTATAACAACAACAACAACAACAACAACAACAACAACAACAACAACAACAACAACAACAACAACAACAACAACCTTTATTGTAGAGATAAAGACAAAACTTTATGAATGTTTTATTGCATGTTCAGTTTTTATGATTTGTTTGGGGGGAATTAATAAATAAAAAAAAAATCAGTAAAGGGCATATCTTCAAAGCTTAGAGTAAGCCTACCACAAAACATGAAGAAACGCACATATTTAGCAAAGAACCAGCAAACCACGAACAGAAAGGCCATACAAGTCAAAAAGAAAGTAAGAGAAAAGAGGACAGAGGTTAAATAAAAAGTAGTAATAGTTCTCGTGAGGCTGAGTGAGGGGCTCGAGTGTCCGGGGGTCGCGCCCGCTGGTGACGCCGGAGTCCCACATGACCGAGAGTTCCTCGTTGCTCCCCCTTGCGGTTAACGAGCTCAGCGACTGTGGAAAATGGCGGATAGATGAGTATTTTCACTCCTACAGTAAAAAGAAAGAGAGTGTTTAGAAACTCTTGAGAACTAATTGGAATAACGAGAACAACACTCCCGGGCGTCTCGCATCACCTTCCTCAGTGAGGATGTCGCGCTGGGTGCCAACCAAAAAGGAGAAGTACGGCGTAGGTGAGTCCACAGGGAAACTTACAGAAAGTTCACTTATTTTGGTCCCGATAAAGAGCTTTTTCCACCGATGAGGCTGGGCTTCCCTTGAGGATAGGGGTAATTGAAGTGTTTTGAGCGGCGGGTGTTCTCCGTGAGGTTGGGTCGGAGGAACCGAGCGCTTCAGTGTGTTTGAGGGAAGAATTAAGAGTGTTTTAGGGTAGAATAAGTGTGTGTTTTGGTGGAGGGTGGTGGAGACGCGCCTAGCCCCTGTGTTTCCTGCGCAGCGGCCTGAATGGAGCTCACGGATTCATTGTTTCTTATTGTTGTTTGATCCTGATACTTGTTTCAAACTTTTGGTGATGTTCCTCTCCTCCCACATCGCGATCGCTGAGGACTGTATCCAGCAAACAAACGCTGTGATTTACTGTTACACTCTGTTTCCATCGTAACCACCTTTGAGCACGATCGAAGGAGCTTTAACATTTCTGTAGTATCCGTGTTAATATGAGTTTTGGGGAAATCAGATAAAATTCAAACTAGTTTAATAGTATGCTGCACACTACACAGTCTCTTCATAGTTTCACAAACCCATTAGCATAGAGTCAGACATCCGAACATCTATATCGTAATATTTCTAGATTAAAATATAAAGTTATTAAGGAGTGTTAAGGAGGCTGATTTATTTAAAGTAATGACTTGCATTTTAAGCTAAACCTAAACTTCCAATATAGGGCTGCAGCTATTGATTGTTTTGACAATCATTTAAGATAGCACTTAAATAGATTTTTTTCATCCGGCCCAAATAAAAAAAAAACTAAAAATAAAAGGGTATAATTCAATAACTGACACGCTTGTTTATTGCAAAAGTAATTGTGTTCTAATATTTTTTTATTAATCGGGTTGCAGCTGCTGCACTATATCTGTACTTTAAAGAATTTCAACAAAATGCTTGAGCTCAACAGCAACTGCATCGCTTAATAATATAAATAGCTCTATAATACTCAAAGCATATATTTCACAAAATATGCATGCAACTAAAAAAAACACAGATCAGGATTTCAGGAGAACTTTTAACAAATGTATTATGATTTATAAGCAAAATAATCAATATGTAAATGTTGCAGAATAGAACATGTGTAAAGAACATGCGTTCTGAACAAATATAAGTATATATTTGAATTTTTCTTAATTTTTTTACTTAAAATTTTCAGAAATAATACAAATCAGCATCATCAGGCTGTACTGCACAACACAACATTATGTTAAAGATTAGAATCTCTTAAAGAATTAATTAAAGTTACAGAAAGATTAGCATTAACATGCTACAGATCACATAATGAAAAACCAAGAAATAAAGGCTTTCAGAATGTCACCTTTACACCAAAAACACTGAGAAAATGTTAACTTTTACTGGAAGTGCTAGCATGCTTTTTTTACCCACAATTACAGAATTAATATAGCTATTTATTGTCATTCAATCAACCGAGCTTCACACACACTGCGTTGATCCACCGCTTATCCTGTAGCATGCAATTTAAAGAGATCTTGCCATGGTGAGCCTTTTTGTGGCTTTTTTAATGATTTATAAGAGTAGATTGAATCAAAAATCGAACCATGGACATACCCAAACATGAAGCTTTTTTTTCTTTTAAAAATGGGTTTATTATTCTCGATGTCACACAAGTCTCATCGTAACGTCACGGCCAAACATGAAAGGGCCGATTTCTCTCCCCGGAAGTGATGCACTATCCACAAAGCAACGCCTTCTCTCGTGATATCAGGAAACCAATGCGCGCGAAACAGGAGAGTAGCACACAACTTGGACTTGTGTTATTAAAAGGAGGTTATTAAAAGGAATTGTAAGGATTTAAAGAAGATGCTTAGCTCCAGGGTGTACAGAAACCAAACATCTATATGACTGTGGCTCATAAAAGTAAGGTTGTATAATAGTGTTCCCTCCAAAAGCCATTATAGTGTCTATTAATGTTTCTAGCTCTGTGTTCATGTGTTAGGGTTAGTGAATTTGCTCGTAAATTATCCTTCTAATATCTCTCGAATCTATGTTGACCGGCAGACAATAACTTTGCATAAGCGTCATGAATATGGAAATCACTAACCATTAAGTAGTGATTAACTGGGGAGTGGTTACGAAGTTTGCTAAATTAAAATCTCAGCTCACTTCCGGAATAAGCCTAGAAAATAGATGGTTTTATAAGTAAAAGAGTCACATCTCCCATACAAGTAGACCAATGTGAACAACATATTATTGAAAGTGACACAATGTCACTGACTCTTTACATCTTTTAGATTTGAGGAAAAGTCTTTGTTAAAACTGTGTCTAGATTTACCATCGTTAGAGACATAGATACAGAAATGCAGCATGTTTTTTCTCTGAAGTGTTGTATATTGTAGAACATTGGAGATGGTTTTCTCAAATTGCAGTCAAAATAAAGAACCCTATAAATGCAACTAGACACTTTAAGGGAGCCGTCCTAAATGATTTCCAACTAGGGCTGAATGAATTTGGAAAAAACTGAAATTATTTTTAACCAATTTTGCAATAGCGATTTTCAGTGTGATTATTGCTTCCAACGCGTTTCCTGTTTTATATATTTCTAACAATAATATGTAATAATTCCTTGACATGTCAATAGAGCTAAATTTCAATTAAATAGACATACAATGAAATCCTGGGATGCAACAATTAATATGAATAAAAATAGCATTTATCAACCACAATCGCTGTAGTCCTATAAATCCTTTACACATTTAAAATCTGGTGTAAACATTCATATAAAATTCAGTAACAAATCTACATGTAATATTTATTAAACATGTAATCTAACTAATATGTGACTTTACCATATTATAGTAATTAAAATCTGTTGTAAAAAAACATATAAATGTGTGCATTGCACTTTTAAAGAATTGATTTACTGTTATAAGACAGACTTTAGCTAAATAAATAAGATTTTTCTGCAAGTTAAACTCTCACATGGTTTTGTTTAGTCGAGTGACCGTGTAATTATACCTTCTGCGATTTGAAAAACATGTTTATAGATATTGCTATTTATTTGATTCGTATTTAAATTGTATTAATTGTTCAGTCCTAGAGTGAACTTTATTAATTTAGGCATTCATTAGTTTGTTTATTTGTTGTTGAATGTATGTATTTTGTGATTAAAAATTCTTTTATGCAAATCCAGTTATTCTTGTAGTCCAACCTTTGGGCTGACTGCCAGATAAGGGGCTGATGCCATGTGTGCTGTGTACCCAGTCATGTTTAGGCTAGGTTTAAAGTGATTCGTAACTGGAAAGTTAAATGAATGAAACACTTGAATATTTGAACAAGTTTGATGCATGTATTTTTTGCCCAAGCATTTATTTATGAATGCCTTGAATTAGCCTACTTGAATTCCATTACTTCCTGAAATAGCCCTATTCTAAGTAATTAAATGTTTTACAAGTATGCACTTAGACGATGCCTATCAATACAGACTTGACCTGAATATCTAAACACTTCCACAAAGTTCCAAATAATAAGTGCTTTTAGTTTACATCTCATTAGTTACTTAGACATATTGGTGACTTGAGAATGAGACCGGTTACTCTGTTGTGAGCTCAAGAGATTTCAGTAGATTTTGTGTGAGGTTGAGGAAGCAACATCTTTAAGCGTGATAGTCACCATCATTAAAGGAACGCTTATTCATACTTCCTCCTTGTTGTGCTACTGACAGACTGGATTGTTTGCATGCTTTCACCGTGCTCTCGGCTCATTCCTCCAGCTGTGACTGACTGCTCTGAGCTGCCCTGACATGCTATTACCAGTCATGACGTTTCACGCTTGGTGCTTATGCCTGTGAAATGCGTTTTTGTGAGCATTCTTAAAGGCAATTAAAGGGTTACTTCCAGCTTGTGAAAAAAGTAATGTATTTATTTAGTCATGTTCTTCCATATACTGTTACTGATCCTCTTAACACACCTAAAGAAAATAAAAGAGTGATTCTACCCTTAATTGATGACAGAGCTGGAAAAAGAGAAAGAAAACCTAAATGTACTCAAATAACTAGTGATTCTTTTTTGGTAAAATAAATCTGATCTTTCATGCTCCCTCAGCCTCAGAAGATGCTGGTTGTCATTTTAATGCTTTACTAGTTTTTGAACATTCAAGTAATGTTTTCAAAGTATTTTGATGGGTACCGAACTTACCCATCAAAACATTTTAAAGTGTAATTTATTGCTCTTTTCCATTGTACAGAACAGTTTAGGTTTTGTGTGTGTGTGTGTGAAGTGATACTTCATTTCTGAAAGAAAAGCGAAGCTGGATTAAATAATTTATCTTTGTAGAAAGACTTTAATGCAATACCCCAGAATGATTATTATCATAATACATGTATCATTGCCATGTAATCTACCACTATGTAAATTATTGATGTTTACTTTATAACATAAATGAGATTATCATTATTTTAAACCCATTTACTCAGTTAATAATTATCTAACATGCTATTACTCATTTTTGTATAATTCTCTTCATATCTCATAAGTCAATAAGTTTTTTTAAATCTGGACAGATGCATACATATTCTTTCTTTTTTATTCCTTAATTTTTTTAGTTGAGACAACTGTTTTGACTTGCGGTTCAGGAGTTATTTATCCAGTGGAATTTCAACAAAATAAATAAATAAAAAGAAAACATTCAATAAATTGATCTGACATCATTCCTATGATCACAAATGTTGTAGCAAGCATGAAACAATGTAATGATTAAATTATTCAAAAGGTGAATTTACATACACAATTTAATTTAATCATCATAACCCTGATTTTGGTAACTCTACCATTGCAGAATATTTGAAAGTTAGAGCTTTTTTTCTCATTGATATGTCAGTGTGCAGTATGTTCATTATAAATCTCTCCAACAACAATTAGTACAGAAAGATGAATTTAATAAATAGATCCATACCATGACTCTGTTGTGTATGCTGTCTGTTTTTGTCTATAATGCATTTGGTTTTCATTCCACAAATTTTGTGCACCTGTCTGTGCAATAGTAAGAATTGTGGTATTTGAGGAAGTGTTGCTCTGAGGTGTGTGGTACTTTACTCGCTGCATGTTGTCCCACTAGAGTTTTCAAAACAGCTTTAATAAGCTTTATGTGGTTCAGTTTGTGTGTAGTTCACAGTCTTCATTTCTTTACAAAGCTCGTCACAATTCTTGTTACTGACATAAAAAGTACTTTAGTTAAATCCTGTTTTTAAACCAACAGTTATGTTCAACTCTATTTCAACCCTTTTAGTACAGAGCAAGCTGAAATTGTGAACGTGAGTCTTTTTTTTTCTTGCCATATTTTTATGAGTACATCCACAAAACTTACCACAGGGGAAGTATATTAAAGAAAAAAGAACAAATCCTTGATTTTTCAGTCTTCACTACAGTAATAATCGAAACCTCCCCAACTCCAAAAGGACTCTGCACATAATTACCTCTGCTTTTCTGGTGATGCCCTTCATCTTTGATAGCTGGGTGCTTCAGGCAAGAAGCTCTGCTCAACTTCCTGCATCCTGTAAATGTTCTGGCATTCCACATAAATGCCTGAAATATTTGCACAGCACACCACAAACTAGAGGCCTCATTCACCAATGGGCCATCTCCACAGGCACCACCACTTAAAGCAACGGATGACTGTTTTTCCCTTAAGTGGTAGATTGTTTTGTTTCTTGACAACTTTCCAGCTGATTCAGGGTTTCTCCTTCCTTTTTGAAAACATGTATAGAAAGCCCAATTATATTCCTCCATGAACACTTTTCTGTATGAACAGGGGCGTGGCTAGACAACTAACTCTATTATGGCTCCGCGCCCCAATCATTTGTTCAATGTTTATTTCATAAAGATCTATAGGCCTTTGAAACAGGGCTTTGAACAGGTTCAGTGAACAGAAATGAAAACCAGAATCGAAACCGAACCCAAGTTTTTCCATTCTGCACTATTTATTTTTTGACAAGCGAGTAGATGATACAATAATGTGCAGTAACATCCTGTAGTGTGTGCATGTTTAGGATTTGAGGGAGGACAAAATGCCTCCCTAAGAGCCTCCTTATATGTGTGTGCTCATACCAGATTTCCTGGTTTACAAAAGCGGGGTGACAAGCCGTTTTCAACTCATTAAAAGGCAATAAACGATTGCTCAAACATGCGCAAACTAACAAGCATGTTTTTAATGGAAGAACAATGCTTCAAAATGCCAAGAATGTCAGAAAATTCACGTTATTATCATATGGAGTGTCAGATGACTGGCAGCAAAATTATTTTTATAAAGAATGTCAAACCTGGTTCAACCACAATATAAAAGACAAGCCCCAAATACCCTGTAAGATTAGACCCCTGCATTCTATTCAAGGAGATGAGAGTTTAGTTCCTCTGGCCAGCTCAAAGATTGGTCCACAGTGTTTAGTGTTTGACTTTATAGACCCTTTTATGGAGACCCTTATCTTTTCTAATTTGAGAAAATGAAGGTTCTCTTTAATCCAATTGGAATGGTATGGTGGTTTTGGTGACTTCTATTTAGTTGCAATGAGCCATCTAGCTAGAAGAGAAGCGAATGCCGCAGAAGAAAATTAAGGATGCACCGATCATGATTTTTCATGGCAGATTCCAATACTGATTTTTTTACAAGCAAGCTGGCCTATTCCGATACTACTTTATGATATTTTCAAAAACAAGAAGTTATGCAAGTAAACAACATAAACATGTTTATTTAGTATTTAACAGACCAAAGTGGCAATTAAATGCAGTGTAATAAGTAAAACATGTGCTTTTAGTAAAGAAAAGCAGCAAGCCAACAGGCATTTTAATGTAAAATGATATTAATCAACAGAACAGACTTTTATGTTTGGATTTTCAAAAGTAGATGCTTGTTCTTGTTTCTTACAAAAATAAGCATCTCAGCTTTGTCACAAGTAAGTCTGTTTCTTTTTTCATCTATCACGTGAGAAGCTGAGTTAAACAAACATTAGCTGTCCACACTTGTGGAGGGTCGCAGACAGGTGTGCTTGCACAAGTTCAGCGAGCACAGGAAAGCGGCTTTTTATTTGTCACCCCGTACAGCAACGGCTGATCGTTTTCTGGTATCGGTGCTTCAGACAGATAGATCTGCATTGGAAGTGCTGTAGGGCTGCCTGTATCCATAATCACTTGTGAATTGTCTTCCAGTATTTCATCGTGCATCGCTAACAATGCACTTGCTCCATGTGGTCCATTTTTCGCTGTCCTCTCTGTGCACTTTTTATCACACCTGGATCAATTTTGTGGTGCCAAAAGTCATTGCTCTTGGCCGTCCGCAATTGACCTGTCTTTTGCAGACATTGCAGATTGCAATCTGCATGTTCTGCCCACAGATTTTGAAATCCTCCACACAAGTGACATGGTTTTGTGTGAATGAATCGAATGCCACGGCCCATGAGCATAAAACCGGCTGCGATAAAAACAAAAACCGGTCGGCTGCCGATCACACATTAGATGCAAAAACGGGCCGGTTTCGATTAATGGCCGGGCAATCGGTGCATCCCTAAAGAAAATATTCCAAATAATGCAGAGAACAGTTCCTGATAGAGCTGATAGTGTTGAAGACCCTCGTCCAAATGGTTTGCAAAGATGTGCAGAGCCAGAGCATGTGCAGAAGGTCTGCAGGGGATTGTTGACAATGATCACACTCAGTAGATTACATTATAATAGACCTTAGAAAAGCATGCTTTAGTGAAGTGTGCCCTGTGTACTATTTTAAATTGAATGAGACCGTGCCTTGCACAAATGTATTCGTGCTTAAAAAGTCTGTTGGAACAAGATCTTGGAGAGTCACATGAGGTTGGTTGTTGGAATGTTATGTGATTAAGAGGGTCGGTTTGAATAATATTAATCCTACTGTAAATATGTGAGATTAAACACTTTAATGTTGAAAATGGTGTTTGACAATCATGCAAAGTATTGTCCACAGGTAACTGAGAGACAAAAGGGAAAGTGCTGTGAGCAAATTACGAATCAGTGTATATCTAAAAAAGAAATTAGGCAGTTTAGCAAGTAAATATTTGTCGTTGAGTGTCGTAAAGTTTTTTTTTTTTTTTTTACTTTAAAACTGCTTTCAATGATACTTTTGATGCTTTTTTGATACTGTTAGAAAAAATACCTATACAGAGTATCACATTCATATAAGAAATATCGATATGTGAATTTTGTCCATATCACTAGCAACTCAGCTCATTCCCAAGTCTACAAAACTAGCTTCCAGCTCTACCTCTAGTTCCTGTGCATGTTAAAATCTGCATTAGAATTGACTGAAAAGGAACTACTGCATCCACCACGAGTTGACAACCTACTGCTGTTGATAATTGTCATAAAATGACAAATACCCAAAAGCCCTTCAATTAGTCACATGGATCTCTTTTAGAGTTTTACAAATGCGATCTCCCTGTTCATGTTTCCTTTATTTGGTTGTTTTTTTTTCTACAACAAATCCAGAGATGTCATGTCTGACAACCTTGTGTTTGTCAAGCTCTGATTTTTGAAACTCGGCAGACTTGATGACAGAAAATTGCAAATGTTATCTGGTTTGGCCCACTTTTTCATTCAGGATCAAAAGCGTCTTTGCTCATTGTATGGATGAGACACACTCCCGTCCTTCACTTCTGTCACAGCCTGTCAATGTCTTCCCTCTTCATTAAAGCTGAAGTGTTATGCTGTAAACACAACACTATTAGTGAGCCAGAATCTGCAGATGAGAGCAATTTCTTGAGGTTGGAGCGGGGGATGAAAAGACTGCTTTTCTTTATGACACACGTTTGAGGTAAAACATGCCAGAAGAGTTGGTGGTTCATTCCACTGTGGCAACCTCTGAAAAATGAAAGGGACAAAGCCCTTTCAAGGGACAGAGAATATGGATAGAAGAATGGATGCAGGAACGTCCTCATGCAACAAACATTTTGCACTAATTGCAGGAATACATCAGATGTAATGAAGAATTTGTTGATGCATGAAATCTAATGTTATGTAAATGCCAAACAAAATATGCTAATCTTTCTTAACAAGAACACTTGGTTCAAATAGAACATGCATGTGCATTTAGTGAGTTATGCATTTCATGTTTTCAATACTAATCATTTTTGTGTTCTTGTACAGTACAATGTGAATAAAAAGTAATCATTTTATAAAAACGTCTGTGTGTCTGTGCTTAAAAAAGGTGCTGGTATTCTACCCAATTTTTACTTTTAAAATAGACAGTTTTGTATTAATGTATATATATTTCTCTATGTTACAAAAATTCATTCATTTTAGCCATTACTAACTTGGTAGTGCAGAAAAGTATGTACTGACTTTTAAAAGTACAAACTTTGTGGTTCTGTCTGCTCTGTTAAAATGTTTTCTCTTTTATATTCATTGCTACACTGAATTAAATGTATACGTTATTGCTGCAATAAATTTGGCTCTACATTCAGTTTCAACCAGAAAGTAGATGAGTTAATGATCAATGATTTACTGCTTGGAGAGGTCCCCTCGGCTATGGCTAGCACATAACCATTTAGCAAGCTTTTTTGACAGATAATAGGGATATTTAATGTTTAATCTGCCTGCTGGTTGCCAGTTATAGTCTCATATGAACAGATGGTAGATGCTGAGACATTGATTGGAGAACAATGGGTCATTCTCTCTATCTCCTTCTCTCTTCTCATCTTGTACACATCTTCTGCTCTCTTCACTTCTGTACTTCATTGTGACAGATGGGAAGATATAGATTATTAAACACTTCTCTTGTGTCATTAGCTGATTTGATTCTGCTCTCTTCATGATTTGCTTTACTCTCATCACAGCATGATTTAAATAAGTGTTACGGAAAAAGTGATGCAGTAGAGTAAATGTATTCCGTCTAAATAGTACTCAGAGTATGAGTAAAAAGTAACCCTTCAAAAAGTAATCAAGAGCAGTGAGTAGTGCTTATTGCACTGCAAAGTTATTTAACCTTATATGCTACAAATTAAAAATGTACAGTACGTAAGAGCAATTTTCTTAGTGTTTCTAAGTAAAAAGGATTTATTGTCAATGAATAATGAGCCTATAATTAATTAATAATTGCACAGGAATCTTTTTAAAATATAAGAAAACAAAATTCTAACTTAAAATAAGGCTGAAAAGCATAATCAATAATTTTAAAAACTGTTACAAATTTATAAGTACAAATAAGAAAATGAAACAGGAAGTCCAGAGAAGTCCCCAAATATTATGAAGCAACAATAGTTTGACATAGACATTAAAAAACAAGCCTACATTTTGAAAGTTTGGTTCAGTTTAACAGAATTAGAAATACCTTTAATGCCACGTGTGCATATGCACACAAACAATTTTGTGGTATAGGGGTATTCAGGGGTACTCTCCAGTGTTGATACAAAAAAACTATACAATAACTACACAGTAACACATGTTCTATAAGTAAATTGATAAAGTTAAAAGTAAATAGAATATAGTAGAGGTAGTAAAAATATAAAGTAATATAACTATAACTATAGAAGTTCAAGGTGCTTAAGAGATGTGCTTTGGAAGTAAAGTGCAGACCAAAGAGTAAAGTAAAAATAAAGTGCAAAAGCAGAACACAATCTGGTGCGACTGGAAGTGGAAATGAGTCCACGTCAGAGTCCTTTTGCTTAGTGCAATATTTAAAGTAAATTTATGAGATTATGGGTGGGAAAAGTTATGGGTAAAGGAGCTAAATGGCCTGAGTGAAGAAGCTGTGTTTGTGCCGGGTTGTCCTGGTGTTTGGGACTCTGAAGCGTCGGCAGGAGGGTAAGAGCTGAAAGAGGTGGTTGCCTGGGTGAACAGCATCCAGAGTAATTTTGAGGGGCCTCTTTCTCATTCTGGAGGTGTACAGTTCTTGAAGGGAGGGTAGGGGACCTCCAATGGTCTTTTCAACAGTCCAAACTTTCCTGTGGAGTCTCTGGATGCCTGATGTGGATGCTGAGCTAAACCAAACCGTGATGGAGGTGTCCAAAACAGACTCGATGAGCACTGAGTAGAACTGAGTCAGCTGTGGGAGGTTGAACTTCTTCAGCTGGCTTAGGAAGTTCAGCCTTTGCTGGCCCTTCTTTGCAATGGAGTCGATGTGGGTGCTCCACTTAAGGAGAAGGTAGTTCCCAGGAACCTGAATGACTCCACTGGAGCCACAGCGCTGTTCATGATGGTGACAGGAGGGTGAACAGGGGTGTTTCTGCTAAAGTCCACTGCCATCTCCACTGTTTTGAGCATGTTAAGCAGGTTCCCAGTACAACTAAAAAGGTGCTCACATGCTACAGAAGCAGGCAATGGTGTGCTCATTTTTTTTCACCACAGGAAATGAGAAAAGTATCTCTTCTGAGGTACAAGCCAAGTACCCACATATGCTCTGTTGTTTGTCTGAACCAATAATAACCTGACATATTAGGTTGGTACCCTGCGCAAAATCTGCATATCAGTGGGATAAAAATCTACCTGTTGTGATTTGAAAAACTTTAAATTTCGACTTAAGCTGGTGCTGTAAGCCAAACGAATACAGCAGTAATAGGCCCTACATAAAATGTGTGCAATGTGCATATATTTTAAAACGTTTATGCATGCAGTCTATGTACAAGTCCATGAAATTCTTTTTCATCTGTGACGTTTTGTCTAACACCACCTTCAAATATGTGGAACTGGCAACTTTTCGATTGCTTCAGACCACAATTGTCTGTTCAGTTTTGGTGATTTTGTTCTTTTGACTCTTTTTCATGGCTCATTGAACAATTAACTTGCATCGTTCATCTAGGAAAAATTGTACTAACGTGCAAACTGTTACAACAAAGACACAAATATAGAGCGTGATACAGAATCTGAGTGAATGAACTATCTCAACTGTGTCTTCTGATTATCAATGAAGTAATCTGCATGCACCAGAGAAAGTCATTTACACCCCCAAAAAGAGTTGTTACTCAAAAGTCATATGAATTTTATTTCATCTAGGTGTGTGGAGACCTTGAGAGTAGTCATTGAGAAGCCAGAAGCTTGGCTTTATAGTCAACTGTTGGACACATGAATGCTCAGTCACAACTGGTTTTCTTTTCTTTTCTTGTTTTTTTTTTTTGGTTAACTGCTTTGCTATTGTAATGCTGCATGTGAAAGTTGTAGCCCTGAGAAGAATGCAATTTATTTTGGAAAATAGCATGTTTAGTGTTGCTAATGAGCAGTTTTCTTGTGCACAAACACTGACTGAACACCTGCACAGTGAGAGATTTTTAGTTTAGTAATAAAACGCAATCAAACCTGACGGCATACCTATGAAATCATAGGCTTTGTGAGGCCACTGGGAAAGATGCTACCCAGTCTCGAATCTGAGTTGTTGTTAATGAGTTGAGATGGTTTGGGGGAGTCTGGTGATAAGAATTTTACATAGACTTTACTGCTGGGGATTTCAATGACAGCTGAATCAATTTTGGATTGTATTTTTAGCAAAGTTTATAGTGTACCCAAGTAACTGATTCAAGTTTGAGTAAATCATTTAAAGTTAGCTTGGTAATCAGACCTGAGTTTAACAGTATTCAGTCAGAGTATCTTGTTATTGAGGAGCGTTATTTAAAAGGCTATTTTTGTTTCCTTAGTTCACCCCCTTTACCTATTATCTTGAATTGTTACTAAACACCAAGTTCAGAGAAACCATTGCATGCTAGTATATGGGACTTCACTTCTGAAAGTGTGAAAAATAAAATCTTGACGAATGAAGACCTAGGAGTCATGTCACCTCACTGCTTAAATTCTCCTTTTTACCATTTTCATCTCAGACACAGTGCTTTTGTTATTGAATCTCACTCGCAGAACAATGAGGCTGTCTCATGGCCTGGATAAACTGAAGATAGCCTATCAAACGCACTCCAGCTTTGAACAGGTCTGAGGGGGACATGCTAGTAAATGTCACAGATGACATGGTTTTAGGATGCAGTGAGGGAGATGAATGGCTCTTTTGGTCTGTACTGTACCTGAGCTCAGATATTGTTGCAGCTTTATTGAGAAGTGACGAGAGAAAGAATGCTTTCTGTTTTACTTGTTACCTGTTTTACACCTCGTTGTGTCAGCAGCTGTGTTATGTTTATACACATTACTCATTATCAGACTGCTGTGTTGTGATAAATTCTGTTTTATGATGGCGTGCGTGGAGCTTCGCGTAAGCGAATGCTTTTGAGCAGCATGTAAAATATGAAGCATGTTCTTCAGTTTCGATATAATTAAAGTGAAAATTTGATAATTAAAATTTCCTTTTGGCTGCCAGTATTAAAGGAGCGGGGCACTCACCCTCATTGAACGGTAGGGAAAACAAAAACATTACTTTATGATTTTATCAGTATTAAGGTTTCTCTTCACTCACCATTTTGACCTTAGGCTTCTTACAGTTTACTTTTGACACATCAATGCACAGTCTACTTTCTACTTTCTATGCACAGAATAGTTGATATATCCTCAAGATGTTCCAGGTCATTGAGACAGTTCTCTTTACTGTGTCAATCAAGAAGAAGATATGCGGAAGGACATTTAAAAATTGAACTTCTAGTTCAAAGCATTTTTGCTAACCTTTACCAAGCAAAAACTCTAAACCAAGAGTATAGTTTGTCTGAGTTTTGATTTCAGACTCAAGCGAACACTTCCCAGGTGTGAAGGCAGCTTCAGCAACTGGTTTAGTTGGAAGGAAGAGGATTTGTTTCTGGGCTGATGCAGCTGGCATCCACGTCTGGATCAATAGATTCATTCACTCAGAGCCAGAGAGGGAAACAGACGGGGGACTGAGGTTTCTGTTCAATCTTTTGCTCTCCTGGGGTCTGACGTTTTATCAAAGGGCCATCTCATGCAGCACTGAAATGCTTTGTGGGCCACTCTTCCTTTTGGGACTCCTTCAGGACAGTTTCAAAAACCTGTGGAGATGCGAGCCCAAGAACTTGTTTCATGGCTCATTGTGTGAAGGATGAGAGAATGAGATTAGTTAGCAATGTTTAATATAAGCTATACATATTTGTTAATTGTAAATTGTCATGTCTGTATCTTGATTCATTTATGAAGTGCTGTCTAAACAAAGTGCCCTAAAACAATATTTCCTGCTCAAAATAGTGTCAGTGCTTAAATTGTTATACTTAGTTTCTGAAGCAAGTTGTGAAAATTTCTCAGAAAATGTAGTGTGTGTCTCACTAAGGTTTTTCTTTTTGTCCTCAGCTATCTATAACTATGATGCCCGAAGTAATGAAGAGCTGTCCTTGCAGATCGGTGACACTGTACACATACTTGAGACCTATGAAGGTGAGGCTTGCACAACATTTCTGCTTTCCTTGCTTGGTACGCTACCTTATTGATATTAATTGGGAAACTTGGTTATTTTATGTTTACACAAGGATGCGACTTGAGCATTATAAATATGCTAATGGGGCTAGGTGAAACCTCTAAGGCCTTCTGTTAGAGGATCACTAGTGATACCAGAAGCATGTCAACCCACATTATGATTACCCAAAAGAACTGAGGTGTTTACCACTGTTTTACAATCATGTGATCGTGAAACCTCTTGTCGTGTGGCTGGAAAATACGGGCTCATCCTGTGGAGAATCTAGGTTCAAACACTTCATAGATATTTATTGTTAGACTGTACTTTTGTTAGGCAGTAAACTGCTCAAAGAACTCTAATAGTAAGGTTTTGCACTGGTTTTGGTCACTGTTCTTAAACTTAATCTTTTCAAATGTGTATTTTTTAACCAAAAAATGTTTAACTCCTCAATACTGTGCATTCTGACTAATAAGTAATAAGTTCATTATTAACAATAATTCGATAACACAGATAAGTCATTGCAGTCCTAGTGTTGATGAACAGATTTAGTCACACAGACATTACATCAAGCAGTTTTTGCAATTCAACTGGTTCTTTAGTTATTAAACATGAAGAAAACAAGTGGATTAAACATATTTTTAATTTTAGGATTGAAAGCTGGGCACACTACATGCTGTAAAATGTTTTCATAGGTCAAACATGTTGAGTTTTGATCACAGGTCTGTAGAGAATTCTTAAAAAAAAGAAAAGAAAAAATATATATATGAATGTGTTGTTTTTCTCTGTGATAAGTCATTCTACCTTTTAGACATTTTTTTCCCCAATGGAAACCGAAGAACATTTTTAGGATAATTTCCTGTTGCAACCCCAGAAATAAATAGTTAAATAGTTAGCACTCATCTACATTGTTTCCTATTCTCTTTCAAGAAAAAAAAAAAACAGAACTCAAAGCAGCTCAGAGTTCAGCTAAAATAATTTGTTCGATGTGGACAGCCTGCAGCTTCTGTTCTTATTTCCTGAAACATTTCTGTTGAAATGGAACGTTATTAAATTTGGAGTGTTCGGTTGGGACTCGGATGGCTCTCTGATTTAATTGTTGTTATTTTGCTATCTTTTCAGGATGGTATCGAGGGTATCGGCTGAGGAGAAAATCAAAGAAGGTCAGTTTCAAGGTTTAGGAAGCACCAAGCAGTCTGATTTTTATTATTTTACTGAGTTGTTTGTTCTAATGTTTTCTCTGTTCACAGGGCGTGTTCCCAGCTTGTTACATTCATCTGAAAGAGGCCACAGTTGAAGGCAGTGGGTCAGTATGGTCATCAATTGTTTCTTAATGTTTAATAGAAGCAATATGTGAATAAGCTTTATGGAGATGCAGCGAAAGGAAATTTCTTCACTGAAACCGAAGACCAAATAGAGGAAAACAATGCTGAAAACCTGAACACAGAAGTAACTTATTAGTTATTCACTTATCAATTGTATTAGTGAGTAGTCTAAAATGATTTGCCAATTATTAGTGCTGTAATCTACGGCCTCCTACCTACCACCAAAAACAATCGCACCAGTCACACACATACAAACAGGGCAAAGCGAGTGAAGCTCAAGGCCACAGCAGCAGAATAGACCTGGTTGGGATTGAACCACCACATTTCCTTTTACAAGATGACCGACTCCTGTGTTATTTGATGGCCCTTACACAACTTAACCCCCTTTAAACAGATAAAACGTATATACAAAATTGCAACGTTAATTATTTTTAATTATTATTATTTTTTAATCATTTTAATTTAGCCAACAAGAAAAAAACTCTCACTGCTTAGGGCTCCTCCTCAATAAGGCTGGTGGAAAGGAATACATTTTTAAAGCCAGCCTTGTTACCGGCCCTGTTTCAAATTCTGGCTTGTTTACAAAACTCACAGATTGCAGCTCACAGATCATCTTCATGTGTTTTGGTTGTTCTCACAGAGATAATCCACCCATTTCCCATGAATTCATAGTTTTTTTGGAGCATCAAAAAAAAAAAAAACACTGTTGGTCCAAGGTCCAAAATGATTCTTTCTATTCATTATTTATTGATGCATTTCTGCAAAGTTTCAATTCCAGGTCAGTCAGCATGTATGTTCATCATTAAGATGAGCTGCATTACTGCTTTATTTGGTTAGTGGGTGTGACTATCACCATCCAGCCGTTTTGAGCTCTCAGGAAAAAAAGGATTACACAAACATAAATGATCTGAATATGACTTGAGGAATGTGGAAAATCTATGGAGACATTTAAAAACAACTTAAAGTAACCTGAAAATGTGCCTGGGGTATTTGGCAGCTTTCTTTGGCCAAAACCTGCCTAGGAAGCCGCTTGATTGATATTTTAAATGACAAATTCAATGTCTCTGAGCGTGGAAATGTAGCTACAGCAATACAACAATAAGCGAAAAGCAACAAGTTAGCTATTAAAAAAAGTTACACAAGATGAAAAGTTACTAGAATAGAACAATAATATTTCATAACTGCTACAAAGAGGTCACATCGCTAGTAAAATCATGTTTTGATGATCGTACAGCTTAACTTATTTTCTCAGATGAACAAAAATAAACTCAAAATCTGGTTGAATTCAACCAATAAGATTACAACTTCAGGATTCTTAGAGCATTGCTATCAAACCCATCAGACATATAGCCAAAGTTCCATGATTGTGACGTCTGAGACTGGGACTAACATCATTCTAGCTCCATGTGAAATCAGGGATATCATACTAGTACCTAGAAACCAAGCTTCTGCATCTTGTACAATTGTCAGATGTGAAATATTAGACTTGCTCTTACCATTGTACAGTGCATTGCAATAATCCATGCATTGAAATGCTGCCAGGTCTGTATGTGTTTAGTTTTGTCAGCTAACAGAGTTGCTAAAATCTTGTACAGAAATCAACACCACAGATTCCATCAGGTCCAAGCTACCTTCTAGTCATTGTGTTATATTTGTACTATTATCTAATAGTATCAAACACAGTAATGTAAAACTCTGTTTGAATTCATAGAGTGCCATACACTAGAATCAGGGATCTAAAGTGAATCAGTTGTCAGTATTGGTTCTATAAAGCTGATGTTGCCTTCTGAATCAAAGCATTTAGATTTTATGGCACAGTGAGTGCCTGTATATGCAAAACCGAGAAGGCATTAATAATGTAGTGTTTATCCTTATTTCTGCTGTCTGAGGTTTCTTCTGCTTCTTTCTCTTTTATCAATCTTTTAGTTTTCGTACTGAGGACAGCTTCCCTGTTCTTGCTCTCCGAGTGCGATATTGGGATTATGTTTTGGAGAGTGTTTGAGAAACACTGTATTGCACGCCAGCGAGTGCTGTGTGAGAGTAATGGAACCACTGAACAGAGCCCACTGTTGCTTTCAGAAGGGCCGTTTTGGTGACTGATGCTGGTAATTAGTTTTAGTGGTATAAAGGGATCTGAATGACTCTGGGACTTCAGAGGCTGGAATTAAGCAGGATTTACTGGTGTGAATTTAGTGAGATTGTGTTTAACAGACTGTTATTCCGTGTTTCAAGTGATTTACTTTGTTTTTTTATATGCTCTTTAGCTCTAAGTCTGTCTATTGGTTCTTTTTAGACAAAAGGAGACGGTCATTCCCACTGAGCTTCCTCTTGTCCATGAGGTCACGACCACACTACGAGAATGGGCTGCAATATGGAGGGACTTATATGTGGTAATTCTTTGCTTCTTTCCAACCATTTTTATCATGACTGTGTTTGCTAATGTTTGATTTTTCATTGCTTAAGCTTTGCTGTATGCAAAATACATAGACCTGCACTCATTAAAGAGCACCTATTCTGCCCTTTTGCCATGATGTGATTTTAATATTATATTTACATTTTGTAATATGATCATAACTTTCCTTGAGATGGCATTTGATGTTTCAGCTCTAAAAGGGTTTCAGATCTTTTACAATTCCTTATTAAAGCTGTCCTTTGAAAGAATGGAGTGGTTTTATGCTATATATGTCCAGTTTCTGAAAGATGACTTGCCAGTAAGCCAAATCATTTAAATCTGTGACCTGGTTATTTGTAAAATGTATTAAAGACAGGAAAAACTTCCTCTCAACTGATGACTATATTTTAACTAGTGATAAAGACAGAGATGTCTGTGATTCCTATTGTACTAGAAAGCGAAAAAAAAATCAAGGCCACAATAAAATATTTCATAAAGGATGAACACTTTGTCCACAACAGAATTGTGTTTATTTTATGATGTGCCTGATAATTTTCCTCCCCGCTTAAACAGACTTCTTTATGATTATTTTTCCTTTTCAGATTAAATAAAGCTTCCAAAATCTGGCAAATATCTGTTATTATTTTTTTTATATATATAAAGGCTCAGAACAGTGTGTAATAACAAGAAAAGTAAAAAACAAAACAAAAAAAAAACAGTATTTGAATTTTCATCAAGTGTTTCTTTATAAACAACTATATAATAGATAAATGTAAAGCAACAAGACTTTTGAGATTACAAAAATGAACCTCATCAATTCCAACAGTTTTGTGTGAATAGAGCTTTCTGTGTCCATTTCACAAGTTGTTTTATTTGCATATGTATAGCTCTATACAATGCTTCGGTCTCTGCCACAGACATCATTTCCACCCCTCCGGAGGGTTCCCCTTCATCAGAAGAATCTCTATAAATATAAAGACATTACATAAGATAAGATTAAAAAAAAGCTTGTGTTTCTACACAAAAATTAGCAAGAGACAAAATAAAAAATATAATGATTAGATTAAATAAAAATAATGAATGAAGCAATACACTTTTCAAGAGCATGAGCAATAATAAACCAATATTATATAATGTCAAATACAAACATTACAGTATATATTGGAAAAAAAGTATACAGTATATTATTGTTATAAAGCTGTGAATAAACCGTGTGTATAAAAAAACGTATAGCTGCTGTTTATCCTCTTCCACAAATCTCCCAGAAGCTGTCCTCCTCACGATCTTTGAATGAAAACTCACGAAATAAAGCAACTTTGATGTCAAGATCACACAGAATCACGGACACAAACATGGTATAAAAACAATGCAATCTAACGCTAACTAACGCAACAACAAAAAATGCCTATACTATTATATACAATAAAAAATATAATATTCAAAATAAAATCGCCTCTAAAACTCAGCTAAAGTATTGCTAAAGTCATTCACACCTAATCAATCACTCATCTGTTACTGCTCTCCTGCGTTCCACAAACTTCTCACCCCTGGATCACAAGCAGTGTTGTCACTACCGTAATAATTGTAAAATTAGTCGAAAGAACTGTTTCTAAGCTTTCAGAATCTCTTGAGATTGACAACGAAAATAACAAGAGCTACAGTAGTTTGAAGTGCGCAAGTCACTATTTTGTCACCATCAACAGCTCCGGTGTAAAAGTGTTAACTCATAACATAGCTGATGCAATTTGACTCTGATTTTCGTTTGTAAAGGAATTTGCCAGAAATAGCCCAAGTAATCAAATAGTTGCGTGTGCAGTTTATCACTGGAGGTACTGATGCTCCCCAGATCTTTTAGGCTCTTTCTTTCTCTCTTTTCTTAACTCTCTTTTTCTCAACTAATCATATATAACCCCATCTCATAGAATTCTGCATAAATTGTAAATGTGTTTTATTGTAGATCTGGAAGAATTTGAATTTTAAAGTTACACCTAAATCTTGAGTGTCTGACTGTTATACTATTGAACTCATATCTGGTGGACAGATTTCAAATAACAAAATCATCCCATTAAATGGCAATTACAATCTTTGCTGGATAATTTGTGGACATAGCCTGATAAGCTGCTGATTTCAGACCTTTTTCTGTTGCCAACATGTGTGTCTATACACTGTATTTCCATAACTGTGTACAGGCAGTAAATAGATCTATTGTAAGGGGAGTTAGAGTCTTTTGGCAACACTGTTCATTCCTAGTTTCTCAGACTAAGATTAAAGTAAGTTAGCATGCAATTAGTTGTGGAGAGCAATGAATTAAAAGTCTGCTAATGTGATTTTTCAAAAATGCTGGTCAGTGATAATTTCCCATTTAGAACTTGCCCAATATAGATCATCCGAACTCTTCATATAACTCAATAATCATATCATTCAATAACAATAAATAATTTTCACATATGTAATTATGCTGTTTTGCAAGATATTGTAATAATTTTATGCTTTGTTGTAATAAAAAAAAATATGTTTTAGTGCGTCATATATTTATGCATGTCTTTGTTAAGCATCGAAAAATATATTTAATGTACTAGTCTGATTTGAGGACATATCGCAGTCATGTTTGGGAGCTCTGGAATTCGTCACCTTGGATATATTTCAGCGTAGGAGTTTTCTCTCTAATAAACATGATCTTTTTGCTTGGTTTTTTTTTTTGCGTGAATGTCTGAGGTTAGGGACACATCAAGGTTGGCTTAACAGGATTTTCTAAAAAGCATTTCAATGTATGCGCTTAAACGATATTATTGTACTTCCAGAAGCAAGCGTCTTCGGTGATGAAGAGTGTCATATCAGCATGTGCTTTGATGAATGAATTTTTACTTTGTGTTTCCATCAGGGTGACAAGCGTGACATGTTCAATGCCGTCCGAGACATGATCTATGACTTGATCGAGTGGCGCTCTCAGATCTTGTCAGGCACGCTGCCACAAGATGAGCTTTCTGAACTCAAACAGAGGGTCACCTCCAAGATGGACTACGGGAACAAGTATGAACACTTTTTTTCCTCATATTTTTTCCTCCCGTTGGTATCATGGTGAAATTATCAATACAATAAAGGTAACAGGTTTACAGTCAGTATGAGCTATCAATCACTATTGTTCTAGGAGAGTCCTTGTTTTGGGGATTTCAAATGTCATCATAGGATAAAGACATCTTTAATGGTAAACTAACTTTATTATTGCTGTAAAATTAACAAGTTATCACATGTTTTTCCATTTTTGTATTTTTTTTTTAATTAGATCTCTTTTTTGCACTTCTACCTTGTTATTGTGCCTTAATATGGAATGCTTCAGCCATGGGGTTTGTTTACTTTCAATGGGAGAGAGTTTATTGGAGAGTTAATGTAGAACAGGGTTTGTTTTACTGACAGCATGTTGGTGTGATGCAAGCAATTTCTTGAGTGTTTGGAGATCGATTTAACAATGATGAGTGGCTTTATTTTGGTGCTTCTGCATTCATTGCACTCTGCAGAAACAGCGTTCTTTTTTTTGGCTACACAGAGAGTGATTATTCTGTGCGCCAAGCCCTGCGTGAAAGCTCATTTAAAGTTCAAATGGACATGGATGAGTGCCATTATACAGGTTAAGAAAGAGAGAATAAACCAGTAACTATTAGGTCTATCAGTTTTGGGGCCTTACTGTTTTTTTTAGAATATTTTACATCCTCAAGAAATTTTGGTACCGATAACTTTTTCATGCCGTTTCAGTCTTCAAATCATGTTCAGATCGAGAATTCCAAAACGTGCAAAAAGCTCCTGAATGGATGCTAGGATCTAGTATCGTTTCTAGTGCTCAGCTGTCAGGATATATGAACAACCTTCCTCTATTGCGTGAATGGAAAACGCTGCAACATTCCTCGCTTTTTCTGGGGTATCAGAAGTTGTTTTTAATTGCTTTCAGTGGCACAGTTAACTGATGAAGGAAGGGCATGGATGGGAACCACTAAGAAAAGAGAGCCTCAGAAACTCCAGAAAATCCACTTCACTCTGATCGGATCTAACAAAGCACCTGAGCATAAGATCTGGCTCATATTTGATCATTTCTGTCTAATTTACCTCTATGTGACCTTTATAAATCAAAATATAAACACATTAACAAGCTCAGAGATGCCTTTTATGAGCAATTGCTCTCAATGAAACATTGTTTATTTACTGACTGCTTTTGCTTTCATTCAAAACAATATACTGTTGTATGCACTAGGTTTTTTATGAACATCAAGTATAAATATAGAGGTTTTAATGGGGACAATGATTCTGGCTCGGAGTTTGGTCATTCATTCATAAAATCCCTTACTCTCAAATACATGGGATACAAAACAACTTAAAACAAGTTCCTCGTAGAAAAAGAGGAAATAGAATTATATTTAACATGCCACGGAAACCGAAGTAGAGTAGAGAAGTCCATGCCTGGAATAGTTATGTGTGTTCTTGCCAGAATGTGAGTTTTGTGCAGCCTGAGGATGAGCTGGTTGTCACGACACCAACCCATTACATAAACCATCTTTAATGAGAGTATTTTTTCACTGAATGTCTCCGCAGATATTTCATCCAATTCATTTAATTGCTGGTGTGGAAGGTTGCTTTACACCTTGTGGTCTAAAATTTTTTTTCTTAATATAAAAAGTTCTATAAGAATTAACCGAACAAAAGGTTTACCATGGCAAAGGGAGCATGGTGCTACTAACACCAATGTTTTGGGCTCAAATCTCAAGAGTTGAATTTAAGTTGGATCATAAATGTAAGTATAAGATTGTTAAGTCAGATTTTATAAACACTTTAATGGGAAAGGATTTGAGGTAGAAGGGTCTGTGAAGGAACACTGGGAAACCAAAGTTAGTAGAGGTCAAATGATAAAGCAGGTAGAATATGTAAATGTAAAATAGACTAATAAATAGACCAATAGATTTCCATTTGAAGAGGAAATCCATTTTACCCTTTTCAAGGTGTGGTCATGGAAAGTCTTGTTCAGTCCATACTGCTTCATCCATCCATCCATACATTATCTTGTCAGCTTTTTCCCTTTTGGGGTCACCACAGCGGAATGAACCGCTTTTATGCTTTTATGGAAGATTTGGGAAGGGCTGAGACTTTGATCGTCAAAATTCAAACGAAAAAAAAAAACACTTTAACCATAGCATTCTGCAGTTTTGAATAAACAAAGTATACAAATTTCACTTTTTAAAAAGAATTACTGAAATAAATCATTTTTTAATAAATTGTAGTATCAGTAAATTGGAATCATTTGATCAGCACCTCTAAGGTCTCAATAATTTATGATCTATGGGTAACCCTCTTTTCATGGTTTTGCTGAGTTCTTATTGTAGTTCTTGAAAAACACTCAATCATTCTGAGAACCTCTTATTAGCATAGCATCATTGCATTTTTGCATGGTTTGGAATTCTCGGTCTGAAAATGAATTGAAGACACAACCGGCTTGAGAGCAAAAACTTTTCTCAGAAATTGATTTTACTTCCCTAATTTTTTGAATACTATTGCCATTAGAAATCTGAGTTTACCTCAGAAATGGAAAATATATTTTCAAATCTATTTAAATCAGCTCTTTCAAAGAGTCTCGCAGCTGGATAGTCTCATTTTATTATTTTTTTTGCAGGTATTTAGACCTAGATCTGGTAGTGAGAGATAAAGAGGGGAATATTCTGGATCCTGACCTGACCAGCACCATTAATTTGTTCCGAGCACACGAAACAGCATCCAAGCGGATTGAAGCTCGTATCCAAGAGGAGAAGGTAACTGACATCACACCACTCATTTCATCCATTATACCCATGTGAAACTTTTTCTGCTTCAGTGGTTCATTTAGTTTGAGATGCTATTTTATTTCTGTTAGTTATAGGTTTAGGGTTGTGAAGGTTATTTTTCCTCAGCACAGATCCCCGTACAGAACACAATCAGCTAGACCATAGGAAAGGTTCTCGATGATAGTTTTCAAACCTAATAATTGAAGTATCTGTGGGTTACAAATTATGTGCAGAAGAGAGGACCACGCCACTTCTTGTTTCAGTTTTTAGTTCAAATAGAAGGTTTATTGTTTGCATTACTGGCAAGATTCAACATGGGTTCCTCTTTTTCTGGAGCAATGCATTTAAATAGCCATTGTTTGGGGTGATTTCATGCATACATGTGGTGCACAATGCTGTTCATGAGTTCCCTTTTGACTCCCTTTTGATACATTTTAGCTCATTGTGAAATGCTAAATTCTGTGTTTCTCATTATTTTTTGGGGTGAGGGGGTTCTGATTTCCCTAGGCTGTACTAATTAGTTTTGTTTAATTGCATAAAAAGCTATTGACAAGGTAACCTTTATATTACATTACGTTATTAATCCACTATTGTGATGTTTCTTCAGGTTTTAGTTGCAGATATGCTAAACTCCAGAGAGCTAAAGTAATTCGCTGGAGTTCAGTTCAGTTACTGGAGAGTTATTGCAGGTATCTGGAGTTTGGTTCAGTTACTGGAGAGTTACTGTACTTACTGACAGGACTGAGATGCACACCGCAAGGCTATGCATAATGAGCGATTGGTTATTGAGTGTTTTGGGTTAGACATGAAAATGTTTTGAAATGTGTCCTTCTAACGTTTGTTTTTCCTTGCAGTCTCAGAAGCAGAACATGGATCTGAGCAGACAGGCAAAGTTTGCCTCTACACCTTCGTTCGCTCTGTTTATCACGCTGAAAAATGTTGTGTGTAAAATTGGAGAAGATGCCGAAGTTCTCATGTCACTGTACGACCCAACGGACTCTAAGTTTATTAGGTCTGTTTACAAATGTCTTTTTACTGGTTATATTCATTTTACTGGGTACATAATTAATTAAACTTTCTGACTTTGAAGTTAGTTTTTAAAGATTGTATTTTGAGAAATACAAAATCACAGCTACTAGCCACACTGAACTCTGTGTTTTTTATTTAGTATCTTACAGACCTTTCATAAATAACAACATTAACTAATAGGACCATATTTTAGTTGTGTATTTTAATGTTAAATTCAGATCAGTGGTTCACAAACTTTTTTCATCAAGTACCAGAATCAGTATCAGAAAAACTTTTCACCTTTTGATCAGTGCATCATATTGTGTGTTTAGTTAAAATTGTTTGTGGCTAAAGAAAATGTAGAAGTGATCTGTTGACAATACATTTATATACATCTGTAAATGTTTAAAAAATAAAGCATTGCAGAATAATATGAATCTGCTCTCTTACTTGTTAAATCAGAGTTGATTAAAAATATTGAGGTCCACAATTTAGTTCCAAAGAGATATTATAAAAAATATTCATATTAAAAAAGTTGTGATCAAGTTTTGGAACTTAAGTAAGTAGATAACAATATGAAACAATGAAAGGCAAGACTAGGTTTGCAGAGGGCCTTATCAATGTAGAAGCAATAGTTCCTATAAACATTTAATTTTCTGGTCTCCCTATGAGCGTCTGTTTAATTTCTTGTTAAATCAGAGTTGACCATTATTGTTGGATATCAATATTCTGATTAGTTTCCTCAGATAGTGAATAATAATTAATTAATTAATTATAATTTATAATTAAAGACAAATAGAGCAAATATGTTATTTCAGAAGTTTATGTAACCACTAGTACCCAAGAAATAGCTCCCAATTTCCAAGAAAGGTTGATGACCCTTTTTCTGATTGATGCTAAAATGGCATTATATTTTTGGGTTTCTGGCAATTCAGCCTATTTGTCCCAAAAACTTAGAGTTCCTTTACTCTAATTTCAGTTTTTCTACTGGTTGAAGACTCTCAGTGGTTTATTTATATAAAAGTATGGGAATGTATGGTAACATTTTATATGTCATCAATTGTGCTTTAAAATTTCATCATATCGGCCTGATATCCACATAAAATGGGTTCTTTTTATTGTTCTAGGAATTCGAGCACCCATTTAAGCCACAGGGAAAACATTGAATAGTTTTTAATATTCTTTTTATGTCTTTGTCTTGCAGTGAAAACTATCTTGTGCGCTGGTCCAGCTCTGGTTTGGTGAAAGATATTGATCAGCTCCACAACTTGCGGGCCGTGTTCACTGTAAGTATCACTGAGTGTTTCTTTTAAATGTTCAGAGAAGAAATGCATTGGGATATAAAGCAGGCCATGCTGAGATGTGCTCTTTATGGTTCACTTCAGAATCCACTAAAACATTAAACATTTAAGAGTTGAGTGAAGCATGAGTGATATATATATAATAAGTAGGGCTGGGAATTAATTTGTTAATTAGGTGAATTGATCACAGAAAAAATAATGCGTTAGTGCCATGCATAGCGTGTTTTAGCAAGATGGAATCACCTCAACCCTGGCTGTGCAACCCAGTCTCACAGTAGTTTGTGTTGGTCACATAATTTAATCTATTGATTCGTGCTCAGGGTCACAAATTACAAATTTTTTTATGTCTGTTAAAACTAATTTGAAAATGTTGTATTTGAATATATTACATTTCATGACTATATCATGAACTGCCTTGAGACTGGGTTGGGCAAGCGCCGCGTCACGAGTCTCCACCAATTAAGTTGACATCGCAATCATTAACAAATGCAATATGTTAATGCATTGCAATGGACTTTAGGCCTGTTAATGCTGGCTGAGAAAGACTAGGGGCTTATTAATGGATTTAGAATGGCTGCCTCTGACACAACCTACTTATTAACGTTTGTGTTCATTAAGTTACAATTGGCATATACTGTAATCAAATTTATAAGTTTGTATTCAGTCATTGATAAAAATTTCATGACCATTGTAGCCTATGCTATAGGTTGGCATTTAATAATAAATTGTAAAAAATCAGATTTTTGTAATTATCTGTATATATGTGCGATTATAGGCGATTAATTATTTAAATTCATCGCCACACCATGTAATTACTAGATCAAAAATGTGAATAGCTTGGCAGCACTAATAATAAGCTTATTTAAGCTTATTCTGACCTGTATTAACACTTTTGACATAAAATCCAACATAAAGCGCTGGTACATGTGAAACTAGCATTTTTTTACGATCGTTTTAGAAGTGTTTAAACTTAATGATAAGTATGACAAGAAAATTACAACCAAATTGTTACATTTGTGGCTCTATTTGTCTGCATTGTCAGCCATCTTTGTTAAACAACATTGTTTCTGCATCGTGTGGTGCATGATGGGAAATCTTAGTTCCAAAGAGATTTGGGGCATCCCTGCCCCTCATGTGAATGCTTACAATGAAGGGTTAGGGAATGGTTATAGCTAAAGTAGAGAAATGGAACTCGGCCTTATTTTCCTTTAAACAATATATTGAGAAATAAAGAAAATATTTCGAATAATCCCAGTCATCTTTGGAACACGTGTAAGGTTTTTATCCTAGTCCTTCTGATGTTTATTTGCTGTTAATTAAACCTCTGTGCATGCATCTATATACAAGTATAAAAACAAGTGATATGTGATGGTGTATTTCAAATATTCTGAGACGCTTTTGGGTAAAAGAACCAAACAACATCATGAACTCTGGCACTTAAAATCCCCAATATAGCAACTTTTGAAAAGTGCTGGTTATCTTTATTTTAGAAGCAGAAGAGTTCCAGTGGAAATAACAGTTTTGCCAAGAATCTAAAATGCCAAATGTAAACACAATGAATAGTTCAATCATGAAGATCTATCTAAATGTTATTTTTGGCAAGATTTACATTCCATTTTTGTAGCTTTTAAATAATGTATTTTATTTTTTCAAGCCTAATATCATCCAGGCCTACTTTGCTAATTAAGAGGACAAGCGTGCATACCTCCAAGCCAAAGACGTAACCCTGTGACCTGAGACTTTCATTCTGCTGCTTGATTATTTCACTACCTGCTGGCTCTTTGTATCACACTCAGTTTGCCTCTTCCTGCCTCATGCATTGTTCATTAATGAACTATCACATTATTACCATCTGACACTTTAACTCTTGTTTCTCTGCCATGCTGTGGAATTGATAATTAAAGTGTTGTAGGAAACGGCATCATTATTAATGTTGTAAATGGTAACGAGCTCATGGTCATTAGAGGAGCACAGTTTGGCTCGTGCTGAACATTTTGTATCTTTGTGTATCTGTCTACCTCTACAGAGGGAGAACGGTGTCATGTACTGTGGAAAATATGTAAGATGTACTGTTTTTAATAGTGTGCTTAGCAATTTGTAAAATGTAATCTACTCTCTCTCTCTCCCTCTCAAAAAAAATTCTAAGTCAAATCAAATTCAATCTAAATGTTTTAATATAACGCTTGTTTTGTAGTTGCTTCAAAACAACTTGATTGAGACCTAATGTGGATTGACACAGTTTAAGAATTTCTTTTGTGTCATTTTGGTATAGATAAAGTGCCATATTCTGTTAACTTAGGAAATGTAGAGTGAATTTTGAAATCAGGAAGCATTATTATCCTAATTCAGTCAATGGATTAAAGTTTAATAGTGTGAAGGAAGTCTTGACTAACGCTGACTTATAATCACTGACTAATATTAGTTTTCGTTTTGTGCCAAAAGATAGTATCCAATTCACAAATTTTTAGGTTGAAGGAAAAGAACCTGGAGTAAAAATCCGCTTACATGTGAAGAACAAGATCCGCCTCAGCGTAGATCGGTGCTAATCACCTGACCAGCGTGCAGGTCATTGGCTTGCATGCAAATAGGTTTAATTAATTTAACCAATCTTCTAAATTATAAAAAAATCTTTTAAAATTGGTACCACTGTTTTAAAGTATAGTATTAATCAATTATGCATAGTATCTATGGGTATTAAACATTGAGTTTATGTTCTTTTTCTCTATCCATATGCGTTTCATATCTAAATATCCATTTGCAAAAATCCAGGTATAACATTTGAATCCATTGTGATTAATAACTCTGAGTGTTTAGACCATGAGACTACTTAGATAATTGTTTTGATCAATCAGTCAATCAGTGAAGTTGACAAAGAAATATTTAATGATGGAAATATTTGGTCTGAAAAAGGTTAAAGTGCATTCAGAGACAAGGGAATAAAACGCTGCTCTTCACAATTTGCTGTTGTGAAACTGCTGAAAATATGCTTAGAAGTTTTAGCTTCAATGTGTTAATTTTGTGCAATTTAAGCGTTAAAACAGAGTGGGTCTTCAAGTTTAGTATTTGTAATGAGTATTTTAAGGATAAAAAAGCGTGAGATTTTAAGAATGTTGTTGATATATTGGAAGTAGAGAGGACTGAAGCTATTTTATTTCTAGCATTTTACGTTGAAGAGAAAAAAAATTTATTTTCATACAAGCAAATTAATGTAAACAACACTCAAGTTAATCAATATAAAAAAAATCCCTGTTTGTCGTTTTGCAAAATAACTCTTCAAGTTAAGCAGGATATCATGTGCTTTCTTATTCTATTCTGTGGTATTTCTCACAAGTTGGCCTCAGTATCTCTTCCTTGTGTGCTGCGGCTTTATTAAAGTTAATTACTCAGGGTTATTTTCCACATGTTAGGTAATTTAAAATTAAGGTAAATATGTAAGGGATACTCAATGGCCAGATTTAATGCCTGATGACAAACCAACTGATGGGCCGATAAAAGCAACATGTCTGACGTTCATTTAATATTTTTCATTTAATATTTATCTGCTGACAAAAATGGAAATACAAGCTATATTTTCAGGCTATTTTGCAAAGTTTTCCCATCTGTTTAGCTTTAAATTTTTCTTTAGCCCATTCTTATTTTTCAGGGCATATATGGGGGTGTTTAATGAAGACATATGTGAAGTTATGTGTTTGTGCAAGCAGGTCTTGTTTGCACCCACACTCATAGACTGCTCTCATTTGCTAGAGGTCATTTTTTAATGGGTGCTGGGGTCAGCATGTGTTCCCAGAATGCTTTGCACAAACCCACATCAGGGAATGAACCAGTGGCCTCAATCAAATGCTGCCCAGTCCAATTTACCTTTCACCTGGAGCTGTTTGATGCTAAACTGAATTACTCTGTTTTCTGTTGATTTTGATTGGTGTGTAGTTCAGAGAGGAACCCAGATTTACTCTAGTTACCTCGGAATGCCCTCTTTAATAATAAACAGCAGGAATAAACTCAAAGATTTTGAAAAATGAAAAATTAGTAAATGTCACAAATGTCACAATTGCTGTTTACAACTGAAAACTTGTCTGAACTCAGAAAGAATTTTCAGAATCAGAATCAGCTTTATTGCCATGTGTGTGCACACAAGGAATTTAACAATATAACAATATAAACAATATATATGTGCAAACAATATAAGTACAATACAAACCACATAAGTACAGTAAAGTGCAACACAACTAACAAGCAATTAACATAAAGCTATGAGGGGGAGTATTTTGAAGAATTTATTAAATGTAACAGTTAAACAAAAGTCTACATAGTGTAGTGTGCTTAAGTGCAAAATGCTGTGTCGTTGGTGTTGAGGGAGAAGAGAGGTGGAGAGAGAACACACCCCTGGGTGGCGCCAGTGCTGTGGTATGGGTGCGTTATGTGAATTCCCGCATCCTCACAAGCTTTTTGTCTGTCTGTCAGGAAGTTTGTGATCCACTGACAGGTGGAGTCAGGGACGGAGAGCTTGGAAAGTTTATTTTGAAGGAGTGATGGGATGATGGCATTAAATGCTAAGCTGAAGTCCACAAACAGAATCCTCACATAAGTCCCTGGCTTATCCAGATATTGCAGGATGTAGTGCAGCCTCATGTTAACTGCATCCTCCACAGACCTGTTAGACCGGTAGGAAAACTGCAGGGGATCCTGTAGGGATCCAGTGATGTTCCAGCACCAGTCTTTCAAAGGACTTCATGACCACAGATGTCAGGGCCACTGGTCTGTAGTCATTGAGACCTGAAATTTTAGGCCTCTTGGGGACGGGGATGATGGTGGAGCGTTTGAAGCATGCAGGGACTTCACACAGCTCCAGTTATCTGTTGAAGATCAGCACTAAGGTCAGTACAGCTTCTGAGGCATGTTGGTGAGGCACCATCAGGACCTGGTAATTTCCTCCTCTTCTGCTTCCTGAAGAGCTGACAAAAATCACCCTCGCTGACCTGTAGAGCAAGAATGGGAGAAAGGTGTGTGCTGAGCGTGTTCATATAAGTGTGTGTTGGAGGTGTTAATGGCTGCTCAGGGAGACAATCAGAGGGTGTCTCCAATCTAAAGTAAAAGTTGTTGAGCTCATTCACTAAGTTTTGTTTGGGCATTGATGAAGATGCTGGGGCTTTGTAGTTTGTGATGGTTTTTAGGCCTGACCACGCTGTAGCAGAGTCAATGGTAGCAAACTGGTTTTGCAGCTTTTCAGAGTACATTCTTTTGGCATCTCTGATCTCCTTGATCAAAATATTTCTGGCCTGTTTGTAGAAAGCGCGATCTCCATTTCTGTAAGTAGATCCCTTGGTTTGATGGAGCTGTTTTGAGCTTTCCAGAGGACCATAGTTTGTTGTTGTTATCTGTCACATAAGTCCGGGTGGGGATGCACATCTCTTCACAGAAACTGATGTAGGATTTAACAGAGTCTATGAGATCATTCAGGTCTGAGGCAGCAGTTTCAAAAACATTTAAGTCCGTGCAGTCGAAGCTGGCTTGTAAATCCCGCTCTGCTTTAGTGGTCCATTTTTTAACAGTTCTCACTACAGGTTTAGCTACTTTGAGCTGTTGCTCATATGATGGATTAAGGTGGACCAGGGGGTGGTCAGGGATTCCTAAAGCTGCGTGGGGGGCAGGGTGGTAGACACCCTTGATTTATGTGTAACAGTAATTCAGATTATTCCTCTCTCTGGTAGGGCACTCTATGTGCTGCTGAAACTTTGGCAGTTTCAAATTAGCTTTGTTGAAGTCTCCAAGAAAAACACAGACAGTGTTTGGATAATGCTGCTCCCGTTCGCTCACATGCGCCGGTGTGGGGATGTAAACACTGACAAGAATTTATGAAGAAAACTCGCGGGGTGAATAGAAGGGCTTTCAGTTAATAAAGAGCACTTCCAGTTCAGAAAAGCTGATCTTCATCAAAGTTACATCTGTACACCATCCCGCACTGACGTTGAAGCATGTGCTTCCACCCTGAATTTTTCCCATTGCGCTCGAGTCGCGGTCTGCTCTGAACAGCGTGAATCCGGGCAAACTCTCCACACTGTTGATTGGCTCTTTATATTTGATGTTACTATCAAGCACATCATGTGTTTCTCTTTAGATTGAAATTTACTTCAGGATTTGCAGAGTTTTACCAAAGCAAACTGAACAAACATGAATTATGAGTAAATTACACTAAAACTGAGTTGATGAACAATTTAGCTTTGCTGTCTTCCATCATAATGGACATCAGAAAAAAAATCACAATTTGAGATAAACTTTTCAATTTATCCTATTTATTAAAAAAGTAAAGCACAACAAAGTGGTTGGTATGTTGAAAATTTAACACAACACTATTCACACTATTCTCATTTAATCTAGATGTTCAGTGAAGGCATAGCTGAGCATTGTTGAAAGTATGGTGTTTGGTGTTGATTAACTCTGCCTTAGTATTTTAAACCCAAACGAAAAGTAGAAAACAGTGTGTTTCTTCTGTGTGTTTCTTTCAGGATTTGGGTAGTGAAGACCTGAAGAGAGAGAAAATCAGCTTTGTTTGTCAGATAGTTCGAGTGGGCCGAATGGAGCTCCGAGATAACAACACTAAAAAGTTAACATCTGGCCTCCGTAGACCCTTCGGTGTAGCAGGTACGTCCTCAGACTAACTGATTTGAGTAAGAAAAGTAATAGTAAATAAATAATGAGTTTTAAAGAGTGGCGTAGAGTAGCTCTCTCAGGTAAAGTCAGCTTCTTTATATGCCATATCCCCTTTATTGTCTCATGTTGAGAGAAGAGCCAGAGTCTATTATGGCTCAACGGTTTTCTGCTGTATACCCATCAGCGCTTAGCCTCTGCTCTTCTTCTGATCAATATGAGTTCAGGCAGTAATAGCTGCTATTTGACTGCTTTTCTGGTCCCTCTTCTCTTATAAACGTTGTAGCTTGCAATAGAGTTTTGGAGCTGCAGTTTCTCAAAGATTTGCTAGAATGGAGTAATTCCCCCAAAGAGATATGAGAAAAGCACTTGTTTTGCACCACGTTATTAACATGTGCTTCTGGGAATTAATAAATTAGATATTGTTTAAAAGAACAATGTTCTATACACACAAACTGTTATGTATGTGAATATGTCTATTAATGGGCTTGGACACAGACTTGTCACAGTGACCATTTGTGTTGTAGCGTACAAAACTTGACCATTTAAAGTCATTTTCATTGGGTTAATTAGAGGGTGATACTAAGTGTTTTCAATATTGAATCTTTCCATATTATTCAAATTTTATTAGTTGTTAGTCACAGTCCTCAAAATTAAAGATAATAAACGATTCAAATATTTCAGTCTGTATTTAATGAATGCATATAATATATTTGAACCTGTTGGATGAAATTACTTAAATTCAACTTTTTAATGATATTTTAATTATATGCACCTGTAAGTATTGGATTCAGGTCATTTGCCATCAAGGTCATACAACAGCAATTAAAAAAAAGTTGTCACATTGTACAAACTGTGAATTAACTGCAATGATGTGGAATTTAGGGGAAATTAGTTGATTTAAAATTTCATGGCATTAACACATTTAAAATAAATGTCAAGAGCATGTTTCCTACTGTGAGACATCGCCTTATCTTTTTACATCAGTCATCATATGATCAAAATTGTGATTAGGAATGTTCCCATTCTCATCTAAAACAAACTGCTCGCTACTCAAAAGTCTTTAGTCTTCTCTCTGTCATCTTTCTCTGTCAAATGTTTTTTCTGGGTGACAGATCAGGGGCTTGTTTCATTACCGGATAGGTTTTGACTTGACAAAACACGATTGCTTGAATCAGGCTTAATCGGTACCATGAAGAGCTCATCAACTCTCTTTGTCGAGTCAGGCTTTGATCCTGAAGCTAAGATTTGTTCCTGGACGCATGCACGTAAAGACACTGACGTTGGCATGAAATAACCAATCACGTTCAACATGGACTGAGCCAAATCGTTTTTTTCATGGTTCGCAATTAGATTTTTTTTTTTCTTCCCAGTGTGAACTATACAACTGAGTCATTGCAATTAATGATTGTTTTAAATGAACAGAAGCCAAAAGAACAAGCACCAAGTTGAACGAAACTTTGCACTCTGTAGTGGCTCCTTTCCTCCTCATTTCTTCATTGATCATCAACGGATTGTTTAATGTTTTTTAATTTATTGTGTGAGTCTGTTTAATGTAGTTTAATTTAGATAGTTTTTAGATATGTCAGTGTTTGCTCTTGCCTCTACAGTGATGGACGTCACTGACATCATCACAGGGAAGATGGATGATGAGGACAAGCAGCACTTTATTCCCTTTCAGCCGTAAGTACCACTTAAAGGCTTTATTGCTGCATCTTTGTGTGAGTGCATCATTGTTACCCTTCTAATTTCTTTTTTTTCTTCATACCGATGTGTTTTTAATATTTCTTGAGAATGACGATCCAAAGTTGAATATATTATTGGATGAGTCAAAGTTATGGTATTTGAACATTTGTAATGATAATTGTAAACGTGATGTTTAATGTAATTAGAATATTTTTGTATCGTTTTCTCACAATATATTTTTAGTTTAATTGTATGTTTAAAAAAAATATTGACAGGAATACCTTTTTTTTACTAATTGACTGTTTGTTTTTATTTGGATTTTATATTTGTTTTTCCTATCAATTGTATTTTAGTAACGTACTAAACACAATCTTGGCTAGCGGCTTGGAGTCTGGGATTTCTTTATGTGTAGTTGAAGATGAAATTATATTCTTTATTCATAGCCATTATAAAGGCCAAGCTAATGCTTTTATAATTCTTAACATGGCAAGAACCTATTTTAAAGTGAATTCCTTAATTTCAGTGTCTTTGTTATGAACTATATTTTTATATATCAAGAGAAAAATTGATAAAATATCAGTTTTTTTTAAGGAAGTCCATTCAATCATCATTGTTAAGTTGTCCGGAATGTCGTTTTAGAAGCACAGTTTTCTTAAAGTGTGAAATTAGACAAATTTTAAGTGCATAGTTTCATGTGAGAATTTGCCTTTGTAAATAAACAAAAGGCATGAATGTGAACACACAACTTTGGCCGAGCCATGGGACGGGCAAAAAACTTCAGCCATGGCAAGTTGCTAGTTTTTCATCAGCTGAATATTTGCAACTTTCTCCCATGAGTGCCATCAATAAGGAAATACAAAGTTTGCGCCCTGAAATATATTTGCAGTACAAACAGTAAAGGCTGTTACACGTCTATTTGAATAGAGTTTGCACAAACATTCAGATGACTTCAATGTGAGGTCCTCCTTGCCCTTGTGTTCCTCCCATTTGTAATAATGTGTCATTTGTGAAATGAACGAACCTGACTCGTTAGTAATAAACTTTTTCACTTAGTGAATCGTTTTCTTTGGTGCTTACAAATTACACTGATAATTATCAGAAGACACCAGAAAGCACATTTATTTACTTAGATTAGGGTATTTTGCTAAATTTTTGGATCTTTGTCGTAACTAGATAAATTTTTTTCCCAGTATGAACTATACAACTGAATCATTGAAATGAATGATTGTTTTAAATGAACAAAAGCCAAAAGAACAAAGCACCAAGTTGAACAAAACTTCCCATCACTACTCGGGGGACAACACCTACCAGGCCATTTTATAGTTTTGTGGATTTATTGAACAACTCTTGATGGTCGTACACCAGCAATACAAGCTTCTGAAAGTTTATATTCTCCTCTTTCACGGTCTCGTCCTCGTCTGTTCATCAAGTTGTTCGGCTGATTCCTGTGCTTTTGAGCGCCATCCAGCGGCTCTTTCACGTCCCATTCACATCCTCCAAACAGTCAGCTTTCATTGGTCATTCTCCTTGTAGAAAAGCAACCTGATTTAGCAAAGCTGAACTCTTGTTTGTGTGCACCAATCATTCAGACAGATCTGTGAAGTGTTGTTGGTGCCTGTTGTTTTCGATCAAGGCATGTTCATGCATGAAACTTCAGACCAAATATTCGAATAGATGTGTAGCAACCTTAAATTACTAAATTACTACTACTCATTTTCTCCTTTTATTTCACTAACAACTCTCTGGGATAAGAGGCGTCTCAAGTTATGCTGTATATTTTAAGATGGCACATTTACCTGAGCATCTGTCTAAAGCAATCTACAGTAATGGAGAGTTGGAGAGATAATAAGCAAAGTCCTGTCATGTTCTCACCAACACAGAGAAGTGTTCTGAGAATAGGGATAATCCAAAAGAAAATGTTAAAGAAAAATAATGAATCAGTCGGTTATAAGAATATTCTTAAATGATTTACATTATCAATTGATAAAAATGTAACATATTCAGCCTCACAAAACAAAATGCCCTGTGTTTTATAGTATTTGTAGTCTGTAGTTGTTATAATCTTGTAAAGGCTCTTCAAGGCACACAGTGAAATAACTTAATCTATCATTGTTTGTTTCCTTTGAAACGAAAAAGGGTTTTTGAAGCATGCTGCTAGGGAGTTGTGTGTAGGTGTATGTTTATGTATTGGAAATGTAAGCATCTGTTTATTCTATTGGCTTCTGCTTTATAATCCTTATATCACAACCATCACACTGAGATCTTCTTCATGGGTGCTACAGGTTTTTCCACTGCTTTGCTGTTTTCATGAGAAATAATTTTTTGATGTAAATGTTCACCCAGGGTAGAAAAATGCACAATTTCCTGTCTCACAAACAGAGTTTTACAGCAGTATAATGAACTAAAGCTGCAGCCTTGCTTAATGGGGTTTGGGGTCAATGGGCTGCTTGCACAACTACTGCCACATTCTGTCTAGTACAGCGCAGGTCCTTCTGGTTATAGCAAAGGCAACTGCTGCAGTTTGTTTTGCACTTGCTCGCTGCAGAAATTTCCAAAAATTAGTTGGAACGATGTACATCGATAATGCAAAAAAAAAAAACCTAACCTGGGTCCCAGCAGTGAACTACAAAGCTGTTTGAAATAATCCTTCTTTAGAGATTGCAGAAATGAATTGCTGCAAATTGCTCAAACAGCTTTGTGTCTCGTTGGCTGTTACACAGGTCACAAAGACCTCTTATATGTTTATTATTAGTGCTTATTCCTCAAGTTATTGAGCCAGGAAAAGCGAATATTTTTATCAGTGTAAAACTTTACTTGTCTTTAACTTTTACTGCTGGGAGTCACGCTAACTTTTTTTTGCATAAACGACATACATCGTTCACACTAATTATTGGAAATTCCTGCAGAAAGCGAGTACAAAACAAAGCCGGGGCCATTGACCAGAAGGAACTGCGGAAGTACTAGACAGAATGTGAAAATAGTTGTGCAAGTAGCCCGTTATGTTTAAAAAAGCCATTTGCTCAGGATATCTTCTCTTAAAATGTGTAGTTGTTGTAAAAACATAAATTTTTCTATTATTATTCTGTAAATGGGAATTTTTAATTCATGTTAAATTTCGTGTAGCTTTTTAGATGTTATCATCATCTTGATCTCTTTGTGTGTCTCCTGTCACCGTCTCACATCACTGTCTGCTAACACAATATACTGCTCTGCTCTCTCGACTACTGTGTGCCCTCTCCCTCTTTACGCCCCTCTGCCCCTCTATAATTTCTATTCATTTCGTTATCTTCCCTTTCTGCATGTACCCCCTTAATGTGCCTTCTCTACTTTCTCTTCCTCTCTCTTCTCTTCACCCTCCTTCTCTTTATTCACCCCCACTCTGCCCACCCGTCCCCTTTCCCTCTCTTCTTCTCTGCTCCGGTTGGCGAGGGTGTTCTCCAGGCTGGCGTTGGATGACGCTATTCTCCACAGGCAGCTGAACATCTCCCGTTTTTCACCCAGGGTGACCGGCGAGAACGACTTCCTGCAAAGCGTCATCAACAAGGTCATCGCAGCTAAAGAGGTCAATCACAAAGGTCAAGGTAAAGGACACTTTGTCACACACCTGCTCTGTAATTGTTGAAGGAAAGCTTAGGTAAACACAAGTTTTTGTCAGAAAAAAAATCTGATTGTCTCTGTGTTTTATATAGTATTGGGTTGTCAGTTGTGATTATTCACAATTCTTCACAAGTTAACTAACAATGAATTACATTTCTATCAAACTCTTTTTGTTTCAAACCTATCTCAAGAGATGCACCAATAGCTTAAACAAGCTGAGAGGAGATTCGTTACTGCAATCATGTGTTTTTAGATAAGGTTGGAGCAAAACTGCATAAGTACGGAGCTAGAGATCTACCAAAACAATCTAAATTTGAATTGTGTTGATTTGAATGATTGACAATTGTAATTTTATAAATCTGGATATTTTATGTCTTTAAAAATTAATTTTGAATTTGAGTTTCTTTCTTTGAATTTCCATTTCTTAATTAGGGGTCGAGCACCAGTGGTGCAAGAACCATATTGTAAGTTGAAAAGCTCTTTTTAAAATGTTTTTTAGCATTTTTTTAATTATTATTCTTTTCGTCATTGTGGGAATTTTTGAGGCCCTGAACAATAACGAAAAGTCCCAGACATGCCTTTTATCCAAACATCTCTAAACTTCTTCAGTATCAGCATAAGGCGTACAGCATGGGAAATTGAGAAACTTTTTTAGCTATCATAAAGTATGTGGTCGTGGCGGTGAGCCAATGTCCAAATTTTGATTTGAAACCGGAAGTTGTTATTAATCTGGCATAGAATATCCGATCCGGCTCAAACTTGTCTCGTTCACATCATAGCCCAAGCCTGAAAACAGTCATATGACAACGAACATCAGTCATAGCGCCACCTAGTGGCAAGAATTGAAAACCTGTTTTTTTATATAGTGTTACATTTCTATTTCAGGCAATGTATTGCATACGCACTTAAAACGTATGTAGGACCTTAAGACCTACAAAAAAGGTCCATTGGGTCGAGTTTCGAAACTGGAGCGAATACCGGATATTTTAGGTTTTATGTAAAAAATATATACTACATACTTTGATGAACTCCTCCTATGTGAAATGTCCAATCCAGCTGAAAATTGGTGTGGTTACGTGTAAGGCCAATGGTCAAAAGTTCAGCCTTCAAAAATGTGCAAAAATTTGACATATTTTGGACTTTATCTCCATTCAAGTTAATCCAATTTCAACAAAAACAGTCTGGCATGATTAGCCTTGTCAGGCTGAACAAAAGGATATGCACCACTGTGACTGCACTCAAAAAATTTGTCTCTACAGCACCCCGTAATTGTGACCAAAATCTTAGTTTTAGCGATTTGTTTTGACCCATTGAACACGTTAGAAAGCCCACCAAAATTTGTTCGAAGGTCATGTATAATAATCTAATTGATCACTGAAATTGTACCTTGAACATCTCTGCAGCGCCCCCTTGAATGCGAAAAAGCTTAACTCGCAATTTAACAAACTCCTCCTTGGAAAATTTCCAGATCAAACTGAATTTTGGTCTGGTGAGTCTTAAGGCAACAGGGACCAAAAGTGATCAAAAACTTAGAAGTTCGTAACAGGGTCTTGCTGTGCCGCTGTAGTGAACTTGACCTTTTTTTAAGCGTATAGGGCTTAATTAATTTTTTTTACTGTAGCCCTCACATACTTTTTTCCAAAATGCATGAAAAAATTACGGAACTATGAGACTACCATTCTGGCAAAGTTGCTATGTTTAAGTGATGATACACTTATAGTGCCACCTACTGCCTGTATGTATTTGTGGCTGTGTCTTTCACATACTTCATCTAATGTTCAACCTAAATGAAGCCTATCAATCTTGTGATTCTGAACAGATTGATATGCTAATGTTATGCTAATCTTATAACAACAACTCTTGTTTTTATATGAGTTGTTTGTGTAACAATATAGATCATCTTTACATTTAAAGCTTTGTATTGTTCAGTACTTTTTACAGTGTCTTTCACCTTTTTTCGAGCTCTTGACAACAAGTGAAAAAAACTTTTGGTAAAAATACAGCTTGAAGTTTTCAAGTAGAAAATTTTCTAAACATCAAATTCAATATTCTAACATTCAAACCACAAAATTCAGGTTATGAAATTCAGATCTAACAGAAAGTAGGGGTCATAAGTCATCACAGATGATCACATAGATGATTACAGAACAGTTGATGAAGCTATTGGAACATTGTAGTGATTTACTGGGCATGCTAGTTACAGGGTCGATTCATGGTTACATGGGTGAGCTGCAAACTTTTCTAGAAAAATTGCAGATTAGCCAAAATGTTTCATCGACATTTCTGTGACTATCTACTCTTCACTGTTAATGCGATTTTTACCATTAAGATGTCTTAACTAATTAACACCCTTAAACTGGTGTTAATTGAGCTGCATCAACACTGTAAGATGAGAGATTCAACATAGACGATGTGTTAATGAGGTTAATCCCAGTCTGTTCTTCCATCTCTCTTCAGGATTGTGGGTCACTCTGAAGCTTCTTCCGGGTGATATTCATCATATTCGTAAGGATTTTCCTCACCTGGTGGATAGATCCACTGCCGTTGCCAGGAAGATGGGCTTTCCAGAAATCATCATGCCAGGTCTGCACCACAGACTCACAATGTTCTGATTATAATCACAGAAAAACTACATATATCCACTCGTTTTGAATCTGAGGACTTTATACTGAGCTACAGGAAAGCTCCCCAGAAATGATCATCAGGGCATCCTGGAAGGAGGTGATTGTTTGGATGATTATGGTGTCTTCCTAGACAGTAGAACTATCAGAAGTGTCATAGTCCTGACTTGAACATGCCAATAAAACAATGTTTTTGAATTTTTAATGGGAGGTACATGACACCAGGAGGTGCTGGCCTGGTAGCTTTGATCCGATATATTACTCAGTTTATTTTAGCAGATGAAAACACTTTGAAATTGATTTAAAATGTTGTTTTGTGTGCTTGTTTACAGGTGATGTACGTAATGACATTTATGTGACCCTGGTTCAGGGAGACTTTGACAAAGGCAGTAAAACAACACCAAAGAATGCAGAGGTCACCATGTCTGTTCATGATGAGGATGGGAAGAAGCTGGAGGTAATAGAGTTTAATGCAGTTGATGTGAATCTTTTTTGCTTATTCATCAAGATTTTTCCTAGATAGAGCGATCCCTCTTGTCATGTATTTTTATTGACTGTGTAGAACGTGATCTTTCCGGGGGCTGGAGATGAGGGAATTCTGGAGTACAAATCAGTCATTTACTATCAGGTCAAACAACCCCGCTGGTATGAAACCATCAAGGTGAGTGTCATTTTTTTCTAACACTCTTGTTGCCTGTCCAATAGTTTTGTCCAATCTCATATTAAATATTACAAGTACCTTTATAGTCATAATTTTTGGGGTTGTAAACATGGATGCGCAGTGCTGCTGATCACAACCTATATAAACTAAACTAGATTTATTTAAATACAACTGAAAATTACATCCAGCCATGCATACATGGTCCAGAATCTGATGCGCTGAAGTAACTACACTGCAGTGGCTGATTCATCCATAATTTGGCTGCTTGAATTCTCTTTGGGTTAAAAATGAGTGCACAGACCTCCTGAACACTAGATGGCGCTTGGATAAATTGCAAGTGAGCTCAGGTCACATGTTGGCGCAGCTGTATCTAACTTTGTGTGTGAAGCTCGTTTATATATAAGAAGAGGAGTGAACTCGTCTGTAAATATAACGCCAAACTATTTGTTATTTGGCAAACAAATCATTTATAGCAGAAGCTCTAGTTTCCTTGCTCAGTTGCTAGTTATTTTCTTCGTTTTCTGCAATGAGTGAAGAGGAGAGAAAGGTTTTCTCCCTGATAATGCACGAGTGGATGGAGAAATCAATACAAACTCCAATACACATTACATTTTTTATTCACATTATTAAGACTATTATTCATTACTTTATGCAACAAACACATCATTTCACCAGTAGAAAAACTTTCTTTTCATGTTGTGCAACCAGCTCCTCTAATATAGAAAGAGACAGCACAAGAATTTTCTGTCAGAGATCTTTAGCACTTTAACATTCCTTTTAAAGCACTCATTCACTGAAAATAATGTTCCTTTATCATTTAAAGAAACATGGAAACACACATAAAGAGAAAAATTAGCTGTGTGTTTCACAGGTTTTTTTTCTGTCTGTGAGGAATGATCACTTCACTAATAAACACAGACATACTCTTCTTGTCTTTTTTTCTCTCTGTGTGGGGACCAGTCACAGCAGTTTGATGCACTACGTAGAGAAAAAAAAGCATTTTAATATCAATTTACAAGTCTTGTTGTCTTTTTTCCTTTTTTTTGTTTTTCAGCTTGTTAAAATGTGCTCATTATTGTTTTCAATATTTGCACATCTTTTAAAGTTTTTATTTGCAAAATAACACACACTGCTCTACTTATGAAATTAGTTGCTGGCATAGTGTTAAGAAGTAGAGAAAGAAAGAAACAATTTGGAGTTTTTTTGGGAAAATCTGTTTTCTGAGTGGGAGGAGGGAAAACTGTTCATAGACCAGCTGAGAGATGTACACATGCTGAACAGGTTCCCTTTTGACCTTTATCAGAATATAAAATTCTTAACGAATTAGATGTTGTGGATTAGCATTCATCCTAAAAGGTCACGTTGCTTGAGCAGCTCTTGATTAGTAATCTCGTATTTAAATGTGAGACTTTAAAGAGCTCTTTTCCCCCTGGGCTCATTGCTGTGCTAGAGTTTGATGTTGCTTTTGATGAACTCCGTCTTTGGTGCAGGTTGCGATCCCTATTGAAGATGTGAACAGGAGTCACCTGCGCTTCACCTTCAAACACCGCTCGTCTCAGGACTGTGAGTTCAGTATCTTACATAGATCAGGACATGTGTTGAGTGCTTCAGAGCCTGTGTCTAAAGCTCTTTCTTTCTTTTAGATTTTTTTTGCAAGTCATACATGTGTGAATGTTCTTCTGAGTTTTATATAAAGCAGCTGGTTTCCTGTCAGAATTACACATAGACATTGAGTCTTGCTGCTGTGTTTGGGTTTGTGTTGGAGTGTGTTTGTGGTTCTGGAGTATACTCACAGATCACCTGCAGTGCAGTGCATATTTGTGACCATTTGAGGTAAAAATACAGAACATAGAAGTCAGGAATATTTTGCAATCGCAAATACATGGGGTGATCGTCTGAGTCTTTATTGTTTTTTCTGAATGTAGGCTATTGGTTACATGGTAAACTATAAACTGGTAATAGACAAAAAAGTAACAATTTTTTTATATTTGTAATTTCATTTTCATTGTTTTTCTCTTTTCTCATTTATTCTATTTGTCTCGTCTTGCCCACTCTCTTCTCCTCTCTTCATGTACATTTTTTTAAGTATTTGTTTGCAGAGGTGATTAAAATTCAAATGCTTAAATTATTAAACGTTTATTTAGGGAAATAATTAAAGTTTCAATTCAACTTTCTAACAGCAGTATTGTTGTACATTCAATCTTTTTTGATGCCTCTGTAGATAACATTTTAAACTTTCTGCAGAGCTGTTTATTCTAACTCTTATTCTAAGTCTATTCACAGAGCAGCTGATAAGAGTTTTTATTTTAATGAGTTTTAATTTTCTCTGGATCCTCAGACTGTTAATGATTTTCTCCACCGTGTACTGCGATGGCAACATGTGCTAAACAGATGGAGAGCGGGCTGCCAGGACACACACATACACCCACACAGAGCTAAAGTGTGTTGACCACAGCCTGGTGCCAAATAAAAAAATTATTCCAGTCTACAAAAGCTTGCCAGCTTGATTCAGACCCTCACTCTCACTGGAATTAAAGTCTCTTTTTTCTCCTTTTTTAAACAACACATTTTACTGTTCTAGTTGCAATTGGTGAGTTCACCACAGCTCTTAGGTGCTCTTAGTGGTTGTCTTGTGGTCTCAAGTGGTTGCTAAGGTAGTCGTTAGTTTACAATGTGCTGTTTTGTGGTTGCTAAGGAATGGTTTTCCACGCTTGAGTAACGGAAACTTAAATGAGTCTGTTAAAATTAAACTATTTAAAATGAGATTTTATTAATTAATGATTTAGGCAACACAATACCAACCTCGCCCAGTTATCTTGCAAAACCTCACCCAAGTATTCATGAATGAAGTAACATTCTAGATCCTTAGTAAATTACAAGTGCATGGTGTGTACATTTAGTTACAGTGGTAGAATTGTGATGATCATGTATAAGAAATAGGTTTATTAAAAAAAAACTTTATATTAGTTTAAACAAAAAATAGTTTAGCTTTTTGTTGGTTTCAAACAGATTTTAAACAGTGTGTGTAATGTTAGGAACAGCTATTAGCGTTTCATTATTATATTAGCATAATGTTATCATGAATTAGAATGAACAGACATGTTATTATTGCTTTAATAGCATTATTTACAATGATGCTAGCACAGATTTCCATATCATTAGCATTTATAGAAGGTTTAGCTTCTTGATCAGGTGAAGACAAGATGAATATCAGGTCAAATGGTTTCTATGGTTGATATTCTGGTTGCTATAGAGGGCAGTGTGACATCATATGAAGTTCCTCTTGTTAATACAAGTTATATAATTTAAATCCTATATTTCAACTATTTTCCTAAGCTTAGATATGCATCTACTGATATGGTTGCTAAGATAAATAACTTGGTTGCTATTCAGGGTTTAAAGACATGTGAAGTGCTTCTTTTTAACACAAGTTACATAATCTAAACCTCCTTTTCAGCTATTTCCTTATTTTAATATTCACCATGGATATATGAGTTAGATATATCAACCATGTATGTACTTTCTGTAGCCTGGAGAAATAACATAGGATGTCTTCTAGCATTCAAAAAAATCTTTCCATTTATCAAAACTTACCAAAAAATAGCCATTTTACGCTCATACGTTATAGTACTGGACTAAAATTCTTTGCTAATGATATGGACTATGTAATATTTAATGTAACTGGAGATTTTAAGCTCTAATTGTCTAGATGTTCATCATCTCATCTTACCATGTGTGGCTAACGCTGGCTAAGTTTCAAGGTTGTGCGGCCATCTTCCTCTAAAAAGTGAAATTTGGATTGTGATTACATCACCTATTAATAACATTTGAGAAAGCCATGTGATGCTCATATAAAAACACAAAGAAGTAATTTAGCAAATTCCAGCAGATCCTTTTCTTTTTTTGACCTCTCCAAACTCATTCATTAACCAAATTTAAACTCAATAAGCTGGTTTTGCCACTTTCTGCCTCAGTAATTGATCAGACAGCACATATTTTGTATAATCATGTAATGCCTTAATGTTCTAAATTAGCTTCCCCTACCAGAAGCCATGGAATGAGCTGAACATTGAATTGATTCTTATGAACAAAGGATCTGAGCAATAAAGAACTGATCTGATCTGAACACCCTTACACCCCCATTTTATCTTTAAAGCTGGTCTTTCACCTCCGCTGCTCATAAGCTAAAGCTTTTTTGTGACTCAGTAACCTGGAGAAAACTATTCAGGCTTTCATTTGCTCCAGGCTTGATTGCTGTATATTTGGGCCACAACCAAACCGGTGTACTATTATTATGTACTGAACTGTATTTTACCTGTTTATGTAACAGCTGTTAAAGGTGCTGCGTCTCTCCTAACTTTGTCATTAACCTCATAGTTAGGAAAGGTTGCAAAAGACTGAAATACTCGTAAGCATGACGACATCACTCATGTTCCATCTTCCCAACACTGGCTCTGTAAAGTTCAGAATGATATTCCAACATTGGTGTTTCAACTCAGTTCTATTGTTTTAATGCCTTATATCATGTAGCACACACCTTTCAGAAATTCATACATATCAAAACCCAAGTGTGTAGTTTTTGCTAAATTACAAATAACAGAAATGCTTTTCGGATTGCTCCAGGCTTTTTACATGAGAAAACTCTTAATTGTTTAAAACAAGAACACAATCTTTTCTTTCTCTTCAGGCAAGGATAAATCAGAGAAGAACTTTGCTCTGTCGTTTGTCAAGCTGATGAGATATGATGGCACCACGCTGAGAGATGGAGAACACGACCTCATCGTTTATAAGGTGATGCTCTCATACAGATGTGACTGGTGTCCTAATGCTGCCGCATGGCCTCGTTTGTCTTTAACCTTTGACCCCATTTTATAGTGTTCTAATTTTACAATTAAACACAGTCTCTTCTATTCTGCATAGCAAACAGCTTCATTAATGCAGTTCATTGCCTGGTCAAACCTTTTTGTGCTATGCAAATTAACCCTAGCATAAATCATTGCTTTAAGGCTCATCTGAAATTGGTTTTATTGCGTGTGCAAAAGGGGCTCTTGTGAATTAATTAAAGCACATGTATCGTCTTTAACTGTTCCTATATTTCATTTCTACTGTGTGTTGGGGTGTTTGAAGGTCCTGCAATGTATGCATGCCCTCCATCTCTCTTTACTTGCTCTAGGGCTTTTTAAAACAGACAGGTACTTCTTGGGTACCAATAACTGTAAAAGGCTTCTCTATATTCTCTAGTAACAGAATTTCTGTATTTATCTTTAATTATTTAGTATTAATTATTGATAATTATCTGTGTTAGGACACTGTTCAAGTTAATGATTATTCACAGTGATTATAAACTCTCATTCAATCACAGAACAGACGCATCAAACAATGTGTGTGTTATTGCTACAGCCACCCACATCTCGTACAAACACAAAAAAATAACTGTTTCAGCCTTCCTTTGAGAGAATTTTAGTTTTTAAAAGACGTTATTGTTATATTTGTGTAAGCTGTATTTTACAGCCATTAAATGGAAGCACTGAAGTCTGAAGAGCCTCGGCTCGCAGCTGAAAAAAACTTCTGATTGGTTTATTTAACCTCTGTGACCAAGGAATCTGCTGCCCTCTACTGGGTAGACACATTCTTTGCAACATTTCAGATCGTTTTACCTGGTTTCGTCTGGATGCAGTTTTTTTTCAAAAATAAACCGGTTACGTGTGGACAGGGCCTTAGATTTCGAAATTATCACTTTTACAACGTTCTACTTTATCATTTATGTAACATACAATAAAGCACTTTTGAATTTTACTTAAATGATCGACCAATCTACAGCATTTAAACTAAATCAACATATTTTCCTTTTCATAAACTCGTTTAACTCCATTAAAGTTTGGAATTCTGATAATGCCTTTCAATAAAGAATTGTGTAGCTCTATGTGGGTCGTCATTTGCTTTACAGATTTTTTTTATGATTTCATGATAAAAAAAAAAACAGCAACTTTTGTTTGCACAAACCTGGCTTTTACTCATTGGATTTATTGCTGCCTGGTGTGTAGTTTGCATGCTAGGTTGTGTGAAAATGTCCTGAAATATCTTTTAACATTGAACAGCCAAAATAGTACTGTTTCTTTCTGTCTACCATATTTTCTTCGGTTAATCGCCTCCTCTCACTCACTGTACCTGCTAGTTGCCATGGAGATCAGCTAGCACTGATCTAAGATTAAACATTTTGAAAAGTTTTTATTGTAAATTTCTAATTTACACAAGTGAAAGTGTGATTGGAAAAAATGTGAATGCTGTAATTGGTCAGTTGGTGACAAGTCTTGATTTAATATATTTCAAGTCAAACCCACACTAGCTTTATTGGATTGGATCCCAATTTCAAAATCAACGATTTGATTTTGAGTGGAAAACAGAGACTCTAGGGAACTAAGGGTTATTGAAAGTTCCAGCAGATTTTGTTTCCAAACACCCATGCTAAGCTTCTTACCTACAGATATTTATGTCAAGGCTACATTTGAAAAGTTATTTTTGTCTGAGAAAAATGTAAACAATCTTCCATGTTGCCAGTATCACTGCACCCTACTGCTTCAGGATTTACCTCAAGTGTCCAGGATAATAATAAAGAAACAACAGAAGAACTGTGACACATCAGCTTAAAAAGCAGACTAGCATACGCATGCCCACATTAAATCAGCGTTCGTTGCCTCTACAGTTGTTTATGATGTCACCTTGAAGATGTTTTTGAGTATTTGTTTTTGAATTTAAAGGCTGAAGCTAAGAAGCTTGAGGACTCCTCCATGTACCTGAGCTTAGCCTCGACCAAATCTGAGATGGAGGAGAGGAACCCAACATCTGGGAAGAACACCCAGAATCTGGGCAGCTTCACCATCAGCAAGGACTCGTTCCAGATTTCCACGTTGGTCTGCTCAACCAAACTCACTCAGAATGGTGAGAGCCATTTCCTTCTGCTTTAGTTACATTTACTCTCTCTTCTTGGTTCTTAAACGCTTTGTTTATTTTCACTCATTGTATGTACTCATTTACTTTTACTTTGTTTTATTTATATCTATTGTTATAACATTTATAGGATGCAATAAACCTTTTGATCAGATTTTTAGGCATTCTAGAGGTCTGTTTCTTTAGACAATCTGATGAAATATAACCACCTGGCTCTGGAGCATCCTCCACACGATGTAATGGCTTAAAGGACTCTATCCTAAACTCAACAGACTAGACACTATTGGTGACAAAAACCCTAAATACTTTGTGCATTATGACATTTTTTTTGACATGGTTTGAAATAAGTTAGATGTTTTTAAATCATTCCAAAATGTTGACTTGTAGTGTTGTTGGCTTTTATTATTTTCAGAAATTTTTTTTTTAATTAATGTGAATACTTTTTATTAAAACAAATTTCAAAAGTAGATTAAACAAGATTTTATTATTCCTTTGGGACTTATCTTCATTTCCCTGTGGGTGGGGTTAATTGAAACTTAACAGAAAAAACAACTATTTGTTTATTTCTGTAGTTCTAGTTATTTCTATTAGCAAGTTTGGTATGTTTTCTTATATAACATTAACAGAAGTGTCAGTTTAAAGTTTGTTGCATTTCATAAATTAGCCTTCTCCAATGTTTTTCTGCAGAAGCAGCTTCACAGAAGAGCTAGTGATCACTAAGTGGTATTTGTGGTTTTAACCAATTTGTACACGAATATTAAAAGTTTGAGTTCTGCTCAGGGAGAGAACCTGTGGACCAGTTGAATCCTATTGAACAGACAATGAAATCTGCTGCTTTCCTGATGTAATCTCTACAGGATGAATCTCTCAGAAACTGCTTAGCTTTCTGTCTGTCAGAGTGGAACATGGATTTCTTCAGGACTAGCGAGGCATGCGTGATAAATCTTAAGAGGAAGAAGAATAGTGCTTGAAGTTGGAGATAGGTGTCAGAGCAGAAACGTGCTGTTATTTCAGTGAAGGCCAATGAAATGAAATGATCAGGAATAAAAGAAGGGAACGAGCCTCTGTTTCATATATCGATCCATTTTCAGAGCTGGAGCAAAGTTAAATTGCATATGAGCTGTATGCTTCCAGGCCAAATTGATTCTGGAAGCACAGCTGCTTTACTACAACACATTGCATTGTAAGGCAATAAATAGACAGCGGCTCATTTATTTGCTTGTTTTGTTGTGGTGAATGTTTCCTAGGAGCCAGTTTTTAAATGAGTTTTTCAAAAAGACTAATAAAATAAAGACGTGTGATGAAGTGGACGTGGATTTACATCAAAATCAGTCACGTTCACACAGCTTTTGATGTGGAGTCGTGGTGGTCTGTCCACTTAGTGCATAGAAAGCATTGTAAAGGGTCATGAAATAAAAAAAAACATGAAATACAAATAACAAAATGGCCAGATGTCAAAAAATGATTGGCTGGAGGGTAAAGAGTGAGGGCAAAGGAGAGTTTCTTTCATGTTGTCACTCACACAAGCATATACACACAGAGTCCATTCCCTGAATTTGTCTATAAATCACACAATTTTAACCATCATCGGGTTCCTATTGGCAACACTGAGTGCTGTTGACTGGTTTAAGTTGTGTAAGTAAAGTAAATTACATGATTTAGTTAAAATCTGATTTGTCAATTTAGACTCTTGAATAAACTAAATTCATGGCAGTGATTTAAATGAAAAATTTATGAAAAATACAACAATGTATACACAGTATAGCCAACTCACAGTTCTTTTTTTAAATGAGCATTCCACTTTTTAAAATAGTGGCTAAATAGGGCAAAAGCAACAAATAAAGAAATCCAGGGACCGCAATCAGGGCTACACAAATAAAAAAAATCGCATGTATGATTGAGGGAGATTAAGACTAGATTAAACTGCGAATAACAGTTCATCTTTCCAAGTGTCCTCTTATTTGGGGATGAGTCGCAGGGGCAGCAGTGTGAGCAAAGAAACCTATACCTCCTTTCTGCAGCTCTACCAGGTGATACCAAGGTGTTTCAAACTCCAGTCTAGAGACAAAATCTGGCAGGACATGTCTGAAACTCCTTCCTATGAAGACATTCAGGAGGCATCTGGAATAAATGAAACTCAACGATACTTAAACTCCTTTACTTGAGGGAAGATCTCTCCTCCAACCTGGACTGAGTAAATTTCCCTTTTCCAGATGAGAACCATGACTTCGGATTTAGAGGTGCTGATCTGCGTCTACAAACCTCTCCAGTACCTGCTGTTAGTCCTGGCCTGAGAGCTCCAAAAGTTGGCATTACATAGTCTAAGTGGAGATGAAATCCTTTGGTCCATAAACTGGACCCTGTCCAGGCCCTGGCTCTGTCAAAAAACCCTGGAATGGGTATAGAGATGCGAATAACAGGATAGTTAAATGTGTTTGTTCACTTGGAACAAAAAAAAACCCATGCCGTATTTGTTGTCTGAAATTCATGTCAGCTTGGCATTCAAATGATTTGCAAAATGAGACGAATATGCTTAATACATTTTGGTAAAAACCGCCATTGTATTCTAACAAGATTTTTTTTTACATACAGACATAAGTCCTTGAATGTGTCTTTTCTTCTGACTGTTTTCAGAATTCAAGGTTTGCCAATGAAATGAAGACTATTTATTCATTTTTTTCAGTGATTTTAACATGTACGCTCTTTTAAGTAAACACTTGTCCAGTGATAAAATTTTATAAAAGTTTCCTCAATCTCAGATATTTACTGTCATATTGGATTAGATTTATCAGTGGACCAATAAGTTAAAATCAAAAGTTTCTCTTTGGATTTTTTTTCAAAGGGTGCAAGATAAAAAGGACAATGGCAAAAGTATGTTTTTCAAACATATTTGTCTGACATTTCCATGTGTTCAGTTGTGTCCGAGTAGGGCTTTACTTGTACAGTCAGTTTCCTTTAGAGGAGATACCAAGAGCAGAAGTTTTGTTATTTGCAGGTAATCTACATGTTGAGTCAATAAGAAAACGTTCCACACACTTACCCATTGTTGGTCTTAACACAGTTTTAAACTAAAGGGAGATTGCATGCTGTGCATGTTTTTTTTATGTCAGTCAGTTTGTCCTCTTTCAAAGTACAGTTAAAGATGATGTATAAGATCATAAAGCATGTAGTGGCTATAATACACTGGAGAAGAGAAAATATATGATAACAAGATTCACTATACTGCTATTATGATTTAGTTACCCAAAATAAACCACTTTTTGAAGATGGAAACAGTCACATAAAAAAACTTTCAGTGACAATCGTTTTCTCTCTCTCTCTCTCTCTCTCTCTCTCTCTCTCTCTCTCTCTCTCTCTCTCTATATATATATATATATATATATATATATATATATATATATATATATATATATATCCTGCAGTGGATTTGCTAGGGTTGCTGAAGTGGAGGTCCAACACCAGCTTGCTGCAGCAGAACCTGCGTCACCTGATGAAGGTGGAGGGTGGAGAGGTGGTCAAGGTGTGTGTTTGTCTAGAAATCCTTTCCTGCTTTCATTGACCTTTGAAGTTCTGTGAAGTGTTCCTGTTTGATTTCTGACATGACATTTGGAATTCAAAGTTTCTGCTGTGCTTCAAAGCTTTTCACTTATTAGTTTTCTTGCATGGCATGAGTTTGTAGAAATCAGATTTTTCCAGAGGTATTTTCAGTGCACCATGTGAGTGCGTATGAGAAATGATTGAGCCCCAGTTTCAAAGGTATAAAGTTGATGTGCTAGTTTCACTCAGCATTAATGAGATATACACTGTGATTGGTTAATGGTTTAAAACATTCAAAAATCCAATCTGCACGTCATATAGTATATAGTCAGAATAAATCTGGAAATGGTTTCACTCTAACATTCCAACCTGATTCAATGGCTACGGGTAAGATGTGACCCTACAGTAACAATAACTTAAAAAAAGTACAGAAATGTTCCCCTTTTGAAACATTTCAAATGATTATACATTCAAACTTTATACTCTTAGTTTATGAAGATTGCGATGTGTTTAAAAAAATGCATCAATAATATATTACTTATTGACACTAACAGACTAGGTAATAACAGAAAATATGTTTTAAAAAACAAACTACTTACATAAGCCTCTAGAAAAATCCACACTAGATTTGTGTCTTTGTTTAAATGAATTGCTAATACAGTATTTGTACTCTACAAGATGACAGAGCTAGTGCTGAGACTAGAAATAAATAACCTTCAGTTTTTTTTCCTCTATAGCACACTCTGACAAAATCTGACATCATGAAATTCACTTTTTTATATTTTCATTTGCTCTTTAACTCATTCCTTTGCTCTGCTACTCCATTTACTCCACATACCAGTAAAACAGCATTCACCGGTAACTTTTGTCATCAACCATTTCAAACAAATTGTTGTTTGTTTTATGTTAAGAACTTCTACAAAAACACAGCTTTTTAACATTTAACTTTATTATGTTTTAGTTTGTTTGTTTGTTTTATGTTGCAGTTAACAACTTATCTTATTATCAATTAATTTACGCGTAGCTAGTTTTTTTTACCCTGATAGGGTAATTCGACTGAGTAATGTGAGTCCTGCGCGTAAGCACTACGTGCTTTGCTGACCCTGGCTCTTGGTAGAAAAGGTCGGCTAGTGTACAGCTCGTTAACTTGAACGTCATAATAAAAAAGCAGTAGTTATAAAACATTTTATTCAAAGCTGCCTTTTTGGGAGCTCAAGGACAACATACATAAAGCAGAGCAAACAATACAAAGAAAGCAACACCAATAGGCATAACATACAAACCAATTCCTCAACGGTTTAGACACGTTACACATTCAGAGAGAGAAGACGTGTCTGAAAGATAAAAGATCTTAAAATTTCAGAGAAGGACTGCAGTGGACCCAGTCTGAAAGCTTGTTCTAGAGCAGTGGTTAACAACCTTTTTCCCTGCCCCCCCCCCCCCTCTTGTACATATACGAAAATCAAGACATGTGTTAATCCAGAACACATCTGACTGCTGCTCCGACTGTGTGTACCGGTAGTTTTGACTTTGCAGAAATTCCAAAATTGTATCTCGCAGTTCTAGAAAGTGCACAAGCACTTTGCAGCGAGATTGCCAGCAGGACACCTCCATGTGTATCAGGAGAGTTTGGTGTGCTATTGCTCTTCATCCTCAAATCATTGCGTAAATAATCTCTGGTTGGTATGAAAAGCTTTATTGATGTTTACGACCTTTACAATTGTTTTTCAGTGTGTCACTGATGTATCTGAATAGTGTCAGGTGTTTTCTAGTGCTTTAATAATCAAGACGTAGGTAAGCTTGTTTCGTTTCTCTTGTATTTTGCTCAGTTTTGGGGTCTTTGTCATAACTGTTTGCAAGTAATCTTGTTAAGCAATTAGGAAACAGTTATTTATGAATGAAAGAAAAGAATGAATCGTTCAAAGACTAGTTCTGTTTAGTGACAGAGTGTCAAAAGAACCGAGTCAACTAAATGAATGAAACTTCCCATCACTATTGGCGATGGATCATTCAGTGGAAGATTACACAGAATGGGCTAAATGTGGGTATGAGAGTATTGTTGCGAGTGCAAACAAGATTGTCTGTGCACACACTTAACCAGAGTTTACAGTTAATAGATTTTTGCTCGCTCAAAAAAGTGACTGTGCTTAAAAACTATAAGCCCAACTCGCCAAAAATAAAAAAAAAGTTATCTAATCTTGGGAGGGACTCCCTTAAAGCTAGCCAGTAAATTTCTAGAACAATTACTGAGTATGAACTGAGAGGAAAACTTAAATAATTCACTCACAAGCAAAATGATACTTGTGTAAATTAAATTAACATAATTAATTCAAAACTAATGGAGAGCAGTTAAAAAAGTCAAAACATGGTGTTGAAAGCTGACTATCTGGACACATCTTGTCTAGACTATCTTGTGAGTGAATTCAAGCTCAGAGAAATGCTTGTACAGAAGTGAAATAAATGCAGCTCCTTTTCTCTGAAACATTAAGTCTAAACGTCTTTTACTCACACCTTTTATCAGAACTTACACATTTTGCCTTTGAGCTCTCCTAGTTGAATTAAACATGAAAGGCCCACTAAAATAACGCGTCTATTGCTGTAGAGCGTTTTATGTTTATCCTGAAAATGCGTCCAAATTTATGGTCAGAAGGAAATTGGTTGGTAAGATGTTGACACCACTGCTCTCAAAGGTAGACAGCAGACTGTAAATTAAACCCAAGCGTCTGCCCTTGAAGAACTGCAGCAGATGTTTCTCTAGTGCATTATTATTATTATTATCAAAAAGAAGAGTGATTGATGCATGAAAACTGTCAGGAGCTCACAAGCTTCACAACTGGGAAGAGGCATGCCCACACTGTCCAGACGGATCTGTTTAAGTTTGGCATGATATGTGCTGGCCTCTCTACATCTTTGTTTATTCCCTCTCTTTGTGTCTGTGTGGTTGAGGAACACACACTGTAATTGCACATCGTCTTGTGAAAGTGTCTTTTGCATATTAACAGATGTTTGAAGTAGCTGCTTGCTTAAGGCTGTCCAAGGGGCACTCTCACATGCTAAACTACATCACAGCTTTCAGAAGGTGGTCATGTAGAACAGGAATTATTGAACATATTCCTGTGACTCAGCACAGGTTTGTAATTGAAATGGCTTCGTATTAAATGTGCTGTGGGGTAAAAAATGACGGAGATACATTTTAAAGGGAGATTAAGATCAGAACAAAGGTGAATCCCTCCTGATTTAGTTTTTAAATGAATATTTGAACATGTATGGTGTCATTCACATAGAGGGAGTACAACCTCACCAGAGTTGACCTCAGCTCACTCATACTCAGCTTTAGCTAACATGATCATAATATGAATACATATAAAGTTGATTAATACAAAAATGTATATCTTAACAGATTCAGTGACCTCCTCATCCACTTTATTCCAAGCAAGATCTTTTTTGTTTCTCCGTGGATAATAATACGGCATCAACTCATTTCCTTCTGGGTTGCCACAAACTGCAAGAATATTTGTCTCCTTCATTGTTGTTGTAAATGTTCCCGCTTGGAAAAAAAAGCATGTCTTCAAAAGAGAAAGCCCTCTGATTGGTTGCTGTGCACGCAAAGTTCGTCTGAGTTCAATATTTTCTATTCAAGCGATCAGTCCGGTTTACCGCACCTTATCACTCTACTCAATCACCTCATCGATCGCCGTATGGTTAGGACCCTCCCCATCATGGAGTACATCATCACGTCTTTACATTGAGGGAAGCTCTTCCCGAATCAGCCTTGCTTAGTAGGCACCATTAGAGTTTACTTGTTTTTTTTATTACGACAGCCTAATTTCATGTTCTTCAGCCAAAATATATAATTAACATCAAATAAAATACAACAGTGATATGAGATGTGTCATATGAAGCTCCAACTTAAATCTGCCTATATTTAGTAAGTTGTTATTTTAGTTATATCAGTGGAGACCTAGGTCATAAAGATGTGCTTCTGCTTATTTCGAGCTCATGTTTGACAAAAACATGTAACTGTTCATTTACTTCAAATTCTCATAAATGAGTCTTTAACTTACCAGAAGCATGTTTATGGATGAGAGACACCCACAACAGTACAATTCCTCTCAGGAAGTCCACCCAGCTGGCTTCCAACTAGCAGCAAACCAAGAGGGACTGAGTCTCTGTCCTGCACTATTATAATAATAGTACTAAAATAATAATGAATTAAATATTATTTGAAGATTACCTGGAATGTTAGGGCAAACTCCAAATCAAGCGATGTCTCTTTTAAAAATCTCTTTGTGATTTTAATTAGACTGTTGCTCATCTTCCTACATGCTTCCAGTTTTACTGCCCTCTGTCTGCGTAGATCTTCACTGAGTGCTGGCATCTTTAGCGTGTCTCAGACTTGAGACAGATTTACAATGTCATAGGCTCAGCTCGTCCTGTGTCGACTGCCACTTGTTCAGTGGTGAAAATAGATTTGACAGTGAAGCTTTATTTCTCTTCCCTGTTATCAGAGGTCCTGCTGTGAATGAGCTAGACAAACAGCCTGAGTATTTCTCACAGTGTTTTAACATGGGCAAGCATTCACATATTCTGATTCGTCCTTCAGGTTGTTTGACATTAACTGATAACTCGCATGCTGAAAATGTTGATTGGATTTATTTGGATTTTGTTTGTAATGGGTTTATTAGCAAAAGTTTAATTGTTAATGCTTAGAGTTTTGCTGCGCAAGTTTTGTGCCCATTTCCAAGAATATCATCAGATTTGCAATTCGGTTAACAAATGCAAAACTTCTATCACAAATGGTCTCAGCTGTTTGTTATTTAGGTGTTATTGTTTTTGTTAGCACTTGAAGGACTTAACGAAAACAAAAAATATTAAGCAAATCTTTTTTGACACCTCTCTGCTCCAGGTTATTCAGATTTAAAGGATGCCTTCTTTTGACAGCTGTTTTGCTATATTCCTTTTGGTGTTCTATTACGTTCATGTTTGCATAGCAAGTGTGATTACTTTTTCGCTCATTAATATGTTGCTCCTACTGTTGCCATGCAAGAGTATTATATTCTGCAGGCCTATATAGAAGTTATTAGAGCACCATGTTCCTGAAAATAAATTATTTCTCACAATTTTGACAAAGCTGCCAATAATCGTCTACTGAGAATTTGTGTCAGGCTTAACTCCTGTTTTTTTTTTTTTTTCATTGATGTATGCTGATAATGAAACAATTTCTGACAATATTGCAAAGGTGCTAATATTTTTGGCTATGACTGAATATGACTATTGTTGCTTAGATTTTTGATGTGTTCAGTTTGTTTTTGATTATAACCCATCATTGTCTGTGTTTAGTTCCTACAGGACACCCTTGATGCGTTGTTCAACATCATGATGGAGAACTCGGACAGCGAAACCTTTGACACACTAGTGTTTGATGCTCTGGTGAGATTTTCAGGGTCTAAAAGTTAGGCCTGCCTTGCCTAAAAGTTTGATTATTTCCTGCCATATGCATACATTCTAACACCATATACACCATTACAGTATTAACAGCTAAAGTGGTAATATTAGCAGTGGTAGTAGTAATAGTAGCAGTGGTGGTAAGTGTATTAGCAGTTGTAGCAGTAAATATAGCAGCTGTTGTAGTAATAGTAGCAGTGGTAGTAAGTGTATTAGCACTTGTAGTAACAGCAGTAGTTGTGGTTTTAGTAAATGTAGTTGTAAAAGTAATGTTAAGGCCCTCACACACCTATGCATCTGCTGTAATCAGAGGCTGCTTGCAGTGGAACATCCATTTTAAGTACATGAGTGCTAACGTGAGCTTACACACCAGCCTGAATAATATGCAGTACCTCTATGCATCAGTTTTCAAGAAACGCAGCTAGTATTTTTTTTCTTTCAAACTGCAGCATTGGTTCCTTTGTTCACGTCACTGTACTTTCCTGACTGGCCAGTTGGTGGTGGTAATGGCACACAACATTCCCTTGAGATAAAATGGAGAGAGAAAAAAGACAAGAGGTGTATCTGTGTTTATCTATGAAGCGCACCATTGCTTATAAACAGAAAAACCTCTAAAACCACTCATTTTGTGTGTTCTTGAGATTCACTAAATGATAAGAATCATCTTTGAGAATGATTCTCAGGTAGAGAGGTAAATCTTATCTACATCAAATGAGCTAGATCTGTTTATACAGCGTGAAGGGAAAACGTTCTCTCCAGTAGAACTTATGTTGTTTTTGTTGTATTTAGTAATGAATAAAACTCTTATTAATTAATTGTAGTTATTGTAGTACTAGTAGTGGTAGTATTTGTTGTGATGGTTGTAAAGCCAGTTGGAGTAGTGGTAGTAATAGCAGTTTCATTAGTAGTAATATCTATATTGATAGTGATGGAAATTATTGCAACGGTAGTAGTAGTAGTAGTAGTAGTAGCAGCAGCAGCAGCAGCAGCAGCTGTATTGGTAGTATTAGTAGGGATAGTAGAATAAAATAGTAATTTAGTAGTGAAAGTGGTAGTACTGGTTGTGCTTGTACCAGTAGTGGTAGTGGAGTTGTAGTATTCACATTGGCAGCAGTGGTAACATTCTAATAGAACAAATAGTTTTTTTTCTTCTTTAAGATTTTTGTCTTTTTCTTTATGAAGGTGTTCATAATCGGACTTATAGCGGACAGGAAGTTCCATCATTTTAATCCAGTTCTGGAGACTTACATTCGCAAGCACTTTAGCGCCACCCTGGCTTACACGTGAGTTGAGAGAGGATTTGGGTCTGTTTGTTGTGTTTTACTGTTTTAACTCTGTTTTCATGTTTCAGGAAGCTGACTAAAGTTCTGAAGAACTATGTGGATCATGCAGAGAAGCTGGCCGAGCAGCTGCTGAAGGCTTTCAAGGCCCTTGAGTACATCTTCAAGTTCATAGTGCGGTCACGCGTCCTCTTCAACCAGTACGTTTTAACTCTTTCTGAAATGTAGAAGTGTAAACCTTCTTCATGAAAATAATGAAAACAGAAGGCAGATTTGTTTTTGTCAGATGTATGAAATAGGAAAAACCATTAGTTTTTAATCATTAACCTGTAAGCTTTAAGTCTTGAATTACAAACACAGTTTGTGCCGTCAGTATTTATTTGTAAATTGCACAAAGTTGACATGGATGCTGGAAGTAACAGGCTAAAACAAAACACACATCATTACACAAGGTGCTATACCTCTCTTCTATAAGAGACACTACCTCTAGAAACCTATGCTTATCGAAGTCATTAGTTAAATGTATGGGAACATCTTTACATTAGTTTTACATTAGAAAAATTTTCAACTAATCAGAAATGAAAATAGTCGCCTGCTGAAACGAGTCGCCTGCTGAAAATAGTCGCCTGCTGAAACGAGTCGTCTGTGATGCAGTCGGTTTGAGTTCGTAAATGAACACATGGAAGAGCAATCCTCACGCTCTCTACCCGTCAAAGTACATTAAAAAGCAATTCATCATTTGATCAGGCAGTAATCAGAGCTAGTTTAGAGCAGCCGGTCAGCAGGACTGTGTGCGTTCGACAGATTGTTTCTGATGTGCATTTGTACAGCAGCTCAGGCCAGCTTGACGTGCTGGATTTGCATATTTGACACATGTTGAGCGGTCTGTTGGCTCTCTGATGGTTCAGATGAATTGATTCTGTGTGTTTGTGTTCAATCTCCTGCAGGCTCTATGAGAACAAAGGCGAGAGTGATTTCATGGAGTCCCTGAGGAGTCTCTTTGCTTCGTTTAATGCCATGATGAACAGCAGCGCTGAAGGCACAGGAGGGGTGAAGGTGAGAGAAGTGAGAGGAGATTGTTGCTGAGACATCATGCTCTTAAAGCCTCTAGCTGAGAGAGATGATGAGGGCTAGGTTTTTTATTAGTTTTCTTTTGACATAATTCTAATATTGATATCAATATTCAAAATGTACTGCTCAATAATGTCAAGAACTTAAAAAAATATTTTTTTTTCTTTTTTTTTCACCCATTATATTACCGAGATCGAATGTCAAAGGTGAAATAATGATATTTCAGAGTCAAACTGCATTTTTAAGATCTTACCCTAGATTAGAGAACATGCATCTATAAATGGTCAGTGACTACACTATAAAGATGAAAGAGAGCGCCTACATGAAAGCCTGAAGGCTTGGTTTTTGAACACAAGTAAACTCTGATTCTATCTTCATTTTTTTTTCCTGGAGGACATAATTAGTTGTGTTTTGGTTGATGTGCTGAGGTGTGTTTTTGTGTCTCTTCATCTGAGCTCCTCTTCTGTCCACCTCTGCCTCGTTCTATCTTCTTTAGCTGCTCCTCAAGGTACTTTCTCTCTTCAGCCACCTTTCTTCTTTTTTCTCTGCTGTGTGCTGCTTCTTTCATCACACAACTAACACACATGCTATCAATTCTTGCTGGAGAATGCAGACATGCTGACCTAGGTCTGGAAATGTCTGAATTAGAGCTGCTTGGTTATGGTAAAATAATAACAATTATTTAAAAAGATGAATCTTGTCTCTGGAAATCTGTCATTACCATTCATTTATATGTAATTTCCCAGAAATATCTTCACAAATATGTATATTTTTTTGTAAAAGTTATTTGACATTTACTTTTTAATAATTGTTCATTTAGGTAAAACATTTATAAATAATAAGTAAATAATTTTTAAGAAATACATGAATTTAAACAACTGGCTTAAATCAGAAAGACATCATTGTGTTTGATAATAAAAACTATATATATTTACACACCCACAAACAAAGTTATGGCTCACCTCATAGGGGAGACTTACATTTTTAGAACTTGATATTCTCAGCTGTTCAGCTGTATGGTGCTTGAGTTGAGAACTATAACATGCTAATGTTAGAAGCTAGCATTAGCCAGTCACTTTTGTCTATTACAGTGTTCCGTTCATGCTTGATGCCCCCACAAACTTGTATAATATGCAGAGTCTTAGCCAGAAGGATTTGTGTGGACATCTTGAAGGAAACATAAACTATGTAACATTAAGAAACGTTCTGGAATAGAGAGAACACTGCTGCACATAATGTTTTACTCTGTATGGCGCTATCCTCTTTTATCCACATTACTGTGTTTGATAACCTATAACTGAATGATGGGTGTTCTAGATAGATCGATCAACTGCTGCCAGGGATAATGTAAGTGAAGATCCCAGAAATATCACCCTCACGACATAAGCACTCTCCAGACCAAGATGATCATCGCTTCAATGAGCTTTGATAGGGTGTTAATCCACATGCCCAGGCATAAAATAACAATAAACACAATCATCTTTTTTTTTGCAATTATATAGTTTTATGATCACTAAAGAAAATCTTTATTCTGAACGGTATACATTTATAAGAGAAAGTTTGAGTGTTTTAGTCATTTTATTTGCATTTCTTGAGCTTTGAATCTACAGTGAAGGGGTTGAAATCTCATTATAGTTTTTTTTTTTTTTATTTAGTCCGTTCTCATGTTTGGCTCAAAAACAGAGACTAATGGCAGACTTTCAGAAGAACATTAGCTTTTAGACTAGTTTTCCATCCTCTTTGCACTGGCTTAACTGATGCACTTTGAGTAAACATGATGTAAAGTCCACCATGTCCACTTTCACTATTTTATTTATTCTTTATTTGATTCGATTATTTATTCATTACTTTTATGATATTTTATTGTCTGTCTGACTAATTGAGTTCATGACCTTTTGGTTTGCGGCACAGTTTGATCTTCTGTTTTCTTCTTGACGTGGTTGTTTTTCCATGGAAATTAAAGCCACATGCCCTTCTTCTTTTACAATAAATATGAATTCAAATATTTTATATGTTATTAGGACAAAACAAATAGAGCTGCATTGCTCCACAATGGAAAGTAACACAGTCCTCATAGTTTGTTTTAAACCCCCTCTGCATTTCTTCATCTGTTCATGAGCTAAGCAGATTATTGATTTTACTGATATGAATTTGCAGGGAGCTGCGCTGAAATACGTCCCTACCATCGTCAACGATCTCAAACTGGTGTTTGATCCAAAAGAGCTCAGGTGAGTGAGCCATTATGTTCTCAGAGGTTCCTTGGTTTTATATCTACACTTATTATTGAAGATCAAAGCTTATTTCAAGATGAACGTTATATGTTGTAGCATTGAAAGACCTTCTGGGCCTAGCTGTATTCAGTCCTTGAATATCCTATTATTGAGTATTCTTTGTTTTGTGAAAGTTTTTTTTGTATTTTAACAGGATTTGTTTGTAAGTGCACTTTTTTAAAATGGATGATTAGAAATGTTTGAATATGTGATTATGATCACCTTTTTGCTCATCACAATCTAATCTCTGTTCATTCTTATTAGTTTCTCTCTGTCTCTCTCTCTCCACCTCTCATAATTATTCTCCTGTCCTAAAATCAGCACATCTTTCCATCTTTAATTCCGTCCTCTCTTCCTCATCACTCCACGCTCCGTGCTCTATTCATCTCCTCCTGCGTGAATCCTTCTAAGTGACTCTGAGAGGCTGCTAATGTAATTGTCTGTGAGGGCCGGTCTTTCTCAGCCTCCCTCTGATCAGCTTCATCATCTTTTCTCCTGATGGACTCTCGCTCTACTATCGTGATCGTTGCCTCAGCGGCAAGGCTCATTCCATGGTGCTTAAGTACTTCACACACTTTGCATTCAGCACACAATCAGCTGAAAGTGATGATGTTGCCGTAGCGACACAGCAGCCACTCTGCTGGTCCGGATAATGCCTTGAGTCCTGAGTGGCATTATAATGGAGTTGCGATGGTTTACACTAGCACGAATCCTGCAGCTTTTCCTTTATTGGATGGGAAGGAGAGATTTGATTTGTGTTCATGCAAATAATCATGGGATACAGTGCTTGTGAAAGTATTCAGCCCCCTTGAACTTTGCGACATTTTGCCACATTTCAGGCTTCAAACATAAAGATTTAAATTTGGGCGTGCAAAATTATTCAGCCCCCTTAAGTTAATACGTTGTAGCGCCACCTTTTGCTGCGATTACAGCTGTAAGTCGCTTGGGGTATGTCTCTATAAGTTTTGCGCATTGAGAGACTGAAATTTTTGCCCATTCCTCCTTGCAAAATAGCTCGAGCTCAGTGAGGTTGTGGAGGGAGATCTTTCCACAGATTCTCAATTGGATTCAGGTCTGGAGTTTGACTTGGCCATTCTAATAACTGGATATGTTTATTTGTGAACCATCAAATTGTAGATTTTACTTTATGTGTTGGAACATTGTCTTGTTGGAATACAAATTTCCGTCCCAGACTCAGGTCTTTTGCAGATTCCATCAGGTTTTCTTCCAGAATGGTCCTGTATTTGGCTCCATCCATCTTCCTATTAATTTTAACCATCATCCCTGTACCTGCTGAAAAAAGCAGGCACAAACCATGATGCTGCCACCACCATTTTTGACAGTGGGGATGGTGTGTTCAGGGTGATGAGCTGTATTGCTTTTACTCCAAACATAACGTTTTGCATTGTTGCCAAAGAGTTCAATTTTGTTTTCATCTGACCAGAGCACCTTTTTCCACATGTTTGGTGTGTCTAAAGTTCGCTTGTGGCAAACTTTAAATGACACTTTTTATGGATATCTTTAAGAAATGGCTTTCTTCCATGAAAGCCAGATTTGTGGAGTATACGACTGATTGTTGTCCTATGGACAGAGTCTCCCAACTCAGCTGTAGATCTCGGCAGTTCATTTAAAGTGATCATGGGCCTCTTGTCTGCATCTCTGATCGGTCTTTTCCTTGTATGAGCTGAAAGTTTAGAAGGACAGCCAGGTCTTGGTAGATTTGCAGTCGTCTGATATATATATATATATATATATATATATATATATATATATATATATATATATATATATATATATATATATATATATATATATATATATATATATATATATATATATATATATATATCTGCCAATGCAGCTCATGCGCACACTCTGTGCTCTCAAAATTGCGCTGTGCGCTCAGAATTAAGTACCCCATACTACCTCTGCCTTCATGCTCCTTTTCACACTCTTCTTTAACAGCTAGGTTCTACTAATGATGCTAACTAGTTCAAACTTTTATAAATACTGTTAAAGGTGTAGACTGTGATTGTCTGTAGGCAAGCGTGAGGGAGAAATACTTTCCCCTCAGTGTAAATGGCAATCATAAAACCTCCAAGCAAAAATTTCCAGCGAAACATTAGCTATTTAAACCATATTTACTAATTTGCTGCTTAAAAATGGTCTGCAGTATGAAGTGCATCAAATTAGCCGATGTTGCTAAGCAGCAGTACATCAGTGTGTGTGTTAGGCTTATCTGCAGAGCCGGCTGCTGCAGGTCAGTGCGATCTGGTTCATTCAGAGCTGTATTTAACAGCCACTCAGCCTTAACTGTGTTGCATAAACACCCCAGCTGTGAGACCTGCGAGTGTGACGGCTGAAGTGGCCTCTCGCTTTAAATCATTCCTCAGTTTTCAAAGCCTCACATTCTTCTTCTTCTCTTTTTATCCCTGGCTCTTTAATCCTGGGATTCTTTCTCTGTCTGGGAGAGATTTAAGAGGTTAAGAGGATTTCAGTTTCTTCTAAACGTATCTCTCTTTCTTTTTTTTTAACTTTTTCATGAATAACACTTACCTTTTCCTCCTCTACATCCTTTTCTTTTGAGTATTTTTTTGTAAACCTTATATCTATTTTTGCCTGAACTTTCAACGCCATTATAATTTCAGAATTTTACTTCTTTTTTTTTTTTTACTTTTTATCTGTCTGTTTTTTCTCTCTCTTTTGCAAGAATCAATTTTCAACTTTCCTTTCTTTTAAAAAGTATTCTTCTGCTCATTTTTCTTTTTTTTTTTTTTTTTTTAAGTTTGCTTTCAATTTTGTCCTCTCCTTTTAACTTCTCTTTGTTTACTCTCAGAGTAGGCACTGGTGGAGAGAGTCTCACAGACGTCACACAAGGCATGGGCAGAGGCAGACTCAGACAGACCATTTTTCCCCTTCATTCAAATCTTTAAATTTCAATTGTCCTCTTGGTTTTATGTGTCATTTTTTTGCCAATATATATCCACAAATAGGGAAACCAGAGTTATGCATCAACATTTTTAAAGTAATCTCAATGACATTCAGTAGCTCAGACTCATGTAGTCATTAATTAGACAGTATTAACGTTTAAGTTACCAATCTAGGGTTCTGGTCAGTAAAATAACTATTTTGTGTCCCAACACTGACAGCAGAAATGAGACCCGAGTTCTAGTTCACATGCACTTGTGTCATTAGCGTTGAGCTGTTCTTTACCCACAGTTCATTGTAGTTGAAGTGTGTTTACTCAGCAGATGGGCCCCGGTCCCTCTCACACTCATGCACACAGAGCAAGCAGCCTCTGAATGAGGTCTGTCATCATCTGGCAGAAGGTTCTTCCTCCAAGAGCCAGTCCTCTACGCACACGCATATGCACAAACATGCATGCACACAGAGAGAGGGAGACAGAGAAGGGAAGTGAAAGAGAGAGCGAGAGTAAAGGGGGAGAGAAGATGAGAGAAGGACCGAGAGAGAGAGTGAATGAGAGAAAGGGGGAGAGGAGAGAAGATGAGAGAGAGGAAAGGAGTGAGAAGAGAAGATGAGGGAGAAAGGGAAGGGGGAAAAGAAAAGCTGATAGACAGAGAAAGAGAGAGGGAGTAAAGGAGAGATGAAAGTGAGGAGAGAAGAGAAGATGAGGATAGGGAGTGAAGGAGGGAGAGATCAGAGAAAGAGAGAGAGATAGAGAGAGAGAAAGAGAGAGGAAATTTGGGAGAGAAGAGAGGGAGACAGGGTATAACCCATGGCACTTAACATGCTATATAACCAAGCTGTCACTTCAACAGCAGGCGGAGATGAAAAGATGTAGATGGTTAAACATTTTCACTCTTGCGCTCACAGAAGAGTGTTTAAGCCCTGCTGGTGTTTGAATCAATAAACTCTCTTTGATAATAATTAAGGTGTAGTCAGCAAAATGCAGCTTTGATTGTTATTGTTTCTTAGTTTTAGATCGCAAAATGGTTTTACTTTAACTATTTTTGTTGGAAAGATGGGAGCAAAACATAGTACCTGGGTTAAATAGCATACATATCAGCAGAACATGAACCCCTCTGGAGAGAGTTCTATCTGTGAGGTGACTACATGTGAATCATCTCTATATTGTGCACCCCTGTCAAACATAAAGACTTAAAGAATAGGTCACTGGATAATACTTGAAGATAACATGCTTATATTTGAAGTAGCAATTGACAGCAGAGGCTGTGACACTCAAACATATACAAGAACTATGCGGTTCTTAGATCTAAATTCCTACAGTTAAACTGGATTTTCAAAACAAGCTTACCTGCCAAATCAAGTATAAAATACTGTTGTGAATAGTCAGTCAGTCAATCAATCAATGTTTGTTGTTTGCTTTTTTTAGCAGTTGCTTTTAAAGCAGCTTCACAAAGTCCTAGTGTGTAGCGGGTAGGGTAAAAAGGAATTCCCTCTGTGAGGTCTCCGGGAGCCTCGCTGACTGAGGCAGGTGCTAGTCACCTCCCCAGCACAAAGAATATACAAACTTAAAATACATCGATTTTACAAACAGGTGATCAGCATTAGCTGCAAGATAAATAATGGGGATAGGTTAGATAGGTACATTGAACCACAATGTGTGCAAACACTCTCCCCCCTCTGGTGGATTTGATAATCTTCGGAATAATCAATAGGCCTGCTTCTTGTGATAGAAAGTCGATCTTGTGGTAGGAGACTGCTCAGGTAGGCCAGAGCCAAGCCATTCAGCGCCTTAAAGGCATGGAGCAGTATCTTATAGTCAATGCGCATATTTTAGAGGAAGCCAACTCATTTAGATATTTAATTTGATGTGTGACATGACTCCCAAGTTCACGTTAAGTTGAACAGTTAGGTAGCATTTGTAATATGTATATGTGCTGGTGTGTCAGAATCACAAGCGTGGATTAATGTGATGTTAATGCTTGAATGGTAAAGAATCAGCAAGTTGGCTAGCCACTTAAATCACATTGCAAAGGGTGGTTAACACCGTGTGTAAGTTAATCCATAAGGCATGAATTCACCAACAGATCGATGTAACACAAGCCTGCTATAAACATGGGTATTGATTTTTGCATCACACAACAGGATTTGGAATGGGTGATGTAGATGGATGTTGTAGGAAGGATGCCAGATGGATACGAGCATCATGTTCAGTGTATCTGTATTAGTGTGAAGATTTCATTTCTTTAAAGAGTCTCTATTATGCCAGATTTGTGTGAAAAAAAAAGATCTTTCATTTGGTTTGTAGCAGGACTCCATGTTTGAGGAACATCCAGCTTGCAAGGACATGCTGCTGTGTCAAAATCACAAAACCTGAATTAAAATGAATTGCAAAAACTTGGTCAAAAGCCCAGTTCAACCTAGTACTTTGTATGACTGTGTATGGTACTGTATAAGACTGTGTATGTGACAAATAAAATTAGAATTTTTAGTTTTTGAATGGAGTTAATATTCAAATATGGGCAATTAAAAATAAGTGTAGGAAATTGCAGGGATTCTAATGGTTCAGGTATGTTTTGAGTAATAAAACACTTTCTACTTCAGTAATATGTACACTTTGATAGTCCAACTATTACACGACTTGTAAAGAAGCTGTGGAGCTGTATTCTCTGTAGGGTTCGGAACGTTTAGGACATTCATGGATAGGTCCATTTACGACGTACGCTAATTATGGGCTGGATAAACAATTATAGTAGTGTTTAATAATAAGGCGGAATATGTAGGAGAAGAGAGGAAAGAGGCAGAGAGAGATAGAGAGAGAGAGCGAGAGAGAGCGAGAGAGAGAGAGAGAGAGAGAGAGCCACCCACTCTTTCCCTCTCTCTCTCCCTCTCTCTCTCCCTCTCTCCCTCTTTCTCTCTCTCTCTCTCTCTCTCTCTCTCTCTCTCTGCAGTAAGCTGTTCAGTGAATTTATTCTCAAAGTTCCTCAAGGGCGTCTGGTCAAGCAAAAGTTGAACTGCATGATTGACGTCGTCCACAGTGACTTGTTCACTCAGCATGGTATGTACTCACTAATACATTAAGCTTTCACACACAGCTATAAAAAAAAGTCTTGCATAATTTGCTAGAGTTTTACATATCAGCAGTAGATGGTCTTGCAAGAGAAAGAAATATGTTTAGAAACACTTTGTGATAAAAAAGACTTAAATTATGAATTAGAAGTATTTCTGAACCTAAGAGTTGATTCTGGAGAAATTTGCATCTTAGCTGTTTGGGGGGGGGTGGGGTGTAGATGTAGTTGGGGGGATGTAGCTCAGTGGTAGAGCGCATGCTTTGCATGTAAGAAGTCTCCACGAGTGTCATCGGTGAATTCCCCTTCTGTAAGTCGCTTCAGACAAAAGCATCTGCCAAATGCATAAATGTAAATGTAAATGTGTCTTCTGTGTTCCTGTAGGGAACAGCATCACAGTATATCCAATATAAAACATCCAGTATAATGTCACACATGCAGCTTTTACGAATGCACTGCTTGTGTAAAGTCCCTGTTATGCATGTATGTCTGACCCCTCCAGGCCACGCTCTCCTCTGAATTTCACTGAGTGAACGCTCACGGCTGGTGCTTCTTCTGAACTCTGTGTTTGATTCAGTGCACTTCAGCACACGTGTGTCAGCTTGACTTTATGTCTAAGCAAAGAATTCTCTAATGTAACCCTCAGCCAAATGCTGACTCACAGTCCTGACGTCTCTGCAGAGGATTTCAGCTCTTCTGTTAATGAGCATTTTTTTGCAATTCATTTCACAATTCGGTTTGACAGGATGCTAATAATATTTGCTTTTAAAGGCTGCTGTTTGAGTCAAGCGAGCATGACTGTTACAGATAATAATAAACCTGAAGCTGAGAGAGAAAGGTCAATAAAAAAACTTCAGTGCTTTCATTAACAATTCTTGCTCCAATTTAATCTATTCTATTCTAATTCTATTTTAGAGGCACGGTTTATCATTCATTTTCTTTTATATTTTCTCTTACTTTTTCAAGTGTACAATCAAACAGAAGATAAGATTCCCTTTCTGGGCTGCTGTTTAAATAATAAAGATGTAGCATTTAGGATTTGAAATTGAAGCAAAAATGACTCAGAACTGAACGGTTATCGAGAAATTCTTGTTATGGGTTCTTTTTTTTATCCAAACTTTATTAAAACAGCAGCTGACTGATTAACTGATTCTTCTTAGTCTTGTTTCATGATACCATCAAATAGTCTCACTTCTCTGTCCATCACTCCTGAACTGTCTACCTAAACGGTCTTTTACTGCTCATGTAAAAGCTAATGTGAGCTATTAGACTGCTTAACCCATCCGTGGGTTGCCAACTTCTATCCGTGACTTTCATTTTCAGGGTGTAATGCATCTCCATTTGAGTCAGAAAGCTTTGCTATTCAGCAGACACAAGGCTCAAAAGCGAGAGGCCCTGATTAAATATAAAGAAGTAGACTTCTGAATCTTCGTTTATAGGCCTTCTCTGGTCAGAGCAAGGCAGTCACTCTGTTTCCCGGTGACTCTAGTAACCTGGTTTCCCTCTCTATCACTCAGAGCTTGGATCGATGTGTGTGTTTGTGTGTAGACTGCAGGGAGATCCTGTTACCCCTGATGACGGAGCAGCTCAAGCTTCATCTTGAGAATCAGGAGGAGTTGGAGTCATGCTGTCAGCTGCTCAGCGATATTCTGGAGGTGCTCTACAAGAAAGAAGTGGTGAGAGAAAACACGCACACACACACACACACACACACACACGCACACACAGACACACAACAGCCATTGTTTATTTATTTATTTTTTTTATTTGACATGGAGACAGAAAATAACCCAAAAGTAATCATTGTTTCCAGAAATCTGATTAGGGCTGCTTATTTTATTTGTTTATTATTGTTGTAACATAGTATTTTCTAACAAGTGTTAAAGCCTGTAGTTTATTATTTTTAAAACTATATTCAGATGAAGTTGTAGAGCACACAATGGCTGGCTTGGCAATGATTTAAAACGATATTTTTTTTGTATATATACACAAAATATATATTTTTTTGTTACTCGATAGCTATCGTGCTGGGTTAGCAATAGTTTGTATACAACACAAAGTTTGTTGGCCCATTCAAAATCAACAGAAAATGATGCAGGTTATGCGTTTAGTAATACAAATCTAAATAAACTGGGATCAGGGTTGAGATTGTGCTTTTTTGGTCATATTCAACACATTTCTTTCTCATTGTGGTTTAATGTTGGAATTTTATTAGCGTGTAATTTGGTAAAAGCTCTCCCCCAACTCAACTCAATATGATGTTTCATACCAGCCAAAAAAGTATCAAAATGACAAATTAATATATGTGAAATTACATAATGAACAAAAACGTTTATTCTTTTTAAATATCTTTCAAAATGTTTCATGTTTAAAATAAGCTTGATGCAATTTTTAGTTTGTTGATGCTATTAGTAAGTCTTGGCCATCTCTTAAATTCCAATACAGCCTACAAATTGCCCCTGTCCAGATCCCTTGCAAAGTCTTAAACATACTTAAACTTAACTTACCGCCAATCAAACCTAACACCTGACTGTAAACCAAATCAATGAGGTTCATCATGGAGTCAACTGAGAGGGTTTTCACATCACTGCTCAAGAGATCGTTGGCTTCTGTTCTAAATGCTGTCCATGATGCAGGTACATGAACAGAGTATGCCAAGATCAATTGTTACTCACCAGAACCCCCTCTGTCTCAGACCCATACATGGACCTTTCCCATACATCTCCTTTGAATGCAGTTTAAATAGATTTCTAGCCAGCTTTCTTTAACACACTTTGAATTAATACTACAATATCTTTAATATTCTTAAAACTAGCTTAAAAATTAAGTAAAAAAATAATGAAAATTGCTAATTTTTAAAGTTTCACAGCATTTGGTAGAGCTGTTCTTGGGAGGAATATTATGAGCAGGGTCGGATGAAATGTATAGCCATAGATTTCCACAGAAAACTCTGTCTCAGAGATTGAAATCTTTAACACTCTTGGTTCTACTATCTGAAGTTGAATTATTTTTCTCTTCTTCAGTTAAAACACATGTTCAGTTAATTAACAGAAAAAAAAATCTCTGCAGATTCTGTTTGAGTCATCTCTACTGCTCTACCTAAGGAAGAACATGCTTATCTGGGCTTAATGATCAATAATAATGATCAAATAATAACTTAATAATGAGTTGCTATGACACAGGTAAAAATGTTTGTGTAATGCAAAAGATAAGCCATTAGTCTCTATGGTGGTTCACATCATGAAGCATAAAGGTGGAAGTGTTATATTGTTGAGGCACTCTGCTGTTGACACTGTTCAACAATCAAAAAGTGAAGGAATGCAGTAACACCATGTTTGCATGGCTACCACAGCATCCTGCAGTGAAATCCTACCCTGTCCAGTTTAGACGGACCAGTGTCGAGGCAAACAACCCCTAATCACAACCCTAGGCATTGTGGGTCAAGTCGAAGAGTGCTTCACCAGCTTACCTGGCTTTACCCACTTGAGATTGTTTGGAATAATACAAATTTCTCAGTGGAGGTAAAAAGACCAAGAAATAACAAAACAACATACATGTTTATAATGTGTTGTGTGGTTTTTTTGGATTGCTTTGTCTAAGTATTTAAAATATTCAACTTGAATTATATTTTCTATTTTAACGTTGTTGACAGTTATTCAGGTGCCATCTTTAACATACAATATCTCTTTGATGCCAACTATAATAGCATATCAAGTTTACCAGAACAGCTTTTCATTTTTTTAATTTATTGTGCTGTGAGTGAGACATGCTTTGAACGTTTTGTGTGTTTATCGGGCGTTCGTGTTGCATAACACACACATCACAGAGGAGTGCAGATCCCTCTCAGCAGCATCTGTTGAGAAAGACCTTAGAAAACCTTCTTGAATAATTGAGCATCTGCTGAGAATACCACAATCGCCTTTAATACACACACACACAGCTCAGAGCAGCGGGAACTCATACCATGCCTTTGTGTAGCACTGAAATGTGCAGAAATCTCTTTACTGTACTGATTAATTCAGTAAATCTGTCCTTGACTTGTGAACCTCACTCCAGCCAAGAGAGCTGGGGATCAGACACACACTCACCCGGCAGCACTAACTGTTGAGATCTCACCAGACACGACTTCAATGCATGCTTTTTTATCCAAGGAGTAAAACGCTACATACAGGCACACAGGCAGAAACAAACATACTTGTGTCTTGTACAATAAATAGATAACGCTGTAATTTCTTATAGCTCTGTGAGTAATTGAAAGGGAAAACACTTCCAACAGGCAAATCACAAAAAAGTAAATGTCTTTAGAAAACAAAACATATTTTTATTATGATAAATGCATAAAATCAGCTATATTCTTTCTCATGGCTGTCATCTATTCCACAGACAAGGATTTTAAATAATTACAATCCAAAAACGTATGGCACACAGACCAAAAAAAATACATCCTTTAAAGTTTCCACACAGAAGACAGAGGTTTTCCTTTTACCTCTGAACATGTACCTCTGAACAAGATTGACTTTTGCTCTGACTGCGGATGAGAAAAGAAGTCGAGGCCTGCTTTCTTCCCTGCAGTAAGTTTGTGTGCTAACGTTGCATTGTTGGAAATGTAGTATTGGTGCTTGCTGAATACTAGTGTGTGGCACACACTGTGTAGCAGAATTTCAGATTTTTTAATATTCATAAGGGTCTCTCTTTAGATTCTGAAGACTGATAACTTGTTATTGACTGTATATATCACACTTATTGGCTGTACATAAATTGAAGATAGTGAGCATGATTTTACCCATGATATCATTCAAAATTATCTGCTTTACGTTTGTGTAACCTTCAGGGACCGACGCAGTGGCACGTCCAGATCATCATGGAGAAGCTTCTCAGGACTATCAACAGGACTGTGATCTCCATGGGAAGAGAATCTCCTCTCATAGTAAGTGCTGCTCTGATCTCTTCCTCTAGTTTGTGTCGGCGGTTTGGCTTTTCATTTAGCAGACGACCCAATCAGACAACAGCCCCTGAATAAACATCTCTCTTTGTTGTGAAAGCATTATCATATAATATAACATCAGTGTTGCATTTATGTTTCACCAACTTTTTATATTGATGATGATTGAACAGTTTGAAGCTGATGAATCCTGGTATGGTCATCAATAATATGCCATTTAAGGCCCATGTGACTCATGTCATTTTTGGGCTCCTGTTTGCATATATTCTGCTCTGTTTTGTTTTTGCTTTTTTCACTCAAAGTAGAGGGAAATTGCTTTTGTTAAACATGAACCTGTTTTCCAGCTACAACATTCCTGTGTTTTGTTTACTAGCCTTTATCTTATTTGTTACCATGTGAAGTTGACATCCAAGATGGTCTACCTGCAAAGTTTTTTTTTTTTTTTACTTTGAACAGTTCTCAGGGGGAAAAGATGTGCATATATGATTTGCACAATTTTAACACTCAAAAGCAGTGTAGTTAAAATCACACTTTATTTGTATGTTTGGTCTGAAGCAATGGTGTCCCTTGTCAGGCAATTTAACTTATGTGTGCGAGCGTTTTACTATGCATATATAGGTTGAAGTGACAAAAAGCATGTAAAAACAATAAAAAAAAAATTGTAACAAAATGCTCTCTGAATGTGTTTATTATTATTGTTGATTGTAATTTCCAGAAGAATCTCAGAGCTTCTTCAAAAGTGAGTGTAATGATCGTGGTAAAAAGATATACATTATAAATGTAATGGCCGTGATTGGGCCTGTTTTTTTTTTTTTTATTGATCATTACCCATTTTTAATGCAGCTGAACTAAAATAAAGTGAATCAATTTCCTGCATCACCCACATTAACATGCTTATTTGATTCTGTGCAAAACTACATTTGTTTAGTACGATTAATTTCCTTTCACTTGTCTAGTATTCAGCTACTTTGGGTTCAGATTTCAGTGAGAGCAGACAAAAAAAAATATTCTGGTGTGGCTGGAACATTAGCGCCAGAGAGAGAGGCATTCCAACAAATGATGAAGAGTCTGCTAAACATTTGAATTTTGCCATCTCTCTGTCTGAAATGTCTGTAGACAAGCTGAGCCAGTATAAACATCTCTGTCTATTGCTCACTGTTGATTTGCCACCTTCTGTGTTTGTTGATTGGGTTTGGCTGCTCTGTTTGTGCTGGGAATGTTAGCTTGTGACATGCGCTCTCACAACTCAACTCAGTTTGCCTGTAGGAGCGCGCATGATTTTTATCCTGCAGTTTTCAGATGAGATCTGCAAGTTCAGCTGGGTTCAAGGGCTTGAGGCTGTTGAACGCGCTGCCATCAGCACTGGTCGTGGCCGTCCTTGACTTACATCACATCTCTCCTTTTGAATGCTAAACATCTCTCTTCCTCACCTACTGAGATACCAAAGAGTTGTTTTTTTTCAAAGAAAACTAAGCAATTTCAAGCACTCATCGATTTTGGTCTTGTGTTGAGCACATAACAAAATATTTTTTCTGTTGAATTAAAACAAAATTGGAATGAGATTACAAGCAAATACTTCCCCTCACTCAGTCTTAGACACAATTTCAGCAAATGGTGACATAGAAAAAAAAGTTTTATTCAGAAATTTGTGGATTTGGTCTGACATCAATCTGTATGAGACTTCAGCACAAAGTAAGGCAAGTTCACGTAACCAGTGTGTTCTCTCACCATCATATTGATCGTTTATATCACTTTTGTGAAGTGCTCCATTTTGGCTTGAAAGTACTGTATTTTGGCCCGTCCCACTGTTTTCTCATATCAGAAATTTTTCATAAATTTCCCATATTATTTAATTATAGGGAGTTGACTAAGGAATTTAGCTGTATTTTAATGCTACAATGTCACCAATGATCCTAAAAACAATAATTCAACACCAGGAGAATTCTGTGAGCTCATATTTTGCAGGGTAATGGTATCGATGGCATCAAGGTAGCCAATCAAATATAAGATTCTTGCACTCAACATCCACGAACGTCTGCATGGAGATCTGCTCGCAAACATCCAAAAAATAAATAAATAAAAAAAAAAAACTCAGACAATAAGCACATGATTGTTTATCATCGTTATTACACTCACTACAAAAGTGAGTACTTTAAGTGAGTAGCTCTACTCTACTTCAGTGCTGGTGTCTCTGAGAAATCTCCACAGGAAGAATTAATGTAAAACTCCTAAATGGCTAAATGGGTTAATTTAAAAACAAAAACAAAATATAGTTTAATTAAACTGCAAACAAGATTTAATACCTTAAAGTATTAAATATTCATTAAAGTGTTAAAAAATGTGTGTTTTAAAATTTCCTGTATTTGGCAATGGGCCAGCTGAAAATTTCCCTTATTTTTCCCTTATTTATATCTAAATTTTGATAGGTATGGTTTACATCAGTCTCCTTTTTTAAGTAAAGGAGGAGTAACCAAATCACTCTATTAAATGCTATCTAAAGGTAATTCCTACTGTATTTAGATTTTTTAAATAAACATTATTAATCGAAAAGGGGGGATGCTGTCAGGATGTTGCTTATAGGGGTTGCTCAGACGCATGGAAAACCAGAGGGAATATTGCATGAGAGAGTAGGTATTTGTGTGTATCAAGGCTCTTTTGCTCAGATTCATGCATTATTTTTCTCTGCAGTTTGCTTTGTGTGAGCATAGAATGTAAATGAGTCTGATAGCACTCACAGCCTACATGCAGATTGCATTTACAGTAAAGAACAGCCCTGCTCACATTTACCATTTGAGAGTTTTTTTAAACTATTTAATTAGCCACTTTTACACTTTAGTGCCCATCAGCTGTAAATATAGAAAACACTGGCAAGTTTTTTTATGTTCTGACAAGACAGATCAAAATCTGAAGGAGCATTCCAATCAAGACCATTTTTCATCAGTTGTTAGATCTGCCAAAGGAGTTTTTTTTTCCTCCAATCAAAGCTGTCTAAGTAGATTCAGTCTACTGTACACCCCTCCTGCTCCCCTGCAGCAGGAGGAGCCACTGCTTGGGGTTGGCTGCTGCATTAGATTGGCAGCTGGTGGAGTCTGCAGCACCAGTGCAGCAAAATCCTCTTAGGTTGTAATTCTCAGCACATTCTTGTGCATTAAATATACATTTGTGATGATGGAGAGGCTTTGGGATTGATTTATTTCAGTCTGCAGGCTTTCACAGACTGTCCTCCTTTAGGTGCTTTTCAGATTAGTTTTTCACATTTTCCAGTGTGGGAAATTGGTTGCTTCTGTTGGTATGGGTGGGGAGTCCCTGTGTACTAATGATGGGAGCACAATCAGACTTCTTCATTGTCATTTCTTTCAAACAGAAGACTAAAAGTGAGAGAATTTTTATGAGAATCTCTGTTGAAGTATTTAATTGGAAACAAATGAAGCTTTGGGTTTTGGAGGGGTTATTTATTCTCTATTCTTTTTATTGTGTATTCTATAAAATTCTATTTGAAATATAATGACCCAGTACATCAAGAAACGATTTAAATAATAGCAGGGGTTTTCACTGCAATAAATGGGCCCATCACTTCATCTGAACTTTACTGACCTATGGCGATAATATTATGAGCCAAGGGTTCGAGGGCGAATCCACCACTATATTACATTTTTTGTCCATGAGATGAAATTAAATGATACATGACATTTCAGTCAGAATCTTTTCAGAATATAGTAGATAAGATCTGGCTAATTTAGTTTTTTCCTCCCTCTTTCCCTAAACGCTATGGTTGATTCATGTCAGTCTGTCTGGCTGATAATTTGGAGAACAAGAATGAGAAGGGGTGTTTTAAATGTTTTGTTCGTATTTATGTCAGTGCAACAAAAAAATAATAATTTAGTGTAATTCAAATTATGAAAAGTTCATTTTAGCCAGTGCTGGGGGGATTTGGCGACAACATTTTTTTTATGTTCAACAAGTCAGTGTAAAAAAAAACACTATCATTCTCTTTATCAGTACCAAAATCCTAGTTACTGTATTGATTGTTTGAATTAATAATCAATCAGGTTTCTGTGAAACACTTAAACATTCAGTATTTACTGACAAAAGTCACACTCAATTCAAATCATCCGACACCAAATCACATGAACTAAGTGAATCTTACTAAGTCTAAAAAACACTTTCAAATGTAAACAGTGTATTGTTTTGAAGACTAAAAGAGACTTGATGTAAGTCTCTCAAATTGATGTAAGCCTCTCATGGACTCGGAGAGCAGTGAGGAGAGGGGACAGGCTGTTCAGGTGAATGTGAACAGCTCTCAGTCCATGTCAAGGGTTACTAAAAGTCCATAAAAAAGTTGTTAGATTAAATAAAGTCCCTAGAGGTTTGATAACTTGCCAAATCTAGTTAGCAATACAGACCTGAGAGCACAGAGTATAATAAACCCATGCATTAAGGTAAGTGAAGCATGATGTAAATTTTAATTAATCTAAAGAAATTAGAAAAAAGGTCAACATTATTTGAAGTCAAAGCCACAGTTTTAAGCCATGGCAAAATGTAAGCCAGTGTTTACTGACATGATGCCTAATGCTTATATTGCCACCAAAAACACAAGCTATGTCAAAATCTAAATCTGATTTATAGTTTTTTTTACCTTTCTGGAAGTTTAGAGATAGATTGAAAAAATAAGTGAATTATTTAGACTCAGCTAGTGAATAATTTGACACATCTAATGTACAATGAAAATACAAAAGAAAAGGAAAAGCACCTGCTTATGCACAAGCTGAAGACCCTTCAACACATTAGTCAAAATGTGTTTTCAGATGAACACTTAATTGTTTTATTTCGCTTACCTTTTATATAGTTTTTATTCTGTATATGGTTATTCTAAATATATATATATATATATATATATATATATATATATATATATATATATATATATATATATATATATATATATATATATATATATATATATATATATATATATATATATATATATATATATATATACACCTTTGAGATGCCTCAAAGATACTTTTGAGTTGAATTTATGGATTGTTTCATTGAGATGATTTGCAGCATCCATAAATATAAATAATGGGTGCTGCAAATCATCTCCATAAAACAATCCTTAAATTGAACTCAAAGGTATCGGTGTTCCTCTACCAAATCACTCTCTAGTTCAATCCTCACATTAGGCTTAAGTCTTCAGTAATTCCTCTGAATCAATCTGCTGAACTTTGTGTTGCCATCTGGAGTCAGGCGTGTACTTGTCATCATGTTTCCTGCCTTGTCAGTTCATTTGTTTTTGTTTTTTATTATCTCTGCTTATTTAGAGTTCATTCTGTTTGGTCCAGAGCACAATAGAAGATAAAAGAGCTAGCCTTGAAACATTTCGAACAGATTTTACACTTTCAACTCAAGAAATTCAGCCAGATGTATTTGTTTCATGTTTTATTTTGTATCGTAAATAGTATATAAACTGTATAAAATATACAATATTGCACATAATAAATCAATTGCACTTTATAAGGAGAAGAAAGCATCTAATGGTCTCTTTTGGCTACAGTGGAGCTGTTGAGAATCACAAATGCTGTGGCACATGAAGGAGCGTTTCGTTCAGATCAAGACTTATAGATGGATTCTGCTGTGAATCCTATTTATTTTTCTCTAGTTTGTAATGGAATACTATGCTTGACTATTTGTGTAATATGTATTTATTAGTAAAGAATCCTATTCATTAAATGAAACCATCAATTAGTTAAAGGTAGCCTGTTCTTTCCAGCTAGCATTAATTCTGTTCAGATTCAGCTGTTCACATTTAAAAGGGTCTTTCTTTTATTCACTCAATATGTGGTCGGCCTCAATGAGGTCCCATCTTTTATCAAATTGCATTCAATATGTAATGAAGAAAATGAAAACTGAACATCACTTCCTTTATAGGACAATTGTGATGGAGAGTGAAGACAGTTTGTAATTTGATTGGTTTACATTCTTCGGTCCTTGGTGACTTGAAATGGCAGGGTTTTGATGGCTTACCAGCACATTTTGTACTGGTAACCTACTTTTTTCATTATGATTTGGTACTGAAAGTTAGTTGAGTAAAGCCAAAGTGATTTTTTTTTAAGATTTGAAAAAAAAAGTGTGATAAAATGTTTTGTGGATCACTGATTTGTCAATCACTGAGCTAACTGATATCTGAACACTATCTGCACTTTTCATCTGTTCTTAGTCTTACTGCCACAATCCTCTTAAAAAAGCCAGTTAAACAAAGTGTTTTAGACAAAGTTAAAAGCAACCACATGTACTGAAATAACTTTTATTTTTAATTTATGGGATTCCAATGAGACCGTACTTCTTGGAGATTCAACTGGGGCATTTTTATACCAGTAAAGTCTCTGCGCAATAGTTACGTCTGTCTGTCTGTCTGTGAAATCCATGCGTTGTTCTTGAAATATATTGTTTGTCTAATCACTAGTTCTAACACTGATAGAAACAAAGCTTCTACTGCCTTCTCGATCTCTCATAGTTTGCTTTTCATTGTTTACTTTTTTCTTTTCCTTGTGTTATTACAGACCAATCAAAAAGCCAGTCATTTGGCCAAAAAGGGGTGCAGATGTCATGTCAAGAGGCTGAATGTTTGTTTGTGTAACTTGTTAAAAACTAGGGAAAACAGTTTTGTGTGGAAGACACTAAAACAGGTGGCAAATGCTGCAAAATATCAGCAGTACTTTTTGTCCAGACAAAATAATTCAAGCTAGAGGTATGAAATTACTCTTAAAGTGCCTGCAAATCTTATCTGCATCATACTGATTCTTCTGGGGAAATTTTGTTTTTTAAATCTTGTTGTGTTTGGGGGTTTTGTGACTTTAAATACCACACATTTCTGTGAAAGAAATTCCCCTAGTTGTTGGTCAACTTTTTTGATCGATAAATGCATTAGTCACTTTGCGCTTGTGAAGAGCAAAGTGGAGAGCCCCTGTGGAGTGTGGGGTTTTCTGGTGAAGGTGAGGTGGTTTAGTATTGCAGTGCGTTTAATAGAATACATTTTTTTCAGTGCAGTATGGTCCTTTTTGTTCATTAAATACTCTTGTTTGTGAAGTTGTTCTGTTGAGTAGAATGGGTAATGTAGTTTTTATGCTTGATGCAATATTTTCCTCTTATTTTTCCAGGTATGTTGAATTACTCAAACTTTAGTATCTAGTTAGTTACACCTAGTTAGTAACTAGTTAGTTATTTTTGTGCATGTGAGGTGTATTGTTTCTGAAAGTTCCCATTGGATCTCCTTTCATTTTTACATTATTACGGTAATATATATATATATATATATATATATATATATATATATATATATATATATATATATATATAAACACGAAAGATTACCATATTAAATTTACTTTTATAGACATAACATTTCTAGAAAATACCTAAGTGTGTGACTATTAAGAATCTAGAAAAATAAGATTTTTTCCCCCATGTTATTTATTATCTTGGTACTAATAGAGTAAGAAAGGTGTAGAAATCTTGTGTTCTTTGAGTCCTTCTGAGTCCATCTGAGAAATTCATCCAGGGCATTGATGAGTTGTGCTTTGATTTCCACGACCTCCTGGCCTTTTTCCAAGAATCATTTCAAGCTCAGCTGAATCCAGTTAAATCAGTCATCTTTAGGGGTGTAGTGTCATTGTTCCTTGAAACTCCAAATTTCTAATAAATATACATATACATATTGTATTTTTGCCTGCAATAATTCCAAAACTAATTCCCTTTTGATGTCCACATAGTCCAGAAGGTCAAAAATGATGATCCTCAAATTGAGAGAAAATGGAGCAACTGAATTTAGTTTCATCTCAGAAGCTAAACTTTACTTCTCTAGGGTTAGAGGAACCAGAGTTTCCAGCGATTGTGTTTCTTGGCATCAGCTTTAGCCTTGCGCTTTGGAGTGGAGCCCATGATTTCATGAGGAAAGGCCAGTGATGGGTACAGAGATCCCTCGGCCGGACAAAGTCTCTTCAGTAGCGGCTGCAGTCTATCCTCCTGCAGCTTAAAGTCCAGCTCCACACTGTGCACAAACAAGAGAGAGGTTCAGAGATTCATAATCATATATCTGACTTTAAGCCATCCTGCCTGAAGTAAACAAAAAATTCACTTTAGTTTTTAAATGGAAGTGTTTTATTCATGGAAATGGACTGAGATCAAACTGTGTTTTGAGTTTCTACATTGTGATGATCTGTTGCAAATATCACTTCATTTCCATCTCTTTTAGAATTCAGACATTTTTAGAGTCCCAGTGATTAAGCTCTTTTTTTCTGGCATGTGTTCTGAAATTTCTGAAGTGCATTGTGGGATTGATCTTCAGAGTTATACGATTATTCTACATCCAGTGCACATCTGATTTCTGCCTCCAGTCCCATTAAACTGTATGATTAGAGGAAGAGATTGAAGGATGAGGCTCAAAGAAAGAAAGAAAGAGCGACAGAGAGCAAGAGCTAGATTGTTGGATTACATTAGATTCATAGACACTGTTCGTTAGAAGGAGAGTATCTAGAGTAGACTAATGTTCTTGTGTCAAGTGAATCCTTGACTTATAAACTCTACACTAATCTATAATTCATATTCAGGATTAATGCTAAATCTGTGATTGAAATACGGGACTGCATCATTTATGGTTGTAATACCATACAAGAAACTAAACCTGATTAACTAAGCTGCTGGTTGCCCCATTTTTCAGCATGTTTTCACTATTCTCCTGGAGTTCTTAACAGTCACCCATTCTGCCTCTGGATGAACAGTTGACCTTCAGAAACCAAATTGCTAAGACAGCTCTATTAAGCGCATCTGCCCTGCAGAGCTTTAGAAGAATCTGGGCTTTTTTAACAGAGCCATATCTAGACTAAGATAACTGGAGTTAAGCCTCTTCAAATGATCTAAATTCTGCAGGTCATCTGGTTTCAAAATCTATTACTCTTATCTTCCCTAACCTCACCACAGTTCATGCTCAGTTCAAAACTCTGGCGCTTGCAACTCTACATCCCGTCCAGAAGCTTGACGTTCTCCAGAAATATTGTGGTACTGTGTAATAAAGGCAAAATCCTATTCACCAGAACTTTATCATTGACTGTCCCGGGCTAGTACAAATCTTCTTGGAAATATTTCCACTTTCAAAGGCTAAATTACACCCTTGAGGTAACCATTATAGAGATTCTCAGAAATGTGCATACATTTCAAACATAATTTCATCATAGACATCCTCAACCACATTAACTCCAGATGTTTTGGTGTAAGATCATCCTTCGATCACCTTTCGAAGATGAGTCAGTACTGTACTTCATGATAATTCATGAGCCTGAGTCCTCTGATTGTGCTCCCTTTTGACATGTTCTGTTGAGTTGTGAGACTGTGCCATTGAATGGAGTAAGGTTAGGGTCTCAGTTTTGGAAAAAAAAAGCTACAACAACTAAAACATTGATGATGAACCCCAAGAGTGAAAAAAATAGATATTACAATTATAATTAAAAAAATCTTCTCCTCATCGCATGTCTGTAATACGATGATTAGCCGAGACTACTTCTCGGAGAATTGCTTGAAAGTAACTGTTCAGTTAACAAATAACTGAACAATAAAATGTTATCCACCCTATATGATATAATAACAGTGTCTGCAACGTACATAAATGTGAATGCAAATAAATGTCTTTAAGGAACCGAAGCAAGCTCATGTTACTCCCCTCTTCATCACTCTTCACCGGCTCCCCATCTCAGCTGGTGTTAAGCTCAAATCATCAATGCTGTCTTACAAAACCATGTCCAGACCAGCCACTGTTTATTTTCACAAGATCATACAGTCTTACATGCCCTCCAGAAGCCTCAGAAAAGGAACAGCATCCCACAAAGGCAGAAAAAGTCTTAGCAGAACCTTCTCTCTCACTGTCCCTGGCTGATGGAACACACTCCCTGGTCCAGTCAGGAAAGCACCAACACTAACAGCTTTCAAAAAGCAATTCAAGCAACTTCTCTTCAAGGAACACTTAAATCTTCTTCTTCTTCTTCTTTCGGCTGTTCCCAGTTTAGGGGTCGCCACAGCAAATCATCTGTTTCCACCTAACTCTGGCCTCAGTATCCTCTACTCTTGCACCAATTACCTTCATGTCCTCCTTCAGCACACCCATATAACTTGTCTTTGGCCTTCCTCTTGCCCTCTTGCCTGGCAGCTCCATCTCCAACATCCTTCTACCAATATAACTACTATCCCTTCTCTGCACATGTCCAAACCATCTCAATCTGGCTTCTCTGACTTTGTCTCCAAAACAACCAACCTGAGCTGTTCCTCTGATGTGCTCGTTCCTAATCTTGTCTATCCTTGTCACTCCTAAACTGAACCTCAACATCCTCATCTCTGCTACTTCCATTTCTGCCTCGTGTCTCTTCCTCACTGCTACAGTCTCTAACCCATACATCATAGCTGGTCTCACTACTGTTCTGTACACCTTTCCTTTGATTCTTGCTGACACTCTTCTGTCACACAACACCCCTGACACTTTTCTCCACCCACTCCAACCTGCCTGCACTCGCCTCTTCACCTCTTTTCCACACTCCCCGTCGCACTGGACTGTTGACCCCAAATACCTAAACTCCTCCACCTTCTTGACCTCAGCCCCCTGTAACCTCACTGACTTTCATTCATCTTCTTTCTAGAGCAGACCTCCAACTTTCCAGGTGTCCCTCCACCTTCTCTCTACTCTCACTACAGATTAGAATGTCATCTGAAAACATGATTGTCCATGGAGATTCCTGTCTGACCTCATCTGTCAACCTGTCCATCACCATAGCAAACAAGAAGGGACTCAAAGCCGATCCTTGATGTAGCCCCACCTCCACCTTGAACTCCTCCGTCTGACCTGCAGCACATCTCACTGTTGTCATACACCTCTCATACATATCCTGAACTACTCTGACATACTTCTCTGCCACTCCTGACATCCTCATACAGGACCATAGCTCCTCTCTCGGCACCCTGTCATACGCTTTCTCTAAGTCCACAAAGACGCAGTGCAGCTCCTTCTGACCATCTCTGTACTTCTCCATTAGCATTCTCAGAGCAAAAATTGCATCATTAGTGCTCTTCCTGGGCATGAAGGCATACTGCTGCTCGCAAATATCCACTTCCCTTCTTAGCCTAGCTTCCACTACTCTTTCCCAGAGTTTCATTGTGTGGCTCATCAACGTTATACCTCTGTAGTTGTTACAACTCTGCACATCACCCTTGTTCTTAAAGATTGGCACTAGGACACTTCTCCTCCATTCCTCAGGCATCTTCTCCCTCTCTAGAATCCTGTTGAATAACCTAGATAGGAACTCCACTGCTGTCTCTCCTAGACACTTCCACACCTCCACAGGGATGTCATCTGGACCAACAGCCTTTCCACTCTTCATTCTCCTCAGAGCCTTCCTCACCTCATCCTTTCTAATCTTTTCAACTTCCTGCTCTACAATGTTCACCTCTTCCCCCCCTTCTTTCCCTCTCATTCTCCTCATTCATCAACTCCTCAAAATACTCCTTCCATCTTCTCTGCACACTCTCCTCACTTGTAAGAACCCGTCCATCTCTATCTTTAATCACCCTTATCTGTTGCACATCCTTCCCATCTCTGTCTCTCTGTCTCGCTAATCTGTACAATTTCTTCTCACCTTCCCTCGTGTCTAACCTGGCATACAACTCATCATATGCCTTCTGTTTGGCCTTTGCCACCTCCCTCTTCACCCTGCGCTGTGATTCCTTGTAGTCCTGTCTACTTTCTTCAGTCCTTTCGATGTCCCACTTCTTTTTAGCTAGCCTCTTCCTCTGGATGATGTCCTGTACTTCCTCATTCCACCACCATGTTTCCTTATCTTCTTTCCTTCTTCCTGCTGACACACCTAGCACCTTCCTACCTGTCTCCTGATCACTTCTGCTGTAGCTTCCCAGTCCTCTGGAAGCTCTTCCTGACCACACAAAGCTTGCCTCAGCTTCTGTCTGAATTCCTCACAACTGTCTTCCTTTTTCAACTTCCACCACTTGGTCTTCTTTTCCATCTTTCCTCCCCTCTTCTTCCTGACCACCAGAAACATCCTACACATCACCATCCGATGCTGTCTGGCTACACTCTCTCCTACCACTACTTTGCAGTCAGTGATCTCTCTCAGATTGGCTCGTCTACTTAGGATGTAGTCCACCTGCGTACTCCTACCACCACTCTTGTAGGTAACTCTATGTTCCTCCCTCTTCTGGAAATAAGTGTTAACTACAGCCATTTCCATCCTCTTGGCAAAGTCCACCACCATCTGTCCTTCTGGGTTTCTTTCCTTAACACCAAACCTGCCCATCACTTCCTCATCACCTCTGTTGCCCTCGCCAACATGACCGTTGAAGTCTGCTCCCACCACTACTCTCTCCCCTCTGGGAATACTCTCCATCACCTCATCTAACTCACTCCAGAATCTCTCATTTTCTTCCAGCTTACAGCCTACCTGTGGAGCATAACCACTCACTACATTCAACATCACCCCTTCAATCTCTAACTTCAGACTGATCACCCTGTCAGACACTCTTTTCACCTCTAAAACATTCCTCACAAACTCCTCCTTCAGGATCACTCCAACCCCATTTTTCTTCCTATCCTCACCATAGTAAAACAGTTCGTATCCCCCTCCAATACTACGCGCTTTGCTACCCTTCCACCTGGTCTCCTGCACACACAGAATATCTACCTTCCTTCTCTCCATCATGTCCGCCAGCTCTCTACCTTTCCCGGTCATTGTACCAACGTTGAGAGTCCCTATTCTCAGACCTATACTCTTGGCTTTCCTCTTCTCTCTCTGCCTACGAATCCTTCTCCCTCTTCTCCTTCTTTGACCAACAGTAGTCAAATTTCCACCGGCACCCTGTAGGTCAACAGCACCGGTGGCGGTCGTTGTTAACCCGGGCCTCGACCGATCCGGTATGGAAATCGTATTGATGACTTGCATATTTGGTTTTGGCATGTTTTACACCGGATGCCCTTCCTGACGCAACCCTCTCTATTTATCCGGGCTTGGGACCGGCACAGAAGTCACTGACTAGAAACCCCTGTGGCTAGATGATTATTAAAAAAGAAAAACTTTTCATCTGTTCTTTTTTCCCTTCCTGCTATTGTTGATTGATCAGCTGATACAACTTCCAGTATGTTAGTAAGTCTTCTCCTCTCTGTTAGTAAGTCTGAATGTAAAAGCTGAGGTGTACAAGGTTTTTGTACGTACCCAACATTGATACATGAGGACTTCGTCTCTGATCCCTGAAAGTCTGAAATGTCTAACTAATAATAAATGTTTGCATTTCATTTACAGGCGTACTTGTTTAATGAATATCATTATTGACATTTTTTTCTACCAAGGCCTGTCATAGATTCAGTCTTGCTTCTAGCGTTGTCATTCACTTTTCCTGAAGAAAACAGAGCATGGTCAGTGAACAGCTGATTGATATTTGATTTGCTTCAGAGTGGAAAAGCTTAGATTTCCTCAGGTTTTGCTCATTATTTGTGTCTCTGAGATGTGTGTCAGCTGTTTTTCTCTGATATTTCTGCTCCACCCTCGGTTGTTGATGAGCACAAGTGTTTTGTCTCTCTGCTCTTTGTTTGAGCTGCTAATTAGAAACTGAATGCTGCTGATAAGGCCTGGATTCTTTGTCTGTTGCAGAAATTGTTTTCTTTCATTTGTCTCTCATGATGAGCAGGATCGCTCTTCAGCCCATTGTTGTGATATAGTTGAAAATATATCCTCCATTTATGCTTTTTTGGGAGGAAACAGAACAAGATATCTACATCTAAAGATATCTCTACAATCCAAGATTTTTTTGTGGAAATCAAAATTTAACCTTGTTGTATTTTCAATGACGTTAATCAATTATGTATCTTTTTTTGCTCTTTTGTTTTATGCAATTTATATTAATTTCTTGAAAGAAATCAGAGGAAAGTGGAAGCACGTCCACCCACATCCAAAAGTCACTGTCAGATTTAATTTTTGTCTTTTTCATTTCATTTCTGTGATTTATTTAAGTCTCAGAACTAGTTTTTCTTGATCCAGTTTCAAGTTGTTGGTGGTCAGTAACCCTCGAGACAAGAACTATAGCATTATTTAGAAGATTTTAGAACTTATTTGTTCAGTTTGGAACACTGTATGTGTGTGCATGCGTGAGTGGGTGTATGTATGTGTGTTTATTTTACCCACAGGTTCTCAGTTTTTTTTTCCCACATAAAGTGCCTTGGTTGCTTTACTTCACCACAAAATCAGTTTAAACAGGGCTTTTATAATAAGTTAGGGATCACTAGTCAGTATTTCATCACATCAATAAACTTTATTTTACAATCCCTAAGGTAGCAGTGGTTCAATTTCTACCCTGTAGAATTATACAACAGGAATTCCTATTTAACACTTAATCCACGCTAGGCCTTTGTTGAGCGGCTTTGATGCAACTGACTGCAAAAAAAAGGTGTTGTATAACAACATTTTGATTGACTGGTTGATAGATTGATTGAAACATATAGCCAGCTCTGGGACAGATTATGAGTTTCATTTATATACAAATCCATTCTAAAATATATTGTAATGGCAGCATTTTTCCTGGAGCTTTACACTGGAGCGTGGACATGCAGTACAGCTGGTGAAAAGCATTAGATAACACTAGAGCCAGATCATGTCCTTAGTGGACTGCAGTACTTGTAGAAAAGCCTCCCTTGTATTTATTGGCTGCTCTTTTTGTGCCACTCTTCACCCTTTCACCAGCACAGAAACATTAGCTATAGTTGCACAGACTATTGCACACAGACACAGACATTAGCGACAGTTTTAATAAAACCATGTTACAATAATTTAACATCCAAATGTGTACAACACAGTTCTAACCCTCTGATTTTGATTCATAGATTACTCTTTCCATGCTCTCTCTTCCCTTATTACAGCTGTTCATCATCCCTTGCTTTTCTCTATCTGCAGATTAAGTCACATCTCTGGAAAGTGCACTTTTTTCTATCCCACCCTCTCTATCTTTTGCTCTCATCTCCAAGCAGCTTCATAGTGGCATCAGTATGGTTTCCATAGCAACAGCCGACTCCATTTAAAGCACTAGTTAGCATGGAGAACATCATTAGTCTGTACTAAATTGAGAGAGAATTGCTCGTCTCCAGGTTTTGAACACTTTTTAATATTTATGGAAGGGGACTCAGGTGGTGGTAGATGGTCACTCTTTTGCAGCAAACCTGCTCTTGCACAGGAACTGACCTGTAGATGATGCATGCGCTGTTCCGGCACGTGTCGCAGTTCACGGTGTCCTGCCCTGTGCGATAGGACAGTCTGCAGAAGAGAGAATGGAATGAGTCAATATACACAGCAGCGTTTGAGGAAACCTTGTGTGTTTGATGCGTCCATCTTCAGAATTTTTTGCTCAAGGTCTCTTTCTTTCTGTTACTGTGGTGGTGTTTACTCCTATTAAATAGACATGTTTTTTATTCACAATCGCAAGCATAGTCTTCAGCACTGGGTCATCAACATAGACCATAATTTTTGATCACACCTCTCTACCCAGCCACACTCCCAGCACTGCCTTGCACAGTTGTAAATGCCAATTTTGATTGCATTTATACTTTTCAATTGTGTCTGGCCAATGAGACCTGAAACAAGGGGACCCATGGTTCTATAAAAACATTTTAAACAATGGGGGATTGAAAAATAAATAATAATAAGAAGATTATTTAAGCTAAAGGTCTGGTCTGGTCTGATGACTAATACATGGAATGTGTGGGAAAGAGTTTTTTAGATGTTAAGCTTGTTCAGTACTTTACATTTTCCATGCATTAGGCAAAGAATGTTCAAATAAAAGAAACATCATAAAATCTAAATACAAATAAATTAAGAAATAGACATAGCAAAGCTTTATAGAGACAAAACTAACTGAAAAACCATAACAATAAAGTCAATAAATCAATATTGAATTTTTTATAAAGTAGGGCTGCCAAACTGTTACACTTTCAAATTATATTTGTAAAATGAAGATTAACAATTAATCACATTACAAATATGACTTAAACTTGTCTTTGTACGTGTTATTGATATTTACCTTACACCTTTATTACAATACACACCTTTATATCAAATGCATATATGCATGTTTTAAATGAGCAAGGCTTGTTAAATTTAAATAAATGAGTGAGACATCTTTGCACAACTAAGTTGTGTAGCTGTTGTGTAACTTCATGCATTATTCAGGTCAGTAGCTGCTAGCAGCTAATCTAATGTTTTAACTCTTTTAGTTACTTATCGTAAGTTACATATATTAACTTATTGTCATTTTTTGTTAGTGCTCTCGTACACAATCATTTCCACAAAGACTGAGATGCTGGGCAAACGTTTAAGATGGTTGTGCATGTTCCATCCACCTCAGTCATTCCTCTATCTTTTAACATTTGACTGAAATTAAAGATGTGCAAAAGTCATAATTTCGTTCTTTTGTGAAAAAGGTCTGTTCTTAGATTAAACAATGTTTTAGGAGCATAGTCCCTAATATTATTGTCTTTTAAAATGCTTTTTAATATATCTCCCTTTAGTCATGTTTCCTAGAGTTAAGTTTTAAACGTAATAATAGGTTACTGCAGAGTTTCCACAGTAACGTTCCAGACTGGACTTAGCGGTACTGTAGGCAGTACTATAGATAAATATGTTCATCGCTCATCTCCTAAAAGATGATATTGAGCTCTGATGCTGCCGTGTGGATTATGTCTGAGAGAACTTTGATTTGGATTTACAGAATTGTGTGTAAACATGCTAAAACAGTTTTTAATATGATTCATATTTTGCCAGTGATTGGTTTATTTTGCTTTTGTAAATACACTTGCAGCCTGTGAGTGTTGACCTGGATGGTTTTTACTTTTTAAATGGTATTATTTCCGCCTGTAAGCTTTGCTTTTCTGCCAAGAAGAAAATGACCCGTTGTCCTGTTCAGAGTATACCATGAAGAAAAGCCAGTGTCAGTCTGATGGAGTGATCAATAACTGATGAGCCTGGCAGACATATCTCTCTGTCTCTCAGGCCCCGTTGATCTGCTTCTACAGCTAAACTCCTCTTATCTCTCATTACTGGTATCGCCCTTCTTGAGCACGGGTTAAAATGTATCGACAGCAGCTCTGGCGTCATGAGGGGAGTGACAGAAAATCACTTCCACTCATTCTGCCTGATGACCATTAAAGGGCTCTTGATTATGAAACGAGAACTTGACTCTTCCTTTGAAAGAGCTGAATGTCAGCCGAAACTGTTTTGACCCTCGCAGATTTTTAATGGTTTCCTCAGATGATTCAATAATAAGTCTAAAAAGGAATGGTACACAATCTATAAAAATTTATTTTACTTGATTTTACTTGAATTTGGTCCCTTTAAGGCAGCAAGGTGTCTTATCTTCAGGTTACTAGTTGAAGATTTTAAGCTTTTCACCAATAGAGTATGGTATACATAATACTAGGAAATAGGAATTTACATGTACTTCCACTACTGTAAGTGAGTACGTTTTTGTGTTCTCAATTGTGTGCTTTTAAATTCAACACCCGTGCAAAGTAGATTCCCCTTTTTGTAAAAAAAAAAAACCTGATTCACCAGCATAAAAAACATGCACCAGCTCTAAATTGTGACTAAGTTGATTAAAAAAATGTAATAATTTAAATGAAACCATTAAATTGTGCCTTTTTAATATTAACCTTTCAATGAGCAACTTTTCAAAGTTTGACAACTTTTAAAGTCGAATAAGAGTTAAAGCATAAAATTGAAATTCCACGTGTATATTGGTTTAGTGCATTAACAATTAACAATAAAACATGAACAATTAATTTTTTTTGCGAGATTATTTTAAAAGGACATTTTATATTTAGAATTTTAATTTTTATTTGTGTTAAAAATTACTAAAATAAAATTTTTGGTTTACTTGCTAACCTTTTACCTCAAACTCCATTGCTTGTTTATTGCTGATGTGCTCTCATGTATATTAGTAGATATACATTTTTGTTCGTTTAATTCCATTAAACATCTCTTAAGATATACTATAAGTATTGCAAACATTTTGAACAAGTTTTAAAAAGAGCTTCTATTTACTCAACTTCCCCCCTTTAAGTCCTGGGAACCCCGACCCTCTGACCTGGAATAATGACCATACATCTTTATACTGAGAGCGTCACGGTGGCGCAGTGGGTAGCACGGTCGTCTCACAGCAAGAAGGTCGCTGATTCAAGCCTCGGCTGGGTCGGTTGACATTTCTGTGTGGAGTTTGCATGTTCTCCCCGTGATCGCGTGGGTTTACTCGGGTGCTCCGGTTTCCCCACAAGTCCAAAGACATGCGGTATAAGTGAATTGAGTAAGAACAATTGCCCATAGTGTTAAAGTGTGAATGTGTGTGTGAATGTTTCCCAGCGATGGGTTGCGGCAGGGAAGGGCATCCGCTGCGTAAAACATATGCCAGAGAGTTGTTGGTTCGTTCCGCTGTGGCGACCCCGAAAGGGAAGAAAGCCGACATGAAGATGAATGAATGAATCTTTATACTGCAAATTTTGACCAATAACCAGAGTCTTGATTCATATATGAGAGAGAGAGAGAGAAAGTTAACAAATAAAAATAGATTTTTATGGACATAAATTAATAGTACAACCCAGATGAAAACTGGTTTGAAATTAGTTATTGCACATAGTTTATTTATAGATTTTGAATGACAGGAAGGTCTCGGATTCATTCAAATAAGTGCTGGCCCCAACCTATGAGATACCAGAGCACAAATTAAGCCCTGGTATTTGCATTGTTACAGCTGAAAGTTTGAAACTCATTAAAGATCGTGAAGAGACTGGTGTAGTAAGTCATTCTAGACACAGTTTGTAAAAACTATCTCTAATTCATAATCAGAAATCTCACACAAGAACACCTCACATAGCAATGCATTCAAATATTTGCTCATTTTTCAAGCGGCTTCTTTGCTGTGGCACTGTTGCACTGTGAAATACATGCTCCGCTTCGTAAGCTCTTAGATGTTTGTGTGATTATTTCTCTCGAAATAGCATAATCCATCAATTAATGCACATCCATTAACCAGAGCTTCTAATTTCCCACGATTCTCTGGCTTTGTGGTTAAGCGGATATCTTATCATCCTCTTGAAGCTGTTGAATCTCTTGATCAGCTCTTGATCACAATCTCTCACTGTGACCTTAACTGTGCTCCTAGTATGTTCAATAGAATTCACTCACAGGTCATTAAAGCTGTTTTTCATTGCAGTCCAGCTATGGTTCCAGGATTCTAGTCTACATAGAATTATGTTTTTATGCACAGCCAATTAAAAGACACAACTTGTGAAATCTAATACTGTAGGTTCATTTGAAGAAATAGTTCAATAGAATCTGTTTGTTTTTATTTAGTTAACTTGCTCCTGTGATTCACACTCTTTCTACAAATGTCTTAATTTAAAGTTAACTATTGACTCCTGACCCTGGCTTTTAATTTCCTTGATAAACTTTTCATCTACAAACAGTCCTATCTTATTAAAGGAAAAACAAAAGTGACAAGGACCCATATTGCAATGTAAGGGAGAGAAAAGTTTTGTTCTCTACTGAAAGTGGAGCACACTGAAGCCCAAGTGTTTCTTCAGTTATCGTATTTTCCTGATTCAAACTCTTCTGTTATTCTATATTAAAATAGTGCCACCGCATGTAGAAAATGCAGTTTCTGCTGTCCTTTTTTTTAGATATGTATTCAGAAACACAATTCAGATTGCAATTTCACTCTTCTATTAGAAATTGTTGTTCATAAACAAATGGAAACTATTATTTATAATATGAGGCCATTACAAAAGTGTGACATGTGTCATAAGTCCAAGCAACAACCTCCAGCTTTCCCTCCAAGTCAACAATAGTAAGTGAGCCCTTGAGGCAGGGACAAATTCCAATCATTCCTTACTGGTAGTCTAAATCAGGTTTAAATTCAAGTAAAATATTGTTTTGGAGGTAATTTTGAACATTGAATTGTTTGTTTGGATTATATTAGAACAACAGTGACCGGTGCATTGACAGCCATAGACCGGCTCTGAGAAAGGGGGTTTTCGATTTTGTGTCACCACTCCAAAAACATTCCATATTTTTGCTCCGTTTAGTTGGTTTGTAAACATACAGAGATCTAATGGTGACTTGATTACAGTTATATTTGGCCAGTGGAGATGTACAAGAACGTGACAAGGAATTTCTGCATTCTGATAATCTTGCTATCTGCTATGGGATTATATTACTTTACAATTAAAAATTCTTCCATTTTACAAACCATTTCATACTTTAGAGTCAATGGAAGTACATCATTGCCTGATATTTTAGATGTTTTAATATAAATAAATTGCATAAATAATTTGTACGTTTTAGCAGAGTTTTTTTTTTGTTTTCCAAAAAATTTTAAATTTAACCTATCAGAACCTTTTTTACCTTTATCTTCCACACAGAAGTCATAAGCGTAAAAAGCTCCATGTGTAACCATTTGCAAAAAAAAATTTACAAATTAAATGTGAGGACAATTTTTGTTGAACAAGATATTTGTAGGAGGAGTTTAATCTGTGTTTGGAGTGGAAGCTTGTGTTCAGTTCTTTAATAACAGTTCTTTAGTTAGGAAACAGAACAGAACTGAGAGTGATCACACAGCTTGACTCAAACATTTTAATGACAATGCATGGAGCCAAAAGATTGATTTTGAGTGTTGAGTAATGTGCGCCTCACTGTTTATTGCATCTATATGAGTTTATTTAATTAACCAAACCCATAAACACAAAGTATTTTGTTTCGCACCACCACAATGTCTGATCTCACCATTCGATCTCATTGAAGCAATCATACAAAAGAACAACCTTTAAAATAAAGAGTTTTCACAGAAGGACAGCCTTCCAAAGTCAAAGAACCAATCAGTGTAATGATGTAATTTGATATTGATATTTTGAGTATTTAATGGGACTTCTCCCTAAGCACGAGGAACTCTGTAATCAGAATTCCCGCACAGATCGTCTTGATCGTCGAAGGCTTATGAAAATTGAGATCTTTGCAAAACAACAGTATTCAGAACCTTAAGATATGAACAAATAATGATGAGGCAAATTTTATGAATCGTTATTTCTTCCTAAAGTAATATAATTTACTGAAGAAACTAATATAACGAAAGAAGGAGAGAAAATAACGTGACCATGAATTATTAATTTTAATGGAGTCAGATTTAAAGGTTTTATTGGTTTAATCCAAATTATTGTGTGTTTTCCAAAAACATTGCGCGTCTATCCTATTGTTCACCTATCTTCCTTGTTTTTGCGACATTTATCCAGCAGAGGGAAGTAACACGCAAATCCGCCTTCAAGCCGTTCCTGGTTACGCAATTGAACCAGGTACATCTCGGCCTTTCAATTTTTAAGAGCGAAACTTGCTCATTTTGGACATGACCTTATATTTATGCAGACACATAAACCCAGTTTCTGTAGCCACACAGATCTTGTAAATTGCAGCTTAGTTTTTCTTTGTTTGTTTGAATTTCTAAAAACTTAAAAGGGTTGCAAAAGCACAAAAAGAACCCTTTATTAACATTATTTCTGGATGATGTGGTGGCATTCCCATTTAAACAATTCACATTTTTTAACAAAATGTGATTCTTCATAAAATTGCAAAGATCACAGAAAAACATTGCAGCATGCTTCGATCATGCTTATGCTTTTAAGTTAGCGATTCTTCAAAAATTGCAGAGATCACTGGAAAACATTACAGCATGCCTCGAGTCTTACCCTTCTCTATGAGCTTCTCCTTTCTCCAGCTCTTGAATGACCCCCAGCAGCACTTTGATGGTTTGCTGGCTGGAGCTGATCATACTTTCCATGGCCTGCATCTGCGCATTAACATTTCCACCTTGACTGACCGGCACTATCTGCTTGCATGCATTGTCAGTCTGTGAGCTTCCTGTGCTACTCCTGCATGGCGGCGCTGGCATTGGCACAGCTGTTGAGGTCACCGGCACTGTGTCGCCCATGCTCTGCTCTGGTCGAGCTGATAATGTTCCCGTGTGACACTGAGCCTGTGTAGTGCAACTGACCCGCGGCAGTGTCTGTGATTGAAGGCCATTGAGCTGAAGAACTTTTTTACGCTTGGCTCGCTCGGATGGATTCTCCAAGCACTCCACCTGAGTGAGAGAGTTCCATGCAATAGGTCCTGTGACTTTTGACGAGGAATCTTGGAGTATACTGTCTTCTGGGTGTCCTGAGGGATCGAGCGATTCACAGTCTCTCTGGAAGCCCTTGCTGTGTTTCCCTCTGATGCTGCAGATCTGAAAAGTGTTTTCTGCTTCTGTCAGACAAGGGAGCTCCAGTGCGTTTGAACATAATCCATCGGGTTTTTCCTCCCTGGATGGATGTTGTTCTATAGTAGCCACACACTGGTTGGTGTGCATCAATGCACGTGTTTTTCTCACATTATGAGAGGACACACAATCCTTGCTTACTTCGGTGGCTTTTGCGCGCTTCACATCAATCACAAACCCATCATCCTGGTCTTTGCAGCTCTCCACTGCTGCGGCATGCTTAACTGTGTGAGCTTTCTTCCTCTCGAATGGGAAAGTCTGGTACTGCTTCCTCAGATCAGGAGAAGTTTGCACTCCAGTGCTTTTGGTGACGTTGGGGATTGATCGGCGAGCTGGGACAGTCATGTATTTGCGGTAAGCCACCTTATAGAGTGCTTTTCCTCCTTGGACAGCGACCTGCTCATTCTGTGCTTCACATATGTCTTTGAAGCGCACCTGAAGGGCTTTGTTCCGCTTTCGCACATGCCGGCTCTCATCTGAAGACCCTCTGAGCTCCAGGGCCATGGAGGCTGCAGCCTCTGAATCTGATTCTGAGTTGGTGAGCAAGCATTTCCCTGTGTCTTTGCTCACCATGCTTCCTGTGAACAAACAGGATAGATCAAGCCTATTAGTCAATCAGATTCAATGATGGATATATTTTTGAACAGGAACAAATCCAAAACAAAGCAAGTACATTTCGTATATCTACATTTGTGGGGGAGGGGTGGGGGGTTATTCATGTATGACTTAGAGTCTTATCAGCTTGTTTGAATTTGGTATCTGAAGTCACATTTAAATGGAATAGTTATAAATGCAGGAATTTAATGGATAATGAAAATATCTAAAAAAAAAAAAAGATGAAGATCGCTACTGCAATTGATACAAGGTTAAAGACCTAAAGTTTCTCCCAAAGATGAAAAGAATGAGGCTTCACTATGCAGCTGTTAATGGCAGAGAGTCCTGGAAAACAAGAGTCTAAAGAGATCACAAACTAACAGCCACCAAACAAGAGAAGGAAAACATTAATTTGGAGGATATTGATTATTTATTGCAGTTCTTTACATGACAAAACATGTGTTAGAATTTAAACAAAAAAATTAATAAACAATAATATTTTGAATTTAAATGGTCTCTATGTCTTCAATTTACATCAATTACTTACATTTTACATTTATAGATTTAAAAAAAGTTTCAGTATTGTCATTGCGATAAAGTTTGAATAACCGTGCGATTTAGTAAAATTTTTTTGTCAATTGACAGCACCAATATATATATATATATATATATATATATATATATATATATATATATATATATATATATATATATATATATATATATATATATATATATATATATACTGTTTTCACTTTCCTTCAGGGCCACACAATCAATCAATCAATCTTTATTTTTATACATTCCAGAGAGAGGCTGTCCCACAACTCTGCTTCAAAACACAAAAGCCAAGATCATCTTAATGCTTGTAATGCATGTTAGGAATAATAAGAGCTATTTATCAGCCAGACACGTTGGTCGGAAAAATGCGAGGATTCAATGCCAATGAAGTGCTTTAAAAACCAAAATAACATCTTTATATTATCTCCTTAGTTCATCTTGTTTTAGACCAAGTTAAAAACCTTGCTCCTGGTTTTTGTACCAAATTTAATCTCAACAACTTGATTTGTTGATGCTTGATTAGTGCTTGATATGCCCATTCAAATGTACGCTAATCCAAAAGAGGGCTCTAAATAGTTCAGAAATAACTCTTAATTAATTCAAAAAGGAGGCTCTAACGGCACTACTGAACTAGTCCTCAAATTTGAGTGCGATTACCCCAAGATTTCTAAGGACTGATTGGATTTCCTGGGAAATAGGACTGCTCAGACATCATTACTGTCATTGGTAAAGACAATGAACTCACCCTTGCATGGGTTCATGTGGAGGTCATTTTGTCTTTGAGCAAGCAAGTGATGAAACGACTGGGTTTAACCGAAAAATGTGCTTAAGCTCAAGTAAAAATAAAGCTTAACAGCTTAATTCTAAAAGATTCAGGCTCAATCAGGATTATCACCTCCTATCAGATGTCCTAACTTTTTGTTGATCTGCTTCAAGATTTACTTTTTTATTCTTTACATGTTACCATGTTGTGATTTATCCGGCACTCAAGTAAAGACAGCTGTGACTCTGTAACACATGCAAATCACAGGAACACTGTCATAAGTTGTCTCTCCTGATTTTAGTTATAAACTGCACACAGAAACAGTATTTATTTACAATATTCATTGATTTCTGAATGTTTCTTTATGATAGAGAGTTTTAGTAATGGAAAACTCTTTATGATCAATTTTGCTTTTTTAAACCAGACTTTTGAACAACCTACTTAAATTTCCACAATGAAAGCAGATAAAAAAAAGGCAGATAAATGATCCATTAACTAGTTTTATATCAGAACACTGACAGACTGGATTACGTGCATCTGCTATTAAATTATTGAGAATAGTGAGGAAGTTCTTGCACCAAGTCACTCACGCACCTCGTCAGAGAGAAGCAGCGGTGTCTGCTGCTCAGCAAAGAAATCTGCACACACCAGACGTCCATCCTTAAACACACACTTCGACTACTGACTTACAAACTTGGAAAACTTACTGACCTCTCTAATTTACTGTGCAAGCAACTGATATAATGCAACAGGCCTAGCTGAATGAAAACTGACTTTATTACAAAATCAGATCTGGCTTCCCAAAACACTGAACATAGATAAAAAGTTGAACTGTACAAAAAAAGTACATGAGCAGAGATAAAATGAATAAATATAAATATTGTTTATATAAAATAAGATAAAAACAAAATACATAGTCAGACAATGAAATTAAAATCCAGGGCTAAAGTTGAAAGCTGTATAAATTATAAAATGTCAACAATCATAAGCCAGTTAAAAAAATAGTTTTAAGATGAGTTTTTAAAATGCTTTAGCTTTGTACATCCCTGAGCTCACACGGAAGAGAGTTTCCACAGGAGCAGAGATGGAAAGAGCCATGTTTCCCGTAGTTTTAGTGTGAGTGTGTGGAACAGACAGAAGCTAAGAGCCTACAACTTGGGCTGTAAGTGATTAAAAAAGATGAACGGTACTCAGAGACCATACCCTGTAGTACTTTAAATGTAGGGTTACAATTTTTAAATACACATGGAAGCGGAGCAGGAGACAGTACAGTTATTTAAGAACAGGTGTGATATGTTTGTTTTTTCTGGTCCCTGTCAAGACAAGCAGCTGAATTCTGAACATATTGCTACCTGTCCAGAGTAGCCTTTAAACCCCGGCCAGGAGAACATTACAGTAATCCAGCCGAGACGCGACAAATGCATTGATTAGTCCTTCAGGGGAAGGGAACTGCTGCATAGGACGCAGTCTAGCTACATTTCCAGGTGGCAAAATGAAGACTTTGAAAGTCAAGCATGGATCGAAAATCGTCATTCTGCTCTTTGTCTCTAACAGTGAACCATCAAGAAATAGACTTAAGGCCCCAGTTTTCAACCACCCTATCTGATGTCGGGAGCCAATCAGCATGACTGTTCAGGCAAATGAAGATCTCATTAACCCATATTTGAATGACATAAACACAGTCTGAGATATAGGTCAAATCAAGGTCTTTTCCAGGTTTTGAATGAGCTTACGTTTGAGTGTCTTCAGCATAGAAGTGATAATTAAGAGCGAGTGGAGAAGAAGCCCTAGTGGAGGCAGGTAGATACAAAAGCCCTAAGAACAAAGCCCTAAGGGACACCAGTGAGAACAGATCTCATCTCAGATTTAAAATCATAAAACAAGTAGTAGTATCTACCGGTGAGACCCAGTACTAATAAGTGTACAGTTAAGTTCTTGTACAGATAACTACAGATAATACATTGAATTATGTATGCCACGAGCACTGCTCAGTTGGCTTTAGCTACAGTATGTCATCTGTAATCATGTCAGTAGATGACACTAAGTGTGCTTCAACACAAATGTGAAAATAATCGTTCATGTAAGCACTAAAGGCCACAGCTGCAGCATCCTTCATCCACTGCCTCGTGAACGTTTCGTAAACTGAATTAGCATCCCTCGCTAACCTGCTAGGCTCGTTTGTTCTGGGAGTTATGGAGCAATCTCCAAAGTGTTGTCTGGGCTGGTGACTTGTTTGTCTTTGACAGTTAATTGCATCTCTTAATCTATGCTGATTCTTGAGTGAATGATTGCAGGGAAAGCGCCTCGCTAGTCTTCTTCCCTGCAGCTCTCCATCTCACAAGAACTAATAGATGAAAGGGAGCTGCTACGCATCATCGCCCTCACAGACATTTCCAGGACAGGGGGTTGCTGTGTCTGACTGACTTTATTTAATGTGTACTTTGTCCTTCAGGAATGTTTGAGCTTGTTGTCTGCTTTGAGATTCTGTTCTGTTAGCATTATTCCGTTTTCAATATTTCTGCTTTGTCTGTCAGTCTTAATCTTGTATTTGACACTTTTGTTGTTTGTCTGCTGGATTTACATTGAATGAGAAGGTCTCTTTGGACAGCCTAATTAATTTTGTACTTCAATTATCCATCCATGAAAACATATTTATATGGTATGTTTTTTTTATTGCCTCACAAACAGGAGGCGTAAAGTGGATTTGACACAATTTGGCTCATTACATGAGGTAAGAATAGAATTACAATAAACGAGTTAGAACCATCGTGAAATACAGAAATATAATAATCCCTGTTCAATCTACGGTGGCCATGTTAGTATTGGCAAGAAGTTGTTGTAAAAATGTGTGATTATTCTTTACAAAGGCATTATTTATCTAAAATTCGCCTAACTTGTTGATTTTTTTTGCATCCAATTGAATTTTTTTATTTTGTGCCAAGAAGAATCTGGAGAACCCAGAGTAAAAAAAAAACCCATGCACAGATGAACTGTCCCAGTGAGATCACCATATGCGTCCCTTTTTTTCCAAAGCAATTAATGCAAAAGAGTCAAAGCCCATTCCTGATTTAAATCGTGTTTTGGTCTTTAAGATTTGAAATGGAAATTCTAAGATTAGATGACTGGAAATTGTGTGGTTAGCGAGTGTTTGAAATGTTCAAAAATGTTCTCGTTTGCTGTCACTCCAACCAATCAGAAGTTTTCTAGAGTAGCAACATGGTCAGAAACCTTAAAACCAGCAATGGCAGAAGGCCAAACAGAGTTTGTCTGTGGGAAACTTCTTACGTTTATTTTAAAATGTTCTGCGTTTTTTCCAATTCTCAGTCTGAACACACTTTTAGAAACACTCAGTGTAGTTCCGGTCATGCCACTGTTGACTCTAATTAAAAACTGAAATGTTCAGGGTTGACTTTTGTTGTTACAGTTTGATTTATGTCAAAAAAGTAAACAGTGTTCAACGTCCTTTGTTGTTTTTCAGTTAATCATTAGAACAATATTCTAATAATGCTATAAAGCTAATCGAGCTAATGGAAATCATACAAAATATATAAAATGGGACAACAAACCTTGAATGAATCTTCAACACTTCAACTTTTTGTTGTCGATAATTTCCTCTCACACTTCTTAGTGGTTTGAAAAAGATAAGCTAATCTAAAAGTCAAACAACACTCTTTCTCATTTATGTTTCCCTTGTGTCCTGAATGTGAAGTATTCCCAGTGTTTGTCAGGAAAAGCTTGTCACTGATGGATCTATAATCATCACAAAGTGAATTGCAGGCAGCCACAGTCCCTCTAGCAGAATTATGTTTAACGCCAGCCACTGCTAAACTAAAGAATGAATTCATCTTGCGATATTTTCCTGGCTGATTTCCCTTTGATATAGTGTTATCATAGCAGGGGCTGAGTTTGTTTAGTTTTTCACAGGGACTTCCTGCTCTTTTTGAACCTGCACTTTTGAAAGCCATCTTTAGTTTGAATGAAAATATGGAAGATGGAGAAACGTAATAAGGTGTTTTGTATTCACACCTCTTTCTACAAAAAGTCTGCACTGCAACAATGTGTGCTGCCTAGGTGCTTTTTTAACACCCTCTGTCTCGCATAAAGAAAAAGAAAGTGTCAAAGCACATTGAGGAAATTAACTTGAGATTGGGAGAATTAAGGTCTAGCACGCATAGCAACTGCATAGCAACCTGGATCTTGCAATAAAGGGTTGAACTTTTAATAATTTTTAATTAAACTGAATATTAGGTAGCATGCCGAGCTTTGGAGTTGAAAACATTGCTTGTAGGTGGATTGCAACATGTTTTCATTGAAGGCTTTCATTCAATCAGGCCAAGAACACACTGAACAAGGAGATCAGAGTAGCTAAAAGGAGCTACTCCAGGAAGCTGGAGAACCAGTTCTCGAATAACGTCCATGACTCAGTATGGAAAGGCCTGAATACCGTCACCAACTACAGGACCCCATTACAAGTCTTCAAAATAAATAATAAATACTCCTTACAGCTCATTGACTAGATAGATGCCAAGGAGGTGAACAACTTGAAGGAACTCTTGGGGTGTGATTGCAGCACTAATGCAATTCCATCCCTGAATATGTAAAAAGCACTTCTCTGTACTCCATCTTTTTATTCGCCTGTTGAATGTGGACATTATTCCAAAAGTCTCTACTAAGGTTGTTTTAAGAACATGTGCACACTTGGATGTTGTACATCTATGTTCTTTGTGCTCTGTGAAACCAAATATGGTAACAGCTGATGTCTGTAAAAAAAAAAAAGCGTAGCAAAATAAAAATAGAAGTTAATATCAAGACAATAAATAACAATTGGCTGTCCATACTTTTTTTTATACAATAGATGGTGCTTATTGGGTGCATTTGAAGAGAGACGTGAAATAATACCATATAACGTTTTTCTTTTTGATGGCACACTTGGTGCTTGCTTTTTGTTTTTGGAAATGAAAGCACCAGGACACCTGTGCAGCCAAGATCGCGATCAGAGACAGCCGAGGCCAAGACAGTTGATTCTGTGACCTTAGAAAATGAGGTCTTGAGCCTCACAAATCTACACCTTTGTATAGATCAAAGAATCAGATTAGAGCAGTAGTGTTTTATTTGAAAACATTATCAATACCTTTAAACATATCATTTAGATTATTTATTTGTATTTTAAAGTTCAAAACAGATCAAATGTATCTCTGGGTAATCATGATCGTTTTCTTTGTTTTGTTAAGTTATTTAACGGTTCGTTCATTGACCTAAAACAAATGCAATATGTCAAACCATTCATTTTACCTTACTTCTGCAAATCACTTGGTTGTACAAACATCTTTTTATTACAATTCAATGTTTGAGATTGGAACTGAAGCTGAATTGAGGTTTCAGATTGAAGGCAGAAGTGGAATTTTATGAAATTGAAAGAAATTGCTTTCAAGAACTGTAGTGTATTTAATTTTGTCGTAACAGTGTATTTAATTTTAATAACTTGCACTGTAAAAAGGTTCTTAAAATAGTAATAGTTTTCAAAACATCAAATAAATCTTCAAGTTCTTAAAAAAAATTGTTTATTGTTAAAACTATAGTTTAATTTTGTGACACTGTTTAAGGTTCACAAAAGAGGAAGAATTGAACTCTTTGTCTTTGAAAAGTGTTAATAAATATATATTTTTGGGCAGCTTTAGCTTTCCCTGAGATTCGATTCAAAGCCTCGTCATTGCTAGCTGCACACACAGGAGCTACGAGGGTTAAAGCTTTGACCAGTCCTTAGGATATGGAAAGGCTCTTCTGGAGCCTTTCTCTTTATTAGTGTATGTACGATCCTTACTGAATTAAAGCCAGTGCATGGAATCAAATCCTTTGTGGGTTAATCGTTTCTCTAATGCAGTTAGATGAGCTGGCCAGCTGAACGGCTGCTGTTAGAGGATTGATGCTGGAGCATTCTGGGGGTTAGGTTTCAGATAAGAGAAAGATATGAGCAGTGCGCTGTGTGTTGTATATGTCTGCTCTAATGCTGTATGTGTGTTTTGTGATACGATTTTTTAAGTAAAAAAAAAAAAAAAAAATGTGAAGAAAAAAAATTATGCTTTTTTTGAGTGAAAAGTGCTTAGACCAGTGATTGATGAAATGAATATGCACATATGTTCTTTCAAATACATCAAATCATAGCTAGGTTATAATTTTAGTTTAAAATCAAAGTTACTCAACAATGTAACCATTCATGACTTTATATTCTCCTACTGTTTATCTAAATACTATTCAGCTAGATATCTGCCGAAAACAATATGAATTTGAATTGTGTTGATTTGAATTATTGATAACTGTCGTTTAATAAACCTGAATATTAAATGCCATTAAAAAGATTTTTAATTTGATTTTTTTTTCTGAATTTTAATTAGAATTTTGTACCTTTGAACTTCTGAAATGTAAAACCACTGATTTTACAGGTACAGGACAGAGCAGTTAAGCATTTTGGCTAATCTGTGAATTTTCTAGAAAAGTGTTTGGCTCAGCCATGTAAACATAAATCGACCATGTTACTAACATGATTCGCAAGCTAATAGCATTTTACTATCATGGTCAGCAAATCGCTACAATGTTCCTATAGCTTCATCAACTGTTCTGTGATCTTCTACTCTTCCCTGGTGATGACCCCCCTGACCTACTTGCTGTTAGATCTGAATTTCACAACCTGAATTTTGCAGTTTGAATTTTAGAATATTGAATTTGATGTTTTGAAAATTTTCTTCTTGAAAGCTTCAAGTTGTATTTGTATAATAATATGTATAATGAATAAATTATTATACGATTTCCTACTCTTAAATAAATTCAAACATCCAGTTCTCATAGAAATTTAACAGAAACTTTCTGCCACTTTATAACCTTAGCAGTTGCTCCTTCAATGTGATAAGATAGTTGTTCTAATGTTTTAAACTACTGGAAAGTCACAAGGAGTTTAGCCATCTTTTTAGAAACACACCGCTAACTGAATTTTGTGATGCTAAACATCAGAATTCACTTTTTAATTTTGACCTGAGTGAGTATTGACAAACTCTGATTCAGGGTTCCCCAATCCTGGTCCTGGAGGGCTGCAGTGCTGCACATTGTGTTGTTGAGTACATTTGAACATTTAGCAAGTAATCACCCCTGAATCCCCTGAACACATTTTGAGATATTTTGAATATACTCCATTAGAGTAGCTGAACCATGCTACTCATGGTTCACAGATTTCCCACCTTAAAACAATGTTTAACACCCCATTAAACACCAACTAATTGTGCACTTTAGTGAGCTCAAGCTTTCTGGCGTGTTTAAACTTTCTTAATTGAAACATTGAAAAAACAACCCCCTCGCTAACTGAGAGGTGCTTTGTACTAACTTCTTTTCTGAAGTAAAATATCAGATCTCTTTTGCCTTCTTCCTTAGTGTGGCTGGTTTAGAGAGTGAGATGAATTAAAGAGGAAAACTGAAGAGAAGCTCTTGAGACCATCACGACTCACTCAGTCATGATTTAACTCTGATTCTTCACACATCTCCAGAATAGCAGCAGTGCAAGATCCCTGACCTTAAACTCTGATTCAAGCACTCACAATGAAACAATTTTGTTCCTTGGTTAAGAAAAATATATATATATTTTTCTGCATTCATAGTTAGTTTGATAATTCCACCAGAGAATCAAATATATGTGGAAGTTGTTGAGTTATAAATGTGTTCTATTTAAAATAATTGAAAATATTTAACTAATTCTAATAATAATTCATTTTTTTACTTCTTTTTAGACCTGATAGTCACAGCGTTCAGCTGACGTCAATATCCAACTCTATTTGAGTGATTTGCTATTACTTTTGTGTTGTTACCTTGTTTCACTCTTTCTTGGAACAATGTTAACACAATTTGGACACAGCTAAAACTTCAGAATTATGGCTTTTTATCATACGAACTAAAAGCCTGTACTTTTAGCATTTTTCACTCTTGTTTTTGTACCTCTTACCTGTTGAGTATAATCTTTAAAAAACGCATTTTATTTGCAACTTCTTTTCCCCATTTAAGGACTATATTGAGTGTAGGCATGTAAAGCGCACATATCGTTTAGTGAGTTGCTTTTTAAATAATGCTTCCTCCTAAAACTGGCCTCTTCATTGGACAGTTCAAACCAGAGAGGTGTGCCTATGAGATGGATTGTATCTGTGAGATGGATCATAATCTTTTAGATATATGCATTTAGCTGAAGTTTTTAAGTAAAGCGACTTACAATGGAGGGAGAGGCAGTATGCAATTTGTTACAGAGGCAAAGTCTAACTCTAATAGTTCACAAAGAGGGCGTCTTAGCTGATCATCTCAATGTTTTCTGCTGCAGCTTCTAATAAACTCTTATGAGTGCCTGACCCCTTCTGTGCAAGCTTTTAGCTCTCAGGGCATCCTCAAGGCATTCTCAGTTGTAATTTTGCCCTGATAACAATAATTTTTTTTTTTATTTTCAAGTCAGCTCAAAGATAGCGTTTTGTGCATCTCAGCCTCTGATGAGATGGTTCCAATCTAACCTCAGTACAGAAAATCTAAGTTCCCATTTTTCCTGCTTCTGGATTTGCATGAGAAAGTTAAAACAATAACCGGGTGAAAGTGTAAAAATCTTCTGTTTTTAAGGAAAGGCGTTTCTTTAATGGTATTAATTACTGAAAAAACTTTGGAACATTAGTTTGCATCAGTTCATCTCGCTTTTGGATAATGATCATCATGCTTTTGGATCAGAACCTGAATGACAATGTGTAATGCTCTGAACAGACCAACAAGCCTCTTAGTTAGAATGGAAACAGTCTGAGAGTGAGGGATTGATGATCATACATTCACTTTCGAGGGGACTGGTGATTTAATGCTGTCCATGATTTAACCTGTACCCTAAAATCACACTTACTAAATCCAACAAGTAAACTGCCTACAGTTCAACCCCCCACGAGCCCCTCTCTGTTGCTGTCTCACTCACTCTCTCTTCTGTCTCTCTCACTCCCTCTGTGTGGGCTGAAATAAAAAGATTATCCTGATGCTAAATGAAGCCATGCGATGCCTGGATGAAACGGCACCAGATCAGATGCTCTCGTTCCGATACGCTTGCATACAGCGGAACCTTTTCCGGCTTAAATGTGAATCTTTGTTCTGTGTTCACATATTTAGCAACTGAAATGACTAAGGTTCAATTATGAGATCCAGATTTGCTTTGAGCTACTATTACTTGTTTGGCATGATTACATACATCTTAGTTTTTAGTTGATCATCAGAACTCGAATGAAAATGATAAAATATGAATGATTTTGACCTCCTTTCAGATGCATTCCACTCTCTTTCAATTCCTGTCAGCACTGAATGGGCTTTGAAATAAGACTTAGGTACCAAGTCTTTTTTCCCGCTCAGCCCTACCCTTTACTCCTTCCCCAAGTTTTGTCCGGTTACATTCAAAGAAAACCTGCAAATGTTTAACTAAAGGTGGCTGGCCACAGGCTGATTGATAATCCCAGCTAACAGTGTGGTCAGTTGTGTCTGATGACATGAGCAAAGAGACCAACTCTTTTAAGCTGTTAAGTTATATATAATAGTTTGATTCTTTTTTGTTTGTTAAGATTAGTTTTCCATTGGTAAACGTTTCATTTGCGCCATCTTCAGAGCTAGAAACATGGGTCACATGTTATGTAATATAAAATTATGCATTTTGGCATGGTGGGTGTTTTCCATTCTCAAGCATACATTTTAGTCCAACGCCAAGTATTGGAGCAAAAAATGGACAAATAGATTTAGGTCATGCTGGCTCCCATAACAATGTATGAATACAGTTAGATTCAAGAGCTTCCCGGAGGATGAAATAATTGGGGTGAGATATCAAAGTGCAGATTCGAGCCAATGTGATTCAGCGAGCTACAAACTCTTGGAAAAGAACTCCAAAGATGGCAAATTAGCAAGGCTGATGTTTAAATACTTGCTCATTTCAGGCAGGGAGCTTTTGTGAGCCTATAGCATCATTTGAATTCACTGAAACAAACATGCTCTAGACCAATAATGCCTCTTTGACAATTGATAGCACCTGCTGATTAACCAAAAGTTTTCAAGAAATCATATCATGCAACTTTAATAGCCTTATCTAAGTGCAAATATATTTATACTATTCAAAAGGGATTTTTCCCATTATCCCTTTTCTTGTTGATGTCATCCTTCTATCATTGTATAAATGTTAGAAGTGTTCAAATACATTTTCCTTCCCTCACGAGTGTTCCCTCAAGACTTGCACCGAATTCTGATACCACCGAAGAGCATGTATTCTCCATCTCAAAATGAGCACCTATTTTAAGATTTCAGGTTTTCACAAGCCTAATATAGGTGCAATATTGATTTATCTCATGGAGAATCTCTAGAAGATGTATATTGAGTCCCATGTGTGATTCACCCCTCCTGTGATTCAACTACAGCTTGGAATTTAAATATAAGTTCACTAATCATCAGTTGCTTCCACTCAGTGATTGAGAGCAACTCTTTCTCCATTCCCTGTAGTCTTATTCCTTGTTCTTATGGAGTCTGTGGACTTCTATTTTAATTCAAAGCTCTCTGTTCTAGTAATAAGCTCAGTCTTCACTGAACAACATGAGGATGAGGATTCAACACAAACCATCACAACACTAAAAACCAGTGGTGTAAACTTGCCTTCAGACAGGACTCAGTGCTCCCCCTGATGACTCCACATGTCCCTCTCAGTGTTGCCCACTCCGTCAGGACACCAGATAAATGTTAGCCATGCTAGAAGTTTCTCCGTAGCTGCTAATTCAAATATGGAATCAGTCTATCCTCCTGCGATCACAACACATCCAGCTGGAGAGAGTCCTCTGAGATCTGCTCCAAAACTCACTCGCGTCTTCTGACCGCTGCTCCCCCGCAGCTCGCTCACAAACGCTGCCACTCACACACATACACACATGCATGCATGCACTCTCACTCACTCACACACGCACATGCACACGCACACGCACACACACGCACACACCTCGCCAGAGAGAAGCAGCGATGGATGGTGCTCAGCAAAGAAATCTGCGCACGCAAGACATTCATCCTGAAACACACTCTCTGACTACTGAGAGAGATCCCAGAGAGATTGAGCGAGACAGACAGATGAGAGAGCAAGAGAGAGAGAGTGCGGGAGGGTGTCTGTATGAGAGAGTGAAATGACCAATTGATCAATCTGTTTAATTCAGTTGAGTTTAGGGTCCACTTTATGAACCATTAGTTTGTCATTGATTTTTATCTAATAAACACTAATCACTAATCATTTTATTAAAAACATATTTATACAATTATCAACCAAGTTCCTTAAAAACTCTATGCAAGTGTAACTAGAAAAACTGCTGCAGTTTTGAAGGTACAGAGTGTACACACCAAATATTGATTCTATTTAACTTTCTATTTTTGTTGATTTTGTTAATTAGTAACAATAATTATTGGTAGTATTTTCTTTTTTCCCCACTTGTGTCTAAAATTTTGGCACTGTACTAAAAGTTAAGTATTCATGTCAATTTAATTTTTAAACCAACTATTTTTAAATCATTAGCAAAGACATCAGCAAGGCATTAACAAATAGATTATAGAGAGCTTTATTTTCAAATCTTAGATTTCTAAAATAAATCACAGAAAGAGAATCTTATTTATTTTAACAAAAGGGCCAATTGTACAAGAAAAACCAGAAAGCGGGTCGAAGGCCATGACTATCCAACCCTCACCCCTTTGTCCCCCACCAAGGTCAAATAGCAACCCTCTTAATCAAGGAAACCAAAAAACACACATTTAAAACACAAAAAGAGAAAGAGAGAGAGAGAGACATAGGGAGGAGAGAGAATAGAGAGATAGAAAAGGGAGAGACAGAAGATAAGTGAAGAGATAAGTGAAAAAGAGAGGAGATAGGAGAGAAGAGAATTTTGGAGGAGACATGAGAGAAAAATAGCAAGAGGAAAGAGAGAGAAAGGGGGGTGAAAGTGAGATAAAGAAAGGAAAGAGAGAGAGATTTGGTGGAGACTGGAGAGAAGTAAGTAAAAAAAGAAATAAAGATGGATAAAAAGAAATAGAGAGAGTACCTCACAGACACAAAGTACTGACTTTCCAGTGCTCCTCATCACCCAGTCTCCAGATTATATGATTTCCCTTCTGAGCTTTAATAGCAGTTGTCGTTAAATAGACGGCTTTGCTTTTCTAGCGATTTGTTGTTCTTAAATTTGTTCCTGTGAGGTTCTATATTTATATAACAAGTTATGCAGTACAATCAAATTTATAGCCAGATAAATTTGATCCCAAATCAGATATTTTTTTTGTTATTGCAACTTTAATGGTTGTTTTTTTCCTTTCATCATTTATGCTTTTTCCTGGGTTGAGATTGTGATCATCCTTATAAATGGTTCTCATAGGGAAAAAATGCTCTGCTGACACAGCACATATTGATTTTATTGTTCTAACTGCTGGGAAAGCTGCACAAACTCATGGATTTAGTGAATCAGCATCTTCCTCATTGTGTACAGTGGTTTGTGAATTATTTGCTCTGTTTTGCATATATTTGCAATAGAAGAACAAGTTAAATCAGTTCAACGTTTTCCAAATCGAATAGAGATTGACTGAGTACTGGTGTTCCTGAGAGATGGGAAAATCACACTCTAAAGCTCTTTGCTCATCTACCTGAGTGCGTGTCTCTATACTTTGCTTTTGTTTTTGGGGAGTCAAATGTGACGATGCTCTTTCCTAGACACTAGAAGGAATGTAGTGGACAGAGAAATTCTTAGGAACATGGGAAGAATATTAAATCATCAAATTTACTAAATCTTCATTGCGTCATTGCTTTTCTGTTTGAGAAGAGAATAGAGAGAGCCATGCGATAAGAGACTACCCTTAGACTTAAACGATGTTGCTTTATCTTTAAATGGAATGCAAATATCTGTATGTGTATGCTATGCTGAGTGGATGCATTAAAGGTGTCATATTATGTCCTTTCAAACGTTTATTATAAACGATGTCTTTGAATCACCAGATTGATCTGCCATTTATCCCTGCTCCTCATTGTGACAAGCAGCAAATCAAGTAACTTCAGCCATGTGAGCTAAACTTCCAAATACAGAGAATGTTCTGCATGCTTTGACCCAAAGAAGCTCACTGTAACCGTACACATAGTTCAGGTTAGTTTGTTCACTCGATATATACTTGCGTGACTTTAGTAAACGTTGTGATAAAACATTAGCCGATCAGTCAATTCGAGTGCCAGACATAAATCCGTTTTAGTGACCATATTTTTTAAGTTATACAGTCATTTTGTTTTCACCAACTGTCATTTGTGGAGGCCTCTCAACTGGATATAGATATTTGATATTTGATTTAGTCAGCTGCCGGCACAAGGACGGACAACAAGAGCTAAGGTTAGCTGCTGCATTATTGAAGAAAAAGAAAGAATGTTGCGCTGTACTTTCTACTTTTCTTGTATTTTACATTAAAAGGAAACAATGCCTTTGAATGTTTTCATCCATGTTAATTTCTTACATTGAGATTTTTATGAGGTTTTTCTTTGTTGAACTCTGTAGACAGACCTGCAATGCTAACATTATGCTAAAGCAAAATAACATCTCCCTCTTATAAAATCAAGATGATCAGAACAGCGTTCAGTTATTACCTAATGTTCGTCCAAATCTATTTTAAATGTCACAGATTTCATCAGCAATTTTTTTTTCATGAGTGGAGCACAATATTGATTTATTTTACTCATTTACATTTTACATGACTATTGTTTTTTGTCAGGAGAGAGATGTAGTGAATTAACCACCAACTGTTTGATTGACATTATAACATCTTTAATGTGTTAATGTTGTCAAAAGATAATGGTGTAAACAGCATATTCCACATCAAACATTAAGACATCACAAAAACAAACTTTTGATCTACTTTTTTCCTGTTTCAAAAGCAAGATTGACTGGAGAGAAAAAGTTTCACTTTCCACTCATTTATTGCAACTCAGATATTAATAAAATTATACAGATATTAATTAAATATGCAGGTGTTGACAAAGTCCATAGCATAAGTTGGATATGCAATGGCGTTATAATAATAATACCATAAGAATAATACCATATAATAATAAGAATAAGTGCGCATTACTTAGTTTTAAATGCACTTCGCGGAGACCTTTGCTTCACCTCAGGTGGTTCTTTCCCTCCACATGCATTTAAAACTGATAATAGACGCTTAACTATTGTATATGCCTTAAATAACATTGTACAATCTATTATTGGCTTTTTAAAATGTTAATAGATTTTTCACAACTTAAGATATGCCCCTTTTTTCCCCCGAGTGTTTATCCTACATTATTTATTGAATTTGCTTTAGAAGAGGCTCTTCCTTGTCTTAATCACTCTTAGATCTGGATTAAAATGAGAGTGTTCAAGATAAAAGCTTTGTAAGATGCCATTTCTTTGACCAAAGACAGAATCAAAAGTGGCAGAAGGTGATTTTGGCGTGCAACTGCTCTCTGGTGGATAAGCATGATGAGAACAAAGAACATGAACTTGCTTCCTGTGTAGTGATGTTTAAAAATTGGCTAAAACCAATAAAACCTCTAAATCTGACTCCATTAAAATTAATTATTTATGGTCACGTTATTTTTTTCTTCTCTCGTTATATTCGACTCTTCAGTAAATTATATAACTTTAGGAAGACATAATGATTCTTAAAATGTGCCCCTTATCATTATTTGTTCATATCTGAATACTGTCGCTTTCCAAAGGTCTCAATTTTCATAAGCCTTTGATGATCAAGAGCCGTCTCAGAAGTCTATTATAATTATTCAAGGCATTCACAAATATGCAGTTGCTTTTTGGGACCCAACGTTGAGTTCCCGACGGACAAGAGCCGCGCAAATAGGAATTATGAAAACTTAGGAGTTCCAGTACAATTCAAACAGAGAATGCATTGAACAAAGTCGCTCTTACTGATCAGAATATCTGAATATAACAAAAGTCTTCTTCACTAATTCGAACTTTTAGCTCACAGTAACTGCATCTGGATACAAACAATGAACAATACAACTATCTGTGCAAAGTCACTCCAAGTAATGAGGAAGTAATGATAAATAATGATTCCCAGACAAACTTCAAAACAAACGATTATGTAAATTTGTTAACCAGGTAAATCATAAACAAATCCACCTCCAGTTAAAATGCAATCACAAAATACATTCAATTAAGTACAGTTTAAAGTACAAATCAATCATAAGAAGAATGACTTTCCAACTAAATGTATTCTGATTAACCCAATAACAAGGAGAAAACCTAATCATTATTTAACTGCGCACCACATGACCTGGTGCGGGAGCTTTGATTGCAGAAACTCCTTGTGCTTACGGAGAAGTCCCATTAAATACTCTAAATATCAATATCAAACTACATCATTACACTGATTGGTTCTTTGACTTTGGAAGGCTGTCCCTCTGTGAAAACCCTTTAATTTAAAAGTTGCTCTTCTGTATGAATGGTTCACTGAGATAGAATGGTGGGAGACCAGACATTGTGGTGCGAAGCAAAACACAAAAAAAGCACTTGAAGACTTGCTTAATTAGATAAACTCATATGTAGATTCAATACGCAGTGAGACACTCATCACTCGGCTCCCAGACCCAGTCTCTTGGCTCCACATATTGTCATTAAAATGTTTGAGTCAACTCTGTTCCAAAAGGACAGCTCGTTTCAGGGACATCTCAGAAACATCTGGCTCAATGTCTGCGTTCTACCCGATGTGAATCTGAAATAGCTTTTTGTTGATTCGTTGTATTTATTTTAGATATTTTACAGTGTCCTTAAGATCTTGAAGTTCTCTGCCTAAAACTTCAAACTGTTGTTTTTTGGGGAAAAGAGATGTCCTGTAGGAAGTACTAAGTAGTGTAAATCTCACAATAAAATAGTAATTAAAATAATAATAAATATGGGAACCGTTATGTAAATCATGTATTCCTGAGGGGACAGATTGTGACTGTTAATCAAAAACTTAATGTATATTTTAATGGTAGTCACAGTTTTCCTTTGATGTCAGTGGAACAAAAAAATGAAAATAATCACAGATTCAATGTAAGCGCAGACTCTGTGATGCATTCTTGTCTAAGAGCCATCCATCACCTTGAAGTATGTTTTTGTTTCCTCTGGGCTTACTGTAAGTGTCAGTAAGGATGAGAATGGGTGCTAATGAAATGAGCATTTATAAATGAGTGGGAGGTTAGGATTCTGCAGGTGAGAAGCGCCGACAGCATGTGAAGTGCTGTCATCTCTGCAGGAAATCAGTGTTTCCCTGTCTGTGAATCCCTCTCGTGTGAACGTTACGCTCTGCTACCAATTATACACATGTCCTGCTGCTGTAATTATGAGCTTAAAACTCAACGTGCTCAATGCTACTCTCACGACACCAATCATTCTCTACACGCTCTACTCTCACTTACAAAATCTTTGCTTTTGAAACCAGCTGTTTCAGTAGAATGCTTCACTCTGTTACTTTTCCCATTGTTGTTTTTCCCATTTCCATTTCTATTTCCATTTCCCATTGGTGGAATAGTTTGTCATACTAAAGCAATAACTACCTAAAATACACTTCATCTATATTCTCCTTAAAGTGTATTATTTGTTGATTTTTAAACATAGTAAAAGATATGAATCCCATTCTACCATGGCACCTCCACATTTTCCTCAAAGCATGATTTCTCTATCTTTTTTTAAGAGTTCAGTTCTTTAACTTTAAAGGCTTTTTTGCTCTTCAATCTTTATATTTTCTTCATTTATTCTTCATTTAACTTAATATGTTTATATTAGTTCAACTACTTGCAAAATCTCAGGATTTTTTGTGTGACTGCCCTAATATTAAAATCATATTAAACCTAAAGTATCAGTTCAAATGAAATATTAATGAGTTCAGTTTGTGAATATTAAGAACGCACGCAGCAGCTAACAGTACAGAGTTCTCCCAGTAAGAAAAGCACCCTCCAAGCATCTCGGAGTTCATTAAACTCTTGGACTAAAGCTTGAAATCTGGGAAAGAGTTTTCCCTTCTCTTTGAGGTATTTAAGACACAGGAGTAAGAATCCCAAGATCTTCCACAATCTCTTTTTAAATCAATAAATCAAAATGCTTTTATATAGCGCTTTTTGGAAGTTGCTTCAGAGCAGCTTCACAAAGGCCTAGTGTGGAATAAGATGAGTTAAATGGGAATTCCTGTTGAATAATTATATGGGGTATAAAAAAGAACTGCCTTATAATGCTAGCTTAGGGATTGTACAGTAAAGTTTATTAGTAAGTAAGTTAAATTGACCAGTAATTACTTATTTTCTATAAAAGCCTTATTTATATGAATCTCTGATGAAATAAAGTGACCAAGACACTTTTTATTGATGTGAGAAAAAAATGCCCACACACACACACACACACACACACACACACACTCGCGCACGCAGAGAAAATATCTCCCCCATTGAAGAGCACCTCTGTGAGGTCAAGATTGCGGGACAGCACCTGAGAAAAAAAACAAAACAGAAACCAACAGTTTTAGTCGTTTTATCAACATTTTGTTTGTTTATAACTCCCAGACATCATGCCACTTAGGCACATACCAAGAGACTGTTATTTGAATGTGAGGTTGGAATGTAGTTTTGAAATCTGGGAAATATCGTGATAGCAGACTGCTCAGGTAGGCCAGAGTTAAGCCATTCACGGCCTTAAAGGCTAGAATCAGCATCTTCTAGTCAATGCAATATTTTACAAGAAGCCAATGAAAAGAAGACAGAACTGGTGTAATGTGATCATTCTTCTTAGTTCTTATGAGAACTCTAGGTTCTGAAATAGCTCTAAATATTTAGCTGACTAACAGAAAATAGCTCATTCTGGAGGTAATGAAAGTTTTAACTCATTTTTCTGCATATTCAATAGACAGCAATGTACTTTAAAATTTTTGCTGAGGTGAAAGAAGTTGGTCTTAGTAACATAGGAGATATGGTTCTTAAAAGTCAGTTCAGTAACTAATAACAACATGGTTTTTAACTGTAAGGGGAAAATTATTTACATTTTTTTAATTTTCTGAAAATTACCTCTTTCACTCTTAATTTTTTCCCTCTTTCACTCACATTCGTACTTTCTCTTCCTCTTTCACTGACACTCTCATGGTCTCTCTTCTTGCTATCCCTCTCACTCACTCACTCTCTATCCCTCTTTCTCTCTGTTACCCCATATATCTCTCTTTGCCTCTCTCTTTCACTCACTCACCTACTCTCAATCCCTCTTTCTCTCTCTATCTTGCTCCCTCTGATTTTTTGATGGTCTTCCTTAAGACCTTAAGAAAACAGTTTCCATGGCAACGTGTCAGAGAAGCATAACACAGATGAAGCTGAAGATGAAACACAGAGATGCTTCTTTGTTTCTGAGAGCGAGACAGAGAGACTAGGTTCAAAGACTTCTCTTTCAGATCAGAACAATAGTCCTTCATTTATTCATTTATGCCCCACACCGGATGCAGTCAACCTTCTGTCCATTTTTGGTACTTTCATTTTTTATATATTTTTTTTTCTCTTGCCCTTATCATTTTTGTCTATTAATCCATCTGTCCATCCACCTCTCCATCACTAATTTAAGTTCAGTTTTGTAGATTGTTTTTCATTCTTTTTATTAGCATCTCCATCAAAGGATTTGTTTATTCAATCCACTCAACCACAGATTCACCATCCATCCATCACGTCTCCTCAATCCATAACTGCAGCTAACATTTGGAGCATTCCTCATAGGTTCACTTACATTTCTGCGACCCATCTATCAATCACCTGATTTTTCCCTCTTTGTATCCATCTATCCATCTTTTCATCTTCCCATCAATCAGTCATGAACGGTTGCTCTTCCATCTGTCCATTCATCCAAGAGAAAGTACATCAGTGAAATTGGGCTTCGACTATTTAAAAGTCTATTTTAAAAATGTTGAAAGGCAAGAAAAGGAAATATAACAAATGTTTGTTTTACTTTTGTAAGCTTATATCTTCTGAAGTATTTTATTAGTATGCTTTGCTGTTTTTTTCTAGGTGCTGATAGAGAGAGAAAGATGAGTTGTTGTGATGCACATTTGTGGATGGGATTTCTGCTGATTTATGTAGGCCAGAGCTCATTACCGCTGCTGGAAATACTTGCAAATGCAGTTGTGGCCAAACAACACCACTAACTCTCTCTCAAAGTGCAAAGATCTGCTTCTGAACTTTCCTCATCTACAATCTACTGGAATAATTTACATTCTAACCAATTCAAAGATTAATACAAATTTACATTTGATGTGTCATAAATTTGAAATCTCGTCAGAATTTCTTCCCAGCTTCCTGATCAGAAAATTAAGTCAACACACCTCCAAAATATTTGAAGCAGAGGCTTCAGCTATTAAAGAAATAGTTGGATCTGAACCTCACTGATCTGTTCTCGAGTCTAGAATAGTGAGAATGAGACAAGCCCGTCCATCTTGTGAGAGATTCTCCAGGAAGAAACTGTATCTTGAGAATGCTAGAATATTAGTGTTTTACAAAAAGGAGGGTGGATGATGATGGACGAAGGCAGGGTATATTTCTATCTAATATAGAAAATCTATGTAGGAGATGGAGCTTATATGTGCATCAAGCGTTGAAACAAAGATGTCCCAGAGACTGTTATTTTGAAGCTATGGAGAAAATGCTTTCTTAGCGTTCCCTTTCTATTTAATTCAATTTTAAATTGTGCCGATCCTCTTCTGTGGGGTAGCAGAAAGACTCCAGGAGTGTTTATGAGATGCTTCATCAGACTGGAGAAATATTAATATTAAACCCATGCTGCTCAGCACATCACTGTCTGTCAGAAAAGCAGGATCGTGAGGTTTCTTCACCGAGCAGCATCGGTCTGGGTCTTTTTTTAAGGGTCATGGTTCTCTGATCCCGGGTCTTTGTTTGAGTTATAGGTTTCTCACGAACTGATGGGGCATATTTGTTTTCGCAGGGCAGCTTTGTGGCCTGTATGACTGGCACACTGCGTCAGATGGATGACTACCACTACACACACCTCATCAACACCTTTGGAAAGATGCGCACAGATGTAGTGGTGAGCTTTAACCAGTATTTCTGATCTTTCGTGTTACTCTGAAGAGAGGCAGCAAATGTTCAATAATGTGTAATATATTTATGTAATTTTTAATGTGTATTTTAGGGATATCCGATAATTATAAATTAGTTAGGTACTAAGACTGGTAGTAAAGGGGTCATTTAAATTAAACAAGTTTGTTTCTTGAATTCTGTTTTTAAGAAAAACACAGAGACGGTGTCATTTTTTTTCTTGCGTAAATTTGTTAAAAGTGTTAATTTTGTTTAATATGTTTCTTCAACACATTATTCAAGAAATGCATTTAGTAAAGTTGTTCATTTTGAGTATATACATAAACAAGAACACTTTATTTTAAGGGTCCATTGAGTTGAACAATGTGGCTCTTCTCTGCGTTAAAATGTTTTTTACTTATTTGGATAGTAATACCTTGTACTTTTTAAAATACAAGATAATTAAAAAGCTTGTGTTATAATATGTCAGACTGTTCCCTAAAAAAATAACAATTGTGTTTTTGAAAGAATGATAGCTCCAATTGAGTTTTTTGTTCTGGGGCTCAGTGTTTTTTACCTTTATAATATGAATTCAAATATAATAATTAAGCCTAAAGAGTAAGTGATGCATATGTAGTGTTCCCCTCAGGATACTAATTTAATTTGCTAAAATCGGTAAAGCAATTGTTAAGTTTGGGTTAGGTAATGAACTTGTTCTTGTCAGTAAACCACAAATTCTAGAAATGGTCTTCTGGAACATCACTGGTTAACTAATGCACTGTATTAAACAGTGCTGCAATTAAAAAAAAGTGTCCTATGTTTATTTCTTGAATGCTTTTTGGACGAAAGTAATACCCAAAGGTAGCACATAATTTTGTATTTTTATTCAGGAATAGTTGAAGAATACTATCTTCTCTGCATTAAACATGTTCTACCTTTTTTATTACTTCATTAAAATGGTGCCTTTTAAAATGAAAAATAATTTAAGAACAAAAGGAACAATGTGTCAGACCATTCTCACAAAACCTTAATTAAAACCAGAATCATTGTGTTATTGAAACTAAATTGATTTAAAATGAGTTGTGGATGTAAGAGAACTTATTGTTTCAGCTACCGATTTCAATGTAATATATTCCCAAGGAAGAAACCACTTTTTCATTAAAATATAGATGCATCAAATGCTTCTTATTAAATATCAAGATATTTCTTTCCGGTGTTTTGTAATGATTTGTTCTCGTTTTAGGATTTCCTGATGGAGACCTTCATCATGTTTAAGGATCTCATCGGGAAGAACGTCTATCCTACCGACTGGGTTATAATGAACATGATGCAAAACAAGTAGGCATACTTTCATTTATTTTGGTAGACAAGAAAATATCTTCCTTTGGTTTGGTGCAACAAGAAAGCCTATTCTTCTTTTTTAACAAGTAGTGTGCAAATTGTGTTGCTTTTAGACCTCGGTAAGCAGTTTAAAGAAAATATGTTGATCCTTTAATTGATGGAGAGGAGCTAGCTCTACGTTTTTCTTAGATTCTTAGTAAATGTAGATATGTTTTCTTCAGACATTCTCCCCTTTTTAAAGTATAGTAACTTCAGAAATGTTGCAATATGTGTTTAAGGATTCTTTACCCCCGCCCCCTCCGCAGAACTAGCTCCCGTTGCTTGGAAACAGCGCTCAAAATCTCCCCGTCTGTCTGTGTGTGTGTGAGGTGCGCCGTGTTCTTGTATGCTCATGCTGTGTTCATTCTCGACCTGAGACTCGCAGGTGCTGAAATGAAACCATGAATAATGAATCTCAGTTTTGTGCTGGTCTTGTTGTGTGTTTTTTTTTTTTTTCAATCCTATCTCCTCAGCTCCTCTGTCAGTGTGAATCCCATGTAACAGTGCAGATGAAGACTCAAGGCTCATTCACCCTCGACAGGAAGTCACATTGGAGTCGTCTTGTGGGACTTTTGATAAATCTGTGATCTAAATGAGCGTCTTTGATATCTATGTTATTAGCATAAATCGCTGGAGCGTCTGTGACTTCTCTCTGCTGCTTATGTGAGTGGGGTAAAGTTAGGCTCTGTATTTTTTTTGTAAAAGGATCTATTGATGAAGTTATGTGGAAGGGAAGGTTTAGCCAGTTTTTGCCTGGAAGTTTAATTAACTTAAAGTTTAATTCTGCATTGCCAAAGCAAAACTATGCTCAGATTGCAGGTCTTAATGCTCAAATAACGCTTTTTTTGTGTCTGACATACATTTTTTTCTATTTATTATTTGTTCTATTTTCAAATAGTATGCGTCTGCTATCTGTCTTTTGTATGAACGAATCGCTGCTCAATGTGACTTGCTTGCACATAAGAGGAACTATGTTACCCAGAAAGCACTGTTAATGGGAGAAAAAAAACCTTGACATGAATGCTCTTTGGCACTCTCATATCTTTTTTTGGCTTAAATTTTTGATCAGCGCCAACTTTATTAGTAATAAAAGTATTAAGGAAAACATAGAGACAGAAAAGACCAAATATTACACAAATATGGCGGAAGTTATAAGCGCTCGGATAATAGATGTGACTTTAAATGCATCACTGAGTGTCTTCCTGAAACGATTTCAATAAAAGGTTGTTCTCTCCAGCATCTGTGAGAAACTGCATTTGAAGATTAATTTGATAATGCAAAAAAACTAAAAATGCAACTTGGATGGCATTGCAAAAAAATCTATCCAATTCATCAGATTATTTTTCTCAGACTAAATAGTCACTTTAAGTTGCCTTAACATGCTCGAAAACTCATAACACTTTGCACACAACTTGGAATCTGTGGTTGTCAGGACGGAGCAGATAATGGGATTGGAGGTTTGAAGCGCTCTGTAGGCTTCTTACTGAGATCATATATAGAGCTCTTCAAGCTGAACAACTTTCATCCTTTAACTTTTAAGATTCGACAGAAAGTGAATTATTTGGAGCAGTTTGAAAAATTAAACAGTCAAAGCGTCACTTGAGAGCAGAGTTTTTATCTTACTACTGTAAGTGTGTAATACTTTTACTTTTTAAAGATCAGACAAATAATTAAAATTCCAGCTCAAAAACTCAAACCCAGATAATAATAATAATAATAAAAAAAAGAGTAAAAGCACATCTCTTTCACAAACTGTTTTGTGCCCTATTTCAGACCCAGCAGAAAGTGAAGTGGCTTCCGAGTTCACTTTCAAATCCATCAACTACATTTTGCAGCAAATTTGAAGTCGGTAAAAATGGCAGCTTCATATAAAATTGGAAACTGTTTCTGTACAGTGATATTTAATAGAGGAGCTTCAGTCAGGCCTAGCTAAAATGATTTATAGGATCTTTCAAACAACAATAAAAACTCATTCAGATTCAGATTACACTGTTCTAGCTTGAGTATGTTTCTGACAAGGAATGTTAGCAATTATAGCCTACCAGTGGTGCTGTGCCTGACTGCTCCTGACTGTACATCACTGCTCACAGCTATATTCATGTTATACAACTATATTCATTCTATATTCTACATTCACTACTCACAGGTATATTCATGCTATATGACTATATTCATTCTATATTCTACATTCACTGCTCACAGCTATATTCATCCTATACAACTATATTCACTCTATATTCTACATTCTCTGCTCACAGCTATATTCATCCTATACGACTATATTCATTCTATATTCTACATTCACTGCTCACAGCTATATTCATCCTTAACAACTATATTCACTCTATATTCTACATTCTCTGCTCACAGCTATATTCAAGCTATACAACTATATTCATGCTATATTCTACATTCACTGCTCACAGCTATATTCATGCTATACAACTACATTCATACTATATTCTACATTCACTGCTCACAGCTATATTCATGCTATACAACTATATTCATGCTATATTCTACATTCACTGCTCACAGCTATATTCATGCTATACAACTATATTCATGCTATATTCTAAATTCACTGCTCACAGCTATATTCATGCTATACAACTATATTCATGCTATATTCTACATTCACTGCTCACAGCTATATTCATGCTATACAACTATATTCATGCTATATTCTACATTCACTGCTCACAGCTATATTCATGCTATACAACTATATTCACTCTATATTCTACATTCTCTGCTCACAGCTATATTCATGCTATACAACTATATTCCTTCTATATTCTACATTCACTGCTCACAGCTATATTCATGCTATACAACTATATTCATGCTATATTCTACATTCACTGCTCACAGCTATATTCATGCTATACAACTATATTCCTTCTATATTCTACATTCACTGCTCACAGCTATATTCATGCTATACAACTATATTCACTCTATATTCTACATTCTCTGCTCACAGCTATATTCATGCTATACAACTATATTCTTTCTATATTCTACATTCTATGCTCACAGCTATATTCATGCTATACAACTATATTCATTCTATATTCTACATTCTCTGCTCACAGCTATATTTATGCTATACAACTATATTCACTCTATATTCTACATTCACTGCTCACAGCTATATTCACGTATGTGTAGTTGCTGTTTTTTTAGCACATGTCCCTCTTCAGTGTAAAGCTAATTTAGATTAAACAAATAAGTGTGCTAAAATGAGCGCAGATTGTGATTGTCCTTCTGCATTGGAGATGTGAAAAAAATAAAAGTTATATTTATTTTTTTAATTTTTTTTGTCAAGTAAAATTTTAAATTTCTCACCCCAATTTGACTAGCATATTTTCTCTCTTCATATGCCATTGTTTTGTGTCTCATTTTGACATAAAAAATATTTATAAGCAAATGAAGCAAGCAGGTTGTGCAGGCTTTATTTACTTATTTTGCTATAGAATGCTTGCAACCTCACTTGGATGCTTGGGACTTTTCACTAACTTCACACCTCTGCTGTTAAATGTTTATGCAGTTAAGGTTTTTTGACTGTGGATGGTGCACAGGGGACAATGATACTCTGTCCTGTCACATAGGGCACTAAAACTGATTTTGAATGAAAGACATTGGGCAAATATATTTTGCTGTAGCTGTTTAGCTGGCAAGCAGTTCCAGTTCCAGTACCAGCAGCTCCTCTGGAAACAAACTGCTTGCTGCTCTTTTATGTCCCAACACATTATCAAAACAGCCAGCTTTCATTAGTACAATGTGAAAAACATTCAGCTAAATTTATGAACTACTGTCAGTGCCCAGATTTCGTTCACTCACGAAAATTAGGACCAAGATAGTGTCTCCTTGAGTGATGGCCTTCAGAAGACTCAATTCTCTTCATCCATAGGTGTATTGAGCTTCAGGATTGTGTGAAATCACAATGCTATTTTAGACATGGAGCATAGCAAGCAGGAGCTATAAAAACACATAGAGCAACTGTAGTCCAACTGTTTTCACATTTAAAAAGGTGGAAATAACTTTATGTATTTATATAAACAAACAGGTTTTAAAGGGTTGCTCCGTTAAAAGAAAGGGGAAGACTCATATATCTACCAAAAACATAATAAACCTTTTAAAAGTAATTACTGTAACTTGAAAATAATTATAACCGTTTTCTTAGGGTAAACTCATCAGAGCAGGTATACGCTTAAACTGTAAATAAATCAAAATTTTGTTGTACATGTAAATGGTTTCATTTTTTTCCGGAACTAAACAGATCAAGATAATAATTATTTTGGAACAAGTCATGCCATAACAAAATGAGTAAAATGCATCCCTCTCTGTCTCTCGGGGTGTGATTAGCAATGTTAGCAGTGATTGAGCAGTGTATGAGGCACCTGCGTTCTGCTAATGGTGCATCTCAGAATTCATCTGGTGCGCTCTGATCCAGCTGCAATAACACTCATTGCAAACTAACAGCAGTGCTAATCTGTATACATTGGCTCCAGATGTTTGTAGAGAATGAGAAAAATATAGTTTTTTTATAAAATAGAGACATGGCTAAAAGTTTAATCTTATATAAATATGAAAATCATTGGTTAATTTCAGGAACACCAAGGCTCTAACCCTAATTCCCCCTAACCTTCCATTTTGTGAGTTCACGTGAGAGGAAGGGGTATCCCAGTTCCCTTTTTGAACTAACGGTCAGGATTTTAGTGATTGAATGTATCATATATAACTGTATAGAATTGTATATTTGACAAAAACGATCACTAGTTTCACATGTATAGTGCACCAGTGTTAGCCATATAACAGAAATGTTACAAAATATATTAACTTATGAGGCGCTAAATTGTGTTGAACAGGATGTTATTATAAGTTGTAAAATTTGTTTATGTTATAATTTCATGTCATAAATTCTTATGCAGCTCAAAATAAAATACACTAAAATAAAATGAAAAAGCGAATAGCTATTTCAATATTAGCTATTTTAAATTAATAATGTGAGATATTAAACTAGTATTATTAACATAGATGCGGTCATCTTTTTAGTTCCATCTAAAGGGAGAAATGTCACATCTGTGCCAAGAAGTGGCAAGTCAGGAAATTTTAATCACATGAACAGAAGAACCAATCACAGTATTTTACGTATTACAAAAAATTATCATAAAAAATGTAAAATTTATAAAATGTTAGTGCTCTTGTTCTGACAAAAAAAGAGCCACACCAAGCAAGGGCTGAATGCAGCAGCTCCATATGTGTGTAAGTGCCTTTAATAAAAATAAAGATGTCACAAAGCACTTCATCAAATAAAAAAAGCATTTTGTCCATTGAACTGAGTTGGTGGAGGTTGTCTAAACAAGACGAGAGTTTTCTTTTTCTTTTCCCCGTCATGAAATAGGGGTTGTATGCTCATGTTAAAATATCTAAAATAGCAATTCAGACCTGTCATACGAGCATAACTGAACAGCTCTCTGAAAATCAAGAGATTTTCAAGAGTTTGGAGTCAACAATAAATCTCTCATTTCTAATTTAAATCACTTTAGCTGTGTTCAGAGTATCGACAAACACTCACAAATGGAAACCGTTAAGCCTCTCTTTCTGCTGGAGCTCTCATTGTTATTCTCCTCTAGGTCACCGTTCTCAACAGCATTTTTCAGATGATCTTTGGATTCTGTATAGGTCACCTTCACTTTGGTGGGTGTGTGTGAGAATGGAGGGGTAAAGGCGACAGCTGTGTAAATTTGTTTTAAATTGTTGTGGTGAGCAGAAATGGCAGCGGTAAAACATTTGTTCACAAAAACAAACACTGGGTTGGACATTTTATTTTGCATGCAGTATTTAAGGGACAATCAATGATTGGTGTGCATCATACAGATTTAATGAATAACTTGGAAGCATGAAGGGTGGTTGCCTCCCAGGTATGGCTATTAATTTAACAGTCACATATGTAAGGTATTCACTGTATCATCTCTGGGGTGCAAAAAATCTTTTGAAGAGCATGGAAAAACCTAAAATGTTTATTTTTGTCATCATTTAGTTTTGTATTTGCTTTTAGCCTTTAGGTTGTCCTTTATCTTTAAATCAACTTTTTTTTGGAAACAAATTAACCAGTTTTCTTCATAAGACCTGTCATCACTCTAAAAGGACTCTTATTGAGAGGGAAACACCTGCTGATGCAGCTGTTTCAACTCTGGTAATTATAGTCATTATGCAAATAGGTACAGTCATGGTCACCCCCACAAAAATCACATTATATTCATAAGAGACATGCAGCTTGCATCTGTGTAAATGTCCAGTGTGTTTATTTGAAACATCGGTACAATGTTAACTTGTGTATGATGTTTGCGTTTGGTTGGTCCCATTTTTCATCAAAAGAAAAGAGATCTTCACAATTATTATTTCAAACCAAGACTCACTTGCTTTGGCTCATTTCCTGCAGAGAACATTATCAGAACTAGTTTTTTTAAAAACCCATTCTGTAAGCTAGGATTGTACATCTTTCAGGATAAGCGATTCAACTTTTATCTAGATGCACAGGTTCTATTACTATTTCCTTTTGTTGTAGACGATACGATTCAAAAGCGATTTGATAAATTGAATTGAAACAGAAGACATAATGTTACAAAATAAGCCCATTCTATGGCGGCTTCTAATTAATGTTTTGTTCTTATAAATATGAAAAAGACTACATTCTTTAACAAGATGAAAGATAGGTTACACTGGTCAAGAATGATCAAAGCATCAATCATGATATGAGCTCAAATTGAAGTTCCTGACACCTAACTTGAAATTTACAGCTGTGAAATAGTAAACCTCAGAGTTGTACTACTGAATTAAATATATATTAGCAACAATTGTTATTTAATTTGAACTTACAGAAACTACGCAAAAAAAATAAGAGTGACTGACAACAGGACATTTGTGAAAGCTAAAACCACTTAACCTTCATAAAACTCTCTCAAAATCGATATAAGACTTCTAAATCTATTGTTTTAACTTAGAGACTGTAGAATGACAGCTGTCAACAACGAAGTAAAGCCAATCAGAGGTGAAAACTTCCTATTTGTCTTCGGCTGCTGATTGGCCTTTCAGCTGATAATATCATGCTTCAATGAATGTGACTATTAAACAGGGAAAGATGGTGAAGTTAAGCAGACATAGAGCTTATTCACAGAGATGAAATCTGTCTCTCGAAAGCAGAGTTAGCAAGCAGTGATGTGGTGCTTACCGGTGTCGCAACCCAAACCCAACGACTTCTTCACTGGAGCGAATCCAGGTTCTAGTTTACACTTTCTTTGGCACAAGTGTTTTTTAGTACTTCTGGAACGTTTTGCATATATATATATATATATATATATATATATATATATATATATATATATATATATATATATATATATATATATATATATATATATATATATATATATATATATATATGAGCGTCACGGTGGCGCAGTGGGTAGCACGGTTGTCTGACAGCAAGAAGGTCGCTGGTTCTAGGCTCGGCTGGGGCAGGTGGCATTTCTGTGTGGAGTTTGCATGTTCTCCCCGTGATCGTGTGGGTTTACTCGGGTGCTCCGGTTTCCCCACAAGTCCAAAGACATGCGGAATAAGTGAATTGAATAAGAACAATTGCCCATAGTGTTAAAGTGTGAATGTGTGTGTGAATGTTTCCCAGCGATGGGTTGCGGCAGGGAAGGGCATCCGCTGCGTAAAACAAATGCCAGAGAGTTGGCGGTTCATTCCGCTGTGGCGACCCCGAAAGGGAATAAAGCACATATATATATAGTAAGCTGTAAAAGTATTTAGAATTATTCCTTTTGATTATTGATGCTGGCAAAAGCATTGAATGGTGGTTTTGTTGAGTGTGTCTGATGCCAATTCTTTAAAAAATAAAGAGCTTTCACTTGTAAACGATGAATCTTTTATGCACCTTTTAGTTCAATTATGTTTAAATCATCTTCAGGAGTGAAGTTTCTCTGTCACTTTTTTGGATGTTTGTTTTGGTCTCTCACTGGCTGACTGTTCTCATGTTTGTTGAGAGTTTGACCTTTCTCAACACCACATCATGACATTTGTTTTGTCGTGTTGGCTTGCTCTCACTGTTGTTGTAAGTCTCATGTGGTTCGGAATGAACTTCAGAAAATAAAAAAGGCACAAAAGAATGAAAGCAAGAAAACAGAGAATGAGAAAAACAGCCCAGGGGACCCTCAGAATGCTCACTTTTTTCTGATCTGTGTGAAGCACGTTTTTAAATATCCTTAATATTATTTGAATGGATCAATTGTTTTATTTAATATGTATATGGTAAGTTTTAGTAATTTAGCTAAGAGATGATCTTAATTCTTCCACCTCCATGCTGTTTGATGTTTTAATTGAATTTGGGGGGTTTAAGATTTAATCGAGGGTTTCTGAGCTATGAAAAAGCTGCAGAATAAGACTCTTTATGCTAATGTGCTGAATCATCCAGCACTGCTGGGTTACTGAAAGCAGCGATGCATGAAATGGATCTTGAGTAGCTGGAAGCGGCTGTGTTCACGTGTGATTCAGCGTTCAGTTTTCCTTGAATAAAAGCAGCTTCAAGTTATTCGGATGTAATGACCAAAAGCTTCTAGGGTTAATTCTTAGCGTGATGACAGATTCTGAGCTGAGACTGTTTAAGATTTTACTTCTTGTGATATTTTATTTATTGTGTTTGGGATGTTTTTAGCGATGCTTATCATCAAAGATTAGGATGCTGTTCCTATTTGTTGTTTTTTGTTATTCTCTATTTATTACATTAAATAAAGTTATGCTATGTTAGACTGACAGTAAATTTGTTTCATTAAATGTGATAACTCTAAATCTCTATTAACATTTTTAATTTTAGCGCCATTATGGGTATTCACATTGAGCTGAAATGTCATAGTTAAATTAAAAGGGGTCTTTTGTTTGCTGCAGACACAGTTCTGATATATTTTTTAATGATTTTAATGATTTCTTTTTTTATTCTTTTTTTAAGGGGATTAAAACATAATATATACATGGACATGGACAATAATATATTTAACACTTTGGAAGTTGTTCCTGTTCAGCTTTAATTAAGCCTGATTAGCTTCTTGCTATTGTCAGCCACAGTGCTTTCTTGCCACTTCTTGCATACATCAGGAAAACTACACATCACTGTCAAGTTGTTTTTAAACCTGTATCAGTTTACATGGAGGTTGTGTTGTTATTATAACCTTACAAAACTGTTACTTTATTTAAAAAAAACATTAGCCCAGATTTGTATTCCTGGGAAGGGTTTCCTGATAACGTTGTATCTCAGCTCTTATGAGTGCGCTAAGTGCAACGCTACAAATGCAATTAACAAGATCAAGTTTTAAGAGCTCTTAACAGATGGTGTTCTATGGGGGAAATGCTGAAATTCCACTGCATGTGAATTTGTAGCCTGTAAGTTTCTTTTTTGTTGGAGTTGTTTTAAAGTAGTTAAAAGGCTTTTGCAAAGGCCTTGTGTGCATTAATATAGTTTAAAAAGCTAACCCTTGTTTTATATTCTGGATAAGTTCACTCAAGTCATGGAGTCACTGCTTATTTTCCTGACTCTAGATTTTATTTATTTAAAGAGAATGGCTTAATATTGAAATTTGAAAAGTGAAGCAAATATGATTTGAAAACAAAATGATTAGTATCAGTCTGTTTTTATATTAGTTTGTCAACCATTACCAATTAAAAAAAATGTTAACAACTCAGTGTTCATGGAAATTAGAATCTGAAATCCTTCTGAAGAAGAAAATTTAAATGTTAATTTTACTAATGCCAAGAAAGCAATTTCTGTCTGAAGGAGTTAATGTTCTTCTAGAGGAGCTACAGAAACATAGAGACAAGAGATTGTGCATTTCTTGGGCACAACCAAGAATTGTGAAAATCATGACCCGATCTCATGTACCTCAAATAATTTCCTCAAAGCAAATTATTGAGATTATTAAAAGCTCATTCTTTTTTTTTCAAGACTTTCAAAATGTATGTTTATTCGTTTTTCTGCTAATAAATGTTTTTCAGAAATACGTCCATGTTTATTTTTTATCGTTTTTTTCTTTTTGACAAAATACAATCAAATCTTACATTAACATCACGTTGCACTTCATTAGAGTAAGGTGCACGGCATTGTAAAGGTGTAATCTGAAGGTGTTCTTTAGATGTCCTTGTTTTCTCTACGCTTAAGATGGATTTTACCCCTGCACGATCACTCCAAACAGAACGTTATTTTTAACGAAGACTCATAGGACATCTAAACGTCCCCATAGGCCACATGAATATAAACCACTGAAAGAATACAAACCACTGAAAGAACACGTAAAGGAACCTTTTTTTTTAGTTTTTTTTTTTTTACACTTTTAAAATTTTTTTTTTCCAAATTAAGTTTGGAAAGGTCTTTTGGCTTCCTTCAGCTCATATATCAAGTCACAAGCTTAGCCCCTTAGCTCTTTGAAACTAAAGTTCCACTGATTTAATCCTGAGCTCATCCTCAAGTTTTCAGATTTATAACGGTTCTTTTTTTTTTTTTTTTTTTTTTTTTTACATTTGTGTACTTTCAGGTTTCATTATTTCCCCACTGAATGCAATCCCCCATTTTTCAAAGCTTTTTCTAAAGGACATTGGTTTAACAGTTCACTTTAGGATGTTAAGGCAGGTCCAAAATAAAGATTGGCAGTTGCTATGTGACTGTACATGCATTTGAGGTTTTCCTGCAGATGTCAATAGTTTTTTTGAGTTATGGGTTTTTCATGAACATGAGGTTTATCCACTTGAGTCACCTGATCTGATCATATTTGATTTACAATTCTTCAATTGTATTCAGATGTTCAGAAGAAGATGTGTTTTATTTGTCTATAGACATGGAAGAAAGTGGAGCAGCCTGTGTGTTAAAACAGAAAGGTTAAACAGTTCGCTTACTTCACGCTGATACAGCCTCTGAGAGAGATCATGTGACCTGTTTCCTCAGGGAACTCTCTAATTTATTCTTCATCTAGAAAAATAAATGATCAGATCCTAATCTGAAATTGCCCTGGTGCAAGCCATTGACCTTCTTTGCTCTTTTAGAGCAAAACTGAGCTGCAGTCTACTGATGCTAGGATGCTAATAGAGGCCGACTGCTATCGCACAGTGTTTTCTGAACTCAATTAGCAGCGTGATTGTTTGATAAACTCTCATTAGCATTAAAGCTAGATGAGCATGCCAATCGTTCCAGATACAGCTGGGGCCTTGTGCCACACTCAGGATTAAGCCACAGATTCAGATATTTAGCTAGCTAATTCTTATGATTAGGATGTATTTATTATGCATGACATGTAAAAATGTGAACTTTGCAGTACTTCTCTTCAAGACTGATGTTCATATATATTGCATTACAAAGTTAATTTTGTGTTATATATTTGCATTTTTATTCTATACAAAATAGAATGTTCTCATTGTCTAGCGTATAAAATAAGCCATTCCATAGATATTCATCTTTTCAAAAATGTCTCTCATGTTTTAGTATTGTTCCCTCATGAAAAACATGCTTCGAGTCATAATCAGATTGGTTCATGCATGTTTGTGTAATCCTATTTTTTTTTCTGAGAGCTCAAAATGGCTTGAGGGCCTTAGGTATGCCCCTTTTCCTGAAGTCCCGCTCACAAATCAATCAGATAAAGAGCTAATGCAGCTCATCTCAATGAAGAATGAATGCACGGACTGACCCGGAAGTAAACTGTAGCAGATCTGTGTCGATAAACAATGAAAAGAAGAGTTCCCTGACTGAAGAGTCCGAGAGTTTCAAAGTTTCACTGAACACTACTTTACCCATGATCAGGTGAAGGCACTAATGTTTATGTGATGTGCAACTTGTGAACTTGAATGTCTTTCTACATCGGTGATTAGTAACTCAAATTTAATGAAAACATCTAAAATCGCTACATGGAGCCACCGAACCAGTGCTAAGAATGCAGGTGATAATGTTTGCTCTGCTAACAAAAGAGGAGATGTAAAACTTTACTTTTCATACTAAACACTTATAACTCAGACAGAATAAAACAAAATAGTTGTTTAATCTTTATCGTTATTATTTTTTTTGTCAATATCTTAAGAAGGATTGTTTGTTTTTAGACTTAATAAATATAAAAAAATATTCTAAAAGTTATGTTATGTGCAATAAAAAATGTTATGTTGAATTTGACTGTTTTATATCATGTTAGATATGTGTGGAATCATGTAGATTTTTTGTATTTTACTAATTTAAGCAGCGCAGTAATTACTTTCCCTGGTAATTAGTTACTTCTATAATGATGTAATTCAGTTACTAACTCAATTACAGTTTGTGAAAATTTGTAACTATAACTATTTTTTAAAGGCATGTTCCCAATTCTAGTAGTGATAATTCAGAGGGGTCAATTATTTATTATCAATCATTTAAAGGGGCATGATATGACATCTTTAATGGAAATATGTGTTTATAGTTTAGTTCTATCAACTGATAACACAATAAATTAAGATGGTTTAATGTTTAAATCATTTTATTTCATTTTTAGGTCACTGGACTAATGACAGTGGGTTAGAAAGAGCCGGGGGTAACTTACTATATGCACTGTAAATTTAGAGTTAAAATGGCATCATTCAAATAATTTCACCTCCATAACACTTATAAACAAAAAAAACACTTCACTTTCTTTTAAAGATTAATTTACACAGAAATCTGCATAGCCACTAATCCAGTCTCTTTGTTAGCCTCACTGAAGAAAAACTTTCACCTTGAATCTGGTATATGGTCTATAAGCCTTTCAAACAGATGTTTTTTTTGTTTCTGTGACGCACCACATTCACCACATCTGACCTGGTCCTTCACCCAGATTCTCCTTCCCAATCTACTATATTGAAGGAGCTTCCTCTATTGTAAATTCCAGATTATTGTATATGTGGGAATCTCCTATAATAGGGGAATCCACAAGAACTGTACACAAACCTAAAAATGTGCTTTACATTTTTTTTCCTATATTTTCACCCATATTACCTAACTCTGCTCCCTGCTATTACACAAAATTCAATTTCTTTGGATATTGCTTACTTCAAATAAAACAAGTGATTGGTCTGTGTGTCTGATGGATGACCACTGGCTCATCTGGGCACCTCTCTGTTGGTGTGGAAACAGAGTGCAGGTCTCAAACTCTGTATGTATCCCTGTCTGTCTCTCTGGGATCAGACAGGTTCTTGAGTGGATCAAAGCGTGTTGTGTTCAGTGCAGCAGTAAATTGCCAGAGACTAAAACCAGCAATGGAAAAGCTCAGGAGTTCACTAAGTCCTTAACATGTATTAGTTAAAAGTTGTGGAATTCTCTTTGAAATCACATCAACTGCGCACAATATCATCATGGGGATTCTTTCGGCATAGTCCAACATCACTCAAGCAACCCATTGCTAAACTTTTAGTTTTTTTTATTACTAGATAACCTGCATTTGATGTGTCTGGTGTTTAGTTCAGCGGTTTTTATATTTCTTAATGAAGGTAGCTGGAATGTGGAATGTTGCTACTGTTCAACATCATAAGTTATTTGAAAGGTTTTCTGATAATGCCTGATTCTGATTAGGGCTTTTACAATATGATGCAATCTGTCTTTTACATTAACTTAGCTTTATTTAGATTGACATTATTTCATGTTTACATATCTAGATAAAACATGTTAGAATATTTGTTTAATGCTCAGCCCACATAATACAATCTGAAGTGTATTGTTATCTTAAAATTTAAAAGCCTTTCTTTGAAGAATTATCATATTCCTTGTGTCACTGCAAGCTCAGAAGTAGTGCATCCTGCAGGCCCTGAATCCTCACAAGGCTGTGTCAAACAGAAAGACTTCCTCTAGACCTTTCGCCTCATAGAGCAGTTGCCAATGCTCCGTTTCTAGGTGCTCATGGTTTGTTTTCTTGTGAGAAAGCGTGACTCAGGAGATATCGTGAGTTGTTTTGCAGTACATTATGTTCAGTAAGATGGCTGTGACTGTTCTGTGAATCCTCAATACAAGGTTGTAAATGACTATCACACGTCTTACTAAAAGCTTCCCTGGACTGATTTTCTTAATGGTTTATATTCATATCTTGTCCAAGCAGACTTTCAGATCTTTTGGCTGCTTCTTTTCTCTCTGGGTTTCACTAAGATTTCATTTGTATCATTTCTTACAATTCTTCAACTTCACCACTCCTGCCTTTTCGGTTATTATTCATATACTAAGAATTTCATGTCTTGCCATCTTTATAAATGTGTTGTTTTTCTTACTCCAATATTTTAACAATTTTATTATTTTCAACAAAAAAATTCATGGGAATGCAATAATTGTTTGCATGACTGCGGGGTGGGATCAAGAATGTTACAATGCTTTGTTAAGAGATTAGCATGAAGCTTATTTTATCAACATAAAGGAGTCATAACATGGCGTCTTTATGTTAATAAAGAAGGGTAGCACTATTTTAAGGAAGCAAAATCAGCTAGTAATTAATAACCATTAACTGCATTTGTTCATGGCTTGGTACTTGTGCTTGGGATTTGTGCATAGTTACAAGCTCTTTATTTTGTTGCTTGTAGTCTTTATTGTGTAACATAGTGCGTTCAAATCATCATCTACGTTTTTTGTCATCATGTTAATGTAGTGAGTAAAATGAAGAAAAGAAAGAAGATGGTGATGTTTTTCCTGCGATTTTGAATTCAAATTCAAATGTTTCAAATTAAAGATTAGAAGTGAAACCAAGTGTTAAAGAATGTTAATGTTAAATATATGTTGATCGTATTTACAAATTCTCCGAAGACCGTTAATTGTTCAATAAGTATCTGAATGTTGGTATGTTTAATAAAAGATTGCTTAGTGCTATACTATGTTTTGATGTGACATATGTAAAAATAAAAGTGTTGACAACAAAAAAACATGGATTTTCATATTGAAAATATGAATATGAAAAGTCTGCTGCATCCTTTGATGTGAAAAAAAAACCTGTTAAGTAGTCTGTGGCAAAAAAAATCTATATAGTTTGTATGATATAGAAACAGTATGTATTGAGGAAAACCCACATAATAGCATGTTTTTTAAAAAGTGTTAGTTGTTATCGTGGATGTATGTACAAATGTACAAAATTGTGTTTATCCGAACAAAATATTTGTGTTTACTAGTGAAGTAAAAAGCTCAAACAATATTTATCAGCATACACTTGTGTAGACTGGTAAAACAATTATTTTGTGTGACATCATATCAACAATATATAACGAACCGTGCAATCATATTGTGTGATCATATAATGGACGGATGGATTGGCCCTGTTATTGAATCTCGTTTCAAAATGTTGTTTCACTATCGAAACAGTTTATGTGTGTCCTGTATTTTACACACGTGAGAGAAAAATGTCTACTTCAATTTGTGTAGAAGCGTATTGTTTGAGTCAAATGTTAGGTGAGTATGTAAACAGAGCATCTGAAAGAGAGGGCTGTGGTTTTAAGTTTGAGTGAAAAAGATAAAATAAATGTGTTATTCTACATTCATATGTCAAAAGTGTTTTTTATTTTATTTTATAATGTTGCTAAAAAAGGATGCATCCTGATAGTTTTATCCTAAAACTAATAACTTACCAAAAATATCTTACATCACTAGAAACAACCCTAAAGTGACATCACACACTGATGAGGGTTTGACTGGCTGGGGAGTGTGGGCTCGTGGATCTGACCAATTAGAAAATCTGTCAGAGAGGATTGATTTGATTTAGACCCTCCACCCCACAGACCTCATCCTCTGAGCAGACAACCACGTGCCATGAACAGGCATCTAGGCAGAATCTCTGAACCAGCCAACACAGAGTCGCATCCCACAGTGCGAGCCGGTATTCAGGGATCAGAGTCCCCAAGTCACAAACTCTAAACAAAAGTACACACTGAGAACACAGAACACAGTCTCATCAGCCACATTCTTCAAAAGCAACTGTAAATGAGGCTTTTTCTAAAACTAATGGACACATTCCCACGTTGAAATAAAAAAAACATTTTATACACATCTATAAAAGGTCACTTAAGGTCATGAACTGGACATGTCAACTAGGGTGTGCGCGTGCGCGTGTGTGCGTGCGTGCGTGTGTGCGTGCGTGCGTGCATGCGTGCGCATGTGTGTGTGTGTGTGTTTGAGAGGGAGATCCTGTGGTGCTAATGAGATGTCAAACCTGCGACACACACCAGGGCCACGGTGGCACATCCATACTCATTCTTTCACTCTGGAAATTAATCATTTGAATCCTGTCTGATCCACTTCTGCTGGGGACTTTGACTCTGGAAATAAAGCATTAACTGCTTTTTCACGTGCAGCTTGGTCCTTCACACTATTTGATCTCAGAATAAAACAGCTGGAGATTACTTCATATTCAAAAGGGATTTATCAAGATGTTTTTTTTAAAGAATGGGCATAGCTGCTAGGGGCATTATTGTTGTTATGAAGAGGAACTGGATTTATTATTGCTACAGCATAATGCTTATTTGAGGAATCTATACCAAGAGTTTAATTTCTTTCTTTTAATTAACATTTTTATTTGTTTCAATTTATGCATTTGTATATTTATTTTTGTGTTATTATTTTCATGTATGTATGTAATACATTTTTCGTTTAGAAGAAAAGACTCAACAACTTCTGGCTTAACAAATAAAACTGTTGATGTTTGTACTTGACCAGTTTAAGGAGTCTTGTTTCTTCCTTCCAGAGTGTTCCTGCGAGCTATTAACCAGTACGCCTCCGTCCTCAGCAAGAAGTTCCTTGATCAAGCCAACTTTGAGTTGCAGGTCAGTCTCAGCACAAAAAAACATCTCCATTTGCTAATTCAATTCATAGTCTTTATCTTTCTTTCTTAAAACCTAGTGATGCATAAGCCAAGGAAATGATATTGAATGTATATTACATTTGAGACAAAATAGTTTTTAGTGTTTTTAAAGGGTCAAGTATTGTCAAGCCGTGATGGTCAAGAGAGGAATGTGGACCTCAATTGCATGACAGTTTTAAAAGATATTTATTAAAGCAACTAATAACAATCCCAGGGAAAGTACAGCAAAGAAAACAAAACCCACAAAGGGAAAACAAATACTAGAAAACTCAAACTTAAGAACTAGAAAATAACAACAAAGAAATACACAGACACTCCTTAAATCTCCTTCACAATAAAATTCGCAATTACTTGCGCCCAAAATGTTCCCGCAAGGAACCAAAAACAAAGGGATGATTATAAAGGGGAATCAATTAAACATAACAAGGTTAACCCAGGTGTGCTAACTGAAAGATCTAATTAGAAAAGGAGAAGGACGAGCAAATGTAGGAAAACAACAAAAGAACATGTTTACACATATAAAATCAGTTTGTTTGTTTTTTTTTGGTTTGTTTAACTACTCTGCTGTTAAAACCAACCAAACACTTAACAATACGTTACCAATCATAAAGCAGGATTGAGTCAGTTGACTTTTGTCACTGAAGTCTACACTGAAGTCAACGGAGGTTGTGCCACTTGGCTAAGCTGTTGTTTGTGTTCTGAGAAAAACAGGATGTTGTAAAGGGCACAGGAGAAGGAACGTACAGCCTCTCTATTCCACAAACTCATTAGTTTCTATGGTAATGGTTTAATATAATTAAGAAGGAATTTGAATCAGTTGGAGCCATGAGCATGTTTCTCTCTCAGCCTGATTGAATGGGAAAGAGTGACACTCAAATCATGTTTCGTGTCCAGTCTGCTCTAAAATAATGTTAAAAGGTTGGGCTCTTTCCTTGAAAAAAATGTGTTTTACTTAGGTAGGATGTCAAAAATCGGCAGGTCTTTCAGAGATATTGTAGAGATCTCAAGGTTGTCTGACATGACTTTAATGTAGAATGTTGTCTGACTAAGTGTCTTTTCACAATCTCAATGTTCCTGTTTTTCAGCTTGTTTTTATTTTTTGTGCCATTTTTTTTGTGAGAAAAGATTCTTGACGTTCTCAGCAAGAGAGTGGATGAGTGAGATACATGATAGGGGTTAACTCAGTCAACTTCAATCACAATTTCTCAATCTTTGATGTGAAGCAAAGTAGTACAGTTTATGTAACAGCTCTAATGGCAGTGGGGTCTTCTATGATGATTATAATTTTTATGCTCTTTTAGTCATACTGAAACCAACCCCAATATTTTCTGTTTCATGTTCCTTCAGTTGTGGAACAACTACTTCCACCTGGCTGTGGCCTTCCTTACCCAGGAGTCTTTGCAGCTGGAGAACTTTTCAAGTGACAAACGAGCCAAGATCTTCCACAAGTGAGCATACTTTTGTAACTTTAGTACAACTTTTTACAATTGCCTTAATAATTAAATTTGATGACTTTTGAGCAAGTATTGACCGAAAACGGTGACAATAGTAAGATGTTCATGCCTTCAATTTATATAGGCCTTTTCTAGATACTCAAAGACACAATTTATTCGCTCACAATAATAGATATACAATAATATATTAACAATAACACTTATGATAAGGCAATTATATTGAATCAACAGCACCATCAATTGTCTTACAAGAAGATGTGGCCCAATTGGTTAGAGATAAATAGTAAAATATTTCCACAGCTGACATTTTATTACATCATGCTTAAAATGAGGTGATTTTTATTATACACATTGATTAAGCAGAGATCTCAAACTTGATTCCTGGAGGGACGCAGCCATGCATAGTTTTGCTCCAAACCTAAGTGAACACACCTGAATCCACTGATGAAGCTCCTCTAAGTTTGGTTGAAGCTACTGGTGTGGATCTTAAAAAAGATTGGAACAAAAACCTGCAGTGTCTGTGGCCCTCCAGGAATTGAACCCTGAATTAAAGCCTCTGCATTTATGGGATCCATGTTGCATTTTAATAACAGTAAACTGATATTGTTTACTTATCTTTGTCAAAGACATTACTGTAACTAATTCAATTATATTGTAGTAACAAAATATTTTATAAACACACATGTGCAAAGGTATAATAATCACAAGTGCGATTGTACGTAAAAACAGTACAAATTCTGGAATATAATTCTAAGTCAACATACATTTATATTAACAGGTACAATGTAGAAGAAAAGCATTAAAATAACCAGTGCAACAATGAGTAAAAAGTTTACTCCTTCCTGGGTTTAGACTCTTCTTCTAAGCTGTTCTCCGGGCTCTTCTACGCTACAGCCACTAAGAACCTCGTCGAGAAAGTGACTGAAGAGCGCCCTCAAGTCGTACATTTATGTAACATCAGCACTGTCTCGCATGTCAGCAAAAGATCCACATTCAGAGCATGGAGCTTCACATGGCGTCAGACCAAGGCGATAAGGTAGCGGCGAGCTTTTTGCTTTTGGCTGTTGATCTCTGCAGGCTCGTCAGATGCCATTGATTGGAAATTAAAAATGAATGGTTGAGCATGTCTGGCACATTATCGCAGAAAAAGTACGCCCCATTGTGGCTTTACCTTTACTCGGAACAACAAGTTCTATGCCAACCAATCAGGCTTTAAGAGTGGAGACAGCCAGTGCTAATGTGAGATGCCAGTGCTATCTCCTGATCATCACTCCTCATCTTACTAGACATTTCTGCTGCCTTTTACAGTCAACCACCAGATCCTTCTCACCACTCTCTCTGCCATGGGCATTACTGGCACTGTACTTGACTGGCTTGACTCCTATCCCACTAATTGATCTTTCAGTGTCAGGTGAGGACTCATTGACCGGAGTTCCTCAGGGCTCAGTCCTTGGTCCCCTTCTCTACTTCATCTACCCAGCCTCCCTGGGCCCTGTCATCCAACACTGCTATGCTTATCACGTCTGGGCTAATGCAACTCTCTCCTGGCAGGACTCCCAGCAAATGTGCTCAAACCTCTGCAGATGATTTAGAACTCTGCAGCTCGTCTTTGCTTCAAGGAACAAAAGCAAGCTCATGTTACTCCCCTCTTCATCACTCTTCACTGGCTCCCCATCGCAGCTCATGTTAAGTTCAAATCACTGATGCTGCCTTACAAAACCATCTCCGGATCAGTCCCTGTTTATCTCCACAAGCTCATACACTTCTACATGCCCTCCAGTAGCCTTTGCTCAGAGAAGGAACAGCGTCTTGTGGTTCCATCTCACAAAGTCAGAAAATCTCTTAGCAGGAAAAAAGCAACACTTACCACTTTCAAAAAGCAACTGAAAACTCTTCTCTTCGGTCAATACTTACTATGAAACAAAATGCCCTCTTTCCTCTTTTATCTTCCTGCTATAGTTGATTGATCAACTGATACAACTTATTTTACGAGCGACTTTGACTCTGTAACAAATTGCATATTGTCTCTCCCCTACTTTAGACAAAAGTGTCTGCTAAATGCATTAATGTAAATGAAAAACATCAGCAAAACTGTCTTAAACTCCGTTCAGCTCTGAATTATTGCTTTGCTACAATTCAAGCAGGTTTTGGAGTATGATCATTTCCCGTATCAGTTCCTGGTGGGTTTGGAAGACGCTGGTTCAGCTCTGGAAGAGTTTATACATCTGAGGAACGATCAAATGTTGATATAACCGGTTGGAAAAGAAAGATTTTGAAAGTCTCAAGGGAATTTCTAGTTTTTGGTTTGTATCTTGGGATCAGATACATTGTCTGTTCCTTTGTTCTGAGTGCATGGCTCCTAGCAGGGCTTAGTGCTCCTTGTGGCATGGTGGTCTTGACAGAAGCTTGGAGAGCGAGTCAGTACAGGATGCTGTTAGTGAAGTTAAACAAGGGGAAGACTTTACTATCTGACTAGATCTGGTCCTGCCTCTGTGAGAAATGTAACAAATGAGAGGAGCTGCTGATCTGGTTGCAGCAGAGGAAGGCTTTCTGTGGACTGGAAGGCCAATAATTAAATACTTCCTAGCATTCTTTTATTGAGAATAACTTTTGAAAAGTCTTCATTATGAATGCTATAAGAATGAGTTGAATAATCCAATCTTATTTATAGCAACACAATACGTCATTGACAATTTCTGTAAAATTGACAATTTCATAAAAACTTTCAGTAAGTACTGTTTAGAAAAGGGATCGTGAATGTACTCTACTTCCTCTTTGTGAGCCGAGAACAAGAACCTTCATTGCTTTTCTCTCTGGATCTGTCACTGTGAACAATGACATAGAGCGAGGGGGGTGAGGTGAGCGAGGAAGACCACAGGAAGTCTACTGGAGCTGAAGTCATTAAGAGAACATGTCAGAGAAGCCAGTGTATGAATGCAGAGATCAGAGAAGCAAAATGAAATGTGAGCAGAAGGTGTCTTTGCCTAGTCCTGGGTTACAGAAATGTACTGCTGTCATTGTGAATGAATTTGTATTGTGAAATCAAGCCCATTAATTATTTTTTGATGGAACCAAAGGTGTGAATTTAAAGCATTGTGAGATACTGTTTAAACTTTCAGTCGATCTGAATTCAAATATGTAACGTTTTTACCTTAATGAAAACTAAGAACCTTCAAAATACAATTTATGAACTTAGAAGAAACGACTGACAAGTAGAAGCCTAAATTTTTTGACAAAATGCTCAACTAAACCTAAAATATTAGACAATTTGTACAAGTAAAATAAAAAGTTAGATAAAATATGAAATATTCCATATTGAATGTTTTTATGAAAAATAAATGATTTAGTCTTGTCTACAAATCTGTTTGGTTGATTCACACCATTTCTACAGTCGTTGATTTCTACGGTCGTATTTTCAAACCGTTTCTGCGGCTAGTAAAACAAACTCCCTAATTCAGTCAGGAAAGCAACAGCACTAACAGCTAAAACTCTTCTCTTCAGGAAACACTTACAAAAAATTTAAAAAAAAAATATTTTTTCTTTCGTCCCTTCTATTTCCTTTCTGGTGTGGGTTGATTGGTAGTTTTGAGTGCAACCTGGGTTAGACTTCTTCTGTTACAAATTGCATAGTTTCTCTCCCCTAGTTTAAGGTGCTTCAGGAAAAAGCGTCTGCCAAATGAAAAAACGTATAAATGTAAAACACAGAAATCAAGACCAGGACGATTGAGTTGGATTTAAGGGGGAGGTAACAGTTATTGAGATTTCTCTAAATTGCTATGGTTTATTTTGCATAATTTTTATATAGCATAATTTTTGTAATGCGTAATTTAACTTGAACGTGTATGCATGTCTGACATCACACATTGGCAAGAGGTTTCAGACAGAAAACTTTGATGACATCCTGATAATTACAAGTCGTTAATATTATCGTGGCCCAGAGAGGTCTGCAGCGAGGACCCTCTACACAAATTGAACAAATTCACTCTTTGGGAGGCTAGCCTTGAGCAGTAATTTGCTAATAATAAACTCTGCTGCTTATTACTATTCTAGCCTGTATAGGTCATGTAAAACACTTGGAAATAAATGCCATTAAGAACAATTTGTTCTACTTCTACATTTTATCACCAACATAATAGAGTTTTTCAACTCATGTGGTTTCTGACAGTAATATTGTAAGGTGCAAGATGTTGCTTATGAACCGCAGTAATAAGGAATATGTAATTCACTCCTAATGTCATGAGGGTATACAACTTTCCATATTATCCTGACACATAACAGCATCGTGTGATTGGTCTTTTTCCTATCCGTCACAGGGATGACTCCAGATGAGGTGGGAGGACCAGACTGCAGGGGATTTAGAATGGCTGGTCAGCTGTGCTTGGTTCTTGCTTTGCTAAATGAACAGTTGATGAGAATAGATTGAAAAAGCAATCAATAGCTCCCCAGAACCTTCTCCTGGGCCACAGGCTTCTCAGAATGCCAATGCAGAAGATAATGAACGAATATCAGACACACTAGGATAGAGCAGGGGAAATCTGCTGTTTACTCCACAGAGGTGCAATAAGTCGTTTGCTGTCGTTTTACTAAGGGTGCAATTCAATTCTCTCTACAGTTTTCTGTTTGCACAATCGCAATAGAGCAGCCAACATTTAGCTACATGTCAGGATGTGGATGTCTTGTTTTTAATAGTTCTTTCTCTAATATTTTCATGTTATTGTTTTCTAGGTATCAGGACATGAGGCGACAGATTGGCTTTGAGATCCGAGACATGTGGTACAACCTTGGTGAGATTCTTTCTGTAGTGACAAAGCACAACATAACTCTATATTGCATGATCGACTGTTAGGACCATCCCACACCTAGATTAATTTCTGGTCCACAGTCTCATGTTCTAATTCTTACATTTGGGCGAACAGAAAAAAGTTCAGGTCTGCCATGTCGTCTTGGTTTTTTGAAAGATGATCACATGTTCAGAGTGCTGTTTAGACATAAAAGAGCTGCTTGTTGGTACTCGATACACATAGTTGAGCCTACTAATGACAAGTGGAGTCACTGCATCAATATTCAGATAGCATAATTGTGATGCAAGAAGGAAAAGGGTCACTGCAGAGAAGACTTTCAAACATTTTTTACTTATTTTTTTTTGTATCTCTGGTTTGTCATTGTTGGATTCCCAATAGCTTGTGCTGTTGTCTATTTGAATGTAATTAGTAAAGTGAGAATCCCTCAGTTGTTACACCATGAAATCACAGTTTTATAACAAGTGTTTTATGTATACTATCAAAGCCATCTTTTACTCTTCTTTTGAAGGTTATTGGTAGTAAAAGTGTTCTTCCCGTATCTGCGCTCAAGTGACCTTTCGATATACTTGTAATCAGAAAAGAACATGTTATAAATATTTAATGTTGCTAAGGTGGTCTAAGTGATCAAATTCACTACTCTTCAATGCTTGAAAAATATTTCAACATGATTAAGAATTATCAATGTCTATGACTACAATGTCTATGACTATAATGTCTATGGCGGCGTCAATTACTTCAAGGTTCAGATTTGAACCTTGATGGACATTGCGTAAAATTTATTCTAACAAGCTGATAATCTCTAAAACTGGGTTAAATCTCTCTTCAGCTTCAGTCTCTGTTCTCTTCTCTGTCAAATTACTCTGCCTCAGCATCTTCCTCTTCTTTCAGCTTGCTACAATCATTTGTGGCAATAACAGACTTTTAAGTTTGTTAGAGTCAAAGTTGATGTGAGTTTACTGCCAGCCACAAGCTTTAAAATCGTAATTCCTACAAGCATTTAAATTAATAAAAAAAATAAAAAGCACACTCGTTTTAATGAATTCATAACATTATAAAGTATTGATAACTCTCCCCTACTGTAAATCGCTTTGGACAAAAGCGTCTGCCAAATGCATACATGTAAATTTAAGTGTAAGGCCTTTTTCTGTTCAAGTCTGAACATGACAACTTGCAATAAATCAAAGTTCAACTTGCAATTATAAGTTTAATTACAGATGAAACTGGGTTTAAACCAAAAAAAATATTTTTGTATTATATTCATTTCTTTTTTCTCTATTTTTAACAGTATTCTCGTGTTAAATTCTATACACTCTTTCTACTTTACATTTGAACATAAAAGTTATTTTCTGCCATACTCTATAAATTTACATAAAAAAAAATCTTTATTCTGTTCCCAAAGGGCCAAATTGTTGGTCAAATGTCCACAAGCTTCGTATCCTTTAAAACGAACTTTACAGGCTTTCTATACATACAGATGCAATTTCATCATGATTTATTTTAGTTCTGCTTCTGCTGGCCCTGCTTGTTTTGCTTACTGATCCGTTGAGCAGGTTATTTTTCAACTGAGACACCTCATGGTTATTTAGAGCTGCTCAAAGAAAAAATCTCAGAGTGTGAAGGTGCTAATTAGCATCGCGATGGTTGAGGAAGCCTTGCTGTGAATGGATTTTCAACTGGAAGGTTTTTGCCTACATGTTAGCAATGTTTCTTAGCTCTCTCTGCATGTTCTCTGTGTTTGATAGGAATTTTTGGGACACACTGCAGAGATGCAGGGATCTTTTCAGCTTTGAGGATTAAACAGCAGGAATGGAAGTCTGAGAGCATTTGAAATTAACCACAGACTAAAAACTCCTTTAAAATAAAATAAGCAAAGTGATGCAGGTTGCAAAAATGGAATTGATCTTGTTTTCATTTAATTACTAATGCATGATTTGGCTGTCATAAGATTAAGTTTCCTTCTGCTTGGTTTCCTGGTAGAATAAGGAATAGAAAATATGTAACTCGAACATAAATATCAGATTTTCTGTTTGTCCCAGGCCCTCACAAGATCAAGTTCATCCCAGAGATGGTCGGCCCTATCCTGGAGATGACGCTGGTTCCAGAGATCGAGCTGAGGAAAGCCACCATCCCCATCTTCTTCGACATGATGCAGTGCGAGTTTCACTTCCGACGCTGCTTCCAAGCGGTTAGTACAAGAACGGGTTATTCTAACAGCAACTCACCATGGTATTTTTATAGAGATCTCTCTTTAACTCCCAGGCAAGACAACTGGTGTCAGTCCAGTGTTTATCAAAGCAAACACTGATATTTAGATGTATTTTTTAATTGTTTAAGATTTAACGAGTACACATAAAACAATCTACATGTTTGTCTAATTAAGAACAAATCAATTTATATATGTTCCCAATCTAACTTATAAAGAATTAAAACTCTCCAAATCCCAATTTAGGTCTATGATGATTTAAATTCTCTGCTAGTGTTCAAGAAAATCAATACTTGGTGATCAAACTATACTTTTGCAAAAAGCCTTTAAAACTCTTTAGAGAACAGTTGAACACAGTAGGGTTAATCTAAACACACATTAACTAGATAAAGGGAAAGAAGAAAAGTTTTTACACCCAGTATCTCCCCTGACTTTGAGCTGCTGCTCAGCTTCAAGGGAGGGTGATTTTGTTACACATTTGTAACAAAAGCAATATTTTCCACACATTTGGTTACAACAATTACTATATTTTATTAAAAATAATTAGTTGTTATAATGATAAGTTGGCGGCTCGCTATGTTTATGGACACTAACGCTAATATCAATGAAAGGCTAACTCAGATGGGTTTCAAGAACAGAGAAATGGTGTGTGAACTGTGCTGAAGAGCAGATGGAGTGGATCTCCAGTAGTGTGACTGATAACCACTAAGCGAGAGAGAAATTGAGAAGGAGGAGGGCTGGGTGGAACAACGCTAATGAAATGAAGGATTAGTGGTGCTGCTTCTCCATGGCTGCCATATTTAATTGGAATAATTTTTTAATTGCAGTTTGAGAACGAGATCATCACCAAACTTGATCATGAGGTGGAGGGAGGCCGAGGAGACGAGCAGTACAAGATCCTCTTCCAGAAGATGTGAGCAAATACACACACGCACACACACACACACACCGTGTCATCGCTTGGGCTGTGACCTTAAAGCTTCGTTCATTTAATTATTTCAATAAAGAATAACTAAGTTGGCATCACATTTAAATGATAGAAGCCAAATCAGTTTAATGTAGATTTGATTTAATAAAAGTTTGTTTATTTTCTTTTGCTACTGATGCTTAGGGATCTTTTTTAGGCTAATGTGGTGAAAACGCAGGTGTACATTTTAAGACAAAGATAAAAAAGAACATCAAATCATTGTAAAATTTAGTTATTTTGATTACTTTAATTACTGAAATAACTATTTAATTATTTTTTCAATTGTATAAAAGAAAAAAACTAAATAGTTAGATATTAAAACTAACGAAATGTAATACACAATAAATACTTTTTCATGAGTATAAAACACAATTCATGACATTAAATAAATGCTCAACATTTACAGTTACCAAAATAACATTGGACTACAAAAATCTGCAAAAACTAACCCTGCATCCGAAAAAGTGAAATATTCCCACTTTTATGGGTGCAAAATGAGAATTATGGTGTCCCAAACTGTAGTATACATAAAAAAGTGTCTGAGCGGTGCCCGGGTGTGTACTTTTTCCAGTTAAATTCTTAAGTGCAGATCGACAAATGGTTAAACGGCTGATATAACCCACAATCCACTGCATTCGGGCAGAAGGAGTTTTCACTGGGACCCAAACAAGTGAGCTCTCTCTGTAATACGACTCATTTTTAAGAAGAAGCACAGAAATAAATAATGCCAATATAGAAAGTTTTATATCTTTGTTAGAATATTTTTTAAATGAAAGGAGGGGTCAGAAGGAGTTAAGGAGTTACTCATCATGTGTAATGGCACAGCACAAAAAAGTATGTTAATTTCTTTTTAATGGGTATCTACTTTGAGTGAAGTATAAATATTCAGATTGGGACAGCATTTTTACCACCTCTTTGTGGTAAAAAAATTGTATATACACTTTTTTGTCATTGAAATTCACATTGAAGGCTAAGCAGATTTTCATGTTGATACACAAGACGATTTTTGAGTTTTAAACCAGCGAGCCAGAGGACCTCCTTCATCATCATGTTTCTGTGTTTTGACAGCCTGCTGGAGCACTGCAGGAAGCACAAGTATCTGGCAAAGACAGGGGAAACCTTTGTGACTCTAGTGGTGCGCCTGCTGGAGAGACTCCTGGACTACAGGACAATCATGCACGATGAGAACAAAGAGAACCGCATGAGCTGCACCGTCAACGTCCTGGTTAGAAGGGCATTTCTATATATCGTTATATTATATGCATGTGTGCAGATATACATACATACGGTGTGTTTGTAGGTACTTAAAATGCTTAAATCCAGCAATATGGAAAAAAAATCACTTGGAAACCAAGACATATAAGATTTTTTTATATACTAGCTGAAGCAACAATAAAGCAACATTGAATGTTTCATAACTCTATAGACTTTTTACTTTTACTATAAAGTTGTAAGCTCTCTGAAAAATGTTTTTGATGTCACTTTTTTCATCCCCTCCATCAGTGATAACGGCGTCCACAGCTGCTTTGTTAACCTGATTCGTCTGATCGCATGCTATCAAATGCGAGGACAGATGCTGTCCTAGCTTAACAGAATTCTGTATTCTGTTTAATGATAAACACAAGTAGTAGAGTGTGTGGAACTTATTAATCCATGTTAGTTCTTCATATAATTCTTTGCTCTGTGATAAAGAACAGAGAAACCTTGCATATTTGAAATACAACATTGTCATTTCTCTAGGCTTTATCCTGAAATTAAACACTGGAAATTTTTATTTTATTTTATTTAAAGCCTTTTGGCTTAAAACTAATATTACTATTAATATTAATAGAACCAAGTGGAGAACTCCATTGATGTTAAAGAAAATATATGTAAAAGCTTACATTTGGTTCAATTTGGGTGGTTTGTGGCTATAGTCTCATATTCATCAAAAACTTATCTTTCAGATTTCCTGAAATATTATTACAGTCCTCTTTTTTTTCATTAGTCGAGTTTAAAACAGTCAATCGGTGAAGAGCACACACTTCTGATTGTGTATTTATTAGCAGCTTTCCTTACATATATGCATCTGCTAGCCTCACACTGCATTTAAAGTAGCCATTTACATTTTATCAGCTCTTGCTCTTCCTGGGAGTCAAAGCCCTGACCTTGACGCTACTGACGGCATGCTTTTCAACTCGACACTGAAGAAGAGTTGAACACTCTGAAGGAGACTAACCGTCAGGTGTTAAACATGGTTCCTCACATCAGCTCATTGAGTAGTGTGTGGAAACGGACTGGACAAGGACAGAATGTTTTATAAAGATGATGATGATGGATTCGTCCGGAGCCCATTATCTCTCTAACAGCGCTGTACTCAATGCTGAGCTGAGGGTTGGGGCGTGCTTCGCATGAATAAGTGAATAGAACATGACCTTGAATGTGTGTCTGTCTTTTGTTGCAGAATTTCTATAAAGAGATCGAGAGAGAAGAGATGTACATCAGGTGAGCCACATTAGAATTCAACTTGGAAAAGCTCTAAAATCTCTTTCTTAGCTTTAAGACGTTTTCACATTGGGGTATGATCGCAAGGGATGGAACTTCTGTCTTAGAAGAATCTGCAGGATAAAGCTACATACACAACCATGTTTGGAATACCTTTGGCACCCCACAAACATTATTTTTCTTTAAGAAACGATGCTTTATTTGCTTGGTAATGAAGGATAAGTATAGCAGAAGAATCACACTGTTTGAGTTTTAAATGGGTTTTATTGAAAAATCTATCTTGTAATAATTCTATTCATCAGTCTTTAAAAAATACAGCAAACCTACTCTCCTCTTAGAGATGCTGTCTTCGAGTTCCAAGTTGCCTGATTTACCCAAAGACAAACACAAAAAATATGGGACAGATGTAGCTATTAGTGTATAAGTTAATATTAGTTTTTCTTTAACTGTATGCCAATTTACAATTTTGAGGAAGCAACAATATATATGTGCGTGTGTGTGTGTGTGCATGTATGTGGGTGTGTGTGTTTGCGTGCGTGCGTGTGTGTGTGCTTGAATAATGAAACTTTGCTTAACTTGGTGTAAGAATAAAACAACTCTAAACAAAAGTTTTGCTTCAAGCTGAGCTGAACTCTGGACTCTCTGACCTAATTCTTGTTTCAGTGAAGCTTGTGTTCTGATTGATAATTCTGTTTTCTTGTGTGTAGGTATCTGTACAAGCTCTGTGACCTGCATAAGGAGTGTGACAACTACACTGAGGCGGGATACACACTCCTGCTGCACGCTAAACTCCTCAAGGTGATTCTGCACGCACTGATCTGTCTGTAGTGTGCGTTCACCTCTCAGAACAACACCTGTAAACCTCCAGCTCTCATTCCTGTACCCAAATAAAATAAGTGAACGTTAAGTGAGGTTTATCCTCGGATTCTGCAGTGGGATCTACACTGTCAGGTTTAATTGACTTAGAGTTGTCTCTGTCGAAGTTTTAGATATGGAAATGTGCTGGAATTTTACCATTTCTAAGATGGATGTTTTATCTCTGACTGTAGGTGGATAAGAGAGTGGAGTTCTAGTCTGAGGTTTTGAAAGTCACTTCAAGTGCAAATTTGAGAACAAATCTCTTAGAACTGTCTTTACCTTCAAAAAAAAATAAGACCTGTGTGCTCAAAATAGGCTTTGTGTATTAAAATTCATGAGTACTATGTTAAAAAAAGAGAACATTTAAAACAGTGGTAGGAGAACATTTTAATTGATTCTATAGGCTTCTTTTGGTTTTATGATCATTTTAAACTTTGAATATTCATGCATTAATTTGCATGATGAAATTAATTCACGCACATTTTAAGACATATTCACTAAGGCAGTTAGGGATAAACCTTTCGAATTGCATCTAGATACACGTTACGATAAACGACAAAAATGATATCCTTTTGTTGTAGACCGTTTCGATTCAAATAGATTTGATTGAAAAGCAATTGGATTAATTATTAGAAGAATTAATATTCATCAGATTTTTTACAAAATAAACCCATTTTATGACCATTTCCAATTAATATTTTGTTCTTAAAAAATATGCAAAAGACCACAAGAACATAAAAAAATACATTAAAAACATTAAATACAAGTGTTTTGTAAGCAAAAGATTCATGTATAAAAGAAACTAAATCACCACTTTGTAAGTTGTTAAACTTACTGGACCACAGTCATTTATAGGTTTGCTGTGCTGCTAGTGTGGCTCAATGATGCTCTGCAGAGTTTGGAATTAGCATTGCTCTTATTGGCCTTTTTTTCTTTCTTGTAAAGTCCAATCTATGTGTTGTCATTGTGCTGTTGTCAAGTTCAAGACCAGGGGCCTCATGCACTAACACTTGTTTGGATTTCTTACTTTAATATTGTGTATGTACACACAAAGTAATTTAGATTCATTCATTTTTGCATAATTCAATTTCCACATAGATTCTCTGCACGTTTCAAATCTGAAACTGACACAGATAAAACTCCTCCCAGTCTCCTCCTCATTTACATACCTGTAAATATGTTAATTACAACACTAAAATGACCAGAAAGGCTGAATTCAGCAACAGTCCCAAACAAGTTTACAGATAATTGATTGGAGGCTGAAACTTGTTTGCAACAGTTTAATATTACTTTAAAACAGATTGTAAAAGAATCATGATAATACATAATATATGGCTGTTTATAATCTTTCCGGATGAAAGAGCCACTTTGAATAAGTAGTTAGAAGAGTTATCACTTTATATATTGCTTATGACCAACAAAAATAAAACAGTGTTCATCTTAAGCACAGCTGACGGTTGTGCTTAGAGTTGCAGTCAGTGTGGTAAAAGGAGACCAAGGTCTGAATCTCCATTTAAGTCATACCTCTAGAACTTACCCCAGAGGTGAAGGGCTGATGATACTCACCACAGCCTTGAGACGCGCAGTTAAATATGTTAGCAGCTGTGAAGGTGTCTATAGTCTATATAGAGAATCAAATATATTAATCAAGTGTTGTAATGGAGCAACAAATCCTAGAAAACAGTGGATTAGAAAATAAAAAATAATACCGAACATCTGAAAGACATCTGAGATGTACCCTAAAATTGCTGTCATTTTTAAAACCAAATGCTTTAGTTACTTTTTACTTTTATTAAATTTGTTTGCTAATATTGGCAGCCATGTAGATGTAAACCGTGAATTCATGCTGTGTTTACCACAACATTTGTTAGCCCTTCCCCTCACAAACAAAAGCAGTTGTGAGGCTAATGTTGCGGTCTTTCTAGGAAAAAATAATATTAACTTGAATGGGCTCGGATACAACAATGGAAGATAATTGAATTGCCGTGTAATGAAAACTTCAGCTGGATTCAATCCTGACCGTTAAATTCACATCATATAACGTGACTAGAAGCACCAGATTAGAGATGTGAAAGCATGAACTTACTAAAATCTCATTTTAAAGCCAGATGAAAAGTAGATTAAAGTGAACCCTGTTGCTGTAAGTTTTGTATTTGCGTGCATGCATGCCTTCGGGTGAGATCTGAACTGTTACATGACTTTGTAGAAACAGCAGGATCTCTTAAAAATATGTGATTGCACCATAAGGGAAAGATTTGAGCCTTACAGGTCCTAGATTTGTAAAGAAATATCGTATTTTAAAAAAAGATTTTTAGCACTAACATTAAAATCAGTTGACTGTTTTGAATTGGTGCCATAAACAAATAAATATGTAAATATGATGGTGAAAGTCCTTAACTTCCCCATGATTTGAAACCGTTAAGGTGATTTGCTGGGTGTTTTTCTAACACACTCTATTGCACACCCCTAATAAAATGACAATCGCTGATTTTTAATGGGACATTCAATTTGCATATTGGCTCGTCCTAATGGTTCCTAAATGTGAAGATTATGTAATCCCTCTCAAACTCTGCTTTGTCCTTCAGGGAATGGTAATGAACTCCAGCAGATCATTAGTTAGTCCTGATAATTGACATGAACTGTTAGTGGAGCTTGTGTATTAATATGTTTGTTGCTTGCAGTATAATCACATCAGAGCTGGGGCTCGGTGTGTGTTCTGATTGGTTCAGGGCTTTACAAGAATAATCTGATAAGGGAATCAGCTTTCACAGTGAGCGAGGGAACACCACGATCTCTCTCACCCACATAGCTTCTTTTATCCTTCTCTTTTCTTCTATCTTTCACTTTGCTCTCTTAGATTATACATAGAGAATATATATATATATATACATAAGATTAGATGGAAAGCTATCTTTGTGTTGATTTCAGTTTCAAGCATTGGAGTCCTATTAGTCATTGGGGACTGTTAGACAAGTATTTTACTTGACAATTGTTACCATTAGAGTTAACTCTGCTAATAACGTTCATTGTATTGATATTTAATAACAGTTTAGGTGATGCCAAAGCTGTGGAGGTTTGCGTTCACTGTCGGCATAGCAGCAGAGTTCCTAAAGTTGTTGAGACCCAGGTTTGTGACTAGATGAAAATGGCTGAGGGACTTGCTGCAATCAGGGGCACAAGTGAGGACGATAAAATCATGAGTCGAGTGGAGTTACATCAGGAGAGGAGTATCTTGACAGTCGAGCTCCAAAAGATTCCTCCAAACACTGAATTAGTGAAACGTATTCTTTTTATTTTACTGCCAATTATCAATGTATGGTCTTTTATCTGAAAACATTTTAGTAGACCAGCGTACTTATATAAAACTCAGATAAACAGTCAGTGAACTAAATTAGATTGAAAAACACACACACTGTAAGATGAAACAGACATCTAACTTGCTTTTTTTCTTCTCGTGCTGATGATGTGATTCCCTGAGGAACTTTTCCCATGCTGATGCTCAAAGCTACATAAAATGTCAGTGCATTGACAGTGCAGTGAATGTATTGTGACAGAGCCTGCAGGACAGTAGAGTAGATGAACAGAGTCAGCTGACCCACTCTGGCCAATAAGATTTTGACCCTCCAGTTCGCTTGTTTTTCCACTGAAGCCTATGAATTCAGCGGTCAGCAAAAAAGCAAGAGTTCTTAATGTGCTGAGTTTCTCTGTGTAATCACTTGTTTAGAGGATCAGACAGCATCTGTTATAAATATTACAGTGTGGCTTCATAAATCAGCGTAATCCGATGGGCTCCGAAGTGTAGCCAGAACCTTTCAGATTCGCAGCACAACAAAATTAATATCGCCTGTGGCTGGGAAAGAAAAGAGACCACACTCATCTCTCTCTCTCGCTCTCTCTCTCTCTCTCTCTCTCTCTCTCTCTCTCGCTCTCTCTCTCTCTCTCTCTCGTTCTCTCTCTCGTTCTCTCTCTCTCAGAGAACACAATGTTGCAAAATGTTAAACACAATGTTGCAAAAGCATGTATATAGATGTATAACAGTTTTACCTATAATAAAAAAATATGGAAATAACTGTATTAGTAATGTTGAGGTTTTTAAAGCATTTGTTCTCGCTAATATAATATAATAATGCTTCTCAGCTGCCCTGGGGCGGTCTAATAGAATGTGGCTGCCAGTCCGCGCCTACAGCCTCCTGACCACCACACCACACACCCCACCTGTTGTACAGAGACTAGATAACGTCAAAGGTTTTTCTTTCGATGCCTATCCATCTGTCCATCTCTTTCTCTTTTTCTCTCTTTCTGTGTCTCTCTGTTTTTCTCTCTTACTCTCTTTCTTTCTGTTTCTCTCTCTGTCTCTTTCTCTCTCACTTTCTCTTTCTGTCTTTCCCCTTTCTCATACACTTTCTTTTTCTCCCTGTGTGTAGCGTTTGCTTTCTTTTATTTGCGTCTTATTTAGTGTCTATTGTAGTTCTTGGAAAGGTATTGAATTAACAAATTTTTTCTGCTATGTGATGATATTTTATGCTAGATACAAAATGTATTCTTCAATCACATTTTTTCAGTCAAATTAAATAACCACTGAGGTATGTAAACTTCGATGGTTCTTTGAGGGTTGATTTGTTGTTTTTAGATGTTATAGAGTTTTTTTCCATGTAAAGAGCCATGTGGTTGATTCTAAATAGCACGTTTAGAGACTGGTGTGAAATTCCACCTAAAAGTGTCTTTTATGATTACAAGTCAAATAACCAGATTTCAGATGGTGTTTTAGCATGTGTTGAAAGACACGTCAAACCAATCCTCTTCATTTCATCAGCTAGAGGAAAGAATTTTCTGGAAACTCATAAAATCTCATTGATAGTCTGGAGACTGTGCTGGCCATTTGAGATATCACACACTCCTCCAGGTATGCATTTGATGGAATAAATTCAAAGCATGCATACTGCATATGGGTTACTCCAAATATGGTCATAGTGTCCCTTAACTTCACTCTCCTTCATTAGTCACAGGCGCTGACATTTTTTCCTGATTTTCATGTCGTCTTGATTGCACTAGCTTCCTTTCCAGCTTCTCTGTTGCTGTTGCTTTGTCTATGTATTCAAAATACAATAATTTGTAGCATCTGAAAAGGGAAAATAACCCAGCTAAAACAGCCATACATATCCTACAAAATATTTCAATGTGTTTCAGTTTTATTGTCTCAGGCCTGTTCATTAACAGGTGTGTGTGTGGGATGTTAACATCCTTTTTAATAGCTAGCACATTATAGCTAACATGCATCATTTATTTGTGTGCTTAATTGCTTCTCATTAAAACAATCTGAATTGTTCAGACAGTTCAGATTAAAGTGAATTCTTCAAGGTTCGTGGCTGCAGAAATGTATTTATCCTTTTCCCTCATTAACTCATTATTTTATGGTGAGTTTAAGTGCTAAATATCGGTCATTAGCTTCTAGATGTAGGCGTTTGTTAATGAAATCAGCACAGCTTCTATAGTGGGAAGCTTTTTATATACATTATTTCCATAAAATGGACCTTCTAATTACAGGTGATGTAACGTGTCATCTGTAAAGCTGTCAGCTAAGTGGAGGGGATGGAGAGAGATTTGCTTCATTAGGGACTCTATATACTATTGCATTTCCTACTTCAACACACCAGGCTTCAACACAAGCATTAACACCTCCTCATCAAACTCAAGTGAGCTCAGATAAAATACTAATGTTTCAGACAGAAATATGGTTAATTGATGTGTGTGTAAGTGTAAAACAACACAAATATACACAAACGTTTTATTTTAATCACAACAAATGCTTTATACCATCTAAGAACTAACCGACATGAAACTCACCGTAAATGATTAATTACCATAAACTCTGCCTCTCTGCGTTCAGTTGAAAACATAATAGACCTCCATTTTGATCGACAGTAGCCCTGGCTTAGAAGGTCTGCGATGTTGTGAGAAATAAAGAATAACACAGCTCTGTTAATTTACTTATCAAAGGAACCTTTAAGGACTGAGTGAATAAATTTTATTCATGAGGGAACTGTACCAAATGTGTGTTTGTTTGCTCAAGCCATTTTGCTCCAGACTGTTTTTGAACAAGGTTCGGCACAATACAGCATTTGCGATGAATTTGAAGCTGTAATTCGGATCTTTACTAACTCTTTCTGATCTAACTTTAAAACCAGACAATGTGTTATTTTAAATTGCTATAAAAAATATTCATCAACACAAAAGTAGTTTCTGCCTGAATTTCATTCTTATAAATGAGGGAGCTGCCTTCCATCACATGACTATTAAAATACACAAATCTTCAAAAACAGCTCAGATGTAAGGCAGGATAGCATCTTTCTTCAGCGCCCGGCTGAAGTTACATAGGCTGCTCACCAAGACTGACTCTTGGATTCTTTTTCAGTGGTCTGAGGAGGCCTGTGCTGCCCACCTGACACAGAGGGAAGGGTACCAGGCGTCCACTCAGGGTCAACTCAAAGATCAGCTGTACCAGGAGATCATCAACTACTTTCACAAGGGCAAGGTAACCAACACCATCTTCATTCCTGTCATAACACAGACTGTGGGCACAGCTTAGCTGTGGATACATTAGCATCCAATAAATTCTATCAGCAATATCAGCTTGTTCCAGTTTCCCTCATTAGCGTTATTCTGGAGCTGATCCCAGATCTCTTTTCAGTCAGACAGTCTTACACACATCTTGGCCATCACAGGACCTTGTTCCTTTCCCTCAGATTCAAAGGAGCAAGGGAAGGAGCAAAATGTGATCAATATATAAAATACAACGACGAAGATTTGTAGTAGATCAAGCAAAACATCACATTCACAAAGCACATTCCTAAACAAAGTTCACTAGTGAATGCAAATAGAAATGTTAGCTGAACTATTCCATGAATGCATGACACAGATAATGACAGGATTATTGAAAATCATTCTTCTCACCACGTACAAGTTTTGTTTTATGCAGCTGTTTGGTATATGGTTCCTGTAGTCGCTCTGAATAACAAATCTCTGTGTTCTAAAAACCCACCGACAGTATTGCCATTAGCTTTCTCAATATTAATACACAGCTGACTTTGATTTATAATCAGTTTAAGTTTGGCAGGCATACACTTACAGCTTCATTTGTTTAATTAGCGCTAAATCAGATCCTGTAACGCTCTTATTAAGCGATCAACTCTTCTCTTTTTTGATCACTCGCAATCTTAAATAAAACAGAAGTAAATCCTCTTTTCCTTCTGATTAATTCCCTCAGACTATCAATTCTTTGCTCAGTTGTACATCTGTGATCACCCCTTTTTTTGTGAACTGTTTGAGTTAGATTGCCATGGTAACAAATGCATTATCTCTCTTATTGTAATTTGCTTTAGATAAAAGCATATGGTAAATGCCTAAATGTAAATCTCTTGATGAAGTTGGGAAATACTTACTAGAAGCACAAAAACTTGATTTAAAAAGATTAAGAATTGAAGTCAAAGCTGTAACAAAGCAAATCTGTTGCCGTATTTCTGGTATGAAATTAAGTTCGTAACCACCAAAAATGATTTTTTTATTTTTATTTTTTAAAGTTAAGAGCTCAAAAATCCAAAAAGTTCATAACAACATCCCTCTCCAGGAGGATTCCCTCTGAGCGTGGATGAAGGCACTGTGAGCCACATTTTGTTTCTCTGCAGAGGATTTCAACTGGCACATGCTTGCATCCGCCTTCATCATCAGTAACCTGGGCAGTAATATGGAAGGCAATACAATAAGCCTTAAAAATCTATAAATTATATATACTATTAAGCCTTAATTTGTCTCAACATATATTAAAAGAATTGTGCAAATTGAAATCGAAATGCGTTTAATGGTTGCAATAGCTAATGAACATGAGGTTAGCAAAGCCTCATCAATAAAATCAATAAAGATTTTAATCTCTTATAAAATATTTAGTTTTACTTGAAAACATATAGAAAGAACTGACAAAATAAAATTAAATTTTCTTTCTTCTATACCAGATGCTCTCAAACTTTGGTATGCGTGCCACTGGTCGTACTTGAAAAGCTATTGGTGGTACACAAACCCAGCGGCTGTCATTACTCTGGGAGTGGATTTCAATCAAAAAAATTATTGGGCGTGGGCATCTGATAGATTAATTGTGGCCCCTTGGTTAATTTTTTTGAAGGACACTGGGCTAGTCCAATGAAATCACAAGTCTGTCCCTCCAGACTTTAGGTAAATCTGCCGTTTGACCCTCGGAGTAGCTATAATTAATTTGATCGTGTTTGATAACAGACCAATGCTGATGCAGCCCCGGGAGCGCGCTAACGCTGTGTTCCTTAGTCCAATCTCTCATCGAGTTTCATTTTAAACAGAATTTGGAGTAATTGCAGTTAAAATACAAAATTTTCAAGTTTGTTGGTACTAATCCTGCGCAGTTAAATTATATAACATTACTTTGGGGTTGTTTAAAAGCTACTCGCGCGCATTTTCCCCTCTGTGTGGGGGTGCGTGTCTGTCATCATAGCAGGAAGATGTTCTCTTTAAGGTGAGTCAAAAAGTTATCTTAAAACTTCATTTATCATTAACGTCTGCAGCTGGAATGAAAAAAAGATGTTTTATCCCAAAATTGTCTGGTTTGACCCCGAAAATCACTATTTAAAATATGTTTACGCCTTGATTACAGCACAAGCTTATGGTATGCTCTAGTAATGTACAGTAACAGCGCTGCTGATCTGAAACCAAACGTCCGAGAACTCTTGAAATATATTATGATTATAATGAGACCCAAAAGTAGAGCTAATACAAAAATATAAAACAATTGTTGTGATGTTTACATATGCCTAATTTACAAAGTTTCAAAGTTTCAAGCTTACTTAGCTTGACAGTTGCTGGTGTTCATGTATAGCATATTTCTCATGTGTGTTTTTTTTTCTGTCATTGCAGATGTGGGAAGAGGCCATTATCCTGGGGAAAGAGTTAGCTGAACAATATGAGAATGAGATGTTTGACTTTGAGCAGCTCAGTGCTTTGCTGGTAGATACGATGTCTCTCTCTCTTTCTCTCCCCCTCCCTCTCCCACTCACCCTCCCCTTTCTCACTCTCTCACTCTTTCTCTCTATGTGTGTGAGTGTTTTTCATGCGCAAACTAATAATTAATGAGTCCCTCACATTGTTTAACTCCTCTAAAGTCTATAATTGGTCTAATAGACGTAGACTGCAGGATTGTAATGACTTTCTGCTTTGTGTTCATTATGGTAGATTTGTCTACCTGGCAATAAATGAAAAATTGATCAGTTCCAGCTCAAATCAAGGCTGTGCTCAGTTTTAGTTTCAAGTAAACCATCCTTTACCAAGTTTGAAAGCAACTTAAAAAAATGATTTCAGTACGATTGAAGTACTATCACATAATTGATTTGATCCCTGATATATTTCATACTATTCCTGAACTGCGCCTGAACTAGATTTACTTGATTGAAATTAGACGCATTAGCACTTCATCTGATTAGTCAGTGGGCGTGGCTTCAGCCATCAAGTTGTTTTGAGCCCTCAGAAAAAGAACATTGGATTACACAAACATGTTTGAACCAATCTGAATATGACTCAAGGCAAACATGAGAGAAACATCTGAAAATTCAAGCTAACATGAAATGGCAACTTCAATTTACATGTGGATACACAGCATAACTTAAAAAAAGAACCATCAAAGTGTGAACAGGGCCAAAAGCTAATGTTTTACATTGTGCTTTGTACAATCATTAATGTGAGTCACAGTAAAAGCAGGATATAACATTAAATACATTACTTTAAATGATACTCAATAGTGAGCTTTGTTCTTTTATCTTAAAACTGTTAGTGAGGGTGGTTTAGGGTTCAAATGATGAGATGATCTTTGTGTCTCTCTCAGAGGAAGCAGGCTCAGTTCTACGAGAACATCGTGAAGGTGATCAGACCCAAGCCAGACTACTTTGCTGTGGGTTATTATGGCCTGGGCTTCCCCTCCTTCCTCCGGGTGAGAAAAACTCTAATCATGAATCTTTTCTTATCTCACTGTGTTGCCATGGAGATGTCTTTTTCTGTATAAAGTGCATTGTAGATTCAGACGATAAATTTGTTGGAAATGAATTGTCATCATCATTACAAAGCTTCTGGAAACCTGTCGACAGCTGTCCTCCGTTCAGCAGAGATTGTGATGCACATGCTAGAGAGGATTTCAATTAACTGTGACAGTTTCCCTTTTGCTTTGGGGATGTGAAGGTCAGTTTCTCCATGTTCTCAGCATTGTTCGTCTCAGGCTGCACAGATGCTTTAATTTTTGTGTACTTCTGCTTAAATGCCTGGGGCCTCATGTACTAACATTTAAGTGGATTTCCCATTGCGTATGAATAACAGTCAGTAGCATTGAATTGTAACAACATAGGACACTGCAATTTGGAGGTTTTAAGTACAATACAAATATAATTAACACGTATGTGTATGATGTTATAATTAATAAAACAATAACAACGATAATGCTAGTTTTACCAAGTGTTTAAGACAATTTCATGGAGCTATTACCTTAACCAATGCAGTGCTAGTTTAAAATAAATTAAGCTAAATAAAAACATATTTCTGACCTCACTTTTTTAAAGTTAAACCAGTCCGAAAATGTGATCACTTGAAACTGGTTAAGGCAGTCAACCTTGGTGTTTTAAGGCAAATGTAGCTTTATTATTTGTGCAAAAAAGATGATGTAGTCTAAAAACCTTACTATTAAAACCAAATTTTCTATTTCTCTTTCTAACTAGTTGAGATTAAATTTTATTTGATGACTCCATGAGCTCAATCTACTCTATGGGCTCTCAAGGATTTGATGTTTAAAATCTTTCCAAACATAATACTCCTAAACTAACATTGTGTAGTAGAGCTGAAGATCTGTGCCCGAACACGACAGGGCTCAATGTTATATGTGATGTACTTAGATGCAGCGAGAGACAAGAGGTGACGCAGAGGCTTGTCTGTGTTTGCAGGAATTTATTCTAATAATCTCGTACTCGGGTTCGGGCTCTTAAATAAGAAAGTAAAACAAGTCAGGTTCCGGTTTGTGCTACATTCTCTCAGTCTTGGGCCGAGCCAGGCCAAACTTCTTAGGTCTGATAACACCTCTATCATGTGGTCAATATTTTGGAACATCCTATTGATTGGCTCCATGTTTGTTTTGGTACACACCAGTTTGACCATGCTCTCTTAAAGCATTTTTTTAAAGTTTAACTTGCGACGTTCATGTTTACTGCTTTTAAAAAGTTTTTCATGAATTAATGCAACAAAGGTCTAAATTCAGATATTGTCAATATACCAGATGTGTTTTGTGATGCAACGGGTGGTGCAGAATTACAAGTTGAATAGAAATAGAAATGCAGCATTAAGCCAATACTAAATATGTTGAGATTTAATTTAAAGTAATTTTTTCAGCTACTCTTCAACCGTTTTAAGAAATATGACCACCTCTCTTCATGTCTTCATGTTGCTCACACACACTCTGTCCCCTAGGAGTGCTGTGTTAGTATGCATGAGGAGTGTGTGAACAGTGTTGGTTTGTTCTGCCGTGCCTGGAATCACTTTCGCTGTGAAAACATGCATCAATTTGTCACCTTATCGCTCAAAGCAGATTTGAAAAGAACCCAGGGGCATATTTCACCTCCAGTTCACTTTCCTCTAATTGAGCATCTGTAATGCACTGGAGCAGACCGAGAGTGTGTGTGCCTACATACTTCCTTCTCTGGGTGTTCAAAAATGGGATCCTTACTATCAGCTGGCATCTATCAATCCTTTTCAGCAGCTTGTTATGCTCTTCTTGGAAATCTCATTGATTGCTATGCGTGTGTCTTCTTCCAGTCAACCCACCAATCAAACATGTCACCCACCCAAAAACTGAGTAACATGGCTTATTGTACCGGAAAATGAGATAATTATGCTTACAAATAACATGTTAAAATATGAAATGCTGCCCAGCGCTGCTGAGAAGGCTTTAAAACATGTGTTTAGCAGGAGTAAACGAAGCAACATCGACAATGGACAGATGAAGCATATGCTGATGTTTGCATTTGGTACAATTTTGCTTCTAACTGAAAAAAAAACGTTCCTAAGGTTGTAGAAAAAGATTTCCTAGGATTAGTTTGAGTATGAGAAAAAAAACAATACTCTTAATTAAATCCATGAATTGTTCAGTAAAGAGATTATTTTAGTTCATTTGTTTTCCGTGGTTCCTCGTATGCACACTGTCCCCCTTCGCTGTGTGTTTGTTTGTGTGCACATTAGAGCACAGCTTTTCGTAGATGTTCAAACAGATGCTGCAAGTGCAATCATTGGCAGTGTTTAAGAGGCCACAGATGACTGACAGAATCTCTGTGAAAATCTGCAGTAATGGAGCAGTTGACGACTGCCAACTCCTCCATTTCAAAATGCAGCATGAAAGCTCTCAGAAATACATTTTTAGAATTCTAAAGAAAGTCTCTTTGTTAGAGTACATTTATTTGTATTTTATATGTTAATTTAGTTCATTTTTCGTCCTTTATGGTATTTGGCTCTATAAATAGCGGTGTATTTAAATAAAATAACTCAATTATTAAAATAAAATTACTCAAGCAATATTTTTGTGAGATTGACTTTTGGATTGCACAGTTATTATTTTTTTAAGATAATCCAAATTAATTTAATAAAAGCAGGCATGCTTGGTAAGTCACAGTATCTGGTAGTCAAAGAGCAAATGGTGAAAGTTATTTAAGGGCCAGCGGACGATATGAGTTTAGCAAGCTTAAACCTTCATATGTGTAATCTTTATGAAAATTCTGTAATTATATCTCTATTATTATTATTATTATTATACATACATTTATTTACGTTATTGTATGTTTATTAAAGATTAAATTGATTTACATTTTTGATAGATATATGATTAATATTCATATTTTATGCTGAGTATGTTTATATAATCAGACATATTAGGTATGCAAAATTAGGGACATGTGCAAATCAACAATAAAATGAATCATTTTTGCCAGTCTGTCTCACTGAAGGGTAAAAGTAAATGTAAAAGTAACATAAATACATACCCTATACAGTGGTTACGCACTGACAATTAGTCATTTGTCACTGCAGGGAACTTGACCAGATCAAAGTTTGTCAATTTCTCTCTCCCGCTCATAATACAGACACGGTACAGAACAACACGCAGACAAAGGAGCATCATGGGGGACCAAGTCTGTTTTATCGCGCTCAGCTTTTAGTCCCCCCCCACCACCCCCCACCACCCCCACACCCCACAACAGCCAAGTTAATATTGGTGGAATGCATCAATTTGGTTATGCTGTTACTGACAGTCTTGTGACAAAATAAACTGAATTGACTCGTCTTCAAAGTCATTGGTACATCTTAACTAATTCAGTCTTTGAAACAAATTTCAAAGTGACCCACAATGTTTTAGTTTTTTTTTTTTATGGTTTTGTTTTTAAAATAAACTTGATTCGCTTCTGCCGAGTGAATCAGGGGACGGTTGAGAAGAAATAAAAAAGATATTCTCACATTACAAACTTTTTTACTAATGTTTGAGGCACAGTTCTTGGAGGAGCAAGCTTTGTTACCTAAACTAATAAAACAATATAGACGACCATCCTCTATAACTTCCCCACTGATTTGATTGAACTGAAAGAGTCAGATTCAGCTATTTGGAACGAATCTCTACAATTGTCTTTTAACTACCTATTTATAAATCCATTTTTGGTTTCTTACAAGTTTCTGTTTTGTTAGAGTGAACCCGTTTTTTACTGTGTTTATTCTATTTCTCAGAATAAGATGTTCATCTACCGTGGGAAGGAGTATGAGCGATGGGAGGATTTTGAGGCCCGTCTCCTCACTCAGTTCCCTAACGCCGAGAAGATGAAGACCAGCGTTCCTCCTAGTGAGGAAATCCGCAGCTCCTCTGCACAGTGTATCCTCATCATGAAATGGTTGAATTTCACTAAGCAGATTGATGATCTGAACGGAGTCTGATTGTTTCTTAACATGGTTTGAACAGATGTCCAGTGTTTCACAGTGAAACCTATCCTCGAGCTACCACCAAAATTCCAGAACAAACCTGTCTCAGAGCAGATCGTCAGGTTAGTCTGTGTCTCTCGATCTATCTGTTGCCGATTTATAGTTTATCAGCTAGCAAATCTGTTTTGTTAAGTCATTAGGGGTTTGATATGCAAACTGCTGATGATGGTTGTGTGTAGTATTCTTTGATTCTAGGTCTATTTGATTGACTTGATTTTTAGAGTATTTACAAAAGTTTGTAACAAAGCAAAGATATATTTCTCTCTTTAAACTTTACTTTTTTACCTTTACCCAATCAATTCCGTTCAAAGTGAGTTGAAGGTATGTGCCTCTTTCATGCTACCGTTAACTGACTAAATCATAAATAAAGGTTTTATCACAGCATGCAGTGTTAACATGGTATTCAAATCCCATGGTGTAATCCAGTTTAAAAGAGCCCAATTTAAAATGTTAAATCCCAAAAAAGAAACTTGCCCCAAATTGAATAGCATTTATAATTAATTTACTCCTTCTGGTCAACATCATCTGAAATGTTTTGAAAAAAAAATATTCAGCCCATTTAATGGTCCACCTTCTTCTGACATGCTGCTAAGAGTTAACTAATCTTAAACTTGCTGAGCCTAACCCTCATCAGGACGAGACTGCTCTATGTTAGAAGATAGCTCTGCCTATAGGAAATGTTTGCAATGGCTCAGAGGATGAGTTTCAGTCACTTCTCACTCAAAACTAAAGTAAACAGAAACTCATCTTTAACGTTACTGTTAACTCCAGCTCTAGGTGTTCTGTTTGATTCTCAGAAGAGTGGGCGTTTAGATGTTGTACTACTGGCTAACTCTTAGCTTTATTGCTTAGTGGATGCAGCCGTTAACTTTCCTGAGATATTATTACACATGATTGATTGATATGGTTAATGGTAGGATAAGCAGATGTGCATATTTCAAAATTGGTGGCTTTCAGAGGTTCCTTTTTTCATCAAAAAAATCTGAGCTTCTGAACTTAATTATTCTTCCTGTTGTTATTCCAGCCCCACTGGAAACAGACACGTTTGCTGCATCTGATTACTTTTAGCAGGGCCAATTCCTGACATGCTTCCACCTGCAATCAACTCTTGATCCTCAATCACATTGTTATACTAGGGAAGCCAGTGTGTTATGGGACTTGAATGTTTTCCTGTGTAATGTTAAATGTTAAAAAGAGAATTAAAATGCATAGTTATCACAAATTGATTTGATTGTTTCAACTCATTTATAAATAGTTTGTTGATGAACCCAGACATAGACAGAAGATCATGCTTGATGTGCTGGTTAAAAGTGGGGCAGAGGAATAGATGTTTTAGATGTGACATCCCAGTCAAGGCATGGTTCCAAATTTACTGGTATTCAGAGGGAATTAAAGATGTGTTGTGATTATGAAAATAAATCCCTCTATGTGTACACACTAAGAATTACAGCTCTAAAAAGTGTGAATTTTATCAGATTTAAATGCTCCTCTTGTCTCCTACTCAGTTTTTACACTGTGAACGAGGTACAGAGGTTCCAGTATTCTCGACCAGTTCGGAAAGGAGAGAAAGACCCAGATAACGAGTTTGCCGTGAGTGTTCTTGAGATTCTCTATGCCTTCGATGAATCACATCGACGGTGTGTAAAGTGCTCACTCCAAAGAATGCTTTTTCTTAATCGCCTTTGTCTAACAACCTTTCATGATGGCTTCAGGAGAGCACATGCTGAGTAATAACAGCAGTATTATACTGAAATATAAAGTTTGTCCCCCACTGCCTCCACTTTTGGCTGGTTTTAGTAAACATCCATTAAAATCCTCTACTTGAAGGCTTAACAGAAGAAAATGCTTTCAGGAATAAATTGGTGCCAGTCTTAACCTGAATATGACTCTTTCACTAAAATCTTTCATTCTGCTAAGTGCTAAATGGTCTCTTTGAGCTGTAAGGTTTTTTTTTGTCACACTCCTGTCCCCTTTTTCTTTAACGAAACTAAGGACCCTTTTTTGCCTTATATGTGCATTAAATTAAACCAATCAAGGTTGAAGCAAAAGCATTGATTTACAAACCAAATAATGAAAATGGATTTTGAGGGGTTTTTTTTTATATAACTGATCCTTCAAAAATTTGTTAATGGTAGTCTTCTGTCTCTTTTAGAATATGTGGATTGAAAGGACAACGTATACGACTGCTTACAAGCTGCCAGGAATCCTGCGCTGGTTTGAAGTCCTGTCTGTCTCAGCAGTGAGTATAACTGCTTTAACTTCTGCTAAGCTTCGTTCAGGACATCTCAGCTCATTTTTATCAGGGGTTAATGTTTTTAAAGTGCCTAGTTCAAAAAATGACTCAATTTGTGTTTTACCTGGGTTATTTGGACAGGAACATAGCTGGTGAATTTAATAATTTACGTATTTATCCCTGAAATTATGTTAATGGTATTTTATTCTAACCAAACTTTTTACAAATATATAATATTATTTTGGAATTAAAAAGGCAAAAAAAGAAATATATATATATATATATATATAAATATATACACATGCAAAAACGCACACACACACACACACACACACTTATGTCAATAATAATTTTTAATATTGCATTACATTAAAAAAATATACTAAAACTCCATACAGCATAAATATAAAACATGTTAATTTTTACTACATCACATAATACCTATATCGAACCAACAAAGTTTTTGTATGTAATTTACAAATAAGTTATTCTAATTTTAACTTACTTCTTGTAATTTTGTTATTTTATGTTCTAGTCCAACCATGGAAAAGGCAAAACGAATAACAACTATCCTTATTGTGTTTTAGTGACCATCATAATTATATTTATTATTATAAGTTAATATAATTATTCATATTTTACTTAATTTTAAGCCAATTTGAGTACATCAGTAATTGTTATGTACAAGTGCTAGTGTTACCCATTCTTTGCAGCGAGCTGAGTACTTTAACTTCTGGAACTGCTTAAAATAAGCATTCTGCTTACTTCTTATTTTAAATATTACAATTTAAGGCAAAATAAGGCAAATTGTTGAATTAGACTAATAACTTATTAATTAGTAAGTACTTCTTTAAAATGTGTTCAAGTTTGTGGGATATGGCCAGTTCAATTGGATAGAAGAAGTTTTAGAATGAAAAATGTTCCTTTTTTCTTTAAATAAAAACATTAAATAAAATTCACAATTGTTTTAAAACAGTGAAGAGTGTCCTGGCACATCATTGTGTGTACATTCCTTTTTTCTGGCAGAGGATAAATCGATTTTCCAGATGACTGCAGAAATGAAAGAAGAGATTAAGAAATACACCTTCCATGCATATTTATTTATATTAAAGTGTGCTTTTCTGCTTTTGTATCTCTCTTTCTTCTTTCCAATTATTGTGTGAATGTAGAATGTAGAAACTGTTCACCAATTTTTAAATCATTTGTTTATGCGCTGGCATATGCCTCATGCTAATATAAAGAATCAGATTGGCTTCAGCATCATATGATTCCAGATCGGAGTTCTGCTATTTTTCAGCTCTCATTTACACCTTCTTTTTTTAGCACGTTGTCTAATGCCATTGTTTTCTCTGGGCTTTGATTCTCATTATCCTTCTTGGCTGGAGTGTAGAGAGAGACGTCTCTTATGGATTGATTTCTGATCCTGGCCCGGATGCTTTGATTTTGCCAAACCAGATCCAGACAATCAAAGAGGACTGAACTCTTTCAATAGGGCATCAGTAAACAGATTGGGATGAAGGATTGGAATTAGTACCTCCTTGAGTTCTCGCTGCTTTTTGAGATCTACACTGCCACTCAAAAGTTTGGAACAAATCATTTGTTCTCCTTGGAAGCACATGTTTATTAAAATAGCAAACTTGGAAAAAAAATCACTAAACAATGTATATGTCTGAAAATAACCTGATGAAATCTTATCCTGTGTTCCTTGAGCATCTTCATAGGACTGATGAGCTTGATGGGCTTATCCTCCCTAAATTACGCTCAAGCCCTTCCCACAGCAGCTTAACAGGGTTCAAATACTGTTCACTAAGCACAACATAAGGGCCGTCTGGTCTCTGTACAACCAAAGTAGGAGCATGGTTCACATTTTCGGCAGTAAGTCTTTTCCCGTGCATGTTGGACTCCGGCAAGGCTGTCCTCTGTCAACAATTCTATTCATTATATTTACGGATAGAATTTCTTAACAGAACCAAGGGCTGGAGGGGGACCAGTTTTGGGACCACAGGATTTCCTCTCTGCTTTTTGCAGATGATGTTCTCCTGTTGGCTCCCTCGGACCAGTACCTAAAGCAGGTCTAGCAGAGTTTTGCAGCTGGAAACTGGCAGGGATGAAAATCAGAACTAAATCTGAGGCCATGGTTCTTAACCGGTAGAGGGTTGTATGCTCAGTCCAGGTTGGATGAGAGATCTTGCCTCAAATAAAGGGTTCAAGTATTTTGGGGTTTTATTCAAAAGGCTAAGCTCTCGATCTACATTCCTACTCAATCTACATTCCTACTCTCACCTATGGCCATGAGCTTTGTGTCATGACCGATAGAATAAGATCTTGGATGCAAGCGGTCGAAATGAGCTTCTTCTGCAGGGTGATGAGGCGTAGAGAGACAGGGTGAGGAGGTCGGAGAGGAGCTGGGAGTAGAGCTGCTGCTCCTCCACATCAAAAAGAGGAAGTTGAGGTGGCTCGAGCATCTGTTCCGGATGTCTCCTGGAATGTTTTGATGGGATCAAATAGTTTAATAGTTTCATACCAACCAAAATGGATTTGTATAGTGCTTCATTCGGCAGTAACTTCACAAGATAGGAAGATATGAAATTTTCATATTGTATTTTTTATGGACAAAATTTTTTTTATAATAATTACTAATTATTAGTAAGTAAGTAAGAAACAAGAGTTCCTATTAAAGGGATGGTGTAAATTCCTTTGTTTTAATTGTATCGTTAAGGGCGATCAAGGAATTTTGCTGCTGTTTTATAGGTAAAAACAAGACCATTTACAAATGGCTAAAGCTTGGAAACTATTATTATGAACAGAAATACTACTGACTTAATCAAATTCAGTGATCTATGCTAAACTACATTAAAACCGATGAACAGATAGCAAAATGGTGATATCTGTGGAGAGTTGAAGACTGAACCCATTTAATAGAGCGGTGGGTTGCCTGCTATTTTAAATACAAAAAATAGCACACCACCAAAGTCATCCAAAAGCAGTTTGAAATGCAAATCTTGTGGAAGAAAGTAAACATCGAACATCAACATCAATCCCTTGAAAAACAGTTTGGTTTTCTTTCTTTTAAAAACAATGCTTTTGATGTGTAAGATTGGTAAAGTAAAACGTGTAGACAAAGTACTTATGCACTTACTAACATGTGTTAAATTTCTATTCTACTTATTAATTTGAGCAAAAAAAATTTTGGTGTTAAATAAAGTGTTCCTGTACACAGGAGGAAATCAGCCCACTTGAGAATGCAATGGAGACGATGCAGCTAACCAATGAGAAGATCAGCACCATGGTCGAGCGTCACCTGAGCGATCCCAGCCTTCCCATCAACCCCCTCTCCATGCTGCTCAACGGCATCGTAGACCCTGCTGTCATGGGCGGCTTCACTAATTATGAGAAGGTACAGGAGCATTTGTCAGATATTGGCAAATTATTATATTATTAATTATCACCAGAGTGTTTTGTTAGGGTTAACACAATGGAAATTACTCTTTACCTTTAGTCAGCTTTTTGCAAAAACACTTTAACTAGTGCTGTCAAAACTTGTGTTTTTTTTTTGTATTAACAAGTGAATGTCAATTTTTACTAGCATACTTAATGCAAATGTATTGTTTGCACTTACTGTGGCACATAAAGGCTTGTTATAATCAAATATACTTGACCATGCATTCTTAGCATTTACAGTGCGTCAATTCCTGAGTGAGTCTCTGTCATCAACTGTATATAAAATATATATTATATATTGGCACGCGCATCATCAAAGACTTTGTGGAGCAGTAGATTAATGAAGCAAAGTCTCTGATTGGGCAGTATGGTCTGAAGTTCATATCCCTAGTGTCTTTAAAACAAACAAAGACTCTGATTAACATAAGACGGTGAGTGATTGAAGAAGCGTGGCAATATAACCATCTATACTTTTTTACATTATTAAGCTTCAACTTCAAAACATCCACTCAGTTTCAGTCATCATCATGTCTACCTCAGAGATAAAACTGTGTGCAGACATTCAATGTATGGAAGGATGATGATTTTGGTTTTTCTGCATATTTTAGCCGGATACTAACAAAAACAAGCATTATTCTTACCATTTTTTTCTAGACAGTAGTGTGATTTTCCTTCTAATGCGATTCAACCTCTGCCACATTAATACCTTGTTTGTTATGTTATGACAATCTTTGGCACAAATATGTATTTTCTTTCCTTGGTTAATCTTCTAGAATGATTGTTGTTGCAGTAGGGGTGTCTTGCTGGCCCTGCTAACTACAGATTTTCAGGAAGCTTCTTTGTATTATACAACTTCAAGTGCTTAATCGTTTCAGAAAAAAATGGTTAATGAGAGTGAATTATTTTAATATTCACCTTGAATATAAAAGAGCTCCACATACGACACCCTGTCTCTCTACAGCTTGGCAACGAAACAAACACAAAGAAATATAAGAAGATTTTTCCTGATTCCTTTCCAATAAACTTAGTATCTGAATAATTCTCATACAGCGAGATCACTGATCAGTGCATCTCTGTATTCCATGCTTCTCATTTTTTTAAATCTCATTTTTAAAACAAGTAACTTATTTGTCAATCCTCCAAAATACATTCTTAAACAGCTTGGATGTTTTCAGCTCTTGTTTCGAATACTTAGTTCAGGGGTTGATTTTTAGTAATGGATATTTGTTTTTTGACCTGCAGGCATTTTTTACTGAGAAGTACATCCAGGAACATTCTCATGATCAGGAGAAGATTGAGAGGCTGAAGGATCTGATTGCTTGGCAGGTATTAATACATCAATAAACTATCAATACTCTCATATTTCATTCTTAAATGAGACCTCAGATGAAAATCAAAACTTTCTAGCTGTTTGGACAGAAACAGTAAAAATCCAAAACCCAATCCAAGGGTCAGTTCAAAACTGAATTTTCAATTATTTACAATGAAACCATAGCAACAAATTGGAAATGACGAGGATGAAACTTCAGTGCTGCTGAATGGCTGTCACTACAGTAGCCCACCCGTAATTATGCAAAACTTAGTCACACAATAACAAACCAATCTCACTTGACCTCTAGCAGTCAGTACAGGAATTACAGGTCGGCCATTTTATCACCAGGAGGGAAAGTGGAATGTTGCCTCTTTTTCCAAACACAGGTTACAGCAGGGTAGTCAAACTCAATTCCTGGAGGGCCGTAGACCCTGCAGGTTTTTGTTCCAACCCTGTTTCAGGAGACACACTAGTACCTTCAAACAAACCCAGAGGAGCTTAATCAGTGGAATCAGGTGTGTTCAGTTAAGGTTGGAGCAAAACTGTGCAGGACTGTGGCCCTCTAGGAATTGAGTTTGACACCCCTGGGTTACAGAGTCTGCTAAAGCCTTTCACAGGTAAAAAAGAAGGATGTAAAGTGTTATATCTTGACTATTTGGAGGTGAGAAGTAGTGAGAAGAGCTAACGTCTGTGCTCCAGTATAAATATCCAGTGTAAGATTTATTTAAAGAAAGGAAAATCTCTGGGGTTTTCTGACATGGCGCTTGGGTGCTGACTTATTACCACTCCTGATGATAACCTGATAATGTTTCTCATAAGAGATTCAGATCGGCTGGAGATAAACTCAAGTTTTAGTAAAAAAGAAAACCCTTCTGAAGCATCTGCTCTGTGTCGAACAGCATGACAACGCAAGACCTGCTGACAGCTTTTTTATTCCTGTCTTTTTTTTAAACAATATGTTACTGTTTTGTAGCACAATTTGCAGATGTGATGTACACATTGTGATGTCTTACATCGTGATGTCTTACATCTAATTTACATAACCATGTAGTTAAATTTAAAAAATCTTTAAATGACAGGTAAAATATAATTTATATTTTATATATATACTTATATGTTCAGATGCAAATGTGGGTAAACTAAAAATAAAAGATTTTAGTCATTGTTCATCTCAAAATGTTAACAGCTTTCTTCCAGTTCAAAGCAGTATTTATGATTTATTATTATTATAACTTATTATTACAGGTAATATCTCATTGACATGATGGTAACAGCTTGAGTGTACTTAAACAGGAATGAAAAAAATTTTTTTTTACCAAGCAGCAGTCCTAAAATTTTTGAAAAGGAGTAGGAAGAAGTAAATGAAGAACTCCTAGTTCTTGAACTCACAATCAACTTTTTAGATAGACCCTCATTATTTGATCAAACAGCGCTGCACCAAAATAGATCACAGATATGCTTACTATATACAAACCAAACAGAGCTCTTAGAACAAATCAGCTAGAACTACCACGGGCTCGCTCCACACAAGTAGAGTCTGTTCCTGTTATAAACTCTCAAGTATCATTTTAGATTTAACTCACTGACGAACCCTTACAGTCACTAGATCTGACCATGGCTACCTACACACGCTTGTACAATACCACATGTCCTCCAGAAGCTTTAAATCAGAGAAGGAACAGCATCTCATGGTTCTGTCTCAGAAAGGGAGAAAATTTTATCTTTTTTAATATCTTATAATGACATATTGTCGCACAATTATAAAGCTATAAAGTCAAATAGTTTAATTGATATTTAGGCTGGAACAGGGAGTCACAGATTACTGAATTTTTTAAGGCGAAACATGCTAGTAAACAGGATTCCACTAACCTTTTTGAATAAATGCAAAGTAATTTGTTTGTATTAAAAAAACAAAGAATAATTTTGAGTCAACTGTTCTTTTAATTCGACAAAGCAATGCTGCGTTATGAAAGTGCAATCTGGTGGTACGTGCCACGCTCGAATAACTTTTTTTGTTTTGCTAAATATTGTTGTGTTGTTTAGACGCTCTGGAGTGTTGATCTCAACTTCAAGCTGTGTGTTTGGTACCCCTGGATATGGTACTTCAGTAATTCAGCCAGTTTAAACATTAACAAATTGGCAACTCCAAGTCTTAGCTAGTGAGATCCAGTTAACCGTTATTAGAAGCTCGAGCCATGGTTGTGATCAAGTTTTAAGAGAGGTTCTAATTCTAACACTAATAAAAGGAGTAGAATAAAAGAGCAGGGAAAAGGCCGGGTGTTTTTTTTTTAAGTGACAGAGCTGGGTTGATGCTGCTTGTTGAGTACATCCATCTGTTGTTTTTGGCACTTTAGTTTTCTTGGTTGAAGTCAGGATATTTGCATCAGATGAGTTACAGCAGCTGTCAGGAATCAAAAGATGTCTCTGGCTCTGCCTCACTTTAGCCCTCTTTTATTTGAGAGATGCTTCTCTACTAAAATCAAACCTTGAGACCGCAGGAAACACAAAAAGGCTTTTATCTTTTCTAAAGGGATGAACAGCTAAGAAATTGCTGTTCCTCGTGTTGTTTCAGATAAAAACCAATGGAATTTGCATTATAGTATATTTTTTTGTATTAGAGTTCATCAGATCTATAAAGTTACTTAGGGGAACTTACTCAGATCACCTTAGCAACTGTATAACAACCACTTAGATTTTGGAACCCTTTCTAATCATTTTCAAAACATTCAAAACATTTTTTTCCAGATATATGACAAATCAAAGTTGTACCTTTTGTTAATATTATTCTGCTGAAAAGAAACAAATCCACACTGAAGTATAAACCAATTACCCTAAAATACTGCTAAACTGTGAAATCATTTATTTACGTTAACAATATGTGAAGCTTGAATAAGTTAAGTTTACTACCTTAAATGGTCTTTTTGTTTAGATGTACAGTATATCAGTGAAAGTATAACACAAGTTTGTTTTTTTAACAGAATAAAACTGTCAAAAAAAGAAAAACAAAACTACATTAAGAAGAGAAAACAAAAATAATACACTCCGGTTATGGAAAGCTCTCCATATAAGTATCAACATACTAAGACTTCTTAAGTCTTCTCTTTAAACTCGTTTAGACTCGTTTCACAAAATCTTTTTCAGCTATTACTATGAAGAAGTAACACCTTGACACTACTCTGTGAGGGAGAAAGTTCAGTGTAACGTAAGCATGGTTTTCTGAGAAAGATGTTCATGTAAATGCAGAGAATAGATTTTTGAATGTTATATATAAGTTATTTAAGTGCATGAAAACACACTCATTGCAACTAAATGCTTTACTTACAATGTAGGATGTGCTGTTCCATGTGATCATTGTTTAGTCTTTGTCCCATAGAGGATATAAGCCATAGTTAAATTGCCTTAAACTAACCAATAGCTGTTTGTCTGCATAAATGACAGGTAGCGTTTCTTGATTTTCACTTTTTGAGCTTTTGAGATGAAATGTACGATATTTTGAAAATAAAACTAAAATTACTAGATATAACTGCGATCTGTGTACTTTCCTAAAACTGTGCATCATTTAAAAAAAAAAAAAAAAAAAAAAAAAAATATATATATATATATATATATATATATATATATATATATATATATATATATATATATATATATATTAACATGTAAATGTTTTTATGAAATCTTTTATAGTGTGATGAAAAAGCTGAAGTACACCTTTCACTCGATTTGAATAATATTTTTATATTTAAAAAATGTAAGCTGCTGGGGGAAATAAAACAGAAGACAAACTTCAAAAGTGGTTGAAATAGATTTTTCAGAAGAACACTATTATTGGTTATGTCTGATTACAAGAACACTTTTATAGATTAGTCACCATGGCTCCCTCAATAGAAAATCCTATACAAATGTAAAGTATTGAGAGGCTGTTTTAGAACATAATCTACAGCTCAGGTGTGTCTTTGAAAGTGCAAAGAGTTATACGAGACAGGCGTTTCCCACCCTTAAAGGTTATATAAACACTTTAAAGGTCATTGATTACTGTATTTAAACGTAAAGCTTATAATCTTTAAAACGTTCCAAACATAGACTTCCAATATTCAATGTAATCACTGAACAAAGATCTGGGTTTCCATGGAAACACAACTGTTGCTAGTGGTTTTCTCTGTCTCTCTCTCTCTCTCTCTCTCTCTCTCCTCTCTCTCTCTCTCTCTCTCATTCAGCCCCCCCCTTTTCACTCTCTCCTCTAACACTCTCTCAGCCCCCCCATTCACTCTCTCCCCTATCTCTCTATCTCATTCACACACTCTCTCTCTCTCTCTCTCTCACTCTCACTCTCTCTCACTCAGTCCTTCCCTCTCTCCTACCCCCTCTCTCCTCTTCTCTACCCCTTTCCTCTCTCTCCTTTCTTCTCTCTTACTCTGTCCCTCTCTCTCTCTCTCTCTCTCGCTCTTCTTTACTCTGCCTCTCTCGCTCTTCTTCACTCTGCCTCTCTCTCACTCTCTTTCACTTCCCTCTATCATTTACTTCCCCTCTCTCCTTCACTCTCTCTTACTTTGTCTCTCTCGTTCTCTCTACTTCAATCTGTTTCTCTCTTTCCTTTTCCCCCTCCCCTTCCCTCTCTTTCCGTCACTCCCTCTTACTGTGTCTTTCCCTTTCTTTCTCTTTCTCTCTCCTTCACTCTTTCTTTTTCCCTCTCTTTTTGTCCTCCCTACCTTTCTCTCTTTCTCCTTCACTTCCTCTCTCTCTCTCTGCTTCTCTCTCCCTCTCTCTGTACTTCACTTTTCTTTCTTCTTCACTGTCTCTCAGTATTAAATATTTTATCTGACCAATATTTGTTTTAAATCAATATTGTGTTTATGTGTTTATTGTTTTAAGTGAAAAAAAATTGATTAATGAAATATCTGTGAGGATCTTCTGACTCTTCTGTGAGACATTCCACTGTTTTGTAAATTCTGGACTGGTTTATTATGAAAATATTCTTTGATGCCGACATGATCTGAATACTCTCTTTTTTCCCTCTCTTTGTTTCACATTCTCCTTTTATCTATTGTTTGTATGTATTGCTTTCAAAAATAATGCTGCGAGACGTATTCAGATGGCAGTTGTTTGGATTTCTGTTTGAGCTGTTTTCTGGACCCTGGTTCATGTTCTTTTCATTCTCTGTCTGTGTGTAACTATGAAGATCCCACATCTGGCTGAAGGTGTGCGGATCCACGGGGAGAAGGTGACGGATGCTCTTCGCCCCTTCCATGAACGATTGGAGGCCTGTTTCAGACAGCTCCGAGAGAAGGTTGAGAAGCAATATGGCATTAGGACTCTGGTGAGTACCAGCAAATTCACTTTCTCTTACACACATTCATCCATCAAATCGACGACTCTTACTAACAAATTTGCAATTGTTTATTGATGGTTTTTTATGTACTAACCATTGACCTGTATTTTTCCTGGTTGACTATTATATATACTTTAAAAACCAATAGTGGACTAATTATTGACACGGTTATTACCTTATTTTGCATACTATAAGGCACATTTAAAATAATTTAATTTTCTCAAAAAGCCTCAGTGCATCTTATAATCCAATATGAGTTATGTATGAATGCTGGTCGCTCAAAATGCTAAATAAGAATGCTTTACAACGTCTTCGGTACGCTACGAAGCCCACTTCGGCATGTGCCAAGTAACACCTCGTGCCTCCAGTCGAAGTGCACGGAGTAATACAGACTCTGTCTCGACTCACAGCTTAACAGTTAACTTTATCCTTAAATGGCACCTGCAAAGAGTCAGATGTATGCGCTGGATCAAGTGTTGTTCAAGGTGTCATGAATCTCACGAAGGCAGGAATCATCGCTGAACCGTGAAGTACCGGTGACAGCAACCGCAACGAGCCTGAGAATGGGAGAGGGAATCAGGTGTGCTTGATGTTTACATCGCTCAACTGTTTTATCCAGACAACGATGAAGTTTTTTGGATAAGGAATTAACTGAAAAGAATGTCTTTGTATTTTACGTGTTACAGTGAAAAAGCTTTAGATTTTAAGTTAATAATTAAGTTATTATTTTAATTTGGTGAGCGTAGGAAAAGGAATTCATTTATGAAAGAGAAATTAATTGAAAAATGTTTTTATTGCCTTGTATTTTACATGCTTAAATTGAAACATGTTGCTATTTTATGGCCATGAATTATTATTTTTATTAAGATTCAAAATCCGTTTATCTGTTTTGTTTCGGTTAATGCTTTATCTTTAGCACTTCTATTTATTTAATAAGTCTATTTATCAATTTATATGAGCATTACAGAAGCAAATGCTAAAATTAAAATTGATATTTAAAAATCATATAAGGACAATTTTGACAAATTTTGGAATGTTATTGACGTATCATGATCAATCAACAGAAAATTTTAAACTTTGTTCTAATTATGTGTTTTCTTAAACATGATTCAATATCAAATCTTTAGTGGAAACTAGTAATAATTTGTTGTGCTTTTGTTTTAATTTTTTCCATAGAATTATAAATATTTATACATCTTTAACGGTCTAAAAAAAAAGCTTTAAAATCTAAACCTCAGTAGGTCCTGCTTCCCTTTCCTCTTACATTTTCTCTCTTTTACTATCTCTTTCTTATTCTCTCTTCTCTTTGCTCTCAATCCCTCCCTCTCTGCTGTCTCTTTTCCATCCTTCTTTATCTACTCTTTTTTCTTGTCCCTCTCTTCCTATGCTCTATTCTCTCTTGTTTCTTTACAGTCCCTTCTCCTTTCATCTCCTCTTCTCTTATATCTCTGCTCTTTCTCCTGACATCTTTCTTTTCTTTTTGCTCTCTTTCCCTCCCTTCATCTGCTGTCTCTTTTCTTTCCCTTTTTCTCTACTCTCCCTTCTCATCTCCTCTAGTCCTATTTTTTCTCCTACTTTTTTCTCTACCCCTCTCTCCCTCTTTCTCTCTCTCTCTCAAGAATATAAAAACAAATATTATTGTTATGTTTTGGTACTTCAAGAACTGATCATGATTAACTTAACATGAGGTTTCTTTAATGAACTTTTTTAATACAGTGTTGTGTTTTATATCAAATAATGATTGAATTGACATCGCCATTGTCTGCTGTACACCTCATTATATTATTAGATCTAGCTTTAATAGCTTCCTCATCTGATTCATCGCAGTGTCATTGAGCCTCTCCAGCTTTAATTAAATTCTACAGCACTGAGAACAACTAGTGCATTTCATTTACTTAAATCTTTTATAATTATTAGTTTGCATGACCTTGAATAATAAAGTAGAGAAGGGATTCAAGACACAAAATTAGCCTGTGTGCTGTATGACTAATGTAAAAAAAGTTCCATCATATATATTCTGGTTATTTTCCCTCATGTATCTAATAGTAAACTATATTTTCTGAGAAAATTAAGTCTGTATGGTTTCAGTAATTGCAACATAAAATGTTTCACAAAAAAGGCTACATAAAATTGCAGTGTAGATTAGTTAATTCTTTGTCTTTTGAAACAGATTGAGTACAAAGTGAACATGTTTTGACGGGCTAAAAAACTTTCTAAAAGAAAAGTATTGCAAAGGCCAAGCATGAGTCTGTCTGAGATCAAAACATGAAAGTTGGATACTATTTGCTAGTCTCATGTTTTTGATTAATTATTAATTAATTAGGTGATATACCAGTTCTCTGAGTCTTTTTGAAGATGAAAATATGGTAGATATTACAACCAGTGCATTTTAACACAACTGTGAATCAGCAATGAAATGTATGCGCGTTTTATGTTAAAAGTAAACATGACATATTGTGATGTCATCAGGCTGGATTCTGAAGTGTTCATGAGAAGGGCAGGGTTTGTAAACCAAATAAACCTCATAACCCTCTCGATGTACGCTGTAAGCCAACTGTATCCCTTGAACACTCAATTAGCAGCCCTCCACCTCCTCATCTCAATAACAATGAATTTGGGGGGGGGGGCAGGGGGGTGTCTCCAGTCTCCTATCACCACCTAGCACTTGAAGCCCCCTCTCAGACCGCTCACCTTGTAGGAATAAATTCCACCAAATATGTGTGCCTATCCGTGGCTAATTGTTCAACTGTGCACTCGTGAAATAATGTAAAATATAAAGTGAAACTTTCACATAAACACACCAATGTTGTTTTGAATTTCTTAACAAATTCACATAAAAAAAAGAAACAATTAGTTTTGTGTTATAATGTTAAAGTGAAGCTATATTCATTTAATCTGGCAGCTCTGTTTCAAAGGAGATCAGTGGAGGGTACTGATAGAAACCATGGGTGTATGTGACTGCTAGGGTGTGTTGGTAGTGAGCAGGAAGCTGTTATATATATAAATTGAAAACATTATAGACAAAAGCAACACAAGACAGAGCAGTCAGCACAAGGACAGATAAGAGGAACCTGTCATTAGGTCACTTCTCAAAGGAGGCCGAGAAACTATATTTTGTCGATGTCCTCCAGTATTTGTATTTTTCTATAAAATTCCAGTTTTCATAAAGTAATTTTTAAAAAGCATTTTTGTGTCTCCAAACTGAATTCTCATTAGCCTTGTGAGAACTGTCACCTGCCGGGGAACACATTTTTACTATTTCCCATTTCAAATCAATTTGCTACCATTTTTTAAGAGCTATGACAAACAAGGCTATTTTTATTCATGCCCTGCATTTTTTTTTATATACTTCTTTCCAACCCTGGCCATGGTCTTCTTGTGGGGAACTTGTGTGAATGTTTGTGAATATTGCTACCAATCAACAAAGAGATTTCACAGAGAACTCATAAATCTGTTATTCTTATTCATTTACACAACTTAGAACTGCTCGACCAGCCTTTTCTCAGTCTCAGTCACTGCTGCATTGACTTTGAGGTAGAGCTGAGGTTTGGCTCGCAGAGAGGGATAAAGACATCACTAAATACTTTCTAACTCCAGCTGAAGCCAGGAGGATATTGAAGAAAGAGAGACAGATGGTTACTGAATCTGGCAGCTATTGATCAACGGTTCTAGAATTAGCAGCGAAAGCATCACATACCACTGTCTGTAGGCGAAAGAACGTGATCTGAGCTGTAGATGGTTTTCAAGGACAGCACAGGGAGAGAACGAGAGGAGATAAGGTATGTTCCCACACAAACAATGGAAGAAATAGAGGACGAGAAAAAATCTGCTGAAATCCCCTCCTGCTCTTCAGCAGTTATCTCTGTCTGACTCCTTTGTGTTCTCTTGATGTTTTATCAGGACAAAACTATTAAGTAACTCTGTTGAGTCAATTTAAGGCATTTTTAATAGTTTTTTTGTGCATCATTCTTTCTTAGAGGGGAACAAGATATGGTCATTTCTGGAATAAAGAGTGCACCCTAATACAAGCTACACCCTCAAAAAGCTACATAAAAAGTGATTTCATACTTGAAAAATGCAATGTTTTTATGTACAAATTGCTATCAACTGGACATAGAAGATTGTTTAAAAATATATAGTTCATGACCTCTTTAAAGCAAAGGTTCAGACAGATCAAATACCTAAATCTATTTATTCGTTTCAATCCATTAGATGTGTAATGTGACCTCTGATGTGCTTTGTTGGGGTATGTTTCAGGCTCCAGGGTCAGACGAGCGGCGTGGAAGCCGTCCTCGTTCAATGGTTCGCTCCTTCACCATGCCATCATCTCAGAGGCCGCTGTCTGTGGCTTCGGTCACCTCCATCTCCTCAGACAACTCGCCCTCCAGACCCGGATCGGATGGGTGAACGCAGTTTATTTCTTAGCATGTATCCATAATATATAAAAATACTTGAACACATACAATTTTCTTGGTGTTTTGACAAGAACATGTTCATTGCATTTAAAACCATGTTTTCAAAAACCATGTATAGAGACAGTTCACTCTTGAATATGAAATGAAGGAAACATAGCCATTAAGTTTCCTAAACAGCTTTTGTCATGTACGAAGACTTTATAGAGTTTGTGAATTTGTATTTATTGACCAGCTCTCTTTGTATTTATTAATTGATATATTGTATTTATTTTATTGTATTTATTGACCATGCAAAGGCGAATCTAAAAAAAAAAAAAAAAAAAACAGACATCCCTGAGATTTCTCATTTTAAATGTTTCTCATTTTAAATGTACTGAGACTGTTGGTTTCATACGAAGCTGGAAACTATAAACCAAATGTGTGCTTTAAAGTTTAAATTTGGAGGAAAATGTCATCGGAGAGCTAATATTTACATAGAAATTCATAAGTCTTACTGATATTAAAGAAGCTCTTGAAGCGATGTGTGCTCAATAATCATCTCCTCCTCTTCTTCCTCTTGTAGATTCGCCCTGGAGCCACTGTTACCAAAGAAGCTTCACTGTAAGTCTCAGGATAAACTAGACCGGGACGAGACGGAGAAGGACAAGAAGGAGAAGAAGAAGGAGAAGAGGAACAGTAAACACCAGGAGATTTTTGATAAGGAGCTGAAGACTGCTGATATTCCTCTGCAGCCCAGTGAAGCAGTCATTCTCTCTGAGACGGTCAGGAACTGCACTTAAACAGTAACACAATCAGAAATACATTCAGCAATCTCACTCAAAATTTGACACAAGTCTATTAAATAAATTCAAAGCGCACAGACTGACATAGACCTTCCTCATTGCATACTCATCCTCCTTAAAACAAACTGGTAAACCACAATGAATGGGGCATCCCTATGAAGGAACAGAATGTTTTCATTCCTTGCTGCAATGCATCACATCTGTGAAGATGTCAGCGTTTTTTGCAGGTCTAGTTGACCATCAACAGGGAGTTATTGTACTTCTGTACTGAGATAAAGAAATTTAAGACATTGCACACTCAAGTATTTCACCACAAATCATCAAAGACTGAAAACAACAATAATGCAAAGCATGCAGCAATAGCTGCAACATTAGTACAGAGGCGTGTACGGTGCTGATTCAGGGGCAGCAGTGATAGATCAGAGTTTCTGTTTTTAAGACAGTGATTAAAAAAATAAAGTTATACATCAATGTTGATGATGCTTAGATTTTTGTTCACTCGACACAGATACAAACAGCACCAGTTTTGGATGAGAACTGGATTGAGCCTCCAATAAATGTGAGATTAAAGACTGGCGAGACAGTTTTTGTTTATCAAAGACATCATTATTATCTTGACGTGAGCTGCTTTGCCCAGCCATTGAAGGGAAGACCCCATGATTCTCTGTGCTGCAGATTCAGAGCCAGCTGCTTTGTAACTGATTTTTAAGACACCGACTGCATAATTTAATAAGTTGAGCCCTCTCTGTCTGGCTGCATCACTTTCAAAAAATATATTTAAGTCAGCACTGACAGCATAGTGGTCACTTTACTGACACATGGTGATGATTTGCATCCGGCGACAGGGGTTAGAATCTGGCCCTAGTCCTTTGCCTATCCTTCTCCCCAGATCCTGTCTCCTCTCTGAACTGTCCTATCTAACAAAGGCGTAAAAAGAAAAAAATAATAATAAATAAATAAATAAGATGCAGCCATTCATACTGACATTACAATGCAAAAAAATTAATGCATAGAATTCTGATTCTCTCAGCTACTTTAGAACTTTCCAGTGTTCACCCAGTGATGATCAGCAAGTTTACCTGCAGAGTGAACACTGTTCATTTTGCACAGATTAAAAAAATAAAATAACTTGCCCTTACTGTCTTTGTTCTATATTTTTTTGCCCTGGGGGAGAAAGACATTCACTCTACACTAACATGCATAATTTCACAGAAATGAATGACTGAATAATTTTCCTTTACAAATAATCTTAATGAGTTTGACCCCTCGGAGGGTTGTTGCTCTCTACTGATCCCAATCTGACAGTGAGGATGAAAAATAAACAATTTTGTATAATGACTGCTGTTTTAAACCACTCTGCAGATGTCAACCACAACTTAGTTACACAAATTTTTTGCTGTCAAAATTAGAATTATATTTAATTGGATTAATTACCATTCATGGAACTTTCACATTCTGCATATAGAAAGCTTATAAAAACAAACAACTTTAATTGAGTTCCATGATGACAAAATGATTGGAAATAATTTAACAAAAACATGAAATGAAATTTACTTCAAAATGTTAAGATATCACTGTTTATCACTTTCTTTTGGCAAGATTGGTAAATCTTTTTTCTTCATTGATGTTGCATAAGTCAGAGGGTATACGTTTTTTATTTTTGTCATGCTTCTGTGGTTACATCGTTTGACAGATTGACTGGAATCTTGAGTTAGTTAAAAATGGTGGAAATATCCTATGAAATGCTTTAACGCAAACAGAAATGGAAACAATACATTAATACAAACATCTAACAACAATGAACATGTTTGTAGCATTTTTCATTCTCAGCATCACTGGTTTCACTTTTTAACTTCTTCCCTGTAGATCAGTCCACTGAGACCCCAGAGACCAAAGAGTCAGGTCATCAACCTGCTGGGAGAGAAGAGGCTCTCTGTGTCTCCAGGACCCCCGGGAAACCCCAATATTCCACCTGCTATCACCCCTCGAGCTAGACTACAATTCAGCTTACTGTCTGGATCCAGTATGTGCCAAATGTCTCATCTGATTAATAATGCTGCTTTCTGGAATATCTTGAATTAACAACCAAATTAGGGTTTGAATAATTTAACTTTAATTTAATTTAAAAATCTTTACACTAGCTTGCAAAAGCCAAGCCATTTGGAATACACAAACAAGCTTGGCAATGTGGAGGTTTAGCTTATGTTAGCTTGTTGTTATCATAGCAAATATAGCATACTTTTCCATCGTGCACATCTGTTGGTTCCAAGATCTAACATCTCCCTAGCAGTGTTCATTTTGACATCCGCTTTTCACTTTTAATTTACCCTTAGTTATATCAGTTTTGTTTACGTTTTATAGACACTTCACACCTATGCAGTAACTGCACTGCAGCAGATGCTTGCAGCATTTGTATTGTCAGCGTGCATGTTAAAAACGTGTGCACAGACCCTCTACTGTAAACAGTATTTTATCATATCATATTAGCATGCCTCTTTTATGAACTAGAAATATACTAACATGCTTGACGTACTTGTCATTAAATGTCGGTTGCCTGCAAGCTATTGCATACATTAGAGATGTTGCTTGTGAGTTACTTTTAGCTTCTGCTTGCTGCTGGAAAATTTTATTTGAACATGTTATTACTTGTTGAATGAATTGGCCAGACTTGAATGTCACCGGCATACATTACATACATTTAATGGGATCTATGCATGAATACTTCCACGTTTCATATCTGTTGATCCTCAAATTCCGGTTCAGTGCCACTCCAATGGATCACCATGGAATTTTACACTTTGATCTCTATTGTGAGGAAAACTATGAATCTAACCACTGAATTAAAACCATGACAAATTATTACACAATGGGACACAGCAGTTTACCGGACGTACACATCACAACAGAGAAACGTACAACTTTTATAATTCACCTAAAAAGTAATTTGATATATAGATTAAAAATGAATGATGACAATAAAATGATAATACTACAAATCTGACTAAATTAACACCGACCCGTGATGATTTCAGACAAACGCATGCCATCAACACAACACTCCTATCTGAAAGCTCAAACCAGGAGCCCATTTACAACTGAGATTTTAGTGGAATAACGTAGGCAGTGGGTTGTGCATAAAGTCCATTGTTTTTAGCAGAGTTAATACCTTGGTAGCATGTTTTATAGGCCTTATGGCTACCCAAGAGTTGATAGCATCTCATTAGCACGATGCTAGCTAGTGTAGCTTGACTAGAAACTGGTACCAAGAACCTACAGAACTTGGAAAAAAAATGTTGACATTTTTCTGATTTCTACACTTATTTGTTTTTAACAGAAAGAATTAGATCAAGTGTAATGAAAGTCGAGACAAGAAACTAAATCATAAGGGAAACTCTGATAGAAAAATAGATACAATAAAAGCAAACAATAATATAGCTCCAGGGTAATAAATGCCCCAATAAACTAATTTCTACAGCTTCAGCAGATGGTGTACTTTCTGATGTTGGTTTCCATCTGATGATGTACTCATTGGATGTTTTAAATTGCATGATGGGCAGTGGGAGAAGCAGGGGTGTTTATAACTGGCTAGTGCATACAGTCGATGCTTCTGAAGAGCCTAATGATTCAAGCTTCACAGGCCTTTCCTGCTCTAAGGGTTCAGCCCTTTCCCAATGTTTTGTCATCTCACTGCTCAGCAGCATGCTTTGTTTCAATAACAACTTTAATTCTTAATTTAATTTAACTTTTAGATTAAGGAAAAAAAAAATTTTAGATTAAGGGAAAAAAAATGCAAGTGTTAAATTATATAATAATATCTTGTTAGTTAACCTCAGAATACTTCATCATTAAATAATTGATATATATTTTTATATATTTGAGTTGTGTACAATTTTAGTAAAGTTTAATCCAATTTACACAATAAACAAATCTCTCAAACTCAAATATTTGTGTAGTATGTAAGAGCTGTAGGGTATAGATAATAATTTGTACACTACTAAAGGCCGTCACACACCTATCTGAATACACGGTGTGAAGTTACGTGTGTGAACATACCTTGATCAGAAAAGTACGCAGGTTGACAGCACATCAGACATTTGTCTGCGTGATTGTTGTGCATGTAAAAGAGTTTAGCTCTGCCAAAACGGATTGTTTTTTTATTGCAAGAGAACAACCAATGGAAGCTGGCTGTTTTGATTACGTGAATGGGACATGAACGAATCGCTGAACGGCACCCGATACTCATGCTCTCTTCGATCTCACAACAGGAAACGACAAGTACTAAGCGATGAAGAATGCAATGAACAGCTGAGGAAGAGACCAGAACAAGAGGAGAGTATAAGCATTCAGAAGCTTGTACTGCTGGAGTCCTACAATCAAGAGTTTTTCAATAAAACCCATGAAGATTATAAAACAGCTGGCATGTGGCTGTTGTGCTCTAAGTAGTGATGAAATGTTTAGTTCAACTTGATGCTTCATTCTTTTGACTCTTGTTCATTGGCAATAATGATTCATTTCAACGATTCTTTTGTATCATTCATATTAGGAAAAAATCAGATCTAAATGCAAACATGATGACAAAGACCCAAAAATAGAGCAAAATACACTAATCTGCATAAATAAATATGCTTATTGGAGTTTTCAGATTTTTACTAGTGCAATCCGCATGCACCCCAGAAAATGATTCACTCCCAAAAGAGTTATTACTAAAGAGTCAGATTCGTTCTTTTCATGAACGACACATCACTAAACATGGGCGCCAACCAGTGGCAAGGAGCATCACTGAATCCACCTCTAACACTAGGTTTGCTAAAGCCGTTGAAGTATTTGTGCGAATCTCATTTCGTATAGATGTGTAGCTAAGTTAGGGATCATATTATCAGAAGGCAAGCTGAGCTGTACTGTCGACAGATGAACTCACCATTTAACAATGATGTCATGTAAAAGTCTGGTACAGACTTTTGTTCACATGGATTCTACTTGACGACATCACCAAGACAACTCGAGCGTGTAGATTTGCACTGCACAACATTCGAAAGATCAGACCGTTCTTAACTGAGCATGCAACTCAATTCCTGGTTCAGGCTCTGGTCTTCTCACATCTGGACTACTGCAACGCTCTCCTAGCAGGACTTCCAGCAAACGCACTCAAACCTCTGCACATGATGCAAAACTCTGCAGCTTGTCTTATCTTTATGGAACCGATGCAAGCTCATGCTACTCCCCTCTTCATCACTCTTCACTGGCTCTCCATTGCAGCTTGTGTTAAATTCAATGTACGATGATGCTGACATACAAAACTGTCTTCAAATCAGCTCCTGTTTACCTCCACAAGCTCATACATTTGTACATGCCCTCCAGAAGCCTGCGCTTAGAGAAGTAACGGTGACTCATGGTTCTATCCAACAACAGAAAATCTCTTAGCATTACTTTCTCTCTCACTGTCCCTGACTGGTGGAACAAACTCCCTGATCCAGTCAGGAAAGCAGCAACACTAACAGCTTTCAAAAACCAGCAAAAGTGAGGAGCAATCTACCTATTTCTCGTCTAAAATGATGAGTCCTGGTCCTAATTTATGGAATAGTGATATAGAAAGACATAGAATACAACAATAGTCAGCATTTGAATAAAATTTGTTACATTATAAAATCTTATAGAAACATCATCATTAAATCACACAAAACAGGTCTAAGCCAACATTTCCTAAGCATTTTTTGCACAAACAAAGCAAAAAAGGAAATGGCATTTTGAGCATTGATAATTTTCAAGCACAGATATATTTAATCAAATGGGTGGTAGCTTATTATCACTAGTGTATCTTGTATGTTTGTAATTAAAACCCTACCATCCTGTTTACCTGAACATTGTGTGCTCAGTGTACTGTGATCTTAAAGCTTTAATTAAAAAAGTAATACAATTGACAAGAATGAAATGTTCCACTGTGTTGGGTTTAGTTGAGGACAGTAGGATCTGTCCATGAGAGCTCAGGTATCTTCCAATGGGCAACTCTCCCTGCTCCAGCGTAAAAGGAAGGGATTGAACTGAAATACTTTGACTGACCGCAAAGGGGGTTAGGTCAGAAATGAACAAGTTTTCATTCACTTCAATGTAAAAAATTCCCAACTTTGGAGCTTCATGTTATATACAGTCTATGGTTTCTTCACAGAACTTTCTCTTTTCTTTACAGGTCTAGAGTTGAATGGGACGAGTTATGCAGATAAGGGAGAAGTTCCGCCTCCACTTCCAATAAAGAGCTGCTCTGGAGACTATGGAAACTTGATGGATAACTCTGATCTGGCCAGTCCAACCACGCCCCCTCCTCCACCCCTACACCAGCGGGTATGACATCTTATTAAGTCATGGCTGACCACGCCCTCCATTTCCCTAGGTTTTCCCTAGGTCACCAACATATTCCCTCTAAACAGTGAAAATCATGAGCACGGTTCTTCCGAGTCTGGATTGTGATTTTTTTTTCATGGACTCGAACTTGTAATCTCTGGACTCTGACTGGAATTTAGTCATTGACCTTATTAGAGCTCGACAATGCAAGTTCCTGCTTCAAATAAGACCTTGATGAGCAGTTAAACTCCTGATTGTGTACGCTTGAGACATGAGTTTCACTGACCTACAGTCAATCCCCCTAACGCACCATAGACACGACGGTCAGCAAACGACAGCATAGTAAAATTACTTTTTATTCAGAGATGTGTAAAATTGGTCCAACTTCAACCTGTGTGAGACTACAGGCACTTAAAAAACTGACAAGTTCACATAAACCATGTGTTCTCTCACCGAGATCATGATCGTTTATTTCACACCTGTCAAGTGTCCCATTTTGGCCAGTATTGTACCCCTATGTACGCCAATGTCTCGTATTAGTATTTTCCCATAAATGTCCCATATTATATAATTACAGGAGTCTCGCGCTCACAGGCCACGCTCAAGATTTTTCTAGCTCAAATACAGGATTACGACAATTCCCAGTAAGGAACAGCGCTATATTATAACTCAAAATCAGCGTTAAAGATCCTGAAACAACACCTCAACACCAGGAGAATTCTGTGAGCTTGAATGTAACAGCAGTGTTTGGCAGAAAAATGCATGTTTGCCATCAAACCCAAGCCTCTCCTGCTCAAACATCCATGGGGTCAGAGAGATCTGCTGCAATAATCCAGATCAACCAAATAACTTAAGCAGATAATAAGCACATGATTGTTTATCGACGTTATTATGCTTCACATTGTTTATTTGATATTTCTGTACATGCGTTTGCTTCAAACACAGCTCAGTTAATCTGTAATTAAGCCACAAAATTAACTGTCATCAAATCAGTAGATCTATTTTTCCCTCTTGTGCTCTCTGAAACATTTCCACAAGAAGAATTAAAGTAAAATTGCAGCTAAATGGGTTAACATAAAAAACTAAATATAGTTGAATTGCACTGGAAATAAAGTATAATACATTATAATTAAATATTAAAAGTTAATTATATCAAAAATGTATCATAATGATTAATTTTTTTAAAAACTCACATCCAAGCTTAAATACAAAAAAAAGCCATGGAAGGCTTCACTGCAGGATTTTTTTTCACTAGCTTCACACCACTACGGTTTAATGTTGATGCAGCGAATCTCCTTGCCTGTGGATGGCGCTCAGGGGACAACAATGAAACACCCGACCTTGCTTTCTCTCTGCAGTTCTTCGAGCGGCTGCTTGAGGCTGACTCCAGCAATGTGCAGGTTCTCATTCATTTCAATGTTAAAACTGTTTCCACCCCTGGGTCCATTAGGTTTGTTGGTTCAGATTACTAGTTTTGAATACGCTGAGGGGTGAATTATTTTTACATTTGTTTGCTTAAGATCTATTCAAATATAAACTTTCAGCCAATTTTGATTACTAGCTACACCCACTCTGAGCATCTTTTTACCTTTACCAGAAACCTGTGGGTGATGTCACGAACACTCCATCCGTGTTATATACAATAAATAGTTATAATCTTAGTGGGCTTTTTCAAACAACTCTTGTGGTTCAACACCAACTTCATCACCATGTTACTACCAATATTCTTCTCTTCCAAATTTCTTCTTGATTTCTTTTCTCTTCTCATTGATCTTCATTGCTGTTTCCTGACACTTTTAATCTCCTGACAGGACTCTAAGCACATCATCAAAAGAACAAGCTTTTATTAGTCGACCAAAGAAAATACCAAGGCGAGATGGCAGAGGCAAACTTATTTAATGCAATGTATTGTCTAACTTGAATATTTTTCTAATCAGTGTGATGGGTGTTGTGTCACTTTAAAATATGTACCATAGCACCAAGTTTGGTCGCTTTTTTTCTTCTCTATACATTACAGCTATCCTCTGACTACCACAAAGAACAACCTTGCGGAATAATATATATAAAACGTCAGAAAAAAGTATTGTTGTTTTAAAGGTACTGATCTGTTTCATTATTGCTCTTATCGAGATCCTCAGTGGCAGAATTCTTGAATGTTGTATAGTATTACATGTAAACTATGCAACAAACTAAACATTTAGTTAAAAGGAAAATTTTTGTTTTTGTTTTTTATTTCTAGCACCTTCCACCACCATTACCCAGCAAGACCCCTCCTCCTCCCCCTCCAAAGACCACTCGCAAACAGACCTCCATCGACTCGGGGATTGTTCATTAAGCCTGAAAAAGGCATTCTCAAAGAGAGACATCCACACTGGGCCTTGTTTAGTGATTATCAATCACAGCCGCAGACAGAGCTCCAAGATGAACACGTGCTTTGAGCCAGAACCAACCTGAGACCCAGAGGCATCACCACACAAACAGAAGCGGATTCTCCAATGGGTCATGTTCAAATACAAACTATGATCATTTTTCAGGTCAAGTTTGTTGGAAGACCCCCACTCTCCTTAGGATAGAAGTTTTTATGCTCCTTACCACCGGGACATGCGAAATGCAGATCAGACCAATCACTGCACAGAATGGAGCAGAGTCTGCTTGAAAAGTTCATTGTCCAGATGTTCTCTATTTTATTCAGGAAACCCTTTTTAATGCATGTTATCATTAACAAAACACCTTTATTCTACTTCTCCAATTGTAATATTTTAGCATTGATATATACAGGTTTATGTACAGAGGTTTGTATATATGATTTATTTTATTGCTTTTGTTAAACATATCTCAACATTCTTTTCTTCAACATTCTTCTGGTTCCATACATGCAGATGACTGGCATTTTTAAAAAGGGCTCTGGTTTGCCAATACGAGGGAAAGAACAAGTTTTCTTATGTATGTTTTTTTTCATTCGTTTTATTGTATCCTATATGGATTGAAAACAACTATAATTGTTTGTACCAAATAATGTGTATAAAACACCTAAGTGTTAAATGGTGAACAATGACCACTCTGAATTCACTACTGACTTCTGAATAAACTGAAAGTATGTAACTGTAAAGTTGTTTCAGGTTTAATTATAGGGGTTGGAATTTACATTTTTGACAAACACTTAAGGCGATGTAAGTTTTATTGCGAAAAAGGAAGCTAACTAATCAACTGATTTCCCTGGAAATCAAACTCGGTGTCTTAGAGATGACTATGATAATGTATGAGTGAAGCTCAGATTAATAACACACATTCTGTTAATCAATATGCTGAACAAAGTCGGTAACACATGAGGACACACCACGGTAAAACATGAAAAGAATAAATATTAAAATAGAAGTTAAATAATAACAAATAAAGGTAAGTTAAAAAAACATAAAATTAAACATGTAAAATACTTAAATAGAGACCATAGGCTTGGGTGAACATTACAATTTTGAGTTTGCATTTTAAAACAGTAATGATGCTCATCTGATTTCAAAAGGCAGGAGTTCCAGAGTTTGAGAGCAACGCCAGAGAAAATACGCACCTTTCAAACTAGATCTGGGAACAGCCAGCAGCTTCTGGTCGGAGGAGCCCAGTGCTCTTGATGGTTGGTGTTTGATTAAAAAGTTAACAAGTAAGGTGGGGCGAGTCATTAAGACATTTATAAAATGGCATAAAACTTTAAAATCCACTCTGCTATGAAGAGTTACAGTAGTCTAATCTTGAAAGAAAAGATTTAACATTGGTTCAAATGATGAGTTCGGTGTTATCTCATTAAACTTGATAGAATTTGCATCCTTTAAATCCAAGACATCAGCAAGGAGATTCTCCCAGCAAGCTGTGCTATGCTTGAGCAGCAAATAAACTCTAATATCAGCAGAGCTGTGGAATGACAGGGCATGTTTTCTGATAATGGGACCGAATTGCATCATATAAACAGTGAAAAGAAGAGGGGCCAAAACTGAACCTTGTGGAACACCACAAAAAAATGGCAGCACTCAAGGACGCTTCGCTGATTTTTGAGAGAAACTTCAAAAACAACAGGGTATCAATGATTTCACTCACTGTACGGTAGAAAGCCTTACTGATGCTTATGTACTGCAGACTAACCCATGCAAGTTCACTAAAAATTGCATCAGGTGAGATAAGTATTGAGGTGAGTTCACAGAGTTTTCTTGTGCTGTCAAAGTTACTCTCATAAAAAACTGATGGAAAAACTTAAATCCTTGAAAGTCTGAAGAGATTTGAGTGTACTGTACAGTAAGGAATCTTGCTAACATAAATTATTTTTGAGAAGTACCTGACATGTTTGCATCAGTAAAGCTTTTGACTGAAGAAAATGTTTCAAAAACTGTTTTGGCTCACACCTACAAATCGTTGAATGCTCAGGGCCAGCAAAACTATACTTTTATTTTATTGCTATATGTCAACCACAAATATGTTGTTTGTAGAAAAATTCATGACTGAGCAGCTGCATCCAAGTCATACATGAATCTATGGAATGCACTGATGTAAAGCAAGCACCTTAAAACCTTAAAGTGAAGGAGACTTGTTTTCTGAAAGGATGATTTGAAGATCTCCATGCGGTTTTCATGGTACAGCACCCATCTTACTGCAGTCTGCTGAGCATGGCGGTTTGTTCATATCAGGGAAGAAAACACTTTTATTCAAACGATTTGTTTCAAAAGTGAAAATTATATTGTAGTATATTAGTCCATAAGTCCCAATGTTAATGATTAAGTATTTAAGATAAAAGCAAAGCTCAGTATCCATTAGAAAAAAATAAAGATTTCATGTGACCAACGAAAATAGGATTAAACAAGTGTTAAACTTCTGAAAAGTGTGTTGAGGTACTGTTTGTTTGAGCTACTTGGTTGGGTAATACTTCTGCATCAAATCTCAGGAACTGTAAGTACCAGATGATGTGCAAATTTTACTTTAATCTGAAAACGGCTTGGTTGGGACCACTGAACAGACCCATACTTTTTCTCCTGAGACTAGAACAGATATCTCTGACTTGGTTTTCAATTCAGGAGTGGCTTCATGTAGGGCCGGTCCTAGCTTATTTGTTGCCCTTGGCAAACCACTGGAGTGGGCACGTTTGTTCGGAGCTTCACGTTTGTAAATCATCTAAAATAAATCAGTTTATTGATGTGTTCAGGAAGTAGTTCATAATGGCAAAAGACTTAAGAAATGTAGTGTTTTTTTCTTATTTCTTGCAGCTATTTCACCTGTTAAAAATTTAATTGGATTAGAGATTTCACTAGGACACAGTCAGTACACTAAGGGAATGCTTCAGCATTGCCCTAGATGTAGCTGGCGCTGCATCTGCGATTGATTTTTTACTAGCAAAGATTTCAGGGTGGTCACTTTTGTGTCTTTTCTCTCGAGGCCTCTAAGAGTGAGCATCAATGCTTCTTTTGCAAATTTCTTTTGAGGATTTTTCTCTTTAAGGAGAGTTAACAAATGATTTCTGCTCAAATCTCAGCAGTCTTCGCATAAATCTAAAGCGTACTGAGCCAGATTGAGACCATTTCATAACCGATCATGCCTTTGTAGATGTTTTGCACTAATTAGCTGACTAGATAGGAACAGAGGGTGTGTATAATGTTTGAACTTTATTCATATGTTTCTGAAATACATTTTTTTGTACATTATTATTCCATTTAAAACAAATAAAGGCTTGAAATCTCTCACACTGTGTGTAGTGAACTAAAATAACATTGCAATTTATCTTTTTAAAACGAATTATTTAAACAAAAAGACTTTATCATGATATTAAAATGTAATGTTTTAGGAAATGAGCTTGGTCCTTTACTTCCAGTGAATCAATCAATCAAAATATTTTTATACTGGGTGTTTTTTAGAGTAGATTCAAAGCAGCAAAGGCCTAATATGGATTAATACGTTTTTTAAAAATTCCATGGGGTAAAATAGAATTAGCATCAATTATTAGCTTGGGATCTACAAAGCTTGTTTTGAAATCTGGAAATCTTTTTTTGTTCAGTCAATAGGGCAAGTTTAATTATATGAAGAGTGGGGTAATCGCTAAAGTATATGCCTAGTTTAGCCTAATTCTGTTGCTAAAGTACGTATTTTCATCGATTAAATTCCCTTACAATAAATGTTTAGAACAGCAACAGATTTTGAACAGTCTCATGATCCCAACATTGTGCTAACAGAAAATATCATCTGACGATTAATTGTCAAAGGATTTGGAGAGGTCCAGCAGGATGAGAACAGATGGTTTCTAGTCTGACCTTGCGATCAGTAACATAGAGTAAATCTGTTTTATTTGAGTGTTCACTCTTCTTACTAACTAAAACTATACGCTCAATAACATCCATAGATTTTTTTACAGCAGGACAGAAAATTAAGTCAGTGTTACAATCCACTCAATGTGCACCCTAAACTTTTAGGTGTGTAACAGTCAGCTTAAATGCTTTCTCCAAAAATATGCCATATATCTGTTTGTACACTGTATTTATTAAATTGTGTGTGAGGGTGAGGAAGATATTCACAAACAGCCAGAGAGTCATTCAGTTGTGCGCTGTGTTGAATCAAAGACCTTTTCTTTTCCTTTGGAATGATGTGCAATAACGATTCATGCATCAGATGAGAAGTGTTGTCGTTAACACTGTCAAGTTTTATTTAATCCTCAAAGGATTGATGAAGTTTATTCATTCTCTCTGAAATCAATGGCGAAGCTCTGATTAAAGGAATTCTACATTTACATTTAAAGCAACATCGTTAGAATTCACAGGCGCTTCCAGTGCTATTAAAATACGCTGCTTAGCGTTGCTAGGTGACAAGAGACAGAACATTGACAAGAGAAATACGCAACGAGATAATTGGACTTCAGCATAAAATTTAAATAAAATACCAAGTGTTGCGGCGACTTGCTATTGGACAAAATTTGTGTGGGTTTTTTTTTTTTTTTTTTTTTTAGGAAATTTATTAAAAAAAAATTCTTCTTAGCTCGTGATATGTTTTTATTGGTTTCAACTCAAAAATGGTTGCATGGGGGAGTTTGATGCAGTATTTTAACATGAAACTCAGAACTGGTGCATACCTCGGTTCTTTCACAGACAAATGACATTTCTGGAGAAGCAGAGCTGATTTTCCCAGGTACGTCTTGTTGGAGGCCTTGGCCCCATTTTCTGTATCCTCGCTAGAGGGAGTCCTAGGACCTTGTGAGGGTTTTTTCTTTCCCTAAAAAGGGTTTCTCATTGAGTTCCATCACTGTTATCGGTGTTACAGCCATTCTATCTTTTCTGGATCCTTTCGTCACTGTGATGCCAAATTAACTTTAGCATCATACAAATGTTGTTTTTTGTAAGAAAAAAAATATTATGTAAAATAAGATATTAATAGGCTCTGCATTTACACAATACACATGATTTCATTGAATCAGCAAATAACCTTGATAAGTAATGCCGACGCAAAGGTAAATTATAATTTTTTTAATGAAATATAAAAATGTATTATAAAATATAAAATGTCACTGCTGCGTTAATTTTTTACTTACCATTTGATGTTAACATTGGTGCTATTTTATTTCATTCATTTACATTTACATTTATACATTTTAAATTTATGCATTTGGCAGACGCTTTTGTCCAAAGCGACTTACATTAGGGAGAGACAATATGCAATTTGTTACACCGTCAAAGTCTATCTCAGCTTCTCATAATAGAAATTGTATCAACTGATCAAAAAACCAAAGCAGTAGGGGAAGAAGGTAAAGACAGAGGAGGGAAAAAGAAGGTAGTAGTTTTTTTTTATTTTTTTTTTATAGTAGGTGTTCTCTGAAGGGAAGAGTTTTCAGTTGCTTTTTGAAAGCTGTTAGTGTTGCTGCTTTCCTGACTGGATCAGGGAGTTTGTTCCACCAACCAGGGACAGTAAAAGAGAAGGTTCTGCTGAGAGATCTTCTGCCCTTGTGGGATGGAACCACAAGTCGCTGTTCCTTCTCTGAGCGCAGGCTTCTGGAGGGCATGTAGGAGCGTATGAGCTCATGGAGGTAGACAGGGGCTGATCTGGAGATAGTTTTGTATGCCAGCATTAGCAATTTGAATTTAACCCGAGCTGCAATGGGGAGCCAATGAAGAGTGATGAAGAGGGGAGTAACATGAGCTCGTTTCGGTTCCTTGAAGATAAGACGAGCTGCAGAATTCTGGATCATCTGCAGAGGTTTGAGCGTAGTTAATGGAAGTCCTGCTAGGAGAGCGTTGCAGTAGTCCAGACGTGAGAGGACCAGAGCCTGAACCAGGAGTTGAGTTGCATGCTCAGTTAAGAAGGGCCTGATCTTTCGAATGTTGTGCAGTGCAAATCTACACGCTCGAGTTGTCTTTGTGATGTGGTCTTTGAAGGACAGCTGTTCATCCAAAAGCACTCCAAGATTCCTTGACTGTAGGAGAAGGGGTGACATTCATATCTTATGTTCACATTTTTAAAAATTACCATCATTGAGATTAAAATAGGTATTTTTTTATCAGACAAAGAGAACAAATTTATCATAAAGTTGAAGGTCAAATACTTTCGCATTAACAAAAGCTATGGTTTTAATGTGGTTCCATCTGCATGTGGAGGTGTTGGGGAGAATCTGGTAACTAGAATCTGATTCATTAGTTCACTTTTTCTCAGTAGTTTTTCGTTTCGTTTTAATATTTCATTTTACAAGTGAAGTTGCTTTTAAAGCATGCAATCATCGTTTTTAGCATGTTATCCATGTAATTTATTCTCCATGGCACAGTTTTGTTTCAAAGCATCATGTTTCCCTGTTGTGTTTTTCTACATCCATAATGCGTGCCTTTACCGTTAACGCCGATTTTTTTTTTTTTTTTTTTACCCGCTTTGGCAATGCGAAGTCTCACGCACGTGATATGAAGCTTCTTGTTTCATTTATTGTCTGAGAGAGAATGCTCAGTGCTGGCTGTTCTACGCTCTGTCCCAGATAGATGTGCTGGGCGCATTGCTGGCCCAGGAAGAAACACCTATACCCGATTTCCCCAGTAAGCCCTTATCGGCCCGATCAACCTTCTGCTCCCTCGTGACAGTCCCTCCCTGCCCAGTCCCCTACACCTGAACATTATGATCCAGGAATGTGGAACTCCATGTTTGGTATCTTAAGGTGCCGAAGACCCCTGTTGATGCCATGTCTGTGGACCAAAACAATGTGTCTTGTCAGAGCTTGTTATGCCCACAAGTGGGGTTGGTTCGTCGACTGGTGTGGGTAAGCAGCTGCCCCATTGAACTTGTGCTAACAAGGATGGGGCCCGTTCACCTCGTTTACTAGTGCGTAACATCTCCTCACACATTAGATTGAGAGATTGTATCGTATACAAACCCTGTTTTTAACATGGATCTCTCTCCTGCAGGCATGTTCCCTCCTCCTGAGTTTGAGGCAAACGGAGCGTTCGACGCGGAACCAGCGACGGTGTAGTCTCTGGGGATCATCCTCCATGCTATGCTGTTGGGGGCAACACCGAACCCCAAAGAGTTGGAGGAACTCGCAACATATCCAGAGGTGATTTTTTTCTCCCACTTTAACGATCGAACAAACAAATCTCTTTGGCATCCTGCAAAAGAACCCTGCGAATCGGCTCGGACTGATCTGCCTTCACAAGTGGTTTAAGGCCTTGGATTATGAGCAGCCAAATCCCAAGATTATTAGTGAGTCCAAGAATTCAAACATCAACAGCATACATCTGCAATCAGATCATTAGTAACGCAAGTTCATTCAGAGCATAACTATGATAAATCAACTGCTGATTGAATCTTTGTGCTGGGAGATTGATGTGCACCCTGAATTAAGAATGCAGGGGTCGATATGAGATACTTACAGTTTTGCATTTGTTGATACAGTTAGGACATTATTGGGACAGTTTAGAGAGTTACAGGAAGTGAAAGTGGGTAAAGAGTGGGGGCGAGGCCAGGAAAGGGCCACCACACCGAGATTCAAACCTTGAGTTGCTCGACTCACAGCTGCGCTTTACACGTCCTGCTCACCTACCCTTACTAGACAGAGAGCACAGTGGTGTGTTCTCATGTTCAGAAACATCCAAGAGAGGGAGCGAGAGAGAGAATACTCCAATATATATTGATATATTTGATATTCCAAATTCTCTTAGCTGAGAAAACATTTTTTCTCGTTTAAGTTTGCTGAGAGAGATTTCACTCGGCAAGTGAGGATAGTAATGACTGATAGGAAGATTTCATAGGTACTGATGCACAACAAAGATATTCCTGACCAATCAAGACTGCCGCAATGGCAAATTGAAAGCGAAAGTAAAATTTAATTCAGAATTCCTTTATTGTCACTATACACAAGTGAAACCAGTATTAGTGCAGCTATGTGGAAAAGAATAAGTGAGCAGTAGAGTAAAGAAATTATTTAGTATTACAGAGAGTTCACCCAATCGCAGATTCAATGGGTGAAGAAACACTAAATTGTATCAATTGTTATAAATAAACCCTTGAGGCAAAGCTGATTGACTTCTTACGTTTTATTTCTTTTAACCCCTTCTACTCCCTTACAAGCCCTCATGCTGTAATTTATATAGTTTCACGGAATAGAAAGCCCTGGCTCAGCCTTTTCCTACGAATCTTTGCTAGCGATTGGGTCGACTATTTCTTTTTTATGATGTTATCAGAAGTAAACGCTTAAATTCTTAGCAACACAAGAAATGAATTTTATAAAATCTTTAAAACAGGAGTGTTTTCTCAAGTACAGCAAGAAATCAATCTCTGTCGTTCGTTGACAGTTGATGTGTCTATCGAAGGATGAAATATGAACCGAAAGACTTGTAGGATTTGTAGTTTTCAGTCTCAGAACCCAGTCAAGGGAATTGGAGTCAACTCCAATTTAAGTAAGAAAAATCATAATCATTCATAACCTTTCTGAAATGTTTAAATTATGCATAGAAAACTTTTTTTGTCATTTCTTCCAATGAACCTTTTTCACCTTTATTTTAGAAGGCTTTCTTTAAAAAGAGACCTGCCTTTTGTTCACAGGCACAATCTTACAGCAGTAAAAGTTGATTAAAAACTATTTGTAAAAGATGCCTGGGTTAAAAAGTATCTTTTACAGATATCATTGGATGGAAACATGATCTTTTCTAATTACGATTTTGCTCAATTTCTTCAGGCATGTAGTTTTTTGCTCCTCCCGAGTTTCATCTGACGGGGAAATACGGAGGAGATGATGGTGGTCTTTCGGTTTCGTCCTGTTTAAGATGTTGTATGGGGACTTTCCTGGTAAAACACACCTGGATCTGCTTGATGCTGGGAACTGGACCCATGATGAGATGTCAAATGGTGATATCATTCATTTATTTTTCAGGACAAATCAGTAATGTACATCTCAATGCAGAGAGGAAAGAGTAAGGGTCATACTGGTGACTGGAATCCTAGAAGCTCAGGATAATAATCAGATACATCTTCTGTTTTTCTGGACAGAATGCTGCAATCTTCTTTCTTCTCTGCTGCAAAAAGACCTGAAGAAGAGGATTGATCTGAAAGACATCTGCCACCATGACTGGTTTCAAAAGTTCTCGCCTTAAACCAGAGACCATCAATGAGAACACATCTGGTTGACTCCAGGAAACTATGTGTTCAGTTTTTTTTTTTTTTTTTTGCTGTGTAAATAAAAAGAATATTTGAAGTGCAGTTTCAGCTTTCTGTCTTGCAGTACATTTTTTGAAGCTGTTGTGGTGGCAGTTTTATGTTTTAGTGGAATACAGTTATGGAAAAAAGGTAGCACAGCTTTACATCTTCAGCATGAGTCTAGTTATCTGTTTAAAAGTAGATTCTTAACTAAATTAAAGAACTAAAAGCAACTGAACATTCTTGCTAGGTGTGCAACTTGCTAGATTTAACACAAAAATCAACTCTATTTTTAATGAGATTTGCTTGCAATCGTGTTATTGAAGGTTGCTTCTGTTATGTGATTTATATGCACCTATGATAATATTGTAAATTATATAGATATTAAAGGTTAAAATTGTCCTTCTGTTTGTCAGAGGCTGTATTTTCCCAGTAAGACTTTAATCTAAGCGCTGAAAAGTTGTCAGGTTCAGGTCAGGGGACTTCAGCATTAGCTTTCTAGCATTTTTCCTGAAGACACACACCAATGAACTCCGAAGGCCCTTTCTACCTTAGATTCTCCTAATCCCAGATCAAAGTCAGTTGTGCCTGCTGAGCATTCTTCCTTTGGTATTGTAGTGATCACCTTCTTGCTGTTTGTGACAAATTTGTGTAAATGAAGCTTCCCTGTGTTGCACAAATCTCTGGCTTCTTTCACCAGTAGGATTCCTTCCTCTTTAGTATCAACACTTATTAAGCCACTTATCAACGTGAAAATTGTGTTGTATAAAGTTCACTGTGGCTTTCCTTCATCTTGTGAGGCTAGATGTTTCAGCCTAAAGTTTGCACATCCGGGCGACGATGCGGCTCCGAACAACTTTCATGCGAAAAACTGAGTGAGAAGCTTCCACATCATCTTCTTCCCACCATAAGAATCTAAGGTAGTCATGATCTTTTGGAGTGACATAAAACTGATGAAACATGTGCTCCACATCACACATAATGGCTACCTGGCCTGGAATCGACAAGACTTTAATAAGGTGTTTGTGCGATCAGGACCTGTCAGTAGGTTCTCATTGAATGAGATACTCTTAAACTTTACAGAACAATCAAAGACTATGCATATCTTGCCTGACTTTTGTGGGTTACACACCCCATGTTAGGGATGTACCATGCTGGTTCATTGTTCAATTCAGACTTTGGGACCCTTTTAGCATCACCTCGTGCTATAATATCAGACATGAAAGATATGTAGCCCTTGTAATTCTGTTGATCCCTGTTTAAAAGTTTCTGCAGGCATTTGAGATGATGCTCTGCACACACCATGTTGTTGGACAAGCTTGGTGGTTCACCTTTGAATTGCAGTGGTATCTCAAAGTGTCCATCTGGCAGCTGTTTAATGCCTTTAACTTATTAAGAAATCATAGATCTTCTTGTGCCGTTGAAATATCTTCATTTCTTCTATCAGCAAAGTCAGATTCAAAAACCTTTATAATCTCTGCAGGAGTAACCATCGCCACTACTTTGTTCCTGTGCACAAAGCGCACTTCAGATTTAAGCTGTTGAGAGGGTTTCGCCAACTTGGTCTTATTACATTTCTGTGACTCACACCGATTTCATCCTCATAGTCCCAATCACCACCATTAAATCCAATAATACTCCATCCCAACACAGACCTTTGAGTATAGGGTTGCCCTTCATCCCCTCTGAGAAGCAAAGATTGCAGACAGTTGTAACCTATTAACAACCCTATATCACAATCAAGAGTCGAAGCCAGATCATCAGCATGATGTTCTAAATGAGGCCAGTGCTTAGCAGTTTCACAGGTTGGTATATGAGATCGATTTGCAGGTATGTATTCTCTGGTGTATGTAATTGGAAGTTTAACCTTATCTTCAGACTTGAGGCTTTGTACTTGGAGTCCTTTCACATTTAAGCTAGACACTACCTTCGTCTTTGAAAATATTGTAGAAATTTTTAGCTTCACCAGTTCTCTTCTCACATCATGTGCTTGAGCTGTGTCGTTCAGAATGAAGGTTGTGTCACTTTGTGTATCAAACAAAGCATACACTAAGACTTTGTTGGCTATGCTAAAGTTGCCACAAACTGGAACAATAGGTGAAGTGTATGTGGTGTTCTTTTCTTGAACCACTCTGTTTGAGGTTTTGACACCCGATCCCCATCATCACAATGTTGATTAACCTTTGACTGTTCTTGAATTTTGATGCCGTATTTTTCTAGTCTTGATGGAGGCATGTTGGATGAAACTTCTCACATTTTCCACACAAACTTCTAGCCTTGCAGTTTCTGAGACACCCAAAACACAAATTTTCAGACTGAACAAATTTCAACCATTCCTCAATTGGCCTTTCCATAATCTTGTGGCACTTATGAAGAGTATGACCTGGTTTGTTGCAAAATACACAGATGATACTAGTTTTTCCACTTGAGTATGTGGTGAACGCTCTTGCACTTGCATTGTGTTTCTTTTGAAACTTGGAATGATCCTGATCAATTTGCTTGAATTTTTCTTGCTCTCCAGGTATAATTGCTGGCAGTGAGTTGATCAGGTTGATCTAGCTTCTCTTTGGAGGAATTCCAGTGTCTAAGACCAGGAAAGGATTTGGTCTCATTTTGAAACTTTGTTACAGCCCTTTTCCATCTCGAACTTAACCATCCAGGCAATTTTGCAGATATCTTTTGATTTTAAACACAATCATTTAGTGCTTGCAATTCATGAACATAAGGCATAGATGACTCAAAAAGTCCACAAACTCCTGAAGGTCACTGCTATCCTTGGTAGAAATCTTGTTCCATGACTATCTTGTCTCGGTACGACTTACCAACTATGAAAGAATTGCCAAACCTGTTTTCAAGGGTTTTCCAAGGATTAAAGAAAGCGGCTTCAGTTTCAACCAAGAAATTCCCTTCAATGGCCTTCTTGGCCTGACCACTTACATATTTTCAAGGCAGCAGGTTTTTACAACCAATTAATCTCTGGAAAGACATTGTCCAATCAATATACTTCAAATAGTCTCCCATAAAAATGGCAGGTTCTGGGATTGGAATCCTGTTGGCTGTAATAGCTGCAGCCAGTACATTTACAAGATCATTTGATTATGGAGCTATCAGAGTTTGAGTAACTGAAAACTGCAAATGAGGGCAACATGGTTGCTTTGAATGAGTAGCTTCACTGTACACAGCTGTTTGAGAGAGTTACGTTGGAGGGAAAAAACATGTTTGGTTTGAGAGGGAGTAGCATATGTAGTTTTTTCCATCTATGAAACTTTCAGCATAAACTTGCAGAATTGTATCTTTTTAACTCTTCCAATCTTTCTACTTCCTTTCTTTTATCCTCTAATCTAACTTTATTAACATTACTCTTAGAGACAAACTGATCCTTTCGTCTTGCCTTTTGTGCTTCCCTTTCTCTTTCTATGGCTTTTTTCTCAGCTGTTAACCTTCCATCTTTAGCCTCCAGGGTCCTAATTTCTTCTTCAAATTGATGCTGAGTCTTCATTATTTTAAGCACTTCCTGTGTTAATGCAAATTCAGTCTCTACATCCTGTCGTTTTTTCATGGAATTAATGGAAGATTGAAAGGACATTGTTGCAACTGACTTCAGCTTACTGGAGGCTGATGAGATGACGCTGGATACTGTGTCCTCAGCCACAGATTCTGCTTTGGGCCAGGCTAAATTCTTCAGAAATCCATTCGAGAAGCACTGCTTTTTTGTTTGCAGCGCTTTTAATTGCAAGGCAGGTATCAAGACCATTCTTCAGAGCTCCTTTCAAACCATTGATGTGATAAACAAACAACAGTAGAAAAAAAATGTCTACCTTCACTTGAAATATGGATATTATGTACCAACTCAATTAAATCTTCAGCAACAGTTCAACAATAATTTTGCTAGTTTAGCCCTTTATTGTTTTTTACCGCTTCAGTAATTCAACGGCTTTCTCTTCAAGCCTTGTACTTTCGTTGTCCAACTTCTGCTGCTATCTCCTGGTTGACTTCGTGCTAGCAATCAGATGACTCTTTCCTCCTCTGACGCAATGAAATGTTCTACTGTGCTGCTCTTAGCCACAAAGCGGAGGCTTGGGTTCCATTTGCTGTTGTTTTATTCTTCTGTTCATCCACATTAACATCCTTGACCACAATAACATCGACAACAACCACTTAACAATAACAACGTAGAACTAAATAAAACAGATACACATATTTTAGATACATGCCAAACAAAAAAACGTTCATCGCATCAAACACAAAACATATCAAAAATACATCCACATACCACTTTGCCTGTCTGCAACTGAGAGAGGTTGATGCTTAATCCTGATGATACTCTTAGGATGTCACCAGACACGCTGGATTGGCTTTTTACAGCGAGTCCCGCATTTCTCTTAAGGCGATCACAGCCGGAAGAGAAAAGAGACAGGAAGTCGCCAGAATTATAAGACAAAATTATACTTTCCACTTAATTATTAACTTCTTTCTCTAACTAGCATAAAATATCAGCAAAAGCACAAATAAAATAACCACAAATATCTTTTTTTATATAAAACTAGAGAAAATATACAAACACTCAAATATAGGCGCTTTCTAGTGGCAGCTTAAAGCAACACAATTTTAACTCAAAATGCCTGCAACTGCAAACATAGCACCTCTGCGTGAGAATATGTTTTTTTGAACATTTCTGGAATATTCTGTTTTTGTTATTTCCATAGTTTGTGTCTGCATTCTAAAATAAAATAAAAAAAAATACAAGAAGAGTATTGTATGAAGACAAGAAATCCCACTTTATCAGATCAGGAGTTCTATATTATCCTAAAACGTATTATCTTTTGGACTTATTTTTTGATCAAGTATCAATTTTCCATCCATCCATCATCTTGTCAGCTTTTTCCCTTTCGGGGTCACCACAGCGGAATGAACTGCTAACTATTTCGGCATATGTTTTACACGGTGGGTGCCCTTCCAGCCGCAACCCATTGCTGGGAAACATTTACACACACACGCACGCACACGCACGCACACACATACTCTATGGACAGTTGATTTTTCTCTTTGGAGTGTGGGGAAACCAGAGCACCCGGGGTAAACCAACGCAATCACAAGTAGAACATGCAAACTCCACACAGAAATGCCAACCGACCCAGCCGAGGGTCAAACCAGCGACCTTCTTGTTATGAGACGACTGTGCTACCCACTGCGCCACCGTGACACCCTAGTCTAAATTTTATAATATTGTAAATTATATAGATATTAAAGATTAAAATTGTCATTTTGTTTGTCAGAGGGTGAATTTTCCCAGTAAGACATTACTTTCCTGTGCAACAACTTCTTCAAACAATGAGAAAGGGAAAACAACGTGAAACTCCGAAAACAGATGAATCATCCATCCATCCATTATCTTTTCGGCTTTCTTCCCTTTCGAAATCGCCACAGTGGAATGAACCGCCAACTTTTCTGTCATATGTTTTTTTGCAGCGGATGCCCTTCCAGCTGCAAACCATTGCTGGGAAACATCCACACACACACTCATTCACACTCAAATACTATGCACAATCGTTTATTCCCAATTGACTTATACCACATGTCTTTGGACTTTTGGGGGGAAACTGGAGTGGTTGGTACCATGGCTGACGTGGTTGGACCTAGGACGAGGCATTTTCAAGGGTGTTCCATTATTATGGCTACTTTCATGTCCCCTAGCCATTACTGTAAACTCTGGTTGCCTAAGGATTGAGTATGTAGTGGGTGTTTGTGATGATGTAACCATTGAAAAAAGTGTGAATAACTGAAGTCTAGGTACAGTATAAGTACAAATGTAGTTGATGTTTCTACTGATGTGGGTTTAATGCTGCATGTTTGAGTTTTCTGATAAAACAGAGCAGGACTTTATGTATATATTATATGCGTGTAGAAAAGTAGTAGTCTTTTTCTCAAAATAGCACAAATTCACCTCAACCATTCACGAGAGCAGATTCTCATCGGGAAATGGACTTTGCATGACTGGCCCTCAGATGGCTGTGTTTTTGTCTCTAAAGTTAATTCCAGGACTTACCTGAAAGATAATGAAAGAATAGCTTACAAAATAAACCTAACTTACATAGAATATATCTTGGTTGGCAAATTTCTATAAAACTCCAAAAACTTTTGTACAAGAAGAGATAAAGAACCCCTGCTTTCTTTCTCGTTCCTGCAATAGAGAAACACTGCCCTCGTGTTGTGGATTAATGTAACTGTTTAACATTGAAATAGAATCAGTACAAGGAAACCCTGCATGTTCCATTAATGACTTTCTGATAAAGGAAAGACCTGAGAAAGAACTGATTATGTTCATTTTTTCTGTTTGCTTAATAAATAGTATCTAGAATGATTCACAGAGGAAAGCATTTATATTTAAGAAATGTGTTAATGGGTTTGTGCCAGACTGAGGCACATTCTCAGCTAGGATCTTCTGATGACACTGGGGACACCAAGCATTCTGTCATTTAAAATATATGTCATCTTAAATATTTTGTATTACTATATTTGTAAATGCAGGCTGGTATATCCAGCTCATTTCTAATGCTACTGTGCTTTGCTTATTATTCAGCCTATTTGAATTTGTGTAATGGGCGAACTAACCATACAAAAGTAACTTAAAAAAGGAATATTTTTGTAAAATTGCTAGTTTTTCTGCTTATTTTTGGTTTGAGACTTTTCCCATATTTAACTTTCAGGCGCCATAGATGAGATGGATGAGCTTTGCAAATTCATAGAAAGAAAAAGATCTTTTGGCTTTAGTTATATACCAGTAAACTGAAACTTTGATTTCATTCATTTCAGTTCAAACTGCATTCTGTGGGATGGTTCCTCCCATCATATATTTGGTGTTAGATACCTCCATACACCCTTTACTTTCCAAAGGATATCACAAGAAAATAAAGAAGCAAGTGTAACCGATATGCACTGGATTTAGACTGCTGTCTGGGGTTTCTTTGCTTTGTGTTAAAGACAAGGTGGCTCACACACTGGGAATCTTGGTCACAACATGATTTATTCAATTTATGCCTAATCAACTTAAGCGTATCCCTCACACACTTTGGATCTTTGGGTTTGTACTGAAATCAATTTAAACACATGGCAACAATGCACACCTCCCACAATCTCTACAGCACAAGTCACAGTCTCTACAACACAAGGCACAGCACTCTGTAAAGTTACTCACACAACATCTCAAAACACACACAAAATTACTACCTGTTACACAAATAAAGAGTTACAGATTCCAATCTTGAGAATATCTCTATGTTAAAAGAAAATATCTAGAATGTTGTTACCCTGAAGGTTTTTTTTAATTAGTTTAATGCTACATATTTTAACATTTTTGATGACAATCTTCGGCGAAGCCCACATCGACACATGCTCCATACGCCCTTACAACGCAGATTTTTTTGTGAATGACCGATCAGACGATTGTTGGGAGAAGCTCACGCAGATTGGAGATTTGAGGAGAATGCCCTGAAATGACTCGTAAACATTTATCAGAGAAATAACCTTATGATATTATTGAACTATTTAAAAAGTCATGTTGGCAACATGTGATTATAAAGTCCTAAACAGACCGTATATGTTACATTAAAAACATATTTGTTAACCAAAAATCGAAAAGTTGTTGAAAGAATCCAAACAAAATATTTGTGAAAGTTTTAGCATATGGAGTTTAAAAAGTTAAAAAACATATTTTTACACACAGGCTTGTAAAAATGTAATGTGACATGTAAAACAAAAACAGTGGTGACAAGAAAAATACTTTCACATGGAAAACAATTTGTTTCTGAAAACATGTGGATGAAAATGTCATTTTCTATGTTTACAAAACTCTTTCCAAAACCTCAGACAAGAATCTCAGACAAAAAAACTCAAGCAGCTGCTATTTTATTCTGAATCTTTTTTTAACTGTTATTGTTAATAATCATATTTTTATTATTAATAATGGACTTTATTTTTGTTTGTTTCTTTATTTTGTCTATTATTGCACAGTGTGAAAGACCCAAAATAATCTAGAATACTTTAAAATAATGAGTGTAAATTTAACAGATTATTTAATCTTGTGTAAATCTTGTTGATCGGCTGAGAGATGATCTTGCTGGACTGGGTTGAGCGATACTATTTGGGTAAATCTTGTCTTAAGTCTTTTATAATGCATCATCTTGTAAACATTTTACGACCACCAAAAACATAGAATTTTCATGTGAAAAAGAATAACCTGAAAAGTCTGTTTTAAAAACCTGTTCCATGGTTCGAATTGTCTGTTAATTATAACTCTGTAGTACGTAATAAAAGTATCAACGAATTAGGTTTTTACTAAAAACAACCATTGCATAAAATCCTATTACATATCCACTGAGCATCCACAGAGCAGTCTGGCGAATTCCAGTGTGGTTTGTTCTGCCCTCGTTCATATATTGGATTGATGGATTTCTCTATTTTGTACATATAGAAAAAAGGTTTTGAACCACTTTGTGTGACCGATATATTTTACACACGTAAGAGAAAAAATCTCTTTGCTTCAATTTGATAATGATCATCCTGTTTCTGAGTTAGACAATAGGTGTGCATACATAAACAGCTGTCTCATTCTATTCCTCAGCACCAGCAAAATGCCTTTAGACCGATGAAAGAGAGGGTTGTAGTTGTAAGTGTGACTGAGAAAAAGATCTTTACTAAAAAAGAGCATGTGTATTATTCTGTATGGCTGATTCACCACCTCCAGCAGAATAAATATGTTAAAAATGGAAGTAAAACAAATAAAATTAAAAATGAATACATTCTGAATAGTTTTCTCCTAAGACTAATAATTTCCCAAAAATATCTTACATCTTTGCATCAGTATTATCCCTACATTCGTCACCATCAACTCCATTTCATACTTCAAACACTAGTTTAGTGGTAAAGAGCTAATAAAGCTTAATGATTTACCCACAGAGCAGAAAGCTTTGGGGGTACGCCTGAAGTTACATCACATCCAACCCCAGTGATCTAACCAATCACCTTTTCACAGAGAAAGCTTTGGAACATCCCTAAAGTGAACCTGAGGGTTTTGAGTGGCTGTACATGTGTGTTTCTGTGGTTGACGAATTAGAAAGTGTGTCAATCTAGGAAATCTGATTTACACTACCTACTTAGAGGTTTTTGAGTGTCTGGTGAGTCTGACATTGTTGATCTCATCCAATCGGAAATTGTGTCTTGGAAAAGTCGGCTTTACAATAGAGTACCTCTGAGCAAGCATCCCAGTATCTGAGCAGGCACCCCAACATTTGGGCCAAGATTTAAAACTCTTGAGTTCCAAAATCTGAGTTGCAGCCAACACATAGACTCACATTCTGTTCCTTAACTGCAGGTGAGGCTTTTGCTGAGTTAGTTTTCACAAAACACATTCACACATTGAAAACTCGACTTTATATACTACACTATTTCATATACACATCCCTAAAGTGACATCACGTCTTTTTCCCTGATGGGAGGGGTACTGGCTGGTGACGTAATGAAGTCATGGATCGGACATCTGCGGTCATGAAATAGACACCTTATCTAGGGTCATATGACACTCATTAAATTTTTATATAAACCGCCATGCATTCTCTCTGGTGTGTTCCCAAAATATTTTTTTAATTTACATGTTTTGCTGCCATATAACCCTTGGTCATTATCATTTGTAAATGTCATGCATTGTCACCAATATTTTTGTTGCAATTTTTTTATATTATTTTAATTCTGTGTTTGCTGTAACATCTTCTCTTTGCTAAGTGATGAGATTTGAGAAACCATTATTTGAGTATTTGAGCAACATTTGGGGCTCAGAGGGTGTGAATGCAATGTGGAGGGTTGGGTGTTACAGACCTTTTAAATGCTCGCTTGCACTACCCAGTGGTCACTGCTAGTTTTGCAGTCCTACCAAACAGCCACTTTTGAATTAAATCAAAACAGTCAATTGAGCAGTCTGAAACATTCAATAGACTCGTTGTTGTAAAAAAAAAAAATTTACAAAAAAAAACCAACAACTGAGATTTTTTGAGCATAGATGATTTGAAAATACATCTGAAGAATGTTTCATTGACAGAGTAAATTTGATAAAAATTAGTTAAAGTAAATGAGTATTTTAATAATAATAGTTTTATTATAAATAGATGTATTTTTTATTTCCATTTGTGTACATTATACATCTGTTTTTCCCTTCTGATATTATGTTTTATGTCATTCGCATGTGTACACATTAATATTTAAAATGTTTTTCTTCAACACAACCCTGATAGGAAAAACACTCGGGCTGGCCCCAAGTGCTTAACTCCTTAGCCCAACTTTTTACGCATACCCCAATTCCAGAGATCAGAGGTGGAACCTTTGTGAATAAATGTTAATGCAAATTCGCCATGCATTAGCTTCCCTAACAGCCGTAGAACTGAGGGTGAGGGAAAATGTGTATCAAGTAATTTGTATTTCAATGGTGTGTGTACCTATTAATATTTAAAAAGTTTTACATTTTGTTGCCATATAACCCTTAGTCATTATCATTTGCAAATGTCATGCATTGTCACAGATGCTTCTGTTTCTTTGAAGGCAGTAAAGAACAAAATATGTGGTGCCCAAACCGGACAGCCACACATCTGAGAAACCTGAGGTACAAGGAGTCCCTCATATGAAGGCCTTGTTAAGCTATGGGTTTTCAAAAAAGTGCAAATTAGTGAAAAGTGGAAATTTTGGTGTCACACATGGACATCTGGTCACCTGAACCTCTAAAGGTAAGACCACATTGGGGTGAAATTTCATTGTGAAAATGCAACGAACATGCTTAATGATTCGCTTTTAATTTTCAATCAATGAGCTGGACAGACCCGCACAGATCAAAGGCAAAAAGCAGAAAAAGTTTGCCATTGCCCTCACCCTGGTCTGATGCCATGTAAAGCTCCATGCTCCGTCAATGAATGTGGATTATTTGGTGACTTGCAAGGAAGGTGCTCTTCACTCTCTCAAGACAAGCTTCCTAGATGCAGCAGCATAGAAGAGCCAGGACAACAGAGGAAGACCCAGGAGCGGGGCGCTTTTTATGAAACTTTTAAGTCATTATTGCACTCATTATTTTAATACTTTTCTACATTATCTATAATCATTTGGGTCTCATCTTGTCATAAGATAATGGATGGATTAAATGTAACTGTCCCATTATAAAAGTAATAGAGATATTTAAACAGATTCTTTTACTAATTGTACAAAAGCAATTCAACAAGGAACATGGTAAGTTGATTGGTTTATGTAGAGATGCAGAGCAAGTATGAAAGGCAACTGTATGCAGATCCATTCAGACAGTATACAGATGACAGTTTATATATATATATATATATATATATATATATATATATATATATATATATATATATATTTATTGAAACAGTTCATACAGTTTCCAGTACAACCCTCAGCAGCTGTGCCGAGGAGTGGCTCATGGAAGATGAGATGGCAAATTGAAAAACCCTCATTTCTGAAAGAAAAAATGTAATTAACCATATAACCTTGTAGAATATAATAATTAACTTCATATCTTTGTAAATCAACATCTACACTGCTTCTGTGAAATGACAGAAAAACCTCGTGTTTGCACAAGAAAAATGTTGGTTAGGGGACCTCTTCCACATGTCGTTATACAAGCTCCGAGCATGTGCCTCACTCTCGGAGAACAAGCAGAGGTAACGTGCGACTCTGTTCTTTTGGAGCACACGTAATGGGAGAACGCTCATGTTTAAACAGATGGTAAAATACTTTGCTTTCTGAAACTCTACCACAGCGATCTTTTGTTTGTTTAAAGGTGTCATGTGATGAAAATATGACTTTTCTGACATTCCTGGCATCTGGAAGTGTTGTTCCCTCATAAAAAACATGCCTCAAATTGTATTCAGATTAGTTCAGATATGTTTGAGCAATCCCTTTTCCTTTTTTTGTGAGCTGAAAACATCTCATTTTCCTTAACACCACCCTTTTTCCTTATCGTTGCCTAAGCACCATCCACTTGTCAATCACATTGAACTTATTAATTATTGAGTAAAAACACACAAAGACCAACTATGGAAATAAGTCATCATTTACTTTTAATTTAAGTTCTACTATTTATCAAAGTGTATGTATGTACTTTTTTTTTTTTACCTGTGAATTGGTCCTACAGTTAACCAGGGCAACACTGTTAAGATTTCTGTTTATTGTAAAACAGAATATTGCAACAGAATGTGGGGTGGAATAGACAATATGTACATACCACACATTAATGAGCCAATGAATTCCAAGATTATTCTTTTTATATAAAAATAGCAATGCTTATTACTCTTTAATATAAAAAGCAGCCTTTATTGCCAACATAATGTTTCAAATTTAACATTTTAACATTTTTCTAACAGGTTCAGCCCTTACACACACGGTTGGTACTGATCACTAGAAAACAAAGAATTCCGCCAACGTTAAACATTCATTAAAAAAAAAAAAAAACTTTGAGGGAAAAACTCTTTCAGGACTCAAAGTCAGTTATTTAATTTTCAAAAACAATAATCAGACTTGAATTGTTTGACAAGTCCAGTGACTCGCGCTCTCTGCTTTTTCTGCTCTGATTTAAGTTCATTGTAGTTTCTTTTAGTCGTCAGCAAATGTGAGACGCCCGGGCCCTTCGCTCTTCATCCAGCGCCTGTAGCGCTTCCATCTGGAGTCTGTTGCCATTTTCATCTTCATCTCCTCTTCTTGCTCCTTTTTATACACCTTTCCCCAAAACAAAAAAAGGTAATTAAAATGTATTTTTCAACTCTTAAGATGCTTAGCCTCAGAAAGAAAATGGGTTAATGATTACACAATATTCACTAAACATGACCAAGTCAAGATGTTTTGAGGTTAACAATATGTTGATTTTTCAATGTTAACAATCTTATTCATGTTATATGTTACAAATTAATCTTTATAATTTAACTATTATTTAAACATTCTTAAGTGCTTTTCACTTATTTCCTAATGATTCCATACACTAGAATTAAATACTTTGAAATATTACAGCTTAAAAATAAAATTTAAAACTAAAATAAGTTTACATTACACTAACAGGAATAACCCAGTAAACAAATATAAAGTTAGTATCACTACTTGTCTATTGGTTAACCAAAGAAATGTGTGCTGATTTTGTCAACAAATTTAAAGCATCTATTTTCATGCTCATTACTTGCTTATAACAAAGTGTAACTCAATGATCACAGAAGATCAAATGAATTTTGTAGAAAAATAATCTGGTAACTTGGACACTGCAGCCTCACTCCTGTCAGCACAAGTTTGTTTGCTCAACAGCATAACTTTGTATTAACCCTTTAAACTTTGTTTTATAGCATTTACATTGTGAAAAATGAAAGATATCTCTGTGGAAAAAGAGCAACTATGGGGTAAATAAAAGGATGGAAAGTGCAAACCTCATAATTGTCCTTGATCCAGAGCTCTTTTTTGAGGAAAGATTCAATCGTGCCCTCTTCCAAACTCTCAAACTGTGCCTTCGACATCTTCATGTTCTTCCTGATTATATAAAGTCGCTCTTCATCCCCATAATCTTCACCCTTGAGGGTGAAGCGATAAAACCATAAGCAGTTCCAAGCTACATAGGTGCACAAAAGATATGGAAGGAGAATAATTTTACAAAGCAGTATGTCAGATATATTAGGCTTCTGGTAGCCTCCTTTGATGTCGATCTTGGTTTTGATGATATCCCTGATGATCTGCTCCTCTTCCTCACGAATCTCTTCTTTGGATCGCCGATTCTTGCCTCTCTCTTTATTTTTGGGAAACAGACCTTGCTGTTTAGCTAGCTCGGTGGCCTGGATGCGGTATTTGGGGATGGTCATCAGGTAGTTGATTGCTTCCGTGTAACTGCTCCACCAGCTGTAATACTGCAAACCAACAGATTTATGAGCTCAACAACATTCAGATGCTAGTGACTAACATTAAAAACCACTATAAAGAACAACTCTGTTGTAAGCACCTTGTGTGAGAATTTTCAGTGAGTTCTTTATAAATTAATTTGTGCTTTAAGGAGTCTTGTTTATCGCAGCATCTTCAAACAAACTAAAACATTTTAAATTGTTTAATCAAATGGTTTTCAAATCAACTAAAATAATGTAACAATAGGACATGGTTCTGGGCGTCTCCAACTATGAAAATGTACTTGCAGTTGGCAAACTTTTTTGGTGAAATTATTCTTTTATAATATAGAATAATTATTATGCCATTGATTAGAGGCCGATTATTCCAGCTATATTTCCATTTCTGTCAAATGGCTATTTATGAGAAGCTATGGCCTCACCTCATAATGACTTTTTTTATGTGTGAGTGTACACCAGTAGAGCTCCTCTGACTTCTGGAAAGTCAGCAACAGATTCTAGTAACTGTTTTCCCCACTTCAACTGCTAGAGATCTTAACTCTTATTATAATATAGTTTAATTCTACCAAATTTGCTGAAATATATGGCCCAAAAGTATAAAAAAATATAAGTGCCCAAAAATTAAAACCTTTTTGAAAAAAACATCCAAAGCTCTACTCCAAAAGCGAGGTCTCACACTCAATTCCTGGAGGGCTCCAGGCCTGCATAGTATTGGCCCAACAATAACTAAACACACTTGATTCCACTAAATAAACTCTTTGTTTAAACTGTTTGAAGCTGCTTGTTTCTGGAACAAAAAAACAGCATAGGCTGTGGCCCTCCAGGAATTATGATAAAACAAATTTCTATTATACTGATAATTGTTCCACTGTACCAATAGTTTTTGTAAGTTGTTTTAAATAGCACATTATTTCATTAAGCTTAAATTTAACCTAAATGTTCTAACCCAAACTTTTAAAAATACTTTCACAAATACTCAATTCAAGATGCAAAAACAGGGATTACAACTGAAAACAATGAGATGTACAGAATCAATCATGCAGAGGAATCAACTTATACTTCACAAACCTGGAAGAGTGAAATTGCACATACGGTTACGAGAATAACAATCCTAACATCAACTCTGGGAGCGAGTCTCCTCCTGTAATAAGTGTAATAGTGGCTGTAATACTCCTCTGGGTGATCCAACAAATAGTCATAGTCCTTGCGTAAATCTTCATCCTGAAACAAAAAACTATAATTTAGAGCTAACAAGCAAGATATATGAGCACCAAAAAGTGTCTATTAAACAACGTTTCAGTCTTCTTCACAACAATACTTGAATGTGTATTTAAAAGCTCCTTTGCGGCAGGCAAAAATCAATCTTTAGTGATTCAGCTAATTTTTCATTATACTATTTTATTATTTATATTGTATTTTATGTTACACAATTTTTTTTATTCATAACAAAATTTATCCTAATGCATTCTAGATGTAGAGGTAGAGAGAAGCATTGTCATGTACACAACCACATTTTTCATCCACGTTTCAAGAGGACCTAAACCGCCCCCTGCATTCTGTCCCTGCAGCAGAAGTGGAATTATGGAACTGTAGGTAGGATTGTTAACCAATAAAGAGCCAACACAGAGTTGTAGAGAAAACCTACTTTGATCACCTGATGCTCACAAGATGCTAAGACAACATGCTACCAAGACAAGATTAAACATGCCAAGGACAGCCTAAAGCTCTTCAGGACTTTCAACTCACAACCTCCCCCAGTGACCTCTCTCCCTGCAGATGAGTCCGCTGATCACTTCACATACAAAACCACAGTTTGCACCACCCTGCACCCAAATGTTTCCAAAATCTTCGACACATGCATGTGCTCATTTACTCCACTCACAGAAGATTAGATCAGGTGTCCAAACTCCTTCACTCAGCGTATCCAACCACCTGCCCCTCTCGATCGCATCACATCTCACCTTCTACAAACCATCTCACCTACCACCACACTTGTCCTCACTCAAATCATTAACTCCTCAATCATTACCGGCACTTTCCCTAACACTTTCAAGGTCGCCAGAGCCACCCCACTTCTCAAGAAACCTACACTCAACACATCACTGGTGGAAAATTACAGACCTGTCTCTCTGCTGCCCTACACTGCCAAACTATTGCCTCTACATCTATTGATAGATTTTGCTTTCAGATAAATCCTCAAAAATGACTGCTAAACGTACTGCTACACTACACTCATGAGGCAGTTGCCAATTCTATTGTTTTCTCCATTGAGTTTATTAATTTATTGTAGAAGTAGGTATGATAGTATATACTGTAAATGTTTTATATAGAATATATAATTGTATCAAATTTTATGAATAAAATAAACATATCAGTATACATAAAACCTCTGCGTTTATTGTTCTGGTTCATTAATTTTATTGTGCATAATTACATTAGTTTAGATTGCTATATTGCAATTTTCATTAGTGAAGTTAGATGATGAGCTACCCCAATGAAAGTATTCAAATAGTTTTATTGAAAGAGTGCAACGTTATGCATCTTTTATTTAACATACATAAAGGTATTGAACAAAGTGAAAAAGTACAGTTGAAGATTTAATAAAAAGTTTCAAAAACGTTATGATGCTGCAAATAATACATTTACAAAAATAACTACTTATACAATAAATGAATAAACACAATGGAGAAAATAATAGAAATGGCAACTGGCTCACGAGTCTAGTGTAGCAATACATTTAGCAGTCAATCTTGATGATTCGTGTGAAAGGAAAAGCTATCCAAGTTATCAAATTATGAAACAGGAATGCTGCACTTGATTGCAAAGTCAAACTACTTGTCACGAAATTCAAACAGTGTTGCTTTAAGACGAATTATGAATATTCAAATTTTCACGGCTGCAGAATATGTTGAAACACCGGTCGGACATACATGAATGCTACATCCCTCAACACAACTTCTGAGCACTTCTTTGAAGAGCATTACTTATGGCGTTGTGATTGACGATGTGAAAGTTGCATAGAAAGGTAGACAAAAAACAAAGACAGTTTTAGTTTTTTTCATGAATGACATATTATTTTGTAAAGCCCTAAAAAATATGAAAACAAACATTTTAATTACAAGAAAACTCTGGTTGGTAAATTTAAGTTGTTTCTGTTATTTTTGTATCGATCATACACTTTGTATTGTTATTTTTTCATCGCGATGCCTTGTTGTTTGTATCCTTTAAACCATGTTTTGTATACTTGACATTTTCTGCATTAAAAAGCAAGCAAAGATATGGCACCTTGAGAGTCTCGTAGGCGGTAGCGATGAGCAAGAACTTTTGCTGACCCGTCTCTCGGGTCTCGTCGCCCTCTACGGGCTGAAAGCGGTCCGGGTGATATTTCCGTGCCAGCTGTCGATACGCGCGCCCGATCTCTGCTTTACTGGAGTCCCGTGAAACCCCCAGAACCTCATAACAACTTTGGGTCCCGCAGTACAGTCCTTCAATTAGCGAGGAGACTGAAGAAACCCCACAAAATAAAACCAAAAAGATCCATAATGCAGGTCTCAGCTCCGCTGTTGCCTCCATGTCAGCAGCATACCGAAGCAGGAGTCGCGGTCTGATGACGTCACGATAACGCGTGTCTAACACATTCACCGTGTTATATAAGTCGATGACATTCACTCTGCATTCCACGATATACTGCACCCTTAAAGTAAATACTCATTTTCTGAAGAAAATGTACACACGTATAGGTGTGTGAGACGAGAGTGTGCACGATCTGGGATGCAATAAAACATCACGTGACGGAAGAAGCTGTGATCACGTGAATACGCACGACACTCTGAAATTTAAATAAATTTAAAACAACTGATTTTTTAAAGGCATAATTATTTATAGATGTACTTTCAAACTTCATATTTTTTGTAGGTATTCAGTTATTATTAGTTCAAAAATTCAGCTTAAAAAAATTTATAAGAAAAATTTTCAAACAGCAAATTCAATGTTCTAAAGTTCAAACTGCAAAATTCAGGTTGTGACATTCAGATATAACAAAAAGTTGGTCAAGGGGTCATCACCAGGGAAAAGCAGATGATCACAGAACAGTCGATGAAGCATTTTGGCTAATCTGTGATTTTTCTAATTAGCGTGCTGCTCAGTCATGTAACAATGAATTGACTATATTACTAGAATGATTAGCAAGCTAATAGCATTTTACTAGCATGTTCTTATAGCTTCGTCAACTGTTCTGTGGTCATTTATGCCTCCCTGGTAATGACACCTTGACCTACTAAAGGTATGAAAAGGTAAATTTTAAGATAGTGGCTGTCACTAGGGTGGTACTCTGAAGGGTTCCATTTTGTTCATATATTTAGAGGTACAAAATTGTACCTTCTACTTTTGTACAAAATAAGTGACAAAATTGCAAACACTTAAGATACAAAAATGTACCTTATTAAAAGTGTTCACAGGCTTCTGTCCCATACGTTCATTTGTGTGACTGCATGTGTGCATAAATAACTAAACTACATTAATACCTTGTGAAAAATGTTCATCTTTATTATTTAAAAAATACACACCTAGAAAAACATTTTAAAATTACTTTAATTTAAACCAATGAAACCTTTTGTGGTTATTTTGGCAATTGGTGATTTAACTCAACATTTGTTTAATTCATAACTTGTCTTTAATTCTATGAAAAAATAGATAAATTTAAATAGGGAAATTTACTTCTGACACCCCCACCATCAGCACCGGCGCCCCCCATGGGTGTGTTTTATCCCTGCTACTCTTTTCCTTCTACACCAATGACTGCACCTCCCAAGATGCCAAAAATAGAGATCCATTGGAAGCCATTCTTGTTTTTACAACCAGAGCCATTACAATATCAGATATTTCACAGCAAAGTAAGTAGACATGCAAGTAGCTACAGTCTTCAGGAATTCGATGTGCCACCAAGAAGGGCAGAAGGGCATTATTTCTGTGAGCCTAATATACGGCATTTGAAGGCAAGTTTTTCTGAAAGAGGAGCAAGCTTTTGTCCTTTTCATTCTCTCCAACAGTAAGCTTTCTCAACTCTTCATTAAACTCTTGTATGGAAATGTCTCTGAGAGCTTTACTTAAAACAATGTGCAAGACCAAAGGAACCACACCTTCTAAAAACTTATGCATCACATCCGGAGGAAGTGATGTTGTGATATCTAAGTAGACCCATGTTTGTCAAATGGATACACTCCCTTTACACATTAAATTACATTGTTTTCTGGATTTGCCTTAACACATTCTATGTGGTATTTGTGAACATCAGTAGTTTTAAGAACAAAACCAGATTCATTACGACATCTCTTAATGTCACTATGCGTGGCCATGCAGTACCTACAAGCCATGCAGTACCTACAAATTCTTCCAGCATTAAATGACATGCTGAATCCACCTATTAAGTGGAAGGAAAGGTTATCAACGGATATTACTGCAACAGGTGCAAATGATTTTTTTCTGAACCATCTACAAGAATAATAATATCTTCTAAGGAGAGCTTGTTAAGATAATTTATCTGTGGCTTAAAATATTTATCTAATCCAAATTGTTTAACATGACAGTGGACAAGTAACGCTAAATTAACATGTTTTAACTGACAGCAATACTTTGTGCCTATGTTTTCAATTGTATAGTGAATTGCACACAGTTTGTGCTTGTTACGTTTAGACCCCAGGGGATTGAACTTCAAACTCATTAAATCATAATCATAAAATTGTAAGCTCATGGCTTGTGGGTGACCAGCAAAAACACTTTTTTTATAAAGTCCATCTCAATAGTCTTTTAAAAAAAGCTAATCTTTTTCTGTAGTCAGCTCGGTTTGTAGTTGTTCCATAATGTCTTCATGAGAAAAATATTTCTTTAGAACCTCACAAATAGGATTGTAAGAGTAACTCCCAGTCTTGTTCCCACTTGAGTCTCTTAGTGTGTACTGTACGGGTTCAGTCACATAATTTAGATTTACAAAAAATGTTGTTTATGGAGGCCGAACAACTCTTGAGGGACTGTAGCCCTTCTTGAAGTTCTGGACAAGCTTTAAGATCAAAGCGTTTTTTTCTAGATGACATTTAAGAAATTGATCATAGTTCTCTATGAAAGAAATTAACAAAAAAAGCATTCAAAACTTTTTGTTGCACTGACAGAGGCAAGTGTTTTTGTCTGCATTTCAGAAGCAAGACAAAAGTTCTCTCTGAATTTCAGGAAAAGGTCATTGTTGTTTGTGGTTGCAGAAAAATCAGCAACATTAGTAGTATGTTCTTCCTCAAGTTCTTCAAGTGAATGTAGGGAGTCACAAGCTGTTGCAACACTGTACATTTATGTTAAACACGACATCTAAAGGACTCATACTTTGAAAATGTTCTCTGACAGCCATTAAGTTATTGAAAATTGCCTCATGGGCCACAGGCCAATGTGCTGGATTAATTTGATAACAGTGAATGTTCTCCAAGAACATTTATGGCAACAGAAGAGGCGAGAAATTTTTTGCAGATGTTACTCTAAGAGGTTAATTACTCTGGTAACTGAGGTAGGTAGAAGCTTGTCACCACAGTAAGTTTCAAAATGTACCAGTTAAGAAACATCAGGGTATTCCTCAAATGAGCTGGGTATGTCAAGTTCAAGACAAAAAAGGCACAAAATGCATCCTTCAATCCCAGTGACTTGTCAACACAGTTTTTAAGTCAGTGGCCTCTGGTATTTGTACAGTTGGATATGGTGATGACGGTTCGCTCTAAAGCATTAAACATATCTACAGATGGTTAGCATGCATAAAAAGTGAGATTACTGTTATTTATCCATTTATATGTAGTAGGGATGAAACGATTCCTCAACTAAATTGAATACAAAAAAATTATTAAGTCAAATTTCTCTGCCTAAAAGCCTCTAATGATTCCTTTTAAAGTTCGTGTCACATTTTTGTCACACTGATTTGTGCTTTACTGCAATGACCCACTATGCTTACGTCACCCAAGAAAGTTGATATAATGGACGCAATATAAATAGCGATGCATAAAATAGAAAACGATAAAAAATCTTCAAGATTTTGGACCATTTCCTCTTAAAAAGTAAAGACACCGCTGTGGTGTGTGTTCATTGCAAGATTAAGCTGGCTTACCACAACAGCACCTCAACAGAAAACATCAACTCTACTCAAAGACCAGAGGAGCCTCACAAGAGACCAGATGAATTCAATGAAATGTTTAAATAATGTGAGTTAATAAGGGATAACCCCCAACAGTTAGTGCAGAAACTGTTACAGTAAGACGGATGTGGAGGAGCTTTTACAGTATCTGAAAATTTAACAGCTTACCACAACTCCGAATTACCAGTGCATGTAGGAGTGAAAAGAAATGAAGCAGATGAACTTGCAAAAACAGCAGTAAGAAAAAAGTAATACAGGAAAGAATACCATTCAGTAAAAATTATATCAAAACGATAATTTGGAGTAAAACAGTGGAACAGTGGCAAAACCAGTGGGATGGTGAAACAGGGTAGATTATTTTATCAGTTAAAAAAATACTAAATCAATAAATAGAAACATAGAAAGAACAAGAAGTGAGGAGGTCTTTTACAACAGAATACGACTAACTGAAGGCAAATACACCAGAACAGGGAACAGATGGAGCGTGTCATAACCTATTCAAGGCAACAAAGGTTATGAAAGTAACGATTACGTTTTGCAAAGTAGAGGAACCAGCAGGTGAACAGTAATTTCTGATCAAAATGCCAATCGACCCAGCCAAGCCTAGAACCAGCGACCTGATGGTTGATGTGAAACGACCCTGCTACCCACTGCGCCACCGTGACGCCCCATTGAACATTTTGTCAGAATTAAAATCTTAGAATGAGTTTTGAATGAGAACTAGCAAGAAAGCAGTAAAGAACGAGCTGATTTTCGTGTCAGTAGAGTGTTATCGCGTAAATCTTTTGGCGGTTTTATCCAGTGGTTGGGGGGTTGGCTCTTTGCAGACGCTCCCTTGACAGTCTCCTCTCGGCTGCTTGCTCATAAAGGTTAATAAATGTCTGCGATGGCCGAAGTTATTTGTGCTCAACCCGCTTTGTAACTCGTTCCTTGCGTTATACAGATTACAAAGAGGAATCTTATGTTTAATACTATTGCGTATACTCCGAGTATTTGAGCCGGAAAAACTTTACTGAAGTGTTCCACTCATGTTTCTATCATGCGCTGTGTAGAACCATGCGTTCTTCTGCTGCTCTTCCTCGCCGCTGCCGTGCGCGTCTCTCGCGGGGGTAACGTTCTGGTGCTCCCGGGAGAATACAGCCACTGGCAAAACATGCGGAACATTCTGGACGAGCTGCTGAACCGAAACCACAGCGTCACTATCCTGCTCTGCTCGGCCTCTCCATCAATCAGCAAATCTCAGCTCGAGAGCTATGAGTTCCTGGTGTTTGACGTGCCACTGAAACCCCGTGAGATGCACGCTCTGAGTGAACAGCTGATCAACATCTGGATGCAACATCCCAAACCCAGCCGATTCGGAGTCGCCCTGCAGATCCTGGATCTGATGGGAAAGCTGCGCCACATGCAGGGCACGATCTGCGACGCACTGCTGCGGAACGAGTCGCTGATCGCTCGTTTGTCCGCGATGAAGTTTGACGTGCTCTTTTACGACCCCATGTTTCTCTGTAGCGATCTTCTGGCTGAGATGCTGGACTTGCCTTTGGTGCTGTCACTGCGCTTTTCTCTGGGCTTCTCGATGGAGAGGATGTGTGGACAGATGCCCTCTCCTGTCTCATACGTCCCGGTTCCTCCCACAGAACTGACCGATCACATGACCTTCATGGAGAGAGCACACAACATGATTCTGTACGTGCTTTACAGCTTCATGTTTCGCCTGGCAGCTTTGAGCATGGACCACTACTACACCAACATCCTGGGTAAGGTCGGGGCTTACTTCTAGCAGCCTTCTCAGTGTCAAAATGTTGAGTAAAAATAATTCTAATTAAGTTCAAATTAGTGCAAAGTGAAAAAGGTGCAAACATTTAAGGCTTTTTCACCATAAGAAATGACCCACAGTAGAAAGACAAGCACAGGGTCTGGTTTTGCTGAGTAGTAACAGTAGTTTATTATAATTTATGTGTATTAACATTTATTATCATTCTGCTATATGTGGTACATATAGTGGAAGCAAATGTCGTGTCTCAGGACTGCGATGCTAAATATAATTACAACAATATAATTACAATATTTCACATTTACCCCACTAAACATTAACCCCTTTAATTATACTTCAAATTATACTAACATTCCAAGAATAAAGAAACAAGCATAAATACGAATAAATAAAACTCTTTTATAAGGTCAGATGTGATATGTTATAAGTTATTATTTGATGTGAATTTATATTATCTATATAACTATGTGACTAGAGTCACAGTAACACAGTTTTTACTTCATTTTTATTTTCAACAATATATGACATCATGCCTTTTGTATATTCCTATACCCAAGTACTAACTAATAAGAAACATGACTGCCACAAGGTCTTTTTTCTGTGTACTGTTTTACAAAACTAGCATTCAGTAGCTTTCTTTTCTTTCTCCATATAATGTTAATCAATGTCTACTTTCTTTATCAAATTAACATCTAGCTTTCTCCATAAAATCAACATAGAGAATAAATGCTTTTCCACAAGCACAATTTTGACAGTTGCTCATGTTAAACGGACCCCTAAAATACATGAAACCAAACAATAATGTGGCATAACATTGAAACAAGAACCAAACAAGAACTTTTACAATAATTAAATGTAAATAATTTATTTTTAAAAACTTTTTGAAAGGTTAATTGTACCAATATATCATATTAAATACAGTACAGACCAAAAGTTTGGACACACCTTCTCATTCAAAAGGTTTTCTTTATTTTCATGACTGTGAAAATTGAAAATGGTAGATTCACACTGAAGGCATAAAAACTATGAATTAACACATGTGGAATTGTATACGTAAAAAAAGCATGAAACAGCTAAAAATATGTAATTCTAGCTTCTTCAAAGTAGCCACCTTTTTTTTATTTGATTATGCTTTCCACACTTTTGGCGTTCCCTTGATGATCTTCATGAAGTAGTCTCCTGAAATGCTCTTCACTTCACAGGAGAGCGCTGTCAGGTTTAATAAGTGGGATTTCTTGCCTTATAAATGAGGTTGGGAACATCAGTTGTGTTGTGCAGAAGTCAGGTGGATACACAGCTGATAGTCCCACTGAATAGATTGTTAGAATTTGTATTATGGCAAGAAAAACTAAGTAAAGAAGAACAAGTGGCCATCATTACTTTAAGAAATGAAGGTCAGTCGGTCCAAAAACTTTTTGAATGAGGTGTGTCCAAAATTTTGGTCTGTACTGTACATTTCCCCAGCTTTAGAGAAAAAGCATAAATAAATGCCTATTCAGCAAAGACACATTCGTCTTTTTTAACTGCCGGTATATAAACTACACTTAGTATGTCTGTGCTTTATCTGTGAATGTGATTAAAAAAATAAATATATTATTAGATGTTATACATTCAACAATGACTCCCACTCCGGTTCTCACAGGTAGGATGTGTGCATGTATGTAGTCATGTGTGAACGCTTTAGAGCTGTGGAGGGATGAGTTCAAAGATACCAACTTCTATAAAGATTATAGATTAGTTAGATAATACATTTGTTATGTTATTAAAAACTTCTTTAAAGTCCAAGTGTATAAATCTATTTGAAAAGTTTGGATCTCTGGTGTTTGCCAAACAATGAAGGGTGAGGCATATCTAGGAATGGCAAGGCAAGTGTATTTGTATAGCACATTTTTATACTCATTGGTAATTCAAATTGCTTTACAGAAGAATACAAATAAGATAAAACCCGCAATAAAACAGATCGTAGATAAAAGCAAGGGATAAGATATAAAGCAATTAAAATTAATAATATAAAAGGAAAACAAAAGTGCATAAGTGCTGTGCTGTTCGGACAGCAGTGCTCAGTCAGTAAAATCACATTTTAAATAAATGTGGTTTTACCCTAGATCTAAATTATGTTAATCATCCCATTAACATAGGTCCGGGAGGAGCTTGGCTGATAATTGATTACTCATATGGTCCCACCTACCCATATTATCTCCAGTATATAAGACACGACCAAAGAGCTAACATCTAAATCATGCAAGCTATCCCTCCTTCCACCCCTTTCACCACTCAACATACACGTTTCACTTCTCACTTTGCACAAGGTGGCCTAATTCTCTTTTAAACTTTGGTAATAGTTGGAAATGTAAGGGAGGGTATTCTCCGGTCCCAGGTTGTTCAACGGTCCCGAACTAACACTTGGACAATTCGCCTAGTATGCTTCTCCATTTCTCGCCAACCACACTTGCTATACTAGGCAATTATGAGTAGAGCGAACTCGTGAAATGTGTCTAAAGTTTTAGCTCGTCTATTCTCTCCTAGAAGCTGGTCCCATCTGTGGGCAGCATAGTAACTGAAAGCAGACTCTCTGTTTAGAGTGAGCCCGTGGTAGTTCTAACTGATTTGAACTTATTAATCTAAGAGCTCTGTTAGGTTTGTATACAGTAAGCGTATCTGTGATATATTTAGGTGCAGAGCTGTTTTGTGACATATATGAGCAATAGCACTTTAAACTCTATTCTGAATGTCACTGGCAGCCAGTGTAGATACCTGAGGACTGGCGTTATGTGCTCTGACTTTCTAGTTCTGGTCAGAATCCGTGCCACCGCTTTCTGAACAGGCTGAAGCTGCCTAGTGTTCCTTTTTGGGAGGCCAGTTAGGAAACTATTACAATAATCCAGCTTGCTACTGATTTTTACTGACTAATTTCTCTAGATCCTGACTGGAGAAGAAGCATCTAATCCTTGAAATGTTTCTAAGATAATTAGCAGGTTTAGTTATTGCTCTTATGTTTTTTTTTTTACTTCCTGCTCTGCTGCTGTTCGGACGTACTCTGCTTGTGCTCCTCGCTCGCACTATCAGCTTTTATATTTTCTCACTTTTTTTCTGTTTTTAAATGTCTATACTATTTAGACGAAGCTATTTTTAATTGCTCTGAAAGCAAAACCTGGAAAAGTTTGGATAAACATAAACGGGATTCTATCAGCAGCTCGCATTCCACGGGAAGAGAAACAGCTGGAGACACAAACGAGTGAAAAATGCCTCTGATCCACTGCTGTGAAAAATGTTGCGAACACAGCATTTCCCTTCTTCAATCTCTTCTTCACAGAACTGAAGTTTTGGAGACATGGCTACAATCGTTTCGTTCTCAAAGGACAGTGGATTCTAAAGAACCGGACATGAACAAGAACCAACAACAAGCTGGTGAGCTTATTACAATTTCTCAGCATGTTATTCTGAACCCAGATCAGCGAGGAGAAGGTCCTGATCGGGCTGAAAACTGGCAATTTCAGAGAAATAGTCGTAAAGGCTCTCTGTTTGGACTGGGCTCATCTACACCAATTCATCAGGAAATACAGTTACGAAACAGATTTGAAACTTTAATGACTGTGGATACCGATCAATCTCAGCCCTTCAGTCAACAATCAGAGCACACACACATTTCAGAAAACAGGGGGTCAAGAAACAAGCAACATCCAACTCATGTGTCAGTGGAGCCAAAGACTCTGATTATTGGGGATTATACAATCCAGAATCTACGGAGCAAAACTATGGCGACATACTGTCTCCCTCATGCCACTGTGTTAGATATCAACAAAACGATAAGAGATGTTCTGAGCAAGCACAAGACAAAACAACTCATCATTCATGTGGGGAAAAATGATGTAAAGAAAGGACAATCAGAGCTGCTTAAGAAAGACTTTATGGAACTATTTGACACACTTGAAAGTCTCAAAATACAGTGTTTCATAAGTGGTCCGCTTCCAGCAAACGGCACAAATATGTTTTCTCGTTTGCTTGGGCTCAACACATGGCTAGAACATGCCACTTTATCAAGACGTTTCCAATATATTGATAATTTTAATGTGTTCTGGAATCAGCCAGATTTTATCTCATCAGATGGGAGGCAGCTGAACAAATCTGGAGCAAGAATGCTCATGGACAATATACTTTTCTCCCTCCGATATCAGTCTGAAAGACACAAGAGCCATCAAATTAACTGTGGAAACACACCATCAAGGCCTATGTCGCCCACTCTGCAGACGTCACCACCGAATGAAGATTATCTGACCTCCGCTAGACATGATGAGGATCAATACTTGGATAACATGCAAAGCCACCAGGACATCGCAGGGCCCACGCAACCACTGAATGAGGATAGCCACACCATCTCAAAGACTACACCACCACCGAATGAGGACGAGGATAACCCCCTGGACAACAACCAGAGTGAACAGAACAACTCCCTGGAGGACACATCAACAATGTCCATATCTTCAGGATCCCCCCATCTCAGTTTCCCAGCGCAGCTTGAAAAACTAGTCTCTGCAGGAACTAAGCTGTCCCACTCGTTTACGGCAAGCCCCCGACCATCGCCCCAAAAAAGGTGGGCAACTCTTCCTCCTATAGCAGAAAGAGTTCTGCGATCAAACCGGTTGGGGCAAAATAACCCCCAACCCACCCTTACTCCACAAAACCAGCAGTGAGATAAACAGGACATTCTGCCTCAAGACGGCGACCTTGGGGAATGTTTTCAGAACAGGCAGATGTCCTCAGCCCCTTTAGCTCTTACTTTATTAGCGATACAGATATAAGGCCTGCTAGAAATAGACAAAACAAGTGGAAGAAAAGGTCTGCTAGAAATCAGAAATCAAGCAGACCAAACCTGATTAAAATAAACTGTATTTTTAATATTTTTTCTGTTTGATTGATTGCGATAAAATACATTTGTGTGTTTTTCTTAGTGACGTTATGTTTAAAATAGCTATTTGTACTTATGGTGTAATTGTTTGAAAAACCTCTGGTTTAGATGTAATTTTAAGAAGACAGGAAGCCCCCGCTCTGTCTTTGAAGGTTTTCTTAGGCCTCCTGTTTCGCTGCAGGACTGGTATGGTGTAAGCTGCTGGAACATAGGGCACTCGCTTGTTATGTAAACATATTGCAAGGTTACTGATTCCCAACGGAGTGTCTTGAGAAGATCACTGAGAGCTGCTTCCAGATGAGTTTTACAAATGAGGTTTAGGGGTGTGGGGACCCTGATGCTGCGGGTACAGATTGGGGAGCAGCAACAACATCCACATATCCTGTGTGTAGGGTTCAACCTTGTAAGCATCTGATTACCCTTTCCCATATAAATGATCCTTGTGCTGTTTGGTATAACACAGATAGTTATAATCCCTTAGCATAATTATAGGATCAATGTACTCAATGTAAATTAAACCTATGTGTAGGGTCCCAGTCCTTGGCCCAAGAAACGTATACCAGTCGGGACTGAATGCTAACGTGTTCTGTCTTGAAAACAAAGCTAAAGGATTTTTTATAATTCACACGCACACACACCCACACACACACATGCGCATACACGAAAAAGACAAGTGACAGAGCTGTTCCAATAGTTCGTAGGCGTTAAAGGTTCACATGAAACTAACGTTAATCTTGTGGCAGCAAACATATTACGAGCACCGTAAGAGTGCTTTAACTTGTCCTTGCTTTTTCCATTCTCTCACCATGACTCTGCGTTCCGCCGTTCCTCAGTTTTACACAAAGCTAGACCGAATGAATGTCATTTTAACAAAGGTCGCTGTTATGTCTCGGTAGTTGTCATTGCTCACAGAAGCAACGTCTTATTCATACTTTCTTTAAAGTATACATATATTTTTTTTTTGTCAGCATAAATGTATTTAATATATTTGTTTTTACGTTATGTTTTTATGTTATTATGTATAATATATTATCTTTTTACATTTACGCTTTATCTTTTTATGATAGAAACAAACAGAATAACTGGAGTAAAGTTGTGACTGTGAAACCAGGGCAGTTGTTAATAAAGTTAAAGCAATAGATTGCATGTGCTTAAAACTGCTTGGAATATTAATGGAGAATATAGTGTGTTGTGATGATAAAATATACTTTCAAAAGTCAATTTTGACCTACATTTGTGCCCCTGTTATGATTTTGAAAGTTTTAAGTTATAAACCAAGCAATATGTTAACATGTATAAATCAAAAACATGCTCATTTTCTCAAGCTATAATATGGATTCATTTTTTATAGAATAGTTACCTGCATTCAGGTGAAGGAATTGCTCACTTAAAGGTATATATATATATACTAATCCTGGGATAACCAAAAATGTATTTATCAGGCTTACTTTGAACTGAACAAAAGTTGAGTCAACATCACCTGGTAACCTAATACAAATGAGTTTATCTTTGAGAACAAAGTTCAACTCATTTATACAGCTCAACCTTTGCCCAAATGCTGTTTATTATAAAGGTCTTTTGGTGCGTACAACTAAATCAAGAGCAGATTTCATTATGATGTCTGGAAACCTTCTTTTGCTTGTGCTGCTGTTTGGAGTTGGTCAAGCTAGGAAGATTTTGGTTTTACCAGGAGAGTACAGCCATTGGCACAACATGCGAACTATTGTGGATGCATTGGTCGACAAAAATCACACGGTGACTGTTCTGGTCAGTTCTTCATCACCTACTGTTCAACATTCACGGAAAGAGAGCTTTACTTACAATGTATTTAAAGTCAAAATGGAGAAAGAAGAGGCCACAGTCATTTGGAGTGACTTTATTAACCTGTGGATGAATGACAAAGTCTCAAAATATGGGAGAATCTTTCTTATTTGGAATGTGTTGTCCAATTTTAAGAGGCTAGCAGAAGATGTATGCAAAGGAATGCTACACAACAATGATCTTTTACAGAAGCTTAGAGGATCTCAATATGATGTACTTCTATCTGATCCCATGATTCCATGTTCTGACCTGATGGCTGAGACACTGGACATTCCCCATGTCATTTCACTCCGCTTGACCTTTGGTTATAGCTTGGAGAGTCTTTGTGGTCAGATGCCTGCACCACCATCTTACGTTCCTGCCGTAGCATTACAGGATCATCTCACTGACCATATGAGCTTCTCAGAGAGGATTGAGAACATGCTGATCTACATTGTGCATTCTATTGTTTTTCAGTTGAATCAGAGGTTTATTTTTGAGGAGCTTTACACTGAACTAAATGGTAATTATTATGTTTATGGCAAATTTGTACTGGCGATATATTTGGGTTCAGGCATTTGCATGATGACGCTGTTGCTGGTTTTACTTCATCAATCAGGGAAAGACAGATAGGAATTTGTTATGTGAAAGCTATGCAAAGCTTAAACCCTCACACATGTTATAAAATTCTACAAATGTATTCTACTGGTTCTACTGCCGTTGTAATTAGTTGTACTTTTTGATCATATGAATTCACAGAAAGGAACTGTGCAACAAATTTTAAGTTGCTTTGGACAAAAGCATCTGCCAAATGCTCAAATGTAAATGTACAATCAACGCAACAGTAGGTTGCATTTGTTTCTGAGATATTCGGCTTCCAAGCTTTTGTGGAAGGCAAAATTGATTCAAGTCTTCATTATTGTCAAAAAAACTCACTGCCAAACCTGTAGGTCGATTTGTTTCTGAGATATTTGACGTTAAAGTTTCTGTTGAAAAGTGGGGGTGGCCTAAATAATCCATGCAAATTTGGTTACATTCCACTAGGATCAAGACAAAACAACCATACCATAAAACACATTTGTGCTTCAAGGTATTTGACTTCTATTGTTTCTATTGAAAATTAGGCATGGTCTAAGTAATGATTATGGTAATTCCTAAGTATTTAGGAATGGCCATTGAGCCATCCGTCTTTTCTGTTTGACTCTCCAGTGTTAACCAATGGCAATTGGTCTTTTACAAAGAAACCTTTGGTATTCAATGCTTTGTAATGGCCAATTTAAGTCAATGGATAAATTTGACCCCTGTATTGAGCCTAGGGGTCAAATACTTTTTAACAGTGCTGTGAGTTTTAAGTTTACACAAGATTCCAAGCCAACATAATAAGATGTTTAACAGCACGATCAGTATGTTGACTTTTTCAAACCAACATAATAATACGTTTAAGTGCAGTATCAGCATGTTGGCTTTCCAGAAACATAAAAAATACAGTAAAAAAAAGGACAATTTTGATGCAAACCAAACAACCAGCCAAATATATCTAATGTAGAAATGGCATCCCACACTGTAATGCTATAATGACATGACCAGTAACAGGCACATATTAGCATTCTTTAAAAAATTGTGTTCAGAGGATAAAACTGCTATTGGTCTTTTATGAACCAACTTTTGAATGAACTTTTATGAATGAACTTTTATTGGTCCATTGCATTACAGCAGCAGACACCAGTTTCTCGTGCCTGAACGAAATTTTAAGGAATTGTGTGTCCTTGTGTCGCAGGTAAACCCACAACCATGTGTGAGACCATGGGAAAAGCTGATATATGGTTGATTAGGACTTACTGGGATTTTGAATATCCACGCCCATTCATTCCCAACTTCAAATTTGTCGGAGGACTTCACTGCAAACCTGCCAAGCCACTGCCAAAGGTAGGATATCGCTCCTACATTTTATAGCTTAGTTAAAGAGTCTGGAGATGGAGGAATTAGGGTCTTTTAGAGCAGAGTAAATAGATGAGATATTAAAAGCTGCTTATATAGAGGAGATAATGAACATGACTAGGTCAATGCCCAGTCTAATTATTTTCTCCTGCTTCTTCCGAAACTTGTTAGAAGATCATAAGCACACCTATTTCCTCCATCTTTTATATACTTCATCAACCAATTGTACTCAGCTAAGACGAGTCTGTTAACCAAATCAAAAATCTCTCTTTTCAGTTCAAAAGCCTGTTTTTTACTTTCAAAGATGTTGAAGCCTCTTTGTTCACTACACCTTACTTACCCTCGCATCTCCTTGTGTCGGTTTTGAGCTGTATTTCCCATATTTCCTTTTCTCTTGACAAATCTTCATAAATAGTCTATCCATAATATCCTTCTTCACATGCTGATGCTTTTGAGCTGTTTTAACCAACAATTCTCCCAAACATTGTCTATCCATTATCACATTCTGTTTCTTTTTTATAGGATCTTGAAGCATTTGTCCAGAGCTCTGGCGATCATGGTATAGTTGTTTTTTCTTTGGGTTCAATGATCAACAACTTGACAATGGAAAGAGCAAACATTATCGCTTCTGCTCTTGGTCAGATCCCCCAGAAGGTAAGGTATAATTTTTATAAATTCATAAAAGATGTTGCTTGTTTCAGGTTTATAGAGACCATTCCCTTAAAAAAACTAACTCTTGATGCTTGGTGAAAAAGCTATTGAGAACACTATTTGTTTAACTGGTTGAGAAGCTTGTGCTTCATTAGGCCAAAACGTTTGGCCTAAATAACCTCCATTAGGTGAGATCTAATAAGGATGTGCAGCTAATGGTTTTAAATAGACATGAACCGGACAATCCTCAGAGGACTGTATTGTGTGGGCTTAGAAAGCAAATATAGAATACCAAATATAAAACAGAAAGTGAGAATAAATCAGCTATCTAAGAATGGCGTTCATTGCTCAATATGCATACTTTAAAGGAAAGTTGAAAGAGCCGTTTTTCAGCGTTCAGAATCTGTTACATTTTTTCGATAGTGCTAAAATAACAAGAGCTACGATAGTTTGAAGAGCGCAAGTCACTTTTGTGTTGCCGGTGACACATCTGGTATTAAAGGGTTAATCTGCAGATTTTTACTTGAATCACAACAATTATACTTTGCCATATTTTACTCCTGTTAGCTTTAAAACTTGAGCTTCAATGAGTGAAATGCTAGTTTTGATGAGCCATTGTAAACACATCACTTGTGTTTTTTCACAGGTTGTTTGGCGCTACAGTGGGAAAACTCCAGAAACGCTTGCTTCCAATACAAAACTTTATGATTGGATACCACAAAATGACTTACTAGGTAAGAAAAATCTTTTAGGTCCACTTTCTATGAACATAAACTTTCGGGCAGAAAGGTGGCGCAGTGGTGGAGTTGGTCGTCCTGTAACTGGAAGGTTTGCAGTTCGATCCCCCCAGGTCCACTCTGCTGTTGGGGCCTTGGCAAGTCCACTTCACCCTCATTGCCCTGTGTGGATGTGTGTGAATGGTAAGGTGTGTTTGGTGGTGAGCAGGAAGTCGTAGCCATAGAATGACAGCCACGTTCTTCTAATTATTATTAATATTATTATAAACGTATTTGTACATTTTGCTTGATCTGGCAGGTCATCCAAAAACAAAGGCTTTCATAACTCATGGTGGAACAAATGGACTATATGAAGCTATTTACCATGGTGTCCCAATGGTGGGCTTACCACTCTTTGCAGACCAGCCTGATAATCTAATGCATATGAAAACCAAAGGAGCTGCTGTTTTTCTTAATGTCAATACAATGGAGTCCAAAGACCTGGTGCACGCTCTCTGGACTGTCTTAAATAACACATCGTGAGTATAAACTTTACTTGAATGAAAGTATGAAAATATACATCCCACCTCAAAAGTTCTATTTCACACATACACAGGTTATTTAAATGATAAGGTGGCTTAAGGATGTCTGTATGAATGTGTGTGATTGGTGGAGTGTGTTTGGTGGTGGGGAGGAGATCCTGGAGCAAAATGGCAGCCATTTTGTTAGACTGCTCCAGGGCAACTTAGTGCTACTAAAGGTATCTTATCACTACTAGTGTGTGAATGTAAAGGGATTGAGTAATAAGGTTATATAAATTGAAGGCATTATTATTATTTTTATTACAGATAAAAAATGAATATAATCATGTATAACTGCTACATTTATTAGTATTGTGAAGCACAACAAACGTGCACTTCTCTCCAACCACTGCAATGCACCCTGAAGCTTTAACGTAATTTTTTTTTCTCAAAATAATGATTAAAACTTGGTCTTAAACTTTTACATCTCTCACTGTCCTGTTGAAAGCAGCTGATTTATGACAGCAGCGATTACAATACAGATGTCATGACAGAATACATCCCAATACTGTATCAGTGACAATGTTTCACATCGTAAAAGATTATTACAATGAAAACCATTTCTGGATAGCAATGCACATTATACATGAACAAAATGTATTAAACGAATTGTATTTAACAGTCAGAACATGAACAGTTCATCTGACATACATCAAAATTAGAAGTGTTTTCTGAAATAAAATAAATGATAAATAGAGTATATAAATAAAAGCATCTTTTTATCTCTTTAAGTCGCATAACAAAATACAGTGGTACCTGAAGATACGAATGCTTCTTGTTCCGGAAAATTCAAGATATGAAAGGCCATGTGAAGAAAATGTTGCTTCATGATTTGAATAAAATGTAAAGATAACAAAAAATGTGCACGAGAAAGGCATATGTGACCTTTGAAATTCAGGCGGATTACAACATTGGGCATCACTTGTCTGCTTTCAAAGCATAATCAAATATTCTGCTATTCTATTGGTTACTTCTTGCCCCAAAACTTCACCTTCATGCGTAGTACCCTGGTCTCCTATTGGTCAGTCTCAACCCTGATACTGTGTGTTCGTGTGTAGTATCCTGCTCTCCTATTGGTCGCCTCATGCCCCATGATGTCTTCCCGGAGAAGCTCTCCCTGTCTTCAAGCACGTTGCTTTCAGTTTCTTTTTTAATTACTTTTTTAGCAAAGCATATTTTTATGGTCATGGCTCTCCTCTCTAATGTGTGTAACATGTTAAAAATGTTGTTCAGCCTCACACTAAGTGGGAAAATGCTTTTAAAAATAAAATAAGGAACAGCCTGTATTCATTTATTATTCCCACACATTAAGTTGGTCGAAATTTTAAGGAATTATCTTGTTCGAGTCAACTAAGCTCCAAAGCTAGCTCACTGCTTCTTGTTATCATTAACCTGAGTCTAATTTTATGCCGGTCAATGTATGCATGGACGTTAGTCGTATTCCCGTTTATTTATATTGACATGACAAAATTTTTTATCATATAAAAATGTACAGTTCATGAGAGCCACTGTCTGAAAGTGTAAAGTATGAAGAAAGACATTTTCTTTTTTGCCCCAACAGCTTTATTGCCAATCGAAGGAACCAAAGAATTAATGTATAATCATTTAACAACTGTACAGAAATCTTCATAAGAAAATGAGACTGAAATGAATAGTCCAGACAAGTCCCCAAATATTATGAAGCAGTTTGACGTAGCATCAAAGACACAAGCCTACATTTTTTTTGCACAGATTGGGGTGAATAGGTGCCCAGCACAATAAAAAAGTGCTCACATGCTGCAGATGCAGGCAAGATTGTGTTCAGTTTTTTCACCACAGGAAATCAGCGAAGCAATCCCATCTCTTCAAGCACAAGCCAAGTACCACCACCCATTGCTGTTGTTCAGTACTTAGATAATGTTTTAAAAAAGAAATAAAAACATGTCAGTGAAGGGCTAATCATTTTCTCTCAACTGAACATAATACGTACATTTCATATATTATATCTAACCTAATATTATTCTGAAATAGAAGGTTGATACCCCACGCAAAATCTGTGTATCCATGGGATGAAAATGTAGCTGTTGTGATTGATTAAAAAACGTTAAACTTTCATATAAGCTGGCGCTGCAAGCCAAACTTGTGCAGCAGTAACGTTAATAGGCTCTATATAAAAATTGTGCAATGCGCATATTTTTAAATATCTATGCATTTTTTGTGCAATAACAACAGCTATTGTTTCCGATTTCAGTCATAAAGTCCTCGTAGTACTACTGACTTTATAAACCGTCTTTAGGTCATAATTGCATGTAATGATTTTGACCACATGGACGTTAACTTACACATTTGCATCATTTATACAGCCTCCATGCCACATATTACAGGGAGGAGGTTTGTATTTATTGCAGATTTAACAATTGTTTCTTCAAATCAGATGTAAAATTCTTGAAGGCTGATCCAATATTTGAATTCGCCCTGGGCAGGCAAAGTTTGTACACCATGATGACACAGTTGCCCTTCTTTTCCTTCAGTTGAAAAATCTCTTTCGGATACATCCATGGATGTTGAACTTCAGATTTACTAAGATTTTCCATGACTAAGCAAATCTTGGCACTAGATACAGGCGTGTTGATATCAAGCGAAGCTTATTTTAAATGCGATATTTATTTGATGGTGTAGGTATAGACCAGTGGTTCTCAAACTTTTTTCACCAAGTACCACCTCGAAAAAATTGTGGAGCTCCAAGTACCACCAACATTAAAGTACACAGTTTTGCCCCAGCATATAGGCATTACTGTTCAGCTATAGTTAAGTGCAGTCCCTTTCTCTTGCCGTCTCTCTCTTTTACATATTTCTTCTGGTCTGGAGAATAAAAAAATTCTGCTAGTACGAGTAAATAATGGTGAGGTAAAGTTATGGGTAAAAAATTTGGGGTAAAATAACAGATTTTTTTAAATAAAACATTAAAAAAGTAGCTGCTGCATTCATTGTTTATTCAAAGTTTGATGTTAACAAAGTGTTGTTGGTGTAATTTAATATTAATTTTTTTTCCTCAATCCCTGATCTTGTAACGTCCCTCTGATTGTGAAAGTCTAATTTATACATAGCATCTAAAAAAAATTTACTCACACAGTGCAAAAACAAAACAAAACAAAAAAAAAACTCTCAAACTACTATGTTATTCCATTTAGGTTCAAGTTAGATAACAACTGTTTTTTACTGTGCAGATACAAGGAGAGCATCATGAGACTGTCTAGGATCCACCACGATCAGCCGATGAAGCCTCTGGACCAAGCCGTTTACTGGATTGAGTTTGTGATGCGTCATAAAGGAGCGAAGCATCTCCGTGTTCAGGCTCATGAGCTGAGCTGGTATCAGTACCACTGCCTCGATGTTATCGCCTTCTTACTCTCCATCACTGCTCTCTGTGCTTTTGTCTTTGTGAAAACCTGTGCTTTCCTTTTCCGGAGATGTTGCAGAAAGACTCAAGAGAAGAACAAGAGAGAGTGAAAACATTATACACTGTGGATGTTATGAGCTTGTACCTCAGAAAGTCTCTGAAGATATACAATACACTTTTAGCTAACTATGGCCAGTGTGCTTTTTGCAAATATTCATAATTTTACTGTATGGATGTTAATTTTTTTTAACGATGTAATGTATTTTTTTTAAATGCTAGATCGCAAAATAAAAAAAAAATATTTGAAGTCAATTGTCGCAAACACACTAATTACTCAAAGGAGCAAAGTCAGGTTCAGGCAATAGAAATTTTAAATCATTATAGTGGATATTAATTATAATTATAATGAGTAAGGAATATCGTTATTGTAAATTCAATATCATATTGAATGTGTGTTTAAAGGTTTTGTTAGCTTATGAGGAAGGTGACCAGCGGAGTAGGTGGGGTCTCCGGGCAGGGATGGGTCTGTTCTTTGGGAGGGCATAAATTTGGGTTCACAGAGACTTTCGTCCTCTTTTCCAGCTTTCCTTCCTTCACTACTTCACAAGTAGATCTTTAAACTTCAATAGAGTACGATTTCAGTGTTTACTTAAATGAGAACTGCAAAATAAAGTTGCAAATAAAACCCTGCCTCCGGAGTGATTTCTACGAGAGAAAGAGTTTCTAAATTCTACGACAGCAGAGAAAAGGACAAGTTGAAAGATTCACTTGTGAGATTTAGAACAATATCCACAGAAAAAAACCGAGGGGCACTTTCCCCAAAATTCTTCTAAATTACTGTCTTAAAATACTGGAAATAATTTTCACAATAAAAACTGAATTTTCACTGTGGTATATTCTAACCTTTATTTTGTTCACGCAGCTGACGTTTTTAATTTTTTTTAAACCAGAATTGGATTTTAGAGTAGTAATCAGTATTAATTTTTAAGTACAATTTTACAATTAGACCTATAGTATTTTTCATAATAAAACAAGACACTTTAAGAAAAATAATATTTGCCTCATATCATGCTTCTTTTTAATCATTCATAATAAATAGTTTGACCCATCTACAGTATCATTATGTACAACTTAAAAAAATTCTAAATGAAAATGGTTGCTAAAGTAAATGTGTCACCATAAAATGTTCCCCATATCAGAATCAATCAATCAATATGTTTTTATAGAGCGCTTTTTAACAGTTGCTTTGAAAGCAGCTTCACAAAGTCCTAGTGTGGATCAGGTAGGGTGAATTCCCTATACAAGGTCCCATGGTGCCTTGCTGACTGAGGCAGGTGCTAATCACCTCCCCAGCATAAAAACTATTTGAACTTAAAATCAATCTAAACTTTGAACAGCATGCCAGGCAGCACCTGAAAAATAATAATGATAAAAAAACACAACAAAAACAAACCGACGTTAACACAATTTAACACATACGACAAACAAGTGATTAGCATTAGTTACAGTATTTGTGATAAATGATGGAGATGGGCTAGATAGGTACATTGAGCCATATTGTTTTTTCAACTATTTGTATCTTTATAGCGCTCAGACACCAGATCCGTTTGGACAAATACCAGGAGCTATTTATTAGAATGCTAGGTTACCTATGACATGTAAACAACGTCCAGTTCCTCTGAAGGTTTAAGAGATAAATTTTAAAACCATAAATGCCATCTATCATTCTAGAAAATTTCTTCATTTGAGATTTAAATTAGGAAATAAGTCATACTACTTCTGTCAGAGTGGTAAAGAGACAACAGACCACTTGTTTTTCTCTTGCTGGTATTTTAAAACTTTCTGTAACCACGAGTATGATTAGTTATCCAAAATTCAATTCCTAGCCCTCTTTTTGCTAATTAATGTAATTTTGGGTATTTTTATTATAATTGTATGTTGTTTTAATTACTTAATTGTATAATTACACTTTACATTTACAATGCAAACTTTTATTAAATTAAACTGTAGCAGTTGGCGATCTCTAGGAGACATTTTGGGCAACATGTCTTCAAGTTAGAAGAATTTTTTTACGAGTAATCAAAAAAAGTTTCTTAAAAAACTGCTTTATCAGCTGTTTTATGCTGAATTACAAAGGGAGAACGTTATATCCGGATCAACAAATGTGTTCATGACTATTTTTTTCTTCATCTAATACTACTCGTTAGGTTAATGGTACTGATACTTACATTGAGAGAGAGGTGAGGGGGAATATGTGGGTGTTATGATCAGCGGTATGGTCACGGATTCCAAGTGTGAGCTTTTTCGATCTGTGGAGAATTTGAATCTCTTTTCGGACTTCTAGACGCTGTGAAATGTGAAATGACTATTTTATTTAGTGTTTTATCTCCTCTTGGCCTCGTGTTCAGGGGTATATCTGATACACATATTCTATCTGAGTGTACAATTTTCACGTTTAACTGTGACTTTCTTTGTATATGCATTTGTGTGGAAATAAACAAGTAGCAAAATAATATTACTAATCCCGGCCCAATATGGCGGTCGTGTTGACGTGCGTGGCAGGCGGCATCTACTTTTATATGTCTATAATTTGGGTGCGCGTGGTACGTTACGGGAAGGAAGTCGGACACAGATTGAGACGAACGACCAGTTACATTTTAATCATGAACAAAGCTCGATGGATGTGGACCAAGAGCCCCATAAATCTATTAGACCTTTGACCACAAACCGATTCCAACAGATAACATTCAACTGCAGTTCTCCATTTCAGATATTATTACGTTTCTCACCATGAATCGTGTGTGTTTTTTAGCGATTGCACTCCTTGTTGTTGTAGTTGTCAACGCGGGGAATGTGTTGGTGATGCCGGGGGAGTACAGCCACTGGCACAACATGCGAGTGGTCGTCGACGAGCTGCTGAATCGCAACCACAGTGTGACAGTTCTGGTTAACTCCGCGTCTCCCACAGTAGAATATGAACGGAAAGAACGAGTACACTACCACGTCTATAAAGTCAATTTAAACAAAGAAGAGGTAGACTCAACGTTAAGAGACATGATCCATTTGTTTACGAACGACACCGCCGCCAAGTACAAGGAAGGGTTCGTGCTTTGGCGGGTGATGACCAAGGGAGCGGAGCTAATCAACGAGATTTTTCGCGCCTTGTTTCAAGAGGACTTGTTGCGCTCGCTTCAGAATTCGAAATACGACGTACTGTTTTCGGACCCGATGATGATGTTTTCTGACCTTATGGCTCAGAAGCTGGGCATCCCTCACGTTATCACTTTGCGCGCGTCATTCGCGTACGTGATGGAGCGTCTCTGCGGACAGATGCCCGCGCCGCCGTCGTATGTACCTGCCGTTGCTTTGAGAGACTACCTCACCGACCGTATGTGCTTCTCGGAGAGAGTGGAGAACATGTTGCTTTACATCATGCACTCCGTTGCATTTCCTTTGGTGGGAATGTTTGCTTTTGATCCATACTACAGTCAAATCATGGGTAACTATGCAACAATGTTTACTCAAAGGAAGATGTAGTTGTGACGTAGTTAATGTATTTGAAACGTGTTACATTTAGTGTTCCATTTATGCATTTGGCAGACGCTTTTGTCCAAAGCGACTTACATTAGGGGAGAGACAATATGCAATTTTCTTTCCCAATCACTCAAGCTTAAATCTGAATGCCAGGAGGCTGCTGGAAGCAGAGAAGAATATCAAAAGCGACATTCAAGTAGGCACAATTCCATTGAACAGGTAACTTAAGGTAGAATTAACAGCTATTTACTTTTGCTATTTAGACATAGCTTCTCTGTACTATCAATTGTTATTTGCCACGTTTAATTGTGTTGCTAATATCCTTCAAAATACTGGAAGGTGTTGTCTGAAAAAGATTGGAGCGAAACTAAGTCAATAATAACTGAGGTTGTCGATGGGCAATGTGGTTCCAAATAAAGCACCACTCCAGCATTGAAACTACATGCTACGCTGTTTGGTGGCAATGTTCCCAATATTGAATAAAACATATTTATTTATAGGATCAATTAAATCAATGTATTGACAGGATTTCGCCATCACCCATTTGAGCTTTTACCTCAACTCTCATACATGCATTAGTGACAAGTATATTGGACTTTTGCAATGCACTTTATTCTGGTCTACTGAATAAAACTATATACCGGCTATGATTAGCAAACAACTGTGAGGGTTATCACCCATGTGGGCAGCTCAAATCACATCACCCTGGTCTTACAAGACCTCCACTGGGTACCTTTAGAGCGATGGAAATTTTTTAAAGTATTGCTTTTAAAAGCACTTAATAGCTGATAATTGGCTAATCATATGGTCCCAGCTACCTATATTATCTCCAGTATATGACACGACCAAAGAGCTAACATCTACATCATGCAAGCCTCCTTCCACCCCTTTGCTACTCAACATTTATGTTTCACTTCTCACTTTGTAAGACGGTCTACTCCTCATTTAAACTGGGGTAAAATCTAAGGGGGGAGTATTCTCCGGGCTCAGGTTGTCCCGGACTATCACTTGGACAACCACGCTTGTGATACTAGCCAATTATGAGCAGAGTGAACTCAACGATAATGAATGAATGTAACACAAAACATTTAAATTTAAGCAATCGCTCACACTGATTTACACTTACATCATCCATGAAGCAGAAGGAGAGAGCAGAGTTTTAATTTGAGGTAGCAAGCTGAGTAAATGGAACGGAGCAATAACAATGGTGAAGAACAGAGACCATTGCTCCTCTAAAGAAGTGCACACACACACACGCCCCTGTCAAAAGACACTTTTATTTTCATAAATATCTTGAAATTAAAGCAGTCAGTGTGACACCATGTATCGACACAAGTAACAATTTTTGCCTTATAAGCATTTGTTAAAAGGTTATGTGGCTCATGAGCTGTTGAGTTGTGAAGTTTAAGTTGACCAGCTTGAAGGCAGTGTTTTTGTAATATTTACATGTGCCTTAGTTTTGATAAATGCTCTTAATTATTCATTATAAGTATATATTCAATATATTCAACAAATTCATTATAATTGTTCTCAGCTCAAGAACAGACAGTAAAACAATGGGTAGCATGTTTATTTTTGTAAAAAAAAAAAATTATATATATATATATATATATATATATATAGCTTGGTACACCATGTTTTGAAAAAAAGTAGTTTGTTTTAAAGACAAAAACTAGTGGATAATTTTAATAAATGTTTTATTGTTGATTCAGTTAACTTATTTTAATACATTTAAATATTTTTCTTGCTTTTTTATTATTGCTTTTTAATTAAGCAAAAACATGATCCCCGTCAGTCGGTCACTTGATGTATGTCTATGATCAAATATGCAAGGTCCCTTCAGGTGCGACATTTCCACATATAATGGCAAATAGTCTAAGGTTGCTGATTGGTTACGTAATTGTGTATGCAGACAACAAAGTGGAAGTGAATACAGCAATATTCATCTTATTTTGCTTTGGAGCATTACCCAATTCGAAGTTGATATTTGCTAAAAGGACACTTACTAAATGGGTTATTTTGAGTCGGCAGTCCAGGTTTTTCCTTAAGGAGCTGCTGCAAGCCCCAGTTTCCTGTTATTTTCGTTGCCTTCCAACATCAAACAAGCAAGCCTCTTTTGTTTATAAAGTGTTAGTGCTTATTTTTTGCCGGTCAGCATCTACTAAAGCATGTTGCCAGACATGTCTTGACCCTGTGATCCTCTGGATGCCGTGGATTGATCACATTGACAGATAGCCATGATTACTGGCTGGAATATCTGTTGCGTAGATGTGCTGAGGCAGCAATAGAGGGTTCAGACTGTGTTGATTGTACAGACTATTAACACACTAAGGTTCAAGGCGGACTTACTTTCAGACTGCCCCAAGAATGCTGTACCTCTCGAAAGAGTGACAGAGTGCTCTGCCCCTCTGAGGTGACAGCAGGTTGCGCTGCTGCGGAGATGTGCAAGTTGCTTATCTGGGTAGCTGGAGATATTGGGTTAGAGATGGATGCTTTGATCCGAGATCTTCAGATTTGATGAAGACATTTATTAAAACTAATTTTAATTACATTTTATGAATACACAGGCATTTATATTTACATTTTTGCTTTTTGTCATCTGTGCATGAACATACATTAAAGGTCAAAACAAATCTATTCGAAACTTTGGTGCAAAGTTTGCGTGAATATACCTCGATCAGGAAAGCACAGCCGCCGACGGCACATTACAGATCTGTCCGAGCGATTGCTGCGAACGAATAAGAGTTCGGCTCTGCCACAACGGATCGAGTTTTCACAAAAGAACATTCTATGAAAGCTGGCTGTTTTTATGACATAAGACACGAAAGAACCGATGGATGGCGCTCAATACAGTCTTGCTTCCATCTCACAACAGAAAACAGCACCAAAGAACTACGAGATGAACACCAGAAGATGAAACCCGAAAATAATAGATCGTAAACATTCATGAGCTTGTATTGCTGGTGTTCGATCATCAAGAGTTGTTCAATAAAGCCCTCAAAGGTAATAAAACCACCGACGTGTGCCTGTTGTCCCTTGACGGGAAGTTTTGTTCAACTCAGTGCTTTGTTCTTTTGATTGTTGTTCACTGAAAAGAATGATTAATTTGAACGATTGATTCGTTACGTTCATATGTGGAAAAAATCGTATCTAATTGCAAACCTTAATGACAAAGACACAAAAATAGAGCAAAATACACCAATAAACATACTTATTGATGTATTTGGATTATTATAAATGTTATCGGCTCTCAATAAAAAGAAAACGATTCACTTCATGAAAAGAGTTAATAATAAAGTCAGATAGAGTCAGATTCATTCTTTTTGGGTGACTCATCAATACCCATGAGCATCAACCAATGGCAAGTAGTATCATTGCATCCATTTTTAACACCAGCTTCCTGAATGCAGCCATTCAAAGGTTTGTGCGATTCTCAGTTAGAATGGAGTAGCGGCCATTAATTTGTAACACTAAATGAATAATAAACATGAGTATAAACATTACAATAACTGTGCATTTACTTTCAAGTAAGTACAGATGTAAAGTCTTGTCGTTTTAATCTTCAACACATCTGACAGCTGCTCCGACTCTGTGTACCGTTAGTTTTAACTTTACAGAAATTCCAAAATTGTATCTTGCAGTTCTAGAAAGAGCATGAGCACTTTGCTCCTCTGTGTGTACCAGGAGAGTTTGGTGCTTTTCATCCAAAATAGTCTTGTTGGTAGGACAAGCTTTATTTACATTTACGACCTTTACAACTGTTGCCGGTGTTTCACTGAGGTCTCTGGGCAATGTTTTACTAACAAATACTTGCCGATGGATCAAACATACTGTTGGCTATGCACAGGTATGGTGGTGTTGTTGCGATAGAAATCAAGACAGTCTGCACACGTACAAATCGAGTTTACACTCAAAATTTATTTTTACCTGCTCAAAATAATTTTTTCTTCATAAGAAGAACATTTCATTCACAGAACGCAGCTCACGCGCATGCAAATTAACTTTTTGTGCTCTCAAAATTTGACTTTTTTTTGCTCTCAGAATAGTGATGTTAAATAACCCCATATTTTTCTACATTGAGAATTATCCCACTCATAGTGATTAAAAACTGAAAATTAAAAAACACAGATTAAAATAGTGAAGTGCAGAAGTAAAATAGTTGTTCGGACATAGTTGTTCGGACATTGGTGCTCAGTTGACAAAAGTGCAACTAAACAGGTGAGTCTTTAGCCTGGATTTAAACGTGACTAAAGTGTTGGCACCCTTGATCTCTTCTGGAAGCCGGTTCCATCTGTGGGCCGAATGGTAACTAAAAGAGTATTTACCCTGTTAGGAATGTATCTGCGGTAGATCTAATTTATTTGATCTGAGGGATCTCAGCTCCCTGTTTGTTGTGTATTCACTGACAATGTCTGCTAGGTATTTAGGTGCTAACTTATATTTGGGCTTATATACGAACAGCAGAACTTTAAAATCTATACTGAAGGAGAACGGCAGCCAGTGTAGAGACTTTGGAACTGGAGAAATGGTCTTACCGTTTAATGATCTCTTTGGGAAGACCGGTGAGAGCCTGCTGGAGATAAAAGCATCAATCAGTTTTTCTAAATCTTGTCTGGAAACAAAGCATCTAACTCTTGCAATGTTTCTAAGATGGTAATAAGCTGATTTGGTCATTGCTTAGACGTGACTATTGAAACTAAGAACATGAGAGGCATCTCTTACGGACAGATTAACCAGCCTCCCCTCTCTCGCATACCTTAATGGTGCGGCAGCCCAGGGTTACGAGGAGATCAGGCTATTTAGGCACACTTGTGCCCAGGCAATCCTGCTGCTTGCTGTAACCAGCTGATGTCCCATGCCACCAGCTTGGTTTCTCACTGGACCCGATGTCAAAAGTGAATGGTGTTGCGCACAAGCTGCCGCTGCCCTAAATGCCATGGCAGCCTTTCATGTATTTCAAGTCAAGGCATTGAAGAAATACAGGAGGGGATTTGCTGCCCAAGTCTTACAAACAGCCTGAAAGATGCCACAGATGTTACACTGAAGCAGAGTGGGCTTCTCCAGAAATGACAGGGGGTGCCACCACCGTTCAGCAAGAGACCCACAGGTCAACACCCAGTTTTTCATTGAGCGAGCATCATTGGGACTCCCTGGGTTGTGTGCATGGTCAGGAGGCTTGCGGTGTATATCCGAATGAAGTTGTTTCAGAGACACATTCAATGGTGTGGAATTATATGCAGTGCAACCCAGATGGCGGTCAGCTTCTGGGTCTTAATCAGCCTCGAGTGAGACCTTCTCGGCTGGAACCAGATGCTGTGCGAGGTCAAGTCTGAATGCCCAGGTAGGTCTATATTTAGGCTACCTTAAGACCCTACCACTTAGTCTGGTAAGTCACTATTGGCATAAGAACTATTGGCAAAATGTGTTTTACTCCATTAATTGATGTCATTAATTTTAGGTAGCTTGGTGAGAGCTCATGATTATGTCCATTGGGGTAAAATGCACTGTACGACACAACTACTGATTTCAGTTTGGTGTCAAGCCGCCCAGGTTTGACGGGGTTATAATGACCTCCAGTGAGCCTTCCTGTGCAAGATCAGGGAGGGTGAGGAAGATGTCCTACTAGTGGTCTCTTATTGGCACAGTAGACCTTGTTTCGTAGAACTCTACTCCCTCGTGACAGACCCTCCTTGTCTGATCCCTCTGCAGTCCGAATCCCCTCCTTGTCTTACTTTTGATGTAGTTCTTCCATACTACACATTTACATCGTAAAAATTGTTCAATTTTTATTACCTATCTATGGGTCTTGAAGGTGAATTAACAGACTAGCACTTTGTTCACCACAGGTAAACCAACAACCATGTGTGAGACCATTGGGAAAGCTGACATTGTTCTGATTAGGACATACTGGGATTTTGAGTATCCACGACCATTCCCTCCTAATTTCATATTTGTTGGAGGACTTCACTGCAAACCAGCCAAGCCACTGTCAAAGGTAGGAGACTTAACATGTATTTGAATTCTGAAGGCATTCAGAATATGTATCCAAAATAATAAACGGTTTAGCAAGAATGTAAAAGTAATTTATAAGTTGATGAAAACAAGTACTTTAGTTCATTTAAAGACAAAATATATATATATATATATATATATATATATATATATATATATATATATATATATATATATATACACACACACACAGAACCCCAAAACAGATGTTACTAACAGCTGCGATGGACAAGACTTACCTCATCCTCTAAATTCGAAACAAACATTTTGATTCCAAAACACTTTTTATAAAGACTTGTTAGCCGAGCTTGGAATTGAGTCGCTGATGGCGAGCTATTCCTGTTTTATCAGTTAATGAGATCGCGAGGAAACTCCATGTTAACTTTAAGTTAGAACTTTTTAAATGTGTGCTTATTGATTATTTATCATTAATTTTAGTGTTTTTAATAATATCCATACTCTGTTGGGAACATTGCATATGAAATGTATGTATATGTATGTGCTGATGTAATAATGTAACAATGTAATGTTAGCAATTGTATTTAAAAAATTTTATGGGCAAAAATATTTTATTTTATGTGTCCCATCAGGCTTTTACAACAATACTCATGATATGCTATAATAAGTAATGATCGGAAAATAAGAGTTTAAATGAATCATAAAAACTATTAAGCTTTAAACAAAGCAATAACTTGTTATATATGTTTAATCAAGAAATGTATTAAGTTTTTTGTGGAGCCTGCTCAATACGAAATTGTATGCACTCAACTTGTACAATTTATTTGATTAAAAAGAAGCAAAACTTCGCTTTTTTTCAGCAGTGGCTCATTTTCCTTACATTTTCTGAGTTTTTTTCACCTTGTCTGTTCCTTCATTCGCTCACCAGTTTCTGACTAAAAAATTCCAAGCGATGACGAGTCTGTGTTCATAGCGTGGGCCCGAACCTTCCCTCAGTGCAGACGTGCAAAACCACACAGCCACGTCATGTGACACAATTTCAACCAATCATGTCTCAGTTGAGTCTTGAATGAGAGAGCGAGAGAGAGAGCCGGTGTTCCATCAGTTTCATCTACCTGTAATTTGTGCGTCATAGCGTCATTGTGCGCATAGGCACAACATGAACCGCGTCATTTTCATCATTCTTATAACCACGCCCGTTATTTTCTGCTGCCGTTTCTCATGAAATGTAAGTTTTCGACTATTTATCTCTTTAACTTTTATTTTCATGATGCATGTCAAAACCATATTCTTTAATAAATAAATTGACATTTTACAGTGTGGAAGAAAGGCTTAAATTCCTTTACAAATTCTTGTTTCTTGAAAAGTACCCGACTGGGTACACAAAGTGCAAGAAACAATCCTTATGACGATATGCAAGAAAATTCAAACAAAAGGGCAGGTTTTTGAACAAATATACTATTAGTCTTTTTATGATTATATTTGCCTTTTTTACACCGAGAAGTAATTTCTTCATTCGGATAAAAGTGTTTTCCATTAATGTAGACGGACACATATTTTACGGGACAAGGAGAGTGATGAATATCACTATATTTTGACTATAATATCAAGCTAAAGTCTCTTATATTGAGTGCTTGATCAGAGTAGTTATATCTCACTGTCTATTTTTTATTGAAATAACACCAACAGCATTTTTAAACATGACCGTGAAGTCGCGCTGTTTTGTCTGTCTGCTAAATAAAAACATCCCAGTTTAACAAAAATGACTAAAAGACCAAAGTTATTTATCGTCATACATCGATATATGCAGCAGAATGCGGAAGGAATTTTCAATGGGGTAGGGAAAACCAACAGACTAGTCCATAATTTAATTTTAAGAAAATCCGATAGAACACCGGCTCTCTAGATTTGTGAGCTGATTCTCTTTGTTCAGTACAAAGAGCCAGCTCAAAGGAACGGTTTCGTTCGTGACCGACACTTCACTAAAACCCAGCGCCCAACTTTGAAAACAGATTAACGATGATAATTCGTTTTTATCGCGCAATAATAATCTTGCACGTTAATGCTGTTAACGGTCCACCACTTTGATCCATCATTTTATTATTTGAAATTGTATGAAAAAATATAGTTAATATCAGCAAGTGATCACTTAATGGTCAAAACAAAAAGGCAAAAATAGTACCCTCAATTTATTATTATCATCGGTAATAATAAAAATGGCATGAAACAGAGAAACATCAAACACTTTTTAAATGTGTGAGTTGATCAGTTTTGTCATTTTGGTGTAACAGTCAATGACACTATTTTCCATTGTTTTAATTTTTAGGAACTTGAAGCATTTGTCCAGAGCTCTGGGGATCATGGTATAGTTGTTTTTTCTTTGGGTTCAATGATAAACAATCTGACAATGGAAAGAGCAAACACTATCGCTTCTGCTCTTGGTCAGATCCCGCAGAAGGTATGTAGTAATGTTCAAGAAATTATCTGCTGCTTTAATGTCATATGAGATTAATCCATATTAGGCCTTTGTAAAGCTGCTTTGAAGCAACTGCAATATATAAATACTAAATATTTTAATAGAGCAGTTGTAGTCCGGTGGATAAGGAGATCGACTTAGGATCTGAAGGTCCTGGGTTTGATATTCAAATCCACCAAGTTGAAGTTTGTGGTCCCATCATCAACAACCACAGCTGTGGTGCCCTCGAGCAAGGCACCAGTTCCCTGACTGCACCCTGGGCACCGCAGCCATGGCTGCCCACTCCTCTGGGTGTGTGTTCATGGTGTGTTTGTTCACTGCTGTGTGTGTACACTGTATGGGTTAATTGCAGAGCATAAATTCCAGATATGGGTCACTCCATATCTGGTCAACTGGTCACTTTCACTTTTCACTTAAAGCGATGAACTAGCAGCTAGGGGCCTGTATTTAGCTTGTGTGGGTAACAGATCACAAATGCAGCACTTAAAAGCCTTTCAACTCTTTTTAGTACCAGTAAATATGGATAGGTTTTGTTTGCTTTGTTGGTTTTTAGAAACTGCTTGAATTTGGATATATATTTTTCCACAGATCATATGGCGTTATGGAGGTAAAACACCAGAAGCTCTAGCTTCCAATACAAAACTCTATGACTGGATTCCTCAAAATGATTTACTGGGTAAGAAAAGCATTCCCAAAATTCTTAGTTAACCTTTTTATTTCAGTCAGATGGACACAGATATTACTGACAAATATATTACTGATAGGTCATCCAAAAACAAAGGCCTTCATAACTCATGGTGGGACGAATGGACTGTATGAGGCTATTTACCACGGTGTCCCTGTTATTGGGTTACCCTTGTTTGGAGATCAACCTGATAATCTACTGCATTTAAAAACAAAAGGAGCTGCTATTCCACTTGATATCAATATGATTGGAACCAAAGACTTGGTGGATGCCCTCAGGACTGTCTTAAACAATCCACTGTGAGTTGTACTTTACTTCTATCTTAAGGAAATTTCCATTAAGGTCCATTTCTTTAATCAGGTGTACTTTTATGTCCTTTAACCATATTTTGAAGAAAATATATCATTTGCGACAAATTCAAGTTGTTTCTCAAACAAACAATAAAACCATTGTTTAATTAACAGTTTAAAAATTAACTTTTATGTCATTTCATACTTTTCAACCTCCATATATGTGTCTGTTCGGTATTTCCATGACGTACCATTTATACCATTTATAAATAGTTTAGTTCCACCACGGATATTTGGACAAGCAGAGTTAGCACCGTGTCGCTAGCTAGCCTAACCTCCCAGAGTTTCATGCCACAACAAGCCATATTGCATGTGAAACAATTCCACAGCTCGAACACCAGCCAGGCTTAATTTATAAGAATTAAGATTTAAGCCCTTATTTTTTTATAAAAATTTATTCTGTATTATGTTTCATAAAACTTGCTTTTCATTGTGAATTTTTTCAGTGCCTTTAATTCAGTGCCTTAATTCCTAACTAGTCCCTTGTTTGTTTTTTAATTAAATGACTAAAGCTGTTACCTGTAAATTTAAATCATGTTTTTATTAAGTATCTTTATCGGCGAGTGCCACTCTTTTATTGCTCTTTTAAGGTATTAATAATAACTTAATTATGCAAGTGTTGACAAAAAAAACATGGCATAAATGGGACAAAATCAACTATTTATAAAGTTCGGAAATGAAAGAAAAAGTTTTTTTTTCTCAAGAGGGGTTCTCCTCTAAATTGCATTTCAGAACAGCACAGTCTACTTCATACACATATTTTTTAGAATACCTTGACTCTAATCTTTATTCAGGCACGTTATTGGTAATCTACACATAACGTTCAGCTTGATATCAAATGAACTTAAAGCATTTTTGATTAAATAATAATCAAAGTTTTAGCACATTCTACCATTGAATGTCTATGGGCGAGTGGAGTGGCAGGCACTGGTATTTCTATCTTAGGGTCCACACTAAGTAGTAAAAATAGGTGCCCGTACCATAGTTTGAGGACCACTGTTATCAGACCATCTGCAGATCTTCTAACCTGGATGTCTCTAAAGCCACCCCTTTGCCTTCTAAAACTATGGATAATTGTCTGTGCAATGTGGTGAATTATTGTTTGTATGATGGTTTCATATTTTCTGTGATACTGACTGATATTAGTACAATGATATTGTGTTCAAAATAGTCAGTTAATTTAGCTTTTAGATATTCTGTTGTTTAATTATAAACATAATACTCTAGTAACATGTGTGAAAAAATGCCCAAAGACATGCAAAAAGGCTTTCAGGGAAGCATAGAAAACTAGTCTCACTGACACAACACAGGATTTGCCATTAAACCCTTGAAAGGCCAAATTTGGATATAGCATAAAGCCATTTTCTATTGTAATTCATTCATTCATTCACCTTCATGTCGGCTTTATTCCCTTTCGGGGTCGCCACAGCGGAATGAACCGCCAACTCTCTGGCATATGTTTTTACGCAGCGGATGCCCTTCCCTGCCACAACCCATTGCTGGGAAATATTCACACACACATTCACACTTTAACACTATGGGCAATTGTTCTTATTCAATTCACTTATTCCGCATGTCTTTGGACTTGTGGGGAAACCGGAGCACCCGAGTAAACCCACGCGATCACGGGGAGAACATGCAAACTCCACACAGAAATGCCACCAGCCCCAGCCGAGCCTAGAACCAGCGACCTTCTTGCTGTGAGACGACCATGCTACCCACTGCGCCACCGTGACGTGTAATATTAAATTATTGTGAAATTCTTGCATTTTTTATTTATGACATTTTATTTCTTTTTTGTATTATTTGTATTATAATTTTAAAAACTCTATTTCCAGTTTTGTGTGAACTTTCTGAAGGTGTATTTATAGTTTTTCCCTGTGCAGATACAAGGAGAGCATCATGAGACTGTCTAGGATCCACCACGATCAGCCGATGAAGCCTCTGGACCAAGCCGTTTACTGGATTGAGTTTGTGATGCGTCATAAAGGAGCGAAGCATCTCCGTGTTCAGGCTCATGAGCTGAGCTGGTATCAGTACCACTGCCTCGATGTTATCGCCTTCTTAGTCTCCATCACTGCTCTCTGTGCTTTTGTCTTTGTGAAAACCTGTGCTTTCCTTTTCCGGAGATGTTGCAGAAAGACTCAAGAGAAGAACAAGAGAGAGTGAAAACAGGATATCTTCTATAACAAACATCTTTCCTGTGTTGCCTTTAAAGTGCACATTCTACTTTGTTGTATAAGTTCAAAGCTTGAAGTCAAAATGAAAATTGTGCCTAATGTTTTTATCTGATCTGTTCTACAGATGAATGTAACACGCCATATCACATCTATATGGAGAGCAATCTCTTTGACAGTTGGAGTTGTTAAATAGTGTTAAAGTTAGCTATCGGACTAATAAAGACCCCATCTCAAATGACTTAATTACCTTAATACTTTTGCAAAATATTTCCAAGGGTGTAAAGCACAGTCTATCCCAGTTTTCTCAAACTGTGGTACTTGAAAACCTCTTGGTGGTGAATGAGCCAACAGCTGTTATTACTGTATGTGTTTAAAAAAATTTTGTTGTAGGTATGAGATATTAATCGTGGCCTATTGGTTGATTATTTTTTGAAAGACACTGGGGTAGTCCAATGAAATCTCAAGCCCCTCCCTCTAGCCTCTGGGTAAATCTGCCGATTGACCGAGTAGCGAAAAAGAGTTTGGTCACGTTTGATAATGGAGTAATACTGCTGCAGCACTTTGCCTTAATCCAATCTCACATCAAGTTCCATTTTAAACAGGAGTAATTTGAAGTAATTGTAGTTAAAATACAAAATTTCCAAGTCTGTTGGCACTATTCATGCCCAGCTACATCATATAATATTACTTTGAGCTTGTTTAAATAGCACACACATTCTCCCCTTCTGTGGGAAAGGTATTTTAAAAACTCTTGAAAGATCTGATGATTATATTGGGCGCACCTGAAAGCAGAGCTAATACAAAAAATAACATTTACATGTCTAATTTACAGAGAGTGAGAGAGAGAGAAAATAAGAGAGAGAGAGGCGGGAGAGAGAAAAGGAAGGGAGAGATTGATAATCTTGATTTTCTTAATTTAGGAAGAATTTTCAAATTTAAACCTTTTAGGTAAAGATTACATAGCTTATTGAGAAAATATCACTTACATTTTCTTGAGGAGAAAAGAAAGCTTATTCTACTCATTTATTTTCTTGAAGTCAGAAACTTTGTGAAACAAGCTTTTGATTTTGCCACTGACAAGAAATTTTGACTCATCATATTCCTATTTCAAGAATGTTAATGATATCTTTTTTTTAAGATAACAATATGCAACTGGTAAAACAAGCATCTTGGAACAAGCAAAAACAATCTTAAATCTATTTCTAGTCTTGGATCAGGTAAAATATCTGACAATGGGATAAGAACAGACTGGGCTTTGTTTGTTTACTTGATTTATAGTAACTTAGATAAAAAGGAAAACGCTTTCTTTTACATTGTCTTTAGATGCTCGTTCGCCCTCTATCTCTCTCTGGAGAGTGGATAAGCTTGCAGCTTTACTTCCGCAGGTGTCCTGTGATCTGCTGAAGCTTGACTCGAGTGATATGCGCTGTCAGTCTCTCATTCCACTGCTGTAATAATAAATACTTTAATTTACTTATATTATAAATGCAAGAGGGAGGGAGATAAATAGATCTTTTCAGTAGTTTAACTCGTAAAACAGGTTTTGTCATAAAAACAACATACCTGCAATAAATCATCAATATCCTCCAGATAAACTTTTTGCTTCTCTTCTTTGGTGGCTGTTAGTTTATGGTCTCTTTAGACTCTTGTTTTCCAGGACTCTCTGTCATTAACAGCTGCTGAGCGAAGCCTCATTCCTTTAATCTTTGAGAAGAAACTTTAGGTCTTTAAACCTTGGAACAATTGCAGTACCGATCTTCAGCCGTATTACATTAGTTCTGTCCTTGCTTTCTGAATTTAACTATAGGCTGATCATCCTCTGTTCACTCCATAATTTTGCAAGTGGCACCAGACTGGCAATACCAATAAGCTAGAGAAAATGTATTTAATTTACATTGCATTTTTTAACACCATTTCTTATCCAATTTGTAATATGTATAGTTAATAAAACGATTCAGTTTATTGCATTTATGTTTAATAAAATGTATTAAAATTAAGTGAAATTAATTTTTGTTATCTTTGCATGAACATACACTTTATTGGTTATAATAAACACTGTGTCTCGTCAGAGCTTGTTATGCCAGCAAGTGGGGTCAGTTTTTTGACTGGTGTCACTCTCGCCAAATAGAACAGATGCCCTGTTGAACTCGTGTTAACCTTCCTCCAAGAGAGTTGGATAAAGCAGCAACATCAAAAGTCTCAAATATTCCCTTAAATATTACAGTAACGCGACTCTGATGTGGAGTCTGTACATTTTCAGTCGCTCCATATTTTTTTGTTCTGGTGCTACACTTTAGTTTTACTTTATGCTTTGGTCTGCACATTACCTTCAAAACACATTTCTTAAGAACCTTGAACTTTTGATATTTTACTACCTTCACTCATCATACACCTTATTCTATTCATCCATAACTTTGGTAAGGATTATATAAGGATGTTTACTTATACAACCTGTTGTAACTGTTGAACGTCATTGTGTCATTTAATGTAAAGTGTCATTTAAGGTGGCAAAACTGGGGAGTACCATTGTACCACAACAAATTCGCTGACAATAAATATATTTCTAATTGTGAAATTATGCATCCTTTAGATCTGTAGTAGTAAACCAATCCTCTGGATGGACTGTACAAGATCCTGAAGGGAGTTTCAGGAGACAAGCATTCAGAAGATGCATGTCAAGGATAGGTAGCAACCCATCTATGCGTTAGGGAGCTAGAAAGTACAGGTTTAACCCTCTTTCCATGTCGGTAGGATGGACCGTCTCAATTGCACCTTACGTAAAAGTGAATTGACCTACTCGAGCAGAACTGCGACCATTTATCCAGAGTGGTCTGACAGCAACTGTCATGGTGGCTGTGCCGGAAAGTGCATTTAAGCAAAGGAGGCATAATGGGAGGCTCCCATCACGCTGCACTTTACCGATAGTTCCCATAGCAGGGCTGTGATTAAATACCTACCTGGGCGTTTAGGTTCGACCTCGGAACAGCAACTGGTTCCAACTGAGAAGGTCAACTTGAGGCTGACTGCCATCCGGGATGCGATGCATTTGACACCACCACCACCACCACCACATGTGTCTCTGAAAGACTGCATTCAGTTCTGCAATGCTTGCTTTCTGGCTGCGAACTCATCCAGAGAGTCTGCAGCTGGGTAGTGGTGGTGACCCCTCCCTCCAAGGGTGAAGGGCTGGCTGTGTCAAAACCTGCTCAACAGTACAACTCACTGGACGCTCTGTGCTCTGCCACTTTTTCTTGGACCTCATCCCCTATTGAATACAGGGAGGCTTCTGGACAAAATTATTACTTTGTCAAGTCTTCCTACTCTCTCTAGGCCCGATGTTCAGTACAATAGGTGGTTTTCTTTGACGTCGACAAGGTGGTGGGGTGCCACATCTCCTTTTGTGCAATGCCATCAGATAACAGAGACCCTCCGTGATCATAGAAACTCACAAAATGAGGTTATCTGCTGCAACACTGAAGAGGCCATCTGGGACAACAGGTGCACTAAGAAATGCTTACAACATTGTGGCAATATCTTCATTTAGGGAACATCCGCTATAAGAAGTCAACCAAAGTTCAGAGCCACAAGTCTGGACATCATGCAACCAATCGAGTCGGTCAAAATCTTAGTTGCTTTAAGTGCAAAGTCAGAGGCAGTCGTGGAAAGAGTACTGAATTATTGAACTTATACTCGAGTAAAAGTACAACGACTTGCCAAAAAAGTACTGAAAGTAGAATAAAAGTATCCATTCTAAATAGTACTTATAGTATGAATAAAAAGCAGCCTTTCTAAAAGTACTCATTAGTAGCGATTATTACACTGTATTTCATCTTATACCTTACCAATGAAAAATGTAAAAAATTGTTGGAAAAATATTAAGATTTAACTGAATGACTTAACATTATTAATTCACATCTAATTCACTAGTCATACACCAGTTAGTGACTGTTTTAGTCGTTGAGGTATTGATGTTATTTTTGCAGCTCCCACATTGTAACTTACATTTGTGGCATTTATATAGTGCCCTTACCAAATTACACACCTGAGGGTTTAAATATTTTAGCATTTAACACAGAATCAAAATGATCAAGCACAAATTCATAGTGGAGCGTACTCATAAGTGAGGCTGCAAATTCACAATGATTGAGGGGAATATTTATGCTTTCACTTTCCATAATTTTACTAATAAAAGGGAGATTTGAGATGGGCCTGTAGTTGCTCAGTACAGTATTATCTAAGTTTGTCTTTTTCAGTAGTGGCTTTACAACTGAGGTTTTAAGGGATTTGGGGAAAAAGCCGGAGCACAAGGAGGTGTTTACAACTTTTAAGAGGTCCTTTTCTAGACTCTTAAGAACCATTTTAAAAAAAAAACTGTTGGTAGAACGTCAAGACGTTTTTAAATGAAGAATGATGTTTTAAGGCTCTGAACCGTCTCTATTAATGTTTTGCTATAAAGGTGCTCATTAAAAATGGAGGCTGAGGATGTCTATCCACAGGACGCACTAATGCCTTTTCTGATGTTCATCAAGAAGGAAGTCGGCTGTGCCAGCTGTGATGCTTGGTGTTTGAGATATGGCATGCATAAACATCTCTCTGGTGTTATCGTTTATGTGTCTCTTTCTAACAAAAATTTATTTAGCAATTTTGACATGGGAGATTGAGGCTTCCACAAAAACACAGAAGTGATCAGACAGAGCAACATCTTGCACAATGATGGATAAAATATTTAAGCCCTTACGTCGAAGGTGTTTAAATGTTAAGATGTTAAAAAGATTTAAGATGTTGTTTAGTCATTGGCAGCATTTTTATCGAGCTTCTCCATGTGAATGTTAAAATCCCTAGCGTTGATAAAAGAGTCAAACTTTGAAGAGATGGCTGAGAGCAGTTCTTTGAACTCATCAGTAAACCCTGTAGTGTACTTTGGAGGCCTGTATAAGGCGGTGAGAAATATCCATTTGGTACCTTTTAAAGATATACTCAAATATTTAAAAGATGTGAAATTCCCAAGATTGACCTGTTTGCATCCAAAAATGTTCTTGTACATACTTGAGACTCCGCCTCCTTTCTTATCAGAATGAGAGGCATGACTATATAAAAAGTTTCCTGGTGCAGCCTTGAGCAAGAGAATAAAAGTAGTGACATACCTTCTCACATTCTATATACTATTTGAACTAATGCAAAGTGTCAACTAATTGAAAATCAAAAGTTAATTATAAAACACAAAGGAATCTTCTGAGAATAATGACTTTTTACCCAAAATTTGATGATTGTAAATTGTTCAGTCAGAATCTATTACGTATGTAATCATGCTACACATAAAAATATGCAAAAACAATTTCTTTTAAGGTTTTTTCAAATGAGTTAAGTATTATCACTGGCAAAATAACAGAAAGAGCGAACCTGAATATGAGGTCAATAGGGTGCTTCAGAAAGAAGCTGTTTGCCGTTTGATTTTTCGAGGTTGACTCTTTTCAGACGGTTCCTAAGCGCTCCGCTCATAGAGATCAATGCTTTCGTCAGTCAATGCATTGGTCTCTAAGGAAGGCAAAACAGCCTTGTAGCTTGTTCCCCATGTTGCTTAGATTAAAGAGATGTATTTTTTGTTTGTTAAGGGTCTTTAGATAATGAGTTATTAGGCCAGGAAAGGCATACAAAAAATACAGCTTCAGTGGTCACCCATGGCAAAATTAAATTCGTGAAGGTAGCATAAAAGTTATTTTATGCTAAAAAAAAATGTGAAATATATAGCATTACAGATTCTTATGAAGAACATGAAAAAAACAGTGTAATTCGTGACCCTGAGCACTGTGACTATATCACAAACTGCCATGAGACTGGGTTGTTGCAAGAGATGCTCATTTATATAACCCCACATTGAGCCTGCTGAAAAGCTTTTGGCGCGTCTCTAAAAATGTCTAACTTTGCACGAAAGCTTTGCTGAGCGAAAAGTTTGTGACTAGTTTAAAGATGCAGACAGGCCAAGTGCTTCCACTATCTTTATTGGCTTGCACCTCATGTTAACCACTGAATGATGGAGTCCAACTTTGGCAATGAAATAAATAACCTTCCTCTTTCTTATCTGTGTTGAATTTTGGAAAGCTAGCATTTGTCATTGGACCATGTACCCCTGAACTTCCAGCTTCTTAATTCAAGGTATTCATTTTAATTTCAAAGGTATAACTGGCCCTCAGACAATTATATTAATTCCTAGCATTACTTGCCAGATTATGAAACAGAGTAGGCAGTGGCTTCCATAATAAAGGCAATTACAGGTAGAAGATATCTTGATGGCATCCTAAAATTGCATGAGAATTAGTGAATTCTTCACTAACAATAAGAGGTGAACATCCTCTGCTTTCTTTCTCATTCCTGCTGAAGAGAAACACTGACCTTGTGTGGTGGGTCAATGTAAGCGCAGAACTGTTTAACATTGAAATAGAGTTAGTAAAAGCAAACCATGTATGTTCAATGAATGACTTCCTGGTCTGAGAATTAAAACTGAATGTCTTTATTATTTTTGTTTGTCTTCTAAATGATGTCTAGAATGATTTACAGAGAGGAAAGCAGCCAGAAATGTCAATTATATTGGACCAGCATTGGTCCAGCAATGTGGTCGCTGGAGAGGTTAGGGCATCTGCAAGCACTCTCCATCGGCGAGACCTGGTTGGCCAACTGACTAGTGGAGGCCATCTCTACTGCGATGTCCCTTGCCCCCTGCAGTTGAGAGCCCACTCCATCAGGGTTGTCGCGGCCTCCTGGGCATTGGCAAGAGGTACTCTGCTGTCAGAGATCTGCAAGGCTGCAGGTTGGTCGACAACCAACATATTTGCCAATTATTATAATCTGCACTCCTAACCTGTTTCTTCAGACATGCTGAGTGGTGGCAGCAGCGAGTGAACTGTACAAAGTGTCTCCAGTTTGGCTTGCTCCATTGCCACGTGATCTGTGCTCCATTTTCCCCCTGGGGACATGAACATTTTTCTTCAGCTTTTTGGCTCCTCTCGTCCCAGCAGGCGTAGTAGATTAAATTGAGTAGTCTTGTGGGCAAGCCCTCTATAAGGGACTACCAGTTCTCATACTCTTCTGGTTATGATGCCAGACACACAAGGGTCAAGTAGTTCCCAAAAAGGCAAACTCTCTTAAAGTGTAACTCTAGTAACAATTTTATTTCTCTATGCTATTCCCTCCATTATGTTATTCCCTCCAACAGCTTTGGCTCAAGGCATATATTTTCGTAGGGCCCTCACTGAAACTGTATATGTATTAACCTGCCTGAAGATCTAAACCCAGCATTCGAGCTTCGAGGTGAGTGAGCGATCTTGGAGGGCTTCAAACTAGTGATGTTCTGATCCGATCATGTAATCGAGAATAGTCCTCGATCACATATTTATTTATTTATTTAAGAAGCTCACACTGCAGGAGAATTTGAAAAGGAAGACGAATAAAAAAATAAAGCCAAGATAGGACAAATGATAGCATTGAGTGACCTGCCATTCAAATATTTTGAAGTGTAACCGCAACGATTGGCATAAAAGTTTACGTTTGAGATCAAAGTAGCCAATCAAACAAGCTTCTCATGCTCATACATACACGGACATCTGCAATAATCCATAAAAAAAACAAATATGTGCAGATAATATTTACATGTTTATATTTACAGATAATATGCACATATAATTTATGGTTCACATGCTTTTCTTTCTTTTTCTATAGATAAACACAACACATTTCATCTGTCATTTTCTCCCTAAGCTACAAAATGTTCATGAAATTAAAAGTTATACTCTACCCCTGTGCTGACGCTCTCCGAAACGTCTCAACAAGAAGAATTAATGGATAAAATTAGAGCTAAATATAAAGATAAAGTCTGTTCCCTAAGAATTGGTAAATATTTTAAAAGGTTGTTTAAAAAACACATACATCACATCTGTTTCTTCAGTGTTCTTTAATAACTTAATTTGATTGATAGAACAATGTGCCAAAGTGCAGCAATGTGCTGCTCAAAGTCAGAAACACCAGTTTTAGGCAAGATCAGACAAAGCCTCATATAAATGGAATAATTTTGAGAGAAAAAGAGATCATTTTCATTTATTAAATACTTTGTTATTATCTTTGCATTAGATTCTTTACCCAATAATTGAAGAAAAGAACATGTGACAAATCAGATGCAAAACTAGTTTGAAGTGTCTGATTGGCCGATATAACTCGAGGGTTAACAGTTGATTGCCAGCTATGGATAGGCATAATCTTTACAGCGCTTTAGGGCCGCTTTCTCAATTTGGTGTAAACAGTTCTTGTTTAGTTTTTTTCTTTTTTTCAAAGCTGTGCTTATGTGGACACATGTTTTTTATTACCAGAGAAAGACTCTAGGTATGTGTTGACAAACAAAAGGGTATTGACTCAAACTATCAGGATATGGAAAACGTTGGGCAAGAGTCAGATTTTATCACACACACAGATTAACAATATGAATTCCGTTTAACCAGAAAAGAAAAAAAGGTAAACATTTTACAGTACATCACTGTGATCACTTACAAAATACACTTTCATATTATATATGTAACAGTTCAATAACATTTAAGCAAACGCTGAGCTCTTTTAAACATTGTAAGACTAACAAAATGCAACTCTGAGCTATCCAGTCCTGTTTTGTGCACATCTCAAATAACTAGTTTTCCTTGTTCTTATCTCATTAGAGAAATCTAACTTCCTGGTTAGATTCAGTGTCACAAACCACAAAACCCCAGAAGAAATAAATGCTAGTGTTTATTATTTTATTTTATTGGTCATCAAGGAAGTGCATGCTCATTATGTTTTGGGGATTTTCTTTTTTAACTATATCCTCATAGTTCTTCACAGCTGAGGTTTAAACTGCTCTGACTAATGCACATTCCATTTTTTCTGACCTTTAAAGGCATTTATGACATTAAATATAACATAAAGCATTGTTTTTTATAATTTTATAATTTACAATTATATCATGATTAACAAAATTGGATGTCTCAAGTGAATCAATTATGTAATGTTTCTGTTATAAGGCTAACATTGGCACACTATACATGGAAAACTACAAAAAAAAATTATTTATTTTTAAATATATTACTATTTATGACCTATATATGTACTTATGATATAAAAACTAACATAAGAAGATAATTTTTTACATTTTAAAACTTTTAGAAATGACAAGAAATTACTAACATTTGTGGCTCTCTTTCTTTCTGTATTGTCAGCCATCTTTATTAAACCACAACATTTCTGCATTGCACGGGGGTTTCAGAGGTAGTGTTTCTTTCATAGGTTTCTTCAGACTAATTTTAAATCATCCTTATAGGTAGACTCATTCAAAATTCACAGTCATAGTATTGGTTTCAATTTCTATAACTAGAGGAAGAGAGAGGCATTTGATTGTCTGCTTAGTAAAACGTATTGGTTACTTTCGATTTTCGCTACGACTATGGGAACTCTTTTTAAAATGCCAATCTGTGGAAGCGCTGATGGCCATGTGACGACACCATCGCGAATAAAGCTGATGCAAGTGTGATCTGTTCCTGTTGTGAAGCCATTCTCACCCCCTGGACAACCAGACTTACTCACCACCTTATGGATGTGGCTGGGGGACATGAGTCTCTATTCCCTATTTGGTCACTACGACTTATGTCAATACTGACTATGGGAACATATTTGAAAAACGCCACAACCTAGGTTATTCCGCATCGGCTAACGACCTGGCAAGCCGGGCACATCAATAGTTCGGCACTAAGCAGTCCCTCTTCCACTCTGGCCTTAAGTATAGACTTCATTTTTAATGGGCAGTCTTCTGTCTGGCGCCACCTGGAAGTCTAGACTTTGAACTTTTGGCAATTAAAGGGTTAGTGATTTTCAATAATATGTTGTTCACATTGGTCTAATTGTATGGGAGTTGTAATTCTTTTACAATTTCTCTTTTTTTAATTAAAATTGCTTTCAATCTCCTAATTTTCTAGCCTGGGTTTGTTTCGAAAATGAGCTGAGATTTTTATTCGGCAAACATCCTAACCACTCGCCAGTTTATCACCTATTGATTAGTGATTTGTATATTCACAACATGTGTGCAAAGTTAACATCTAATGGTCAACGTAGATTCGAGAAATATTATAGGGATTAATAACGAGTAAATCTACTAATCCTAACGCTTGAGAGCTAGCAACATTGATTGACATAATGGCATTTGGAGGGAACACTATTATACAACCTTACCTCTATGAACCAGAGTTATATGGATTTTTGGGTCCTGTACTCCCTGGAATTGAGCATCTTGTTTTAAATCCTAACAAGTCCTTTTAATAACCTTCTTTTAATATAACAAGTCCAAGCAGATGCTCACCTTTTCGCTCTGTTTGATTTGTGTATTACTTAGTACATCACTTCCGGTGGGGGAAAAATTGACCATTTGATATCTGATCATCTGATATTTATACAACATTATAGAAGCCACAAAAAGGCTCACCAAGTCATGACCCCTTTAATACTCATGCGAATTCAGTAGGGGCCGATGGAAAATGCACTTTGAACCAAATAGATCAGGAGTCGTTAGAGGGAAGATAGCATAGATGCAACAAGCTAGAACAATATTTTAGCCTTTTGGGTAACTACTCGGCCTTCCCGTGTCCGGGGTCATAAGAGATGCAAACGGTAATCCCTCATAGAAGGCACAAACATGGACAGTACGAAGGAATACTCCACTTATTCTACTACACCTGCTGGGGCGAGAGGAGCCAAGAAGCTGGAAAACACTCAGATATATCCAGAGGCTTAATAGTGCACGTATCACCAAGTTATGGCGTAAGCCGAGCTAGACACCACTCTGTACATTTCAGACAGTGCTGCCACCCCCTAGCTCAAAATACCTTGGTTTCTGAATAAGTTAATTTTCAAAGATGAAGAGTTACAAGCTCTGAGACAGGGTTTTATCACATCAAGAGACCTTTTTAAGACCTTCCCCTGAGCTAGAAAAGCCAACCCTGTTGTAACCCTGTTAAGCCGCGAACACACCAAGCGTGAATAATCTGGCAAGGGTGTCTGATTTATATGTAAGGTCTATGTAAAGATGTGAAAAAAGATTCTCAGCCAGACATTGTTTGGGCAACAGCCAATCAGGAGAGATAACTTCGCTTTGAAAAGAAAATCTGAGATACTTGGGAACGTAAGCATTTTTGAAATCGATTGTGGTAAACCAGTCACTCTGTTGAATCAATTATCTTAGTGCTTTTACTGTGAGCATACTGAGCTTGTTTAGAGTATGAAGTTGCAGACAAGACCTGCCTGCTCTGTATTCTGGGGTCTTGCAGCCTGTGGTGCCTTCAAAAACCACCTGTATTGCGTATGAGGGGTAGGCAACCACTTTCATGGAAGACAGATGTCGAGGGATTCACCTTCCTTCTTGTGAAGGTTATATCTCTGTCTCATTTCATCCACAGCGGGGCATAACAATCCCTTGGGGTTAACCGGGGAATCAAGGAAATCCAATTTCTCGCTGTCACTGATGCTCGAAAGATTCAACCACAATGACCTCTGGCCCACCATAGCGAGAGCCATAGTTCAGTTGGAGCTCGCCACTGCATCCTGTAAGATGCACATATTGAGATAAAATATATTGCAGATTTCCTCCCAGATCTAGCTCCTACTCTTACCTGATATGCTATAAGTAACGATGTCACACTTAGCCATCACAATTAGAGCCGATGATTTGTATATTTGGTAAATGGATCAATTAACTTTACTTCCACTAACTTCCTTCAGCTCTGTTGTCAGAGATGATTGTTGTTAAATACTGGAGGAGTTTTAGGTCCTTGTTAAGATGTATGCTAGTTTTTAGTGATCATAGACCAAACACTAGTAAAGAAACAAGTTAAGCCAGGCAGGCACTGTGTAATTTTTCAGTCGCTTGGTCCAGCTCCTGCTTTAGTCTTTAAGTTTTAGTCTTAGTCTTTTTCACAAAAATTATTTTAATTTTAGTCACATTTTAGTAATTTCAAAATGTAATAGTTAATTTAACTCTTTAAATATTAGAATTTACGTATTTAAATGTATTTTATAAATTAAGGTTGCATTTCATACATATGCATTATCCGGTTGGTATTATGCAAAATAAAATGTTATCACAATGAAATTTATCTACAAAAGCCAAGGACAAAACATTCTTATTTTTGGTAACCATTTTTTACAAAGCAATAAACCTGTATGTATGGTCAAAATATGCTAGCTAGTTAACAGAACATGTGGTTCTGCTGCTAACAACACAATTCAGTTCTGCTGTTCATTTACACACCAGAGGAACAGAAAACTGAACTAAATAAAATACTGTGTTTGCATCCGTGTTTTAGTCAGTCAATCATAGCTGAAGTAATAACACACACTCATGGAAGCTAATAAACTTTTGTGTATAACTTTAGGCTTTCTAAGAATTTATCTCGCTAATTCTCAAATAAGTAGGAGAATATTGCGCTCCCCCTCCCCCTCACGATATCTGATGCACTAAACACTTTCTTCATCATTCATATTACATTCCTTTTTCTATCCTTACAGTTTGAAGGACTGACTACAGCCACAAATTTTGACCGCGTAACCGTCCACTCATTAACATTTTTGTTCACTCTCGTTTTCCTTAATGAAAATTAGCGTGCATCTCGTCAAGTTTTCGTCAAATCAGAAACATATATAGCTCGTCATCGTCTTCGTTATCGTCACAAGAAAAAGGTTCGTCAACAAAATGTTGTCGTCAACGTTGACATAAACAACATTGGTAAACCACAGGGGTTAAAAGATCAAAGCACAACAATGATGTCATACTCTATAAGCCGATCCTCGGATGTGACTTAGCTGTAAACGCTGTATGTATTCGAAACCATTGACTCTATGGTCCCAACATAAAACCTGACTCTTGTCACATGACTGTTACATTTTAACCCTGGAAATGGAAGATGCACGTAGCTAACTCGAGAGTTCTCAACAGAAACAAACAAGCTGCCATGGCAATTTGTGCAATTCTGTGAGCAGAACTAAAATAAATTTATAAATAAATTCCCCCAATTTATTCACCAGTAATTTCCTGGATAGGGTAAAGGATAAGAACCATCACCTACAGCTCAACATGGCCAAGACTATAGTAATTGTAGTCAACAAAATATCTTATGGAATTTATTATCATAATTCCCTTAACATTTTTATGATGTGCAATTTTGAAACAATGTACATTCTAACAATTTATCTGTACTATAAATCTTAAAACTATCATGTGTGTAACAAAATAATGTTTTGGAAGCTTTTGTAATGTTTATGACGTTTGGTGACCCTCCAAAAAGATTTTAATCTTTTAAATGTAAATAGCAAAGCAATCATGTGAGGTTTTGTGCCAAATTATTGGCATCAGGTGACTGGAAAGCTTTAGTACTCATTGACAGCAACAAACAAAAAATACATGTAAATGATCACTATGAAACAAACTACAAAATTACAAATGATAAGACATTGTAACCTTTTAAATATTGATTTAGAATAAATATGGTGTTCAGCATGTTCAGGATATGCACAGCCCAAATTATGGCATCAAAAACCAATGTTGATCCTGTAGATAAAAAATATTTGAAGGTGTACTGGGTCATTATTCTGATGTACTATTTACTGTCATGAGAATTTTGTGACTCACAAATGTTGACTGAAACTGTATATGCTAAAACTCACCAAACAGGAAGTTCTGTGTTAAAGTTATCTTCACGGATACTTATTTTTCCAGGATGATCATGTGTTTATCATTAGATTATATCTGTAGAAGGTTAAACAACACACACACCCACACGTATATATATATATATATATATATATATATATATATATATATATATATATATATATATATATATATATATATATATATATATATATATATATATATATATATATATATATATATTTATTAAGATATCATAAAATATCTTAATAAAATAAAATAGAATGAAGAAAATAAGATCAGCTGTGTCTCAATCCAGGGTCTGTGTCTATCGGAGGATGCAATTCAAGGCCGCTTACATCACAACTCTGCGTGAAGGCTGTCCCGTTTAGCCAAAAAATCAAGGGTCCTTAAAATGAGTGCTTTATATGTGTCTTCCATTTCCGGAATTTAGAGGATACATTACTACCATCCTTTGTAGCCTCGCATATCCCAAGATGCTTTGTGAACTTTATTTTTTCAACAGCATAAATAAAACAATGGCGGCCAATGCAAGCAGCAGTGGTGCAGCATACACATTCAAATGTAATTAAAAGGTTTTTATTTAAGCACAGTAGTTCAAAGGATTTTCTAAAAGCTAGTAGTGATAGTAACATTTTCAAACATCAATGTACAATAGTTTTATTGTAAAAACATGACGTTTATAACATTTTGTTAAATGGAGCAATTCATTAATTTGTTTTATTTTTTTTATTTATTAAACTTCATGATCACAATGACCATCTTTTTACAATGGCAAAAAAATACTGCCACGCTTGGCTGGAGGTAACTGTCGAGACACATCTGTTATATCACATGCACACATTTAAATGTCACGGTGGCGCAGTGGGTAGCACGGTCGTCTCACAGCAAGAAGTTTGCTGGTTTGAGCCTCGTGTGGGGTTTCTCCGAGTGCTCCGGTTTCCCCCACAAGTCCAAAGACATGCGGTATTAATCAAATGGGTAAAAGCAATTCTTCATAGTGTTTGAGTAGGAATGAGTGTGTGTGAATGTTTCCCAGCTATGGGTTGTGGCTGGAAGGGTATCCGGTGCATAAAACGAATACCAGAAGAGTTAGCAGTTCATTCCGCTGTGGCGACCCCCGAAAAAGAAGAAAGCTGCCAAGAAAATGGATGGATGGAACTGGTTGGTAAGAGAGTCATCTATCCAGCTTAACAGTATTGCACATTCATTCATCTGTCAATCTTTAATGCATAGTAATAAAAAGATGCCCTAAATTCTATGGATTTGCATTGTTTAATTTGTTTCCATGTTTACAGGGTATAATGCTTTAAAAGCCTTTATCTCAACTGGCAGGTAAGGTAGTCATCTGCCGGACCAGCCAGTCCAGCCAGTCAAGCCACTGACGAATCACAAGACTAGCCAGTGTGAATCAAGGCTTTAAAAAAATGTGATTTGTGTTTGTTAAATGCAAGCGTCTGTTTTTTTAAATGAGTTTTGAATCTTGATTTGTGCCAAACAGAACCACCGCTAGCCACAAGAGCCAACAGTGTCTTGACTGACTGGGATGTGACCAGGCAGTGGCTGGTTCTTCCACCCAGTTTAAGATTCAACCCCTCTTTTAATCGTTTCACAGTCAGCTTTGTAACCAAGAACCTGTTTATGCTTCTCCTTTCTGTTTGCTTTTAGCTAGCATGGAAACACCCACATGCATGTTTAAAATCTGGAATAACTTCCTTCACAGTTTCTAGTCTCTCTCCAGTTCAAGTCAGAGCAGGTTGAGGCAGAGTTAGGTAAGTGCCCAATTATTTACTTTCTCACTGTTAACACAATCAAATTATGAAAAAACTTGTTTATTTTGCTTTCTAGAATAAAACGTTTTCATTTTTTTAGGCGTAGGAGTCATTAGTCCATAAAATGTCCACATTTTCAATCTCTTTTAAAAGTTTAACTATTTATAAATGTGTTTAATTGGTTTAGTTTTGCCCAAAGATTCAACTAATTTTAAACTATTTGATCTCTGGATAAATGCCGATTTGTGCAATTGTAGCTGACCAAACAGTGCAGTGTAGCATTAGAGCTCTGCAAATTTACCTGCTTCAAACTTTAACGCAAAGAGCTGGAGTCAAGAAACATTTTGCTGTTCACAATAGTGTTTTTATAGCAGATGTCTAAAGTTTAAATTGAGCAGATATCTTTTTGGCGGGAAATATACTCCACAGCCAGTGACCATAACAGAAGAATCATGAATATGTATATATTTTGTATATAATACAGAATGTTAAATAGATATATACATTTATAAAGCGCAGTTGGTTTCAATGTACATAATCATTGTTACAGATCATTCATTTACTAGTTTAGAAGATTATTCAATATCCTTTTAATTCATCCACCTTTCTCTTGCTTTAACACACTCACTCCCCTTTGTGAAATAACCGTCTTCCACTGTCATTTACTTTTTCTATTGTATTTTATGTTTTAATTTGTTGCATTTCTCTCATCAAAGGTTCAAAATTAAATGTGTGTTTCTTTTTTTCTGTTGAGCAAGGTTTTACCCATATATATATATATATCTTTTTCATCAACTGGTCTTCAACAAAAATGGCTCCCATTGTACAAAATCTGCTGCTTTTGATGATCTTGTCAGTCCTGTCATCAAGTAAGTTTAGTATTAGTAGTTCAATATAGTAAGATCTGCTTGACTAAACTCAGTCGTGACTTGACTTTTTTGTCATTAACAGGCCTGGCACAAACTACAACTTCATCCCCATTAGGTATGTTTATAATTAATTTATTATTGCCTGTTTCGTAAATCAGATGGCAATAAATCTTAATTTTCTTTTTTTTTTCATTTGTACTGTAGCAAATTTAAAGAAATTACTGTAGCAGGATTTGTAGTTAAATAAATGAGGAACCTGAATGCAAACTACGGTAGCCGAGAGGTGCAAAACACATTTACATAACGTGAAACACTTTTACAAATTACAAAACAAATTAATATTTTAGAAAACACATTTACAAGTTACAACACACTTTTACATTTGATAAAAACCACCAACAATTTATCGAAATCTAAAATTAGTTTACGATCTCCTGCTCCAAGTTTTCCCCCTGACAGACTGTGATGTCACTTCCTCAGTACTTTGTTTGACAGAACTCTCCTCCAATCCGCGTCAAGTTATAGGTAACTGTGTAAATGTGTTTTGTAATTTGTTTATTAAAAACAAAACAAAAAAGTGTTTCACATTATGTTAATGTGTTTTGCACCTCTCGGCCACATTAGAATGTGACAAAAACTACTTTAAAGACAACTCTCTGAACTAGTGTGCTTTCATTTATCTTTCTTAATGTGTCTCTTTGTGAATGTTAGATATCAGGCTAGTGAATGGGAACAACTCCTGTTCTGGACGAGTGGAGGTTCTTCATAATGGAACCTGGGGAACTGTTTGCAAAGATTACTGGGATAATGTTGCAGCTTCAGTGGTATGTAGACAGCTGGGATGCGGAAACGTGTTACAGGCGATGACTGCTGACTTTGGCCCGGGAACAGGAATTATTTGGCTAGATAATGTGTCATGCAGTGGGAACGAGACTGCTCTGCAAAACTGTGTGTTCCCTGACTGGGGACAACACAACTGCCTTCCCACTGATGATGTTGGACTCTACTGCCAAGGTGAGTTGAACATGTAGAACGTGCCTTATATATGTGATATAAAAGAAATGATTTCCAATTAGCCCATTAAAATTACAAGCAAAAACACAAAAATAATTTGTCCCTTAATGAAAAGTCTGGCCCTCTCACACAACAACTACTTTATCAACAACCACCACCTTAAAAGGCAATGGCAAGTTGGTGGCAATTTCTGTCTCTGAGCATGCAAAAAAAGTAACATCAGTGGGTTTAAAAAATTGTTTTAATCTATAATATCACTTTGTGGTCCTCATATCCGGAATAGTTCCCTTGTTTGTTCTTCCAATAACTTTCACTTTGAAGTAAAAGCAGAAAGGGTATGACTGGTTTTACCTGATTACATTTTCCGCCCTTCACTGCACCCATTGATGTCAGAAACTAGTTAAGAATCACGTTCTACTCATAAGAGCAGTTTGAGCACTACATGTGTCAGAAGACTGGGGGCAGTTTTAGAGATTAACAAGATAACTTTCCATCGTTGAACACAATTTTAAACAAAACTTCTTAATTTTATATATCCAACAAAGTTTTGTTCGCAGCATTTTGGAAACGTCAATGATCTTTATTGTGAAGATTTACATTTATACATTTGGCAGACACTTTTGTCCAAAGCAACTTACAGAAGGGGGAAAACAATATGCAATTTGTTACACATACAAAGTCTATCTCAGCTCGCTCATAATAGAAGTTGTATCAACTGATCAATACACCATAACAGGAAGGAAATAAAGACAGAGGAGGAAATTTTTTTTTTATAGTAGGTGTTCCCTGAAGAGACGAGTTTGTAATTGCTTTTTGAAAGCTGTTAGATACAAACTCTACAGTAAAAAAAATTAATAAGGTTTGTTCAATCTCAGGTATAAAACCTTTAAGAAAATTGCCATGCATGTAATAAAAAAAAAAAGGATTGGTTTTAGAGTTGCACCAATACCCGATTTTTTTACAAACCATTAAGTATGTTGTCCTCAGTTCAATACGCAGCTTTTCGGGGACTTTGCTTGAATAACTCCTATATATATATATATATTATATATCTTAACAAGCCTGACAAACTATTTTTCTATGGATGTGAACATGCACATGTCAGAAAAAAAGCGCCTTTCTGTGAGCAAATATTCAATCAATGAACTGCTCATTTACGTAACTGTTGAATAAGCTAGCCTAAAGTTGGGGGGGGGGGGGGGGGGACTTCTCGTGTTTCAGTCAAACCATGGCCAATGATGAAGAGAGGCAGAAGGATGAGGAAAAATCTGTGGTTACCCATCAGTCGGTCACTACGACTTATGCCAGTGCCAGTTATGGGAAAGCTCCGCTAGGAGCGCCCAACTCTCCACATACTTTTAAAAAGCCAATTAGTGCCTGCTCTGGTGGCCAAGTAATCATGTAACCACTGACAAATGCCACAGTTTTTTTGCTGAACTCATACTCTTGATATGCGAGTGACTAAAGTGAGAGATAAGACACAACAAACAGTTGGATTATCCTGTGGAATCCTGTGTGGATTCAAAAGAGATCTGGTTATTCTACAGCCACCAGAGTGGTTCTTTGGCTATTTCTAGAGTGCAGGAGCTGCTGAAAGCCCCAGATTTCTCGCCTTTAGTAGATCACTTGTTTGCTGGCCGACTATTTGTAGTGTGTTCCAAACATAACACAACCATGCTAGTCTGTTGGTTGTGGTGGATTAATTGCATTGACATGTCATGATCATTGGGGCGCAGACATGTCGAGCCAGCAATCGAGGGTGTCCGCTATCTGCCACGATAAGTTAACAGATGATGCACTGCTTGCATTTTCTATGGACTCCTGTGTGCCTGATGATGCTATTTCCACTGCTGCTTTAGAGAGAGATGGCGCGTCTCTTGAAGACACTGGTAGATTGCTCTCCCCCTCTGGGGTGATGGCAGATTGTGCTGCAGTGGAGATGGCAGAGTTGCTTACCCAGAGTGTCAGAGAGAATGGGTTGCAGGTTGCTCTGCTCATTTCACCAAAATCTCCAGTCTGAACACCTGGTTTTTGTGGTTGCGTTGAGATGATACCTCGCAGCCACCTACAATCCTGTTCTTCCAGGAAGTGCGTCAGGAACTGACCAGAACATAAAAGGCACCCCTCCTGTGAGGATAGTCAGTCTACCCTATCTCACTCATGCTATTGGCTTGCCCAAAAGTTGCTAGATGACATCACCATGTAATTTGCATAAATACCATGTGACATGCGAGACATACATTCCCCGCTCCCAATGGAATTTTATCAATGCAAACAAAAAACGTATTGCTGATACCCTTGTTTCAGGTGATTATTAAATTAACACATATAACGTTATAAAAACATGTAATGCTAAATAAAATTAAATAATAATTAAAACAATGAGGACTGAATGAAGTAAATAACATGAGAGGTAAGCTCTGTTATGTTAATCTAATCATGTTTTTAGATCAATTTTGACACAAGATTTGTGTCAAGAAATAAACATATAAAAATTTATTTTTATAGTGTCAAAATGTTGGATTACTTTGTATTGTATGTAATGATGATGGATGTTGTGTGAGATGAAAACCTCACACAGGCATAGGCTACTATTCTTTTGCAAATAATTTGGAGTAAAACAGTGGAAAAGTGGGACAGTGAAACAAAGCTTAATAAAATGTTAAAACAATATATAAGAAGAACAAGAAGTGAGAAGGTAGTTTACAACAGAATAGGATTAAAGCATTCAAAACTGAAAGCAAAAACACCTGAACAGGGAACATTTTCAGAGTGTGAATTAAGAACATGTTAAAATTACATAATTAATATGATAAGGAAATGTCCAAAATATAGTTTGGAAAGGAAGCAATTAAGAGAGGGATTGGTTAAGGAAAACAAAGAATTTTTTTATTCTTTCAAGGTCAATTTTCTTTTTTTTAGCTTACCATGTTGTCATTTGAGTTTTAATCAAACTATACTAACTCCTAATATCTTCCATTTGAGAGCAATCGCACAGAAATAGCAAGGGGTTAAGATGCAAGTTTTCTTATCGCACCAAATATGTTCAGCGAGAACGTATGCGCACACACACCCAAACAGACTGCTCGCAGGACTCAAGGCTGAAAAAAACAGGCTATCAGTCTGGAAGATGGAAGAATGGAAGAATTCCGGGTGAACCGTATAAGACTTTTACATGACGTTAAATCGCCGTCGGTACATATAACATCCCAAGATCAGCACTCTACAGCCACGTGCGGGGCCAGTCAGAACTGAACAGATCTGGGCTGCGGGCCTCCATTTTAGAACCACTGGTCTAGTGAATGTGATTGTGATGTCAGCACTTGTGCCAGGAAGGAACCAGGCAGGCAGGGGCAGTGAAAATAGTGAGTGACAGACAGGCAGGCACAGATTCCTCTGAAGACCCCATCAGCCAGAATTTAAAAAGTCGCTAAAAGCCACCAGGAACAGCAGAAAAAGTAGCTAGACCTATAGTTAGGATAAAAAAAAAAAGCCCCGGTCCTGCACGAGGAGATCGGTTCCTTTCTACAAGAAGGTGCAATTGAGCTGGTCCCTCCTGCCTACATGGAAAGAGGGTTTTACAGCCCATATGTCTAGTTTCCAAACGCACAGGCGGGTTGCATCCAATCCTCATCCTGCATCATCTGAACGCTCATCTTCTGAAATTTCCGCTCAGGATGATATCCCTCAGATGCACAGTCCACTCAATCCATCTAAGGGTTCCCTACAACATATCTGAAGGATGCGTACTTTCACGTGAGTATATTCTCTCAGCACAACCCCTTTAATCAGTTTGGCCTTGAAGGTCAACTGTATCAGTTCTGGTTTCTCCCCTTCGGCTTGTCTCTGTCCCCCTCGCACCTTCACAAAGGTGACTGAGGTGGCTGTAGTACCATATAGAGAGCACCCTGAGCCTGCTGAAGACAGCATGCAGAGTCTGCACAAGATTGGTGTTCCTCCTGAAGATTTTCCAGAGACTCCTGGGGCATATGGCTTCTACAGCAGATGTTATTTAGCTTGGGTTACTACATATGAGACCACTCCATTTTTGGCTCAAACTCCGAGTACCGTTGCAAGCAATTCTGCCTATCATCTCTGGTTGAAGGCAACATGCTGGTATGACACGAGTTAATGGTCATATTCCCAAAATGTTGAAAGAGCCATAATGTACCAAAAAAACAAAAAGCAAATAGGTCTGGAGCCGCAAAAAATTAAAAGCCTTATAAGTATAAAAAAGTATGAGCCTTATAATGAAGGCAACACATGCTTTATGTATCTATATTAGCCCACTATAAAAATGACTAAGTTTCCACGAATACATAATGAGCCTTCATGATTAAATGTTTATTTTCCCTGCAGTGAATCCTGTACAGAACGACGCACCACGTGACTACTCTGTTGTACGATTACAATATTAATGAATTATGTTTCGTTGCTTTGATGAAATTAGAGAAATGCAATAAAGAAATCGGATTTTTTATGTCATTTTTATTTTGAGGATTCCCAAAAACAACATCAAAATGGAACGTGCACAACGTGCCCCTTAACTGGGCAACAAACAATGTGAAAAAACGCAGCATACATTTATAAAAATAAAACAGCAGCCTTTTAAAAAGAAGTATATAAAATCACAGCCACTTTGTTATTAAATACGTGCAAGCCTGCTCTTTCCACTTTACTCTTGTTATTAGACAACTTCCCAATACAGAACAAACATTCAGGCAATCCTTCCGCATCGGCAATGAATGCAAACGATTCGGTCCAAGAACCGTTGAATCCTCTGTTCTCCTCAGTTATTTTTCTCTTTGGGATCCATGGCCCTCCACACAGCCGCTGGTTTGTTTACAGCAGCCACCTTACCTGGCATCCCGCCCCACTGATAGAAACATGTGTCGCGGGTGATGACGCAAATTGTCGCTGACAGAAAAGTTGAAATTAAAAATTAATTCTACACTCTTTTACAGCATTGGAAAACGTTAAGAATGTTTGTCCTCCTATAGAAACCATATTAAACAAAAAACATATTTACCTTTTTCCTTAAATTTTTTCCTTTTTCAAACATTTTTGAAAAAGCTCCAGGGAGCCACTAGGGCAGCGCTAAAGAGCCACATGCGGCTCCAGAGCCACGGGTTGCCGACCCCTGCTCTAGGCCATCCATAGTTCCCTCCTGAGACCTTTTTATTGCCCTAAGAGGACTTCAAGGTATAACCTCGATTTAGAGGGTGAGGGATCTGCAGGTACTCTCTGTCGACAAGACCTACTTACAGCTCAAACCTGGTGACACTCTGGTGTTACTCTTAAGCCCAGGCCTGGTTATGTGCCCAATGTTCCTACCATCCCCTTTAAAACTCAGGTAGTTAACCTCCAAGCTCTGCCCAGAGAGGAGGCAGAACCAACCCCTGGTGTCAATTGCCCAGTCTAAGCACTGAGGCACTATGTAGAAATGACTCAGAACCTTAGAAGTTCTGATCAGCTCTGCGTATACTTTGGAGGACAGCAGATGATAGGGAAAGCCATCTCCAAACAGAGGTTGGCCCACTCCCCAACAGAGGAGGCTATTCCTACCGCATACACAGCAGCCAACATCCCTTGCCCCCTGCAGTTTAGAGCCCACTCTATTAGGGATTTTCCGTGCTGCATCCGCTTTTATCAGTGGTGGCGCAATCAAGTGACCATCAGCATGGGCGCTGATTGGCCTTTTAAAAGTGTGAGGAAAGTTGGGCGCCCCTAGCGGAGCTTTCCTATAGTTGGCACCGACATAAATCTCCATTCCCTATTCGGGGAATGGGAGTTACAAAAGTTACCATCACATTTGAGAATTTTTGGCTTTGCTATCTAATAAAACATTAATGGAAAAAGATTGGTAACCAAAATGTCAAAGTGTGATGTGGAGTTTGACACCTCAAAGATATTGAAAAGGCATTGATGTTTGAGTTTAGGAAAATAAAGTGAATTCTACCAAACATACATTTTTTAATCTGTATATGGGATCAAAACAAAGGATGATAAAAAATACTAAATTGCTAAGCCATCAGAACCCAACTGAAAACCGTGGGTAAAACCAAGGTATGTACTGAACCATGAGCTGTATGTACCATTGCATCTGTGGTTGGTTTAGATATTAAGTTTACACCTATTTGTGTTAGCAAACATCCTAGTTAACATAACTGTTAAACTATCAAAATGGAAAAAAATATTTTTTACTAAGAGTGTGAGTGTATTTATGTTCTTTCTCTCAGACACAAGCAGCACCACCACCCCCAGCACCACAATCCAACCAGGTAACATTCCTAAAACTAACAAAAATAATGAGATTTGTAACAAATAAGCTGGACCTCCCAAAATATCTAAAAGGGACATGCACTCTTTAGACTTAAAGCTCTATCCACACTGAAAAGCAGATAAACTGCTAGCTAAAACTATGTCGAGGTGACCACAATTACTCTACTTTTCTGAATTCTAATCAGTTTTTTGCATGTGTTGTGTTTCTGAGTCCTTTTTGTGGTTTTGCATTTGTTGTAGTATTTTCTGAACTGGCAATTTTTTTTAAATATTAAATTTTTTTTTGGTAAAAACAGATGTATGTACTGAACCCTGAGATGTGTGTACCATTGCATCTCTAGTTGGTTTAGATATTAAGTTTATCCCTATTTCTGTTAGCAGATCTCTTGGTTAGCAAAACTGTTAAACTATTAACAAAGAAAAGATTTTGTACTTAGAGTGTGTTTGTGTTCATTCTCTCAGACACAAGCAGCCCCACCACCAGCACCACCAGCACCACCATCCCTCCCACCACAATCGGCACCGTAGCCTATCCAGGTAACAATCCTAAAACTGACAAAAATCTAAGTAAAAATAACAAGTAATGTAACAAGACAGCAGTAGCTACCAAAATATCTAAAAGGCACAAGCATTTTGGTCCAAAGCGTTATCCACACTGGAGTGTGTTCTAGAGGGTTTATTTTTTTGTAATTGTGCTTTTATTTTGTGTTGTGGCAAGAGAGGTGAAGGGGCAGAGCCCTTTAGGAGTTGAGTGATTCACAATTTGAACAGAATTTTAAAATGCATGACTACACCACCCCGGAATTGCACGCAGGGAATTAATACTCAAAAGCACACAGGTTCGTCACTCTCATAATTGACACAGAGGAAAAACACTGTTATCAAATTCTCATTAAAGAAATACATTTACTAAAGCAAGCTTGAAACAACGTTTGTCATTAAAAGGACATATATTGCACAGAGACTGGATAAGTTTCAAATTAAACTAGCATATAGTGACGCATTATAAAATCTCTTAGTACCAGTGGCTGAGGTCCCCCAGGGAGAGAGGGATACTTTTTACCACCACACGCACACAGGGTTTCAAACCAATATTACCTACACTTTTAGGGAGGCACCGCACACCAGAATGCCTCAACCTCTGGAAACAGAGACAAGTTATATAGTGCCATAACCAGCTAGCAAAAAACGGACTAAAGCAGAGTGAAATTGATTAAATGGCACAGTTGGAAAAAGATAGATCATTGTTATGCATCAGTCACTGTATTGACAACACTAAACAACCAGAACAATCACAATATAATAAATATTGTAAAAACACTCACACATAGGCACTTTGATACTAAAATCGCTCACACTGTTACTGCAGAAGACTGTCCAGTTTACGATCCACACATGTGGCTGCAGTTTCCCTTAAATCTCGGGTGAGTGGGACCGAAGACACTAACCCTGCGGAAATGGTACAAGAACCATCGATGTCACAGGAGCAAGTTAGGGAGAGATCTAATGCCATTGTTCATTGTAGGAAAAGAGGGAAAATCCTATAAAAGACACACTTGCCGATTACTAGCGTAAGTAAGACGACTGCTTTGAAAAGCTTATACTTTCATACAAATTTACTGGAAAGGTGTCCTATTGCATGTTACCGCACGGAGGATCAGACCGCACCATGCACATGCATTTCTCTGTGCTTGCTGTAGCCATTAACTGGTCTAGAGCACATCGCTCACTGCCATGACATGAATGCAATTTTACTTAAAATCAAAAGGAATAAAACACATGCGGAACACACACATATACTTGTTGCCGGTGTTAACACCACATCGCAAGGGGAAGAGCCGGAGATGTTGCATCCGGATTAACAAACCAGTTAGCCTTTTAAAGGCAGAGAGCACCTTGCTGATTGGTCCTTACACCTGTCAAACATGGCTCATCCTGTTACACTTTCAAAAATGTTATTTAGCACCTCTCATTTACCGTAGACATTGTTGTCAACAGATTTATCAACTTTTTTCTAGGGTTAGGGGACTTTTTTTGTATCCAGTCACTAGTGACAACTCTAGTGACTTTTCCTGCCAGTTCCTGGCGACTTTTTTTGTCCTGGTTGAGGGGCTCTTTGGACGGAGGAACTTGGCTGCAATGACTGAGCTGTGCCTTTCTGTCACTCACTGTCTTGCCACCCACCCCAGACCTGCTCCTCTGTCAGTGCCATTCACTTTAAATGACAATCAATGCTCCCGGTTGACGTTCTTGAGGTTCTTCTTCTTCGTTTGCTGTTTAAAGGCAGTTTGCAAGTCTTTTTAATGGTGCACTACTGCCACCAACTGGAAAGTAGTATGAACTAGGGAAAGAACATTGAAGAAGGTAAAATTAACCTTTCCTGTTATAATTCATTCATTCATTCATCTTCATGTCGGCTTTCTTCCCTTTCGGGGTCGCCACAGCGGCATGAACCGCTAACTCTCTGGCATATGTTTTATGCGGCGGATGCCCTTCTAGCCGCAGTTATAATTAATTTATATTCTAAAATGATTCTTAGTCTATTTAAGATATAAAAGCCTTATACATTTGTGTTTCCTTTTGGATGTTGATAATTGTTATAGGCTCTGTTATTATTTCCATTTTCACTTATCCATTTATCAAGCAAAATACATTTTTAAAACTTATATTACAGTGGCCCTGGTCCCAAAAGAACCAACTTTCAAATTTCCAGCACAAACATTTTGTGCCAAAATGTGCCAAATTCAAGTGTTTAAAAATGTACAGGTAAATTCTTCTGGTTTTTACACATGGAGAAAATAAAATTTTACAAAATGATCTTAGGGATGGAATTTCTTGTGATGGAATTTTTATGATATATTCAATGTCTGTTCTTGGTCGAAAAGAGTGTTCTAAAAGTTGTCATGATCCAGATTTGTGTCTGCTTTTTTCCGTTTGTTAAGGCGTAAGAATGGCCACGTAATTTTTTAGGGCTGCTGCAATTTCAATCAAGGTCTTTGCACATAAAGAACAAAATGAAGTACAAATTTAATACAAAAAGTACACATTACAAAATATATATTGCAATGCAAATATTTGACCCGATTGGTGAAAACGTGCTAAATTCTCTTAAAGCGATGATGGCTTATTGCTGCTAAGACAAAAGTTTCACCATTTCATGCAGGAGCTGAAGCTTCACTATGATTGATTCCTGATAGTCGTTGGACCCAGTCTGTAGAAGCTAGTTTGAGGAGTAAATATACCAAATTAAACCAAACGAACAATGTTTTGCAATGTAAATTTTTTCTTACCCTTGTTTTTAATTATGTTAATGATATCACATACATTGTGCAGATGAAACCATCACATGACATATAGTTAAAGAATAGAAATAACAAAGTACACTGTTCATTGCTACGAACAGGTCCATTGGGTTGAATATTTTGAGTGGCGTGACAGCAAGCTGATTGTTATTGGCCAGATGTGTTGCAGTCACTTACCATCATTGGAAAATTTGAAAGGGAGAAAATGAGATCTTCACCTTTTTGTTTTGCAATATAATGTGTGAAATTAATCAATGAGATTGAATTGTTTAATTTCTTACTTTTTTTGGTGAGAATTTATCGTGTGTTAAAATCACTCCTGGTGTGCAGAGGCCTTAAGTAATTGAATCACCCAGTAAAATAAAATGAGCATGTTAGGTTTGCTGAAAGCAGTATAATTTCCTTTGTCCTCCCTCACTCTCTCTCAATGAGCTCTTTCATTGGAGTGCTTTGTCATATTAGCTAAATTATTTTTAGGGTAAAGTTCAGTTGTTCTAAATAAAGCAACAGCTGATGAACTATAAAACAAAGACATGCACATCATAGAGTGCATGGATGCCTGCAATGTGAATGGCTCTCTCATGGTGGGGAGCAACATTGGTGTGTTTTGGCCATCAGGAATGAACTGTTACATGTACAGGACTATGATATTACTAGCTAGCACATTTTTAACTAATCATCTCTGTTGCTTTATTAAGTGTTTAGAATTTAGATCCCTGTAACTTAAATGTTTCATTAATGTGTAATAGTTAATATGCATAATAATAAAATATTTGTTTTAACAGGCGAATGTAAATGAGGCCTTAAAATAGTGTTTAAAAGGAAAATAATTATATTTGTGTTTATATGTTTTATGTGTGTTCCTTTTTCAGTGGCTACCACTTTGACCAGCACTGCAGTCACAGCAGGTAATGTAGAATGGTGTAACAAATGACATTATAACAATAAAAACATACTTTACTTTGCTTCTAATCCTGAAATTTACACTGTATTTTTCAATTTTCGTTGCAAGAATTACATAAAAGTTTTATTTTTTATCTTAGAAGAATAAAGTGCAATAAAATAATCAATAAAATCAATAAAACTTAATTTTTTAATATAATTTATTCAGTATATTCTGGTTAATAAATTTTAGTTATAAAGTGTAAAACTAGTACTATACATAAAATGGTTATTTACAAAATAATTTTGCATCAGTAAAGATTTTTCATATCTTCAATCATTGATTATTTTTTTTCTTTATGCTTAAGAGCCAGTATTATGAGTGATTTTTATTTGTGCTAGATTTTTCAATTACTCCAAAATGACTTGTTTTTTGACAAGTAGACAGTGAGACAAACACAACAAAAAGTTTACCATGGCACACACAAGAGAATAATTCATCAACTGTTAGCATCGCACTTAGAATGCATGTAGATTCCCAAACCAGTCCTCGTGAAAATGGCAGAAACACAACAAAAGTTGGTGTTGCACCCCTGAGGTCCAGGTGAAAAGATGAAGCTTCACCATTGCTCCCTTACAGCTTCTTCGTGTGGCAGAAAATATAAAGATGCTAATTGCTCTCAAAAGAAAAAAATATGGTGTGCTGGGGAGTCAAATTAGTGCTCATTGTTATGTTAAGATGCATTTACTGCATAGGTGTGTTTAGATTTACTAATGGTCAAAACCTAAACAACTGAAAGTGTTGTATTAGAATGCATTTTGTTTTACATTTTCTTTCTGTTTTATTTTAGCACAAAGCACATTGGAACCTAAAGCAGGTAATTTTTTTGCACATTAGCAAAGTCTATCAAGTCTACCATTGTGTATTTTTATTGCTAAACCACATTTATTCAAGAAAATATTCAGGAATATATGTTGCATTTAGGTTTCCTTTCAAAAGCTACTCTAGATGCTAAGTGGAAATGCTATTGAGAATAATCAGGTCAGGTGACATCGAGTATTGATGTTCAGCTGAAGGTTATAAATAGTCATGAACCAGACAATCTTCAGGTCTTTTTGTCTTCAAGAACTACATTGTGTGCGTGTGCATGTGTATGTGTGTGCGCGTGCATGCATGTGTGTGCGTGCGTGTGTGTGTGAGTGCTTAGAAAGCAAATATACATTAGAAATTGAGAATAAATCAGCTTACCTATGGATGGAAACTCAGTGTTAAGAGACTTCTCGATACAAGGATCTCCACAATTTCTGTTTTTGAATGTTTTTTGAAAGGGAAACGCTGTCTTAGGTCTCGAGCGAGTATGACAGCTTTTGTAGCTAATTTGCGAGCCAGATGAGATTGTTGGCAGAAAATGGCTGATTTCGTGAAAACAATGTCAAACAAGCACATTCTGTTTAATGTAAAATTGAGTTTGAGCGTGATATGCGTTTGATAACGATAGCATATTTTTTACCCTGTCAATTCCAATACGTTTTAGTTTTTAATGTCATGTTATCGTGTTAATGCTTATTTCTCTACAATTGTATGTTTTAATTGAAAATGTCTATATAATTGTTTTTATTTTTTTGGAGTATGTAACGTCAATGCAAAATGATCATAGCAGCAGTTAAAAATTAGAGTCTGGAGCAGGTTAGCTGTAAAACACACCATCTGCGGTACAGTAGGGACGTGACTTCTACATGTCACATTTTTATGTACGAAGAATCTTGCAATTGTAAGATATCCCTTCTGCAGATAATCTGTATTTTTCATGCAAATACGTGTCAGGAAATGCTTAGGGATTTTGTCCATCCCAAAATACTCCTCTCGAATTAAGTGAGCATTGAACAGTTTGGCAAAAATATGCACAAGATTGGGAAGAAAATGTGGAATTATTGTTACAGACACTAATATTACGTCACTTAAAACTTTCTTTTTTAACCACTGATTGGACAAACGTAAGTTTGCTAACCAGTTAATCCAGCTGCATGGTACAGGCCCCAGGTCTGATCTAACACACACCTCTACTGTGTTGGTTCTGAGCAGGGTCTTGTAGTCACGTGGGTCAACAGTGATCAAGCACATCTATTTTACAGAAGTAGACAAAAACACATCAAGCTATGATGTTTTACTGAGGAAAATCCACAAGTTTGTATATACATTTGGGAAGTTTGGAAGAGAACCCTGAGCTGAGTTTCCGAAGAAACGGAGCGAGGAGGAGACCTGTGTTGACAGGAGGATTGACCTGTGTTCTCAGCAGTGAGTCAGAGATCATTGAGTGTTTTCAGAGAGGCAGTGAAAATCAAGGTAAACATCATTAAAATGTATGAATTCGGGAGCTGGAACAAAAGTTGACTACAATTGAACCATGTAAATATTGTATAAATATCTGTTTTAAAAGCAAAGTAACAGAAATTATCAAAAAAATACAGTTTAGTTATCAGTTTTCATATCTGACATTAAAATTACGCAGTTATGTTTTTTTTCTTACATTTTTTTAACAAAAATATATATTTTTAAGTATTTATAAACACATTAACTAGAAGCTCTAAGAGAAAAAAAAAAACATATATTTTAGTTTTCATGTAAACAAAGGATTTATGCTTATGTGTATTACTGAAATGATTAATTGTTATTAACATTAATTTGTGAAAATCCAATATTTGGTATCAGTATTAGTATGGGTGATACTGAGCCTGTTGGTATCGGATCAACCCCAATTTCTGCAGTATTGTCGAAACACATATATAGTCATATATACTTTATACTTTTAATACATTGTTAAATTTTAAGCCTTTACATTTTTGTTAAATAAAAATGTATTCTTTAGTCATGCACCATAATTTTGCAGCTTTTTTAAAGTTTCGGTTCACTCACTGTTTTGGCACTTTTCATTTTAAAAGTATGGGTTTGGCACCAGTATCTGAGCAACCCCAAATGATACCAACCCTAGGGATGGTCTAGTCAGTTGTTCAGGAGAGAGGTGTTCATTTGCAGCAAGCGTGTGATGTGGTAGGTTGTTCCTCTGCACACATTTGTCAGATGTATAGTTTGGTTGTCCATGTCAGCATCCTGGAGCCATGTTCTTGAATTAGAACCCTTTGGTCTGATTTGTGCACACACTAAACGCAAACCTGGGGATCCGGACACTTTCCAGTGTGGCGCAATGGTATTCATGCTCCCAAAAATGTTTTCATACAGCATCGAGAAAAGCTTTTGAAATGGAACATCTTGGGTTACTTGGCTGTAATTCTGTCCTCTAAAAAAGTAAGAAAGAGATGCTGCACTGTATGTATGACTGGATGTTCTTTCAGAGAAAAATTGTCCTGAAGATTGCCCTGTTTTTCCCGATGCATAACCTTCAATGTCAGCTGACAGAGGTTCTATAATCCAAAAGACATGTCATTAAACACAAGCTTCAAAAACGATTTAACAATATATAGAATATGGCATTTAATATAATATGGTCATTTGTGACTGGTGTTTGCATATTTTTAATTGAGGTTTTTGTATTTGATTCATCTGAAGTCCTTATTGGACTTGAGGGACACAATAATAGTGATCCCAAGTTTACCTACAAGTGTCTGTGTTAGCAAAGATGGGTGCTTTTATGTAATAAACCTGAACAATTTGTGAGGGTAGGTTGTAACATCTGTACCCATCTGAGCTTATTTCACCTTTTATTAGCCTATGGAGGCATGGAGCTAATTTAAGTATACACTTATAAGAGATCTTTTTCAGTCTAAACATCGGTTTTGAGTAATTATATCACAACAGTACATCTTGTTGAGCTTATTTACTGTTTTTTGACTACATGAAGATGTAAAAAACACAAAAGAAAGATAAACTACTGTAAACTAGAGATGTAAATTGAAAGTAAGCATAAGTGGAGTTCAATCATATGTTTAAATGTATAATGTTTATAAACTTGATTCATTCATACTATAAGTAACATGCTAAATGTTAAACTGACTAAATAAAGTAGTTATCTATGTTTGAAATTTTTACTATTTGTATAGGCTGCATATACAAAATTCTGCCAATCCTCTTAAGCATACATAAAAAGAAAATCAAAGAGAATTATTAAAAAAATCTGGCACTGATGATACGCACTATTATTGATTATACTATACCATTTCCTTAACTGGTTACTTCTTCTTCTTCTTTCGGCTGTTCCCAGTTTAGGGGTCGCCACAGCAAATCATCTGTTTTCACCTAACTCTGGCCTCAGTATCCTCTACTCTTGCACCAATTACCTTCATGTCCTCCTTCAGCACACCCATATAACTTGTCTTTGGCCTTCCTCTTGCCCTCTTGCCTGGCAGCTCCATCTCCAACATCCTTCTACCAATATAACTACTATCCCTTCTATGCACATGTCCAAACCATCTCAATCTGGCTTCTCTGACTTTGTCTCCAAAACAACCAACCTGAGCTGTTCCTCTGATGTGCTCGTTCCTAATCTTATCCATCCTTGTCACTCCTAAACTGAACCTCAACATCCTCATCTCTGCTACTTCCATCTCTGCCTCGTGTCTCTTCCTCACTGCTACAGTCTCTAACCCATACATCATAGCTGGTCTCACTACTGTTCTGTACACCTTTCCTTTGATTCTTGCTGACACTCTTCTGTCACACAACACCCCAAACACTTTTCTCCACCCACTCCAACCTGCCTGCACTCGCCTCTTCACCTCTTTTCCACACTCCCCGTCGCACTGGACTGTTGACCCCAAATACCAATACCTAAACTCCTCCACCTTCTTGACCTCAGCCCCCTGTAACCTCAGTGTTCTACTTCCCTCTTTCTCGTTCAAACACATGTATTATGTCTTACTACGACTGACTTTCATTCCTCTTCTTTCTAAAGCAGACCTCCAACTTTCCAGCTGTCCCTCCACCTGCTCTCTACTCTCACTACAGATTACAATGTCATCTGCAAACATCATTGTCCATGGAGATTCCTGTCTGACCTCATCTGTCAACCTGTCCATCACCATAGCAAACAAGAAGGGACTCAAAGCCGATCCTTGATGTAGCCCCACCTCCACCTTGAACTCCTCCGTCTAACCTGCAGCACATCTCACTGTTGTCATACTCCTCTCATACATATCCTGAACTACTCTGACGTACTTCTCTGCCACTCCTGACATCCTCATACAGGACCATAGCTCCTCTCTCGGCACCCTGTCATACGCTTTCTCTAAGTCCACAAAGACGCAGTGCAGCTCCTTCTGACCATCTCTGTACTTCTCCATTAGCATTCTCAGAGCAAAAATTGCATCAGTAGTGCTCTTCCTGGGCATGAAGCCATACTGCTGCTCGCAAATATCCACTACTCTTTCCCAGTTTCATTGTGTGGCTCATCAACTTTATACCTCTGTAGTTGTTACAACTCTGCACATCACCCTTGTTCTTAAAGATTGGCACTAGGACACTTCTCCTCCATTCCTCAGGCATCTTCTCACTCTCTAGAATCCTGTTGAATAACCTAGATAGGAACTCCACTGCTGTCTCTCCTAGACACTTCCACACCTCCACAGGGATGTCATCTGGACCAACAGCCTTTCCACTCTTCATTCTCCTCAGAGCCTTCCTCACCTCATCCTTTCTAATCTTTTCAACTTCCTGCTCTACAATGTTCACCTCTTCCCCCCATCTTTCCCTCTCATTCTCCTCATTCATCAACTCCTCAAAATACTCCTTCCATCTTCTCTGCACACTCTCCTCACTCGTTAGAACCCTTCCATCTCTATCTTTAATCACCCTTATCTGTCACACATCCTTCCCATCTCTGTCTCTCTGTTTTCGCTATTCTGTACAATTCCTTCTCACATTCCCTCGTGTCTAACCTGGCATACAACTCATCATATGCCTTCTGTTTGGCCTTTGCCACCTCCCTCTTCACCCTGCGCTGTGATTCCTTGTAGTACTGTCTACTTTCTTCAGTCCTTTCGATGTCCCACTTCTTTTTAGCTAGCCTCTTCCTCTGGATGATGTCCTGTACTTCCTCATTCCACCACCATGTTTCCTTATCTTCTTTTCTTTCTTCCTGCTGACACACCTAGCACCTTCCTACCTGTCTCCCTGATCACTTCTGCTGTAGTTTCCCAGTCCTCTGGAAGCTCTTCCTGGCCACCCAAAGCCTGCCTCAGCTTCTGTCTGAATTCCTCACAACCGTCTTCCTTTTTCAACTTTCACCACTTGGTCTTCTTTTCCAACTTTCCTCCCCTCTTCTTCCTGATCACCAGAAACATCCTACACATCACCATCCGATGCTGTCTGGCTACACTCTTTCCTACCACTACTTTGCAGTCAGTGATCTCTCTCAGATTGGCTCGTCTACTTAGGATGTAGTCCACCTGCGTACTCCTACCACCACTCTTGTAGGTAACTCTATGTTCCTCCCTCTTCTGGAAATAAGTGTTAACTACAGCCATTTCCATCCTCTTGGCAAAGTCCACCACCATCTGTCATTCTGGATTCCTTTCCTTAACACCAAACCTGCCCATCACTTCCTCATCCCCTCTGTTGCCCTCGCCCACATGACCATTGAAGTCTGCTCCCACCACTACTCTCTCCCCTCTGGTAATACTCTCCATCACCTCATCTAACTCACTCCAGAATCTCTCATTTTCTTCCAGCTTACAGCCTACTTGTGGAGCATAACCACTCACTACATTCAACATCACCCCTTCAATCTCTAACTTCAAACTGATCACCCTGTCAGACACTCTTTTCACCTCTAAAACATTCCTCACAAACTCCTCCTTCAGGATCACTCCTACCCCATTTCTCTTCCTAACCTCACCATAGTAAAACAGTTTGTATCCCCTCCAATACTGCGCGCTTTGCTACCCTTCCACCTGGTCTCCTGCACACACAGAATATCTACCTTCCTTCTCTCCATCATGTCCGCCAGCTCTCTACCTTTCCCGGTCATTGTACCAACGTTGAGAGTCCCTATTCTCAGACCTATACTCTTGCCTTTCCTCTTCTCTCTCTGGCTACGAATCCTTCTCCCTCCTCTCCTTCTTTGACCAACAGTAGTCCAATTTCCACCGGCACCCTGTAGGTCAACAGCACCGGTGGCGGTCGTTGTTAACCCGGGCCTCGACTGATCCGGTATGGAAATCGAATTGATGACTTGCATATTTGGTTTTGGCATGTTTTACTCCGGATGCCCTTCCTGACGCAACCCTCTCTATTTATCGAGGCTTGGGACCGGCACAGAAGTCACTGGGTTGAAACCCCTGTGGCTAGATTATTTCCTTAACTGGTTACAACAATAAAATTATCTTGTGTTGAGCGGAAAGATGGCGCAGTGGTTGGTCTTTCTGTAACCGGAAAGTTGGCAGTTCAATTCCCACTAGGGCCATTCTGCCATTGTGGCTCTGGGCAAGCCACTTCACCCTTAATGCCCAGTATGGATGTGAGTGACTGGTGGGGTGTGTGTGGTGGTGGTCAGGATGCACAATGGCACACAATGGCTGCCGTGTCCTGTCAGACTACCCCAGGGCAGCTTATGGCTACCAAGGTAGCTCATCAACACCAGAGTGTGATTGTGGAGTGAATGAATAACGTCCTAAAAATTGTCTTTAAGTGTCTAGAAAAGTGCTATATAAATTGAAAGCATTATTATTATTGTTGTTGTTTTAATAATAAACAATAAAACATATTGAAACCACAGGTCAGGTTCGCACAGCTTTTACTTTTGTGAAGATTTGACAACCATCTTGATAATCTGAACGAATATCTTGATAACCATCGATTTCAATTGATTAAAAAAAATGTATATATGGAAACACACACAAGGACATAAACATTTCATGACAGAAACCTGCAAGTCTATGGTTTCACAATTTTTTCTCTCCTTTTTAGGGACTGTTGTTGGACTCAGAGTGCGATTTAATACATATCTAAACTTAACAGACACCGCAAACATCAATACAATTTTACTACAGGTCAGTAGCACTTTATCACTGATCATTCACACTATAACACTACAAGATGATTGATTAATTAACATTTGGTTTATCTGTCTATCTTTGCTTTAGGTGAAACAACAGCTGACAACTAGTCTTTCAAGTACAGTGAAAGTTAATTTGAGGAGTCTGAAGAGGGTATAGATTTCCTAATTGATAAACATTTAACTGCAAATCTAATCAATAACCTAAAGATTTCTGATTTACATGAAGATTCAGTTAATTTATTCTGAAATTATTTGTTTGCTTTAAAAAATAATTTTTTCTTCACGGCTGTTAATATAAACAGTAGCGTATGTTTTTATTTTAAAGGTAATTATGATTTAACTTTCTTGTAACCAGAATTGCCAGAATAATAAATCAATACAACTCTAGAACTATTGTCTGTCTGACCTGAAAACTGAATCCTAATATTGATTATTTAAACTTGCTTTATCTCATTCAGTCATGGTGGGTACATGTGTTTTATTTTAGAATTAGAGACAGCTTAACTCATGGTAAGGTAATTTCATTGTGTGAAATAAACAACATACTTGCATACTTTTTTGTGTTTCTTGATTGCTCAGAGATTGTCAATTTAAAAGTACTGTATATGAACCCAGATGGCTAGGACACATGAAATATGTCTACAGAATAGTCCCTAAACTGGTTTTCGGACTGAAGCAACTAAACAAACCTTTCACGTAATAATACAGGTCTTTGGTGTAAATTTGAGGAATGAAAAATGTGAGTTTTATTAGCAATGATTAATAAATCTATTGACTTACAAAGTGTAAAATCAACCCTTCTGGGACCTCTAGTATGAACAAGATACCATGTATTAGATTTCATATGAGTGCTATGTGATTTAAGACCACAATCAATTTTAGTGGAATATAGTGTTTGAAAGGTCCAACAATTAACCCCACCAGTGTTGATTTAACACTTTGAATTATGATGTAGTGTCTCTGTGGCGTGACACAGAATTTTGCAGACTGTTGGAGGCTCTAAGTTTTCTTACTTCCTGTAGTGTTTTCTGAATTGTAATTTTTTTGGATATGTAATTATGTTTTTACCGTGTTATTTTGACTTCATAATTGTGAATTGTTGTGTACCTCTAGGCCACTGTAGTTCATCGACATCTCTATTTAGATTGTTCCATAGACTGTCCCGTTATCAAAAATAATTGTCCAGCATTTGATCAAATACTGTAACTTCATTTTAGAAATTCTATGCTTTTTATTTAAAGGTCCCATATCATGCCCTTGCTATAGCACTTAAAATCAATATTTAAGCCCTCCAACAGTTAATCATTTTCTAAATGGAATATTATTCATAAACAACGTCTTTGATTTACCTCGTATTTTTGGCCAGTCAAAATGCGCTGTTGACATCAGTCCCTCCCACAGACTTTCGTGCTTTTGACATGCTACTACTGACCAGGAGTCTCCGGTTTGACAGCCAATGGAGACCAGAGTCTCACACAGAGTTTGAATCCACAGAATGAACCAGAAAAAAATGCTCCTTCAAAGGTAAATCAGAAGTGCTTACTCTACACTGTATGATTTCTAATGTTGGCATACTGTTTAATAAATTAATAGCTTGGACGAGGATAAGGAAGACGAGCCGTTTTCAGCTCAGAAAAAAGAATAAAAGATTACTGAAACCTGTGTGAACTATTCTGAATACTACTTGAGGCTGAATACTTCATGTTTTTGATGTCACCTCAAGATTCCAGGAATGTCAGAAAATTCACGTTATCATCACATGGCACCTTTAAGATAAAGTCCTAGGCCCCTGGCCTAGATTTTATGCCATTGATCATGATCACTGGTCACACATCTGACCTAGTCATCGACCCTTTCTTTCACATGATATGCATGTCTCTCTCTCGACTGGTCACATCTGCACAGAAAGGAAACTGTCAATACATTTTTGAGGAAACATTTATTTTGTAATTGAACTCACATGGTATAGTTAATATAAAAGCACAGTCAATCATTTAAAGAACACAATTCTCACAATTTTCTATCAAGGTACATGAGAGCCTATGGACTCACTTTGGTCTGTATGCAGTGTTTTGTATAATGGAAATTGTATAACCAGGAAATTGTATAATGTATTTGTAACCATTTAAAAGTTTGAAACTTCATTTAGTATTTTTGTACTATACAATACAAATAACTGAAACTTATATATTCATTCTAAGCTGCGATGAATACTTGAGAACCCTCCAAAAGAGACCACATACTCCCGGATTATGAGCTTCTACAATAGTTTTAGTTTGTAAGTGGTTGACAAATTATTGTACAAGTGGTTCTACGTTTATTGTAAAGCTGTTCAAAATCTCTGGCATATGAACAATGCCATAAAACGGACAGAGTATTTAAAATGGACTCATGATTTTATGTAAGAGCATACATAAAAGATTCATACCATAAGAATGAGAAAGAGCTTTTGTATTTCAATTTATGGTGTGAAATTATGGAACAAGCTAAATGATGAAATAAAATATGTATATGTGTATGTACATGTGTAAGCATGTACATGTGAATTTGTATATATGTGTAAATGAATGAACTTTGATTTGATATGTTAGACCCTAAAATGAATTAACAAGGGTTTGAAGGGGCAGGATTTCACAAGGGTTTTTTTTTTTTTTTACCTATTCCTGTTCAAACATGTTATGATAGTTTGATAGGTGGGCATAGATGTTTTTTTTATTGAGATTAATCTCACTGTAATTTTGAAATGAATCTAGATTTTTGTCTTTTAAGAAAATTACAATGTAACGCTAGCAATTATTTTTACATTTTTTATGGATAAAACTATTTTATTTTATGTGTCCCATCAGGTTTTTACATCAACTACGTTCATGATGTGCAACAATATATAATGAATGGAAAATAAGAATTTAAATGTATCATAAAAACTATTAAGTATGTTAAAGCTTTAAAACAATTCTATGTTCTATTCCAGTGGTTCTCAAAGTGGTTTTTCCACCTAGTACCACCTCAAAAAAATGTGTCATTCCAAGTACCCCCATATTGATGGAACGAAGAATGGATGGACCAAAATGCCAGAATACAATCTTGATCCTTGTTTGAAAATCAAATAGAAAAGTCCAACTAAGGTCCTCCTGCACAGAATAAGTCAATAGAAGAACCAGCAACAGAAAGAGGCTCCCGATGGGCACAGTCCAATAGAGAAAAAGCTGAGCTCAAACTCACACCTCTGGGAAGGGTCAGCCATCTTGTACTCAAGAGTAGAGGTTGCAGGTAAGGATAAGCTTTTTCTCAGAAGACAAGCCATTTGCGGGGCTGAGACAAGACCTTAAATACAAAGTGCCCCAACCACATGTTGAAGGCAGTTTGCCATTCGTCCCCCTCATATATGTGTACTAGGTAATAAGCATTGGGTAAGTCCAACTTAGAAAAAAATTGTTGCCGTCTGCAGCAAATCAAAGGCGGAGGACTTTAATGGTAAGGGATATCGATTCTTAACTTTGTTCTATCTGCGATAATCTATGAAGGAGGCAAGCATCTTTTTTAAAGTATCAAATTTGATGGTAAAATATCTGCTTTTAAATGCTTTCACTCTCTGTAAATTAGGCATTTGTAAACATTATAATATTTTTGATATTTTGTATTACCTCTCCTTCTAAATTAGGCACATGTGAATGTTACAATATTTGTTTTACATTTTTGTATAAGCTCTGTTTTCAGGTGCTCTCAACATAATCATAAGATCTTTCAAGCGTTTTAATATTGGTATGAGAGACGATGAACGTGAGGGTGTGTTTAGATGAACTCTGACCCTTCAGATATTATCTTCAGAATTTTGGTTTCTTCAGGTCCGTAGTGTCATTATATTAGCAGAGCGTAGCATTAACTCATGCTGCAATCATTGTGTAAATCTCATATCAATTGTGAATTTCTGGATTAAAAACAGACAATTTTTGAATAAATCTAATCTTGAACAAAACCATCTTTCACAGGAGGGAACAGGAGACAACTGGAGATCACAGGAGTAACGATGATGCGCAAGGGGGAACAGGAGTCTAGTGAAGATCACAGAAGTAACATTGATGCACAGGAAAGAACCTAAGATGACCAAAGATCAAAAGTTGGTAATACAGTGTGGTGTCGATTACGGTAGAGACGGTGACGATGACGCACCCCTACTTATGAATTGTGGGGACCTATATGGCGAAGGTGCTCAGATCCAAACTCAGAAGATTGGCTGTGCCTGGAGCATCGGCTCTGGGACCTGACACATAAAATGATGAAATAAAATTTTCTAAGTGATCATGAGTCAGATTTTTGTCTACTTTTTTCTGTTTGTTGTAGTCCATCTATATGGATATAGCAGTTTTTACATAAAGCATGGCCAAGTAATTTATTTTAGGACTGCCCTGATATTCAATAAAGGTCCTTGCATATCAAGAACGGCAGGAATTAACAATACAAAAAGAATTATAAAAAATTATTTAATATATATACTCTCATAAAGTGATGATGGCATGAGCTGAAGCTTTACTAAGATTGCTTACAGACGTATCGTACTTCTGTAGTAGGGCAGAATGATTTTGGAAAAAATTTAATTGCAGTTTGTGTTTGCGATTTACAATGGCCTTTTAAAAATCCTTTAATCCTCTGTATTTTTCAACAGTGATGAACATCAATATCAAAGTCAGTAAGAAAGTACATAAACTGCAGCCCATAAAAGTGTATGAAGTTGACTGATATTATCGTTATTATGACTGACATGAATTACACTTGGTAAAATCATGGTCCATGTTTTCGGTCTGACTAAATACGTAATACATTTTTATTAATACAAAAATTAATAACTTAAAGTCAGGTTTTTTTTTACCCGTACAAAAGAAATATGCTTGACATTGTCATACTGCTTTATGGTTCCGAGTTGTTTGCAGTATTTTGTTTGCAAGTAAAACCGATCATATTTACTGGTTTAAAGAGAAGTGAGTACAAGTCACTAAAATGCCTTTGTTGCTAAAAAGATGTTCGCTCCTCTCAACTTGGTGGCAATATTTCCACTTTGTGATCATCTGAGAAATAAGCAGGTTGAAGGCAGGAAACCTTGAACTCAAGCTCTTCTGTAATAAAATGCACAGTGAGACTTTGGTAGGACTTTTCTGTGACCATTGTCAGGGAAAAAAGCTGTTTTTATCTAGCAAAGACTATGTACTAGGGTTGTAGGTGCGGTTGGTGACCCGACTAAAATAAAAGTTTATCAAAGAAGTGAACGCAAGTTTGGTGACTGTACTGGGGGGGACAATTTATCTTTTGCGAGGCACTTTTTTACCTTCAATGTTCCTCTGAAGTGTGCTCGTATGGAATAACACTTTTAAACATTTCAGAAACGCATGGCAAATTACAAATTTTGTCATTGCAGATTGAGTATTTAGGAATGGCAATTAAGTTCATTTTGACAGCTTTTGACTACCGTAATTAGCATACTCAGACTATAAGTCTCAATATGAAAATCAGACAATATGACAAGCTATATATTTATAAAAAGGCATATCTTTTTTTAAACTGGCGATCTACATACATTAATTGATTTCGTTAAAGCTTTCATTTGAATACTGTTCCAAAGTTTAACACTAGGCAGTGGCAAGGCACCAAAACAGATTTTTGCAGATCTCGCTATACACTCCTCATGAGACTCCTCACGTTAACTTATCAGGTTCACTAAAACACATTCACGCAAACATTCACACAAGTGCAAAAGGAAGAGCAAGATATTAGCCCTGATTTTGGGGCCGATGAAGGGGACGTTTCCACAAAGAGCGTATCGAGGTTTGCTGCATTTTGGGAAGGAGCCAAAATTATATCTATTTTCCTTAGTTCCACATGCACTTTCATTGTCCTCCACCTGATTAAACTCATGTCAATTTAAGAAAAAAAATTGCACAAATATGATTTAACATTGGGGAAAGTTTACCCACAGAATATATATATATATATTTTACATTATATTTACACATATGCTATGATTTAAGAACAGATTTTCAATCAATCAATCAAGTTTTTAAATAGAGCTTTTTTAGCAGTTGCCTTCAAAGCAGCTTCACAAAGTCCTAGCGTGGGTCAGGTAGGGTAAATAGGAATTCCTATGTGAGGTCCCTGGAAGCCTCACTGACTGAGACAGGTGCTAATCACCTCCTCAGCATAAAGAGTACACAAATTTAAGGTCCATTTACGAACAGTTCGCCGGAATGCACATGAAAAAAAAACATAACAAAAAACAAACAAAGACAAAACAAAAACTAACAAATGAAAAACAATGGTCAGAAAAATGTAACAGACAACAAACAGGTGATCAGCAAGATGAGTGATAAATGATGGGGATAGGTTAGATTGAATGGAATGTATGATTATTAGCACTCAGACACCATATCCGTTTGGACAAATCCCAGGAGCCAATTATTCAAATGCTAGATTAAACAGACATGTTTTAAATTTAATTTTGAACTCTGTGACCGTAGCTGAGCTCCGGACAACATCCAGGAGTTGAGTATCAACATTTCTGGGGTCTATAAACAAGTTATATTGTATTAGATTTACTAATTGTGACCTGTTTTGGTGCCTTCCCCAGCAAATAAATCACACCATATCTACTACATTCTTCTGGTTTGCGTCTTTTGGTCTTTTTGACTCCTAGAGGCCATGACAAGAAACACTTTGTCACCAATATATGTGATTAAAAACTGCAATTTTAGATTTTTTTTCTTAATCTGAATTTACTGCTGTCTATTTTAATTTAACCACATTGTATGAAGGGTTTATAAATCAATTGACCTTACCGGTGTTGATGTAACCCTTTGAATAATGCTGTAGTGTCACTGTGCTGTTACTCCTTGTTAGTACCTTGACCGGCCCCTGGTGCTGTATTGGTTTTTAATTTAGATTAAAAGTTTTGACCTTCATGAACACTTTGAGGGGACTGCATTTATTTTAATATTTTTTTAGACACACAAAATGTAAACGTTCAGCCAATCAGCCATCTGTGCTATGTCGTTGTGCCAATTCTCTGAACCTAATTTTGGTTACCAGGAAATGACCTTTTCCACGAAAGCAATGGTTTGTGACGCCCCTTTTTTAACTTTTTGCACTGATCATACTAACATGCTACTTCTATGTTATATACAGTCAATGGTAGCAACAATATATTTTTTCTGCTGGAGGCTTTGAGTCAGCCAGAATTTTCTTATTGCCAGAATTTTACTGCTGAATTGCTTACTGTCAGATAAGTAAACAAAGAAAAAAAGTTCTCACAACGTACAGTGTCAGCACAATCAAAATTTATGACAATAACTTGCTACAATGCAAAATGGGTTTTTTATCTTTAAAATAGGGCTGAGTTTACATGGGAATAAAAGGGAGTCTGCTGGTATTTGGAAACAGAAAATTACAGCTCAGTCCCTTTCCATTCTGTTGATAAAATAGGTGGTTGGCATGGCACCCTCAAATATCAGTGAACTTAAAACTCCTGAGCACTCTGTGCAGGCACCAAGAATTAACAGGTAGTACCAAGAACATACTGGCAATTTTCACCTCAACTCAACTTGAGGTAAAAAGCACCTTCAAAACAACTGCATAGGGATTTACAGCAGACTAAATACAAACAGACTAAGTGAAAAAATATAATCATTCAGAACAAAGACAACAAAACATCACTTTGACAAAAAACTAAATTAATTTAAAAAATTAAGCATATTAAAACAACAACAATAAAAACATGTCAGAGTTCCAGATCTTTTGTGTTAAAAGCCAAACAGTAAAAAACGAGATTGAAGACGATTGTCTTCTTTGTAATTAAAGCCCAACAATGGGGATTTCTTGTTCTCCAGGAAGAGCTGGTTATCCCACTTGAGGCAACGTGCCAGCAAATACTTTGTGAAGAGCTCAAGGAACTAAGGTAAGTAAAGTTCATTATTGTATAATGAATTAAATGCCATTTCCTTGATAGTTTTCTAAAAATACTTGTGAACTTTATAGAATTGTTCCCAAGAAGTGTGGAAGAATTTAAACTATTCTGACGTTTGAAGACATTGTCGTCTACTAATTGCAGCGCTGACATACCTGAACTTACACCCACAGGTTTTATGTCCTATAAAGTTGAAAAAGGCGAGTCTTAAAAACTCAAATAACTGCTGATAGCTGAACCGTTAATGACACAAGTGAAGGGCTGTATTTCCATTTGCTCTTGAAGAATGGTTTAAAACAGTTCAAAGCGGAGGTAGGGTAAGCAGTACATTATTTTTTTCTATCTCTATATGATTTCAATTTTATCTTTAACTTGACTGTATACCTCCAAACATAAACAAATGTACCATTAGGTTTTGTAAAAAAAAACTATAAAACAAGTTTATTTATTTTTTTAAATATATAATTTTGTAGATATGTAGAATCATTTAATTACAACCAAATGTTGTAGATGCTCTTTGGTAACTCACTGATGAAGTAATTCTTAACTTCTTCCTTTAAACTGGAAATGTGTTAATCCCTACATACATTTTTTGCAGAAAACTATCTTTCACTTATCTCATCAACATGGTTTGGTATTCAGTAGCATATTGTATCCTGCTCTCCCTAGCAGTCACAGCATTCCGTAAGATATTTGATTTTACATTATAAAAAGAAGTTGTGAGAATGAACCAATAAATGTAATGCTATAACATTTGATGTTTTTCAGTCATTGCTGACGATCCGTGTTTAAACTACAACATAATAGATGAACCTAGAAGATCTGTAGACAATCGTTATTCGGGATACTCTATATGTGATTCTTACACCGCCTGGGCGGGCTGGTATCGTCTCTTCATCCGTGGTCAAAGTGTTCGAATGGCAGGCAGTTGTGTCCAAACTCAAAGCTGTGGCAGTAGTATTGGACTGTGGCTGACAGGAGGACACCCAACCATTCAGGATGGAATCGTCACTCGAAGCGTCATTGGTTCTGCAGCCAACATCTGCAATTTCGTCACGGCAAACTCCATCCGAGTCAAAGCCTGTCCGGGAGGTTATTATGTCTACGAGTTTGCCCAACAAGCTCAGTTAGGCTGTCCTGTTGCTTACTGTGCAGGTAAGCGTTTTACCTGCTATTTGTGCATGAACACAGCAGGGTTAGACTAATGTTTGTTCAAGGACAAATGATGCAAATCGAACGGGCCTGTGGGCTGAAAAGGGCCAGCCAGAGCCCCCACCCTGTGCGTTACTTGTACTTTCCTCAACTGCACACCGTTTCAATTGTTTTCCCGATACAGAAAAAAAAAAAACACCTTTGCAATTTGTTTCATAAACGATACGCTTTACGATATCTGACTTTAGGCCGATATTATACCATCTTTAAAGGGAATATTGGGAGTTTTGTAGTTACTTAAACGAAAGAAGTAGTTAAAGTTGCACTTGTTAAATCAGTGAGTTATATTAAATTGTTATTTACAGTAAATAGTTCTCGATTCTGCCAGACAAATGTCACCCACAATCAGTTCCCGAAAGCTTGTGTTATTGTTTTTTTTTCTTTCTGGATTCTGCCATCTCGTGGTTGTAAGTTTTATCCTTGGGTGAAATAGTTACAGATTTTTAAATGATTGTAAACTAGGCAGGAGATTCATGGGAGTTTTGTCTGCGATCATTACAAAAGATTGAAACATACAAAGAGAATCTGCATTAGAGCCTATGGACGCACTTTGGTCCTTAGGCAGTACAAAGATTACCCCGCAATCGATGGTACATGAGCTCCCTGGAAAGTGTAAAATGTAATTGCTGCCATTTAAAAGGTTGAAACTTTATTCTGTGTTTTTGTCAGTTTTATAAAACGATACTAGTAACCGACTCTCAAATGGTCGTTCTATGCTGCGATCAAAACTTGAGAACCCTGCGTAAGAGAACAAAAATTCTCTCAAATTATGAGCTCCTACGGTAGTTGTAGTTTTTAAGCGGTTGACAAACAGCTGCTCTACATTTCTTGTAAAACTGTTCGAAATGTGTGGCATACGGATTTTAAATGCGCTCATGATTTTATGTAAAGGTGTACACGCAAGGTTCCCCTTTTGATTGCGAGTCGGGAAAACAACAAGTGCTGTGTCGCACCACACACTTAGCGTGTGTGCCCCCATTACAGTTCAAAGTTGCCACCTGAACTATAGGCCAGCGTCCAACCCGAGCTTCATAAATGAACGTAAACTTCGAAAAGAAACTTAACTTTATCGTTTTGTTGCCATCTCTTTACAGGTCCAGGTGTATTCTACCCATTTGGGCCAGAAATAGCAGACTCGATAAATCCTGCTTCTGATGATGGATCCTCCTCTAGCATTGCACTCTCAAGTCCCTTTCAGTTTTTTGGCCGCGCTCAACAGCGGATCTATGTGAGAAGAGAGAGAGACAGTACTAAAGTTCTGGCTATTGAAACTGCGTTTGGAACTAAGAAAAATATTTGAAAAAACACTCATTCTGTGGCTAAGACACTTGTCTTGTGTTTCAGGTGAACAACAATGGATTTATCACATTCAACCAGTCATCATCTCAATACATCCCATACTCGTTTCCTGCTAATGGAAGCCAAGATGTCATCGCTGGTTTCTGGACAAACCTTGACAACAGCGCCAGTGGCTCAGTTTCTTATCAGCAGTACAGTAGTGGAAGTGTTCTGACTCAAGCTACTCAGGATATAAACACATATTTCCCAAATCTGCCCTTTAATGCTTCTTGGGTCTTTGTTGCAACGTGGAATAATGTACCTTACCGTCTGACCACCGCAGTAAGCATTGGATAAACGTTTTCATTAAATGTCAATTCAAACCTTGAAAATGTTTACACGTCTACAATCGATTTGGAATAAATGATCTTTGAATTGTTTTTTTCAGCAATCATCTTTTCAAGTGGTATTGATTTCAGGAAGTAAAAATGAGTCCTTTGTTCTGATGAATTATGTTAAAATGGCTGCAACGGGACTTCCAGTGCAGGTAAAACAAAGATGTTTTTAATAATATTTTTCTCTTTTTGCTTTACATGTGTGCTTTGGTCTAGATTCCAGGGCTTAGGACAATGAATGTGACAACACGAATTGTGAATCACAACGAAAGTGTAGCGCCTCCTGTACATTTATTTAGTTTTGCGAGCTAGAGATTCAATCTCTGTTGTCTCCAGCAATTGTTTTGTGCTGATGCCGTTACAAAACTTTCTACTTAACCCAAGCGGATTCGCAACCTCCAAAAATCACAATAAGCAGTGTTTCAGTTTCATGGTGCTCTGTAGTAAAAACAGTCTATTTAGACCTTTTTCTCTATTCTTCCAGGCTGGATATAACACGTTTAACTCCACAAAATACTTTGTGATTCCTGGATCGAACAATGGCAGCACCGTGACAAACCTCTTGAACAACAGCAACGTCAACGTCTCTGGCCGATGGGCGTTCAGAGTGAACACTGGACAAGTGGTCGACGCTGTGAATAGTTGAGTAATTGCCTCCCTATAGACATTGTATAGTCCGATGCTTGACAGTGTTTTATATCTTTTATTAAAAAAAAAATGACAATAACTTCAAAGTTGTTCAATTTGATGTTTTTCAGTCGTTGCTGACGATCCGTGTTTAAACTACACCATAATAGATGAACCTAGAAGATCTGTAGACAATCGTTATTCGGGATACTCTATATGTGATTCTTACACCGCCTGGGCGGGCTGGTATCGTCTCTTCATCCGTGGTCAAAGTGTTCGAATGGCAGGCAGTTGTGTCCAAACTCAAAGCTGTGGCAGTAGTATTGGACTGTGGCTGACAGGAGGACACCCAACCATTCAGGATGGAATCGTCACTCGAAGCGTCATTGGTTCTGCAGCCAACATCTGCAATTTCGTCACGGCAAACTCCATCCGAGTCAAAGCCTGTCCGGGAGGTTATTATGTCTACGAGTTTGCCCAACAAGCTCAGTTAGGCTGTCCTGTTGCTTACTGTGCAGGTAAGCGTTTTACCTGCTATTTGTGCATGAACACAGCAGGGTTAGACTAATGTTTGTTCAAGGACAAATGATGCAAATCGAACGGGCCTGTGGGCTGAAAAGGGCCAGCCAGAGCCCCCACCCTGTGCGTTACTTGTACTTTCCTCAACTGCACACCGTTTCAATTGTTTTCCCGATACAGAAAAAAAAAAAAAAACACCTTTGCAATTTGTTTCATAAACGATACGCTTTACGATATCTGACTTTAGGCCGATATTATACCATCTTTAAAGGGAATATTGGGAGTTTTGTAGTTACTTAAACGAAAGGAGTAGTTAAAGTTGCACTTGTTAAATCAGTGAGTTATATTAAATTGTTATTTACAGTAAATAGTTCTCGATTCTGCCAGACAAATGTCACCCACAATCAGTTCCCGAAAGCTTGTGTTATTGTTTTTTTTTTCTTTCTGGATTCTGCCATCTCGTGGTTGTAAGTTTTATCCTTGGATGAAATAGTTACAGATTTTTAAATGATTGTAAACTAGGCAGGAGATTCATGGGAGTTTTGTCTGCGATCATTACAAAAGATTGAAACATACAAAGAGAATCTGCATTAGAGCCTATGGACGCACTTTGGTCCTTAGGCAGTACAAAGATTACCCCGCAATCGATGGTACATGAGCTCGCTGGAAAGTGTAAAATGTAATTGCTGCCATTTAAAAGGTTGAAACTTTATTCTGTGTTTTTGTCAGTTTTATAAAACGATACTAGTAACCGACTCTCAAATGGTCGTTCTATGCTGCGATCAAAACTTGAGAACCCTGCGTAAGAGAACAAAAATTCTCTCAAATTATGAGCTCCTACGGTAGTTGTAGTTTTTAAGCGGTTGACAAACAGCTGCTCTACATTTCTTGTAAAACTGTTCGAAATGTGTGGCATACGGATTTTAAATGCGCTCATGATTTTATGTAAAGGTGTACACGCAAGGTTCCCCTTTTGATTGCGAGTCGGGAAAACAACAAGTGCTGTGTCGCACCACACACTTAGCGTGTATGCCACCATTACAGTTCAAAGTTGCCACCTGAACTATAGGCCAGCGTCCAACCCGAGCTTCATAAATGAACGTAAACTTCGAAAAGAAACTTAACTTTATCGTTTTGTTGCCATCTCTTTACAGGTCCAGGTGTATTCTACCCATTTGGGCCAGAAATAGCAGACTCGATAAATCCTGCTTCTGATGATGGATCCTCCTCTAGCATTGCACTCTCAAGTCCCTTTCAGTTTTTTGGCCGCGCTCAACAGCGGATCTATGTGAGAAAAGAGAGAGACAGTACTAATGTTCTGGCTATTGAAACTGCGTTTGGAACTAAGAAAAATATTTGAAAAAACACTCATTCTGTGGCTAAGACGCTTGTCTTGTGTTTCAGGTGAACAACAATGGATTTATCACATTCAACCAGTCATCATCTCAATACATCCCATACTCGTTTCCTGCTAATGGAAGCCAAGATGTCATCGCTGGTTTCTGGACAAACCTTGACAACAGCGCCAGTGGCTCAGTTTCTTATCAGCAGTACAGTAGTGGAAGTGTTCTGACTCAAGCTACTCAGGATATAAGCACATATTTCCCAAATCTGCCCTTTAATGCTTCTTGGGTCTTTGTTGCAACGTGGAATAATGTACCTTACCGTCTGACCACCGCAGTAAGCATTGGATAAACGTTTTCATTAAATGTCAATTCAAACCTTGAAAATGTTTACACGTCTACAATCGATTTGGAATAAATGGTCTTTGAATTGTTTTTTTCAGCAATCATCTTTTCAAGTGGTATTGATTTCAGGAAGTAAAAATGAGTCCTTTGTTCTGATGAATTATGTTAAAATGGCTGCAACGGGACTTCCAGTGCAGGTAAAACAAAGATGTTTTTAATAATATTTTTCTCTTTTTGCTTTACATGTGTGCTTTGGTCTAGATTCCAGGGCTTAGGACAATGAAAGTGACAACACGAATTGTGAATCACAACGAAAGTGTAGCGCCTCCTGTACATTTATTTAGTTTTGCGAGCTAGAGATTCAATCTCTGTTGTCTCCAGCAATTGTTTTGTGCTGATGCCGTTACAAAACTTTCTACTTAACCCAAGCGGATTCGCAACCTCCAAAAATCACAATAAGCAGTGTTTCAGTTTCATGGTGCTCTGTAGTAAAAACAGTCTATTTAGACCTTTTTCTCTATTCTTCCAGGCTGGATATAACACGTTTAACTCCACAAAATACTTTGTGATTCCTGGATCGAACAATGGCAGCACCGTGACAAACCTCTTGAACAACAGCAACGTCAACGTCTCTGGCCGATGGGCGTTCAGAGTGAACACTGGACAAGTGGTCGACGCTGTGAATAGTTGAGTAATTGCCTCCCTATAGACATTGTATAGTCCGATGCTTGACAGTGTTTTATATCTTTTATTTAAAAAAAAATGACAATAACTTCAAAGTTGTTACATTTGATGTTTTTCAGTCGTTGCTGACGATCCGTGTTTAAACTACACCATAATAGATGAACCTAGAAGATCTGTAGACAATCGTTATTCGGGATACTCTATATGTGATTCTTACACCGCCTGGGCGGGCTGGTATCGTCTCTTCATCCGTGGTCAAAGTGTTCGAATGGCAGGCAGTTGTGTCCAAACTCAAAGCTGTGGCAGTAGTATTGGACTGTGGCTGACAGGAGGACACCCAACCATTCAGGATGGAATCGTCACTCGAAGCGTCATTGGTTCTGCAGCCAACATCTGCAATTTCGTCACGGCAAACTCCATCCGAGTCAAAGCCTGTCCGGGAGGTTATTATGTCTACGAGTTTGCCCAACAAGCTCAGTTAGGCTGTCCTGTTGCTTACTGTGCAGGTAAGCGTTTTACCTGCTATTTGTGCATGAACACAGCAGGGTTAGACTAATGTTTGTTCAAGGACAAATGATGCAAATCGAACGGGCCTGTGGGCTGAAAAGGGCCAGCCAGAGCCCCCACCCTGTGCGTTACTTGTACTTTCCTCAACTGCACACCGTTTCAATTGTTTTCCCGATACAGAAAAAAAAAAAAAAACACCTTTGCAATTTGTTTCATAAACGATACGCTTTACGATATCTGACTTTAGGCCGATATTATACCATCTTTAAAGGGAATATTGGGAGTTTTGTAGTTACTTAAACGAAAGAAGTAGTTAAAGTTGCACTTGTTAAATCAGTGAGTTATATTAAATTGTTATTTACAGTAAATAGTTCTCGATTCTGCCAGACAAATGTCACCCACAATCAGTTCCCGAAAGCTTGTGTTATTGGTTTTTTTTTTTCTTTCTGGATTCTGCCATCTCGTGGTTGTAAGTTTTATCCTTGGGTGAAATAGTTACAGATTTTTAAATGATTGTAAACTAGGCAGGAGATTCATGGGAGTTTTGTCTGCGATCATTACAAAAGATTGAAACGTACAAAGAGAATCTGCATTAGAGCCTATGGACGCACTTTGGTCCTTAGGCAGTACAAAGATTACCCCGCAATCGATGGTACATGAGCTCCCTGGAAAGTGTAAAATGTAATTGCTGCCATTTAAAAGGTTGAAACTTTATTCTGTGTTTTTGTCAGTTTTATAAAACGATACTAGTAACCGACTCTCAAATGGTCGTTCTATGCTGCGATCAAAACTTGAGAACCCTGCGTAAGAGAACAAAAATTCTCTCAAATTATGAGCTCCTACGGTAGTTGTAGTTTTTAAGCGGTTGACAAACAGCTGCTCTACATTTCTTGTAAAACTGTCCGAAATGTGTGGCATACGGATTTTAAATGCGCTCATGATTTTATGTAAAGGTGTACACGCAAGGTTCCCCTTTTGATTGCGAGTCGGGAAAACAACAAGTGCTGTGTCGCACCACACACTTAGCGTGTATGCCACCATTACAGTTCAAAGTTGCCACCTGAACTATAGGCCAGCGTCCAACCCGAGCTTCATAAATGAACGTAAACTTCGAAAAGAAACTTAACTTTATCGTTTTGTTGCCATCTCTTTACAGGTCCAGGTGTATTCTACCCATTTGGGCCAGAAAGAGCAGACTCGATAAATCCTGCTTCTGATGATGGATCCTCCTCTAGCATTGCACTCTCAAGTCCCTTTCAGTTTTTTGGCCGCGCTCAACAGCGGATCTATGTGAGAAAAGAGAGAGACAGTACTAATGTTCTGGCTATTGAAACTGCGTTTGGAACTAAGAAAAATATTTGAAAAAACACTCATTCTGTGGCTAAGACGCTTGTCTTGTGTTTCAGGTGAACAACAATGGATTTATCACATTCAACCAGTCATCATCTCAATACATCCCATACTCGTTTCCTGCTAATGGAAGCCAAGATGTCATCGCTGGTTTCTGGACAAACCTTGACAACAGCGCCAGTGGCTCAGTTTCTTATCAGCAGTACAGTAGTGGAAGTGTTCTGACTCAAGCTACTCAGGATATAAACACATATTTCCCAAATCTGCCCTTTAATGCTTCTTGGGTCTTTGTTGCAACGTGGAATAATGTACCTTACCGTCTGACCACCGCAGTAAGCATTGGATAAACGTTTTCATTAAATGTCAATTCAAACCTTGAAAATGTTTACACGTCTACAATCGATTTGGAATAAATGATCTTTGAATTGTTTTTTTCAGCAATCATCTTTTCAAGTGGTATTGATTTCAGGAAGTAAAAATGAGTCCTTTGTTCTGATGAATTATGTTAAAATGGCTGCAACGGGACTTCCAGTGCAGGTAAAACAAAGATGTTTTTAATAATATTTTTCTCTTTTTGCTTTACATGTGTGCTTTGGTCTAGATTCCAGGGCTTAGGTCAATGAAAGTGACAACACGAATTGTGAATCACAACGAAAGTGTAGCGCCTCCTGTACATTTATTTAGTTTTGCGAGCTAGAGATTCAATCTCTGTTGTCTCCAGCAATTGTTTTGTGCTGATGCCGTTACAAAACTTTCTACTTAACCCAAGCGGATTCGCAACCTCCAAAAATCACAATAAGCAGTGTTTCAGTTTCATGGTGCTCTGTAGTAAAAACAGTCTATTTAGACCTTTTTCTCTATTCTTCCAGGCTGGATATAACACGTTTAACTCCACAAAATACTTTGTGATTCCTGGATCGAACAATGGCAGCACCGTGACAAACCTCTTGAACAACAGCAACGTCAACGTCTCTGGCCGATGGGCGTTCAGAGTGAACACTGGACAAGTGGTCGACACTGTGAATAGTTGAGTAATTGCCTCCCTATAGACATTGTATAGTCCGATGCTTGACAGTGTTTTATATCTTTTATTTAAAAAAAAATGACAATAACTTCAAAGTTGTTACATTTGATGTTTTTCAGTCGTTGCTGACGATCCGTGTTTAAACTACACCATAATAGATGAACCTAGAAGATCTGTAGACAATCGTTATTCGGGATACTCTATATGTGATTCTTACACCGCCTGGGCGGGCTGGTATCGTCTCTTCATCCGTGGTCAAAGTGTTCGAATGGCAGGCAGTTGTGTCCAAACTCAAAGCTGTGGCAGTAGTATTGGACTGTGGCTGACAGGAGGACACCCAACCATTCAGGATGGAATCGTCACTCGAAGCGTCATTGGTTCTGCAGCCAACATCTGCAATTTCGTCACGGCAAACTCCATCCGAGTCAAAGCCTGTCCGGGAGGTTATTATGTCTACGAGTTTGCCCAACAAGCTCAGTTAGGCTGTCCTGTTGCTTACTGTGCAGGTAAGCGTTTTACCTGCTATTTGTGCATGAACACAGCAGGGTTAGACTAATGTTTGTTCAAGGACAAATGATGCAAATCGAACGGGCCTGTGGGCTGAAAAGGGCCAGCCAGAGCCCCCACCCTGTGCGTTACTTGTACTTTCCTCAACTGCACACCGTTTCAATTGTTTTCCCGATACAGAAAAAAAAAAAAAACACCTTTGCAATTTGTTTCATAAACGATACGCTTTACGATATCTGACTTTAGGCCGATATTATACCATCTTTAAAGGGAATATTGGGAGTTTTGTAGTTACTTAAACGAAAGAAGTAGTTAAAGTTGCACTTGTTAAATCAGTGAGTTATATTAAATTGTTATTTACAGTAAATAGTTCTCGATTCTGCCAGACAAATGTCACCCACAATCAGTTCCCGAAAGCTTGTGTTATTGTTTTTTTTTTTTCTTTCTGGATTCTGCCATCTCGTGGTTGTAAGTTTTATCCTTGGGTGAAATAGTTACAGATTTTTAAATGATTGTAAACTAGGCAGGAGATTCATGGGAGTTTTGTCTGCGATCATTACAAAAGATTGAAACGTACAAAGAGAATCTGCATTAGAGCCTATGGACGCACTTTGGTCCTTAGGCAGTACAAAGATTACCCCGCAATCGATGGTACATGAGCTCCCTGGAAAGTGTAAAATGTAATTGCTGCCATTTAAAAGGTTGAAACTTTATTCTGTGTTTTTGTCAGTTTTATAAAACGATACTAGTAACCGACTCTCAAATGGTCGTTCTATGCTGCGATCAAAACTTGAGAACCCTGCGTAAGAGAACAAAAATTCTCTCAAATTATGAGCTCCTACGGTAGTTGTAGTTTTTAAGCGGTTGACAAACAGCTGCTCTACATTTCTTGTAAAACTGTTCGAAATGTGTGGCATACGGATTTTAAATGCGCTCATGATTTTATGTAAAGGTGTACACGCAAGGTTCCCCTTTTGATTGCGAGTCGGGAAAACAACAAGTGCTGTGTCGCACCACACACTTAGCGTGTATGCCACCATTACAGTTCAAAGTTGCCACCTGAACTATAGGCCAGCGTCCAACCCGAGCTTCATAAATGAACGTAAACTTCGAAAAGAAACTTAACTTTATCGTTTTGTTGCCATCTCTTTACAGGTCCAGGTGTATTCTACCCATTTGGGCCAGAAAGAGCAGACTCGATAAATCCTGCTTCTGATGATGGATCCTCCTCTAGCATTGCACTCTCAAGTCCCTTTCAGTTTTTTGGCCGCGCTCAACAGCGGATCTATGTGAGAAAAGAGAGAGACAGTACTAATGTTCTGGCTATTGAAACTGCGTTTGGAACTAAGAAAATATTTGAAAAAACACTCATTCTGTGGCTAAGACGCTTGTCTTGTGTTTCAGGTGAACAACAATGGATTTATCACATTCAACCAGTCATCATCTCAATACATCCCATACTCGTTTCCTGCTAATGGAAGCCAAGATGTCATCGCTGGTTTCTGGACAAACCTTGACAACAGCGCCAGTGGCTCAGTTTCTTATCAGCAGTACAGTAGTGGAAGTGTTCTGACTCAAGCTACTCAGGATATAAACACATATTTCCCAAATCTGCCCTTTAATGCTTCTTGGGTCTTTGTTGCAACGTGGAATAATGTACCTTACCGTCTGACCACCGCAGTAAGCATTGGATAAACGTTTTCATTAAATGTCAATTCAAACCTTGAAAATGTTTACACGTCTACAATCGATTTGGAATAAATGATCTTTGAATTGTTTTTTTCAGCAATCATCTTTTCAAGTGGTATTGATTTCAGGAAGTAAAAATGAGTCCTTTGTTCTGATGAATTATGTTAAAATGGCTGCAACGGGACTTCCAGTGCAGGTAAAACAAAGATGTTTTTAATAATATTTTTCTCTTTTTGCTTTACATGTGTGCTTTGGTCTAGATTCCAGGGCTTAGGTCAATGAAAGTGACAACACGAATTGTGAATCACAACGAAAGTGTAGCACCTCCTGTACATTTATTTAGTTTTGCGAGCTAGAGATTCAATCTCTGTTGTCTCCAGCAATTGTTTTGTGCTGATGCCGTTACAAAACTTTCTACTTAACCCAAGCGGATTCGCAACCTCCAAAATCACAATAAGCAGTGTTTTCAGTTTCATGGTGCTCTGTAGTAAAAACAGTCTATTTAGACCTTTTTCTCTATTCTTCCAGGCTGGATATAACACGTTTAACTCCACAAAATACTTTGTTATTCCTGGATCGAACAATGGCAGCACCGTGACAAACCTCTTGAACAACAGCAACGTCAACGTCTCTGGCCGATGGGCGTTCAGAGTGAACACTGGACAAGTGGTCGACGCTGTGAATAGTTGAGTAATTGCCTCCCTATAGACATTGTATAGTCCGATGCTTGACAGTGTTTTATATCTTTTATTAAAAAAAAAATGACAATAACTTCAAAGTTGTTACATTTGATGTTTTTCAGTCGTTGCTGACGATCCGTGTTTAAACTACACCATAATAGATGAACCTAGAAGATCTGTAGACAATCGTTATTCGGGATACTCTATATGTGATTCTTACACCGCCTGGGCGGGGCTGGTATCGTCTCTTCATCCGTGGTCAAAGTGTTCGAATGGCAGGCAGTTGTGTCCAAACTCAAAGCTGTGGCAGTAGTATTGGACTGTGGCTGACAGGAGGACACCCAACCATTCAGGATGGAATCGTCACTCGAAGCGTCATTGGTTCTGCAGCCAACATCTGCAATTTCGTCACGGCAAACTCCATCCGAGTCAAAGCCTGTCCGGGAGGTTATTATGTCTACGAGTTTGCCCAACAAGCTCAGTTAGGCTGTCCTGTTGCTTACTGTGCAGGTAAGCGTTTTACCTGCTATTTGTGCATGAACACAGCAGGGTTAGACTAATGTTTGTTCAAGGACAAATGATGCAAATCGAACGGGCCTGTGGGCTGAAAAGGGCCAGCCAGAGCCCCCACCCTGTGCGTTACTTGTACTTTCCTCAACTGCCACACCGTTTCAATTGTTTTCCCGATACAGAAAAAAAAAAAAAACACCTTTGCAATTTGTTTCATAAACGATACGCTTTACGATATCTGACTTTAGGCCGATATTATACCATCTTTAAAGGGAATATTGGGAGTTTTGTAGTTACTTAAACGAAAGAAGTAGTTAAAGTTGCACTTGTTAAATCAGTGAGTTATATTAAATTGTTATTTACAGTAAATAGTTCTCGATTCTGCCAGACAAATGTCACCCACAATCAGTTCCCGAAAGCTTGTGTTATTGTTTTTTTTTTTCTTTCTGGATTCTGCCATCTCGTGGTTGTAAGTTTTATCCTTGGGTGAAATAGTTACAGATTTTTAAATGATTGTAAACTAGGCAGGAGATTCATGGGAGTTTTGTCTGCGATCATTACAAAAGATTGAAACGTACAAAGAGAATCTGCATTAGAGCCTATGGACGCACTTTGGTCCTTAGGCAGTACAAAGATTACCACCCGCAATCGATGGTACATGAGCTCCCTGGAAAGTGTAAAATGTAATTGCTGCCATTTAAAAGGTTGAAACTTTATTCTGTGTTTTTGTCAGTTTTATAAAACGATACTAGTAACCGACTCTCAAATGGTCGTTCTATGCTGCGATCAAAACTTGAGAACCCTGCGTAAGAGAACAAAAATTCTCTCAAATTATGAGCTCTTACGGTAGTTGTAGTTTTTAAGCGGTTGACAAACAGCTGCTCTACATTTCTTGTAAAACTGTTCGAAATGTGTGGCATACGGATTTTAAATGCGCTCATGATTTTATGTAAAGGTGTACACGCAAGGTTCCCCTTTTGATTGCGAGTCGGGAAAACAACAAGTGCTGTGTCGCACCACACACTTAGCGTGTATGCCACCATTACAGTGCAAAGTTGCCACCTGAACTATAGGCCAGCGTCCAACCCGAGCTTCATAAATGAACGTAAACTTCGAAAAGAAACTTAACTTTATCGTTTTGTTGCCATCTCTTTACAGGTCCAGGTGTATTCTACCCATTTGGGCCAGAAAGAGCAGACTCGATAAATCCTGCTTCTGATGATGGATCCTCCTCTAGCATTGCACTCTCAAGTCCCTTTCAGTTTTTTGGCCGCGCTCAACAGCGGATCTATGTGAGAAAAGAGAGAGACAGTACTAATGTTCTGGCTATTGAAACTGCGTTTGGAACTAAGAAAAATATTTGAAAAAACACTCATTCTGTGGCTAAGACGCTTGTCTTGTGTTTCAGGTGAACAACAATGGATTTATCACATTCAACCAGTCATCATCTCAATACATCCCATACTCGTTTCCTGCTAATGGAAGCCAAGATGTCATCGCTGGTTTCTGGACAAACCTTGACAACAGCGCCAGTGGCTCAGTTTCTTATCAGCAGTACAGTAGTGGAAGTGTTCTGACTCAAGCTACTCAGGATATAAACACATATTTCCCAAATCTGCCCTTTAATGCTTCTTGGGTCTTTGTTGCAACGTGGAATAATGTACCTTACCGTCTGACCACCGCAGTAAGCATTGGATAAACGTTTCATTAAATGTCAATTCAAACCTTGAAAATGTTTACACGTCTACAATCGATTTGGAATAAATGATCTTTGAATTGTTTTTTCAGCAATCATCTTTTCAAGTGGTATTGATTTCAGGAAGTAAAAATGAGTCCTTTGTTCTGATGAATTATGTTAAAATGGCTGCAACGGGACTTCCAGTGCAGGTAAAAACAAAGATGTTTTTAATAATATTTTTCTCTTTTTGCTTTACATGTGTGCTTTGGTCTAGATTCCAGGGCTTAGGACAATGAAAGTGACAACACGAATTGTGAATCACAACGAAAGTGTAGCGCCTCCTGTACATTTATTTAGTTTTGCGAGCTAGAGATTCAATCTCTGTTGTCTCCAGCAATTGTTTTGTGCTGATGCCGTTACAAAACTTTCTACTTAACCCAAGCGGATTCGCAACCTCCAAAAATCACAATAAGCAGTGTTTCAGTTTCATGGTGCTCTGTAGTAAAAACAGTCTATTTAGACCTTTTTCTCTATTCTTCCAGGCTGGATATAACACGTTTAACTCCACAAAATACTTTGTTATTCCTGGATCGAACAATGGCAGCACCGTGACAAACCTCTTGAACAACAGCAACGTCAACGTCTCTGGCCGATGGGCGTTCAGAGTGAACACTGGACAAGTGGTCGACACTGTGAATAGTTGAGTAATTGCCTCCCTATAGACATTGTATAGTCCGATGCTTGACAGTGTTTTATATCTTTTATTAAAAAAAAAATGACAATAACTTCAAAGTTGTTACATTTGATGTTTTTCAGTCGTTGCTGACGATCCGTGTTTAAACTACACCATAATAGATGAACCTAGAAGATCTGTAGACAATCGTTATTCGGGATACTCTATATGTGATTCTTACAACACCGCCCTGGGCGGGCTGGTATCGTCTCTTCATCCGTGGTCAAAGTGTTCGAATGGCAGGCAGTTGTGTCCCAAACTCAAAGCTGTGGCAGTAGTATTGGACTGTGGCTGACAGGAGGACACCCAACCATTCAGGATGGAATCGTCACTCGAAGCGTCATTGGTTCTGCAGCCAACATCTGCAATTTCGTCACGGCAAACTCCATCCGAGTCAAAGCCTGTCCGGGAGGTTATTATGTCTACGAGTTTGCCCAACAAGCTCAGTTAGGCTGTCCTGTTGCTTACTGTGCAGGTAAGCGTTTTACCTGCTATTTGTGCATGAACACAGCAGGGTTAGACTAATGTTTGTTCAAGGACAAATGATGCAAATCGAACGGGCCTGTGGGCTGAAAAGGGCCAGCCAGAGCCCCCACCCTGTGCGTTACTTGTACTTTCCTCAACTGCACACCGTTTCAATTGTTTTCCCGATACAGAAAAAAAAAAAAAACACCTTTGCAATTTGTTTCATAAACGATACGCTTTACGATATCTGACTTTAGGCCGATATTATACCATCTTTAAAGGGAATATTGGGAGTTTTGTAGTTACTTAAACGAAAGAAGTAGTTAAAGTTGCACTTGTTAAATCAGTGAGTTATATTAAATTGTTATTTACAGTAAATAGTTCTCGATTCTGCCAGACAAATGTCACCCACAATCAGTTCCCGAAAGCTTGTGTTATTGTTTTTTTTTTTCTTTCTGGATTCTGCCATCTCGTGGTTGTAAGTTTTATCCTTGGGTGAAATAGTTACAGATTTTTAAATGATTGTAAACTAGGCAGGAGATTCATGGGAGTTTTGTCTGCGATCATTACAAAAGATTGAAACGTACAAAGAGAATCTGCATTAGAGCCTATGGACGCACTTTGGTCCTTAGGCAGTACAAAGATTACCCCGCAATCGATGGTACATGAGCTCCCTGGAAAGTGTAAAATGTAATTGCTGCCATTTAAAAGGTTGAAACTTTATTCTGTGTTTTTGTCAGTTTTATAAAACGATACTAGTAACCGACTCTCAAATGGTCGTTCTATGCTGCGATCAAAACTTGAGAACCCTGCGTAAGAGAACAAAAATTCTCTCAAATTATGAGCTCCTACGGTAGTTGTAGTTTTTAAGCGGTTGACAAACAGCTGCTCTACATTTCTTGTAAAACTGTTTCGAAATGTGTGGCATACGGATTTTTAAATGCGCTCATGATTTTATGTAAAGGTGTACACGCAAGGTTCCCCTTTTGATTGCGAGTCGGGAAAACAACAAGTGCTGTGTCGCACCACACACTTAGCGTGTATGCCACCATTACAGTTCAAAGTTGCCACCTGAACTATAGGCCAGCGTCCAACCCGAGCTTCATAAATGAACGTAAACTTCGAAAAGAAACTTAACTTTATCGTTTTGTTGCCATCTCTTTACAGGTCCAGGTGTATTCTACCCATTTGGGCCAGAAAGAGCAGACTCGATAAATCCTGCTTCTGATGATGGATCCTCCTCTAGCATTGCACTCTCAAGTCCCTTTCAGTTTTTGGCCGCGCTCAACAGCGGATCTATGTGAGAAAAGAGAGAGACAGTACTAATGTTCTGGCTATTGAAACTGCGTTTGGAACTAAGAAAAATATTTGAAAAAACACTCATTCTGTGGCTAAGACGCTTGTCTTGTGTTTCAGGTGAACAACAATGGATTTATCACATTCAACCAGTCATCATCTCAATACATCCCATACTCGTTTCCTGCTAATGGAAGCCAAGATGTCATCGCTGGTTTCTGGACAAACCTTGACAACAGCGCCAGTGGCTCAGTTTCTTATCAGCAGTACAGTAGTGGAAGTGTTCTGACTCAAGCTACTCAGGATATAAACACATATTTCCCAAATCTGCCCTTTAATGCTTCTTGGGTCTTTGTTGCAACGTGGAATAATGTACCTTACCGTCTGACCACCGCAGTAGCATTGGATAACGTTTTCATTAAATGTCAATTCAAACCTTGAAAATGTTTACACGTCTACAATCGATTTGGAATAAATGATCTTTGAATTGTTTTTTTCAGCAATCATCTTTTCAAGTGGTATTGATTTCAGGAAGTAAAAATGAGTCCTTTGTTCTGATGAATTATGTTAAAATGGCTGCAACGGGACTTCCAGTGCAGGTAAAACAAAGATGTTTTAATAATATTTTTCTCTTTTTGCTTTACATGTGTGCTTTGGTCTAGATTCCAGGGCTTAGGTCAATGAAAGTGACAACACGAATTGTGAATCACAATGAAAGTGTAGCGCCTCCTGTACATTTATTTAGTTTTGCGAGCTAGAGATTCAATCTCTGTTGTCTCCAGCAATTGTTTTGTGCTGATGCCGTTACAAAACTTTCTACTTAACCCAAGCGGATTCGCAACCTCCAAAAATCACAATAAGCAGTGTTTTCAGTTTCATGGTGCTCTGTAGTAAAAACAGTCTATTTAGACCTTTTTCTCTATTCTTCCAGGCTGGATATAACACGTTTAACTCCACAAAATACTTTGTTATTCCTGGATCGAACAATGGCAGCACCGTGACAAACCTCTTGAACAACAGCAACGTCAACGTCTCTGGCCGATGGGCGTTCAGAGTGAACACTGGACAAGTGGTCGACACTGTGAATAGTTTGAGTAATTGCCTCCCTATAGACATTGTATAGTCCGATGCTTGACAGTGTTTTATATCTTTTATTAAAAAAAAATGACAATAACTTCAAAGTTGTTACATTTGATGTTTTTCAGTCGTTGCTTGACGATCCGTGTTTAAACTACACCATAATAGATGAACCTAGAAGATCTGTAGACAATCGTTATTCGGGATACTCTATATGTGATTCTTACACCGCCTGGGCGGGCTGGTATCGTCTCTTCATCCGTGGTCAAAGTGTTCGAATGGCAGGCAGTTGTGTCCAAACTCAAAGCTGTGGCAGTAGTATTGGACTGTGGCTGACAGGAGGACACCCAACCATTCAGGATGGAATCGTCACTCGAAGCGTCATTGGTTCTGCAGCCAACATCTGCAATTTCGTCACGGCAAACTCCATCCGAGTCAAAGCCTGTCCGGGAGGTTATTATGTCTACGAGTTTGCCCAACAAGCTCAGTTAGGCTGTCCTGTTGCTTACTGTGCAGGTAAGCGTTTTACCTGCTATTTGTGCATGAACACAGCAGGGTTAGACTAATGTTTGTTCAAGGACAAATGATGCAAATCGAACGGGCCTGTGGGCTGAAAAGGGCCAGCCAGAGCCCCCACCCTGTGCGTTACTTGTACTTTCCTCAACTGCACACCGTTTCAATTGTTTCCCGATACAGAAAAAAAAAAAAACACCTTTGCAATTTGTTTCATAAACGATACGCTTTACGATATCTGACTTAGGCCGATATTATACCATCTTTAAAGGGAATATTGGAGTTTTGTAGTTACTTAAACGAAAGAAGTAGTTAAAGTTGCACTTGTTAAATCAGTGAGTTATATTAAATTGTTATTTACAGTAAATAGTTCTCGATTCTGCCAGACAAATGTCACCCACAATCAGTTCCCGAAAGCTTGTGTTATTGTTTTTTTTTTTTCTTTCTGGATTCTGCCATCTCGTGGTTGTAAGTTTTATCCTTGGGTGAAATAGTTACAGATTTTTAAATGATTGTAAACTAGGCAGGAGATTCATGGGAGTTTTGTCTGCGATCATTACAAAAGATTGAAACGTACAAAGAGAATCTGCATTAGAGCCTATGGACGCACTTTGGTCCTTAGGCAGTACAAAGATTACCCCGCAATCGATGGTACATGAGCTCCCTGGAAAGTGTAAAATGTAATTGCTGCCATTTAAAAGGTTGAAACTTTATTCTGTGTTTTTGTCAGTTTTATAAAACGATACTAGTAACCGACTCTCAAATGGTCGTTCTATGCTGCGATCAAAACTTGAGAACCCTGCGTAAGAGAACAAAAATTCTCTCAAATTATGAGCTCCTACGGTAGTTGTAGTTTTTAAGCGGTTGACAAACAGCTGCTCTACATTTCTTGTAAAACTGTTCGAAATGTGTGGCATACGGATTTTAAATGCGCTCATGATTTTATGTAAAGGTGTACACGCAAGGTTCCCCTTTTGATTGCGAGTCGGGAAAAACAACAAGTGCTGTGTCGCACCACACACTTAGCGTGTATGCCACCATTACAGTTCAAAGTTGCCACCTGAACTATAGGCCAGCGTCCAACCCGAGCTTCATAAATGAACGTAAACTTCGAAAAGAAACTTAACTTTATCGTTTTGTTGCCATCTCTTTACAGGTCCAGGTGTATTCTACCCATTTGGGGCCAGAAAGAGCAGACTCGATAAATCCTGCTTCTGATGATGGATCCTCCTCTAGCATTGCACTCTCAAGTCCCTTTCAGTTTTTTGGCCGCGCTCAACAGCGGATCTATGTGAGAAAAGAGAGAGACAGTACTAATGTTCTGGCTATTGAAACTGCGTTTGGAACTAAGAAAAATATTTGAAAAAACACTCATTCTGTGGCTAAGACGCTTGTCTTGTGTTTCAGGTGAACAACAATGGATTTATCACATTCAACCAGTCATCATCTCAATACATCCCATACTCGTTTCCTGCTAATGGAAGCCAAGATGTCATCGCTGGTTTCTGGACAAACCTTGACAACAGCGCCAGTGGCTCAGTTTCTTATCAGCAGTACAGTAGTGGAAGTGTTCTGACTCAAGCTACTCAGGATATAAACACATATTTCCCAAATCTGCCCTTTAATGCTTCTTGGGTCTTTGTTGCAACGTGGAATAATGTACCTTACCGTCTGACCACCGCAGTAAGCATTGGATAAACGTTTTCATTAAATGTCAATTCAAACCTTGAAAATGTTTACACGTCTACAATCGATTTGGAATAAATGATCTTTGAATTGTTTTTTTCAGCAATCATCTTTTCAAGTGGTATTGATTTCAGGAAGTAAAAATGAGTCCTTTGTTCTGATGAATTATGTTAAATGGCTGCAACGGGACTTCCAGTGCAGGTAAAACAAAGATGTTTTTAATAATATTTTTCTCTTTTTGCTTTACATGTGTGCTTTGGTCTAGATTCCAGGGCTTAGGTCAATGAAAGTGACAACACGAATTGTGAATCACAACGAAAGTGTAGCACCTCCTGTACATTTATTTAGTTTTGCGAGCTAGAGATTCAATCTCTGTTGTCTCCAGCAATTGTTTTGTGCTGATGCCGTTACAAAACTTTCTACTTAACCCAAGCGGATTCGCAACCTCCAAAAATCACAATAAGCAGTGTTTCAGTTTCATGGTGCTCTGTAGTAAAAACAGTCTATTTAGACCTTTTTCTCTATTCTTCCAGGCTGGATATAACACGTTTAACTCCACAAAATACTTTGTGATTCCTGGATCGAACAATGGCAGCACCGTGACAAACCTCTTGAACAACAGCAACGTCAACGTCTCTGGCCGATGGGCGTTCAGAGTGAACACTGGACAGTGGTCGACACTGTGAATAGTTGAGTAATTGCCTCCCTATAGACATTGTATAGTCCGATGCTTGACAGTGTTTTATATCTTTTATTAAAAAAAAATTACAATAACTTCAAAGTTGTTACATTTGATGTTTTTCAGTCGTTGCTGACGATCCGTGTTTAAACTACACCATAATAGATGAACCTAGAAGATCTGTAGACAATCGTTATTCGGGATACTCTATATGTGATTCTTACAAACCGCCTGGGCGGGCTGGTATCGTCTCTTCATCCGTGGTCAAAGTGTTCGAATGGCAGGCAGTTGTGTCCAAACTCAAAGCTGTGGCAGTAGTATTGGACTGTGGCTGACAGGAGGACACCCAACCATTCAGGATGGAATCGTCACTCGAAGCGTCATTGGTTCTGCAGCCAACATCTGCAATTTCGTCACGGCAAACTCCATCCGAGTCAAAGCCTGTCCGGGAGGTATTATGTCTACGAGTTTGCCCAACAAGCTCAGTTAGGCTGTCCTGTTGCTTACTGTGCAGGTAAGCGTTTACCTGCTATTTGTGCATGAACACAGCAGGGTTAGACTAATGTTTGTTCAAGGACAAATGATGCAAATCGAACGGGCCTGTGGGCTGAAAAGGGCCAGCCAGAGCCCCCACCCTGTGCGTTACTTGTACTTTCCTCAACTGACACACCGTTTCAATTGTTTTCCCGATACAGAAAAAAAAAAAAAACACCTTTGCAATTTGTTTCATAAACGATACGCTTTACGATATCTGACTTTAGGCCGATATTATACCATCTTTAAAGGGAATATTGGGAGTTTTGTAGTTACTTAAACGAAAGAAGTAGTTAAAGTTGCACTTGTTAAAATCAGTGAGTTATATTAAATTGTTATTTACAGTAAATAGTTCTCGATTCTGCCAGACAATGTCACCCACAATCAGTTCCCGAAAGCTTGTGTTATTGTTTTTTTTTTTCTTTCTGGATTCTGCCATCTCGTGTTGTAAGTTTTATCCTTGGGTGAAATAGTTACAGATTTTTAAATGATTGTAAACTAGGCAGGAGATTCATGGGAGTTTTGTCTGCGATCATTACAAAAGATTGAAACGTACAAAGAGAATCTGCATTAGAGCCTATGGACGCACTTTGGTCCTTAGCAGTACAAAGATTACCCCGCAATCGATGGTACATGAGCTCCCTGGAAAGTGTAAAATGTAATTGCTGCCATTTAAAAGGTTGAAACTTTATTCTGTGTTTTTGTCAGTTTTATAAAACGATACTAGTAACCGACTCTCAAATGGTCGTTCTATGCTGCGATCAAAACTTGAGAACCCTGCGTAAGAGAACAAAAATTCTCTCAATTATGAGCTCCTACGGTAGTTGTAGTTTTTAAGCGGTTGACAAACAGCTGCTCTACATTTCTTGTAAAACTGTTCGAAATGTGTGGCATACGGATTTTAAATGCGCTCATGATTTTATGTAAAGGTGTACACGCAAGGTTCCCCTTTTGATTGCGAGTCGGGAAACAACAAGTGCTGTGTCGCACCACACACTTAGCGTGTGTGCCCCCATTACAGTTCAAAGTTGCCACCTGAACTATAGGCCAGCGTCCAACCCGAGCTTCATAAATGAACGTAAACTTCGAAAAGAAACTTAACTTTATCGTTTTGTTGCCATCTCTTTACAGGTCCAGGTGTATTCTACCCATTTGGGCCAGAAAGAGCAGACTCGATAAATCCTGCTTCTGATGATGGATCCTCCTCTAGCATTGCACTCTCAAGTCCCTTTCAGTTTTTTGGCCGCGCTCAACAGCGGATCTATGTGAGAAGAGAGAGAGACAGTACTAATGTTCTGGCTATTGAAACTGCGTTTGGAACTAAGAAAAATATTTGAAAAAAACACTCATTCTGTGGCTAAGACGCTTGTCTTGTGTTTCAGGTGAACAACAATGGATTTATCACATTCAACCAGTCATCATCTCAATACATCCCATACTCGTTTCCTGCTAATGGAAGCCAAGATGTCATCGCTGGTTTCTGGACAAACCTTGACAACAGCGCCAGTGGCTCAGTTTCTTATCAGCAGTACAGTAGTGGAAGTGTTCTGACTCAAGCTACTCAGGATATAAACACATATTTCCCAAATCTGCCCTTTAATGCTTCTTGGGTCTTTGTTGCAACGTGGAATAATGTACCTTACCGTCTGACCACCGCAGTAAGCATTGGATAAACGTTTTCATTAAATGTCAATTCAAACCTTGAAAATGTTTACACGTCTACAATCGATTTGGAATAAATGATCTTTGAATTGTTTTTTTCAGCAATCATCTTTTCAAGTGGTATTGATTTCAGGAAGTAAAAATGAGTCCTTTGTTCTGATGAATTATGTTAAATGGCTGCAACGGGACTTCCAGTGCAGGTAAACAAAGATGTTTTTAATAATATTTTTCTCTTTTTGCTTTACATGTGTGCTTTGGTCTAGATTCCAGGGCTTAGGACAATGAAAGTGACAACACGAATTGTGAATCACAACGAAAGTGTAGCGCCTCCTGTACATTTATTTCGTTTTGCGAGCTAGAGATTCAATCTCTGTTGTCTCCAGCAATTGTTTTGTGCTGATGCCGTTACAAAACTTTCTACTTAACCCAAGCGGATTCGCAACCTCCAAAAATCACAATAAGCAGTGTTTCAGTTTCATGGTGCTCTGTAGTAAAAACAGTCTATTTAGACCTTTTTCTCTATTCTTCCAGGCTGGATATAACACGTTTAACTCCACAAAATACTTTAGTGATTCCTGGATCGAACAATGGCAGCACCGTGACAACCTCTTGAACAACAGCAACGTCAACGTCTCTGGCCGATGGGTGTTCAGAGTGAACACTGGACAAGTGGTCGACGCTGTGAATAGTTGAGTAATTGCCTCCCTATAGACATTGTATAGTCCGATGCTTGACAGTGTTTTATATCTTTTATTAAAAAAAAATGACAATAACTTCAAAGTTTTTACATTTGATGTTTTTCAGTCGTTGCTGACGATCCGTGTTTAAACTACACCATAATAGATGAACCTAGAAGATCTGTAGACAATCGTTATTCGGGATACTCTATATGTGATTCTTACACCGCCTGGGCGGGCTGGTATCGTCTCTTCATCCGTGGTCAAAGTGTTCGAATGGCAGGCAGTTGTGTGTCCAAACTCAAAGCTGTGGCAGTAAGTAGTATTGGACTGTGGCTGACAGGAGGACACCCAACCATTCAGGATGGAATCGTCACTCGAAGCGTCATTGGTTCTGCAGCCAACATCTGCAATTTCGTCACGGCAAACTCCATCCGAGTCAAAGCCTGTCCGGGAGGTATATTATGTCTATCGAGTTTGCCCAACAAGCTCAGTTAGGCTGTCCTGTTGCTTACTGTGCAGGTAAGCGTTTTATCTGCTATTTGTGCATGAACACAGCAGGGTTAGACTAATGTTTGTTCAAGGACAAATGATGCAAATCGAACGGGCCTGTGGGCTGAAAAGGGCCAGCCAGAGCCCCCACCCTGTGCGTTACTTGTACTTTCCTCAACTGCACACCGTTTCAATTGTTTTCCCGATACAGAAAAAAAAAAAAAAAAAAACACCTTTGCAATTTGTTTCATAAACGATACGCTTTACGATATCTGACTTTAGGCCGATATTATACCATCTTTAAAGGGAATATTAGGAGTTTTGTAGTTACTTAAACGAAAGAAGTAGTTAAAGTTGCACTTGTTAAATCAGTGAGTTATATTAAATTGTTATTTACAGTAAATAGTTCTCGATTCTGCCAGACAAATGTCACCCACAATCAGTTCCCGAAAGCTTGTGTTATTGTTTTTTTTTTTCTTTCTGGATTCTGCCATCTCGTGGTTGTAAGTTTTATCCTTGGGTGAAATAGTTACAGATTTTTAAATGATTGTAAACTAGGCAGGAGATTCATGGAGGTTTTGTCTGCGATCATTACAAAGATTGAAACGTACAAAGAGAATCTGCATTAGAGCCTATGGACGCACTTTGGTCCTTAGGCAGTACAAAGATTACCCCGCAATCGATGGTACATGAGCTCCCTGGAAAGTGTAAAATGTAATTGCTGCCATTTAAAAGGTTGAAACTTTATTCTGTGTTTTTGTCAGTTTTATAAAACGATACTAGTAACCGACTCTCAAATGGTCGTTCTATGCTGCGATCAAAACTTGAGAACCCTGCGTAAGAGAACAAAAATTCTCTCAAATTATGAGCTCCTACGGTAGTTGTAGTTTTTAAGCGGTTGACAAACAGCTGCTCTACATTTCTTGTAAAACTGTTCGAAATGTGTGGCATACGGATTTTAAATGCGCTCATGATTTTATGTAAAGGTGTACACGCAAGGTTCCCCTTTTGATTGCGAGTCGGGAAAACAACAAGTGCTGTGTCGCACCACACACTTAGCGTGTATGCCACCCATTACAGTTCAAAGTTGCCACCTGAACTATAGGCCAGCGTCCAACCCGAGCTTCATAAATGAAGGTAAACTTCGAAAAGAAACTTAAGTTTATCGTTTTGTTGCCATCTCTTTACAGGTCCAGGTGTATTCTACCCATTTGGGCCAGAAAGAGCAGACTCGATAAATCCTGCTTCTGATGATGGATCCTCCTCTAGCATTGCACTCTCAAGTCCCTTTCAGTTTTTTGGCCGCGCTCAACAGCGGATCTATGTGAGAAGAGAGAGAGACAGTACTTAATGTTCTGGCTATTGAAACTGCGTTTGGAACTAAGAAAAATATTTGAAAAAACACTCATTCTGTGGCTAAGACGCTTGTCTTGTGTTTCAGGTGAACAACAATGGATTTATCACATTCAACCAGTCATCATCTCAATACATCCCATACTCGTTTCCTGCTAATGGAAGCCAAGATGTCATCGCTGGTTTCTGGACAAACCTTGACAACAGCGCCAGTGGCTCAGTTCTTATCAGCAGTACAGTAGTGGAAGTGTTCTGACTCAAGCTACTCAGGATATAAACACATATTTCCCAAATCTGCCCTTTAATGCTTCTTGGGTCTTTGTTGCAACGTGGAATAATGTACCTTACCGTCTGACCACCGCAGTAAGCATTGGATAAACGTTTTCATTAAATGTCAATTCAAACCTTGAAAATGTTTACACGTCTACAATCGATTTGGAATAAATGATCTTTGAATTGTTTTTTTCAGCAATCATCTTTTCAAGTGGTATTGATTTCAGGAAGTAAAAATGAGTCCTTTGTTCTGATGAATTATGTTAAAATGGCTGCAACGGGACTTCCAGTGCAGGTAAAACAAAGATGTTTTTAATAATATTTTTCTCTTTTTGCTTTACATGTGTGCTTTGGTCTAGATTCCAGGGCTTAGGACAATGAATGTGATAACACGAATTGTGAATCACAACGAAAGTGTAGCGCCTCCTGTACATTTATTTCGTTTTGCGAGCTAGAGATTCAATCTCTGTTGTCTCCAGCAATTGTTTTGTGCTGATGCCGTTACAAAACTTTCTACTTAACCCAAGCGGATTCGCAACCTCCAAAAATCACAATAAGCAGTGTTTCAGTTTCATGGTGCTCTGTAGTAAAAACAGTCTATTTAGACCTTTTTCTCTATTCTTCCAGGCTGGATATAACACGTTTAACTCCACAAAATACTTTGTGATTCCTGGATCGAACAATGGCAGCACCGTGACAAACCTCTTGAACAACAGCAACGTCAACGTCTCTGGCCGATGGGCGTTCAGAGTGAACACTGGACAAGTGGTCGACGCTGTGAATAGTTGAGTAATTGCCTCCCTATAGACATTGTATAGTCCGATGCTTGACAGTGTTTTATATCTTTTATTAAAAAAAAATGACAATAACTTCAAAGTTGTTACATTTGATGTTTTTCAGTCGTTGCTGACGATCCGTGTTTAAACTACACCATAATAGATGAACCTAGAAGATCTGTAGACAATCGTTATTCGGGATACTCTATATGTGATTCTTACACCGCCTGGGCGGGCTGGTATCGTCTCTTCATCCGTGGTCAAAGTGTTCGAATGGCAGGCAGTTGTGTCCAAACTCAAAGCTGTGGCAGTAGTATTGGACTGTGGCTGACAGGAGGACACCCAACCATTCAGGATGGAATCGTCACTCGAAGCGTCATTGGTTCTGCAGCCAACATCTGCAATTTCGTCACGGCAAACTCCATCCGAGTCAAAGCCTGTCCGGGAGGTTATTATGTCTACGAGTTTGCCCAACAAGCTCAGTTAGGCTGTCCTGTTGCTTACTGTGCAGGTAAGCGTTTTACCTGCTATTTGTGCATGAACACAGCAGGGTTAGACTAATGTTTGTTCAAGGACAAATGATGCAAATCGAACGGGCCTGTGGGCTGAAAAGGGCCAGCCAGAGCCCCCACCCTGTGCGTTACTTGTACTTTCCTCAACTGCACACCGTTTCAATTGTTTTCCCGATACAGAAAAAAAAAAAAAAAAACACCTTTGCAATTTGTTTCATAAACGATACGCTTTACGATATCTGACTTTAGGCCGATATTATACCATCTTTAAAGGGAATATTAGTAGTTTTGTAGTTACTTAAACGAAAGAAGTAGTTAAAGTTGCACTTGTTAAATCAGTGAGTTATATTAAATTGTTACTTACAGTAAATAGTTCTCGATTCTGCCAGACAAATGTCACCCACAATCAGTTCCCGAAAGCTTGTGTTATTGTTTTTTTTTTCTTTCTGGATTCTGCCATCTCGTGGTTGTAAGTTTTATCCTTGGGTGAAATAGTTACAGATTTTTAAATGATTGTAAACTAGGCAGGAGATTCATGGGAGTTTTGTCTGCGATCATTACAAAAGATTGAAACGTACAAAGAGAATCTGCATTAGAACCTATGGACGCACTTTGGTCCTTAGGCAGTACAAAGATTACTCCGCAATCGATGGTACATGAGCTCCCTGGAAAGTGTAAAATGTAATTGCTGCCATTTAAAAGGTTGAAACTTTATTCTGTGTTTTTGTCAGTTTTATAAAACGATACTAGTAACCGACTCTCAAATGGTCGTTCTATGCTGCGATCAAAACTTGAGAACCCTGCGTAAGAGAACAAAAATTCTCTCAAATTATGAGCTCCTACGGTAGTTTTAGTTTTAAGCGGTTGACAAACAGCTGCTCTACATTTCTTGTAAAACTATTCAAAATGTGTGGCATACAGATTTTAAATGCGCTCATGATTTTATGTAAAGGTGTACATGCAAGGTTCCCCTTTTGATTGCGAGTCGGGAAAACAACAAGTGCTGTGTCGCACCACACACTTAGCGTGTATGCCACCATTACAGTTCAAAGTTGCCACCTGAACTATAGGCCAGCGTCCAACCCGAGCTTCATAAATGAAGGTAAACTTCGAAAAGAAACTTAAGTTTATCGTTTTGTTGCCATCTCTTTACAGGTCCAGGTGTATTCTACCCATTTGGGCCAGAAAGAGCAGACTCGATAAATCCTGCTTCTGATGATGGATCCTCCTCTAGCATTGCACTCTCAAGTCCCTTTCAGTTTTTTGGCCGCGCTCAACAGCGGATCTATGTGAGAAGAGAGAGAGACAGTATTAATGTTCTGGCTATTGAAACTGCGTTTGGAACTAAGAAAAATATTTGAAAAAACACTCATTCTGTGGCTAAGACGCTTGTCTTGTGTTTCAGGTGAACAACAATGGATTTATCACATTCAACCAGTCATCATCTCAATACATCCCATACTCGTTTCCTGCTAATGGAAGCCAAGATGTCATCGCTGGTTTCTGGACAAACCTTGACAACAGCGCCAGTGGCTCAGTTTCTTATCAGCAGTACAGTAGTGGAAGTGTTCTGACTCAAGCTACTCAGGATATAAACACATATTTCCCAAATCTGCCCTTTAATGCTTCTTGGGTCTTTGTTGCAACGTGGAATAATGTACCTTACCTTCTGACCACCGCAGTAAGCATTGGATAAACGTTTTCATTAAATGTCAATTCAAACCTTGAAAATGTTTACACGTCTACAATCGATTTGGAATAAATGATCTTGAATTGTTTTTTTCAGCAATCATCTTTTCAAGTGGTATTGATTTCAGGAAGTAAAAATGAGTCCTTTGTTCTGATGAATTATGTTAAAATGGCTGCAACGGGACTTCCAGTGCAGGTAAAACAAAGATGTTTTTAATAATATTTTTCTCTTTTTGCTTTACATGTGTGCTTTGGTCTAGATTCCAGGGCTTAGGACAATGAATGTGATAACACGAATTGTGAATCACAACGAAAGTGTAGCGCCTCCTGTACATTTATTTCGTTTTGCGAGCTAGAGATTCAATCTCTGTTGTCTCCAGCAATTGTTTTGTGCTGATGCCGTTACAAAACTTTCTACTTAACCCAAGCGGATTCGCAACCTCCAAAAATCACAATAAGCAGTGTTTCAGTTTCATGGTGCTCTGTAGTAAAAACAGTCTATTTAGACCTTTTTCTCTATTCTTCCAGGCTGGATATAACACGTTTAACTCCACAAAATACTTTGTTATTCCTGGATCGAACAATGGCAGCACCGTGACAAACCTCTTGAACAACAGCAACGTCAACGTCTCTGGCCGATGGGCGTTCAGAGTGAACACTGGACAAGTGGTCGACGCTGTGAATAGTTGAGTAATTGCCTCCCTATAGACATTGTATAGTCCGATGCTTGACAGTGTTTTATATCTTTTATTAAAAAAAATGACAATAACTTTAAAGTTTTTACATTTGATGTTTTTCAGTCGTTGCTGACGATCCGTGTTTAAACTACACCATAATAGATGAACCTAGAAGATCTGTAGACAATCGTTATTCGGGATACTCTATATGTGATTCTTACACCGCCTGGGCGGGCTGGTATCGTCTCTTCATCCGTGGTCAAAGTGTTCGAATGGCAGGCAGTTGTGTCCAAACTCAAAGCTGTGGCAGTAGTATTGGACTGTGGCTGACAGGAGGACACCCAACCATTCAGGATGGAATCGTCACTCGAAGCGTCATTGGTTCTGCAGCCAACATCTGCAATTTCGTCACGGCAAACTCCATCCGAGTCAAAGCCTGTCCGGGAGGTTATTATGTCTATGAGTTTGCCCAACAAGCTCAGTTAGGCTGTCCTGTTGCTTACTGTGCAGGTAAGCGTTTTACCTGCTATTTGTGCATGAACACAGCAGGGTTAGACTAATGTTTGTTCAAGGACAAATGATGCAAATCGAACGGGCCTGTGGGCTGAAAAGGGCCAGCCAGAGCCCCCACCCTGTGCGTTACTTGTACTTTCCTCAACTGCACACCGTTTCAATTGTTTTCCCGATACAGAAAAAAAAAAAAAAAACACCTTTGCAATTTGTTTCATAAACGATACGCTTTACGATATCTGACTTTAGGCCGATATTATACCATCTTTAAAGGGAATATTAGTAGTTTTGTAGTTACTTAAACGAAAGAAGTAGTTAAAGTTGCACTTGTTAAATCAGTGAGTTATATTAAATTGTTACTTACAGTAAATAGTTCTCGATTCTGCCAGACAAATGTCACCCACAATCAGTTCCCGAAAGCTTGTGTTATTGTTTTTTTTTTTCTTTCTGGATTCTGCCATCTCGTGGTTGTAAGTTTTATCCTTGGGTGAAATAGTTACAGATTTTTAAATGATTGTAAACTAGGCAGGAGATTCATGGGAGTTTTGTCTGCGATCATTACAAAAGATTGAAACGTACAAAGAGAATCTGCATTAGAACCTATGGACGCACTTTGGTCTTTAGGCAGTACAAAGATTACTCCGCAATCGATGGTACATGAGCTCCCTGGAAAGTGTAAAATGTAATTGCTGCCATTTAAAAGGTTGAAACTTTATTCTGTGTTTTTGTCAGTTTTATAAAACGATACTAGTAACCGACTCTCAAATGGTCGTTCTATGCTGCGATCAAAACTTGAGAACCCTGCGTAAGAGAACAAAAATTCTCTCAAATTATGAGCTCCTACGGTAGTTGTAGTTTTTAAGCGGTTGACAAACAGCTGCTCTACATTTCTTGTAAAACTGTTCGAAATGTGTGGCATACGGATTTTAAATGCGCTCATGATTTTATGTAAAGGTGTACACGCAAGGTTCCCCTTTTGATTGCGAGTCGGGAAAACAACAAGTGCTGTGTCGCACCACACACTTAGCGTGTATGCCACCATTAAAGTTCAAAGTTGCCACCTGAACTATAGGCCAGCGTCCAACCCGAGCTTCATAAATGAACGTAAACTTCGAAAAGAAACTTAACTTTATCGTTTGTTGCCATCTCTTTACAGGTCCAGGTGTATTCTACCCATTTGGGCCAGAAAGAGCAGACTCGATAAATCCTGCTTCTGATGATGGATCCTCCTCTAGCATTGCACTCTCAAGTCCCTTTCAGTTTTTTGGCCGCGCTCAACAGCGGATCTATGTGAGAAGAGAGAGAGACAGTACTAATGTTCTGGCTGTTGAAACTGCGTTTGGAACTAAGAAAAATATTTGAAAAAAACACTCATTCTGTGGCTAAGACGCTTGTCTTGTGTTTCAGGTGAACAACAATGGATTTATCACATTCAACCAGTCATCATCTCAATACATCCCATACTCGTTTCCTGCTAATGGAAGCCAAGATGTCATCGCTGGTTTCTGGACAAACCTTGACAACAGCGCCAGTGGCTCAGTTTCTTATCAGCAGTACAGTAGTGGAAGTGTTCTGACTCAAGCTACTCAGGATATAAACACATATTTCCCAAATCTGCCCTTTAATGCTTCTTGGGTCTTTGTTGCAACGTGGAATAATGTACCTTACCGTCTGACCACCGCAGTAAGCATTGGATAAACGTTTTCATTAAATGTCAATTCAAACCTTGAAAATGTTTACACGTCTACAATCGATTTGGAATAAATGATCTTTGAATTGTTTTTTTCAGCAATCATCTTTTCAAGTGGTATTGATTTCAGGAAGTAAAAATGAGTCCTTTGTTCTGATGAATTATGTTAAAATGGCTGCAACGGGACTTCCAGTGCAGGTAAAACAAAGATGTTTTTAATAATATTTTTCTCTTTTTGCTTTACATGTGTGCTTTGGTCTAGATTCCAGGGCTTAGGACAATGAAAGTGACAACACGAATTGTGAATCAGAACGAAAGTGTAGCGCCTCCTGTACATTTATTTAGTTTTGCGAGCTAGAGATTCAATCTCTGTTGTCTCCAGCAATTGTTTTGTGCTGATGCCGTTACAAAACTTTCTACTTAACCCAAGCGGATTCGCAACCTCCAAAAATCACAATAAGCAGTGTTTCAGTTTCATGGTGCTCTGTAGTAAAAACAGTCTATTTAGACCTTTTTCTCTATTCTTCCAGGCTGGATATAACACGTTTAACTCCACAAAATACTTTGTGATTCCTGGATCGAACAATGGCAGCACCGTGACAAACCTCTTGAACAACAGCAACGTCAACGTCTCTGGCCGATGGGCGTTCAGAGTGAACACTGGACAAGTGGTCGACGCTGTGAATAGTTGAGTAATTGCCTCCCTATAGACATTGTATAGTCCGATGCTTGACAGTGTTTTGTATCTGTTATTAAAAAAAATGACAATAACTTCAAAGTTTTTACATTTGATGTTTTTCAGTCGTTGCTGACGATCCGTGTTTAAACTACACCATAATAGATGAACCTAGAAGATCTGTAGACATTCTTTATTCGGGATACTCTTTAAATATTTTTGTGTTGTAATGTATAATTATAACTCTTCTGTAGAAATCACTCCGGAGGCAAGGTTGCAGAACAACAGCATGACGTCAATTTTATTTTGCGCTTGTTACGACCCCAAAAAGGAGAAGGCGTCTAGGGTCGGTGTGTAACAAAATGGTGGAGGAACAGAAATGAATATTGGGAACAACTAAAACTAAGCTACGCTAACTAGAAAGTAATTACAATAGACAAACCTGGCGCACACCGCTAAACTAGAATGTATCACAGAAACAATCCTACGTGCAGAATGTTTGTCATGTGATATGCTAAGCTGTCTCTGAGACCCTGGATGTCAGATGACAACATACGTGACACAGTTGGTAGGAAACAGAATTCAACTCAAACGGACACATAAGCAGAGGCAAACACAAAAAAAATATTGAACAGGGAGCACGAACGATCAAAACGGACGGCAACCGAGTGGAGCCATTCTCTCCACGCTGCATGAGCCAAGGACTCTGCAGAGCCCTCACTGCTGGACAGGTGTCGACGCGTTCCTATTCAACTCCAGCTGCCGCCACTGATTCGCAGACCAGCTGAGGTGGTTCGCCCCCTGGATTTTGATCGCGTCTGAACTAGTGAATCAGGGGACAGCTGGAGTCACCTGCGGTATTCAGAAGCGTCTATGGGCGCGAGCACAACAAGTGAGATATAAAAAAATAAAAAACGCTGCAAACCGGCCAGGGCCGTAACATCGCTTCTCATTTAAACAAACACTATATTCAAACTACTAAATTTGGAAATCCTACAATTGAGTAATGAAGATAGAGAAGTATGAAATAGAGGTGAAAACTTTCCGTGCAAGCTACTTTATGTCCTCACAAGAGAGGGCCCATCCTTGTTCAGATACACAGACTTCTCCAGCACTTTTCTCCCTCAAAGGCAAGACAAGGATTTTAAAACACAGGATTTTATGGTCAACCTTAAATTATTTAGCAGTGGCAGCACCCTCATACATACTTCTTGAACAACAGTCATGTCAATGTTCTTGGCCAACAGGCTTTTGGAGAAAAGTGGTCAACATAGTGAAAATTTGAGTTCTTACCTCTCTATAGACATTGTGTATTTTGATACCTGATGGGTCTGTACCAAATATGGAGTTAAAACATGATGTTAATTGCCTGTATGTTTCCTCTTTAGACAACATGATTGGAAACCTGCCTCTTTTTTGACAAGATTCAAATTGTGAGACCTGACAGAATTTTACTACTAGTAAGTTATGTTGGTATAATAGAGAATGTTGAACATTTTTAACTAATTTACGTTTTATTTGTGAGTGATCTACATGTCTGTATTTCAGGTAAAACAGGATCTGATCAAGAAAGTTCTGCCAAGCAACACAGACACTTAAGATAAACTCTTAGTACAAGTATCCATTAGGAACAAAAAATGGCTTGTTTTTATTTTACAGCTATTAATCCTCTCAAGAACATTAAATTTTTTCATCATTAAAAAGAATGCCCTCTATTGGCAATTAAAGACAGCAAACATTTTATTCCTATTTTACTTTAACAACAATTTTACTTTCAGAGCATCTAGAAATATTGATTTTTTTTTTCAGAAGAATTGTTTTCAATCGTGTTATCATTATGCTATAATCTTGTGTTAAGCATGTATTTCATGTAATGATGTTATTAGACATTTGCCTACAAAATAACTTCTTTGTATCTGTTTTCTAACTCATTTGAATCAGAGGGTGTTCATTGTAATATGTGTTTTTTTTGGTCTGGCCTTATCGAGAGAGAGAATGAGAACAGGTCAGAGTACGTTGACCACACTCAAACTTGTAATCATGCTTACACATATATCTTATATACTAAATTCTTATCTACTCTAAAGTACAAATAAAAAGAGCGGGACAGAAAGCAGCATCAATAAAAGGGCAGAATGAGAACAGCAGAGTTAACTCTTTTAAGGTACTGTGTTTCTGCTCCTTGCAAAAGAAAAGTATTTCAGTGTTGACTCTTGTGTATTCCTTATGTGTTATGTGCGTTAAAGGGAAACAGTTTTTTTTGTTGCCAATTGTTTAGTTGAAGAAAACTGTATCGTTTGATATATTACTTTCGTCCTGTGATGCAGTAAATCTATCAAATTCTGGATAAATACAATTAAAAGTGGTTGATAAGAATACAAATTTAAGTCAACAAATTATTGAATACTGTAATATAAACCCAACAAATCAGAGACAGTAAACCATAGCCCATTTCATATTAGCCATTGCAGATTGATGAGAACAACCATGTAACAGGACATCACAAAAATGCATTCACAAAGTAGAAACAAAAACAACAATGAAAACATCATATTCTATACATGATACACTATACATATTTTGTTGTCAGCCAGCAAAATACAAATCAAATTGACATCATCTCCCAGTTATTGTGGGTATTTATTTAACATGAACATAAATTGACATTCACAACTACTGAAAGGTCTCGCATAGCATTGGATGCGGTCTCAACTGTCGTGGACTTGGACTTGACAATTATTTGTAAACTCCAGAAAATTGAATAGCAAATCCTGTAAGGATGTGTTTCCGTTGCCCTCAATCTAGGAGTCATTGAATGTGTTGTCTGTTGCCAGTTGTTTCTCGAATCTGTATTTAGCTAGTGTACATAATATCTAGTTAGGTAATCACCCTCTGGGCAAGAACTTTAGGACATTGAGGCCCATTGAGCTCTTGGCTCTTGACTTTACCTTGCTTGAGCCCTCAGCAAGTGGGCATGAAAATGTTCTAGTCCTCATAGGTAGATATTGGATATACCTGTGACCAGTACGCCATTACTGTGGCTTAAGTCTGGATGACTAAATGGTTTTGTAAATTTGGCATTTTTGTCCATATACTTGGATCAGAGCCAAATTTTTGAGAATGTGATATCCAAACTGTACCGTTTCTATGGTGTTGAGAAGTCTTGCACTACTCTATAATATCCGCCAGGAATGAGAAGCGAGTTCTTCAACTGCACCTTGCACGATCTGCTGCGCACTCTCCCAGAGACCCTGAAGAGGGAGTGGACTACTTGTATATCTCAAGTGCTATATGTGTATAATATAACACCACATCAGTCCACTAGGGAATCACCTTGCTTTTTCATTTTTGGTCAGAAACCAAGACATTCTGTTGTTTCTGCTCAGGCTTGCTGCTGAACCCATCAGAGGGGAGGTACATGAGTGGATTTCCGAGCACCAAACTAGGTTACAACTTGCATTTAAAAGATGCACAAGTCCTGTCAACTGTATTACTTCCATATTTGTTCAAAAAGAAAAAGATGTATGGCACTAATACCATTTGTAACACAGTTGACAGACAACATAGTACATTGATTGCTGTAACATAGTTGACAGGACAGGAAACTAGGGATCTAATGTGATGAGGTGGGGTAGGCACTTACCTTGTTTTTCCTATCCCGGTGGGGTATTTCCAATATTTAAGGGCATCCCATTAGTGTACCGGTGTGCGTCGTCTCTAATGCTCCTCTGTTCCGTACTGTTGTTGGCTGGCCTGACTTTGTCTTGGGAATAGTGGTGCAGAGCAGCGAGGTGATTGTATAGTGCTCAATATAGTTTAACTTCAATTCGAGCTTGCAATTGGTGGCCCCTCTCACTTGTGATCTTAAGTGCTGCATCAAAACCCTTGTTTTTTTAAATAGTGATTAGATTTTAAGATTATGAAAAACAGCAGCCTATGTTGTCTCAGCCAACATTCCTGGCCAGACCTAATGGAATCTTGAGGTGCTTTCCTCTGTTGGTCAACGCCATTATTCCCAGCAGGGCCGCCAGCGGTTCCTCTCAAACAATTCGTACAAGCCCAAAATCAACCCCAAACCTCTTTCCCTCTGTTCCCTCCCTCAATGCCAAAGCTAGCTTGTTAGCTTTATAAGATTTTTTTTTTTTTTTCATCTGGCCAACTCAGGCCCTAAGATAGCTTCCTGAAAAGTTGCTAGGTTCTGCAATCAGTATGCATAGGTTATACACTCATCTTGATCATCAAACCCTGTTCCAGCTTGGGTCAAAGTAACAATCATCTCTCCTTTTATTCCCTCACCCAGTGTGTCTGACTTGGCTTGCAATTAGTGTGCATGGGTGGTACACTCATCTTGATCATCCAACATGGTTCCAGCTTGGGTCAAAGAAAATAAACCTCTCTCTTTTCTATTCCCTCATCTAGCGTGTTTGGCCAGGTTTGCAATCAGCCTGCTTAAGTGCCACACTCATTTTGATCATTAAACCCAGTTCCAGCTTGGGTCAAAGAAACAATACTCTCTCTTTTCTATCCCCTTGCCGAGTGTGTACTTTCCTGTAGAACCTCCCTAATGCTTCAAGAGACAACCCAAAGTCATAGAGTCCTCCTATCAAGGCCAACCCTCCACAAGCCACTCCATCCTCCAGACTTTGGCGATTCTAAACATCTGTCAAGTGTCCTCATGCTGTTTGTAGTGCTTTTGGGGGCCATATTTGGTCCCTATGGTTCTTCCTTGGACAGCAGACCCAGCTTACCCTTTTCTCAGCAAAACTTGCTTTGCAATTATAAAAGCAACTCCCTTCTCCACCCCTATATCTACTCTTCCCAAAGGTCTCTCCAGGGGAGGGGGGCTTTTGGGCCCGGGCCATATCTTGTCCCCATGGTTCTTCCTTAGACAGCTCACCCAGTTCGCTTACACTTTTCTCACCAAAACTTGCTTTGCGATTATAAACGCAAACTCCCTTCTCCACCCCTATATCCACTTTTCCCAAGTGATCTATCCAGGGGAGGAGGGTTTTTGGGCCATGGTCATATCTCGGCCCTGTGGCTCTTCCATGGACACCTCACGCAGTATGCTTACACTGTTCTTGCCAAAACTTGCTTTGTGTTCCTGGGCTAATTCTATGTAGGTAAACTCGGGAGGAGGACAAAAGAGGATCTCTCCAGCGCTGCTACAAAATACTTGCATATGCAGTGCCTTAACTTACCCAAACCTGCTGCCTGTTTTCTGACATAGAGACCCGTGACGTAAGGTCAACCATGGTAGCCCAGAAGATTTCATCTGAGTAAGCAAGCACACTGATGTATGAAAATTTTTCTACCCGGGTCAACCACTGATCGCCATAAATTGCCCACCACTGAATATGGAGCTCCTAGAGCATGACATAAAAGAGGGTGTGCACCCCCCTCTTCTGCTTTTATATTCAGCGTTTTTTTTTTTTTTTTAAGATTGTCTCCATAAGCTATTCATGATTGTTGGTGTGTATTAGTCTGCTCATAGGTGCTTCCTTAGTTGACTCATTTGACAGTCGTCTCATATGACATATGTCATAATGGACGATTGAAGGTGACAAAAACTACATAGATAAGAAAAAGCCTACACTTCTTTATTAAAAGAGATGTTAAATTATATGTTTCTCTCTAAATAGTGTTTGTTTTTAGTTAGTAAATTAGGATCTCTTTGATGAGCACTCCGTTCAGAATTCCTAACCTTTTCTTTACTTTTCTGTCATAAAGTTTGCTTTCCTGATATAAATATATGGCATTGAAATACAAATATAAATTAAACATTATAAAATACACAATATAATTACACATAAAATTAATGATATTTCCGTTTATAAGTTATTAGAAGTTCTGATTTTAAAGCAGAGTAAATATGAAGAATCTCCTGATCATTTTGTGCTGGTGTCATCTTCGTTTGTTAAGGGATTTTTAAACTACTGTATTTTGTGTGTGTTCGTGCGTGTAAATAATGGGCACATTAAAATACCAGTGGTCAATTTAAAATTTATTGTAAAAGTTTCATTATAATACACGTTATAAAAATCTGTAAAACTCTGGTTGGTTATTTTAAATCATTAGTCCTTCATTGATTGCTGTTTGAAGCGGATAGAGAGATCTGTGACTGTGGGAGGGGTCCCAGGTTGAGTTCATTCCCGCGATGCGCCCCTGAAAGGTTAAATAACCCTCCCACAGTAGCTCCTCAGACACAAGCCCTCCAGTTTCTGGTCAGAGATCGGCAACTATGAACGCTTCGAGCCAACATAACAGCCCTCTCCAGCAGCAGGAGATTCTGGACATGACCGTGTACTGCGAAACAAACTTCAGCATGTACCAGCAGAACCTACACCAGCGACCCACCGCGCATGCGCCCGGCTACGGCTTCAGCGAGTACAGCTCTCCAGGTAGCAACCCCTACCTCTGGATGAACAGCTCCGGAATCACCTCATCTCCATATTTCTCTGGCCCCAACGGAGGCTCTTACATGCAGTCCGGATTTGGTTCCAACCAGCGGCAGTTTCTCGCTCCTCCACCCCGGCTTCGCGAGCGCGGATCTCGGGTGGCTCTCCATCTCAAGCCAGCAAGAGATCTTCAAGATGGTTAGACCGCCATACTCGTACTCAGCCCTGATTGCTATGGCCATCCAGAACGCACAGGATAAGAGGCTGACGCTCAGTCAGATTTATCAGTACGTGGCGGATAACTTTCCGTTTTATAAGAAGAGCAAAGCGGGCTGGCAGAACTCCATCAGGCACAATCTGTCCCTCAACGACTGCTTCAAGAAGGTCGCGCGAGACGAGGATGACCCTGGTGAGTTCACCTAAAATACTGTTGTGCATCGTATGAGTCCTATGCGTTATTAACAGTGCTTGAAAATAACGAGTTGATGAAAATGCCGACGTTTAGAACCCTCACATTATATGTGTACATTTTAAACAAAAACAAAAAATAAACTTTGTCCATAGAATATTCCAAAATAGTTCTATCAGATAGTAGTTAAAAGTGTTTTTTCCTAAAAAAGTTTAGACCTTAAAACTGATTTAAAAATAAAAACACGCTGAACCCAGTTTGGACATTTTTTTAAGTCGCCAAATGTGGAAAAATATACTAGCATGGGCTTTAAAAAAGACCACCTCAAATCATTACTATTAATAAACAACTATATTTTAGTATTTGTTTCTCTGCAAAATGTTGGTTTAGTTTGTTCTATCTTTTAAATATGTTCCTATATTAATTAACAAGTTTGTCCACATAATTGTTTTTTTTATGAGACCAAAATAATTATGTCAACTCAAAATAAAATAACTTAATAACAAAAACTTACCGAATCAAGAAATCTCACATCTATTTTTTTATTTACACTTTTAGATTTTAAATATATTAAAATGTTTTTGTCTTTTATGTTCAGCAAAACAAAGAACCTCATAGACTTCATAGAAATGTGGACTGCACATTTAATTTAGTCTTTGTGTACTTTAAGCATGGACTAACTGCTGCAATATTATATTATATATAATATTATAGCAAGGCGCTGTTAGTTCTGTTACACATGCATGCTCCAAAAACTATGCTCATTCTGAATAAAACAATTCAGATGGAAAACAGACAAGTTATCAGAGTTATCTGGCATTTTAAACTTTCAGTTAATTATAATCAATGTGATTTATAGTCATTCCTCTTTTACCTGTTATTATTGTAATATTTGTCACACATATCTGTTCTCTCAGATGTAGCCGGCTTGTCATCCACAGGTTACATCCTGAATGCCCATTTAACTCACTTTCCCATTCTTTTTTTTTTTTAAGGTAAAGGGAATTACTGGACTTTAGACCCAAACTGCGAGAAAATGTTTGACAATGGTAACTTCAGAAGGAAGAGAAAGAGACGAGCTGATGTGAACAACGCCAATGTAAAGTCGGAGGACGCTGTCAAACTGGCAGACACATGGAGCCAACCGAGAGCATCCCCGCCGAGTCTCCAAACCTCTCCGAGCTCCAGCGAGCCCAAGTCCTCTCCTTCACCCACTGCGAACCACAGCCCGTGCTTCAACAACTTCATCAGTAACATGACCTCCATCATGGGGGGAAGCAGTTGCGGGATCCGTGGCAGAGACTTCAGCTCTGAACATTTGGGGAATTTTACGCACGGCGTGTCCCGGCATGAAAACAGCCCACCATTAGAAGCAAGCCTTCTCAACACCAACAGACTGAGCTACTATTCAGCATCAGACAGCAATAGCAGTTTGATCAACTCTCTCTCCAACCATTTAAGTGTCAATCAACTCATTTACAACCGAGATGGATCTGAAGTCTAGACTTTTTTAATCTCTAATGTGCTCTGTGAGTACATAGCCAAGTGGTGTACATTGTTTTGTGTGAGATGTTTTGAATCCAGTTTGTACACTTGGTTCCTCAATTTTCAATGATAAGAAATAATTTTTAACAGTGCACCTAACTGGTACGACATCCTGACACATGTCCAATAGTGAAAATGCCTGTTTTTTAGATTAAATATAGGTATATTTTATTTAACTTTAATTATTTTGATTTGTAAATAGCCATGCAATTAGCCTCAATGTGCAGTAATTTGTTTTATTTTACTTTTATTTGCACTCTAAGATGGAAGCTGTCAATGAAGGGGGACCTTTACTATAATACCATTTTTGTACTTAAGGAGTCAATCAAAGATAAACTTATAGGCAAAGCATTCAAGTTTGTATCATTTGAAAGCACAATCCCCATATTCACTGCTTTTGGAGCTTTATACTGCAGGATTATTAAAACCCATACCTCCAACATGTTCTCTCAAGTTCACCATTTTCTCCCAAGTTATTTTTGGAACTGTATATTCCACTCTACGCTCTTCTCTGTGTTGTAAAAATGTTTTAAGCCATTAGCAGATGGGATCCTATTTTTAAAAATATATATTTTAATACACTCAAATTTTAGTTTTCCTGATTTCTTTTTTACTGAACATTAAATATGACGATTTTGTCAAACATTTTCCTGATGTTGTACTATTTTTTTTAAGTTAAACTTTTGCCTATGCTCTTCATTTGGGACAGGTATTTTGTTTTCAGAATTGTGCATTTCTTTGGAAACAACAAAAATGTAGCATAGTAGAAATGATGCAAATTATTTGAAAATCCAACATTTTTCAACAAACCGTTTTATTAAAAATATAATTTTAATATATTGTTTTTAATAGATTGTTTTGTTAAATAACCACTGCTTTTGTCAATACAAAACGAATTTTGGAATTATAAGGTACAAAGAATTTACAAAAACAAATTATATGATGGCATTTCAGCTGTCACACTGAAGACATTCCCAAAAAAGAATCATACAGGTTTAAGCTCACCCTTTAAGCACATTTAAATGTTTTCTTTAGTAACAAAACATTTTAAATGAACATTTTGAACATTGGAAGCCAAAGAAATTACCAACAAAATGCATTAGAACTAGTTGTAAAAATGTAAAATAAAAATATTTTTTTTAAATAAAAATTTGTTAAAACTTAAATAAATGACTACACAGTGACAAGTAACAGGTGAAAATGTTCAACATGTATATATGTTTGTTGAAATGTCCATTTAAAATGTGATTCTTAAATTCACTCTTTACAAAAATATTTCAGTTTTTTATTTTTACAAAAAATGTTTTCATAGAGGGAGACAAAATATCAGAACCCTTGTAATTCTGTCAGAAAATGTAACACTTCTCCCAGAAATTTGATACAGTTACAGATACAGAAATATAAAAAAAACAAGAAGAGACAAGTCTGATAAAATTAACCATTTCAGAGAAAAGTATTGCATTTTCTGACCTAACTGCCAAGGGTCCAATATTTTTGCCCATCCATGACTGTCAGTGTTTCATTGGAAAAATATGGTCAAAGATATCAGATGGTAACCTGCTTATTTTAGTTAAATATATAACGTCACTTAAAAGTCCCTTTAGTTCAAATGACTTTATACATTTAACTGATTCATTTTACTTATAGAAAAGCATAATATGCAAGTCAACACAAACAGTTCAATGTGTTCCCACGCAGTCAGCAGGAGGGAACAGATGCATAAAATGGTCGCAGCAATTAAATGTTTACATGTTTGCAGTTGTTTACGTTCATGGGTGCACAAACAAATAGCAAAACGAATCACACTTTGAATTACACTGCTGTGAAACATGAACATGGCATTAAATTATGTAACTACAGTTTAAACATATTTTGAAAAGTATTTTCACAAGGTTAATATTTTAGCAAGCATTTCTCCTTTCCATAGTGAGGATCAACTCCAGCAAACATATTTAGTTGACAATTATTTGTCAAAAGAATTTTAGGTTAAATCGAGCGTTTGAATTAATCTGTGCTCCTGCTGGGTATTCCCCTAATTGGTTTTTGCAAAAAAAAAAAAAAAAAAAAAAAGACTCAACAGACGTTTAACTCCTTATCATCCTCATTATCCCTGGGAAGTTTTTCAATAGTATTCGTGAGTTTATTGATTACATATGACAGCACACTATACAATGCTACTAATGACCTTATACTTTATTTTTTTGTTGATTTTTGTTGTAGGTATTCGACTATTAACTCATGTTTAGTTAGAGCTGCATGAAAACAGTGGGTGAGATAGAGATGTTTTCCGCTTGTCACTTTGAATTCTGATTCATTTATAAGCGACCGCAGCTTCATATCTTGCGGGTTCAAGAAGTTCCCAGTTTTTCCTGCAAGATGTTATTTACACTTGGCTTATTTAATGCTGGATAAAAATATTAGATTTTTTTTAACAAAGATGGTCAAAACCACAACAGCTTTCATTTAAAAATTATAAAGCATATATGTTTTAAAATATTTTAATGTCAAATGAAAATGGCAACTGTGACAATAGCTGTTGACATCTATAAACATATTGATATCTATCTACATGTATTTTTCCATTTCTTATTGGTTCACTTACATAAAAGCTAACTTTAAAAACTGTAACTTTAAAATGCTCTTTAAAAGGAATCAGAATTTTTTTACTGTTTTTTTAAACTTTAAAACATGACCCCAATAGTGTATATGTGTTTCGAATTATTTGTGGGATGTTGTTCATTTGGTCTTATTTCAAAGTCAACCGACTACATGTCCCATATTATTAACCTAGATGAAAACAAACATATAGTATAACTGCTCTCAATTGTCTGTGTTGTCTGGGATAAAGTAGAGCTGACAGGAGATTGGAGTCTGCAGTGCTGGAAGAATTAGGGATCTGGCATCACCAGAGACACCCTGCTGCTCTCCAGGGAAAACACTGAGCCCTGGGAACAACTGAAAGCACTCAGCGCGAATCTCCATCCTGCGAGTCTTTAGTTCAACAAAGGACATTGTTGTGTCTCTTTTGTATGAGTATGAATGCTCATAGTGTGAGAGTGTGCAAACATGACATTGTTAAGGACAGAAATGATTGACAGACTCTTAGGTCTTCTCTGTTATAAAGGGGTCAAAGCTAACTCCTATTGTAAAATCATTATCAAATAGCCTGATTAGAAAAAAAATGTAAGCGTAATTTCCTGTCATTCAATTTAGTATCGAAAAAATAAGGATTGATGGTTCCATGTGCAGAGACAGCTCTGCTGTACAAAAGACAATCAAGATTGTCTAATGTGAATATTCACATAATTCTACTATTTATTTTTAGATCTCTAAATTTCTGAATGAAATGAAAACTAATTTTCACAATGAATCCCTCTAGATGAATACTATCCCGCATTTTTTGAAGGTGTAGCCTGAAGATCTACACTGACTGTGGAGCCCCTTGGGGTCATCACCCTTCACCTTTCTCATCTACTAGGTGCTAGGCTCCAAAATAAGAGACGAGGTCACCCTAGGGCAGGGATTGGCCCCAGTGGCTCCAACCTGGAGTCTTAAAATGTGCTGATATTTAGCCAGCCTCTTATCATATTAGCATATAAGTTTGTTATGATTCTGTATGATGAATTAACATATTACTACGTAATTTGATTTTCTACATGTTCTTGAATTTCAACAGTTTTGGAATAAAACTAGTTTAAAATCAGCAGATGGTACATTGACAATTAAAGTACATGGATATTTGTTCCACTTTTAGGCTGAGAAATTAAGTGCATATACACTCTTCAGTCAATATGCTTTCTTTAATTGAAATGTACTTATGATTTATCATTATTTTAAAATTTCAACCCTAATAAACTGTTGAAATTTCAGTACATGGGGCCTGCAATAATCTGCTCATCGGATCTAATCTAATCTAATCCTGTTTTCCTAGAGCAGGAAGAGGAAATATCACTTTCCTCTGAAATCTGACTCCCAATCCTTGGACGGATTCTCTGGGAGGAGGAATAACAGAAGGAGTGTTGTGCCAGAAAACCTGGCCAATTAAGTAGAAATCATACATATGTATTCTTAAGACGCCTTACTTTGTGTTATTAAATGGTTGTTATTGATTTAGTATTAAGAAATTATACATAAATGGTAAAATCTAGAGTTAAATGGATTCTAAGTCTATGTTTTCCTCTCTCAGTACAGGTTTAAATCAATACTGAGTCTTAAATGAAACATGTATTAAGGTATTAAGTCAAAAATTGGTCTAGCAAAAGACGAGTGAGTTTTATAAAGAGAAATACCCATTTTTGAGGTTGTAGGTACACATTGACTGTTTAGATTATGGAAAATGTATTTAACTCAGCTGAAGTGTTAATTTTACTCATTCAGGAACTAATCACTAAGTCTGGATATCTTATGATTTTTTGTAAAACAACCAAAAAGTTTTGTTAGTGTCTTATGTCACCTCAACCGTTGTGGCTTCAGATCAACTCAGAAAGACCCACCTAACCCCAGCCAGAACATACCGAGAGGTTATGACCCTGGACACGGGATGGGCCGAGCAGTTCCCCCGATAGGCTACCTCTTGAAACTATGTCTCAAGCTAGGTTATCTGCTGCAAGGTGCATTGGCTCAAAGAGCATTTTATTACCTTACAGAAACCGTACATGTATTAAATTACTAGAAGGACTAATCTCCCTTGAAGCAGTGATGGATGCACATCCTCTTTTGGTTGAGTAAGGGGCCTTTCAGAGTGGCATCTGTATTCCGTTCCCAAAAACACTAGGCTCTGGTAACGGTTCATTGTAGCATGTAAGCAATTCTTTTGTTTCAATGAACTGTTTCCGAGAGCGCTTCCAGAGGTTGTCTCTGAAATGGTTCAAGCGTAGATATGGATGGGACATGTGGATCAAAAGAGGAAGTTGTCTGCGCTCAACATGACGTAAAAACTCCTCGACTCATTCACTGATCAACATTCACAGATCAACATGGCTGATGACGCGAGAACTTTTGTCTTTTCTTCTTTCACCGACCATGCTACGTGTTTCCGGTGACGTATGTACGTAAGCGGCTCCGAAACGGATCGGAAAAATAGTGTGTGTACATAAAACTGTGGGGGGTAAAACAGGAGGAAAAACAAACGTTGTCGGTAATGGAACAGTCAAGACTTTCCCAATCTGAATGGCCCCTAAGGGTAAGGGAAGTATATGAAGGATCGACTGCCCATTAAAAATTAAGTCATGTGACTTGAGACTAAAAGGGAACGTTATGGTTACTTTTGTAAACCCTGTTCTCCGAAAAAAAGAACAGAGACGTATGTCCCCTTACCATAACCATAATGTCATGAGTAAGTCTCTGGTTGCCTAGGGCTTGAGAATAACAGAAAGTTTGCGTGACATTCATTTGATCCTTTTTAGTTTGTGTGCGTGTTGATAACCAATGTCATCCCTATTCGAGAAATGCGTGTTATGAAAGTTACCATAACATTTTATCATTTTGGGTTAACTCAAACATTGGTTCTTAAACTCGAGGCAAAACCAATAAAATAACAGAAAGTTAGTATATAAGGGGAATTAACTATACACACAAGGTAAAGGAATTAATGACTATTTTTTAAATTGCTCAATCAGTTTGTCTTTTTCTTTTTAAGTTTGAAGAGTCATATTTCTGTCAGCACAGATAAGACTTGGCCTGAGGAAGTGCAGTCACTCAGCAGCTTAGGGATGGAGGGCAAACCGATGAGTAACTGGAGGATTGAGTTGCATTCGGGGGCATCTGAACAACTCCGCATTAGGCAAACAGAGGCTTTCAGGTGTCAGAAACACAAAAAAAACAGGGGAAGACATTTCCTAGGTCGAGACCTAATCCGAGCAAAGATCTTCAAGTACTTCTAAAGTCATTGAACTTACTTCCTGTGAAAATAAAAACTATCCATTTTCTGATTTATACTTAGATTTCATCATAAAACTACAAAGTTATATTTACATCAAACTACTACTACTTTGCTCCATTTTTTGTATTGAAGTATTCTTACGACATAATCAACTTTTTAACAGTTTAATACAGCAGTACAAATTAGTTAAGGTCTTTTCAAGTTCTAAATAATTATTTTGCATTTAAGCCAATAATAATGATAATAATAATAGTACAACGTTTTCAACACTCAAACAACTTTTAATAATAAAAAACTAAAAACAGCATTATGGAGATAAAAATAAAAACAATCAACTTCTCTGTTTAAGATTTTTACAACTTTTATTGTGCACTGTGGACCCCAAAAACATTAGTGCAGGTTCAATATTTGCCTTATTTAATATTTTTTATTTTAAGCATTATTTTTTTATTTTTGATATGTTTTCTTCATGTTTATTTTTTTCAGATATTTAACAAATCAAATTAGTATTGCATGCATAAGTATACGTTTATCAAAGCTATAATTATTTGTACATTGAATGAATCAAATCTGGAAAAAAATGTTTGAGCTCAACAAACTCAGCCATTTTAAATTACACTTGACCACCTCACAGAGGGACATCTTGCAGGCGGACATTAAATCATGCGTGTTTAAACATTTTCTTCCAGAAAAATAAAACCATGCAAAAAAGTGAAGCCAAACTCAACACTGCCCACAAATTGAGCTTATACAAAATGTTAATTATTACAGATTTGTTTTTAATTAATCCAATAATGGCACCCACGACAAGACTAAACATCAACAAATATTATTTTCTGAATCCAATTGAAACTCTAAAGCTCTTAAATTAATTATTTGGTGGAATTCTAGTCTCCCTATGAAATAATTTATAACGAGCTTTGATATTTATTTACTCTTTTGTGCTTGTGAAACTGATTGAGATTGAAGCATTCACAGAAAGTAATAGAGCGGATTTTTAAAAAATTGTATACATATCAAATGCTTCTTAAAATAAAACTCTTTCATGCTACAGTATAAAAGAGTAAAAAACAACAACAAATAATTAATAATACATAATCAAGGACAAAAAGGGGAAAATAATTGCAGCAAACTATAAACCATGAAAATATAACTATAAACCAATAGAAATAAATGTGAATGATTTTTAAAGTCAGTCATCCAAAGTAGATTATGCACTACTATTGAAATAGTTTTTGTTTGTTTTCACATTTATACATTTTTTGTGGTAAGGTTAGCCATGGCTTGGTGTAACAGTTCATATTTTTCCCAAATAAATAGTATACAAAAATAACTATATTTTTTTGCGACTCAAATGTCTGAATTCTTAATTTTTGTGTTTAATAGTTTGTAAAAGTTTTTTTGTTTTTGTTTTAATGGTGAAATCTATTCATTACATCACATGCATCATATAATCTTACACCTTATGATCGTCTCTCAAGCTAATCTAATGATTAGGGAAGAATTCTCAATTTAAAAGTTCCTGAATACTGCTGGGAACCATTGCTCTGTCAAAATTATAAAGCTTACATTTGATATGTGAGGAGAATGCTCTGGAATGACTCCACTATAGTTTCATCCGACACCTTGCTGCGACCATAAAAGAAGTATAAAAGCCATAATGTATGGTTTTAACGTGTAATGTATGGGGTGATAATGGTACAGGATCCTGCTGACTCCAGATGGATTTGTTATATCAAGACTGTCTCACTGAAGCTCTCTGAACTGTCAACACTTGACATGCAAGATGATTTAGAGAGGATTCATAGTCTGAGTTGGCAAGTGCGATGCTACTGATATATGGCTTTGAGGAAACACTGGACATCAGATGGAAAAATAGCTTTGAAAATGGTTGGGAAGTCAGCTTCACAGCCTCATGCTGAGCAGGAGAGTTGATCAGTTTGCCATGCATTGATATGACAGGTGATTTCTTTTTCTTCAGAAAAGAAAAAAAAAGTTTTTGTTCATATTTGTTTTTTGGTCTAGGCTATCTACAAATACTTGTGAAATCAGATTGAATTATGTGATCTTAACAATAGTCTATTAACATACAAAGCATTATTTCCATATCTTGTAGTGAGGTATGTTTAATATTTTATAGAAAAAAGTTGAAAAAATTTCAATATGCAACCTCTGCATATATATTTTGTCTAAATTAGTAGTAAACTGATCACCATTCTGTTTTATATCAACCGGAATTCAAAATGTTTGGGACACTGTACAAAGTGTGAATAGAATTGTAAATGCAATAATTTACAGATACAAATAAGTCACATAAACATATATCTTTTGTATACAATAGTATGTAAATTACACAGTAAATACTATAAATGAGACATTTTAAAATGTCAGATTAAGTTTAGGTTCTTTTTGGATTTAACTACAAATTCCCAAAAAGTTGGAACAAGTAGTAATAAGAACCTGAAAGTCAAATGTACAAGTAAAGATTCTCCACTTATTATGTCAACTGATAGAGAAAGAGAGAGAGAAAGAGGGAGAGGGAGAGAAAAAGAGGGAGAGAGAGAGAGAGAGAGAGAGAGAGAGAGGAGAGAAAGAGAGAGAGAGGGAGAAAGAGGAGAGAAGGGAGAGAGAGGAAGAGAGGAGAGAAAGAGGGAGGAGAGAGAGAGAGAAAGAGAGAGAGAGGGAGAAAGAGGGAGAGAGAGGTGGCCAGAGGATCACCAATTTCCAAATGCTGTATTAAAAATAGTAGAGCAATATCACAGGGTCAAGGCCCGAACACCAAACTTTGATCTTCGAGTTGTTAGATGGCACATCACAAAGACAACATGAGTGTGTGCGTGCGTGCATGCGTGTGTGTGGGTGCGTGTGCGTGCGTGCATGTGCGTGTGTGCGTGTGTGCGTGTGTGTGTGTGTGTGTGGCATGGAAAGCTTAGACATCTGGAAAAGCACCATCAATGCTGAAAGGTATAAGCAAATTCTACAACAACAAAGGCTTCCATCCAAACATTGTCTCTTTCAAGGAAGACCAAGCATTTTCCAACATTACAATGCAGACAACAATCAATTACAATCTCATGGCTTGCGTAGAAGAAGGATCCAGATACAAAAATGGCCAGCCTTTAACCTATTGAAAACATTTGAAGTGTCAAAGAGGAAGATATGGTAAAAAGACAGTTGGGCAGTGAGAAGCCTGCATTAGACAAGATTGGGACAATATTTCTCTTTCTAATTTTGAGCAACCGTTCTCTTCAGTCCCAAGACATTTTTCTCACAGTGGTAAGTATGGCCTTGTCCATGAAATTGACAAATTATACTTTTAATTAGTATTAACATTTTACATAATATTTATGTTCTTTACTAAATAAAATATGGAAATGTGTTACTTCCATGCATTTGTTAATTCACAATTTGTACAGTGTCTCTACATGTTTGGAATTGGGTTTGTAGAATTTTACATTAGTTAGATATTATAATATTAAAATCTGTAAATTTACCGTGGCATTTGGGTAGAAAAGGAGTAAGTAGTCCAATAAAATGTTATTATTGTATAAGTCCGCTCTGTCGTCAAATGTCACATAATTGACATTAAATTTATATACTATTGATTGTAGGAAAAATTATTATATTGTATTAGCTAGATTGTTAGTTTGAGACTGTAAAATTATACACAATGTGAAATTATGATTATACTGCTTGGAGTTTGAATGCTGAACCAGATTTTACCCTTTTGATACATTTTTAAACACAGAATTTTAATGTACAGATTTTCTGAATAGCACAAGTTTATTGCCATGATTACCATGATTACAGTTTTTTACAATTGCCAAGACAGTTTTTTCAATACCTTTAACAAGTTTGCTTAACTCTTAACACATCGACTCAGTTAAAACACACAATTGGCAAAACAGTTAATTTCATTCTCAAAACCCCCCTCTGTAAACAAAAACTCCAAAACTCATTTTCAAAATACAATAACACAGTTTTCAAAACACTAACACATGTTTTCTTCCAACAGCAACATGTAGTCAATCATAACACATTGAGAATAAACTTTGTTTTAAAATAACACAGTTTAGCTGTTGGTGGAGCTCGAGAGTAAAAGAAGTTCAAGCATTTGAAATTTGTATCAACTGAAAGCATTTTGTATCAAAGCAACAAAAAATTTGTAAATTGTAGAGCCTACCTCGACGGATGTTCTGCTAATTGTGTTAAGAGTTTAGGAAAGTTGTTAAATGTATTGAAAAATCTGTCTTAGCAATTGTGAAAAACTGTAAATGGGGCACATATAACAAATTCCATCAAACATGTTCTCAGAGCTGCTCCAGACAGAGCTGGGGGGATACCATATTTTTAAACTTAAGCTTTAACATCTGTTTGATGTTAATTTTCCATGTAGGTGCCCACTGGGTTAGCTGAAATTCATTATTATTTTTTTCATTAGTTATTAGTTTAATTTGTGAATGCCTTAAAATAGAAATTTTCATTAGCTGTGTCACAACAGAGCCAGGAATATTTAAGAATGTTCAGTTTTATTGAAAAGATCCACGTGAGTTAGGAAAGTAACAAGACTTTAATAAAAATATCCTCAAAACTCATCAGAGTCGGGTTTTGCTCAAGATATTCAGAAACATAGAGAAAATCTTCAGGAACCAGAACAGTTAAGTTTTGCTTAACTTTCTGGGTGGAATGATGAGCTTAAGCTCGTGTGGTGAACATCACCCTATCCCTCTCTTCCCTCTGTATCTTTAGGCGTTTGCTTTGGTTCTTGCGCTTTAGTTTTTAATACCATGCAGCCACAATACTCCGGATAGGGAGGGGCACCTTGTAGCTTTGTCACAAACCACTTTTTTTATCTGGGATCTAATCATTTAGTAATGGGAAGGCATACAAAGTTATTCTCTTAAGCATATTTTATTTGTAACCCCCCATGAAAGAAAGAGAGAGAGAGAGAGAGAGAGAGAGAGAGAGAGAGAGAGAGAGACTGTGATGTACGTTCTGAGAAGACTCAGAGAGTCGCTTTCAAGAGAGGCCACGCATGCCCCTTTGCCCCTAAACACACAGACATTCACCACACCCTCAGTGTTCTGCCCTGTACTTCAGAGGAATCCACTATCAGTCTAAACCTATAGAAGAACAAAAGAAGAATGAGCCTTAAATACCCCCCCCCCATGGCTCCCCTTATTCATAGAATTGCTGTGCTGTCCTCATCACAGCACTTATTATTAGATATCTGCTCTAGACTCTACAGCATCAAAGGCTTCAGGAGCAACATAATTGGGTGATACACTGATTTGAAACTAAGATGAAGCAGTCACTATTGCTTGCACTCTTTTCATTATACTTTTTCGTATATTTCAACAACTTCTTATGCAATCCACACATTATATTATCCCAATTACATACAAATTTCTTAAGTACAACATTTTGGTAGATTTTAATTACTAATCTACTTTCTGAACTGAAAATCTAAAAAAAAAAAGAAATAATTTTTTTAATCATACAAAAATGTATTGTACATTCACAATGTTCTGTTAAAGGATACCTTAGAGCCGATGTCTACCTGTGCAATCTTCATGTTAAACCCATAACACATCTTGATATTTTCTGCTTGAGTTTTTTGACCTTGATGTTTTTTTTGTAATTGATATTAACAATTTTTTTACTTCATTCTGTCTTACACCCGCTATTCTTCTATAGTTGTCTTTCAACTATAGAAGAATAGCAGAAAATGTATAGCTTAAGAAAAGCCTAAGGATTTTATTAAGTTGACTTGACATTCTCCAGAAGAATTCTCTTTTCTTCTCCATGTAAAACAGTTCCTTGATTTAAAGTAGTTTTAAAATCTTTCTCAGTGTGTTACTTGCAAATAATAACCATAAAACAACCTCTCACACACTAATCACCAGATGCATTTCACCTGTGAACCTCATTGTAACGTCTCTAATTTCTACAATCACACAACCTGCTACAGCTTCCTGCTACAAGCTAGAGACTACCAGTGCTAACATCGCAATTTTTACTTAGCCCAGTTCTGGTGCCATCGTTTTGCTTGCTCTAAAATGACTATTATTATTTTATGAATAAAAAAATAATTAGATTTAATAATGTTCACTGAAGCAGTGACTGTAAAAAAAAATGGAGTATGTGCAGAATCTGTAGGCACATGCGGAGAAGTTACATAGTAATACTTTTTGTTCTTAAAAACAAGATATTGATTACAAAGTTTCGTGAAAAAAAGGCTAATTGTGTAGATGACGTCTGTCATCTTCTATCACGATGTGATGACTTTCAATCATTTGTTAATGCCACTATTTTTTAAGGTACATTAAATATACTAAATCAAACCTAACTAATATTTTTCCCTTTAAATTGTTCAGATTTAAAGTTCAAAACCATGCATTGACTGGGAGAGGTGAAGCTTAAAGACAGTATCTCTTCCTCCACACTAATGACTGTACCTCCCACGACTCCTCTGTAAAGCTCCTCAAGTTTGCAGTTGACACCACCATCATTGGTCTCATCCGGACGTCTGCTTACTGCGTACAGACAGTAAGTGGAGCAGCTGGCTCTCTGGTGCAGTCTAAACAACCTTGAGATCAACACCCACAAAACAGTGGAGATGGTAGTGGACTTAAGGAGAAGTCCCCCTGAACACCCTCCCCTTACCATCATGAACAGCACTGTGGCACCTGAAGTGGAGCACACAGATTGTCTCCACTTTGAAGAAGGCCCAGCAGAGGCTGTACGTCCTGCACCAGCTGAAGAAGTTCAACCTTTCACAGACACTGCTAACCCGGTATTACTTCAGAGTCATCGAGTCTGTTCTCTGCTCCTCCATCATTGTCTGTTTTAGCGCTGACGACTGTATACTTCAGAGGACTATTCATACGGCTGAGATCATCAGTGCTCCCCTACCCTCCCTCCAGGGCCTGTACACCACCAGAGAGAGAAAGAGGGCTAAAATCATTCTGGACCACACTCACCTCGGTCACCACCCTTTTGAGCTCTTGCTCTCTGACCGCCGCTTCAGAACCATTGACATTTGGACTGTACGGCACAAACAGAGCTTCTTTCCACAGGCAATCAGTCTGCTGAACTCATAGCTCCCCACCATCCTACTCTGTTACCTGCACCTGGACTCTCGCACATTTTATCTCCTTGCATTTTGCATTTAATCACACTACACTTTGTAGACTTTTGTTCAATTGTTTACATTTCATCAATCCTCAAAATATTCTCCCTCATAGCCTTATGATAATTGCTTGTTAGTTGTGTTGCACTTTACTGTACTTATGTTGTTTGTATTGTACTTATGTTGATTGCACTGACAGCTCCGTTGTACTACAGGAAATTCCTTGTGTGCGCACACACACACACGCACAGGCACACACACACACACACACACACATGGCAATAAAGTTGAATCTGATTCTATACAGCAAACACAATCAGGGGTGATCACAGTACATGGCTTCAGCCAACTGGCCTTTTGAGATTAGACTGAATAAGTCTTTAAAATGCATTATTTGGATCATTGCCACCATTTCCAGACCAGACTTTTTTTCTCTTCAGTTTGGGCCACCGGCTGCTTCGTACTTTACGAATGAAACAGAACAGACAAAAAGAAGATTATTTTTGTCGTTGCTAGCAAGACAACAATGTTTTATTTGCTTTGGATATTTTTTGTTGTTGTTAAAATAAGCATTCAGATAAAAAAATCAAGTAATGATTGAAGGCAGGACTTGCTACAGTTTACAGTTTTTCACAATTGCTAAGACAGTTTTTTCAATACATTTAACAACTTTCCTAAACTCTTAACACAATTAGCACAACATTTGTTTAGGTAGGCTCTACAATGAACACATTTTTTGTTGCTTTGCTACAAAACACATTCAGTTAACACAAATTTCAAATGCTTGAACTTCTTTTACACTCAAGCTCCACCAACACCAAAACTATGTCATTTTAAAGCCAATTTTTTTCTCAATGTGTTATGATTGACTAAATATTGCTGTCGGAAGAAAACATGTGTTAATGTTTTGAAAACTGTATTATTGTATTTTGAAAATGAGTTTTGGAGTTTTGTTTACAATGGAGGGTTTTGAGAATGAAATGAACTGTTTTGCAAATTGTGTGTTTTAACTGATTTGGTGCGTTAAGAGTTAAGCAAACTTGTCAAATGTATTGCAAAAACTGTCTTAGCAATTGTGAAAAACTGTAATAATTGAGGTAACCCATGTAACCTTAAAGGGAACAGCTTACGTCCCTCTGTTGTTAAGGCCTTGCTGTTGTAAGGTCATGTAGTTGTTTTAACCCCTGCTGCCTCTCAGCAGGTTAATGCTGTGCAAACATAGTTCCTGTGGCTCAACGACACCAGCACAACGACTCTCAGTCTTTCATTTCATCAGCCCCACTGAGAGCAATAGCCACCATTGACCCTGACGCAGCTGTGTCTGTCTAGCCATTGCTACATCATCTGTACATGTATCCTATCAATGCAAAATTCTTGCTTTTATTCATGCATTTACAATCTCGAAACGATATTTTTTCCCAAATTCCATTCGACACAATGAATAACTTAATTACTAGTCTAAAAAAGTTAAAGGTAACTTATATTACAGTTTTTCACAATTGCTAAGACAGTTTTTTCAATACATTTAACAAGTTTGCTTAACTCTTAACACACCGAATCAGTTAAAACACACAATTGGCAAAATAGTTAATTTCCTTCTCAAAACCCCCCATTGTAAACAAAACTCCAAAACTCTTTTTCAAAATACAATAATACAGTTTTCAAATCACTAACACATGTTTTCTTCCAACAGCAACATTTAGTCAATCATAACACATTGAGAAAAAAATTGGTTTAAAAATGATATTGTTTTGGTATTGGTGGAGCTTGAGTGTTAAAGAAGTTCAAGGATTTGAAATGTGTGTTTACTGAATGCATTTTGTATCAAAGCAACAAAAAATGTGTCAATTGTATCGCCTACCTCGACTGATGTTGTGCTAATTGTGTTAAGAGTTTAGGAAAGTTGTTAAATGTATTGAAAAAACTGTCTTAGCAATTGTGAAAAACTGTAAACAAGGTGATTCATGGAGTTACCTAATCTTCCTTTTATCCTAAATACATAACAGTATAAAAAAACAAATGTTAGAGCCATTTTGCATGCCTTATTTATATCGTTTAATAAGTGAATTTAAATAGACATAAAATGTTATGAGTTTTAAATGTAATGTAAAAAATACAACTAATTAAAATTTGTTTATCCAAATTTTTCTAAAGGTATGATTCACTCAAATAATTCTTTTGAATGTATTATTATTATTTTTTAAGAGTTATTGACTGAATACATTTTCTTATTCAGTTAAAATTCTCAGTGGTACATTCATTAAAAAAGTATGTTCAGTCAATTTTGTGACAAATCGATTTGTGTTAAGCCAATTAAATAGGTTTAGTTTAGTCAGTTTTGGGGAAGACATCAATTTTCTTTATTTACATGATATTTATTAAGCTGCATTAGATCTGAAATCCCATTTGTCGAAAACACAATTTTTTTAGTGAACAGAGCTTTAGCTGCATGGTATAAAGTTGACAGGATCTAGCAGCACTGTATTCTTAGGCAGCGTCTCTACACCCCTCCTTCACTAAATGGAGTCATTATTAGCCGTCATTACCCTGCCCTCTGCCCTGATACAACTCAAAGAGATGTGTCGCTATCTGATCACTATGTAAATGCAGTTAGCTGCCTGCAGTAATGCATCAATGGAGAACTGGATGGTCAGCGGGGGGGACCGGGGGTCACTGACTGTCTGTCTCCGAGGGCGGTGAGCCAGCACTAGTCTGTCTGCCTGAGTCTCCACAGCACACAGCGAAAGGCCTTCAGGCCCCAGCTTGTTCCGACAGAGCCTCTAGCATCAAATTTTAATGTAAAGTAAATGCAAATGGACAATGTTCTCAGTTCTTCTGTGGAATCAACATTTAAGGATAGGCCACATTTGAGGATAGGCTTAACTTAAAACTACAAAAGCAAAGAAGATGTAAATATGCTTTAATAAGAAATGAAAAGTAAATCATCAAACGATATCTATTTTACCCATATATTTGTCATTTCTTCCAATTACATCTTCAAAACACATTTACATTAAATGCACTAGGAATACATTTTTACCAAATCCTACAAAAAGAATGTTTTGTCAATTATTTTTCCCACCTCAGTTCTATGAACCAAATGACACTGCTATAAATGTGAGATATTTTAAATAAAGTATGCCGTTAAAACTCGAACTTGTGCTGTTATTTCCAGTAAACATTCATACATTAGAATATTTTAATAACTAAAGAAATATTTTTATATATTTAGTTTTTACTGTGTAAGACACGTGTAAATAATGTACTTTTATACACCGTGGTAAAGACAGATTTGATTTTAATTAATTTTACTTAGTAAACAAAATTTTGTCCCCAAACAACATTTTTTATTTGAACGTGGATTTGAAAAAAGAGTAAGGGACCTCAGATGAAAATCAAATGTGTTAGAACGTGAATATTTGAACATTCTTTCTCAATCAATTAAAGCAACATTTATTTATGTGGTGCTTTTTGTCGTTTAATCAAATTATCTTCACAAGCAAGAGGCCAAACTGGATTAACACATAGTTTTAATGAAAAATCATGTTAGTTATTTTAATGGGGTAAGAATATAATTATAATATACTGATAACTTAGGAACAGTAGATTCTTTTTGAATTCATGAAATATACCAATCCTTGTTCAATTTGCGAGTTCCCAGGTTGGTATTTGTTTTACTTTCTATAATTACTAAAATATATATTTTTAATGAGGCTATTTATCTTTCAATTACACATTTTCAAGGATTTTGTATAAACTGTTTAGTCATCTTCAGTGTAATGCTACTTTTAAAATTATAAACAGCATTAATTAGTTCTCCAGTGGCATTACAGTGCCATGCAGTCAATTATATTGATGCAGTCAGTTTTGTTTAGATCTGATTTATTTTAAGTTATTTGTTTGAAACAAGACATTGAAACAGTGTTGTTTTTTGCATTTTTGAACCCAAAGTGAACAAATGAATAGGGACCCCTACTTCTTGACTAAATAAAACATATTTATATATTTAAATACAGTATATTTAGATTAAAAAAATACTCTTTCAGGTTGGGTGTACTAAGAAAATCGAATACATTTTTGGTTGATTGCCGTCATTTTTTACACTTCAAAGAAAATGTTGTGGAAACATGGGAAAAAGACAATTTTGGTGAATTTTAAGGTTAAAAGCTTCTTTCCAACTTTATAACATTTTGAATATTAATATTGTGTAACTGAGCATGGCCTTGTAATGGACTTAAAATGTAAAAATAAAAGCATTAAAGAGTAAAACTAGAGGTCCTTGAAGTATCCTGCAAATTAAGAGGATGTTTAAATTGAAAGTTTAATGAAGATTAATGCTGAAGTGTTTTGAGTTATAATCTAAAGTCCTTTCTGTTCTTTCTGTGTGTGCTGAATATGTGGCAGAAGTGATAAAACTTACTTGATGGTTCAGACATGTGCTGGAAAATAGCAAAACATAAATTTTGAATGTTCTTTTGGAATTCTTTTTAGGTTTATTAATACCCAATTTCAAAGAGCTTTTTTAATTATTTCCCTGAGAAAACACTCACAGTAACAATAACGTTATCTGAAGTCAATGAAAAACATTAAACTTAAGAATGTTTTCTTTTATTTAACTTGTAGTGTAATGCTACAAACCATTACTCTAAATTGTTAATGGTACCATTTTATAATGAAAAATAGAATTTCTTTACACTATTGTAAACTATTCATGTGTATTTGCAGCCTGGACAGGTGCATTGTATATGGTGCATGAGGTGTTTGACCCATTTGAACATCAATCATTTTGGACTCAAGACATTTAATGAGCCTGAATCAGCACTTGAGCACTTTTAATATCTCCTAATAGTAGGAGGTCTGCCATAGTAATGAGTTCATCTCTTCTACTCTTTTATTAGGCTGGAACTAGCCCTACATATTCCTTCTGGCGCACGTGTACACCCTCAATCATCTCGGTCACTTATCCCTGACCCTGTTGGTGATGGTAGTCAACTTTAATAAAACCAGCAATCGTTGGGCACTTACAGCTAATGAAAGCACGCTTGAGAAGATGGTTTCATGTTGAACACTGTTATCTTTCATGCTGCTCCAGTTTTGTTTTATGAGAAAAGAGATATAATGTCGCACAGGTGTCTCTTAGAATGAGGGTTTCACAAATTGTACATGTTCTACATAGAGCTGTGTCTGGTTTCCACACAAAGTGTAAAAGTATTCATTTCCTGTTTATAGATTTCTTATGGGAATGTGTGATATGGATTAAGTGGACCTGAACAGACTTATATACCTACATATACTGATGAATTTACGTCACCTGTTGCATTTGATGTAAAAAGGGGGTCTTGCAAATATTGTTTGCAGTTCATAGAAATTAACATAGAAATTAACATAGTAATTCATTAATTTTCTTTCTTTATCAGTTTTCAAGAATTACATTAAAAAAGACACATTTTTCAATGTCATGAAACTTTAGAGAACATCTACAGTATTGTCTTGTTTATCTGAAAAAGACAAAACTACATTCCACATTTAAATTCATAAAATTTGCAGAAGGTTTTTGCTGTAGACACTGTAGACAGTCTTAGGGGCGTATGTGCAGTCTAACACCAGCAGTGGCACAATTGTATGCTTGCTGTGTATATTTTGCTATTAAACACCATGGTTCATTTTCATAAACGTAAATTAGAGATAGTTGTTGTATTGGATTTAATTTTAATGTAAAGATTGCTCTTTACAATTGTATTTTGAGAAAATATTTGAATTTAAATTGTACAAGTCCCATTGGGATTGCATTGTGTCCCATGACCAAGACAGCAACAAGGAAGATCATGACACAAGCAGTATTTTTAATAATGTTTAAATAATGCTTTCCAAGAGCTGTTTAACATCTAATGGAAGTAAATTTAAGATAACACATTATATAACACATCATCAGGGCTCAATTTGTGCCAGAGTGTGCTCCGGTACCTCATAGTTTCCTGTCATTCAAAATCTATTAATAAACTCTTAGTTTTATCTCTATTTGAAGTGACGCTTGTTCTTATACGCTTTAATCAGAGACTAGTGTCGGTCTCTCTCTCTCTCACCTGACAACAACACTTGTCTCTGCCCCTTACACATACTGAACGGAAACTTTATTATTTATTATCACCTTTAATTGATTTACAGAACAAAACAAACAATACATTTTACAAACTACTTGTTTTGGAATGTTTTAAAAAAAAATTCTCTATAAATACTATATATTTGTAGAACATACTTGAAATTATCTTGCAGAATTCTGCTAATAAAAAAAAAATCCCTGCAGAAATCACAAAAAATTGGTAGATTGTACCTGTTTCTAGGTTTTGGTCAAAATATGTAATATAAAGACAAAGACTGTTGAACATAAATACAAAATGAAGATTTTTTTTTATAAAAATGGGTTTTCAAAATTCATTTCATTCAGATGGTTCCAAATGGATAGACTCACAACCAGATCCATACTGAGACTTAAAGTTTAAGCCAAATCATGTCAAGTTTTTAGATGAATAGTTCCTTTCACAGACCCTGGCTCATGCTGTAGTGCAACCATTGCTGACCCTTTTCTTTCCCTCTGACCCTAATGCAACAGCACCTTCATGGTGTTCCAGGACCTCCTAAAAGACAAATTAAGCAATACCCATCATAAAACAAAGTGTAATAATAAAATACATCATGACCGAATTAGTCTCTTCTGTGTTATGGAGAAAATAAATTGAGTGATGAGACAGAGGATTTGTCTTAGTTTTTGTTGTTGATTTCAGTTCACCTCTGGCCACTGTCTAGTGGCCTGAGTTGTAAAGAGTTTGAAGACTTCAGCCTACGTCAGTTGCCTGCATGAATTCTCTTGGGGACAGAGACCTTAGATGACACTTTGGTAAACTGTAAGTCAACCCAGGCCACACGGTGGCACAGCAGCAGCTCATTTTGTCCGTGAGGCTCATTTATGTAGAAGAAGAATATGAGCGTTCAGTAGTCTTTAAACATTAACCCAAACTATTTGTTAACTGGCAAATAAACAATGCATAGCAGGAGCCCTATCTTTCCAGCTCCATTTGTAGTACTTTTCTTTATTCATGTTTTCTGCAATTAATTTTTTTATCTGAGGGTGAAGCAACAAAAAATGTGTTAATTTTAGAGCCTACCTCGACGGATGTTCTGCTAATTGTGTTAAGAGTTTAGAAAAGTTGTTAAATGTATTGAAAAAACTGTCTTAGCAATTGTGAAAAACTGTAAATGAGAAGAGTGTACAGAGAAATTAATCCAACACAAATGCGCCGTTTGCATTTATAATTATTACTAATATTAAGAGCATTATTAATTCCTAAAGGTAACAAAAACTGCACAAGTTCACAAGCAGAGAAAGTTCTCTGATATAGAAAGAAAGATAGTGCACAACTTTATCCTCTCAAAGATGTTTTGCCAGCATCTTCAAGTTACTTTTAAAGCATTCCTTCACTGTGAAAAATGCTTCTTAGTTGAGCTGTGTGTTTTAGAGATTAAGCTCTAGGTGTGTATTTACGTCATTATATTACTTCCTTGATATGATAGATTTTATGTCCTTTCAGAGCAAACAGCAGTTTTGCATTGCTTTTAAACCCCTCGTTCACTTAAAAAAACATGTTCTCATCATTTAATGAAATACGAAAATAGGCAAAATTAGAAAAACGAGCTGTGTGTTTCAGAGGTTATTCTATCTGTGAGCGAGCAATTGATTTCTTCCTTCATAAACTCAAAGACGCACTTGTTATTGTCTGTTTTTTCTGTTTTCATCTCAAGTGAGCAATTTCAGTCACATGGACAAGAAAACCAATAAGTTTGATGAAAAAAAGGTTTTAAGTCCCCAATGTGTCACACACTTTTGGGTACATATTTTGTTGGACCACCACACATGGCATTGTTTCTTCATTGCTGCTAATCTTCTGCAATGTAACAATGTTTATTTTCATCCAGTGTTATCAGCGCTAGTTTTTCATTTTAAAATGTTTCATTTTAAATCATTTCATTCAGAAATAAGTAGCTAAGCTGTTGCTAGCCAAAAAACTAATCTCTCATTCATTCTTTGTCCAAAATGAGTTTTGTACATATTTGCTTAGTTAAATCCAGGTGGCAACTTGTGTATATGGAGCATTATTAATAACATTTTTGTAAATGAGATGCTTAAGATTAAAGTTCAAATGTAATGTGAGGCAAAGTGGTGCTGTTTTTCAGGTTATAAAGAAATAAATCATCATGTCCTTGCAGAGATGATGGTTCCCAGAGCTCTCCAGTTTTATATTGTTGTGAATTTCTGCAAGAGTAGAGAAGTAGTCATGCTTTATCACACTCATGCTGAGAGCCAGAGCTCCACTCACCCCCCTACTGGTGTTAGTATAGCATTACTGCATTACTGTTTGTTCACTTCAACAGATCTTCAGAATTTTTTATTCTTTGTTTATGTATTTCTTGAGTAGCAAATTTGATTTCAGTAGAGCAATGAATACATTCTTCAACATATAATAACAGTATAATGATTTTTAAAGTATTTGTAGAATTACTCTTGTGGATTATGTGGTGCTAATATTGTAAACTGATTTCTTCTTAAGAAGAGTAAAAAGATGTTTACAGTTTTTCACAATTGCTAAGACAGTTTTTTCAATACATTAAACAAGTTTGCTTAACTCTTAACACATCAACTCAGTTAAAACACAGAATTGGCAAAACAGTTATTTTCCTTCTCAAAACCCCCCACTGTAAACAAAACTCCAAAACTCTTTTTCAAAATACAATAATACAGTTTTCAAATCACTAACACATGTTTTCTTCCAACAGCAACATTTAGTCAATCATAACACATTGAGAAAAAATTTGGTTTAAAAATGATATTGTTTTGGTATTGGTGGAGCTTGAGTGTAAAAGAAGTTCAAGGATTTGAAATGTGTGTTAACTGAATGCGTTTTGTATCAAAGCAACAAAAAACGTGTTAATTGTATCGCCTACCTCGACTGATGTTATGCTAATTGTGTTAAGAGTTTAGGAGAGTTGTTAAATGTATTGAAAAAACTGTCTTAGCAATTGTGAAAAACTGTAATATCATTGAAACGTAACAACACATAACATAAGGCTGACATTTAACTAAACAAGTATGTATATTGTCTTTTTTATGTATATTTACTTACATTAATAGAAAATCAAATGTCACAAAATTTTTGTATGAATATAATATAAATCCAGTTACCTCCACAAAAAGGCACTTGAACAACTTTTTAATAGAAAAGATGGGTGGCAAAGTCAAGTATTTTAGAAGTATTGAAATAAGATACTAAAATAATGATAACTCGTGTTTGTAAATGTTTTTAAAGCGTCAAATGAAGCAGGAAAATTAGTCAGTGAGCTGGGCTGTTTGTCATGTTTGAAGTGTTCTGCAGTGGCCTAGACAGAAGCAGGAATGTGTTCCAATCCCTCATCAGTTCACTCCTCCTCCAGATCAGCTTTCATCTTGCATCCATCATACTGACAGCACAGAACACTCAGATGCTTGTCTGATAGACCTGGTTTATATAGATAACAAAGTTTATGAAAAAGTTGTCAGAACATATATAAATTTGTCATTTTAGATTTCACACTCACACACACACACACACACGCACGCACGCGCACACACACACACACACACACACACACACACACTAGATGTATATACTATGTATAAATATAAATATGAACGAATAATGGTATATATAAATGTTATTTATACATTATGATACAATTTACAGTAGTATGATAAGGTTCTGCAACAGGAATGACAATGGATATATAAATATCAGTGATTGTATAGTACAGATAGGGTCACAGTGGTGCAGTGGGTAGCACGGTCGTCTCACAGCAAGAAGGTCACTGGTTCTAGGCTCGGCTAGGGCTGGTGGCATTTCTGTGTGGAGTTTGCATGTTCTTCCCATGATCGCGTGGGTTTTCTCCGGGTGCTCCGGTTTCCCCACAAGTCCAAAGACATGCGGTATAAGTGAATTGAGTAAGTGTTAAAGTGTGAATGTGTGTGTGAATGTTTCCCAGCGATGGGTTGCGGCTGGAAGGGCATCCGCCGTGTAAAACACATGCCAGAGAGTTGGTGGTTCATTCCGCTGTGGCGACCCCGAAAGGGAAGAAAGCCGACATGAAGATGAATGAATGTATAGTGCAGAACAGATATGAATATAATATACAGTAGTGCAAATGGTAGACAATTATTATTGGGGCAAATATAATAAAATAAATTAGAGCAACCTGCTGAAAGTGGCAATGCAGAAGTGAGTAACTGTATAATCAGCTGTTTAGTGTAGAAAAAGCTACAGGAAAGAATCTATTTTTCAGTCTAGTTGTGCGAGCTCTGAGACAGTGGTATCATCTGCCTGATGAGAGAAGTGTGAAAAGTCTATAGTTGGGGTGAGATGGATGTTTGATGATGTCTCTCGCTCTTTGCAGACAGCGTTTCTTGTAAATTTTATGGGAAGCTGAAGTTTTCACCACCCTCTGAAGGGATATATAAGGGCAGCTGCTGTACCACAATGAGATGCCATTTGTGAGGATGCTCTCAATGGTGCAGCGGTAAAAGTTTGTTAGTATCCTGTAACATAGACAGGACTTTTTAAGTTTCCTTATACAGGGGCTGGTGTGCCTTTCTGATCAGGATATCTGAGTTTAGAGTCCAGGTGACATCCTCAGAGATGTGGATTTCAAGGAACTTAAAGCTGGGTACACGCTCACCAGCAGCTTCATTGATGTTAATTGGAAGATGGCTGCAAATGCTAGCATGCCAAAAATCCACATTCAACTCCTTTGTCTTTTTGGGGGTTAAGCTCCAAGTTATTTTTCTCACACCATGTAACTAGGTGCTAAATCAAGGCCGTCTCATCGTTACCTTTGATCAGGCCTGCAACTATGGTGTCATCTGCAAACTGTTTGAGGCATAGATTGGTACGCAGTCATGGGTGAAAAGTAGCTGTGCTCTCTTCATTGGATTCCTGTAAAATATTGCATTGACTATAAGATACCACTTACCTCTTGCCTTTAAGACACTGAAAGGCTTGGCTAGGGCCTACCTGAGCAGTCTACTGTCCCGATTTATTCCGGCCCGCCCTCTTCGATCACAAGAAGCAAGACTACTGATTATTCCGAAGATTAGTAAATCCACCAGAGGGGGAAGAGCGTTCTCATATAAAGCCCCGAAGCTCTGGAACAAACTCCCGTATGGTGTTCCACTCAGTTACGCTCACAGAGTTTATACTAAATTAAAAACAAATCTCTTTACTCTAGCATTCGAACAATTGGCTCCTGGTATGTGTCCAAATGGATATGGTGTCTGAGCGCTATAAACATATAAACTGTTGAAAAAAACAATGTGGTTCAGTGAGCTTATCTACATCATTTATTACTCATCCTGATGCTGATCACCTGTGTTACATTTTTCTAACCACTGATTTCTGCCTCAGTCAGCGAGTCTCCCAGGGACCTCCCAGGAATTCCTATTTACCCTACCTGATCCAGACTAGGTTTTTGTGAAGCTGCTTTTAAATCATTGCTAAAAAAAGAGTTATAAAAAACATAATGATTGATTGATTGGTTAAACATTTCAATAAAAATGCATCACTTTGCTTAATCATTCCACTTCTGCTCGGTTACGTCAGAATAAATGCCACTGCCTCAAATTAACACCGTTATTTTTTTCACAATTGCTAAGACAGTTTTTTAAATACAAAAAAAATATGTTTGCTTAACTCTCAACGCACCGAATCAGTTAAAACACACAACTGGCAAAACAGTTAATTTCATTCTCAAAACCCCTGTCATTTTCAAAAAATGCAGTTTTCAAAACACTAACACATGTTTTCTTCCGACAGCAACATTTAGTCAATCATAACACATTGAGAAAAAATGTGACTTTAAAATGACATAGTTTGGTGTTGGTGGAACTTGAGTGTAAAAGAAGTTCAAGTATTTAAAAGTTATTTCAAGTATTTGAAAGCTAACTATATGCATTTTGTATCAAAGCAACAAAAAATGTGATAAGTTTAGAGCCTACCTTGACAAATGTTGTGCTATTTGTATTGAGTTAAGGAAAGTTGTTAAATGTATTGCAAAAACTGTCTTAGTAATTGTGAAAAACTGTAAATGTTTCTGTTTGTAAGAGAGTATGTGTTAGTGTTTTGAAAAATGATTTGCTTTTGAAATAGTATACAGTGTTTTGTTGACATAGTGAATTGTGTTAGTATATTATTGTATCTTGAAAATGAGTTTAAGAGTTTTGTTTACAATGGGGGGTTTCAAGAATGAAAATAACTGTTTTGCCAATTATGTGTTTTTACTGAGTCGGTGTGTTAAGAGTTCTGTTATTTTTTGTCCGTTTTGTTCATTGAGAGTTTTTTTTAATCCGAGTTGAAATCATGAATAAAATAAAAATGTGATCTCTGAGTCAGCTAAAATGTTGCCTTGTTGCCAACAGGTTAACAAACAAAGTTCAATAATTTATTGCTTATTTAGTGAGAAAAAATTGTTAACTTAATAAATTTGTGCTGTTTATTGATATTTTATATTTTGACTAACTTTCAAAATGTTTAAAAAATCTAGAACATAACTATATATTTTTTATTTTGCTAAAAATGTTGTTTTTAAAGAAATTTAAATATAATCATTACTAGTGCTAGAACAGGTATGTAGAATATATCTTTAGAATATATAGAGTATGTCTGAAATCTGACGACACCAAACAGGAGCAGATGATTGTTTTGTTCCTGTTGCTGCTATTCTTAATGAGCTACAGTAGATTATATATTGTTGTTTTTTGCTGTTGGTATGTACATTTATAAATTTATTTTATTTTAATATGTGAATTTTTCTAGAAGACACCAAAAGTACTTTAAAAAAATCCTTTTTGCCCTGGCACATTCAGCATGTGCAGTGATATTGCCCAGTTTTGGTAGCACCTGATGGAGTAAAATAGCAACATGTGGTTTGTGAAATAACTGCTAGACTGTTATTAATGCCTATGTTTACGCAAGCAAGTTGCACATATACTCCATTCTCTACAAGTAATGAGGGTCAGAAAGAGATTAGTCTTCTTCTAGTGAGGCACACGGTGAGAGATTTTTGTGAAGATGAATTGCTTTGGTTTCAGATGAACCTCAGAAAACTGGAGAGGAATCTGAGGAAGTGGCTGTGCTTGGGGCCTAAAACGCTCTTTGAGAGACAAAAGAGGAGTGCTGAGAGCCGCCCCGGGGCCTGGCCTCACACCCCTAAGTGCGCTGTCAAAGCATGCTCACAATAGCCAAGGGAAGATGATCTGCCCCGTCGCTTCTTCCTCTAGCTGTCGACTGATGCAGGTGATAGATCGAAACTGACTGCTGCTCTCTCACCATCTGCCTCGAATTCTTCTTAAAACCTCTTCTCAGGAACTGAGGGGATTCGGGAGCTGTGTGTTTGCCATTTTGTTATCGTGAGGTCTGGAGGTTAAGTAGTTTACACTGGTCAACAGTATCAAATAAACAGACAAATCGACAGTTGGCAATCTGGGAAGAGAATTCTCTGTTTTCTTTAAATAAAATATTGTTAAAAATGTTGAAATATTATGCTATTGCTAATGGTATGCAACTAATTCTGGTTTAATGCATCTCAATTGTTTTTGCTTAGCTAAATAACTGGTGAAACGTTTCAGAAAATATAAACATCTGCTTATTGAAGGTGTCTACAAACCTATACTTGCCCTGCATGCCTTGATTGCATTGATTTTGCATTTGATTGCCTTGATTGACATGAATGCAATTAATGCGGTTGCAGTTTTTTTCTATTTCCTGTTGTGGCCGAAATGTTTTAAATGAAGTATGAATAAGACACATGCACTTTGTATGACAATGAGAAGGCCTAGAGGATGAACACAAGACACACAATCGCGCTCACAGAAGACTGCTGGGCTTCTGTGAGCGACGAAACTACTGAGGCATCACAGCCCACTTTGTTGAAATTGAATTTATTCGGTCTAACTGTGTCTAAAACTGAGAAACAGCGGTACAGGGAAGCATGTGTGGATCATTGTCTCAAATTGGTGAGACAATGGAAAAAATGGAAACAAGTTAAAGCACACTTACGTAATATGTTTGCTTACACTAGAGTAACTTTACTTCCATGTGAACACCTGTCCTGCACAGCCTTCATACTGCACCAAACTGTCAGGTTCTCTTTCATGGCAGCAATTTTGAAAGTGTGCTAGCTAAATGTCACAAGATTGTTGGGCACCTACACCATAGTAAATTCAACGTTCACGAACTAATGGAACAGCAAGATGCATGTGGAAAAAAACTTGCAGGTAGACTATTTTCTCCGTCGCTTGTCTGTTTGTGTGTGCATATGTGTGTCAAGGTACATACACTGACAGCATACACTGTCAAGGTATGCTGCATAGAATAAAATAAGTTCTGTGTAGTGTAAAACAATATTAAAAAGTTGAAGAAGTAAGAAATATGGTGTTGAGTAATGTAATGTAAGTAAAATACATTTTCTCCTGCTCTACAATGAATGAGGCTTCTCTAAGCAAGCTGTTAATGGCAGAGAGTCCCGGAAAACAAGACTCTAAAGAGACCATAAACTAACAACCATCAAAGAAGAGAAGCAAAAAGTTAACTTGGAGGATATTTATGGTTTATTGCAGGTATGTTGTTTACATGACAAAAACAATCATATTTAGAATTTAAATATTTACATTAATTATTTACATTTTGCATTTATTGTTTTTTGTTTTCAACTGCTTTGAAAGTTTTTCTATACATTTAACAACTTTCCTAAACTCCATTAGCACAACATCCGTCTAGATAGGTTCTACAATTAACACATTTTTTGTTGCTTTGATAAAAAATGCTTTCAGTTAACACAAATTTCAAATGCTCAAGTTCTTTTACACCCGAGCTCCACCAAACACCAAAACTACATCATTTAAAAACCAATTTTTTTCTCAATGTGTTACGATTGACAAAAATGTTGCTGTCGGAAGAAAACATGTGTTAGTGTTTTGAAAACTGTATTATTGTATTTTGAAAATGAGTTTAAGAGTTTTGTTTACAGAGGGGGGTTTTAAGAATGAAATTAACTGTTTTGCCAATTGTGTGTTTTAACTGAGTCGGTGTGTTAGGAGTTAAGCAAACTTGTTAAATGTATTGAAAAAACTGTCTTAGCAATTGTGAAAAAAACTGTAATCCTACTGCGCTGATACTCATTTTATTGTTATACTGTCATTTAATTTAATATCTTTTATGTAACTATTAATTTGTTATATTTAGCTTCTGAGATTATATATCCATAATATGCAAAAGTGTCAATGTGAACAGTGTTAATGTTTGATTGCATAATATACAGTAATTAATATCCAAAACATAAGTGATGCATGTATATTTAAAATTTTTTAAAGCATGTTGTTTATTTTGAGTTCTTTGATTAATGTTTTTTTGCATTTCATATTTTGTTCTTTTGAGAAAAACCATGTTAGACTATTCGAGGGTCTTGATAAAAGTTGACAACAAAGGATGGTTATTTACTTCGTTGCCAATGTTTGATTCCTTTATCCAGTGTTTAATGTGGGATGCAAGTCAAGAAAGACCGTGAAAGCACTTGTTCTCCTCCCCCGTGATCAATCACAGAGGTCGTGATCTATAAAGCCTTGGTGTTAAGTTAGAACATTTCAGATGTGTACAACAGGCTTCGCAAAAGGGTCTGCGTGGGATTATGTATATGTGCAGCCTTCGCAGAGGCCATTTCGGGATTGGTCTTAAGCCTTAGACATGATTCACACCGCTATCACTCTGTCTCTCAACACTTCATTTTCCCCAAAGAATGCAATTTATCCCCCAAAACCACCTCAAGGCTGTTCAGGCCCAGTCCACACATATTTTGTGAACACATTTTTAATGTGGTTAATTTCTTAAAGATATTATATCTGTGTTTATCTTGATTACATGCGTTATCGGAGCTTGTTATCGATGCAGAAGCATTTGCTTACAGAGCTCCATGAGTAATGAACTACTCAAGCACATAACATATTTAATAACGTATCTAATCACACAACAGACGTGCCAAACTAAAACAATAAGCTGTTAATGCTGCCGATGTGCTCACACAGACACAAGTTTTGAACAGGAACAAATTGAGCCCCAGATAAATGAGGAAGTCTTTAGAGTGAAACAGGTGCTTGTAAAAACCGATGAGAGAATTTCTGTTTATAAAATTCAAACTAATAAAATATATAACAGAAAACATGTATCCAAGTACACAACAGGGCCAGGACAATTTTGTCAATAATAGTACTTTAGCTTCAAAATAAAACGTTAACAATTGTGATTATATCAAGCTTATATCAAGCACTACTAATGCTAGTGCTCCTGTAGCTTTCATTTAGGGTTGAGCGATATGGCCTCCCAAACATCGCAGATTTTTTTTTTTTTTGCAAAAAGTACAATTTACAAATTAAATTGATTTTTCCAACTAATTAAAATAAATGTGCTGGTGTCAATAAAATAGTTCCTAACTAATTTTAGCTTCAGTTTAGTGGAATGTAAGGGTTGAAAACAGAGTTTGTCTTAAGGATTAGTTTTTTATATATGGGCAAGGATTAAGCATTTTAAGGGGAAAAAAATGATATATTTACTGATATTTTGAGAATTTCCTAATTGCTAATTTAAAATCTATGCAATTTTGGTTAGATTTGCAGAATGACGTAGTGTCTTCAGGGGCTTAGAGCCTTTTGGATTTTTCTGAATAAAAATTGGAATTCGTGTTCCTTGACCTTTTCCAGTTAAGAAGACTTGACTAATTACTGGATTTGGTTTATGTTTTACCCGTTACACCACATTTTACTGAGTTGAGTTGGAAATGTGTTTGCTCAAGCAATGTCAAAAATGTTTTGTATAAACTTAGTTAAAATGGTAACAGAAAAACAGTAAAACTTGGGTTATGTAATTATTTAGTTTTAATTGCTAATAAATTTAATGAACAGAATTGACAGTTTTTTTTACAATTACTAAGACATTTTTTTTTTTCATTTAACACTTTGCCTAACTCCCAACACATCGGCTCAGTTAAAACACACAATTGGCAAAACAGTTAATTTCGTGTTCAAAACCCTTCATTGTAAACGAAACTCCAAAACTTGTTTTCAAAATACATCTATCATGTTCATCGTGATTGGTTATTCAGTGCAAATGTCAGCGCCCATGAACAAATCTTAGCTTCATAACCAAAGCCTGACTCGACACTGAGAGTTGATGAGCTTTTCATGGTACCGATTAAGTGATTCAAACGATAGGGTTTTGTCAAGTCAAAACCTATCCGTTAATACTGAGTTTGTTAAGCCACATTCATGGTACAGGCCCCTGCCCCAGTTCTGGTTCGAATACAAAACAAGGACCCTATGTGGCATTGACCCTTAGTGCAAAAAGATACTTCCTCGGAACACTGAGGCAGATCTGGCCAAACTGTTTTTGCTATCTGGGAGGCAGGCAATACAGTGTTTCCGTTTAATGAGAGATTACTGATTTTTAGATCGGATAACTAGATATATTGTGTTTTTTTGTTTGTTTTGAAAATATGGGAAATAGTGATTTATATTTTTAATTGTCTACATTTAGTATCAGATTCATAGTTTTTGGGACTTTGTTTAGCTCAGTTTAACCACCTTTTCTGTGATCTTTGAGAGAGCGTCTCGCTCTAATAGTATAATGATACCCTCAACTTCCATCTCCTCAGCAACCCATCACCTTCAGCTTAAGTTACCTCTGATCCGGCAGCTTTAAATGAGTGAGGATGTGCTTCTACTCAGACTCAGGTTGAGAGGGAAACGAGGGCTGGAAGATCAGTGTCAGGTTAAGTGAGTGTGAATGCCTGAAAAGCTAAGAAACACAGATCAATCACAAATGAAATGTCGTCGAATTTACAAGTGAACAAATGTGTTCCTAAAGTTAATGAAAACATTCAGCCCTTGTGCATATAGCAGGCTTTTTAAAACCCATCTGAAAACCATCCAATGTTTGGGTTGAATGAATGTACGTTGAACACATCTTTTTATTTTTTATTTAACCACCTGACAGTTTTATGATCAACTTGTTCAAAGTTTTAACTGTCCCTCAGGCTCTTTAAAAGCACTCTTGAAAAATGAACCACTAGGAGAAAGAGTAATCTTCAGAGTCTCCACTCTTTTGTCCAGTGTGCATCTTATACCCATAAGGTGGAGAAAGTGTCCTGAACTTATTCCATCCATCAGTGGTGCTGTCAATGCGGCGTCCATGCTGATCACTGGCCTGCCAGAGGGGACAGCTGAGATTAAACTGTGGCACTAACACGCCAGGCCTCATGACAATGATCTGAGGACAGATGAGCGCTTAATCATGCTGAGTTGAGAGATAAGCTGAGATGTGCAGTAGTGATCAGTGCATTGGCTGGAGATGACACTTGATAGGTTAACTTCCAGCAGTCGTGAGCTACACTTCCGGTTGACTGTGTGAGAAAAGGGGGTTATTCCAAACCCTGGGAAGTTGTCTTTATAGATCACAAGATGGCAATATTTGGTAAACCAGTGCTAAGTAGTCTTTGTCACAAGCAATTCAATTCCAGTCTGCTTGTTCACCTAATGTCATCAAAGTTTTTCAGATACTTTCATACAGCCAGTTTAAAACGAAAGGTGCAAAATTATGGGGGCATTTTGAACTTTATTTTTTTTCCACCTTTAACCCTTGTGTAGCCTTCGAGTCAAATTGACCGTTTCAAATTTTTTACGAGAAGAAAAATATTACAAATGTATATTCTTTTCTAGTAGGGACTGGTTGCAATAAGTCAATATCTGTTTTCTATATTGTTTGAATTTGAGATAAGTCATATATATAATGTGTCATGGAGTAAAATTTAGATTTTTTATTGCTTTTAAAATGGGAATACCCCACAAAGGTTAAGTAAATTTGTATACACGACTGGAGTGGGGTCAGGAATGTGACTTTTTGAGAGTTGCCAGTTGAACAGAAATTCTTTTAGAAGTACAAAGTTTGTGATTTTGCTAACAATTTAAAATTATTCAAGCCCTGAGATGGATTTATAAAAAAAAAATTAAATATATATATATATATATATATATATATATATATATATATATATATATATATATATATATATATATTAAATAAAAAAATGTGAATTTGACCAATGACCAATTTGTGAATAATGTACATGTCTACCAAGTCAAAACACTGAGCAGTAGTGATAAGAAGTTTAGTTTCTTTCTTTTTTTACTGTTCACTAAACAGAACTACTTTTTGAATGATTCGTTCTTTTCGTTCATTATTTCCTTAATTCCTTAACAAATTACTTGCAAACAGTTATCAGAAAGACCCCAAACCCCAGCGAAATACAATAATAGAAATGAATGAGAAATGAAACTAGCTTACATGCCTCTTTTTATTATCAACACACTAGTAAACATCTCTTCAGATACTTAGAAAACATTGAGATTTAGGAAAATACATAATGTGACCCCCATGTGCAGTGAAAAATTAGCTTTCGCATTATTGAAATAACATCACATGTGAACGGAATGATTCAAATTAATTAAAATTCTCTAACATCCGGGTTCTGCAAATGTTGGAAATGATTGAAAACGATAAGAACGAGTTAAAGAGAGATTCAAATGAACTGTTATTTTCTATATCTAGCTCTGGGTACATTGGGAAGCAATTGTGTGATTGAACGAGATGGAGAGAATGAATTATTCACTAAAAAGAGCAGTTCCTCAAGACTCACTATAAAGATAATTTTTTTTAAAGAATCGTTCACGAACGACACATCACTACTGAGCATGTGCATTTATATCTAGTTGATCATTGTGAGTACTGTTCTTAGTTGATTAGTCGATTTATAGAGTAAACTATCATTTATTATAAACATTTAATAAATATGTTACTGTTTTGTGCAACTTTGATGTGATGTAATGTTGTGAAAGTCTTTGTGAATATTCAATCTTATAATTTCTATCATTCACAACAATACCAGTCAAAGACTAATTGGAAAACTGGCCTTTGGTATACACTTTTAATTTGATTTTTGTACCATATTATTTATTGTTTTTCTTCAAATGGTATAATTCACTTAGCAACTTGGCAGCCAAAGAGATCTAATTGATCCCTTAAAATTGTGTTCAGTGAGGATGCTACCTCAGAAGTAGACAACAGGCAGCTGCCTTTGTAACTGATCCATAATATCTATCCCCTGTTTAGTAGTGAGAGACAGAGAAAAAGAGCAGGTTAAATGGAATGATAGCTAGAGGTGTGATCTTATCTGATGTTAACTTAGGAATGACACCATAATGGAACAGCAAGGGTGTAATTATTCTCTTCTCCTCCTCCTCTTCTTCTCTCCTGCTTCGTCCTCTGTCCTCCCTGACAAATGAAGATAAATGGCAGAGATAAGCACTGGTTCCTGCCTGTCTCCTCAGCTAGGTGTGTCTTCCCTCACTTTAGGATGCTAGATCCGAAATGTCAGGGGATAGTGTTTTAAGAATTTAAATTGATTATCTTTTAATCTGTTTTGTCATATGTTTGAAAATAAAAAAATTGATTTTGATTGACTAATGAACATCGGTGTGTTACACAGTAAGTTTTCTACCAAATATTAAGCATCTTGATATAGTAGAGACCCATTTGTTTCTCATGAAGGATTTAAAAGCTAAAATATTTATTTGTAATATTTTTTTCAATCGATGAAAATTATAGTTTTTTTTTAAATGAAATAGTCAGAACATGAAGACCCTCAAAAAACACTTACAACAAATCTTTATTTGTTTGATACACTTTTCAAAAAAAAAATTGTTTATACTTGTACAGGGACAATGCAGGAAAAAAAACATAGGTTATCTACATACAAGCCTCTTACCATTTACAGATAAAGCAAAAAGTCAGTCAGTAATATAAAACAAAATAAAACGATATATAAAGTACATGAGCTAAAGTCAAAATAGAAGTAAATAAAGTGAGATTTCAAGAATCTTTCAGATTTCTGTCAACTTTCACAGACCTGCTGCTCTAGGAACCTTTCCAGAACAGCAGCTCCGTATATCCTACCTAGATGGATGTTGTGCTAACCTTGTTAAGAAAACTTGTTAAATGTATTTTAATGTACTGTCTTAGCAATTGTTTTTCTAAACTTGTTAAGTTTAACCATTAACGTTTCTCCCTTTGATGCAGAAAACTTGGAGATATGGGCATTTTCAACCGTTTTAATTTATTTTATTCTTCATTTATAGTTTGAGTTATATTTGTCACAAAACAAGGACATTTTGGGGTGAGGATGAGGACTAGGATGAAACAAGGATGAGAAATGTGATTCCCTGTAGACAGTCTTCCTCTTCCTCTTCCGCCCTGTGTGTGAGTATGAAAACGAGTGCATGCTTCTCTGCTTGCTCAGCTGTGTTTGTGTGTCTGTATTATTATGTTTTATTCTATTATTATTATTCCAATATTAAAATTATTCCATCAAATAATAACACTTGTTGTCATTTCACAAGATACATGCAGTAAATTAAAGTGCATCAGGTTTTAAGAAACTAGCTATTTTTGATATCTCAAAAACTGCTTAGATTTCATGCTTCAGTTTTACAGGTATTTGCATGCAAAATAAGAACCCATTGTTTTGACACTAAATTTCTTGGTTGAGAACTTCATGTCAACATATACATTAATGTTACTTGATGTAGTGCAGTAATGTGTACTTGCCTGCATGTAACTTGTGAAGTGGAAGAAAATATTAATTTAGTTTTAAGTCAGATTTCCAATGTTTTGATAAAGTCAGTGTGTGCAGAGTAATATGTGCTCTATTTTGAAATGTAGTGTTAGTATGTATTTAAGAAAATGTTCTTTTGAGATGAAAATTGGGATGACTAAAACAATTTGGTTTCTTAAGTGTGAATCTGTGTTAAGAGCTTAGAAAAAGTATCTAGAGTATGAGTAAGTGCTTGTTAGCGATTGATAAAAAAACCTGTAATATGAGCACACAAAGGTTAAATTATAGATATCATGAAGCAAGGTGAAAGAGCAAATATAAACTATATACTTAGTTTAAAGTACTTGTTTTTTAGTGAAGTGAATATATTAACATAGAAAGTATTTTAACATAAAATTGTTTGATTTTTAAGACTAGAACACTAAAACACAACGGATCCAGCAGAAGCAGACCCACTACTATCTGTAAACAAATATTTGAACCCCATACAAGGGTTAAACTGATTTGAACATGATTTGAACTTTTGTCACCTTTCTATGAGACAATGCTACCCTCTAGTGGCAAGGAGACCTGCAACCCTCAAAATAGTTAACTAAAATTATAAAGTCCAAGCCAAACATTTGAGAACATGCAACAATGATTTAAATTTATGTTGTATCGTGGCATAAATATATGAGAGTTCTGGGAATATATGACATAATCTACCATGCAATAACTAATAATAGTAATTTGGTCAAATATTTTAAATGGTTTCTTTAGCTTTTTTTTTGTTATGTAAGCATCTAAAATTAGTACAATGATCAAATGTGGAAAAGTTTAAATGTTTTATTAAAAAAAACATTAATAAATACAGATTTTTAAAAGAATGCATAAAATCAAAAGTTTACAAACACAAGCATCTAAACAGAAAATATTTTTTAAAGGTCATAAGATCTAAATCTAGTACATCATGATCTCTTTGGGTGCATCTTCTGTGGGTTTCTCCTGTTCTTTGCGTCGTGTGTATGCAGCATGAACGTAGAGATACACCAGCAGGATGGCCAGCAGGTTCACACAGATGTATGGGATTACCAGGAAGAAGCCTAGCTCCAGGTTAATGGACACATTTTGCAGCTTTGCATTTGCCTCTTCAGCTTTCACCAATGTTTGGAACATCTCACCCAAGTACGCATTTGACACGTAGAAAATCACAGCCAGACTCGATACAGACACTAAATAAGTGAATGACAACGAAGGGAACAGAAATGGTGGTCAACTTATTTGTTATTGTTAGACTTTTGTTAAAGTACAACATATAATTGTTTAAAAAAGTGTATATATATATATATATATATATATATATATATATATATATATATATATATATATATATATATATATATATATATACATACACACACACGCACACGCACACCCATACACACACACTTATCAATGCATACATACAAACTCGTCGCATACATATACGTCTATGAACGCTCACTTTATGCCAATACACCTACACATACCCGCATACACATAAATAAACTTTACACATGCTCACCTATAAGCATTTGCACATAAATATAAACTGGATGAGCGCATTTATATACAAGCAGTGATTACAGACATGGATGTGCGTGAATTTTTCATTGCAAACAGAAGTCTTCAAAAAATTTTGTTGATCGACAACATGCAAGCTATTGCATGAGTGTATATGCATTGGTATACTAAAATAACAGTATTTATTTGTATTTCATAATAGTGCTTTTGAACATGACAGAATACATGTACATGTAAGTAATGTATAGGTGTATATCCACAAGTAATATTTATGTATTGATAAGCAAAGTTTCATTTAAATCCTATAAATCCTATACGGCGCATGACATACACACAGATTTTTTTTTACAGCTCCCGCCATTATTTCACTGTGAGGTTCCACCTTAGAAAAACCAGCACCTGTGTGAGTGTGAGAAGTGATAGCACCCTGGGTGAGTTTATAGAAAGTGTGCTGTGGTGAGAGAAAATGCGCTACAATCCAGACTCCACAGCTCGTATATTTTGTGCAATGTAATTAAGGTATGAGTGCTGATCATCTGAAGTTTACCCCATGCCCCCACGCCCATGGCTCACAATATGTTAAGTGAATTGTTTCCTTGTATTTTAACTATTATTTTAAATAAATCTACGTTTTATACAGCCACTCGGTTCCTTGTCTCTATTTCTCACAAAACTTGAGTGGTCGAACCTGTGCTCTTTGTATGTCTATTATTTCCCTGGGTGCACTTCACAGGGTGGCGTAGTTGCAGCAAATTATTTTAATGATATGTCTGTGTTTTCATCAGAATAATCTCTTGTAATCACCAATAATTTCAAAGCAATGTTCTGTGTCACTTTTTTAACTAATTTGTTTTCCCCTGAATGTTGTGTTAGTGTGTGTTTTCTAACCACTGAGTCCACTGCATGTGTAAAGACCAATAGGTCCCATGCAGGTTTGGTAAGGGTTACTGAAGCTGTTGTAAAGAGTGACCAGGATGCTCCCTGATGATCCCAGCAGAGCCAGAGCTAGGAGAATCACTACCAGACCATGAAGAATAACTGGAGCCCCCGAGAGCTTAGCCAGACGTTCAAATACTGAGGGAGAGAGAGAGGGGGGGGGGTGTTAATTGTCAATTTATGCATAAATATTCCACCATCTTTAACAGCTTAGCCCTAGTAATCATCGTTGCAGTCCAAATTTGCAATATAGAGACTAGTGAGACCAAAACATATCAGGGATTGAAAACTGACTTTAACGATAGATCAGGACACAGCCGAGACCAGACTATATTGACACCATAACAAAACCAAGATCTGAGAATATTGACGCCATCACACCACTGCATTCTACGAGTTTTGAGACCATTACATTTCGAGAAGACTGCAGTAAAGAAGACTTGACATGGTCAGAAACTGTCAGTTTAGCCACGACTAAAAAATGTATAGATGTAGTATGAAGACATAATTAATTTGAACACTGAGAAGAAGAAACCTCAGAGTCCTGAGACCAAGACACTGCCTAGAACACATAGGATCAAGACAAAACACTGCCAAAGCCAGTTTGAGAGGAGACGTGGTCAATACCAGAGATTATCAAGAAGAAGACAGATAATATTGAGAAAAACCCAGCTAACAGGGACATACTCGCAACATTCGCTATTGGTTTTAAAAGGTTGTTTAAATGTTAGCTTGTAATGTTTGCAAAAGAACGTTCTAGTAACATTCTAATAATGTTAAATAAAATTAATGTTTAAAATGTTATCTAAACAACATTCTCAGAACATTCCAAGGCGGTTATTGGTGAGTGATGAATGGTCTCACAGTGCGGGAACAATGTTCTCAGAACATTCCTAGAGCGTTTTTTGTGAGTGATGAATGTTCTAAAAACATTTTAACAACCTTGCTGGGAAAAGATTCTTAAGACATAACCGTACCAACTCAAAGCAAGACTGGAAAGAGCTATACAAGATATGAGATTGTCAAGAGCAAGATACAGTTCAGACCTGAGAGTATCAAAACCAAAACATGGAAGACATGGAGTACTAAGATAAAAAACATTTGAAACAATATGAAAAAGATAATCTCGCACTACAGTACTTAGACCTAAAAATATCAGTACTAATACACAGCCAGTAAAGGGAGTATAAAGATACTGGTGTGAGAGATCCATTTATTTATAAAACAAACAGGACTACAGGCCGATTTTGGTCATCTTTGAGACATAAACATTATCAAGTCCAAATAACTTTGAGATCATGACAAAGACCAAGAATGCAAAAAAGTGTTTCATTAATATTTAAAAACGATGAAATAAATATATTTTTGTGAATTTTAAGTACATCTTATTTCGTCTTAATAGTGTTGAGGAGTTTTGGGATTGAAGGATTTAAAGATGGGAAATTCTGCCATGGACGTGAGGAATAACAACCTTGATAAAATCTTACCTGGCACTTTTAGCCCTGGTCTGTCTATTCTGGGACAGGCAATTCTGGACTCTGTACCATTAAAAAGTCCAATTTTAAAATGAGAGGATCCATTAAATTCTTCACTGTCAAGAGGAGCACATTCCATTTGAGCTGATGACCAGTCAGTCGACATCCCATAACCCAACATAGCCACTCCAGCCATGCACAGGAAAGCACTGGACAGGAAATAAAGCAGTTTCTTAGACGACGGCATAGTTTTTGTTTATCCTTAGTCCTGAATTTCGTTGTGTAGTCTTTTGAGAGATTCCTGGCATGTAATGCTGGCTGAAAAAATGGAAGTGCTGACCCTGGGTGTAGGGTAATAAATGAAGCTTTATGGGTTGTACTTTGAAACTGATCTCAAAGCAGTATTGTATGTTCCTGCATTGCGTTTAGTGGTGAAAGCTGATGACAGATAAGCTCATGACAAGAGAAGAGAGCTATAAAGTCATAGTGTCATGGAAACCTCCCTGTATTCATGCTAGCTTTTCATAACATCATGAGGTCATGTTGTTAGGTTAGCATATACCTAAAAAGCTTTCATTCAGAGAGACTTTGCTATTGTTCATTTAAAAACATTGCAGAGTTTCTTATGCAGTTAATTTTAGGGGGCCCATAAACCACAATTTGGGGCACTCTGTAAAATCATTTACTGAATCTTCACCCTAATTCTGAACAGAACTCATCAATAATTATTAGTTTTCACTGTGTCGAGTTGTCAACTGTGTTGCATGACACTGAAAAATAAACACATCTGCACAAAAACAATTTGAAGTGCATTTCCAAATTGCCCTTTAGGTCCTTCCAACATACCAAAAAGGTTGCGACACACCTGATGGAGTGGTCTCTCAACTGCAGGGGGCAAGGGATATCTACATTGTGTATGAGGTAAATATGGCCTCCACTAGCCAGTGGGCCAACCTCTGTTTGGAGACAGCCTTCCCTTTCGTCTGCTGTCCTCCAAAGGATACAAAGAGCTGATCAGAACTTCTAAAGTTCCAGGTTCTTTCTACAAAGATCCTCAGTGCTTGCACTGGGCAATTGAGACCAGGGGTTGGTGCTGCCTCCTCTCTGAGCAGAGCTTGGAGGTTCACCACTTAAGTTTTGATGGGGATGGTAGGAATCTTGGGCAGATATCCAGGCCTGGGCTTAGGAATAACATGAGTATCACCAGGTCTGAACTTTAAGCAGGTCTCATCAACAGAGAGTGCCTGCAGATCCCCCAACCTCTTAATCGAGGCTAACGCGACCAGGAGTGTTGTCTTAATTGACAGAAATTTAAGCTCTACTGATTCAAGCGGCTCGAATGGAGGACTTTGAAGTCCTCTAAGGACAATGGAAAGGTCCCAGGAGGGAACTAAGGACGGCCTAGGCCCTAGAGGGTCTAACCCTTCTGGCCCCTCTGAGGAATCTGATCGTTAACTCGTGTCGTCCCAGCATGTTGCCTTCAACCGGAAGGTGATAGCCAGAAATCGCTGCGATGTAAACCTTCAGGTGCCACCACTAGGACTTCTGCCTACTCCTCACTGATCTTGCACTGGAGGGTTGCAAGGAGGGTTTCTTCCTGGGCCAGCAATGCACCAGCGCATCTATTCCGAGAGGAGCCTGGGACAGAGCGTAGAACAGCCGGCACTAAGCATTTTCTGGGGCGGTGAACAGGTCTACCTCCGCTATACCGAAGCTTTCCCAGATCTGCTGGACTGCCAGGGGATGGAGTCGCCATTCTCCTGACAGGGGTTTCCACCGAGACATCTGCTGTCTGGTTCAACCTGTTGGGGATATGGACTGCAACTTGGGACAGACCCAACGCAGACTCCAGAGGAACCGTTTGAGAGCGAGAGCCAACAAACGTGGTGAACATATCCCTACTTGTGGTTTGATACATGCTACCGCCACCACGTTGTCCGTATTGACCAACACGTGATGTCCCTGCAGCATTCTCCTGAAGTGCTTTACTGCTAGGAACACTGTACATAGCTCTAGGCGATAATTGCTCCAGGAAGTGTGTTTCTCGATCTAAAACCCTGAGATTTTGTGCTTCCGGTATACAGCACCCCACCCAGTCTTTAAAGCATCTGTAGTTACCCCTACACACCTGGCAGGTCCTCCCAGGGAAAAGCCATATGCCCCAGGAGCATCTGGAAGTTGTCCAGAGGGACCACTAATCTTGTGCAGACTCTGCGTGCTGCGTTTAGCAGGCCCATGGCATGCTCTAGGGAGAGGCCTGCTCGCATGTTCAACGAGTTTAGCTCCATACCCAGAAAAATATGCTTTGGCAAGGGGTTGATCCGAAGCCCCAGACGTCTGAGGTGGCATAAGATCCTGTCTCTGTCGCGAATTAACTGGGACCGCTGTAAAACCCATGTTTGGAAAGCATGGACTGTAAAACCCTCTTTCTCTATGGCAGGAGGGATCGGCTCAATTGCACCTTTATGTAGAAGGGAATTGATCTCCTTGCGCAGGTCCAGGGCCTCTGTGGGTGAGACAGAGGTCATTAGAATCCCGTTGAACCTGGGTGGCTTGGCAGCAAGCTGCAGTTGATAGCCGTGCCAAATAGTGTGTACGAGTCAAGGGGAAATATTGGGAAGCTCCCACCAGGGTTCCTGAAACTCCACTAATGGCATCATATGCACTTCGTCAATAGTTTCCATAGCGGGGGTGCAAACTAGCGGACTTAGCGATGGGGTCTGAAGGGAGCCTAGCTAGAGACCTACCTGGACGATCAGGCTCAAGCTCGGAGCAGCATCCGGTTCCAGCCGAGTAGGTCTCAGTTGACATGGATGCTGAGAGCTATCTGGGCTGCACTGCATCAGACGCCACTCCCTTGAATGTGCCTCTGAAACGAGAACTGCATTCGCGTTCGCTGATTGGCATTTTGAAAAACTAAAGAGAGAGTAGAGCGCTCCTAGCAGAGCCGACTGATGGGGAACTGATGCTTTTTAGTATTGGAGCATCTATTAACTGTAAACACACATAGCTGCTCTGGGAGGTGCTCTGGGAGTATGGGGTCTGGGGCACTCTGCTAAGGGCTGTCCGGTCCCTGTACAACCAGAGCCGGAGCTTGGTCCGCATTGCCGGCACAAAGTCAGACCTGTTCCCAGTGCGTGTTGGCCTCCGGCAGGGCTGCCCTTTATCACCAGTTCTGTTCATAGTTTTTATGGACAGAATCTCAAGGCGCAGCCGGGGGCCGGAGGGGGTCCGGTTCAGGGACCTCAGGATTTCATCGCTGCTGTTTGCGGATGATGTTGTCCTGTTGGCTTCTTCGGGCCTGGACCTGCAGCGTGCGTTGGGGCGGTTTGCAGCCGAGTGTGAAGCGGCTGGGATGAGAAGTCTGAGGCCATGGTTCTCGACCGGAAAAAGGTGGCCTGCCCTCTCCAGGTCAGTGGAGTGCTCCTGCCTCAGGTGGAGGAGTTCAAGTATCTCGGGGTCCTGTTCACGAGTGTATCCGGGACAAGATCCCGGATACAAGCGACCGAAATGAGCTTCCTCCGCCGGGTGGCTGGGCGCTCCCTTAGAGATAGGGTGAGAAGCTCCGTCACCCGGGGGGAGCTCGGAGTAGAGCCTCTGCTCCTCCACATCGAGAGGAGTCAGCTGAGGTGGCTTGGGCATCTGTTCCAGATGCCTCCTGGACGCCTCCCAGGGGAGGTGTTCCGGGCACGTCCCACTGGGAGGAGGCCCCGGGGAAGACCCAGGACGCGCTGGAGGGACTATGTCTCCCAGCTGGCCTGGGAACGCCTCGGGATCCCTCCCGGGGAGTTGGAAGAAGTGTCTGTGGAGAGGGAAGTCTGGGCATCCCTGCTTAGACTGCTGCCCCCGCGACCCGGCCCCGGATAAGCGGTAGAAGATGGATGGATGGATGGACACATAGCAGATCTAGGTTTGAATCATGTTCAGGTTATTTAACTTTTTTCTGTTAGTTAATAAAATGAATCTTTTACAGATAGGGCAAGAGAGTTCTATCCTTTGTTTTTTCAAAAAGCTAATGGTTTTATTCCTTTATCTGAAACCAAAATACTTTTGTTGTAAGAACCATAAATAAATAAAAGGAAAGTGAATAAAACAAGTATGAGTCTGGCAGAACATAATGTGTCCTTTGGATCAGATAAAGTAAAAAATTAATGTTTTAGAAATGCCTCAAAACATGTCATAAACGTTTCCTGGGGATGTAAGTATACTTGTGATGATTAACAACATGTTCAAAGTCCATTTTCCAGTGCTGTCATATCTCCATTGATACCACAATACACCCAGATATAAAACTAACTAGCGTCAGTGCTTATTTCCTCCTTACTGGGAAAATCTGTTGCAAAGATATTGTCTGTGCAAAAGTGTTTCAATTGAACTCAGTCATGAATTTCATCTGTTCAGTTTTATGTTTCACTGTAAAATTTAATAGTATACTTTACTGAAAAATTATTATGTTTACTTGATTTTACTCAAATGAGGAGTTTACCTAAAATGATTAAGAAGTGGTAAACTGTTTGAATAAATATTTGAGAGTATTAACAAAAGTTAATAAAAATTACTCAAAATGTTTACTACATGTCTTTGAGCATGCATATATAAATTGATATTTATCAGTAAATTTACTCAAACGTACTTAGACGTACATAAAAATCGTACTTTTTATTATTTTGGTGTTAATAATGCATTATTGCCAACAAGCATTTGTCTAATTAGTTGTCCCATTTTCAAACCTCTAAATACAATTAGCACAGCATCAGTCTGTTGTTGCCAAACCATTCACACATTTTATTTAATCTTCCCCCAATATGCATCGAGTGAACAAATGTAAACAATTAAGTATTTTGGTATCAGACAAGCCATACCTCTAACCAAAATGATGAGTTATTTTCTAGTATTTACAGGATTGGGGGTTGGGTCCTTGTTTGCTCTCTAGGACTCAGAGACCTCTCTCAGACGACTCGTCTAATGCTAGATTTCACCAAGTATGTTTGCGTACCTATGGCTAATTTCTTGAGTGTACTCGTGAAAGACTGCGGGCTTTTTATTTTTTATTTATTTGTTATATAGTAAACAAGGCCCTTGAACACGCTTTAAATTCAACAAATCCAAGCAAGTATTGTTTCAGATATTTTCTATTTTATTAAACTTCTTCAGCTTGATACTGTAGATTGAAGTTGTAGTACAGAGAGAAGATGCCAGACCAAAAAAAAAAGGCTTTCTCAATAAAAAAAATTATGTTTCTCAAGGCTGACCATCCAGTGCTTAATGATTCTTGGTGTACATTTATAAAAATAAACCAAATTCAGCATTGGGATAACATTGATTAGACACAACCAATTACTAAGCAAAAACAAACAAAAAAAAAACATACACACATGCATATTCAATATATCACAAATAAACAAACAAACAAAAAAACACACATAAAACATTATATATCTAAATATATTTGTGTCTAGTCAATAGTCAAACCTCAAATGAAGATTTCTGCAAATATTTTTCAACAGAGGATTATGACTAGTCGCAAATGTTTTGCAGATATCTTTAATGCGATCCTGGTCAAATATATCTTCAATCATTGTGTGTTTAGACTAGTCACAATCACATATCTCAAAAGCAAATATGACTAGCAAAGAGACAGTTGTAGATGTATGAGATTAGAATAGTGACCAGTCAAAATTAAATTATAGCTAGTACTGAAAAAGTTGTAAATGTCAAACGGCTCGCCATACAAGAATGACAGCGTGTGTCCAACCGCGCGCCCCCTTCAGGCGTAATACTGCATCTCCAGCCACAGCCCTTGTGTTTATTATTTCAAAATTCGCCTTTGCTCAGAAATGGTCGCTAGGCGGCTCCGAGTTCGCTGTAGACATTGGAGAGAAGCTCCGAGCTCTTGACAGATGAGTTCATCTGCAGATCAACACCAAACCTCTAGTCGTTTCCTTCTCCAGCGGCGCCCAGCTTTCTTCCGCTCAGCCGCGCAGCGCGTCCTGCGCTGTTGAAGCAGTCACCGGTGCGTCGGGAAACCTCCTCGTGATTCATTCTAGGTAAGAATAGTGAATAAAACTAGCTGGGTAAGAAAACGTGTGTTGGAATTCTGCTATACGTTGCGTGTTTTGGTTTCGCGCTCGAGACCCAAACACGAGAACGGGTTGTTGGGCTGGCAGGCTTTCGTGGAGGTGTTTGTCTTTGTGGCTGTGTTTGTGGATGTGTTGCTTTCTTTACGTTTGACAAACAGATTGTGTGAGGCTTTAGTGGAGCGCAGGGTGCTTTGCGCGGAATGTGGGTCAGTGGAACGAGCGGTGATGGAGGATTCGAACGGGAGATTTGGGGGAAAGAAAGCCTCTTTGCTTTCACGCAGATCTACACACGGAGGAGAGGAATGCCTTCCCACGAGCGGAGGCGTGTTCGTTGAAGCCCAGGGGACATCTTCCTAAAGTCTGAAGCTTCAGGCATTGGATTGAATGTATTTATAAGCTTTTATGAGTATGATGGATGACGTTTTATAAGTGATTGATGACATGGATAGAAATGTTTCCATGTTCCTCAGTGTTTGCAATGGTTCATTCAGAAAAAAGCACCTTTCGCACATTCCAATGTCCTCATTTTGTTTAACAAAAAAGATTTAATGAACAATGGATGCTAATGCCGCCATTGGTGAATTTACAGCATTTCTTCTTTTTCAACCAGAGATGTCAACCCTGTTTTTTTTCCAGAGTTCTCAAGTATTTCATTTAGTGTAGGCAAGTCTAGACAACGAATGTCTCAAGAATTTCTTTATCACTGCAATTCCGATCTTCCCCCATATTTGCAATAACTTTTCTGAAAATACTTTCACTTTTGTTAAGCTGGATTTGTGCTTCTTTTGACTAGAGTATGGTGTGGAAGGGTAGTCTTGCTGCTGCTGTTTTGTTAGAGGGTTTCCAGTTTGAGGGCAGAGGGAGCTTCCTGAGTGTGTTATTATTTTCTGTCCGCACCACTGTGGGATTTTACTGGGTACTCCAGTCCTCAGAGTTTTCAAAACATGCTTTATAGGGGCTCTACATTCCACAGCTCTCCATATGAGCAAATGTCAAAGTAAATGAAGCTTTAATTTAGTGTTTTTTTTTTAAACGCCCAACAACTGAATTAAGTAAGACTCTCTAAAAGTGTTAACACATATTAGTTAGGACACAATATATTACTTTATTTTTTAGCACTAACAATTTTGGTAGATGCCTACAGTATATCCTTGGGCTATGGTTTCAATTTTCACTGAATTAACAATACAATAGCGAAAAGGTTCAGCTCAACTGAACCTAGAGCGAAGACATACTTTTATTAGCTGATTGGTCAATTACTGAGCTCACTGATTGACCAGAAATAAACCTAGCTAGCTCAAGCATTCTGCATTCAAGCATTTTGACATAGCATGAATTTCTGTTGAAATACATGGATCAAACTATAATTTTTAAACTTCACAAATCATCTACATTACAATAGGATTCTCTGACAAAAATGGTTTTTAATAATACATGTTTGACACCACTGTTCTAAAGTTATTAAAAAAAGCATTAACTATATTCTTCAAGATTAACAGTACTCTGGCCCCATAGCACCTCACGTTGCCTTCTCTGGCTGAGCTTGCCGGGTCCTGTGGGGAAAGATCCGGCCACCGGCTCTTGCCTGCGAGACTCTACCGCAGGCCTGGCTCCAGGTGGGGCCCCCGGTTCCGCTATACCGGGTGATGTAGTGTGCCTTGTCAGTGTTTTTTATGGGACTTTTGAAATTACCTGATGAATGTAAAACCAACCATATTGTTTGAAATATTGGATTTTCTCTCAAATTTGTAAACAAATTGACCTTGCTTAAGATTGTTGTATTATTAAGCTATTAATAAAGTTAAACTATAAACATCAGCCGTATCTGATCATTTTGGTCATATTCCACTTTTGGGTAAAACCTAGGTGACTGTCAAAGGTTAATTATCTCTGTTTGGTTTTGGCATCAAAAACAATCATCAGAAAAGTTGTGTAAGGATTCAAAGATTACCAAAATTGCACAACAAACCAGCTGTAATCAAGTTAGATTGTACTTGTATAGCTTACGGGTCAACAATTAATAAAGAACAGTATTTTGTACTTTTTATAGCCAGAAAAAAGTTCCCACAAAAATAAAAATGTATCCCTTTTAAGTTGTTCTTAATTCATGAATTTGTAAAAAGAAAAAGCAAACGACATAGTCTAAAATATTTTATTGTGCGCTCAATAGAAGAAAAACAAGTAACAAGTTGAAGAGAGCAAATTACATAATTTCCAGCTTTTGGGGGATGTATGAAAGCTCTAATGAAAAGAAATTTACTGTCAGTTTCTATATCTAGATTTTTGAATCCACACTTCAGTCATTCCAGTAATCTTGGGTTGATATGGGAAGCGTTCTAGAGTTTCTTATCAGCTTTGCAGGTCGGGACAGGCTTGGGTGGTGTGGAGGAAACATAGGTACATATCTGTGAGCGTTTGTTTACTTAGCTGAGAAACTGTAATCTTCAAGAAAGCGTGCTCTGAAAGCTGCAGCACTATCTGACAGCCATTTGAAATCCCAGTGGTATTGCAGAGATGTGATTATTTTCCTAGGAAATACTGAAAAGATACCATAGCTTGAGCATTTTCTGAGATATTTTTTTAATAGCAAGTGAATGTTTTACCCACACCTCCTCTATTTCTATATTATTAACAATATTATACCCATTTGTTATAGTGACCCAAGTTGTGGTATGTTTTTGTAATGGCCGTGTGTCTATTAATGCAAGCCTTGGATGTTTGGGTGGTTAACTGTTTTATGGTCTTTTCAGGCACATCTGCTTTTACTACAGTCTGTGTGGCTTTTTGACTTGACTTGATTGTCTGTAAACAACACTTCTGCATGGTTTCTTTAGCTTTCCTGACGTATCAAATGAGTCTTATTTTTTACACAAGACTCAAAAGCTTTGACCATTTTAACCCCAACCATCTTTGATAATATTTTCCAAAGGAACACAACTTAAATGAGTAAACATATAACATATCAAACATATACAGTATGACAGTTTTTATTTTATTTTACACATGTTTTTTATAACTTTGCCTAAATGACAAACACAGATCAAAACTCCTCCTTGCTGTACATCAATCCTGCAAGACTTCAGAAATTAAAGCAGTCTACTGCTCAAACGATTCTCATGATATTCAATTATAATTTCTGACAAGAGGAACTGGCTTTAATTATTTTTTTCCCTCCTCTACATTCAAACCATTTAGGTTAGGTTTCAATGACTAACCCCTGATTATGATAAGTTTTAGATAATGTGTTCAGCCATTATTGTACGGTGGCCGACATCTGCAAAGCAAATTAACATTTTAGAAAACACATTTACATTTTAGAAAACAAATTTACATTTTAGAAAACACAATTACAAATTCTGAAACACTTTTACAAGTTTAGAAAATACATTTACATTTCAGATTCCCAGAAAGGGAGGATACCATTGAGAACCAATAACTTGACGCTGATTTGATGAGACTTCTGTCAAACAAAAGGAAGTGACATCACAGTCTGTCAGGGGGAAAGCTTGGAGCTGGAGATCGTAAACTAATGTTAGATTTCGACAAATTGTTGGTTGATTTTGGCTGTGTAGAATGTACGGGGCATTTGTGGAATACAATATTACGCTACTCCAGAGATTTGCATTTCATGCAAGAAAAGTATTGAGAGTTTGAAAGGCAGACATTGTAATGTTTTACACATTATGTTGAAGGTGTTCTCATGCTGTTTACTTTTCTTTATTTCTTTAGAGTTATCGCATTGTTTTTCTTCTATTTAACGGTATACATTTATTTTAATATAGTAAATCAAGTCTTTTTTTGCCTGAATAAATGTTAAACTTAAATGTAATAGTATTTATTCTTTAATGCTAACAAGGTAAATACTTTTAAATACTAACCTAATAAAAGATTTATCAACAAGGCAATGGTTAAGATGAGCAAAAAGATGATCATCCTCTTAAGAGCATGGTTAGTCAAAGCTTAGAAACTTATTGTTGCTTCATTGTATCCTTCAAAGCCAACTAAGTAGTTCAAGTCTTTATCAGCAACATGATTTAGACCAGGGAATCCTAGACGAGTGAATTTAAAATCTTAAGTAAATCCTTCCTTGAATTTCTCATATTTTGCTTTTTTTTGTAAAAAAAAACAAACAAACTGAAAAATGAAGGCATTCTTATGCATGACACTTCATTTGCATAACCTGCCCACTAACATGTATGCAAACACTATCAAAATAACAAATTAGAACACAAAGTGCTATTATGTACTGTTATTTCATTGTTTCCCAATTTAATTCGTTTCCCATTCTCTTCCATTTTTGGTTGTACACATGCTTGTGAGTTGGATAATGTTATGTTTTTGTACTCAGTGGCTATTAATTGCCTATGGGCTGGATGTTTGAGACAATAAACAGAATGGTTTCGATGAATGTTCTGAGGAAGAGATTCTCAAGCCTGAGTGTTTGTGAGTCGAGTCTGACCATGAGGATCAGCACCACACTGACAGCTCTGCAGGCCAGATCACCTTTGAAATGTGATCACAGGATGAGCTCACTCTGTTTAAAGAATCTAGTGTGTGCATCTGGCTGAGCGTATTTGCCCAGTTCCTCTCTTGTGCTGTTTGGATGAGCATATGAGCTGGGTGGAGTGCACCAAGACATCTTTGCTTGGTTCCGTTGTATCTTGTAAAAAACATTTGATTAGGTTGTGCATGCAAATCAAGGATTGGATTGCATTAACTTTTTTCATACAGCATGATTTTATTCACTTCCACTTTAATTTCCAGTTCAATCCAATCATGTGAATTTCATACGCTCAGAGAAATCTTCTCACTCCTTGAGTCACAAAGCGATATTTCAATGCTATTAACATGCATATTAACATTAACATTGCATAAGATTTTATATGGTATCAGTCATTAACATGTGGAAGGATTTCATGGCACATGGGCATTTGCTGGACTTTTACATTCATATGCATTAGTCAAACTTGTTCCGCAAATGTGAAACTAAATGTAGAGCTTTTTGTGGTTGCAGATTAGTCACGTACATCAAGGTGGAGAGTCACAAACAAAAGGAATCTTTACTGAATGGTTTATTTCAAAGAAGGTTGGTTTATACTGTGGTTTAGAAACACCAAAGCAGGTCCAGCCTCCCTCACAAACACACGCAGCTACAGACATCAACATGGTTCATTGTTATAATTAGCACATGTTTGTGTCACAGAAACTTCCAGTAAGACTCCATAATGAGCTGTGGTGGTGGGGGGGTCTGTTGGTTGAGTGCTAATGGGTAGTGTGTCCTCTTAATTTGTCTTTTTGTTAGTGCTGTCAAATGAACACATTAAGACATTCAATTATTTTAAAATGTATAATGCGTAAAAAAAAATATGAATAAGACGTATGCACTTTGTATGATGATGAGAAGGCACGGAGGATGAACACGTTACAGCAAGCAACACAAATCGTGCTCACGAGGACCACTGACTGTGCTCGTAATATGTCTGCTGCCTAACAGTACTTCCATGTGAACACCTAACCGGCATGCCCCACATAATGCAACAAACTGTCAGGTTTCCATTCAAGGCGGCGGTTTTGAAAGTCTTCATCTTCATGTCGGCTTTCTTCCCTTTTTTGGGGTCGCCACAGCAGAATGAACCGCCAACTCTCTGGCATATGTTTTACACGGCGGATGCCTTTCCAGCCGCAACCCATCGCTGGGAAACATTCACACACACACTCATTCACACTCATACTCTATGGACAATTGTTCTTACTCAATTCACTTATATTGCATGTCTTTGGACTTGTGGGGAAACCGGAGCACCCGGAGAAAACCCACGTGATCACAGGGAGAACATGCAAACTCCACACAGAAATGCCAACCAACCCAGCCGAGGCTCGAACCAGCGACCTTCTTGCTGTGAGATGACCGTGCTACCCACTGCGCCAACGTGATGCCGGTTTTGAAAGTGTGCTAGCTAAATGTTACAAGATTGTTGGACACTTAAAGCATAGTCCATCCAATGCTCACGAACTAAGTGAAAAGCAAGTTGCATGTGGAGAGAACCTTGTCGGTAGGCTAATACTATTTTCTGCATTTCTTGTCTGTTTTTACTATCCCTGTGTGTGTGTGGACACGCGCACATGCATTTTTCCACTGTCAAAGTATGCTGCATATAATAAAAACAAGTTCAGATTAGTGTAAAAAAAAGTTGAAGAAGAAATAAATATGGGATTGAACAATGTAATGTAGATAAAATACATTTACTCCTGCTCAGTGGTATTGCCAGCTTTGTGCCACAAAATTATGAAGTCAACAGAGGATGATCAAGCCTATAGTTAAATTCAAACATGATGTTACCTAAGACCTCTAAAATGGAGGACAGCATCAAGAATTATTATTAAATATGTTTTATTATTAGATATATTATAAAATATGTATTATTTCTTGGGTGGCATGGTACCAATTGATCCAAAAACCGGTACTGTCTTTAGTCAGCAGGTTGGAGATAACTGCCTTAGACAAGTTGATGTTTGGGGTGTGGTGCATTTTGAGGAATCAACTCAGAAGTATATGATAGTATCTCAACAGTAGGGCTAGATGGAAAGGCTGTTTTACCCTTTAGACTGTTTATTCCTACACCTGGTATTCTGAATACCCTGCCTGAACGGCTGCGTTTTCTATTAAAAGCTGCTTATAGATGTCATTATTTCTGTTGATGCACTAAAGAATTCTGGCATTGTCACAGCCATAGCCTGTCTCCACTCCATAATCCATTATATAAAAAAAATAAATCGTATTTTTAGATTTAGTTTACTTAAATTTTAGATTCAGATGAGGGCTAACAAAGTAGCTTATCACAAGCATTGTGTTAATGTGGAGTGAGTGAATAATGTATTTTTGAGCTCTGGAAAAACGGTATATAAATAGAAAGCATTATTTTATTTTTTTAATAGTGTACATGCAAAATCATGTAGGTATGTATAGAAGGCTAGCATACACATTAATCTACCTGATCTAAAGAATCCTGAAAGAGGAGTAGAACGTTCATAACTTAACTGTGCGCAAACCTGAAACCACCATCATGTGCCAATAAAGGTTATTTCCCAACTACTGTCAAGTTTAGATCAATTAACATATTTTTTTCAGATCTGTCAGCTGCTTTTTTCCAAATGCAGATTTATCGCCTATTTTGCAGTTTCTCACATTAACCTTTCATAAAAACGAGGCTTAGATTCAAAGTAAGTTTATTCAAAATTGTCTTTCTCTAAAAGCAGATGTAAAGTAAAGTATTGTCCAATTATAATGAAAAAAAAAAAACAATAAAATAGAAAGGTTCTGGTTAATTTTTCATTAATAATAGATGGGGAGACTTCACAATGTTGTTTACACAACCAGCCTCAGGGTCTGAGTTGTCTGTCTGTTTTACACAATTACTACGTCTATATAATATCCCTCTCTCTATGAATGAACTCTGTCAAGCATGAGTAAAGTCACTGCTGCTTGTGCTCTACCCAGTGCTTGATTGGGATACAATTATAGAGTTGCTTTTATACTTGATATGGCAGACAGATGAAACAATGAGGCTTGTGGAAGCATTTACTACTCCTTTTCTCCTTTTATTATTAACCTGTGCAGGATGCAGTACATGATTTAGCTCGAAATGAAACACTGGGTTGTCGAGTTAATTTTGTTTTAATGTTAAAAATTAACCCCACGTGTTGCACTTGGCTGAACTCACAAACACCATGCTCAATAGTTATCCCCCTAAAAATCACTCCCCGCAGGCAAGCTGTCCCGCTTTAGATATTTTCATTTCATGTAATTATTTAAAAAAAGAACACAGTTAGACAGATGAAACAATATCTATCTTCTGAGACTTCTGAGCGTTAGTAACTATATCCCTCTGTTGCTCGGCCGATATATCTGCAGATCTAAATATAAACATTTGTACAGTAAACATGATCCCTCCCCTGCTCTGTAAATGCTCTTTGAGGATGTTTTTCTGTGAGATGTAATCTCAGGACTCTTTTTAGCTGAAGTAGCAAAGTGACCTTATGGTGATTAATGGTTTCAGCATAGTGCTTAATCAGCAGTGCAGATCTTCAATAGCCTGATTGACATCCACATGTTTTAGGGTGTTGCATGAAACATGGCTATAGAGGGCTTGATGTGAATACAAATGACTATAACTTTGCATATTTTATACTTACACTGAGATTTAGGGTGAGTTTCTATGAAAAGTTTTATTTAAAAAATTTTTGTTGTCGAATTATCAGAACTTGTACAACTTTGTATTGTGTCTGTTCAAGCAATGTAGAGCAATTAAAACAGTTTACTTTGACCTTCAATTTTAGGGAAATAGATACTGTGGAAACATATACTTGTTTTCAAGTCCTCATATTTGTATCCATAAGAAGTAATACACTAAAATATTTATTTTTGGTTAGAGGTAGATGGAAAAAAAACAAGTAAATGGTTTATGGGCACTACTGGGGATCCCTTCGGCTTCTTCAAAAAATCTAAATCTAAACTCAGACATTGACTGAGGTCAGTTTGATTCTAATATTTTTCATTGGATTCAGAGTGTGAGGAAAAGTTAAGTGTTGGAAATAACAGAGAGTGGGTAATTATAGGCAAAATTTTCATTTTTGGACAGACTAACCCTTTAAACTTGACCACGTGTTGCCTGCTCTCCCTGAAGTGAGACGCCTGGGAAAACTGCCGATGTGTTTCCTCACATTCACTGTTTCTTTTCAAACATTATGGGGCGTAATTTTCATCTCTCTGTGAGTCAAACTAAATGACGCCCCTCAAGCAGAGCCAGGGTGGTTAATGCTGCTCCTCAACTGAGAGTTGAAATTAATTTAAGGACAAGGATTCCTTCCCTAGAGAACCTTGGGGAGATGGAAGGGATTACAGATTTTCTTACCTTTTGCATGAAATTACTTTTAGAGGTACATGCATTTACATGCCTTTAGTTTTTCAATGTAGAGATGACAAGCATGGTATAGGGTATGTATTTTCTCTGATCTTATGTTGACAGAACAGAAGCCCACTACCAAACTTGATTCACGAATCATTTTATGTTAAATGCTCCAACTCACACATACCTTTTTCATGACCAAAAGTCGCTAGATGACGCCATCATCTAATTTGCACCACGTGACTTGCATGACATACATTCCCCAAACAAACACAAAAATAAAAGTATTGCAGGTACATGTGTATCATGTCATCAAAATAACACATATGGCGTCATAAAACAAACATGTAATGCTTAATTAAATTAAATTACATTAAAAACATTGAGAACAGAAGTAAATTACATAAAAAGTAAGCTTTTAGACTAATTATTATTTTTAAAAGTATTTTTAGTGTCAAAAGGTTGGGTTACTTTGTATTTATTATACATGATGATGATGATGATGATGATGATGATGGATGTTGTGTGAGGGAAGAAAACTATTCTTGCGCAAATATGTAAACAAAACATGTTATAGTACTCATTGTTTTTGTAATAAAGAACAACAATCTCGAAACCTTGTGCTGGTAAAACCGGAAGTTGTGGTAATTGTGAAGAAAAAGAAACAATGGAACATGTATTACTCAAATGTAAAACAAATGTCAAATCAAAATCCTAAAGAAAACAAAAATGTATAAGACAATCCTTTTATTTCTTAAAAAGACTAAGTATAATTTTAGAAAATAAATTAATAATAATTGTAATAATATATAGTAGTAAAGAATAGGAAAGGTTAATTTTCCCTCCCTCATATATAGATTATACTACTTTTTAGTTGGTGGTGGTAATGCACCATTAAGAAGGCTTGGAAACTGCCTTTAAACAGCATTCTAAGAAGAACCTTGTGCCGGGCCGGCCGGGAGCAATGACAGGGGAGCAGGCCCAGGATGGGGGCGAAGACAGTGAGTGACCGAAAGGCACAGCATAAACATTGCAGCATTGTTCTTCCATCCGAAGAGCCCGTCAGCCAGAACGAAAAAAGTCACCAGGAACAGCAGGAAAAGTTACTATATTTGTTGCTAGGATAAAAAAAAAGTCGCTAGAAAAAAAGTCTCTAAATCTAGCAACAAAGTGTTGACAACACTGCTTCCAGAGTCTGCTGTGATGTTTTATTAAAAAAAAAATATTGTGGAATTATCAGAACTCGTACAACTTTGTATTGTGTCTGTTCAAGGAATGTAGAGCAATTAAAGCAGTTTACTTTGACCTAAAATTGTAGGGAAATAGATACTGTGGAAACATACTTCTTTTCAAGTCCTGAAAACAAGTCTGAAAAGTCACTAAATCTAGCAACAAAGTCACTAAGTTGACAACACTGCTTCCAGAGACTTCTGTGATCTTGATGATGCGATCTCTATCAACACAATCGAGAGAGACAAAACATCTCCCGAAGGAGACAAGGCACTCAAATTTCAGAAAAAAAATTAATAAGGACTTTGCAGCTTGCATATAGCAATATATTGATGAAAATCATGTGACAATCAAGAGCAAGTGTTTCAGAGGTGTCCCTGGTCTTGAATATAAAGAAGCAAAAACAATAATCACACTACTTACCTAGTGTGTCTTAAACTTAAACAATGTAGGTCATGTGACATGAATTTGGGATCTTTGATGAAGAGGAACAAGAACAAATCAGAAATGGTGGAACCTAAACATGAAGGTTCCATTTTCCAGGTGGAAAATTACTAAAAATAAAAATACACCGCAGAAGGTCCAGGAAACTGAAAATGCAACCCAAAACTGAAACCAAATCCTTTAAATCACACAATTCAAATAATATTATAGCACTGATTTGATAAGAAGACAACTTTAATGCATCAATGAATTAAGATTATGTTGTGTTTACTGGATTAACTCTTTCAAAGATCAAGTACTTTTTGGTATTGGGACCACTTTAAACAAGGTAGAATCAGTGTTTGCTACAGTAGTGTGCCTCGATCATACTTACGTAATTAGATGAATACAGTGTCACAACTGAATGTTTTTTGAGGTATCATTCTGCAGAGAATCAAGATCCCTTAAAACACTATTTAATAATTTATGCTGCATTTATTTTTTGTGACGTTTTAATCAATCCTCAGGATACTAGAGTGCTCCATTTAGCAATCAATAGTTTATAAGGGAGTCTCTGCTGTTTATTTATCCACAATTATAAACCCCTACAGCGACCAAAGCCATGTAGTGTCCCCATTTCACTCCTTGTTTCATTCCTGTGGCCCTACAGACATGTGTTGATCTTCATAAGCTGTTCACAAGCCCCAGACGGAGGCCATTTTCCACTCGCTTCTCTCGGTTGATTTCAATTACTGCAGCATTCAACTTGTGACCTTTTGAAGCTTGACGGATCTGAAATGATTTTCTGTCATCTCGGCACAGGTCAGTAGATCAGTCTGGCCCAAGGGGAGAGGAAGCTGTCTTTTATACACACAAACACATACTATCCAACTATCTGGTTTTTGTAACCTTATTGTTACAAATTTCCCCAAATTCTTACAATCACAAGAGGTATGGATTATGTATAGTTTTTTTTTGTAATGCCCCATAAGCTAAATATTTTTAGAGGATACTGAATGTAAGTTTTAGACTCTACAAAATGAACGTTGGTATTTAAAATCATGCACTCACTTACCACATACCACATGTCAGACAAGACCAAAACCCATAATATTAGTTTTAATACTTCCGTGTGAACATAGAACATTCACTTTTCTGTATCCTCTCTGATAACAATATTTTTTTTTATGAATTTAATTTGTTTATGCAAAAGTTGACTGCAATTCTCTTGTTTTACTATAATTTTGAGGCCTACAACAGTAGAGATACCAACCAACACATTTGGTGCGAACCAAGATAAATGTTTGATACGTTGTTGCAATCATCTGCTGTTTTAGTCCTCATTCACATCACACCTGAAGCTCTTGTCTGCACTAACTGAAAAGAGTAAATACAAAGCCATATGATATCAGACGGGCCACTCATTGATCAAATATGTAATCATATGTGTGTCCTGTACTGCTTCTTGATTGGTTAGAATGAATCTGCATGCAGAAGTAAACAATGGAAAAACGAATGCTAGTAAACCGGTACATATGCTCAATCATTTTTTACTATATAATGTGTTCATCACTTCACACAAATGATACAGGTTGCAAATAAAGATATACTGTACTACCAATGGCCTACAAGGTAATGTACTCTCCTCTTTTTGTTTAAATTGGTCAAGAATACAAGAACTTTACCTAAAGTGTTCAGCAGACGTGTTATCGCATGAAGTATTTTAATCTGTGTATTCAGCACATAAATGGTCTGTTGATGGAGCTTCTTTGCCTGAACACGGCTCTGTTCAACAGATCTATTAAACGTCTGTCTTGGAACTGCCTGTTAAATACTGAGAGAATTGCAGTGTTCTTGTGGGGTTTGTAAAACTAAGAGAAAATCTAATCATCAGAGCATATCTGTAACCTCTAAAAGTATAAAGCTCCTCACTACTTCATGTTTGAACGATAGCCGTTATAACGGCTGCTTTGTAAACCGATGAGTACGATGACTGTTTTGTTTAAAAAGTATTGTTTTGTCACTTTTATTTGTTTTTAGTTTGGAGTGGTTAATAAATAGTTTGATAGTCCAGCTGGTTTCGGGCCACTTTTTCATCCAGTTTTTGTGCGATCTTGAGTTCGGTGACTGCTTGCATAATCACCTGGCATAATGAACTGGGATAAACGGAAAAGAAAACACTTGTTCATTTTAATCCAACTAAATAATAGACAGCAAGATAATAACCGATCTACAGCATCTCTGTCATGATGCATTGACATCCGATGAGCAACTGAAAAGAACTTTAGTCATAAAGGGTTACACTCCCTATCATACTACATCAGAGTGTGATTCTTCTGCAGTTGGACCCAAAGAGCAACAGATGAGACAAGTACGGCACCCACCCCCTGATTCCCTTCTCTATCCGATAAACACAATGTATTTCATTCTATTGTATTGATTGATCAATTTCTTCCTGTGGTGTGCAGATCTTGTAATACAACATTGATATTTTAGATGGGGTTGCCAAATGGAGCATCTCAAGATCACGAGACACTCATGCAATTTAAAACATATGTCTGATTTAACAACCTTAACCATCTTTTATAATGTGTAAGAAAGTATTCTACACTACTTTTTTACTAATAGTGTTTTTCATCATCCTTTAATCTGTTTTTTCAAACTGTTGGGAGATGGCTCTCCCCAACTCAACCATTGTACCCTCTGTACGATAGAGGTTAATAATAAAAATAAATAATAATAATGCAATATTTTTAGCAAAAACGTATTTTGAGAGAGGGGGGGGCATGTATGGGGGTTAGTGGGAAAACACCGCAAGTATACATACAGACCATTTGTCTATTATTTTTTCATTTTAATATTTAATGTTACATTGTATGCATTTAACATTTGCCTTTTATTACTTTTATGTTTTTATCAGAATGATAAAAACTCACGAGTTCACTGCAATTGCAGAAAACTATATACAATTATAGAAAACAAGACAGTTTTTCTACTTCTTATTGGGGTGGTTCATAGTTGCCTCAAAATAAATCAATAAAATGCATCCTAATTAGTCCGCAAAATAAATATATATTTAGATTGAAGCTCAGCAGACATATTTATTTAGCTACACAATTGTTGCCTACTTTATCTATAGGTTAAGTTGCCCTTGTTGTCTCCCCTTCACAGATTAAAATGTAAGTTTGACCTTAAACAATTGTGTAATGACATAACATGCTAAATCAATTTATAGCACTGTATCAATGACACCACTTGTGCTTTTAGTCTGTAGTGTTTCTTTTTTATCCAACTATATGCTATATGAATATCTCTAAAATATCTTCTGTCTGTTTTGGACAAGAATAGAGAATGTTTAATCGCTTTGCTCACTCTCCTCTTATAACTCACAGTGGGGTGAACGAGTCAGAGAAACAGGAAGTAAAACAGGGTTTTGTATTATGTGCTAATTATGGATAGCACTGGGTTGGCTAAAGCCTGTCAGTCCTAGAACTTTTTTTATTCACTTGAGCAAGCTCTGATCAGATGGAGAAGTAGAGTTCATTTTTTCTGATGGAAGAACAGCGTGTCCTATATTACGCTCCATCTCCTGCTCTCTCAGATTGATGTCAGAGGTAAGAGAGAGAAGCTGTATGGACTAATCAAGCTTTTTCTTGCCATGTTCCACAAGTTTTAATAGGCTATGGTTGTTTGACGTGGAAAGTTTTGTGAAAAAAGAGAATTCGTCCACTCGTTACAAACCAGACTGAGTTGATTTTCAAATAAAAGAAAGAAATGTTATCAAACGTTTGAATCAAATTCATATTTCATTCAAACATTATAGATGCTTAACTTTTAATAATCAATTCAGAATCAGTCAAGGCTACATTGTTATGCATTGATGAGTCAATTTTTATTCTACCACATTTATAGGAGGAGGCTAATTTTTTTTAAATTGAAGCCTATAACTTCATTATACACAGGGCTGGTTCAAGTGTTGAGGGGCCCTAAGCAGAATTTTATGGCACACTTGATCTCTTTTATTACACTTCTTCCATTGTGTTCCTGGAAACAATCCATGCAGAGATAATCTGTTTGTCCGTTCTGCATCCCACATGGCGGGCGTAAGCAGAGATGACAAGATTTTTCTCATCAGACGAATACACAGATTCCCAATCAACAAATCTCTTCTCGCTAGTAGTTTTTTTTAGTAGCTCTTTGATCATAAAGACCTGGTTTATGCAGTCTCTTCTGAACATTTGTTTTAAAGATGTGTTGGTATTAGCACTCTATAATAATAATAATCTGGACCTCAATCTGAGGTCGATCTGGTCACTCAGTAGAGGTGACCCTTTGTATTCCTTGTGGCGTTCATCATCTGACCCAGTTTTTACAACTTAACTTGAGGACACATTCAGAGGTTTTGTAATTTTGTGGAGGGACGGACATTTATTTCTTTCATTTAAAGACTGTCTTTAGTCTTTTTCATAGCATCATTCTGTAACAAAAAAACTGTTATCAAAAAGGGCTGTTAGCTGTCCCAACTTGACTTTTGAACAACCTCATCAAGAAGGCAAGACATTCCTCAAGTAAACCCTGTCTTAGCACACCTGTGAAGTGTAAAGTGTGACAAAATATTGTCAAAATGACAAAATATTAACCTATTTTTGTTTTGCTTATAACCCAAGCTATACTCAACGTTTTGAAGGGCTTTTGATTGAGGGGGGGAAAGTGTTCAAATAAAATAAACAAAACTCCAACAATATTTTATAATAAATTAATATGGCCCCTAAAATATAAAATGAAGCGTGGAAAACCTACTCACTCCACTTCCTCAGTTTGTTATTTGTGCAATTCTTTGGCAATTTCTGATCGACTTGTTCCTGACTGTGATGTCAGGAAGGGCAAAGGTTGTGATTGGGTGGATTGAAGGATGAATGAGCTTTCAGTATTCATCTGTGAGAGAGAGCTATATTGTTTGAGGCTGCTGCTGTCAGTGTTAAGCATCACAGCTCCTCATTGTTTCTGTTTTGCTCATGTTTTTGTAACTCTCATCAGAGCCAGATCAGGATTTTCCTAATCCCACTGCTGAATTAATAAATGTATAATCCTTTTGTGACCCTCACATGAGAGAAAGAGAGGGAGAAAAACATTACTATTTTTTTCCATGGAAGTAATGGCATATATATATATATATATATATATATATATATATATATATATATATATATATATTGCCAAGGCAACTCTTTTGTCTTTGCTGAGAATTCTAGGCTGAGCGACGCACATCTTCCACCTACAGGTTTTTCATGTTACAAACACGTGATAAGAGTAACATGTCGTGCTGTCATGGTTTGGAAGACGTAAAGTTTGAGAGACCCAGTCGCATCCAAGCATTGTCTCATGAAGCGTGAGAAAATAAATTGTGTGCTTTGAACCTTTAAGCCCTTCAATTTACTTGTGCAGTGTAAGCAAAAAAAGAAAGAAAGAGAACATGTGAACATTAGGGTAGTGAATAAAACTCATGTACAAAACTGAACATGAGAAAAACCAAACGTAGAGACATAGGGAAAACTACAATAGAGAAAATACTACTGAACCTGACAATGCAGGGCTACATCTATCCATATTGTAAGGAATTTATTTCTAATTTCCAAAAGACTTTGAAACATACACTGTTTATCAGAGCAAATGTCCAGTAAGTGTAATCAGTTGTTGCAACTTAAAACTATGTTACTCTAAACCAGTGTTTCTCAATTATTTTCTGTCGCGCCCCCCTAAAAAGAAAATAACATCTTGCGCCCCCCGCACAGCTATAAATAGTATCATTTGTCTTTTAAATTTATTATAAGTACACCTATGCACAACACAGTATTCTTATTAACATATAAGAGAAAACAAGAAAAAAGTTGCATCTGAAATGTATAAAAACATTAACTCCTTTATAAAACTATACACATTGTTTGACTGACGATGATTGCTGGCAATATTCGGCACATTTTTGCTGAAAAAACTCAAGTGGCTTTTCAGCATGATTGGAATGTAATGTCTAAGTGAAGCCTTAATTTATTTAGGCTTCTTGCTGTCCACTGCCAACATTTCTAGACTCAGTAAGCACACCTGCCTCTCCTCGTCTCCCAGCGTAGTCACAGTAAAGCCAAGCGCTACAAACGCATCATGTTTCCTCGTCGTTGCTTTCGGGAGACTTTAATTTGTCTCTTTATCTACTTCTCTCTCCGTCTGTCTACTACACTTCGTAACTACACTTCATACTCTGCCAATGAGAGCACAACTGCCCCCTAATGTAGTGGAGTGGTATTGCACTTTATTCTAGCACAGTAAAAAATATGTAAAAATAAAAAAACATGTTCCCCGAGGTCAAAGGCCCCTTGATGGTGCCTGGGGGGGAGGGGGGGGGGACTATTTGAGAACCACTGCTCTAAACTAAAACACACGAATCCATAAGGAGTAGCCTCCTCCAAAGGACAAATTATTTTTCTGAATGATTCACTCCAACATTCCTCAGCAAACAACTGTTTGGAAGCCTGGAATATGTCATCGTGTTTGGCTTTCCTAGAGTTAATGTGAATCAAGCATGCAATAAACACAAACACGAGCTGCTGAAGATTCAATTACTCCGTCTCGACTGACTGCTTGCATCTGCATCCAGAAGGGATTTGACTTACTGATCCTCGTGTATTTCTGAAAAATCAGATGAAGCGCTGGCAGGATTGCAGAGAGGAAGTGTGTTTCCTGGAGAAAGGAATTCTGAGCTAAACAAAAGAAAGCCGGGTCTCAAGGATATATGGCAAGATTGGAAAAGGAGGCAAATAGGAGGAGGACACAACAAAACAAATGAAGATTCGGTTAAAAAATGTAAGTTTTTAAATGTTCATTGATACATATTAAAGTTTGTATTCTCATGTATATGCTCATGTATATTGCACTCCCAAAAGGGTAATTTTTTTATCACTTAACCCCAACTCTTCAAGGTTTTGTTCCTCATAGATAAACAATATGAATTATTTTTGTGTAAACCAGGAGCCAGGGAATGCCCCATCATTTAAAATGACTAATCATTTAATGTTGTGATGTGAAGACATCCCATCCTATGTTAAAAATTTTTAAAAGTAAAGAAGTACTTATTTTGACTGGATACCTTTATTTTTACATAACATGTTCAATGTTAGCCTGAATGCTTAATGCCTCAGTTCCAGACCCTTTATATGAAATGATATGTGGTGAGACTAGTTGAATGCTCACATTTAGTGTCTTTTAAGAGAAATATAGTGGGTCGTGGAGCCATAATACGAGTTCAATTCTTGATTGTATTTGTTGGTTATAGATTAATGTTATAGCATAATGTTTAATAACTACAAAGTTGATGAGAAAACCACCTGTTAGCTCTTTATACTAACATGAACAGTTGAATAAACAGTTAAACTATTAAATAAACTACTTAAATAATTAGGTATAATTATATAAAGCATTTATTCTATGTTAATAAACATTTTCAAGCAGTTTATAAATAATTCAAGGCTTTATTTCTTGTTTATAAGCATCTATATAATGTTTTAATAACATTAATTTCATATTTTATTGAGGATCAGTTAATAATTTTTTTAATGAATGTTTCACTATTTAAACAACAGTTGTTTATTAGTTGTTGAATATGCATGAAATAATTTAAATTATTTAAACAAGTTAAATAATAATAAATGCTTTACTAACCCATTCTTACTGTAACTAATGATTAATTTAGACATTTACTAAACATTTACTAGCTGCCAGTTAATGTCATCTAAAGTGAGGACTGTTTATACCAACAACTCTTTATACAAATATATTCATAAATATTACTACATTTATATAAAATATATTTTATAAATATAATTATAAATCTGTTTTTATTATTATTCTTTTAAAGTCATAATGAGATTTTCAAATAGTTTAATTTCGAATGTTTTTTTGATTGAGGGGCATATCACATATTTTAAACCTCATGCTTATGTGTTTGGGTGGTGCCAGTGCTTCTTTTTTATTAGCCTCCGTCACATCATTACATTCAGCCTTGCTGGGTCCCAATCTTTACCACTGACCTCTTGTTGAAAATAATTTGTAGCTATGAGTTCCCTACCTTATTAGAGACAGGAAATGTCCAAATAATTCACTGGTAGCACCAGTTTTAATTGGTTAAAATCTGTCAACATTTACAAGCAGATATAGTTAGACAGATGTTTGTAGCACTATCAATACCTTTGGAAATAGAACAGAGTATAAGAAGAATGTGAGTTTAAGATACAAGGTTGAACACTACGAATTTCAGTCTGAAACTGTATGAGGGTTAAACTGAGGTCTAGTGCCACTTTTGTTTATGTGTGGTGCAAGTGATCAGTCGAAGAGAAATCTATGTACAGGTCTGTTTCCAGGGGAAAGAGTCTCCATGGCGACCAGTTGACCATGAGATTCAAGACTGCTGAATAATCACAGTCCTCAGATCAGATGAGAAGAAGGGAGTTAAGAAGGGATGGTGTCGAGACATGCACGAACATGCTCTCTTCGCCAACACTCTAGAAGCACATATTTTAGGAAGTGTACAGAGGGCGATTGATAACTCGAACTCTCTAAGTGGTCATGAGCTAAGGAAATAATATGTTTCTAATATTTTGACATATAAGATGTGAAGTATGAACATTCTGAAACGTTTTGAAGATGAAAGATTTTAATTATTTTAATTGTTTTTATAATAGACAGCAACAAAGAGCTACAAGTTCTTTTGAAGAGCTCTAGTGATGTCACAACATCTAGTGCAGGGGTGTCCAACGTCGGTCCTGGAGAGCCACTGTCCTGCACATTTTAGTTGCATACTACTCTACTTCAGCCAATCAGAGGACTATAATTAGTGCCACAGGTGTGTTTCATGATGGTTGAACCAAAAATGTGCAGGGCTCCGTCCCTCCAGGACCTACGTTGGACACCCCTGATCTAGTATATGTACACTCTCCCTTGGTAGTGATGTGATCTCCACACAGTTCTGTCACATTGATTGAACTTGCCATAAACTGGCTAGAAGGGGATGAGAGACAAAGAAGCACTGCTAGCAATTATACACTGCTGAAACCAGGAACTGATGCTCTGTGCAGAAATTATATCACATTTTTTATTACACCTTATCATTTATTCTTAGTCTGAAATTTAGTTTAATAAAGATTGATGCTGACGATCTGAAAACCCTCCCTTAGTTGTGCCAAGTAAACTATTGAACATCTATTTATTTTTGGTTACAAAATATATTACATTACAGTATTTGTAGTACACTATCAATAGTGTTTTACAGAACAAACACATCTGAGATTGCTCACTTGTTTAATCACAAAGACGAGGGGTAAAACCCTGGCATTTCTGGGAAACTTGGCCCACTTCTAATAATCCCTATATTGTAATTGGCTACATTCCTCTGATTAGCTAACAATGTCTCTTGCCCACCCTTAGCTGGTTTGTGGTGAATGTTCTGGTGCAGTAATTTTTTTTGGCAATTAAAGGCGCAGTATGACAAGGCAAGGCAACTTTATCTATATAGCATATTTTCATACACATTGGCTAACGTGATTTATATAAGAATAACAATCTATCAGAGATAAAAACATAAAACAGGTCAGAGAGAGAGAGGAGGAATACAGAGGAAATGGACAGAGAGGCGCATGGGATGTGTCAAGAGTTAAGTGTCATTAATAATTAACACACCGCGTCTTCTTATAGGATAACAGAGGTCAAGCTCATTAATAATCATGATGAACAGCGCGTCATCATGGCTCAGTACAACAAACGTCACATCCTGAGAATTTCATTTTCAAGCAGGAAGTCCGAAATTGGTAATTAAAGATAGAAATTAAACAGTTTTCTCCACGATTAAATCTAAAAGACAATAAAATGGTATTCAATAATGTTCAACACATGCAAATCTTTGAAAATCTCATAATGTTTACATCCAGGGTTTTGTGGCCCTTTAAAAGGAGCCGAAACTCAGGAAACCAAGCTATTATTGCAGTGTGATCTTCTGGTTCTCCTGAACATTTGAAGTTTTAGTTTAAAAACTATCCAGATTTGTTACATTTGAGTTAAAAACTCCCACTTTGGGAGCTTCTACAATTTAGTCAGGATTTAAATGTGACCCAGTTTTAACTCTCTCTTCTGAAAACTGGCTCCAGATGCGGGCAGCATAGAAACTGAAAGCAGACTTTCTCTGTTTGGAGCAAACAAATGGTTCCAACTGATTTGACATTTTGGTACCGAGGTGTTTTGTCACCTCCAGAAGAGCAGCAGCACTTTAAGTAGATGCGGAAATAAGTATGTGATTTTTTTTAAGCCGTTGTTTTCACAAAGCCAAATACTACCCAAGAGTGTCTTGTCTTGACTTCAATACCTCTGGTCGATTGGCTTCAAGTTTGAAAATGTTCAAATGGACAAATCTGATTCCGCACATTCTGTTGCACCCTTCTACCTGCCAGTAACAGTCATTCATTCATTTATCTGTAAAGTCCAAATCAAAGCTCAAGTGAATTAGTGACTACAGTACCTTCAGGGGTGAATTTGATAATTTTATCTGAAACTCATGGATTTTTTGTTGTTGTTTACCTATGATATTTTCTTTTAGTTGTATCAATTAAGAGATTTAGGTATACAATTGTTTTCTGTTAACCAGCTGCAAATATTTTATAATTGCAATATTTCACAATGTCTTTGTTTATATTTATATATTAGGTTGAAATGTATACTGTTCTCAGTTCAGTAAGTTGCTTTTAGGAGTTCCAATGCTCCTTCAGGGTTGTATGTTGTCTTGCTTTGGCTTCATTCATCTGCCGTCTGACTCCAGCTGCATCTGAAAAGAACACTTTTTTTATATAAATGAAAGAAAGTACCAGCACAAGACAGTACTACAAGGGCTCTATAAAACAAAGAATGTTATTTTCAGTATTCACTTCAGTGAAAAGAGTTCACAGCTGACATTTGAATAAGGCTTTATTCTGTTAACACTAAAAAGTGAGGAGATCAAACTTTTTTTTTACATACATTTAAATGCATCCTTTCAAAACTGGGAGCTTCTTTAAAGAATGTTTATTGCTTGCACGACAGGCCTATTTTATACAGCTGACAGTGAGAGATTACAAGCACAAACTCATCTGAGGAACAGGAAGCAGAAGTTCTGGTGCAGGAAACCGAGTCATTGTTCCATCAATCTTGATTCATTTGTCTTCTGGTCTGAAATATGAATGCTTTTGCACAGCTTGATTTTTAGTTCTCAATTAAAATGTGAGAAACTGGAAGAAATCAACTAATTTTACCACAAAAGCTGCTTCGCTCACAGGTAGTAATGGTATTGGTCTCTTCTTCCTCTTTTGAGCTTAGTCACTTCTGAGTCAGCTTTAGACAGAGAGTGTGTGTAAGAAAGTTGAGAGGAAGTTCGCCTAAGGATTGTCCATAAACTCTCTCACAATTCTAAAACACTGATAGTTAAAGGGCATTATCTTACATGTGTACTTCAAACTTGATATTGTTTTAAATTCTGACCTTTTTTAGTGACACCCATGACCTCATTAATTATTAATTTCTCATAATTTGTCTTACCATTCCAGTCGCTTTCTTGGGTTGCACCCCATGTTTCCCGACTGATTGATTGTGGTAAGCAGGGCTGGACTGGGACCAAAAAAGGGCCCTGGCATTTTTGACAATGATGGCCCACCATGATTATTTACAAGATGTGCAAGGTCACAAAGGACTATTACAGATGGACATATTCACAGTAAATGTTCTTATCTTTTTTTGTGTTAAAGTGCATTAACAAAATACATTGTAGCTAATTGTCAGTAATCAAGTTTATACAATAAATGTTTACCATACAATGTTTCTTGATTGAGGTTCATTAGTTGAATCAGAATCAGAAAAATGTTTATTGGCAAGTGTACATGTGCACACAAGGAATTTGTTGTGGTACAGGGGTACTCTCCGGTGTTGGTGCATTAAATGACACTCTAAATTAAATGACACAATAACATTGAAGAGTAAACATAAAGTAAATATATAACATAAATGTATGGTGAGAGTAGCGGTAGTAACAGGTAATAAAGTAAAGTAATAGAACTATAACTGTATCAAAAGTTAGAAGTTGCTATTTAAAACTATTCATTTACTAATGATCAAATTATTTTTACATTTTGTTGATATATTTGTTGTGTGTATATATTCATTCATTCATTCATTCATTCATCATGTCGGCTTTCTTCCCTTTCGGGGTCGCCGCAGCGGAATGAACCGCCAACACTCTGGCATTTGTTTTACGCAGCAGATGCCCTTCCGCAACCCATTGCTGGGAAACATTCACACACACATTCACTCTTTAACACTATGGACAATCGTTCTTACTCAATTCACTTATACCGCATGTCTTTGGATTTGTGGGGAAACCGGAGCACCCGGAGAAAACCTACGCGATCACAGGGAGAACATGCAAACTTGACGACCGTGCTACCCACTGCCCCACCGTGATGCTGTGTGTATGTATATATATATATATATATATATATATATATATATATATATATATATATATATAACTTTTTAACTATTAACAATAGTTAACAACAACATCTTTCTGCATTCCAACTTCAGACTTGTCTTCCTGTCGTCACAACAAATGTGCGCCCACTAATATAGCACAGAGAGGGGAGAATGCGTAAGCGCGATTTGCAAGTGCTGGAATATTGCCAATATACTTATCTGCATTTTAGTACTTTGACTGCAAATCCTGCTATGTCACCTTATAAAATGAAACCAACTGTGAGATTAAACAAAATCTGTTTTCAGAGACAGTTAAATTCGTTACTCCACAGAGGAGAGGCTGAAGCTAACGGGATATTTAAAGCCTTGGTAAGAAGATGTAGGGAGAGGCCTGTGATATCATTGGACTAGCCCTGTGCTCGTTAAGAAAATCAACCAATGCCCTGCAATTCATGTATCTGATACCCTGTCGTCACAACTGATAATGTGTGTGGGGTTTTTTTTGTGAAACCCCGGCCCAAAGATGTTCGCCAGCCCACCAGGCATTGCCTGGTATGCCCGATGGCCAGTCCATGCCTGGTGTCAAGCAGTGGATGAATGTACGTTGTTGTAGTTATATTACATGTGATAAGGTAAATATAACCTGTTCTCTTTTAGCATCTGTGTTGTGTTTTGGTTAGCTGGTAGGTAGTAGTGAGTTGATCACACCAATATTGATCAGGGCAAATGCAGTGTCCAACGAAGGGCAGGAATATAGATGATCTTGATGGGAAGCCTACCTTCGCTACTGTAGGAATGCTCATTTTAATTATGACACAGAGTAATTCTATTTTCCAAATTTACTTCAATGGTGGGCCTAGATTTTTCTTGCAGTTTTTTTTTTAACATTTCTTCTTTTTTTGATTTGGAGAGACTTTTTGTGGTAAAATCCTGCAGGGTTCCTGTAACCTATTCACTAGATATAAATATTGACATGATTTTATTAATTTAGCACATTATTTTATTCATTCATTATTAGCGTTTTGACTGGTGCAAGGAAGCGTACCTAATGGAGCCTCAAAGACATTAGAAAATAGAAATTAATAGAAAGGGAGGTGCATTCATTTTTCAACAAATATGCACGTTTACAATATTATGATATAAAAGTGTTAATTGCTTTGTTATAATTTTGATTAATTATTTTTGGGTAAACTCTTGTACCTACTATTACTGAGAATAAGTTGTTTTTAACGTGAAATTTGTTGGAGATGGAGAACGTGTTATATAAAGAAACACATTTTTTTGTATTACACTTAACTGTTAAATACAGTAAATAAAAATATCATTTTTTCAGTCATACTTTCAATACCTGCGGTATGTGGTATATCCTGCGCTTTCTTTCAGGGTCTCAGTGAGAGCATGCAACGGCGTAAACGCTGCAGTGTTTGACTCTGAAAAAGGGTGTGCGTTGACAAAACGAAGCACAGAGATTCTTCATTCTATTTTTTTACACACTTCAAATATAGCTGTCACACAACTGTTTCACTAAAACATTTTTTTTTCTAGATAAACAAAAATAAGCAAATCCAGTGGTGCAATATATTTAATCAGGGTAGAGCGTCCCACCAGGAATTCCCATGGTTCCCCTGACTGCCCACTCTAGATCTGGATTTTAGCTTCAGGAAAATTACTTTGCTTAACTTGAATCATTCCCACTTTTTATGCTAAAAATAAGAACAATTAACAAGAGCTGTCACTCACTGTGTGTTCATGTGTTTAAGGTTAATGGTATGTAGATTTGTAGAATCTGTATATGTATTTTTTTGTGGTAGATGTATCACAGGTGATGTGACTGTGTATAGGTAGGTGTTCTTTTTCTGCACTGGGCAAGAAATGTCTATTTTTAGCCCCGTGTTGATAGCTGAAGCAGGTGATAAATGTGAGCTCGGGGTTTCTTCTATCCACACCTTAGACACAGACACACTGCAGCACTGTTCACACTCTCTGCTCTCTGAAAGGGTCAGTTTATTCATGCTTAATAACTACATTCAGTGAATGGAAATGTAAATATTGTTGGTACAGTTTTAAATTGATTTTATTCAGTCTATTTTGCTTATTTTCTTTTCATATTAACCAGATTTTGAAAAAATAATAATCTAAAAGTGATGAAAATGCAATTTCGGAGTCAGGATCTAAACAAAGACAAAATAACTTTGCATCATCTAGACTTTATTAAATCACATTGATTAAATTTAGTTTTTGTGTTTTGAAAAATCGAATAGAGCCACTTTAAATGTAATTATACACATTTGTGCATTAATATACAATTATGCACAAGTGATAAAAGTTAAATTGTATATTTTATAAATATGCTGGCATCTGATACAACATCTACCTGCACTCAAACAAATTGTGACAACTCAAAATCTAAAGAAACCTAATGTAACTGCTTTGAGTTTTGAATTTCAGAAAAAAAAGAAAGAATTTTCCTTAACCTAGCCATTGTGGTGAAAATTTGTCTTGTGTTGGATCAACAGATTTTTTTTTGTACCTGTCCCATGTTGTGCTAATTTGAAAATAACCTTCTATAGCTAGTATAGAAAATAACCTTATATGCCTTCGGTAGCTCAGTTGGTAGACCTACTTACCAGTAATCCTTAGCACGCTGGTTCGACTCCGGCTCAAAGGAAGTTTTGGAGAGCATTTGTGAACTGGTGGAGATTGATTTGTGATCAGAAGGTCGCTGGTGAGGGATGAAACACTTGCTCTCCCATCTTCCACAGCCACAGCTGTGGTGCCCTCGAGCAAGTGCTAGTATCCAGCATTTACACATTACAGAACAATTTGGACCATATATAAAATACATTTTTAATTCCATGGAAGCCTCTTTTTGGATTACAAAAGAAAACCAGAGAGACAATCATAGCTGGACTTAAACCAGACCCCACCAGTTTCCATGGTTTGTTTTATTTTCAGATTATAATTCAGTTAAAGTATAATTTTCTGCAAAGCCAATGTATAACAAACTACAGCAAGTCACATATACAACTTCATACAAAATAAATTACAAGTTAAAATTTTGTGGCAGTTTCTTACATCACAGAGCATCTCAGGCTACTTTGATGTAACCCTGTTCTTTGAAAAAGTGAGAACAAGATGCTTTGTGAAAACTTTTGGCTTATATAATCTCAGGTGACCTGATCTTATAATGTACCAATTAGGTTTTAAATATGCATAAACCAGATACATCCTCAGGTCATTTTTTTCTGAAGACATTGAGATGTGGGATCCCATTCTTGATTTTTTTCAGAGAACAGGGTTACAGCAAAGAAAGATGTTACTTTTCTAAAGATACTCGCAATGCTGCATGAAAAAAATCCTTTTGGGATTGAGAACACCATCACCGCCAAACTGAAAGGTGGGTGAACCCCCAGGGTTGTGTAGTGTGTGCACAATCATCAAAGAGGTCTCCGACATGACTCTGGGATGCTTACTCGAGGACCGTGAGCCCTGAGTAAAATGGATTCCAAACTGTAAAATCGTACAAATTGTGCGAAGAGGAATAACCTGCCGCATCAAACACTTGCTGCAAAGGGACACCCCTGGACAGAGCCATTGATGAGGCCATCCCCCTGGTTGAATGTGCTTTAATTCCTAGAGGCAAAATGTTCCCACGCACTTCAAAGTGCCCACGCACTAGGGTAATAGCATCTCTCACCCATTGTGGCAGCATTAGTCTAGTAGATCCTTGCTTATTAAACAATTATGAGCAAAGTAATCTCAAGTTTAATTTTTAGTTTTTTTGTGTTTCTATTTTGATTTCATGACATACCTAGAGCGAAAATGTATACATTTTTCTTATGTAAAGAACTGTATTTATTCTACATTTAAAAGTTTGTTTATAAACTTGAACATGTCTCTGTTTAAACATGCCGGGCATATGACAATCAACTTACTTAATGGCATTTATTGAACAAAAAAATGATTTTAATAATAGTAATGATCTGTGTAGTAGATTATTTTCTTTAAAATAGCATCATTTTATAAACATTTGCACATGCCTGCACATTTTATGATTTTTCAGTCTAAAACTAGACGATGAAATGGATATATGTTTGAGAAAACTTAGAAAAAAGTTTTTTTTAACTATGAGTAGCCAATTTCATAGAAACAAGATGAGGTGGCACTGAAATCTGTTCCTCACCCAGTCTCCGAACACCTCAGAAATGCTATAGAAGATTTATTGCAAGCACTATGAATTACATACAGTTTTCATCCCTGCTTCGAAAAGTTAGGAGGTGGAAGATGGATGGATAGATGAATGTTGAACTTTGAAAATTTACAGCTAATGTGCACTCATTGTTTCCTTGTGTGTTCCGTAAGAAAGCAAACGCAACTGTACACTTGGGTTATACAGGGTTTTAGTCAATGAAAATGTTCTCTTGATGCTTACTTTTTGTAACAAACTTGTTTTGTCTAAATTACAAAACCATGTGGTACTAATGTTTGGAAACTCTCATCTGGCTTGGTCTCATATATCACCAAAACAACTGAACAAACATAAAGTGGCACACTTATCTGTTCACTCAAGTCCAGGAATCGCAGTCTCCCAACAATTCTGTCAGTCTTGAAGAAAAGGGCCTATTAATTTTCTCCAACAGTAAATCTAGAATTAGCCCAAAAATAATAAAACTGACGATCCTCCTTTGGAAACAAAAGTGCATAGACTTCACACGTTATACTCCAAGTGTTCCAACTTCAAGCAGGATTACTTAAAGTCTGTAATAGTTCAAGGTCAGGAAAACCTCAGAATCACAGGCATGAGGAACCCAAAAACTATGAGCTTCCTTTGTCTCATCTTTGTTTGAGAGAAAGAGATCTCTAGCTTCCTCTAGGACTTCCTTTATACCTAAGCCCAAAGGAGGTTTTTTTCCACAACAGTTCCCCCCAAACTAAAAGTCCTCATCCAAGGTGATGAATAAAAAGACAAAAATATTGACAAAAAGATTCAGAAGAGAATGAATCAATCAATATCCATCAACTACTGCACCAGTGATTTAAAATTAGGGTTATGATCAAAATGACAAATATTTTTCTTCTTAAAAGTAAATTATGTATGTATTAAATATATTGTTATTATATAATTATTATTATAATTGTGGAATGTCGGTGAGGCATTTCTTGAATAAGAAGCAGATGTGAACTGAAAGATCCTTGATCAGAGACAGAACTGAAACAAAGTTCTGAAGAACAGCTGCACTCCCTCAACACTGACCTCCATTCATCTGACAGAGGTCTTTATTCACAGAGAGGAAGACCTGTTCTGTGAACACACATACACGCAGAAACAGGTCAACATCCACAAGGCGAAGAGCGGATGTTTCTGATAAAGGACAGGAAGAGCTCCAAGCACCAGAATGAAGAGAGAGAAAGAAATATAAAAAAAGAGACAGAGACATTCTTTTCTACTCTGTTTTGTGTGAAAATATATTATGTGAATCCAGTAGATGTCCAGTTGGTTACATGTTTCACTGATCTCAGCTCCAGATAACCCCGGAAGGGTTTTTTTTATAGCTAAAGATGCCTTGTTTTTAGCCCTGTCTGCTCCATGATTGTTTGATGCTTACACAGTTTATGAGTTGGGCACACAACCAGTTTCTGATGTTTTAAGCTGCTACTGTTCTCCCCTCCCACTGAAATTGATGGTCATCCATTCATAACCAAGTTTCTCCTGCCAATCCTATTTGTCATTTCAAGAAAAGTTGGCTATAGTTTGTGGGCAAGTATCTCAAAAGAAGCACCATCATTGTTCTATTTTAGGATGTAAAGAAAACTACTAAGAGGTAACCAGTGAAAGAGCAACATACACAAAAACCACAGAAACCTGTTCTGTAGTGTTCTGGCGGCCCACTATGATAACACAGATGATTTTTACCATGTCTTGCCTTACCGTGGTAGAATCTCGCTGTTAGGCAAGACATTCTGACTTTTTATACTAAAATCATCAAACGATGAAATAAGCGGTCGTTTAATGTGAGGATTTTAATTGTCAATATGTATGAAAATGTGCTAGGAAAATAAAATTTGCCTTCCATTAACTTTTGTGATATTGAAGGCAAAAGCAATGCATGTTGTTCAATAATCGTTTGTCTTAAAATTTTGGACTTTATTTGCTTTACTATGTTTTTTTTCTGTTGCTTTTCTCTGTAAAAAATGCAAGTTATGTACCGTTGTCCTCTCAAATTTACGTGGGTTACATTCCTGGAGTAGCAGTTAATTCTGTAGAAATTTCACTTCAGTGAACATTTCCAACATATACCTACAGTAAATAGTGGCTCTAACTGTTCTGAAAACAAGTGTTGGAGGATGTGTGACTATTTTCACTAAACAATTGAAAAACTTAATTCATATTCATAAATTCTGAAAAAAAAATTATTTGAGCGATTTAAATTGTTGCTCAAATTGCTCAAAAACCCAAGGTATTTTTACATTTGGTAAAACAATTAGATTTAATATTACCCTTTTAGTGATTTAATTGTTGCTAAAATTGCTCAAAACCCCAAGGTATTTGAGCATTTGGTAAAACTATTACATTTATTATTACCCTTTCAGTGATTTAATTGTTCCTCAAAACTCCAAGGTTTTTTGTATTTGGTAAAACTATTAAATGTAATATTACCCTTTCCGGTTTTACTGTTTATATGTGTATTTTTATATTTTTCATCTACAAGCTTACTTAAATTGATATATTTCTATTCTCTGTGCAGGGATCTGTGGCTTAGAAACAACAACAACAACAACAACAACAACAACAACAACAACAGATAGATAAAGTATTTTATAGAAGTGAAGAAAGAGAGGAAGTGTTCGGGCCGAAGGAGAAATGTGACCCTTGGATTCCTCCAAATTGCTTCCAATAATGGACCTGCAAAACTGAAACATCTCAGCTCAAGGTCAGTCTCAATGAAAACTAAATGTTTGTTTTCTCAGAACCTCTATTTTGTAGGCCTTTTATAAATCATATTAAAACTAAAAAATACACATGAAAGCAGAGGAAGCATAAATCACTTACAATTTTGTTATTGGTTTGATGTAGTCTGAACTTGTTGAACTGATTTTAGTGTGACAGTCCATTAGCTTATTTTCCTTGCTCTGTTCTGACTCATTGACTTGTTTCTTCATTTCCTGTGGTGTCCCAGTTCTTGAAAATTCAAAGCTGGGATTGAAAAAAATAGGAGAAGCCCATTATGTAATTAAAATAACAATTATACTCATACTACAGTAGTCAGTATTTAGCTGTATTTAGATTTTTTTTATGTTGGCAGCTAAAATCAATAATATATTCCCTTTTATTTATCTTATATCTGTCTATATGCAACCTGGAGTTTCCAATTGATATTAATTCTCTGCTTACTTTGCATTTAATGGACAGAGTTCTCGAGAGTGCATATGTTAATTGCGATCCAAAGTCAGATTTTAAACAGGTGAAAAGCAGCGATTGCAGGAAAAATACAACCTTTTCATATGTATGTTGGAACTAATCCTGCACAGATAAATTTATTTTTTGAGATAAAAAAAAAATTCTTTTTTTTTTTTATTTATTTAAAAGTGAAACTACATATTTCCTCTCTGTGCTATACTAGTGGACATGCGTCTGTCATGAGCTCTGAAAATAATAAAACATTAATATACCGCTAATGTCTGCAGTTGAAATGAAGAAAGACACTTCAATAGGTTTGTTAATAGTTTTAACCACAAATTGTCTGTCTTTAATCAAGAACTGCATTTGACAGTTTGATGCAATTAACAGCACAATATTATGCTCTTTACTAATACATGACTGCTGATGCTACAGATAAACACTCAATGATGAAACATCCAAGATGAATATCTGAAGGTAGGCTTGAGCTCATAAAACACTACCTCTCATTCATCATTCCTCATATCAATATTAAAATCCCATCGAGCGGTTCTTTGCCTTCACGTTATGCGTTTAAATCTGAATGCATTGTATACCCCTCACATAGTAACTAATGAACCACAATCAGAAGGATATACAAAACTGTGCATTTTAAACATAAACTTTATGCACTTTATTACTGATGTAAAAAAAATTTTCTACAATGTTTTCTGCTAATGGCAAACACCCTAAAAAGGAAATTGACTAAATGACTGTAAACCTGGGCCTAATTAATGCACGGATTACATTCAAAAACGGTTTGAATCATGTTGAGTGGAAAGGTAGAATGTGTAATGTTGTCACCAACTTTTCCATAGCATCCAGACTGTTTACACTTGCAACCATTTTCAAAAATCTAAATTTGAGCTTGGGAAAATAGTTAAGACATGGGGTTTCCTTTAAATAACTCATATTGACAAGGGAGATATTATAGGATGTCACTTACTTATGCACAGCAACCATACTGTTTACTCTAGCAACCATTTTCAAAGTTCTACCATAATAACCATAGAAGTTTGTCTCTTATTTAAGCATAAAACTGTTTGAACAGTTAAAAACCTTCTTACACATATTTGAAGTTTAAAATTAGAATTTTTTCCAATTTGGTTAATATAAAAAAATTAAACATCAACTTTCCTCGGCCAACCTAAAGTAGATTTTTTTTTCCCACTGGACTTGTCCAATGAAATCACAGGCCCCTCCCTCCAGCCTCTGGGTAAATCTGCTGTTTGACCCTCCAGAGAAGCGTCGCGCTTTGCCTAAGTCCAATCTCTTAAATTTTTTTTACATGAGAAATTCCTACACAGGTAAATCATATAACGCTACTTTGTGGTTTCTTAAAAATAAAGCTACTTGTGCAAATTCTGCCCTACGTGCATCTGTCTCTCATGACAGCAGGAAGATGTTCTCTATAAAGTTAATCCAATTTAATTGTATTTATCTTTAATGTCTGCAGCTGGAATGAAGAAAGATTGAATTTAGTTGTATCCCAAAATTGACTGATTTTAACCTAGAAATTCACATTTTATATGATATTTAATCAATGAAAACAGCATGAGGTAATGCTACGCTCTGCTAATATAACACCAGTGCTGATCTGAATCTGAAGAGTCTGAGTTCAAACACAGCCTCTCATTTACATATCCCTTATAACAATATTACAACTCTTGATAGATCTCATGAGTGTATTGAGAGCAACTGGAAGCAGAGCTAATAACATTTACACTTCCCTAATTTAGAGAGAGAGAGAGAGAGAGAGAAGGAGAGAGAAGGAGGGATGGGGAGAGAAAGAGAGGTGAGAGCGAATTAAAAAGCAGATATTTTGCCATCAAACTTGATACTTTAACATTTGTAACCATTATATTCTTAATGTTCAGGCTGTATACTGCTGCATACATACGTATTTTTTGTTTTTGAATTTTTATTTGAACTGTATTTAACTATAGCTGAAAAGGAAGGCCTGTACGCTGTGGCTGTTGTACTCGTGTATTTTAATGTTGCTCATTATGGTGGTACTTGGAATGAGGTGGTACCTGGTGAAAAAAGTTTGAGAACCACTGATAATGTAGATTTAATAATAATGTGAGATAATGTAGATTTAAATGTTTGCTATTTTAATCCTTCTTTGTACTGACCAACTTTCAAAATGGATAAAAATGTTTTGAGCAAACCACACAGTTATCCACCCAGTCCTTAAAAGTTGATGGCAGTTAATGCCATTAATACCTACGAGCAAAAATGATGAGCGACGATTTACTGTGTTTCACTCAGGCTTGTTCAAAGCATTTGTTGTGATTAAAATAAAACTCTTCAATAAATTTCAATGGAGGATTTGCAAACACGCATCGATGAACCACATGTCTGTCAAAACAACTGAAAAGTTTAGATTTTCTTCCTGTAAAATATATTGGAAATGTAATTTCATTACCTGTCACTTGTCAAAATGCTAAATAAGCAAATGTTCTAATGTGTCATTACAATGGATTGAATCACAGAGGTGTCCATTGTAAAAGACTAATTACCATTGTTTATCCCTGGAGAGTCAAACACATAAATGCGGATGGCTCAGCAGTCTTAATGGGCCTATCAACACTTATCATAATCAGTTAAGCCAGTGTTTCTCAATTATTTTCTGTGGCACCCCCCCAGGAAGAAAATCCCCCCATGCAACTATAAATAGTATTTGTCTGCACAACACAGTATCCTTATTAACGTATAAGAGAAAAAAGAAAGAAGTGTGCCCCAACCTACAACAAAGCATAGCTTTATTAACTGTAGCAGAAAATATTTAAGGTGCATCTGAAATGTAAAAAAAACATTAAATCCTTAATAAAACTGTTGTTTCACTATGATTGTTGGCAGTATTTTGCGTGTTTTCGCTGAAAAAACTGAAGCGGCTTTTCAACATGACTGGGGTGAAATGTCTTTAAGTGACACCTTAATTTATTTGCCTTCATGTTGTCCACTGCCAACATTTTTAGACTCAGTAAGGACACCTGTCTCTCCTCGTCTCCCACCGTAGTCGCAGTGAAGCCAAGTGCTACAAACGCTTCGTCATATTTCCTCGTCTTAGCTTTCGGGAGACTTTAGTTTGTCTCTTTATCTCTTTCTCTCTCCGGCTTTCTTCTACACTTTGTGTCTACACTTCATAGTCTGCCAATGAGAACGTCACTGTCCCCTAATGTAGTGGAGTGGTATTGCACTTTATTCTAGAACAGTAAAAAAAAAATTTAAAAATGAAAAAGCATTTTTCCTCATTTTTGAGAACCACAGAGTTAAGCCATACCTACTTTTCCAAAGAAATGTCTAAGTCAAATATCGTAAGCTAATTAAGATGCGACTGTTGTTTTATGTTAACCCTAGTGGAAAGTGGAATTTTGCATGATGCCAAGTTAGCATAAATTAATTCAATCACACCCACTTTTGTACAGAAAATCCAAAGTCAAATATCTCAGAAACAAAGCAACTTACTGATGTGGTGGTTTTATCATGATGCAGAGTGGAGAATGGTATTTTACATGATGCCAAATTTGTATCAATTATTTAGACCACCCCGACTTTTCCATAGAATTTTTATGTTATTTCATCTGCCTTTTACACCTGTCTATCTTTCTTTCTTTCTGCCTTTTTTTCTGTCTTTCATTTTTTTGTTTTCCAAATGTCTTTGTTTCTTTCTGCCTTTCTGTCTTCCCTTGTCTGCATTTTTTATCTTTCTATTGCATTTTTCATCTCTCTGTCTTTCTTTTTTCTTTCTTTTTGTTTGTCTTTTTTTCTGTCTTTCTATTGTTTCCTGTCTGTCTCTAATACTGTTTGTTTGTCTGTCCGTTATCATTCTTTCTAGTTATCATCTATCATTTTTCTTTCTTTCTGTCTTTCTTTTAAGGTCTGTCTGAAACTTTTTGAATGTTCTTGAAAAAGTATATATATTTCCGATGTTTGAATGTATGGTTCGTCAGCAGTAAAGGGAATTTAAATGAGCAGTGTTGCGATTGGCCACACCGCTCTGAATGGTGTCACCCTTAATATGACCCTACAATCTCATGCTGAAGGGAGTCGCATCAGTGGCTTTTTGTTTTGAGGGCAGGATTGTTTATTGTGTCATCAGGACAAGAGCGCTCAGTATAAGTCTAGTACAGCCTTGATTTCCACAGTTCTCTCTCTCTCTCTTGGCAAACTGAGTGAGAAACAACCTTATGCAAGCTTTATCAACAGCATGGCACTGTCAGTCTGCTCAACATGACATGGTCTGCTGTCATGGAGAGGTGAGCATCTGGCAACCCTCAGGAGTTCAGATCACACGCTTGATTGTAGAGGAGTGAGAATGATCTGATAAACCTGCTGCGTTGAATCTAATAAAAGATTTTGCATGGACTAATGAGCTGATTTAAAGTGTTTAGAATAAGAATACATCTTTTGCTTTATATTCTAAAAGATAAGATTTTTACCTTATCTTTTAGGGCTCTGCAAGGATGTTGCACTGAATAGAATTAATTTGTTCATGAATATGCATTACCTCCCATTAACACTGTATATTCTGCTTGCTTTCACACTTTTTATTTAAAATTCACAATCCAAACATGTAGCCAAGTGCCTATAAAGTTAGAACCTGGTTTTACACAGATGGACTATTTGCACAGATGCTTTAACAGTTAAAAAGAAGTTTATAATAAATTGAAAACGAGAACAGAACCTTGTATTACTTTTTACTACATTACAATTAAAAATGTTTTGAAAGAATAAGCCAACAACAAAAGTTAATAAATAAAAGCAACCTTATCAATAACTGATATCAAATAAATTGTAATTAACTGAGAAAGCAGCCACAATACACGCTGCTTCAGTTTAGGTAAGTTTTTTTTTACCCGAAATGCTCATGCACAACAGTATTGGGAAGGGAGAGGAGTGATTGTGGTGAGGAAGGTCATAGCTGTAAGACTTACTTTGAAAGTGTTGTGAGACTTTGATGCATCCTTCAATGGTTAAAAGCAAGCTAAATAATTGTGGGTTTCTTCAGCGCTGATTTTAATGGATGGTAGTTCAACAGTGTCATGTCACAGACATTAGAGTTAATTGAAACCCAGAAATCCAAAAATGATTGAGAAATAATAATTGATAAATAAATGTTTTTATCTATTAAAACAAGAGATGTTTACAAACAAATTTCAGGAGTAGCATGCGCATCGGTTTGCCCAGTCTCATTGAGCGAGCAACAGCAAAAAATCATTCACCACCCCTTAACCTCACTTTAGGGGGGTCTTCGAGCTTCAATTGTTTCCCGAACATGAATCCCTCCTACCAACAGCTAGCCTGGTATGTGTTTATATGTGCCATTTTCTGCTTGCGCTACCAAGGCAAATCTCTGCAAGTGCGCCCTCGTGAAAAATAAGCAATAAATGTTTAATATACAGAAATCTTTAAAAAAAATGTAAAATAGTCTCAGTTGATGATTTGTTTCCCCATAATATTATGAAATAAAACCAGACAAGGAAAATTGTATTAGAATCCAACAGAAAAATAAATTTCCAGCCTATGCTGTGCAATTTCGGATTCCACTGTTATGAAAGTTGAGCTGGATTCAAAATGCGATGCGTATCACATGATGTGACTTCACCTATTTTTAGGTCTACAGAAGTATATTCAAGTGAACCGCTTGTCTGTTTGGATAAACCATTTTTTTCAGTCCTTGAAGAGTAATAATAATCAACTAAAGGACACAAATTATATAATCCAGTTAATGACTAATTACTCTCAACAGGGAGGCTGTAAAGAGCTATTTAGAAACCCCAAAGAGAGTTGTGACTAATCCTTTACTGAAGAGGCAGGCAAAATAGCAACAAAAGTCAACAGAAAAGTATCTGTCACACTGTGATGTCTTGATATTAACCTTGTGGGGTTTTGATTGTCTTTTGAGGTTATGTTCTCTTCTTCTACTGCGATATTGTGTTTTCCCCTGTCCTGTGATCAGTAATTGTCTCCTATTCTGCTCATCTCTGTGGCAATCATGATATCCACCTGCCGCCTATCAGCCTTGATTGGTTCGCTATTTTAGCTCGCCGTCGTCGCAATCTGGTTGTGAGTGGATTACTTGTCTATGTGGACTCTAACCTTTACATGTACCCAAGTGTCTGTGCCCTCACCTGCCTAAACCTCACCTGCCTAAACCTGCCTTACCTGCACCTCTACTCTCATCCTTCAGACGGCTGCTCCTTCTCGGAGACTCAAGATCCTGCCTGCCGGTGCTCTGTCTCTCTGCTTTTGGACAGTGCTCCTCCCTCCGGGGACTCCTTGGTTGTTTATTCCCCTCGGGGCTATCTTGGTTATCGTTGTTATATTTTTTTGACATTGAAAAAAGAATAAGCCAGACTCAGCTCTCGCATCTGGGTCCTCATCATTGTTCCCATCGTCCCACACATAAATAATCAAAACAACTTCTCACTGATTTAGAAAAAACATTTAAATTGTTATATGTTCAGTTATTGCTTTCTCATTTTGTTCATATATGCATTTAAATGATGAATCATGTAAATGTATAAAATGGCTCTTTTTTAAATGTGGAATTAGAGAAAGTGCCTTACTGATTTAAATTAAACAAGATAAAACATTTACATTTTTTAAATACATGATTTTACATTTCAAATTATTTAGGCATTGCATGGCCAAACAATGCACTGGTCAATTATTAGTGGTGACCACTTTATGGCTTCATAACATTTTTTCTAGCTTGATGGCTGGATTCCAAAGTGGATCTGATTGTGTGATAATGTGGGAGTGTTCACACAATTCATGTACACATTTATATCCAAACGCCTTCCAAAGGTCGATTTTGCAAAATAGATGCCCTTTAATCTATAATCTAGGAAACCAAACCTAACTAATAAACCAATTAGTTTTTCTCCATGGTAAGTTTCAAATGTTGAAGTTGGCACCATATCTATGTTGTGATATATTAGATTGTTGCAGAAGCAGTTTACTTGATTAATATTGCGAGGTGCTTCTTTAAACATCAGTTTGTTCACTTCCTCTGCAGATTTAGGTTACCGAATTGATCTAAGTGTCAGTTTCTGTTCTCCTGGGAAGGTTTCAGAGCCAAATGAGGAGCAATAAATATTTCAACACCAAAAATACCGTCTACCTGTCCGCTGCAATGAATTTAGTGGTCAATGCATTTGACTGTGTGCATTAATCTCCCAAAATAGTTTTGACATTGGCCTCCACACAATGTATGTGCTGTCTTAGTTATCGCAGGTTTCTGTGAATCTTAGAGCCCAAGGCCATACTCCTTTTGTTATCAAACCACACTGGTGGTTGAGTTTCCATGGTAACCCTCAGAGTGTTGACTGGATGCTGTCTGGCATTATTCAGACCTCTGTAAATCTCATGTGACCTACTGCATTAATGCCCTGCTGCATTGCCTCTAAGAAATCCTTAAAGATCCTAGAAGTTGTCGGAATAGTCTTGACCCAGATCAAATATTTAATGGCATATTAAATACGTTACTGTCTGGTGACTCCGCTTGGTTTGAGAACTTAATGCCTGACCCCATATCTTGGGCTTGAAAATGAGGGAGGTCCGGGATTAAATGGAACTTGCTTTTTTCTGTGGTAGACAATGAAGTGTATGTGACTCAAGTGACTCAACGAAAAAAATCAATTCTGGCTAAGTTAAAAACAATATATTTGCTTGAGGTTTGCTTTGGCACCTAAAAATGCACATTCATACTTAGAACAATCCAATATATTGGCCAATTGAAAATGTGGATAATTTTTCTTGTTGAAGGTAAGTGTATGATGCCCTGGGCTAGACTAGCAGACCCATGTGAACCAAATCAACATTTACCTAAACCATTTAGTAAAAAATTCACAATTAGTAAACACTTAAGTAACTTATTATTTGTGTGATATTGAGGTTTGACAACATGACAGAATATAACTTGCATCTGCATTTACTAGCTTAGTAGCAGCAGCTTGCAGCTGCTGTGTCATGAGCTTATTCAGAAAGTATGATTGTTGTTCTTTTTCATTCAAAAAATTATGTATTTTTGACCATGAAAAACCTTTTCGGATTTTTCTTTTCATAGCTGTCATAGACGCTACCCAATTTGATTGTGTGAGCCGTATAGGTCTCTTCCGTCTAAATAGGTCAATGATGGCATGGCAGTTGGAGAATCTTTGAAAGAAAAAAGAGATAAAGAACATAAAGAGTTCCTGTTATAGGATAACTGAGGAGATGGAATCATAAGATGGGGTATTTTTAGATACTCAATGAAGGAATAAGAGAGTAATATTTGATCTTGTGTGAAAACACAAATTCAAAATGTTGACTGTCAAAATAATTATTTCACCAGAAGATTGGTTTATAACAATCAACCTGACAACCTTGGATGATTTTTACATATAGAAATACTGCCACAACACAGGAAGTTCCTGAGGTTCGCTTTCAAGGTACTAAGCTGATCAGAATTGGGTCCTTCCTATTGGCCTAGCCACGACATTCTGCATATACAAATTGCATGGATGCAGTATTGGATCCTCTTCGACTCCAGGGAGCCTGCACTCCTGCATGTGCTGAATCCATTCCCATTAAAGTAAATAAGTGTTATGGGACAGGAGCTTCTTGCCTACTATGTGGTACAGACCCCAGTTTTTGACTCTGGGTATCATTCTAGGTTTGGTGTTGTCTTCGTAAGATGCGTTTCCCTCATGTGCTGTTGTGCAATCTTAGATGGATGTATTCTTTGCGGCCATTTTCTCGCATGATAATCAATTGCCTCAATGATGGCTTTATTTTAAAATGCAGCATCTCATTTCCTCTTTTTCAGGGAACAAAGTTATCGCAAAGTAACTATATATATTTATTATTTATAGATAGTGACCCGTCAATGTGTTTGTCACTTGAGTTCATAACTGGGTTTCGGTCAAGCACAAAACACTTTTAAGAAGACACATTGACACAATTTTGATATTGCCAAATGTCGTGTGGGTGTCATTGACTTTTTTTTTTCACTCAAATCATGTCTATGATAAACACTATGATACATTTAATCCCCTCTGAATGACAATGTCAGTTTTTGCGGAAAATGGTTTCTTTGTACAACACATTTTTGTTGTGTTTTGAAAATTGTTAACACGCTGTACATTCTCTGGCATATCAGAAATCAAGATTTCCGTATCGCTACAAACCTTTTTTCCTACAACAATGGATGAGGAGGAAACCCTTTATAGACTTAAAAAAAATTATAACAGAAGTGCCACACAGAGTGTTTGTTGAAAAGATTTGCCGGTGTTAAGTTGCATTCTTGGTTTTTGCCATAATGAGCTGTAGGTGATAATTCTCCATCCTTGAAAAATTGTCTTTCAAATATTTTGCTAAATTAGGTTGTTGCTGTCAATTGACAGAGAGGTAGACATAGTTGAATGTCATCAGTCAAGCATAGTGATAAGAGAAACCAAGTCTGTAGATGATGGGACCCAGAGAGGTTGCATAAATGGAGAAGAGAATGGACCATGGACTGAATCTTGATGCATCCCGTGTATGCAGCTGATGTCATAGGAACCTTGCTGTGAAAGAAAGATCTGCTAGTGAGATAGAACAAGTGGACAAAAATTAGCCAATTGCACAACAAGTTATGCTCATCCCTAAGAAAGTAGAGATGATGATATGATGTTTGACTGTCTTGAGGACAGCAGAGAGAGGAACAAAAAAGTATTTTTGTGTACTATCATTGAATATAAAGTTTTTTTTTTCAATTGCTTTTACAAAGCACACAAGCAACACTTTGTGCCATTGCAGTTTATCACTGTAAGGCTTATAGTAAAAGTGTATAATGTCAGGAAATTATTTTACCCAGTCCATCTGCTCAAAGCTTTTGTTTTAATTGACAAGAACTACAGAATATAAGCATTTGCATTCAGTTGGCAATCTTAACCTTTTTAGAATTAAGTTCAAATCAACAAGTATTTTAGTCTGTATATATATATATATATATATATATATATATATATATATATATATATATATATATATATATACATACTATGTCTCAATGTCTAACATCAGGTCTGGGTTTTCAATGATTTGTTCTGACATGTTCAGCCCACACATGTACATCTGCACACAAACTGTTGGATTATTGTCATGTATCCTCTGGGTGATTGCATAAGAAAATGCTATCTGTGTGTATGAACAAAGCAGCATTCCTCATTTACTGAGCGAGCACTCACTAGGAGCTTTCGTGTGGGCTGAGAACCCTCATGACAGAGTCTCATTAATTCATGGTTAGCAACTCTAATTCAGAGGGGATAGCCTCGCTTTCCATTTAATTTGGTGAGTGAGTGCAACAAGGGCCGTATATATGGCACATGTTGGGCGGGTTAGGGCACCTGGGGCCATTTGTGAAGGCTGTGAAAAGAGCTGGTCTGCCAGCTTTACCCCATGACCCATTTAAAATGACTCTGAGTAGTGCCCTACATGCTTGGGGCAAAGACAGACCCCTCCTTATTACAATAACAAGGGGATCACAAGCTCTTTGAATCAAGGGTCTTTTAAGACGCTTCTCTGTCATTGTGTTTGTTATTTGAAAATGTCATTTCCAACATTTTTAACAAATTACCTTATGCACAAATCCCATTGTTTAATTATTATATATGCTACACAACACAACTATAAATAAGTCATGTTCATATCAAGGAAATATGGTAAAAAAAAACTAATACTGCTATTTAAAGTTTAAATGTAAAAGCTGTTGGTCTATACAGCGTTAATGTTCAATAATATGCTATGTATTATTGTAGCTCCCTGTGTAGCTATTGCCAGAACAGGGAATGTCTGAATTTATATAAAAAAAATTGAAACACACTATTTGTTATGTTCGGGGGATTTTAAGAAGCCAATTTGTTCATAGTTCCTTTAAGGGCTTCCTACCAAAGGGTTCTGATTTAAACAGTATCACTGCTCTATTTATTGGTTACAATTGTATCGTCTCCTTTAAAATCTATGGTTCGATCAGTGATGAGAGGGGTTTTGAGATATTGAACTTCAAAGGTAGCAAAATGTGGACACAACTTTTTTTTTATACTAAAATTCAAAACATAAAAATAACTTAACCAAACACATCACATGTATATGTGAGTTAAATAAAAAAAAATCTGAATACTTGAATAACTCAATTTTGGTTTGCAAACATATTTCTTTCCTTTGTCTTATCAACGTAAATAGTAAAAAAAAACAAAAAAAAAGTTATATACACAGTAGCTTTAAATTCTGGTCAGCGCTTAGTTATTAGACCAATTATTTTAGATTTTTATTTTTTCCTTGTTCTGCAAATCATAAATATGACTTTTCCTAGCAGTCCTCACTTGTTCTTACACGGTTGTAAAAAAAATGCTAAAGGAATGTTTGTGTGATATAGTACTATTTCTGTTGGGAAATCAGTTTTTCAAGTTGCCCTTGAGTACTAAAGCACATCTTGAAACCTGACACAAAATTCAATGCTTAGTTGGCACGCTGTGTTGTGTTGAATTTTGTGCCCTCTGAAGCAATCTAATTTGTGAAATGTACAGTAGGGATTTTTTTTGATGCTTACCTGTGCATTTGGTTTGACAGTCCTGCATGAATCGAGGTGGGTCATGTGTTGAAATTCCTCCATCAGGCTCTATGTCGCTGCAGGGAGCTCTTTATTAATGGCCGTGGGAGAGTGTGTTGAGTGTATAGCATTTAAGTGCCGTCCTATCTTTTCTGTGCTCAGGGATACATTTGAAAAATATAGCATCTGATCAAGGTTTTCACAGAGAGAAGCGATGATTAATGCAGCAACAGTTTATTAATTTAACCTTTAATGCTTTATGTTTTAGATCAAAACAGGTTGCAATCCTTTATGCTGGGATTTATTTAACTATATTAATTGTAACAAGTTTTTGTATTTTGTATTTTAAAAATACATTTTAAAATACTTTTGTGGACAGCTTTAAGGATTGCTATTTAGATAAAATAACCCATATTAACCTATATATTTTTTTACACATTATCACAATACAAGATGCATTATGTTATGCTAAACAGATAAAAGTGCTATTTATTCTAAAGTGTAGTGATTTAAAAAGATTAGTGACAGTGAAATAATTTCAGTCATTAAATGTCTGAAAAATGTAAACATTTAAATGTTATCTTTTAGTTTGCTGTATTTTCATTCAAGTTACATGACTAAAGAATACAGGAGCTTTTAGTTAAGTAGTCATCAGCCATGACTGTTAATTTGATGTGAGTTTGTTGTGTGTATGTGCTTTTTCAATAAACATGGTGATGACCTTTTCAAATAGAGAGCCGGAGTGTGAGAGGTGCTTGTGGGTGTTTTGTGGATTCTCTTATCTCTGATAGCAGAGCTGAGTCTCAATCTCTCTCTCTCTCTCTCTCTCTCTCTCTCTCTCTCTCTCTCTCTCTCTCTCTCTCTCTCTCTCTCTCTCTCTCTCTCTCTGTAACTTTTAAAAATTACTTATGTGATCTTAAATAATTGGGACTACCAATATTTCATAACTGATCTCAGTTTTGCAGCTCTATAAAACTGTTGATGTCCTTAGAATGATCTGTGATGTCCTTACTATCATTTCAAGAGTAACACTTGTAGAAAGATTAAGCTCTTCCTTATTCCCTTTATAAGATTTCTCCATTAGGTATCCCTCAGATATACAATTGGAAAATCCCACCGCCTCCCCATCTCCCCTGCTTTTTGATGAGAGGGTGTCTGGGCTCTTATCGCCCTAGGAGTCAGTGCCTTCTCTCAGACAGCTAGCCTAGTACACCTTGATTAGAATGAGAAAGAGTGCTCTCAGAATCACTCTGGATGCTGCCCACCCAGGGAACCACCTCTTCCTGCTCTTACCCTCCGGCCGGCGCTTCAGAGCCCCAAACACCAGGACAGCCCGGCACAAACACAGCTTTACCCTCAGGCCATTCAGCTCCTGAACCCACTTTCACCACCAATACTTTAAAATATTTCCACTAAATATTGCAATAGGACTCAGATGTGGACTCTTTGCACATTTCCAATCCATCCAAATTGTGTTATTCTGTTGCTACCCTTTACTTTTACTTTTACATCTAAAGCACATTTCTTAAGAACCTTGGACTCTTGATATAGTTATGGTTCTTCTACAGTAGCAATTTTAGCAATTTACCTATATAACATGTTTAAAGTTATTGTGTCATTTAATGTAGACTGTCTTTTAATGTACCAACACTAAAGAATACCACAACAATACCTGTAATACCTGTATCACAACAAATTTCTTGTGTATACTTGGCAATAAACATCTTTCTGATTCTGATTCCATTAACTATGCTTGCGTAGGTATCACAAATTTCTTGAGATTTGTATCGATAGAATTAAATAATCTTTCAAATAAAGTTTTGTTGTAAAGAAACTGCAGACAGTATACTTTGCTGTGCAAAGATTAATAAAAAAAAGTATGGTATGCAAAGCTAAATAAGGTTATTGTTATTGTAAAATATAAAGTTTTCTCTAATTTACTAAAATAGTCTGGTTCCAATATTTATTTGTGTTTTTTCATAAATAATTAGACATTTTGTAAAGCACCAGGTGTATTGATGATGCAATATTTAGTTAAAAAAAAATTTTTTTGAAAAACAACCATAACAAGTTGGCGAAATGTACTTTTAAAAAACATTTTAGCAGTGCATGCTTACTACTTTGTAAATAGAATGTTCAGATAGAAGCATGGGCCAAACTATATTCGATGGGAGAAGAAAAAAAAAATCTGCCTTTCTAGAATGTGTTTATGTAGATTTAAAAAGTAGGCTCTAAGATAACATTGTTTATTTAAAGGAAAACTAAGTTTTGTTTGTGTTTCATTTGTTTTGAAGAACATTGGTGACAGCTAGTGGGAGAAAATTGTAGCTACAGTCTACAAAAAGGATACGCCATTGTAGTCGGTTCTACATAGTTTTTCTGTTACAATGCACTCTACAACTTTATAATTTTTTAATACGTTTTTTTCTTCTCATACAGACACGATGGTCCTTGTTTTATTCCTTGCAATATCAACTGTGCAACCGGATGAATTGAACTCAACAGGGACCAATAGCAATGGTGAGTGTGGATTCTAAATTACTGCTAGTAAAAGTTCTATAGACCCTTTTACAGGGCACGTGATTAAATACTTGCACACTCATTTTAATAAAGTATGTAGAGGTGTTCCCTATTCAATTAGACGTGGCAGCAAACAGTTTTCTTATATCCCAGCAACCCAGCAAAAAAAATGTCTGGCTGATAAAATGTAGTCTGTGTGTCCATTGCAAATTTTCAAAAATAAAGATAGCTTGGCTTATGACCAATGAAAATACAGTAGTTTTAAATCAACCAAATCATCATGCAACTCAAAAATGTGATGCCCTGTAAACTCAAAACTCTGTGGTGAATAGGTTTGTAAATCTTTAAGGGATAAATGATTCAATGTGCATCTAGGTACACCACTGGTGAATAAATGTTTTATGTATGAAATATATGTATGTTTTCAAAGAACTGTTAAGTACTGTGAAGTATTTAAGTTGATCATGAAGTTTTTGTGTTAATGATAAAAAACAAAACAAAAAAAAATATTGGAAAGAGATCATTCTGAACTGTAGTTGCCAGGAAACTCAGTGAACAGGTGCGTATGAATTATTGGTTAATCACCATAGTAAAATTTATTTAAATGTGTCCTAAAGAACTCCTCTGGTAATTTATTATTTACATATTATTCACTGTATTAAAAACTGAAATGAGCTAGTTTTATTTCATGTTAAATAAAAACTTGCAGCATTTCAATTTGGATGTATATTAGACACTAGCACCATCTGCTGTTAGCTTTTGGGATTGACATAGAAAACAAACAAATCCTCTAAAAATAATTTAATCCAATACAATACAACGTAGGCTGTTTTCAACGTGGAACAACTTGGTTGGTTATTTCAAGGTGAAACAAGTAAAATTTAAACGGTCCTTGTTAATTTTCTCTGAAATTATAATGTAAAGGATTTTTTAGGAAACATAACACTTTGAAAACACTGGCGTTTAAACCTTAAGAATGGTATTTGGTTTATAGGGCTCACCATTTGGAAGTAAGCAGGGCCCTATCCCTTGTGTTTGGAATTTCTTAAAAAAAGAAAAAAGACAAAAGGATACCAATATCCAGCATTAACCACACTCAATTTAACAGCAATTTGAGGCTTTCTGTTTCACCCAGTGCCTAAATCACACGTAGAGTATGGTTTGCTAGTATGGTTTGCTATGGTAACACTTTAAATTTGATAACTCTTAAGGCTGTTGTGTTTACAGCTCAAAGACTGCATAGTCGTGTATAAAACTATGCCAGAGATGGAGAAAAAGCTTGGGAACAAGTCACACCTTATGCCTGGGATAAACCCAACTTGTTTTTCCCTTGAATCCATTCATTCTTGGTCAATAAGGTGAATTAGGTCTTAGTAACAATTTAAAATACTTGTTATAATGTCACTGTGGGAAGAACATTAATTAGAAGAACTGCTGCACCCACTCAGAAGTTGATGCCAGCTGTTGTATTTTGAAGAACACATAAAAAATATTAAGTGTTATCTACATTAAAATTTGTGTAAACAAATATGGTAACAGTATTACACAAATAATTACTAAGCATCTTGTAATGCTTGATTAAAAAAAAAATCAGAATCTACTTGAATATATTAATTTAAAAAATCCTAAAATATTTGGCCAGAAAGATTTTGTTTTTAAGCAGTTTATAAGTCTTGTCTAATAATGATTTCTAGCAGAACCTCTACTTCTGCTTAAAAAATTGTTTTCCCTTTATCAATTTACATTTTATGAATAAATATATAATTATACAAACCCATGCACAAAATTAAAAATAAATCGCAATTAACAGTGCTTTGCGACTATGTGATTAATTTGTAACTTGTTTTAATCTATCTACAGCACTACTAATGATACAAAGTAGATTGTATTTGTAAAGGTTTTGTTGGTCTTCACCTGTGTATTCTTCATAAGCAACATTCATTGCAGCATATATTTCTTTAGATGAATGACTAGTTGTAGATAAGGTGGTAGATAAAGTACACAAACCAAGTACTTGTGTAAAAGTAAAGATAAACTAGGTAGAATATTACTCGAGAAAAAGTTCTCCCTTCTGAATTTCACTTGAGTAAAATTACAAAAGTTTTTGTCTTGAAATGTATTTAAGCATCCAAAGTACTTTGATTTATTATGGCTATAATATACAATTATCATTTTTGTCAAGACTCTTGCTTAAACAATATGTGAAAAGACTTTATCGAATGCCTATTTAAATGATCATGCAAAACCTTGAATCTAAATAGTCTTTAAAACTTAATTAAATAACACGATTTCAAAGCAGACAATTTCAATTTAAAGTTTATTATTCTATACTCCAATATACATTGTTAACATCAGCTGATTTAATAAAATTTTGGAGCACTCAGCTTAAACTACAAACTTGGATGAAAGCAACTAACCTAATATGCATAATTAAACCGTTTTCTGAATCTACTGTAAGATCACTTCATTAAAAATTACCAGCAGAATGAAAATCGTTTACCTCTACGTGTTTCCGTAGATTGGAAGGAGAATTCTTGTAAGAAGAAATTTTACAGGGCCAAGGGCAGGCCGAGAATTTAATTCTCAAAGACAATCGAAAACGAAGGAGTTTTTCTTCTTTTCTAGGACTTTAAAGAAGTAGTGCAGATAAGGCCACAGGTGTTTTGGCAATTGATAGTTGAAAGTTTCTTCCATCATTTATCAAGGCACGAGTGCTCTCAAAAGACACTGATGTCCAACTGACACTGAACTGTATTTGCGGCAAGTAAATGCCACCAAGTGGCAAACAAAACCATTCAAAACAGTGTGCACTGTACCCTGATTGGTGGCTCGCGCATGATTGAGCAAGTAAGTTTTTTTATCCACTCATCAATGCATGCCTGATTCTGCAAAATGTAGTTGAGTAAAAAGAAAGATATTTGTAGTAACCTTTATCCCAAGCAGTAAATTAATTTTCATATGAAAGTTTCTATAGTTTTGGATCGATTCATATTTTAACCCTCTAAAATATTAAAAAGGCATCTCACCTTCTCTACACAAAGAAGTCCAATGTCCACAAAGCAAGAGAAAGGTACTTAACTTTAATGACATAACTTAAAAAAAAAATACAAAACAAAGATTAATGGTTGCAAAAATCTATTTGTAAATCCACGACAAAACAAATTTAGAATCGTCTTTCTGACGCACATCAAAATACACGTTGGGTTACAGAGAAGAACGAGAAGAGAAGAGAGACACGAGTCCCATATCTGCAGTATTTTTTTATAAAACACATCAGGAGTCGGTGACAACCTAACCACATCTTTATCGGCTGTACATTGACCCAGGCCAGGTCTGGTCAGGCTGAGTCAACCATAGACTTTCATGATCTGTGAGTGTGGCTCCATCCAGAAGCGCTGCGTCAGCTACAGAAACATGTTTACACACTCAAATTCAGCCGCTTCATAGAATGTGCAATTACATCAGAACTGTCTCTACCTTTCAGCAAATCAATGAAAGGCTTTATGACACATACATTATCTATTTGAACATATTTGACATATTTGAAATGCAGTGAGGTTAAAGTAAATAGTCTCCCCAAGTTAAACAGTGAAACATCAAGCTAGAAAGAGTTTTAGTTTCACTCTCCCATAAATCCATGTACTCTGTAATTACAATCAGTTAGAGATGATGAAAAACTTCTAGAGAGTGAGAAGTTATTACTGTGAAATGACTAGACTGTGATGGAAAGCAGATCAGCTTTATCTTGTCTGGATAGTGTTGTCGGCAGCAGTGAAGTAGACCATGTGGATTCGAGGTAAATCGCCCCTGCATTACACACACTGTAATTTTCTGCTCCAGTCAAGCAATGATTGTTGGGTGATCCACAACAAGCCTGTTTTTAAACTGAAGAGCTGTGCTTATCTCAAAATCAAAACAGCCATACCTCTATATTATCTAAGGGCCATCGATCCTTACGCTGATGCTGCTCCAGACATCTGAACCTCATTCATCCTAGAACACTATTGTCTTCAAAACCTCTAGGAAAACATTTTGTGATATTAATCCTTTGAGGTATTGTAATGTTAATCCTTTGAAATGTTGGCCATATTGCTAGTGCAAACATACTTTCATTATGATGCAATTAATTTGTATAGATGTTGTGGAAACATGTATTTTAGAGTTAAAAATGTTTGGGGGAAAAGTTTTAAAAGGGTTAGATTTCTTGTCATTCTACAAAGGTGACTGATTGATTTTAAGTTACAAAACCGGCAGTGAGTATATGTGTAATATGTGATCATTCAGTTTTAACATATGTATTTCTTTTTTAGCTGGGTCTAGATCTTCTCTAATTAATTAAACTACTTCTGCTGCACCAGTTCTACAGCCTTACATTTCTGAAACAATCCGCTTAGCCTTCCAAGAAAAAAAAAAAGAAGGCTAACAACAATTTAGAGAATGACTACACATTAAAGAAGAACTATGACATTTTTTTCAAAGGTTTTTGAAATAATTGGTAAAAAAGTACCAATGAAGAATCTATTTGGTCCTTCTCTATACAGAGTTAAATGAACACTGCACCTCTTAATTTGATCTTAAACATAAAGTAATTTTAAAAAGTATTGAGAAAATAAAGAGTTGTGAATTATGTAAAGTGAATTAAGATTACTTAATACAAAGTACACATTTATGGTGAACATTTGACTGTTGAGTTGACAGCAGAGAGCTGCATAGAAACTTCAAAAGGTTTGAGTGTTATTCGTGATCTATTCAGGTTGTATTTGGTTGTATTCTGGATATTGTTTTGCTGTTGAGCTTTGAATCAACAGTGAAAGGTTTTAACAGACCGATCAGAGTTCAATTGTATTGTATAGTGGCATGATTTGTATGAATTAAAATAAGTTAAACTAATGATTTTATTTTTTCCATGATTTTTGCCAATAGATAATACATACTCGACTATCTGTCATCCCACACTGAAACTGAGAGGCCATTTCGACTCCTGCAGCACTGTTCACCCTACATTTTCCTGTTCTTTTGTTCATTGTGTTCTGAACTGCCTCTCCTTCTTCCTTTAGAGGAGTCGGGGACGTCCAACACTCATATCCTGGCCATACTGCTGGGCCTGTCAGTTCTGGTGCTGTTCATTGGACTGCTGACCTGGTTTTGCCTCAGGTAAGACTTAAACATTTAGTAACTTCATTCTGCTGGTCTTTTTTTAATAAAATAGCAAACATCTCTGTATACAATATGTATATCAATAAATATACTGCAAGACACACACACTCTCATAAACTGTTTTTTTTTGTAGCAAAGCAGAACATTTTTAAAGGGGTCATAAACTGAATTGTTTATCAATTCATAGAACTTCATCCATATATTCATGCTTAGAGGCGGTTGAAAGACAAGGAGTTGCCTAATCAAAGGTGAACAGAAAGTTCATACAGTACTGAAATTGTGTTCACACCAAAAAGTATGAAAGCAGATAGACTGATAATAAAGGGTTGAGGTGACAGCTAAAACTCCAGAGTTTGTCCACACAGCCCACTGGAAAAGGTGGTTGCATGGAGAAGGAATCTTCATTCTCCTCTCCTTCAAATAAGCCTCCCTCAGTATCCTCCACTTATTCTGCAACATTCAACTACAAATGTTAAGCAACTAAATTCCCAATATGAGCAGAAAAGTTAAACCTCAGCAGATTCTCCTCCTCTTCACTGACTTTCCTCAAAACTGACTCCCCTCTGTGTTTAAAGGTCCCATATTATACTCTTGTTGCTGCACTTAAAATAAATATTACTTATTTATTAATAATACACTAATACCTATTAATAAATATACTAGTGCTGCACTCTTAATAACTTTCAAAATGCAAATAATTTTAATAAAAAACTATTTATTTTGCTATAGGTGTACTTGCAGTAAAATGCCAATAGAAGATTTGATCGTGATCTTTACTTTCTGACGCGAGAGTTTGGCACAATAGTGTGTAGTAACATCCTGTTGTGTGTTCCATGCGATTATTGAATCCTGTAGCGAGTGCATGTTTAGGATTTGAGGGAAAATAAAATGCAAATGGTCTCAATGTTTGTTGAAAACAGATTTACTTATATCATTATAAAAGTCATGTAGTGTGCGCTCGGCTTGATGTATGAAGAGTTAAAATGACGTATTCCATTAATGTATGTAAGCCTCGCATGCCTAGCACAAGTTAAAAGAAAAACCACTTACTTTATGGACCACCAAATCAATGAACACGGGACGAAAAAGCGCCCAGTGTAAGTCATAGAGTCATCCTTGTCATAAATCCTTTATCAAACTCTTCTTTGTTGATGAAAGTGATGTTTCCAAGATTTCTCTGATGGGCAGACACAAAATCGAACCATTTCTGATGAATAAGCTCATTCTTTGGTAATCCAAGCAAAAGGTTAGGCTCCGGATATCCGAAAGCACACTTCTCTGGCATTGTTTATCCAGCGCTGGTCTTCTGCTTTCTAGGGTTGGGTCGATAGATAATGCCACCGTTTATCGCTGAGGGCTGATAGATATTACGATGTTGAGTCTGCTTCGGCATTCCTCCGGCTCTTCTCTTACTTGCGTGGTGGCGAGTGACTGATTCGGGCGGGGCTGAACTATGACTATTTCAGCAACCAGTTTAACGTGAGTTTTTGTGGCGCTTAGCTTGGGTGGATTTAGACTTTAGACTTTGCCAGTTCAGTTTAGAGTCCCGGGGACTGTGTAACTTATATTTATTTATGTTATGTTATTGGTACTGGTAAAACTTTTCCCAGCAATGGTTTGCGGCTGGAAGGGCATCCGCCACATAAAAAACATATGCCTGAAGAGTTGGAGGTTCATTGCGCTGTGGCGACCCCGAAAGGGAAGAAAGCCGACAAGAAAATAGATGGATGGATGGATACTGGTAAAAGAAAGTCCATGCAGATAGGCTTCAAATAATTATTTCTTTATTGAATTCTACAGGTTTTTGGTTGCAAAAAAATCAATTGTTACTTAAAGAAGTCTCTGACAAAATCCAATGGTTAACTGTGCCTTGTTTGTAAAGAATGGTTATTTATGTAAAAACTAGTGCTGTCAAGCGATTCAAATGTTTGATCTAATTAATTACATGGTGATTAATTCATCTAATTAGTCACATTTAATCACACGTACATAGACTGTTTTTTTACCGTTTTATTATTGAACACATACCTATAATGTAGGCTGCAATAGCCATGAATAATATGATCATAAATACTGAATACAAGCTGATAAATTAGGTTACAGTATATGACAATTGTAACTTACTGAACACAAACGGTAGTATGCTGGTTGTGTCAGAGGCAGTGATTCTAAATGCGTCAATAGCCCCTTATCTTCAGCAACATTAACAGGACTTTTCCTAATCCATTTAGGTATTGCATTTGTTATTGAATGTGATGTAAAATTACTTAATTTGCGATGACTTGTCTCAGGCAGCATGGTTTAGGGGAATCTGCTCACAGTCGGGTGAGAGGTGACCATTGGGCTTGCTAAAACACGCTTTGAGTTCAGGTGATATTTCAAACTAGAACTGCTTTGATGATGGGTAAATCACTTTTGTTTTATCACTAGAATCTTTTGTATTTAAAATTGACCTTTAGTTGGCCATGCAGTTTTTTTACATTTTTATTCAAATAATAAACATGGAATTATGGCTTGATTTTAGGACCCCTCAGGTCTTGGAGTTCTTTCAACTTCAATTACCCAATACAATAAAGTGAATAGTAAGCAAAACAACCAATCATATTTTACCTCTAATCAAGCAATTGTGTATTGGTTCATTTATAGACGGAAAAGAACAATTATTTTTCTAAAAACAAACTCTGAAAATCTCAGATACTGTCCCTATTTCATTAAAGGCCATGTACAGTGAGCCTTCACTCAAACACTGAGAAGCCCCTCCCTTTTCTGGTTTAAGGGAGGGAACAGGAACTCAGCCACACTCTCACTCACATCCACGCTCGTATTCATTCACACTCATACACAGTGTGTAGTGGGATCTGTGTGTTGTGTCTAAACAGATGAAAAAGAGTTCGAGTTTTCGGTGGTAAGAACAGGTTGAAGTTTAGTATTGGAGTGTTGTTTATGACCTAAATTTGTTCTATTTTATTGTTCCCAAGGTTGAAAGGCCAGAGGAAAGCTGTCATCACAGCCGTAGATAAGAAAACACCCAATGGCATCCTGGAAGAGCAAGGTAAAGGCTTTCTTCTCTAAGGTGTTGGGGATTTGAGAAACATAACATGTGTATTAGGCCAGGTTTTGCATCGTTGCATATAAGCGTGGTTCAAACAGCTTCCTGTCAACTTGAGATGTTCTTGCAGAGAGCAGAACGTGGGCTGTGTGCATCTAAATGTGTCATGTAGTCTGAGCCTTTTTTAGCGTGTACAGCACAAGGTTGACATACAAAATCATTACAAAAGTGATTCATTTTGTGCTGTACATTTGAAGCATGCCACAAAAATCATCACCTTGGAATTATAAGATTTTTTTGTTAAAATATATTAATTTATAAATAGTGATGCTTTGACAACTACATAGTGTGATATATTTTGTATTATTATTTGAACATACTGCTAAAAAAAGGTTTCACAGCCAACCTTGGTATTAGACAGTTCTATTTAAAGAGTCTATTCGCAGTTCTAATGCTGACACTCTTATACTCACTGCTTTTTTGCTACTTAAATATTATATAAATCTAACCCCTAAACATTTGCTACTGATCTATACTTTAGAGGGATGTAAACAACAAAACATTTGGTAACAGAATTTTTCCTTGTGAAGATTATTTGATGATAACACCAAATAACTAAGGTGTTGTTCATTTAAAAGTATTTTTTTATTTGTATTTATTAACTTAATTAAATAAACTTACAAATGAGAATAGTTTTTTTTCACTATGTATTCAAGTGTAATGGTTATTCAGTGTTCGCATTGTATTAAAAAAAATAAGTGGTTAAAAAATAAACTTGAAAAGTACTTTAGTTTACAAATAATAAGACATGCATGAAACCAACAAATAGAATTGGAAAATTCTATTAAACAGAATTATAAATATAATTATTATATATATATATATATATATTAGTAAGAGTAAGAGTATAGTAATAGTATAGAGGTTACAGATAACGTTAAATCAATTAAAGAAATAATTGGTAGGTTATTTATACTAATTGCACAGATTCTAGATGTAACAGAGCAAAGAATGTGTTTCACAGTGAAGAAAACCAAAAGAAAAGAAGAAACAAGGAAGTACAAGTAAACAAGAGGGGGTTGGTTACAATACAATTGAAATTAAAGAAACCACAGACAAAACAGTAATGCAACAATCAATTCACAGTCATATTAAGTTATCTAAGTTATACTGTAGATAAAAAATAAATACATTCCTAAACTATCCTGAAGAGAAAGACCCTCCCAGGGTGGTGTCGGTGCCCTTGCACTTAATATTTAGCAGCTTAACATGCAAATACCTCTCTAAAGCTTACACAAAGTGACTCCATTTTGGTGTGTCTAAAATTCAGTTATGTGTCCCCAACATAACACACAAAGTATCTATTTTTTCAGGGGGCGTATAGATGAGTGCAACGCAGAACTTAGTCAGAAACTAATTTAACAACAGCCTTAAATAAGAATTCAGTCTAAACTAGCTTTCTATTAAAAGACTCAAATATTAGTCAGTAACTCTTCAAGTAATAGTTGAAAAAAACTTATGTTGACATCTCAACCCTGAAGTTTTCCTTCCGTCTACTGAGTCAAAGATGGTAGCCAATCAAATAATAGTGGGTGGAGATAAGTGATTGGGCATAAAATGGTGATGTTTAACAACCAGATGAAGAATGGCATCCTGCGAAGCGACTGAATCCCTGACATCCAGTTGATGTTGAAATAATGAGGACTGAGTGGGCAGGGCCTAGAGATGCACAGCAGAGAATGTCAAATCGAAAGGCTGAGAAAGCAAACAAAAAAAGCATACACACACATACAGCAAACAAATGTTGAACTATGCATGGTGTGCCTCATAACAATAATTAGATTATTTAATCTCACAGATTTTACTGTAGTTTCTAGTTGGTACCTTAAGTAATCTAACAGATAATAAGTGTATAAACAAAAAAAGGTCACACTTGTGAGTGGCATAGTATAGTGAGTTTCCAGGTGTGCATGTTCCTATAAAAGTAAGATTTTTTGGTAGCACTTCATAATAACTACTCACTACTAGTTATTAATTAAGTATTAGCAAATAGTTAATTTACAATTTTTAAAGCATTGTTTCTATGTTAGTATGCATTTGTAAGCCATTTATAAATGTATCTTTAACTGTATTATTCCTGGTTTACAAGAATATATTTTATATATCTAATAACAATAATTGAATGCTTTTTTTAATTGAAGATCAGTTAATGTTCCTTAAACTCAGAGCTATGTTGAACACCACATGAAAGATAAAGATGCCTAATAGGGATACATCCCTTATAGTGTTGGTTTAATGTGATTAATATTTGCAAACACATCATGAAACTTACATTTTTTAACATTTAATAGGCTCTAGTTCGGCTGCTGTTATATCTTTAATCTGTGTGCAAATCTAAATCTATGTGCAAATTTTTAACATAGTTATAAAAGTCATAAAAAGTAATGGTTCATGTGTTGTATGGTTATTAATATTTCCTGAAAATAATAGTCAGGGATGACAAAGAGATAATAATAGAAAAGAGGAATAAGCGAAAATCCATGTTCCTGTTTGTTCTTGGCAGTTTCATATTTGATAGAAGATATGATGTTTACCTTAAAATGATCATATTGAGATACTGTCACAAAACACATAAAGCAAGTAGCCGCACCATCATAATGCTATCTTAAACAGCTGATCCTTCTCTGAGTGCAGGCTTCTAGAGGGCATGTGAAGCTGAACAAACTTCTTAATGTATACAAGGGCTGATTCGGAGATTGTTTGTTAGCCAGCACCAGTGATTAGTATCGCATCCAGCCAGCATCAGTGATCTAACACAAACAATAATGGGCAGCCAGTGAATAGTGATGAAGAGGGGGGTAACATGAGCTCGCTTTGGTTTCTTGAAGTTAAGACAAGCTGTAGAGTACTGGATCATCTTCAGAGGCCTGAGTGTGTTTGCTGGAAGTCCTGCTAGAAGAGCAATGCAGTAGTCCAGAAGTGATAGCACCAGAACCTGAACCAGAAGTTGAGTTGCATGCTCAGTTAAGATGTTGTGCAGTGCAAACCTCAAGTTGTCTTGGTGATGTGGTATATGAAGAACAACAGTTCATCCAGAATTAGTTTGAGATTCCTGACTGAAAGAGAAGGGGTGATTATTGGAGAATGGCGAGGCACATTATTGTCGCTTTCAAGAAACTAATCTACAATGTTTACATAGTGTGAGAGTGAATGATGAGGGCCCAATTTCGAGAGTAGCTTTCAGTCTTTTATTTCTTTTAACCAAAAAATTCAGCTTAGGTTGCCCCATAGGGAAATAATTAACGGAAGATCATCCAGAGGGGAAAAGAAGTAACACCGAGTTCCAAGGGAGATCAGCGGCAGGCAGTAACTCACACCGCCAGAGAGAAGCAGTTGTCTGTAGGTGAAAGGACAGTTGGCTGATGAGACTAGCTCCAGCAGAGAGACTAGGCAGACAGGGTTAAAGACTAGACTTCACAACATGAAGATTGGCACCCAAAACAGCACTATGAAATCCAACACTTCACACATAGAAACCAACAAACTGAGCAATCATGTGAAAGGGGCTTCTCTTCTATTGCAGGTCACTTAAAATTGCTTCTCATTTAAATAAAGTTAAATAGTGTCCCTGTTTTGTTGAAGATATTGTATATTTGTATAATTAATATGATATAGCTCCAACAAATTCAAGAAAAAGAAGATAAATTCAACCCTTGTGTATATCATCCAAATTTTATGTAGGACAGAGGTCTCCAACCTTACACGAACACACCTGATTCTACTAATTAGTCTCCTCTAGGCTACTGGTGTGTCTCTTGGAAAAAAGTTTGAACAAAAACCAACAAAGGCTGCGGACCTCCAGAAATGGACCCCTGATGTTGGACCCTCCAATTGAATCCAAACAATTTGTACCAGACGTGAACAATACAATCATAGAAGTAATATAAAATATAAAAAACAGGATATAATCATTTACAATAAAGCAATTACAAAGATGGTGGTTTCACTCAAACAGCTTTTCATGTTACCTAGTCTGTAGTTAATCTGAACTAAAATACTAAAGTATCAATATATTTGATTTTATAAGCCGAGTACAATTTGCAGAACTGGATTTGACACTTTCAGATTACATATTTATAATCTATTGAAATATAACAGTCATCTTTTTTAATTTTTTTGTACTTTAGAGAGGAAACGGATCTCATATGTAATTTTAGTCACACACAGAAGAGGGTTTCTGGATGTGGTTTCCTCAGTATCAGTTGTGAGAGCTACACCTGTAAAAAGGAAGTGGTTTAGCAGATGTATCATTTTCTGTATCATCATTTGTCTGTTCATTTAAACTCAAGACCCTCCAAAACATTGTTTGGAGCTACCTGTTATATTGCTTGAGATTTTGGGCACTATATTGAAATTAAAAATGCAAAATTTGATTGTCAAGCATTAAAAATGTTAGTACTGTAAAATGTCTGTATGTTATAACATTCAACAAATAGAAAATTATAGAATAGAAAATATATATATATTTTTTTCACTGAAGAATGTTTTAAAATCCTGCAATTGAATCCTATTTGACTTTTTGTGCATTGGATTGCTACAAAATATGGTGTGTGTGTTTTTATGTGTATGTTATGTAGAAGAGATTATAGATGTGGATGTGGAAATAAATGAGAGTGATGATGATGAGGATGAAGATGACAGGCCATCAGAAGGTCAGGTATCGGTACTGTATTGAACTCTGCATCAGTGCATGAGGTGGCTCATGAATGAGCATGAAACTCTTCTTCTCTCTCTCTCTCTCTCTCTCTCTGGCCTTTAACTTGAGGGTTCTGGGTGTGGTGAACTGCTCTGTGTATTTTGATTAAAGTATGAAGTGTATGAAAGGCCATTGGGTTTTATATAATCTTCTAATGCTGAGGCATGCAGACTTTGGGTTTGTGTGGGCTTTTACGTAGCCCAGTCGAGGTTTTTTTCCCCCAAAGAAATGACAATGAATGGCAACTAACTAAGCCAAAGCCAAATGCATATTGGTTACAAGTTTTTTTTTCTCTCAAAGTTTTTATATTTATTGATTTTTATGTTTATATTTTTAGATTTTTATGTAGCACTATAACATTGTTCTGGTGTGTTGGGCTAATATTTGATGCTTGTCTACATACTCTTGGATACTTAACTGTAATTTACTTCATTCCTTCACAGAACAACAGACTGTGGTCCTTCTACCGAGAACCCCTTCCACTTCCAAATCATACCCAGCCATCCCAGTGGAGAATCTGGAGGAGGAATATCGCATCCGCTCAGCTGATGATGGAAAGCTCTTCCGAGAAGAGTATAATGTGAGGATTTCTCCCTTCTCAATTGAGTACATGATTGTCACAAAAGAGAGTTATCAAGAGTATGCCTCCACTGTGAAAAAGCCACTTTTATAACAACAAAATACTTGTGCCAAAAGTCAAGACTACAGTAAAGCAAGAGAAAGTCAAGTATTCTGAGTATTGAGTGCTTGAACAGTAGAACATTATATCTAAGGAGATGAAATTTCTAGTTTATTTTTAAAACCATTAACATTTTCTTTAATAACAGAACTTCACGTTCAAAATGTTATTTTAGTGTAAATATAGACAAAAAATGTATTAACTATAGTATCTTTATCCTTCTCCATCACATTGCTAAAAATCCAGGTTTGGCTTCCCCGTCCCCTTTTAGAACACCAAAATAATAACAAAAATGCTTGTGCCTAGAGTCTAGACAAGAATAAAAGAAGAGGTAGTTGAGTATTTTGTAAATCTTGAAATTAGAAAAAAAATTACTCTGAGATTAAATTAGATTACTCTGAGCTCTTGCTTGTACTGTTTAAAAGCATGGTTTTCCTCGTTTTCCCAGTGGTTTTCCCTTTTTCCCCAAAGCTATTTTGTTAAATTTCAAAATTTACTTAAAAAGGCCAATTAGCTTATCCCGTTAGCAGAAAGTTTTGCTTGATCTAGGAAGATTTATGAATGTATTTTGAAGTATTATACAGATTGAAGTGTGTTTTACTTGTTATCCAAACTATAATAGTACTATAATATAGTTTAATATTTTGTATATTTTTTTTTACTCTTCCCTAATACACAGTGTTCCACGAATCCGGAGCCCTGCACCTTTTAGTTGAATCCCAGCTCCAGTATGCATACTAGCTTTAGACAATCAGAGACAACCTAAATTAGTGCAACAGGTGTGTTTTATGATGGTTGATCCAAAAATGTGTAGGCCTCCAGGCAGAAATTGGAGACCCCTGCATGATATAAATTGAGAATAGTCTTCTCTAAGTAAGAAAATCAAGATTTATTGTCTAAATACAATAACTGTGACAGTTGTGGTTCGGTGGATAAGGTGATCGCCTTGTGATCTGAAGGTCGCAGGTTCAATCCCCAGATCCACCGAGTTGAAGTTGGTGTGAGTGATGAAACACTTGCTCTCCTATCTTCAACAATCACAGCTGTGGAGCCCTTGAGCAAGGCACCAGTTTCCCGACTGCTCCAGGAGCACCACAACCATGGCTGCCCACTGCTCCGGGTGTGTGTTTGTACACTGCTGTGTGTGTACACTGGGATGGGTTAAGTGCAGACCACAAAATCCAGGTATGGGTCACTCCAAATCTGACCAACTGGTCACTTTCACTAACTAAAAATTTTACTTAGTTGTCATATTTTGTTGTGTAGTGCCAAGTTAAATGAACAGGTAAATGAACAATGTACGAAATACCCGGTAACATTTAAACTTACAATAACCAAAAATGAACACATAAACATTGTTATGTAGTGATCATATATTTTATGTACCAATGTTTTTCATGTTAAGCATTAAAATTGTGAAAAGTAAAAGCTTTGTAAAACTACAAAACTAAAAAAAGATACACAAAAATGGAACATTAAACAAACAGAATAGAGAAAAATCTAAAAGCAAGAAACAAAAAACAATTATTGGTGAAAAAGAAATAGACCAATCTTAAATAACTCAAAACCACTACTCTCAAAGAAACAAAGGAAGAAAGGCAAAGTGCACTCGCACGACAGGAGATGAAGACACTAAAAGAATGTAATAGGAGCTTATTCATGGCTTTTGAGTGATGTACAGTTGCTGTGGAAAACATACAATTGCAGTGGCTGCTCTGGAACCTTGGTATAGACTCTCTCTCTGCAGGCCACAATTAAAAAACTGTAAATTTTATGGTAATTATAGACAAAACATTTCAGATTAAATTTAGTATCTTTATCACATCACTCTACACCACATTGCTAAACATCCATGTTTGGCTTCATCTTCAATTGTTGGATTGTCTGTTCCAGAAATTATATTGTGCTCTCCGACGTGTTATTAAATGTGTACAAAGGAGTAGGATTTATTGTCAGTGGCTAATGTTAGCGAGGTATAACGCTATTGAGAACACTTTTGTTCGACCGGTTGTGAAGCACATGTGACATCATCTAACGATGTGCACCTGAAGGTTATAAATAGGCATGAACCAGATATAACCTCAGGTCTTTTTGTCTGAAAAGACATCCATGATCTCCACTTAATCCCTGAAAAATGAAACATTCTCATGTGCAGAAGGCCCAAAGGTATTACCGTGGATACAGCAACCATTAGAACCCTTTGAAAGTAATGAACATGAATAATATTCTTAATATCACTTTTGTACAGCATCCATTCCTTCTTTTTCAAAGAACAGGGTTAAAACAAAGTAACCAGAGACGTTTGCATAGGAAACTCATATTTCAACAAATGCTTAATACTAACTGTCCCAAATAAATGTATATCAATCCAGACTGCTACCAGAGAAAGTCTTCTGTGTGTTTAAACTTGGACAAACATGTTATTTTGTTTGTAACTTGCTCAAGAAAAGCTGATGCACAGTTATCTTGCTGTTGTTACCGTCAGAAATGTTTGTACGGATCAGCATATTTTCTTTAACATCTGCTGACTACAAACTAACTCTCATTTCCCTCTAAGAACTCTAGGAATGAAGGAGTCATCTGGCTCTTACTCATTCCAGAAAGCCCCTCTCCAGTAGCTTTAGAGTGATATTGTTGATTCACCAGCATCACCAGCCCTTGGTGGAGCATGTGAATATGCTGTCCATGGAAACCATGCAGAACAATGCTAATGGCTCTTAAATGGTTTAAGTGGAAATAGAGTTGGTTGTTCTGGGTAAACAACGGTCTGTGCATTCAGGAATAAAGCCTCAGTGATATCCTTCACTGAAGCGACAGGTCTGGTGGGAATTTGAACAGCATAATCAGGTTTACTGAGAACTCATGTGGGTTGCTATTCAGGTCTAAGCAAGTCAGAAAAAAGTTATTTTCCAGCTTTTTTACACAGTTTGGAATAGTATCTGTTTTTTTAATGTAAAACTATCCCTTAATTAAAACGCTCTGACCAGCTACTCAAACTGATGTTTCTCGTGAAGAGAAGTCCGGTGCTATTTTCAAAAGGTGACATCTTGTTTCACTTGTTTGTTGTCTATGTTACAGTTTACTAACCGTTTTCTCCATTTCTTAGTTCCTGTTTTGTCTTTGTTTGTTTTGTTTGTTTTTTGTTTTTCAGGTCCTGTCCGGCAAACCGTTCATCGATGGATTTTTAGTTTGTATGTTCTTTATGCTGGGGAGGTGATTAGCACCTGCCTCAGTCAGCGGGAGTCCCCTCTCAGAGGGAACTCCTGTCTGCTCTGCCTGATCCTCATGGGGACTTTGTGAAGCTGCTTTGAAAGCAATTGCTAAAGAAGCGCTATATAAAAACTGATTGATTGATTGATTGATCTGTCTTTAAGACTCAATGACTCTTTATGACTCAAAAGTGGGAAGCAGTAAATGACTGATTTTAATAAAGCATACGTGCAATTTTGCATACATAGATATAATAATATAATAAATAATATAATATATATATATACATTTATCTGATGGAAGTACAAGTAATAATAAAAAACTATTTCTGTTTCTTACGCCAATAGTTGAAAAGGAGATTATAGATATAGTTAAAGTCAAAACAAGAATTTTACTGATAGAGATGGAATGACCATGACTACTATAAAGAGCGTGATTGAAGGGATCTCAAAAGCACTGACTTAAATTTGTAGCGTGTCATTTTAAACTGAGGAGATCCCAAATGCCATGGAACTTGCAAAATAATTCCATTGTACAAATTTGAAGATAAACATAATTTTACTAAATAAAGACCTGTTTCACTTGCCACTGTTCCCAAAAATATTAGAAAATGTCAAAGACAGACTTGATAAATTTAGAGTTATCAATGGAAGTACATTAAGTTTTAGAACTATTAGAAAAACGTCCTTGGCTATAACTGAGCTGGTTGAAAATATTTCTACTATGTGATATTCATAAGTTACCCAATATTGTCCTCTGGCAGATGTACTGTGTCTTACGTTACGTTGGTGTTCTGCAAAAATGCTTTAATGACATTTAATCCCAAATGTCATATGATGAATCGTTTATAAATTGGACCCTGGGTGCTTAATTGTTGTTTTCTGAGATTGTTAAACTTATTTCACGTTTTGTTTTTGAAAGAGAAAACACCATATACAAAAAAGGTGATCAAGTTACACTGCTCACAATTGTCATGTTAAGGTCACAATAAACAAAACAAATGCATTTGGACTGTCAAGTTTTGCAGACTATTTTAAATGTACACCCTGTGTTCCGTGAAGTTTACTTGAGTTAGGTGTAGTCATAGCATCTTTGAGTGTCCAGAAAAGCGCTATATAAATTGAAGGCATTATTAATATTACAGCCCATGTTCACCCCCTTGATTTAATATATTGGGATGTATGTTTAGGATATAATTTCTTATTCCATACTCTTCACTAGTAGTTGTCTATATAGTACATCTATACGTGGATAAAATATATGAGCATGCACAAAACATTATTAATTTGAGTGTACAATTTAATAGCAGAATGCTCTGAATGTGGATATTCAAAATGATTTTTGTGTTATTTCCAGTCGTTTACCAGGAGGTTCATCCCAGGGAACATGTGAAGAGGCCAATAAAGAAGAAAACAAGGAAAAGAACAGATACCCAAACATACTTCCATGTAAGAACTTCCTTTGTCATTCTGTTTTCCATCGTCTCAATTAATCAGCTTAGTTAAGAGATTGAGTAATTTTGCAAGATTTAGTTGCATATTTTACATCTCAACATTTCAGATGTTTAAATAAACCTCGCGGTGAAGTTATAAATGAAAAGTTCTTGGGAATCTGATCCAGAGTTATATACTTTAAATAAAAAAATCCTAATGCCATGCTTCTTTTAAGGTAAAATTATACTTCTGATTTGAAAAAACTTGTTTTATTTCCAGATGATCATTCCAGGGTGGTTCTGACTCAGGTCGAAGGGACGGCATACTCAGATTATATAAATGCATCATATGTTGACGTAAGTCAAGTACTGTGGGTTAAGAAACATAAGGATTACTATTTCCTTAAATGTTTTAATGTAATACATAAAGTGCATTAATCAAACAAGGTTGAACTGTATGTTTATTAGACATTTTTCAGCATTTATATTTAAAAAAAAAATGTAAACATAGTAACTTTTAAGTTAATTGACAGGTCAACAAACTGAGAATTTAAGCTCAAGCTGAAACTTTCAGCCCACAAACAGATACAGATACCAGACTTTAATTTTGGTGTAGTATTTGTTGTACATTCTGAAACTTTGTTGTCTTAAAAACTCATAAATGCTGATTCATTAAGTGTTAATCGAAAGAAACATGGAATATGTATAGCATATTCCATAGCATAACAGATACTAATAGTTCAGCACTACCGCTTCCGGTTTTCAGAGAGATTCTGAGCAATAACATCGATGTACGGCTGTTTCAGCATGAAGTCATTATACTGATTTAAATGTAAGCAACCAAAATCAGTCTGTCATATATTTAAGTAATCAGATTCTTGAGATTTACTCTTATTTTAAGCAGCTGAAACCACACAAAACAAAAGGCAGCTCTTGGTGTGTGTACACAACACAACGCTCATACACAGTGATGTCTAAACTCTCCAAAGTTACATAATTCTATTGCAGATTTAAAAATCCTTTAATCGACGTATTTATTTTGTTAATTATTTTAAACACGTTTAAAGTTTTAGAGAGAGAATTGTCAGTGTAGTTTCCCAAAAACACTGTTTTGACTATTCACAACAAATGAGGTGTGTGCAGTGAAATGACAATTAGTCATCCATATTTCATCCATTTATCATTTTTTAGCAGTTAGTGTTGCACAGAAATATGAGCGTATTTATCTGAAATAAGTACACAATCACTTCATCATGACACCATTGCATTATATATTTACTGTCAGTATAATTAGGACATCATAAAGCTTCTGTTATATGTCACATCCATAACAATTATACGATAAGTTTAAATTGTGTAATTATATAAAGATATTGATGCAATAATTTGACAATTAAATAATCCTTTTTTTGGCTTACATACTTTAGAGACATTTTCATTTCAGTTTACGTTTTGGAAATATTTGATCAGATTTCTCTGCATCTTGTTCATGTCTGTTACATCCACAGAAGAACGGTGTCACACCTGTAACTGAGTTTTCCTCATATATGGCAACATCTATTTTTTTATGTTCCATGGTAAACCTTTTCGATAGATATTAATTATGTTGTTTTTTGTATTTGAACAACATTTCTAGAAAATATATTGACTCGTTGTTTTTGACGTATCTGTGCATAGACATATTTTTTTATAACAGACATCATAGGTAGCGGCTTAGTATAATTTAAATTGACATTTAAATATGTCATTAACATTTACATTTCATGAGAATGCATGCTTACATTTTTTTTTACAGTAAATGTCAATTCCACAATACTGGAATTGCTCAGTGTAAAATAATTATTGACATTGACATTCAACTTAAACCTGCTTTCTTGATAGCTTCTTTTCTTTGATTTCTTCCAGGGTTATACAGTTAAAAATAAGTTTATCGCTGCACAAGGTGAGAGAATCTAGAGCCAAACACAAACATTTTGAGGTACATTTTCTTTTAAAATTCATCAGAATTATAAGGATTGAGCTAGACTCTTTATTTCAGGGCCCAAACCGGAAACAGTGGCTGATTTCTGGAGGATGATATGGGAACAGAAATCCTCCACCGTTGTGATGCTGACCAATCTTAAAGAAAGAAAAGAGGTGTTCATCCTTTTTTATTTTCTGTTTTCCTTGTTTGGCTGCATTATAATGCTCACATATTGAAATCCATGGGAATATTTTTAATTATTGCATATGTTGTTTTCCAATAAATGCATAGACATATTTGATTAAACAAAGCGCAGTGTTCGTATTTCCTATTGTATATGATTAAACATTCTAGCATAAACATTTTTAAAGAATTTTAAAAAATTTTCTCACATCCTTAACTTAACTGTACTTAAAAATAAAACAAACTCTGTTTTACATTTATATTATATTAATCTTAAGTCACAACAGCACCTCTATGTGATCTTGCATTAAACAAACCCCAAATTGCTTATGTTCTTGTTCGTGTAATGCATTTTGTTTATTTAAATTGCGTTTCAAAGGTTTTGCAAAAGAAAATCAGCATTTAAAGACGAATTACCAAATTCTGAATGACAATATATATATATATATATAAATATATATATATATATATATATATATATATACATATATATATATATATATATACACACACGAGACGCTGTTTAGGATTTAGCTTATCAATACATACATAAAACTTGTTCATATACACCTATAAACACTTGCGCATACATACAAACTCATTGCATGCATATACGTCTATGAACGCTCGGTATAGTCGGTATACCCACACACAGCATCAAGGCTGTAACTGACCAATAGGAGAACAGAACATTTGGTGGTGTGTTGAATGAGTCACATGATGCCCGGCGTTGTCTTCCTCTTGAATATCAAGTGTGAAATATATTACTCGTGCACATTTTTCGTATATATATTTTTTTGTATCATAAAACAAAATATTATTCACGTGGCCTTTAGAATCTTGTATTTTCAGTAATGTGAAGCATTTCACACATTTTTAACATCTGTTTTTTACCATGAACATTAGGCGAAAATTAGACTTTAAAGGATTTATGAACAAGTTTATCAGGTCACAATCTACAAATCAGTTGGCACGTGGGCAATTCCGATGTTATGATAATTTGATAGTTTTCAGCTATAGATTCCAATGTTAATGTTAAATGTTAAAGAGAAAATAAAACAACATTATTATCTGACTATTGTAAATTTCAAAATTGTGTTTCTGGTGTTCGTATTTATTACCTGAACTGAATCTGATTAGTGATGGGAAGTTCGGATCATTTCACCGACTCGGAGTCCCGTTCAGCAAAATAAACGAATCTTTTTCGAGTCATTTCGTTCATTTCATTCATTTTAGTAAAATACCTATAAAATGTTGTGTGTTTCTTCCCTAACACATTTAGTATATACACAAACACGAATCACACTACAAATAAGACAAAACTATAATGCTAGAAGACAAGAAACATATTTTAATTAAGCCTATCTGAGTCTTTTAGTCTGATTCAGCTCAGCTCTGATCTGTCTTTAGGTTAAAGTCTCATTCACTCCTCACATTTCTTCTCTCTGATGGTAACGAGTTCAGTCCGGCCCCGGGGACTTCTGCCACGTGACGCTCCCTAATATTAACCAGATGCATTTTGTGCCGGAAACCTACAAGATTCGTTCTTTCCTTGAGTCCTCCGGCTCCTTTCGTTCTTCTGTCACGTGACACTCCCTAATATTAACCAAATGCAGTTTGAGCCGGAAACAGAAAAGATTTGTTCTTTCCCCGAGTCCTCCAGCTCCTTTCGTTCTCTTGTCATTAATGATGAGCGCGTTGCGCTCGGAAAATCAGAAAAATGTTGTGCATGCGCCACTGAAGGAAACCCTCTCCGACACGATTCGTTCCTACGGAGTCACATTAAAGAGACGTTCAAAAAGAATGAATCGTTCATGAACGACACATCACTAAATCTGTTGCAGTCTTTGTTCTATAATCTACTACAAAACAATAGCAGACTAGGACATCTTAGACGTCGTAATGCTAAATTGTTTTGATAGGCTAAAAATTTTTGTGAACAGGCATTTATTTATTATAAGCAAGAAATCACAGAAACGATTTAAGCGTACATTAGTTAGACACGGATGCATCTGAACTCTTTAGATATACATTGCTTGCATCAAAGAAAGCGAAATGCTGCTAACGGATTTCTGTGTTTTTTTTCGGGTTAATTTTGTGCACGAAAAGAGCTATCTCTGTATTCTCTAACCATTGTTTTCGGTGCAGGAGAAGTGCAATCAGTACTGGCCTGATCAGGGATGCTGGACGTATGGGAACATGCGTGTTGCTGTGGAAGATTTTACTGTTCTCGTCGATTATACCATTCGCAAGTTCTGTGTGCAACATGTAAGTGAACACATCGCTGTAATATTGATTTGTGAGCAGCATACTTAATCCAACCACTGTAGTTATTACAAATTGCAAGAGACCTCTTAATAATCCAGCGTGGAGTGAGCATGAAATGCTAGAATTTGGTTGCAATGCTGCAAAGTAGTCTAAAAGTATTAATAAAACTGAGAAATCTGAGAAAATTGTAGTGCTGTTTTCTTGCTTTGTATTAAAGACTGAGGTAAAATATAAATTTATGATTACTAAACTGTTACTATGTTGTGTTTGTAGCAGTCCAGCGAGGGCTCGAAGTCTCCCCGTCTGGTCACTCAGCTACACTTCACCAGCTGGCCAGATTTTGGGGTCCCTTTCTCACCCATTGGCATGCTCAAGTTCCTCAAGAAGGTGAAGCAGGTGAATGCCCCTTGTCCTGGACCCATCACCGTCCACTGCAGGTCTGTCCACACAACAAACACGAAGTATAGATTCACAAGAGTTGCAATGCTTTCTTCGGGCTTTGAGATAATGAGATGTTGGCGACACTGTCACCTTAAAGTAATGAATGCTTGTGTGCTAGGAAATACAATTACAGTTAATATAATTGTAGATAGTCCTTTTGATTCATGTATTTCCTAATATAAAATAATGTGTAATTTCAGGAATGCATTAATTGAACATTGCATCACCTTGGAATGGCATAGAATTTTCTTTCTTTTTTTTTTTACCATTTTCTCACTCTTTGACGTCTTGAAGTGGGAGTGACAATGCTTATCTTAATGTAAACGTAAGCAAAGAAAGGACACATTTAGCATATGTTCCACCCACTCTAGTGATTTCAGGGACCTTTCAGAGCCTAGTGTGTCTGAGGTGCATGCATGATTTATCTTGTTACACAATGAGATGCATTATTCAGGGCGATTAGCGTGTAATTTAAATCAGACAAAGAATGTTCTACTATGAATGCTGATTGGTCACATGAAGCAAACGAATCCGGGTCAGCGCTGTGCTTGCTAACTCAAAGCTTTGTTTGTGTTTTCCTCATTAGTGAGGCTTTGTTTTGCGTTTGTATATTTGATCCCAATCGCAGTCTTGTCAAACACTCAGAACTGTGTATTCCTGATCACTGGCCCCATCTAGTGTTACACCAGGGCAACTAAATATTGAGTTTGGCTAAGTGGGTAATTTTTTATCTTTTTTTTTTTCTTTGAGTATGATTTCATTGCTACGGTGTTTGTACAAATAAACAAATATAAAGAACATGAAAACTGAAAGACAATATATTGGAGTATATAGAAAACAACTAATAATTACATTATGTTAATCAGATGTGTATCTTGTATATTTTAAATTGTCTCCTTTCTACTCTATTTTTTAAGCATTGGAAAGATCTTAAATGAGTCCAAAAGAGTTATTTAAGTTATTTATATATAGTAAATATATTCTCTCTATTTATATATATATATATATATATATATATATATATATATCTAGATATCTATATTATAATATATATATATCTATATATAGCTATATATATATTAATATATATATATATATATATTATGTAATAGTAATAGTATTTTTGTTGAATGCATTTTATTACAACCCAACTTTAGTATTTAATTAAGAGAAGGTAGTTAATTGTTTTTGGTAACAATTAAATACTTTTAAAGTAATTAAATTACTTAAATAATATTTTGGTTCAATTAAAGTTTATTGCTGTTGCTGATTGGCTATACACATGTTTAGATGATTGCCATCTTTGAAAAATGCCACTTATAATTGAATCATTATCAAATCTCCATCACCACATACATCTCCAAAATGCCATTTTTTTATTGATATCTTTTGAGCATCTTAACTTTTTTAACCAAAAAAAATAATAAAAATCAGGACAATTTATTGGGAATGACTAGCTCTGAAAGGAAGCATAGGTTGTGAGAAGAACATTTTGAGAAGAGGCTTTTTTCAAACATACAAATCTTTTGAACATAAAAATAAATTATTATTAATAATGTCTCCCTGGTAGGATTTTATCATGATCTAATGAATAAACACCTCAAAAAACGTACTTTATCTTGTTTCATCAGTGCTGGTGTTGGTCGGACAGGAACGTTCATAGTCATCGATGCCATGATCGAGATGATGCACAGCGAGCAAAAGGTGGATGTTTTCGGTTTTGTGTCCCGCATTCGAGAGCAGAGATCACAGCTCATCCAGACTGATGTGAGAAGTTTTTTCTTTTTTGTGTAAAGCTGAAGCATTCTTAATTGGGAAAGACTTAACAATAAAATTATAAATAAGTCACTGAATATTTTGTTGATATCATCAAAGAACTTTTAGAACAGGTTTTTAATGTTTGGAAGAGCAAAAACTGGATTTAATTCAAGGTTGGATAGTAGAAATGAGAATGTAAAGCTAATCAAAACACAATTTCTTCTCATTTCAACCCCTGAGCCAGGTTAGTATCTTAAATTAGTATTTATCTCTAGGCACTGCAGTCTGTGGAACACTTTGGCTTATATAACCTCTGTCAGGTGACCTCATCTAATGATATGCATCTGAGGATATAAATAGGCTTGAACTGGACACATCCTGAGGGGTTTTAGTCTTCAAGGCCTGCATTGTATGTTTGATCATGTGCATTACATTTACATTTACATTTATGCATTTGGCAGACGCTTTTGTCCAATGCGACTTACATTAGGGAGAGACAATATGCAATTTGTTACACCGTCAAAGTCTATCTCAGCTTCTCATAATAGAAATTGTATCAACTTTCTAATCAATTAGAAAGCAAAATAGCAACAGCAGAAATGTTCGCAGTCGACCTTGAAGTGACTTCATCTGAGGTCATTTATCACTTCTAAAAAAGAAGTCCTGAAGGTTGTGATGCCCAGGACTTTGGGGTTTCTTCCTCTGGGGAGCGTCACGTAAAATTTCACCAGAATATAAAGAATCCTTCCTGGCACCATAAGGAAACTGTTGCTTAATATCCGCACAGAGTGGATGCCATAGTTTCTGACTTTGGGTCCCAGTCTAAGTCCATGTTGTCCTTGCAAGATTCTAATGACCGACACTTTTCTCATCAGTTTGAGTGCAATCTTAAATAGTCATCCAGCCCAAGGAATCTGTAGAAGTCATCTTCTCACATGGCATATTAATTGCCTCAAAATTATGGTGCTCTTTCTGTCCCTGAAATACTTTCCTCTAGTAGTGCAGGTGAACAACAATACAGTAGTCTCTTACAGGAATCAGCAGTGCAGACTGTGCTCGTACAAGGGAAGATGAGGTAACATCTAAGGTTACTTTGCTGCAACGCTGTTTCCTGAAAAAGTGGGAATGAGACGCTATAATGCCACACTGTAGGCATGACCGGATGTCCTTTCAGACAAGAATTGACCTGCGGATGTGTCCATTTCAAGTCTAATTATAACTTCAGGTGCATAATATTAGATGAGGCCACCTGACAATAGCCAAAATTTGGTACAAAACTTGCCTCACAACCAGACAATCAAGATGTGTAGTTTTCAGGGAACAGGGTTATAACAAAGTAACCCGCAAGGTTTTATGCAAAAATCTGCAGCCATTATTATAATTACATAATTATATAATTATAAACGTTAAATGCTGGATGTATAAAGCTCACAGAGTGCATGTGTGTTTATGTTCTGCAGCTGCAGTATTCATTCATCTACCAGGCTGTTCTAGAGTTCTTTCTTTATGGAGACACTGAGCTGGACGTCTGCTCTCTAGAGGGACACCTGGACACACTGCACAACACTCGTGCACCACTCGACCGCCTCGGACTTGATCGGGAATTCAAGGTATTTTAACCCCAGAGTTAAATGTGAGGCAGGGTCATTTCTAATCTCTTTTTACTGTATAAAAAGGCATTTATTCACTTTCTTTTCCCTTTTATATCAAAGGTTTTATTTTCTCAATGCATTTCACATTACTCACATCTAAATTATAATTTTGTGCAGTCTCTCAATGCATTTTATAAAGAGGAATCTTGGTCAACAACAGCAAGGTGACTAACACTAATGGATCATAACACATTTCCTATTTCAAACAAAAGCCTTTGAAAGATTTAATTTAAAATAGAAATTGAGCTAACATCATGTCATCAAAATGTGCTCTGTAAACACAGGCTCACTTCAAACATGCATGTTTAAAATGAAGTTAAACTTCAACAGTTTACTTGAGGCATATGAAAAGCGGTCAGCCTGTTCGACACCCAAGCAATGTGTTTTCAGAGTTATTTTTTTTTAAATCACTAAAATTTCCTCCTAGACAAAAAGGGCCGCATCCTTTTTTAATAGATGCATCTACATGCATACACGCATGCATAAGTAACTCAATAACCAAGGGAATGATTAATCATAATTCAATATTAACAGTATTTTAAAAAGTAATCCCAGTCACAATAGTAATGCACTGATTACTTAAAACTGTCATATCATTGTAATTGCCGTCTAATTACCCGTGTTCCTATTACTCTCCACATACCATAACAACACCCCTTACTACTGATTTTTTAAATATTGTTAAAATATTGTTAAAATATTTTAGTTCCTGGCCTACCTCTGTTTTCTGAAACAATGTTTTGAAAAACTACATAATGTGCCTTTTCTACACCTCGGTTGGTTGGCAAACACTATTGATTGCTGTCACTGAGGTTCTGCCTAATATTTGCTTTATTAATCTCCAAAGGAATTCCTCCAATTCAAGTAAAAAAACAGCATTTTCTTTTGTAGAAACTGACAAATATGCGCATAATGAAGGAAAACATGAGGACGGGGAACCTGCCTGCAAACATGAAGAAAAACAGAGTCCTACAGATCATTCCATGTGAGTCAAAGATTCGTATGTTGATAAAAAAAAACCAATAAAACTTCTTTGATGGAATCAGATGGAAAGAAAAAGTAGAAATAAAGAATATCCCAAAGCCAGCAGGTAAAATTGGAAGATATAATTAATTGATATTGTTTAAACCAATATAAGTAGACCAAACCGATCGTGAGTTTATCGTCGGATGTGATGCTGATGGAGTACACTGCCGCAGGTCAATCCACTGCTTCTCTGCATGCCGTGGCTGCCTTTCAGGTATTTTAAGTCAATCCGTTAAAAGACATGCTGGAAAGGAGCTGCAGCCTGGGTACTGAAGGCTGCCACTACTACAATTGGTTGCACAATGTCCACTTGTAGCTCAGAGTCTGCATCTTTGGTGGACCCAAGCTGAGATGTTGTTACATCTCAGCTCGGGTTGTAAGCATTTCCTCAATGTTCCTATTTCTTCTTTGTAAATTTGGCCTCTTTGTAGATGGCCTCTTCGCTGTCAGTGTAGAGGACCTTGCGTTGTTGACCATCAGTCTTTGGCCACAAAAATTTTCATTATAAGAGCAATATTGAGCTCTCTTCATTATGTGCGCAGCCAAAAGGCTTGCATTACAGGTCTGAACGCCGCTCTCATTTTTTAAAGATATTCGAAATTGTGGCATCAGATGCAATGCAGTCGGGATGCCAGTCAGCTTCAGTTCTAGTCAGCCTCGAGTGAGACCTCCTCTAAGGATAGATGCACTAACACATTGCTATCTCAGGGAGAAACATCTTTAGTTATTCCCCCATTGAGCCTTCCTGCATGCCCCCTGTGCAAGATCAGGAGGATGAGGCAGAGGTCCAAATGGTGGTCCCATATTTGCTCAGCAGACTTCCATTCACAGAATTCTGCTTCCTCGTAACTGTTTCTCCTTGGCCATCCCTGTGTGGTCAGACCTCCTGACCCAGGGATTTGGACACAAGCACCCGCACCCAGACTTGTGGAATCTTCATGTCTGGCACCGGTTAATACCGGGATATGTGGTTCAGACACAGTGTCTTATCCCTGTTCCATCTATTAGGGCTTTGTTATGCTGGCAAGTAGGGTGGGTTTGTTAACTGGTGTCACTCTCTCCAAGTAGACCCCATTTTGGACCTGGGTTAGACCCCTTGTGTGGAATGTGGGGGTGGGTCCCACGGTTGTCACATCAACATACCTCTGTTTTTTATTCAGGGAACAAGAGTTACGAAAATAGACTGTAATGTTCTGTAACATACTATATAAGAGACGTCAACATCTTAGGACTTTTTTTCAAATAAAAATGTAATTAACTGACCAATTCAGGAGCTCTCTCTACATTAAACCTGCAACTATAAAGGGAACCTGTGAAGGCATGACTTTATTGCTAATAACTTGGGCCAGATGAAACCTGTGGCCCTAGATTTTTGCAATTAACTCTAGAGAATTCTACAGGTTGTTTCACCTATGAATGAGTACTAGAATAAAATGTTAATGTGGCTCAGGGTTGAAGGTTTTTTCTTAAATATATTTAAGAAAAATATATTTAGATTTAGATTAGAAATCTAATGTTTTGTTTGTTTAATTAACATTGTAATTGACACTGTAATATACAAATTGTACCCTTAGTATAGAATGAGAAAATTTAATTTAATAATAGAATGCTTAAATTGAATTTTAACCAGAATTAAGTGTTTGTCTCTGAAGTCTTCAAGGCCCACACTTTTTACTCCTAAAATGGTCTGAAATTATGATCTTAACCCGAACACCCACTCTTTCAATCTTTTGGTCCTGGTATCTGATGACTTGGTAACTGGTCTCTATTGTTTTCTATAATTAAAAGCAACATTTTTCCAAGTGTACCAGAATCACCTGAAAAAAAACAAACAAACAAAAAACAAATACAAAACAGAAACTAACAAACAAAAAACAATGGTTAGAAAAAAAATAACAGACAACAAACAGGTGATCAGCATTAGCTGCAGGATGAGTGATACATTCCTGTTGTGCTTGTTAATGTACTAATAAATAGTTTACTCTTGATGTCGATGGGCTCATTTTTTCTCATTTGGTTTCTTTTTCCTTCACATGTTCAGATGATTTTAATCGAGTCATTTTATCAATGAAAAGAGGCCAGGAGTTCACAGACTACGTCAACGCATCCTTCATCGATGTGAGTATTTACATCAAAAGCAAAATTTTCCATATTATTATGTTTTTACTCTTGTGCTTGACTGGAATCTGTGGATTTTTTAACAGGGTTACCGTCAGAAGGATTATTTCATAGCAACACAGGGTCCTCTGCCTCAGACTGTGGACGATTTCTGGAGGATGGCATGGGAATGGAAGTGTCACTCTATTGTGATGCTAACCGAACTGCAGGAGAGAGATCAGGTATATATGGACATGTACTTGTTGTGATATTGAACATCATGTTATCATGTTAATTGTCATTACATGTGTGTTTTTGGGGATGGTTCAGTTACAACTCTGCGTGTAACAAGACTACAGAAACTTTGATAATACACTAACAAAAAAAAAGTTAGAAACATGAGCTGTAATGTCTGAAAACCTGTATATTTAAAAGTTTCGTGTGTATTTAAGAAAATGCTTAAGGGGAGTTTGATTGAACTGTGCTGGTGGGTACCAGAGAAAACTTGTAGGTCTTCAGTTGCAGTGATAAAAATATTAGTGAGCCATCGGTCAGGAGGTGTGCTGGTTTTTGTATTTCAAACATCAACATTGGGTGCCAGAGACTTTAAGTATCAGAAGAGACTGAACATTTATAATAACTCACAAAAAACTAACAACATATTTTGACTGTTTCTTGAAGGGTAATTGACTTAAAAAATACATATTTAATGTTTAATTTCATATTCAATTTTAAATAAATGCCTTAACTAATTTTCTGACATTGCAAAACAAGAAATATATAGGAATAAACAAGTGTTCTTCTGCACTTGTCCTTATTGACTGTCAATATTCAGAATTGTATATACTGTTTTTTTGCAGTAAACCAAAGAATATAAAATTAAACAAGTCCAGCTTTGAGCTAGGAGTGCTTTTATTTTAGACTGAAACAAGCATTCCACTCTATGAGAACTCTATCACATTTTGAATATGATTTGAAAATGTAGGGTAAGTAGTACAGATACCCTCAATATTTACTTTTGTACTTCACCATTATTGCACTTCAAAAGTGTGTTATGTACGTTGTTTTAATGGTATAAATAGATTAAATTACTGGACTGATAAGGTGAATCTGGAGAGAGTATGTCCCAAAAAGCACTGTGTTTGTTTGTTACAGGATAAGTGTTTTCAGTATTGGCCCTCTGAGGACTCAGTGACTTATGGGGATTTCTCGGTGGAGATTAAAGCAGATTCGCTGTGTGAAACATTCAGCCTCAAAGATCTGCTGCTCACTCACATACATGTGAGTTTCTTACATTATTACATCACATCCTGTTATTGATAACAGTGCTTTTCTTGAATGGTTTCCTTAAGATTGCATTGATTCAATTTGTTAAAGATATTCTTTGAATTAAACGAACAATGTGCAAAGTTGGCTAGCCTTTGGTTGATGGTAATACATTATAGTTGGCTGTTGTAATTGATGATCGACATGCGTGTTTGTCAGGAGAAGCAGACCCGTCTGGTTCGTCATTTTCACTTCCATGGCTGGCCTGAGATCGGTATCCCTGCTGAAGGGAAGGGGATGATAGACATCATCGCTGCCGTCCAGAAACAGCAACAGCAGTCAGGAAACCATCCCATTATAGTCCACTGCAGGTCACAAGCATAAACATCCTTTTTATCTCTTTGTAACAGTTAAGTTCAGCAAATATTAAAAAAGTGTCATGCAACTTTTTTTAATTTTGGTTTTAAGAATTCTATTGTTATTTATAATGATTTTTTTTGTTTTGTGAATTTACATGGTTTAGGTAACTGTGATTATTTTTGTGTGTAGCGCCGGAGCGGGTCGGACCGGTACGTTCATCGCTCTCAGTAATATTCTGGAACGAGTGAAAGCAGAGGGTTTACTGGACGTCTTTCAGACTGTCAAGAGTTTACGAATGCAGCGGCCGCACATGGTGCAGACTGTGGTCAGTTCTCACTCCGCTGTGTTTTTTTTACAGTTTTACAATCAAAATTTATACGGCTTTTTCAAATAACTGAAATGCATATATCAGAAGTTGATAGTAATGCTTAATAGATTTAAAGTTGCTAAATACAGGAAGTTTATTAATGTGACTATTTTAAAAGGTCACGTTTATTTTGATTTGCATAAAAGTGTAATAAACTCTATATTGCAGAGTTATTTCAAGGAATTTCATTTAGTTGGAAAGGTTCTTTTCTAATGAAAGAATATATTGTTTTTTTCCCCTTTTTTTGTTTATTTCGTGTTGAGTTTTTTTCTTTTCTTTTTTCCTTTTTATTCAATATTTTTATTTTTGTGTAAATTCATTGTTATTTAGTTTTATCTAATATATGGTTTGATTTATCCACTTCATTTTATATTATTTGATGTTGTTTTTCAGCTAAAAGGTTTTTAATTGGATTAATCACTTGACTCTTTCTCTGTATCTGCAGGAACAGTATGACTTCTGCTACAGAGTGGTACAGGACTTTGTGGACATTTTCTCTGATTATGCCAACTTCAAGTGATCTTCTACTGCTTCCTCTACTTCTTCTCTGCCTTAATCAATTTGGGTTTGAAGCTTTTTTACCTGCCAGTTGCTTAAACAGGACCTGGCGACTGAAAGATAACCAGCTGTATCTTGCTATGCACTTCTCCTCAATGTTACTAAAAAGCACATCTATCTCAAACATTCTACTGTTTGACACACTGGACATTAACCTTTATTCTTGACTTGGATCATTCCAGATGGATTGTCTGTCAGTTTGTTGAACTAATTAATCTTATTTTTTAAAAGTGACTTTTGTTGAACTTGTAAAGCTGTAAGTGGTGTGTAAGACATGCTACTGGACGAAACATGTATTTGAATGTTCATGCTATTTTATTTATTCAGAGAATTAATGTCTGAGATGTATTGAAAGAGCCTGTTTTATTTCTGTCAAATTTTAGTGCAACTTTTTGCATTTTTGTGACCGAAATGTAAAGTTCAGTCAGCAGATGAAGAGTGAGTGGGACAAAGACAGAAAGGCACAGACCCATCTAGAGATTACTGTCTGTGAGTGAGACGCTTGTCCCTGTGCTAAAAAAGCCTCTCATTGAAGCACACATGTCCATAATGCTTTTCATCCTAGCCAAGGACTGTCCAATAAATCAGCAAATGCATTTACAAAACCACATCAATGCCTGGGCTGTTTATTTACATTTTGTTTTAAATTGCAAAACTTTTAAATCATGATCTATACTCCAAAATGGATAAAAAAAAAACTGTAGTAGTTATGGTAGTAGTAGAAGTAGAAAGAGTGATGCTAATTGTACTATTAGTAGTAGTCGTGTTGGTGGTGGTAATAAAAATTATAGGAATAGTATTAGTAGTAGGCAGAGGCAGAATTAGTATAGTGATGGTAGTAGTGGTGGGGTAGAAGTAGTAACGGTGATGGTAGTGGTAGAAGTAGTAAAAGTGGCACTAGTAATAGTGATAGTAGAAGTAGTATTAGTGAAAGCAATGATAATAGTTGTGTGGTAGTGGTTAATGTAGTAATAGTGGTAGTAGTAGTAGCAGTGAAGATAGCAGTAGTAGTAATGCTGATGGTTTAATTAATAAAAGTTCTAACAGTGATGGTAGTAATATTAGTTGTGGTAATAGAGGTGGTGGTGGTTTTAGAAGTAGTAATAGAGATAGTAATAGTAGTGTTGGTGGACTGTAGAAGTATTGGTAGTAGTGGTTGATATAATAGTAGCGATGGTAGTTGTGGTAGTGATAGAAGTAGTAGCAGTTATGGCAGTTGTAATAATAGCAGTAATGGTGGTAAAATAGTAGTGGTAGAAGTAGTAGCAGTGGTGGTAGAAGTAGTGGTAGAAGTACTAGCAGTGATGGTAATTGTGGTAGAAGTAGTAACAGTGATGGGAGTAGTAGTAGTAATAATGGTGGTAGTAGTGCCGTGATGGTAGTAGTAAAAATAGCAGCAGTAGTAGTAGCAGCGATGGTAGTTGTAATCGTAGCATTAGAGGTGGTAGTAGTGATGGTGATTGTAATAGTGGTGGTGGTGGTAGAAGTATTAGTAGTAGATGTAGTAGGAGTTATGGTAGAAGTAGTAGCAGTGATGGTAGTTGTAATAATAAAAGTATTAGTGGTGGAGATGTGGTTGTGGTAGATGTAGAAGCAGTGATTGTAGTTGGAATAGTAGTAGTGAAGGTGGTGCTAGTAAAAGCAGCAATATTAATATTACCATGGCAGCAAATCAAGATTGACAGAGTCAAACCAACTAACATGTTTAAAAACACAGCCTGAGTTTGTCATGATGTGAACTCCACTAGGATTTATGAAAATTTAGCGCATTTTTAGCTATGTTTATTCAAAATAGCCAAATGAAGTAAAAAACAAACAAATTGAATGCCGCAAAATGTTTGAGATCGTGTTGAATTGAATATTTAATATTCTGCATTATGTAATTAGTTTGGGTTAAACATGTATATCCTGAAAAGCTGTTAATACATATAAACTGTTATTTTTATACTAGTATCACATTTAAAACATAGCTAATTATTATATTTATAGGATAATTATGTATTGTATAGGTCACAAAAAAGGAATTCGGAAAGAAAAAAGTGTAATAGCGTTTTTCGGACAGTAGATGTCACTATGGTGTCAGTTGCTCACAGCTTAACATGTCAGCTGAAAGAAAATGTTCTAGCTTCAGATCACATTCAAAGCTTTTATTGTAAGTTCATGCATATTCATTTTATTCAGGTAAATATATTTTTATTACTATTATGCATAAAGAACATTTTCAGGTTTTTAACAGTTTTTACTACCACGTATTAAATACTAGTATATTTACTATGTCCAAAATAATACTATTATTTATACTTTTATTATATAATTTGTATAGCGTACAAACCTACAGTCTAGTGTTTTTGGCTCTGTAAATGAATCAGCTCTTCCATATGCATTATTTGTGTATATAGATATATGATCCACATTTTTTAATGTCTTTAATTCCATGTCAATGTCCTCCACTGTTTGTCAATCTAAAGGTAAATTTCAGTACTTAGCAACCTGAATTGGTAGCACAAATTAGCAGCCAATTTTGATTTTTATCTTACACAGGGTGTGACTGAGACAGTTTTTTGAATCTGATTAAAGCTTTATAAAACTTTTTGAAGTTTTGAATCTTTTAAGGTTTCTTTATTGTTCCATGTTTTCATTTTTGTTTATAAAAATACTTTGTTTGTTTAGTTTTAAATGTTTTATTTGTCAGTATTTCTACATTTTAGACAATGTTTTCAGTAGTTTATATTAACAGGAACAATCATCCAGTCATACCGCAAGAAAGGTCTGTTTCTTTCAAAGTCCAAAGGTTCTTTTAGAATGATAGCCTTTTGTATGGTAACTAGTGGCTGCTATATCCTACGACAAAAAATTTATGCTTTACTTTTAAGATCAGTTTTTCAAACCCCCCAGTAAGACAAGTTGCTGACAGATGCCTAACCTTATTTGCATAAAATCATGTGAATTTCTTCTTAAACAACACTATTATTATATAAATTTTTAAGGTAATAATTACTGACATGATTGTAAGTGAAGCATTGTTAAATGTAAATAAAAAAAAAAGTACAGTGGTACCTCGAGAAAATGCTTCATGTTACGGACAATTCAAGATACGAAAGGCCACACTGAATTTTTAGCTTCATGATACGGAAAAAAAAATTAATCATACGAAAAATGCACACGAGAAATAGATATTCGACATTTGAAATTCGGGCATTAGACAACACTGGGCATCACGTGACGGCATTCAACACGTCACCAAATGTTCAGCTATCCTATTGGTCAGTTCCAGCCCTAACACTGTATTGCTTAGTATCCTGCTGTCCTATTGGTCAGTTCCAGACCTAATGCTATGTGTTCATGCTTAGTATCCTGCTAAATTTCTTTCCAGAAAGCCTGTCTTCATGCACGCTTTCGGTTTTGTGTTGGTGTCCTAAATTCATGAATATTTTCATATTGCTTTTTTGGCAAAGCATATTTTTATGGTCATGCCTCTCTTCCACTACCATCAGTTCTCCTCCCTTGCTACCTCCTCCGACACTTCATCACATCATCTCACTCCAAAGATAAGGTTTTTGTTTTTCATTTATTTGATTCTGTTTTCATTGTTTTATTATTATTTATTAGATTTTTTTATCTGTACCTTTATAGATCGAAGAATCCTAGTTTATTTTTTTATCTGGTTTTCCATGTTATTTTAAATTTTTAATGTTGTTTCTGTGTGGATTGGGACGGATTAGATATTTTACTGATAAAACTTGCTTCGACATACGAAAAATTCAATATACAAAGGCCACAGGTCATTTTGTATCTTTATGTAAATTCAAAAAGAATAAAATAAATACACATAAAATGAAAATATAACTTAGTAAAGATCTGTGTTTAATAACTTGTTAAAGATCTGCAGTTGTATGTGGACTGCTCTCGCACTGAGAAAAGAGCCCAAACGATGACATCATACAGTTTTTTGAGACATCAAAAACATTTTGATGTCAATGCGATGAAAAAAAAAACACTTTAAATTTGTTATAATATGCTTTTACTTCTACCTGATTTTTCAATGATGCCAAAATAGTTTGTTTTGTGACTAACTCCTCCTTTACATAATGCATTCTGCAGTGATTGTTATTGTAACACCTGTCTTAGCTTTTATGTCTGGGAAATACCCTATAAAACAAATGTTCTAACTTGGACCAGAAGCTCTAGATTTAGATTAGGAGATGGGGGCAATGTCAAATAAAGACAAGACTATGCAACGAATGAATAAAATGGCCGGCTCTACTATAAAGAAATTAAACACAAGTTTCCTATAAACATACAAAATAACTTCCTTAAGGTAATACGTTCTTTTTCAATTCAAATTTAAGTCCACTTTTTACACTTTTAGTCCTTAGATCCATAACTCCTCTTGTTGTGGAAACAAGACGGTTCAGTCTTCCAAGAAATCTAAATTTTCAATCCTACCAGTTTCCAGGAAGATTTTGTGTAGGTTTAGTTCGCTTCAGGTTCTTTCTTGAAGCAGGGGTTGGCTCGCCATTGGATTACAATCCAAATTCCAAGATTTCACTTAAAAAATTACAGAAAAAAACCCAACCTGCATATATAAACAGGTTTAACAATAATTAGAACATGTTATACATAAAGACAATGTCTGTGATCATTTCTAAAATCACTTATACACTTGCATGTACTTGTACGCTATTGCATCATACAACCTGTTACAATGCTTTAACAATGTAACCCCACAAAGTTGTCTTCTTAAATCACATCCAGTGTCTCAAATGATATAAAATTAACACAGTTTCCTCAAAGGATGAGAAAATTTGTACAAACAACTTACATAACGCTTACATAAATAATTAAGTGTTTAACCCATTAAATCTACAAATGGGTAGATTTAAGGCTTCAACTAAATTAAACCATAATAACTCTCACATCAATCTTTAACTTAAACAATTTTCAGTCAAATTTAATTTACTTTGACATTAATAGCATCAAAACACAACATAATTTAATATCAGGAATTTGCATCGCCGACAAAAGAGTATTTTGTACTCACCAAAACAGCAATAATTCTTCACAAAAAAGTGTCAAGAACAAATAACATTATTGCAACAAACTGTTTTGCTAATAAATCAAGGTGAAAGATGAAGCTTAACCATTGCTCTCATACAGCTACTTCTCTCGGCAACAATATTAAGATGCAAATCCCTCACTAAAGAAAAATGTTCCTCTGCATTATGCGACTGAATCACAACCGTTAGTAGCTATGTTTGGGGAACATCTTTCCAGCTAACCTTGCGTGAGCGGTTGGGGGATCTTAGTACAGTCCTATGTCACTTTTCAAAAAGACTAATTTCAGCGAAGCTGAGTCTATTCTTTATTTTTAAAGGTTATAACTCGACACACAAATACTTTTTCACAAAAAGTTCAAACTAAATGTTCCTCAGAATTCTAGCTATGTCACCAATGGCATGAAAAGTTATGTTCAAGGAGTTATAATACTGGTTCTTTAAGTAAAAAAATCACAATTCTAGTTGCTTGTTTTGAATATTGGATAAACGAAGGAAAAAAAAACTATTTGTATCTTTTATAGGTCTCTTGTAGGTCTCATATAGATCCCCGAAAATCTGGAACAAACTCCAGGATGTTGCCAGGAGCTCAGCTGCCCTCCCAGAGTTCAACATTAAATTAAAAACATATATGTTTAATCTAGAATTTGAATAACTGGCTCTTGGTTTTTGTCAAAACGGACAGTGTATCTGAGCACTATAAACATACACACTGTTGAAAAACTATGTGGTTCAATTTGCCTAACCTATCCCCATCATCTTTGAAATAGCTGATGCTGATATGTTGTCTGTTAGTTTCTGTTTTGTCTTTGTGTCTAATTTTTCAGGTTGTGTCTGGCGAACTTTTAATCAATGGATCTTAAGTTTGTATATTCTTTGTGCTGGGGAGGTGACTAGCACCTGCCACAGTCAGCGAGGCTCCCAGGGACCTCACTTAGGGACTTCTTATTTACCCTATCTTATCCACACTAGGACTTTGTGAAGCTGCTTTGAAAGCAACTGCTAAAAAAGTGCTATATAAAAACTTGATTGATTGTAGGTTTTGGTTAGTCAATATGACTGACTGCACAAATTTTACTGATGAATGCATCTTCACAAACACTGTTCACTGTCTCTTCTTAAAGATAACTGCATTTCAAACCTTCACAAATAAAGCATAAGCATGATTAATAGGTGAAAACGTACTGTATATGTGTTGTCGCTCGCCATAGCATGTAGCAGGATGGGTGATGTCAGCCAATTTGTCATTGGTGATGTCTAATGAGAAACATCGCACATGGACGATGGTATCGTATCTAGGTAGGGCAGGGGTGGGGTACAGGGATTGTTGTATTGTTTAAATAATTCATAACGAATTAATTACTTGAAGCCTGCCCGCATGGTCTTTGTTTTACCATTAACAAACAAATAGCGTAAATAATGCAAGTTACACAGAAATTACCACCTGTTAATCACTTTATCTGTGGAACTCTGGCATGAGCAGGCAGAGTGAACTGTCATTATAATGACATTGAGGATTTTGGTTAGTATAGAAAGGAGTACGTTCACCTATCTGGCAATACTTTGGCATTAGACCAGATGAAAGAGGACAGCCACAAGACACATCTAAAGTGGTTTGGAGAATTGAAGCACTTCATCTTGGAGCAGATCTAAGGCAAATATCAATGTCACTGTGTCACTGTGAGGATGAGGCGCAAAGCAGCCTTGCTTGACCCAAGATAAAGATCACATAAAACCACCTGATCTATCTACCCGGCCCCACGCGAGTCAACGGCACTGTGTGAGTAAGAGAAGAATGGGAGGTTTGCCCATGCCATCGTCTATCGACATAACCCTAGCATGATATGTATTGTGGAACGGGCGATGTGTTATAGGGGAGATGATGTAGCAGACACTGTGATTGAAAGTATTTTTTTATGGTTGCAGTACCAGTTTTGGTCTTATACTAACATACTTATACTCCACCTTTACAATAACACTCAAATTTTGTCTCCATCTCAGTTGGTGAGGTTAACAAGTTTTTCATTTGTTTTTGAATCTGTTCATCTATTCTTTTGAACTGGCAATAGCATGTTAGCTAGACCATAGTGCACTGAATTGGATTTAAGTATTAGCACTGTTGTGTCAGTAACGTTGGTAGGATTATCAAAGAGTGTTGATCTCTTGTTGGAAGCAAGTCTATTATCAAGGCGAGTTGGAGTGTTCATGTACTGTGTTTAACTTATATTTAATAGCCCATATCCCCTGCTTGATTTATCAAGAAATTAACTGTAATGCATAATTAAACAGCCATTCAAATTTAAAAAATTTACAATGACTGCTTAACTCCAGCATGCCTAATGTGCTGCACTTGTACACCCTCCCTCCCCCTTTTCTCTCGGTGAAGTCGTGAGTGTAATGTGCTCCTCAGAAGTGTGACCGCGCGTAGGTCGTCTGAAGTCGGCAGGCTCCCTGGACACCAGACCTTGCTTCATTAAACCACTTCTTTAATTGCTCGACTTCAAAACAAATGCTCTGTATCTGTACATTTGCAAATTTCATTTAACCTTAGCCTCTCCTTCTGTACCCCTGGTGGATAATCACTTTGTTTACCACAAATTAAACTCGGCCTGATTGTTTACCAGCCACAGAGTCCCACAACATTTCTCCAAGCCTCGTTTATTTATTTCAATAATCGGAGAGCAGGGAGTCATGTATATGCCGCACTCATCTACATGAAAATTGTACAATTAACTTTTGATTAACCAGCTTGTTCACTGTTTTTCAAAGCAGTTCCTCCCTGCGCTCTGCCGTGTAATGGCTAGTCAGAATTTTAATAAATGCCTTTAAATTAAAAGCGGCCTTTCCTTTGAGTCGCATGAATGCAAGCGAGGTTGAATAAGCAATCTGTAGAACAATAGAACAGGCTGCCAGTTTGTGGTGTCATCTTTAAGTATGCAGGGATGAAAGCCGAGCCATTTGTCCATCAAAACAAATAAGAAAAGAAGCCTCTAATTCAGATGGCAGGAAGTCAAGTGCTTTTGAGTCCCACTATCCAGCCCCCACCCCCCATCCTTTGCGCTCGTTGCTAATGACTGTGTTACAGAGGGAGGTGGAAATTCTCCATCACATAGTGCTCTTATCATAAGTCTTGAGAACAATAACTCCAGAATGAGTTTTTGTTGCCTGTGGCAGCAGCGGAGAGCGATAAAACCGTCAAGAGACTCCTGGAATGCCTCTCCAGGCCACAAATGGAGCTGCAGACCCTTGGTTTGAGTCTCTGCGGCCTCCTGTACAGTGTGTATGTAAAGGTTGCGCTTTTATCCAGCTGAATAGACCCCATCTTGACATGCTTCTTGAGGGAGATTCAAAACTCTTTTGGGAGGACAACAATAGGAGTTTATTTGAAGGACTTTTGTAAACAGGGTGGTAAACAACAGATGCAAAATCATGGGCTTTATTTTCACATTGTTTAAGAAACTTGAAAGGTCACTGACTATCAATGCTGCTTTTCACAGTTGGGCCACTTTGTATGTTAATGAATTGTTGGATGACTTATAAAATCAGGTGTTCACAGTTTATAGGGGATGTGGTTTAATTGTTTGCTTTGCACTGTTCATATAGAGGTCCAGTTATATGAATAATCCAACTTCTACATCAATCACTTATTTTGTGTCTTGGAATTTGTTGATATCAAGAAAGTGGCATAAGGTGAATTGTGTAATTTGATGTTCAGAGGCACTTGACTACTGCTCTGAAATTGGCCAAGCATAGCACATTCAACAAACAGAGCTCTGCTTAAATCTAAAATAAAATAGCCACACTGAACTATTTATGCTTGAAGGAATGACTGTGACAATGAACACACTGAAAAAAATATTTTAATAAAAGAGCTGCATCATTATATATGTTCATTGTCAGAGAATAAATTTTCCACATTAACCTCTGACAATATCATATAGTGCCTAATTTGTGAAATAAAATGTTCTTCCTGACTCTAAGTTGCATAAGTTGCAATTTTTTTAACCAATCAGTTCCTACTCTGTCTGGGTTACCTGTAGAAGCTGGTTTCTGAGTTTATCTACACCTTTTCATTTGCCACAAGTGTTTGACAATTTATAAAACTAGATTAAGTAAGAAGAATCACCACAACGAGTAAAGAAAAAGTTCTAATTATAACTCTAACAAAGACCCTAACTCTAATTTTACCCTAACATCCATTCATCCATCTCCTCCTGCTTATCCAGGACCTCAGCGAGAACTTTTTCACATTTCCTTTGTCTTTAGTGCATGTATCAATGTATACTGGTAAAAAAATATAATCGTTAATGTTAGCAGCACTAGCATTAAAAAGTAACACCTAATTTATGCACTTCAATTACAATTTACTTATTAAAAATGAAGATAATAATGGTATAGATCTATTTGTGTTTTATATAGATGTGTAATACTTTTACATTAAACTAGCATTGCATTAAACATTGGATTGCAAATTGTATCTTTCCCTGCCTTGCTATGAAAACTGTCAGTCCATCTGCTTCACACCTCATCTGCACAGTATGAAGGTCTGTTCCTGCCACATGTTCATGCTGACTGCTATTTCTCCATTTCCCACTGTTATTTATATTTGTCTGCGTCCTACTTCTCCTGGTTCTGTTGCTCTGATTTGATCCCCTACCGTCCATTGTTGCCCATTCCATGTTGAACTGAAGTCGAATATTTATTCAAGTTTGACTTCATTCATTATTCTCATTCAAGTAAATTGTTATTTTATTGTACATGTCTGTATGTTGTTGTTTTTTAATCATTTTTTAATTGTACAGCCCGAAGAAATCCCATTTTGTTTCATGTTTTGATATCCATCTAGCTTTGTTTGTACCCTTTTTAAACCTTTTGTATTATTGGCCTCACGTAAATTAGGGGCCACCAAGACAGCAAAGACTAGCCAAAGGGCTACATTGACACAGACACTATTACAAAGAGGCTGGGACAGGAGAGAGAGAGAGAGAGAGAGAGAGAGAGATTCGGGCAGTGGTCCAAGGCTCTCTAAGAGGCCATTGTTGGAACACAAGAGCCACGGGTCTGAGAGTGAGATATGGGGGATTTAGCGACATTACTTGAAGCGTGGTTTTAGGAATGAGAGGATTGGGGGACAAACAGATTAACGTGTCGGCCTGGAAGCCCTGCGTCAACTTTATCTCCTTCTGCATGGCAGTAACAACAAAGGGAACAACCTTAGTGCTTAAGGCCAAAAGCAAAACCTGTAGAGTACTCAGCCTGAAGCACCCACTTCTGACTCTGTAACACACTCCGTCACACAGTGTCGAATGCAAGGTGTACGGCGGCTGTCAGTGTAGACAGCTCCTTTGGGATCGGGCCTGAAAAGAGAGGAACTTTGATGTAAGCTTGTAATCGGGGAGCTCCAGCCTGAAATGCAGAGACGACAAACAGCAAACAAAGCTTGTCAGTCAGAGCCTGAAACAAACAAAAATAAAATTGTCTGCGGGACGACTTCAAATAGAATGCAGAAAAAGTTAAGGCCGGCACAACAAGAGCAAAATAATTGTCTCTTTGTTCCTTGGATTTGGAGGAGAAATAAAACAAAGGGAAATTTAGTTGTGAGGACTTATTGGAATAAATTGAACATGAGAGCAGCGAGATGTGGATGTGGTTACATAAGAGTCTCGCAGAAATAAAGAAAGAGTGAGTTTGGGAAGAATAAGAGCTTACAACAATTATAAATATTGTATGAATGTTCTGCAAAAAGTGGGGCTCCTAGTTTCTGACATGATGGATGCAAGTTTTTTAGTGTAATTACGCATGATTTGGTTAATTGTAGTTACAGTATAATTAGTTACGTCAATGTATGGCATAATGGGTGCTAGGATATTCACATTCTCCTTTTTGCACTTTACTCCTTGCATTCCTGACTTTTCAGAACATTGAAGCTTTAGCAATGTAGGTAAGAACATGCCCATTCAGTACAAGAGTACAAGAGGCAGGGGGAATCCATCTCACGTGTCTTTGCCTAATCGACACACAATGCCCAAAAGGAGGCCATGGCAAAAAGAATCACGAGACGGGCACAAAGTAGTTTGACAGGAAAAAGTTTGCTATGCTTGCATTCACTGTCAAGCCCCAGGACAGCTGCTCTTCCCCTCAACACTCAAAACAGGAATGGTGGAGATTCTCATCGTCAAGAAGTCTGTCATAGGGCCCTGGACATATCCATATATTTTCTTTTTAAGCACACACACAGTCCTTGATAACAAAAAAGCCTTGAGGATGTGCTTGGTTCATGCCTATTTATAACCTTCAGCTGCACATCATTAATTGATGTCACCAAGGTTATTTAAGCAAACGTTTGGAGTGTTTGATATACATGCGTGTGCTTCACAGGGGATCGAACAAAGGTGTTCTTAATGATTTTCATTCAGATTCGAGAGTAGCTTTTGAAAAAGAACATAATGATTAACCTCATAGACCAGTGGGTCTCAAACTGTGGTACACATACCACTGGTGGTACTTGAAAACCTCTTGGTGGTACTTGAAGCCAGCGGCTGTTATTATTGTGGCAGTGAATGTTAAAGAAAAAAAATCATCGGCTGTGGGCAACTTATACATTAATCGATGGCTCATTGGTTGACTTTTTTTGAAGGACACTGGGTTAGTCCAATGAAATCACAGTCCCTCCCTCCAGACTCTGGGTAAATCTGCCGTTTGACCCCTGGAGTAGCAATAATGAGTTTGATCGTGTTTGATAAAAGAGCAATAATGCTGCAGCCCCGGGAGCGCGCTAGCGCTATGTTCCTCAGGCCAATCTCTCATCAAGTTTCATTTTAAACAGGATAAATTAGAGTATTTGGGTTGAAATACAAAATTGTTGGCACTAACGCTGTGCAAGTAAGTCATATAACGTTACTTTGAGGTTGTTTATAAGTGACACTCGCGCACATTCTTCTCTCTGTGTGGGGGCGGACCTGTTATCACAGCAGGAAGACGTTCTCTTTAGGGTTAATCAAAACCTTACAACTTAATTGATTTATTTCTTTCTGCAGCTGGAATGAAGAAAGATGTTTTATTTAAAAATGGTCTCGTTTTGACCCAGAAAATCTCAATTTAAATGATATTTACGCACTAATTACCGCATGAGTTGATGCTACACTTTGCTAACACACTGTAAGAGCGCTGCTGCTCTGAAGAAAGCAAACATCCGAGACGAGTTGAGAGCACCTGAAAGCAGAGCTAATACAAAAATATAAAACAAATGTTTACATATGCCTAATTTACAGAGAAAGAAGGAGAGGGTTAGAGAGGGAGACAGACAGAAAGTGACAGCAAAAGGAGGAAGAGAGGGAGAGACAGAGAGAGAGAGAAAGAGATAGGAGAGAGAGTGAGAAAGAGAAGGGAGAGAGAGAGAGGATGATAAAGCAGATATTTTGCAATCAAATTTGAAGTAATAATTTAAATATACAACGTTAAAAGGAGATGCACGTAATGTCTTTTTTTCATACATCGAAGCTTTCTGAGTAAAATGTTTTTTTTTGTTCCACAGGTCTTTGAACTTGTGAACCTGCTGGTGAAGAAGCATTGAAGTTTTTCCTCTCTCTGGAGAGCTGATGACGTTGTCCCTGCTTGAGCTTGATTTGAGTGTTTTGGACAGCCTGCGGAGGCTTCTCAGGTGAGATATTATGTATGTCTGATTCCGAACAGAAGCATTCTCCTTGTCTCATCTTTAATTTGAGTCTGAATGAGAAATGATCCTGTCGCTGTTACTCTTAACTTCAGACTGATGCTTGAGTGTTCTCTGAGATGACAGTCATCTGGCCCCAGATGTTTTTTTTTTTTTTTACAATCGCAACACTTCCTCATAAAAAATTGATCTTGAATTAAGTCCCCCAAAAAATCAAATTATCAAAAATGATTTCATGGCGATGTTAGTTTTTCAGTTACATTACAGAAACTGAGCAAAAAGTGCATAATTGCTCATCTATTTTTTCAGCTTAAAAATCTTTATGAGCCTCGGGACTGGGAAATGTTCTATGGTACAATAAGAATTTTTGGAACATGTGTTTCCCATAATGTCAAGTGTAAAATTAACACAGACAAATCACACATTATAACAAGTGATATATGGTCTTGGAACTGGGATGATCTCGGGCTGTGATGATTAGTTCTTTTATTGTTTATAGAAGAACTTTAGTAAAGATGGATTAAGATCATCTGCAATAAAAATTAATTGTAAATAAAATAGTGTGCGTTACTTCCTGTTTGTAATTGGTAATGGTTCTGAAGAATGGCAGTTTAAAAACACTCGAAAGATGATATTACGGACATTAATTTAGGTTTATCCAAGAGAAATGTTTGAAAAAGAAGATTGTCGATTTTGTCATACGTCCAAATCATAAAGAACTATCTATGTTGGTAAATTTGAGCCCTCTATACTAGCACTGCTAATAGCTTTCAAAATCCATTTTTTTTTGTTAAAAGCTAAAAGCATCATTGAATCACATTGTATTTTTGGCCCTGAAAAATGCTGTGTTTATGCCATCTCTCCCACAGACATGCTTTCAGCACGCCCCTACACAGCACGCTCTCTAGTTAGTCTGAATTCAGCAGTGGCACTTAAAAAAACGTGTTATTGTTTTAATACGGGCAGGCACGATCCGTCAAGGGGATGCTTTTGACTTTGGGGAACATGCTTTTTTATTTTTCTATTTAGATTTTTTTCTATTCTAGAATAAAGTGCAATAAAACTCCACTACATCAGGGGCAGTGGCACTCTCATTGGCAGAGTGTGCGCAGGGAGCATTCGCTTGGTGGTATAAAGGTTTTGTTTGCTTGCACACAGTACAGAGTATGAGTATGAAGTGTAGACACGAAGTGTAGCAGACCCTCAAGTGACATCATGAAAAAATATTTAACATATTTAAAAGTATTTATACGTTAATAAGGATACAGTGTGTGTGTGGGGGGGGGTACGAGATGTTTTCTTCTTCCTAGGGGGGCATGACAGAAAATAATTGAGAAGCACTGCTATACACCATTGACTGCACCTCGCACGGCTCTTCTGTAAAGCGTCTCAAGTTTGCAGGCGATACCACCATCATTGGTCTCATCCAGCATGGTGAGGGGTCTGCGTACAGATAGGAAGTGGAGCAGGTGCCTCTTTGGTAAACTCTAAACAACCTTGATCTTAACACCCTCAAAACACACACGTCGAATGCATTGTGAAGAAGGACCAGCAAAGGCTGTACTTCTTGCGCCTGCTAAAGAACTTCAACCTTTAACAAATACTGCTTACCCAGTTTTACTCTGCGGTCATCGAGTCTGTTCTCTGCTCTTCCATCATTGTCTGGTTTAACTCCGCCTCTAAAGCAGACATTTGTAGACTTCAGAAGACAGTTTGTACGGCGGAGAAGACAATCTATGCTTCCCTAGCCTCCCTCCAGGACCTGTACACCACCAGAGTGAGAAAGAAGGATAACAAAATCACTCTGGACCTCACTCACCCCAGCCACCACCTTTTTGCTGAGCTCTTGGCCTCTGGCTGCCACTTCAGAGCCAGTAACACCAGGACTGTATGACACAAACAGAGCTTCTTTCCCCAAGCTATCAGACTGCTTAACTCATAACTCTTAACTCCCCACCATCTGTTAGCTGCACCTGGACTCTTGCACATTTTGTCACCTTGCATTATGCAATTAAGCACTCTACATTTTATAGACTTTGTTAAATATTTTACATCTAATCAGTCCATCACAATATTCTTCCTCATAGCCTTATGTTAACTGCTTGTTTGTTGTGTTGCACTTGACTCTACTTATGTTGTTTGTATTGTACTTATGTTGTTTGCACTGATGGCTCCATTGTACCATAGAAAGTATTCCATAAATTGTACCATCGAAACCCACACACACACCCACGGACAGACTCATACACACGCAGGACGAGATATATTTTGGTAGCCTGACTAAAAGACACAATAGCCTTATCAGGTTAGCGATTTTGCGAGCCATGAGAGTCTGACAAGAAATTTGAGTCCCCAGAATGAGCCAGAAACCTCAGGGAAAAAAGGCTCCTCTGGAAATGTTCACAGGGTAAACCAGACTTACCTACTCTTACACTACTCTTACATCTGAAGCCAGATTTCCTTATAGGATTATAAAAGTCATGTAGTGTGTGCCCGGCTTGATAGATTCAGAGTTAAAATGACTCATTTCATTATTGTATGTTAAGCATAACACAAGAAAATCTACTTTCTGCATGAATCTTCAAATCAATTAAAATGGGACAGTTTGAAAAGCACCCATTTGTAGAGGCAGATTTTTTTTTTACAAGTTCTTTATGAACTCTTGTTTGTTGAACCAGTTAAATGTGAAATGCTGCTCACAAACATAAGTGATCTTTCCAAGTTGCCGCTGATGGGCAGACACAAAATCGAACCATTTATGGCGTATAAACTAATTATTCGTAATACAAACAAAAGGCTCTGAGCATCTGAAAACCTTTGACTGTATATAACATGGACAGTGTGTTCATGACATCACCCATAAGTTTCTGGTAAAGTCAAATGAAGCTCAAAATGGGTGTAGCCAGTACAGGAAAACGTGTCCACATAGGCGGGACACGGCCCAAAAACATTGATCTGAATCAACAAACCTAATGTAGCCAGGAATGGAAACATGTTTTTTTTTTCGGCTCCAAAGTTGGTCAGTTTTAGCATTGGAGTGAATGTGATTTTGCTCCCTTTTGGAGTCAGCCTTGAGCGGTCGCTCAGGGAACTGCAGTTCAGTCACTTCCTATCACGCATCAAGACGGAAAAGAGGAGGTCCCTTGCCGAAAAATGCACTTCTGCATTGTTTATCCAGCTACTGCCCTCACTGCTATCACACTCCAGGATCAAACTGCATTTCCCGCTCATCATAGAGAGGGGCTGTACTAGCGATTCATCTAATTGGTCAGTGGGTTGGTCTAATAACTTTGGGCATGATTAATAAAAACAAGCTGTTTTTAGCTCACAAAGAGGAATAAAAGATTGCTCAAACACATTCGAGATGCCTAATATGTCAGAAAAGTCACGTTTTCATCACATGGCACCTTTAAGACGTTACAAAACATTTTGGAGATTTCTGTTGAGCTAACATGCATGTTTTTATTGATTCACATTATTTACAATTACCTACAACTAATACTGAAAAAGTAGTGTCAGCTGGACAACTGGCAAATTTAGATTTGCATTGTAGTTATTATAAAGTGCTACCCAGATTGCAAGTCATTTGCACAATATTTTTACAATTTCTTACAAGCTATCCCCTAAATATCCTTACAATGCTTATTCTTGCTGGATTAAAAAATTAATGATAATAACAACAAAAATCTTAATGAGCAAAGGTATCATGAAAAGTGTTACTATTGTTTAAAAGCAGATAAAAAAAGTAAAATGTACTTGATTAAGTTGACTCCAGAAGTGACTGACTACTGGCAACAAGAGGATAAAGCTCACGTTTCTCTAAATCTTCACTCTTTACACTCAACCTTTTGTTTAACAATCAATAGTCTGTCGTTCCCCTGATGAACCTGCGAGCGTGTGTTGTGTGTGCTTGGAAGTTAAACTGAATAACAGGGAGTCTTGGGACTAAGACTTTTTTCTCAGGTGATGAAGATATATTTCTGTTTCACTCTGTCCTCTTGTCATTTGTATCAGACATTATGCTAAACTTATTGGAGGCTCTGAAAGCTGGAAAAGAATTGCATTAGCTTGGCGTGAGCGATGGAGAAAGCAGCGTGCTAGCGGCGTCCATGTCAGGCCCTTAAACGGCATGCTGTTTCGACCTTCTTAAGTAGCCAAATCTTTATTGAGTGTTGGGCCACGGGGACGCTTTAGCCTTTGAGAAGGTTGTTCTTGTTACTATTGCTTTAGTGGATCAAACCCACAAGGACATTCTTTTAACTTGTTTGGACTCCGGCTGTTGTGTTTTATTTGATTTGAGGCCACGAAGGGGGAGACTCATTTAAACCGTTCTTCGGTTGCTTTCATTTTGGACTTTTAACTTGACAAAAACAGGCAGGTGATCTTTAGGTGCAGTGTTTTGACCATGTTTCACAAAAACACCTAGACCATTTGGCTGAATTATTGATGTTTTGTTAAAAAAAGGGTAATATTTATTATACACTCTCACCTTATTTTAAGTGAGGAAATTATGCAGCTATACATATATGTCATAGAAAATAACAATAGTTAAATATTACACCAATAACAGGGTTAAAACTAATTTGACATTTCACCATTTTGAATATTGCAGTTTTTTATATATTTTTTTACAGCAATCCAAATATTGCGCTGAGCTATATTTTGTGAAAGTTTAAACATTACAGTAAAATTTAAATCATAATAGCTGGAATTGAGGAGTTTGAGTTTGCAATTGATAGGGGTCATCATAATAGCTGCAATTTAGAAAGTGAAAGAATCAAATATTGTGATCATATTCACACCAAGCATGAAACTCTTGGTTCTAGGGCTTAAACAATTCCTCAAGTTACTTGAATAACTCGATTCCAAAAATTAATTAAGGCAAAATGCACCGCCTCCAACAATCTATTATTCCTTTTATGTTATGTCTGTTTAAACACTGGATTCTGATTGGCTGTCAGGTGTTAATCCAGGTCGGTTTGTTCACTTTATCCTGGCTGTTCTTCATGGTTCACTCAATGCGCAAGCTAGATCACAGTTCAATAATATTCACGGATTGGCTAAACTTGGATTTTTTAATTATTTAAGTTGTACGGCTATTTTTACGCAAACTCCTGAAGGGAGATGATGGTAGCGCCGTCATTCAGGAAATGCAGAGCATTTTATGTTCACAAAAAACAGAAAAAGAAAAAGGAAACTAGGAGCTTCAAAATGACATTTGCCTGCTTTCATTCATGTTAATACTAGTGCTGTCAAAATTAATGCGTTAATGCATGCGATTAAATTGGCATATATAATGCTTTAACAAAATGAACGCAATATACGCGGTTGCAGTTTTTTTGTTTCCTGTTGTGGCCTTGTCAAACAAAGTATGAATAAGACATACGTACTTTGTATGACCATGAGAAGGCACAGAGAATTAACGCAGCACACGACACACATCACGCTCACAGGAAACACTGGGTTTCTGTGAGCAATGATATGCGGCTCGCATACTGCACCTAACTGTCAGGTTTCCATTCATGGCAGCGGTTTTGAAAGTGTGCTAGCTAAATGTCGCGAGATTGTTGGGCAACTAAAGCAGTGGTTCTCAACTTGGAGCGAATGAGGATGAGGAGTAAAAATATGGAGTTATTTATCGTCACAATTCTGAATGCAAACAGTCCAATTTTGAGTACAAAAAGTTAATTTGCATGCGAAAGAGCTGTGTTTTGTGAATGAAATGTTATTCTCGTGTACAAAACGTATATCAGCAAGCAATTTTGAGGATAAACTGTGTGTGTGCACAGATTATCTTGTTTGCTTTCGCAGGAATAAGCTCATACCTGTATAGCCCACACTGTGTAATTTTTAACTGTACGATCCATCGCCAAGTACTCGTCAGTAAAAAAACTGTCCAGCGACCTCAGTGACACACTGGCAAAAGGTCATAAACTTTAATAAAGCTCGTCCACCAACCAAAGATTATTAATGCAATGATGTGAGAATGAAGCGCAATAGCGCACCAAACTCTCCTGATACACACGGAGGTGCACTGGCTATCACACAGGGAAGAGCTTGTGCGCTTTCTAGAACTGAGAGATACAGTTTTGGAATTTCAACAAAGATAAACCTACTGGAACACACAGTCTGAGCTGCTGCCAGATATTTTCTGGATTAAAATGGCATGAAAGTACATCTGTGCTTACAATCTGTACTTACTTGAAATTAAATGCACAGGTTTTTAATGCTTATATTCATGTTTATTATACCATTCAGTGTTACAAATAAAGTGTATGTTCATGCACAGATGACAAAAAGCAAAGAAATTTAAATAAATGCATGTGTATTCATTAAAATGTAATTTCACTTAATATTAATACATTTGATTGAGCATAAATGCAGTAAAAGGATTATTTTTTATTTACATATTGAATAAGAAATGGTGTTGAGCAATGTAATGTACATGAAATACATTTTCTCCTGCTCAATGGTATTGCCAGCCTTGCGCCACTTCCAAAATTATGGAGTGAACAGAGGATGATCAGCCTATAGTTAAATTCAAAACTGATTTTACCTCAGACTATCTAAAAGAAGGACAGCACTAATATCACATGGCTGAAGATCGCTACTGCAATTGATCCAAGGTTTAAAGACCTAATGTTTCTTCACAAAGATGAAAGGAATGAGGTTTCAGTAAGCACGCTGTTAAGAGTCCTGAAAAACAAGAGTCTAAAGAAGCCACAAACTAACAGCCACCGAAGAAAAGAAGCAAAAATGTAATTTGTAGGTTATTTATGGTCTATTGCAGGTATATTTTTTACATGACAAAATCTGTGCTACAAGTTAAACAAACAAAGAAATTCTATAAACAATTTAAATAGTTTCTTTGTTTTCAGTTTACAATAATGATTAACATTTTACATTTATAGATTTAAAAAAGTTTCAGTCTTGTAATTGCGATTAATTAAAAAAATTGGTGCAATTAATTTGTAAATTTTTTAATCGATCGACAGCACTAGTTAATAATTTAATTTTAAATTGAGAAGATTGTTGCAAATTATGAATTTGCTAGCTTTCATATTTTAGTGAGTGGCTACTGTGGGAACGCTGTCGACAGACAAGTAACGTTGAGTGCTCCGTCTTCAGTGCAAATATTAATAATAAATTTAATTTGTTAATGTTGTCCAAAGATAATGTAGACTGCATAAACCGTGCAGAACGTTAAAACATCACCACATTAATCTTCCGCACTACTTTTGGCAGCATAGTGAAATCAATGTGGTTTTGATGTAATAATAATAATAATACTATTTAATAATTATTTAATAACCTTTACATTTTCAGTGCCTTCTACTATTGAAAGTGTATGGGCAAGTGAAGTGGCAGGCATCGATAGTGGAATGTGACATCACACATGTTTTATCTGTTTACTTGAGTTAATCAGATAATGAATATTTTTTCAGTAGAAAACCTGATTACTGAAATACTGTGTAGCTACAGGCCTACTTGTTTCGATGTGCCTCGCTGAATGTTAAACATTAATTTTCTTAGATTCATACACACATGACTTTTGTGAATAAAATTCATTCCAAAACAGATTCCAATTCATGCGAGAGGTTGCAAAATGATCGACAATGATTACATTGAGAGAGATGCTCAAACTGAGTAAAATGCATTTAACCAATTACCAGATTGTGTGACCCCTATCTTTTTGGGATCATCTCTGTCAGGCAAGTATGTCTTTGTATGTTACATTCCCAGCAAGATCAGTCTCCTGATTGGTTAACAAATGTTTTTTACTTGTCCAGAGGACGTCATGAGCATCAAAAATGTTTGAAATGTGCAAACTTTGCTTATTTGTTCATAAATGTTGCATGCAGCAGAATGGAAAGTAATTTGTTTCCATTGTCTCGACATGAGTCACGGTGGCGCAGTGGGTAGCACGGTCGTCTCACAGCAAGAAGGTCGCTGGTTCTAGGCTCGGCTGGGGCAGGTGGCATTTCTGTGTGGAGTTTGCATGTTCTCCCCGTGATCGTGTGGGTTTTCTCCGGGTGCTCCGGTTTCCCCACAAGTCCAAAGACATGCGGAATAAGTGAATTGAATAAGAACAATGTGTGTGTGAATGTTTCCCAGCAATGGGTTGCGGCAGGGAAGGGCATCCACTGCGTAAAACATATGCCAGTGAGTTGGCGTTTCATTCTGCTGTGGCGACCCCGAAAGGGAATAAAGCCGACATGAAGATGAATGAATGTTTCGACATGTAAATCATTGTGTTCTGCTGGTAGTTATTGTCGTGTAATGTTTCTCGGATGACAGTATACCAAAGTCTCATGTGCCTTGCTCTGCCTGCACATATTCCTTGGGTATATCTCCTTTTTAAAACTGGGTAGCATATAAAAGCTTAGCATATAAAAGCTTAGCATATAAAAGGTCTGCTAAGGAGCTTTCTCTAAGGAACACTGGAATACCAAGTTTTGTTGCAAGTTTTGCTTTTGCTGAGCCTTCTTCATGGTCAACAGAGCTATATATATATATATATATATATATATATACATAGAGAGAGAGAGAACTGAGAGGGAGATTGAGTAGCATTGATGGACATGAATGCTGGCTGCTTTAACAGTACTATAAAGTTATATTTTCCTTTTTTTTAAGTCGGAATTTAATGACATCTATTTTACATGTTCAGATACATTAAATGGCAGCTCACCTGAAATTCTGAATTCATCCTCTCCGTGAATTTTATGAACAAATGCTTTCTTGAGAAAACTTTTTATTATGAGTTTTTTCCTAGTCCAAAATACTTTCATGACACGCCTTTAGCATTTTTTTTATTTGCTTTATTGCGCAAATTTTCTCTTTAATCCAGTTTATCTCTGGTATCTCTTCCCTCTCTTTTTACATGATATGGATGGAATCTTTTTGTGTAAAATAAATGCATGCATGTTTAGCTATTTTTGTATAATGTTTGTTATAAAGGAAAACATTAACCACAGACACTATTATGAAAAATTATTTGTTTTATTTTCTTACAAATAGCAAAATTGTTTCTCAAAAATTATATTTTTTCTTTATTATATAGATAAAGAGAGAGAGAAAGTTATATTAATTACTTTCGTATTTCATTTCTATTTTAATTGATGACTATATGAAAAAAAATAAAAAAGGTTTTAACATTGCCAATATCTACATATAACTACATCCTGAATCTTGAAAAAAATAAGTTGATGATTAAATATAAGTGTAGTTTTGATTTATTGTTTTTAATTTATTAAAAACAGAAACAAACCAATGACCATAAAAAAACACAATTTCTGACAAATGCATAATATCTTTCTTGTTTTTAAGATAATATAGGAATATGATGTATTTAATTAATAATTTTCAATGTGTCATTTTGTTATTTGTCTTTTTTAGATTTTTAAATAATCTGATATTGCATTCAAGGATCAGCTTTATAAGACAAATAAACTGCAAAATATAGAATGCATGTCTTGTTCTGAAAATTCATATCTTTATATTGATTCACAACATGAACATTTGTTGAAACACACTGTAAATATCTAAATTAGTAATGATAGGCAGAAAACATTTTTATAAGTTAACTGTGATTGGACCTCCACACGATGGCACTCTTGAGCTGTAAAAAACAATATCACCGCTCTGTCTTCTGCTCCACTCAGAGTAAGTAGAACATCTTCACAATGATCAGTGGTGCTCTGTATGCGAGTGGATGGGAATAAAACTGATACTTGTTAATACAGAGCTGGTGTATTTTTATTTGAATTCCTGATAATGCTCTAACACTCCCTCACACTGACAGCTACAGAACTCTTCAGTCTCATTACAAAAAAGTAAGTTTTTGTATTATCTCAAAGGCTTATTTAAAGACATGAGGAGGTGAGTGTTCCATGCAAAGCTGAAGGACGAACACTCAGTGGTCCATAACTTGTAGCAGACTTTACAAACAAATAAAAGCTCAAGTACATGGACTTAGAAAGCATTTAGTTTTTGTCACAATGTCTTCTACAGATAGTTACAGATTTCAGAAACTGCAGCCTTCTGATTCTTTAGGTTCTATTAAAGGCATATGTACGTTTATTTGGGTTTCTTAATCATACATGTACACATACATTTTTCCTAAAGATATAAATTTTGGGAGATTTTTGGCTGTTGTTGCAATACCTCGTGAACATTTTGGAAACCCTAACAAATGAAATTAACAAAATAAAAACTACAAGTTACAAAAATAGGTTTTAATTTCAGATAAAAATTGATTTATCAAAAACTAAACAGACTATTAATCAGATTTGAAGGAAAATACTAGATTCACATAATTATAATGGCAGGTTATAAGAATGCAGTTTGTAATTTACATCAACGTCATGATAGTATGTTACAGATTAAAGTTAGCAAAATCAGACATTTGTTTAAATATATATTTTTATATTTTATTTTAGACATTCTGGTGTTTTATAATGTAAAAATTAAATTGAAATGGGAACCCAGCTTAATTGAAATCCTAGAAATAATTTTCACAATTAAACTCTTTTTAGTGACCTCAGTAGCAATGTTGAATTAAGATAAAGAAATCTTTTTAAATAGATTTAACTGACAAAGCAAACATTTTATTTCCACTGCAATGGATTAAAAAAAATCTAATAACCCTAACAGTAGCATGATGGTGGTACCCAGCGGTGCTCTAGAACGTGCTCTGTTTCATTCATGTACATTATGTGAGACGGACAGCTGCTCATCCCAAACACGACTTTAAATTTGATATTTTTCTCTCAGCATTTTTGAAGTGCACCTTTAACTGCTCACACAGATGTGATGACTTTTGTCTTCAATGATCAAAGCCTTGCACAAAAGTGCTTTCCAGAACAAGAATGTGTGAAATATGGATGAGGCCGGCCTGTTTGATAAAGACACTGCTAAGTGTTGAAGTCAGTCGAGCTCCAGGAGGTTTTTTGAGGCTCTCAACCGAGCTGGTTCTATAGTTATTTCAGTATATAATCAGAATGCTATAAACAAATGATTTACTAATTTTAATAATTGTGTCATAATAAAGTAAGATGTATGTTTTTGGTTTCGGCTACACTGTTACAAAAAGAATCTTGTGGCTTGTAATTTAAAAAAAAAAATTACAAAAATCAACATCAATAAAAACTATTTGCATGAATTTCACCAGTAAAACAAAGAAAAACAAAATACCTTTTTTTATTTGAGGGACCAATTAGACAAACAATGTAGGAAAACATACTCCATATCAATTTTAAGAAAATGGCTTCATTATCTCTGACTAGAGGTCTCAAGTGTTTCTGGTTTTGTACTATTTTTCAGTGCTTGCTATCTTGATATCCATTTAATATACCATTAAATGTTAAAGCAAATGCATTAACAAGTAATTTTCCTTAATAAAGTAAAAATAAAGTAAATTTAGTATTATTTGCTTTGATGTATGATGTTTTTATTTACAATATTTATTTAAGTAGATTCCCTTACAAAACAAACAAGCCTTATAAACCGCTAAACAAAATATGTTTCTGGTTAAATAATTTTGGATTTTTTTTACATTATATATTCAGGTAGATTCTGTTAAAACAACCAAACCTTAATAATTGGTTAATAACTATTTGTGTAGTATCGTTACCATATTTTTTTCAAGTAGGTAACGAGTAAGATTTTTTTAACAGTGCAGGCAATATCTTTCATTAGTTTAAATGTCCAAGAATACATGTATAGCGTAAAAGTAAATATGATACCCCCAGAACATGAATAATATTCATATATAATCTAAGTTTTGTTTAACTGTATGATAAACACATAGATGCCAGATTTTTGATGGGATGCACTTTTTCTAGTTTAAACTTCAATAAATATCATCTTTCATAATTATGGTTTGCACAAGAAAACATATATGTTTAGACATGTTTTGAGTTTCAGTAAATGTGCGTAAAATATATGGTATTGCAATTTTAACTTCACATTAAATGATTCTTAACAGCAAAAAAGTCAAGTTAAAAAGTATTTCTGTAAAACGTTTATCTAGTGCCTTCACAAAATCTGATAACTTTGACATCAACTAGAGAGCATGTTTCATTCAAAGAAATTAAATATATATATATATATATATATATATATATATATATATATATATATATATATATATAAATATATATATATATACACATATACATATACATATATATATATATATAATTAAATAAATATACAGTTTTAATTGTTGAGTAAATTTATAGAGAACAGATTTAAATAAAAGAGGCAGCTTTAGTTGTTTAGGTTTTGTTGTAGAGATCAACATTATATTTTAAATGCAAGGCAGTGCGAGTTTATTTGTACATCTCATACATCACTTAAAAATGCTTTAAAGTCAAGGATAAGACATTCGAAATAATAATGGGATGTCAAATTGGAAAAATAAAATGTAAATGTTTTTAGCATCTAGGTTTAAATATCAACATTTAAAAAGCATATAAGTGCATAAGTTTGATTGCAATGGAAACGATTAAAAACCTTCAGATCATCCTCTTAGAGGCTTTAAATGGTCCCTATGCCTATTCCTACTCTCAGTAGCTGCTCCATGGCTCCAAGCCTACCAACTGCTATCCAACTTACCCCTTTTTTTTTAAAGTTAAGTTAAAAACAAATATTTTGAAAAACATTTTTTAATTGATTGAAGCAATGTGTCCTCTGTTGTAAGTACTGTGTGGCATTGCTCTTTTGTCTGTTTTCCACTATGTTTTTATATTTAAGACTTTGCTTTTATCTTATACAATACTTTGTCCAACGCAAAGTTTAGTTAGAATGTAGTACATAAATAAATTGACATTGACATTTATCAGCTGAAATGTTGCCCATAAAATCTGTTGGTGAAAGTATACAAAAGTATTGGCTGAAAATGAGTGAAATCTAGAAACAATCAGCTGCATGGTTTTGGAAATGTGGGGGAAAAAAAACAGCCAGAGAAAACTCACAAACATTAGAAATATGAACTCGGAATAATGCTGTTTAAGTCAAGCAAGAAGAAAATATACTGTACTATTTTAATTTTAACATTTCTATTAAGTTCAAAGTGAAATTTAATCAGACTAGTGCCTTTTTTCCATATACCTCAAGCATTTCTAACTGTGCAAGACTTTTTATAGCAAGCGACTTGATGAATAAAACTTGAATGAAAGTACTGCTAGCTTAAATTTGTCCATGAACTCTGACATTGAGGTTTAGATATAGAAAGGCATGATTGGAAAAAACATGGTGAAAAAGGACAAAGTTTTGTGCCCCTGTACATTTACTGATGTACAGAATTGTGGCTCTGTCAGGTAGTGGGCTGTTGTGTTAGCACGGTGGGGCTCTGGGGGGCTTATGAACCTGATTAAACTCATTGTAGTGCTAAAGCAAAAGCAAAGGCCATGCATTCAGGGCCCGCAGACCATCCCTCTGAGAACTCCGACACTGGATCATCCTTCTCAGTGTCTTCATTCTCCTCATCCTCCCACTGAGGCCTCATCTACAGGGGCTGATGTTGCAGCCTCTCTCCACTTAAACTCTTCAAAACTCTTCTGTAGTTATATTTTAGTTCTTTAGGTCAGCGGATAAAAGCCAACGTATGCTGGTTCACATTACATAAAATGTATATACATAAAACCTATTTTTAACCCTAGATTTAAAGTAGCAAATGTTTTTTAGCATTGTTTTATAGGGATTTTAGAGGGAAAATGTGTCACTACAAGGGTGATCTAATGACGTTATTAAGTCTTCATTAAGTCTATAAGTCTTAAGTACTCTAATCGCCAGTTTTGGCATTTCAGCAGTCAGACTTTCAGCAGTCGCTCTCACAATCTCGTGATAGAAAAAAGAAATTCTATGCAACTCAAAATGCATATTTGATGTTATTTGTAAAGATTCTGGTGAAAAACATGATTATATGTGTATTGGTATTAAGGCTGTCATGCTAATAAAATTTAAATGATGCAAAATATTTTTTTACAGCACATTGTGTTCCAAAAAATCGTCTTTAAACAGTACCTAATAATTTTTTCATCAAAAAAGGTTCAAAGAAACCTTTATTTTTTCAAAGAAATAAAGCTCACATTTTGTTTTTGTCATGCTTTTTAACTAAATAAACTTAAATAAGCATTTCAGTAAGTGAAAAGACTGTTAATAGCTATTTATTTTGTTGAACTGGTCTGAATGAGTTCTGTCACAACCGATCTTGTAGCCAGATGACAGAAGCCATGAAAATAGACACTTCAACCGTCAATTTTGACATTAGTAAACACCTATTACTTGTGGTCTTACCAAAATGCCAGGTTGTTTTCTGGTCTGGCACACACTTGCTTATAATGTGTAATAACTGACCCTTGAACTTAAATGAGATGGTGGTTCAGTGAAAGATTGAACCTGGTCATAGCAGATTCACAACAGATATAAGCAAAAATAATGAAATCAGCTTTCCTTTAGTCTAAGCAAAAAGGCGTCCCATCTGCTCATGACATCACTTCCTGTCATGTTCCATCCAAATGTGTCCCTCTGTACCTTGTGAGGTTCTTCCCTCCCCTCTCATCAGTCAAATCAGGCTGAAGCTTGTTATTCCGGCCTCTCTCTCAGCAGGCTCGTCTCTGTCTTTGAAGGAGGCTGCGGATGTGGAGCTGACACCTGTGGTTACGGTCGCTCCTACTGACAGCCCTGACTGTGACCATCACAAGCTCACCACAGGGCAGTTTCCCCCCTCCCACTGAACATCCCGAACACCCTCTCTCCAGCTTTTGATCAAGTCCGACTCCCTCCAAGCAGCATGTTTCAGTTGGGGTAACGGGACAGGAGGGATGGACTACATTCATTTGTTTGGTCTACAAGGCTGGACATACCACTGACTTTAAGCTTTAATTAGAGTTTGGCATAATAATTGTTTCCTAAAAGAGCAAATCAAAAGGTGGTCCAGTGTGACTGTATGGACCCTTTTTGAAAAGACCAACATGTATTCAGACACGTCTCTTATCGTGTTCATTACATTTTGGAGAAACCAAGCAATAAGATGCTGTAAATGGCTATACAGTCATTATAGTAGGTTTAGCACCATGCAAGGTGAGGGGCAAAGAAAGCTGACATCACAGCTGTTTAAAAAGAAAAAGAGAATGTTTATATTGTGATGGATTTTTGTTTTAATACAGACAGAGTGATAACTGTAAAACGTTTGCCGTGTCAGCATTTATAAAAGGTTGTTTAGAACCTGTACTACGCGATAGAGTAAGTGAAGAAAGGTCAGGTTGGCATGTCCTTTCAATCAAAAAAAAAAGAACCTATTCTTACCTATGCTTTTTGATCATAATCTCAAACGCAGTCTTCTTTTATTTCTTAAGATTTAGAAAAGGGTCTTAAAAAAAAAAAAAAAAAAAAAAAGCCCGTAATAAACACCCAATAAATCACCCAAATAATTGTGTAACACAGTAAGGATGGCAACAAAACACCAGAAGCAGATTTTATTAGTTTTTTTGTTTCTATTTAGTTATTTTTCTTCTTATATCACTCTCAAGAGAAATGTGAAAAGAATCAAACATTCAAAATCAAAAATGGGGTACTGGGAGCATAAAAAGTTTAATTATGGGTACATTTCAAGTTTTGGATGAACTGATATGATTTGTGCTGTTGACTTGTGGTTTATTTGCTATATGCATTTCAAGGTGGGGTGTTCGATTTTTAGAAATGCTTGGGTGGCCAGACATCATAACAATCTGATCTGGTGCTTTAAAGGGCCAACATAATGGAAACAACTTTTGGAAGGCGTTCGGACAAAAAAAGTGTGCTAATGCCATTCACATAACTATATTAGAGTGGTTTCATTTCATTGAGTCTTTTCTGCTAAACTTGTGTAAACAGCTAATTGTGGTGCAAATTATAAGCTGTTTTCACATTATTTTGTCACAATGCGATTTCCTCACCCAGGAACAATAGATTACCATTCGCCAGGTTTGCTTTACAAGATTGTTTATCTGCTCTTGCAAGTCGAATAAGTAGAGACAATTTACCCAACATCCTTGGTCTGTTTCAGGATGTACATCTCAGGACAGAAGTCTTCATCATCTACCCACAGATGAGCAGCAGAGGTTTGTAAATATATGGTTGCATTACATTGAGGCTCCTTGCACTTATGCACTCCAGTGTGGGTGATGGCAGTAGACGTGAAGTAAAACTCTTCAGCAACACATCTCTAAAACTGAATCGTTGATGCCTCCAAATTGGGAATGTTTAAACTCATAAATATAATGAATCTGGATCAATTTTAAAAGTGATATTTAACTTGGCATGTTCAGGAGAGCCAAAAGATCCATATCATCATCTATTATATTTTAATGATGCTAACTCTTAAAAATATCAAACATAATAACATGAAGTGCCATTTGTACTAGCAGCATGTTTGTTTTTGGGATTTCAACCATCAACATTGAGTCCTAATGATTAAACACCCCGTCATTAACTGAAAGTTATTAACATTGTAGCTGTTTTTTTGTTGTTGGGGTGTCACCGGGGCCCTAAGGGTAGCACAATCTTCTCGCTAATTCGAGTCTCAGCTGTGTCAGTTAGCATTTCAGTGTGACATTTGCATATTCTTGGGTTTGCTTGGGTTTTTTTTTTTCTGTGACAAGTGGATGTTCACAAAGGCTACTCTTGATTCAAACAGGGCAGTTTGTTGTTGTTTTAGGGCCTTTCAAATCTGTCCTTCTAATGAAACTCCTTGATTTAATTCAAAACCGACATCTTTCTCTGTGTGTACATTGCAGTTTTGCAATATTTAGTATTTACTACATTTCAAAAAATGACTAAATGTTATGTTTTTTCTGAATTTTCTGCTTGAATTTCTATTTCGTTTGGGTCTCTCAGTACATCTCTCTTGATCCCGGAGAAAGTGGTGGATGGTTCAGAGGAGGTCAGGCTATTATCTGTGTGCTCTAATGAAATATTGATAATCAATGATATGGCTGACAAATGCAGGGTTGCAAAGACTACTGTGCAGTGACACCAGAAGACAAGCAACACATCTTAGTTCAATGTGGAAAATATAGTGTGAAACTGAAATATTGTTGTAATTCCTCATCTTCAAAAGGAAAAACAAGTCTTGCATTAACCAGATTAAAAAAGGGTTTTGAGGGGTTTCTCTTTTTTTGAAGAAGAAGAATTTTCTACCTAATTAAAATAACATATTCTTGGTTAACCACAAACTATACAAACTAAAAGCTAAATATTATCAGGTAGAGCTAAATCTATACAATCTTAACATTGTACCTTTTTTAGTTTTGGCACCCAGATCCACAGTAAAACAAACTAAAACTGAATGTCGCCAAGTTTTGTTGTTTCTCTCAGGCCGGTTTAGAAGTAGGACTCAAATGCAGAGGATTCGATCTCCAAATAAGTTTATTGTCTCCCAGTGTACCAAAGAGAAGCCTTAATCAAACAGTATTAGATAACGTGAATCTCCAATCCGCAAGAGATTCTCAATCAGGCAGCATAGAGATTAATCAGGAAGTGGACTCACACGAGCTCGTAGCACACAGTCCAGAAGTCCGCGGGTAGAATTAATCTCTCATAAACTGGTGGACAACTGAACAGGAACAGGAAAGCCTAACCAACAATGAACAGGAAGGAACATGAGGTATAAATAGGTGTCTGGGAATTGCCTGATGAGAAATGATTAGAGAAAAGGCGTGGAAAATAAGACGAATCACCTGGAGGTGATCGTGAGCTGATCGGTAAATAAACAGGAGAGAGAAGATGAAGAGAGAAGGAAGAGAAAGTCAAAAACTGAAGCAAAAACACATAACAAGGGATAAAAATAGATACATATAAGAAGAGGAACGATCTGAGCGAGATTACCTGACTGGAATCATGACAGTTTCCTTATCCTACCATCCAAAACAAATACACTGCACAGAAAATAAACCATGGTACACTTACCTGCACTTATTATGGTCAACAGGGTTAAAAAGAAGATTTTGAATCTGTCTTAGTTTTTTCTTTAAAAAACAAAACAAAACAAAACAAGTGTTTGTGCTCTCAATTGTCACATTTTCAAAACTTTAAACACAACAGCGTTAGTCTGTTGTGGCCATACCATTTACACATTTCATGTCATTTTCAACTAATAAAAATTAATTGAACACAATTATACAATGCTTACATTTGCCTCGCAGGAGTCAGCACAATGGCCCTTTTACTACTCTTTGAACTCCCCAGCTCCTCCTGAGCTGAATAATGACCCATATGTGGCCCAGACTATATGTCTTTGCGCATTTCCTCTGATAGCTCTGCTCCAGAGGGTCCTAGAGAAGGTTTGACAACAAGGGTTGCACCTCCTATTGATAGTACTAGACTGTGATTCTCAGATCTAATATCTCTCTTCAACTACTAACCGTGGGTGATTCCTGTGAGGATGGTTCTGCAGTCTCATGGGACAGAACTTCTATTCCTGTAATCCCGACCAATCCGTCTGTGCATCACCACCTCACCATCCAGCTGGAATCCTCTACAATCACCTCTTCTTCTTCAGTCAGAAATCTTGGAGGGATTTTGGATGAACAGCTGTCCTTCAATGTCCGCATCACAAAGACAACTCGAGCGTGTAGATTTGCACTGCATTTAAACGATCAGGCCTTTCTTAACTGAGCATGCATCTCAACTCCTGGTTCAGGCTCTTTTCCTAGCAGGACTTCCAGCAAACACGCTCAAACCTCTACAGATGATCCAGAACTCTGCAGCTCATCTTCAAGGAACCGAAGCAAACTCATATTACTCCCCTCTTTGTCACTTTTTACTGGCTCCCCATTGCAGCTCGTGTTAAATTCAAACCGCTGATGCTGGCATACAAAACTATATCCAAATCAGCCCCTGTTTACCTCCACAAGCTCATACACTCCTACATGCCCTCCAGAAGTCTGCGCTCAGAAAAGGAACAGTGACTCCTGGTTCCATCTCTTAGCAGAACCTTCTCCCTTACTGTCCCCGGCTAGTGGAACAAACTCCCTACTGGTTTCTCCCCTACTAGTCGCTTTGGACTAAAGCGTTTGTCAAATGCATAAATGTAAATGTTTAATCCCTGACCCAAGCTCTGGAACCTTCATGTCCTTCCCTGAGGGTGACCAATTAAGAGATGCTGGTCCTCCAGGCAGTGTACCAGGACCTATAATAAGTTCTAGGGCCCCCTTCACTAGAAGAACTTATGTCTTCAAATGGTGTGTATAGAAAGTTGGTGCATGACAAAAAAATGCAGACCCAGCCAACTGCCAAACAGTTTCAGCACTGGAGTTCCTGCAGAACATATGTGGCTGCCATTTTGGCCTCTCATATTCTGACTGAAGGCGTTCCCAAAGGAGAGCACCCTTTAGTAGTCCCATCTTGGAGCTAGGCTATAGTGCTCAAGGGTCTGGTTAATACCCCTTTCGCATCACTAGATTCAGGCTTAGTTTACTTATGGCTTTCACTTCTTTGAGCAGAATCTGGGATTTGCAGGCTCGATCGGTCTTCCCATCCTGCCTAGACTTTCTCCTGGACAAGTCAAAGCTATCCTGAATCCTTATCCAAATTATTCTCAACCATGGATCTAGTTGTCTTGTCACCTTCTGTTCTGCATCTTTTTAAAACACCGGAGCAGGAAAGACTGTTTTGTGATAATAAACGTTACACATTATTGAGCAAGGCTCGCGTGTTAAAAAGTAAAGATTGTGACCAGATCTTCTATTGGCATTTACTGCATTTGGCACAAGTGCACCTATAACAAAATTAATAATTAAAACAGTACGCCGACATTAGAAATCATGCAGCTTTTTACCTTGTAATTCCAGTACTAAGGATGACAGACAGCATGACTTGCTCAAAAAAAATATCAGGAGCAGAAATATCTTTATTGTCAAGTGTGCATGTGCAGCAGTTCTCTTCTCAGTGTTGGTACAAAAAAAATGTCACAATAACATTGCACAGTGACACAGGTAATATAATATATAAGTAAATTGCTCAAGTTAAAAGTAAATAGTAAATCATGACAACAGATGTGAGGGCCACTGGTCTGCAGTCATTGAGTCCTGTGATTTTTGGCTTGTTGGGGATGTTGGGGGTGTCACGGTGGCGCAGTGGGTAGCACGGTCGTCTCACAGCAAGAAGGTCACTGGTTCTAGGCTCGGCTAGGGCTGGTGGCATTTCTGTGTGGAGTTTGCATGTTCTCCCCGTGATCGCGTGGGTTTTCTCCGGGTACTCCGGTTTCCCCACAAGTCCAAAGACATGCAGAATAAGTGAATTGAGTAAGAACAATTGCCCATAGTGTGAATGTGTGTGTGAATGTTTACCAGCGATGGGTTGTGGCTGGAAAGGCATCCGCTGCGTAAAACATATGCCAGAGAGTTGGCGGTTCATTCTGCTGTGGCGAACCCGAAAGGGAATAAAGCCGACATGAAGATGAATGAATGAATGAATGGGGATGTTGGTGGAGCACTTGAAGCATGCAGGAACTTCACACAGCTCCAATGATTTTTTTTGAAGATGTATGTGTAGGTGGGTGCCAGCTGGTCATCACAGGTTCTAAGACATGTTGGTGAGACCCTGTCAGGACCTGGTGCCTTCCTCCTCTTCTGCTTTCTGGAGAGTTGACCCACATCAAGCTTGCTAATTTGAAGTGGATGTCAGACTATGGGTTTCAAATCTACTGTAGAACTTTGAGCTTGTACGTCAAAGTTTGCCCAAAGCGGAGGGGGGAGGTGTCTTGTAGTTCGTGATGATCGTCAGGCCTCTCCACACTGATCCTGGAGTAGCTCCTGGAGTAGGTTGATGACGAAACAGTAAGTTTAAGAACTATTTGTAAATTTTTTCGTTGACCATTTCCAAACCAATTTGCCTGATATTCCCCACAACTATGGTATTGATTACTAGTGGCGATGTCAAGTGCCACTATGAAACTAAACTAAAATTGTAGTGAAAGAGTGCTTAAGACAGCTGAGTCAGCATTTTTTCCTTCCAGGCTCACCTATGTGCACCTAATGTTATTTATCTGCATGCATGGCACTCACTGCACTCCAACCAAGATTTTAAATGCTTGTAGGGAAGTCACATGCTTGTCCATTTTTCTAATTGAAATAATAAAAAAAGAATACGAAAAGGAAAGGTGGTTTTGTTGCTATTTCCACCTAAAATAGACATATTGTATTTTATTTTCTTAACATTTAGAGTTTTACAAGGAATTTTTGCACTTTTATTTCACAGAATGATTTAATGTTTTTTCAAAATGTTACTTTTCTGTTTTTCACTTTTTTTTTTTTAGCTTTATATAGGTTTTGTAACAAAAAGGCCTGACTGTACGTGTACTGAACTGGGAATTATTTTATTTACAAAAATTGTAAAATAAAATAGGCTATAAAATACAAACTGGATGATCCGGGCTTTTATTTAGAGGACATTTTAATAACTGTACCTAGGTGACTTTAAGTTGAATTTCTCTGGTCTATGCAGTTTTTTAATGTCAACAAAAGCCATTATTTTCAAATCTTGAAACCTCATATTATTTGTATATTTCAAGAACATTTGGCATCTATGGATAAACAGTAAGAGGGGCAACATTAAGACATGCTCCTAATGATGGTTTTAACTCTTGAATGATGCCTTTAAAGATGGCCTCCTAATGTGGGATTATCCCATCACAGGAGCGATAGAGATTAGAAATAATTACAGACATAATCCTAACAGCTCTGTGGTCCTAGAGGGAATTGATAGACGTCAAGGATCACACCTTACCAAAAGCCAAACACAGGACGTTTGACCCTGGACAGAGAATGTGGAGATGACCTGCGCCTCTTCGAAGCCTGAAGCTGCTGAAGGTGATTGAAGAGGATTGTGGCAGAGATAAGGAGTTAAACGCCTCCCGTAATAGTCCTGATAAGTGGATGTGTACCGTGTCGGCTCTCCGGGGAATTAATTCACTCAGATATACATCCATTGAAAAAGCACAACAGCGGAGGGCAGCTTAGGCTATTGCTGCTAACTAACAGGATTTCCCAAAACTTGCTCACAGGTTTAAAACTCTAAAAGGATTTAAAGCTCTGCTACAAGTCTTAATTTGATTTACGCTTTATGATCACATTCTACTCTCAACATTTATTGCATTAAAAAAATTTGTGTGTGGAGTTTACAGATGCTGATAATTCCAGAGTCTAATCTCAACTGAACTGAACTAAACACCAAAACAGTCATTTTAAAGCGATTTATTTTTCCAAATTTATACCAAATTATGTGTGTAATTATCTGTGTTCAAGCAACCAGTGGGCGGGGCTTACATGCACAAAATAAGTGAATAACGTAAAAAAATTATTTAAATAAAAGTAGCATGTGTAAAGTAGCTTCTTTACAAGAAGGGGGACTGGAGGATGTGTTCCAACTACCGGGGGATCACACTCCTCAGCCTCCCGGGGAAAGTCTATGCCAGGGTACTGGAGAGGAGAGTTCGGCCGCTAGTCGAACCTCGGATGCAGGAGGAACAATGCGGGTTTCGACCTGGTCGTGGAACACTGGACCAGCTCTATACCCTCTGCAGGGTCCTCGAGGGGTCATGGGAGTTCGCCCAACCGGTCCACATGTGCTTTGTGGATTTGGAGAAGGCGTTCGACCGTGTCCCTCGTGGTGTCCTGTGGGAGGTGCTCTGGGAGTATGGGGTCCGGGGCACTCTGCTAAGGGCTGTCCGGTCCCTGTACAACCAGAGCAGGAGCTTGGTCCGCATTGCCGGCACAAAGTCAGACCTGTTCCCAGTGCGCGTTGGCCTCCGGCAGGGCTGCCCTTTATCACCAGTTCTGTTCATAGTTTTTATGTACAGAATCTCAAGGCGCAGCCGGGGGCCGGAGGGGGTCCGGTTCGGGGACCTCAGGATTTCATCGCTGCTGTTTGCGGATGATGTTGTCCTGTTGGCTTCTTCGGGCCTGGACCTGCAGCGTGCGTTGGGGCGGTTTGCAGCCGAGTGTGAAGCGGCTGGGATGAGGATCAGCACCTCCAAGTCTGAGGCCATGGTTCTCGACCGGAAAAAGGTGGCCTGCCCTCTCCAGGTCAGTGGAGTGCTCCTGCCTCAGGTGGAGGAGTTCAAGTATCTCGGGGTCCTGTTCACGAGTGAGGGGAGGATGGAGCGCGAGATCGACAGGCGGATCGGTGCAGCATCTGCAGTGATGCGGTTGCTGTATCGGTCTGTTGTGGTGAAAAGGGAGCTGAGCCGAAAGGCGAAGCTCTCGATTTACCGGTCGATCTACGTCCCTACTCTCACCTATGGTCATGAGCTCTGGGTCATGACCGAAAGGACAAGATCCCGGATACAAGCGGCCGAAATGAGCTTCCTCCGCCGGGTGGCTGGGCGCTCCCTTAGAGATAGGGTGAGAAGCTCCGTCACCCGGGGGGAGCTCGGAGTAGAGCCTCTGCTCCTCCACATCGAGAGGAGTCAGCTGAGGTGGCTTGGGCATCTGTTCCGGATGCCTCCTGGACGCCTCCCAGGGGAGGTGTTCCGGGCATGTCCCACTGGGAGGAGGCCCCGGGGAAGACCCAGGACGCGCTGGAGGGACTATGTCTCCCAGCTGGCCTGGGAACGCCTCGGGATCCCTCCCGGGGAGTTGGAAGAAGTGTCTGTGGAGAGGGAAGTCTGGGCATCCCTGCTTAGACTGCTGCCCCCGCGACCCGGCCCCGGATAAGCGGGAGAAGATGGATGGATGGATGGATGTGTAAATCATCCTTATCTATGAAAACTGGTATAACACTGTCAGGGTTCTGTTTTGGTTTACTCCATTAGGTTTTTATTCTTGTTAAGTCTTCTTGTTTTCCATCGTTATAGGGATTAGCTTCTGTTTATTTCTTTACAGTTTGTAAATTCACTGCTGTCTTGTTCACTGTCTTGATTGATTTCCTCTTGAGTTTAATTGTTCCCGGTTCCGTTGCGTTAATCACCTTTGTTAGTTCTCGTTTAGGTTAATTGTCTTCCTTTGTAAGAGTAAGACTCCTTCTTCTCATGTCCAGTGTTGCTGCATTGCTAATGTCACACCTTTTAGTCCTTAATCTTATACATTTCTGGTTACCTTTAGTTATCGGCGGTTTTCTCCCTTGTGGGCAATTTTTTGTTGTTATTTTCTGTTTCAATAATAAAGAGATCGGCGAGCTTTTGGGTTATGTTACTACCCTTCTCTGACAAAAGCTAAACATTGCTGTTTCTTTTTTCACCAACTACTGAAAAATGTTGTTTAGTTTCGACAAATATGTTTTGTTTGCCTTTTTGGTGTTTTTTGGAGAACACTTCACAAATCAATGATGCAATTTGGGGAATTTTAAAGACAAAGTTTCAGAATGCACAGAATATTACAACCAATATATTTAATTTAATATATTTAATTAGTTAATAAATAATTACCAATAATGTGGCACCCTAAAGTAAAATCACTGCCTAATAATAATGAACTAATTATGAACTCATAAATAACTAATAAAATCTTTATGTCATGTACCTCTTTTCAGTAAATCATCAGTGAAAATAAAAGATGAAACAACTAATTATTATTAGATATTGCCTTTACTTTAGAGAGAATAATACTGTTTACTCATTATTGATGTATTATTATTTCGATGTTTGCTGGAGCATCCATTTTCCTTAAATTATTTTTTGTTAACCTCAACATGTCGATTAAAGCATTGATTAACATTTCAAATGACTCATATAAAGGTTTAATGAGTTCATGGGGAATAAATAAATTAACTCAATCTAGTATAAAATTTGGGTGATAAGCTCAATTTGTTTAAGTTTATTACTTAATAGTTTAATGGTAAATGTATTCACTAAATTCATGTCACCTTATTGCAAAGAGTTACCCCTGTTTCAAAAATAAGATTAGAGTACTCAAGTCAGTCACTTTCAACTCTGGTGAGCCAGAAAATGGCAAGAAAAAGGTCTTCTCAGCTAGGACATTCTAGAAAAAAAGACTGACCATAGGTCAGTAAAGTGCTAAATGCTGTTTCGTAGTCTCCTGATGTTTGTCAGTTCTCTGTGTGGAGGATTTCCCATCTCTCTTTGCCCCCTCCTGCTCCGCAGCGACCAGGCGAACTTGACTACTTTTAAGAGTATACAGCAAAGCGTATGTCTTCCTGAAACGCACTTGTCTGCCAGGGTAAAAGCAAATTCTATGCTCTTTCTCCTGGAGAACACAAATGTCCGATATTTGATCAAGAGGCCAGTGGCACCCCGTCACACTCAAATGCTAAACGCTGTCGAATGAGACTGAGCGGAAAATGTGCCTCCCAGAGGTCCAGAACGCTCACTTCTACATCTCAGAGCAAACCAAATCAGAGTTTGCTAAATGCTCAACATACCCCCATTTAAGGGATGTATTGCAGCGTTTTGCCATTATGAGGTTTATGTGGTATATCATCTGGAGGATACTCACTTTTCTTTTCTTCTGACTACTTTTTTGCCTTCATCTTTTCCCTTTGTTTCTTGTTGGCACGAATATATGGATTGTTAACCATCAATAAATCCAGTTCAAAACTGAGGCAATTTCATCTATAAACAATATGAATGAGCAGTCAATGTGCCTGTTTACAAGTCAAACAAGTCTATTTTTATGCTATAAATACATTTCCTGTTTCTAATGTACTTTTTTTATTATTATTATTATTATTATTATTATTATTATTATTATTATATATTTGATACTGACAATTTTCAAGTATTTAATTTTTTTAAATGTTTTATCAGACATGCTGTAGGAGAGTTTGAAAAAGCAATTCTCCCAAATCTGAGTTGTCTATGTGTTTGCAATGTGCTAATGTTAATCTTAGCATCTGTAATCTACTTTCCAGTATATTTTTGTTGACTTTGATGCCGTCAATCCTCTTTGCAGTTGTCTTCAGCATCACATGCTCATCTCCTTTGTGTGGTCTGTGAGACTTTGAACTCGATATTTCATTAAAAAGCCTCTCTTGAGATGGGTAAGGAGTATGTTAGAAATCTATAGATCTAAATAAAACAATTAAAGTCTGAATGAGGCCCACGTGGCTGTTCTTTGATTTCTCTTCTCATTGAGTGCCAGTCATTCAGCCGTGATATGATTCCAAGACACTTTTAATGTGATTTGAAGTGCATTTCAGATGGAATTAATGTAAATACTAGAATAAATTATGTCATATTGAGATACATAGATTTGGTTACAATCTCAGCTTTTAAAGAAGGGTTTAAAAGCAGTGATTAACAGTAACTGAGTTCATTAACAGTTTATTTTTACTGTTAAACCTTTAAACTTGTCCCAGTTGTATTGAGATTGCAATCTAAACATTAAACAATATGGTTTTTAAGAAAACAAAAAAATAGTATGAGGTACGAGTCCATACAAATCATGCTCTTGTGCCAAATACATATCTAAAGCAACCTTCTGTTTAAGTTCACAAACGCTTGTTTGAAACTTTGCTGAAATGTACTTGCTTTGAACAACTGTTCATTGTACTATTAAATGTTTAGACTTCAGATTACTCTATAAAAAATCCAGCCTTAAATAGTGCCTTGAGTGTAAAAACAAATCTTCAGTACTAAAACAATAACACATATAACAATAACTCAGGGAATCGAGAAGGGTCTATGTAGCACAATCAACTGAGGTTTATTGACAGTGCAAAAGACAACAGCTTAACAGAATAAACATTTTTTCTCAGGGCTTCCAGCAGCTATAACTCAACAGGATATGGACTTCAGACAGACGATGTGATCACAGTACAGACATACAAACATCAGGTACATTTTTCCACCAGGTCTTTTTTGAAGATTGCAGAAGCCACACTGCCAAGAGACAAGACTGAAGCCAAACAGTTTGAAGGTGGGACAGAAACCACATAGCCAGGAGTTAAGACTAAAGATACTCTGCCAATGAAAGAACCTGGGTTATACTCTTTTGAAGTAGAAAAAAAAGAATGGTCATGTTTAATAGCTTTTCTCTACCACAGATAAATTAGCTGTATTTGATAAAGTTTCTTTGAATGGAAAAAAAATAATTTTCTATTTCTAGGTCAATAATTGTGTATGTGGTGAGCTTTGAATTTGTAGGTAAGACAGTAATAGGTAAAATACATGTAGGGAAACTTTGATATTTGCTCTCCCATTGTGATCTTAAGAGAAATTTTGACCCAAAAGTGCTGACATGGCACTAATGGGCTTGTAGGTCAAGACCTGGGATAACCATTAACACATTTAGATTTAGAAAAAGAAATTACAGAAATCAAAGTATTAATCAACTTTGTATAACTTTTTGTTCTTTTAAACTATTCCATTTCATATGACAAATTTTGTTTGGGACCTCTTTTTGTGAAAAGTAATGGAACAATGTGTTTTTTTGTTACAAAAACATTTGAAAGTGGTCATAAACTGGGTTTTTGTAATTTTCATAGGTATTCAAATAAACATTTATAGCTATTTTTAAAATACTAAATGACCTTCTATAACTATCTCCAATTGAATGCTTCAAGGGGGCGTGAACTTGTTCCAAGATAGCAACACAGTCCAGTGCACTGAGAGCAAGTAAATGACGGAGGTGTCATTTACCTGCAGTTTAAACCTAAATAGCAGAAATCACCCTTTTTTCACTGAGTCAAAAGAGATACTCTTTCAGCAGATTTGTTCTGCTGAAAGATTTTACATGCTACCATGTTTTAATTTTGTTCTTACTGCAAAGTACTTAGGTCAGATCTCCTGTGTTCAAGTGCTATATAAATAAAGCTGACTTGACTTGAGATAAAATAACTGCCTGAGAGATGCCTGAATGTTATTAACAAGACTGCAGCTGGGCATGGTGGGAGAGGGAAAGTCCTCATTGATGTAGATATTTAACTACATTGTGTAAATATTTTGTAACAGTTGCTTTTAACATCCTAGTTAAATTTTTAGCCCTGAATTATTTAGCTCATAAGACCAATACCTTTGATACAGCATAGAAGAGAAACGTTGTGACATTTCAGAACTCATGCTCCCTAAAAGAGTTTTTCTATTGCCAAAGAGAGGGAGAAAAACAAAAAAGTATGAGTGTGATTTTTCTTTATGAGTTACAAAGTCATACCCACATGCATCAAATGAAATAGCTTTTCGCTGGCACTCAATAATGGATAGCAAATCCTTCGTTCTGCAGTCGAGGGATTGATGCTAAACTCACTCGGGGACTCAAGGCTTTGTGTAGCTTTGGGATAAAATACCTTTTGTTTGTTGTTTCTCACTTCTACCTTTTCCTCACTATTTATTTTTCCTCACATATTTGCAACATGTTGCTGTTTTTGTAGATTATACTTTTTTTCTTTCTGATTGTTTTGTGGCTATGTGATTGTTTGAACTAAACTGCATTCTTACCCAACCCAAAGCACTTGATTAGAGCTGGTTGGAGCTGTGGTGGTTGTGTCATTCAAGTAAAATTAACCACACCATTTAAATACTGTATTTGTATACACATTTTTACACATGGTTCAACTCTGTCATGGGATGAGTGTTAAATTCAAAGAGGGAGACGACAGAAGGTCATTCATGAATGTAAAATGTAGAGGCAAATGTTTTACATTTGCTTTGGACCTGATGCTTATTATCACTTCAGAGAAGGTGTTTGACTACCATTGAAATATTTAAAAGAACAGCACTTTGTGAAAATTGAGTGTGACCAGTGCAATGCACACCTCAATGTTGTCTTTAGGGCTTTTAGAGATTCAGTTAAACCATTTAACCATATTATTTGTCATTCATTTCTATGTGAAAAATTCAGTTAAATGACAAAGTTGCTTAGAAATGTAATTATTATACCTATACGCTACTGCATTGGAATTGCATACTTTTTTTGCACTTTTTTTGTAATCTCAGAATAATAATTTGACCGGATTTGAAAGTGTAGTATGTAAGTTTGTTCTCAAAACTGGAGCTGCAACAGGGAAAAAAAAACTGTCAAGCATAGTGTCTTCTCTTCCCCAGAGCGCAGGTTGCCAGATTGATGTTACAATACATCACACGCAGTGAGTTTTTTAGACTTATACTTTATTTGTGAAAGGTTTCAGCTGTCTTCATCTTTCAAAAGCATCTCCTATGCATAGTCTTTTTTAGTGACTGTTTTTCGAATCATGACGAGTCTTTGAAGTTTGGTGCTGAAATCTGGCAACCAGATTTATGAATAAGCAGTTGAACAACCTAGGAGAGCGAATATCCTGTCAGAACACAAAATATAAGCACAAACAAAAACTGACATAACATACAGCTATTAAATGCAAGTATTGCTTTAATCCTATATTTTCAGCAACAATAGTACTTGAACTTATCATAATTTTATAATATCTCTTGACACATGAGGGCCATTTTTTGATTACTTGTGGTTCATCTCTTACTGCACCTTAAAGAATGATAGCTTTTAGTAAGCATGTATTATTAAACTAATATTTAAATAACTCCAGCACCCTTTTCAGAATCACAGTGTCTGTGACTGTTTTTATGTTGTTAAACCAACTTTCTGATAAGCTTTACTGACAGTGAATTTATGTGTATGAACAACTAACATTAGAGATGAAAATTTTGTAGATATTTCATCTGTACCATTTACACCACCTTCTAGCTGATTCAGCCTCTAACAAAACACTGCTTCAAGTGATTCTATCTGTGTTTAAGCTGGTGATTTCCTCCTGGTCTCTGGTTTGCACATGTTTTAAAGATAATCCATTTTTTCACATAAGGATTCCAAGGATTTTCTTATGGTGACCAATGTAAGACTTGCAGTATGTAAGCTCCACTTTCAAAGAGTGAGAGCAGCATGCAGTAATGTGCCTTTCACGCCAGTTTGAAGTAGCATGCCCAAGTATATTATTACAAGTATTAGAATTGCCCGTTATATGTGGATGGATCAGTAGAGATAAGAGGCATGAATAAGTAGAAGATTTGGATATGTGAAGAACAGGAGACTTAAATTATCTGATGTTTTTAACGAGTAGATGCATGAATTCAATGACATCTAATGGGTGTTTAAGTTTTTGAACAGTATATGATTTGTTTTACTGATTGACAGACAATGATCATATGGTAAAACCTGTTATATTGGATTAGCAGTCAACTGTTTGGACACATTTCCAACTAATGCTACTTTTTTCAAAGGAAACAAATCTGGAATTAGTGGTAAAAAATGTTTAGCACTCTTCAAGATAAACAACTATTCACAGCAAATAATTTTCATCATGCTTAACTATGATCTACTATAATTAAGAAAGTTCTTCAGAATCCCTGCTGACCTGATTCAAATATTGTTAAGGTGTCTTGGTGTCATGCTACTGGTGAAGGAACAAGGAGATAGGATGTAGCCAAACCAAGTTCTTGAATCATAGACATGTTGGAAGAGGACTCAAGTGACAACCTGCAGAGCCCTCATGAACTCCATGTCTAAGAGGGTTAAGGTAGATATAATAAATATTTAAAAGAAATGCAAGGAGTGTTCTCACTTATGTAAGATACTGTGTTTATGATGCATTGTAGAATGCAGAGGGGAAAGGATGGAGAGATAAAAGAAAATGTCTGAATTATTTGTCAGTCACTGCTCACAACTAAAAATTCTGTTATCCAGATCAAGGCTCATGAACAGAGCATCACAAACGGGTCAATCAGGGAAGAGTTCTGGGAGATAAATGTGTGGAAAAACATCCCTCCACTATTTCACCTTTGACCTACTTCACCTCTTGTGAAGCCAAAGCTAAATCATTAAGATCCGGATTGTTATGCTTGCAGATTGGGATACAAGCGGGAACTGACCCGGGTGATGAGAGCATCCATGTCTTATAGACTGTAGACCTTAATCTCTACAGATCAAAACGATTTTGCTTTTAATTTGAGGCTTTGAGGGAATCACTGAAAACAAAAAGAGAAAAAGAGAGAGAACTCATGTGTGAGGTAGAGCAGGAGAAAAGGTGGAAAAAAATGACCTGCTGGCGTGCGAGTTGGTTGCTGGAAGGTAAGTCCTGCTTATATTGAAGCAAAGTTCTGAAAATAAGCAAAGAACAGATTTATTGATTTTTGGTAGAGTCTGGGTGTTGAAGAGGGAAAGAATAAAGAACTGCTCTTTGCCCGATATGTCCAAATGACGTCCCATGGGAGACGCTTAATGGTGGGGGAGGGGAGGGGGGGCAGGTGCCTTGCCTGTCTCATGGATGGAACTGCCCTGAGGCTAGGGCTAATGGTATTGGCTGAGCCTGCTATAAGAAGCTCACTTCTAATGGCCAACTTTGTGTGTGCCAGAAGACAGACAGATATCGATTGGTCCAAATGCCCTTGAGTTGGCAACATCTAAAATGAAAATCCACCACGCAAGCAGAAAGTTTCTGCAAGTTATTTTTCAGGAATACCATGTGAAAAGAGGGAATTGTGGGAAAGATGTGTAGGGCATTTAACAATTACTCGTGTAATTTACTGTATGGCATAACCCTATTTTGCACCCTTCTATGTAAAGTGTCAGCGTTCTTGTTCATGTTTTAATTTTAATACAAGTTGAAATTTCACTCTTGTTTTTAAAATCTGGATAATGCTTGTTTGGAACAAACTAAAAATGTGTTTCTATCCAAGTAAATTTTATAACTATATAACTAAAGTTATAATTAAACATACAGAAAATCTTCTGAGGCAGAAGTTAATGATGATAAGTGAAATTCAGGTTGCCAGGGAGATGAAAATGTTAGTAACCAAGGGAGAGTGTGTCAGTAGGTCATATACATGTGTAGACAAGCATTCACAGAGGGTCACAGACAGTGAAAATAATTAAAACACATTGATTTTCTTATACTTATAAATATATGATTGAAAGGGCTCTTTGAGCTTTGAGCTGCGGTGCCGAAAATGACTTTTTAAAACTAATATTCTAAAAAAAAAATAAAAAATTAACACCTTGCTGATTTTGACATTTAACAGACATTGGTTGATAAATTAATAGTAGGTTAATTTCAACAGGAACAGAAAGTAACAATTCTGGAATCTGATTGATCGATTGATTTATTTATAGTTTATGTCTTTTTTATGATGGTAACAAGATTGTTCTCCTATAAAAGTGAAGCCTTCATCTGAATGACAGAGGATCAAATTCTTTTTTTCTTCAAAAAGTCCAACTCATTAACCTTTTTGTTTGGTTGTTATTCTTCCATTGACTCTTGAGATAAATGGACTAATAATTTTTTGTCTTTGGGGAAATGTTCAATATCAGGAAGGAGCACACCATTTATTTCCTACTCTGTTAAGTCCACTGTTATAGCCCAGCATGGTTAACATTGCGTCTAGTTTGAGGGTCTAATTTTACCATTCATTCAAAAAATACTACTGTTGCAAATTAGAGTGTAAATGCATAAAAAACTCCTATGCTACAGAGAAAGCTCTTGGCATCAAGTGATGAACAGCAGGAGAACATGGCCAAATAAACACAAATAAGGCTTTGTCAACATGCCCTGTTTGTAGCAGTGGAGTGAGAGAGAGAATGTGAGACAGTAGTGGCCGGTTATTGATCAGCCGTAATGAGCTGCAGAGGAGCAGAGGCTAATGGTGTGGACAGGATAGCAGAGGGAGATCCGCCATGGGCCCTGCTCGCAGCCCTCGGGGCACAAACACAAAACCACGCATACACACACTCCTGCTCTATCAAATCCCTTTCTTTTGACTTTTTCCCTTTTGTCTTGTTTTTTTTTTATTCTTGAAGATGGAGCAAAAGGGTTTTTCATGTAACTGAGTACACTGAGTTGTTGTGCAACATAACTATGGTTTTACCTGATTTTTTGAAACAAAGAAAACCATAGGTTTAAATTTTTATCAGTTTACGTTATTTCAAATCAATTTTTAAAAACCTTGCAAACTCTTGTAAACACATAAACATTTCACAGAGTATAACAAGGAACACTAATTCTTTATTACTCAAGAGACAAACCATGTAGAGCAAACCAGCTATAATTATCCTCATGGGTGAATTTGGCCCTCTGATGGATTGGCAACTTACAGTATATGGGATCTACTTTGTCTTTACCCCAATGTGAGTTGGTCATTACTTGCACCACGGCAAATGTTCTCGGGATAATATCCCAGGGATAAAAAGCTTTCACACTAGCAAAAATCAGGGCTTCCAAGGGGTGAAATTTGCTTGGAAATGGATCACAAACCCCATTGTGAAAAGGGCTTAAGGTGCTTTCACTTACAATAGAAATGATTTGAACAGTACCTTTCCCTTACTATCCCCAATCCCCCCATGTTTTTGTTCACACTGATTTGTTCCAGTGAACTCAAATGTGTGAGCTCACATCAGTACCCTTGTTTTGTCTCAAGGTGGGTTTAGACAGGACATTTTGGACGAAAATTTTGTCTAAATGTGCACATAGCTCTTAAAGTTAGACGGATGTATAAGGAAAGTTTCTGGAAAACTAAATCAGGAATCAACCTTTTTATGCGTAATTATTTTCAGTTTTAGGTTTGCTGTTTTTCCTAAAATATATTTATCCTAATATACGATAAACTCCAGACATAACCAAACCAAAAAAGAATAAACCTAACTAAATCCAAACCAACAAACAGCATAAGTAAAATATATAAACAGATTGAAAAAATATTAAACACCTACAACATTAATTATTTAACTAAACTCATAATCAGACGTAGGGTCCTGAAGCAAACCTGACTTGTACGATATAAAATTAGTACTTGAGGAGAGCTTGGCGGTGCCAAAAGAAAACTTATCAAAAAAATATGATATTCATCAATCAAAATTGGGAAATTGAGTGATTTAACTCAACATTTGTTTAAGTCATAACTTGATCTTAATCTGGCTCCTAAGAACAATTCTCTACCTAAAGAAGGTTTGGTACCTATCCTTTAAGAGTTGAATCACTTGCAACACTTACTGCATGACAATGTTGCAAACATGGTCTGACTCGGCATGCTTTGTCAATCCCACGTCGTGCACACTGATATCACTCCCGTATAACTGCTCTCTGTGGCCACAAGTTGGATGGTTCTTATGCTCCTCAAGATCCACGAGTAAAGATTTTATCTGGTCTTTGTCTCTGAGTATCTTCTGAGCATATTGGGTTAAAACACAGACAACGTCTTCAACAACTTACCCTTACGTAACAAACCTAGCCTCCTCATGGAAGTAATTATGTTTAACCTTTACTAGTTATTCTGTTGTGTGGCTGTGGGTTGTCCCAAAATGAGGTGTAAAACTTTGTAGCAACCTGTCTGAAGTCAAACTAAAGTTACAATTAAACTCAAGTCAGAAGATTCTGATGATAAGTGAGATTCAGGTTGCCAGGGAGATGGAAATGTTAGTAAAGGAAGAGTGGGTCAGTAGGTACATATACATGTGTAGACAAGCATTCACAGAAGGGTCCAATTAAACCGTTGCAATTTATATAGAACTAGAGACAATTTTCTATGAAATACATAGCCCCCACTTTATTACACCACGATCGAGCTCGACTATGCAACTACCCACTTCAAATAAAACATTGATGAGTGGTATGTTCAGGAAAGGATTAAATGTCACATCCTGATTGCGCATGCTTGAGTGTCCCCTGACGCACTCATAGACATGGCGTCAGTGAACATTATTGGCTGAGTAAAATTAAGTTTTATTCAGAATTTTATGGAATTGATTCGACATCAACCTATGTGAGACTGCAGCACCACACAGAAAGACAAGTTCACGTGTGTTCTTTCATTTCTCTTATAGTTATATATCACTCAGTTGTTGTTTATACATTTACTTGCACATCACTGGCCTGAACATAAATCGATAGGAATAGCACAGGCACCGACGGCACATCACACATCTGTCCGAGCGATTAGAGCGCACAAAGAAGAGTTCAACTCAGCCATTACAAATTGTTTTTCGCAAGAGAACAACCAATGAAAGCTCACTGTTTTGAGGATGTGAATGGTACATGAAAGAGTGGCTGGATGGTTCTCTATACTCACAGGGAAGTTCATGGGAACTTTCATTCAACTTAGTGCTTCATTCTATTGACTTATATTTATATTTTTATTGTTTATTTAACAAATCATTCATTTGAATGTTTTGTTTGTATCATTCATATCAGAAAAAAATCTGATTTCATTGCAAAACCTTATTAAATAAACACGCTTACCTGTGTCTTCTGATTATTATAATTTTAAACTGCACACACAAAGGACAATTATTTAGTCAGTGAAAAGAGTTTTATTCATTTTTTTCACGAACGACACATCATTATACATGAGTGCCATCCAATGGCAAGGAGCGTCACTGCATCTGCTTTTAACACTAGCTTGCGAAATGCATCCCGCAGAGAAGTTTTCCAAGGATTCGTGCGAGTCTCCATTCAGATAAATGTGTAGCGGCCTTTAAACTTTGCCCTGAGCCAGAGAATGTTGTATATGGAGATTACTCGTTGTTTCCAATGAGAACACTTCATCTTCAACACTACATCTACATGTACATCTTTGCCATTTTAAATTTTATTGGACGTATTTGCTGAAACAAAATAAGACAACACAACATTATAGTTATTTTAGAACTACTATATCTATGTTTACTTGCAATTCCTGATTTTCCTGATTTCTTGCAGACACAGCATGAACATCAGCATCAGTGCTCAAACTGCTGGCAGTAAATCTATTAGAGGCTGTACAACTTTGTACAACTACTTGTGGTCTATGTGTGTCTGCCATACTGAATAAGTACCTGCTTAAAAAAACTGCTTGCAAGAATCGGTATTATTTATGAATAATGTAAAAATTTGCATATTGATGGGCTTCCAACAAGACAAACTTTAAATAAAGTGGTATATTTCTAGTAGGGTGTGTATATGAAATGTGGTATTTCTAAGGATTCTCATTTTGAAGATTGTAACTGACTTTGCATGTTTACGTGGCAATACAAAAGTCATAACCAGTGTACTAAATGTATATAAACACAATAGGCTCAGTTAGTCCTTTCAAGAAAAAAACACATTTAATTACATGTTCATCATATATAATAACACTTACGTAACAAAAAAGTTGTCATTGATTTACTATTGAATACATGTCTAAAACATGATACAATGAATTATCACTGGCTGATCAAATGGTTGATTAATTACATTTCCAACATAATAAATAGAAAAGAGATTAACTTTTTTCCAATGTATTATGTTAAATGATTAAACAAAACAAATCTGTCAATTATTTACACTTTAAGATTATTATTTAAAAGGATGATGAAGAATGTAGACTTGTTTTGTGCTTGTCAGGAACTTCAATCTCATCTGCATTCCAGAGGAGCATGAACGTTTTCTAAATTTTTTCAGACTTAGATGTGTTATAATGATGCTGGATGTATTCTGCCAATAAAATGATCAAGAGATACAAGATCCCGTTGTGTCTTTAGAGCTTTTTACACGTTTTCAGCAACGTGTTCATCAACAGTCCATATGGCTCATCTTTTTGTTTTTATTTCTTGAAGAGTCATATAAAAAGCTTGAGATATCTGAACCCTTGCAAATCCTTTTGCTTAATATATTTTGTATGTGTTTTGTGTCAGTATTTTGATGGCTGCAAAAAAAATCTGAAATTTTAATAAATTTCCTAACATTTAATTGGATGGTACCTTTCATTGCAGATTACATGCTGAATCAGGAAGTGCTATGATTTTTTTTTTACTTGTTTTTTTCTGCTTTGTGTCTCCTCATTACTGGACTGTGTGGAGGCCATACTTTACTTGATACGTCTGATTGATTTCTTGTCCTGTGTTCCTCTCTTTTTCTCTCAGCCAGGGCAGTGAACTGTTAAACGGCCAAACCCAATTGTACTTTAACTCCAGGAAAGAGCAAACACAACCTCTCATGAGGATTTCTGTCCGTTTGGCATTGTGCTGACATTTCTTGAACAACAACTTGCCTTGACAGACTCAAAAAAATGCAACAGTGAGTCTGTGTTTGGTTAAGCACTCAGAAAAAGTGTGTGCTCTTCAGAAAGATAGATTTTGACTGGAGGAAAAACTCAGGTTGCATCTCAACATTTCAGAATTGTTGTGTGAGGTGTGAGAATGACCTTAGGTCACGTATTCCCATGTCTGACCCCTTTTCGGGTCATCTAGTCCCTCTGCAACCACTCAGTTCAACACCTCTTCACACATTGTCCACATTACTTTCTTTGGATTATTACTCTTTTTTTCTATCTTAAAAGGTCAGTTAATTTAGCAGTAAAGTTAAAAGATCATAAACATTAAAATTAACATGATAGATCATCAAGGTAATTTTCAAATGGCGTATTATATTGTAAATGTTTTAGATATTTAATTATAGACTGATAAAATGCAACAATAAACAAATATGTTTTTACAGTCTTACAAAACGTTGAATAAGCTTATTATAAATCTTTATATCAAATTCCGTATGCTGCTGAAAGACACACATTGTCCTTGGAGGTAGTTCAGTGCAGATTAGTTCACAGTTTTAAGCTTATAAGTGGTGATGGCATATTTCATGTTGCAACAATGTCACACCGTGTAGTTAGGTGTTATATTCATGAATACTTTTTAAAAACAGATGTGTATAATATTGGTAAAAAATGTGAAATAATTATATGTAAAAGTAATATTTTGGCACGACTAACAAAATAAATGGTCAGGTTCCATTTGTGTCTCAATGTCAAGATATCCTGTTCCTAGTTTATTTAGTTTTCTATTGGATTGATTCTGAGAAGGAGGACTTCTACAGCCTGATCAACCACTTCATGGCGAAACAGCAGCAGAGAGAGGGCAAACAAGATGTGAAATGGCGTCATCTCCTTCACCAATTTATCAGCTATAAAGAGAGATGCAGCAGAAGTAGCCTTCACTTTCATAAGAGAAAAGAGCGATTCAGTCAACAGTAACAGTAATGACACTGGTACCTCCCCAATCTCAGAGTCAAGTTCCCCCACCTAGTGCATCTGAGCTTCCCCATTGCAGTTAGTTTGAAGAACAGAGGCGGAGCGTGGCACCCTGTATTTCACCCTGGAGTCCAGACAAGGGCATTGTGCAGTACCTGACCACCTTTAGGGAATTGCGATGGCATGCAGATGGTTCTGAGATGATTGGGTGCTTTAGCTACTGCCGTTTCTGTCTGGAAAAGCTAGGGCACCCACCGTCTCTATGAGCCCAGGCGAATCATTGGACTATGACATGGAGAAGCAAACTTTCTTTTTAAAGTTTTATTCTGGGTTCATCCCTGATGAACCCTGAATCATTCAGGGCACAAGTGGAAATGGTGACTGATGGCAGGGTTAATTGTACTGAGATTGTAACAAATGTAACAAAGAAATATCTGAAGTACGGTTCATAACACCCAACTTTGGTTGTGCAGGTCTGATTGGGCAGTCAACAATACGATGGTTAACAGTTCCACAGTACAGACACAGGTTGAGAGTGAGCCATCGAGATCTCTCAGCAGGAGACAGTCAGTAAGCATCTACTTGCATGGGTTCTGGTGTAGAAAATGTGGGTTGAGGATCAGGAACACCGCCCTGATAAGTTCTTTCCCCCTCATTATATGCTATAAGGTTTTTGAGATACTCCCATGCCGTTTTGGAGAAATGTATCTAATCCCAAGGAATGGTCAAACACAAATTTGCTTCTGCATGTTCTTACTCGGTACATTCTTATATTCAGCAGGCAAGACAGTTTTTTTTCCAGTCGCTAGAGGCCGCTAGCGTACAAAAACACAGTGTGTTACCAGCCACTGAAGAATTTATTTGTCATAATTTAAGAAGCTAGCGAACAGAAAGTATATCCATGTTGCATGGGTAACTGAATACTTACAAAGTAATAATTGTGGGTAGTTGTGTTCTGGTGGAAAAGGAGATTGATTTGTGATCAGAAGGTCACTGGTTCGATCCCCACATCCCATCCCCCGAGTTGAAGGTGGTGTGAGTGCTAAAACACTTGCTCTCCCACCTTCAACAATGACAGCTGTGGTGCCCTTGAGCAAGGCACAAGTTTATAACTGCTTTCCGGGCGCTGCAGCCATGGATGCCTACTGCTCAAGGTGTATTCACTGTGTGTTTGTTCAACGCTGTGTGTGTACACTGAAATTCTGGCTATGGGTCACACCATTTCTGGACAACTGGTCACATTCATTTCACTTGTTTTTCATTAATAAATACATAGTACATTACCCCAAAAAAATCATCAGAGAATAGATGATAGACAAAGTTTGGTCCAGAAACATCTACAAGAAGAAGAAAAATTAGCCTGCAGGATTGTAATAAAGGTGCTTTTCAAGCATCTTTAATAATAAGGCCTTCAATTTACATAGCTCAAAAATGCTTTATAATTAACTGAGCATTATTAATTTCACTCCACATTCATACACTGGTGGTGAAAAGCTACCTTGGTAGCCCTCAGCTACCCTGGGGCAGTCTGACAGAATGTGGCTGCCATTTAGTGCATACAGCTCCCTGCCCACCACCAAACATACCCCATCAGTCACACAGATCCATACAGGGCAATGTGTTTGAAGTGGCTTGCCCAGGGCCACAACGTCAGAATCGTGGTGGGGAACGAACCAGCAAACCTCCAGTTTCCACCACTTTGCCACCCACACACACATGCTTCACAATTAGTCAAAAAAAGTGTTCTCAAAAGTATTTCAAGCGGCATCTCATTCCTGCTTTTTCGGGAAATAGAGTTACAGCATAGTAACCTGAGACATTCTTTGACATTTTTAAGCCAGACTGAAACACTCATAAATATGGTGCTATTTAAAAAAAAAAATTTAAGCTCATGATAAATGCCTGTAACTTTTAATACAATGTTGTAAATTCACAGATGAACAAATTCTGAATTACTTCACTTTGATTAAAATTTGGTGAATTGTCATTGGGTCACATTTAGGTGAATGTTAATTTTTAGTGATATGTTATTTCTTTCTTCATTCTTTTTTGTGATTTTGTGTATCGATCATAGTGTCGTCATTAAAGTATTGGCACAGTAAATTAAACCTTGAAGGTCACATGGAGAGCCTTGCTGTTGCCAGGTTGTGCCTCAAACATTTAGTAATTATCCATCAGCGGCACTGAGAGGTCCCAAAGGGAGCTTAGAGAAGCAATGTTCCAATAGCCTGGTCTGCCAAATTCACTTCAACTCAAACTCTGAGCTATTTAAAAAGGGATGCACTCTTGACTGCGGGAACTTCTCAGACGTTCAGAAGACTGGTCGTCTAATGAAGCATCTGTGTTCCGCTCAATGCCAGTATGGTGTGTGAACACATCAAGACTGCACTGTCACACGCAGCCATGCTTATGTACCTCCTTCAATCAAAACACTTCAAAATCTAAGATAGCGACTGGCTCTAATTGCATTGTCATTGTCCGTTAATTTCATTTCCCAATACCAATTAATGTCAACCTTGCGCTTTGCGTAAAAAGGTTTCTCACTGTACAACACAACCAGCAGTTGATGCAACTGAACCATGTTTTGTCATTGCAAAAAAGTTTCTGTCTTATAAATATTTGATGAATATTCGCTAGAAAATTTATTAATTTACGATTTTATACACAAGATCAATGATCAATTATTATATTCAAGTATAAAATATGACTACAAAATATTAAAATATATACATACATCAAATAGTTGACTCAAAACAAATGATCTAAGACTGATTACAATTAATAACAGTTACAACAATGTAAGTAACATAGATGTTTAACCAAATGCAAAAATAAATTTCTATAAAAGTGTTTCTAGCAATCTATTACTAAATAAATTTGAAAAGAAATAAAAAGCAACTTTTTTCTAGACAACTACATTCTGTCCTTTCTTTCCATTCACATAAAAATACCTTTAATGCTAAAAAGGAGCGTATTTCACATTTTAAGGGTTTTTAAGTTACTGACTTAACTGAAAACTCATAGACAGACATGTGAGGTGATGGAGCTTAAATAATTAAAAAGTATAGCAATATCATGAAATTTGTTTTGAAAGCATCATCATCATATATTTGGTACCAGTAGTTATTGGTCATTTTCTCATTTGGCGATTAAAGCAAAAACTCAACACCTCTCATTTCTAGGGGTATTTTTGGGCCTGGGTTGCTCCCAGGCTCCTGGGCCCTTCCTCGGATAACTCACCCTGTATACTTCTTGTTACTCAACAGATTTTATGTAAGTAAACTTGTCAAGCAAAAAAGGCAAATACATAAAGTATAAAACGGACATTTATATTATTCCCGGCTCCAAACAAAGATAGATTTGATTAAACGCACGAGCAAATTCTTGACATATAAGGGATAAGGGAAGGTAGACAAACTTTCCGCTAACAGGGTTTATAGCTGATTAATGGCAGACTGAGCAATGTACATCTATTGACTAGAAAAAGTGACAGGAACTACTAGCGCTGTAACAATTCATCACTCGGTTTGGGATCCATGTGCAGGCTTTATTTAGCAACGTGGTACAACAACAGGCGGTTAGTCAGGGCAGGCAGCAAACAGGCAGTAACGGAGATCAGGGCAGGCGGCTAGGATCGTAAACGGCGAACAGGCAGGGTCACAACAGACAGGCAGACAAACAGGGTAAACGCTCGGAATTGCAGTAGAGGTACAAACAAGACTTAGCCCTGAGCCCAGGGAAACAGTCTGTTTAAATAGAGATGGTAATGTTCCTCAGCTGGGTGTGTAATCAGGATGTCCCTGGGGTGTATGGGGAATGTAGTGTTGTGTAGCTAGAGGAGCAGGAGTTAGTGCAACGAGGGTGCCCCCTGCTGGTCAGAGGAGGGAGTGACGAGGTTAGCCTCTGTGACAAGCGCTGATTCTACAGAGGCTAATGTACACTGCTATTCAAACATATGGTAACACATTACAAATATTTACATATACATATAAACATATTTATTTCACAACCAAAAAATGTGTGTGACTGCAGTATTTTTGAGTAAAAAAAAATCACTTTAAATAAATTATTTTAAATAATCAGAGTTGTATAGCTTTGAAAGTCAGACTTCAGAAATCAACTTGCTATCTCAACGTAAAGCAAATTATTTTGCAAACAAGGAATCACTCTAAGATTAAATGTATTAGTGACTGGTACAAATAAAGAAAACTGCTCAGGCAATGTCAATTATGAAGAGAGCGTGCATGAAGAGAAGGAAAGCTTCAGGAAGACGTCATGGCACAACAGGCGACCAATAGGAGAGCAGAACACTACGCACAAACACACAGAATCAGGGCTGGAACTGACCAACAGGAGAGCAGACCACTTGGTTGCATGCTGAATGTTGTCTTCCATCTCGCATTTTTCGTATCTCAGATGTTTTTTTTTGTATCATTAAAATATTCTTCGAGTAACCTTTCGTATTTTTGGTTTTCTGTAACGTTTTCGTGTCGTTAATTAACGTTTTACTCTCTGCTTAAGGTCAAGCTGCTGTAGTAAGCTTTTTACTACATGTCATAACTGTTTCATCAAGTGACCAATAAAATTTGAATTTGACTTGAATTTAAATAAAATCAAGAGTAAAGTAAAGTAGAGCAGAGAAATTGAATGGAATAGACAAGAATATAGATGTGGGTCATGGTTCACATTTGGGGAGTCCAAATTTTTTGGTTAAATTATGTATTAATAATTCTAATGGCGCATCTTATCCTGACCCAGGATGTACCTAAAATGACAGTTCTCCTTTGTCAGTTGTCTCTACAGACATATATAGTTTTCAGAAGCAAATGACACTGCTTTCAATGATTTATTTTTAAAGTGTCACACAGTGGTGGAAAAAGAGAGAGAGAGAGAGAGAGAGAGAGAGAGAGAGAGAGGCGACTCTCCTCCCTGTGGCATCGATGTCAAAAGTGACATGAAGGCTCAACCCATGACACACCTATAAAACAGATCTGTCATCTATTAATCATTCATAAACTAGAGAATTCAGAGTAGTCAGTCAGCACCAGTGGGTGGGTTCAGCCAGCCTCAGGGCTGCATGTGGTTTATAGCTTTGATGCTTACAGTGAATGCTAACACATCACAAGAGAGAGTCTTAAGCTGTGAGGTGCTTTTCCATGCCCCAAACACCACGTAAGTATTGCTGAACAGACTATATGATTTCTGTAGCAACTTAATTGATCATATAATTGATCCTATATTCTTTGTTGACATTTTACATTTAAGTTGTATTTGTATTCAGTGAATGAAGCAAAGGTGCGGGATGTTAGACCTGAGAGCCAGCATTGATATCTAAAATCACTCTAATAACAATGATGCCCTTTGTTGTACTGTGCCAAATCATCAAACAAGAAGGATATCAGATAAAATAACTGTAATTTTTTATTTGTATTATATTTTTATATATCTATAAAGTAGTGGTATATATAATATTATATATATATATATATATATATATATATATATATATATATATATATATATATATATATATATATCACTGTTAATCTATTTTCAAACTTGGGTGCTGGGATTTAGTGATGAGTCGATCATGAACAAAACAGTTGCTTTGCGCCGGGTTTTTGTAATGAACCATGAGAACCGGCTCACTTAATCTTTAGAGCTGGCACTCACGTTCTTATTCTTTCTTTAAAACACTTTTCGACTGGTTGTGAATCAAACATGCCAAACCAAAATAACCTCTCTGTTGACATAAATGAATTATGTGTAGCTGAAGGTTATAAACAGGCGCAAACTGAATACTTCCTTGTCTTCAAGGACTGTTTTGTGTGTGTGTGCATGTGTGTGTGCTTGTATGCTTAGAATGAAATTATAGAACAGAAAGTGAAAATAAACTAGCTTAAGCATAGTTCAGACTGCATGATTTTATATTTGATTTTGAATCGGTGACAGGTTTTTGAGAACTCGCCAAGCAGAACTCGAAATCACAGGCAAGTTGCGTTAACTTTTGATATTTGGGATTCACAGTGATTTTTGTGCTTTGTGCTTTGTGCAGACCTCTGTTTCTGACTCTGGGTCAATGTAGGTCCGTGTTATCATGGCAACAACAGACGCTTCAGACGGTGTTTTAGATGAAATCTGGAGTGGCCGTCTTCTCTCTTGACACATGTATTTCCCTGATATATTTTCCCCAGCAGTTGAGATGATACCATTCATTCATTCATTCATCTTCATGTCGGCTTTATTCCCTTTCGGGGTCGCCACAGCGGAATGAACCGCCAACTCACTGGCATATGTTTTACGCAGCGGATGCCCTTCCCTGCCGCAACCCATCGCTGGGAAACATTCACACACACATTCAATTCACTTATTCCGCATGTCTTTGGACTTGTGGAGAAACCGGAGCACCCGGAGAAAACCCAAAAACCCACGCGATCACGGGGAGAACATGCAAACTCCACACAGAAATGCCACCTGCTCCAGCCGAGCCTAGGACCAGCGACCTTCTTGCTGTGAGACGACCGTGCTACCCACTGCGCCACCGTGACGCTGAGATGATACCATGTCTACTTAAATCATTCTACTAGGTAGAAAACACTAGTCTCATAAATAAATTGCCAGGGCACAAAGGGCAAAAGTAGAAAATGTCTTCAAGGCAAAACAATATCCTAGCAAACATTTTGATGTCGAAAAGCTGTAGAAAAGTTGCTTAAATGAAAATTGAAATGACGTGTTAGTCATCTTTTAGTCGTTGCATAGCTGTCTTTACTGGATATCCACGAACGTATAGTTTCAACCACTTCTGGATGTGTGTACACACTTTTTCATTAATTAGGCTATTTTCTAGTGTTTATAACTAATGTATTTAAATACATAAATATACACATCAAGGTTTGTTTAACTGCGTATGCAGGACAATGAATAAATGATAAAAACTTGTGCAGATTCAGTCCGTTCAGACCTGAATGTGTTTTCAACATGTTAAATCAGTGGTACATTTTAAAACAGGAACCAGACTTTTATTTACAGCAAATATTTAATACCGTTAAAAAAAGTTATCGCTTCCACATTTTAATACAACTTAAACAACAAAATATAAAACAATTGTTTTAACTTTACTTTCGTTGGAAGTGTGTTGAAAATGGCCCCCACCTCTTCATTGCATCTGAGGAGAAAAATATATATAACCATTTCAGTTTTCTTTTGACAATCACAATTTTCACGTGTTTTTGCGTGCTAACTTGTTAGCTGCTAATGCTAGTTATTCAACGCTTCACATATGTAACCCTTAGTCGGTTTATTGTAATTTATTAAAAAGAAAAGAAAAAAAAACACAAAACATGTGCACGTTAAAGTTAACATCCAGCCTTACCAAAGGGGAATGTAGTAGTTGGTGTCTTTAATGGTTGAAAATTAGGAATTTTCTTCCGTGTGCTTGCAGCAGTGGCACCGCAGTGCATTGTTTGAAAGTAAACGTGAACCTGAAATGTTACTTTCACAAGAGCTGCAAAAATTTGTTTTGGTGCACTACCACCACCTAGTGTTAATTTCGAAAAATTGTGCGATTAATTACATTTGTTTTGCGATTGACAGCGTTATTTTTTTTTATAAATATACAGATTAATTAAGTATGTCACATTGCTTGATTTTCAAACAAGAATCTTAATATGCCTCTTCTGAAACCATTCTTTATTGCCTTGGCCTTGTGCATTATGTTATTTTCCGCCTAGTATACCAAAACCAAAAAATGGCCGTTCTTCTCTAGATCTTTGCTTTTGTGGCGGAAGTTTTCCAAACACTAAAAACTTACTTAAAAGGGACTGAAATTAGGCTCCAACACATTTAAAGACATCAGAGTTTCACTCTAGACAATAAATGTTTCTTCTTCGTTCAGGGTTTGTGCCATCAAGTATTCATTCTGAAGCCATGCAAAACAATAAATTATGCATACAGTACTTCTGTGTATTTAATAATATGCCTTAATATGAATAGCGATGATATTTGGGGGCAAGTGACAAGCGAGGCTAGCATCGGTGGTGCTTGCTCTGTTCTTTTTGGGTTCCCCCTCTAGCACATTGTCATTGGCATGTCTCATTAAAGTTTAAAGCACAGCTGCTTTTAATTGTCATTCTTCTGACAGGTTGATGGGGATGAGGTGGAAATTAACTTTCCACTGCCATGTCTAATGAAATTTGGGAGGCTGATGTTGCGCTCAAAGATTGAGACACCCCTGGACGTCAGAGGTTTTAGTTGAAGGTTTATTTTGAGTCTTTGCAAACTGTGGATCTAGGTCATGAGTGACAGGTAGATCTCAGATGTGTCAGGCAAAGAATAAAGTCTGTTGGCAACTTCTAGATAAGTGGAACTGGAACATAAAACTAGATCAGTCCATGATAGAGGCTTTAGTGAGGAGAATTTCTGCAATTGATCACCCTTTAAATGAAACTTAAAACACAAAGTACAGCTCTCGCAAATTTTGTTTTATGCATATATATTATGTAAAAATGGCTAGAATTATCAGCAGCATACCATCATAAAAAGAATGTTTATTTTGTTTGCATTAGCAAATTTAGAAAAGCAAATCAGAGTTGATTTTCTTGTTTTGCATCTATCTTGAGGTTATTGACAAGATTTTCTAAAACATTTCATATTTTCAGAAATATAAATTCTAAATGCCTATTTCCGTTAAGATGTTAACTTTGTAAATCTACAGTCAGGTCCAAAAGTATTGGGACATCGACATAATTCTAACATTTTTGGCTTAAACATCACCACAATGAATTTCAAACAAAAGAACAAGACACATTTTAGACACAGACTGTCAGACTTTATTTGAGGGTAGTTACATCCAAATCAGGTCAACGGTGTAGGAATTACAACAATTTGCGATATGCCTCCCACACGCAGGGAGTCTTTGTGTTCAAACCCATATTTTGAAGCAGACCACATGGAAGATAATTTTTTTTTTAATAAATTGGGGGATTGAATGTATTCACGGTGCTCTCTTTAAACCCTAAATCATGCATAAAAAAGGCAGTGGTGCTTGATTCTGACTGAATCACAAAAACTGAATCACAGGTCTCATCACAGTTGTTCGCTACAAAAGCTCTTAACATAACATGGAAATTGTTTTGCTTTTTAAACTTAAAGGAGTTAGTCAGATAACTTTTCACAAATGAGATGCACTTTACTTTAATTTGTGCTGAAGTTACCAAAAGACTGTCAACAAGAACAGATAGATAAAAAGATACTGTAATCTAAGCAATTGTACAATGTTTATAGTTCAAGTCTGGTCATAGTCAATAGAAAAAAACATTTAATAAACAAACAAAATAGGTAGCACTTTCAATAGCTTTTTATCAAAGTGATTGTGAGGAAATAAACAACCTAATATTGATGTTGTGATACCACTGTCAGACATTTGCATGAATTTGTTGTGACATTACTTGCTCACTTTATTACTCAGATCACATAGGGGTCTATTTCATGTTATAACAGTATTGAACATAAGTAACAATGAGGGGGGAAACACTTTTTGAGCCTACATTTATGGCTTGTTACATTTTTTTAAGATTGTCTTTTGCACTTAAATAAAAAAAAAGAAATAAAGAAAAGAAACAAAGTAAGCAAATAACAAATTATTTCGAACATTTGTTCTAGCATTAATTCAGAAACTATTCACACGTTTACCGGTTCCCGAGGAGAAAGTATGAGAATTTTTTTACATTTTCATGTGAAATTCATTTCGAGTCTCTGAATATGCTTAATTTGTGGCAGAAAGTTTAAGTGACTGAAGAAGAAAAATGTACATACGCAGCAGTTAACTAATTTAATTAACTTGAATTGATTCCATGGTTCAAAGAATGGATGACAATTTAAGGTAGGAGGGCCCTAAAAGTTGGAGATCAAGGTAGTCCCCTAACTTTGGTGATGGTAATTTCACCACTAAAACAATAAGAAGCGAAGAAGCGACTAAAAAAAATATATATATATATATACACACACAAAGTGCTTCTCTTTAACAACAGTTTTTAAACAGATTCAGACAAGGTTTCATGGCAATTAATTATGCTATTTTGATGAGAAAAGAAATTATATGAATCAATGACAGCTGAAACATTGTTTCAAAATGGATAGGTATGTGCTGCTTGGTATTGTAGTAAAAAAAAGTAAAAACTGGATTAAAGAGGGAAAAAAATGTTTTGGTCATGTAACTTAATGAGTGTTGTGCTTGTGATTAATGTTTGCTTGTTTTGTGTTGTCTGTGGTCTGATGGTTGTGGATAAATGGCAGCTGTGATGTCAGGCTGTGTGCAGGCTAGCTCTGGATGGTAAATGGAAGTTGATTGAAGTGGTGCTTCAGTGCCTGCCTGACTGATGGACCGTCTCTCTCTCTTTCTCTGCCAGTCAAACTGATGGAGTTCTTGGCCTCTGTCTTTTGTGAACAGTGCATTCTGGCTGTCAGAGCTTTCCCCTGGCTTGAGATTCAAAGCAAATTTCAAATCCCAGTAATTAAAAGTAGCATTCAAATAAACTCGCTTGTGTGTGCAGATTAACTTAATGAACCTCCAAACATTGTATTTAGCAATACTGGCAGCTATTGAACCCAAGTAGATTAATGCTATATCTTGTGCAAATATAGTAAAACATTTTTCTTCAGAGTGCTAGTATGGTAGAACAAGTCAGAAAAAGCATGCTTAAAGACACTGTTATTATAAAACATGCTTAATGCAAGACCAATGTCATTTGAATGGAATATCTGTCTCTGTGTCATTTACCAACAGCCTATCACCTGCATACTAGGCAGCTTTTTTTAATAGGGAACGCTCTGCCAAACTGGATGGATACATGGCACTCCTCATTTATATGCATTTGTCAAAAGTTCTTATCTTGGTCTCTTTATCTCTGTTTCCTGTCAGTTACAGTTAAGAACCATTTTTGCTAATGTTTTTTTTTTACTAAACATTGATTAAATAAGGTCAAGTAAAAGGACTACACATTTTTGCTGGAATTTCATGAATGAACTCATGAATTTAACTAAAATAATAGATAGCAAATTAAAATAATATATATGCCATGCCAAAGTGGAATTAATTACTCAATATAAGTTTGTTACGTTTATCTTTAGATTACCTTCTGCAAAAAAAAAACTCCAAAAAACAACAAACACAAGTTAACAAACAAACAAGATATAAAAAGCAAGTGTAGGAACAAACAGTCCTTAACAAGTCCGTAACAAAATAAATTAATGAATTAAATCAAATAAAAAATATTTGGACCAATTTAAACCAGTTTGGCACAGCAATGCTATGAGGGACAAGCAAGTAATAAATTGTGGCATTTTTCTGGCGTTTTTGTCCATTTTCAGATTTCTGTCCCTCTCAATTCAAATTAATGCATGTAACAGGACATTCACATCATTCAATGGTCTCTGAGTTTAGTTCTCACTTTAGTTCAGCGCTCTGCCAGATTTAACACAAGAAAAAAGAGAAATTAAACACCTGTAAAGGAAGGTAAACAAAAACGCAAAATATGCTTTGTTACAAGCAACCAAAAATTATTATTTAATGCTTTGTTGCTAAATATCAAAAACATAATCTGAGTCTGTTCTGAAACAATTTCCTCAAGCATTTCCGGTATGGCTTTTGGTCCGCTTTTGATCCATACCCGAGTTCAAATTATTTATTCAAATGATTTATTACCTACAAATCCAATGTCTGTAAAAATGTTGTTTATAATTGACAACACTATATCATTTGCACTAACTACTTTTTTGCTCTGTTTCCAGGTGCTGTAAGTCTCTCTGGGAAGTTCATGTTTTCCTCATCTGTGTAAAGGATTTTTTTTTTCAAAACCAGAAACTTTTTTAATGCTTTTAACTTCCATTTATATAGGGCTTTTCCAGAGCACAGCGATGCTTTAGAATTATTAGAGCATTATTCAGTCACTCCACATTTACACACTGGTGGTCATAAGCTACCTTGGCAGCCCTCAGCTGCTCTGGGTCAGTCTGACAGGACATGGACATCATTTTACGCTTATGGCCTCCTTCCCACCATCAAACACACCCTCACCAGTCACTCCTGGATGGGATAGAACTAAAGTACAATTTTTTTTTTAACTATTTTACTAAATGAAACTTTTTCTTTTTCAATGTAAGAAAAAGTTAAACTTTATCATTTTCAATTTAACTAAAGAAAAGGACCAGTCAGACTTAAAACAGATGAAGTGAAATTATCTACATTTTAATGTCTATATACTTTTTCTGAAATCAAATAATCTAAGATGAATTATAAATATTTCTTAAATCTGTATTAGCCCCCTCACTAAAATATTAATTGAAGCAACTGCTGAAAAAGATAATTGATAAGCAGATTTTGATGAGATGTGGCTTTTTTGCTTGTACTTTTCCTCGTAATGTCAAAAACTTTTGTAAAGAAAAGCAAAAAAAAAGTACTGTGGCTAATTACTATTTGGTATCATACATTTAGTAATACACAGATTGTTTGACAACAAACAGTGCATAGTGCCACAAATTTGTTGGAGTGTTTGTGCTGATGTGACTCCGTTGGCTCAGTAATATCAAAGGTTTCTCAGAGGTCAATTAAAACAGATGAGGATATGGTGACCAGCTTAAAATGGCCCTGCCCTTATGGAAGAAAAGGTGACAAGGCCATAAAATCCAATAATAACAGCCTTCAACATGCTGCTGGATGGCCTTCTTGTGTTCCGCATGGTAAAGTCTGATTGTTACTCTGTTAGTTTGGCTGACGGCTGGCCCTGCTTATGAGTGAGGGGTAGTGACAGCCCTGTTTAAATCCCTGACTGGTACATACTCTGTTCAAGACAGACCCATTGCACAATGATATCATTCCTCAAGCCTGTATAAGTCAAACATTTCTAATTGTGTTTTTATCAATTGATGATAACAGATGCGTACCTTAAAAACAACTGATTTTATTATTGTTTCCAATGAACACTCAGCTGTAAAATACACAAAATCATTTTTTTTGTCAGGTAAAATAACAAGTTGTTTTGGGCTGTTTTTGACTGGTTTGAGACTGGAAGTCCCAGACTTTTCTACGCCACTTTTAGACAACAGGCTGCTGATCCTGCTAAAATGTTAGCATTCTTTCATATGTAAATTTGGTAATTACTTAAGGACTCTGCAGGGGAGTAGGTGTGAAGGAATGGGGGCATTTGTGCTGACTGTGTAGGTGATGATTTTTCATGTGAAGCAAGGAGAGGACTTTATTGACCAGTTCTCACATTGTGTTGGCTGCTTCAGATACAGACACATTTCCTTGAAACAGCTAAGACATTTAAAAAAAATATTTAAAAAATGTTACCTTGAAGTGCCTCTTTAATTTTAATTTGTTAACATCTGTAATCATGTTACAATTGGTAATTGCCAACGGATTCTGCAGGGGAGTATGTGTGAAAGATTGGATGCTGGTATCAGTTGGCCAGTTTGAATAGTTCTCCTATTGGCATGTAGGGTCTCGCACAGGTGTAAATGTACACATGGTGTGAATGTGCACATTTATGGAATTATCCTACAACATGCAAATTGCTCTAAAATGAGAGGAGACTCTTTTTATGCTGAGGTGGATAAAACCTCACTGTACATAGCTTACTACTTCAGTACCCTCAAGCAGTCTGCGCCGTACGAACCTCCTCTCCAAGGAGCAAAAATGCAGAAAAGACTCACCACTCAGCGGGCCTTGGAAATGATCCTGAGTGAAGTAAACTCTTGTGACTTGGATGGCCCTTCAGCCAGATTCGGACTCTGATTTGTCTGAGCTGTCGTCAGGTTAGATTTCATTTTATTTTATTTCCTTTTTTGTGCACCTTAGCAGATGTTTACTGTTATGTGAAGTGCAAGACATTTCTCTGCTTTAGCAGTATCTTTTTTATTTATTCCGATACAGAGGAGGATATGGATTTAGTAGTAGCATCTATACATAAAGTGTTATACATCTCTTTAAAATAAATTACTTTCAATAGAATGTGCCCAAGCACTGCTGATGTTAACCTGCAGGGGCTACGTAGCACTAGTGGTCCCTCTAAAGTACTTTCCTGAGGCATTTGGCGTCTGAGACTGAGCTTACTCCCCTCTGACTCGTGGTGAAAGATAATCATATCAAATAATAACAACTCCAGAATCAAGATACAGGACACAGCAACAGGTTTTCTAAGATAATGAATGTATGAAGAGGGGAAAGGACAGAAAGAGACAGGATCTCCTTTCGCTCTGAGATTTAAGCACGCTCACGTGGGCAACCCACAACTACATAAATTCCTTGGCTTTCCTCTCTCTCCTCCCACTCTCTCCATTACAAACCAGAAACAGGTTTATTCAACTAACTTTAAATAGCAAACACTAATAAACTCTGTTACTATCACTAAATGTAATAATTTAACATTTTCTAATTTTTACATTTTCACTCCAGCATTGGCTCACTCATGCTAACCTTCCTTCAGGAGAGTTTGGATCGGGAACTGTCTCTGTGCACCCATAAGGTTTATGTGGCAGATTTCTGCCTATCACCAGTTGATTGAGGGCAAGACCGTGGGCCACCACGAGTTAATGGCCAGGTTCCTCGCAGGAGCCAGATGAGTAAGACCTATCTAGGACCTCTAGTACATACTTAGGACCTGCCCAAAGCCCTTAGAAGGGTTCCCCTTTCGAAACTCTTGATTCAGTAGGGGTACAGTTCTGTCCTTGGAGACAGAGCTTTTAGTTGTCCGCGCTTCGATCAAGAGGGTCTGGGATGTGCTCACAATTTGTGCCTGATGTCTCATTTTGTCTTTCAACCCAGGCTTGGATATGTGCCCACGGTTCCTACCATCCGCTTCAAAACTCAGGTAGTGAAATTTCAAGCTTTGCCCCTGGAGAAAGCAGCCTTCAACCCCTTGTTCTAATTGCCCAGTCAGAGCACTGAGAATTATGTTGAGAGCACCCGGAACCTTAGAAGTTAAGATTGCAGTATTATATGATTGTATTTGTAGATTGCACATGCTAATTCGTTACCCACAGACTTTTGGTCTGTTCCATAGAATGTGGAGTGATTGGCCTACTCCAAGGCAGGGTTCCCAATGTTGTCTAATCAACCTATGCTCCCTATAAGGAGAATGCTGGATAAGAATTAAAAATTATGCTTTTAGTTATGTTAAGCAATTGAGTTCTGCTATTATAAACACTTCCAAATGGCTTTGACCATATGTTTATCCTATGCCTTACTACCTTAAACCTTCCATTTGCAACTTCTTACCAGTAATGTGTTCTGCTTGTTGCAATAACAATATTTTTGGTGCCAATAAATTATGAAGCAGACACTTTTTACAGCAAAAAAAGAAATAAATCGATCAGGTATACAACAGCAGATATCAGCTTTTCCATACTGATCATCATATGATCAGAGGAACATCATCTAAACAAGAGCATGAGGCTGAATATGATTCACATTCCCTGAAGAAGAACTCAGAAAAACCACATCAGCAAGCTTTAAGAAGTTTTTGAACACCATAACAGTAAAAATCAAGACTTGGCTACATTTACTTTTCTTCCCATATGACAAAGAATGAAAAACTGCAACTTCATTGGTGTCAAGCGCTATCACAAATGCATACTCTAGCACGTCTGAACTAGAAACCATGAGGTTTAAAAGAGGAGTGTGGGAAACAGACCTTCTCAGTGATTCCAAGCTAAGTGCTCCCTGAGAATCCAATTGACTCTGTTTGTGTGTCGTGGCCAGATAAATGCGGTTCATAAAAAAATGAAGAGAAAAGAAGCCATTTGTGTCTATTAGACACTCTCTTCTGGAAAACGTGTGAGATGCTGGAGATTCCTGTGGGATTGAGTGTTTTCTCTACCTGCGGCTGCCATGACATTAAACCCCCCTCTGTCCCTCTCCATCTAATTCTGGAGCCCAGAGAAAAGAGATATTTGTTGGCTGAAGAATAGAAGTGTGTATGTTTACTTAACTTTTCACAGCCCTATATTGAGTATAGTAAAGGATTCTGGGATTGTTAGATCTCTTTGGTCTCTCTTTTCAGGTCTGTACAGGTATGTGCCAAAAATGTGCTGTATAAGTATTTCCATATTTTGGCTCAAAAATGTATTAGGTAACTGAACACAAAGTAAATTCAGTACAACCTTTTTTGAAGTGTCATCTTCCAACAGATCACATATGATGCTTACACACAGAGGTTTGCATACAAAGAACATATTTTTAGCAGATTTCATGATTATATACATTATAGCAGGAATCTCCATCTCTGCAGGGCTACTTTCTAGTATGCATACTACTCTAGCTTCAGACAACCCAAGAGAACCGTAATTACTACAACTGGTCTGTTATGATGGTTGAATAACAAATGTGTAGTCAGTAGCCCTCCAGTAGGTGGTGAACCATGCCCTGTAGAGTGTCCCTTTGTTCATCATGTAACTTGGTTTTGCTATCACTCAAGTAGTCTCACTGTGTTATAAGAACACAACTTAAACTAATGAGTAATAGAAATTTGCACTACAAGGGACTGACTTTACTTTTTGTCTTGTTTACTGATGCTATTAGGCCTTGTCTGGAGAGCTTGTAACACTTGTTATTCATAATGTATTTTATTTTTAAGTATTTTGAGTCCTTGAACTTTCAGTTTATTTTTATTTTTGCTTCATCTCATATATGTCGATAAGGCAAATATTTTTCGATTACCTACATCACAACAGCTTTGACGATTTTCTCTCAGTCAATGATCTGGAATCTAATTTTTTTTTTCAGTTGACAAAGGAGATTGCCAATTGGTTCCTCAAACGAAGCCTTTGCAAATACTGGTTTGTAATTGAGCCCTGTAAAACAGGCTTAGACTTCATGTTGTAGTTTCTACACTCTCATTATCCTTGAAAAGTCAAAACGAACAATACTAAAATTAAAATTTAAGACGGATAGGGCAGACAATCAAGACTTCTGCATAAACTGTCTGTACAAACAGGGGTTTTGTTTTATATCACAGTCACAATGCTGAAGTGACAGAAACACTTTTGAGTGAAAGGTCTACGTCACATCAAGTTTAGTTTTACTTAAATACTTACTTAAAATACAGATAAAGGCTCATTGTCTCTTGGCTTGAGTGTGGGGGTAATGATCAGCAGCTGCTCCTGGCTCATAGACAGGCCGATGCGCATCACACACTCATACCTCCATCCAACCAAAGGCTCCCAAGGGCCAGCAGGACAGGGGACAGAGAGTGAAGTGGACAGTCTGTGTGGGTGTGCAGTCAAGTGTCCAGTCTTTCTCCCCCTCTCGCTCTCTGAAATCATCCAGTGTGTCTCATTGCTGCATTATGAATGAGAACTCTCTCTTGCTCTCCCTTGTTGTTTAAGTCTAGTTCTGGAGTCTAGTAAAATAATCAAGGGAACACTCAAAATTGGTCACTGCTATTCATTTTTTTTTTACGTCAATATTTATTTATAATCAAATATTTCAGACAAGGTATGCTTAATTTGACTTGAATTTTATTACATTTTGACACCCATACTGCTAAATAGCCAGAATAATTAAGAATATATTTTAATAACTCTAAGAACATCAGTAGTTCTGATCAGTAGTGTTAACATCAACATACTAAGTAAATATAAATGTTACATTTTTACTGCTGCAACTGTACTTTTACTGCACTATTTTTCTTCACCCTGAAGTCACTACTATATTTTCTCATTTGCTGTTTTTCATTGGCAAAGGTGTAGATCTCATGATTCATGTCCAATCAAATCATGTATTGACAAACGTTGGACAGACTTACGTTAAGACTCCTGCCTGGCACATGATTAGTGTGATCATGGAGAAGAACTAGGGAGTTATGGACGTGTAAACACAAATTCAGGAATTCAGCATCCCTGGCTGTACCTTAAAGAGCCTTTTCATGTAAAGGACAACTTTGCCTAAACAGACTAGTTGAAATCTTTGCTTTCAAGAGTTCTAATATTACCTTAGTTGGAGTAGTATTGGTTTTGGACAAATGTGTTAAATGCTACAATAGATATAAACTCTAGAAAAAATTTAGAACAAACATTTTTTTAAATGCTGTGAATGAAAGTTACAATGTGGAAGCCTATTAAAGATGCTGCAAAAATAACTTTTAATGACTAAACCGGTCACTGACTATTGTAAGAGTGTATTACTAATGTACAAGACCTGAATTAACTCATGTTAGTCATTTCAGTTACATCTTCTAATTTGTGCAACAAGCTCAACCTTCATGTTAATGTGCTTGGTGACCTTTTCTTTTTCCTGAATAATTATTCCTTCAGAATGGTATATGTAATCGTGACCTGATTTCTGAGTTGTTATTGGATTTTTTTAAACATAACACATGCCTGAAATTCCAGTGACTGTCACTGTTGAAGGGGAAAAAAGAACATGTCTTTTTATACTTCATACCAACTGCACTAATGAAAGCTAAAATTTTCATTATTAAAATAGAGGGTGAAATAATTTTACAGTGTAGTACTCACTACACTTGAGTACTTTTAGAAAGGCTACTTTTTACTTTGAGTTGTGTTTAGAATGAATCCAGACAATGATCAGAACTTTACGTCATTTGGGTTGATGAATTTGAAAGCAATTTGAAATATAGAGCAAAACTTTTGTTCAAATGAGCAAAGTAAAGAAGCCTGGAAAAGTTGCGTAGTTTTATTAATGTAGAAACATTTAAATATTATTATGTTTCTATATGATCTATCATTTTGTGAAAATCTTGAGATGCAATGCTTATTGTGTGAACCCACTCAACATAAAACATCAACATGTCAAACCATACATCATATCTAATGGACATGATATTATCTTTTATTAACATCACATGTTTGTTGTGAAGCATGTAAAAAATATTAATTCTATATAACTTAAAATAATAGTGACTTAATTTTAGAGTATTTGTAAGTAAAATGTTAGCTCTGAAAAAGCATTATTGAAAGTATATGTTCTTGCTCATCAGTGGTAAACAATAAATAAATAAAAGAACAAACAAACAAACTGAGACTTGATCTGGCCGCTGTACAGTGGCAAATTTCCTAATTAGCTTCTATCGCCCGTGGTCACATTTTGTGCGGGTTCGTTTCTGAGGCGTGCGAAAGACCAATTAGCACTCACAGTCTCATGATGAACATGGTATAATGAGAACCCTCAACCCTGGCAAGAAGCAAATAGCACAACTCGTCTGTAAGAAGCTTATTTCCCCACTCCTTTCCTCAGCAGCCAGCTGGCTCTGAGTCTCCGTGAAAAACCAGAGGACAAGTGCAGAACAAGACAAAACGGCTTTGAACGGGACAAGCTGTGTCCGCAGCATATCAGCACACGCCATGAGATGCCCCTGCATCAAACAGTCTCCTCTCCACTTTCAGATTTAACTTGAAGAAGAGAGGATTATGAATTTGTTTATTTCCCTCTTTTTTTTAAGCTTCTGGCGGAGTCTGTCTTTGGCTCAGAGTTCGGCTTATCAGCCAGTCAATGTGCAGGCTGTTAGTTCTGCTGTTTCGTTGAAGATTTTCACTGTTCTCCAGCAGATGTCTGAATGTGTGTCTGACAGTCAGCCAGAGTTGGAATGAAGCAAAGTTGAAATGGGGATTTCAAGAGCTATGAGATTAGAGACATTCCCCTGCTTTGCTGACCTTTCGAGAGTCATTTATGTTCATGATGAGTGGCCAATTATAAAAGTTGTCATGCTTTATGAAAAAAGTAGAAAGATTTTAAATATAATATAATTCAAAATGACCTGTATATGACCTAGAATCTGTTATTTCTTTCCTCCCAAAATATTTGTCAATAGCTCCCTCCCTAGTTTCAGCTGTCTGTAAACTTTTCTTGTTTGTGTTCACCGACTTCCATATTACACTGAATAGCCTGCTATATAATTGTGTCCTTCACTCATGTTGTCACACTTTTACTCTCTTGCTACTAGTTCAGTTTATAAGTGTTGTGTAGCAGACAAGGAAGAAGACAAGCGCTGATTATAGGGATAATGCCATATGAGTGGATACTTTCTTGAGACAGGAAATAAATGGAGTATTGTATACAAACTTTGCCGAAGTTTGGTAAAGTCATAGTAGAAGACAACAGTGGGGGAGTATAGGAAACACACCTAAGATTTTTCTTTTCAGCAAAGCAAATGAGGTGTAGAAGACGATGTGAGTTTGAAACTAGGAAGAAATGACATGATACTTTCTTCTGAAGAATGACAAACGTTATAGGATAACAGGTAAGATAAAGGTTTGGATTTGTAGTGAAAGGATAGTGAGGGGGTAAGATAAACCAATATATACATTTGTGGAAATCCTGGGAATTCACAACAACTAATAGAACACAAGGTAATGAAGTCAACGTGACTATTTGGCCAGATATGGAGATACCCAAATGTTATCTGCATTTAACTCATCCAAGACTTATTAAAATGTATTGCTTGTAGGGAAGACAATACATTTGTATTGTATTGTCTGTGCGCAATCCACAATTAAACATGGAAACACAACCCAGTAAGGTTTCTGCTGAAACTCCTTGCCAAAGGTGGTGCTAATTTACCTGTAGCTGTTCGCAAACCATCTTAACACAAAGTGAAGAAAACTTTTTTGTCCTCTCCAAAGAAGACACTATTATAGCTACATTTGTTAACTTCTGCAGAGGACTTCTGTCTGAAGCCAGAAGTACTTGAAGCTAGCCAGTGTTCAGATAATCCAGGCATGTGGGGAGTGTTATTTTCATTCAGCTTTGATTGTTCGAGATGCTCGATGACAATCACGAAGCATTGATTATTATAAGTTTAAAAGTATACTCTGAAATAAACCAGACAAAACAATTAGTACTCAGATCAATAATGTCTATATAATTGTAGACTTTAAGATTTTTTTAACAGATTTTAGGTTACAAACCTGAGACTATGTTTTTTTACTTCCGGTATTGTTGGCAAATTACAACGGCAGCGATCCCAAAATGCTTCATGGTAGCTGTCTTCTACAGTGTATTAACAATAATATTACAAGACTGTCAGTAAATTTCCCATTATGAATTTACATTTACAGCAAAAAAATATGAATACAGTATGTTACATTTATTGTAAAACTACATAAATTTGACACAGAGCAGTGAATAAACACACTGTGAACACACACACACAGAGCAGTGGTCAGCTGGTACCTTGCTCAAGTGCACCCCAGTTGTTGAATTTGGGAGACCACCCAAGGGAAGATCATAACTCACACCACCTTCAACTTTGGGGATTGAACCAGCAACCTTCTGATCGCCTTATCCACCAGGCCATAACAGCAACAATGACCACCACTGCAACAAAGGCAATATAATGAAATTATCGTGAGGTTGAACTGAAACATAAGTGAAACTGCAGGGGCAGATGCGGACTTAAAATGTGGGCAGAACCTGACACTTTTATAATGTGTTTATCTGCAATCTTTGCGCACTCACATTCTGTCATAGTGTCCTCCCATTATTAGGTGCATCTCTTTCCTACCATTAAAACGTCAAGTTGCATAATGAAAAACCTTGGTTACATACATAGTATATACAGCTTAGTCCTACTCTACAATCAGTTGTACAAAATACTTTAAATATAATATATAATGTATTTGTTCAAGTTTCCACTACTGGCATCAGCTAGTGATTTTTTTTTTGTAACTTGACTAAACAAGCATGATTTGGCAAGAGGAAGAAAGCACACATCTTCAATACATGCTTTAAATTCAGAAAACACTCATCTATCAACACCATTAGACTTCAATCTATCTGAACATCTTGAACTGATTATCAAAGCAGTGATGATATTTAAAACCCCCTTTTCTTACAAAAGTCTTGTTTTTTTTTGCTATCTGAGTGCTTGCTGAGATACAGATCTGCTTCTTATTCATTTGCATGTCCTTGATTACTACGGTTAATTCCTCTGGGACTGAACCCCAGGGCTCAGTTTCCAGCATTGTACCTGCAAAATCAGCCTCCCTGTTAACCCTTTTCAAACCAACACAGGACCTCAATTTCTTGTGTTTTTTTTTTCAGGAAGTCGCATAATTCTCTCCAGACTGGTAGCTGGGGCTTTGGTATGAAGCGGTGGATATTTTTTTTCCTCCTCACATAATGAAGTGATCAGGCTGGTGAAGGATACCAGCTCTAATCAGTCCAAATACAATATAGCTTTATTTTAATCATCCCTTAATTTTTCACACTTCACCATCTTTTCACATCTGAGAAATATTTCCTTTTCATTGCTGCTAACTTCAGACTCAAATGAATAAATGATCAGTAATTTGGAGCTTTTTTACAAACTAATATGCCAATAACTTCAAATATTTCTCAAGGGTGAGTTAAAAATTCAACATTTTGAGTCAAACTGTCCCTTTAAAATGAAGAGTGGTTCAGAAATAAACATCAGTTTGTCACTCTAAGGGAAACAGGTGAGAAAAACTTCCTATAAATCGAAAGCTATATCAACATTTTCCTGTCCCGGTGCGGAAAACAAACCCATTCTCTGTCTTTCTTTGAAAGCACTTGCAGGCACTTTCAAATATGAACTTTCAGCTTCGGATGAAACATTTATGAACCGGACAGATCAAATCAAACACCTCTCTAGGTTTTTCATTATTTATTTTATGGCCTTTTTTCTCTCAAGCCATAGAAACTGGAAAAGCTTTTGAAGTAAGGCGTTATAAACATGATGTTACGCTTCTGATGAAGTTGAAATGCTTGAGTTAATCTCTTTAAATAATGACAAAGATCTAGCATATTTTAATCATTCAAGTTAATCTACATCTGTAATAATCGATATGAAATTGTATTCAAAGTCACAATTGGTAAATCACTGTTTAGGTAACAAAGAGGAGTTTTACAAGCAAACACAAAACTAAAAGTCAAAAAGTATACATTAGGTTATTTGTTTATAGGATGTTGATTAGAATTGTAACAGTAATATCCATGTGAGGAAGCTGTTAATTCCAACATGTTTACTCTATTAAATGACACACTAACTTTCTTCACAAAAATAATATTTACCTTCAAGTTGAGTCTGCAAAATGATTCTCTAAGGAATACAGTGTTGCCAAACTCCTGTTTGAGGGGCAAGAGTCGACCTGTAGTCTTCAAATCCTTGTCACCACACCAATTCTGTTTCCCCAGGAAAGCTGTCTGGGTCTAGTCTGTCTGACCTTTTTAGACTGGTGTTAACCTCTTTGTCATTCTAGATCCTTTTTTCCTGCTCCCGACCCAGGTCAAAGAGTGGTAAAGACCTCTGCATCTCTAATTTAGGTAGGAAAGTATCGACAGTCACATTCTTTCCTGTAGCCAGCTGTGTGTCATGGTGAAAGCCCAAAGGTGCGATGGTGTTTGTGAGAAAAGCCTTTGAATGGATCATATTTCTCTGTCTGGCTTTAAAGCTCTTGAATGAATATATTAAAATGAAACAGTCATGCAAAAAAAGTATTTTATCTTGTCTCACACCTCATGTTTAACACAAAGATAATATGATTTTTTTTCATACAATTTTGCTTAGGTCTATTTTTCAAACGACTCAATCATTCAATGGAAAATTATGAATTTGCCCGTGTACAATTAACAATTTAAAAATTGTGTCTGATAATTTCCTGTGCATGACCAGTTTTTATTGTCATTTTAGATATAGATTAAAATAATCCCTTTATCTTTACACACATCCAGCCCCGAGAGAACTGGAGTATTCAGAGAGTACAGAGAGGGGACATTGTGCTGACATTCTTGAATGTATTTTTTAGGAATTAATTAAGCTAACATGTTAACCTTAAGTCTGCTAAATGGTTTTCTGGTGTGACGTTAACATTTTAATTTTAAATCTTGTTAGGTATTTTTTAAATCTTTGGTACTTGTGTGCATACGTTCATCTATTGTTAGACCTGTGTAATGTTTGAATATTTTAAACAAGATAAAATCCTTGTTTTGTGTGTGCACTTTTAAAACCCTGTTAATTACTGTTTGTTTAAAATAATTACTATTACATAAAAATAAAATATTGTTAATAAACTATGTGGTTCCTTTGTGTTTTGTCTGTAATGAAAAGAAATATCAACAAAATTTTTGTGGTTTGTTCTGGTGACCCATTCTGTATTATTGAAAATATAAGTATTACAATCAGTTTCATTGATTTCATGTATTAGTTTGTTTCCTAAGCTAAACTCACTGTTATTCAGTTATACTGTTTTTGTTCTGTTTCAAGTGTATCCTTGCCTCTGACATCACAGAACACAATCTCTACTGTTGTGAAGGAAGCTAATGCGTGGTGCATTCATAAACATTCATTCACAAAGCTTTGACAAGATGTAAGTGTTCAGGGGAAAACACTGTTACAAAATTAGTTTCTGTTGTCTACATGTGATCTCAACATGTTTAAACACAGAAATTCTTAAATCAGTTTTTAATTTATATTTATTTTTTAGTTAACTCGAAGTTACATTGGTTACATTTTTACAACGATTTTTTTTTTTTACTTTTTAGCAAAAAAGAGAAGTCTAATGACTTATTAAGATGTGAGCCAAGATAACCTTCTTTTTTTTTTCAAAAGTAAAACAAACACTTAAGGTAATAATAGGGCAACTACTACAACTTGATCACTTGACGTCACAGAGGTGCGTGACATCAAGACGCACAGATTAAACATAGATTCGCAGCTGCCGGCACAATGAAGGAAGCGCCATTTTCAGGACAAAGCTTGCACCCAAAATCTTCCAAAGTGTGGAATTATTTCTCATTAAACGCTCTTTAGAAGATGGTGAGCTGCATGCTATGCATTAACGAAAGCCCGTTGGTATTTCAAATGCTGAAACATCAGTAGGGTAAGTAAAAACTATCGCTTATTGTGTAATATTTATATTGTTTAAGTGCATTTGTTTAAACTGTTTGCTAACTTTGGGACAGTCGCTCTAGATCTATGGGCTACTTGCACAACTCTTCAGAGATAAATTTTTTGGGGTTGGGGTCTTAGCAGGCGCTCCTACGGTTTACCAGTCCCACGTTAGTCCACAACAAAGTTAACGTGTTGACCACCAAATCTGTTTTCAAAATTAACAGTTTAACAAATGTTTTGCTCTTTATATATTTATATTGTGAGAAGTTTTACAGTTCAAGAACAAACTTTGCATTTAAGGTTTAAAATTTCAGAATTAAATATCATTGAACTCTATTTGTTGTTTTTGCCTTTTTTTAGAGTTTACTTCTGTACATAAATAATACCCTGATTTATAGTTTAACAGCAAATAAAAAAATATTTAGTTTTATAAGATTAATTGAATAATCAAAACAATACTCTGCAAACTAATCGATTATAAAAATAGTTAATAGTCTTATAATTGAGATAAACACAGACAGATACACATACTTCTTACCCATTCTTAGCTTTAATTGTGTTCTTTATCAGTTTGAAAATAGCTAAACAAGACATCTGTTTCTTTAGGACAGCAAAGACCAGGTTATCAAATGAGGATGTGAGTGAACTTGAACAAATGATTAATCTATCCCTTCTTTATTTTCACAATCACATTGTAGCACTTCATACTACTGCAGTGGACCGGTCGGAGAAAGTACTTCCTTCAGGATCATCTGCTTGTTCTAAATCTTCTGATATAAACTCTCTTTGTTCCAGGGTGAGTTTTTATTGAAGTCCAGCCATCACTGCCTACAAGCTCTACATACAGCTCTGTGATGGACGCTGATGGAAAGTGCATTTCTAAACATATATATATAGCATCATACCAGCAGCCAGCTTTGTTAAACAGCATTGTTCCTGCATTGGGTGGTGCATGCTGGGAAATCCTTCTCATGCCCTTATCTGGATTTACAGGTCTGACCACACTTTAATGAAGGGATGTTTACCACTTCAGTTGAAGCCCTTATGAAGACCAGAATTGGGACATCCCTACCCCTGATGTGAATGTTAGGGGTAATGGTTAGGACCAAGGGAGAGAAATTAAGTGTAGCTTTCATCTTTGGTCCAGTATTTCACAAAGCCTTGGTTTACCACTTATGTCTGAGAAAGTAACAGTGGAGTAAGATGTTTAAATCAATTAGGCGCTAAACAAGGAGTGCAAGCTGTACAATTAGGAAAAGCCAGCATGCATAAAAAAACATAACACAGGTTCTAGTTTTTGTATCATTTAAAGTTTAAGGACTACATAGAGCTATTGGTTGAAATCCATGGTATTTATTGTGGAAATGCTTTAGGAATTGTTACATGCTCCCACTGACCCTGGTCAGGAAGATGGGTGGTTAATTTTCTTATTTATATGGAAAGCTTCAAGGCAGAATCTCTTGTTTAGGAGTCTGATCACTGAACACCACCCTGTAATCACTTCATGTTGCTTGGAAAACCAGCATGAGCTAATATGTGATGTTTCCTGTTGAACGCAAGACTGGGATTGATAACACTAATACTGTCAGATATCTGGAGTTTGTTTTGACTTCATCATTGACTTTGTGTTCTGTTTTTATATATTTTGACCAGGGTAAAAAAAACACATCTAGAAATAATGGTCATTTAAGAACAAACAAACCCTTCTGATTTCATGCAACTTTTTGTTCTTGATGTGAACATAGTATTACAGTGTTGTGTAGAAATCTTCACCAACTCATTGTTACAGAAATTGTCGTAATTTAGCAAATCTAGAGGTTTTTTTTTCATTCAGCAGATGTTTGCCATATAATTTAAATATCATGAAAAAGTTTACTTCAATAAATTCACTCAAAAATTAAACTTGTATTTCATATTAATTTATCACACACAAATGTATATATTTCAGTGTTTATTTTGACGAATATATCAGACAACTAATGAAAATCCCCTAATAAGTATCTTAGAAAATGAGAACTTAACGTAAGATCAGTACAACAAAATTATTTTTTTTAAATTTTGCCCACTGAATATGAACATTATTAGCATATACAGAACTAATTTCTAGGTTTGAGCTCTGTATACTTGTATTACTGCGGAGTGGAATGTGGCATTGTTCAGGTGTTATGAGAGCCCAGCCCAGGTTGACCATGTTTTCTTTATCTCTGAACTTGCTAATGTGTTTTTGAAGTTTACTTCAGCTTGAGGTCACAATGGATTTTTTTTTGTAGAGAACTGACATTGTGAGTTCCAAATTTTGAAGAAGCAAAACAGATAATCACACTACCCTTGTTCAAGAACCACAGATAGCAGACATCAACCAATGATCAAGAGGCAGGCAGCAAAAAAAAAATCACTAGTCCAGAGAAGCATTTAAAAAATTGTATCAGGTAAAACTAGCACCAAATTGAGATTGCTATAATTAGCAACATGTGAAAAATGCTTTAGACATGAAACAGTACTGGGAATGGAGCCTTCTATACTTACATTTACTACCTGATAACAAGGAATGTAATAGTTACTTTCATAAAACCTATTCCCCAAATTGGGAACTGCCATGTTTTTTCAAATTATGACATGGGAGCCCTGCCCTCGACATGGGCCAATCACTCCCCATACTATGTACTTGCTCAGCTTACCTAGAGATTATGAAATTTGCATACACCTACAATAGAAGAAGTGAATGCTACTGTTACTTCCTGTGTTGCTTCTGGAGCCGGCACTTACCCCCTAGGCAATCAGAGACTTACTCACAACCTTAAGGTTGTGTCAAAGGGACATACTTTTTTGTTCTCTATTCTTTAAACTTTAATAGTCAGACACCAAGAGGGTCCTTCTCCATCTAGGCCTCAAGTCGTTTGATTTCATTTTTAATCGCAATCAGTCTAAAATATCTTACTTAATTGACTCTATTAGAGGAGGTAGTGAGTCACATTGATCCATGCTACAAGAAGACCGTACTCACCACATCGAAGGCTGGATTTAGTCCTTTCAGCAACTTCATACATTGTACTGTTTCAGTGACGGACCAACGACTTGCAAATGGGGTAAGGACAATGCAAAGCTAGGTAAAGATATAGTTTTAGAGAGTTAAGACTTTCAGAGAACTGCTCAGCCCTTCCTGTTTTGGTCATAACATTGCGGGTACGAAACAGGTTGTCCTTCCAGAGAAGGCTCACATGTGGACAGGACATAGGACTACTCAGTTTGAGTCTATCTGTTGGGGCGAGAAGAGCCAAAAACCGTGAGGAAAAGCCTTTTTGTCTCCAGGGGAAATATGGTGTGGGTGTTTTGGCAATTAGGTGACATAAATTGGACTTGACTCCATGAAAAGACAGTCTGACCTTAAAGCTTGATTCCATGAAAAGGCAGTTGGACCACGAAAAAGACATTCTGGCCTTAGAAGGAGTGACGCTTTTCTGATAAGGATACGCAACTAGAGACAAATATCTGCCACATGAAACTTATCTACAAGGATAACTTTCTGTATATATACCCCACCTATGGAGGGACAGAAAGGTACAGTTTTGAGAGTCGGTTCTGTAACCATCCTTGCTGCTTTTCAAAGATCTTATGCTGAAAAGTAAAGAGAAAATCGGACTTAAAGTCGTAGTCTGTCGGTATTGAATTTATGTTCAAAAGTTTATTTTAAATCTAGGGGTGAAAAACAACCACAATGGGTGCACCATATCCCATAGGAATGGCGCAGTCCAGGATGAACAACCTTCTCACAGGACAGAGCTTGGAACTAAGCCCAAACTGAAAGCAGGTCTCATTGGCAAAGAGTGCAGATTAGTTCAGTGTGGAGTTCACCCGGCAGTAGAACTCCCTGTATGATCTGTCCTAGGGTCACTTTTGTACGGACCTCTTCCCCTGGTGACACCTTGGATTGAAGCATTCATGGCATGCAGGGAAGAGGCAGAGGCAGCTTGACCTACATCAGCATACACTTTTGTCATCAAGTCTGATGAGAAGCTCAGCTGGTGGGACAGGGGAGGGTCTTGGCTGATTGCGCCAGGTGGCAGGATTGCCAGGGCAGAGATGAACCGCAAGAGCCTGTTCTACCGGGAAAAATGCATATTTTCCCTTCTCTGTCACGTCATCAAAGGGAGCAAAAGAGGGGAAAATGGCAAACCTTAAATTTCTAATTAAATTATAATTTTCAATTTAAATTAAACTATATGTCTTCAATAGATAACAGCTGCCTAACTATTAAAACATGCATCGCATGACTAAAGTCTGCTGACTCCCCTCAATGTTGCTATTTTACAATCTTAATAAGCAGAAATATCACATAGAGAGAGAGAGAGCTTGATGCTCACACACTTGTGACATCCAAAGTAGTAACAAATCAAATACTAAGATTAGGACCAAGAGCAATGACTAGGAAATGTTAACTGCTACACAATTCATGCTACTTTTTATTTATAATAAAACTTAAAACAGGTTATAGAAACATACCTGGCTCTCTCTTTGAGTCTAAATGCATAAAGATGAAAATACCCACAATGCTACATTAACTTTCATCCGGTTGGCATCCACCATTCATACAATATCTTTTCCTCTTCTTTACATTCAGATAAACTGTATGATTTAACACATTTATTTTATTATTATAATTTTTATTATTGGATTTTTTTAAAATAAATAAATGTATTTCTGATAAAGGTAATCGTTTGTCACAACCTTTGCCATGCAACCCTAATGAATTGTTTCAGTGAAATTGACATCTAATGATGAAGAATTAAATGCATTTTACTCATTTTCTTTTGCACTTTGAATACTCAGCCTAGTCCATTGGTAGCTTTTTCCAACCATCGCAAGCTCATGGTAGAGATGAGTAATTGTGAAAACAACAAGGTCATCATTGCTCTGTGTAATCAGTGTCTCCTGGAGGGTCATCGCTCCCTCTAACCCCCCCACATGCACTCCTGCCGCAGGGACCCAGTGTGCAGGGAGCACCTGTGTAGCTCCATCACCCCAGCTGACCATATGGATGGGTCAGAGAACATGTAGACACACTATCACACCTGGACACTATCACACACAGAGACGCAGAGGGAAAGACAGAGAACACATGCACCTGTGCTTTAGAAAGCCCATGCCCCTCCAAATACTAGATTTGTTAGAATAAAGGAAATGAGTAAATGAGGGAGAGAGTGTGTGGGGTTGGGCATGCAGCAGTGAGGACAAATTTTGTGGAAGTGACCTAGACCTACTTGCAGCAGAAGGATTTGTATGCTTCTGTGCCAAGTCTTTTTATAAAAATAATCTTTACTCTGATGCTATTATTAGCTTTACTGACATTAGTGGTGATATTTTCAGGATCACACAATATCTGCAGAAAACCAACTCTTAGCCCTACAGGTCAAACTGAATCCTCTTTCATTAACAGCTTTGTTCTTGTACTTTGCTTATTGAGTGTTGGATTGTAAACAACACACATTTAAAGGGTGTTTATAAGATGACATTATTTCTGTACAGTCATTTAATGTTTAATGCATATGTGGCAATTCATCATACTTATTAATAAAAGGTCATGATATTAATACATGTGCTATTCACTTAAATATGTACAATATTTAGTTATGTAACTATTTTTAAAAGTAAGCTGTACATAAAAACACGTCTCAACAAGAAGTATGCTGTGTAAAGGCATTATTTAAATTTTCAATTTTATTTAATTTATTTTTTAAATGAAAATTGCTTACCTGCAGTTCTGACGTAGGGAAAATTGTGTTGTGTTTGTGTGAAAGTATGTTGGATAGACAATGCTACTTTCACAACAGAAAGTCCATGTCAGCGTAGCTCAGCTTACCTTACCTATAGAGCTAGTTCTTTTGTTGACATTGGGATAATTACTTCATGTATACATTATGGATTTCTGTTGGCTGCAGCTGTGTCACATTCAAGACTGTTCTGCAGACATAAAAACTAAAATATGATTTACCTAAAACATTACTAATCAAAGCCAGTTAAATCCAGTCTGGCTTTCATACTGTGAAAGCAGGTTTGAAAATATTCTCTTCACCATTTCTTTGTTCACTTTAACTTTTGACTGTCAGAAACATCTGTGATAGAGCTGCTGCAGAACTCAGTCAGTGAGTGAATGTGTAATAACTGTAAAAACGATGCATATCGTCACTCAATATTCAGATGCATATTGTTCAGAAAACAATTACAATTCATCACAGACAAAATGTATAGCACAACCCCTTGTCGACACCCATTGCAGGGATTAAAAAACTAAACTAATAAAAAAAAGTTTTTTTTTTGCTGTCTCTTTAAAAAAAAAAGAGACAGGGTTTCTTGGTCATTTCATTTTTTGCTGAAGAATAGCTCAGATATTTTCTCAGTATATCAAACATAGTGGCCCTGGTCTGGATTAAGTACATGAAATATGTATAGCTTTTTGTTGTGTTTTATTAGATACATTTTGTCAGTTGTTGTGGATAAGTGTTGTGTTTTTTTCTAGTTTACAGTCTGATTCCATGGTAAATTTAGTGATAAGTGTTTGTTAATAAAATTACAGTTGGGATTTATTCAGTATCTTGTGAAGCATTTTTCCTACAGAAAAAAACGGTGCGTATTCAGATAGAAATTTAGTTTTTTTTTAATATATTTTTTGGTTTGTTTGTTAATTATTAAGTGTGTTTACTTTTTTTTTACAACAAAAATATGCTTTATTCAACCTTAAATTAAAAACGGTTCAGCTTTTATTTATTTACATTTCAAATTGCCTTCAAAATATTAAAATATATTGAATCTAGTAGGGGCGTCACGGTGGCGCAGTGGGTAGCACGGTCGTCTCACAGCAAGAAGGTCGCTGGTTTTAGGCTCGACTGGGGCAGGTGGCATTTCTGTGTGGAGTTTGCATGTTCTCCCCGTGATCGCGTGGGTTTTCTCCGGGTGCTCCGGTTTCCCCCCAAGTCCAAAGACATGCGGAATAAGTGAATTGAATAAGAACGATTGCCCATAGTGTGAATGTGTGTGTGAATGTTTCCCAGCAATGGATTGCGGCAGGGAAGGGCATCCGCTGCGTAAAACATATGCCAGAGAGTTGGCGGTTCATTCCGCTGTGACGACCCCGAAAGGGAATAAAGCTGACATGAAGATGAATGAATCTAATAGGACTATAGATCAATATAAATTTAAAATAAAATCTTTATGTAGTTGTACGTTGGGATCTGTAAATGGCTATTATTTAATTAAAATTAAACAGTGACGCTTCTGTTTTTGTTTTTTCTTCCTTCTTCTGTTTCCAGCTATCCCTGTGTGATGATCATAGAAATGGTATTAAGAACTTCTCGTTAGTAAGAGTCTGTTCACACTAACTTCACCTGTAATTATGGTCTTCTATTAATGATTATGCCTTTCTCCTCTGTTTGGTGCTTTTGAGGCTTGTGTAAGTCTAATGTATCACTCTGTGTTACTTGATGATTTCCTTCTTTTATATTTGTGAACTTGAAATGCCTTTTATATGGTTCTATGGGATCTTTCTTCTCACAAACACCTGCTGTAGAATTGCATAACCAGTTAGGAATAATTCAATTTCTGATAGCATTTATATATATTAGCAATCTTTTTAATTTTATCAATTATTATATTCCTGTTTGAAAAAATGATTTTTAGGGAAAAAAAACAACACATCAAGCAGCGCATCAAGTGCCCCACCAAAGAGGGGAATGCTTTGGATTGGACTGTTACACCTCTAAAAGGATCCTATAAAGGATGCCTACCAAGGCGACCCCTGCGCAGCTGTAGGACTCTATGGCCACTGCCTGGTCCACCTTATTCCATCATATAAGCAACCGTTCAAGGCTTCTAACCCTGCAGTGACAACCAGTAGGATGGACCAGTAAAGCAGAGCGGGATCTTCAAGCCTGCTTCGACTGCACTGATGGAGTGTTTTTTAATCTGCTGCTTCAGACCTGGACGAGCTCACTGACTCTGTCTCATCATACATCAGTTTCTTTGAGGTAATATGCATACTCACTTGGACTTTTTTAACATTCAACAACGACAAAATGGTGCTGGATTACCTGAAGGATTTCACTGGTCCCCTACTGGACCCCCTGCAGTTTGCCTACCGATTCAATTGGGCTGTGGTTGATGCAGTCAACATAGGGCTGCACTATATCATGCAACATATGGACAAACCAGGAACTTCAGCTCAGTGTTTAATAACCTTCATCAGCTCTCAGTTCCTGACTATCTCTGAGTGGATCACAAGCTTCCTGGCTTGTAGACAACAGCTAGTGAGACTGGGGATATTTACTTCTGACACCATCAGCACTGCCGCCCCCCATGAGTGTGTTCTCTCCCCGCTACTCTTCTCCCTCTACACCATCGACTGACTCCTGACAAGACTCCTCTGTGAAGCTCCTGAAGTTTGCTGATGACACCACTGTTGACTCCATTGCAAAGAAGGCTGTACTTCCTGTGCCAGCTTAAGAAGTTCAACCTCCCACAGATGCTGCTGGCCCAGTTCTACACAGTGATCATTGAGTCTGTTCTGTGCACCTCCATAACTGTTTTGTTTAGCTCTGCGTCTAAATCAGACACCCGGAGACTCCAGAGGACAGTTCACATTCCCTTCCTTCAAGAACTATACACCTCCAGAATGAGAAAGATGGCTCTCAAAATCACTCTGGATGCTGCTCACCCAAGCAATCACCTCTTCCAGCTCTTACCCTCCTGCCATCGCTTCTGAGCCCCAAAGAGTAGGACAGCCCGGCACAAACATAGCTTCTTCTCTCAGGCCATTCAGCTCCTGAATCCCTATATATGGTTGTCTGTACATATTAAAGTTGGTTACCTCAGAGTTTTTGTGCGTCTTGTTGAGTTGAGAGACTGGATGCTTTTGTGTGGACAAATTTCGATCAAACATTGGATTTTCTTGCTCCTCCACAAACATCCGTTTCCAGCCATGTTAATCTGTGTAAAAAAGCAAAAAGTCGAGGAGTTTTTACATCACGTCGAGCGCAGATAACTTTCTCTTTGATCTATGTCCCACCCATATCTCCACTAGACAGCATGAACAGTTTCAGAGACTACCTCTTGAAGCATTTTCAGAAACGGTTTTCATTCATTCATTCATCTTCATGTCGGCTTTATTCCCTTTCGGGGTCGCCACAGCGGAATGAACCGCCAACTCTCTGGCATATGTTTAACGCAGCGGATGCCCTTCCCTGCCGCAACCCATCGCTGGGAAACATTCACACACACACTCATTCACACTTTAACACTATGGGCAATCGTTCTTACTCAATTCACTTATACCGCATGTCTTTGGACTTGTGGGGAAACCGGAGCACCCGGAGAAAACCCACGTGATCACGGGGAGAACATGCAAACTCCACACAGAAATGCCACCTGCCCCAGCCGAGCCTAGAACCAGCGACCTTCTTGCTGTGTGGCGACCGTGCTACCCACTGCGCCACCGTGACACCCAGAAACGGTTTATGGAAACAAAAGAATTACTTAAGCACATGCTACAATTTCTGCAAATTTCCAGTTGCTCCAAATTTGTTGTTCTGTTGCTGCACTTTACTTTTACTTTATGCTTTGGTCTGCACATTACCTCCAAAGCACATTTCTTAAATCCATGGACTTCTGATATAGTTATAATTCTATTACTTTATATTTTTACTACCTCCACTCATCATACACCTTGTTCTATTTATTTTTAGCTTTACCAATTTACTTATATAAGCTGTGTTTATTGTTCAGAGTCATTGTGTCATTAAATGTAAAGTGTCATTTAATTTACCAACACTGAAGAGTACCCTTATACCACAACAAATTTCTTGTGTGTGTGCACATGTACAGTTGGCAATAAACAGGTTTCTGATTCTGAATTTATCTTAGGTCTAGAAGAAATGTAATAGCTTAGAAATGGGGGTTAGATTTATAAAAAAAAATGTATATATAATTTAAAATGTTTAAAATATTGTCACATTATCATTCCTTACAATAGCAGACTTTAACATTCCAACTTGACAAAAAGCTGCTCCTTTAAATTTGATTCTGTCCATTTTTTATTTCTTATGAAAATTTAATATGTTTACACAAAACAAAAAATCATATAATACATACAAATGCAGGGTTCCATAACAGATTTAATCTACTGTCATTGTATTTAGCACAAGCATAACTAGTTAGTATTTTTTTCACAACTTGGACCAAGTTGTTTGTGCCAACTATTCTGGTCATTCAATTATGATTTACAACCATTAACTTCTACTGATTAAACTGATCATTAGAAGCGATGGGGCAAATGATGTGTGCTGTCCTCCCCCGGTGTCCGTGAACATCATGCCAGCGGTTTCTATGCACCACCAGGGAGCCCTGGTGATCGTCTGCCAGCCCGGCTAATCCCTAATCATTCACGGCTGACTTGTACAAACTGCTTGTGCGGGCAGTCGATTCTGCTCTTTGGCATCAGACATGCCCGCTCTCTGCTTCCCTTCAGTAAATAATCAAAAGGTGCCTTTGGTTGTCTGTCAATCCTCCTCTGGAAAAAGAGAGTGCTGAACATTGATTCACTGATAATGTGCACTTGTTATTAGAAATAGTTGACATCTTTTTTCGAACCATTATTTCAACCTCAAAAGTAGGAAAATATATGCCGATATAAGTCAGGCCATATTCATGCATGCACATGTGTTTTTTAACCCATATATTTCTTTCTTATATTAAAAAAATCACAAAGTCTCACTTCTTTGAAAGGAGAAAAATGTGTCATGAGTATGGCAGCCCAATGCACCTGTCTTGAATCCCATCTGAACTTAGAGTCAACTCACTAGGGTTAATAAGATGTTAATACACCCTTTATATAACCAGAAATAACAACTGCAACTGTTTCTGGGAAGTCTGTTTATGGACATATTAAGCACATTTGTGCGGTCGTGCATTGATGTTAAGTGAGAAGGTCTTGCTCTCAGACACCCCTCTAAGTCATCCCAAATTTGTTCTATTGGGTTGAGGACTCTGAGGATCAGTAAAGATAATTTGATATTATATATTATAGTTCTGTATTTGACAAACACACACACACACACACGCACACGCACGCACACGCATATATATATATATATATATATATATATATATATATATATATATATATATATATATATATATCAGAAACATATATAAACATATATATTATGTTTAGATTCAGAATTCCTAATCTATTTCTTTTTTGACACCCAAAATGCCAATGGGTCCACCAGACCTTCATATACTGTCTAAGTAACAATATTGACACCACACAAGAGTTAAATATGTTCAAGCAGATTCAAATTATTAACCACATTTTTTCTGTGATACATATTATGTTTGTAGTATAATTATTTTGATAATTGTTTTGTTATTTTAAAGACAAACAGCGCTTGCATCCTGAGACTTAGAACGTGTGTAGCTTAGACATAGTAACTTAGTTTTGTGTTTTTATTTTCAGGGTTGTAGTCACATTTCCTTTAGCTTTTTCATTCAGTGTAGTTTACAGCTTTGCTTGAATAAACTACTAAACAAGATCAAACATAATTAACAGTGAATTTCAATAATTAAAAACGTTGAAAGTTCAATAAAAGTGTTCCATATAAACAGTGCAGTTTTTATTCTGATTGAGTCAAGCCCTAGAAAAAATAACTACAGACAGAGGTGTTTTAGCCAGGGAATCGACACATTTAATTCTCTGAATAATAATGAGCTTTACACACAGGTGAGGGTGTAATACTCATACAAACCTTCATTAGAGTGTAAATACAAATGTCACTCTGGGAATTAAATTATGCAGCACAATAAATATATGTGCATTGAACAACCCCAAAGTTTATCCCAGGCTTAATCTGCTAATTATGATTTAAATGTAATTATCGTTAAAGTTATTGAAAGAATCCATAAAGTTAAATTAGCCCAAGTTTTTGTGTGTACTAGAATGAGATTTTGTCAGCTGTGAGTTGTGCAGGCATTGTGAAGCTTCCCAAAGGTCTGGGGTTATCGTCACTTCTTGTATTAATCTAATAAGTGAAGTTTAGGTGCTAATGGAGGGCCAGGTGCATGTGTGTGTGGTGAGAGGCCTCAGGGACGTTGCTGTGAGAGTGTGTGAGTGTGTGCATCAGGTGGGCTTGAACTGGCTCATTTGACTCAGACAGCATGCGCTTTGGACGTGTCCTAACCTGAGCGGCATGAGGCATCTGCCTAATGATGAAAAACTGGAGAGTGTCATCAAAATGATCACCTCAGCCCACACCCCCTGCCCACACTTGCCTTCTTTCTCCCCTGACTTGGACAGTCATTCTCAAACTTTTTCTGGTGTAAAAATATATTTGCCTAAACATGCAAAGATCTTGCTCGCTTGCTTTAAACTAAGTAACAACATCAACACAAAAAACTAAACAAAAAGAACATATTTTACCATCTATCAAATAATTTCCCACTTTTAGAGTAAAATATACTTTTTCTCAGAGAGCATGTAAATAGTAATAATAAAAAATAGCCAAGGTACAGAGTTGTCATACTATCAATAAATATAGCTTTTTATATAAAATTGGTTAAATATTTGTTGTTTAAACATTTGTTTACAAACATAGTTTTCATTTGCTTTGTGAATAATACAAAATGTCCTTTAAATGTTATCCTTCCATTTTTTATCCTTTTATTTTTTGGGAGGGGGCACTCTGATAATCATGTACAATATTTTCTTTGATTTGAAAATCTTCAAATAATGTCTTACTTAAGTTTAGTTTTGCTCTAAAATTTACACTTTTTGCCAAACTTCATTTTTTTTTACTATTTAAAAGTTTATATTTAAAAAGGCCAAATGGTATTTGTTCTGTGTTAGTTAACATTGACGACAATGATTACCTGAGTTCTCAACTCAACTGTGAATGATTATTCCGTCAGACATGGTCAAGAGCTCATCAAGGGAAGGAAGAACACTTGATTCCCTTCCTTTGTATGTGGCACTTCAACATCAGTTGCATGCTTGGTTCTCTAGCTCAGTTTTTGTCCCGTAGTTATGTTTGTTTAATTTCTCTTGGCTTGATCCCACTCATTTATAATGAGTGTCTAATTAAAAAAAGAGGGTTGCATTTCTATCTACCTCTTTTTCGGCTTTGTCCTAATACTATATTTCTACCCCTGTAAGTTCTCAACTTTGTTTCAAGGGTTAGGGGTAGGGCTTGATGAGTGAAAGGGAATTGTGGCATTCATGCGATGGAGTTTGAAAACCCTCATATACAGTGTGAAACATGTAAATATATTGTTACTATAAAAATTATTACATGCCAATTGTGGTAGTTGGCACTAACAACAGATTACATTTAACACGCTTTAAAATACAATTACACACTTTAAAATACAACATGACCTTTTGTGAAGTTCACCTTTGAATTCAGAACTTTATTTACAAAAACATTTAACATCTGCATTGCCAGTGGGAGACTGAGAGGTCAGCATGACCCATTGCTAGATTAAAATAACCACATTCGTTCTGACCCTGGATAACACAAGTGCACCTTTTACACACTCACACAGTCCAAAATAATTCCTCAGAGATCTGACTCATGGAGGGGACCTGGACCAAAGCTGGCACTTTTTCCAAATCCTGCTCCTGTTGTTCCAAATCATAAATAATAGCTCCATTTCCTGCTACAGTGGCCCACAGCCCACCCCATAAACCATTAGAGGCAATTTGCAGTCACCCCTCAGACTTACTTTATCTCAAACATTATCAATGAGCCTGTCATGCACGGCTTGAACCTTCTTTTGTTATTTTCGGCTGTTCTCTCAGTAGGACGTGCGGCTCAGAGCCCGACCGGGCGCCCCAGCAGACCAGCAACAGGATGTCATACACCTGTTTTGCTTAAGGCAGGGCCTGGTGCTCTTTTTTGGGCACATATACTTGCTCACAGGGGCTGGGTTGGCTGGACGGATGTGTCAGGATGTGAGATGTAGGCTAATGAAGGTGCAGCTGTTGCGTAAGGAAAATGCCAGGGGCTGGAGTGTCCCACCGTGATCCTTAATTTACGTCCCTCCTTTGCCTCACTCACCTTCATCTGCAGATGCGAAGGCTTGGTGCCCTCGCCCAGATGGTTTCTCGCCCACGGCACTCTGTGTGAGTGTGTATCTGTTAAATCATGTGCATACCATAGTATTTAGAAGGCAGGTGTGTGGCAGCCTTTAAGGTTAAGGAAATACTACTAAACAATACCAACATTATCATCATTTTGTTGAGTGAATAAGCCCAGTTTTTTTGTTTTTGTTTCTGAAACATTTCAACTGTTTCTGCTGTTGAGAAAAGAAAACTAATGTTTGGGGTGGTTGAGAAATCCAAGACTAGTCAATTGCAAACTGGAGTTTCTCAATCTCTGGCCCTCCTCTCTTCATTGGTTTGGTGAGTTCTATTATTCACAGACATGGATTCCCAGTTGTGTCTGCCAATTTCTGATTCACCTAATTTCTTCAGCAATCACTCTGTAAAATCAGGAATCTTGTGGCGCTTTTCATTTACATAACACTGTACAGTTCTGCACTGTATACTGCAGTTTTCCATTGTGTGTGGGTCATGGAAGCGACACGGTTATTAGTACCTATAACTGGTTTTATAACCTACACTAAAGCTGAAACTGACACTTTTCTTATTGATTGACCAGAGCAAGCATGTCTTGCAAAGCCCTCCAAAATCACTAATAGTGGAGAACCTGCACTGAGGCATCATGAGACTTGCACCAGCCAACTCCCCATAACTGCTGAAAGGAACCATAATGGCATGGACATGTGATCTGTAAACATCACAAACTCCCAGAAGACATTGTGAAAAACAAACTGTACATCTTTTGTTATTAAAAGTTTAAACCATAAAGAACTACATGCTCATTAAGCTGAATTTAACCCAGGCCCCGGGGAAAAAAAAACTTCATTCTCTATTTATTCATTCATCTTCATGTCGGCTTTCTTTCCTTTCGAGGTCGCCACAGCGGAATGAACCACCATATCTCTGGCATATGATTTACGCGGTGGATGCCCTTCCAGCCGCAACACATCGCTGGGAAATCCTTTTCTATTCAATAGATCTTAATGTTTATTTGTTCCTTGTCCAAGCTTCGATCATTGACCTGTGTGAAAAAAGGGGCACCCTGTACATTGCTCCTCTATCGACTCCTCCTAGATGTTTTAATTTGCTGTCTCCTTAGATGGGGCTGCTGAAAGGAGAGTAGGAGTAAGCGGTGGGAGCGCTGACCTAGAACGAGAACTGCCACATTTCCTTTTGTAGTGTCACTTGACCCAAACCCTCTTCCTCCTTCCTGGTCATGGAGACCTGCAACAAATTCCTTTATGGCAACCCAAAGAGGCTATCAGGAACCACAGGAACATTGAGAAAATGTTTATGATCTTGCGGTAACATTCTAGCTTAAGTGAACAAAAGATGTTGGCTCCTGACCACTAGGGTGGACATTATGTGACCAATTGAGCTTGCAAACACTTTCGTCGATTTAAGCACAAAGTCTGTCGCAGCTCGCAGGTATTCAGTAAGACCTGGGTGTCAGCTCTACACTTGCATCTCTTTCAATACCTCAAAATTAGCCATGGCATGCAGGGCAAAGCAGCAGCGTAATCTCTATAATGTCAGGTCTGCAGAAAAAAGATGGGGCCTCGACTGATTATGCCAAGTGGCAGGATTGCCAGGGCCAAGATATGCCACAAGAGCCTGCTCCACCTAGGGAATAGTATAAAAACCACTCGCTACCATGCCATCAAGGGGAGCTAGAGAGGGGAGACTGGCTAACCTTATTGGGAGAGGTTTCTTGCATGATCTAACCAGCTCCTGATGCACCTCCAAGATAAACAGGAAAGGGGTGGCAGTAGGGCAGCTTCCAGAAGGGACCACAGAAACCACCAGTCCAGTCTGGAAATCTCAGGTCCAAGGGGCCTCAGGTCCAGTAGCCCGGATTAGCACCTTGGCCATCTCCTCTGCGGCACCGTGAGCTACAATCCCAGAATGAGAGAGCGCCAAGCTTTCTCCTTAAGAGATGAGCCGTCTCTTTCGATATAGAAACCGAGATTGTATCATCAAGCTTATAGGAGCTCGAATTCTGCCTCACCCCAAATATCAATACAGAACTCATTGTCCATCAATGCTATGATCTGTCACATCCAGGGGACCCGCACAGTCATTGTCTTTAGCAGATGGTCACTGGAAGGAAAAGAAAAGTGCTTTAACTTCATAATAAATACAATAGGCTTACTTGTCTGGAAGCCAGCAAAAGTACAAAGAACCTGAGGCTTGTGGCGGCTCCATACACACTGAGGATAGCTGTAGAACCAGCTCACTCAATAATTCTCTTGTTAGAAATCTCACTCTGCTTGTCTTTACTTGTGCAATAAAGTGAGGTATGCTCTAAAAGCAAACAAGAAAGATTACTTTACATTCGCTTCCCTTTTTAGTAGGCGTATGCAATGGTGTAACCGATCAGTGTAGACGTTCTTGGCCTTTTCTAAGTGTGGAGTGATTGGTTGTGCCAAGACAAAGCTCCCATAGTCATGATTGGCATTGACTCTTCCTTTGTAACTAACTGCTTGTTGGATCTCTCTAAATTGTAAGTTAATGTGATTAAACAATATCAATCTATCAAATGCATCAATGTAAATGTTTTAAAACAACTGTTTGTATATAAATATAAACTAAACTGTCATTTGATGGCTCTTTGGTCTTTGGATCTGAGCTTATTGAAGTAGCTCTTTCAGCTGGTATCAAGAGACGCTCTTGCTGTTTGTGTAGGCACTTGAAGAAATAAATCTGTCCAAAGATCAAATTTAAAAGATTTAACAACAAAATGTGAGTTCAAATGAAAAAGGAGAATAATTTCCAAATATATCCTAATATTGTTAATGTGCATCTATTTAATGTAGTCTTTTGTACCTTCAGCAGATGCTGCTGTTTGTTTCACATCTAATCAAACAAGTGAGTTTTTATGGCTTTAGAGCATTTGAGACAGAGAGAAATGTTTCTTTACCGTGCTTCTCTGCAAGACCTCAATAGGAGGTTTGTTTGTGGAGATTGGCTGAAAAGCATACTTTTCAGCCAATCGATGACTTTCGTTGTGAACCCAGCATGCAGCAAGAAACCCTCATGTGCTCACGCTTAACATCAGCAATTTTTTTAATGGCTACCGAAACATACACTCCTAGAGTATAGTCCATTCATCTGTATAGGTATGAAATCATGACAGTGGAGTTTCATTGAGTTTTTCCGAACAGATTTGCAAAACATACCTATAAAACAAAATCAATGTTTTGGGAGAATAGAATTGATTTTTGTGTTTGGTTGTTTACAACATCTCATAGCGTTGTGGATATAATGATACAGATATTTTCGTTACTGTAAACAAATAACGATTTTTTTTTTAAATTAATTGTTAGTTTTTAAAGAAATGTACTGTTAATTATAAAAACAGTGTACTATGACATAATAATTTTGGAGTTGGGAGTATTTTTTACATTATTATATAATTTATAATGTAGATTAACATTAATATATAATTTATAATGTTTGCAAACATTTAACAGATAACCAAATCTCCTATTATATAAAAGCATGCTTTTGTGTTTACTTTTTTTTTATTTTTATAAATTATGAAATATATGCCAATGTATCATTTAGTGTGTACTCTGTACGTTTGACTGATTGCACAGATGTTGGGCAGCTTTGCAGTGGAAATGTGCTCTAGAATTTTTTTTTATATTTCCTATTCATTTTAAAACAATATTTAGATAATATATAATATATATATTGCTTGGCCTTATGTATGTACTTTCAATGATGACCGATGAAGGACAAATAATGCAAGATTTATTTGGTAGAATGCATTTATTGTAAAAATGTATCTTTTAAATTTACTTTAAAAACTATTTTCAAGTAAAAATGTGTTTTGTTGAAAAACCTTTTGTTTAGTTTTCTCTCTTCTGATGCCTGCTTTGCTCTTCATTTAAAAAAAAAAAGACATTGACTTTTTTCACGATCATACACGACTGTCACAGATGGCCTTCTTTTCAACCTGCTATTTACCCAAGAGCAAGTGAGTCAAATGAAGTCTCATCTCCCTGCACGCCGGCACACTCACAAGCAAAGAGATTCAATTGTCACCTTTCAGGATGTCTGGCTTTTTCTTTTCTCTCTGAGGTCCTTTACTTGGTACCTTTTGATGTTACCGACAAACACACATGGTATGAAAATGTATTATGGTGAGATACTGACAGATGAAACAGCATGTGCTGCCATTTTGTTAGCTTGCTGTATAATGAGGCGACCGGAAAGGAGAAAAGACGTCAGCCCAGTCAAATTACCTTGGTGCAAACTGAGTTGTGTTTGTTTCCTGACAGGCTTCTAGGCAGCCAAACACATTTCCATATAACTCTCACTGTGAAGTGCAGACAGCAAATAAAAGAAGTGATAGGGAGAGAGAAAAGGCCTTTGATGAGCAGGTTAGTGGGAAGCCCTTTTTCTCTCTCTCTCCCTCTGTGTGTCTTAATGTCTCTCTTCCGTGGCGCTCAGTTCGAGGCAGGAACAAAGTCCTAGAGCAGTGGGAAATGATGTTGAATCAAACCCTAGCTCAAAGCACACAAATCTGTCCGTGTGTTTACAAGAAATCATTGTGAAATCACAATGTCTGACAAGAACATTGATATGACTTCACACTTATTTTATTAAAGGAAAGGGAAGCATGGGTTTGTTGGACCACTCACAAAAACCTTCCACATTTAAGCTTTTCAGGGTTTCAAACAGAGCATGCTTTCTCCCTACATGAATAACAAATTGCCTCATAAGTCACTTTCAGAGTGTTTCTGATCTCTTTGTTTACATCCGAAACTGTTGCTTGAGCATTTTACTCCTAAAGGTCCCATTTTGTAAATACTTATTACTGTGGTTCTGGGTTCCAGTGAGGCATTGGCTGAATATCGGTGTCTACTTGGCCTTGGAAAACCCCGCTCGCTGCATTATTTGATGTCTACTGGTCTGATGGATGTCTGACATTTTGTTCTGGGACTACAGTTACTAGTGCTTCAAACCTGTTTTGAAGCTAAACAGTGTCTTTTCTGTCTAATCGAGAGTGTGGGGTGGAGAAGCTGGTGACTTAAGTTGTTGCGCTGGTGTGGATAGCTGATCATTTGCTGATCTCAACATAAGCACCGTTAGTCTCTTCAGTTTGCTGTTGTAATAGTTATATAGCAGGTTACAGAGCGTGAGAACACTCAATGGCTGTCTAACAAGGTGTTCCTGAAACTGCATTCTCATTGTAGAATTTTATGAGAACTTGTAGTTTTGGGACAATAACTTAAGGGATAAGAAATTGTAGTTTTGTTTTCAGGACTGTAGTCCTTTGTAAAGTTCTAAGGCAGTTTATAAATCAGGCAAGTGGTGAAGTATATTTAGCCCAGCGGGGTGGACACATTCGTCTTACTGTATTTCAGTCCTGTGATTGTAGGTTTCTCCCATCTGGAATGTAAACAGCTGATAGAAAAAAAAATGTTTCCAAATCCTAAAACCAGAGAAATTGTATTCAACTGTCCAAGATTTTCTTCATGAGAACTTTGCTTAAGCTAAACATTAGAGAGAAATAAAATTAATAATGAAAAGTGATAGCACAGATGAGGAGTGTAAGCAGACACTTCTGAACATTAGAAGAGCAGTAAGTAAAGATTCTATACAAAATAAGATATTAAACAGAGTTACAGGAAGTGACAGACTTTCATGGCACTCATAGACTGCAATATGCCTTTCAAAATATGGATAACAACCCATTCATTCTGAAAATAGTCATTCAATAGTAATGCAAATCATTCAAATAAGTGCTTATAATTTTTTCTGAATATGTATTATATAATTTCTTAAATGTTGTTTGAAAGATAAAGCATAATCTTTCTTTCATAGACAAAACTGAACAACATACTCAATGCCTTAATATTTATCTCCCCCGTTTCAGATGTGTAAGCCTGATGATGTGCCAGCAAGTAAATATAACGACTCCTTTGCGTTTAGTACATTTAAAAGCCATAAAGCCCAGCAGCTGTGTTCACAAATGCCTTTGTCTGCTGCACGGGGTACATTTGCGTCTGTTCCTCTGGATGCTGACACCATGGCTGGACCACAGGCGAAACAGAAACAGTGTTATTGCCCCCTGGATGGGTCATTTGGTGGCGTTGGCCAAAAGCTAAACTGAAAGCAAGCTTTTAAGGATGGAAACAGGTGCGAGTCACGGCAGGGGCTGGATGAGGCACAAACACTCAGGCCCGATCCTCATTCGCAAACATTCTCGTAATTAGGCCAGGGCTTCAATGGAAGCTAACTCAGGCCATATGGGCTAATGTAGGCGAGATGGAGACCCCCTGCTCAGGTAGCAGTCTGTCGAAAACCCACCCAGAAAAAACGCCACGGCGCTTAAAACTTTGATTGAGCTTGAAGGTCAGCTTCATCGTATGCTGCGCAGGAAAATGTGTCCCCGAAACACCTAATTAAACAAACAAATAAACAAATAGAGCTCATTCCTTATCTCGGGCCATGATCTTTAGGAGGCGGATAGGCTAGAAGCTTTTCTCTTTTATTCTAATGGTACTTGTTTGAGTGCTAGTGTGCAATTGGGTTTTAAAAGGTGGGTTGAGGGAAGGTTATGACCAACTGATAACAAGGGATGTTAATCTTCAGTAAAAAAAAGCTAAATTCATGAATTAAAATTGTGTCAATATTTAAACATGCTTTTTCATGCCTTCATCACCACAGCAAAATTTACGATATTAATTTAGGAGTAAAGAAATTAGCACTTTCCATGACCCATTTACAGTTGGTATGTTAAACCTCGAGGAATTTGTGTGCCATCTTTGAATTCATCCAGGAAACGAGTTGAGCCTTTTTTTTATAAATAACAGGAATATTATAAATATTGTCTCATAGAGTAATAAACTTAAATCTCTGTTTCTTAAACAAGAAACAAAAATCCTGTTCCTGATAATTCCGTAATGTTCCGGAGTCCACTATAGTTGTAAAAAACACATAAAAAAAATAAATCAATAAAATTACAATACATGAATTATAATTCTGAATACTTGAGGAAACAAGCATGTAATTGTACATTTTAAATGTATTCTGTGTTTTAAAGATTTTTAAGCCAAATACAGTTAGATAATATAACATATCATTTAAAATATAATTTTCATGGTCTGTAATAGATAATTGTAAAAGCAAAAACAAAAGTAAAAAAAAGCACATTTAAAGTCCATTTTAGAAAATCATGGAAAAATCTTGTTAGGGAAAAAACATGTCTGTCTCCAGTCCTGGAAGACACTAGATCTTATGGGAGCCAACATCTGTTAGAGCGCCAGCACACAACAACAAGCCCCAGTGATATGTGGGATGGCACTAATGTGCGACTGCAGGTCCAAGCAAGCTGCCTGACACGACGTTAACTGAGAAATACAGCGTGTTTGTTTCACAGTTTGTGGAGATCATGTCAATAGCTGCTTTGGATTAGGAAGGAAAATGCGCTAATTGATTCAGCGTGAAACAGTTAGTGTGTGTCGATAATTACGGATGCGAGAAAACATACAGCTGTGGAATATATATCAGGGGTGCTGTCTGCAGTTTGGGAGCAGTGGAAGACTTTACTGAATCTATCATGAGGCAGAATCCATGGATTGGATATGGGCCAAAAATTAGCTAAAAACAACAACCTAAATCCTAACTTCAAGGTTGTATTTTCCAGAAAAGAAACTTTCAACAAAATAAACATAAAGTGTACCAAAAATGTATATAATAACAATAATTACACATACTGGTAAATGTTTATTTTTGTTTGTTTTTTTGTTGTTTTAGCCTGTGTCATTTTTTTTGTGTACTTATGTAATATTTTGTTATTACTATAAAGCTTTTATATATTTTTCATTGATATTTTTTAACAGCTCTTTTAAATTACTACAAAACCAAGAATACCATGTATATAAATAATAATAAACAGAATCAAGTCTCTAATAGGTTATTCTATTTCAACTTTATTAATATTTACAGTTGCTCTAGTGTTCCTTGTCCTAAGACCAACACGAAAGATGTAAAACTAACTATTCAAAATTTTCTAATTTAGGCAAATGTTGATAAAAAAAATGTTAATTAGTTTTAAGGAACTTAAAATGTTACAATGGTATTTGTACACAAATCATATTTAGAAGTATGTAGCATGTGTAATATCTTAATAACATAAACTAGTTTAGTAAATGGAAGCAAGAAACTGTCGAATGACTGCCGGTGTTTTTGCATAAAGTTAAATGAAGTATGATAATGATATTTGTATTAACATCCTCACTGCAGTATGACTCTTCGATTATGAATTATGATTTCACAATTTTCATTCAGGCAATTTTTACAACTCCACCCTCTGTCATTAACAGCGGAAATAAATGCATTTCCTGAGCATCCTACTGATGCTACTTCATACATAATGAATGAACACATTGTTCTCAAGATGTCACTTATCAACAGAAGAAAATTATGATTAAGTTGTATAATTGCTGCAACGAGTCACACAGATACTGATGCAACATTAAAATTAAATCATTAATAGAATGTATGTTATGGAGAAAAAAACATCATAAAATGTTCTGAAAGCTGAAAGATACATAAGGAATTTTATTGTAGAATATCTTTTAGGTTTCTTTGTCAGTTTTCTTCCTCGTGGTCAGAAAATATAGTCTCTCTATGATTTGCCTTTTTATTAACAATTTGGTTAATCACTTTTTATTTATATGAAGAAAAAAAACATTCCTTAAAACTTTTCTGTTCTTTTTCTCTCTTTGTGGTTCTCTTTTCATTAAGAGGATTATCAACACATTGCTAGTCATTGCATATGATTAAGGCGTTTTTTAAGTATTGGACGATTTTTCAAAGACAACCAGCTTACATTTCTGCGTAGGTTTATTTTGTGTCACTACAGGTTTGCACCAATAGTTTGAACAAATCTTTATTACCAAAAACAGAAACAAATTTTTTTCGATAACTAAATATATATTTTTTATTATTCTTTTTATGTGCAAGGGTACACCAGAGCAGACAAGCATAATGTATTTGAAACAAAACAGCGAAGACAAAAGCTGCAATAGAAAAAAAGTTATATTTAGGTATTAAAAACCATGGCAAGAAAAAAACCCTGACACTAAAACAAGGTTTGATATTGTACAAAAGGCCATCAGCCTTTCAATCAAATCACGAACAGGTTATTTGCAAAACAATAATTTTATTGGAACCAATAACATCTCAGTGCTCTTTTTCACACCTATAATGCATTGTTGCAGTTTGATAATGCTTTGTTTGCTGTATTTGCTCCAAGGTCGATTTTTTAGGCTTGTCACAGACAACAGCAAATTGTTCTTTCATATTCAATAACTTTTTGCTTTGTAAGAGTTCCAATGTAGGCTTTTCTCACTCAATTAAAATTGAGGGTCATTGAAAAATCATTGTTAAACCCGTTCCTTTCTGCTTAAGAATGAAACAAATGAAACACACAAAGACAATCGGATCACTGAATCTCCTCTGCCTCTAACGAACTTTAGGTTGGGAGGCTTTTAGAGTTGAACAGTGAAAATGACCAGATCTGTTTTATTGCACCCCAAGTCTTCTCCTTTTCCTTTGCTGTTACTCCAAACTGTCATCATCACTTGTTTTTCATGAACCTTCTTACATATTGTCGTTGTAATTGATGTGAATATGATTGTGTTCTTAAATCGCATAAGGGAATATCGATCATTAATTCATATTGCATATTGTGCAAAGATAGTGTAAAAATAATCAAATAACTTAAATGGGAGTAGTAGAGAGCTATGAGTTCAGGCCAGGGAAGGGATTGCCTGAGGGAAGAAGCTTGTTTTGTGCTGAGCTGTTTCTGTGTTTGGAGCTCTGAAGCACAGGGTACAGGGTTGTGAGTGCTACAAGAGGTGGTGGTTTAGGTTAGATGCATCCAGAGGCCTCTTACTGACTATGCAGGTTTACATAACTTTAAGGTTAGACAGAGGAGCACTGATCATTTTCTCAGCGGTCTTAATTGTTCTCTGAAGTGTGTGAATGTCTGATTTAGAGGCAGAGCTAAACCAAATTATAAAAAGATTCAAAGGCCAGACTCTGTGGTTGAACTTCTTCAGCTAACACATGAAGTAGAAATGGCAGAGTGTGTGGACTCTTGAGGGCTTCAGGTCCTTGGAATGTGGTGCCCTAGAATGTGAACGATCCCAGAAATAACGTAGAGTTGTTCATGTTCAGGGCAAAGTTGATGTTTGAGAGTACACATATCCTTCCTCAACCTTTCTGTGCAAAGGACTTCCAAAATGAGAAAGAAGATTTATTTGAAGCCATTATTATGGGGGGCCTTTTAGGGCAAAACACAATGGCATTGTGCCAGGTTTACCAATATAATTCCTGGGGGCTAAAAACAGTCCTCTACAAGAAAAAGGTCAAAATCTTAATTGTAACTGATTTTATTTACAGACTTGCTGAAATATTGTATATACCAGCTACTTTCCGGCAGAATCAAAGTACCTTTCGGTGGCACTAAAAATGTTGATTCATTTCGGTTAATGTCAATCATGCATCTCACATGTTTTCACTGTTATTGTGCACACGCACCAATATTCAGTGTAATGCACAAGAGTTTCAGTGTGCTTAAACATTTTGGAGTAATGTGCATAAGTTGCATTGTGTTTTAATTGTTTCAGTGTAATGCGCAGGTGCTTCAGTGTCCTCCAGGTCTTTCAGGCGCATGCAGGCAATCAGACAGCACGAGCGTACAAGAGCTGTTCATGTAAAGCCTGATCTATACAATACTGATATAAACTAAAGCCTATCAACATCAACTGTGTTTTGGTTTGCTAGCAGTTGGCATTCTTATTACAGAAATATTGTTCAGTGCAAAGACAGTGCAGGATGGAGTGCACAGCTATGAATGATTTGTTGACAAACAACAATATTACACACAATAAAAGCGGTTTCCTCTCTCATAAACGATGAATCCACTCATCACATGTGTATCTACTTTGCTCAAGTTAATGATGCAGGCAATGACGACTCTCGAATCATTCGGTGTTTGACCGACCAATCAGTGGTTTTCGCATCGTTTGTGGAACCAGCTTGAAGGAGGAACCAAAAATGGTGTCAGTTCCACAGCGAGCACAAGTAATGAACCAGGGGTCTCAAACTCTGCCTTGCATAGTTTTGCTACAACCTTAACTGAACGCACTGACTCACCCAAATAAGCTCTTCTACGCTTGTTTGAAGCTACAGTTGTGTATGTTAAAACAGAGTTTAAAATTTAACTTGTCTTTTCTCAATGACTCAGGTTGCAGCTCTCAATAGTTTTTATGGAGGACCACAATGATGAAGATTAAAAAAAAACTGTGTTAGGTTTTTTAATTTGGTAGTGAGCTTTGCAAATTGTATACAACACGTTTAAAAATATAATATTTGAACCAACAAACATAGTTTGACCACAGGAAAACCCTTTTTGGGATTTAAACAGTTATATTTTAATAGTTCTTCTGTTTTTCCTGTTTTCTATCCTCCTCCTTAATCTTGCTTTTTCCACTTCTCTGTGCGGTGTAACACACTCAATGTAGTTGCCCTCTAAACATTTTTATCCCAATAACAAGAAATGCCACTTTGGTCACAAAAAACATTCATGTTTCTGCAAAGGCTGACAGTTACATTGGTTTCCACAAAGCAATGACTCCCTTTCTGTATAATTCATCACTGCTTTGTCACCATGTAGCTTTCGGCATGCACACATTCAGACTCACACTCGTATCTAACCAGTGTCAGTCACTCTCATGTCTTACTACCATAGCTAGAGGTGCTTTTGTATCTTTGAGGCCATGTCTTTCCCACATTTCATCCCAGATATTGAACTTCTTCCCTTCACAGCTCAGTTTCCATTTCTTTCTTATTCTGTTTACTTCACATCCTTCCATATTCTGGAGAAAGTAACAGATGCAGTGTCAAGCCAACAAAGAGGCAAGATGAAGACAGCATCTTAGGAAAAAAAGGCAAGATATTTTAAAATGTATTTCAATTTACATAATGTTAAAACCTTAATTATTTGAAGATTTTTTAAAACGGCATTATACCCAAGCACTGAATTGCATACAGTTAGCACAGTCCAAAGCATGCAGTGGGCCTTAACCTGGCAATATACTGAAAAAGCTCAAGATTTAAAGTAAAAATTTTAAAGCACTGATGGCCTTTTTCTACCTATATTTTATTCTGTCTAATGACTGCTGAAGGAAAACACTGGGTGACTTTTTTTTCTTTCTTTTTTTTTTAAAGAAAGAGGAAGAAAGAGTAGTCTTTGTGGAGATTCAAAGAATAATTTGTAGGACAAAGACACCAGTTGCAAGGTTCTGGTTGAGGCTTGCTTGAGAAGAAAATTAACCTCATTTGTTCAGAGGAACTCATTGAACATTTGTTCAACGATAACGGTTTATGCCTTTTAAATAAACACATGACACTAAATATTTCAATGATTTGGTTCCTTTGTACTGTTTTTCTTTGTTTGTTTAAAATATAATTAAGCCCTTAAACCTCATGTTTTAATGCGTTATAAGTTGTAAATACCTCTCCCTTTAGAAGAGCTTACAAAAACAGCGTTACAAGACACAAAAAATCCTCACTTTAGATGTTCAACAAAAACATTTAAATAGCAGCTAGCGAATGTCTTATAGATAGCTGAATGAATCATGAGTCACAGTAGGAATATGTGTTAATAAAGCATTTATTATTAACACAGAGTAACTTTTGCAAAAATTTTGAAGAATATGATGCTTTGATGTGCTTTCAAAAAATGAAAAAAATGTTTTTTTAAATAAATAATCAATCTTCAATAAAGGATGAAATGACTGTTATTAAGCATGTTATATAGATGCTTATAATGGAATGTGAAATAGGTTTGCGTTATGTAAATAAAATAATCATAATAATAATAATACAGGCTGGTGACTTAAATTGAATTTTTAGAACCTCTATTTCATGACATTGTGAATGTTGCTTAGAGATACCAACATAAAAATTGTAAAAGCTGCTGATTTGTCCTCTGTAACGTCATCTATCTGCAATTTAGATAATCCCACGACTTTCTGTATCTTTGAATCTGCTTACATTTTGACCCTGACAACCGCCTGCTTCTGTCCCTGAAGAAAGAAGGATGATCAATGTTTTCCGGCCCTCCTCTACTTCTGGCCGGCTGGATTACATGTGTCTTCCAGTCATCAGTGAGGTAGATGAGACCAGAATGATTTTCAATCGGAAGTTGATTTTTACATTTTTTTTTTTAGAATCGATTCATGTGAATTGAGCTGGAATAGCTCTAAAACACATGACAAAATGCATCCTTATTGGTCAAAACATAATGGCTCATCATTCAATCACGATTCCGAATTTTAAGGGACAGGTGGCAACCCTTCTACTATTTTTTGCAGAGTTTAAAGCCAACTATAATCCAAGCTATATATCACCTGTTGTGAAAGGCGAGCAGCAAGACATGGTAACTATTTTCTGATGATATGTGCAAAATCATCATGTATACTCTTATATAAATGCATTTGTTCTGGTTTGAGAATCATTATTATTTCATTCACTTGTTAAACTTACCTAAACACATTGAAAAGGTTACCATGGGCATTGTAGTTTTTTCTTTCTTGTGGACTGCAGCTTTAACTCTATGTTTTTCAGAAATGTTGGATTGACATAGTATTGCACCAGATTGACTGCAGCTGGTTCTCAGGTGAACTGGGACCAGTTTCCTTTCTGACTAAGCTGAAAAAAGCCTGTCAACAAAAATTCTTTAGAAAAACTGAATATTGACATACAGTATATGTTTCTGTAATGCTTAATGTCTAAGTCTCATTCTATTCGCCCTCCTCTCATACACACTCATGCACACAAGAACACCCCATATCACACTTGTTTGGACCTCGGCTTGTTCTGAGCATGCTCCAACATGCTCGATTCGCTCCTGTGAGAATTACATCAGCCACAAAGCAAATAGCAACAAACACACTGGGTAAACAAGCTAGCAGGCAGCTCACACACCTTTTCTGGAGCTCTCCCAGCCCCTTCCTGACACTTCAAGTTTGCCGCATCTTTAAAACATCAATAGGTAATTGCGAGCGAATGAAACATGGAGCATATTTGCATCTTTTTCTCCCCTCTCCCCAAACCTCATTTGATCCCCATTGCTCACCAGCTGCTTCCAGTGCATTCTCCAGTTCAACCAGTGCCTGCGACTTCACTCTCCACACTTAATTGGTTCCCAAGGCAAGAATTAAATATTTACTTTAAAGCCCTTTAAAATTCAATTGATTTTTATCTGACAGCTGTTATGGTCTCGAGTGGGCCGGTTGCAGGCGGGCTCCACAAGGTCCCATGAGCGATATGAGAGAACTCAACACAAACTGACAGGAATCCTCCTTCTTACAAATACACCAACTCTCAATGCTGCTTTTGCTCCTTCAGCAAGGGCTGGTGTGGTCACTGCTTTTATTGCGTGCACTGGAAGACTTGCATGTAGTGAGGTGGCTTTATCTTGGAGGAGGAGGGGGGGGGCAGTCTAAACAAGTAACGTTTTTGTCTTTCTTTGTGATACTAGTCATTAGAAAAATTATATTTAAATAAAATTGCTTTTTAATACCATTTATTAGCTCATACTAACATAGCATTATTATTATTATTATTTGTAGATTTTTTTTAAATGTGTCATCAGTGCTTTAATGACTAAAATCTTCTTAATCTGTTGTACTTTTTCTTCTTGCGCTTTATTTAAAACATAAAAAGGACAACATAAGATTGGAGTGAGATTCACTCAGTAATGTGACTTTGCAGAATGAATTTGCAAGATTTTTTGGGAAACTTGTTCCATCTAGTGTTCCTTTTAGCTGGATAGACACTATCGATTTTTAGACCATTTTGCCACAATTTTCAAGTCATAATAGTTTGCAGATCAGCTCGAATTCTGCTGAATCGTGTGTTGTGGCTTATGCAATGTACCTGGGGTAACGAGCAGCTATTAAAATTAATAGCTTAATTAAAATTATACTAGTTTGAAACCCTGGACCCTGGAGATTTCTCGAGTGAATGACGCACTTTTTCATTTTTTGTGTTGCAGTTCCAGAAACAAGAGTAACACGTCGCGTTTGGACAGTGTACAGTGTGAGCAACCTGGTTGCGTGCTTTGAACTTTTAACCCCTGTAATCTACAGGAGCTGAATCATGCCACTAAAAAAGTTGCAGTGTCTGCCCACATTTAACCGAAAAAGTAAAAAATAAAATAAAAAATTCTGTCATTTGTTAATCTGTGTCAGAGTGATAATAATAAAAAAAGGTTGTTGCCTAAATTTTGAGGAAGACTAAATTTGAGTCAATGTAAACACTAGTCTAGTGAAGAAGTAGGAGTCTAGGAGTCTGTTTGTATTGGGAATCATTCCCCATGTTCAACGTTAAAGATCTGTGTCAACAAAGGAAAGATATCCAACATTGTAAGGAAGTGACATCAGACTTTTTAAGGTATTATTTGTCAAACTTTCTCATTTAATACTTTTAAATAAATGTATTTACTTTTCGGACAAATATCAAGCATGAAACCTGAAAGAATGTAGCATCGTCTTCTTGATTATTCTCTGTGTGCTCTGGGCTCAAAGGAGAAGCTTTGGCAGTATCAATCACATTGTGTATCTCCTGGAAGAGTCAGTTGCAGTGATTCAGTCTGCCAGGCCTTGAGTTAATAAGTTATGAATAAGTGAAAGCGTTAGTGAGTGGAACAAGGACCTGGTAGGATCTCAAGAGTTCAAGCCAGTCAGACGATCCCAAAGCGGTGTGCCAGTGTTTCCACAAATCCTTCGGAGAGCAGTTAGTGCCTGAGGGGGAATCAATCACTGCCGGCTCATCCAGCGTACATTAAAATCTTATGGGCTTAATACTATGTGCATGCTCCATGTTTCAAATACATTATATCAGATGATATCAAATCCTATCTGCTCTGACAACAGTGTCTGCCTGGGACTTTGAATCTTAAAACACTCCGCAATGTTAGAAAACTGAGGCTTCACATTGCAATCAGTGACTTTATTGGGACAATGAGGAGTTTTAGAATTAGAAGAACGTATTCACAACTAGTTTTTTTCAGTGGGGTGCATTTGTTGGCTTAGTTCAGGGAATATAATTACATACACATCCGACTTCATAGTGAAAAACTTAAGCAGGTTTAAATCATGATCTCGAGGTTTGATTTTAATATTTATTCTCTCTCTCTTTAACTTGTTTGACTTCTCTTTGACAATCAACTTCTTTGGTCACTTTAGTTATTCTCTTAATATACAAGGGATTCATTCATTTCTGATTAATTGTCATAAATAGGGCTGACAGGTGTTTGGCAAAAGGGGCATGATCCGGGTTAATATCTGGTCAATTTCTGGACACATAACATCTGGACACATAACATATTTTAGGTAAAAAAAAATCTGTCCAAGTTTCTAATTTATAGAAATCAGAATCATTCATGTTGAATTTAAGTATATTATGTTTTCAACTATAGTGTATTTCTTAGAGATCTTAATTAAAAAAAATATATGAAAAGATGTTAAAAAAACTTTATTCCATCTCCCAATCTGCTCTCAGCCAAGTTTGTCTTTTATCAGATGCTGTCCGGTGAAAAGGTTTTGGATATTTCTTCGAATAGGCTTTATGCTGGGAAGGTGATTAGCACCTGCCCCGGTCATAAAAGCTCCCTGTGATCGCACAGAGCGGCTTTTAACTGGGGCAGATAGTTTTTCTCATACATTTTGGCTTATTTATTTCATCACAAAATTAGTTTAAACCATGCTTTTATAATAAGATAACTGGTCAGTTTAATTTAACTGTTTCCTTACACTCAGTTAAAGGTATATGGTAGTTCTATTTCTACCCCATAGAATTATCAGCAAGTAACTCCTATCTCATTCTTAATCCACATTACGCCTTTGTTAAGCTGCTTTGAAGCAACTGCTAAAAAGCACTTTATAAAAACTTTTTTATGGATTGATTGCTGGGGAAAAAAAAACATCTGCAGTACACATTTATTCCGTACTCAAATACTCAAAATACTTTTTTTCATAAGCAACTTTTTTCTTTTACTTTAGTTTATTTTAGATTTAGTTTGTAAATGTAGTTTTACATTTAGTTGATATGTTCACTAAAGTTGCTTTTACTTAAGTGCAAATCTTTCTACTCTTTCTATCCCTGGTGCTCAGTTTGGCTTATTCAATAAGGTACTCTCTTCAGTTATTGTCTTATGTACACTTCTTTAAAGGTCCCCTTTGAAATGAATATTTTATGAGAAGCTTTTTTATTTAAATGACAAAATGCCAGCTGATTAATGTACTAAATTGCCACCCGTCTGTTCTGTCTTCAAATGAGCAGATATTGGTTAGATGCAGCAGAGTTGGTTTTCCATGTGAGCAAATTATGTGGTCTGAGAATCAGATGCGGGCTTTGTTCTCAATCTATAAACCTCAGAAGTCCATGAATGTTACAATTTCACCTCCTCTTGTAACTTTGATGTGAAAACAAAATATTTCTTTTAATAAAATTACGGGTGTTATAGGTTAAGTTTACTGGTTCTATTGTACCCCTAAATTAGCCTAAAACTGCCACGGTTGACAACTGTTACTTTTTAAATGCTATTTTGTCTACGAAACATTAAGATCTAGTGCTGTATAATTTAAGAATTTGCTCCTAAAGTGACAGCCATTAACAAGTGTTTTTAGCTTCATTCTAATATTTTAAATCATTCATGTCACCCTTTACTATATCTAGTAGCCAATGCTGATATTGGAAATAACCAAACCAACCAATCAATAAATGACTACTTTATTTCGACAGCTCCTGCTTATGTGTTTTAGCTTGAACAGGATATAACCTGACAAGAGCTTTTGAAAAATCACTTAAACATTACTTAAATCTACTTAATATTAATGTTCACTTCACTTTGTTTTCAAAACTAAATGATTTAACTAACAAAACACTTTCACGTTATCCTTAGAAAACACTTTGGTAGCACTTTATAATAACTACACATGACTAATCATTAATTAAGCTTTAGCAAATAGTTAATTAATAATTTATAAAGCATTGTTTCTATGGTAAAACACATTTGTACAAATAAAAAAGGCTTTATTATATAAAAGGCTTTATATTTTTATAATATGCTTAACATCATTAATTTCATGATTTATTGAGGATCAATTAATAATTTATAAATCAAACTTTCCGCTATTCAACAACAGTCATTATTTGTAAGTGATTCATAAGATCATTTAGAACCTACTAATAAATGATCATTAAACATTTTTAAAGCATACTCAACTTATTATTCAGAGATATAGTAAGAGTTACTCAGTTGAATAAAACATGTAACACACATTCCTACTGTAACTCGTGATTAATTCAGCTTGTTGTAAAACATCTACTAGCTGCCAGTTAACTGTTATTGTTGGCTCATCTAAAGTGAGGACTATCGATGACTTGTAAAGCATTAAGACATGAGACTAAATATGTCAATGGTCTAATAAATAATATTATAATAAATATTAAATATAACAAATAATTAAACTGACCCTTTATATCTCACATGCTATACTTTATAGGCCATAAATGGTCCTCACTTTAGAAGAGCACTCAAAGACAGTGTTACAAGGCTGTTTTAAATCTGAATTACTAAGATATTGTGTGATTTGGAGAATCGGGGAAAAAGGTGTGCGGCACAGAATAGCTGTGTGAGAGCAGACAGATTGACCAGGTTAATATCACATCCTTTCAGGCTCTAATGGATAGCAGATTTGAACATTAGTGCAGTGTGTACGACAGCTCCCAGCAGATCAATGAGAAACACTCTCAGCAAACACAGATGCAGATCCAGTGTTTTATAGATCCACTGTGCTCTAGCTCAAAACACTCTCTCGTCCAGCTTGGCTATATTTTTTTGTAACTCAAAGCCATTTTTTTTTTCTCATGCTTGAAACTGCCAGCCTAGCTCCCCTTTCATTAGCACTACAATTAAATAAAAAGGGGGTTGTACTTGTGTCTGAATCTGATGCCAGTTTGGCAGACGTCGTGATCGCTGCGTGCCACAGACCAGTGCGTGTTCCCAGTCCTAATTCACCCTCTAAGCAAAAGTGACAGGATCTGTCAGCACAGGCGAGTGGCCTGTTGATTCACCTGAACATCTAAAGTTATATAACAGCACCCGGATTATAATTAGTGTCACTTCTAATCTTTAGTTAAACTGTGGGCATCTGTGAGCTGTTGTGTGCAGAGACAGCAAGGTGTCAGGGAGCAGGGATATGTCAAGGGGATTCTGAGGACGTGAGGAAATATTGAATTATTTTCAATTAGCCAGAATCATCTGATTTCAACCTAATCGCTGTGTGTCTGGGTGTAAAGGTGTCCACAGGGTGGTGAGGCAGGGTGCATAATTTAACACTTGTGCCAGGCACATGTGTCTAGATACTGCATAAAGCCTCTTTGCTTCGTGTAATTCTTGCAACTCTGTAGTGTTTGTAATCTCAGTGCAGCAGGAGGTAATATATTTGTCTTTTCATTCATTTAACTTCTCTACAGACAACAGGGAGAAAGAGAAGACAGACGCTCACCAAAATAAACCAACTCTTTGTATAATGCTTTATATAAATTACAAATAATTAAAAAAAATACAAAGTGAGTATTTTTGACTTTTTTGTGAGTTCAGTATTAATAATAAATGTAAGTATAATTGTAGATATGTGTTGCTTTTGTCACTTGATATGGCTTTGTAGGGTGTCAATATGGCAAATATTACAGGTTCAGTGACATAATTTTAATAATATGTTGTTCACATTGGTCTAATTGTATGGGAAATGTGATTCTTTTACTTATAAAGTTTCTATTCCTAACTAAAACCACAATCAATCTCTTCATTTTGTAGCCCAGGTCATTCTGGAAATGGGATGAGATTTTAATTCCGCAAACTTTGAAACCACTCCCTAGTTAATCAGCTATTGTTTTAAGTATTTGCACATTCATGACGCGTATGCAAAGTTACTGTCTGACAATCAACGTAATTTTGAGACAAATTAGAGAGATTAGATACGAGCAAAATCAACATCGAGCTAGTACTAACTGATAGACAATGTAATGGCGTTTGGAGCGAACACTATTCACAATCTGAGTATCTTCTTTTAATCCTTGTTGCTATTTTAAATAACACAAGTCCAAGTTGTATGCTGCTTGTTCCATCTTTCTCTGTTTGACTCAAGTGCCTTTGTTTCTGGATATCACAAGAGAAGGTGTTGCTTTGTGGATAGCGCATCACTACCGGGGGGAGGGATATTTATCCTTTCATGTCCAGCCGTTATGTTACAATGAGACTCGTGTGACATTGTCAAAGGTGCCAATAAACCCTGTTTTTAAAAGAAACTTAATTGTTCAGGACTGACCATGGTTTGATGAATTTTTTATTCAATCTACTATTATAAATCATTATAAAATCCACTAAAACGCTCAACATGGCATGGCACCTTTAATTGAAGCATTACGCAAGGTATTCATCCCTCTTAACGGTTTGTGTTTTTGGTGGCTAAATTAAACACAAGCTAGCTAAATACGAAACATGCATATTTTCTTTGTACTGTTTACCTTTTATAGAGTGTAATGTATTTACTGCTATACAGAGTACATCCTTAAAAAAAGAAAAATTTGTCATGTAATGCTCATGGAAAAAAAAACTATTAATATGTTGGATGTTTTTCAAGCTTATGAAGCTTCAAAACTTCACTCCCAAATGACTTTGTTTCAAGTCTCCGACATAATAAATCAAAATCTCAAATATGACATAATCTTAGTATGGCATTATTACAGTAGATAACATACTATGATTTCGATGACGATGGATTGTCGGTTTCATTCAGTCAGCTTATGTAAATATATTTCAATGTAATGAAAGGTGGGCAATAAAATATACATATTGCTCAATCTCCCTCTCAGTATAAAGGCAGGCTTGATGTGCGATCAGATCTGATGTTAATTACATTTAAACAGAACAAGGCTGCTTTTGATTTGTTGCTATGAATTTAGAAGTCCTTCTATCTGTCATTGCTTGCTCATCACAGATGAATGTTTTATTAAGAGTGTCTACTGGGAGCCTCCAAGCTTTATTTAGTACACCGGGCTCAATGGAAAACTAATTAAAAACTGTATTTTTACATTATTCATTTCTGAGTTTTACACTTAATGAATGTGAAATGACAGGCTTCCTATTTTTACATGGGTACAGGAAGGACAAGGGGTGTGGGGGCTATAAATGAAGATACTGGTGATTTTTTTTTAAATATTTTTTTGTATTATTTTCTGTATTATTTGCTGTAGCTCTGTGAAAACATTTTAACTAATTTATTCAAATGATTTTGTGTCTGACTTGACATATTTTTGAAAACTTGTAGTGTGTTTTATTTTTTGTTTCTTTGAATACATTTCAAATAAAGGAGAATGAGAAATACCTGACAAAATGTTTGAGCACTGTCAGTTCACGATCCATACATCACAGTTTTGCTGCACCATGTGATATTGCTAGTGCAATGAAAAACATTATGGCAGGTCATCATATAATTTTGTAGGCAAATATATTATGTCCGTATAACAATTCTTTGTGGGTGTTAAATTAGTTTTTTTATGTAGATGAAAATGATGTCAAATATATATTTTTAAAAGCTGTTAATTACTGCAACATATTGATTATATTTAGAATAAATTGTGAAATTATAGTGTTTGTTTATGTAATGTATTACAATTATACGTATAATGATGTTTTGTTATATATATATATATATATATATATATATATATATATATATATATATAATTGATGTTATTTTTACCATGAATACAAAATAATACTGCAAATTTATTTTTCATTAAATTTGTAGTTCAAGTATATATATATATATATATATATAGAGAGAAATAATGAATAGAATAGAATATATATATATATATATATATATATATATATATATAAAATGTAATGGATAGCACGTTGATAATATGCAAGGAATAACATTAAACATAATAACATTTGATTTGTATTGACACAATACATGCTTTGGCTAAACTATGCACTCACAAAAAAAAGACCAAGCACAAATTGTCAGATGATTCTTGGTAGTTACAGTAAACCGCATTGGTTTTTCCTAAGTAATTAAAAAATAAAATAAATAAATAATAGGGGAGAGATTGACCAATTTTAAGCCTAAGTCGTGTGTTTGAATACTAACAAATTAACAGTGTCCTTTGCAGAAATCTTCTTCACTATTTTTATGTGAACTACAGCAACATTCCATTCTTAAGCCACATTGTGTTTAATATGATTCTGGTTCACAATTTGCATTTACACCTGCAAAGGTTGTCCGCAAGGTTTATGGGTGTGCTTATAGAGATCTGTGACCATTATTTGTGGAGTGAATTTGTGAGGTCAAACTGTACACAGATTTTGGATTAGATGCCTGGCACTCTGAGTAAGACATGTCCATAACAAAGTTCAGAGCATGGGATTGTGTAAAACGTCTTGAAATGCAGAAATATTCCGAATTCTCTTCACTGGAGTAAGAGGCCAAGGCCAGCTCAGGTCCCCCCCACCATAATCCCCCCTCCACCAAACTTTACACTCTTACACAACTCCTGGCAACCTCAAAACCAATATCCATCCACCCAATAGCTAGGTGGAGAAGCACAATTTGTCTCTCCGAGAGAACCTTTTATTTACTGACAATACAGCTGAATGTGTCGACTTTGCAACAAATTCAGACGTGAAATGTCCTTGCTCCGGAATATGGTCATTCTTTAAGAGCTGTCTCTGTTTTCCTTGAAATATAAGAAATGTGGTAAGAGATCATCAGATCGAAAAATGTAAATCCTGTTGCTTTTCTCACAACAGCATCCAAAAAAATAAATAGTCTTTTTATCACCACAGCACCCCATAAATAAACTGATTCAATGGGAGGGAAAAGTAAATTTTAAAAGATAAACTTCTTTAAGATTGCTTACAAACACAATAGGAGATGCAAAAAAAAAAAAAAAAAACACAGTGTCAATGATGACACTGATATACTTTGTTTTCTATCTTATAAAACTCAAGAAGCTGCAAAACTGAATTATCACTCTCAATACATTAAAAACACTTGCTAATAATAATTCATAGCTCATCCCTCTTCTTAAAATTCTAAAGAGTAGTACCTTTTGTGGTTTTATTGACTGTAAGAGAATAAGAGATCCAGAGATGCGTATGCCTCTGTGTGTTTATTCCTATAATTGTTTATCCTTGGAAGATATGTGCTCTGATAGAAGTTAATAAGTGTATATGATTTTGAAATTTGTATTCAAATATCCAAAAATTCCTCCTCAACACAGCATGTCTCCTAGTATTTTAGCTGCCAACGAGCATTCCACTGCTTGATAACCATGTGCTTGCACAGCAATTGATCTGGCCAGAAAACTATAGCTCTGGTGAGAAACAAATTGTTTAGGGTAAAAAAAAAGTTACTGCAAACAGATTTACAAACTGTTGTTACTTTCTGTTTCACTTGCTAATTATAGTCAGGCGGAAGATAACTTAGCTGGAAGATAACCCAGTGGACACCTCCAAGTCAAATTGAAATCAAAAAGGCGTCCAAGTTTTAAAGTAAAATATATATAAAAAAATTTAATGTGAATTTAAGCATACAGCACAAAACAAGTTCACGCGAAAAAAAGATGTGTGTTATTTTTATTTAAAAAAATGAATGTGATTTAACTAAATAACTCTTCTGAATCTTATCACAAATGAAGTGCAGTCTAGCCTTTTTTGTCGTTATTAAAAAATGAACAGGATTTAACTAAATAACTCTTCTGAATCTTATCACAGATTAAGTGCAGTCTGGCCTTTTTTGTCATCCAATGTCCCTTTTTGCCTGGAGAAGCTCGACTTTATTACACTTCCCTTTGAGCCACCTAGTTTAGACTTGTACAGCTGCTGCATGCAAACAGTGTGGCTTGAGTCAATCATTGAGAAATTGTATAGGAACCACCAATCAAGAAAAATTTATAAGCATAAACAAACAATCTATCAGCACCTCCCTTCTCATGGGGCTGCTTTGAAGTAGGACAGGACAGGTAAAAAAAAAAAAAACAATCTACCAGATACGTTTTCCACTTTTTCTTTCCATGAACGAGTTTATTAAAACCACTGGTGTAAAAGGGTACAATAACACAATTACCACACACTACATAGAGAGAGTGCTTATTTATTTCAAATGATGACTTAAATGAAAAATGTGTGTTCAATCAGCATTTCTGCACCGATTGCTTTCCTTATTGGTAAGTTGGTAAGGTAAATGATAGCAGAGTTGTTTTTCAGTACCTCAAATTCTACACGGACAAACATGCTTGAAAAATGCTAAAAATCATTAATTTAACTGTAAGGTTTCACAAATACTAATTTACAGTAGAGCTTTAAAGAAGCGTGGACAACACGTCACTTGACTCATCTTTTAAACAACTTCAGTTCAGCCAGTAGCCTTAGGAAAGGTTTTTAAGAGTACTATGACGAATTAAAAATACATCAGCTAAATCATGAAGTGCCACCTACAATTGTCGCATCGAATGCAAGCGTGTGAATATAAGATATTGCACAGTACACACACACGCACACACACACACACACACACACATATATATATATTTTATTTATTTTTTTCATTTCATTTCCATTTATGCATTTGGCAGACACTTTTGTCCATAGTGCCTTACAGTAGGGGAGAGACAATATTGCAATCTGTTACAGCGTCAAAGTCTATCTCAGCTTCTCATAATAGAAATTGTATCAACTGAATATATATGCTCTATATATATATATATATATATATATATATATATATATAAATATATATATATATATATTAAATAAGGATGTTTTATTTTTGCAAGAGAAATCTAATTGTTTGTTGATATGGCAAATGTAAAAAAAGAACATTGTAACTTACATTAATACTAATGAAACACCCATAGTGCTAATATACACCACACCAAGCCAGTGTTGTTTTAACAGTTGTTTTTTTTCTTACTTTCTAAAATGTTACTATTTTAACACTCGGAACCATTATAAATATAACACAATTTGTGTACCACCATTTACACTGTTAAACTGATATCATTGTAATATTTTCACCTATTTTGAGGATATATTGAAAGCATACACAAAGTGTGTTACTTATTGTTGCTTATTACTGTGTTTAACGTCTAACACATTGTAATATATAACATCTTTCAATACAACATATTTAAATAAATGTGCAGGGGCTAGAAGAATTTTAATAAGTTGTTATGTTTGGAAAAAAAATACTCTTGAATACTCAAATAGTGTATTATGTTACTGTTTCTGATAAATTGTAGTGTCACTTTGATATTGGCTTCTTCTCAAATTGATTTAGCTTAATTCGACAATAAATATGGTTTAATGCACTGTTAATGTCCATTTAAACAATTTTTAAAAATGAACACAATTAAAACTTTTGATGAAAACATTTCATTGATGTTTAACAGGTTTATTATTTTACTTGAACACAATTGCCAAAGGATAAAAAAAAGAATAATTCATCAAAGCACAAGAAACTGTACATATATAAAGAACAAAATGCGATTTAGGAGTTTACCCATTGTGCTTATAGTTTGGAATATAAAAAAAATATTAATCCTAAAAATGATCTCTCTCTTTCTGAAAATGTGCATGATTATATTTAGACTCCGCTTTGAAGCCCCGTCGTTTTAAATGCAGTATTTCTACTCTCACATTTAAGAAATCTCTGGTGGCAGAGAAGGCATTTCCTGCAAGCGGATCGAGGGGACACCGAGCCCAGTGCCGCCTCTACAGCTCCACAGGAAGTGTGTGCGTGTCTCCAGCAGCAGAGGTCAAGGCCTGAGGTCAAAGCTGACCATTCCCAGCCTTCAGAAGCTTCCCGGGAAATCAGCCATGCAGCAGCATCTCATCGCTTCAAGTTTTCTCACACATTCACCTCTTTCACACACTCTGTGTTCAGTATGGGTTTCAGTATTAAGGATGAAAAGAGGAAAACACTTTCCTAAAGTGAACAATCTAGAGTTCACTTGTTCTAGGAAAGTCATTTGTTAACAACAACCAAGAACAAATAATAAACATATTAATAATAATTACTAATCATTTTTATATACTTAGAATTCCCAGAGTAACTGTTCTGTGTTTAACTTGAGATCTGTTATATTAAAGATTAATTTAAATTATATGTTAGTTAAATGTTGTAAAATAATTAAGTGGAAGGTATCATAACTTGATTATGTATACATAATAAAACAATAATTATTTATGGTATTTTGTTAAAATAATAATTTATATTAGATATTTTTACTTTAATTTATATAACAAAGATTAGTGCTCTTGTTTGTGTTTATCACATTTTAGTCCAACCATATCCACACACTGAGGTCATTCTTTCCTTTGAAATCACATACTAAAAAAGTCATGTTTTATATATATATATATATATATATATATATATATATATATATATATAAGACTCATGGGTTACTTATTTCAGAATTTGTATCCAATGCAAAGTTTAATTCTGGGTTATAAAATCAGTTTGCATTTATAAATTCAATTTCACAAACTGCCTTTCATCATCACAGTTGTTGCTTTACAGATAACAGATTTTTGTAAACAATGCTATAATGGAACATATAAATTACTGTAGCTTGAACCGAAATTACAATAACTAGTTTTAAACATTTTGGTAAGGGTTACTGCAAAAGCTATTTTCATTTAACAATATAGTTTCTACTTGTTTTTTGTGCTTTTCTACAACCTGTTTTCGAGGTTTCATATTTTAACATTTATTTTACATTTTTTATTTGACATTTTTACATTTATAATATTTATCTACATTAAAATTGAAAAAGTATTACATTTCTATGTAAAAGGTAAAGAAAACTCTTTTGTTGAATTGGTTTCTTCAAGCATGGACTTCACATGGAATGGAATTTGGTATTTTAAAGGTTTGACAACTTTGCTTAAAGTATTGAAAGTATTTAAAAAACAAGTTGACAGTTGATACTAGATCACACAAGTGTCTGTATGTCAAGCAATGAAAAAAAACGTGACAGTCAGATTTTATTGCCATGTCCGATATGTATATTTAGTTTAAATTTGACTTTGTTAACTGTACTTTGTTTGACATTTCTTTGCTATAATTTCTCTAAATGATGTTAACATGAACATTAGCATTGTTCTCTACATTGTACTCTACTCATTGCAATTCAGAACTTCCATCTTGACTGTGTCTGACATAAACCCATTGTTTTAAAGTCAACGGAGTACAAAAAGTTTCAGATTTTCAGCAGCTCGCTCGACTGCTCTCTGAGGTCCATTTCATTTTAAGCAAATGAGTGTGTGAGTGTGTGTGGGGAGCTTGCGGTGAGCAGATGGAACTATAAATCAAGCAGGCGCTGCCGTCCTGTAGAGGCCGAGCACAGCTGCCACTCTCTCCAAATCTCTTCAGCTCCATCCTCAAGCAATCTGGCCTGCTTTCCACGTACATATACCCACACACACACACACACACACACACACACACCTCTCTTTACAGTCATATCCATCAAAACCACACGTGCCCATCAGCCCACTGCCGCCATCGATTGGCACACGCTCCTGCAGATGCATGGGCAGTGGAGGGAGAGCCCCGGGCGGGCTGTTCAGCTCCTAAGCATTATCTTGAGGACAGTCCGAACACAAACCGGGGATTTTATATTCTTCAGTCTGCTTCTACATCATATGAATTACCCAGAGATTAAAAATGTATAATTGACTATATCCAATTATTAGAACAGAAAGTGTTTTTTCCCCTCAATATCTACTATAGTTACATTTCTTTATTCTACACAAAACAAATTACTCATTACTCAAATGTGATTTTTTTTCAGTTTATTGATTCAATCACATTTAATTATATTGTATTAAAATAATATTTAATGTTTAATTGAAAATACAAATGTTATTGCAAATATTCTTTTATGTTTACATTTACTTGCATCAAATCCACTTGATAAATCATTCTCAACTTGTACTAAATTATATATATATATATATATATATTATATATATATATATATATATATATATATATATATATATATATATATATATATATATATATATATATATATATATTTCCCAGCGATGGGTTGCGGCAGGGAAGGGCATCCGCTGCGTAAAACATATGCCAGTGAGTTGGCGGTTCATTCCGCTGTTCTTTCCCAAAATAGTTTACTTCAGTTACACAAAAAATTATTGTTTACCTAATTAACTGACAATAGTTAAAAGTCTTTGTATATTTTTTTGCACTCACTGAAAAATGCTTACAGTATTACAGTATAAAACACTACAGTACTTGTTTTTATTAAACAGTAAATATTTTTATTTCATTTTATGAACCAGGATGTCAAACATTTTTTATTTACATTGTATTTATTTAAAACTTTTAGTTATGTGAAACTCGATTTCAATGTTGCCATATTACCATAATTTAAGTTCAAAATGATTTTTTTGACACAAAACTTGAGCTACTTTGAGGGAAAATAAATATATTCTATAAATATACAATTTAATATAGTTATATTCTTAAAATTAACTTGAACTGTTGTAAGTGACACAAACATAAAATGGTTCATTTTAAAATGCATATAGAGAAGTATTTAATCATTTTTACATTTTGTTTTGGTTTATAAAATTTTTAAGTACATAATAAAAGCAGTTATTGTTATGTATATTTGTAAAGTCTCTAAATTATAAATATATTTTTGATGTTAAAGCCTTATCAGTTTTGATGAAAGAAAAACAGGCGAAAGTTTTAGTGGTTTTTCTGCTGCTGGGCAGATGGTGGTGCTCTAATGCCACAGATGTTAGAGCTGAGAGATAAAGACAAAGACTGCAAAAGAGAAACTAAGAGAGCTTTTCAGTTAGTCAGTTTCTATTAGAGTATTTTTAATATCTAGTGAATTTAGTTGTTGAAATAATTAAGTTTACCTTTCAAAACTGGTTCATGGCCATTTAAACATTCTTGTTTTTTTTTTGTTCATTTGTTTTTGTTACTTTTTAGCTTCCAATCTAAATATCAGCAGTTACAAGAACACTAATAAAATAATATATGGATTTGCATAAAATATTTGCAATAACATTTATATTTTCCAGTATTTATTAAATATTAATTACATTTTAATTTAATACACTGAAACAAATAATCTAGCTTGCTAAATATAAAAAAAATAAATATTCTATGTAGAAAACATTTCGAAATAGAAACCAATTGGTAATTAATATGCAAATAACTTTTAATAACATTAAAAGTAATCACAATTTTCTTGTTTTACTTTATTGTAATAATGCATTCAGAGCTAAATGTGCACTTCTATTAATGTATTTACTTTGGTCAACCATCATTATTATACATTTTAATATAACTAGTTCTAGACATTACAATAATAAAGAAAAATATCAAGTCAAAAATAAATTTAAACCTCTCATTTTGTCAAATCATAAACTTAATGAACCCATTTAAATAAATCAGCTTGCAGTGACTAAAATGTATGTGGAAAAAACGAATGCTGTTTTATAGCATGAACTTTTCTATCTTTAGCTGGAAAGACAGTTGAAGATGAGGCATGATTTGTGCATGAGACGGGACACCACCGGTCATTCATTATCCAAAGAGATGGAGATAGAGAGGGGAGGGGGGGCAGGGGGTGGGGGGCGGCAGGGGTGAAAAGATAGAGCTGACTGTCATCTTGGTAAATCTCTTTTGAGCATATTAAATTTGGATATGTAAAGAGGCACATACTGATAATCAAATCACTCCTCTAGGAATTAATGTGAATGGTTGTAGAGATTTGATCAACAAGTTTTGAGGAGTTTAATTTAAAAAGAAATTTTGTATTATGCATTATTGCCAGATGTTTTTTAGTTTTGTTTTTGAATTTGGATCTCAATTGTTACACAAAAGACCAGTAATTAAATAAATGATTGATGAAGCAATTGTAATCAGTTTTAAATGTGCACTGTGTCATATAAGTTCAAAAAGCTTTAAATTACTACATTCATATTTGGATATGAAATTCCAATACGTTGTGATGTAATGCTATGTTTTATCACTGCAAAATAAAAAATACTATTTGGGCTTATTGAGCCAATCACATTTAAAGCATCTAGCTTATAATTGGGATATTTCACAATGCACAACTACCTAGTGGACAAAACACAGACATCTTTTCAGCAAAAAAGCAAGAGATGATCCCAGCATCCTTTAAGGCTAAGTGATAAATAGATAGAAACAACAAACAAACTTGAGCAACAGCACCAAAGCTGAGCTCAAAAAACTCCATCACAGACACACTGGGAAGAAAAGAAAAACATCTCAGACAAACCATAAAACCAAAGCTGTCAGCTGCACGAGCGACACACAAACACTCAAATCACAACCCAGCAAGTGTTGCATTTCATTTCTACAACTGCTTGACACACTGTACAGTCAGTGAGCAACAGTAGAGGAAGAAGAGAAAGAAAAAGAGGGCGAGGGAGGAGAGACATGACACTCTGTGAGGAATCAAAAGATCCCGGGACTGCTCTTGGGACTCAGCAACTGCCATGAAGCTGGAAGGTCACCGTCTTCTGCTTTCTTTCCCTCTGTTTCTGGCAGATCCTGAGAGTGTGTTTGGAGCCGCAGGGCTGGTCAGGAGGAGGATGTCGCTGACTTTTGAAGCATCTGACAGTGCGAGCCTGAGACCAGCAGAAACTGACAGCCATGACCCATGGGTTAAAGGTCAGGACCCCTTAAAACAAAGGTAACATTACCTATTCATGTGTCATGGTTGTGGATCACTGTACATTCGCTGTCAGGTTGTGCTCAAAAAAGGACTTGTGAGAGTTTCAGTCTCATAATGCCACAAGAAGTATCCTGTCCACAAATAACAAATTTGTACGTCAAAAAGTGAGAAAAAAATCACACCTACTTAATGATCTTATATTGCAAAACTAGCTTACTCCAGTTATTTTTCTAAACCATAATGAACCCCTGTACCTGACTGAACCAAGTCCTGATTCTAGATAAGGGCCAGATGAGTTTAACGCTTTTTTATGTCAGGCATGAGAACATGATTGCGTTTTCAGAGTGTGGGTGTACAATGCCCCGTTCTCTATTTCTTATAGCTTCACCTGACTTTCTAAACTTACAGGATTCCTTTTTATATGCTCTGTCTTTCAGTATCCTCAAATATTTTTCAAAGACATAAAAGGAAAACTTGTATTTTACATTTTAATTTTGGTTCACTTTAATCTATTTTTTTATAGGTTTTAAAATTTCTTTTAAAGGGTCCTTCATCACCCACAGCATCCATAATACGATAATTATCACCCAGCAGATAAAAGAACAGAGTGTATGTTTGTCCGAAACCGAGGGGAACCATCACATGGCAGGAAACACGTTCATCCCTTCACATCATGCATTCACACACTGTCACTTTGATTCTTCACTGAGCTAGGATTCTCTGGGGTATCCGAGGACAGGTGAGTGCAGTAAACAGCATAAGATTTGAACTTTCTGAAACATAGCTAACATCAAATAGTGTTTGACTTTTTGTACTTCCAGTTTCTATGATGGTTGAGAGGTGTGAAACAATTGACAATTATGAAAGCAAAATAACAAATTAAAAAAACTAAATAACAATAAAGGAAACACAATGAGACATTTGAAAACAATTGAAAACAAATGAACAATTTATAAAACATATTACTTCTTGGCCAAAAGGTAAAGATATTTTACCATTTGAGAACCGATAACCTGGTACTAGTTTGAGGAGATTTCTGCAGAGTTGGGTAAAGTATCCAAAAAATGCACTCAAGTAAAAGTACTTTTGAAAATATTTACTCGAGTCAGAGTAAAAGTAACTACCAGAGAGTTTACTTGAGTAAGAGTAAAAAGTATTTAAACCAAATTTATTTACTATTTACTTCTGATCTGAACAATACAAAGCAAAAACGCTAGTTGTTACATTGTATTTCCTATAGATTACATTTGTTTTGTTTTCCCTAAGGGGAAAGTAATGTACAGTTGATTGCAAACTATAATCAAACCTACAGTACAAAGGAGTTACACACAACAAAACAACAATTTGCATCTCTACAATCACATTTTATAGAAAACTTGTGCTGTGAAATCCACTATTATATGCGATAGCATCATCTGTCTGCATGCATGATGTCAGTGCGTACATCGTGACTCACTACCATCAAAAATAGCTAGCATTTAAATTTGTTTCCTTGATATTAATAATGATAGAACACAGCTAAAATGTAACTAAGATGTAACTAAAGAGTAACTCTGATGTAACTAAGTTAAAGTAGAGAGATTTCACAAAAGTAAAAGTGAGTAAAAGTAAAAGTACACATTTTACACAAAACTGTGCTCAAGTAAATGTAACTAGTAACTAGGTACCTCTGGATTTCAGTCAATCATGACGAGTGCTCATAAAGTTTTTTTATGAGTTTTTAAAAAACGTTATAATGACAATAATGTATGTAATGTATACATGTAATTATTTCCCCATATAAACTTCGTAACTCTGTTGTAAGGTCATATTTTGCTGTACTTACACCTCTTGCTCCAATCTTTCCCTCTCACTTCCTCAGTAGTTTGATCAACAGAAGTCTCCAATCAGCACCAAGTTGTTGCTTCTCAAATGGTACCAACCCTGTAACTTTTGCCTGAAATTTTGTTTGTTTGTTTTTGGCCAAAACGGAAAAGGAGTGTACCATTTAAGAGTTGACAACTTGACGCTGATTAGACAAGACTTCTGTCAATCAATCTACTGAGGTAGCTCCATTAACTGTTACTTATGTAAAAGCACTAGCAACCACAGTTTTTTTTTTCAAGCTCTTTATTCCAGTTTGTGCAGAGATTTTCACAATCACTTCATAAAAATGTCTTTCCAATTTGTTTTTTTTAATACCTTATAGTCTTATTTAAACTACAGAAAAAGTTTGTATATACAGTAAAATACTTGTAATGATTGGCAGAAAGCAATATCAGTTTAATTTTCAGAATGGTCAGTTTTATCCATATTGATAGTTTGTTTCCTTTTTGGATAGGCTGATTTAGTCACCTGTCTCAGGAGGTGTCACTATTTCATGAACACCGCTGGTTATTGTCATCCTCTAGTTGGTAAGTGGAGAATGTAAAGTTTGTGCTTCCTGACTAAAATAAATTGATAGAAAACACATAGAATAATACTTTATATAGTATTCCAAAAACAACTATTTTATTAACTGTTGAGTTTGAATAGCCTGGAGCTCATGATAAAGAGGGCAGTGAACAGGACTTGAAAGTGCAGTGTGAAAAGAGGTTGATTCCCATTTTATGAGGTTTCTCACTATAAATAAAAAAGACTATAAATATATGCAATGGTACCTCGAGATACAAATGCTTTACGTAATGGAAAAGACCACGATAACAATTTTTTTTGTTTCATGATACGAAAAGAATTTCAAGATAAGAAAAACATTCCAGAGAAATACATTTGACATTTGGACAGAAGACAACACTGGCCATCACATGACTGCTTTCAACCCACCACCAAATTCTCTGCTCTCCTCTTGGTCAGTTCCAGGCCTGATGCTGTGTGTTTGTGCGTAGTATCTTGCTCTTCTCTTGGTCAGTTCCAGGCCTGATGCTGTGTGTTTGTGCGTAGTATCTTGCTCTCCTCTTGGTCAGTTCCAGGCCTGATGCTGTGTGTTTGTGCGTAGTGTCTTGCTCTCCTATTGGTCAGTTCCAGGCCTGATGCTGTGTGTTTGTGCGTAGTATCTTGCTCTCCTCTTGGTCAGTTCCAGCCCTGATGCTGTGTGTTTGTGCGTAGTATCTTGCTCTCCTCTTGGTCAGTTCCAGCCCTGATGCTGTGTGTTTGTGCGTAGTATCTTACTCTCCTCTTGGTCAGTTCCAGCCCTGATGCTGTGTGTTTGTGCGTAGTATCTTGCTCTCCTCTTGGTCAGTTCCAGCCCTGATGCTGTGTGTTTGTGCGTAGTATCTTGCTCTCCTCTTGGTCAGTTCCAGGCCTGATGCTGTGTGTTTGTGCGTAGTGTCTTGCTCTCCTATTGGTCAGTTCCAGGCCTGATGCTGTGTGTTTGTGCGTAGTATCTTGCTCTCCTATTGGTCAGTTCCAGCCCTGATGCTGTGTGTTTGTGCGTAGTGTCTTGCTCTCCTCTTGGTCAGTTCCAGGCCTGATGCTGTGTGTTTGTGCACGGTATCCTGTTCTCCCATTGGTCGTCTGACGCCCCATGATGTCTTCCCGGAAATGCTCTCCCTGTCTTCGTACACACTTGGTCTCTTAAATTTGTGAATGTTTTCGTGTTGCTTTTTTCCAGTTGCTTGACAAAGCATATTTTTATGGCCATGGCTCTCTTCCGATACCATCTGTTCTCCCTACCACTTCCTCCAACATTTCGCCACATCACCTCACTCGTAAGGTTATTCCTTTTCAGTTGTTATATTCTGTTTTCATTATTTTAAAATTATTTGTTAGATTTATATTCTGTATCTTTAAGGATTGAAGAATTCAAATTTTTTATTTCTAGTGTTGTTTCTGTGTGGCTTGTAAAGGACTAGTCATTGTGTGCACGTGTGTGTGCGCGTGCCTTTGTGTTTTAAATATTTAATATACAATTTATGCTTTGTAAAGCATTAAAACACAAGGCTAAATATTTCAATAGTCTGGTTCCCTCTGTGCTGTGTTTTTCTTTGTCTATTTAGAATAAAACTGAGCCTTTACATCTCATGTGTTTGCTTTAAAAGTCATAAATAGTTCTCACTTTAGAAAGGCTCACAAAGGCAGCTTTAAGGCATAAATATTGCTTACTTTAGATGAGCTCACAAAAACAGTTAAAAGGCAACTAGTTAAAATGTATAACTAACTGAATTAGTCATGAGGTTCTGTAGGAATATGTGTTAATAAAGCATTTGTTATCACATTGAGTAACTGTTAATATGTCTGAATAACAAGAAGTCCGTATATGCTTTCAAATAGTTTAGTAGTCAAGTATTGATATGTTCTAAATTCTCTTATGAATCACTAACACTTTTAACTGGTTTTAAGTGGTCAAAAGTTTAATTAGGTTAGCATTGTTAAGCATATTTTATAGATTCTTATAACCCATGAATGCATTCTTTAAAGTTTTGATTATAAACCTTTTACAAATGTGTAATACAAATATTACTTAACTGTTTGCTAATTAATTAATGATTAGTAATGTGTAGTTATTATAAAATGGCACCAATATTTATCAATAGTTTTATGTTATACGTCAATGTTATTTCAACTTTTTTATCACTAGTCATAAAAGAAAACAATACATAATTTGTTGTTATTGTTATTAATACATTGTTACTTCTTTTGACTTTTTCCTTACCCCTATGATAAAAACCTATATATTTTTTAACATCTTTTCACTCTTATATCATGGGTGGTAATAATTTTTAGTTTTGTAATATACTGCTTTTCAAATCTATTGCAGTGAATGCAATTATGACAATGTCCTGGTTTCATGTTTTATTTTGGTGCTGGAATTTTTTTTGGAAAAACATGGCCTATATATGCTAATATCAACTCTTCTGTGGTAGGTTATACATTGGTGTATAGAATTTCCACATTCTGAATGTCTGCCTGAATCCTAGATACAAATTACAAACTTGATCATAATAATCTTGTAATATTGTTTCTTGTGATGCAATATTTGAACTAGAAAAATACAAATTAATTTCACTGTATTCACCTACACTGCAAAAAATGAATTCTAAGCAAAGCTGAAAATGCTTAAAATTAGATTGAAAATCTTGATTTTCTTATTTTAGGAAGAATTTTCTAATTTAAACCTTTTTGGTATAGATTACTTTGCTTATTTTGAGAAAATAACACTTATATTTTCTTTAGGAGAAAAAAAATGTTTTCTTGAATTAAGAAACTATGTGAAACAAGTTGTCGATTTTGCCACTGATCTTAAAACAAGAATCTTAAAATAAGAATTTTTGACTCCATATTCTTATATCAAGATTGTTATTGATATTTTATTTTAAGAAATCAATATTAAATACTGGTTAAAAACATGCGTCTTGGAACAAGTAAAAAAATCTTAAATCTACAGCGTAAATAAATCATAAATACCCCAAACCTTAAAACCTCATCCAGTTGTGTCCTAACGTTGATGGAAGAGATCTGTACTTCAAAAAGCACTCTTGAAACAAGAGTGAAAACTATATACTAAATATAGACGAACGCTTCCTAGATCAAGCAAAAGATTCTGCTAATGGGGTAAGCAAATTTGACTTGGTAAGAATTCTTAAAATTAGCTAAAACTTCTAGCTGATAACATAAGATGTTGGAGCTTAAACAAGTACAAAAACTCTCAAAACAAGTCTTTCCAAGCTGTAAAAATACATTGAAACTAGAATATTCCAACTTGTATCTGGCCACTAGTGGTCTTAAAACTAGAATCTTTTCTCGTTTAGTGTTATATAGCTTATCAGAAATAAACTCTGGTCCTTTGCTGATCTTCGCCCCAGAGCTCTACAAAGTGTTCTTCCTCTCTCCTATCTGAATTGTCCTATCTGAAAATGCATCAATAGGCCTATATAATATAGTTATTTAAAATTTTAAGCTAGAATTTCTAGTTTTAAGAACCCATATTCTACTTTAAGAACTAAAATTAAGCACAAACTTTCTTAATTTAAGGTCGTATAAACTTATTTTAATACTAAATTTTCTAAGTTAGTCTTAAATAAAAGAGAAAACATCCTAGTTTTAAGACAGATTGTCTAGTTTTAAGACCACTAGAGACTAGATACAAGTTGAAATATTCTAGTTTCAGTGCAGTTTTACAATTTGTAAAGTCTTGTTTTAGAGTTTTTGTCTATTTATCAGCTAGAATTTTTTTCTAATATTAAGAAATCTTGCTAAGTCAAATTTGCTTACCCCATTGGCTGATTTTTTTGCTTGATATAGGAAGAGTTTAATTTTATTTGAGGGTTTTTTTTCTTGTTCCAAGAGTGCATTTTTTTGCAGTGTATGAATGCTTGATTCTGATGTAAATAATTAAATATTGTAATAATGCAAAATTTATAACAAAATATATTTTTAAACCCTCTATGTTCAAGTTCTAAGTAAAAAACTAAAATGTGTAAATCATGGAAAAAAGCTAGTTTATCAGCTATTTTGTTTGACCTAAAATACATAAACTAATTCCCTCATTCTAAAAGGGATAAGGCTCTACAGCTAATCTACAGAAACAATGAAGGTCTATGAATGTTGGAAGAGCCACAGACGCTCATGCTTCTATAAAAGAATGAAGAGAGTGTGTTTGGCACAGATCGAGCTTGGAAAGCAGGAGTTGAGGGTCCCCGTCTGACCATGTGTCCTTTACAAACCAAGCTGAATTCTCTTTATCAGCGATTCCATGCAGCTTCCTGTCCCGAGTCGAGCCGGGCTGATCAGGATTAAAGATGGACTTAACCGGATTCTGGAAGCAAGTACGTCACCATGAAAGGCTAGAATCCGGACCGAAGGGATGGGAAGGGAAAATGTAGGGGTTTCAGGTGCTGAGGACACTTATTCCCAAAGCTAGACTGCCAAACACATTTGAGAGAACTGTCAGAGTTCAGTTGGGTTGTCATTTGTCTGTTAAAAACTACTTGCTTAAAAATAAATTGTAGTGATAGAAAACACAGACCAGTAGATAAATCACAAAAACAAAATAAATATGCAAATGTTATAGTGTTAAGCATTTGTAAGCAAAAGTCTGAAAAGTTTTTATTTACCACTAGTTAATACTTATCGTACACAGTAAAGTAAAGACATTAGAAACAGAGAGAAGTACCGTTACTCTTTCTCCAACTCAGAATACAGACAGAAAACAATGACATACAGTCAAAGGAGCATCGCAGCTGTGGTGGAAGAGTGCTTTTTTATCGCTCTCAGTTGTTGGTTTGTGGAGTTTGTGAGTGCTCTAGTTAATACATGCTTTGGCAAATGTTTTAGCGATTTGAAATATGCCAGTCATCATATTTAGTTTGTTATTACTAAGAATTTTCTCCACATACACAGCGTTGTACAACTGGTTCAGTTTATCAACAGATACAATAACTGCAAACAAAAACTGCATAGGTGTCAAGTTTTAACACCTTCATTGTTTGGTTGTTTAATCTGTGCACTCAAAGATGATGCCTGATGCTTTCATAATAAACAGAAAATGTCCCACCACTGTTTACCAACAATTAATTGACGTTATTACACTTATTTTGTTTAAAATTTACATGGTCAACTGCGCCCTGTGAGAGACTTCTCTATGACGAGAATCTTGCACGATTTTTGTGTTTGGTGAAAGGTGTGTCTTGAGGCTCAAGCAAGAATGAAAGCATTGCGAACTGCTGTCAAAGTTCATCGTGCCTGACTCTCACATTCTTTAATAAAACGTCGCAAGCAGTATCATGTGTTAAGTTTTGAGGGCTCTCGTGCGATTTCCACTTCTTGTGAACAGGCAGAGGAGACTATTTCTCATGCTTCTAAGAGGGGAGATGAGAGTGTTTACTCTACAATGTTGATTTGTTTGACTATCATTGATAAAATGGCACAGGGTTTTAAAATGATGTCCCAGATTGAAGAAATGCTTGGGGGCAATCGCTCTCCTCCAAATCATACATCTGGTGGGGAAGACTTTGCAGATAGCCGGTCAGGTTTGTACTGTCTTGCACCCCATGGGGGCTTTACTGGTATCAGGTGAACTGCTGTAAAACTTGAGCACTGGCAGGTCGATCGATGAAAAGGCGTTATCAGAACTCTGAGCTGCCATGCTCTGTGTAACCAAGCAGATGGCCTATGCCATCGCGCATTCTATGGCTGCCATAGTTTCCATGGAAAGACACCTGTGGCGTATTTGGGTGTCATTTGATTTTAGATGGCCGTCCAGCTCATGTAATCTGTAGAGATCATCTTCTCGCATGGCACATCCATTGCCTCGAAATGATGGCACTATAGCTGCCTCTGAAAATCTTCCTTCCCAAAGAAGTCATAAATGTTTTTATCTTTTTGATTGGGTTTTAGGGAAAATAGCTAACAATATGCTATAGTGATATTAAGTGTAAATGTTTGGCGGCTTTATTAGTTTTTTCTCTTTATGTTTAGCAGGCATGTTCCCCAATAATGATACGTACTGCAGTACCCATAATGCTTAAACCGGATTTATACTTCTGCGTCAACTTGACGAATATCATTCTGCGCAAGCTCTGTGATTGCCTGAAGTGGAGCCGAGCAAGCTCTTCCTCTCTCTTTCTGGGCTTTCGCTCCGTGTTAACCACTCGATAATGAACTAAAACTTTGACGATAAAGTAAATAACCTAGGTTGTGACTTTGATCAGGTTCGTAACAGAGCTTCTGCAGCAGTAGCGGGCGTATGTAAGGAGTTTTATGATGGTAAATAAAACCTGTCTTTTGTTAACATCTGTGTTGTTTTATGGTTTTGTAGCAGTTGACACTATCACAGCGATATTGATCAGTGCATAGATAGCACAGACGGAGTGCACAACTATAATTGCTTTGTTGACAATGGCCAAATCGTAGAGTTGACGCAAAAGTATAAATTAGGCTTTACATTAATAATGCTCACATTGTTGAAGCTTTAACTCAGTTATAGATTTAGCGAATTATAAATAATGTTACAGTGTGATCAGGAACAAACAAATCTATATAAATTCTCCCCCGTGTTATTGTGAAAGAGGCTATAATCCTCTCGTTTAGTTGAACTGGTTTAATACCTTCGCCTTGCTTTCTGTAGTCATGCACACTTGTTTCTCTTCATTGAGTTAGTATTATTTTCCGTGAGTGGAAACACTTCCAAACTACAAAGTTGATTCATTTTTGGATTTAATGCTTCCTCTAAACTTCCTCTAAAAGTCCTGCTAGCTCTCTAGCTCTGCTCTTTAGCATCCTCCTTTGAGTTTTTGGTGGTGCGTACTCAAGCAGTGTGACTCACACAAAATGCATGACATCATTCCGTCAACTCGTCAGAGTACCCCAAAATGAAAATTTTTTAACCGCATTAAAATTGTATCGGTATTATCATGGATAACATGATATGGCCTACCCCTACTGTGCTTATATTGTTTGTACAAGCTAGCACACCAAGTTCTGCTTTGCTCACAGGACAAGTTCTCACAAGACTCATGGGGAATGGAAACTCCACCCTTAAATAGTCAGTCAAAAGAACCTTCACATCTGGCCCCTTAAGAGATGCTGGTCTCCCAGTCAGTATAGTTTTAAACGATATTAAGCTCTCTCCAATAGAGTAACATATGCCCTCAAATTCAGTGTATTCAAAGTAGACCCAGTCCACTGCGTAACTGATTCAGTACTAGAGTTTCGACAAGAATAACTAGCCTCACGTTTATGCAGCAAGTGTGTGATATGGCATGTTGGTCCTCTCCGCAAAACGTTTGTCAGATTTTATAGTTTGAATGTCCATGTTGCTCTGGTCCTCAAGTCAGCATCCCAGAGTCATGCCTGAGACGTCTTTGATGTTTGAGTACACATTAAACAACACTCAACTGAGCCAACTTATTTTACTATGTAACTTCAGACTGAAAAAAGTGCATATTTTTGTTAAAAAAAACTTTTGGCACGTTAAGATTTTAACAAAAAATGTGTTCTGCTCTTTCTCCTTTAACTTTAAGCTTTTCAAACAAAAATATGTCAACGTGGTGGAGATTGTTGTCTTCTTTCACATAGTGTTGATTTTATTTTGATAAGTATTTTTAAACCACAGAGAATACTGTAAAATCACCCATTCACTACCATATTAAGTTTGATCACTGCTGTGTGTGTACATTGAGATGGGTTAAACACAGAGCACAAATTTGGGTATGGGTCCCTCCATATCCGACCAACTGGTCACTTTAACTTCTTTTTGTGAGACAATTTCAGAAGAAATGTACATACTTTATTGGCTAGATGATAAGGATTGATGCTGTGGGTAGTTGCATGATAAATGTTACAACTTTTCTAAGCCATGGAGTTTCAGTTGTTCTTGTGAGCTCCCCAAAAGACCAAAATTTGGTTATAATGAATTTATAATTAATTTATGATGGAAAAATCAATGGAACGGGCCTCACTGGTGTTTAGGAATCCTTTTGCTAAAGATCTTGTAGTATTGATATGCAATAGGCTTATACACACACTTTATAAAAAGTTCACATTCAATTCACATGCCTATCAATGCTTGTGAATTTGCATATTTATGTTAAGCCACACCCACTTTACTAAGTCAAATATCTAGAAAACAAAGCGTTCTACAGATGTGGCAGTTGTTTTATCTTGACCCTAGTGAAGAATGCATTTTTTTTTACAAGATACCTAATTTGCATACATTCATTAGGCCATGTTCACTTTCTCACCAAACTTCAAATTCAAATATCTTGGAAACAAAGTGATCTACAGATGTGGTTGTTGTTTTGTTCTAACACTAGAGGGAGAGTGGAATTAATCATAAAACCTCATTTTTAAAAATTCACACATTATGTTTACAAATATATACATTTAAAAACCCACGTTCATGGTTCATTATTTTTATTTTTTACTTTGAAACATAATTTTGTAATTCCATCAACTTTACATTTTAATTCAAAATATGCCATCTGATAGCCATTTGGTTGTGCGGTTTCTGTATATGGTTAAGGCAAACTATGCCTTAGCTACCTTTACTGGGGTTAGCTTTTCGTAAAGAGTTTCTGCGAAGAACTGACTGTTTAGAAGATCAAATAATTTCTAATTAAAGTTTGAGAGATATTTCATTAAATTTTACTCTGGATTTTACTGTGCAAATTGCAATGCCTGGATTTACATCATAATTCATTCTTTAGAGGCAATCTTTTAGTTAGCACATTTAATCAAACCAGTCGTAGCTTTATTCCTATATCACTGCATTTTCTGAGTGGAAACACCAAGACATTATTGAGATGATATTCAGAACAAGTGCATTTTGACACTGTCCTGAAACAAAGCATTCCAGAGAAGCTCATCTGCTTCTTTTTCTAAGAGAACTTCTATCAGGTGATCAGGTAAGGCAGCATATATGTTAACATGTACTTTTCAATAAATTGCAGTTGGATAAAATGGTCTGTTATAAGCATAAAAGCCAACTTAACACAAGGAGAAACTCAGAAATCTGTGGGGGCAACCTTGATGGTGAAATGTTCTTTTAGTAGATTTAGAGCACACTGTACGCAAAATACTTTAAAAAATAATTGTTGTTAGAACTTGATTTCTGAACTGTGTAAGGTCATCGTGTTGTAATGTTTTAATGAATGACATGCAATAAAGACAAAGAGTAATAAAATGGAACATTATTGCTTGATCAGAAAGAGAGATTTTTTTTGTCACAAAGAATTGGTTGTATTCTGCAAATGAAAATGGAAAGCATATCGAATTAATTTCTACTGACAAATTGGTAATTTGAAGGAAAAATAGATTGCATTTCAGGCTTTTAATCAGAGCAGCATTAGTTAATTTATCACGCAGTGTATAATTTGTCTTTGAGTGTCCCTGTATTTCTTTCAGCAATAGCATATCCAGTTCGGCTCTCAGGGGTCGTTTGCAGCTAATTAACATGAGGCTGAATCCTATTGCATTATCACAACTCGACCTGCCATACACAACGTCAGAATGGTGGGGGGATTGAACAAAAATAATGTACAAATCTGAAGTATTTCAAGGTCAACATTATTTTCTAGATTCGTCAAGTTAGAGGAGTTTTGTAAAACATTCTTTAAACAATGTCAAAATGGAAAAAAAAAAACACTTTTGAAGTCTGACAATAATTACTTAACTTAAATATTAAATATTGATAAGCAGTATTTATTATCAAACATCCTTAAAACCACAAATAATTGTTTTTATAAATTATAAATATTTTAAAGGCTAAATAAATGCAGTGCAAACATTATTAAATCAGACAAAAAGTCACACAAAAATAATTATGTTTGTAAAGTTATTAATAAATCTTACTGGGTCAACTTGTGGGTCTGGTGGACCCGTTGCATTTTGGGTGTTTAATTGAAAAAATATATATATATATTATATATATATAAATAAATAATAATATGCAGCATGTTAAGTTTATATTTTGTGCTTTAGCCTTGTTTAATCGTTATAATTTAACCCTTGTGTGGTGGTGTTCATATAATTGTTATTCTAACAGTGTTTGTAGGCCTGCTGGACCCATTGCTATCTGGTGTTTTTAATTCACACAATCAAAAAATTTCATCACATCACCCATGCTGCACACTGCTGGTGAATTCAGAGACAGCTAGAAGAGAGCGGACATGCAGACATTAACTTCATTCTTTGATGGAGGAAAAAAGTTAACATTAGTGTCCATGTTTTCAGTTTTTTTTATATATATATATATATATAATTGTAATTCACTTTTAGATCATTTAAAAAATATATGTTCTTATTCACTCCAAGTCTCTGAATGATTGTGTAATTTTCTGCTTACATTTTTTTGGTCAGTAGCAAAAGCCACATTAGCATACACACATTTTAGAGAGTTCTGTGTCAATAACAAAATGCTGTAAAAAGGGCCCTGTAAACAATATTTGAAATTCAAAGAGGCATGACAATATATTCTCTTACTCTAATTTATTTTTTTCAAATAATCACATATTTTAAGTGAAAAAGTAATTGACCTCCTACTGATTTGGGAGGTTTGTCCAGAGACTAATAAATGTAGTAATGAGATGATACTCTCAAGATCTCTGTTCATTTCCAGAATTAATGACCACTTAGGACCAGAAATCTTGCTGACTTCTAGAGCAGAATACAGATTTCCTTTTTCAGATAGACTTTTTTGTGCTTTATAACTTTATCTATCACTCACATTTAAATATTTTATTTTGATAAGTATTTGTTTTAAAAGAATAGGAGATTTGAAACTTTTTTCTCTCATTGTACATGTAAGAGACGAAATAGGGGTAAAGATCGCTCATATGTGAAATTAAGCACCCTTCATTGTGTTATGAGGACAAACGAAAGACAATGATGCAATTATGAAGATGAGTTAAAGTTGATAATGACATGTCTCATTTCTGGATAGTCAATATTCAACTTCCGCAGTTATTCATTTTCAATAACTGCTCTTCTGGGCATTGAGCCTTGGTTCATTTGCAATAGAACATAAGCTTATTATACAAATTTGTACCAATGGAGTCAGCTCTGAGCTTTGGGCATTCCTGAGGAACGTTCGATATGTGGGTCAGGAAAGATGCAATTAATCAGGACTTGAGAAACAACAGTTTTGCATTTTCCATTCAAATAAAACAATCTGTGTGTTCCAAATTGATCAGGGCATTGATTAACCCGTCAGCTCTGTTTTAGCTGTGAGTGCTAAGGCCTGAGGTTCCCTTTTTACCACTGGGATTGGATCGTTCAGTCTCATGAATATTCAAAGGGCAGTTAAGAGGCTGTATTCTAACAGTGTTTCTTACACCAAAGTTTGTTGAGAGAAAGCATTGAATGTGCTATAACAAAAGGTAAAGCATATTTGCCTGTATGATTACATTATTAATGCTATTTTTAAAAATTGCTTATTATGAAAATTTGTGGTATGATCTTTCAGCATTTTAGAATGGTTTAAATTCATCTATTTTTTAAACATTTAGTAAAGAATAATTCCATAGAAAATTCAGAGCAATTTTGTGATCAAGCCCCTCATCACAATTCAACTAATTAATTATATTATATTAATTCATGTGATGGAGTCACTCTCTATGTCTCTTATTTTAAAACATGATAAAAAAAAAACAAACTGATGTCTATTTTGTACTGATCTGAAAGCTAGGCTTTCTCAAGAGATTAATAAGATTGATATAACATCATGTTAAAAGGCACAATATGAGGCCATCTATAAACATTGGAATTTAGATTGATTTATTGATGGAAATCAGTGCTTTATTGACAGTGTTTGAACCTTTCAAAAGTCGCTCTAGATGCTGCATGAAAACATTATGAAGAAAAATCTTTGGTTGACTGGTTGTGAAGCACGTGTGTGTCTGGACACATCCTCAAGTATTTTTGTCTGCATGTGTGCTTAGAAAGAAAATATAAAACAGAATGTGAGATGAAATCAGCTTACCTAGGCAAACAAAATTTATTAGGTAGTTTATTAGGATGGCTCTATTTCTAGCCCTGAAGTACTTCCTCCAGTAGCTGAGGTACAACCCTGTCTTTCCAAAAGAATATCAATTGTGCAATAAAAATAACCTGGGCTTGCCTCAATCTATTTTACTATTTTAAAAACAAAATTGATTTTCATAACTTTGTTATCCAAAGTTATTTACTACTTTTAATACCAATTGTGTTGTGTTACCATGATTTTTTGCCAAATGTATTGAATAGATCCTTAAAATGGAGTGCAATGAGTACTTTTCTTCAACACATCTTTGGATCTCCATAATTCTACTCCATTAGGTGAGATCCGAATGTGGGCTTCAGAGCAAGGGGAATTCACCACCCTTTACTCTGCTCTTCCATCTCCCTGGTGAATATTCAGGACTCGAGTGCCTTTTCACTGCAATAATAGGCTGGCATTGCCAAACCTGCCTTCAGGGGAAAGAAAAGCCTCCACAAGCAGGAGATTATTTCAACCTGTGTCTGTGTGAAATAGACTCATTCTCTCTTAACCCGGCTCCCAACAGAGCAAATCTTACTTGCAAAACACTTGTTGCTGAACCTGAGCAGAGTGCAAGATGCTTACAGGTGGAGAGATGACTGTAAACTTCTCTCAACTCTCATACTCCATCTATGTCTTACATTGCCACAATTATACTAAATTCTCACTTTAAATCTGAGGTTAATTATTGACTTGCTAAACATGTTTATTGTTCAACATACACAACACTGTCAATGTTCCCTTTCAGGAACTCGAGCTGCGTCCAACGCTATGGGGAACGCTTGCTGCGTTTCCGGCTCTGAATTATATGTAAAATCTCGTCCAATGGACAGGTGTGACGTCATCCGAGTGCGACGTCGCACCCGTCGTGCGCAGTATAAAGGAGCCTACGATGGAGACGGCCACCAGCTTTTCTGCATTCAGTAAGCGCTCTTTATATGTCTTCTTGTTCCAAAAGTGTGGACAACTATATCTTGTACTTGTTGCTGAAAGCTTACGAGCTCTGTTTGGCGTGCTTGGGAGTGGAGAATAGCCGCTCTTGCCGAGGCAGAGCGCCCGTTTGGGTCACCGGCTTCGACTCGCACGCGCTCCTTATGGCGCCTGGGAGCGGATCAAGCTTGGTGAGCTTAGAGATGCACTCTCTCTCCGCCCCCGGTGGTCGGGCTGTCGCTCCTGCTGAGGCGGAGCGCCCGCTTTAGTCACCGGGTTCGAGTCGCACGCGCTCCATGTGGCGCTTGGGGGCGGATGTTGGCCAGCTGGCTCTCGAGGGAGTTAGCTGTGAGCACTCCGCTCCCGGAGAGCATTTTTCGAGGAAAGTGCTCTCCTCTGTGCCCAAATGGCCAGGCTGCCGCTCCTGCTGAGGCGGAGCGCCCGCTTTGGCCACCGGCACGCGCTCCATGCGGCGCTTGCGAGCGGATCAACCCCAGCCGGCTCTTGAGGGAATCGGCTGTGAACAATGTGAACGCATGCGTTGCGCACATTCCGCTCGCGGAGAGCATTTTTCGAGAAAAGTGCTCTCTTCGGTGGCCAGGCTGCCGCTCCTGCTGAGGCGGAGCGCCGGTTTTGGCCACCAGGCTCGAATCGCACGTGCTCCAGGCGGCGTTTGCGAGCGGATCAAGCCCAGCCGGCTCTTGAGAGAGTCGGCGGCTGTGAGCATTGTGAACGCATGAGTTGCGCACACTCCGCTCGCGGAGAGCATTTTTCGAGAAAAGTGCTCTCCCCTGCGCCAGGTGGCTTGGCCGCTTCTGCCGAGGCAGAGCGCCCGCTTCGGTCGCGGGGTTTGACTCGTGACGGCTCCTCCCACTCTAGGCGAGGAGCGGTTGGAGGTTGTGACTTGCGTTGTCAAAAGGTATCTTCTGGCTGCCAGCGGCACAGGCCTCTCATTGAGAGCTAGCTTGATGAACGCTATCAGCACCCGCGGTCGCAAACTCCACGCCGGGGCCTTCCGTTTTCCTGGACCTGCACACCGAGGTGGTAGGTCCGGGGATCAGCGCAGCCTGCCTTTTTTATCCCGATGTTCACTATCGAACATCTAGGGGATGCAGGGGCGCGGTATGGGATGATCCAAGGTGGACAGAGGCTTGCGAGCTAGCTCTGCCTTGTTATGAACGTCATCCCTGAAGGTCCCGGCCCTCCCCACAAAGCCGTTCTGGGCCACCTCGGCCTTGGTGGGGAGGGCTTACCTGGAGTTCTGCTGGGTGGGAGCAGACTCCTAAGGCTGCTGCTTCTGGGTACAGAGGCCCAGAAGCGGAGTGTCGCTGCCTCCCGAGGGGTGGCGACACAAGCCCCAGCCCAGGGAAATATGGTCTGAGGACCATCATTTCAATAAACGGGCGGCGGCTAAGCACTCCTGACGGGCTGGGGGGTCTACAACTTCGAGATGCGCTTCATGGAAAGCTGTTGTCTCTCGGTGACCCCTCAACATGTATTCTGCTAACCCTGCCACTCTTCGTGCTTCAGGGAGCGTGTACTTTGCCCCTGTGCTCACCCAGGCTCTCGGTGACCAGGGCTTCCGGTCTTCCATCGAATCCCGTGCCTGTATCAGGAGTCGTTACCCACCAGTGACCAGAAGCCGACCTCACGAGGTAGGTTCCCCTGAGTCGCTTCATGGGGGCTTCTTCAGCCTTCCAGGCCACTCCCAGTGGGTCTTGCGGGTCATGAAACGGTGGCCCCGTGTTGTCGGGGTTTTGCCTACTGTTGTTATCGCGCAAGTTCTGGTCATGGACCAGGAAGTTTTGCACCCTGCTGCGCAAGGGGCCATTGAGGTGGTGCCTGTGTAGGACAGAATCAGGGTTTCAGAATACTTCCTGGTTCCGTAGAAGGACGGGGACCTGCGCCCCATTCTCGATCTGAGGCGCTTGAACAGTCGCATCATGAGGTTGCCATTCAAGTTGTTTACCTTAAAGCAGATCGTGGCGCAGATCAAGTACAGTGACTGGTTAGTTACAGAATACTTTCAAGTCCCTATTTGTCCTTCTCACAGGAAGTTCTTCGGTAAGTGCTCCTGACGGCCAGGGGATCTCCGGCTTCATCGAGCGACGCACTTCATGGAAGGCTGTCGTCTCTCAGAGACCCCTCGCCGCTATTCCGCTACCCTGCCACCCTTGGTGCTTCAGGGAGCGTGGACTTGCCCCTGCGTCCACCCAGGCTCTCGGTGACCGGGGCTTCGGGTTTTCTTGAATCCCGTGCTTTATCAGGAGCCGTCAATGACTTACCAGTACCGAAGGCTTTCTGTCAGCCTTTCGCTCTCGCAGGACCTTCTCCAAGATTCCCCGCAAGAGTGGGTTTTCCCCAACCCAAACAGGTAAGTATGTGGGGTATGGGATTCCACCACATGCGGGTGTGCCTGTCTAAACAGGCCAGGATCTCTGTGATCCTAGAAGGGGACCAGGAGAGCGAGGCTAGGTCACTCACTGTCGGCTGCAGTTTGAATAACTGCCTTGCCTCTTGGGGCCAGCGGCGACTATTCTTCCGTTTGTCAGCTCCATGAGGCCCCTTCAGTGGTGGCTGGGGAGTGCAGGGTTCTCTCCCCAGGGCTCCCTGCTCTGGCTTATTAGAACCACGAGACTAAGGCCCCCGTGCCGTTCTCGTTGGAGGGACCCTGTGTTCCTGTCCCAGGGCCCGTGGAGGGCACCGTGCCGTCGAGTAACTACAACCACGGAGGTGTCCTCGCACGGGTGGAGGGGCGGCGGTGCTCGGGAACCGCTCTACCCATGGTCGGTAGGATTGGTCCCATCTCCTTGGCACATTAATTGCCTGGAGTTGCTGGCCGTTTTTTTGTGCATTTTGCACTTCCTGCCAGACATCAGAGGCCATCAGTGCTTCTACGGAAGCACAGACAATATGTCCGTGGTGGTCAACATCAACCGACAGGGGGGGCCTACGCTTCTCCCTGTAGGCCCGTACAAGCTCTGCTCCCTTAGAGCATCTTACATCCCGGGCCGGTTGAATTGGAGGCAGTTGCTGTGTCGCACCTGGGACCGACATCTGGGGAAGCCCCAGCCAGAGAATGATAAGTCTGAGGACCATCATTCCTATGAACAGGCTGTGGTTAAGTGCTCCTGACGGCTGGGGGGGTTTCCGGCTTCTTAGAGCGTCGCACTTCATGTAAGGCTGGCGTTTCTCGGTGACCCCTAGCCACTATTCCGCTACCCTGCCACCCTCGGTGCTTCAGGGAGCGTATATTGCCCCTGCGCTCACCCAGGCTCTCGGTGACCAGGGCTTCGGGTCTTCTTGAATCCCGTGCTTTATCAGGAACCATCACCCCAGTAGCACTGCTTCCCGGAAGCTGACGGCCAGGGGGGTCTCCGGTTTCATAGAGCGGCGCACTTCTTGGAAGGCTGTCGTCTCCCGGCGACCCTTCACCACTTTCCGCTAACCCTGCCACCCTCGGTGCTTCAGGGAGCGTATATTGCACCTGCGCTCACCCAGGCTCTCGGTGACCAGGGCTTCGGGTCTACTTGTATCCCGTGCTTATCAGGGCCGTCATTGCTTCCCGGAGTCCTGGAGATAATATGGGACGGTGGTTCATCCCCGTCCAGAATTGCGCTGTATCTATAGCCCCGGTGGGGGTCCAGCTCTAGCGTTCGGCCTCCAGGCCGAGGTCATTGTGACCATTCTCCACTCCAGGGCTCCATCTACGAGGAGGTCTGACGCGAGACAACGACTGTCAAAGTGTTGGGGTGTTCCCACACTTTAAATTAGCTCTGCCCGGTCAAGATCGGTGCTAGAGTTCTGTAGGGTAGGGGCAGTGGGCAGTGCCCCCCCCCCCACTCGTTACATCTCGTTGTCTTCACAGTACCAGGTGGCTGAGGCCCCTGATCTGTACAAGAGTGTCCATATGGGACCTGGCCATCATCTTGGGGGTCCTAAGAGGCCTCTGTGAGACTCTGGGCGACGTGTACTTGCGTCTTCCTGTCACTTATGACAGCTTTTCTAAGCGCCATGCTTCCCTTAATAGGAAGGGAGATTACACGCAAAAGACTTTCTGAAGTCTTCCTGCACCCTAAGCCGAGCTATGTCTCGCAGGTGCCTTACATCGCCCCGTGTCCTATTAGGTTCCAGGCATTCTTCCTCCTCCAGGTGAGTCCCCTGTCTAGGTCCTTATTAGTATCTGCCCAGTGTGGGCATGGGGCTGTTAGGTCTGTCGCATGGCTCAGTGGAGCTCAGACCAGCCTGTGTGCTATGGTCCACACAGGCGGACTCTCCTGCTAATACGCAGTCAGTGAGCAGATGGACTGTGGAAAAATGTTATCACCTATACTTAGGTGTAAGCCTCTAGCTTTCTGGCCCCCTTGGGGACAGGGCACATTCCACAAGAGGAGTGGCGACTAGGGCCTTGTCATCTGGTATTCTTCCAGGATTGGTAGCGCTGCGGGATGGTCCACGCTCTTTGATGTTGCTCCGGTCCTGTATTGGATCTGGATGATTCTCCGGGCTGAAGACACTGTCAGTCCGGGGCGAATTGGCGTGTTTAGACACTCGTTCCCCATAGCGTTGGACGCAGCTCGAGTTCCTGAAAGGGAACGTCTAAGGTTACGTAGGTAACCAAGGTTCCCTGAGGGAACGAGACGCTGCGTCCCCAGGCCACTTCGCCACGGCCTGACGGCGCTTACTGTGCTTCAAAGCTGGTGGCCGTCTCCATCGTAGGCTCCTTTATACTGCGCACGACGGGTGCGACGTCGCACTCGGATGACGTCACACCTGTCCATTGGACGAGATTTTACATATAATTCAGAGCCGGAAACGCAGCAAGCGTTCCCCATAGCGTTGGACGCAGCGTCTCGTTCCCTCAGGGAACCTTGGTTACCTACGTAACCTTAGACGTTATACAGCCATTTAAATTCGGTTTATATTTTGATTTATCATTATTTTTATCATGATTTATTATGAGTATTTTTATAAAAGTAACAGTGTGTCTTGACCACATGCTTACTCACTCATACTCCTATGTATTTTTGCATTACATTTAAAATACTCAGTTTTTATTAATCTTAATTTCCAACTTTTTTGAGAAGTTTTGGAATTGGACTGGCGTCACAGTGGCGCAGTGGGTAGCATGGTCGTCTCACAGCAAGAAGGTCGCTGGTTCTAGGCTCGGCTGGGGCAGGTGGCATTTCTGTGTGGAGTTTGCATGTTCTCCCCGTGATCGCGTGGGTTTTCTCCGGGTGCTCCGGTTTCCTCACAAGTCCAAAGACATGCGGAATAAGTGAATTAAATAAGAACAATTGCCCATAGTGTTAAAGTGTGAATGTGTGTGAATGTTTCCCAGCGATGGGTTGCGGCAGGGAAGGGCATCCGCTGCATAAAACATATGCCAGTGAGTTGGCGGTTCATTCCGCTGTGGCGACCCCGAAAGGGAATAAAGCCGACATGAAGATGAATGAATGGAATTGGACTGTGTGCATGCAAACAGCCACCATTGTTTTTTACGAGTGCACAGTCAAAAAATTAGCCATAAATACGCATGCTTGGACTAGAGTACTAGACGAGCTGGCCAAGAGATAGCTCCAAGTCTTGTGAACCGGAGTAAATTCAACAAATTACAAGCATACAATATATTTAGATGGAAATCATAACATACAAGTAAGCTAAATAAGCTAAAAATGTATTTTGATTGATTTTTTTCATCAAAACAAATATATCCACTTTTGTTTCAGGTGGTATGCTTTTGATGCATCTTCAGTTGAATATCTTAAATAAATAAAAATTAGTTTTTAAAGGAGATATTTTAACTGACTGTTCACATTTATAGAGCGCGTGGTGAATGATGGCTATGTAGGATTACCATTGTTGAGTATGTTAGTCTGTTTTGTTTGGTTTTTGTTTGGCTGGTGCTTGGTTAAACATAAAACTGATTTCATGGATTTACTCTCAATTTCAGCATAAAGTAAATTTTATGTAACATATTTAAAGTTATATTAAATCCCTTCATAAAATGAATATTATTTAAAATATTTAAAGTTTTATTTACTGTGAATCATTAGTTGGATTTGCAGAGTAGTATAGGTTTTATAGTTGAATAAATAGGTGGTGTTCTTGGTATATGTTCAGTGCATTTAAATACAATGTGGAAACAATACATAACACCTTTATTTTTTAATATCTTCCGATACTATGTAAAATTATTGTATGCTTGTCATTATGACAAATTTATATTTGTTGTATTCACTCAAATATAGCTTGTATTTTTACTTATGTTTTGTACTTTCAACAAAAGAATTCACAGTAAGTATTATTTACATGGAACTCCCTAGATGCAGGATGCAAGTAATCATGACAAATAATCTTTTTGAGTGCAACTAAAACTTTTTTTGACTGTGTGCTTTAAAAGACACAAGACTAATGGCTTCAAAACACAACACTTGTAATTTTAATCATTACATTAAACCACTTGGCTTGTCGGCATTGTAGAGAAGAGATTTCATCCTCCACTGCTGGATTGTCCCAGAACAGAGGATGGAGCTGGGTCTTTCGTGGGCTGTTTTGTCCAAGTTGGCGTCACAGATGGGATAATGACTTTTACAAACAGCTTTCTGATGAGGAGGGAAAAAGTGCTGTGTGAAATGCACAAAGGGCTTGGTGAGCACATAGGGCCCTGCATCTGGAACAAAGTAAAATGATGTTGAATAATTTGGAGGCAAGCAGGCAAGGCAGTGCTGCTGCAGCTGTTGTGTGCAGACTGGCATGAAAGCCTGGATGTGGCAGCTGCTCTGTAGCCCCTTTCTCCTCTTCTCACAGCGCCGGGGAGACAGAGGATTTGGGATTAGACAATCCCTGATACTCTTGCCCATCTGCCACAGAGAGAGAGAGAGATACAGTGGATTTTAATGCTGATTGTAGAATTAAATAATCCTCATCTAAAGTATACAATTTAGTTACATGTAAAAGAAAACAATTAAACATTGTTAACAGCAAATATCTTCATGTAAAAAATCTTCATGTTTGCAAAATCTATTGCTCTTTAGCTAATCTATTGCTCAATATTTATCTGTGTTAGTTACAACTTTTACAGTTTTTAATACCAAACATTTCTCACTGCAGCAGTAAAATTTTTAGAGCATATTACACAGCATATTTAGATTTGTGTCACTTATGCCACTTGTTCCAGAGATCCATACATTTGTTATTTGAAATCGGCAAAATAAAGATGTCCCAAGACCAAGGGGGGACTTTTCCTGATGCTGCTGACCCCTGCTTATTAGGTACAAGTTAACAGCATACACCGTACAAGTAACTTACTGCTCAATTTCCTTAAATAATTAAACAATTCTTTGAATCTGTAAAATACAAATATAAAATGTTTTGCCGATTATAGAATTTGCATCTCATTTGCATGACAAATTTACTTTTTTATCCTATCCATAATGGTCAAAAATAAAAGTTTAGACATTTTAAATAAAGATTATCTTGAATTAGTGTTCAAATATATAACAATAATGGTGTTGAGAAAACATACAAAGCAACTATTATTGTTATTATTTGTAGTACTAACACCACTTTTCTCTCTCTCTCTCTGTCTCAAACTGATTTATTTGTGAATGTATGAAATAAGAATCATCCATATTCATGCAGTCCTGCTCTGACCCCTTAGTGGGTGTGTCGGCGCGTGTTTGTGTTGTTGACGTGTGCCTGGAGCAGCAGTGCTATCGTCCCGTCGCTCCAGGGCACATTTTGCTCTCCACACTTATTCACAAATACAAAATTGTCACTGGACACAAACAATGCTCGCACCTAATTGGTCAAATTAACCGAGTCTTGTCTCTAGTTGGAATTCTGATTAGTAAAGCTCAGCTGGGACAGCTTTTATGAAAGAGGCGAAAGTGTTAGTCCATGAAAGAGAAGCGTCCTGGGGCAAAGTCCCAGCTGGGCCCCCTTCTCACAGAGCCAGAGGATCAGGGGGAGCACAGAGGGGCTATTTGTTGCATTGTGTGACTCTTGACAAAGCCTCTTACAATGCATGGATACATGCAGTATTACCATTAAAAAGAAATCTATGGTTTTATGTACCCTACTTCTTTCCTTTCTATATACCTTTACAGGCTTACTAAAATAAAAATGATGATAATAATGAAGCAAAACATCCCTCAGCAATTGACAGAAGGTAAAGTTGAGTGCTGTTTTTGAGCATGAGGAACAAGGAGACCTAGAGCTCCCTGATTAGTATGCTGGTCCTTAACAATATCATCTTAAAACCCTAAATGGTAATTTTTTTGCTTGTCTTAGTATAAAATGTTTCTATAGAAGAGACAATTGAGAAAAAGCTTTGCTCATTCTTTTACTGTTACAAGACAATGTAGAGTCGTTGCAACTGTGGGGACACTTTTGTCATTGTCACAGTTAAACTTCTGCATTTTTTCTAAATTCTGCTTAAATATAGCGTTTTGTAGGCTCTGTATTGGTGGTCTCCCGTCTGCTTCATTTACGGTTAAATTCATTTAAAATGCTGCATATTTATTGGCTTGAAGACAAATCAGCAGCCAGACATCACAAGAAAGGCCGGCATTTTCACTTCTCTCACATATGATTGGCTTAGCTCTATTATTGACAGCCCATATTCCAAGAGAGTAGCTTGAGGAGTGAAAATAGAAAGTTATTTTAATAATAGTTGCTATAAATGTCTGTAAGGAGAGATTATTTTGACGCATATAGACCAAAGAATCAGGTGCATTAGTAAAGAAAATACAAGGGTTAAGCGTGCATCATTCTGTTTTGTGTAAAGGCAAACCCAAAGCAAAATGAAAAAACGTTTCGTTTTATTGTTATTTGAGAGAAATTTTGCTTGCTCATGATTTACCATTTGATAAAATAGTTTTGAATAATTCCACTGTGAAAAAGTGAATCTTGTACACACTGAGCAATCTTCTTCAATTGCTAGGGATTTTCTTTCTCATAGCAGGCTTCACTTAAGGGATTGCGCTATTTCAGCGCAAATGGATGTATATACTTTTTCTTTAAGAAATTAGTCACTAGAAACGATTGTCTTCAAGACTTACCCTACCACCAGCAAATGAAACCTCCAAGGGGGAACTAAGAGAAATATGTTGCTCTGCAGCTAATAATGTTAACAGTTTTAAAACTAATGGCAACAAATAAAAACTCCACAACAGTCCTTTCATGATAAGCCACTTGCATGAATAAAAATAGATGAGGACAAATGTGAAGCTTCTGGAGTGGATAGTACAACACAACATGCTCTCTTTTCCCTCAATGGCACAGAAACTAACATTAGCTCTTGTAAATATGTGAATTTGTAGTTCTTATTTTTAACCAGTCTTTCAGCAAGTAGATTTAAATACAAAAAAAAACTTTAAAATTGATTGTTATGACACTAAATCAATGCTTTTGGTCTAATGTAGTTAAATTCCCTAAGCTATGCTTAAGGTTATTGACAGATTAATCCAATTCACTGTATTTATAACCGAATTCTCAAGGTACTGCACAAAACAATATGTTTAAGAGACAAAATTGGAGTGAATTTAAACAATTTTTAATTATATAATTAAAAAAACAGAAACACTAAAATAGATGCCAACTCCCAATACCAACTCCCCTTAAAAGACTTTTCTAGTTTTGGGTTATCACATAAGAACATTCTGTCAGACATATATCAACAAGTGACATCTATTTATATAAAAAACAAGTACAATATAAATAAATCTCAAATGATAGTTATTATTGTTTTTAAAAAATGTACTGTATTTTTGGAAAGTCTTTTAACTCTCCGCTACTCTGGGGAGATTAAAAAAATGAGTCTAGAATCTGGGAGTATATTAAAACTCTGGGCTCCAACAACAAAAAAAAGTGAACAAACCTTTCCCTCAGTAATTTTTCCCAGGTGACTTCATCAAGGGAATATGTGTTCAAGGTTGTGGGACAAGGTCCTGATAGTGACAAAGCACAAAGCCCCGAGTTTATTCCTCCTCAATATGGTTTGTGTTCTCCTAGGAGATCCCACAGATGTCCAAGAGTGTGCCGCTGACTCCCATGTTACACTCCCAAGATCAATCTTGCTTTCTATCTTTTATAAAGCACGAACACAGCCAACAGTCGGAGGAACATTAACTATTATCCTCTCCCATAAGGCTGCAAACAACTCCCAGAGTTCAGATGGGGAAGATCTTTCAGTTTTACTTCAGTGCTGTTGTTCATTATTCAATGCTATTGAATGCCAGGCTAGTAAAATTCCCATCCTGTAAAAAGTTTGAATTGTTTTTAGAATTTAGAGTCGATTTAGCAATAGTTTTAATAGACCCAACTTGCATATAGGCAGTGAATTGTAGATATATAAACATTGTTTTCTTAAACAGTAAAATAACAGTAACAGCATTTCGTTTTTTTAAGTAAGTTTAAAACCATTAAAAGGAAGAGTTCACATTAGTATCACCCATTTGCCCCTTGATGGTTAAAGTGCCCTTATGGATCATTAAGTAAAATAATGATAATATTAATTTGTGTTGTAGTGATCGAAACCGGTCGCGGGACCCAATCGCTAAGGCCTCGGTCTTGTCACGGAACCAACAATCGCCGCCCTTTCTCTGTGGTTTCGGTTTCGTCATAGCCTCGACTCTCTGTGGTCTCAGTATTGTTACAGTCTCGGGTCTCTGTGTTCTCGGTATCGTCACGGTCTTGACTCTGTGGTCTCATTATCGTCACAGTCTCGATTCTCTGTGGTCTTGGTAATGTCACAGTCTCGGCTGTCTCTGAGCTCTGTTTTGGATGCACAGGTGTCCTGGTGATTTTATTCCAAGAACAAAAATCAAACTACGAGCGCTTTCATCAAATAAAAAATATTATAGGCTATTTTTTGTGCCTCTTTTTAAATATACCCAATCATCAGCATATTTTGTCAAAACAATCAATGGCCTAACATCATCTTCGTATGCAAGCCTTTTTTTTATCACTGACAATACGAGAGCTCCGTAATGTTAGTAACACTCCACTAGTGATTCAGAGCAATTTCAAAAAGTCAGCAACATCGGCATATTAAAAGATATTTATCTTTTAAAAACACAAAGTATATGTCTGTACAACTTCCATGAAGAAATGCATTAAAATAAACACAGCATAATGTTTGCAGTAAGAGCAAGTAGGAGTTAATTTGAACAGGTGAAGGTTTTATTATATTGTTATTTTTCATTATTTTTAAATATGACGTGTAAATGTTGGCCTGGGATATAAATGTTTCATATGAGTTTTTTATTATTATTGCTTAATAGAAAAAATAACAGAAAATTAATGCACATGTAAAATTACAGCAATGACTTTTGTTTGCGATGAAGAAAAATAATAGTGTCAATTCTGTTATTGCTATTATGTTTTTGGTCTCGGCCAGTCATGGTCTCAGTCTCCCCTTACCATGCCTTGGTCTTGAACTTGTCTTGGTCTTGATACTCTCCGGTCTCAGCTAGGTCTTGGTCTTGATACTCTCCGGTCTCAGCTAGGTCTTGGTCTTGATACTCTCCGGTCTCAGCTAGGTCTTGGTCTCGGTCGAGGCGGTCTTGACTACAAGACTAACTAATATTAATTAATAATAATGTGTAATATGTAATGCCAAATCTACATTATTACCAATTTAAAAATAAAAAATGTATACTAATGTATATATTATACCTATATTTACACAAACACATATATAATTATATATACTTGATAACTTGTCCAGTGCTAACAGGGTGCACTATAATAAAATTCTAAAGATTTTGGTTGTTTTCACATAATCTAAATAATTAAATATTTTTTGTCTGAAGCTCAAATTACATCACAGGATGAATCAACGTACTCTTAAAATTTCTGTCAGACCATTGATCAAGCGTTGGCTTGTGTTTCTGGGCTAGGAATGTTGGATGTGAACATATTTTTTTTGCAGTGTGTCCAGGCCATAAAGCTGAATTCTAAAAGTTGATGGATAAGGTTCTGTGTTCTGAATTCTCCTTGTTAGAGAGGCCATTTCAACATAAGAACAGCATCTATCTTAATGACACGTTTACAGGACAGTTCATAGAAGGCCAAAAAATATTACTGTAGTTTACACACACAGTCTTTATTTTTCATGTTTAAAAAAAAATCTTCAAAATGTTCAGAATTTTTTTGGTTTGGGATTTTCCTTTTATGAAACATAGTATTATTGATCTGATAATGTTAATGAGGAAGATGATATACAAATGATACACACATTAAAAAAAGTGTTTTAAATGTATCAATAAGCTTCACCTTGGAAATGAATATGTTTCAATAAAGTGTTGTTGTTTTTTTGTACAGTCTTCTTAGAAACCATTCAGTTTTATTCAAGCTCTGATACTTAAGTCTTTCCTAGCCCAGAGCCATACACGACCACCCCATGTGAAGCACACTCCTGTTGTGCTCCTTCCTCCCATTCCTGATACAGTTAAGTTTAAGACGTCTGTCAGTAATTATATTTAACTCTAATTCCCAAGCCTTCTTCTTCTCTATTTTTCATTTGTACTTTTCTTCCCCTCCCTTCTTAACCCGCCTGGTGTTTTGGGAATGTCCAACCTCGTCCTAGTTAGCTTCCCTTTGTCTTGTGTGTGATCTTCAAATGTGAGGCATGTGCGCTGATCAATCGTCCAGGTTTCTCCCAAACCTGACAAACATGGAATGCTATTGGTGAATTCCCATCAGAGCGACTCAAGGCATCTGATGAGGGATGTGTCTTGAGATCCGGGCTTGGGAGAACTGATCTGATGTGCTTCTGATCTGATCTACTCCACTTCTCTGAGTTTTTAAAAGATCTGTTTTTCTACTTCTGAGCAGCACAAAAAGATGCTGAGGGAAACTTGTGTTTAAGGCTTTTCAAACTGCTTTGAATCTAAAGACTGATGCTAAACTTTCCTACACTGCATATTCAGAATTATCTGAATTCTTATCATAGTAGTAAACGTTTCAAATTCCATAACTACTTGACTTTCAGTAAAAAAGATAATGTTAATCATTTAGTGAATTTATTATCATTTTAAAATGAGAAAGGACAACTAAATTATATATAAAACCAAAAAGCAGAATTAGTGTAAGGATGAATGTAATATATAGAACAATGTTTTTACATAATTTTTTACAAAGTAACATTATGGTGTCAATTGTGGTGTTATCTACAGTAATGCAAATAATAATAATATCATTGATTATATGCATTATAAGCAAATTATATAATAAAATATCGACTGTCTCAATTGAAATACATTGGTTCATTGTAAACCAGGAATTTATTTCAACTTAGTATATTCAAAACATTAATTTATAATTTCAAAACTTATATCTTCTTAACTTATTTAAAAAATAAATAAATAAATATATATATATATATATATATATATATATATATATATATATATATATATATATATATATATATATATATATATATATATGGTCATAGTCTAGTATTGACCTAAGTATAAATCAGCAGGAAATAAATAAACTAAGCTCTCAAAAATGTATTTGCCAACATCCAAATTATTTCATGAAATGCTAAATTTAATTTCTTTTGGTCAGTGGTTTAAAAAAAAAAAAAAAAAAAAAAAAAAAAAAAAAAATATATATATATATATATATATATATATATATAAGCAAAGTAGAGCAAAGAAAATTATTCAAGTAATTGTTCTAGTGGTGTACTTTGACGCTAACATAATCAAACAAAACTACCCTGATCATATCCTTAGATGCACTGTGTAACTTTCTATGTTCTTTTCTCCCTTACAAACACATTGCCTATAACATTATTCCACATGGACCACTCACCTCTGCCCCCTCTCTCTCAAACACACCCCTACCTCTCCTGTGCCCCCGAGCCTCTTGGTCTGCCTAAAGTGACACGGGGGGCTGCAGTGTTGCCGAGGGATACACAGGGCTCAAGGTGACCAGTGGATCTTTCATCAGCACCACGGATCAATACGGATTGGAACAGAGAGCCCTTCTGTGTCCCCCAGGACCTGTCCAGAGCATCCAGCTGGGGGCCAGCCCTGAGCCAGGAGGATTATGATGGAGACACATTTACTGTATACACACATACAGAGAAGATAAAAAATGCCAAATAGTATCACCAGTGTCACTATTAAAGCAATAACAGCCTCTAGAATTAAAGCCAAACAGTGTTAAATCGCTTTTGACCACAATGTTCACGATTTTATGGTTACTTTAGGTCACATATATTAAAAATGTGTTTACCTAGCATTAACCTGTAAAACAATTCAAATTAAATCACTAATAAATTAAATAGGAAACAATAAAATAACAGGGATTAATTAATTCATAATTGCATTATGCATTCAGTAAATCAATTAGTTACGATTATTTAGCTGAACACACACACAAGCGTAAAATGTATCGATTAAAAATAACATAGCTCACAGATAAAAGCTTGTGATGAGTATACTTTCTATATCTCAATGTGTATAGACTAAGAGACTGCAGAAAACTTGTTACACTGATTTAATTCCTCAATTATCTTTCACGCTGATATGCTGTGCTGAACTGCTCCTTAGTGTTGTTGTACATGAGTAAGACAGCTAAGAACACCTTCACATTAGGTGCCAAGGTTTGCATACCTCTTGTCCATTCTCTTCTCTTCTCTCTCAATTCATTTCTTTATCTCTACCTTTCAATTTATGTAAAAATATCTCAAAAATTTATTTAAAAAAATGCCAACAAAGTGAAATTTACCATATTGCATTACTAACGCTTAGGATTACTTGTCATTATTGCCATTTCTTGTTAAAGTTTGTACTCATCTGTTGAGAATATTTAAAATATGTGTGAATTAGCCATCATTTTTTGCATCATGCTGGAAGAGCTTTCAAACCTTTTTTACTATGCACATCCTTGTTTGGCTGTACAATTTAACAAATATATATAATATATAATACTTAATAAAACAAGAAATATACAAAGCTAGTTACCTAATGTGAAGATGTTCTTAGCTGTCCTACTCATTTACAACCATACTAAGGAGCAGTTCAGCACAGCATGTCAGCATGAAAGATAATTGAGAAATTAAATCAGTGTAACAAGTCTTCTGCACTCACATGCCCATTCTGTTCTCTTCTCTCTGAATTAATTTCTTTATTTTTTAGTTGATGTAAAAATACCTCAAAAATGAATTACAAAATCTTTGGATCTCTGAAAAAGTGATAAATAACTTGAACACATTACTATCTTTACTATCACATTACTAGATCTTCCAGTTATCTTTTTATTTAATGTCTCCCATTCCCATAAATGGCTTAAAGTTATACACAAAGCATCTACAGTGATACCTCAAGATCCGAAATTAATCTGTACCAGGGTGGCCTTTGTAGGCTGATTTTTTAATATTTTGAAGCAAGTTGTACATGTAAAATGCCTAATCCGTTCCAAGCTACGCAGAAACAACACTACAAATTTAAAATAAAATGGAAAACCAAAGAAAAATAAAGTCAATCCTTAAAAGTTAACATTATAAATCTAATACGTAATAATAAAACAATGAAAACAGAACAAAATACATGAAAAATAATAAACCTTACCTTTCGAGTGAGGCAATGTGGGGAAGTGTCGGAGGACGTTGTAGGGCCGGAGAATTGATGGTAGAAGAGGAGAGCCATGACCTTAAAAATACACTTTGCCAAAAAAAAAGCAAAACAAAAATATTAATGAATTTAGGACACCAACAACAAAACGAAGGTATGCGTGAAGAGAAAGAGAGCTTGGGGAGTTAGGCGACCAATAGGGGAGCAGGATACTACGCACCAACACATAGCATCAAGGCTGCTGACCAATAGGGGAGAAGGATACTACACACCAACACACGGCATTAGTGCTGAAACTGACCAATAGGAGAGCAGAACACTTGGTGGTGTGTTGAATGCAGTCACGTGATGTCTGTTGTCTTTTACTTGAATTTCAAATGTTGAATATGTATTTCTTGTGCATGTTTTTCGTTTCTTGAATTTTTTTTCCCGTATCATGAAACTAAATTATCTTTGCATGCCTTTCCTATCTTGAATTTTCCAAAACGTGAAGCATTCGTATATCCGGGTATCACTGTAAAAGAAAATTTTACAAAACAACAAAAAAGTGTACTGCCTTGCATGTTTTCTTGCAAGCTTTTTTGCACATTTTTTTCTTGCAAAAGTTAAAATGACGTAAGTCAGAAGTTACCTAATCCCAGTCAGAATATGTCACCAATCCCATGATACCCCAATGCAGACAGTCTTCTGTCCCACAACCCCAGACCAGAATGCTCCCATAAAAGATTTCCAGCTGTGCACAATGATGGTACATTTATAAATGCAGATCCTAATTAGTGATGGCTTGCCGTCTGTGCTGCAGATGCCGCTGTTAAGAGGAACAGAGTTTTCCCTTAAATTGATCACTTGAGGAAATCAGGCTCTACCTCTTCTCAGTGTCACCCCCCCCCCCCCCCCCATACCCCCAAATATCCACCCTTTAACTTGGCGACTCCATGCAAGGCAATTATGTTTGGCGACATTGTGTGCTGCTGCATTTGGGTTGCATCTGGACAGATTTTTGAAACGAGTCAGTGTTTAATTAGGTTACACAGTCATTTCCTCCCCGGCAAATTAAAGCCCCAGAACCTCACACAATTAATCTGCGTCTGCAGGTCTCGTGTGGTTCCCCTGGAGAACCCGCTCCGGTTCTTCTGATCTGACCCTCAGGGCCTGCGCTGCCATTGGGAGAAAAGCAATTATAAAAACAGCCCTTGCTCTAATCGCCACAAACTCTTGCACGCGCTCAGTTATTGATATTTCAGAAAAAAAATGCCAAGTTAATTTAGTTCCTGACTTTTAATTGCTAATACCGTTTTGTTATGTAGCACTGAACCAAACACAGCCTTGACAACATAATACACTGGCGGATTTAACCATGGTTATTAGTGTAATCCAATGTTAGAGATACACTGCCTAAATCAGTTTGCTTCATAAAAAGTGAAAACACTTTTGTGTGAGGAAAGAATTTTCCTTTACATGTATAACAGTCCTTGCCCAGTATTTAAACTTTTAAAGCAAGCAATGAAACACTGTAAACCAAAAATGAGCTCTCATCAAGATAAGACAATCTCAGCAAATTTGCATTTGAGTGACGATTTTTGTAGTATAAGGAATTATAAAGAAACATTCAAAATATGTGTTTGTACAGAAAAGCGAGGTGTTTTGTCATCAGATTTACCATTGCTGTGTTAAATGGTTGCTAAAATGCCTGATTGGCACTACAGTTTCCTGATGTGTGTCTTGTTGAATTGATACTGTAAACATGTCATGAATCATAACAGGACTGCAGATGAACAATAACTTACAAATGTATTTATTAACCGTAATACATGCATTATATTTACATAATATATATTATATTAGATCCATACCAACTTTTCCATTGCAAACAACCTTTATTCAATAATTTTCACCTTTGTTTGTAAAGACAAGTGTATTGTAGCAATTGTAGGAGCTAGAAGATGCTCAGTACACTAAGCTCGCATCTGATGTGTACCTATGCAGTTGCCTACAAATTAAAAACCAGCATAAAAAAAATAACATGAAAATGACAACAACAAAAAAAGCAGCAAAACACTAAGGCTAACAGAGTCTTCTTTAAAGAACAAAAACACATTTAGCAGACAAGATCACACTCTCTCATCAACTTCTCTGTCTAGTGTTAGCCCCAACTTACAACCCCTTCCAATCTCTTGACTGCAACAAAAACACCAACGGCAAATTTAAACAGATGATACCATTACTGGAGTGAACATTCAATACCAATAATGTTCATCACTTTTTATTTTCTTCAATGCCTCCCATGCAGCTTGCGTTAAGTTCAAATCCCTGATGCTGGCTTACAAAACCATCTCCAGATCAGCTCCTGTTTACCTTCGCAAGTTCATACAAGGCCCTCCAGAAGCCTGCACTCAGAGAAGGAACAGAATTTTGTGGTTCCGTCCCATAAAGGCAGAAAATCTCCTAGTAGAACCTTCTCTCTCACTGTCCTGGGCTGGTGGGACAAATTCCCTGATCCAGTCAGGAAAGCAGCAGCACTAACTCCTCAAAAAGCAACTGAAAACACTTCTCTTCAGGGAAGACTTACTATTAAAAAAAATTCCTCTTCTCTCTATTTTCTTCTAGCTATGGTTGATTGATCATCTAATGCAACTTCTACTACGAGTGACCTGAATTGACTCTGTAACAAAATGCATATTGTTTTTCTCCTTTTGTAAGTCGCTTTGGAGAAAAGCATTTGCTAAATGCTTAAATGTACATGTAAAAAAAACTGGTTACCAAATTAATTTAATAATTGTTTTATGAAACGTCCCTTAAAATACACCAACATATAAAAAAATTGCTTTCAAAATCTATAAAATCCACCAGAACTATATAGTTTTCTCGGACTTAGGTATTTTATAGCAGCACAACCCTCCAAAAAAATCTCAATGGTTTGATCCATCACCAACCGACTGAAAGGCAAAGAGAGATCATTTGAGACAAAACTCACATGTTCCTTATCATTCATTCATGTCAGCTTTCTTCCCTTTCGGGGTCGCCACAGCGGAATGAACCGCCAACTCTCTGGCATATGTTTTACGTGGCAGATGCCCTTCCAGCCGCAACCCATCGCTGGGAAACATTCACACACACATTCACTCTTTAACACTATGGGCAATCGTTCTTACTCAATTCACTTATACCGCATGTCTTTGGACTTGTGGGGAAACTGGAGCCCCTGGAGAAAACCCACGCGATCACGGGGAGAACATGCAAACTCCACACAGAAATGTGGCTCGAACCCAGCCAAGGCTCGAACCAGCGACCTTCTTGCTGTGAGATGACCATGCTTCCCACTGCGCCACCGTGACGCCATGTTCCTTATCATATTAACTCAAACAATAAACTAAAGCAATTCAGACAATATCAGCTCTGAAAACTTGGCACTTGCTCTAGACTGTTTTTTTGACAATAACTTGTTTTGTGCAATTTTATGTCAAATTGTTAAATAAATTAATTTAAAAACTCTTCTGTTTCATAGAAATTGTAGATACCTTTAACACTTTACATTAAAAAAGCTTGACAGCACAAGAGGCAGCTTAGAGAAACTCAACGTCAACCTAGTTTAGTGTGTTTATTTGTGTTACAAGGGTACTAAGCTAAATATATGTTCTTAGTTGTCCATCATAGTTAAGTACATTAGGGGATGGTCAGGTGGGACATTCTTTTCTTCCCTTTTTTCTAAACATCATTTTTTGTGCCAAAGTGGTACACAAAAAGTACAAGGAAAGAGAACAAGAAAAAGCCATTTGACCACATGCCATGCCCATGTTCCATTTTTGTAGATAATTTCCCCTAGAGTCAAATTTAATTGCTGCTTGAGTGCCCTCAATACTTAAACATTCTCCATCATTCTCTGCGTCATTTATTTTTCAGGATGACAAAGGAACGCCTAAAAAAGGCATGCCAACTGAAGATCCCTCACCTTTAACAATTGGGGCTATGTGACGGGCAATGACACATTTAAAGTCTGCTTTAAGAAGCTCTGTCCTCCTTCTTTTTTTAACACATTAAAACCCAGCTTAGGGCAGCAGAACAGGGATTTGCATTCTCTTCAAAAGCTGACTTTGCAAGTGTGTTTGTCTACAAAGCAGTTTAAAATGAAGCTATACATGATTCATGCTCACCGCTTTCAAGTGTCTCCTCGCTCAAGAACAGGACCTTAAGTTACTGTAGGCTAATTATTTGAAGCTGGCTGGGGCAGGACAGACAGGTTGTCTGGGATGCAGAATGTTAAAGTGAAGGGAATCTTTAATAAGGTCATTGGAAAAGTGATCTGTTTTGGAGATGAAATAATTGTTTTCATTACAAGGCCTAATTTTATCTTTTTTTAACCCAAGTTTTAAGGTTTTGTCCTCAAATAAGAAATGTAAAAAAATATTTATATCACATTTTTAATATCCATGAATACAACTAAAAGAAAGCTGCAAAAAGACCCATAAAAAAGAATGATCATCGAATCCAGATCCGTTTGCCATTTTAAAACACAAAGTTTTTTTAAGCCTCAAAGTTGGCTACATTGGAGTTGAGAACTTGCTCCCTTTTGGAGTCAGCCTCAATTGGGCGCTCTGGGAACTGGCCGCATGGAGGTGGGGTCAGAAGTTAGCAAGTTCTCCTTCACTGCAATGTTAAAAAAGCCCAACTTTGGAGCTAAAAAAAAACATGTTTGCACCCCTGATGCTGCAAAAAATTTTTTTATTTTTTTTAGATCAATAGTTGACCTTCATGAAAACTCTGAGGGGGTGGATTATTATTATTTTTTTTGTTTAAGATATATAAAATGTAAACATTCAGCCAATCTGACATCTGTGTTTTGCCTATGTCTTACCTCTCTGGACTCTGGATGTACTTCCACGAAGACAATAATTGAGTGCGGCCATTTTATCTTGTTTCATTAGTCAAACTAAATGTTGACCATACTACGTCCATGATATATACAGTCTATAATTTTGCCGCAAGGTGTTACAGAGTGTCTTTGAAAGAGTCAGCTGGGTTTGGATGGCGTTTACAATGTCTGGACATAATTGACATAGTTTAGGAAAGAGAAGTAGGAGGAAAAGGAGAAAATGATTTTAGTGATTTGTCCTATACAATCTATGCCCTTTACTGTCCTTTACCTGATAACACCTATGCCATTTTTATAATGATATAAGCATTGGAGAAAATGTACACACATAGCCTTTTTTTATTTTTTTTTATTTTCTTATTATTATTTACTATTATTATTATAATACATTTTTTTTCCTTTAACTCATAGTTCAGAAGCCACAACAGTCACAAAATGTCATTATATCACACTTGATGTGGATCACTTGGCCGGGAGGTGATCGACTCTAATGTAAGCTCCGTGTAAACTCACAGAGGGAGATCTTTTCTCTGAATGTCTGTCTGTGGGTTCTTTTTCCAGTGGGTTCTCTGTTTGTTTTTTTCTCCATCATACAAATGAGTTAATAGGTTACTTTATTTCACTATAAAATTGGGATAAATCAGGCTTATATAATAAGTTAGTGATTACTGGTCAGACAGACAGATATTGGAATAGCTATCATTTGACTTTGTCCATACTATTAAACTTTGCCTTACTGACTCTACTTGGATAATTATATTTACCGGTTACAAAAGGAAATTTATAGTTCATAAGTTTACTGTTCATAACTACTGTTTATAATTCCAACAGTTTATGGTACTTGTATTCATACAATCATCATTCGTATTACATTGTTATTCCACATTAGGTCTGACTTTAAGCAACTGAAAAAATGGTAGATAAAATTTATGAAAATTAATATGATTTTAACATTTCAATTAATGATTTACCCTACACTACCTGTCTATTTCCTATGAAAAGCCTTTAGCAAAACAAACGAAAGGAGTCATTATAACTCTCAATGTGAACTTTGTGTTGTGCACAGAAAGATGATTTCCATCAAACAAAACCGACATGGTTTGTTAACTGAAGTCATGTCATCATCTCAAAGTCTTCCAATCAAACTAAGTGTTATGGTCTGTTAAAGAAAGCCTTTTTATTGTAATTTCTGTCATTTGGCTCCATCAAAGAGTCAGAACTTGGTGGCTTTACTCTAGAAGATCTAACTTTCATTGTTTTTTTCGGATCAAGCAGGACTTGAGCTGAAGCTGGCTTCGACTCTATAGAAACATCTGAGAAGAGAACCCTCAATTGGTGAGTAGATGAAAAATTTATTTGGTTCCCCACTGACTCAGATCGCACAAACCCACGTTCTACTGAACTGGAAATAATAATAAATACAAAGATACTATAGATACTGTATTTTTTAAATCACTGAAATCAAGTGGAAAAATGCATCAGTGATTCCACCCTTGTTTTGATCATCACGTTTGTCATGAGAAGATGAAGTTAAGTTTTGGAGAGGAATATACTCAGCTGGCTCTGCCTTCAGTCTTTCCATTTGTCTTTCATTTTGATTTTGTGACAGAACAGTGCACCGAGGGCACTGCAGGGATATGAGGATTCTCAGACAGGAACTAAATATATTTTTGTTTTCATAATTAATTTAAACTTTCCATGCAAGTTTGACATGAATAAAGGAGAAGAAACGGCAAAGCAGTTCTGGGGTTTTAAAGGGAATGCTGGGAAAATGAAAGCTTTGTGCCATAGAGGGATTGAATAATTTATGCTTTGACAAGACAATGACATTATATTGTCCCACATTTCTTTTAAAAGAGCAAAACTGTATGCATGTGAAACAGCTGCAGCTCAATGCATCTTTCATTGGAGACAGAATCAAGCAAGAGACTATACCTTTTTCCTCATGGAGCTATGATTTGAGAGAGGTCAGGGAGATTGATTAAATGGCATATAGGAGTCAAACCTTTAAAGCTAATTCTTTGCAAAGGTTTTGAATGTGGAATGCTAAAATTGCATGATCTTTGACATATGTATGCATAATACAAAACTCAGAAAGTTTCATAACTGAAAATGATTTATCCCATTTTTTGTGTCAGTGAATGAAACATTTGTTTTTCGAAAAGTTTGGTGCACGCTGAGCAGTTTTAGGATACCACCTTCACTCACATTTGTTAAAAAGGACATCAGGTACAATTTCGCTTTTTTTTCAAAGTCTGCAACAAAATAAGGTTGTCTTTCCAAAAACACCCAGATGTCAGCTCAACATTTTAGAGAAGAAGATACTGTCAGGTTTTAGTTCATTGGGCTACCCATATGACATCACACTTGTTGCTCACTTGACTTGTGTTCCAAAGAGAAACATTCGCTTTATTGGTTTCTGGGATTTTTCCCATTGTGACTGTTTTGACTATGAACATCTTTGATTACTTTGCTGTAACCCTGTTCCCAAAAAATGATGGGAATGAAATGCTGTGTGAGAATGCTTTTGAGAACTCCTTTTGTTCGACTGGTTGAGAAAACGTGTGGATCAAACACGACAAAAAGTTTGGCTTAAATAACCTCTGTCTGGTGGCATCACTTAATCATGTGCAGCTGAAGTTTATAAATAGGAATGAACAAGACAATCCTCTGGTAAATTTTTGTCTGAAAGGACATCCAGTGCAGCATTGAGAGGCAATATCTCTTTGCTGCTTTTTCAGTGAACAGGGTTACAGCAAAGAAATCTGAGAAGTTCCCTTTCAAAAGTTATTATTGATGCTTGGTGAAAACACTTTTGGGATCTAGAATACCAACGTGGCTGCACGGAAAAGTTTCTGGATCTCCAGGGTTCTGTAGTGTGTGCAAAATTATCAAAGAGGGCTCAGACACACCGGAAAAAATGAATTTTAAGCAATGCTGAAAATGCTTAAAATTAGATTGAAAATCTTGATTTTCTTATTTTTGGAAGAATTTTCTAATTTAAACCTTTTGGGTATAGATTACTTTGCTTATTTTGAGAAAATAACACTTTTCTTGAGGAAAAAAAATCTTATTCTGGTCATTTATTTTCTTGAATTAAGAAACTATGTGAAACAAGTTGCCAATTTTGCCACTGATCTTAAAACAAGAATCTTAAAACAAGAATTTTTGACTCAACATATTCTTATATCAAGAATGTTACTTATATTTTATTTTAAGAAATCAATATTAAATACTGGTTAAAAGCATGCATCTTGGAACAAGAAAAAAAATCTTAAATCTAGTTCTACTCTAGATCAAGTGAAGGTAAGAACATTTGATTTCTTGAAATAAGATTCAAATGTTTGTGAAAAAAAATAAGAAAAAGGATCTACACCATAAATAAATCATCAATACCCCAAACCTTAATAACCGTCCAGTTGTGTACTAACTTTGATGGAAGAGATTTGTACTTAAAAAAAAGCACTCTTGAAACAAGAAAAAAAACTCAAATATAGATGAACTCTTCCTAGATCAAGCAAAAGATTCTGCTAATGGGGTAAGCAAATTTGAGTTGGCAAGAATTCTTTAAATTAGCAAAAACTTCTAGCTGCTACCTTAAGCTGTTGGATCTTAAGAAAATACAAAAACTCTCAAAACAAGTCTTTCCAAGCTGTAAAAACGTATTGTAACTAGAATATTCCAACTTGTATCTAGTCACTAGTGGTCTTAAAACTAGACAATATGTCTTAAAACTAGTATGTTTTCTCTTTTAGTTTTATATAGCTTATCAGAAACATATTAATTTGTCGGCACTGATAGCGTAGCGGTCAGAGCACTGACATGTGGATCTGAAACCTCTGGTGACGGGGGTTCTAATCCAGCTCTGGTCCTTCGCTGATGTTCTCCCCTGAGCTCCTATAGGAACTGTCCTATCTAAACATGCACCAATAGGCCTAAATAATATATAATATAATTATTTAAAATTGTAAGCTTGAATTTCTAGTTTTAAGAACCCATATTCTACTTTAAGAACAAAATTTAAGCACAAACTTTCTTAATTTATGGTCGTATATACTTATTTTAATACTACATTTTCTAAGTTAGTCTTAAATAAAAGAGAAAACATCCTAGTTTTAAGACAGATTGTCTAGTTTTAAGACCACTAGAGACTAGATACAAGTTGAAATATTCTAGTTTCAGTGCAGTTTTACAATTTGTAAAGTCTTGTTTTGAGAGTTTTTGTCTATTTATCAGCTAGAATTTTTTTCTAATTTTAAGAAATCTTGCCAAGTCAAATTTGCTTACCCCATTGGCAGATTTTTTTGCTTGATATAGGAAGAGTTTAACTTTATTTGAGGGGGTTTTTTCTTGTTCCAAGAGTGCATTTTTTGCAGGGCATGACTTGATCACAAAGTGGAATGGGGGTTTAAACGTCCGGTTATCCCAGCTCACACTTAAGGGAAGATAGTTGTATTGCTGGATTTTAAGTGTTATTTGGATGACTGTTAGTGGATTTATAGCTAGCGGTTTTGGTGAATGGAGTGGCATTATTGATGTGAGTGGCACACTTGGGGGAGTAATATTATTTCTACCACCATAGAGACTGTACTCAAACCCATGAGGAAAGCTTCTGTTGTTAGCGTATTCTGACGACAACACGAACATAGATTGGGACCCAAAATCAGAAACGGGGGTCTGCACTGCATTGAAAGGTACAAAGGCACATTTGAGATTGGCTCATGGTTGAAATCCTCTGTCACCTTGCGACAACTGAAAGGATCTCAGAAGAAAGCCCAAAGGTATGTTCTGTAGAAGGCTTAAATGTATGTTCTGTAGAAGGCTTAAATGTATGTTCTGTAGAAGGCTTAAAGGTATGTTCTGTAGAAGGCTTAAAGGTATGTTCTGTAGAAGGCTTAAAGGTATGTTCTATAGAAGGCTTAAAGGTATGTTCTGTAGAAGGCCCAAAGGTATATTCTGTAGAAGGCTTAAAGGTATCTTCTGTAGAAGGCCCAAAGGTATGTTCTGTAGAAGGGCCAAAGGTATGTTATGTAGAAGGCCCAAAGGTATGTTCTGTAGAAGGCCCAAACGTATGTTATGTAGAAGGCTCAAAGGTATCATGAAGTGGTGTCACTTTCTGGCCTAGCTTGATATTTATTAGGGAGTTGGATGGATTTGGCATGTACAGGAGTCAGATGTGCTTGGATTGTGATCGAATGCCAAATGACACTTAAATAAGTTGTCCTCTCATCAGGGGAGAGAACACTTTTCTTTGAATTGAATTTCAACCCTAGAGATTTAGATGCCCTGTAGTTGAAGAGGAGCCGGGGCGGCATCTATCCATTTCGTGTATGTGGAGGGTGACAGGGTCAGGCCAAATTGAAAGACCGATACTGGTAAGCTGCCGAACCTCAAGAGCTAACAGTACCATCAAATAGGTCAAAAAGTGAGATGGGACATCAAAGAGAACAATATGATCCTTGCTATTGACGTCCACGAGCCACAGCTGTCTTTCCGTGGACACCATTGATGCCCCCAAATGGCCAATGGTAAAGGCCATCTGCTTGGTTGAATGAAGAGAGAGAGACCTGACAGTGCTGAAGTGTTTCAGCAGGTTAGCCTGATATGCCTGCAGATCCAGAGAAAACATTCTCCATCACCACAGAAACATGAAAGGAGATCTCTTTCACCCATTCAGAAGAAATGTCAAAGCGTGCGGATGCAAAAGCATTCTGATTCAGCAACAAGAAAAAGGGAGGAGTCCATCTTACGTGCCTCTACCAGATCTTAATGAATTTAGATGCTTTGTTTAGAATGCAGCTATACCATGATATTACACTACATTAATGACAGTTATGAATACAGTATGCAAAATTTGAAAGTCTCCAAAAGTGGATTTGTGGTTTTGTGAACTTGTAAGAACTTGTAAGAACAAAACTTCTCACTACAATTCTCAGTAATTTTTAACACTTTCTTTTTCACGCTATACAAGTAGGTTTTTACTTCAACATATTCTCAGCTATCCTGCTAATCACTCTAGAGACACATCTGCTGGGACTTTTCCTTTACACTACATAAACACACAGGAAGGGTTATGTTAGGGAGGTTTAGTCTGTGTTGCTGGCTCAAATCAAAGTGCGGATGGTGTTTGACAGCACTGAGCTCTAGTCTCTGCTGAGTCAGAGGGCTGCCCTGGTGTCCTTGCTTAACTCCCTGATGTACAATCAGTTTCAAATCTGTCCACAGGGCACGGCAAGCCCCTAACCAACCCCAGCCCCCCAAATAACACACAGTTTTAGCCAACAGACAGACTGCTTTGTACATTGAGTTACATGCGGACACAGGTATCACCAATCATAAAGTGATCTGGAAATTTCCTTCTCTAGCTCCATTCTTTTTAAGCATTATTAGTACTCATTTGTTCTTTTTGGTAAATATAGTGTGGGATCATATGGGTAAAGATGTTCAGTAAAATTACAAGATTATTTTATTATAAATATTTAAACCATACTTTTACATATAACATTACAGAGTTGATGTGTGCCTATAAACTTTGTCACCACATTTTTTATACCAATTTTGTAAAAAAAAAATTTTACAATGTATTTTTTTGCAACCCTAAATAAAAGACACCAGTCTTTGAGTATCATTTATGCTTAAGAGGTCAATCGGTTACTCTTATTGAATAACTTTTTTAAGTCAATTAAACTATTTTGTTAAAATTATGTGTAATATATTAACTATATAAATATACTGTCCAGTTATAAATATGACACTTTTACAATTTCTTCAGTAGTCCTGATCTTTGTACAGCACATTGTGTTGTAGTTAATTTTTTTTTTACAGTTTTGCCGATTAAAGTAGTAAATACTACCCACCAAGGTTTAACCTGTCTTTTAGTTCTTCTGATTAGTTCAACACTTAATAGGTACAAAGAAAAAAAAATAATAGAAAGAAGTGTTTTATATTTGCTGTATTTACAAACCTGAAAGCTTATCTGTGTATATTGTGTTAGGTTTAAAGGTGAAATTAGTAAGCATATAAAACATATTGTCACTTTGTGGACTGTTTTTTGTGCCTCACTGAGGATCCATTCTTGCGCACACATGTGACAGTTGTATCAAATCCACTTGCTGACTGGCCACTGGTTTCCCTCAGCTATGCTCATCCCTCTCTAATTAATTTGCTCTTATTAGCTAAATATGTTTTTGAGGGGCTGGGGTCTGTGTTGTGACACTGTTTGCCCAGTGGAGCTCCAGTAATAAAGTGTACAAATGCACCAGATAATTGTGCAATGATACTGGCAGTGCCCTCAAGTGTGTGCACTTGAACCCTTAGCGCTGCAGGCCCTGGGGTTGGTGTGTGTGGGTTTGTGTACAAAGGGGGTTGGTCAGACTGCATTATTCATCTACGCTGCTGAGTTTGAGGGTGGCGTTGGGGGAAAAACATCCTTTCCGAATCTCTCTGAACTCAAGGAGTGGTAGAAAATTAACAGAGCAGACCTGCTCACAGGAACAAAGCCTTTATCCCAGACAGATAAATAGATATTTAAATTTCATTCACACTGCTAACTCAACTATGCTAGTTTTCATTAGTCATGTAATCATTGGCTGAACGCAATAGCGGCGATGTCAACAAGGTTATGATGAAAGAAATATAAATTTGATTTATGCTTTGCTCTTAAGACTAATGACTTGTTCATGCTATGCTGATGTTACTATTAAAATGATAATTTAAGGTTACGGGTTTAATGAACAACAAAATGTAACATCAGTCCTGTCATTTAAGAAACATATCCTCACTTACTTACATGGTATGACCTTTATAGATGTAAATATTTAAATATTAAGACCTAGATGTAAAATTCAAACAAAAGAAAATAGTTTGTCCATAGGTCATTGACCGTAAGAGCAATTGATGCACATGTTAAGAGTTCTTTTAAGTGAGAATTTTTTTGAACAAAATAATTTTGTAATATTTTTTTACTCTATTTTGAGAAGCCCTGCTAATGCCTCCTAAAATACATGATTAAATATCTAATGAAGTGTTGTAATTTTTGGTTCCACTGCTCTTCCCTCCTAGGGTATAGAATGTTTTTTTCTGTCTGCTGAGTGATGCTTTTATGACCTTTTTAAGTGCAAAGATAAACATAGGCAAGGCAAGTTTATTTGTATAGCACATTTCGTACACAGGTTAATTCAAAGTGTTTTACATTGGAAACAAAGAATGAAAAAAGAAAGTACATTTAATAAAATCAAGCATAAAAAGTAATATAAATGCATACTTCTTAAAAACTGAAAATGTAGACATAGATTAAGATAGCGAAGTGCAGAGATAAAATAGTTGTTCGAACGTTGGTGCTCAGTTGACAAAAGGACAACTAAACAGTTCTTTAATCGTGACTAAAGCGTTCTCCTCTGGAAGAAACATACTATTTGTCATTTAATCTTAAAACAGCTTTACAGAGGTTGCAGAGCAAATTCTAATTCCACATAGATGCATTACTGGAACTCGCACAAATCATAACTATCAAATACCTGGATTAAAATGCAGATTTCATTAAAGTGCAGGTTCAGTACAAGACTTTTTTTTGACAAAGTTGAATCTTTGTTTGCCATAAATGGTTTAAAGTTCAGAACATAAATGGAAGAATTAAGAACGTTAACAGAAACAGAAATAAGCTATAGGCCAAGGTGCTATACACAACATTCAAGAGAATCAAATATTACCCCCCAATCCAACTAACAAGACAAAAACAAATTACAAAAATGACTTGTGGTATTTCAAGCAAAATGATAAATGTGCCATATAAACTTCTAAAAGTGAATGATTTGTTTTGAGTTAGCAACTTTTTAGAGTTTATAGAGTTTTAAACAATTCTTTATTACCTGTTGGTACCAAATAAAGAATGTAAAACATTTTACAACCCAGTTCTAGTTTTTCTAAATATAAATAATTAATATGAGTAAAAACAGATTATTAATTACGCAAAAATAATAGAAACCATTTTTTTTCTCGTCACCAGTAAAATGTCAAAGTAAATTTGTCTTGTTCTTAAGACTAGCATGGCGTAATTCCTAAGATCAAATAGTTTACAAGTGCTTAAATGTGATTTTTGGTTATTGAATTGTGTAACGACATATCTATTATAATTGTGAAAAAACTGGTGAAAATATATGGTATATATGTATTCATTTAACACTTAGATTATAAAAAGTAAATTTAATAAATTTTATTTAAGCAAATAATTGATGCATCTATGAATGCGTGTATGTTTTCTCTACATTATAAATATTTTTTTAACACTGACTTTGTAAAAAAAAAAAAAAATCCAAAGTAGAAAAGCTGTCTGCAGCTTTTGTTTGTCAGAAACACATTTCAGGAGCAAAGCATCTCATACACCAGCATAACAGCTCCCACTGGCATGAGGGAAACAGAGAAGCAGAACATCTCCCTCCTCCTTTGATTCGTCCCTTGCCAGTTTTCCGGATCAGTTTTGCCCGTGCCGGCCCGCATTCTGCCCACCCCTCGGGAGCCAGCATCATCCGTCTAAAATTCAGCCTGAATAAAAATTTCATTGGCATTCCCTTTGCACTCTAATAAAAGAAGATACATGAGACTTAACAGAGGTGCGGAGATTCTACCCAGCACAAAGCCTGGCCTGCTCTAGCCCTTCTCAAAGGCCATAAAAAGTGTGCATGTCAAACAAACCCAAGGGATGCGCCCTGCACTGAGGTGATCTGCAGGTTTAGCAAAGCCAATCGACTGGACACTGTCAGTTAATTAGCCATTTCAATACACCATTCCTCAGAGCGGCTTTCCTCGCTGACTGTGGGCGCCTGCATAAATTTCTTCTTTCTCCAGCTTTACAGCCCTGCTCTATATCAAAAGCTTTGCACAAGCGAAGATGGGGATGCTGTCTTTAACTGGGATTGACAGAGGCCCGCTCCTGAAATGCATCACCAGAATTGGAGAATAGGTAAATTTGTCAGGAGACAAAAGGCTTTCAGAGTTTGAGGCAATAGCTGCTGTATATTTTTTCAGATAATAAGGCATTAAATAGATCTGGACAGCTCAAAGAGGGATCTGGCCAGTTATTGCAGGAGCTAGGCAGCAGGAATCCCTAACAATACCTTACTCAGACAGTTTTACATCGCTTCAACATACATTTATCATCTCTCTAAATGTCTAAATGAGATCACTCACTCTACAGTTCACTACATTTTTTATTTTATCATTCCAGAAGGGCAGAGATGTCAAACGCCTACAGAGAAATACTCCTCACTGTGGTCTGTCTTTGTATATATGAAGGCTCATGGTGTGTCTCAATTTGAAGTAAGTCTGTAAATCACATGTCCTTTGTTGTGCATTGTGGGCTTGGAAAACTGCATCTTCAATAAAATATATCTAAAAAATGTAGTGTTAAAATCTGACTAATGATTCTGCTTCTGTTTTCAGAAAGTGATCATCAACAATTAAGAAAGAAATGAGGGAAAGGCCTTCCCCAGAAATGAATTTAACATGCACAGATACTTTGGGAATAGATAGTAGTTATGACAGAGTTTTGCCTGAACAACAACAACAACAACAAAGATAGAGACTAGTTGTGTGTTGACAAATATTGTATTTAGAAGCATGCCTGCAAGTTTCAGCGTATGAATAAATTTTTTTATGTATTCTAATTTTTTTATGATCTAATACCCAAAGAACACACACTTGGAGCAGTGGGCAGTCATAGCTGTGAAAGGCAGGGAGCACTTTTCATATAGGTGTTTTTCTAGAGGGCAAGCATTTCAGCACATCGACTACAGTAAGGTTACCACTTTTCAATCCAGCTTTGTCTAAACCATGACAAGTAAAATTGAAAAGTGTTTACTAGTTCAAGACCAGCTTAATTCAGCTAATGGGCAGGTTAATCCAGCTCATGAACCACTCAAACCAGTTCAGTACTCACTAAAATATTGTGCACCTCAATTTAACTAAAGGTGCCAACGCTAATTTACTAGTCAAACCTGACCGAATTTGTCCAAAAAACACATATTTATACACTAAATATTTTTTAAGAATGTAGCATACATTTTAGTCCCTTATTTATAAATATATACATTTGCCATCATAAATCAGCCCTTAATGAAGAAACTCCAGCCCTCGAATCCCTCTCCCCATCACTGACGGATGATAATACGAACATAATAACTTGTTCATAAATAAATGAACATGTTGCAAAAAATTTTTACAGTGCTGTTTTCGCTCATACTGTGGTGTGTTTACTAATGCTAGTTGATTCAGGTGTGGTTTTGTTTACTACTGCCTCAAGAATAAATCATAAGAAATACTACAGAGCATCTACGTCTAACTTTCTCTCACTCTTTCTTTTTTTTATTGGTGGTTTGAGAGGGGGGTTGGCTGACAGGGCTTCCCGCTAGAGGCTTTCAGGTCTCTTTACACTGGCTTCTGAGGACTTTTCATGTTCTTATGGAAAATATCCCTTTGAAATCCCTGTGCTGCACATTTTAATCTCATTTGAGTGCGTGTGTGTGTGTGTGTGTGCATGTGTGTGGGGAGAGCGAGAGAATGATTCTCTGCCGCTCACTCACTCGCTCGCCCTTCTTTTTCTCAACATAATTTCATTCGTCAGAAGAATCCCTAGGCTGACATGGCGGGAGTGATTTAATTGATTTTAATCATCCACCTGAGAGAAGGAATTTGCGCCCTCTGTCCGGGAAGATATGGTAGAGGATATCTCACTCCCTGTTAATACTCTACCTTCTCCTGTCACGCTAAGAAAAAAAAACTTTTGGAAATCACAGCTAGCTATTTGCATAAGTAATTGCACCAATGTGTGTCGCTTCTCCTCACAGTGGAATAATATTACTTTATTCTTTTAATGCAGCGTGGATGCAAGTTACAATGAGCTTTTCACAGTAACAGTGTGATTAAATTGTGATTTAAAATTACATTTTAAATTAAATCCAAAGCAGTAGTCAACATTATAAATGGGTTATAGCTAATATAACTAGACTGTTACAATTAATGTTATTAAAGGAAAATATTTGCAAAACATATGGTCAGTTTGTTTTCCATCACATGTTTAAGAATGCAATAAAATGTTTCAGTTTGAAAAAAAACAAACATGTTTTTTTGGAATAAAGTATTCATAATTGAGTTTTGATAGAGCTATGTCATTGTAAATGTTTGCTTTTCTTCTTGATAAGTAAATAAAATGTAAAAAATAAAACACTATGAGGAAAAACAGGTAAACAGAATAAAATGTTGTGTTAACAAATGTAGGTAATTTAGGACTAATTAAACTCCAGTGATTTTCACTCTTACAAAGTCAAATGCATTGAGATTAATTGAAGATCTTAAAGGTGCAGTACACCATCTTTTCTAAATGTCTGTCCTGGCTGGGTCTCTCAGACCCAAAAATTTGTAGATGAGACTAACATATCTGTTTTTTGGGCAGAGTAAAAATGGCTTCGAGCCAAACTGGTCAACATACACAGAGAAATAACATTCTGTGATGTTAACTTCATCTAAGCAGTATATTCATCTTAGTATACAACTAAGGTTTAAGGGTAGAACTTGTGCAGCGATTCAAAATTATCTGTTTTTTAAGACAAAAACTAAAACAAAAAACCACTGTACATAAATTAGTTGTAAGAGGGGGTACCTAACTAACTGAAAACTTAAAGCAAATTAGCTAAACTAAAGCTAAAGCTAAACTAAAGAATTAAGCAGGAGCCGGGTAACAAAAACTCAAGACAGCAGGACCGCTTGAGGTGCGATGAAGTTCTGAAGGAAAAAACAAGAGTAGCATAGAAGCAAAGGAAGTCAGGATGAACAAGCTGAATTAACTTAACAACTAACCCGACATGATAAGACAGAGGTGTTAATATTCAGTGGCACATTAGAAAAAAATATGTCTAGCTATAGCAAATATTGCTCATTATAATAATCAGATTTCACTTTAGGTTTATTCATTTATTGATGCTATACTTCAATTGTTACATTAGAAATAGATTTGTACTGTTTACTGAGCGCGAGTGTTTGTGCCCATATACCTGGTAAAAAAATCAGACAACAGGGGAACTGGCCAGAAAGGGACTGTCTCGAGGGAGCAGAGTTTTATGCACCAAGGTCGATTAGGGCAATAAGGTCACCGTTAGGACCTCTGCCTCATCCTCCCCTGGTCTTGCACAGGAGGGGTGCAAGGAGGCTCACTGGGGAAAATAGGCATTTCTTCTTGGGCCTGCAAGGTGCCAGTGTCTACCATACAAAGCGTACATACAAAGTGTATATATGCCCAATATAACAAAGCTATATATCCACCGACACAATGTATCTGCTGAATGGCTCAACCTGCTGGAATATGGACTACGACTAGGGACGACCACCAGTGCTGAGAGGAGCGGTTTACGAGCTGACAACAGGGTCAATGAATCCATCCTTGTCGATTGACATACACCACTACCGCCATGTTGTGCAATCTGACTAACATGTGATGTCCCTCCAGCATTCTCCTGAAGTGTTTTATCACTAGGAACACTGTCCACTCCAGCCAGTCTTTGAAGCATCGGTAGTCACTAGTACACACCTGGCAGATCTTCCAGGGGGACACCGGCACAAAGGAACCAAATGTCCTTTCAAAGACAGAGATGTGGCTGGCAACGAGGCGTCACATTCACCGTCAGTTGCTCTAATGCCATGCTCGTGACGGAACTCAGAACTTGAGCCAAGCTGAAGTGGTCTCATATGCTGAATAACCGCTACTGCGGAACCCATATGCATGGGAACCTCTGGAGTTTCATCCTTCAGCAGGCTCAGGACACGGCCTCCAGGGAGGCATGCTCACGTGTTCAAGATTTTATCTCCATACTCAGAAAGATATGCTTAGGTCGAGGGTCTGACGGCCCCTTTCTGGGTGGATCCAAAGCCCCAACAGCTGAGGTGAGGACCCAGAAGAACCATTCTCTGTGACAAATCAACTAAGACCTCGACTAGGCCAGTATCAGCCAGTCATCCAGTACAACATGATTTGAACCCTGTCCCATATAACGGGACAAAGCCACCTCAAACATGAAGAGGAATGATTGGACAAACACCTGTGCGTTAGGTGAACCAGAAATTATGGGCTGTAACCCTCTTTCCATGTCGGCAGGAGGGACCGGCTTGATTGCACTCTGCAAAAGGGGATCGATCTCCTCGTGCCTCTGTGCGTGAGACAGAGGTCATAAGACCCCTTTGAACCTCAGGCCGCAACTGCAGTCAACGGCCAGACAGCGCATATTCCGAAAACTCTCTGTGGCAGATAACAAACACACTGGCGGAGCAGGAAGCAGGGGAGGCAGGAACCGCACAAGCAGCCCATTTTCGATGCTCTGTAGACAGGTGATGCTTATTCGTAGTCACAAAATCTCCAGTGGCTGCCTGAAAGAATGCCAGCCTTGTTCAAAAGCGTTATATGACAGAACAGTGCACTTCTCTACACATGCTAATCATACGACTGCTGTATCGATATGTTTATGCCAAAAACAACCGATAAAGCTATTGAGTTATCCGTCAATGCAATCGATCCACTGCATCCACAGATTTGCGCAGTCAACATGTTCGGAATGTACTAACAAAGAGGAGTCTTACTTGGGTTTGACGAAAGGCAGTGAACGACAACAGCCTGGGGATGTCAGCGAATCAGGCATACTGTGAGCAGCAGGATAATCGTGCTGGTTGCCATAAACACCAGATCTCTTGATCCACAAAAGGGAAATCTTTCACCAGTCGCAGGTGTCTGAGAGGTATTGGCTCCAATGAGCAGACAGAAAGACTGTCAAGCTTGCATCCACTTTGTGCATGGGGCCTGGTCACGTGACCGACTGATGGGGAACACAATATAATCTGGTCCACCTCTGCTTTCTGCTTCATGGGACTACTTTCCATTATCATTAACAAATCTCAGATCTTTCTCATCCTGTGTTCCTTCCTCTTATCCATTGGTCTGATGTTCTTCAATGTGAGTTCATTCTGCTCAATTGACAAGAGTCAGGCAATCTGTAAACTGATTCAATTCAGTCACGCGCTGACTGACTCGGCTCAGCTAAATCTCCTGTCGTCGATTCTGATCTCTCATCACCTGGAGAGGAAGTAACCTGTATTCTTCATAGTCTGGTTCCTGGCTCCAGCATGTGGTTCCCTGTTCTATTCAGTTGTGATGAGCATCACTTCTGTTTCATAAAGGAATGTTCTTGTTTTGTTTCCAAAGAGTAAAATAAAGTAATACCAATAATTTCTAGTTTAAAGATGTTTTGCTCATGTACAAAAAAATTCTAATAAATGCCAAGTTCTGTGAGGTTAAAGGGGTCTGTCAATTCCTATGAAAGCTGAGAATGTTTGAAAAAAAAAGTATTTATTTGAGATTATTTTATTGAACTGTTGAGGAACTAGCAAAGAACCAAGAATACTAATGAACGTCTCTTCACCTCTTCACCTGAGACACAATGAACAGCTCTCTGTCTCTCTGTAGATTTGGCCAGACAATGATCCTCAATAATGAGCAGACGTCTGTGGATTCTCTGTCTATCAAAGATGCTCATGATAACGAATGCATTGAATTGATCTAAAAGTTCACTCTGCATCTGAAAATTCCCCAGTGCTGATATTCCAATCTCATGCTGTGCCACTCTCAGTGCTAAGAGAATCAGTTGGAGAAAACTCTTCCTCCAAGATTTATAATAAATCACTTTATTTACCTGCAATATTTTCAAAATACTTAGCCCAAGTGCTTACATTTTTCCTTAGGAGGCGCTGGAACACAAAGAGAGTGCTTTTCCATTAGGGTCGGAGTGAGAGAAAAGGTTCTGGATTGTTTTAGTTCAGCATAAGCCAGGGTCTGTTAATGGAGCTTTACATCTAAAAAAACAAAAAAAATAAATAAAAAAATAAAACACTTGAAATGATTTAATACTTAGTATGGAACATGTTGTTAGTCTACAAATGAATGTAAAAAATGTAACTGTAAAAAAAAATTATAATTCACCATTGAAATTAAATTGAATACAATTCTGAAATGCAATTTAGCATTTCAACCAAAAACTACAGAAATTAAATGATGTTATTGCTAGGTAAACCTTGAAAAAGTGAAATTGTTTCACTTTGTGTTGTTACATCAAAATTATTTTTTTTCAAATACTGGATGATTATGTATTTTAAGGGATGGCTGGGAACCCTAAGGTCCTGGATGCAATCAAATAAGTGCCAGTCCAAACCTACAAGGCACCTACAAGCAGATTTACACTATCAATCAAAATAAATAAATTTAAATTGTCCTTTCACATTTATCATAAATTGACATGACTGAACACACCTATAAAATATCTGAAAGGGGGGAGTGGAAATGAAATGTACTAGCTTTGTGTCCCCTCGATTTTTGATTTTTGGTCCATTCTTGTAACTTTTCATTATCTCTCACCTTCTGTGAATTTTATTCTATGGCTTGTTGCACATCGTTCAGGTGTGGTGAAACAAGATGCAATATATTTTCATACTATCACTATTCTAATCCAGCAATTTTTAACTATTTCAAAGAGTTATGATGTATCAAGTATACTTTTACTCAGAGCAAAGTCTTTAACACTTGTTTAAACAGATACTTCTTTTACATATAGTTAGAAAAGTCAACATAAAATAAACTTTCAGTTGTTGATTTCATTCAATAACTAACAAGTGAGCAAAACTTATCTGACAATGAACTAAAACCTGTCTAAAAGCATGTAAAAAATGTCTGTAAGCAGCTTATTTGATTAATGCTATTCATTTTCATTGAATTATTTTTGATCTCTGCTACACAAACAGGTTTTGTTTTTACGTTTAAGGCTTTCAATCAGCTTCTCAGTCAATATATCCATTTAGATATTTATTAATATCTTCTTAAGGACTCCAGTGCATATATTAAAGATGACGTTTGTTTATATCCATGAATTATAGATGTGTTTGAGCAACTGTAAATCCTGTAGCACTACATAGCTTTAAAGATAAGATATCAATGAATGCTCTAATCAAACAGAAATATTTTCTAAACACATAGTCATTTTAAACATCAAATTATTAATAAGCTCATCTAAATAATTTAAGCACAACTAGACTTGATTTTTAACAGGACTGTCTCAGTTTAGTACTGATCACTATTATATTAGAAATCTATCACTTTAGGGTGAGGTTTTCAGCAAGTAAATTTTTTACGTTTAATTATTTGCTAGGAAAACTATACGATGTAAGAGAGGATGGTGCTGGAGGGGAATATTCTAGCAGACAAAAATAGCAAAACATTCCAAAAACTGAACTGTCAGGGGAAGAAATTTAAATATGGAGTTTACTAATATTTAATTTATTGGCATCACAGAGGAACCAAACATTTAGCAGTTGCCTTTTGAGATCACAGACTGGCAGAAATGCAGAGATAATGTTTCCTCAGACTGACCACAGAATGTTTTGAAATCTTTACAACAAAATTCAACTTCAATTGGAAAAATAAATTCTTTCTTTTCTTGCGCTTTTTTGAGGTGAAACGCTGATGTTTTTCACAACATAAATATTTTGAGGGAGAATGATATTAGAATACACAGCTTCTGTTTTCAAACTAAACCACATTTAAACAAATAAGTGATGCCATTTATAAATGTGTAAATTAAACATACCCAAGTTAAAAAAAAATCTCTTCGGTTAACCTGATCTCTGAAAATGCAGGAATTAGATGCTGCTGTTATTGAGAGCACCTTTTTGTGTGTTCATTTGTGAAGCATGTGCGTATCAAAGACAGCAAACTCTGGCTTAAATACCATCTGACAGGTGACATCAATTCATGATGTGCAGTTGGAGATAATAAAAATGCATGAACCAGAAACACCCTTGGGTTTTTTGTCTGAAAAGACATCTAGGCATGCCTACAATGTAGCTTTGGCAGCTTCTTGTTTCCGGCTGTTTCAGGGAACAGGGTTACAACAAATAAAAGTTTATCTTTTCTTCTTCTTCTTCTTTGGTGTTTTATGGCAGTTTGCATCCTTTCTTTTGGTGCATTACCGCCACCATCTGGGATGTAGTTTGGACAATTGTTCAAATGGAGATTAAGAAAAAAAAATAAAATACACCTTTCTACAGAAGTTTATCTTTTTTTTAGCGCAGACAAGGATATATACCCTCACCTAAAGGATTATTAGGAACACCTGTCCAATTTCTCATTAATGCAATTATCTAATCAACCAATCACGTGGCAGTTGCTATAATGCCTTTAGGGGTGTGGTACTGGTCAAGACAATCTCTTGAACTCCAAACTGAATGTCAGATTGGGAAAGAAAGGGGATTTAAGCAATTTTGGGTGTGGCATGATTGTTGGTGCCAGACGTGTCGCTCTGAGTATTTCACAATCTGCTCAGTGACTGGGATTTTCACTCACAACCATTTCTAGGGTTTACAAAGAATGGTGTGAAAAGGGAAAAACATCCAGTATGCGGCAGTCTTGTGGTCAAAAATGCCTTGTTGATGCTAGAGGTCAGAGGAGAATGGGCCGACTGATTCAAGCAGATAGAAGAGCAACTTTGACTGAAATAACCACTCATTACAACCGAGGTATGCAGCAAAGCAATTATGAAGCCGCAACATACACAACCTTGAGGCGGATGGACTACAACAGCAGAAGTTTCCACCGGGCACCACTCATCTCCACTACAAATAGGATAGAATATAATTTGCATGAGCTCACCAAAATTGGACAGTTGAAGACTGGAAAAATGTTGCCTGGTCTGATGAGTCTCTTTTTCTTTAGAGACATTCAAATGGTAGAGTCAAAATTTGGTGTAAACAGAATGAGAACATGGATCCATCATGCTTTGTTACCACTGTGCAGGCTGGTGGTGGTGGTGGTGTAATGGTGTTCTTAGCACACTTTTGGCCCCTTAGTGCCAATTGGGCATCGTTTCAATGCCACGGCCTACCTGAGCATTGTTTCTGACCATGTCCATCCCTTTATGACCAGCATGTACCCATCCTCTGATGGCTACTTTCAGCAGGATAATTCACCATGTCACAAAACTCAAATAATTTCAAATTGGTTTCTTGAACATGACCATGAGTTCACTGTACTAAAATGACCCCCACAGTCACCAGATCTCAACCCAATAGAGCATCTTTGGGATGTGGTGGAACGGGAGCTTTGTGCCCTGCATGTGCATCCCAGAAATCTCCATCATCTGCAAGATGCTATCCTATCAATATGGGCCAACATTTCTAAAGAAAGCTTTCAGCACCTTGTTGAATCAATTCCACGTAAAGTTAAGGCAGTTCTGAAGGTGAAAGAAACACCGTATTAGTATGTTGTTCCTAATAATCCTTTCGTTGAGTGTTGATGTTAACTTATGAAGATATGAATCTAATCCTTATGCAAAAAACTGTATTTTGAGTATATGTACAAAGATAAATAATGTAATACATCTTTGCTTTTATTTTAGAAATCAGGTAACTCTAACACACGCATGCATGCACACGCACACACACACACACACACACACAGTTTTAAAATAATTTTAACAAATAATGTCTTTATGTATTTTGCCATCTCTGGTCTTCCATGAATTTCTCATCCACACCATCTGAATCGACACACTTTCTGAGTGTTGTACCCTGGAAATTCTACAAAACTGTGGGAATTGTTTCAATGCCATACATACAGTTGTCTTTCCTACATCCTCTTCATCTCTACTTCAACCAGTTAATTAGCCAATCAATTTACCAACTCTTACCAACTTTTTGCAGTTTAAAATTTTACCTCAAAACAGCAACAAGAAGACTAGACAAGTAGAGAAAGCAAAAAGAGTTTGTTCTGCCTAAGGTTTAACAGTTACAAGAAGGCCTGCCCTTGGCTTGAACTATCCAATGGCAATTAATTTACCACCGAGAGCATTCTGGTAAAAGTGAGGCAGGCCCTCCTCAAGTTAAGTTACGAAAATCATCTAACATTTGTTTAAGAGAAAAAGATTCAAACTCCAAGTACTCCAAAGTTTACTTATATGAAATGTGCAAACATTGGTTTCATTTGGAATTCAAGATCCCATATGCGGGGGGAGCCAAATTCATCTGAAGTCCAGTGTGCAGTTTACACAGTGAGGGATGAATTGTGGTTCTGTGTCTTGTGATTGTGGTTGGTCCACTGAGTTTTCTGAAACTCACCAGATACATATTCTATGGAAATTTGTAGAGCAACTCTCTTACAACTGCTAATAATCTTTATGTAGATATTTATTCATTTTCCTTACTGGAATGCCTTACCACCTTGGCTTTTCTACATCTGAACATTAGCACATTGTCTCCATGCCAAAGCACATTGCTCAAACGCCTTCAATCAACTATGTATAGGGTCTTTTTTTTTTGCTAATTATTAGTATGTTTTCATGGTCAAATGGTAAAATCCATCTCTGATTATGATCAGAATTTCTCAACTGTTTATTCTTAGCCCTACTTGACATCTGTCTGAAGATACCAGTAGTAAGCCCTACATTTGAATCATGCATCTTCCTTGGTTGGCCAATAAGACATTTTTATATATCTCATATATAAAACAATGTTATGCAGTGGATGCTTTGCTAAGTAAACAGCTAATGTAGATATTCTCTGCTGTGATCTTGAAAAAAAGAGACACAATCAGCTTTTTGTCGGAGGCGTTTAATCTCTGAATTTAATGATTGGAGCGAGAGAATGCCTCAAGACTCAGTTTATTGTTTCCCAAAGGGCTTTTTTGCTGTTTCCTTCCTCTTCAACTCATTTCCAAAAGAAGACTCAAATATCATGCTGTTATTATACAAGGTTGTTAAAAGAGCATGAGACATTGACTGGCATATTAATAAGAAAATGTTTTGCAACCATCTAGGCTTAAAGATGATAAACAACATGCATGTGAGAGATGATTATTTTTCTCAAAATACTCGACAAAATCTAATCTACAGGAACAAGTATTCTTGCAACTAGGGCTGTGTTTAATAAATTTGGGTGCTGCAACTTGGGTGCCCTAGCTCCATATCCTCACAAATGATCTGGACAAAATGATTTGTACAAAGCGTCTGCCAAATGCATGAATGTAAATCTAAGACTTGTATTAGCCTACTCTATATTTCTTATTCGGTATTAACTAGTTGATAAAGTTGTTTGAGTTAAATAGGAATTTCTATTGGATAATTCAATGAAGTAGACATAAAACTACCATTATGCCACAGCCTGTCTGAATACTCGATTCTGATTGGCTGTCATGTGTTGTATAATTCTTGATATACTCACACATAGTGCCGATTTGGTCAAATCATTCTGTTTCCCAACGCGACTTTATGAACCCTGCATGGATTAGTTAAGAAACGTTTTTTTTTTCCTGTCAGGAACGTGAAGCAGTGAAATAGACACAAATAAATACCATTCCATTTCGGTTAACATTGAAAAATTATTTTATGTGTTAATGTTGACCAAAGAGAATGGTTTAAACAACATACGTGTTAAGACATAACATTAGACATCAAGGTTTCATTTTCATTCATTTTTAAAACGCACTTGGGGTCACAGTTTTTTACCTCCATGTCGTGCATTTAAAAATTAAATACAACGCTTATCCGTTGTATATCCCTTAAATATGTGTATATGTGTAAATGTATTATTATTATTATTAAATTTAATATATTTAATTCAAAACTATTCATGAAAATAAAATATTTTTTGTGAATTTCTTTTGAACTATATGCTTTATGTCTGCTTGACAGGACAATAAAGAAAATATATACGAAGGTCAATAATAATATTGTAAATATTATTAAAATTGTTAAATCTTGCTCTGTAAACATAAAATCTATAGTAAATTTAAACTTTTAGTTTTTGCATATCAACGGTGAAGCACAAACAAGCAGCACAACTAATTGCATATTCAATGTGTTTTATTAGTTATTTAATATGGTTGATATCTGATTTAATAGATGCGTTTTGTTATCATGTTAACAATCATTTGAAGATCAAGGAAAAATTTTATATTAATGACAAGGGGACTGTCCCCTCGTATAGAGATACATCTTGAATTCTACCTGCATTTTACCAAGTGCTGTTAAATCTCTGTGATGTTTCCATTACCACTGAGACGCCAAACTCTCCAGAAGAGACCAGATGCAGAGGTATTTAGAGGCAAGGTCTGAAAATGTTTCATCATTGTCCAAAGTAAACAGGGACTGTTTGAATAAAAATTAGCCAGGGTTTAATTTTTGTGACATCTGGCTCTCCATTGTTACACTGTAAGCTGTGCCCTAATGTAACTTTCTATAACTGACTATGACAACTTTAGTTCTGAAACTGCTCTCTGAGACCTTTCTTTGATTTCGCCATGTACCTTAGCACGTACACACCTTAATATGTTCAAATATTAATAACAAATATAAACTGCTCAGTAGATGAAATGAACAACTGTCCACTGATCACTGAGGAATATTGAACTTGGCTTGATTCAGCACAGTTACATTCCTTCCTACATTCTGAACATTCCTTCTATATATCTAATCTCTATCTCTCTCTTTCTCTACCTCTGTCTCTACCTCTCTCTCTCTCAGCTTCATTAATCTTTGTTGAATACAATGCCATACATCTTTAATGTGCTTGCTGTCAAGTCACATTTCAGCTCAAGTGCAGCAAAGTGAATGACAGCAAGCAATAATAATTAATTTAACATGGACTGTATAAATTTTTAACAGAACAAGAATGGGAGGCCGGGCCCATTCCTTCCCTCCTCTGTTTTCAAATCAGCAAACGGGACAGGCGCCTTTCCCTCAAAGTTGAGGCCCTCAGTATAAATAGATTTACATGTCATTAATAAGTAAATTAGGAAAATGCCTTTCAAGTGAAGACAAGTACATAAGCATAATCTCCATATTAAAGAAGGATCCTTTGAAAAGCCACAGAGGGATTCGAGTAGTCAGGCGCTGCGCCATGCAGCTCTTATCTGCTTGCTCAACACCTTTAATTACGGAGGAGTTTGATTATTATCAGGGATCTCTAAAATCTGTAGAGATAAAGAGAACTTGCACCAGTAGAAGCTGTTAGTTACTGGACGTTTATTCAATATTACGATGTTGTAAAATAATAAATCAAGAGTTTTAAACTAAATATAACAAAATTAATCTTTTTTTAAATGAGAGCATTTATGGTATTAAGGCAGACACAGTTCATCAAGCATTTATTTAAAACTTTAACACATATTTATCGGGACAATATTGAACTTTATTAATAAACAGAAGCATTACTTGTTTTAATTTGATTAAATTTAACAATATTTTTTTTATTTCTAACTAACCAACAGTTATTTCTAAGTGTAAAACACCCATTGAAAATCTCCCACAGTAAAATAAAAAGTAGTTACCTCATCATACATGTTTAATCCAAACCAATCAAAATGTTTTACATATATATATATTCTTTTTTGTAAACAAACTAAAAAATATTGCATAAAAAATGCTACAAAGAATAGTCTGTATGACCCAAATATTTAAATCCACTACATCCAGATCCAGTGGCCCCTCACTGGATCTAATTTCCCGTCCCAGGCTTCTTGCCAAACTAATTAATTTAGTGAGGCACAGGCAGTAGGTTGCACCAGGCGACAACAGAAGACGTAAATAAAGATCACGAGAATAGAGAAGCAGATTGCACACATATGCACTTACTGTCAATCATATCTGCAAGCTGAATGGGTGACCACTTATAAACAATATGTGGCAGTTAGCGACTCAAATTGAAAGTGAGCCAGATGGGTTTCTCTGATGCATGCATCATAGCATCGCTAAATAGTACTGTAATGCTTAAAGTACTGATTAGACTCATTCAAGCTTAACACTAATACCAAATGTTATTTAATTTGACCAAAAAAAAAAAAAAAAAAACCTGAGATGGTCTGGTTGAAATGGGTATGGAGATGACTTTGAGTTATCTGACTCTGGTCAGAATGCAGATCTGTGTACTGGGGATGGAGTGATTGTGGACGGGTGCGTTGAATAGAAAAACACTTGGGTTATGCTCAAAAGAGCCTCATCTCAAAGGAAGTGCATCCTCAAAGACACAGAGGAGATCTGAAATTCTTTTTAATGTCTGGATCGACGGCGGAGAGAAGTCGTGGTCTATACTAGAGGCTCCACCATTAACAGATGCCCTAGATTCCTCTACAACTCTCACATGCATGAGCCACTGATGCAACTCATTGGCTTTTTAGAAAAATCTGCTAAAGTATGTGAAAACACACAAGTGATACCTTTCATAAATATAATAGAGATTTTTAAAAAGCAGCTTTAAAGAGAAAAAGTTCAGATTAGCTATAATGTGTTGAACTATGTGTTTTATCTTTTTTAATGAGATTGATAATTTCTCTGCAATTACAAGTGAAACAACAAAACATATGAATGAGAGAGTAAACAATGCTAACTATGGAACAAATTGAAGACGTTTTCAATAAACAATCATGGTGGAAAACACATGGATGGAACACGCTGTGTTTGAGTCCAGGGCTGTGCAAATCTATCAACAAACTAAAGGTGAGTATTTTTACCCAAACAAATCAGAACCTGCTGGAACCTAAGAGAGCCCATTGAAAGCCTATTTTCAGTAATGCATCAGTTCCTCTTATTTTAAACAGCTTTGGGCGTGTGGTCTTTTTTCCAATGTAACGGAAAGATTTGATTGATTGAAGGTGCTTTTAACTAGGAAGGGACTGACTTGAGTATTTTGTACCATGGCGAGAATATGTGAGTGTTTTTGCAGGATTTTTACTCATGCACTGCACAACAGAGATAAAAATAGGCTATTATATGTTTTTAAATTTAAGTCTAGTGGCAGCATTATCTACTTTTGTACAGAAGGTAAAGTATTCACAACTAGTCTTAAAGCATAACAGGCATTTATGTGTGCTAAAATAACCAGCAGTTTTAAAACAAGGGTGGGACTTGATTCTTTGTTTTATCACTGTGATTTGACTGCTCACCATGCACTGTACAAGCTCATTATTTTAGACCAGGGGTCGGCAACCCAAAATGTTGAAAGAGCCATATTGGACCAAAAAAACAAAAAACAAATAGGTCCGGAGCCGCAAAAAATTAAAAGCCTTGTATAAGCCTTATAATAAAGGCAACACATGCTTTATGTATCTATATTAGCCTACTATAAAAATGACTAAGTTTGCTACGAATACATAATGAGCCTTCATGATTAAATGTTTATTTTCTCTGCAGTGAATCCTGTAGAGAACGACGAACCACGTGACTACTCTGTTGTACGATTACAATATTAATGAATTATGTTTCATTGCTTTGATGAAATTTGAGAAATGCAATAAAGAAATCGAATTTTTGATGTCATTTTTATTTTGAGGATTCACAAAAACAACATCAAAATGGAACGTGCACAACGTGCCCCTTAACTGGGCAACAAACAATGCGAAAAAACGCAGCATACATTTATAAAAAATAAAACAGCAGCCTTTTGAAAAGAAGTATATAAAATCACAGCCACTTTGTTACTAAATACGTACATGCCTTCCCTGGAAATGTCTTTCCACTTTACTCTTGTTACTAGACAACTTCCCAACACAGAGCAAATATTCAGGAGATCCTTCCGCATCGGCAATGAATGCCATCGATTCGGTCCAAGAACCGTTGAACCCTCAGTTCTCCTCAGTTATTTTTCTCTTTTTCTCTTTGGGATCCATGGCCCTCCACACAGCCGCTGGTTTGTTTACAGCAGCCACCTACCTGGCATCCCGCCCCACTGATAGAAATGTGTGTCGCGGGTGATGACGCAAATCGTCGCTGACAGAAATGTTGAAATTAAATATTTATTCTACACTCTTTTACAGCATTGGAAAACGTTAAGAATGTTTTTCCTCCTATAGAAACCATATTAAACAAAAAACATATCTACTTTTATTTATTTATTTCCTTTTATTTTTTTTATTTTTGAAAAAGCTCCAGGGAGCCACTAGGGCAGCGCTAAAGAGCCACATGCGGCTCCAGAGCCACGGGTTGCCGACCCCTGTTTTAGACAATAAAATAATACCAAGCAGCGTCACGGTGGCGCAGTGGGTAGCACGGTCGTCTCACAGCAAGAAGGTCGCTGGTTCGAGCCTCGGCTGGGTCGGTTGGCATTTCTGTGTGGAGTTTGCATGTTCTCCCCGTGATCGCGTCGGTTTTTCTCCGGGTGCTCCGGTTTCCCCACAAGTCCAAAGACATGCGGTATAAGTGAATTGAGTAAGAACAATTGTCCATAGTGTTAAAGAGTGAATGTGTGTGTGAATGTTTCCCAGCGATGGATTGTGGCAGGGAAGGGCATCCGCTGTGTAAAACATATGTTGGCGGTTCATTCTGCTGTGGTGACCCCGAAAGGGAATAAAGCCAAGATGAATGAAAATAATACCAATCTAATGTTTTCATTCTAAATGGCTGAAAATTTGAGTAATTCCTCAAGCTCCATACACATTCAGGGTGGCCAAAATAACATTACCCCTCACCTCACTCATGCTAGCTTTTAAGAAAAAGTGATTAAGCTTTCATTTCCAAAGATGACCAAGTTAAAGTCTGGTAGATAAGCAAAGATCACTGATTGCTTTACTATAGACACAGAGGAAATAATTACTGAATAAATCTTTTTGTGAGGGTGTCAGATAACATTAGATTGGGTAGTATATTAGTGAGATAGCTGTGTTTTAATGAAGTGCAAATTAAACAGAACAATTTTCATGTATATTTTTGTAACTTAATAATAGGAAGTTCTCATTCTACTATGTGATATCGGTCAAAAGTTCCTTTCTAGCATCTTGGGGTTATTCACTATTATGTTATAGCATAGAGCATGTGGTAGACTATGAATATTCTGTTGTTATATGAATATGATCCGCTTCTGTTTATAACAATAACATTATGGAATTTAATAATCAAAATAAAGTGAAGTGAAAGTAACATGACCAGTTGGTCAGAAATTGAGTATTGGTCATGACTGGAGTATTGGTCATGACTGACATGGAGTTGCCTAAACTACACGACTACAAAATTATCCACAGCCTGCTGCAAACCTCCTTTGCTTGTTGTTTTCATCACGGATATTTGGACAAGCAGTGTTAGTCCTGTGTCACTAATTAGCCTAACCTCCCAGAGTTTCATGCCACAACGAGCCATAATACATGCAAAACAATTGCGTGGCTCAAACATCAGCCAGGCTTAATTTTAAAGAATTTGTTATTTGTTCTGTAAGATGTTGCGTTCAACATGCTTTTCATTGTAAATAAATGGTCTACATTACAAACTAGTCCCTTGTTTGTTTGTTTTTTAATTATATGACTAAAGCTGTTACCTGTACATTTAAATCATGTTTTTATTAAGTATCAGTATCAGCGAGTACTGAAATGCAAGTGCTCGTTCACGTTTGTCAAAAAAGTGGTATCGGTGCATCTATAATAAGCATGTAAAGTGAGTTAGTGATTCCGTGTGAGCATGTATGTGTGAGTATGTTGGTTAAGTCAACATCTATTTTCATTCTCTTGTTTGGTCAATAGATTTGTCACTACCTCAAAATATCCACAAAACATGTACTTGAAGCCCAGAGTTTTTTCACAGATATGGATACCCATGTTATGTTTTTTTTTTTATTCCGATATCTGATAATAAAAACGTATATGCTGAAATAGGCCTGAATATGCACTACTAAGAGATGAGGTCAGTTATTAAAAAAAATATATATATATATATAATCAAATAGCATTGATTCTGTATGAAAATTGTAAAAAAATGGTTAACCCTCTTAAAACGTAGCTGTCGACGGCGACAGAATAGTGACATTTACATCACATTACAGTAGCTCTGGTTATTTCCGCACTGTCGAAAAAAAATCTCAAGATTCTGATGGGATGAATGTTTACACTTTATTAAATCTTAAACAAACAAACAAAGCTCCTCATTCACGTGTGCAAACCTCTCCCTGGTTTAAACGAGAACTTCCAGGAAGTTGGTTTTGATGACAGGATGCTGGTGCAACATTAGTTTATTTATTTAAATGAACATTGAACATGCCAATAATGGCTCCTGTACGAATTAAACAGGAACTTTACGAATAGAGTTTTTACCTCCTTGGTATCATTATTGATAAGGAAATGCACAAATACAAGGAATATGATGCTCCTTGAGGCATGAGGCTATGCTTTTAGTTTCACTTACTCGACCAATAAACACCTTAAAACATGAACGCTTAAACTTGAGCATTATGGCAGGTCCATATAAAAACAACTTTAAATTCATCATGAAAAAGTTCTCATGCAATAATAATTGTGAAACCTTTGTTTTCTGTTGGCCTTTTCATGTTTAGACTGGGACTTTGAGTTCTATTTAAAAAAAAAGGCAACAGTCCCGCAGGATCTAATAAATTCATATTGACCGATATGATCAAAATGACAATTGGATATCAAATTTATAATACATTTGAATCTCTAGGTTGAAAAAGAATCTCAGGCACACAAAGCAGCAAAATAAATAGCACATTGTATAGAACATGTAAAGTTTGTTTAATATGTTTATGAAACTAAGAATAATGATACACATTGTATAGAACATGTAAAGTTTGTTTAATATGTTTATGAAACTAAGAACAGCATGCTTTGTGAAGATGTGAACGGTTCCTTAAAAATCCTCAAGGAAAAAAATATGATACGTATTTATCAACACCCCTACCTATACAAATCATGTCGTGCTAATCTATGACATGAGTGTAACACTTTGCCAAGTACTTTCAAAGTCTGCTCGTGTATATATATAGCAAACAAACAAATATTGTCGTTCACAACCCTGAAGCCAAACAGCCACTCTCTGAAATGAGTTTCTGTTAGCATTAGCACGTGTGTTAAAAACATGACCTTTTCAGCCTCAGCAATGACTCCAAGAACTCAACTTCTCTCCATTCCTGCTTCCCCATTAAAGCATGCTTACTCTCCAGGCTACGGCAGTTTATCAGCCAGCCAGATAAAATTGGTGTAGGGATAAAGCTCAGAATATCCCCGCGTAATCCTATTTTTCCAGTGCAAGCGTGTATAATGGGGCTGATAGACTGGAAGTGGGCAATGAGGAAATCTGAAGCTGACAAGCGGCAGAAAGCCCTCACAGGCTTGTTTGAAGTCTTATTTTGAGGTGTCAGAAAATGATCCATGACACCAAGCTTCATAATGTGAGCAAAATTGTTTTTCACAGATGGAATGGAGTGCTTTTGGACGCGTACCAAAGCATTGTTTCAGATCAAATGCAATATTTACAGACCCCGCCTCCCTCGTAAAGGGTAATACATGAACAAAGTGATGCAATAAACATGAATAATCTCTCTGGAGCCAACAAATTAACGTTTTGGGCTTTCTTGTGTTTGAATCCTGCTCATATTTACTTCACAACGATTCTAGTAATCAAAAGGAATGGACAAACATATATAATATTTAAAAACATAGAAATTACCTTGAGATTTAGGCATGGGAAGTATTTGCATTTTAGTCAAATGTAAATTTTAGTTAGACATACCTTGTATTCTTTATGTAAATCATGTTTTATCAAGGATTTAAAAAATTAATCATGGAAAAAAACGGTGTTTTGAACTTAATTTTGTTATACATATACACTTGAAACATTATATTGTAAAAAAACAATCCTTCCACTGGTTCAATAAAAGTAAACATTGAACAAATACAGCATACATTTTGTACAATAAATAGACTAATAAATTAAAACTTTATTTATATAGCACTTTAACAGCAGCCACTCTGCTGGTCCTGGTATTTCACATAGACATAACATTCATAGGTACGTCTTATCAAAAACCGAAACTAAAAACAAAGTTAAAATTAAATACACACCCCTGAATACATCACTAAAATCAGCACATCAAAATGCAATTAAAAATATATATAATAAAAACAGGACAATAATCTATATGCTATTTAAAACAAATGATTTTCAACTGATTTCTACTCTTATATAAAGCCAGGTCAGAAATTAACTTCGATTTCAAGGGAAGACTGGTCCACAATTTTTGGTCCTGCAACAATAAAGGAGTATTTCCTAAATTTCTTATAATTTACGCTAAAATAAAAAAAATTACAGCAACATGAAATAACATAATTAAAAAGCAATACATTCAACAAGTCTGATACGTTCCACGGAAACCAGCATCACAAAGCGTTTTCATTATAGTTTGAAAAATATAAAATGCAAATAATATGGCTGGAATCCACAAACCTTTTCAATTGGTCAACTGATCATATAGTCACCTCAGTCAAGTACAAAATAAAAGTCTGCTATCTGGCTGAAATAGTTAACTCAAAATAACAATGCCCTCCTATTCATATAAAAGTTATTATTTAGCTTGATGAGCCAGCACAACTGCATTTTAAACTGATATAATAATATTAATGTATTTAATTTATATAACACTTTCTAGACCTCAAAGGCACTTTACAATTATCAAGTACTGCACGCAAAACAAAAAAAATATAGATTTTGAAAACACATCAATCTCAAGTTAAGAGCGAATTTCACAGTAAACTTTGTATGACTCAAAAATGGGCTTTTATTGAGTTTGGAGCCTGTGGTCATTATTCTCACTTTCCTGTCTGCTTCTGCAGTCTCATGTGGCACATGTACCCCTCCGTCTCACTCGTCTCTTAAAAACATGGAGGGATGGCCAAGGCATGTTTCACTGTCACCAAATCCCCTGTAAATAAGCTCAACGGGAGCCAATGAATGTCAGTAGCATTCTCAAGAGAAGCAACAGCTAACCCAATAATCTCCGGCTAGGCTGCCGAGGGGCTGGTGGGCTGATCAGGGCTTTCGTTTGCCCCTCTCCGTCACTCTTTCTGCACATTGATGTCTATTTAAAGATTGCTCATACTGCCTGAGTCATGATGAATGCTGTTTGTGAACAATACACTGTTCATTCATCATCAGATGATGAGGCACAAGGTGAAGATGTTTCTGGTGTCTTGATCCCATTAGTTGACTGTTATATATATTCGAATTTTTAAAGTTGTTTACTTCCAAATTAAGTGCCTTTTTATAGTGTGTCATGGGAACATTACTTGTTTTTAGCGCAAAATAATTTAAAACTACATTTCCCATCAAGAAAATTTCCCATTAGTCATTGTAAAGGATGTGACAGTGCAAGGTGCTGTGAAAAGTGGGGTGTAACTGATGCTCATTCACTATAGTACATTTGCATTTGGCAGACGCTTTTGTCCAAAGCGACTTACATTAGGAGAGAGACAATATGCAATCTTTTACACCTTCAAAGTCTATCTCAGCTTCTCATAATATAAATTGTATCAACTGATCAATAAACCATAGCAGGGAGGAAATAAAGGAAGAAGATAAAGACAGAGGAGGAAAAAAGAAAGTAAAAAAAATGGTCTGATTTCAATGGAAATCTTACATCGTGTATTACTTCCTCTTGTTTCCATTTTTAATTTATCCATTCCACAAAATACTTATTTTATATTGTATGAGTGGTTCAGTCATGTTATGAGAAACATTAAAAAATACCCTCAAAATGTGATGTGTATTTTTAATTACATTTTTAGATTAAATCAAAAACATTTGGTTCTATGTGGGTCTATGCAGACTGGGCAAGGAGCATGTCAGTAAAAGGTACCTAAGTCAACTTTTGGAATGTGTTCTGAAATAAACAGTTGGAGAACATTCATGCCAGTGTGGTTAAAAATTCATCATCATTTTCGTACATTTAGGAAAATACAAATGCATTGAAAATTGTTAGACTTATCATAAAACGTGGTCACATGGTAAAAAAAAAAAAAAAAAAACTCTGGTCCAATACAACACTCTTGGTAGTCAACACAATGTATTAATATCTAAACAAGCAAACAAAAATCTGAATATTTAAACAGATTCAATTTCTTTATCAAGTATGTTTTACATACAGCATTCGACTTTTCTTAAGAGTGAGGTTTGAATTAGGAATTTTTAGATTATAACTTTTAACCATACACAAAAAGGGTTTCAGGGGGACTTGACAACTCCTGTGTGGAAGAAAGACAATTATTGCATTCTGTAGTTTGAAACGTTATGTTATTGCATTTTCACTTTTTGATTTGAATTACTTGATTTAAAATTTGCATGAATCAATATAATTTTATGAAGTTTTAAAATGATGACAGAATTACAACCCTTTAAAAATGTTTGACAGTTTGAAACTTAATAATAAAAACATCCAAATCGCTTTTTGAATTGAAAATTTGCTGGGAGACCAATAAAACTGATATCACATGATGTAAAAAAGTGATGTGCTGTTCTTGTTATTGTTACAAAAAAACTAGCAAGTTAAACATGATGTATTGTTTAATTTTGCTGTTTAAATTGAGTTTCCTATCAATTGGAATTTAACCCTGGTGTGGTGTTCATAACATTGTTACTCAGACATTGTTGGTGGATTTGCTGGACACATTGCATTTTGGGTATTTTAATTCACAGTAAGATTTTGTTAAAGTTTAAAATGTTATTTATTTGTGATTTATGTTTATGTGGTTATGCAGCGTAAAGGTACAGAACCGACACTTTTCACAAATTCCTTCAAGCAAGCTATAACATTTCCTTCTGCAAATTTAGTTTTTTGCGCTATAATACTATGAGTCTTTTTTTTTTCCAGTGTGTCAAAATTCATGCCTGCAGTGATTTTTACAACTTAGCAATGAAGAGAAAAAGCACCTCTATTAATTATTCCATGTGTGGCCAAAACACTATAAACTACACCTGTGCTGATTTTCAGAAACCCTGCATATATGTCACAGCTCAAAGCCACACAGTGAAGTTACTATGCTTTTACATACTTTTAAATTGCCTCCAGATCCAAAGTTACTCTATAGATCAAATTACTCATATATTTCACTTAACTGGTACTGTAACACAGTTGGGAGAGCTGGTTTTGGCTATGGCACTTCATTGTAGAAAATGGAACATTTTAGCCAAAGTAACCAATCCTCTTGAAGTTTGCCATTTGAATGATTAACTTTTCTTAGATTAACTTTTGAAGCACAATCATAAAGGTCATGAGACAGAAGTTTAACAGGGTGCCATAATATGGCCAGAGAATAAAAAAATAATGAGTCAGATACATTATCATTCGATGAGTAAGGTCTTGATTTATCATGATATTCTACAAATTCTGAAGGCCCTTAAAGAGCACATTAACAAGTCACATAAAAAGGCAAATTAAAAACCTTGGCTCTTTGTTCGTGTGAGGTTGTGAGTCGTGCTAGACATCCAGTAAATCGTCCAGGATTGATAGTGTTTAACTTTCTCTCTGATGATATGCTTCAGTGGGCGGCTCCCGTTTAAGTTTTGCCGCACCGGGTCATTTTTGGGAGCTCATTAAAGACACTTGCTAACTGGTCTCATAAAATATGTGCAGAAATTAGAAAACGTAATTTGACAGAGGAACTAAGGCAACAATAATGATGGGAAATAAAGTGACAGAGACATGATAACGCTAATGCCTCTCTCCATTAGGCCCCAGCCAGAGCAAATGCCATTCATATTTTAGCAAGCGAACTCCACTAATTGGCTCAAGCACTCGTCTCCTGATTTAAATTTCTAGATTTCTTCCCTCACCTTTAAAGCTGAATCATTTGAATTCAAAAGAGAGCACAAGTGACAGGGAATGAGTGTGGGATAGGCGAGGAGTGACGAGAAGGGAAAAAGAAACGTCTCTTTTTAATGAGATAAAAATCAGGCTTCTCTCCATTTCCAGGCTATAATTGCTGATTATGTTGTTATAGACTCTCAACTTCTCAGTCTTTCTTCTAGATCTTGATAATTTGGGATGACGTGACGAGGCTTCAAAGGCAGCCGGGAGCTCACAGAGGCTCATTTGGGCTCATCTTTGCCAGGCCAAAGGTATGGGAGAAAGGTAAACATGGCTTGCTTATAGGTAATTACCCCCTCGGCCTGAGCAAGTCTGATCAGTGCAGGCTGACCCCTCTTGTAATAACCCTTAAGGGCAAATTGTATTTCCTTTGACAGTTTAATTAGATATTCAGTTGTAGGGGCACAAAGCAAGCGAGTCCATGAATATTTAAATGGAGTGACACCAAAAGAGGGGGATTGTCATGAAAGAAAGACTGAGCATACTGAATGACAGACAAGGGGATATTAAGAAAGTGATTCTAATCAATAATCTCTTGATCTCTTACATATTAATGTACTGCCTGCTGGTGTTAGGCTCATAACAAGAAGGGTATAGCAGGGCAAGTGGAAATGTTGAGGACAGGCTGACAGTAGAGGAAGGAGACAGAAGTGTTGCTCTGTGGGGGTGCAGTCATCTTCTGAGGCTCCCAAAGGGCACACTAACCAACCAGAACAAGCCAACCCTGAGTCCTCTTCAATCTAATCCAATCAGTGAGACTGGCAGCTCTGGTAGTCTCCAGACTAGAGTGTTATCTGATGAGACAATGCGGAGACGTGTGCATGCAAATAAGCAGCACAGACCACCCAGGTCCAATCAGGGCCAAGACAGGGTGGGCATTCACCAATCAAATCCCCCTGGATGACAAAAGAGTTTGTCACTTTTATAGACACTTCTGGTCAACAGGGGGTTATGGACAGCTAAAAAGGCAAAAAAATAAGCCATTAATTTCAGAGTAATCTATAAATTTTGCATGCAAATGAGATGTACTGATCACCCTGGGCCAATAAGGGCTAACTGGGTGGGTGTAAGCTATCATTTCCCCCAGGTGAAATTTACTGTAGGTTTCTCAAAGTCTTATCAAAGTAAAATCGACTTGTTAATAGTTGAAATGGATTATGAACTGCTGATAAGGTTAAAACAGCATCACCATCCAGGGTAATGGATATTGAGACATGATTGGCTTCCAACAGTAAGAACAAGGCTGTCTGCATCCATGATGGCATCAAAGAGCAAAACATGTACTTTCCAGGCTAAAGTGTCATGAGATGCTGATCTATAATTGAAAAACATAGACCAATCTGTGGTATTTAGACACAGTGGGGATCAACCAATCAGGCTATGTGTCATTATTTGATGTGTAAAAGGTTACTACTTTATGGGTTAACAGGTAAAACAAAACAAAAAATTAGTACTGATCTATAGATCAAAAAAAGGGGGAAGTCAAGAAACAGGGGCCTCCTGTACTAACATCTGAATAGAATTCTTACAAAAATGAGCAAACCTGGTATTGTATGTATTGCCACATAATTTAGATTTACCAATTTATGCGTATGTACATGGGCTCCTCTCTCATTTGAATACATTCAATGAGTAGTGCACTGAGGGATAAATGTGGCACAAAAAGATGATAGAATTCAGCAAAGACACCCATACACTTTTTCCAGAATTGAATTGAGATGGTGTTTGGTATTGGCAGAAATAAGGAAAAAAACATTACATTGTTTAATGTGACTTTTAAATGGATTGAATATGACCATATTCAAAACTAAAATCTGTCTGTTTATGGGCTATTGGATGGCTGTTGGCCGCAGCATACATAATTAGCAAAGATAATGATAAAAGAAAATAATTTATGGGGTTAAATGTTGTCTAAAATGTCATAAAACTATTGAAAATAAAAAAGGAATACATGTTTAACAGTTTATTCATCCCATCTGCTCTTGTAAATTGCTGCGGTCTTGAATAGAAACTTGTCCAATAATTAAAATGATCATGTTATCTGGAAATAAAAAAGCAACCATAGAGAAAGTCAGTAAAAAAATACATATACACAATAATCACACAATGATGATGAACCATTTCTGGTGATAAGGACCATTATGAAAAAAGCTGGAATTCAAATCAATTTCATTGACATTAAATCTGACAAGCTGACTTACACAAGGTTTCCAACATACAACATTGATACATGAGGCTTGGTTTTTTACACACCCTGTATGGCTGATCTGTGTGGGTGTCAATCATTGACTGTATGCAATAATGATGTACATTCTGTGAGGTCTCCCATAGGTTTTAACATAGAATGTTTAAGGCTCAGAGATGATAGTAGAGTGATAATTCTACAACTAAAACTTAAGGCCATCCTCAAACAAACGACACCCCCTTCTCCCTGTTGAAGATCAGCCATTTCATGTTATGTATTATGAGGAAAGCATAATGTTGATCTTGTGTCCCAACATAGTGGTGAACTCTGTTCTTCGGATGTGATATCAAATTCAAATCTTAACTACGTGACAAAATGTGACACTCAATATACCCACAGCCAATGACAGCCACTATTTCTTTGAGCGACATTCAGCACGCTGCTTGCAAAATAGATATGCTGATTGAATACTTATAAATGGTTTCCATGTTTACTAAAAATCCAATGGGACCCCTAGAAACAATAAAATGGTAATATCCTTTGCTGTTGTTTGAGCAATGTTGATCCTGAGCCATAAAGGGTCACACGTTTATGCAGAGCCTCTGCATGAAGATGAAGTACACTAGATCTAAAATCATGCAACGTATTTACTTGTAATGTCATAAAAAGTTTTTTCTGAAACTAATCAATAAACAGCACATGGAAATGACATGATCTACAATGGTCAGTCATGGATAAAACATGTTAAGCATCTACCATTCTCATCCATCCGGATGGCAACAATGCATTTCTGATGACATCACAGAGTAAACTTCACAACTTTGCTGTCAACAGAGGTCACAGTAAGCCAATACAGTGATGAACACAATGGCTTTAATGTCTGCACAATGTGCTGATCTTTAAACATACATAATTTACCACGGCAAGAGCATAGAGTGAAGCTGCTCATGTGTATTAAAAAGAGTGAGGCGAAGTAAAAATGATAGATTAATAACAGCCAAACCCACTGGAGTTGGTTTGCTCTGGTGTGCTCAGGGACGCAGCATCCAGTTCATTTATAAAAGCCATGGCAGTGGCACCTTATTAGAGCTGATGTGTCTCCATGCTGCTGCTATGTGTTAGAAGAGGCAGGGCATGTTTTATAAATTAATGTTCCTCATGTTCGCCTACACTTCTGTAGACATGCCAGGGTTTTTACAACCCTGCTTGGAGCTTCACATCTGCGTAATGAGACGTGCGAGAGATGAAGACCAGCTCTCCTCTTACAATCAGGCTACTGGAGGAGAGGGGTCAGCGTCCCGTCCTCCTTGGGAACTGCTTGCTAAGACATAAGAGCACATACATATTCATACAGCAACTGCAAGGTCAACGGGCAGTGCTAATATTGCTGCATTCATTTATAGTGTGTGCCTGAAACTGACTCTGAAACGCTAATGCGAATTGAGTCTAAGGTCACGCTAGTTGGTGAAGCTGATATTAACATAAAGGTGCTGCTACTTCTAAAACCAAGAGAGCCTGATATGATAAAGCACTATCTGTATTATTCATGAAGGATGGAATCTTATTACAAATTGTGCCAGGTTTAGAAAAGATAGACAGAGAGACTGAGAAGCTGACAGTCCATTTTAGGCATTGCACGATAAATGGAAGAAGTCAAAGATGAGGTTGCCATGATCCCATGACTCTACATGTTCAATTGTGGGAAGAACACAGAAACCCCCTCGATGTGGCCTTCCATCCTGGGTGAGCTGTAATCCCACTCTACTCTCTCAGGCATGGTTAACATGAAAACAAATGACTGCGGTCGCCCGGAGGATGTTTGACAAGCAGCAGTGAATAACCACAGAAAGCCTCGAGATATTCTTGGCTGCCTCCATCGTGAGAAAATGTGGCTTCGCTCAGGAATATTCCAGAGGAAGACTGAAATCTGGAAGCAATTACAACAAAACTAAATTCCACATAACCTTGATGGACATTGTATAAGGGTTTGTATTTTTGTTGACAGAAAGCTATTAAATGACACATATTGGCATAATTTGAAGGAACTTGCATGAATGTGATCATTGCAGAGCCTGTGTATTAATAAGGCAAATGGGCACACAGTTGAACTTTAATATCCCTTGATGATACCCTGACATTGGCCTCCAGCACTGTCAGGATGTACGATAGATTCTGCCAGAAACTCAGGATTTATCCTACTTCAGGGGAAATTCCTCAAATCAGTGGGAATCCATAAAGGAGAGAGGGTAAAAACATGAGAGAGAGAGCGAGTGGAAACGGAAACATTACAGGAGAGACAGATCGGATAAGATATAGAGGCATCCTTAAAATATAACTAACATCCTTCACCTGGCCTGCTGCTCACAGTATAGAGACAAAGGTTGGAATTTCACTTCTGTACTCTTGGGCCTGAGCTGGTGATTTAAAACTAGATCAGATTTCATGCAGTAACTTCAACACATATGGGTAACACGTTTGCGTAAACCTAACAGTTGTAAATCTAGAGTTTAATAGATACAAGGCAATGTTATTTATCACCATTTGTCTGTTTAGATGAGAAGCACTAAAGATTTGAAACACTTAAACTTCTTAATGTCACATGTTTGTTTAAAGAAAGCCAGAGTTCTTGGCAACTTGCTATTTCCACATAGCTAGGAAAGAGAAATTATGTGATTTAGATCAAATGAGAATCCATCACTTTTAAGGCTTTTCCATTAAGGTCGCCAAACACACTCAGCTGTGGTTCATGTTTGATCCATAAATTCTTGTGGTTCTATGCCTATGCTGTAAAAACAATGTGAAACTTTATAATTGACCAGAACTTGTGCATTTTTTTTGTAATAAATCAAATCAGTTATGCTAGTAAAATCGTAGAGCAAAGCCACACTCTACAAACTAACATAGTAGATTATTTCAATGCTTTACTGTATGTTATGCAGAAAAACCTTAAGTCTCTGTTAATGCACTGGAACTTTGGTCCCATGTGTCTTTTTGGTTAAATACCTGGAATGTCAATAATCTTCCTGTATCAAAAGTTTTAAATGTGGCACTTTAGCATATTGTCATTTGTAGTTAGAATTTAGTCATTCACTTCGACCTATGTTGATGTGATGACATAGGAGACCAACCTCATTTCACATACTACAATGTTTACACTTGTTGGTTATAGAAATTGCATACACCTACTACAGAAAAGGAGCAGATACAACTTCCTGTTTTGCATCTGGAAGCCATTTCCAGATTCCAGAAGATCACTGGTTTGGTCTCCATAAATGGAAGGTGGTGAGTGATTAAACACTTGCTCTCCTGCCTTCAACAACCACAATTGTGGTGCCCTTGGGGAAGTCGCCAGTTTCCCGACTGTTCCCCCGGCGCTGCAGCCATAGCTGTCTTCTGCTTTGGGTGTAAACCCATGGTTCTTACTCATGCTCCCTCTACTAGGGGCTATAAGTGAGGTTGGCTCATTGGCTGGTATACCTCTCACCAAGTAGAACTGAGCTTCTACCCCGCTGAACGTGTGTTAACCTCCAATAGGGCTTGGACTGAGAATATTCTCTGTTCACTGTGAAGATTTGTGTGGCCACAATTTCTGCCTATCGCCATCTGGTTAAAGGCAACACAATGGGCTAACATGAGTAAACAATCAGATTGCTTAGAGTTAGATTCTCTAGGCACCTCCTTAATGGACTTCAAATCTTCCTTTCAAGCCACTTGACTCAGTAGAGGGGGTGCCTGGTGACTCTCATGTTAACCTTAAAATCAAGTCTGGATATGAGGTAAATCTCAGGAAGTCACCTCCAAGCTCTGCCCCAGGAGGAAACAGATCTAACCCCTGGTTCTAACTACCTAGTCCTAGCTCTAAGGACAAACAGAGGTTGGCTAGTGGAGGCCTTGTCTACTGCATATTCAGCATCCAATGTTTCTTGCCCCCTGAAGTTAAGAGCCCACTTTGTTTGGGGAAGTTGCAGACTCCTTGGCATTGGCAAGAAATACTCAGCTGGCAGGCATCTGCAGGGCTGCGGGATGGTTGACACCCAAGACCTTTGCCAGGTAGTACAACCTGCTCATTGAACTCGTATCTTCAGCTAGAAGCACTAAGCAGAGTAGTCCTACATACTGTTTATATGTGAACCCTGCATGGATGGAATACCAGATCTCATACTCAAAAGGTTATGATTCCCGACAAGGGATGGGCCGAGCAGTTCCCCAAAGGCTACCTTTTGAAAACTGGTTATTTTTTATCTATACCATCTTCACTAGAATGATTTCCCTCAGTTGATCCCTCACTGAAACTGCACATATATTAAGTTGCAGGGAGAACTAAATCCAGTCTTCCAGGTGGTAAAAACAGTCAATGCGATACACTTCCTTCTCTGGTAAAGTTTTTTATTGACCAACTGTTTATTAAAAACTAAATCATGTGACTTAAGGCCCAGAGGAGGGCCCATTCAGTGCCTGACTATAGAAGTTGCCTGGAAATCGACTGATTGTGATGGACCTAGGTGGTGGCGCTTTCAAGGGTGGTTCCCAAGTCATCATATCGACATACATCAATGTTAATGACTGTGGTGACTACCATAACCCCTATTCCCCAATTACATAATGGAGAGGAATGTCCCCTTGTCACAACTGTAAGGCCATGAGTAAGTCTCTGGTTGCCTAAGGGGTGAGTGTCAGCTCCAGAAGCATCACATGTTAGGTTGCATCCTCTCCACTTTTTAAGAAGGCATATGCAAATTTCATAACCAACGAGCGTAAACTTATTAAAAATTAAAAGTCACTCTGTTTTTATTCCATCAAACTGATTTTTACAGATTTCAATTATTGATGCATAATATTTAAAAATCGATTATAAATGGGTCAAAACCAGAACACGATGCATCAATTAATCTATTATTTCAACCACCTGTAAAGCATCGGTCAGACTAGATTTTGAGAGCTCTGATGGCCACAGCATGGGCATGCATCAGTGAAGACTCAGTCAATCAGGCAGCATGTTTTAAAAAATACCAATCTCTAAGTATAATTACTCCACAGAGAAACAGGATTCACTCTAATGTACTTCACATCAACACTGCAGTCCTAAAAAATAAAATCTGTCTTTAAAGATTTCAGTAAGCTCATTCTGTCACCTCTCCAATCCAGTGCTTAATAGTCGCATCTGATGTAGCATCATAGGTAAAAGGTAAATTCAGCTAAACATTTGTTGGAGCGGAATCCGAATCCGGCTGGAAGTACACCTTTACACTGTCGTATGTGATGCCATTCAAGTCAATGGAAGTTTTTTTTCTAGTGTGACCGTGGCATAAGGGTGACCTTATTCTGCATGAAAAAGGAACATGAACACTCAACAGAATGCATGCAGATCATGATTGGAGTTGGTGCTGATTAAAAGAAAAACAGTTCAATGAATGATCACAGGATCACATAGCGAGGCTAATAATTTACTGATTGCACAAATTACCTCTATGATCAAAAGATAATTTTCACAAAAACTGAAGCGTAATCAAACATCAATAAAATATACAAACTCACTATATAAAGTCACCTAGGTAAGTCATGTGAGCTAAGGATTATGTAAGGGCAGATAAAACTGAAATATAGCATAAAGAACCGATAAGACATGAACAAGACATGAAACATGAACTGGTTTTGTTATTGTTGATTACAGTATGCTTCCAATAAAAAAATGATGCCGAGATGTCAGATACAAACATCAGTAATCAGATAATGTAATGTGAAAGCAGTTTGCCTGTCGTTATGTGTGTAATCATCAAGCGTGGAACTGCAAAGTGTTTGAGTGTGGTGGGATAGTCAGTCATCAGCACTTGTTGCCGAGCATTTCACGCCAAGTGCCATGGCAATATGGCTGACAATTCTCTTGACAGAAGGAATGAGGGGATGCGTGACACATGTAAATATGAAAATCGCTCTCTCACACACATTACACCAAACACACAAGTCCCCTGGGAGCCTGTAATAACCGGGTGCGTTTATTCTTTAGTGTTTTCTTTCAACACCATGTTACTGTCTTATCAGAGAGGCAGATTTCCTGTAACATGACAGTTTGGAAGAAAAATAACTGAGAGGAAGGTGGAGAGAGCAGCAGTTGCCTGTTAGTCAATCATCAGAAATAAATACAAACAGAAGAAATCAAAGTAAGATTCCAGCCAAGCAGCTGACTTGAGGTAGTAATAACAAAAATACATAATCATTTAGATTATTGGAGTGGAAGCATACTGGGCCAAAAGATGCTCAGGGAGAGATGAAATCAATTAAGACGGCGAACCTGAATGACGTTTTTAATATAAATAAATGGGCCGTCTGGGAACGCTGTCAGGAAAAGTTAGATTAGGAGGGTTGTGTTGATATGAGAGCATCTCGGCATGAGTTATTCCCTGAAGCTAACGCTTCCCAGCAGGCTTTACTCGGCCGCAGAAAGGCCCTCTGGCTGTGAGCTGCATTTTTAATGGGGATTACATACACTACTCTGATATGCTGAAGAGGTTAAGATTTCCCTCACATTCCACTGAAAGTCTGACCTGTGTTAGAAATTTTAAACATGTCTGTTTGCTACATTAAACCTATATTGTTGTGTTAATGTGTGTTAGAAAGAAAACTCATATTTTTTATTAAGTAATTAGTAGTAATTTAAACAAAAAATGTTGAATGACCACTTATTTAAAAGTCCACTATTTCAATTGACAGAATGTTTAGTGTCTTTTTTAGAGTTATTTTATTTTGTACATATGTAGGACATATTATCTTGCTTTAAATCTATAAAAACATATGGATTTTATGTTTTATATACAATTTCAAATATATCTGTTTTGGAAATTGCTGTTTACTAACTATTTGTCAGCTTTTCGTGTTAGATTAATTTTTCAGAATTTTAATGATGATTTTCCAGAACTATCATGTTATATTCATGATATTTTGTCATTTTTTGTTAATGAAAGGTGTTGCTATTTAAAGAATGGCATCCTTTTTCAAGTCTGTTAACTTTTTGTTAGACAAAAAATTCAACAATGTACAAAAATATCTTTCTCAAAACAAAAGGATTACTTAAGGATCGATTGTATTATTAGTTTGAAAAATTTAATAACAATGATAAATTGATTAAATTAATGTTGTTTTTTTGTTGCTTTTCATTATGAACTCCTCTGAACTCAACATGACGCCACAACTAAAAGTGTTCAATACATCATCCTAAAAAGAAAAAAAATAATAAAGTTTTTCTAGCGTTCCTCATTAAGATATTATATGCTTCTCTTTTCCTCTCTTTGTCTAATTACATGTCGTATGCTGGCGAGGTACCTGGGGACGGAGGAGAGCCTCCCGGTGACCTCTTTTCTCATTAAGAGCCCAAGCCTCACCATTTATCTTCCCCATCAGAGTTGCTTCATATGGACCGCACCGACAGACACTGCTTCGTAATTATGCCAAATATAAATTTACAATGAATAATGAATCCAGCTGCATTAACGCTGTCCTTACTGCTGTGAATCACACCTGCAGAAGGCAAGCAGCTTTTTATGCCCTGATCTCTCCCACAGCATCCCTCACAACACAAGGAGGAAAGTCAATCTTTATTTAGAGCAGCGCTCTGCAAAGGATAGGTCACAACCTAAATGAAGAAACTATATCATACGGGATATTTGTAAATGAGCTGCTTTTATGCAGTCAACATTTGATGCTGACTTAGATGTTATGCATGAATAACTGGAATATATTATATAGGAAGCTAAAACTATGGGGATAATCCATCCTTTCCTTAATTGTGCTGAGTAGCATTTTTATGTAATTCCCCATGAAAGAAATCATTTAAGAAGAAACAAACAATCAAAGAAATTAAACTGACACTGTAGATTTGTGGAAATATGTTTTATTTCATCGAGAAATATAGATTTTTAGTGGATGCATGCTTTGCTTTGAATTATGTAGCATTTTTACAAAGCTGTTTGAAAGTTTGAGTAATCTCTTGAAGACTGCCTACAATTTCTACTGATACCATCAAATAAAGGTCAGGTCATTCTTTCTGTCATGTGATTGAGTCAAGTTCATCTCTTTTGCTTATCGAAGGGTAGACAACAAATTCTTCTGACACTATTCTCCTACTATGTTTAACATAGTTTCACAAAGTTGATAGAATTAGATTAAACCAGAAAATTTCAGAATAACTGAAGTTCGTAAATGATTTGCTATGTTTCTGTTTAAATCATACTATTTTAAATATGTACAAAGGCCAAACCTTTACTGTGTTTGTGCTTTCCATGCCATTGATGCTAGGAACAATAATGTAGCAGCTTCGCTGCTTTGACATGGCTGCAGCAGGCTCAGGATATCACACAGCATACAAAAATACAAAATTTTTGCCATTCTCAATCTTTTTTCATCAAGTACCACCTCAGAAAATATGTGGCACTCCAAGTACCACCATAATGAGTAACATTAAAAAGAAACAGTTTAAACCACAGTATATAGGCCCTCCAATTCAGCTACAGTTAAGTACAGTTCAAATTAGAAGCAATAATATTACTAATAAAAATATGTATTAGTTTTAGTAATAGTATTCAAAAGTTAACACTATACAGTTTGAATGTTAAGAATGTACTGTTTTAAAATAAAAAAAGGATCAAATTAAATAGTAAAATATCTGCTTTTTAAATGCACTCTTTAAACGCCAAACAAACGTTCCATAACATCTTTCCTTATTCCAGCTGCAGGACTTTCACTGAGGCAACAGCATTGTTCTGTTATCAAAGACGATCACACTCATTATTGTTAATCCGGAGAGTCAAACGGCAGATTTATATACAATGGACTAGCCCTGTGTTCTTAAAAAAAAAAAAAATCAACCAATAGGCCTCGATTAATGTCTCAGATACCCTGTTGTCATGGCCTACAATAAGACCCACACACAGAAATGACCACCAACAGGCTTCCGTGTACCACAGTTTGAGAACCATTGCTCTATGACTTTCCTCTTGGTTTTCAACTTAGGTCGTCAAAGATGACAGAGAAAATTTGGAAAGAGCTGGCAATGTATGGTACAGGAACTGGGGAAAAGCTATGAAATCACACTTAAAGGTAACCACACCAGCCCTTGGCAGCTTGATACAAGTAAGTTGTATTGTCAGAATTGGAATTGGCTCCTCAATGAACCCGTTCTTCCAAATGGCGCTTTTCTAGACCCTATGTCAAAGCTCTCGACGATCAATAGGCTGGTGGAGGCTCTGGAAGCGACATTTTTATGCTACTTAGGAAATTACTCTACAGGTCATTTGTTAATGGTAGCACCTATTGGATCTACAAAACCCAGCCTAGCCTAAAATTCCCCCACCAAGTCTGCTTTCAAGCATCCCACCTTGCAGACTATTGCGGGACAATTTGAGATCACTGGCGAGGATCTCATGTTGACTCTTTTACACCATCCAACACAGCTTTTCAATACAGTTTGACTGCCCAGGTCCATATGAGTCCAACATGCTTACTAGTGAGAGTAGATGGATTACCTTTCGTTCTTTACAAATCCAGAGACTCTAGGTTTCGACCATGTGTCATCAAGTTTGCTTTATTGAAACTGACTTAAAGAATAATGAATTTATGAGGTATTGTGAGGTAATTGCTGATACCTATTATAAGTTCACTGAGCTTTTTGTTTTAATTTTACTTTAGCCGAAGACTTAACTAATGAAATGTATTTCAATGTCATATTTTTAAATTAATAATTTTGAAATATTGTATTTAATATGCCAAGAGTATTAGTGGTTTGATCAAGAGTCTATGAGTGGTTCTTGGTTCTCCTTCTCACTTTCACCCCTCTGAAGATAAACGAATGTATTTTAACCCACAGAACATTGCTGATGAGAATGTAACAGGCCCTCTGGCATCATTCTATCATTCTCTCTCTCCTCTCTCTCTCTCTCTCCTCTCCACTCTCTCTCTCTCTCTCTCTCTCCTCTCTCTCTCTCTCCTCCCTCTCTCTCTCTCCTCTCTCTCTCTCATCCTCTCTCGCTCCTCCTCCTCTCTCTCTCTCCTCTCTCTCTCTCTCTCCTTCTCCTCTCTCTCTCTCTCTCTCTCTCTCTCTCTCTCTCTATGTGGTAGTCTGTCACAGTAACTGTTGCCACAGGTTTTGTGCCAGCCTTGGTATGTGCCACTCTAATTGGTCATGGTTTTCATAATAGTATGCAGAAGCACACTGACAAGAGATATACAAGTACAGGAAGTGCTTGTGCCGATGCAACACATTTTAGATGCAAAGAAACAATTAACACGATTTTTCTTCCTTGCTAAATAAGAATCAAACATGATCCTTGGATGTAAATTAATGTTGACAGAAATATACAATTTACACAAAGCAGATGTTTTCACCTCTTCTAGTTAGAAACATGGTTTTTCACATGTCAGTTTTTTTTTGTCACATGTATTAACATTTATAAAACTTTCAAGAGGAAAAAGAACAGCTAAAGGGTTTAACATGTAAAAAAGCAATGTTTTCAAACAGCTAATACATTTTTCATAATTAAATGAATTGTGGTTTATTTACACTTTCTTCTGTTATTCTTTCAAACCTCACCCACAGACTGTGGATCTAAAACGTTGAGATTCACCTAAAAAGCAGTTATTTTTTTGGCTGTATATTTAAATTAAATAAATACATGCTGTCACTCAGCAAACAGGGTTCTGAATAATGCCTTTGCAAGGCCACCTTCATAATTGTAGAAAGTTTGAAGTTGTGCTTGAGAGTGTTTCTTCAAGGAACATCTAATGCATTTGCATTACATTGAATATAATAATGTTGTACAAGAGTGCCAGGGATGACAATGAATTTTGAGTGATTTAGGCCCTGCAAAGGATTGTTGTCCTAAACATAACACAACATCCTTTATTAATTTAAGCTGATATTGCCATTAATGTTTCATACTAAACACAGTTGTTGTATACAAATCAATAAGGATTGTTTTGAGAAAGGTTTTTTAATATAGTTGTATGCAGTTTTATTGAGTTATATAATTCATGGGATCATTTTCAAAATGTCATAATAATTCACACATTTTAAAAAATGTAACATCTAAATGTTAATTCCATAAACAGTGAGTATTGTAATTAAATCAATGGTGCATACACTCACTGGCTACTTTATTAAGTACATAGTTTAAATCACGGGTCTCAAACTCGATTCCTGGAGGGCTGCAGCCCTGCTTTTTTTTGCTCCAACTTTAACTACTGATTAAGCTCCTCAGTTTTGTTGAAGCTACTGGTGTGTCTCTTAAAAGAGAGTTGGAACAAAAACCTGCAGGGTCTGTGGCCCTCAGGAAATTGAGTTTGAGACCCCTGGTTTAAATTATTTGGTAATACAAATAGAAGTGTATTTATTAGAAAATTTATTAGAAAATTGCCAACCACAGGGCAGCAACCCAATAAATTTTACATTTGTGTTTACTAGTTGCTGAAGTTCAAAGGATCAGAATGCAGAAGATTTAAGGTACTCTATATCAAAAGGTGGTACCACATGCTTGTCTTTTATTATTACTATTTTATTTCTTGTTTTAATATTTTAAAAACTGAGTACCTTTTGGAATTTCCTATTTCCACCCACAGACATATCTGGGGATTACAGACAATGAAAGGTGTCAGGGTTGAGGAGAACAATGTTCATTTTTGTAAATACTGAGGAAAAAAAAACGCAACTGAATTAAACAAAATTTCTTTATTCAAATCAACCAAAATTCTGGCTATTCTATATTCAATAGGAACCCAATGATTGTTATTAATCTTCCAGGGACCTCTAGAGTTGACATGTCAATAAATACTACACTTTTTAAATATAGAAATTATATATAAACTATTATAAAAATACACACTTAAACTTCAGGCACCCCTGTAGCGAACACATTTTCTTCTTGCTCCCAGTTTTTCTATGCTATGGTGTAATAATAACAATTTCAACTGAACTTAAGCATTAAATCCTATTATCAATTATGTATGTCACTGCAGGATCAAAGAGCAGACAGCTACAAGGCTAATGGGCACACTAAAAATTAGCTAGAGAGCTTCATCTCTGTCTGGATTATCCTAAATCCCGCCTGCTCCTCCTCTCTCAGCCAGTGCGAATTGTTTTCATGCTCTGGTCCTGTGCTTGGTGCTAAAGACCTACCTCTCCCTCCAATAACATCAAAACAAAAGGCAGAGGAAAGGCTAGCATCTTCCATTAGCTGCAAATTGTCTCCAGTGTATCTCTGGGAGCTGCTGCTGCCTTCCATTTGGGTTCTTCCTCTCTGATGGAAGTTACGTGCCACTTTTTGAGGCTTAAAAAGAAGAGGAGGGAGAAAAACAGGAGATTATTGATTTGCCTCTGACGGGGAGACCAACCTAAAAGCCCCAATGAATTGTCACTCATTATTGAAATTACTGAACACTAATTAAACTGGCAGCTGAAGTCCCTGCAGGCCCGGCTCATCTGAAGCTGGAATTCAGCTTGCTGGACGTGAAGAGAAGGAGAAGGGGGTGGAACATCTATGCCACAACATGAGTGTTAATGAGGTCTGCTTTCTCTTCCAATCAGATCTACTTTAAGGGGGACTTTAAGTGATACATCTTAAACTTATCTTTCCAAACTAACGCAGGAATTTAAATTCAGTTAACAGCTAAAGTTAAGTGTATCTTTAAGATCTAATTTACCACAAAAAACATCTTTATATATATAAAAAACACAGAAATTATTAGATGCAAAGAAAGCTAAACATCCTTACCACACTGGATAAGTTAAGACAGATGCTTCATGAAGTTATTTTCAGCCTCACATTCCTTGCTATCCCACTAAGTATTGCATTCCTCGGAATGAATCAAAGAATGGCTAAACAAATAATGAGAGAGAGAGAGAGAGAGAGGGCTCTAAGGAACTGTTTCGTTCGTGACCGACACTTCACTAAAACCCAGTGCCTTGCTTTGAAAATAGATAAACAGAGATTTTTTTAATAAACGAACATGTTAGCCCATGTTAACAGCCCAGCACTAGTAAAAATACATTACAATGACATTTAATTATTGATTCCTATGTTTATTTATTATTTTATGTAAGCATTAATGTATTTTAAAGCATTTTTGTGTATTTAATTTTTTAAGCATTTTAATTAATTTATTGTTCTACGTAATAAATAGTTTTTATTTTATTTGTCCATACATTTATGTATTTATTTTATTTGTTAATTTATAATTCCACAGTACAATACAACATAATAGTTTGGAGTGAACTAGTACACACATTTTTTTACCTCTTAAACCAAATAATTTAAATACTGGTAAATGTATGTTATTTTTTTATATTTAAATTGTTTTGATACACTTCCCAGCAATGGGTTGCGGCTGGAAGGGCATCCACCCCATAAAACATATGCCAGAGGAGTTGGTGGTTCATTCCACTGTGGCGACCCCGAAAGGGAAGAAAGCCGACACCAAGATGAATGAATGAATGTTTTGATACACAGGTAGTGTGACCATAAGGAATCACTACTACGTGATTACATCTCAGAACATAATTCAATAAAACCCAAAGATGAGGTACAAATATCAAAAACTACAATGATCAGAACTAATATTTTAAGTTAGGTCTGAGCAAACTTGTGAACATGTGTAAATGCACTCCTTCCAAAATTTATAAAAACTATTTACTAATTGCTGTAATAAATCCCTGCAACAACCTTTACCTTTCTAAAAAGAATTCTGAAGTTTTCAGCATTTAAGAGTTTCGATTAAATGGAATGTACCTGTTTTCCCAGAGAACACACAAAGATGTATATATATATATATATATAGTTTCAGTGAGAAATTTAGTTCCTTGATGTTTTGCATCTATGCAAAGGGAATTCACTGCCTGACCCAAAAAAGTGAACAGCAATGAAAGACAGTGTGTTTCTGGTTGTCGAGAGTTTTAATACATATTTAAAAGAGACCCTCTGTGCAGATGTTTTGGTGAGTTCTGACCACAAGGCAAGATTCACTCCATTGGGCCCGTGGCGAAAAACGACTGTGGGCTGAATAGTTATAAACACAGAAGTTGTGAGGTGATCCAAAGATTTTATTCACTGTAAATATTGTGTTCAAAAGTTATAAACGGTGTAGTGCTAGTCTAAAGGGGTTCAACATTTATTCATAAGTTACAGACACAGAAGGTCATGGTAAACAAGCATACCTTTTTGAACAGTTTCAATCAATGTTCATGGGCAGAGGAACTTCTTTGTGATGTCACAGTGTGATAACACAGCTCTGATTGTATTGGAAAACATTTTTTTTTTGGAAACTTGTTTTTACCACTCTAATATGAGTGAGTACAGATTTAGTCAAAAACAATTTTCAGGAATTGAATCTGCATCATAGGAACCCTTTGAGTCTCACATGTTCTCTTTCCCATTCCAACTTTCTTTCCTCTATTCTCCAGGCTCAAGTTGATGCTGAGCTCGTCCACAACCCTGCAGAAAAAATGCCCTTTAGAATAAACGCATCCTTTACTGCACTATTTGAAGCTTGCTTTCCAGGGAGATTCCTCTCCAGCTTGAATCTCCAGAAATGTAGCTCCTTCGCCCCAGTAAATAGCACTACACTCCAGCTGTCTGGCAGCACTCCACATTTATTACAAATCTTGACTTTCAACCTGGTTTCTCTTGCTTTTTTCCTGTTTTAGTTTTTTTTTGAAAACCAACAAACAGAGAATCTGGCAATGTGTGCTTGTTTTTTATCAAATGCTACACAGCTTGGTAATAGTCTCCCTGGAGGATCCTAGCTAATCTATGCTGATGACCACAGGGACACAGATGATTGTCAGGTTAGTAGAAAGAAAAAAATCAGAACAATCATGTTGCGTCAGTTCTACCATTAAAAGACTTGCTTCTCTGCAAATTTGTGCACTCAGTAATTAATACTCTGGGGCTTGCCTTCACCAGACTGCTACTCCAGGCAACGAGATGCCACTCACCTGATAATTATTTCAGGAAACCATGCACTAGTGAAGGTGATTGACAAATGCAACATTGCTATAATTGCCTGAAGCATAGAGCAAGAGAAAGAGAGACAGAGAAGAGTTACTAAAGAGTTAATGGTGATATGTTGAATAAAAGAAAACCGAACAAAAAAAGAGTGCTGCAGATCTTTTCTTTCTCTAGAACGGAGTTGGACACACTTAGTGACGGCAGTCAGACGTATTTACAAAGTGCCACTTCTGATCCAGTCTGATGAAGTGTTTGATGGACAGTGCAGACTACACACTAAAATCACACATAATTATGTTATTTTAGTGTACAAACAAAATGTTTGATTAAAATAATTAAAGCTAATGAATGAAAGCTAAAGCGTAATGAGGAGGCTTTGTTGAAATACAGAACAAATCACTTCAGAAAATGTGGAAGAGAAGCTGTTACACACTCAAACTTACCTCCATATATATTTTGCTGAACCTGTGATGAGTGCAAGGACTTCAATGGGATATAATCGTCTATCATTTTCTTTCAGTTGCTTTTTACGGTGTTGTGCTTCCCTATTTTGGAATCTATTCAGTCATTTTCCTTATCGGCACAGTAATTTGTGACACAGTTTAGCATAAAAATCTAATTAGATATTAAACCAGTGCTTTTTATTTAGTTTTTCATTACAAAAAAACTAAAATTAAATAATTTATAATAAATAATTTAAAACTGAAAATGTAAATTTTCCTGTCTAAAACTTTGTAAAGAAAATTTAATTCAAATTGTGTGACAAGACCAATTAAAAAAATTGAGTTTACATTTCCCCTGACAATATTGTTAAGTACTATTCTCTAATTCTTGCACTAGGATCAAAAAGCTTGGTGACATAGTTGCAGTTGGTGCAGTGATCTCACACAGCATGGAAAACAGGCTCATTCTATCTTGAAAATGCAATTGCGCTAATACACTTTAAAGATTCACACTATATACACAAACAAATTCCTAAATGGTAAAGAAATATCACCAAAAACATTCTGGAGTTTTAAATCACTAAAAGTATATGAAATGCAAAAAAACTTATATTTATCAAAGACAGTCTACATTTAAATCTGCTATCAAAATGAACATTGTAACATCAGACACTTGAGAAACGATGTAAGTTTTACAAATCTGTAATAGTTGGGTTGATTCATCAATTAAATATTATTCAACTGAGTGTAAGAAAAAAATGAAATTCAAATGGTTTGTTTGGATGGATGAAGTAATACCAGATAGTAACAAAAAATAAAGCACATTTTCTAAACTTAAGAGTAAGCTCTTCAAACAGATAGCTAAAAGAAACCAGGGATATAGCTGGAAATTGGAGGGAGGAGAAATTTAACAGACAGCTTTTACTTCAGTGAAAATCAGACTTCTAATGTAGATGAAAAGGAAGTGGAAGTGGAAGATGTTCAGTTGCTCTCATCTCAGTGGTGGCACACTGGTTAAGGAGAGAGAATCTCCTCATTACCGGACACAAAACACTGATGCTTAAACATGCAGATGTGTGAGTAATGAGGAGATAATCAGAAAACATGGAAAAGATTGGCCCCCTCATACTTACTTTCCCATACATACATCCATACATCTTTAGTTTGACCTGTGATCACTGGAGGAACTAATCACAAAACCATCAAAATGAAATGCCCAATATCATTTTTTTAGTGACACTAAATTGAGCTATTAGGCAGGGCAAGACTGGGACAAATATACTCTGGAAACATAATGAAACTACTACAATAGTTACTGGGGATTGAGTAGACAAAAAAAATTATCTGAATATATTTTGCTAATTTCAAAACTAAACACAAGCTATCACAAACTAAAGAAAAAAAAACACACAAATAATTGAATGCAGAGTAAAGTGGAAACAATTCGTAAAGGATGGGTGAATTGAAGAAACATGCCAGTTATTTTTTATTTTTATTATTTAGAACCAAAAACAAAAAGTTACAAAGGTGTAATGTCAGGAGACCTTGGTCACCTGGTACTGATGACACCTTTACATCTTCACCTTCTTTCTTCTTCATCTACATGGAAAAATACTACAAATCTGCAAACCAATCATTTTCTGTAATGAGCAAACAAAGCTATAGCTTTTTTTTTTTACTTTAAAAAAATTAGGCCAATGCCAATTAACTTAAAAAAAGAGTTCCCCATCAGTCAGTCACTACAACTTATGTCAGTGCCGGCTAAGAGAACTCCATTAGGATCGCTCTCTACACTCTTTTTAAAATACCGATCAGCGGCCACACTGATGGTCATGTGACCACCCACGAAGCTGATACAAGCGTGAGACTCTTCCTGTCTGCTCATTGGAGCCATATTCTCAGACTCAACCGATTGGGGAAATATTTCACATTGGTGTTGGATTATATTCCGCCTTTTGTGGATCAAGAGATTTGGTGTTTATGAAAACCAGCATGATTCTTTGGCTGTTCACAGTATGCCTGAGTCGCTGAAAGTCCCAGACTCTTGTCTTTCACTGCTTTTCATCAAATCAAGTAAGACTCCTTTTTGCTAGTAGAGCACTCTGCTTTATTTAGTCAATGACTTACATGTGAAACCAACTGGAGAAGGAAGTTCACAGAGACCTAAAAAAACAGGCAAAATAAAGCAGTAAGTGATCAGGAGCATACAGGTTCAAATGACTTGAGCTCAGATGAAGAAGAAATTCCCAGGGTTTACTATTGGCTACGACTAAGACAACAACAGAGGGCCCATCAAGAAAACCTGGCTGATGATTCATTAGAAGTATCTCAGGAACAGAGAGTGGAGGAGGAATATGTAAGAACAGAGGACCTTCATGAAAGTGGAGAAAATGAGTACTTACCTGCTGTTGATGGTCTGTTCAAAGATGAATCTGAGCTGGAGGAAGTACTTGCCAATGCGAGATTAATGCCAAAAGTTGAGCCATTGGAACAATTTGTAAGTCCTACAGAGAGTGGAACTGTCAGGAGGTTAACAAGAGAGCGAAGACCCCCTAGAGTTCTGACTTACTCCAATCTTTTCAAAAGGGTGCTGTTTTATTTTTTATAAAAGCATGCTATGCTTTATTGCACAGTTTGTTGCCCAGATAAGGGGCACGTAATGATGTTGATGTTTTTTGGAATCCTCAAAATAAAAATTACATAAAAAATCTGACTTTTTTGTAGGGTTTCTTTAATTTCATCAAAGCAATGAAACATAATTAATTCATATTGTAATGAAGTTAAACTCGAGGCAGCATTGTACAACAATACCTCTGCTCTAGACCGTCAACATAGGGGAGAGAAGAGCTGTAGGCTGAGAGCAGTGTCTATGTTCTAGATGTTACGAAATGGCATTATTCTGGAAGATTTTTGTTTGTTAACTAATAAAGAAATGGAAAATGTGAGCAGAAAATTATCAGACAGATTTAAAACTTAATTGAAGGTAAATTGTGTAAAGAGGGATATGAAACATTATATTCATTATTTCATGAATTCACATGTGTGGTCTGGTTTCGAGCCTCAGAGTTGAAGGTGGTGTGAGTAATGAAACACTTGCTCCTACCTTCAACAACCACAGCTGCGGTGCCCTTGAGCAAGGGACCAGTTTCCTGACTGCTCCTCGGGCAATGTAGCCATGGCTGCCCTCTGCTTGGGGTGTCTGTTCACAGTGTGTTCTGGCCACTTTCACTTCACTTCAATGTGAATTGGAAGTCTAGTTATACAAGCCGATTTGGCATGTAAAATGAACATACTAGAACTTGTTTTAAATGAAACTTCACTCATATTTTTAAGAACTACACTCTAAATATTGAGTAAGAATTTGCTACTGAAGCATGGCTGCTCCAGGAATAAGGATTCACAAATCCACATAATCTGTTGTGTCAATGGCGGCTCAAAGCCTAGTATAAGTTCTGTTCAAGCTGCTCAGGGTCAGTTTGTGTATCAGAGCTATGGAGACCAAGACCACTGTTCTGACAATGTACCAGAGTTTAGAGACATGTACAGGTTTCAGGTTTGAGGAGAACTGGCCCAGTATGGCTTCTCACCGGTGGCTTGACCTACTGCTCCAGGCCCTGTTCAGACATGAACCTGAGTCTGAGGGTCTGGACCCCTGAGTGTCACACATCCCACATGCAAGGATCTCTTGAGGACACTGGCTTAGCATACTTATAAATCATTCACAATCAGTCTTCAGCTGAGTGATTTAACCTTTATTGCATGTAAATGATGACCTTAGAAGACTCCTCATGTCTGAAACAATACGCACTCCAACATTTCAGTTAAAGATTACTTTCACATTTATGCAGGCAAAGGTGGACATAGATTTTCACATAGAATTTTTTTGTGCAAAATGGCATACCTATATATTTCTTAACTATTATTAAAGTCATTTTAAGTGTGCATGCGTGCCTGCCTGCGTTTTTACATTTAAAATTAGCAATAACAGTTAAAAAAAAACTACAAAAATAAAATAATATATCACAGTTCCCTAATATTTATTAAAATATATCTACAATTGCTCCCATACGAAAGCAATTCAACTCGCTGAACAGGTCTCAGTGATAAAAAAAGCAATCAAATCATACTGAGCATTTGTGAAAGTATTTCAGAATTGATGTTCTATCTGTGACTGAGTGTAATCTATAAACATTTTACTGATATTGGCTCAGTTAGTAAATCAAGAAGTCTGGTTACATGAGGTGCCGGATAGAGAGGTTCAATACTCACTTGAACAAATTGCTACACTTGCCAGGACATTGCAGAAGGACTTAACAGAACCGGTATCAGGTAATTAGGAAACTATGATGCACGCCTTCAGGTCTCACCCCATATTTTCAGTTCTTACCCCATATTTTCTGACTAACATCAATAATTGAGTAATGTACCTTCTATACTGTATGATAGAATTGAGGAAATGTGAAAGTACATGTAAATAAAAACTGCCTTTTATTGTTAACGACTTCTGTAAGATTTTTGCAAATTGCCAAGGCAGCTCTCTTATTTTTGTGTGCATTTTACAATTGAGCGTCTTCCCCACTTTCAATTATTATTATTTTTTGCAACTCAGTACCCCAAACAAGAGTAAAGTGTTGTCTTTGGATGAGTGAGCTGCCAGGTTGCATCCAGCAATACAGTGTGATATTATGAATCATGTGCTTTGAATGTTTAACCCCTGACATTTATTCATACAGTTTAAGCAGTAGCAGTGCCCTGAAACATATAGTGAGGTTGCTAACAAGCCTCACTGGGTAATTAGCAAATTGTCAGTCACCACCATCAATATGCATACTAACCTTTCACTTACCTTAATCATCTGATGGTTTCAGAATACCTCCTTTGGCCTGCTCAGATTGATTTTGTCCCTTTTCACCTATCATGTACAAAGAAGATAGAACACACTCATTCTTTGATATTAGCATGCATAGAAAGATAAGCAGTGTTTTTCACTTTTTAAGGGATTTTGTCTTTGTGAATGTTCTGTTGCTTGAGCATATCAATAAATTACACAAAAGTACTCAGAAGCCTCCCTCCGAAATACTGAAAATGGCATTGTTCTGTATGATTTCGCTCACAACCAATGGTAACTTTTGAACTAGTTTCAAAGATTTTCTAAGCAACAGCTACACCACTTCTGTAACTTCTTGATTGACCAGCAAAACCATGATGCGCAACACCCTCCAAGATCACTGATTGGCCAAGAGAATCTGTGCTGATTGTGTCATAAAGTCACCACAAGCAGCACATATGCCTCTTGGACAGTGAGTTCACCTGAACGTCACAGTTCAAATCAATCAAGAAGTCTCACAGATGCTCAACGTGCACTATTTTTACAATACTTTTAATTGTAGCAATTTTTTATTTCTTCTGTGTTTTGTAGATATACTAAAGATTTACATGAAATATTAGGGGTGCACTTCTATGAGAAACCATATATCTTTTATCCCAGAGGGCTCTGAGATTTGTATTTTTTATGGTTCTGACCATGTCAATGTCCTCTCAATAACAGCCAGCATAGAGAAAGAAAATTGAGAGTCTGGTTATGGTTATCCCGTTCATTGTCCAGCAAGGAAAAAGCTAAAGGAGTAAAACACAGGAAACGTCTGTGAGTGTTAACCTTGTCAGAAACACTTTCACTCCCCAGCCCTGGCCAATTCACAGCAGGTTCGCAGAGCAGAGACTGTAAAAGTCATTCAGTACTCAAAGATGGTCACATAGCCTCTAATAAGCCAGAATAAAACATAAGCACCTTATTAAGAGCAGCTTCATTACATAGGCCGGCTTTTTATTGCAGAACTGATGTGAAGGCAATTATTGGTGGATTGGAGAACACCTGGAAACTGTGCTCAGAGATTTCGGAGGCTGCTGGAGCTCAATTTTTATGGCTTTTAAAGAGACGAGACCTAGCTTTCACCTTCTGAAAGAACCTGCTATTGGTTTGAAGCAGTTCGGATGGAGAAACCAGTAATAAAAAAATCTGGCTTTCTTAATAATCTTGTGTACTTCTCATTCTGCAAAAACAAAAAATATAATAAAATAACTAGCACTCAGGTTGAAAACTAAACATACTGGAAGTGAAATAATTTCATGGATTTTTTCACATAGTTGAATTAAGGTTTATTTTTTCAATGAAGCTTCGCCAATACAAATCTCCTGAAAATACCTAATGCTTTGAAATTAGTTTAGAAATTCAATATTGGTAAATAACAAAATGTAATATCAACAGTTGTATCTGTTGAATTACTTTTTAATCTAAAATCTTAAATGTAGTGTTTTTACACTATATAACTACCTTGTGTTTTTGATATAAATTAAAAATGTAACATACAAAGGTAACATAATCATGTAGGATGAACAAAAAACTGAGAAACAATTTGTCAGAGGGAAACCTTGCATTACAGACTTAAACAACTTTTTACGGCTTTAATTAACCATTTTTATTACACAGATGAAGGAACATCTGGAACCGTTAAGTTAATTTGTATTGATTGCAAATGACATGGCTGGAGATTCACAGTTACAGGTCAAGTGCATATCTGCAGACAGACCCTTTTCTAACATTCACTAGCAACCAAGTACATGGCCAAGTGATGTGAAAGGCACGACAATGACAAAGGAGTGTACTGTGAGACCTTTGGTAGGGCTCTGCTATACGTCTACCATTGCTGCAATAGGAGTGAGTTTTTTCCAGGTGTGGCTTTCAAACTTGACAGCAATTGATCTCTGTCTCGTGGTGTTTGGCTAATTTGACACATATTTGTGGTATATATTTTTCCATGCATGCAATGTTGCCGACTTTATTTATTCTAGCGACTAATCTAGAATAGACTAAAGAATAGAATAGTCTATTCTTTAGTGACTAAAGTTTTCCTGGTGACTTATAGCGACTTTTTTCGTTCTGGCTAACGGGCTCTTCAGATGGAGGATGCAATGCCTGTGCATTCTGCAATGCCTGGGCCTGCTCTCCTTTCAGTGTTCCTGGCACAAGGTTCTTCTTCTTCGTATGCTGTTTAATTGTTCTAAAAAAACAATAAGTACTATAAAAAAAAAAATCACATATTTGCCCAAGAATAGTAGCCTATGTCTGTGTGAGGTTTTCCTCCCTCACACAACATCCGTCATCATCCTTCAACCATACTTACCACTCAAGTAATTCAGAGTCCTAACCAGTGTAAGAAACACAGAACATTCTTACAATTACAAACAAACGTTACCAGCAAACCAACACAGCTGAAACCTGTGGCTTGCTCAAGGCAACAGACAACAGAATGGATATAGCAGAGAATCCGAGACTTGTGTGCGAGAAAACTTCAAAACAGGGCCGTGCTTTTCACAGCCTCTGTAAAGTAATGTCTGTAACGTGTGTTCGTGAAGGTATGGAATAGCGGTCTCTAACGTGTATAGTGAAACATGCTACGACAAAATGTGTATTTTTTTTTACACATTGATATTGGTGGACATTTGATGGAATTAGCTTGATCAAGAGTCAACTGAGCCGACAACTCGCTGCTTTTTGTTAGCATTAACCTCAGTCTATTGTGAGGTTAGTCATATTTCTGTGTAATTCATTTTGCCCTGACAAACTTTTCGCACAGCTTGACTTTTATCATGCTGTCTGTTTTTTTTTTACAAAAAACCAAAAGGAGGATCTGAAGGAGGGTCTGGTCGGTCTGGTTCCAAGTTGGTTCAGAATGGTGACCACAATGAGCCGTGTAGCAATAACAGCGAGACTGCTCTGGCAAGATCTCTTTCTTTGGTGTGATGAAGAGCTGCTGAAAGAGACTCGGTGTGGTGGTTGCGGGTGTATAGGCATTTATTAATAAATAAACCCATGTTAAAGAATCGATTTAGTCCTGTTTGAACTGATTATTGTTTTGTCTACATAAATATTGCAATGTTTTTACAGAATAGATTTTTTTGTAACACCACTAATAGGATTTAACAGCAAAAAGATGATAAAGAAGCAACACAACCAAGGGATGACATAGGATCCACACAACAGGAAGATGCGTGCAGAACCACTCAACCAACAGATGAAATAGAATCCACACACTAAGAAGACGAGGAGAGCACAATCAAAAGATAAACTAGATAAACACTGGAAGTAAACAGAGTTCAGAGGCAGGTTGAAGGGAAAGAGAAGTACAATGCAAACAAGTGTTTCTGGTTAGATCTTAGGTCTGGGCTGTGGTTGTGTTAGGTGTTAATTCATTTTAGGCATTGAATGAGTCTTGCAAGCAGGTGCTGTTGATTTAGGAAACAAGCTTGTTGGGTGAACATGGTAATTGGGAAAGCATAGCCAATAAACATGAACTAAGATCAACTCCAAACAAATTAGAACCAAACAAATAAATATAACAGTAGTCAAGTGAAGTCAGCTTTATTAATGTAGAACTTTAACGCAGGAGTCTAACCAAAGTCTATACCATCTAACCAAAGTGCTTCCCAGTATAAACAAAATTAAAACATAGCAGACCAATTACAACAAGCATAAATCAAATAAAACATAGTATAGCCTATAAAACTAATACAATTAACATTAAACATACAAAACATTAACATTAATATAACATTTACGCAGAAACTGAAAAAAAAATCCAGAGATTTTTTTCCAGAGAAATTTGTTTTGATGTTGTTTTTTAATGTTATAATTTTTTATTTTACTTACTCATTTAAATATATATGTTTATATATACACAAAAATATGATTTACTAATTTTAAATATTATTTAAATGTGAAACACTCTTTCCTATATGTGTTCACAGAAAGAAGAAAATGCCAGTCATGGTTTCCAGAAATGTATTAATATGTTTTAAAAAGCTGAATTACACAAATGTATCATTAACATGTGATACAAATGTTATATTTATACGCTAACCTTAACAGGTCTTTAACAATCACAGTAAAAATGGCGAGCTTGTTAACAGAAATACACCATCAAATATTTGGTGTAAACGTATTACAGCTTAAGGTAATACTATCAGTAAAATACACAGTAATAATGCGGTAACAGTGAATCTTGCAGGGGTGGCTGTCAGAAATTAATTTCTCAAACAAGGTAGAATGTTAGTTTTTGACATGGTTTTTAAATGATGAAATAAAAGACGTAAAATTAATATTTTTTAGAGAGCTGCTAACACAAGTCTGCAATGGTTTTTCGGTATGCAACCGAGAAACTCTGCAACAGTAGTGCAGTAGACTGTCACACAAATGACAGGTTATCACATCATAGAATTGATCGCTGTGATTACACATTTCACTCACAGCACAACGGCTGAAATTAAGCGGGTCCCAGTAATGTGCAATCTGGGGTCTGTCTTGCACTGTGATAGACTGCTTCTTATTAGAGCAATCCTCATTCAAACTGAATTTTCACAGCCTGCCTTTTTTATACATATTTTTTTTATAAGTCATATAATTAAATGCCATTCAACAAATGAATATTGAGTTTGACAGGTGTACATAGAAGTATAAATAATACTCCATAAAAAAATTGATGTGTCTATTTACTCTTTTCTTGAAATGTGTTTAGTTTTCAAAGTTAGAGACAATAAAAAATGGAGCCAAATGCCAAACTCATGGTGATAAAAGAGATTCAACTTAAATGTCACTATAGTTTACAACTAAATAGTGTGTTAAAGGTACTTAAAAAATGTTTTTTTGAACCGCATATATATCATTTACAGAATAGTTTACAAGCCATACATATTCCCCACTTTAGATGAGCTAACAAAATAAAGTATTTATCACACTGAATAACGTGAAATACATCCTTTCAAATGGTTTATAATAAATTTTTACCATGGTGTACGTTTTGTAAATAGTTTACTTCATAAAATAAACATGACATTCAAAATATTAAGCATATTATATAGATGTAAAAATAAAAATTATAGTGTTTAAAGTCATATTTATTTGCAAGTTTTTACAGATGTGTATTAATATAGATACAATGCTTTATTGATTATCAACGATTAGCTAATGCTTATAGTAACTAGACAGTATGGAAGTTTTTTAAGTGTTACCAATAAATTGGATGTTAAAATATCTTTGTGCCTTTCTAAGTATTTAAACTTAAGAGGCAAATGAAAAACATTTGAGACAAAAAGGGAAAAAAATCTATAAAAGTGTAACCCAATAAATCCGCACAAATAAAAATGAATAATAAAAATATAATTGTTTAAAATATACTACATTTGCCCTACAAACAGTTTTTATTTAGTGGTAATTAGCTGCAACTCTCCCGTACGTTTTGGCTTGTTGTGGCAGGTTGTGAACCAGTAGATGAAGCCACAATTTACCAGTAATAACTAGCGAAAATCTAGTTCCGCTATGTGTTGTGTGGTCCTTTATTTCCACATTGTACTATGAACCTGTAAAATACACTTAAAGTGTTTATGTACATAAAATGCTGAACGTTTACAAGAAATCGGAATGATAGTTAAATGCTTAAAAATCAAATACAAAAAAAGAGCTACAATGGTACAAAACTTTATAACTTTCTCTCTAAAACTGTAGTGACATTTTTTGTTACTAATAAAAACTGATATCTATTCTTGAGCCTGATAAAGATAAATCATTCTGGTGCATAGTTTTTTTAACCAATTTCTCGTGACACTCTTTTCAGATGGGTTGAATTTTCGCTGGTCAGAAGGTTTGTCATTAGAGGCATGGACTCATGGCCCTCTTATGTATTTGGCTGTTCGCAGGCAGTGTATTAATAGAAAGTGCTTTCATTGGATCTGTAGGATATTGTTCTTTGTGTGCTTGTGTGATGGAAAACAGAACAGAGATAAATTTCGAGGTTAGGCGTATCTGAAGCTCTGCCAGACCCTGACAGGGGTCACTTTTGGTCAGTTCTGGCTCTCTCTTGCACCCCTGCCTTTAGCAATTAGTTGTCATGCCTTTCTAGTTGAAATGTTCTCACTAAATTCTCGTCCATTCTTTTGATTGGACTATGAATTATGGGGGTCTAAGTTCCTAATTGAGGCTCACTGTCTTCTGGCCAGACCACTGGTTTTCAATTGCAAGTTTTAGTTTATAAATAAATGTTCACAGGATATATCAGACACACAGACATTGAACAAAGGAAGTAAACATCTCTTTTTTGAGCGTAAATTAGAGAATATAGCTTGGGAATGTTTAATTAATGAAATGTAATGTGAAACCATTTACTCTCTCAGTGTTAAAACCAACCCTATTGTTAACCTTCTCTCCAACACATTTTCCCTGAAGCCACCTGATTTTACCCTCCAAACAGCTGTTAAAAGGGGCACTCCAGTCAAAAAGTGTTATATAGCATATACTGTTTTTATCAAGCGTCATGGTGGCGCAGTGGGTAGCACGGTCGTCTCACAGCAAGAAGGTTGCTGGTTCTAGGCTCGGCTGGGTCGGTTGACATTTCTGTGTGGAGTTTGCATGTTCTCCCCGTGATCACGTGGGTTTTCTCCGGGTGCTCTGGTTTCCCCACAAGTCCAAAGACATGCAATGTAAGTGAATTGAGTAAAAACAATTGCCCATAGTGTGAATGTTTCCCAGCGATGGGTTGCAGCTGGAAGGGCCAGAGAGTTGGTGGTTCATTCTGCTGTGGCGACCCCAAAAGGGAATAAAAGCCGACATGAAGATGAATGAATGTTTTGATGAAGCGTCTGTTATCTGCTAAAATGGTAGGAAAATTTCTTGCTAGCAGTCAGCTCCTAAAAGATACAAAATATGCTTTATGTCACCACGGTGTATTCTCAGCATTTACTTCATTGATTACCGAGTGAGCCTTGATCTTCGAATGTATATAAAATATATATTGACTGTATTTTGATGTGCAACAACAAGCGGTGGGGGACCATCTACTGTTTTTCTAGATTAATAAGCTCCAACCTCTACACCATCCACTTAGTTTCAGTTCCCATCCTTTCTAAGATGATGAAAACAGAGAGCAAACAATAATAATTCACAATAATTAAAAAATATTTTTATAAAGCATTTTTTTAAATAAATGTTTCAAAGCAGCTTAACAAAGGCATAACGTGGATTAAGAGTTAGATAGGAATTCCTCTTCGATAATATAGGTTAGAAATAAAACCTGCTACTATAGGGTTTTTAAAAATTATTAACATGAGGAAGTTGTTGATTTAAACAGACTCTAACTTAATATAAAAGCCTGATTTAAACCAATTTTGTGGTGAAATAAAGCTAGAGAACCTGGAGTAAAAAAAAAACCCTCCGTGCTGCATGTAAAAACTAATGAATTATGTTGATATTTTGAACCGTTGTATTTTTGATGTGTTGAAAAATATGTTATTTATTTTAAAGGATGCTTTTAACATAAACAAATACCTATAACTGTGTCACTCTTTTGTATGTCATGTGTGGTTTAGGGAGGTAAAGGCTCTGGTCCCTTTAGTATGTATTTTTATTTTAGACATGTCAATATGAATGTATACTCAGTATGAATGATCTCTTAACATATTTATGACATTTAGGACATCTTGTCCATCTCAAACAATGTCTTTCTTGTAAATGTGGGTTACTGTAGAAGACATCACAGGCAGGCACGTATTCAAAGTCAAACTTGCTATTGCTCTATTGAAGCACATTCCCCATGACATTCCTGCACGTTTGGTTGAGAGCTGGATTCAGTTAACACAGTAGAAAGATGCTATTTGCTAATTATTTTTTACTTGAACATGCACACTGTCAGGGCAACAGCCCCTTCAGGCCACTTCCTCACCAAGAACAATTTCAACACACATAATATACAAATGAATATCTAACATTAATATCGTTTTTCTCACTACAGTCCCTCTCAGTAGTACAAGTATTTTTTAATAATGATATAAATTTATGAAAAAGTACCCACAAATATGTAAAGTAGATCTATTCATTTCAAAATTCTGGTAGCAAAAGTAAGCACCCCTATGACAAAATGTCAGCTTTTATAGCCATTTCACCTTCGCTATGTCATGTAACTTGTTAGTGCTCCAACATGACACCACACAGAGAAACTTTTTTGCTGTTCTGTAAAAAGGTGGCCTAGGCTACAAAGCTACTGTCAAGATCCTGAAACTGAGATGCAGCATTGCCAAACAGTGATCGAACAGGACAGGCTGCACTCAGATGAAGATGTTGAGACTTGCTCAGTTTCTTATCAATAGGATGTCTTTGAGAAACAAACAATGAATGTGCATTGTTACAGATATCAAATTATATAATAATATATAATATATCATAATTTATAATACTGAATCAAAATGGTCTGCATAGCGGCCATCCCAGAAGGAAGCTGTGACTCCTTTTAGTAGAAGTGTCAGAGACCATGAGAGAGTTCATTGAGGGAACTATAAATGCCTATGCACTATGACATTCTGAAGCAGAGAAAGATCCTCCACGTTAGAGCAATACTCCAATGCGATAGCGATTCTAAAAGATGACCACTGCCTTACTTAAGAAGTCAAGACATGAAGTCAAAAACATGATGGTCCATCAATGACTATAGACCAGGGGTGTACAATCCAAAGTCACCATGGTCCAGGTATTAAAATTTCAGAAAGGTCCGGACCATCTAGCTTGTATTTTATTACCTATTTTATTTCCACATTTGTAGAAATAAAATAATTCCCAGCTGAATATACTACAACTTTATTTTTGTAAGAGAAACCTATATAAAACTAATAAAAGGGCAAGATAGAGCCAAATAGCTATGTTTAAATATATAAAAGTTCATATCTTGAAAAAAAGAAGCTTTTATCTGACAAACAGCTTACGTTTGAAGAGAAACTCATACAATATGATACAATATGGCTATTTTATGTGGAAAATTGCAACATAAATTTTAACATTTTCATTGCAACATACAACTTTGTATTGTTCTTATTTTCAATGAGGGAAAATGGGCATGTGAATGCCCTGCAAGCCTTCTCACTGACCTATCAGTTCCTTTATTTTTTGCGCTCTCACCTCAGACTTCAGAAGATTTTTCACAAACAAGCTAGCACTTGACATCACAACTTTTAATTTATGCCATGTTTCAGGGATTATCAGGCAAACTGGTTTGGATTGACTTGATGGGAAAGTTACTTCATCCTGTTCACTCATCCTTAAAACTATAGTTTTCTTTTTTTTGAGCAAGTCATGCTGTCTGTCACCCTTGTCTCCTCCTCTCTGCTCAAATGCATTGGAAACACTGGCTAAAATCATTTGATTCTATTGGCTCAACTGAAGTATGCTATCAATGCAATATTCAGAGTAGCAGAGCCCATTGTATGTACGCGCGACCGAACAAAATGTCCCATTTGAGGTGAACTATTCTAGCGAATTGATGAGAAATTGGTCACGGGTCCGGACACAACCCCCTCATGGTCCGGCGTCCGATGGTTGCTTTAGACCATAGGTGTCAAACTCAACTACTGGAGGAATGATCTTGCTGATTATTGTTCCAACATTGTTCCAAGAGACACACAAGTAGATTAAATCAAGCCAAGAGGAGCCTATTAAGAAGCATCAGGTGTGTCCAGTTACGGTTGGTCCAAAACTATGCAGCGCTACAGCCCTCCAGCAATTGAGTTTGACACCCCTGCTCTAGATAAAAACTCTGCTAAGCATGTAGGGAAAACTTGAATTGAAATTGTAGGAGAGCAATGTCATTCACCAGCTTTAAGGAGGAGATTCCAGAGGCAACGTGTGAAGCTCTGGTGAACTCAGTGAACAAACGGTAATAATAAGGGTTAACGGTAATAATGGAAAATATAAGTGGCCATTCAACATATTTACATTTTGGACCCAAACTGAACCCATAATTTGACAATTTTGTCTGTGTTGAGTTATACTGGTGGGACAGAAACATTTTACTGTCACACAACTGTATATTAATTACTTTGGATTTAAGCAGAGTTTGATTTCCTTATTGCTGTCATTTAAAGCATCACGCAATTATCTGCAAAGCAATGTGACGGGTGAAATTACTGCTATGAAATACTTTAATTGTGTGTATGTTGTGTTTTGTTATTAAAACAAGGCTGATTTTGAGATCTTTGAGCCATATCTCTCTTTTTTCCTGCTCTCTTTCTCTGCCATGGCTCTCATTCAGTTCGACTGTCCTCTGGCTAACCTGACCACAGGACGACTTTGTTCTTACAAAGAGGACACAAATTAACAGCGTGCCGTTTCACAGCCCGCGCCTCTGATCTTAATGAGGGATGACCTGAAGAAATATCCCATAATTATCCTGATTATTACAATCTTTTTAGCCAGAGAGTATAAAAGGCTCATTATTGTTCTTTTTGAATAGTTCATTATGATTATTTTCAAGCCTCCAGCCTTTCCGGGTAAAAAGTGGATTGAAGCAAATGAAGAGCAAAAGAAAATGTTTGATTGGTTAATGTCAAGAGGTTTTAGAGTTTCTCTGGTCCCTCGACCCGTTTCAATATCCTCCGGCTTTGAGGATCCAATTCATTATATATTTTGTCTTTGTATAGGGGTGCAGATCTTCTGAAGCTTCCTGTAAGCGACATTTTTAATACATTCAAATAGCACAACCTGTTTCAGTTTGCTAAATTTAAAGGGGACCATTAAACCACTATAGTAATAATTTATGCTCTCTAAAAATAAAATGTTTCATAAATAAACCCAAATTATTCTCAATTATCTGATAACATATGATATAAAAGCAATAATAGTATGAGTGCTTAGTTGTATATTTATTTATTTTTTAAAATGTATTATTAAAAAATGTGACACAACTAAATCAAATACTAATGTAACAAAATAGATAGAACTGTTAAGATTTTGTAAATTTTTTAGCAACATTTTGTTATGTATTTGTCAATGTGTAGCATTGGTATCAATAACAATATAAAAAACACATTATTTTAAAATTCTCTGAAAAGTTTATATCAAATTATAATGTGTTTACATGTACAGATGAAAGCTCTTGATGAAAAGATCTAGGGCCAATATTTAAAGTGGTCGTTACATTTACATAGAAGTAGCCTTAGATAGTTTGTCATATTCATTGTTTAATTAAATATATTTACCATGTCCATAACATAAATTATAATTTTTTATTTAATTTTGTTGTCCAGCAGTGTTGTTTGTTCAAAATATAACATAGGAAAACAGTGATTTGAGGTGAATTAAATGACTGAGTTTTATTACACTAAAGTGGACCATAAATTAGCTGCTTTTTTTGTCTTGAAAAGGGGAGTATTCAGATGAGTTCAAAAGAAACTCCTTGATTAGCTTAACTGCATCTGAGTGAAGGACAGAATTGTCCTTGAACTGGTTGGATGGTAGATGAATGGGTTTCAGCTACTATAAGAGGAAGTTCAGAGATGCTCCATACATACATCATGCAAAAAAAGGAATGAAAACATGTTAATACAATTCTGCAACAAGTGCAAATTATTAAAACAAAACCAATCACAGATGTTTGAATGCATTTTCAGTTTTAGTTCAAAACACATGTACAATTTTTCTGAATAACCATTACTGGGATGTTTCACAAGAGTTTGTAATTTTCCCATGTTAACGGTTGAGTCTTCAAGGTTCATGTCTCGTAATTTATATCTGGTAAATTATTGTTATATTGTACAAAATTATTATAATAATGCTTTATGGGTTAGATATTTAAAAAAAAATTTTTTTTTTTCAAGCAATAACTTTCCAGGCTTGGTTTCTAACAAAATATAAAAAAAATCTTGTTTATATTAAACTCAAAACTCTCCAGTGTATGACATGACGTGGCCCATAAAGTCAAAAGAGCATATAATATGCTTGTTTTTTTCCCTCTACCTTTTTGGTTTAAATGTGTAAATTATTATTTAGAAAAAATACACATACATTAATTATTGGTTAAGTGACCACATAAATGCATTTTGTAGTGTTACCCTCATTCCATCAGGAGAATCATCATTTATTTAAAGTTTGCCCATGCTTAATGTACCTGAAAAATATAGACTCGGATCACTGTGTGAGTACTAAATAATTTTGCTAATCAATATTGCTAATATTCTGGCACATAACATTGAAATAACTCAGGTAAAGGGATTTAATATTTCATCGGGTTGTCATCAGATAGGGTTTGAGAAATGTTTCACATAGATGCTGTTTTAAGTAATCTCCTTGCACTGATGGCTAGAAATGCTTTTACTTCTCATGGTACATTAATGCAACTGAATTGAACTGATGAAATTATTTTTTTCTTCTTGGGTTCTGACAAGCATTTGTGCAACCAAGAATTATATTTAATTTATTATACAGTGGTACACAGATTATTTATGGACGTGTCTCTACATGTGCCCGACTGTGCCATTATTTGGACATTATTTGAATTCAATGTGTTTTAAGCAGTATCTTTCTTCAAAAGTTGCTGTTTGAAATCTCTTATATACATGAACACCTATGCCATTAGATTTTCATCAATGTTTTGATATCCTCCTCAGTCTGATCAACTCTCCTTAAATGTTTTGAATTATTGCTTAAAGTCATATAATTAAGTGTTAAAATTTTACTTTATTAGAATTAGACAATAATAACCAAGAACATATAAACTGAAGTAATGTTCAATAATATGGGGGATAGTGTAATACTTCTTTTTAATTCACAGACTACATAATCCTTTTAATTAATCACTGGAATAAATCATTCATTGACCACTGACCAAGCATTTTGTAATTTTTAAAGAATCTGCTCAAGATGAATTTTTTTTAAACTTAGGAATGTTCTAGTAAAGAATTTACTGGACCATCACAAATGTTCACTAACTTGGATGTGAAACTGCAGAGATCTTGACAAGGATGCACTGAGGTATTTTGTATATTTGTAGTTTGAGGTTGTAAACTGGACTATCTCCTGTTGATTCTCAACAGCCGGCTTTTAATGCATCATCATCTGATGCAGAAGACAACTTATTTGTTTATTTATTGCTAATGAAAAAGTATTGTATAATTGGGGAGAATATCTACAACTCTTAAAAATCTGATATAAATGTTACTCAACATTTGTGTTTTGGTAAACAATCTACTGGTTTAGCTAGAACAGAAGAATCTGTTTTTTTGTGTATTTGTATTTTGTCAACATGACTGTTCAAATCATTAAAAAACATGTTGTACGGTTAATTATCTGTTACATTTTTATTTTATTTTCACTTCAATGCTTTCCTGCCTGTCATATCTTCCATATGAGCTCTGGAGAACTTTGTGAGCTTGAGCAAATCAAGTTCATGAATTTTTTATTTACTGGAAAACAATCTTGTTTTTGCTAAGCTGAGTAGCCTAAAGTTGCCAATCCTTTGTCACTGATGATCTTTAGATTAACTTCAGGATCGTTTTTGGAAGCCTGAGTTCTTTAGAACAGATGCAATTGTGTCACATCAAGCTTTTTCTTTCATGTATTTGTTTTTGTTCTTGTTCCTGTGGTTTTAGCACAGATCTAGATGCTCTGTCACTCAATTACGAGCATACAGTGACTAATACATGTGCTCGATTGGAAAAAAAATTGCAGCAGATTAATTTGGTAATTAAACCAAATTCCTTTTTCAATACACCTGCTGGCTAATTTAGTTAAGTTAGGATGATCTAAAATCAGGAACTGTTATTCCTGCAACAGTTCATGACTTGTTAAAAGTAGAATTTTAGAGGTAGCCATTCTAATTGCCTTCAACTTGATTAAACTGTCTCGTAATCATTTATGACTTTGGTTTATGATTATAATTTCATCATTTTTCTCCCAGAACTGGTTTACAGTTTTGTGTTGAGATTAAAATTGTATTAGTTCACTTAATAGCATCAATGGATGATGCAGCATTTTACTGATGTATGTATTTTGAAGAATTCTTCATTGTTTAATGAACATGTGCTCACATATCATATTTTTAGCTAGGTTTATCTAGATTCATGGTAGTTTGTCTACTATATGTTTCTAAGGTGGCAATGAGCATTTTAGCAATGAGAGTGAAAGGGAAGCTGGTGATCGTTACAAAGAGGAAGCATGCTAAAACATTCATTCATCTTCATGTCGGCTTTCTTCCCTTTCGGGGTCGCCACAGCGGAATGAACCACCAACTCTCTGGCATATGTTTTACGCAGCGGATGCCCTTCCAGCCGCAACCCATCACTGGGAAAATGCTAAAACATTTTTACATGTATTATTTGGTTAAACTGCAGATGTGAAATATGTCATAAATAATTTGATCTTTTTTGTTCATTTGTATAATAAATGTGTTTTAAAACGTGGGTGTGTTACATAAGAATTCGAATGGGTGAATAGTCTTTTAAAACTTTTCAAAATGTTGGATCTCTGTTGTGTCTAAAATTGCTCACAGCCATGCCAGTGATTCTGAACAAATACCAGTTATTCGAAAGCGGTTTTATCATCAAACCGATGATGATAAAGAAGGAAGTGTGTTTGGGCTGCAAATACATACACACACGCACGCACACGCACACAAACACAAAGAAGTGGGAGACTCCAGCTAAGATCTTAGAATTTATTCTATTTGCAAAACCTAAAATTAGTAGAGTGAAGGTGTGTGGCTGAGATACCCACTTCCTTGTTAATGAACACATACCTTGCCTTTCAAAGCGTGTCCTTGGACTGTCTTCTCCAACCTTTTGAGTCTGTATCTGATTATCCAGGCAGCAATTAATCATAATTAAGCTAGTCACAGTCTTGGAGCAGTGGAGGCGAGGTGGCAGAGACTCTGGCAAGCCTCCTGATCAGCTTCTCATTTTGGCAAGCAAGCACGTCACTGGATTCCATGAAGAAGTTTGTGGTGGGGGCAAAAAGGGACATATGTGGGGGCAGATTGGGTAGGGTGAGATTTGTACAGGCCCTTGGCTAGCTCTGGTCCTCCTCACCCCCTCTTGCTCCCTCTGGACTACGTGGAGGCTTTGAGCTTCTGAGTGTTTGCGTGTCCTTGTCTTCAAAAGGAAACATTTTCTTCGACACCTGAGTTGTATACATTTGGATTGAATGTGTGGTTACTTCATCATTTGGTTCCGTCAAGTTTGTTCATCAACATATTTTTGGAATAAGACATACAGCAAAATACCAATTCCAATAATATCCAATCTTGTACAATAAACATATACTTGCTTGTGTTCTTTCTTGAGAGAGTTATGGATAAAAGTGATATTGAGGTTTGATTGTTTTCACACATTGTGGATTGTGAGATTATAAAATTATCTAACGGTAAAATTCATTTTATCCCCTAAAAACAAAACTGGCAGGGTATAAAATGTAGTTTAGTTTGAATTCTATAAATTGCAGAAGGATTAACAGTGGTAGTGCTTACAACAGCTCAAGGCCATCACACATCTATCCGAAGTTTTTAGCGGACCAGGTTTATCTCAGAATTCTGACTTAGTATCTCATAATTATGAGATATGTGTCTCATAATTATGACTTTGTATCTTACATTTATGATTTAGTCTAAAAAAAATTATTTGTTGAATGTAATGAGCTTCCGAAGTTTTGCAGGCACTGCTGTCTTACATAATACACACGGATATAAATTCTAAGTTAATTAAATCAAACCATTCAGCCAAAAATGATGAACAAGCTACTCACTGGACAATCTGTAGAGCTCCATGGTATCACAGTCGTTTTCCCTGTGGTTTAAGTTAAAGTCTTTACTGGTATACATGCAGGAAACCACAATAAATACCTGGAAGCAGTGACAGATGGGTGTATTCATTATTTAGCATGTAGAGGAATGGGGACCATCAGCCCTGATAAAATGAACTATTTGTACAATCCACAATCAATATGTGGTGCCTACAGACAATGCCAGGACAATTACAAGACACTTGCACATTTGTTTCTTGAAAACTTTTAAGTAATTAAATTTTTTTTGATGTGGTTATTTTATAACATACAGTGACATTGCATTAGAGCAAAATGACTCCAAATGCCAACATGATCCAAACTAGAAAATGTCTTGAGATGTCGTTAGATGCTGGAGCACGGTAAATCTTTTACATTTGTCTGTAGAGTACTAGCACTCTCCAGGAGGAAACGGCACTTCTAAAGTCTCCTTCACCCAGACAGGCTTTGAGTCTGTAATCCTTGCTTGAGATTTATCATTTAGAGCCAGAGAGAAAGATTTAAGGGTCTGAAATATGTACTACAGCGATCAATCCAGTTAGTGGACAAAACAGAACAATTGATAACTTCTGGTTATCCTTATAATAGCTCATAGGACTGGGAAGCGCTTGCATTATTTTTTAGATATCCTGGGCTGTGTTTGGATTGATGAAGAAACAAGCCAGCAGTTATTACTTTTTAAAAACAAACTAAACACAATTCTTCTTGATTAATCATAGACATGACTGAATAAGTTGGCTAAATACAGATATAGGATAGAAATGTAGATAGCTAACAGGTAACATTTATTAACAATAAACAGTGAATAGAACAATGAATGACTTGTATAGAGAAAGACTGACCATGGTGAAAATTAGACAAATCATTGAAAATGACCAAATAAAATAGTCTAACAATGTAACAGGAACACGTTGGCTGCATGAATCAATTATTTAGTGCGTCGATAAATGAAACCAAATCCATTTACACACTCTGCAAAATAGGGTTGTTTCACCTGAAAATGGATAGTTTTGGATAGTCTGACTTTTTAAACATTAACAACAACAGCAACCCTGTAGATATAAAGGGAACCTCCCACCAACTTCCAAACTCCACTAATGGCCTCAACGCAGATTGTCGCCATATGCCGTAATTACGGACTTACCGAAGGAACCCAAAGTGGAGACCAACTTGGACATTCAGGCTTGACCTCAAAGCAGCAATTGGTTCCAGCCAAGGATGTCCACTAGAGGATGATTTGGACTCAGAAGCTGACTACTGCTGCTTTGCATCTGACGTCACACCCTGGAACCTCCCCTCTCTAGGAGGCCTGTCCTAGGGCCGCTTGTGTTAGGACCTCTTCCACTGGACAGGACTGCTCCTCGATCGATCGACTCCTCTCAGCCAATTAGGCCTATGTCTTTTGCTATGGGGCTGAACAACAGTGGAGGATGGAGGAGGTTTCCTTCCGTGTCAAGCAGGTGGTGGGGGGGTCCAAACTTCCATCCCCCAGACGTTAGGACCGCTGTGCCGTCTCTTTCAGGAGATGCACCATCTTTCTCCATGGTTATAATGGAGATCGAGGCATCATCAAGCTCTCGAGAGTCTCCGGAGGATGCGATTGGGCATCATCTCTCATCTCACCGGGGAGGACAGCGGATGCACAGTGAGAGCGGGAAGAACCTAGCTTGACACCTGATCGCCAGAAATCTGCACAAGACTGCACTTGTGGCTGTCCGCCAATGCTTTCAATTCAATTTATCCAGAAGATCTGCACGGTCAATGTCTGATAACATGTTTTAGCAGACAGATTGGCAGTAAACAAGTGCTCAAACAAAGAGGCTTACTTGTTTGGTGTTTGGAAAGCATTGAAGACCATATGGAAACTTTAAGCTTTCCATATCTCAAACACTCTGGTGCAGTAGAATAATCTACTGGCTGTTTGCCATAATAACCAGATCTTGTAATCCATTTGAAAAGTGATTAGTAAAGCACAAAAACGGCTTATATTTGGTCCTTCATGCACAGATCACACAGGTTTAAGGCTCCAATCGAAACATAATGTTGCATGTTGACGTCAGGTGCACAGTTGCCTCTCTTCTTTCTCGCGTGAGGAAAACAAAACACTCTTGGCAACTCTTCTTTTATTTTTAACTGAATAAACCTTCTCACACTGGTACTTCGGTCACACACACACATACATGAATAATAACGTAATAACGTTCAACATAATTGGGTAATTGTTCTACCGTAATACAACAGATCAGAGCACATCAGGATTATATGTTAACATTGCAACATTAGATCCTTCTTTATTGCAGCGTTGTGCGCTGATTGGCCTTTTACAAGAGTGTGGAGATTGATGCGCAGCCCTGGCGGTACTCCTATAGTCATCACCAACATACGTTGAGTGGCAGACTAAAGTGGAACCTGATACAAGTACATTTAAAATTTAAAATATCTATAATAATATGAGATTTGTTTTTTTATTACTATTACTGGTGAGGTTCTGCCTCTACTAACTGCAATTTTGCAGTTCAATCTGTGACTTATGAAATCAAGATGGTGACTTTTGAGTTCAATTGAATGACAGTGTTCAGAAAACACATTGAAAATAATCTTTTAATACTCTAGTACTCTGACTTCGTATGAAAAGGTAGAACACATATTTCCATTCAATGCACAAGGGGGCACTCATTAATTTTAATGCATATTTACGTGACTCTTTTGGGCTTATTTATTTCTCTACTGTTGTCAATAAAAAACTTTTTCCAAGAGTATACCTGGATTTTTACTCAAGAACTCCAAACTTAATGCTCCTGAGAAACATAGAGCCACCATCCGCGTGTTTAAGGGAGTGAATACAGTGGTTTTTAAACTCTCTGCATGTGTGTGTCGAGGTTAAATGATCTTTAATGGAAATAGGAAGAGTGTTCCTGAACAACGGTTTCGATGTAGGCGTTCAGCAGGGAGCGGAGATCCATCCAGATGCCATTCCCATTAAAGCCATGACTCAAGAAGTTGGAAGCCACCTACAGTGAGAGTAAAATGAATGGAAAATGGCCTGCCGTCATGCTGGGAGGATTAGGCTGCTCTACTGTAGAGATGGCTTTTACAGGATGGAAACTTTGTCCAGGTGGATTTCTGTTTCAAACTATAACCCTAATGTCACCATAATGTGTGATTTAGGTTTTTTGTTCAACTTGGAAAGGCCAACTTCTTCCTTTTTAAGTAAAACACTGGTGAAACTTCAACTTCGAATTTGGTCAATATAAATGTATCAATATGCGAGAGTGTGAAATCTCATGATTAAGGGGCCTTTATAGGGAGATAACAACAAAAATGTTGCCTCTTTTCTGTCCAAACAATTAAACAAAGTATATATACAGTACAGACCAAAATTCTCATTCAAAAGGTTTTTCTTTCTATTCATGACTATGAAAATTGAAAATGGTAAATTCACACTGAAGGCATCAAAACTATGAATTAACACGTGTGGAATTATATACATAACAAAAAAGTTGAAAATATGTCATTCTAGCTTCTTCAAAGTAGCCACCTTTTGCTTTGACCATCAGTTGTGTTGTGCAGAAGTCAGATGGATAGAATAGATTGTTAGAATTAATATTATGGCAAGAAAAATGTGTTCCCTGTGCAACTATAAATACTATTATTTGTCTTTAAATTTGTTATAAGTACACCTCTGCATAAGACAGTACCTTTTTAACATATAAGAGAAAAAAGAAAGAAATATGGACCAACTTACAACAAAGAATAGCTTTATTAACTGTAGCAGAAAATATTTAAGGTGCATCTGAAATGTAAAAAAAACATTAAATCCTTAATAAAACTATAAACATTGTTTGACTGACGATGATTGCTGGCAATATTCTGCGCGTTTTCACTGAAAAAACTCAAGCGGCTTATCAGCGTGATTGGGGCGTAATGTCTTTAAGTGAAGCCTTAATTTATTTGGCTTCATGCTGTCCACTGTCAACATTTCTAGACTTAGTAAGCACACCTGTCTCTCCTCGTCTCCCACCGTAGTCACAGTGAAGCCAAGCATACAAACGCATTTTTTCCCTCGTCGTTGCTTTCTGGAGACTAGTTTGTCTCTTTGTCTCCTTCTCTCTCTGCCTGTCTTCTACACTTCCTGTCTACACTTCATACTCTGCCAATGAGAGCACCACTGTCCCCTAATGTAGTGGAGTGGTATTGCACTTTATTCTTGAACAGTAAAAAAAAAAAATAGAAAAATAAAAAAACATTTTCCCCATGGACAAACGCGCCCCCCTTGGCGGAGCCTCACCAACCAAGGTTTGACCAATGTTCCTTATGCTATAGACCAATAGTTCCTTATTTATAGTTTGATTAATTCTGTTGATTAGCTGCAGGTTTTGGAACCCTCTCTGTCTGCACAGACACACTCTCCTAATGATTTTCTACTTTCAAAACATTGAGTTTGTTTTTTATAAAAGCCCATATTTATATTTTTATAATTGGGCAGGTAAAATTAAAGTAGTCAGATTTTAAACTATAGAGCACATGAAACATAAACAACTTGAGTCATAAAAGAGCTTCGTTGTCCATTGTTGCAGCTATCACAAGAAAGGTGCATCAGCCACAGAACAATTAACCCCACTATACTTAAAACATCACATTGAGCCTTCATGACTATTTATACTTTGATAATGAAGGCGAGTTGCAAGTAAAAATTGTCTGTTAACAATATACATGAGTGTGGGATAGATTAGCTTTAATTGAATTCCCATTTTTCGTAAACAAATGACAACTGAAAGAGTAACCAAATTACTATTTTATGCTCTGAGATGTGCTCATTAGCTCCCTCTACACAGTAAATTCAATTAGTTCAGTTTACCAAAAAAAATCGTAGGAAACTGATTGCCTTATTTTTTTCAAAACAAACTTCAGTAATAATGAGAGACAATCTAAGTAAGTTTAATAAATATCTACAGGTAAGTTAAATGGATTACATTTGAGTACATTTAATGATAATTATTAAGTTTTATATGCATGCTTAATGACATTAACTAACAATTTTGTGTAAGTTTACTTAAGTTTTGTCAGTGCTCTTAAATATTTATTCAAACATTTTAGTAATTCTAAGTTATTTTAAGTAAACTCAAAATTTGAGTTAAATCAATAAACATAATAGTATTTCTTAAGTAAAGTTTACAATTTGATTTTACTGTGTATGCATGTTTAATGGGGTCTTCAATGTGAAGTATATGCTTTATTTACTATTAATATCATCTGCTGTCCTAACAAAATGAGTGGGTTGTGTCCGAAAGCACAAATATTGAGCAAAATGTATGCCAAATCACAAGCCTAAATTGAAAAACTAATAAAAAGTTAGCTAATTTTGCACATTAACACATTTAGTAAATATTCAAATTGTTTCCATATTTTCGTAAAACTTTGATTCTGTCCACTGAAATAATAGAATAACCGAGTCTTACTGAAAAATAACTGAAATTCCTACAGCAGTAATTTAATATTATATAAAACATGCACCGTGATCGCGTGGGTTTTCTCCGGGTGCTCCGGTTTCCCCACAAGTCCAAAGACATGCGGAATAAGTGAATTGAATAAGAACGATTGCCCATAGTGTTAAAGTGTGAATGTGTGTTTGAATGTTTCCCAGCGATGGGTTGCGGCAGGGAAGGGCATCCGCTGCGTAAAACATATGCCAGAGAGTTGGCGGTTCATTCCGCTTTGGCGACCCCGAAAGGGAATAAAGCCGACATGAAGATGAATGAATGAATGAATAAAACATGCAAACATTAGAGCTGGATAAAGAGGTCTGCAGCCTTGCATGAAGTGCTGTCCATTTCCACTGCTTATCCACTTCCAGTGGTAGATCCTGCACCTTCAAAGTTCCACCTGCACCTCTTTATCTGCCCAACTTGACGCAAGATTTATATTGTATTGGTTATTATTTTCCTTCTAATAACTCTGCAGATAAAAAGCTAATCAGATACAGGAGTAACTCCAGTTCCATCAGGTAAAGTAGGTACGACAATCATCATCACGAGAATCATCATCAATCACTAAGGCTAAAATAAAAAAAGATCAGTTATTTTTTATAAAACTCACTTCTCCCCTTATTGGAGAGCAGCTGCTAAAATAACAAGTAGAGTCAGTTTAGTCAAAAACCTTTTTTGGTGCATTTTATGTAAATTGTTTTGTTTTATTTTTCTACTGTCACACAACTATTCTGTTTTTATAAACTCTTTTCTACGATATTGTGTCTGTTGGAAAATTTGGGTGGACACGATTAAATTACTATTAAGTTAAATTACTGCAATAAAAAAGTATCCAGTTACTCAGGTAAGGCTGAGCTGAAAAGAATGATACCAAAGGCGTTCCAAAATAATTTAAAGTTAAAATATTAATTTAAAAACAAAAGCAGGCAACAGCGACACATTATGTAAAAATACTTTAGACTCTCAAGGGTTAAAATAGAAGTCTTTTTGACTGTTATCAAGTGGTAAGTATCAGAAAACAGAAGCCTGTCCCAAATGCGTTTATCTGTTCTTGCAATAAACTTGCTGGCAATGTGTTGAAAGCATTCAAATCAATTTATGTGCAACTTGTATCAACATGCATAAAGGCAAACTGAACCTGAGCTAGGTGTCAAAGTTTGTACAGAGGTCTGGAGTCCATTGCTGGTTCATGTGCATTCATGAATATTGTTTAATTACAAGAGATGAAAGACTCAAATCAGTCTGTAAAGGTGAAGGCTTGGATATGCAAGCGGTTTTTAAAGTATGTGTGAAAATCAATTTGCATCAAATGATGAGAAAGAAGGACGGTCTAAAGTTAATCAGTGGTCATGTATCCTACTCATATTAATAAGGGTATACGAGTGATGGGATTTTAATGATAGTTGTAAATACACTTCAATAAAACATTATTTCATTTTAAGCATTATGTGACATTTAAAAACTACATTATCTTTTAAAATGGGAAGGGTAGACTGCACTTGGATACTAGGTATACAATATTTCGTTTTTAGTTTTTATCTCATTAACGCTGGTCACAGATGCTTCCATATCTTTTGCTTTGACTGTTTTACATAGAAAATAATCACACCACCTTTTAAAAGAAACATTGTGTCCTAAGGAACTTAAGCTGAAGTGCAGTCTAAAAGTTCATTATGCTTCAAACACGGCTGCACTCTTTCCAATGATGAGCAATAATGGCTTTCACAGCATGGTCTCTTCCCAGATTTCACTCTTTCTGGGCTTAAAGATTCATTATTTCTGCTCCGAGAGGAAGAGAGCCCTAGCCTGCTGGAGCTTCATCCCTTTATAAATTACCCAACGTCAGTTACAGTGTCAGTGCGTTTTGTACAACAACACTTAAACACACATTAGCATCACACACACTGCCCGATCTTTGCACACGTAAGACATATGTTCGTTGTGCTGGGTTGCTGTAAACAAAAGAATAAACAGCCTTCAAATGTGACATTCAGAAGAGGCTTAGCAAGAGGCTTTCATTGTCTGTAAGAGACTAGAAAAAAACGTGCTGGCCTCTATTCGAAGTGTTTTCTGTGTAAAGCATTAACATAATTTTTCCGACTGCGGTTCTCCCAGGACCCACTGATGAAGGCTCTACCCATAATTCTAATTGCATGGACTGCATTCTTAATTAAAAGTGGTACAAATGGATTTTATGCCATGCCAAATTAAATCTAAATTCATTAGATATAAACCCCTTTTAAAAATTGATGCAAATATGTGAATTTTTCAAAAGTTTGAGCTGAGTGTACCATTATACAGGGGGAAAATGAATGTCATTTTGTAAATGAATTATCAAGTTATTATAAAATATTTAACAAACCTTGGATGAAGTGCTCTTTATTTTGCTTGTCTTTCATATCCCTCTGTCTTCAGAATATTACTGGCAGATGAAAGGCTTCGTCATTTGAGGTTTTAGAAACAATTAAATTAATTTTAAAACAAAAGCGGTATTATAGACCAGCTTGGACATCCAACAAAATATAAACAATCCTTAAAAATGAATTTTATATTGAACATATTAGAGAAGAGATTATCAAGGTATATCCAAGGTTTTGGGACTAAAGAAACTTACTGTTTGACAGGATTTTTTTTTGCGGGGGGCTACTCATGAATTTTGGGTGTGTATTGGGCGGTTATTAAAAGGGAATCTGTCAAGGGGGATCTTTGCAGTCCAAGAAAATATTAGTCAAATTATTACTTTACAGTCAGCCAGGTTGTCTGGGAACGCTTTTTGGTCAATAAATTAGTATGGAGAGTGCTTATTTGTAATATTTTGTAACTACAAAAGTTTAATGCTTAAATTCTTTACCAGGTTCTTACCATAATTATAACAATTTGTTAATTAATCTCATTAGGCACTGGGGTGTAAAAACTCCAGAAATGTTCAAGGTCATGGTGTGATTGCTAATATAGTCTACGTGCTGATTGCAGACACAGATCAGATTTTCCTGCCCACATGTGACATGTATCAGATATTTTCATATCAGTCTGAACAGCTCAAATGCCATTTGTTTCTGTATACTGATCCCAGACACTTTCATATGTAGTCCTGATTCTGACACATATCCATATGGACCTCAATCTAAATGCTCATCTTGTGTTTTTCTTGCTTTTATCATAGATATTTCTATTGTATAATTACAGGTATATTTGTAATTGTTATAATATATATATAGACTTTGCAGCGAGCAATCCTATGTTTTGGATTAGAGCTTACTGTCACCTGATGTTGAGCTTGCTGGGAAATGTAGTCATTGCTTAGCTGCATGGAGACACCACACAACGTAAAAAGGCCTCTGCACAAAGATGCATGTCAAATCTGAGCCACATTCCTTTCTAACTCATGGCAGATATGAGTTTGCAAATAATTTGTTGTGTCAACGAGCACACTAAAAAGTTGTGACTGAGTATTAAGACCTGCAGTCTTAACGGTACCTTAAATACGAAACTACTTTTTCAGGATAAAAGTTGTTCCTAAACAATCTTTACTTGTCAGATACAAATTGTCATCATGCTTTTTTATTTTTACTCTTGAGCAGGGAAAAAATGATAACACAAAGCATTAACAAAAATATCACATCAGACTTTTATTTTTATTTGCAGTGTACTACCTAAATCACACAACACATGATGTGGCAAAAGGAAGCATAAAAATCCAGTTTTAAATAAAAAGAAAACATCTATGTTTAATGTAGTATTTATGCCATCACATTCACAAAATAACTCAGTGATTAAACTCAGAATGATAATTTACAGACATTTAACAGATCTCTCAATAACTTAAAGACTTCTTGAAAAGCATTTCTGGTGTGGATACCTGTATTAAGACTCATATGAGGGATGTGGGATGAAGGTGAAGTACTTGCAAGAGATCGAGGCAGAAGTTGGAGGAAGAGGAGTGTATGGAAAATATGTTTTCACCAGAGGCCGGAGATTTATGGATGCTTCTGAGTGTCTTCTGTGCTCGACAGGGCTACAGTCTCCCAGTAATGGATAAAACAGATGTTTGACACACCAGCACCTCTTCATGCCTCTGCAACTCTCAGAAATGTTTTTTTCCCTCCTTTTCATTTCGTTTTGTATTTTTTTACAGCAGCTTCAGGTTTAGAGCAGGGCAGCGAGGGCCAGAACGGAAGTCGAGGTCATTGTGAAACATGAGGCCTGGGATCACAATCTCTTCAGTCATGTGTGCCACAGCTGGGCCTGAATTCCCCTCTCTAAATCCCACCCCCACAGAATGTCCTAATGGATAAGTCATATTTTATGTCTATCTGTGCTTTTCTTACTCACAATAGTTAGCACTTTGTCTCTGTCTCTCCGTTTCACTGTGGTGTTCTTGTTTCACTATGTTTTCACATCATGATTTCACTCTTTCATACACTGATTATTATTTTTAAGTATATATTTCGTTTTCAGGGACGTTTTTGCATTTCTCATCTTTAAGAAAAAAACATATTCCCTTTAAAAGGCTACTCTCAATGCTGCATGAAAACACTGTTGAGAACACTCTTTGTTTGACTGGTTGTGAAGCTTGTGTGGATCAAACACAAAACTTTTCACTTACCAGGTCAGGTGACATCAATAGTGATGTGCAGCTGAAGGTTATAATTAGGCATGAACTGGACAATCAAACTTTTGTCTCCAAGGACCGTATTGTGTGCATGAATGTGTGTTTAGAAATCCAATATAATACAGAAAATGAGAATAATGAGCTTACCTAAGATGGAAGCTGAGTTTAGTAGGTTATGTGTGGCACCCTGTGAGAGATTCGCTGTTGAAACTCTCCTTACTTTCTGCTTAATTTACGGCTGTGTTCTTGATGTATATAATAATAATAGTTCCTTTTTTAAAACTTGTATCTTAGTGGCTTTATTTACATTTAGATATAAGTATATTTATACATCAAAATAAATATAAAAACACTAACATTAATTATGTCTTGGTTGCACAAGTAGAATTGGCATGTAAAAACACATACCAGGTGAGCTTTTGAAATCTTGGGAATTGACTGAACCCAAAGCCCTTATAGTTTTTCCTGTTGATTTCTAAAGTAACTGAGCTATATGGTGGATTACAATATAGAGAGTTAATGAGCATAGGCAGGCCACCTACACCTAATTGTTTGTGTGTGCCACCCCCGAAATTTTGTTTGTACACAGCACTTACTGTAGGTGGAACTTCTCAACATCTAATGTAAGTAGTTAATAAGTAATTCGTATTTAATGGTATACTATATATATATATATATATATATATATATATATATATATATATATATATATATATATATATATATATATAATGCTAAACCTCAACAATCTTTCTTATAATCATCTGGAATTGTTTAAAGAAAATGTATGTACTGTAGCAAAAAGCATGCAAAATTCACTGGAGAGACTCCATGTGAAAAAGAAGAGGGAACCACAACTTTAGCTACAATTTCAACTTTTGGCCTTAAAGTGTTAAAAGACATGCACGGCTTGATTCCTTGGGAAATCCTTAAGATCTTCTGGATAATATTTACTTTCACACAAAGCGGTTCTATGGTGATCCAACAGTTGACAGAGAACATATGAAGAAGATTAAAGTGTGTATTCAAAACGTATTACTGACCAGCGGAAGGATGTGGTCAACCACACACACCTCTCTCTCCTGGCCTCGCTCCCAATCCATCTTCTCATGAACTCAAGGAAGTGTGTGGGCGTGTCTGTTTCCTGTCCTCACCTCAGCTCTTCCTGTTTTACTCGTTTACCTCGGGGCGAGAGAGAGGGAGAAAGAGAGACAGATCTGGGTCTGCGCTCAGCACCTGAGGCGCCCTGGTGTCAGGAGAACTCAACACAGCCCTGTTCATTTGTGGAACATCTGTAGCGCATAGACACGATTATTAATAACTCGCCGTTCTCATCTGCCAGAGAACGTGATGAAGTGCTGATATAGTCCAGCGGCTAAAACTGAGAACAAGAGAGTGAGAGAGAGAACGATATAAAGGAAAGGAGATTTATGAAGTGCTACACCTGACAGAAAAACAGACTTTTTAAGGCAAACATCCATGGGGTTTGTGGTCAAATTATTATGATACAAGACAATACACAACCTGATATCTTTGCAAGCAGATTTATTTTAAACCAAGGTTTCTCGAAAAAAAATTATAAAATAGAATACATAAATAAATGTAATTAAATTCACAAAAAAAATTAGTAATGAAAAAAGACTTCCTTTCATCCGTGTCCATTCCTAAGTCTCCAATTAGAGCATTCAGATGTCTACAAAGCAGCTTAAAAAATATTGCGATGAGATTATGATTAATTATAATACCATTGCAAACTAATTCATGAAAAATGCTTACTGTACACAGATAACAAAAGAACAAAGATGCTTTTACACAGTGAGATTAGTTTTTAATTGCTAGTGTTTAAATTCTAATGTTAAAAAACCATCTCAGAGCCTCTACATTGTTTATAGAATATGCAAGTTTGCTTTCATGGTTGATCATGTACACTTTAACACTCTTCTGACTTTAGGGATATCAAGCAGCATTATCGAGGAAAGGTGGGAGCAATAATGTATATTTTGCTTAATAAAGAAAACAATGCAAAAACATTAGTGTCATCATATGCATGATGTGTTGCTAGTATTACAAACAACAAGAGCTAAAATACCCCCCAGCTGTTTTTTTTTTGACCCCTCATGGAAAGAGCACAAGAGGCGGAGTGTAAAAATAGGCTGTCTGTGATTGGCTGTCTTGTTTGAGACCCCTGATGATTGGGAGTCGTTCCCAAGGGGTGGTAGTCAGGCGCTTGTGCGATGAGGGGCCCTCAGGGACCGCTTTGCTTTTTACAAGCAAACAACTTTGTGCCCGAGTATACCCCACGGGGTTACCATGTAGGTATTAGAGAACAGTCAAAGACAGAAAGCAGGATTTGCTGACTTTCTTTTCTATTCTGCCTTTGGATGGAGGTATATAGTAAACTACCTGGTAGCTTAAAGCTACCTGGTAGGTAAAGCCTGGTAGCTTTTGACAGGGCTTGAGGAAGGGTAAACTTTATTAAATCATTGTACTTTTTACATATTATACAATAAATAATAAGACAATAATAATGCAATAACTGGCAAACAAACAAACAATAAATAAATAAAATAAAATAAATAATGATTATTCTAAAAGGTAGTTGTTGTTTTTTTTTCATCAAAGTCTGTCTTTCATCAAAACCTTGTCTGTTACCAGGTGATTATTGTTGCAAAATATATTTTTTTGTTTAAGGTAAAGCCAACATCCATTTTACATATGACAAGTGCTGTATCTAAAATGGTGCACACTGTACAATCCACAATTAAATGGAGTTCACACTTTTGGCTTGGCTAAGAATTGCCTGCTGTGCCAAGAGTTTGACTGCCACTGAGAACCAGTGGATGCTTTTATTAGCATATAAAGCTATTTATGGCCTAAGCATCTGTGCTTTTGCAAGTTAGCACACATCCAACATCACTGTGATGTCCATAATTCGCTAATAGGCAATGAGATCTAGCCAATCTGCTAATCATCGCCAGGTTTCTTCACAGTGAGGGTACATATGTGACTGAACCAGGCACTGGAATGATCTATTTGATTTACCATTAGGCAAATGTAGGCGACTGCCTTGGGCCCTCAACTTTTTAGGGCCTCCCTGCCACAGATTCTCACCCATCCCTTGGGAGAATTGATTATAAAATTAAATTAATTTACTAAACAATTAAATTGCTTTCTATTTATCCAACTTTTTCCTTCAGTCTTGACAAGTAAGCTTCTTGAGTTCTGCCCCATGCTCAGCATACAGATATATATTGGAACTTTAACCAAAAAAATTTTAATTCTCAGGACTTTGTAGGCCATAGTCTTCTTCTTTTTTACTATGTAAATGCACACAATACCTGAAAATAGCCCAAATGTTTTAAAAACTATTTATAATAGTTATATTTTTATAGTAACTATAGTTTGCTTCAAATTATAAACTCTGTCGCTAAATATAAATAGTGGCTACTTCAAAATAGCAAAAAATATATATATTTTTTTTCTTCATTTCTCACAATTTGATAGGATTTTCTGTAAGGATGTCGTATGGTGTAGACAGCAATAAAATGTAATCTATTTAGAATAGATTAAATTATTTTGATGCATTTTGTTCTTCTCTTCTCAGTTATTTAAAGGATTATGTTCAATTAAAGTTTGGTTCTTTGTTCTCGTATCAATATATACCTATTTGTAGTTCCCAGCATTCTCAAACAAAGGCCAAAATTACACAGAGGGATGTGCTCATTTTGTTGGACTTCCTCTTGTTACACTCACACCTCAACACATGATCTAAAACTGGGCAGCTCCATGTGTTTTTAGGAAACAAAGAGAGACCTCCCTTCAATTGTTTTCACTGACACTTTATTGTAGCTGCTATTCATTTCAAAACACTAATGCAAGGTTACAGAACATAGTCACAAGAAAAGAACATGATACACAAGTTCTAACAGTCTTGTAGCTATCTGAAGCTTACACTCACCAACAACATTGTGGGATACCATATCACAGACAGTAGATACTTCATCAGAACTGTACCATTCTTTTGGTGAATCTATGACACATTTAGTGTCATAAAAAGTATGATTTGTTGGCGTAATCAGTTGCAACTACATGAAATAAAACACATCTCTGACTTGCTAGAAATCTGTTGGCAGTCTGGAGAAAGTTATAGGAGTGTGAGTTAAATGTGCCAGTATGAATAGTAGCTACAGTGCTAACCTTGTTCATCTCTCTTTCCACCAATGATCTGCAGACTTCACAGATGAGTGAGCATGTAACCGCCAATCCATAGCACACTTAAAATTGTGCAAGTACGTTAGTAATATTTGTCTACCTTTCAGACCTAAATATATATTGTCGCATGAGTGGCAGCAATGCAATCTGATATAAACATATTACTAAATAGCCTCTTGTATGTTTTTCTCACTCAGTTTATTTGAAGCAGTTTTTGGCCTGGAGATGTTGTCAATGGTGAGTTTCCACATGTTTCGAAGTGTGTAAGCATGTTTGCAAGCGATGTTGTTTCAGTTTTCGTTCTCTGCAAAGTGAAATGGTCCGCTCATGTATTGACATGCTGAAATATTAATCTATTTGTGCTTCTGAGCAAGAACTGTTTGAGTATCCAGCTGTATAGTTTTTGGCTCAGTGAACAAGTTCTGGCATTAATAGAATACCAGTTTTGTTAATACTCTAGGTTATGGGAGATTCTCAATGCAGAGGATATTAATGCTATTGGAGACATTATTTTCAATTCCAGACTTCACCACATACTTGATCTGAGGGTTTAGCTTAAACCCAGGTTTATTATAATGAGGTAGCTATAGTTTTTAATTACTTGGTTTCATCCACCATAATAAAGCATCATGCACTTGATCAAACAAAAGGGTCAGTCATTGTTCTTTTAGCTTTAGAATTCCAATATAACTATCTGTGCTTGCCAATGCATGCTAAACTGATTTAAAGCAGTAAAAGAGATCTAGTAAAGATATTATTTGGGTGTTTTCATACCCTTTCAGGAAATGCTAGAAAATAGCGATAGCTTTCTACAGTTGGTTAACAGAACCTTTAAACCTCTCCTAGCTCAGGCATTTTCCCTGCTGATAATTTTTTTTTTTGCTTTTCATTAAGTCTATGAATTACACACACATGTTACAGAAGACAGCTATTGGCATGTGTCAGCTTGGTCATGTGGTGTGTATTAGCGGCTGTCATGCTCTCCAGCAGAGTGGATTCTGGCTATTTGCTTCTCAGCGGTGAAATGTGGGCTTGTTAATTATTACTTTTCTCTGCCGTTTTTCTGCAAAACAGCTTTCCTTAATTGTTTTACTGTTCAAGTAGGATTATTGATTTGTGTTCCATGTCTACATTAATTGTGTACAAGCTCTGGATGAAAACAGAGCAGCAGTACATTTCCAGATCTACCACAGTGACTAGACAAGGACTAAAATCTACATTTAGGCTTACAAACACAACGGTCATATGTCTAACCACACTGGAGCGCTAGACAATTGTTTGTGTCTGACGCTCGCTTTTAAACATAGAAAAATGTTTTTTTTTCATTAGTAATCCCACACTTCCTGCTTTGTTCATGTGTTTTTATAGTCTAAAATACCTGCTTAGTTCATGTGTTTTCCTGCTTTGTTGAACAACACTCTGACCGGACACCAAAAAGAGCTGCTCAATTTCCAAAATCTCTTGTCATTTTCCAGCTTCTTTTCCCTTCTTCCGTGCCTTCTACTGCATTTTCTACTTCTCATTGTTCTTCTTCTTTGCACTTGATGAAGAGCATAAATGTTATCCACCACCAGTGTTCAGCTGATAAAGATCAAGGAGACTTGGCAGTGCTGAATATTTTTTTGCTTGCACCCATCGCCTGACCAAATGTGTATACTCACTTCCCCACTTATTGTTTATTTACGAAGCCAAATCGCATAAAAACCCCTTAAAAGCAGTCTGGATCTGTCTGGCCATTTATGCATTATTTTCTTAAAAACAACTACAACGTCTGTTTGTAAAATGCACATTTTTTTTGGTTTTTTTTTGTTACAAAACTTGTAGGTTGTCTTGTAGTTTGTTACAAAAACTCGAAATCACCCATGAGCACTTACTTCTCAAGCTCTTGATTTCTACTGAAAAAAAACACACTAATTAAACTTTTTATCTTTAAAAAAAGGAGATAATATATTATTTTGTCAATATTGAAGTTTATTATCCAAGTTTCTTGAAATAATTGGACAGTATCTCATTATTTGTGATGGATTATATTTGATGCACTGTAAATGTGCAGCCATCGCAAAGGGCAATCCGTAGGCTTCATGCACAAGTATAGATTGGCCTTTACTATATAAAAATATGTTGATAAATTATTAGTTCCATATATTTTTAAATGTGAACATGACAGAAGTCCATGGTCTCTGCATCTTTTTCCAGGCTTTTCAGCTGTAGAAATTGTACGTTCAGCATAAGTTGAGTTGTAAATGTCTTTTTCTCCTTAACAACGTTATTCAGTATCACGTCACATGCTGCTAGTGACATTTTCTTTGAAGCCATAAAGGCTGGCACAGTCATAAAAGTGCTGAGAGTGACAATTTTCAGCATGCCCTCAGAATTACATCTTTTATGTAAGATCTTGATTAACCATTGACACTTTTTCCCTGGACGAATTAATTTTAATCATATGAGCCATATATAAATCTGGAAAATGTTGAAGTTCCTTTTGCACACTGCCGCCAGTCATGGGATATAACCAACAAGTGCTTATTTTCCACAGTGGCATTTGAGAGACTGTTCTGCGGTAATTTTAAGTTATTAGTGCGTTTGAGTTGGAAGATTTCCTAAAGAAAGGGCCAGAACAGATTTTATGTGTGTGCATTAGCATGGAGCATTTCTTAACCCTAAATACTTAAAAGTGTTCCATACCTTGCAATTCCTTAGCTGACTTTTTCATTTACAGTAATCTTGTAGATGTTCAGCTTTACTTTATTTTTTGTCAAACTCTGTCAAGAGTGTTCTTGACTCTAATCTGTCTAATACATTTTTGAGCATTGCATTTTTATAGACTGATGTGATCTTTGAAATGTTTGTATGCATTTATAATGTAAAATAAGTCCAAGTAGATTTTCTATAGACAGGTAAAACAGAATATAGATAAAAACCGATAATAACACCTCAGAGACAAAAAGAGGATGACAAAAAACTTATCAGAAAATAATATGCGTTGTCTGAAGCAAAATGAATCTTATTTGGAAACTGAGCTATACATGTGATTGTTGTTGCAAGGGTAAACAGTTTTAATTGCAAGGTGTTTTTATTGGTGTCATGTTGTGTTTATTGGTGTCAGGGAGGGATCTACCATTGAGTACCACAGTGAGAGATGTTTCTACCATTTTCTTAAGCTAAGCTATGGTTTTATATTATGGTTGCCTGGGTATACAGTTAGGTTTCTAGGGGTGCTGATTAATGACCTATTAATTTTCCTTTTCAGTATGTGGGGTCTAAAGCAAACCCTGTGTCCCTGTCATTGTTTGACGCTGAGCTATAGATTCGTAGATCTATTTTATTTTATATATTCGTAGATAGATTGAGTGATCTAAGCACACCCCAATGTTTCTATAGTTTTCTGAAACAGAGCTATGTGCTGATAATATAGTTGCTAGCGTAAACAGTTTTGTTGCTAGGGATCTTCATTAAAAAAAGATTTGCTTGATGCATGTCACTTTAGATGTCTTATATTTGAAATATCCATCCATCCATTTTCATGTCGGCTTTTTCCCTTTTGGGGTCGCCACAGTGGAATGAACCACCAACTCCTCTGGCACATGTTTTACGCAGCGGATGCCCTTCCAGCTGGAACCCATCGCTGGGAAACATTCACACACACAATCATTCACTATGGACAATTGTTCTTACTCAATTCACTGATATCGCATGTCTTTGGACTTGTAGGGGAAACCGGAGCACCCAGAGTAAACCCACGCGATCACGGGGAGAACATGCAAACTCCACACAGGAATGCCAACCGACCCAGCCGAGCCTAGAACCAGCAACCTTCTTGCTGTGAGACGACCGTGCGACCCACTGCGCCACAGTGATGCCTATTTGAAATATTATTTAGTCAAAATAAATTACTGAGAGTAAAATTAAATACACTCTGAATAGAGTACAAATAAAACTCTGACTCAATTAACATATTGGAGGCTGTCTTGCTCTCACAATCTAAATGGCCATTTCCTCACAGATAAATTATACTTTATAGTGATTTTTGTATTTCACTATATAACTCACAACTCTTTTTTTTGTTCTGTTCTCAAGATATAAAGTGAAGAGTTTAACTTAAATACATTTTAAGTGGCTAGTTGTGGGAAGTAGTTTTAATTTAACTTTATTTAGAAAAGGACCAGATAAGCTGAGATAGGAGTTAGTGTAACACTCAAGATTTTGCTGTACATAACATGTTGTTTAGACACTGTAAAATAATCCAAGTAAGGAGTAATTGGGTCAATTTATTTTTTTGGGGTTATATTATTGTGTATATATCAAAGCATATATTCAAATTGAGTTCAAATTATCAGTGGCTGTTGTTGACTGTATTTAAAAATGACAACATTTGAGTCAATTTTGGGAAGACACAATCTACTTCTAAATGAGATGATGAGCGAAAAAAAACAAATAAAATGTATATAAAAAATCAGAGACAATTTTGATTGACTACAATGAATCAAGCAACTGATATTTGATCAGTCATTATTTCTGTGCTGTGCTCCTTTAAAGGTTAATTTAACATAAACACATTCTTTAGCAACATATTTATGGGTAAGGCTTGAGAGTGGACTTTTGAAAAACTATAGTCAAGCCTATTTTATTTCTATAGGACATACATTATATAAGACACACCCATTAGAATGTAAGTGCTTTATAGAGGAATAAAACAGATTAAAGATGCGAACAGATGATAAAACAGCTCAGAGACAAAAAGCTGAAAATGAAGAGAAAAGAAACATTTGCCTTATCATGTCTTTATTGTTTTTGGTGGAAACTTTGGTTTTATGTAAGTAAAGATTAAGCATGTGATGGCTTTTTATATATTATAAATAAAAATACATCTCAATTTTAGCAACACATATAAGGATCTATATGTAACTTGCTTCATGTCTAGGAAGAAGACTTAAAAGATGTGTCTATTGTAAAAATGGTAGAGAAATACTTTAAATAAAGTAACTTGCTTTCATTTAATCAAACCTTAAGCTTGAAGAATCTCTAACTCTTCAAAATGCATTTTTGAGTTAATAAGTCTGTCTTGATAAAAGTTATGATGTCTGAAATTATCAACCATGAAGTACATCACAAGAGCAGAGAAGGCCTCTCTGAGTACAGTGTAAATTTTAATTTTCAAAAACATTGAGCCATTTATCCCGAGGAGTCAGAAGAATCATTAATAGGCTAGAATTTATGATGCCAGATCCTCAACTAATGTGAAAGTGTCCAGGTGTTACTAATAGCCATGTGGAAATGTGTGCCGACTTCATGGCTAAAGCAGAGGAAATAGATTAATTCCTATTCTATTCAGATGAAGAGCCATTTCACTGACACTTTGATTGCATTTTGAGGATGTTACTTGGGGAGTTGAAATTGCTATGAATGGGGTGACTTTTAAAGTCATTGTCTTTTGGCCAATTTAAAACAGATTAAATATGTTTTTGTTTATGCTACAACAGGTTTATTGATCGTTTTGATGAACATGTCACCGTGAGAATCTTTCCAGAATTCTTTTTTATATATTCTTCTTAAAGAATTTACAATTACCTATACATTCTATAATTACACTTTGTAGATGTCTATGAATTGTATTGTTACTGTTGTCAGTGTTCCTTTTGGCAAAAAAAGAAAAAAACCTGTTATTCAAAAGGGAAGGTCACACTGGCTTTGAGACACGACTACCAGGTTCATTTTATGACAATGCATAAAAGGGAGGATTGTGAGTTGGGGTTTGGGTTGGGGCACTGTTACCTGTTGTGTAACAGTGGGACAAATTTCTTGTGGTCACATCATTTCTTGTTCTAATAAATCCTTTAAAAAAAAAGTTATGATGTTATGAGTTCTGAAACTTTGAGTGCTATTGTATTGTTCCATCAGCTGTTCTATGCCAACAGCATTTCAATAAACAATGGCCTCAGTTTATGACCCTTAATTTTTTATGTTATTTTCTTATTGAAACCTAATTTTCTCAAATTAAATCATTTGATGTCAATATAATAATGTAGAATTTAATAGCATATTTTGAAAAATCAGTTCACGCAAGTGCTTCAATTAAAATGCATGTCGAAATTGTGAAGGCTAATCATCAAACACTTGAGCACATTGAACCGTCGATTATCTCCAAACATTATAAGCAGACATTGATTTTATGGTCTAATGTGTGTATCAGAAGAATTCTGATTAACTATTGTAGTGTACATGTTTTAAAGAGTATGGGACAATCAATGCTGGTCAGCTTTATTAATTAGATTTTTATGAGAGTGATTGACATGACATTGCAAGGTCGAGTTTACATGCTTGATCGGCTCTGTACTTGACCAAACTATTAACAGTGGCATTTTAGATTTTTTTTTTTCAAGTAAATCAATGGAGAGGAAGTTATGTTGCCTGCCCAGGGACTTGTCCATCACAAACTGGTTTTAAGTTATTCTTTTTTTATGTATTTGAATGAATAAATGCTGAGGATCATTGGAGCTTGTTTCAAAGAAGTAACGTTGCGTATTACCACCATTGAGTGAATTTGAACAGTAAAATAATGCACTAAAAATTGTAAATCGCCCTTGAGTGTCTGGAAAAATCTCTCTTGTTCTGGCTCTGGTCACATTTAACATTCAAAGACAAACACATATATTGGGGAACTCTTCCAATCAGATTAAATCAAGTGTATTTAGGTGGGAGATAGTGATAAACAACTCTCCCCAAGAGAGGTCATAAAGAGAGGTTGTAAAAACCAGAGGGCTGTGAGGATCATGAGTTCATATTAGGGGTGGGAATTGTATGCTTTAATTAGATTAATTAATCACAGAAAAAGAAATGTGTTGTTCTATTTTTTAAGGAAAAGTAAATGAAAATGTTATTGGGAAGATCGTTACACATTCAAAACGCTGACATTTCTGCTTTTCATGATTCGTGATTGTTACGGCCCAAGCGGTTTCTGCAGCAATGTACATCTTTCTTCATGTTTTTATCTTCTGCTCTGTTCTAGCATCCTATGTGCGCTCTCACTTTCACAGTTGACTAAAGCTTTTCTCTGATTCGCCTGTCTGAATGGCAATCAACTTTACAGAGGCAGACCACATTCAGCTTGTACACGAATCAGAGCCGACAGCTAAAGGTCATAGACACCTGTTATATAACCTGCTATATAACCATATAATAGAATATGAGTGTGTGTGAATAAAACATATACCAGTAGAATTGGCGATTCATTCCGCTGTGGCGACCCCGAAAGGGAAAAAGCTGACAAGAAAATGGATGGATGGATGGACTTTGAGTGTCAATATATAGAAGTCGAGGGCTGACTTTTAAAATGTAGTTTCGTGAACGTAGTCACTTCATGAGGAGCGATCAAATAATTACAAATTCAACTGGTGATTTCAATCCTTCTTCACCTATCCCTAATGCTGGGCTGACACTGTGCTATTTTTCAGTCCCATGATTCAGACCCTGTTTAAATTGTACGAGTAAATTGCAGGGGGTAAAAATTCTAAACATATGATTCATGTTCTCACACTCGAGTTGATGCTTGAATGAGACACGGCTGCTCACAATATTCGCTCGTTACCCCAGGTACACTGCAAAAGCCATCACACAATTCTGTAGAATTTGTTTGATCTGCAAAATAGTCACACGACTGAACAAATTGTGGCAAAATTGGCTGCGCTTAAGATATCGACCTGGCTTAAAATAGAGTAGCCACTTCACTTCCAATTTGGGGTTCTCAGGCCTGGGTAGCTTCTTGGACTCGGAGCCATTCATAATTATAATTAAACATAATTAGTTTGTTTACTTTTTACAAGTGTTATTATAGGTGGTTGCATCGTTAATTGTTTTATTGGATGTTGATCTTACATGGACAAATAAAAGTGATTTAAATAATAGATACGTTGTATTATTTTTACAGCGAGAGACGGAATTACAACAAACCATACTTGATGGGTGGAATGTTAGGATCAATATAGATTTTTTGTTTACAATTATAACGATAAAAAAAATAATGGTACAAAAAACTAAACAAGCCTAAAAACAAGGAGCAAATACACTAAACCAAAACCTAGATTTCCCATGTGCTTGAGATTCAACCTCTTTTTTTATCTTAAATAAGACATCAAACAAAGTTCAAGAAGAATGTCTGTAACTCCAAAACATAAAAATGACAATAAAGGGACATTGGCTATCATAACCTGATATTTGTTTAATGACCCCATGGGAGCTTAATGAGATCTAATCAGAACTTGTCTGTGAGAAAAGTAAAGTCACAGGGACAGTTTGGAAGGCTTGAACTAGATGAAAGAGAACACAGCTCTTCAGGATCAAACACACCCGAGCTTCGGTTCTCGGTTGTGTTCTGACCAGGAATGCATAGATAGAAAGATATATACTGCATTACATTTAGATCTGCAGCCTTTGTAGAGTTGGGGGCCACATACATGACTCTTATTATGCACTAGAGCACCAACAAACTTGCCCCTTCTTCCCTCCGCCTCTAATCCTCAAAGGCAGAGCAGAGACCAAAGGCAAATTCAAATGAAAGGAGACACCACACAAAGATGTTGTGTAGCATGCAGTGTTTGTGTTCATAATACATTACATTTATGCTTGTTCAGATTATGTGGATGTGGGTAATTGATTGTGATGATTCTCTTTAATCTTTGGCTGAGATATATACAACAAAGGTTGACATAAGTAATAGTTGAGCTTAAAATTAAATAACCTTTATCAAATCATTCTAAATCATTTACAACAAAGTAGAAATTAAAGTGTAATAAATGTATAAACAATTGCAAGTACAGTTATATGGATAGGGGTAGTCTAACAATGTCTCTAGGCCACAAATAGCAAATGTCTTTGGCTTCTAACCACACAAGAAGTTGAGCAAAAAAAAAAACAAAACAAAAAAAAAAAGATTTTCACGCACAACCATTTCTAGGGTTTACAAAGAAAGGTGTGAAAATGCTAGAGGTCAGAGGAGAATGGGCTGAATGATTCAAGCTGATAGAAGAGCAACTTTGACAGAAATAACCACTCGTTACAACCGAGGTATGCAGCAAAGCATTTGTGAAGCCACAACACGCAAAATCTTGAGGCGGATGGACTACACCAGAAGATGACCCCACCGGGTACCACTCATCTCCACTACAAATAGGAAAAAGGCTACAATTTGCACAAGCTCACCAAATTTGGACAGTTGAAGACACATTTACAAAAATGTTGCCTGGTCTGATGCGTATCGATTTCTTTTGAGACATTCAAATGGTAGAGTCAGAATTTGGCATAAACAGAATGAGAACATGGATCCATCATGTTTTGTTACCACTTTGCAGGCTGTTGGTGGTGGTGTAATGGTGTGGGGGACATTTTCTTGGCACATTTTAGGCCCCTTATTGTCAATTGGGCATCGTTTCAATGCCACGTGAGGCATTGATCAGGCACCTGAGCATTGTTTCTGACCATGTTCATCCCTTTATGATCACCATGTACCCATCCTCTGATGGCTACTTCCAGCAGGAAAATGCACTGTGTCACAAAGCTCAAATCATTTAAAATAGTTTTTGAACATGGCAATAAGATCACTGTACTAAAATCGCCCCCACAGTCACCAGATCTCACCCCAAAAAAGCATCTTTGAGATGAGGTGGAATGGGAGCTTCGTGCCCTGGATCTCCATAAACTGCAAGATGCTATCCTATCAATATAAGTCAACATTTCTAAAAAAAATGCGTTCAGCACCTTATTGAAACAATGCTTAGTAGAATTAAGGCAGTTCTGAAGGTGAAAGGGGGTCAAACACTGTATTAGTATGTTGTTCCTAATTATTCTTTGGGTGGGTGAGTGTGTGTATAATTTGTGCACCATAAGTTTTGCAATGACTGATTGTAAATTGTCATAATTTTGAATTGTATTTAAGTAAAGTAAGTTAGAAATAAAGGGTGGAAAGGTGGTGCAGTGGTGGAGTTGGTTGTTTTGTAACCGGAAGGTTGGCAGTTTGATCAGGTTCATTCTGCTGTTGTGACCTGCATTGGCTTGCATGGATATGTGTGACTGGTGGGGAGGTAGTGTTTGGTGGTGGTCAGGAGGTCGTAGGCATGGATTGGCAGCCATGTCCTGTCAGACTGGCCCAGGGCAGCTGAGGGCTACCAAGGGAGCTTATCACCCACAGAGTGTGAATGTGGAGTCAATTGTGCGTCCTTGAAAAAAAAATTACCTCAGCAAGCCTAAGATCCTGGATGCAATTAAATAGGTGTAAAGATGTAGTCAATACGTGGCCAAAATTTTGTCTGAATCCATTTCCGGAGCTCTGCTCCCAAGAGTCCTAGCACAGGTCTGTCAACAAGGGTTGTGCCTCTTACTGCTCGTGCTAGGGCTCCCTCCACTAAAAAAATGTGTGCCTTCAAATGAAAGTTGGTCCACAAGAAAATATGCAGACCAAGTTCAATACTTAATCGTTTCAGTGCTGTAGTCTCTGCCAGAAAAACTATTCTCAGGTTTTTGCGCTATTACTCTCATCTATCTCCAAAAATACAGTCCCAGTAACTAGTGCTTAGGTCTAGTGATATGCTTTTCGAACCTCTAGACCTTTATAGCTTATGACCATAAACATGTTTTTCTTTTGGTCATTACTTCTCTGAAGAGATTTGGGGATTTGCAGGCTCTGTCAGTCTTGCCGTCCTGCTTTGAGTTTGCCCCTGGGCTAATCAAAGCTTTCCTTTATCCTGATCCGAATGACTTCACTAAAGTTCCATCCTCAACCATACATCCAGGTTTTCTACGCAGCCTTCTGTCCTCCACCATTTACAGTTCTGGAAGCAGGAAAAACTTCACTTACTGTGTCCAAGTGGCGTAAGTTAAAGCAGCGTTTAGTATGTCATGGGGGCTGCAACCGGGAGATGGTGCCTCTAGATAAACTTTGTCACATTGCATGAAAGAGGCTATTCCCCTTGCATACACAGTGTGTAGTCACACTTCGCCTCTAAGAGTTAAGCCACGTTCTACCAGGAGGATGGCCTCGTCACTGGCTCTGTTTTAAACAAATATTCATCTTATAACCATCAGCTGATCATTATTATTTGATGTCAACTGACAGAGGTAATATAAGCCCAAAGTTTGGCGTGCTTCACAACCTGTCAAACAAATAGCATTTCACGCATCTCATTCACGCTTTTCAGAGAACGGGTTACAGCAAAGTAATCCAAGACGTTTTGTTTGATTGATATGACTGACTGCACTAGAGCCAGAAAATACATAAATATACTGTACAATTTCAAGTGGACAATTAGTGTTTTAGTTATCCCTGCCCTTATTAACATAAACCTGTAATTTATCTGAGCATTAATAGTTACATTTTTCTGGCACTGTTTTTAAAGATCATCTTGGTCATTTGGTGTGCCATGCAAAATGTTTCTGATAAGATGCATCAGGCCTCAATTCAGGAGTCTTCTGAGTAGACAGCAGATTCACGCCTCACTGAAAAACAAATGAGCCCTGTCTTTATCCAATCACAGCTAGCATAAGATTGTAGTCTCTTGTCTTCTTCCTGCAAGTGTTTCTACAGTTCTGGAGTGTGTTAAAGATGCCCTGCTGCCATGCCAAGCCGAGCGTGGCAGCAGGTTGAAATAAATGATGCCGGGGTTTACCTGCCGGCAAGAGTGATTTGGCGCGTCAGGTTGTAGCAGTCGGAGCGATGACAGGCAGGCCTATCATGCTGTAGTAATGGGGTCAAACAGGAAGTCAGAGATTTGATGCCTGGTGAGGCCACAGGGCCGCGGCCTTGTTGAGCAGTACAGGCGGCCCAATGGAGTCAGCCTGACCTGTTTATTACTGTGTTTTTCTGCTTGACTGAAAACCAGTAATGATGGTCTCACTGTTTGATTGACAGAAGCGCTCTATCCTGGCCGGTTTACCGAAACAACTTGAAAGCGGTTGATGGTAGAAGAATTGTGCCTGTTGACCCATCACAATGCCCCAACAAGGGTTCAATTTATGACAAGTTGAGGCCCCACACATTCAACAAAACGTTCAAAAAGCATGCTAGCATCAGAGCTACAACTGATCCTAGTCCTATTAATTAGCCTGGCAGATTTACTTGACTGAACAAGTTCAAAAAGCTAATGATGTTTACATACATTATCTACAAGTCTAAACAGCATCCTTCTTTTCAATTAAGAAAATATGAGTGCCTTGAAAATCCACATTTACAGCTTGAGTAAAGTGAAATAAAACCAACTGCTTTATTATAGGAATCCTTTTCAATGGCAGTTCTCAGTTGTAGAGCGTACAACAAATGTAATTCACTAATTTTATTTACTTATTTATTTTATAATATATTTATTTAAATAAAATTGATAAATTTAAAAAAATTTCTGATAAAAATGGTCACGTGTTTATCATTAGCTATATCTACACACATGCACACGCACCCGCGCACACACACACACACACACATATATATATGTGTGTGTGTGTGTTCAAGAATTGCTTCCATATATTCAGGTTTTTTTTTTGTTAACTTAAAACTTCAGTATAAAATGCTGTCTAGACTTTGAACTTTTTCCTCATCTTTGTCCAGTGTACTGTATATTACAATTCATTATATTTTAAAAACTTAAATTTTATATTTCAATATTCTGATTTGGAATTGAGATTTAAATTTGATTTAAAAGGCTCCTTTTAAGCCTAAAGCAGTTTACATTTTGTATAATATTGTTTTTTATTTTGCACTAACTCAGAACAGCTGGTTCAAAACACTATTTTCAGTGCTCTAATATATCAATTTGGGAAGAAGCTGTCTTTTATTTGGCAAGAGTTATGGTAAACCATAATCGTTAAATGGCTAATACACCAAAAGAGTCAGAGAAGTCCATTGCAGTACATTTCCAGCTGGACGTCTAATAGTGTATTTAGTCTTTCTTTTCTTCCTTTCCCAGAGAGGTTGATGTGACTTTGGCAGTAACTCAAACTACAGTCATTAGGAAAGAAATTCAACAGCGCTGTGACTGTTTGTCGGCCTGAGCGTTTGGATTCCAGACTTCACATTGTTCTCAGCAAGTGCTTTATTATTAAGGTTACCTTGTGCTCTCCTGCAAATGAGATTGACAAATATGGGTCAGGCAGTTTTATTCATTCAGGAAGAGTGAAAAGCTTTTGCAGTATGAAAGGTAATATGTTCTTAACCATAATGGCCACAGATGCTCCTGAACAAAACCCCAATGAATCAAGCAGCTGGGCAAGAGGTTATTAAATTATAGAGTCTGCTATGTAAATGTGACTTTAAAACCTTAATGAATTACATAAAGCAGGTTAAGATATTTCCCATATGTTAAAAATGAGGAGAAAGAAAGTCCAGGTTTTAAAACTGAGCATAAAACAACTAAAATAAAACAGTAACATATCTCATTCCATAAGATCAAGTTTGACCTTTTGAACAAAGGTAGAGCACACTTTTTTGCCTTCTATAAATACAAATATTCTATTAGATTGTTTTATTTTTAATTGCATAATTAACTTTGCATAGAAAACCACACACACACACACACACACACACACGCTCACACACACAATTTTACTTTGTATCTCTCTCTCTCTAACTGTGTACTTATCATCCGACTTTACTGTGTCCATGTTTAGTTAAAGGAATCCAGCAAACTGATTTCCATAATTCAGAAGTCATGAAAAATTTAAACAGTAAAGTTTGTTCAAAAGTGCTACCCTCTTCTCATGGGTGCATTTGCTTTATTTATTTGACGTTTCCAGACACATCTCTCATTTTCAGTCACAAATTAGACACGCAAAATAAACAAACAAGATCTGAATCTTTAACAGTAATTTCAGTTTGATGAGAATAGCAAAACAAAACAAAAATGATTAAATAATAAATGGATTAAAATGCTTTACAGCAATACACATTTTGAGGATATTTTTTCTTGTATTATAATATTATTTCATCTTACATTAAAAACATTAAAAATAGATTTCAAACATAATTGCAATAAAATACTGTTTTTTAAAATACTAAATGTTTTAATACATCTATTAGGCCACAACATTTTAGACTTTTTACAATCAAAGAAATGTTAGATTCATATGTCACCAGTCAAAGCTAAAATAAATGTGTATGCCCCAAACATGTGGTCACACACATATCCTGTCCCACCCTAATGTTTGTTTATAACATTGTAACAGAGGATCTCTAACATTAAAACCACAATACAGACTCTCAAACCTGATCCAGCCCTTCAAACCATCAGCAGAAACTCCAGACTTGGAGAAAATCCATAAGCAAACAATCATCAAGCAATACGATTTTCTGAAGCCACTTGTGTCCTTCCAAGTGGGAGACGCATGGGCTGCTTAAATGTTTTACCTTTCCTTCTACTGTGAAGCTGACCTTTCAGAGTAAATCAGTCAAACAGTGGTTGGTTATAGACCTATAAAGCAGATCAAATTTATTGGCAATTTATGAAACACCATATTTTATTGAAACTCGAGGCAAGGTTCCTAGGGGCACCAGAACATTTTTTCCAGTGACGATGCTCTCTTTTGAGTTTAAGGACATTTAACAGGAGCTTAATGGTGACGTAAAAGTACCTTTTACTCCATACACTCCCTCTCCTTTTCTTTTAATTATGGTCTTTAGCCGCAAGCACACAATGAATCAAGTGACTGAAATAGGCTGCAGTGTTCAGTCATTTACAGAACTACAGATGTGTCAAACTTTTCCCTTCCATACACTTAAAACATTCTTACCTGGAATTTATAGAGTACTATGCCAATCCTCTTCATTCTTTCTTACATAAGCAGTGGCTACATAGTATAAGTATCAATTGAGGATTGACCCAGCTGACAAAAACGTTAAGAATTTAAATTATTTTTTACAATATAAAAAACTAAAAAATAAATATTGTACATACAAACATACATACACAGACACAAAAGAAACAAATCATGATATTACTTCAGATGCCTGCTCCTGATTGACTGCTTTGAGGATGCTCTTATGAATATGTAACAGGGACAAGAACATTTATTCCCACCAGCGTTACAACTGGCTGATAATCTACACATCCCACCTACAAACGATCACAAGACTCAATATAATTAGCAGAAACTGATGACATATTCTTTAGTCTTACACACTGTTGTTTGCCATTTCCTAGAGGCAGCTTTTGCTAAACCCGGCCCAAGGCCATCATTATGCATGTAAAACCATTCTATTCTTTACATAAACTCACACTCGTCCTAATGCTTGTAATCACATTTAAACAATTGGATATGCTGAAAATCCTTTTTTCAAACCACAAAAAGCTATTGTTTAGCCTGACTTCTGTTATTGCCAAACCAATTGTATACATTTAGACATAGATTTAGTCGTTGATAACCCGCTGCATGAGTTAATGCATTGCAAAAATACACCCATTAGGATAACCTTTTTAATTAAGTATTATTGGAACCGGTTGTCATCAGGAGGGTCACGGTGGCGCAGTGGGTGGCACGGTCGTCTCACAGCAAGAAGGTCGCTGGTTCGAGCCGCGGCTGGGTCGCTTGACAGTTCTGTGTGGAGTTTGCATGTTCTTCCCGTGATCGCGTGGGTTTTCTCCGGGTGCTCTGGTTTTCCCCAGAAGTCCAAAGACATGCGGTATAAGTGAATTGAGAGGAAAAAAAATTGTCCACAGTGTTTGAGTGTGTGTGAATGTTTCCCAGCAATGGGTTGCGGCTGGAAGGGCATCCGCCGCGTAAAACATATGCCAGAGTTGGTGGTTCATTCCGCTGTGGCGACCCCAAAAAGGGAAAAAGCCGACATGAAAATGGATGGATGGGTTGTCATCAGAAACAATGTTATATGATAGAAAAATACCAACATTTGCCAGAAATGCTAAGATAGTTTTCTTTCTTTCTTTCTATGTTTTATATGTTGGAGTATTCTGAGTTTTCATTGGATATGTTGGAGTCATTCTTGTATAAAGTTTGCTGCAAGAAATGTTGCAAACCGAGTCATACATTTGTTTCCATGCCTCATAGTTAATGTTTGCACGGAATCTATCACTTACTTGATATAATGTAGATTGTCATATGGCAAGTCCCTAATTTCTTCCAAATGATTATGCATGTGATTTAGAAAAGCAGTTGGAGACTATATAACTGGAAATAACGTCACAATTCACAAATATTACAGAAGAAATGTGCAGTTTTGTAGGACACAGAAAGTAAAATATGCTTAATCGAGTCAAGTCATGCATATCTATAGAGTGTTTATATCACATTTTCATGTCTTTGAAAGGACAGTGTCTTGAAGGTCAGTAAAATGGTCAAGCTATAATATTCACAGCAATGTTTATATAAAGTCAAAACATGTGGTAACCCATCTCAGCATTTATAGTTCTTTTGAAAGCCAACTTCCTAACTATGTCTTTAAATGAGACATAGTTTTCACTCTTTGACAAGGTGACACCGGTCGATGACAGCATACAATGGCAGCTAATGACTCTTTTGTTCCAGCAAATTGTGGGAATCCTCATTACAGCTATTTTAAATGTGCCCAGTCTTCAAGCTTAAATTGGGCAGTACTTAACCTACTTAAAGATAATAAAATGCCCCAGCTGCTATGGTCCTTGGCAAACTTGGAGAAAGATGCACAACTTGGAGCAGAGAAGCCAATTAAATACTGGCTAAGATTTTCAAACTAGGTGAAAGTTCAGAATGGTTGCAAAAAGAACATGCAAACTCAAGGTGAAACAAGCCATTTCAAGAGAACTTTAAAAAAAGAATCCTTTCAATAAGTGGATAACCTTGCATATAAATTGGTTGTGCATGTTCAGCATTTACAGAAATAACACCAACTATTTAAAAAAAAGATTAAATATTATTTGAAACAGCTTGGGTCCTGGTTTCGCATGACCAGAATGTCTGGAGTTATTGGCAGCTTTCTTTGACTAAGCCCCGAGGTGACTGATATGCCAAACAACCAATCCCGTGTTGCAGCATAGCACCATGTTATGAGTCATATAGAAAAAAAAGTTAAAGAAGATGAGAGATAATGCAAGATAAGTACAAGAATACAAACACCAACATTAGATTGTAGAAATTGTTGTTATGGTTTTGATAAGTTATGCTGCTAGGCTACTTTTTTTTTTAAACGTTGCATACTGAAAATTTAAAGGAATTGCATAAAAATTGTAAAAATACATTATATAACATAAACAGTTTAGTTGTATAAAAATCATGTACAGTGTAATGGCAATGTAATAATCTCTTTAAGTCTGTATCATTTCAATAGTTGAATCATGGTCAAAACACCTACCAAGAGTGACCTCCTAATTGGTCTGCGAATCCCAATTCATTGAGTGATAAAACTAGAACTTCTATGGATGCTTGACTTGTAAGATAAAAGATTGTAATTTCCATTGTCCTCTCATACCCAAAGTATACCCACTTTCTCTGCAATCTAAACTCTCATAGCTAGCTTTTTAAGTTTGCTTAAACCTTTACATTTAAAACGTATGTGTTATTATGTATCTGTATTCAACAAGACTGTTCAATGTAGATGTCAGCAAATGAACTAAGGTGAGAAAACATGTTTTACTGACAATTCTGGAGAACTGCAAAACTATTTCTAAGTTAAAAGTTTAAGATGTAAGTTTGTGGCCGCTGCTATACGAAAAATATTTTAAATATTTTATTTATATTTTAAATTCACTCTCCTCCATACAGACTAAAGATGTCAAGCTTTAGGTTTTATAAATTATGCTGAAACACTAAAATGGGACTGACAGGTAACACATGAACCCAAACCACAACACATTTATTCATGTGCAACATAGCTTTTTTTTAAGTGAACATTCAGGACTACTATTTTCAGAGATATCAGTTCTTGAGTTATTGCTATGTCAGGGTCATTTAACGACTACTTGTGTCAACTTCCATCCATCCATTTTCATGTCAGCTTTCTTCCCTTTCGGGGTCACCACAGCGGAATGAACCACCAACTCTTCTGGCATATGTTTTACGTGGCGGATGCCCTTCCAGCCGCAACCCATCGCTGGTAAACATTCACACACACTCAAACACTATGGACAATTATTTTCCTCTCAATTCACTTATACCGCATGTCTTTGGACTTGTGGGGAAAACCAGAGCACCCGGAGTAAACCCACGCGATCACGGGGAGAACATGCAAACTCCACACAGAACTGCCAAGCGACCCAGCCGAGGCTCGAACCAGCGACCTTCCTGCTGTGAGACTACCCACTGTGCCACTGTGATGCTTTGTGTCAAATTGATTACATAAACCTTTAAATTACATTATAGGGTTCTCACTGCTTTGAAACGTGAGTACATCATTCTGTAAACTTTCCAAGCTTTTACATGTGCTATGTTTCTTAGTTTTTTTTTCAACACATATAAATCAAGTGTAGACATAGTTATTGGTTTATGAATACAGTTTTCTACAATTGCTAAGACAGTTTTTTCAATACCTTTAACAAGTTTGTTTAACTCTAAACACACCGAATCAGTTAAAACACACAATTGGCAAAACAGTTGTTTTCGTTATCAAAATCCCCCATTGTAAACACAAATCCAAAACTCATTTTCAAAATATATTAATACAGTAACTCATGTTTTCTTCAAACAGCAACATTTAGTCAATCAGAACACATTGAGAAAAAAATTGCTTTAAAATTATACTTTTGGTGTTGGTGGAGCTTGAGAGTAAAAGAAGTTCAAGCTTTTGAATGTGCGTTAACTGTCTGCAATTTTGTATCAAAGCATCAGAAAATGCTTTAATTGAATAGCCTACCTATATGGATGTTGCACTAATCAAGTTAAGAGTTTAGGAAAGTTAATAAATGTATGAAAAACACTGTAAATTCCACTCCTAAAACTCACAATATTGAAAGATCCTAAAGCTTTTTCAATTAATTATCCAAACTTCCAGAAATATAACCAGTTTCATCAGAATGTTAGAATATACACACTTTTCTTTAAGGTTTCACAGCACACTTAAGCAATAGCTGTGAGCCTTCTTTAGGAGGTCTCCACATTAAATTGTAGGCTTGGGATTGGAAAAAAAAAACTTGAATACTCTTCAAAAATAAAGTTTACAACTTAACGGAGCTGGTGAGGAATATTTATTAGCAATTCATTCACAGCTTATTAAAATATTGTGTATGAACCTGTAAAGACAGACTTTTGGGGATCTTTCACATTTAATGCTCTTTTTAAAGCTGCTTTTTATGTATAGAAGTTCTGACAGTTGAGATGTGGTCTAGTTGATAAGATCAACTGGAGATAAGATGCTCACTTGTCCAGATCCCCATATTTAAAGGTGGTGTGAGTGATGAAACACTTGCTCTCCTATCTTCAACAATCACAGCTCTGGTGCCCTTGAGTGAGGCACCAGTTTCCAGACTGCTGCCCGGGTGCCGCTACCATGGCTGCCCACTGCTGCCACCGGGTGTGTGTTCACGGTGTGTTTGTTCACTGCTGTGTGTGTGTACACTAAGATGGGTTAAATGCAGAGCACAGGTCATTCCATATATGGCCAACACATCACTTTCGCTTTTTACATTTTAGGACTGTCCCTATGATTGAAATCTAAAGTCAGTCTTATTTAATATTTGATTGTCATCTTTTTTGCTTTTTAATTATTACTGAATTTACCAAACAAACTATCTCTAGAAAAGTAATCAATCAGTCACAGATTCAGGTATTCATTTTTGAACAGTCTGATCATCACCATACACTGACACAAAAAATGATCTTCCTGATGTTGTTAAAGAGACAAAGGTGCTCATCTCCTTCTGTAATGTGCCAGATGCCAGACGAAGAATCATCATGCCACAGGCATTCACAAACACTGAAAGTGGGTAGTTGGGTGAGGATGGAGTGGCTGAGAAGCTCCCGTGGGGCGTGTGAGAGAGGGAGAGAGACTAGTCTGAAAGTAAAAGAGACTGAATTTGACTGTGTAATGTTCGCCGTGGGCCTCAGAGGCTCAGTCCTTATAACTGCCGGTAAAAGATGCAAATTTGGTGAAATGATCAGCTGTAGAGCCGCAGGCTGTTTTGCAGAGGACCCCCCGATTCCTCCCAAGCCCCGGCCCTCAAGCTGAAGGAAGTATTAGAGCAAGAAGGGGAAAGAGGCAAAGTTCAGCTGGCTTGGGGCGAGCCTCGAACCAAACTCTTCCAATTGACGACGTGTGAAGAGTACTTTTACTTGAAAGAACTCTGACAGTCCACGGAGCAAATCAAACACTAGTAAACACGAAATACAGTTTAAACTGAATGCTGAAAAAAATACTGAAACACTAATATAAATTATTACTAAATGATTACTAAATTATAATACCAAATTATGTAGACCAAAGTCTTTTTCTTATCTAAACAATTAAGTTTTTTTAATGAATGATCCATTTCTGAATTGATGTACAAATAAATGTGAAAGAAGGCATGAAACAGGGAACTGTAAGTTGTTATTTTAACAAAGCTATATCTGTTTTTAAGAGACAGCATTAACATTTAAAACAAAACAGAAATGACACAAGACCAGCCTTTTTGAAAATGTAGCAAACCACACCTTTAATGCCATGCACAATGTATATATTTTAAGCTTTGGAGCTTTTGGCAACAAAAAAAAATCTGCATTAAAGTTTCAGATGACATGAGAGTTTTAAAAGTTATTTTTTTTACTGAGAAATTGTATGAAATGAAAGACACTACAATCACCGTGGTTTTATTAAGGGTATGTGTTGAGCAAACCATAAAAAGTTTGCTGGGAATATTGGAAGCGCTAAAGGAACATGTTTCAAATTGGTTCCTCAAACAAAGACCCTCTTTCTTGAGAAAGTATCGTCTAGGAAATAAGAGTCCACATCTAGGGATGTAAACATGAGCTAATCTCTTCCTGAAGAGGACAGAAAGGAAGTTTGGGCTTGTAAATGAAGTCCTTCTCTGGAGGTGATTGGTGCTAACGCTCTCTGTAAAAGACTTTTAGAGTTTCCTAATGTGAGAACTACTTGGTTATTTCTGTGTTCCTCTGTGCTGGTGAATTGTTTAAATGTGAGGTACTCAGTTTCAAATGTTAAATAACGTAGAGATTAATTACTTCAAAATGAAAGTGGTAATACATAAATAAACCTAAAAAACTAAACAAAAATGAAAACATAAGTAAGTAAACAAACATTTTAGGGACAAGTTTGACAAAAGCTTGAAAAATTAAAGGGCACATTTGCTACAAATTAACATGCATTTATGCCTTATTGATCTAGAGTTGGCTCCAAACCTCATAAGTTAAATGAATAAAATTAATAAAACATGGAGTTTTGAGTACAACTATCTTTTTTTATATGATAATGCATTCTATACCAAAAGCAATTGAAAAACACTTAAACACTATTTTTCCTTTTCCATTATTGTGTTTTCAACAGAATGTACTTTTTATTAACTAAAACACATTTTCAAAACAAAATAAAATTACATAATTTCAGGACAGAGTCAAGAAAATAGGGGTAACAGATGGTATTTATTGTAAACCTACATACGTGCATGTTGTATATAAACAAACACAGATTTTTCTTTTCTTCCCATAACTGTGATATTATACCCATTAACATTTACAGAACGGAGCAGCGGAGTGCAAATCCGTCTGCTGGGGAGAGGTAGAGCAGAAGACAAGAGATAACAGGAAACGTCCATGCAGGTGAGACTCAAGGAACAGTGGAGGAACCAGGAGCAGTCAGTGAAACATCAATGGAAGGATGACAAAACGGTAATAACAGGAATGCAGAATAAATGGAAGCTGATTACTGGAGTATGTGGTGTGATTGGGTGACGAATATTACAAAAACACTTAGGATAATACATTAAGTAGACAGAGTAATGAGATGGGCACATTGGGTTTTGAGATAGCTTGCAGTCTCCAAATTAATGTGTGGTCGTTGAGGCCCACAAAATAAAAATGTATGTCACTGAAGCCCCCACAAAATGTAAACTTTCTTTACAATGAATTTTAAACATACTATTTCAGTAAGCTTATATTCTCACCATGGGTAAAAGGTGAAAGTACTTTTGATAATAAATGAGATGAGCATTACAAATACAACCAGGAAAACACAGATACATACAAACTAATTGGATGGACACATTGGCCTTGGAGATATCTGGTGGTCTTCACATAGATGTGTGGTTGTTAAGACCCCACCCACGAGGCTATATATTTCAAAATCTGAAATCACAACCCAATGCCCTGAACTTGCAGTGCTGTGTTGCCACGTGCACTCCCATTCAAGTGAATGGCATTTTTGTGTTGTGTGATTGCTCCATGAGTCAAATCATAATCAATTATTTGATAGAACCTAAACCAAAAATGTCCATGAAACGAAACATTAAAAAGGAAATGGAAAATCTGACCACCATGGCTTGACAAATTAAACATCTATCCCATGGTAATACATTTATTTATTCATTCTTTTTTAACACTTTTGTATTACCTCTTATCATCTTTGTGAATCTCAACAACTAATATAGATATCTTATTTTTCTACATGAAGTCAATTCCTGTACTGTTAGCTATCAAACGTCATTGCATCCCTCATTAAAATGATTTAGTGAAAATGAATTAATTATGCTTACAAATCTATGAATGCAGAGCAAAGTGATTTAAAACAAACTGTTGCAGAAAAAAACAGACACTATGGGGGGAAAATAAAGGACAGTAAGACTTTCTCAGGCAGATTTCGCCGGAGGTGTCTCTCCTGGTGTCTACGGCCACCCCGGATGCGCGATGGGGACTTTAACGTTTCACCTTTAACTAATTGCGTTTTTGAAGCTGGGCTTGCTGTAATTCTGGAGGACGAGGCTGATCCTGGGAGAAAACATATGGTGTGGGACCATGGAAGCTCCGAGCTGAGGCCCATCACATGCAGACGTCTCTGCAAACGGCGAATGTCACAAGCCAGCACACCACCGGCTCTCTGCTCAACCATTAAAGGGATAGCTCACCCAAAAATAAACATTTCCTAGTACATTACCCTCAGGGCAACTGGGAAGTCTTTAATTCTGTGGAAGAACAAGGTTTCTGAACATCTGTAAATTTTAACTAAACCAAATCTTCAGCAAGTCAATCTGAGCAAATATTAATGGACCTCCAAATCAGTCAAAAAATTATCAGCCCACAAAGTATGAATACTTTAGAATAAAACTAAGATTTTGAGACTTATTTCAATTCAGCACATATTTTCACAAGCACACAGTCCTTTCATGCGATGCAAGTTAATAATACAAGTTAAAAAATGTGTCTTAAGAAATAATTAAAATCTATTTCAGTATCTTTTTCAGATACTAAATACCAAAAGATTCACATACTGTAGAACAATGCAATTAGTTTTATTCAATTTGAGTGAATTTACTGATAAATTATAATTTATATATGCATGATCAATGTATTCTACTATTAACTTTGAGTCATTTTTACTTTGAGTAAAGTTTTATTAGTACTCTCAAGTATTTATTCAAACGTTTTACACAAACATAACTATCTTAAGTAAACTCAACATTTGAGTAAAATGAAGTATACATAATCGCATTTCTCAAAGTATACTATTTGATTTTAAGGTGCAGGTTTCTTTTCACCTCTAAAACTACAGACATCAGCAGATGATAAAAAATGTATCACTAAGAACCTCTTTTTTAACCAAAAATCTTTTTTGTAAATCTTCTACAGATGAATGAAATAACCTCTCTTGGATGACCAAAGGTGCGTAAACCGCAATTTTTCATTCTTTGAATAAACCATCCTCTTTAGAGGCGTTGAAACACACCAGTCAGCGCCATTTTAGCTGTAAAGAAGTTAACGGAGTGCGGCTCCCCTGGTAAAGCTGCGTGTGATCTGCAGGGAGCCAGTGATCTGAGATTGCTTTTCCCACCAATCTCTTTCAAATGTCAGAGTTTTCTCTTCTTTCTAGAGGAAGAAGGATGAGAGAAAGCAGACAGTAATATACAAGAGCAAGACACGCAGGTGGCGACGGATGCTAGGATAGAAATGGCCAGAACCTGAGTGAAAGCACCCTCTCGAGACACCACAGGTCGAGCTGTAATAATCCTGCAGACCACACGCTTATACCTTTGCATGAAATAGAGCAGTTCTTGAGACTTGGGTCTAATATATGTCAAGAAGGTATGATGGTTTCAGAGTCACAGAAACTTTGCATTTCAGTATAAAAAATAAATCATACAACACACACTTTTTAGAAAACTGAAAATATAAGTTGAAAAAAATGTCAAGAACCAAAACAACCTACATTTTATCATTACAAGAAAATGTATATGTTTTACTGTAAAAATATAAAAAATACATTACTTAAAAAACGTATTTTCCTGCAGCACTTTCTTAAACTATATTACTGAAATACATATCAAATTTTCTAACGCATCAAAGAGGCGAGAAAAAAAACATATTCATATGTTTTAAACACATCATGTTTAAAACTTTTCAATTCATATCTAAAGGGTCACTAAAACAATGTGAGATTAATCAGATTAACATTGTTGTTGATGGGAAGTTATTGTGTATGTATTTTGCGCACTCCATTTTTTTGGGAGAAAAGCAAACTCACACATTAAATTAAAATAAACTAAATTACTGTTACTTCAAAATAATGAATCACATTCTTTAGCAATATATTCTCTTTAAAATTTATTGTTTTGCTGTCATAGAAATAACAACAACAAAAAAAACTACAACAATTAAAACAGACAGGATGATTAGACAGAAATATAATTTTAATTTGAAAAATCTTACTTCAGAGCTTACGCGGAGGAACCTTCTAGAACGATGTAAATGGATTTGGTGAAGAAAGTTAAGGTGAGAATTCCAGTAAGTTTGGTTTGCAGTAATCCGGTGTGTGTACCACAGGGAGGAGCTGTGGTTCTGCCTCCATCAAACTCACAGTTTATTCTCTCAGTAGAGTAAAAGCTGCCTCTCCAGCAAGAGTCGAGTGCTTTTGAAAGGCTCTCACAACACTGAAAAATCCTAAATCTTCAGTGATGGAGAGACAAGTAAAAACTCCTAATCTTGCTTCATTATCAAAACAAACATATTCAAATAGACAAATGATCTCCCTAACCACATGTGAGAAGCTGAATCACTTTCAATAGTGCTTTTTTTATTATTTTCAGATTGATTTGAAATGTGTCTTTCAACATTAGGTAATTATTATTAATCCTATTGTGGCCATTTCTGGTGTACCCCGCAATTGAGAGTTGTAATTAAACCTAATTAAAAAGCAATGTTAAAAGTTATGGAGTATTTTTCATACATGTGCGTATCAATGTGTAATCTGAATTTCAGCAAACACTGTTGAATTAAATGTATCTTAAAGTAATTTGATGAAAACGAATTATCTAATATTCTATGTCATACAATCATTTCAAATGCTGTGTATATGGGTGTGTGTGTGTGTGTGTGTGTGTGCGTTTTACTATACTTCTGAAGGATTTGATTTTGGCTTGGATTTGGATTTTGATTTGGTTTATTTTATTGCAAAACAACATCAAAATGCGTTCTGTATTTATAACATAAATAATGTTGTTATTACAAACTTTTTTAAATACTTTGTCGTTTTACTTTTATTTGAAACAATATTTTGTTATTTTTTCAACAGAACAATGAAACATAATAATACATTTAGTAATAATACAATTCCAACTTGAGTAAAACTTAATATAGTTGCGCTGTGTGTTTCCTTTAAGTAACATGATATTTAACTCCATTTCTATTTTTGCGTCACAATGAAGCGGTGCAGCTTTTCTGCTCATCGTCATAGTTCTCCAAACCATTCAAGAATACTTGACTGCATGTAGCTCACAAGACAAACAGGCCCAATATTTTTGAATGAAACGTGAACATCCTGCCTCAATGAAACGCTCCATTCATTTCCAGTGGATTTATTATTCCTTGCGTTAAACATGTCATCATAATAAACCCCGCTCGATCCCTTCCTGTTGTCTTAACCCCTGAAAGTATGCAAGTGTGTTTGGAGATGCATAAAGCAGTCAGAGGAGCCACATGTTCCCAGTCCCAGAGCGCCAAGGCCGTTCCCAAAGAGTTTGCCTTTTCCTCCGAGACGTGTCAGAGTCACTATTTCAAGCTCTCATCGCCTGATCCCAAGTGCAAGGTGCTTCAGATTCCCGCTGCTCTTCTGTTATTGTGGGGTTTTGCTAGCACATGTGGTTTAAACCAAGCTTGTTGAAATACTGCAAGGAGAAACGCTTGCTTGTGTCATGTTTATTCAGCCCAATGCAGAGCATTAAATAACCTCGGAGACCAGTTTAGTGCTCAGAAGTTTCTCAGGAGACTTGCAGATCAGATGACTCATTTTAGTATTACGTTTTTCTCCCCCCCAAAAAAGGAGGAAATAAGTCCTAAAAAATAAGCTACATTTTTTTTATCTTGACCTTTTACAAATGCTTTATTTTAGTACCTTTTTAACTGTTACATGCTCTCTCTTTCTCTCTCTCGCTCTTTCTCTCTCTCCCTCTCTCTCTAGCTCCTGCTCTTCTTTTTACCACCAAACCCCCCAAACTCCTCTCTCTCTCTACCTCCAGACCCATACTCTCCCCCATCTCTCTCTCTCTCCTTTTTACCGCCAACCCCCCTCTCTCAAACCCTCAAAAACTCCACATTTAATACTTAAACCATCACTCAGTTCAAAATGTTTTTTTTTACCACTGCTTACTTTTTTTTTTCTTAAAAAACTCATATCAATAGTCAACATTTTACAAAGAAAGTCATTAATGTAGGGTGACATATTTTAAAATAATATTTACATAAGCAAAAAAGTCTCAAATTAGAAAAAGGCTTAAGTAAATTACTGAGTGCTAGGCAAATGTATTATATATAATTTATCTATTTAATATTAAAAATCACTGTCGAAAATCAGAACATTTTTAAATGTGGTGTAATTTTACTGTTCATTTCCTGAAATTCCATGACTGTTATTTTCCTGAAAAAAAAAATCTTTTATTTTTTCTTTTGATAAAGAAAAAGCAGTACTTAAAAATTTCTGCTTTGGGGTCTGACTTTTAGAGTGTGATAAAAGATATGACAGCATATTTCTCCTCTTTAAATATAACTATGTCTTCTGTGCAGAATAAAAAAGAGAACTGATATGAAACCCAGTAAATCTCCTTTGTTGGAGAATGCAACAATTCTCAAGTTACAGTTCAGCTAGTAACTGTCCATTAGAAACTAATTTGGAATGTATATATATTTTGAGTTTCTAGTCCAATCAATTGACCCATGCTCTCTGGGTCAGCCCGGTACAATGTAAAAGTGCTTGAGGTTGTTGCATTATCTCTCTTGATGAATAAGAGCCCTTGCACACACCACTCTGACCTGACATCAGTAAAGTGCATGTTGATGTCGGTACATCTGCCATCAGTGTTTGGAGATGGCATATTTACTGCCCCTGCCCGCAGGGTCAAGTCTCGGCCCAGTTAAAGCTAGTGGAGGATGTAAAAAGCAATTATTCGTCAGCATGTGACCTTTAAAGTCACCATCGCCAGCTCCTCTCTGCTCTTCATTATCATAGGTGATGATTTCCAGCTTGTTCTGGAAGTGCAGAAAACGGTACCTACGGAGCTGTGCTCTGCATGGATCATATGTTGGTCTTTTTGAATGCTTGAGCTCTGAAGGGCAAAAGAGCAATATTGAGCTAGGCCTGTATTTTCTTTAATTGGTTACTTATTTATATATAATATAACAGCTCATCATGCAGACGTGTTAAATTGAAATGCCATCAGTTTAAACCAAAACTAAGTGTATAAATCAGTGTAATGATTAAATATATATATATATATATATATATATATATATATATATATATATATATATATATATATTATATATATATATACTAAACAAATAATGCATAAATCAATAAAATCTTACTCCAAATAAATTCACTAGTTCGCTCTTACTTAAAATCGGCTAGTTTCAGAACGTGAGCGTGGTGCACAATTGAGAAGCACATTAGACAAGCTGAGGGTAGGTGTTTGTGATCAGAAAGTGACCTGATCTGGAATATTCCTCAGGAAGTGATGAAGGGGTAGAACAGAACACAGAACTATCAACCAAATGAATTAATTCATTCATGCACTAAATGCATTCAGCAAAAATAAAGGTAGCACTTTATAATAAAAACACACTACTAATCATTATTAAATATTTCATAAATAATTAGTAAAGCAGTGTTTCTATGTTAATATGAATTTTTAAGCCATTTCTGAATATAACTTTAAAGGCTTTATTCTTGGTTCATAAGCATCTATATAATATGTTAAACCAAATTAATTATATGTTTCATTGAGGATCTTTTAATAATTTAAAAATACATTTAGTTAGTTAAAAACAGTTAGTTATTATTGTCAATGATTCATGAGTTCATTTAATAAATGAATATTAAACTATTTGAAAGCACATTCATACATTTTATTAACTGATGAAATAACTAATCATCAATAAAACATGAAATTAAGCATGTTTTATAGATGCTTATGTACCAAGAAAAAAACATTATGTTTTATGTAAATATAACTTTACATCATATGTTTATAATGTAAATATAGAAACAATACTTTATCAATTATTTATTAACTATTTGCGAATGCTTAATAAATGATTTGTAGTCTGTAGTTATTATAAAGTGCTACCAAAATCACAATTAACAACCTGATACATCTGTACAACTGCCCAATCAAACAGAAATATATCTGACAACCACGCCACCAATAAAATGAAATCCAACTTACAAAACAATTGAACTGCAGTTAATCAGAAAGAAAACAAAAATTACTTTTTTGTCAAATAAAACAACACAACAGATCTACTATAATGCACATTTGACCGACAATTTTTTTTTTTGCTCAAATTTACAGCCAACCAAGTGTACATTAAATCAACTGAGCTACTGTCACATTTATTAATCAACTGACAGATCTAAAAAAAAAAGCACCAATGAAACACGAAATACTTTACAACTGACCGACAGATTAAATAGTCAACCAACTAAACAAATTTCCAACTGACTAACCAGCAGAAATACCTTGAAGTTACAAACCAACCACAACCAACTAACTACTATCTAACTGACCACCTCGACTACTTGTACCTTGCTGAATCACCTTATGCCTTCAGAACTGCCTTAATCCTTAGTGGCACATATTCAACAAGGTACTGGAAACATTACCCAGAGAGTATGGTCTATATTGACATTATAGCAGACAGTTGCTGCACAATTGTTGACTGCACAGAATCTCCCCTTCCACCAAATTGCAAAGGTGTGCTATTGGGTTGAGATCTGGTGACTTTGGAGGCCATTTGAACACAGGGAACTCATGGTGATGTTCAAGGGACCAGTCTGAGATTCTTTTTTTTTTAAATCATCATTTATGACAGGCCATGTTGTGCTGCCAGAAGTAGCATAAGATGAAGGTACACTTTGGTCATAAAGTAGTGGTCAGCAACAATTATTAGTTGCTCTGGTATTGACACAATGCTCAATTGGTAATAATGGGTCCAAAGTGTGTCAAGAAAATATCCCCCACACTATTGTACCACCATTGACACCCGGCAGGGTGGGTCTATACTTTCACATGGTAGACGCCAAATTCTGAACTTCTTATCCAAATGTCGCACCAGAAATAAAAACTCATCAGACCAAGCCGCAGAACTGTCACTCACTGGGTATTTTGTCTTTTTTGGAACCTTACCAGTAAACCCTAGAGAAGGTTGTGCAGGAAAATCCCAGTAGATAATTTCTGAAACACTCACATCAGCCCGTCTAGCACCAAGAACCATGCCATGTTCAAAGTTACTTAAATCACCTTTCTTCCTCATTCCCATACTCGGTTTGAAATTCATATGATCATCTTGTCCATGTCTACTTGCTTAAATGCATTGGGTTGCTGACGTGATTGGCTGATTAGGAATGTGTGTTAACAAACGGTTGGGCAGATTAAACCTAACAAAAGGTGGTTAGTGAATGTATACTGTCTCTTTTCCAAAAATAAACCTATTTGTGGTATGCAATGGAAGGAATGACAGCAATCAAATCATGCAGTTGGTAGCTACACCCTGGCTTCGAATAATTGGAGTGTTGTAGACACTCTGCATGTACAGAACTTTGACTAGAAAAGTGTTTTTGAAATGTTAAGAACAACAACCGATGACCAACCAAACTACAGTGAAACTTCAAGATATGAATTTAATCCATTATGGGGTGGCCTTCATATGCTGCATTTTTCGTATGTTGTACATGCAAAATGCCTAATCTATTCCAAGCTACACAGAAACAACACTAAAAATCTTAAATAACTTGGAAAACCAGAGAAAAATAAACTGATATTCTTCTATCCTTAAAAGGACACATTATAAGTTGAATAATAATAAAACCTTATAAAACCTCATAATAACCCTAACTTTCGAGTGAGGTGATGAGGCGAAGTGTTGGAGGAGGAGGTAGGGTAGGAAAATGGATGGTAGAGTAGGAGAGCCATGACCATAAAAATACACTTTGCCAAAAAAGCAACATGAAAACATTCACAAATTTAGGACACCAACATTAAACCGAAAATGTGCGTGAAGTGAAGGAGAGCTTTTCCAGGAAGACATCATTGGGGATCAGGTGACCAGCCATGGGGGATCAGGCAACCAGGAGAGCAGGATACTATGCACGAACACACGTTGAATGCAGTCACCTGATGCCCAGTATTGTCTTCCACCGGAATTTCAAATGTCGAATATGTAATCCTCATCCGTGTTTTTGATATCTTGAAATTTTTTTCATTTCATAAAACAAAATATTCTTCGCGTGGACTTTTGTATCTCGAGGTACCACTGTACTGTCAAAATAAAACAAACCAACCAAACAACAGATTGACTGACTGACTTAACATTTTGTCAAAAACAAATTAATAGGCAAATAAACCATACAAAATGTATCAATGAATAAGCAAATGGTGATTAAAACAATTATTAATAACAACATGTTTTCAAAAAAGTGCTCCAAAATATATTTTCTATTTGGAACTAAAATTTGGATGCCATTTTATTATGTTGGGAAAAAAAGGCATTTAGTACAACAAGACCTAAACTTACTTCTACAACCACATACAATGTTGTAAAAGTAAAACACAAAATTCAAGAATACCAGAAACAGTGCAAACCAAGGAGAAATGTCATATTTTTTTAGTATTTTTATGGTAACCTCTTTGCTTCTAAGACCCATCGGTTTGATTTTATTCAAGAAACAAAACATAGACAGCTTTCAAAAACACATGCGATGGGGTTTTTGTGATTTAGAGAGGATAGCCAAGGATGTCAAGTTCTCCAGTCATCTACTCAAAACCACTGAAATAAGATGTCGACCTGTTTGTATTCATTATCAGTACTTACATGCACACACTCTTGCATTAAACATTAGACAGCCTCAGTTGTCTGCTTAACAGTTTAATCCCCCTTCACTATTCAGCCTGTCATAATAAAACCAGCCAAGCACACAGAGTCAAATACAAGCATCGGGAGGGAGGGTGTGTGTTCATTTGTTCATTCATACGAGTCGCTGAGAAAGCTATGTGAATCTTTGCTCTTCCCCTCGCACTCATGCAGGGCCGATCACACTGCTTGCTTCAAGTGTGAGACTTGAATTGAATCTTCCCAGCGTGCCGAGGCCAGCCTATCAGCTGGCTGCAGGATGAGTGAGAGATGCATGTGGTGGGACGATAGCAGGTCCTTCAAAAGACCCACCCCCTTTCCTCTGGAGCCCCTACAACGGAGCCCACTTCAGTCAACAAAGCCTCGGACGAAGGAACCCCCAATCTACTTCATGGTGAAGATTAACAGTGCCAAATCCCTTTAGTCCCACCCCCCACTACTCTCCTCCAATACAAACCCATTCCACTGCTTCAATTTATGTTTTGGGTTTTTTTATTTATCAATGGTCAGATGATGTAAAGTTTAGGAATGGGATACTTTAAACAACTTTCATTTTCTTGATAGTTCTTACCAGCCATCCTTCTGTGCATGCTTGTAACACAATGCACCTGACTTTATTATTTTCGGTGGTGAAAATATATTCACAGATGAATTGTAGGCATGCAAAGAATGCTAACAGTATTCATGCTAAATGCACTATAAAAGGCTTCAGAAACTAAAAAGAAAAGAAAGCTAACTATTACATCTGCTCCGCTTTCTTAACACCAAAAATGTTACAATTATGGCAAATATTATTATGCCATTGAACGCTTCCAATTTTCCATGTTAACCCTTGTGTGGTGTTCATAAATATTGTTACTTGGGCAGGGTTCTGGGTCTGGTGGACCCAATAATTTTTAATCCAATCAAGATGTTTTATGTTAAAAAGTGCTTTAAACAGCAAATTTGCTTTATTTATTGTATTTTTTTTAACCTTATTTCTTAACAATTAGAATTTAAAACATGTGTGGTGTTCTCATTATTGTTGCTTTGGCAGCGTTGGTGGGTCTGCTAGACCCGTTGCATTTTGGCCTTTTAATTCAAACAATCTATTGAATTTTATACTACAATCTAAAATTGTATGTTTATGTGTATTTTATGTTTATGGGAAGACAGAATAAAGGTACAGAATCTACCATTTTCACACTTTTACCGGGTCCCGGGTCCAGTAGAGCCGAACACCTTGTGTGTAATTTAAATGTGTAGGGGGTTTATACAATGTGAGGTCAAAAAAAATGTGTTCTGATATATGTTTCTCGTAAAACAAAATCAGCCAAGTCCAGTGAATATCAGTATGAAATATTAATTGCTTGAATACTTTTTGTTTTGATAAAAACTGAAAACGCGTCCCACAGACCCAAACACCATACAAGGGCTAATAGATGACCTTTTTATGGAAATAATCTAGAAAGATCTAGTTTCCTTCTGGAATTCAGGTGTTAGTTGTCCATTGTCCATTGCAAATACAGTTTGTTAAAGGTTTGTTAAAGAGCCAGTCCACATCCAAATTCTGGTGCATTACGTGGGTTGAAACCACACAGACATTTCTGCATTATTCCAGATAGTTAGGAAGAAAATAAAAGATGGGAGGCTGTACTATATGGAGTAACATGCATTTAGTGCTGCCGCTATCCAAACAGCCGGTTCAACTCATTAGTTTGAAAAAAAAAAAAAAAGCGAATCAGCCTTGAAGAGTAAATATTTAACAAGCACACTGCACAAGCTAGCCCTCTTAAGCCTAGCTTTAAACACACAGACATCCATGCACCGAGAGCGGCTGAAAACTAATTACCACAGGCCCAGCCACTTGACGAGCGCCACAAGAAACAGAGGTCAAGAGAGTCAGCTCGGCTCTGACAAACAGTCACGCTACTGAGTGATACAAATTAGCCATGGGGCATCTCTCTCTAGCCTTGCCATTTTGTGCCAGGAGAAAAGAGAGACAGCTGAAGGATCCATGCATCAGCGAGAGATTGTTAAGATCTTCCAAAAGCAAATCTTCTGAATCCAAGTGTTGCTAGAATAAAGCAGACTTTCTTATAGGGAACTTAATGATGTGTTTCTTGGGCCCTTTAACCATGTGCTGTGAATATTCCAGCAGCTCCTTCAAAACTTTGTTTCATTATTGACCCCTGGCCCGAGGAGGATCTGGCAACGCTGATGCTGAAATGCTGCATAGCAAATGTTCTGGAGCGAAAGGCGAGATTCATTTTGATGGATTTCTGGGTTTGGCTCTATGATTTTCACAGCCATGCCTCTTGGACTAAAAAGTGACAGGAAATATTTTACCTCCTCTCATGACACAAGCGTGAAATGTATCAATCTGATCGGATGGAGACAGGCAGGAAGGGAGGGTCATTTTGGGGGAAATGAGAGGTGGTTAGAGGATGGAGCGATTGATAGCTGGAAGAGAGAAAAATGCTGCTGGGAGCGCAGAGGTCTCTGGTGATCACAGCAGACTGATGGATGACCAATGGGCTGTGATTTGCAGGGATGACTTGATAAAGAAGATGATTGAACATCAGTAAGAGTTAAAAAATGAGCAGCGTAAAAATTGAAGTTTGAAGGAAAGTCACATTGTAAACTTTACTATAGCCAAGATAAAAAGAACAACTGTTCAAAAATTAACTGTAGCTTGGTGGCATAGTATAATCTTGAAGATTTTTATCAAATGGAGTTTTTGAGATTAAAATTTTGTGAAATATGTTTTGGGAGTTGCATCATATAAGTGATTTTTCCTATCTTGACACTCTAGATACTTGATACTTGACCAAAAACACTTGCGACTAGGAAATTTGCTGTAAGTGAACTAACAAATGATCTTTGAGAATCATGATTTTTGTAGCCATTTCTAATTGTGAGAATAATCCTCTGAAAAATTGTCACAGATGATTATTCATTTTATGTTTGAGTAACAGAACTCTGTGTAACAAAAAAAGATTGAAATATTACATCAGTCACAATTTCATTTCTAACAAAAAAACCTGTTTCAGTGACCTCAGTTGAGAGATATTGACTAATAGTTGACTATTAGATGCATAGTTTTGAAGGAATTGCTGTCATTTTGCAAGAGACTAGGGACACATAACTTTTACTTTCACAGTTACTCAAGCACAACCATTCATTGTAAAGCATTTCTTTTCGTTTTCATGCATGTCAAACACTATTGTTTATACAATGTCAAAAAATATGATCTACTTGAATAAATATGATTTATTGTAACTTTTAGTAACTATAGACTTTCAAATATGTTTGAATATAAAGTACTCTTATTGATCTTTTAAATGTTATTGTTGTGCAACACAATACATATATATTATATTTAGTACATAATGTATAAATAATAAAAATATAAAAATTATAAATTGATAATAATAATAAAAGTAACACTTTTCTGACAGTCTTCGTTTTGATGGGAATGCTGTTATTTTGGGAGAGATGTGAGGACACAAAAAAATTACATTCACTATTACTCAACCACAAATCAGTACTTTGTAAATCAAGTTCATTTCATGCATGCCAAACACTATTGTTGCTTCGATATTTTCCCACAAGAACAACACAAATGCAGAATATGCTGTAAGCAAGTACTTGAAACCCCAACAAGGCTAGTGACTGTGAGTAGTTTCTGGTGTCAGCACGTCTTCATGGTATGGCTAATGTCTGACCCTGTGCTCAGAGTCATGAAGTAATGGCCCGATCACACAAGCCACCTGGTGTTCATTTAAACTATAGGAAGCACCCCCACCAAACACACACACACACACACACACACACACACACACACACACACACACACATATGCACTTATACATCCATGCATAAACCCCTGTGCCAAAAACTCCCACAGCCAGCTGCATAGAATAGCTTGATGCAGAAAGTGTGTTTCTGGTTAGCATGAAATCCCCAAAATCCCAAAGTCAGAACCTCACCATTAACCAAATTCAATTTGTCATTTGAGTAATTATCCGTGATGCCGAAGAGCCTGAATGCCATTCCTCATGAAGAGGAAAAACGAAGGACAAAATACATGCAAGGAGATGAGGTATGTGAGGAAAATAAAGGTGGAAGACATCAAGAAGTTGTTGAGGTAGTAGTCTGCTGTGATGTGGTGAACGAGAGAGAGATAGAGGGGGGGGAGGGGCACGCTCACATCCTTTCGTTTATGCCAGTATGGTCGACTCTGTGAAGCCGTCCTGGGACTGCTGGGAGAGAGAAAGGCTCACTGGTTCTTGGCAGAGCACTTGAACATCTGCATTTGGGCGTTGCAAGGGGAAAACCATGTTCTTCAGAGAACTGGCCTCTCGAGCTTAACAAAGAATACATTTGGAGGTCAGTATGTGTGAAACAGGGATTATCAAAGAAAGAAAAAGTCAAATGAAATGAAGAAAAAGTGTCCAAACATGCAGAGTCATGGCCTGGGCACTTGTCTGCAGCCACACATGCCAACAATACCACAAATTATGCTTTCAGGTATGAATAGACCATGCTTGTGTATATAAAAAAAGAAATATAACAAAATGACTCAATATCAAGCAAAGTGATGCACCCGAATAAGTATAAATAATATTAATTTCAGTAATTATACAAAATGTCCAATAAAAAATTAGAAAGTGTTCTATAGATCTTTTATCTGTGTTTTTTGTGCTAATACATTTACACTTTATATTGATGATGGTGATAATAATAATAATAATAAAATATTACAAATAAACAACTTTATATGTTATTTTAATATTAAATTATAATACTATTATATTAAATACATGATGAGCTCTTTTAGCTGCAAGTAATAACATAAGAGAAATGAAAGAGATGGATTCAACATGTTTCAAACAAGACCTGCTTATGCTGCTGCTGCTGCTGCAAAAAAAAAAAGATACTACAGTTGATGTTATCCAAATTGTGACATTGACTTACAAATATGTTCTGAAAAATTCTAAATTAAAATGTTACTCTTTCTTTGGTTGTATGTAGTTTATTTGTATCTTTTTTATTATTATTTATTTTGAACACAATTTTTGTTGACTCTTGTTTGTATACATAAAATGGCCCAGTCGCAAGTGATTTTGATGAGCAATAAGAAACATATCAAGTGAGCTGTCGGACGAAGGGCCCCGGAGCCTGGGAGCGATCTAGGCCTAAGAATCCCCCCACGAGGGCTTTTGCATTCTGGTGCATAAGAAATTGATACTATTGGTGCTGGCCAGATGCGCAGGCCTCAAGAGGGAATGTGCATGCCCAAACTGGAATGCGGCTTGCATTTAACACAGCAATATTGTGGCACATACAGTTTTTGCAGTATTTTACACACGACGATAGTTTCAATTTTGTACACTTGATAACAGTTTCTAGCGAATGGCTTAGCATCTCTGACAGTTTTAACAACAATCTAAAGCTAATACCCTCTTTACCCAATATTTTCCTCACCAATGTTAGGTCTCTGAACAAGAGGTCTCTGTTTTGGTTTCTGCCACTGTCTTTATGATGATTCTTTATGATGAAAATGATTCAGATTTTCTTTATACCTCTTTAGGTTTAATTGTATATCTTTTAGTGCATTCCTTTTATGTTTGATGTGTGATTAATACTTTTGATATTCTTGTGTCTTGTAATTATTAGTTTTCTAACCACTCTGTCACTTCCAGCTCTCCTTCATCTGGCCTTTTTTCTTTACCTAGTGCAGAAGGCAAGCTTCTGAATGTCCATATTCTTCTCTTCCATGACTTATTTTTTGGCTCTTCTTCATGTTGCTGTTGTTTTCCATCATTTCCTGTCATGAGGTTGATCCGAGAGTGTGTATCAAGTACCGCCTGCGTGCTATTTTATATGCCAACAGCACTAATAACATATCATTTCATTTGTCGACCTCAAAACTTCACCTAAAGAGAATACCTGGCAACATGACAGTGCCAAACGTTATTTTTGTGTATGCCCATCTTTTGTCTCGAAGTGTGTATACACACATTACATTTCAGGCCAAAAATGTGTCTAGTTGTGTGATGGGTAATGCTCTGTACTCACCATGATAATATCAACACCTGCTTCATTCTGTTGAAGTGAAGTCCTTGTTTATTAGATTTGTAGATTTGTAACTATTTTAGACCAAAAGAGGGTGAAAAAAACAAGTGTAACATTCCATTACTGTGTGAATGCTCTAGTTAATTCTCACTTAGCTTAGTGCACAGATAACCACACTTGCCTGCTTCTATGTTAATTACAAATGATTAAATATCTTGCTCCCGCTTGGAGACACAGGTATATCTCTAGCTCCCTGTCAGTCAAACGTGTACAAATCTGCTCTCAAAACTTTCCATTGGCTAGTAAAGCATGTTTCAATAGTGAGCGCAGCAGTGGAGTTCTCTGAATGCATAAACTTCAGGTGCGGACAGCACTGGGACAAGAATAAAGTGAAAATCAATCAATAAATCAATACAAATAACTCGTCTTTCTGACGCTCATCATTTCTGGGGATGGAGAATGAGATTATGCCTGGTTTTGCTAATTATGTGAGGGAATATCAGGATCCTTGAGCTGTCTGTCAGAGCGCTACCCCAGGTGATCCACAGATGAATGTTTATCTTTGCCATGCAATAGGAAATGACATCACTGCACACAAAACGTACAAAGGAAATATATTGTTGGATATAAGAGAAGTGTTGAATAAAACATTATTTATAAAATTAATTTATATAAAATAAATATATTTATTAATCAAGTTTTTAAACCCATGATGAACGTTTTAATAAATAACATTTTAAACGTAAAAAATGTATTACAGATTTATTTTGTAGAAAGTAAGGTAGCACTTTATAACAAGTACACACTACTAATCATTAATAAAGCATTAACAAATAGCTATTAAGGAATTTTTAAAGAATTCTTTCTATGTTATTACACATTTGTAAGATATTTATAAATAAAAGGTTAGCGGCTTTATTACTGGTTTATTCATTTCTATATTTTATAATTAATAACACTATATTCTTTATTTATTGAGTGTCAGTTAATCATAAAAAAAAAAATTCAGTATTTTAAATAACAGTTAGTTAATAGTTGTAAGTGATTCATGAGATCATTTAGAACATGTTAATAGATAATAATTCACCCATGTGTGGCCTTCGGGTCAAATTGACCCGTTTCTAATTTTTACAAGAATAAAAATGTTACAACTGTTAGTGTATATTAATTTCTAGTAGGGACTGGTTGCAATAAGTCAAGATATGTTCTCTATGTAGTTTGAATTTGAATTAAGTCATATATGTTAATGTGTTATGGAATGTGCTATCTTTAAACGTTATAACTATAGGTTAAACTATTTAAAAGCACATTTCATCTTATTATTCAGATATATAGTACCAGTTACTAAGTGTGATAATAAAGTATAATAATTTTTTAAACACATAATCCTTCTGTAATTGCGGTAGAAAAGGTAAGTTAATAAATATAAAGCATTAACAAATTAGACTAAATATTCCAATGGTCTGGTTCTCTGAGCTGTGCGCTTTTCGTCAGTTTAGAATAAAACTGAGCCTTTAAATCTCATTTGTTAATACTTTATAAGTCATAATTAGTCCTTAGATGTTTAGATGAGCTCACTCAAACAGTTAACTGACAGCTAGTACATATTTTATAACTACCTGAATTAATCTTGCGTTACAGTAGAATTATCATTTATTGTTACACTTAGTAATAGTTACTATACGTCTGAATAATACGATGAATGAATGTGCTTTTAAATAGTTTAATACCAATTTATTAACATCTTATAAATTAATCATATTCATTCTTTTAATTTCATGAATCACTTACAAATAACAACTAACTGTTTTTATTAACTGGGTAATGTTATTAAGCATGTCCTTTAGCTGCTTATAAACCAGGAATAAAGCCTTTAAAATGATATTTATCAACTGCTTATACATGTGTAACTACATAGAAACAATGGTTTGTTTATAAACTACTTGTTAACTATTTATTATTGCTTAAAAAATGATGTGTGTGTAGTTATTATAAAGTGCTACCGAAAGTAATGCTATTACCATTACAAAAATTAAAACTACATATAATATTACTAAAACTATACATGCAACTACAAACTCATTCATCTTCATGTCGGCTTTATTCCCTTTCGGGGTCGCCACAGCGGAATGTACCGCCAACTCTCTGGCATATGTTTTACGCAGCGGATGCCCTTCCAGCCGCAACCCATCGCTGGGAAACATTCACACACACATTCACACTTTAACACTATGGGCAATCGTTCTTATTCAATTCACTTATACTGCATGTTTTTGGACTTGTGGGGAAACCGGAGCACCCGGAGAAAACCCACACGATCACGGGGAGAACATGCAAACTCCACACAGAAATGCCACCTGCCCCAGCCGAGCCTAGAACCAGCGACCTTCTTGCTGTGAGACGACCGTGCTACCCACTGCGCCACCGTGACGCCTGCAACTACAAATATGAGTGACAAAATAACAATATAATGGTGCTGATTATTGATGATAGTTATGCCGTTGATGAATATAAAAAAACTAAAAAGTAATGGATGGAAACAAAAACATAATATCGAAAGGTTCATTAAAGCACAATGAAAACAAAGACAGAGCATTGAAAGGAAAACACAAAAAAAGAAAATGCAATTTAAGAAAAAGAGAAGAGGAGAGGAGAGGAGAGAAGAGAAGAGAAGAGAAGAGGAGAGAAGAGAAGAGGAGAGGAGAGAAGAGGAGAGGAGAGAAGAGAAGAGAAGAGGAGAGGAGAGGAGAGAAGAGAAGAGAAGAGAAGAGGAGAGGAGAGGAGAGGAGAGAAGAGGAGAGAAGAGGAGAGAAGAGAAGAGGAGAGAAGAGGAGAGAAGAGAGTTGCAGTCAGACATGGTTATGGAGGACAGGCTCTGATTTGTGTGGCTATTATAAGCTTCAGGAGCCACAGGACTGTGAGTGAGAGTGTATGAGGCCGATCACACACACAATCACAGCTGTCTGTCACTCAACACATTTTAAGAGTTTTATTAGCCACTCATATGAGGTTAATTTATGATCCAACAGGAAGGTCTGACATGAAGTAAAAATGAAATAAGGTTTTATTATTTTGAGTGGAGCATCCCCTCCTCTTATTGTCGGATTGTCGAGGGAGGAAGTCTTCAGTGTGATCTTCAGGCCATCTTTTATTTTACAAGTATATAGCATGCACTCGCTACAAGATCCCATACCTCTTAAGAACATCCTATTTGTCATGTTTATTTGCACACGTTTTTAAAAAGCAAGTAGAAAGAATCTGGAAAAAAATGCTAAAATGTGAAGTTGAAATGAACATGGTACATCAGTAAAACAAGATCAGAAAAAATTATAAAAAATCTAGAGTTACTACTCATTTATGCTGCTTTTATTGACAGAAGTAAAAGTATATCAAAGAGAAACAACTGTACTTCAGTACTTATTTACTAATTATTTTTGTTTTTATAGTTAGGTTCAGCAATCATTAGCAACTAAGCAACTGATTTTTCACCAGATAAGGTCAAGTAAATAAAATCACATAGGTCATTTTAACCGTGGACGTTTCTTTTTTTAAGGGCAATGAAGTACAAGCACATTCTGACGGTTATTCTGTGAAATAAGTAATAATACTGCTCAACATCATCACTTTCTTTGTTATAAACAGATATCATGCTAACTTACACACAAATATATCGCTTTACTAAAGGCATGTTGTTGTAAACGGTATTTCTACTTTTGTATGTTCATAATGTGTAAAAATGTGTATTCTATCATTTGTGTTGTAGCCATTACCACCAGTAACTGGAAGCAGATCTTTTTAGTTATTTTATGTATTGAGGGGGGCTGAAAATAAAAACTCAAAAATAAATGTATTTTACCTATTGAATTAAATTAACCTTACAAGAAAAGGTTGCACAAGAAGCAGTGTCATAATCGTTTCAGCAAGTAATTTGTTTAGAAAGTTATTTTAAACAAAGCCCAAATAGTTAATGACTGATACTGAAGCCCATTAGCTTCAACACTGTAAGGTACTGAGTTGCCTATTATCAGCTTGCTAAAGACAGTTAAAGAGCTGAGGTATTACTAGAGTTTCCCATGGTATGTTTTTAAGGATTATTATCACTCTCTATCTCTTTCTCCCTCTTTCATTTTTAATGCATCCCCCGTTTCCCTCTCGCCATCTGCCCTCCCCCCTCCAACATTCTGGAATTTTCATGAGACAGGACAAAAATGGGCATTTCCCTTATTACCATCTCACAGTGGAAATCAAATATGCAAGGGAAGTAGTGTATACACTAATTAGTGCGGAATTCATAATTACTGTGCTCATTGATGGAGATACATTTGAATACGTTCAGACCCTCAGGGACCTGTGCAGGCTGTCCAGAATAGGCAGAGAGAGAGAGAACAGGAAGAGAAAAAAAGAAGAAGAAAAAAATGCCCTCAGCCCCCTTTTCTTCTGGAAATTAGGGATCTATGGCGAGCCCTGCAAAGATCCAAAGTACCCAGAGTTTCTTTAAATATAATTAATCAAGTGGAGCGTGTAAGCTAATGAATGTATTTGATAAGAGGCCTGTTCAAACAGCAGCTTTATCTGCTGCTTCTGCTGGGCTGTGCTGACAGGAAGTGAGCACAGAGTTAGTTCCTGTTGGTGTCAGTTGTGAAGACGCTCGTCAAAGAGACGAGCCGAGACATTTGACAGCAGAGACGCTCACTTTAATTGCACTAAATTAATAACAATTAGAGATGCTGGAAAGAGCAGAGAACTGGAGATGAGAGACATCACAGCCTTGGGACAACACACTCAAACACACGCAGTCATGCACGCACACACACTGAGATTCCTGGATGACATTCACAATGTTAAAATCAATCAGAGTCACCCATAAGACAATTGTACAGAGGTATATTTATGTGCATAAGTTTGACTGAAAACATTTACATGTACATGCTCTAAAAATGATGCACTTACTGTTTACTGCAGCATGAAAAATAGAATGTAAAGCCCATGGCACTTTTGACATGTTTATTATATAACATTAAAGCTATTATAATGAGTTGACTATAATGATTATAATGATATTGTCAATAAATGAAAATTACTTTTTATTTGATGTCTTAAATGTTAGGTTTAACTTTAAAATCCACTAGAATAACTGCAAGCAATTACAAATACACATACAACTACAAACAAACAAACTAAGAGATTTTTGTGCAAGTACACAGGCAGGAATTTCTTGCCCTCGGTATGAAGTGTTGTACTGTGCTAAAGTCCAGTTGGGGGTAAACTGCCCTGGCAGCTGCTGCTGGTCCAGAGCCCAAAAGCTAAAACTGCGCTACCCATCGACAACTTGCTGCCAGCAGCAAGAGTAGATTCTGGACCTCTGGATAGACCACAGCCAATAAGGCATAACTCAGCAGGAAACTGGAGCCAGCTTTAAGGACTGCATTCACAAGCAACACATTAAACTTGCAGTTTCAACTGGAACCTAGGTCTATGAACAAACTGAGTGCAATGTATTGTTACAGAACATACAGGGTGTTGTACCCTGCATGGTCCTTTTCCGCACACTTTATATCCAGTGAGAACACTACAATCATATGTGATGTCTAAAGTTTTTTTTTTTATCTGAATTTTATTAAATATAGTTTTTTTAGAATAAGAGATTGGCAATGTTGGAGGAAAAATTTAAATGTTGTTTAATGAAATAAGTAATGTCTTTTTCACATTTTTGGTTGTGAAACTCTTTCATTTTTACCAAATCATGTAAACAGTGAGGAGCAAAAGATGTGTTGCTGCTCATTCGGTAGATGTTGGACATCATACAAATGAAAGGGATACCCCACCCCAAAGAGGATTCTTTGAGACAACTTTAGATATATATAGATGTAATCCAGGAGGCCAGGGACTGCTCCACTGACACTCATGTCATTCTTATAATAGTTTCTAAAACCCAATCAAATGTCTCCATCTGCCATTGGAGGTTATTGAGACAGAAATATTTTCTGGTCACAATAGAAATTACACAAAGACTCAAAACCACATTATATTCTTTTCTAAACTGTGTGGAAGCTGTACCGTGCCTTTCGATGCTCTCTGCTAACATTCATCATATGTTTCCCATATATAATCTTAGATGTGAACATGTTTCTGTTTCCTGGAGCTTTTTCTTTTTTTTATCTTGTAAAAGGAGAAGTGAATTTAAGTCTTGTTTGCAACCATAAAGTTTTATGGAATTAAATTCCTTTCTAAGGAGCTGATGGCATATGAATAAATGTAATGTTTTTGGAGATATGACATCAATATTCGAAGAATGGCATTGTAATATGTCACATCACTACAACTGTTTGTCGATGAGAGTTGCCAACAAAATGTATCATTTCAGGAGACTATTTCATGAAGATCATCAAGAGAACGCCAAAAGTGTGCAAGCCATAATCAAATGAAAAAAGTGGCTACTTTGAAGAAGCTAGAATGACATGTTTTCAGTTGTTGTCGGACATATACTTTTATGTATATCAGGGACTTTTTGGCTTTCTATTTTATGACCTCATTAAAGGATATTCATGTCTGGCTGATTGCTGATTAGTGTGTCAAAGTAATTGATGGAGATAAAGTTCAATGTGTTTTTTATGAAGAATGCTGCAAGTGAAATACATTTGGTATCGACCTAGTCCTTAGACCATAAACAGTTATCACATGTCGTTTCTGATATCATTTGTCTAACATCTGTTTAATCATAAATGATTGTGATTAGTGGTGCAGGAAATAGAGGCACATGTGGGGCAAATCAGAAGTACTAGTTTAAACCAACATCTGGCCATTTTTACTTTGTCATTAACAAAACCTGGAAGTTAAACAAAAGCTGTAGACACATTCTGTGTTAATCGTCTTTATAAGATGCATGAAGATAAACTTCCTTAACTTTAAACTATCATGGTCCTATTCCAGTCATCAAAAGTCATGAAATAAATTGGTCATAAATTTAATTATTGGGACACTCGAGTGTCTACAAATTCTAACAGGAACTTTTCCTCTATCAGTTTATTATGATCATTGAGCTTTTTCAATTTCTTTACAAGATACATAAAAGCACATGCTTGTAATCAATCGCCCAGTGACGCAATTTTTCACAAGCCCCATGCAAAGGGTACCTGAGTGTCCAAGATATATTTACCATCATGAGAGAGAAAATACAATAAATGTATATTTTTCAAGAGCAGGTTTAAGAGGAATAGAATATAGGAAACTACTATAATCTAGTTTTGGTGAGAACATGTCCACTAGAAATGATATTGTCTCATGCACCTTTATGCAGCACCTGTGTGGTGTGTATTTGATGATTGTTTGAAGCTCAGCTCTGGGACATGTGAGTGTGCGCTATAATGAGGCCTCACACAGGAGCTTCATCGCTCGGCACATGCAGCCATATGTGAGGCCATTGTTGCATGCATTAACATACGGCAGGTCAAGTGAACATATGCACACTCAGAAATGACTAATGACGGATCACATGGCGATTATTTTTGGACTTTCCTGAGAGCTTGCACCCTTCCAGTGGAGCCGGGGCAAGAGAACGACAGACAAAGTAAAAAAAAATTGTTTGTGCCGAATCACCTGCTAAAAGACTCCATGAGAAGAAAGGGAAGGAGGTGAAATTACAATAAGTTTTTTAAAAAGGAAATCGAAAAAAAATCATCCATTCATTGGTAGTGAGTTAACAAGTATACAACTTTTGATCAAGCTCTTTAATATCTATACTTCCCTCTAAAGTAATTTGCTTTTTACCATGAACCAATTTCAAGTTTTCTCATGAAATGATGACTCTGCTAAACTTTTAATGAAAGGTTTACTGAAATGGGTTTTAAAACTGATACTTAACTGATACTAGCTGTTGGACAAAGTATGATAAAAGTAATTATAAGGTAAGTTAATAAAAAAGATGGAAAGAAAAGTATTTATGTGTTTAGATTTTTTTTGTGTGTTTAGGTTGAAGAAATCTTTCATTTCATGTTCAAAACATTCAAAACCCCTCCTCTATATTTAAAATGTGATTCTTTATTTGTATAACAACGTATAAAAAAAAATATTAAAAAAGGAAAAAAAAAACTTGCACAAGAATATGTAGATGCTCTAATATCCTACGTTCTCATTCAAGTCCAGTTTAATATTTTGAATCTGACTGAGAAACAGTTTATCACACCAGCTCAATACATTTTTGCTGTTGATCAGCGGAAAAAAGTAACAATCTGATGGTTTATAAAGGGATAAAACATGGGCATAATTCAGTGCATTTGTTGCTTTCGGAACACAGTTGAGCTGTTGTGTAAAATGCCTTGAGCATTAAAGATGCATGATATGAATAAGGAGTGAATTAACAGATTATCATTTATATATGACAGATTGCTGACAACTTTACAAACAAATTCAGCATTTTGTGACTTCAATGGATTTTAAATGATTGTCTGGTAGAGCAGATGCAAAATTCTGGAAAAAAAAGAAAAGATGCAGAAGTGGTCCGGTAGGAACCCTTTCTGTTTTTTATGTCAAAATGAGATCACGTTAGAGCATGTGGAGGCTTTAAAAAAAGATCTGTGCATTGATAAAACATTAGCATATTGCAACTGTCGTGGACACCCAACCCACCCATATACTTGTTTAAATTAATCAACTGACTAAATTGCTTGGTATTTACTTTTTTCCTATAGTAACAAGTGTCACTTACAGAAAATGTGCATTTATGCTTTATGCTAGATTTATGCTTTTCAAACGACCACTCTCCTGAATAAATGTAAATAAATTTGATCTTTATCCCCCACCTGAAATGTAATCTTTTGTATAAACATGGCTCTCTTCTTAAAGGGGAAATGCTCATACTAAAAACAACTAGATTTCAATCCTGATTGAAGAAATAACGGATACAGTTTATGCCAAATCAGTCATTTGCCAAGTTTAATTTACTTCAGATTATTTAAATTGACATTTAAGGCCCTGTACAAGGCAGCATCTGGTGGAATGAAAATAGCTGAAACAACCCAGTTCAATTACGCACCATAGTTTATTACTTATGGCAATGATTATCTTTTTTCCGTATGCTTTTCTATCCATAATGTAAATTTTTATTCATTTTAAAAACATATATATGTAACAAAATGTATAAATCCATGTCATGTTTATGCCACATCTATTATTACTCGTGCAAAAATGTCAAACCTCATGCTTATCAATCTACATGTCACATACTCATACAGGCCCTGTTTAGAGCAGCTGTGCTAGAACCTGGAGCATTTGTATTTTGCTCATTCTTTCAGAGAGTGTTGGACGTGTTGGGTGTGCTGGCCCGGCTCTATAGCTTTATTGGTTGTATTGAGTGTGTTGGCGGAGAAGAAGCCATGATTTGCCAGGCTGTAAAACTGCATGTTTGTGTGTCTATGATGGAGGAAGCAGGTATTAGCTCGGAGACCTCGGTGGTCCCTGTTAGCCATTAGTTTCCCCTCCAGCTGCAGTGTGAATCTGCCACAGCGACTCATTCATCACACACACACACACACACGCACACGCACACACACACACTGAGACACACAATTGCATTCCAACAACACAAAAAGGTACATTCAGACACATATTGTACAGCAGCCAGCCTATACTTACCTGCACAAACATGCACATTCTAATCCTCCATACAATGTTATGGAGATATTGTCTTTCATAAGGGTATATGTTTGTTATCAAAACAGTCCTATGAAGTGTATGAAGGAACCTTCTCCAACTTCTGGAAGCTTGTGTAAATGCAGTAACTTTGAGTCATGTTTATTATTGGTTTTTGGTTGTTTGTTGGGTGGAAACATGCATAACATTAATCCATAAAGATTAAAAAATTTTGCTCATTGTAAATTTAACCATCCAGAAGGTAAATGTAACCATACTTCCAGTGAGGTCTATGCAGCTTTCTGCATCAGAATTTGAAGAAGAAAATAAAATCTACTGCAATTTATGAAGGAAGCTAGTAAGTAGAATGGGCAACTAATGAGTCAAATGAATGCCATTGATATGTTCATAGTTTGTTTGAATGTTTTTAATTTATTCTCAATTTGGCAGTTTACACATTGGAAAAGTATAATATTGCTCTTGGAATGCAGAATTGTCTTAACATAGATGATGACGAATGAGCTTTCATTTAATTCCTCTATTGGTGGTTCATTACACCAACAGCATGTTAAGGGCATCTCACTCAGCATGATGAACAACGAGAACTGTAAAAACCCCACTTCTTGCAACAACAATCTCGTAGATGGTTAGTTTTAGAAGCACTTGTAATGATATGCGTGCAGTGTCCCACCCCCGTGATGTCACTGCACCACTACCAAGAATAGAAGTCCAACCAGCCGCTACAGTATTTTCAAATTGTCGGTGCTAATTTAGACTTGATTTTAAAAATATGCTTTTGACTCTTTGCTGTAAAGTTCAGATTGAAGTTCTAATCATAAGTCAACACTTCACTCATGTATTTACAATAAACAATTTCATTTGTTTATGAGAAAAAAAGTAATATATTTCATAATTTTTTGTTTCAATTCAAAGTTGAGCACCATTGACTTTAAATCAATCAGTCATGAGACACTACAGACAATGCTATTCTGAGTCTAAGTTTAATGCATCACTAGAAGTGAATTTATGTTGTTTGAAAGATGGAATCAAGGGATGGGTGAGATCCCAAAACATCACAAACAAAGTGACTCTTTTTATTTGAACTCCAGCTAACTGAGGTAGTTTAGTTTGGCGTTCATGTATCACAAACTATAAAAATGACAATAATAATTTCAAACATTGATACAGATGGGGACACTTTCACTATGATGAGACCAAGCCTTGCACAATATCTAAGAATTCAAAAGTTCCCCCTGACCACCAGGCAGCATTTTTTTTAATTTACCGAGCTCTAAATCCAAATAATCCAAATGACAACAGGGTTCACTCTAATGTACTTCACATCAACTCTGATGTAGTAAAAAAAAATTTCTTTAAAATGAGATTCCATTAAGCTCATGCTATAACTAGAAGCTAGAGGCAATCACTCACTACTAAAATTGAACATAAGTGGAAAAACAAAAAACCATAAACACAAACATGAATGTTTTGGTGCCCAAAAAAATTGGGCCTTGAAGGAAATAAAAAAACTATGTGTTTATGACATTAAACAACAAACAACATAAAGGTTACAATTAAAACTGAAAAACTGGTTCTTGCCTGAAGACACTTAAATAATAATTGCTACTCTAACAAATAAACAACAAAGCCCGACCCTTAATTTTGATCTTACAAAGAGCAATTCTTATGTGTCACACTTCACAAATGGGCATTAAAGTTAAATTAACACTGTGTGTGTGTGCGTACGTGTGTGTGTGTGTGCATTTAAAATGAACGCATGTGTTTAAGGACGCTCTATAGCTGCAGGACCCTGATTTAAATTGGAAGGGAAATTAGTGCAAAAGTCCTGGTCATTTTGTTGGAAAGCAGAGATCTGATGCCTGCATAGGGTAATTATTCCACTAAAGCGACTAACTGACATATATGGTCACACAGGTCAGTTGGTGTATGACAGATTTTTCTCTCTCTAAGAGCTAAAACAGAGACTCATTAAATCCTTTACTGCAAACAGAAAAAAGCACCGTTTTAAAGAAAAAAAATTGCAAAAAGACACTTTTGTTAATTTGAGTTATTTAAGTTGCTTTAATTTACTGTATATATTCATTCTTTATTTCTTCTTTCTTTTTGATCCAAAAAAAGACATTCTTGAATATATAAAATGTGAAGTAAATATATGAAGTAAAAGTTTAACATTACATTTAATAATCAAAATAGTGTCTTGTGTTTTCATTATAGTTGAATCATTTCCAATTAGATTTTGTTGTATCTGCTTGGAATTTATGAAAATGTTAACACTGAATAACTAACATTATTCAACACGCTCAACATAAATTTTAAAACCTCATGTTATGTTAATTTCTCTGGAACATCATTGTCGTGATTATCACAATTTCTAAAAACAATCTAAACAAATCCAAATAATTATTGGTTATGTCCCATTACTGATTCAATATCTAACCATTTCAGTCAAAAGCTGGTGAGATGGTGTTCATGGTTTATTTAGAATAATTCACCTAATAATAACAACAAAAATTATAATAATAATAATAATAACACTTTTTGTTGTGATTTGGAAAGTCTTAATTGTAAAAGTTATTGTATCATCACATTGGTTATGGATGTTGGCTTTTATAAGAGCAAATAAAAAAAGGGGGATGTCCTGTTCTTTCCGACTACACCAAGCATTGAGAGCTTTTTGTAAAATCTTGTAAAAATGAAATTAGTCAAATTATGTTGTGCCCCCTAAAACCATATCAAGCTTGGATTAATTGCACAGTATTTAACAACAAATATTTTTTTTTTACAACTGACCCTATTTGGCCTCCTCTGTTGCTGCGTTTACACCAGATGTTAGTAATGGCACAATTTGGTTTGGTATGGCTTTGCTCAGCTCATCAGGGTTCACCTTTGTTTTCCTCTGGCTTAAGTGTCAATTCTAAATAGCCATGTTTTATACGCATCAGTCAAAGCGTATCACACTGCCATATCAGACAGGTTTTGATTTCATTTTGATTAAAGTCAGACAAACACATCACAAAAAAATGGAGAACATGAAAAGAGTGGTGCACTTTATGCTTTGTATGCCACATGTTTTTAGCTCATTTGAAAAAAAGAATCATATATGTAATGTAATCATATAATAATATGTTTTGCTCTGTTTCCTAAAATTCAAGAAATGTATCATGCATAGTTATAGTTCCAAGTTTTGGTAGCTCTGGTTTCTGACCAAAAAAAAATTGCATGTTTTTAGCAAAATGACCACTGTTGTGTGTTATCACATCATGCATTGTTGAAGTTAGTTGTGCAGATTATCTATTATCATAAATTGGTGATCACTAGAAATGAAATCAGGGGGAAGTGAAATATAAAATATGCACACAAAAAATCTGCACGCTTAATAGACAAATGCCCTGTTGATTTCATGGAATTGGTTGTTTTTTAATGATTTTTTTATCCATATTTTGTAGCCGCATTGCATTTTGGGATAGTCTGCTGATTGAACAGGTGGCGTTATATCCAAAGCACCTGTCCATTATCTTTTTTTAGCTGGTCAGTGGAGAAGTTGAAGTTTGCACTAATTTACTAAATTGAATGGTTAACTGACCCATTTCTGTCTAAATGATGCTTGCACGAGTTTGCTGCATTGTAATTGTGCATTGAACAAGTTTAAAACCAACATTGACAAAACAATGGTAGTGTATGGTAGTGTGCAAAACTAGAAAGCCCAAGTGGTTTTTAGTTCAGAGTCAGAACCCAACCCAAGACAATGATGATTCTGTATACAATTCTGGATTGTAAATTTGTACAACACAGGGTTAAGATCTGTTAAATTAATACATGTTGTGTACATTTTTTTTTTATTAATATTAATGCATTCAATTTATATAGTGCTTTTCCAGAGCTCAAAAACTCTTTACAATTATCAGAGCATTATTTGGTCACTCCACATTCACACTCTGGTGGTGATAAGCTACGTTGGGAGCCCTCAGCTGCCCTAGAGCAGTCTGACAGGACACGGCTGCCATTCTGCGCCTACGGCCTCCTGACCACCACTAAACACACCCCACCAGTCACTCACATCCATACTGGGCAATGCGGGTGAAGTGGCTTGCCCAGATTCACAACGGCTGAATGACCCAGACGGGGATCGACCTGCCAGACTTCCGGTTACAGGACGACCAATTTCCCCACTTTCCATCCCAATTTAAAGTTCCACCAATAGATTGCAAATTACATTCTGCCAAAAGTTTGTTAATGACAGTGTGCCATTACTTCAAAACGATACATATGCAACATCCCCATCTGAGTACTTGAACTAAACATGTAAAGAAAGTAATTTTTCTGGATTTATTTGCAGTGTGCCGCAATTGACAATTATGTAGTCAAAATGTTTTGTTAATCACAACATTTTCTTATGAAAAGACCTCTCTAAGATTTAATAATTGCTCAAATCTTGAAGCTAGATAAGGGCATGTCCGAAGGAGAGAGAGGATAGTTCCCTTATTTTTACAATTTTTTTTTTTTTTCTGCTGAAAGAATATCTTGACGAGACACTGAAATAAATCATGCAGCTGAAATCCAGAGGTAACATCTTTTATGGACTCCTTCATGTCATCCATCTCCAGAGCTGGGAGTGAATTATCAGAGCTACAAAAAGAGAGGAAGATCTATGTTTTCTGAGTGCCAATAATAGCTTAGGACAGAAATACATACTTATTTATTCTCGTCATAAGCTCCAAAGGCCGACAATGAGTGATAAGTATCATTATTGTTTGGCGAGATTGTACTTTATGTCTCATCATGTTTTCAAAGGAGAAAGAGATCAATTTCAACTTGACGTCCAGGACATATGCAGAAAAAAATGAGGAGGTGCACTGCAACCATGTAGCTTCATAAATACACTTTAATGCAAATGCAGCAGAAGACAGCATAGAGAAAATTCAATCTGAAATCATTATCAGAAATTAATTAATTTATCAATACAACTATAACATTCTAAATTGTATTATGCCAGGTCAAAAAAATAAATAAATACATAAAGTGTTACATTTTAACTTACCTATTAGCAAAAGCATTTTTTTATAATTTTTTTTTTTATATAAAGTTTGATATAAAACTTTAGTGAAACAAAAACAAATTACAAAAAATCTCTTTTGATTAATGCTTTGCATCTAATTTCTTTTTTTTTTTCTTTTGAAAGATATGAAAGAATCTAGTTAAAAGAAAACAAAAAGGTAAGGATGCAACTTCAGAAAATGTCACAATGGATTAATACAAATTTTAAGAAAAGTCCTTGCCAACTGTGAAGTAGCAAAAATGTGTAGGAAAATTTTAATGGGATCTGGCAACCCAAATAACAAATGTGTGTCTTGTGAAATAATAGATGAAATGACAGATGTCTCACATTATTAATTGTAACTTCAACATCATTTTGAGGACCATTCCCCTCAGAATGGAGCTTAATAAATGAAAAACAAGAAAGTGCACAAATCAAAGTACATGGCTACACACAAAAATCTTGACTGTCTGAACTTTAATTTAATTTAATTTCCTGCTTCATCCAAACATGAAAACATACTCATAAGCTCAAATTGAAAAGGTGAAGTGTGCTTTATTCCACATTGACCCTGTCTGGATTAACACTGAGCATTCATGAATACAAACAGCGATGCATTAGTGTGCGTTAATAGCAATAATAAATGCATAACCTGCAGGTTTGAAGCCTTGACCGGTTTGAGGAGTGCATCTGAAGAGTATCGCTCACCTCAGTGCTAGCATCTTTGCTCAAGAGGACCAGCATGGGGCAGGATTCTATTACAACAACTGACCCCTGTCTCTCTCCAGGATGCCCCCTTGGCTCTCAGCCGAGCTCTATCAGGCCCTGAAGAGCGGTGCGCTGTTTTTTGTCGCACTGTGATGCTTGGGTAACTCAGAGCTCATTAACCACGGCGTTCCGAACGGCTGCTGGCATACATTGCTGCCTTTATCTCCAAAAGCCCCTTCGGACGATGGCATTGTCTCTTAGTTTTAATTAGATTGGTTCATCAGGAAGCTGTCTGCGAGTTTTGTGCATTGGGTGCAAGTTCTCTATTGATGCAATTGATTTCAATCTGAATGCTTTTTTAAAGGTGCTTCAATTATGATGCCTAAACTCGCAAGAACAACTTGATGCTTCAAAACTAAAGTTCACATTAAAACTGTGGGAATCAGAAGTATATAACTTCCATAGGGTAGTTATCCAAAAAGATATCGAGAACTAGTCATTCATTGAGATCCTGTTGGTGAAAGTGACCAGTTGACCAGATATTGAGTGAATTTGTGCTCTGCATTTAACCCATCTCAGTGTAAACACACAGCAGTGAGCGAACACACAGTGAACCCACGGCATTTGGCAGTTGGGCGCACATGGAGCAGTCGGGAAACTGGTGCCTTACTCAACGGCACCACAGCTGTGGTTGTTGAAGATGGGAGAGCAAGTGTTTCACTCACACCACCTTCAACTCGGTGGATCTGGGATCAAACCGGCAACCTTCCAATCACAAGTCGATCTCCTTATCCACCGGACTATAACTGCCAGAACTGTACTTTGGGCAGATTTGATTAAAAATCTTCACACAAGAATTCAAGTTTGAAAGATTTCTTATTACATTTTGGAGGTCTCCAACAAGTTGAAATGCATGCATGGTTGAAAAATGTTACGTTTTCTTATAATGTGCATTTTATTTTACCAGATTTGGTCATGACTCCCAAATAATTTTTTTTGTGACTTGTTCGTACTAAAACTCTTCCTCTATGTGATGCAACTAGAGCAGTTTATTGAGTTGAGCTCTGTCTCACCAGGGTTTTTTTTATAGCATATTGTTATGAGAGAAATTATAAACAATCCTAGCAACCAGAGTTACATAAAAACAACATTGTTGTACAAGACAATTTCTGTTGCTAGGACGTACCATGCCACATAGCTGTAATGTACATTTGTGATTCCTGTGGTCATGCTGGGGATGTAACAGTATAATGTCACTTGTATGTGGAGAGCACATCCCCACGACCATCCTAGGTTATATGTGTGATATATATATATATATTTCTGGGAACTATTTTTTTTATTTATTTATTTTTTCTCTTAATTGTATTTATTATTATTATTATTATTTATTTTTTTTTTTTTACAAATGTTTGTTTTGGGTTTTGGGGCTGAACACCTCTTGGATTTTTCTAGATAAAGGTAAAAAAAGGAGGTATTAATAGGGTAAAATCTATTGTCGTCCAGCATGGCGGAAAGATGCCACAGTGGTTCAATTCATAGACACTTAAATAATCCAATAATCCAATCCAATAAAATTATGTTTTTTTTTTTAATGGGAAAGCTTCACTTAAACAACAAGGTGAGCAAGGCCAGTGTTCAGAGATATATTTTGTTCTGCATTTAGTCTTTATTGGCTGACAGTCAAATGTTGTTACATAATACTGCTTTTGAAGTTTTAGCTTGCTTCTCTTGATGTGAAAAATTGGCTGTATAATGAAATGGCTTAGTTTTGGCACTAGAAAAGGTCGAAACATGGGTAAGTGGATAAGTTGGCTATTTCTTTTTGTCAATCAGCCAAACACAATAATAATTCAATTGTATTTATTGTAACAACTTATTTTAAGGATGCCGAATGTGCAAATGTATAATAGAATAGCAACAATAAAATACAATTCTATGTAAAAGCAGTATTTTAACTACATTCTAATTAACGTACATTTATATTAACAGACACAATGTAGAAACAAGTATTCAAATAATGAGTTCAACAATGAGTAAAAAAATTATTATCTTCTACAATGTTCTACAATTTAGGAAGCTCGTCGATAGAGTGAAAGAATGAGTGAAGAGCACCTTCAAGTCGAGCATTCATGAAACATCAGCACTTTCTAGCATGTCAAAAAAAATCCTTTGATGGAGCGTGGAACGCTAGACCACAGCGTTAATGCTGCTGCAATCTTTTTCCGCTTTTCACCGTTGATCAGGGGGCATTGGTTTAAAATTAAAAGCAAATGGTTGAGCATGCCCGTGGCATTTTTGTGACAAAATTTCGCCTCAATGTGGCCTTACCTATATTGAACACTGCATTCTTCCAAAAAAATCTAGCAAAGTGTTAAGTTGGGTTTTATGACCTTTAGGATGCACCCTCAAAGAGGAACCCAGCCACAGAATTCCTCATGAACTCAACAAACAGTCCCAGACCTTTTGAAACATCATCACAGTGGGGGCATCCCCAAATGGTCTACAGCAATACAATAGTGATAAAAAGTGTTATAAAAGATTTAACAATATAAAAGAGGTATGTTGTGAAATCAAACACAAGTCACAATTACTTCCATCACATGACATTTTTAGTGCATCCCAAATCGTGCACACTCTCATCTAATACACTAAAAAGTATGTACATTTTCATCTGAAAATGAGTATTTACTTTAAAGGTGGAGTATAAGTTTTCAGATTGGCATGCAGAATTAGTGTTCTTCGTTGCTCCATGCTCCAGCAATATCCAGCATTTCTATTGTTGATATTAAAAGTTTGTTCAACAACTTGCTGCCTGATAGTTCTCAAAAAAGTTGTTCATTCATTCATCTTCATGTCGGCTTTCTTCCCTTTCGGAGTCGCCACAGCGGAATGAACCGCCAACTCTCTGGCATATGTTTTACGCAGCGGATGCCCTTCCAGCCGCAACCCATCGCTGGGAAATCAAAACACTTGTGACACGTATAAAAAAATCCTATATTTAATGAATTCCCTATTTAAAATTATTTTAAAAAGATATTTTTTATAGTTTACTTTATTGGAAATACTATCCTCCAGGCTACCATGTTGACAGTTTAAATTCTAATAAGATAACTGGTCAAAACAAGGACTCTCCCTTTCCTTACAAAAAATATAATAATAATGTGTCCTTTCTTAACAATAAAACCACAGACATGTTTTAGTGTTTGATTAGTTGATTAGTTTCTCGCAACAATTTTAGATCTAAACTCTTCACAATAAAACATATGCACCATAACCTGTGCTGAAGAGCATCAAGATAAGAGCACCTTTTTATTGGAAGGTCTTGTCATGTCTCACGTTTAACACTCGACCTGCTGACTCTCCCATGAATTAATCAAGAATGAATAAACATGAGAACTCATAATGTGGCTGCCATGTGTGTTTATCCTTTGCCAAGTCAAGGTATTAATGAAATTAACCACATTTAATTAAATATCACAGAATTTAAATGAGAAATTACAGACATTTGAAATCCAAGGACAGCCCACATTTTCATGTAGTTTATTCAGTTTTTAATTTAACTAGTTTACTTAAAATGCAATATCTATATCATTGTAGGCTGTTTCCATAAATGCTAGCATTCATTTTAGTTTTTAGATTGTTGGTTCTTCAAAACAGCTTTGTTAGTTAAAAAGCAATGTATCAAGAGTTGTTATCTAACAAGTTTTCTACCAGAGAAAACTCAGATAAAAATTTTTTAAACATCTACCTGGATCCTCTAAAAACTGCAACATTAAAAATCCCTTAGATGGCTTTTTAAATTAGGGTAAATTCCTAAGAGAACGGATCAGTCATTAAAACAGCATCATTAGGATGTCAACGGAGCCCTGAGGAGAGCCCGGGCGCGACTGTTGATCGTTTCTGCTATGTTTAATGAACAGTCAGAGATACATAACTCCAATATTGGCAAAACATATTAATGAGGCAATTTCATGGGAAAGATGTGCAACCCGTCTGTTTTATCACACTTTGATAATACACTAGATTACTCAATCATGCAACTTTGTGTATACAAACAGTCTTGGGATTTTGATCTTAGCACTTATAGTCACATTTAAAAACTACTTTTTACAATGAAACACATTGAGTGAAAAATAGCACCTGGTTTTCAGCACTTCTTTAACTTGGGATCTTTGACACAGAATGGAAGAGAAAGTGAGAGATAATAAGAGCTTTAAAAGTTAAACAGCATCTGACATTTTTTTTTCTCATTTATAAAACATTTTCACAAATGTTTAATTGTTAAAAAAAAACACTTGGAAAAAAAAAATGAGAAAGTACCATCATAAAATTACCAGAACGCCTATTTTCCAGGTTAATTTTCTCTAACCCTGTTCCCTGAGAAGGCAGGAACGAGATGCTGTGGGAAAACACCATTGAGAGCATTCTTTGTTCGACTGATTGTGAAACTTGTGTATCAATAACACCAGACTTTTTGCTCATTTAACCTGTCAGATGACATCCAATTTTATTATGAAGAGACAATTGTATATTTCGGCGAGCAGTTGCAGACTGATGATGCGAGAGCTTTTGTCTTTTCTTCTTCCGCAGTCCATGCTACATGTTTGCGGTGACATATGTACCCAAGCGTCTCGGGCAGGAAACGTGAACGTTGTCGGAAGCAGAACATTCTAGATGTTCCCAATCTGAATGGCCCCTTTGGTCTTTCAGATTCTTTGAGAGGTCTCAGACATACGGGATGCTGGCTCAAGGATCATGAACTTTATTATTCCTTTATGAAGGTTTAAATAAAAAAAATATCCCAGTCTGTTAATGGGCACACAAAAATCACACCTTACAAAACATTACAACACACATTACAACAAACAAAAAATCCAACTCAGAAGTGTTTCTTTCATTTGCTTTTTTTCTGTTTATTTTCAAATTTTCTACAGAAACGTACAAAAAAATTTAATAAACGATTTTTAAAATCGATTTCAAAATCCGCAGATATTTTTACATCAGCCTTCTCAACACATTGTGAGAATTACTAAATATTTTGTATTTCCACTAAATTAATAAAAAAGAAAAACTGCCTGTAAAAGTACAGATATTTCACAAAATATTTTACTTGAGTAAAAGTTGTCAGTAAGTATTCGTTACCCTAAAAATGTTCTCAAGTAAATGTTATTGACTACTTCAGGCACTAGCTATTATATCTTTAGACCAAGTGTTGGCAAGGAGGGCTGCAGTCCCAGAAACTTTTCACTTCAACCTTCATACAACACATGTTATTCTACTAAATAAGTTCCTGCTTTCTTGTTATAAGTCCGTTGTTTGTCTCTTGAAACAGATTTGGAACAAAACCAAAACCATCTATGACTTTCTATTCTAGACGGAGCACTATATATTGTTTTCTTTTTTCTCTTTATTGTTTATCTGTTTTAGGGTGTATGAATGAACACTTTGTATTTACTTTTCTACACCTTATTAATAGTTGCCATTTCCTTATATAATATGATGTGTTTTAAGCTTGAAAAAAGCATGAAAAACTTCTATGCATTTTTTTTCTGTGTACATATGTAGGAGGATAAAAGTAAAGTAATAGGAGATGAATCAAGTAATTTTTTATTGTTTAGTTATGATGTACATTGCTGTGTGGCTCTGTGTGATGTTTTTAATGGGTCTTCTCTTTAAGCTGTGTACAGTATCCAATCACTGCAGGTTTATTAGCAGTGTTGTGTCATGTAAAGGTGTATTTTGATGGTACAAAAAAAATAGTTTTTGACCTTGCACATCAGTCTGTTGCTGAGGACACACCAAAAAATGTATGAATAGTTTTAATTGTATTCATTGTTGTAATGTACATTATCCAAATTTCTTCAAAAACACAGAATTGCTGAGAATTTTTTTTTAAATGATCAAGATATGGAACCTTTTTTTGGAATTTTGGATGAACTTCTAACTACAAAATGGGAACAAACAACTATATTTAGCTGCAGAGTGTAAATAGCACAAGCATGTTAATTTGATGCAGAAAGCAAAAAGAGAAGTCTCATCTTTGACGGCTCAAACTCAAGCTTCCTACCCAAACATAACAAATTAAATCAAAATCATAAAGTCGCCACCAATGAAACATAAAACTGCTGAAATCTTATAAACATCTGCATGAATGGTGTTATTTGTTCATGCTGAAAGAGGCCACACAGGCAACATTCTCCTTCATTCCTCATTCAATCTCTTGTCCAGAGCCTGAAGCACATTATAATTTGGCTCCAAACACTAAACTTCCTCTTTAATTCATTTTATTTTTGTTTAAGTATGCCTTTACAGTCATGAAGTAAGTCTAGAGCTCTACATAGCATTAAGCAGTCTTTAATGGGCCGTGGCTGACTCCAGCGGCGTAAATTTCTCATAAAGTGACACTTTTATACCTTATTTAAGGCGGAGGAACCTGTCTTGTGCAATCTTTTCCAAAACACAGTCCAAAAACAACATCAGCAGGTCCATATTTCAACTCTGCAGCATCTCAGAGGAAACAAAAAGATCTTTGCTGAATTACAAAGATGGATGAGAGCCACATGAGAGAAATTTGTGGTGTGTCCACTGACTAATATATTTCAGAGTTCACAGCTATGTAAAGCAGATTTTAGGACACACGTGTCTGATTTGAGCAGGTGGATCAGGATACGATTTGAGACTGGAAACACAGTACCTGAAAAAATTGAAAGAAGATTTAAAATAATTTGTACACTCTAACTTAAAAGAAATTGTGTGCAGTAAGGATAAAAAATAGTAAGAGTAAAAAGTATTTCAACAAAATTTACTCAAGTATTAGTTACTAGTTAATCATAATCTGAACGGTATAAAGTAAAAAAGCTAGCCATTATATAGTATTTCCAATATATTACTTTTGTTTTTTTTATGTATAGTCGATTGCAAACTTCAATCAACCTTAACCTACATTACAAAGGCGGTATAACATCTCATGAGATTTGCTATTGTCAAAAATAGCTTCCATTTTAGATTTATTTCCATGATAATAGTAATGGAAGAATGCAGCTAAAATGTAAATAAGACATAACTCTGATGTAACTAAGTAAAATAAATTAGAAGATATATATATAAAAAAAAATATATTGATATCTATGTTTAGATATTTCACAAAATATTAACTTGAGTAAAAGTAAAAGTACACATTTTTTTAAAGAATTCAAAAAGTATTAGTTATCCGCAAATGTGTACATGTGCAAATGTAACTAGTTACTACCCACCTCTAAATCATGCTTTTAACGCTTTTAGTTTATGTTGAACAAAAGTAATCAGAACGTTTTCTTCTGTAAAACTACGTTAGATCTGTTCAGTCAAGTTTCTGATGTGACCTTTCTAAAGAATTAAAAAGAAAGTGAAGCAGAGAGTAATTGTGTATCTACAAATGCAAACCATTCATATTGTGGAACACGAGTGAAACACGGAATGCAAAGGCCATGTGATGTTTGTTTGACACAGAACAAGCCTCATTAAGCCTCCTGCGCATCTAATACAGATGATCATAAATGTTTCAGATTCATCTTTACTGTGGGTGGAGGTATTAAAGCAGAGGCTTGCCCTGTTTCTCTCAAATCTGCATTGATTAAAGATCTGGAAATAACGACTAGGCAAATGTCAGCTTAGCAGTAATTGAAAGAGTTTCTGCACTTCTGATGTGCTGAGCTAGGAATCCGATGGCACAAAAACTGTATGAGTTTTTATTTAGGAGCGTCATCTGACATTTTCATCTCAAAAAACAGTTTATCTAAATTATTTTTTAGTTAAACAAACATAACTTATTCACTTTTTTATCAATATATAAAACTACACAGGAGTTTGTTTAATATTATGGCCTTGGGGGGAAAATCGGTAGCACTAAATAATAACCACACACTACTAATCATGTAGTTAGCATTAGCAAATAGCTTATAAATAACTTAAAGCATTGTTTTCTATGTTATTAGACATTAGTCATTTACAAACATAACTTTAAAGGCGTTGTTACTAGTTATACGCACACACACACGCACATTAAATTATTAAATTTAATTAAATAATTAAACAATTCTTTGAATCTGTAAGATACAAATATAAAATGTTTTGCCAACTATAGAATTTGCATGTCATTTGCATGACAAATTTAATTTTTTATCCTACCCATAATGGTCAAAAATAATAGTTTAGACATTTTAAATGAAGATTTTCTTGAATTAGTGTTCAAATAAATAACAATAATGGTGTTGAGAAAACATACAAAGCAACTATTATTGTTATTGTTTGTAGTACTAACACCATTTATTCTCTCTCTCTCTTTCTCTCTCTCTCTGTCTATATATATATATATATATATATATATATATATATATATATATATACACACACATATATATATATATATATATATATATATATATATATATATATATATATATATATATATATGCTGAATAAATTTTATTTCATTATTTAGTGATGATCAGTAGTCATTTATAAATATAAACTTTTTACAATTTTAGAAACAGTTTGTTTTTATTAAAAAGTGATTATTGAGATTATTAGAACACATTAACGAATTGAAAGTTGTAATGCTATATGCTATATTTTTGTAACATCAAGCTACCTTTTTCCAGAGTTAGTTGTCACCATCTACTGCACTACTGCATGCTGGGAAATTCAGACATCAGGGATGCTGATGATGCTGAACTGTCTCACAGCAGTTTATACCCCAGGTAACTGAGCGAATAGTCCTGATCAATAACCCTTTCCATATTTCCCTCTCGATTCAAGATAACGGACGCGCAATTGAGCTCCTTTACTGAAAACCCATCTGCTTTCCTCACACACACTCTGTGAATCGTTTGAATTCACACAATTATGAGGCCCTGTGAAGTGAGAAGCTTGGGTTTGTAGTGCCATCTTTGAGAGGCAAAGCAGCCAAATTAAAGGTAGATGAAGGTGGCTAGAATAATGTCTTCCCTCCAGAGAAACTTCTTTTAAAAATCATTCCTTTCTTTCCTCTACCTTGACAAAAAATTCTGCTTTCAATCAAACCATTTGCCCCAAAAAGGTAAAAGGTAAACATGTGAAAGTTTTTAGTTCTCAAAGTCAATTAGATGTCATATCTGCTACATCAGATTCATGTATATTTCATGAGGGTGCCTGTCAGCAGGTTAAACTTCAAATAGATGACGTAACTTACTATTTGAACAAATATTTAATTCCTTTAATTAGAAAACGCAAGAGAAGAGAAAGAATGTAGTCAAAAACATCTATTTATTCTATTGATGTATCTGTTTTAATAGCTCTACAGAAGCGAAACTCATTGGTTTCAAGTTCATTGGTGATTAAGACTCACAAACCAATCAACACATTTTCACTGAAGAGAGTGGTGGGGTATACAATGAGATATGACTTAAAAATATTAGTGGTACATTAGTATCTCAATCTCAATGTCTCGATCTAAATGTGTATATTGATAAGCACTTTTATTGGCTTAAGAAAATGTAGTTGTTGTTTTGTCTTTTTTACATTTTTTATTGATAAATACATTAAGAGTTTCATCCATCCATCCATCTTCGTGTCAGCTTTGTCCCTTTTGGGGTCATCACAGCGAAATGAACTGCCATCTTATCTGGCATATGTTTTACGCAGTGGATGCCCTTCAGGCTGCAACATCCACACACACTCATGTACTATGGACAATTGTTTTTACCCAAATCACTTATATCACATGTCTTTGGACACGGAGTAAACCCACCTTCTTGCTGTGAGACGACTGTGCCACCTACTGCGTCATCGTGACACCCATGATACGAGTTTGGTTCTGGAAAATTTGCCAAATTTCAGTGCCAAATTTGATATTGGTCACAATGGGTTAGCCTATAATCAAATCTCTAAAAAAAAATGATATCTTAATGATCACATATCAAAAAAATTATACAAAAATTATCACATATGCTATGTGGTCCTGTTTTTTTCTTCAAATCCCATTTTTAAAAGAGACGATTAAAATATTTTAAAACTCTTTAAATTCTTCAAAATAGAATTATAGCATTTTGGAACTAACCTCTTATGTGTTTCAACCAATACACATAATATATATGCAAATAAGTTCTTTGCAGAAGTTCTTTGTCCAGACTTGTTCTGGACTCCTGGTTTATATCCAAAATATATTAAATCGTGTTCCAAGGGTGAACAAAGTCTTTACAAGCTTTGAACAACATGGACATCAGTGATTGATAACTACATTTTTATTTTTGGAGTGGAGGATCTCTTTAACAGTTTACAATAAAATAATAAAAAAAGTCAAAACATTTTTAAAGGGCTTTTATTTTGAAAACTCAACTCTTAGATGGTTTTCAGGCACAAATCTGTGCATGAAAGGTGCAAACTCACTCCTGTTTGAGTTGTTAAAAGACATCAAGTCTTTTTATTTAGTAAAAGTAAAATGGCATCAAAAATTTTAGTTGTTTTCAAACTGATCGTTTTTTGACAATTAGTTTGTAATTGTAAAAGTACATAGAAGTATGTTTTACAAATTTCGACCTTATTATTGCCTGCTCTGAGTATGGGTATTCGTGTTGAATAAGGTTACTAGCAGTGTGACAAACCATTTATACTCTTTCAGTAAATATTTGAATTATATGCGGAGCTCTCTGATTCACTTTCTTAGTAGTGTAATTGGAGTATAACTGTCTGACTGGTTGCCTTACTAGCAGCTCTTTTTCACTCTTCTTTGCTTTACCCCATCTGTAACTAGACATGACAAAGACCATTTTTAAGATGTAATTGATTGTAATAATGCAGTAGATCCAGCAAGCTAACTTCTCAAACACCGCAATCAGGGTTTCTGCGGGTATATTTAAGACCTTTTTAAGAATCTAATTTAACAACTATATCAGTCAAAGCACACACAACACTTTTTGCATAATATACTTCAAATATATTGAAAAAAAAATCTAACAATCACTTTTATGTTTTTGAGTATTTACGAAGCTTCAAATTCTGGCAACCCGAATTATGACTATTATGTTTTTGGAGCATTTATGCACATTTTCTCAGACTGTCTAAAAATGACTATCATTTTTTTTTTATTATAAATGCCACATATAAGCATTTTCTCACTCTCTGACAAAAAAAAATCCATATCAAATTAGCTTTACATGAACATCTGAAAAACATCACCTGTGGAAAAAAATTCTAAAGACCTAGAACCGTGAATTTAGGTCTTTTTAATGGCTAAACTTTAGACTTTTTAAGACCTGCAGAAATCCTGCTCAAAATGGCCAACAATCGGATTGATTTGTTGCGTGAAAAAGATGCTTTTGGTTAGAAAACTAATTTGAGGTTCTGAATAATGGACTAACTAATTAATATAAGTTATTCATTAAAAAGATGAAATTTCTGAATAATGGGAAGAAAATGCTAAATAAAAATTAATATGAGTGCAACTGATGTAATATCAAAATGGTGTTTTTTATAAGCAAGCGGTTCTCTAGTGTGCACACATAAGTGTCTCACAAGCACAAAAAAAACTATCTATCATTCTGAAAAAACATACAGATCTTCCTTCCGTCTTTCTGACATGCTGTATCCACCGTCAGCGTGTGCTCATTCTGTTTGTTTGGTTGCCTTCTTCACAACTCCAGAAGGATTATTTTTCCTCCCAACATGTAAAACGTGCTTAGAGTTGCTCTGTTTCGACTCTTTTTTTCCAGACTTTTCACTTCCCAGAATCCTCTAGTGTCCCTTCTTGCTTCCAACTCAATCAATACCTCACACTATGCCTGGGGCGCCATTCTACAAAATACTACATCCAATTTACACAGAGAAATAAGCAACTTTCCAGCGGGCAGTACATAATCACACAAAACAATAAGAGCCAAGACACAGCGCAGACGATTGTAAGGATGCCACTGACCTCCATTTACATGGGAGAATCACACCTCAGCTCTGCTTTGGATAAAAGAGCCGGTTTGGGCTGTTGAGTCACACCTCGAAATCTGCTTCAGATGTGTATGTATGTATTTGTGTGTCACGGTGGCGCAGTCGGCTCACTAGCATGAACCTCGTCTTTATCCACCAAACTCTCTGAGGACCATACCTAAACCCCCTGCTGAGAGGAGAGCGCGCTCACTTTATCATCACACACACACCGGCATACTCTTACAGAAAACAGGTAAACTAGGAAGGTGGTTTGAGAAGCAGTACGTTCACAATACATATAAGTATGGGATACTTGGAATACCAGTGGTGTGGAATCCAAATGTATGTAAAATTAAGCCCTTTGTTTTATTATGTTTCCATTTATTCGGCAAGGGTGAATATTATATTTATAACTTAATTTTAACCATGCTTCAACTCACACAGACATATAGCTTTCCACCAAGGACTAAAAAAGCTGCATTTGGTCCATTTCATTAAGAGTGTAGCTAACCTTTTTTTTGTAACAAAGTTTGACACAGTGTGCAATGCATATTACATATCTGATCAGAGCTTGCAGCTCAGTAAGGGGAAACTGGTAACATTAGTGATGATACACTTCTGATGTGATTTGAGAAGAAGTGAAAGAGGTAACGTATTGCTCCAAATCAAAAAGCGTAAACCTAAATCATATTTCAATAAATCAATTGTGAAAATTCTTTTTTGATTACTATTGATGTTAGTACATGAAGTGAACATAACTTATACAAATACTAGAGTTATCAAAGGTGCCATATAACTTTTCAGAAATTTCTTGTGTTTTAGTAGCCTTGTCAAAAACATGCCTCAAGTCATGTTCATATTGGTTCATGCATATTTGTGTAAAATTATGTTTTCTTTTTTGATAAAGCTCAAAATGTCTCAGTGGGTGTAGCCACAACTGCCCACTAACCAATATTGCAGCTAATGTAGCTCATTTTAATGAAGAACGTATACCGGAAGAGTAAGAGTAGTAAAATCACGTCAGACAAACAATGAAAAGAAAGTTTGTTTTTGGACATCCCTGACTAAAAGTTTATATAGCTTATCAAAAGATACGTGTCAGAAATTTGATTTTCAGTGTGCCAACAAACAAAACCCAGAAGGAGGTGCGGCGAAATCATGGTGGTGACAGAAAGATAAGGCACATTACTTTTTTAAGGGTGCAGTCTAGAGTGGGCAAATATTTATTTAAAAATCTTTGAAACGGGCATAACATGGCATCTTCAACCTGACGAAAATGGTACTAAATGTCATTTATTTTACACGTTTTTGTACAAATAAAGTTTTTTGTTTTATGTATGAATTAGCAAAAGACAAAACAAATATTACATACACAATAATAAACAGTGAAACCCTTATAATAAAATTCTCTATCCAGAGTAAGACCAATACACTCTGAAGAGAGCACATATCTAAGAGTTTCTTCACTCATTCTTCACCAAAAACTACATAACTAAAGATGAATGTTTGCATGTCACTATAAAAAAACAACTGCAGAACTCCATTTGACCTATAACAATGTAAAAACAAAACATAATTTTTTTTATTGTTCAAGTTGAATGGCCCTATCAATTTAACTCTATTTAGAATAGGACCAAATAGACTCAGAACAGAGGTAAATTAACACTTAATAAATAACTAAATTGTGACTTGAATATGTGTTTCGATTTTTGAAAAATGTGTAAAACTCTCGATTTCTGCTGCATCAGCAATGAAAAGGAAGATGTATTGAGATATTTTTTTTTATTACGAGAGAGGTATCTGAAGAGTTTCTGTTTAGCGCAGGAGCTGAAGCTCTACTTCAGTATGTTTGCTTCTTAATGTAACATTACTTCAGAAGTCTGTGAAACAGTTTAAGAAGTTGTTGGTGCTAAAGAAGCAGAGCAGCAAAGTCTGGCTGTATGCCTGAGGAGTTCCATTGTTTTTTTTATGTCAACCTCTAATTTAATTGTGTAAGTACTAGCCAGTAAAATGCTGATAATACCCTCACATTCCAAACAATTAAAAAGTATAAAACTAAGTTGAATATTCACAGCCATGAAGCAGATCAACTGTCTGCATGTGGAAGGTTTGCAGAGACATGACAACAAGCTCCATTATAATTGGTCAGACTTGTTACACGTTTGAACACTCAAGTTAGAAAAATAAGCAAACAATGTCCTTTCAGTATGCAAAGTTATGTTGTTGATGTGAAAGGGATGACATATTTTATTATTCAGAACAATAAAATTGATTCATGAATTAATCGAGTGTAAAAATCTCATCTAATTTTCAAAGGCCTTTAAAATAGCATTTTATGTTTCTAAAGATGCTCATTGTGTATTATGTTTTTTAGCATATGTTAATGCACAGTCATCTCTAAAGCAGGTGTATGCAATACAGTTTTAAGCATCACTAAGGTGTTTATTGTCTTTTAAACACAAGCTATTGTGTTTAATTGAGTCACATTTGTTTAAAAATACATTTTGCACTCAAAATCTGGTTTTAATCTCATTTGGGACATTGCTGTTTTAATTGTATTTTTTTAAGATAATTTTATTTATTTCAAACAGTAAGTGACATATTTCAAAAGAAAATAATACATTGACTGGATTTTTGTAAAGTTGGGGTCATATTGAATATATTCTCCCATTTAAAATGTAGTTTATTCTTCTTATCATTCTTCTTTCATGGTTCTGGTGCAATAATTGCACAATTTGTAGCCATATTGTTATTCAATCAAGTTTAATTTCTGCTTAACAATGATGTGAACTGTGTTCTTTACACAGAGACAGCTTAGCTGTACATTAAGTAACATAACTGAACTCAGTCACTATTTGTTTTGTTTTATACAACTTTTTGTATTTATTCACATTCACAGAGTTGTCTCAAACTGCCTTGTGCACCCATTGGTCAGACTGTCTGCGACTGTCAAACATTGAATAACAATAATTTATTTGTGTGCACATGTGACAAAGAAGAATGAATGGTCACCCCAAAATACATTATTTATGGACCCCGAGTGTCAGCCCCAGTCTGCTGAACTCGAACCGCCCCTGTTTCTTCCTCTTAAATTGGTGAGATTTCATTTAGGAGAGCGCAAAAGTGATGTGTTTCCTAGCCAAATTCACACAAAACACGCACAGTGCACATTTGATTTACATCATAAGCACGTTTGGCTACAGAATAAGTAGTCTGACACAATAAAAGGTATGAACGTGCACCTCGGAATAAAGTTAGCCCAGGCATGACAACACAATGCTCCGCTCCCCTTGTACACATGTACCTCCTCTTGTCTCACCTCATGTCTTTGTCTGAATTTCCTTTGCATTGTGTTTACTGTATATGCCAATAGTGTAATATTAAACAAAACCAGTGTGTCCGGTGTCAGAATGATAGATTACGGCAGCCAGGCAAGGTCACCCCAGAGGGCCAAGGAGCCCTGTCTCACTCTTGCAGTTAACACTATATCCGTATTGTATGAGTGTCACCAGCAATCCAATGATTTATTGCTTGGAAGGGTCTGCTCAATTTTTTTTCTCTTCTCCCCTTTCTCGCTTCCTTTCTTTTTCCTGCCTTACCAAATTGGACATTTTCTAGAGAAAGAGGCAAAAATATCCCAGCACATAGATGAGGCTGATCTGCTGCTTGCTTTGAATAGGTGTATGAGGTTTGGGAGGAATATTTAAGCTTACGTATGCGTCTGGGACATTGTTAACTGATTTTCAAAGCTGTTGTTTGATAATGAGGAATCATTCGTGTGGCAAAGAGGATGACCGTATTCCTGAGTGAATCTCACAATGGCTGTCAACAACATGCATGCTTGTATCTTACAATAAGAGGAAGTATTGCACTAGCTAACGCATACTTTACTTAAAATAGCTGTTTAAATTTCTGCTTTATTTCACTAGAAGTTTTTTTTTCTGTCCTTGTGGTTTAAGTTATAGATTGGATTAAAGTCATACATATAATACATATAATGATTTCTTTAATAAACTGATTTCAGGTGCACCACAGTCAGATAAATAGCTAAGTACTATTCAAATATTAAACTTTCCCATATATACTAATCCAGAAATTTTTGTTTTATGAAAAATTGGCACACCCCATCAGCCTTTCTCCACACGTTACCTGGAAAACTTCTGCAACCAGGTTCAAAACCCATTTTTTTAGATGTATTGCTCATATGTCTACTACTCTACCATAGTTAGGAGGGTTTTGAGTGTTCCCTCTTAAAAAGTTGATGGTGGAAGTCGCTTGCTTACTAATTAACACTTAATTTCCAAGGATTCCTTCGAATGACCATCTCATCAATCATTTATCTATTGTGTCTTTAAGATTCGAGGACTACCTTTCTACTGTGAGAAAATATTCTAAGCTACCTGTTATGCTTTTGTCTTCCACTGTTTACTCATCACATGCTTTTCTGTCTTCATTGCTGGATCCCCAAAACACAGCAAATTTTGCACTCTTACTTTTCACTCAAGACATGCAACAAAAATTCTGATGAGAATGAATTAGTTATTTCCTGTAATAAAATTTGTGATCAGAGGTGTGTTTTGACAGACAGATTGAGCACATTTATTTTACATGTTACATTTATTTTAATGTTTTCTCTGTTTTTTTCTATTTGCTATTCTAAATATATGTAGCGCAGTCAGTCACCTGCACTAGAAAATGACCCCTAATTGCTGCAAGCTTCGTAAAGAGTTTTTGTGTGTGAGCTTCATGGAAACTGCTGTATTATCATTTAACTGCTTAAATTTTGAGCAAAGAGGGCCATTTGATTCAATTTAGCTGCTATAGCTATGATGTTGTTCTTCAACCTTCGTATGGTTTTTGGGTCTTTGAGACCTGTTTTCAGTGTTCACCAAAAAAAATATATGTGCAATTGTTATTTCAAACAGAGTCTTACTGACCCTGGCAAATTTTTTTGTGTGAAGTTTATATATAAGATGAATAAACTGTGAATAAAGTTGTATTGTTTAGTAATTTCTTTTTTGAGGATCAGTTAATGATTTATGAATGCATTTTTTCACAATTTAATTTATAAAATGTATTTGTTAGTGAGTCATGAGATAATTTAGAACATGTTAATAAATTATTAACAAACTATTTATAAGCACATTTATACATAGTATTATTCAAAAGAATAGTAACTGTTCATCTAAAGTGAGGACTATTTATGGTGTGTAAAGCATTAACAAATGAGACTAAATATTTCAATAGTCTTGTTCCCTCTGCGCTGTGCGGTTTTCATCAGTTTAGAATAAAACCAAGCCTTTAAATTTCATTTGTTAAAGCTTTATAAGTTAGAAACAGTTCTCACTTTAGAAGAGCTCACGAAAACAGCTTTATAAAGCATAATTACTCTTCACTTTAGATGAGCTCACACAAACAGTTAACTGACAGCTAGTAAATGCTTTATAACTATCTAAATTAGTCATGAGTTACAGTAGAATTATGTGATAATAAAGCATTTATTATCACACTTAGTAACAGTTACTATACATCTGAATAATACTATGTATAAATGAGCTTTTAAACAGTTTATTAATCATTTATTAACATGTTATAAATGATTTCCTGAATCATCTACAAATTACAACTTATTGGTTTTTAAATAGCGAAAAGTGTAATTTACAAATGATTAACGGATTCTCAATAAAGCATAACATTAATGTTATTAAGCAAATTATATAGGTGCTTATAAATCATGAATATGCTTAGAAATGTGTAACAACATAGAAACAATGGTTTATAAATTACTTGTTAGCTTCTTATTAATGCTTAATAATTGATTAGTAGTGTGTAGTTATTAAAAAGTGCTACCACATATTGACAAATCAAATAACGAGTTTCACTTTTGCTTTTGTACTTAAACACTGATTCTAAAAGATAAATATTTCTCTTTTGGGAGGATTTCTTTCTCTGTTGTTTCAATTTTTTTTACTTTTTATTTGCAATAAATTAGCAATTTTAGCTAATTTTTAATCGTTTGAAATAATTACTTTTTGAATTGCCTATTTAATGACACGTAAATAATTAAATATTAACCAGCCATACAGATGGTTGTTACGCGCAGACTAATTTTATACACTTACAACAAAAATTAGCAATGCACAGTAGCAAACTTCTTGAATTTGTAAACAGAAACTAGCATGTTATTTATCTAGTATAACTGATATAGCTCACTCAACCCCATTTAATAATTTTAATACTAAAAAAAAACTACTAACTATTGTCTTCTTAGAGAAAAAAGTATTTTTTCAGTTTCTTAAAGCACCATCAGAGGAGATAATTTGTTCTAACCTTTGGCTAATTTCCACAGACTTTCTGCAGAAACACCATTTGAAGAGTGTGAATATCCTTAGTTAATCTGTTAAAGAGATAAAGACGGATGGCTTTTTTCTCACTCCTACAAATCTCATTACAGGGCTCATCTTCACCTACATCTCATTTCAGAACAGTTTTTCAACACAACAATGTCAGAGAGGAAAAGAAAACTGCCGCCGCATGTTTCGATTTTAATCTCCATCTTCTGGGACTCACTGCTAGATTTCTATGTTCTTCTGCAATTTACATGTTAAATTCTGTAAGCCCTAGGTAGTTTGTGCGGGAACAGTGGGCGGTGTCGTCTGCAAACGTTCAATGAATAATTTCATCTCAATTAGAAAACCAGGGCAACACAAATCTGCCCTTTAGCCCAAAAACTACTGTTTCCACGTTCTGTTTGCGTCAAAACCATCTGATGCCAACAAGTGCAACACACGAAATGCTTTGAGGGTTAATTAAAAAGTTCCAGTATACAAGAAAAATAAGACGTTCATTGAAGAGATACTTTATATCGCAAACGTAAAATGAAAAGAAATAACACACAAAACCAAATACCTAAAAGTATTTATGTAGGTCAAACATTTTAGGCAACATAGGGAAATTCTCAGTGCTAAATCAACTCTAACGGTGTGAATCCATATATGGCACTCCCTTAGTTTTAACAGTGGGCAACCATTGACACCAGCAGTGTAGATTTAACACTAATGTGTTAAATTTACGCTAAAATATGTCAAACGTTGGACCTGTATACAGCCAAAAGTGTAAAACACTATTTAGTTTAATTAACACTATTAAAGTTGGATTAACATTACGTGATGTGATTTTAGACCCTAGTTAAAATTTTACGTGACTGTGGTGTTAAATTAAGCTTGCACAGTGCTAATATAACTTTCATATTGTTGATTTAACACTTAACTTTTCTGTGAATGATCTTTTCGTTTCATACATTTAATTTATTACATTTAAAATTATTATTAGTTGTTAGTTCGGTTTTTTTTGTTGGAATGTTTATCATCAATTATTAAGAAAGAAATATAACTTAGTTTAGTTATGATGAATATCAGACCAATTACGTGCTAGGTATTTTAGGCAAGTTTGACAATGAAGAAATAATCATATCAATAGCAAAAGTTTTATTATATAAGTCAATACTTCTTTAAATAAAGATATTTTTCATCCAATTAAAAAGTCAGTGTGAAATAAAGTGTAAATCATGTTTAAAACTTTAGACTCTGCTGTCTGAAAAGATCTGCAGCCACTGCTTTATATATATATATATATATATATATATATATATATATATATATATATATATATATATATATATATATATATATATCCCATAAATGTTTTTTATCCGTTTTCCAGTAGGTGAAGCTGAGTGGTTAGGAAGGCTGTTTTAATCTCTGGCTCATCTCCATTAATTATTCAACAGGTTTGCGCTCGCCACTGGACTCATTAGGGCAGAGTCTCGACCCAGCAGATGGCTGCGAGAATGAATCCTCTCTTCACTTTGGGTGGATTTATGCAAAATCACTCATGAAAGCTAAGAGAGTGATGCTATTTCGGAATCTGCACTGATGCTACTAGTTTCACAATGAAGCTTTTTTCATTGTTGAATTCATTAACTGATTTTTATATATATATATATATATTTATATTACTAATGTGAAGTATTTTGAGTGAAAAGTTTAATCTTCTCCTTTTGTGGAGCACTTTAAAATAGCTACACACTACTAATCATTAGGCAAGCTATAGCAAATAGTTAACTAATCATTGAAAAAGCATTGCTTCTATGTTATTACACATTTGTAAGCCGTTTATAAATATAACTTTAAAGGTTTTATTCTTAGTTAATAAGCATTTATTTAATATGATTAAAAACCATAATTATCTGCTTTATTGAGGATCAATGAATCATTTATAACCTAAACTTTTTACTATTTAAGAACCAGTTAGTAATTAGTTGTAAGTGATTTTTAAGATTGTTCAGGAAATGTTGCAATTGCAGTTTAGGCAATTCCTATTAGGCATCAGGATGGAAAGAAGTTAAAAAGTGTTCAATTTAGACTCAGCCTATTTTATTATTTTAATTTATAAATGATTAACCAATCCTCAATAGAGCATGAAATTACTTTTCTTAAGCAACAACTTGATCAACATTAGCAGAAATTATTTATTATATTTAACTGCAAATTGATCATTTGTACCCACAAAATGAGAATGTTTTCAAGTGTATGTCACGTATGTTGTTTGCCACAACTTTATTATCAATGAAATAAAATCAAAGAGAGAGCTGCAAAGTAAAGGAAAGGCCCTTAAGGATTTGAAATCAAGTCCATCCAAGACACAGCTGCTTACCAGCGAGCAGGATAACCACTGAACTGAAGTTTTTGAAGATGTGACTTTAGTTCATCAGTTTTGCATCAAAAAAAGTTACTAACTCATCACAGATGCTATGTAGACCTAAACTTGCTGCTTCAATATGAATCATATTTTAGTCTGAGGCATACAGTGAACCATGCTAATGTGTGGCACCTTGGTATAAACTTGGTAAAAAAAAAAAGCCTCCTCAGAGAAAAAAAAGCCACATTCTGGAGATGTTTTGGCTGATGTGAACTCTTCCTCCCATAAATTTTGTTGAGACTCTTGAACAGTGTTGTTAATTTATGGTTGTCTCTTTTTACCGTAGTTGTCTCTTTTTACTCTGGAACAAGAGAGTGAAAAAAAAAAGTTTGTACCAAGATCTAACGTATCAAACAATTATTATTAGAAAAATGCAATGATTATAATTATTATCAATGATAGAGACATTAATGTCTAACATTTACAGACTGAGTAAATGTGTATAGGCGATTACATGTGTGTGCTTGAGTGGGCGAATGACGTAGTATAACGAGTAAGCATTGCGAAAAACTAGCCTCTCTTAAAATGCTCTAATGTGAGTATAACTCATTTTTGGGTTTTTTAATAAATTGTCACTGTTTGCTGTGTTGCGAACACCTGCCTTTGGAGTGTTTTCTATCTGAAGAAATTTAACAATTTTAATCTCACAACAACAACAATGTTTCAAAGCTGTATGTACTGCACTGAAGCAAATGCAAAATGCTGAAATCATCTGTTTTTTATTCTCCTTTCCTTCAATTCCGCTTATCCTACCTTTCTCACATGATCAGATCTTCTCGTAGACTTATAATATAAAATATCTGCTATTTCCACTTTTCTGTATAGCCATATTTGGCTGTATATAAAAGAGATGTGAAGTAAGGAAGGAAGAAAAATATATTTCTTCAGTATATGCCAAGACATAGCAAAAATGAAAACCAGGCACAGGTTTGAAAATAAACGTTTAAAAAGTTTTAGTTAAAAAAAAAAGACCTGAGCCTTGATTTGTAATCACCACACTATAGATGAATGCTTTGGAGGTAGGTTGCAAAACTGAGGGGAAAGTAAATCTCTCTTTTCATTGGTCTAACCATAAAATCTGTTTTCTTAATGAAGCTTGGTTATATTAAAGTAAGAAGAGGTTTATTTTAGATTGATTTTACCACATTAAAGCTAATATGCTAACATTGACAAAATCTATAGTGTTGTACTGTATATGTATTCAATCAAATGAGCATTTTGTTGTAGTCTATTAAAAAAGACTACATTTAAACCGAAAACGAAACTTCTGGTGAATTCTTATATGACTCAAACAAAAATTAATCTTCAATGTAAAATGATCACCGCACTTCTGTATCGTGACAGCTCCTAACACATGAAGTTATCACATGCTCTCAGAGAGGACACAAGCCCACACCAAAGCCTGGGCTCAGTGCCACCAAGAACGGGACGTCCCACGAGATGGAGATGGAGAGCAGCATCAAACCTTATCAAGTTTCCTCATGTAAATATTTCAAAGCCTTTGCCTTTTATTCCACTTGGATGCTCGCACCAGTGGAAAAGTGAAATGCTAAATTTTAATATTGCTCAATTTTTAATGGTTGATAAATTATAGGCTGCTGGAGTGGCAGAGGAAAGTAATTGTTAATAGATCTGGGGTATTTGCAGCAGAGGATGTGGATAAAGCATCCGAGCACTGTAAAAGATGACATGCTTAAATAATGCAGGGGAGTCTGAGCCGTCACATAATTGACCTAAAATATGTCGCCCGGTTGAATCCGCTGAAGCATGAGAGCGAATCGCTTCACGTTAGCGCTGCTTGCTCACTGTCCTATTAACTTTAATGCTTTTTTTCTGATGTTTAAGATGTCTCAAACACAGGCTAAAGCTCACTTGATACATTCTCAAATTGACTCAATCTGTGTATTACCAAATAATTCTGTCTGCTTTCCACTTCTATTAGAGACTGAGACATTGGTGCTGAATTCTGAATGATTGCTGGGGCCTTCCCGGAGGCTTTGATTTTATCTTTTGCACTAGAAAAGGATTAGAAGCCTTTCCATAGCAGGGAATTTAACTAAATTATTAGCTATTATATTAGTAAGCAACCCTTAAATAGATAGTACTCAAGACATATATTATACATGGGAATATTAATTTTTTATGAATTTCTCATAGAACCTAAATGAAAATGTTTTAAAACAAGCTCCTAAAGTCATATTTCGAGAGTTTTCTTCATGTATGACTCATCTGAGCGACTAAACTTTTGTTGACCATAAAGTAGGCCAAACATTTATAAACTTATAGTAATGTTTAGATCGTAGAAATAAACATACCAAAAAAAAGTCTTATATACTTTATATAAAAAAGTAAAGTTAGAGTTAAGTGAAGTAGTGTTAAAGTAAAGTTTTCTCTTTAACAGATAAATACAGGAATGGCTCCCTTCAGCACCGACAGCCTCCGTAATTCGATCCCAAGCTCTGTCCTCGGCTAACAAGTATTTATTAAGTGTTTTTAGGTTCAAAATTACTTTTTGTTTCTGAATTTTGAGGATGAGGTGAGTCTCATCCATCACAGCAAATTCACTTCTTTGTCTTTAAATGAACTAAAGGTAGTTGTTTTCATTGTGAGGATTTTTTTAGGTACGCCTAAACCCTAGAAATTGTTTAGGCACTCTTGCTTAACCATTTAAAATAACAAGTAATTATTTTGTATATGTATTGTACATGCCTTTGGCAGAATCCAGACATTTTAATCTATATTAATAAAAAAATTAAAAAGAAATAAATACATAAACTCATTAAGTGTTAATATAGATGATTTTATTAATTATACTTCTTTTCAGAAAATGGGGATATTTGATGAGAAATACAAACATGACAAAGTGTAACTAGTTACATTGATCACTTTCTCAAGAGGTAAACAATGAGAGTAAATATTATTTTCTACAGCATTTAATTTTTTTAAAGTCACAATCACATCATTAAATACTATTCAGGGGTACAAAATCAAATGACATATACTTCTGAACTAACGTAAGGTGAGCTGAAAATGAAAAAAAAGGTGTCTATAACTCATTAATACAGGGAAGGTTCTCCCATAAGTGAAATTAACTTTCAAAAGCTGGAGGATTTTGAATAAGAAATTGATAAATTGTGATAACCAATGGCAATCACAGGTGATATGGATAAATTCCTTTTGTGTTCAATGCAGAGGAAACTTGTTTCATTTCAGTCCCATGTAGCCATAATTAATCCAAAATTAATTTGGCTTTTTAATGGTGGATCTGTGCTTTTTGGGAATGCTAGGGCTTGCTGATACCATAACAAGCTAAAAGCCAATCAGCAGGCGCTTGGTCTTAGGGGCGTGTATGTTTTGAGGATTTCGAGTATTAACATTGAATCCCAATCATTGCACACCCCACCTTTAATCTGAGTTACTTGAGAATGCTTAGTTCATCAGATCTCAAGTTCTGGATGTTACTGTACATTTCAAACTAAACAAATGCTAAATATGAAGCTAATTTTATTGTTAAATACTTTTAATCTGTAAAACATTTTATTTCACAAAATAATTACACTGGTTACTAAAACTGCTTTGAGTTTAAAATTAAAGATACGATAGAAGAGAGAGAGAGAGAGAGAGAGAGAGAGAGAGAGAGAGAGAGAGAGAGAGAGAGAGAGAGAGAGAGAGAGAGAGAGAGAGAGAGGCTGTGCTCACTAAAACAGACATCATTAAGCAGGGTGGCCTGACTATTTCATGCACTGAAAAATTTATGAATGTGGACACAGAGGTCATGGGGACACAGCTACCATTAAAACAGCCCAGCACCCCTTTTCTACAACCCCCTCTCACCCCCAAGCAGCTGAACTCATCCTCACCGCTGTGTAAACCCTGCATTTGTTCCACTCAAGTTCAATTCAAGTTTATTTGCACAGTTCTTACTTTTATCATTTCAAAGCAGCATTAAAATTCTTTTATAAAGTAAAACATATATTTGATTCAAAGTTGATTTGAATTTTTTTCATATTTTTGATTCAAATTTGATTTAACTTTTTTCTCTAGGTGTAAAGATTTTTTTTTGTTTTTCATTATAAAGGTATCATCTGAAAGGTCTTAAACTATAATCAGTTAAAGAAAAAAAAATGTCAATTAAGCATTGACCAGAAGTGTTTGCCTAAAATAAATTGATGAATTATACTTATTTATATTGGTGTGAATGGACTGATTTTGAGAACCGACTGTATTTATCATGAGCACTATGTTAGAAGATTTGCCCATGTTTAACTCTCTTAACCTGCATTTACACAAAATATCTGCAGACTTTTGGAATATGCTCATTAGTGATGGGAGGAGATGTAAAAAGATGAGAGAGAGAGAGAGAGAGAGAGAGAGAGAGAGAGAGAGAGAGAGAGAGAGGATGAATAATGGGAGTCAGTCATATTTGCGTGTAATGAATTACAGAGCTCACACCCTAACCTGCCTAACATTTTACAGAGGTTGCACGTCTCTCCACAGCATCCAATTATATCATCATTCTGGCATTTACCTGGACATGATGATTCACGGCCGCATCCCCACTCTGGCATAATTCATGGACGGACCTAAACTAAAATATTCCTTCTTGGCTAACTTGTGTCCAGTAATTAAGACTTCTCTGGCTGTTGTCCTTTCGATTGGGAGCAGCTGTCTCTATTAAGCACTGGGGAGTATGGGATAGCTGATTATTCTGCCATCACTAGCGCCTGGCCTCCATTCATTTGGACCCCAGCTCTATTTTAAGACCTCCTGTTTGTCATAACAAATGCCATGTAATTTGTTACAAGAAGAATTATGATGAATTTATGTCTTGTTGTGCATGCTAATATTCTGCTTTAGTACTTTAAATGACAGGAGGGACATAATGCAATGGCTAATTTACACTCTTCAGGGGGTTTTCAATGGGTTTAGAATAATGTCTCTAAAATTAATTTATATAGACAGAATGCAAATATTTTTTTTTGAAAATGCTATAGCATTTACTTAAATTCTACTAAAATGTTGAGTTTACAAGAAATAGTTAAGTATTAATAAAATATGTGAAGAAAAATTTGAGATTACTTAAATAAATAAGTAGGGCAGTTGTGGTCTGGTGGGTAAGGAGATCGACTCGGAAGATCCCCGGTTCGATCCCCAGATCCACCGAGTTAAAGGTGGTATGAGTGATGAAACACTTGTGCTCCCATCTTCAACAACCTTAGCTTTGGTATCTGTGAGCAAGGCACCAGTTTCCCGACTACTTCCTTGGCGTCGCGGTGTGTTTGTTCACTGTTGTGTGTGTACACTGGGATGGGTTAAATGCAGAACACAATGTCTGTGTATGGGTCACACCATATCTGGCTAACTGGTCACTTTCACTAAATGACTAAAAGATTTAACACATGCCCTTGAGCATGCTCAACGTAGCCCAACTCTCTTACATGTCCAAATCTTTCTGAAGAACATGGCCTTAAAAATCGGGTTGAGCATCCTCCAATTAAGCTTATTTACTTTTCATGTTTTTTTAAATTGTCAATATTATTAAAACACAACGTTTGAAAGGTTTTAAGACACAAATGTCACTTCAGAATGTGAGTTCCCCATCCCTGAGTATTGATTGACAGCCTCATATAAGTATACTCTTAGTCAGTTTTCTGTTTATAGGAACATTGTCTCCAACATTGTCTGCCCGTGCGTGTCAAACGGAGGAATAGAAGTAATGGCCCCACAGAACAAACATCCTTGCTCTGTTTTCGGGTGTATATCTTAACACCAAAGTTTTCATCTTCTAACCAGAGAGGATCAGTAGAGTTTCGTACATGTATGGTGAAATTATGTTGCTGCTCTTGCAGCTCTTGTTTCAAATCCGATTCAAGGACAGTGCAAGTAGCATCTTGATCCTGTGCTCTTCTGGAGCTAGAGATGTGACATAACAGCAAATTTACATTCACAGCAACATGACTCTAAAACAGCATTAATTGTTGACAACTCTAAACTGAGCACTTTTAACTCATAAGTATGATGATTCTAGGTTGTTTTAATAAACAAAAAATATTCCAATAATATTGACCTTGATTTATAATCATGACGTTTACATGAAGGCAACTTATTTTGTAGAACATAGTTACAATATTGAATATGGTTTAAAAAAATCCATACTAGTTTTTATCTTTTGGATTTTAAATGTTGGTAGGCGCTTTACATAGAAACTCAATGTCACCATACAGGGTTTGAAACACATAAAACAGCCACAGAGATAAAACAGGTAAAAAAAAATAACATTACAGAGAATAAGTAAAATAAGAAAATGAAAATAATTAAAATAACACTGGATTAAAAAAATTCTACTAATCTGACATGTTTCGTATATCTGGTGGTAACTTATTCCATTGCGACGGCAAATTCACGAGAACCAGAAGACGATTTGGGGGGCCTGGGAAGAACTAGAGACAAGGATGCGGAGGAACGGAGAGAGCTAGATTGGGTTTGTACAGTGAGCACTTCTGAAAGTAGGAAGGTGCTTAGTTATAGAAGGCTTTGTATGTTGGTGCACTGAATTTGAACTGAATACAGATTGCTATGGGCAACCAGTGTAGACTAAATAAAACAGGAGTGATATGTTCTGAAATGGGAATTCGAGTGATCAACCTAGCTGTAGCGTTTTGGATAAGCTGCAGTTTATGTATAGACTTGGATGGGAGACAGTGAAGTAAAGAGTTACAAAAATCAAGCCGGGAGGTGATTAGTGAGTGAACCAAACAGTAGTGATAATGTGGAACGAATCCAATTTATATTTCTAATACGAAAAAAAGAAATGTGTGAGACAGCATTGATGTGGGCATTAAAGGACAGGTGTGCGATTCCAGCAGCACACCCAGTCTCTTGACATGCTCAGATGGCTTGATGGTATTGCAATCAATAGTAATGGATTGAAAATTAGCTTCGGAAAGAGCCGTTTTAGAGCCGACAAGTAAAATTTCAGTTTTACTACCATTAATTTAGAGAAAATTGGATGTAAACCAGTCTGTGAGGGATGTAGAAAGACAAGTTTGAGAAGGACTAGAGATATACAGCTGTGTGTCATCTGCATAGCAATAAAACGATAAACCAAATTTCCTAAAGATATTGGCAATAGGTGGGAAATAAGTGATGAACACAAAAGGACCAAGGACTAAACCTTGAGGGACACCGGAGAAACCATGGTGGGTTGAGATTGAACATTTTTATAGCCACAAACTGTGAACGACCAGATAGATACGATTAAAAGCCGAAGCAGAATTTTATGATTGATGGTATCAAAAGCTGCAGAGAGATGGCCAGAGTCAGATTCAAGTAGAAGATCATTGTATATCTTCACCAGTGCTGTTTTTACATTGTGAAACGGAGGCAAACCAGATTGACATTTCTCAACTAGGTTATTTGTTGCTAGGAAGTTTTGTAGTTGAGAGGCCACAGTTCTTTCTAAAACATTAGTTGGGAAAGGGAGCTTTGAGATCAGGCGCAGATTGTTAAAGACTAAAAGATCAGAGCCAAGTTTTTTTGGAATCTGAGTTATGATTGCTTTTTTTTTTTTAAAGGCAGAAGGAACCACCCCAGTAGTTAATGAGGTGTGCATAATTCCGGTGATTAAAGAAGCTAAAGGTGCTAAGTTAGATTTTAGCATGACTGTAGGAAATGGATAGAGTAAACAAGTTGAAGATTTTAAACTTTTCAATGCTGAAACAATTGCTCTTTGGGAAGGCTGAAGGATGTAAGTTTTGGAGACAAATGTGAAATGTTATCCAAATCATCAGGTCTGTCATGTTATGGTGAATTGATACTATTTTGTCGTAAAGTAGCTTAATGCTTTAGTAGTATATGCATGTGTGTGTGTGTGTGTGTGGGGGGGGGGGGGGGGGGGGGGGGGGGGGGGGGGGTGCTGCGTGTGTGTGTGAGTGTATTAAACCTAACCAAGCAAAGACAGACAGAACTTTGCTCCGTTTTAAATGACATGAGAAATATTATCATGTAACAAATACATTTAATTGAAGGCAAATATACTCTTTTTACTTGGATAAAAAGTATATCAGATACTCCTTAATGGATATAACATTTCTCATCAGAGTTCATTTTTACATTTACTGTAGGCCAAGCATGAACCAGTGAGAGAGTGTGAGAGAACAGACAGGAGTGAGTTGGAGAGCAGAGAGGCGTTCTCTACTCTCATCCAGCAGGTCTCCAGATCTAACAAAGAGGTGCGCGAGCTCCTCTGAAGGAAATAATGGCCATGGCTGGAGACAGCAGTAAACCGGTAACGACTTCACACTCCAGTCTGTTCAAGAGCAGAATGACAAATAACTCTCTAATAAATGCTGACCCACATAACATCATTTGGTGACAGTAAAGGCAGCTTCTGCCAGCACGGACGACACCTTGTCTTCTTTCTGGGTCAGACGGTCCGTTCACTTACACACACGCGCACGCGCACGCGCGCACACACACGTGCTAACACTCATATATACTTATAAACACTTAGAAACACAAAGGTAAGGTCTTGAGGGTAGATAAGGGATTTAATCTCTTTTGTGATTACATCAAACCCAAATGCATAACCAATAATTGACAAATTATGCTTTTATTATTTTATTACAATCCATATTATTTGTAGTTTGCTAAATATAAACAAGACATCTTTTTCAAGATGTGTATGTAATATTATTAGCTACATTTTGGTAAAATTATTCTGACATTCTGAAATAATTTCTGATAACTATGCGAAGGAGTATTAATAGAATTAAATTGAACATTTATTATTGTGCATACAATATTGTGTGGGGGTAATTTTTTTTTTACAGAAATTATAGTTAATAAAGGATCACATTAATAAAAATAAAATTTGCTGATATGATTACCACCACTTACACAATTATCACATATATATTCTTCTGTTTTATGTGTAATTGCATTAGCGGAGATTTTTAACATGCAAAAAAAATTAAACTGAAATTGTCTTCTAAAATGTCAGAGTTTATTTTACAATATGAGTCCTGCTTTAATTTCACTTTAATGTCATTGACAAAAAAGTGTTGGATATTTGCCAGCTATGGGTATTAGATAATGTATGGAAACATGTTTGTGATTCGTTAAAGTAATTAAAGGTAATTGTATTAAGTTTGCAAACTTGTTAAACCTAGTTATTCAACAAATGTTTCCATATGTTGACCTGCTTGGTTGAATTCAATTGCAATTCCATTTAAATTTTACTTCCAAATAAATTGAGTCACAAACTATATTCTTACAAGTAGATTTTTTTACTTTATTTTAGAACTTTATAATTATTAACACATTTTACTGGTTTTCTTTAGTGTTAAGTCAATTATGAATAAACTCATCCAATAATTTGAGTTTATTTCTTTAAATCTACTACTTTTGATAAAACTTTTTTTAATGAAACTTTTGATAACAAGTTTTTTTTACATGAACAAAATTACCCTAATGGAAGATGATATATTAGTGCATCAGTGGTTACCACCATTTTAACATTAATTTAACCCATATCTTGAGTAAAAGCAAAGGTAGTTCATTGAGACTTCAAAAAAGAAATCATTAAAATAATGACAGAATATCCTAAACTGCAGATTTGATTCCAGTGTCATGATAGATGATCAGTCCAAGCTGACAGCTATTATAAATGACAACACTGACTCTTCTGGCACCGTCTCCGCTTCTGAGTCGTTTTACCACAAAGTGCGTAATGACTGTAGGCTACAGTGCGCAGATGTTTCCGTGGCGACCTGGGGTGCGACTGTACTGGCAGCTGCCTGGCAACCACTGAGGCCCCCACATACATGAGGGAGAGGGGCCAGGCTCATTATGAAGGATGGCTCTGGTGTGCACAGGCCGGGGGGAGGCACTTTAAAACATATACCATATGCAGTCAGGATAGAACTCATTTATCAGGGTGGAAATACTATTTTTTGCACCTCAGGTCCCTCCTCTCCACTCACTCACCCCCTCCTCTTGCTCTCGCCTTTTCACTGGGAGATTTGACAGCTTTCGAAAGGCAAAAATTTAATCTCAAGTGTCGACCGGCCCCTTTGAGTGCTCCATCTCTCTTGTTTTCTAAAGCACCAGCCACTCTGCGATGGGAAGATCGTTGCGCGCTTCCATGTAAATTAGGGTTCACCTGAAGTGAACAGACAGAGTGAGCATGTTCTAATGAGGTCTTGCAGCCAGGGATTGGGACTCCGTTCATAACACACGGAGGCAAAAGCTCTTTGGAAATCGCATCATTTGCAAGTGATGGTAAAAATGTGCTGCTATTTGTTTTGGCACGTCAGAAGTAATGTGCTTTCGGAAATCTGCAACAGGCTCATGGATGTGGTCGGGTCATCTGTTATTCCTAATGGTCTAAATGTTCTGCTGGCAGACATAAAAAATTAGAGCCACTTTATGTCATTTACCAAAATTCCTAATTAATTCAAAAGAGCTACACAGGCAGTAGAGGAACACTTGGCTGGGAAAGATGGCGTCTGAAAAATATCTTGCTCCCCTTGTGCTCCATTTGTCTGGAGCACTGGGTGACGGCTGCTTTATCCTAAGCAGCAGGAGCTTTAATCAGGGTAAGTGGCAGGCAGTGTTTCTCCGCAGGATGAAGGCCTCTTATACATCATGCGACTCTTCCTGGTGCTTACCACGTCAGTGTCTTATCAACAAACTGAATCTTTATGGCTGACTTTTGATGAAACAAAAGTAAAACTGTCAAGGATAATAGTGGCTTTTTTGTTTCTTTGCTTTGCTTTTAAATGCTGGTTAGTTTATACTGTTTTTATTATTTCCCTGGATAGCAGGTGGTCTGGAAAATATAGAAAGAATTTAGAATGTTGAACTGTAACGAAACACTGAAATGTTCCATTTTGTGTTTTGAGAATAATACAACTTCTTTTTTTCTATTTACTGCATTAAAAACACATACTTTAAGAAAAACAAGCTGTAACTTGTGTGGAATTCTTCAAATCTGAAGGATTTAGGATTTAGGCTTTAAAAAATATCTTTTGCTTAACAATCTGTAAATATTTTAAATATAGACAATAAGTTTAAATGACGATTTTCATTGATGCAGTTTATCCACCCTAATGACATTCATATCTACTTTAGAGTTCAAATCTATAACTTAAGTTTATTTTTAAATATATGTGAGCCTTCCAAAATCCCTCCAATTTCTATATCTGAACAACTTTGCCAAATATTTGAGTTCTAGTTTATTTCTGAAAGACTCAATTAAATGCAAGTAATGGTTACAAATTTTCTCTGTCCTTCCTGTGGTGCCTCAAGGCACTTCCTCTCTGTGTCTGCCTAGCTTTACTCATCTAGCGTCCTCCACCCCAGCACCCTTAGTACATAATCTACTCACTGTAAGAATAAATGAGAACCATAGCCAACTTCTTTTTATATGCTCCCCACCTTGGCCTTTTTCACTTCTTTTTACTGTTTACACTTTCCAAACACATGGAAGCGAAAAATAGAGTGTCCAACCGTGCGGCAACAATGCGCCAATGTTAAAGGCCACTCTCCTGGAAACACACCTCCATCCCAGATTCAAAAAATGTATTTAATGCAATTAATAATTGAAGACGTGAGAGCACATGCTTGTCAAGATGATAGATGCATGCTCCGCCAACAATGCTGGGCTCTGCGGGAGCTGCAGGACTGCCGTGCTGACCTTGAGTGGCGGCAAAACCAGAGCCAGGCCTTCTCTCGGCTCTTGCATGGGCCCCTCATCAGTAACTGCCCTCATCCCAATTAGAGAACTGTAAAAACATTCAAATTAATGCAGCCTTAACTCCGGGAGCAGACCCACACTCTCTTAATTAGGGAATAATTATTCACATTTTGATTTCTAGGGGAGCGATCACACAGAAATTATTGCACGAGCTCTAACAATGGCCTGGCACTGAAGAAAAAAAAATCCACTCCAAAAAAAGTATATTAGCATAAGGAAGTGATTAACACTTAATTACAGTGGAAGCAGAGTCACTATTAATGTTTGATAGCTCCTGTCAATCACGATAGCACTCTTGCCTATGAGCTGCACTGGATAAGTCTCAGATCATCTTCAGTTGTCCATCAAGTCAGTTGAAGAAGTTTTTTCTCTCTCTCTCTCTCTCTCTCTCTCTCTCTGGGCTTGACTGCCCCACCTAGCGTTTGGTGATTGTAGAACTTTTAAGCAACTTGAAAAAAAGAAGAAACTAATACACTTAAACTAGGAGATCTCATAATGTTTGTAATGCACATAAAAGAAGAACACTAAAAAACAACAAATGTTCAGCATGAAGTATCCCCCATTTTTTTTGTTTTTGTATTAATTCCAGCTACTTTAATCCTCGTGTTTGTGAAGCTATTTTGAAGCATTCACAAAAACTATATATGAATATTTTTTAATTAGTTGGTAACGAAGCAAAAAAACAAAAACAAACAAACATTAAATTCCAGTATGCCTCAACAACAAACACTAGAAATCTAACATAGGCAAATCAACTAAAAACAAACCCAAACTAAACCTACCCCCAAAACAATACAATTTAAATAAAAACAAAAATAAATAAATATTCTAAACTAAGTAAAACATCATTTAACATGTACCAAAGAATCTCATAAACCAAAATAAAATAAATCTACATATTTATATATATATTTATGTACACACACACAAAATACAGTGTTTTAATTATTATTAAGTAATCTAGCCAGTAGGTTTTCAGAAAGGGTGAACACTAAACCTTCATCCTTCCACTGTAAAAGCTTTGCTTGGAGCACTATTTCTTCAGGATGACTGGAAATCATTTCCAGACATTATGCTACAAATGCTGTCAATAGAGCTTCGCTTACAAGCTCTTTCACCCATAACGTTCCTTCACAATGCACATGTGTTTTCCTTGCTTCCTCCTGTAACCCCTCACCTCAAAAATTTCTACTGTACTGGCTGTTTAAAGGACGATTTAGTAAGACGGCCATCTCCTCTGTGTTTGAAGGGCTCTCAAGGAAACGACCCCTGCCGAGGCAAGAGCAGACACATGGACCCTTGCATGTGCTTCATTCTCATCCAAGCAGCTGGGCTTTCAACTTCTGACCCTTCCACTTTCAGGGTCAACAAATTAGAGCTCTGGTGCAATGACCCTCTGGAAAGCAAGTTCTTTTTTATTCCATGGCTTCTTGAATGTTGGTGCAAGAACAACGGTTTCATACGGCGCTGGCATCCAGCTTAACAGAAACAACAAGTCATTTTATTTTTTAGGTGAGCTAGTGCTGAAACAATATTGTCATTTTTAAAGATCAAAACAACCACAGCTCATGGAAGAGTCAGAATGCATGAGAATAGATCTGCATCTTTTCAAAGAAAATCCAGTCTGGATGTTTCCAAGAGTACAAGTAAGTTAACCTGCAGATAAGATTTTATAAGATAAGATAATTTAATATGCCATATATTCATCAGTGTGTGGTACAGTGATACTTTGAGATGCAGATGTTTCACGTTTCAAAAAATTTCTTCCGTGGCAAAAAAAAAAAGTAAAAAAATTCAAGACACAAAAACGTGTACGTAAAAAACGTACTGACATACTGGGCACCACGTGTCACCACCAACTATTCTGCTCTCTTATTGGTCAGTTCGAGTACTGATGCTGTGTGTTCATGCATAGCATCCTGCTCTCCTATTGGTCAGATCATACCCATGATGCCTTCCCAGACGGTTAGGATAAACACTTTTACTTTCATGTTTATATCCTAAATTCGTGAATATTTTGATGTTGCTTTTTTAGCAAATAATTTTTTTGTGTTTTTGGCTCTCCTCCACTACCATCTGTCCTCCTCCCCTACCACCTCCTCCAAAAATTCGCCACATCTCCTCACTCGAAAGGTAAGGATTATCATTTTCATACATTTTATTCAGTTTTCATTGTTTAATTATTATTTATTAGATGTATAATGCATCTTTTTAAGGATCGAAGAATCCTACTTTATTTTTAGTGTGTAACTCGGAACGTATTGGGCTTCGACATACATAAAATCTAGGACCCGGAGACCACCAGGGAGTCATTTCGTATCTTGAGGCATCACTATACAAGCATTTCTAAATGATTTATTCTAAAACCTTTTCTTGTAGTGACTCTTTTGAGTGGACTGTTTTGAAACGTACTAACCTAAACAGTATTTTTTTTTTCATACTTGTTTTTGGTTTAGTGTGTTGCTTCCTTCTCCTGAGCCACACAAAATTTAAAGTATTGTTTCCTGGACTTCTTACCTGTTTGACCTTTCTTATAGCATTATCTCTCGACTAAATAAGCACTATTCCAGCTCAGTAAATCTTCTCGAAGGCTCACTTCCTTACAGCGAAAGTCTCTGCCTCAGTGTTTGCTTAAGTAGCTGATCACTTACCCGCCTGGTGGTCACCTGGGTTCACGATCCTTTATCTGCTAGAGTGGCTAGAATTGTCTACTTCTTGCATACTTACCGGGATTCCAGGAGACAGAGAAGAGTCTTCTCAGACCCTCTTAAAAACCGTCTTATTTTGTATCCTGTGTTTTAGCCCTAATATTAAAATAATTGAATTAAACATTTTATTTTGACACAAAATTAGGCTAAGCTTGGCATATATAATACAAATTTTCTCTATACTATTAAACCTGCCCCCACTGACTAAACAAGGATAGTTACATTTCCCTATTTCAAAAAGAACACTATAGTTTCTAAATTAACGGAAGATAGCAGTTCAATTTCTAACACATATAATTATCCATATAGGACTTTTTAATAGATGTCAATCAGCCCTATGTGAAGTTGCTTTGAAGCAACTGAACAATCAAACATATTAATACAATGTGATTGAATGAACTGATATAACCGAAAATTTATAATACAATAGTATATAGGGAAAAACCAGTACTAACAAAAAAATAAATACATTGGATTCAAACCCAAATAGAATAGAAAACAAAGTTAACAAAAAAGGTGTATATATAACTGGTACATATTATGACAATGAATGTACTAAATATAGTCAGAGCAATGTTACATAGTCATAATTTACTACCAGTCGAATATTTTGAGCGGTGTGATTATGACAATGAACTAATACAATTCATCACTGTGTAAACTGACCATTCTCTGCCTTATTAGGAAGAAAATGCTAAGCACAAAATTCTAATTTCTGAGAAGTGTAAAATCAATAAGGGAGGCTATTTATATTTAATAACTGTAGAATTGCTCATTCACAGACAAAATGGTGCCAATGGCAGAATGGGTTATTTGAATAGTCTGTGACATTTTTATTTGAAATAATAACATTTTGATTTTACCACCAAGACAGATGCTGTTAAACGCATTATAGTAATTTACGTTGAATGCTGCGAGGGTCTTTCAAGAATCCTTCTGGTAGAGCTTATTAGAAAATGATTAAATGAATATCCATAGTTCATTGCAGAGAAATATGCCACTTTGTCAAAAAACTGCAATCAGGGCTATGAATATGCCAAATCAAGGCAGATGAATTGCCTTCCACTTCACTCTAACAAGGGAACAGGATGGTGTGAAATGTAAAAATCAATTAATGTACTTGGTCTGGTCATAAATTAGGCCTGCGCTATTGTCAGATGTCTTTATCATGGAAACCACAGAGGGAGAAAAGTGCTCTTTAAATTAAGCCTGTACTTCTGTCACCTTTTAGCATCCAGCTACAGACGGATCCCACAGAGGCCAGAGTCAGGGCTATTTTCGTTGTCTAAAGCTCACCTAGTTAAATGACCGAGGCATGCTTGCTTGCCATAATAAAAGACATGTGGACTTTTATCTTATGAATGGGCATCTCTGCCTGGTCCACTTGTTCTGTTATGTAAATCAAAATAAATCATCCCGTCTCTGAGGTGTTGAGCTAATTAATCCTCAGAGGGCTCCATGTTGCAGATTTTCATTATTCTGGTGTCCAGAGGTGAAAAAGCAGGTAATAATGTATTACACAATGGTATGGATGCTTCTTTCTTGCCCTTGAAAAAAAAACAAGAACTATCGGGTTTTTTATTTTAGAGTTTGCTTATTTGGTTATCACAAACATTGATAAGTGAAGCCCTTATATTTCTAAGAGATCTTTTATTCACAATTAGGTGTTTTCCATATATCCAATAAAATGTATTTATTTTGTGTTTTTGGTGAGGACATTTACATTATCGTTTACATTTATGCATTTAGCAGACACTTTTGTCCTATGCGACTTACAGTCGGGGAGAGACAATATGCAATTTGTTACAAAGTCTAACTCGGTTTGCTCACAAAAGAAGTTGGATCAACTGATCAATCAACCATAGCAGGAAGAAAATAAAGAGAAAATATATATTTTTAATCAAAATTAATCAATATTTTTTAATTATTTTCTTTTGTTAAGAATCTGTTCACAGAATTCACCCAAATTGTTTTATAGTTAAACACACATTCTCCTTTAGGATATGTTGGTAGACAGCGGATCTAATTAAATGTATCACTGAAACCGATCCAGTACCCAAATCAGCAAAATATGTGCAAGGAGATGTAATCCAATCAAGGGAATCTAATAAGGCAGATATTGGATAACATGGTTGCAATGCAAGCTAAGTATTTGTATTTATTTATTTGCTAAATAGTGTTGTTTTCTCTGTATTATTTCTTTTTACTATTAGTAAGATGTCTCTGAAAGGGGCCTTGAAAGATAACTTAATAAAATGTATTAATATTATTATGTTTTCTCGCAAAAAATAAGACAAAGTTATAAATGTACTCTTAAGCTGTGTTCAATGAATGCGCTCTGAATAGATGGAATAGGTAGAAAAAAGTGTGCAACACACTAATTTCACTGCAAAGTCTTCCTTCTCCACATCACTAAAGCACATTATTCACAATGCAGGGATCGCAATACCTGCTCACTTTCTCAGCTTATAAATGTAAATTCCAGAACAATTTTCCTCTCTCTGATGATGAGGTCATAAGCTTGTAAATGAATTGATTTAGTTCTGCAGCTATTTGAATATTACTGAAGGGGTTTTGTAGCGTCTTGAATGAAATTTTGTTTTGGAGGTCCCTTTGGTCATCTGATCAATCCATTTGAATGTTTAAGTGATTTTTGGAATATGAATACCTCAGGTAATAATGAGGTTTAAATTTGACAAGACTAACTGTACTCAGGTGTTATAAACCATAGGTCAGCTGTGTGTTTTTATTTTACAAGGGCAAACTATTTTCTGCCCACTCCTTTTGGTTTGGGATGAAAGTTTTGATACAAATAAAAATCATATTTTCAAAATCACATTGTGCTTTACATATACTAACATTTATTTGATCTGGTAATTAAAAATGTGACAAATCTGAATGTCAAAAAAAATCTGAAAGTTAGCAAACACAACTGTCAACCTAATTTCATTGTTAAACATTGACAATTTTTGTCTCAACAAGTTAATTTTCAATTATCTCAGGTTTATCTAAAAGATAAAATATTTATTTCTGCAGTGTACATAAGATAATACATTACAAGTATTACAATGCATCATTTAGTACTGGAATACATGTATAAATATTACTAAATTTTTGAGAATTTCGTTATTTACTTTAAGGATATACTTTATTCATTATAATTTTTTTGCCATGGTCAGCATAACTGATGTTAAACAAAATTAAAGTCTACTTCTCAAGTTTTGTTGCTGCATTCTTATATTTATAACACATTCAATAGTTATTATTTTATTATTATGCATAAGCATGTAAAATTTATGTACACAAAACCAAAAGTTTAACACAATAAACATTTCAGGTCTTAACTTGAGTATAAGTGCTTTGGTATTAATTGCAATATTGCTGTCTAAATCTGATTATTTAAATAATCACACCTTTTACTTATATATTTATTTTATATTATACTTTCAAAAAATGTGTGTTATAATTTATTGTAAACAGTGCTTATGTAAAACCGAGAAGCTTTTAAGTTGCATCAAAATTCAATTATTTATTCTTAATTACGTTTGGTATCTTTGTGTTCATTTGTTTAAACTTCACATGATTTGACTTCCTAATTAAAAGTGCATTTTGTTTTTTAAATAATTGTTACAGCTTCAATAAACTTGCTATGGCATCCAGCTTTGTCTCCAGACACTTGCTTCATTTTGCATCACTCTGTTTTTGCTTTTATGTTTCCATTTCTGAAGTCAAAGTATTATTGCTTCAAAAAAGCCATGAATGGGGTAAAAAAAGTGGAATAAATATTAAACAGATAAACGCCTACAGCATGCTTATTTAAACGTGAAAACCTGTTAAAACTACAACTGTGAAATGGCAAGCGGTGCACAAGAAACTGTTCAGAGTGTCAAATTCTCACCAGGCGTTCAGCCACTTCCTGCCCCACAAAGTCCTGTGAAGACACACAAATTGCGAGGGGGAGTATGCATAAGCGACAGAAAAGGTTGGCCCCTGTCTCCTTAATGACAGAAGCCCTCACAGACTCCGGATTGTTTAAACACGACTCGCCAGTTTCAACAATCATCATATCTCTCACTTTCACCCTTCATCCCCAGCAGCCAGCGAGCTGACACATAATTACACACTTGCTGATAGTAGAGCCGTGCCGATAATTAAAACTGCCACTGGAGGATTACTAGCGCTACTCTACAGCTGTGATGCTGTCAAAAGGTGGAACTCACATGCTATTTCGGCATCATTTTAACGTTATATTAGTCATATGTTGCCGTCTGGTTTTTCACTTGGACCAGTAATGGAAAGGTCTCGGGCCGAGTGTTTGCTATGTCTCGCACAAATGAGGAAAAAATCTATTAAGTGACACGCAAAAATCATTGCACAACACCATCATGGCCGGTTGTCCACCGATCAATCCCATGCTATTACCTCAGCACTCACAGATCTGATTTGGCAAGGTGTTGCTTTCCAAAAGGCAATTTTAGCACCATTAGAGCCCGGGCCACACACGTCTAACAGGAACAAAAGCGAAGGACAGGGCTGCATATGCACACACCTTTTAAACAGTGGCTACCACCTGCACCACCACCATCTGCTCCATATCAGAGAGGGCTGGATAATAATGTGATGTATAAATATAGCACAGGTGAAATTTATCCCAGGCTTGGGAATCAAGCACTCTCACTCACTGTACCTAAAAACACAGGAAATATCTAAGAGGCTTTTGCGTTATCCACGATTATTGTTTTGCACATTTTCATAAATTGACCAGTTTATTTAAGTTTGCTAATATACCTTCAATATGAAATCATCAATGTATCTATTTTTCTTTTTATGTGTTTTATTTACTGAGAACTAATAGGAGTGTCAGATTTTTTTTTTCCAAGAAATGACTAAGTAATGAGCTTTCGTAAGTTTCAGTATGTGAATCATTTGGATGAATCAAACAATTAATCTGATTGGCCAACAGTATTGAACAAATAAAGAATCAGCTCAAGATGAGAAATAGGTGTTTAAAAATGTAAAGCTTCATGGGTTTTTTTTTTTTTGCTATTTAGAAAGATTTCATCTATTATTTTCTTGGATTCTTCAACAAAATAGGCCATGTTCTGTGAACTCATCAGTATGAGTAGTTTCTGAAAAATGTATATGCAAGTAGAAAGGAAAGCAATACTTTTCAACTTATTTATGACATAAAACATGTATACTTGACATAGCTGTCCTGATGGTTCCATCATGAACTGAGATAGAAAGTTTATATGTATATAACTTGGAAATAAGCTATATATGAGCATTTTTCCAGCCTAACAGCATTTACAGTCTTCCATGATGGTTAAATCATATTGACAAAGAAAACCCTCTTTAATCTGAACTGGAGAAGAATATGAATAGAAGTAAAAGCTAGTAGCAAACAATGGAGCCATGATAGGTTTGTGATTGATCCAATGCAACTTCTCAAATGAACTTCAAAATTTAATGAGTTTCTAGTTGTATGAAATGCAAATGTAAATGATTCCAGTATAGAGTGCATCCATGTCATTTTCCACAATGTCCACAATGTTTTTTTCCAAAACAAAACAAAAAACAGTGATGCTTTTTTCAGCTCTTACTCCCTCCAACTGCATTCAATATTGGAAAAGCAAGAGAGAAAGATCTCTTTGGTCTTGTAAGAGAATAGAACAAGCAGCCAACTGTGTGAGCGTAATATCTTGTTTTATCCAAGTCTTTGTTCTGATTTCATAATTGCCTCCCGCAGTAAGGGTCTCCCCAGGGAACAGCTGATCGATAAAATGACAACCAAAAAAAGTATTACAGAAAGCCCCTTCATGTTTTATCAAAATCCTCACTTCAACGTAATGGGGAAGAAATTGACTGCAAACACAAATAGCCACCCATAAAGAAGCGTATTCAAAACTCTGACTCTGGTGCATGACAGCGTTCAGCATTCTGTGGTCTCAAGCAGTCAAGAAACAATTAAATGCAAATCAATTATTGCAGGATATAAAAGCATTGCAGGCTCTTTTTTTCTATGGTGAGATGAAGAGGAGAACACAGGCAGATTACAAACAGGATGGGGTGGTCTTTTAACACGTTACTGATCTGGCTGTTTTTATACCCGGTGGGTGAAGGCAGGAAGGAGGCCATGATGCAAAGCCTCAAGATTCAGTCGCTGAACATCTGAGGAGCCATCTCTACATGAGAGACAGCCACCCAACAAGACTCCACGCTCCGCATTCTTTCTTTTATCTCCCTATGAAATTCCACCCTGCTGTGAAAACAAATCATTCTTGCCTCCTTTCTCTTTTGACCTCCTTCCCATTGGCCAATATAACTGTAACATCTCTAATCAGCTTCGGATATGCACATTTTAACACGCCACCACTGACCTGGACCTAAAAGAGGTGAGATATTCATTCACGGTCCACGAATCCAGTCTGTCATTTTACCAGACGTACTGTGATGGTGATACACGGCCTGCATACCCTTCAATTTATATTCATTCACACCAACAACTCTTTTAAGCAGGCGATTCAATATCTGCCTCGTAATTCGAGCTATTACTTTTGCTCCCCTCTTCAGTGGAGGGCAATTTATGCACTAAAAATAAAAATACAAATTGAGCTATAATATGTAAAAGGTTATTCTACGTAAGCTAAAGGACTGGAAGGTACAGAGTGGTGTTTAATTCATGTCATGTCTTGCAGGTAAGTGTCACTTACACACAAATAACATGGGCTGTGACACCACGGAGCTTCATATTGAAGTATTCCCAGAGGCCGCCCTCCATCTAATGACTCTTTAATATCCCTGAACGAGCTGTAGGCTACAGAGACCAGACTCCCACTGCCAAGATATGGGTCCTAGGAGAGAGTTTTTTCTTCTTCTTTTTTATTATTACAATTTCTTAAAACTTTTTATCTGTTTTCTTACAAATTTAAAAGGGGGTTGTTGTTGTTGAAATATATTGTATATTGCATTATTATTGTTATTTTTATTGAATGTTAAAATGCAAAGGGAAAGCTGGATGTAATTTCAGCCCTTTCTAAAAAAAACAGTTAATAGGGCTGTGCGGTTAATCACTTTTTGATAACGATATCGATTTTAGTCCTTACCATTCCAAAAAAAGAAATACAAAACAAACGAATAATGTGTTACTATTTACTTCATGTGTGCTCAAATGTAAATGCCAAGACAGAAAAATTATGGATGAAGAGTAATCTTCATAGTAAATAAAGCCTTTCAAAGTCAAATTTTTTCATTTTTTCGTAAATTGCCTGTAAATATCAGTTACCCAAATTGTCTCTTTTGGTGGAAAAAACTTTAATTATAAATTATATATATATATATATATATATATATAAACTGATCATTTCAGTTTAGTTCGGTTTGGCTTTTAAATTGTTTGGATTTGTTTTTAACATTAATTGAGACGTCGGTTACAAAAACAACACATCATTAATACAGTGTTTATGACCTGTGAACTCCTCTACACGTCTCATGAAAGCTTTGAGAAGAACAGGCTCATTTTAATTCACAGTTAACTGAACTTGACGACCAAATCAGAATGAATCATTAATGAGCTGTTCATGTTGGTTGTCGGAGGAGCTTGGCAGCCTCATTTAAACCTTGACTTTTTGTATTTTGAAAAACAGTTTCTTTAAAAATTCATAGAGGTTAGAAACAGACGAATAAAGCATATTTTATGTAGACTGTCAGTCAGAAGAATGGATACCGATTCGCATTTAATGTGATTTTTCTTGCAAGAAGTTCAAGACTATTTACACTGAAAGCATCAGATGTTTTTTTTTTCCTTACTTTTATTCAATGGCAAACTACAATAATCCTCAAAAGAGGCCTCCTTTGCTTTTTGGCAGGGTTTATCTTAGATTATTTTGATTATTACACTGCAAAAAATGAATTTTAAGCAAAGCTGAAAATGCTTAAAATTAGATTGAAAATCTTGATTTTCTTATTTTTGGAAGAATTTTCTAATTTAAACCTTTTGGGTATAGATTACTTTGCTTATTTTGAGAAAATAACACTTATATTTTCTTGAGGAGAAAAAAAATCTTATTCTGGTCATTTATGTTCTTGAATTAAGAAACTATGTGAAACAAGTTGCCGAATTTGCCACTGATCTTAAAACAAGAATCTTAAAACAAGAATTTTTGACTCAACATATTGTTATATCAAGAATGTTACTTATATTTTATTTTAAGAAATCAATATTAAATACTGGTTAAAAACATGCATCTTGGGACAAGAAAAAAAAATCTTAAATCAAGTTTTAGTCTAGATCAAGTAAAGGTAAGAACATTTAATTTCTTGAAATAAGATTCAAATGTTTGTGAATAAAAGTAAGAAAAAGGATCTACACTGTAAATAAATCATCAATACCCCAAAACTTAAAACCTCATCCAGTTGAGTTCTAACTTTGATGGAAGACAACTCGACAACTCGAGTGTGTAGATTTGCACTGCACAACATTCGAAAGATCAGACCCTTCTTAACTGAGCATGCAACTCAACTCCTGGTTCAGGCTCTGGTCCTCTCACGTCTGGACTACTGCAACGCTCTCCTAGCAGGACTTCCATTAAATACGCTCAATCCTCTGCAGATGATCCAGAACTCTGCAGCTCGTCTTATCTTCAAGGAACCGAAACGAGCTCATGTTACTCCCCTCTTCATCACTCTTCATTGGCTCCCCATTGCAGCTCGGGTTAAATGCTAATGCTGGCTTACAAAACTATCTCCAGATCAGCCCCTGGCTACCTCCATGAGCTCATACGCTCCTACATGCCTTCCAGAAGCCTGCGCTCAGAGAAGGAACAGCGACTTGTGGTTCCTTCCCACAAGGGCAGAAGATCTCTCAGCAGAACCTTCTCTTTCACTGTCCCTGGCTGGTGGAACAAACTCTCTGATCCAGTCAGGAAAGCAACAACACTAACAGCTTTCAAAAAGCAACTGAAAACTCTTCTCTTCAGAGAACACCTACTATAAAAAAAATAAAAAAACTACCTTCTTTTTTCCCTCCTTTGTCTTTATTTTCTTCCTCTACTTCCTCACTGCTTAGGTTTATTGATCAGTTGAGACAATTCTATTATGAGAAGCTGAGACAGACTTTGACGGTGTAACAAATTGCATATTGTCTCTCCCCTAATGTAAGTCGCTTTGGACAAAAGCGTCTGCCAAATGCATAAATGTAAATGTAAGAGATCTGTACTTCAAAAAAGCACTCTTGAAACAAGAAAAAAAAACTCAAATATAGATGAACTCTTCCTAGATCAAGCAAAAGATTCTGCTAATGGGGCGAGCAAATTTGAGTTGGCAAGAATTCATAAAATTAGCAAAAACTTCTAGCTGGTAACATAAGCTGTTGGAGCTTAAGAAAATACAAAAACTCTCAAAACAAGTCTTTCCAAGCTGTAAAAATGCATTGAAACTAGAATATTCCAACTTGTATCTAGTCACTAGTGGTCTTAAAACTAGACAATCTGTCTTAAAACTAGAATGTTTTCTCTTATAGTTTTATATAGCTTATCAGAAACAAATTAATTTGTCAGCACTGATAGCGCAGCGGTCAGAGCGCTGACATGTAAAGCTGAAACCTCTGGTGACGGGGTTCGAATCCAGCTCTGGTTCTTCAGCGATCTTCTCCCCAGAGCTCTATTAAGTGTTCTTCCTCTCTATAGGCCTAAATAATATATAATATAATTATTCATTCATTCATTCATCTTCATGTCGGCTTTATTCCCTTTCGGGGTCGCCACAGCGGAATGAACCGCCAACTCTTTGGCATATGTTTTACGCAGCGGATGCCCTTCCCTGCCGCAACCCATCGCTGGGAAATATAATATAATTATTTAAAATAAAAATTGTAAGCTAGAATTTCTAGTTTTAAGAACCCATATTCTACTTTAAGAACTAAAATTAAGCACAAACTTTCTTAATTTAAGGTCGTATATACTTATTTTAATACTAAATTTTCTAAGCTAGTCTTAAATAAAAGAGAAAACATCCTAGTTTTAAGACAGATTGTCTAGTTTTAAGACCACTATAGACTAGATACAAGTTGAAATATTCTAGTTTCAGTGCAGTTTTACAATTTGTAAAGTCTTGTTTTGAGAGTTTTTGTCTATTTATCAGCTAGAATTTTTTTCTAATTTTAAGAAATCTTGCCAAGTCAAATTTGCTTACCCCATTGGCAGATTTATTTGCTTGATATAGGAAGAGTTTAACTTTATTTGAGGTTTTTTTTTCTTGTTCCAAGAGCGCATTTTTTGCAGTGTATATAGTTGACGCCATGAGTTGTGTGATGCAGATAAGGTGTAAGGTGTGTAGAGCAGAAGTCAGGTTGGTACACAGCCCTATTTAAGAACTGTTTGTATTTTTTCATATTTAAACAATAAACAATAGTTAAATATCTTCATCCAAGTCATAATTTACTTGAATCTCAAGTTAACAGCATCTCATAAGTAAATGCTTTTAGAAATATCCTTTTTTATTTTTCAAAAGGACAATGGGCCCCATGCAATGAACCCAAACAAATAAACTTTATGTATATTTATATACATATATATATAAACTTAAGAACTCGTGTGAGATGAATGCTCGATTCACTATAAAACTCCCAAGTTCAATTTATTTTATGTCAGTCTGTTAAGTCTGTTTTATGTTAAGTCACCGTTGATGCAAATAATAAAAAAAAATCTCTCTCTTTCAGTAATAAAAAGTTGAAGCATGACAAATAGAGCAAATGACAGCTCATAGGCCTACATCCATTTTTATTTCTCCACACTCCTCCCGCAGCGTTCATTTAGTGCTGACCTCCAAGTACAATAATGCTCAGTGGATGCCTGCACCCAATCCCAGCATGCCCTCTTCTTCACCACCGAGAGCAAGGAGTGCCTACTATCTGTCCAAACTGCCGACATGTCCTGGCGTTGTCTTCGCTGCTGCCTCAGGGAGGCCAGGGTCACGTTGAGTAATGATGATAAAGTAAACAGCATGGCTGCTAAACGTGTCTTGGCTCAGTTTACAGGCCTCATTAGAGCGGCTTGCCGAGGACCCAATATGGACCCGGCAAGGGCCTGCAGGCTTTCTTTCCCGGGTTACCGCCTCATTTCCTGCTGACGGCTCTTTAGGGTGAGCGCTGATGGCTCCTGGAGGTACATTGAGTGGACAGGTGTCTACCACGGAGAGCGTTTCACGGCAGCTGGTACCATCTGGCACCGAATCATGCCATTCAGCGAGCTGGCACTGTACCCTCTATCCTGCCGTCCACGGAGAAGGCATGTCAAGGGCAGGCCTGGTACAAGCTTACTCACAGGGCAGTGCGGACCCCCCTCAGGAGGGCCTACTGCCTGGGGTAGAGGCTAATTTAGCTTCAACACCCACTAACCACAGCATCTCTCTAGGACTGGCAACAATGAGACCCTGCGGTGCCAAGTGTGGGCTAGGCAACTCATTGTGTGTGTGTTTTTGGGATCAATTGTGTTTGAAAAGAAAACGAGTGAGCCACTAAAGCTATTCATTAAATGCTGGGTCTGTCTCTAGTGTTCCGGTGAAAACCAAACAAATATAAAGTGCTTAATTACCTCTAGCATGTACTACATGCTAAACTTGTGCATCTCCCACTGCTGCTGTCCTTTTTCTGCTGTATTCATGACTCAGACAGCATTATAAACCTGAAAATAAAGTTATACGCTATGGTCTAACCTTGAATTTAGCTGTTTTCTGTGACCTAACAAAGGAAAAACGGCCATGCATTTTTTTCTATTTCTTCATTTGCTTACAGTTTAGTTCTATAATAGGTTAAAAACTTTTGCTCAAATATTTTGCTCAGATATTCAGATATATTCTCAGTGTTTCATGTGCTGAGGTGGTTGATCCTCATGTGCATGTGCACACCAGCTCTGGGCCTTTTCTTTTCCGAAACAGAACTGGTTGCTTTTAAATCTGTATTAAAAGTCAAGTAGCTTTTGGTTACATCTAAACTGCTTTGTGTCAGCTAAACAGTTCTATAGCATTGTATTTTGTAGTTATGATTTAAAGGTTGTATAATTTGTCTCGTTTCCTTTGTTCGATGAAATTGCACAAATAAACTTTGATTATATTAAACTTCTGATATATAGAACTTTATATTGTTTCTGGAAATACAATTTTGTTGGCGACCAAAACTGTCTAACAAGGGTGTAGCGTAAATAAACAAAATACAGTAATTAAGAATGTAAATACATATAAAGCTGCCATTTTTTTAAACAAATCATAATTTTCTGCAGTGTTGTAATGGTAAAGTATAAATGCTTTAATTTAAATGTAGTGATGAACATTTTACTACAGATGCCAGTTTTTCTTTTAAAAGTTTTCAAAGTGTATGTACTTATTTGAAACACTGTTATTTTATACTCAACATATTTGACATAACTGTGTGGACATTTTCAAATTTTCATTTTCAAAACATTTCGCTTTAGTGATCCAAACACTGACCAAACAATAGAAAGGGTTGCAAGAAATAATACCTACGGTCAAACACATCACTTATGAATTATAAACTAGCTTAAGATTAAAAATTCAACATGAACAATGCTTGTCATCGCTTACAAGAGTACTTCAGATACATCTTTGATGGAAACGCATGGCACACAGAAGCTCCATGTGGGTTTTTGTTTTATGTCCTTTCTCTCTGCATTTGCAATGCTGAAATGTTAGTTCCTCTCAGTACAATGAACAGTTTTATTCTGAAGTAGTTCTTTTACACACAAAGAAACATTTATTCTAGTGATGCTCAAATCCTTTTCATGAAATCACTCAACAGTCATTTCTTTTTATTGGCATGGAGGAAGATCTAGAGTAAAACACATCTCATGATGTGCTTGTAATGAAGACTATGATCATTGAATTTCACAGAGATAGTTTCTTTCAAGACGTCAGGTGTATGCGACGGTAGTTTTAGTCATGTTTAAACGTAGCTGGTATAAGAAGCATAGATCTCTTCAAATCCAGGGCTCATTTGGTGGATTGAAATTGGATTACCAACTTGAACACAATCATCGTTTTCTGAAATTATGCAGCGTGCAATAAACATATGTGAACAATCAAACGTGAGGATAATTGACAGCCACGAACGCTAATCCTGAAGAATCAATAAAGTATAAGAAGCAATCAGATGGAGAGTCTTAGAGCAATCGATCAGTGTTTGTAGTGAGTGGGTAATGCTTTTTCCTGAGAGAAAAGCAGCTAATCACAGCTAGGAAGGCTACAGGATGCAAAACTGCAATTCTAACGAATAATGTTGAATGTAGTTTTAAGGTCACATAAAGATGCAGATCCAATCAAAAAACTAATGAAATATTTGATCATTTATATTTTTTTCAACCACTTACACTCGTTCCACTGTTATTCAAAACCATTCCCAAAGACACGCTAAAACAACAACACAGTCACACATTCTAGAGTAATTAACATCCTCCTTATCACAGAAGACAGCCAATTTCTTCAGTTCACATATACATCTCTCTATTTTCATCTTTCCGTCTTTATCCGGTCTCATCTTTGCAATTGTCACCAGTACAGACTCTCCTTGTATCCTGATTTTGGAAATCTCTACTCTCACTTGCTCTGCCGAAGAAACCTAGTCTCCATTAGTTCATCTCCTTCCCCGGTGCCTGCTCTGTTTGTTGCGTCTCGTGTCTAGTTTGATTGTCTTGGGAGTCGCCATCTTGTAGATAATTGTTAGATTAGATGTCAAAAAGTCTGCATGAAATCACATGATGTAAGACGGGATAACAATTTTTAAAGCAATCAAATGAACTGACCAATTTCTTTCCTGTATGGGTGCATTGTATGACACAGGTTATTTTTACTTAACAAGTTATTGACTGAGTCCAGAAGAAAGCCTAAATAATTATTACATTTTTCATTCTCAATGTCTAGGAACACCGGAACTATGAATTTGCAGAAGAAAAATTATCTCCCCCAAATGAGATATTGCTCACTGACCACTGACAATTTTAAATGAGCTAATCATTCATGGCCAACCAGTCACAACTATTTTTGTCTCATTTGCTACCCTGGCATTCTCATTATACTGGCAGCAGTAAATGGTATTTACCTTTAAGTCATCGTTTTTTTTTTTTGTCTTGTCCTATGTCTTTTATGATGTATATTATGTAATTAGTTTCATAATGAAGGTTTTGTTTTCATATTCTCTGGAATACTCTATATTATTTTAACAGCTTTGTTTTATTTGAATTGGTTGCCCTACTTTATTGTTAGTTCATGAGCCTTATTCTGCTTTCAGCTTGTTTTTTGTGTTTTTTTAACAAAATATTTATCTGATTTATCCGCTGTTTTCAATTGCAAACCATTGCATTATACATTTTATATATAATTAATGGTTATTTACCTATGCTGGGGGTTCATAAAATTAGCATAAATGTCTATTCGGTAAGAGTTTTTAAGGGAATTTGGAGCTGGTTAGGAGCAGGGGAATTGTCCAGAAAGTGTGTAACGCGATCAGTTTGGCAGACGGGTGACTGGTTATCCATTTTGTGGCGCTGGAGGTCTGAGGTGATGGAACCCTGAATCCTCCTTATTTTCTCCTTGCTAGGACACTCTTGTCTGGGGAACTAAGATCCCGTTCCACCTGAAGCACCCGCTGGTTCCTCTCTGCTGATATATGATCAGTTTTTACATGGTACAGACTGTTCTTCAGTGCAGCCAATACATGTAGTTTTCTTACATTTCAAGTTTTAAAATCAATGTCTACACTTTTTTTTTTCTTTATTTAGGATCCATTTTTCAGATTTAATCATTTTACGTGTAAGCTTTCAGGTGTCAATGCTGAGATTGAATAATTATTGAAAACAATAGCAAATGAAAGCACCCATGTATATATCAATAGTTTCAATAAAGTCATCAGACTATACTAAAGTTGATTAAACCTGTAGTTTCATTTGTTTATGCAGCTAAATGTAATCTCTACATTTAGTTAGAAAGCATGTTCTCATAAAGGTCATCTAAAGTCCATCAAAGCTGCATTTGACCTCAGTGAAAAAGACTAAATTTCAACCAAGGTCACCACTAAGCTCTCACCCTCACTGCAAAGTGTGAGGTCAGACAGCACAGCATTATGGGAGGGCAATCCCAATGACGCGTCACAAAGTGCCAGTTAAAGAGAACCCTGACACCTCTCTCTCCTCTAATCCGACCACTTCTCCCTCCTCATCTGTCTTTATCAATTTTAAAGCGAGCGATGGTGAAAGCAGGAGATGTTTTTGTCGGTTGACCCTTGACCTTTGTTCCCGGTATCCATGACGTTGTCAGCAGGAGGTCTGGTTTGCCTTATCACACATTCTCCTTCCACACACTCAGCCATGTCAAAAAGGCAAAAGCCAGACACCACTTTAAATTTCATAAGTCCCAGACATATGATTTGGAGGGAAAAGGAAAGATAACACACGGGCCCTCTATTCACATGCTGCACTGCACTCTATCTCTCGTTTGGTCTCACTTTCTCTCCTGTCATTCATTACTGGCAGATTTCTGCTAGCCTTCACTGAGTGGGTAATTTGATAAATGAGCCAGTCCTGCTCTCATGGTTATCCCTTTAACAATCAAACAAGCCAGTTATTGTATTTCAAAACACTGGCAAGACCTTCAACCCTAAAGGCCTGGAAAAAAAAATCAGCGTCTGAAGAGTTTGACATAACTCTGACTAAATGCAAGCTGTTTTTGATGAAAGAAAAACACCAGAATCAATGTTTGTTTAGCGGATGTTGTGAACTTGTCTGTAAAAATTGGGCTTGAATTTTCTTTATACATTTTAATAGTTCGATTAAAACATTTTAAACAAACTACGGGTAACAGATTAGTTTCGGATTATTTGTTTAAAAAAATAAAACAATGGTAGTATTTTTTTCTTCTATGTAACATATAAAACTAAACAGGCCTTTGATGAGTACTGTAAAAGACTCTTAGAAAACACTTTCAGAATATCCCACAAAAACCACATTTATTTTTCGTATGGTTTTTCCTCCTATTGGTTTAAATTAGCGTTTAATCTCATATCTTAATTTTCTTACACTTAAATTTTATTTTGTTGCCTTGTAACAACTGTCATGCTTTGCCATTAAGACTATTGTATGATATACATTTAAATCGTCTAATCCGAGCACTTCGCCGTCATTCTCCCACCGCATCTGTCTTTATTTTAAAGTGAGTAAAATCAGTAGATGTTTTTGTCGGTTGACCGTTGTTCCCGGTCTCCACGACGTTTTCAGCAGGGCCACAATTGTTAGATTTCAAACATTTTATAGATATTCAGGCTCGCTCTGCATTAAAGCAAACTATTGAGTGATGTGAAAAATGGACAAGAGGGATGTGGCTTACAGTTGTGTGAATCCTAAATACATTGATCCTAGTAACAGGAAGTGCTGTTTAGTCATATCAAAAAGTCAACGATGCATGTGTATTTATTTTATTTTTGTAAAAGGCAACATACTAAACAGAGGAATATATATTTTTGATTATAATAAAGCTGAACGATTTTGGAAAATATTTGAATTTTGTGATAAGGATTTAAAATGCAATTCTTTTTCCAAAGCTTTTTCTGTTCTATATATAAAAAAATCATGTAATAAATAATTTTAGCCTTACTAGATTAATGATTCAATTAACTAAACTTAAATTAATTTAAATTATGTGATTCAAAGTAAAATAAAATCAACTAGTCCTATAATGATTGATTTGTTGGCTTTACAGACTTGTACGTATATAAAACCGGATTTTATAAATAAAAGTAAAAAAAAAAAGTCACACAAATTGCAGATTAAAAAACTATTGAAAAAAAAAAAACATATGTAACCTTCCCATATTATAGTAATCCAAAGTGATTACAAAACATGTAATAACAAACATGCAAATATGTAGCATCTGTTGGAATTTGTTGCATTTTTAAATAACCGATTAATTTTTTCAGACAGACATCAGATAAATAAAAAGTACAACTTTTCTGCTGGTTAAATGTGAATCGATTGATGTATTTTTTTTCAAACCAACTATATTTTACTTGTGTATGAACACATTTAGAGTGGTTCCATTGGTTGGCCAATATGTTTTAGACATGTTAAAATATTTGCTTCATGTGTGATGTTATTTGGCAGAGCTGGGTGACTGTTCAAAGAAAAATAAAAAAATTAGAGCTTGCACTGATGAGCATTCATAAATCAGATTTGTATTTTACTTTTGTGTAATTACATGACTGTAATTGCAGTTTCTGCAATTTGAAACTGTGTTTATTCATAGTTGTGATTTAATTGCAAATGGCATTAATTGTGCCCTAAATAAAGAGTTACTCTACCACAAAAATAGGGTGATTCAACATTTGCCCCTGTGTCATTTCAGATCCATTTTGTTCCTCCTCTGCACACATTTTGAGACATTATGAAAATTTTATATGGCCTGTTACTGCCCTATTTACACTCCTATCACACAGTTTTTTATGGTCTAATATGAATATATAAATCATGAAAATGGTATATTCAGTCAAATTAAAACAGTTTTTGTTCGATTTTTACAGTTAGATGTAATGCACCCAGAAACCTTTGTAGATTTGATATATTGTCATTAGCAGGAGATATCACGTCATGTAACTATTCATTCAAAGTTGGTCAAATTAGACTTGACAGAATCCGCGCTGTGTTTAAATGTCTTTGAGCTCTGGAAAAGCACTTTATAAATTGAACGCATTATTATTATTATTTGCATTTTATTGTCTCCTTACTCTTTAGACTGTGCACAGGAGCTGATGAAATAACTCAGTTTTGACCAATATGTCAGATAGAACCTTGTTTTTTTGTGAAATTCCAACCAATTTTTTGTGAAATTGGAATCTAATGAGACCTTGGTTTGGTTTTGTAAAGTTGTTTTGCTAAATTACACAAAAGTATAATATTGGTTAAAAATATTGGTTATTTACCTATGCCGGGGGTTCATAGTAATCTAATTAACATATAATTAACTCAAAAAAACATGATAAAAAAATGTTTGGACAGTCTGCCAAATAACATCACACATGAGGCAAATCTTTTAACAAATCTAAAACATATGGGCCAACCAATGGAAGCACTATAAATGCATTCACACACAAGCAAATTATAGTAGATTTTCAAAATTACAACAAACGATTCACATATTTACAAACAAAACAAAGGCTAAACCTTTACTTGTTTGCAACTTTCCTAGTTCACAACATTAAATTCCACCAGATTGCGTGCTCCACATTTTACCATACAGTGTGATTATAATTCCAGCTGCCTGTGTGAATCGCTCCCTCATATGTTCAGAGAGAGATGGATAATCACGTCTGGCTACACATTTTAATCAGTTCGCCCAATCAAAGAGATAATTGGATTGCATTGCCTGATTGCAAGACTCGCTGAAATTGGATCGCAAATAAATTGCCTCAAACTTCTGGAAAAAAGGAGAGGATTGGAAAACAAAGAGCCCACTCCATAAACAAAGAGGTCTCACACGCACAAACATCCATTACCAAATCAAACCAATCTCCACGTCAAAAAGCAAAACTATTAGGTTGCACTTTTCTCTCTGGTCAAAGCTTCTCCTCACATGGATCCAAAGCAGCTCAGTAGACAATTAAAGGATCTGTGCTGAGCCAGTAATGACCTACTAACCCTATCCCTTGCCGATCCCCCCCTTCTGACCCTCCCGGGACCAGCCCTGTCACAGAGTTATCAATGGCTTCCTCTCCAGCAGTGGAAATAAGCAAGAATGCAAGGGCTGTGGACCAACCAGAGTATCTCCTCTGCAGGCGAGAAGAGAGTTGCTCCAGATTTATATGTTTATACCACATTAAAGTCAAGCCACCGGGTTAGATGACAACACCACTCGGTAATAAAGAGAGTGTGGGTGTACACGCGTGTGCCTCCGAAATCCATCAACCTGTACCAAACAATAACAGCCCCAGCTTGGGCCCTCTGTCATCAGAGCTAATAAACTCGGCAGCACTCATTAGAGTGAACAAGACACACATTAGAACGGCATTATGTTCTGGGCAATGCACTATATTAATTTCCCCACCATAATGTGTGTTTTATTGCATCCAATAAGCATTTTTAATAAGCAAAGTGATAAGCGCTTCCCTTGTAAAACATCGCCAATTAGAGCAGTGTCTCCAAATGCTTTCGCTCAACAAAGTTAGCATTCTGCACGACTAATGACTGCCTGTGCAACAACTTCAAGAGACAAAAGAAACTTGATGTGAGTAAATATACAGCCTAGCTCTGGAGAGAGAACAAAGCTGGGGAAAGCTGTATTTTACATCATCAGGGGTGTTGAACGCAAAAAATAATTTCATTCCAACACATTGAGAAAAGAAAACAAAGAGAAAATCTTCACGGTTTTCTTTCTCACTGACAATTTCCGAGATCTGGAAGGTGGTTTAATTGTGTAATTGGGAGTCTCAGCTGGTTGATGCTTCCCCCAGTTGCCAGCAAAGCCAAGCTCTGTGGCGTCACTTTAATTAGCTGAGGCAGACAAAGGGGTGATCTCTAAACACAAATAAACGGCGTACACCTAAGAATCATTGGAGAGGGGCTTTTTGTTGGGAAAACTTTGCTTTTTTTCCCTTTCAAATGACTTGGTCTACTGTGGGTTGTTATTCTTACAACTGCATGACAGCTTATTTTAATGGATGTTGTGATGTCGTGGGGCAAAGCGCGTAGTCTGGCCTGGCCTGCCGCTAATGAGACGGTGAGATGCTTCTCCTGCTGTTATCGTTTCCAATGCTGGCAGAAAGAGGGGCTCATCTTTAATCTCAGCCCCCAGTCCTTTGGGTCCAATGTTAAGGCATCTTGAAAATCATAACATACTAATTAATTTTATTTTTCAGGAGGGTTTCAATAAGCACGCTTGCCGCAGTATTTTGTGTGACTTACAAACACTGTTTGCTTTCAGAGAAGGGCAGCTAATTGCTTCCCGGCTTGACATCATTATATGGCTATGCAAGGGTATGTAGACTGTTTAATTAAGGTTGGATTCAAGTTCATTATTACATTCACACAGAGCCTGTGTGTACAGGCATCTTCCCTGCAAAGCCCCCACTGTAATATAATACAAAGAGCCTTTTGATTTGCAGTTTTATTTTATTTTTCTAATAAGCCACCCTCCTACTGCCCACCCCCCTTGTGAAATGCCACACAGCGTCTTGCTCTGACTTGGACTCTCCACTTGGCCTTTCGTTTAAGCATGAGCATTTGAAGTGCAATCTATTTAAGCGATTCGAAAGCGCTACTTCCTCCTGCGTAGTCCTCCCTCTGTGCTCAGCGACAAAAGATATTTATCAGCAAGCACAAAATGCAAAATGATCACTCTAATTGAAAAGTACACGGTTAACTAATGCTAATAGTCTTTAGATTAAGTCACTGCCTTACGTGCTGGCTTTTAACCCTACACCGCGTTTCACAGCTCATCCATTTTTTCACCCAGACAGCTGGCCGCAGCGTGTCATTTGTCTCAATTACTGATTGTTAGATTAATTTGTTGTTACCTTTCTGCAAAGTGCTCCTCTTTATATACATGTGCTGTGACAATGCAATTAGGTCATCGGAGGGGTAATCCAATTTAGCATGTTAGCGTCAGATGTGTAAGTGAAGATGTTAATATTTATTTAATCATAATTGCATGCAACTGTCCGGGTAGCATTCGCTGGTAGGCAGGAGATATCAATCCTACGTTAGGGAGCCATTTTCACACTGTCAGAAGAAATAAACCCCCTTATTAACAACTTACTCTGAATAATATCCTCTCCACTGCATGAGTAATCACCTACAAGAGCGGCCCTCGTGCTTTACATTCAGGGGGTCCATGAACATGTCGTCTTGATCTAATGTCTCACAATGCATTCCTGCACAATGTCTGATCGGCGTAATCTAGCATCTCTGTTTTGAGAACATGAACTTGTGGCTTGCGGCGTTATTGGGATTCAAACAGTATATAATGAACGTGACATGGTGAGGTTAACAGCTGGCAGCTGAAAATATTCACAAAGAAAAATACAATATGAAAATCGCTCAGAGCTGCAAATGTGGGTTGTTGGAGTGATGAATTCTCCAAAGCAAAAATCATAGCAGTTTAAAACATATTACCTCAAGATAGCGTTATGCGTCTTCAAACGTTGTTAGAATATAATTGACACTTTCAACTTGTTGAGTCCTGAAGTCATTTGCACCAATGGAACTAAACGAGCACTACTTCTGATTTAGCCTGATTTGCATTCCTCTAAAAACACTCACATCACACAGATTTCAAATGGAATGCATACAACACATGAACACACTCTCTCCTGCATGTTTTGACCTTATTTGCCTTTCACAAGGTCTTGTTTTTATGTGTGCATGCTAATTTGATATCATTATTCCAGAGGTTGTGTGTATTTGTAAGAATCCATCGTAAGCACCAAAAGAGCCTCCAGGAGCTTGCACATGTGCAGTTTGTGTACACTAGTATGTATAGTATGTATGATGTGATGTAGAGCAGTGTATAAATAGCTGCTGTGTGTCTTAATGACGGTGCAATGGCTAGCTGCTGCCCTAAGGCCTAGAGCATTCAGAAGGAGCTTGTATGTAGACTCATTCAGATAGTGTGTGAAAGTGTGTTCAGAGTCCAGGCTTACAGCTATAGATGACCTTGCACGGGGTGCACAAATAGTTTTTCTGCCTAACTGCTGTGAAAGGTGACAATGTACATTAAACAGGAGTAAGTATCTATACGGACTTACCTACTAAAGGTATCGATTACAGATAAAAGTTAAAGAACGTGTGCAGTACCAAGGAATCAGAGCTGAGTAATTAAATAACAACTTGAATATGTTGAGATTATTAACCTAAATGCATTCTTTCTCTGTAAATCCCACATGATATATTCAACTATCAGACAAGCACATTTTATTAACAAAAATAAAAAAATTACAGAAATAACAAAAAGGGGGTTTCACATAAAAAGCGGTAGGACTTTATAATAATTACACACTACTAATAATTTATTAAGCATTAATAAATAGTTAATAACAAATATATAACGCATCCCTTCTATGTTCATAAAAATTAAAACATCGAAACAAAGGTTTATAAATATAACTTTAAAGGCTTTATTTCTGGTTCAGTGCAAGGATGTAATATGCTTGCTAACATTAATGTAATGCTTTATTGAGGATCAGTTAATCATCTATACATTAAACTTTTCACTATTTAAAAAAAATAGATACTATTTATTAGTGATTCATGAGATCATTTAGAACATGCTAATAAATCATTATTAAATTGTTAAAAAGCACATTAATACATAATATTCAGAGATATAGTAACAATTACTAAGTGTGATTATAAATACTTTATTAGCACATATTTCTAGTGTAACTTGATGTGTTGATTAGTTCATCTAGTTATAAAGCATTTACTTGCTACTAGTTAAATGTTTGTGTGAGTTCATCTAAATATTTACATAGTTTAATAATCATTTATTAACATGTTCTAAATGATCTCATGAATCACAAACAACTAACACTGAGCTGATTTTTAAATAGTGAAAAGTTTAATTTGTAAATGATTAATGGATACTCAATAAAGCATGAAATTAGTGGAATTAAGCATATCATATAGACACTTGTAAACTCGGAATAAAGCCTTTGAATGTATATTTAAATTGTGTAATAACATGGAAAAAATGGTTTATAAATTACTTATTAACTATTTGTTCATTCTTAATAAATGATTAAAAGTGTGTAGTTATTATAAAGTGCTACCAAAAAACCTATGTACTAAATAATTATACAAACTAGTTCAGTTTGTGTACTGTATTAAATGGTATACTTCAAAGTATATCTGAAGTTTTTGAAATAAAAATGTTGGTTTCCCAAGAGAAAAAATACACTTCAGGAAATATGAGGGAAATTGTTTTGGCATTTTCATAGAATAACTCTGCCAATTACACTGTCACTACTCTTACAACTTAAATAGTCATCACTTATTGTAAATGACAAATATTTACCAAATACGCCGGAAAAATATTTAACACCATGATTATGGAAATTGTGAAACTAAGCAACTAACCAATAACAAACTTTATTATTTGATTATGATGAATAATACTTGTTTTTTATTTCACACTGCTCAACCCCAAAAACATTGAATAAAAAAATCTACCCACCATTCCCCTCTCTCCCTCACGCTTGTTTGTTTCATGCTCTCTTTAAAGCCCATTAAACTCTAATTGCGTTCATTGATGCTGACTAACAATTTCAGCGAAACATTGCGGTTAGTGTAATACCATGCAAAAATAAATAACTACCAGCAATTCAGCCACATTATAAATCATTTGTGATGTCTCTGTTTAGTCTAGCAATTAATTTTTAGGCACTTGAGCATGTTGCTAAGAGGGTATCATAATATGAAGCATGTTTTCATGCTTGCCATATTAACTTGTTAGCATCTTTGTCTGCATATGGCGTGCTTGAAAAATCTGCCCCACTACTTAGCAAACGATATGTCATGATGACTGAACACAAGCTAAGCTGATGAGATGAAGCACTTTCTGTGTGGTATTCAGTAAATGCATTTTCCCTATGCATGGATTATGCAGATCTGCACTCTGAAAACATGACTTTGTCCAAGCAAAAACTCAAATACTTTAGTGCACTTCAAGCATATTTATATTTGAGATATGTTGGGGTATGTTTAAAATGTAATTACACAACTTTTACTTTTTGTAAGTCTATTTTAAAGGAGGCCTTTGATGGCAATTTAACACAACTTCATTTGTTTCTTTAGGGGATGTATGTAAGATTATATTTCTGAATGGTTTTATAAAAAATAAATAAATAAATAAAATTACCTCAGCAAGACTGCTTCCGGCAAGAACATGCTGTTGTGGGCGGTTTGCAAAATGACTCAGCTCACCACGCCCCTCTATGCACAGAAGCGTGATTAGCTGTCTATGTTTTCATAACGCACTTTCAGTGAAAGCATGTAAGAGGGAAAACAATAATACAAGGTAAAAATATGTAATATATATATTTTTAGTCATAAGGAATTCATGGCCGCATGATCCCATATAAGAGTTTTGAATAGTATTGTTGCCAAAAAGATTGCGTTAATAGGAGATAATTTCATTAGATATTTATTTATTGTTATTTTAAAATAATACAATTACTCCTACCTGGAGTTAGGGCTGGATCACGCAGAATTGGCACAGATCCAAGTTTAAGTGTCTATTTCATTGCAAGTCCTGTTTTGAACTGACCCTCATTCAAATACAGTCTAGAGCAAAATGGCTTGAGTGTATTTTCTATAATACTATTATAGAAATAGTATATAATTATATAAATAAAAGTAATCTACTCAGCCCTTAGAGGTTGTTTTGATGGAAGTGAATGAGCACAAAGTGTAATGGAATTTCAAATAATTGTACTAAGATTGTACTAATTACACTTGAGTAATTTTCAATTTATATTTGAGTCTAATTATGAATATGTGCTTTTTTTGTACACTTTACGCAATTAACACTTCCTGAGTTGCATAAAGGCCCGTTGTAAATAAATTTTGAAACTCAACACTGAACCCTGAATGAGTCTACTACTGACTGTATATAAAATATATATTCACCTCTATCTTGAAGCACACAAATTAAAAGTTTTTGCAGAGCAGAGGATAAAGCCTACATGTTCTCTGATTGAGTAGCATGGTCAGAATCTCATATCTCAGAGTGTCATCAAAACAAACCCACATTATGCGGTGAGTGATTGAAGAAGCACATAAATATAATCATCTGTAACGTTTTTCTTCTTTAATGATCTCCAACTTTAACACAATCCACTTCATTCGACAGCTATATATATATATATATATATATATATATATATATATATATATATATATATATATATATATATATATATATATATATATATATATATATATATACACACACAATTATATTAATATGTTTGTATGTATGTATAACCATTCTACAAAAAATGAGCACAGACATTTTAAGAGTTTGAATATCCCTTTAGAACAGGCAAGTTGTTGTTTTCCTGCAGCCCAAGTCCCATGTCAATCTTATCTCCGAAATAAATACTGCTTTAAAGGGCGAGCAGGTTATCATCTTGTCGATCTGCCGGTAATGGTGGGATCCCTGGGCTAAACGTGTTTGGTTTAGCATGACACGTGTATTTGTCTGGCCTGGTTTCTTGAAGCAGAGTGTGAATTTGTGGTCGTTGTTATCTGCTTGGATTAGGGGCCAGCAGCGGCATGTCTTCTGTGATTATCCTGACAGCCTCTACACTGACCACCACTTCGCCTTCTCGCCTTAATTGAAATGTATGAACTCGCCTAGCCGGTTATCCTCCATTATGGAAAAAAATGGAGTGAAGAATATTTATTCCATGCTCTGACTGTGAAATGTAAGTATGACTTACTCAATCAATGAGTTAGTAAAGATGTTTTTTTTCTGCAAGGTATTTAAGGATTAGATGCCGTTCAGAAATTAAACCAGGAAGGGTGGTGTATTGGTGGATAACGTCTGGGACAAGATCAACAACTTAATGTTTACACCCAATCACTATTATATATTTGTATACGTATATATTTGAATTTGAATATACAGATGTGTTGTTCAACTCCCTGAGGTTACAACTTGCACTCATCCCTGGTCTCCATGGCCAAATTACCCCAAAATCTTTCAAATTTATCAAACATGAATTTTCAACAAGCAGCCTCGTCTGAAGAAACACAAGAAGTGCCCATTAGCAACCATGGAAAATAAATGCCTTCAAGGTTTAACTACTTATTTTTGACATGAAATCAGCTTGACTGTGTTGATTTACATAGCCTGATAAATACCATCTGGACGGTAATGTGAAATAACTCAAGGTACGAAATTGAGCATTCGCCCCTGCAACCAATCAATGAAACAGCTATGGGCAGCCTCCTCCTAGGCCTGCCTAAATATGCTCAGGCATCTGATCAGAATTTTAATGATATAGCTGGGCTCTTCCATTATATCTGCACAGATGTGAAGCTCAATATTTCTAACTGCTGTTTGTTTAGTATTACTTTTCTTAAACACTCTCTCTCTATCTCTCTCTCTCTCTACAAATCATCCTAACCCCAATGTTCAAGCAAATTTTTTTTTCTGAATTTTGGTTGCATTTGTTAAACTAAGTGTGACTGATAAGATCTGTTTGTAGCTTCTTCTTCTTAGATCAGATTTAATGCAACTTTTTGCAAATATTTCAATTCAACAACTTCAGAGGGGAAAGGCTTTAGATTCTGTTCTACTCGCACTATAGTGAGTTCCTGTGAAAACAATGAAGAGCTCTACATGAATATGATACATTTTCTTTTTTGTTTGTAGAGCATCACTTGGCTTTGCTTTGGTTGAACTTGTCATGTTAGCCTGTCAGCGTTGCTTCCCGCTGCTGTTTTGTTCTTGTGTGTTTGTGTCATTGCGAATGTGTTTGTTTCTTTGAAAACAAAGACCTTCCCAACATGTCAGTCACAGAATGTTAAATGTGTATTATTCTCTGCATCTGACTGAAATTTGAATATCCAATAAGCTGAGACAGAGGAGGTGAAATCCCCTGGGGAATTCTCTCCACCCCCAACATACACCAGCTACAAAAAGAGAAGGGGGTGTGTTTGTTTCTCACCAAAATAAACTGATTAAGCTGGGAAATTAAAAAAAAGCCTGCCTTCTTGCACAAGACTTTAAACGTACTAGTAGAGGAAAAAAGGAACTCACTGTGGCAAAGCTTTCACTCTGTCAGTCAGCTCTTAACGATGTAGGCAGATTGGCTAAAGTTCATCATCGCTGCTAATCAACAAAGCTTAGCTTATCAAGCAAACGTCCTGCTGTTACATCTTAATTGAATTATGCCTTTAACCCAGCTTTCGCAGATTCCATTCCATAAGAGTCTAAAGTTTAGAAGGTCATTTACTTATAAGAACTTTCTGTTAATAGGAGAATCTATAACGTGCTCTGATATAATTAATGTCACGTCCAAGACTACATATATTGTAGAATAATAGGTAGGAAAATAAATAGTTCATTTCTAAAGGTGGTTCTTTAGTACTTTCTATAAATTCCAATCAACAGATGTATGTGACAATATTTAAAAATTATCTTGACCAAGGTTATATTTAATATAGTTTTTTAAATACATAAAAAACAAATATCTGACTATTACGAAAAAAAGGATAACAATAAATGTTACAGTTAGGTGAATAAGTATTTAATGTTGAAAATTAATAAAGACATGACCATCAGAAAGAGACAAAAAAAAACTATTTAACACTTATGTTATCATAAATACTCAACCTTTGGGTAGTTATTTAGACATAAAAGTGTCTACAGACATGGAATTTGTAATTAGGCAAGCTCATGGAGAACAGAAACCTCTCTTGAAGCAGAAGAGATTTTCAGCATGAGTATGGGCTGCCTAACGATTCTTCTAGCTTTTGGATTTTAACCTGCAGTCAACCTTTGATGACTCAGAATAATCTCGGGATTATCTGCCCTTTTAAGTTTTTTTAAAAAGTGCAAGGGCCTTCCATGGTAAGCAAGTGTAACCAGGAATCATGGTCCATCATGGGAACCTAGGAAACGCCTACCAACTCCAAGGAAGACAGTTGATGAACAAATTGCTCATTCCAGACACAGGGCATAGTGACAAAAAATAAGGAGGGAGGTCTCTTTCTTAGTCTTATAAACAGAATGAGTGCACCTTAAACCTATAGGGTGATGACCTGGAGGGCAAGTCTGGTACCTGCTGCTGCGCTAATTCCAGCTCCGATATCAAATTTTAAATTTGCAGTTAAAAAGTTTGTAGTTGGTCCATGAGTCTTCCGTGAACCGAGTCAATGGGTACACCAGCCCATGCCTGTAATGGTGCCTCTAGGATGCCCTAGGTTGGGTATCCATTCCCATGGGTCCGGAGTGTTTAGAGGTTCTATAGAGGTTCTAAGATGATCAGATGTCATCGAAGTTCGGATCCACGGTTTGGTGGCATCATCCCTATGACCGGCCAGACAACGTTGAAGAAAACTAAGAGTCTTCGGGTTCCTGGAGGAGTATGGTTGCCGAGATGAAACGTGAAATAATTGATGAAAGGGTACCAACATTTGCTTAACATGGGGAAGCTTTCCGGACATGGAAAAGGGTTCCAAAAACAAACAAGACTCCGGCCTACTAAATAGTTGTGTGGCCCTGACTGGCTGGAACACACCCAACTTCTTAGATAGACAAATGGTATGGTAGCCACGCGAGATTGAGCAATAACAAGTCTGTGGTGCCCTTAGAAGTCCGGGGCTGTATGCACACCAGTTTTAATGAATTAAAATGTCATGAAAATTTCAAGTTGTTTTCAGGCCAATCCATTTATTGTGTCACAAACCTCCACTGGGTCTGCTCATAATCAGACAATGTTCAAGTAATGTTAATTTCACAGTCAAACAAAGGGAGAACTCTTAAAGAATGGTTATATAGAAATCATTAAACAAAAAAAATCATAGATTTTATACAGACACACAACGAATATCTTTGACTCGTTTACAATAAAGTCAATGGAAACCATTTGCATTTCCTAGATTTAAAACACATATTGTTTACCCTTTTTACAATTTTGAATTGATAATTTAGCCAAAACGTTTTAAAAGTTTTTCATGATATTTTAAGATGACTAAAGATTGTATGGACTTACTGGCAAAGTTGTATAGAATATTCCAGTCTGAGTCTGGTCAGTTTGTCAGGAATAACAGTGTTTTTTATTTAGTGGGGTCATATACATAGGTCAGACACTAAATTTAACTTTGATGAGTCTAAGGGTTTTTACAGGGATATGTCACAATTCATTGTGGTATTTGAGCCAAGAAAATTATTTCAGTAAACCGGAGCTTACTCAATAAAAAATATGGTGTCTGGGACAAGATACATGTACAAGATACACAAAGCACAAAGGGGCTTCACTGTGTTTTAAAAAACCCAAAGTTTTTTATTTTAATTAGTTTCTAATATAAGGCGCACAGAGTTGGAAAGGAAAACATTACGTGACATCCTGTTGATTGTTGGTCATTTGCAGAGCTTATTGATTGAACAGCTTTTATTTGTTCTCATCCATATTTTTTTTTTACAAAGTTTTTATTTGAGCATCAAAAGTCACCATATACACTGCATAAAGAGTATAACTGCTTTGATGGTCTCTATTGTTACAAGATGTTCCAAAATGTCTTAAACAAGCCCACTGAAAACTGATATTGAAAGTTGATAGGAAAACGAAGGTGAACCTTGGTGAGTGTTTTTACTAACATCCAGAGGAATCCCCCTTTGATAGTTGCATTAGACTCACCACCAATCTTGGACTGCACTGCATATCTCATTATCCAGTTGTATATCAAACTTAACCCTATGTATATGTGTTGAATTTTTTCATGGATGGCACTCTGACTGTTTCTAGGTAATTTCTTCTTTGTTTGCTAAAGATTATTACAAATATTCAACTTGAGGAACTTACTTGAATTACAAAGACCCCACTAAGGTACCAAGTTCACTGCTTAATGACTTAATGACCATCACTTTATGGTTTCAGTTCTGTTTTCCTGCAAAAGAAAGAAGTAAAACCAAGCAAAACCAAAAACAATCACATAACTGAAAACCAGGACTGGACTTAGGGAATACAGAATACAAGCAAGAAATAGAATAAAACATACCCTAATACTGATAATCATTAAAGAATGCAACAGTTTAGCATTAGGAAAGAGACAGTAACTTTTTTTTACCTTTATTGCTAGAATATATTGAAAGCTAAAGTAGGATTCTTGCTTAGTAAAAATTATTCCACATGTTAACATGGTGGCTCTAATATAAATTGTCCACTCATATTTTATCTTGTGTAGATCTAAAGTGTGCCCTTTTTTTATTTTTCTGCCCGAGCAGATCTAACTTAAAGGCCTGAAGAGAAATCATGTTGTTGTCATGAGTGGGGCGACAGGCCAGTGGAGATGGATGATTCATTTCCATCTCCATTAATACTATGATTTGTTTACAGATGCATTGCAGGTCTGGAGAGAAGTACGCTCTCTCTCTTCTGCCGGGGAGTGCAAGATGATTTGTGTAGCACTGGCTTAGATTAGCTCCAGTCCCTATATTGGACATCATATTTCCCAAGGTATTTTTCCTGCAGGCCTAAGTGAAAACCAGATGTCACACACGTCAGCTATGAGAGAGTATGAAGTATGCCTTTTTGTCATTGTGACAGTCAACCCCATAAAAAAATGTGGCAATATCTTTTCAACACCAATATATTTCTTGTTCTCATCTCAGGAAGACTCAGAATTAAACGAAGCCATCACAGACTTTGAATACAACTCCGTGTGTATCATATTTGAATAAGAGCTCTAAAAAAGTCAAGGTTCATATACTGCTTTACTTTATGAAAGTGTTTTTTGAATATTACGAAGAGCTACAAAGCTGAAAGAGTCGGAAGATGACAAATCAGGTATAAATTACAAGTGAAAAGCCAAAATACTGATGTAGTTTTTAAATGTATTATTATTATTATTATTAGTAGTAGTTGTTGTAGTCGAAGTAGCAGTAGTAGTAGTAGTAGTAGTAGTATTCTGATTTACTCCACATTTCCTAGTGATGGAAAGTTCAGACCTTTTCCGTGAACCAGGCAGTTCGTTTCAAAGAACAGGTTAAAAAAAAGTGGATCCCCGGTTCTTTTACGCTCAGTGAACTGTGTGAGGAGTGAGTCTTTATATGCTGAGGTGACGAGGTGCAGCAGGGGATCATTGGTGATTACGCAGATGTTCAGTATTCCGGTGATTCCGGTGGTCGTGTGACTGTGCGCAGTGTGGTTGAGCCGGGTGAGGATGTGACAGACGACCTCCTAACTAACACCTAACCCGCCCCAGCAGTCACACACATTCATACAAGGCAATGCGGATGAAATGGCTTGCCAAAGGCTACAATGGCAGAATGGACAGGGTGGGGATCAAACCGACAACCCTGCAGTAACAGGACGACCAACTCTTTTTAAAAGGATTTTGGTAAAGCACTATTTTACAGCCAGCTTTTTGTAGAGGTCAGGTCTAACTTTGAATCATGTTTTGAAGAAAGTGTGGCCAAAGTCTAAATGAACACCATTTGAAACCTGCATTAATCTTTCTAAGAAAGACAGATATGTGACAAAAGTTGGCATAGTCACTGAGCCCTCTGGGCACCAATAACTCAAAGATAACTTAAAGAACTTTCTTAGGGATGCTATTACCCTAAACATATGTCAAATATTTGTGTAATAGCACACAATTAGTTTTTTTTCCATAGTAATACGGATCCCCCATGAAGGATACTGTGAGCATAATTCCTGCTATATTCACTGATCCTAACAGCACAAGACATCAACGAGACATCAAAACATGTTTTACCTTCATTAAACTGGCTTCCTGTTTGATGAGTTGATAAAGGTTTAGGATAATGTTTTAGTTTATGTTTTTAAAGCCATTATTGGACTAGCTCCAAGTTTGTTCCAGGGGAGCTAAGGACTGTCATCAGCATATCCTTCTTCCAAAAAATTTAAGTCATCTGTCAAAAGAAGCATTTACTTCCTGAAAGTTGTAAATAAATGATATACATTTATGCATTTGGCAGATGCCTGACAGGCGATATACAGCAACTCTGTTGTATTATGGAGAGTCATAAAATTGAAAATAGGATAGTTTTTTAATAAAACCCAAGCTAAACTAAATAAAATACCAGTAATTTGGTTTGGTTTTATAGAACAACGGTTAGATTCTGGTATTGAGACTGGGATAAACAACCTTCAAATATGCAAACACGTGACAAAATATTTTTTCATTGGAAGCTGAAAGTCATGTTGCTAGTCAACATTCAGTTGTGGCTAAGGGTAACACCAAGCATGTGCCAAAGCATGGCACTATATGGCAGGACACGAATCAACACAGCATCAGATGGAGGATCCGCACTCCATCAGACAAGAACTCTCCAGGGAAGCTCCACAGCTGACAAACGGGTAGAAGAGTCTGCTAATTACCAAAGTCAAAAAAATTCAAGCAGCTTTGAAGATGGCAAGCTCAGAGAGTCTCAACAGGAGCCTGGTGCTAACCTTTTGGCCTGGTCTGGATGGGGGCCTTCTCTTACTCTACACCCACCTGACTCGTAAATCCACAGTCAGGAAGAGGTAACGGTCACACAGAGTTCAGCCTGTGTTGTTTTTTTCTTGCTCATGTATGTAATTTCATTTCATATAATTTTATTATCCAATGCTCACTCAAATTACACACTACACACAAAGACACTGATAGAGTGAAAGTCTGTGAGGAATAAGCTAATGAAGTAAGGGAAAATATGCAGGTGGTCACTGCACTAATGCAGAAGGTTTCTACAAGGCAAACTATGTGGCTTTAAGCTTTTATTTCCTCCCAATGTCAATTGATTGGAAGCAGTTAAGCATAATGAATTAAACGGTTAAAAAGCCCTCATCAGTTAGTGTCTCACTCAGTTGGAATGCGGGTTTGAAATAATCCACATACTTGGACATAAATTGAAGTTGACTGTGACTCGCCTTAGAGTAATTGACGAAATGTAGAGTTTTTACAGTGTCACAATGTTTCTGCACCATTAGAAATGAACAATCAGCTAGATTCATCGCACACGTGCTTCACGCAGTTATCTGCAAGCTCTCGGCTGATTAATCTTAAAGAAACAAAAGTGACCAGCTTTTACCCTCAGCATTAAGTACAACAGTATGTAGAGTGAATCAAGCGTAACCAAACTTGTTTTTTTTTCTGAGCCTCGGCCTTCAAATATGTCCCGTGAGGCCTCTAGCAAATCACATAGCTCAGTAAAATCAGCACGGAGCACAGAAACTTCTGGAAATCTCATCAGGGAGGTGCAGCACCGTCAATCAAGTTCACAAATCGCAGGGGTTTGTGACCTTAGATTTGCAGGGAGTCGCTTCAGGCTGATCAAATTAGCTATCGGTCTATCGAATGCAGGAACAGTTTGGCATGTTTGAAAATCTTAACACTTTATTGCTCTTGAGAGGACCAAAAAAAAGCTGTGGATGTTTCATGCTTGAAAGATGTAGAAGTCTGAAAGCTTGCTACTTTATTCCAAAGAAAATAGAAGGGAACCACTGTGCGGTGTGTAAATCTACAATTTGCTTTAGAGTACAATTTAACATTTTAAATATTAAACATTTACCAATTGTAGTAGCACAAGCAGCCCTCCCCACATGTATTCGCTCTCCTGGGTTTTCCTTCTCCCCCGGGTGTGCCGCTGAGGTCCCAACAGCACGACTCTTATAATTATTCACAACCTACACTAAAATCTTTTTAATCTGGGGACACTTTCATGATTTCACAAACCATTAAATATTTCATAAACCATTATATATACAGGGAGTGCAGAATTATTAGGCAAGTTGTATTTCTGAGGATTAATTTTATTATGGAACAACAACCATGTTCTCAATGAACCCAAAATTAATATCAAAGCTAAATATTTTTGGAAGTAGTTTTTAGTTTGTTTTTAGTTTTAGCTATTTTAGGAGGATATCTGTGTGTGCAGGTGACTATTACTGTGCATAATTATTAGGCAACTTAACAAAAAACAAATATATACCCATTGCAATAATTTATTTTCACCAGTGAAACCAATATAACATCTCAACATTCACAAATATACAATTCTGACATTCAAAAACAAAACAAAAACCAATCAGTGACCAATATAGCCACCTTTCTTTGCAAGGACACTCAAAAGCCTGCCATCCATGGATTCTGTCAGTGTTTTGATCTGTTCACTATCAACATCGCGTGCAGCAGCAACCACAGCCTCCCAGACACTGTTCAGAGAGGTGTACTGTTTTCCCTCCTTGTAAATCTCACATTTGATGATGGACCACAGGCTCTCTATGAGCATAGTCCTGCATGAAAATCATGTTTTTCTTGAAGGATGCAGACTTCTTCCTGTACCACTGCTTGAAGAAGGTGTCTTCCAGAAACTGGCAGTAGGATTGGGAGTTGAACTTCACTCCATCCTCAACCCGAAAAGGCCCCACAAGCTCATCTTTGATGATACCAGCCCAAATCAGTACTCCACCTCCACCTTACTGGCATCTAAGTTGGACTGGAGCTCTCTGCCCTTTACCGATCCAGCCACAAGCCCATCCATCTGGCCCATCAAGACTCACTCTCATTTTATCAGTCCATAAAACCTTAGAAAAATCTGTCTTCAGATATTTCTTGGCCCAGTCTTGATGTTTCAGCTTGTGTGTCTTGTTCAGTGGTGGTCGTTTTTCAGCCTTTCTTACCTTGGCCATGTCTCTGAGTATTGCACACCTTGTGCTTTTGGGCACTCCAGTGATGTTGCAGCACTGAAATATGGCAAAACTGGTGGCAAGTGGCATCTTGGCAGCTGCACGCTTGATTTTTCTCAGTTCATGGGCAGTGATTTTGCACCTTGGTTTTTCCACATGCTTCTTGTGACCCTGTTGACTATTTTGAATGAAACGTGTGTTCGATGATCACGCTTCAGAAGCTTGGCAATTTTAAGAGTGCTGCATCCCTCTGCAAGATATCTCACTATTTTTTACTTTTCGGAACCTGTCAAGTCCTTCTTTTGACCCATTTTGCCAAAGGAAAGGAAGTTGCCTAATAATTATGCACACCTGATATAGGGTGTTGATGTCATTAGACCACACCCCTTCTCATTACAGAGATGCACATGACCTAATATGCTTAATTGGTAGTAGGCTTTCGAGCCTATACAGCTTGGAGTAAGACAACATGCATTATGAGGATGATGTGGTCAAAATACTCATTTGCCTAATAATTCTGCACACAGTGTATATATATATATACCATGATCAGGTGGGAGTGTAATTGCCTCTCGATGATGAGGCTGTAATTGATAGAGCTGTAGATGATCATGTAAAAAACCTTCACAATCAGATTTAAGGTTTAGTGGTTTGCAAGTGTTAAATCGATGCCTATGTATGATTTTGAATCTGTGTGGAGACGGAGTATGAGGTATTGTGATGTAGAGATGTGGAGAGTGCTTTTTTGGATGTTTGCAGCTGCACCAACCAATGAGAAGCTTCCTAGAGTTTTCATGAGGCAAACCAGCAATAGTGTAGTTCTGGGGATTCAATAGACAATAAAGAATTCTGTTAATATCAAGCCATATCATTAAAATCTCCACCAAGGATATTCACATGTGAAAAAAGTCATTGCTACCTCTTCAGTGAGACAAATCATCTCTGTCTTTACTTTACTGTAGCTGGAAATATTTAGTCTAGAAGGCTCCAGGCTCTAAAGTTTTTATATAATATTGCAGTACCACTGTTGGCCACAAACATACATGCTGTACCTTTTAAATCCTAAATTTTATGGCAAAAAAAGTAAACAAGAATTTTGACCTTCCTATCAACTATGATGTGGTAAATTCTTTGTTGCACATTTTTTGCATAAAGACAAAAAGTGTTGCTCACAACACTGTCAAAGGTGCAGTCAGTTAGGGGCAGCCATAAACTAGAACATGTTTGCTAGCATTACAACATATTGTACACTTTTCCCTGTGTTAATCCAGTTCTGTATGCATGCATTTATATGTTTTAATTGAACAGAAAACAACCCAAAATAGTAAAATTTGTCAAAAGCAAAACACTCTGAGTGTTTTGTTCTCCATTCACTATATTTTCATTGGCTTTTCCTTCAGTTCACAGGATGAAATTTCCTGGAAAATGAGACACATCCTTTAGGCTGGGAAATCCTGTATCAGTTTCATCCTCATCTCAAGTTGATCCTGAACTTCAATATATTTCCAAGCATTAGTGCCTACATCCCTATGAGAAGGGGAAAAAAGCTTTCAGTTAAAATTAATTATAGATTTAATATTCATAATGTCTTGATTTTTAAAGCATGCATTACAATACATTTCAATAAACATGCTAAGCTTGAAACTTTCTGACATTCTGAATTTGTAAAAAAGTAACGAAGCTATGTGGATTATACATTTTAAACTATTCTATCAAGATCTTTAAAAAAATTTAATGATAATAAAGAAAACAAACATAAAATGAAGATTGGTTAGTTAAAGCTAGGTAGGAGACCAAACAAGCTTTAAAAAATGTTTAATATTTCAAATGGGAAAATTAAGTCATAAGAGGACAAAGGTTAAAAAACTTGTTATGTCATGATTAGGACTTAATTATCTTGAGATCACTACAAAACATATTTTGTTATGTTGTGATCATGACTTAATTATCTTGTGGTCACTACAAAATAACTTTTGTTATGTCGTGATCATGACATATATTTTTTTGAAAATATAAAAAAATTACAAACTGTACCATTAAAAATCTGTTAAAATGGCCAAGTCAGAAGGGTAAAAAAAACATTTACCCACTTCCACCTTGTCACTACTTGATCTGTACAGGCTTCCGGATTCATAACCCCTCTTCTCATTTTTTATTCATGAACGGGAAATAATCTCTAAATAACTAAAACACTAATAACTAAATAACTAAAAACAACGAAGTATGTAAAATAATATGCAGTGCAAATTGGGAAGCCTGTATCAGTTCTTTATATTTTTACTAATATTGTAAGTGGATTTTTGAGTACATTACTGATCATGCATGCTTTTGCATTTAACACAACAACTTTGGTTGGATTAAATTATTTAGTCCCTAATATTTAGTTAAGTTTAGTCCCATCCATCCATCCATCTTCATGTCGGCTTTATTCCCTTTCGGGGTCGCCACAGCGGAATGAACCGCCAACTCACTGGCATATGTTTTACGCAGCGGATGCCCTTCCCTGCCGCAACCCATCGCTGGGAAATAAGTTTAGTCCCTTATTTCATAATGATACACTCTTCTCTGAGTGCAGAAATAAAGTCCAACTTGACAAATTTATGTTTGAAGGTTGGATGATACCAGACAAGGTTTTCACATGCTATTTTTAGGGAAAAAATGTAACTCATGATCAAAAGTTGTTGTTTCGTGATCGAGGGATAATTAAGTCATAATCATTACATAGCAAAAGTTGTTATGCCGTGATCACAAGATAATTAAGCCAGGATTGCGATATATTCACAGTAGTTTTGTCATGATCATGAGATAAATAAGTCATAGCATAATTCACAACATAACAAGATCTTGTTAAGACTTCCTTAGAAAACAAACCTCCTTAAACTACCCATACTTGCCTTCGGGAAGGGTAAAAACTAAAGTCTGGTTAAGAAGCTGCTAGAGAAATGTAGCATTTGTAATAATAAAAGGTAGCCTGAAAAGCAAAAGTGAAATTAAATTTCATTGTTATACATTTAGTTGTTGATTATCAAATTGCATAAATAAATACTAAATAAAAAATATAAATTAATGCTAATTGAAATATGTAACTTAATGTGATCATGCATTTATAGTAAATATATTACCATTCATGGTTAAAGTATGATCATACATTTTATTAGTAATAAAATAAAAGCCACATGGCCACCAGCAGAAACTCCTTTCCTACAACAGACATACATAGAAGATTAACACAGTCCCTTTTTAGGAATTAAGATCTGAAGAGTATTTCTGTCTGACTGAACAGGCAGTCGGAAACAAGTGGTTCTCCAATCAAACCTGACCCATTATCACCTTGTTTTATTATCATTAATAACCAGCGCAACCACAAAAACATGCTGACTGCACATTTGAATCCTCATTCACACTGCCAGGCTGACATGGACAGGGGAAGAGTCTATAAAAAATAATCAGAGTGTATGTGGAGGGTGAGAAGTCTAATCAGAAGGGCAGACCCCCCTCCACCTACCCACCCTTCATTTTCCTGTCTAATTACTTTGTCTTCTGATAAAGGCATGGCTTTGGGATCATCAAAGGTCCTTGAAACAAAGAGCAATATATAGCAATTACCGAGCCTCTCATCTGCTGGGCTCAGATTAAAACACAGCACACAGGAAACACTCCAAACTCTCTGCTTGTACGGTCAGAGCTGTCATAACATTGTGTCTGGAAGCTTCTATGGAGAGCTTCAGTCCTCAAAAGGCAATTAGGAGGAACAATTAGCCTGTAATTGCTTAAGACTCGCCATGCACATCTTAACTTGAATTTGTTGAAAGCACTTTAAATATACTGTAAGCGTAAATCTAAGCATCGTGCTGTTCTGAAGTGGTAATAGGGTCAAGTTCCATTGAGGTTGTGTCAACTATAATAGACAACACAATTTGCCTTAAAAATGGGATAAAGGTGATACATGCTCTTATTATTCTGTAACCTTTCGGAAAACTGTATATGTTAAATATGAAATAAAGCATTGTATAAAGCATAGAAATCAACAGATCTTTCTGATGCTAAGAGTCAGTGTTGTCTTGTTTTATCAGCTTTTTGGGGGTGAAGATTATTAACATTTCCTGCTCTTTACACGACACTGAAAAAAAACTCATTGGATGATTAAATTGAGGGCGCAATACAACTACAATATAGTTAGCCCTAACTAAAAGAGTTCCATTCACTTTAATCTAATTAGGTTAGGCAAAACATGTTTCTTTGTCAAACAATTATCCAATATATGGGAAGAGAAGTTATTTGGTATTGCTGTGTTCTCTTATTTCTATTGGTAATATTCTTAACAGAGATGATAGGGGAGGACCTTCAGAGTCCAATCTACTTTTTTAGCACAATTTTTAACCTATCGCAATAAAAATCACGACCAGATTAGATTACCTGATTAGTTATGTGCGGCATTCAAACATTGCCCTCAACAATGGCAAGTATAATAATACACACAAAAAGAAATGCATCCCCTTGAAGCAGTACACAGCAAAGAACACATATGAATACAGTAACACAATTCATCAGCAATACAGATCAGCAGGAAAATGGGGAAGCTTTCCGAGAACAAAAAAATAGGGTAGGTGATCTCACGCATCCCCTGTGAATAGTTTGTTTCCTAAAAGAACTCCTTTCGCCGTTCATCTATTTTCAAAGCTAAGCACTGGGTTTTAGTGAAGTGTCGTTTATGAACGAAACGATTCCTTTGAGCCAGCTCTTATGTGTAGAAAGCTCTTGTGTGTATACAGTGGTTAGTATTGATAAGCAATTGAAAATAAGTGAAATTTGGCTTAATTTTATTTAAATGTAGAGCACATTAGCTGAGTGCAAACAATGCAAGACCTCCATTTCGAATCTCGAACACATACAACAAGTTATTGCTTTGTTAAAGCTTTAACATACTTAATATTTTTTTATGATTAATTTAATATCTTATTTCCATTAACTACTTATTATAGCATATTGTGGGCGTTGTTGTAAAAACTTAATGAGACACATAAAATAAATTATTATAACTCAAAAAAAATTAAAATACATTCTCTAACGTTACATTGTTAAAATAAATCAGCATATAAAAATCTAGACATTTTATATGCAATGTTCCCAACAGAGTATGGGTAGCAAGTCATTATTTTTGATACATATTCTGAATGACTTTGGCAGAATTCAAATGAGGCATTTTAATCTAGACTACAAAAAATATATATTTACCCACCTCTAATATATAATATTAACACAATAAAACAAAACATAATTACAAACTAATTAAATTTAATTTGGTAGATTTTAAGAGGTGCTTGAAAGGGACATTTTTATTTAATGTGTCTGTGATCTTCTGTTTTCATATTTATTAATTTTGGCTTTTGTATGTACCAGTCGTGTGAAAAGTTTAGGTAGCAAGACTGGTGAAAGTTTGGCCCTGTACTTGTGGTTATTGTTTGGAGCCCCATTGTGTAATCTTGTTTTCTTGTTAAACTCTTGGTTCTAATCTGGTTCTTGGTTCTTTTATTAAGTCCTCTGTTTATCATTATTTTAAATCTTAACCCTTGTTCAAATTATCTCTACTACTCTAGTATCCTGTATTCTTGTTGGTCATCTTTGATAGTTGAGGTCATTTTTTTCAGAGATTTGTCATAGTCTTTTTTAACATTGTGGGTGTTTATGTTTCTGCCTTTTAAATTAGTTAATAAAGACTTACTAGTCTAAACTTCTGACTCTTGATAGTAGTCTTCCTTTCAAAATGAATAATCCTTTAAGTCTAGATAAGTGGTAAGAATCCATGTCTCTGAGTGCCAGATTTTTTGCTTTGCTTAAAACTCACAGTATGAGTAATAAAGGAACAGTCAGACATGTCAGGAGATTTTTCTCTAACCTGAAGTACATTGTTAAAACAAGCTTTCTTTCAACAATTGGCTAAATCTCATTCAGTGCAAAACAACTGACAAAATCATTCCTTCTAATTCAATTATGTAATCTTGGAGTTTTTTCAAACCACAAAAAAATAGTAAATCTGTGATACATTGGAATAGTTAGAATACATAAAACTGGATGTGTGAATAACACAGACAGTGTTGACATGTAAAACTAAAACACTATAACAGGCAACTTACTAATCAGAACAAATACAGGCAAAACACACGAGTGACTCTTTGCTTTTACATCTTCCACTCTTTTTTGTCCTATGATGGAATGTAAGAAATTCTCATTTAAATGTTGGAAAAGCTACAAATGCAAGTTTGCTGTCTCGATCAAATTTTATAATAAGAGCTACATGTGATTTGCCATATGAATTTCTAACCTAGAGCCCTGGACATATTATGTGCTTATACTGTATATGGTGACAGAGTGCTTAACATCGCTAATGAACAGGAGTGTTCACAGCCTTCCCTGCTCAGTGTGAACCTACATCGCAGTCATTAGCCAGTAAAAAGCTGATTATTGTGGAGGAAGTCTTTTCAAGGTTAAACACTGCTAGCTTCTGCTGTGAACATCCCATAATTGCAATTATATTTGAAAATAGTTGAAAATCTTTTACGCCAGCACTTAGTGTGAATGGTAAGGTGTTAAACAAGAAAAAATGTTCAGCGCCTGTCAGAAGTCAGTAGCCTTATTAAAGATGATTAAGCAGCGTGTCTGTGTGATTTTCTGGATTTTGCTTCATTTACTATTCATAAAGATGTCTCAGACATGGCACTTCACACAAAGTGGATTCATTTCCGTTAAAAATTATTTCATGAAGCTGCCATCACAGAGTTGCCCAGAAACAGTTAGCTGAATTTGGTTGGGCTTGCATCATCTTATTGTTAATTAAAATAACCAAATTAAGTGAAAGTGACAACTGAGCACATCTGGAGGCCAAAGTTTGATGAATTACTGCTGTCAAAATCACCAAAAAAGACTAAACACAAAGAAATCGCTTAATTTAGAGTCTGATTAGAGGGGAAATATTCTTTAAACACTGTTTTGTAGCTGAGACCTGGAAGAATAAAAAAAAATATTTTTTTCTATATGAAAAAGAGAAAATAAATGAGGACAGGTGGCAGACATTATAAACAGTGAAGTCTGTTAAAATTCCAACACACTTAAGTCCTGCAGAAAACACGATGTTGTAATTCAAAACAATTACATTTGAAAAAGTGAAGCGGAACATATCTGATGGTGTTTTGATTTACCATATCATTATATACATACCATGCCAAGCCATACTATACCTAATGCATAATCTTTATATATTATGAATCACTTTACAACATTTTTCAAAGTATACAAATGCAATGCACAGTGACATCGAAACAAAAAACAAAAAAACAGTACCAACCGAAAACACAAGACAATTAAATAACATAAAACACAAATACACAGGACATAGAAATGGACCATAAGATTGTTTATTATTACTTAAAAAAATTAAGGCAGTACAAAATAGAAGTTGGTGTTTACATCAATCGAAGGGGAAAAATGTGAAATAACCATTTTAAGAGGAGACAACTAATTATGTACTAAATGGAAAAGGGAGCAGGAAGGGGGGTCGGGGGCTTGATTGGGTACGATGTTAATTAGTTTTAATGCAATTAATCTGCATGGATGCAGCACTTTTTTTTAACCTGTCAGCATTGGTAGCCTAAGGGTTGGCGAGTGTCACATTTCTTGGAATTATAAACTATATTATTAGTTTTTGTACTATTCACCTGTTATATTTTTGATAGTGCTCAAAAGACAATCTTGATTTGTCAGTCTGTGTAGCCTATATGTATTATACAATATGTAAAACAGTGAATACCAAAACTTTAAATACCATCACCATAAAGTACTGACATTAATTGTGAAGTACCCAGACAAGGGGACTTGGTATCAGTTCAGCTTTCTCCCTTAATGGCTAACAGTTTTGTAAAACTGTGAGTGTCTCTAGCTCACATTGAATGAAAAAAATCAAACACATTTAGAACGATTAATTAGAAATCCAATGATAACAGTCATTCGCTACTCATGCTCTGACATGTGAATCTTCAGCACATCTGTATAGAGTTGGTGGAAGCAACCAAAAAGTGGGAGGACAGGAAACGCATCACTAACCTGAGTCACAACTCCCTTTTACTTCCTCACAGTTCCCCGCACAATTGCGCAGTGTGTGGAGCTGGTAACTGCTTACACACACATAGACACACACTTCTCCTGTGACAGGCCATCTACTGGGACATGTAGAATCAAGCGCCATAAGACAGTAGGTTACAGTTCAGAGGAATTTGCAAGTTAAGTAGGTAGCGAGTGGGGAGGACATGTAGATGAAAAGAAAGCCATATCATGGCAATTGTTAGCTTCACATGTAGGTTAATCATGTGACAAATGCATGGAGAACGTTTACTTATCGAGCCTTCCCATTAGAGGAAATGTGGAGACATGCTAAATCCATACTAACTTAAGGGAGTTAAACACAGTGGAACTAGTATATTTACATTGAACAAGAGCAATATTGAGTCCGTATAAACTGAAGCACATATAATTTATATTAACACTTGCTTACTGGGAGACCCACTATTATATTACAATTTCAGAGTGAACTGAGTAAACTGCTTAGACAACCAAGTTGATAGAAGGGTACAGTAATCTTCCGCAATTGCATAGAATAACTAAAATATCACATTGATGCAACAGGACCCTCTCACCTGTATGTTGTTTTAACTCGTTCTCTGTCCTGCTACCATTACAAATATTAAAATCAATACACCACAGCCTGTGTCACGTTGAATCACAAAAAGAGTTAAAAGGACAGCTATGTGTTAGTTGGGCTTAGTATGAACGAGTAAATAAATTAATGATGTGGGAGTCACTGAACAATCACTTTGTCTTAAAAAACATCAAAGATGTTTTTGACCTGTCAACCTGTTGTTAAAGTCCATCAACAGCTCCTCATTAACAGTGATGGGTTGCGGCTGAAAGGGTATCCGCTGTGTAAAACAGATGCTGGATAAGTTGGGGGTTCATTCGACTGTGGCAAGCACTGATGAAGGGACAAGAAGATGGATGGATAGAGATAGTGTTTTCGCTAGATGTGAACCTCCTGATCCTCCCACAGCTTCCATTACTCCCCCTGTTGAGTTTTCCTTTGTGGCACACAAAAATCCACCCATTTCCAGAACATCCGAAAACACACTTTATTTTCATTGTTTAATCAGCTATTGTTACTCTTTTTGTTGTTACGCTACTGTTATACTTCCAGGTCAGTCAGTTCATACATTCTTCATTTAGACACATTAGTGGTTCATCTGATTGGTTAGAGGACAGTGCTATGATCATTGAGCCATGTTAAGACCCCCAGAAAAAGAAAATAAGATTACAAACATTCACAAACCAATCTGAATATGACTTGAGACATGTTTTTGATGAAAGATTTTTATGCATTGTTTTACTCTGTTATCCAACTTAACAATGAAAATTTCTTTTCATCTTCATAATAGTAAGTTGACAGGTGTTAAAACAAAGTGTGCTTTTGTAAGGTACTAAAAGAAAAACCATGTCATCTTAAAATGAAAATCTAAAATTAAAGTAAACTTAAAATTAATCTATAATTATGTCTATTCACAAAAGTTTGTGCTAATTCAAATCTATAGGAACATTTCTTAAAAGCCCCAAGGTGCTAAACAACCCAGTAAGGTAGCATACAAAGGTTACAAGTTCAATCTCAACAAACACAGAGCCTTCTGTAAAGAGTATCTAACCACTGCACTCTGGAGGAAGACACTTAACCCCCAGGCTCTTCCAGAGGGACCAGCAAGGAAATTAACTCACTGTAATGTGCTTTAGATTAGAAGTGCAAGTAAATAAACAAAGCATTTAGCCCTAGCTCAAAATAACAACTTCTTACATTTCAGTACATTGTCACAAACACATCTAAAAATTTTTTTTTTCAACATTAGCTGACATGGTTGAAATAAATTGATTATTTAAATTAGAAGTAAGTATTCAGTTAAATTAACAAATGGGTTATGAGAAATGTATAGCAATAAAAAAAATGATAGATAGTTTTAATGGCCTGCAGATTTAAGCAAAAGTGGCATGCACTAAGTTGAAATGCTCACGTGTAGGTTTTTCAAAAACTATTTATAAAAACTCTAGACCAAGCTCACAATTATAAAATCGCTTTTGTGGACTTATTATTTGAAAGTAAAATTTTAATGGCCTTCAAAGTTTGGTGAAAGTGTCATGCACTGGAGTGAAAGGCTCACTTTTAGGTAAAAAAAATTGTCTACAGTACAAATTTCTCAAACATGCCCTGCACTTACTCAAGACCAAGGTAGTCAATCCGGTGGCCGAGAGGTGCAAAGCAATTCCCAATTATGACAGCAAAATAACAAGTTAGAAAATACAATTACAATTTAGAAAACAAGGTGTCACGGTGGTGCAGTGGGTAGCACGGTCGTCTCACAGCAAGAAGGTTGCTGGTTCTAGGCTCGGCTGGGGCAGGTGGCATTTCTGTGTGGAGTTTGCATGTTCTCCCCGTGATCGTGTGGGTTTTCTCCGGGTGCTCCGGTTTCCCCAAAGACATGTGGAATAAGTGAATTGAATAAGAACAATTGCCCATAGTGTTAAAGTGTGAATGTGTGTGTGAATGTTTCCCAGCGATGGGTTGTGGCAGGGAAGGGCATCTGCTGTGTAAAACATATGCCAGAGAGTTGGCGGCTCATTCCGCTGTGGCGACCCCGAAAGGGAAGAAAGCCGACATGAAGATGAATGAATGAATGAATTTAGAAAACAAATGAACAATTCAGAAAAAACAACCACAAGTTTGAAAACACATTAACAATTCAGAAAATGCAACAACATTTTTTATTAACCGGAAAGGGATTGTAGCATTTTAGAACCGACAACTTGGACAACAGCTCTGGCAATCACGGTGAGTGCTCAAACAACAGGCCCTTGAGCTACATTTCTGGTCTCGCAAAAAATAAAGTTATAACTACTGAAATGGTATTGATTTTTTTTCACATGAACTTCAGAACTTTGGAGTAGTTTCATATTATGCTGTATTTACGTTGCTCCAAACCCCTCAGAAGTTTGACAGAAATTGACAGAAGACTTGACCAATCAGCGCCAAGTTGTTGGTTCAAGTCTAGCAAAGGTGGTCTTGATTTGAATGCAACACAGGAGGCTTGTGTCACAAATTATTGACTAGGTCTGGGTACGGTCATGGCCCAAGGACGACCATTTCCAGTTTTTATTTATTTAATATATTCATAATTATTTAATCATGCGTCGTGATTCACTGTGGTACTCAGACCTATACCTACAGAGCGCTAGCTGTAGCTAGGATTGTACTAACCCAAAGTAAGGTGAACCCACTGATAAGACGAGTCTTCTGTCAGTCAAACTACGGAGGAAGTGACAGGGAAAGTTAGGGAGTATTTGCACTGACATCAATCAGCTACATTTTTGTCCAAACAGCTGAAAAGTTTTGCTGAAGACTTTTTGAATAACAAAACTGTTGAGCTATAGCCTAAAATAAATAATTAAATACACAGTGAGTTATATTTGTTTCTATGTTACTGGTTGTGTATCTTTTGTTTAAAGTGTCTTCGTTTTTACATAGTCTCTTGCTTCACCTTTCTTGATAAAAACCCAATTGATATCCCTGTTCATGCTACTCAATTAGCTATCATCAAAAAAAGAATATTCCCATGTAAAATATACTGAGGAAAGTCTTTTAATCATTTTAAAAGGCTCATGCTGCACATGTCTGGGCAGATTTCAAGGATGCAGCCAATTAGAAGTGTGAAAGTCGGAATCTACTTGGCGAGTTAAGTTAGGCTTACATATGGCACACTCTGGCATTTCTATGATTTAGTAGGGCTGCAATTAACAGTTATAATGTACGCTACTTTCCTGTGAAGGTCTAATTTGAAGATTTTACACATCTGCGGATGAAACATAGAATACGGGAGCAGCCTTTATTAAGGTTTATTACATATTTCCAGACAGTTTCCAAAAGACTCAAGATGATTACCAGAAACACGAATGTTGTAAAACACAAGTCAGTGATTTTGATAAGAAAAAGTAAAAAAAAAAAGAAAATAGTGAAGATACAGGCCAGCCAGATATTAGTACTAGGGGGAAGTACTGTATCCCATCATGTTCATGCTTCACATTGGATTTTTCCCCCCTCGACAATAAAACAAGTAACTACTCCAAAGGTCTGGTAAAATTAGTTTGATTTGGACAGTAAGTTTTGATAAGACTAAATGAAGAAAAATATTATTTTATTAACTTATTATTGTGTTCCTCATTCACACTTAAGGAGATGCTGTTTTTGCTTTTTAATAATACAGCATGAGGGGTGGAGTCTTTTTCCCTTTCAGTCGTTCACTTTCACATATGTTGAATGAAGACATGATTACCCCAACTCGTAATGGGCCAATCACTCCAAACTTTGGAAAAGTTTGAAAGGGCAATGGCGTGACATGTCAAGATGAGCTAGAAACTGCTGTTTGCGCTTTTTTTGCTCCTAAAAAGGGGAGGAGCAACCAGTGTGATTCTCCCGCGGCCCTGTCACTGCAAGCCCCAATTCATCCTAGCCTTTACGGTCCTCCATTACCAGAAGTGTTCCTTCGTCCTGCTACAAAGTAAAAGCAACTATTCTTTTCCTGCTGGAGATTGCCTTGCAAAGGTTTGTCTGCTGTTAGAAGCCAAAGGTTGTGGCAACTGTATTTGTTTCCCTAAGATCAGGGAGAATGAGACTGAGGTCCTAGTGATGGCCCCCATTTGCCCAAGAGACCTTTGATGGCAGAGCTCTGTTTACTTATGAAAGTCCCTCCCTGTCCAATTCCCTAAGGCCAGTCTCTCTGACCAAGGGGTGTTGGCACTGGCAGCACTCATCTGAAAACTCGATATCTTTCATCTCGGGGTGCGGAGGACCTCCAGTTAATGCCAAGCTATACTGTTAAGACATTGTGTCTTGCTCATGCCTCCTCTGTTATGGCTTGTTGTGCCAGCAAGTGGGGTCAGTTTGTCAACTTTGTACACTGTTGCCCATGGAACTAGTGTTAACTATCCTTCAAGAAAACTTCTTCAGTTCGAGGACTGTCTCCATCCACACTTAACCTTACGATTGAACACACTGGGCTGACATGAGTTAACAACAAAGTTCATTCGAGGAACCAGACGGGGATCTTTCAGTAGTCCTTTAGGAATTCATGGTCCTCCCTTCAAGCCGCTTGACCCAGTAGAGCATAAGTGCGCATTATCTCAATCAAGAGAGTGGGGAGCCTGACACCCATGTCCTTAGGACCAGGCTTGAATATGTGCCCAAGGTTCTATTGTCCTCTTCAAAACTTAGATAGTGAAACTCTGTGCAAGAGTAAATGCTATTTAACATACTATGGTTAATCAAACTAAGGACTGCTACTTCCAGAGTAGGCTGATGAAATATTACACGGATGTGGGTTCATTCGTGTAAATACATTGTGCTTTATCTTCTGAGTAGTATGAATATGAATTATTCAATATATGTATAGAGCTCACTGGGCTCCTTACATATGCTGTACACAGATTGGCATTTCTTGAAATCAAGTTTTATTCTCAAACACTCATATTCAAGAGCAAACTTGATTTTGCAATTCACAAAATCTTATTTACAATCCAAACTATTCTATGCATTACTCCATACCATATACACAACTTTTCATAATCCAGTTAGGAGGACGTGAGACCCAAGTTTGAGTCCCACCCCAGAACAACAGTAGATCAAGGATCTCCATTTGTGTCCTTTTTCACAAAAGATTAAATGAGTCAGGTATCACGGTGGGCTCAAAGGTGTTTTGTGTGCATGTGTTTCAGGCTGTAAAAAGCTCCTGGAAACCATCTGGCAGTTAATATTCAAGAAGTAATCCATTAAAGCTCTAATCCTACAGCTTGAAGTATTCACATAGATTCTTTTCTTCACAAAGAGCAAGAGCCTCTGGTGACGCCACAATAAGAGCAACTTTTCAAAAGTGTATGGACGCACTGCAATCTGCCTGCATTCACTTCCATTAAGTTAACCAAACAGTCAAGAGGAAAAATAAAAAGAGGGAGAGTGAATTCTCTGCAGCGTGGGTGTCTGCCTTGACATCAGCACCTGACTGAGCAGAAAATATCGTCAAATATTCGCAGCAGTGCTCCAATATATCAAAAGGCAGCTTGGTAAATATTTGCCACGTGTTATTAGAGCACATAAACCACAGGGTATTGGGATGGGTGAAAGGTCACCACTAATGCCTTCCCAGGAGAGAAGAGTTTTGTGTATAACCAAATGGAGTACTGTCCAGGGATCCCCAATGGAGCAATGGAGGACCATGCAAATGGCCGTATGCTAGTCGCTCTGGGTATGGACAGTAAATATGTAAAGGAGATGGCTCATAAAGCGTCATTATTAAACAAGTGACAAGGCTAATAGTGGATCTGTGTGCCCAAGCCCTTCCTCCTCCATTAAAATGCTCAGCCAAGCCAAATAGAGTTAGGTTGTAACCTAACAAGGTGCAATTTCATCCCCACAGATCTCACACGTATCTTTTAAGGCTATTTAAAGTCAAGAATAGCTTCTGTTTAAGCCCTCTTGATCTACTCGGAAAAGAAAGCTGAATATTTAATGCCAAACGAGCTTTGATAGGACTTTTTCTAGCTAATTAAAGCCACATTTCAGCTGAGCGCAAAGTAAGGTGAGTATATACAAGGGGAGAGGGTGGAATATTGAACATTTCTGGTCAGCAGAAAATACCAGCCATTAAATCAGGCTTAGCTTTAGACACACGAGGTCTGTTCTTGGGCTTGAGAGAACTAAGACATGTTCATCTGGCTGCCGCTCAATGATGGAACAAACAGAAAACAGAAAAATTTTTGTTGCTCATCTGTCAGAGATTCTTCAGGATTAATAATGGATGCCATGTATAAGTAGACGTGTCCATTAAAAGAAACATAATTTATTCATTCAGACTCTGAGAAACCATCCAGGCTTGGAAATGGGACATTTTCACATTTTCAGCTCAGTCAGTCTAATAATGCATCAAATTCACTGTGGACTAATGTTTTAAGAGCAATAATAATATTATCACCGGCTTTTGACTTATATTAAGTATTCCTGAATATTGTATGTGTGGACTTAAGGGGTAATGGATTCACTTAGCCTGCTGCTACACTGCTGACTGGTTTGTAACTAACACAGTAAATTTTACATTCCCTACATAAGAAACACGCTTCAATATGTTACCAAAAATATTGTTAAAACAGTGTAGAAATGAAAACGAAATTTGTCATGTTACTGTGAAACCCTAAGATTGTTGAATGACCATAACGCTATATGCGATTGCCCTAATGAAGGTCCTTATGTCTTGTTTGAAGCTAGAGTAGTATGCATACTAAAGCAGGGTTGCAACCTAAAATGTGCAGTGTTTCAGCCCTCCAGGGCCGGATTTGGGGACCCATGCTAAACCCTTTGGGTGGAGCGGGAAAATCACTTGTAGAAAATCTGAAATTTGCTTTTAAATATTTAAAGTGAGTTGAACGTGTCAAAAAACGCAATATACACAGTCCTCAGATAGTTTATTACCTACGGTAATATTTTGTAGTACAAAAGAGTTCAGTTTTTCTGAAGAGATCGTTTTCAACATTGCAGCTTTTGTCACACTCCCTCGATTGCAGAAAAAAAGTATTCAATGCAATCATGTTCGATTCACTATTATGAATAAACTAAACAGAGGAAAACATAAATAAACCACAGCAAAATATGGGCACAAATGTATTATAATAAACTGCTGGACATAGTCATTTCATTATCAATTCTGTCATTCTTACTTAAATCTGGATAAAAAAATTACTTGGACAAAGTATAACTTTGCTTCCATTCATTTTAAATTGATAGTTATTTTTGCAAGTTTCCATATGTATGTGTTGTTTTTGTTGCCCAGCGTCATTCCCAAATTGAAAATACTCCCAAGTGTCCCCAGGACAAATGTTACTATTCATCCATGAATCCCAGGACCTTTTATTACATGCGAGATTGATATAAAAAATGAGCCAATTACAAAGTAGTCCCAGATTGTTAAACATGCAGGCGCTCAGCATTAAGCTCTACTGACTCTGAAATTTTCCTCATTGTTTTAGTGAATCAATCAAAACTTCTAATAAAATTAATTGATTCACTTAAAACAAAACAATAACTAATTTTTGACGGTTGTTCATATGCTACCTTGCTTTAACTGTAGGGCGGCCCTGTGAGCAAATAATTTAAAAGTTACCGGTCACATCATGTTTTGACACATTAAAGCTGGCTTGCAAAATTGTAGTCTGAGTAGATTGAACTGGTCTATGGGACTCTTGGGGATTGCTACCGCTACATCTGTGGTATGTGAGAACTAATAGTTGATGTACCACAACGACCAACTATACTTTTATAATAGTATAATATATGTTGTTAATTTTTCCTGAATTAATGCAGCAATGCAACATGGCATGGGATCAATTAGCCTGTGGAACTGTGGAGGTGATATGAGAACCCATAATGCTTTGATTGTGGCATCCACCTCTTCTCCATAATGGTTTTCACCCCATGGACCTTAACCAACAGGATTTCTGAGTCTTCCCTTTTCTTCCTCTAATCTCTTGGACCTTGAATGAAATTAAAAATGTACCTTCATCAGCAAAAATCACTTCGGACCATTGAGTAGTTTAGTCCCTTTTGTCTTTAGCCCAGATGCTTCTGAAACTGTCTCTTGTGAGTGTCTTGACACAAGGTATGCAACATCTAAAATCCATGTCTTGCATAAGTCTGTGTGCATAGTGGTTCTTGAAGTACTGACTTAATCTTTGTGGAATCCACTCTGTGAATCTACCCCAACATTTTTAAATCGGTTTCATTTCACAATCCTCTCCAAGGTGTGGCTAAACCTATAACTTGTACATTTTCTCATCCAGGTATTTCCTTTACCTTTGTTTCTACATCAACATTATTGTGTGCATAGCTCTGCGTACAATCAGCTTTCTTTTGCATTTATCTGAATCTTTCCCTTCTTGGGCAAGGTGTCAGTTGTCATCAATTGGCATTTTTGGCACTTCAAGTCAGCATTTTTACACATGGTTGTGTAGCCTTTAGATCAAAACTGAAAGACCATTTAAAGGCATTTGCAGTTATTTTTGGTAATTTGCTGATTAAAGTGTGCCACCAGGTCTCTTCATTATTGAACCTTTCCACAATGTTTTAATGTTCTGAGATACTGAATTTGGTGTTGGTGCACATTTTCTAATTATATGACCGGCACCTGTACAATAAAGTTAAAAAAACATCAATGTTAGATACATCAATGTAAGAAACTTAGTTACCCCAAGTTACTTTTTTGCAGTAGACTCTGGGAGTGTAGCTAGATTAGATCATTTTGGAGTGTGGGAGGCTACATTTACATTGGAATATGATCTTAAAACAACAGCACAAAACATATAATCCACATAAACTCTTTAATAGCATACATATGAACATCATTAATGGTCTCTTTTAAATGTTCTAGCGCCTTAAAATTCCGCCCGCCATCTATAAATTCCCATATATGTTGAATTTTAATATGGGCATATAGTGTCGCTAACAGTCGTACAAGTTTAACATTCACGTCTGTTCACAATTCCGGTCAATCAGGAACAGGAAAAAAACCTGTTATTAACCACAGAGATGGCAAGATTTCCTTGCGTTTCTCCAGAAGCCTCACTTTTCTGTGTTAAAACACTCAAGACTGACTATCATTCACTTGCTAGAGGTCAAACAGTGCTTTCTAAACAGTAATTGTGTATGATAGGTTAAGCATGTAATACGCAGCAGTGCTGAAAGCGGCTTCTCACCCATTCACGTTTTGACCCGTTCCACTTCATAATGGCCATGTTGTAAAAGCGCAGACTCCTGCTGGGTTGAGCTGTTAGCCCAGGCTCAATGCTGAATGCCCGCCTCAGTGTGTTTTTCACTGTCCAGCGTTCACTTCTACTCTAATGAGACCACTGTCAAGCAGAGATCCGGCCTTTTGACTCACTTTTCCTCCTATTTATGAACCTCTTCAACTCAGACTGTCAAAAGCTCCACCGTGACGCATGATCATTTGGCAACAAATGTGATATCTGAGCCACAGGGACTTCAGGAAGTGTCATTAAACTCTTTTCTTGCGCTGTTCTTTTTTTAAATTGTCAGCTTAACAAAACTGCAGACTGGTGTTTACATTTCTAATATCTAAATGTTACAATAACGTTCAAAGTATGACCATTTGTCTGAAAAATATAATTTGGCTTAACACAATAAAACAAGGAGATTTGCTCAGCAAGCACGGATACTCTGCTTTTTATCTAAATGCTGATCCTAGCTGTAACACACTAATGTAAAACATACTTTTTTCTTCATATTACATGTTAATCCTAAACCTTTATTATAATTAGAGGTGAGTAGAGTATCCACAAAATATAATCAGGTAAATGTAAGAGCTCTTACTCAAGTAAGAGTTTAAGTAACTACCAAACTATGTACTTGAGTAAGAGTAAAGGTAAATAAATTACATTTACTCAAGTACTTAGTTACTAGTTACTTCTGATTTGAACATTACAAAGCAAAAATGCTAGCTTTTACATAGTATTTCCTAAAGTTTTGTTTATTTTATAATCCACACTTATATGTGCAGGTGTTCTCACAATCTGCAGCAAGGACGGTCTTGATCTGCCATCATTGCCATCAAGTAAGCTACTTACTTGAGAGAAAGTAAATTTACACATTTTTGAAATTACAGTTTCAGATTAATGGGTAGAACGCCACAGTAAATTCTCAAATCCATGAAAAGTTTCACCCACAGTAGTAACCCCTGAGCTCACATGCTTGCACAAACACATGCATACAATATAATATGTAAAAAATATTTTGAGGATTTTCAAAAATACTACCACCCAGGATTACTCAACAAATAATAATAAAAAACCCTAACAAACCAAATATAAGTATCATAAGATATTCTCTGTAGAATAAAAGCAGGAGAAACGGATTTCAAAAACAACAATTAAATTTGCTCATATTAATTTAATACAACTGAAAATAAGAAAAGGTAGCACAATCAGGTAAAAGGGTTATTTTCTGTCACATTTGAACCAATGTTGCTGAAAATTCCTATCATCTGAGCAAATCTTTTTGTGTTTCTGATCACCAGAAATGACCTTTGAAATGGCCTCTATGTGAACTATCCCTCTAGCGTAAATCACCTTAAACTTCCTGTCCATTTATTACCACTTATTTGAAAGTTTCAGTTTTGTTTATAAAATGAATGCTGTGTCTAAAGATAACGGAGGCTTATATTCTTAACAGGACAATTAACTTTACCACTTAATACATATAAATAAGGCTGACTTAAAAATAGCATACAAACAATAACAAATGATCTTTAGAAAGACAGCTAGAAACAATAAAAGAACATCAACCCCTGTGCACCAAGCTTATGGGGTGTCTTTAGTAATGCCAAAATATATTGTATTTAGGGGTTTATGTTTAAACTAGTTTTAAGCTCACCATAACTAAGAAGTCAACATGCTATATATTCCTAAACCCTCTCACTGCTGTATCTCTGATCAGCATAAAAGAGCAATACCACGGGGCTCATTTAAGGTGCTATCTGTTGTAGGTATGTTAATGAGTCTGAAGTCTCTCTTTCTCTCTGTGTGTGTGTGTGTGTGTGTGTGTGTGTGTGTATTGACTGCTGACGAGAAGCTAGCAGAACTAATCCTGCGGTCTGATCTCAATGCTGCTCCAGACACTCTGTTAATTACTGAGCTGCTATCGACAAGCTCTCAGATCCATCAGGAGTAAGGAGGCTTTGCACGTTTGCAACCGTCTGTTATTCATTGAAGAGAGGATTCACAGTGTGTCCTTCTCAAACCTGGATCAGTTCAGAGACAGTGGGAAATGAGCAGTCTCCTCACTAGGTTGAGAAGAGCATTGAAGAACTGGATTGAATTTTAAATTTAAAGGCACACGGTATCCTTTTTCTTCCCACCAGAGGTCTCTTTCTTAATATTTATGTTTATATATTAAAACATTACAATATATTTTTTAATCAAAAACGTGGATGCAGTAAAAAAATGTGTCTTTTGATATATGAAGAGTGATGTCACAATAGATTTTGAGACTACATTTTGTATATGTAAATGAATCAATGGTGATCACCAGCTCCACCAAGATATTAATTGTAGCAGTCACACACTTTACTAAAATAAAAGGACCTGTTAGAGTTACATCAACTTTCTTTTCTCTCTGCTTAGACACACTTACAATTTTACCAGTGGCACTAAACAAACAGTTGCCTAGTTGAGACTTGTAAGGTTTTTGTAGTTAAATATTTTTTTTTTAATTAGAAGCAAAAGTGTATAAAGGGGTATAGTGTCAAACTAGGGTCTTAGTCATCAGCTCAGTAGAAACACACTTATAAATTTGCCTCAGGACTTTTTGTCTACCTCTAGCATTTAATATTCCATGTTCTTTAATGGGACAGGGTCAATTCTGCTTTACCCACACAAGCCCAGCTGCCCTAGTGCCTCACTGGCCCTCTTTCCTCAGCCTGGGGCCAAAATCAGCTTCCTTATTAAGATGCTAATACCTGTGAAGAATAGGGAGGAAAGGAAGGGTGTCTTTGGCTCCATCAGTGAAACTAACAGACATACATTTGACAATAGCATAGCCCAGTCCTCAGCAAAACTGGAATTGACATGCAAATCAAGTGTGGTTATTTATTGCAGGGCTTCTTAGAGTCTCCGCTAATATGATGTGACACCAAAAATAATACTCTGTTGCATTTACAATTCATCTAATAATGTTTAATTTTACTCTTCATTTAACATGATTACGCACTTGGTGATTACCAGTATTAATTTGAACAAGACATACAACGCAGCATTGCAAATGATATCTTATCAGGTCATAAATGCTCCAGCTGATTCTTCTTTTAACTGTGTTCATTTGTGAGGTTATATTTGTATACTTGGGCTGAGATATGCTCTACAATCTTTATGAACCTCGTGTTCTGTGATCCTGCTACTACACCATATTAATCGTATATAAAGCATTAGGTTTAGGGTGGATGTCTGTGAGTCCCTGCAAAAGCTGAGTTATGAAGGGCGATAATGCCAGGATTGTCGTTCTTTCTGTGGTGTAAAACTTTATAGATGTAAATATGCTGATACTGAGACCATGCATTTTCAATCTGTTAACACAATGCAATTGTTAAGCCTTTTATGGTGTTCAGGTATGTAGGACCCATTTAAATTTTTTATCAAAAGACAGATTTTGGAAATAATTATTATTTTAGTCTGACTGATTTTCATTCCCCTTGGCTCATTTTATTGTGAAGGACATATATCAGCACCCAATTTAACGGCCCTTTACTGAATACTCTCAAAGCACATTTATATTACTTTTACATTTATGCATTTGGCAGACGTTTTGTCCAAAGCGACTTACAGAAAGGGAGCGATAATATACAATTTGTTACACAGTCAAAGTCTATCTCAGCTTGCTCATAATAGAAGTTGCATCAACTGATCAATAAATCAATGCAGGATAGGATTGCTATTGTGATATAATATCGGTAGATATTTATTTATTTAATTCAAAATATTATTCTTTTTTTGTTCTGAAGTTGGGGCTGGATCACATAGAGTTGGTACAGATCCACGTTTCAGTCTCAACTTCATTGAAAATCATGCTTTGTACTGACTCTTGTTTTAAAACAGTCTGGAGCAAAATGTTATCAACTTAGTTCTGAAAGGTTCCTTTGATAGGAGTAAATAGGAGATGTTTACTGTTTTATACTTAAAAACCTCTCAGACTTTATGGCTTCTTATGACAAAATGGTGGTTTGTGCTTACTACCGGACAAGGAAGGGTGGAGTTTATGTTAAATACCGGGAGGGCCTTTCAGTATTCAATGTCGTTTGCTGTTTAAGCTTTATTGATCAAGTGGCATATAAGGAGTAACGGCTCAGCTGAACCAAATAGATTGATTATATAAACTACAAGTATATCACAACTTTCACTTGATGTCAAGTTGAGGTTGAAAGGATTTTAAAATTTTGTATCAATGATTTGCCAGTTCACTTGTATGCATCATGTATTATCTTGTTATATCTGTGCTCAAACAGGTTTTGACATCCTGAGCTTTATTCAGTTTTTGCATTTTATATTAGACAAAAAATAAACATTAAGTAAGTTTTTACTGTAAATGTGCTGTCAAAATTTTCTAAATATCACTATATGATAGCATACCCAAGTGTGTCCAAGCATACCCAAGCACTTATTTCTAAGAAATCTTATAATTTATCATTAAGCCGTCTGAAAATTAAACTGTTAAAATATTAGATTTGTGTTCTAAAACAATGTGTAAACATCTTATTTTGTATATTTGTTTATTTTTACTATTCATGATCAGTGTTCGTAACTTAACACATTTCTGTCTGGTGGTTTTACAGACTCTTCAAGTGAAATTTAAAGATCAACTATTGTTTAGCGATGTTTTAGCTTAGTTCTGGTTAAATGCAATTTGTGTATGTCTTGTCAAATGCAATTTGTGTATTTCTCTCTCTCTCTTCTTTATTAAGTTATCCAGATTCTCCACATTTTATAAATTATTTAAAAATACATGTATCAATGTAATCCCAGAAAAAAATATTCAATGGACTAATCCATCTTAAATTAGATATCTTTTTAATTTGATGTTTCATTCTTTTATTTTTTATATTATTTAAAGTTCTTTAGTTTATTTTTTTGTTTACTTTTGTGTAACATTTAATTAAAACATACAACATATGTTTATGTAAAACTATTGTATTTTTCTATTGTATTTTTCTTACTCAATTCACTTATATTGCATGTCTTTGGACTTGTGGGGAAACCGGAGCACCCGGAGAAAACCCACACGATCACGAGGAGAACATGCAAACTCCACACAGAAATGCCACCAGCCCCAGCCGAGCCTAGAACCAGCGACCTTCTTGCTGTGAGACGACCGTGCTACCCACTGCGCCACCGTGACGCTTAGTATAGTAACATTTAAATTTAATTTTTTAATGCCTGGAGTTGTCTCTTTTTTATATTGCATTAACATGATAACTAATTTATTAAAGTATTAAATGAGCATTTTTTTCTTGCAGTTTTATTCACACATGAAACATATGAAAATACTCTCAGATGCATCAGATTCTAGTCATTTAGTCTGTGAGATTATCTGCTTATCATTTCTCTCTGAGTATTGCATTGTAATGTTTGAGTCTAAACTAAGGAAAGCATACTTCTGAAGTCTCACACACTCAAGCGGCCTGCTTCGCTTCTCATTTCAGTGTGTTGTCAGGGAGAGAGAACGCTGTCCTTGTAGTGAAAAAAAGCCTGGGGATTGAATTACTCTTACTTCTCTCGATGTGACCTCGTCAGAAGGGGTTCCAGAAAGAGAGAGGGAGAACGGGCCCCTACTTTGTAACTTCAGCGGCCTTGATTCTTTCAATGGCCTGCGGGTCTGGCAACGTCCGGCTTTCCTCCATCCGCCACTTATGCTTGCTTCTGCCCAAATGACCCTCCACTGGTCTGCAGTCGGCCTGGCCCCATTAGTGCCAATTGCTGACCTGATTTCAGTTCCCTAGTGTCCACACAGTCAGAATTCCAATATTTGTGATCTTGTGACTTTGTTTTGAGTGTTTTTTAGTTATTTATTTATTTTATTTCTGTGAGTCTTCCTCACAGGCTTTGTGTTTCTCGTCATTAGCAATTCCAGAATACAAACAATAAAAAGATGAAAAGAGGTTGAAAAAGCTTTAAAAGAAAAAGGCAAAGTAAAAAAACCAAAAAACATGTGGGATCCAGCAGTTCTAATTCAGGATTCTCCCACAAAAATGTGTTTCTCCAAATTAATTATACTTAAAATATATATATCCTAAGCTCCCTCCAACACCATGCTTGTTTTCTCACGAAGTCTCACCTTCTGCTGTAAAAGATTCAGAAGCGGCGTTAGTCCCGTCTGGAGTCAAGGTCAGAATGCGAGCTTGTTTATGACAGACAAATCTCTTTCATTTTTCATGAGTTGCTTAAAGGCATTGAGTATTTTCTGCCAAAGCAGGTCCTGTGTAATGTGCAATCATTTTCCCCCCACCTCGCTCATTATGTCAAAACCACATACCCAACACAGAAAAATCCACATATTTGCTCTGAATTGATGTTTTAGATTCAGGGGGTACATGCAGCTTGCTAACCGCCTGAGCAAGGACATATAAATACATCCAGGCGATCGGCGAAGGGTAATGATGTCTACAACTGTGGTAATTTGTGGCGCAACAAAGTGTCAAACACCACACTGTTCATCATTACAAACACTCTCTGTATGTACATGCTCATACAGTTCTCACAGTAACTGACAGCTCTGATATTATGCCAAAAATTGCTTCAAGACCTTAAACGTGAGATATTAAACCCAGGATCGTGAGCACGATTCATCTTTTCTGACATCCTGCCGAACTGTAGCTGTCAGATGTGACTTACTGTGTTGATTATGTGCAGAATAAAACAAACCGATCAAGACCAATGCAGAGCAGAATAATGGGAAAGATACTTTTACACTACTCAGGCCGACTTTTCTATCTTCGAGTGATCAAATTTTGGTATGTTTGTCTCATGAAATATATTTCACCATCAAGAAATCCCAGGACGTTCGGTGGAGCAGCTGAATCTGATTGTGCATTTCCATACAATATACTCTTATTATCAAGTGCCGTTTTGTAGTTATTACATATAATGAAACCGGAGATGTACACCTGTCAGTCATTAGGGTGCAGAACGTTCCGGATGCAAAGTGGCGTCTCAGAGGGGGAAATTACTCTTGGAGAGGGCCGCTCTCATTTTGGAAATCTGCTTCATGAGGCTGATGTTTGGCAGCTTCAATCTCAGCCCACGCTGGCAATGAAAAAGCATTATCCTCCCCTCATAGGCCCTGGAGGCTCCCACAATCATCTACAAACTCAGACTTATTCTTATTTGCTGCCAACCTGTCAGGGGGTTCGGTTATTAATGTTCATATGTCATCAATAAACTGACTTTACAGCATTTTAGTTGGGAATAGCATTTTAATTGTTTCCTTTCATGCAGGTTGGCACAGTAAGTGGTGATTGACCTCAAAGATTGTGATGGAATGATTCATTTTGCCGTGCGTTTGACAGAGTGTTATTTACAGATGAAAATTCTTTGCCCATGCAGTCAACTGAAAAAAAAGTGTTTGAAAAAAATGTTTTCTGAACACTCCATCTGTCCATTTTTGGTCAGGTAAAATGAACTGATATGAACAAGTTGGTACTCCAAGAATAATACTTCAGCATTTAAAGGACTTTATTGAAGACAATACCATGCTGAAATTATTTTACATATATAGTTATTGAATTTTTTTTGTGACTTGTTTGAATCAAATCACCCCCCAAAAAAATGTGGAACATCATTTGATTCTCTAAACACATTAGAAAATATAATAATTTACTGATTTTGGAACTATACATCAACAAAACTCAAACAAATTGAATAACAACATTCATTCATTCATCTTCATGTCAGATTTATTCCCTTTCGGGGTCACCACAGCGGAATGAACTGCCAACTCTCTGGCATATGTTTTACGCAGCGGATGCCCTTCCAGCCGCAACCCATCGCTGGGAAAACATTCAAACACACACTCATTCACACTCAAACACTATGGACAATCGTTCTTACTCAATTCACTTATACCGCATGTCTTTGGACTTGTGGGGAAACTGGAGCACCCGGAGAAAACCCACGCGATCACGGGGAGAACATGCAAACTCCACACAGAAATGCCACCTGCCCCAGCCGAGCCTAGAACCAGCGACCTTCTTGCTGGTCCTGCTTTCCATATTTCAGTATATAAGGCATGACCTACGAGACAACAATGTGTAAGCTATCCCTCCTTCCACCCCTTAGCAACTTAGGGGGCATACTTCAGGCCTAGGTTCCCCTCCTGGTCTCTGACTCCTTACTCGGACTGTTTGCCAGTACTATTCTCTATTGCTCGCCACTGACGCTTGCGATACCAGACAATTATGAGCAAGAGCGGACTCATGAAATGGACATATGTTGTATTCATACACTTTAGGTTAGACAAACTCTAATGATGTTTGAAACATCTACTAAATATGTATTTAAAAAAAGATATTATTATCATATTTTGCAAACACAGCAAACCATTCTGTTTATTTTTCTACACCAGTGAATACATTTAGGATAATGCTCTACAAAACAACAACAACCCCAAAATCGAGATTACTTTTACTGGGGCTCTGTCTGTATATGTTTCCCCAGTTAAATGCTAACTTTATTTAATTTTAACAACGGACAATTGCAGTCCTATGAAGACCTGTCAGTGCAAGTAAGGTTCAGATTTTTTTTCTGATTACTTATCAGGATCAGAATCAGCTTTTTTGCCACACAAGGAATTTTCAGTGGTACAATGGAGACTTCAGTGCAGGCAACATAAGTACACTAGAATAAGTTATTAAAGACTTGAGCATGCATGAAGTTTGTCTTGACTGAACTATTTTAAAAAAACATGTTGATCATTTCTAATAATTGAAAAGAGTGTTATATGCCATTGGAAAAGTGTTTACCTCATTATCTGTCATTGATCTAGAAATTTACAATATAAGGAATTTGATTCTCAGCACAAGTAGAATTCTAGCTGACTGCTTGACTGATGAACAATAAACTATTCTTGATAAAAAGAACAGGATGGATATGGACATTATGAAAGTAGCCTCAATTTCATCGAGATAATTTAAATGTGTATGAGTTGTTTTCTGATGGCCTAAACAAGTTTGTACAGTAACTTTTATTTAAAAATGTATTTAAACTATTAAATCTACAATATATACATTTGAGATTGTAGTTTGGAAAGTAAGTCGTGGTCCCAAACATAAAGCAGCAATAAACAAAACAGCACAATTAAAAAAAAACTATTTTTAAATAAGTTCATAAAGTTAACAACAATGGGATTTACCAATACTGATTATCTAAAAATATTCATGGAAAAAAAGAAAATATAAAAATAAGAATGATAAAGGGTTGTGCCCTAGTATATAGGTGTTTAGCGACACCTTTAGTTTTTTCAAATAATGTTAAAATGTTATAAATTTTTTCACAGTGCTTCCACATTTAACAAAAAACTTTAAACATTAATCAGTTTAGTCACAAATCTGCTCTGGTGTGAAACCATGCAGAATGTCATCGCCTCATTTCTTCCCCTGCTGTCACCCTGATCTCTGAGTCTTGACATTAACAACCGAGCTGAATATTTTACATAGGGTTCGTCTTTGATTCCTGAAAACTGTGTGATTTCACGTCACGGATGCAATGTCTCAGCTTTTTACCCTCCCTGAAGATGCTGTGCGATGTCCTGCCATGAGCTTTCATGTTTGGTGTTCGTTTTGGTCTCAAACAGGCCTCAAAAAGAGCTTTCTGTGTGGCTGTCACTATCCTGCTGCATACCTCTCTCATCTGCCATCTGGATGGAGGATTGTATGGTGAGGGACAGCAAACGGTCCTCTAACACTCCCTGTCTAAAATCCTGCTGCCTGTCTCCCTTCCGCTCAGTAAACCCAGCTGTGAGGAAGTGCTGGGTTTGTTTTCTTGCTTGAGCTCCGATGATTTGATAAGTGAAAATACCCACTTTAATGTTTGTAATGTAATGACTTAAATCGGGATACGGTTTTCATGTACCAAGGGGTTGATGGGGTCCTATAGACCCATTTACTTTTGTACACATGGATGCCGTTGCAGTGTATGTGCAGAAATTGACAACAAAAGTATGTCTGGAATCTACACTATGCTTTTGGAATCTGCAGACATGATGTAATGCAGTTGCTGGTACTTAATGTCATTTAATCCATAGATCTCAGGTGACTTAGACATGATATTTGTACTAATATTAAATTGTCTTCAGTAACTACATGAAACAAACAATAGTTAATTGTTATGGCTGGGCTAGGATACTAGAATTGATTGTGTGGCTGCTAAAAAATCAAATCCTGCTTGCTTCTTGTGAGGACATTGCACTGTTGAAGCAGCGGTACGAGCGAATTTAACGCAACATCTCACTCTGCGCATGCGCAAACACCTCTTCCAAGCAATTTTTTCATCCAAAAACATTTTTCCTTTTATTTCTAATCATTTCTGAACAGAGAATTGTACCGATATCGAAGGCAGCTTGCTAGTTTTGGGTGAATGTTCTCAAGTGAGCGACTCGCATTTACTACTTCTGGGTTTTTCCATGTTGCAGTTCCGAAAACAAGAGTGAAGTGCCCTGTTTGGACATCATACAGTGTGTGCAGTCAGGTTGCATCTGAGCATCAGCTCGTAGAGTGTGAGAACATAAATCGTGTGCTTTGAACTTTAAACCCATGCAATTTACTTGGCAGGAGCTGATCATGCAACTGCAATTTTGCAGAGTCTGCCCAGCATTATTTAACGAAAAAACTAATACATTCACACCTGAAGACAAACATTCACACACACTGTGGACTTGTGGGGAAACCGGAGCACCCTGAGAAAACCGACGTATCACAAGGAGAACATGCAAACTCCACACAGAAATGCCAACCGACCCAGCCAAGGCTCGAACCAGTGACCTTTTTGCTGTGAGACGATCGTGCTACCCACTGCGCCACCGTGACGCCTGAACCAGGAAGCCTTTAAATTAAAAGATTATGATAACAATAACACTCCTAGAAAATTTTTCGCATGCAATATGGCTTTGTAAATAATCAAGTACACATTTGGCTGAAGGATGGGCATCATTTAAAGAAAGTTTGTCCCTGCCAAGTCGCCTTGGTTTTTCAATAGCAGAATACTTGCGGTGGACCAATGAAAGTTAGTCCAGCAGCTGCTGGAGTCAATCAAAGCCATCCAAACGTTTCGCCATATCTTGATTCGGATAGATATATGCAGGCCTATATATATATATATCCTATATATATCTAAACTAGGAAGACATTGAACACTAAAACGTGCTGAACAAAATAACTCAAACACATTAAATGCATGAGATTGAAAGTAATGAAATAAGTTTTGAGAAGCAGTTCTGGATCTGACAGTCCTCACTATGGTTGTCAAATGCTATCATGTCAAATGCTGTCTTCAACAGCCATGTCTATTGTTCCCACAGATGCATTTGTGTTTATTGCAACTTAGTTTAATTAAATTGTAATTTTATAATAAATATTAACTTGAATTACCTTCCTCTGGTACATTTTAGTGATTCTTTTTTTACATTGAAACTGAGCTTTGAGAGTTACGGCTGCTAATCAGTATATAACCAAATAAATCAATTCAACAAGCAAACTTCTCTAAATATTCAGAGCATCTCTATGATGAAGAGCTTTGCTTCTCTGTCTCTTGTCAACACTCACAAACAGGATAACTTCATCAAGACTGAATGTTTAAACAGCCTAATTGACCTAATCCGCTATATTTGAGCAGCATTATTAAAATTGAGAAAGGCAGAATTACACAAGCAGACAGTTATTGACCAGAGGTCCCCATGCAGCTTTTCAGGTGAATCGATCTCCCATCTCACAGCCAAGTTTGAATTATTCTAAATTCTGAGTCAAAGCTCTTGCACAGTTTAGCCTTCATCAAACAATCTTGCCTGCCATTGGGTTGCTTAGAAGTCCTGGCATGTGAATCAGAGGTGGCACTAAAACCTCTAATAGAGCATTCCTAATCAAATAATAACCTAAAATATAGCCTTCAAATTCACAAATGAAAAATAAATCAGTCACTGTCTTTCTCTTCTTCTAATTCAATAACTATACTTTACTTTACAAACAAGATTTTTTTTCTCTCACATTTTTCTATCTCACTTAAATTTGCATGTTCTGATTCACATCAGCTATCATTAAAATGTATGCACACCCATAAAAACAATTGACCGGTCAACACAATTTTTTCTGCACAGTGAGGGAGATACTGAAACCCAGGGATGTATCGCTAACCAAGAAAAACATTGTCTAGTGACAAATATCGCTTGAATTTTTTGTGTTGTTGTTGTTTTCTAAAAGTTAGTGCTCACTGAAAACTGACAGTCTTTAAATTGATCAGCTGACATGCAGAAACAAGACATCAAACTGAGAGGAATTAGATCTTACTTCGATTTTCTTATTTTGAATTATTGAGACACAATATTTTTACATATTCCTATCTGTTTTACCTATCCTACAAAAACAAACTGTTTAATTATATCCGTAAATGATAATATCACATCTATGATCCCAAATCATATTTTATTGATCATAGCAGCAAACTTTTTCCAGATGTATTTTTAAATGCTGTATCTGAAAATATCAAGATTTTCATGAAACAATGTATCATCAGGAGTATTTACATATCAGAATTTAACAGGCATGTTGAAGGTCTTGATCACATTACGGAAAAATGTAATAAGAAGAATACGTAAAAGCCATAAAGCTATATATTTTCTTTATTTGCATGCAACTTTCTTGACACTAATGGGCATCTTGTAAATGATCAGCCAGCCTGAAAAGAATTTTATCTGGACAGATCCAACTGTGATTATGTATCACAAGATTGCATCCTGTTGGCAGCATCACGTACTATCGATGGGTCTCTCACACGCAAGCAACAGGGACCCTGAAGCAATGCGAGGGTTGAAGCTAACTGTGATATGCCATGAATGATGTCAGTGAAATAAACAGTGGCAGCATGGAAAATAGAGCTAGCAAAAACCAGCAATGGCAAGAGCCAATGAGGTGGAAGGAGTACTGAAAAAGTTTACTAAAAAGTACCATTACTTGCCAAAAAAGTAAATAAAAGTACAGAAAATCTGTCCTAAATAGTACTAAGAGTACTAAAAATGTACAGTACATAAGAGCGACATTGTCTGAATAATGCACTGAATAATGACTTTGTCATTAGCTAACAACTATACATATGTGGCAATATGGAGAATATGGATTTTCTTAAAATGTAACAAAACTAAATTTTAACTTAAAATAAGGTTGAAAAGGTTTGTAAATTATTTAAAAATCTGGCAGTATAAATAAGAAAATAAAACTGAAACGAATAGTCCAGACAAGTCCCCAAATAATATGAAGCAACAGCAGTTTGATGTAGGCATAAAAAAATACAAGGGTACATTTTGGTTAAATATAACAATGCGCTGGTTCTCAAAGTTTATTCCATCCAGCCTTTTTGAGATAGAAGGTTGATACCCCATGCAAAATCTGTGTACCTATGGGATACAAATCTGGCTGTTGTGAGTGATTAATAAACTTTTACTTAAGCTGGCGTCACAAGCCAAACTTGTGCAGCAGTAATGGCATAAAAAAAAATCCCAGAGTAAAAGTACCTATTTGCAAACTGTGCAGAGCATCCTTGAGCTACACTGGCAGCATGGCAAACTTGTTAAGTTACTGTTGTCCAGTAACTTTACCAGCATACAAAGCAAGAATTTACTTCATTTTATACATGATTTATTTATTTTATCGTCATGAAATATTTGTCGATGCGATAGTTGTTTTGTCCTGCCACTCCAAGATTTCTATTTTTTTGCCTAAAAGCTTCTGTTTGAGATCGTGGCCTTTTACATATTTATAAGAACAAAATATTAAATGTAAACCGTCATTATTAACTGCTTATTATCCAAAATATTAAATCTTCTAACAATTAATCAAATCACTGTTGAATCAAATCTATTTTAACAAAAGCATATCGTAAACCTGTGTATCTAAAAGCAATTTGAATAATTTATCCTTGAAAGGTGTGCAACCATAATTTGCATGTAGTCATTAATCCAAAAATTTGTAGAAATACAATAAATGGTATTGGCAATTGTTTCCTTTTTAGAGAGAAAAAAATATTTAAAGTGTTGTTTGTTTTGCATATATACTGCATAAGATCTCATCCTAAGTTTTGTAGACTATGATACTATAGACATGTTATGAAGTATAAATATATAGTTTTCAGTGTCATCTCACGTTTCACCTGAATTTTTGTACCCATTTCAACGTGAAAATTGCCTTTTTTCCCTTGTGACATTTGACATGCATTCATCTGTCTGCATAAATCTGTTAATGCATTTGTGGCCTACCAAACCGCCAAACAGTGGTTTAAAGAGTGTTACTCTGTGTGAGCAATGAAAGCCACTCACTTTCTAAATCCACAGAGTGAGAGAGAGCCGGGGGGGATCTGAACCCCTGCTGCTCAGGCCCTTCACTGAGGCCTCGGGGGCCGTGTTTGAGTCCAGCCCGGGGGTTTGGGGGTATGAGGGGTGTCTACTACCCAACCCTGCAGGGCATTGGGTTTGTTTGTGCTGAAAGAGAACAGGAGAGGGGAGTGTGACAGGGTTGCTCTCCTCCATTTCTACAGATGTGCTCTGATGCTCTTACATAATGAGAGCTGACACTTTCTTTTTCCTCAAGGCATGAAAACAGGTTTCAAGGATGCTTGTAAATAAAATGATAATTGCTATGAAACTTGCTTGTCGTGGAGAAGACTGTTGTGCTTTTATAATAATAACTATCTGAATTACCAGCATTGCATCACTCTTAACACTTTATTTAATTTTTAATTAACAAAGGCAGGATAAGTGTATAGGAGTTGAATAATGCAAAATCCAACATGAAGTGGGTGAGATTCTCAGGCTGTAATGTCATCAAATGCAGTCACTCTCAGCACCCTCAGGTCCGCCCGAGGCCAGAAACACTGGCACACATACACACACACATACATGCAAGGCCAAGGATTCACAACAGATAATATATGTGTTACATAGTAGCACCAAACTGATGTCAGACAACATGAGACAGAGAGTGTAAAGCAACTGATGTCATCAGAGTGTGCTTAACTCCAAAATGCAATCCCTGAGTGAGGCTAAATAAAAGAGGCAGAGCTTCTCTTAATTTCCTTGCGATAAAGAGATTCAACAAGCAAGGCAACTTAGATCTGCTATTTTCTAAAAGCACCCCAGTTTGATGAAGGCTGCTGTGGACTGGGGGATCTTATTAGCAGTGTGTTCTGCTCCAGAGACTGACTCAGAATCACAGTGGGTTTAAGGTATCCTCTCCAGCTAAAGTTTAGTGATGTTGCACGCTTACTGCTTAATGTTACCCACCATTAATGAATTAATAAATCACTGCAAAATCTAAATGATAGAGTGGCAGTCCAGCGATTGAATTTGCAACAAGTAGCTTTCATCGCCTCTTTGATGACTCTCTCTGATGAGTTTCGATGTAAGTAAGTTCTATAGCAGGATCACCAAATCCAGTCTTGGAGGTCCGGAGATTTGCACACTTTTGGTTAAAAACATACCTGTTGCACCGATTTAAAGCGTTCTTGGTCTTAAAGTCTTCTTGTCTGAAGCTGCATGGTTGCAACCAGGTTGCATATAAATAAACGGCATTACTAACAGCGCTACTTTTGTTCAGTAACGCATAATCAAACTATCTACTGTTTTCCTCACTGTTACATTTACTGTACATAATATGCACATTATAACAACAGTCTATTTTTGAGAATACAAGCGGTTTTCATGTGAGTGGCATCTCTTTCAACCAAAGTACCTCTCTGTGCGAGCGAGTTCAGGGCTGGGGCGGGATACATAATGATGATTGTTGTGTCTGTCAATGTTGTGTAAATTGACAAACATAATGATTGGCTGACGTAGAGTAAATTGTATTTTTTTTTTTGCCAGTCAGAGGCAGGATAGTGCAGGTCTTTACACACAAACACACGACTGGAATAGTCATTCACATTCATCCAGACCTAGAGGCAAATCCATGACAAATTCAGTAATTTCAAGGTTGGCTTTCGCTTACTGGAAGTATAAGCAGTACCTTTCCTTCGATCAGGTGAAAGGCAATTACAAAACAACTTGTGTCCTGAAAAGCACCTAACATTGTTACATGGCACCAACAAATTAGTGCCTAAAAACACAGGTGATCCTAACCAAAGCAATATTCAATAAGTATAATAACAATAATAAATATAAAATAGGGCTGAAATGATTCCTCAAGTTAACTTGATTACAAAAATTATTCGGGGCAAAATCCTTGGCCTCAAAGCCTCTAATAATTCTTTTTACACCGGAGACTGTCTGAATTCTGAATTTTCATTGGCTGGCAGGTTAACCCAGGTCAGTGGCAGGTTAACTCGTGTCACTCAACATGCGGGCTAGATTACAGTGCATTAATCTAGTTGTATTGTTATAAAGTTGTATTATTACATTTTATACATAAACCAGCGTTTGTAAAGCTGCGCTGAACTGAAACTGAGAAACATTCATTCCTGTAGAGAGATGATGGGGGTCCTTCGATCAGGTAATGTGTAGTCAAACCAAGATGTAGACTTACGACAAAAATCTTCCACTGTATTGTTCCACTCATTTATCCAGACTTCAATAACAACTTAATTATGCAAATGTTGACAAAACCATTTATCCAGACTTCAATAATAACTTAATTATGCAAATGTTGGCAAAAACATTGCTTAAATTGGACAAAATAACGACGTTTATTAAGTAGAAACTGCTTTTCGAAAACGAAAGTTAAAGTTAAGATGTTGTTGTCACACCCTCTGCACGTTCTATCAGCCCCGATCACCAGTCACATTCTCCAGCCAATACACAACGCACTCAATCACCCGTTTACTAATCAGACACACCTGGGCACTCATCACCGTCATCTGTTCCAATCATCAACACCACACTATAAAGACTCACCCACGCCGTTCACTCATCGTCAGGTATCATCTTCACAGGATTGCATCTCTCTCCGTCTTCTCATCCCGATCTTCTGCCAGGAGCTTCTGCTACTCGTTGCACCCAGAGACTAACCCCTGTTACCGGCTTGCTCTGCTCGAGGGAAGTAAATCTACTAACCACCTTGACTCCACATTGAACTGTTGCTAGTACTTCGGTACGAAGACTATTGTGTCTAATAAACACTGTGTGAATCGCACCTTTTGCCTCTGCCTTCTGTGATCCGTGACAGGATACCTGACCGAACAAAAATTCCCGGAACATGGACGGGCTCGCTAACACTTCCGGGAGCCCCGCTGACTCATACCCGGGTGCAGCGGCGCTGAGTCAGCAGCGCGCGAATCCGCTCGCAATGTCGAGCTCAGCTCTTTCCCGTCCCGCCAGTTATGCTGGCGATCCTCAAGCCTGCGCTGGATTCACACTGCAATGCTCGCTGTATATCCAGACTAACTCCACATCCTTCCCCAACGAACTCTCCAAGGTGGCCTTTGTAATGTCTCTCCTCACCGGTCGAGCACTGCAATGGGCAAACACACTCTGGAACGCCAACAACCCAGTCCTTCACTCCTATCACTCCTTCACCGAGCACCTTAAGGAGGTATTCGGCACAGCACTCACATCACTATCGGTCCACGACGAACTCATCTCACTCACCCAAGGAAAGCTAACCATCCACGAGTACACTCTTCAGTTCCGCACTCTCGCAGCCAGTAGTGGGTGGAACCACGTAGCGTTGTTAGCCGCATACCGGCGCGGATTGAACCCCAACGTTCGTCGTCATCTTGTCATTTACGAGGATAACGTGGACCTTGAGGTGTTCATCCGCAAAGCCATCAGCATCTCCCAGCACCTCAACGCTTGTTCCATCCCTACCATTCCCCATAGAGCACCATTTCATCCTCACCCTTCACCATCACTCACCACCATCGGAGCCCCTCGTCTTCACCCTGCTTCCTCACCACCCGACTCCGAGGAACCTATGATCACGGATGCCTACCATCTCACCTCCGCGGAACGCCACCGACGACTCAGTCTCCAACTCTGCCTGTACTGCGGAGAAGCTACCCACCTACTCTCTTGCTGTCCAGTTCGCCCTCCTCGTCCAATGGTGAGTGCCTGTTCCATCACTCCATCAATGTGTAAAATTCCTCATCTGCAAGCCACTCTAACCATGAACTCTTGTGACTTCCCCTTTAATGTCCTGGTGGACTCCGGAGCCGCTGGGAACTTCATCTCCACAAACTTCATCAATAAACATTGCCTCCCGACAATACTCAACGAAACCCGGTATCATATATACACTATACAAAACTCACCATTGGGAGAAGGCCAGATCACCCGTCGGACCCGTCAGGTCATATTAACGATTTCCCCAGACCACCGGGAGAAACTCTACCTCTTAGTGCCTCCCAGGGCCAATGTCGATATTGTGTTGGGTCGACCTTGGTTGGTCCAACACCAACCCACCATCGATTGGGGCACTGGACAGATCCTCGGCTGGAGCAAGACCTGCAAGGATCACACTCATCACTCATCGAACCACCAGTCATCTCTTCCCCTTCACTCAACCACCTTAGATCACTCTTCAACGGACCTCACTCGGCACGTTCCTTCCACCTACCACGCCTTCCTAGATGTCTTCAGTAAGGAACGTGCCGCACAACTTCCTCCTCACCGGCCCTACAACTGTAGCATCGACCTGCTGCCCAATGCCAAGCTACCGCACGGTCGTATCTACCCACTCTCCCGTCCTGAACACGAGGCGATGGAGAGCTACATTGACGAAGCCATCAGCCAAGGGTTCATCCGACCATCCAAGTCCCCTGCCGCATCGAGCTTCTTTTTTGTGACCAAGAAGAACGGAGGACTCAGGCCCTGTATCGATTATCGAGGATTGAATGAGGCTACGGTAAAATTCGCTTACCCGCTACCACTTGTACCCGCAGCTCTTGAGGAACTTCGGGAGGCGCGAGTGTTTAGCAAGCTGGATCTCCGCAGCGTGTACAACCTGATCCGTATTCGAGAAGGAGATGAGTGGAAGACCGCCTTCATAACCCCCACAGGTCACTATGAATACTTGGTGATGCCCTATGGGTTAGCAAACAGCCCATCCGTTTTCCAAAACTACATGAACGAAATCTTCAGAGACATCCTCCACAAATGTGTAATTGTATACATTGACGACATCCTCATCTATTCCCGTAATCTGGAAGACCACCGTGACCAAGTCAGCCAAGTGTTGCAACGTCTCCGTGAACATCACCTCTACCTGAAAGCCGGAAAATGCGAGTTCCACCGGTCCACCCTCTCCTTTCTCGGCTACGTGATCTCCGCTGCGGGGGTCCAGATGGAGAACGCCAAGGTGGACGCCGTAAACAACTGGAAGGTACCCCAAACCGTCAAGGAGCTCCAGCGCTTCCTCGGATTTGCCAACTTCTATCGACGCTTCATAAAGAACTACAGTACCATATCCTCACCCTTGTCATCACTCCTCAAGGGGGGTCGGAAAACCATCGCCTGGAGCTCCAAGGCGGATCGCGCCTTCCGACTCCTCAAGAGCAAATTCACCGCAGCACCCATCCTCAGACATCCTGATCCTACGCTACCCTTCGTAGTCGAAGTCGATGCGGCAGACGTAGGAGTGGGGGCCGTACTCTCCCAATGGGCTAACAAACCCAAAGCTCTCCATCCGTGTGCGTACTATTCCCGGAAACTCACTTCTGCTGAGCAGAACTACGGCATAGGGGACCGTGAGTTACTAGCCATCAAGCTGGCCCTCGAGGATTGGCGACACTGGCTGGAAGGAGCCAGATTCCCGTTTACCGTTATCACAGATCATAAAAATCTCCAGTATCTCCGGAATGCCCAACGCCTGAACGCCCGCCAAGCTCGGTGGTCACTATTCTTCGCAAGATTTAATTTCTCTATCACATACCAGCCGGGGAGCAAAAACTGCAAAGCGGACGCCCTTTCCCGCCTGTACTCGCCAGATCCCGTTCTAGATGCTCCCAAACCCATACTACCACCCTCCATCTCCGTCGCTCCAATCCTGTGGAAGATTGACGAGGAGATCCGAACCGCCACTCTCGAGGAGCCAGCCCCTCCGGATCTACCACCCGGCTCAACTTACGTTCCGTCCAGTCACCGTCTCACCCTCCTCGAAAGTACGCACACCTCCCTCGGTTCAGGACATCCGGGCAGCAGGCGAACCCTCTCGCTCCTACGTGGGAAATACTGGTGGCCGGGTATGGCCAAGGACGTTGCCCAGTATGTCCGGGGATGTTCGGTCTGCGCCGTAAACACCACTCCTCACCGTCTGCCTGAAGGCAAACTCCAGCCATTACCTCTTCCCCGCCGACCCTGGACCCACATTGGTGTCGACTTCGCTACAGACCTGCCTCCATCGCGGGGTCACACCACCATATTGGTGGTCGTTGACAGATTCTCCAAGCAGTGCAAGCTCATCCCGCTCAAAGCCTTACCTACTGCTTTGGAAACCGCTGAAGCACTATTTCATCACTTCTTTCGCAACTATGGTCTCCCCGAGAATATCGTCTCCGACCGAGGACCTCAGTTTATTTCCAGGGTCTGGCGGGCCTTCTTCCAGTTACTAGGCACATCCGTCAGTCTTTCGTCCGGCTACCATCCACAGACGAACGGCCAGACCGAACGGAAAATCCAAGAAATCTCTCGCTACCTCCGGACATACTGTGCCCATCACCAGAACACCTGGAGCCAGTACTTACCGTGGGCAGAGTATGCCCAGAATTCCCTTCGCCAGGCCTCCACGGGACTAACCCCCTTTCAGTGTGTTTTAGGGTACCAACCGTCACTGTTTCCGTGGACCGGCGAAGTCTCGGAGGTGCCCGCGGTAAACCATTGGTTCCAGGAGAGCGAGAGGGTATGGGGCTCAGCTCACGTCCACCTCCAACGGGCAGTACGGAGACATACCGACGCAGCTAACCGCCGCAGGTTACCCAACCCGGTATACCAACCCGGGGACAAAGTGTGGCTTTCAACCCAGAACATCCGTCTCCGACTGCCCTGTAGGAAGCTGAGTCCCCGCTACATAGGGCCATACACTATCCACTCACAGATAAACCCTGTCACCTACCGCCTCAATCTGCCACCTCATTCCCGTATTCCTTCTGCCTTCCATGTTTCACTCCTTAAACCCTTCACTGATCCTGTCTCTCCTCCTTCCACAGACCCAGAGCTGCCTCCCCCTCCAGCACAACCCGAAGTCGTGGGTGAGAACATCTACCAGGTCAAGGAAATCCTCGACTCTACTTAGTCGACCGGGAAGGATTCGGTCCCGAGGAACGGTCATGGACACCCCGGGAGGACATCTTAGATCCCTCTCTCCTTGAAACATTCCACCAGCAACATCCCAACCGTCCAGCTCCTCGAGGTCGCGGCCGTCCACGCCGCCGGTCCAGGGTGCCAGGAGTCACCCGTGGAGGGGGGGGGTACTGTCACACCCTCTGCACGTTCTATCAGCCCCGATCACCAGTCACATTCTCCAGCCAATACTCGACGCACTCAATCACCCGTTTACTAATCAGACACACCTGGGCACTCATCACCGTCATCTGTTCCAGTCATCAACACCACCCTATAAAGACTCACCCACGCCGTTCACTCATCGTCAGGTATCATCTTCACTGGATTGTATCTCTCTCCGTCTTCTCATCCCGATCTTCTGCCAGGAGCTTCTGCTACTCGTTGCACCCAGAGACTAACCCCTGTTACCGGCTTGCTCTGCTCGAGGGAAGTAAATCTACTAACCACCTTGACTCCACATTGAACTGTTGCTAGTACTTCGGTACGAAGACTATTGTGTCTAATAAACACTGTGTGAATCGCACCTTTTGCCTCTGCCTTCTGTGATCCGTGAGAGTTGTTGTTTCTTACTGGGGTTTCTACTCTAACTTTTACTTTGAAAACATATTTTTAGGACACTTTGACTTTAACCTTTATTATGGAATATTATTGGTAACCTACACATAATGTTTAGTTTGAATTGAAACAGATTAAAGGATTTTTGATGTAATAATAATAATCAAAGTTTCAGTGCCTTCTATCATTGAGTGGTAGGTAGCAGAAGTGGAGCGTAACTTCCCATATGTTTTAATCACTTACTCAGTTAATCGATTAAATTTTCAGTAGAATACCAGATTACTAAAATATTCGCTAGTTACAGCCATACTATATAGTATTATGTTGAATTTTCTATCACATTTCTATTAATATTGTGCCAAAGCAATATTAAAATAGTGTAGATTAGTGTGGAATGGTGAATATTTTCGACAAATTTAAGTTACACAATAACAGATCCCTGGTAATTAGTTACATTTACAATAATGCAACTCAGTTACTAACTCAGTTACTATTTGAGAAAAGTAACTAGCAACTATTCGCTTGGCACATGCTCAACACTGGTTGCTACTAAAATGTGTACGGCTCTGGAACATCTGGTGATCCCTGTCCCATACTATAGAATTAGGAGTCAACGTCTTTGGTATCAATTTAAACTACTATATCAGCTAATGAGCATTAAAGGGGTGGTATTTGTTGATAAGCATGAAGCGTGAAATGCATGCTTCTGTTTCACCATGAAACGTGGGCATTTTTGTGGCATCCTTCTAAAAAATTGATTTTCAGTGAAACATTATGAGCTATCATAATTTCAGTTTGTTTGTTGTTATATGCAATGCTTTGATTTGAATTCCCATATCAATTTTTATATGACTATTAATATTTGTATCAAATGATGCCCATAAACACACTCCTAAAAACTTGTGAAGAGCCTTCCCAGAAAATGTGTTGCTGCTATTACCTGCTAAGGGTGGAGCGAAGTACTATTGAACTGTGAATTAGGAAACGGATCTCAAATGTGAGTGAAGACAGGCGACTCAATATTTTTGGCAATAAAGTCTATTAGTAAACAAAATTTTGCATTATAAGAAAATGTAAAAAAGAAAAGGATGTGTTATAACAGTTAAGTAAATCATTGGAATGATGTGAGACAGGTGTTTAATTGAATGATTGCTTTCTCTAACGTTAGCAATGGCCCATGGGCTGAGTCAGCTAAATTTCAACCTTTTTTCATCAACTATGCACAGATGCTGCAAACTGCCTACACGCTTCTGTCGATGTTTATTAAATCCCTAGTCCCTCAATTTTAAATATTCCCACAAACTGAAGCAGTTGTTGAGAAAACTAATATTTCAGTCACTCAGAGAGACATTTATATATTGGTTGCCACATGCCCTTTGCATCCACAGGAGCAATTACAGGCTATGGTGTAGGCACAAGAGTAATGAGACAGAATAAATATTTTCTCTTTATTCTTCAGCCACCCATGAGAGTGAGGGGTTGCTGCGGATGACAGACGTCTACAACGAACACTCGGGAAATATATATCAAAGTCAGGCTCATAATTTATGTAATGACATTTGCTTGGCCACTGATTAGCTGCCTTATCAAGCTGGGTAATAAAGGAAGGGCCAACCCCAGAGTTTATCGTTCATTTATCAGTAGTCGTTGGTGGTGAATAATATCATAGGATTGTAATGGAATCATTATGCGGACAGAGGCTAGTGTCACCAACTGACAGAGATCATGCCTCTTAATTTGCCTTTGCTTTCTGACACTGGGAAAAAACTAAGTCAACAGTCCAAAAAAAAAAGCAGATGAAAAAAGATTTTCAGAGGGGTAGCTCTCAAGGGCAGTGAGACAGTGGTGGAGAAATGTTAAATATGAAAGAGAGGATGTTGAGACATGCAGCCAATCAGATGATGTGGAACAGGAGAGGCAAAAAGGATCAGGAACAAGGAAAGGGTGTATTTTTAAGAAAGGTACATCTTTAAAAAGATTACAAATTATGATGACAGGAAATAAAGTTGATGACAACAGACAGAGGAATAGAAAGAAATATGACTTTGAAATTAGCATTAACTATAGGATGAAAACTCACAAAAACTTCTCACAATTTAATCTAAGGAATTTTGTCAATGGAAAAATATGAAATTATATCACCCACTGGGTATTTAACCAATCAAATACTACGAAGCAAAAAAAAAAAAAAAGACAATAGGAAGGAGTGTGAAGAAAACTCAGATTCTGCTTAAAAAGTGTGAAAATTAATTACATTTTTAAATGACTTAAAAAGCCCAAACATCACTCATAGACATTGTTCTCTATTCTTGTTGCATCAAACACTTGTGAAAGCTATAAAGACTCCATGAAGAGATGATGACATGTTCTTCAAACTTCTCCACCCACAGATCAGATGACGAACAGCATAATGGAAAGCGCAGGCAATGTGATTGTTATACACCACTTATCCGTTTTCTCAGAAATGATGGATTCTGTGCATCTGAAGCACGGAATGAAAGAAAATGAGAAATTACACCAGCTCCAGCAACGCAGCGGCGATGGTAAATATAATTTGATCGACACAAATTACGCCTGGCGTGTTGGGGAGTTTGCTTGAGTTCCACCAGTAATATTCCTGTCAGAAATCTCATATATCCTCAGCCATAAAACACTGTGTTTATTTATTCTCTCTCTCACTCACACATTTGGCGGCTCTCTGTCTCTCATTCTCTCAAATTGCAGGATATTACATTTGTTTTGCAGCAGTTGAAGGATAAACTGTCTCTGGAAGTGTGTAGACGCATGTCACAGATGCCGGCAAAGGCACTGATGAAAAGAGCAGCGCTACGTTTTTAACAAAAGAGGATGGATCTTTTGTTCATTCTCTGAACTCAATAGCAGATAATCCAATGAAATTGTGAGATTTATATTACTCAGGTTTAATGGCTCAAACACATTCTTTCGCTTCATAGCATTAAGATGGAATACTTTAGTCACGTCAGATGTTATAATGCAGTAAAATAACATAGAAGGCAAGTCTCAAAACAGTAACTATTTATTTTAAGGGTTTCCAATGCAAGCTTATATACCTTCACGTATACACCTTTTATACCTTCGCGTCTTGATTACTGCAATGCTATGTACAGTGGTCTTCCTAAGCAGGCAGTTTCTATATTTTAGCTTGTGCAAATCTGTTGTAAAGTTGCTGACTGGCACAAAGAAATGTGAACACATCACTCCGGTTCTGGCCTCTCTTCAATGGCTTCCAGTAACATTTAAGATTTAACAAGTTTAAATCTTGTTATTTGTGTATAGGGACATCATTGGCCAAACACCAATGTATTCAGCTGAACTCCTGTCACTGTCTTAGTCCATGAGGTCCCTACAGTCAGCTGATAAGGGTTTTCTGGAGATCCTTAGAGCCAATCTGATATCTAGGGGTGACAAAGCTTTTTCTGTGGCTGCCTCTAGACTGTAGAATGATCTGCCTCCAGATATGTGTATATCAGCCAATATTGTGATTTTTAAATCTAGGTTGAAGACTTATTTATACTCTAAGGCTTCTTTGCTATAGGATTTAAATATCCTATTCTTATTTTTACTATTGTTATTTTAAGGATTGTATTACTGACTATACAGCATGTTGGGCTGTAATTTATAAATAAGTTTTACTTTCTTTTTTTTTATTTACTAGTCATTATTACATGTAGATAATTACTGATCTCTGAAGATCACAAATCATGCCTTTATTGTGTGATTTAAAACTTATGACTCCCAAAGTTTCTGTAAAAAAATGAGATAATTCTGGTATTTTTTAAGTACTTATTGAAATAAGTCCTTCTGGGGCATGGACGGAAGGCGTGGTTTTATGCAACTTTTTACCCAAGGAGAGCAGTGCCAAGAGAAATGAAAAATGCAGAGTGGATAATAATAAGCCATTTTTACATTTGAACATGCAGCTTGACTAACTATACAAATATTTAAATACATGAATAATTGTGTTATATGTGTATTTAGCCAGTCATGATGGCAGTTAGAGATTTCTGTGATTCCTATTGCACAAGTATGAAAGAAAATTATCTATCTCTAACCATTATTTTTTATTGAAAAAGTATTGAGGCTTGCCACACTGATTGTAACGCAATGAGAGAAGTATGAGCAATCAGTTATATGGACAGGTGTAAAATGTACTTCTTGAAGTGAATGAATATATGCACTGTTGTACAAAAACCATCCTTCAACAACAATCCTTTAGTAAATCCAATTTTGGATTACTGTTAAGTGATGAATCAGCTTTGAATTAAGCACGGGTTAATCTTGGTTGAAAGTAGGCACTTTTCCTCAGTTCCTGGTAAAAATGAAGGGCTCTGAGATGGAAATACATAGATTTATGTGCAAAAGTTGTCTTTTAAAATTGTAGTTATTTAATCTGTCGAGTTGCCAAGTTAAAAAGCAGAGATACGAACAGTAGAGCAACACATTGTACCCATATTTTTGAATTTTTTCCCTCTTTATTCTTGGTTAATTTTTGACATGGTCATGGCCTTTCTCTAGATCACTTTCGGCAAGGGAAAAATTATTTAGAAATTTCAATCAGGTTTTAGTCTTAGCACTGGTAAAGATATGTAATAATCTTCTTCTCGCATCCGACTCAGGCTATCTCTCTATGCCAGTTCTTCTGGACCTGACCGCAGCCTTTGATACCATCTACCATACAATTCTGCTTTGGCTTCTTGAATACCTTGGCATAGTGGGCATTGCACTAAAGTCTTACCTATCTGGTCGCTTACAATTTGTGATAATAACTGTAAACTGTAAATCTGAACCTACTTCCACAGGGGTCAGTGCTGGGACCGCTCCTGTTCATCATAGATATCCTACCCATTGGCTACATCTTCAGAAAAAGTGGAATATCTTTTCATTGTTATGCAGATGAAACAAAGTTATACATTTCTAGTGTCCCGTCCCAAACATGTCTTTCTTCATCCCTCACAGACTGTATCTCAGAGCAAAAAACCTGGTTTACTGCTAACTTCCTTCAACTTAACAGCAAAAGAAAATGAAGTGTTACCTGTTGGCTCAAAAACACTCTTTCAAAAGTAAATTTTCAATCCGTCACCAATGTTTCCAGTGCCATTAAGCCATCTGAGCATGTCAAAAGCATGTCACATTATTCCCATTTCTTCCAGATCCGAAATATAAACCGACTCCGTCCAGACCAATCACAGTCGTCTACTGCTATTTTAAGTCACTCACGGGTGACTTAATAAATAAAAGGTATTATTATTATTATATGCACACACGCACAGTATATAAAGGACTCTGGTAAATAGAACTCTAATAAATACAAATATAAAAAATAAAAATAATTTTAAGAAAAAATCTAATTTTAAGAGTAAAAGTAGTCAACATTCTTTGCCTGGCAGTTCTTCAGAGGAGCCTTAGGAGCACCTTAAACATCTGGAGCCATGGAGGAAGTCAAGCTCAATAATTCTGTCAGCGTTTTCACTAAACACACATGAGGAAAACATGCAGAAAATAACAAACGAGCCATCTTCTAAAACCTCACCATCCACCCAACAATAAACGGAAAGGTGGCTGGAAAACACAATAAGGTGGAATCATTCAATAAAAATAAATACACAATAGGATCTGAAAGCTCTACATTTATAGATCAAGACTACATCAATGACCTTAAGAACATTTCCTGTTGCTTTTGATGCTTGACGTCTATCAGAGAAATGTTTCCATCATTAGTCTCTCATCATCATGCTACTTCAATTGTGATTTTGTCAACCTCACTAATACAAATTTTATTTTCATGAATGAACTGGCTTAATAAGGTAAATATGTGTATATTTTTTTCAAAGCAAGAAATCTGCCATTTCATATTTTGCACTGTAAGTGTTTTAATGCCTACTGTAACTTTTCCACCTAAGATTTTCCAACTAAACACTCTCATAAATCTAAAATGAGCAGAGTGGTTCTGATGGTGAGTCCATTTTGGAAAAATTCCAGTTTGTTTTACAGGACTTTAGTCAGAGTAAGGAATGTAAGAAATCTATAACTAACATGTTCTTCAGCCTGTGTGTGAGAGAACGCATCTTCTGAGCCCAGCAGAGGGGGCTCCCTGCTCTGAATCAATAGTAATGACTCTGATTAATGAAGGGATATTCTCAGCCTGTAAAAATTGTCTTCACACTGTGGAAAAATTTCAAATCCAATAGGATCTCTTCCAAAGTGCTAAATCACAAAGACCTTCATGTAACAGCTTGTCAGGTCTGCAGGCTGTCCCTCTTCTGTCTAGCTCTCCAACACACACAAGTTCCAATAAACAACAATCAATTTATTAGGTAACACTGTAATTGCTGATTGGGCTCTGTTGAACATGTTTGTATGTACGGATTCAGGTGTGCTAGCTTTCAAATCCTTGTGGTTCAGCAGACTTTTTAATTTAGTAAATGTATTAGGAAATTGTATATTTTATTGCTGTTTGGTCAATCTAACCATAATTTCCAGCCCAAAGTAAAATCAAAGAGATTTCTTCCCAATCACATACGGATACTTCCATATTCTGGTCCATTGTAACAGGTGCTCTTTACAATGTCTTATACAATGTTTACGCGAGGGAAGTTAAGGTGATTTACAAGTTAAGACAAGGCAAGATAATGCATTCTTCCCCAATTGACATGAAGGAAGTGAATGGTACGGCACATACATGAAACAGTAACTCACACTCCTTGCTCAGGTTGAAATGTTTGAGCTCTTTGCCAACTAATCAGGATGTGTAAAAACCGCCGTACAACAGTACACAGTGTACTTAGCTGGCAAAGTTGACAAGATCTAGAAGTTGGGCTGGTATAGTGAACTGGTCTTACTGCTGTCGAAAAACTCCTTGTAGGCGAGGATACTTTTGACAAATGTTATTGACGAGGTAATATAAATATCAAGCATGTGGTTCACATCAAGAAAGGCAAGGATTTTTTTAAACTTGCAAAATTAACACACTCCCTGAACATTACCACTTTATGTCAATTTTTATAATTCCTGCTGTATGGTTGAAAAATTTTAAGCACCTGACAACAGTGATCACAGTAAATGGGATATTTCAGAATTTAGAATTCAATAATAATTGCTATTGCTGGTCTAAATGCTCATAAATGAATATGGCCACGACAAATAAAAATACTTTTTTCAATCATCAGCAATCCTGGACTGGTTGCCATTTTTATTTTAACATTTTAATACCATGTATATTTGACGTTGTTTTTTGTTTATTTAATTTATAAAATTTTTCCATTCAGAATAGTTAAGCTTATTGCAGTCTTTTGCTCACTGGATGTAAAGGTTGTCTGATAACATGATAAATACGCTAAAAACAACTTTTAAAACGAAAGCAACCGTCGTTGAAAAGATAAGTAGATTAGTTTAAAATCCTGTATAACTGTATAAAGTCATGAAAAAAAATGTGGCTACCTAGAAAAACAAAAGTGACAAATTATTTGTTTGTATGATCAGTGATAATTTCAAAATGTTTATCATGAAAATAAACATGTTTATTATGTCTGCCCAAATAATCAAATAGGATAAAATGCACTATTTTTATTGTTTGTACTATTTCTTCACTGCAGCTTGTCAAGGCATTTATTCAAATAGAGTTTATTACCATGTATTCCACACTGTTCTCATGAATAAATCACATCCGGTTTTATTACGGCAGGGTTTAATGATATTTATATAATCCCTCTTTACCATGCCCTGTAAATAGGCTGCTAGCCCAAGGGTGAGTCCGTGTTTCCAGATGAATATCACAATGAGAATCATCTTCAATTGTCCTCTTGAGCCCTAATATTGGACAGAACATGCAAATATTATATCATGGAGGAGATTAAATATCATTTGCCAAGGTTTAATTTTCATATGTTATACTTTAATGGCTGCAGAACGGAATTGAAGAGATTTATGCAAACAATCTTAATTCCACTGCATATCAGCAATCCAGCAATTCCAACATATATCTTGCAGAAGGGAGATGTGTAGATATTTGTTTTAACTATAATCAACTAATCGAATGCATATCCCAAACATAGTTATTACAATTAATGGTAAGTATGGTGGTGTAGTGGTATAGCACTGATCCTTCAATGCAAGAAGGACATTTAACAACATTGCAATTAATGGCTCATTAGGTCAAGTTTTTAATGAACTGGAGAGTTTGAAAAGGAAAATAATTTTTAAAAAAAGTATGGAAAGTTTAACTTGTGTGGAAAAAAAATGTTAGGAAGAAATAACTAACAACAAGAATATACCAGTGGAAAAAAAAAATGTTCAAGAGAAGAGTAATTCCAATCAAAGTAATTCAAGAAAAAAAGTTTTAGAAGAAAGTAGGACATTTGGAAAAACTTTGTAAAAAAAAAAAAAGGAAAATTGAAAATCAAGTAAAAACATATTTTTAAAATAAGCGTTGACGTGTATAAGGAAGTGAGGAAAAAGATAAAATAGTTTGGGAAGAAAGGAAGAATCTCTGAGAGCTACTTTGAATAACAGGAAGTACTGAAAGAAGTTCAGATAACAGGAAGGAAATTTAAAAGGATATAATTCACATAGGAAAATGTGTGTGAAGGACGTTTTTTTTGTAAGAAAAAGTAAAAGAACTAAAGAAAATAATATTATCTAAATATAGAAATCTAATACAGAAAAAATATGTTAAACTAATATTTGTCTTTAGGAAAAAGTCTATAAAAAACACATGCAAATATAGTGTAGAGAAATGTTTAAAAGAAACAGATGTCATCCACTTACCCACACAACAGTAGTTTGCCTGAGCTTTCCAAGTCTATTTGGATGTTTGATCATCAGACCAATCAACACCTGAAGATTCGGCTCTGAGCTTCTCCCTCCTCAGTATGGGCCCTCGACACATGCACACATTCTGAATGATCTTCAGCTGCCAAAACAGTTCACACGTCCATTATTCTATGCATCAACCACTTCATGAAACATTTAACTTCCTTTATAAGGAAACTCCTCCCAAAAATAAGATCTCATCATTTACTTGTCATCATGTCACTCCAGACGCAGTGTGCACTTTTCTTTCCAGAGAACATAAAACATTTGATTTTGAAGAAAATAAAATATGAGGAGATCAATCAACTAAAGTGTCATTTAAAAAGCTATGCTAGATGGCTGATGGATCATTTAATAACAACACAGTAAAATCTTGGGAGTAACATGAACTCAATACAGAGTAGGACTAAAAGAGTACAAATCATGTTCAAACTGAGTTAAAAAATATCTACAGAGCTCTCTGTAATCATCTAAACAGCCAATACTTTACTGAAGTCTTGTACTGTACTTTGTAATAAGAATTTGTATTTCACTATTTAAAACTCTCACGTCTTTGTTTCTCAAAGTAAAATGTACGTTTGTCTGTTTTGTTTTCAATATAAAGAAAAAAAAACATTAAAAGATTTTTAAAGCACATGCTGTGAAGTTGTGAGTGTTATTTCAACTCTAAATAGACTCTCTATATAGAAGAACCAAATAGATTCAGAAAAAACTCGAGCTGCTCATTTATGGAAGAAAAAATGTTAATTACCATGATTTAGATAACAATTTAAATCACAGTTATTTTAAACAATTGATTTTGCATTTGTTTTCTATCACGTTAGAATGGTGTAGATTTATTGTATTTGACAAATTTAAACAACGTGAAAATTGCTTTTGCTGGTCAATAGTTACTATTCTTAAAATGTAACAAGTGACTAACTAATAACTTTTTTAAAGGCACGTGTCTATCGCTGTATAAAATATAAAGCTTTGCATTAATGCTAAAGACAGCTATTATGAAAATATTCGCTTTTTGATTCATCACTGCAAGACAAGCTCTTAGTTCACAAAACAATGTTAGATCACAGTTGTTTTTATTTTACGTTTTTTAGGAACTGTGTTAATTGATGTATTAAACTATTTCATTGGGTTAACAGACAATAATCTTGATGGTGTTAAACTAAAATACAAAAAGATTGATAGATATTGAAGTATATAATAGATAAAACAACAAAAACATAAAACAAATATCTTATTGAAGCAAATCTTAAATGAATCAATAGTACTTTCAGAGATGCAAATAGACGACAAGCTTGCCAATGCCAATGTATTAAGTGTAAAATGTTAGCTGGATTTAGTCTGAGGACAGTTATCAGTTTATTAAAGACACTGCCATATTGCACCATGAAGGCCTACTGGCACCATCCCTTATCTGGGCAACTCACAGCCTGTCCAGATGGCATGTACATCCATACAGAGTTTAGAAAGATCTGCAAAGGGGGTGGCAGAGGTTCCCCTGGCTGTCAGAGCCACACTGAGCCTGCCAGAATACAAAGTTTCATCCTCTCTCCGTTCTCTGTCTCATCAATAGGAATTGCTGCTGCAATCGCTGATTTATGAGCGCTGAAGTCATTCTTCTGGTTAGCATGGAGATGAGATTTTAATAATAGACGATGATTGCTGGGGGAACAAATACTGCAGTGTCTTTGAAAAAGGTAAACCTCATTCATTCATTCATTTATGTCTGCCAAACGATTTTTGAATACATGAATTCATTTAATGAGCGGGATTTAACTAGATAAAACTCTAACTCTCTAAAATGACATACAAGTTTCTCTTAGTAGAAGAGAATTTTATAAATAAATGACTTAGCTAACCATTTTTAAATTCTTGTTGAAGAATTGAAAATGTTGAAGTCAACCTAAACAAACTTTGTGTAAACAACTTTGTGCCCTATGTAAAGAAAAAGAACATAAATTAAATGGAACCTCGAAGATCCTTGAAAATCAGCATTTTTTTTTTGTTCAGTGTCAGACACACCTTTCTCATACAGTTTGCAATGATTAGTAGGATGGTTACAGCCCATTTTGTATATGAGATTGTGATGGTTACCCTTCTGTCTGTCACTCGTTGATGATGACAATGGAAGCCTCCAAAGACTTTGTTAAAGGCCAATTTGTATTTACACTCGTTGGTTACGAAATTTGTACACACCTACAATAAAGAGGAAGTAGATGTAGCATAACATTCTGTTTTACTTCTGAATGCAGTTTCATTCCCATCTTGCAAAGACAATGATGGAAGCTGCTAAGCTGAGAAAAAATATCCGTACATGTATAATGTTGCTAAATCCAGAGTTCAAGTTAGTGAGCATGACCTCTGCGCATCTTCTTTGAAGCAGAGTTTGATGCACTTTCAGAAAAGGGGGGACATCACACTTTATCCACTTCTCCTTTTTAGGTGTATGCAAATGTTGTAACCAATGAGCGTAAACACTCAATTGCCTTTTCCAAAGTGTGTGGAGTGATTAATCCATGCCAAGGAAGAGCTGCCAATGTTGTTATTGACATGTAACTCCGTTCCTTATTTGGGGAACATGCTTTATGAAAGTGACCATAACTTATCTACATAACATAAATTATCTTGTCAAATGCTACCTGTATAACAGTTAACCGCTTCTGCCATTTGAATGTTCTAAAGTTACTGGATTAGTGTTCTGGTAGTCGTGAATCATTTATTTACTAAATTTCAGTTTGTCAACCCATCATCAATTTGTTAGAAAACCAATATTTAAGTTTACTTCTATTCCTTCTACCTACACCTGATGATATGTTTTTTTTCCTACAACATAATAGAGGATTACCAAAGCAAAAAAGATCCCTGGTCCAAAGAAGTCCATGTATTTCCAACATACATGGTATATTTAAGTTAAAAGTCTGTGCTCTAAACAAAAAAAAAAACTATAAATCAAATTTACTATCAAATGGAATTTTGTATTTTCTTTTTTAATCCAACATGTGTACACTTAGATTCCCTTTAGTAGTTCACTAAAACGTATGTCTGTGAGAACTATGCGAGCACCGCTAGGGGGACACAACTCTCTCCACACACTTTTTACAAGGCCAATCAGTGGACACGCTGATGATTACGTCATAGTACAACTGCCATAAAGCAGAGATTGATAAATCTAACATTCTGTTTTCATAAGGAGCCAAACCTCACCCATGCATGCGAAGACCTTCTCTGCTTTTCAGCTTTTAACAAGTAAGTCTTGTTGATTTAAAATATGAGCTTTGTGCTGCTGGTCTGTCTGAAAGCCAGACATTAACCATGCAGTCCTCTGGATTCAATGGATTGATAGCATTGATGGACAGCCACGAGTCCAGTCTCAAGTGTTACACAAACAGTCTCAAACAGTTAGACTGTGTTATTTCACTATTCCAGTCGAATACACATAAGATTGTGGGTCTGCCAGAACTCGTGATGCTATGGAAGAGATGATGTGGCAGGTGTACTTTTAGGAAGGTGCCTTCACCACCTGCTCGGTGCAGAAGAAAACCTCCATCCCCCACTGTTTTCAACCCCATACCACAAGACAGCAACCTAAGCAGCTGAGAGAAGTTGACGGAGGAGCAGTCATCATCAGGGGAAGAGGTCCAAACACAAGGACTAGGGAGTCCAGATGCCAGCAGGCCTTGCCAACAACCTACCCACCTAGAGGGAGGGGAGCCCACCACACATGATGAGCATGTCCGATCACGTTCGTTCAGAGACACATTCAGGGTGTGGCTTCACGTGCAATGTAGCCCAGACTCCGAATCAGCCTCGATTGAACCTCCTCTGCTAAAATCAGTTGCTACTCTGAGGTTGAGCCTGAACATTTAGGTTGGACTCCATCTAGGCTCCCTTCGGACTCCACCAGTAAGTCCACTATAATGCGGCCCTGGTTAAGAACTATCGGCGAAGTGGGTATGACGCCATTGGTGGAGTTCAGGAAGCTCTATATAGGCTGGTCGCTAATAGACGCTAGATGACGTCATCGCCTAAATTGCATAAATGCCACCTGGCGTACACTCCCCTCCCCCAATGGGTTTTTATCGATGCAAAGATAAAATCATTGCAGGTATACATGTTTCATGCCATTAAATTAACACATATGGCATTATAAAAAAGCATGTAATGCTAAATAAAATTAAATAATAATAATACAAACAATGAGAACGGAATAAGGTTGGGTTACTTTGTGTTATATATAATGATAATGGATGTTGTGTGAGGGAGGAAAACCTCACACAGGCGTCTATTCTTGTGCAAATATGTAAACAAAAATGTAATATAGTACTCATAATAAAGACCTACAATCTCGAAATCTTGCACCTGGAAAACTGGGAATTTTGATAATTGTGGAGAAAACAACTAAGAAACAACTGAGCATGTAATACTTAAATGTAAAACATATACAATTTAAAGAATAGAAAAATATATGGTTTTAATTGTCATGATTGCACAGACAGGGTCTGTTGTGCAACTTGTAGGATTTTTAAATCATCATTCAAAATAATAACATAAGCTTAAACAAAGCATAACTTGCTATATAATCATTTAAAATATCAATGCGCATTTAACAAATTAAAATATTGTGATGAAGAATAACACAATTGGGTTAAATTTCCCATTTCTAGTTTGTAGATGAATATCCATCAGTGTAGGTATGTGTCAAATGAAATGCTCATACAGCAGATTCAGACTGACCAAGAATGCTCAAGAAGGCTCAAGGAACATAAACCATGAGGAATGAGCTGAGTTTGAGTCCCTAGCGAGAGCCTAGTGATTCACTGCCGGACTCAAGCACCTCGGCAAAGCGACGGAAAACACATTCATAACAGAAAACACACTCATAACAGATGGTCTGACACTCTGGACCCAAACCCTCAAAAGTGTAGCCCCAAATCAGTCATGCTCACGCTTCTGAAAAATCAACTCTTAAAGCCAGCAAACTTGAGCCGATATCTCCAAGGCTTATGGAGACGATAAAGAATGTTAAAGCAAGTTATGACTAAGTCCTCACAGAACTTAAAAATTGCAACTATGTTTTATACTATAAACAACCATTTGAACAATCTACATATTAATGAAGTTTTCATGACTGTTTCCCAGGTATAATAATATGTTTATTTTTATTTTATTATGGACAACAGGCATAAGAAATAAACAGTATCAATACATGGGTGATGAGAGGACACAGCTACATGAGGAAAAAGAGAGAACATTCTCAATTATATCGACAATATGTCCGTGGTGGCATACACCAACCGACGGGGGGCTTGCGCTTGCGCCGTCTTTCCGAATTGGCCAGTAGCATCGTCTTGTGGGCCCTGGGAAAGCTCTGCTCCCTTTGAGCATCTAACATCCTGGGCCGGTTGAACGTGGAGAGTGACCCCTGGAGAATGGTGTCTCCACTTGGAGGTGGTGGAGTTGATCTGGGAGAGATATTACAGAGCCCATGTGGATCTTTTTGCGACCTGGAAGAACTCGCATTGTCCCCTCTGGTTCTATCTGTCTTCCGTCTGGATGCCAAGGCACAGGAGTGGCCAAGGCTTCCCCTGTACGCCTTTCCGCCTGATGTCCTGGAGAGGGTACGTCACGATTCCTGGAGAAGGTACGTTCCCATTCTCCTGGTGGCCCCCCGGTGGCCAGGCTGGCCGTAGTTTGCGGACCTATTGGCTCTCCTGGATGGCGAGCCATGAGAGATCCCTGTCAGATGGGACCTTCTCTCTCAACACAGGGGACGATGGTGCATCCCTGTCTGGAGTTGTGGAGGCTGTGGCTATGACCCAGAGGGGGCACAGCTCCTAGCTTCCAGTCTCTCGGCTGAGGTTGTTGAGACCATTCTCCACTCCAGGGCTCCCTCTGTGTGTGTTCACCTGTTTGTTGTCTGTTACAATTTTACAATCATTATTTTCGTTTGTTAGTTTGTGTTTTGTCTTTGCTTTTTTGTTTTAGTTTTTTTTCCAGGTACTGTCTGGCAAACTTTTCATTGATGGATCTTAAGGTGGCAACAGTGCGTATATTTTAAGGATAGATGTGCCACATGTTAATTCTGTCATTATCCATTGTGTCACCCACAGGTGAAATTCTTTATAAGTTTCTTCATCAGTGAAGATAAAATGTAAATATGATGTGTGGCCACTGCATGCTTCCTTCCACACCACTTTCTGTTTCTTTTATGTGCCACATGTAATATTTGTCAAAATCTCTATTTAAGTGTTCAACGGAAAAAGTTAACGTGTAGAGGTTGGATTAATCTTGAACTCTTCCTTTCAGTCGGGATACTTTCACTAGAATTGTCTGATCAAACTTTTTAAGTGAATATACAGCATGACCTCCCTGCTTTTGACTTCCTGACCTTTGCATCTTTGTTCCCTTTGGGCCATAACACTATCACTGGTAAATATATAGCAGTGCATGGTTCTCTCACGGAGGAATCTGTCTTTTCACCCTGATAATGCGGTTGTGCCTACGAGCATGGGCTCTTCGGGTGGCAGGCCAGAGTCTGAGGGCCAGTATCTAATTGATCTCTTTAACCTGTATAAGTAGTTTATGTGTTGGGTAGTCGCAGTAACCATGCATGGTCACAATGGGAATTAATAACAGAATCATTGTGGAGGAGGATGAACCAATAGTGAGCAAGTCCTTGCGAATGGCCCCTACTCATTTTAGCTGTACCTGCTGACCCTGGAGCTGGAGTCTCCCATCGTTTACTGTAGCGGGGATGAATTATTCATGTCACGTTTGCTCTGTAGAGAGAAAATCAATGCAGGTGGCCATTGCTTTTGTGCATTTTTTTAAGGCTATTATTCAGACTTCACTGACCATCACTTTTCACTTGCCATCATAGACTTGTTGAAGAGCAAGAACTGTGTAAAGCTCAAAATAACAATCATGGATTTCCATGTGATAAAAATTAACTTGTTTAACACCTTGTGCTTTGCAGGCATTTTTTTGTTTCAATAGCTTTACCCGCACATATAAGGACCAGGTGCACAACTTTGATGTCTTGTGTCTAAATCTTGTGTGGTATTCATATTAGTGTTAGTCAGACAGTGCTGGACCCTTTGCATTTTATGACTTTTAATTAGCAGAAACAAATTAATTTTGTTTTGATATATGCTTTAAATTTGTGGGGGAAAAATTTAATTTTGTGTGGTCATTAAAGTTCGTTCTGATAAATGTTCTTAAAAGAAAATGAGCCAAGGTCAGTTTGAACTTTCAGTTTGAAATAATAATTATTTGTAAATTTTTTCTTTTGATGAAAAAGGATTTTAAAATAATTATTGTAACCATTTTCTATTATACATAAAATATATTCAAAGTTCAGAATCAAGACTATTCAATACTAAAATAAATATCTCTATTTATTGAAAGATATGCTAGTCCCACATTTTGTATCGCTTCCCCTAAATTGTCTCATGACTGTCAGGTTGGGGTTGAAGGAGGAACAACGCGGTACATAAATGCAGGTATTTATTTTTGATCGGCACTGGAATAGCTTTTTGTGTCGAAAAGAAAGGATGTAAATACTACGGCAAATTAGAAAACATAAGCACATAATAATCAAAAGATTGGAATTTTTTTAAGCAAGGATTAGGACTGGTGAGACTGACGTGACAATAACATACCTGACCAATAAGAAGAAAGTCAGCTGTCATGCTGAAGAAGCAAAAGCAAAATTTGTCCTTTTAAGTATCAACATGCTTTTTAGCTCCCATTTTACTCAAATGCAAAACAATTAACTACTCGACCTGATGATCTCATAAAGAACTTGAAATAAGCTAGTTTTCAGACTGTGGACTTGAAGAAAGTATATATTACCTTTGCTATTATTATTAAGTAGAAGCTACGTGGTGCTGCCAATGTCTTCGCTTTTAAGTAAAGTTGTCTAAAAAAGCAGTTAAACTATGTTATAGTTAAAATAAGTTAAAATATGTTATTACAACCAGTCAGTGATCATAACAAAAATTATTATATTGAAATTACTAACATTAAATTTGTAGGTTATCCCAAGCAGACACAAACACTACATTTGCAACATTAAAATATATAAAATCATCACAATTAAGAAAATATGTTTAATATTTTGAAATCTATTCAATTTGAGGTTTTTGATTAGATACAAAGCTGTAAAGGTGAATTTAAATGAGAAAAAAAAAGTTTTGCATGTGAGTGAGATAACTATTTAAACCCCAATCAAGCAGCAAAAATCATGGCATGAGCTTTTTATACAGTTGCCAAACTGATATTAGAAGCCTGCCTTAAAAAGCCAATCTCTGGCCCGCAGCCACGGCAAGGAAAATCCCCCCTGAGGTGTGTGCTAACCTTGTGGACAACTATAAGAAATGTTTAACAACTTCTTTCAACCATTTAAGTGCAATTCAGTTAAAAACTATGCTGATTTCCTTGTATCTCACTGAATGCATTATATTTATACGTTGATCACTGGAAGAATGTTTAAAATCAGAAGTGGTTCTTAACTTTGCTGTATGTTAAATTGTCTTCAAAGCGAACACAGATGTGCTTGATATTTTTGTTCTATCCTTTTTGATGATTATTTTATTTTATATAATTCGTTGGTTATTGAAACATTCCAAAAATAACATTTATTACAGCTAAGGTGTTTAGTTAAAACACAAAACCTCTCTTTTCTAAATCATTTATCTATTAGGCACACTCACCCCTTTATTCTCACTAGTTTATCAATCACTACTCTTATATGTCCACTTTAAATATTTATATGTTTTGGAAAAGGTGTAATTATAGCAATTCACCAGAGTTTAACCCTTGCTTAAGGCATTATTCAACCGGAATTTAAGTGAGTGATTCCTATTTGGCAGGAGACAGGGCCTACCCTGAGCTCAAAGCAATGGCCTGGGAAGAAGGAGAGAAAGTCTGACGGAGCAAAGGGTTGATGAGCATTATTAAAAACATCACGCATTTCAACTTCTGTTCAGATCAGACTGGACCAGTCACCTTGCTGCAGAGTGTGGGGATTTATTTTGTAACTGGAAGAAGAAGGGTGAAAGCCACTCAAAATTTTTATAGAACTGCATATTTTTGATTTTATTTAAAACATAATAGGTGGACTTAGCAGCACTAGCAACAAAAAAATTTATATTTGTAAAAAATATTTCAAATTTATCCGAAAGCTACCTTTGAACTATTGCAGAAAAAAGATCGCCAGAACAAAACTTGGAATATAAAACCATTTTATTGTATCAAACCAACAATTTATTTGCAATTACTGTGCATATTAAAGATGATTGCTTTACATTGAAGATGAATCTCTTATACAATTGCCTGGTAGTAATAATTAAAATAACAATCAAGTTCATATATTTTGTTTGTTTGTTTTTTATATAATTGTCTTGTTTGTTTGGAAATGTGTGACAATAAGATTCATATAAAAACAATTGACGTTTTGGCTGGTAATAAAATTCATGCAAATGCAAAGCTAAACAGGATGGCAGGCACTCTGGCAGATAGTGACCTTTAAGTTCATGATGAAAAACAAATGTCAAGTGTCTAAGAGGCTGGACTGTTCTGGGCTTTGCAGGGATTTGGTGTGTTGTCTTATAGGACACATTAATTCAACCCAGCATCAATATCTTGGAAAACAGAGGTGTTTGTGCTCAAACCCTGCTCTTATTCATATAGAAAGAAGAGAGGGGCTCTTCGATTCTCTTCTGGTGATGGAGATGAGGGTACTGCAGCCCTGCTAAGAAAGTAATTAAGGAAATGCATGATTAGAAGTGGTGACATATTATATGTTTAATTCCCATTTTCCTGAAATATTGAGGAATACACATACGTTAAAATCATGTTGCATGATACTAACACAGCAAATTCACGAGGGCCAAAAAACACTCCACACACATCAACACCGGAGCCAGACACATTTTTCCTGGCAATGTGGCTTTACATTTTAAGAATCAAAATGGCCACAACTCAAATTCCTTTTTAAGTCAACTTCTCAAAAAAATCTGTGTTTTGCTGGGTTCATTTATGCATTTTGAGTGAAAAGTGGAATTTAACTCTGACTAAAATATTTCAAACATTTATTTTATTGGTAACACATCAGTCTCCAGTATGCTCAAACAAAATATTTTTTTTTCTTTTACACCTTTTTACTCCTAAAGGCAGAATCTTCTGTACCAATGTGTGTAAATACTCACCCATTAAGATGTAACAAAGGTCAATATTTCCACTAGTTATGCTTGTCTTTGATGCTCATTTAGCTAATCTGCTGGGAGGCACAAGTCTAAGAATCCACAAAGAAGTCTCACGACTCTTCCTGCAGTGTCCAAATAATACATAATATAAATAAGTTTCCCAAAATACAAGCAAGCAAAAGTTGCACAGAAGCTCACTTAACAATCCACAACAAAACACTTGACTTCACTCATCGTCACCTCATTATATCACTGGAATCTGTGAACATTTACATGTTTCCAGGTAAGCTTATTTTGAGCATCATCTGTATTCATAAACCATGAATGTATTATTTAAAGAATGTTTAATTTTGAGTTGAATGGATTTTCTTTTTTTTTAAGTCAATGACTCGAACCACTTGTAAAACTGTTCCTCAAAGCTGAGCCATGTTAACCTTTTTTTTTTTAACTAATCCAGTCTCTTAAAACAAACTTGGACCATGTATGCAAAAGAACTGTGTTAAATAAAAGATTAAACCCACTGATATTCAACACTCAGCTGTTAAGAGTTGGTTTGAATCACTAATTTAAAATATCAAAGGTAGAACATCTACATTTGAAAATTACACAATGTGTTATCTACAGCAAAACATAAAGTTTATAATAAAGAGATAAAGTGTATTTGCACTGGTGGATGACATGTAAAAAATATTTTTATTTTTCACATACAGTATATATGGTAACAGAATTTACAAAGTCACTGTACACAGTCCCCTACTCATTGGCATGAAACCACTTGAGTGAACACAAAACAACAAATGTGTTTTTTTTCTTCTGAAAAGCAAGCAGAGTCCCATTTGAGATTTGAGAATGGTAGAATTACATTAAAGTAACTTGGTAAAATACAATGGCTGTGTCATAATTCAGTCTTCTCAGACGTCCTGGGTATACTTACAGAGGCAGAGATATATAATATTTTTGGCACAAGACAACAAATCTGCCCACTTCCATCTTACTTCCAACTAAAGTCGGTCTCTTAACAATAGAATCAAATGAAGAATTCTTTCATGAGGTCAGAGGGTTCCAGTGCTTTGTTTGTTTACACCCTGCGATCAATGTTCTGAAGAAAATCCCAGATTTAATAGAAACTCTAAGGTGGAAATGCCTGTCACTAGTCTTCAAAGAAAGTCCTTCCAAAACATAAAGACCGGAATGAACAATTTTATGACTTACAGTGCCCACAAATACATGTTCCAAGTACACAAAGAAATCTCTTTCAACACAGGGAAGAAGGAAGGACAATAGTATATCCTGCTCCAGGAGGAAAGGTTACACTGTCTCCAGTTTATGAGACTAAAGAAATCATTGTTTTGATAGCTCCATCACCTCAAACGTACTAAAGTCAGATCAACTTGTGGCTAAACATCCAGCTTGCCTTAATAATTTTATCCAGCTACTCATTTTTCGAAGTCAACACTTCTGAAAATGTTTTAGTAACTGTATTACTTTCCAATTTTATTTCCCTCACTTGTTCGCTGACTGGAAGTCAACTTCGGCTAAATGTGGGCAATTTGGTTCACTTTTCCCCACTTTCACCCTATTTCTGTCAACCACCGAACAAATGGATTGTGGGAAAAGCAATGTGTCCCCAACAATTCCATAATGGATAAATGAGGAAAGGCAACATTACAGATGAGTTCACATATACAGTAGTCAAGCTGAACCCCTCGATCGCCCCCACCATTGCCCCCCCTCGCTCTCCTCCGTGCCTCTGACAGTTATTGTTTGCTGAACGGATGACAAGATTGATGCTTCTACACAATCTAATTATTTTCTTTTAACCATCAGTAAGGGCTTTTCCAAATGAAATCACTCCATGAACACAAATACCTGAATGTTAGTGCATACATTTCCTCTGCATTCAAATAAACAGTCTCTTTAAAAACACTGTCAAATGCCCTTTCATAAATAAGTCTCTTTCTAAGTTTAAGTTATGGATTGGTAATGGAAATCATTAAACAACTGAATAAAGCAACAAATCACACAGGCACATTAGAACTCAATTAAAAGAAAATAAAAATACCCAGAAAGCCCCTGGGCCCAGAGTCTTTGATACTATTTTGTTGAGATGTACTTCTTTCTCTGGCAGCAGAAATGGCACAGATATTGTAATACCTTTAACAAGGCTTCCATGAAAGTTGCTTTCTCAAATTAATTGCTGGAAGAATGCAACCCTACAGCCAATTAGAAGAGGACTTTTGTATGCAGATTTGAGCTAACACACATCACAAGACACTCTCTGCCAAAAACAAATGCAAACAAACAAACAAATAAAAACTGCTTTAGTTGAGAGTTTAATAAACATGCTGTGGAGCTAAAGTGTGCGTGTTTAACAGCCTCTGTGATTGCTCTCTTTTGTTTTAGATCATGCCGCATTTCTTCGATCGCTTCCAAACCAGCTTTTTCTGGATTTTGTCTCTGCCAACATTGAAAGTCTTTTCCTTGAGCAATATAAACAATCATAGTTACATTTTTGTCTGCATTTCTTAATCATTGTTTGGGTATGCATTTAATTAAAATTACAAATTTGATTAAAAAAGAAACTGAATTGTGACTATGCAACCTTTAGATAAAAAGGCTTAAGACTCGATTCCCAGCTGAGAGTAAACTGTCTGTGTGTATATTGCATCTCTCTCTACTCTGACAGTTTTCCTCTGAATCTTTCAGAGTTATAATAATTGGTCAGTGGCCAGTTTGTCAGATAAGGAGTGATTTAACCCATCCCAGTGTACACACACACCTTGAACACACACCCGGAGCAGTGGGCAGCCATGGCTGCGGCGCCCGAGAAGCAGTCAGAAAACTGATGGCTTGCTCGAGGCCACCACAGTTGTAGTTGTTGAAAATGGGAGAGCAACTTTTTCATTACTCCAACCAACTTCAACTCGGTGGATCCGGTGATCAAACGGGTGACATTCCGATCACAAGTCTATCTCCTCATCCACCGGACCACAACTGCTCATGTATTTAGCAAGGTAATGCAAAAAAAATCACAAATCTGTAAACTAAAAAACTAAGTAAAAATGTCAGTTGCAAATTCAACTAATGACAATCCAGAAAACACAAATATGAGAATACCATAGTAAACAAAGACAGTAATAATGGTGTTTAAAATTACACACATTATATTTATTGTTATTATTATTAAAACAACATTCTCTCTGCCAGAACTTCAAAGTAATTTTATATATATATATATATATATATATATATATATATATATATATATATATATATATATATATATATATATATATATATATATATATTTTCCCAGCGATGGGTTGCGGCAGGGAAGGGCATCCGCTGCGTAAAACATATGCCAGAGAGTTGGCGGTTCATTCCGCTGTGGCGACCCCGAAAGGGAATAAAGCCGACATGAAGATGAATGAATGAATATATATATATATAAATCTTTTCTTCTAATTTTTTACAAAACAAAAAGAAAAGTTACAATTTACTTAAAAGCACATGATGTAGCTTTTCAAAAGCTGAGTTTACATTTTCAAACAATATGTTGTTTGAAAAACCTAACAATCAGGCAGGATCAGACATGGGTTTTGTAGTAATTAGTCACTGTAGCACATATTCATTCATCTTCATGTCGGCTTTATTCCCTTTCAGGGTCGCCACAGCGGAATGAACCACCAACTCTCTGGCATTTGTTTTACGCAGCGGATGCCCTTCCAGCCGCAATCCATTGCTGGGAAACATTCACACACACATTCACACTATGGGAAATTTTTCTTACTCAATTCACTTATATTGCATGTCTTTGGACTTGTGGGGAAACCGGAGCACCCGGAGAAAACCCACGCGATCACAGGGAGAACATGCAAACTCCACACAGAAATGCCAACCGACCCAGCCGAGCCAAGAACCAGCGACCTTCTTGCTGTGAGACGACCGTGCTACCCACTGCGCCACCGTGATGCTGTAGCACATATAGTTTGTTCCAAATTATCTAATTGAAACATTGTATTTTAACGCAGAAGGTACCAAATGTCACATTTCATATCAGATGTTCTTACATCTGGTACCTGCACATTATTTTCAGTCTGCTCCTCATTATTCAACATAGTCTCTCGAATCGCTCTAAGCTTTAGGTTTCCGAACTTCATTTTCTCTTACTTTAACTTCATTAAAACCTTCCCAGTAGCAGCACAATATAAAGATGACACAAAATTCAACTACTTCTGAACCAATAAATAACTATAGACTTAATATGATTATATTTTTAATACCAATTAATTGCTGGGTTCTACTACTTTTTGCTGCCGCAATTCGGTATAGAAAACCAGCACCTTGATTTTGTGACAGCACTTACGACTATAATCTACTTCTCGCCAATGTTCTTTCTAAGCTGTGCGAAAACAAAAATCCAAACCAAATCATTCTGTAGCAATTGTGACTTAGTGAGTGTCAGAGTGCAGTAATCCAATGATATGACACGGCTCACACACATTGTTTGTAGAGCTAAGTTTAGCCATTATTACTATTTGTACTATAAATGCTTCATTGGTGTTTTTCTAAATTCACCAAAACACTGGTGGTGTAAGGGTGCTGTCGGTGATGTTGATTAGCTGAGCTAACAATGTGAACTTTGTGTCATATCATTGTATGAGAGTTACCAGTTACTCAAGAAATCACAACGCAAACTGGCAAAGAACAATTCAGGTTGGAGTTTTGTTTTATGTGCGACTGGGATTTTCTGCACACGCACACCATGGAAATGTTGTGGAAATGCATATGGGTGAAGGTTAGAGGGAACATTGCTGCTGACCATTTCCTTAATTGTTTGGTTTTGTTTCATTAAAACCTACTAAAAACACATGTGCAAATATACGATCGGATTTTGGCCTTTTTTAAAAACCTGGATACATTTTTAGTTTCAGCTATTGGTTGCCTTTTCCATCCCAGAAAAATGTGACATTTGCATTTCTATTTCTATAAACAACAACAAAACAAAAAACATCTGAAAATCTCATAAATAAATCACATTGTTAATAAAATTATATTCTACAAATAATACATCATGATACATATAACATGTTATATACTGATTTATGATAAATTGAATCACCCATCTTAATAGAGCTACATAAACAATGTTGCATGTACGGGTTACTGCTCCCCTCATAAAAAAAATAAATAAATAAAAAAAAAAGGCAGACATGCCTTCTTGTAAGGCAGACATTGAGCATCTCCAGCCTGGTTCTCAGTGTTCCTTCATTAATGCCCCCAGACTTCCAGCACTGGTTTTCTGTCGAGCTCAAGTGCTTAGGTAGAAACAGAGTGATGGATGATCAGGCAGGAAAAAGGGAGACTTCTGGGCAGAAGGGGTGATGGTGGAGGGGTGAATAATTCTCAATTTCCCCTCTCTCAAAGCCCTGTGATAATGACATATCTCCTGCTGCAGCCTCTTTTATTACCGCTCCTAATAGAAACAACAAGCATCAAAACAATAAAGCTAATACAATAACAAATCAAATAATGCCTTCCCTCCACATTAGCCATATCATTATAAACTTAATTTGTCCCATTAATTGTCAGGCGTTATGTTGAGAATACACAGCTCTGTATGTTGTTCTTTATAAACTGCAGTAATAATCTACAAATAGCTCTGTTATCTCTGTGAGCTGAAATTGCCAGTAATGCAACATTATTTGATATTTAAGAGGTTACTTTTATAGCTCACTTCTGTTTTTAAAATTAGCCTGTAATGATTCTGGCATTATTGCGTAATAATCCAATGCAATATGGTTTATTGTATTTTTACCAATTACATTACTCATAGCCTAGTGCACCTGGATGTCACCTTTGAGGAGGTTGTTATAGGTTTATTATAAAGGTTTTTTTTTTTACGGCAGGCCTGTTTACCTCCAGAAAATAATATTTTCTCCTGATAGGCAATTTTGTTTATTACTTTTAATGATTTCATCATGAGGATGCCTCAGAGGTGAGTTGCACTTCCCTTTGAGAAAATACACACACATGCAGAGCACACCATGACCAATTAAAATGGTAAAGATTAATAACACTGGACAGCTCAGATGATAAAAATTAAAACAGTTTGTTTAAAGTTGAAATGGTCCACCCAAAATAGTTTTTTTAAGAAAGTATGTGACAGAATCCAATATAAGCAAAACTCATTATTTCGATTGATCTGTTTAAATGTGTAGCTTTTCAGTTGAAATGTTCTTGTATATCCATCGCCAGTGCAAAAATGCAAATCTGGAACCAAAGTATTGTTTTGTCTTCAAGAAAAAACTTCAGCACTAAGAGCAAAAAATAAATATTTATTATTTACATTTATTATTTACAGTTGAGATGTTTCCATGTTTTTGCAACCAGGCAGCAAAAGCACAACATTAATGATCACTTTTGTCGTGGATAAACATTTGATCAGTAGATAACACTTTTTCCGTAACCACTCCACTTCCAATTCGACAATGAAATGCAACCTCCCCGCCACCCCAGTCTCCACATCTCACAAGGGTCTTAGGTCCAGACCACTACTCGGCCCGATGCCATTGCGCGGACAGCTTGCCCAGAACGCTTATCTTAATCTCGCCACATACGCTTGCGTTTTCTGGGCTAATTCTATGTAAGCGAACTGATGAAATGTTTTTCTGTCTGTGGTACAATATTTAACAGGAACAGGATACACTGACTCTATACGCTGCATGGGTTTTATTTTTTTTGGGTTTCATAAACCAACTATTAAGATAATAGATTAAGAGAAAATTAAGATAAATGAATAAGATTTGCTTATGAAAGGGATTAGTAATCTTTTTGAAGAGATTGTTTTTAGTGTTCAAATCTGTCATCTGATTGGGGTCTACTCTTCACCTCTTTTTTGGCCAGACTTGATATGTAGGATATGCATAGCCTACCTTTAATTCTATGGTTGACAATGACCTGTAACAATTTTTTAAGACATAAAAGTATCACATAAATGTGTTTATTGCATCAAGCTTTGTTACCTGGTCAGGAACCAATATGTCAGTAAAATTATAAATTGCTTTGGTTGAAATTATTACATTTGTGTTGTTAGGGTCAGTTTTGACCCATTTATAATAATATGACTGAAATAAAACATTGAGTGCAAAGGTTATACTGACCATTAAAAGGCCCAGAGGTCATAAATAAGGTAGCTAAACAATTTAACTAAGAGAAACAAAATGTATGATAGCTTATTGTATTAGTGCGTGTTATAGCTGATTTAATACATGGATCAAACCCGAACTGTAAACATAAGAGATGATAACAGAAGGTTAACACAAGATGAAGGATAAAGTGAGTTTTCATTCATTCATCTTCATGTCGGCTTTCTTCCCTTTCGGGGTCGCCACAGCGGAATGAACCACCAACTCTCTTGCCCTTCCAGCCGCAACCCATCGCTGGGAAATAAAGTGAGTTTAACTACTGTAAAAATGACATAAAATGATTATACATATGCATGTGTGTTTTATCAGACAATTGTGTTTTGTATTTAATTTCAACACAATGTGTTTTAAATATAATCTTAGTGCAACAAATTCTTTCTCTCTCTGTAGTCAAATTTTTGTACCAACATAACAGTTCATACAGAACATGTTTAGGCCATAATCATATTATAAACAACTGTTAAAGTGGCTTAAAGCACCTTGCCACTTGACAGTCACATTCACTGGGGCGTATCAGCGCTCCAAGTACCTCAGCTCAACGGCATCCGGATTCACACAAAAAGTGGTTGTGTTGGGTGCTAAGAGCTTTACACGCTGTAGCTCCGTCTCTGCCAGAGACTTCATGGGAAACCGGTGAGGGATTTTGCCAATTTTGATTCTGTTAAGCAGCCCAGGCATCATGCCATCCCCCTGAAAGCCTCTGCTCTTTCTTTCCCATTCTTAAAAAAACTCTGTAGACCTCAGATAGACAGACTGAAAAATCCTGAGCAATAAATAAGACTTTGATTTTTCTCATTCAGATTCATTTATTGAATTTTTAACTACTTGTATGTATATAGCATGGACAAACAAAATAATCTCAGAGTTTGGGTAAATTGGCCAATTCTTTCTTCCCAAAGCATCACTACAAGAAAATTAAAAGCCAGGCAAATATTTTATTTGGTGGATCATAAATAGTTCTAAAACAATCTGCACTTGATAAGTGCCTGCCACTCAAGAAGCCCTGCCCTTATATATGTTAAAATTGGCATTAATAGCCTAAAGAAAGAAATAATAATAAATCACGAAGGTAAAAATGTGTGATGAAAATAAATTTTTTTTAAAAAAAAACAGACAAGCACATTATCGTAAACGATCTTAAAATTCATAAGCACTCATTTTCAGTGCCTGACCTTTTGGGGAACACTCCAAATGATAGGTTCAGATTTGTGTTTATTATGTTTCTTATATTGCCTTTATTACTCACTTTTATCTTCTATTTCAAGGCTTTAGTTTGTGATCCAATTTATGTCTGGTGTTTAGGTTGGTATCTGCTCTGTTTAGATTTCAGCCAGCTAAAGTAATGTAGCCAATCCGAACATAGAAATGATCGTCTATACCCCTACTTTACACATTGAGTGTCAAAAATAAGAACCGTTTCTCTTGTCTGACCCTAACCTTATTTTATGAAGAAATATAAAGTATTTATAATCAAAAATGTTAAGGCATTACTATAAATCAACGTGAAAATGCTGAGCTTCATTGAGGGGTCGATGGTGAATTTTAGAAGCCATCCATGGTTCAGCCACTTAAGATTTGGAAAATGTCACAGTTTGGCTGAGAACAACATGAAGTGGATAATCTTGTGTTGGACTCTACTTGGTTTACTGCTGCAGGGTCGCTGCCAAGATCGAGCGATTAAAAAAGGCCACTTCAACACATTATGCTTCCTGCGACTCGTACCTGAAACCCTGAAACAGCTCGGGTTTAATATCCTAGACATGTGTTTGATGCTTTTCACATAAGAGGAAGGATTTAGAGCAAATGGAAAAAGCTTTTATGCAGGTATAGTTGGTTTCCAAACCGCCATGAGTGTGTGTGTATGTGTGTGTCATATATATATGACACACACATACACACACACTCATGGCGGTTTGGAAACCAATATCTAAGTTTATATGACATAGAATATAATATTCAATATAAAAGACCGGTATCAGTTTGCAAAGGAAGAGTGGACCAAAATTTTGGGTTAGCGGTGTAAGAAACTTATTGATGGTTATAGGAAGTGACTGAGTACAGTTGTTTTTTCCAAAGGGTGTGCAACTAAATAATAAATGAAAGGATCCAATAGTTTTGTCCAGCTCATATTTGCAGTTTTGTCAAATCTGCTTATTTCCTGCTTTGTTTTTCTTCTCCAATACACACAAAGGTTACATGTGTTATACATAGCAAACATGTGTTAATGCAATGCTTTTCCAGTATAATAATTGATTTTCTAAAAATATTTCTGGGGTGCCAGCAATTTTGGCCATGACTATATATATATATATATATATATATATATATATATATATATATATATATATATATATATATATATATATATATATATGAGCAGTTTCATTAAATTGCTAAACCAAAACTAGTGTCTTATGGAGTTTTAATTATTGGTTACCTACACCATAAAAAATTACTTTAATGATTTCATGATTTAAATAAAACTAAATTAAATTCAGTATCTTTTGCTATGAAAAATATGTTGTTATGACAACTCTAGAATTTTAAGTAAAATAAATGGATTAAATTTAGATGAGTAAAACAGACCTATAATTGAAATGCTACTTTAAGTACTAAAACTTTTTTTTTTACACAAAATAATACAGCGCTTGTCATGACGTCTTGAAAAAACGAATTAGAGCATGTGTGGAATGTGTTGAATATTGACTAGCAAGTGCAGAAAGACGAATCTCCGCCATCCGCAATCCTCAACATCAGCTCATCTTTATCCTTCTGACAAAGGTACATCCGATCTTTATTATATCCTGTATGTCTATTTGTAACTGCCTAGTTATAAAATTTAAAATCACTTAATTTTGTACATTGCTAATGTTAGCCTCTTTGGTGAAATTTTAGCCAATCCCGCTAATACCATTATGGGGAGATTAGCAAACTTCATCTTAGCACCCTTCAAACTAAACCTTCTTATTATACATATATGCTGCTTTTTCACCAAGTTGTATTACAATGACTTGACGTGTCTTGGTTTTCATAAATTGAAGTTAGGTTTCTTGAAGTGAAACGAGTGGAGTTGAGCCCAGAGCGCTAGATTTAGAGCCGTGTCAGAGCTCACGCCGTCAGGCCGTCACAAATTGTGCGAATTTAGCATCTAAAGTCCCCTTCAAAGCCTCATGTATCAAGGAACAAGGCAAGATCAGAAGGATAGAAAACAGGTATTTATTGACACACTAAGCTAGAACAGATAGACTGAGGAGACACCAAGACACAATAGACAGATAGACAGAACCAGCACAGCTCTGCAGCAGGTAAGTGGACTAGTCAGAAGGTTGCTGGTTCGATCTTGAGAAAGGCACCAGTTTTCTGACAGCTTCCTTGGCTGAGCAGACATGGCTGCTCACTGTTTTGCACAGGCATTCACCTCTGTGTATGTAGACTGGGATGGGTTAAAATTCCTGGTATGGGTTACTCCATATCTGGCCGACTGGTCTCTTTCATTCAAGGAGATGGTGAGTGTTAGCAGCAGAAGCGTGTGGTTTCAATCCAGTCCACTCACACTCGAACAGATGTCAATTAGAGGAGTTGAGAAATTAAAAGTATACAGTGCTGATTATGCCAGGTGCAGATGAAGTGGCAGGCTTGGGTAATTTACATTTTAAGTTAATGAGATGAATGATGCATTTTATATTTCCTCGGACTCCTCGCTCAAGTTAAAATACTTGAACTTTAATTAAGGTTCATGGACACCTCAACTATTCAAGAACTTACTCAGACTTTACTGGTCCTGTCAGGGAAGATGATTTTATAAGTAATTGCAATATCTATTCACTTCAAAAAGTATCATAAGTAACTTAAAACATGTCAATGGTTACTTGTGTAATCCCCTATTCCTGAATAAAGAACTGAGATGTATGTCGATGATCAATTATAGAAGCGCCATTATCTCCACATACTTAGACAAAGCAAACAGCGTAACAACAATAAGTGGCCACTTCTAGGACCTCTGCCTCACCCTCCCTGATCTTGCACAGGAGGGGTGCAAGGAGGCCCACTGGGAAAAATGCTTATAGTAATTTTTTTCTATGCCAGCGATGCGTCCTGCGCCTGGGACAGAGTGTAAAACAGCCAGCACTGAGCATCCTCTGAGCTTGCAAACCGGCCTACCTACGCTATGTCAGTGTGGTCCCAGATCTGCTTGAGTGAGTCTCCATTTTCCTGATCGGGTTTTCACAGAGACAGTTTGTCCTCTGTGCGGTAAAATCTGCTGGGGAAACGGACTGCAACTATGGACAGACACTAGCGCTGACACCAGAGGAGCGGTCTTCGAGCGAGACCCAACTAATGAAATAAATACGCTTATTGTAGACCCTGAAGTGAAACATCAGCCTCATTTTTTTTTAACAGACAATAACTTAAAGGTGCCATATCATGCCTCTTTTTGATCAAGTATAATAAATATTTGACCCCTCTACACAATCACTAAACCAGCTTCAAAGGGCAATCTTTACCATGAACTGCCAGGAATCACAGAATGAGATAGCAAGAAACTGTTCAATCTTTTAAAAACAAAAACGTCCCATTAAAAGGACTTTTGCAGGTTTATCTCATTCTGTTAGTGGGCTTCCTCGGGTCAGCGATGTTTCCGGGGTCAATGGGGTGAGTTTGACATGCACAGGTGATGATGATTCCAGTAAGGATATGGCGAAGAACAGAAGGAAACAGCAGATGACAGGAGAATTTAGGATCGTAGTTAAGGTAGGTAAAGGAGTGCAGAGTCAATCACAACAGTGATGGCGACAACGTGCCATGGTGCTTTTTGACTTTTATGGTGAAGGTGCTCAGATTATTATGCAGGTGATTGGCTGTGCACGGAGCACCTGTTGAGCTCTTGATCTGATTTAAGTGAATTGTTGTGTATCTCTTGGACGTGACATAGACAATACATTTGAATCACCTCAAATGGTTGTGCTCCACAAACTAGCTGTGTACCCACTTTTCCCCTCACTGACATGCTCCTGCCACACCTTCTACTGGGTATTGCTTGTTGACACACAGAGAAATCCACCCATTTCCGATGAATACATTCATCTTTTGGTAAGCCAAAAACACTTTTAACCAGGGACAAAGCAGTTCTTTATAGTTATACTTCCGGGTCAGCGCTTCATCTGATTGGTTAGTGTGCAGTGCTACAGTCGATGGGCATGGCTACTGCCATCAAAACAATTTGTAAAATAAGATTACACAAACATGCATGAACCAAACTGAATATGACTTGAGGTATGTATGTCAAGAAATGTCTGAAAATTCCAGCTTATGATACAGCAACTTTAAAATTGCTTGAGGCTCACCTGTATAAAAAACCAACAAAAATAACAACAAAGTGACCCCAACAGAAAACAATAGCTCCAAAGACAAATAGGTCTAAAGACAAAGCACAAGTAAAAAAGGAAAAAAAGTAAAATAAAATAAAACGATAAATAACCTCTATATTTTTTTTAAATATGGGACCAACATACCAATATTACATTCAAAATATGGGCTCTTGAACCAATTATGTTCTGGTGCCAATTATTTTGTTGCAGTATTATTATTTATTTTTCATTACAAGTAGACTATACAGATACAAATATTATGCTACCTAATGTGTATTGGTTTGTTGAAACTAACTTAAACATAATATAGAGTCAAGGAACTCTAGATTATACATTTGTAAGAAATGAATATTGTAGTGTAAGGGATTACTTTTTACTGCAGTAAAAAGTAGTATGAAATATACTGCAGTTTACAAGTAACAGAACACTGCTTGTTTGTGGACACACCGTAAATTGTATGTTTTATCCATAATAAAGGGGCCTTTCATTTATGTACAAATGTTACTGAAGAGTTCAAACAAGCAGATATGTTGTTAGAAATAAAACAGTATGTTTTTACTAAATAAAAAAAAACACAAGAACAATTGCATAATTGCTTAGGATGAAATGTGATGTTGAATGCAAAACAAGACAGGTCAGCCAAATCGTAGGTTTTTAAGGAACTGTATAACATCTTTACTAATTGAATAATGTTCTTGAGGAGGTAACTTGATGCATGAAATATGAATTTTATCTGGATCCGCAACAAGATCCATGCCCACCAATTTGCAACAAAATTGGAGCAATGCAGACTTTCCATTGACACACCTTTACATCTCACACAAACTTTCACACCTGAATAAACTCAATGGTTTATTAGGCACCCAACGAGCTCAAGGACCAGGCTCTGTTTGCTCTTTTCTCTTCTGTTGTGAAAACGTGGATACACTCAGAAGCAGAAAGATCAAACACACAAACAGATCCAGTGTCCAGTTGCAGTGCATGCAGGGAGATGTAGTGCTGATTAGTCTTCTGGGAATCTTTGACATTGAGTACATTAAAAATCATGTGTTTCGTTAGCTTGTCCAGTATTAGATCGTTTAAGGAAGCACATAAACAGTAGTGTGCTGTCAACATGGTCAATAGTCCATCAAGTTATACAAAAATACTATCCAGTGCAAGCATACCCTCTCCATTTAAGGAGCACAATTTTATAGTACATTTATGTTGAAGCAAAAAAAAACTTTATTTAATTTTACTCTGTGGAAGTCTCTTGTGTGTAAAGAGCTCAAAATGTGTGTAGTCGGATTATTTTCAACATCTATTTTGGTCATCAAAGAAAGAAAATTATTGTAGTTGGTAAGAGCTGAATCCCTTCACTCCCTCAAGATTTACACCCGAAGGACAGAACTGAGCATGAAGAAAACAGTTCATGCATTCTAACGGAATGACGTATTGAAAATAATCCCATCCCAAGTGGGACTTCAGTTAGCACATAAGTGGGACCACTACACACTTCCTTCTCCCTCCCTCTGTGTTGGTGGAGCTTTCCTGCTCTTGAGACGCACACGAAGAAAGGAATTAAAAGCAATGCTATTTGGAACGTGTTCCCAATTTTCTACACCAAGGATTTGGCTAGATCGAGCCAATTCAGCAAAATAACTAGTCAGCAATAAAGCTGTGTTTTGTTTGGGTTGTAGATGCATTCTTGAAAGTTTACTTCAACTGTTAGACATTTATTAAAAATTTGTAACACGTACACGTCATATCACACATCACATTTTCTAAATATCATTTTATAGAATAACTCCTCTTTCAATCTACTTTGCATGATGCTCTAGAGTCTGGATATACCATACCATCAAAAAAATGAATACTCTATATATTTATAGGGTATATGTTCTTCCTCTTCACTCTTGGTTCTGCCTCTGTGTAAGTTTGAGCATGTGCAAATCTCTTAATGCCTCTTTTGGACAGAGAACATTGGGAAGAGGTTGTGGTGTACGAATATATAACGATTGATGGAATGATAATATAAAAGTTCCCAAAAACGCCAGAAAGACTAGAGTTTGTATATACATTTTCAAAAGTAGATAAGCTAACAACTCTGACTAAATTTAAAGATGAGTTCACATACTTAAAAAAGTTTTGTTAGCTATGAAATCAGAATCATCACAATTAGACTGTCCCTCTCTGTTTAGTGTTTAATACAAGTTTCACGATTTTAACAAAAAATTACTGAAATAAAATTGTAAGTAATTCATTTACACATTCATGTTAATTTATTTAATTCATGTAAACACTTGATACCAGGTTATGTGCTTAAAATAGTATTACATATCAATTACCATTACACTCAAATAAACTCAATAACATCTAATCATGCAGCATCTTGCACACAAAAATCTATATGGTGAATACTTTTTGGAGTTTTGTATTAAACATAGTTAGTGTGGGCAATACAGAAAACTGTCAAGTTTAGAACCCAATACAAATAAAATGAAGCCTGCCCAACAATGCCTCACTCTTCAACCTCTGCAGTGAAAAGGTACTGGGTCTGATAATAACAGGTTTTAGTAAAGGTCTTTCTTCCAGGATAAAATAATTTTTATTGCAGAAAAGACCCAATGAAAAGAAAACATTCTAATATACTTGTGTACACGGCATCAGTGCACACATTTATGTCTTAAACACCTTTTAAAAGTTGTGTTTCTATAGTATTGGCTACTTAAAAGCTGTGAGATCAAAATTAATATACTTTAAACAATTCACATCTTCGTTGTAAAAAAAAAAGAAAATCCTAATAAAACTACATAATGAGGAACCGTTCATTTGTTGAGTGAACTGTCTCTTTAAGAGCACTCATTTCTATGTTTCGTTCCCATGGGCGAGGCTGCTGTGAGCAAAACACCCAATTCAAATCTGGAGGACACTCCGGCTCACCTACAGCGCATGGTTGGGTAGAGAAGTCAGGGTGAGGGAGGTGGGGGTACCAATGATTTGATTAATAAAAGTCAGAAATTTACAGGCAGAAAATAATCTATAGATGTGATGGAGTGGAACATTTCTCATCAAACTGTGAAAATTCTCAGATCCCAGAAGAACCGCGGCTCGGCAAAGTTCCATCTGCGCAAATACGAGCTCTGAGGAACACAGAGTTGAGCTCAAAATGAGAAATTTGATGGCACACGCAGTGAGCGTCGCAAACCTAATTTTAACGTCTGAGACTAGATTGAATACCTCCATTCATTTTTGGATAATTTAAAATGCTTCAGACCGACTAGCTTTTTTTCAAAGGGCCAAATCCCCAGTGCAACCTCAAAAAAACTGATGGAGAATCTAAAACAATTAAACTCAGTAGCAATATTAACCCATTTTCACAGGTCTATGATAGGGTTTATTCATTTCCACTCAATAATTTAAAGTATTCTGCCATTTCATTATCACACAATGATTTTTCAAAACGATAAGTCACAGATAGAGGCAGATAGATTAAGTTTAAGTTTGAAGAAGCATTTCAACTTTCAGTATCCTAATGGTGTAGTGACCACTCACACATAGGTGCACACATACAATTTTTACTTTAGTTTATGCTGGTGAAAAGAGAATCCCCAACTCTATATTGAATTTGAAAAAAAAAAAAAACATGTTTGACATATATCTTCAACCTTCCCTATATCTAAGGCATGATCAAGCCACTTGTGGGACTGTAGCTGGTGCCAAACATAACTACAGTAATTTAGCTTGTATTCTCCAGTTTAAGATTATCAGCTCTTTACATTTAAAATGGGATTTTTAAGGAAAGTCATTCTTATAAATTATGGACCAAGTGATTGTTGAAAAGTTTTAAATAGTCATGCTGAATGCTCGTCAGTCACATTTTTTTCCTTACAGCCTTAGCAACTAAATTAATCTGTCAACCTTGTATAAAAAAAAATGAAAGCTTTTCCTAAAAAGTAGTTGGCTTCCTTGAGTTCTGTCTGAAGCCTGCCCTTCTACTGATGAATGGGTGTCCCATCTGAGGCCATGGGTCATAGAGATGAGATATGATTATGAGATTTTTGTCTCAGACGTTATCCCAATTGAAGTCTGAAAACGGTTACATATAGTAAAATATGTTTGTTTCCTAAAAAAAAACTTAGAGAACTACTATATAAATGTTAAGATTGTCTAAAGCCTAAAGTAAGATTTAAATTCAATAATCCTGAGCTTACAACAAACACATACAATTTTATATGAAATTTAACACAGCAATCTAAAATTATAAACGTTAAACAGATGTATAGTTGTCGAAAATGTACAGCAAATAAAAGCATATTTACAGTTCATGTTAGATTTTATTTTCCTTTCTTCAATTTACAGGGGTCTGGTTAAGATTACAAAAAAAAGAGTTGTAATTATCTTAATAATATGTTTGATTTTTGGGCAATCTGGAGTACCCTATTAACTCAAATCCATGTGCTTACGTTTTTTGGAAACACACAAGAGTTTTTGGAGATTTCACTCTGTGAGAAGGATTCGGGTGGTGCATGTGACACCACAAAGGGAGTTATACACAGTACTAATCACTCCACTATCATGTGGCCCAAATGAGGTTCACCGGGCAGCAGTGTTAAGTAAGTTAATGCAAAAAGTTATTTATATTATTTCCAAAGTGTTTAAATGAAAGGAGATACTTTATTTCAATTCATTTTGTAGGGTTTGTTTGGAATCAAATATACGCTGTTAATACTAGCGGTCTACACATTACATTGTATGGTCTATGGACCACATAATCTCCGGAAGAAAAAGAAATAAAAAGCACACTGTCAGATGAGAAACTGTCAAAGAAATCAATGAGCCCACACTTGCACTCAAATCTCTAAGTGATCATTAGTTTGTATTCGAGCATGGCCTCCATTAAAGACCTTGAGAATCCTTATTGTTATTCCAAATTGCATAGGCAAGTCTATATATATTTATATTTGGAATGACCCTTAACTCTCAGAAAGCCCATCCACCCTGCAGCCACCCAGAAGCTGGATTAGGGAGATCTGACAGTAATACCCAGTGCTGTCAGATTTTGTGATGTCGGCGATCTATTGGTGTAATTGACAAGGCCTTGAGATGCTGGAAAGCTAATGATTGGAGATCACCCTTCTCTTGCATGTCAGCCTCTCGTAAGCCTTGCGGACAATGGCTCGAGGGCAGTAACTCAAGTGCACTGAAACGTACCTGTTTATTACAAAGATTGTTTCAGTATGGGCCGCTGAGGAAACTTTTTCCACAATGTAATGGCCCCGACGAACATAAACTCTCCTAGATAACTTGTTCGTAATAAAAAATGTACTATAAAAATGTGAGAAAAACTGTATAAAGTGTGTCAAACAGTTATTGCAAATTTAACAATTCCATTGTAAATTACATTTTAAATTTGACATCATATTTGCGTTCTTATAAGTTCTTCGGACGATGTACTTTATTCTTTTTACATATGAATGTAAAAAAAAAAAACTACAAATAATCCTGTACATATCTGATGATTACCCTCCACTCCGATTAAATATAATTATAATAATATCATTATTATGAGTATTATTAAATGAGCATGTATGTAAGAAATATAAATACAAATGATGATAACATTGCCTGGTATATAGAGAGTGTGCACAATCTGGGGCGCACTAAAACGTCACGTGACAAAAGTAGTTGTGCCACATCATTACGCACGGTGTGTGTGAGAAATTAACTTCTTCTTTCCTTCATTAAAATATTCTAATAATAAATAAAACCTTCTCTATATTGCTATTATTTATTTCTATGGTTCTTCTTTAAAAGTGAGTCAGAAAGGGCTTGTTTGTTCTGGTCCCAAAGAAAACTAATTCTGTCGGAGCACACTGGATTGTGGGTAGTATCAGTTAGGTTTAGCACATCCGAGCATCGCTTGGATACTTTTTTGTGTATATTAAGATTTGGGACACCCTAATTCTCATTTTGTATCCATAAAAGTGTGAATAGTGCACAAATAGGGACTGCATCAATGATCTTAAAGTTCTTGTTATGTCCATTTACATACTGCACCTTGCAGTATGTTGTTGATCACTTGTTGATGTCAGTTATCTTATATATGTGATGATGTTAGATGTAAGTGACATATACTAAACAAACTTCAAAACTAGTCAACTTCAAAAGAAACAGAAGATTTGCCTTGTCTAAATTGCAAATGTTGAAACACAAAGTTTGTATGAACTGTATAACCGTTACAGGGTTCTTGTGCATTGTGTCCCAACTCTGACTAAACACACAGTTAAAGTTTTTTATATAACAAGTTTAGTAAACTCTTAACGAACCAACACACCTAAAACACACAATTGGCACAATGGTTCTTTTCATTCATGAACTCACCCATTGCAAACAAAACTCATTTTCAAAAATACAATAATAAACTTACAAAATACACTATCTAAAAAAAACACTGCAAACATGTTTCAAAAAACAAATATTTGTCAAAACACTAACACATATTTTCTTTCAACAGGAACATTTAGTCAATAAAAACACATGGACATAAACAACATCATCAGCTGAAAATACAGAAACAGCATTACTTTATGAGTCTTTCTGCCCTCATATTTGAACGTTCTTTACATTTTAGTATTATAGGATTTAGTAAATGCATGAATTTTTTTCTTTTGCTGTAGAAAAAAATGCCCATCTCAGAGTAGCTTTGTAAAATTTACAGTTTTAAAATACAGACATTTGCAAGAGAGCAAGAAATACAAACAATGCAGTTATGATTTTTTTTAATTATGTTCTGCCCGGTCTTCTGTATTGTTACTCGTCTTCCTCTCCCTCATGCAGGCTTTCTTTCTGTCTTTCTTATTTTTTTTTATTTTTCTTTCTTTCTTTCGCCTTATCTATCGTTGCTTTTTCACACAAGATCAGTCCAAAGCCATAACTCATGAGGTGCAGGGTTTTGGGAAATCAAGTTCATGACCCAGGGGACTCTTCCTGTTCCTGCAGTGAGTGAATTTATCAAAGAGTTAATGTACATCCATAAAACAGAGTTTGGATCTCACATCCAGAATTGTTATTGCAAATACATAGCATTTTGCACACAATGAATTACTTGGAATTTACTTTATTTAGAATAAATACATAAATTATATTTTCACTCAATTGTTGATTAAACTGTCTCTCTGAGTGATGCAGGACTGTTGTCTCGCTTTCAGACATTTTTTCCAAATTCATCTCATTCTCATCTTCCAGTTCTTTCCTTCTCCACACGCTTTCACTCTCTGTTCAGGAGTTTAATTTCTGAGATAGGCTTCAGTAAGCAAATGCAAATGTGTTTAATGATTTGCATCACTAGATCATTTCTGGGTTTAATATGCTTTGGTATTCTGGTCAAGGACCCAGATTTGATTTGGAGGACTTTTCTAGCTCCCAAAGACAGACCCAATCGCATACGTAAAAAAATTAGGAGGAAATTACACAAATGGTCTCAAATGATCGACTCACAGGTTACCTCTTGCTTCTTGCTTGCATTTTTCTTCATAATAAGGCTACATTTTAAATGTATTAAACCATCAGTTTTAATGAGATGTGATCAAAATTCTTACTAGTTTATGTTTATACCTCTGATAATATTAATACATTCTAACGGCACATTTAAAAATAAATTTTAACCAAGGGTTTGAACTATTTTATAAAAAATAAGGTAGAACAAACCAAAGCCAGTTAACTCTGTCTTCAACATAATTAATCTACTAATTTTTAATTAAATAAATATGTAAACAATTTTTAACAGCATACATAAATAAATAAATAATCCAGATGATCTGTATCAGAAAATGCTGACATATAAATGCAACAATTTGGTTTAATTCCCCTCTTTAATCTAAAAGAAAACACACATTTGACATATAGATGTACCTATTAAAAAACATACACAAACAAAAATAGGTTCCCTAACGTGTTAATAAAATTTACAATGAAAGTCATTTTAAATGTACTATGTTGTGAGATAAATGTTTGTATACTTATATAGTTATACCTTGGTGATTCCAAATGCTCCTTAAATGAAAATAAAAAAATACAAAGACAAAAATAGGTCGACTATTTATCAGAGGCCCCTAATAGTGATTGCTCCAAGGGTCCAAGCACCTTTACCCTATTGTCCTTTGTAATTATAAGATTCTATTTATACTCAGAGGGGTTTTGAGATACCTTATAATTCCAATGGGAAGATGTGACAAATAAAAGCTCTGACTATTTGACAAAAATTGTATTGCAAAAGGAAGTTGTGCTTAAAACAATTCCAGTCAATGTTAACATTGTGTATTCCTTATGTAATTACAGTCAAGAGCTCCAACAATAAAATTAACATTTATAAAAACACATGAACTCAAGTTGAATGTGTCAGAATATCCTTAGCGATTGGGCTGTCAGTGCTATAGCTATAAAGGAAATATCTGTTTAAAATGCACAAATGTCACATGCACCTGACTTCATGTAGCAGTGAGTAAAGAAACCATTCCAACTATGTCTATACAAACATTTTGATGAAAACCATATATGTATGAAGATTTTGTCTCTATGAGGAAGAATGTTTGGTGTACTACTGCACAACTGACAATCAAATATTAGATGAAACATGCAAAGTAAGCATGATACATCAGCCATGTAATTTTTATTAACCACAGTGTGATGCATACTTAATGTCCGTTTTTTGCTACATTGACTTAGGGTATGGATTGCTTAACAAACATCATACTGGCCCTTTATAATTAAACTGAAATGATACTGATTAAAATGCCATGCAACAGCCTTCTTGAGTTTGTCACATTCGTTTGGATCATTAACTCTGGAAAAGCTTATGTTGACAGACATCAGGAAGGCGCTAATGGAAAGGCCTGCTGTGAAGCCTTATAAGCTGTAATATTGAAGGAACAGTTGATTCTGGAAACACTTTCACAGATGGTACGTAGTTCTGGTGGACATATGAAGAGCCACATGGCACCACTAAGCCGTATGTAACTTATGAAAGCAAACAAACATCTGACACCACATTAAATTCTCAGTAAATTGGATTAAGCTGGAATTGCTGATTAGTTCAGTCAGAATCAAGATGTGTCCACAAAATACAACTTAAATGCTTAAATGTTGTTAAAAAATGATGTATTCATTGTAATTCAATTTGACATGGTATTGATAATGAAGTTTTTTGTTTTTTTGTTAGATATACAATATTATCAAAAATAAATAAGACACGTATAATAGTTAATTTAAAAACTAAATATTAAGTAGAAGTATGTGATATTGAGGACAAAATTACTTGTAATTTTTCTGACATGTATTGTGATAACAGTTAGCATTTTTTTAAGCTAATCTCGTGCAGTGGAACATGCAAAACATTTTACTACAAAATAACTAATTAAAATTAAGCAGAGCACATCTTTGCCTAAATAATTTTCAAATACATTGATAAAATATATTTGGCCAAATATTTTTCTGAGTTGGTAAAATAGCTGGAAACTATGGAAGCCTGTTTCCCCACTGAAGAAAAAAAATGTCTTTTTATAAACTTTTTTTTTCAATTTCTGAGATATTAACTCACAATTCTGAGAAATAAAGTCAGAATTTTGAGCTATAAAGTCAGAATTAAGAGATATCAAGTCACAATTCTAGAAATACATTTTAAATTTTGAGATAATAAGTTGGAATTCTGAGATAAAAAGTCAGAATTCGATGATGTCTGTAGCTGCTGCTGTTGTATGAAAGTCGCTCACTTCAGCCTCATCTGTTGTATTGTGTCTCCGCCCACAGCTTATTCCTGCCAACTCATGGCAGTTTGTGATATAAATAATCTATTGATTCGTGTTCTTCCCAGCGGTGGGTTGCGGCTGGAAGGGCATCCGCTGCGTAAAACATATGCCAGAGAGTTGGTGGTTCATTCCGCTGTGGCGACCCCGAAAGGGAAGAAAGCCGACATGAAGATGAATGAATGAATGAATGAATGAATGATTCGTGTTCAGGGTTATGAATTGCACAGTTTTTTTTGTATCTATCAGAACTACTTTGAATCATACATATTGCAATAAGAAATTTCTTTCGTGCTACACTGCCGGTGACTGCAGAAGCTGTAAAAAAGAACTATATGTATCAGAACTTCATATCATATCATTCACATTCATATCATATATTGCTGAAAATCATTGTTGCACAAAAATTTAATTAACCAGGAAACAAATAAGACAGAAAAAAAAAAAAATATGCGCTAAAAATGTTGACTTTTAAAGTGCCACAACACACCAAAACATTTTTTTGAGAAATGAACGCTGATTTCTGTCTGCTGAAGACTGTAACAAGAAAAGGGTTTCTTTAAAAATTTTCGACCTGTTTTTGAACTTCCTGTAAGTGGCGGCTGCGATTACATTTCGTTGTTGTTCGTTCAAGATCCTTGAGGAAGCAAAGTAAAAACTGTCAGAAATGGACATTCACTAAATTTTTACATGACTGTTAGAGAACAGCCTTTTTTTAGCATGAAATTATTGAACGTCTTTCTTCATGTGTTCTATTGTAACTGAATAACTCATTAATGTGTTTGCAAATAGCTTCCAGTTTATGTCTTATTTGAATTTGACATGGATGTAAGTGATAAAAGTGTGTTTATTTAGATATTTCATCAATTTATCATATTCTTTGACAAGTGTGTCTGCGGTTAAGAGGGAACTTCAGTGCAACAGACACAAGTCAAGATTAATCCCTGAAAATAATACCTCTGTAACCCCTATAAAGAATAAATTACATAGAAAGCGAACAGAGTGTGCATTTAATAAGTTAAAAGTAAAACCAATGTGACTACATCATAATAGTACAAATTGCAACAAAGTATTTTCTAATTTATTTTATAAGTTGATTCTGGAGTAATTAGAAGTGGAGGACATTTACACCAATGGGTCTTCTATGCTGCTCTCTGACACACACACACAAACACGCACACCCGCACGCACACACACACACACACACGCATGCTGACTCCCATTCACGTTCCAGCTGGAGTGTGACTCTCTTACATCTCATTACTTCAAAGTCGTTCACGTCTCTTTTCCCTGGCCTTTCAAAACATAGGCAGTGTGTTGTGGCAAATAAATCTGTCTCAAAAACACCTTCAGTTCAAAATGATCATTCATATATGACACTATAAGGGTTACACTCTGAGGTCTGGCTTGACCACAAATCTGCCGTTGCTGTGTAATATTGTGAATGTCTCAACTCCATCTCAACAATCCTTGCAATCAGCATAGAGTAGTGTGATAGACTACCCAGTCAAACTAGGGCAATATGTATATAGCAATGTAAATTGTGATTCTATTATGACTAACTGCACACCCCTAATAAGAAGTTACAGTACAATCTAATCTTTAAAAAAATATTTGTATTTGTTTCAAAAAAATGCTTCAAAGATAAATTGTTTCTAAATATTGTAATTTTTTGGACCCTACAGTCTTTGTCGTTTGTATATATTGTATATTTATTTTTATGGCGTTTCTGCAAAGTTTATGTGTAATACCTGCACACACACAAATATCAGTTATCATAAAGTAAACAATATTTTGGGGATCTTTCTAAATCAATAAATTGATCATTATTTAGATGCAGTTGTTAGCATTTTCTCCTATTTTATACACACTCATGAATTGCAGTCAGCTGGTACCATTCCCTGTGCAAAAACAACAACAACAACAAAACAAAAACATGTGCTTGCGATTGGCAGGTTTTTCACAGTGTCTCATTCACATTTGTAAGAGTTAGTTATTCGGAGTAATCTGTTCATGACATGCTTTAGATAGTGGGAGTATGTCAAAGTGCATGGATGAAATATGAAGGGAAGCACATGGATATGAATACAGAGAATATATAAATTAATCAGAATGTATCTGTTAGTTGGGAAACCTTTCAGCCATTGTCAGTTTTGGACAATTATAAAGAAATGCCTCACACACGCTATCAATACATCAACTAAAGCTAGCATTAAAACATCTCCCATAATCTCCAAAAAGAACAAAGGAAGAATGTTTGTAACTGTCTCATCTGATGCCAGAGCAATCATAAAGCTGTAGAGCGACTACAGTAAGTTTGTGAGATCACCAGCACACCTATATTAGAGCCCCAGCGTTATTCCCAGTGTCCAGGGACAAATAAAACTGCTGAGAGAAGATGATGTTGGGGCTGAGGATATACAAGCGCTGGAGTGAGGTTGTGTGTGTGTTTGTTTTTGTGATAGATGGGGGGAAATGTGCATGGTTCAACACTATCACAGTCATTACACAGTTCCGGCCAGTGTAGCAGAAAGGCAAAAAGAGAAACCCTGCACTTTACATTGTCACTAGCATCTCTCCTTTAACAAGACTGCTGGGTGGCTTCTAGCACAGAACATTTATATTGGCCACTGAATAGGAAGCTGCCTTATGAGCAAAATCCGTTTGGATGTGTTGGAAATACACCTAGAAGCAAGAAAATGAACGCTGGCCTGATGTGATTTGTTTCAGCATATAAGCAGGACTTGTAGAAATTGGAAGAACACGGCGGGAGAACAGAAACTAAAGCGTGTATTATTGTGTGCTGTTCAGTTCAGAGGTTGCTTTTATTGTTGCCATGATACCATACAAATCACCGCTATATCACAAAATGTCCCCGGTCAAAATTGGCTGGAGGCAAGTGATATCTCCGAGTAAACAGTATATGAAGACCATATCTTAAAATGATAGATCACCTCATTTTCCTGTGACAGAGGTCTTTCCTGCCACACACATCTGTCATTGAAACTTCACTTCACAGATGGAGAGAGGCTCACAGAGGCACAGTTTCAAATCTAAAAGAGAAACTGGAAAAGCATTGATATCATGGAACATGTTCTTATAGAAAAAAATAATTATTAAAAGACAAACCATTAAGAGGTAGCAATTAAATTCAGTGCTTTTTTTATTGCTCCCGGTAAAACAGTGTCCACACAGAGCCAAATGTACAGTTCCTGTTCACATTACCATTTAGCTTAATTCTGAAATTGTTCACTTGTATCAAAATATAGACTGCCTACAAGTCAGCACGTGTTTATATATATGCGCAATTCCCAAAATAGAAATCATTCAAAAGGTGACGGGGTGCACCCTAATGCACTTTGACATGAATTTAGCCTAGTATTGTAAGCAGGTGTGTTGGGTATCAAAATACTTGTTAGTCAAAAAAGTAAAACAAATAAATTTTGATAGTCATGCAATCATATTAGATACAATTAAATAACTAAATAATTTCTTAGAAATAAATTCTTAAACAGAACATTTAAGACTTAAAGCTTTGATCTCTCCAATCTGGTTGCTTGTTTGGTGATCCAAGAATGTCTCACATATACTTTAATTTCTAGTCTGGTGTGGTGCATGGATTCGAAAGCTGAATGTAGCACTGCTTTTGTCTTAAAAGCCACGTTAGGTGGCTGTGTCTTAAATGTTTTTGTTTAGAAAATCTCTAAAACATTAGACAATGGATAATCGGTATAGAGATAATATGAGGATTGAGAATGAACAGAAAGGAACATGTGCAAATTTGTCCCAATGCTTTTTAGAGAATAATATGCACTTAATGAGAGTGTTGGGACAGTTGACATTATTGGTGAAATATATATTTATTAAAACTGTTTGAATACATGAGCTGAATCTGAAAAGAATTTTTTTTAAACATTACTTAAATTCATTACAAACATAAATACGTTGTGAAAAATTATAGAGCATTTCTGTGGTGTAAAATAGTAGAACATGTGTTGCTAATTGTCTTAGATTGCGTGAACATGCTTTGAATAATTTTGTCAAGGTGCAAATCTTCTGGAAATGTTAAAATTATTATTTCATATATTTCAAATATCATTATTTTTGATCATGTCAGCTTTATGATTTTTATACCTGGAAAACATTTTTAGAAATTAATCTAAAATTTGGAAATTTTTAAATTTCATGAAAAGTTTTATTCTTGTTATTTATTTTTTATATACACTATCGAAAAGGATCTTGTTCTATGAACCAACCATCATATTACATGGTGTTCTTGAAGAACTCAAATTCTTATATACAAGAAGAATGTCCTGGAGTCTCAACTAAAATATGTATAACACACCTGATCACACTAATCAAGGTTCTTTGCTTGTCTGAAGCCAGATTAGCATGCAAATGAGATCAGGATTATAACTGAAATGTGTAGGGTTACGACCCTCCAGAACCAATTTTGGACACCCCTGGTTTATCACATACCCTAAAAAAATTATCAGATACTTAAAAAAATAAACCTGTTTTGAGAGGTAAAAAATTATTAACCTAGTATTTTTGTTTTGTTTTCTGATTACTTCATACGTTACAGCTCATGTGTATTGTGTTGAGGAGGTGACTTTATACGTGCTTATTCATCAAGATCCAAATATGATGAAATGTGAGCGCTATATGAATGACAGCCCATGTTCTGTTGCTGGCGTTTCATCAAAACTTAGACTGTTGTACAAAGAAATGCATAAACAAAGTAAAATCTCCTTCCAGTCATTGTCAGTTTTTTTCTCAAAAAATATTTTCAATATAGTTGTTGTCTACCAAAACATTACAGCAGTTTAAATACTCAACCAATGCAGAACGCAACAGATTTATTTTTGACTACAAGACAAACTGGCATGCTGTTGCTTGCCAGTGCAGTTAAAGATCCGGCGCAAACTCCTTTTTTGTGTTTAAAGCTCTACAAGTAAATGCACTTAAATAGTACTTGTCAAGCCCCACTTTTAAGTTTGTCTTTTTAAAACTATGTATGGAAAGAAAGGTTAGAGACTATGAGCAGTTATATTACTTTCACTTCAAGTTTTTTGTAAATAGTAAATTTGATAATTTTGTTTAACAATAATCTGCTTTATCAAATGTGTTTAACCCTGCTGTGTTCAACAGTTAGCAATGATAGTTCAATATTTAGCCATGTTGGGGTCCAAAGCAGAAAAATGCAACCTCCATTTTTTTGAGACATTTCACATATTACATATTTGATACATGATATTTATTTTTTGACACAAACATATTAATTTAACAAATTATTTTTCAAGTGGGATGTATTGACACATTAAATCAATTGTCAGATAATTGTCTACATTTTTGACACTTTAATGGAAACATTGTAGGCGTTCCATGGGCAATTTTTTAAAGTAAAAATTTGTTATACTTTTTTTATTTAGTTAGTTTTTATTGTGTATGTTGGGACATGTACATGTCAAAATTGTGTGTTAAAGTTTCAGAATAAAAGCATAGATTTGGAGCATTTAAGCAGTATAAAACAGAAGGCCTGAAGCCTCCGTAGAATTTTAATTTTAAATGGTAAACTGCTGTGTGTCTTAATGTAAAGTCATTTCAATTTTCAAGGTGTTGAATTGAGTGGCAGAAGTGATTAAGCTTTTGGATTGAAGAAAAAAAACTCTGTTACTACCAAGCAATTTAAGCGTTTCATTAATTTGCCAATTCTGTATTTCATGGAGTGGGTGGCAAACTAAACCCCCCTAAAACCCAGAAGCCCATGGCAGTTCCCTACATTTGTCTAATGGCGAGTCCATCCCTGCTTCTGATGATTGATCAAATTCATTAAAAGACAAAAAAATCCAAAGGGTAAAAAATCGACACGTTAAATTAGAAACTTTACATTTGGGGTACTCTAGACTTTTAATTTATTATTTATGTCATAATAATTGGAAACTGTACACGTCTGATTCTTAATCAAAACGAAGAGGATTTTTCCTCAATTCCTCATTTCCTTCTAATTCAATCCCTCTGACAAGTTTCAAAAGATGATTTCTTATAACCGATACCAGTAACACTAACAGTAATAAAGATTTCTGGATCTAATGAGACCCTGAAGGCCAGTGTCAGATTTATGGATTTATTGAAGCTCACCAACAATATTTTCAGCTCTATAGAGTCTCAACCTTCCTTCCTGTGCTTCCAATGATCTGGGACTGTTAGAAACATGCCAGATAGTGTTTACAGCACACACAGCTTTTGATGTATGGCTCGACCTTATTGCAAATGAGCACTACATAATTGTGTGGGAAAGGGGTGGAAGAACAGATCGGAACCGTTTTTCATTTTGTTCCTGTATGAAAAATTCAAAAGACTGGGAAATCAAGGTTCAACGAGTTTAGGCAGGGTATTATTTTTCAATATTTGGATCAATTTATCTGTCATCCGATGCTGGAGAGTGAAGGCGCCAGCAGATGCAATTTAGCCAGTAAGGTCCAATGGAGAGATGTTTTTCGAGCTGCATGTCACATGCTAGAGGAGTGCTGGAATGGTTTGATTTCAAGAGTGTTGGCGAGAGATCCTGGTATCAATCACTCACACTCACTCTCATCTAACCTCCCTCATTTTCAGCACGTTTTCCTGTTTGGATGGAGTTTTTTAGGCTATGCTAGAGCTTGTAGGGGTTAAATTGAGTATGCATGTAATTTACAACATGTAGGAACACATATACATCCTGTTATGCAGTTTGTGGGTGTTTTAAATGTCTAGTCGGCTGCCAAGGTCACACTGAATAAAAAACCTCATTGATTTGAAAGGTTTAGAGGAATGGTTTGTTTTATGGTAAGCTGGGGTGCAAAATCTGACACACCCCATGGGTTACAAATGAAGTCCAAATCTTCTGCTGAAGCTTTGCTGATGTCATACAACCTTTTAGCATGGTTCTTTTTAAGTCTTCCAGTTTGCTGTTTTGATAAGTCCATTGAATTCAAATTCATGCACTTTTCTATTATTTCAATGACAGCCAAATGAGTAACAAGCATAAAAGTGTCATTCTCCTAAAATGTAAATTTATATTGTTAAGAGACCTACATCTTTTTAAATCGCAGGGGGTGGTGGTGGTGTTGCATCCTTGTTCACCCCCAGTGTGCAGCATCCACCTGCAACATGCGATGACTGCCATTCTACACCAGAAAACTGTCCACACACTGCCTTACTGGCTGACAGAGGACATATAATTGGAGTAATGTAATCAAAATAAAAGTGATTATCGGGAGGTCAGAGAACAGTGGTTAAATTAACCAGGATGACAATGAAAAACACAATTTTTTAATGACCCCAGAGTCAGGATGTCAGTTTAGAACTGATCATGTATATCATACATACTTTACATATGGCATACATGTACAACATTAACACAACTTTGGAAACCATTTGATTCCACACAAGTAATTTCTCAAGGTTATCTGAAAGTTTGAAGTTGAGCAGATATTTTTCTAAATGGATTGGCTTAAAATATTCATCTTCTGTTGCCTGCACTCAGCTGTTGCTCTCCTGCTGCCAGAACTCCTGCTGACCGTCCTGTTCTAAAACATCTGAGATTTGTTAAGTGATTATTTTGAAATACATGCTATTGTTAAGCAAATTTAACATTTTGACTGGTAGTGTGTAGCATAGTCAAGTGCAGAATTAAAAAAAAAGTCAAAATTGGACAAAATTTTGTACACTTTCTTTGAAATGACCTGTATTAACAGTTGCAGTATGTAAGGATATGACCACCTGCTCCAGGTTGCTAGTTAAACTAAATCTAATGCAATGTCTCAACTACATTTCATGTTGCCATGCTTTTTTTTTTTTTACAATTTATTAACACTAAAAATGAGAGGAATTACCTGCCATGTCCGCTAACATGTTAAGTAACATAACATAACAGTGTTATGATTTGTCATTTTAAGTTCTTGAAAACAACTGCACAGTACTTCCTGCTTTTGGTTTTTTATTTCTTTAAATAAAAGTATATTGATCAAAAATAGTATGCTTCAACTGGGGGTGCAGCATTGATTTCTGTAATGTATTATACTTTAAGGGAAACAGTGTGGGAACATGGACCATTTGTGGAAGTTATCAGGTTGATTGCCTAATAAGATCACTTTTAAGATTAAAAATGTGTATCCAGGTGTGTGTCCTGTTAAAAACTTAGATATTTCAGAATAAAACCTTAAATATGGCCCTTGAAGTCTGAAATAATAAAATATTGTGTTTTAAGGTATTTATCATTAAAGCATCAGTCATTAAGTCAAATGCTTGAGGTTACTGAAGGAGAAAAATAAGGTTAATGTAAATTAATATAATTGTTGAATTAATTTACAACGTTTGTATATTTCAAGGGATGGGTGGAAGCCTGTGATAAGGGTCGCTTACCTTTGTCTAATTGTAATTCTGCCCAAGAAAATAGAAGACATTTTAAAATACATACAGCCAAAGTTAGCAACAGTCAGCTGTACATTAAACATGGGGAATACCTGTAAGTGTTTCTTCTCAATTTGCATATTATTTCCACTTTGTAATTTCTCCCGCTTTTAAAAGTTTTTCTGTAATTACATATTTGCACACATTGCTTTTTTGTAACTTTGTAACTAAGCCTGCTCTATTCTATTTCATTGTCCATTTGTTCGTCTTCAGTGTAACTGCAATGTACTGAAGATTTAGAAAGATGATCCATGAGAAACAGGTTGCGATGTTCCTGTTTTATTATTTGTAAGTGGTTAGGTGAAGCTACACTTAGCCCCTATTACATTATTAAACATGGACGGTGTAGTGAACTAGGAAGCTCTGTGATCATTTTGCAACTGATTGGTGGTTCACATCAGTTCAACATCCAGAGAGTAGACGAACATTTTAGTGCTGGTTATTTGCTTTTCAAATACAGATATTAAATTTGGACCACTCCTACTTTATCAGTGATGTAACTGATTGAGCTGAACATAATTCCTTAATGCTTCTTGAAATTTTAGGACTAGATTGCTTTCTTGCATTAAATCAATATTTTATATATTTTTCAATTAAAGCAAAGTAAAATATTGCAGACATTGTTTTAAAAACATTGTTTAAATCAATACTTGCAAGGTAAGAAAAGGCCATTTTATTTGTATAGCACATTTTTGTACACATTGGCAATTTGAAGTGCTTTACAGAAGAATAAAAACAGATCAAAGATAAAGCATACAACATAAAAGATCTTTCATGAAGAGCAAAGATTGAAACATTTAAAGCTTTTAAATTAATAAAAAAATAGGTACATTTTCATGAACAGATTTGATTTCATCCCTTAAAATTGTTTAACGATCTAAACTTGTTTAAGTCTTAATGTTGCTGTATTGAGCAGTTGAATGCAGTAAAGTTCTGTGCAACTGCACTCAGACACGATATGAAGTCTTTATCAAAGCACACGGCATAGTAACAAGACTTGAGATGTCATCATCACACATAAGCTGACAAGATTAAAGGGAAACAAGACCTTGCATCATTTATCCTCAGGACAGAAATGGCAAGCGTTTGGTTGCAGAAGGACAGCCTCGATGTCGTTCTAGCGCAGTGTGTGTCTTTCTCCAGGAAATGGAGGGAACCAAATTAATTCGGTCCATCTGTGTCATCTCCTGAAACACATGTGAAAAACTAATTAGACTTTCAAGTGTTTCCGTTAAAACAAACATGACCTTACAACAATCAAATATGAAAATGCTGTGCGAATGAAAAAAGGCATTTAACTGATTAACAGAGAAATGTGTTTTCATACAACAAAGCTTAAATATTCCAGCATACGCCCGTGTCTTATTAACATAGCGTGCATAAACAATAAACATGCCCTGCTCATTTCCATATAAATACAAACAATTCATTGGTGTATCAGGATTCCAGTCACACATACATGGTTGTATCAGCTTAAATTTCTAAGTGGCAAGGGCTGACAAACAATGATTATTTTTTATAGGCTAAGGATTGAGCTTTTTGTCTGGCTAAAGCTACCCCTGATTTTATGCACATTGTTTTTAGTTAATGATTCTCAGCTGCTTGTTGTGCCTCTGATAGCATGAAAGCTACCATATGCTCCGCCAAAAGACAAATGATTAGCAAATGAAATTCTGGACAGCTGTCTGACTGAAAGTGTTTGGTTGATAGCATTCTGCTATCATAATTAGCTTAAGCTTTGGGTTAATTAACTTTCTACCTGGATATGCATAATAATAGCTCAAAGTGTGCACGCTTAGAAAAGAGATGGGAGTGAAAGAAAGAGAAAACGCATAGCTTCCATCACATCAACACCGGTGCCAGCTTTTATTCACCATTTCAAGAGCATATTAGGTTTTGGAGAGTGATTAATCCTGGGAATATTGTGAAATACAGTAGATTTTATTTGCATGGTAGATAATGCTGAAACAATCAGAATCTATTATAAGGAAGAATGCCTTTTTCCAGACGTAATTAAAGTTTCAGAAAGCAATCACAGATTGAACTGCTTTTGTTGGTTGAGAGGAACACTCTGGCAGGCTTGTAAGGAAGAAGCACACAAAAGGTGTCTTAAAATGTGACTTAAATTGCAGAGAAGCATATCTAATGTATTTAACTAATGTTAAATATGTTCAAGCATATCAATTATGTGAGCTTTTGTTAGCATCACAGACGAAGGCTGGCTTTATTGAGAAGATGCGTTAAAACTTTCCACATTTTGTTCTTTTTGAAAAGGCATGTCTAAAGTAGAATATTCAGCAGGTTTAACTATCTTAATGATGTAGTTGCTGAAGAAAGTAAAAATAGTTAACAAGTAGTTACAATAGGTAGTTGTTTTGACTACTACTTACTTTTTTCATACATTTCTGTAGCAACATGGACTACTGTCATGCTCTTCTCTCTTGAATTTCTATATCTACTATGGACTGTTTTTGACACAATAATGTAAATACATTTAATCATCATTCTTCTTTTTCTTCTTCTTATTATTAGAATTATTACTATTGCAGTTCTTAAATTTCAGCACTGCCCCCTCCAAGTAGTTTTATTATTTTTCTTATTTATTGTACAAATGTAAATGTACAAAAGGTTTTAAAAAAAATTAAACAAATGAATCAAAAGCTAGAGGCTGTGTCAATATATTAGCAGATTTCTATAGCCACCTATGTTAAAACTGCCCAAATTTCTAGCTTTAAAAAGCATCTTTACTCCTTTAAAGCCTGTATAATTTTTGTGTTAATGCGTAACTTAATATTTGAACTATTGGGGGTGGGAGTGTTATCATTAATGGCCAAACTGCATCTAGACAAATTTTTAGTTCAAAGTTTCACATTTGAAAGTGCCTCAAGGTATAACAAAGATGGCAATGCAAACTCACACATCTGGCGAAACAATGTGCCTGAACAAAAAAGTTTGTATCTCCATGGTTCCCTTTCAAAAGCTGCTCTCAATGCCATGTGAAACTCAATTGAGAACACTTTTCGACTGGTTGTGAAGCACGTGTGCATCAAACGTGCCAAAATTTGGCTTAAATAACTTCTGTCAGGTGGTATCAATTAATGATGTGTAGCTGAAGGTTATAAATTGCCATGAACTGGACACATCCTCAAGTCCATATCGTCAAGGACTGTATTGTGTTTTTGTGTGTTTTTAGAAAGCAAATATAAATCAGAAAGTGGAAATAAAGTAGCTTACCTAGGATGGAACCTCAGTTTATTAGGTATGTTGAGAGTTGTGAGAGACTTCTTGATGAAGAGGATCTCTTAGCAGACCCTGCCTTGTCCTACCCTTTGTAGCTGCTTGTTCATTGACGCCAGTACATTGCTGATAATGAGGACAAAGGAATATTTTGACTAAAACAGATTAGTTGCTTAGTGCCTAAATCACACAGATTTCAAATGTGTATTTTTAGCACTTATATCTTGAGTCATTGAAATGAGAAAAGGGCATCTTTTAATCTTAAGTGACACTAACACTCTAAGCTTTCACAAATTAATTGGAGAGAATATTGTGCCGATGTTCTATGCGTCGAATATGAATTCACTATTACCAATTATTGCATGAATTATTACATTTGTCCCACAAAGTCTACATTAACAGGCATCTCATACAGCTTGGCTGTAATGCTAATCTTTTTGAAAAAGAAAAAAAAAACATTTCAAAGTGCATTGTATATGTTTCATGTTTGCAAGTACACAGTACAGTTTTGTATTTTATGACTTAAAATTACTTTTTATGGTGTTTAAGACTAGTATTATTTTTTTTTGTATTATTGTTACTAAGACTAGCATTATTGTTACTAAGTTCAATACATCACAAATCTATCAAATAGTCACATCCATATTCACTGTTTTGGGACTGAAAGATGAAAACAGAGTCAATGGAAAGAAACCCAGCCAAGCACCAATATAAGTTTGCACACAGTACTGCAATAACATATTTGATTTACATTATGCAAGTTACCCATGAACTATAACAATTAGTTATAGTATGACTCAAGCTCTCAATTCATGAGGCATTTTTTCTCCGAAGTACAACTGGTTCGTTTTTGGGGACCTTTGTGGTTTTGTAAATCAATTTTGAAAGGCAGAGGGAAGGCTCTGTTCTCTTGTTTGCATGATTTACCAAAGCTCAGAGTAAGACACTTGTCATGTTAAGGGGACGCTGAGGGAACATGTGGGTCAGGAGGCTAGATTGTGAATTTGGAGGGGAAATAAATGGGGTTTACATGTCTCGGAGCAGCAGAGCCTCACACTTATTGCTCCAGAATGAGATATGCTTGTGAACTACATACTTAAGATGACATCAGTTCTGGTTGTAAAAAAAAAATAAGCTTGGCAAAATTAACATAAAAATACTTTTTTTGTATTGATGGCAGTTGGGATATTCTAGAAGCTTAAAAGTTGCAACCACATATATTATTGAATGTATTTTGTATCGATGTTTCAGTAATGACACAGGACTGAGTCATTTTCTTTTTGAGAGTCAAAATTGTGTTATGGCTTGGTTTATTTGTATTTTGAATTTGCATTTGCTTTTTAAATGTATTAATGTTGAAATGTACAGTTTTAAAGTATTGCTTACAGTGAACGAAATATGAACATGAAACATAAAAACACACAAGCACTATGAACAAAAAGGAAAGTTGAAAAATTCTTATAATGCAGGCAACAATTGACTGTCTCAAATGGGCCTTCACTCTTTCATCAGCCATGGTTGATGATTGCACACATTTCATCACTGGCTACTGTTCTTACAGCCCTTGGAATGCCTCCACCATGCACTCTTACACCACTACCTTGCCATGTCCTTGGGCTTGCTTACAAAATTACAAAAATTAAGCCTGAACCAAACACATTGTGTTGGGTCCCGACAGGCCATGTGGAGTTCAGCAAAAGATCTACAGCTCTATCACAGCAATAGCAAACACTTTTTTTGTTTCAGCAATAGCAAAAATCCTGAATCCTCAGAGCTTCCTTTGAGTTTCTACTCTAACCGTATAAGGTTGGAGCTTTTTACTGCTCCCAGGGTGGCATTCTGCAACAGTCAGAGATCTGTGCAGAAAGAGCTGAAGCCTTGGCGATAGGTGTGTCTAATGAAGATCAAATTGCATTGAGAAAGGTTTAACGTTATGCAAATTAGCAGTGATTTTGCTGAATAAGGCCAATAGGAGAAAAGTTCCTTTCATACGATTGGTAGCTCATCTGTCTCAATGTTATTCCTTGGCCACTAAAAAAGTAATTAGCATCAAAATTCAGTCTCTTTTGGGGTACATGAAAAAACATATATATATATATATATATATATATATATATATATATATATATATATATATATATACAATGATAGAAAAAATATTGGGGAACAGCGTAGTAGTCAGTGTCCGAAACCTGCATCTCCACCTGAGCTGATGGGTCTTCAGCAGTCTGAAAATAAAGAGCGCTCCAGAATATCTTGGTTACAGATATGTAAAGGGAGTGCTTGATATATTAAGTTAAAGGTGACAATACTTTTATTTAGTCTATTTTTAAGTTTCTGTAAGCTTTGTCAGGTTTTGCCCTTCATCACATTTTTTGTGAAGTTCCTGTTCAAACAAAAACAATAATATGACCTTCATTGCATGTTTTCAAAACCACAATCGAGTTAACGAAGCAAGACATTTTCCTAAAAAAACTCTTGCTTGAGACTTGAAGTAAAGAGATGAAACCTCATAACAGTATCCCAAACTCCTAACTCCATCCTTCTCTCTACATCTCTGTTTGATTAATTAAAGCAGTCATATATTGCAAGCCAGGTGAAAATGTCACCTTTGTTTACTTTTCCTCCTTGCTTCTGTCTTCTGGTGAGTTTAAATAAATGTCACAACCAGCATTCCACTTTGAGAGAAGAACCTGTGTTTAATGACTTTAAATGTAGTTTAAACATATTGGCCTGGTCACAGGAGGCTGTACTTTAAATTTACATGCCGATTAGTGCCATTAGCAGCCGCTCTACTCCAATGCACTAGTGCAAATGCTTGGAATTGAACATGTGTGCTGACATTCATTTTTATTTATCTTTGATTCATCTTTAATAAAGCGCCCTCCACTGCTTCAAACCCTCTTGACTCAGGCAACCCGACTCTCCTCTGTGTTTCAGACTTCTCATATGCACAATGTCTCTGAATTTCAAGCGAAGTCTTGCGGGAGCTCACCTATGCGAGCTGGAGATTTCATTTACTCGTATGCCGTCTCTACTTTCTCTCTCTTTCCCGTGGCCACTTGAGACCTGTGTGGATTTTTACAGGACCACACAATCATCCAGAGGGAAGCATGGAACGCAGCCATTCTCATGGATATTGCTTGCAGTGTGGGCCTGACCCATGATGCAATGCAGGGGCCTTTAGGAAACACCATTTTTCTGACTGTCAAGAAGCATTTTTATTCTAAATCTGCACCGTTTTTCTTTCATGTGGCTTTCATCACACTGTTTAAAGTGGAAACATTGCCAACTGCCAACAAACAAAATCTAATTAAAAGTGGGGTTAATAATATTACAATATTTTTCTTTCATTTTTTTGAGAGGCCCATCAGTTAATAAAGAAGTGTTTTTGTTCAAATAATTCTTGAGAAGTTACAAACGATTTAATGAAATGCAATTAAAATTGGTTCTCAATATTTTTTATTTACTACTCAAATATGTTTTAAATTTAGCTTTCTATGAAATGGCCCCAGGTTAAGGTGGCGCAGAAAACCTAAAAGCAAGGTACCAACTTTCATTATTACAGATGCGGGACCTTAAATTGAACTTGATAGATGTGACAGTTGACCCCACACTTCCTCAGAATCAATTGACTGAGTCCCTCTCCAGAAAATTTACTGAATAGTGACTTCAAAATGTTTACACACTAGATGCAGCTTGAAGACCAACACAAAATACACTGGCTACACTAAAAAAAGTGTCTTAAATGGCCTTAAATAAGAGATAATTAACGGGAAGCAGGTGATAAGGAATAGGCATCAAATGAGCATAAAGCTATAGACATTGAAAGGAAAAAAAGGTCAGCAAACTCCAGTGTGGATTGAAGTGTGTAAAACAATTTAAACTCAACCAAACATTTTGCCGTGTTCCCCTATAAATGTTAACCATGGTGCAAAAAAGCAAATCAACCATTAAACAAACAACAAAACACATTTAAAAGTTTAATTCCCTCGATGATGCGTTCTGTTCTCTGCTGTGAAGCAGGATAACAGTTTCCACTCAAACAAAACACTAATAGAGCTGGATAATGCCTTACTTCGATACCCTTCAACTAAAGAGGGATACGCGTCAATTATAGCACAGGCCTGTGCTTAGTGCTTATCTGCAGCAGCCACTAAACATGGATTTGGAGGGCAGCTTTAGCAAAGGAGGGGAACTGCCGTTACACCCAACACTCTTGGGGGAATTACAGTAATTTCCCATCGACTGACTGTGTAAGTGCACGGGGGTCTTAGCTTTGGGTTCAAGTGCTGGTATTTGTGTTTGCAGGAGATTACCTTCCCTTAAGAGTAATCAAGGTGTGAGCCAAGAGGGGTGGGCTGTAGAGAGAGTAATGCGGAGGTCTTCATGGAGGGATTTGTAAAGCGATTGTGCTGCTGACACGGGCAAGACTTAAAGCAGCGAGCCTGGTTTCTTACACTATTCACAATGTTTTATGCAGCTCACAAATCTGGTGTCATTAGGAGTGTGTGTTAGCAGAGGGAAGAGAGGTCCTGAGAGGACACAATCTCTGTCCAACCCAGCTGCTCTGCAAGGATGGATGGACCTGTCTTTATTAAGCTGTGCTTTGTGCTGTTTGAGCTTGGATCATGCAAGTGCATTTTTAGAGTAAGGAGTGACTGGGTGAATCTAATGAAAAGAACATAATGATAATTGTACAATAATTTGGCATAATTTATTACCAAAACGTTGGGAAAAAAGTATGAACTGCATTGTTTTTGAACAGATAGATGATTACATAATTTTTTTGTGCCTCTGATTTGTTGATTTTCGTACATAAACCTCTCTTTTTGAGTAATAGGAACAAAAGGCACCTTCCACATACCACCAACCAAACACAGATTTATGATTATTCTGAATATTAGTAATAAACCTTATAGTAGTATAAACTACTGCTGCTATTTAACTTTTTATTGTATCACACAATACCAAAGTGTGTGTGTGTGTGTGTGTATATATATATATATATATATATATATATATATATATATATATATATATATATATATATATATATATATATATATATATATATATATATATATATATATACCCCAATTATTCTCATTGGCCAGATGAAAAATGTAACATATTTCCAAAGCTGCTTTTGTTTGGTAAAAATTGGTATTGAAAAAGATGTTTGCAAGAATGTTAGATCTCTTATTTTCTATATAGTTGGGTTCATGAAAAAGTAAAAAAGAGCCCAGCTTTGTTCGTAGCAATCATATAGCTGTATTGTCTATGCATTATCATTCTTATCATTAAATTCAGTTAGGCTTTTTTTTTCAAAAATTTTTTTTTCAGTTATTTCAATCGATCATGTTCTTGTTCTTGTCCAGAGCATACTTTTAAAACTTAAACTCATTCTCTACAAAGTCAATGTTCTTCTTTTTTGAGTATTTATAATATATGTCGGTGTACTTTTTGAAAATGCTAAAAACAGTCCACCTGTCAAAAGATACAAACACCTTAAATGTTCTGGTCATTTCATAATTGAAAGATACAAAATAAAAGGTGTACTTCTTCCCCAAAAAGAAATGTCATCAATACCCATAAACACATAAACACTTTCACAAGATCAAATATATTTGATATATTTTGGATACAAAAAAAGTTCTCAACAACCCAGGAACTGACTTCACTCATATGATAGAGACTGTCCCTTTAGGTCCCTTAAAATTATAAAAAAAATCCTAAAATAACTCTGGCTGCTATTTAGACAAAACTACAAATACAGTGAAGGAGAACACATTCTGATGACAAAAGAAACTAAATGTGTACAAATATTCACATTATATTCTCCTTAAAGATAAATAGGGCTGCCAACAATGCAGAGCTGAGCACTGTGATCATGTTTCTGGCTTATTGAAGCACAAAAAGTATTAGTTCTTGATGGGTGTAAGGGGATATCCAGAAGTCAATGAAGATCACAACAGGAAGACGGAAACAGCAAATTATCTGCCTGAGAATGATAGTGACACTAACACTCATCTTTTTTCTTTTGGCAGAATTGTCTTTCTTTTCATTTTAGCTGTTGTAATGTTCTTTACAGGGATTACATGGTAGGAATTTTAAAAACACTAAATAACAAAATTTTTCCTTTTAACAGCGGTTCAGTGAAACAAAGTAAAGAGTTGGCTATGCCAAATGGCCTAACTATTATGTTGTTGTAATTACTTAACAACAGATACAATTAAAAGTGAATATGTGTAAAGTGAATTACCTGGTAATTTGTTTTCTAATAATGAGGTTTATGAAGATACAAATTAAATAAATCACATTAAAAATGTTTGTGAAATAACAAACTTAAAACATTTTGACAACTTCTCCAACTTCCCCTATCTATTGGTCAAAACCTATATCCACCCTATCTCAACAAATTTTCTTGGGTGGGGCAGAATGGTGAGTTCTACAGTACTCCAGCATACCACTCAGTTAGTAGGTCAGCAAAATGTCGGCCAGGTGGGGGCCTCCCTGGCTGGAGTACTTGGTTTCCTATCCCAGTTGAAAATTTTTTTCAGATAAGCTGAATAATCTAAATGGTTGAAATTTGTGATGTTACGAGAAGTGCCGAGGCTTTGAAGTGTGTGTCGAGGGTGTTTCTGTGAAGTGCACGTAGAGCGCTTGCTTCAATTGGGGGAGGAGCCAAAACTAAGACTTCCGATGCCTCGCTGTTATGCTGTACCATGTGACTGGTTCAGAAAACGGTTCTGATTTTGCTGCGAAGTGTTACATACCTCCTCAGGGTACATTCAAATTGTGGATTTTTGAAAGTGTCAGTTGGTGAAAGTGAGTTGTGATAGCATTTATATTCTTTGAAGACAATCTAAAAAGTTTAGGAAAGAAATAGATTCAAGAGGTTGAGGAGAGTAGGTTTTAAAAATACATAAAATGAAAATTAATTCCATCATTGCCCATGATATGCAAGAATAATCTGTGTGGAAAAAAAATTGCAAATCCTGGCAAGTTATGATATAAGCATTGGCAAAATTTGTACACAAAGAATATATTTTGTACATTTTACTTACACATGTGATAATTTAAGGGCAGATTGTATTATTTTCTTTTTTTTTTTTCTTCTTTAATTCATAGTCATTCCCAGAAGACATAAAAGTCACAAAAAAGTCACAAAGTTACTGCTGCCTGTGATTATACGCTTGAACAGAAGGGGATTTTGTATGTAAATTAAGGTTTGAGAAATGAACCTTTCTCGAACCAGTTGGCCCAATTCTGCATGAGACTTCATCTCACCACCACTAGTTGAAATTATGTACTAAAAGTAACGTCAAGTAAGTGTGCCATAAAAAAAAGTTTTTAAAGATGAGGAAAGTAAATCCACTTTTTTGTAATTTTCAATGTTAAATGTTTACAACATATTATTGTTTATATTTGTATTGAATTTAATGCAATTGTTTTTTTTGTGATTTTTTTCTCAATAAATGTCAATGCATCTTGAAATGGTTCACAAAGCCCGGTGCACTCCCATGAAAGCCCTAGAGTAGGATCAATTGCTGAACCTGGTGCTGAGGGTCAGGACCTTTGGTTGCTAGTCCACTTCTTCTCAAACTAATCCAGAATGTCATTCAAGGATCACCGCATCCCAGTCTCTATCAGTGAAAGCGTTCAATTCAGCCAGTTACGCATCCACCTCTTGTCTCCCTCTGAAGCTACAAAAGTGGAAGATGCAAAATTAGAAACATGCTCGATGTTGCAATACGACTGAGGCTGAAGGTATATGCTGATGACAGAACAATTCCATTTTTGACAGGTTAATTTGCCCCCTCCGTTCTTTTTCCAATGGACAAGAGCAAGAGGAGAGCATGTGGCGAGCCTCCTGCCCCCTGCACAAAGTGTGTCAAAAAGAACCTGACACCCTCCATCCGAAACGATCAAAAGAAAATCGAATACATCAAGACTGGTGATGTCACATAACCTCATATATATTGCACTGAAAAAAGGCCACTTTCTGAATAGGCCTGACAACTATCATGAATCTAATATCATAAAAATAAGCGTGGAAGCGAGAGCTGGAGTTCACAGCTATGATGGAAAGAGAGAATGAAAGACGGGGTGTCAACGCTGCCCTGTCAAATCCCATGGCACTTCAAAAGAATGCATAGAGTGACCGTTTAAGAAACTCCTAGATGTTTGTGAGTCTGGGAGTGATTGAGTCGTTATGGAAGTATCATTGAGCCTCATCCAGACAATACACAATTGCTACGAATAACATTTTAAAAATTGCATGCATACTTTTATTTTAAGTTTGTAAAAAAATAATGATGTTATTCAAAGCTGTCCACTGAAGATAAAAAACAGACAAAAAGAGAAGGTTTTTGTATTTTCTAAGATATTTGAGCATAGTTATTTCATTGTATTTTCATTATAAATATGTATAAATTCTAAATAATATTGATTATACTTATAAAACCGACATGCAGTGCTTCACATCTCAAGTTAGCCTTGATTGCTCTAGTGGCTGTCCATACACAGGCTAAAACGTTATCAAACAGTTTATAACAAAATAGAGAATCCAGCAAAATTACCTGATTTAGTTTTATAACCATTTCGGCAGAATGAAAAACAGTCACTTCCTCCCTGGTTATCAGGAAGATCTCAATATTGGACTGTAACTTGGCACAGAAAATGAAAATATGGAAAACATAATTTTCAATTGTTAATGTTTATAAAATCAAGTAATGGCTTTGTGTGTAAGGTGAGTGGACATTTTCTGAGAAACATATTTTTCATATGTTTCAGTGAAGAGTATGACCCAAAAGGGATGAGCCTGAGAATATATAAGGAGAGTTAAGGCTATAGAAAGATGGTTGATAGAAACGAAGGATGATTATAGCAGAATGAGCAAGTAAAATACAACCCTTTGAATTGTGAATACATTTTGGAATTTTGCAGTTTTTGTAAAAAAAATTTTACTTACAACTGAGGTATATTTTTTTAATCAATATAAATATTGGACATTGTTCTCCACAGCCTTTGTGACATTGAATGTAGATAAAGTCTGATTACATCTAGTTTTCCTTTATATTTTTCATGTAGTTCTATGTGTAAAGGCAACTTGTCTCAAATGTACAGGACACCACTTTTATGTTTGTTAGTGTAGGAATCAACATTCCCCAAAATTAGCCCTGGTCCCTACATTTATTAAGTATGCATAAATCCATTGAAATATGCACCCCCTTCGATCTCTTAACTATTTAAGTTTGACACTAATGGTATCCCTAGAAGGCAAATGTGTTGAGTAGCAGATGTAGCGCTGATGTAAGTCATCATAGCTCTTTTGTCATATCTTTCCCTCCCCCTCATTTCCTGGCTCTGGGTTAATTAGACTGGCGAATGTGCATTCAGGTTACCCGAGAACACTTTCCCCTCTGACATTTACTCACTCTCCAGCCTGAGGAGCATGTTTGATATGGGGCCCGTCTCCTTCGACTGGCCCCTTGTTTGCCAGGCCTGTGGTGCGCTTGAATCTAATTGAACCTCATGAATAGAACAGAGGTGTCAACACGTCCAGATCTAGGGTCAACTGCTTAGGGTGTGACTTATATTCTCATTTTTATCCAGAGAAGAGATTGCAAGCCTGGCGTGCCAATTTGGACAAACTGGATTGTAAAAGATGATGACAAAAAAAAAAACCAGATAAATAAAACTTCTGCATTTAAAGTGAGGTTTGCAGAGGCTCTTCTGGCCACTGAAGGAAGGCCATGGTCCACCGATTATTTGTATTCATTCACATGAGTGTTTGTTCATTCTTCCTTCAAGTAGTTCTAAACCAGTTTGCCTGATATTTCCTGAAAATATGACATATGAAACTAAACTAAGCTTATTTGTGCAAATCCTTCCCATTAAATCCGGCGTGAGAGTGTGAAAAATTAAGAAACTGCAAGCCTTTTATGAGCCATCTATGAGACTAAACACACACAGCAACGTGCGCATGATTGTTCACTGAGGGTATCATGGATTTTAAGGCAACATAAAAAAGTGTTCAGTGATGGGATGGATATGAAAGAGTGCTTAAAACAGCCGTGTCTGCTTTTTCTATAATGATGATTAACAAAAACAAGTGTTGTTCCAGGTTCACTAACATACCCCTACATATTTGAATGAGAACGGCACTGTCTCCATTCAAAACAAGATTGTCTTTTCTTGTAGGGTAGTAATTTAAAAAAAGAAAAGAAAAAAAAACATTACAAAGACAATAGCGGTTCTATTGCTATTTCCCACCTAAAATTGCCATATTGTATTTTATTTTCTAAATATGTAAACTTTTTGCACTTGACCTATTTTTCCAGAAAGGAGCCTCTTTATTTATTGCGTTTCAAGATTTTGACTTTGTTATTAAAACAAAGTTTTTTGACTCTTTTATTAAGCATCACAACTAAAATGTTTGATGTAGGTTTCTGTAACAAAAATAAATGCCTCACTGTACATATATTTTACTGGGACTATTACTATTTATACAAATGTGGAAATAAAATAGATCTTGACCTTCTACTTGGAGGATATTTTAATAACGGGACCTCTGTGACTTTTAATTGAATACCGTTGCTATAAATTATGGCCTTCTTTATCATGTTCTAACAGGACACGGCCAAAGGAAAGATGACCACTACCAATTACACTCAGAGAACCCTTGGATGAGGAGTTGGCATCAGACAGCACACTCAGTCAGGCTCTCTCCAGGAAGTCGACAAAGCGACATAACAGTAAGACATTTTAGCCAAATTCAGAGTCTAGTACACTACTGTCTGCTCTGCATAAAGTGCTCATGCACTGGAAAGTCAAGAGGAGCAAGTCTGGCAACACCATAGTGTCCCACACTGGCGCCGGGAACTGTACTGGTGATATCTTAGCATGATGGCAAACCATTTTTTGTCACAGTACAAATTTGACTGCTCAAAGTGTGTACGTACTCTACTGCAATTAAATAGCACTCGCTGACAAAAAAATAATCCAATGCAGAAAAACCAACCTGTTTTAATATATTTAAAAATGTTAGATTTTTTATCAGACAAAAGCAAAGTTAAGCAGGGCTTCCACCCCAGAGAGGGAATGGTGACACTTTTGGCCTTTTGTTTCCCTGGCTGTCAGAGCACAGTCCCGCAGTTCTAGACATCAGAAATGAGATCGAAGCAAGTTACTATTTCTCCTTCCCCTCTTCCGTTCTGCAGCATTTGTTTTTCTGGCAGCTTGTTTTAACCAGCTTCTCCTGTCATTTTAGAGTTTATGCGTCTGCTGAGAAAAGGCAAAAAAACGAAGGATGGTTTGGCCCGTTGTACTTGCTCTTTTGACCTCTATGTTGTCCATGAGCAGTGAAGGAGAACTTCTGACAAGCCATGTCAGGAGTGACAGCCGATCTAGTTGGGTTGAATGGGGACGTAGGGCAGCAGCATTTGATTTCTGGTGCATTTTTATTGCCATGTGTGGAGGCGACTAGGGGTGTGGAGGCCACACCTGCCTCAGGGGTCCGGGCTGACAGAGAATCGTGAGTGTATTCGTTGGGTGCTTATGCTAAATAGAGGCAAAAAGGCCACCTGCTCTCCTCTGACGTAAAGCCTTTGGGCCAAGTGTATCCAAGATCACAATATCCTAAAATTTGTTTTCAGCATCTTCAACATTATTACTGTGAGCTGAAACTTTAAGATTAACATGGATGTATGTGTTCAGTGAAGTGGTTTCATTATTTCTATTTGTGAACTAATATGATTTTTTAATCAGAAAGCATACAAGATTTTAATTAAAATGAATAAGCTTAATTAAATTATTTTAAAAGTGAAGTGTTTCAACATCAATGTCTTTAGTTTAAGAGACTGATTAACAAAAAATTAAACTGTGTTTACTGGGGTACGTTTTACAGGATGTCTGAATAAAAACAGAATGAAAGTCATTTGATTCAGACAATTTTAACAGGTTTATTAACATTGTCTGAGAACAGAGTGGCTCTCTTCATTTGTAGACATTGACCTGAGTGAAACAACTTCTGTCTGTTTGATTGCTGTTTTTTAAAGCCAGCAAAAATACATATATTTATAATATATATTATAAATATATATAATTTTTTTTACAATATAATAAGAGAAATAAAACCAGCTTACAGACACAAAAGAGTAAACCGATTGTGACCTTTACATTTAGTATGTATACGTTTCTAAAACAACAACCACAACAACAAAAACATTGCTGAACTGTAAGATGAATGTATTATTGTTTTGAAACATTTTGTTCCATCATCCCAAAACAAATATTTTAGTTGACATTTCAATTTAATATATTAAGTCAATGTGGTGCAACTTAAAGCATTTGGGAGGAGCATTAAAACATAAATGAGATATAAACAAGATGCCAGCTCTCAATAATCAAATATTTTGAAACACTGAATGCATTTACACATAAATCAGAAAGCCAGCTTTTCATAAAATCTGTATTTATATTAGAAATTAGGTTTGTAAGATTGTGGTCCAGAGCAGAAGGACACTCAAGTGAAACAAAAATGTCATGGTTGTGCTTTTGATGTTTTAAATACAACTTAATTAGCAAACTGCAAACTTTTTACATGCATGCATGTGTTGGGATTTTTTTCACAAACTGCATTCACTACTGCATTCAAATTTTAGCCTAGTTTAATGTTTTTCACTTAAATTACTAAAACATATTTTGAATGAATGAAGGCCATTGGTCACTACACTGTTACATGCAGCGAAATTGAACCCCCCCTGACCTTACAAACCTTTCCTGGAATGTTGAACTATGAAGGATATACTCACTTCTATAAGATACTGCTCAGCAGATTTGGTTTAATGTAAAAGACTGATCTTGATGTTTTGAGTACATTTGCTACCATATGATTTATCTAAAGTAGGCATTTACATTTAAAGAAAATGCAAGGACAAAGAAACATTAATTGTTGGGTAGCTAAATGGAAAATAGTTTAGTTTCATATCAGCATATACTATCAGAATACGCACATGAATGTAATTAGCATAAGTTCGTTCCGTCTCTCTTTGTCAGAGGAAAGCTGATTTAAGATGATGTTTTAGAAGAACATGGACCACCTGGCTGAGTGACTTGACATGATGGATCTTGGCATCCTAACTTCACGAAATGAGTTTATGACAGCAGTATACCAGAGTGCAGGGGGATATGGACAGAAAGACCCAGAGCAAAGTTGGTCACAGCAAGTGGTTACACAAGCAGGCACAAGTAGAAGAATTGTGACAACCCCCTACTAGCTGTTTCTTCCACATTCAGTACACACAGTCACACACACAGCTTGCAGCTCCCTAAATCCCTGAATGAGTTCAGATAGATCTAGTTTCCTCTTTGAGAGGAAGTTAACTGGCTACATGTGCCTCCAACCAATCAAGCCGCTGGCCAGCCACCATTTTAAACACAAATCCTAGTGAAACATGACATTTCAAGATTCATTTGCCATTAGTTTTTCCGCTGGCGTAAAATAAAGGGCTGTTATGATTTGGTGGATGAGTGCACATTAAAAGAGGCTGGGAAAGGCCGAGTTTTCTTTCTCTTCGTCCTCTATCTTTACTTTCTCCTTGCCTTGTCCATTGAAGGCTGACCTGGAGTGTCGTGGTCTTTGTGTCGTATTAAAAGGTCACTGTTGCTGGCAGCTCTTAGCACTTGGCAGGACTCTGTGGGCTTCGCTGGAGCTGTGAAAACCAGTCTGTCATAATTCCTCCGCACAACCCCAGCACTTCAAGTGGAAAGGGCCTGTCAAAAATATAAACCACTCTGCTCTTTGTTTCTCTCGTTTCCTTTTCTTTTTATCCACAATGACTCACAATTGGCTTTCTTTTTCAGCCCTGCAGTCAAACAACCTATCATGAGGCGAAATTAAATGTTAAAGAGTCTATGTTTGATTCACAAGACTGATAATGTGGGTGCTGAAATAGAGACGGAAATTTGACATGTCAGAAGATTTTTAGTTAAAGGAATTGCTTCATAAACAGCTTCAACTTTTCCAATTCAACTCAAAGATTCAAAAAGTGATACTGAAGTACTCTCTGCATTAACATTACAATTGTTTATTAATTAGGAAATGCTATTTTCCGAATTGTTTAAATAACCAACATTTGAACATCTTTAAATGTATTTTTTAGTAAATACACACTTTGCTTAATTTAAGTAAGGGAACATTTTGGTTTGGCAATTTTAACCTTGTGTGTTTTACAAAAAAAATTTAATGATACAAAATATTATTACAGTTTTTCACAATTACTATGACAGTTTTTTCAATACATTCAATACATCAACACTCAAGCTCTACCAACACCAAAACTGTCGTTTAAAAACCATTTTTTTTCAATGTGTTATGATTGACTAAATTTTGCTGTCGGAAGAGAACATGTGTTAGTGTTTTTACAACTGTATTACTGTATTTTGAAAATGAGTTTTGGAGTTTTGTTTTCAATGGGGGTTTAGAGAATGAAATTAACTGTTTTGCCAAATGCGTGTTTTAACTGATTCGGTATGTTAAGAGTTAAGCAATCTTTTTAAATGTATTGAAAAAGCTGTCTTAGCAAATGTGAAAAACTGTAAATTATCCTCATGAACATCCTGTCAAACCTTAAATTTCTGCAATGCCCGACAAATTGTAGGAATATTCCAGAAATATATTTCCCAGCACTGGGTCCAGTACTCATAAACTATGTTCTGACTGCATGCAATTTTCATAGCTTACCTGTTTTTAATGTTTTCATGACTGTAACACGGCTCAAATCAAGTTTGTAAAAGTCTACTTTGGTAACCTTCTTATGTGGTAATATACTTTATTTAGACCATAAGTAAGATTTAATACCTTATTTGATTATTAACTAAATGTGATACTTTTGTAATAAAGGTTTTTGGCTGACCATGTACATGTAAACTTTGTTGTTATTGTCATGCATTTACTATTTTTACTACAGTTGTAGTGTTCTATTTTTGTATATTATATTCATTATTAATTTAACATATTATGTAGTAATATCAATTTCCCAGATTTTGCAGTGTGTGAAAAAAATATCCACTATTTTTTATATCCAACACTTGACAGGTGTATTGTAAATTAGTTGTATGCTTCTTATATTTTGCAGTAATATTAAATCAAATGCCAAGTGAGTGTGTGTACACACCAAAAAGTCTGGCGAGTTTCAAATTTTCTAATTATGTAATTGCATTATTTTAAATTTAACCAACAAACTATCTGTAGTGCTGACAAGTTGCTTTATAACGGTAGTCGAAGTACCCTGAAAGAGATGGAAGATATGAGAAACACTTTTTTGAAGTTTTTTGGGGAGTACACGTCTGAAGGCCCTCCTCTATGAATCTGTCGTAATTGGGGCGTGGTCTGGGCAGCTATTTTTAAACTAAACAACTAAACTAACAAGTTTTCAACTTTTTTTTTAGCAAGATGGCTCTATTATTTGTGTAAACGTTAGCACTGAGATTGAAGCGTTAAGTTCTTTCTTATATCCTATTATTATCCTCTTATATTTTCCATTTCATATTCTTAAAAATACAAAAAAGCACACCAATACTAAAAATAATGTATTTATTTGTTGAGTAAATTCAAGGAGCTGGTGGCTCGGTGGGTAAAACAATGCTCTCTAAATATTAAAGTTACCAATATTGTTGATATATTTTTTTAATTATTTTCTTGGCCACTGACAGTCTTGATTGCTTGAACCACAATGATTTATTTTCAGTTTATGTGCCTCAAACAACAGTATGACATCAATCAATGACATCAAAAAAACTTTGATTTCAAGAAATTTTAAGCATCCACTTCTGCATGGTAGTAGCATAGTAGAAATGTGGGGTATATGCACCACGATTGAAATTGATTTATCTGGAGTTGTTTTATACTGAAATACCAAATATTTGATTATCTGCATTTTTAATTTTTGCAAAACAAAAATGTTTTACATTTACATTACACAACAGATAAAATACGTAAACAAATATTTTAAGTATTTTATTTATTTTTTATATTTAAAAATGAACACCGGAGGAAGCGAAGACAAAATTGAAAAATTGGTCGAACAGCTATTGTTATTTTACAGTAAACTATCAAATGTCTGTACAGGATTTGATAAAAAGTCTGTCTTTTATTATGGCGATATTTATTAGACGTATACATTTTCTGAGTTTATACAAACCTTACATTTCTCTGGTATAGTTTGTATTGTAAGTGTATGTTTTGCAATAGTACACTTAAAAGATTAATTGATTTTATTCTCCTCTGAAACTTAAAATATCTAGTGCTTCAGTCATTCCTATTTTGATCGTCAGATTTAGATTTTGTTCACACTTTTTGATTTTGACCGTTGTCACCTCATTTGTACTCTACAAAACCAAAGAACCAAGATTTCATTTATCTGACTCACTTCATTCCTTTCTTTTTTGCACCTTTACTTTGTCAGTCGTTTCCTTGTTTCTCTATAGCCTTTTCATTTGCACATGCTATACATTTCTGAATTCATCGGCAGCTTCTCTTTACCTTTGACTCTCTCTCTGCCTTTCTCTTCGTCACCTTCTTGCATACTACATTAAACCAGGTGTCACGTCATTAAACACTGCTCTTCTCCGTTTGTGAAAAATGTGACCCCCATTTCCCTCATTTTTCGCTCCAAGAAAGAGGTGCCAACAGAGTAATTAACTGCCGTCACATCGGTGTGCGCACACTTCCTGTCAGCGTTTCGTCCTAACAGGGTCTATCTCTTCCTGCTAATGATGTCATTCAGGAAGAAAAAAGTGCTAGAAAAATCACTAAGACTTTGCAGCATGTCATGTCTTGTAACTGGAAACAGTTCAACCCGATGCCAACACATTTCACTGTTTAACAAACTTATACACACCCTACGGTTTGTCATCATTTGCATTTTTTGATCTGAGAATTTACTATTTTTATTTGAGTGTAGTTCACTTCCTGTGAAAAGCACTGTGGAAAGAGTGACTGAGAATAGCATTGCATTTTTGGTATACATGCTAAACTAATTGCATCTGAAATGCGCAATTCATTCCTCATAGCCATGGGCTTTTCATTTTGTAGGCCTCAAGAAGAAACAGGAGCAGTTTATATGTAAACCGGAGTCTCTGGCTTCGTAAAGTGAATTTCTGCAGCAAATAATACACTCCATCTCAAAATTGAGAAGGCTAATAAGAAATTGATTGTGACAATGCAATATTATAGCGCTATCTCCATAATATTTTATTTATTGTCGTTTCCACCTTTTATTGTCAGGGGAGTGCTGTTTCATCTTGCTCGGCAAACTGCAGTCTGCAGAGATTCTGACCTCAATATTTTCTGTTAAATGAACACACTGTTGTAGGAACTATCTCCTTTTCTTTGGCTGCCAGTAAAGTCATGCATAAAAAACAATTCATTTAAAGTCTCCAAATATTTTCATATTATGGCAAGCAATTTTTGCAACTGTCTGATCCTCGGGGGAAACCGTATGAAATGAACCTCTAATTCAATTTAAGGACTGTGTATTTCAGTCTTTTATTGGGAAAGTAATTTCAGGCGTTCCGTTAAATTGCTGCTTCTGATTCTTGGAAAGCAGGTGATAAGTGTCATTTGAATGATGAAATTTTTTTTTTTTTCTCAAGATGAACAATGTTTTTTCGCAGCCCCAATTTTAGTTATATTACTATACAGTGAATAAAATGAAGTCCATTTTTTTCCAATCTACAACAAACAAAGATAGATATTCTTTACCAGTCTAAAGTTTGGGAAACAAAAATCCTGCAAAATGCTTATTTGAAATACAGAGTCATTAAAGGTTATCACTTTAATATAGTGGCCAAGTCGAGAATTAGAATATCTAATAATTGTTCTTTGAGTGGAGTTAGGTGGCTATTAACTAATAACCTAGCGTAATAACATAACTAGTCACATAACTAATGAATATGAAAATAGAGTCAAAACTCTAACTTGATTTCTTTCAATAGGAGTAATTAGTATTCAGTTATTTAATAACATTTTCACAGTAGTTTTTCCAACTCTGGTTTCTAAACCACAATTGGTGCAAATACTCATCCTTCTGACAGCTCACCTAGTATGTTTGTTATTGCTTACTTACTAGGCAATTCTGAGTAAAAGTGAAATAGTGAACTTAACATCAAAACAAAATTTGAGAACAAATGTGTGTCCAGACTTTTGACTGGTGTAACTAAAAATGTAATTATATAAGCACATACACGTACATTTTGTTAAACTTTTACAGCCACATTTCTTCAGCTCTACCATTGACCTTCAGTGGAACACTTTGTAAATATTCATTGAAGTCTGACAACTAACCCCAACCTCCACTATATAGATGACTAAAGCCGTCTGTTTCCTGTTTGTTGAGATGCAGTGTGTCACATCTGGACCAGATGTTTCGTGCACAGAGTGTCATTGTCTCAGAATCACTCAGCGTTTCATAATTGTTCTGAATGCAAGGGATTCCAAGCGATGTGTTTGATGGTGAATTATGACATTGGCATCATGGTGTACACACATTCATCACATGGTGTAAATTTAACAAGATGCAAAGCCACACCCAAGCAATACAATCAGTCTTCTGCTGAAATCAGGCAGCTAAACTATTGTGTGGTTTTGGGAAATACTGCAGGTTACTGCGTATTTAGTCATTTTAAATCAAATAGGATTTTAGATTCAGCATTATTTAGATTTACAAAAGCTAATAGACTAATCAAAACTATCATGTGTACTACCTGATTTTAATCCTTGCCGTTTCCAGAGTGTGAGCACAATTCTGAAGTGTGTGTGTGAAGGACAGAATAGCAAAGAAAATCAGTCAAATCAGCACAATTAAGTTTGTGTAAGAATTTTTTTTTTCTCTTATCTTACTTACATAAACTGTACACAGTGACATTTTTATATGACCTCTAAAATAGGATTTAGTAGTATTTTAAACGAGATTTTTACACATGTAATTCATTCAAAAATTTGTATTTGTTTGTATAACCACACATCAGAGAGTTCTATTCAAAAAATGACTAAATACACTTTGAAAAGAGTTAAAATAACACCCATCATCATCTACACAAATATGTATCATCTAAACAGCCAGATCTACAGAGAAAAATTGAACCTTGTATTACAATGTATCTGTCCTTGTATAAAACCCCAACTTGTTCACATTTTTTTGTTCCATTCAAAAGTAAAAAGTTACTTTAACTTAACAATTAGGTTAGAGTTATTTAGCTCTAGAGCAAAACCAAATTATTCTTTTTAAATTTAATTGTTTACAACAATGTCAATTAATTTATAAAAATCTATCTTAAAAATACGTTGCAAAATCTTACCATCTTCACTATGTATTTGAGGCTTAGTCTTTTAAGTCTAAGTCATTTGAAACTGCTGATAAAACATTTTACAGTTGAAACAGTCCGTCCATCATGAACCTTGTGTCAGCAGATGTTAAGCTAATTAAAGCCACCACTGACAATCCTTTTCGAGAGCCTGAAAGATTTTGCTCTTCCCAACACAATATATAAATGCAGTTTTCACGCTCTCTGCCTTTCAATCCGGTGTTCTCTCGTCTCCCTTTCAACAGAGAGACTTTTCCAAGCCTTTCCCCTATACTCTCCCTGCATTGAAACCTGGTGGCTTTTATTGATGTCGGAAACTGTAAATCACGTTATCCTATTTTGTCATTCCAGTCATTTTAGTCACTAAAGGATTACTTCAAGTGACTGAACTTGGCTGTTATCTGTTGGACTCAGCGGTCAGGTGGTCTCAGGGGATGGGGAACAGGTCCCACCGCTGTGACCTGATCACCACCCGGCCCCTTGGATCCAGCTCGCTAGTCATTTCTGACTGATGTGTGCTGGCTGTCACTGAAGCAGCACTTAACAACAACAATGGCATCCGAGCTCTGAAAGAGAAAGAGAGTGAGTGAGATTGAAGTGGACAGGGTTGAACATTGCCTAATGCAACATTTATAAAGTTTTGAAGCTTGTTAGATTTAAAGCCACAGATTTTAGACCTGATCTACCTTTGGTGTCACTGTGAATTAGAGCTTTTAATTCTGCACTGGAGGACACAAAGGGAGCGCGTGAGACAGAGGCAGAGATGGATTGTCACACACGGTATCAATGTGCCACCTCTCACTAAAACAAAAAGAGGAAACAAAGGCCTGATTTAAGCATGTTCGATATCCCCAAAGCCCCGGTGAACAGAGACGCATGCTAAATTATTCAAAGAGTATTAATTCTCATCTAGTTAGAGTTCTAATGCATGGCTCATCATCTGGGTGCCACACTCTACTTTAAATGTACATTTTTTATTAAACTGGTGTACAAAAATGGTGAAGTTTCCCTGGGTTCAGTTGGAAAATGTTCATTTAACAATTGATTTGAGCATTTATTGAAAGACAAATGTTTTAAAACATGCATTTTTAAAAGCATTGTTGTTGCTGTCTCTCATTTTTATTGTTGTCTATTAATAAACAAATTAAAACTATCAGCACTAATGAGCTGCGGATGCAACTGTGACAGAGGTTTGAATCCAGCTCTGGTCCTTTGTTGATCTTCTCACTTATCTCTACTAAGTGTTCTTCCTTTCTCCTATCTTAACTGTCCTATCTAAAGATGCATCAATAGGCCTAAATAAGATATAATAAATATATTAATCTACAATTATATTAATTGTAATTAATTAATTGTATATTAATTGAAATATTAAGGTACAATTTCTATATTCTTCATATTCTTCTTTAGGAACTAAAATTAAGTACACACTTTCTTAATTTAAGGTCATATATACTTGTTTTAATACTACATTTTCAAAGTTAGTCTCAAATAAAAGAGACAACATCCTAGTTTTAAGACAGATTGTCTAGTTTTAAGATCACTATAGACAAGATACAAGTTGAAATAATCTAGTTTCAATGCATTTTCATGTAAAGACTTGTTTTCAGAGTTTTTGTCTATTTTTAAGATCCCACAGCATTTGTTATCAGCTATATATTTTTTCTCATTTGAAGAATTCTTGTCAAGTCAAATTTGCTTACCTCATTTGCAGATGTTTTTGCTTGATATAGGAAGAGTTTAACTTTATTTGAGTTTTTTTTTCCTTGTTCCAATATTGCATTTTTTGCAGTGAAATTATTGTTATTTTTAAGCTGCTGGATAACAAATAATCAATACTTCCAAACATGTCTTATATATCAGAAACAGTTAGCAGATCACACATACACACACGCACACACCCGCACACACAACTACTTTACTCACTGCCAGGCATTTCACTAAAAAATATCTAAACCCACTCTCAAACTAATCAATTTCATTCATTTACACTGCTGTTTATTAAAGCATTTTACTGAAGCAATGTAATGTTCTGTTTCCAGAAAAAAAGTACAAATACACATATTTTTTGTCAGTAAAAATACTTTTTTGTGTGTGCCCACACATGTCGACTGTTTAAGCATTAATCACATTTAATTAAGAATGTAGGTTTTGATTAATGAAAACTGATAAAGGGTATAAAGTGAGCTGGCAGATTATGAGTCGAACATTTAAAAAAACACTCCAGCTCGCTGATCTTGATCTGTGCATTTAATAAACAGCAGGGATTTCCTCGGTCTATTTTCTGCTCTCTTTTAGGCTTTTCTGCCGTGATTCATTTAGTAGAAAAATCAAGTCAATTGAGTGGAAATTTAGAGGAGGAATCCTGTAACTGATAATGTTGGCTTTGACAAAAATAGGTTTACTACAAAAATTCCCTCGTCGAAGGCTCTGAGAATCGTACATAAAATGGCTCAGCTCCTGAGGGCAAGACTGAGAATCCATACAGAAAGACACACACTCACACACACACGCACACAGCCCAGACCTCTCTCTCTCTCCCTCTCTATGATGACTATGTAGAGTTTGCAGTATTTCATCTATCTATAAATGCGTTAAAGCATCCATTACTATGGAGGAAAAATCAGGAGTCTCCTGCCGACTCTGGCTTTCCAGGCTTTCTCCGAGGGGGTAATTGTACCGCAGCGCTCTCTAGGAAGAAACAGGCAGGGAATTTTCACTGGCTGCCAGTCGACAGCACTCTACCTGCTGTTTTTGTTGAAAGCCTTCAGCTTGGGAGGTGTTGCATCTGCCGCCTTCGCAGTGTTCCATGCTCGATGTCCCCCTGGACCAGAGGTGTGACACTTTCTCCAAAACTTTCAAAAGTCATAGAGATATCAGCTTCAGCTTGATGTTGCTTTATTGTCTCACTATAACTATACAAAGGTGGAGTTCTTGTGTGGGTGTGTGAGTATGGGGCCACGGAGTGTATGAGTATGCATCTAATTACATAAAATACATAATTTTAAAAAGAACACAGACATAACATGAGTCTGGATTGAATGTTAAAGAAAAAGTGTGACAGTAACAGATGACTCAAACTTAACTGATAATTGTTAGATACATTTTTTTATAACAAATATATTTCTTTCAGAACACATTAATGATTTTTTTTCCATTGAGGGAATTGTCTAATACTATAAATATGTATATAATTGGTTCTATTTCAAGTCCATTAAAAGTGAGAAAAATTTGCTTTGTCTTTATCTTTTAAACATCTAATAATACCATTTATCTGTCCACATATATGAGACCATATTAATATTTTTGTGCGTAGATTTTAAGGCAAATCCAGTAAACAAAAAAATAAAAGAGACAGATGGAGCAAAAAAAAATTAACCATCTAATTCGTTTTAAAACTGAATATTTAAATTATTAAATGTAGATACTCTGTAGTTTTACTTTTAAGTTCTTGTTATTTTTGCCATTAGCTATGGGATAATTTAAATAAAAAAACTAAATGTTATTAGGCTACTTTTAGTAGATGACACACATAATTGAAAACCTTACTCTAATCAGAAAACTAGATTCAAACTCATTGAAGCTTTGTCATTGCTTTAAAGCACGGCATGTTATCAAACACCTAGTTTTGGATTTATGGAAGTGTTCTGTTACAAGCTACCCAAGCCTAAGAGCATATGTTTGTGAATATGTGTGAGGATGTTTATTTGTGTGTGCATAGTGTGTGTGGCCTAGCTCTGTGAATTCCCCACAGACCGTCATGCATATTTAAGTCTCTGGTTAGAGAATGTAGAGTACTCTCTTACCTCCCATTTTCTGGATTCATAAGCATCTTGGTGGCTCGTAATAGCAGAACAAATAGCCATTGAGGCCAAACAGCCATTATTAAATTCCCCAAAGTAAACGGCTTGACATGGCACTCAGAACCACTGACCTATCTGATTCCCTGCATTTTTTTCTGACTCTCTCTATCTGTTTTTTTTCTGTTTGTATGTCTCTCTGTCATACACAGGCTCTTTCGAACTTGCTCGCTTGAGGAAACGTGTAACTGCTCTCGACAGACATCCAGAAATCAAAGCTAATGGAAGTGATGGGGGTAATGTGCTCTGTCACTTGTATGGAAGTGGTTTTTGTGCATTAAGCTGGAATCAGGTAGCACCGCATGGCTTTTTTTCTGAAATGGAGAAAATCTCATAGGAGGAAAAGCTTAAACACATCATGTGGTTTGCTATTTGACAAGCTGGCCACATCCAGTTTATTTACAGTAATAAATGCAGTATCAGAAATTACCATAATTTCAAGTTTCTACTTCTTCTGCTACTACAATTTGGTGTTATAGCAAACAAAGCTGTGTAATAAATGGTGGATTTATGGGTTTAACAATTGACTAGCTTAATTCAATAGCTAATATTTGGAAATAGCATTTTCAATATTTAATTTAGTAAATATAGAAAAACATTGTTAACAATAATTTTAGCTTTTAACAGTGATCTAAATTCATCAATTGAAAAGAAAAGCTAATTTCAAAAATTTTATATTAGCAGGATTTGTTTGCAATTTAAATAGAAATAATATAAGTAATTTATTTAATATTGTTATTAATGATTTTTTTTTTCATTTTGGTCTTTACAACTATATAGCTAATTATATACATATTTTTTTAGTTTTTTTGTGTCTGAAAACTCCCCATTATATTTTTATAAATACACAGTGTACAAATTCTCATCTATATCTGAAGTAAAGACAAAAATTGTATGAATACAGAAAATGAATACCTTTTTAATCATTAAACTCTATTGTAAATTTTTCATGTTTTCATCTCAATATTCATTTTAATATCCATTCTCTTTCCTTCATCTCTAGAGCATCTAGAGATTAAAAGCTGTCAAAATGCTTTTGACAAATTATTTGCTTACGTTTGTTTGCTTGGCATGTTAAATCACAGGGTGTTGAACGTCCATTGTAAAATCATCAATTCTTTGCTGGCACCACTTTGCATTCCCAAATCTCCACATCGACGTCATGGTTTGCAAATTCAAAACAGATTTGAGCCCTCCATCATGTCTTCTTTCATCATCTCTATTGATTAAATCATTCATTACGTCAAAGGCCCTGCTTGCCATTAAAGCGTCCTTGTTTCTGGAACTGGACACATTTCAAGGTTATAATTCAGTGAGAGACGGCCAAATAATAAGAGCTTAAAAAGGCTTTTCTCTGGCAGTGTGTTTGTGTGCATGAGGGTCTCATTGTGTGGATTTATTTTCACTTTCTCCATGTCCTGTTTTATGTTCAGCATCAGCAGTTTTTAAAGGCATTACCTTGTTATGTGAATCTCTGAGCTCAGTCGGATTCTGTGGGAGTTTGACAGCTCCAAATAAAAACAATAAAAATCAAGTAATAAATAAATAAAAACAACTCCAGATTTCACTCAGCAGTAGGAACGAAACTAATGTCTGTCATATACACTAATGGCTTCATGTAAATGCATAGTTCATCAATTTTCTCTCCCACTTGGGCTTTCAAACCTTTCTGTGTGTGTCATAGGAAAATACAAAAAAACACTTCCTCGATCTTAAAGTTTCACTAAAATCCTAAATAAAGCCTACATTTGTTATTAATTGTATTCAATCAAATTCATTCACATGAAAGCTTTCATACAATAGAAACATAACATGTAGAATCAAATGTTTTGTATTGAATAAAGAGAAAAACCATCAAATGGCTTAAATAATCCAAACTTTTAACAAATAATCTCACACCTTTTCTATTAACATCATCCTGTCCTGATGTGTGTTCATATGTTAGATTAATGCAATTAATATGATGAATGTGAAATAAATAAATAATCAATAAAGTAAACTAATAGCTTCTATCCAGAGGAATAGTCACAATATCATATCTTCATTTCCCGGGAAAGAGCAAAACTGACTAACTCATACAAAGCACCTCCCTTCTCATGGGGTTGCTTTGAAGTAGGACAGGACAGGTAAAAATAAAAAATAAATAAATCAAATAATCAGGAAATCAAATAAAAAATCCAGGACAAAATATTAATGTCAACAATCTGAGTCTGTATAATTTTTTGTTGTATTTTATCTCTAAAACATGCCATAAATAATATAATGTTTTTTTTATTATTTAAAAAACACCTGTACAATACAGTAAAGTTGGGCTCAATCAAGCAGCATCAGGTCCTCTCCCTGCTTCACCTGATAGTAAATTCATTTATTCCCTGAGAATGCCTCAGCACGGAGGGGTAACCTGTGTGTACCAACTCACCCTAGGAGCGTCCTTTAATGGACCGAGCGTTTAACCTGTGAAAGGCCAAGCTGCCTCTGCCCTGCATACTTTTGCCATCCTTTTTTAGTTAATTAGTCAACTTAATTTTTAAGGCTCGGTTACAGCTCTACACTACAATACTACATCCACATATTGATGGATATCTGTGGCTATGGTCAAGTTTGACCATATTTGATAGTTTACATTTTTACATGAGTTCTGTTGGAGAGGTAAATGAATGGATTTACATTATTTTTGTTTGGGTGAATTTGTTTGACAAACAATATTGTCTAAGTTTAACAGGCGTAAAAATAATATATACATCTTTTTCTTATGATAACATTTTAAACTTTTTTTGAGTCTGCACAACCTTGGCAAATAACTAATACAAATTTCCAGGGAGTTAGTGATGTTGATGTCATTCTCTTTTCCTCACACACCTCCCACAAAGCAAATTCCAGATAGTGTGAAATACATGGTGGTCTCTGGTGCCGTGGGAGGCGATGTACGGAATGAGTGTTAGAGAAGAAGGAAGCCTTCTACCGTCACAACAGGACATCCACACATCCACTTCCGTCAGTATATGTCCATCCAGCCATCAATCTCTACATCTATCTATCGCTGCATCCATCTCAACCAAACTGCAATGCTTTCATGTGAAGCAATGTGGTCTCAGACACATTCATGCACTTAAATGTCGAGGAAGCTGGTTTCGGGGGTCTGTCAACAAGAAAAAAGAATAAAAGATAGAAAGCGCTCCATAAAAATGGTTTGAAGGGTGAAGGATTGGGGGGGGGGTTAAAGTGAAAATGACACAAACAGGCTGGACAGGGCAGTCATCCATGGCAAGAGGGAATGATAGAAAGTCAGCCAACAGGATCGGAAGAGCCTTCTTCACTCTTTCTGTGTTTCCAGCTGTGCTAGATCTTTCTTGGTTATCTCTTAGTGTTGCAATGGTTGGGGGAGGGATTTTCAACCGCTAGTCCCGGTTAACATGGAGTGTCTCTGCCATTTCTGGGGGTGGTTATTTATTAAGCAGACACAGACGGTCAGGATTCGACTCACTGGAATGCACTGATTCGGGCTGACAGCTAAAGTGCGCCTCTCATCATGAACTTGGTCAACAAGTGCGGTGTACAGTACCAGAGCAGAGTACAAAGTGGCAGTTTAGAGTTCATGGAGATTTACCAAATACAAAAGAAACATCTGTTCCATTTACTTATTCAGAAACACAATGTGTGACAGTGTGCACTGCACTCATGTTAGCATTTACCTAGAATGGTGTACTTTTCATAAATATTTTTACATCTTTCTTGTCCTAAAATATAACTTTATCTATACAATTTTATATGTGAACTACATATTGATGTAAAAAATTAAAAGTTAACTAAACATCATTACAACATAGCAGCTTTTGAACAATATAATTCATTGGTTTGTTGATAATTTGGAGAAGAAAACTATGCTCAATTAACAAACAAGGTAGTTTTAATCTGTCATGGATTGCGCACGGTTACGGTTCTTTTAGTTGATGCACCTGCCTGAAAGCACTCAACAACCACCATCACTTGAAGATGGCGCAACTTAAAGTTAAAACACCCCCACTGAACAATTATCCCACTGCTATTTACATGAATTCAAGTCTTCAACTTGACTTGCATTCAAGTACTCTCCTGCACGTTTTGATCGAAACAAAGCTTGGGGGTTAAAAGTGACTATATAAATAGCACACTTTATATGGTCTCCACTATTCCATGGTGTTTGCGATCAGCTTTTTGACTTTTTATTGCAAACTACTTATTGCTATTTACCAAGCAAGCAATCTTGAGTAAAGTGTAAAGCACTCACACCTCACACTGCAGTCGGTGTAAAAACAAAAGTGAACTGTGGCGAGTTGGGTGAAACCAAATACTCTGGTGGAAAAGCAGCTTATATTTAATGAAAAAACAGTCAAATGCTCATAAAATAAAATTGTATGTGTATGAAAATGTATTTAATACTAAAATAAGATATTAATTTTAGCATGACAACTTTTTTGAGAAAAGCAAAACAATGTTGAGTCATAATGCAAAGATAACTTAAACACTTTTTTTTTTTTATTTATAAAAAAAACAAGTACAATTATCTACATTTTATTTGTTATAATCAACATGGACATTTCAATTGATTCTTATAGATGGGCTGTTTCCATTTCTGTTCATTTTCATTTATTCTTTTTTTTCATGGAGAATGAAAAGAATTACTATTGCAAAAAACGTGTTTGTCCTTGGCTCTACAAAACATCATCCGCTTTTGTTGTATATGAAGCAGCTCAGTTTCCTTTCTTCCCAGAAGAAAGAAGTAATACAGAGTTGGAATGACATATTGACAGATTATCATTATTCCTTTGTGGTCTGCGCAACATTTCAAGAGTTCTCTGAGAGTCTTGAAGACATGCTTTCAGAGTTCTAATGCCCATATATCACCAACTGGACATGGAGTTTGATGTCAGGAATGATTTGTGTGTCTTTAAATTGACGTACTTGCGAAGCACAAATCTTAAGGGCCCAAAGCATTGCTTCTCAGGAAAACAGATTCTGCGGCAAGGGATGATCCATCATAAAACAGAAAACAGCACGATTAGCATCTCATTTTCCTGGCCTGAACCCCTTGGGTTGAAGAAGGCCTGTAATCACCTGTGAGCGAGAAGAAAGAGAATAAATTGAGAGGCGCGGCGAAGAGGGTTGGGATCCTATGTCTTCCTAAAGGAGAGAAATTTTTGTCAGGTTCAGGATGAAATAAAAAAAAATTATCACACATTGATTGGGTGTTTAACTTATTTCTAAAAATTTCACTTGCTTGCTTTGTGTTGAATGGGAATAAATATCTGACTCAATTGAATGAAAAAAAAAAAGTTTAAACTGGGTTTCAACTGTGGTGGAGGTAACAAATTACAACTACTCACATTACAGTAATTAAGTACATTTTTGGGGACTTTCATTATTTTTAAAATCTTACTCCCAACCCTCTTCGCTGTGCCTCTCAATGTATTCTCTTTTTTCCGTTACAGAGTACTGTAAGCCAATAAAAACGTTTAATCTAAATGGAACAATGAAAAGCCTGGTATGTTATTTGAGCCGAAAACAAGTTCCCGGTTATACTTCAGAAAAGCTATGCGAGCTTCCACCATAGAAACATTGTCTCAAAACGTTATCAACAGCGATAATGAAATTAAGAAATAGCCGAGGATCAGAGCCCATGTCCACTCCTGGAGAAGATATTTAACTACAGAGGGAGAAACGGGTACCGAGTGCTGATGGAGTTTAAACGGTGTGCACCATCAACTGTGATTTTAGCTTACAAGAATTCTGCATATAATCTAAAAAAACACATTAAGTAAGAAGTATATTTTACAACTTCATTTTTGTTACATTCTTTTAAATATTTCTTTCACACAAATACATTTAGTCAGAATGACATCAGATTTTTACATCAAAAAAGACTATCAAAATTATAAGAGAGACTTAAAAAAACATTGTCAAATGAATCATGCTTGAAACTAAACATTGTCTGATCTTTTGGGTACGAGCCATATCCTTTTAAAAATGAATTATCTGTCACACTGACTCAAATGCTCAGAGGCTGTTATAAAATGACGTCTGCCAGTCAGTCAAGTTGAACTGCGGTCTGTAGCTGAGTGGCAATAATCTCCTGGCAGTAATTGCTTTAAGTTTAGGAGGGGTGAGCACTACACACCCCTGGGGGACTCCACATCCAATAATTTATTCATAAATCACGCACAGGCTGCACGCAGGTTGCACATCGCCTGAGTTGGAATCCTTACTCCCAGCCGCAGGTTCTTAACAATGCTCTGTCTCACTCTTGATTGGTCAAGCACCAACCCTTTTAGTGCACCCCACCCCCCTTTGCTTTTGGCTTTTTCAGAACTGACACTTCAGTGAACACACACCCATACTCAAGTGCATGCAAACACACTCCTACTGCGTCCTTCTCATGTATTAGGAGATATGTGCATGTTTTTCGGCCTCATTAATTCAGTCAACATACAATTAATTCTTGCCAAGGAGCTGTCCCCGCAGGTAGCCTGGGATATTTTGGATAGTCAGTGGAGCTCTTGAACATGTTTATCTCTAGACTGTGACATTCTACATTTGGTGGAGTGCTGGAACTGGAGTAGCTAAATTTGGTGCACTTTACCCTTTAAGTTTTATTACCTCTAAGTATTAATAAAGTAAGAATAGACTATTATTAGAAATAAATCAATAAAAAATACAGTGAAAATATAATTATGTCCAAAAACAAAACAATAATTATGGATACAATGTTTTCCAATTACAGTTTTTCACAATTGCTTTAACATTTTTTTCAATACATTTAACAACCTTCCTAAACTCTTAACACGATTAGCACATGCGCCTAGGTAGGCTCTACAATTAACACATTTTTGTTTCTTAGATACAAAATCAATTCAGTTAACACAAATTTCAAATGCTTGAACTTCTTTTACACTTCGAGCTCCACCAAACACCAAAATTATGTCATTATAAAGCCAACTTTTTTCTCAATGTGTTATGATTGACTAAATGTTACTGTCAGACGAAAACATGTGTTAGTGTTTTGAAGACTGAAGTAATGTATTTTGAAAATAAGTTTTGTTTATAATGGGGGGTTTTGAGAATGAAATTAATTGTTTTGCCAATTGTGTGTTTTAACCGATTTGGTGCGTTAAGGGTTAAGCAAACTTGTTAAATGTATTTAAAAAAAATTCTTAGCAGTTGTAAAAAACTGTAAATGGAACCAAAAAGTAAAATGTCAATTATAGTAATCAGCCAATGTCATGTTGTGTATAGTTATTTATTTATTTTTTTACAGGTGCCAAATCAAAATAAATAAATACATGAATAATTAAGGCGTCACGGTGGCGCAGTGGGTAGCACGGTCGTCTCACAGCAAGAAGGTCGCTGGTTCTAGGCTCGGCTGGGGCAGGTGGCATTTCTGTGTGGAGTTTGCATGTTCTCCCCGTGATCTCGTGGGTTTTCTCCGGGTGCTCCGGTTTCCCCACAAGTCCAAAGACATGCGGAATAAGTGAATTGAGTAAGAACGATTGCCCATAGTGTTAAAGTGTGAATGTGTGTGTGAATGTTTCCCAGCGATGGGTTGCGGCAGGGAAGGGCATCCGCTGCGTAAAACAAATGCCAGAGAGTTGGCGGTTCATTCCGCTGTGGCGACCCCGAAAGGGAATAAAGCCGACATAAAGATGAATGAATGAATAAATAATAATAATTTTTAAACATCTGAGTTAGGTATTTATTATTTAGTCTTCAATAAAAAAAACCAAAACAAAGTACATCTTTTGAGTAGATGATTTCAAATTTTTAACAATATATTTGGGTTTGCTCATGTTTAAGCTGCAACATCAAATCAAAACAATTTTATAGCTTATTTACGTTCACTTCTCATTGACAGATCTGGATTATTCAGTTTGACAAATTTAATTTGGCTATGTCTGTGCTAAGTTACATCTGTTGCATTAACAGTTACATAGATGTCTAAGTAGGTTTAGATATCATCAGAGGTGACCTACATGCTTATGAGTTTTTGGTCAAAGTTTATTCTAAGGATCAGAAATGAGCTTGTAAAGGAACTTTCATGTGATCTCTTTGTCCTTCGCTTACAGTTTTTCACATTTGCTATGACAGTTTTTTCAATACATTTAACAACTTTCCTAAACTCTTAACATGATTTGCACAACATCCGTCGAGGTAAGCAATAAAATTAACACATTTGGTGTTGCTTTGATACAAAATACATTCAGTTAACATAAATTTCAAATGCTTGAACTTCTTTTACTCTCAAGCTCCACCAACACCAAAACTATGTCATTGTAAAACCAATTTTTTTTCAATGTGTTATGATCGGCTAAATGTTGCTTTTGGAAGAAAACATGTGTTAGTGTTTTGAATACTGTGTGTTTTAATTGATTCAATGCGTTAAGAGTTAAGGGAACTTGTTAAATGTATTGAAAAAACCGTCTTAGCAATTGTAAATAACTGTAAAGGGGCAGTCACACTAGCTACTACTATGCTTTCACACGGTATGTCCCAACAGATAACAACATGTTCAGAACAGAACTTATACAGGCTAAAGTCAAAGTGAACAGCTGATCATATTGTGATTTGAAACACAACTTTTCCCCTAAATTTGATTCTATTACTAATGAGAAATAGCTTATTACAGTTATGAAAATGTAAAAATGCAGATTCTATCTAGAACAACACTCAGTGTTGAGGATTCTCCAATTACATGATCATATGAGCTAAAAGAGGATCTTTGGACTGATTTTGAGAGAGAAAGAAAGAAAAACATATTATGGTAATTCCAATTTCTTAATTTTTTTACTTGTTTCTTTGCTGTTGTTTTTTTTTACCAAATTGAGTTTGTGCTGCAGCAATTCTGTGTCTGTATTTATAAATTTTTTTAATATAAACTCTACATTTTATAAAGCTACTCTGAGGTTCCTTTTTTTATTGAATTTCTGCAGCAAAAGAAACTAAATGCATGCATTTACTAAACCCAACAAAACAAAAATCCTTAAAAAGCCTCAAGTATAAGGGCACAGACTTATAAAATGTTTTTTAGTACCTTTTTGAATTAAATTAACCATCTTTTTACAATTACAAGGACAATTTTTTTCAATACATTTAACAAGTTTGCTTAACTCTTCTAGCTTATATTTTATTCCAGCTGCAACCCACCACCAGGAAACATCCACACACTCGTTCACTCATACTCTATGAACAATTTTGTTTACCCAATTCACTTGTACTGCATGTCTTTGGACTTGTGGGGGAAACCGGCTCACCTACGCAATCACAGGGAGAAAATGCAAACTCCACAAAGAAAATTCAAATTACATAGCCTAAGTTTGAACCAGTGACCTTTTTTCCAGTGAGATGATCATGCCGCCAACTGCGCCACCGTGACGCCCTAAAGCTTTTTTTTTTCAGATGAATTGAAAATGAACATGCATGGAATCGTTAAGGTTTAAAGACACAAACAGACTGATTCCATCTAATCAATATAAAATATTGATGCTTCAGCAGCCTTTCCAGGAATGCAAAAATAGAAGTAGTTCATACTGTGTTTTTAGTTTATTGATGCGTTTTGTTTCTGCAAGCCTCAGGACTTGAAAGAAGAAGATTCTGTAAAAATGGCTCCATTGACTGTATTGATTTGTATATGTCTGCAAAAAAGTGAACTAAAACTGTGTATTTATAACTTGTTATGAAACTAACTCTTGTCCTTCTCTTTTCAAGAAAAGCTTGAAATTAGTTGTAGTTGTCATGAAAACAGGCATTTGAAAACCATCCGCCTACTCACACTGCAGCAGATCTGTCAGAAGAATGATGTTGAAATGAAATGGGCTTCATGTATGTGATGCTGTATAAACCAATTTACAAGAAAGACACTTAAGTGGCATGTTACTTATTCATGAGCTTGTAGAAGTTAATGGAACAAATATACCAGATTCACCTCCTGAAGTGTGTGAGGCATGTATAATTCAAGAGGTTTAGCTATAATGACAGCACAGCACTGACTGGACACAACATAAAATTGTATTGGGAGAGACCTCACACACAAAGGCATCCCAGAGGACAGTTTTATTGCTCATGGCTTGCTCCGTCGTAACTCAGGAGGCTTAATGGAGTCTCAATTATTAGTCATTTAACTTTGTCTCAGATGTTTGTCCTTAGGGGAAGAAATACGAGAAACTATGAGGATGTAGATGAGAGAGAAAAAAATAACAGGGTATTTTTGGGGGGGGTTTAATGGATCAATTTTGGGATTTTAGCAAATGTTACATATTATCAAGGTCTTAGATTGATACCTTTTAAATTATAGTTTTTTTATGAATTGTATAGTATATAAGAGTATAGTTTTCTATAAGTTTTTATTGTCATTTATTAATTAGATAAAGATGACATTAAAAATTGTTGATTAATTTGCTGTCTGCATTTTCTATACTGAAAGATGGTAAACTCCATCTTTCAGAGAGATAAGTGTGAGGGAATCTTCTTATAGATGGTTGTCTTTCAAGCAGGGTCTTGTAAGGAAACAAATGGTTTTGCAGAGTGAAGGTCATTGACCCTGCAGATATTTCGTGACCTTCATTGCATATAGGGTGAAAATGGATCTGGAACACACTTTTACGTCAGGTGTGAAGTGTGTGCTATTTAGTGCCTGTCTGGGAGTGTGTGTGTGAGTGTTTGAGCGAGCACTGGGGTATTTGGTATTTGTAGATGGACAGTCATAGTGTCTATATTTGTGATGTGCAAGGACATAGATGTCTATGGAACAATATCATTGATTTATTCATCTTAAGCAACCTCCCAAAGTGAAGTCTTTTCCCAGAGATTCTTAGGTATCATTGCTTGTATGTTTTAAAGAGAACCATGGTGGTTTGATACACTTATTTGCCACTTTACTAGATAGACATATTTATTAACCCATAATTGGTGTTCTTAAATGTTGATTATTTGTGTTTTTGGTGTCTCAAACAGTATGCCATCAGTGCAAGGTCAAAAAAACACTACAGTTTTATACAATTGCTAAGACCGTTTTTTTTTTTCAATACATTTAACAAAATAGCATTAAAAATTTAACTTCCTGGGATATGTGTGCAGCCAGGAGGCTTGCATTGCAGATCCGAATGTAGCTCTTATTTCTGAGACACATTCTAGAGCTGTATGCCGGACGCATAATCTCAGTGTTGGACCAAGAAGTACACTTCCTTGAGCATAAATCGCCTAGAACTTGGCAGTGTCCATAGTGGTAAAGCACTTCAGGAGAATGCTGCAGGGATATCACGTGTTGGTCAGGATCCCAAGCCAGTTTTCCTGCAGTCGGACCTTCTGTCCCAGGGATCTGGGCACAAGCACCAGAGCCCAGACCTCTGGAACTCCATGTATGGAGAACCCTGTTATGCCACGTCCATTGTTACAAAACTGTGTGTTGTCAGAGCTTATATGCCGGCAAATGGGGTTGGTTCATTGACTGGTGTCACTCTCGCCAAGTAGACCCGAGCAGCTACACCATTGAAATCGTGCTAACTTTCCTCCAAGAGGGTCTGGATTGAGGACTGTCTCCATCCACCCAGAGGGTTTACATTTCCACGATTTCTGCCTGTCACCTTCCGGTTGAAGGCAACACGTTGGCCAGAAGGGTTAGACCCTCTAGGTTGTCCTTAGTTCCCTCCTGGTGCCTTTCCATTGTCCTTAGAGGACTTCAAGGTCCTCCATTCGAGCTGCTTAAATCAGTAGAGCTTAAATTCTGTCCATTAAGACAGCGCTCCTGGTCGCGTTAGCTTCGATTAACAGGATGGGGATCTGCAGACACTCTCTGTGATACTCATGTTACTATAAGCCCACTTACTATAAGCCAAGGTTCCTATCAGAGGTGTCGTGGCCTCCTGGGTGCTGGCAAGAGGTACTCTGGTAGTGATCTAGTAGAGATCTGCAACACCTTCGCCAGGTACTATAACTTGAGTGTTGAATCCATCTCTTCAGCCATGCATTGTCTGAGATGCAAGAAGGGGTGTCCAGCTTGGGTTGTGCCATTCTTAGTGATTTGGGCTCTATTTTTTTGCCCCTGGAGCTTTTTGACTCCTCTTGCTCCAACAGGCGTAGTAGAGTAAGAGGAGTATTCCTACGTTCTGTCCACGTGTGTGCCCTCTATGAGGGACAACCGGCTGAATCTTTTATGACCCCGGGCACGGGAGGGCTAAGCAGCTCCCTGAAAGGCAAACTCTCGAAAACCATTAATCTTGCTAGTTCCATATATGCTATCTTCCCTCTAAGACGATCTTTCCCTAGTGCTTCAAGACGCATTTTCCGTAGGTCCATTGTTGAAATCATACGTGTATTAAATTGTTAGAAGTCCTAAGTCCAGCCTTTGAGGTGTCAAGAAAAAGGCATCCGCACGCCTCTCTTCAGCTCTGGAATTGATGACCCCTCCTCTGGTATGAGATAATTATTGCCCGATTGCCCATTAAAAATTAAGTCTATACTTAAGGCAAGGGCAGAGGAAGGCCCGCTCAGTGCCAGACTACTAATGTGCCTGTCTTGCCTGCCGTTAGTTGATACAAATGGACCTTGGCTGTAGCCTTTTGCAGGTTTTTGCCAAAGTCGTCACTGACAAGTGTCGTATTGACTGAATGATGGGGAACGTAATGGTTACTTTTGTAACCCCTGTTCCCCGAATAGGGAACGGAGACTTATGTCTCCCTGCCACAACCGTAAGGTTGTGAGTAAATTTGCTTGCCTAGGGGTTGAGTATGGCTCCAGCTTCACAAACAGTGCCACGCCTGTACCTACTATTTGTAGGTACCATCATACCTACATGACCATCAGAACGGCCGCTTTTTGAGGAGAGTTTGGAGAGAGTGCATCGCTACTAGCGGAGTTCCCATAGTTGTCACCGACATACTTCTCCATTACGGTCTAAACAATTGAAGCACTTGGCATATCCAAAGCCAGACATGAATTCATACTATAACAATATTATGAGGCACATTAACTTTTTCCACACCCCTGATTGAATCTTTATGAAACAATAAAATCCACTTTTGTCATCTACCACATACCATGTGATGACATATGATGAGACAGGGTCTTACTGCAACGCTATTGGCTGAGACAGTTTATCAGCAGCAATAAACCATACTGTACAAATTTCAATGAAGACAGACAAACAAGCATTTGGTTTGTTTATCTATTTATTTTTTTGTTGTTTAATTTTAACACAAAAGAAAGTACAATGTTGAGTCAAAACTTCATTTTTTATTCACTTCTCAGAGAAGAAAACTTTTGGAGTTTATGTTTCAGAAATAAATAAAGTAAGCCATGCAAAAATTTAACAGTTTAACTTGAATGAAACCTCAGCTCTGTCACTGTTATTCCTGTGAATATTAAAACCAAGAACATAGAGAATGTTTGAGAGTAAAGATCTAGACCTGTAGGAGCCCAAGAGAGAAGAGGGGTGAATTCAGAAAAGAATGCAGATAAACCTAATTGAACAAGCAGCATCTGATTTTAATAAATCTGCTACTTGTGATCAGAAGTATATGTATATATTACAGAAGTATTTACCTACCTCACATGACAAGACAATGTGTTTAAATACTGAAGTGTGTTGACTGGATTCTTTTGGGTTTGGAATGGGTGGAGAGTAAAAGATAGAAATTCACCATATTGAAATTAAGATATTTTGATCATAGATGGAAACCTGTTGTTGGTGAGAAATGGCTTTGGTGTAAATATGCATATACTGAGTATAAACTCAAATGCATATTTATATGGAAGAGGAAACATGTAAATAATGTCAAAAAGCTCTATATTGTATGCATAGCACGCTGCTACATTCATTCTGAATATTTTTTTTTTATTAATCGGCAGTCAAGTACTGTAAGTTGATGCTCATACATAATGAATTGTGTTGATACCTCTGGGGCCTAACACAGCAAATACAGAAAGAAGAATGTGGAAAATACAAGTAGTGCTTGCATCTGAATAAGATTTAACCTGATAGCTGTGCATATTCTAATTGTTTTTTAATCACCAGGGACTAAATTATTCATTAGCAGTCTGACTCTGAACAGGTTCATAGTCAGACTTTTGGTGGTGTTTATTTCCAGAATTTGACAATTTTTTTGTATAATCAGCCGCATGCTATTCATGATATCTTTCTCATTGTTTTGGTTTATTTATAATACATGTTTTGAGTCCCTTGAACATTGAGATCAAGATGCATTGACAATGTGTCACTTTTACTTGGCAGCTCATGTTAATTTTTGGTTTCGTATTTAGTGAAGAATCAAAGTTACAGTAATGAAATGATGAAACATGCAACTATTACAATAGAACGGCTAACATGGCAGTACAATTTAGAGAATATTCTAAAAACAGTCTTAAAAAACATGCATTTATTAATGTTGTTGTTTTTTTAAAACCTTATAATGTTATTTTGTTTAAAACATTTGGTACATTTGTGAAATGTTAATTTTTAGAAGAGGACTCATTTGCTCTCCAAGCCTACTGTTTGTTAAAAAAATGAGCAATAAACAGCAAAATAAAAATAAGTAAAGTACAGTAGTATATCCCAGACCCAGACAGCACCTTGTCCAAATCATCCTTTGCCGAATAGCTTTCAATATAAAGCTCAATGGTTTGAACCTTGTGTAAATGCTGTTTTCATTTCCTGATAATAAAGAACTTAATTTGACTAACAGACTACAGTCCCCTTTAAAAGATAGCAAGGAATATACTACAGAACGAATGACCTACATCCAAGTCCATTTGAGTTTCATGCAGACATGCAGAATTCCCTCCTCTATAGCACTAGAGCCAGTCTCCAACAGAGTTCTTCACCTCCAAATGCATCTAGAACACACAACTTCTCTTACTTCATTTTGACCTTTCCTTCATTGTACCACAGTGAGGGATTTATGGCTCTAGAATACTTTATAACACTGGTCAGTTATGAGGGTTGGTTAGCGGTTAGCTGTTCCAAGTGGCCATGTTTGTCTTGGCTAGGTCCTGCATTTTTTTGGCACAGGTGCAGAAAGCAAAGCAAGTTCAACTCTTGACATCCTCTGTATGAAAATGTGGGGCCATGATGTGAACAGTGAATGGAATTAAAATTTCAATGAGGCCTTTGTTTGATTTCTGAGGTCAGATTTCAAAAGTGTGGAAAAGTAGACATTAATGAACAATGCTAAAGATTCCTGCCCCTGCTGAATTTTTTAGTCAATCTTGGAAGATTCTGTATCTGGGTTATGCACCATTGTACATGGAATTGTAAATGTGTTAAAAATACATCCAAAGTGTGTAATATATATTTCTTTCTATTAGGAATGGAAATTTTCTCACAGTTTGTTGGAGTTTCAAACTTTTAACATTATGTTAGATCAGTGTTTCTCTACAAACTGAAGAAAGGTAACTAACTGATTTAGAGATCTCAATATGATTTATATCTCAAACAGTAAATAATTCAGCCATGGATGAATGAACTTCCTCTGCCTAAATATTGACATAACTGAAGAAATTATGATTGGTTCCCAAGCATGTTATGTCTGAGTCCTATTGTCTGTCACTTGATGGCTTGAGACTAAAACCAAAATGAGGAACCTTTGTGTTACATGCGATGCAAGGAAACACACTAAGTAAGTACAACAGAATTACATTCCATAAACACATTTGTGCTAATGTCATCAAGTTTTTGTTATGGGTTGTCGAGACGAAACTAGGAATATGGGGCAAGAAGGTACACCAAAAACAATATTTTCTATCCATCCCACTACAATATATATATCTCTTTTTGAATACACCTAAATATCTTTACCTCCACTGTGATTCTTCAAATGTCTTCAAATCTCAGAGTGTGGTCCAAAGAGAATTTGGAGATCCGCACTGGAAATTACACCATTTGGTTTCACTCATTCCCATATACGCATGCTTACATCTTCACACCAGATATTTCCTCCACGGATGAAGGTCGGTGCTCATGTTGGGGTGATTGTAGAAACATCCACTCATTCTCACACCGTTTCATTTGCTGCACTTTGAAAGCGATGACTTGCAGTTAGGATCATGTTATGGTAAGGAATTTAAGTAACTTTCCTTCGACCTCAGATCGACCACACAGTTTGATTTGATTCCCAATGAGAAGTGCATATGAAAATACTCTGTGTTGCAGCAGCTGCTGTGGTTTTTTCGCCATCCCCACTTTACACACTGACCTGTTCACCTCTTTCTCTCCTCATCTCCATCAAAAAGACAGATGGTGGTGTCAGAGAACCACAGCAGCGGACGTTTATAATTCAACAGCTTTTTCCTCCCGCTTTAATATTAAAAGTTATTTTGAAACTGCGAAGGTTTGTAAAATTATTACTGTCTCACTCTCCGGGCTGAATGGAGAATCTCTATGACGAGGTGACAACTTATCATATTCACATCCTCCAGGTGCCTGTGCCTGTCAACGGAACATTCAAATACTGGTGATTGGCAGGCTGACATTTTTACAATCTGGAGTGAGAATGTGTGTGAGGGGAGAGAGATGCCGCCCAGAAACACCCAGGAACGTAGCTTTTCTTGCTTCCCAGAAGACCTCAACAGATGCACTTTAATTCCTCGACACTTCACGGATTAGTGCAAAAAAAAAAAAAAAAAAAGAAATTGTGTGAAAGCAGAGAATGTTGATTGAAGCATTATTTGGAAGAAACATTATGTAAAACTCACACAAAAAATGTGTATAGGCATATATCCATATTTTACTTTCTAAGAGAGCCTGCAGTCCACTACACGGCAACAAATAAATAATAAAAACTGGTCAATTTATTAATTAAAAAACAAAATCATATATATATATATATACCCCATACACATGTACCGATGTTTAAGCAGGGCTTGATGAGGCAAAAACCAAGAAAAATGTGGCATAAGTGTTCAAACGTCTAATATGTGTCAAACTCAGGGCTACACATAAAAGCAAGCAGGGTCGGCCTTAAAAAATTAGTATAGGGGTGTTCAAACTGTAATGAAAATATTTGATACAGGTCAACTTCTACTTTTTAAACTTTTGAATGACTTCAGACTCAGTACATTTATTTATCATCTCATACAAAATAATACCTATTTCTGTCACTTCAGTAGAGCTTTATACAAATAACTTTACATTTTTTTATCTTTTATAAACTCAATGCTGAGAAACCAGGTGAAAGATAATTATCTGAAAGCATTCTTTTAAATTTGGTGGAATTACCATAACCAACATTGTCAATTGGGTTTTTTCCATTTTAGTACACCAGCGGTGTATTTAGCATTTTTTTGTTTCAATAGATAATACACTCTCATTAAATCCCTCAACAAAGCACCTAAACGTGCATGTTTGAATAAACCTTTGCGTTGGCTTCCCTGTCATTAGACTATGAATTGCCTCTTTGAAAATAATGACTACAGAGACTCCAAATCATTTTAAAAAGAAAATATCGAAATAGTTTAAGCTGCTTAGGATGAATGCCAATTATATTTTAATATTCAGGCGTGCATATTTTGGTGCAGTGTGCACAAGGCATGGATGGTGTTGTCGGCCAGCTGCGGTTTACTAAGAGAGCCTCAACACTAGACTAATTTAGTGCAGTGTAGACCTGAGTGATGGCATTCTCAATGAGCAGGTAAATCTACTGAGAATTTCTCCATGCTTATGAGCTCCTCGCCTCGGCCTGGCAACACACAAATACATCAAGACCAATTACGATATCAACTTTCAGTCTGATACCCATGCCACGCAAGTGCATGTATTTTTGCCCCAGGCATTCCAAATTGCATCTAATTTGAAATCTTTGGGGCTTTAATTAAATTTGAGAATATATGGAATTCTTCATTAGGACCTGCTCTGAATGGAAGATCATGTAGCTGCTTCTCTGCTCTTGTTATTGTGTGAGCTGCGTTTGGTTTCTGGGTAGACGTTTCTCTGTCCAGTTGAGTGTGCATCAACCTTGAATCGCTATTATCAAAAAGATTATCAATCCACAGAGGAATGTGATACTCAGTGCTTTAAAACAAGCATCCATTTTTCTTAATGATTAATAAAATGTCTCAAGATTAGAGGATTCTATCTCAATGAAACTGGAAGTTTTTAGCTGATTTGCTCTCTGTCCTTACACCTTTCAGAGAAGTATTCCTTCCACCTGCACATTATAGAGAAAAGTGTATCCGTTTGACGTTTTTTACTTGAACTGTTCTTAGAGTTTCAATTGCTAAGGTTGTCATAATCTTGTGTATAATTATTTTTAAAAGGCGTCTTCCTGTTTTTGTCTGCTTCCAGGTGATGTCCATTAACCTGCTCCTAAAAAACTATTCATGCTTTTCAAGATGCATGCAAATATTTGGGAGGTGGTTGGCACCAAACTGCCCACACGCCCTTTAGGGTGCTTCCATGCACAACCTGCATCCATCTCTAGGGTAAAGTCTCTCTGGGGGAGTTCATGTTCTCCTTCTGTGTGCATGGTTCTTTTTATCGTGGGAAGTAATTTTCTTTTTCTCTCTCTCACAACAATGCACATTATCCACAGTTTTAGCTAGTGATTAAAACCAATAAAAACCAAACCATAACATTTACTTCATCACTTTAATATAAACTCTATTGCAGCTGCTACTGCTAAATAAATCACTTTAATTGTATAAATCACATTGTATCTGACCATGTTCATGTAACTTCAGAACATTAGATTGCATTGTTGTTTTGGAGGACATTTTGTAGCTCTTGTACTCTTCTCTCTGCTTCAAAAAGTTTAGCGGAATCTTTAGAGTTTTTCTTGAAACTCCAAATGCATTTCAGAAGTAGTGTGAAAATATACAAATGTTGCAAAGTCTGATATGTTTGAACAACTGATACAAAGGTGTACAGCATGTAAGTGTAAAATACCTTACTGTAGTGCTCAATAACAAAAAAAATCTTAGTCAGCAGAGCAGTTTTCAAGACAAGCCTCTGAAAAAAATCCATCTTATCCAATATTGTGCATCGTTTATAAATAGCGATTGAAAATGGCTGTGTTCTTCCAAACTGATTTGCAAATTATTGAAAATGAACTTTTGTCCAGTATAACAAGTTTGATGGCAAGACGTACAACTGCTGTTGACTCTTTAGAATAATTAATGACACTTTAACGCATAACTAAGAGGGAGTTACTGCAGAAGTAAAAGGCTACTGTCTATCAATGCTTCCGTAACTATAGTTAGCTTTGGCATGTCACCATTAACTATTCAGTGTCTAATGCCATGGTAAGTACGGTGTTAATTACCATGAAATTCAATAACTTCTGAATTTACCCATGAATCCTAAATAATAAAAAAAAAATGCTGAATGTGCCCACAGCCTGCTTGATTGCACTTCAGGCTATTTTAGAAGCATATGTCTGAGTAGCCTATCAGTAGTCTTTATATTGAGGGGCTATATGGGTTGCAGCAAGAATTTCTAGAGTGACTCTAATAATGATTATGAAAGAGTTGGGTGTCATCAGATAACATGTGTAGCTAGCTTCAAGAAAAATTTTATTTTTCTAATTGTATTCATGTGCTTGTACATCAAAATATATGACAACTTATTTTTTTTTTTACAATAATTTCAATACTACAAAAAAGCTAATAAAACTAGAGTTATTCAGAAGGTAGGACCATATCATTACAGTTAGGGAGGATACCTGTTTTAGGTCTGTTTTAGTATAATGTTATTATCTTGTTTGAAACACTTCTATTTTTCTCCAAAGGCCAAAACATGCTTTAGGTTGAATGAAGATCCTAAACAAACAAGGCAGATGCATACAAAAGTGAAAAAAAATAAAGAAAAATGCAAATTAGTTTTAAGTTATGTTATCCTTTAATAATAACAACAACGACAACTATAAAACAATATAAAATCTTATCATTATACTAAATTTCAAAATGCTTTTACATTCTACATAAAAATTCTTTCCAGTTTATTTTTCTTGAAGTCTTCAATTTGACACTTCTCAAATTGTTCTGTAGTGCGCACCCACACTTCCCCTCTTTTTTTTCGTCTGATCCACTGTACACTTTCACTTCATTACTGAAATATATCAAAACACCATTGAGATCCATTTTCATCTAGATGTATATTTATGCGACACTGCAGCATCGTTGGAGCACAGGTCAGGTGCTGCTGCTGCGTGTGTCCTCCGGAACGAGTGTGCTTTCCCTCTGGTCTCCTGTTAGTATGCAAAATGAGCCTGTGGGTGATGATGGGACTCCTGGAGCAGCAAAAGGAGCATGTCAGGACTCACCCTCATCGTCTGAGATTACAGACACAGCTTCACCTCCTGAACTCACACACCACACACTGAGGAATACAGGCGCATTACACACACCTCACGCTCACACACTGTCTGTCCCGCTGAGACCAGAGCTTAATGGAGACTTTCGTTATGAGGAAGGGATATGTGATTTGACTAGGACTTTGTTTAAAGTACTATGGATGTGCAAGTCATTTCCAATCTACTGTACAACTTTGATTTGCTATTAATAAAACAAAAAGGGAAAACACTTTCAAAAAGTTTTTACTCATTATTTACTACACAAGATCATACATAGTAGAATAAAATAGTGTTATGACATATATTAGTCAAAAGTATGACATTATTTATTAAAAATGTAATTCAGGGCCAGACTTACCCTTACGCCATGATTTCAGGGTCAATGTTTTATGCATCAATGGTCTCTATTTATTACCCTTCAAACTTGAGCTTTTAAACTGTAATTTCAAAATACCGCACTCCAGGATAAACCATTTTCACAGAAAATGTAACAAATTTACCTGTAAATTGCCAAACATGTTAACAAGTTACCATAGTGTTTATCATACAATAATTTAGCCAATTAACATAAAAACGCCAATTAACACTTCCAAAGCTAAAAAATAAATTTCACACAAAAAATCTTTTGTATCTTTTTTACAAGGCCATTTTTTTATTAAATAAATTAATTAGCCAACCAAATAAAAAAAAAATTGAGGCGCCAAAATGGTTATATCCTACTTCAGGATATTGGCACCAAAAATAAAATAAAAATATTTGACCCAAGGGGTCAACAGAGGTTTTGACTGGATATGGAAAGATGACCCAGATGCCACAGGAGAGCTCCTTCAAAGTCTTTACAGTTTTTCACAATTGCTAAACAGTTTTTTTCAATACATTTAACAACTTTCATAAACTTTTAACACAATTAGCACAACATTTGTCTAGGTAGGCGATACAATAAATTTTTTGTTGCTTTGATACAAAACACATTTAGTTAACATACATTTCAAATACTTGAACTTCTTTTACACTCAAGTTCCATCAACATAAAAAACTGTTATTTTAAAGCCAATTTTTTTCTCAATGTGTTATGATTGACTAAATGTTACTGTCGGAAAAAAAACATGTATTAGTGTTAGTGTTAGTACAACTGTATAATTGTATTTTTTAAAATTAGTTTTGGAGTGTTGTTAACAATGAAATAGTTTTGAAAATGAAATTAACTGTTTTGCAAATTGTGTGTTTTAACTGATTCAGTGCGTTAAGAGTTAAGCAAAATTGTTACACATATTGAAAATACTGTATTAACAATTGTGAAAAACTGTAATGAGGGAAGTAACAAAAACCCACTGTTCAAGAGAACAGGACAAACTTAAAGTCACTGGCAGAAGTCAGACGCAGGTTCAGCAAAACTGTAACAGGAGACCGATATCCAGGCTGAGACGCAGCTGCTGGACGAACTGTGGCCTCCAGGCAACTAGCCGACCGCAGGTAAGAACCTCTCCTCCTTTCTCTCCAGAAGGGAACGAGCACACACGAAGGGTCTGAGCACACACGAAGGGTCTGAACGGCACAAGACAACAGATGGACTATGCGGACTGAAACAGAGTGATCTCGATGAAAGCTTAACACATAGCAAGCAACAATCTGTAAATGACCTGAAGAGCGAGAAGCCTTAAATAGAGAGCCTAATCAGAAGGTGAGCAGCGGCACGTGAGATGATTGAGGGAAATCAGAGACAGATGACGAAAGGGAAAAACACTAATGACAGACAGGACTATGAAGGTTTTACAATTGCTAAGACGTTTTTTTTAAATGCATTTAACAAGTTTGCTTAACTCTTAACAAACCGACTCAGTTAAAACACATAATTGGTAAAACAGTTAATTTCATTCTCAACCCCCCCCCCCCCCCCATTGTAAACAAAACTCCAAAACTCATTTTCAAAATACAATAATGCATTTTTCAAAACACTTGCACGTGTTTTCTTCCGACAGAATATTTAGTCAATCATAACACATTGAGAAAAAAATGTAGCTTTAAAATGACATCGTTTTGGTGTTGGCGGAGCTTGAGTGTAAATGAAGTTCAAGCATTTGAAATGTGTGTTAACTGAATACATTTTGTATCATTTTGTAAAAAAAATTTGTTAATTGTAGAACCTACATTGACAAATGTTGTGCTAATTGTGTTAAGAGTTTAGGAAAGTTGTTAAATGTATTGAAAAAAACTGTCTTAGCAATTGTGAAAAACTGTATTATGGAAGTTGTGCAATTTTAGGAGTTCATATATTGCTCTGTATATATAAGGCTTGATCATTTAATTGAATGAGCACACTCTGTGTGTGCAATAATGGACTGAATGATTAGGTGAACTTTTACATATGCAAACATGGAGAGATTTGTAAGCCATCACCCACAGATCAGACACTGCACTGGTTTAGGAGTCAACAACTGCTAAAAATACACAGAGGAAGCTTTGTTTTCAAAGAGGTCTATCGACAAACTCTGATGGTGGAGCTTGCTGGTTGACCCACCATTTATATTCTCTTCTAAATACAATAGATAACAGCATATTCAGAGGAAATGAGAAAAAAGCATTAAATTAAAATATAAATATAAAAAATATATATTTTACAGTAACGATCAAACACATTTTAATCAAACTCATGTATTTGCCAGGGCTCTAGTTTTTAGCCTTTATTAGTTTAATTTGTGTAATTGTCCATGAGGTCTTTGAGCTGAGTCTTTAATGTGTCGTTTGAAGTATTTCCGTCTTCAGATCTGTGGAAATGAAAATGTGCTTCATGGGAACACATGAAGAGATCATCAGACATCTATGTATGACGTGACCCAGCATGAGCTATGCATCCATAATGAAATATACATTTAAATTGGGCTTCAAAATGGAGCTTTGAGGACTGGAACGAATACGTCAAGTGCAAATGGCTGGATTGTGTGAAAGAGCGTAAGGAGGCGACTCTGAAAATGATTAAGTCTCTCTCATCCTCATTAATGATGTATGGTCTTGTAAAAGACCCAGGTAGCTCTTCTCAAAGAGAAGCGAGTAGGAGAGGAACAGGTTCTTAAAGGCCTCTGATGGTCCAATTCACGTCTAAGTTTTTAATCAGTTTCCTAAGGCACAGAGGGAGAAGGGTAGAGCTTCGTCCCCTGTGATCTTTCTAGAACTGCGGGAAATGAAAGCTCCCCACTCACACCATTCATTAGAGGCCACGCAAATTTCATGCAAAGATCTTTCAAAGCTACCCATCAGGAAGATGACAAGATATGAGGGGGATACAGGGTAACAAGTGCTTGTTAGAGATACTTTATGGATATTATGGTGAAAATACAGGTCAGGGAAACTGATTGAACTTCTAAGGCCCATTTCATCCAAGCAAACCCAGCAAACACACCTGTTTGAATGAGTTCTCTTGAAAGTTTCCAGAGTGCCTATTGAGTTGCATGCTGACAGCTGGTTTAGTTTGGCATATAAATGACCCCTCGACCAATTTCCCCTCGGATGAGATCATGCCCCAGCTGCACTTTCCCCATTATCGCTCTTCAATGATTGGCTAATGTCTCCTCCATAAATATTTGCCATAACAGCGGACATAAAGCCACACGATTGGTTTTGCCTGATCAATACAGACAGACGCCTTCTCGGCCAATCAGATGCAGCCAGGTCCCTGATGGGCAGTAGGTGGATAATCTGTTTTGAGAGGGAAGTTAACGAGCTGTAACGCCTTTACTGCATGTTCTGCTCCTCACAGGGATACGATTTCAACCCCGTATACTCACGGTTAATTCAGACAATTTACACTGGAACTCCAGCAGGCTGGGAGGTCCTGACCCTTCACCCTATGTTTTAAACTTTTCATTAAGTGCACAGATTACTGGGTTCTACCCCACCTGAAGTTGTCTAAGTGAGAGGCAATTTCCAGAGCTGTGCTGTGAAATGATTTTAACCTCATGAGAGGAAGGCAACTCTGTAGGGATCAGTTACCCTTACAGCAGACCTGTGTACTGGCCAGCAGAGGAGGGAAAACATTAATGTGGATATTAATTAATAAAAGATTTTGTAGTAGGCTTGGAGTTTTACAGAAAGCATAATTTTTGTAAAGCATTTGCATTTTTATTTTTTTTTTATTATTATCATGTGTTCAACCTTTTAAGACCAACATTCTAGCTTTAATGCTCTAAACTGAAAGTTTTGTTTCATTGGCATTAGCTTTTATAATCTCAGCGCACTAAAAGTTGAATATTGAAGGTAGAAAAGTGTTCTTTTTCACAGGAAGTTTATGTGGAGCAATCTGTGTACAATTAAAAATGCTGTCATTCAGGTTTTCTTGTTCAAACAAACAAAAACAAAGAATAATGAAAAATTTGTTTAACCTCTGAAAACAAAAGAAAATGTATATAATTGTCATTTTCTATTGAAAATCATTCTTAAGCACATCAGTGGTTCAAACATAATTTTACAATTATTGACTGTATGTCACCCATAGCTTTCAGGATCAGAAAGCAGTTTAAGAGTTTACGCGAAGCAGTCACTGATTTACCCCAAAAGGCACCATTTGGTGTATCAGAAAGGATAAGAAAAAGTCTTTAATAATGGCAAAACTTTTTTCTTACTATTATCAAAACAGTAAAACGACACCTCCTCAGAGTTTTCCTATTTAAAATAGCTATGAGAATAAACAAAAAAATTGTGACCAGGGAATTTTCATATAAGACAACAAGACTTTTTAACATGGGTGTCACTGAGAATCTGCTCACTTCAGGAACCTCAAGTTATATATATATATATATATATATATATATATATATATATATATATATATATATATATATATATACTGAAATATCTGCTGAAGTCCAGATGTTAAAGTTGAAAGATGTTGAGCAAAAAAAAAGTTTAAGAACAAAAAAGGAAATAAAAAAGAACTGAAAAAATATTTGAACTTTTATTATTAGAAGTGTTATTTTTTTAAAGATGATTTTCATCATGTAAATCAGGAGAATCTTTTGAAAACAAAAAATTATGCTAAAAATTCTCCCTCAAAATTATATTATTTGTCTTCTTTGGTAATTTGTCTATTTGCTGATTGCCATCTAATAACAGCACACCCAAAAGTCAAGCTCCTCTGAGACCTTCAAACACTGTGGATTAACCCTGGCCAGTTTAGCCCTCCTCTGACTCAAGGAAATGCATTGACGTTCAAGCGGCTGTGCAGGATTCATTGTGAATGCAGGCTGTCTCTGTGTCGGACAGTAATTGATAAAGTCTGGAGTGGAAGGTGAAGAGACATCCCAGCAGGAAAGAGCGTGACGAGAGCTGTACATCGGGCCCATGTGTCATCTTACATTACACGCCTTAAACAGCCTCCGCCACTCCCCCTGTTTAGAGCCACTCTTGCATGGACATTAATATTAATATTGTAAGTGTGTGGATCTGTGCAGGCTGACAGAAAGGAGCATGAGAGAACTGTGGGAGGTTTGATTCTAACATGGACTTCAGAGTACTCAATGTGTTCCGGTTAAATCAGACTGACTGGAAAGTTTTTCCAAGTGTTCCCCAGGTTGGTTGACTCACAGTTTGATGAAGTTTTTTCTTGAAAGATGGTGGACTTATAAAATACAGGAGTATCTTGTCTTACATAAAATCTGGCTTTTTGTTTTTATACAATGTTTCCCATTATTCTCTTAGCACAGTTACATACAATACATTTTGAAAGCACTTCTTCAATAAATAAAAATCTACCCTAGGATAGACTAGTATATTCAACTCTTTGGTATGACTTGTACAGTTCTATAGTGAATATTCCTTCTACACAACTTTTGTTAACATGACTAGCTGTTGTATATGCGAGGGTGAACATCTTTTGAGTAAATATCCAATTGAAATACACTTGTACATGTAAATATTTGATGACCACTAAAATTAGGAAAAAACAACTGACTAAAAACATATATGCAGCAGCGTTAGCACCCTCAGACCAGTAAAAGGGGGACTTTTTTATATATATCAATTGTACTTTTTGATAAATATTTAGTGACATTTAGTAGTGCATTTGTGGGAGCAGAATGTTTTTAGTTGTAATTATTTTGTCTGATGAAAAAAGAAGCATATTTAAGCCTTTACAGTATACATAATGAGTAATAACACTCAGTAATTATATATTTATGAGTATGTATATACAATACCTATTTTAAACCAAAAGCTGGAGTTTTAAAACTGAAAGCTCTTTGTGCATTAAGTTATTGCCTTTAATAAGAACGAGTCAGAATCTCTGAAACGAGTCTTAGTTGAAAGCGAATCTTGTAGCCCACGAGCTCTAACGTCATGTTGTACAGCCTCCAAACATAGAGTTAGCAGCTAACAATTTACACACTCACATGCCCTGGCTATGCAAATCTTTCACAGTTATTGACATATAAGACAGCAAAATGTTATTTATATTTTATAGAACTACTGCACTTAATCTACTACACCTGTTGGATCGAGAGGAACCAAGGAGCTGGAGAAGACGTTCGAGTCCCCAGGGGCAAAATGTCACATGTATCACTACGAATTGACACAAGCCATGCCGGACACCTCTCCGTACAGATCAGCCGAAGCTGACACCACTCAGCACGGCTAAAGGCGAATTACCACTTTGCAACGCCCAGAAGGCTGCAACTCCTGTGACGGAGTGGGCTCTCAAATGAAAGGGGGCAAGGGACATCGGACACTGTGCATGAGGTAGATATGGCCTTAATATAACTTTCAGTTTGGACAGAGACAATACAACTCTCTTGTAGGCAGGTTAGCCATAGTTCAATGGGGCAGCTGCTCAGGTCTACTTGGCGAGAGTGACACCAATTAATGAACCGACCCCACTTGCTGGGATAACAAGCCCTAGAGAGGGTGAGCACAGGCATGACCAGATCTGCTAGACTACCAGGGGATGGAGTCGCAATTCGTGATAGGGGTTTCCACCGAGACAGTGCATCATCTGTATGGTTAAACCTGCTGGGGACACAGACTACAACTAGTCACTGACACTAAAGCAGGCTGACAAACAGGAGAGCGTATCCTTCCTTATCGATTGGCATAGTCCACCGCGTTGTCCATCCATGTGCTTCTGGCAAACTGCACCCGACCTGGTCTTGGACGTGTTTAGCTGGTCCTACAAGGGAATGTGAGAACGTCAGAAGTGAGACACCTGATGTCTTTCCAACGATGAAGGTGGAAGCAGCAACAAGGTGTCATGTTCAACCTTATTTGCCCTAATTACCTGCACACAGTAAAACTTGGTACTTGAACCAGTCCTGGAGTGGTCTCATATGGAGTAGCCAAGCTTATTATTGCCACTGTGGAAGCCATATGCCCCAAGAGCTACTTAGTGACCATTGTTTGTGCAGAAGCTGACTGCCACCCAGGCTAGTTTGCATTTGGTGTCACACTCTAGAATTTGTCTTTGAATGGAGACTGCATTCAGATCTGCAACAAAAGCCTCCTAGCTATGCACATTTCCCAGGGAATTCAATGTCAATCTTCATATGTGGTGGCCTCCCCTCCCTCCAAGGGGGTCGGGTTGGTGGTGAAGCCCGCTTGGTAGCTGGACTCTCAGGCGGCATGTCCTAAGGCCACTGATGATTACAGGGGCCCCCTGGACATAGTTGCTCCTCTGTTGACTCCTCTCAGCCACATAGGTTGCTGTCTTGTCCTGTGGGTCTGAACAGTGGAGGATTGAGGAGGGTGTCTTTGGCACTAAGCAGGCTGTGGGGGCGTCTTCCTAGAAGGACACCCGCCACGTCATCTTTGCCATGGTGTCAGAGTTCTACTAAACTCTGCCTGCTTCTTGATTGTAGAGGCGTGTGGCATGGACATCTCCCTCGACACCAAAAAGGTCACAGGAGCTTGAGGACAGGCAAAAATGTATCTCTTAAGTGCAAGTCTGTGGCAGCTCTTTGGTCTTAATAAGACTTGGGCAGCAACTCCCCTCATGCATCTCTTCAAAACATTGGCCTGAGCACCTTAAGGCTTCCATAGCATACAGGGCAGCGGCAGGTTGAAACAGTGCAGGATAGGCTTCTGCAATCAGCTCCAGCAAAAAGCTGAGCTGGGGGGATTGAGTTCTCAGCTGATCACACCAGGTGGCATGATTGACTAGGGAAATATGCACTGTAGAGCCCCCTCTACTTAGGAATTGCTTAAACAATGATGTAACAATGGAGATATGCGATTAAGCTCACCAGAGTCTCTGGATGGTACAATTGCGCATCTCTTGTCATCTCACTGGAGCAGACAGTGGACGCCCTAGGGGAGCGAGAAGAATGAAGCTCAACACCTGTAATCTTCAGAAACCTGGGCTCACCGGCTCTTCCTGTTGGTGGCCTGAATTACGCCAGCCTCAATTTTAAGATGTTACCAGCCAGAAGAGCATAAATAACACAGTCTAAGCTCTTCAAATTTAGCCTTAGAGTGTAACGTTACGCCCCAAACTCTCGAGACTGGCTGTCCTTCAATGCTATCAATCCATCGTATCTGCACAGTCAACATATCTGGTAACATGCTTTAGCTGAAGCGCTCACACTTTTAATCAAATGCTTACTTTTTTGTGGTTGTTGTGGGAAAGCAGCAAAAACCTGCTGCTTTCAATGACTCCAAAACTCTGGTACAGCTGGAGAAGCTCACTGGTTGCCATAATCACCAGACCTACTAAACCACTTGCAAAGCACAAAACACAGCTTATGTTTGGTCCTTCACATGCCGCTCATGTGTGGTGAGGTTCGACTCCAGACGAAAACTGAATATTTTGGTAGTTTCGCTCCCACTTATGACAGCATACATGATTACATAACTATAACTACTGATTAGCCTTTTATATGATGCTCCTTTAGTCATCACTGACATACGTCGAGTGACCGACTGAAGGGGAATTAAATTTTAGCCTCTCTATGCATATGAGAACATATAGAGTTCTTTGCCTCAGCACTCAGGAGAAAGGAGTGTGGAGTAGGAGAAAGAAAGGGGCTTGCATGTTTTGCTAAAATTTGATTAAATTTCACAAACCGTTTTTAAAGGTTTACAGGTTCATTTCAATGTATAGTTTGTTTTTGTGAACAAAGAAATTGATCAAAAATCAGTGAAGATTGATCTTACTAACCTGTATTCCTTGCACTAGTCATACACGTTTGCAAAGCACCAGGCAATTTGCAAAGAAGTAGCGATTTTATCTGTGTTTGTGTGTTGGACGCTTCAGAAGATCATTGAACAGACGGTGTGTGGTTCATCTGGTTCCAGCGCTGCTTCAGTTAAAGAATCAATCCTGTTTGCATCAACAAACCTTTCTTATTCCTCTACCAACACAAGTTTGAACTTGGCACCATTTGCAGTGAGTTGATGCCATGCAAACCTTCATATCAAAATAGTAGTTGGATTTGTGGAGGGGTTCGAGGAGGGAGAGGGTGGGGGGTGATTTGGTGTGAATGGCAGCACTGCCCCTGCGGCGGTGGCTCAGTGTTGATAAGGAGATTAGTCCCCACAGAGGCTCATCGTTCCTCACAGAGAAATTAAAGGCTGCCAGTTGTTTTCTCTCTCTCTCTCTCTCTCTCTCGCTCTTCTCTCTCTTCACGTGACATCTCTCTCTGCCCAATTTCCTGTCCTACCACAAATTAAGAATTTCTTAAGAAATGAAGAGGTTTTGTGCGAGCCCCTGAGCAGTACCCTAACTTCCCTCTTCCTGTCCAAGTCAACATGATCTTCAAAGTTCTCGGTATAGCAGTGACAGGGTAATTATCAATAAAAAATTATTTAACATTGCCTCAATGTCTCCTCTCTGACAATGCCTAATAAGTCATAAGGGTAGACATCAATCAAAGTATGCTGGTCTTGGTGTAGTAAATATTCCCATAAGTTCAGGCAAATTACCTTGTTATGTGGTGGCTCTGCATGGGGGAGCTGTAGCGGGAGAGGATCATCTCTGGGAGGGCTAGCATATGTTTAGGGGAGTCGGCTGAATTGGATTACTAATAAGGTGAAAACCTCCAAGAGGAAGTCAATGACATTTAACGTGTTTGTTCAAATTGAATAAATTAATGTAGTTTTATTTGTATTATTATTGCACCTTGGATCCAAGAACTTAGATTTCATATTATATATATATATATATATATATATATATATATATATATATATATATATATATATATATATATATATATATATATATATATAATCTTACATAAGATCTACAATCTAATTATTAATATATGAGGGACACCAGTACTTTGAAGAGTTCTAAGGAGAATCTAAGATAGTGGTAAGAAAAGTGTTCTGCAAACTGTTTAGGATGTGACAGGGTAGAATGCTTAGTATATTTTTATGCTGCTAAATTATATTCTAAATTGCATTACTGTTTGCAAGTGGTGAATGTAGTTTTTTTGTGAACTTGAGATAAATAAGACAATTCATTAATTTACTAGTGCCAGCAGCGGAAGTTCTCTACAGTTTTAAAATAATTAAATATATATATAACAATTGACAACTATAATGCGCGCCTTCAGTCAGGTTTAATCTTCTGCATTGTAACAATTTTACAATATGGAATAAAACATATAAGTATGAACAAAGTATGAAGTTTTATAAGTGTGTTACTTTTGTGCATTTTTTACTATTTGATTTATTAAAAAAGAGCGATGAATGCTGGTTAGGGCCCTCTGTGAATTTTTTCTTAGGGCCCCAAGAGTGTGTGGTAACAGTGTTAGACCTGTTACAAAAAAGGGCACTGCTGTAATTTTTTGTGCTTTCATTAAATGTTAAAAAGCTAACGATGTTAACAACAAATCAATAAGTATTGACAAGCACAATGTTTATGTTCTTTTCATGTAAATGTTCTCAGTTTTGGCTGTCACGGTGGCGCAGTGGGTAGCACAGTCGTCTCACAGCAAGAAGGTTGCTGGTTCGAGCCTCAGCTGGGTCGGTTGGCATGTTCTCCCCATGATCGTGTGGGTTTACCCCTGGTGCTCCAGTTTCCCCCAAAAGTCCAAAGACATGCGATATAAGTGAATTGAGAAAAAAACAATTGTCCATAGAGTGTCAACATGAATGTATGTGTGTGCGTGCGCATGTGTGAATGTTTCCCAGCAATGGGTTGCGGCTGGAAGGGCATCCGCTGCGTAAAACATATGATGGAATACTTGGTGGTTCATTCCGCTGTGGCGACCCCGAAAGGGAATAAGCTGACAAGATAATGGTTGGATGTTCTCAAATCTGCATTGACATTTAACACTAGAACAAATATTTTACTAGTGTAACATGCTGGGCTGCATTGTTTTTTGTTTAGTTTTTTTAATAGTTTTTTTAGTGATTGTTCACATATTAGAAAGAACTGCTTCCCGTTTTTAAGCAGTATTAATTTTATCATACACCCTATACTGATGCAGTCTGTTTTTAGTGTTGGACAAACTCATCGTACTCACCTCTGCATGCTCAAGACGGGATACAAAGAGTTTACTATTTAGGGTTTTGCGAATATCAGTATTTTTCTTTCAATTGATTTTTTTGTTGTTGTATTTTAGTGATTATTCATTTAATTATTAACATTACATCATATATTTTCTACTCAATATATTTTCATATATTGTCCTACACAATAAATCCTAATAGAATAGCCATATAATTGTATTGATTTTACTCAAAACATTTATTCCAACTATTTATAAAAATAATATTACAAGTTCCATTTAACTCATTGTATTTAATGTCTATTATTTAATATGATTTATTCCAAGCTAATAAATGAACGCTTCTCAGCATTGACTGCTGGGACAGCTTAGTTCTTGTAGAAAATCAAATTAATCCTCTTCACTGATAAATTAACTACCATCATCTCACCATCATTCCCATGTCTCGCCTCCAAAAAACACAGCCCACATAGCCACCAAATCTACCCCGAGGCCAAACGTGACCAGCCATTAGAAAATTACTTGCGGACACCTCACAAGATGACGGCCATGTTAATGACTCAAACAAAAGTGCTGAAGTACAATGATTGACGCATTTAGGACTGTGAAATTTCTCACATCACACAATGCCAAGCATTCATTCCTTCGTGCTCTTCCAATTGAGGAGAAAACGCTCTTGTGCCGGTGCCATTATTCCTGCCTCCTCTTCCAGCATCTCTCAGCCTCAGGCCAAAGACTTCCCACATTGTAATCAGTCCAAATGAACCACAAATACCAACAAGAGCCACCGATACAGGCCTTTGAGTGTGATTAAATGGCGTTTGAGGGCATATTTCATTGTTATAATTTGCCATTGAATTGAGGCAAATCGGTAATGGAGAAAAGAATAGAATTGAAATAAATCCCTTGTAGGTAATTTACGTTTTTCACAAACAAGTTTGCCTGAAGGAAGTATGGCCTGGGTCTGGTGACAACACGGCGTAATGAAAGCAAAGCCTTTAATGTGGTTTGCTTCTGTTAAATTGATTCCAGCATTTGGAAGAGAGCATTATCTAATGAATTTACTCTGAATAGAAAGCAATTAAAAGGACACATCAGGCTGATTAACCCCAATGTCACCCATCAGCCACAATTGATGTGCTCTTTTAAATGATTTTCATAAGAAAAACTGGAGCAGATTTGCAGTCTTTCTGCCCTCGACTAATCCAGACAAATTAATGAACAAAAAGTTAATTTCTGTGATGACCCTGTTCCACTCTGACCTGGATTACTCTGCTTCCTAATACAGCCTGTGTCACAATGTTAAGGACTAATCAGCTTTTTCCCCCCTTTTTCAATCAACTCATTACCTCTGACTGTAACTGGAAAGCAAGTTCAGGATTTAGCTAACCTGATATTTTCAAGGAGGGCCGTAAACAAGCTTAAAAAGAGCTTTCTCAGAGCTGGGCAATTTATTTTTCTTCTCTCCGCTGACGAGGCCAGAGTTTGCAGTTTTTATTTAATTAATAAGCTTTTCTCTTTCTCATTGTGCCATGACCTATATCCATAAACCTGTGTTAATAGTTCACCCCCTATAAAATGTTTTGATTTTCCTTTTTAATTGAGTTGAGGCACTTAAAGAACTTATTTTGCATGCAAAAACCCTATAATCTTGGGATGATGAAAAGAGAGGGCCTGGGCTATTGGTGCAGTGACTTTTGGTTCAAGACGAGATATTTTAATATAAACTCCAAAATTGTCAACTGCAGCCACATATGTGTTTAGATGTTAAATGTTCATTCTTTACTTAGTTTTCTTTGTTCACAGTTTAAGATTAAGCTTTTCTTATTTAAATTTTCCCTGAAGGATCTATTCTCATTAATATTTACGTACTTTTTTGTTTGTCTCTTATTTTAGTCGCCTTAGTTGTATAGTGCTTTTGTCCAAGTAGTTTTGCTATAAAACAAGCTCATAATAATATTAATAATAAATATTATGATAATATAATTATAATAAAAATACAATTGCTAAGACAGTTTTTTTCGATACATTTAACACAAGGCATATCACTTAGAGACAATGATTCACATGTGCCTTCCCCTAGTTTTAGACACATTAGACCGAATGAATGCAATTTCAACAAAGAGCGCAGTGAATTTAATAGGCTAAGGCATTATTTTTGACAGCGATATTATAAATATTATTTTTTATTACTATTTTGGTCAATTAATGACCCGGAGTAAAATGGGTTAAACAAAATTTTGAAAGCATAAGAGATGTAATCCATTCTAGAGGAACTATTTTTTTTTTATTCTACAATTATTTGTACTTGAATCTAAAAATAGTCAAACTTTAAAATGAATGCTATATTGTAACTGAAGTAGAGTACAAACATGCATGCAGAGTGAATCGACTATTTCCACACCTACTGAGATCCACATAATTCATGCAGTGACCTTCAATATTAATAGAAGGGAAAAAATGCCCTGCAAACAGAAACAGCTATAATTTCCACCCGGTGGCCAGGTTGCTGCTGGAAGACTAATTCATGTCACACAGGAAACAATAATACGATTTAGTTAAGTTGACATTATATAGCACTTGTTCATAAATTGATACAAATCTTTTAAACCAGCACATTATAAATGATTTAAAATGCTTTGAAACAAAAATTGTATCTATGCCTGATGACACACAGAAGCACATATACACTCTGTCTATCATCAATGCCTTGAATATTTTCAATAAACCTTACAACACAATAAGCAAAGTGATTCCTACCAATAAGCGTGCAAATTCTTATCTGTTTAACAGTACACATACAGTCACTGCCAGCCACTTACAATTCAATTCCCTTAAACCAGAGATAGAGATTATGCTCTTGTTCCAAAGCCGGACTGTTTGAGAGGACCCTGGAATTGCCATGAAATTGCCACTGAAAAGTATCAGGAATATGAAATATTTTCTTTAATTTACTCTGGATTTATGTGATATGATAAATTGATATTAATGATATATTAAATTTGATTATATGTAGATATGCTAATATTACAAAACAATATCTGTGACAGAAAAACGAGAGACAAACACTAAATGAAGTTTTTTTCTTTATACTTGTAAAAACTCATATGTGCATTTAACTCATATGTGCATTTAAAATGGGAGGGAAATCATTGCATTGAATTGAAAACAAAATTGAAACAAAAACTCAAAAACATTTGAACTAGGTCCTGAAGATTCTGAGTGCCAGATTGGGCTAATCTATTATCATGAGGGTGAAGAAATGGCCACAGCAAAAGTTTTTTTCCCCCAGCATGGGTTCAAATTAAAACATTTTCAGCTCTGACATCCTCTGCTCAGCGTGGTGTTGTATCGACTGCGATTTCGCTACCAGCAGCTCAATACCACCTGAAAATCAATAGACGGGGAGAAGTTTTGCCCACATCTTTTTTTCCACTTGACAAATCCTTTAGCGAGCAGCTAGTTTATTCAGTAGCGGCCATGGCCATTAATGCCTGTGTCATGTTTTTCTGCACTCATCTCCATGGCCTGCTGATAATGATTTTGTATCATGTTCGGCTTGTCATGCCTGTCAACTGTGTAGAACCATTTGACCAGAAGGAGGGGAAAACGCAGGCTGGACTATTGATTCCAGCTTCTCCATGTCACTTGTTGGCTAGGATTTAGCTATTGATGAGGCGGAGAGGGGAAACAAGCTTGCTCCCCAGTGGCTGACTTACTAAGGAGAGCAAGAAATGCAAAGTTGGGGAAAAAATATTCAGCTGGAGTCCCAATCCTTGGGATTCCACCATCGATTGGAACACACCTTCATGTTGCTTCTTCTTCTTTCTTAGTCAATGAGACCAATCAGAAAGGTCTGTTCAATTGCTTATTACTATTGTTGCAAAATGATTGCATTCTGCAGGTCTCCAGAATAAAATTGGTGAATAAGTGTGTCAATCTTAACCTTTTCTATCATTGCTGTTATACAAGAAGATTGAAAAAATATGGTGAGATATAAACCCTCATCCTCATCCAGCTTACACATATTTTCATAGTTTTCAGAATAATGTTATACTGATTATTTATTTGAAATAAATTGTTGTTGACTGACAATCATGCACTGCGCAATTTCATTTTGTTATTCTGCTTACCTAAGAATTAATCGGTCTCCAGAGTGTTACTACAGGGGCTGATTTCATGCTTTTCAAAGAGTTTATGCAGCCTCATCTTTATTTCTCATTGGGTATAAAAACTATTCGATTTTTTTATACATCCAGTTAAATTTGTGATTATCTGATGTTTGCTATACATTATATTTGAAGACAATAACACTTTTTTTCAAAATAATTAGGCATGAAACATGAAAATACATGGTGATGCAGTTGGTGCCATCTTCTCACTTAGAAGGTTGCTGTTTTTTTCGAGGTGAGAACCCTACAGTGGACTGGAAACCTGTACAGGGTGTAGTCTGCCTTTTTTCCCAAAGTGAGCTGTACATTACCATAAAAAGATCCAAATGAAGCTGAAAGGAATAAACAGGTATAGAAGGTATGAACACCACACAGATGTGGAAGGGTGATGGGTTCTAGTCAATTTCCAGTGTGTGCATTATATGGTAGCTATGCAGTGAAGATTAAGATTCATTTAAAAACAACCCCCTTAGTAAGTAGAGTCCAAAACTTTAAGACCAGTCTATCAGAAGCACACTTTAACTGAGTTTGACTGATATCGCTTTCATATCATCTGGTGAAACTGATTGTCCTGTGAGAATATAACATAATAGAAAGAAAAGTCCATCTAATTCATCATGTAATTCTCTTTTTGTCACAACACTGCCTCTAATCTGATGCAACTTTTAAAAAGCTTGAAACTCCAGCATTTAGATTGAAAAATGCACTTAAAGTGATAAAAATCCACCCTGAAGGATGGAAAAATGAGCGCAGTAATAAAATAGACTGAACGAGGCAGGATATGTTATTCGTCTCCACCACTTTTTCATCCAGTATCGTTCACAAATGTCAATCCTCAGCTCTGATACTGTATTCACCTCATCCAGTGCTGAGATTACATTTAGATATGGAGGAGTCTCTCAGTTTCAATTCAGCTTATCTGGGTCTCCACACAGCACAAACAAACCCTTCTTCTATGGTCTTTTTCTTCAATTTGCACCACTCGCTTTCTATAGCATTCTAATACACCAGTCATGTGTGGCCTATTAGGGAACATGCAAGAACTTTATTTATTGTAAAGACTGTCCTGAAGAGTATTTCTTAACATGCATGGCATTTGTTCAATGCATTTATGTCCATGAATCTATTTTTTTTTTTTTTCAAGATTCATCATAATAAGCTATCGATGAAGGGTTGTTCCCTTGCCACTGTCAACAAAGGGTTCGTCAACTTGGCTTATCTATGCTTTAAAATTATATAGAGAATCTAAAAGATTTTAAGGTACACTTTAACTGGGAAAATTATAGATTAAGTTTTGCAATTTCCAGGTCACATTACAGTCAATGTCAGAATCAGTCTCAGGGTGCTTTTACACCTTTAGTTTGAGAATATTTGAACCAGAGTGTGTTTCCTGTGATTTGACTGCTTATTATGTAGCGTGACCTCAAGTGTGTACCGAAAGGCCCAAAGCAAGTACATTGGGTCCTGCTCAAAGAGATGGTGTTGGTGCGCTTCTGAAATCTGTAACACTTTCCTTGTGCAGAAAAAATAATTTGAACTTTAGTTTTTCTTAAGTGATGCATTCAAACCATTTTATAATTATAACTAAGCACCCGTCACCTGTTTGATTTTTGAGACCTCAAGATATGTTGTTCATGGAGTGAACACATGGCTCTCTGGTCTTAACTGGGTTTTGTGAGAATGTAATCCCTGACAATTCCTATAGAGAGCCATCGGGGATCGGTTTGGAGTCTTTATTGTCTTGAAAAATCAGTTCAATGAAAAATCCACAAACATTTCATTTTATTTTCCTTCTATTTAATTCATTTCATAACAAAACATAACATACATAGTAAAAATGTACATTAATAATTAGCATTGTTAAAAAAGTAAAGATAAACATAACGTATTGTTCAAAAGTTTTTGCCATGGAAAAGCCCTTCATGAAACCCCAGTCTGCTCTAAATTTGCTGTCCAGGAAATAACTTTTTGATGCAGTTTTCTACAGTGAGTCTTGTTGCTGTGCTCAGTGTTACATTGAAAAGACAAGTTTGGCAGAGTTTGGTTGTTCCTCAACCAGTTTTAAGCCTTTAACAAGGTTGTTTTTTTTTCAGTTTATTATTGGGTTTCTGAAAGTTGAAAATATTGTCATTATAGTTGTGGTCTGGTGGATAAGGAGATCGACTAGTGATCGGGAGTGTTCTATCTAACACCAAATAGATGTTTAACATTAAAGGGAATATATGACGATGTGTTTTCATGTATTTGAAGAATGTGGGTTAAAAATATAAGAATTAATTTAATCTTATCCCAATTTATTTTTAATTAAATCAATACATTTTTACTTTCTGTAATTCTTGTTTAATATTTTGATCAATTCAGGGAATTCTGTAGTTTGTTTTTACGCCCTTGTTAGTTTTTGAAGTACCACTTCTTTTGTTCTGAAAATATTATATTTACTCATTTTAGCTGTTAATGTTTCCTGTGTAAGATTCTTAACAAAATAAAAGAGTTCAATCATTTTGTACATACAATGTCCTGATGGATCAGATTTCTCCTGTTCTATTTTTAATGTCCATAAACTCTTGAAGAGACAGTGGAGGGGGAGGGGCTGGCTTATGAGGCCAAGCTCTGCTCTGAAAGAGCCGTCCCTTTAAGGAAGCATCTGTTGTGTTGAAGGACAATGTCCAGTGCAGGACGTTCATGTGTTCCAATGTGGTGGGAAAAGACCAAGCGTTGCTCTCTGTACAAACTAAAACCATACATTCTTACAGCCGCACACACAAGGCAAAGTGAAAAACAGATGTCATAACTCATTGACATAATGTTTAAATTAAATACAGAAATGCTAGGCATGCTTGTGTTTCTAATCAAGAGTTGTTTGCAGTGCATTTTGAGTTCATTACATGAGTTAATGATCTTGTAAAAATGTGGAAACAAGTTTAACAAACCCACACTTGTAAAATGCTGCCTCAGTTAAACTAAGCTTGGCAGAGAATGTATAATGTAAAGTCGTTAAAGAGAAAGCACAGCTAAACATGAAAATGACATCACATAAACTCCTTTTTCTTTGGACTTAAAAACTGATGTTTTATATAATTTTAAAACTCATCGGATTAATTTGTCAGCATTCTTATTCAGAAATGGACAGACCACGTGCTCTGCGTGATTCCAAAATGGACCATGATGCTAGTCCACACACACACACACACACGCACACACACACACACACAAAAACACAGGGTCAACAAAATTTCAAATTCAAGCCCAGTCTTTCCAATGCAAAATATTTTACATTCATGAAAATTCTTGTGAAAAATACAGTTTTTCAATAGTATTTCCTACCTTCTTGGCATATTAAGTACATTTTCCACTACATTTAAGCAACCACAAATTATATACAGACCCAAATGTCCTTTTTGAACTCCTTGTGTATGATCATGACAGAATATTCATAGAAATTATTCCCACAAATTAATTTAAGTAACCCAAAAGGCCATATTAGAATCTCTTAATCTAGGATGGTGCCGACATCTGCTCCTTCTTATTCATCCTTAACTTCCAATGTTACACTCCAACCATTAGTCAAGAAAATTTGAGGGGAAAAAGCCATATAAGAAAACCTGATAAATTCACTATTCAGCTTATGAATCTTAGAGGGTCCTTAAGGTCAGGTGTTGCTAAACTTTTGCAAAACATGTTATTCGAAGGTAAGAGACTATCCCAAAAAGGTCACCAGTCAATCACAAGGTTTAAACCACTCCACAATTACTGGATAGAATCCAGGGAGCTCAAAGCAAACTAACCCAAGCATGGGGAGAATATGCAAATTCTGATCATACGCATTTTGCCAAATTAAAGCCCCAACACACAAAATAAAAAGATCACAGAAAGATGTGGGTTATTCATTTTTGGAGCTGTTACAAATATTAGCCTGCCATTAAAATGGCTCCTTTCCAAAATCCTAAACAATTTAAAAATAAACCTTTTTGCGTACAAAAAAAGTTTGCATATCAAATGAATGATCATTGATCAATTGTGATATAATGATAAATAATGATTATGATCAATTTTTATATAAAGTGTCCTAGCAATGGCATTACAGTGTTCTCCTCCTGTGTGTATGTTTTTTACTTCTCATGTTACCTCTCATAACATAAAAACATACAAACAAATTAACGATTAAATGCAGTACCTCACTACAAGAGTATCCAAATTAGATACTTTTACAACTTCCATATGAACTCTGTATTCTTTCAATAATTAATTACTAGCTACTAATTAATTGTTAACATTACTTAAATCTGCATTTGGGACCTCTCTTGTAATGCTGCTTTGAAGCTACCTCTTCAAAAGTGTTAAATAAAAACATTTAATTTTACTATTCTTTTTGCTATTCTGAGTTACAGAAAACAAATGAATAACAAGAAAGGAAAAGAAGAAACATCTGCCCTTGTTTGGTTCCTATACATTCAACTCACAACGGGAAAGCATCTTTTTTATTTCACTTTAAAACATCGCTTCTTCATCTGAACACATTTTTTTTTCTAAAACTGTGAAATACCTTTGCTTTTTTGTCAATTAATAACTTAAGGTGTTTAAAAACATTACATGTTAGTTTATGCCTTGACTGCAACTGCATTCCTTTTATCTTAAGCAGAATTTTTAGTTTTTGCTTGACTCACATCATTCTGGATAGATTTTCAGAGCATCGACTTGTGTTTCATGTTTTGGGATGATGTCAGCAGAGGTGCGGTGTGTTAATATGTTTTAGGGGCTGAGGGCAGATCGAGCAAACTCTGGGAACAGGAAATGACACATTTAAACTAACCAGTACAACTCCATCCAAAAACAAATATTTCAGCAAGAACGCGATGACATAATGAGGTGTGTGACCAGTAATGCATCATGTTCTGAGAACATGAGACTGGTTTCAGAGAGAAAAACGAGATTATATCCTGCAATTCTGACACTTTAATGAGAATGTTTCAAATTATGAGAATTCGAATTTCTGACATCAACATCATGCCGAACAATAAAAGGACACTTGTGTGTGTTTAACTGCTATAATATTATAAGCAAGCATAAAATGAGTGTATGTGTGTTAGTGCAGGAGACACTGGTTCTGTATTGGATTGAACAAGAGCGTGTGCGAGCAGGAGAGGAGAGCTTCACATATGCATTTTTTGATATCCAACAGAGGGCAGTACAGTTTAGAGGAAGTACACACACACATACACGCGCAAGCACACTTACCGATTCATCCACATACACAAACACAATTTTAAACACACACAAAAAAAAATTATATTATGTTAAGATTGCTTTAGTGTCATTGATCAAATTTTACCATGAAGTACCAGATCACAACCTATATATTGATCGTTATATTGTATGGTGTATGGATGGAAATCATCTACTGCCATTGTATTTCATGAATGTAAAACAATACACAAAGCAGGAATTGTGTGTGCAGAAATTTCAGATATTCTCATAGATGTGTTTTCACATGTAATACAGTACTTTGTTTTCTTATATCATCTTGATGTGTTTAAATGTATTATCAGGCAAAAGGTGAAGTATGCAAGTTCAATGTTCCTCTGTTAATGATATTAATTATAGTAATAATATTTCTCCTTCTTTTAATAATATTACAATATATATTACAATATGTATATTCATTTAGATTCAAAATCTTTAATTGCAAGCAACTGTTTATGCTTGTAAGGTTGCCATCTCCCTCCCTCTCTCTCTCTCTCTCTCTCTCTCTCTCTCTCTGTGGCAAACATTTTTATGTCTATATATGCTGCAGGAGAAGTGTGTTTGTGTGGTGCATGTAATAGGAGGAGTTGGGGAGGGGGATATTGGGCAGTAAGGGTTGGGGGGATGTGCTGGTGGCCATGCGGGTGGACAGGTAGATGAAGAATGGCCCGTCATCACACAGTGATTTCTGAGATTGCTAATGATGCCCGGACAGCAAAACAGGAGCCCGCACTAATGAAAGGTGCGGCAACTCTGCAACCTCAAGGGGCTCACTTCGATAGAGAGAGAGAGAGAGAGAGAGAGATAGAGAGGGAGAGAGGGAGAGAGAGAGAGAGAGAGAGAGAGAGAGAGGGAGAGGGAGAGAGAGAGTGGGAGAGAGAGAGAGAGAGAGAGTGTGGGAGAGAGAGAGAGAGAGAGAGAGAGAGAGAGAGAGAGAGCGAGAGAGAGCGAGTCTCACACACCACCAGAGCTGCAGGGATAAAGGGCTGTAACCTACCCCCCTTCCTAATTTTGAAGTCTCGGTTCCAACCTTTCTTTTTTTAAGCACTCTTTTTTTGGGGTGGGATTCACAGCTGATATTCTTCAGGGGCTTGTCTCGTATCCATGAGAGAAGCTGGAGTGTGTTTCTAGACTTGGATGCTTTACTATAATTGCATTAAAGTCTGTGGTTGTTCAAAACTCAGTCTCCCTCTGAGGAATGAGTTCTTGTTTTTGCTGAGATTCTTGACACGTTTGCTAACATTAGATTGGTGTTTCTCTTTTGTTCTCCCTTCTTAAAAATTTCTATGCACTGTTAGATTCACACACATTTTGGCTTAATTGAACACTTAGTTATTACTCCTTACGTGTTGCATTCATTGTGGTGTCTTCATGTTAATGATGACAAGTTGATAGCAGTGACAAGCAGTCAGTGGAGGGACAGACTCACCTGTCATCATGAAAATATAAACTAAAAAATTAATTAAAGTGTTATATTTATTCCATGCATTCTGTTTCATATAATTTTACAACTTTTGGAACTATTTTTGGAAATGGTTTAATTTTTACATTTACCATTCAAATACTAAGAATAGCCATTAAGTGCTTGAATCTCAATCGATATCCTGGGCTTGTATGCTTTAAAGTGAGACCAATGTGTTGTCTCTCTGTATGTCGCAATTAAAATGAATTTACTACATTAATAATATTAAATTAATTAAGCTGGTGTTTGTAATACAGTGTTTATTTGTATTTTGTGGTGAGCCGTCATAGAATTGCTGCCAGAGCTGCGCAGCATGGACTACTAGAATTTATGTCATGTTGCTTGGCCTTATTTCAAAATGAAGGATTATATATTTAAACTAAAATAATGATCTAAATTTTACTTTTAATCGTAGCTTGAGATAATACATACTAGATGCTAAGGACGTTCAACATTGTTGTTTTTTCTATGCAACAGTTAGTATATAAAATTAGTGCTGAAATTAAATGTGAAAAAACACAATAATGTTGCCAATCAAATGTTGAATAAGCTACTGTGTAGGTTTTTTTTTAATTCTGTAGGGATTATACATTCATAAATCTGACAGTGATGTGACTTTGTTAAAACAGCCTAACTAAACACACATCCATGTTAATTATGTTAATATTAGTTTTTGGTGACTTGCTCAAGAAAAATCCTCTGTAAAAAATCAATAAATATCCGAAGACATAAAATATCGACCTAGTATATCTTTATCCCTCTCAGTCTGTTGTGTGTTTTTAATTAGTGAAAATGTACATATGCTGTAACTAAATTTAACTTAACTGAGTTTGTATAGGTTTTTCTTATAATTTTAGTTTTTTTACAGTTTATGAACAAACAATTAACGCATATGTGCAATGTGACAAAATTGTAGAGAGACTTAAAAATAGTTTGGAAGTTTAGAAGAAGATATATTATTTAGAGTGAAAAAAAACACTAACAAAAAATATTGTTACCATTATTTTGTTATTGATTAATACAAAAAGGTGTAAAGTTTTTTTTTTTTAAAGTACATAAATAATCTTGAAAAACAGTAAATAGTGACGTTATTACAAAAAGATGATTAGTTAAAAAGACTTTTTTAAAACAATTCCAACACAAAAAATTATTATTAGGGTTTATCTCAATGGTCTGAACATCCGTCAGCTAAAGGCAATTCTATATAAATTAAAGAAATGCAGAGAAGTGCACACTGTGGCAACCTCTAAAAATGATTGGTCAATCAACTTTCATTCACTGAGAATCAAAACCAAATATTTAGGTATTTTAATTGTTCTGTCACAGAATTTCCTATTAGTATACCGTGCAGGTATTATATACAACAAATGAGATCAGGGTTCATTCAAATATGTCTAGGGTTATGGAAGTATGTTTAATTTTACATGTTTTTTTTCCCCTTTGCTAAAAACCGCAGCATCATATTTTTGCACCCGCATGCCCTGTCTCTTATGTCGCGCTGGTGTATTAGTGAGCATCTCTAACATTCGACTGCCTCTCTGCTGGATCTCTTCTGCAGCTTTGTGCCCATGCTTTGATGGTCACCCCGCACTGGCCTCTTACTCCCCTGCCGGGCTGGACGATTCTCCTCCAGGCTGTGTGTTTCTCTGATAGCGTCCGGATCGGCGGGATGGGCAGTGGAGGATGATTCTTAGATATGTCTGCCCTGACCTCTTCAATGCCCCGCTCCTGTGCCCTGCTGCCTTTGAACGACTGACATCGAGGGGCTGTTTCTCTGCCAGCAGCTGCCTCATACCGACCCATGCTGTTTCAGTATATTTTCAAAGAAAAAAAGATAATGCAAGATTTAAAAATATGATTTATTTTGGGGATCTTTTATAATTCAGAATGGCCATGATCAAAAATTACTTCACTTACTAGTTGTTTTGGGACTAATAAAGCTGTTTTATTCTCCAAACCTGGAAGAATATATCATCATCTCTCTCCCTCTAGCAGAACAGATAGAAAACACACGAGCACAGAAATAACTTCCTCACAAAAAACTTTCCTTTTTCTGCCAGAACCTGAACAAGTTCTCATATTTTAGGGGACATAGTAAAATATTTCAGTTGCCATCTTTTCTATTTAAAGGGTCATGGTCTGGATTCTTGTTTTACTTTACTTACAGTTCACTGTGTGAGACATCTGCTGATGCTTCTGGACACATCTTCAGTGATGTTCCTGGAATCACTGGGTGTTTCAGGACATTCAACATCATAAACCCTCATCCAGGTGACCCAGATGAGGCTAATCAGGCCAGATGGCTGCAAGCTTCCATGAATCGAAGGATCTCCTCTCTTGAGTCACTGTCCTCTAGATGCCCTCTTTCAGTTATGCTAAGGATGGCTCTCCTCTCCTTTCTCCCTTAATTCCCAGCAAGTTGAGGGCTCTGGCCAAGGAATACCACAAACCCCCTACCACCCACCTCCACTGGAAGGCACCTTGGTCTCTACCCTAACCCAGTATTTTATGAGCTACCTCACCGCTTCTTCAAAGCACTCTTTCCATGGCACTGTCAACTCCAGCAGAACATCCTGCTTGGATGTTTCAAATAAGAGGACAATGTCTGGATGCAAATTTTTACCAGCAATATGGCAGGGGAACTTCAATTCCTGATCTAGGAACATCAACAGCGGCCAATATCTTGTTAAAGTCAGTCTTCTGGCTGCAGAGGTTTCCCAGCTCTAACAAAGGCGATGGTCTTTTTAGAGGGATGGTTCATCTTAGCCCACTTGATTGTGCCTTCATCTCCCACTATTAGCCAATCATCATGGTGGTTACACTGAGCTCATTCCTAGTTCAGTAATGTAGTGCTAGATCAGTAATGACAGTGTTGTAGAACTTGTTCCTGGAATTGGACTAGAGTCTGGAATCAAATCAGTTTTTCTATGAACTTGATCTTGACTCGTACTCGTTTGTGTTTGAACTTGAAAACTACTCAGACTTGTTTGCATTGGGACTAGGACTTGATCATTGGTGTTAACCGATTTATTGTATTGTATACTGTTGCAGTGTTTTAGCTGTTTACAAAGAATTGCAGTTTTGAATGGTCAATGCTTTAGCAGGGTGCACAAAACAATGGAGAGGTTCTGTTTGGATTCAACACTAAGAGAACAAGAGATTTAACACTCCAAATTCACCAGACAGAGCCTGCAGAATAAAACAGTAATCAGTCCCTGAATCTCTCTTTTAGTATAGGTCAGCTAGTGAATTTGGTTTTCAGTTTTGCCTACAATTTTGCTGCCTATTTACAAATTTCCAGTTTGAGTCCACAGAATGAACCAGAAAACGCATGAAAAAGGCTCCTTCAGAAGGTAAATAAAATATGATTACTCACACTGTATGATTTCTAATGCAGGTGTACCTTTTTATGAATTATTTGTTTTGTTATAGGTGTTATAGGACAAACGCAGTAAAATGACAATAGATGATAACATAATCCTTCTTTAATTTTTGAGGCACGAGTATGACACAATAATGTGTAGCAACATCATGTAGTGTTTGATGCACAGGAATTGATAAATTAGTGTGTGCATCCTTAAGATTTGAGGGAAGATAATATGCATATGTGTGATATATCTGTGTGTGCTCGAACCAAATTTTCTTAGTATGCGCTCGGCTTGATAGTTAAAATTGCCTATTTCATTCATGTATGTTAAGCATAGATCAAGAAAACGTACTGTGAGGACCTCCAAATCAATGAACATAAGACATTTAGAAAAGCGTTTGTTTTTAGAGCCAGCCTTGTTTACAAGATCTTTGTCGAACTCTTCTTTGTTGACAAACCAATTGAACTTGAAATGCTACTCACAAACCAAAGTGTGAGAATGAGCCAGAAACCGCAGAAAAAATGCTCCTCAGCTACGTGTTAACAAGGTAAATCAGACGAGTTTACCTTTATACTGTATGATGTCTAATGTTGGTATACTTTTTTATTATTTGTGACAAATGCAGTAAAATGCCAATAGAAGATCTGGTTGCAATCTTTACTTTTTGACGTGCGAGCCTTGCACAACAGCGTGTGGCAACACCCCGTAGTAAGGGTTTCACACAATTGTTGAATGCATCAATTGTTGATTGTAGTGTGAACATGTTTAGGACTTGAGGGAAGATAAAGCACAAGGAGTCTTCTAATGTGTGTGCTGAAACCAAATTTCCTTAAAGCATTATAAAAGTAATGTAGTCTGTGCTTGGCTTGATGTATGAAGAGGCAAAATTGCATATTTAATGAATGTATTTAAGCCTAGCACAATATAAAAACAAGCACTTACTATGTCAACCTCCAAATCAATGAACACGGGACAGCTGGAAAAGTGCCCAGTGTAAGATCTAACCTCGTCCTAAATTCTTTATCGAACTGTTCTTTGTTAATGAACTGGTTGAATGTGAAGTGCTGGTCACAAACAAAAGTGATCTTTCCAAATTTTTGCTGATGGGCAGACACAAAATCAAGCCTTTTCTGATGAATGTGCTCATTTGTTGGTAATCCAAGCAAAATGCACTTCTCTGGCATTGTTTACCCAGCGGAGGTCTGCTGCTCTCACACTTCTGGGTCAAGCTGCGTTTCCCGCTCATTATAGAGAGGGGCTGCACTAGCGATTCGTATGATTGACTAGTGGGTGAGGCTTGGGCAGGAATAAGGAAAAAAAGAGCAGTGTTAAGGAAAACTAGTTATTTTCAGCTTTCCAAAAAAGAATAAAGGATTGCTCAAACATGCGTGAACTAATCTGAATACTTACTTACTGACTACTTAAAGCATGTTTTTGAAGATGGAACCACACTTCAATATGCCAGGAGATATGTCAGAAAATGGCACCTTTAACTCTTTATTCTGATGGAATTTTGATCTCTTCTCTAAATAGGTAATAAAACAACTCACAATTATTATTATTTTTTGTTATTGGATTAACTGGTTTTATGTTATTCAAAGACTTCTATTGTAGAGAAAATGTATTTTTTGTTAAATTCATTTTTGTCCTATAGTGACAGCTAAGACAGTGTGTACGGATATGGTTAATCTCTCTCCCCCCTTCTCTCTGTCTCTCTCTCTCTCTCTGGTGAGTGCAGGAAGTCCGTGTAATTCATGATTTCTCATCGCTTGTTTTCAATTCAAAAGAAAAGAAAAGAGGACGTGTATGCTTCCTCATAGAGGGCTAACTCTCCTAACCTGCACTGTTTCTATCATTCCTCTGAATAAAATATACGGTCATGTCCTGCTATAAATAATATATTTCTGATTATAGATGTAGCTACTTTTGGTATGGTCTGAGAAATCCACAACCATGATTTTCTTTATGTTTTCCATTTGAAATATTTCATGTCCCAACCGTTGGCCGGCCTATACAAAGACATGAATTATTAATTTTAAAGCACTGGATGCTGAGTTGTTTTTGTAAGAGCTGGAGATCTGTGGTCAGGGACGGAAATATTTCAACTTTTCCCTTGGAAATCTCGCTCGGTTTCACATCCGGACACAGAATTGAGTCAGACTTGTTCTAACCCAGGAAGAATTTTGACTGGAGATGAGAACATCTCTATGGACTGAAGTGTGTATTCTGTACAGAACTGAGCTTCAATAAATCAATCAATGGAAATGTATTTAAACAGCAAGTGTTTGCTTCATAATAGCTTCACTCTTTAGGTCCCACTGATAAATTTTTTTTATTTTTTTATTTAGATTTAAAATTCAGTCATAAAGTTCCTTTTTTAACCCAAGAAGCATACTTGTAACCATCCGTTGTATAGAAATAAATTGAAAGAAAACATATATTTTTTAACCTGTCACAACTTTTTGTGTGTCTTTCTTATTTGAAAGACAAAATGACTTTGTTTAACAAAAGTTGTTTAATAATAAAAGTTGGTTTGTAATGTGAAAAGTGTTATTAATTGTACATTTTTAAGGGATTTTAACCATCTAATTTCTCTCCACCATTTATATATTTTCATCCATTTATACATCTTACTCATCTGTGACAGCTGATTTAAAAAACTTTAGTATTATAAACCTGAATTAAATGCAAACTTTTTTGAGTTTACATAACACATCTAAACATAACACATCTAAAGCTTCGATTCAGTTAAGTGGTGCTCTTTTTTCAGTTACTTTAGCTGAGTGGTTTGTGCTTGTAATTTAAATCTCTCCAAAAGTCTTGCAAAGAAAACCAAGAATTGGCAACTTCCAGGAGCTGTATTGGAACAGTGGGTTTCTTTTGGCTTTTCCTTCTCTAACTTTCTGCACTGCTTCAGAGTTTTCAAAACAGCGAGAAGTCTTATTGGATTTCACTTGGTGCTCTCAACACATCCATGTTCAGCTAAATGCAACGGACATTAAGAAAACATTTCTGGGTTACATTGCTCACTTACACAGACATAAGTGATCAATGAGCACATTATGCCTCAATTTTTTGTTTCCTGGGCAAAATAAAGGCCAACCATTCACCACCGCTGAAGTTTAACATTTGAGATTTTTGGCCTCTGGTTACCCTCCAGTCAGAATGCCTGAAATACTGACACACACACGCGCACGCATGCAGACACATACACACACTTGCATATGCATAGCTTTGGATTTAAGATGAGCAACCACAAACCAAAACCATTTTAGACTGCCGTTTTTAACAAGGGATGTTTTTTTTATTGTTCATATGGTCTGTTAAATTTTTTCGTCTATTAAAGCAATTGTAAGTAGTCTTTTTTAGCCTTCAGGTTGTACTTTCAAAGTTTGAACATCTGTATAATGTGCATTTGCACTTTACAATTTCATGTTTTGTCGGAACCCAAGACTTGTAGATTGGTAAATTCCTGCTTTATGGCACACATAAAATCCCCACTCTTGCAATTCAGAAAACAAAGCAGATAAACACTTTTGTAAGTGATGGAAAATTTGCCAATGTACCTCGAGCCAAAACAATGGGTGCTGATGCGAAATCACACTTCTGACGCATCATGAGTGAGCACATTTCAATTCATCTTATTGTGCGGGGTCCCTTAGACATATAAGACAAATAAAAGACAAATTAAGAGTCTGATATGAGAGTGATAAAGCACAAGGAAGAATATTGGAATTCCACGTGCTGCAGTTAACAGAAAAAGGCATGGCGACGTTACTGTTGGATTAGTTATTTATTTCAGTTTTTAATCTCATTGTGTTTCAGGTACTGTTTTTGAAGCTTGAATCAATAGATCGGTTTATGGCTATGAATTAAGCTATTTTTGCAGTATCCTAAAGCTATTTATTGTTCATTGAGAGTCCCATTACTTGACTGCAGGGTACTCCACAAGAAAATTAGTTAAGACCCTAAACCAACACTAATCCATTTGATATAACCATGTAAGTAATTAATTATCTTTGCTTTTAAGTGTAGCCCGACTCAGTCTGGATTAATTAAACTCAAATCAGATGTTCAATGGACATTATCAAAACCTTCATAATTTGAATGGCAGTGGTCATTAATATTGAAATGTTAACACAATTATTATCTGTCGTTTTTGTTTGTTTGTTTTACAAAACCAATCATAATACATAACTTGATTTGCTGGCTTAATGGTTTATGCAGTCATGCATTTCTAGTACCATTTATTCCTGGTTATTAAGGCATTTCTGGTGTGAGTCTAACTCACAATAGTCAAAGATGGAGTATGCTCTGCACAGATCTCCATTCCCACACAGGCCTCTCACAAACTCACTTATTGGGGTAAATTTGAGTCTTTGGTGACCCGATACAGGTTTTTGGTATCTGGAAGACGACCAAAGAACCCAGAGGAAATATATTTAGGGATACCCCTTTGGGATCTGGACTATGAATTTCCTTATCCCAACAAAGCTGTAAAAACCTATTTTGAAAAAAAAAAAATTAAATAAATCAACACAAGCACATACGTGCAAACTACAATGTCCCAAAGGACCTCAAACAATAAATCTCTACTTGTACTTTTACCCTGTCACATTGTGAAAAAAAGTCTGAGATTTGCTCATCATTAAAATGTGCTAATTTCCAGAACACACACAATGAATTTCCACACACTTATCCACTCTTTTAGGCAATTGTGCATAACCGCGCTGTCCACCAGAGAAACATGTAGTTGAGATATGTCAGATTAGTATTCAAAGAAATGTCCACATGAGGAAACCATGTAAACTCTTAGAAAAGAGCCATCTAATACATGCTTCATCTACTGGAAGTGAAAGTTTTAATATGTATAATATTTGAACGGGGTGTAGTGACAATACAAAAAAAAAACAGTGTGGTTAGGTATGTGCTGGAGAAATAAAGGCGAAGAGAAAGTAGCCTGTGAAGTTATGGGGAAATCAGTTGAGTTGGTGATGGCCTTGTAAAACCGAGTAGACACTGTGTGAATCTTCAGTCGCTTGCTTCAGCTCCTGCTTAAACTGCAAATAAGAGGGTAAAAAAAAACCTTTGTGGGGTATTCCCATTTTAAAATCAATTAAAAATCTCAATTTTACTCCATAACACATTAACATATATGACTTATCTCAAATTCAAACAATATAGAGAACATATCTTGAATTATTGCAACCAGTCCCTACTAGAATAGAATATACACTTGTAACATTTTTATTCTTGTAAAAATTAGAAACGGGTCAATTTGACCTGAAGGCAACACAAGGGTTAAAAGTTCAAAGCACACGATATATGTTCTCACGCTCTATGAGCCTATGCTTGAACAAATGACCTAACTATGTCATCCACAGCTGCAGGACTTTCCAAAGAAAAGATATACAGTAAATATGTACAGTAAAAACTTTCTCAAAAAAGATCCAGATTCCAACTATTTTTTTTGCTCTATGTAACTGTAAAAAAACTAATTTTCTGTTTGATGAACTGTAAACAAAATCACATTTTGTGAATTTGTTTACATCACTGAATGTATTGGGCTTTATTTTTCAAACAAAACATAAACACTGGTTAGGAAATTTGGTTTACTGTATTGGTTAACATATGGGTTACATTGCATCTTACTTTTTTCAGCCACTGATACTTTGGTGAAATCACATATATGTATATATAGTTTTTTTTTTACTTTTCAAAACCTGGTACAAATAAGATTTAGAAGTAAAGAGTGAAAAGAGTGTGGCAGCACCAAAATCTAAAGAGAAACTATAACAAGTGTTTAAACCCATCTGAATTATGATTCCAAAAGCTGAGTTTGGTGTCAGTTAAATTACAAGTTTATTTGCAAAGCACTTTGTCTTGTTGAAAAGCTGGTTTGAGTCTGAGGTTGGTGTTGCTTCATAACTGGGTTCCCTTGAAATGCATTTATTTAGAAAGTAAATGTTATGGAGAGTGTGATGAAAAGCAGCCCCCGGGCTTTGGCCAGCTGGTTTATGTAAATGTATTTTTGGGGGCCCACTTTGTGCAGTTGGGGGTTCAGGTTGGCACCAGTTGCAGACAGCCAGAAAGTCTGGGCTCTATCAGCACAGACTCGTCCCAGACAGAAGAGCTTCAATGTGGACTTCAGGAGGGCAGGGGGAGGCCTGGATCTCTGGATCTCTGAAAACTGAGAAGAACGTGTTGCTTTGACAGCGGGTTTGATTGATGATGCCTGGCTGCTGACAGATATGTTTTAAAAAGATTTCAGTGGTGCTCTTATTCCTCAAAAACCATCTGATTCTTGCACAAACACATACACACTCGTACAAACAGACAGTGTGGTCAGGTGCGAGTGAGTTATCGCCAGGATGGAGAATCAGTCAGCGTGAAGCAAACACACCTTTATTTCTCAGGAGGCTAATTATTTCTGCTGGAAAACAGAGAGGGGAACACAACATGGAATGAGTGCATGCATTCCAAATGAACAAAATCAGAAATTAGCCTGTGTACTTATATCCACAAACCCATTTGCTTAGTTGGCTGTTGTGTCTTGAAAAGGTGTCTGAACGATTACTGGTTTGAAGAGCCTTGAATAATTTCATGATGCTTGACAATTAAAAATGATCTCCCGTCGCTCGTCTGGGAAAGACAACAGTCAAAAATGGGTTTGAGTATCAGCACACAAACACTGCTTTTCAGAAAGATGCATTACTCCAGATACTTTTTTTTATCATTACACAAACATGTTTCTCTGAGGTAAACTGAGCCAAATTACACTGAATAGTATATTAATACAATAACAAAATAATACACCTGTATGGAAAATATTTTAGAAAGGTTGTAAAAACACACACAAACACACACGTCTTTTTTTATTCAATCAGTCAATCAATCAGTTTTTATGCAGTTGCTTCAAAGCAGCTTCACAAAGTGGATTAGGTAGTGTAAATAGAATTATTAGGGATTGTAAATAACGTTCATTTGTTTGAGGAAAATGTTTTTAAGCTTATCAGTAATTTCTGCTAACTTTCTATAAAAACGGATGTTTTTTCTATTGTCAATATCAATACAAGACGATAACCATTCTCATAAGTGATCAAAGCATAATAGACAGGCTTGATGAATTGTTACTTCATATCCTGCCATCTCACAAAAAGCTCGCGCACACGCTCGCTCGCTCGCACACACACATGTACGCACGAACGCACAGACACACACGCACACACACACACACACACACACACACTGCAATTTCATGCAATTTGTTAAATGACAAAGAAACACAACATTGAATCCCGTAAATACAATACTTCGGTTGACAATCATTTTATGTCTGGGTTTTTATTTTGTTTTTAAACTTAGGTTGTTTTGTTGTTGTTTATGTGTTAAAATAAAAGCAGAATGTGTAATAGCACAGCTATGATATACTGTAAAACAATAAAATTACTCTTAAAAAATTATGTTCAAATTTGTAAAATATATTAAATATTGATTTATACAAAGTTCTGTGTGGTTAAATGGTTTAAAAAGAAAACTACCAAGCGTATGTTTTTGTTTCATACAAAAACATAACAATATTTGTTTTTTTTATTGTATCTTTAATTCAACATTTATGTCTTAAAATGCAACTAATTTACATTTCATTTTTATTATTATTATTTTTATTTCTTTTTATTTTTTACTGCATAAGCCATTATTGTCTTGGTACTTTAGATGTCTCTACATTGACCAGTTTTTAACGGCGTCTTGGTCTCTGTCTCTCTATCTATCTTCTCTTTTGTCTAACTTTTTAGCTTTCTGTGCCTACAGGCTAATGTATCTGTGTGTTCCGGGTCGCCTGCACATCTTTCTATCTAAAACTGACTGACACACAGCTTTTGGGTCAAACCCAGTCACGCTCCTCTCTGGGACCCTTCCTGCAGTGTCTCCCTGCTTATTTTTAGTTTCAGCGTTGCATTGTGGGTAGAAAGGCAGAATGCGTCCTGGCGCGGATACAGAGAGATCTTTCTGGTGTGTGTTCTCAGTGGCATACATACAGTCAACACAGCAGCGTGAACATGCTGTGGCCTAGATTTCACAACAATATGGCAGCTCTCTGCAAGTTTTTCCACTCTCAAACTTGTTTGAAAGCATGAGCATGACGTGCAGTTCAATTAACGTCAGCAGGGAATTGGACTGCACCATATTCTTTGTAATTCTGATCGGTGACACACTTGTGCATTGTGCAAGGGAACTGTCTTAAACTTATTCACTCAAAGCTTGTCTTGTGCTATACAAATCATACAAAAGTTTCAATCCCAAGCAAAGACGAGAGTATTAAAACAGTTGGGTCGCAGTGGGCCGCTCTACTCAGGGTGTAATTTGGTTGATCTATAATATTAATTTTAAAGAGCATCCCTACTGAGCACGAGAAGCACTGTTGTCCACTCAAGCCACATAAATCTGTATTGAAAAAAGATATTAGCCAAGCTAAGCTCTAATAAAGTTAAATTGCTTAAGCTATAATACATGTACTCAGCACCCGATAAGCTGCCCAAGAGATTCAGCATTATTCCAAAAGTATGTGATTTCTCCAGGCTTTGCTCAAATCCAAATCTATCTCCAGTTTCTGAGTTGGAGCCAGAGTTTTCATTCTGGTATCATTTGATGGGTTTGCTTGACAATGAGTGCGCTTTTGAGAGTCATGTTTGTCATAAAGATTTAGTTTAAAAATATATAATATTTCTCTCTTATTGAAGTCATTAACCAATGCAATTCATAGCTTATCTTACTTTCAGTTTTACTATCATGGATTTTTTTATATATAATTATTACTACGACTATTTAGAATCTTTTGAAATACTATCACATCTTAAATAGAAATGGGCCTTCTTGTTTAAAATTGATACAGGATAAATATTTTGGAGCTGCCCAGACTCGATTCATTCAGACCAAATAAATCAACACCCAATGGAAAAGCATTCTGGTCTCATGTACTGAGAGCTCCAGAGAGCCATGTTTAGAGACATCTTCAGACGCAGCTGCTGGGCAGTCTTCAGGATCAAAATGTAAGCAGGCGCAAAAATACAGAAAGGTAAATTTACAAGTGTGGTGTAAACGTATAAGAAAAATTATATTTGTAAGCAATTTTCAACACTTCAGCACAAAACAACAGAAAAAGTTGGCTCTCAATAGATTTCTTTGTGTTATCAATATATTTTAATACTAAGATATAATCATAATGATTCTGCTGCTGGTGATTCTGCTGCTGGTGATGCTGCTGCATCTTCTGCTACTTTTGCCAGCTGTGACGATGAAGGTATAATCGTCACCAAACAACAGTGTGTGTGTGTGTGTGTGTGTGTATGGATTTGTATGGAGAGTGATCGCTGGTTTTGGTTGTGATGGTTGTGTATATCCACAGATAGGTGCACATATTTGTGAATATTGTAACCCTTTAAAGCGAGAGCAATCCTTACAATGATACGAACAAAACACATGACAAAAGTTTTTAATTTATCTTTTATTTAAAATGACCAAAAGAGTTTATATTGTTTCTGCCGCTTGATCTACTCCTGTGTGAGTTGCTTGGTGCTTTTCCTGTGCGTGTCAAAGGGGCGGGGGAATGATGACATCCCTTTTATGACAAAGGATGTGTGTCAAACTATTATGTTTTGGTAGTAATTTAATTGTCTTTATAAGTGTTTTATAAGTTTGTTCATTATGATTTGAATTCATTCAAAGTATTTATGTTCAATGGTTTAACATAGATATTGTTCACTTATTCCAAGGTAAGTATATTTACCTTTTCAGCTATTTTTTTTATTAATATCACTCTTACGTGGTTTTAATGGTTTTTCCCAATTACTTTTTGGAGGGGAAAAGATCTACTTTAGTCAGTGAGGCCAAGACCTCGAGAGAGTGAAGAGGGCTCATGGTAGACCTGTGATTGCTGCTGTTAAAGCAAAGTTGTCAAAAAGTTGGTTGTAAGTTTTGTATTTTTTATTTTTTATTTTTCAGTAATTTTTTTACAATGTTTGTTTATATAGACACTCATTGTTTTTTCTTCAATAAAAACGGAGATTTGCAATTTTTTCGTCTCTTCATTGCTGACTCCCCAACGCCTCAAGGCTCTCTAAATCTTCACTACGACACCAACACTGCTTCTTCTGCTATGCTTTTCTGATTATGCTGCTGCTACTGCATGTACTTATGCTACCTCTGCTATGCTGATGATGATGATGCTACTACTGCTCCTACTGCTTCTTTTGCCAGCATTGCTGCTTCTGCTGCTGCTATGCTGATGATGCTACAGCTGCTACTGCTTATGCTTCTACTGTTACTGTTATGCTTCTGCTGATGCTGCTGCTACATTTGCGTGCACTGCTGCAGCTTCTGCAATGATACTGGTGATGATGATGCTTCTACTGCTGATGCTACTGCTGTTGCTACAGCTGCTACTGTTTATGCTTCTACTGCTATGTTATGCTGCTGTTGATGGTGCTGCTTCTGCCATATATATATATATATATATAAATACATATATATATATATATATATATATATATATATATATATATATATATATATATATATATATATATATATATATATATATATATAAACGTCTTTTTGTCGCGTGTATCGCATTTGCAATGTAAGTTTAATTATAGTTTGCAATTGACTATACATTATTTTCCCCCTTAAGAAAAAATCCAAAAGTAATCTTTAAGAAACACTTAATAATAGCTAGCCTTTTTGCTCTGTGTCATTGAGATCAGAAGTAACTAGTAACTTGAGTAATACTTTTATATACTTTTTACTTTTTCACAAGTAAATCAGAGTTTCTTTTACTCTTGCTTGAATAAATATTTTCACAATTATTATAACTTTTTAGCCATCTCTGATTATATGATTAATTTGTATTCTTCTTTTTATTCTTCTTATTATTACATTATTTAAAAAAACTTTAAAAAAATAAGTTGTTTCAGTAGCCTCAAAAGTGGATGCAGAATTGGATTTACTGAGGCATTATTTGTATTTTTGAACTTTGAAAGGTATAAAGAGAAATCTATTTGGCATGTTTAATCCCAAATGTGTTCTGAGATTCACCCAATAACAACTCTTGGCTTTTTCATTAAAAAATAAAAAAACAGCACAATACTATTTCCATGAGTTCCTAATCCTAAACATTTTAGGCCCATGGGGCTACTGTTCGTCAATTGTGAATTTCCAGTTTTCTTCACAAACCGACTTTTATTGTTTGCTTGTGAGTTTGTGTCCCCTCTGGAGAGCTTAGACTTTTGGCTCTTCGGCTCTCTTGAGGCCTGGAGCTGGTTATCACTCTCTATCACCAATGAAGAAAGCGCCTGCCGGTGATTATTAAACACGGCCCTGTAAATTCACATACTTCAATAAGTGACATGTTTGCGAGTGCTATCAGCCAGACACCAATTACCTGCTGTTGGCACATCCAGACGAGGCTCTGTTTAGTCTGAAGGAGTTCTGTGGGGTGCTGGGTTTCTTCTCAACCAAGTTTTAAACCTATTTACAAGTACAGAAACAAATTTCAAGTGAATCCCTTTTCCCTAAAGTAATAAAAAAATTTCTAAATAATCTTAATTTTTTATTTAAAAAAGACTGCTCAATTGTGATGTCCATAAAAAAACATGTTTACCATAGCATTTTTAGCATGGTTATTGATCATTTATTAATATTTATGTATTTTTGATTCAATAAACATAACATACTCAATCAACTCATGCTCTCCCTGAGAATAAAATGTAGAACCATGTTGTTCCACATTGTGTGTATACACACACACATAAATGTATGTATCTATTTATGAATGTATGTAGTTTTTCTTTGAATGTTAGACTGTATGGATTTTGTTGTTGTTTAAGTATTTGATAGTATTTGGATGTTCTTGTTATACATTATGTATTTAGTTTTACATGATGCTTTATTAATCTTTAATCTGACAAGTTATGTGCCAGTTTAAAAAACATTTAAGATATTTTACATACTACTAGTTGAGATATTATTTTTATTTCAGATGTTAATTGTTAAAAACTGTAATTTTTGGACGAATTAACGTGAATGAATGACGCAGATTTATGTGTATGTACCTAAACATGCTAAATCAACGTTCAGCACCAGACTCAAGTGAATAATACATTGTTAGTATGGTCAGCCTTTTTAAACCTCCTTTGATGCAACTTTCCCTACAAATGTTCAGTTAGGAGTTGGTGTCTGAATAGTGGTAATATTTCGACTAACAATAGAGTTAATTCTACACCTCTGACTGCACCAGTAAAACAGAGAATTGGAGATGTCTCTAAATGTATTTTATTTATTTACTAAGGGAGTATTCAATGCCTTGTCTTAATGCTTTTTCATCTTTAAATAATTGTCTTTTAATTTTTCATTGCTATGTATTCCAGAAACGGACCCTGTGCTGTTTCATTGAAAGAAGTGTAAAGTGTACTTCTTGAAGTAAAGTAAAATCACAGAATATTGGGTGCATTGTAATTGTTACGGAAAACCTCATTTTTGGAACTTGGCCTTCGAAAACAAAGCTCAAGCTCTTTTTCTCAGTTGATCTTAAACAATGAAGAGTGATGATTACTCAGTTAGATTGCTTCAAATATTGTACAAGCAGTTTCAAACTGAAATTACAAACATGACCACGTGCCCTTTGAGTTAAATGAATTCAATTCTTTGAATTCACCGTATGTCTGTAACAATCTACATAGTCAATTTAAAATGAGTTACATCACACAAATTTTACTTGCAAATCTCAAGCATCTTTGGATATAGTTTAATATCTCAACAAAACGCTTGATGATGCATTTCGGAAACCTGAAGCGTCCTGTGAAAGTGTGTGCCCATCAGCGTCCAGATGCTGCTGGATCGGGTTTCATCAGAGAACCAGTGTGAAAGAAGCTGTTAGACATCAGACTACTGCAGGCTCAGAGCTTAAAGTGCTTCATTTACCTGACCTCTGACCCCAAGCCTGTCATGTGACCATTGATTTTCAATAGCTGAAAGATCCATGCCACCCAGAGAGAAGTGGACCTCCCCCACCTCGTTGCACAGACCCAGCTATTGCTAATTGGTAGTAGTGCTAGCTTGCGGACAAGGGGGGTGTAGTATTTATTTTACCTTTAACAAGCAGGCAAAACAAAGCCAACTCCATAATGAAGTCCAGAAATCAAGATATATAAACACTCCTCCACATACACACACTAATTGTGTCTTTGTTTGTTTATGGATTTGTTAGTTCATTTCGTAAGGGTTTCCAGTGTCACTATTGAACTAAAGTGGATAACTGCAACAAACCCACTTTTTTCTGTTATCTGCTTTATTCCTTCACACACGCGCACACACACACGCACGCACATGCACACGCACAAATCTTCCTGTTTTTTAAAGATTTGTTTTTATTTGATTAGTTAAATAAGAAATCATTGTTAACAGGATTAATGAAACTCACATTAAGCACAGAAGTTGACGAAGTTGACTTTATATACAAATAAAACTACTTCATGTATTATAGCTAAAAAAAAATTTCTTTGCATATTTAAGCCATTCATGCATTAGCATAGTTAACAATGAAAAATCAGAGGTTCTCCCTGCAGTTAAGATGACCTTTAATAAGAAATAGATTTGCTGCATGACATAAAGTGATACAGTGTAAAAAACAATGGTTTGGGGCTTAATAGCAAACAAAATATTTCTAATATATGTATAATGACATTATAGTCACAGCAAGCATGCTTAGCTGGACAAGATCATAACTTTAGCTTAATCTTCAGAATTATTTTTGGGGACATTTCTGAGAAGTATGTAACAAAGCAAATGCAAAATTTTTAAATGGTAAACAAAGTAAACATTCATTTTACCAGATCAAAAATGCTCCTGGATCAAAAATTGCTGTTTTGCATTTGTTGATAAGTTGATAAGACTGCTCATTTCACCTCTTGCCCCATCATGAACAATTGGAAACCTGCAATTGGAAAACGTAAGTACTCTTATAAAGTATTGCAATAATAAGATGCGTGTAAGTCACATCTCACTGCAAAATAAAGAAAGCAGTACTTTATCAGTAACGGTTTCCACTGGATTGTTTTGTAATGTTATAGAAGACTCTTTCTTCTATAAAGGAAGTAGGTCCGTCAATCCTGGAGCTCCCAGATTAGTTAGAAAGAATATTAATGATTGAATTCTCTAATATCAACAATTTTAACTAGAATGAGGTAGATTTGAGAGACACCTCTTCAGGAACAGGTCTAAAGCAAGCCCTTTCAAAACTGATACTAGACTATGTTACTAAACAGCTAGTGATAAAGTGGGAGTAGCGTTGTTCATCCCAGCTGTAGGAGCTCTATTTTTTTTTTTTTTTTTTTTTTTTTTTTTTGACATTTGAAAGATATAATAAATCTAGCGATGAGAAGATGTAGATGGATGAGGTAAAGGTATTGGCCAAAGTTGGTAATGAGCAGGAAGAAAATTTGATTATTATAAATAGTTTTAGGGAATAAAAAACAGACACGGTGACTTCTTTACATTCTCATCAATTCAGAAGATAACATATTTAGCTTGGAGCAGGGTAAGACTTTTTTTAACGATAGGTGGACTTTACTAAGTTAGAAGCTCATTGAATAACTTTTGCTCGTACAACTGTACCAGGTAAACTTAACTTGATTACCACCATGCTATCTTTTCTGTCATTTAATCTGCTCCAAGCACACAAACAAAAGAGCAAATCTTATTGGTTTTATAATTGTTAATGATGTTCATCTATGACATAATCATAATTTTTCTTGTCATTCTCCACATTTGGTGTGGTGAAGGTAGCATTTTAATTGGTGCCTTTTGTTTTGTCACAAAAGCAAGCAGATGGCATCCAGGCCTGAACAAACAATTAATTTACAATGTAAAATAAAAACATTATAAACAAAAATAACAAAAATAACAAGTTAAGAACTTCAAAATAAAGAGTAGAGGGGAACAAAAAAGCAGAGTTGCATCAATTTATTTTCACTTGTTGCGCTTTCAAATACAACTATTTCTGGATAATTTTGCATTTATTTATCTTTCAAGGTTGCTTGTTTTATATGAAAAAATAGTGTCTTGAAAAAACATTTCATGGGCATGTCAGACTAAGGTCAAGGTGTTTATTAGAACCACCGACCCCAGTGTCTTTTTGTTTGGGCCACTGCACACGTGTCTGTATATGTGCTTTAGCATGCATGTCAGGGTTAGTGTGTGTGCGTGTGCCAGCTTGGTACGCGGCAGATTGCAGGAACAGGCTGACTGTTAGCGGCTAGCTCAGCAGTGCCGAGCTGGATATGCCATCTTCCCGTGGATTTACAGCTGACGTTGTGCTACTTCAATTAGCTCTATAGCACACAGATGTTGCTTAAATGTGCCTGCTAATGATACTGCAATAAGCGTGAGATTCATGCCATATTCACAGACACGTAAATTTCTCAAGTGGCACAATTAAAGGGGAAGACAGGACGGGTGGCAAAGAGGTGGCACAGCCTCCAGTTGGTTAACGGCAGGACAAATCTGGAACTGGCCGCTATGCTTATTTGGTTATCGCTTTAGTTCGCCTGCATTGCTTCATGCTTGTTGCTAAAGAGAGACAATTTTTATTCAGATATGTGCTATCAGATTTATCAGAGTTCAAAAAGCTTCAGGTTTGACCAAAAATATTTTCCTAAAATTAATACTTTCTGCTGATCGTATTTTATATTTATTATTATCAATATTATTATAATAATTAATTTATTATTTCATGATTTGAGTTTATTATACAATCATATTTTAACTATAGTACATATTTACATTTATTTAGTGATGTAATTTAATTATTTTTAGTCACAGAGAGTGAGATGGCATGATTGTTGTCATGTTGCGTACTATTTGCATTTAACCACATAATCGTTTAATTAAACAAGCGCAAGCTTTTCCTTTCTCACTGACCAATTGAAAGAAAGATAACCATACCTGGCAGGTGTTTGGGTTATGATCGCACCTGTTCAATCTGAACACCCAGAATGTGATGTGAGTTTTAAAACAGAATCATGAAAACATGCAAACTCTGGTGCAGTGGATAGCACGGTCATCTCACAGCAAGAAGGTCACTGGTTCGAGCCTTGGCTGGGTCGGTTGGCATTTCTGTGTGGAGTTTGCATGTTCTCCCCGTGATCGTGTGGGTTTTCTCCGGATGCTCCGGTTTCCCCACAAGTCCAAAGACATGCAATATAAGTGAATTGAGTAAGAACGATTGTCCATAGTGTTAAAGAGTGAATGAGTGTGTGAATGTTTCCCAGCGATCGGTTGCGGCTGGCGGTTCATTCTGCTGTGGCGACCCCGAAAGGGAAGAAAGCCGACATGAAGATGAATGAATGAATGAATTGTTTAAGTGGAAAGGTGAACAAGTGTACCAAATATGGACCCGTGGAACGTTAAAACTCATGTAAGCTCTAAGTACTCGTCTACACTGTAGATCTTGATGGTCAGTACTATATTGATACTCATATGTGTTATAGCAACATACATTCTTCATGCTTAAGAGGGTCATTATTGTATGACAAAGTGGACATGACATACAAATGTTAAATAAGCTCAAAGCTAGCTCTTCGAATGAGTAAATAACTATGTGATTGTGAGATGGATTTGAAGAAAAAGACTATACTGAGATTTCAGAGATGTTGAGATTCAGTTAGAGAACTCAGGATTGTGTTAGTTATATTAATAATTTGGCTGGCTTGCTGCTTTAATGGGGAATATCTGAAATTTTAGTAAAGTAAATGTCCATCAATTTTCAATATTTGTCCGTATTCCTACAGTTCAAATCAGTCTAAAGATAAGTCAGAAAATCTGATTTGCCTGTCTGCATGACAGTCGCATTAAAACTTTTTAACTTTCAAATATGAATAAGGCCTGAATACCATATAAAGATTTTTCCTATTTACATTATCCACATCGCAGAATAGATCTGATCTGTGTCATATATATGCAAACAGAAAAAAAACAAGAATTGGTTCACATGGATGACAGAAGAGTAAGGGGTTTTAGTGAACAACGAAAAAAATTAACTAGAGTATAAAAAAAACTCTTGATGAGTTGCAATCCCGTTATTTAGGATGTGCTACAGTGAATAAGATCAATAGATCAATCCTTCTTCGGTTGGAACCCCTGACCCAAGCACAGGCGATCCAGAATATATCATTGCTCCCTGCAGAGACAAGGATTAAAGCTCCATCCTGGCTCTCTTTTTCTTTGAATGTGGAAAAATCAGCAAACCTTTTGATATGAAGACAAAAGAACGAGAGTTAGCCAATTATATAAGATATATATATATATACATGCCTAAACAGTTTTAAGAATGACAGATGTACAGTTCTTTGAACTCAACTCAGTTTACGGTCAAAGTAAAAAAGACAAACCGTTCAAACAATGGCAGCCGAAGATAAAATAAGGTATGCCACTAAATGAAGCTATTTATAGATCTAATTTAATTGAAACGCATTCTCAATCAACCATGTGTGTGCATGTGCATGTGTGTTGTCTTTGATATATTAACACAATAAAAATATATTTTATGGGAAAATTCACAGTGTATGTCTTTTTTTCTGAGAAGCTTACGTTTGCTGTCACACCAGATGGATCAATAAAAATCACCATAAAAGTATTAAAAAAAACAATCCTTTTCTTCCATTTAGTCTACCACTGTGCATTTATTCTGTGACAGCGCTGAACACTGGGTATTCCTAATCGTCAGTTAACCCTAATTTTGTTTTAAAAAACAACATTAAAATCCAAGTCAATCAAGCTGGCACTGCTTTCATGGCTAAACCATATCATAGGCAATGACAGGTATGATGTTGATACATTAACTCAAAGGTGTTTGGCTGCCTTTGTTCCCATGATGGCTTTGAATTTGTGGCATGCGTCATAAATATCTTTCTGTCAATCAAACGGAATTTGACATTGCTTTCAGGCGGCTGTCCTTGATTCTGTCAAATTATCAGGACCTCAGTGGGACTTTGGGTAGCTGCTGTCCTTGGTGATGTTTGTAGTTTGTTTACATGTTTAATGAACTTTGCTTCGGGGATAGATCCTATTCCGTGCTTGATGCACAAAGTAATATGTACTGCATTCTGTTATATGTTATCTTAGCACCTCATTGAAATGCACATTGACAAGTTAAAAGTCCTCGTTACATATATTTAGATAGAACGAGGAACTTAATGGACATTTCATTCATTTCACTTTTAAACGGAACAAATAAACACTTGAACAATTAAAAGTTTGAGTTTCATAAAGAGAAATACAATGTTAAAAATAAGGCAGAACGCTTAAGTAAATAGCTAGCTTTTTATATGATGAAAGTCTTAATTTTAGCTTCAGATAGACATGTATATTTACTTTTTGAGAATCTCATTTCAACTCATATCAGCCTTTATCTTTAACTTTACTAATCACTACAGTCTTTAGAGATGGGGAGTTATGTCATGTTTTTCACAGACTCAGCACAAACAAGTTCTAGTGCTGAAAGACTCATTCACCATCTGTCCTTTATAACAAAATCACCCGCAGTCTCCTCAAACAGCTGAACACTAGTCTGCTATGGCAGGGTGGCAGCTCAGGAGGAAGCACGGCAGGGTGGTATCCTGACCAGACGAGCGGCGACGTAAACGCTAACAGTTATCGCACCACAGTCCTGCATGCTTGGGTGCTGATCTGGACCAGAGAGTACGCACAGTCAGCAATATAGAGCTTAGTTGAAAAGTGTAGTCAAAATCTTATGTCTGTTTTGATGCGCTGGAATCATAAATGCTGTAGCACAACTGTGTAAAGATAAAAGGTGTCCAATGATGTTATGGGCGTCAACAGAGAGACCACGGGCTGTCTGGCTCAGCAGGGTTCTGTGATACGCAACACCATGATTAAAGAGGCAGAAAGGAATATCCTGTCATCTTTGGCTCAAACGAATGTCACCCCAAACTTGTTCGAGATTTTACCCTTTTTCAGATCATCAGAGCATGCAAGCTTATCAGTATGTCACTTCATACAGATGGTGAGTGTGTGATTTTGACTTACGTCTTAGATTTAGTCATTTGACTGTTTCCAGCACAAAATCTTAAAGGGTGCACTTTTTTATGAGAGAGAGAGAAAGAGAGAGAGAGAGAGAGAGAGAGAGAGAGAGAGAGGAAGAAATATTTATAAGGTTCTTTCTAATGTTATTTAACTATAACTATAAAAATATAACTTTTAACATCATGTTAAAAGTTTCTTATTGCTTTCCCAGCAATGGGTTGTGGCTGGAAGGGCATCCGTTGCGTAAAACATATGCCAGAGAGTTGGCGGTTCATTCCGCTGTGGTGACCCCGAAAGGGAAGAAAGCCGACATGAAGATGAATGAAAAGTTTCTTATTGCTCATGGAATAGAAATAGTTACGAGTTTATATAACACTTAATACCAAAGAGGAAGAAAAAGCTATACATTTTTGTGAAGTTAAAGTGACAACTTGGCCAGATATGGAGTGACTCATACATGGAATTTGTGCTCTGCATGTAACCCATCCCAGTGTACACACACAGCATCGAACAAACACTCCGTGAACACACACCCGGAGCAGTGGGCAGCCATGGCTGTGGCATCCGGGGAGGAGTCAGGAAACTGGTGCCTTGCTCAAGGGCTCCAGAGCTGTGATTGGTGAAGATAGGAGAGCAAGTGTTTCATCACTCACACTAACTTCAACTCGGTGGATCTGAGGATCGATTCGGCAACCTTCCGATCACAAGTTAACCACCAGACCACAACTGTATATTTAAATGACTTTTGATGAAATTTGTCAAAGAAAAGTTTTTTTTAATTTAGTCAATTTTGTTTTATGTATCAATTGTGTATTTTTATGATGTATTGTGTATTTGTATTTTTTATTTACAGTATTTATATATGTGTTTTGGAGTAATTTTAGAGTGTAATGACCACCTACCAGCCATCTAAATAAATAAAAATACTTCAGCTACCAAACAAATAAAACAAGCATGAAGACATCATCCTTAAAATATTTTGTCAGTTTACGATGTGATCACTAAGCACCAGTGTCTGGATGAAAAAACATTCATATCTTAAGAATATCATATCATAAGAAAGATAGGTTAGTTTAAGTTATGTAAGAATTTTTTTCATTACCTATAATAATAACATTTTAATAATTATTAATTTTATTAATATTACTGTATTTCTTATCATTACAACTAATTTTAAGAAAATTAGGTAGCACTTTATAATAACTACACTCTACTAATCATTTATTAAGCATTAATAAATAGTTAACAAGTGGTTATACATTTTATAAGCAGTTTGTAAATATAGTTTTAAAGGCTTTATTCCTGGTTTATAAGCATCTATGTACTTTGCTTAATAACATTAATTTCATGCTTTACTGAGGATCAGTTAATTTTTAAAAAATGACACCTTTTGCTATTTAAAAACCCGTTAGTTGTTATTTGTAAGTGATTCATGAGATAATTTATAACATGTTAGTACATGATTATTAAACTATTTAGAAGCTAACTAATTCATTCATCTTATTTAAACTAATTCATTCATCTTATTATTCAGACATATAATAACTGTTACTGAGCGTGATAATAAAGACTTTATTAACAAATAATCCTACTGTAACTCATGATTAATTCAGGTAGTTATAAAGCATTTACTAGCTGTCCGTTAAATGTTTTTGTGAGCTATTTATGCGTTATAAAGCTGTTTTCGTGAGCTCTTCTAATATATGACTCATAAAGCATTAGCAAATGAAATTTAAAGGTTTGGTTTTATTCTAAACCGAAAAAAGCACACAGCGCAGAGGGAACCAGACCATTGAAATAATTAGTCTTATTTGTTAATGCTTTACACACGATAAATAGTCCTCACTTTAGATGAGCTCACACAAACAGTTAACAGACAGCTACTAACTGTTTTATAACTACCTGAAGTAAAGCAGGAATATGTGTTATTAAAGCATCTACTATCACACTTAGTAACTATTACTATATATCTGAAAAATGAGATGAATAAATGTGTTTTTAAATAGTTTAATTATCATTTACTAGCATATTCTAAATGATCTAATGAATAACTTACAAATAATAACTGACTGTTTTTTAAATACTGAAAAGTTTAATTTATAAATGATTAACTGATCCTCAATAAAGCATGAATTTTGTGTTATTAATTATGTAGACATGTATAAACCAGGAATAAAGCCTTTAATCTTATATTTATAAACTGTTTAGAAATGTGTAATAACACAGAAACAATGCTTTATAAATTACCTAAAAACTATTTGTTTTGTCTTAATACATGATTAGTAGTGTGTAGTTATTATAAAGTGCTACTGAAAATTACTGTATCTTTATTTAGTAAACAATCATAGTGATATTTTCTGGCTTTGCCCCAATAGAACATTGTTTTGCAGTTTAAGGTGTTATAGTTTTAGTTTTTTGCTTAGTGTAAGTTCAGCAAATATTAGTTTATAGTTTTGGTTATGTCTTCTGTTATTCCTTGTTCATGTTACCCATTTTTGCCATTCCTGTGTTTTTCTTGTTTAGTGTGTATTCCTTATTTGGTCATCCTCCCAAAACACGTCCTCCGCTATTTTGTTATGTCTTATTTGGTCTCATGCTCAGATTGTTTCACTTAGAACATCTCTTATTCTATTAAGCAAGAGCCATTCATATTTGTTTCTTCCATAATCATTGTGTCAAAAACAAAATTAATTGTATCCACAACTTTTTTGTATTAGAATCCATTGTTAAGGCGTTTTTATTTTTTACTGTAGACTCTGCACAGAGCATCTTTTGATTTGTTCCTTGAGGACAAAAAGCTGATAAATATGCTGCACTGTGTAATTGCTAACAGTGTGTCTCAATTGCTTATCATGTGTGGCCAGTCAGTTTATAATTTGCGGAAAGATGGATCAGTGGTTGAGTTGGTCGTCATGTAACCGGAAGGTTGGCGGTTCAATCTTCACCAGATCAGTCATCGTTGTGGACCTGGTCAAGCCACTAAACCCACGTTGCTCTTTATGGATGTGTGTGATGGGTGGGGGTGTTGGTGCTGTTTAGGAGGCCTTAGACGCGCAATGGCAGCCACGTCCTGTCAGACTTCCCCAGGGCAGCTGATTGCTTCCAAGGTATCACCACCAGTGTGGGAATGTGGAGTGAATGAATAATGCTCAGATAATTGCAAAAGTGGCTTTGACTGTCTAGAAAAGTACTATATAAATTGAAGGCATTATTGTTAAAATAACAATTATTTTACTTATTATTATTCTATAGCTATTATTATTTATATTATTTTTATTAGTATTATCATAATAATCAGCTCAATGCAACACAGCTGCATGAAAATCACATCAACACCAGGGTAGAGAGTAAAAGATGTGACGTCTGCCTGTATCAGCCTGTAACACTTGTATCTCTAAACATCAGTGCACACATAAATTTAGTTTTTTATGAGCCGTATAACCAGCTACACGAGCATGATTTACGATAAATACCGCCTCTGATTGTGTTATTTAAAATACACTAAACAAAATAATAATATATTTATTCTATATATTATATAGAGGAGCATTTACATTTTGGCCATCTCAAACTCAAAATTTGCAGAAAGTCTGAATTTTGCCCCAAACGTTTAGCCTTTTGACAATCGTCTAGATTGAGTGTGTCCTAACCTAGCTCTGTTATCTTAGTAAAGTGGGAGTCTGGCCAGCTTTCAGTACAGTAAGCCACTACACTGCACTCTGAGACCAGATCTGGTTTTAAAGGTTAATCTCTCCATTGTGATTCCTTCATTGTCACTTTAGCATTTCTATTCGGCCAAGCATCTCTGGATTCCCTCTTTTTCAAGTCTTTAAGCCCTTGTGGTTACCTGAACTATGACTTACTATCTGAACTTGACTCAATGAATCAGAGTGAGAAAGAGAAAGATGTGTAATGGTAGAGTTGGAGTCTAAGCCGGCAAGTTATGTGTTAGAAAGAGAGAAGGGGAGAGAGAGAGAGAAAGAGAGAGAAAGAGGTGGATAAGCTTCCTTCTCACAGAGCTTCCAAAACAGAAAAGTACAGCTCAGATGTCACTGAATTTAGGGTGAATTCACCGTCTGGAAAGAGTCTGGGCTGAATGCTAAAGATGTGAGTGGATACACCTCAGCTAAGATGGATTTTCTTTCACTGTCTGTATGTGTTTTTTCCTTTAAAAAAAAGTCTAAACACAATCAATGCAACAAATAAAATACATTTGTTTGGTTAACATTTTTATTTAATAAATGCAAAATATAACATAATTTTTCTTTGTAAGGGATTACATTTGGTTAAGTGTGCATTATTCAATTTTAAACGTACAACATCAATGATAGAGTGGGGGGTCACTGTATTGTTGTCACATGAGTATGTGACTGAGATGTAGCCTGGGGAATAAGGTAATTTTTGAAAATAAAATATTTTTTAAATAAAAGATTGTTCAGACAGAGATAACAATTTTTTTATTGGTGTCCCAGTGCCAATTGATCCATGAACCGTTACATGTCCATGACCCAGGGGTTGGGAACCTCTGCTTTACGTGACCATCAAATAAAACCTCTGATGAAGTAAATTTAAAAATCGTATCAAAGTAATATTCATTGCTTTCGTGGGATTGGGTGATTAAACTTTGTTCTTCTCAACCTTGAACGTCACAGATCAGCCTTTCACATGGCTTTTGTGATTACATAAATGTTTTCATTACATTGTGTGAGAGAGGTGTGGAAAGGTGTCTTTTATTTATTTTTATCTTTCAAAGCGTGTGTTTGTCAAGCAATCAATGGCAATGAATCACGAGCCCCAGTGATTTACAGAACGATTGCTCAATTGATTAACCTAATGAATCATATCATCCATCCAATTATCCAGGAGACCCAGTCAACTCCTGGGCTCTGAGGATCAATCGGAGCAATGTGAAGGACAAGAGCTACTGAAGGCATGTGGATAAGCTCTGTTAACAAGACCAGAGGAAAACAATAGACAAACCTATAGTCTACATTTCCTCACAGCTTTTAAAGTTCACATAAATCTACTAAAGCCTATTAATTTGCTTTTTTTTTAAATAATTTCATGAGTTCACGTTACATAAAATTCCGTAGTATTCCAAGCAGTTTTGGTGAGTAAGGAGAAAGGAAGCGGCCCAAATCCAGGGTTCCCGAGACCCCCCCAGCACATGAGGTTAAGGGGTGGTGAAGGGGAGGAGATGGGGAGAGCTGTTCGCTTAAATCCTGAGCGGTCTAATGATGATGAGCACCAGCTGTTTAAAGGATGTCAATTATCTGTAATCCTCCCAAATCTAGTTCAATGCATTTATTTTTTGTAGTTCACATTACATAAAATTGCCTAGTGTCACAAACAATTTTTGCGAGTAAGAAGAACCGAACTTAGGTGAGCTGTCCAAGGAGGGACTCGAGTATGGGAAGCGATAACTAGACTTGCCAAAGATTGCCCTGCACTCTGGCGGAGATGAGGGGAAACTTAGCTTGCTTGTGATATTACTTCTAGAACCTATGGAAGGTTTGCATGTAGAGGGTTGTGGAACCATGACTGTGCTGGCAAGGAATTGGTTGATGGGTGGGAGTAGTGGGAGGCCAAGTACGTGGAGGCGCTGTGGTGGGGAAATTAGGCTGTAGGTGAAATTTAGGTGTTGCTCCCCTCGAAAGCCAATGCTCATGGGTAGAAGTGTAATGAGAACCCCTATCTCTTGGGTAAGGCGTGGGAGGAAAGGGGTGTGGTGGGGTTGAGTAGAGAAGCAAGCTTTTTGAGTTTAGGGTGTGCGGCATTCTTAGGTGTTGGTTGTGCTGGGTTGGTTGAGGGTGCTCGGGGATTAGTGGCTGAGAGCCGGATGTGAGACCGAGGCGCAAGGACAAAACAGAAGATGAGTGTTCAGAATGTTGTTAAGGCTCCGGAAATGGAGGGCTTGTCTGTAAGGAGACTTGATAAGAAGATGAGACCCAGACTCACTGGAATAGGTGTTGTGAGGACTGGGTCTCTTTCAAGTGGTTATTATTATAAAGACCAAGGGTCTGTGATGTTTACGCTGGAAAGCTTCGAGTGGTAGGGGGGCTACAGATGGTGAGACCAAGGCTCACTGTGATGCATGGGGTGGTTGGCAAGGCCAAGGCTCGCTGTAAAAGCATGCAATGGCTAGACCAAGGCGATCTGTAGTGCGTGGGGTGCTGGAAGGGCTAGAGTTGGCAAGAACAAAGCTTGCTGTAAATACGCAGAAGGATGAGACCAAGGCTTGCTGTATTACATGAAGTGGCTGGAGTTGAAGAGACCAAGGCTTGCTGAAATGTGTGTAATGGTGTGACCAAGGCTTGCTGTAGTGCTTAGGAGGTTAGATTTGGCAAGACCAAGGCTTGCTGTAGTATGTGTGTGGGGGGGGGGGGGGGGTTTCAGGCGATAAAACCAAGCTCCCTTGTTGCATGGGGTGGTGGATGGTCCAGACTTGGGGGGTCTAGAGGCGGTGAGACAGAAGCTCGCTGTGTTGATTAGGGGCTGAAGTTGAGAAGACCAAGGCAGAGGCATGATGGGGCTCTGGAGTGGTACGACCACCCACGGGGGGTGATCAAGGTTCGCTGTAAGGAGTCAGGAGATGAACAAGCTGAAGTAGGAGAGACCAAGTCTGGCTGTAGGGGAGTAGGCTTGCTGAAAGGAAAGAGGCAGTGGGGGGCTAGAGTTGATGAAACCGAGGCTCGCTATGGGCAAAATGGCTTAATGGCAGGTTGGGGTAGTGAGTTTTTTTTTTTTTTTTTTTGGTGGGGGGCCCAAATGTATTATCTGCAGCCAAGTTGCAGATATCATGCAAAAGGATTGGCTTGAATAGTGCACTGCTGAGATTTTAAATGTTTCTGATCCAGAAATTATTGGCTTCATCCAAGAACAAGGGAGCCATCGGGATGTGAAGAGGGTGGGTCCTTTTTTAAGGTGTATGTTGGTTGGATTGAAAATACGGAGAAAGTGAGGATTGAAAGTAGAGATTGAGATTGATTGCGGTCTTGCAGGTTTTGAAAAGCCATTCCATTGTTTCAGAATAGGACTCGTAATTTTGGTTAATCATGGCTGTCGACGAGCTGTTCTAGCACAGAGACGGATGAAGCAGGTGCGAGAAGGTGTGAATAAATTGGGTGTCTTTGGGGGATGATGTGCAAGCCAGGATTTAGTAGACTCGAACGGCCGTGAATTGGTAGCGACACTGGTGAATGCACCGGACTAGGCGAGACTGGCTAATAACCCTGAGGAGCATAAAGATAAGAGCTGGGAATTTATTTGGGAGCGAAGGATAATTTCTCCCCTTGCAGGGATTTGAGCTCTGAAGCTGTCTCTCACAGGTATGATTCAGTGGCAAATGTTTTTGCCCAGGGCTGGCATGAGAAAGCTGTGAACAAGGTGTGCACTGCAACTGTTACAGAAGGGCTCCAGGTGACGAAGTGGGCCAGACCCTATTGGGTGGGCATTTTGAGAGTGGTACTAGTCCTGGATAGGTTGGTACCGGGGAGGGCCAAGTTTGCTGGCTAACCGCTCTCATTGAGTGGAAGGAGTGTCTGAAAGTGGCTTGCTGGGCAGTGATAGGTGACAAAAATGGTGTGGAGGAGCGGCAGTCAGCACCTATGTTAGCATGTCATGACTTGAATGGGTTCAATTGATTGTTAGAGGATTGCTGCATCAGGGGGAGCAAGCCGTTTTGTGTTTCCAGTCAAAAGGGCTTGATTCCCGGAGTGGAAGTGGGCATTGGGAAATGGTTGCCCACAGGATTTTAAACTCAGTGGTTAGGCATTTTCGGAGGTAACAAGTAGTTCGGTGGTGGAGGAGAGGGGGTAGCCCTGCGTGGCTGGCTGGTCACCGGAGGAGACTAAGCTGGCTGAATGGATTGGCGGAGGCATGTTTGGACGGCTGATTGAGCCTGGCAGAGACACTGAGAGAGGCCTTTAGGGAGATGAGAGGTCTCGGATGGAACAGATGAGTAAATAAAGTTGTGTTTGTTCAGTTACCAGGAATGCCAAGTGCCTGCTTCGAATAGGGCTGGCCGGAGCTAAGGTAATGGATGGTCCATTTTTCGATCGGTGAAAGGGCCTCACTGTTTGACAAAGGAAGATGCAGGAGAGGCAGCGGGGTGTGATTTCGGGTGATTAAGGCAAGCTCGGCTAACTCAGAGGTGGAGCTGTTGTGATGTTTCAGGCTGGTCTGGGGTGGACTGCTCATAGCTGGTGAAGAAGTTTTTTTTTTTTTGGTGAGCGAGCTTCGGCTGACCAAGAGAGCTGTTTAAGTCCTCAAAAGAGGAAAGGTTAGGTCTGCATTTAGATCCATTTAAATCCTGAGCCGTCAAATTATGATGAGCACCAGCTGTTTAAAGGATGTCAATTATCTATAATGATCCTCCCAAATCTAGTTCAAGAAACTTCATATGATAAGAGTGCTGTTGGGAGCTGTAAAAGAAAATCTGGGTGGCACTCAATACACATTCTTGCATTATCTCACAAAAGGAAGAACAACAATGAGGAGAAAAACAAAAGAAGAAGAAAATAAGTTAAAAAAGAGACTCAGAACAGCAAACTCTTTATTGCAAAACCTGCTGGAACTGCTGGAGCAACCCATTGTTTGTCAGCTGAACAGCAAGGTTAGAAACATATTAAACCCTCTTTGATATCCTACAATGCCTTACTTTCAAAAACCTTTTTCCTTAGCAACCAGACTTAGAAAAAGAGTTAAGACAAGGGGGTTGGTTTATAAAATACATATTGACTTTGGGTAATTAACTTTTGGACAAATAACAATATTATTAATAAACGTTATATAAAGTGCTTTTCAAGCAGGCTTGCCATAGAAACATGATAGAACATGAATAGATTGTTATGTTTTCTACTGAACCAGGGACAGTGACCAGACAATGAAGTATGCAGGAAGTTAGGTATTTAAATGGAATGTGAGTAATAGAATGCAGGTGATTGCTCAACGAGGTGGTGATTGAGTCAAGTGAGTACTCTTTGGTGTGCTATAATTGAATCATGTTCTTAGGTGAGTTTAGTGAGATTGCTTTTTTGAAGAGTTCCTAGGAATTTATCACACTTTCTTTCTGTATCAGTTTTTGTTTTCTCCCAGATCATTTCTGATATCTACCGAAGGCTACTTTTGAGTTTTGCTTCTGAGAGTCTACAACATAAAAAAAACAGCTGACATCAATGGCAAGAGGATCATCATGGGCACCCACAGATGGCCCTGCAAAAACAAAGATTATACCATGGAGCCGGAATGTGCAGGCAGGGATATCTCTGTCTGTAAGAGCAAGGCAAGAAGAAAGGAAGGAACAAGATGATAGTCTGGTGTGTTGGTGCAGTTGGCTTTTTGTCATGGTATTTCTCAGATGATATTAACAGCAGACAGAGTGAGAGGCCTGGAATTTACAAGCTGACTGGGGTTTGCTAACAGGGAATCAGTCCATGACACTCCATTACTAGAGGTCAAGGGCTTGTCATCTTCAAGTTGTTGAACCCCGGATGGAGTTTTCAAACACTCATCTACATGTTTTTTAGATTATACTCAACAGAGTTCATGAAAAAAATATACTAGTGAAAACTGGTCCATGTGATATGTGATATGGGTCTAAAATGCAAAATGGAAAGTTTTGTTTCCCCAGAGTAGGCAGTGGAAGCAGATAGAGAAGGACCCAGCTTCAGTGCACACACATTGCACGCACAGCATGGCTCACTTAACCAGTAGTCACCACACTTCACCTCACTGCAAGCAGAAGACATACTCTACCTGCCCCACACTGATCCTGTACCAGCATCCTGGGAAGACAAACAACGACAGACATAAATTCAGCCTTCTTTACTAGGTTTTGGTTATCTGCTATAAAATAAATGGTGACTGAAACCATGAATTCGTTGCATGATGTTGGTTCGTGTTGGGTTTTATAGTGATGACTTTCGGGAATATTGGCAACAGAGCCTTTTTTTTAAATACTGCCAATGGTTAAGCCTTTCTTGGGGTTAGTGTGGTGTTATGTAAATGTAAAGAATGCATCAGAGATCTATATTCGCTACAGTGACTGCAAACACTGCAAATAGATTTGAATTAATTTTGTAAAAAAAAAAGTTAATGAATTAATTTCCAAGAATTAATGAGAAGAATTAACAAGTACAACACTCAGATGAACAAGATTTTTAAAATTGTTATATAGGTATTATTGGACATAAAATCCTGTTCATGGTTTAAACAACCATCTTGGACTTATCTTGAGAATAATAACAAAAATGCTTGCTGCCTATTTCTGATTGCATGACCCCATGACCTTTCCCTTTATATGAGAGCACACAGCCTGCAGTAAATGAATGAGTGTCCATCTCACCAGACTGAGGTTATGAAGGATTATTGACTCAGGTTTTATAAATATTTAATGCTCACATTAAAACTATGGCAGAGGATGGCCATTAGGCCAGTGTAATAAAGAGGCTTTCTGTGTGATTGAGTGAGGTGAGGACTGAGAAGGGGCCGATCAGGGGCCATTCTTTGATGAAGACACAACAGAGCATGCCTCTGTCATTGCATTTATTTAATATAGGCAAAACATGCATTGGGACTGGACAATGTGGCTGCATTGCTTTTCGGCTCAGCATCTGCCACCTTAATTGGTTCTTCCAACACAACTTCATGCCTATATGAGGGCTGCTTATTTTTTCAAATCCTACTGTTTCATCAGTCCACAATGAAAACCCTCTGAAAAAGGTACAGTAAAGCTGTCATTGTTGAATAACTATTTCTAAAGTTGTTACTTTTATCTATTTTTAAATTATTAAATATAGATGACATTTGACAGTCATTTACTTAAAAATAGCCATTTATTCTGTTAGGATTCAATGAGAATAATAAACAGACTGACTAGTGTGGTCAACAACAAAAAAATCCCTTTGTAAAGCTTTCTGTTTGCATGTAGTACACAGTTCTCTGTTAAAAGGTTGTCTGTCTCTCTATGACTATAGCAGGAATGGTTTGAACTTCTGTGAGTCCGTCCTTTTCTTAGTATATAGTGGACTCAAATAGGGCTGTCTTTTCTCTGCGGTCCATTACTTTAATAGACAGAATGCCTAGGTAGAGTCTTAGGTAGCCGAGTAAGAAGTGTGGTAAGGATGAGGATCAGCACCTGCAATTGTGAGGCAATGGTTCTCAATAGTTGGTTAGCTCCCTCCAGGCTGGAGATATCCCATCTTAAGTAGAGGGCTTCCAGTATTGCGGATGTTTTTCACAAGTGAGAGAAATTTAAGGTGACAAGTGGGTCAGTGTGTCAGATGCAGTAGTGTGGTCTCTCTAATAAGTTCTTCATTTTCTGGTAAATCTGCATTTTTATTTCCACCACAATCCAAAGAATAAGATCTCAGGTACAAGGAACTCAAAGCATTGTTTCATACTTTGCCTAGACATTATTTATAAGTTCTAAAGAATGCCAGGTACCTTTTCAAGCTTTGCAACTCTGTGATTTTTTTTACAACCAGGTGAAAAAAATAAATGTCAACTTTAGTGAATCGCAGGGGTTTAAAGTTCAAAGCTCATGCCTCAGACTCTCACACAGTACGGGCAGATCTCTCACAATGTGTATCCACAAACAATAAATCTGTTTCTAGTATCTGTGAGATGTTAATCGCCTTTCATGACTCCAGGTATACTGCGCGACACATGATTAGCTGAAATTCAGGCCGATCTCAATACTAGTCACACAACAACTGAGAAATCTGCAGAAAATGGGTAAAAAATGGAACAGTGAAATCTCAATAGTGATAAATTACAAAAGGGAAAATACAAAAGATCTGTACACCTTTTACCATCCCCTTTTCCAGTCATTATACACACTGCCTGGTATTCCATATACTGCCAGATTACAAAAAATGCATGTACCATTTCAAAACGTTGAAAAAATATACAAGTAAAAATACATCAGACTCATCTCTGACAAAGCCTTTTCTTCACTAGTGATATTTAACCATTAACCCATTACAACAGGGGTCCCTAATAGAGATGACGAGTAAAGTTTAGTTTGTTTTTATGAGTCGTCATTTGTCGTTATACCATTGGGTGATATTTTTCCTATTCAAATGAGAATGTTCTCACAACACAAGGACCATCTCAGACTGACTTAGTGCACAGCAAGAGCTATAAACACAAAATGACTTACCAGTCATACTTATGTTTAAGTAAACATTTGTACTTACAATTTTATTAAACCATATATATAGGCCAGATTTTCTACGTAAGTGGGCAAAAAAATATATGTATTAAAAATGATCTAATGTAAATTACTACTATGACTTTACTGTGTTAACAAACCATGTTAACTGAATGGATAAGATGATTATATCTAATGCTCGTCACCTTCGCTTGTGATTCTAGGCAATAACAATTAAGAGAAAAATAGTGAAAAAACAATGAAGCCATGATAAAACTAGAGTGATGTGCTCATACTTGCATATGCTGGTTTGAAGACGTGGAGCTGCATCTTGGACTAGATGCAGGTGCAAGATTGAGGAATCAATCCTTCCAGAAAAAAGTGCATTACAGTAGTCTAGTCTGATGTTTAGAAAAAGATGGATTACTGATCCAAATAGATTTCTTATTAAAAAGTGCTTAATTTTGGTTGGCTGCCACAAATGAGCAAAGCATGAGGAGTAAAGTTTCCTACAATCCTTGTTTGACAGGTCTGGAGTTTAACCCAAGGCAGGCCATATCTGGCCCTTGAACTGCCATTTAATGATCAGGGCATTAGGGTAAGGGCCGTCAACAAGAACTGACACCTTCATAAGCCTTCAAGAAGCAGCTCCCAGAAGCTAAATGGGCAAGGACATATTCTGGTAACATAAAATCTGTAAGATATACTCAAAAGTCACTATGAAATGAACAGAACAGTTGAGTTAGAATCAATTTACTCTATTACATTTTAAAAATTTATATTTTGAGTTAATGAATTAGTTTTAATGGGTCTACTTTGTTAGGCCTGATTACGGTGTAATATATAAGTCCAAATACATATAAGTATATAAGTCCAAACATAACTTAGCACCTAAATACCTAACAGACATACTCAGCGAATACACACCAAACAGAGAGCTGAGATCCTTCTGTTCAAATAAATTAGATCTATCCCGGGTAAATTCCAAACAGGATAAATACTCTTTTAGTTAACATGCGAGCCACAGATGGAACCAACTTCCAGAGGAGATCAAGGGTGCCAACATTTTAGTCACGTTTAAATCCAGGTTAAAGACTCACCTGTTTAGTTGCGCTTTTGTCGACTGAGCACCAACGTCCGAACAACTATTTTACCTCTGCACTTCAAATCTTAATCTTTGTTTTAATCAATAATTTTAAGTTTCAGTTTTTAATCAATTTGATTTTATTAAATGTACTTTCTTTTTACTCTTTATTTCCAATGTAAAGCACTTTGAATTACCCTATGCACGAAATGTGCTATACAAATAAACTTGCCTTGCCTAATAAGCTACTGCATCTATGGAAGTAAATTTGTGAACCCATATGAAAAAGTAGAAAATTTCAAATAAAATGAATACTTTGCAAGCTTACGTCTGGGACTGTGTCACTGACATATTAGTTTTAATTTCCATTTTTTTTTTAAAATCAGGATCATTTGACCTCAATGTGTCTGCTTTTCATAGGGTACGGGTTAGTCTGAATGAAATACATTTTCTTCATAAAATTAATATTGTAACCATGTTTTTTTTATGTATTTGCTCTACAACGTTACAGAACATACACATGCGTTCCAAAATGCTTTACATTGGAGACCTTAAATGCCTGAAGGATGATAAATGGTCTTTCATACATTTATAATGTAACCGTGCTCATTTTTGTTGTTTTATTTGGTTATACATGATTTATAGACTGGCAAAAAAACAGACGCTCTTGAACAGAGTTTACTGTAGCTGAAGCATCTCCAATAGCGGACGCTTACTCGAATGGAAGGCAACCAAAAATCGATCCCTAATCTGATTGGGGAATGTTTTATTACCTCTTATAGGGTTTAGATTTTCTCTAAAGCAATTTCTCTGGCAGACAAAAGAAGCTATTTAACTTTAAAACAGGGTTTTTGATTCGGTGAGCCTGTATAAAGACTATTGTCCAGTTTGTTCATTGTGCTAATTGTACGAGACACCAATAGGCCACTTGCTGTGTCCTCAGCAGGTGGACATTGCAGTTATCTGGCTACAGATCACTCGACCTAGGCAAATAAGCTCAACAGATCACATTCAAATGCTGTTCTTTGGCATATTGACACTGTGGCTATCAGCTGGGCCTGTTATCTGACTGCAGCCCTGATCTATGCCAGCGGGCGGCTGCATAATAACCTGTGAATCAGTTATGCAGAGACTCTGCCTCCCCTTAATTGTCCACATTGTGAGTTAGAAAACACACGGCGAGCGCTGTTGTCTTGATGAGAAATTGACATTTTCTGACCTGCTATCCGGAGGCACTCTGAAAGACAGATAAGATACGTGGTTGTTTTAGAGCTGGGAGGTTATTCTTCGAGGACTGTGTAGATGAGTATGGATTGAAGACCATGACTATGAACTATGAGTGTTTTCAATACCTCTTTTAGACAAGTGATAACCTTGGCCGCTGAACACATTAACTCTTGACTCACTGCAGACACTGCAGTGACAATCCTAATCCAAAATCCTAACGCAAGACAAAACTAAACTTACATTTGACAGTATGATGTTTTTAACATTATGGGGGGGGTTATTTATTTTTTGGGGTCCTGATGAAAAAAGTGTTTGTTTTACACTCCAGAGATTTTGAATAGGAACTAGGATTTTTTTGTATATGAAAACGAATATTGGAATCAAAATATTTGAACTGGAAAACTACTTAATCAGAAGTAATAATAAGCAAATTTCTAATCAGCCAAATCACATGGCATTTAGGCAATACATTTAGGCATATAGACATGGTCAACATGGTCTCCTGAAGTTCAAACCGAGCAGCAGAATGGGGAAGAAAGATTATTTAAATGACTTTGAATGGGCATGATTGTTTGTTCAACACTGTAAAAATCCAACTAATTAAAGTTTGCTGACTACAGTTTTTCTAAAGGCATGAATCAATGATTTATTTTTCATCAATGAATTGTTTTTAGTTGGCTCATGTTTTTGTTGAAGAACCTTGAATAAATCAATATTTTTAAATCCAAAGTGTTCAACAGTATATCTTCTCTCAGATGTTCTTTCGGCAGCTCTGCTGCAAGCAAAATTGGCATCTCAATAGGGTTGATTTTGCGTCATCAAATCACCAGTTTGCACATAATCATGAAAACAAAATAAATGGCAGCATTCACATCGATTTTAAAAAGTCAAAAGCAAAAAAAAAAAACACCCAATAGTACAGCAATCTATCGTTTTCAAGCAGACATTCTGAGCTCTGAGTATGGATGACCATACTGTGACTTCACTGTCTGAGAGAAAATTGTCCAGCTGAGAGTCACGTTTTTACATTTATTTCCTTTGTCAATTATACAATTTATAAATATATCATTTATTGTGTATATCATAAACCAGAATGGAAAACATATATGGAGTTTATGTGCATGAACTAATAAATCACATTTCTGTTCAAACATCCGAAAAAGTAAATTTTTTGATCTCGGGTTCCCTTTGGAAAGCTGCATTGAAACCCAGTTCTAGCTGCTGTAGGTATCAGATCTGCCTGGACTCCTTTAGCCTGTAATTGCTCAACTTACATTTCAAACACTAGACTCAACGAGGCATCCAGTTGAATCAGTTATAGAGCAGCTTCCTGATGAGACAGAGACACTGAAGCTCAATTCTTCAGTCAGCTCACTAATGACCTTCAACAAGGTTAGCACCGGCACTGTCCTCTGCGTTCACCCTCCGCGAGCACTATGTCTAATGATGCATGCATGACTGACAAACCCCATGTGGTTCTGCAGGTTGTAATTCACATCATGTGTTGATGAAGAGGTGCACCTACTCCACTAATGATGTCTTGTTAATGCTGATAGAACTGAGACTTTCTTACCCATTTTGCAGCTGACACAAGTCAGGCGAATGGATGAATCTCAGAGAAATTTATTGTGGCTTCCTATCGAGCGAGGCCAAAACAGGGTGGATGGAGAGTCCAGCTCGAAATGGCAGTTGTTCTTCAGGGATCAATGCGTTGACCAGGAGGGCCTCGGCCCCCTGGAGACTGTCATTTCTTCTAGGAATTCACAGAAGTGGAAGATGAAAGCCATGTGTCATCGGCTCACCCCAAAAACACCAGGCCGTAAGAGTCTCAGCCAATGCCACATCAAGGCCAAGGCCAGAGAAAGAGACAGGGACGCCTTCGTAGCTGGCTCTGCTTCATGATTCCTGTCATTTATACCAATCAGATTTGACAGGTTATGAGATTGGCTTTTGTCAGTGTTAAGAGTTAATGTTTTGTCTGTTTTATTTGAAATGGATTTGCTTTACTGTCTCTTAATTAAATTGTTTGGAAGATTATTGTAAAGTGAACGGATATAAGCACTCATGTGTGTGTGAGCATTCAGAAGTTTGATGTCTTCTTAATGAAAAACCTTTTGTTTTAACGCCTGTTGTCATTGAAGATTGTCATTATATTTATGGAACAAAATAGTAGACACATTGCCACATTGTGCTTTTAACACTCTAGCAATTCACAAAGTAGTCATCTGAACGTATTTCATCCCAAATCATTTGAATTGAAAGTAAATGAGATGACTATGGAGCTTCGTTCTTAGGTTCTCAGCAATCCATTACTCTTTCTAAGGCCAATTTATATTTGAGCATCAAGGCTGTGCGTTGCCTACCTCATGGCCTCAGCATTGAGATAACCCTGTGTATTGGCCTGGTCATCATGACCTCACAAACGCAGTTACTAGACAGCATAAGGTGGTATACCACAAGGCCTCTGATTTGTCAGTGAGGTAGCAGAGCCCTTGTTTTCACCTGTCAACTTAACAAAACACTTACACTGACCAAAATTTTGCTGAAATATAACCATTAATCCTGTTCGCTAAGTATCAGTCTATAACCTGACAAAAGAAGGCTTTTGTGTTAAAGTTTGGCAGGTTATAGTTTGTTCCTCCATAGCCGAATCGCTATGTTATCAATCACCCTGATGGTGAGAGATCATAATCCTTTTGAAAAAATAATTCAGATGCAGCAAAAAATACAGTCCGGGTGGAACTTCATGCCACTTCAGAAAATCAAGTTAACCATTGCACATTTGCTTAACCTCCTCACTGCCATGCTTGAACATGGGAACTACACATATTTAACTTTTCAATTCACTCTGAGAGATACCAATCACTTTTTGGCTCAAACATATCTCTTGCATGTAGCTTCCCTTTGGTAGTATTTGTTTATTTGCATTTATTTCCATTTTCAGTTTGTTTATTTTCTGTTTATAGTTTCAGTACCACTTAAACATGGTGCTCACTGACAGATGACCAAGGGTCTACAATTCTACCAGCAAAACAAAGCTGCCAAGTGGCTGCTGAATAAACGAAATTATTTAGCATATTTTGTGTTAAATCACAATTTTTTTATTTACACAATTGAATTTGACTTTTTAGTTTTGTTGATGTCAGTGAGAATTTAAACTGTCAAAACATAAAGAAAAAAACTTCAATATTATAATTTTTCAGATGTTTGAACAGTAACATAGCTTATTATAATGAATATTTTAAAAACTACTACTATGGATAAAACAATTACCTCTCATGTGGTGTGAAGGTTTGATTCTGAAGTGATTTGTGTATAAAGTTACTGTCTTTATGAAGAAAGAGTTGAGTCAGAGTTGCTGAAATAAGTTCTTTTTAAAGCAAATCTTTAAGCCAGTACACTCTGATGTAAGTTTGTACTTTGCCCCTCCCTACTGTGTCATTCATTCTTAACATAAACCAAAATTCTCCCTCAAACAACGATGTAACGTTTCTCCATTGTGAATTACAATCACATCAGGGCAAGTCTTGCAAGCCTTTCATAGAGATTACCATCAGGAAGGGAAAAGTTTATAGTTTTTCTGCATCTGCTGGAGAATGCAATTACTCTCTGTTGAGAAAGAAACTGGAACCATATTTCACCTTGAGCTTTTTTGGAGAGCTTGACTCAAACTCTATTCTATCGTGAGCAGTTTGATTTGGACTTTAAAATAATACTTGTTACTTTATATTATGTTGACTGTAGTCTGTTTATTGGTAACTTCTCTCTGAATGAAACACAGTTGAGCCGGGCCAGAAAGAGCTCATTTCTCAGCTCCACAAACTCTGGTTGAATCATGTAAGCAAGTGGTTTGTATGAACGAGTCAATAAACAAATTATTTTGTAGTCAAGACCAATTCTGGTCTTGCATATGGTAAATGCAAATTACAAGAAAACTAAAGATTTTTTGAGCTTGCATGCATGTCAACGCATTGCTGAAGACCTCCAAAGTCAAATCAGGAACTTTTAAAAATCCCAAAAGGAGCACATTAATACCTTCTAAAAAACAAACTGTTTTTAAATGTCTTGTCTGTGATCCCATATTCCTCCATTTTAGCATTAACTCGTCCATCCTGTGTCATCACCTCTGACTTTGTCTGAGTGTTAGTCTGTTGCAGACTTTCATAAATACCTTAAAAATGTTGATGGATTTTTGAAAATGGATATCTGGGAGGATCATAAGGCAAAAATCTTATCTAGCGACACAATCAGAGTATGAGGTAGAGCGAAGTAGCAGAGTAGACAGAAATGCAGCAAGACTAATGACGACCACAAACAAATGCTGTTTCCATTTGTTTTTCTGTCAAATGTCCACTCTTTAAATAATAAAATATGTGACTACACACATGATTAAAACATAGCAAATTAAGTTTCTATTTTTTTAAGTGAGACCTTACTGAAATTAATTTCACAGAGGAGTTTGTGGACTCCCAGAAAGTGATTTCCTTTTTTCTAGATGGAGAAATGCGCATCCAAGAGGTAAAGTGATTCTTAAAATCTGAAAACTTAAAAAACCTTGCATTTTTGGATAGTAGGAGCTATAACTTCATGTGAAAGTGGTATCCAATTTAAGTGAATAGCTGTGTCCAAATGTTTGACTAGTAGTGTACGTAGTACTGTCAAGACTGGTATTCGTTATGATACTGCTCTCAACAGATGAGAACCATTCAAATAGCTAAAATTGCTAATGTTTTAATGCTCTTTTAAACACATTTGGAAAGTGTGGCATGTCCCCCAAAGGAAAACCTGTGGAAATAATGTGTTAGCCACAGGAAAGAAGTTTGTATAATGGTAATTATTTGATCATTTTTTATTAATTTATTTTATTAAAATGTTAAAATGATAGCATGGGCTGAATTCATGGATTTTAAGTCTATGATTTTAAATATTTGTTCCAACCTGTTTATGTTTAGAAAGTAAGGACCCAAACAAGTTTAGAGGTAATCATGGTCATAAATACAACATATTTTAATTAACTATAATACTTCATTTTACTTTGGGGTTTTGTAGCGTGGCTGTAAATTGACTCATGAGAATTTAAAAACTATAAAAATAATCTTTACAGTTTAGGTTTTTCATTAAACTAAAAGACAAAACCAGGTAAAGGATTTTATGAAATACAGAAATGTATTTTTTTTCTCAGGGTGACCTCTCTGTCTCCTCTACTTGCTCAAGCTTTGTTGAACCATCAAAAAGCAAATGCTTTGCACATGTATCATTTCTTTCCTTCTACAGTTGCCTTTGCTTCTTGCAGCTTAAACCAAAAGCATTTACATACTGTGAAGTGTTTGCAAGCTGAAATTAAGAGTATCACCAAAAATATAGAGAACTAAAGGTAAAAAGGACAGTGTCTCATCTCCAGATTGTGGTATGACTGAAAATTACTTTGACAAAACATATAATGCACAAAATGCTTGAGTGATGCTGATTAAAACATAAACCATTTTCAATTCTGTTGCCTGCTTTTGATATGAAATCTTTCTTTTTTGACTTTCCCTTTAAATGCCCAAGAGAATAAAGTTGAAACACACATTAAACAAGGAACACTGAAAAAATAGTCCAGAAAAGATGAGGGGTCACAATAATTATTTTTTATTTTAGTAAAAAATGTTTGTGCTTTTTACACCATTAATCTGAATGGAATAATGAGATTCACTGTGGTGCACATTTGTCATTAAAACAGCAGAAAGGTTCCACTCAGGAGATTCACTGATGGCGTTGACAGCCTTTTTTCTGACATATTTTAATAAACATTAGTAACTGATGTATATTTCCATTGCAGATATTTTTCTTTACTTTTTGATCCCTGTAAACATGTTTGATTCATGTGGCAAAATCATGGTGGCAGGTAAAAATGACTTTTTACATTCTACAAAAAAACAAAATTTACAACCACAATTGGATTCCCCCCCCTGGGGCGACTTGACATGCACTTTATCTACTAATATTATTACAGCCAGGTGACACAAACAATTTATTTGACTATACAACAAACAGTTGTCTTTCAAAAAGCATTTTTTTAGATAACTTAAAAATGAATACAAAAATAAACAATGGATTTGACTGCTTTTCAAAGTAGTAAATTAACAAACAAATGAAAACGAATGGAAGCTTTGATGCCATAAAAGGAACAATCACAAAGGATATGTGAAGATGATACAATCAGTACAAAACATTGGATGTAGGCGACTCTTGGCTCAACCTTCATTGTTATTCCGGCCATTAAAAACAATACATATGAAATCAGAGAAAACAATGGAAAGCAATATACAAAAATTCCAAAGACAAATTTCAAAGATAAATACAATATTTATAATTGATATGTTACAAAAAAAAATCCCTTAGTGACCGCAAGTGTTTGTGTGAAAGTGTTGCAATGTATAAGACAATTTTACTCCTAACAGTAGGAATAAAACTCTGTACTAAATATTTAAGTGAATCTGGAAAATTCAAGACAAGTGTATAAATATTTAGCTACAACTTTGGCAAAATCACAAAAGTCTACAATTGTTTAACCACATACAAAACACATTAGGGAGTTAGGAGCTAGAGGTATAAGGACAACTTCTGGTACAAGAAACAGACTTCACAGTAGCCTAAGAATGCAATAGTATACAGTGCTAGCAAAAAGTTGAAAAACATTGCAGATCACACTTGCTTTACAGGAAGCTTTAGCAGTGGAAATATTTTCTTTTTTTTTTCCTTTTTAGCATTTTTTAACCAACAGACAGTAGCGCTTCATCTCTGTCAGTGTGCTTGTGGAAGGCAAGAGAAGAAATTTCGCAATATCAAAGATACGACTTCTACCTACAATAAGTTACAAAGTTCATTTCTGTCATCGAAACGAATGCCAACATCTCCTCTGCCAGCTTCTCTCTTTCTTCCTTGCCTTTCTTTTCGATTTATAAATCATATATCTTATATTATTTCCAGTTTATTGGCTCTGTATATATTGGCCCCCTTTTTATTACCACAATCAAAAAAGGCAAAACAAACAAAAAAAGTAAAAAAATAAAATCAAATAATAGGAAATGGATTCACATTATGAAGATGTGCGGCGGCAGCACATCGGTGAAAGAGAAACATTCTTACACAATTTATCAGTGTTTCCATCAAATGGCATATCCACAATGTTTTATCCCACACATAGCAAGAACTAGACATTGCTGAGATTAGACCAGAAATGTTTATACAAAATAAGTACATTTTGTTCTTTTTTTTTTCTTTTCGAGATTGTGAAAACATGATGTGAGATTCAGTCAATAAAATGAAACAGTTCATGGAGTCACTTGCTTGTCAATTTCAAATAAACTTTGAAACAAAGTGTCCTTTTTTCCTCTAACTTCATGACTTTTGACGATGGTGAGGAGGATCTTCTAAAACGTACAATGTGTGGTCCTCTGTGAGGAGAGTGCTGTTTTACAATAGAAGGGAGTGCAATTTACATAGGCGGGACGACCAGTCCGGACATCGCTGTAAGAGAAAGAGAGAAAAAAAACATTAGCATTGGAGGTCTCACAATAGCTCGCAGACAACAACAAAGAACACACATGTCCGCACAAAATACTTTACTCAAAAGGGGCTGGGGAGGTTTGTAAAATGGAGGCTGTCTGATGGGGGTTGGGGTGATTGAGTGAAATGTGGTTCCCCTACAAGACACCATGGAAAGACTTCACTTTTTGAAAGAGGAGCTTTCTGACATTTTGAGGAGAAAGCATCCTGGCTCCCACATGTGTGATATTTCTCTTAGCGTTTTGTTAATGGCAAACAGTGCGCCAGACTCCCAGGAGAGGGTTCCTGCTGACAGCCGAGAAACAACACGGTCACTTCTGCTAACGTCACATAGACCTGCGATCGCCCCTCCTCAGTCAGCAAGCAGACACCCCTTGGCTTTGCCCAAATTGAAATCTTCGCCTCGCTCCCTCCTGCCATTACCAGAACCGAGTGAATGCTGAAAAACCATTTGCATTCTTCAGTCAGCCTGTGTTTTTGTCTCTAGCATGACATCTGAAGAAGGCTGGACCAGGCCATCATACGGCAGGCCAAACAAAAAGATTGATGCCCTCGCTTGCTCAGCTTATTTCCACAATTAGGCGTCCAATGAAGTGGTGGGGAGGGAAAACGGGAAGACGCTCTTTTACTACTTTCAACTTATTTGTAGAGTCATGCTTGGAGTGCTTTTAAGTTTGCCAAGGCATGTGATGTTGTGGCATTCCTCATTAATTTCTTTAAACTACGTATTAATAAGTAGACGCATGTAGCTGCATGAACTTTAATTTCTCAGTTCATTAGGTCTAACATTATTAATCTTGCTCGCACACGTTATGGCTAAAAGATGTTTTCAAAGCAAACAACTGGGCCTTGACGGGGAGCAAACACGAGCGCACTAAACAGCCAGATTTAAGTCTTTAATTTGCTGAATGACGCTGCCCTGCCGAGAATACAGTCAGCTACTTGCTCTATCTTCTTCTTATAATCACTTTCAACCTGGTTTATAATCACTTCTTCTGCTGCTCTCTCTGGTGATGCTTTTTGCTCTTGGATGAACAAGCACAGCAAGACGTTAACATTTCTGCCCTTTTAGATCAAAACATACATTTTTAACTCCCTACACCATTCCAAGGAGGAGGGCATGTTCAGCCGAGGTAAGGAGGACACTAAGAATGTAACTTTGACTACAAAAGAGCTTGTGAATAATGAATATTTGGGTCCAGTTGAGTGGGATTTGTCCGAGTTATTCCAGCCCCAGTCACTCGAGTGCAAAATCTCTTGAGACACTTAACTTTGCTCAATCATTAATGAAAGATAAATAAATCAATAAACACACCCACACATGCACATGCATTCTACATGCTCGCATGCATAATGCTTTCTTGCACTTATCTGACCACTCATCCGTCCATCCATCCGCCCATCCACACACACACACGAATGCATAATTGATGCGGGTGGGAGGCCGTGTTCGTTAAGCAGTAAAGATGGCGGATGGGTGGGTAACCAGAGTGCAATAATGTGACCCAACAGGTGAGGGCCATCTAAAAGCAGGGAGTCGGCTCTCACCTTGAAGTCCATTGCCATTTGCACTGGTGCAAGAAGGAGGTGGAGATGCTTGGGGCCTGACAACTGGAGCAAAGGCGCTTTTTTGTTTCACTGCAGAGATGACATTGGCAGGTGAGAATGAGAAAATGCCGTGTGTACTGCTACAGTTTGAAGAGAGGCTGACCGAAGAGGCTGCCATGGTAGGGCTCGACGGAACTACTGCAACAAAGCAGACATAGTCACCACTCAGAGAGAGTTCACTTACAGACGAAAAGTCAGAGAGCCGGGCCTCGCCTCTTTTTCAAATCATATGGAATGAAAACAAAGCAAATGGGTATGATTAGGATAGGATATGGTGGAAATTTGGGGCTTTTGGTGTGTGAATGTGTAGGAGGACTAAAACAAAGAAGCAAATCAGGTCAATGAAGCTGGAATGGGATATGAGATGTCCTGCCTTGGCCACTTTCTGGATAATAGGTGTTCTTATCGACTCTGACTTGATCAATTGTGCCGAAAATGTGTTTGTTTTTTTTTTCTTTATGTAATAGTTTTCGGTGGCCTGCATTATTATTTATAATCGACTGCTTTGGTTGATTGGATTTGCTTAATGTCTCGGTTGCTCAGCCTCCAGAGTCACCCCTCCTTTTATCCAGTAGCATACATTCCCAAAAACAACAAAACAAACAAACAACAGAACAAAAATAGGTGTCGAAAACAAAGGGAAGCACGTGTAGGGGAAGGAAAGAGCGGAGGGCTCATTACCTTGATACTTACTGCCGTAGGGAGAGTTCGCAGAAGACCCGTTCAAGAAACCCGGTGAGCTTGGCACACCCAGGTTGGGCATCCCTGCGTTGCCATACCCGTTCATGCTGTTGCTGACTGTGTTGTAGTTGGACTGTTGTGGTGTGCTGCTAGGCACATAGCCACGAGGTGACACACTGCTTGTGTTGCGACTGTAGCCCACTACAAACAGAAATAATTTCTTCATGTTAGTTCTTCAGAAAGATGTTTCAGATACGCAACATTCACAGTTTCCAAACTTTTTTGTTAGGATGTAATGCAGATGTATATGTGAGTAGGATATGCAGCTCTACTCTAGTCTGTGTTTTTTTTTCTGTCCTGACCTGAGTGGAGGCAACAATGGAACAGGTGTAAACCTATTATCAGTACACTGGCTAAATGCAGTGTGTGAGATAGCGCTGCGTGTTCTGGCAGGCTGGCAGCGGAGAGATGGCGACAGGGTCAGACACCTCCTGGGATCCATGCTATACACAGCCAGGAAAGATAAAGCAGCTAGTGCAGCCAGCGAGTGGCAAGATTCATAGAGCTAGCAGTGCTAATGTTCTCTAATAGTTGGAGGCAGTTACTTAAGGTTATGAGATTTATACTGATATTCATGGGTGAAAATATGGCCTGATAGTTTCGTGATTGTGCTGGATTTCGTTGTGTTTTTTCCACATACCTTGTGATGTCTCGGACACGTTGACGGCTAACTGGCTGCCGAATGAGTTGACTCCCATCATTCCACCATGAGAGGCTGTGTTGGCAAGGGATGGGATCTGGTTGTGGTTACGTGGCACACTGTACAAAGCCTCTGCGATATCTGCTGCTCTCTTTAAGATGATCTCCTGCAGCACAGAAAATGAAAAAAATCTTTGTTATATAAACACAGATACCTGACAGGATTTATATGTGAACGCAGAAAGTACTTTTTAACAGTAAGAAAGGCTGGAGTAACACGTGGAATTGTACTCAATTTTCTTCATTCAGAACACCTTATATTTTGGCACTTTGATCTTGTACATACATTTTAGTACTTAAAGAAGAATGCTAAAAATTATGGGATTAAGGGTTTTATAAATCATGTCATACTTTGACGTTCCATTTCAGTCAGTATATATATATATATATATATATATATATATATATATATATATATATATATATATATATATATATATATTTATATGCAATCATTTATTCTTGTTTCATATATTTAAGGCATCACATTTTCATCTGTTTTGCTGAATGCCTGCACCTCTCTTGCACTCAACTGGGAGAAAATAATGTAATGGATCATTTCTTCTGAATATGTATTAGGCCTCTCAAGCATGGCTGGGTTGCTTTGTGGAATATGTTCTAGAAGTCCACCTTTTAGGCCTAAGTTCAAGGTTATCCTCCCATTTAAATAAGCTTGGATTGGGCTGTTTGAATATGTTTTGAGTGATTAACTCATCGCTTGCACGAAGAGTCAGATCTACAAAACGAAAGTGGAAAACAGAGTAAAAGGGAAAGCGCTTTCAGTAAGCTACAGTACAAAGGCCTGCGGCGTGCTTTGAAACATACAGGAATGATGCAAGAGGAGATGCTGATTTAATTACTACAACCATGCAAAGGAAAAGAAAAGGTGCTTCATTAGCATGTGTTTGTACCTGGTTGTTGTGTGGCATCCCGTACAGCGCTTCCACAAGGTCAGCGGCTCTCTTTAGTAACACCTCCTGCAGTACACACAGAAATTGCAACATAATCAGTCATGAAGACATATAAACACCATCAGCCAGAACATTTCACAGAAACATTAAGAATGCATATTATAAGCTCTTTATCTTGAGTTAGGAAACATACGCAAGCTGATGAGTGAAAATAAGCCACATTTTAATTATGCATTATTCAACAGCCTCTTTTATTTCTTAGTCTCAATTAATTTGACTTAGTTGGACTAGTGAAGTGGTGTGTAACTTAAGCTAAATGAGTCAACATGAGAACTTGCTTTTTAACAATGTGGCCTTCTGGGCATTAAACAAACAAACACTTGCATTTCGTACCCCGCCAAACACATACGCTGCGTTCGGCTGCTAATTCCACACACTTTAGCTCAGAAGAACAATGAGTCATTTTCCATATCTTAATTAAACTGGCAGAGTCCACAAAGACAACATCTCACCCCTTAATTCATGGCCCAAATTTTCAGAAGAGTTCAACGCGTATTCCTCTTTCTTCAGGACAATAAAGTGAATTAGCTTGGGTTAATCTAGTTCTTTCATAATGACATTAGGAATTTTTTCAATTAACCCTCTTTCTCTGGCTGTTGTAAAGGACTTCATAAATGGCTTCCTCTCCAGAGTCGACACAGACTTGCTCAGTCTTGCTTATCCACATCTGCAAGCCTTCCAAAAACATGATTACCCTGCCTCTTACTTTTGCTACAAATCACTCTAAAAAGGATTAAACATTCATGTTTCCTAAGCATTTTGCCTTTATCCTTTGTGATGCTTTTCCTCATTTAATAAAAAAAATACAAATTAAGTACTGGAGAATTCACTCCAGACATAGACCATTTTCAATCTGTTCAGCTAATTTAAGCAGATCTATAAGTGGCACAAATTATGTATTTGTATTTCTTGTATTGGGTCACATGATAGAATAAGCGGTTATTTATCTGGACACATCTATTGTTTGCTATGTTAGATTAGAAGGGGTGATTGAGTATTTGACATACATCTAGATTTTAATTTCAGTTGTCTGTTTAGTTTATAATCTTTCATGCAAAGTAAGTTAATTTTCATGGATTTCATGGAAATGTTTTTAGGAGTTTATAATTTCATGGATTTTGGCAGATATAGAAAGAATACTAGTTGAGCTATTAAAAGTAGTGCTCTGGAAAAAGGAGAACACCTGTGCCTGAAAGACCCCTTGACAAAGCAACGTAAAATTGGGATTTAGTGTATTAATAATTGATAATTTATTTATAAATTAATTTGAATATGTTGTACACTTCAAAACATCTAGGCTAATAATATAACATGCTCCTCTTGAACCTAATTAATAAGAATTTTTTTTATAACTAATACTGATGCTTGTTTGAGCCTCAAATATTAGCTGATTTCTAAACTTTAAGATTGTGTTTTCATCCCAACATTCCCACCATTGTCCTTGCATTGTGTTACACTAAGAGACTTCCTCATGGCTCAATGACCATTTCATTCCCATGCACGAGCACCAAGTTGGATCGTTGTTTATTAAGATTAATCACAGGCCCCTGTGTTTCATAGAGACACACTTCAAACCTGAGCCTGGGCGCCTGACTGCTTCTTCAAATGGGCATTTAGGTCTGAAATTGGGGCCTCTGTTTCATGTCGCATGCATCTAGTTTGCATACAAATAAAGAAATTATATTTGTCATTCAGCAGGTTCTGTCAATGAAAAGCCCAGCTGTCCTAACCCAACTCTGAGCTCTCTAAGCAAGATTAAGTGTTTTTCTGAGCCACTAATAATTACTCATCATCTCTGTCATCATAACGCAAGACAACTTACATGCCTCTTAAATTCACCTTATGACCAACACAATTAAGTCAACGCTTTTCCCAACCACATACTTGAACATCCCATTCGGATTTGGATAAGAGGAAAAGATGTAGGGACAGTTTAAGGAACTAATGACTGCTCGCTGATTTAATCCGTCATTTAGATCAAGGTGCATTTCCTAATGAACTGGATTTAGCAGCATGCATTGAAGTGTGTTGGCCAATCAGCAAGGAGGATCTGAATGAGTTTGTTTTGCTACAGCGTGCCCCTCTCATCCTTAAGACCTCATGCTGAGAATATGATTAGCGGTGAGCGGTGTTCGAAAAGCATTTCCATGTAAATTTCAGAGTGCCGACGTTAAGTGTAATTGACTTCGTCTTCTTTTCCTGCATCGACACCAGGCTCCAGGTTAAACCTGGAACTATTTAAGCCCCAAAATGACCTATTTGGAGACAAATGCGAGACCTTATTATTACAAGAGCTCATTGTTCCGCCGGTGGATGAAAATCGTTTAAATGGAAAACTTGTTATGATCACTCTTCAACATTGTGAGTGGTATATATCACCAGTCTTAAAAAAGCCAAGTGAGGTGAGGGGCTGGAGGTGCTAATGTCATTATAAAAGTGTAAAGCAATTATTCTGTTAGTTCTTGCCTGGGGTGATGAATACATTGAGAGGTGCGGGCCAATACATCTAGCTTGCTCGCAGTAGCTGAGAGAGGAGATGAATTTTAATGCATGGGTAATTGCTCAACATGAACGCATTTCTAATAATTTCTCTTGTATATTAGATTGAAAGGGAAGTGGGATACATGGGTAGTTGCGATTTGAAACAGGACGCGAGGGCTAATGGAACTGATGAATAAGACAAGGCGGCAGACAGCTTACCACCATATGATTCGCAATAAAGATTTTGTGATGGCACATAAGTGAATGTGTGAGACATGATTTTTTTTTATTCTGCTGTTTATCTTGGCCTTATATCGAGACAAATGCATGACACTGATTTCAAACGAGGACTTGGAAGAAAGAGGATTGGAAGGTCCCTTTAGCAATCTCCTGCCTCATCACATGAGTGACTTCACATATTGCTTTTTACTCTCTCGCCCTCTTCGTGTATAAATGTGTTCATTGGATGCCCCTCCTCTTTGATCAAGCATCAAATTTGGCTTTGATCTAAAACTACATAAATCAATAGCATTTTTTTTTACTTGTAAGACAAGAAATAATCTAGAGATTTGAAGCTGCAACTAATTCATGCATGCTGTTTCTGTGTCCATCTGTATGATCCCTGATCAGACTTTGTGCATTCTGGATTGAAAATAATAATAATAATAAAAACAGCAATGCAGGAATCAATACCAGAGGCGTACCATCAACTCTACATCAAAGACAAGCAAGTAAGCAAGCACAAGTGTGACAGCTTTACCTTATTGCTTACACGCTGTGTTCATCCCTCCCCCCAAAACCTCTTATTATGGTGGTCTGTCTCCCGCCTGTAACATCTAATGCAGCCGCTCCTCCCAGATGCTCTGCCTCTTATTGAGAATATGTGTAAGGGTCAATTGCTGCTTTGCGTGGAGCTGGCTATGACCCTCGAGCACGATAGAGGTGCAGACGGCTGCGGTAACTATGATGAATCACTTGGCACTTTCATTTACATGCTGCAGAACTCACATTTGGGTCCATTAGAGGCCAAAATCAAATATTTATGTTGTTTATTGGAAATGCTGTGGTGTGATTGGCCCTGTGTTGAAGCTTTACCTGAGTTTGAGACTACATGAACTTGGATTCCACAAATATTTATCATTGAAGCTGCACCAACAACTGTTTTTTTTTTTACTACTTTGTAAAACTTAAAATTTTAACTTGACACAAAAACAACACCTTGCTGTTTTTTCTTCTTCTTCATTTTAGAATTAAAATTCATATTATTGAATGACTTTTAGGCTACCTGTTTTATATTTAGTAAACGTTTTCTTTTTACTACAACGTATTAAATTGCTTTAAATATTTTGTTAAAACATTTGGAAGAAATATAACACCGTACTTTCTTTAAATGTATTAGACAGTATTTTAATTTACATAATTATTATTTTGATATATATATATATATATATATATTTATATAGAAAATAATCAATAAACAGACCCCTCCATGCATGTAAAATATTAAACAAAAAAATCAGGGGGGAAAAAACCTGACCATATTTTAAGTGAGTGTGTATCTATAATCCACTTGAAGTAGGTGCAAAACAACTGAAGTCTACATTGGAAAAAAAAAAAACTTTGGCAAACAAAAGTCCTTCTTTTTCAGCCCCAACTTTCTAATCGGGGTAGCTTTTTATTTTTATACACATTTTCTTGTATGTGATTGATGCTTTTGTCAATTATTTAAACATTGCTAATTAAAACATATGATGTGGTGAAGGGCAGGGTCTTGTTGAGTTTGGTGCATGTCTGCAGGATGCAAGCACTGAGACCAAGCAGTTCCAGAGCTGTTCAGTGCACGTTAATGATAGTGGCTGCTCCCATGCTGGGCTTTAATAGATATTTGTATGATATCTGTTATTAGCCCTCCATGGTGGTCAACCGAGCCAAGCACCCTCATACAGGGTACAAAATAATCTTTAAACATACTATTAGGGGAAGCCCTTGGCGTCATGCTGCTCTCAGATGGGAAATTAGCACATTTTCTATTAGCCGGGCATAAGTCAAAGATGCTATCAAAACCAAATGAGCAAAAAAGGGAGAAATCAAAGAAAAGGAAATACAAAATTTCCAGCAGGCATGCTTTGTCTTTCATGTCACACATCAAAACAACACCACTGTGATACGTGTCGACCACATGGGACCCGTAAGCAAACTGCATGGTTTGTGGAATTTAAGTGGGGAAAAAATAAATAAATGAAGCTAAAAATCCCAGAGAGAGGACTTGCCTGTATTAATGTGCACAGAGCTCATTTATTAACCTACTAAGACCAGGACTTTTACCGGGGAGCTCTGTAAACAAGAGATTAAACTGGATCTAGCTTTGGAAAATGAAAGGAAAACAAGAGCAAAATAATCACACATCTGAAAAAGGCCTCTGCTTAGATTACAATCGCCACTGCCTACTGGGGTGGAAAAACACTTAATTGAACCATTTCGACTGGCTGAAAGTTTGCGTGATTCCAGCGGAATCCAAACATAGCGGATTGCATAGTGATGACTTGCCAAAAGTGAATTGCCTGCGTTTGCTCATCTAGCCAGCGACTTGTTTCCCATTTTGACATTTCTATGATAAATAGACATTTCACATACAGCACACAAACACTGACCTTGGGCAACCTCTCCGGATCACCTGGATGTCTGGGAATGACCTTCTGCAGTCTCTGGAAGCCGTAGTCAATCGTTGGTTCATTCAAAGCTGAAAGGTAAAACAGGAAAAGCCAACTGTTAGCATCCTACGGAGGGTAAACAAATGAACAGATTTGTGTTTTCATATACGCCATCATAAATGTTATTACATTTGCTTCTACACCCATCATACATTTGATTTCAGTCTCAGCATTTGAATAAAATGTAATAATGTTGTAAGCAATATTCTGTCAGGCGATGCAGACCCAGATCGATCACCTCTCCTACTTTGAACGAACAAGGCGAATAATTGATCGGGTACATTTTAAGAAGTTAGCAGATGCATTATGAATGAAATGGGCACGGTGACACAAACACACACGCTCAATTGCGACTGTCAACCCGGCGAAGTCTCCATCAGTCCTCCAGTTCCTGAAGTACCTACTAGATTTATGAGCATTAGTCGATGATGACATATGTCTGGCTATTGCAGCCCTTCAGATTTATCCCTTTTTCTTGCACTCTCTCCGTTATCGTTCGCTAAAGCAAAGCAGGCAGGAGGAACACTTCATCTTATGGAGCTTTAATAATCTTTGAATGGTTGACTACAAACTGATGTAGGGTGCTATCATTTCACAGCTGTGCTGGGGCTGGCCTCATGAAATTGCTGGCCACAAATAGTAATTAATCTTTTCCTTCTCACACACACACACACCAACGCTCATATGTTTCCTCTCAAATTGGAATTTTGAGTATGAAGTTCTCTAGTTATAAATCAGAAAGAGCTGCTCCAAATGCTAGAGCATGAATCATAATCCCAACTTCCTGCTACCACATGTATTGTGTTTAAACAAGCTTTGGGAGATTGCATGGGGGTCTGTTTGTCACGTAAGATGGGAAAAACATTTTGTTAAATATTACAAATGAAGTGGTGTTCCAGGGGTAAGGGTACTATTTTGTTATTTTCTAAAGACATTTTTGCTGTAAGTCTTATGCTTCTTTTTTTGTAACTCTTTTTGTAGTTATTTTTTATGCAGTGGACATGGTGATGTTGTGGATGCTTGGGAGAATGCAAACTTCCACTTTCCTTTCAGGGATGTTATACTGAGATTTAAAATTCTTGATTGAAAATGGGGAGCTCCTCTCAAAAGTGACTAGATTCCCATCTAGTCACACATCCAGTGCCTGGTCACAATATTTTTTTTCTTGTCCAGGTCGGTTATTTTGACTGGGGGCTGTTAAAATTAAAATTTTAATTTCTCATTTGTTTCAAATTGATTAGGATTTAACTTTTTTTTAATTAAAAAAGGGGCTACTTAAGTGAGAGCCACTCCAGCAGTAATGCTTTGTCAGGGAGGAAGTGGCTGATTTATCAAACTCTGAGCCTTATTATTTCTGATAAAACCTTTGAGGGATGTCACACTTACTCCATCCATATAAGTAATAGTCAAGACTCTAGTCTTTCAAGATAAGGTCACCTCCTGGAGATGCCAATTTCTTGGCAGACAATTAAATTGTGTAATCTTCTAAATAAGATGTTTTTAACAACAACAAAAAAATCCAGAAATTTGTCACATCACAAAATATGATATTGCTATTTCCAGAAACTGCCACACCCACACCTGTAAACCTGTTACTCTAGCAACTGGGTTGTTTAATAAATTGTTAACCATGCACTAGTTTGTAAATGTGGACTTTGTAGAATATTTGAGGTATTGTTAATTAGTGGCAAATTTTGAAGCAATGTTTAAGTTGTCCTAAATCAATTTTCTTTGGTGCTGAAATAAACGTTACATGTCGTATCAGTAAACACAAAAAATGTGTGTTTGTTTTACAATTTGACTTGTGGGCAACTTTAAACGTGTGTAGTTTCTGGCTCTATCATCAACAAGCCGAGTTTTTGCAACAAAGATGGGCTTCAGGGAACACTAACAAGCACACAGAAAGCCTCGCTCTCAAACACATTCAATTAGTTGATCCTAGATAAAATTGACACTTCAACTTTATGAAGCCGGGTGAGTTCAAGAAAATGAGCAGAACAAGCGAGCAGAACATCAGCAAAAAGATCTTATCAAACATGAATGTAGATGTCGTTGTCAGTGATGTGGCTGCATGAATCAATGCGCTTTTTCTTTTGACCAATCAAATCTGTCTGTTCCCCTTACTCAGCACCCTGTTTGCAGCTGAACTCTGCTCTGATGAAAATGGGAAGGAACGCAAGGATGTGAGATGACAGCCTGAGAGGAGAAGATGAGCATATTAGACAGGAACTTCCTGGAAATAATTGGGTGACTTTATGATGAAGTGGTACAATTACATCTAAGAGTAGTTGGGCAGCAATCCAATCAATCCAATCTGATCAATATCCAACGCTGCTCATGTTTTGTGCTCACGTATACTTGTCATCGCATGACAGCGTTGATGCTGTTTGACATGCCATCTTGCATGGCTGAAGACAAAGTAGCATGCAGGAATCTGAAGTAAGATGTCGGCTTGTTAATAAAGCATTGATTCGGTGTATTGATTTTACATGACATGGCTTTCGCATGGATGTATCTCTATCTCGCACACCTTCACCCTCCCCCTTTCTTCAGAGACAAACACCTTCCACCTCCATGAGATAGCAGGGCGGATGTAAATGCGTATATTGCTGCAGTTCATTATGCCTGAATTCGATCATATGAAGGTATTCATCATGTTTCCGAGGTCTGAAACCACACAAATGCATCATAGCCTTTCAGTCTGTGTATTTGCCCTGGGACGAATAATAAAAGTGCCCAGTGACATTAAATATCTAGAAAAAGTGGCAGATTTACTGTGACTTTCACACAGTGAAGCCCCGAGCAGCAACATGTTGTTCTATGGTCTGACATTGAGGCTTTGCTGATGAAGGAATGTGTGTGCTTTGATAAATGTATTGGAATGGTGGGTGCTAAACACTCTTCAGTTATTGATCTGATGCTAATGCAGTAAAAGAGGTCAGTGAGACCTTCATTAGTGCAAGACAGTTCCTCACCTCAGTTATCTTCCACTTCACACCAGGAATTATTTAGAGTAATGTAACAAAGTGGGAAGAAATTAAATTATAATGAATATTGTTTATTGTAGGAGGCAATAAAAGAAAATCAATAAATAATGCTAAATGATAAATTGGTAGACTCGCTACATTTTTGAAAGTTGGAACTTGGCTACTTTGATGTTAGAATGCATTTATTTACTGCAATAACTAATCTTATATTAATACAGAATTTCCCCATCAGTCATGAATTTAACTTAATGTTAATTAGTATTTTAATTGAACTTATTATTTGAAATGACTTAATTTAAGTAATTACCCAAATATTTTTTCTTCTTCTTTTTTATCTTTATGAATATCCTGTACAGAGACCTCTTACTTGAAAAGTTGCCTAATATGCTTCTCAATGCTTGTCACATCGCTTGCATTACCACGCAAATTAAAAGTAAGCAAGAATTAGTTAAATAAAATCAGACAGATTTGTCAATTATGTTACACATTGAACTAGAAACTGCATTAGAAAGTACTTTTTTCCATAGTAACAGTGATACATAAGTTAGTGTATTTACTGTATAGGCTGTAATACTTTTTAAAAATGTATTTAAATGTTTTTTATTAAAATCAATGCAATAATTTTTTTACGTTATTTTTATATTTGGAATTTATTTATTTCACATTTATAAGTTACTTATTTACATTATGTATTATTCTTTTATTACACATTATTATATTTTACATTTATTTAAGATCTAGGGGAGTATTATAGTTGTGTCTCATAGGCCTTGGCAGTGGTTATTGTAAAATATATATATGGGGGGCAAGGACATTTTTAAGGAAAATGTACGGAATTACTACTCCAATTAGAAACACATAAAAATGACAGAGAAGTGAATAGAAGGAGAAACAGATGTGAAGCTGGCATGTGCGGGGCACTATTAATGTTACTGAGCCAGCTGGGAGAAACAGAGAACAGATTGAGCAATAGCAGTTTAAACCCAGACAGGCTCCTGCAAGCATCTTGCTTTCTCCTTCACTTTCACTACAAACACATTTACTGACACTCTTTCAGGCACGGCTGGAAACTAAGCACCTCCCACTGGCCTTTCTGCCAGCCCCCTGCACAGGTCTCGGCCAATCAATAGCACTTTCCTGTTTTAGAGCTGGGTAATTATGAGGTGGGGAGAGTAGATGACCTTTCACCTGTTCCACATTACTTTGCTGATATTAAGATAAATTGCCCGATTTTGGGTAAACATATGCTGCAATTCAAGCTGTCAGCGCTGGTTTGCTCAGGGATAATTTGTATTGATCTCTCCGTTTCTTCCCAATTCTACTTACTGACCTCACGGATAATGAGAGAGTAAGAGAGAGTGTAAAAGCTGGATATGGCTGTAGCCACCCCTGGATTTCACTGCAGGAGATTCTGGAATACTGGCATGTGTTTCACTCTTGTAGTAGTGTTTTGGATACGTCTTCACTTGTTAGCCATTTTATGTTTGTTTGTTCTAACCATCCGGAATAGAAACAGAGGGGCTGAATGCCGTTTAGCACTCAAGCATAACTGAGCAAATTAAATCAGATCACACTCATGTCTCGCACAGGACTGGTATGAATTATGGAGCTTCCTGCATAAAAGGGAAATGTGCTTTCTAATGAGCTACTATTCTATTGCGGGAAGAGTGAATGAATGGGTTTGTATTTGATGGATGACGAACCGAAAGCTCCATAGGCTGGTCATCGTGTTTAGTTGTTTTTCACCCCTCATTTGTAATGGAGAATGATCAGCACAATCTGCCGGGGATTTAACATAAAACAGTCCCCATCCAGAAAGGTCTGTTCATGTCTAGGTCCCCCCCACCCACTCTACTGTGTACGCTTCTCTATATATTTCAAGATTGAGTGTTTTGACCTTGTTCCCTCAGACTGTATGTATTTTCATTCTTCAAAGCTGACATGTAAGAGTGCTGCAGATACTAAACTGTGACACGTTTTTATTTAGCAGTAAGAGAAGCGTTCTATAGTTGCATCACAGGAAAGTTACATGGTCACTATAAATCACAATAAAATGCAGCTGTGTGAATTCCCAAAGTCACAAGATCCAAAAAACTCTAAGCTGACTTTTAACATATACTATATCTCACACATTATGGAGATGGATGAAAGGTACACTTTTTACTTTTGATAAATTCAGTGTAAAAACCAATTTTGGTTTAGTTTTCTGGAATAATTTCATTTTCATTATTTAATTTTAATTTAATTTTTTTTTGTTTTACTTTTGCATTCTGGGATGTGTTGTGGTCAGACTATGACAAAAACTAGAAGTTCTAGCCTATGGGGTGAAACTTCGGAATCCACTCTGACGAAAGTTGAGCTGAATTTCATATTGATCCGCTCATTCCCGTGCCTATATTGCTAAACAACGTGTTACTGCCTAAATATTGTCTGTCTAAATAGTTCATTTATTTGTGGGAATTTAATGAATTGTAATTGCATACAAGTTAACCTTAAGTACAGACTAGCATAACATCACAGTATAGAGCGTAGAGTGCAGCAAGTGGTCCTTGACTCAGAATTTGAATTTCACTCAAGACAATGATTTAGATTTATATAGTAAAACTATACAATACAAAAACTTAATCCAATAAATTAATAAATCTTAGATAAAATAGAAACATTTTTATTTTTGTATGAATTTTTTTTGTCTTTTTTCATTGTTTTTAACTAATTCTTTCAGTAAAATACTGATTAACATGTATAAACAGATACGTATTTAACAGAAGTATTTTTTTTCACTTAAATAACATAAAAAGCATTGCATTCGGTTTGTTCATTCTATCCTATGATAATTAAGAGTGTATCTTTGCCTGAGATAATGATTGGCTTTCTGGTTGTTGTTCTCTATTACTTTGTCTAATTATCCTTAACTGCTCCGAGCTTATTTCTGCCCCACCTCCGCCATCAAGAACCACTTTTCTTTTGTACTTTTTCCCCTCTACAAACACAAATCAAACATCGGAAACACAAGGTTTTTAACCGGTGTCCCTCATTCTCATCGAAGCAAAGACTCTTTGGGAATGCCTGTCAACAAGCTCTAAAAAAATAAAAGGAAATGTCTTTTAACAAGGATTGCACATTATTCACGCAGCTAGAAGCAGAACAAAAAAACGAAAGAGGAAAAGCATCAAAGGGCAAGGAGAGGTTTTGAGTTTAATGCAGCATAATAAAAACAGGAAAACATTCATTTGTTCCAGCACAGCTGTTAGATTTCACTCTAAATGAGGTCAATTTTCATTGCAATTATGATCGTCTTCCTGCAACTGCGGTAGATGGAGAAATACTTTGGTTGTTATGTTTCATAAAAAACAGATTGCATTCATAATTATAATTTTTGTTTAATTATGTTCTGAAATATAATCTAAGAGTAAAGGCATGCTACCAGCTGCAAGGGTGTTCCCAGTAGTTTCAAACAAAACTATTGTTTGGAGTAATTTTATTCTTAAATGTTTTATGCAACAGTAAGTTAGGTATTGCATATGCAATGCCATGATGTGTGCCATTTTTGGATTTAAGTAGATATACTATGTAGAATATGGGATGGACAACTAAAGAAGGAGATTAACTGATGTTTTGCTCGCCTTGTACTATTACACAGCTTTGAAGTTCAAGCCTGAATTGAAAAAGACAAAGATAAAACCAAGGAAAAAGAAGGAGTGATGTTCAGCTTTCTGAAAACAGAGCCAGGGAGCACTTCGACGTGATGCTAACTTCTTCATTTTATTGCCAGCTGTCTCCGAGGAAGCTATTTCATCTCCGAGAAATTCAGATACTCCGGAAATTAAAATTTCAAAGATCTGTGGCATGGCAAAAAAAGAGTGTGGGAGAAAAAAAATCAATGGAGCCAGATCAATGCTCATAGAAATTTCATGAACTTTGAACCGATACAGGCATGATGATGAGAAAAAGAGGAGGGGTGTGCTCGAGCCACAGATGAAGTGTTGACAGGACAAGAGAAGCCCACTTTGACACCCAGGACCTATCATTTTTAATTTCCCTGTCACAAATTACATTTTAGGTCTATTTCTCTTCCAAAAAAAGAGGTTAAAATGGTTGGTTCCATTTTTTTGGTTTCCCCCTTTAGTCTGCTTTTGTCATTTCTTTCAAATGGAACAAATTGCTTTCAGTGCCCTCCAATATAAAATTAAATTACTCTGATCTCCGGCACAAATTAATATTGTAAAATGAAGATCAATAAATGGAAGAAGGGGCAAAAAAATCAATGGCTGCTAAATTATTGCTGCTTTTCATCCTCAGTGCAGATGAGTTGTGTTTTCCTCCTCCAGTCAATACTTTGCAGCGTCACTCATTAATCTATAAATAAATTTGAGGATGAATGTGGTGAGCATGGGTTAGGAGCAGGTCAGAGGGCTTCAATTGGGAAGATATTTGGTGAATGCTCCATCCATCAGGACAAGCGCTGACCACTGGAGCTTGACTAATTTCTCTGACTTAGTGAGGACAAACCTATTTAAAGCTGCCAGAGGTAAAAGAAAAAAAAAATGGACCAAGCCGAAATAGCAACCAGCAGGGCCAATTATACCCAAAATCACCCCAGTGCAACTCTTTAAAGGGAGAGGTTCATTCGACCCTTCCAGCGCATGCAGAGGTTGACTGAATCTTTTTTTGACTGCTGCTTATTATAGAGTTGTAGCGTGTCAACATATTGTGTTAAAATAAAACCACAATCCCTAATGGTGTGACATTGCTCACTATAATGTCGAGTTTCTCTGAAAGAATAATAATCATTGAAAACAGCATGACAAGAAAAATGAAGCTCTTGATTCAAATGATTAAAGAACATTATTAATAAACAAGAGAACGATTAAGTGTTGCAATGTGTTTTACACTCGTGTCATCCATTTAGTTATATCTAAAAAGAGAGGGAAAAATATAGTTTAGAAGGAATTGCTACCTGACCTGTTATTTAGTTTTGTTTATTTTATTTTAGTCAACATATTTAAAATTTTCCTTTCCATTCCATTCCATTCTATTACTTTACTTTACTTTTGTTGTGTAAAACCAGCACTCAATATTACCTTTTTTTTTACATATACTAGTAATTTTAGTTATTTCAGTTATTATTATGTTTGTTTTATTTATTTTTTTCTTTTATTTTCGTTCCTTTCTTAATATTACTTTTTAATTTTGTATTATTATTTTTGTTGAGTAGTTTTAATAGCTTTTAATAGCTTTAGTTTTTTATTCATTTATTTGTTTGCTTATTATTTATTTAGTTTTTTTATTGTTTTCTTTTTTTCTTTCCTTTTCTTTCCTTTCCTTCCCTTTTTTATGTTTTTTTTCCATATACCTAATATCATTTTATTTCATTTTGTTTTGTATTTACTTTCATGAGTAATGTTAGTAACTCTGTATTTTTGTCCTTCATTTAGCTGACTTATATTTAGATTTTTTGTATTTTATTTAACTGTACATTGTTTTGCAATTTATTTGACGTACTTCATTTCTTTACACGAAGCCCTGCTTAAAATGTACACATTATCTAAATGAGTAAAGGAATCGATTTGCACTATTAAAAGCATCATTCAAGAACTAAAAATGGCGGGGGAGCAATTGGTTGGACTCCATGCAGAGAGCATGATGGAGATGAAAAAAGGAAAACAACTCCTGGACTGAGTTCAAACACTACTGTTTACGTTTCCTCCCTGTTACTGATTGCTTCTGCTACCGAGTGAGTGTGCACATGTGTGTGTTTGCTTGCATATGTGTCTGTGTCTGTGGTGCTATCAGATACAGCTCACGCTCGGAGAGGCCAAAGGCAGTGGGTGGGGACGAGTGTCTGATGGACTGATAGCCCAGTGCAAACGGCTGGCCGATAATTCGCTGATATGCTGTTTCATGTTGCATGCTTTAGATTTGTTTACCATCTTTCCTTTTCCCAAACCCCCTCCCTTTCTGCTGACAAAGACTCCACTCTGAGATTGTCTTCTTTGAGCACTAATGGACTTCCTCGAGAAGTGGACGCGTATTTTGAAGTAGATTAGCAGAAGGATTGTAGGGAGGTGAAAAGGAAAAACTCCACTCTTTACAATTTCAAACACTTGCGTCAGAGGGTAATCGCCTCTAAATGTCAGTAATTAATCTAATGAAGACCTGCATTTGGTTCTAGTACATGCGTGCCAGGATCAAGATGGGCATCTTTAACGCAGCAGCAGGCAGAGTGAGTGAAGGGGCGAGATGACCCTTTTGTCCTTTTGTGCTATGATAAATGGCCATCTCTTCCACGGTGCATTTTGTCAGATTCAGCGCAGTTGAGTCAATACCTTCACCTTGACAAGGAAACTTTGTGATTTATCAGGGCCGCCGGCCAATCAACAGGCCGGGAGCTTGAGCCCCTTGGAGAGCTTGAGAGCATGCTGTGGTCAAAGTCTTTGGAGCAGAATGAGGCAAAGTTGTCACAAGAGTGATAGACAAATGAGTCTCGTTAGAAGAGGGTAAAAAAATCTGGGAGGCATCCTGAGATGGAGAGGAAAGGTGGAAAAGGAAGCACAAAAACATACTAATAACAGTGAGAGCCCAGAGCAGACGAGGGTTTAAAATGAAGCACCATGTCATGCAGGAGGTTTAGAAATTAGCAAATAATGCTCCTGCGCTGAAAAAAATATCTGACAGGCCTCACCAGCAAATATTTTTTTAACAGTTTGATAAATGTCTACAATCTCATCAGAGCAAAGGAAAAGTTTACCAGGCCTCAAACCTCCTGACAAATGAAGGCCAGTAAATATATGATTTCTGTATGAACTGTAGTTCATTTTCAACAATTCTGGTAAATGGATGTCACTGATTAGAACGAATAGTCTTAAAGGGTGATAGCTCTTGCTGTTTGTCTCCATTCTGCTCTCTCTTTCTCTCACCGGCCTCCAGTGGAGCGTTAAGGCAGTGGTCACCAGTGACCATGCCTAAATAGAAAGCAATAGCTTTGATGCAATTAGAGTTCAATGTTGAGCCTTATTTATGGCTGGTGTCATTGTTGGGAATCGTTTGTAAAAGTGCTCCAGAGGCTAGCATCCCTTAACGTGTCTATTAGAGCTGCAGAGCTCACACATATATATATATATATATATATATATATATATATATATATATATATATATATATATATATATATATATATATATATATATTCTTAATTTATACATCTGACTTTCCCCTTGTTAGCAGCAAGAATAGATCTTTGTTGCCTTCAACTTTGAGTCTCAGAGACAGCCAGGAAGAAAAATAGAAAATCTAGCATGACGTGAGCAGCGATTGAAACATCGTAGCTGTTTTAACTGGTTAATGAGCTTATTAGCCCATCTACATGAGCTGGTCGTGTTGGAATTTCATCTCAAGTTCACTTGATGTACTTTAGAGAGTCGTTATGAAACTCAAAATCAAAATATGCAGCCATAATGGAATAAAGAACTACATATATTAACAAAACTACACTTGTCAAAAGGTTTCATGAGAAATATAAAGGGAACATCTGGATGGGCTTTTCAAAAATAGCCTGATCAGCTAAACAGAGCATTTGCGAGCAGAGAGCTATTGGCACTGGTACAAACACAGCGGCTTTGATTACTCCCCCTCCTTCCCTTTTTATGGACCCTTCTGACAAGCTGTTCCATGCCAGACCTGATCAATGGATAACCAATACAGGTATCAGATGGCGCAGCGGTGGCCTTGTGTTAACAAAAGACAGGATCGTACAAACATACAAGGTTACGCTAAAAAAAATAACAGAACACACAGTTCTTTGAAGGATACAAAGAGATGCAGACTCAATAAACCACTGCAGCATTTCCTTTTAAATGAAGATGCCTGGAGCTGTAAATAGCCTGACTTACACAGCCACTGTAGATCCGAGTGTTAATGGATGGCTATTGAATAACACATTGTTGTAGGCCTTGTTTTGGCAGCTCATAAACTACCAAGACCCTCTTGCCTGTTTGCCTAACCTTATAGGATGTCTACATACCAGCGCTGGCCCTTTTTAATGTCCCCAGGTCTTGGTGGATCTCAGCGGCGTGTTTAATTTCACTGCTGTTTAGCCGTGTCAAAGCAAGAGACGTTAGAGAGTACCGGAGGACATTAGGAGCCGCTTTCAGAGTCTGAGCAGAGTAATTTGTTTAAAGAGCATTGACCTCTGAGACAGGCAGCTTGCGTTGGCTGTGATGGAGGAGAATTATCGACTCTTAAAGTAGCAAGGCTCTCTGACAGCGATTGCTGCCACATCTGAGCGAACATGAAGGACCTTTTAAAACACCTGATACTGTCACGGGCCAATGAAGCTGTTTGATGAAACACACAAAATCCATAGCACTAAAATGAGAGGGGTGTATTTGACTGTTCGAAGAAACTTTGCAATTATGCTTTTTGTGTGAAATTGAATACATCGCTGTCACTCAACAGACGGTTGGAGGATAGATTGGAATGGGAAAGCAGTTTGAATCATGTTGAAATTTGGCAAAGCCAACCAGAATACTTGCTGTTTAAAACATTTTATATATTTACACAGAGATGATAATACTTCGTATTCAATTAAATATTTGTAAAAGTTTTCCTGTACTTCAGGATTTTTGTTGTTTGCTGAGCACTATCTAGGATTATTGGTTCTACACTGTAGTAACAAAGCTTAAAAACTAATGTCACATGTTGAGAAACACATAAACAATACATGCATTGGGGTTTATTCATATGATTCTGTAGAACTTAACTTTCAATCAATATAGACTAAAACTTATAATGAAATTAAAGTTAATCTATTTTTTTTACCACAATGTTGACAGTTTGATATACAGCATTGTGGGTATGGAAGTTCAGAAGAAAATCAAATAAAAAAAAATTTTTTAACAATTAAAATAACTCTCGTACCGTTGGCACATATTTACGAATGTTCATTAATGCATGCTTTGATTGAGAAAAATGTTTGTTTGATTTAAAACAATACTTAAAAATGTCGTTCGATTATTGAAAGCCTTGTACTACTAGGAAGCGAAATCAACATTTTGTAAATGATTTGGTTAGATTTGTAAGTCATTGATGACCTCAGATTGTGAGGTGTAGCACTATGGGAATTGAAGTTCAGAAGAAGAGAGATGTGTAGTGTAGCTTGTGACTTCCCATCTTTAATTAAAAAGATAGTTACGCCCAAATCTTTGCCAGTAATTATGTCTCCTCAACGATGAGCGAGAACAAGGACCAGTAAGGTTAAAAAAAAACAAATCTCAAGAAGACAGGAGGAGCTGGGGAACAGTGGTTTGTCTGCCATTAAGTAGCCGATACAGTCACCTAGTACTATGTATTTATTAACAGCATGCATTCTCCAGACAGATTCCAAACATATTGTGAGTTGAATTTGTAACCAACTCCCTGTTCTGAGCTTATTAGCATTAGCACATGTTTCATCACTGAGTCTCTGCAGCTTTAACGATGGCAGACATTAATGTCTGAGCAGGTCTGGTATTAGCCAGCCCCGTGTTCTCGGGTTTCATTATCGCAGGGGCTCGTTGGCCTCTGCCCTGCCCCTGCTGAGAGGGTTAAATGTGGGAGGGAGATTCGGCCCACAGCTTCGATGAGGCTGAGATGGGGAACAGCTGCCTGGGGGGACCAAGGCCCCATCCTCAGCGCTCTCTCTTTCTCTGCATCATTTTCCCTCTCCCTTCCCTTGACATTCCTGAGTGTAAGAGTAATTCCTGATGATTATCTCATTGTCCTACTCAATTTGGGATCAGTCACACTGCTTCCAGGTCAAACGCGGTGCGAACGTGTAACCTCTGGTATCAGCTGTACTCAGAGAAATAGTACGCTTCTCTAAAACCCTGTAAAAGCAGGTCTAAATCCTCAAAGCACAAGCTTGTGAGCTACTCACACATCCACACATGAGTAAGCTGGGTGACAAGATGTAGTTGCGTTTCTGTGGAGAATGGTGGACAGTGTGCATGAGTCTAAAATGTGTTTTTAAGGTTTGAGATTAACTGGAGTTGGCAGCTGCCCCCAACTTTGTTGCCCTGCCTTAGATGGAGGAGATATAGAGTTACAGAGCCTTGGCTTCACACGGGTTGAGGTTCACCACTTAGAGATACTTGAGAAAACGTAAGGAACCTACAAACAAATCAAGATGCAACTCACCTGTATACACAAATCTTCCTGGTGCTCCTTTGCAGAACTGCTTAGACTTGTAGGACAGGGTGACCTCTACGACGCCCGGGATATGTCTTGGGGGGGTCTGCACTCGGATGGCATGGGGCGTAATGAGCTGTGAGAGAAAAGATTTAAAACTTGTTAATTTAGCACAAACTCATTTAAAGCTTTAAGTAGTCTTGTCGAAGACCAATAGACCTAAGTTTTATTCAGTTGGCAAGGTAGGAGAAACATTTTAACTTTGGATTATTTTTTAGACTGTATTCTCTCAATACTTTTGATGAAATTTGGAGTCTATTCAAAACTCAACCTGCATTTTTTTCCTCTCTCTTTGCTTTTAACATCAGCAAGTAGACCTTGAATTTCACTGAACCCAGGAAAAGGCCAAGGGGCAGCAGTGCTGTGAAAATCATCTCCATATGTCTTTCCTTCATTGTTTTTCTTACTTTCCCTCCTTCGTTTTCCCCCTCTGAGATATTTCACCCCTAATTGTTCAATTGTTTTGCAAGACCTCATGGTTCGGCAAGGAAGGCAGCGAAGGCCTCTGTGGAGTTACTGTGGGGCTGTTTAGCATGCAGTTTGTTTATCTAACTCCTTATCTGCTCTTGTGATTAAACCAGGAAAAGAAAAATAATAAAATAAAATCGAATAAACAAACGCTGATTGGCTCATTGAGGCTCCAACCGGGAAATATATGTCAGACAGCTTTATCAACTCATAAAGGAACACACTAACCTGAAATCTTTATTATCTCTGAACTAATTACGACACAGCTTCAGCATCCTTTTAGTTCAGTCTTATTTATATGTTTATGTGGCGTGAAATGAACAAAAACTAAATGTAAGGAGACAATAAATGATCCCTGGCATAATTGCATTCATCCTGTAGAAGCAGAGCTTCATAAACTGCGTATAATCACAGATTTCACGTAATCACTTTTATAGAATCTAATGAATTTCATTAGAAGGTTGTTACAGAAAACATAGCTTGGGACAAATCTCTTGCATAACAAAATGAAATATTCGATTTCATGGCAAAGTCTTACCTCACTCCATACTAGCATAGTGCCAAATACGACTTGGAGTCCATCGAAGAAGTTATCACCAATGATGATGACTGTAGCTCCTCCAGTGGTCCAGCCTTCACTGGGACTGATGGCCTTTATGCACGGGGTAGCTGCTTATAACAGGACAAAAAGCACAACTCTTAGGATCCCACTTTTGTTTGGGCTCACCCTAGCCACATTCAGATCATTCTCAAACATAAACTCATGAATGCTTTGGGCCATAAAAAACAAACAAACAAATTAACACTTCTACAAAAAAATGAACCCAGTGAAAGCAAACAGAAAACATTGACTGATGCAGCTAGTCACCATCAAACAGATGAAGTGTCCAGTACAGACACAAGCAAAATTGTCTGTTAGTGATGATTAAGCACATGGCTTGCCAGAGCTGCTGATTTATCTGGCTTTCATAGATTGGAGATCAGTTAATCAAAAGGTTGTGGTGCAAGGCAGAATTTTCTATCACACACTAATTGGGATAAGCCCTTTTAATTTCTAATGTAGGAGTCCTTTCTTCATACATCTTAGCCTGATATTGCCAACAGACTTTTGGCAACCTGAGTAATAAAAGATTTGGTTTAGAGAAACTTATGTAATATGTCACTGATTACATTATTACAATCGTTTAAATTTTACAAATCTAGTCAAATTATTAGAATCGATTTGAGTCGGACTATCAGTGTGGATACCAAAAAAGAAGCTTTGAAGCTACCAAAATATCGACAAGGGGCTATTGTTATAGGGATGTGTTTGTTTTGGGATTTCAAAAATCCACATTAAATCCCAGAGATTACAAACAGCACCTTTAATTAGGATATTTTTTTATATGTTGCTCCTGAACTTAGTTGATACAATTTTTGTTTGTGAAAAGCAACATTGAATCCTCTATTCTTTTTGTCTAGAAGGTGTTGAATGATTGAATAGTCACTTAGATTTTTAAATCAGTTTAATCATACTTTAAACTGCTTCCAATGTAACTGTACTGTATATCCAAGTCCTTCACATTTCTGATGAGGATTCTGTCTTTTAATGGTTTTCTAGATAATTTTTTTAAATCAAATTATATATTTTGCAAACACAGTAGTATCAGTGATGCTTGCATGTTCATCAATGCAGGAATGAGGTCATGTTTTTGACCCCACCTTTGTCCTGACGTTAGCCAATGGCTCATTAGCATACATTATTGTCCTGCCCCGTCCATCCCTGTGGAGTGGAGTGGTACTATCACAGTTGTAAGCGGTCAGAGGCCCAGGGCGAGCCGACCCCCCGTTAACATCTCAGCTCTTTACGCTTTGATCAGTCTTTCCTCTTTACACTGTTGACTCTGCTCTTCCATCCCCTCCTAGCACTTTCTGAATATGAACGAAGTTCCTCAAAAATACTGTCCAGCATTTCACAATTCACCCGCAACAGTAGCCCTTCACCTTTAGCTGTTATCATTTGATTTTATGCCGTTTTCTGCCCACTCCCCTTCGCTTTTTTTCTCAGGGAGAAACAATGCCATTGTGCTTTTAGATTTTAAGGTCTCAGCGAGCTTATTAATAATGCACACAACATGGTTGGGCTCTTTGCAAAGCCTTTCAGCTTGGAATCTCTACCTTCCATTAAAAGTGCCTGACATCATTTTCATCAGCCCACAGACTCTGACATAAATTTTATCATCCAAAATGCTCGATATATCTGTCATCACTTATGGTTTTGTATTTTTAGTCATTTTCAATATTTAGGAGTTTTACAAACATATATTAGTACAATAGCAAAAAAAGCTGAATAGACCTGTTCAACCCATTAACTTTAAAGCTGTTTAAGCATTCAATGCTTTTGATTGAATGTTGGAAATTGTTATGCCTAAATATAGGATTCAATTATAGGGACATGTTCAAATAAATACAAAGCTCCTGTAATAATGCTGTAAATTATATATTTATGACCATTACTTGGGGTAAACCTGCCAGGTTAAGCCCTTACACGAGCAGGTCTTTTTCTCGCATGCTTCTGGGCTGTTCTAGAAGTCCCAGTTAATCAACATTAGGTATTGTTGTGTAGAACAGCCCAGACAAGGCAGCTCTCTTTGTTTGCCTTAATGTTGGACTAGTGGAGGTTATATTTACTCATTCCTCTCAGGTCCCAGAAGCCCTAGGCTCTCTCTCTCTCTCTCTCTCTCTCTCTCTCTCTCTCTCTCTCTCTCTCTCTCTCTTCTCTCTCTCTCTCTTCTCTTCTCTCTCTCTTCTCTTCTCTCTCTCTCTCTCTCTCTCTCTCTCTCTCTCTCTCTCTCTCTCTCTCTCACACACACACACACGCGCACACAAACACGCACATTGGGAGCTTGCCCTTAACTAGAGCTGTTGACTTCATGCTAATAAGTTCATACAAATTTTCATTTCTGAGGCTTGGGAATGACATTTGCTTTTCTTAATTGCAGGCAGAGCGTTTGAAAGAGGATCAAGTCTCCAAAGACAGACACGACACCTCATAGGGACTGACCTTCATCAGCGCAACCAATTATAGCAAATCATTCACCAAAAATTACAGTAAACAAATTTACTTTGTGTAGGTGAGCAGACGGAAGGGGCTGTGTGCGTGTGAGCGTGTGCGCGTGTATGAGATGAGAATGGGCCCACGAGAAGGGTAGTCTAGCAGCTGTGTCCTGAGATCTCCACGCATTGCCTCGGAATTCGCAGTGTACCCCCCTCACCACCCCATATCCCAGTGAAAGGGCTGCCAGACTCTCTCCCCTCTCCTCCGCGGAGCATTTGCATACATTCTGCGTGAATATAGAGAGGGAACATGTGTTGAATGGGAAGCATAAAGGAGTGAATTACACAGCCTGTGTTCGTCAGCTAATGATATACGTGCGAAATGCACTCAAGCGGTTGATGGAAATTGGAGAAAGCAGACATGGTGTATGGCGGCCCGGAGAGGCCAAGTTCAACACTCCACTAGGAAGTAGGTAGGAATGTGTTTTAACGAGGGAGAACAATTTAGAAGGGGGTTATGCTCTGGACAGAATACCAACATGATACCTGGAGCATGCAAATTGTTCAATAGATGGACGTATGCATTCTTTTTTTAGTATAATAACTATTGCATCATGATTTTTCATCTTGAAGGATATTTCATCATGAAGAATACAAATACAACTTCAGGTTCCATCTGTTATTGGTCTTTCGCAAAGTTTGCGCTATAACAAACTACATGATCTATATACAGTAATACATGGAATTAATACATGGAAAACAAATCACTGTATTAGTAAATATGTATCTAGTAAATAAATCCTGAATGAAAAAAGCTAATTCTTAGATAGACATTATTAATTTTTTTTTTGTTGTTTAAATGAATCAACTAGATACGTATAAATGTATTTATTCAGTTGTTTACCTTTTTACTGAGTTTTTTTTTTTACTTACACAATTGATTTGACCAGAGGACTCAAAAATAGATATCTTAATTTAAAAAATGCATTAAACATTTATCAAATACAATAAGACGAAGTTAGAAAATTATTTTAATTTTGTTTCAAATTACGTCTTGAAATATAAATGTTTAAGTCTCCAAAATCCCAAGAAGATTGAAAACTGTAAATGCAAAATGGTTTAACGTTATCATTGGTTTTAACATTTATCATTAATCCTATGTTTGACATATATATAGTTAAAATTTTATACATTAATTATAGCATACAGACCCACAAAACGACCTTAGCTTAACAAGTTATCAAAGTTCAATGTATCAATGTTGGATTCAAATTTAAAGTAAATTTTTTTACATACTCCTGAAAATTTGGAATTGCCCCAAAATGAAATCAAATCTATTTATATGACAAAAAATACACGATTCATAAAAAACATACCACTTTATGGTTGTTTATAAATGAGACCTTTGTTTCATGAAAGGTTGAAAGAAGTCAAACGTTCGTGAGTTACTTGATTTTGGTACATTCTAAAGTCATTTTCTCATGTTTAAAAAATGCCATGTTAGGGAGTGTAAAAGTGCCAATCTTAGCCAGTTTATTTAGAAGCTGTGCATGCATGCTAAATTGAATTGATTTCATGGATTATGGTGGTTTTTCTACGCTGGGTGAAATCGCTGGCTTTGTTTCGATGAGCTTCCTCTGACTGAAGTGGATGGTCAACAAGCACGCCTGAATGTGTGTCTGCGTGTGTTCCCGTGTGTATTGTTTACAGAACACCACGACATCTTGGTGTGAAGCTTTAATCAGACTTGAGTCGTCTTCCATGGCAACATGGCGGCCAGCATGGTTGTCACCTTCTTTGCTGCACTCCCCGATATTGAGGCACTCTAACAGGTCCCATCCTGCTTGCTGCAACCTTCCTTTGTTCCAACGCGTAAAATGTCTTGTAATTGTGCAGGGGATGTCCAGATGGCAGGCTGATCCCGGCACTGATGGGATTAGAGCTCTTACCTCACGTCGGCCCATCTGTCCTCTCTAACTGGCTACGGCCTCACAGACGCCGACCGCTCGTCTTTATTGCATAAACCTAACAACATTACCGCCACTTGGTATGCAAATCAACCCTGAGCTGTAGGCCCAGACTGGAGGGGGTGTACACACTGCAAGAGAGACTTTCCCTCTCTTGCTCTAACCATCACTTCCTTCTTCGTTCTGTCTTGTGTATCGCTGTATTCCATTGCTTTCAGTTTCACTGCCTTTCGAATCTGGGAGGGCTTGCATTTTGAGGGTGGGGGGTTCTCTTGTATGTTGTGTCTGGCAATGTGCAGATGGGGCTGCTTGGATCCAAGCATGTGTGCGTGCACATTTGTGCCTGTGTGAATTCGTACATATGTTTCTGTGTGGCGTATCTAAATGCTGCTAATGCAAAGAAACCCTACTATAGTGCCTTGCCACTTTCTCCTCCCCCAAGTTTCATTCTCCAGCTGTAAATAATGAAAGGGGATCGTGGTGAGGGTCCGTTGGGCCACGCAAGAAGGAATTATTTTAAGTTGAAGATCTGAAGGACGAACTAACTCACTGTCCAGGAAAATTTGTCTGAATTATACGATTAGATAAAGAGTGAAATGGTAGGACCTCCCAACGGCTGCTCTCACAGCTTGCCCTTTTTCCTTTCAAGAATGTGTTTCTAATTTAAACCATTCGGTTTTCTGGACTTGATCGTAAATATGGATGAATTTATGTTTTACGACTCTACATCCAGTACATGTGTGCTTGAAACGTTTCTTCACCACAGTGAAGAGAGATGACAGGTTGAACCTTTGTCTAGTTTCTTTTTCAGCCAAATGATGTCTTAAACACTCTCCTGAGTTTAAAGAGTGATTAAAAACCAAGTTCGGCAACTGTCAGGTGGTTGGAAACTCTTTCGTTCAGCTTTAATGGCCCCCAGGTTGCCATTAAAGGGCCAGATATTAGATAGGTAGCTGTAATATTCACTACAGCCCAAACTTGCCATAAGGGGCGGGTGAAACAGCAGGTAACTAAGTAGCGAGAGCACATATATGTGAGGCTGGTGGGTGTTTAAGGAGGGGGCGAGCTTTTAAAGCAGTCTGAAATTTGAAAGAGGATTAAGCAATATCACCACCACTTGTCAAAGTGCTGTCAGATGTGATCGGGAGAAAGTTTGTTTAATATCATGAATATCTTACAGTATATTAGTCTATATGAATTTGTAGGGAAAGTTTTTGGTATATGCAATAAATGTGAAACTTATCAGTGATTAAAAGACAAACTAAACTAAAAAGGAATTGCAGAAGGATAGCTGCAGCGGTGTTTGGGTTGGGCTGTGTTTTCCTCTTTATTTCTGCTTCTCAGTCTCATGGGACTCTAGCAGATGAGGGGAGAGGCCTCAACCTTCTTAATTGCTCTCCTAATTAAAGGCGGTTGCTAAGGAAAACACACCTACTATCAAGCAACTACAGCAGAGAGACAAACAATACGTCAGCATACCAAACACTTGAGTGCTCTGGGCGTAAACGTTCAATTATTCTGCTTCTGTTCTGCATTTCGACAGCCTGAATGTGAGGAGCTGAGAAACGGAAAACAAATATTTTCGCTGTTTTTTTTTTTTGTTTGTTTCACACAAGTAGGGATTTGATGATTTTTCTCTTACATAATTAAATAGTGCTGGTGCTTTGGTTGCTATGCTAATTACAGGGTGATTAAGACAAAGGAAAAAGGAAATTTTGATTTTAAAGCAGCAGACATTTACACCTCGATAACTTGCTAAGAACTCAAAGAATATATGTTGTATAAATATTAAATCTCATAAAAAATGCAATGCAAAAAAAAAAAAACTAAAAGAAAAAATGTGGCCCAAAGCTATCTGCAAATAATCAAACAATAAGTAATATTTAAAAAACTACTCTATTTAAAAATGAAGGTTATTATAGAGAGGTCTGCACTACAAAGTTCTGAAAGTGCTACCAAGTGAACTGAAAAAAGTGTGAGTTTAGTATAAGAATGATTCTCTACAGCATCACTAACATGTTTGGTGGATGAGAGAGTGGGTAAATGTGATGTAAAACTGGAAAAGGGAAAGGCAGGAAAAGAAGTAGAAGAGAAGAAAAGGTCTGCAAATAAAAGTGTTATGGGAAATGTGCCTACCAGTATCCAGATAAGGAGTGGCCGTACCTTCTGAGGGGTCGAGACGGCGAGCTCTTCTGCCATGTTTAGAGTTGTTGTGGACGAACATGTTGTCCGACACGGCCAGCACATGACCGTCCACATTAACTGTTGTCGACACAACGACCTGCAGTGACAAAAAAAAAGATGAGTGTCTGTGATAAACTCTTTTTTATGCATTGTGCAGCTTCCAAAGACAGTTAGATGACAATTTTCCATAAAGCAATGTGGAATTTGTGTGTTGGTGTTATAAGTAATATTTTATTTAGTTATTTATTTTTATTTTATATCATTTTATTTATTTATTTATTTTTATTTGTTTTCTCATTAAAAAATGCATTTATTTTAGGTGGAAATAATCAAATTCAGCATCCAGATCCAGGAAAACTTACTTTTTTTGTTGCATTTAAAACCCTTACAAAGGTGTTAAAATAACAAACCAATTGAAAAGAAAAATGTAGTCATAGTAAATCAGTCACTATAAAGATTTGTTTAAATCATAGACATATAGATATGCGCGTATTTTGTACAAATCTTTGAGTTAATGCAATAACAAATATATGTGTATTACTTGTATTTAATAATAGTAATAAAATAATAATACAATTTCTTTAAATGTACAATTTTTGTTGGTCTGTGAGAGTGGGTCTGAAATCAGAAATGATTGGAGATACAATGTTTAGACTACTAAAGAGGTGGCATGATATTCTGTGAATTCCATGTTAAAAGTTACCAAAATCAAAATAGTACATTAATTCTAAAAACTTGTCTTTCTGTCTTAACACATTGTTTCTGACAGCCACAACAATTTACATTAGAGAAATAAAATAACTCTTGGAATGGGAGATATAGTTGGAAAGTTCTGTGAACGCAATTTCAGGAGGAGTGATCAGATAATTAGCGAACAATCGAAGGTGTTAATCGTTCGGCCCGCTCCCAGATATAAAACCGTAACCACTCCACTTTCAATTTGACGATGAAACGCAAAACTCCCCCACCACCCCTGTCTCCACATCTCACAGGGGGTTCTCGGGCCCGGATCACTTCTCGGCCCGAGGCCCTCCCACAGACAGCTCGCCCAGTACAATTATCTTAATCTCGCCACATACGCTTGCGTTTTCTGGGCTAATTCTATGTAAGCAAACTCGTGAAATATCTATAAAATTTATGTTCATTACAGGCTAATGTTTTTACATGAGTTAAATGTCATACAATTAAAATAATTATCTGTCTTTTAAAATAAACAAATAATTGACGAGAGGCCTATTTAAAGTCAAGAGCAACAAGAGGGACACTTCTGAGAATATTTCAAAGCTCTTCTGAGACTCTTTGTTTCTTTGTGGCAAGGCTTTTTTTCACAAAAAAGAGCACAAATGTCTTTTTGGCCTGTGGTGTTGACTTAACATAAGAGCGCGTCTCACTCTCAGTACAGTTAGTGGAGGGCCCAGCGTGCCTCTGATCAGTAGAGTCCTTTGGACATGAACACAAGCTCTACACACACACAGTGTTCTCGGCTTTGTTTGTTTGACTCCTCTCATCATACCAGCAAAGATTATTTTGAATGCTGACAACCGTGCGACCACTCCACACCTTCGAAACAATAACTGCAAACACATTTGCTTCGCTATGCGCTGAAGCTTGAACCGGTGCCCATTGTTTATTTTCCAAGCCAAGCAGGAGGGAGTGAAACGAGGGAAAAGTTGCTCGTTTTTGCAGTCTTACTGGGTTTGGTGGAACAGCTCCCCATGGGCTTCGCATTATTAAAACAATAAGTTATATCACTGTAATCTTAAAACAGAGTGTGTTTTCACACCTCGAGCCATAAAAGAACTGTGTAGTTCACTAACCCTGAAAGGCAACACAAATTTTGACTCCTAGTAGAAAATCTGAAATATCTCCACATGGATATGGCTCGTATCGCTCAGATTTACTTCAAGTGATTTGATTTAAATGTTGTAAAGTAGGTTTAAATGTGACTTTTCACATGTATCCTTGTTCATCAAAAATGTGAAACACTGACTAATTCTGGTCGTCTTCTACAACGATTTTTGAACGATGCACGGTGAAGAAATGGACTCTATATAAAGCACATCTAATTTCTCGAATGAAGAGTATAATTAACCTTTGTAAGAAGGAGAGCTTCTTTTCTCATTTAAAGGAGACACTTAGGCGGCTACAAGAGTGTGTGTGTAAGATAAAGGACGAAAGGCTTGACTGGGAAGAACCAGCCAAGTCCTTGTCAATCAAAGAGAGGCCTCCATTTTGAAGTGGTCTGGCTTTTGGTTATTATTATTATGAACAAAGGCCACAATTAGTGTTTAATCTGCCACTTAAGGTGAAAAGAAAGAAAGCTAGTCTCTCATCTGCACACTTATCCATTAGGAGCCACTCAAAAGCCGCCTACGGGCCACAGATCGCTAGCTCACCCCATTAGATTGATCTATAGATTTATTGATTAGCTGTTTTATCTCATTAGCAACAGCTTGAGGAAGGGCTGCGATGGAGAAGGGCTGCAGAGCCTCTAAAGAGAATATGAGAAAAGCCCCCCAGGAAGCAGATGAGGGGTTTCCTTTGTTTTTGTTGATCTGTTTACATACAGTTGCATTGAGAGAATGAAGCTTGTTTAGCATTTGAATGGGGATTTGGTTTGGGTGGGTAAAGGAGAGGGGGCTGTTGTGTTTGGGGGGTCTTTGTGGAAATGGGGCAGTTAAAAAAGGGATATACCCAGTCACATTCGCAGTCAAGAGTCACAGTATATGAAGACTTTTTACCAAAAATATCTTTTACTATACAGCTAACAATGGTCATGCGTTATTTTTTATGCACTTTGATAGAAATCTTTAAATGTTTAATTTTAATGACCTACAAAAATGTTAACGTTTTCATATTAATGTTTACATGTTTTATCACATTAAGGAAAGCATTTATTATTATTATTATTATTATTATTAGTAGTAGTAGTAGTAGTAGTAGTAGTAATAATACTAATCATCATCATCATGTAATATCAATATAATTATTTTCAATGTATCATTTTAAATATGAAATTGCTGATATTAACAGCAAAATATTGAATGTCAATGTATTGTTAAAGGAATGTTTTATAAAGATATTTGTAACAAACAAAACCAATTAAAAATATTGGTAAATAGAATGAATAGAATGGCAATAATGATATATGAATGATTTACAATAATGAGTAATGATAAATTATGCTTATTACATATTAAAGTTAACAAATAAACCTTAATTACTTGTGTGGGTTAACTTATGAGTGTTGAATATTCATTATATTTAAAAGCTAGCTTTTTAAAAACATAAACATTTATAACGACTTAAGACTAGATGCTACTTAATAATATTTATGAAATATGAAAAGGCAAGGTGAAAAAAAATAGAATGGGAACTGGAATGGCAGGTGGTGGAGGAAAGAAACCCCAAAAGTCCAACCTTGCCATGGGATAGTGAAGAAAGCATCACGAGTGAAATGTATTCTGGAGCTGGCATTTAGCTTAGCAGAGCAGAGTTTAAGGGTTAGCTCTGGAGGAGGTGTGTCTTGTTAATGGACTGACAAGCATCACAGCTTTCGGTCATTTGTCTCACAGGCTGCTTTTGGTTGAAATTCTCTGTGATTATGGTTTCTGAAAATAAGCGATGCTGTCATAAGCTCCCCCTTCAGGGCTGCTTCAAATCATTTCAGTTCGAAAACAATGCCAAGCATAGAAGTGTAGGTTTCCTTAAAGGAAGTTATGAGGAGATGAAAACAGATCCATGGGAAAGCATTGCGTGAATGAACAGAAGCAACCGGCTCTTTGCGGATCGAGCGGCATTAGTATGGCTCTCCAAACACATCATCTCACACACCTCCTCCAGGTGCTGAGGCAGAGGAAGTGTAAATAGGTTGAAAACCCAGACATGCTGTTATAGTGTGAGAAAGAGAGGTCCGGTGACTTTATTGTGTGGAGGCACATCCGCAATGACGGATGTTTCTTTTACTAGCCGTGCAGACAGAAAGGACACTTCCTCTCACGCCGACTCTGACCTTCTGCTCTGGACGCATGGATCAATATCAGTGAAGACACTTGACGTTCCAAAGCATGAAAAATGAAAGTTGTGCTGCACCACCGCTGCCTGCTCAACAATACATCTATATAACCACAAGTATATAAACACACATCCTTGCAGGGCTGAGTTAAGCGGAGCTGTCATGCAGACACCTTCACACATAATGAAATCTAAAGCTGTTCACAACGTTTTCTATATCGAATATAATAATGTTATCTTTGATTTGGATGTTGTTAAAGCCCCTGGATAAGGTTGTAGTTGATCATAGTTGCTTTTCGAAAGTTGAAGAGCTACACAAAGCTATGCTATAAGTGCAGAAATCAGAAAATAGTAAAAATGGCTTGAATTATCTAACTGCATACAATTAACCTAACTCATAGAAAAAGTGGATTGTTTCTTGTAGACATGTAACTTTACACTATGAAAAGCTTCGGCCTTTTTGGTCGTTTAGATTTATTTTACACGGATATCTTGTTTTCAATGGCTTTCAGTGTAGAATTATCCCACAGCCACAATAAGAAAACTCAACTCCGAGATTTACCTATTTCTAAAACATTTATATTATTATAGGTTGACAAAGAGTACAATTTTATGGAATCCCACAGAGAATTATTATTTTTTCATTAAAGGTAACTTTTGTACAAGACAATGAATATTTTTGACAATTCACAAAATAGTATCCAAATAGACCGAACACTTGGCAGTTGGAAAGGTAGACATAAACTAAAATATGTATGCTGAGGGATAGTTTTTCTTTGTAAAATATGCAGAATTGCAGAGTATACAACATGTAGTATATAGATTACAGAAAATAGGCAACATTTGTGTAAAACATAAAACATATACTGTTTTTGAATGTACATTTTAGGTGTCTCATACATTCATGAACAAAATACAGTACAGTAATTTGCCCATTTCTAAAACATTCATACATGTTAATACAGGGTGATAAAATGTAAATTTTTATTGCAATAAAATGAAGAAAACATTTGATATTGTAGGCTAAATTAACTGTAACTGTTTGTCAACTATAAAAACCTTAATGCATTTTTTACAGTTTTTAAAAGTTTATCAATTACTAAATTAAATAATTGGAGAACGTAAAACTAGACAGCAGTTAAAGGATGCATGCTGAGTGATTCGTTTTGTGTGTAAAACATGCAGAAATGCAGAGCCTAAAACATGCAGAACTGTTACTTGAATACTGTTTTTGAATAGTTTTAAGTTTAAACCTAAATATTTGTATGTATGTATATATATATATATATATATATATATATATATATATACCTTTTTCGTAAACTCTTTAACAAGACCTTTAACTTTTTTACCGTTTTAAAAAGTGCTCCAATTGATAGATGAGAAACTGTGTGGATGGAAAGTTAGGCATCAGCTAATGGATGTATGCTGGGGGATTGTTTTCCTCTGTAAAACATGCAGAATTGCAGAGTCGTTCTGGCCTTTGACCTGATTGAGGCAGGCAGTTAAAAATACCCCTAAAGTAATACACCATGCCACCACCCCAGCGATCTGCCTGCTTTTCACATTAGAACGAAAGAAAAAGCAAACAGTACCTGGAACCTGCGCATGTCCCGTGGGTTTCCTGCATTCTTCAGACAGTTCTGATTACACTTGAGGAAGAATTTCAAGAAGAATCTGTAAGAGAAGACCAAGAGAGAGAAAACCGCACGTTAGAGAATAAATCCAACACAAATCGATGCCACAAAATACAACGATCGACTTCACAGAAACAAGTGAGTTCAGGACGTCCACTCTCGTCATGGCTGCCACAAAAGCAGTATCAAACCGACAGCTGGATTCACCTTGTTTCTAGATAATTCCCCTCAGAGTAATGATCATTAGTGTTTTGTTCCTCACCCTCCCACGACCTCCCTGTCTATCTGTTTATCTGTTTTTCAGTCTGTCCGTGTGGCTGACGCATCCAAATCCCACAGTTCCCCACAGAACCCATCTGCCCGTCACTGACAGGAAGTCAGTTAATATTCCGCCCCCCTCTTTCCTCCCCTGTTCTACCCTGTAATTAAGGCTTAACGTGCTCAATGGGGAGGTAAAGCAGCACACCTGAGCCCTACTCATCACAGACGGGGCCTAGCGAACAGTCGAGGAGAGCTAACGAGGTGAGAGCAGGCCACAAACTTACAGTTCTCTTCCACAAATTAGACACACCCTGCCACCAGGACAACAGCACCCGGTAATTATTGCGCAAATTACTAACGGCATAATCTGTTCAGCAAATGTCATGTGAGCGTGAGAGTCAAAAAAGGTCCCACTGGATGGGATCCCACATATGCACACCTCAAGAACTAAAACCTGGTGTTTTTAAGAGGCAAGAGACCCTTCAGAGTCCTCCAAGTGAGGGTGGGTGGATAAGAGGACTTTAGGGAAGACGAGTTGAAGACTTGTCCAGCTGGTGCCACACTCCTCATGCCACAATTTATATATATATAAATGACCTTACGTAAGCTGACCTTACATTGAAGTTTACCAAAATAAATGTGTTATATCCATGTGTAAAATTGTTTCTTGATGCATTCCTCTGAAATCTGAACACATATAATGGTTTTATGGCATTTAATTTGATTACGTCCCGTGAGATGTGGTTTGTGGGATTGTTATTTCCTTCATCAAGCTTTTGTCTTGCATTCTTCTTATTTTCACATGCTCTGTTGCATAAAGTCATTAGTAATGTGATTCCCATCATACGCTAGCTCATTGATTCAGTTTATTACTGGAAAAAAAACTTTGAGTACTTATAGGAAAATTTTAAATAGATGTGTGGGCTATTAGAAGGATCATACTTTTTATGGTTAGATTTTTTTTTGTTTTGCTTCCATGTGTGATGTGGTAAAGCAATTAATCTCTTGAAAGGTGGATTACAATGATCTGGTGGTCGAAGAAATGCCCAAAAATGGCGAAATCCATACAACACAAATCTATAGAAAGGCAAAAACTATAATATTCAGGTTTAGATGAGGTATAAGGTTTGGTAGATTTTGATGAGTAACTTCAGAGCTCACATCAAATTAAAAATCGTCACTTTTTTGCTTTTGGAGAATATATGTTTTTACTCAACCAGCAGATGCTACTACTTTTCATTATTTATTGAGCTGTTTCAAAAAATAAAAAAATAAATAATTAAAAAGTTTTCACCTTTTTAGTTGGTACAATTAATTTCTACCCAATTTAGAAACTTATACTCCAAAAAAGGTGACTTTTTTTGCATACATTTTCAAAGATCAGATTTATAGTTTTAACTGAAACCTACTTGCCACACTAAAGGCAAGTATGCTGTTGAACAGATTTGGAAGTTTTCTTGCGTCCTTTTTGAAAAAGCATCTTGGTTGAGTTGTCTTTGCTTAAAACGAGACTGCCAGGTCTTTTGAAACATCAGCAGGTGGCAAATTTCTCTTTGTATATGTATGTGCATGTCCACCAATATTTGCTGCAGTCCTCCAAACCTTGAGAGGCTATTCATTCAGTGAAAAGGTCTCTCGTTTTCTTGTTTTGCACATGCTATAGTGTCATGCATTGCAGATTGCATTCAGTGTTGAGTTAACACATGTATTTCACTAGGTAAACAGTGTGTGTATGCAGGATGAAGTCTCTCATTCGGACCCTCCGATGGGACCCCGAGTCGAGCAATATATCACAGTGTGAAATGACATCTGCAACCCTGAACACCCCTCCACTTCCAATTCTCATTTATATACAGTCACCCTTTCCTCCCAAAAGAGAGTGAATGGTAAGGATTGAGACAGATTGAGGAAAAGTAGGAGAAAAGCGAGGCAAGAGCCCCAGAGGTGGCCTCGGTAGTTTTCAGAGATTTTTTTGTGACCGTCGTCAATAAAAAGTGAATTTCAGTAGCGCTTGGGTGGATGTAAAGAACGATGGGAGTCATAACATCAAGAGAGGCCAAAAACTTGTCTGACATCTTTAGAGCTTTAATTGTGTACAGTGTGTGTGAATGGTAGTTGTCGGACAGGCCATTATCAGAATGAGTATTACAGGCTGTAATTCGTGGCCCCTGTCTTTATTTCCCAATAGAGCTGTAAAGTTTCACAGCAGGTATCAGAGTAAACCAAGCCTGAAATATAGCCTTTATTTACCCCTCTCAACATTATCTCTCTCCATTTTCACTTGTTTTTTTCTAAGCTGTTGTAAAGGCTCAGTACACATGCACACAGCTGGACGGACTCGTGCTAACTCAAAGATTATTGCAAAACAAACATTCAGATGTTTGGAAGAGAGATGGACTGCTTCAATTTCAGAGTACAGAAGAAAGACATTTCAAATAATCTGATTACTAGAGCTTTTTTTGAATAGAGTAGATATTTATAAAATGTTTCTTGTCAAGCAAAGTTGCCTAAAACAGAAATAATTATGGTTTATTTGCAATAACAGTTAATGTTAATTGACAATAATAGTAATAGTTACTGTTAATTTACGTTAATAAAAGTAACAATAATCTACAATAACATTATCATTATTTTACAATAACAACTGCATTTGCTGTTAATTGGCATAAATTGTTAATTTACGGTAACAAAAGCTAACATTGATTTATTTTAACAAAATACTTCTTTACAAGAGCAATGACAGCTATCAGTTTACAAATACAATAAGATTTACAATTCAATTACAATGACAGTTAACATCAATTTTCAACAACAAAAACAGTGTCCATACATTTCTAGTAAAATATGACGTGCTTTCACTGCGATAAATCATGTTTCATTCAGAACTATATAAAATAGCTTAATCCTGTTAACCACTCGCAATATCAAATAATTGATTTAAATTGTTAATTTACCAAACATATTTTAATTATCAGTTTTACATAGCACCCCCTCCTGGAAAAATGTTTCAAATGAACATTTCTGCATCTTATATACATTACATACATATTTTTTCTTTCTTTCAAATACATTTGATACTTTAATAAGAAACTACAATGAATATGAAACATATTGTTGTTTTTCTAGTAAATTTGCATGCAACTGACATGCTCCAAAATGTTAGATCAGAAAATAATTTTTATTTCTTTCTATTTAAGCAACAGAAAAAATGGTGAATGCTTTGTAAAAAAAATACTGCTGCTCAATTTTTCCTTTAAGTTAGACTCTTAGTGGACTCTAACAACATTCAAAAATCCAATTCAGGAACCAAAAGCTCTTATTATTACTTAAATTGCCACAATATTGTCAGCAAAGATGATTAAAAGCCAGAGTCTTTCATTAAGCCTCGTTTAGAGTCTGTGTTTACCTTCAATTTAAGTGAAATTAGACAGCTTTCTGAATACAATGATATTCCACTGCTGCTCTCACCATTACTGTAATTTCGTCTGAATTAAAGCCTTTTCGCTCCTACATGGAGATTGAGTAAATTAGTCCTTTGTGAAAAGACCAGCAATTACAGCCTCACGGTTCCTTCTCCCTTTTGCTCTCTGTAAATGGCTTCAGAACTTTGCGGTGATGTTCACGACCGTTGGAAATAGAGGCAGTTAAATAGTCATTTAATGGAATATCAAGGAGAACACAGCATTGGACGCCGCAACCGAGAGCGAGGAAGAAAAAAAATTAACTGCAATTACGTTTGATTAAAGCTATCCTTCTCAATAACCAGCATTTGTGACAGGACACAGGACTCTGGTGGCCTATGGATGCCATGGAGATGTTGAGCAATATTAAGACCAATAAAGGGATATTAGCATAGCTAATTATGGAAGAGCTGTAGCAGGCAAAGGGGGCCTCTGTGTATTGTAACGGGCAAAATAATTGGCCAAGGCAGTTATCAATTACACAAGACACGAATTTGGATTGTCAGAGGGGGAAAAAGCAAAGCAGACGTGTTTAATTTCACATCAGAGACCATCTTCCCTCGCTTTTGTTCTTTACCAGAGGCGTTCGACTTCTAGCTTCTGCAACTCGCCGACAAATCTGTGATAAAATGATCTGACTGGCCAGTGTGGAGTAATTAATACAACCTGTCCTTCACCACTCTTTCTGACCAGAGGGGCTGAATCCTTATGATGGTGGCAGACGAGTCCATAAGAGAGAGAGAGAGAGAGAGAGAGAGAGAGAGCAAGCAAGAGTAATAAAGAGAAGACAGGGAGCTTGTCGTTAGAAAAGGACTTTGGCTTCATAGGCTGAGGTAATTGAGAGGAAAAGAGGGGTACTTTTCAAGCACATCAGCTCAATAACCGCCCTTAGCTCTTATCTTAACCCAAACCATCATTGGATCGTTTTTCTGCCCTCATTCAAAGGAGAAGCCCCCCTCCCAGCCTCTCCTTTACACTAATCCCACTTCATTCAGCACCAAAGACACAAAAAACAAACAACTGCTTCTGTCTTGTAACCCCTCTTATAATTGCTGGTAAGGTTACTTTTTGAGCTTCCATCATCTTGACTTTTTCAGAAGCAGCACTTGCAGCAGTGAGTATGATCTCAAATAATAAGTGGGTGTAGCCCTGGAAAAAAACGATTTCCTTAATCAGTTACCAGGCTTCTTTTTACTATTTAAAATAATGGGTTAGATACGGGGTGTATAGCATGTACGATCAGTTGCAGGGGGTATTATCACATTTCATTGAACGATTTATTTTCTGTTCAAAGAAAGACTTGTTGCTTTGTGTTTTTATGTCGATCTATTTTCACAACAAACTTGTCTATTTTCTTAATTCATTTTACTTAATCGCTTTCTCGAATTGAACCTATCTTAACATAGTTAAGCTGTAAATAGATGAAGTAAGTATCTACTTGTTAAAGCATAGTAATGGCTTAAATAAGCTATTAAAATATTCAGAACATTTCAACATAGATAAAGAAATTAAAGCAAGTCAAAGAGGAAAAACTTAATTCACTAATAAAAATAAACACACTTTCACATAAAAAAAAACACTTCAAATAAAATAAAATGTGAATTTTGCTGGGTTTTATGAGTTAAAATATAATTGTATTGCACATTATAAACAATCTTAGCATTTTTTGTTTGAAATGTTTTTTTTTTTTTACTCAAATGTTAAAAAAATAGCAACAAAAAAGCAGAAGCATAGAATAATAATTTATGGTGGGTTTCCAAAAGACTGTATTGCTCTTTGTTTGTTGTCTAATGTCTATACATAAAAGAGGGGGTGAAAAAAACAGGGACTGCTTTTTCTTCCTGTTGTCCCAAGACAGATGAGTGAATGCAAAGAGAGGTAAAGAAATACAATGGCAGATGGGAGTGTGTGTGCGTGCGTGCGTGCGTGCGTGTGTGTGTGTGTGTGTGAGTGGTCAGTGTGAACACTAATTGCTGCTCAGGCGTTAATGGTTAGGGCACAGCTGTGTGACTCTGCTGAGTATTGATCACCAAGCAACTTTAGCTGATCAGACCCCGGCCAGCCAGACAATACACAACACAGACACACACTGACACACACACACTTTTACAAGGGTACATTCTGCTGATTTCAGGTCCAGAAGCTGAGACGGAACACAGGTCAATACAGCTCACATTTCTAAAAGGCACAAGCTCCATGTGTCAGCCCTGGCTTCTGATTGGCTGACAGGTCTGATTCTTCTGATTGGTTCATGGATGCATCTTCTCTGGCAGAATGTTTTTTTTTTTTAACTTAGAGCATTACACTTGGAGGACACATATTTATTTAGCATGTTTTTGATATTTAGCAAGTTACAATAGTTTTAGTACTACAAACAATATATAGAGCATAATAAAAGCTTTCAAAAGTCTATATGGCAAACACTCACTGGAAATCACTGGAAAATACTCAAGTTTTTCTGTTTATTTAGAGGGATGTTTGTTCTCCTGTAGTTTAAATGAAACACCAAGTTAAAATAATTGCCAGTTTTTTAAAAAGTTTTAAATGCTTTGAACGTTCAATATGCAAATACTCTGCAAAGAGCGATATAACTTTAATCCAAAGTAACTAAATTCAATTAAAATTAAATAAAACATTATTGTAATGTCTTATTTGTGAGCTTAAATTTAAAACTCTAGATGTGATAGAAGTATGGCGTCATCGGATGTGGTTTGGAGAGTTGCTTACAAAGTTTTGAGTTGAAAAAATCAGTGTTTTACTTTTTGTTCTCGCTGTAACATTTTGTCAGTTGGATCATTAAGCAGAATATTTGAAATTATTTTAGACTAACCGGGTTTGAAACACCTGGAATTAATACATTAATAAACAAATAACAATTAATGCAAGAGAGGATTTAAAATGTCACAAACGTGTCCCTCAAATGACAAACATGAAAAACAAAACGGACACTCACATTAGCTACCAACGGGTCCTGCAAAGAATTGTAGATACAACATTTAAAAAACATGTAATTGTATTCCATGAGCAGTAAAGCTTCTTTTGTAAATCAACACAATCCATGCTGCTGCTGAAAGGATGCATGCTTTTACATGTTTGAACACATATGAGTTTCTGATCATATTCTTGCTTGTCGTGTTGCAGGACATGAGTTCTGTTATGTGTGTGCGTTTTCTCCCTCGGGCGGACTGCTATAGCAGACCCAGGCTGCTGTGTGCACATCCGCTCCTCACTTTTCTCATTCTTCATTTTCTCCACCATATTGTTTCCTAATATGTAACATTCCTCTGACATTATTGGCCCAACAGATCATTGCTTCTGTCAATCACAGTATTTTGTCTTAGACTGGAGCCTCATTAAACTCTCTCAGTCTCGATCGCACTCCTCTATGCACACTCTTCACTCTCCCCTCTCTTTCTCCTCTTAAACCACTTTTTAAATGACTTAGGAGCACTTTAAAAGTATGTGTATACTGTAAAATTGTCTACTTTGCAAAATGTTTATTTTTATTATTATTATTATATTAAATATATTATTGAGGAAATGGTAGTATTGTATTTATGTTATATTTGTTATATTATATTGTTTCTGAATACTATTTAATATAGTACTAATATATTATTATTATTAATATTATTAACACATATTACGAATACATAAATAAGTAAATGCTCCTATTATTGTTACTATTAGCATTGTTGTTATTGTTGTTGTTGTTGTTATATACTTATTATACTTTGTATTATTAGTATTAATAAATCAATTATATTATTATTAATAATAATAAAACAATTATATAATAACAACAACAACAAAATCATGCATGATAGTAATAATAATAGTAATAATACTACTACTTATTAATATTTTATATTGTTATTATTACTATTAATAATAATATCAATAATAATATACATATTATGCTTCTTTATTGTCACTGTTATTGTTGAAAATCAATAATTAATCCATGTTTCTATACATTTAATATTGATTTAAATATTATATAAATGGCATTAAGACATGTAATCAGTTTTAACCATCCAACACATTTTCAACATGCTTTAATAAATCTGCTCCATTTCAGAAAATTAAAATAAAGATTTGCTAAGGGATTGTTTGGAAAAACAGAGCATTACATCATTATCGACTCTGAACTGGATGGAAGCTGTTCTGAAAGATATTTGCAATTCCCTCATCCTATATCTAGCATTAGGGTAGTAGGGCATGCATGTTTTACCTCTCCTGCTCTTTCCATCCCCAACCTCAGCTCTTTGATGTTGGGAATACAGGCTCAAGTTTCCTGGTTGCTGGTGAGGGGCTGGGGGGGATTAAATGTGGCTGATGATTGGCTGAAAGATTGACCACACATGGCCAAGGATGCTGTTGTCTTTAGCTGACCTATTGCTCACTGCTGACAGAAAAGTGATCTCTATTTTGTTTGTTTCTTCGTTGTTGTTTTCCATTCTACTGCAGACATCTCCAACCCCCTTGCTCTCCCTCCATCTAAAATTCATTCATTCCCACATTCTTTCAAGACAGCCCTAATTAGGAACTGTCATCTTTGCAGATTTTAATTATTAATTAAAAACAGGAAGGAGAGAGTGAAAAAAAGCACATCTCAAAATCAGGCCAAGGAGGAACACACACACACACACACACACACGCACCCACACGCTAGCTTCGTCCTGCCTGATGTCTGAAGTCTGTGGTCTCGGATTAAAAACATATTAAAACATTATAAATAATTAATGTGGATACAGCTTTGAGTGGCAGTTATTGGTTTTAACACAGGTAATGCTGCCTAATGACATGGGCACATGTGGGCCTTGCATTCATGTCATTATTCCTGCACATCAACACACAGAGAAGGAGAGAGAGAGAGAGGGAAGACACGCCGTTACATCACAGCGTTTCAAGTCATCCATCAGCTCTCTGTAGCTCAATCAGAGACACTGAGTGAGAGCAAAGGGGCAGTTACTCGCTCCCAGACGGGCGCTCGGTGATCGTCGCTAATAGATTTCCATAATGGACATGAGGGGATGACGCACGGGTCATTTTACGCACGATCCAGTTCAGTTTGGTGACGGAAACAATGAAGAGCGAGCATGACTCCAAAATAAGAGCAGTTAAAACAAAAAAGTATGAGAAAAAACATTTATTCAATTGAATAAATGAGAGCAAAAGTGTTTGTTTTTAATACGCTTTAGTTACAAGTGAGAACATAAATCATGTACAAACTATTATATTCACGCTTTAGTGCTTAAATAGATATCATAACGTTTGCTTTATAGTGTTTTCCTCATTCAGGTATGTTTGCTGATTCTGATTTAGCCGATGTTCGATTTTTCTTCTTCGATTTTTCAAAGCATCAAATAAATAAACACTTTTTTTTCGAGCCATGTTATGTCCATCAATTTATTCCTGCTGCATAATATATGTTTCTAAAGTGAAGATGAGCATCATGCGTGAAAATACATTGACTGACAGGCAGGACTGCATAGATAGAGAGGGTAAAGGTGCATTAGAGCTATCCACTACACCGTACGGCGAGAGCGAGAGGTCAATCATTAAAAGCCAGAAGGGCAAACTCAAGATCTAAAAGAACAAAGCAGGTGAAACCAAATAACAAATGAAGAGACGCTGGATTAGATGCCATGCTGTCCAGAAATGACGTGTGTGCCATATTTTGAAACAATAATGTGGCTGGCAGCATGAATCCTTGTTCCTGATTCATCTACGGCCGTATGGCGTAGCTTTGTCAGTCTGTGCGTGGTATAAATTATTCAGTCTGAGAGATGGCAATTACAGAACCCTGCACAACCAAAATGAATATTTTATAAGGACTAAAACTGCACCGGAATGAATCATGCACTCACACAGACACACACTGGGAGTGTGTTTGTACATGACTGGACCGGAGGCCTTCGGTGCTTTCATATTGTTGACTGAAATCCACATCGTTCTAATAGGCAAATATAAAAGAGGTTTACATTGTCACTATTTTTTTCACGCCTGTGGAGAGCACCCAGAACGTGAGACTCGGGACGTAACTCTGAATGGTGGCTTATCACAGATAAGCTACAGAACTACTAATATGAGCGAGTGTGGTTCTTGACAAGTTTAAGCTACACGCACCGCTACATGTTTAAATCAATTAGCCTAACCTGTTCTGTTGTTAACTCCTTTCTGCACTCACATGGATATTAGGATTTAAAACCTGATAATCTTCTGATACGCTCACAGTTTATGTTCAAATATAGTTTGAGCAAATCGTGAGATATTGTTTTTATTCAGAAACCGAATATTTTGTAAAAAGTAGGACACTTTCTGTGATTTAGATTAACTTCTAAGACCAAAAACTGAGTGTGTCCATCACTAAAAAGAAAGCATGCTCTGTTTTGAACTTGTGTTGAATTTATCCTTAGGGAAGTGTTAATGTTTGGCTGCATATGTAGTGTTGATTTAACACAGCAAAGGTCCAAAAAGAGTAAAATGTAAGATAACCTAGGATACCCAGTTTTTTGTTTTACTTCCAGAGTGTAATTTGTATAATAAAATATTAAATACACATACTTTCAAGTGCATCCTTAACTTGAATCCGTTATGAATTAACTCAAGTACTGCACAAAAACCGAATGCAAGCAAAGCTGTAAATGCTTTCTTGTAAATGTTTTCTTTTTTCAGGAAGATTTTCGAGTTTAAACTTTTAGCACATAGATTATTTAGCTTATTTTGAGAAAATTTGACTTAGTTGACTTAAATAGCCTCTTAAATAGAGATAGAGAAAAAATAGAAATATAGAGAAAAATGCTTATTATGATCATTTATTTACTTTAACTTTTACTGTAAAACAAGCTGTTGATTTTGCCACGGATCTTAAAAGAAAAATCTTAAAAGAAGACATTTTGACTGAGCATATTCTTATTTCAAGAATGTTAATGTGTTCTTATTTTTAGAAATCAATCGTTAACTACTGATAAAACAAGAACCAAGAACAAGAAAAAAAATATTTAATGTAAAATTTCTTTTTAGATCAAAAATAGTTTGAAAATACTTTTTTGGGGAGTTTTTGTCTATTTTTAATATCCAACAGCGTTTGTTATCAGCTAGATATTTTTGCAAATTTTAAGAATTCTTGCCAAGTCAAATTTGCTTACCCAATTTCTTTCTTCTTTTTTTTTAGATAGGAAGAGTTTATCAATATTTGAGTTTTTATTCTTGTTCCAAGAGGGTGTATGCTTGACTTCACTGTTCAGTCTTCAGAAGAACTGGGTTAATTGATAATATATAAAAGGATATAAACATAATTTTTTTGTTTTGCTTTTTGTAAAAAAAGAAAGTAAGCAAAATAGCAAAAAAAGGCAGAGAAACACGAAAGAGAAGCACATTGAAAGGCTAATTATACCGCCAGCCTACCCGAAGCATCGTCTGATAAAGGTTTTGTCTGCTGAGTTTCCTGCAAAAGTCTTGCTTTATAATACTGAAACAAAAAATAACATTGTTCTTTAGGCTTGCAGGAGCAAAGCAACCTGCTTGAATGGGTATTGTGTGAACAGAGGCAGTGATACCTAAAGCCTTTGTACAGCAGAGGCAGGTCAGGCCTATGACATCAGTGCGACACAAGCAGGCCTCTGTGCGGCCTGCTCCGAGCATGGTGGGAAAATACGTCAGGAGAAAGCTTTTTTATCTGAGCTCTCTCTCTCTCTCTCTCTCTCTCTCTCTCTCTCTCTCTCTCTCTCTCTCTCTCTCTAGCTCTCTCTCTCTCTCTCTCTCTCTCTCTCGCTCTCTCTCTCTCGCTCTCTCTCTCTCTCTCTCTCCTCTCTCTCTCATACACACACGCGCGCCTACCCACGCACACACTCATATTAGAGACTGAAGACATAGTAAAAACACTCTTGCTCATTTCTTCAAATCACACTTAAACCTATTTTAAAACTAGCACATGTGTTGCTTACATTAGACATTAAGGACGACTTGGAAATCTAGGCTCTCCTGTTGTGCTTGTTAGCAATTCAGTATAAAACTAACAAATTAATAATAATTCAAATGATAACCTATTTAAATCATCATACTTAGGATATTTCCATCACTTTAAGCTTCTGGCTATTAAAACGTTGAGGTTTCACATTTAAAGATAAGAATGAGGATTTCTCTCTTTTCCAAAATTTCAAGAAACATTTTTATTTGAATCTTCATGAAGTATGAGCATGGTTTGAAAAAAGTTAAACTGTTTTTTTTCATCCAAATCTTAAAAATAGATAGCCAATGTTTATATAAAGCATAGTTAATATGCTTTTTAAACAAAGTACCGCTTAACATTGTAGCTTTAATGGTCTCATACTTGTTTTGTGATGAGCATTGTTTGAGTTCAGGTTTAATATATATATATATATATATTAAATTTATATATATATATATATTAAATATATTTATTTTTTTATTTTTTTTATTTATTTATTTTTTTCGATCTTGCCTGTGACACACCATCTTGAAATAAAACTCTTGTTTAAGTAGCAACAGATGAACCACGAGTTTGGTGAGATGACAGATCCCGACTCGTACGCTTTAAAAGAAAACTGCAGGGAGAGAGAATGACAAAGGGCTAGCGGCACAGCAGGATAAATGGTCTGAAGTGGAGTGAAATCCAGACACTGAAGGAAGCAGAGAAGGAGACATGCATTCCAAAGCTGGCTGTCCCTCTGATGGCTGTTACTTGGATAACTGACACCGCTGCTTTTGTCTGTCTGCGTGCCACACATGGGCTTTCAAACAGGGTTATAGGCAAATAATAAGGATGCTCTCGCTCACAGGACTGACATGCAAGCATCCTTTGCTGCAGAAAAACAAGGCAGGAAGATATGGGGAAATGCTTTCCTCCACGGAGAAAACAACGAGTTGTCAAGTTGATTTTGTAGAGCAGCAGTTGAGGCAAGAGAAGACAGCAGTGGCCTCTGTCTTTTCTGTCGCAGGTACACAAATGTGTCAGCATACATGGAGATTTGGCTCCTTGAGGGGCCGCCACACGCACACTGGGGTTTGGGGGCGATGAGCTGGAGGGTTATTAAAGGATCTCATAGCGCTTTCAGCTGTATTAGAATGACAAGCCACGGGGAGAGCTGCTTTCCAAACTAACAAATGCCACTAGGGGGCTTTCAGCTCAACAGGAGAGGAAACAAACAGATCACATACTTTTTGACTGATAAAAATATTCACTGACAAACCTGGTGGGTAAGAATGTGAGTTTATTTTGAAAATGTTATTTTGAAATGACATATTTGCAGTTAATGTTGTAAGTTTGAAAGATTTTTTTCTATTGTAAGTTTTCATTTTCTTTTCTTTTTTGCATTTTTCTATTGTTACTTTTTTTGTTAAATAACCATAATCCTCAAATAAACAGCATTCAACTTAATTTTGAACACTTTTAATGTATCCTTATACGTTCAATTCAATAAAAAAGAGTACTGATTGAAAACGTCATAGAGAGGACATTTCAACAGAGTCATTTTCACTCTACTCTAAGTCGGATGAAGTTCAGATGAAAATTACTTTAACTCAACAAGGTTTAGCGTATCAACTCAAAGTTTAAACTTTTAAGCAAACAAACAGTAAATTTTTCTAATTCTCAAAAGTTATTGAGAATTATGTGCTATTGTTCCATTTTAACTGATTGACTTGGGTGTTAATTAAACTTTTATAGTATTGCATCTATCCTTGAGGAAGTGTTAATGTATGGCTGCATAAGTAGTTTTGATTTAAATATGTAAATGTTAAACACTTAAACCGGTTAACTCTAAAAGAGAGTAACATGTATACTTCTGTGACTCCAATTTACTCAGTTTTTTTTTCCTGAGTGTAATTTGCAAGAATCTAATAATACATTAAATACACAATTTAAAGTGCATCATTAACGTGAATCTCTTATGAATGTTTGACTCCACTTTTAGTAAAAGTCTTCAGAAGACCTGGTTTAATGGATGGTAGAATTAGGGTTATTATAAATGCCCATCAAACATGTTGAGGTCAAAGAGCAAGGTTGATTTAAACATGTCTTTCTCTTCTCATTTTAAGATCTATTTGCAGACATTACGCCTCCTGGCCTGATTATCTGAAGTCAATCAGAAACCCTAATCACACAGAATGAGTCCCTCACATCTATCAGAAGAGTGGAGGTAGAAAGAAAAAAGGGAAATCTTGTTACCTATGTACAATAGCTGTGATCAGGCCTGGAGTTTCCCTGGAGGAAACGCGCCTGTTAATTGCTGCTGTAAGTGTGGATCCAGCAAAGGGTGGGATTCAATTCTGAGCCGTTTATCCTGGAAGCCGCTGTCACGGCACCGGGTCACGATCTCAAACCATTCCATCCAAATCACAAAGGGGAAAGGATAATGAAAATTCTTCATGTATAAAATCCTTAATCAAAATGCTGTCTGTGTCATCAACTGGCAGCACTCGCGACTTAAATTAACATACAACAGATCCTTTGGCTAAATTAACATGCCCTCTCTTGACATGCGACTCCCGTCCACAGCCTGGAAGAAGTGGGTGAGAGGAAGCCATCAGCAGAAAATAGAAAATAAAACTCTAACAAGCACTCTATTGGGTCTCACAATTGAATATCTTTTCACTTATTAACTTTAAAACAACAAGAAAGAATCCAATTATTGGACAATTTTTCACTGTGTTTATGATGTGGATTTGTTGATGTAATGCTTCCTGTATCTGTCCCAAGCGGATATTAGTGAACTCGCCCTCCGAGAAACAACAGTTTCAGCAAAACGCCAGCGAGTAATGCAGATATTCACACTTTTAATGACCTCAGGGAGCGCAGCTAGAGTACGAACCAAAACCCAACCTCGCAGACTTTCTAGCTCCTCTCTGCTGCTGACACGGCTGCAGCACGCAAATAAATCCCACGTTTGATAAACAAGAGCTCTGCTATCAAATGCAATAACGCTACAAGGGACGCTCTTCCATAGCGATGCCTGGGGGACCACAGAAGGCTCTCCTCAACTTTTCATTTAACAATTGGACCGTTCCAGTGAGCGCGTCTATCTGAATGCCCCCGCATGTACTTAGCACTCCTCGGCTTGGGTGGTTATCTGGAAATGTGTTCAAATTGGCCACTTTCTTTTCAGAACATCACAGCGCTCATTGAAGCTCAACGCTGGCCCCAGCAGACCAAACATCAGCTCTTCTTGTGAGCTCAGGAGAACTCTCAATTTACCCCGAGACAGGTCTCAGAGTACGACGACGGGTCCCATCTGCATGCTCGGAGATTAAACATTCAATTTGTTCCCCGATAGGCCACGAGCTCTACCACTTTCCATACAAATGAAAAAACACGTCAGACTTGCGTCTCCGCCTCCACTCTGGCATCACAATACCCTCTATTGCTGCAATATTTACTTCGGGGGAATTGAAACACGTGGGGTATTTATCTTCATAAAAAATGAGCATCTGAAATTGAAATCACCTTTTGAATGGGGCGCAGATACAGCCCGCCACTAATATGCTTCATGAACTATAAAATTTAGTCGCACGCTACGGCTGTATTACTGCCAAGGGTTTAGTGTACACACTCTCTCCCACACGCACACACACACACAAACGCATCAGGCAAATTTTCTCTGTGTTAAGCTGCCGCGAGCTCCAGCAGTTGATTCAGTGTGATAGTCATTACGCTTACATGACGGTACAAGTCAGCCCTGTCAGATTTATGCCCCTCTCCTCCGTTTCGGATTTAATCTCACCCTCAATAAGCTATTTGCACTTGCCGCCTCACGCAGGCAAATTGAAATAGGGTGCAAATTTGCGGGTCTCAAATCTGAACAAGTACAGACACATATTTTTCACCTGCCTCCCCTCATTTTCTCACAAGTAAACACAATATGCGTCCTCTGTCATGCATTTATTCCTGCAAATAGATTTGTCTTTCTTCTTAGCGCTGCCGCTCTTTTACTTCTCTCCAAGAAAATAATATGCATCAAAACAGCTGTCGGCTAAATCCATGAATGCCTGCGCAACTCCACAGAAAACATTTCCTCTTTAAAAATAAATAAACAAACACCATAAATCTCGCTGATTGGAATTTGCATGGCAATTATGTTTTGGAGAACACTTAGTGCAATGTAGCATGGATTCAGGCTTAAAAAGAAATTACGGTGATGATGGCGCAGGGTTGGGAAGGGAAATACTAAACAGGTGTTATGAATGAGACTTCCGATGCAAATCAGAAAAAGCATTGTGTGGACCTCATCACATTTGTGCAATCAAAAACTAAGAAATTCCCTCAATAGAAAAAGGGTTTAATCGGCTGGAGATTACATGCCATTTTTTGAAAAATCTTGAAAAATTTTACATTCTTGCTACAAAAGTCTAGCATTTCACTCAAGCATAATCCATCCAAAAAACCAAACAAAAAAAAACATTTTAAAACATTTAATCCTGTACAGTGAGTGAGTGGATATAGATGTAGAAGCTCTAGCATGCCTGTTGTGGTGATGCTACAGATATATGGGGCCCAGACGTTGGCCTTTGACTGTGGTAAAGCAGGAAGTCGGCGCAGGGTGAGTCTGATGTGTGACCTTCGGCCTCTGCAGCTGTTCTGCCGAGTGATTTATCTTAATACGCATCCGTCTCTCAGTCAAGTACACCCTGACCCAGGGCTGCTCGGTGCCACCGCAAAACACTTATTTCATAAGACTGACAGAGGCTGAGAAGGAGAGAGAGAGTAAAAAGATGATAACCCTGGTCTATTTATCACTGGCCAGACACGAAGGGTTGATATGAACAGATCTGAACTCAAGTGTGTTTGCACAGTGAGGCTCCACACACTTCTGAAGCCAGTTTAAGGCTTAAAGTTCAGCTTTGTGGGTTCAACAGAGTTGAGCTTGGCATTTTAAATATTCTTAAAAAGAATACAAATTGATATGTTAAAAATGAAATGAAATATATATAAAAACTTACAAATCGTGTAAAGTGTTATGGTACATGGCGACGTTACGTTTACAATAAAAAATAAACTTAACATGGTTGTTCTCGCCCTTTTGAGAAAATTTATGAAAAATAATAATTAAAAACACAAAAATTGTGTTGAAAAATTTTGTACAAATGGCACTGCTTCAACAAAGTATTAGATCACTTTTTTTATCTGCGCAGTTCATGAACTCAATTAGTCTAGTTTAATGTTAAGGAGTTGGATGCGAATAATGTAAACATGTTTTGCCAGCAAAAACAGATTATATACGTTAATTAAAAGAATCAAAATGTTAATTCAGACTATGATCAGATGAGTTTTTAAAATGTAAAAAAAATAGGTTCGAATTTTACAAATCTGTCTATAGCTGTAGAATTGTTAGAGATAGGTCAATTGCTAGATGACAAACATGTAAAGTATTGTTTCTTTCAAAGTTCTTCTCATAAATAAAATTCTTAAAGAGTCAATTAGGTAAAAGATCCCCATGTGCTTTGAACTTGTAGACATCCATTATAACCTTGTTCAAACACACAACAAGCAATGGAGAGCAAGAAAGAAGGGGGTTGGGGATTTAATGGACAGGGTCAAGAGCGTTTAATGCTTAATTACTCCTCTCCCATCACCTCCTCCCAGAGCAGAAAACATTGAGAGGTCAGGTGGCTCCTGTTCCTCTGAACACACGCACAACCTGAAATCTCAGGTTAATCTGTGCCAGTGATCTGATTACGGAGCAATCACAACACATGAGGACAAATTCAAGAGGATAATCAAATATCATTACAGCAAGCCAAAGGTAAACAGAGCAAATGATGAGCAAAAAAATCTGAATTTAGATGAACTGAACATTCTTTGACATTGCTTCAAACTAAACATATATAGTGAAATACAAAGAATAAAATTTTTTTAGTTCAGAGGATGTTTGGAATCTCTCTGAAGTCTAGAATTATAAAGTTATAGAATTTGTATCTGCCTTATAAAGATTCAGAAAGATAAAAATTCATTTTATATCCAAACAGTGCTGCATTCCTCCCTAACTCTCTTTCCCCCTCTCTCTCCTGCAGCAGATCTGAATGGCGCTGTGACAATAATTGATTGTGATTCTCAGCTGAAAGCCTGGGATCCCAGGGAAGCGGAGGAGAGCCTTCATTCATCAAGACCAGCCCATAAGTGAAAATTTATACAAGGTATGCAGATGTTTAGAGTTTGGGGTAATCAATAAGGGGTAAATAAAGATTGGCAGTCACTATACTCCAGCTGACAGACTCCAGCCTAATGTTTGTCAAGCAAATTAAAGCGTCCCCGACTCCTCACCTGCTCCGAGCTCACCGCCACATATGGCTCTGAACTTCAAAATAAGAAAATGTGCATACATTATCATGCATAATGTACAACTCTCTCCATTTAATATGCAAATTTTGTAAAATATTACTGAATACCTTCTGTTCTGAGTGAATAAATTTGAATTGCAATTAGAATAATCGTGTATAATTAATGAAAACTGTCAATTTTGGTTCAGAAGTAATTTGATTAACATGTTGATAGGACACTTATCAAGTTCAGTAAACTGTTAGATTAGGAAGATGAAAAAAATTTGAGGGAAATTTTTACCAGCTCTGACAATTTCCCCTGGCATGATAAACAAAGAGGCTCTCTGGCAAACTTCCTGATGTGCCAAGATATGAGGGGGTGGGTTACAGGAAGAGAAGAAGCAAGAAAGAACAGTACAAGAGAGAGAGAGAGAAAGAGCCTCTCGAGCAAATCTGTGAATCAGAGCCCAGAGATGAAACCCAGCGATCGTGGGCTTCATTGATGAAGAGACTCTTGGTCTGGAAGGGTGAAAGACAAGGCGACAAGCAGATGATTCCACTGATGCACACACAAACCTGCAATTAACCTTCCAATGTTCATGCAAATCACACAATTCTGTTCCCACGCTCCTTTGAAAAAACAATCAACATGTGGCAGTGGTGCAGGGAGCGATCTGACCCCTTGTCTGCTTTTCGGGCCATTACCGATCCCAAGCCTGCCCATTTCCTGTCCGAACCGCAATCCCAACAAATTTTCCAAGCTCTCTGCATTCCCTCAGAGGAGAAATCTGTCACGCTACTCACTTAGATGTCTCCTGGAAGGAACTTTCAGATGTTTAATTCATGCACAACGTCACCCATACAAAAAACCCATCCTGATTGACTTTTCATCCTTTAATGAATTTAATAATGCCTTTCAGAATCCATAAACGAAGGTTGGGGGTCTTTGCGGTGACTTGCATTAATTAGCTAACTCGCTGGGTCACCATGACAACCCTTAACCAATCACTTTCCATTTTTTGAGGTTGTACCCCTCCCAGATTGATCATTTCATTTCCTTCCTGGTTCTCACCCAGAGCTGACGGCTCAGTCAAGCAGGCCGTGTTCTACTTTCATAAAGCGAACGGCTAATAGAGTTTATCCCAGGCCAGCTCAGACAGTAGATGGATGCTAAATGAGCTCTATCATCACTCGGCTCAGACTTACCGGAGCCCTGCGTATATCTCTCGCTCTCTCCTCTCTGATGGCTCTTTCTGATTGCAGAGCTCTACATGGCTGCCCAAGATTGGTTTTCCTGTGCTGTGTTTAACTGCTAAGGGTGGGAAGTGTTGTAATGTATGATGTAGATAGTCCTCTTTGATCTATTTATCTAGAACTCTCCCTCTCTCCCGCTCTGGAAGATAAAGGATCTTGTTTCCATGTTCTCCTCACTAATGTACATTATCTCCAATTATAGTCCATCATGTTCTCGCCAGAGCTGCCGAAAGATGACTGTTCGATGCTTTTGAATCAGCTAATGCTAACTAACTGAATACAGGACCTGAGTGGGAACACGCCGTGCCTGAGTCAGACCAGATGCTGGGGTGGAACGAACACACACAAACCGGCTGCATGCATGTTTAATGAGGGTCACAGATTCTGTTTGCAATCAGCTCATAATTTTCCTGAAACACCTTGCGGGCGATATTTATTTCCAGAGGTGACCATGGCTTCGAAAAGCATGACACAATTATTTTTCATAAGCGTATTAGTTAAAAATCCAGCTGACTCCAGAGTTTGTCAATAACGAAGCTGGTAATGAAGTGTTTTGAGCGAATGTGAGATGCGGACGTGTGTAATGGCATCATTTGGAGGCCAGTCACAGATGCAGCATGAGGAGCTGCGCTGTAATTAGCAAGAAATGCTGTACAGGTTTTCCACTAATTAGCAAATTATGCTGAAAATAGCATCAAGCTAATTAACAGTTATTATGGCATTTTTGAAAGTATGACTTTAATTAGCAAAGTCCTGACGCATGCAATTTCAAACTTGTCCGGGAAAAACACAGGACATGATCAAGAGGCAACGCCGATGATTTAGATGAAATCGCAGCGACGAACGAGGGTTGCGGAGAGAGGGAGAGCGTGCTTTTGGCAAATTTCCATGCAAATGAGAGCGATGCATGTGCATAGATGCATGTGCATACTAGTGCTCTGCTTATCATAGGGGCTGTGGGTAAAGTCAGAATAAAACAATAATGAGAAGAAAAAAATGTATAAAATCTGATTACTATTATATTACGAAAGTGTTTTTTGCTGTTGTTTTTTTTAACACATCAGACGCCAATGGTAAGAGCTTAAATGTATTTCTTCTTTCTATTTATATAGCACATACACTATTTTAAATTAGACATTGAAGCTTTGATATCATTTGTTTGTATCTTTAGCTTCGGACCTCTTTTTATTTATTGCTGTTTATTTGTAGTTGTTTTTTATATCAACCTTGGCACTAACCTTGGACCCTGTTAGCTAAAAAGTACCTTAAATGGTTCATTTAATGTACAGTAACGACAAAAGTGAGACCTTTGTAGCGTTGACCAATTTTCTGGTACAATGGACCAGTTTGAAATCAAACATTTACTGGCTTTTAAGGTAAATTTGGAACTTTTTAAAACTAGTTCTATGGCCACTTTCTTTTCTTGAAGGTCATGAGCTATTTTGGCTTCATACTATGACTTTCCTAATCACAAAGAATCTTCAGAGATGTTTGTTTTTTTTTGTTTTTTTAGATATTTTGTAGACATTTAAGATATTTTTTCTTTCTGTGCAACCATATAAAAGTCTAGAAAAGCACTATATACATGTAAGAAATGACTCCTATTATTATTATTATTATTATTATTATTATCAACCCACTTTCAATTCACTTACTGACCTGTCCCGATATAAAGTTGGCTTATTATTTTGATATTTAAAGACAGCCTTGTACTAACAATTTTAAAGGTTATGTTAAAACCTCTGAACACTTCATCACAATGTAGAGTTACACATCTCTGTACTATTATTGTGTATCATCAATCACACCATCACTTAACAACACTATTTCATTTTAGTTTGCCTTAAAGATTTCCACTTGTGTACATGCTTTAATGTGTATGTGTGTCGTTGCCAAAAGTGTGTGTGTACTGCAGACTGGTGGATGTCAGGTGGCAGCATCACCCATAACAGGGACTGAGCTCAGCTGCCGCTGCGAGCAGTTACTTATTCTACTCCAGTGCACATTAAAAGAGCCTCGCAGTCAAGCCAAGCAACAGCACCCAACCTGACAGCGTAACAGCAATCACACACCCCACAGCCTGTGGAGAAAACACACGCACACCACCAGCTCACAGCGACACACGTAGCGTGCCAGCTCTTTAACACACACACAAACACACATTAACACCGAAGCAGAGACACAAACACATGCTTCCACACACATATGTTGTCCAACGTGTCCGTGATATCACACAGTTCTCGTTTGGCATTCAAAACTGGTAAAAATGTAAAGCAAAACAAATTTGAACTGCTAAACGACAAGCCTGGTGTTATAATGATGCCATATTTACTTCTATAGCATTGGATTGAATTGAATGAGCAGCTCTTGTGTGAGTTGTTGCTAAAGCGTCACCTCAATTTGAAATTTGGACTGGTAGATTAAAGTCTGCATCTTCCCAGATTTCAGCTCTGTGACTTGGGAAAGATGGTACGGAGGATAGTCGGAGAGATGTCAAGCCAAGTTGTGACACTAGCACATATGGCCTGTTCATCAATCAGCTTAATCAAGCAGTGAGCAGAAGCGAAGATTTCTAATTGCCAACTGCACTCGCCGGCCAGATTCGTTTGCCGGCACGCTCCGAAACTCATCCAGATTCAGCTTGGGTGGCTGAAACCTTGCAAAGAATCACAGATTTGAGATTGTGCAACTATTGGGCTACATTGAGGGAAAATGGCACTAAAACACAAAAAGATTCATAAAGTAATAAAAGAAATAATTCATTCGGGAATTTCATCTTGCGTGTGCAATGCCCTTGTAGCCTATCCTGTTTGGATGAAATCACTGCTGTTATTCCATATTTCGACATACAATATTAAAATAACTATTTGAACTTGAAGTTTCCGAGGTACAAATAAACTCAATTGTCTTTAAGCAGGGAATTTTCTGTGTTTTCTGGGGCACTTCTTTTTTATATCACAAGAAAGAGAGAAAGAGCTTTTCTAAACACATGAGGTTCCTTGAGGGGGAAGATCTCATGGAGAGCTTCCTGTTTTCCAGATCAAACCCTCTGGGACTTTTGAGGGGGAACAACTACACTCTCAAAATGTAGAGAGAGGAGGAAAGTGAGAGATTATTCCCCTGTTCCTCTTCTAACGCCCAACGTGCATCCCCGCTTCATTTCCATCCTTCTTTCATGGGATAAATACTTGCTTGTCACAAGGCGGGATGCTTTTGTCTGTTCTCTCTTTTTTTCCCTGTGCCTTTCTGTCTTGTTTTCCTTAAAGGCAGTGATTGACAGCTGACATTCTGATATTTATTATTGAGGAGGAGACTTTTGATGCTATCAGCCCATGCAGAAATATAAAAAACACGGTCCAAATGTCAAAGACCGAATATTTTCTCCTGTTTTATATGAAATGACCTCTTGCTATGCTTCTCTTATTGTATGCGGCCTAGTTTGCGGACTGCTGCCGATATGCATGTGCGGACACAGATAGCACCAAACTCTCTTGTTTCGGGGGGTGGGACCTGGGAAGATGTCTGGTCTCGCAGAGCAGGGGAAGAGGGGGGTGTTCAGGATAAAGAAGTGAAATGACTCTGGCATCGGCGCAAACCTACGTGCTAAACTTGGATCCAATTCAAGAACTGGAGAGAGATGGATGGCAAGGGAGAGGAACAAAAGAGCAGGCCGGTGGCTGTAGTCAATTTTCATATGAATGGCAGGTTTAACATATCTCTAGGAAAGGGCAGCTCTCTGAGGCTTGGGCGACGTCCAGAGGTCCAGAGTGCTCTCGTGCACCCACATGCTGACGTGGACACACACAGGCACACTGTGTTCGTAATTAAACTATCATGTTTCAAAGTCTTGACAACAGCACAGTGAGGAGCTGAGCAAAACGCTAATTTCATTAGGCCAACTTATAATGAGGGGTGTTCTACCACCAAAGGGGAGCACTGGCACAGGAAGATGTGCTGTAGAAGATCAATGTACCAGCTCCAAAGAGTTTACATTTAAATCAGACTGAGGTGAACGCTACCCGAAAGGTGTTGCTAAGGTGCTTCTTTTGGTTGCTAGGTGAGTGTGTCTGATTGGTCAGACAGAGGCAAAGCTAAATGCATTTGTAGCTAATCATTTTTAATACATTCTATGTAAATGTGTACAGGCAAGCAAATTGAATCGATTTGTAAACTTGGTTTATATTGTTTATATTGGCAGTGTTTTTATGTGACGCCTACGCCTCTTTTTCTATCTCAGTTTACTGCAATTCTTTTCCATGCGTTCTATAACTTCAAACACATAAACGGGCATTTAAAGCCCAAACCATGCTAAAAGCCAACGTTTAAAAAACGAAAAAAAAGGTAATTAATTGATTTGTTCAACCTGAACTCTCAGATATTCTGTATTATTCTCTCTGTCTGTGTTGTATGTTATGCCGCCATTGTTTGATCACTGAAGGAAAACAACGGTTGTGTGTTTGTGTGGGGAGCCAGTCTCATTTCTAGATGGAATTGGCTATATAGATTTGCTTACAGTAAGTCTTTATATGAAGAAAAAAAGACAATCCACAAGTTTCGTCTAAATTAAGCATTTTCTCTGTATACTTCAAAGTAAATGAAATGAATATAAACATGCATGGTTAAGTAAAAAAAAGCATTTTTACAGGAAATGTCTTTCAGCTGACTGGCTTTTAGTTAATATGAATACATAATTTCTCTTAAGTGGGAGAGTCATTACGGCAGGGCTTAATTCTTATTGTACTTTATTTATTTCTCTCTTTAGTCAGCAGGATGAATTTGCATACTTAATTGATCAATATGCTTGGTGTTCCTTTTGCACATCTGCCAGGCTGCTCCCTACTGCCATAGTCTCTCATTCTTCAAAGTGACAGCTCTCTCAGTCTCTCTCACATGCGTTCGTACACTCTCTTGCTTTCAAGCATGGACACTCATTCACTGAGACTCAATGGTCCGCTCTGGGTTTCAAACAATGCTTCTTCATTTGCCAGGTTTTAAATGAACTGATCTTCAGTGGACAGACTGGGTTGGGTTGCAATTTATGGCTCTTAATTTTGTCCAGATCTCAAATGTGGACTTACTTACAAAGTACAAAGTTTTGGCAAGAGCTTTTCAATACGGATGTTATTTATTGACTGTCGTTGTGTGCTTTCCATCTTTGTGTTGGAACGAAATTCTGTTATCAGTTCGCGGTCAGAGACCATGAATCGCACAGTCGGCCAGTTCCTTCTACTTCCTTCTTCTTCCAGAAGCTCATCTGTATAGTGAGAAGCATGCACTTTTAAGAATGTTTGCAAAAATGCAAGAATTTTGGTTGTTTAGGTAAAAATAAAATTTACTCCGCTGTACAATGTAGACAAGTGCCCACTTGGCTATAAATCTCAAATTCAAGCGATCATTGTTCAAGATCAATGGATTGTTTCCTCTCCTTCCAGTCATATGAAAGAGTTTTAAACTGTTGTTTGAAGGAAATTGGATTTGGGCTTTGGAGCTGTATGCGATTTGCTAAAAACTCATCTCTAATCGCTGCCAAAGTTTGCCGTTTTGCTACTTTTTGATTGATGCCTGAGTCGAGTCTGTCATTTCCTCAATTAATTTGCTCTAAGAAAAAAGAAGCTCTCTACAGCAAAGCCCTTATGAGAGTCTAAATATAGAAGCTCGTCATCTCAGCTGAAACTTAAACGCACTGCTATTGTCATCTCCACAAAGAAAAAGTTTAATTTGATCAGAATTCCTCAAGAGGAGTGTTAAATTAATTTGAACAGGGTTGGAGGGGAGAAAGGAATGCACTGTGACTTTGAGAAAAGGGAAATGAAATAGAATTATAAAGGAAGCAATGAGTGCTGACTTCACACTTTCCGCAGGGGTTGGAGCTACTAAACATCTCTTTCATATCCAACTCAGCTAAATAAATGCCAATATTCACCTTGAGAGTTTCATCATAAAGGAGGTGCTCTCTGGAGACTTCCCATAGGTATAGAGCTCTCGCTCTTTGTCACAGGAGGGCTTTGGAAAAAGAGGGGGAGAAATATGGCTCTTCAGTATGATTTCCCCGTTCTAAGTGAGCAGTCACTCAGTGAAAGTGTCAAGGATAAAAACCAAACACCTCAAATAACACAGAAATGACTTTAGAGAGAGAGTGAAGGGCGAGAGAGATAGAGATTCACATGACTGGTTTTAATTTGAGTTTGAAAAATACAACCTGTTTCCTCCCAACAGCCCTAAATCATCCTCCATCGATCCAGTCCATATCTGACAAGTCTTTTGCTTCTAAACAGCTGTAAAAAAAATCCCAGGCTTGCTCGCATGGAAAAACAATAGTCCTAAAAACATTTCTCCTTCCAAGTGACCTGTGCGCAGCCATTATGGTGTTCAGCTGAGAAAATTATATATTTATGAAGCATATATGAATTAGATATCATAATACAGTTTAATCGAAGATTAAACTTTGCTCCAAAGTTTGAGATTCACAGTTGTGAATTTGATTCTTTAACAAAACTGATTACAACCCCAAATACAGATTAGATCAAATGGGCTGCCTAAATAAAGGTCACCATACACCTATTATATGCTTACGCTTTTAGGTTTTACCTTGTATGATCTATTGTCATTCCATGACCTTAGATGGCACTTTGGGACAAGTAGTGGTGCTACACACATTTCTGCAACTAACTTTTAATATAAAAGAAAATTAGTTGATTCTTGAAAGTTTGTAACTTAACATAATCTTCACTATTTTATAGAGTTCATTTGAAGAGAATGACTCGTCTTCTGCACATTGTTTAAAAGTCTTGAAATCAGTGTATTTACTCTCAAAAACAGAGAGTAGTTGAGGTATGCAAAGAACACAAGTCAGGATATTCACTCCCAAAGAGTCATTGCATCCTCTGTCTTCAATATTTGGATCTTGTTAAAAGAGTTTTGTGCTGAGTGCCAGCAAGCTTTGGTTTTCTGTAATTTCAGCACCTTTGGATATGTGAAGAAAAGACCCAATGTTTTGGGGGAAAAAACTATTTTAAATGACACCTTTAAAAGGAGGTTCAGGAATGACCTTCAGGAGGCACAAAATTGGGGCAGATGTCTTTAGTGTAGCGTTCTTACCTCAATTATTTTTATCAGATCTCGATGTCTCAATTTCAAATACTTAAGTATCTTTAATTTAGTTTAATTATTATTTTCTCTTGTGTTGTAAGGGTGTTATATTATTTGATCATGCCAGTATAGGTGAAATAAGGTCTGGGCATAAATATTCACACATCCACACAGGTGGCAGGCAGAAAAAGTGTGTTGGCAGTCTAAAATTTTTTTGAACGCATCTGAACGCAGCTCATTGTAACTCACACAAATAAACAAAAATCAAGTCAATCAAAGTCAGACTTTGTGGTCTTTTTCATTTAATAACACAACACTCCTTTGAGGAAGTTTTAGACATGAGACACATTTAACATCTCGTTCATTGAGAACTCATGTGCTGAGGTTTTGAGGACTAGAGTTTAGAAAAGCCGGATCAATCTAAACTGCTGTGTACACCTGTGTTGTCTAGCTAGCGTGATTTCAGATTTGCTTTTAATTGTTCGCTCAGGATTCCACGCTGAGCAAGTCTTTGTGTTGCAGGCATCACAGCAATCTCCTCTCATTATTGTGTAAATAGGTTTTGGCAAGGCTCAGTAAATAAAATACAGACTGACAGGGGGACAGGAGGGAATTAGCCTTCCTACCAATTAGACTAGCCTTAGGCTCTACTTTTAACTGCAGATGAATCCCACAAATCGCTGAAATGATCCTGTCACAGACCCCAGATATGAAAACCCCACTGTGCAGTTTGGTAGAGCAGCAGAGAGAGGACAGGAGAGGAGAGAAAAGAACGAGAAAGATGGAGAGAGAGGAGGGGAGCGTCAGGGAAGCTGTTTTAATGAGTTGGGGAGGGTTTCCAGGAGGGGGCCGCACCCCACAGCTGGGGCCCGATGATTGACAGGTCGGATCAGGTTCTCCAGCCAGTGGGGCCAGATGGAAAGAGCAGGAATCTACTTAAAATGCAGCAGTTTTACGCTCTCCATCCTACTTCCCTGCAAACGGAAATTCCCAAATTGTCTCACCTCCTACCTGTAAAAATTATTTTCCATAATACATGCAAAATATGCTTCTCGTTTGCCAAGAATATCTTCCCTCCTCCCTGCACCCCCGGAAGCGATTTATTTCAGGAGTCGGTTTGTTGGTTGATTAAAATAAAACACAATTAGATCTAAAACGAAGTGGCGTCTTCTCACGCCTTAAAGATAAACACATGCAGGGGAAAGTGGGGGATCGGGAAACCTCATCCTCAGCCAAAAGTGTAACCCAAGTCAAGAGCGCAGTGGGACACAATGCTTCCATAGTCATCTGGGAAGTGAATTTTAACCAGATTTTTCCTGAATTTGAGCTTTACGGGGATTTGAATCCGAGCCCCCAACTGAGGATTCTCACCGCCAAACTTTTCACTGCTGTGTGTGCGCCTCAGCCTTCACTTCCTGTGCTCCTTCAGAAACACTTCCTGTTGTGAGTGTGTGTGGTGGCTCATGTTTTCTCAGTTAGATATGTTTGCTTGTTTTAGAGTCAATCTCATCCTTCCCTGCCATGTGGTTTCTGTGAGTCTGTGTGTGTGTGAAGAGGTCACAAAGCGTCACCTCGAGATCAGAAAGGTCATGGCTAGCTCAGACACAACAAAACACATGAGTCTCTGCAGCTAGGTTCATTTTAAACATGGCTAGCAATAACTGATGGCATTCAGTATAATAAGTACTATAGCTTTTAACACCTTTTTGTCATGATCATAGCATAGCATGGCTTACAACAGTTTGGTTGTTTTTATTAATTAGTTATAAAATGTTTGTTACATTTCACTAAGTCAAACTCAAGTTAAACAAAAATCAATTCTGCCACATCTTAAACATGTACAAAATGTTCAGTTAATGCATATTTCTGCCTTTTGATGCTTAACGCAGTTGATGGATGCAGGGAATGTGAAGCAACTGTAAGAGTAAAGGTAATTGTAAACTATACTCTGAAACTTTTAATGCGTATTTACACAGCCATTTTGAATTTTCATTTGAAAATACATCACATGCTCAAACCTTGCTACATTTGTAAATGTGTTGCGTATAATGCCTTTGAGTAGGGATAATAAATTTTTGCGTATTGTAGTGCACAGATAGAACCCGTGAATCCATGTAAATTGTGTGTGAGATTGTTAGCATTAATGTGTCTTTTTATGTTTGGAATTAAAAACTCTACTTTACTTTTCTGCAATCCATTACCAGAATTATTTTAGTCCTGAGTATACAGGAGATGTCCTGTATACAGTGGCGCTGAAGGTCCAAACGGATTTGAAAATTAAGCACGCTGTAATTGTATATGTAACAGACATATGTTTCAGATGCAGTGTGTTTGTGTAGTAGCAATAACATGAACTGTAAGTAATGATAAAATGGCCTTGATTCATCAAAAGTCTTTAAGGAAAAATGTTCCACATTTGAAGAACCTTGAAATCGTGTTTGTTTAGATTTTGAGTTTTAGTTTGATGTTCTACAGCTCATTTTCAGTTAAAAGGGTTCTTTAACATTTGTATTTATATTTTTTTACATTTTGGTTAGATCACCTAGAGCTGGAAACCTTTTATCTGTAAAGGACAAGCATGAATAATGTGGGGTTTTTTATGTTTTCTCAGTAATATTTTTGGCCAAAATGTATATACTGCAAATTTAAATAGGAAATGAAAAAATGTATAAGAAGGCCTGGCAAACAAAAAAGGTAAATGAAAAAAATATGTTTTAGGAGCAAAACCATTCTTGAGAAAGTCTTCACTCAATCACAACTCCTTCTAGTAAATGCCTTTCTGCCCTTTCATGAATCTTTTTCCTTCTGGGTTGGAATTAATGCAAATCCCTGGCACACATCAAATTGCTAAATAATGTGGCCAGGACAATAAATTTGTCCTCATAACACTTAAAGATGTGGCCCGCTGGGAGTCATAGAGAGACGAGAGAAGGTGTAGAGCTAGGGGTTTGACTCCACACTGTTCTTTATCATGACAGATCTCCTTTGCACACTAATTTTCTTGTTAAAGAAGAGAGAACAGACTTAAATCTTTTTTTCTACTCTGCCGCCGGTGCTTGTCAGCTAAAGCTCACATTAAGAAACAGAGCAGTCGCATTAGCCCATATTACCATCTAACCGGGTCACTTCACACTTAGTGAAGAAATATCTCACAGTGCTCTGAATCAATTGCCAAAGTGGATTTCTCTCCTTTGTATGGAAAGGGCATCCTGATCTCAAAGTGTGAGGATAGGAAACTTTAGGATCAGACACAAGTAGCCTATTGTTAGTTTTTCCTAGGGTTTTTAAACATTGAATCCATACAAGCATGTTTTATTACTTTTAAAACCTTCAAAATAATGCCAAACCAACAGGGTGAGAGCTAAATTAATGTGGACCAATCAGAAGGCTTATCAGAAAGATTTATCAGTTCTGGATAAGCCAAAAACCTTATCAATTTTAAAAAGACATTTACAAAATATTAAAATGCCATAAAGCGATCTTGATGACAAAGTCCTAGGCTTTTATTTTGCAGAACAAGCCAGTGTTCTGCCTCACAGACAAAAGGCAAAGGTTGATCGTTTCAATAAACTAAATAAAATTAGACCTTGCTCCCATTTGCAGAGCTGTGATCGATCGTTGACAAAGTCTGAGTTAAAGACTTAATAAAACCCTCATGCGAATCATATCATAGGCCTGGTGATACATTTGCTTCCAATTCACTTTTCCCATTGTTAAATTTATTGCACCTGCAAATAAGTCCCTGTTGCAAACAGGTTAGCAATATTACTGAGAGGAGATGAGAGAGGCTCAGAAACCCTCGTCCACCCTTTGACAGATGCACTTCAAAAAGAACGAACTAGATAGAAAGTAAAACAGACAGAAATAAAGAAAAGTCTCCAGCATTTCAGCCTCTTAATAGACAGCTGTGAGGAGAGACGAGGAAGAAAGAAGAGAGCAAGGCGCTCATTTTCTCTTCCGGAGGAGAGCACAGAAGCGCTCAGCAGGAAAGAGAGGGAGAGAAAACTGCAGCCTCGACCGAACACTCCATAGCGAGATGATGAAAGTTGTCAGGGTTCAAATTTACTCATACGCTCACTTACGATGTGATTGATTTTCCTTCAGAGTTCTCAAATACACCATTGTCTTGCCTTCTGCAAGCTAAGCTAATATGTTAGCTCAACTCCTGGCGTCTCTATTTTTTGTTCCCTCATTGTCTCTTGCACACGGTGCCTTTGACATGTTGAAGAACAGAGCAGAAAGATGGTGGATTTGAAAGCGGGATTTTTCATCTGTCAGTTACCCGGCTAAAGGAACAACTTATGCAGCCGTCAGAGGGGCCTATGGAGGGTCACTCCAAAAAACACCAATGTCCATTATGAAAAATGATAAAAGAAAACATGGTTCAAGATGGTAACCGAAGCTAATTTTATAGGAAACAAATTAACAAATTACAAATGTAACAAATTCAGTTTTTACAACTTTAATTGTAGATGTTTGATGTGCTGTCCTAAGTAAGAAGAATGTAAGACAGCTTTAAAAATAAGAACATATTGCCTCTGAAAAACAATTTATTGAATGTTTTTGATAGCTAAAATTATTTGAATCCTGTTTTGTTTCTGCAAAACTTTAATTTCAAAATGAAACTTTTTAATGCATATTTTTTCCAATGCCAAAAGTAGTTTTCCTTTAATGACAAAATAAAAACTCTGTTATTCTTTAAAATTAATTAATTTAATGTGACCATTGAATATGACGTTCTATATAATTCATGATACAGAATAGGATCAGGCAAAAATGGAAAACCCCAGCATTTAATATATAAACAAGGAAAAATTCTCTATTTTGGTTTAACAATTCTCTTTTTTGTTGTTTAGTTTCATTCACAGCAGACGCTTTGAAAATGGAACAAGTTTTGGTTCCTTGAATTATTAAGGGAAAATAAATAAAAAAGAAGGATGTTAAAAATCTTTGGCTTCCAGTCAATCACTCTGAAACATTAATGAGGCAGGCCAGAGTGCCATAAAACCAGATATAGGCAACAATAGTGAATTATAAATTGATATTGATTTTCTCTATCTTGGCAATAGGACGCCCAGGTAATCGCGTGTTACCACATGTAAAGTGCACTTTCCTAGCAGCAGCAAATACCAGCGTTCAAATATATATGAGATGCCCTGGATTTATGACCAATCTCATTTCACAAACAAAAAGAAAGGGACAGACACTGGGACACACACACTCACTCCGGGACACACAGTGTGTATTTGTGTTTGTCCACAAGACTTTATTGAAGCTTAAAGGGAGACCCCGCTGAGCACTGGCTTGATGTGTTACCTTGTTAGCATCGTTAAGAGGAGCATAAATATTTCTTTATTATTTTCAGGGCAGTACTGTCGCCCCTAATAGACAGGCCACATGGAGTCAACACCACATTAGCAGCGCATAGACCCCGCAATCCTTCAATAAAGCAAAACAAAGCTATAGATTTATTTCCCATATTAAAAAAGTAAAACTAGAGAGCACGCGTGCATACTCATGGGTGAGGTTGACTGCTAAATAAACTTTAAACACCAACCTGTGCTCTTATTGGAGATATTCAGTATTAAATCTTTTTTTTTTTTTAAGACAACCTCAGGGATAGCCTGCAATTACTATTGGCATTTTACATGTAAATATTTAACACTTCACAGCTACGTTGGCCCTAAATGGCCATTAGGTAAGGCTTCGGGCCCTGTGGATGGACTCTCCGAGGAACACTACTCCACAGAGCTCCCCGGCTTTATTGGATTACAGTTAACACAAATCTTCACATCGGAGTGTTTGAGACGGAGGACCCAATTTGAGGAGAGAGAGAGCGTGTGAGTGACAGCGTAATGGCGGCTACAGTGGAGAGGTTGTCGTTAAGTGGTCTGTCCCTGCCGGTGAGGGCCCTTTTGTCAGGTTAATTGATAGTTTTGGCCTGCAGTTCATTAGCCGGACACCTCTGCTTCAGTCACATGAACAATAGTGCGGCCCTCTCCCTGATATGTTAATCTGAGACGCCCTGCGCTGAGGCTAATTATTCTGTTCCAGCAGTCATGTAGTTGCTCTCTCTTCATGTACATCAAAACCTGTGCTGGCAAAAGCTTGTCAGTCAAACTCAAATAAGGCATTGAGTGTATCATGAATTCTAGGGAGGATCGCCCATGTAGGCATGTGGGGTCCAAGTTACCTCAGAAGCCATAATTAGTTGTATGATACACTATTGACCAACAAAAAGCTGTTTGTTCAACAACTCCGTGTGAGAGCCACACAGGCAAATGTGTGACAAAACACTAGCAACAGGGAACTGAGGCGCTCTGTGAAGAAGAGCGCCTCTTCCAGACACCTCCAGGGGCTTCAGCTGAGACCCTGTCCACGTCACAACACCTGAGAGATGAGACGAGAAAAGAAAAAAAGGCTTTGAAAGTGTTTTTCTGTGCTTTCAAGACCTCTAAGGGAATGTAGATGTATCTTCTTAACCTCACAAATGATTACAGGTGTTCCCTGCCTGGATGTAAACAGCGTTTTCCCTTTGTAGCTGCCGCTTCTTGCCAGCCATGCAGCGAATGAATAAAGACAGCGAGAAAATCTGTTTGGAAACTGCCATGTCAAAGCCTGCATTACACAATAAAGGGTCTATTTCTCTCTCTCTCCGACGACTGTCAAGCTGCACAGCAGAGAAGAAGAAAGTGCAAGGGAAGCGATGGCACAGCTATGTGCTCCTTGTCAGGCAGATTAGGTCACTGTGGTGCATATAGACAGCCCTGAAGATGTTATTCTGTGGTGCCTGTGTTAGCAAACAAATCTTAGACCTACTCACAGTAAAAAAAAAAACCTTTACAACATGACATGACATGAGTGTAAGGATTTGGGTTTTCTAAATAATACAGGAGGGGAAACACTGAACAAATTAAATTTAAGCACAGCAAAAAAGCTGCTAACCCCATGAAAAATCCTAAAATAACTGTGTTTACTCGCCCTCTGTCTTAACAATGACCTCTTTGTTCTGGGAACAATTATTTCTGGAAAGACTGTCAATATCATTATTTTTACAAGAAATCAATACACTTCACAAAGGTAATGGGCGATTCAGTGGCGAGACGTACACTTCTCTCTCTCTCTCTCTCTCTCTCTCTCTCTCTCTCTCCCTCTCTCTCTCTCTCTCTCCTTCTCACTTTCTCCCTGTCAGTGGCCAAGCCTGGACGGCTGAGGGCAGATGACAGATTCTGCTGGACGTGAAGCAGACAGTGTCGGGTGGAGAGGAGAGGAGAGGAAGGCGGCTGAAGGCAGGCGTGGAAAACGTCAACTCCTGCAGCCTCTAACGAGCCAAAGATGTCAGCCGCTACCAGTGTCCACTCGCCCGCCAACCAACAACGAGAGAGAGAGAGCGCATGTTGGGTAGCACATGCTGGCAGACTCTCTAATCGGGTTTCCAAGGCATTCTCTCTCTCTTTCTCTCTCTCTCTCTCTCTATTAGTCCTGAGATGGCCACAACCAAAAAATGGACACTATATAATTGTTAGTTGGCCAAAAACAACATTAATACTAGCATTGCAGATACATAACACAATCTCTCACTCCCACGCGTACTGTGTCAAAACCCTGGTGAGTTTCACCTCCCCCAGATGATAAATTAGCTGATCACTCATTGTTAATTTATTTTAAATATATTAATCTTTTTTTTTCTCAAAGGAGAATCTCATATTCCTCTCCTCACATCCATCTTTGGTCTCCAGTGATTTTTTTTCTCTTCTGGAAAGAGAGAGTGCAATCTACTGTCCTACTTCTTCCCACAGCGGTGCCATACGCTCCAGCGTTATTTAACGATGGTTTCGGAATACTTTCAAGCACTACATCCCAGATGGTCCCTGAAAGCTGTGCCAAAAATGCTTCTTGTCAACAGCCTTGAACTATGAGATCATATGGCGACAAGAGATAAGTCTTTATATCTCTCTGTTTGAGAGTTGCTCTGTCGTCTGACTGTCCAATTCATCTTGAACGAATATTGCTGTCAGAACGATAGCGAGAGGAAGTACCTCGTACAACTCAGATAAAGAGACGCGTTTGACATGATGTGGCTCTCAACAGCCCCACTAAGCAACCGGCACCAAGCTCGAAAGTTCGAGATAAAAACATTAGTTAAAAGAATGCAACATGTTTTTACAAAACACGCCAACGCATTTTGCTAAATATTTGAAGTTTTTCCAGATAACATATGCATAATGCCTCAACTTAAAACTAAATTAAAAGAAACGTATATTATAAATATATATATATATATATATATGAGTAATGAGCAGTAATGAAATTTGAATTGTTATATTTTTAATGCAGCCAATTTTCTAAATGTTTTTAATCATAAAGTGCTTAATTAGAGAGTTTTAGAACACTTTTTTTTACTTTTATGTTTACTAAACCTTAAAATCCCTAAAATTACTTACTATTCAATGAAAGGGAATACAACAATCTATAAATTCAGTCACAGATACATTATTATAACTTACGCAAGAATGCATACATTTTTTGGCTCCAAACATGAGGTGAGAAGTTTAACATGCATTGATATTTATTCTTGGAATGTTGATCTTCTGACATACAGTATAAAGTCAAGTTTGATAATGCTATTTGAAAATGATCTTATGGCTGTGACTATGAGATGGTCGCATCATTACAACTGCCACCCACAGCTCTGAACATCATGAGGGTGTGTGTTTGCAGTGTGAGAAAGTGTCTCTAGGTTATTAATGCAAGCCACATGTCTAAGAGATGCTGATGTCTCTGGCTAAAAAAAACAGCTGTGCTCTCATTGGCCCTGGACAGAGGATAAGAAATCAGAAATAACAAACAGAGAGCCAAACCAAAAACACTTCAACAAAGTCACAAACTGCACAAACAGAGAAAAGGGAAATGCCCAGATTGAACTTTTCCCACACACCATGGAAAAAGTCATTTGTTTTGGGTTCTGCACATTCTGAACTGCTTCTAAGAAATTCAGCATGCCGGAAGTTTAAAGGTGTTTTAAAGGTTTTTTTTTTGTGTTCTTGTCCCACTCATTCTTGTTTTGATCATAGGACACTGCTGGTGCCTCTTGCTCACATTTGGTGAAAAGTGGGGTACACTCTGAACAAGGCATTGCCATGAAGCTGATACCATGATCGATTTAACAATCACTTTTTGGTGAGACAAGTGACGCAAGCTCAGATTTTCATTTTTTTTTTATTAATCTTTAGAGACAACAACTTCAAATGGCAAAATGATTAGAAGAAGGGGCCTGACGGCTTGGGGGAAAAAAAGCCCAGACAACCCTGCAAAAAAAATATAAAGTTGTGCATATATTTTCATTAAAAACCCGAGGAAGCACAAAAAGATTACATAAACTATTAGGTGACCCTTCCATAAACATGTCTACATGTCTTTCTCATGAAATTTGATTTAAAAAAATCACACTAATATTTGCTGCGCATCACTACAGAATTTCTGTTTTTTAAAATCTATTCATGCACACTTTGAGCACCCTTATGAATCTCCACCCACAGGTACACCCCTAAAAGTGGTCACAGAAGAAGCTCCCCCAGATAGATCTGCTCAGGTAAACCCACCAAAACGTTTGCACCCCCCCCCCCCCCCCCCGCACTAATATTCAAAAATCTTTTTCGGAAAAGGAAGAATGGTCACCTAAGAACAATCGTTTGTTTCTCCAGCAAGAGATTCTGAGGTTGATTATAAAGAACTTGTTAGGACTGGATCTGAAAAAAGCACTGACTCCTCTTGCTAACAAGCAGGTGAAAAAGCAATATGAAGACAACAAAACACATTCATTAACATGTATGAGTGTTGCAGGTGCCAGTCAAGACATGATATTAGAATAAAGTAATTTAATTTGAATGCAGAAGGTGTGCGTGCAGGGTAGCGTGTGTGTGTGGGGTGTAAGCCGTCGCTTTTTAATTTGCATGCCGGAGATTGTTTGTACGGATCTTTAATAGGGACGTCAGCTCGTTGGCAAACGTTCTTGAGCGCAACAATGACAAATGTCGCCATATTTTCTATGAGCGATCATGTTTAATAACATGCATCATTAGCGATGGGATCAATACGAATGTAGCAGGCCTGTTCAAGCAAAACACAAATGACGAGCGGGATCTCCTCCTTCCTCTCTCAATTTACCCCTCCAGAATTACCAGATAGATTCGGCTGAAAAGAAATAGCAGAACGTGATTAAATTTCTCACACCTTTCTTGGTTTAATCAGTCACGTTGCAATTAATGAACGCTTGTATTTTTTGAGTTTGTTTGCTCCTTGTTCTCTTGATTCCCTCCTCCTCATGTTGTGTGCTTGGGAGAGAGAATCTCTTAAGCTCCTCACAGGCCGCTACCCTGTCTGATTCGGTCACTAATGATAGATTGGCCTGCCCTCCCCCTCTCTTCCCCTCTCTTCCCCTTTCACTTTCTCTCAGCGCTGGTGGAGGACTAAACCTCGACCCGTCACCCTCTCAAGCTGCTGTCTGCCCTCCGTCAGCCTGTGGCCATCTCGTTTTTCTCCAGTCAAACACTGGGGCTTCAGCAGCACAGCACTGCGGGGTGGCCTCTGCACATCCTGAAACAACACAGTATTTGTTTTCCCTGTCTTTCTTTCTGGAGTTTTAGAGTCTGTGGCTTGAATGAAATACTGTTGCCAATAGTGCATGCACCACCCAATGATGCAATGTTTTAATTTAAAAAAAAAATATGATACTTGTGAGTTTGTGAACGCATCAACTAACTAATGTTGGTTTCTTTAGAAAATGTACTTGTGATTTTTACTTGTTTATATTACTTGTGTATATTTAACACAGAGCGAGTTTGTTTATTCATTTTGTCTTAGTCCCTTTATTAACAATTTGTTTTAATCAGCGAATGCCCTTCCATCCGCAACATCCGTATACACTGTTTCATAACAGACAACTGAGCTTACCAAATTCACCTGTACTGTATGTCTTTGGACTTGTGGGGGAAACCGGAGCACCCGGAGGAAACCCACATGACCATAGAGAGCACATGCAAACTCCACACAGAAATGCCAACTGACCCAGCCCGAGACTCGAACCAGTGACCTTCTTAATGTGAGATTCTTGCTTCGTGCATATCATGCACTAGGCAAGTTTTATAATGTTAACTTAACATAAACACCATCAATGACTAAACGACAAAGCAATCAAAGGACAGTCAGTTTGGACATCAGTAAAATAACTCCTAGAATATGAATGTTTTGCTACATAAGCACATTCATTTTGCACAATCCCCACTTAATACAAGCTAGTACATGTGTCCTCTAATAACAGAGCAGGAATTGGTTTGGTGGGGTTGATATCCGGGTGTCTATCTGGAGTGACGAATCCATGAAGCATTTCAGACCATCTCCCCTTTTCAATTTCACTCGGTGCCTGTGAACCAACATGGTTCTGATGCCTTTCACCCTTCAATGGACACACAGCCACCGCTAATCAGGATTACATCCTTCAGTCAACAGTGATTTCAATAAAAGAAAAGAGAGAGAGAGAGAGGGGTAGAGAGAGACAGAAGGGAAGAAAACAACTCAAATTATCATAAATATAGGAAGCTTGAGCTGGACTGGCGGCCAGGTTGTTGTCGAGATACCAGAAGGTGATTAAAATCTCATTCGACGAGAATCTGACTGAGTTGCCCGGTCAGATTGTGAAGGAAGACACAGAAGCACACACTCCTGGTATGAGCGAGCAAAATGAGGATGATGGAACTCGCCCCCGAGTCGTATATGATTGCACATGCACACACAAATTGGCTCAAAGTAGATTCATGAGCAACAAATCATTGTAGGGGGAGCCTGACCTCTTCAAAATTAGCCTTTGTTACAGTCGTTTCAGTCAGCATAGGTGACACAATGTGCCTCATACTAATTTGCTATGCTCTGCTGGAGAAAATATGAAGAAAAAAACACACTCTGCCCTGAGCAGGTTCAAATGCTAAAGCATGCTAACATGCTAACCTTTAAATGAATATGACATACGGCTTGATTCAGTGTTTGGATTTAGAGCTAATAACTTCCTTCTAGACGCAAATGACCACGTCTTGGCCTAACATTAGGCCTAACATTATTATTTCTGTGTGTTTAAAAGGATGATATTTAACAACAGCAACACCTGTGAGTGTGAGAGAGAGAGAGAGAGAGAGAGAGAGAGAGAGAGAGAGAGAGAGAACACCGCCTCACTGGGTATACGCTTTAATTACCACATCGACACATGTGTAAGTGATGCAATACCGATGCTCGCCGGTGAAACCCCTGCACAAACATGCGTCACTTGGAAAACTCTTTCACGGTGTGTACTTGAGGAATCTGAGAATTGCTAACATGGAGGAAAATCACCACTGACTCACCTGCATGAAGCTAATAAACTCTTTCAGACGGCTGGGTTAATAGCAAAACCACGAAATTTGGACTGGGCTGCAGTTGTTTTAGCTAAGCATCATTATCAATCCCAGGAGAGAGAGTTAGGTGTAAAAGAGCAAGTGAATGTGTTCAGTGTCCTTCCATCAAATGAAAGGACGCCGGCTCGCTGATGGAGGGACTGTGAGAGTCTGACTTGTTTTCTGAGCAATTAAAGTGTTCAGCTCAACAGGAGAAAGGGTGAAGTGGTCAGCCATTAAGCCTAGTTAGAGGGGTCGTAAAGCTAACCTGTTGAGGGACATGAGTGTTGCTTTGTGGAGAAGCTGTCTGGATTGTGTCAGTTTGTCAGGGTTGGCCACTTTACAGAGGGAAGTTAAGGCTGTGACCCACGAGGCCAGACACTTTGAGGAGATAATGTCCAAGTCTTTTTTTCGCTACCTTTCCTTTCTTCCTTCTCTCTCTCTTTGCCTCCCACAGACCAATTAAGGGTTTGACTTGCAGGAGAACTTGGCCAGAGCTTTGCCTCCTTGCATTTCTGCTTAGCAACACATTTCAAAACTCAAAAATCAGTAACATTATCATAACTACACCCGGGCTGGTTTCTGAAAAAAGGGAGTAACTCTAAACCTGTTTTATTTTTCATTTGTCTACTCTCAGCTTCTAACTATGTCAAAGATCCGAGGAATAAAATGCTCATGATCTTTTGTTTCCTCCAAGTATTAGCTAAAAATATATATCAAAATATGTGTAATATGTATGTTTTCTTTTTAAGAAGATGAGATTTGACTAGCTGAAAGTCTTTTTGCTTTTTGTTGAGGCCATTGGCCAATGAGGGGCAGAGATGTGACTTGTTGAACTTGTATTTTGGTCATTTTTGTAGTCCTAGATGCCAATGAAGGGAAATCTAACAACTTTTAGTAAAATGCACAGATATTTCTAAAGATAACAAGTAAAAAAAGAACAATTTTATAAAAAATAGAATGATTAAATGTTCTTAACCTGAAAAGAGTACGTAGGCTGATAAGAGAGGAGCTTTAGATGGTATGGTACATTCTTGAATAAGTACTTTCAAGCAAAAGAAAATCACAATGTTCAGCACAGATAATATATTCAAAACAGTTACAGGCTTAAGTTGATTTTTGTAAGAGATTAACTTATGCTCTTTGCTTAAACTTTATGGGAATAGAAAGCATTTGAATTACAGGAAGAAACAGCTGGACAACCAAAAATGAACCCGGAGTCTGTGGGGTGAATAAGACAGAAGCAGAATTAATCAATTTAGTCAAGGATATAACCATAGATGGATAAAACTGTCCAAAGATGTTTACATTATTGGTTATGTTGCTGGTGCAATCATTTCAAAGGATTCTGTGTTCATCGAATGGGGCAGAAACACAGAAGCAGCATCCACCATCGCAGCTGGCTCTGATTACATACAGTCTCTCCATTCTTTCAGCATCTTAAATCATGCTCTGAAAAAAATACTCTAAACCAGCAAGATCCAGTGAAGCTCAAGAAGATATAATGTTCCTGCCTCAATCAATCAATACTTGTCAATTTGGCAGCCGAGGGTTATTTAAAGTAACCTAAATGTCACACAAGGTACCAAACATGAACAAATTCTTCCATCTGAGCACAAACATCCTGGTTCTTCCAATGATCTCCACCTAATCCAGTCGCCAAAGAGCTAAAGGCTCTGTTACTCTCTCACATTACACACATGTGAATTTCTGGAGTGATTTTTTTTTTTGCCACCCAGACTTCCAGAGAACAATTTTCTTTCGATTCTCTCCCCTGGTCTCACTCTTTGAAGGTTTACGCCTGGAGGATTCTAACACTAACCAAGTGTCATTTGTCCTTCAGTTCTACCCACCCAAGTGGTGATTAGTTTGGTTTAGCTGCTGGCTAAGAAAGCAAACCAATACTGTATAGACCAAACAAAAGAGCCAATGCTGGAGGCCAGAGTAAGCGTCTGATTGGCTGCTCTTCATTACGTCCAGCTGGAAGGTAAATAATCAACAAACACTCAATGAGGGACAGCCTGTTTCAGCCCACCACCTTAATCAACATTTAAGGAATCAAATTGGATTTGGCCTATCAGGGACAAATAGACTATAAGGATTGTGTGTGAGCCTTTCTCTGTCGCTCTCCCTTTCTCTCTCCCTGTCTCTGTTTAATAATAAAAATAAGCTAATTTGACTACCAAACCATATACATAATCCATAGACTAATTAGCATAGGTAATTTTATTAACAGGTTTTCTTTTAAAAGACGAAAACATTTATAAAGTTTAAAAAAATAAATATGGAAATATATAATGTTAAAATTAAATAAAATGATGTTTGTTTTAAGCAAATGGCACCTACAACAAAAACAAAACAAAAAAAGGGAAAAAGAAGAAATATAAAGTCTGGCTGCAAAGTTGACAAACTCTAATGGTAATTAATTTTTTAATTTAACATAAAAACTTTGTACAAGTAAAATGTATTTATATAAGCATTGTAGAAAAATGTAAACAACTCTGTTATTGCTTCTTTTTACTTGGATAATAATTGTACATTCAAAACTAATCAGGACAACCTGAACATTAAAATGTATTTATCTGTAATACCAGAATATTAGAACATAATTTTTTAAAATACAGATTTACTGTGTTTTTTTTAAACAGAAATTAGTTTAAAAATATCATGGTGTAGATTAGGTAGTCAACAACTGTTTTTCATTAAAACTCAAACTCATGTTAAAACTCAAATGATGTATTTCATTTTATTTTATCCATACACTTCAATCATTCTTTCATCTCTTTTAATGACCAATTAGCGGTCACAGAAGAACAAGCTCACATTTAGAAAAGGCATGGGTTGTCAAACAATCATTAACTTGCATTAACTAGCAACTTGAATTTTATTGTAAAGTCACAAATAAAAAAAGGTTTTGTCTCAAAACATGATTTTGTTCTGCTGAAAAATAGGGTTAAATATTGCTCTAAAAAACAGCCGTGGAAAACAAACCCATTGCACAACACATTATTTACTGCCAATATCCAGAGTCATTTGTGCCAAAAAGAATATTTTACTGAACGACAATTGATTGCTTTGTACGTCCCCAAAACAAACTGAATCTACAAATAAAATCTGGCTAATCCACAGTGTGTGATGTTCTTGCATTAGTATGTGAGGTGGATCAATAGCCAAAGAAGCGTGTTGGGACCATTCCATTGAGTAATCCTGTAGGTCTGGCAAAAGAATTCAATTTTTTAAAGACATCCCTTAAAATGCGCACCCTACTGAGGCCAGTGGTTTCCTCTGTCATTACAGAAGTGTAAACTCCTGGATGTGGGAGATTGAGGGTAATTTCTTACAGATGCACAGCCTCCTCTGGCCCTCAAACACAGAGATGAAGAAAGAGCAGAGATAGAGCCAGGATTAAATCAGGCTGGATGGGCTCTGAATCATCATGCACTTGCAGAAAGAATCTGAGATCGAACACAGGTGTACATTACTCATCTCTGGCTTATCTGGAAATTATATTATTATACTTAAATGTCCATAACTATGTTGTCATTGGGTTTGGTGCTCAGATTTCCTCACACACCCAGAAAACAAGCCCAAAAGTGACGTCTGTTGTCATCTTTTATATGTGAGAAGCTTTACAGCTTTGAAATGTAGGGAAAGGAAGGATATTGTTAAAAGAGAAAAAAACTTTACAGTATTCTCGTTTAAAACCCAAACCCTGGGTCACATTTTTTTTGGTTTCAAAAACGATTAAATTGGCGTATTATTAATTTTTGCACTGTCATTTCGCAGTACACATATCAGGAATGTTGTAAGTGTGTATGGCCCCAAAAGGACCCCATGGCCCTTATCAAGATTTTTAAGTGACTTCAGATTAATTTTTAAAGGCGACGAGTGCAAGTTATGAAGCCAAGGTAAACATTTGAAATCAGTGATTGGGCTAATATGTGTCATGCAACTCAAAAGCCAAATGATTAGGGTTTAAAGATGATTCAAGTTGATTTGGTGGTGGACTATGCTCATGAAATGTTTTCGCTAATTGAAAACGCCCCCTTTAACTGTCATTGTGTGCATTATTACCAAATAGGTCACTCATTTAATAACAAAATGATACTAGTAAGAAGTGCTGTGCTGCTGCTTTACATGTGCTACTGTTCTTCCTCTTGTTCATCGAAGGGCAAAGGTACAATACTTTTTCATTCAGCATATTGAGCCGCTCTCGGGACAAGCCAGCCAGCGGTTTTATTGTTAATCAATACCAATCCATTCCCAGCCTTGATGTTAAATAGGGATCAATACAGGCAACCTGTGACTGGATCTGATTTCAATTGGTTGGCCAAGCAGTGGGTTTTAATCTGAAGCTAAATCAGACAGGAGAACATAAGTCAGGTGAATTACAACACTTCTTTCCCAGCACTAGGAAACACTTGTCATATTTTATCAGCACCGTCTGGGCAAGATTATTCGCCCTCGACCTATTTTTATACATGTTTTATTTCATTTCATTTGTGAGACGGGTATAGAGAAGACAGGAAAATCTTATTTCTCATCTCTCAAAGATGGGAACCTGCTGAAACACCTCCGTTTGTCTCTTCGTAAATGATTGATTCAGAGAGACTGGGCGGATCGATGAAGTTCTTAAGTTCAGTTCTCTTCCACTGCAGAAGATCATAAGGATCACATAATTTCAGAATTAGTCGACCTGTTTCGCACAGATCAGAGGTGTGCCCTACAAAGAGAGCAGTTATTATAAAATAGAAAACTCAACCACTACTTCAGCTGACTTTTTCTGACACCCTTTGAGGTGTATAACAGTATCAGTAATAGACCTTTCTCATCCTAAATGTTGGGCTTCAAGAAGCCATCTTGTCTAAATAGAAAGCTCTCTGATGAAACACCTGTCATGTATTCCTCAAGATAAGTGATGTCAGCCACCACACTTCTGCTAAGCCTTCTGAAATCCCACTTTCAGGAGCGAAATCCATAAAACTCATCCGAGTCTAGCGGATCTAATGAAACATGCTTGCGCCTATAGCACTGATTGATCAGCTAGCGGTCAAAGCCCTGGCCTGGCTGCCCTGGTGTCCTGCTCCTCTTGTGGTCTATCTATGATGATAAATTAGCATTAGATGGAGCCTAATGAGTTTACTAAACATTTGGGATTTGCACTAATAAACTGGCAAGCTAGCGGGCTAGCAGTGAGAATGAGCAATCCCTGAGCAGCCTCTTATCTGAGGGACATGACAGTTAAACCACGCGTCCAATCTGCCATCGATTCATCATCCTGGCGCCATTGTGCATTCTTCACAAGAGGATAATTATGCAGAAACTGCTTCGGAAACACAAGTGTTTCGCATAATGCTGCATACATAACATGAGCAATTTTTCAAATGATACCACAAGATGGCACACTATTCGACTACAATCAACAGTCAATTTAATGGGATTTTAATGCACATGCAAATTAGCAGGGGCATGCTTACAGCATCTGCAAGAAAGCAACATGAGTTATCTCAGTGTTGGCTTAAAACATACAACCAAGCTAAACAGTTTGGGCATGCAAACAGTTTAAGAGTTAAACAAATATTTTACTCAGCTAATGATATTCAATCAAGTTGACTCCCAGCAAAGCAATCAATCGGCATGGCACCCCATATTTAAAACAATGTAAATGAGCAGCAGCTTTGAGTGGGGTTAAGGCTGATGGTGTGAGCTGGACGGCAGGCAGAGCTCTGGACGCTGTAATTGCTGGGAATGATTATAATGAGGCTTTGGGAAACTTAAGCAGAGACTCACTTATAATGATAAACAGCCTTGAGCCAGTGCGTGAGACTGCTGGTCGAAGCTCTCAACTTGTCTCTGTGCTTCAACATTTGTGTGCAAAAGTGCTTGTAGTAATCCTAACTTAACAACATTAACTTATTAGCAATATTGTAGGCCTATATGAGACACAGTATGAGATTTGACTTTTTATCTTAGCAATAATTCTTGGCAGAAAGTCTGATAGTTAGAGATAAGTTGTCAGCTTTAATAAATGATAGTTATTTGCTGCCGTTTTTTGAAGCTTTCAGAGCTGATGGCTCGTCCCGGGACCCCCTGGGACAAGCGGCGGCTAAGGCCCACTGCCTCTCTCTGAGAAATTTTGATGGCGTGTGCCCAATGTCCAGATCGCTGTCCTGCGACCTCAAATTGGCGCGACCAGCACCATGTCCAATACAATCCTCACACTGTTTCCTAACCTAATCTCAGTGGTGTCACACGACAGATTGCCACATTCAGAAAAATGGGAATGGAGGGTGGGAGTGGGTGGCTGGGAGGGGGTGGTTGAAAAAAGCATGGGAGACTTGAGAATGAATTATTCTTTCAAGAGAGATGCCGCTCTCACAGCACCCTCATCTGATTTACAAACTACTTCTAATGGCAAACGAATGTGTACTTGCTAAGGGAACTGCACAGCTCTGGCCAACTTACACCACAAACCAAAAACAATCATGCTTTAACAGCCTCAACCACACTGAGAGTGTCGACAGAATCAAATTGGACTCTCCATAAACAGAGGAAACAATAGGGTGAAAGAAACCAAACACGGCAACTCAATTTGGCACAAAAAACAAGGCTTCCGGAGAGGGAGTCGAAATAACAAAGAATCGTATGATTTACTGCACTGTTAGCAATGTACATCCACAGTAAAAATGATCTGTTTTGAATCCTCACTTGGGCTGAAGGCAGAGAAAAACTGCTTGTGCGCTGGAAACTGGACACGTTGGCCAAATTCACAGAGGAAAGCATCATGAACTTCGGACATGCATTCCAGACAGTCTTTTCTAAAGCACAACTGATTCAATTTCCCCGGTTGTTATTCAAAAGGAACGTGCACCCGCGTTGGGTTATTGTGTGACAGTGCTCCCTCCTCGGTCCGAGTTTTTATGCATGTATGGAATCTCCTTTTTGCATGTCTGTCATGTAGATAATCATGCTGCATGCACGTGAATATTTGTTGCATGTGAATCCATGCGTGCAAACACATGTGTGTCTATGTGTTGACAAGCTCAGCAGGGGTTTCATACAGCTCAACAAAAGGGGAGTGTGGATGCTTTGTGCGCTCAATCAAATAAAAGGGGCTTTTAAAGCACATATGTCCCTTCCTTGCAGCCTTGATTAGACTTTTAATGTCTCCACCAGAGACATCACACACACAAAAGACTGAAAAGTTTTTGAGGTAAATTTCAGATTTCCTGTCCACTTTAGCAACTGCCCCAGTGCAGCTTTCTCACTCCAAAAGTGTGTGTTTGGTTTTTTCTCTCACTTATAGACTCCCCGGAGCCAGCATCTTCCGGTTGCAGGGCCTGTGCAACATGTCTTACAACAACACAGTGCAGGGCTCTCTCCTGTCAACACATGCTAGATCCATTTCCTCTATCCCTTCTTACTCACAGACACACATGGCAGGGGAAAAAATGCACATTTAGTCATTGCCAAGGAACATTAGCTTGAAACCCCAGATTGCCTAGAGGTATTTTAAACAAATGCACATTCAAAGATTTTTTGGACTGAAATCTGCTTATTCCCTATTTCTCAGTATTAACAGAATCAAAACCACTTTTGGAATCTGATTACGTTTAACTATACAGAAAAAAACATTATTTCAGAGAAAGCTCTAGAGTTGAGTTCTGTCAGACATCTGCTAGGCCTTGACCCACTTCTATGAGTGAGCAATGTGTGGCAGCGCTAAGGTTTGGCTTTTTGACCACAGAGGCTGTTTCTCATTTTCTGTGTGAGTGCAAGTTGAGCGCGAGCTGCCAAGGGCAGGTTAAGCTCTCTGCCTCTCCCCTCCTGTAGATCTGGCATCCCTTCAGATCCTCGCATAAAAGGTGGCAATCTTCATTAAAACCTCTTATAGACAACTGTCAGTTATTCACAGTTAGAAAGTGCCAGCTGTTCTCTCTCGCTCGTTCTCTCTCTTGATCCCCCCAGTGAGACGAAAGTCACCAGTTCAAAACAGTGGAGTTTAGATGCCTCGTCTGTTCTGAAGAGTTTCAAGGTGAAAATGCCATCCACGCAAAGGCATTTCTGTATATAATTATGTTTAGGAGACAAGACAGCTATTAACAAATAATTACGCGAGACTGTTTGGTTTACATCTCGAATAATAATTATAAATCATTTGCATATTAGAAAGCATTCTCCCAAAAAAGTCTTAATTTTTTAAATCAAGAACTACAACAATCTGCAACAAACTACAACGCTTATTTCTGACCAAGTCAACACACCACATAGTCAAACAATTACATGACGATGAGGCAAACCTATCCGCTCCTCTAGCAAACCCAAAACATAACCACAAACAGCATACATTTGCAGATCACTTTGCTGCTTCGAGTGGCTCAGAATGATATTACACCTGCATCTAACACATTATGATATAAAGGGGCAAAAGCGACAATCTAACCAGCAATTAAGATCCACTAATGTGTGCCAGTTTTGCACAGCTCAAACCAAACCGTGTGACAGCAGATAATCAAGCACTTTTATTCTCTACTTTTGCTTCGGCCACTGCTAGACTTGCTCATCGAAAGAAACGGCTCTCTCTTTCTCAGTGTGATTTAACAAGTTTGCTGACTGTCTCATAAATAAGCCGTTGCTGTGCACACCTGTGTACCTGCAGCAGCGAGACTGCTACCTGACCAGAGATATATCTGCTGTCTGCAACCTCATTAATCAGGTCTAATGGAGCTCTGCTTCTCTCCTCTCTTCACACGTGTGTCTTTGTGAATGTAAACACATATATTCTGCTGTACACATGCCCAAAGACAGATTTGAACAGGATGCGCTGTAGATTTTATAGGATTTACTGTAGATTTGAGGAATTAGCAAATAAAACATGCATACAGTACATATGGTTTTCTGAATATCGGTGGCAAAAGCTCAAGCGCTCTGCTGCACTCTTCAGCATGGTTTGATGTGAGGTTTATTTTCTACTATACAGTTTAGTTTCCTGTTCCTGGTGTTACATAAACCTTTACACTTTAATTCCAAACTTTATAGAATGTAGTTGATCACACTAACTGGCTGCTGTTGGTTTATCTGAAGTTAGTCTGGTTTATGTATTGGAAATGAGACGACCAGAATGACTCTCAAAATCAGTGTTATAAATCAATCTTTTACTTTAATTAGCAATACATAACATTTAGCTGTAGATAGGTGCAAAGGTGTTCTGTTACATGTAGTAGTAACCTTTCTTTTCATTGATTGATATTCTACAAAAAGGCTTTTGCAGGTATTTAGTCTGTAAATTTTTTTTTATGGAAATGTAGGACTTTTTCAAAGTTCTACTTTAACACAACTGGAGTAAAGCTTTCGGTGAAAAAAAAGGGCAAGCTATGAAATTAACACTTAACTCCGACGTAATTATGGCAGGCAAAAGGCTGTGAAAACCTGCCATTCAAGAGCATTGATAAATAAACCTCTCTTTACCGGTGATCCAAATGTGTCTCGCTCCAGAAACCCCTCTCTGTTCCTGCGCTGATATGTAATTAAAATCATCTCCAAAATTCTCCTCGACAGGACCGGTCCGAGCCAAAAATGTAAATGACATTAAGGGAAACAATGAAATGGATTTCGTTTAATGTCCCTTTCGATGGTGCTAATTTCCATAGCGCTTTTCCAACAAAAGCTCTGACCTTCTAAATGCTGGCATTTGCTCAGCTCCACGAGCAGGACTGTGTGTGGATGAGAGGGAGGAGGTTCTTTTAAGTAGCCTGGAAGAAGAAGATACAAACAAAAGGCCAAAAACTGCTGGATCGATCTGTGTTGGTTTTTAAAGAATAAAAAATCCCAACAAGCGCTGTGCATTTTCTTGCCGGTGGTTGATTCTGGGAAGACCTAGCTAATAACTGGGTGTACTCCTTTCTGAAAAGGTTCCTTAGGTGTGAAAAAATTCATAAATGTTTAGCTAAATCAGCATCAGGACTCACAAACCTATGCAGATGGAACAGGTGCGGAAGCCTCAACAAAATGAGCTACATAAACCGTCCTGCTCTACTGTGTACTCTGTGGAAAAAAGTCAATCTCATGAATTATTCAGTTCTGGGAGGGGGTCGGCAGTCAGAGGTCAACATGTCTTGACCTCTCTGACAGGAAGTGAAAGGGAGATCGCTTGGCTAGGAAAACCCAGATCGCTCTGGAGTCAGAGAGGTGTTATTAGTTTTTTTGAGATAGGTTGAAGCAGTAAACGATCAAGCTCCACATCTTGGCATGTATGTTCACCTACAAGAGCTTCAGGTTTAGCCATCCTCATTTCAGAGGCTCAATCTAGCTTTCAAAAACAGATGAATAATCTATGGTGAGGCAGAGTTGAGTTGTGAAATATTTACAGATCCGTCGAGGTTGAAATTTTGTAACAGCTGTGAAATACAACCAACTTTGCTTCTCTTCTCATGAACAACCCAAAGCTGCACCAAAGTCCAAGAGAAATGATATAAACAGATGTCTGGCCTGACTACAGGAAAATAGGACACATTTGGAATGATAAGTCTCCTAAACTCGATTGAAAATGCCAGAAGCAAGCGGATGCCAGTTATTGTCCAAGAGTGTGCCAACAAGCAGTATGCCTGGCCCATGTGCCATCTGGGAGAATGCGGCTGAAAATGTTATTGATAATGGATCACCAGATCGTTTGGTCACCATAGTCCTTTTTAGCAGGACATTTTCTCCCTCTATAATTCTATGTAGTTATACAGACAACCACCTGACCCTTCCTCATGTGAGTTCTAATTCCTTCTGAAGAAAATGCTTGTTCATCAACGGTGACTGAGCATCCTCTTTCTTAGCCATGCATAAACTCCCTTGAGTACTGTAATGTTCCCCTTTTTCCTCTGAGACATGAAAAAGACAGTCCTAACAAGATTTTGCCCCACAGGATTGGTTTTGTGATTACAAATTAGCTTTATATCATAGACCCTGCCTGCCCGAATGCTTCCGTCTTTTGAGGTTCATGTTTCTGTGCGTTCCAGGCTCCCTCGGCCTCCTTGTTCTCTAAGCGTTGGATAAAATCATCTGTTCACAGTTGTGATATGCAGACAATGCAGTCGGCTAATGAAGCACATCTGCTTTTGTGATCCGACAGAACAGATCGCCCCTCTATGAAAATGATCCTCTCAAGTCTTTCAGACGCCTTACAATCAAAATGTGAGCTTTTTTATTCGCCGTCTCAACCTTCATTCTCCCTCCTTTTTTGTCAAGTTTCAGACCTTCTTTGCTCTGTTCTCCTTTTCCTCTTTTACTAGTGTTACACGTATTGTTCACCAGATTGCACAAAGCGCTTAGACATCTGATCCATCCACCTCTATTTAGCCACAATACAAAGCCTGGCAGTTTATGGGAAAAGTCAATGCGGTAAATATCAGGCAAACCATGTTGTAGAGCGTTCTTCTTTCTTTCTTTTTAAGGTAAATGCATTGTGTCAGCTTTGGTATGTGCATTGGGAAAACTGACTTTGACTGACTCTTTCGAGATCTGCTTAGAGGAAGTGATATGTGTTTTATCTTCTGTTAAAAAAAAACAAAACAAATCCTCCTCCTCATTCTCCTTGCCGGAATCCTCTCTTCTTTCCCCCCTTCATCCCCCCCCCCCCCCCCCCCCACAAGCTTTCCTTTCTCTTGCGGTTGAGTTACAGTGAGAGCATGAATGTCGGCCCTGTAACTAATTACTGTTCGCAACACTGTCAGGCTCTTCAGCACGTCTGTTTAAACAAGCTAATCATTTAATGCAAAGATAACCAAGGTTACTGGGATTGATTCACACTCTTTGAGGGTTTACAAAAGAAGATTTAAGGAATTCATTTTCCCCTCAAAAACGATTACGCAGAGGGAGCCGAAACCAAGAATGCCTATAGGCTGCATTTTGAGATTTCGATTATATATTCAAAAGGAATAAATACGTTATCGACTTACTATGAGAGGTTGTCTGATTGTAAGCGAGTGACAGTTATTCCACAAGAAAACAAAACTAATCAACTAGAGAGCAGACCCTGTTGCTTCATATCTAAAATAGTTGACAATTCAGAAACAAAGATTTTTAAAAACTTTAGTTCAAATGCATTCATTGGAAAAATGAAGAAGTAAGCTGGTGATAATGATGAAGCTAACCAAGCTTATTTGATCGAAACAAATCTCACCACCAATCATTTAATTTAAAACAGGGACTGCCTCAGACCTTCAAACATGCAGCAAAGCCATCCTTTTGGCATATGCGACTCTGACTTTTTTTCCACAACACACTTGAAGCACAAAGAGTGACAGCAGCAACTGGCCACTGCTATTTGATTACTAATAAGAGAGATGTTCCCTCTGTCAGATACCAAACATTCCCCACTAAGCAAACAGCTATTTCAGCAAGTCAAACATTAGCATTGCTATTCACTGGTGGCGCATACTTCGTACCCAGCTTTACCCATCATCTCACCCTCCATTCTAATTTCTCACTCAGTGGAGAGGGAAGTTTTTTTTGATCAGAGGGTAACTCTGCTAGAGCTAAGAATGTGAAAGGGAGAGCGAGAACCTCCCTGGCAGTACTTGCTGGTTATTCATGTCTCTTTTCAGCAGATGGAAACAGAGACTGCTGGCTTTATGAAGCAAGGTAGGCTTGTTCTAGCTCACTAATCTCCAAGAGGCCCGGACTCAAGCAACCAGCGCTCCTTGTCACATTTACTGTTTCAGCCGCGAGTCCAAGAGCTGCCCTGCCGTAATCCACGTACGTGCTGCCACCACAGGGATAATTGGACAAAAAGGAAGAAGTGTAAGTCTTGCCGAGTAAGTGTAACCTTGAGCCAGACTCACAAAGAGAAACATAAGCTGCAGAAAAAAACCCCAGAAAGGACGTCAATTACCCACTCTGCAGGAGCCAGTGTGTTTGAACACACTTTCCCTAATGTGATCAACATGCAACCGCCAACATCCAGCCCAGAAACATTACTCATTTCCCACCAGCAGCACTACATAAGACGACATTTGTAGACGAAACATTATTGCTCTTGTTGCAGCATGCAGTAGTGCCACAAAGTCTGGCAAGAGGTACTGCACTGTTCGCAAAGAAGATAACAGAGCCGTTGTTATCAAATTAGGATGAAAGAGTCGTGGATGTACAGCCAAACGCTCTCGATATGTGGAACACTGCTTAGAAGTCTGAAGGAAACCACTTCCATGACAACTCACCAGCAATTACTCAGTCCCTAAAGACACCCTCGGGTTTCCACATCAACCCACCTGTGCAACACACCACAAAACAAGGAGCAGAGGGCCGCAGAGCCGTACACTCAACGAGTGGAGACAGGAAGCAGATAAGAGTCTTACCTGTCGATGATCACAGGGTCTGAGGGGGTTTCGTTCCTGTTTCCACAGCTTTTTTTGTCACAACACCGACTTTAGGAGAAGAACACAGGAAGAGAGGAGACATGAGATGAGATATGAGAGATTCAGAAAACAGCTTGCATGTGTCTTGTCTTCAAGCACTGTGTGTATTTCAATGTATTCATCTGACAAGCTCTCCTCTGCTCTTTCCGAGCTAAACGATAAGGTGTTTGGCAGACGTTTTGGCTGACGCCGATTGTGCTCATGGCTGCGGTTCCCGCAGATGCGGATAAACATGAAACTCAGCGCTGTGGCTAAAAGAAGGGAAAACAGCATGTTTTTAGTGTTTGTCTTAGTGGTGAGAGGAGAGGGGGTGCCAGGAGGCTGGGAGGGGGAAATCTCTCTCTCAGCCCCAGCTTTTGTTTACCTCTAATTGTCAAGCTGTTGTGTCTGGAGAGGATGCAAGATGCCACCTTCAACCAGGATTTCTGTGGGGCACTTATTAATTACCAGCTCAGAGAGCCTCCATCAGTCTCATAAAATGTGCCAATGCCTCCATTTTAAGGGCCTGGAGATGCTTCCATTAGGCTTCTTTAATTAATATTGAAAATGCAAAAAAAATATGATCTCTTTTGAAACCAAAGGATCTCACTTGTATGCTGCTTAAATGTCTATATGAGTTAAACGAATAACATATGATGAGGAAAACATCTAAAGCTTCTTAAAGCTGGCAGCTAAAGTGATTGAGGTATGCCTTTGGGTCTCTGTATGGGACTCATAAAGTTGCGGCTTTGAGAGAAGCAACAGTGGGTTATACATTCTCTCATCTTCCAAAACTTTGCGCATTTATTTCATGCTGCAGTCGAACTTGTATTCACCTTTAACCATTTTTGGAGCAAGTGGTAAATCGAGCACTTCAGGAGAACGTTCTAAATTTTTTTTTTTTCAATTTTCTTTTTCTTTTCTTTTTTTTTTGGGGGGGGGGTACAATTTTCCTCGCAGATCTGTTGCTGCAAGTTACATTTTCATCATTACATTAGTCATTTCTACTAGCGTCAATCTTTAAGCACCATCGTGCAGATTCACTCAAGTTCTTTAAAGTCAGGTGTGACTAGGTGTGTCCGACTGCATCAATTTACCAGAGAAATGTACGTTTGAAAATCCGAAACTCCAATTAAGCAGCAAAGCCAACCAGGAATCACTTCCAATGATCCACCAGATAACTCAGAATATTTGAAATTTTGCGTATCCAGGCAGATCTTTTGAGAGATTTATTGATGCCGTGTATCTACGTCTTGATTGGTCAAAACCGTGTGCGAGGTGCGTTCATAAAACATGACAAAAAATGACCGATGCAACTCAGTAATGCGTCAAATATAATTATAATTATATTCCCGTATTTATTTATTCATGCATTCATTCTCGTGAAATATTTTCTTACCTGCACATAATTTCGTGGGTGAGAAGAACTCGGCACATTTCTGGGTTTTTATCTTGTCCTTCATAAATAATAGCCTTGAAAAATAAAATACAATTGTAAACCGTATCATACGTATGTTTCCATTGCATAAATCAAACATTGTTAAAATGAGCTACAATTGAGTCAAAGTTCAGGTTCATCAATAAAAAAAAAATCTCAATACAAAGAGCATAAATAAAAACGATTTATCTCACGTACATGATTAAACAGTGTTTAACTGTGAGCCACCACGCGTTCTACAACGAGATAACCTTTGTGTTATTAATTTGCATAAATAAATATGATGTTTAAAAATGAATAGCAACACTTGGCCGGTTGCTGCAACGACAAATGATCTCCCATGCATATCACTTAAGAAATGAAGAGTCGCATATGCTTCGGTTTAGATCTTTGCGCTATTTATTTGCGGAATGGTAATAGAAATCACACTGACGCGCTTCTCCGACGCAGATGGCCGCGGTAAATAATACCCATAACCGTACACATCAACGCGGTTATAATCTGCAGATATTTAGGGCTAGAGTGCTAATGGGCAATCTGTTGTTTATTTTGAGCAGCTAACAATGATTTTTCTTTCGATAAAAAGCGGTGTCGGGGGGTACGCTTGACTAATTTTTGAGCATTGGCTTTAACAGATGGCGTTTGGAGCTGTAGGTGCGCGCGGGCCTCGGTGCTTCCTGCGCGCTCTGTCTCACTCTCTCTTTCTCTCCCTCTCTCTCTCTCGCGCTCTCTCTCTCTCGCTCTCTCCCTCTCTCTCTCTCTCTCCCTCCCTCCCTCCCTCTCTCTGCTTGCCCAGTTCCCGTTATGATGTGCTGTGCAAGAGCGCACTCCTCAACGCGTCTTAACGAGGGATTCCGATTTTGAAGTATATCATTAATTTAATTACATTAGCACATATATTGTTAACACAATCTACTCCTCTACAGAAGATGTTTTTCTGTAGCAAAATTATTGTAAAAAGTAAACAAGAACTTTGTGCACTTTATAGTGAGAAAAATAAAGCCTATACAAATTGTACAAATTACGAAAGTTTATCTCGTGAAATGTTATGTGTAAAGTGACCGCTGAGTAAAACGCCGTGTTTACATTTTGTACAAATTTGGTTAAAAATCAACCATAAAAGAGAGAAAGACAGAAAGAAAAAAGACAAAGCTATTATTATTTAATATACAAGAAAAAAATATGCACGTAAAAATGACTTGCAAAATCTTTCAGAAATGATTCAACCTGTGTTTTGTTATTTTTGCTCCTGAAGGAAAACCTTTGAGCGCGTTTAAGGTGTTAAATACCACTTTGATCGGGTTCAGTTGCACTCAGAGAGAAAACCTTCCAATTGTTGTAATTTGCTTGTGAAACTAACAATACCCTAAATAAAGCAGATCGGTCGCTCTTTCTACCCTGGAAGGCTGAAATATGCAATAGATCAGAACTAAAAGAGAGAGAGGCAGAGAGAGTACAACTGAGTACAATGTGAACTCAAGTGTCTGACGCTTTATATTTATGCGTTAAACAAGATCTGATTACAGCACAACAAAAGTCAGATTTCACACGCGACAGCGCGATAAAAGTGACACCAAACTGTGGAAACGTTATATCTATGAATAGACATTCACTGGTTATTGACAACTTCATAAAAAGTTATTTTATTTGATAAGCACTGGCATTAATAAATCAATCATATTTTTCTTCAGATTCTTTAAACACGTTTTCATACCGAAGCAATGCCTCAGTTATTTTTTTTTTAATATTATGTCAAAATTATTTAGATATTTTTCTATTTGGGAATGAAGAGTAATTTGCATCTTTATAAACCACCCTGCAAAAACGTACATGTTTATGTGCTGTTTAAATTCTTTTATTACATCATTTTCAATTGGTCCGTTGGATTGTTTACTCCCGCAATGTTTCGTTAATTTGCAATATCGCGCAGCCACACGAGAAGAACGCGGTAATGTGATTCATATTAAATTAAATCTGCTAAATAACCTCCCCCATTAATCAAAGCAGTCCAAACCCGAGTCACGGCTTTCCATTACACCGGCCATAGCGCCCGAGTCTATTAAATGTGAATAAAGCGAGTTACGGCAGGAATGTCATTAAAAGCGATGCTACTTCCACCGAAATATAAGACATCTTTTTGCCGTATTCACGATCTGTTAAATTGTTAAGCTGCCAAACACGGACTTGAAGCCGAAAAAGCCATAACAACACATTAATAATAATTAGAAACACACACAAAAATTAGATTAAAAGTGCTTACCTGTTTTGTCATGGAGTCAATTAACCGCACATAAAGATCCTGTTCTGTTCTGACGCCTGTGGAAAATTAGTTTGAATTGTTTTTTAAAAAAGTTTAAAATACTGCTATAAAAAAATAGCATGAACTAACTTAACAGTGTTATTGGTATTTATTTATTTATTAATTTTCAAACGTACCTAATATATTCTATTTTATTAGTAAATCAGTGCAATAAATCAAACCACTTAATGTAAGGATTTTATTGAGAGAGTAAAATTCTTGCAAATCTATCTCTGTGTATTAGGAAATGTACACTTACCGTTGCTGTACAATAGTTGTAGTTTGTAATGTATCCCATTGTTAGTTTTTTCACTGTTTGGTTCCTGAAAATAAGCATTTGTGTTGGGTCAGCTTGGAAAGAAGAGCATTTCTTTATGTATATATTTATCAACTGCGTGCTTGTATTCTGGATGAATGTTCTTTAAAAACGTTACTCGTTCATCCAGAGGCTATTTTACTTGTTTATATTCACCCGGGTAATAATCTGAAACGTTTATTCCTATTTTCTCTGATATCCGTCAAAAGAGTTTTAAGTCGCACGTGTTTCCGAACTTTAAAAAAAAATCAAAACAGTAATCCAGCGCTTACTTTCTCCTTCTCCACAAAGTCCACAAAAGCTGTCCTTTCGATCTCCACTGGCTGTCCCTGTCTGTCATAAAGCGCCAGGACGAAGTGGAAAAAATTGGATTTTCTGAGGTTGGATGGCGGTTGCTTCTCATAGTGCGCCCGTGCCAGACCGACTCCACTGCGGGGGGAAGCACAAGCACCAGCGTGGGTTAAAACACTTGAGATACAGATAGATGCAGATAGAATGAAAACATGGGAGAATTCTTGATTTGTCACTTAAACTGTAATATGATGTAATGAACAGGGGGAAAGCGGCGAAGAGGTGCATGGGGAGATTGTAATTGATACATGGCATATTGGGGATTTAGGGGTCGATCTGAGAAATGCATTAAAAAATCGGAGGATTTGGCAAACGTACCTCTGGGCGGCCGTGTGCGCATCCACCACCCCAGCCGTGTGCATCCACGAGCGGACCGGATTCATGCCACTACCCAGCGGTTCCTCTTTCATAGTGGTTCCCCCTCTCGGTATATTTTCCTGAATACCAAACATTAAAACAGTTCGCGTGCAACCCACTTCCAGCCAAAGAGATGAAATGAGAGTGTGAGCGAGGAGGGCGCGTGTTTCTCCAAGAGCCCCTTCGGACAGCCGCGAGAGTTTGTTTGGGATTTGTCGAAGAGGGGAAGAGGAAGAAGAAGAAGAAGAAGAAGAAGAAAAAAAGCAGTCCCGACTCCTTCAATACGTCCTGCGTTGGCACCACTTGAACGTGGGTAAGACTGTCAAGCCTGCACTCCGGCAGCTCGCTTTGGCTCCTCGCGAAGTAAAAGTCGCGCAAATCTCGCGGATCTTCGTGGAGGTTAAATTCGGAGAAACATTTCGCGCAACTTTCTCTTGTTGTTGTTGTTGTTGTTGTGGATGAGGATGATGATGCTCTTAGCGTGGTGGCATCCTAGAACAACAGCATCAAAAACGGCTTCGGGACTCTGCTGAATCCGCCACTTCTGGCTCCAAAAGACAAATAAACGCGTAAATGATCACCGTGGAGGTGTTCCCGGACACGGGAGAGGATGATGAGGGGCCTTTAGCGCGTCTTTGCAGAATGGATGGAAGCATACAAAACTCAACCCTCTATCCCCCAGGACTGGAACCTTTCCCGGGAGCCAAAAACTCCAGACCCACGGGATGCACGCTGTCAGAGGATGACGCGCTGCTGGGCGGGGTTTTGCCCATACATGGAGAGGATCGACGCTTCCTGTCGCTGGGCTTTAAGCTTGGAGCGTGAGTACAAGCGCGACTGGAGTCAATGCTGCTGCTGCTGCTGCTGCTGCCGCTTCCGCCGCCGTTGCTGCTTTTCAGCGCACTTCATGTCAAGTAAGCAACGGAGGAGAACACAAATGAACAAATGCGAAAGTTCTGTGTGCGCAAACTCAAGTTTGTAAAGTGTGAAAGAGCCTAGCGATGATGATGATGATGATGATGATGATGATAACACAAGCACTGACAGGAATAAGAGCGTTCAGGAATATAAACAGAGAAAAGAGCTGTCGTCAGAATGACAGCCTCGATTGACGAACCCAAATCGATCGACTCTGATTACTCTGAAGTCAAGAAGGTGCTCCGCCAAGACTTCAGGCTCCTCACAATAAACGCTCAGAGTTCTGCGCCTCTTAAATCGTGGGAACATCGACTTCTCGGATTTGTGCGGGCCGATGTCAAACTCTTCGCCCTCGCGCGTACGTTTCATTTAGTAAATTATTGCAGAATTGCATCTGAAACTGTGAAAGGACTCGGGGGATGCGTTGCGTCCACCCTCTCCTTCCATGCGCAAGAAGTAGGATGTCTTTTGCAATAAAAATCTAATCATTTATCAGGACAATAAGGCTCATTTTTCCCCTTTGTACAGGGTAAGGTGCTCAAGTCTCCGACGTGATTCGTAATATTTGAATTAATGGCAGAAAATAAACGTCCGGTGCTGGTTATCTGGGGACCCTGTGCGCTGGAGGGAGGGATGGATGGATGGATGGATGGACGGAGAGAGGAGAAGAGAGATGTGTTTTACACAGCAATCTATTCCGCTAGTGTTGGGGGTTAATGACTATTGCCAAAGATAAGTGAATTATCAAAGCTGTTGCTCTTGCCTCGACTCAAAATCCATCACTTTGCGCGTCGTCGACTAATTAAATACGTAAGTAATACGATTTTATTTTATATTTTATTATCTTTTAATTGCTTTTGATAGATTTCATCCACAGTGCCTTTGATGTGTGTGCTGATATGTGAACTTCAGGTTCAATCGTGGAAACGGAGCTTACTCATTAGAACGTGAAAGGTCTGCTTTTAAATGCGATCATTTCGTTTTTTATTTATTTATTGTTATCTCATCGATCAAATTCAAAGTTCGTCAAATGTCGCCGTTTTCATTCCAACTCTAATCTACAGTATCTCTAATTCAGATGACACACCAAAGCGATCTCAATCTGATTACCAAATGAGGGTGTTAGGCTAAATCCCTTTAAATCTGATACTGTTGACTGGAGGAGTGCAACAATCCCATCGCGTAGGTAACGATCCCGTCCTAAAAAGGAGTTTTAAACCTTATTTGACAACAAATGCAGCTGCCCCTCTATTTCGGAAGATATTAGGCGAAAATGAATGCAAATCTGTGTTGAGAAGCCATCTGGCCGCAGACTGGAGAATCAGCTGCTCGCCTGCATCCACGCCGGCTCCTCTCTGAGGCTCATCTGGAGCCCGCAGCCAAAAGCGTGCAAAATGCGCTCCTTAATTCAGCAACTTTCACTTTCACTCCAGCGCGGGGGAAAATCAGCTGCGCGGCCAATTTGGACTCCAAATGACAGTAAACATGCGGCGAGCTGACTCCGAGACTCCGTTTGAGATGTGTTTGGCATGCGTAAAATAGTCGAGATAATATTAATAAATAGGTTTAAATTTAGAGTTTTTTTTTTTGTTACCCTTGCATTGGACACGACCGGTGCTTTTTTCAAGGACAATAAATAAGCCATATCCTTTTTTTTAGACGAGCTTTCTATGTCAATGAATCAATAAAATCTTTTTTTCTAACAGATATGTGTATTAATATTTTTAGTGGTAGTATTGTTGTTGTTAGTATTATTATGATATTTTAGTATTATTATTATTATTATTATTATTAATTTTATTATTATTATTATTATTATTATTATTGTTATTATTATAGTTATCATTATTATTAGTAGTAGTAGTGGTACTATTATTATTATTATTATTATTATTATTATTATTATTATTATTATTATTATTATTATTATTATTATAGCTTGTTGTTACCATTTTTCTTTTGTGAAGTGAAGGCTGCAGATTGAGCTCTATTCTGTCTGTCCATGTTAGATCTTATTTGGGGAGATGTACTAACCGAGAGCGCGGGACAAAGGAAAAGTTAGTCATGCAGAAGGTGTGTGGGGCTTTGAATAAGATTTGCTCGGCGTTGCCAAGACCTCCTGAAGAAACGACCCTCCTCCTTATTGTGTGTGAAGTGTTCCTTTTGTGTGAATTTACGGGGTGAGGCTCCAATGATCCCCAACAAATTTGCATTTAAATAGCGACATCAACCGATTCGCGTGCCACACACCAGTGGCTTTCCCAGATGTCAAGGCAAAGTCAGTCAGATGGCCAGTGCCCAGATGTCCCCTCCGCGCATCATACCGGTGCACCTTGCGTCTCAGCGCACGGTCAGAGCATCCGAAGCCCAGTTCCAAGCTCAAAGAGAGGGATGACTCCTGAGAAACTCTGATGAAAGTGAATGCACTGAGAGGATGATAGCCTGTCTGTCTGTCCATGGGTCTGGTGGTCTTCAGAATGCCAGGAAAGTGTTGATGATCGAGGTTTGGCATTACATTTAAAGATTAGTGCGTATAAATTGGACTGACCTCGCAGAGAGCACGGTACACCAAAGCGTGAACTTGCTCTCCATAACTAATGTAGAGATGTTGAAAGAGGATTTATCCCAGGATCAATCAGTACTCAGGAACCTGCACTTCCTCGATACTTCATCGTTAAAACATGAAACACTCTTTAAACCGGGGGTCCAAACCTTTTTTTTCTCCGATTTTTGATGACTTTAAATAGTAAAATTCGGGGATCAAAGATGCACAATTAAGAGAAAAATTATAAAACGATAATTGCACGTCTAAACTGTGGCAAATGTTCATTCGCTTAAGCAGCAAATGACATCGTGACGGATCGGAAAGTGAAAAGCGCGCAATTTCTTGCTGAATTAGTTGCTTTGCTGTCTGCATCATTTAAATGAATTGACAGCCATTTCGGTGGCTTTTATATCAACATTTGTGACAAATTAAGTCCAGATTGTTACACATCGTGAAATATTTTTTTTATGTGTATTAAATCGGCCTATTTTATCCCGTTTTATCTTTGTGTGGAATGTCAATAATCTATTCAACGTACAGCTACAAATGCATAATTAATAATCGAATAAAAAAAGTAAAAATAGTACAATTAGATAATATCATTATTTACCTAATTTCATCTCTGAAATATATTAACTACAACAACAAATGTCATTGCTCTCCTCAAAAAGGAGTTTTAACACCGAATAGAGATGAATGTATTTGCGGAGGCGCGTTTGGCGGAGAGGCTCTGACTCTATAAAAGAACTTTGATGAAGAGCGTCTCCTCCTGGCGCTTCTGATGAACAGCACTCGAGATCACTGCACTGTTAAACTCAGAACCTGATCAATAAAGAAATATCGATCCAACATCAGCCAATCTCTCTCAGATTTTCTTTCAAGAAGTAAGTGTCGTGCTTTTGATGTCTTTATTGCTATTACATTACGTGAAACATAGTGAAAGATACGTTTTTTTAAACGTCGTATACTATCAGGTGAACGTTTCAAATATTTGATTTGATCTTTTAGATGAACAACGTACAAGTTTGCAACGTTATAAAACCATGTTAGAATCTGAATTGTTGTAAAACACAACATATCTATAAGTTCTAAATCTGACACCGTGTTATACGTTTATGCACAAAAACGAATGAAAACTCAAAATCAGCATCTCCGCTGCTGTAAAACGCAAAGTGCGTGTTGTGCAAAACGCGCGTGTTATTTGCGTGTGAGGCAGATCGTGCTGAGGGCACCTTCACTGTGAAAACAGGTTTCGATTAGGTAATTTTAGATATTGTAATTGGCTTTAATTAAACATGTATCGCACTAATTAACTCAGATTTTTGCTCAGCCTCTGGGACTCTCGTGTCGGCTTTGATACAGTCGAGCAGATGTCCCAATACAACTCCAGTGACAATTACCAACTCTGAGAACAACTGCAGAGACTGAAGCAGGTCAGCAGCCCTGCGCGAAATGTTCTGCACTGCTCTGCAGTGCTCTGCTTTGCTCTGCACTGCTCTGCACGCTGTTTGTTTAAACTTGAGGTATTTCTGTTTAAAAACGAAGCATTTGTTGCAGACGATCCCGGCCGATAATAATCAAATTGCTTCCAGCGTTCCCTTAAACTCACCCGCGCGCGTAAAGAGCGTTCCAAACTGTAATGATCTTCGTGTCTTATAACTTAATACGTTTTTCATCCTCTCCATTAAGCTATAGTGAAGAAAAGTGTGAAATAAAAGGTTCACATTCAGTTATTTTTAACTGTGATAAATCAGAATAAATCGCTATGTTTCCTATGTGACATATTTTATACATCGTAAACGATTTTAACGAAGTAGGAACTAATTGAAATACTGCATTGATATAAAATAATGGTCATTAACAATCAAATTATCCATCATCGTAATAATCATTTAAAATAACATAATTAGGCTACTAAAGATAATAGATGTAGCACAATTAGTGCTGAAGTTGATGTTTACAACAACTTAGTAAACAGAAAAAAGCGTTACAAATATCAATATTTCTACAACAACAATAATAATAATAGTAGCGACGACGACGATGATGATAATAATAATAAGAATAATAATAATGACTATTATTACGTTTATTATTACTATTATTACGATTATTATTATTTTATTTTTTGAATAAAATTCTTATGAATTCTTTAGATTTATTCTCGGTGCCTCTGTGGTTAAGCGCTTTTGGTGTCGGTGTGAATGAAAATTCGATCACGATTTGATGTACGGAAATAGAACCGGTGAAAAAGCAGGCTTTTTTAGAGGTTGCCATATAATCAGATTTGATTCTGCTGCTGAAATGAAGAGAGCGAGCGCAAAAAAGAGAGCCCGAGGCGCAGCTCCAGGCAGCACCTATAGAAAGAGTCGAGCTGAGAGTCAGTGGACGCAATTAACATGTAAAATATCCCGCGGAAATGAGACGGAGCGGGTCAGCCTCCTCCCTGCATCCAGAAGATCCCCTAAACTCTCGTGATTCGGAAGTTTACCGGAGTAATTACCGGCGCGGGGCCCTCAGAAAGCTCTCCCGGTATTAAAAGGGGCTTACCGGCCACCAGCGTCCTTTATCAGACGTGATTGAGCTACTTTTGGGAGCGTGAACACCTGGCAACCGCAAGAAAGGGCCACCTCTGCTCGGCTCGGGACTCTCGTGAGCGCTCGCCACTTCTCTGGCCCTCGATGGGAGACGATCCCGGACTTTCCGTCCTCAGAAACCATGATTATGTGGTACCATTGCCCCCCCTGCAGGCCTGAAGGGTAAGAGGACCCGCAGGCACTCCGAGCCTGGTGTCAGAGAGCGGTGGGACCAGTTGATGACTGGCGTTATGTCATCGATTCAGATCACAGTTTACATCCGACAGAGAAAATAGAAGCTAAAAAAGAAGCAATTTTTGTCGTCTTGCTGAAAATACATTTTATAATTGATCAGGAGGGAATCATCAATAAGCAGCTAATCAGTTTTAAAATAATTACAATCTGCTGCAACAATGCATAAACAAAACAAAATAAATGATAAAAAGGGTCACTGCTTAGTAACGTAACATATATTAAAATAGTAAGATAATGAAACGTTAAAATAAAAATACAAAGAAACCAAATTTGAATACAAAGGAAACAAATGTTTTCATAAGTTAATAATAAACAGTTTTTTTTCATACATACAGAAAACAGTTTGTGGTTATTCAATGGAATCAATAAAATAGAAATTACCATGTAAAATAATGTCATCAACAAGTAATGTGGACTAATCTTTGATTAAAGTTGACATTTAAGTTAATTGAATGCATTGTCCAAAGAGTTTTTAAAGCGTAACTCAATCTGAAATCCAAGGCATTCCAATAGTTCTACAGTTAGACCAAAAAAAGTAAATTTCTTTCAAAGCAATATAAACATTTAATACATTTTTGAGGTTTTCATAAATTAGCAATACCACATTATCAGCATTGAGTGTGATGAAATTTTTTTTATAAAAATGCAGTAGCAGAAAGCAGGTTTACATGTTTTCATATATGGTCAACAATCAAAAAAATATTTATAATTCATGCATTGAAAAAGAATTTCTTTCTTTATAATAGAATATGCACTTTCAAAAACATGTTTATTTTCATATATGTGTTTCTTACACAAGGAAAGTAAAGATTGAAGTGGGTACATTTCCTTAAATCAAAACCAAATGTTTATTTTAAACCGTTAAGGCTCCAGCTGAAATATTTTCTGTTAACATTTTACAGCTTTATACAGAATAATGTACTGTACTTTATAACAGAGCATTTTCTAATATGAACACAGGCCAGATGTGAGTTCTAAGCATAATGAGATGTGTTTTGACTTTAGATCTGGTGTGGTAATAAAGTCAGGTGTGCTTGCAATTAAACAAAAAAGTAATTTAGGAATGAGCAACCAAACAAAACAAAAGCCCCTCTCAATCGTACCCAGCCATGATGCAACCAAACAAGCAAATATACTCCACAATTCATCATTGAGAACTTCCGGCTCTATCCTGAGAGCACATCAGCCAAACACTCCACCTGACAGAGTCAAAAAGGTCAGCGCTATGAAATGAAAAGTGCCCAGGAAAGAAATTGAAAATGTGAGAAATGACAACTCGTAGCGCAGCACGGGACTGTTAGCGAGCAGCCGCTGCTGTATCAAAACCAAATTCCCCAGCCACCCGCTCTAATAGGCAGGTCAGGGGGTCAGAGGTCACACACACACCCTTATTGCTGTGTTACGCTGCAGTTTCAATTCCCTGCGGCACACACACACTCACTTAGAGACGTGTCTTACATCCACATAATGGCAGGTCAGATTGTGTCCAGGTGCATTATTAGCTCATACATTTTTAATTGTGTTACCTTCATATTGATATGAAGTCAGATGGTTCATTTTTTTGTGTGTGTCTTTCAATGCTTTTATGCCCTATGTATATATATATTTATATATCAGTAAGCGTCCGTTTCATTTACAGCTTTTGCTTTGAACAACTGAACACTTTAAAGAGAAAATCTAATTTGCTCACTGATTAGTCATCGTCAGGTCAAAATCTTCAGTTTCTTACATTGAAAAAGAGATTTTTATAGATAAAGAACATCTGTAAGAGAAAATAACATGGAAGGACATGTTAAATCACTGCAGGATTTTTTAAAATAACCTATTTCCTTTTATAATGAAAAACAGGTTAAAGAACAGTTATACAGAGAGAAATCTACAGAATGTGAATTTGAAATGTAACGGCGGTGCACAGGCAGCTTTTTATTAAAAGAGACACCAGAGACAAGTCTCACAGCTACAGATGGAACGGCAGTGTGTGCGTGTGTGTATGTTTGTATAAAGACTCACATGTACAGTAGAAGTGAAGCTTTAATCAGATAGAGGAAGCAAACAATCGCACTCTCAGCTTCTTTAATAGAGTTCCTCGATGAACCTGCTGTCCTTGAAATTCACACGCAACTGGTTTAATGACGCCATGTGAATAATAACACTTCAATGTACTGGGATACATACAGCAATCTATACATCTTTTGTTTATCCGTTAAGTCTTGAGAAGAATCACAATATTCAGCTGGGGGCTTTTGCCTGTTCAGATTAGGCAAAATGCAAAGGTACACCTTGAACAATCCATGGTAGAAACACGAGAATTTAATCTCATAAGAAGTACTTTCAGCTCATCAATTTATCTGTGAGAAGAAACTGAAAGACACAAGCATTCACAATATAGCATATAAACTCCACCCATGACAGAAGCAGATGTCCGAAACCTGTAACCTTTCAACTGACAGACAGCAGTTGGTAACCAAAAATTACAAACCACGCGCTGCCCTTTTGGGGCGTCGAGAAGCAAATGTTCGGCCTGTATGTTAATGATTAAAATTTTTGGTGGGCTTTGTAATGCCTTTATTAGATAGGAAGAATATTTGGGAGAGATACAAACGTAGGATTGGCAAAGGACTGGGCCAGATTCGAAACCTATGATCGCTATGCTGTCAAGTGCTAACATGTTTGGCCTATAAAAGAAGACTGTAATAAATTTATCATCAATGTGATTTACTCGCGAAAGCTGGTTAGTTATTGATTAGCCACTGTAAATGAAATTTGTTGAAATTTTTTTTTGTTTTTGTTTCAGCATTGAATAAAGGCATTAGTTTAATAGAAAGCATTTCAGAAAAACAAGACTTCTGTCATCTAAGTAATATTCAAGAACAACAAAGAACAACATTGAACACTGTTCAAAATTCTTTGTGAGCAAACACTGTTTTCTGTTTTGTTTTTTGTTTTTCAAAAATAAAAGTCTACATCTATAGAGAAAACTGCTAATGGCGTTATCTTTTTCTAAATATATAAAGAAAACTTCTAGTGGCATTATCTATATTTTTGAAGACTGCCTAATTAATGTCTCCTAAAACTCTATCAATCTTTGGATTTCTAGTAATAAATATGAAACATAAATATCACATTTAGGTTTGCTTTTACAGATAATTTAAGTTTTACATTGTTTAAATTCATTTTTATTTTGTGGCGTGCCTAGAGTTTGTATATGAAGTGATACATATACAACATCAACTATAACAACTGTAAACTCTGTTTTTAAATGTTCCTCTTTATAACTCTCATCAGTGAAACGGTGTATTTTACTGACTGAAGACTGTACTGCAATGGAGGAGAAAGCTGAAGCATACAGGAAGCTCGAGTGTGTAGTTTGAGTTTAAAGCAGTCCTCGGATGTTTGCGTTACAGAGGTTTTTGACAGACATTGTCAGAGAATAAGAGCTGAAAACCTCCTACAGATTTCACAAAGAGAAGCAAGAAAGAAAGCAAACAATCCTGCTCAGATGGAGTACGTGAATATCATTCTGATGTGTGAAAGCTACGTTATTAACAGACAGAACGACAGAACGATGAAAATGCAGCTGTGAAACACACACACACCCCAAGTAAATGCTTAAAATAAGTGCTGTCAGCTCTGCTGTGTGTATTGGGACCACTGAGGTGAAAAAAAACTGTGAAAAAATTCGCCAGCTTTAAATGAAACAGTGAAATGCAACATCTGCGTTCAAAAAACCTTTTACCCCCAATTTCACATGTATTCTTTCTTTTTTTCACTCTGTGTGAGTGCATGCGTGTGCGTGCGTGTGTATGTGTGTGTACAGAAGTTTGAGAAGATGAACACATTCATTCCCTCTTATTTAGAAATGCAAGGAGAAAGGAGGACATGTTTGTCCCAGTTTCTGCGAGAGAGGAATCAGCATATGGAGGGCATGTTTGTTACTGGGCCCGCTGCTGATAAATGGATTAATTGCTTAGATTAAAAAGCCAAAGCTTTGATCACAGAGGCCGCTCTGAGAAATGTGTTCATTGTTTAGGGTGATTTTGTTCACTGAGTTGCAGCACAGACTGAATATGCAAGAATCACAAATTATGCTCTCATTTGGACTTGTTCGTTCATGTTTGGAGTAGAAAATAAACTAGTTTCAAAATGAGTTTGATTCATAAGGAGTTTAAGGGTTTCTATGATGTAACGTCAACTTCTGGAGGGAGTTTGGATGTAAATGATTGCGTGAATAGTGTTTAAAGGCTCATTGAATCTTAAATCTGAGTTCCAATTTTGAGACCAACTGCAGGACTGCCAAATGTCATATGAATCATATTCATGTGGCCTCCAGTAGGCTACATGTGAAATGATTTAAAAACACATTCATTTTATGTCTTTTTTTTATTTATCCAACATATTAACTAAATAAATTAATTTGTCATAATTTTATTATTTTCCCAGCGATGGGTTGCGGCTGGAAGGGCATCCGCCGCGTAAAACAAATGCCAGAGAGTTGGCGGTTTATTCCGCTGTGGTGACCCCGAAAGGGAAGAAAGCCGACATGAAGATGAATGAATAATTTTATTATTATTTTTATGATTATTATTATGTTATAGCCTTTAGACCCTGCCTCCATCACTCACCACTTGTATTTACATGCTTCAGGTTCTACCAGGGAGCTAGTAGAGATAAACCTGGATCATTGACAACTTATATACTTAACAACTTAACTATTATTTTAAGCATCTTCTGATTATCTCTTAGTTGGTAATCATCACCATTGCAAATAAAGGAAAACCATTGCAAATATTGAGACTGCTTCGAAAAAGTCACCTGTGGAAAGAAAATGTATATTGTTGCGTGTGCTCACTTCATAGATGGAGTATGATCATTTACATTTACATTTATGCATTTGGCAGACACTTTTGTCCAATGCGACTTACAGAAGAGGAGAGACAATCTGCAATTTGTTACACAGTCTAAGTCTATATGTTTAAGTATGTTAGAATGTTGAAATTAAGAGAAAAACTAGTTTTGCACGTTTTACATTTGCACATTTACTAAATCTGTGTTAAGTACATGGTACATGAGGTCATGAGAGAAGCCCGATTTCTTTCATTTTCCCAGCATCAGAGCTTTCCGTCAGTGAGAAATTTATCAGTATCTTTGCCTTTTTAAATCTAATTGTATGTACAGTATTTAAGAATGCAACAATTTATTTTTCTAATCTAATGCCCAAAATGGTTGTAGAATTCACTATTATACATTCATACACCAATTTCCGTCTATGAGAGCTAGGAGCAAATTCACAGACAGTTCATGTCTCAAGAGATATTTTCATTTCTGTCCAGACTACTTTTTGATTGAGGGGCAATATCATAAACAGTTGTGGAAAGAAGAATCTTTCCTAACAAGCCATTATTATTACATGTAATTTAAATACAATGTAAGCATTCTGGCAAAACACAATGGTGTTCACAACAGATTAAGATCAGATTTTCTTTCACATGTTTACTGCTAAAGAGCTTTTCAAAAACACTCAACATCAAGTAACAAAATGAATGAACAGTGTTGATTGTTCATGGCCACAAAGTTACACTTAACCACAGAGTTGTAGAATATATTTGTATTGTTTGAACTGAAACTAATCTTGGCATGCTCATGAGAGCCATAAGATTAATTTCACATCTGTACATATAGCAGAGTGGGCTCTGCTAAACTTAATGGAGTTCAAAATAACTGATAATGGGCATTGAATTACATGATAATATCAAAAGGACCCTTTTTTGATTGATTTTTTTGATGGTAAAACCCTTAAAGGTGATGAAAACAATGAAAATAAAAATTAAATCAATATATTAAATTTCCCTCCAAACATTATTTAACGGCTATACACATTTTATTCAGTAACACATATTTACTGTGTGTAATTTTTATAAAATGCTTAATGCTTTTAAATTTCAATACTGGCTCATTGAAATCACACAGAACACCCTTAATCAGACATAAAAATACATTGTCAATGTATGGTCTATACAATAAATAAAGTTAATGTAAACTAGTTGTCAATATGTTGTAGGATTGGATGATAACACATGCTCTACCTACTGATGAATGTTAGTAGGTGGAGAGAGGATTTAGTAAATTCAGAACATGAACCAAACAATTAAGGAAAAATTAAAAATAGATCAGGCAAAGAAACAGTGGGACCAATAAATTAGTACAGAGTAAGATAATCAAGGAGCAGGTGAACACATTCATGATAATAATTGTTTAACAAGGACTGCAACAGGTGAAGTTCGATTGAAATTTAGTCGATTGAAGCATGGAGGAAGTGGCAGTGGAGATAGTGAACATTTGAAGCCGACCAATGCCAGTAGATGGAGCTGGCAACTAATGAACTATATAAATGGTGCTGAACAACATTCTGACCATTTTTGATTCAATCCTGTTTTGAAATTACTTGTTTTAAATAAAAGTGTTCCGTTTTGACAATAATGTTGTTTCATCAATTGGCAATCTGTGAATTGTTAAAAAAAATACATACCCATCAGTCATTTTCCTCATAAAACACTTTGTTTTCTGGGCTTGCTCACTCTTGGGCATTTACTGGCAGTTTCCTCTTCTTCAGATGTATACTTTAAACTAATTAGCAAACAGCCAACAGCGTGTTTCTGCTGCTTGAGGTGAATAAACTGAATGGTAGGGAAGACTGAATCGACAGGCCTGTCACTGGTAGAAAGTTTCCTTCCTGGAAGAACAGCATGCGTCTTAATTCTCTTTACCTTTCTGAGCATCCTCCGGGAAAATGGAGTCAGTTCGCCCCTCTTTGACTTGGATTTGATTTAACCTTTAAAGCCAGGTGCGCGGCTTCCTCTGTAAACATCTCTCGACGTATTTACCAGCAGATACAAACACGACAGGGCCGCTGTGAACCTGGCATGCATTATTAATCTAGATTACGCTTTCCTTTCCCTATGAGGAGATAAAATGCCAGCATTAAATACTTCTGTGACACACGTGGGTTAGCTTCCTTTTGTTCACTTCAGTCTCTTCTGACACACTGGCTGGCGTTAAACAGAGCGAGAGAGGCCTGTCTTTGTGTCTGTGTGAGTGTGTGTGAGTGACAGGTCGACACGGCAGCGCTGCTCTACATGCTTTCATGGCATCATGTATGTAGTGAGGGTCTGTAGGGAACGCTTTGAGCGCCTGGAGAGCTTCGAGCACTGTCAGGGCTCACTTAGAGCCGCAGAGGTGATCGAGGCTAAGTAAAAAAAAACCCGTAAAATACACCAGCATCAGTTGTGCTATTGTTTCTTCTCTGAAGGGAAAGGGGTCTAGCCAGGGTCTCCATTCCCAGGGGAATGAGCTATGCTTAGAGATGTGGCTTTGCAAAATAAAAGCACGTTTTTACATGACTTGATGTGCTTCTTTCAATGCAAGAGCTACAAATTTACACATTGTTTGTGACATGTCTTCACAGCCAAAGTGTTTATTCAATAAACCCATTGCAAATATTGAGACTGCTTTGAAAAAGTCACCTGTGGAAAGAAAATGTATATTGTTACGTGTGTTCACTTTATAGATGGATTATGATCTTTTATATTTACATTTATGCATTTGGCAAACAATTTCGTCCAATGGGACTTACAGCAGGGGAGAGACAATATACAATTTGTTACACAGTTAAAGTCTATCTCATCTTGCCCATAATTGAAGTTGTATCAACTAATCAATAAACCATAGCAGGAAGAAAATAAAGACAGAGGAAGAAAAATCGACAAAGAATGAATTTTTTTTATAGTAGGTTTTCCCTGAAGAGAAGAGTTTTCAGTTGCTTTTAGAAAGCTGTTAGGGTTGCTGCTTTCCTGATTGGAGTTTGTTCCACCAGAGAGGGACAGAGAGAGAGAAGGTTCCGCTAAGAGGTTTTCTGCCTTTATGGGATGGAACCACAAGGCGCTGTTCCTTCTCTGAGTGCAGGCTTCTGGAAGGGATGTCGGGGGGAACGTCAGATGTATGTCTGTTGATGATTGGGCCCAGGGAAGTGGTGTAGATGGAGAAGAGAAAGGGACCAATTACTGAACACTGGCAAACCCCGGTGAGTACTCCACCCGACAGTGAAAGATCTACCAGTGAGATAGGACTCAAACCAGTCCAGTACAGTGCCAGCGATGCCCATTGCAGAGAGAGTGTAGAGAAAGATCTGATTGTTGACTGTGTCAAACGCAGCAGAGAGGTCTAGTAGGATGAGGACAGATAATCTGTAGTTAGGCCTGGCATCTTGCAGTGCTTCTGTCACAGACAACAAGGCCGTTTCTGTTGATAGTCTTGAAGCCTTATCGTCAAGCTTGTTGACGAGTCAGGAAGGAAGAAAGTTGATTGAAGATGTCCTACTCGATGAGTCTGGCAGTGTAGGGCAGCAGAGAGACAGGTCTGTAACTGTCCACCAGTGATGTGTTGAGTGTAGGTGTCTTTAGAAGCGGGGGGACTTTGGCCACCTTGAAGGTGTTAGGGAAAATGCCGGTAGTGATTGAGGAGTAGATGATGTGAGTGAGGGCAGGTGTGATGGTAGGTGAGATGGTTTGTAGAATGTGAGAGGGGATGAGATCGAGGGTGCAGGTGGTTGGAGTTTGGACACCTGATCTTCTGTGGGTAGAGAAACAAGCAAGGTCTCGAAGTTTGTGGATGAATTTAGGTGCAGGGTGGTGCAAACAGTCTGTTGGTGTTGAGGGCTTTGTCTATGAAGTGATCAGCGAAGTCATCTGCAATGAGAAAGGTTGCTGGGGGAGGTTGGGGTGGACAGAAGAGTGAGTTGAAAGTCCTGAAGAGCTTTCGTCTGTTCTTGGCATGTTCAATCGTGGCAGTATGTTGTTTTAGCGTCTTGTACCTTTTAACACACAACAGTAGTAGATGTAGGTTCAACAATATATTGTTATGCCAATTTTACTAGTAATGTCAAAGTATATTAAAATATTTTAGCACTGAGCAATACGATTCAATGAGCAAAAAAAGAAAAGATAAACCATAGGAATATTTCCTCTAAATTAGTGAAAGGTTCCATCCATGACTTCTGTCTAAAAATCTACTCTTTGGTTGGACATGTAATATGAGATGTGAACTGTGGTAAAATCTTGTTGAAGTCAATTAGAGATCTTTATTGTTGAGTTTCTCTGGTTCTCTTATATCAATACATTCATATCTCTCTTTAATGTTGCATGCACTTGTCACAGTGGGGTACAAGATGGGGAACAAGGATTTATTAAATGTAGAAAATGACAAAGTAGACCTGACAAAGAAATATTTGTCACAAAGAACTTAATATAGAATATAATAGAATATATAATTATTGTCATTGTCAAATGTACATCAGAAAGTAAAATTACTCTCCAGTATGTCCTTAACTCATTCAGCCTAAACAAATTAAGTTAAGTAAATACAAGCCATTTACACAATTAAAATTACAAAATGCCCTATAATGCACTCCATGCATGCATGCACCCAACAGTCTTATGCATAAAATTATTCTCATTGTTATTTCCAGTATTTTTAGCAGCATTTTGTCTGGATATTTCAATGAGATAATAACTTAAATGTGCAAGAACAAGAATACAAAAGGAACAGGTGATCACAATCAAGATAATGATCAAATGAAACTTGCAGGAAGTGGCAGGCCAGGAGTCAATGGAGCATATGTGGATGAATCACCCAGAAAAAAATAATTTCTTAGAAATAATGAGACTACCTAAATGCTACACAGAACTAAACATGACTTAAGCATTGCATTTGCTCACACTGAAAAGTGGGAATGGCGGATGTTTTACATGTGAAGTCAATGAGAAGTAGTGGAGCAGATATTGATTTTTACAACACGGAGAATTTCTTGCTGTGCCAGACCTTGCTCAGAAGAGAAAAAGTGAAAAGGTTAAAGAATATGGTGATTTTCTAGTTGTTACATTCAAAACTCATTTAACATTATAAATATTCAATATTCAATATTATATTCTGATAATGTTTTTTGTAAATTCCCAAGTGTAACACAAGACTTGCCCCATACTTAGAAAATAAGTATGTAACACAATGTAGCAACTGAGAGAACAACTACTATCTAAATATAATACGAGACTGAGAGACTGTCCATATACATTAAGATGTATACAAAATGTATACATTAAGATGTCTATATATATATATATATATATATATATATATATATATATATATATATATATATATATATATATATATAATTTATTTATATAATCAGGTTATTGTTAATGAAATTGCATCTTGGATTCAATACACTTATATTTTATACAATTTTATTAGTGTTACTTTGATTTTTGTATCTAACATGTAAGCAAAATCTTTTTAATATTGTGCTCTCTTGTTTTTATCATTCAGCGACCTTGACATCATGCCATGTGATGAGGCATAAATATTTGATAAAGGCATGCCAGACACCTCTATATGATCATGTTCAGCGCTTGAAGACTATTTTATGACCCTAGAAAAAAGGCAGTATTCCTTTATATTTAAGTTATTTCATTCAGACAATTCATACCCAGCCTAAACATGCAAGTTATAAACATTTCACATTTGTGTGGCTACATATTGAGTTTTTCCTTTAAATATGAATAAAACATATTAGGCAAAGGATGAGATATTGATTCCAAAAATGAAATAACGAATAAATAATCCAGTGAATCCTTTCCAAATCACCTATTTATGAAAAGCAATTTAACCTCAGCCAGTTGTCTGTTCTCAAGCGCATATTAAGTATTGTCGGACTTGCTTTTAAAAAGACGGCTCTTTCAGCACAAAAGGCCTCCCATGAAAATCTGAATGAGGGGAATTGCTAGCACACAATGAAGCGTTGGCCCACATTTACCTCTAGCAGACTCTCCAGAAAAGATAAAAAGCTGACACCTCTAGTGCTCTTTCTTATGGGCTACAATGTGCACCTCTCAGACCATTCAGAAACAGGAAACATCAAAAGATCGGGTCAAAAAGATGCAGATATCTGAACGCTGGAAATCATCTTAAACACACACACACACACACACACACACACACGCACATAATCGGCCATGTGTTGCATTTATACTTTTTAAGGACATTGGGTGAGTTACACCCTTTATTGACGAGGGTTTTAATAATGTGCCGCTATCTTGTAAAGTATCTTTAAGTGAGTGCAGAGGTAGCAAATTTGACTCATTAAAGGAACATAAAATTGTGTCTTTGTGCATGACCTTTTGTTCCGCATCTTTAGAGAATTCTGTTACTAAAGAGAGCAGTTTTTGCGAGAGGAGAGAGGAAAGACTCCACGAGTATTGGGTTGCCATTGGGAACAATGCCGACAGGTTCAGCTTGCAGAGCATGGGTGTAACTTAGCCTAGAATATTGCGGATCAAAGCCACATAAACAAAGTCGGTGGAAATGGTGTAAGGGTATATGAGATGCAGAAAAGAACACAGTCATGAAAGAGACAGAAACTTCAGGCAGAGGAGGAAAGGCTACATTTTTGTCACTGTGGCAATTTTAAGCATAGCTGTCGAACGAAGTGAAAGAAAAGTAAACAAGTCCAGTTCCTCGTGAATAATAATGGGATGCTAAAGTCAAGGTAGCAAGTTGGAATCTCAGGGAAAGTGAGATCTGATCAGAACGGTTTGTTCTATGCAAGTCATTTCTAATTAAAACACCTGACAAAAGTAAAAATGTATAGCTTTTATTTTACCAAAAAGACTAAAGCACCACAAAATAAAATCTAATTTAATAGTTTTTCAAATAATTGTTGCAAAATGTTATGTATTTTTTTCTTCTTTTAAAAGCTTTTAAATATGGAAACTTTTAGGGTTTAATTGCTAGACCATAGCTTGGTTAAGAAATGTTATGTAGATAGACAATTAAAAGGTTTCTACACTCTTTCTAAAGTAAGACCTGAATATGGATTTTAGAATATGGATATTACTTATTTAATATGTACATTTGTCTTGTGTAGCATTGCATTTTTTTGAGACACCAATGTTGTTGTTTTGGCGGTGTTTTGGATTTTTTTTATTTTATGCAATAAAGGCTTCAAATGTTTCACTCAACATGTGGTGAATCTATCATTCATATTCAGTTTACTTTCTTAAACAAATGGAACAAAATATCAACATAAAACAATGGATTGATGGAGAATGGGTGGATGATTAAAGACATTTTGGAACTTTTTTTGGACATTTTGGAATAGTAAATGTAAATAATAACTAAATACAAGTACAAATACAAGTTTTTCTGCTGCCAGATAATTAAAAGTTGTAAAATGAATTTTATCTGTGCATTCTGGCCTGCAATATTTTTTAAAGTAAGTATAGTTTTTATTTTCTTTTTGTTTGTCTTAATCTTCAGTTTATATTCACTATGAAAGTTTCACTCATTTTTTACTTGATTCTCCAAGAAAACACATCTTGAACGTGCCTAAATATTGAGCATACTGGAATAGTAATCATGAAGATATTTTCCTTTAATCTCGGCCATTACAAACAGCATATTTGCAGTATTCGTACTGACCCAAGCTTTTGTTTTCAATCAATCAATCCCTTTTTGAGAGGGTCCTTGCGGAAGAACCACATTACAGGAGTTCTAATCAGTCAGTAGAAACAAGTGACTGTACCAGCAACTTACCATGACCCTAAGTATTTAACCCTTTCTTGACACCCAAGTCAGCTGATCCTGAAGCGATAGAAGAAGTTGGAGCTTAAACAGAGGTACAGAGAAATTTCAAGGCTCCTCCCATTAGGCTTTGCAGCATGTACCCCTTGCTTTCTTCATTCTTAAAAGCAGTGTAACAAAGCATCTAAGCTTTTCTTGATGATATAGGAAATATGGTTGTTATATTATTTTTTCCAAAAGCAATATTTCAGTTTTATTAGAATTTACCAAGAAGCATATAATTCAGTTGACCTATTCTCAACTCTTGAAATTATTTTCCTTTTTTACCCATGATTAAAGATACTAAATCTTTACGCTCAGGGCTACATCATTAACATCTCAGTGTGAAACTTTTATGATGGTAAAATTGTGAATGGCATCATGAGTATTAGGTACAGCTTGCCAACAAAGATGGTGTCACTAAAAATGTTATATGAAACACTCATGCATCAGTGGGAACTAGTCAGAACCATTCAAACACTGGGAACACATCCCACATTTACAAAGCATGTTGGAAAATTTTCACAAAAGGCTTGCAAATTTGGAAATGACCAAGAGTGAAGGTGCATAAATGATGAATTGTAGCCATATATTTTGTTCTTCCAATTGAATGACATAATCTCAGTGGCATCTGTGTGACCCTCTAACCTTTTTTAAGTCTTGTTTTATTGCAAAAATATCCAGTGTTACCTTCATCATTAATACACACATACAATTAAGAAAGCAACCCGTCAGCAAGTTGGAGCGCTCGATTGCTTTTCCTCCTCCCTGCTGACAAGCGGCGAGAGGCAGAAATTTCCCTGCATGTGCACACGCTGCACACCCTGACCCCGCTGATCTGGACAATAAACCCATAATAGCCCTTTGTCTCCCTGAGGAGAAAACACCAGCAACCTGGGCCACTTACGAGCACCCCGGAGCAGGTCTAGGCTGCATCAGGTCAGCGCTGGAGGAAAATAATAACTCACCTATGAAGCCTGACTCACAGAGAGCTGAACAAACATATATGTGGACCTGTCAAAGAAGATCCCACGCTCATATCCACTGTGTCAGACACCAGTTGTCAGGTTTGACCAGCTTGATCTCCTCAGCATCTCATTACTGCCCTTATGAAATGCTCTTATGGGCCGACTTGATCTCCAAATATGAGTTCTGAAGATGAGCTGTTGTTTCCCCTCGCTCGCTCCTCAGCCTTCTTTATTAGCAGCTAAGCTCTTTACACTTGTAGCATATTGCAGTAGGTTATAGGACTAAGCTTTATTGTCCTACATTATTGAAAATCTAGGCCCTGAAAGCCGGCCCCAAGAGGTCAAGCTTTGTCTGAACGCTGCCTCTCATTTCTCCACCGGCAAAAGCTAACTCTGAGGAAGATTGAGCTGCTAATATACTTAAATCCATCTTGCTTGACTTAGCACAAACTCGGACCTGTCCCCATGGCTTCCCCCTGAGCTCAAGTAATTCCTTTATAACATACAGGAGCAGAAACTATGACTTATGAATACACGGACACCCAGAGAAGTCTTAGGAAGAAGAGGCCAGGTTTTATGAGCTCCAGGAAGTCATATCTGAGACGAGAGTCACTCATGTCAGAATGAGTATTAAAACTTGCTGTCCGAGGGGAATTGGGGATACAAGTTTTTGCTCCTTGTGGAAAAAGCATCAGTGTTCAGATGTTCTTATTAACTGGAGTTATTATTAAGAAGAAAGGTTCGCGTGTGAATGCAACAGAAACAATGAAAAGTGTGGTTTCTTAAATAAATGGTCCCTTTCAATTAACTGACTGCAAACAAAAGCATATGTGCTTCCTTTAACTCAAATGAGGGATGCAAATTTCAGCGAAGCAAGATAGAAGTCCCTCTGGGTGTTAAAAGGAATGGAACACTGTCATCTTGTGTTCAGTTTTGGAAATAGCATGTTTAAACTTGGCAAAAAAAAGTAGAAAGTTTTAACAAACTGACAAAAAAAGATAGATTTGTCAAAAAAGGGCTTATACATGGATAATACAGAAAGTACAAACACTGCAGTGATCAAATTTCGCTCATCCCCTGAACGTAACTCTTAATCTTCTTTGCTTATTGCTCAATTTTGAACCACCAGAACCGGAAGGGTTCTAGTCATTCCAAATGTATTCCATTTAAGGAGTATGGAGGTCCCAAGCTCTAATGAAAGTTAACTGCAGAAGAATTAGCTTGAAACCTTGGCCAGACATGTGAAGGGTCTGAATGCGCAGAACCATGAGATATTTCTGTTTTAATAAATATAACATTTGGACAATTTTGTGTTTTCTGTTAATATGGGGTTGTGCATGTACGTTTATGATAAAAAATAATAAATCCATGAAGAAATAAAAAAATTAAATGATTTTAGCAAATGGCTCCAAAGTAAGGAAGAGTGGAAAATTTGAGAGGGTTTGATTACTTTCAGTACCCACTGCATACCAGTTTGTAAATCTAAACTCATTGTATTACTACTTTCATTGAATAGCAACAGCATATGTAAATTTCCATATGTAAATTAACTGTCAAAACACATTTCATTCAGTGCGAGAGTATCATTTATCCAATGTTATTTGATGTAAATCTAATAAAAAAAACATCAAATCTGTGTTATTGTCTCATTTGTAAAAGATTTTGAATAAATATATTACCACTATACACAATCACTGCACTCTTTATAACCTTTAAAAAAAACAGTGACTCCAAAAAATGTGTCATTTACCTCTGCTCCTCCCACTGTTAATTATCATCAGAAAAGCCATTGAACATATGTTTTCAGAGCCAGTCCTCTCTCGAATTTGACTTTTCTTAAAACCAGCTAAAAAAGTGTTGTTTAAGAATAGATGAGCAGATTGGTCAGTGGTGAGGTGCTATCAATCAGCGGAGCTAACAACATTAAAAATAGGATTACACATACATCCATAATTGAACTTGAGGCAAGTTTTGATGAGGAAACAACACTAAACATGCTATAAATGTCAGAAAAGCCCTTTAGCACCGTTTAAAGGGCATCTTTAAGAGCTACTCCTATATACACCATATATGAGCTGAAAGCTACACAAATAAAATGAGCAAACCCAAGCAATGATTATTAAATAAACAGAACATTTTCCAGGATCTCCTGTGTATTTGAAAGACTTTCATCTTATGTTTGTTTTTTGGAAATGGCATGTTTAAATGGAAAAGTATATAAAAAAATTAGACTTTATACAAACAGACTAGGTTGATGTAAAAATAATTAATTTTAAATCAGTTTTTGAAATTATCGTGTAGGCAACAAAACAATTGTTTTAAACAGCTAGGATATTTTTATTTTATTAACAACAGTTAAAGCATATCTACAAATTTTTACTTACTGTAAAGCTTAGAAAAATATGCTTAATATTTCATCTAATATTTAACTTGAGCTGGAATCTGCCAGAAAGTCACAAATACCGATAAAAATCTAGAGGATTTATATAAATGGCAGATGATTTTGTAGCATTTCCTGTTTATTCAGGCGACTGTCATCCTGAGTTTATTTGATGAAATAGCATGCTTACATTTGCACACAGAAACCACAAAAACTGGAGCACTGTAATTAAATGAAACTTTTAGCAAAAAGCATGGATTGTGTCAAAGAAAAGTATGAAAGAAGCTCTCAGTCAACAAATGAGAAAAAAAATGTTTATTGATCCCTTGATCTGAAAAATAACCAATCAAAAGACAAGAAGGCTCTCTCGGTATGTCCAGTTTTAACCACTTTTGTGTGACAAAAGTAGACCAAGCTCACTCTTAATCTATTGATTCAGACAGATATGTAGAAGAGTAAGTAAATAGTGGCTCTAAAATCACAATTTAGTATCAGAACATTCCCAAGAAATAACAGAACCAGCATTTTATTCCTCTTCATGTGGAATTTATAAACATTACAAGAAATACTTAAAAAGACTTTTAATTATTACAATCGATGAAAAAACAGCTTTTAAATGGATTAAAATAACATCAAATCAAACAACAGTTACATCTCTGTTAAAACACTTTCAACAGATCTAAACAAAAGCCATTAATTCTTGCATTTAATACCCAAAGAAATTGAATTTTTGCTGAAAATCTACACAGAAATGTACTCCCTCATTATAAAGTTTTAAAAAATAGCTTTACAAAATTAGTACCATTTACTTTCATTACAAACAATGGTAGAAAACAGTGCAAAATGTTAACACACTCTGTCCAGTGTGAGCATCTTCACTCATGCAGTCTTTAATCACAGGAGTATTCATGCTAAGTCAATTTCTTCCTAAACAATAACAGCTACTCCTGGATGTAAAACGTTACTTGAGCTGGAATCTTCTAGAAAGGCACAAAGCACGAGAGGAAAACCCAGACGGTTCATTTAAACGGCAGACGATTTCCCAGCATCGGCCGTTTATTCAGTCGATTGGTTTTCTCCAGGAGTCATGGGCAATGCTGATCAATAGCTCATGATGTGGTTTATATGGCCCTGCCGGAGTCATACAGAGAGAAACATTGACGTGACACAGGTCAGCTTCACTCAACACTCAATGCATTGTATGTGTAATGTTCATTAACCCCTGGAAAATTGATATTCATATATGCTGACTGTCCTAGAGTTACAATCAGCTGCTAGCTGCTCGGGCCTGCAGGGGTGGGGGGACGTTCAGCGTGTGTGTTGCTTTCTCGTCATGAATAAATATTGATTTGCAGGAAGTGCTAAATTTCCAAAGGCAATCATTTTGCTTGCATCAACGTCATCCGGTGAAAGTGCTGCAGGTAGGTTTGAATCAAGACATTGATGGATGCGTAGAATTATAAAAGTGACATTTTATACATATGTTAAACTATACTTAAATATTATCCAAAACAAATACCATCATCATATGGATGGGTGATGTGACAGAAGCGGAAAAGAGAGAGAGAAAAAAACACCCAGAACTTATTTTTGCTAATGAATCACCATTTATCATGATATTAAAATTGACTGATGAAAGAAAGAAATACAGACTGAAAGAAAAAAGACAAAAATGAACAAAGGAAAGGAAATATATACATAGTAATAAACACTTGAATACTTTTTTCAGGGATTTAATGTAAATCATATTTGCCTAAATAAAAAAAATATTAACATTAACTAAACATAAACATAATTAAATAATGTGATGCAACAATCAATGTAAAATAAATACCACTTACATTTATCAACTAGTTCTATAATTATTTATTTGTTGAAGTTCCAACCTTGTAGGTATGTAAACCGATGTAAACATTCAAAGAAAATTCAGTTACAAATGTGTACTTTAAATATTCCCCTATATATTAGTCATTCAAATTACAAACATGTCAATCATTGAATTGCACTTTTACATTTCTGATTAAAATGGTTAAACCAATAAAAAAAAAAAAAAAAAAAAAAATTCTGCCTGTTAACATGACTGTGTTTAATCACATGACAGTGTAATTGCAGTTACTTCGATTTGACAATTGTGTTACTTCCTATTGCGACTTTATAAAAAAAACGCACATTTTTCAGCCCTACTTTGAACCCTTCCTCAGATCTGATTGGACAAGGTTTTTTGGAGGGCTGAAAAACTGGCCAGATTAAGTCCCGAAGTTCTCTAAAATAATGAAGTTAATTGATTAAAAAAAGAAAATAATAAAAAAATATAATAACCAGACAAGGCAGGGGAGTGTTCTTATACATCTGCACTTAAGTTTCACAAAAATTGGGATGTTCAAAGAAAATCTGTATGGGAGCTGGTGTTTGCAACGCTTGATGCATTGACTAAAGCAAGTGTGCACAATGTTTTAACAAGAGATTCACACAATTGTTACTACTTGAGTTCCTATATTTTAACTGATCAGCTGTTTAATTGGAAGCCAGCACAGACACTAAAAGGTGGAGTAATGACTGCTGTTGTCTATCAGCTGATTACTTTTCATTATATTCTAGAAAATTGTCCAGTTTCTTTGCTTCCTTAATACGACCATGTTCTGTGTTTCCCCTAGGGTTATATAACAAGCTTCTGACTGGCTCTAAAGGTGATATAACCTTAGATTGCCTCTGCTGTGACCTGGGGCTTTATGGAAAATAAATTAAATCTAAAATCTAAAAGAAAGTGTCCTTGTTTTTATGGGGGATGTGTTAGTTTGTGCACGTAGATCGTATGGGTAACATACACATTCAGGAATAGCTGAAGCACTTCTTGCTGTTTTACACATGCTATTTCCTACAGTATCTGGGAAAGGAGTAATGTTTTTATGGAATCTGACTGATTCATCGGAGATTTTTCTGCTGCTGAGCCAGAGGAGCACTCTGTTAGCATGTACACATCAATCAGTTGATTTAAGAGCATCTTGGTTAAAAAGAAAACCTAAGTTCAGCTAACAGCTTAATTTTAAGTCATGTTTGTTTCTTTATGTCATGTCAGCAACAGATGCTATCTTCATGGCAAAAACTTTTATTTATTACACATCATAAATACACAAATGTCATTAAAAAGCATTAACATACATTTTTTTAAATTCTGTTTAATATGTTTAATATGCGTTAAGTAACCTAAAATGTTGTCAGTAAGATTTTTTTAAAAAGAGCTCTTTAAAAGAACATCCACTATAAAATAATTTCCTTCCTGAATTTAAATGAAAAGTCAAGTATATGCTTTAATGAAAGAGGGCACTGACAGGGAGGGTACAGAGGTATTCTTCTTTAAATAGAAACAATGAGTCTTGTGTGTCCAATTCAAAATCTTGTAAAAACAACTTGGCCCAATCTAGTCTTGAACTGACTTATTTTATCATTATTTCTATTAAATTCAAAGAGAAAGTTGAGGAGTGTTTTTTTATGAGCTAGGACTCAGCTTGTAATGTAAAAAGCAGCTCTTGCAATAGAATGAGCATACTTTATTTAGGGTTAAATAATAACAGATATGTTTAATATTATTCACTGGCAAAAAAATATTCCTCACTCCTCACTTACAAGCGTTGGACACGTGCCTTTAAAACAGTAATTAGTTATAGTTACTTTTCACAAATAGTAACGGAGTTACACTATTCTAAAAGTAACTAATTGCCAGGGAAAGTAATTTTTGCGTTACTTAAATTTATCAAATAAAATAAATCTAAAACTATTCCACAACCCTAACATTTTTTAACTTGACGCTTTTCAATAATATATATTATCATATAAAACACAAAAGCACAGTAACTGGTTTAGAAATGTAAAGATTTATTGCACAGCGATAACTTCTAATAAATTGCATATAGCCTCTCCCCTACTGTAAATCACTTTGGACAAAAACATCCGCTAAATGCTTAAACGTAAATGTAAGAAACTTACCAAAAAATCAAAAAACTAATTATAATAACTACAAACATTAGCCACTACAATTTTGGTGGTGCTGTGTAATAATAACGTTCGGTGCTTTACTAGAAGTTACAAGTCACCGACGCAGAAATACTTTTTTTTCCAGGGTACAAGTTTCTCATTATAAACATTCTTGCCTTTCACCTGATTGAGCGAAAAGTAGCGCTTTTGCTTCCAGTTAGCAAAAGCTACATTTAAAATGGCTTGTCATGGCTTTGCCTCGAGCAAATGATGAAAGCTAATGATGGTTCCTGTCATGTGTTTGTGTGTAAAAAAAAAACACACCCTACGCTGTCTTAAATGGCAAACAATTGACGGTCAGCCAATCATCATGTTCTTCCAGTTACGCCACGTTCACAGACACACAAATCATCAGGATTGACTACATGTGACAGGATGTGTCCCTCTCCTGCCAGGAACATGCATACATGGTTGAGAGATGCTGCTCGCAGTAAAACCACTTTAGTGTCTCTCTGGTTGAGAGATGCTGCTCGCAGTAAAACCACTTTAGTGTTCTCAAATGTAGGCTGCTATAGTACCATGCATTGTATGGACAGTAGTGTTATAACAGAAAAACACTAGTTGGATGGATAAACCGTTACTGGAAAAAGTAGCAAAGTTCTCATTCATGTACACTGCGCTCTAGCACCACCCTCTCTCTCACTCTCCCCCTCTCCACCAAGATCCTCTCTTGGCGATCGACCATTCTGCTGTGCTCCTGCTCTATGAAAGCACTTGCCTAGTCCTATCCCCAGAAGCTAGGATCTGCAAACTTTTAAATCCAGGCTTAAAACAGGCTTTGTCTTATTGGTTGGGTGTCTCTTATCTGCTTCTATTGTTCTTTGTTGTGCTCTGTATTTTAATACTATGTAAGGTGTCCTTGTGTGTCATGAAAGGGGCCAACAAATAAAGGAATTATTATTATAGAACTTTTCTTTGGGACAATTTCTTCTGGGCCCCTCGCTTTCAAAACGACACGTATCTGCAGACCGAGATCAGCATGCAGGTCAATACCTTTCCATAACCACAAAGGGGCAAAGATCACATCTGCACCCCACAAACATGATGCAGATCCAAGGACAACAGCCTTCTCCTCTCTCTCACTTCTTCTCAAATAAAGAAAACCTAAGCCGGATGAAGTCCTCAACCAATCAGATACACAAAGTAAACAAAACAAAAAAATATGGGGCTTACTCAAAATTTACTACAAAATTTTTTCAAAGATGAATTCATCAATTTGCAAGACCTAAGTCTTTGAGTAATCTAGTATTTGAGATGAACAGACAGTCTTTTCTACCCTCCGACAAGTATATAGTGCTAATGTAAATCATTGATTGAATCTTCAGTTTACTCACTCAAAATATTTATGGTAGATATCCTAACACATAAGAGTTGAACACTGAATAGTCAGTTTTATTCAATGCTCAACTGGCTGTAATCCAGAATTCCATGACAGAATTACTGTATTTTATAAATGAAGATGTTTTCCAACACACAACAAGGATTCAGTCCCTGGTAATGAGTCAACACTAAATATAGCAGATGAATAAGTTGCGCAGTAGGTAGCACGGTCGTCTCACAGCAAGAAGGTCGCTGGTTCGAGCCTCGGCTGGGTCGGTTGACATTTCTGTGTGGAGTTTGCATGTTCTCCCCATGATCGTGTGGGTTTTCTCCAGGTGCTCCGGTTTCCCCACAAGTCCAAAGACATGCGGTATAAGTGAATTGAGTAAGAACGATTGTCAATAGTGTTAAAGATAGTGTGAATGTACATAGTGTGAATGTTTCCCAGCGATGGGTTGCGGCTGGAAGGGCATTCGCCGCGTAAAACATATGCCAGAGAGTTAGCGGTTCATTCTGCTTTGGCGACCCCGAAAGGGAAAGAAAGCCGACATGAAGATGAATAAATGAATAATATTCTTAAGTAATAATTTGCTATTACACATTTAAAAAACATAGCCAAGACCCATTTTAACTGTCTATTGCTCAAACTATTGTGAACAATTTTAACAACATAGGGACATTCCAACTACAACTCAATTGGGTTCAGATCGATTTAGGCTTTTCAATGAGTTTTGCTAATGAGGTTATGAGCCCTCAACTGTTCTTATTTTTTTTGTGCTGCTGACACAGATTGAAAGAGGGATAGAAGGGATTAATGATGGGGGAAAAAACAATCAAGAGAAGGTTCGAAAAATCACTTACAGGTTCTCCTGCAATACACCGGGGGCACAACTGCCCTCTTCCTGCCTGTCCCAGAGTGGGCAACACCTGCTGACAGACACAGAGATGCACAGGTTCAGAAAAAGACAAGCCATCAGATTTGCACCATCAAAATTAACCTGCAGTAAGACCTCTTGGGTTCAAGGGATAAAAAAAGAAAGAAGTAGACACATGCGATGGTGGCTACGTTTGTAGAATACAGAAAGCAAGGGTATCAGGAATAAAGTATGGTGGATTAATATACTGGATTATTTGTTTTTAAGTGTAGAAATGAAAGAATAAAATAAAGTCTCTGATGGTCACTGAAATGATCTACTGTGTTGCATCAGCTTCCCTGTCAAAATAACACTAAGTTGAACCTATGAAACTCAAGTTTGTCTCAAACGTTAAAATAGTGTACTTATTTTTAATAGGAAAACTCAAAGTTAATATTAATTATGATCAGAGTGCTTAGCAAATTTCGCTAGAAAAAAAATAATAATGGTGTCCTTATGTGGTTTGTGATGAATAATATAATAATGTGTGTTTGTGGATACAAACAATACAGATGCTTTTAATAAGAATTTTTTTTGTGAATAGTGGATATAAAAGAAAGATTGCCATTTTTATCCACATTTTACAAATGTTGAATTACAATACATTAAAAAGGAACAAATTTAGATCATTTTATTTGTTTATTTTAGCACATTACTTAATGTATACAATTGGAAAATAATCAATAAAGGGAGCTGCATTTAATTATTTATTTTGTATAGTTTTTTTAATAAATGTAATTATATTTTCACTAATGACATCTGTGTAAACTTGTTATTAAAATTAAATGTATTCTGCTATTGTAAAACATACAGCTTTTTATGAACTAATTTATTTAATCGTATTATGATATCTTAAAAAAAAAAGATCTTAAAATGATCTTTCAAATAAAAACACAACGTAAAACACACACAGGCCTAGCAGTAAAACAGAGTAGCTAACAGTTTGTGACCTTTAGCCCTTAAATCATTTATATGGGCCACAAACTCAAGAATTTCAGATAAGAACAATGGGAATGTTTATAACACAAAAAAAAAATTCTTGAATATGAAAACAAACAGCTTAAATAAAAGATAAAAAGCAACAAATGAACATTTAAGATAATAGGTTGTGAAGCAGCGTTCTGGACTTTAAGAGGATCGAACACCTTTTAAATAATTTATTTTGTATCAGATTGTTTAGCTATTCATTTACAAACATCATGTACTGCTTTTTGTATAAGACAAGCAGCCTTTCACTTCTAGCAACAGTTTCAGTTAAAAAAGGGAATGGCACCCTCATTTATTCAGAACAAAAATGCAAAAACACAGAAAGAGAATTCCAGAAAAAAATCAAGATATTTTAGTTTACATGAAAGAGTAAAATTAAATGGTGAGACAAAAAATATTTACTTATATTTAATAACAAATAAGTAACAGATTGTATTCTATTCCCAAACCTTACTCAGAAATAAGACACTTTACCTAGAGCATTTTATTAATCTGATATAAAATGTTCTTAGAGTTACATTTATTTGAAGGGCCTAGAACTTTAACGTCTGAGAAATAATACCATGCCAGGGACATTGGCAATGAGTCCATTATGGGTGGTGTGGTTTTGGGCATCCCACGTGTCCATTGGAGTCTCCATCACACTGGGCTCATCCTTCTCGTAGCCCCCCACTCCATTGCAATGCCTCTTCTGTGAAAGACAGAATGATTCATACTCATCATGCCATGGTGCAAACATTCTTAATAAGTCATAAGAGCTATTTTCAGATACATCAGCTGGCTCTTTATTTTTATATACACTAATAATAGCAACTCGAGACATTACTAGATTTGAAAAAGGCAAATGTCACAGAAGGTCAAGCTGCAAAAACAACAGATTTGGAATTGCATACATTTGCCATTTCCCTTTCTGAAATTAATTCCTTTAAAATGCACGTTACCTGCTGGTGTTGCCATTCTTGAAGCTCTCCGTTGTGCCTTCTCTTTGTTTGCATAGGACTTTTGTAATCCATTTTAAGTAGGTTAATGCGTTAAAATCTGAATCTTTGAATTCAATTTTTAAACTTGCAAAGCGTGAAACATCCTTCCATGTGGATCAAAACACAAAAGAAGTTACAAAAAATAAAATGTCTGAAAATAAGTAGATAGTGTGGAATCTATGTTAAACATAAAGAGTATCTTTGATCATATTTGATTTCGAGTGGAAAGAAAACGACTCTATTGGGTCCCTTCTGTGTGATTGTATCTCTGATGGTCTTACTTTTATCAGGCATGATAGTTCCTGTTACAGTTCAAGATGATAGACTGACATCAGCTTTAGCCTATCATTGAAAAGTGAGGCAGTTGAAGGCGGGGCTAACTGAGAAAGAATTGTATTACTGGACGTGAGTGAAGACATCCGCCATGGAATTTAAAGAAACAGTGCATATAAAAAGAAAGTCACAGTTTGAGTTTACTGGCACTGACTTATTGTTGCAGTTTAGATTATTTTCGATTCAATGTATTCTACCCATGCAATATTTTCAATGAATGAATTTATAGATAAATATAATTCCTGAATTCCAAACAGAATATTACCAGAACGTTGGAAAAGGTATGAATACAATAATAATAAAAAAAGCGATTTAGGGTTTTTATTTGTTTACGTGGCATAAAAGATTTGAAGTAAAATAAAGCGGCTCACATACTTTTTAACAATTGCATAAACTTGCAGCTTGTTCTGCTTTATTAATTTTCAGTCCAAATAGCACAATTCTATCTTCTAAAGAATCAAATATGTTTGGCAATTTGCTTTTTGAATTGATCAATAAGCATACAAAGATCAATTGAATTAAAGAAGCTGTGTATATTTTTGTTTAGACGTAGAACAATATATCTATCACAGATAACGTTTATAGATACAGTAGTAACAGTTATAACTTCCACGGTTATCAAACTATATTGTACACGGTTTTCCTTAATTGTTTAAAAAAACGCCACATGAATGTATTTTGTGTACATCATATTCAGTCAATGGCGAATATCATTGGCGTGTTTTCAACGCTTGTGTTTTCGATTAGCTGTGTCTGTCTTTCGTCTTTTTCCTAATGGAGCAGTCGGTATTCTGTTAGTAATGTCTAGCAGCATGGCGAACCTCACGGACGCTGCTTCATTGCAACAATTTGAAGATGTGTTAAAAACAAACAGCAAGTAAGAACATTTTACACATTATATTAAGTTTGATGTGACCTAGTAATCAAATCCCAACTGGTCTTTGGCTCCAGAGTAATCGCATGTGTGTGTGTAATCGAATAGAATGAAACAAACGATGGCCTGTTCAGACAAACTGTTAACGTTAACGTTAGTTGATAAACAATGTTATCCACTTGTTTTCCTTCATATAACGTCAACCACAGATATACCACTGAGTTCAAGTGTCTATATTGAAGTAAATGGTATTCTTCCTGTCCTTTCGTATTTAAATTTTGGGAGTCATTTAGTAAGATGCCATTTGGGGAAATATTTTATTGTTTGCCTTAATGTTCACATTTTAATGTCATTATACAGAATAAGTTACAATTTTTGGTTGTCAAGCTTATTATCAATTACATTTTGATGGTTTATAACATCATAAACAACAAATTTAAATAAATACATTTTTGCCCCCGACTTGACTCCAGTTTTTGTCAACTTTCCAAAACATTGTACTTTATATTGTAAGGTACTGGTACTGTATAACGTAAGCATGAACTTACTTTATAAAATAACGTTTTCTTTCCAAAAGTTTGCAATACTCTTTTGAACCAATTCTAGGTCCCTCACTGTTGTCCACTTCCATGCACCATGGGCTCCTCAGTGCTCACAGATGAACGATGTGATGGCAGAATTAGCCAAAGAACACAAGCACACCATGTTTGTGAAGGTAAGAGCACTGGCAGAAATTATTTTTTTGTGTCAGGAAGCAATACACACGCACAAACACACACATATATATATTTCAATAAATTTATTTCAATAAAGAAGCAAACCAAATGCTCAGAATTATATTTTACCTCCTCCTTGACTAATTAGAGTAAGACAGAAATTGTACCTGCTGTCTAGGATTAAATCTACCTTTCACGGTTCCATCAGGTTCCTCTACTTGCATGATAGGGGATATGAGGTTTTCTCAGGAATACAATTTCAACTTTAAGTTACCCTGTAAATGTAGTTTTTGGACCCTTTTGTAAGTAGTTCTCGCTGCAGCCTGTTGAGCAGTATTAATGTTACATCTTTGACATGGAAGTATTTTTACATGCTTCCGTCCTTAAGTGCAAAGCTACAGCTCCACAAAATAATTTGTATACAAATAATTTTAGCACTCAAATTCTGTGCCATTATACTCAAATTTAGGGCATATGTGACATCACATACCAGGTCTGCCACTCCACTTGCACATTGGCATTGAATTGTAAAAATCACTGAAACTTTGGTTATTGTTACATCAAAAATGCTTTAAATCTTTGAAATCAAGCAGAACTTCTTGTGTAGATTACAAGAATAATAATAATAAGCCACACAACACATCCGGTGCCTGCCGCTCCCCTCGCCCATAGACATTAAATGATAGAATGCGCCGAAACTTTGATTATTATTACATCAAAGACACTTTAATGTGTTTAAAATCAAGCGGAACCATGCCAATAGTCCTTTGCCAACACTTGCATAATTAAATTATTATTTATTTTTGTATTTCAATAAAAGAGTGAAACAATACAGCAGAAGGTGTTGTCCAGTTGGTCTACATTTTGCTTTCACTACTCTTACTTACAATACTGCGGAAGTTTAATGTTGTGATATCTTAATGTTTGGCATGGATTATTAAACCATTATCTTTGACCAATATTAGTCTTATTTAAAATATATTGATATTTGCGCTGCAGACAGCATTTAACAATACTTCGACCTGGCGTCACCCTTCCCATAGTAACTTAGGCACTCGCTGTATTATGAAACCTAACAAAGTCTTACTTCACACTAACTCTTAAATGTAAGCTCCAGATATCAACATAAATGAAAACAGGTGAATGCCAATGTGAAGCTTCTGGTTTCATTTTAATGTGAAAATATAGATAGAAAGGAGACTGTAAATCTGTTGCTTTCCATAATCTGAATTTTCTCCATGAAAATTCATGCTGTTTGTGACTGAGGTCGCACAGGGTGAAGAAACAGACCTAGGTCAACACCTCTCAGCCAATCAGAGTCCAGTATTCAGACCGACCACTGCACAAAAGGGATTAATAGAGGCATGGAGGTGGAGGATTTTGCCTTGCCTCATTTTTGTAATCGAGGTATTTGAGTAACTCGAGGAGTCATTTCAGCCCCTGTTGTGTTTGTTTTTAGATAACATTATTGTGACGAGAGGAGTTTTCAAACTTGACTGAAAGTGTTAATAAATACAAATAAAACATTTTTCCAAATGCAAATAACCTTTTAAATACAGAAATAATGTCATAAGACCAAATAATTGTTTACACTTGGCTTGTGCTTGATCATGAGAATACCGAGAATTCCCTATCATTCCATAGCTGGGGTGCCACACCCTGCCAAGACCTACACACGGCCTACCAGGAAAACTTCAAAAGAAATATTTTCGCTGGTATTTTGCACTGAATACAGGATATGCTTCATAATTGCAGATGCTTTTTGGAAGTTGGGGATTACTACTAGGGGGGGACATGTGTTAATTACTATTCCACTATCCCCAACATCTTCCCAAACCTGAAAACAGAGGGGGGGGGAAACTGCACACTTTTGTCAAAGTTAAAAACTTTTACTACATGAACAAACATTGCACTGCCTCGTGTTTTGTTGGTGTACTTTTATGACTACTCTGGGATGATTTCTGAGTCTTAATTTGGCCAAAACTTTCTCCGTCTCACCAACTGGAATGAATCTTTTTGCGTGTTTTGGAGAAAATCTTTGAAAACTTTTAAAAACGTTTTAGAGGTAATGTATAGGCAAATATACTACCTTTTCCTTGAGGTTATCGACAAAGTTATCCACTTAACTGCTGTAAAAATGTATCAGGTACATCATTTCCAATAGTTTTTTTTTGCATAAATTGGTGAATTAACCTTAGTACTTACTAAAAGTACCAGATATTTTTTTTAATATTCAGGGTTTTAACCCTTTAATTGCTTCATTTGTGTATGATTTTTAGCCTTCAGACAAAGATTTGTTTTATTGGCCATGTGGATATGACTGATGGTTTGCTGATCTGAAATATGTCTCGCTCTCTCTTTCTGTCACAAACTCTACCACTCTTTATGTAGCTGGAGGCAGAAGCAGTCCCGGAGGTTTCTGAGAAGTACGAGATCACTTCAGTTCCCACCTTCCTCTTCTTCAAGGTAATTCTTTGATGTTTTACCAGTGTGAGTTATTAAAAGGGTTATAACACTTACTCAGAATTTATATATTTACAGCTATAAATTGACTTTCATAAATTAAGACTTTACCTTGTTACAATGTAAGGTAAGAAAGGTTGAAAAATTAAAGTTGGGGATTGGAGATATATTTTGAAAGAATAAGACAAATGAAATCTCTTATTAGAATAAAACAACCAAGAAACAGTTAAAATTCCTGTTTCTCTCTCTCTCTCTCTCTCTCTCTCTCTCTCTCTCTCTCTTTCTCTCTCTCTCTCTCTCTCTCTCTCTCTCTCTCTCTCTCTCTGTGTCTCACACTGACAAGCATCTTTAAAAAATAATGCAGTTTTTTCACTACTCACTCTTGGGCGTTTTTTTATTTATTTATCTGTTCACTAAAAACCCTTAGGGGGGTGAAAAGATTGACAGGTTGGATGGTGCGCATGCCCCTGAGCTGACCAATAAGGTACAACGGCTGGGCTCCAGTGGGGGTGGAGATGCAGGGCTGGGGGACATCCCTAAAGAGGATCTCAACCAAAGACTGAAGAGGCTGATCAACAGTGCACCCTGCATGCTGTTCATAAAGGGATCACCCCAGGAACCTCGCTGTGGTAAACACACCTTTTTATGTACACTCATGAACTAGCACAGGGCAGGTTTGGCCGCATGAATAAGGTGTAACAATCTGGGCTGGGTTAAGCACTGTGTGTCAATGTTTGCCAGTTATTTCAGAATGGCGCAGGTGTTGGCTCCGTTTTTGTGACAACATTTTTAAAATTTTTGCTAGCGGGTGTAGTGTGATCTCAGATGTTCTCAGGTGATGGTGTTTTACTTCTGTTTTTTTTTTGTTTTTTTTTTTGATGATTAGGGAAAGCACAGACATTGCCAATATTGTTGGCACTCCCACTTTTCTCAGCTGGAATTTTGTACCACTCTTTCTTTGCAAACATGTTTAGGTCTCACATATTGGAAGGGCACCTTTTTCAAACTACATTTTTAAGATTTCTCCAGCAGTGATAGGTTGGTCGGTCTGTCTGTCAATGTTGTTATGTAGCACTTTTTTTAGCAGTTGCCTCAAAGCAGCTTCACAAAGGTCTAGTGTAGATTAAGTTAACTTTTTGATTAATGATATATGGGGTAGAAATAGAACTATCATATAATATTACCTTAGGGATTGTCGTATGAGGACATTCATTAAATTGAGCTGATTTCAGTAATTTCTTGCAATAAAACCCTGGTTTAAACCAATTTTGTGGGGAAATAAAGTAAACTTGACACTTGTTTTTGTATTGATGTGGGGAAAAACCTCCCCAGCATAAAGACTATTTGAACTTAAGATCCATTGACAAACAGATTGCCGGACAGCATCTGAGAAAGTGATTAGAACTGTGTAATATAAACAAGTGATTACAATCTGCTTTTTCTGTGGGATTTAGATCTGGATTCAATACTAGCCACCTCAGAACTCTCCTGTGCTTTATAGCCAAACATTTCTAGGTGCTTTTTAAAGCAAGGGGTAATGGTCCTGCTGGAAGAGCCAAGGTCTCAGCTAATTGACATTTGGCTCCTACTGCGCAGTGTGCGCCCTAAAACCCTTTAACAATCATCAGATTCCTTTATGATGCCTTGAAAACTGTCAAGACATCCAGTTCTAGAGGCAACGAAACATCCCCCGAAACATCATTGGACCTCCTCCATATTTAATTGTAGGGACTGCGTTTTTTTTCTTTGAATGCCTCATTCCCCTTAGGTAAACAGAATGATGTGCTCAACCAAAAAGCTCTATCTTGTCCACTAGATGTTTTCCCCTAAGGATTTTGCATTACTCAAGTACATTTTGTAGTCAAGCGCTCTTTTGGATTTGCTTATACACCATCCAGACTATGACAATATAAGGGGAATCTATATCTCTGTGCACAAACTTGCAAATTTAAAAAGTTGATATTTTTCTGCTGCTTTGGTTTATCTCTCTGTTGTCCCTGCTTAGTGTTGAACACAGACACACATTGCAAAGACTATGTTCATTTATTTCCTTTTTATCTCTAAACTTGTGTTCATGCAATACATTTCTGTAATAAATACTGGCAACGATCTTGGCCATGACTGTTTTCACAACAGAAGTTGAAAAACATATTTACAATCAGCACTAGTGTTAGCATAAGTTTACAGATGTTCTGCTTTTTTTAATGAACTAATCCTTCCCTCTGATTGTCTAGAAACACAAAAACTGGTTTAAGTACTCAAAAACTTTACCAGTGTTATTAGTAAACACCATCTGAAATAAAACTATCTAACATAAATAATATAATTGAAAGTAATTCTAAAACACAACAAATTTGGTAAATAACATAATTTAATACACATTTTAATATAATGATATGTCACTATATCATTGCAGAAAACTTAGTTTCAATATTTTATTTTTGGCTGTTAGGTTTAATTTGTAAGTTTGATTGCTTGCTTGCTTGCTTTAAAAAAAAATGTAAACAAGTTACATAAATATAGAGCATTATTGTAAATGCGCAAATATACATGTAATACGTAAAAAAAAAAACTTTAATGTTAATAAAAATCTGCTTATCTGATTGTCTGTTGCTTTTGAACTGTTTCATTGGTTTTTTTTTCAAAGATGGAAGAAATCGTAAGAAAACGGTTTATAAATCAAACATTGAAGTCATGTGTTCGGCTGTGGCAGAGGCTCCATTACAGAAATCATGACTAAAGTGAGGCTTGTTTTTAAAAGACAAGTTATAGATATTTAATACGATTTTGTTAACTGTTAGCCAATAACCAGTTACTTGTAATATACATACTACTCTTCAAACCCTAACATTGATGTCATAAAGCATAATAATTCTATAGCTGTAGTTAACTTCAGGCGGTTCAAATTATTTCTCTGACTTCTGTGTGGTTGGCTGATTTCCTGCCATGCTTTTCCATCTTACAACACTTGCTCCTCATGTCAGGGATTCATGGGTCAGCGCTGGAATGCGTCCTCCTGTTAATTTCACCAGTTGTTTAAACAAGGAGATCCTGATGTTTCAAAGTGCATGTTTTGTCATGGACTGAGGCGCAGTTTAGTGCTTGACGTCTCGCCTGTGTAAAGAGGAATGTCTGGAGGATGGCTGGCGTTTGCCATCTCCAGATTAAAATAAAAAGCACATTGAACTCTAATCTCAAACGTGATGTAGTGCTTTTTAAGCGCTGCCATCTCCTCCAGCCCTGCTTTATTAATAGAAGATCCTCTGAGTTTCCTAAAACCTGTTGCTTGCCGCTGTTGATGTTATTTGAAGCCTTGCTAGGTGTCAGTGGGTCGGTCTGGCTCTTAGATATTATGATGTTAGAACTTATTGATGTTCTCATTCGCTTGGCTGAGATCCAAATGAAGAAATGATGCACAGAGAGTAAGCCAGGCCTCTCGGTAGCATGCATTGGGTTTGAAACATAAACTAAAATCACAGAGTGATCAAGTGTTGCGCTAGCTCTAACTCTGAAGCAGCTATGCATGTCAAATTAAAAGGTTAAGGGGGCGTGCATCATTTGAGATCTCTCAGCTTTGCTTGTTCTGAGTGGGCTCCTCTTCAAACGAAGTATGAGACTGGAAGATCACCCCTCTCCTGGAGCAGAGTTGGCCTAAGCAAGAGCTCTGAGGCCCCTGTAGAAGCAGGCAGAGAGGGGAAAGAACTGGGCAATCAATGCTGCATGTCTGGTGGAGTTTGCCCCGAGCCAGAGAAAGCAGCTGCCCGCCTGTTTGCCCGCTCTGATGGAGTCGAGCTAATATAGCAGCAAATGCATAAGCACAAGTGAGGCGCCTGGAGCTGTTTTATAATGAATTCCCTCATGAGCCACACAAGATGAGAATGGGTGTTTTACCGCAGGGGCTACAGAGACTACACACATCACCTTGCTCATCTTTCTCTCCAGAACTCTCATCCCACCTCCTCGTGAGCAGCTTTCCTTACTTTTTGTTGTCTTTGTCTCCTCCCATCTAATCTCTCTGTCTATTAGCATTTTTGGCATGTTGACATACCATGTGAACTGAACTGCAACTTAAAATTCAGTTATCAGGAAATGATGATTCTCTGACTGTTTTAATGGAGAATGAATACATGTGAAAACTGAACAGGGATGATTGTAGATGTCAAATTTGCTTACTGTCTAACATTGAAATCAAATCATAAAAGGCAAATTCGAGGAAAAAAGAAAACATTATGAAAACCAAGCTTTATTCATTTAATTTCGGAATTAGTTTTTGTGACAAGGCACAATTTCATATCACTTGAGAATAAGGCTCCCCAACAAAAATAAAGAATAATAGCTTAATATTATATTAGATTATGTTAAAGTTTGAATAAATAAAAAAAATTCACAATTCTTATCAAGATCAAATCTGAAAATTTGTCAATTTAAAAAAAAGTGAAGTGAAAAAATATCAGAAAACACAACAATTTTTAAACATTTTTGAAGCAAAGTCAAAAAAACTATAACAAATGTTAAACTAAAGCAACGAATATGCAAAATAAACATGAAAAACTAAATAAACAAGCAACAGGTCAAAAGGGAAACAAATTTGAAAGTAAAACAGACAAAGGCAGAGAATAAAAAACAAATTGGAAATTAGAACATGTCAGAAAAGCCTACTCAAATATGAAACCAAAACAACTTGCAAGAGTAAAAAAATGTGAATCCCAAATAGACACATTTTAAACCAAAACAAATCATGCAATCTGAGCAGTATTCATTCACTTCACATTCACACAGTGGTGGTGATGAGGACCTTATATCAGTAAATTGAGGCTAAACCAAAAACGTAAAACAAATGTGAAACAAAAACAATATCTCGACACCCACAAATTTTAAACAAAAGACAGTGCAACACAAGACACAAACCAGAAAAAAGTATGTTTTGAATAAGATATTTTTCCAGTGTAGCAGGTGAAAAAAGAAAAATATTAATACCGAAATAATATTATACCCTTTTGAAATGGCCCTTCCCCTTTGTACAAAAGAGAATTAGGACAAAATTCCTAACCACAGTAGATGGTTAGAAATGGAACATAGCATAAAAATAACAATAATAATAATAATGCCTTCAATTTATATAGTGCTTTTTCTAGACACTCAAAGATACTCTACAATTCTCAGAGCATCAGTCATTCACTACACACGCACACACACACACACACACACACGCGCACACACACACACACACACTGGTGGTGATAAGCTACCTTAGCAGCCCAGCCCTCAACTCCCCTAGAGCAGTCTGACAGAACATGGCTGCCATTTCACTCCTGCCTCCTGAGCACCGTCAAACACACCATCAGTCACGCACATCCATACAGGACAATGCGGGTGTAGTGTCTTGCCCAGGGCCACAACGGCAGAAACCGCCAACCTTCTGGTTACAGGGTGACCAACTCCACCACTGCACCATCTTTCAGCTTTTAAACAAAAAAGAACACAAAAACACGTTAAATGGAAAAAATTGCAAAGCATGTTAAAAAAGTTATAGTTCTTTTTTTAAACAAAATGTTCCATTCTTCTGCTAGTGAAAAATAAGGTGTTTTTTTTTCGTGAAATGTTTTATGCCCTTGATGTCTTCATTGATCTTTTCCCTCTGTTGTTTACAGGGTTTAGTCGTCAAATTGTTCAGATTCTGAAGGAACAGAACGTACACTACAGCAGCTTTGACATCCTCTCAGACGAAGATGTGCGGCAGGGACTCAAAACCTACTCCAACTGGCCCACGTATCCACAGGTTTACGTCAAGGGAGAACTCATTGGTGGACTAGACATTGTGAAGGTAGCCAGAAGTGACACTATTTTACATTATATTACAGTTTAACATCCCTAGCTACAGGTTATGTATATTTTTGTAATAAATACATCTTTTTTTATTGTTCTGAAAGCCTATATGATTTTTAAAGCTTTTTTGTATGGCAACTTTAACCTTAGTGTTGTTAAAGTGCAGATGGAAACTCAACTTTTATAAACAACAAAATAATATTAACTTTTTCAACCTTTTTATCATCATCAAATAATATAAAATGTGTTAATCATTTTAACCCTTTTATGCAGATTTTTTTTTTTTTAATTAACTCAGACATTTAAGAAATTGTGTTTGATATAACTTTAATTGTAGCAAACTTTACAAAATGTTTAATCCATTTAAATGTTTATTATTTTATATATTTTGTAATTATAAAACTATTTTATGAAATATAAATTTTATTACATGAAATAAGCCTTTATGTAACATTAAAAATGCTGAAGGTAGCACTTAAGAATGGAGAACAACACAACAAAAAATCTCAAAAAATATTTTCGAAATAAAACATCTATTTTTTTACAATTTAAATGAACTTTGCCTTTCTTAAAATAATTACTTTTTAATGAATCAAGTAAGTTCAAATATAGCTCATGTAATATATATTTTAAACATTAATTTTAATATAGTTTTAACGTCTTAAACATTGCATTTACAGGTTTTCTGCAGGGTCTTAAAAAGCCTCAAATTTAAAAACCTGATTTTTAGGCCTTAAAAAGTCTTACGTTTACTGTTTTAAAAAATATATATGTTTTTAGATGTTTTTTACAGGTGTTAATTTAGTTTTTAGTTGGTCACCTTTATTCATTTAATTCCACCATATTCCACTGCATTGTTGGGTTTCCAGCAAACGGCAACCATGAACCTATTTTGCCATATGTAGGTCTTCAGTTTAATTTTTAATGGTCTTAAAAGGGTCTTTTAAAAAGTCTTAAATTTGAAATTATTATATATTCTTATATATTATAAATGAAACCTTCTGAAACCCTGTACAATGATAACCCGAGATATGACATCAATCCTTTCTGTTGTGGCTTTCATACGCTGGAGTTTTCGCATGTTGAAGCAAGTTTTGCATGTACACTGCTAAATCTGTTCCAAGCCAAACAGAAATAACACTAAAAATGTAAAATAACATAGAAAAATAAAGTAATATTAAATCCTTAAAAGTATGACATAGGACATTGTAAATCTAATAAATAATGAATAACAGAATAAAATAAATGAAAAATAATAGACCTTGCTATTTGAGTGAGGAAATGCGGCAATATGTCGGAGGAGGTGGTTGTGGAGGAGAGCCTTGACCATAAAAATACGGTTTGCCAAAAACAACATGAGAATATTCACGAATTTAGGACACCAACTACACAGGCGTGAAGTGAAAATGTGCTCGAAGAGAGGGTGATTGCTTCTGGGAAGGTGTCATAGGTATCGTCTGTCCAATAGGAGGGCAGGATGCTAGGCATGAACACACAGCATCAGGGCAAGAACTGACCAATAGGAGAGCAGAACAGTTGGTTACGAGTTGATTGCAGTCACGAGAGGCACAGTGTTGTCAGCCTTTGAAATTACGTATTTCGAAAATGTACACATTTGCATTTTTTTGTATCTTGGAATTTTTTTCTCATGGAACAAATTATCCTTTAAGTGGCCTTTCGTGTCTTGGATTTTTCGTGACGTGAAACATTCATATCTCAAGGTACCACTGTATTGATTTTTAGAAGGAAGGTAAAATTAAATTAACCACAGAAGCTGCCATGTCAATAAAAATTGATAAAGAAAGTAAATACAAGTGCCACTGTTAATAAACACTGCCTAATGATGCATCGATCCAATATGGATAATCAATTAATAATCGAATCATTACCCTAATATCCATAATCGAATCGAATCTGGAGTATTCCATAGTTGGAATGTTTGTGTGTGTTCTCGGCTGGTTGTTATTAGCTGCATGTTCTTCTACATTCCCACCGAGATCATAGTGCTTAAAAGAAACAGACCCCTGCTGAGAGAGGAGGTCTAAATTAGCACTTACCATCCTCTCCCTTTTGTCCTCTCCTTCTCGAGTTCTATCCTCATTAAGCTCCTGAATTTACCTGCACTGAGCTGGAGCTCCTCATCAGGGAGCTGTTATTATGAAAGAACAGTCTGCTCTTGTGTGTGTGTGCGGTTGAAAGAGAGTGAGATTCAGAGATGCTTCATATGCTTCACAGGAGCTGGTGGAGTCTGGTGAACTAGAGAATACCTTCCCCAAGAGCATCTCGCTGGAAAACAGGTAAAGGCAGATACACAGAGGCGTTTTTTCCACTGGACACGTTTAATCACTCTCTCCTCTGACAGACTGAAGGCTCTGATCAATAAATCACCCGTCATGCTCTTCATGAAAGGCAATAAAGAGGTGGGTGAACTCTTTTTCTTCAACACCTCCTTTTTATTTTCTTCCAACACTGTGTTTTTAGGAGAACAGAGGCTCCTTATATAGGTTTGTTTAGGAAAATAAAATGGTCTTGGTCTTTTTTTGCACTCTGTTTGTACAGTTAGTATTGATATTGTGTGATTGTTTTGACAAGAAGGGAGTAGATCTCGACACACTTTACAATCAAAGCTTTAAGAAGTGATAATTTAAGGTAACTTTTTGTTATGATTAAAATAGACTGACGGGACATTTTATTTTTAGGTTTGATTTAACAAGATACATTCAGTGTTTTAGTACATTATTGTAATATGATTTATCAAATAAAAAGATAATTCCTTATATCTATAAAAGTAAAAAGGAGACATCAGTGTTTAAAAACATTACTTACACATGTACATACACATGTATATCAAATGGTTTCTGATGGCACCACTATATATTGTCAGTTACACAGAAGGCTTAAAATCTGATTATTTCTTAGCAAACTCTCAGATTCCTTGTGGCTTTACAAGGAAAACGGATTGCATATTTCTCCATACCTGTATAGTAAAATTGACTGCTGGGACTATTGCTGGGCATTTAAGATCATAGTAGAAATGTTCTCGTTAAGATCATATAGAGAGCCCTGATAACTTCCTGAACAGTGTGTTACTGACTGCTTTTCTGACGCTTGGGTTTGTTTATTTTATCCAAGTTGGGATCTTGTGGGATAAAATAAAATAACTTGCAAAGTTACTGCTCGGATAATAAAACCACCACACTTTGATAATAGTATTCTGAAAATAAGCTATATTTATTCTGTTGCATTCTTGCAACTCCACTGCGAACACTTTGTGTTTACATGGCATCATCTGCTTGAAGGCCAATTTGAAACCGATAGAAAGCAGGCAACTCTATTCTGATTGGTTTAGCTATTTGACTGGCTTCTTTTTTAGCCTATGGAAACAAAGTGAGCAATATAAAAAATGATGACAGCTGCAAAGGGTGATTTTGTATGTTTTAAAACACATAACCAACTCAGTATATCACTCTGTATATAGAAGTATATAGTATAATAGAAGTCTAAACACGATTTTTGTGGAAGTTTACCACAACAGTCCGATCTATTGAGCTCGGATACAGTTCTTTTACATCATGAACAATTTACATCAGACAATTTACAGCTTAGTAAAAGTTGGGCTGGAAATGGAAAAATAATGACTTTAACAGCAAAAGCAAGGTTCGATATGTCTCAGTGTAGATTTATGAGTCTCCTGAACTCATAGTTCAAGTACCACTATACATATGAAAACAATAATCAGTAATAACAAAATAAAAAAGTTTGCTGTTTTACAGGTTATGAATATATTTTTATAACAATTGATCTGAAATGGTATCGGTGTCAAATTTCCATCGTTAAAAATAAATAAAAAAATCGGACTGAGATAAATCTCATGATTAACTGTTCATGAATAACTGTTCATGGTTTAGATGGCATGTTTTTGCCTATTTTGTACAACTTCAACTCTAGAGCAAAAACTTGCTTTTATTTGTACCAGAATTAAAAATATATATATTTTTAGCAGTTTTACTTTTTGAAGTTGCAATACAAATATATAATATATTACATAAATAAAAGTTTAGAATGCATACATCTAAGTTTGGTAGTAATTATATTAAAAAATGAAAAAAATAACAGGAATGTTCTCATCCTTTTTGTCATGTTGATAAAAAAAAGAATATATATATATATATATATATATATATATATATATATATATATATATATATATATATATATATATATATATATATATATATATATACATGTTTCTTTATTTTATTTTTTAAGATGTTTGTGTGTGTTTGAGTAAAAAGCATGCCTGGAGTGTAGCGGCTCCAGAAATCGATGCCGGGCGTCTCAAGCGCTGACAGACCTGCATCTCTCTTTCTTTAATGGAGGAGAAAGACCCCTCACCTCTCTCCTCATAACTGTATTGATCTTTAACACTCACACATGAAAGGCGCTCTCTGCTTGAGTTTAAAGTGTTTCCCCAGGAGATCTCTCTCGCTCTCTCTCTCTCTCTCTCTCTCTCTCTCTCTCTCTCTCTCTCTCTCTCTCTCTCTCTCATTGCGATAGTTATTCAGACTCACTTCAGAATATCTTTTGTCTGTGGTTGTAGTTGTTCGTTTGTAAATGAAAGTTTGCTGGTTCAGGCCCAGAGGAGCTTCTCAACACGTCTCATCTAGTGTGTTCTTTGAGCTTTCAGACATCACTGTGTGTTTCATGGAGATAAAACCTACTTCCTCTGATTTGCTTCACTTCACTGGAGCCTTTTATGATGTGAAATGTGTTCTGGTGTTTTACCCTCTTAACTCGGTCTTTGTGAATACTCAGGCTGCCAAGTGTGGATTCAGTCGTCAGACTCTTGAAATAATGAACAGCACTGGGTGAGAAGTATATATACACGTTCAGTTTCGAGTGATTAATTCATGATTAAAACCCTAAATACATGCGATTAACGTGTGAAATGTTTTGCATTGCTTTTTCAGGGTTGAATATGATACATTTGACATATTGGAAGATGAAGAGGTAAGAGTTTCTTTTGTTTGTGCACAAAAAAATAGAGAGTGTAATGAGAATGTTTGCATTTGGTTTAAAACGACGTCTCAGTTTTTTTGACATTTATCTGGGGAGGACTCGGGTTGAAAATGAAAACTCTGCAACAAACTAAAGTTGCATGTCTAAATTTCTTTACAAGGATAGGTTTACCTCATCAAAAGAAATGTTTTCTGTGTAAAACTGTTTAGCCGTTTTTTGGTGGTGACATGCAACTTTTGAATTACATTTCCTAGGACAGAAAAAAGCAGCAGGTTGTTTCCTATTGGTCATGATATAGCTCAAACTGTTAGCATTATCAATGGCTAAACTATGACGAGCTTCAGGAGCATCTCACAAAAAAAAACATCAGCCCTTATCTATGGATCTCATTGTCGTTAATTCCAGCAGTAGGTGGTTGCGTTAATGTAAACATCCTGGTTTAATTTCCTGAAAACTTGTTTTTCTGTGATGCTTAATAAGGAACAAAAAAGTTAAACATCCTACCTTCAAGCCATGAGATCGTCAATAGTAATCATCAATAACAATTGATAACTAAAAAGTATTTTTGTTGTTGACAGAAAAAAGTGCAGTTTAAGTGTCAAAATATGGTGCATCACAATTTTTTTTTATTTGGTCCAACAAGTAAATATTTATGGCCAAATTAAGACTCAAAATCACCCTCTCGTGGAAGAAAATAGTTTCCAGATACATTTCAGAGAAATTGTTTGCCAATATTGTATTGCTAAAAATCTACTAAAAAAAGATATTGTTGCCAACTCTTGTGCTGAGAAGTTTCTTAATGTTGATGCTTATTAACTTCATTAATCAAGCTGTTTTTGAATATAATTGAAATGTCAGGACAAATGGTGAAGCACTGAAGAAACCCAAATATTCTGTTGTTGTTGTCCATGACAGAGAAAAAGAGGCCAATCTCACACTTGCTCACAAAAAAACCCCAAATGGAATTGGTGAAATCTTGGTCATTATTTGCTTTAATATGTTCAGTATTCAATTTGTAAAAAAATAAAGCCAATGTATAATAAATAAGAAATATGCTTAGAGATTAAAAAACTGTTTGATTAAATTAAAGACGATGAACTAACTTCCCTGATAACTAGGCTAGCATGATATGAGTACTGATACTTTTTCCACAGATATTTACTATAACAACACTAATAACAATGCCTGTTCTTTCCTGTGTATTTGTACATATGACACTGTAAAACTACAAATTTTTGCACAACTTCTCTGTATTTATGAAAAATCTAATATTGTTAACACTACTGCAAGTGGAAAACTCTTACTTCTTCCTTGTGTGTTTATTGTAGTACTTATATTGTAACCTCATCTCCTCTTGATATATACAGAGCAAAGTTTGCAGCCTACCATGCCTGTGTTGATATCAATAATTCCACTATTATCATAAAGTATTTTACCTGAACCTAACATTCCGTTCCTTCTGTCCTGAAACTTCTGTTGCTGATGTCCCAAGGTATTGGTCTGTAGTATCAGCATGTACTGTATTTATGAGGACTAGTACAAGTATTTGAGCTTGTCATCTAGCCTGACACTAATACTAATATGTATATAATAATACTGATATCAGTGCATCCCTGTAGGCAACTCAAATCTATATTCCAAAATAATCTGAATGACAACATTTTCTAAGGCCCTAATTTAAAAACTCCATAACCTTAGCCAAAAAATATTTAGTATCTAAATTCAAGTCAATTTAATAACACGTCTAATTAAACCAAACACAAACTACCAATACACTGATCAACAAAATATAACTAACACAAAAACTTTCATTTGGTGGTTCAGCTAGTTGAGTAGAAATCCAGAGCTTTTGACTCTCTTGTAGCCAAATTAGAATGAGATCTAAGATCTTCAGAAACTCCACCCTCGTATAAAGGCCAGACCCACCAATCAGCCAATCAGCAGGGTCTTACTTACCAACCACAACAGCCAACCCTGGAGACAAACTACAAAGTTTGGGAAACTAACGACAGTACTTGGCAGTACATCAAGTACAGTCATTCATTTTTTTACTTGTTATTTTGAGCTCTCCAGATGGTTAAGTTCTAAGGCACTTCATTAGAGTTTGTGAAAGCTTACATTGAACATGTAGACGTTTCTAAGTGGTGTAGTTTTAACAATGATTGCTGTTTCTGATGGTGTCTCCAGATAAGGCAAGGACTCAAGACCTACTCCAACTGGCCGACGTACCCACAGCTGTATGTCAAAGGAGAACTGATTGGAGGACTGGACATCATCAAGGTGAAACACATTTCATATTTATACAAGCTGAAAACGGCTCAGACGGTTTTTTTTTTTTTTTTTTTTTTTTTTTTTAATTAAGTTATATATATATATATATATATATATATATATATATATATATTTTTTTTTTTTTTTTTTTATCTAAAAATTTGAAATTCTATATTAACTCCTTACCTACTGAGTTTAGAGGTTGCCCTGCAGGGTGTAGTTTTCGCCAGCAGAGGGCAGCAAAAGCTTTTCAGCCTTACAAATTACATTGTAAATAATGTACGGCTTTCAAATTTTTATTCAACAGGAGCTGAAAGAGAATGGTGAACTGGTGTCTGTGCTCAAAGGAGAAAACTGAGAAATATTCCAACACTGAAGAGCGTGAAGATCATCTACTTCTGGACTGATTCCTGTTCTCTCTCAAGTCATCATTATTCTTACATTACACTTGTTCCTTCCAAGTCACCACTTTCTCTGAAAACAGAATTCCTTTCAATCTAATAAAGTTTTACAATTATCTTTGGATTTATGTTGTGTATGATGTTGGATTTATGTTCATGTCTGGTGATGGGATTTATAGTTGTATCCAATTTTTGTTGCAATTTAATGCTGACCCAAGTTTTTGGTATAAGATTAGCCTTCTCAATTGGATTTAATTTTGGTCAAAATGACATTGGCAAAAACTTCTACCTGTATATTTTAGCCTGTTTCATTGAAATTCCTGCTTAAAACTGTGTTGATACATTTATTCAACCAAGTCACCTGTCATTTTACATAGTTACTGACACGTTTTGAACTCTATCATGAGCATTTGAACTAAATACTGTTTGTGGTGTTTCTTGTTTTATCTAGTTTCAAAAATGGGGTTTACCTTGATGCTGTGGCACTAAACGAATTGCTTGGTAATGAACTGTTTTGAAAACGCTACTGGTCTAATGTGAATTAATGATCTTTGCTAAACTACACAAAAAGTGTTATTGCCATCAACAAAAATGCCAGATTCTAGAATGGTGAAACTTTATTAACTGTAGATTAAGAGCAGTCTAATATAAAAGAAAGTGTCGTTTTCCTGTTAAATGACCCATATATGAATTCACTGATTGCTCAACAAGCATATATTCATCCAATAGTATAAAATTTTAATAGGTTTCTATTGGTTGAAAGTATCTCATATATTTGAAGGTTTGTCAAGGTTTCCAAATGCGACGATTGAATGCATTCGTTTGAATAATTGTACAATAAGCATTTAATTGTTCACAGGTGATTTGTGTAAGCTGATTGGGGAGCCTTTAAATGTGTTGACATGAGTTAAATCTGTTTCAAATTGGAGCAGGTCTTGACATTGGAAGTAGTTCTGTATTGATGGACTTCGGATGGAAAAGGTTTATATATATTTGACTTGAGATTATTTCCCAGTATTGATTAAAAATATACTCTTGAAAGCTTCTTAAGCATCAACTTCTTTTACTTATTGCAGGGTCCAGCTTGTCTGGTTCTTATTGGTTCTCTTGAAACATGAGTTTGGTCAAAGTGGGTATTTACAAATAATATTGTTTGTGTGTGTGTGTATATATATATATATATATATATATATATACTTTTTGTTAATTACTACTTTTTGTTAATTACTGTTTGTCATTTAGGTTTGCCATCTCCAATTGCTCAGACCAAACAGGATTTGTCTGTGACACCGCTTTTTACATCGTCTGAAGTTCAGACACCTCTTTTGGAGGCCCAAACAAGTGGGATAATTCCAGATGTGAATTCATTCTCCTCTTTGCCAAATAATACAAAACAAGGTGTTTCCAGTGGTTATGAAACTGTACCTGGGGGCCAAGAAGTGGATTCATCTGGATCTGTAAAGGGCAGTGATATGTTTGCTGTCCTAACCAGCCAGTCTCAAGGTTCCACTGGTCAGACTGCATCTAAAAGTTCATCTATTAGACAACTATCTCCGATGCAGCCAATTAACCAGAACATTGGACCATCAACCCAAAGAAAGTCTTCGTTGAAGAGATCTAGAGTACCTAGTAGATCAACAGTGGCATCCACAAAAAGTACGGCTCAGTTTAGCAGCTCAAACAATGAACATAGTCAGAGCTTGCCTCAAAATCATTTCAATCAGCTTTTTCCTGGGCCGGTTTCTTCTGATGGAGCTGGGTCTGTGTTGCTTCATAGTTTTGGGCAATATCACAGTGGTTTATCGTATGTTCCTTTTCATTCAGAAAGTAACATTTTATCTCCCATGTATACGAGTGGTCCTGACAGTGTTCTGGTTACAAGTGACACCTTTTCCCCCAGCCAACCTGCTCAACAGCAACATTCTGCTAATTGGTTGCATGTGACTCAGACCTCTGATACTGTGCCATTGCAAGATACCAACGCATTGCATTTGGTTAACCCTTTCAGTGTAACGCCTACCAATGTAGATTCAAGTCCTGGCTCTGTTCTCTCAGTACAGCAAAATCCTAATGACATTGTTCCATCTAGTCCACTTCAGAGTACTCATTCCACTTATGGATTTTCCCCTTGGGTTTCCTCCATCTATATTTCCGAGCTTCCATCTTTAGATCTGAGCTCTCAAAGCCTGGCTGATCCCGAAATGGTAGGCTCTAATCCTATACCAGTCCAGACAACTACCCCATACATTGATCCAGCTACTGGGGCCATTTTCAGACAAATGAGCACTAGCGCTAGATCTTCAGAACTGGACGATATAGCGTATGGTCATGATGTTTTAAGTGGCCATCATTCTCTAAGCACCCCAACACAATGGCATTATCCTGCTGCTGTTTGGCCACCTGGCTTTTACCATCCTAATGCTGTATTATCTCAGACTTCACATGATTTTGCAGTTCCCTGTAGCTCATCTACAGTTGGAGGCCCTGCTCAGATGGTCTTTACCCAAGGAAATGATTTTGGATTGCCTGGTCTGTCCTCAGTTGGAAGTGCATACAGGCCTAATGTTCAGTTGGGAGGTTCTAATTACATTCCTGTGCAATCACCTTCATCCGTGCATAGCTCATCACCACAATTTCAAAGGACATTCACCCAGCATGGCTCAGTTTCAACTCCAGGTATACAATTGCACAGACATGGATCCCCAGGTAGATTATCCCCAAGCCAGCCATCCGAAAGGCTGTCTTCTACTTCTGGGTTGCCACAAGCACCTCAACCTTCTGCAACACAGTGGTTTCAAGGTTACCAAAATAAAGGTCTTGGCGCTTCACAGAGGACATCAGAGATCTCACAGCCAGGATCTGGTAGCCAAATATTCCTTAACCAGAGAAAGACTACCTTTACTGAGTCTTCTCAGCCTCTTCAAAGTATCTCAAGCCAGAATGTCCGTACTCCTTTGCGTACAGAATCACTGGTTTCAAGTCAGTCTAATCAAAACCCCCCAAGGGATTCTTTCATGTATCAGAGGTGGTTTTCTCAGACACTGAAGTCCCCAGGTTCTCGATCCCAAGGTTCCCAAGCCTCTCTTACAACAGTACCCCAGACAAAAACTTCTCCAGTTAGCGGTAGTGCTTCCTTCATTCCAGTCCAAGATAACTTGGAAGCGCAAAGTTTATTCTCTAAATCTCAGATGTCAGGGCTCTCAAGTACAGGGCTTAGATATTCTCAAACGGCTTCTGCAAGTGTAGGTGGTCATGTTCCTTCTCGTCAGTCGGTTCCAGTTCCTCCTCTCCGAAGAGGATTTACTACCCGTGGAACATTTTTTCAACCAGCATCCCGAGTCCAATTTTCTGGACAGCCTTCTAGTTCATCTCTGTATGGGGCTTCAAGTGGCTCTGCTGTGACTGAAGTTAAGGGAGCTGCACATTCAACTTTAAGACAATACTTGTCATCTGTAAAAGGCTAATGGATTGTAGCAATATTTAGAAAAATAAAACAACTCATCTCGTGGATGTTTTATGGTTGATATTTTTATTTTTTTTCTGTGTGTTTTTGTTTCATAGCAACAGTTGTGTAACAAGTATAAATTAAGAAGTACTGCTTTACAGTTTTAAAAATCAAACAGAATCCAAAACATAAGTTGTCACATAAAATTTTAAGACTTAGATATGGTGTTTGCAAGTATTTTTTGTGTTTATGTTTTGGAAGTATGCAATACTTGCTTTTATGGTTTGGTGTACATGGTTTATATTTAATATAATAATTCAAAAGAGATGTAGTCTAAATATAAACACTGTTTAAATGATTAAATTGCAGTAAAGAAGCAACTGTTTTCATTGTTTTTTTTTTATATAATGCTACTCTAAAGGTTTTTTTTTAACGCTTTATTGCAATTACAAAACTTCCTCTTAGGGTGAATAATAAAAATGAAAAAGAACAGATGAAAAATCTTTTGAGTATGTTTTTTTTCTGACTTTGAAGAATAATTTTCTTGCTGAATTTCACATGTGCACAATCCAGTTCAGTTTATGGTCTTAGGTGCATTAATTAGCTTGATTAATTTGGTGATAATTAAAGAGTTGACTAAATGAAAGTGGTAACAGGTGAAGTCTTTAAGCTTAATTAGTGTTTTATAGCGCTAATTGGTCAAATACTCCTTTAAAAGATAACACCAGCTTAGTCTTCATATACGTGACTCAACATTTGGAAAAGAGTGCATGTAATTGGTTAGCACATATGGTCAAAGCCTTGACTGAACAGTAGATATGACAAGGTATGCATTAATGTGTAAATAAGGATATGTTCTTCTGAAAGAGGATGTTAATGTGAACTTGTTTTGCAGACATGGTGTACTTCTGATTTTAATGATCTTTTCAAACAATGACTTTGGAAAAAGTAGGTGGTTCTTATCTAAATTCCCAATTTAAATTTTAAGGACCAAGGATTAATATAAAATGTATTTTACAGGTTGGCCTTTTCCAAGTCCCCGAGCTCGACAGGATTCGCCTCTTCTAAAGCTGCTTTCATCTCAGGGAGTTCAGTTGTCTGCGTGGGAGGCTCCAGTGAATGAAAACAAGCCTGATTTGGCCTCTTCCTTGACCAAATATAGTGGACGAGAAACTATCTCTAGTGGTTCTGGGTCTGCGTCTCAAAATGTGCCAAGCAGGTCATTGTCTGCCTCTCCTGTCTCATCTAGTCAGCTTTCAGATGGTGGGGCTCCAGTAGCACATGACAAGCCTTCCCCTAATCCCAGTGCCCAGGTTGTTGTAGGGGGTTCTAATGAAGATCAAGTTATGCTCAGTCAGTTTTCTCCAGATGTTTCTGATTTTGAAAGTCTCCATAGGCCCCTTTCAACTGCAATGAGAAGTGATTGGTCTAGTGACCTAACCAGCAGGGGTGAAGTTTCCAGGCAGAGCGATTCTCTGACTGTGAGCCAGGCTTTGCAATTTGAACCTTTAACTCGTGTTAACTCTGTGCGATTCCAGAGCAGCCCCTCATCTCAGTTTTCCAAACCTCCATGCAAGTCCTCTACTATTACTTTTTCAGCAACACCTTCTCAGTTTCTCTCAAGAGGGAAAGGCTCGGGCAGGTTTTCAAGTCTGTCTCTTGGAGACTCAAGCCAAACTCTTTCTGGGTCTCTTGTAAGTTCTGGGAATGTTCCTTATCGAAATGTTAATAGCCAATTTGGTTCTGTAACTGCTCAGCAAACAAGAACTGAAAGCTCCAATTCCCAAGGTACTACTGGGCAGTCTCCCAATGCTCACTCGTTTTCAAATTTTCCTGTCCATAGTCAGACTCAAAGTGCAACATCGTATAGAACACCACCCTCCCAACAGCCTTCTGGTAATAGGTGGGGACAGGTTCCTCAGGGCTCTCCTACTTTACAGAATATATTTCAATCTCAAAGTGCTGCTACAGTGGAGTCAACTTCTGTCCATGCACATCCAGTACAACAAAGTCATGGTGTATATAGTGGTGGGTCTAATCCACTTCAAAGTGGTTCAAGTCAGTTTTCTTCTGGTGTCTCAACGTCTGTACCTCACCCATGGTTTTCTCAAGCGTTTGGAAGCTCAGACGTCTGGATGGTTGGCCATGAGCAGGGTGTTGCTGGCTTTCCACTGCCAGGATCTAGTCATGTTCCTGTGCAAATCACTGATGGTTCACCTCTCCCTCAACCTAGTTTTACACAGTTGAGCTCTGTTCCTTCAGGTTATGGAGATGTAGCTTATGGTCACATTTCAAGTGGACCTCTTTCTTTGAGTACACCAACTCAGTGGGGGTATCCCACCACTAGTTGGTCGCCAGGCTTTTACCATCCTAGCACTGCATCTCAGGGAAGCTCTGCATCTGAAATCTTGAAACCTCCCTGTGATTCGCCTTCAGGCACACCAGTTGGAGCTCCTGCTTATCTGGTCTCCACAATAGGAAGGGATGTAGGCACACCCAATTACTCCCCAGTTGTTGCAAGTTCATATAATTACATTCCAGTGCAGTCATCTGCACATGTACCTAGTGCCTCTCACCAGTATCAAGGGGCTTATGCCCACCATGGATCTGCAGTTTCAAATACAGAAGTGCCTTTATACTCCATAAACCAGCCAAGTCAAAGGTGGCTATCTACTTCAAGTTTAACTTCTGGTCCTCAGACCTCTGGAGCATTAAACAGTTATCAGACTGGCCCTGTTGCATCCCAGAGCAGCTACCCCCAATCAGGATCATTACCTGCCAGCCAAGTGTCTTCTGCACACTCTGGGTCTTCCTTTACTGGATTTGACCTACCTCTTCAAAGTACAGCAAGTCACTATATGCACGTTCCTTTAAAGTCGAAAGTGCCTGTGTCTAGTCAATTATCCCCAAGTGGATCCTACTTATTTAAAAAATGGATTCAGCCCCAAGGTTCCCAAAACCAAGCTTCTCCTGCAGCACCTCAGGTTAACAACCCCCAAGTCAGTGACTCTTCCTTTTTACAATCACAGAATGCACCAACGACCCGAAATGTTTTCTTTAAACCCCAGGGGTCCTCAGATTTTTCAAATGCGAAAGGCATGGCTTCTGTTGGAGGAAGTAGTGGATTGGGTTCAGTTCGCCCATCTGGACCTGCAGTTTATGGATCAACAGTTGGAACTAAATCACAAAACCCTCTCTCTGTACAGCCCACTGGCTACGAAGTTTATTTGTCTTCTAAAGACTCTAGTGCAGATCGAGGTCGGGATGCTGACCATTTTTCTAGTTCATGGCATCAGTATTTGTCATCCGTCAAAGGTTAATAACTGAAGCTTTTGACTGTTTTACAATGTCTGTTTTTCAAGAACATCAATAAATTGGCTTCTAAACTTAAGTTCGTTATTCATTCTTGTTTAACCTCAAAATGTAAACTCTGTAATTATGCAGGTTTTGTTCATGGTGAAACCTGCTTCAAATATTTGGCTGGTTTTGACAAGGATGGCTCTGTTCTGATCCTAAATTTCTTATTAATGCAAGTTGTGTATTAACTGATTGAACATTCTTATAATACAAACAATTGAGTAAAATTGAATGCTAACTGAAAGGCTGCTTTCCTTACATAACACATACGCCATGTGTTTTGTAGTTGTTGTCCTCTATAGTAAAGTAATATGTGCGTTTGACACTTGGCTATATATAATGTTCTGCTTTGAGCTCTAGCTTTTGTAATAGTAAACTAGTTTGAGTCTTTTGCGTTAATAAATAATGTGTCTGTTGTTGTATTTTGTTTTTGTCTAATGTTTGAACAAAAAAATTCAAGTAGTTGATTTCTGTAGTTTAATATAATTTTTGTGTTTTACCAGATTGAGTTTAGAATTTGACATACAATATTAGAATTTGCTAAAAAATGAATGTCATTTATCACATGGTTACTTTATTTATTCCTTTTACTGTGATTGATTGTGTATAGTATATCGAACTGTCAAGGTAAACTGGAAACTCTGTGACCTTTGTGATTAACTGCTGGTCTTAATGGAGACAGAACAATCCATATGATTACTGAAAATTAAACTACATGAACATTTTTTCTTTTGGTAATGTATTACATGTGACTGACTATTTTTGGTTAATGTTCATTCCAGCCTTATTTCACACATGGCTGTTCCAATTGTGTTAAATAATCCCTGCCAGATTATATTTAGTGTTTTCCACTCACTATTTTTTCCCACAGTGTGGCGCCAGAGATGTTCTATACATTATCAGTAGTACCACTGCCGACCACAAGAGAGCAGCAGAGTCCGTGCTGAAAATCACCTGTTCAAAAATCAGCTTGATTGACACACCTGGAATGTTCAGCGTAAACTGGTTTATGGCCTGAAGGTAAGGTTTTCTTGCCATTAAAGTTTTATAGTTGTCCAAATTATATTCATTTTAAAACATGTTGTCATATTCTCTTAGAAATGTTTGCCCTTGTACAAATCAATCAGTTAAAGAGTGAAAATGTGTCAAATTTATAAAGTAACATAATCTTGATTGAGCTGTTTGGCTTTTAAAACATTAAATGCAATTGAGCAAATATCTTAAAAATGTATTCATTATATATATATATTTTTAAAGAAAATAGTTTTCAAAACTTTTCAAATTATGGAAGTTTGATTAACAAAGTGGTAAATAATAAGTGTTAGCAGGCTTTTGTCTGTTTTAGTAAGCTATTGTTCATTTAGTCTGCAGTCTATCAATAAAACAATATCTATTTCACAAAACTCTAATAATGTTTCAACTTTATTTCGTATTTCTACTGCTTTTAACAAAACTGAATCAACCAATCTACTACAAGAGAACATCGTCATTTGTTTGTCACGAAAGGTGAGGAAAGCGATATTCTATTATACTTTGTGATTATGTATGGCCTACTTTGACAATAGCTTGCTCATCCGTGAGCTTGTCTGATCTGTTTAAGCATTGTGATCTTTCTGCCTTTAATGTGTCAGTTGTAAGCACTCTTCAAAGCCCTTTTCTCTTGAATCCACTTCCTTTCTTCCTGCTTGGTAAAATCTCAGACACAAAGTTAAAAGCAAAATAATGTACCGTTATTTTAAAAGTGACCCTGCTGTATAATTTATTAGACTCCTAGGTATTCGGTACCTAGTGCACTTGACTAAAGTACACTAAACTTAAAATACTCTGTGCTCTGGCAGTAGATAAATGGGTGTTTGATAATTTGTCATTAAGTTAAATGAGAATCAAGAAATACTTGATCTGATTAGAGAATAGATGTATAGTTAATAAGTGTGTGTTTGCTTTTTAGATTTCTTTTTAGATTTTAATATTTTCTTACAGCCAGAAACAACTCTCGTTTGTTTATTACAACCATTTTGATATCTCGTTATATTACAATGTGGGGGGAAAAAGTAAATCTTCCAATCTTCCACAAGATTATCTGCAATGTAATGTAACACAACTTGATGGTTCTCAGTCAAGCTGTATAAAAACACATGTTTTAAGTTAAGTTATGTTCAAGGTGAAACTCATGTAAAAAAATACAATAGTGCAGTTTTAGACAGAAACACACAAACATCTGTTAAAAAAAAACCCTAGGACTAATGCCCTGTTAATTATGCAAAATATGTCTGTTTTATTCATATTTTTAAACTGGCATTGCATTCTGGGATAGTTTCTAATTGAACAGAGGGTTTTTGAGATGGTAACACTTGTGCTTATTTACTAAAACTCATGATTAAGTTTCATTTTTCTCTCTAAATAGTGTCTGTGTTTAGTTACTAAATTGAAAACTCAATAAAGTTAACACAGAATGTTACTGCCCCACAGTACAGAAGGGAGTTTGCAGGATTGGAAAGCTGCATTGCTACTCAATTTAGAGTTTAAATCGCACAAATGTTTTCGATTCTATTTTTTATTCAAACAGTATACAATAGAGAGGTGTCCATTAAATTCATAAATGTTATGTAAAGGTAGGGAAATTCATTTTTATTTAGTTAGTTATTTACGGAAGAGACAAGTGGAAAAAGTCCTTAAATGTTTTGCATGTACTTTCACATACTCTATATAAAAACTTTACCTTTTAGGTTATCATGTAAAAGTCGAGGTTAATGTATCAGTGTAAAGGTTAAGTTTCATGTTAGAACAGAGAAGGACAGCTTTAACATGAAACTAATTATTAAAATCTAAGTTTTATGTTAACCTAAAAATATGCATACAAATATACTAAAAATCCATTTCACTTTATAACTTCTCTCAGGGTGGCATCACAAAGCTGATGTTCCTTAATGAAAATTGTGATGCCTATTGTACTAAACGTCTCTAAATATTATTCAAAGATGACTGAATTTTAATCTGCTTTTTAAACAAAACAAATACACACATTGCTTTGACATTTAGGTTTAAGGGAATGAGGTGGTGTTGGTTCTTTCACACAAAGTTAATTGTGAACTACAACTAGGACAACAGGAGCAAAAGGGTTTTAGTCACATCTGGGTTCACTTCTTTTGCGCTGGAACCCATAGAATTTGGGGGTTATTTGTTGTTGTTTTTTTACGTACCAGTGTTGAGATTTTAAACTCTGATTTGTTGCCCTCATTTTTTGTTTAATTAGGCAACCTTTATTAGTTCTAAAGCTCTCCTTCTAGTATTCATAACAAATACTCTGTTCTCAAATGAAGTCCGTCACATCAGTTTACCGAAATATTTATTTTGATGGGTTTTGAAAGAATCTAACTCCTGTTCACACTGCACAGGTAGATAGAGTGTTATTTTCATCAATCACTGAGTGAATCATGGCTGCAATATATTGTTAGCCTGATCAATTAATCCTCTTCATTTTCATCCACTAAATTAATTCCGCAGCTGATATTTGCTGTCTGGGTTTTTTTTCTTGTATAGCTTGCATTTTAAAGCACCTCCTGAGAGCCTCATATTGTTTTTTTTCAGGACTAAAGACTCGGTAGCTTGTAGAAAATAACCCTAGCTTGCTCTTACACTTGTACGTAAGATTTACAGACTGCTACCAGGAAAGGGTTTTTTTTTTGTTTTTGAGTCAGTGTACCCCCTATGTCTGGACATCCAGTAGAAGATTTTGAAAGTAGACTGATACTACCCAATAATTTTACAGATGTTATGGTTTAAATTTGTTATGGAATTTTCTACAGCGTTTTAAACGTCGTCTGCTTTGATCTCAAGGAGGATTGATGGAAGGATTTTGATTAGTTCGGAGAGATAGAAATGGCAAATGTTGCTGAGAGATCAAAAAAAAAAAGTCTGAAGCTTTGCCGCATACGAATGTGACTTGAGCCAATACAATGGAAGTAGACATAAGCTAAAATCTGACCAAATGATGGGTGCAAACAAAATTTTCGACCACTAAAGTTGGATAGTAATTTTTTTTGGGGGTTTGTGTGGTACGGTTACGTTTTTCACTGCAGGTAACAGTGTAGTGACCAATAAAGGCCTTCATTGAAAATGTCCCCTGTTTGAGCTTGGAGGTTTTGAAAGTTTTTGAGGTTGGAAGTATCCAAAACTCCATGTTTTATTGCGGTAGTTTGCTGTCAATCACAGATGACCTTGATTGATGTGTTTCATGCGTTTCATGATTCATGAAGCTAACCTTTGCAGGGCTGTGTTCCGCTAGCGTTGACTTTGGACACCCTTTTTTGAATGGGGTGAACACAATCCTTTTAAAAGATTTTTTTTTTGGCCTTTCATGCATTATTAGATATTATGTCAAAGATTTTAGACAGGAAAGTATTAGAAAAAAAAGAATTGGAGAGCATCAAGAAAAGACCTCAGGCCAGAATAAAATTCTAGTTGCCTGTTTCTATTCCCCACCATCAATCAGGTGCTAAACTGAAACAAATAGTGCTTGCAAATGAATATCAAGCATAATTCATTCACAGTGAATTTCCAGTCAAGGTAATGGGCACTGACAGTACTACCCATAGGAACAGCTGGAAAGATGCTTGATTATGCCGCTGTTGGGATCTTTCTCGCTGTCTATAGGTCTGCTTTCATAAGTCAAAACTTTATTAAATGGAGGGAAGGCAGGTTAGGTTTATTTTCTTTTATTTAAAATAGGTTGATGAAAATCTTTCTTTTTAACATTGCTAAAATAGCATCCAATTATTCCAAAATTAGTTTGCCCCTGATTAAAACATCTTTTTTCCTGTCATTTTCCATCTTTGAAATCAGCTCCAAAGCCATTATTAAGTTTTAATCTCTGCTTATGCTGTGGTGATGAGCAAGAGTGCCATCTTTTTGAAACCCTTCTGCTATTCCAGCTGTTTCTGGTGCGGGTGGGATTTAAAGAGCTTATTTTTGCACGTTTTTATTCAAATCTCCTTGATATTCTTTTTGGAAATCGTAACTAATAATTATTGTAATGGTCGTTGGCAGTCTTTCAATCATCTATTAACAATCGTATATATAGATTATGGTATTGTGGTATTGATTCAACAAGGTGCTGAAAGCATTCTTTAGAAATGTTGGCCCATATTGATAGGATAGCATCTTGCAGTTGATTGAGATTTCTGGGATGCACATGCAGGGCACGAAGCTCCCGTTCCACCACATCCCAAAGATGCTCTATTGGGTTGAGATCGGGTGACTGTGGGGGCCATTTTATTACAGTGAACTCATTGTCATGTCCAAGAAACCAATTTGAAATTATTTGAGTTTTGTGACATGGTGCATTATCCTGCTGGAAGTAGCCATCAGAGGATGGGTACATGGTGGTCATAAAGGGATGGACATGGTCAGAAACAATGCTCAGGTAGGCCGTGGCATTGAAACGATGCCCAATTGACAATAAGGGGCCAAACGTCTGCCAAGAAAACATCCCCCACACCATTACACCACCACCACCACCCCCAGCCTGCATAGTGGGAACAAAGCATGATGGATACATGTTCTATATCTGTTTATGCCAAATTCTGACTCTTAAACAGAAATTGAGACAACAGACCAGGCAACATTTTTCCAGTCTTCAACTGTCCAATTTTGGTGAGCTTGTGCAAATTGTAGCCTCTTTTTTTTGCTATTTGTAGTGGAGATGAGTGGTACCCGGTGGGGTCTTCTGCTGTTGTAGCCCATTCGCCTCAAGGTTGTGCGTGTTGTGGCTTCACAAATGCTTTGCTGCATACCTCGGTTGTAAAGAGTGAATATTTCAGTCAAAGGTGCTCTTCTATCAGCTTGAATCAGTCGGCCCATTCTCCTCTGACCTCTAGCATCAACGAGACATTTTTGACCACAAGACTGCCGCATACTGGATGTTTTTCCCTTTTCACACCATTCTTTGTAAACCCTAGAAATGGTTGTGAGTGAAAATCCCAGTCACTGAGCAGATTGTGAAATACTCAGAGCGCCCGTCTGGCACCAACAACCATGCCACACTCAAAATTGCTTAAATCCCCTTTCTTTCTCAATCTGACATTCAGTTTGGAGTTCAAGAGATTGTCTTGACCAGTACCACACCCCTAAATGTATTGAAGCAACTGCCAAATGATTAATGCAATTTTCTAATCAACCAATGAGATATTGGACAAGTTTTCCTAAAAAACCTTTAGATGAGTGTGTATACAATCTAGTCAAACAATCATATAGTTTAATCTTGTACATAAATGGAATTCAATACAAATATTTTATAGTCGATAATTGAATTTTAAAAGTATGGTAAATTTATACTTGTATGGGTAAAACATTAATGGAAATGTTTTGAAATCAAAGTTAGCAGAATGGTTTAGATTACACATCCATCTATTATATACTCGACATAAATAACACATATTGTTTATAACCAGTATATTAAAAATAGAACACCTTTATTAAAATTAAAAGGAAAGATTCAGAAAAAAATTGGTTTTATTCACTCTCCACGTGTCAAAGAATGAATGTAGACAGAAGTAGATGAAGGGATGGGCATAGATTAATTTTTTAAATATCACTTTAATATTGAAATTCATTTAGATATATGTTTATATTTAGATAATACTGAAAATACTACCTGTACTGCAGAAAGAATGTGATGAAACTACCCTGAAAGCTGTTTGACTTAATTGGCAACACTGTCTAAAGGGGCCTGGTGCAGGTAATTGGTGAAATCAGAATTGTTTACTTCTTCAAATAGGGCTCATTTGCTGATGATGTGAAGGTTTGATGCTTACTCTGAAAGAGTTATACAATTTTAAGTGCTTCATCATATTGGCCTCTACAGCAGAGGCACATCATGAGATTACATGTCATCGAGCCAAACGGCCTCAGAGGAGTAATGCTTTCAGTTAAAACTCAAAGCTGTTTCACAATGACATTTTAACTCTTGGTTTTCTTCTTGAAAGGAACCAAGAGCTGTTGGATGGAGATAAGAAGGTAACCACCATGGGAATTCTAGTTTTAGTGAATGCTATATTGACATTTTTGTAAACATTTTGTTTATGGTGAGTCTATTTCTACATCACTAGATATATTAATTATTTAGAAATGTAATGTCTCTGTGTTGTTTAAAGGATTTGCACTAGACTGTACATGTGGCTACAAGCTGTTAGAGAGGTTTGAATCTTTAAACTGGACTGGACTTTCTTACTTGGGAAGATTAAAATAGTTTTTGTGAACAATTATTCTAAACAATGAGACACACGGATAGACGTGTAAATGCATAAACAAAGTTGCAATCATCACCCCTATCTGTAATATAATGTAGCCATTAGTCTCCCTTTAATTATTTTCTTCTTATTAATTCAGATGTGCTGAAGTACCAAACATTAAATGAAAATGCTTCTCGCAATGTAGAAAAAGGCAGATTATTTTTTTTTTTAACCAATGCGAATATTTTACAAATAGGTTTTGCATAAAACGTTGTTTCATAAGTTAATGCTAAGAGAAAGAGGGGGTCTCACATCTCAACTATTATAATGCAGGGTTTCTTTGAGGGGTCTTAAATAGTCTTAAAATGTCTAAAATGGAAAAACAATAAGGCCTTAAAATGTATTAAATTCACTGTTACTGTTCTATTATTTCTTATACAGTCTTTTCTCTGATGCCCATGTAAAGCTCATCTGTTATGGGCATTTGTTGTGTCTTGGCGTTACAAGAGATGCTTGTAAATGCTATAAACTATAAAATGCTATAAAACTATGTAAATATTATGATTAGGGTTATCATAGTCTGAGAAAATGTCCATAAATGTAAGTCATTATTAAGGATGTCAGAGGTTAAGAACTCCTCTAAAGCATCAAAGTTTTTTTTAATGGTGCCAGAGGGGAAAAAAAGCTTGTAAGTAACTATTTCTAATGCTCAAAATCTTTAAAGTGATCGCTAAGGTTGCGAGATATTAACATGAGGCTCATAAATGTAAAAAAAAATGTAAATATGATTTTAAGGGCTATCCAGATTTTGAGAAAACCTTTGTAAATGCTTCGTAAAAAAAGCATTAAAGTGATGGTTAGTGTTTTAAACAATGTATTTGAAGTATACTTTTTATTATGCAAAAAGTTTGTGTTTTTGATGTTATGATAGAGGTCTTAAGTTCTTGACTGTCCTAAAAAGTCTTTACTGTATACATTTTTTTTTTATGGTACCTGCACAAGCCCTGTAATGACTAGTTATATTATGTGTATATATATTTATAACTGGCTGAGTAACTTATCACAGATATTTAATTCACTGGTTAAAATGTAAACTATACTGGCCAACATGTTTTTCGCTCATCTTAGCTGCGCCCCCTTTATGGAAAGGAATATGTTATAGCTTAAAACCATACTGTTCATTTCTGCACCAAAAAGACAAAGTTTTAACAAGTATTTATAAAATATTTGAAAGGATTTGCTTGCCTGTTGAGGAAAGACGTGCAATTAAGACCACTCCATGTAAATAGTGCATAACGGGTGCACTTTACCCCAATGATTGATTAGCATTTTTTAGGAAAACAAAGATATGAAGATACCTGCAGAATCAAAGGTGTGCTATGTCCCTTAATAAGTAAATTATATGAGAGAGTTTAAGCTTGGTAAACATACAGTCTCTAAAGGTTTGAGTTTATCTGTTTGATTATTTTTTCTGGGCTAAATTCAAACATTTGTATGCATGTTTATCATTCAGGATTCACATTCATGGTTCAGCTCTTGTGTATTTAGAGAGGGAAGATTTTCGAATAGTTTAATGAGAATCTAAACCACTCATGGATTATTGATGATCAAATAAATTTACATTTGCATCTTGTTTTGCATGTTCAGAATCAGTTTTTTTTTTGTGTAAATCGATTGCTGACTAGAACACTAGAAATGTAATTCTAGATTTCCAAAGTTATGTAAACAAACATGCATCATTTGTATCATCATTGGTTTCACTGTCAAGTTCCTTCTTCAATTAAAGTAGTTTCCTGAAAATGTTTTATTAGTTGCATCTGAATAATGATGGAAGAGATTGAGCAGAAAAAAAAGGCTTGTCCTCTCCTCTCTACAGGGAGACTAATTATTAAGAGCAGCTATATATCATGGTGATCCTTTGTTCGTCTAAAAGAGAAAAGTTAAGTCCTAGAATGGGGATAAGGAACTTGGACATGTTGTTTTAAGAGACCAAAAAAGGTAACACTTCTAATCTCTAAAAACATAGGGCATGAGTGATACCATGATTGATCAGATGGTTTATATGAGGACAAATAAAAATGACTTGGTATTTTAATAATTGTAATTTTCCTATAGGCAGCAATGAATAGTTACAATCTATTACATCAGGAGATCTGATTGGATGAGTAGCTAACGTAAACTAACCTGCAGTGCATTTGAGAGATAAAAATAACTTGATGTGAAATACTTTTACACAGAACTAAACACTAATGTCAATCTCTGGACTTCCTAACATAGAGAACATTCAATAATGGGATCCTCAGAAACTGAATACAGTTAACTCACAAGCCAGAGCACTGAGCTAGCTTTATAGTCATTAAAACATATTTATCTTACCAGGAGTGATTCTATGTGTATTCAAGCTGAACACTGGAAACGCTTAAAAAAAAAAAAAAAAAAAAAAAAAAAAAAACTATTCCAGCTGTCTATAATATCCCCAACAGAAGTGCCTGTGTAGAAACAAACAAAAAACACCTCAGATCCCTCTAACAACATGTTGTCCTGATAGATGTCTAGGGGGTGATCAGCTTCTCTGGCTCTGGGTGAAACGGAAAAGTCCAGCATGGTGTAGAGAATGGTCTCTGCAACCATGGTTTCTGCTGTAATTCCCAAGCATTATCACTAGACCACCCTTATCACAAATCTTCAAAAACACTTGCATTTTCTCTTTGATTTCTCCTATGACCTCTCGGTGTTAAGTGGGCGTGTTGTATTAAGCTTGTAGAGTAGGCCTCTCCTCAGATAGGCTGTGACAATTAATACAGTTCCAGTCACAAAATACAGTTCTGTACACTTACACCAGAATGGGAGTTCTTTTTAAGGCCACATTGGGGTGAAATTTTGCCGCTAAAATGTGACAGGTGCGCTTAACGATTTGCTTTCAATTTCCAATCAATAGGCACGGATGGGCCAGCACAGACAAAAAAAAAAAAAAAAAAAAAGTTTGATCGCAGCCTCATCACTTTGGACGGACCTTAAGTGAATCTCCACTATCCGCCAATGTATGTGGATCATTAGTTGACATGCGAGAAAGTGCTGATGTTTCATAAAAGCACAACTTGTGGGCTCTCTCTCACACTCTCGAAGAACTTCCTAGATGCAGCAGCATTAAAAAAGAGCAAGGAAAACAAAGGAAGTTTTCGTTAAACTTTTTACTTGTTGCACTGGTTATTTTATTTATTTTCTTCTAAGCTGTGACCATTAATATAAATAAATGCTGATTAAAATTGTATTCTTAAAATTTGTAATTTTTACATACAACCACACTTGTGAAAGCTATTGTACACATTTACACTATTTACACATTGTGTGTGTCTAAAATATTTTATTACAATAAATATAGTTGAATTAGTTACGGTAATATCTTTGTTTAGCTGCTTGACAATGATAAATAAACAATATTTGAGACTTTGTTTTCAGATAGAATACCCTTCACAGTGCATGATCTGCATGCATCAGGTCCAGATATTAAACTCGCCAGATATCTCTCAGGTATGTTGGCAACATGTCTGCGATTTACTCATGTTATTTCTTGGGCACATGGTCACAACCCCCACCTTGCCTATGGCTTGAGGTTTTTGCCGGTGATCTATCAAAAACCTGTCTTCGACTCAAAATCAGGCATAAAATTGTGCTGTCTGAACTAAGCTTTTTTATTTTAAGTGAATATATTAAGTCAAATCCACCAGGTTCGAGCTATTTCAGTAAGAAACGCAACCCTAAGCTGATCCATGCAAGCTTTTCTCTGCACCCTGATGACTTTATGTTGGTTTTATTGCTGATTTTCATGTAATCTGTGCTGTCCGCGATGACATTATTGATAGTGTTTAAGTCCAAACATCTCTTACATGGGCTTACTGTTGATCCACTGACATCAAGGAAATACTCACTATAATTACCAACAAAGCTCAAGCCCATATTCAACCTTTCTCTGGACTACTTTAACATCGTTTTTTTTAACCTTCTTATTTACACACTGACTAGTGTGTTACCTCAACAAAGGGAAAGTATGATTTCCAAAATAAACAATTTTCAGTGATTTTGTTCATATTGCTTATCAGATATTTTGCCAGAAAAAGCTATTTTTGTTTATTCATAGTTCAGTGTTTTAAGAAGACACCAGTCCAATAAAATAATACCAACTTATCAGTTATTATCTCGTGAACAAGAAAAAGGCATTTTGTAATGCATATAAAATAAGGGTTTTAAACAACCCATGATGGCTGCAAAAATGAGTTTAAGATATGACTTCTCAGCTCAATGTTCTTTCTTCTAACATGGAGTACATATTACAATATTTGTAGGACACTTCTTCAGTTTCATGTTTATTCAATTTGTAACCTGCTGTTTCTTCGCAATTATCTTTTGAAATTTTATTACCATTTTAAAATAGTTTTTGATTCATCTGAAATCCTTCTAGACACTGTGTGATTTCTCACTCCAGATGGAAGCCTATCAGAATGCTAATGAAGGTCTGCTTCGTTTCATGTTTGCTTGCTACTGTTTTTTTAGAGATTCTCTGTCTTTTTTTCTGTCTTTTTTTTCCCCTTTCAGCTTAATTTGCTGATGCAATTTGAGAGTGAACTAAAAAATACAATCACGTGTATATATATATCAAAGGAAAGCAATATATATGTGTATACATATAATGAATCTTTAGATATATGCGAAAATCATACTCTTAAGTAGTTGTGTTTAGTAAAACAATGTGCGTATTGACAGTTAAGCAGGATGACTAATCAAAAGTGTTCTAGAAACATAACATCTGTTAACAGCTGTAATCTTTTTTTGTGTTTCATGCACAATTAAGGGGATGTTTTCAAGCCTTTGCTCTTTTTATTGTCTTTGCATTTTAGGCATGAAATTATGCATGTGTTTAGATGAGTGTCAAATATTTGGCCAACAGGATTATATTAATAAAAATAGTTAACTCTATGTAAACTAAATATAACAAATACATTAAAATTATTTTTTGATTGTTCAAAAGGTAAAAAATGTTTCAAAACTTTTGAAAAACTTTTTCCAATTTTTAAATGTCAAGTTTCCCCTTCATATGCGTATCTGGGTTGAACACCATTGGGATATTGATTTTGTCACATTAGCTTTGTGAAATGTAGTTTTTTTTCTATAATTGGCAGGCTGTAGTCTAAAGTGTTATCAATACTATTTATAAATAGTATTTTTAACTTAAAATAGTGTTATGTCAATTGGGTATTTTAGGAGGCATAGTAATGGATTGGTAAAGTATTATTTTATAATTAAATACATTCACTGAACTAATATAGAAGTAAACTCTAAACTAGAGACTTAATAATGTATTGATAATTGACCATCTTTTAGTTTAAAGTTGACCATCATTAATTTTAATGTAATGCATTAATACCGACCTTTAAACTTTCCAAGATCTTAACGGATAAACCTCATTCATTGGAACAAAAATAAAGCAGGTTCTTCCAAACAATGACTTCACAAATTCAGACTAGCTTCTGTGTTGAATTTCTGACGTTGCTTCCAACTTTAGAAGATTTTGTGTTTTCCATAGTTAACCAAAACAAGAACGCAACTCTGAAGTAACTCTGATGTTCTTAACGAAAAATTCTCATCCTCTTAATGTAATTAAAAAAGAAAATTGTTCGTAAATGGTATAATTAATAACCTCTGGTATAATATTTTCTAAATGACATTCACCTCTTCGGTAATTTTCCGTGAAAAGTTTTTTTTAACTGCTTTTGTTTTTAAAAAGTTTTTTACGTAAGCTATTTTTATGCTCTTTTCATATCTTTCTTCACAGCACAATCTCAGCAGAGTAGCTGTATATTTATTTTGTTGTAGTGACAGACATTTTAGATGATATATTATAAACGTTATGCCATGATCTGTCTGAAAATGTCACTCTGATTGACTGGAAGATGTTGGCTAAGAAAGGTGTAAAGTTTATGCAACAGTCTTTGCCCACACTCGCATATTTAAGTTATTTTTAATAAATGCTGCAATAAATAAATCAATCTTGTTTTTACTATGACGAAAAAATAGTTCTGAGTTTGATGCTGTGATGTCTTAACATTTGACTTGATTATGTTGTTCATACCATTAAATATTACTATTATTGTTTGCTCAGCAGTCATATAAGTTAAGGTAAAATTTTTATAGATCGCACTCCACTCATGAATAGATGAAACGAGGCTCAATCCAGCTTCTTATCAGTGTGTTGATAAAATCTGAGACATTTTAAAGAGATCCGGGACAAACATTAGGAAATAACTGAACAGTGTTGAGAATTTTTTTTTTTCATAAGAGACACTTTATTTACCATTTGCATAATGTTAGCATTACAGTACTGTCTACAGAGTTCTCATTAGCGTCATACACAAAAAGCTCATTAGGGTTGATCTTTCGCATAAGTAGTTTATTAATTATTTCTAAAATCGCTGTGAAAGTGAAACATTGGGATCGTTTACTCAGTCACGTGCAAATTCCTTTCTTATAGTAGGTTTCACATATATTTACTCCCCAAATGTAAACGTTTATGTGAGTGAAATAAGGAAACGATTATCTTTAGCGAACTAACATTACCCTAACTCAAGAGAAAGTGAGAGAAATATGTCTTTTTGAAGCTTACGTTAATAATGACACGTTAGACACTCAATTTCACGCAATCTCTTCATTGTAAGAGATATTTACAATCGAAAGCAAATGTGAAGCTCCTTGTTTTCTTTTTAATGTGGAGTTATACAAGATAAGCAGACAGAAATATATCACTTCATGCTCTCCGCTAGCTTTTGTTCTCAGTCACCGGTCTCTGTCGCGCTGGCAGCTGCATCAATCAAATGTCTCTTGGTTTTAGTTCAGCAAAGCTCCTGAAATGACGGTTATTGTAAAAAATTGACCATATTGAATAATATGGTCCCTAAAACAATCCAACAAACAAACAAGTTGAACAAATCTGTGAACTGTGGTCTAACGTTGAATGGACTGATCAGCTAATGTGTTATCGTAATCCTTACTAAGCTCGTGCATGGATACTTCAATGTGATACATCGAGATAACCGATGATATGTGCATATATCAAGAAATACACATCTGCCAGCCGATCAGAATTGAGTATTTAGACAGATGTCACAAAATTCTACATTACCGCAGACGTAGTTCAGGTCTGACTGTACACTATGTATTCTTGCATGACATTTGTAACCATGGTAACAAACATTAGCTGATCACTCATTACGAGCACTAGACCACAGTTCAGTAATAGTTTACTGATTTGCTCAACTTGGATTATTTTAGCAAAGGTTGCGTTTCGAGTGGTTCTTCAGCCATGTATGCATTTAAAACTGAATAATGAGTTCTTAAACATTGATTATCCCGTATTAAAGCCATAGAAAAATGTTGCTTGTATTTTTCACTGCAAATCATTAAAGAGATAGTGGTGATTTTTTTTTATTGAGGTTCTCCATCAAATAATTGAATGGCTTGTCCTCTCCTCTCTATCACTCACTGACTCAATGACACCAACTTGCACTGTTCTGTATATAATGGAGCAAGTAACTGAAATTCAAGTTCATTCTTTGCTCAACGCTCTTCATGCTAGACTTCCCTTATGAGCATTCAGACCTCCACAAATGATCCAAATCTCTGCACCTCAATGGGTTTTCTTCATTTCTCTTCACTGGCTCCACATTGCAACATTTAGGTTAAATGCTAGCAGTGGCTTCTGAAGTCACTCTGGGTTCTGTTACTTTCACAAACTCCGTCATACATCTTCACCAGAAAGCATTCATTCAGTGACAGCATTTTATGATTTCATCATAGAAAAGCTGAAAATTCTCTGGATCTGGAATAGCCATTTTAATAGACAGCTGAAAACTACTTTTCTGAGAGCAGAAATACTGATCAGGTATTTGTCTGAACTGGTAATAGCTAAGACTTGTATGACAATTGTTTGTGAATTACTGTTGTGAAGATGCTTGTTGGGTTATTGGTCAGTTGTAAGTAACTGTGTGTAAAAACCTCAGTTAAATGTTAATTAAATACAATGTTATTGTGGAATAGACATAGTTTTCTAACTGGCCTTGTGAAAGTTAAAGTGGCCAGTTGGCCAGATATGGATGGAGTCACCCATACCTGGAATTTGTGCTCTGCATTTGTGCTCTGCATTTAACCCATCCCACTGTACACACACAGCAGTGAACAAACACACCGTGAACACACACCCGAAGCAGTGTGCAGCCATGGTTGCGGTGCCTGGGGAGCAGTTGGGAAACTGATGCCTTGCTCAAGGGCACTACAGCTGTGGTTGTTGAAGATGGGAGAGCAAGTGTTTCATCACTCACACCACCTTTAACTCGGTGGATCTGGGGATCGAACCAGGGATCTTACGATCACAAGTCGATATCCTTATCCACCAGACCACAACTGCCCTAAAGGTATTTTTGCTTAAAGATTATTCTAATTCTGAACACAGACCTCACATTAGCTTAGTAGATGTATTAGTCAATTAAGTGTGTTTTTAGATTAAAGGTTGGGAGCTTTCTGACCATTTTGGTCTGTTTAGTTAGCTCTAAAAATGCTTTCTTGTGTTTGCCTTTACTCTAAACAATCACACTGTGATTGGTTGTTTGGGTCATATTTTGATTATAATCTAAATAAATCATTGCCTTGTTCTCCCTCTCATTTGATGTTACTATCATCTACTTACACAATATCGCAATAAATTGTCAATTTGTAGATCAATGTTGTAAAAATTCCAGTGTTGTGAATACAGCAACAAAGCCAGCACTGACTATGGTGACAAAGGATTGGAATAATGGCAAGGAGGTGAGTATTTGAGGAACAAGCAGGACGCAAGTAGAAAGCGGAGGGGCAGTAGTAAGCTTGCTGGACTCTTGGCTGCTGGGAGATGGATTTCTTTTAAAGGGGGACACAGCTGCTGTGATTGAGGAAGTAAATAACAGGTTTATCTTTGGGAGAAACATGAGGATCAACAATGAAACTGAACAGAATAAAATGCAGTATAAACAGAACACAAGTCCATAAATTGTAAACTAAAACTAAAGGAGCAGAAGGAAGAGTGCAGGAGTCACCATATGTAAGGATCCAACAATATTGATACCAGGTATCTGCTGATTCCATGTTAAGGTATTCATACTCATAAAAGTGCTCTTATACAGTATACCCAATAGTACTGTCATGGGTTGAACAGTTGCGCTTAACAGGTGTAAAATGTCTTCTGTGTGGAAATATTTTAACATCAATGCTGGTGACAGAAGCACGATGGAAAATCCAGCTGTTGAGAAGGAGCTGATCCCTATTAATCTAACAAAAAAAAATTCGCACAACACGGAGTGCAAAGAGTTTGCTATCAGCAGTGTAGGCCAACTTTGCAGCAAACATTGGAAAAGTGGGAATAATGATGCAATACGTGCCTAACTGTTGCTTTCACCCATTTGTTTGCTCATGATGATCAGTCGCCATCGGTTGTGGATTATATTAGATGTATGTAACTCATCAGTGTACTCGACTCAAGATATGAGATCACATCACTGACACTATGCTTTCAAACTTACACATCCACAGCCTTTAAAGTTGACTTTCACAACTAATATTTGGAAGAGCACAGTGCTATGGCGGCAAATCCGTAACAATATTCGAACGTGTATTTTTGATAATCATGCACACGTGATATTAAAATTTGCGCGAACAAAAAGAGCTGTCCATGCAAAAAAAAACAAGTCGCAAGCTTTTTCAACCCATGCGCACACATCACTGGGACCCTCATTTCCCGGAATGTTGTGACTCACACACCAGCCAACGCATGTGTCTGAAAATGCTTCACATGTAGAGAATCTGTAAACATTCTGTTAATTTTCTCCTTTGACAATACAACAATCACAATGTGCTGTGGCAGTTGGTTGAAAAAGACTAACCTAATGCAGAACAATTATTTTTCCTAATTAAGAAATAACTGCCCCTCACATTTGATGAACAAACATGTTGAAATGTTCATAAACATGTTTTATATGTTTTTTTTAAGTTAATTATCTTTAGCTTGGTTGTTTCATACAATGAGATGCTGGTACTTTGTATCGGGAAATACTCAATCAAACAAATTGTACACGTTCTCACACTGAAGAAATGTGGTATTAGTGCGTCTCTGCTCATAATATTCTTTGACTTACCATATTCATTTAGAAAATCTTTGAATGTTTAAAACTTTTTTGGGCAATTGTGTCTGCGTCAACCAATCAAGAGTAAGAGGAGAAACTGAATCCAGCAACGTCGGAAGGTGTAGTTCACCTATGAATGGTTAGTCCATTGCCAGGATCCATTCAGGAAAGTTCCAAACAATTTCCAATTTCAGGTTGACCCTTTTTAAAAATCTTTGTGTAACAAACAGTTGATGCAGTTGAAATTTCAGAAATTAAATCACTGACATTTTTTTTTTGATGCAGTAATACATTAAGGTCAGACAATTGATGGCTGAAAAGCATTAGGGTTTAATTCAACCTCTTAACTAATTGTTTTTTAAGTAAAAAGCTAGTCATAGTCTATTGTTAAAAAAAAATTACACCCTTTCAGACATAGTTGAATGTTGCATTGTGAAATATCAAGACCCCAAAATTACTTCTTTATGCCACATTTAATTATTTTATAAAAAATATTGACAGATGTTTTATATAGAATGTGGAGTAACACGTGTTGCTGCTTCTGAAGTCACAAAACTCCTATTTTGTGTTCAATAATTGAAAATAAATCAAACACACATTCCTTTTAACACAGAATGAATGAAGCCAAAATAAATCTCTCTTTGAAGGTTTGTGGTGCTTGTGTGTTTTCTTCTCTCCGAAGAACCTGAAGCAGTGTTAATGGTTTGATACAATGCAGGTTTGAGTGTGTACAGAGGAAAACATTTGCAGGTGATTTATCTGAATGGATCACCTGTCAGAGAGACAAATAGAGGGAGGCATTTGCTGGAAGCAACACAGTGTATTATGTGTGGCAGAGTTGGTGTTCTGAAAGTATGAAATGACACTCAACACTGGCTGCTGCTTTGTAGGCTGCTGAAACCTTTTTTTAACCTTTAGTCTAAACCTTTTCTTTTCTTATCCAGTGTAAGAACTGAATCTATTTTTTCTTTGTAAAGTCATGAAAATATATATATTTTCAATCGAAACTGTAGACATATGGAAATGTAAACATCTGAACTACTTCAGCATATTTTGTGTTTTTTTAATAAGTTGGCATCATATTTAAACATGCAATTAAGCAATACTTACTAAATGGTTAAGTGTTCATACCTATAATAGTGATAATGTAATTTAAGAAAGAAAAATCTTGCAATTTAATAGTTTTGTTTTATGTTGCAATAACAATTTAATTAAAAGGTTATTTTTTAAATCTGCAACGGACATAGCTGTGGTTTTGTTTGTGGCACTTGTGCATTTTGGAGTTTTGTCCACAATTGTTTTACATTTTTGAAAGAAAAACATGTTTATTACTTGAGTCTTGCATTATATGGCTGTGTTGTTAATATATGCTATACACATATTGCTTAAAAGAACACCAGAAGTATGTTATTAAGTTATTAAATGAAGAGATGGGTATAGATTGTTGTTTTAACAGTCTTTAAAGTGACCAAATGTTGTGAAGTCAAACATACAATAATTATGGGGTTAGAAATGACTGTGTTATTGATTCAAAATACTTGTTTGTTTAAATATTTAAGAAAACTTCTTGTAAAAAATCTCCAAAACGGAGTAATTTTTGCAAAATTTAAATGACTGATTTGTTGGAAGTTTCAGTTAAGGAGAACAGAGGAAGTTTAGAAGTCTTTGTGAAAGTTCTCAGCTTTTGTGTTAGCATCATATGGATTCAGATGAAATACTTGGTTTTCTATTCAAAATGTGTGGTTCTGGAGAGGCTTAAAGCTTTGACCTGCATGGCAAGTTACGACAAAGGAGCACAGAAAAAGAACCTGCTAAGAAGATAGAGAACAGTCAGTTGTGATTTAGGCAGCGTACCCCAGGGATGCCCCATGATGGTGAAGAGGCTGTGTCACTAGAATCATCTGGGATCCCCCTGTGGTGTTGGAGCAGAATTACATCTCATACTTTGATTGTTCATGAACTGTACTAGTTCGTCAATATTCTTGCCATTAAAGTGTATTACAAAATTAACAATCATTGACTATCATTATTCTATTCTCAGGCCCTATTAGGAATAATCTGTTTAGTTGAAATGATGACAAATAATTTTGAGTAAAACAATCACTTCTGTATTGTTTGATCATTTTAAGCTTAAACTGAAATAACTTTTGTGACAGACACTTTATGCAAGCTTTGTCTGTCTTTTGCAAAGTTCCACCACTTTCTTAAGAGTAACATCTCTCCTTGATAAGTGCATCCCTTGCACAGTTTATGTAAAAACAGTGAAGCCTGCTCAAAAGAATGTATATTTCTAAGAAGCATACTAAACTAGTATTCTGTATCTGGGTGGTCTTGAGATGGACAAAGACTTTCTGAAATGATGAGGACTAATTCACTTTATGTATTCACTAATAACAATTTAATGTTATGGCACTGTACTTAACGAAGTTGATTAAATAAATAAAAACTTTAGGTATTTTAAAAATGCATGTTTCAAGAATGGGTGCATTTCTATAGATGGCTATTAGGAGTTCATCCAAGTGTGAGTATTGTTTTCGGATGTAATACAATCTTTTCATCAAACACTTTTAGGGTGTGTTCATTATCAAGAAATTATCAAGCACATTTGGTGTTTTTGTTGAAGTAGCATTCAAAGGTAAAATATATATTTTGCTAAAATCTAAAGACATGTTCATTAACTGTTTTACAATAAAGACAAATGATTTACAAAAGTGTCATATGACACACAAGAATTGTGTACTTATACATAGGTGCTCAATAACATTTAGCTTCTGTTTACAGGTTCAGCTAACCTCTCCTACATCACCATTTTCACAACTGTTGGTGCCATGGTTCATGTATTTAAGAGAAAAAGACACCCATCTTTTTTCAAATTCAATGCAAGTTACTTACTCCACCTACAAAGCACTTCATGTACATTCTTCACCCTGTATTGCTTATCTTACTGTTTAAACTTCCATTGATCCACTGAAGCAAAGAGTAGGATGTAGGTACACATGCAGCTGAAGTTAACCAATTCTCTATAAATTTGTCTCAGACTACCCAGTGCAAGTATGTCAGGCATAATTACATGGATCTGCTACCTTTTAAAAGACATAAACTGATTAAAGAGATCATATCTCTCTTTATTCTAGCTTCTTTAGTGCCCGGTTTGCTATAGGGACACTAGCTGCAAAGCTCACTCTGAAGTAAGTCACGAAGCTCCAACTCTCTCTGAATTCTACATCTTTCAGCGTGTAGTCTCACTAGTTAGGCTTATGTATTCCTTAAACTGAATGAAAATCATATTTTGTCTACTCTAAAGTATGCTCCTAAGAGGCTATAAAGGTTAACATAATCTATTCAAAGGAAAGTTAAGCTATTTCTTCACAAACCCTTAAAGATTTTTTTTTTCTGTACGACCATTATTCATATATTCTCAAGGCCCCATTGCATCCATTTAGGTTATAAATCCATACAGTTTTTTTTTGACCAGATTCTGTATATGTATTATCTCTGTTTCCAGCTTACCCACATGCATACAGTGTGTACACCAGGTTTCTCAAGTTTTGATTGCAGCTCAGAGATAGATATCTCTAGCAATTGTGGAGAGGGAATTTTTTTTTATATTAAATATTTGTTTAAAATATTTAAAGTATGTCTAACAAAATTAAACGCGTTTAATTTGTAACAATTTCATTTTTCATTCTTTAAATGCCAACAGAACAGAGACTACATATACATGGTTGGCAAACAAATTTATTTAGATTTTTAAACAAGAAGTAATTATTTAATAATTTGTATATGCAATATATTTAACATTTTATATTTAAAATTTCCTTCAGCACCAAATGAACTGCTGTTAAACCGTTTAGTTCCTATTTTAATCCTATTTTATTTTTCCTGATATCTTTGGCACATAGTGTAGAACCAGTAATAAATTATTTTTTAATTCATGACAGCTTTGTAATTAGAAATTGCAGATTAAAAGGTTATTTTAAGCAAATGCATCTTAAGAAAAATGGAACAACCTTCATTAACTTCATAAATTTTGAGCTTCATTGACTTCATAAATTCTAACCTTCATTAACTTCATGAATTCTGTTTATGCATTTTCCCACTTTCCCTACGAGTCTTTGTTTTATTCCCCATGGCTGCTTGAGCAGGAGTTTGTCATGTTTGATTGACCACCTTGATGTGTCAATCATCCTGTTCCTGTGTTTTCCATCGTCTTAGTCCATTTACTCCAGAAACGTACGTGTGCAAAGAAATCATGCACATTAGAATGTATGTTTTAGCGTTTCCCTCTGAGCTCATGCACTGTTAAAATAAAGCGTACGTTATGATTTTTGTGCATGATGAAGTTTGGCTTGTGAGCATGTGGAAGCAACAAAAGGGTTTCTCAATCGCTCAATAACTTGAGAACTCTGATTTACTCTGACATTAAATGTGTGTATTCATGGAAAGTTATAAATCTAATTAATGATGCACTTTGACATTTTTCTAAAACACTGATCAAGCAGAGTCTTGCAGAACCAAAACAAACTGCAGCTACCATCGAATTTCAGACGAGATGCTATTGCTCTAAAGCTTCTTATTTTGGCGATTTCGGCTTAAATTTTGGGTGATTTTGGCCAAGAGAAATCACATACCACACCTTTTAATTTAAATAGTATTATACATGTGAAAACATTTGAAGCCAAGAAAATAAACTTTTTTTGGAAAGCCAACAAGTTACCCTTTGACCTATAGTGGAGCATATGTTGGTACACATGGGATGCTTCCGCCTCAGATGAAATGCTCTTCAGTGTGTTTGGTGCAGCAGATGGAGACCGTAGGTATTCTGACATCTCAATGTGAAGCGAGTCATTAGGAAGAGGAAGCCCTAGGACTGGCACGAGCACTTTAAACCCGTGTTTGAGATTGAGAGAACTAGCGAGAGAGGTGTCCACACGCTTGATGCTAATCACATGCTCATTGACTCGAGCCGACTGCGGGATCAATAGAGCTGACACATGGCTGCCCGCAGGCCGCATCATAATCCTTCATATGTCACTCACTCCTTCAGCACTTGCTGTGTGCAAGAGCGTCCAGAATCGAGCTTCTCAAGCTCCTGCAGTGACGCATGTTCAGATTGGGAATTCAGTGCTGCTATATTGGCATTTTACGGAGGTGGATATGGGATTAGTTCAAATTTAATTAGTTTTTTCCTCACAAAGCCTCATATGCTGACGCCTTTCAAAGCTTTCAGCTCACACAAGGGTCCAATAAACACACTACACTCTACATTAATCAAATTCAGAATTTCTTTATCGGAGTGTCCCGGAATTAACCAAAGAGTGCAATAACCATTTTTTTAAATCAAACTATATACATATACATACATACATACATACACCTGTGAATTTTACATGATAGCCCTAACGGTATAAAAATAAATAATAGTAAATGACAATATAATTAGTAAATTGCAATAACATAGAGATTCCATCCATTTTGATCATTGTAAGGTAAGGCCAGGCTTCCTTATATGAGAAATCTTACAGTTCTATTTGGAAATACCAAGATGCTTCCATATTAGTCCAGAGACGCATCTCTAGGTTGGGTTGGGTATTCCATGGCACCTCCTCTTGGCTGGACTTGCCAAAAACACTTTAAGCGAGATGTCCCATTTCCAGTTAAAAGGATACCCTAACAAATCTTCCAAATATCAAGCTACATTCTTCAATTTCTTCAAATTCTATCAATCTTAACATAAGTCGAAATGCCAAAATAAGATGAGAGTTTATTCATCGCTATAATTTTCCTCATGTAATAAACAGGTCTGGGCCGAACCAAACAAAATTGTTCCTGTTTAGCAGGAGCTATCAAAATAACCACTGAGCAATTTGTCTAGCACTTTTCAGATTTTGCCTAGAGTTTGTTGTCCTGAGACAATCAGCAAATCACAGGTTTGAAAGATAGGTTTTTCAATCACAGGTTTTACCTCATGACCGCTGTAAAAATTCTTACTGTTTTTCAGCAAACCCTACACTCACCTGAGAAAACTAATATCATCCATAAGCGAATTTTTGTGATCACAAAAAAAAAAGACCGGCTACATCAATATCAGTTTCAAATACGATCATTTTCATTTCAGCAGTCTAAGATAAAGTTAATTTGATGATTTGCTTCCAATGTCATTGGTCCATTGTTGGGTGAGATTAGATGTGACTGATGTCCATGCCACATCCAAAGTCAAACTTATACCTCACAGTCCCATACAAATCAGCACGACATAGTGTTCCAATTCTAACACTGTAAAACTAGCCCGGTTTGACTAGGACGTTTGTGGTGTTGTTTGTTTTTCACTCTGTAGCTTTTTTTTCCAGCTTTAGCTACATTAGCATATATGCAAATCTGGTACAGCCTTCCGAAAAAGGCTTAAAAGTCCTTCACTGAACAGGCAGCACTGTTCCATGATTAATGTTTATTGAATGAGGGCAACATTGTTTATATTATAATAACATTAGTATATAGTAAGATATAAATGAATATACAAATGAAATATGGACCATCCATACAACTGGTGGTGCTTCTGCAGAGTCAAACTCTTCCTGATGACATAACTGTCTGTGAACAGTGTTTGTTTTGTTGATTAAAATCTTTATTTTGGTGACTGTGTATGCCTGTCTTTTTATAAAGAAAGATAGAGAAAGACTAGAAAATGTAAAAATGAGAAGATTTTTATAATATAATATAATGATTACAACCCCATAAACTCTCTCTGCCAATGTCTTGATAAGATTAAAAACTGGATGGAAAACAACTTTCTTCAATTAAACAAGGACAAAACTGAAGTCATTGCATTCGGAAGCAAAAGCGAGGTTGTTAGGGTTAACACGTATCTCATTGCCTAACAACTTCAAATCAGGTCAGGAATCTTGGAGTGATTCTGTACTCTGATCTTAGTCTAAATAGCCACGTCAATGCAATGACGAAATCCACTTATTACCATCTTAGATACATTGCAAGAATCAGATGCTTTGTTTCCAGACAAGATTTAGAGAAAGAGATTCATGGTTTCATCTCCAGCAGGCTGGACTGCTGTAACGGCCTTTTCACCGGTCTTCCCAAAAAGACCATTAAACAGCTCCAGCTCGTTCAGAACACAGCAGCTCGAATTCTAACCAAAACTAGAAAGTCAGAACACATTTCTCCAGTTCTTAAGTCTCATATATAATATATAAGTCCAAACATAACTGCACCTAAATACCTAACAGACATGATCAGTGAATACACACCAAACAGGGAACTGAGATCCCTCTGTTCAAATAAATTAGATCTACCCCGGGTGAATTCCAAACAAGATAAATACTCCTTTAGTTACCATGCGGCCCACAGAGGAACCAGCTTCCAGAGGAGATCAAGGGTGCTAACACTTTAGTCACGTTTAAATCCAGATTAAAGACTCACCTGTTTACCTCTGCACTTCACATCTTAATCTTTGTTTTAATCAATGTTTTTTTATTTTCAGTTTTAAATATGACCTTTTTATGCTTGATTTTATGAAATATACTTTCTTTTTACTCTTTATTTCCAATGTAAAGCACTTTGAATTACCATGTGTACGAAATGTGCCATACAAATAAACTTGCCTTGCCTTACCTGTAATCGAATTAACTGGGCTATAAAAGTATCTGAAAGTGCCTTCAGCATGAGAATATTTAATGAATGATTGCAGCCCAAAAGAATTCATTCACCTCCTAATAATTTTGTTTAAATGAATACAGGCACATTATAATATTACTCACACCTCTGGTCAAATGATGAGTCCTGAGAGCATAACCTACAAACTACAAAATAGAGAAAAGAAAGATGATCGTTCTTAAATTTAGCTTTTAAATCCCTCTTTTCTGGTGTTTTGCTGGAAGAAAAAGGCTGATGTGACAGTCTATAGAACCAGTACGTGGGCGACATGGTTGCGGATTGCTATTGATTAGCTAATTCTTGCCTCAAGCTTAGTTTGTGTCAGGAATTGAATAATTTCACTCAAGCCTAACCTACTCTGGAAACATGCATATTTCTTGTCATTTTTAGATCTGTTCAGAGATTAGGCTAGTGATTAATAAAATAACTGTCAGTGAGGCCAGATTTATACTCCTAAGATAGAAAACGATTGTTTCAAAGTGATGTTTGTTAAATTAACAAGTACATCCAGTTTTGTGTTGCACTACAAGCTCGCTCTAGTGATTCAAATACATCATTTATGTTCTTTCAAAGTTGAGATGGATGAGATTTCTATTGAAACAGGGTGCAGTCAAGCAATGAATTTGACAGGCAGTTTATTTACATACCGACAGTGGTTGACCAACAATAAAGTACAAAAAGCCAAATATGTTAAAATCTGATTAACTTAAAAAAAAATAGTGTTTTCATGGATAAATAATAATGAATAAATCAGTTATCCTGAAAAATAAAATACAATTTACCAAGTTTAGTGATGAGAAGTTGAAAATGTGAAGCTTTTTCTGTAAAGAGAGGAGACTTAAGTGTAGACTGTGTTTGAGAAAATGGAATTGTTGTTTAATTTTTATGGGGCAGATACTGCAGACATTGTCGTGGTGTTCCAGCCATGATCTTTGGGTCACTAAAAGTTTCTGCAAGGATGATTTTGGAGCTTGTGATTGGTGATATTCTAGTATAGTGAAGGTGCGAGACAGTTTAGGACTGGAAATAAAAAAACATTGTGGTACTATACTGACACTGAATAATGAGGGCACAGGATAGGATTGTGTGGTTTATGGGCTAGCTAGAAATCTAGCAATACCATTCTTTAGTAATTGTAAATTTGAAAGTGATGACGGAATAAGTATTAGAGAATGGTATTAAGCGGTGTCCACACATACTCTGATTTTTGTAAATACTATTAAAAAATGTACAATAAAAAAAAAATATATATATATATATATATATATATATATATATATATATATATATATATATATATATATAAAATACATTAAAAAATTATAGCATACACATGTAACATGTAAAAACATGTAAAAGATAAATACTGTTCATTATGTAAATGCTGTAAACAGTACACCAGTTCAGTTGTTGACAGTCAACTCTTTACCCTGACGTTATTACCTTATGTCGGCCATAAGACGTTTTAAAATACATATTTTTTTTTAAATCGTTGAAGTTTCTTCTCCAATGTTTGGACAAAGCAGGTCGCGCAATGTCAGAATAGTCTTTCTGCCATCTTTACCCATAACGTTCAGCCTCAAAACTGCTTATTTGCAGTTCTACCTAGTTTTGATTCTGTCTCTGCTGAGTGAGCAATATTGACCTTCACATCGTTTCAGTTTGATGTGTCATGTCTGTGATGAAAATACATTAATTGTGCATAATGTCCTATACCTGCCATAAACCATGCTGTAACTCCATGAACAGCAACGCAATCCTCATTTTTCTGTTCACAATTATTCTTGGAACTAAAGTTTCTAAGTCAACCCTTCCTCTAATATAAAAGCAGACCCAGTAACTTGCAACAACAGTGTTTAAAAAAACAAACAAAAATTTATTTTTATCTGGCATTTGAGAAATGCCTGGATATGGATGTGACATGTTGAATTTTCTGCCTGTTCATTTTAAATGTTGGATAAAATTAAATGTTGAAAGACTTTCTAAGTCTTATCTGATGCAAATGGTGACTGTAGCATAGATGCAGTATGTCACTATCAGCTACTGTACACACTAGGAAGTAACAGAGTGAGCAATTTGTGGAATAGAAATTGGAAAAAGTCTCCATTAAAATAACTCAATTAGCCCCAGAACATTATTGATGTAGGAGAGCTTGAACACTGTGAAAAGATAGTAGAAATCTTTCTTTGTTTATTCTGCATACTTTGCCTCCTTTTCAAACTCCATGATCAGACCCAGTATGGGTTCAGATTAGTATCACTAATCCCTTTTCAAAGCACTGGCTAATGGGGGTTTTATTACTAACATTTTATTCTGTATTTTTAAGATGTTTTACATTAATAAAAGCACATTGTATTAGCCTACCCTAACACACTTTAGAATTTTATTTAGTGCATACATTTACTAGCTGAAAATGCTCTGTACATCTGTAGTTCTCTACTTGAGTTGAAGGAGACTTCAAAGATTGTTACAAGCTTTTAGGTTTGATGAAACGTATTTAGTTTATCCTGTGATTTGAGAATTTTTTTTTTGTGAAAGAGTTAAATTTGAATAAATGAGAACACTCTTTTTATTAAACTGCCTACTTTTAATTTTACTTGGAAACATGGACATGTACAGTTATGAGAATATCAAATGGGATTACATGTTTGGTTGATTAAATCGAGTTGAATATTATTTAATTTTTAGATGAGAAGAAGCTATTAAGATTCAATGTCCAGTCTATTTCTGAAATACGTTACATCAATCCAGTGTTCAAGACGGGTGGCGTTATTTTATACTTGTCTTTCTTATATTTTGAAATGGAACTGCTCCACATTTCACATTCATTTCAGTCAAAGACATTCAGCTCTACTGGGGAAGTGTCCATGTTGTCAATGTAAAGCTATTTATGGCCTTTAATGGCCTGTAATGAGAGTTCATCTAAATTGGGAATGAAGGAAGGGTCTTGACAGGCTATTTAGCTAATCTTCTTCACAGCCTGATGCACAAATAAGCCTTGTGTTGGTTATTTATGGATCCGAACAGTGTCAGTGTAAGGGGAGATCGATCTCTACTGGGGCTAGTGGGAATAAAACATGAGGTGAGCGCCCCACTGAGCTGTTCTTCTCTCCATTGCTCATTTAGAGTGAGAATTAGATACTATCGCTCCATGGCAGAGAGGAAAACAACCCCCTGACCCACATTATTTAAAGACATGCACATGATTGCCTTAATTGCTAAAAACGTGGCCCCATGTGACCTGTTGTATTGTGGCGTAACCTGCTGTGTCATATGGTGAGTGGGTGCAGTAATTAAATGAAAGTGATGGATGGGAAGCAGCGCACAGGATTGGCTGCAGATTTCCTTCTTAATGCAATCAGTCAGTCATGGATGGGAGGATTTTATTCTTTTTTTTTTTGTAGAGTGAATCTTTCCTCTAGAAGGCAAAACAAATTACTGGCTAGCAGCACCCTTACCTCTCAGTCTGAAGGTTACCAGTGTACGGTGTTGTGGTAACTTCTTGCTCTCCCTCAAAAGGCCAAACAGAAGTTCTGGATGCTTGAAGTCGGGTCAGCATGGGCAACTTTTAGATCTTGTTGTTACTCATCTGTTTAAATTATATTAAAGAGCTCTTTTTATGCTCTTTTTACATTTACAGAGTTTCAGTTCAAAATAAAGATCAGGACTTTCCTTATAATGTTTTTAGAAGCTTTAAGTTGGAGCAGACGATAGCTCCAGTAATAATGTTATGATCTGATGAAGTCTTAGAAAGTCACAAACTATGTTAATTCCCAAATGTTAATACTCAAATGTTAAATGTGAACAGTTTATTGTCACAGTTAGCATATAATGTACTAATAAACAAAAATATACATTTCTTGACAGCTAATTGTAACTGTTGTCCGTAACCTTTAGTGCAACCAACAACATGTAAACAAACTTCTTGAAGTACAACTACAAATAAATTCTCCATGCCACAAACCAGAAATATGGAAAGAACAAATTATACTTACAAGATGTCAGTAGGACACTCAAGAATAACTCTTCTCAAAGGAGAATCAGCACATGAGTGTAGCTTATGCAAGTGCTAAATCACAATCAAACATCTACTTATAGAATGCCCCTTATATGAAACCATGAGAAGCCAATTCCTAAAAACTCGAAGCTTGAAGGAAAAGGCCAATTTCATGCCTGAACCTGATCTCCAGAACTAATCTGAGAAATAAGTTGCATTAAGTTGCACTAGATAATACAAGTATGCTTCTCTAGCGATGAAATGACCCCAGATGTGGTATTGGCTATAAACTTCTAAACCAGTGGTTCTCTAAAAGTGGGGCGCTCCCCCCTGGGGAGGTGTGAGGCTCCGTCGAGGAGGGTGCGTTTCACCTCAGGGAACTTGCTTTTTTATTTTTCTATTATTTTTTTTTACTGTTCTAGAATAAAGTGCAATACCGCTCCACTACATTAGGGGACAGTAGCACTCTCATTGGCAGCGTATAAAGTGTAGGCAGGAAGTGTAGAAGACAGAACGAAAAGTCTCCCGAAAGCTAAGACGAGGAAACATGACTCGTATGTAGCGCTTGGCTTCACTGTGACTATGCTGGGAGACGAGGAGAGACCGGTGTGCTTACTGAGTCTAAAAATGTTTGCAGCGGACAGCGTGAAGCCATATAAATTAAGGCGTCACTTAAAGACAATACACCCCAATCATGCTGAATAGCCGCTTGAGTTTTTTTTTTGTGTGTGTGGGGGGGGGGGGTATTGAGAAACACTGTACTAAGCAAACAAACCTATTGTGCAGCTGTTTTTGAAGTATAACATAATTAACAACAATGAAAATTCCTCCATGTTCATAATGTCGAACATTTCTGAGGCATTACGAACATGAAGGTATTTTCATAGTTGCAACCAGCTTCCAGAGGAGATCAAGGGTGCCAACACTTTAGTCACGTTTAAATCCAGGCTAAAGACTCACTTGTCTGGTTGCGCTTTTGTCGCCTGAGCACCAACGTTCGAACAAATATTTTACCTCTGCACTTCACTATTTTAATCTGTTTTAATCAATGTTTTAAAATTTTCAGCTTTTAATCCCTACGATTTTATATTAGTTTTTTAATGCTTCATTTCAGTTGTCTTGAAGTTGAGAGGATGCTATGATCGAGTGCAGTAAAAACTTTGCAATTTGGTATGAGAAATGTGTGCGATATAGGTGGAACTAAGACAATGAATTATGTGTATGATTTAGAGCCGTACATTTTGTGTAGTAACCAACAAATACAAATCCTGCACAGTGGCCAGAGGGAATTCAGGTTGCTCCTGTTGCAGAACTGTTGCCAAGTAATTATATAACACTTGTGCTGGAGAACTTCCTGAATCGCTTTTCCGAAATAGCCTTGAGTGGCTGAATTTTTTTAGTCTGGTGAGAATGCAAGCTGAGGGACATGTTAAAATGTATGTCCTTGTCCTTCAGAACACTCTTACAGTCCAGCAGTCTTCATTACTCTGCTTCACCTTGCATTTTGTGCTCTAGCAAATCAGATTTGACAATGGAAGTTTAATAGTGCTGATTCAGCGAAGGCCAACTTTATTAATCAATGAACACCAAGTGATTAATTAGCGAAGAATGTCGTTGTGTTTCATTTTCATGAACGGTAATGTTTGACAGTTCAAGGTCTGAAACGTAATGAGCTTTATTTCCAAGTGTGTTTTCGTACATGCACAAGTATTTGTTAATAATTTAATGGGTATACCCCCGTGTAACAAATCTAAATAAAGTGCTACATAACATTAAAATTGAACATAAATGCTACAAAGTAAAAATCTAAGTATGGAAGTATTTTTTTTTTATGGAATTTGCATTTGTGAATGTTGTATATGTTTTTGTCAGCTGGGGTGCTTTTGAGTCTTAATAATATATTAAAAACTCTCTTGACACTTTTCAGGTATATAAACATATAATTTTAAACATATATTTTTCTTAGTTTTAACAATAAATGAAGCAATGGGTTGTTTTTCGGTCACCAATCTGTGATTTTCTGTTACTTCATGTGCCCCTGATATATTAAAGAATATCTCTAAAGAACAAATCATCATGTCAAAGCCTCAAGACTTGACAGAACATTTGTTATTCATTTATGAGTGCATTTATAATCCAGCTGTTAATGCCAAAGAAGGTTCAGCTTGTTGAGTCAATATTCATGAATATTTTGTCTATGTGTCTAGTACTTAAGAATCATCTAAACAAAGGCAAGAATCACTTCACCTTCTTCTTTTTTTGTGCCAAATTCTTTGCCCTTCAGTTCTTTATAGTTTTTCTGGGTTCTCTGCCAGTTTTGAATGGCACTTCAGGGGACCTGAGCCCAGGCAGTAGCACATGTTCATATCTAACTGCACACTGTTCGACAATAACCCAGCTAATTCCTAACTACTTCTTCTGTCCCCAACAGACGTCCTCCCTCATCTCGCTCTTCAATCTTTTCGTCACTCCCTCATTTGACTATGCCTGCGTTGGTATCATCTAGATCATTTGTATTCATGCTGGTGAGAGCCCCAGCTCCCCAGGCTCTCAGAAGCCTTGCAAAGATGGCTGGAGAAGCATTGGATATGCGTAATGCCTCCCCATGGCTTCCTCTAAGCAATCCCCCATGACACATTAAGTCTTTCCTTGGTGCTCCCATCAGTTTTATTTTTGTTTCAACACACCAGTGTTGTGTGCATAGCCTATCAACAATCCTAGCATGGAGGTTTTCCAGAGGCAATGCCCTGCCAAGGCTTCCCTCAGGCTGATTCCTGCAGGGGCTGCACAGAACTAACCTTAGTAGAAAGTGGAGTTGAATTTAGTGCTGTCATAATGAGATAAAAGAGAAAAACATAGTTTCTGCCACTTATGCTTGACTTAAACATGTCAAGTGTTTGCATTCTCTCAGGTCAGACTCAAAGATACATAGTTAATAGCTATTCATATTATAAAAAATGTGCTTCTAGCGCCTGTGGTCTTCCATAGACCAATATTGGTTTATACTAGAACCAATACTACCATAGAACCATTTACTAGTGCAAGGTTGTGGAAAGTCTATTTTGAAGGAAACGGTCACACTTTATTTCCCACACCTGATCTCACTATTGAAGTACCTTTTAGCCTTTTGTCTAAAGTGAGAGTACTATTGAGTTCTGAGTAGCAGGGTCCAATTAAATTGGGCCGGACTGCCTCTTTAGAAAATTGACTTTTGTTACACCTTGTTTTAATGCCGTCATTAATGCATGTTGGTGTCTTTGGCAAAGAAGTTAAAGAAAATCTGTAAAAATCAGAGCTGAACTACTGGAAATGTGATAATGACCCAATTTTTAACATTTTTACACCATAGGCAGAACGCGCGCTCACGTAGACGCTGGAAAATTGAGAATATGTGCAATGCTAGTTTTGCTGAGATTTGCTAAATAATGAACACAACAGTTTACAAGATGTCAATTTATAATCTCGTCTAGGGCACTTGAATGGCAAAAACCAGCTCTGCTTAACATACTGATTTTGTTTTGTCCACCTTATAGCTCAAAAGAATAGAACATCATAAGAAGTCTTTAATCTTTTGTTTTTATTTTTTTAACAACATTTAAATTTCTCGTATGACACCTATCCACAACTTTCTGACGCAGGGGGGCAAAACAAGAATAAAAGTTTCTGTTGAGTTCAGAGGTTGATGCTTTTCCAAGCCATTGGATTATAGGAGAGGCATTAAGAGCTCCATGCAGTGAACAGTAGCCCTCCATCTGTTTTATTTTGGCAGGACTGTTGTGAAGGATATCAATTTTGGACAATTTTCAATTGGATTAATGAGCTTCAAATCTAGATCCAGAAGAGAGTTAAGGAAAGTTAAAATATGAATTTGTGGATGTGTTCAATCCACACTGTTTTTGGAGTGTTTTCATTACACACCTCATGTGATTTGTAAATTAGCTTTTGGCACATCAGCTCAATAATCTCATGTCTTTTTTTACATTTCTTAGATTGACATTCAAAAAAGGTAATTGTAACTTTGTGTAGTGAAGCACAGTAAGTGTACTGATGCATTTCTGCTTCTAAAAAGCTCTAAACATATGTAATCATCAAAACTAAATCTAGCTACTTTACAGGTGTAGTAAAGAAATATTTTTTTAAACAATAATTTGTCTCGCATTTTATAGCTGACACTAAAGAGGCCTGTAAGTCAATTATTTGATTCAACTATTAATAATTTTAATAAAAACAAATGTGCAGGTTATTACCGATCAGTTGTTCTAATTTTGTGTGTTTTTTTTGTACGTTTGGATTACAACGGTATTGTTGTGTTATTCTGAAAGCTGTTAGTGATTAGACCAAAAAGTTTAGTTTTTTTTAACTCTCTTGCTTCTGTTTGCGACTTATATTGCTACTGTCAGTTAAAGGTGTAATGAGTTAAAAGTCATTACTAAAACACTTTTCAAAAACATTTTCAGTAAACATAAGATAGGTTTTCAGAATTTAGCATAAAACCCAAGCCATTGACATTTTTTAAATCTGCATGTTAAATAATCAGCACGGTCTATTTTAGATGGGCCTGTTTTCTTTAGTAGTTTATACAGATGCGTAGTCTTTGACTGTCAGTTGCTTAAGCTGTTACTTAAACTGTTCTGATAGTTAAGTTGTTCCGATATCTCTTCTAAAAAGGTTCAGGAATAAGTATGATTTTTAAAAATATATTATGTTTATTGGTCTTTGGAGTGCTTTATTTAAAACTTTCGCTGTTTGAACTAAGTCTTTATTCCAGCATTTCAGATTGTTTACTTTTAGGCTGGAATTGTTCAGCTTGATATTGAACATTGCAAAGTTTTAATTAAAATGTTGTGCATGCTGGGTAGATGGATGGATGGATGGATAAATATGTGAAATTTAAAAGAAATGTAAAAAATGTTTTATACTTCTAACTAAAAATGTTTTATTTTAATTATGTATATCAATTATGAATATTCAAAAATATGTGACAGGGTGACTATTCAAATATCATTGCGAGAAGTATTTTAAATGTATAAGTTTACATTGTAAATGTAATGTAAGGAATACACATACAAAAAAACCTGTGTCCGATAAAGTAAATACTCTACAGGGCAAAAATGTTATTGTTTACAACTTTTGACAAATATTTCACAGTTCTCAATGCCATTCAAGGAACAAGACTATGACTAGAATTAACCTTAAAAGCGATAACGACACACAACTTATTTTGCTTTTAAAGGTGCGCTTGTTGACTTCTAATTCCTTCAGTGTCCCCAAGTGATGCTTTAATGAGTAATGTTGCAAAATAATTTTAAACCAAAGCATCTTGATGAGACCTCAATGCTCCTCTGGGTTCATGAATAATTCAGATAACAACCTTGAATGCAAATGATGTGAATGATAGCAACAGTTTCCATTTCATTTAATGTTCCATCTGAATGGGTTTCGGTTATATTGAAGCTTTTACATGTCATTACCAATAACCTTCCATGCTGTTGTTGAAAATCTAATGTGCACAAATTCCCTCCTAAATATTTGTCTGGTTTTATCTGTCCAATAACTGTTGATTATTGTGAATCTCTGGGCGCATGCAGATGATAATACGCGATCCGTCAGCTCCTATTGATCTAATGGTCAATTACTGAGGTAGAATCTCTTCTCGGACAGTTTGAACCCATCAGGCTGAGGTTTAATTATTCTGTCATTTAGAAAGCACAAGGAGAAGCAGTGTTTCATTCAGAGCGAATGACTTTCCAAGGTTTTGTCTTCTGCATTACCTCGGCATATTGGACTGCTAATTAAAATTATTTCATAAAAATTCACTCAGCACATTTGTGACCTCGTCCATATTTCATCTATCTCCCCATTTTCTACTTTTTTCACGCATTTTTCATTTCCTCTTCCTCCATTTTCTTTTTGCTCATCTCCTGAACTTGTTTTTCATTCTCTTTTCATTTTATCCATACACTTTTCTCTACTTTCTGCTCTTCAACCAGCTTCTTGTTTTTACCTCTTTCCTCATTCTCCTTTTTTCATTTCCACTTCTTTCTTCATGTTTCTTCTTTCTCAGTTTTTGTTGTGATTTTATTCTTTTTCTCGTCCTATTCATCTTCCTCTTCTATTTTGTCCTTCTCTTTTCTCTTCTTTTCACTGGTCTTTTCTTCTGTTGTCTCCACCCTTCATTTCCCCACTCTTCTTTGTCTTGTCTTATCCCCTCTTCTTTTTCATTGAATTCAGGTTTTTCCACTAATGCCAAGTGTTGTTTCTTTTCTAACTTCTTAAACTTCTGTTGATTTCTCTTCCTCCTCTTTCCTCTTGCCCTTCTCCTTCTTGTCATTATTCCTGCTAGCCTTCTATCACATCCTTCTACTTACCCCTCCTGTTCTCCTCCTAGATAATCTGTTGTTATTTTTCATCTTCTCTGTCTTCCTCCTGCCTGCTCAATCTTTTTTTTTTTTTCTTCACTGCTTTATTTATTTATTCTTAACCTTTCACAGTATTTCATTTCAACAACTGCATATGTTGATCATTCATTTTATTTTATGCCACCTTCTCCTGTCTATCTCCTGTCTTATTACCATTTATTTTCATCTTCCGCTTGTCTTCCCCTTCATGTTTCCAGCTTGACCTAAATTGTTTAACATTCATCTGAATCCCTATTATAACACAGAGAATAACTTTGAAGCACACTTGCATCAGTCTTTAGCAGTTTTTTTTTATTTGTGAAACAAGCATACAACTACATCGATTCAGTGTTCTGTGGGAACCAAATGTTTCTGACCTTTTCTCCTTTTCTCACCAAACTGAGTTTGTGACACGACTGACTTCCGCTGAAGAGTGTAAGCAGCATATTAATCAAGAAACTCAGAGCACAAGCTCATCCATCACACATTCACAAAACAACTGTGTACAATCTATAATCACCACAACACTCAACAAATGTTTGAGACTATCATGTGTCATGTCATAAAAAAGAGAGACATAAAAACTTAAAATGAACAAGAGCTTTTTTGAACCTCTTCCTTGCAAAGGGTCACCCCTAATTATGGTAAAAAAAAAAAACACTTGTGGTTGTTGTATATGTGCCCAATTACGTTTTAGATGGTTTAAAACATGCTTTATACTTTAGGCTTAACATTTTCGTTATTAAAATGTTAGTCAGCAATTCTGACTTTTTGAACTGTGAAAACATATTTCAAAACTGTTGACAGTTTGAATATAAAAAAAACACATGCTTTTGGATTGAATTCCTATATTGGAATCCCCAAGACAAAATTAAAACATAACCCGAATGAAAACACTGAACATTAACATTGATAATGAACAAAGAGGATTCTGTTTAAGGCCAGTTTAATGTCCATAAGTACCTGGTTTTTCGTTCCCTGTTCCTGGTTTTTTCTACCCACATCCACAAGAGTACGGGTAAACCTCTGTTCGTATGAAACTGGGTAAAGCATTGTAAGGAGTAAGTCTACAGAGTAGAGTGTAGAATGGAAATACAGCCCAAGCAAAGAAAATCAGAACGTCTTTTAGAAACAAAAATTGTCCCGCCAGTCTTTACCAACAAATGCTTCACTCTCAAAAGTTCCTCATTTATCTGAGACATTGTTTATCATCAGTTGGTTCTAGTTCAAAACCAGCACTTTCTGCATCTGTGCCAGGTGAGCACAGACGTAGTAATAACAGCATATTACTGTTGTTAAATATGCTGTCTGCTTGTGTAGTCCTGTACATCTCAGAAGATGCACTCTTTGTCCCCATTAGCCATGGAGCTCTGTGAGAAAATGCTGCTGCATCAGTGGAAAAGCTGTCATTTAAAAAAAAAATACCTTTGACTGGAGTTTTCAAATGAACACGATTACAGTAAAATGTTGCTCCGGATACATGTGGACACACAACATAACCAGGTTAAAAAGTGCGCTTACAAAATAACCACGTATGTGTGGACAGGGCCTAAAGCAGTGGGGTTTGACAACTGGACATGTCTGTGAGTGCCTAAGTAGGGACATGTGTTGTGTTCCAGATCAGGATCAGTTCATGGTCCAGTTTTTATGAATCACAGTAAACACTGCTGTTTAGTTTTTGTTATATATAAATGCTGTCAGAACAGGTCATCTTCACAAACAAACAAAAATACCAAGTCAAAAAAATATATATTTACTCCTGGGAGTAGCTACCATCAATTTAGTTTTTTACAGAAAGACACTCTGAGCTAATATTAGTATCTTCACTTGAAAGTAATAAAAGGGTTTTCTGAGGTGGTGATGTATTGACAAAGAGATCCATTCAATGCTCACTCTTGTGTGCTGAGTATCATGGGAAATAAGCTGCACAAACCAATGATTTTTCATTGCTTTTTGGGAGCATATTTTTTGAAGATTAACACTGATGAATCTATGACCAGCTCTCTGGTTGCTTTAGGAGTGTGATGTTCACAGCTCTGTTAGGATGACTTTGCCTAATCGTCAGTCAAATTAAATGACCTAATAATTGACAGCTCTTTATATACCATGGAGTTGTTTCTCTTGCATCTTGCACTGTTCAACACTTAGATTCATAGATTTTTTGGAGATTCTAGTTCAGTGGTTCCAAAACATTTTTCACCAAGCTTCAACACCAGAAAAAAAAATTTACTCTGCAACCAGCATCATATTTTGACCAACATTAAATTACATGTTTACAGTATAACCACACTGTATAGGCTTTCCTGTTCAGCTACAGTTCAAACAAGAGGCAATATGAACAAAAATATCAAGTTAACCAATCAGCGAGTGGGGATCGGTCCCCACCAAATTGATCGGCCCACACACATTACATCATTATATAATGACATAAAAAAAATACAAAATTCGGTGTGTGCTTTTTAAGTGGAACTATGTTATTGAGGTCCTGTCCCAAATCGCATACCCCTGGTTTATGATCTTCATTCATCCACAGTTTGATGATGTCATGAAGGCCAGACCTAGAGGACCTCGAGAGTACACTGAAGTCGAGTTTTGGAACAGACTTGCATATCGCTATAAGTAAGAAAAGCTCTGCTGGTGTTTACAGATAAGATTTTTTCTTAAATAAAGCATTACCTGCTTTTAATTCACCACAGATTTTGCAAAAAGACTTAAAATGCTGCAGAAGAGAATTCTGTTGTTGTTTATTTATTGTTAATGCCCAGCAAAATAACGCCTGTAACTCTTAAAAATACTGGGATAAATGTCACTCATCAATTGGTACACAATCCACTCACAGAAGAATATGTTTAGGATTGCATAGTCACAATTTGTCAACATGACTGTTTGTTTAGATAAACAATCGAGATATATATATATATATATATATATATATATATATATATATATATATATATATATATATATATATATATATATATCGCAAGGTAATTATCTATTGCATTGCGACAAGTTATTTTAATGCTCTCTTGCCCATCATATCTCCTGTCTGAAAAAAAGGGTCAATCACCTCAACAATTCTGAGTTGTAGGGCGAGAGAAGGTCTATGTAAGCAAAATCAAAGAAGATGTGGATGTCAAAGAGTCAATAATACATATGGTAAAGTTTGTGTATGACAAATCTGCAGGTCTGTAACTCACTTAAATGGAAAATGCTTGCTCAGCTTCACCCTGCCTCACTTTTGACAGAAGAACTTGCGATAAGGACAGCTGATTCGCTGACACCTGAACTCTCGCATTCATTTTTCCACATGCCTTGGTACATAATATTCCCTTTAACATCAAGACTAAGCATCCTCTTTCATCAATGATTTTAACTCTGTTTATGTCGAAAAACATGTTTTCGACAATGGGGAACTTGATATTTTACTCTTCTTACAACTGTTCTTTACTGTGCAACTACTCTGGGATTTAACCACCTATCATACTACCAAAAATGGCTAACTTTTGTTGTTTAAAAAATGTAAGCCTCAAGTTTAAATGTTTCGTTGTAAATGGTGCAAGGAGAGAGTATGAAAAGAAAAGCAACGATCTTGTAAAAGGCCAAACAAACACATAGATCAATAATTACATCTTGTACAAACAGTAAGCCCAGCAATCTGAGAAACCGAGCTGCATCATTGACAAAGAGAAAACATTAATCAGTAGAAAGCTGTGTCACTGCTGCCCCCGAGACAGAGAGACAGACCGGTGGTGGTGTAGAATTGGGAAGCAAATACACTGTTCGACATTTTAGAAAATTTAAAGAGAATGTCTTTTCTAAAACCGGGGTAAGCTGACAATTGAGTCAAACATTTAAACGGCTCCAGAAATTTATGACTGAAACAACAGAACAATTTTTTTATGTAATTTTTTTTAGTAGTTTAACTATGAGTTAACAATATAAGGTAACAATAAAACTATATAATAAAACAATATAACTATAAGGTAACAATAAAAAAATGTGCAAAAAAAAAAAACTGCCTGGTATAAACAAATAATGGTTTTGGTCTGGGGGCATCTTTGTGTTGGTGATTGTAAATGTTAAATTTAGGTCCTAATATATGCATATATAAATCTGTTTGTTTTTCAAAGATCTGAATGGCCTAAAGCAATATTCAAAGGTCAACACAGATCTTTGAGTAAGTAGGTTTAAATATATACTTTTAAATCTTTAATAGTATTTCATCTGAAAACCGTAGAGAATTTTTATCTAGTGAGCTTTTATGATCATGTGCAGAAATGTTAAAGATTAATCAAGACCTATGTATTCACTATTGTATTCTTTTCATATGCAGTTTCTGTACTCTTAAAGTGTAATTGTTTAGCAGGAGAGAGATTATTAGTATTATTTTAAACTTTTCATACAGATATCAAATGAATTTAAATGTGTATCCAATGTTAACCTAAAAGGTCGGTTTTGTAAAATTTTGTGTTTTTAAGGCATACGGTTTTGTGGAGAAACACTCTAAAACATACTCAAAACCCATGAGGGGAAATAACTATATACATTGAACAAAAACAAAAGTGCACTTAAACACATTTAACTGAACAAGTCAGCGCTAAAAAGAATGATTCACAATAGATGCATGAAATATTGCTAATAAACCCTATTAGGAACAGAGCAAAACAACTGAAAATAAAGAGGAGAATTCATGAATGATAAAGTAAATCACCAGCTGGGGAAAATAAAGTTCAAACGACAACTAACTGCCAATATTGAAGGCGTGAGGGAATGGTAATATTAAATAAATAAAAATTGTGCACACTGATTACAATAACATCACATAGCTGGGTAAAAGAAGAGAAAATAAACACACTGACAATTATCTGATTATAACTGGACAGTGAGTGTCCAAACAGTGAGACAAATTGCATTCGTCTGTCATGTGATCATACTCCAATCACAAGACTGGTGAGCAAATACAAGACATAACATGAAAAAAGTGCATAGAGATAAAACATCAACACATAACCCACATAGGAGAGAAAATATCAGTTTCCCAAAACCCAGGAAAGACTGGATGTGAAAATAAAGTATGCCTGGTCTGCAGATTTTTTATTAACAAACAAACATTAAAAACTTTATTAACAGTTTTGTTAAATATCTATGTGAGAAGTTAGAGTGGCTTTAAAAATTGTTGATAAAGTTTTATCAAGGTATCGATTGTGAGATGAACACGTTGATAGTGATACATTTCTCTTGCATGTGCTCTGATAATGTGGATTCTTAAAGGTCCTTGAACTGTGCCCGGAGTGTTTACAGATTAAAAATCACTTCAGTGATCTAATTTGGATCATCCTGTAGTATAAGAATCCTAAACAATATGAACTGATATTTTATAGAGTTACTATAATCCTGATATTTCTTGCTGCAATGTCATGACATCAGCTTAGAGGATCCATTGTAGAGAGATGAGTTTATTACCGCCTGAAAAAAGCTCATGCGCTGGAGGGTTGTGTATCTTTTGCCTTGTTTATCTGGCCATCTGCACAAATCAGATTAGTTGAAATAACATTTGCCAGAGGCAGTGTGAGTGAACAGATACACTGATACACCAGCAAGAGCAAATTGTCCTTCCAAAGCAAACCAGAGATGAGATTTCATCGGCCTTGACATTAGATTGCCTCATTTGTAAATTAAACTTGGAGATTTATTTAGATGTATTTTTTTCAGTTAGATTTAACAGGGTATTTAATAAAATGCTTTATTCAGAACAAGTGGATAAAGTGTTACAATTAGACTGACTTTAAGCCTTAAAACAGTGACTTCATTAAATGTGATCTAACCATGCATTTAACTTATAAATTAAATATTGCATAATAAGACAAACCCTCCATTAATTTTTGTTTTGTATATTATACAGCTAATAAATGTTTCCCTGTTTTGATACACTTTGCTTTTAGTCAATCTTAGCACTAACAAAAATTGAAAAAAAAAGAAAGAACAAAAACATGAGCTGACTCAGAATCTCCTGTTAAACATGCAACAAAAGATTGCTCATGCTGCTACTCTGAAATGCTTTCTGAAGTCCTCAGGATATTTATTGTAAGGGCTTTTATTAAAAACATGCTTCTTTTATTAAGTCCTGCTTTGTATGAAGCTGCACTTTAGCTGAGCTGACCTTTGTGAAAGTAGATACCTGAGGCTTTGACATTTTGTTCACATGCAGTCTGAAGGTTTTGTCTAAACCTTTATGGCAAGCTTTTTAACCTCGCGTGTGTTTTGCAGTAGTTTCACTTTCCTACTGTGCGTTTGAGGTACTTGTACTGTTACGAATGTCATTTATCAAACAAAATGTTCAGATTTTTGACCCAACAATGTAGACAAATGCTTCTACATACATTGTGGATAACCACATCCACTAAAACTATTTATATTATCATTTAAATTACATTTATGCATTTAGCAAACACTTTTCTCTAAAGCGATAGTAGGGGAGAGACAATAGGCAATTTGTTAGTCAAAGTCTAACTCCGGTCGCTCATAGTAGAAGTTTATTGACTGATCAATTAACCATAGCAGGAAGGAAATAAAGAGAAAAGAAGAAAAAACTGATTTTTCAAATAGTTTTCACTTGCTTTTTTAAAAGCTGTTAGTGTTGCTGCTTTCCTGACTGGATCAGGGAGTTTATTCCAGGAACAGTGAGAGAGAAGGTTCTGGAAAGAGATCTTTTGCCTTTGTGGGATGGAAACACAAGACGCTGTTCCTTCTCTGAGCGCAGGTTTCTGGAGTGTAAATAGGGGCTGATCCGGAGATGGTTTTGTAAGCCAGCATCAGTGATTTGAACTTCAGACGAGCTGCGATGGGGAGTCAGTGAAGAGCGATGAAGAGGTAAATAACTTGAACTCCCTTCGGTTCCATGAAGAGAATATGAGCTGCAGAGTTCTGGATCATCTGCAGAGGTTTGAGTGCGTTTGCTGGAAGTCCTGCTAGAAGAGAGTTGCAGTAGTCCAGACGTGATCGAACCAGAGTCTGAACCAGGAGTTGAGTTGCATGCTCAGTTAAGAAGAGCCCGATCTTTCTAATGGTGTGCATCACAAACGTACATGCTCGAGTTGTCTTTAAAGGACAACGTAAAAGTTAAATATTACATATTATAAAAGATATACTGAGAGATTACTGGTATTGATTTACAGGGACTTTTTCAGTTTTTGTCTCTACTTTAAAACAGACTTTATTTAAACTAATAGAGGGATATGTTTACATTTTTACAGAACATGTATAATTCAATGAATATTTAGTAATGCATAATGTTTAAATTTCATAGCATTCTTCATACTTTGGTGAAGACATGTCATTTAACTATGTTTTTTTTAACTAAACATTTAACTTTCTACTAACCAATTGAGATAGAATATAAAGACAACCAGCAGGTGCTCTGGAAAGAAATCATTAAAATTGACTTGTCTAAAATGAACACATCAATTATCCTTTTTACAATGCTCAAATAGAAAAAAACATAATTGAAATTTTTTTAAAGAAACAAAAAAAGGTTAATGTTTTGAAGAAAAACATTTTTTTGTCCTGCTTTCAGAATGATTTATTGGGTGTGGGTAGTTGATCTTTGGAAGCACTTTTGCACTGCTGTTTGACAAGCCAGCAGTTTGCTATTATCTTAAATCTACAATCTCCTGTTCCCTTTAAAACTTTCTTGTTAGTCTGTTTATCTACATACATGCTCTGGCAACAATACAAACTAAATTAACTTTTTAAAAACGTATCAAGTTGTAACACAAGCTCACAGAAGTCACTAGCATCATATTCATACATAACGTTCAGCATAGAAATGTGCCTAATTTGTACAATACAAAACATTTTCTTTCTGACTGACTAATAGTTCATGTCAAATAAACATTATCCACTCTTTTTGTAAAACATGAGTTTCCCAGATTTATCTTCAGAAATCTTTTAAGAGTTCTGCATGTTACCCGAGTTTTGAACTGTTTTGATCAGCTCATAAATATAGCTGATATCTCTTACTAGCTCAGAGTGTAGAGGTTTATATTATTTTTATTATGTCAATTTATGTTCTGGCATTAAATTCTTTGCAGATGATTGACACAATGGTTCATGTGACAAAACTAGCAATTCAACAAAAGAGAGCTTTCAGTAAAGACCTGTCTATTTCCTCTTGCTTAAGGGTCTTATTTTTACATTTAGTATGATCACAAGATGCATCTTAAATAAGACGGTTAGCTTTTTGGGCAACAGACTTTTCATGTCTTCCTATTCAGTTCTCATTTGCAGATGGTAGAGTTTTATCATTAAAAGATAATATGTAACTCAAAAAGAGCATGCTTCTGTCTACTGAAAGGGTTTTTTTAAAATAGCACCTTTTAATTCCAGAATAATCTTGGGTGTACAAACAGACTGTGCTCAAAAGTTTTTTCTTATAGTTCTTGATTCCACAAATCTCTATTGACTTTAATGACATTCGTTTCATTTTTGAGCCGTGAAAAACTTTCACACTTCATAGTGCAAGTGCATAAATGATGCACTTTGGTTAGGAGCTATTCATCAAAGGAATAAAGAAAAGCTCCCAAGACCTACATTGAGTGAGATTATACTAAGATCTCTCCAAGCCATACAGCATCCGACTGGGCCTGTAGTGATGAAACAAGCATCATGAAATCATGGCAAAGATTAAAAACTAATACCTCGTTGTTGCCTATGCTATACATTTTTATTTGATTGTGTCTCTCTAGTTTTAGGAATCAAGTCTCCACACTATAGCATTACAAACACTGACAAACAATAAACGTTTCATCAAACATTCCTAATGTACAAACGATTACTAATAAAGTAAAATTCACTGATTTAATGTAATTATCAAATACGAAGTCAGATAAGAGATACAGTGTTTACATGATTTTAGAGTGATGCAAAAAAAAGTTATTTAATGAAACATTTTTAATCTATAGTTGTTTAAAATCTATGTAAATATACAATAATCATTTATTGAAAAAAACTTTTCTATTTACAAATTAGGAACCTATAGTCATTGTAACAGAAACAAAAATAGATTCTTGTTTAGAGCACAATCCATTATTGACTGCAAATGTGTTAAGTATAATAGGGAGCACGAGTAAGTTTATACTGTACAATGAATCTGATTTCACGTCCTCAGCTCTACAGGCGCATTTAGACTGCTTCAGAAATGCCATTAGCAGAAATGAAAGAAAAATATATAATAATAATAACCATACATATAATTGTCGTTGTCATGGTCATGGTCATCGTCATAGACTGTGACAATAAAAAACAACCAGGCAAAGTCAAAATTGGTCCATGAAATTGATACATAATGCTTGTCAACTCTAATACAAAAATACTTGGCAAATGTAAAGTTTATGTTATTATTAACAGGCTGCTTGCGGTGTTTATTCAGTTTCTTACTTCATAGAATGGTGACTATTTGGCTGTTTTGGGAGCTTTTTTAAAATAGATCTTTTTTTCCAGTGTGGACCAGTGTGTGCAGGGTACAGAGTTGTGTCAACTAAGTGTCTAGCTGAATTGCCTAATTAACAAAGAAAAATAATCTCACAATATCAATTTTAAACTCTAATATTAGGACATATTGTTTATTCTGTCTGTGCTCTTAACAATATTTCCATTATCTGTCATTCTATCCTGTTGCAAATTTAGAGAATGATAAGTGTATGGTAGTCAAACTCTGAAGCCAACTTGTGGGCATCTTCTGAGCAGTTAATTAGGAAGTACAGTTCAGATTTCTTCTACTAATCAGTCTGGCTGAGTTAAGTGCCATTAGCAAAACCTTGTTCTGTTCTGGAGCTATAGATGAGAGAGAAGCAACATTAATCATCCAGACTAAAGCTTCAAGCATCATTTCATAGACTGAGAATCATCGTTATTTAAAAGTTAAAAAGGAAACTTGTCCAGTGTCTGCTTTCCAGCGTAGACAAACAAGTCACCATATCACCAGATACAGGAAATCATATTGTATTAAATGAAGCAAAAATAATAATAATACAGAAAATATAATCTGCATTGCATTTCTTTACAAATGTTTGGGATTCAACATATCTGTAATGTACTTGGTGTGTAGTCCTGCACTTAGTTAAGAGCTGCTTTTATAACAAACACTTTTTATTTCCAAATGCATCAGTGTAAAGTCTTTCGAAGTGAACAGCTTCATCATAATAAACTCCAGTCCCTGAAGAGCAAGCTCTGTTCTGGCAGTGACCTTTTGCTCTCAGACACAGTGTAATTGATGGGACATTTCCCATAATTCCCCCACTGCAGATGAACAAGATTTGTAACAATCGAAAGTGACCAGTGAAGCACATAAGCCTAGAGCTGGTCGAGGTTGTGACGCTGAGGAGACATGAGGTTTATTAACTTTCCTTCAGCTCAGAGGTGTTTCTCGAGCAATATAACATAAGGACGATTGCTGTTTGTTTAGTGAATGTCAAGACAGCTGTGGATCCAGCCTGCACAACCTTTCAATATAATAAACACTGCATTAAAGTAAACTAAAGAAGGCCACAGTTTCTTAAGACAGTTCTTCTAAAAACAATACTATACAAACTATACCATTATTTATATCTGTGAATGTCATTTATCTATTTACTGATTGTTGGAATAATTCTGAAATGTGATTTCATTTTCCCAGATGATGATACAAAATGTAAGATCTATCAAATACAGTTAGAACTGTGTCTGTTCACACTCTGAGTAACTGTTAATTCTCATTCCTTACTGATCAATTGTATCCTTTTGCTAAAGAGATATACTCTGCTCCTTACATTGAGCTGAGGCACTGTGACATTTTGCTTTGTCATTTGCTTTTGTTATTCTCTTATCTGGTATTGTGACTAAGACCCTATAAGGGATGTTATAGGGGCTCTTTAACTTTGGGACTTTTCGATTTTGGTTTAGACTTCTCTCTTTCCCTCTTTCTATGGGTGAAATGTGAAAGTGGCCAAATATGGAGTGACCCAGAATTTGTGCTCTACATTTAACCCATCCCAGAGTACACACACAGCAGTGAACAAACACACACTCAGAGCAGTGGACAACCACAAATGTGGCACCCAGGGACCAGTTGGGAAACTGGTGCTTTGCTCGAGGGCACCACAGCTGTGATAGTTGAAGATGAGAGAGAGCGTTTCATCATTCTAACCGGTTACCTTCCAATCACAAGTCTATCTCCTTATCCTCCAGACCACAACTGTGCTGTCTCTGTATGCTCCCAATCTCCTTTGATTATAAATAAGTATCAAAATTAGTTTGTGAAAAAAGCAAATGAACATTATTTTTCATTAGCTTTGTGTTGGCGCTATCCTTCTTTTTCGAGATTTTTTAACATGTTAACAACACTAAGATGGACACCATTCAGATACAGTAAAACAATTCATTATTTTGTTAAACATTTTAATTTACATATACAAATTAAATTAACCTTTGCTACAAAATAAAGTAGTGAATGTACTGTCTGGGTTTCCCAAACAAATGATAAAGAAAATGTATTAGAGGTTATACCACTGTTAACAAAAGCGTCTTTTTCCCCAGCATTTTATTTTTTTTTTTTTACCGTAACTCTCTTGAACATGGAGTTCACTGTGCTTTGTCCACCAACTCAGCATAACAAACCATTTGCTGTCTTGAAGTTGTGTTTTGGATTTTATTGTTCGATGGTTCCTTGTATTCATGGTACCTATATTGTGACAAGAGCATCCATGGCCACAATTCTTCACCATAGGCGGTACACACTTGAGTATTCTATGCTCATATGAATAGTAGAATATTTGGTTTATACCTAAAGAGAGTGTATGTAATGTATTATGCAACTTATATCATAATTAAATTTACAAGCATTGTCTGCGCTAGATTGTATATCAAGCCCACTAGGTGTCTTGAACTATATGCAACTTTCATTTTTTTTTTACTTTTAATTTGCACTTCACAATGCTGTACAAATGAAAGGTTCATATATATGGACCAACAATGATAAAAAAAAAAAGATGGTATTCATACAATTTGGTTCATCCATAAATAGCACAATTCAAATGTTCAAAATCCAGTTTGTACATTTAAAACAATCTTAGTACATTTGAAAGCATAAATATACCCCTGCCGCAATGGCAGGAACGAAGGACTGAGGCAGGACTGACGGACAAGCCACACAAGCAGGTTAAGTGCTTTAATGGTGCCATCAGTGTATGTACATCAAAATCCCCAAAAAACTATGTATACAAGAAAAACACTAAGTTGCAAAGGCAATTAAAGGCAAGATTAAGTACAGAGGGCTAAAGGCTAAAGTACAAAAACCAAAGCAGGCCAAGGTAGGTTTTCAGGATACCTGGTTCAGAGTCTTTCGAGTTGCAGTCACTCTCTGTGTGAGTGGGGCTGTGCAGGGTTTCAAATCACTAAAAGATCTGTAGATCTGAATGGACATCTCATGTATGGGGCAATCCAGATCGGGACATACCATTGACAGGTAAGAGCACATGCACAAAAATACAACATTTAACTTAATTACAAAATTATAAATAATGGAACATCTTAATGCTAGCATAAACATATATTTACATATTGAGCTCATTAAATAAAGAACTATTTCACCAACAGGCATTACTGGAAACCCCTCGGGAGCCTAGGAGTTGGCTGAACTTGATCACATGCATCCAGACTTGAATTAAAGCCCATTAATCTATTAAGTCTCTGCGCTACTAATGCAGGAGTTAATTTGTGGCAGACAGGGACTGCTCCAGCACAACCCTCAATCCATACACTCATACATTTTACCTGTTCTGAGCTGAAAACCGAGTTTTTCAGCTGCTTGTCATGAAATATTTATGAACTATGTGAGATCTATTTACACATTGTTGATTGTGGATTTGCAACCTCCTTTACGAGATGTAAATCTCACATGGCTCTATACATAAAAGAAGTACCTTGCCACCCTTGGTTCTTAATCTCAGTGCAGGAGTGATTATCAAAATCCAAGAGATGATATTGGGACGGGCCACAAGAGAGTAATAAATGCAAGTTCCACATAATTCAATGACTTGTCATTTTGTATCTTGTCATTTTCACGAAGTGATGCTCTCATTTATCATTCCTTTAAAAGGTTGACCGATTCTAGATGGAATATCTCTTTACACTCCTGATCTGGGGCATGGTAGCATGAGAGATTATTTTCCACTATAATTGAAATGATGATGGATAAAAGAGTGGGGACAGAAAGCTCAAAGGCATCAAGTTGACATCTAAATTTGTTCTGAGTGGTGTGTGTGTCTCTCATCTACCTGTCTAACATTCAGATTTGGTTCTTGATGATTAAAAGACTACAGTTCTGTGTTGCGTTGTAATATGTTTTTGAAAGAATTACTAATTTGTTGAGCATTGAATGATTATGTAGTTTGTAATCCCTTAAATGAAGCTTTGATAATGGTTGTGCACATTATCTTGAGCTTGTTCCAGAGTTCCTGTATGCTATTGACCTCATGTGGCCTTGTCCTATTGTTTTCTTTTCCTGGCTGTATATCTGTAAATTTTGATAATTTGAAAGATAAGAGAACTTAATGACGCATGGCAAGTGTACTTGGGGTTATTTATTTATTTTTGTAATGTGTAAATTAGATTTTTAGAAGTCTAGATTTTTGCAATTTCAGCAAAAAAAAATCAGCCTCACAAAACTAAAAATATCTAGACAATTTCAATGATGTACAATATTGAAAATATTTGAAACTAAGTATAAGCTTTCACATGCCTTTATATTATGTTGCATTCGCCCCCCTAAATGGGCTGTTTTTAACAAGCGATCATAACAAATCTTATAGGGGTTTTTTTTATTTCTTTTTTTTTACTGAATTTCACTTTCCATTCAGGAGAGGCATATGATTAAAATCCATTATCTTGTCAGCTTTCTTCCCATTCTTCCCATAGCGGAATGAGCCGCATATATTTTATGCAGCAAATGCCCTTCCAGCCACAACCCATCGCTGGGAAACATTCACACACACTCATTCACACTTTAACACTATAGACAATTGTTCTTACTCAATTCACTTATTCCGCATGTATTTGGACTTGTGGGGAAACCGGAACACCCAGAGAAAACCCACGCTATCACGGGGAGAACATGCAAACTCCACACAGAAATGCCAACCAACCCAGCTGAGGCTCGAACCAGCGACCTTCTTGCTGTGAGACGACCGTGCTACCCACTGTGCCACTATGACGCTCATGACTAAAATCACATAATGTAATTACTTTTTTTAACTTTTTGTGTAAACTTTAGGTGTTTGTTTCTGCAGAGATGAAGCAAAAAAAGCTCAATCTATTGTGATAGGCAGCTAAATGAGTGAAGAGCATGATTAAAGAATCATAAAAACACACAAAAAACAGTTGCTCAGGCTCAAGCATCCTCAAGCAACATATTTGAGATATTTTGTGACATTTTATTAAGACATCTTTTAGAAAACAACTTGAGAAACAAATTAAGACTTTTTAAAAATCTGAATTCCAATATTTTGCATATTCATATGTAACTTTTTGTACTTCTGATTTTAATGGTTTGTGTATTCTTGTGTAAACACATTGTTTTACACATATTTTCATTTTTTTCAACTTGACATAAATTGAAGTAAGGGGCCTATAAAGATAAGCTATCAACATTGTGAAAGCCAGTGCAGCGCCTAAATATTATACAATTATTTCGTCCAATTAGTCTATAGTTTTAAGTTTATTGTGATATCACTAAATTTGTATTGCGTTCAAAGTGGATCAGTTTGATTAATAATGAGTTTAAAAGGCCAATTCTTGAGGGAAACCACAAAATACACTGTAAGTAAAGAAAGAGACTCCCGGCTTGTATCATTGTAGACATCATTTCTTGTTCCCTTCCTTCAGTGATGCGTGAGTATCCCGGATCATTGAAATTCCCAGCTTTCTCCAGCACAGCTTCTCTTTTGATTCATTTCCATATTCGTCCTGCAGGGCCCCGTATTGAAATCTGCCAAGCAGTTTCAGAAGCAGTCAAGCAGAAAAGCCTAATTATTTTTGTGCCATTCTGTCCAGCGCCATGCAGACAGCTTTAGCAGTCATATTTTTACCATCTCTTAGTTTTTCATAGGCTTCTTCACAAACAAACTTGTATAAATATGTGCCTCGTTAGAAATGTTCAATGCACAGATGAAACACAGAGCAGAAACTCATGTTTAATTGCAGTGTGCTGACTGTTTATTTTATCCAACTTCAACACTTCTTTAAATACTCAATTCTCATGTTTTACCTCAAACTTTCGCATCATACTAAGTCTAGAATGTGTCATTAATTCTTTTTTGGCACATGATGATGGAAAAAGTATACACATTCTTTTGTAATGTAGTAACGTTATTTTATCATTTTTTTTAGACAAGAAATCTTATATGAAAATCAGTTTCATCTGATCTGAATGGCAGCTCTGCCTTGTGAATTGCAAACAATCGGTAGAAAAAGAAAACATATCCAGCTAGTACATCAGTCTACTTAACTTCTACGGTCTGAATTAATGGTTTTCCAATTATTAATTGGACATATATATATATAAAATAAAACAATAACCATTATCATTAAACGTTGTGTGTATGTAAAAGAAAGGCACAATTCAGTAGGGACTTCAGTAGTGGCTCATTTCAAGGGTAAGAACAGTGCAACAAAATAACAAGCCTGAATTAAAATTAAATTCATTTTTAAATAATGAAGCCAGACAGAGCTTACCAGATGTAAAGGATATATCCGTTGTTGTTATTTATTTAATAGAAGTGATTTTAAGAAATCTGAATGTCCTTGTTGTGAACCTTTAGACTGACCTAGAGAAAAATACACACCCCTGCAGCTGTAACCCAATCCAGCTGTATTCCCACAGAGACCTTATAACAGCTTTATTATTCAAGTCTTACATCGGTGAAAATAACATTGGTTCATTCTTTGGAGCTCGGCTTACAAAGCTTGAGTTCATATGGGTGAGTCCCTAAAAAGTTTGAAATGTTTTGATTATAAATAGTTGAAAAAGGCAAATTGATTTGACACATTTCTGGTTAGTCTAGCTCAACCTTCCTTGCAAAAGTGTGATCTGCTCTAGCACAGGAGAGTTGAAATGCTCCTCGTTCAGTGGCTTGCAACAAGCATCGAGTAACAAGGAACAGCTAGAGTAACAGTAAAGCACATTTGATCTGTGACGCTTTAAATTGAATTACTATTTTTACTATGTATTGAAAAGGAAACACTTTGTTTTTTGTCGCTGTATGAAGTTTGCTATGATTGCTAGATATTCAAAAACCAGATAATTAAACCTAAAAATCCTATCATATTTGCAGTTTCTAAACAGTTCCCCTTTTATTTTCCATTATTGTAGTTGCTAAGTTGGTTATTTGTGTTTAACACATAGTTACATAAAAAAACGATGATAAAAGTGACAATTTGCTGATGAAATAAGCCAAAGTATGATTTGTGCATTTCATACTGTTTGTGATTGAATGCAGCTGTTTGTTTCAATTCTGAAAATGTTTAAAGAAAACATTTGAATATATATATATATATATATATATATATATATATATATATATATATATATATATATATATATATATATATATATATAATTGTATTATTTATACCCAAAACCTGAAATAAATGCTTTGTAAAAATGGGGATTCCATTATGTATACATATATAAAATGTGAATTCCTCATAATTGGACTACCATGAGGGAAAAAAAGAAACAAAACGGTCAGTGTAACTTCCATACCATTTACATACAAATGCACACAGGTGCACAAACTTAGCAAAACATTTTTGGTAAGGTTGCTGCTTAAGTGAAAAAAAATCAATAGAGAGAATGTTGCACCATTCAAAATGTAAACTGAACTGAAGTGTGTTTTTTTTTTCATAGAAAAAGGTGCTCTCTGAAATGTGTGCATTTTTCTGATCTAATTAACCTATTAGATTCTGGTAAACAATGCCTTCCCTTTTAGTTTAGTCTACTACACAAAAACCCTAAGCACAAAATCAAAAGTAAGATTACTGAATTAACGTGCTGTCTCTGTTCAGCTACACATATGGGTGCTACTTTTTGTTACATTTGATTTTCAGCCTTATGTAATTTGTCATTTATAATCAACTTGTAATATTTTCACCCCTGCTGAATCGCTTTCTTTTGTTCTCTTTCACTGGCTATATGAAAAGCTTTTTTTCTTCTCATGATTCATTGGTTTGAGTGAATATACGATGTCAGTTCACAATAGACTTCCAAAAGCTGTCAAATAAATGAAACTGCTTTTGTTCTTCCCTGCATGACCATGCTTTCCTTTTATCACAATATACAGCAATTTTCCTTGAAAGTTTACTTTTCTATGTCTCTGTCCAGAATGGAAATGCAATTTCTATTTGCTTATGCGAAGGTCGTTAGTTTTAACAGCATTGCAAGTTTGATGATGTCATGTCAAGTCTATGGTTTGTTTAGGACTTGTTTCTTTCTGGAAGTCCAATCCTGATATATGGTTTCTGCAATAGTGGGGACTTCATGTAAATGACTGAAAACATTTGATAAATTACCACCATTTTCTATTGTATGCCAATAGAACTTTTTTTCTTAAAATCTGGGATGTCAATAATTTACCATTGACTCCTTTGCCAAAATAGAAAATAATGTGGCAGAAAACTCTAACGAAGGGTGCAAAAAAGTATGCATGATAAATACAATGATGAGTAACTGTTGTTACAATTTAGCTTCTAACAGCTAAAACAGTGCTCTAGAATGGCAAACTATTAGCTTAGTACCTTTAATAATACCTCTGTTGAATTCGACTTTCGCCCTCTCACCTTACAGACTTCATTAAAATATTTTTTCATTCCAATGTAAAAGCAATTTCTACGTATAATGTCCATAACAGATGCATATTCTTCATCATTGCATGTTCTGAGGCAACTGTTCAGTCTCTGTGAATGTGTGATTTGATGATGTAATAGTTCATGCAATAGGAGTGACCAACCACACTACTGTTGTAGGAAGTCACAACAAAGTTCCACGAGTGGTATCCACACAAGTTCTAGAGAGTTCTTTGTCAACAGAGTCCTGCAAACAATATTGGGGCATTCAAAGGGGCATTAAAAATGTCTCTATTGAGAATCTATTTTGTAATATTATTGTTATATGTATTGTTGCGTTTTTCTTGTGAAACTAACATTGTTGTACTGTGTGTAAAATATGTAACTACCTCACTGATTTATCTACTTGTGACATGAAAACTAACATAAGCAATGTTTTCACATCTTAAAAACTTTTGTGAATGACAAGAAATTACTTGGCTCTCTTTCGATGCACTGGCATCTATCTTGGGTAAACAACCCTGTTCATGCTGTGCTTGATGGAAAAGTCTTCTCAAGCCCTCGGTCAGGAAGCATGGGTCTAACCACCGTTAGGCTGAATTGGTACATCTTTTTGCTATAGCCCTTACCTCTACAGAGAGTAGGGGCAACCTTTCAACTCATGTGATCATGCAAAAGGAACAGTTGGGGTAATGGCTAGAAATGGAATGCAGCCTTAAAAGAAACCCTCTCAGTTGACTTTGAGTGTTATTTAGCAGTTATTGTCAGAAATGCTTATCTGCATCATCTTCTAACGTGACATACAGTTTTTCTTCTTTGACGTTGTGGATAAATGGACAAAGCAAGCTCTTTGTTTTGCTTCCTAATGAGCCCCTTGAGAAGACAGCGTACGGTCAGCATCGTCCTTGTGCGAATCACCTGTAAATGATAGATTAAACCAGTGTATGGAATAAACATTTAACACACATTCCCTACAGACAGAAGATTACTTTCCTCTCCGGCTGAGAAAGTGCCAGGAGTTGATTAATTAGTCATAGAAAGTGGCACATCTCCTGCTAGAGAGAGTGAGACCTGGGCCAAACAAGGCTCTGATGAATGGGAGAGGCGACATCGGGCTGTAATTGGGGATTTAGTGAATTTTTCAGGAGTCTGAGAGTCATTTACCACTCTGCCAGATTGGCTATTACAGACCAGTGTGAAAAGATCCAGAAGTACAGGAGACTTTACTTTTGCACAGAAAAGAACCATGGGGACCACTGTGATTGATCTAGGGAAGGTTTTTTTATCATGTGCCATAGTAAGTTTAATCTATTGATTTGTGGTAAAGACACACACAATCCTCTATTTTAGGTCCTCAAGAATTAATTTTATATCAATGTTATGTTTTTTTAGAAAGGAATTGTTCAGAGGCTTGTTTCTCACCTATAATTTAGCATATGGGTTGCATTAATTGTATTTATATTTAAAACTTCTAAGTGCTCAATACTCATTACACCGGGGTATGAGAGGACTTGTTCATATTGTGTTTTGCTTATCAGTTTGAACCCTTACTTCAAACTAGCCTTTGATTTTTTTCCTAAAAGTGAAAAAAAAATGTGTTACATTTTTTTCAGAAAATAATACACACACCATGAACACACACCAGCAGTGGAAAGACATGGTTTCGGCACCCGAGAAGTAGTCGTGAAACTGGTGCCTTGCTCGAGGGCACCACAGCTGTGGTTGTTGAAGATGGAGAGCAAGTGTTTCATCACTCACACCACCTTTAACTCGGTGGATCTGGGGATCGAATCTGCACCCTTCTAATCACAAGATGATCTCCTTATCCACCAGACCACTACTGCCTTCAGCTGTTATTTATAAAGGTTTATATTTTTATGAGTAACACTTTAGAATACAATTCGTCAGTAACTCTTGACTAACAGTAAACTATCTATTAACCCTCTTGTAATGATTGCCTTTTCATTATTACATATATATATATTGTATATTCACATAATTTGATATTTCTTTCTTTGAGCAATTTTTCAACTGAATTTACCAATTTTTATGCTAAAAATAAATAGAACAAATACCTTGTTAAATGTTACTACTGTAAGGCAATACCTGTGTAATAATATTGATAAACTTTAAGTTTTGCCAATGAACCCTTTTTGGGTGATATGTATCTCTTATACAATTTGTTTTTGTATGTATAATTTTATATACTATTTCTAAAGCACTACCACATTTTTTTATTTAGAATCACATCACAGTGATAATGTTCTACCATAAATAATAGGAAAAGAAAAGTCGTCAAATTAAATTGAAATATTTGACATGCCATGGTTTCCTGATCTTATGATGTTCTCCAAGTCTGAGTCAGTAAGCTTTGGGATCATTTTGAGGACATGGTCTTTTAACATCAAAAAGACTAACGTCACAGAGCGTAATCCACAAAGGTCTTTGACAAAGAAGCCAGTTTTTCACGGCATCCATTAATATTTATAAAAAGTAGAGTGGAAGAAAGAACTACATTAGGTAATAGTGTCCCAGTAAAAGGGAAACTACTAACATGGGATATATCTTATAATCCAGTCAAAGAATTTGGAAGAGCTTTGCAACGAGTGGATTGAGACTAGATTGAGACCGTCAGCTTGTCAGAAAGGTACAATGCACAGGCAATTAATCTGTGTACCAATCATTTAATTTTAAATAAAATTTTTAGCTAAATTGTTTTTCCATTATTAATTTTCAAATCAAAATTGAAAAAAGGAAAAACTTTTTGTTTTGATTCTGTGTTCAAATCGAAAAATGTAAAATAGAATTTTGAATTAGAATTTTCCTTTAGGGGATGCTTTGAGTGACCCGAAAGTGCAATGTCGTCACCAACTGTGTTTTTGGATGGTAGCTGAGTGTGATAACTGAAGCTTGAGCAAAATGGTTAAATAATTATTTCTTGCTGGCCATAATTTGACTCGTGAAACCAATATTTAAAATGTGATTTTATGGGTTGTTGAATTTTACTCTTGCGTTACCAACAGTAAAGAAACAAAAGGTAGTTTTATTATTACACTGTAAAAATGCATGGGTAAAGGCTATTTGATTGTTTCAATCGTTCCTCAGTAAACAATCTATTTGGAGTTGACTGAATAAATGTATTTACTTTTTTGTATACATTATTTAAACTGGTAAGTTGTCCTCTCGCATGGTCACTCTCTTCGGGCTATGGAATGAAATGTTGTTTCATTCCTAAAAGTTATTTTCCAACCGTAGAGAATTGACTATTAAACAGGTTTAACCGTCACATCCATTGACTGTTTGGTCTCATTCGTAGACTTAGTCCCTTTAAGTTTTCAGGGGTCACCACATCGGAATGAACCGCCAACTCATCTGGCATATGTTTTACACAGCGGATGCTCTTCCAGCCGCAACATAGCACCAGGAAACATCCAGACACACTCATTCAACAATTTTGTTTACCTCAATGTCTTTGGACTTGTGGGGGGGAGGCTTGAACCAGCGACCTTCTTGCTGTGAGACGACCCAATACTCTACGGTGACGATCTCAAAATATGATACGAGCTTGTAATTAGTTTTGCACGTTTTTCAATTTAATCACAGAATCAAAAAATTAAAACGAAAAAAAAGTTTAAATAAATTCATAATGGAAAAACTAATTTACTTTCAATTATTTGTTTTCATTTTTAAATTGAAAATCAAATGAACGAATTATTTATGGATTACAAATTTTACAATCTCAGGATCTCAACAGGATCTGTACTGATACACATTGTTCCAAAGTCCAGATAATGGGTTTATCTGGTGCATGTTGGAACATGGCACATACTTCATTGAACTATAGTCAGTGATGATTTTGGCAGGGCCTGGTCCTTGAGTTTTCTGAAATCAATGGTCAACAGAGCTTTCTTTCAAGACATATTAGAGCAAATCACACTTCCTTGTTTTTACTAAATATTTTTGTAGATGCTGATTTTATTTTCTACTAGGAATTTTCTAAATGCCAAAAGCACCAAAATCTTGTTCCATAGCAAATGTTTTGTATTGATTGGCCAACAAACTTGCCTGAAACATTTTTATTTCTATTAAATAATTGTTTATCAGTCTCAATTTTAATAATTTGTGCCAAGTCTTAAGCATAACTGTGTTTAAGTTTAAGCAAAAAAAAAAAAACTTTTTAATCTCACTATGTGTGTAATGTAGTGAATCTGTAGAATGATATAGTTTCGTTACACTTAAACATTTCATGATATTCTTGATTTAATACCTGTAAAGTCACCATGATCACACAATACAAACTCTCATTTTTTGCTCATATCTCACAATCATCTGAGTCAGACCTGTATGAAACCTTTAACCCTTCTCATTTCTCAGAAGTGAAGAAGTAATACGATGTTGCTTATATATCTACACAAAACGCTGCAGACAAACAATTTTTGGGCCTTTTGGGGTCAAACAACAGTACAATTTTCTGTAGAAAGCGCATGCACGGAATTTCAGATGAGAAGTGAAGGGAGTTGCATGATTCATGAAGCTTGCAAAAAACAAGCCATCAAAAAGAATCTTTCGAGCACAAACACACACACACACACACACACACATATATATATATATATATATATATATATATATATATATATATATATATATATATATATATATATATTTACAAACTTTCATTTAACTACTTAAATAATATTATTAATACTCAGACAGTGTTTGTGGGTCTGCTCTTTTAGGGATTTTAATCCCTAATTGATATAAACTGCAAACAAGCTTTATTTGTTGTTTTTTTAAACTTATTTTATATATAATATACGTTTAGATTTGAAACCATGTGTGGTGTTCTCATAACCGTTATGTTGGTAGGGCTGGTGGGTCTGCTATAACCATTGCATTTTGGGACTTTTTATTCAAACAATCATCTGATTTATACTAAAATGTAAAATTGTATGTTTATGTGTGATTTATGTTTGTGGGGGAAGACCTAAATCTAGGTAAAGAATTTTTATTATTCACAGTTTTACATGCCCCAGGTCCAGTAGACCCGAACACCTTGTGTGTAATATAAATGTGTAGGGGGGTATACAGTGTGGGGTCATAAAAAATGTGTTCTGTAATATGTTTAACATATTAATTGCTTATCAATTTTCTTTTGATTAAACCTGAAAATTGGTCCTACAGACCCAAACACCATAAAAGGGTTATGTTGCCTTTAGGGACACTTTAGGACAATGTACATAAAGTTTAAAAACAATACAGATAAATCTGATTTTACTGATAAAAAAGGTAAATTTAGAAAGAGAAGGCCTGTCTGAGGTGATCCTTGCTCCAGATCATGGGAGCCTCACAGCTAAAGCCCCTCGGTCTGTTTCGGGAGGGCGACGGTGCTATTGTAGGTCTGTAGCTGCACCTTCAAGTCAATCTGCAACACAGAAGGTTTTGTACTTCCTGTGGAACCTGAGTGATGTTTTCTGATCTGGGGGAGTTTGTGATAATACTCTGGAACGTTGGACAAAGACTTTAAGCTAGCTGCTATTAAAAAAAACCTCTGATGTATACCTAAACATAGATGGTCTGTAAGTGTATACCCATTTATATTTTCTTTTTTTATTAGTATTACACATAACTTGTGTTAATGTGCTCTCTTTATGTGATACGCTTCCAGCCATTCATACTCTCGTTCTTGTCCCCTCACTTTAAAAAGCTACTTCAGGTTTGCCCAATGATGCTGAATGTCTGTATTTGTGCAGCAGATAAGGCTTGAAATATTTAGGTACCATCCCAGTTTTTTTCGAGGTCACTATTCCATTAATATTTGAGTATCAAGGCGTCATTAAGCACTCTGTACCTCTTTAAAAAATTAAAAGTAAGACATTATGGGGTAAGTAATACTACCTACACTAGCAAAGACAGTGTAGGTGTCCGCGGTTACAGCTTGTATAGCAAATCAAATAAATAATACAACAATAATTATACAAATACTTTGTACTTCCTTAGATAAAATACAAATGCTTTTCTTTTTATTATTGAAAATGCTTTCATATCTTTTTCTCACTCTATAGTCCCTGTCCAGAGTTTAGCTCTGAGGAGCAAGTACTGTATGTGACTGCAGAGTTGCAGCGTTAGAACATTGCTGGTCAGGGTTGTTTTACACTCAATTTCCAGTGATTTCCCAGTCCTCTAACAGCTCTCTAAAAGTCCACTTATCGGAAAAGAGTGGCTACTGTCCATTGATCCATTCTGTTTCACTCTCTTTGTGGTGTTTCGTGTCTGTGAGTAATTTGCTGTTGGAAAGGTTCTGTGTTGAATTGGAGAGTTTGATGGAGATATAAATGTCAGACAAGCAGACGGATAATGCTTTGGTGGGCCCAAAAAGTGGGAAGGTATTGGTTAGCACAATCATATCATGGTTTTCTTTTGTCTACCAGTGTGTAAATAGTGCTGAAACAGAATATGCAACTGATATATTCAACATAAAAGTATGAAAAATCTAGTTCTACTCTAGATCAAGTGACGGTAAGAACATTTGATTTCTTGAAATAAGACTCAAATGTTTGTGAAAAGAAAAAAAAGGATATACACCGTAAATAAATCAATACCCCAAACCTTAATACACATTCCTTAATACAAATCCAGTTTTGAACTAACTTTGATGGAAGAGATCTATACTTCAAAAAAGCACTCTTGAACAAGAAAAAAAACTTCAAATATAGATAATATAGTTTTTTCAAAACCCCAATTAACGAACGTGTTGATGATCACTTGATCATGTCATCCCGCATAAAGTGGACGCAAGCATGTCGCTATTCCTGTTTTTCACTGGAGCCTACTCTTGACATGCGAGCGACTCAGTGAGAGACAACCACAGAGAACAGTTGGATTATTCCTTTTGTGGATTTGTTGAAGATCTGATGAGTGGTTGGCAACCAGCGAGGTTTTTTGGCCAGATCCAAAGGCGGGAACCGCTGAAGGCCCTAGACTTCAAGTCTTTCACTGCCTTTCACCAACAAGCAAGACTCCTTTTTTAGTAGAGCACTTGTTTGCCGGTCCCATTTTTTATAGTGTGTTCCAAACATGTCGAGACTGTGCAAGTCTATTGGATGCAATGGATCGATCGCATTGACGGATAGCCAGGATAATTGCCTCAGTTGTCTCAGGGATCAGACTGTGTTGATTGCACAGTTCTGTCCGGCAGCGCACACTTAAGGCAAGGTTTGCGAATTTTCAGTCCACCACCGGAGGCTTTGTAGCTCCAGCCCGTAAAGGTCGACAAGTGCATGTCCCAGGCTCCCAGGGTGCGTTCGCTATCCACCAGTTATCGGCTGATGCGTCGCTTGCATCTTCTGAAGACGCCTGTGCACCTGTCGATGCGATCATTGCTGCATCAGACAGCAGATTGTGCTCCGGAGGAGATGGCCGAGTTGCTTACCCAGTGGTTTGTGGGGTTGCGCCAGGATGATACCCCACAACTGCCTCCTATCCCGGTCTTCCCGGAAGTGCATCAGGAACTGACCCAAACTTGGAAGGCACCACCTCTTAAAGCGAGGTTGGTCAGTCTCCATCACAGCCAAGGCCTCCATCACGCCAGCTAAGCCTGTTGTTGGCTTACGCTGCTGCCGGTCAAGTTGCCGCTGCCCTGCATGCCATGGCAGCCTTTCAGGTGTCCCAGGCCAAGGCCCTGAAAGATACGCAGGAGGGGAGTTGTGGCCCAGATCTTACACAGGATAGCTCTTAGTGGTTCAAGGCGCATTTTCCGTAGGTCCCTCAATGAAACCAAATGAGTTTTAAACTCCAAGAAGTTCTAAGTCCAGCCTTCGAGGTGGTGAGTACGGCCTCTACACGTCTCCCTTCAGCTCTGGGATTGATGATACCTCCTCTGGTATGGGTTGGTCTGAGAGAATTATTACCCATTAAAAATTAAGTCTATACTTAAGACCAGGGCAGAGGAGGGCCCGCTCGGTGCCGGACGAATGATGATGCGTAAGGACCTAGGTTATGACATTTTGCAGTGTGTTCCCATAGTTGTTACCGACATAAGTCGTAGTGACCGACTGATATAATGGTAACTTTTGTAACCACCATTCCCTGAATAGTGAACGGAGACTTCTGTCCCCCAGCCACAACTGTAAGGTCATGACTAAGTCTGGTTGCCTAGGGGATTAGTACGTTTCCAGCTTCATAACGGAAAGAGGGTTACGCTTGCGTCCACATTGTGCGGGACGACATGATTATGTGACCATCAGCGTGTTCGCTGATTGGCATTTTGAAAAAGTATGGAGAGTAGAGTGCTCCTAGCGGAACTTCCCAAAGTTGTCACCGACATAAGTCTCCGTTCCCTATTTTGGGAACGGGGGTTACGAAAGTAACCATACGTTGTGATTGATTTTGAGTATATATTTATTAAATGTTGACTATTGTTGCACTTGTTTGGGTGCTATCCTTTTTATAGTTTTAAGAAACTCATTTTTAGGTAACTACACTGTAAAAAATGCACTCTTGGAACAAGAAAAAATAACTCAAATAAAGTTAAACTCTACCTATATCAAGCAAAACAATCTGCCAATGAGGCGAGCAAATTTGACCTGGCAAGAATTCTTAAAATTAATAAAAAAGTCTTGCTGATAACAAATGCTGTTGGATCTTAAAAATAGACAAAAACTTGTTTCGCATAGTTTCTTAATTCAAGAAATTAAGTGACCAGAATAAGATTTATTTTTCTCCTCAAGAAAATATAAGTGTTATTTTCTCAAAATAAGCTAAGTAATCTGTACCCTAAAGGTTCAAAATAGAAAATTCTTCCTAAAATAAGAAAATCAAGATTTTCAATCTAATTTTAAGCATTTTTAGCTTTGCTTAGAATTCATTTTTTGCAGTGTAATAGTACTAAAGTATTATTAGTCAAAGTGTTTTGCTTTTAACTGATTGATCAGATCAAGAATTAGCATTTTATAGAGCTTGGGTTTTCAGTCATGTGACTTTGTTAAAGGGATGCAGGGGAATCAATCTACATATAAATAGGTCAAACTGTTGTTCATAATTATAATATATTAAAACATGTTATTTCAGCATTTCCATTTATAAAGGGTAACTTATATTATATGAATTAATTGTACACATACTGAAAGTCAAGTTAGTTTGGTGGTCTATTAAGAAAAGGGATGTCATGGTCCTTAAACCATGAACCTGTTGGCTTCTGCACTGTGTGTACAGTAGCTTCCAAAAGGAAGATGAATTCTGAATCTCCATAAAGTTAACCAGCATGGTCTTACCTTTAATATATAACATACGAGTTTCACTTATGGAGTGGAAATGATGAATTGAACGTTTGTTGTAATTGTAATCATTTGACCAGCATTAAGTTGCAAATTCTACAATTCAGCTCCAGAATCAAGTGATTTTAGATGACTCATTTGAAGCAATACCATGAATCAACTCTCAGCAGTGAGACAATCAACAATGACTCACTTGAGGGAGTCGACTTTGAAGAGTGTTTGAAATTCTTTAAAAGCTGACTGAGACACATCAAAGATCCAAGCACATCTAAAATTATTTCATTTGCACGAGAATACTCACTAAACATAGCCACTAAAGTTAATTTTGAAATCGACCTGTAGATCCAAATTTTTATATATATATATATATATATATATATATATATATATATATATATATATATATATATATATATATATATATATATATATATATATATATATATATATATATTGCTTCTTTAAGATGTGTTCACTACTGGGTGACCCCCTGTTTCTATTCCACGTTCACCTGTACTTTACATAACAGACAAGAGTCAACACATTCACAAACCAGAGGTAGACTTTTTTGCAAAGTAGTATTGGAGTATAGTCCCACAACAAAGAGTTAGCCAGCATTAGCTGCCTGCTGTCCGTGGGCTATTTATAGCTGTGTTTCATTGAGCTGACTGATGGAGAAGGGCCAGATACTTTCCTCAGTAGTGAGTCTTTTCAATCTATAGCTCTGAAGCAGCTGCTCTGATGCTCTGAATACATTCTCCAGCTCTGCCTCTGTCAAACAAGAGCGTTGGCTTTCAGAGCCAACAGATTCTCCGTCTGAATTCCAGCACTTGCTATGAGATGGACTCAATTTTAAAATGAGTAAATTTTTAGACTTTTTTTTTTAATCTGAATCATGCATGGATATTGAGGTTTGAATTTAGAGTCAAGAAGAATTGAGTGTTGCCTAGTGTTCTGCAAGAAGAAACATAATTGCCTGATTTGCATAATAGAAGAGAAGAAATTATATTTTAGAACAAGTTTCAGGATGAGGACGAAATACAATTAGCTTAACCATCTCCAGGTGCATCTAAAATGTTTATAGAATGTTTTTTGTAGTTTCTTTGAAGCTTCACAAACAAGTGGACTACTGTGTTTTGAACAAAACGTAAATTAAAATGATAATAATAATAATTTGAATGTAGTTATATGGGGCTAAAATAGAATTACTATACATGACTTCAACTTAACTTCAATCACTTTGACAACAAACAACTCAAACTTACATGGAAGTGTACTTATCCAATTTCATAATGATGTCTTTCTCCCTCTTTAATGAGCTAGATTAGCCAACTAACAAATGTTTGGGAGTAATTTTTTGTGGTCTCTCGGTGGGTTCACTCTCAGCTTATTATGACAACAGTATTTAAGCACAAACTAAATAGGTTGTGTTCTGGGTACAGTTTCCTAATGCTCATCAACTTCACTTACAATACTACACAATAATAGGCAAGAGCGAGTCAGTTACACTTACTTATAAAGAATCGTGTTTTTTCTTCCTTTCATGTCTTTCATCATGACCTCTCTCCAAATGTAGTGTTTTAGTTTGTTACCAAATATCAGATTTTTGACTCATTACATTGTGCCAGACGGCTGGAGTTATGTCTTTCTTTACCGTGAAGTGTAGTGTGATGACATGTGGTCCTAAAACAGCCAAAGCAAAGAATTTTCAAATGTTCTGCATTTCACCTGTAGTTATTTGTAGGGTTTTATTCTCTCACATCTCAAATTATTTTACAGACAGTTAGTCTACAGCTTGAACTGTTGCTGACTGGAAGTCCAAATTTCATCTTGTTTTTTTATACAGTTACATATTTTGCATGTCAACCAACAGTGTATTATTTAACCCTGACTCAGAAATATAAGTGCTTCAGTGATTACAAGCAAAGTTTGTGTCTCCGTGTTGCATGTTTTCAACTGGGTATTACACTTATGGTCAGCCATTTAACCAAGTTAATACTGTTGCCTTATATTAAATGGTTTCACTAAACCTTAATCATGAGTGAAAGAAAATCCTTTGCTAATGGAATACAATTGATAACAAAATTATTCATTATGTGAAATTAGAAGTGAAAAAAAGAATAAAATAGAATAAACAATAAAAATTAAATATACCCCTCAAAATATATATTGGGAGATGGACCACATGCTCACAAAAACCCGAAGGAAACACTTCCAAATTGTGTACTAAGCCATCCTTCACTTAAAAGATGTTGTTTCATCATTTAATTGAACATGAAAACATGCAACATGTAAAAGGTGTGTTGTGTCCTTAAGAGATTATTCACGGTGAGCGGATCAATCATTTAATGCAGAAGCACTAAGGGAGCATTGTGTTGTTAGCAATATACCTAGTGACAAAAGAAACTTAAGTCATATGAGCAAAAGAACCACTCAGATTGATAGGAATATATGTATTGCTGTGTTCTGCATCAACAAACTGCATTATGCATTGTGTGAAGGGCTTAAAACAATATCTGATTAGTCCGTTTTAATATTTTAAGTACTTAAAAAATTGACATTAGCCAAATAGTGTGTGTTGGTAGAAATTTCATTTCATTAAGAATACAAAAAGTAATTTATTTAACATCAGGTACAAACATTAACAGCTCATAAACAGATTTACAGCAAAAAATAAATAAAAATCATTATTTTTTCCTTCTACACCAGACTGTCCTTCTACACCATTATGTAAAAAAAAGTCCTCCACAACTTTAATTACAGTAAAGCACTTGACAACATTTCAACACACTGTACCGATACAAGAGGAACGGACCTACACAGTTGAGATCTGTGTCTCACATCATTCCTATTTACATTCACTGCATGTCCACAATGTTTACAATTGCTATAAAATAGTATTTTACTCCAGCTTATCTACAGGTCAATGGCTTCAGATAAATCGGCTATTCAGCTTCAGTTAAGCAACCATGTAATCCTCAAACCCAAGACAAAGAGCTCCAGAAAGAAACTGAATGAGTTTAACAGACTGCAAGGGAAATGTCATCCTTAAGGAATAATGGAAATATGTCTAATGGCTCATTTTGTTTAAAAGTGCAACTGAAAATATGTATGCTCAAACATTACCATTTTCGATCTCTAGGACAAATTTTATGTCTTAAACCTCTTCAGATGATTTAAATGCTTTCAAATGGAATGTGTTTCATTAAAAAAAGTTATGTTTTAGGTTTAGTTGTGCTCTTGTTTTAATGCAGGACAAGGTATATAAACATAAATGTTCAGCAGAGCGATAGAGATTGAGGTCCCTGTTTAAGAACTGAACCCAGGACAACAGTAGTACATTACTCCAGCTTGCTATAACACTGGACTAAATTGAAGTTTACAAAAAAACAAATTTAAATAGTAGTTTGGTGTTTGGGTAAACATCTATAGTTGAATCAGTAATGCTTCCTAAAATTCTCATTTTTGTCACCTATGGGTTGTTTTGCTGTTTGAGAAAACTCGATTTCCGTGTTTCTATTTGTTCCATTATTTTCAGTCACTTTCCTCACCATTTACTTTGATCAATGGACTGATCACCCTTGCACATCTGCTAACAAAAACACTTCCCAGGATTCATTTCGCATTCACTGATCATCTTGACTAGTCTCATCTCATCTTCCTCAGCCGGATTCGGTTTTCCTTATCTCGCTTTTTAAGAGTATTGATGAACTGGGTGAAACATAGTTCTTGGTCTTTCCTCTTCTGCACCTGTTTGAATCGAGGATCTTTTCTGTACTTCTCTAAAAACTCTTTAAATGTTGACCTGGAATAGAAAAGGATAAGTTAAACATGCAGTGTTTTTTCATTTAAACTATTAAAACCAAGTAAATAAAATGTGAATCAATAATTATAATGATTTATTTTTAAATCGTGCATAAGTGCATTTACTCAATTAAAGTGTTTTAAATAACTAACATTTTGTATTAGTTTTCTCTATGCTAATTTTAAAAACACACCAAAACATCATTAAAGTAGAACAACAAACCGTAAACAATGGCAGAAGTTCAGAACAAAAATAATCTCTGTCTGTCTGTGGAATAAATATAAGTGTGCCCTGCCTAGTCTTTAGCTTGTCTGCGCTTATTATTTTAGATTATTTTTTAGTACTGAATCTTCCTACACAAGTACTGGATCCTGGTGGGAGCCCTCTGTTCTCGTTACGTCTAGCATCTTTTTTTTTTTTTTGTGGCCCTCGTGCTGTTTTTTTTTTTTTAATTTCCTTGGTTATAAGACTGTCAATAAAGACTGTCCAGTGAGAGATCACCTTTGCTTCTGGGTCCAACTCATTCTCCTGACAGAGCATTAAATGTTTCATTTTTAAGTTTTGTTAACCATAATTTCAGACTCGTCTCTGTGCTGGGAAAAATGAAAGGTGGCTATGATGAATTGGGTTGGCAAGAGATTAATCATTAGTTTATACGTTTCATTAAGCTATATGTATTTTAAAGTAATCATTTTTCTCTGAAGACCAATCAAGGATATTTGAATTACCACATTTTTTTTCTTAACAGTGGAAAGTGAGCAATTGTTGCATCAGTCCTTCAAAATCGAAATCTATACACAAAGCTTTAGCAAGTTAAGTGGAAAAGCTCAAAGGTTGTAGACAGTTGGAGCCTACCCAAGAGCTTTTATAAGGGTTCTTGTTTGTGTATATTGACTGATTAAAAAAAGAATACAAGAGCTTAGCTCTCCTACTTTTCTTTGCAGAGTTCTAAATTTTTAAAGTAGTAGTTTTTTTCATCCTATGTATTGACTTGCCTTTAAGCTTGTAAAAATATTCCACCGCCAATTTTGAGATCTCCAATGCATCCAAACATCTATTTGAATGATCAAGGCCTTAAAAATGGAACTACACAGACACAGTGGTCTACGGGGTCACTCAAAGTTTGAGTTTGTTCAGACGAATGATAAGTTTAAGTAAGCACTGCCATACATGTAGACACTTACCTGGAAGTGATTTTGGACTGCTCCAAAAGTTTCCTAAATTCTTCTTTTGCTTGGAGAAGTTTGCTCTTTTTCTCTTTGTGCTCTTCATTCATTCTTGCTTTTACAAATTGATCATAAATCTGGAAAAAAAAAAAGCCAAATGAGAATTGAATAATGTTAATAAGTAATAATTAACCATGTGTGGTGTAGGTCAGACTATTGCTCCCCCCTCGTCTTCTTGTTTCTTGATCCCACTCTACGTAGTTTATTGTTTACTCTCATCAATAAGTTAATCTGCATCATCTGCGCACCTGTCCCCTTCATTACTCCCTTTACTGCAATCATGCCCTAGAAACACAGCTGAAAAAAAATCCAATTAAATGGAAAAGAATGCAACACTTTTAGGCTGGAAACCTTCAAAGCTCATTGGGATTTAAAAATCACTTGTTTACATGCTACTTAGCCCTTTGTGAATAAACTTTGTGGCAAGTCTTCATTTGTTAAATTTAAGAAAAACAGTTACGCACGTTGCTTTGGGGTAAACGTAATGTGAAATACCTCCGCTTTATTCAAGTTTGATGTGAAAGAGGTACATGAAGTACCTGTTTGCGTTGCTCTGGGTTTAGCAGCAGGTATCGTGGATCAAACACCACTTTGTGGAGTTCTTTCTCCCAGGTGGAGAATGCAGACACCTGTCCAAGATAAGCGCAGTGAATAACACTGACACACTTTGACACTTCTTGAAGCTCCATGACATGTTTTTTTTCAATATATGGTTTCCTTACCCCTCTTTCCAGAAGCATATCTCTGAAATATGTGATCCGGAGATCCAATGGTAAGGCTCTCCCATTTGATGATCCATTCCCTTCATCACACTCAACAGAATTATCCAGTCTTTAGAATGAAAAGAGAAAATGGTATTTGGGTTTTTATTATGTACCTGGTAAAAATCTATGATTATTTTAAAACCTTGAACTGTATACTATACATTATCTAACATTAGAAATTGACTCAATTCCATTGGTGTACGCCCAACAGGTTGTGTTTTTTTTAACTATTTGAATTTTGACAGATTTCAGTTTCAAAATGTATTTTACCTTTTTTTGTTGACAATTCATCTTTTTCTTACCTTTTCTTATTTATTTAAAAAAGCATCTTGCCATATCCACTTTCGCGCATAGTGCCTTAATGTGCACCCTTGTTTTTAAAATGGGAATATGATGTAGCTCATACACATAAATCTGCTTTGAAGGGCATACTCGAGGATAATCAGGAAATGTAAACGTGTTCATCTCTTTTAGTGCCTACATTTAAATCCTGTTTTAAGAATCAACATTCTCCACGTTTGCTTCAAGACATAGTAATGAAACATCTTCCTTGTATACTAGCAACCCTTATAGCTAAGTTGATTGAGAACTTTCTTAAAGGCTGTCATTTAAGCTTTACTGACAATAAATGTGGCAGAAAATAGGAGGTTAGTTCTATAAGTAAAAAAAGAAGTCCGTCATCACATTCTCTAACTTCGCATTTGCAACTGATCGCTAAGCTAATTGCCTCAGTGTAGAAAGTGTATGTATAGAAAGTTATTAACACTATTTCTGACAGAAAATATTTCAATATGCTTAAATTTAACTGTAATGCTGATTTATTAATCTAGGAGCTTGCTGCTGTAACATGCTGCAGCAGGTACAATGATGTCATGTTTTACCAAGTGTATGTAAATTCATTGAGAGATTCTATTTTAATTAGAATAAAACAAAAACAACAATTTTGGTACTGTCAGTGGATCTGCAATTTTTTCATTCTAATCTAATTTAATGATCTGAGCTAAGCTATGCTAAAAAAATCTTTACCCAGCCAAAGTAGGTTGGAGAATGAACAGATTAATAGAATGAACAGTTAATAAAAACTACTCCATCTCAGTGAGAGTTGGAGAATGAGATTAACTCAAAAAATCTATGTACCTTTGACGAGTCAATAATAAGCATGGTGATATGACTTTTTCTCCATAATGACTGCACATTTGTCAATAGGTCCAATATTTTTATTTGACCTTGATTGATGTTGCATATATTTTTTTTTGCGTAATATTACTATGCAACACCAATCAATAAATAAAATAATATATAAATAATCCTGTTATTATTTTGCTAAAAATTCACAGATAGGTACCGACTGAAAAACATCCTCCCGGATGTAACAGGAATGTGAAAGAGACATATTATTCTCATCAAACACGGGAGACACACAACAGTTGTGTTTTTTTGCGTTCACTCACTTGTAAAGTTTTGAATCATGTTCCTCGTCATCATCATCATCACCTAAAAAGGCATATAGATTTCTTAAATATGCTCTTTGTTAAATCTGAATTTTCTTCAGAAATAAGTCAGACCTGACACAGCTCAGCACAAGAATTCCACGTTAACTATGATAAAAACTGTTCTCTAGAGTTTATAAAATGTGTTCAGTTGATCTCACCGTCTCTCTTTCGTTTATGTGGTGGATCCTCAATGATTCGATTGAGATCTCCACGACCATCAAGATCCACCGGCTTCTCCCAAACTGATAAATGCATTGTGGGATTGAAGAAGAACACCCTGTCATCTCCTGTCCACACTACACACCTAGAGAGAGAAACAAATTGTGGGTTGCTGAGTCCAAAAAAAGAAACTGTACCATCAAAACATTGCTGCTATCAGATGATTGGCTTTCTAATTTGAGAGTTGTTAAATGTCCCACTGTAGTGGTTTTTTTTTTAAATTTCCTGTAAACTTGCTTTCCATTCTGGGAAAAAAGGGCAGTTTTGAATTGAACTGATTGAGAGGGAAGGCCTCAATGCATTCACAGCATAAACCCAGAATGTAGTGCACAGGTTCTCGTAGCTTAAAAGCTTAGTTTAGGATTCTTCTTTAAATCCAAAGGCCGCTGATTCCATTGATTTTCTGCTCAAGCTAGTACCAAATTTTTACAGTTTCAGATGAAATGTACAGGGGGTCCGCAGAAGTCAGTGAAGTAATTCAATACAACCTCATGCCAACCTTGACAAACCAAGCTTGACATTTCCTTTTGCTTCCCCGTCACAGCCAGGGGATTGTCACTGACTCCCTGTACTATTAAACTGACCCAAAGATATTAAAAAGTTTTTGAAAGGGACCATTTGCTCTCCTCATTGTTATTTATATTGCAAACATATGGTCACCACAAGCCATTTATCCTTGTATAAACACTGCAGGGAGTCTTGAATAAAACAATGGCTGCCACATTACCTTTCTAGTCAATGACCCAGTCGAAAAGCACAGTTTGAGCTTACAAACTTCTGTTTTCTTTTATTCTATGAATTTAAATCAATGTGAAATGCCTGTAATGTTTTTTTTCTCTGACATTGTCTGATATGTTTTACCCCATCTCTAAGCACTTTCAGTTGCCAATGTGTATTTTTTGTCATGTAGATAAATAGGTAGTTATACAGAAAAAGAGATCAGAATAGTATTCCATTGTTCATTTATTGATGTGGGTTAATTTAATTAAAGATGTATTTTTCTTTTTTCTTTTGTGACCGTTCCAGAATTTCTTGATGCATATCAGATTACCTAAAGTGTATTAGTTTTAGGATAAAACAATTGGGGATGAATCCATTTTTAACAGCATTATAAAATAAAAAAATACTTTTGACATATGAATGTAGATTTAACACATTTGTTTTTACTCTAAGTTAAAACCAACCCTGTCTTTCAGATCGTCTGTTCTTGCATGCCCACCTAATGTTTGACAATATAGTCCTGCACAAATTGAAACAAAGATAATGTCAGTGAAACAACATTTTAAGACTAGATTTACAAAATTAAGGGGAATCCATCGGCCAGTTTATGATCAAGGACAGAGTAGGCCACACCAGGAATTCACAACTATGCTCTGAACCTCCTCGCTGATGTGCTATAGAATTTTAACACAATGGTTGTTTTTTAGTAAAACTAAATTCTTTGTGGCCCACCACATTATTGTTTGATTTTGATTTGATTGTTAGATTTTTTTTATTTCTTACAGCAGAGGTATGCTTATCAGAGGGTTCTAACTGTGGAACAGCAAACATCAAACTTTTTAATTTTCTTGTTTTCAAATGAAACATTTTTTGAACATTACATGTTTTAGATTCGCACGTCACATGAGATATTTGTTTACCAGTCTAAAATCTTCACAAGTGTGTGGTGATAAAAAAATTTAGACCTTTTATTCACAAATATCTTGTTTGGATACCCACAACTTTGTACGTACATTCAGCTTTAACCATGATAACCACCAACACTTAAAAACAAAACAAAATATCAACATCATATTATAAGTTTTTTCTCAATGTCTACTTTTTAAAAATGTGGAACATGTTTTTAAACCAAAGGAAAGAACAAACTTTCCATACTTTTGTTTTTCAAATGAAACAATTAACATTTTGTAAAAATGCCATGTTTTTTTTATTATTAATAGTCTTTTTACATATAGTTTTTACATATACCTACAATAAAATAAAACACAAAGGAAGGTATTATTTAATTCAGTCTAATGGTGTGATGAATCATTTAACACATTTAAATGATATTATATATAACCATGTTTTGAATTATTGAGCAGAGACGTTTTTCACTCTTGACATGATTACTAAAACCTAAGTGAGAGAATTCTGTAACCACTAGGCTTCTAACCTTTCTTATTTTGAGGGTAAAATCTACAAAACATGAGATGCATTTTAGCACAGATTTAATGTAAAAACCTAATGTTATTATAAAACAATCTTAGATGACATCGATATTAGAAAAAGTTGAACACATTCTTTAAAGAAAAACCATTCAGCGTCTCTCAGAAACAACGAATATACACTGCCATTATTATTATTATTTTTGTTTTTGCCAATCTTCCAACACACATCAAATGTCGGATTTTTTACAAATAGGGAGTAAACAATAGGGGTTAGTGTGTGTGTGCATGCGTGTGTTGTGAGGAGTGATTCTGTGAGGCACTATCTTCCAGCACGGTACAAGGAAATCAACACAAGTGGTCATAAAACACCTTGCTCCCTCCCAAACCTATCAAGATTATAGCTAAGCATTGCTCGAACCATCCAACACCATCACCTCTCAGATGATCAACAAGATACCCACAAGATAAAACAAAGTGTTACATTTACATTAAAATATTCTAGATAAGACTTCTAGCATCTTAAACAGAAATGTGTGTGATATTTAATAGACATCAGCTCTTATTCATCCTAATCTAACAACACATTCAGGATGAGATGCGGGTACAAAGTGTAAATTAAAAAAAGTTTACCTCGAGGTAGACGCGATTTCAACTTTGAACAGGAATAGTTGTTTATAAAACCCATCAAACTGACAACAAGACATTATCAAGCCACTAACCCTCACAACACTACAGTTTTTTTCTAACCAACAAACATCACTAAAAATCTTTTAGAAAGTGGCTATGATACATTTTCTACTGTTTATGAATAAAGATGTGAAAACTTTTCACAAATAAATGAAATCCTTTTTTCACTCATTTACTATCTTAAAGATTTCTTATATTTAACAATAATCAAAAATATTTATTTTTCCAACCTAAACATCAGTAAACAAAGAATTCTCTAAAGTTTTTACCAACTACTCAACATATTTATGTTTGTGGATAAGCAGGGAGTGGAGCGGTACATCTCCTAGAACAAAAAAAACTTTTACCTCAAAATAAATTGCAAGAGTTTGAACACACAACCAAAACGATGTTAGAAAAGGATACAAAACAGATTTTGACAGAGGTCTCATACCTCCACATAAAACTCAGACTTCAAGTAATACCTCTCAACAGAATGTACATGAGCATCAATTTCACTCATCTATTTCAGAACATATCTTTTCAACCGATAACCATTTTTATGTTACAAACTTTTAGGTTTTTTTCTGCAGATGTTAAACAGGTTTTTTGTCAACATATGAGACGACAAACTTTTCTTCTTCATGTTTTGTCACATCTTTCTATATGAAAGTATTTTTCTTGTTTTAGTTTTACATATGTCACATTAAAAAATCTTTACAAGTGTGAGACAATGAACATTTTTTTACCCACTAACTAAAGACTTTTCACAAAAGTTTCTGTCTAATACTTTTTCGAGCTAACTTTAACCCCAATTTTATATCTATGTTCAGTTTCACAATGATAACGATGGACGCCGCACACCAACTTTTCACTTTTGGCTCTCAACTGTCTTTTTTAGTTTTACATGTCACATCAAAACTTGTGTGTGAAAAGTGTGAGATGATAAACATTGTTTGAGCTTTTACTCCACTAAGTAAAAACAGATATTTTGTTCAGATACCTTCAATCTTGTACACATCTTCAGTTTTACGTTTCTGACTAACACACCTCTCTACTACTTCACTTCTTGCTAGAGATCGTGTTTTAGTTTTACATGTCACATCAAAAGTATGTTTTACAAATGTGAGATGATGACTTTTTACACATTACACTCAAAAAGTTTTGTCTGATGCTTTCTTCAGAATAACTCTCATTTTAAATTTTAAACATACGTACACCTTTGACAGGGATGTTTTTTTTTTTTTTCAAAATCACACAAGCTTAATACTCCGTTTTATTGTAGAGGTTATAACTAACTAAGTAACACATTTTTTTTGTAAACAATCTTTTCTTATTCACATTTTCCATACAATGGTAAACAGTTTTTTTAACAATATTTTGGTTGTAAATTATCTTTGTCAACTTTGTTTTAACACTAAGCAAGCTTTTTCTCTTGTGAAAAAACTTTTACCCTACGTTAACACTTTCATAAAAGTCTGGTCTGATTTTTTCAGGGGTAACTTATACGTGAGATTATATTTTTCAGTCACTTGTACCTTGCGGCTCAAGCAGTACGTGGGCCCTATCCTCTCTTTCAGGCAGACAGCGACACCATGCAGCTACGTACCGATCCACTGTTTACTACATTCTCAGATCGAAGCAAGTTTTTTTCTCACAACCATGTACAATTCACTAGTTGAAACACAAACCGTTTCAACATTTTCCAGATATACAAAATAAAAATATTCCAATCCAATATATGACCAGGGACGGAGCGGACTCTCCTGATCAAGTGTTCGGAACCTGCTTCCCTAATATCCAGCCATTTTCCTCGACGAGTAAAAGATATCTACAAGATATCTATTTAACTACTTTTGAACCAAAAAGGTGTCATATAGATGCATTTTGAAATTTTTTTGCAAATTATTGTTTTCAAATGAAACATTCAACATTCTTGGGAAGATTGTACGGTTTGTTTTTACATATGTCAAATGAATAATTGTTTTACCAGTCCACACAAGTGTATGTTACTAAATATTGTTAGAGCTTGAGAACACAAATCTGTACATACATTCAGCTTTAACCACTATAACCACTTTTTTTTTTAAAACATGACGTTATGCGTTTTTTCCTCAATACATACTTTTTCTACATCACACAAACTATAGCGATGTTTTTTCTACAGACTACTAAACAGGTTTTTTTTTAATAAAAGGATTCAGCAGACTTTTCACACTAATATTTTCAATATGAAAATCCATGTATTTTTTGTTGTCAACACTGTTTTAGTTTTACATATGCTATATCAAACATAGTATAACACTAAACAAGTTTTTTAAACACACCAACATTCAGATACTTATTGAAGAACTAATAGTCTTTGGAGATTTTGTAAATACGATCAACAAATATTTAACGTTAATATTCTTTACAAATTGATATCACTCCCTTTTTATCTTTCATTCCAAATAGTGTTTTTCAAAATCGCAGGAAAAACATCACTATATTTTAACTTTTTACTCACCACGTTAACATGATGACAAAATTAACTTTGAACAATGTCTTGAAAGCACCATGTTACACATTTTCTTTTTACAAGAGCAACCTTTTTTTTGTTTTTATGTGTTGATGGTTATCAAAATTTTAGACTGGTAAACAGCTATTTCATGTTACGTGTAAAACTAAAACATCTAATTTTCAAAAAATGTTGACTGTTTCATTTGAAAACAATAATGTAAAAAGTTTCATGTTTCCTATGGTTGACATCTCTCTGAAGAGTTTTTCACAAAACACATTCACACATTGAAATAAAGCACCATGTTATACACATCCCTAAAAGTGACATCAATTTTCTTTCCCTGATGGGAGGGGTGGGAAGGAGTATGGGACTGGTGACGTAATGGGGTCATGGAGGTCATGAACAGGACATGTCATTAGGGTCATAAAACACTTATCAAATTTTGATATAAACCGTCCTCCAGTCTATCTGTCTCATCACATCCTACAGTATTCATACCCTCTTCACCCACGTTCTAGTCAACTGCAAAACACTGGTGAAAATTTGCCAATTGTGTGTGACATTTGTCATTCTTTATGGACTGGCATTAAGTACATATGGTCTAAGATCTACAGATGTGATATAATCATTATAATAGTCACATATTATACGGCTGCTTGCGTGAGACCTGGGTCATTAATGGCCCAGTTTTAGATGACCCAACCCTTTTGATTGATCACATACTGCCCCCTTAGGGCATGCATAAATCAAAGCATAAAAACAGACAATTGTTTTTTGTTTGTTTATTTCAATGGTCATCAAGTCTAATTTTATCAAACTGATAAAAATGAAGCTATTTGGTGAGTCATTTAATTGTGTGATTGAGTAAATCCTTGAGTAAACCTGATAAAAACCATCAATGTTTGAGTTTTTTTTAAATAACTTTTCACTGAATATATAGGTTTTAAAAAGTGAATTCGTACAAAACAAAAACAAACAACAAAAAACATTAATTAAAATGCATGTCAACTGTGATCAGTGCAGGGTCTGAAAGGGTTAATTTCCATTTCTCAGTTGAAGATATATGATAAACATGCATTTCTTTTAATTGAAGACCTTTATTATGAATCCCCCACTATTCTGAAGGCAACTACATGTTAAATACAGAGATTTGTAGAGAAGAGCCAGAATGTGTGTGTCAACACCAAATAAGATAAGCCAACATAAACCCTTCTGGGCTTTTAAAATGCGTTTGTGAGTTTGTTTGCTTGGAAAGCCCACACTGCTTTGGCAGAGGTAATCTTGCATAATACTTTATACTTTATAATAACTCCTAATGCAGGTTTTCCATTAGGTGTCACCACATAGATGTTTGGTGTTTTTATGCATGGGTATATTACTGTCAACGACTGGTTCTAAAGTGCTACGCAACCCTTATATGCTGTTAAAGATGCTGATATTTATGTCAGAATAAGATTCAGGAATAAACATTGGAGAACAATAATGCGTTTATGACAGGCATTTGGAGTGTTTGTTGAGATGATTGGGGGAAGAAAATTGATCTGTTATTATCTTGCCTGGAAAGTCTGATTAGCATTGGAAGTGTATCAGATGGATGATAGGACGTGTAACAATATTTTTGTGGACAATTCAATCTGGTGGTTACCATGGTGATCCGGGTATTGGCGCAGATGCAACTGGACGCTGGTCTTTGGGCAGGATTTCACTATCCATATTGAGTTTAAAATCCTGGGTAGAAACAAAAGCATTGAAACAATTAATAGACTTCTGGTGGTATATTTACATGTATGCATTTTGAATACGTTTTCTCCAATAGTAAATTAGAATTAACTTTGTTTATTTGCGTTGAAAAACACTTTTTCTAAATTGTAGCATGTATTTGTCAATGGAGCTTCATCAACAGCTTATTTGTAACTTGCAGGCACATGACCTAGTTCAAGCAAACTAATCTGTAGATGTGAATTGGGACCCTAAACAGCAGATGATGCTATAATCTATCTGTTCTTGCCTTTGGTTTAAAAGTAGCCAGCCACAACCATAAGATGGCAAAATCCATTTCTCTCTCTCAGGCTGTCACCCACTCCTTCCCCTGGCCCTTGAAACCGAGTGCCAAGAGGCAGGGCTAAAAAAAAGTATATACCTGACAATTGAGGCACCCCTAAAAATATTTTTTTTAGCCAGAAGGTTGAGAAAGATCAACACATTCCTTTGTGGGATTCCATAATGCCATATTGTATCGATATAATCAAATAAAACTTGTCATACACAAGGCTTATGTAAGGCTAATGTTAATAACACTATAAAACTAGCAAGTATTTTTCTAATTGTTATTTATTTTTGACCTGAATCTAAACATATGGCATGCAGATTTACCTTAAACAATTACATTTTATAGATTTTTGTAGATTTTCATAATTTCTATTATACATCAATACTCAAATTTGTAGTGGTGTCAGCATTTATCTTTGGTAAGCAATGCATAAATTACATAAAGAGGTTTAGAGCCCACTCCATTTGGAGGAGTATTCACCACTTTATTAGTTATAAGAAATAATATTAATAATAACTTTTGTATTTGTTTTTTTTTGTGCGTTCAATTGTATGGTCCTTAATGGACTTTCAGGTTGTGTTATTCTGATTCTTTCAGTGCTGTTTGGCAGTAGAGGTAGTGAAAGTTTTGGGGCAGAGTATTTGTGAATGTATTTTCTGTTCTGTAATCATGCAGCCAGAGTGCTGCTCAATTATCTCACCCCAAACACGGGTTACAAGGCTAATAATAAAATATGGTGTTGATTATCTCCCTGATAAATTGACTAGATATATTCAGCCTTGAACACACACTCAGAAAATATCCAATTACCCAGTCCATCCGTGACTGGGTGGTAGAGAGTCTGCACCCTCTTCACGGTCAAATAAATTACTCTTCTGGAGAAATTTGGGTAATTAATGTGCTGAAAAAAAATTGTGAAGTTTCACCTGCTGTGTATGAAACGGTTAGTTTTTCAGCACAAGAAGTTGTAGACACAATTTTTTAAATATTAAATCTTTACCATTTTTTAAGATATTTTATTAAAATAAGAACCTTTTTAGTTGTTTGATTCTGATGTCGATTCAGCAGGGTGCTTTCTTGACTGAAAAAAGACAGCAAAAAAGTGTGGTCTGCGGTGAGTTAATACGATGGCATGGAGGGGGACTTGCATAAAAGGAGTTACAGTGCATAAACATTGTGAGTAGGCTAACTGCCTTTGCTTTCAACTACAGACAGCATGGGAACGTAACAGTACTTTCACTTCATTAAATGCACATTTGAATCATGTCTCATAACAAAGAGAGCTAATTTCATACATGAGAGTGATCATCGTCGGTTAGACTCCTATTTTGAGCATATTTAATTTAGTTTAAACACATTCACAATATCACTTATTATTACAGCTCATTTCGAGACATTAACCCATAAAATAGAAATGTTACATTTTCTTGTTGAAAAATAAATAAATAAATAAATGGTTCAGGACACAGGCTTCAGAGGATAAAGTTAAATACATGAATAGGTCCAAAAAGAATTCGAGTTTTGTGTCGCCTTCAGCTATTTTATTGCGAATGATTATTAATAATAGAATAATAGAAATTTAACTTAAAAGAGGCTTTAAAAATGCACAAATGCATTTATTTTGTTTATCATTTAATTAATGGAATAAAGCAAAGAAAGCAAGATAAAAATGTGCTACCTCAGGTTTGGCCTCTGGGTTGGAGTGGTGGATCACTAAGGCGCCTGTGCAGGATGGCTTCTTTAATTCCAGGATGTTGTCTGAGGACAGAGATAAATGCTCAGTATCCCTGGATGCCCTTTTCATTCTGCGTGTCATTGCTAGACAAAGCAGTCAAAGACAATTCCAATTCAAGCACCAATCTGTCCTATCAAAATTGCATCAGAATTTTCTCTTTACAAAAAAAGAAAGCCTCAGAATTCAGCTAACATTGAAAACATGATCTGTCAGCCCTATCTTAGGCGTAGCACTCGTCGGGCTGAAAGAGGTGCCATCTTTCTATACATGAATATGAACTGATGTGCTCATTTCTCAGGATGTTCCTGGGTTTCATGTCACACGTTTTGAGTGATGTTTTAGTACTCTAAAAAAATGCATAAACAAATTGAACAGTTGATTATCTCATTTATGAAATTAAGAAAGAAATGCAAATCCCAATCCCAACACAAACATAATAATGAAAGAACAGAGTGGAAAAAAACATTCAGAAACCAAATGACAAACCAGAAACGCGAAAGGATAAACTTGAGAAAAGGATAGAGACAAAGTAAGGAGATTATGATGAAATCTCATAAATCTCTCAGGGTTGTCCTTCAGGTCTATACACATAAAGAAACTCTTCAAGTGCCTGTTCTCCTTTTTGTGATAACTTTGTGTGTTTCATATAATTAATTTAAAGTGATCAAAATGCTTCAATGTGCTAGCTTTCAGGGTGTGCATATTTCAGAAAGTGATACCTGAGCAGAGGTTTACTATAGTAATAACAACAATGATTCTGTATGCTATTATTATTAAAAAGCTTGAATGTGCTCCACTAGGAGTCAATCATCTTCTATCCAGATTTTACTGTTATGACCTGTTTGACTACAGTGAGGGATGGTAAGTGATAATCAATGATTAAGCATGCATTATTCAGTTTTAAAGTCACAACGTAGAGGTGAAGAACTTATTTTTAAATTATAACTGAAGGTTTATCTCATCAGAGTGCTGAACTTTGATATTGTGATATCAATGTTTGATGCGGATTATGTTGTTTATACCAGTATCTTTGGCTATCATTAACATTAATAAATACCTAATACATAAATCCATTATTAATATTTCCTCTGCAGTATATAACGGAAATGAAACAGTTCCTTGTTAATTGTGTCTGTTTAACCACTTCTGACAGAAAAAAACTCCACTCATTAATAGATAGTTCAGTGCTAAAAATCTATGGTATTTAAAAGAGATCCAGGACAATTATTAATGTTTGTTTGATTTTTATTGAAGAGACATTTAAAAGTGTTTACATGCTTTATACATAAAAACAAAATCAGGGTCGATCAGGTTTAGAATAGTTGTTTATTCATGATTTTTAGTTCAGTGTGAAAATGTGAAACTTAGTGTACCACGTGGAGGTTGTTGTAAAAAAAAAAAAAGCCGTATCGCTTAAATAATATGGCCACTGAAATAATGTATGTAATTAATTGAGTGATCAGGTAATATAACTATGGTTACTAATGTCAAGCGAGGATACATTGAGTGAACAGTATAACTATGCAGTTATTCCAAATTTATCGACAGCTGTCAGCCAATCAGAATCGAGCATTCCAGCAGATTTTGGTATTATTAAAGCTACAAAACAAATTGACAAGATAGTCTTTATTCTGTGGCTGACACTTTTCAAATGTGATTATTCTGCCATGACTATTTCTTTAACTTTTTTTAAATGCCTTCTATATGTCATTTTATTTCTAAATAACATGTAAATATTTTTTTATTATTGTTATTACAATGGAGAATTTAGTTTAATATGTGAAAAAAGCCTGTCTGGGTTGTAATTATTTAGTCGTTTAGTTACTTTTGCAAGTTTGTAAAATTCCTTCTCAATTATGTTTTAAACTAATATATTCTCTTATAGCTACCAATATGTTCGTATATGTCGTACATTGTTGTACTTTCTAAGTGATATGTTTTTGTAACTTTGCGGCTGTGAAAACAAGAGATAAAATGAATAACTTAATCACAGATAAGATTTTATGTTTATGTTTCTGCTTTACTGACCATTGAGTGTTGAAAGAGCATTTGATACAGGACTGAACGAACCTGAACACTTTCTGAGTCAGAAGTTGACATCTATACTGGACACTATTAGTGAATTACATAACATTTATTGGCCAGCATCTCACAGATTCAAGCCACATACTTGTATTTTATTGTTTTAGGCAGATATTTGATGACATTTAGCAAAAATATAGTTGCAGACTGAGTTAGTTTAGGGTCTCGAAGGAATCAAAGCATCATTAATACATATTTTTAAGTAGTTTAATTGCCAAATCCCACATAACCGAGTTATGATGAAATAGATACATGTTTTTTTTTCTTAATGAGACCACAGAGCTATTCAATTTAGCAATAAATTTAGTCATAACAATGCAAAAATGAGAGTTAAAACCGCAGGAGCAAGGAATAGATTATTTATAATAAGACCAGCAAATTCATATCAGGCTGGGATGAAACGTTCTAGCCCTAAAGGAACTGTTGTGTTACACCAAGCCTATACTTTGCAATAGAGACTGAAAGAAGCTTGAGTTTTAATCATATCTGTCATCAAGATTAAGCTAGAAGCACCGAAGGGAAACTTCTCACGCTCGCCTACACAGTATTGTTCTGTTTCTGTCAGAGCACACACTGTCATGGCACACTTCCACTCTGAGCCCTGAGACAATACAGAAGAGCATCTGTGAGGAGCCTAGCAGAGAAATAAGCTGCAATAAACACCCGGCTGCCATCCAAAAACATGGAACCGAGAATGTGAGCACTACAGAGTGAAGGACAAGAATTAAAAGTGATGGTTGAACATTGTTGTGTACTGATTAAAACCCTACTCTGTTATGGTTATGGCTATGATTCTAGGTGTTTCCTCTGTTTCTGTACTTTGTCACTGTAAAAAGAGTTTCTTACAAATATAGGACACCATGTTCATTTTAGGGAAAAGCCTGTTTTTATTGTTTACGTGGTTTTTATTTTATTTTATTTACATATTTTTAACGTGCATAGCATTTTGAAACAGCCTGCTATGTCTGCTCCCTAAGGAGGCACCATTATTTCCTGAACACTTGCCATCTATTGTCATTTTCTTTTTCAGTTGGTCAGCAGACTTGGTAAAATCTCCACTCCTTCACTAAAATACATAGTGTTTCCACCTTAATAGTCCATTAGCTACAGGTCAGAACATAATACTATATATACAATTAGTTATATAATATTTAAAATCAGCCATGCATGATTGATGGCCTATGTTATAAAGCAGGCAATGAGAACATCCAGGAAGAGCAGGTGCTCTTACGAGTTTGAATCCCGAACCTATTGTTTGCCCTCCTTGAGAAGCTCACAAACCTTCTTTCTCAGCAGGGTTCTTTCAAATCTTAAACTTGAAAAACCTTTAAAAAGTGGGCTTACCATATGTACATTATTGAAAGGATAAGGAGATGTAAGTATATTGTAAGTATTAAAACCCCACTGAATGCTGACAGAACCTTATAAATCCAATGGAAAACCCGTAAACTCTTAACTATAAACAATGTGCTGTAAGGATGCAAGAGTATGCCCCCTAGGTGTTTACAGCTCAGATACATTCTAAATATTCTCATTGTTGAATTATTACACTATTTTATATATTTTTTTATCACTGAATTTATTGTTTTCAAGCGCAAATGAAGTGTAAAATTGCTCTAAAAATAGAAAAACAACCAGATCCCATTTACAATTATGATTTACAGTTCAACTTAAAGTGACAGCAAATTAAACGTAACATAAATGATCATGGGATTCAGGAACTAAATAAGTAAATTCGAGTAATTTGACTCCAGTCAAACTAGGACTGAGATGCACTGTATGTTCAAAAGAGGCTTTACAATTTTTAGTTTAAACTTTAAACATATCTCATTTATTAAGCTCTTGCTTTGTTTGGACTTCCTGGGATTGTAGTGAAGCGGGGTTGGAACTAAATCCTGCAGAGCAGTGGAAATCCGGTATCAACACTGACGAGAGGGATGCATTTATTTGAAACCAAATGTTCTCACCTGCTGTTCTCTGTTCTTTCCAGTTTCCAGTGAGGAGAGTTAGTCCAGGAGCAGCAAGAGAAGTGACTGCAGTAATCTGAGAGGGCAGCACTGGTCTCAGCAAGTTTTCCCAATACCTCCGGGCTCCTGGGTGTCACATAGAAAGCTAAGATGATTTACCTTGATGCACACCAGTGATGCACATGAAACAGGTTAGAGGTAAATTAAATGATACAAACAGAATTTTTTTTACTAAACTTCAGTGAAGGTTGTTAGACTTTTGTCACATTTTCTGTTTATTTGTTGTTTATATAAAGTATATTTTCTGGCAGTACATGTCCAAAATCATTCATGTATCAAGACACAACACCATATTTGCAATTCTACAGTTAAAGACATGGCCAGTTGTGTTCTGGTGGATAAGGAGATCGACTCGCGATCAGAAGGTCGCAGATTTGATCCCCAGATCCACCAAGTTGAAGGTGGTGCTAGTGATGAAACGCTTGCTCTCCCATCTTCAACAAGCACAACTGTGGTACCCTTGAGCAAGGCAACAGTCTCCCGACTGCTCTCTGTGCACCGCAGCCATGTCTGACCACTGCTCCGGGTATGTGTTCACGGTGTGTTTGTTCACTGCTATGGGTCCAGGTATGGGGTCACTCCATATCTGGCCAACTGGTCATCGACCCAGATGAGATTGAGGTGGTCAGTCAGCAACAAAAAAGTAAGCAATAAAAAAAACATACGGCATACTTTGCACACACAGGCACTCAATGTCCAAAGACTAATAGAGTTGATATATTCAACCAACAAAACTTAATTTAAAACAAGATTTCATCATTTATCATAAAGGTGACAATTACCTTTTCAGCGAAGCATGATGCATAAAAAAATATATTAAAACAGTCTTGGTTAAACATATTGAATTGCAGAAGAACCAGGTTTTTATTAGATATGTGTTTTCTGAAGTGACTAGTGAGAGTGTATGTTTCAGATTAAAGACCAACTTGACCAGCTTTGCCTGAAATAAGCCGTTTATTCCGCTGGGATTGCTTTAAACCATGTTATTGCCTATTAACTGTGAGCAAGTGTGACAAGTAATGCTATTAGAGAGATGATGCCAAGGCCATGCTGAGAAATACACAAACACAATGCAGAACGAATCAGTCTGGCTATCCACTCTCAACAAGCCAATAAAGCTCAAGATTCAATTCCCAAATCTCAAAACCCTCATAAATGATATTACATCCTGGCCTAGACCAAGATAAACCAAGCAATAAGAAAACGGATTAATTTGAAACACTATCTTCACAAAAGCCTCAATCAAATGTTTTCTTGAAGGGTTAAACTCTGTGAATGTTTGAGTAGGCTTGAGGTGCTCTCCCTAATCAACCGGGCCATTTTGAACCTTTTATTTTCTAGTGTCTGCCCAATTTCTGCTCAACAGGCTCTGATTGTTTGTAAAGGTTAATTACATTTGGCTTCAGCTCGGGGCCGGGCTTGCTCAAATCTCAAGGCCTTGGCAGATTGTCAGCTTGAATATGTATGTGTCGTTTCCTAGAGCACAGAAATCTTTTTTTAAGCTTTTGTGAAAGTCCTTTTCACAAAAACAGTTAAAGATATCAAGGATCCCAGACTGTAAATGATGTTGCCCTTTCTCTTTCTGTCACTGCCATTTTGATCCAAAAAGATTTGGGTGGCAATAATTAACCTGAATCCATGTATTACATTTTTTACATGTAATATTTTAAATGAAACCTTTATTTCTTTACTGTAAGGTCCAGTGACTTATCAATACATACCCTCAAATAAAGATAAAGATTCCATGTAGTAAAATAGTACACTAACCATATGTTGGTTTTTAAATGCAATTGATTTTACATTAAAAATTACATGTCAATATTTGAACTAATCGAATGCCTTCAATTGTAATCACTTGTTATCAAATCACTTCAGTTTCTGTGTTCACTTATACACATATGCTTTACACTAGTTCGATCTGATCAGTGCAGTATTTTCCTGGTGTCACAAGCAAGTGGGGAGCAATGGAGAAGAATACTAGGTGAGCTGTGAGACTAGGTGAGCTAGGGCTACTAAGTGGAAAAAGGGCTGGAAAAGTGGCGAAAGGGCTGGAAAGTACTCAACTGTTGTTTTTTTTGGACTTGTATACTAGGTCAGTATTGAGCTAAAGTGGAGACATCTGGTAAGACGTTGACTGCCATTTCTGTTGCGCGAATAGCATCACTTAAAGGGACTCTAAAGTGCAATGTATCCAGTGATCGACAAACTAGCACATGTGTTGTAGAGCCTTCTCAATACTAAAGAATGCAAAGACATTGCATCCAAAGAATATCATAGATACAGTAACATATCTACACCCATGTTTCTTTGTAGCAGACAGCATTGTGTCATTTGTGAATTTGCATGGGAGAAAATAGTGGTAATAGACAATCTCTTAAATCAGCACAATTTGAGAGAAGGGCATATCAGGAGAATTTAACTTGAAATAAGGGAGCTTGGATATGATTGAGCATATTTGTATGCCAGTTTTCAAAAGACAGAATAAGAAAATATAACTGATAAAACAATATTTTTAAAGTATTCATATGAAAATATGGTTCTACTAACTGAATGCAGCAACGTCAACGCTTTATTCTGCTTTGCTTGAATATTTTTTTAAAACTCCAGGATCAGACGCCCTGGATGAATCGACTGGTATGACTGACTTACAGAACTTTTGAACAAAGCAACAAACATGGTTCACAGTGTAGTTCGTGTGAAAAATGCATTGTGCTGGGTGATGTTTACAAACAAAATGTTTATACTAATAACACATAATTATTGTATTTTACAATAAATGACCCCTTGGCAATAAATCCACCAGTTGCCACTAGTATAATAGATTACATATTAAGTTAAGCAACAAATGAAAGTCAGATATGTTGAAAATCTAATGTTCAGAGTAATTCATTTTAAATGTCTCTGTTAAGTGTCCCTAATTCCTCAAATGCATCAACAGAACACATGCACACACACACACGCACGCATACACGCAGACACACACACACACTCACCCCAACATGTGTTTTTAAAAATCGGAACAGTTGCCATTTTTGTGTGTGCATGAGGGATCTTTCATAAACTTGACCCAAAGTATTTCTGGTTGCTTCATTTCAAGTCCTTTAGGATTTAATCCACGCAATTATTTCCCATCTTAAACCAACTTTTCCATCCATTACTGACAATAAAGCTGTATGTATGTCTGTGTCATGCACAATTACATCACGTACCATAAGCCAGTTAAACCTGCATCCTCAAATCTCGCTGCCTCTTAATCCATTTTGTGAGTCACATTATTTACTTCAAACTCTAGCTTTGAATTCCTCTCTCCATTGCAAACCTTGCCCTGCCAAAACGTCTGGTATCAAAGAAACAAAGGAATGAAATGTGACCTAGTTGAGTCCCACGGCTCTTCAAACGCACATCAGAATCATCGAGCGAAGACGTGTGGAGCATCTGCCAAGAATCGTGAGCGTTCTCTCTCTGGAGACTTCAGTTGGCCTTAAGATGCCAGTGAAACCGTAGGCTCCTTTTGTGAAGGCATCACGAACTCCCTCTTGTGAGCTAAACACTATGGCCCAAGGGTGAGTGTGTTCGGGGAGAGATGAGCTGAATGTAAAAAGCCATGTTAAACTCTCCCTTTAATTAATTCTGGGAATAATTATGGAAAGCCCAGTGTGGGTTGGAGTTTAGTGCCTGAGAGATTTAGGTTATCTGGGTATACGCCCCCATAAAAACAAAATGATTGTTATATATTACAGCAGCAGCCTATGATACTTTGATTGGATAATGGCTTTGACTATCAAGTGTTATGATGATCATTATTGTTCCCAGAGCTTATCTTAGTTATAACATGCGTGAAATTGATAGATGCTATCTGTTGCAGTTTCTGAAGCTTTTAAAATAATTGCTCCTATGATGACAATCTATGGCTTTTTATTGGACACAAATAAGTATTTTGTCATGGTGACTAAAAGTGGGGTTCTCGCACCCTTTTAGCATGTCATATGATCATATGATATTTTTTCACCATTTCAATGGTTAAAGTGATACTTGATGGGATCATTTCTGTTGATGTCAACATCAATTTTTTTTAGAATACTGACAGTTTGTATGCAATAAAAATGTAACAAAAAACTAAAGACTCACAGTATAGTATGCACACATATACATGTAGCTTAATATTATGCTCGATCTCTAAAGAATGCTAGTTTCGACATTTTTCAACCAGCTAAAACTTCATTTAGAACAGAAGTTTACAATCATCATAAAGGTGGTAGAAAGAGTACACACTTTGTTTTTCAAAATTCTGTTGCCGTACTGTTCTCAAATACAAGCGAAAATGTTCTCATTTACAACTACATTTACATTTATGCATATGGCAGACGATTTTGTCCAAAGCCACTTACATAAGGGAGAGACAATATGCAATCTGTTACATTGTCAAAGTCTATCTCAGCTTGCTCATAATAGAAATTGTATCAACGGATCAATAAACCAAAGCAGAGAGGAAGTGGAGGAAGAAGATAAAGACAGAGAAGGAAAAAATAAAGTTTTTTTATAGTAGGTGTTCCCTGAGGAGAAGAGTTTTCAATTGCTTTTTGAAAGCTGTTAGTGTTGCTGCTTTTCTGACTGGATCAGGAATTTGTTCCACCAGCTAGGGACAGTGAGAGAGAAGGTTCTGGTGAGAGATCTTCTGCAATGAAGAGTGATGAAGAGGGGAGTAACATGAGCTTGTTTCGGTTCCTTGAAGATAAGACGAGCTGCAGAGTTCTGGATCATCTGCAGAAGTTTGAGCGCGTTTGCTGGAAGTCCTGCTAGGAGAGCGTTGCAGTAGTCCAGACGTGAGAGGACCAGAGCCTGAACCAGGAAATGAGTTGCATGCTCAGTTAAGAAGGGCCTGATCTTTCGAATGCTGTGCAGTGCAAATCTACACACTCGAGTTGTCTTTGTGATGTGGTCTTTGAAGGACCGCTGTTCATCCAAAATCACTCCAAGATTCCTGACTGAAGGAGAAGGGGGGATTGTAGAGGATTGCAGCTGGATGGTGAGGTCGTGATGCTCAGAGGGATGGGCCGGGATTACCAGAAGTTCTTTCTTGGCCATGTTGAGCTGTAGGTGATGGTTCTTCATCCAAGTAGAGATGTCGCTCAGGCAGTCAGTTATGCGGGTAGTTACTGACAGGTCATCAGGGGGGAACGACAGATAGAGTTGAGTGTCGTCAGCGTAGCAGTAGTAGGAGAATCCGTGTCTGAGAATGATAGGGCCCAGGGAGGTGGTGTAGATGGAGAAGAGAAGGGGGCCAAGGACTGAACCCTGGGGAACCCCAGTGAGTAGTTTATGAGTGTTTGAGACCTCACCCCTCCACCCGACAATGAAAGATCTACTAGTGAGATAGGACTCAAGCCAATCGAGTACAGTTCCAGTGATGCCCATCGCAAAAAGAGTGGAGAGAAGGATCTGATGGTTGACTGTGTCAAACGCTGCAGAGAGGTCTAGTTGGATGAGTACAAATGATCTGTGGTTAGCCCTGGCCCCTCGCAGCGCTTCCGTTAGAGACAACAAAGCCGTCTCAGTTGAGTGTCCATTCTTGAAGCCTAATTGGTTGCCATCGAGCTTGTTGTTCTGAGTCAGGAAGGTAGAGAGTTGATTGAAGACGACCCGCTCAATGAGTTTTGCAGTGTAGGGCAGCAAAGAGACAGGTCTTTAATTTTCCACCAGTGATGTGTTGAGCGTAGGTTTCTTGAGAAGTGGGGGGACTCTGGCCACCTTGAACTGCAAGAGAACTTGTTCTCAAGTACAAGGCAAAAATATCCATCCAGAAAATTACTCCATTATAAGTAAAAAGTATTTAATAAAAAATGTGCTAAGAGTAGTTGACTACTGTGTAACTTTTTTTCCATAGGGTTTTTTTTTTCTCACTAGGTTCAATCACACCAAATATGTGAAATAGTTTCTGGGAAAAGAACCCTCACTTAACAGGGTTAGTCTAAAGCTAACAGTCTTAAAACTTTAACAGGCAACATTTTCTGCAAATATACAAAAATAAATATGCATGTTTTTTGTTTATATTTCTTGAAATCAAACAGCCTTTTAACATGAAAGGGGAAATCAGCTCAATTTGTTATTTTTTTCATTAGGTTGATATTTTTCACACCTTTTATCTACTCAAGAAAGGGTTTGAGTATAAATTTAGTAAGTACTTTATTATGTCTAAAATCTACTCAAGTACAAGTTAAAGCACATATTTTATTAACTATTTTAAAAAGCAGTACATTACCTAATTGCAGAAGAGCGAGTACATGTACTTCTTTACTTTCCAACTCTGGTAATAATATCCAAATATCCTTTTAGGGAAACGTGATTCATACAAACAAAAAACACAATTTTGGTCAACCAAAGTCTTACTTGAATAAGTGTTTTGAGTCTTTGAGGGACCTTAGTTCAAGATTTAAAGTATTCATAAGCCTGGGAGCTGCACAGCTAAAGGGAAGTTCACTAAATAGTTTATATTTCAGCTAAGGGACCATTGTTAAGTGCTGACCAGACTGCAGTGCTTCGTCGTAATGGTGAAAGTTCACGAAGAATTCTAATTTAGTAATGTTTGTGCTTTAAAACAAACATTAAAAGTTTGAAATCAACTAGAGGTTAGTGGGTGGAAAACAGAATTGGAGTGATAAAATGCTGGTTAAACTTGTTTTAGACAGATGTTTTCAACTCAAAAATCACTTAATCTGTTAATGTTAAATCTCCCTAACTCTATTGTAGTATAGGTTTGTTTGTATGCAGTCGACAGCCTAGTCCCAGCTGTACACAGTTACATAGACTTCAGCAATGGTTTCAACTTTTATCTCTGATTTATCTGTGGAATATGTGGATCGGTTTCAAATTTGTTTGTGGCTGTCATGTAAACAGATTAAAACATCATCAGTGGATCCACCACTTACAATGAAAAAAGCGTTCTTTTTTCCTCCTCTGTCTTTATTTTCTTCCTGCTATGGTTTACTGATCAGTTGATACAACTTGTATTATGAACAAGCTGAGGTAGACTTTGACAGTTTAACAAATTGCATATTGTCTCTCCTCTAATGTAAGTCGCTTTGAACAAATGCGTCTGCCAAGTACATAAATGTAAATGTAAATCCTCCATTTTTATCAGTGTTTTTTTTAATCCAAAGCCATAACCTGTGCCTCCCCTAGGGTGATTTGTTGCATAAGAATATATTTTTGTGAATATTTATCATTTAAAAAAGGGTGCATTTAATCCCAAAGCAAGAGTGTTTGCAGTCTATAGGGTTAATGTGGTGTAAAGTACCACATTCAATTTTGTCAATGATGCTTTCAAATAGCGACCAGACAGCTGAGAAAGAAAGTATTGTATTGTGGGAAATCTATTGACCTGTCTTGTCAAGGTTGCAACTCGGATCTAACTAATCCCCTTAAATAGATCTAGCTAATCTTCAAGTAAGCAAAGGGTTAGGTTGCATGAGATTAATTTGGGATTACACGCCCCGATGGGACTTCACAATACCAGCGAGAGTGAGAGAAAATTGATAAAATAATGAAATTAAAAAACTAAATTCATTATAATTTGCTTAATCTTTTTATATAAAACTAAACATTAATGTTGATCCAAAGCTTTAAAAAAATATCTGGAATTTGTATTGAACCTTCAACTATTTACAGTGTTCAGTGAAGTTGTAGGGTCAAGTAATTCGTTAACATTCCCCATAAAGGCAAAATTGAGTAAGCAGTAATGTATATGCATATTACTGTATACTCATTTATTTATATTTAGATATATTACATATATATTTAAAATTTATATATTTTTTTATTCTAAACAACTTGACTTTGATGCTGTAACGTCTGTATTAGCCACCTTTCTATTGGTTGTTTAGAAGATTTAAATCATAAAGACAAATATTGTTAAGTATATTGTGTATTAAAGGTATAAAATGATGGCTTTACATGAAGGCACCAGGTACACCCAGTTGTAGCAGAATGGTCAAAGGTACTAACTTCCTTTTCAGTTAAACAAAACTGACCACCATGCAGGACTGTTGCACTATAAAAGTTTTGTGACTGTTACGCTGGAACCGAATATAATCTCATAAAATAGCAGCTCAGAAGGGATTATTGTTTCTGCTGGCCTTCCTACATGATGGAACTACAGAAAATGTTCTGGTTTAAATAGGACAATAAATCTTAACACTTCATTCTGCTTCTTCTTTGCGACTACAATCCTGCTGGTTGCATCTGAATCAGCTGAATATTTTCCAAAACGGTAATGTACGCCTTATTAATTCAAGGGCAGAAGCAATTTTTTTATGTAGTTTAGGCAGTTTTTATGTAAAAATTTATTTTTAAGTATTTCTTTGAATTGTACAATAAGCAAATGTCTTTAAAACATATGGAGTGTTCCTTTAAGACTTTCACACAAGGTCCTTTCAATGTTTGCTTTATCTCTATTATCCATCCATTTCTGTTTGTCATTACTAATGAAACAGGACTCCCGATAAAAGGGGCCTGATTTTATGCTATGCCTGGAAAGAACTGGGTCAACAAAGATTACAAGCTTGAAGTCAATTACACAAAATGGCATCCATTTTACATTTACATTAGGAAAGAAGAGCGTCTTTTAAAAGGTCAACCTGGATCATTAGAGAGATATCCAGTCTGGCTCTGGAGTACAATGTCACATCTAAAGTTTCTACAACTACAGAATACTTCAGAGCTCATAGATGACCTTTGCCAAAAAATGGGTATATAGATAAAACAAAATTTAAGCGACATTGAGCATTTATCCAAATGAGAATCTATACATGTGTTTTTATATGTGCTTATATATATATATATATATATATATATATATATATATATATATATATATATATATATATATATATATATATATATATATATATATATATATATATATATATATATAATTTGAAATAAAGTTTAAATGAATCTTCTCAAAAGTTTTTGTCAAGTTTTTTTTTTTTTCAAAGCAGCAGATGTTTCAGTAGTCATGCTCAAGGTGAGATGTGATCAAAAGATTTTTATGCACATATAACTCGAGGATCATATTGACACTTTTTGAAAGCACGTTGCTGCTAGAGCCATCATTTTCAGAAAGTATTCCTTTTCTTAGAAATAATCTAATTTCGTCATTAAGTGTGCTGTCTATAATAGATCGATTGACTAATTAAAATCTTGTCCACACCTCTGGAGATGCATCTTTAGCCTCTCAAGAGAAGACAACCATATATATCAACTCTTTGAGACAGATCGCAATAAAATCCATCATTAGACTTCTTTCAATATTGATACATTTAAACAGTATTAAATACATAAATAGTTATACATAATTGGTAAAGTAAATATATTGCTATATAAGGCATTTTGAACAAGTATTTGTAAATGCTCAATAATATGAATCTTTTAAGGCTGGTCTGTAATCTATACTGCCCTGCCAAGGTAATCGTAGAGATTCCGTTTCTTTTAAAACCCATAAAGGTTTTATTTATCAACACATAATAAGGTTTTAAAAGAATTACAAAAGCATCCTCTAATAATTAATTATTTTTACAAATGAAATTAATTTAACTGACTTTAAGGATGATTAAAAATGTCAATGGAAGAGGATTTGGATAGGCTGTAGAAAATGAAAGGTCTGACTTTAATCTTAGAGGTCTGATGTGATAAAAATTAATTCACTGATGATTTGCAACTGTATGTTGCTCTGGATAACTCAAAATTTGGATCATGACAGCTAGCTTCTCTTATGATTCCAGAAAAATCTATTCTTCTACTAATGCTTAAGAAAACACAGTTCCAAAAGTCAAAACAAAATGTTGAGCATTGAGAAAAAAAAATTCAGAATTCTGAGAGTGATCACAATGAATTTTTAAGAAAACCAGAATTATAATGGAAAAATAGTGAGAAAAGTCACTATGCTGAGGTAGAAGAATCAGAAATACAAGATTTGTAAATTTGATGAATTATTGAAGAAGAAGAAAAAAAACAATTCTAAGGGGGCAAAATGAATTATTAAAATATATAAGTAAAATGGGGAATGATTTAAAATTCTGAGAAAATGGGTAATTCTGAAGAAAGAACATCTTTAATAAAACCTTTAACATGAAACGTCAAGCTAAATCTGCTGAAAAACCGTGACTGTATTTTCCCCTGGAAAACTACAAAAAGGTTTTAGATTTTGGACCTTTCCTCATCATTCCCGAAAATGTGCTTCATGTCATGCTCAGTGAAGTTCCAGGACTAGCAGCAAAAGCTAAAACGAGTTGCTCTGAGAAGGTTCAGGGAATTGGGTTGAGTAAAGACAAATTATATTCGTAAATTTTCATCTTCAGGGCTACACAACTGTGCAAAAATACAAAATTTATTTATTTTTTTCTTGTTGTTAGTATTAATATTGTTGTTTTTATTTTTTAAGTACTTTGTCTTTATCTTTACCAAAATGAACAGTACTTTAAGACATCTTCAGAGACTGAGAAAAAATCTATTCTTAATATTTTACTATAAAATGAGTATTGCACCATGGCCCCAGCAATTAAGAGTGAGTGTGTCTTCTCTTTGGGTGTCATTAAAACTAAAAAGTATGCAGCATAAACAACTCCAGGAGTTGTATTGATTTATTTAGTTCTCTTGTGGTGTTTTCCTTAAGCTCTTTCTCTACTCTTGCTCATGTTTAGTTGTTTTTGAAAAACGTACCGTTATGTAAGGGAGATTTCAGACGCTTCTGACGATAATGTTGCATCTGTCTGGGGAAAATCTTCACACTTTAAGGCTGGTTGCTTTTAACGTGAAGTAACATCTAGTCTGGACGGTTTAAGGCGGTAAGCTTGTGAAAAGTGCATTTGACATTTTGAGCACATTTCCTTTGTTGTTGTCTGAGCACTCATCTGGGTTAAGATGTACTTTGCAAAAAAAAAAGTGTAGGTTAAAGTTTAAATATATATGCTTGTGATCACTGGATAATAAACACACACTGCTCTTAAATGAAGTGGAAACAAAGACAGAGTTGAAAGAGGGATGGTTAAGAGTGACTGAAGTGCCCTTCTCGGGGATGAGTGAAAAATTTAATCAAAGACACTCTGATCAGGACTCCTTCATGATGTAACTCCTTGTAATGTTGCCACAACGGGAAAACAAGCATCTTCAGTGTAACTGAACAAGTGTTTTAGTTGCCATACGCAAAGTTCTAGCACTCCTTAAAGGACACCTGTAATGAAAACATAACATTTAGAAGATGTCCATGCATGAAAGTGTGTATGAACAATGTGATTTGAGATCTCGGTCAAATCATAAGCTCTTTTAAGACCAAGGCCACCACTAATGATTGTCTGGTGCATGGGTCTTCAGCATCACAGAATAATGTGAATTACATTCTTAAAATTCAGGTTATTTTTAACAATTGTGTTCATTTGTTTATGTATAAATCGATAATTACATTTATTATAAAATGCACATTTGTAACAGAAGTTTTAAAGCATAGATTTTTAAAGAGGAGCACAAGGAACAGCTTGGGGTATTTTATCAGGAAGCCAGGGGAAGCCAATTAAAAACAGGAAGTAAACTGCAGTAGCTTGAGTAGCCTTTGAGGCTGACTCCAGAAATTAGCGCTTTTTCATTCACTCCTATGTTAAAACTACCCATGTTTGGAGCTGAAATAAACATCTTGAATTACTTTGTTGTAATCCTGTTTCTTAAAAAGCGGTTCTTGATGGCCGCGAGGGTGAGCCACAGATGCCGTTTAATGCAAACCATGGCAATCATAGAACGGCGAATGACACAGGCCACCACCTTGGTTCCACAGAGTCTGGTAGCACTTTGTTTTTTTGCTAGCACCTTTTCATCAATAGACATTCTAGAGCTCAAGTCTTTCAGCAGGTCACCTGATATGCCTGCAAAATCATCATGGATAGTACCAAACTGACCCACTGCTTCCAAAGCCTTCCAGTGAAGATGTAAATCTGCATAGCTTGAAGGGTAGAGTGAGTATTTTCATGGATGAGCAGCTCCCAGGAGAGAGAGATTGCACACCTCTTCAACCTGGAGCATTATTTTATGATTACAGTGAATTACATTGAACACACATTATGGGAGGAATACCATGTTAAGAAAGAAAAAAATGAGACAGCATCATTTAAACCCCTCCACCGGACAGAAAACTTGTCATCAAGCTGTGAGTGCTTGGTCATCATGGGACGCTCTTTTCTACCCATATTTGACCTGTTTGTCCTTACATAGGGAGGTGCGCTCAGAAGAACCACTCTCTATATTCCATATTAACCATGGGAAAATCTTCTCACTGCATGTTCACAAGTAGCAGATATTGCACTTAAGTGGACTTGAGAGCACGATCTTGCAAGTTCCTTTAAAGATCATGAATCAGGCGCGATGCCCTTCGACAGAAGGTACCAAAAGCTAGCACTTTCGATTGAGTCGCACCCCAGGACAACTTTTCAACACTCAAAACAGAAATCATGGAGAGCTTCATCATTGAGAAGTTTCTCACAGAGTGAGAATTGATTTATTCTCACCTTTTGGTTTATATTAGCTTTTTAAGCGCGCACACACAATACAGTCCTTCAAGACAAAAAGATGTGAGGATGTTTCCAGTTCTGACTATGACTATATCATATGACTATGATTGCAAGTAATATTTGGCACGTTTTCGATGAAAAAACTCAAGCGGCTTTTCAGCATGATTGGGGTGTAATGTCTTTAAGTGACGCCTTCATTTATTTGACTTCATACTGTCCGCCGCCAACATTTTTAGACTCAGTAAGCACACCTGTCTCTCCTCGTCTCCCACCGTAGTCACAGTGAGGCCAAGCGCTACAAACACGTCATATTTCCTCATCTTAGCTTTCGGAAGACTTTCGTTTGTCTCTTTATCTCTTTGTCTCTCCACCTGACTTCTACACTTCGTGTCTACATTTCATACTCTGCCAATGAGAGTGCCACTGCCCCCTAATGTAGTGGAGTGGTGTTACACTTTATTCTAGAACAGTAAAACATTTTTTATAAAAAAGCATATTCCCAGAGGTTAAACGCACCCCCTTTGACAGAGACACTATTTGAGAACTTGAATCTTGGTCTCAAACTCCCGGGGTGTTGCAGCCATTGATGCTTACCAAACAATAAATGTTTACCTTAAATAAATGTTCATATCACGTCTATACGACGGTTTTTGGTTCAGAAGAGTTTGGTAGTAAGAGTGATGTCCTGTTTACGTTGACTGCTCAGGGGGTGGTTTTTGTTCAAATCCTGTTTCAAGAGAAAGCTTCAAACAAACCCAGAGGAGCTTAAATATAGTCAAGTATGTACAGTTCGGTTAAATCCATATCCTTGAATTGAATAATCTATACATATTTTATACTTTTCCAGATCAGATTTCAAAAGAATTTGAATATATAACATCTGAGTATAATTCCACCTTCTTGACACTACCTGTAGCTGCTCAGTCATTTATTCATGGCTCATGCAGGTCCAGACAATGGTGGAGCATCTATGATCTGATTGATTGCTTTTGTGGACAGGTTTTATGTACAAATCAGCTAAATACTTTTTCCAAATGTGTTAGTAATTTTGTTGCAAAACATTTTTAATGAATGAATGCTTCTCTTCTCTTCTCTTTCTGAGCTTATTTGAGTGGACAGATTTTTCTCATTCTGCTCTATTTATTTATTTGCTATTCCTCACCGGGTTTGCTGGTCTGTGATAACAGTATAGTTGATCCATCTGGATCCTGTTGTCATTCTGTGTTTGCAGGCAGCATAAACACAGTCTGTCCAACATTAGCCTCTGAATGCCAGCCTTCTGCCATTAGTTTGATCTATAAAAAAAACTTGATTTAAATTGCATATTAATCAACCTAGATGGCAGTTTAACAAAGCATACGCTTACAAATGTTAGTGAAAGAAGCTATTATTAAAAGCATATTTACAGTAACTAAGCACATAATAATCACCACTGGAACACATATCATTGTTCTGTGAAGCAGCACAGTTTAACACAGCCATCAGAAAATTAATTTTGATGAATTTGAATAAGCACATTGTGTTTAAATAGCAAGCTATCCTAAAGTGCTGCACAACATGGTCGACTTAAAACATTTTCAATGACTATCCAAAATATAAAGACATTTTAAAAATGCAAAACATGACTATTAATCAATACTGAACAAGGACAATGTAAATATCCCATTTTTTATAATGCTGTGATCATCAGTTATATCTTTAATTGCAATTTAAAAATGATTTTGCTGACCGGAAACCAAATGGAAACCAGTGAAAATATGGGGTGCAGCAGTTACGAAACTCGATCTCCTTGAACACCACTTGGTGGATTTTGAATTTAATTCTGATGTAAACTGGGAGCCAGTGCAATGATGCAAATATTGGTGAAATATGTGTATGCTCACTCTGGCAGTTGCATTGTATTACCAGATCTGCCCAAGATAATACTGACTTAAGTTCAATAACCTCTAACCACCATGTTATACCATTCAAAGGGATTTATAAGACTTCAGGATTTCAGAATAAAAATGTGTTTTCTTGATCAAGAAACAGGTTGTGACACTTCAAATAGCATTTCAAAGTTTCTCGTTTAAATTCTTTTTCCCAAACAAATGATCCTGCAAAATAAAATAAAAAAAAAAAAACATAGATCTATGACATAGGAAAGCATCTGAACTCTATGTTAAGATACTTTTCAAGTCATTTTAGTATAATTGTGTTATGATACAGCAGCTAGAAAACATTGAGATTGCTTCCCAATCCAAACAGTTCACTGCACCCTTAAAGTAGATACTCCTTTTCAGGATAAAGTGTTCAAATCTTATTAGTGTCTACAATCTGGGACCTACATCATACACAGAGTGTTGTTTTTGAAATTGTCATTAAGCGTCAGTGAGTAAAGAACTCCTTTATCATCCCTATGAAATTCAAATGATACTTTTGTGCTTCTTCTTCAAAAATTAGTTTGGATAACAGGTCTGCACTTCAGAATCTTACTGGAAAAGGACATCGCTCGGAAACGTTTTATGTTCACTATGGTTTGGGACACGCTACTTCTCATTTGGCAACCATAAAGTTTGGATAGTGCGCAGATTGGACGCAGGGTAACATTGCATTACTTAGCAGTAAATACTGTGCATCAGCAGCATATCCATTTGTGGAGAGTCATCAGTATGAAAAAAATAAATAGGCTTGTAAACACAACATTTAACTCACCGGATGCACTGTAAAAGGTGACCTTGCTGACTCTTCACCAGATGCTTCACCGTGCTACAGATTGCTACAAGTTTTATAATGTTGACATTCCTCTCCTTCAAATGGTCAATTTAACTCAATTAGGCTTTTATTTTGACTGCATTACACTGCTTAAATTCACTCTGTCTTCGTTAAATTGATTCAGAATTTGTAAGAATACTTTCTGGTGAACAGCCGCAGGACCGAGCTTTTTTGTGTGATTGCAGAAGCATATTTCAATCTCCTGAGTGCTTCTATCTTCTTTGTGTTCTCACAAATAGCTAGCTTTTGGTTTTTTTTGCCAACAGACACCACTACAGACCAACACAGATATTCATGTTTGGTTCTTCTTTTTGTTCCCTCAAAAGTTTTCTATGACGCCGACTTAGAGTTTCATTTAGTAAAAAAAAAAAAAAAACATTGATCGATTTGAACAGAGGTTTGTGATGTTTTGCCTATATTGCAGTCTGAAATAAAAACTGACAGACAACTTTTCTTCTGTAAAATCGATTATAGAATTATCAGTTATGACCTACATAGACTTTAGATTTGACAAAAAAAATTGTTCAATGGTGTTTATTGTCCCATGTTTGTTTCTTTGTTTGATTTTTTATTTGTTAGTAATGGTAGCAACAAATAGCATTATTCAAAGGCTAGCAAAAACGTTGGTTCATTTATTCAAGCAACACACTTTGTTTGTTGTTGGAGGTAGGAAAGAGAAAGAGAAAGTCTTTCTTTCAACATCAACTGAGCTTGAGGCACCAAAGTGTTGTGGACAAATTCTGAAATGTATCTTTCTGAAGGTTTGAAATAGTTATCGCAGTTGAGGCGTCGTATATTAAGTTGTGTTGCTACACATATTCATTTATTACGGAATATTCATTTTCCTTTCAATGCCTCTCTGAGTCTTCCTGGCACACAACCGTTCACTGTAAGAGATTTCCCTAACTGATTTGCTGCAGTGGCCATGCAGGTGAGGCCCTCAGACTCAAGACTTGATTTCTCTCAAGGCCTCATTGACATCTTGGAAGGCTAATTACTCTACATCAGCCTTCACATTCAGCCTGCCTTCAGTCTCTCATTAACATGCCTGACTTTAACTCCTGAGCTCACACTTAACACTCAGTGAGAAAGAACAGAGGACACCAGAGAACATTTTATGTGGAAAATTTGTATAACATGCTGGTGCCTTTACCAGCTTTTACTTGTGGCAAAAAATATACGGTACACCATCTATTGTTTAGTTTTTATTACCTAGTGATAAGAAAACACAATTTACAACACTTATTCAGAATGTTTTCTTTCATATTGTAACATACAGATTTCAGAGAGAAGGATTGATTCCTAAAATCCAGATGTTTACCACCAATTTCCTAACAAATTTTAAATAAAAAAACTAAATGACTGAAGCTCTATTAAGCACACTCTGAAACTACAAAAGTTGGTAGATAATGGTCTTATAAGGGTCTCTTGCATGTCTAAATCAGACAGAAATAACTGTTAAGTCTCTTATAAGACTTTGCTTATTTGTAAGTGGAAGAATTCACAGATTCAAGTTTCTTCCTGCCTTTTCTCAAGGCTGTAGTAAGCACTTTTTATAGATAGATTAAATATACTTTAAATAGACAGAAATCATTAAATAGAAATATTTAAATGTTTGCAGATTAATTTTTTTTTTATTTAAATTGACATTAACATTGACAGATATACATTTTTTTATTTAAATTGACATTAACATTGACAGATAATTTCCTATATGTCTATTCCTCAGTTACTCAAATAGAAAATATTTATTTTCTTGGAATTTCATGTAAAGGTTAGCTTAACCTTTATACACTATGGCCTTATAGCCAAGCAGAGTTTTAACATTTTTCAAAACAAAAACTCAAACAATATTGTATAAAAACAAAAGGTATGCATAAGCATCTCCAGATCTCCATCTCCGGATCAGACCTTGTTTACCTCCACAAGCTCATACACATCTACATACCCTCCAGAAGCCTGCGCTCAGAGAAGAAACAGTGTCTTGTGCTTCCATCCCATTAAGGCAGAACATTTCTTAGAAGAACTTTCTCTCTCACTGTCCCTGGCTGGTGGAACAAACTCCCTGATCCAGTCAGGAAAGCAGTAACACTAACAGCTTTCAAAAAGCAGCTGAAAACTCTTCAGGGAACACTTTCTATGAAAAAAAAACTTTTTCCACTCTCTCCTCTTTATTTCCTTCCTGCTAAGGTTGATCGATTAGTTGATACAACTTCTACTATGACAGACCTGAGACTTTTTGTAACAAATGGCATATCTCTCCCCTACTGTAAGTTGCTTTGGACAAAAGCGTTTGCTAAATGCATAAATGTAATGTAAGTGTAATGAATAAAGTACACGATCTGAAACGATTTGTTAAGACACACTTTTATCCACTGAGACGTATACTAGGGGGAGAAAGCTTGTTTCAGCTTATTAATCAAACTTAGAAGTGACAGGAGAAAGGAGTAATCAGAGGAAAATACATACTTTTAACAGTAGATTGTAAGTGCTACTGCCAGTCTAAAGTTTTTAATGACTAAAATTCCCTGTGAATTGATTACTGAATCAGGATAATGACCCAAAACACTTAGATTTGAACTACGCGGTCAGCAGGTAATGTGACGCAATAGTGAGACGATAAGGATATTGCTTTGGACCTGAAACCCACTGAGCTGTTGAGGGAATGTTTTTGCGCATAGGTTATTTTGGAAAAGTTTATTGAGTCAATCCGTCTTGTGATAAGTGCTTCAGTAACATGGACTGACATTTGATTGGATTATTTAGAGAAGTGGACAGCTTTATGCTTTGGCTCTTGCACATGGGAATTGCTGCAAATGGGTGGTTTTTGGACACATCTTTTCAAATGATTCTGAACTATGTGATTGTTTTTAAGATCATTTGTGCACTTGTATATATGCTACTCATGGCTGTAGAGAATGCAGTCTGAATGAGTCGGCAAAGATTCCTGAGCACTTTGACTTTTAATTCTTTCTATTCTATTCTATTTTAATTCTTTCTATCAATGATTAAAGTACGTTTTTTTTCCATGAGAAGTTGTCTGGAAGTTTTCGTTTACCTGTTTATGTACCTGCTGTTGTCTGTAGACAACCTCAGATTGAAACCAATAAACAGTTTATTATTGCCATTACTCTGAATTTAAGGGAAACAAAAGTTATAATACAATTTTATTAACACTCTACTGGTGTCTTTTCTTTTGAATTGGAATGGCTGATATTCTGTGGAATGGCTATTGAAAATATCTTTAAAAACTCAGTCATCATTGTAATCTTTATTAATAAATAATTTTTTGTTCGTTGTGAGACCATTTGTCAGTCTGTGTGCATGTTAGTGTGCATGTCTCGTTGGGAAAGGAGAAGAGGGGAAATGTTCTGTAGTTAACTTTTGTTCCATTTATTATTTATTATTTCTAAAACAAACTTTATTGTGGTCAATCATAATAGATGCATGAAGCACAATGGCTTAATACATTGATCCACAAATGTTTTAGAGTGATGTTTTGAGACTGAAACATGGATTACCAAACTTCACATTATTTAATTTAAGGGTAATTAACTTTAGGATTATTCCCAGTAAACAAATTACTGTCGTAATCTAAAAGGCAGATAAAAATAAAGCATTACATACAATATACATTAGCAAACAGTATCCAAGAATAAATGCAGTAAAATGAGCAGAGTCTAGCAAAGCCTGACTGCCCTGTGGGTCTTTTACAGTAAATAAATATAGTCTAGGATAAAGAGAAAACATTTCCTTGTGGGTGTGTGATATTAACAGTGGCAGGTGCTGTTTATACACCCCAGCTATATACTGCATTCAGAAACATCAAGCAGTTTGAACACATTTTCATTATATTTCTAAACAGAGTGGGTGTGTTGTGATTTTCTAACTGAACTGTACTTATGAGGTCTGTCCTCACATTCTGTTTGTTAATGAAATATGTACAATTTTATCTATAGTAGTGTTTAGATTTCGTAGAATGTTGGAGATTTTTGATTGAAATTTTGAGCTATTTGTGTAATGACTGGATGAATGAACGGCAAGGATTGGCAAAAACAAGTTGTGTTTACCCCAAAACTGAAGTAAAAAAATAAATCAATACAAAAACAGAAAAAATACGATCACCAACAAAAATGTGCTGCTTACAACGACTGGAATAAATCAAGCACTTATCAATCAACCAGAAAAGTTTGAACCACAGAGGAAAAAACAAAAGCAGGTATCAAAGTACTTTTGCAAACTCGACTTAAGTGTGGTTCAGCTCCTCAACCCTATTACGGCACCATCCCCTGACTAAACGTTTTCATTTTGTTCTCGACCTAACAAGCTATCTTCGATCAGATTCAGCTTCATCTAATTACTGAAGGAACTGCCTGGGGTTTGTTCATCAGGTCTCAAAAACAAAGTGCTCCATATGAGCCACTGGGCTAAAGACTCTAATTTCATCCCCTTTGCTGACCTGTCCTCTTGAAATCATTTTGGGTGAAGTTTTAATGATTATTTATGCACAGCATATTTTGAGTGGTTGATATTCTTTTTTAACAATTGTCTTCAATCATCCTCAAATAGAAATCTAGATCCGGCTTTCCATTTATAAAAACATTTTCCTGACAGCTTTGCTTCCTTGAGTGGTGCTTAAGAGTTGATAGCATGCAGATTCTGGAGCTCGGGAGGTTTGTTCTCTCATCCAGCGACAGATGTGCTTTTAAAGAGCTGCATCCCCGATGACTGAATAAAAAATGGTTTGTTCACTTTAATTATTTATGAGAGGTCTCCATTAGAGTGCTGTAGAGCTGCAAAGTAAGGGTAATGTGTGGCCAAAACAACTTTTGTTATTAACATTAACCAAGGAAACAGCCACCAAACCACCAACACCACATTATAGCTTTTTGTAAGCATCGTTAAAAAAATAAATGGGTATGAGGGAAGAAAGGAAAGGATTCTGATAGCCATAATATTGAGGAGCTCCACTTTTAGGAATCGAACCATCCCCATCATCACTGTATTCCTTCTGGCTCTATGTGCCCTCCCAACCACTCTGTCTCTCCATCTGCTCATATAATATAGGGAAATTTGATTCCAGGTGTATTGAAGTTATTAGGAGTTTGCATGGCAGCTGTCTGCTCATAGAGTAACATTACTGAAGCTTAAACGCACATAACTCATGTGGGACAGTTTGTTCGCTGCTGTGTTATGATCAGGGCAGTAAAGTGCTGGAGGGACATGTGGTACACTGTGTGACGCATTGTCATATCTCAAACATATCCAAATTTAAACAAATGGTGAAAATGATTAGTATGTATAGCTTAAAACTAGTGTAAAAATAAAACAAACAAAAAAAAAAAACAAGTAGAATCTAATTTTTATGAATGTCTATTCAAACTGGCTGATAGTTGACAGAGTGTTAATTTTTTTGTTAGTTAATATCGCGATTTGCATAACAATGGTTGTTTATTTATTATCATAATTGTTATTGGTTGGCAGTTGTTATCGGCAGTTGTGGTCTGGTGGATTGTCTTGTGATCGGAAGAGGTGCAAGTTCAAACCACAGATAGATCCACCAAGTTGTAGGTGATGTGAGTGATGAAACACTTGCTCTCCCATCTGTGGTGGCCTCGAGCAAGGCACCAGTTTACAGACTGCTCCCCAGGCGCCGCAACCATGGCTGCACACTGCTCCGGGTGTGTGTTCACGGGTGTGTTTGTTCACTGCTGCGTGTGTACACTCGGATGGGTTACATGCAGAGCACAAATTTCGGGTATGGGTCACTCCATATTAGACCAACTGGTCACTTTCAGTTTCACATTATATAATGTAATTTATTACCTTAATAAATAACTTAGTGGAAAATTGCCTTACTTACAGGGCCCCTATTATAGGCCCTTTTATAGGACCTGGATTATAGCGACCCTATTATAGATATTTAAAAGTGATCTTTGAAACATTAAAAAGGTAATGAAGTAACTTTTTTTTAGTTAAAACGTATTAAAATGTTCACGGTAACTAATAATGAACTAGTAATGAATCAAGACTACTTTGTTGGGAATTGTATATATTTAATCAGGAATGTCGATGCTGGTAACTTGCTGTCACAGAGGCTAACCTCGTCACTCCCTCCTCTGACCAACAGAGGGCACCTCCGTCGCATTAACTCCTGCTCCTCCACACTACATTCCCCATACACCCCAGGGACATCCTGATTACACACCCAGCTGAGGAACATTACCATCCCTATTTAAGCAGACTGTTTCCCTTGGCTCAGGGCGAAGTCTTGTTTGTCATTGTGCTGCAACTCTGAGCGTTCACCCTGTTTGTATGCCTGTCTGTTATGACCCTGCCTGTGTACCGTTACGATCCTCGCCGCCTGCCCTTTGTACTACTCTTGCTGATCTCAGTTACTGCTTGTTAGCTGCCTGCCCTGACTACCTGCCTGTTGTTCTGACTGCGAATACAATAAAAGCCTGCACATGGATCCCAACCCGAGTGATGATTCGTTACAGAAGACTTCGCCAACTTACGATCCAGCGGCTATCTCGCAACTCTCCTTAGCGCTGTCTTCGCAGGAGAATCAACTCGCTGCGCACCAACATCAGCTGAATTGCCTGACATCCCTCACCGAAGAACTGGTAAAAGCGCTTCAGAATTTACATGTCACTTGTCCAGCGGCAGCCATGACGTCAACAAGCGCTCGCACAGTTTCCGCCGCCATAGATGTGCCGCAGGTCAGACCTCGTCTCGCCTTTCCCGAGAAGTTTGTCGGGGACCCGACGAAATGCAAGGGGTTTTTGCGGCAGTGCTCTCTCTTCATTCGCCAACAACCCACGCTCTACACCACGGACACCAGTAAGATCGCGCTTGTCATTTCACTGCTAACCGGGAGGGCACTAGACTGGGCCACGACCATATGGAGAGGAGAGGGTACTGTGTTTCCCACGTTTCTGGAATTCACGGAGAGCTTCAGCAGGACGTTTGATCACTCCCGCGAGGGCAAGAGCGTGGGCGACATCTTGCATTTTGCAAACCCGTCAACTCTCTCTTTTCCAGTCAGTACGACCAAGTCCACTGCTCGGAGGATTAGTGGAGACCACGCCAGTGTTGCCCCGGAAACGCTGATCCCTGAGGCTGAAGGGAGAGTCGTGGTTGAAGTGTGCCATGCTCCTGTCCTTAATAATGGGGGGTCTTGTTATGCCGTTCTGCTTGTTTTGTCGTCCCAGCGCCTGAGTTTGCCTGCGCCGCCCCAGCGCCTGAGTTTGCCTGCGCCACCCCAGCGCCTGAGTTTGCCTGCGCCGCCCCAGCGCCTGAGTTTGCCTGCGCCGCCCCAGCGCCTGAGTTTGCCTGCGCCGCCCCAGCGCCTGAGTTTGCCTGCGCCGCCCCTGCGCCTGAGTTTGCCTGCGCCGCCCCAGCGCCTGAGTCTGCCGGCGCCAACCCAGGTTCCGTGTCTGCCGGCGCCAACCCAGGTTCCGTGTCTGCCGGCGCCAACCCAGGTTCCGTGTCTGCCGGCGCCAACCCAGGTTCCGTGTCTGCCGGCGCCAACCCAGGTTCCGTGTCTGCCGGCGCCAACCCAGGTTCCGTGTCTGCCGGCGCCAACCCAGGTTCCGTGTCTGCCGGCGCCACCCGAGCGCCGATGCCCTGCTCTACCGGCGCCACCCGAGCGCCGCTGCCCAGCCCTGCCGATGCCTGCTCTTCGCCTGCCGGTGCCACCCGAGCGCCGATGTCCAGCTCTGCAGATGCCTGCTCTTCGCCTGCCGGCGCCACCCGAGCGCCACTGCCCTGCTCTACCGGCGCCACCCGAGCGCCGCTGCCCAGCTCTGCCGATGCCTGCTCTTCGCATGCCGGCGCCACCCGAGCGCCGCTGCCCAGCTCTGCTGGCGCCTGCTCTTCGCCTTCGCCTGCCGGCGCCACCCGAGCGCCGCTGCCCAGCTCTGCCGATGCCTGCTCTTCGCCTGCCGGCGCCACCGCCCAGCTCTGCCGATGCCTGCTCTTCGCCTGTCGGCGCCACCCGAGCGCCGCTGCCCAGCTCTGCCGATGCCTGCTCTTCGCCTGCCGGCGCCACCCGAGCGCCGCTGCCCAGCTCTGCCGATGCCTGCTCTTCGCCTGCCGGCGCCACTCGAGCGCCGCTGCCGTGCTCTGGCGGCGCCACCCGAGCGCCACTGCCCTGCTCTGCCGGCGCCACCCGAGCGCCGCTGCCCAGCTCTGCCGGCGCCACCCGAGCGCCGCTGCCCAGCTCTGCCGACGTCTGCTCTTCGCCTGTGCCTGCCGGCACCACCCGAGCGCCGCTGCCCTGCTCTGCCGACGCCTGCTCTTCGCCTGCCCTTGCCGGTGCAACAAGCCTTGTTTCTGAGGTCAATTTTTGTGGCATGGCTCCTGCCACCAGCACCTCCCTGGACCGCCTCTTAGGCATGGGGAGGGGTACGGTCCCGAGGAACGCGCTTGGGTAGACGCAAGGGACATTCTCGACCGAGACCTTCCACCGTAAGCACCCGAACAAACTGGCTCCTCGACCACGGGGGAGACCCCGTCGCCGTCTGCTTCCTTGCGCCAGGAGTCGCTCGCAGGGGGGGGGGGCTCTGTCACAGAGGCTAACCTCGTCACTCCCTCCTCTGACCAACAGAGGGCACCTCCGTCGCATTAACTCCTGCTCCTCCACACTACATTTCCCATACACCCCAGGGGCATCCTGATTACACACCCAGCTGAGGAACATTACCATCCCTATTTAAGCAGACTGTTTCCCTTGGCTCAGGGCGAAGTCTTGTTTGTCATTGTGCTGCAACTCTGAGCGTTCGCCCTGTTTGTATGCCTGTCTGTTATGACCCTGCCTGTGTACCGTTACGATCCTCGCCGCCTGCCCTTTGTACTACTCTTGCTGATCTCAGTTACTGCTTGTTTGCTGCCTGCCCTGACTACCTGCCTGTTTTTCTGACTGCGAATACAATAAAAGCCTGCACATGGATCCCAACCCGAGTGATGATTCGTTACACTTGCGTCCATCATAAGAAGTTCAAATTTAAGATTATTGAATTGTCTTATGTAACAAAACGCAACATTCTCAGTGCAATGAAAATCATTCTACTCACCCTGATTCTGGTGTATTAGTACAGAAGTGGAAAAACACTGTATAACATTAAAACAATAGTTAAAATACACACAAAATAGAGAAAAACAGATAGTTGCAAAAAAGGGAACGGCGTTAAAAATGTCAGGTGCAGTTAATAGGTTTAATGTGCGACATGGTTGTTGAATATGAATTGCAAAGTGCAAACAGTAGTTTTTCATCAGTAGTGCGGTGTGAGGTGATGAGATGTTACATGTATGATACATATTCAAGAGACTAACAGAAGAAGGGGGACAGATGTTTTTATATGAGTCTGTTTCAAACTTCTATACCTCAGGCTTGAGGGTTGAAACTAAACAGTCCAATAGCTATACAATGAAGGGTTTGTTATTAAAGTGTCAATAACAAATCATGTTTCGGTCAATCTCATACTACACGAAAGTACCTTTAGAGTCCTACAGTAACCTTTTTATCTCATAAAAGTCTTACATGTAAGATATTTAATGATGTTTTATTAAAGTAGTCACACAAATGGGTGAGGACAATGTGGATGTTGATCACACAATTGCACTCTGAATGAAAATGTCATCCAGCTATATTTATCTGATCCAGAATCCAACACTGAATCTGAATGGCAAAATGAACTACTTCATGAATAACTTTGAATGCACAAAATACTCTTCGCTGAGAATTCATTGAAAAGTCAGTTTAAAGATACCAATTTTCTTTACCCCAATAAGCGTTTTCAACCGTAAGTGTTTGAGGAATATAAAAAAGGGACAGTGACGAAATTTTTTCATGATCAACAGAACCAATTTAACTTAAGTAAGAATTGCAAATCAGTCAGTCACTACAAAGTTACCTCTTGCTTCTTTACTGAACAATTTAAAATGAGTTCTTTGGGAAAAAAAAATTGAGCCTTTAAAACATATCTAGACCGCATGTTAAATGTTGAAAAATGTTTCACATGTAATAATTTTTATTTTATTTTATAAACACAAATACTTTTCCATGCTCTTTTGGAGTAGAGGAATGATTGTGAAGTGTTAATACAATTCTGTAGTTTATGAAAGACTTTCTGTGAAACACCAGCTCTTAGTTGTTAAATGTATCAAATAATCATCATGTGTAATGCAAGTCAATTATTTTATATTCAATATTTTAATTAAATGTTGTGTAGCTAGTCTTCAACATCCAACACCTTATTAAAATCTAAAAATAACACCCAACCCAAATAATCAGGCCGGAGATCTGCTATTAAGGAGAGTCGAGACATATTTCTGCTATGATTCAGCATTTCCGATCAAAAGGTCAGCAGAGGTTGTTCCTCGCAACACCAGAGCAGATTTGCTGATGACCTTTTCATGAAGCTCCCGGGATACAGAGGTTGAACCATGACCCTGCCTGCTCTTTAACACACTACAGCATTTTATCTATGACCTATCCATAGACAAGCTTTATTTAGCTGTGATTCTTCTCATGTTTTTCTGACGTTCATGATTCTCACCTAAATGTGAAAGCTTTGGGCTTCAGAGAATAGCAGGCTGCCATTTATCATTATCTTTGAGAAGCCTTCAAAGAGACAAGATGGGTATCAGGATTTGTCTACTACCTGGATGCTCAGTATGCCTTGGGTTCACAAGCTAAACTCACACTTTAGTTTAGTTATAAAAGGCACCTGCTTTTCACAGGTTCCGTGTCTGCCGGCGCCAACCCAGGTTCCGTGTCTGCCGGCGCCAACCCAGGTTCCGTGTCTGCCGGCGCCACCCGAGCGCCGATGCCCTGCTCTACCGGCGCCACCCGAGCGCCGCTGCCCAGCCCTGCCGATGCCTGCTCTTCGCCTGCCGGCGCCACCCGAGCGCCGATGCCCAGCTCTGCAGATGCCTGCTCTTCGCCTGTCGGCGCCACCCGAGCGCCGCTGCCCAGTTCTGCCGATGCCTGCTCTTCGCCTGCCGGCGCCACCCGAGCGCCGCTGCCCAGCTCTGCCGATGCCTGCTCTTCGCCTGCCGGCGCCACTCGAGCGCCGCTGCCGTGCTCTGGCGGCGCCACCCGAGCGCCACTGCCCTGCTCTGCCGGCGCCACCCGAGCGCCGCTGCCCAGCTCTGCCGGCGCCACCTGAGCGCCGCTGCCCAGCTCTGCCGACGTCTGCTCTTCGCCTGTGCCTGCCGGCACCACCCGAGCACCGCTGCCCTGCTCTGCCGACGCCTGCTCTTCGCCTGCCCTTGCCGGTGCCACAAGCCTTGTTTCTGAGGTCAATTTTTGTGGCATGGCTCCTGCCACCAGCACCTCCCTGGACCGCCTCTTAGGCATGGGGAGGGGTACGGTCCAGAGCAACGTGCTTGGGTAGACGCAAGGGACAAACACTACAAGTTTAACTCTTTAATACACTACAGCATTTTATCTATGATCTATCCATAGACAAGCTTTATTTAGCTGTGATTCTTCTCATGTTTTTCTGACGTTCATGATTCTCACCTAAATGTGAAAGCTTTGGGCTTCAGAGAATAGCAGGCTGCCATTTATCATTATCTTTGAGAAGCCTTCAAAGAGACAAGATGGGTATCAGGATTTGTCTACTACCTGGATGCTCAGTATGCCTTGGGTTCACAAGCTAAACTCACACTTTAGTTTAGTTATAAAAGGCACCTGCTTTTCACAGGTACATAGTGGATCCTTAGGTAAAAAATTTAAACGTAAAAAGATGTACCTTGGTATAAAAGTACACATACACAAAAGGTACCGCCAGAGAGAAAAGACTTTGTCCCTTAAAGGAGTTTCCTTTTCCGTGAGTGTATGACGTTGAGTCTGCATCGGGAGATGCTCTTGTCATTTGGTACAAAAGGATTTTGTCATTGAGTCTATAATGTTTTTTGAGGGTTTGGAGCCAGACTAATTGATCTGAGTGTTTCTTGCTCTACATAACAGATTTTTAAAGTTCTAGAAAACATGCAAAACTATAATGTGGTGGGATTCATTTATAAGCACTAAAGCAAATGTAACTACATTCAGCAGTGTGTGCAAAAGTACACATAAATGTGAAATTCCTGCTAAAGCACCTTTGTGTCGTTTTTTTTTTTTTTTGGGGGGGGGGGGCATTTAAATTTTTGAAAAAACAAAATGTACAGGAACATTCCTTTTATAACATTTCCATTAGCTGACACCTATCTGTGGCATTTCACACCCAGTCTGTTGTGATAAAATCAATGTCTGTGATAAAATCAAACTTAACTGGAGCAGGATCCTCCTCAAATATAAGCTTATCGAGTAGTAAAACACATTTACCCCTTTTCAGCTCCTTAAATATATGTAGCCAAAATCTATGGCCTTTTGAGTTTTCGCTTCTGCATACACAAGTAGCAGAGAGAGTAGACAGCAAAACAAATATGTGCAGTGATCTATTTAAATGACTCTATGTTTACTTTTTAGATAATAGCTTGATAAAGTGATCATTTGTTTTTATTTAACACTCAAAGTGGATGTTTTTACTAAACTTGGTACCATGTTACACCCCTCATGAAAGCCCACTTTTAAAAATCTATAATAAGCTATTTATAATCCAATCTGTCATCAGCCTGAAATGAGTTTTGAGGTGTGTTGTTTTTACTCTAGGGAGTGCAGAAGCAAAACAAATTAGCATAATTTGAAACACGTTTACATGTTCAAAACAAATGTACATTTTAGAAAAGACACAGTTCAAAAACGGTCATAAAGGTTCTGAAACATTTACATAAAAAAACATTTAAAAGTGGCCACAAAACTTGAAAAGAACAGTTATTTTGTTCAGCCACTTGTAACTGCATGTCTACATTCTAAAATTAAAATTTATTCTGGAAGTTTTTGAAGTGTTTTACAAAATGTAAAATAGGGGAGCTTAGTCCCATAGGGAACTGCTAAATTTGTTGGTTAACATAGTTTCCCCTCACAGATTTTACTATTGAAAACAAAGCTTTATAATCAGACAAATTGAGAATAAATCAAATTTCAATTCAATAAAAAATGTCTGTTATATATTATGTTCTAAATATATTACAAAATACAATACAAATATTTGATGATGTTTTGACTATTGAAGAGACCTAACTGTCATGTTTAAAATTCAAACATAGTTTTTAGCCGTGCACTTTGAAATGTTGTTTAGCATCAATTAGCATAAACAACTTCTAACAAACATAATTTCTACAATCTGAGTGCCTCCAGTTGAGTCTTTGCCCATTTTTCATGTCCAAAAGCACCTGTTTTAAAACACATTCTAAATGTGCTTGCAAGTCATTGTACACACCGTTCATATGATATGGATATAACCTTCTGTGCCTACTGGAAGGTGTAGCAAATTACAGTTAATGTATAACTTCTTTAAACAAAATAGTCTTTGAGTTAGGGTTGGGTTCAGATTAAGACTACCATGTTTATGTTCCATTTGTACAGTAAAAAGAGAGTTTTAGTTTTTATCCTTCTTTTAAGTGATCTTAATATACCTTTAGTGGTGGTTAATATGTAGAGGTTGAATATATATTGAAAATATCACCTTGTAAAAATGCGAAAGAAAGCGTACTGAATCATATAAATTGTGTTGATAACAACCAATAAAGTAAAAAGTAGCATGAAAAATCACATTAAGTTGTATAAATAATCATTGTATAAATAATCATTAGTTTCCATCCATTCATTTTCTTGTTGGCTTTTTCCCACTGCGGCAACCGCCAACTATTCCGGCACATGTTTTACACGGTGGATGCCCTTCCAGACACAACCCATTGCTGGGAAACATTCACATACACACACAAACTCATTCATTCACACTCTATGGACAACTGTTTTTTTCTCATTTCACTTATACCGCATGTCTTTGGACTTGCGGGGTAAACCCACGCGATCACGAGGAGAACATGAGAACTCCACACAGAAATGCTAACCGACTCAGCCGAGGCTCGAATCAGCGACCTTCTTGCTGTGAGACGACCGTGCTACCCACTGCGCCACCGTGACGCCCCACTGCCAACATGTCAACCATTATATTTAATACATTTTTAATACAATCAATCCATAGGGTCAGCAGGGGTTGTAGCATTTACACGTTGTGGGAACAGCTTCTTATGGAAGCATATATTGTGGAGGATTTGTCTATCATTATAATTTATCTTGTGTAAGATGCTACATGAACACCGATGACATTTCGTCAGATAGTCTTGAGAAATAGACATCTGTAAAGGAAGACTAGCTTTGATGCATTGTATTAATTTGTACAGATTAGAGGTAAAGTTAAAATAAAATGTGCATAATAATAATAATAACATTTGTGAGATAGTGTTCAATATAGGCATGCACTACATTGAAATTGCTTACTTCTGAAGGTACCGTTGTCAGTCAGAAGACCACCTGACTTCACTAGCACTTCAAACATTCAGAATAACCCCTGCCTAAAATACAGAGATAAATTTAGCATCAAAACACAATTCTGTGGGAGCGCTGTCTCAGCACTTTATGTTTGACTGGCCTGTGAATTAAAGATCAGAGAGCTCCTCACGTCACTGCTCACTGGACCATTCATGAGAGCTCCTAAAATCAGACTAACTGCCACATCGACTCTTACGCAACAAAAGAAAGAGTTCTGCTATTCATGGACTGGAAAAGAGCATTTACAGCATTTGATGGTCATAAAAATGTGTGTTTGATTACTTCTCAGATTTCTTTCAAACATGCCTAGGATCTATTGTTGTAGAATTTACTAGGTTGATGTGTTTTATTGTGTCAAGAACTTGCATGGTATCAATTCTGCCGTTCATACTGATGGATTACAGTTTATATTTGAATAGATGTCTAAGATGTTTTCCAACTATTGTTATTTATTTAAATCCACAAAATGTACATGTTAAAAATGTTATTTATCTTTTATTTATTCATTTATTTATTCTTAAGTTCCTTCATGTCACTAAAGCTTCTTGACAAGTCTTTATAGAAACTAAACTTTCAATGATGTGCTTTACTCATTGGAATCAATCAAAAAAAGCTATGTAGCATCTAGTGTGAAACAGGCAAATCACAGCAAAAAGACAGATTTGGCAGGAGACAGGTCATTTAAAGACTGATAAAGACAAAGCAAAAAAAGTGGTCAGTCTAAAAAAAGGTGTTTGTGACCTGGAGGTGCTGTGCTCAGGCCAGAGAGATTTAGGATTCAGTGATCAGTGCTCTAGAGTATGGAGCGAAAATTCTACTAAAAAGGAACAAAAAAAAAAAAAACACAATCTGTTTTGCAAAGCAAAACTTGACTCGCAAGCAAACTGAAACCTATTTGCAAATATAAACATGGATTAGAGCATGCATTTCTAACACGCAAGAAGAGTTTTGGAATTTAATCTTAATAATTACAACTATAATTTTTATATCCAGCTTGTTTCTCTTTGAAAGCTGTAGTCTTCAATACATGAACACAATTTCATGCTGGAAATGTACAACTTCTAGACAAAACTTCTACAGTTTTTGCATTTTTAGACGTCAGGTTTTCCAAATGGCATTTGCTTTACGTTTAAACCAAAAGAACACATGAATGTGTTAATGTTAAAATTAGAAATAAATGCTACTGTTGCAAGAATTAGAGTTCAAGGGTCTTCTGTTGTTTGGAACTAGGGGATAAAATCAAATTGATTTCAAGATTAGTAAATATTGATCGCAGATTAACTGATTCAATGGCCAGTGCATTCCGTGCTTAGCCAGAGGATCTTGGGTCACATGTAATGATTGTATGAAGAGAGTAAAAGGTATCTTTGGCAGTTGAGTTTGGCATTTTCTAAAGTGTCAGTCATGAGACAATGCAGTTGTGATCTCTTCTTCTTAGTTTGACATCTTGTTGGTTGTCTAAGTCTGTCCTTTAAGCTCTAACACCTGACTGAAAAGGAAAGCAGAGGCCCGAAATTATGACATCACCCTGAGAGATCACTCCTTAATTTGCTCTGACAGCCAATCAGAATGAAGCAGGATTTTCTCCTCCTTTGATGATCCCTAAATAAAAGAGAGTTTTAATGGGAGGGAAGTGTGCAGCCCTCTTTAAAAGTGCACCTAAGACAAATCCTGTCTTCTACTCTCTTACACTTCCTGGCTAATCTGTTTAAACATGCAAGATATGTAAATGTGCTAAAAACAGTATAACATAGTTTACATACTATGTTCATAGTTTCTGTTACAATATAGGTTGTAAGCATTTTAAATAACCATACTTAGTATAAATTAATTATAGAATAACAAATAAATAGACTCATGGGAAGGGTCTTAAAATGCTAGGGGTTCCTGGTGCGTTTTCTATGTTCTTCTTTCAATTCTGTTTGCCTCCCACAATCCAAAATCTTGCTTTTAGACTTTTAGATCATTAAAGACTCAAAAATATATTTAGGAGTGAATGCTTAATGAATGTGGGCTTGTGACAGAATGGCACCCTGTCTATTGCTGATCCTTTCTAGAGATCACAATGAACGAACTTATCCATTTGTACTTAACTTTACTATCACATTTACATTCATCTCTTTTTCTTTCATTATAAATATGTACTGAAACAAAATAATTCCAGGCCAGGCAGTTTTTGTGGGTTAACAAATCATCGATTCCTATTTCAAACAGGACACAGATATGTTATCTAAACTTTTGAATAATTCTCACAGGCTCTGAACTTATGTTGTCTTATGTTGTCCCTCACAAAACTACTTTGCTTCTTGAGTGCTTTCCCCCTGAACCAAAGGATGATCAAAACAAAGTGAATTTAAGTGTGCTGACAGTTCTTGACAATAGCAAAAGATTTGCAGGAATCTTGTCAGTTTAAAGTTAAATTAAACTTGAAATTATACTTGGGAACAGCAAGTCCCATAACTCTCATGTTTTCAAGGACTTTTGCAGTCTTTTGCACTGTTCCACACTATCATCACAACACTTTTATCTTAAAACTCAATCCGGTAGCATATTTTCAACTGAGATTTTAGCATCTACATAAGCAGTGGGTCATGCATTTAGTCTATTGACTTCCTTTACCTAAAGGGAAGTCTGGCCTTGGGTATGTTTATGCCATGACTGGAATCGCAATTAATCTCAATGACAAGACTGAAACTTTTTTATTTCTAAATGTAAAATGTAAATAGTTCATGTAAATTGAAGACAAAGAGACTATTTAAATTCAAAATATGATTGTTTATTGAATGTTTTGTATAACTTGTAGCTCAGGTTTTGTCATGTAAACAACATACCTGCAATAAACCACCAATATCCTCCAAATTAACATTTTGGTTCTCTTCTTTGGTGGCTGTTATCGTGCTCTCTTTAAACTCTTGTTTTCTAAGACTATCTGCCATTAACATCTTGCTTAGTGAAGCCTCATTCCTTTCATCTTTGAGAAGAAACCGGATCTTCAGCTGTGTGATATTAGTGCTGTCTCTCCTTTTAGATATAGGTCTGAGGTAAAATCATGTTTGAATTATAGGCTGATCATCCTCTGTTGACTCCATAATAAGTGGCTTCAAATTATTACTTCTTCAACTTTTTAATTTTGGTTTACACTACTCTGAACTTATTTTTATCTTATGCAGCATACCTTGACAGTGAACACACACGCATGCACACACACACATGCGCACACAAAGAGAAGACCTGAACACCTGTGCGTGTGTGTGTGTGAAAGGGGGGTCAGGAAGGCTGGTTTGCAGACAGTGAGCCTCAAACTGTTCACTGTAAGTATGTGAGAATTAATAACCACAGGATATTTCTCCTATTGTAGGTTTTGCATTAAGATAGTCCTTAAATGAAAACCATTCTAGCCTTTTGGAAAACAACTCGCTGTGGTATTATTGCAATAAAAGGCTCTTTCATCACAACAAAATATCTGCCTATTTTATGTTGACATCATTTCAGGCCTGGCAATTGCTAACCCTTTACAGTTCCAACATGGCTCTACAATAATCATACACTATTGCTGTCATCTAGGACTCAGCTGGGCAAGCCAAATTGAGCTAATGATTCAGGTTTTAATCACTCAGAGCTATAAGTCTCTTTTAATAGAACACTAGTGATCTCTTTCTTGCCCTTGTTAAGAAAATAACAGCATCCCAATTCATGTTTTTGCACCTAAAATCCGTTCAGGAAAACGGTGTAACACATTAATTCACAGTGCTTTACCACCTCTAGTTTGGTTATTCTAGTCCAGACCAAGAGGAACATTTGATACTTTGTTGCATTTTTCTACTGATAACGTTTGCCTTTATTAGCATACCCTTATCAAAATAGTCATGTGACGTGACATGACTTAAGTAAAAAAAAAATAAATACGAAACCTGAAACCACACAAGAACATATACCTAATAACTTTTTTGTTTAGCTTTTTGGTTAAAGCTCCTGATTGGTTGACACAGCTGTGATTATCCTTAATAGCTCAAATATTTTAACTTTCACAGGCATCAACCATGATTTCTAAATTATCTACTGCACGGAATCTACAATATCTGCTTCATTTTCTCTGTATGGTTTCAAGATTGTGTCATTCAATCAAATAATCAATCTATCAATCAATCAATACGTTTTTAGGAAAAAGCCGCTTCGCAAAGTCCTAGTGTAGAGTAGGTACCATATGCTATTTGTTAAGTTGGATTGTTAAGTGACGTTTATTAGTAGGAGGAAAATGTTCTTTAAGATGACCAGTAATTTCTGACTTTGTATAAGAGCCATTAAGACTGATTTTTGGGGGAAAATAAGGTGACCGAGACCCTTCTTGATGTGGGGAAAAAAAACTGAGAAACCAGAGTAGAACACCCACACACACATGCAGAGAAAAGATCTCCCCCAGTGAAGAACCCTCGGTGAAGTCACATGGAGCCTCGCTGATCGGTGCAGGTGCTAATCACCTTTCCACCATAAACACTATTTGAATTTAAAATCCATCGACACCCAGCACCAAATATGTATCTTCCAACAGACTTATTATGTAATTCACTCATCTTGCATTGTTAGTGCAAAAGAATCTGGACACTACTCTGCAAGTAGTCAAAGACTCATAATGGCATAATTCATGGCATGTATAAAGCACTTGTGAGGCAGTGCCTCTGAAACTAGTTGCAGCATGCAGAATACACTTGGATGATAGCCATTCTGCGCCAGAACACTCAACACACTAATGGTAGACACTCACCACACTAATGGTAAACAGGAGACATGGGTAGCCAGTTAGAATAATATAATATAGCCAATTAGAAAAGAGGGATTATTTGGAGAGAGCAAATTTGAACAAGAATGAAGAGGTTACATACCTACTATTTTCGACAAGAGAAAGTCAGAACCTTGGTATAACATCTTATTCGAAGCACTATGTTTTTTTTTTGTTTTTGTTTTTTTACAATACAGGCCTCTGTCTTAGCACTAGGTTTCTGCATTCAACATAGGGCATTCAACCCCCTGCTAGCCTCACTAGCACTTCTTCTTATGGGGTCTCCCTTGATGTCTCCCTTCCATGAACTGGATGCATCCAAAATTAGACCTCCTTCACTTCAGTGGGGAAAAAGTCATGAGTTACAGGATGATATGGCTGGGGCAACTACTGTGTAACAGACTACTGTCTAGCATGAGAATACGCTTCAAAATGTGGATGCCTGCTAATCACTCTGAAACTAAATTGGTATATTCCAGACTCTGTGTATTTTAATCCATTATTTAATGTCACATCTTAAACTTTTTATGACTAATCACAAATCACAAGTAGTCTCTTTTGTGCTGAACTGAAGAAGAAAACCAAAAACCAGGCTCAGATTTTCATTTTAGGAAGCCTCTCTCTTTAATCATGACTTTGTTACAGTGGAGCAATATCCAAAGCAAAGCAAACAGGACGTGAACATGCTCGGAAATTCAGCACGAGTGTCCTTAGAGTCATTAACTAATCTCTCTCAGTCCAGTCTGAGTGTGTGATATTAATGAAAGCTTTGCAGGAGACCTCTCCACTTTAATCATCCTCATCCCTCGCTCTTTATCTCTCTCCGCTGACCTTTTCAATCAATTACAGCTTTCAGGTTGACCTGATGAGTGTGAACAAGAGAGGAACAAGCTGTGCACGCGTCCAGCAGGGGGGATAGGTTAGAGAGAAAGAGTAAATGGATAAGACGTTCAGGCCTGTGATCGACGGGGAGTTTTGGGAAGATATTATCTGTGCATGAAGGACAGCAGCACTGACAAAGATCCTTATTTTTATTTTCATAAGAGTTTAGGCATTCTAATTATAGTTTTTTTCTTGCATAAATAAATACAATCAGACTCTGTTCAAGAGTTGTTAAATATAGCTCTGAAACTATTTTTACAGACTTTATTATACAACTGTGGCAAAAAGAGGTCATTGTAGTGACAACACCTAGCACGCAAAAATGATTACCACAAAAAAGTTTAGAACTTTGACAAAATTAGTGTTAAAAAACATAAACTGTACAACTGAAACAACAAATATATTGTTCAAATATATTGATCATATCTCCACATCTCTTAAATATTCATATTTGTATTTTTTTTTGTAAACGTGCATGAGTTTTAAATAATAAATAAACAACTGTCCTCTTCTGTTAGAAGCTAACCAGTTATTGTTTAGAACTTTAGAAAAGCTACATATATTATCTTGAAGCACTGTGGATGTTAAATGTACTTAAATTTGTATTGCCATATTGTTTGGTCTTGATCACATGGACTGGCAATTCTGAATCATTTTGATAATGTAATTGACAGTGCTTCCCTGGAGAAATTAAATACAAATCGCTCTACTTTTATCTTGACTTCAGTGTTAACGTTTATCAGGGTTAGGTAAAGCATGCAAGGTTTATCAGAGTTTTCAGAAACTTTAATTTAATCTCTAATGTTTTATCTCACCTTTCTCTAGCACAGCAGCCGACTTCTCAACCCTGCAATTAAACCAACCAATCAATCGGAAGCTTCAAACTAATTTCTCTTTTTTCTCGTCACAGGTTCTTCCCTTCAATGCCTGGGCAAAGCAACACTCACAAAGATAATAATGGTGATAAACAAAAATTCTCACGCCAGTCTTTACAACTATGTTGCTACCAAAACGCTCCTATTAATCTTAGACTCAATCAAGTTCACATGAGCACATTATTGTAGTTTAATGCATCTGTTCTGTGATTCAATTTGTGTGTATTCATAAGATGTCATAAGATTTGATTTAGCACAGTGAACAGAAACACAATTTTTGATTTGCCTGCTACTAGACTTGGGAGTGAAATCAATAATAAGCCCTGCCTGGTGTGTGTTTAAGCTGTCCACACAACAGCGCTGTAACCCGACATTTTAAAAAACACTGAAACACCGCTCCATGTACATGTGGACACAAAGCGTAACTGAGAACATTTTTTTTTTTTTCAAAATAACCGTGTACATGTGGAAAGAGCCTAAAGCACATGTGCTCCTACAGTTGTCTCCTCTTGTTGTGATAGTCATTCTACAGCCTACCAGGCATTTAACAACACCTTCCACAAAATAACAGACTTCGTTCTTTTTGACAGAAAAAATTAGACAGATTCTTGTCCTTCAGGAGGGTGGGGTCAGAAGTGAGCAGGTTGTCATTCAATTCAATGCTAAAACTGTCCAACTTTGGAGCTGAAAAAAACATGTTTACACCCCTAGTGCTGTAATGTTTTTTTTTTCCCGATTGTTAGTTTTGAACTTATTGAACACTTTGAGGGGGGGATTATTTTTAAATTACTTTTTTTTTCTACACGTGCGACATCCCGAACCCGTTCTTTTACTGAAACACTTTTAAGGGTTAATAAAATACTAACATCAAGTGTAAAATTAAAGGTCATTGAGTGGGTTAAACTCCAAGACCAAGAATAATGCTAAAGATAAAACCTTTTTAAATCAATTATGGAGTAAGATATAAGAATTTATGTGAATTATTAAAAAGACAGAACATGTGAGCCCCATCAGTCCCGACTGGTATCTGTGGGGGACCCCTACAGCCTTGTGCTTGTGAACAGGGACTTAAAGTGACAACTTTAAAAAAAACTTGTGGCCGTTAATGCAACATCACATTTCCTGATTGAGATATCCCTTATTACTGAGAGGCCCATGCCTATTCTATATTTTGGGGTCACTAACTCGGATACCGGAGGACTACTGCTGTGCACATTTTTCATTCAACCATAATGAAACACCTGCTGTACTCATTAAGGTACTCTAGGATTGTCTGAAGCTTACGTAGTATGCATACTAGAACAGGATTGCAACTAAATTGTGCAGGGCAGTAGTCCTCCAGTATGGCGCAAGGATGATCTCATAAAGATTGGATTATTACAATTAAATAAATAAATAGCACAATTCAAATGTACAAAATCTAATTTGTATATTCAAAACAATGTTTGTATATTGTATAGATTGTGGATTTGTAGCCTCATACGAGTACGTTCCGCTCTGAATTTGTGCTCGATACTTTTGAGACTGTTCTTGCATGTTTTGGTTTCAAACCCATAACTTCAGAGCTGCTCCTGTTCTCCACCAATCGAAGCACTGACTCAACCGGTTCATCGCTGCGCTGTTTTTTTTGCATTGTTTAATTTAAATAATAACTTTTTAAGAAGCTTTTTGCAATTCTTACATTTTTACATAACATATCAAGCCAATAGATTAGCATGATGTTTATTCAAACCAAACTGTAATGTTTATGTATGTATCTTAACTGTCAAAACATCTTTAACATTTTAAAAGAAGCCATCTGTTACCCTAGCAGCTGTTGGTTATAATTAAATAAAGTAAAACTCTAATGTAAAATTTAAAGCAAAATGTAAAATAAGTTCTTTAGTTTGTTGAATTAACGATGACATCTGATCACACATAAGGGCCTTCAATCAAGATTACATTGTTGTTGCATCTCTTCAGCATGGCGGATGAAACCACGTCTTAAAGAGAACGTGAACTTTTTCATGCAGTAGCATTTTATTACTAAAGTATATTAAAGTATATGAAATGAGCATTTGCTTTGCCAACAGGCTTAAACTATGATTGGAATTATAAATTTTGAAGCTAACGTATAATAAAGCTAATTCAGAGTCAGTGAACTCTGGCTCACACCAAACAGGAAGTGTTTACTTTAGTACATGGATATAACCTGTACAGATGCCGCAGGTATTGTGAATGTTAATTATGCTTAATTCATAAATCCCAAAGTTAATTTTCTTTTGTTTTCTATTGTTATGATCAAAAATGGCTTTTGAAAAACAGCTTTTTCTCAAAGATAAGATTGAAAATGCAAATTGTGTCATTGTAACCCCCATACATTGTGTTAACAAATGTCAAACGACTTGTTTTGCCAATGTATAAAAAGAAGCTTTGATTATACATCATATATCGCTCATACCTTTTATACATTTTCTTTTAGTACCACTGTTCAGCTAACTTTAAGCTTAAGCTATCTACCAGTCCATTGCTGCTCAGTATTCGCTCATCATTCACTGTTTAAAATATGGTGCTCTCGCTATCCACTACATTTACATTTATGGGTTAGCCAAGCTCCAACACCCATAGCAGCTAAAGTCATCTCACCAGCCTTTGCTCTAAGAGTCTAAATAGAACCAGAAATATTCTCACTAGATGTATTCCTTTTACTAAAACTGGTTCCATGCACACAAACTACTCATCCTACTGTATAATTTAAGATCCAGGCCTTATAGGGTGCTTTGACTGTCATTCAAGTGAATGAACAAATCGGTTTGGCAACAACAGTGTCACAATGAGGACAGGAGCTGAAAGAGCAATCTCTCAGGCCAGATGTGTAGGCCTCGTGTAATTCTAGCATTTGAAAAGAGCTCAAAAACACCTCCGTTGACAATAAATGGTTCCCCACAGAGCTGGCACAAACTGAGAGTGTAATAAATGCATGTGTATTCGTATAACTACAGAATGCACTGTCAAACACACACACACACACACACACACGCGCAAGCACGCACACACTCACTTCAGCTTTAGGGATGTAGGAAACATTGAACATAGTATAATACTATCATTTCAATTTACCTGACTGAAAGGAACAAACCATTAAAATTTACTTAAAACTTGATTGAACATAAGAAAGACTGTGTTTGAATTATAGTAAAAACAAAAACTAAAAGTTCTGGGAGTATATGCTTAAATAATCAGCTTAATGATTTTTGCACTTACTAAAACCGAGAACAAATGAAGATGTTGGTAACAGAAATGTATATTGAAATAATGACTACCACATATTAAAAAAATATTTTTTAACCACAGCTGCCACATAGAGCTGTCCAGCTTTCTCTAAAAATAAAAAAACTGAGCAAATGTTCAAAATGCAAAAGAAAATTACTTTATGACAGATTAAATGACTGTTTGGTGTTGCTAACATAACCCTTGTACTGCGTTGAGTCTGTGTAACCCATTGAGATAAAAAAAGTTTTACTGCATAACCAAGTTCTCTCCCAAGCACAGATTTAAAAGCAGACTGAGCTACATTTCTGCATATTGAAATTTGGTCAGGATTAATGGTGTTCTTAATGCAGAGAAATCCAGGCAGATATTTATCTTACATGCAGTTGGGATGTGACTGACAATATTTTACGCTGCAAGACAAAACCCCCTTACATACAAACAAAGTCATTGATAACTATCTTCAACATAAATAAGAACATGTATTGGAAGTGAAAGTGTGGATCCATTGAGCCCTTAAGATACTAAAGAATTTGAGAAAGCCTAAACCAATAAAACATATGTGGTTAGTTCTGCAGGATATTTGGAACAACCTACCAGCACAACCATCCATCCATCCATCTTCATGTCGGCTTTATTCCCTTTCGGGGTCGCCACAGCGGAATGAACCGCCAACTCACTGGCATATGTTTTACGCAGCGGATGCCCTTCCCTGCCGCAACCCATCGCTGGGAAACATTCACACACACATTCACACTTTAACACTATGGGCAATTGTTCTTATTCAATTCACTTATTCCGCATGTCTTTGGACTTGTGGGGAAACCGGAGCACCCGGAGTAAACCCACACGATCACGGGGAGAACATGCAAACTCCACACAGAAATGCCACCTGCCCCAGCCGAGCCTAGAACCAGCAACCTTCTTGCTGTGAGACGACCGTGCTACCCACTGCGCCACCGTGACGCCTCACCAGCACAACCATCCTTGAAAAACAAAAAGAGGTCCCACTAATTATTGATTTAATTTATGTTTCTCTTTTGTTCATTTACTGCATTTTTTATTTATGATAATAAATTAATAACACTTCCATTTTTTAAGAATTCTTTGTGCACATCATTTAATTTCACCTACATACAACTTTTGCACAGTACTGTAAACTATATAACATTCATCCCTGACTTAATAATTACACCGCAATTAAAAAGAAGACAAGCTCTGGGCTGATGCTCGAGTCATGATCTAGTTCTCACCACATTCAACATGCATACAGTATACATCATTAGAGATAAATTAAAAGCCCTTGGGGTTTTTTGGCCTGCTTACTTTAATGTTAAGGCATGGCTAGAAGAAAATCCTTTCAGAAGAAGATTCAAGACATCCATAAAGGCTATGTTGACAACCGCAGCCACATTTCCTATTGATTCAGCTCAGAATTCATCCCTCACACCCACATACAAGACTGGAGGTGAAAAGCATGTGCATCCACTCATAAAATATATAGATCTAAGCTTAGACGTGTGTACACACTCTTATCTAAACACACACATGGCTTTTTACTCGAGGCGATATATAGTCGGAAGAGAGATTGAACAAGTTCACTTGCAACCACGGGAAGGAATCAGTTAATCAATATTAATGAAGGGAGAAAATGGGATGTTTTTGTAATGAAAGGCTCTACTTTTCTAACTGATTTAAGTTCTTTCTAACTGATCTACTTCTATATATTTAAGACAACAAGCAGCAAAAAAATACTTTATTTTCACAGGGAAGTATAAACCATTGGCCACACCCTTCTTAATCTTCTTCTCAAATTAAAAAGATTAACATCAAGGAACTGTGCAAACATGATCATTTTGTTTCACCAGATTCAAGAACTGGATGTATGCGCTTTAAAGGGTATCTGCAACTCTTATTGATCAACTTAAAGGGATAATTATACTGTCAGAGAACCACTGTGCTATTAGTACCTGACACATCTTACAGGAGTATGTGATTGTTTCAGGTATTTATCGCCTATAATGTTAAGCCATATTTGTACGGTATTCTGTTTATCTAGGTGGATTATGGAGCTAATGATATACACAAACTATCTGAATTGAATTTTATTTTATTGGCAGCTGTAATTCAATAAATTATTATATATTTATTATATATTTCATTACACACTTGGTTTAAATTTGAATTTCTTCATTTTAATTTCGTAACTTATTGAAAAATTTATTTTTAGAGAATAATTTTTATGGACTTATTTTCAATCTTCAGATTTGTCTGTTCTGAATTCATAGACTGCAGGTATTCATATTGTAAAAATAAAATTTCAAGTTTTCAAGACAAAGAAATTGGAAACATCAAATTCAATATTCGAAAAATCCAATTCCAAAATCATCGACAAGGAAGAGTTGATGATCGCAAACAGTCGATGACATTCTTCGGCATTCTCAATAAACAAAGACAGCATATTTATGGAAGTAAATATGTATTCGACTACAGTCAGGAATTTTTTTTTTTCCTGAATTATTATTCTGTTTTTAGATTTGCTATTGTGTTCTTTTGTGCTTCCATAATTGGGATTTGACCATAATTTTCTCAAAAAAATAAACATTACAATGAACAGCCAGTGGCTCATCCAATTGCCAGGCAAAAGATGAGTGAGTTAAAGGAGCAGGACTCTCTGACTCTCTTGGCAGTCTTTACTATTGTTTAGCTAAGTCTCTTTCTTTTTTAGTTTCTTCTTTTAAAGTTTGTTGCCCACACCTTGGTAATTTCATATCGCCCTAAGTTGCATTTATTTTCCCCTAAAAACTGTAATCTATGATTGCACGTCAGCATTAACCCACACAATGACTCATCATTCCTGCTGTTTGTGCTGCTTATATATGCACATAAACTCCTCCTTCAAATCTGCTGATTATATGATGTAGAGTTAGCTGATTTTAAGGCATAAAGTGGTCAATTATATACATCTTATTCAATAGAGTTTCTCTGAAGCACAAAGGATGAGGGAGAAAAGTTGCAGAGCAAAAGTTTTTAGAGCCATCGTTTTCAGTAGATTTCAGTAGAGTTTTAAATTAATATAATTAATAATTTAAGTTCACTACTTCCTTATAACCCACAATAAAGGGCAGTTTTGTAAATACGACTGAAACCCAAAAAAAGTCTTAGAGTATCCCTATTGTTATTTTAAAAGGTTCGTCAGTGTGTTAAACTTTAAAGGCTTTATACTTGGTTTGTAAGTCTCTATATAATATGCTTTAATTAACTTAAATAACTTTCTTAAATTAAACAAGGACAAAACCGAAGTCATTGTATTTGGAAGCAAAAGCGAGATTGTTAAGGATCTGACCAGTTCACCAGTTCTCTACACTGGCTGCCGGTCTCCTTCAGAATAGATTTTAAAGTTCTGCTGGTTGTATATAAGTCCAAACATACCTGCACCTAAATACCGAACTGACATACTCAGCGAATACACACCAAACAGGAAACTGAGATCTCTCGGGTCAAATAAATTAGATCTACCCCGGTTAAATTCCAAACAGGGAAAATACTCCTTTAGTTAACAGAGGAGTTCAAGGGTGCGAATACTTTAGTCACCAGGCTAAAGACCTGTTTAGTTGCGCTTTTGTCAACTGAGCACCAACGTCCAAACAACTATTTTATCTCTGCACTTCACTAGTTTAATCTATGTCTTAATTTTCAGTTTTTAACCAATATGATTTTATATGACTTTTTATGCTTGATTTTATTAAATGCACTTTCTTTAATATTCTTTATTTGTAAAAAACCAATGTAAAGCACTTTTAATTACCCTTTGTACAAAATTTGCTATACAAATAAACTAGCCTTGCCTTGCTTTTAATAACATTTCATGCTTTATTGAGGATCAGCTAATCATTTATAAATAAAAAATTTAAACTACTTAGTCATTAGTTATAAGTGATACATGATATTATTTAGACAATGATAAATGATTATTTATTAAAACATTTGAAAGCAAATTCATTCATCTTACTATTCAGACATTTAGTGACAGTTGCTTGGAGTGAAAATAAAAGTTTTATTAACACACTTATTAATTTAAGTAGTTATAAAACATTTACTAGTGTTCAGTTAACTGTGTTGGTAAGCTCATCTAAAGTGAGGACTATTTATGCTAAGATTGCTTTCAACTAGGTCTCGTTTCGGCGACTCTAAGTCAACACTTTCTTAACAAAGGCAACATTTTGATGCACAAAGCACTTTCAGATTTAAAGCTTAAAACTACGTTTCACACCACATGAGGGGTCATTTAAAAACAATTAAAGCGGCTCTAAATATATTAAAACAGCTCAAATTATGAATAAGGATAAGAATAAAACATTTTTAACAGTATATAGGTACTTGCAAACTTTTTTGTTAGTTTAATTGATATTCGCATTAGTCTTGATAAACAGCATGTGAATTTGTCTTTATTAATTTTTTTGTTGTTACTCTGATGGTTTGAGAAGGCAAAAAAAAGTTTTTTAATGTGGTTTAAAAGGTTTACCGTGTAGTGTTCACATTTGTTGCCAAAACTGTTTCTACAATAACCCTCAAAAAGCTTTTGAGTACGGATTCAATTCATAATGTTTCCAGGTATTGACTTTCTAAACTACACGTATAGACTTTACAAGGAATGGTTTTGACTGAAAAGGTGGCACAACACGCCAAAATACAAAACAATAATTTCAAGGCTGTAACATGGCTTTACATTTCTAGCTTCTTTCAGTGAGACTGATGTGCATGAAAATGATGTGATGCTTTAATGTTTCTTGAAATCAGGTCTCTAAATCACTTCAGGGAACTAACTTATCATTTTGCAGGAATAAAAATGTAAAACAAATATAAGTATTTTGAATTTTGAAATGGCCCTTATCCCATTAATAACGTTATTTAATCTTTCTCTTTATGAGCTTTATGAGCTGCATCCAATCATTACCTGGGATCTTTGCATATGACGCAGATGCAAGCATTCTGAAAGTCCTATGCTCTCTCCTGTTTTTCTCTGAGCCACTTTTAATCATAGCCTAACCTGGTCAAAGATGCATGTACAAAACATTTTGGAATTGTGATTATTAGTCTTAAGTAAACAAAGGAGCAACACTCACAGGGACGTGTATGTATGCTAGATTTATTTGTTAAAGTTAAAGCGCCTATACATTTTCTGTAATGAAGCCTCAAATGTTGCTTTATTTTGCACATTTTCAACAGATATTTTGTCATTTGCTTATTTTTGATTGTGTATCATAATAGATGTCTTTGTTTAAGCTTTAAATGTGTGCATTAGGGATAATTTTATCTTGTGAAATGTGATTTTAAAATCTCTATGCATTGTCAAAATATCTTTAATAGCCGGTATTGTTTTCAACAGAACTGAAAACAGAGCAATATGTTCAATGAAGAATGCAGGATGAATGACCAAATTCAAATCAAAACCATGCACGCTGTTAAATCTGATGTTTTTTTGTGTGTTTTTTTTAAGGGTCAGTGACATTGTCTTATTTTCAATAATTTGTTGTTCACATTGGTCTAACTGTATGAGAGATGTAATTCTTTTACTTAGAAAGTCTAAATTTTTAATAAAATCACATTCACTATCTTGTAGTTCGGGCTTATTCCGGAAATGAGCTTCCTAGTTAATCACCTATAGGTTAGTGATTTGCATATTCATGACTTGTTTGCAAAGTTACTGTCCGACAGTTAACTTAGGGTTCGAGGGATATTAAAGGGGGTTAATTAGTTAATTACGAGCAAATTAAGTAACCCTAACACACGAACACAGAGCTAGCAACATTGATAGACACTCTAATGACGTTTTGTGGGAACGCGTTTGATGGGACACTATTATAAAACCTTAACCTAAGTGAGCCAGAGACTTATGGATGTTTGGTTTCTGTACACGCTGGAATTTAGCATCTTATTTTAATCTTCTTTTAGTTGCTATCTTAAATAACACAAGTCCAAGTTGTGTGCTGCTCGCTTCCATCTTTCTTTTTGATTTACGTTGCTTTGTGGATAGTGCATCACTTTAGTGCATTTAGCCCTTTCATATCTCGTGTGACATAGTTTTTAAAGAAACAAATTCGTTTTTTGCTTGGGAATGTCCATGGCTTGATTTTTGATTCAATCTCCTCTTATAAATTACTATAAAAGCCACAAAAAAGCCACATGGCTCACAATGGCATAACCCCTTTACAATAACCATTTTGCTCTATTTGGATTTAGATTTTATTTTTTGATACCCCGTTTCAAACATTAAGCCTATTTTATCATGGAAGGTGTTCTTACATGCTTCTTGCATACATAGCTTGAAGACTTACATGTTAAGAGTGTTTTAGCCTTTTGTGGTTTGGCCTTCATTCAGATTTTAAATTGAAACATTCTACTCTAATTAAGGTCTTTGTGCTTTTCATTGAAACTGGACTAAATTTAAAGATTTCATTAAATGAGTCTAAATAGCTGCATGAATCAGTTTCTTATAATAAACTATGTTGAACAAATGCAATACCGGCGTGAACACAATACACAATGTGTTGCTCACTGTGGTGAAGGGGACCGCTCAGAGAGTTCGTGTGTTTGCTCAGACACTTGAAAAATTAAAAGGAACATTGTTCCCAACCTTCATACCTTACCTTTAAAATATTATTTTTCAGCAGGCTGAAAGGTAGTCTCACATGGCCAAGCAATAATAATATTTTTCATGAATGTCTCAGAAAATTCTCAACAGTTTGATAAACAACTATATAACTGCAAAAACAGTTAAATTCACAATCTACAAATTAACACAGATCAAATGAAACTAATATTGAGAAATAAAGCTTTAATCTGCTCATATTAATAATAAGTTAATTATGTATTGATATAGTGGAAGTATTAAAAGTTGACACTTTGTAAACAATGCTGACTCATCTAAACATACTTCTCTTCTGCCTCACCACCCATTTTCATCCACATCAGAATTATTAATTCCCAGATGCCTTAAAGTTACTGTTAGTTATGAAAAGTGTGGCAAGGATAAAATCCTGGACAACATCAGGATGAAATAGAATGCTGGAACCTTTATTGATGAAGTATATGCTCTTCGTACCTGCTCGAGGTGCCACGAGAAGTGGAAGCTTTATGGGTGAGACGGAGCAGAGACTGAGTGGATGAACTGGAGACACCGATGCTCCCTGAGTCATGTCACGATCCATTGATATCACAGCGTCAGCTCCCAGAGACATCCGCTTTGTGCTTCCTCCTCGCTTAATAGAAACCGGACCGCCTGAAAACAGTTGAGAAATTAGTGGAATAAGACTTCTTGAAAGTGTGTTTGAAATTGAGTTGGGAGCTTCTCAATGGCTGACTTACATAAAATCTTTTTTGTTGTTAACATTTGTTTATTTCAGAAACGAATATAATTAATAATCCCTTTTGAAAATAAAGCAGCTATATTTTCATATACTTTTTCAAGTATGTTTTTTGTTCCAGTAAAGGTTGAGACATTCAGCTAGAGAACCTCTGTCAGTTTCTTACCTCATTTATTCTTTTGATTTTCGATAAAAATTTAAACAAACTCATTTATAAAAAAACTAGAAAAAGCTCAAATATTAACTTTTTTAGTTACAAAAAAAGCTCCCTTCACATTAGTATTGTTTTACCGTTATTCATGCTTTGAATAAAGGTAAATATAGTATAAAGGTAAATAGTATATATATAAACTATTTCTAATGCAAACTACCAATAAAGTTATTTTGTGTGTGGAAAAACTAGATGTTGATATGTGTTCATGCATAGACTCCAAGTTCTGGGACCTGACAGTGTAAGTATGCTTATGCTAGCTTATGCAACTAGCTAAAATGTCTGGACAAGATTCATCATCTGAAGCCATCGCCGAATGTTTGTGTAACAAGGAGAAGTGGGAGGGTTATCTCAAAAACGATTGAGATTTCCCATCCTAAAATCTCATGATAGCGCGTATGAAACAAATAAGGCCTTATTATAATCTGTGTAGCATAGGCAGTGAGCTTCAAAGCATTTTTAATCTAAATTATTTTTTTCCATATTTTAATTTAGAATTAGATATCGAACAATTTTTGTATTTTTGTTTAGGTTTTAGAAAGAAAAATTTTTTTTTTGTTTGTTTTGATCTTTAAATTAACTTATGAACAAACGATACATGCATTCTCTTATTGACTAATAACCTTGTTTCTCCCATTTGTAACTTGTAAAGTTCATCCTAAATGGATAAATGGTAAATCCGTATTCAATCCTCATAGACTCATAATCTCCTGGAGAAGGACATACTGAAATCACACTCTTTCTTCCACTCTTTCTTCCCAAATCATGGTTTCCAGCAACTGCCTCCTCTAAAACAAAAGAAAAGCTCTTTAAAGAAAGCTTGAAGAGGTGTTTGTGGAAGGCTTGCGGGTGTTTCTTCCACGCTGAGCAGCTCAAACATTTCTCTAAGCTTCTGAGTGGGTGGATCAGAGGCGACCAGAGCAGAGAGTGTCGTATGCACATGTAGAGCACTGGAAACCTTCAGTGATCTTCAGGGAATTAAAGAGATCCACTATCCTCAGCTCCAGACTGTGCTTGCAGTACAAAATCAAACAAATCACTTTGAGTGTTAAATTTGCATAAAATGAACGAAAAGACCTTTTATCTTGTTACTTCTTTAAAGTTACAGTGCAAGTTTTTTTGTATTGCAGAGAATGTAGTGAAGATAGCACTTTTAAAAAGTGGAAACCATTTCATCAGAATAATACAGTAATCAATCAATCAATCAAGTTTTTATAAAGGGCTTTTTTAGCAATTCACTTTCAAAGCAGCTTCATAAGTACTAGTGTGGATCAGGAAGGGTAAATAGGAGTTCCCTCTATGAGTTCCCTGGGAGCCTCGCTGACTGAGGCAGGTGCTTGTCACCTCCCCAGCATAAAGAATATACAAACTTAATATTCATTGACTAACAGTTCGCCAGACAGCATCTGAAAAAACAAACAAAAACAAGGACAAAACTGAAACTAACAAACAAAAAGCCGAGCCATTCAACGCTTTAAAGAGAAGGAGCTGTATCTTAAAGTCAATGTGCTATTTTACAGGAAGCCAATGAAGAGAGCACAGAACTGGTGTAATGTGATCATATTTCTTTGTTCTTGTGAGAACTTTAGCTGCTGTGTTCTGAACTATCTGTAATTTATGTAGCACGGTGACTGAGAAGCCGGCAACAGAGCGTTACAATAATCCATTCTGGAGGTCATGAAAGCATAAACAAATTTTTCTGCATCTACAATAGACAGCATGTTCCATACTTTAGCAACGCTCCTGAGGTGAAAGAAGATGGTCTTAGTAACATAAGAGATATGAGCTCTTTGTGGTCTGGAGTTAACCTTAAATAATTAATTCATCAGAGTGTTGAGATGAAGTTAAGGCCAATATATACTTGAGCCTACAAATCACCTGACTTTGAAGGCTAAACATTTATATTACTACGTACGGACCGCCTTACAAGCCCAATGTGTTCATTTGAAAAAATTGAACTATACATCAATTCCTTGCCATCGGTGGTTGGTAATATGAATATACAGATGTGAACACAGTAAACAAGAAGAAGGATATCACAGACTTGGACAAGGTTAAAGACTGTTATTTGGGTGACAACGGGCTACTTGAACTGCGTCTCATGAAATATTTCTGAATAGTACAGATTGTTTCTTTCCACTTTGGGTGCCATTATTGTTTACATTCATTGGTTTCCAAACAAATTATTCTAAAAATGTTCACAAAACAAAGTGTTTTTTCATTTTTTAAGAAAGGAGAAGAAGACCACAGAAACCAGTGTAAGGTCTCTTCCAAACTTTTCTTAGTTTTTCTAACAATCTTGATAACTTATGTAAAGTTAGCAGCAGATGTAAAGATTCACTTTTCCTGTCTCAATAAATCAGGTATAAGCACTAATAAGGTTTTGGTTGTTTTGCTGTTTTTGGGGTTGGCTCTTTGCAGACATTCCCTCGGCCGTCTCTTGACAGCTGCCTGTGCATTGCCATCATTACATTTCTGCGATCCCCAAAGAAGGATTATTCCTGTTCAAACAGCTTTGTAGATTGTTGACAACATTACACAGATTTCAAAGAGCTCTCATGTGTTTTTAATAGCACTTGAATTCCGAGTTATTGAGCCAGGAATCAGTCGCTAACTTAACTGTTAGTTTACAGCTGGGGTCATGTCAGCTATTTTTTGCATAATAACGTACATTATTCCCACACAGTTTTAGAAGTTCCTGCAGAAAGCGAGTGCAAACAAATCCACAGGAACTGAGTCGTTCTATGACTGAGTCGTTTTGTCAGCCAAACAGAGCTCTGCTCTCACGCAAACACTATGAGCCATTCATAAATCTGCTTTCAGTAATACCAGCTTTGGAACTACTGAGTTAAAATATTTTCTCAGTATTTATCCCTAATGGATTTATCCCTAATGGACAACTAGCGTTTAGAAAATTACATTACATAGCAATAGTCAAGATACAACAAATGGATATATGCAAAGTCTTCACAATGTGCAATTCACAAACTTGAAGCTAAACTATAAACCTAGCTTTAGCCGAGGAACTATGTCAAAATTTCTAACACGCACCAACAGTTTGGAAAGTGACTGTATTAATTCAGAGCACTGTATTTATTTATTTATCTATCTAAGCATTTATTTAAATAAATACATTTGTATTTGTTTGTCAGGAAAATTAGGAGCAAGTTGGAAGCTTCCAAATAATGACAACACCAAACAGAAAACAAATCGAGGCTAAAGATCACATGGAGCTCAGCAGTAGAGTAACTCGGAGGTAACATAACAGACGACAGATAAGGAGTGAACACAAATTAATTTAGCACAAAATATGACACACATGTGATTGGTTAGCAGAATAACCATGTGATTGACAACAGGTGGTGTAGAACCAAGCTGGCATGAAACCCAATAGCACAATTGGAAACGCATGGGAGAGAAAGCTAAAATAAAAACAGATGAGCTAGTATAAAGTTAATTTAATGCCTAAATGTTTTACAAATGTAAATAAAGTTTTGTGAATTGTAAAGAAATTGTACCTGCAAAGACAATAGAAAATTAACACAAACTTACATTTTCAAATACAAAATTATTATTTCAAGTAGAAATGATATTTTCCACATTTGTGAATTCAGTCATGTTCCTTTGTCGATCTCCTTCTGCAGATGCAGCTTCTCCAGCACACACATTCCATGTCTGCACTGTTATCCTGTGGGAGTTTCATTTTAAAAATCACATTTGTTAAAAAAAAACGTTTTCTTGAATTTTTTTTTGTTGAATTATTATTTATTTATTTATTTACTTTTTACAATTAATTCAGATTTTGTGTACAAACAATTTTTGCAAGCTTTTTACAATTCACACAACCTCATTTACATTTGTAAAACATTTAGGTATTAAATTCACTCCATAAAATAGAACGGAAATGGATCAAATACAGGGCACTGACAGTATTTCTGCTAATTAAGATTTAGGTTGTAAATTGATGTTTGGTTAGGTTTGCAGTATGATGTTTTAGTCCACATTAAAAGGATTAGGAGATTTTAATATTAACATGTTTTTGAATCGGTTTGCTTATTATCTTCCTTAGCAGTCAGTTGAATAATGAATAAAGAACACTTTTTTTGGTAACAGTTTTTTTGGTTCATACTAAATCAGCATATACTTGGGAGTTTATATAAGGCCCATCGCCAGTCTATGGCTACTATCCAAAGTGACATCATTCTGTTTTATTTTTATCGTTGTTGGACATTTTCATGATAGTTTGAATAGTTTTTTTATATATTTATATATATGAATCAGGCTGCTTTTATATGTGCACAAGCTGATGGGCATCTGATCTCTAAATGTCCAAAAGAATATATTTATATTGAATATACTCCACAAACTGTAGTTGCCAGTAAGATTTATGCCTACTAACTCCAGTAGTGTTAATATAACATCCAAAAATGTTCAGCCGTTGCTAATTTTGATTTCAAGGCATCAGAAATCAGTTATATAGAGTCTGTTTTGAGCAAATGTGGGTATAGTTAACATCAGGGCTGTTCTTTCCTCCATCTGTAACTTAGAGACCCAAGAAAATGGCACCAAGAAATAAAAATGTCATACTTTAAGTTAAATCTCAAATGTAACTGCAATTCTACTTTTATAAAAAGATTGTATGAAGTGTCAGATTTCATGCATCGCTGGTTCTCTTTATAAAATCTCTTTATTTCATCACCAGCTTCTGCTCTTGACAGGTTTAAACACTAAGGGGGAAAACACTATAACAGCTCTGGTGGCCAAAGGCTGCAGGAACAAAGCCATTTTTCTCAGTCTCCAGAGAACTCATTATTGCTCCGCTCCGCAAAGTGTCCTCAAGTCTTTACCATTTAAGCTTTAACAAATTACACTTGAACACTTATTTTTGACTTAGTAGACCTAAACCCTATGATTTTACACATTACCCACAATGCTTCATGTATCAGGAATGTCGGGAATGACAGAAAATGCTCTATTTTAGAGACTGACTTTTAGGTTTACTGATGCATGTTTAAATATTACAAGTCATGGTATATGTTTGCTTAGATTTGCAGCTGTAAAACGTACTGTTTAAAAACAAGCATCTTCAATGATTATTTTAAAACAACATCTGTCACATTCCTCAACTGTTAACAATGAAAGTCTGGACACTTAAAAAATGAATTAAATGTAAAAGAAAAAGGCTAAATGAAAAAGATAAGGTAAAATAAACATTCAAACAAAAAAATAGGAAATATTGAAATTCCAAAATGCAATTCTAATAAAAAAATACAAATTGCAAATGTCTTTTGTTTGAATTATATATGATCTTTCATTGAAGACATAATGCATTATGAAAAAATCCTTCCTGTCTCTAAAAGTTCACAAAGCCAAAAGTGTCAATAGTTGCAGAAACACCTATACATTCAAGCAAGTGAATGAGTGTGATCCAGAGAGTCATATGTTTGTAGCAATTTTCCCCATATCTCCAGGAGTCCTGTTTCAAGGAAATTGGGCAGAAAATTTCAACCCAGTGTGACAGTAAGGATAGTATGAAACTTTAGGAAAGTTTTTGAGCTGCTATTTTTCAGATACACCAAAAGATCCCCCTCCCTCCCTACTTCCCTCCTCTCTCTCTCTCTCTCTCTCTCTCTCTAGAAACCAATTCTCTGGAAATTAGACAAGTTTTAAAACTCTCTAGGTCAGAAATGTTCGGCACCTCAGCAGAGAATAGGGCAGCTCCTAGTGATAGTATAGAGGGCTAGAACACAGCCAGTTAAGGGGCTAAATGGAAGTAAGAAAATAAATTAGTTTTGTGAGATCGGAACCTTTGTGAGGGCACTTTGAATTCATAAATTGTATAGGTAACTGGTGAAGCTGTTGCAGAACTGGTGTGATGTGTTGAAGGGGATCAACCATGTTGCTGCATACTGCACAAGCTGCAGTCTATGGAGGGATTAAGTAATAGGAGGGCATTGCAAAATCCTACTTTAGATATCGGAGCTCCAATATGCATAAAAAAGGGAACAAAAAAGGGGAAAAAATAAACTTGCAATTCAAGCTTATAGCACACATTAAAATATAACCTTTTTCTAGACTCTAACCTCAGTGAAAGTCGTTGTTTTATTCATACCCTGGAAATCACAAGATGAATTGTGAATTTAATAATTAGCATTCATGCAGTCTTGAGTGAAAGAGTGTCAGACAAACCATTGGTGTTATTCCAGATGTAGGAAACTATCTATTTGGACTAGCCAGAATCACACAGAATGTGTGAAGAGTATGACACTGTTCATTCTGCATTGGATTCTTCCTGAAATCCAAAGCTAAAACAATTTAGGACTCATTTCAAGTACACTATGAATGATATTGATTTCCCTTTTTCACTCTAATAAGATTGGACTATTTATCAAATGCTAGGTTCGGTAATGAATCTCCCTGTGCCACAAAATAAACCTATGAAAAGTTCCATGTGAAGGTGTTTAAAGCCTCATTAAGGTTCCCCTGAGAGCTTCGATGTGATCCATCTAAAGTGGGGAAAAACGCTCCAGTGCGCACTTCTAAATCGTCCGCTCAACATTTAAACTCGATTTTCCACAAGCTGCGTTTTTCATGACAAGGCGACCAGAGTGACTTTTTACGTTCCATTAGGTCCTGTCAATAACACCGGGCTAAAATTCATGAAGATGAAAAATGAGATTTTGAAGGAGGTCTGTGAAGCAGAGGAATGCTTGGTTAAAGTAAAAATGACATTTTGCCCCAGAATGTACATGACTTTTCAGGAAACCCCTCTGGAAGCATTTCAGCGACCTGTTAGATGATGTATGAATTACCTGGAGCGAGCTAAAATGAAGCTTGAACTAGTTTGCCTAAACACTTCTCTTCACTTTTATTAAACTTTATAATCACAAATTGCTATAAAAACTTGTAGCACAATTCTTAACTGGTTACAAATGCATTCGACCAAAGCCATCCTCCTCATAAATAGTGATTATTTCTCTATAATTTACTTAGATCCAATAAGTCATGCATCTATATTTAATAATTTTATTTCTACATTCAATTTTCATTTTTACTTCATCCATATCATTTAGCATGCTTTTGCTTTTCCATCTACACAGAGTTTAGGACATATGGTACAGTTATGTTCCCCCTAGCTTCTACAGTAACAGTTTTTTCATGCAAATATAAGAGAGAGAAGATGAAAGCATGTCTAATAAATCAGCATAAATTCAGTTTATTGGTACATGACAACTAGCAGGAGTCTTGTAATAGATCGATACAGTACGTGTCTGGGAACAGAGCAGAGATGAGTTGAACGGCCCTGAGGGATGAGTCTGGTCTGAGGATGGAAACACACTGTACGTCTGAGCTATTACAGCTTCTGTTTTGTACAGAACATATTTCTTATTTCCTCTGGCTAGACGCAAACCCTGCAGAGCTTAGATTATTAATGCTGGACCAGGAACGAACGCCTACAGCAGATATCGTGCTGGGTGGAAGAGGAATTCTTGAAGAAATGATTTGCTTCATATATTGATTTACTCTGTTTTCATTAAGCTATGATTGTGTATTGGAGTTTTCAGACTTTCATCATCATCCTCTCAGTGTAGTTTATTTTGGTCTCTTTACATGACAAAATTAAGTTTTTTAGCTCTTTTATTGTTCATAAAAATGAAACTTGAGCTCAAAAAGGATGTCAGTTATCTCTAGTAGTTATCTATTTCAAATGCAAATAGGATCATTTGATTATCACTGAATTTGTCTGTTAATGACTTTCAGGTAAATTGTTCCACAAACTAGCATGCAGAACATGTGGCAATAGTCTGGTTCATGGTTCAGAGTGTAGTGACTTTTATAATTCTATAAGGAAATCTTGTTTCAGAACACATATGGAGACTCTTTTTTTTTTTTCCTTTTTTTTTTTTAAACCTGTCCTGTCCTACTTCAAAGCAACCCCATGAGAAGAGAGGTGCTTTGTATGAGTTGGTCAGTTTTGCTCTTTCCAGGGAAATTAAGATATTATATAGTGAGTATTCCTCTGAATAGAAGCTCTTAATTTATTTTATTGATTATTTATTTATTTCACATTCATCACAATAATTACATTAATCAATCATATAAACATAAACACTCTTTGCATTTTATCTTCAATCAAATTCTAAACAGGCACACGCTACAGAATTAAACAATCGTGTGGAACGCACACTACAGGGTGTTACTAACGTTACAAATTATTGAGCAAGGCTCATTCGTTAAAAAGATTGCGTCCAGATCTTCTACACAAATACACCTATAACAAAATGAATAATTCATAAAACAGTACGCCGACATTAGAAATAATACAGTGTAAGCGTAAGCACGTCTGATTTACCTTGTTAACATGAAGCTGAGGCCTTTTCCTGCGGTTTTTGGTTCATTTGTGGACTCCAAGTCTTTGTCAGACTCTGGTTCACACCTTTAAGGTGCTGTTACATCACGCATAGTCAAACTTAGTACAGCTGATCAACAACCAGGGCTCTTAACTGATTCAGGGAAGGAAAACGAAAAGCGATAGCCGTAATTAAGATTCAGATTTTTCTGTTTCTAGTTAGGTAAAGAGCCTGGGTATAATCCTGGTATCCAAATAATCAGACAGCACACAAACAAGAACTTAGTTACCGCGATTAAATACCAGAAGGTTTTGTGTGAAACTTCAATGCAGAAGAAACTTTTAGATCTCCTTAATGTTTTTTGTTCATTCAGATTTTATACTAATTTCAGTTCAAATCACAAAATGCATTCAGTTTTTTCATTTTCTAACCACCCCTTCCTCAACAAACATTGCAATCAACATGTGTTATAGATGAAAATTGTAGACTTTGTAGAGTAACCAATTCCCCTACATAAATATTTTTTGATTTTGTGGGAGTAAAAAAATTGAGAATGTAAAGTAAATGTGCCAAGGTGGGTGAGGTATTGGCTCATTGGTGCATGATTGTCACCCACCATAGCCTATCAAAAGCGCCGCTGACAGTATTTTAAGGCTGGAGTTAGACGGACTGGTGTGCGTTATGACTGGGACCGCCCGTACTGAGTGAATACGGTGCATGGTTTTGGTTGTGGTGTAGCCGTTTGGCTGATCGATGTGGGCATGTGGATTTTAAATGTACATGTTCTTCCTCAGTGCGTTTTTGTGGTTGTGTCATTGGCTACATGTCAGGAAAGCAATTCCGTTCTTTTTATACTTTTGTTTTGGCGTTATTAACCATCTGTCCAACATTTAGCTGGAAAATCTGTGAAAAGAGCTTCCTGCATATCAAGCTGTGAGTGACCGTACACTTTGTGTAGCACAAGGAACTGCTTTGGGTAAGCATGACCAACCTAATTCCTCCTATTTACTAGATTAGTATTTAAGTAATACTTTTTCTTTCGAAGTGCGCTGAATTGCCTCTATCTCTCATCACGTTTCGTGGAGGCGGACGTGAGACATCCCTCGTGAAAGGAGGACGTGCTGCTGTTTTTCCTACCGGCTGGTTTTCTTTAGGACTGTGTTCCTCTCCTGCTTGTTTATTGAATCATTTATTACTTTTATCGTTCACTGTGCTTTTCTCTTGGTTTCCGTTCGTTTCTTATGAGTGAATACCAACTGGCGGTTCCGAACTACTCAGCCATTATTAAAGGGCTTTTTTATATCTGTGACATCACTGTAGTCATTGCGGGTGCCCTGATCCGTGTTTCCACGCTACTGTACTTTGACTCCAGGACGTGAACATCTGGAACGGTTGCCTCCACTCCATCTTGTGTCTTGTCTATATTATTGGTTTTGTGATATTTTGTTTTGTATATTTTCTTTACAGTGTAATTTTATATTTCATGTGTTTTTGGTATATATTGTCTACCAAATTCAATGAGTTTTGTTTGTGCACTTTAGGCACTGCCGGCTTGAGGCGGGCAAACTGGCTAGTTAGCTTGGAACATGGGTGGTGGTGAAATCGTGTGGAGTGCGGTGCTGTCTGGATTCACCTCTCACTGTGTGAGTGTGCACGTGTGCGCCTGAGAGTTACACAAATTCACAGATAAGAGCTTTCCTTTGTCTAGCCTGCCCCAGCCGCTGGAAAGCCGGTGCCTCCTTTTGTTATTTTTCTTTTCTTTTTGTGTTTTTCTTGTGAGTAGTTTAAATTGACAGCTTTATTTTTTACTTTTTAATATTTATATTTGTTCAAATAAAACCTTTGATACATTGTGCACGCGTCTCTGTCAGATCAATTCAGCCAACGAACTTGTGTTCTTTATCTGGGTTATTTCCCCGTTTTCTGAGGGGGTGGCGTAGTCGGATTCTACTGGGGGGCTACTAAATGTGCTTGCGACACTGCCCCCCTCCCTCAGCTTTGCCACATTCATATAAATGGTAAGTGAGGAGAACAGCAATAGGATTGTGGCTTCCGTCTACATTGTACAAGGTTCCCTTGGCATCACAGGCTGCAGTGCTCAATGAAACACAGCTTTGCTCCTAAATACCAAGCTACAGTCATCCATAAGGCATGCCACAACCCATTGTAACACAGGAACCAGTGCTCCATGAAGCATTGCATCACATTCAAACTTGAATCCCAGGCTGTGAATCTTGTGAAGAGTTGTACTGCCCCTCATATTGCCGTGTGCAATAAGGCTCCAAGTCACACCATATATTGTGTGTTCTGATGCTCGAGGTAGCACTCTGTCAGACTCAAATTGCAAGAGCCAATGTTTGATTAAGCTTGACTTCCCCATTACATCCCAGGCGCTATTGCTCGAGGAAGCTCTGACCGTGTTTAGGGGGAGCACCGTATCTTGTGGGTTCAGAAGCTCTGTCACAGAAGAACAAAGCATGCACTTGTTGGAAGTATCTATGTGACTGATGGAGAAATGGAGAAACCAGGCTTCGCACTCACTAATTTTATCTTTAAAAAATGATTTGCTTGGTCATTCAAATCTGGATGTGTTTTAAACATTGTCAGTCATGTTTGTACATATAAAACTTTTGTATTCAAACAACTTCAAATCTGTTATTTCCCTAAAGGTTAAAATAGGATGCAATTTCTATGCCAAAAGAAAATGTAAAATCAGCTTTAACTCAAAAGTGTATCCACCATCTCTGCTCTCAACATAATAAATCATTGGGGAAAACTGGACTTAAGAAGTCTGTTTTCATCTGAACATCCACTCCAGAGAACAATCGAGAGTCATTCTCACAAATTGTTCCCCGAGCTGTTGATGAGTGTTAGCTGAGGCTGTAATTGGTGGCAGAATGTGGTGGTGTGTTTTCTCACATTGAACGTTGTGAGGACACCCAATTTGAGTCTCGGTAGTCAGACTTCCTTCTCAGGGAAAAGGAAGATCTTGACACCTACAAACACATCCACACAGGTCAGTGGCAGTTTAAGAGCCACCCCTTGGGGGAAAGTGTCATTTAACTGGGGTGGCAGATATTCTCAAGATAAATTGATTCAGTGCTCTCAGGATTTGTCTTTAGTGCTATAGTGGTGTTCCTCTCACAGAGCTGGTGTCTGTCATCCTGTGCTGTTTTCTTCAACTTTTGCTCAGTTTATTTAGCTTGCAACAAAGGTTTCATCCTCATAGGTTTCAGCTAAAGTTCTTAAATAGGCCACTGCAACCAAATCTGACCAGTTTTATCCAGAAATCAGACGTTCTAATCTTAGGTTGATCTGAAGGAGTGGTTGTCCACGGATGTATCTCTATTATGTCTGAAAGCTTTCAAGGCAAACATACTGTGCTTATTTAAGGCATGTAGTTGCAAGTAAAATACACATAGGTAGAACTTTCCATGCAGAGGTTATTCTTATACAGAACTGACACTATAAGCTCCTCTTCTGACTCGTTTTTTTTTCCCTCAAACTGATTTTGGTTTCACCTCAAAGGGTGCTTTTAATCATGTGATATTAATTGCATGGGTTTTATGAATGTGGCAGGTGAAGTTTCAGTAAAAAAAAGAAGAATTGTATTGTTACTTGCTTAAAACTTTCCTTTTAGGGAAGTGAACACATGATGCTGTTTTATGAATGTATTCCTTAAAATGCTCAATCAATGTGATGTCACATCCAGCTCAAGGGGTGTAGCCAAGACCATGCAGCAAATATGTATTGAGCATCATTGTATTGTAGTCACATTGCCAGTGTTACAAGCCATTTTAACATTTAAACCTTTGTCTCCACTATTTATAAGTGTTTTGGCACAAACACAGTAAAAACAGTACAATCTAACGCTAAAAAACATATAACTACAACGAAAACAATGCCTATACTATTGCATACATTAAAAATGAAATCGCCTCTAAAACACTGCTGAAGTCATTCACACATAATCAATCACTCGTCACCGCTCTCCTATGCTCCACAAATTCCCATCCCTGAAACACAAGCAATGTTGTCATTATCTTAATGTCATAGAAGAAAGAGGCGTTTCTCAGCTATCAGAGTCTGTTGGCATTTTTTCGATAGTGCTAAAATAACCAGAGCTTCCGTAGTTTGAAGTGCACAAGTCACTATTCTGTCTTGGGCGACAGCTCGTGATAGAAAATAAAGATAGGTATAACTGTATCCAGTCATAACGTCATGTAGACATTTATGCCATTCTAATTGCACTATTAAGAAAGTGAATAAGAGATATCTCTAAATAACTGCTGTGAAAATCAATGCTCTAATTTATACATTTAATTTTTGGATATCAATATGTAAATTATTTGTAATGCAATGAAATGTATTGTAAGCACTTCTTAGGCTCGTAAAGGTGAGTTTAATGTTGATTGTGAGTCCGATTACCCTGTAGCATGACATGGTGTTGAGCTCAAACAGTATTTCTGTTTGTCACAAAAACAAACAAAAAAAAACCAGACAAGCATTAGGGGCAGTGCAGGAATATAATCAAATGTACTGTTTTTCATTACCCTCAGTTACAATCGATATTGCTCCTAGCAGAGAAAACCAGAGCGGTGAAGAGGTTTAGGCCACATTGAACTCTGCACAGCGAAACCTAACAATCTGTATGTATGTTTTTTTACTCTGTTAATAAAAAAGAGAGCCGTACTATCCCCAGATAATGGCAACACAGTTGTTTGTATCAGACTGTGTTTATATTGAGGCTGTGCATCACAACAGTGTGCATTTCAGCATTTACACCACACTGATTCTTAAATGTGAGGCTTGGCCGTAGCTTTTATATAAAATATACACTCACTTTATTTGTTACACTTTGCTAGTACCGGGTTGGACCACCCTTTGCTTTCAAAATTGCCTTAATCTTTTATGGCAAAGATTCAACACACATTTTACTAAGGTTCATGGTTCAGAGTAAGATACGTATTGACATGATCACTTAGTTGTTATAGATTTGTTGACTGCAAATCTGCAAATCTCTCTTGAAATTCAGTCCGAAGAGAAAATTAGTCTGAAGGAGTTTGCACTTTATGACAGGGTGGGTTATCCTGCAGGAAGTAGCATCAAGGTACACCCCAGTCGTAACTGGATGGACATGGTCATCAACAATTCTCAGGTAGGTTAAGGTTGACACAATGATTAATAGGTATTAATGGTCCAAGTATCAAGAAAATACTCCTCACGCTATTAGCACACCACCACCAGCCTGAACGGTTGATACAAGGCAGGATGGGTTCATTCTTTTTTTCTTGTAGACACTAAATTCTGACCTTACTGTGACATCACAAGGCATCACATTGCCATTCAAATGTCGCTGAAAAATATCAAGACTCGTTAGACCATTGCCTTTTCAAACATTAAAACGAACTTTTGAACGAAACCCGGATTTATACTTCTGCCTTATACACAGCATTTATAGTTGTGCACATCGTCTGCGCTGCCTACACTCTGATCAATACTAGTTTGATAAGAATGCCAACTGTTAGCAAACCAAAACACAACAAAGATGTTGACAACAGACAGGATTTATTTACCTTACCATAAATAATTTCGATCAACATCGGCTGCTGCTGTGTAAGCTTGTCTAGACTGATCAATATCACAATGTGGCGTAATGACCATGGTACCTTCTATCTAGCTAAAACTCAGCACAGATAACAAAGGAAGATGAATTACTTCACCACCAAAATTGTGTTTCATACTAAAGCATTTAATACGACCTGAAGCCAAGAAAGAGAGAGAACTGCTTCGCTTCGCCCAATCAAAGAACTTGTGGTCGAGGTGCATGTCGCACTTCGCAGAAGGGTCTGCAAATGACGCAGGGGGCAAATCAGGCTTAAACCTATACAACCATCTAAAAACAGCATTAGAATTTTAAACTCTACAGATGTGTAGCTATTGTGTTGAAAGTATATTTAAAACATGTTTTCTAACAGTCAAGTGTTTGTTAAAGAATCGATCAAGCTATTTATCTCTGTTTTACCATAAAGTTAAGATCTGTGAGGTACATGCAAACATTTTGCTCTGGACAATGGCCTCTTTAGTAGCCTTGAGATATTAAACAGGTAAGTTTGCTAAAACATGTCAGATAAAGGGTCACTTCATCCCGATGTCACACGGGCTCTCGTCCATTACCTTACAATTTCCTTTCAGTTTCTCTCATTATAGACTCTAAACGACTGAAAAACCTCCACTCAAGAGATCTTCATCTCTCAAGGACTAATGCTTTAGAATGGAAAGAGTATCTGCAACTAATTCAGAGAACAGGGTCTCACGTACACTCAGAAGCTTTTAATAAGATAATAATTTGTGTGTTTTTTTCTGATAACATAAAGCCTCTACCTCCACCTCTTTCACCCATGGCATCAGGGTTAAAAAAAAACTTTAAACTATCTTTTATGATGAAAAAAATAGAACTTTTAAGAATGTTGGGAATAAGTACAAAGTAAGAAAGTGTAAATCTTGAACTATTTCTTTTGTGGAAATTAAAATGAGTAAAAAAGCGACGTGAAAGTGACCAGTTAACCAGATATGGCCTTACCCATACCCAGAATTTGTGCTCTGCATTAAACACATTTCAGTGTACACACACAGCAGTGAAAAACACACCAGGAACACACACACGGAGCACTGGGCAGCCATGGCACCAGCAGTCTGGCACCACAACCGTGGTTGTTGAAGCTAGGAGAGCAATTGTTTCGTCACACACACCACCTTGAACTCGGTGGATCTGAGGATCGAACCGGTGACCTTCTGATCACAAATCGATCTCCTTATCCACCCGACCACAACTGCCCACAAATGAGACATGAGAAGGTCATGTGCTTAATTTACATCAGCTATATTACTCAACTCAAATAAATGAATTCCCATAAAACCAATTCACAAATACCTATGACATGTACCTTGACTGTACCAGTTTTATCTTAATCAGGATGGTGGCCCAACCACAAAATTACCTGAGACTTAGTGGTAGACTGTTCTCACTCTGATTAAGTCCCCAGTCTCTGAACTTTAATACAGTAGGTTGTGGGAATGGGTTGAATGCAGAAATTAAGAAGAACAAGTTTTACCATTATAATTCAGTCTGAAGATTTTTTCCAGCATCTACAAAATATACATAAATATTTATAAAAACGTGCCAGAGACGGTTGCTTTTATAGAAATTTTAACACTTAATTGTAATCTGTCATAACAATGGAGCTATTTTGAAGATATATAGCTAAGTTTTGGTTATCCATATATTTTTTCTGGCATCTCCAAAAATGAATCAGCTTCTAGATAAAAACTGATCATCACAGATGGCTAAATCACTGACAGAAGTTTCTGTAATACTCAAATGGTTTGTCCATGAGAAATGATCAGGGATAGTGACAATTTACAATTCATGACCTCTTAATACATTGCATATTACCACCAAAGTTGAGGGTTTTGTATTGAAGGAGATTTTTATATTTAGTCAGTATTTGTAGATATGTTGGCATGGTAATAGTTTGAATTTCATAACTCTTCTAAAGGTATTTTTTCCATCCTTCACTGCTTACGACTATATATTACATTGTAATTATTTGAAGAGAGAAAAAATATCTATGTTATGCTAAAGTATTACTAGTATTGCAAGTGTTTACAGAATAAACTTTCACAGTACATCTTGCTGCCACAACTCTTCTCAAGCGTTGAGCTCTTCTCAAAATTTCTCAATATACCAATTCCAAAGTCTAAAATATAAAGAGTTCTATGTGAAACAGCAAAACAGGTCAGTTGTGTAGATTTAGATGTGTAGACTAAAATGCAGTGCAGATTGACACAGTAGAATAAACAACATAGTCAGTGTTGATGACTCTCTCGTTATTAGCCTTCATTAGGAATCTCTCACTGCATGCTTAAGTTGATCAAACCAGGCTGTGAGTGAAAAGGAGCTATTCCTGTTTAATTTCCCAAACACAAACCAAACTGCCTTATTACACAGAGACAAATATACTCTATGAAACCCAAGCTGAAAGTCCTCCAAGTCCTCCAAAACAGATAGGACAACTTAAATATGAAGATTAAAGTAGCAAAGAAAAGTATTCAAAACACTGCCACAGTCTAAAGGGAAAAAACACAATAAAGACAGAGCTTCGAGAAAAAAAGAAAAATAAACAGCTTTCGGGATCTCAAAAGAGCAAGAATAGGGAAGGATCAGCAATTGATGAGTTCTGGCTCATACCTGAAATGCGTCTGGGTGTCAGCAGAAGAGCGTGGATATTCCTGGAGGCGGCAGCTGGCCTACATATGCTCAGCGCCGCTTGAGTCGGTCTCAGCAGAGGCTTCTCTTGACACTGGAAAATTCCCATCTCCTCCGGACTGATCCAGGTGCTCTCGAGAGCTAATGTGTTGCTTAGATAAAACTGAAAATGAACAGAAAGAAGATGATTTGATGTTTCAAGAAGTGGTCACTAGAGAGGGTTTTGAATGCCAATAAACAAATATGGGGATTTAAGTTGTAATCAGGGGCCGATTGAGTCATTTTGCAGATTAAAGCAACAGACAGTGGCACATATTCTCCAGTTTTCTAGAGAAATATTGAACAAAAACATAAACATTGTTGTGTTGAATGAATTAATATATTATTTCATTTCATGGTATATTTTCTACAAAAAGTTGAATATTTCATATTAGTAATAAAACTGTGTGAATTAAGGATTATGATTGGTGTGTTAGTTTTTGATTGGATTCTCCAACAAGAACCAACAGGGTGTGTCTGGATGTAGCCATGTGTTATCAGTGTTCCTCCTCTGCTCAGAGAACAAAGGGGATTGTCCATTTCTAAAGACCTTTCTAAAGGTGAAGTTTACGCAATTTGGAGCCAATGCTGGATCGAAATGGATATATGCTGAGAGACCAGATGGAATGTCATCTTTTAGGCTTGGCCCAGGGGTAGAATAGAAAGGGTTATGGCCGCAGCTGAAAGATCCGCAGACTTCTGTAAAATGTATTGTTTACGAATGCTTAAGTAAAAAATAAGATATTTGAAAACATTTGTCTGTCATTTCTATTTTTCTAACAAATAACATGTCCGGTGGATCTGAATGTTTATTTGTGTTTATCTACAGAGAAAAATGAATGCATTTTCAGCTTAAATGCTTAGATTTTGTGCACTTTAGGAGTCTTGGATCTTCTAAGAGCATTTTATACATTTAGGTTTAAGAGAAAACAATTGCGGATCACAGCACATGGTCTCTAGATCAAATATAAATCATTTAATATGAATGGTGTCTAAAAAGGGTCTTAGAGAGTCCTGAGAATTGTAACTAATTTCTGAATAAATGCAAAAAAATGAAACTTCAACTAAATGCCATTAACCCTTTAACACCAGAACTGTCGCCCGTGACAGAATAGTGACTTGTGCACTTCAAACTACCGAAGCTCTGGTTATTTTAGCACTATCGAAAAAATGCCAACAGACTCTGATAGCTGAGAAACGCCTCTTTTTTCTATGACATTAAGATAATGACAACATTGCTTGTGTTTCAGGGATGGGAATTTGTGGAGCATAGGAGAGCGGTGACGAGTGATTGATTATGTGTGAATGACTTCAGCAGTGTTTTAGAGGCGATTTCATTTGAAATATTATATTTTTATTGTATATAATAGTGTAGGCATTGTTTTTATTGTAATTATAGGTTTCTTAGCGTTAGATTGTACTGTTTTTTACTGTGTTTGTCCCAAAACACTTAAATAGTAAATAGTGGAGACAATCTTGACATCAAAGTTGCTTTTGTTTGTAAGTTTTTGTTGAAAGATCATGAGGAGAGCTCCTGGGAGATTGGTGGAAGAGAATAAACAGCAACAGCAGGCAGGAAATTGCGTCCCCATCTCAAACACAGTAAGTGATACAGTTTTTCTTATGTAATCTTATGTAATGTCCTTATATTTATAGATAGAGAGAATCTTCCTGAGGGGTGGGGATTATGTCTGTAATGTCTGCAAAGACCGAAGACTTAGGGACACCAAAAAAAAACTCCTGTACTTTTGTAAATAAAACAACTTGTGAAATGGACACTGAATGTGTCACATCGTTGCAAAGATGAGGTCCCAAGAGCAGAGGTTCAGAGTAAGCTTCTAGATTGATTTATTTAACACAGTCCCATAACAAAAGATGTACACTGGCACATAGGAATTCAGTAGTCGATAAGAAGAATGTAAACACCCACTGGGATTTTAAAAGTTAAAGTTGAAGGAAAACGTAGATCACCCAATCAGGTCTTAATAGAAGAACTCAGGCAAAGCAGTCACTCCTCCAACCGATCCTCTTGGGAGCAGAGGCAGGTAAGATCCCAAAACACAGACTTGAGAGAATTACAAAGAAGACTAAGGTAGAACAGTCTGACATCACACAATAATCCAATAACTAGACTGAAGCACAGGAGAGCTTAAATAGAATATAATAATATTAAATGTCCTGTAGAATAGAGCATCTGAAAGTTCTCCAGAGGCATGCTGACATAAAATACGCAGTGACAAATTCCTTGCTTTCATGTTTGAGTTTAAATTTTGAATCTTTAACACATCTAAACTCATAATGTAACTATCTCTCTTGGATCTTAATTTTGCCTTTTGCGCTCACAGAAAGTTTTAAAAGGTACATTACATTAAATCATTATGAAAAAAACCTTCTTTTACCAAAGAGTTTTAAAAAGTTGAATCATTAAAGAAAATATATTCAAAACTGCTTTACTTTACCTTGTAATCAGGCAGACGTTTCTCCACCCAGCCTTTGGCATAGTGTGGAGGCAGAATGGTCCGGTACACTTGAGGAAACACAGGGAGAAGATCCACGCCGGTGGAAGGTTGGAAACCCAACATGTGAGACCTGATCGGCCACTCCCACTGGGAGAGAAAAGCAGAGGAAAAGAGCTCCAAATTACCTCTCACACCTATATAGAGCCATCCTCCAGAGAAGTGAATCATGAAAGACCTGCATGGAATAAAAAGCTCTCAAGGGTAAGAATGGCAAAGCCAGGCATTTTTCTTAAAAATTCTGAGGGGCCAGCTGTAGATTTAAAACAAATGAAACATCCACAAAATTGAATCTTGTTCTTGCGCATACAGAAAAATAAACCTTTGAGGGTAAATCCAACCATAAAGCAAAATTGCTCATACACTGCAAAAAATGAATTCTAAGCAAAGCTGAAAATGCTTAAAATTAGATTGAAAATCTTGATTTTCTTATTTTATGAAGAATTTTCTAATTTAAACCTTTTGGGTATAGATTACTTAGCTTATTTTGAGAAAATAACACTTATATTTTCTTGAGGAGAAAAAAAATTCTTATTCTTTTCTTGAATTAAGAAACTATGTGAAACAAGTTGCTGATTTTGCCACTGATCTTAATCAAGAATCTTAAAACAAGAATTTTTGACTCAACATATTCTTATTTCAAGAATTGTTTTTGCTATTTTATTTTAAGAAATCAAAATTAAATATTGGTAAAAACATGCATCTTGGAACAAGAAACAAAATCTTAAATCTAGTTCTACTCTAGATCAAGTAAAGGTAAGAACATTTAATTTCTTGAAATAAGACTCAAATGTTTGTGAAAATAAAATATGAAAAAGGATCTACACCGTAAATAAATCATCAATACCCCAAACCTTAAAACCCATCCAGTTGTGTACTAACTTTGATGGAAGAGATCTATACTTCAAAAAAGCACTCTTGAAACAAGAAAAAAAAACTCAAATATAGATAAACTCTTCCTAGATCAAGCAAAAGAATCTGCTAATGGGGTAAGCAAATTTGAGTTGGCAAGAATTCTTTAAATTAGCAAAAACTTTCGAATCCAGCTCTGGTCCTTCGTCGATCTTCTCCCCTGAGCTCTACTAAGTGTTCTACCTGTCTCCTATAGGAACTGTACTATCTAAGAATACATCAATAGGCCTAACTAATATGTAAAATATTTATTGAAAATTTTATTTTTGAGCTAGAATTTCTAGTTTTAAGAACCCATACTCTACTTTAAGAACTAAAATTGGGCACAAACTTTCTTAATTCAAGGTCATATATACTTATACTCATATATACATATTATTACATTTTCTAAGTTAGTCTTAAATAAAAGAGAAAACATCCTAGTTTTAAGACAGATTGTCTAGTTTTAAGACCACTAGAGACTAGATACAAGTTGAAATATTCTAGTTTTTGTCTGTTTATCAGCTAGAATTTATTTCTAATTTTAAGAAATCTTGACAAGTAAAATTTGCTTACCCCATTGGCAGATTTTTTTGCTTGAGTTTAACTTTATTTGAGTTTTTTTTTCTTGTTCCAAGAGTGCAATCAAGTGGAAACCTTTAAGTTTGCGGTTGAAAAATGGTCTTGGTGCCAATTTAACTAGTTCTGAACCAAAAGACTAAATAGAGGTGTGATAAGAATGTCTACTTAGGGCTACTTGGTTGGTGGGACAGTCCACATTAAACTTGTTCTGTTTCCTCTATGTCCAGTAAAGAATCCTAAGGCTACCAATCAAAGAATGGGTTGTGATAGTGATATTTTTCTTGTTTTCTTTAGACTCTTTTTATCAACTCTGATGATTATGATGTAAAAAATGTTATATTACGTACAAGATCCAGACAAAGTCATTCATCTGGAAGTCAGTGTGTAGAGTTCTTTTTACGATAATGAGTGAAATAGATTGTTGTTTTTTTCCTGTTCCATTTAGAGACAGAGAGTTTGATGATATTTTAATGATAAGAGGACACACCAGGCTTTCAGGTTCAGTTGGACATTTAAATATTCCCTAGAAAGTTTGTTTACAATTTAAAACTTTCATTACACATTCAATCTCCACGTGTTCTAAACCAAGGTTGTCAAATAATTTCAGGTCCGGGGTCTTAGTATTTGACCAGACTAATATAAGAAAAATAATAGTGTTTTTTTATTTTATTTATAAGATTGTTATTATTAGTAGTAGTAGTACTAGTACAATATCTTACAATCAAACATAATACAGTAGAGAATATTAAATATAAACAGACAAGCATCCATTCACGGCTGGTTTCATATATAAATCAGATCTTCCAACTTTATTCTGAGCTAAATCCTCTCTAAAGCAAAAACAATTTTGATAACCGTGCTTCATTTTTCATTATCACTTGTTCCCTTGTTGATGCTGTTTTGCCTGAATTTAAATTGAATGCGTTTGTTTCCTTTTAAAGAATTCATTTGCCTGAGGTTTTCACCATTTTTTCACCCCTACTCTGTGCTGTGTTTGACTGAAACCCTGTTAAACATACAAATCACATTCAATACTTTTCAATAGGTTTTCTGATGCTGTTTGGAGTTTACAAGCCTGAACCTACAACAAATCTATTTCATGGTTCAATCAAAACCTCAGACATGAAAATGCTTGTAAGCCATTGTTAAATTATTACACTTGCAAAAACCTAATTTGATATTAACATCTATTTTCTTTGCCTGCTTGAATCCATTTTAGAGTGTGAAAGAGAGTCTGCAAAAGTATCAATTACAACCTACAGTTTTAACATGAAGAGGCTGCCATTAAAATACAGGCCACAAATCTTTCAATTAATCTAAGGTTGACATAACTAATTCCTCATCTGACGATGGATGGATGGATGCATTTGATCAACTAAACTATGAGGTATAAAAAATCTCAAGGCCCAAGACAACTCAAAATTTAAAAAACGCCTTGCAATAAACTTTCAATAAAAATGCATTAATATTTGCCCAAATGCTATATTAGTTGTTAATCTGATGATGGATTAGCATTGTGTAACTGTTATAGAAAGAGTTTAGATGCTAAGTCTATCCATCCGAGCAACTTTCATTTAAAGACGAAAACTAAACTTTAGCTTATAGGCAGCTGGCTCATATTTTCACACTAATAATGCATTATTTGTACTAGAAAACCTTTGTTTACTAGTAAGAAAACAAATCTTTTGGCAGTCATTTCTCTATATTGCATTTGATGCAAATTTTAACTTCTGTAAAAGAGGTATTACATTTGACAAAGAAAAAGAGGCTAAATACATGAGATTTCAAATAAGAACTTTAAATGATGCAACAAGCCAGATCTCTTCTTAAAATGTAATGCTACAATGACAGGCTGAAAAAAGAAAAAAAAAACATTACACTTCAGGTTCTGCCTGTACCCGTAGTTGTTTATCCATTTTCATATATGGACTGACTGACTGAAGAAGATGATATATATGGTTAAGTATCTTATATATTGCTTATCTTGTCTCAAAATCCTTCTGAAAGCTAGAAGACCCTTCGGACTCCCTGGGAATATTTCACGAATCTTGTGAAATTCAGCCAATAAAGCAAACATTTCAAAGTTTAAAGCAAACATTGTGATGTGTTGAATTAAGATGTTTATTCACTCAATGCAGTAAAAAGCTGAAGTCAGTAGAAATTATTTACAGAGCGTGTTCTTGCTATGGGCATCCTAGTCTCAGCCTCAGATGTCACACCCACAGAATGTTGGCTATACATCTGATGGGTTTTGTACATTTTTATGGCAGCACTTCAAGAATCCTTAAGTTGTGATCTGATTAGTCGAATTTAACCAGATAACAAAGTGATCAAGACAAAGAGCTATCATGTTGTGAGAATGAGCAGTTATAAAGGACAGCCAAACATTGCATAACATTAAGCACGGTATTGCATGTCGTTCAAGTTTTTAAATGACATTTCCACACCCGGAAACATGCCACAAATGTGAAGCGAAATGGGATTGCTTGTTTGACTTGTTGGTGAAACGACTTCATGGGTGGGTCTTAGCCAAAGCTGCCAATAAACCTAGATGTATGAGACTTTAGGCATCCTAACCACCTAGTAGGTCCATGATGTATTTATTTGTATTTATAAATAAATATTTATTAATTTATTTGCCCATCTTGTCCTTTACTTTTGCTTTTTTTACGCAGACAAGCAAGATATGGAACAGATAATAACTGCCAAACCAATAGAGATTAGGCACAGTGAATCATGGAAAATAATTGTTTCTTTCAGTTCTGTAGCCTTTAAAAGTTTCAGTTTTGTGTTTGTTTGTTCGTTTGTGTATGAATGTAGAATGTTACTAATATAGACAGGAGGGGCAGGTGTTACCTGAGCACTGGGCAGGCTGAACTGATTGATGGTTGGTGGCTCGGCAGTACCAGGAGTGCGCATCACCGCCCCAAAGGGATCACATGACATCTGCCATCCCGACACAGCCTGGATCACAGGAGCAGGAGGAGGAGAGATGATCACTGGAGGGACAGAGCTCACCCTGCACAGCCGAGAGGCACTTGGTACCACCCAGAGCCACGGAGGAGCCTCAACGCTCACATGCCACAGCTGAGGCTGAGCTTTCACACGCTGCAGAGGGATCATTCTTTCAGCATGGTGGACAGCGCAGGAAAATGGGAGGGAGATTGAGATTGAACACTGGAAAAAGAAACAGATATTGGGAACTCAATATTTTTTGTGAGTTTTGTGATTGATAATGGCAGGTATAAGTGAATATCTGGTGCATACTGGGTCATCGTTTACAAAAGAGGACTTTAAATCTTTACAAAGTGCTTATGTACATTATATAAGAAGCCATCCTATCAATCACAATTCATAGACTTCCTATATTTCCCACAAGTTGGGAAAGCAATTCAGTTTCGATATTTATAATATTATGTCAACAAGTGCAAAAGCGGTTAAGCTGACTTCATCGACTACCTCCACTATGAAATACTTGGGAGACAGTTGAGAGACTTGTGTGACTTAAAGATAATTGAGTTTCACAGACTTGCCGATTAAGGAGAGATAGAAATGGTAATTGTCATGGCTTCTAAAAATGTTGGTCATTTTATATCAGCTTAAATAGTTGATTTATTGCTTGTTGGGACATGCATGCATTGTAAGAAAGTTGTTGTTGGTGAAGAAAGGAGGCTTATAAATCAGAAATACCAATAGACACATTTTCCACATTTCCTTTGATTTTCAAAACCAGCTGTCCTGAAAGCCAGATAGTGTCTTATTCAGTACCTGACGTTTTAAAGACACTTCATCTCAAGAGGACATTAGTTATTTAACCATGTAATGTTCTATACTGCTCATGATGAGTTGGCGCATGAGGCTGATTATTTGGATGGATGAGCTAAAACAATGTAAATGTTGTGTATTTCTGACCCATTTCCACTCTTATCTTTTTTTTTTATGTTTTGGTGATCCTGTATTGGTTTAATATATGCATTCATTGATTTTTCTGACCTTGTGCAGCTTCTGCCCAGCACTTTGTGAAGCATTGCTTTAAAGACACTTTATAAAATAACATGTATATTTATTATTATTATTATTATTATTATTATTGTTTATTATAATTTTGACCCCTGATCACAAGCACAGTATAACTGTATAACAACACTGGTTTACATGTTCCCCCGTTGAGTTAAAAAAAAGATAAAAATGGGGACTTCATCAGAAAACAAACAAAACTAATTAAATTTTTGTTGACTTTAAAAGGCTTCCATATGCATTTCTGTTAGTCCTCTGCCCTATGTGTCAATGCCCACGATAGCATCATATTTAGGCAAGATCTGCACAGACTTTTAGAATCATAGATTTTCCTTCGAGCATTTTTTTTATCTTCACAGAAGCTTGGTTTCACTCTCTTCACTCAAAATAATCCACATCAAGAGCATGCCAGGCCAACAGATGAAGACAAAACCCTACTATACAAACTATAAAGTCATATTGCCAATCAGAAGCCAGTAAAAGGGCTTTCGTCATTTCCAGACAAGCCAAAAGCTTTGGTTTCACTGTCTGCATGATAGCAGAACTAGTGTTGGATTCATGTGTAAACAAACAGCTGAGTTTAACAGACAAAACATTCAGTAACAATTGTTTTATAATGCAGCTAATGAATTCTAACCTGTGCATTTCATACAGTTGTGATGGTTTTGTTGCAGCGCAATAATCATAATTACATTCTAAATCTATAATATTATTCAAACCCATTTTCCAATATAATCTTCGGAATTGTTAAAGGCAAATTAATAATTAAATTCTGCATCACACAGATCTTGTAGATAAGACATGCGTTAATCAAAGCTGTATATTTTAAATATTTGGTTGATTTTATTTTACATTCTATAACAGCATCCACAAGTCTAAGTTGGAATTTAGCTTTTGAGTTTAGATGTCTTACATGGACGGATATCATACACAAGTTTAAGCATTATTTTGTAAAAGGCATATACGTATATATCATGAAAATGCAATTAAAATATTAATAAAACCTTGTTTAAATCTTCCATTGCAAAATAAGAAAACTCTTCTGATTTACTTGTCATTTGTAGCCTGAATGGTACATTGATGAAACAATATGAAACTAATGATAATGTAATACTATTTAAAACCTCCAGTATGAAATGAGCGTATAACCCGATTCTACAGAATACGTTTTTATAAAATTACATTTTCCCGCAGCTTCACTCATTGAACTTTAAATAGGTTCATTTTCCGCTTTTAAACTGCTCAGAGAAATAGGAGGGAGTACCTCAGCAGAACTACAGATACGTGCACAAAACGTTCTTAAAAGGAGCATCTTTGAACTCATTTGAAGTTATCAGGCTTATTCACTGTAGAGACTGCATGCGCCTAAACTTACCTGTGAGGCGAGAGATATCCCTTAGCTCAACAACACTTGTGAAACAAATGGTGCTAAAAATGAATAATCCGTAAAAGTGAAGCAAATTGAAGTAACGAGAAACTAGCAACATCCAGCTTGAAAAGGTGCACGAGGTGCTCCGAGCGCGATCTCCGTCCGTCTGTGCGTTCACGCGCCGCGGGCTGCGCTCTCCGTGTGCTCGATCACAGCGGTGGGGTGCTCCGTGGGCATCTCGTGGAAATCTGTTCGTTGTCACAGCGGTCCTTCCGAAAGCATCTCGACCCTATCCCTTATGTGATCATAATCCCCTCGTGCACGCGCGCTGGTAACTCATGTGTGGTGGGGAAGAAGTACTGCTGGTTGATGCGCAGAGGCGGAGGGTTCTGTCCTGACTCAACGAACGCGCGCGTTTGCTTTCGGACTCTGTGTGGATCTTCTCCTGATTCCGGAGCGCGCTCTCAAGACTTGCGTCAGGAGGACGCGTAAAAGATGCACAGCCCGCGCGCGCGCTCCTATGCTGGAATGCATGTTGAAATACTTTGTCACACTCTTTAACCCTGTTTATAGTGATTTACTTACCCAAACAAAGTGATTAAAAGATTTTCCTGCACAGCAAATTTTTCAGAATTAAATCAACACTCCCGGTGTCAGATGTAAGACCTATATAAACACTGACAATAGTATTAAATGTAGCCTTGTTAGATGTTGAAATAACACTGTGAGTGGAATTAACACTGAGAAATTACCACTACGAGAGTAAACATTTTGAGAGACCAATTAACACCAAAAGCTGAATTAACACAGTGAGGTATTAATGAACACTCTGAGAGTTGAATTACCACAACAAGAGATTAAATGGCACTTTGAAAGTTGAGTTAAGACTGATAAAGTACTGCTATGAGAGTTGAGTTAACACCGAGATTAATTAACTCTCTTAGAGTTGAGTTAACACTGAGAAATTAACAATCTGAGAGTTGACAAAAACACAGTGAGAGAATCGTTAACATTCTAAGAGTTGAATTAACACAGTGAGAAATGAATTAACACTCTGAGAGTTGAATTAGTGCAATGAGCAATGTATTAATACTGCAAGATGATAATTAACACTCTGAGAGTTAACAGTGTGAGAGGTTAATTAACACTGGGAGATGAGCTAGCATAGCGAGAGATTAATTAACCCTCTGAGAGTAGAATTAATACTGAGAAAGATTATTTAACACTCTGAAAGTTGAATTAACACAGTGATAGATTCATTAGCACGCTGAGAGTTGAATTAGCATGAAGAGAGATTCATCGATACTCTGAGAGTTGAGTCAGCACAGTGATAGTGTGACGCAGCAACCCCTCGTGTCTAAATCCTGGTTGTAACTGAGAGGTCACTTGGAGCTGCGGGGAGACGTTTTTAGTTCCACAGAAAATAAAAATTATGGATTGACCAATAGGTGCAGGGGTGTTTATTGTTGGCGGACAAGAGAAAAAACATATACAAAGAAAAATATCCCCAACTTAACAATTTATAGGCCAAGCCCCTCCCTTCATTGGGACTCTACCATTCATGGCTAAGTATATTTTTTTATACATTTGCATCTTTATACATTCTTACATTTTCTTACCATAATAGAACAGTGTTTTCATTTCAAGTAATAATTAAACTAATTTATATCATTAACATTTCTCTTTTCTGTTCCACGGGAACCTTCATGTTGACACAATCAAAATGGCATCTTCCAGTTTCCGCCATCGCTTCGGATCAATGTTTTGAAACATCTGAGATGGCCTCTGTGATTGATTCACCAGGTAAGTTAATGCATTTTGAATGAATGTTTGGGTTTTGTAAATGTGCCAGCACTGCCGTTTCAACCATGGAAGACCACTTCTTCACATCACCTCCCCCCTCTCAAGGCCACGTACTGTTCGGGTAGTGAGACAGGTAGTCAGTTACAAGGTTCAACCTTCAAGGGTTGTGTCTCACCTTGAAGGTGTAGGGCTGAAGAGCAAGATAGCATCTGGTTATCCTAGAATTGTGGTCGTTCATTGAATGAATCCAGGTTAGTGCCCGATGGTCTGTCTCTCAATAAAATTCTCTCCCTACCAAGTAATACTGGAGAGAATCTAGGTCCCACTTGATTGCGAGACACTTCTTTTTGATGGTTGAATAACGGGTCTTCCTAGGCTGAAGTTTTCGACTCAGGAACACTACTGAGTTCTTTTCTCCTTCAGATCCATGGGCAAGTACTGCTCCGATCCCTTTCTATAAAGCATCGACTTGTACAAAGAAACGTTTACTAAAGTCAGGACTCTGAAGAACTGGACTCCAACACAATCTTCCTTTCAGGATTTTGAATGCAGATTCACATTCTCCAGTCCAGATTATGGTGTCCGTTACCGTTTTTGCTAGCAGATTCGTCAACAATACAGCAACTGTTGCAAAGTCTGGTGTGAATCTTCTATACCAGCCAATAAGGCCCAGGAAAGATTGCATTTCCTTCTTTGTCCTAGGTTGTGAATAGCTTCAATCTTCGAGACTTGAGGGCGCAGCTCACCACTGCCAAGACTGTATCCCAGGTAACTTGTCTCCTGTTTAACCCATTTACATTTAGCCACATTTAATGTCAGCCCTGCTGCTAGGAGTTTATCCAACGTCACCTTCAGACGATCTTTTCAAGAGTTGGTGTTGACCACAACATCATTCAGGTATGCTGCTGCCCACCCCTCACAGCATTGAAGCACTTGATTCATAAATTTTGAGTTTAAGTTTAAATTTTAGACCTTTTTAAAATCTTGTGAAAATCCTGAAACTAATTTAATAATTTAAAGATTTAAAAGTTATAACATTTCTGTTAAACTATACTGTAGCTTTCCAGACATCACTTCACTACACATGTACCTTTAGTTATTTCGATCTTTGATGATTGAACAGCTCCTAAGGAGCTAATTTAAAATAATTCAATGATGTTTTACAGCCTAATTTTCAAGACATTAACATTACCAATACATTTCAACTTGATAATCAATTTGTGTAGTGTATTTGTTCAGTTCTATTTGTTATGTGAGGGAGTTTTGTATGTTAGTTTCTTTAGACCAGTGGTCCCCAAACACTTTTTATTTCTGTGGACCAGTGAATGCAAGACAATTTTATTGCAGACCTCAAATCCAACGTCCTTGTAACATTTCACTGGCAATAAAATATTTTTCAGACTAGGATAGTAAACGCAACAGAATCACATAATTATTTTTTGTGTGGCCCGGTACCAATTCAATCATGGACAGGTACCATGGAGACCATACAGATTTATAGCGATATAGATTTATAGCCAATCTTTAGCCCCATGTGAGCTAAATTTTGGCACCCTTAAAACCACTAGGCATGACGGTGACAAAATAACAAGTATGAAGAACACAAGGGAATTTGTTCAAAACTATGATCTTTTAAATGATAGAGCCTTGAATTTTTGAGTTCTCAACAACTTTTTTTAGAGTGTGTAAGAAAAACTAAAGGATCTGGGGAATATTCACTCAGAAAGAATTCCATCAGTGAGCTGGAGCAGAAGAAGCATGTTATGTTACTTCACAGAAGCGAGTCAGGTCTGTTTAGTTAAAGAAAAGTGATATGCACACAGGGGAGGCTGTTGACCACATCTCTAATTTGAAGCTTCCTCACTGAAGTGTCAGCATGTTACAACACTCTAGGGAAGTTCGTTCTTTGGTCTTCAATTTGCAGTTAAAGTTGAGTTTCACAGAAGGGCAAAGATGAGGAGCAAACACTGATAAGATGTTTGCAAATGAGAAGTGGACAATATTTTACAGCAAACCATGAATACGTAAAAGTTTTTGTCTTGTTACGAGGTCATTATAAGATTAAGAATAATGATTGTTAATAATTTGTAATTATAAAAACTGATTTGCGGGCAACGTAGAGTTGCCAATTTACATATTTGTGTGTTTTTATTTCCTACGCACACATAAAAACCCCTAGAGAACTCTGTATGTAAGGTGGACGTAAAGGTTCATGTGTCAGGTGCATTTGAAGTGCGTCAGCTTACGTTTTATTCAGTTGACGATATTATTCCCATGATATCATTCATTGTTTTATTCTATTCACACCCATTCATTCATACTCGGCACATTAACCAATTACAGTGTTTCCTTTTCAACCAATCACAGTGTCACATACTGATTTTCTTAAAAATATACTTTTATATTTAGTCCTGCATTTAGTCCAACACCCCTCGTCCATCGTTAGTCTTCTCCTCAGTTGTCGTTCCATTTTTGCTTCTTTTTTTTTTCTTGTAAAGCAGCAGGCCAGGAAGCAATGCACTTGTAACGCGTTAGAGAAACACAAGGAGAAATACAATTGAACACAGACGATCGCTTGGAAATACTCTCAGGATAACACAGTGGAGAAGATTAATGATGGATGAGGAGTTTTAGGAATTGCAGGGCTACAAGTATGTGACAGTAATTGGTTGACAAGAAAACAAGGTAATTGACAGCAGGTGTGAGGAGAACAAGCAGGCATAGATACAATGAAACAACGAGGAATAGAACACCTACTGAATGCAACTGAGGCTAAGACACAGGACTAAAAATGAACACAAACTCTGATTCATGACCTCGCAAAAGGAGTCAGGCAGTGCAGTCTGGTGCTAACAACCCCACCATCATGCTAGGTATGTTGAGATGCACAGAGACTTGAGTGCCCAGGGATGAGCGTCAAGGTGAGGCTTGTATTCAAGAGTGCTGGGAATCATTCGTGATTAGAGTCCACTTGGAGGTATAGAGACTATATAGAAAAATATGGCACTTTACTTAATCAATTGATTCTTTGTAAATGGTTCTTTATAGCGGTTATTAAATAGGGATGTTTGCCTTCCACAAAATAGAATTGAAGGACACAACCTTTAAGAAAGCCAGAAAACACACAAACTAACCCTGACAAGTCTAAACCTATATCATGTGACTTCATCATGAAGCTTATTTACAAACGTTTAAGAGTTTCTACTGCTGTTAAGAAAGCACAAGGTACCTACTTTGATAAAATTGTTTCATTCAATAGATTCAGTTCATTAAAACAAAACAAAAAATCTCTCAGACTAAATGTGGAGTTTTAGACCTTTGTCACTAGGAAGCCTTGACGTTAGAGCTTTTCTTTCCTCATATAACTCAATCCTTTGTGTGAACTAAGAGGGAGAGGAGAAGAGTCATCTTTAGCCAAGATTTGGAGTCCGCTGGGAGTTTGGACATAATGCAGTTTGAAAGATTTGCTCAAATAAAATATTCCTCTAGAGGCTATGTGTTAAACAGGGCTAGACTTTCTCAAAATGTTTGCAAATATATAGTGAGTAAGAAGAAAACTGGTGATCTAATGTTCACTTCGCAAAAAAACAAATATAATTGATTGGCGGGCTATCAAGACACTAAACAAACGGCCTCACCACCTTCAAAATGCAAAGCTCAAAAAACATGATGTAACGTTTAAAATGCACTGTCACACTTAAAATATCTGTGTTTATTATAAGTATCTATCAATTTCAGACCCTGTGCAGCAAACAATTTTCCAAACATTCTTTAGACTAGAAATACCTTGCATTGTACACTAGCGATGTTCACACCAAGAATGAATCCTGTTTAGTTGACGCGGTTGCAAACATCTGCCAAAGATCAAATAATTCCACAGTGTGCATTCCATACATTCTGAATTATGCACACTTTCTCACACAGCAGAACCCTCAATACCTGATTTTCTTTCTCAACATGAATTGAATAATGCGTGTTTCCATTGAATTAATATGTAAATCACTTGCAAACAGTGGCGGCTGTTGGCGTTTTCCCTGGGGGGCTAAACAAATTTGAAAAACTTTCAAAAAGTACAATAAATGTATACTATTACTATCGTGTTAATTGATTAAATCAAAAAAAGAACTTCACACATTTTATTGTTTACAATTTATTTTGCTTATCAACTACTCTTTGATTGTGTTTTTTAAAGCCAGTCTTACCTTTTGAAATCCATTCTGAGTCTGGTCTTGGAGTTCTACTAATTAAACCGAGAAAACAGAATACAGCAATTGCTTCCCTGCACCCAGTTAGCTAAGCCTTTTTTCATACCAAGACTGTATATTTTCCTCCTCTGTCTTTTAAAAGCTGGCCTACTCGGGAAGATCACATTATCAGCTGTGAAGTAGAATCTTGGGTGTAGCATTGACTGTAATCTGCATTGTGAGCTATCCTATTCCTTTGCATTGAGACACATTGAGTTACTACATATGTGCTAAAAACAGCAGTCAATTAAGCGATGTTATTCACATATATCATTTTTTGTTATTATCCCATAGCCAAGTATTGATCCATAAACATGGATTAATTATATTTTGTTTATTAAGAACTGGCATTTGTTGCACAGTAAAATCATTATGTAATTTAAAAAGTTAAATTAAACAAGACATATACTGTAGCGACGCTCCAGTAAACCTCTATTGGAAGTTTAGCTGAATCTTACTTTTTAACTATTGACACTAACAAAATTATCAGCGAGTTTGGATATTTAAAACTTGTTCTTTTGGAGCAGAAAGCCAATTTTCTGGTGAAGCAATTGTGCTTGCTGCAGCCATTTAATATCAAGCTCTTAGAACATAGTAACTTTCCACTGGCCTGGAAAATATAAACCTTTTATTTTCTGTTGGTCTGAATACATGGTAAAAGTAAATCACAATTCACCTTTAGTTCTGCTACTGATGTAACAATGGTACTAATCCAATCTAAGCAATCTAATTTAAGGTTTTATGCTAAAGAGATATTTTCATTCGGAAAAGTCTGAAAAGACGGCAAACTACTCAACGTGGTATTTATCTATTTTCCTTTGAGCATAAAATAGTTGATCAGAGCTTATTATAAATATGCAAAGTTGTTATTTGCTAAAATATGTTTGTTAAGATTCAGAAGAAGACACTGGGATATGTTTTGGACAGATCATTGCAGGTAAGGAAATCACAGCTTTCCAAAAAGAGCAGGGAAGATCCACGGGAAGCACAGAATAAGTTGAAAAGGAAAAATCTCAAGGGAAATCCCAGGTAGGCAGCTGAAGGAAGATAGCAAGCCCGTCATCGCAGGAGCGATGGGAGGATTTGTGAGGGGATTTCACAGGTTTTGGGGGTCATTTTTGGATCTATAGGCAGAAGCTTAAGTTGATGAGGTTGCACAGCTGCAGGTCATTAAAGTATTATTCCATTTACACAACTTGATATTGATGTAGAAATTATTATAGCATTTATAACTTTTCATCACTATTATAACTTTTATAACGTTTGTAAAAAATAAAAAAAAATCCAAATCTATCAATGCTGCTCTTTACTCCCTGCATACTCTCGGAACCAAACACGCCTAGTCTTAATCAACCCAGCATGCAACCTTAACCTGAACTTGCCTGATGTGCTTTTCACTGGAGAGATGAACCACTTCCTCTTAAACTGATGAACAATCAGGGAGTTCATTACATCCTGTATTTAACGCATGACTTCGTTGGGACCGGCACCAAGAGAGTTTTTCTCACCTGAAAGTTTCTCTGGAAGCTTCAGGAGAAGCAAATCTTACCCTTATTTCAGAATGAGGTATAACATATGTATTAGATAATAAATATATACATTTATTATCTATTTATAATAAATATAGCTTGGATTTTAATAATTTAACCCAAAAATTCTCAAAATATCAGTCTCAGGAACTTCCAGGCCCACACTTTTACACTTACAATGCTCCAAGATTAAGAAGTAAATCTGAAGCCACACTCCGTTTTTAACCCTTAATCTGAACAAAGTAGAGTATTGAAGCTTAAACCTCTGAGCTTATTTGAGCTTTTTCACTGTTTACACAATGCATCAGTCTTTTTTGTTTTCTTTTCTCTGATTGTACTTTAACATTTTTCATTTTTCCTCAAAACACAGAACAGAAAATCCAAAGAAAATAAGAATGAAACTTTTTTTTGTCATCTGCACATTTATTTCATGTGAAAAAATCAATGTTTTTTAAGGCCATACAGAGTCCAAAAGCATTAACCGAATCATGTCAATTTTTTTATGTGAATAGCTTCCTTAACAGACCCTGGCTGTTTATCTCCTTCTGACCTGGAACAGCCTTCTCTTGGCGTTCCAGAGCCTCCTCATGGACAAATTAAGCACAGGATACACAAACTACACACATTGCAAACACTCACAAAGTATACCCATGTCTGTCCACCTCCAGAAATATTTGTTAAAAAACATATATTTGTAATGTATGTAAGCATTTATTAGACGTATAAATGAGCATATACTGTATTGATGTTCACAAAACATCATACCATTACTTAGCTAGTGATTCGTCTCATTTTGTGCAATTTCAGCCAATCACAACAACCTCATGCTATGCCCCTGACCGATCATATAATCTTAGCACTCAGTCAAGTTAACCACATCTGATGTTCCTGATCAATCGTTGACGAATGTAATCTTAGCAGTAAATCATGTCAACCTCATGCATGAAACCAGTAATCTCTTATCTGTGTTCATAACATGTTCTGTGTATTGTTTGTATCATTTTTAGCTAAAATAAAATAACTTTAAACAATAATGCTTGAAGTTGTATGATGCAAATTGAAGTTCAAAAATGAGACTGTTGTTTTTCTTGAAAAGAGATGCATATGTGCACTGCATTTGGTGATTGGATCATGTTTTGTTTACTGAATGCAGCAATTACATAGTTGATTAGTTTTATGAGCTACCAACTCACTCAAGGAAACCTACCAAAAACTTGTTCTCTTCTTCTATGGTCCTTGCATCAGCTCCTGTTGTCTCTGTCTCCTCTTGTAAGTCTCCTTCTCAGTAACCTGCACACAGGGATCCTGTTATCTGTTTGCTCAGAGAAAGTATATATCAGTCACTTGCCTACCTGTCAATTAATACTTGGTTTTCACTCTAGTTTCATTCCCTGAGATCACCGTTTAAAGTGAGGCACATGTCTTCTATTTGACCTGAAGCCTTGAGCATTCACTTCTTAATTTGCCCAAGAAAAAGAATCTTGATTTTCAGAGCAGCGTGGTCTACCGCCGCTGGCCTCTTCAATTTCATTGCCTTTTAAAAATGGAGTTGAGTTTGTAGTTAGCCGCTGTTGCCCTTTTCCACCATCCTGCTTGATAGGCTGGCATGAGTGGGTAGAGACCCACAGGTGTCTGTTCCAGATGGAAACATTGTGATAATCTGACTGTGGGTATGATATTCCACTTTTTGGGTCTGCCTAAGGAATGAAATTCTGATTGGTTAAAAAACTTGCCCTCTATCACGCAGTGTCTAAGCCCTCAGGCCACTCTTACTTTAGATTCTGTTCAGACGAGGAAAGCATGTATGACAAGTTTGAGCATTATCTTCAGTAGCTGTTGCTACAGTGATCACTGGTTACTTGATAACATTTTTGCAAGTGATTACCATATTGGAGGTTCATTATTTTATAAAGGTGTTTTCTTTTCTTTTGTTGGAAAATGACATTGTATGATTGGGCTGGGTGGGGATTTAAACAATGTAACAGCAGAAATGTGTTAGAGCTCATTTCAAGGAAACCAAGATTATGAGATGCCCCTTGCTGGAGGCCTCGTGATTAAAAAGAGACAGAGCACACAGAGAGGTTAATTACAAGGTCAGTCTTGTGCATTTTCAGCTAAAATTGACATATTTTAATGTGTAGAAAATGTGTGATTATTTTATAGTCCACACAACTTTGATTTAATAACAAATGAACAAAATACAGCATTGTTGTGTTGAAAATTTTTAAATAATAGTTGGTGTAGATGATTTTATTTATTTACTGTCTTTTCAAACCCATTCAAAGGTTTTAGGTTTTAAGCTCAATTTGTAAACTAAAAGCTTATGTAACGCCAAGGATTATCATTCAAAGTGAAGTGAACACTTAATAAAACATAGGTCTAATTAGATTAATTGCAAATTACTTTAAAAATATGTTTTGTTATCATGTCTCAAACAAAGAGGTTAGAGAGAAAAAAAAAATATATATATATTAGTGCTGTCAAAATGAATGCGTTAACGCATGCGATTAATTTGAATTGTATAACTCATTTTTAAAAAATGTTACGTTTCCTGTTGTGGCGGATGTTCTTTAAATAAAGTATGAATAAGATGGATGCACTTTTTATGAGGATGAGAACGGAGGATGGACATGCTACAGCACGCGACACACATCGCGCTCACAGGGGACCGCTGGGCCTCTGTGAGCAATGATAACTACTGAGGCATCACAGCGCACTTTATTTAAATTGCATTCATTCGATCTAATTGTGTCTAAAACTGAGGAACGACAGAACACGGAGGCATGGGTGGATCATTGTCTCGATGTGGCGAGAGAATGGAAAAAGTGAGGACAAGTTAAAGCACACTGACGGAGCTCATAATATGTTTGCTGTCATGAGACTAATGGAACTTCCATTTGAACACCTTCCCTTCACCGCCCTCATACTGCACCGAACTGTTATGTTTCCATTCATTGCAAGAGTGCGCGTCCACTGTCAAGGTATGCTGCATAAAATAAAAATAAGTTCAGAGTAGTGTAAAACAATATTTAAAAAAAAAAGTTGAAGAAGAAATAAATATGTTGTTGAACTATGTAATGCAAATAAAATAAATTTTCTCCTGCTCAGTGGTATTGCCAACCTTGTGCCACTTGCAAAATTATGGAGTCAAAAGAGGATGATGATGCAGCCTAAAGTTAAATTCAAACATCATTTTACCTCAGACTATTTAAAAGGAAGGACAGCACTAATATCAAACGCTTAAAGATCGCTACTGCAAATGTTCCAAGGTTTAAAAACCTAAAGTTTCTTCCCAAACATGAAAGGAATGGGGCTTCACTAAGCAATATATATATATTGTAGCTCAGGTTTTGTCATGTAAACAACATACCTGTAATAAACCATCAATTTCCTCCAAATTAGCTTTTAGCTCCTTTTCTTTTTGTGGCTGTTAGTGTGTTCTCTTTAGACTCTTGTTGTCCAGGACTCTCTGCCATTAACAGTTTTAATGGAATTTATACATTTTTGATTTATAATATATAATTAGATGGACCTGTTTTCACAAGGATTACCAAATTATTTGTTTAGCAAGTTTCTGTGTTTGAAAGCCCTGCATTACATAACCCACGTTGCAGAATTTAGAAGTTATGTTTGTTTTGATTGGATGATGCATTCAGTGTTAACATAAAAGGGCCAATCAAAGGTGATATACAAAGAACAACATGTCAGATTTCTTCCGTTTTGTCAAACAGCTTTTATTGCAGTTTACCATTGTTCCCCTAAGTGCTCTAACAGATAAGACAAGATGAGCACAGCTCATTTGAATGACTCGTCTTTGAGAGTGGTATGATTTTATTCATTTTTACATCATAACATTCAATAATAATAATTGTTTTAATGGGATTCATTTCAGCGATTCTGAGTTGACTCTTTTTTTCTGAGTTGACTTCTTTTTAAAGGTTATAACTGAATGTTCGACTATGTTTAAAAACAGCCATTAACTTGTGAATATTAGCTTCCTTTTTAGGAACTTCCTTTTTAAGGTAACATCATTGTCCATGTTGTTTTCCCACAAATCCATAACACGGCATCTTTTAGTAGCCATATTTACTTTTTTCCTCATCTCTTCATAAAGTGCAGGTGGCTAAGCAGCAGGGTACTATGACAGAACAAAACTTCATAACCTGACAATAAGTTTGCCACTTAAAAGCATCACAGAAATCTTTCACAGATGTGTTTAACATTCACACCAAATGTTAACAGATCATCTCTTCTATCTTCAATTTTCTTAAAATGACTTCTGCTTAAGGGCTACTTATCTGGTTGTGACTCAGTGTGAATGGTGTAGAAAGAAAGAATGAGAAAACACATTTAAAATTTGATCAAGGCCTGTTTAAATATTTTACCAGTCAAAAGTTTTGATATCATAGTCCCGATTGCTGGTATAGCATTCAGTGTGCAGGACAAGTGTATTGGATGATCATGAATAAATCTAGAGCTTGTGGTAGAGAGCGGAAGCCACCCACTATGGATAGACAACTTGGAATGGCCATCGGGCCGGGACTACTACTACTAATAATAATAAAACAATCCGTAAGTATGTTGGCAGTATTCCTGCACAGGTATATAATCTTGTGTTGTGGTTATTAAATGTGGAGGCACTCATACGCATGCGCATTCTCCCCTCTGCGACAGGTGCGCATCTGTCCTTCTGGATGATTTAGCTCCAAAGTTACTAATCACTCATTTCTGCAGCTGAATTGAAGAAAAATGTTACAGTACGTTTACTAATAGTTTTAACTCCAATTTAACAGTTTTAAACAAGACATTCAGATTTGAAATAAGATTGATGCCTTTAACAGCACCATTTTATGCTACTCTTACTAATAATGTGACTGCTGTCTCGACAAATAAACACTTGATGATGAACTATTCGTGATCTTCTTCTTTCGGCTGTTCCCAGTTTAGGGGTCATCACAGCAAATCATCTGTTTCCATCTAACTCTGGCCTCAGTATCCTCTACTCTTGCACCAATTACCTTCATGTCCTCCTTCAGCACACCCATATAACTTGTCTTTGGCCTTCCTCTTGCCCTCTTGCCTGGCAGCTCCATCTCCAACATCCTTCTACCAATATAACTACTATCCCTTCTCTGCACATGTCCAAACCATCTCAATCTGACTTCTCTGACTTTGTCTCCAAAACAACCAACCTGAGATGTGCTCGTTCCTAATCTTGTCCATCCTTGTCACTCCTAAACTGAACCTCAACATCCTCATCTCTGCTACTTCCATCTCTGCCTCGTGTCTCTTCCTCACTGCTACAGTCTCTAACCCATACATCATAGCTGGTCTCACTACTGTTCTGTACACCTTTCCTTTGATTCTTGCTGACACTCTTCTGTAACACAACACCCCTGACACTTTTCTCCACCCACTCCAACCTGCCTGCACTCGCCTCTTCACCTCTTTTCCACACTCCCCGTCGCCCTGGACTGTTGACCCCAAATACCTAAACTCCTCCACCTTCTTGACCTCAGCCCCCTGTAACCTCACTGTTCTGCTTCCCTCCCTCTCGTTCAAACACATGTATTCTGTCTTACTACGACTGACTTTCATTCCTCTTCTTTCTAGAACAGACCTCCAACTTTCCAGGTGTCCCTCCACCTGCTCTCTACTCTCACTACAGATTACAATGTCATCTGCAAACATCATTGTCCATGGAGATTCCTGTCTGACCTCATCTGTCACCATAGCAAACAAGAAGGGACTCAAAGCCGATCCTTGATGTAGCCCCACCTCCACCTTGAACTCCTCCGTCTGACCTACAGCACATCTCACTGTTGTCATACTCCTCTCATACATATCCTGAACTACTCTGACGTACTTCTCTGCCACTCCTGACATCCTCATACAGGACCATAGCTCCTCTCTCGGCACCCTGTCATACGCTTTCTCTAAGTCCACAAAAACGCAGTGCAGCTCCTTCTGACCATCTCTGTACTTCTCCATTAGCATTCTCAGAGCAAAAATTGCATCAGTAGTGCTCTTCCTGGGCATGAAGCCATACTGCTGCTCGCAAATATCCACTTCCCTTCTTAGCCTAGCTTCCACTACTCTTTCCCAGAGTTTCATTGTGTGGCTCATCAACTTTATACCTCTGTAGTTGTTACAACTCTGCACATCACCCTTGTTCTTAAAGATTGGCACTAGGACACTTCTCCTCCATTCCTCAGGCATCTTCTCACTCTCTAGAATCCTGTTGAATAACCTAGATAGAAACTCCACTGCTGTCTCTCCTAGATACTTCCACACCTCCACAGGGATGTCATCTGGACCAACAGCCTTTCCACTTTTCATTCTCCTCAGAGCCTTCCTCACCTCATCCTTTCTAATATTTTCAACTTCCTGCTCTACAATGTTCACCTCTTCCCCCCTTCTTTCCCTCTCATTCTCCTCATTCATCAACTCCTCAAAATACTCCTTCCATCTTCTTTGCACACTCTCCTCAACTTGTTAGAACCCTTCCATCTCTATCTTTAATCACCCTTATCTGTTGCACATCCTTCCCATCTCTGTCTCTCTGTCTCGCTAATCTGTACAATTCCTTCTCACCTTCCCTCGTGTCTAACCTGGCATACAACTCATCATATGCCTTCTGTTTGGCCTTTGCCACCTCCCTCTTCACCCTGCTCTGTGATTCCTTGTAGTCCTGTCTACTTTCTTCAGTCCTTTCGATGTCCCACTTCTTTTTAGCTAGCCTCTTCCTCTGGATGATGTCCTGTACTTCCTCATTCCACCACCATGTTTCCTTATCTTCTTTCCTTCTTCCTGCTGACACACCTAGCACCTTCCTACCTGTCTCCCTGATCACTTCTGCTGTAGTTTCCCAGTCCTCTGGAAGCTCTTCCTGGCCACCCAAAGCCTGTCTCAGCTTCTGTCTGAATTCCTCACAACCGTCTTCCTTTTTCAACTTCCACCACTTGGTCTTCTTTTCCAACTTTCCTCCCCTCTTCTTCCTGACCACCAGAAACATCCTACACATCACCATCCGATGCTGTCTGGCTACACTCTCTCCTACCACTACTTTGCAGTCAGTGATCTCTCTCAGATTGGCTCGTCTACTTAGGATGTAGTCCACCTGCGTACTCCTACCACCACTCTTGTAGGTAACTCTATGTTCCTCCCTCTTCTGGAAATAAGTGTTGACTACAGCCATTTCCATCCTCTTGGCAAAGTCCACCACCATCTGTCCTTCTGGGTTCCTTTCCTTAACACCAAACCTGCCCATCACTTCCTCATCACCTCTGTTGCCCTCGCCCACATGACCGAGTCTGCTCCCACCACTACTCTCTCCCCTCTGGGAATACTCTCCATCACCTCATCTAACTCACTCCAGAATCTCTCCTTTTCTTCCAGCTTACAGCCTACTTGTGGAGCATAACCACTCACTACATTCAACAACACCCCTTCAATCTCTAACTTCAAACTGATCACCCTGTCAGACACTCTTTTCACCTCTAAAACATTCCTCACAAACTCCTCCTTCAGGATCACTCCTACCCCATTTCTCTTCCTATCCTCACCATAGTAGAACAGTTTGTATCCCTGTCCAATACTGCGCGCTTTGCTACCCTTCCACCTGGTCTCCTGCACACACGGAAAAACCCGGGCCTCGACCGATCCAGTATGGAAATCGAATTGATGACTTGCATATTTGGTTTTGGCATGTTTTACGCCGGATGCCCTTCCTGACGCAACCCTCTCTATTTATCCGAGCTTGGGACCGGCACAGAAGCCACTGGCTTGAAACCCCTGTGGCTAGATTCGTGATAAATATCTGATATAAATACAGCCTCACATTCATGATATTAAAACTCTTGAACGTTAGAGCTAATGCCAAAAATACTAAACAAATATAAAGTTTACATGTCTTAATTTACATAAAGACAGAGAAAACTTTATTTTCACAATGAATTAAGTTAAATAAATGCAATATTTAAAAAAAAATATGATTTTTTTTTACTTATTATTAATTTTGTGGTGAGCATGGATAAAAACAAATATATTTGTACAATTTGTACAAAAGTTTACACCCTTGTCTTTTAATTTGATATCAGATAATTAGAAAATTATAGTTTGAGATAGTAATTTCAGTCAGAAAGTTGACGTGAAACAATTAGCGACAATGTGTTTTGTTAATGCACCAACACCTTATAAAATGAAAGAAAATTTACTAAATGAATGACAGTAAACCTGTGGCTCAGAAATTACCATACATGCCTGCACACATCTTGTAAATAATCATGGTGGGCCGCCATGGCCAAAGACTCCAGGGCTTTTTTTTGGTCCCAGTCTGGCCTTGAAGTACAGTGATCATATTTTGTCCCTCCTTCCTCTTCTTTTCTGCTGTTCTTCCTGAAGAGTGCCCAGGCCTCAGTTCTACGTTTTCTCATTTAATTCAAAGTAATGTAATTAAAAAATAATTTGCCTCGTCTAAGTCCTCAAAGGGACTGTTATCAGCATCATCAAAAGAACATTCTTAAGATGGATTCAGTATTCAGGCTTCTGGAGAATCATACATGAAGAGGAGTTGGAGAATGTGTTTGTTTATATTTTTCTGTCTTTACTCTATCTATAATAAAAGCTCAAATGGCATTGGATTGTTGGAAATATTACTTATTGATGATGAAGGAAATACAAAGATTTTTTCTGGCAAAAATGGTGCAGCTAGTCTTTGGCCAAGAGTCTTGTTGAGCTCAGATTCAGCAAATGATTTGGCAAAAGAAGGTTATTTATTTTGAGAGATATTTGAGAAACATGAAGATGTAATGTCAGGGTTCTATTTGAAAATTATATTGTATTTATCATAGAACCCTAACATCATTTTAAATAGATTGCTTCTGTTCTTTGTTGAATGTATTTATGTTTTATTTTGCTCTTAGTATTGTTGTTAGTCCTGAGTCAATATTTGTTTTAGGTTTGATGCAATTCATGATTGTTTCATGACTATATTAGTTTTGAATGGTGTCTTGTTTCTTTTTAGTTGCAGTTACTGATCAGGAGTTCTTTGTCACAGCATTTATTGATTTCTCTTCTCTGTGTGTAAGGTTTTGTGTTTTCACTCATAATGCTTAGGATTCTGGTTAGGTTTTCTAGTATTTTATCTGTTATTTATTTCAATTTTTGTATCTGTTCCTGCTCTGCCAATTTGCTTTCAATATTTTAGTTATTGGAATTTTCCCCTGTGGGTAATTTATTTTTAGGTTTATTTTTATGGTAACTTATTAACGAGACACTTTCTTGGACCTCTGGCCAATTGAGTTCTTTTCACACCCCTCTATCAACGAGATGTGTGACATGTAAATTCATCAGATTCTAGATAGCAATTTTTATCTGCTCCACACAATTAGCTTTTGATGGGCTCAAGTATTATAACATATATGGATCCTATATTTGCTATATATATATTCACATTTGTGACATGATTTCCCAAAACTCTTGTGCCGTCTGCACTATTCTGTTCATCTTATGTTCTCTGTCAGTGTTGTCCCCTGCGTGTTTATCACCTCATCTCAATCATCAAACATTCAAAAGTTGAATGGTTTGTATTTGTAAATAAATCATTGTATAGTCACCCCTCCATGTTCATTGACATCTTTGTCAGTTGGCATATTGAGTTCAGAAATTTTGGAGAGTCCGATATATGGCTGCAATAACGTTTTTAACGAAATCAATAGTTGGTAGTACTATTGTTGCCAACTTTAACATTGTGACTCTTGATGTGATGTCTTTTGAGATACTAAAAATTATTTGACAAATTTGGATCAAATTTTATTGCTCACACTGGGATTGACTTAAAGACTGCCAGAGAGCCAATTGGCTGGCATAATGGAATTACAGACATTTTTAAGTGCCACATATGTAATATGTATTTGCAAAAATTATGTTTTAGGTGAAATTCAGCAAATTAAATTATTAAGTAAAACTGAATGAGCAAGAGTTGGTTGATTTGTTGAGATGCACGAATGCTAGAGAGATCTTCATTTCCTATTTGTCAGCAGCTCTTCATACCATGGCAATTAAAGTTTATTACTACACCAATAATAGCTGCATGTGGCCTGAGTGTTGTGGATGTTTGTGGCACAATTTATGTATTAAAAAGTTTATCTTCTAGCTGTTTGTTTTATGTTTGGTAAAAACTCATTTTGGTCAATTAAGCCCCAAAAAAGCACAGTTGAGGGGAAATGTGTTTTAGCCAGATAACTGCTTCCGCGCTTTTCCATATCCCTGAACACTTTGAACAAATTCCAGCCTGACTCTGTTTTTGATGAAGCAAACTGCTCTGAGCGATCCTTGACTCTGAAGGTCTGGTGTCTTCTCTGTCATGTGGACGGGTTGCTTTAATAAATTAACCTATTAAAGGGTAAACAAAACTGGGTTATTAAAACATGCACTGATCTAAATGATGGTGTGATGTACCTAATGAGTGGAGTGTTTAGCATATTTGCTTTTTGACATAAACAGGCTTGACAATTTGTAACACTGATTAGTGCATCTACACCAACAAACAATGCATTAGCTGCTTAAGTATCTTCAGAACGTATGTGTCAATTCAAAGTCATATATTTGATTTGTAATATGTAAATTAGATAGATATATAATTGATAAAGCTCCTAACTAAAATTGCATTGGATTCATTGCATTGACATTTAAGATATCTAAGTGGTTGTGTTAAAGGTTAATTAAGCTTGAGCATGTAAAATATATATATATATATTTTTTTCTTTGTTTATCAATGTGGTAAAAAATACAAACAACCATGAAAAATCATTATCATGATCATTATAATGAACTCCGTTTTTTGCAACTAATTTTAATACACTACAACTCCACCTTCTCTAATGTTGATTACTCCACCTTCTCTAATGACTTTTGCTGCGATGATGAGATAAACTCAAGAGACATATGCTGAGAAATTAACACAACTTTATAATACGTTTTTTTTTAATATGGCCAAAAAGATATAAAATAATACCTCCTCAGTGTCTGGCTTTACTGGTCCTCCACACATGGACCCAAAACCATTCAATCCTAGTTTTAAAAAGGATAATTTTAAAATTAATTTCCACAAGAAGCATGTTCATTCAACAAGGAGCTATTCTGTCAATGAGAAAATCCACAATTGATTGAAGATATTCTTTGATGATGTCTATTTAAAACCACATATTGTGGATTTTTTACATTTTATGTGGTGTGCAACATAGCTTTAAGTTTTAATGCTTTACGACTTGAGGAACACCAAGTTAAAATGTTAAATGTAGCTTTAGGTATAAAATTATATATAAAAAGTGCTTTATGTATGAATTTGTTTGTTGATTAGAAAGAGTCAATTTATTATACCTATTAACCATTTTAAAATGTATTTTTGGATTATTGTATTGGATATATTCTAAATTATATAAAAGTATTATTATTGTACCTGGTAGTGTGTTGGTTATGGAAAGAATAGATAAAAAATAAAAGTTTTATGCTTAAATTTAAATTAACAAAAATTTGCTTGCTCACTCGGAGGGCTCTGTGTCAGAGTTCACAGAATGAGACCGATTAGAATTTTTTAAAATGTCTTTATTTACGCAGTTTAAATAAATCAGCTGACGATCACTGGAATGATGGTGAAGCGCAGGAGAGAAACAGAGACAGTACCCGTTCCAGAGAGTCCCAGTGTCGGTGACGGCACCTGTGACGTTTGACGATGAAGCACCTCGATTTGTAAGTGTAAGTTTAAAAGGCGGCTTTTAAAGGGGAAGATGCTAAGGTCCGAACGCAGGAGATTAGCTGTGCCCGGAGCACCCCATGAGTGCCTGACACTCTGCAGGGGCTTTTTGCTAGCCTCACACCTCTGCTGTTTAATGTTAATTCAGAATTCAGTTAATTCATTACTGTAAGGTAATTATGTGTGACCTGAGGCCATGGTATAATGTGTTTTAGATTTATACTACACACATTTTGGATATGAAAATTGCAATGTTCACATAATTATTAATAGTAAAACAAAAGGTGAAGTAAACATTTTAATGATACATCTTTTTTTTGTTTTTTAAGTTTAGTTTTTTCTTTATGAAGTGCGATACCAATATATGCTTTCTTATTTACTAAATGAAAATTGTTACTTAAACTTTACATTTTCCTCACAAAAATAGACTTCTTTGTACCTTGGAAATGAACAACTAGACTTTTCATGCTTCTGTTTCCCATTTTTACATCTCATGCAGTGGAGTCAAGAGCTCCTCCATCATGAAGACAACTTTCTCCATTTCACTTACAATTACCCATGATGCCCTGTGGACCCTGGCACATCTTTGGTAGTGGTCATATGGGAGGTAAGTTGCTGGAATTGACTGAGTAGATTCGTCCCCCAGTAGTCACAAAAAGCCTTGGATCAATTCAGTTTCTTGATTTTATTAAGGTTCTGTCACACTTCATCTAAAGAAGCTGGCATCTGCTTAACCTTAACACAAAACTCTACTGATCTATGCTTTAAATGAAAAACACCCAAAAGGAAAAATACGGGTTTGCTGTTATCTCAAATGACCTAGATTTCCTCTCTGATGTTAGCAAATCAAAAGACACTTTGATTCTTCATTGCTAATGTTGACTGAGCTGTGATGTAATCTATTATACATTTTTCATTTTGTAAATTGAAAAGTGTAGTATTGAGTGTCAACCATTCACTTATAACAATTTCCTATAAAGCCTTCGATAACTTCAAAGCATGGTACACAATGCAAAAGCTCTCTATTACCAACATCTTCTGGATTAGTGCTGGTATAATTAGATGTCTATTTTAAACATATGCTTGAAATGTAAACTCGGATAAAAACCATTGTTTGACTTTGCCATCATTTGTCATGTATGTACAATTTAATATAATAATTAATCTTTGATTATTTTCTCACAGATGGAAATACATAATAATATTAATAAGATTAATCACTAATAAGAGAGAAGGAATTTTGGATTAGAGACAGACAAGAAAGTGTTTTACACAATAATGTTAAAATAGATAAAAAGCATGAACTTCATTTCTCGGCAATGACAAGGTTTAACCATAAAGTAGCTTTTCTGCATTTTGTATCTCAGAATAATTTGAAGCAAGGCAAGTAATTGAGTACTTGAGTAGTTAAGTACTCCTTAGTATAAAAAAAATACAATCCAGAAGACCACTTGTGCTGATAAGCTAATCTGGTTTACTGGACCTCCAAGTACCCAAAGAACTCCTTGTGCAGAAACTGACACACAGGAATCGCAAAAGTCTAACGATGTACTGTTTAAATCAGATGAAAAACACCCAAAAGAAAGGTCCTCTCAGATCTTAACAAATCAAAAGACACTTTGATGTTTCATTTATAATGCTGCCTGAACTATGATGATTATACATTTTCATTTTGTAAATTGCACAGTGGATCAAGCGTAGACACTTAAGAGACAAGTCTCCTATAAAACCTTTTGGTGATTTCAAAGCATGCTAAAAAATAATCCTAACACTCTCTTTATAAAAAAACATCTTCTGGTTTTGTCATGTACAACTAGCTGTTCTTTTCAAACTTATACTACAAAAATAAGCTAAAGCCATTGATTAAAAAGTTTCTATTTAAGAAAAAAATCTTCATATCTACAGATTGGCTGAGATATTTGCAAAAAACAGTTGAATCGGTTCAATCTATAATTTATTAGTAGTTGTTTGTTTTACCATGTTTTATTGATAAACCCAGATATTTGTGTAGTGGTTATTCCTTTATCTGATTCCAGAGGGTTCAGTGAACTCACACTCGTAGACACTCCATATATTTGGTCGTGGAGGGGGGGACCAGGTTCAGTGATATAGTTCAGAGGAAGTACTCTATAAAAAAACTTTAGAAACACTTGTTAAAACTAGCTTTATAGTGACAATGAAAGTAACCATTTATGGAGTGACCCATACCCAGAATTTGTGCTCTGCATTTAACCCATCCCAGTGTACACACACAGCAGTGAACACACACCCAGAACCATGGGTGCAGCTCCCAGGGAGCAGTCGGTACTTGAGGGTACCACAATTGATACTTGAGAGTTGGCACTTGAGGGGACCACAATCGTGGTTGTTGAAGGTTGGAGAGCAAGTGTGTCATCATTCACACCATCTTCGATCTGGGGATCGAACTAGCAACCTTCCGATCACAAGTCGAGCACCTTAACCACCAGGCCACCACTGACCCCCTGAATAGTCAAATTGAAAATGTTACTGTTTAGAAACTGAAAACTGTTACATTTTAAGTTTAATGTTCGGATGCTCTTGTTTAATCTATGATTTACTGATTCGTGGTACAACTATGTACGCTTTTAACTCTTGGTTATTTCATGTCCTTAAGTAAGTTTTCTGTGGGTCTGCCGGGTTTTAAATAAAAAAATTCCCTCTAAATACCAAGAAGACAACCAACTATTTGGTCTTTATCACTCCACAATCTACTAAACCTACACAGTTTGTTTGCACATCTGCAAAAATGACCAATTTTAAAGCTCTTTTGACACTTAATAACAATATTTTAATAATATCGATTTAGAAAACTAGAGATGAGAAGTTAGATTAGACATGCAAAATGACATTTATCAGGTAAAAGATCATGTAATATGCAGACAGGTTTTGTGTTCAGCTGTGGGCAACTCAACTATCAGTCACCAAAACCAAGTCCTGAATATAGTCCTTCTAGTTTGAAAAGAAAACTATATGTATATTGAAACAACAGCAAGAAATATATGCATGTCAGGGAGAGGGAGATTTATTGTAACGCCAACGTTAAGAGGTCAAAAGGACGAATATCATACATACGCTTCTCAGAAGGCCTCAAACAATGTGAGTTCACCAGGTGGGTACTCCTCATGCTGGTAGCAGCCTGAACCATTCATACAAATAAACAATGCCACACAATATGGAAATAAACAAAAAGAAACAATGAAATACATGAAATTAAGCACCATGCAAAATGTAAATACATAGTTCAAACTCAGAGTTAAGGTATGCATGATCAGTGTTTTGGTTGTGGATCAAAACATTGATTAAAATTGCACTGGAAATGTAATAATTCAAGTACTAACAACCAGGAGCTTAGGGAACACAAGGTGGGAAGTGTCTGCAATGCTCAAGAATGTGCTTACCCCAACAAAGGTGGGAGTACCATACACTAGAGTTATATACTATTCATAAATGCTATCAGGTTCATTTAACACAGACTAATGACAGACCACCATACTGACTATGTGTAACAGACCAGTAAGTGACCAGAAATTGAGTTCCAGGTGGGTGCTTCCCCATATGCTACAATGAGATAATTGTGTCAAAGTGCTGACTAGAACTCATTTTATTTGCTGTTGTGAAACTGCCTGATTGCTCCATCACTGCTTTGAGCGAAAAAATAAGTGCGGAACAAAGCATCCTGTGTTTGCAGGAAACAACACAAATCCTAGAGTGCCAAATCTAAATACGGTATGCAGAGAGGTGATAAGGTGTAATGGTGTTTATTTCAAATGTGGATGTTTGCCCTGCTGTAATAACTGGGCTAGTTTAATGAGATAATTGGCAATGTGCATTGTCCTGCTCTTTTTTTTGGCAGCTGCTGTAGTGTCCCATTAGCCTTCTCTGTTCTGAAGGCATTATAACATTCAGTTTACCGCCTAAATCTAATGTCTCATGAGCTCTTTGGCACGGCAAATTCAATTTCTTTACCGTAAAAATGGTCTGAAAAATCTCATTCCTGCTCATCTCTCTGCTGCCTGCTCTGACAGGCAAACATTGCGGAGGCTGAATACTAAACAATGTATTTCTTTGCAACCAAAAGAAGGGCAGAGTCTTTGCTGAGTTTCAAAATGAATGAAAGAACCAGTGGAGCTCGACTCTTGAGATCGATACAATGGCCCACTTTCAGAGGAGACAGTGTTTTAATCTTCTTGGGAAGTGATAATGCGTTTGGCTGCCCCTTATATTAGTATTCGGCTTTTGAATGATGATCCTCTGCATGAGTGAGCAGGTTTCCAACACAAGCACTGTATTGTTTGTATTGTTTATGACATTCTTTGTATATCCTATATGCTACTATTTGTGTTCAAGATGACAAATGCTAATAAGAAATGATGAAAGGAATCCAAAGTAGACAGAAAAATGTTCATGAAAAAAGGACAGCACAATTTATTGCTTAAAAAGAAAAATGAGGAGAAAGAATACCAGATACAACATGATCCACATTGAATGCAGATGCGTCTGTTTGCATACAATTAAAAAAAACTCAAAATATGCTTCAAATAACAACATCAATGTGGAATAGCAGTTTTTGGGAAATGTAACTTAAAATATATAAATAAAGCATTACTTAAAAATCAGAAACTTAAATATGTATTAGGGGGTGGCAAGCAGCTAATAATGTAAACTGGAATTCTATTCTTACCTGCAGTAAAGTTCGTTTTTTTTTTATGACAGCTCTACACACAGACACATGGCTGGCAATTTTGGGTATAATGTCTGACAGGAACTTTTTGTGCTTTAAATTGGAACACTGTGTTGTCAAAGCACTGAACCTTTCCCATGTTTGTGAAAGGCAGTGTGAGATGTCACAATCTCTGAAATCAAAGGCAAAGAGGAGATCATACAGTACCTCACTCAGATCAAATAAACCTCAACAGAGCTTAAACAGGAAGTGGTATTTCCAGACACTGTGTTCTTATGCAGCCTTTTAGCTCTTGAAGTCCTTAATTGCCTACCTTGTGTTTAGTGCCTAAATCCCTTGATAGACCACTAAAGGGAGTCTTAAATTAAGCATTCTCAAAGTTTAGTGAGAATATTAGAGGCTTTTCTTCTGGCGAGCTTTTTAAAATGTTCCAGACGACAAGTAATGGTGAGATAATCCTTTCAGAGATGGTTTTAAAAGGATTGACAGAATTTTGAAGATGCTTTCACCTTGGATAAACTTAGACATCAATGGAAATAAAATAGACTTAATTGTATTTAAGTTAGATCTGTCTTGTGCAAGCTTGATGGTTTGCCTCATATTATTGCTATATTTTTTTCAGAATGTAGTTATATTCATATTTTTCAGTGTATAGTTTATTCACTGCAATGGCTTCAGGTTTTGGTAAATGTTACAATATTATGTATGCATAGTATATACCTAGTGTATAGCCTTATATCTGAACAATTGTATACATAAATATAAATAATAATTTAGCCATTTTTAAAAATCTTTAAAAAAAATTATTTGATCAGAAAATCTCTGCTGTTGCATGTTGTTATATTATCTTTTTGTTTGTTTGTTTGTTTGTTTTTTTCACTTAATTGCGTGTTGCCATGATCTGTCAGTGTTCGTTCATATAGTTTTCAGTCTTGAGGGGACAGAGGCTTGACATTTGCCTTGTGTAAAGTAGTCACTTTTTTTCTATTCCATTTTCCTATTTTTACTTTCTCCAGTCATGTGGTTCAGCTCACATGACTGGTAGTGGCCATCTTTTTTGTTGTTGTTGTTTATTACACATGGCCCCTTGCTGTTTTCTGTCTAATAGTTTTTCCGGCCTACTGGATTCCTTGTTCAAGTGAATTTCTGAATTTCATATACTAGACTAGATGCTTATCCTCCCTTTATTTTGGCCCCTGGTTGTTATGTTCCTCATGGACATTAATGTTATGCACCATTTAGCAACCACAATGACCTGGAGTATGTGTTCTTTATTTTTTTTTTCTAGTTTATGTGTCAGACTTTCTCTCCATCATGGATATTTTATGTTATCTCCTGTTTAGAGTTTTTAATATTATGAATTGTTAATTTATGATGTTCTGTTCTGTTAAGAATCCTCCTGTTCTGCATCTTGAAGTTCGCTACCAGTTTTTTCCTGGCACATGGTATGTAAATGATTTGTGCATGTTTATCTCGCAACCCCTTCCCTTGAAACCATTCCACCCTGTGCAAAATAGGGGAAAGTTAGCAGAAATTTAAAAACTGGTTATTTAAAAACAATGGAAGATTTTCCGCTAGTGAAAAAAAGCAATTCCAATTCCTAATACTTGTTTTTTTCAGAATATGTTTTACACATGACAGTGTGCGTAAATGCAATGTAATGTGATTTTTTTTCCCCCAATACCAAAGCTTGCTTATTAAAAGTCATGTTTTTTTTCAATGTTCAAAGTTTTCAACTTAGTTACGAAGGCAAACTGTTTGTTCTGAGGCTGTTTATAAAAGTATGCTTTATTCATGTTACTCTCTGACTATTGCAATTGGAGACTGTTGTATTTTATTGCTGTGCTTCAATTTGTGGTTGTGTGTGAGTTTATAATGACTTATAATTTTATTGCTCAACATTTCTCAGATTTTATTTTCTGTCTTTCAACATTATTCTATATGATTTCCTTATTTTTTTTACATTGAGATTAAATATGTAATTGTTATAATTATTATTAAATAGATAATTAAAGCTATTTTTTGTAGAATTTTACGCAACAATCTACATAAAGAATTTTCGAATCTGATTGGCCACCATTTTTAATGCCTGTTTAAATGGAAAGATTTGGATTAGAGATGGTAGTTGGATTAGAGAGATGGTAATTGTCTGAGTATAAATTTAAGCTGGAGTATGACCCCAAAATTAAGTTGTCTTGTGGATAGAAGGCATACTAATACTTTTAATAGGGTAATAACTTTTAAAGGAAAACATTGGATCCAGATCAAATCTAAGCATGTTTCCATTAAATCCATAATAATTATGCCTCAGTCGTATGCCTCAGTGAAATGTGCCTTCATTAATAGCAGATGTACAAAGATTCACAAGTTTCTTTTTTCAAGATTCAGAAAGACTTAAATCAAAAACTTGAAATTGAAATGAGAAACCATTGACAGACTCATCTCTTCCACCTGATTTAGTTGATAAAATACTGAATCTTAAAATTATTTCACGTTAAATCGTTTACCAATCTTCTGTGCAAAAAATAAACCAAAAACACAATTAGATTCTTGTTAATTTCTCTCTTTAAGCTGAGCAGAACTTTTAATGTGAGCTTTTTAAAAATCTCTTCAGTCGATGAGCTTAAATCCCCTCCGGTTTCCCAGATAGCAGGAATATTCTCACTCTTTAAAGGGCAGACACAGTTAAAATAGCACGTTTCACAGACTGTGAAAAAACGATATTCAAAACCATACCTACAGCCTCTGCTTGACAGTGATAACATTCACTTTGATGAAAATCCCTATAGTGTGTTTAAAAGATGTTAAAGTCAAGCGATAGCAAAAGGACCGGCACACCCGCCTCTGAACTATTACCTGTTGAACCCATTTGTACATTGTCAAATTCACATAATTCAATTATCAATGTTTGGCATTCAGGAAATTGAGCAGATTTGCTGCATAAAATAATGGAGTAAGTTTTATTAATTTCATTAAACCAAATAGGTGCACTGCACTCAGAAATGTGTTTTCTTCCTGATTTGTATCTTTACATGTATATTAAGTGAAATAATGGCAGATGAAAGAACTAAGTTGAGTGTCACAGTGTTCTCCATGTGATAGAAATGTCAAACTATTATATTGGGTATGAGTAATAATGAGGATTTTTAATACTATTTCATCAATCATATTAAATGTGTGTTTAAGTATTGCCTGCCTGTGAGGGAGGTGACTGGTGGAGTAGGCGGAGTCTCCGGGCAGTGATGGGCATGTCCCTTGGGAGGGCATAAATTAGGGTGCACGGAGACTTTCGCCCCTCTTTCCTTGCTTTCTCCATCATTTCTAGTTCTTTCAGCTTTGATAGGGCATGGTTTCAGTGTTTATTTAGATGAGAAAATTCCGTAACATCCTAAAGGAGGCAGCTTCAGTATACTCACCTTTAATTTTAGCACATTTTTATATATATTATTTTTAGCCCTTGCTCAGAAATGCAAAAGTTTACACTGTTGTTACAACCATTCGATAACATCCACTGATGCTTCAGTTCACTGCTTAAATGGAAGTGCAGCAGAATTTAAAGGATAAAAAGGTTTTATTGTCATTGTAGTTTTACAATTAAATTTGTTTGGTAGCTCACAGAGGCCAGCAGTAAGTAAAACAAGAAAGCATTTAAAATAAACTTAGTAAAAATTTATATAAAAGAATACATTTAGAAAATGAGAAGGCACTTAGAATAGTAATAAGTAAAGATTGACGGAATAGATATGTAACAGTATTTATAGTGTGCTAGTTGAGTGCAAACATGAATGTTTCATAAAGTGTCTAAATTGGAAATATAACAGTGTTTACAGTGGTAATTTGGTGCAAACATTAATGTCCAATAAGTGACTTTGTGCATTACTGTTATGCTCACACAAAGGGAGAAGACGAGGGAGATGCAGGTAAGTGAAGTTTATTTACAATGGGTTAGAATACACAGTTCAATGGTATTCTGAAGACAGGCAGACAGGCGACTCCGTAAGCACGGGTCCGTTCAGACACAAGAGTTCAGTACACAGTTCAATGACTTCCCTTAAGATGCTCTCTCTCTCTCTCTCTCTCTCTCTCTCTCTCTCTCTCTCTCTCTCTCTAACTTCCAGGAAGGGACAGGCAGGCTCAGACAGACTATACAGGTGAATCTTCAGGAGTGGTGAGTCTCATGTAACCTTGATCCGGGACAAGGACGGAGTGAACTGGGTGAGTATTTATAGTGGTGGTGTGATTGAAGGACACAGGTGCGGGTGATTAGTACTCAGGTGATGGTTCTCAGGATTGGATAGGTGCAGATGGATCATGAGGGGTGTCGGTGCAGGTGCTGGGTGTGACAATTACTAAATATGAGCAAATATATATTACACTAAAAATAAATATATTTAGTGGCGGATGCAAGCAGGGTTCACTGCATTATGGGATTGATGTCCAGCTGCTCCCACATCAATGTATTTAGAGAGAACTGACTTGTTTATTAGGTTAAAGTTCAAATAATTGGGTATTGACTTCACCAGGAGAAGGTTAATAAATATGGGTGTTAGGGTGCAGTTCATTTAGCGTAGTAGAGTGTTAGGGGTAAAGTGGTACCTCCAGAAATTTTTTATATGGAATAACAGATGTTTAAATTAAAAATGTTTGGGTGGCACACCAAAAACTTTAAGCTAGCTTTTCAGAATTTCACATTGCTGTTGTAAATCGACCTTTTGAAAACTTAGTCTTAATGAAATGCCTAAGAATATATTTGTATTTTATCTTAAAGTAATACGTTTGATGTCTAACACAATAAACCAATATAAGATCTACACAGACACTGTAACAGTGCAGTTCACTTTTTGAGTTGCACAATTCTGTTTTTCTGGCTAATTTAAAGTAAATAAAATTGATCTCTAGATATCACTGATCAATATTTTTATTGTTTAATTTTTGTGTATATTTTCATAAATTTAATACATTTAGTTTTATTGCGCAGGTCATTCTTCATATTCGTTCATGAGATGGGGTCTATGAATAAAGGAAAACAAACTAGTTATTCTCTCTACTCATCTAACATCATACAACCAAACAGTCTCACTCTGTCCTTCAGACAAGATCCTTTTGTTCAACACATCTCTGGATCAACAGAAAACATCAAAATATCCTGACAAATCTAAATTCATAACCTTCTCTCTTCAACCTAAGCTCTACACACTCCTGTGAATCTTGAATCAGTCTGGTTAATCCTGATCCCGGGCTGATGTTCCTGAAGAAGCACATCTGATATACCTTTAAAGTGCTTCTGTTTCCCACAATGCTTTTCATATAGTCTACAATACAGTTGAGTGTGAAAGATCTGGAAACTTTTAAAAGACTGCAAAGAATCAAATGTTTTATTTGTTATAAATTCTGAAAGTATTGAATAAATTGCTTAGATGTTCATATAGCCACCGAGGCAGACACAATGGAGATGATAATAAATACTTGCTGCTTCATCATTGCAGTTTCCATTCACTTCTGCCATCTTCTTCTATTTCTAAAATGACAAGATCGTATTTATTAATAACATTCTCATATTGACTGTCCTCTTTCTCTTTAATGGCCTGCCAAATATTCAATATATATTTTATTTGCATCACATATTCCCAACTCCAAAACCATATTTAGGACTGAAACTGACACCCTTCACCCACATGTATTTAGTTATTTATTTTCTGCCCATAAGACTTGCTTGGCGCTTCCTGTTTCATTTCCCTCTCTTTGAAGTGAATGCCACCTTCAAAGACTGGAATTAACTGTGAGAGCTGATGCTTCAGATGAGGCCCACATCAAAAGAGCATCTGAAAAGACTTGCAGCAGTGTTACTAGAAAAATCCTGCCGACAATTTTGAGGAAAAAGCTTTTCGGAACAACAGCATATTCTCATAGACATTGGCCTCTGGCAGTTTTTGTGAGAAAAGTGGTGCATCTAAGTAAAATGGGCCTGACACGGCAGAACATACAGTGTGTGCAGGCTAAGAGTCAACAACAAAAGTGTTTAGAAACATGGATCCTTTTCTGAAATGCAGTAAACTGAGGAAACAGACAGCCTTTGGAATATGCCGTAAATGTTCATTCAGTCATCTTGCATGCGTAATTTTGATTTCTAATTGGGGTCACTGAGATCAGCTGGTCCTCTGGATTGATAGGGTTCTTGCCTGTCACGCTCTAAAGATGCCTTTGAGCAACTTGCTCTGAAATCAAACTTCAAAGAACTTCATTAATGCTAAAAGAAAATTATGTTGCTCTTTTACAGTGGCTTTAACCATAGATAAAGAAGAGTCGCTAACTCAGTGTTTACCAACAGCAAACATGAAAGATATTTTCATCTCAGCTTTTATTTATGACACCTTAAAAGAACAAAGTTGAAACAAAGTGCTCACATTAAAATAACAAGCTAAAATACTCATGCCAGTGTGAACAAAACTGAAATGGCTAATGTGCAGGGCAGTACATTCCGAAGCTTGGTGCTGCCACTAAAAATAAGAACTATCCCCATTGAGCCTACAGCTAGTCCTGGGTACTTGCAGAAGGATTGTAAAGATCTTTTGAGAGACAAATGCTCAAATATAAAGAAGGAAACATCAGCTGTTTTTGCATTCTCTTTAAAGTATCATAATCAATCTGATGGCCAATAAATAATATTTTGAAATTTAATTAAAATAAAAAAATAGACATAAAAAAACACACAAAAAGCTAAATTTTGCAAAAATAAACTAAGTGTTTATGACATGTTAATGTAGGCAAACTGCTAAGAATGTACTGCAAACAGAACATCTAAAGGCTTCTTTGAGTGTTTAATTGAACAATTTTTTTGGCTTGAGTCGTGTTCATGGTGGTTTTATAGCCCTGTCTAAATATGATACAATTTATTTATTTGTTTACTTTGTCCTTTCGTGTTGCTTTTGTGCAAACTTTATTGCATGACCAATAGTAGACCAGAGTCTTTTTATTTCCTTAAGTTTCTGATTAATCTTTATTTTTGTGAGCTTTGTATATTGTATTACCACTTACATTGTTCGTGGCCACATGATTGAAGTTTTGTTTTAGACATCTCTGCTCCACATTGACTCCTTCACTCAAGACATCTGTCTCTGCGTTTGGGAACCAGGGCCCTTTTAGACTGAGAATGTGTCATTGGTTCTGTTGTTGCTCATCTCTAAAATCCCAGCAGTTTTATGTTCATACAGTCTTTTGATCCATTTCAGAAATGATTATGTGTATGCTTCACCGGACTCTCAAAGCATCAGCAGTGAAAGACAAAGAAATCTCTTGCGTTACCTCAGCAAAAAAAACTTGAAGAAGCAGTGTGTTACATGTGAATGCTCTTTTGCAAATGTTTTTACCGCAGCCTCCAAATTTGCACACTTACAATGCAGTTCAGAAGATGCAAATATACTCTTTCTGTCATGTTGTGCATTCGAGTCTGTTAATACATGTTGAAGCGCACAAGAAACTTCCACTTTTTAGCAACATGCCCTACCCATACCTCTATAAGGACCCCTTGGCCGCGGACCATTACTGGTCCATGGGTCATTTGGCACCGGGCCGTACAGAAAGGATATATAACATTACATTACTTCCATTTAATTTATTTTGGAATCTGAATGATCTTTTATTTTGATTAACTACCCGATTCTCTTAGTTTCATCAGTCTATGGGACTGTCTATGGGTTTAGGCGCTCTTCTCGGTCGCGTGATAGGTTACCACTGAAATGAATCCCAGGAGCTAGGAAAATGAGTAAAAAAACAAATGTCTTTGAAAAGTTTCTTTGTGAAGGGTAGATGCCCAGCGAGGAGACAGTGGAACAGCCTACAACTTCCAAGTAAAAGAAAGCTGCATTTAACAGACAATATCAAGAGTCCTACTTAAAATACAGATTTATCTCGATAGGAGATTCCCACGCACAAAGCCCACTCTGCATAATATGTGGCAACCGACTCTCGAATGAGACAATGAAGCTCACAAAACTCTTGTTAAGAGGACTCTCTAGTAGCAAACAGGTAGAGTGGATTCACGTTTATTATTATAATTAGAAAATACCTAACAATGTTGTCCTGTTGGCTTCTTCGGACCTGGACCTTCAGCGTATGTTGGGGGCGGTTTGCAGCCGAGTGTGAAGCGGTTGGGATGAGGATCAGCACCTCCAAGTCTGAGGCCATGGTTCTCGACCGGAAAAAGGTGGCCTGCCCTCTCCAGGTCAGTGGAGTGCTCCTGCCTCAGGTGGAGGAGTTTAAGTATCTCAGGGTCCTGTTCACGAGTGAGGGGTGGATAGAGCACGAGATCGACAGGCGGATCAGTGCAGCATCTGCAGTGATGCGGTCGTTGTATCGGTCTGTTGTGGTGAAAAGGGAGCTGAGCCGAAAGGCAAAGCTCTCGATTTACTGGTCGATCTACGTCCCTACTCTCACCTATGGTCATGAGCTCTGGGTCATGTCCGAAAGGACAAGATCCCGGATACAAGCGGCCGAAATGAGCTTCCTCCGCCGGGTGGCTGGGCGCTCCCTTAGAGATAGGGTGAGAAGCTCCGTCACCTGGGGGGAGCTCGGAGTAGAGCCTCTGCTCCTCCACATCGAGAGGAGTCAGCTGAGGTGGCTTGGGCATCTATTCCGGATGCCTCCTGGACGCCTCCCAGAGGAGGTGTTCCCGGGCACGTCCCACTGGGAGGAGGCCCCGGGGAAGACCCAGGATGCGCTGGATAGACTATGTCTCCCAGCTGGCCTGGGAACGCCTCGGGATCCCTTCTGGGGAATTGGAATTAGTGTCCGTGGAGAGGGAAGTCTGGGCATCCCTGCTTAGACTGCTGCCCCCGCGACCCGGCCCCGGATAAGCGGGAGAAGACGAGACGAGAAAATACCTTGGTTTACAAGCAGGTCATATTACATTATTTTGTTGTATTTATCCACCACACCTCAAAGACGTTAACATTAATATAACATTGTCAGACATTAAACTGGTTCATGGCACAAACGAGGCTGGGGAGTACTGCTCAAATCTACCGCAGGAATTGTTTTTAGTATGCGTTTCTGGAAACAACAGGATTGCTTTACATGTACCGTTATCAGAGCCAAGTGTTTTTGGAAAAAGGAAACAGACCCTAACAAGGTAAGACTGATCAGAAGGCCAGGCAATGTTAACAAATGTATTTTTTTGGCTAAGAGGTGAACTATTATTATTTACCTATTTGGCTAGAAGGTGAACTGTTTATTGACGCGGAAAGGTTGGTCGTCATGCAACCGAATGGTTGGCGGTTCAATGGATCCCGCCAGGTCCATTCTCCCATTGTGGCCTTAGGAAAGCCATTTCACTAGCATTGCCCTGTATGGATGTGTGATACTGGTGGGGTGTGTTTGGTGGTGGGCAGAAGGCCATAGGCACAAAATGGCAGCCACGTCCCAGGACAGCTAAGGACTACCGAGGTAGTTTATAACCACCAGTGTGTGAATGTGTGATGAACAATGCTTGGAAAATTGTGAAGTATCTTTGAGCCTTTGGAAAAGGGCTACATAAATTGAACACTAATTGAACTATTATTATTATGTATTACAATTAATGTACATTGTACATCAGAAGAAGCTTTTGTTCAGTCTTACATTTGACATGTTCCCTCTTTTTCCATTAATACACTCCATCCATCCAACACTACATATTGTTGTTATACCTTCTTTTGCAAGTGCTTACTACTGTTCAGTAAGGCTTACCTTTTTTCTTTCCTTTCCTGTTCAGCAAGTCTTTAGAGGAAATAAATTATTTAAGCGAAATGGCCATGGCTCAACTGTGTGTAGACTTGTGAGCAGAAACTATATTTCCCAGTAACCTTGATATTAGGTGACAAAACTGCGTTGGTACTTACTTACAGTGATGGCAACAAATATAAATCTCCCTCAAATTAGTTTTATCTGACCCCAGAATTTTTAAATCTCACAAAAAGAATCTATATTTGGAATTAAATATAATAATTTATTTTGTTAACATAAACCTTAAATAATGATCCTTAAGGGCACTTTGGACAGCAAGAGGCAAATGAGATTAATCACCCCATCTCTCTGCACATGCCTTCTAAACAGCAAGAGTGAGTACACTTTAAGAGTACCTCTACCTTTGTATAATATGTTTGAAATCCATTTAAATGGACACTGAATGGACCAGTGACTCTTCACAGTAGTGAAATCAGAGGATGATACAAAGATTGTCAAGTTAGAAGCTTTAAACCTACTGTGAAATCGTATTCACGCTTAGTCCTTGTCTTTTGTCATGCAGTGTCTGAAGTGTCCACTCCAGTTACCATCCAGAGATCTGCTTTCAGAGCGAATGGACCTTCCCTTCATCTTCTGCAACCTCTAGAGGTCAGTGGCAGTTTAAGAGGACAGAGCCGTCCTTCAGTCCTCAGCATGTGATTGTTCATGGTTCAAGCAGTCAAATATGTTTTTCATTATTAGAATTTCGTTATTAGAATTTTAAAAAGTAGTGAATTTATAGTCAAGTCCCTAACAAGTTTGCCAAAAAAATGGTACAAAGTAAATTGTCTGCCACTGGCATATGGTGAAACACAGAGGACACGTACCATACATGAAATGCATTGCCCTTATCAGGAGATATTTCACCTATGTACCAGTAATTCGTTGTTTTGTTTTGTTTTCTGGGGCCAACCAAAACTACTTTAGTAAACCAAATACAATGTGTGTCAGAATTCTAATTTTTATAAGCATTTATTTCATCAATGGGTCACAGTTTTACATCATACAGATTATACAAGGATCTGTAACAATTTGTTACCTTGCATTTACAGATAGTCAGAACCTCAAAGAAGTAATCAAACCACCCATGTTTCATGTAAATATGTTTTATGTATTTATAATTGTAAACACAATCAATTCTATGAATTGCCCACTGCAATTGTTCGTGACCCATTTGTCATAAAGAGCATCTATAGTGGTAACTACTAGCTAACCAAATCACAGCACAGAATCTAACATAGGACAGGTTATATTTATCCCTTCATATATCATATAAATATAAGCCATTCACACGTTGCTGGTGTAGAAGGACTAGCTTTGCACTGATTCATTACAACATGGAGTAATAATGCTAAAAACTAGCTAAGCAAAGCGACCCACAGCTATCAAAGAAAGGTTATTTACTTTATCGCCAAAGTTTAACTCCATCATTTACGTGGGGCACAATCCAAAATAGAGCCAAAGTACTTACGCTCCACCAGCTCGACCAATCAGAATTTGAATTAAGAAAGCCTTCACAAAGGGCAATTCGTAGGCAATTCTCACTGACAATGTTCTCCATTCATGGTTCACTCGATAAATTGTAGTGCCAGCAGCACTCAATTAGCCTTTAACCATAACTCTCTCACCACCATGCTTGACTGTAGGCCACTCGTCACCTGGTTTCTGCCACATGCGCTTTACTTCAATATAACTGAACCTTGTGGTTAACTTGGTGTTTTTTTATATTTGTACATTTCTAAAATAATAGTTGACAAAAATGAACAAAAATGTAAAGAATATAAGACTTTCCTCCACACATTATTTTTAACAACACTATTGCCAGAGTTGTCACAACACAATCAACAAACTTCCTATGGCTTAGATTGTAACGTGATCCCAAATAGGCAGTGTTTAAAGGAGCCAATCTTCCAGACAGACATTACATTCTGGAATTCCATTCTGTTGTGTGAATGGAAAGAAACAACAATATCCTAAACAATTGTGATTGACAGCCAAAAATGTGACACAGGATATCTGACACAAGCTAAATGTATAGCTCTCATTCTCATTAGCTCAGGAATCCTCTGAGGATTAAAGTGTCAATGGGGAGATCCTTCTGTTTGGCAAAAATTAAGACTATTCAAATTAATTGATTATTTTAAGTTGTGTTTTAGGTGAATTTTGTCAAAATACATTTGCTTGAAACACATTTGAAATCATATGCTAGAAACATATTCACATGAATTCGTTCCATTACACCTCTTTGTCGACAATCTCTGCAAAACTCTCACAGCTAGAAAAACTGAGTGAAATAAAAACAAAAATAGTTTGATATTGAAAAGTGTTGTATTGATTTCATATAGTGTTGAAAAACATTATGATATAATTTGCATAAAATCTGTTAATCTGTTAAAATGTTGAATTTGGTTAAATTAGATGTCAGATAAAACAACAAAATATCTTATGTGAATAATGCTTTTAAAATAAAATTATTCTATTATTATTATGCACATTTTTTAACTATGGGGATTGTGTTATCTCTATAATTTTTACTCTAATATAAAGAAACTTTTTTTTTTTACTCTTCAGTTGGATCAATTTAAAAACTGACAAATTAATAAACAAAGAAATATTCAAAAATCTACTTGTCACCAAGTGCAGTTTATATGTTTCACATATTTTTGTGACACCTATTGATGTGGTCAGATTCCCAGCATAAATGACTCTATATATAAAAATAATGATAACTAAATGCTATAGTAAAAAGGTATGTTTTCTATTGACTGATCTTTACGGTGGATGCCTATATGGTTAAAGTTCTGAATTTGATTTTCAACAACTCCACAGTGTATAGGTCCCAGGAGTCCCTTTTTGTCTAGTGACCTTTTAGTCTCTAGCAACATCTCTGCACATCACAAGTTGAGAAAAAGAAGCCCTAAATAAGGGTTACAAAACACTAAAACATCATCATAAGAATAACGAATTGAGCAAATACTGAGTCTAGCTGCTCTGAAAGTGATGGAGAAATGTTGTCCTGTTCAAATCTCATGTACATCTCTAATATGGGTTTGTTAAAACCAACAGTGTCCATCCCAATCCCAAGCTGATTAGATAGCTACACCTGATTAACAGTCGTTCTTCTATATATTATGTTGCTCACAAATTACAAGTTTACAATTTGCAGAGGAAGCTGAAAAACTACGTTGCCAATACAGTGTTTTGTGAGAACACTGACTAGCACACTTTTATTCATAATGTTTAAATATCCTTCTTTCTGATGATTATTTTGGCAAATGTTAATATGGCATGAATTCATTTTATTGGTCACCCTATTTTTATTTATAAAACCACCGATCCACAGCTATATTTAAAGAATTGCAATGGAAATTCACAAGGTTGGAATGAGTTACAGCATGAGCTGTTTCTCTGCAAGGCTTGCTGCAGGGCAGAAGCAATATGGATAAATGAATCATGGAGCAAAAAAAGAGGTAGCGAGAGGGAGAGGGAGGTTGAGAAGGTCTCTGCACCTCTTCAGCATTCAAATCCATATAGACTTTTTAAGCACCCATGCTTCTTTAGGGAAGAAATGTAGAGAATATGGTCATTGTTCAAACACCCTTTTGATTTGAGCAAACAATACACTTAAGTCCCAAAGACTTAAAAATGCTGAATTTTGCTGAAATTGAAATTTACGTTATTTGTTATTGTAGTATTTAAATCCTACAATAATCTGAAAATCTGCACCAAGAACCTATCCAGATGGGTGTGCATACAATTATTACTTTCCACAATTTCACCGACATCCTGTAATTAACACTGCTAATGTTGTCCCTCTCCTTATCACATTATCATATCTCTACATTTAGAAGAAGAAAAATGGTGCAAGCAGAAAAAAAACATTTAAATGTTGTTGTGATATGATGCTTAAGGGAGCATGTGTCTATAAATCTATAAATAAGCAAACACTCTATGTTTAACAATCTCCAAATTACATTGATCTTTGTTTTTAAATCATATAATAAGGATTCAAGCTGATATTTTTGACATTTCGTAAGTTTTTAAGCGAATAAAAGGTCACATGTTGTATGAAAACAATAAATCATTGGTGAGGCCACATTGAAATGAAAAAAAAAAAGTGTTTCTTACAGTAGTGAGCATTTCTTCCATATTGTAAAATGATTGGCATGCAGTGAAATTCTATATAAAAACTAAAAGTGTCCTGTCCCGACCGGCCTTTCCACAATGAGTCTGCTAATTCTATTCCTTTCTCTCTGATCACTTTGTACTTTATGGTGAGCTGTTTTTGATTTGTGCTGCATATTGACTGTTTATTGGTGTTCATTGTTTTAATGCTTTTTAAGTGTAAGGTGTCTTAGAGTATTGTGAAAGGCACCAACAATACATTTTTCTTCTTGTTCCTCCTTCTCCTCTGAAAAACGCAATGCATTCAATCTGATAAAAAAATTTATTTAAGAATATATATGGTACATAAAATCAAGCCACGTATTTGCCTTTTATTTTTTAAATAAAAAAATAGTTTCATTTGGATCAAAGATTTATTACATGTAACTGAATTGCGCCATGATTCCCATGGTACATTTGCAAGTATATATATAAAAAAAATTGGGTCCTGTGACCCAATGTATTACATATTATACAAATTAAAGTCATGCTCAGAAACGTATGTTATCCAGTTTTTTATCCAGAATTTTCTGTCAAATTTTTAATGGTTTGGGCTGTACAGTGTTAATTATTAGTTCATGATTATGTCAGTATTATTAGGTGACGACTTTGCTTTATTGTAAGGTGTTAACACAAAAATAAAAAAACTTTTTGAGTCATTGTGAAAAACAAAACTATTGTGAGATAAAAAAGAAAACAGATGGACTAAATCAAAGCTGATATTTTATAGGAAATTACTTGAATATACTGGACTAATATATTAATTCACTAATATATATATATATATATATATATTCTCATATGAAATGTTAGAAATGGATCATGTACTATTCACATGTTGTTGGCTCTTTAATCAAGAGAAGTTCAAATTAATCAGTTCACTTCATTATTAGCTCATATTTTAAAACATTTATTATAAAACTGAAAAGAGTAACAATTGAATTATAAAAATAGTTGTAACTAAACCCTGATTTAGTGAATTCTAGCAGATGTTGAGGCGAAACACCTGAATGAATAATGTTCACTTGGTAACAATTTTGGAAATGTTCTAAGACAGTTGCTTCAGTCATACATAAATGAATCCAGCCGTAATTTTTTGAGAATAATAATCCTCTTCTTGATGCTTGTCATCATCAAACTTCAGTACAAGGCCAGAGTACTTAACTAGAAATCAGTCGTTTTAGTGGTAATCTAAAAATCATGGCAACTGCATGGTGGCATAGTCGGTAGCACCATTGCCTCTCAGAAGACCAGTTTGTGACCAGCTGGGGTCCTTCCTGAGTGGAGTTCCTAAGTTTACAATTTTCCTTTCTCATTACAAACTGAATTAAACCTTTTGGGTGAGCTGAAGAATCTTCATTTGAATGACATTTATGCCTGAAGATGGACGGGTGACCTGTCAAGGGTGTATTCCACCTTTTGCCCAAAGTGAGTATCTTTTTCAACATTGGCAGAACACTTGATGGGTTGCTGGCACAACAAATTGCTGTTTTCAAATAGATTTGTTTAAAAAAAAATACATTGTTTCTCTTTCTCAGTGTTGGAAAGACGTTTTCACACTGCATTACTGAGGCATTCATTCGCATTCGTTCAGGTACTAGTCTGCAACTAAGACTCAAAATTGCGTAGTGAAATTGATCAAATCCTGCAGTGTGAACTAGGCATTAATAGTCTGAGGATAGTTGTAATATCCGCTGATGTCACATCTGCTCCCCTGCTGTGCTAGCCAACCTGCGCTCCCTAGAAGTGGAAACAAAGGTCTACTTCAAGCATCATCTACGACTGCTCAGCTAAAACAGGCTCACATTTTTTTAATATTCTTAATACATTGAGCCACTTGTTTTTTTTTGTTTGTTTGTTTGTTTAGACGTTTATGATTTTCACGACCACGTGCTTAGTTCACAGGCCAAAAGCTAATTTCCGCTTTAGCGGTACCCGCCCGCTGTCAACATTAAACCTCGAAAACATAAGTCAGTCGACATCTTTACCATAAACCGTTAAATACCAATTGAAAGCTAACGTAAATGTATATAATCAACTGAACCCAAATGATTTCTTTCTTTGACAGGCTAAAAGCTAACAAACACATGCAGATCTTGTACTTTGCTATCGAAACAGTCTCCATATCTAAAAAACATGAACAAATTAAAAACACCAATTAGGTTAACACCAACAATCTGATCAATATAAAATTAGACCATAAATTATGCAACTCATAAACATGCCCTCTAAAATTTGCATTCATAAAAATCAGATCTCTTACACCAAAAGCTGTAGTCATAAATTAACTAATCTCAGAACTCAACCATAACTGAAACCTGGCTCACTCCAAATGACTATTTTAGAATAAATGAAGTGAAACCCAGAAATTACTGTTATAATCATGAACCGCGCTGTTGCCACAATATATAAAAATACCCTAAACACAACCAAAAAGACAGAACATAAATTTAAATATTTTGAAGTACGTGTGCTCCGTATTACACTAGCAGTATCAAAACAAAGATTTGCATTCTCTGAAACATTAGCTGTTGTCTACAGGCCACCCAAACACTATTCTAGCTTTTTTCAAGAATTAGCTGATTTTGTCACACATCTTTTGATCAAAACAGATAAAATACCGATTTTTGGAGACTTTAACATCCATATCGATGACAAAAAAGACTTGTTGGGTATTGCCTTAACAGACCTCCTAAATTCCAGTGCGTTTAAGCAAAATGTGGCTGGAGCTACTCAGCGCCTAAACCACACTCCAGATTTGGTTCTATTTCATGACATTGATCTCAGTGACATTGTTATATTGCCTCAAAGTGAGTAAATCTCAGACCACTATCTTGTATCTTGTACTATGCATACTGTAAAAATTAGCAATAGCATTCAACGCTACCAACTAGTGAGAAACATAAACCAAAATACTAAAGAAACATTCATAAGAAACCTACCAGATATTACTCACCTTTCTAGTGTACCTGCAGATAAAAATGAACTTGAAAAAATGTCCTACAGTATGAATAATACTCGTGCTAGCACCCTAGACACTATCCGAGATGGAAAGACCACTCCATGGTCTGATGATAATATAAAGGTGCTATAAAGACAAACCAGAAAATATAAATGGAAATGGAAAAAGACTTGATTGGAAATATTGAAAATTGCCTGGAAAGAGAGCCTGTCTAAATATAGACTAGTATTAAAAACTATTTATATATAGTATATACTATCACAAATGAATAAAAACAAATCAAAATAACCCACACCTCTTATTTGAAACAATGGCTAATCTATTACACAGTCAGACATCGACAAATACAAATACAGCTATAAAATTTTGCAGCAATGATTTTATGAATTATTTCCCAAATAAAACTACATCTATTAGATGCAAAATCCCTAAAACTCATATTCAATCTAAGCACCTTAGCTCAAATTCTATGCCTTTGCCTCACTTGCTGCAAAAAGTTTTCAATATTGACCTGAAATACTGAAAATAATCACAGCATCTAAATCAACGACATGCTCTCTCGCTCCTGTACCAACAAAATTACTGAAAGAATTGCTACAATTAGCTCAAGAACCATTCCTGAATATTATAAACTCATCTCTATTGCTAGGTTACGTTCCTAAACAGCTAAAAAATGCAGCAATTAAACCACTAATCAAGAAAATGCACCTGGATCCTTCTGAGTTATCCAACTATAGGCCAATCTTTAACCTTCTGTTCTTGTCAAAAAAATTAGAGCAAGTTGTAATAGCACAGCTAAGCTCCTTCTTACAGAAGAGCAACTTTTATGAAGATCTTCAATCTGGATACAGAGCGAATCACAGCACAGAGACTGCGCTGGTTAAAATTGCGCAAACACAATAGCAGTAGAGTAAAAAGTTCCTCAAGGATCTGTATTAGGGACCCATCTTATTCTCAATCTACATGCTGCCCCTTGGCAAAATTATTAGAAGACATGGGATTAGTTTCAATTGCTATGCAGACGACACCCAGCTCTATATCTCAGCAAAACCTAACAACCCAAAATATCAGAATGTGTCGCTGATATCATTGATAATTGGATGAATAAAAATGTCCTAATGCTAAATCCTGATAAAACAGAAATATTACTTATTGGCTCTAAAAAGCAATAGCAGAATTTAATTGCAGTTTTAAATATGGAGCTGGGGTGAAACACTGTTAATTTCTCCAATACAGTTAACAATCTTGGCATTATTATAGATAGTGACGTTTAAGAACCATATCTCTTATATTACTAAAACTGCCTTCTTTCAGCTCAGGAACATTGCTACAAGTACAGAACATGATGTCTATCGTAGATGCAGAAAAAATAGTGCATGGTTTCATCACCTCCAGAATGGAATATTGTAATTGTATGGTAAAACCCCAAATTGTAATGCTTTGTTAGCCGGCTGCTCAGCTGCCACGCTACAAAAATTAAAGTTAGTCCAGAATGCAGCAGCTAGAGTTCTCACAAGAACAAAGAAATTTGATCATATTACACCGGTTCTGTGCTCTCTTCATTGGTTTCCTGTACAATATTGCATTGACTATACGATACTGCTCCTTGCCTTTAAGGCGCTGAATGGTTTGGCGCCAGCCTACCTGAGCAGTCTTTTATCACAATATCTCTCTTCGATCGCAAGAACCAGGACTGTTGATTATTCCGCAGATTATTAAATCCACCAGAGAGGGAAAAGCGTTCTCATATAGAGCTCCGAAGCTCTGGTACAAACTCCCGGATGTTGTCCGGAGCTCTGTTACACTCAGCGTGTATTCCCATCATTTAGCACTTATACTGCAGCTGATTCTGATCATCTGTTTTCACCTGTTGTCTGTTACCTTTTTCTAACCATTGTTTTTAATTTGTTAGTTTCTGTTTTGTCTTTGTTTTGTCTGTTTTCATCTATGGATCTTAATTTTGTATATTCTTTTTGCTGGGGAGGTGACTAGCACCTGCCTCAGTCAGCAAAGCTCCCAGGGACCTCATAGAGGGAACTCCCATTTACTCTACCTGACACACACTAGGACTTTGTGAAGCTGCTTTGAAAGTAACTGCTAAAAAAGCGCTATATAAAAACTTAATTGATTGATTGATTGATTGATTGATTACTCTGGTTTTGGGTGGGCCTTGAATCAGCGATGTAGATCAAGCAGTGTTCTATATAGATAAAATTGATATATTCCTTTGCTATGACAAATCAAAACATTTCTATGTAATATCTGACAACTTATTCTCAGCCTCTGAATTGGACAGAGACTTATTCCCAGCCTCTGAATTGGAAGTGAATAAATGGTACAATCTATATTATGCAGCTTTGTTTCAGACTCTGGACAGTGTTATGCAGGTGCAGCTTTAAATATGGCAAAAGAAATGCAACCATTTGATTCTTCTTCACGTTTGTATTCCTTCTCATGTATAGTCTCTCTCTGATCTGCCAATGTCTGTGTCACTCATAACAAAAAGAAATGAATTCCTTTCTGTCTTGGAGATGAGAACACCTCATGTTCATGGATTTCACCATCAGCCCATTCAGTGATGCACATTTTGTTACATGGAAATGATCTTTAACCTCAACCCTAAAATATCCAAACTTTGAAATGTCAGCATTTCAATCCAACAGCTTTTGATTCAATTGCAGGAAACGTTTGGGTCATTATTTGAAGCTTGCTACATGCACAAAACTGGATAACTCAAATTGCATGCAATCCATGAAAAAAAAATTCTCAACCATGGCTCCAGTCCAGCAGGTGAATGAGAAAGGTGAGGTATAGATTAATAAAAGATCATCATCCAAGCCAGTAGCATCATTCAGGTATTACGTATTTGCAGGACCAATTTTCCAAAAACTTTCTTAAGCACCTGACCATCTTCAATAAGGACACGGATGTCAGCAAGTCGTCAGCGAATGGGTGTCCACGAACAGGGCAAAGTCTCATACAGAAGTAGTCACTTTTGTTTCATTAAGGTACCAGTCTTGAAAGTGTGCTATCTGGTGGCGTCGAGCAAGGAAGTTACACTTTTTTCCTTCTGTTATTTAGATACATTAGATAAGCTGCGTGCGACACTTGTTTTTTGTATGATTTCGCAAGTTAGAGGGGCCAGTTTAGAATAACCCCATTTTGTTTGATAGTTTTGATAAGGGGTTATTTTACACATTTAGTAAGCTATTTCTCAGTTTTTTTTCCACAGTCAAATTTTGTAGACTATTTTGTTTTAATTTTTTGTCCTGTTGTTCTCCAGTTTTGAGGGCTATACCTTCACCATTTAAAATGTTACACAAATCTTTATTTTAAATACCATCAATTAAAGTTTGGAACACTCCTTTAAACAGAGGGCTTAAGTATCACATGTAATCTTTTTTTTAGTTCATTTGTACCAATTAATCTTTTCAGTATCAGAATAAACAAACCATAGAATTTGTAAAGATTTAGATTCGTGACATCCTCAAACTGAACTGAAAGGAAGGAACTGTCCCCTTGGGTTCACTGAATTTTCTTTCGAAATAGACTGTAAGCTCTGACACCTGCGCTCTGTGAGCCTTAAGAGATAAAGAGATATCTGATGAACATCACACCATGGAATTTTTCACAGCAGGATTTCTATAACTTTGGATAATCAGCCAACACCCCAGAAAAACACATTTTACTTGATAGTGAGGTTTTTCTACAGATTTCACTTTTTAGCAAACAATCTTTCTACAGTCGAGTACACCTTTTGTATTACAAAACTTTTCTTGCAGTCCACATATTTATTTAAAAATTATGTTAAACCTTTAATTTAATCCATTAATAGGGAAAAGGATTCATGTCTGTTTTTCAAAAGTTTATCACACTAACTGAGAATCTTAAAAAATGTTCAGATTGTTGCACAGTAACTCACGAGTTCGCTTACATAGAATTAGCCCAGAAAATGCAAGCGTATGTGGCGAGATTAAGATAAGCATACTGGGCGAGCTGTCCACGGGAGGGCCTCGAGGCGAGAAGCGATCCGGGCCCGAGAACCCCCCCCATGAGATGTGGAGACAGGGGTGGGCGGAGGGAATTTTGCATTTCATCGTTGAATTGGAAGTGGAGTGGTTACGGTTTTTATCTCTTGAGCGGGCAGAGGGATTGGAAACACCTGTAGATTGTTCGCTAATTATCTGATCGCTCCTCCCGAAATTGCGTTCACGGAACTTTACTAAAAATCTGATTATTTTTGCCTAAATCTGACCTGTTATATAAATGTTCAGTGTTTGTTCTTGGATGAGTGCACTATTTTAATTATTTTTTTTATTCTGTGTATGTGTTGTACTTGAGTTGTTTTGCAATGTCCAGGGCCATGGGCAATCTTTGTGTTATAGTGTGGTGCTTTAAAAATGAACTTTGATTGATTTTTCATGATAATTGTCAGGATTTAGTCTTGTAATTTGCAGTCCTTGGTTTACAGGTCATTGATAGTCCGTTTCCTCTGATTTTACCTTTCATTTTATCACTGTTTGTTTATTCTGTTTCCCTTTTTCTTTGCCACCTCCAACCACACGGTTCGGACCACATGACTGATGCTGGCCATCTTTGATTTGTTTTGTCTATGTTTGGAGCTCATGGTCTTTTATTGTTTTCCTACCTTTCACTCACCCTTCTAGTTTACTAGTCAATGATTTCAGTTTGTTCACCTGGTTTTCCCTCATTATGTTTGATCAAACCTCATTTATAATCTTCTCTTAGTTTTCTGTTCTTTGCAGGGACATTTAGTAATTTTTTGCAATTTTTTCCCTTTTGTGCTGTTTTCATTTATAAATTTTATGAAGTTGATTTCTTGATGTTGCTGAATAGGTGTGTCTTTCTGTTTCATACAGACTTAGTTTGAATATAGTTTATTGTTTTCCCCCTCATGGGTTTTGCTTTGATTGCCCTTTTTTCACTGGGCGTGTTATTTGTTTATTTAATAAAAGATTATTTTAATTTCAGGTAATTGAGGTCTGCTCTACTTTCTTAGCCTACCCGGCCTGACAATAATCTGATCAATTTTCCTAATGATTTCCAAAAATTAGACATAAGTTGATTTCATATGACACTGTTTAAGGAAGCTATTCAGATATAAATTCAGATATAAACTCTCAGCACTATATCTGCCTCCAACATTATTTAGTATTTTCTTTCTCATTGCATCCCATTCTTCTACTTAATATTATTTGTGATATTGAACAGCCATTTACGTCAACAAAGTTATCAGTTATAAGGTTTATAAACAGAGAATTCAAAGTGCCATTGTCTCCTCTTCTGGGCAGGTGTTTCAAATCTGTATTTCTGTAAAGATGAACATCAAATAGTTTATGAAAAGTTTTGTCATCACAGTCTTTATTAATCCAAATATTGGCAACAGGTGTATGCTGCATAACTTATGAACCAAAATGTTTGCATAACTTACTTACTGATGAATAGTGTTAAATACCAATTTAAATAAAAATGAAGGACAAGAGCTTCCAATCTCTTTATTATTTTCATAAGCATTTGTACAGAATTCTGATGATCTTTCTGTGAATGCAATCTCCCTTCCTATCCACCCACAAGCCTCCCCCCAGCCAGGCTTCAAAGATCGCTCCTTCATCCTCCAGTAACAAATCTAAGCGAGGAGGGCGGGCCTGCAATGAATAGATTCCGATTGGCTCCCAGTTCTTGAGTGTCATGTTCAAACAAGTTCTTAAAATGGAGGGTCTTCTATGGAGGGTTTTGATCTCTGAACGAAGAAATACTGGCTGGAGAAACAATTCACCAATCACAATTCTTAATTCACATAGTTTTATTACTAATGTAAAATATTAAACTTATTATAGAAAATTACTTATCCCTTACTCAGTTCTTCACTCAATTACTTCACAATCAATTGTGCTTCACAATCAATTACTTTGATTTTTGTTACAGTTGGTCATGAAGAGTCTAACCTTACATACATTTTTAAGTTTTTGTAAATATGGCAATTATAATGATGAACCTTGTGCATTAATTCGATTTAATTGAAAACTGATGTAACTGATTTATACGGATGATAAAGCAGTAAAAATAGTTTTCATGATCTACTCACCTCTCACAAAAACCAGTACAAGGAAAACACTGAGAGTAATGGTGACTTTCACAATTTAGATAATACAGTTTAGTTTCAGAAGGTTTGCAAACATTTGAAAAAAAAAAAAACCTTGGGAAAGTTGCTCTTGAGAGTCATGAAGTGAATTGCGTCCTTCTCCACATCCAAAAGAACATTGCCTCCCAAACGACAATCACACTTCCTTTGAACGTGGGAAGTATGCACATCCCAAGATTGTTTCTCCTTTTTTACTCACTATGATAAGACTTGCCTAAAATCCCCATGTGACGTTTTGTGAAAATGAAAGCCTTATATCCCTTGTGTTTCATTTTAGAGTACAAATATGAATAAAGAATGAAAATCCAGACATTACATTTCATTTCATTTCATTGTATAGTTGGGTAAATGTGTTTTTTTATCTGAAAACTGAAAGGATAATAGCAACATGTCTGTCTTTAAATGCCTGGTAAAATATTTCAGAAGTAACAATGCTATATATATATACACATGCATAACTAAAATTCATGATTATAATTTTGTTGTCTGCAAGTGCAATAGCTAGCTCATGTTGGGAAATGTGTATTTAAATCATGGAGCAAGCTGCGTATATTCAACTGAATTTGTTTGTTTTTATCACTAAAATGAATCCAGGTTTAAAATAGTCACATAAACAACCTTCTTTCCTAATGGAGTCAATGTGTGCTTTTGTAAGAATTAATATGGGGAATACAGAAAAATATATATGTATGTTTTCAAACAGTGTATGTTAAAATATCACATGATATGATGATAATATGTTTACTTTTGTTACAGGACATTCTTTCAGTTATTGACAGTTACAATCATGTAAAATTGCTAGAGAAATGTTTATCAATATTTATCTGTAAGTTATAGAGAAAGTTCAGCATGAGTTCAAAGTTAAAATACATGCCTTTACTATACAGTAAATGGGGATTTAAGAAAGACTGTTGAAGTGCATATTCTGTTTATTTTTTAAATATTCACACTATTTGTTTTTACAGAGTTTTTAAACAGTTTTTAAACAGTTAAGATATGTTGGTGTGCCCTTTTGAATGTAAAATATGTCCATGATTCTGAATAAAAAATTGGCATTGTAGGTTAAGTTTGGCATTAGACAAAAACATAAAACATTTTTTTTAAGATGCCAGTATTGTTCCCTCTGTCAATACAATTTTTAGCTTCTAACTAGGATGCTATGATGCTTGAAATGTGCTCATCATTTGCATACCTTGCCATGAAGTGAAAATTGTGACAAAGAAGAATGAAGAGAGCACCTCTAAATGTTTTCAGATCCCCAAATGACTCTCTTCTCTATTGACTATAGCAACCTATCTACTGCAAATACTTTACTAAGGTCCTTGGCTAAGTCTAGTCACTTGGAAGTGATTGCTTTGGCTCAGCTCAGGTGGGAGGGAGAGGGTGGGGTGGAGGCCATATCAGTCAGAAAGTTAGAAGTGGTAAACTGGGCATGGACACTGTTTTTTTTTTGGCAATTTAAACTAAAGTATTAACGTTGAAAAAAAGTTTGAAAATTTGAAGGAAAAAAAAAATGGCAAGAAACTATTGCAATGAGTTCCAGTTTGTTTGTTTAGGCCAAAACGTTTGTTTTCTATTAAATCTTAAACTTAACGGCTCCACAATATTTCCCTGAAAATGTGCAAAAAAAGGTTTTACTGTGTAGCTGTAGATGTCAGACAGGAGAGAGCGACTTTTGAACAGTCACCCCTTTAAATTTTCACTTTAGCTAAGAATTAAAATAAAAACAGAAGAGTAGACTTTTCCTGCAGAAGTGTTATGCTTTCCGTTATTAAGGCGCGAACCTATAGGATAAACAGGTCATGTGTTGTTCATTTTCAGCAAATTTACAATTCTAATCCCAATTTTAAATATTTGCATGAGTGAAGACTTGTCTCTTTGTCATGAATTGTAAAAACTAGAACTGGTAGCTGCTCATTTTTGAAGACATGTATTTCCTTTATTATTCTTTTAGAATCATAACTCATAATTTTTTTTTAAGCAGAATGTAACATTAGAATGATTGTATCATTATTGTGGAAAGTAAATATAATGAATATATCTGTCTTAACTATAAGTCTTTTTCATTTGTCTTTCATTGAACATCAGAAAGCATTTGTACTTACTGTGGTCTATCATTCCCATCCTTGCTGTGTCTCTTCCATCTTTGAAGTCATAATTTTTGTCTTTATGGAAACACAAATCGTGTGATCTATTTTAATTTTGAAAGATGTCAAAATCGATTCGCTTGTCAACAGCGCAATTTACAGAATAGGAATGAGCTTTGAATGGAGCACTGCCTCCACTTATCATGCAAGTAGCAGTTTGATGACCTCTGTGCATTGTTTTCTTATACACACACATCTCTGCAGGCTTTTATCAAATTGTACATCTCCAATTATCCCGGCTGAAATTCTAGACAGCGCATGATGGTGTGCTTCTAAAGGAAATTGCTGTATGTTATACCATTCCACTTATTGAACAAACAAGCAGCACAAATACACCAGCAGCTCAGACATCCAACTTTTAAAAGAGAATTACTCCCTGTTTTTGAGACACACACAATACTAAATACCTCACAGACTGTTAGATTACTGTATACCAATAGATCAATAAGGGCCGAAAGCAAAACCAGGAACAAATCAATTGAAGACGAATGAAAAATCTCAAGGTTGTTCTTTAAACCTCAGCTGTCAAACAACTGAGATCTGGCATGGCACATCCTGCCAGGTAGCAGGAAGAAATCAATACCGGATTGCATTTTTTGTGAACCTGTGACCTGTCACAATATTGAGAAAGCCATAATTAGTTAATGAAACAAAATTCACAGAAATTATCAAATGGGGTACTCAAAAAGGTCAAACACAAGGGGTGATTATCAAACACATGGACAGTTTTCTAGAAAATAATGGTGTTATTTTTTGCTTATGTCAACTCTTGATACACATTCTAATCTATTTTTTCTTCAATTTTCAGCAGCCTATTAAGAGTAATTTCAAGAAGTATTTGTTGTTAAAGTTCAGTTCTCTATTACTTGGATGCTAATGTTGCTGAGTCTTCACTTTGCAAAGTTTATTCGACCCAACTCTGGCTTCCTCGGGTTAGTTTTGCTTAGCCCATGTTCCACAATCAAGAAGTCTTGATTCCAAACAAGCGTTACAGTTTGGCACCTGTGAGCCAAGACAACCCCAAGCCTTAGGCAAGATAACTGAAAATGTCATGTCTGGCCCATATCTTCTGTGTATTACACATGGTTTTACATCTCCCAGTCTATGTTTGCCCCTCAACCAAATACCAATCAAGTTTGGCCTAATTATATTAGGCTGAGCATGTCGACACCAGTGTAAAAATTCATCATTATATATGGCATTTAATCACATTTGTATGACTCCAACAAAAGAGTTTTATCTTAATGTTTTTCTATTATTGGACCCAAATGTATTCATTATTTAACAAAAGCCATGTTTTAGTTTGACCTTGTAAGGAAATGTGATCGATAGATGTAAGTTTGTCTTTCTATAACCGGAGGGTTGGCAGTTCAATCCCCGCTAGGTACGTTCTGCTGTTGTCATTCTGCTGTTGTCTCTTTGGGCAAGCCACTTCACCCACATTGGCTTGTATGGATGTGTGTGACTGGTGGGGTGTGTTTAGTGGTGGTCAGGAGGCTGTAGCCGCAAAATGACAGCCATGTTCTGTTACACTGCTCCAGGGCAGCTGAGGGCTCCCAACGTAGCTTACCACAAGAATGTGAATGTGGAGTTAATGAATAATGCTCTGAAAATTTTAAAACTTCTTCGAGCATATGGAAAAGTGTAAATTATTGTAGTTATTATTATACAGTCTAAAACTTGCACGCTAGATGTGTTTGTCTATGGCTCTAAATTTGTCATGGCACTATCTGTGGTTGGTTCTAAATAATACTTTTGACAGCCTGTGTGGAACGCTGCGAAATAGCCCACATAACTTCTCTTCATAGCATTCAATTACCTTAAATAATAAATGTATTTATGCACTTTTGGACAGACAACTAACATTAAATAGCATCACAATATTAGAGCACCGACTGACTCAAAAATGAAATTCCACTCCCTTAGCAACCCTGGACTCCAGAAAAAAAAAAAAACACAAGTGGTTTAGACTGGTTTCTCGGTTTAAAAAATGAACTTGACGTTTTTGGTATTACACAAATACTGAAATTCTTTAAATTAATCAAAAATCTAACTTCATAAAGATTTATATTCCATCCACCAGCTGGATGTCACTCATCAGCTTTCCAAGCTAAGCCTTGGAATTAGTGAAGGTCATTGTTAAACAACTTGATCTTTATGAACTTCATTGATCTTCATTTCCAAAGTGACCCAGGAATAACAGGTCTGATTCATTTGTTATGACTGCACTATATATATATATATATATATATATATATATATATATATATATATATATATATATATATATATATAATTTTTTTTTTTTTATTAATTTTTTTTTACATTTTCATAGTCAGAAGGACAGTATTCCATGTTGTAATATGTTCTATCACTGTTGAACAAAATACCTGTATCAATGGATATTTTTATTACTGTATATACAGTTATTTTATGGTTTTTTTGTGTGTTTGAATTTTTCTTGCATCTTAAAATGCCCCACATTTTGTTTCAGATTATGTTTCATAAACCTTGAGTCCATGCATCTGTGAATATTCTATGTTAATAAGCCGACGATAATAAAGCAACCACCTTTAGCAAATGGCCTTCCTAATAGCATAAACCCTCTCCTCCCCAGATCTCATGAGAAGTGTTCATTTGAATACACTGCATATGCTATTCTGTTTTTTTTTTTGGGTATGCGAACAATGTTACCTTTTGATAAATCTCCAAAAGGTTATTTCACGTTTCTATCCAATTAGGAATTCTACTTACATCCAAAGGGCATTCTTATTACCCATATTAACTAACAGACTGGCATTACAGACAAAACCTGTTATACAAAATTAATATTTTTTCCCGGAAGCCAATTTAGCATTACTTGTGGTGTTTGTGCACTGTTTGAGGAAACCGAGACATAGAGTTGTAAAGTCATAAGATATGAGTGAAGACACAAAACCTGTAAGTTGGAACTCAAACTTGGAGTGTCCTTATTTAGATGAAAAAATCCTCAACAGTGTTTCTACGAGACAGACGTCATATGCGTCAAACACTTTTGTAAGGTTCACTGTGTGGAGTTCAATGCTGTGTGAACGTCTTCACTCATGTTTTGCCTTTGGTTGTAACAATGGCTACTGAAACTGAGTAGATTGTTTAAAGTTAAAGCATTTCAACATAGAAAAACATTACCTACTGTTATATTTCTGCAGTCTTCACTCACCACATTCCTTGTTCCTTTCGGCACCACACGAAGTGCAAACAATCAGTGCTAAAACAGTTTATGGAATGAATTGAGTAAAAAACTATATTGGTTAAATTTTTTTGAATTAAAGCTTGGTGTAAAAATTAACAACTCTTGTGCTGGTTTTTAAGGTCAGCATATTATGCAGAAACATGTAAAACATCTGATTTTTAATTCTATACCAGTGATGTTTTTTCCAGCTTTAGTCTTAGTCTTTGAGATAAAAAATATTTTAGTTTTAGTCACATTTTAGTCATTTCAAAATGCAATGGTTTGTCATGATTTAGTAGATGAAAATTAGAAGTGTTTTAGTCACCAAAAAGGTTTTAGTCTAGTTTTAGTCAATGTAGAATAATACTTAATTTATAAAAAAATTTATTTTAATAAGTTATAACACTTTATAATAAGTAAATTAACACTTTAAATATTAGAAATTGTGTGTATAAATTTATTTCATTAATTGATTCTCCATGTCACATTGTGAGATTGCTGATAGGCTTTTCATTAATAAATACAATAAATACAAATAAATACAAATCAACTAAGGCTTAAGAAAAATAGTGTTACCACAATAATTTTTTATAATTTCCTAAAGTGCAATAAACATATGTATGCACAAAATATAATTATATATATATATATATATATATATATATATATATATATATATATATATATATATGTAAGTGTGTCTGCGTGTGTGTGCGTGTGTTCTGTTTTTCATTTTGACGGATATATCATCCATTCATTATTTTGTTATTTTTGACCACCAAGCAAGCCTTTTGTTGACACTGCTGCTGTGATCCTGTGAACGGACTGTGACTGGACAAGGATAACAAATGGAGCTGAAAACTTTTATTTTTTTGAATGACAGATTACATCCACAAATCATGAAACACAACATTAGGATTATTGTTAATTCTCGTTTTTGTTGATGAAAATTTGCATGCATCTCAAAGAAAGACATCTTTTAAACAAAGACATATGTAGCTTGTCAATGCCTTGGTATCGTCACAAGAAAAATGTTTCTCAATAAAGGAGACTGAGAGCGCTTATCCGCTTAATCTTTTGAAAATAATTCAAAATAATTGATAGCTGCATTACTACAAACAACACAACTGTGTTTAATCAAGTTTAAAAAAAGTAACTGTTAATTTATAAAAATCAATCAAATGTATTAACACATTATTTTTTTGACAGCACTAATATTAACTTAATTTTCAAATTATCTGCAACCAACTCCCATTTCATCTGGGATTGTGACAGAAGCCTGGATGGAACATAAACCAAAATGATATCACCATGCCATCCTTGATCCTCTTTCTGCCATGTGCCCAGTGGTTTATCTCCTCTACTAAAAGTAGTAAGAAGGGTGGTCTGCAGGTGAAAAATACTTCAATTTTATTATCTAGGCATCACACGCCACCTGGTAGACAAGCCATTTTTCTTTTACCGAGTAAGCCTGTGGGCTGGCTGTGATTCCCAGCTGAAATTTTCTCCAAGTCTGTGAGGTGTGTCTTGCATTTTTATCAGAAAAGGTACAAATGACTCAACACAGAATCTAGCTGGCCTAAATCAACTTTCCCAGATTTCAAACCATATGCAGATGAAGAGACTGTGTTCAATGCAACAATTAAGAAGCTTAAATTGAATTCTGCTGGTCTTAGCTTCAAACCACTGTGGCCATCCCTCCAATAATTTCTCAATTTAAATTAACAAATGATCAACCACTACGATTCCTCTGGTTTTCCTCTATCAGGCCTGCTGCTTACCCTCTGTTGAGTGAACTTGCTAGTTATTTTGAGGTGAAACAGAGTTTTTTAGCTTTTCATTATCTACAAGGCAAAGTTTATTTTATCCAGCTCCAATGTCGGAGCAGTGCCTCTTCAGGCACTGCACAGTTAGTCAGGATGCAGTTAGGCTCCACGCTTTTTCAAGCTGCAAAACAGCTTTCTTTCAATAATGTAAAATTCTAACTTGACAATTTGGTATTTGCACGTGGGTTAAAATACTATGATGACCGAGAGGTGCAAAACACATTTACAAATGAAAAAACAAATTAACATTTTAGAAAACACATTTACAAGTTACAACTTTACCTGAAATGTAAAAGTGTGTTGCAACTTGTAAATGTGTTTTTTAAAATGTTAATTTGTTTTGTCATTTGTAAAAGTGTTTCACGTTATGTAAATGTGTTTTGCACCTCTCGGCCACTGTAAAATACTGAAATGTTTGAGCATGATCTGGATTGTTTTCTTTCCTTGTAAACTAAAAGTTAGTTCTTGTAACAAAGTACATTTTTAAACATTTTCATAGTTAGAAGGGCAGTATTCCATGTTGTAATATCAACTTTCTCTTCTCTGGAAACCAATAATCTGTTCAGCTTTGTGTAGTATTTTGAATTGTTATTTTTATTATTTAACACAGAGTGTAACTTGATTTAATACTCATGCGCAGGTTGTCCTTCATGTTCCAGGTACTCTGAAAAAGCCAGACCTTCAGGTCTTGTATGTTTGGCAGCTTGTTTCAGTTAAGACTCACTCAGGAAGTCGTATGACTGACTGGTCAAATAACCAATTCTATGTTGTTTAGCATAGCGTCTCATTGTGGGGCATGAAAATGGTACGACAACAACTGATAACATGAAGTTACAAAAATAGAATAACAATCTTTTGTAGTTGATAAAAAGGGAACATATCTAGTAAAATCATTCTTTCTTGATCATACAGCTATACATAGTTTTAAAGCGGAATGAAAATTAACATGACACTCTCTTTTCAGATAAATTCAACCAATCCGAACATCTTAGGATTTTTGAGGCACTGCCATACAATTGTACAAAACCAATTAGAAATTTAGCTAACGTTCTGTGGATGTAACGTCTGGCTGAGACTATCTTCCACAAGTCTTCAAAAAACTGGAAGACGCTCTTTGAAAACCCTAACTACGTGTTGTCTGACAGTGTTCCAAAAAACTGGACTCCAAACTAGATAAATGCTACCCAAAATTATACACCTTTCATTAAGAAACAAGTATTTCATATAAACTGATGGACAAAGTGAGTGAGTTTGACTTCTTAACACCTCCTATGGCATCAACTGGCACAGTTTTGCTAAAGCAGAAAAGCTACAGGGATTCGGGTTGAGATCTGGTATTCACAAACTCACGTGATTATGTAAACTGCCTTTGTTAGTTGTCTAATTTTAACCCCACACACTAGCATTTTAGAAGGCTTCCATATTACACTTGTATTTCTAAGCCCTCACCTCATCAGGAGAGAACTCCATTATCTATGTAGTGAAATGCACAGAGTGTGGGGTTAAGAACCTCTCAGTGGGAAAACTTGAGATAAAAGTTCTCAAAAGTATTCTGGGGACACAAAGTACTTTCTTCATTTCTTGTAAAAAGCATAATTGGACAAATTTGCAAGTGGAAAGCAAACGTTAGTTCTTGTTGTTATGTGCGGTTCTCGGAAACACAGTGTGAGTTTGCACTCTTGCTGAGTTGCACAGTTAGAGTTTGCTACTATGTGCACAAGAAAGTCAAGGCTTCTGACTTTTGAATAATTTGAAGAAGCAACACAGAGGCTCAGCGTTTTTGCAAGTGTTTCACAATGTCCTAGAGCCACAGATGTCGCCTCATGCCAGAGGCCTTTTATTATACAGAACAGAAAATTCCATGCTGTAAATGGGAACCACTGCAAATTATTCTTTGTCTGCTTCTCTGTCTGCTCTCTTTCTTCATTTGCTCTGACCTTAAAATAAGGATGGTTTAATCAATATAGATTCCATTGTATTGTATCCAGTTGTACTTGTCATTTGTGATTAGAAAATCTTGAACTAAGGTGTTGAAAACATCATTGAATCATATGAATATTGTTAAATTTAAAAAAATTGTTGAATTTCAAAAAAAAGTCTTTGATGTCTCAACAATGAAAATAAAGTCCTGCCTCACTAGTCTAGCTGCACAAGTGTGTGAAGGTCCCTGTCTGAAACTTTCTTCCTGTCAAGATAATATTTATTAAAGGCAAAACATTTTTTAAAAAGATCTGAATGTTCATTGTGATTTCCCAAAATCCAATTTGTTTGGTGTTTTCCTTCACACTACAATTAAAATAAGCCTGCTATCACTCTTCATTGTAAATAGAATACAGCTCTGATGTGATCCACATGTGTAGAATAGGGAACTTTGTTGCCCAGAATAGACTGTTAAAAGAAGTAAACATGGACTCTATGTACTCTTGTGGCTTTGTTGTAAAAAAAATCTTAAAGATTTAAGATCAGAACACACAATACCAGAAAACTATGACAAGTGAGGTAGCGATACAAAATATAGGATACTCATCAGATTAAGGACTACATATGAAATCACAGCTTTCAATTTACAGAAGCATGGAAATCTCCCATAACCTAGGGAGCAAAAAAGACGGTGCAGTTGTGGAATTACTGTAACCAGAAGGTTGGTGGTTTGATCCCCGCCAGGTCCATTCTACCATTGTGGCCCTGGGTGAGCAACTTCAGCCTGTATGGACGTGTGTGACTGGAGGGGTGTATTTGGTGGTGGTCAGGAGGCCGTAGGCTCAGATTGGCAGCCATGTTCTGTCAGACAGCTCCAGGGCAGATGAGGGCTACCAAGATAGCGTATTACGACCAGTGTTTGTGTGGTGTGAATGAATAACGCTCCAAACATTGCGAAGCATCTTTGAGCTCTGAAAAAGCACTGTTTAAACTAAACACATTATTAGTATATTTAATTAAAACCACTAGTCTATGTTCAAGGTTGATGTAAGAGTAGGTTGAGGATGAACAGAAGACACATTTTTAGTGAACTATCTCTTTAAGAACTGTCATTCTAACACTGGCAAATGGCCCACAGCTACTTAGTGTGTTCCGTTTTACCAGACGATGTGGCACAGAAACCCTCACACTCCGTTAAAGCCTCTGGTCAAAGCTGCCAGCAAGTGATTGATGACACTCTCAAGACCCAAATTTACTTGGAGGAAGTTGTATCTATTTCACCAGGGTCCAAAAAAGGGCCATTTAGTCGAGGTGAAACTCTAAATAACATTGAATAATCTGTTACTGTCAAAGGGATTTTTCTAGTGTAAATTCATATGGATAAATTTGACCACACACTGTGGTCTGATATTTTTGGAAGGAGTATGGCACAGATTTGCAGACTGCCTCAAAATGATTCTACTTGCTGTTGTTGCTTTTGTTTGCATAATAATTACTTCCCAAAATAGTTTTTCCTCAGCTTTCTAGAAGATTTAAAAAATTTAATCAATTGCATTTGTCATTACCAAACAGATTTTGATTCACTTCACATCATAAGTGCATATCACATGTTTGTGTTTCAAATGCAGCAGTGCAATTCTGACATATGCAGTTAATTCTTTAATCCTCTCTTTGTGAGAGCCTCTAAATAAAGCCAGTCACACTTGTGTTGCTTTTTAGAATAAATGTGTTGTGCGGAACTTGAAAAAAATAAAATAAAAAGTACCGATCTCCCTGAATACAAGACATCACCATTAACTAGTTCTGAATTAAAAGTCATATTGTGTGGTTGTGTTAAGAATGTATTTTTATGTTTTTGATCCATGGGATCATAGTTATGCAGGTGGGTATCATTATTTTAATGAAATAAAAATAACACCTGGCTGATGTCTATGAATAGGAACATTAAATTGTGTTTGATGATGTTCAATAATTTGTATTACACCTTCAACCTTTGTATTTATTATTCTCCTCTTAGGTTAAGTTGAATTTACTTAAGTTACTTTAAATGCAGAAGACCTTTATGGTCAAGAGTCTTGAAACATTTTAACTCAATCGCCGGATATCAACATCAAAGAAACGGCTTGGAATGAAGCGGGAGGAGAAGAGGAGAGAGAGAGAGATAGAGAGAGAGAGAGAGAGAGATATAGAGAGAGAGAGAGAGAGAGAATAGAGAGATATTTTAAAGATATATATTTTTGTATTTTAAAGATATATATATATATATATATATATATATATATTATATATATATATATATATCTTTAAAATATAAAACTGAAGTTGCAAACAGGAAAACAAAACTCCTCAATGGAATAAACAAAACAGTAGAGCAACAGTAAACTATAACCAAAATTCTCTTACTAGGAGAAAAATGAAGAAACATGAAGAAGAACTTAGGCAGAGGGGAGTGAAGTGGCCTCTAAAGGTTGGGAGAGGAATTACTGCATATGACAAATGCAGCTTGTTTTTTTAAGTTTCTAGGTTGAATTGTGAACAAACTGTAAACTGTAAGACGCTAGCAACCATGCAGAAAACTACAGCAACAAAGTCAACTTGGCAATATTTTCTCCAACACAACACATATGATTCTACATAGAATATATAGGTTAGTAGCTTGTAACTAATACAACAACTATGTATAATAATGTTTACATCATTGTAATCTACTGTACAGTACCATGGCAATATTCCCCTCCTGTTCCAATTATATTGGTAATATTTTGATCCTTTAACTCCCATGCCATGTGAGCCACATTACTAGTTTATAAGAAAATAAATAAACAATGGCACTCTCGACTGTTCTCAGTTAGTGTAGTCAGTAAATGAAATCACAAAAGACTTTACACAATCAGTGATGTGGTTCAGCCTTGAGGGCGTTGGTGGAGTTCACCTGTCATGACCTTTTCAGTACTACATCATTATTCATCCAGATCTATTGACACCAGGTTACGTAATTATTTATTTTCCTCCGAGTTCCTATTCCTTCTCAACCTTGTCTTCCCTGGTCATGTCCTTCACTCTTCCTCTCTCCTGTGCATCACAGAATGCAGTCAGCCTTCTGACACGAATCTTTTTGGCAGTCGACAAGAACAGCTTCCATGAAGAAATTGCAAAATATGGCATTTGTAACAAAGACATTCATAGAATGAATGTTCAGAATTGGCATTCTGATTGAGAATTTTGATCCAGCTCACTCAGATCCAACATTGTGATAATATAAACCATATTTATTTTGATCAAAGGCGACTGGTCTAAACTATTAATAGCTTTCACAACACAGACAAAAGATTACACAGGAACACTAATCAAAATGGATTTTTTAAGAGATGCAGTTTAGGAAAGTATTTCGACACAGATGAGTACATTAATTGTTGATGCTTTTCCAGAAGACAGAGCGACAATAGGAACTGGAGATCAGAGGACCAGTGGATACAGACAAGAGCTGGATTAGTGTTCCTTCAAGATGAGTTTGAGGAACACCGCAACAAAAGCTGAAGACCAGGGATTGGTGTAACAGAGTAACATGTAAATATACTGCCAGTCGTGGAGCGTGCCAGATGATGAGAATTCTTGTGATTGGAAGAAGTTACTTTTTATAAGATTGGTGACTCCGGCGAATGCCTGACCATCTAAGCTGTCCATCTATGTTTATGTTTTAAAAATGTAATTCAGAGGTTCCCAACCTTATTCCCTGGGGCCCCATCATGTACACTTGTGTGTGTGTATCTCACAGTTCTAGAAAGTGCTTGAGCACTTTGCACACCTCCGTGTGTAGCAGGAGAGTTTGATGCACTTCATCATCACATCATTGTGTCCCAACCCTAACCCCCCCCCCCCACTCCCTCTACCCCCAATTAATTAATTGTGCTAAACTTTGACTTTGAGTAGTCTTAATTGACTGTAAAGCATTTACAACTTGTTTAAAAAATTACTATGAGGATTGTAATCAGAAAAGAAACTTGGCCTGTCAAAGAGATAGATTTTGTTTTTGGAAAAAGTGACATTGAAAGGAGACATTAATTTTCTGAGATTTCAACCATGTTTTAATGTTGTTCCCTCAAATACACACCTGAAGTTGTACTCCTATTTGTTCACACATGTTTGTATATTTATTTATTCCTCTTCAGGGTGTTAAAATGGCTAGAGGAAGTTATTTCCTCCCTTTAGACATATCCCCATCCACTTACCAATCAGAAGAACTGCAAATACAGGGACTGTCCTTGCTGTCAGAGATTCACCAGCATCATCTCATGAGACATAAAAGTCACCTGACAATAATCCACTTGAAGCAGTTTCATCAGATGATTATCCCATCATCGATACTCACCATAAAAGGCCTTATCTCCCATGAACCCAGCATCCAACAAATTGGTTTTAAAGCTTTACTCACAATGAAAAGCAGAAAAAAATGTGTGCACCACACTGAGGTGGCCGCAAAAACTCCAACTTTTATTTACTTAAAAAAATCTAAGCCAGATTGCACACAAAACAGGTGCACACATACAGAAGAGACAAGAGCACAATTTCCATAGGGGTTACGGTGAATGAACTGCTTCTTGAATTACTCATTGTTTCTTTTTCAATCATCTGCTAATTGTTTGCTGTCATACAGCTCCAGATGTCCATACTTTAAGTGTCTCCTCTATTTTCTGTTAAGACCTCTTGCCTTAAAATGTGCCAATAGTCTAGAGCAAGTTGATTAGTTGGGAAGAAGCAGGTTTCAGCTAAAAGACCAGATGTTTCTACTTCTGCAGTTGTCTGCCACTTTGCTTGCTCATGCACTGCAAGAAAGCTTGCAGCTAGGAAATCTGTGCTACAAGTCTACTTTTGCAGCATGATCAACCCTTTTCATTAAGTTCCATTGGTCCATTTCCATTGTTGGTATTGGTACAATTAAAAGTTGTGGGTTGTCTGGAGGCAAATGTTTTATTTGGTTTACCAAAGAATACCTCAGAAATAAATACCTCAGAAATAATTTCAAAACAACCGTAGAAAAAACTTTAAAAAAAAAGTCTGAATTTGTTAGCAGTATTAAATGGAAGAAAACATGCACTGTTCTGACTGTCTGTAAGCATATCATAAACTAGTAGATACAGTTATAAGTTGTAAGATCTGCTGAGTATTGGTTGTTCATTGAGCAAAACAGTCCTTAGAGAGAAATGTCAGGATCATACAGGGAAAAGTGTGAAAGGATTTCTCACAAAATATACAGACGCAATGTTGAATTTCTGAAGAGTAAGGAGTACAACAGTCTGGAAGGGACATAAAACTCCCACAAAAGAGAATCCATTTAAGACAATTTAACAATTAACGTGCATCTTACTGGTGTTTATATATATTTCAAATTATCTGTCCTCTGAGGCTGTGAGAACTTTTTAAGATTTATTGCATTAAATTATGATGAATTGACCCCCGAGAGACAGTTTTTGACAGAACAGGATGAATCAAAAAAAGATGGAATAGATGTTAAACAAACCTCCACAATAAAAATAATCATTTTTTAATGATTTAATTATGTGAGAATGTTTAGGTAAAACTGGTAACTTTATGCAAATTTACTCAAAATATGCAGGTAATCTAGCCTTATCTCTGAATTAAACCTCATTGTACTTAGTCAGGACTCAGTTTAGACTGTCCAGGACTTTTGACTTGGTCTTGACAATGGTGGACTTGACTACAGCCCTAATGTATCTCATAGGGCTTCCAAATGCTATGGTTCTCAGAAAAGACCCTTTATGCAATAATTCAAGTGGAGAAGAGACTGCAGGAAGCAACACACTTCAACACAAACCCTTAAATCATGCTAAGCTTTTCATTTAGAATTTTCTCTGCCATTGAAATCTCTGAATTGTTCTGCCTGAAGAAAGCACAAAGAACTTGAGGGCATATGTTCAAAAGACAAACACACCGCAGGTAAAGCCATCCCAAGGCCTTCTAGCAAAATACAACACAGCATGAAGATGCATTCATGATGCATCAGCGCTAGTTTTGAATTCAGCAAAGCAAAGACAGATGCTTCCATTAGAGGGACATTTAGAAAATTGTATAAACAGGGCAAGCCTAGTCAATCTTATTTACAAAGGACACACAAGCTTTCTGTGATGGCCAGTATTGCATGGTCCATATCTGTGGAGAATCACAATGACAGCAAACACAGTAATTAACTACAAAAGCACCACAACATCACACTGGCCTGCTTCTGCAGTCAGATTCTAAGTGCATAATTAATAATAATTAGAAGAGCCACTGATGAGCTCAGCAGGGAAGCAATATGGCTGTGGATATTCTAAATAACATAAAAAAGAAGATCAAATGAAGCACTTTTTCTAAGTTGATCTGCTAATATATATCAAACGTTGGTTCAATGACAGACTGCATGACACTGTTTTGAACATGAATGCTCACAAAAAGATGCTTTCGATGCAGGTAAAATGATGCATGGTTTGATCCCAAGTTAATTTCAGATGTGTTGTTTCCTCGAAAGTCCTTAGAGTGGCGTTTCAAAGTCTTCACTGCGGTGATCTTTCATCTGGTATGAATATTTGATTGCATTTTCGGTCAGGCCAACAATGATGGCTTTCCTTTCATATTTCATATTCTGATCTTTCCCTGGACACCAGTGCTCCAGAAAACTGATTATCTCTGTATATCAGTGCACAGACACAGGTTTCATCCTCATGACTTTTTGATGATGCTATGTGTAGGATCTTCCACAAACCCGGTTGAGATTAATTCATCTCGGCGCAAATTTAAAGAAGCAGTGACAAACTTGAACATATGTTTTCATTTTTCACACTAGGCCAACATCTTTTTATTCTATTTTATATAAATGTGTGGCAACATCATGAATTTTAAAATGCCTTGCGAAATGCAAATCATTAATTTATGATTTATTCATTTAGGTCTTGGAGATCTTGGGTCTCTGTTTTGAAAGATTTGTATCTGCTTGTGCTTTTTGATGTGTAAAAGTAAAATATAAATGATATTTACTTTAAAGAAAATAAAACATTCAGCTCACAAAGCTTCAGCAATATCTATTAGGGTTTTCATTTTGCAATGTGTAATTCAAATTTATTTTACAGCATTCAGATAAACCTGACTGTGCACATAAAAAATGATTTTAATAATGTTTTTTAGAGCAGAGGGTTTTGTTCCATATTGAAGCAATTAATTGGATTTTTTATCCGGTGTTATGTCTGTAATGCAATGCTTTTCTGAGTGAAACATGATAATGCCTGTGAAATTACTTGTTGAACTCACAAACAATAACTTGCTTAAAATAGAAACACAGACCAATCATCCTAACCTGAAACTAAATATAATACGTGACCACATCATTTTTATCCGTTGTAATGCCTCACAATTTTTTCATAGCCAGAAATTTGTGCCAGTAGAACAATTATGCATCTCTTCCTTCTTTTATTTTTGTTGTTACTTCAATTGGAGTAGAAAAAAATTTACTAACCAGTGAAAATCACATTTCGGAACCCATCCATTTTTTGTGAACACTGATTATGATTGGATCATACCCATGCAATATAAACAACTAACAGCTGTAAAATAAATAAATAAACCACCACTATTTCCCATTTATTTAAACAAATGGCAGGGGTTAATTTGATATCTTCTCACCAGTCTTCCAAAAAAGAACATTAAACAGCTACAGCTCTTTCAAAATGCAGCGGTTCGAATTCTAACCAAAACTAGAAAGTAAGGTAACATTTCAATTACAATTATTAAGTCTCTACACTGGCTGCCGATCTCCTTCAGAATAGATTTTAAAGTTCTGCTGCTCATATATAAGTCCAAACATAACTGCACCTAAATACCTAACAGACATGCTCAGTGAATACACACCAAACAGGGAACTGAGATCCCTAAGATCAAATAAATTAGATCTACCCTGGGTGAATTCCAAACAAGATAAATACTTTTAATTAGTTACCATGTGGCCCACTGATGGAACCAGCTTCCAGAGGAGATCAAGGGTGCCAAAACTTTAGTCACGTTTAAAACCAGGTTAAAGACTCACCTGTTTAGTTGCACTTTGTTGACTGAGCACCAACGTCCGAACGACTATTTTATCTCTGTACTTCATTATTTTAGTCTGTCTTCATTTTCAGTTTTTAATCACTATGATTAGATGTTACTTTTTTATGCTTGGTTTTATTAAATGTACTTTTTTACTCTTTGTTTCAAATGTAAAGCACTTTCAATTACCCTGCGAACTATTTTGTAACTAAATGTGCTATACAAATAAACTTGCCTAGTGAGTGTACTTTTAGCACCGCTTGGTGCTCATTTAGCTCTAAAGGGTATTCATTCAACAACCATAGTTGTCAATTCTATCTTAATAATTATTCATTTCATGTTAGTGGGTGTTTATTTAATGCAAGTGGTACATAATTAAATGCAGTGGTTCAATCATATTCATATAACTATAATTATGAATGTAATAAAATATCTCCAGTAGTTTATTATTTAACTCCAAAGGATGCGATTATTCTTCTATATTATAAGATATATATCACTTAGTGGTTTTCTTTTTAATTTCTGTGTTTTAAAAACAGTGTTGTTATTTATTTATTTTGCCAAAGGTTGTTAATGTAATCATTGTTAATTTAGTGTCAGTGGTTGTTGTAGTAACAATACCAGGTGGTATATGAACTACAGTGGTTTTTCATATAACTCTAGAGGGTGTTTAAATAAGACCAATATTTGTTTAACACCATTCCTAATTTAACAACAGATGGTGTTTATTTATTCACAATATTTTTTTTTATTTAATATAAATTGTCAGTCATTTAATTCAAGTGGGTTTTCAGAAAAGGTTTTGAAGTCTTTTTGATGAGTGTTTGCTTTTAGAATGTAAGTTGCATATTCACAAGCAAATTTCAAACCAGACCTGCAGCATCCTGTTTTGCATTCACTCTTTCAGTTCCTCCACGTTTTGCCAAATGCCAACATTCTGCCACAAAAGTTTGCTAGGGAAATAGAGAGACTTTGTTTGCTGGAGGTTTTTGTTTCCTTGGCAGCAGATTGACTCCATGTTTTTTGTTAAACAATATAAAATGTTTTATTTTTATGTTGTTGTTGTTGTTTTTTTGCTTTTTGTAAAATTATTGTGTTATTAAGTGAAAAAAAGGTTTGACAAAATTATTGAGCGACATAGCAGAGATGTTTTGATGGCTTATCAGCATGGCATTATTCATAAATATAGAGAGAGAGTGACAAAATTGGCAGCCTGATTCAATCTGATGGAGCATCACTGGGGCATGCAGGTAAAGCATACAGCTGTCCTTTTCTCACAGGAGAAGCAAAACTAAAAGGAATAGCAGAGCTGGCAGAGATCTCTTTGGCTCCTGGGCCTGCGGGTTCTTTCAAAAAGCATAAACACGCCTTGGAGTCGCAATCGAGAAGAAGGACATCATGGATCAGTAGGAATTGCATTCAAAGAGTCTGGAGGGTGCATGAAGGGTTGTCCACATGTCGGAGATGCATTTTGAAATATTCATGCAGGAAAGTGTCGGGGAAAGCATGCTAAGTAACATGGTACAGATACTTTCACTGCACTGGGAATTTTATTACAGTAGTCAGATCAGATCCTTTTTTATTTGTGTAGGTTTTGCATTGTACTGGTGACGTTTGAACTTTTCTGTCATGAAAACATTATAGAGCTGCAGTAGATCATTTGTTTATGTTTTCATGACTTGAATCCAAATATATTTTATTGAAATATTTTGAGTATGGAGATATTTCAGTAAAGGAATGGTAAAGAAGTTGTTTCATCATGTGTTGAATTATATGCTATGGGCACAAATCAGTATCTGCATTTTTCTTTCAAATATGTTTCTTAAACATAATGAATGAAATCTTACTAGTAGGTTAGGTACAAACTTTATTGTCAGGTAAACATGTGTTTTGTAAAAAGAAATCTTGGAGTCATTTCTTCATTAGCTTCACTACCAATCACAACATCATCTCATTATTTTAAAGCTCTTCATATATCACATCTCCCCTCACTCGACCTGATCTCATTATTCCTTCCTCGTCATTTCTCCCTGATGTCTTGCTCAAAGCCTTACAGACCCCGAGTTCTGTGATTAGTCCAAAGGCATGTGCACATAAAAGTCTGATGTGGTCACTGACAAGGTTTTTGCTAGAAAACTGCAGATTTCTTGAATATGATGTCAAAGAAACACATTCTGTAGTAAAAGTCTTGTATTATTCCCTTTTTATAGCACTTAGAATAATTATCTGAGTCCTTTATACTAGCTCTGCACTGCTAATAACTTTCAAAATGCAATATTTTTCATTAAACATATTTAAATAACCTCACATTTTAGCCCTGCAAAATACACTGTTCATGTCGGTCCCTCCCACAGACAAGCCTTCGGCACACCCAACTGACCGAACGTCTCAAGCTTGTCTGGTTTGACTAAAAAAAAAAAACCGAACAACTAACGGCTCTTTAAACACGTGTTATTGTTTTAAAACATTATAATCGACAGACAATGGCTATGCATTCAAGCCTAGTGTATTAAATATATAATGTATTAAAGTGTACTGTGTGGACCTCCAAATCAATGAACAGAGGAAAGGTGGAAAAGCACCTAGTGACAGTGTCAGTGTGAGGTGAGATGGATGAGGACCCAATATCGAGGATAAGAAAATGTTTATTAGAGTTCACTAAGTCTTCTAAAGGCTCAACAAAGGTTGCCCAAAAGGAAAAATCAAATGAAGAACACCCCAAGTGGAGTTTGAAACAGAACGGCTCCAGATGAGTAGCAAGTCCCAGGTGCAAGGCCGTAGCAGACAAAACTCACGGCGTCTGGGAGAGGCTGTAGTCTGATGGCGAAGGTAGAGTATAGCTTCACAGAGAGGGAGAAAGAGATGTACACAGAGAACAAGAGAAGAACAGGTCAGTCTCAGCATGAATAGCAATCGACTCACAACTTGCTGCATAGACGTCCTTAAGAAACACTCCAATCTATGCTGAATAGTGGCAGGTGGAGGGCGTGATTGCATAGCCGTCATGAGCAAACTAGAGACAGTAGGTAAACAATTAGCGAGCACTAGACAGGGATAGCACGAACAACCAATAATTACTACCGTTGCTCAAAAACGACCCCAAAACAGCACTTAAGAAATCTAAAACCTCACAGCCAGCCTCGTCATAAACCCTTTATCAAACTGTTCTTTGTTGATAAACCAGGTCAATGTCAAGTGCTGGTCACAGGCAAACGTTGCAAAGGACTACTCAAACATGCATGAACTAATCTGAATACTACTGAGGCATGTTTTTGATAAGGAAAAAATACTTCAAGATGACAGGAATGTCAGAAAAGTCACGTTATCATCACATGGCACCTTTAATAAATGATGATTGGACTAATGTAAGCATGCAATCTCTGATCCAGATCAGTTTAGACGTGTTATTATGTGTTATGGGAAAAAGTAGCAACTAATGATATTTATTTATAGTGCCAAGATTCCTATCACTGTTCATTATTTACCAGTGCAAAGACTGCGCTTCTACAACAGCAGCAGCATTGCAGAACCATTGATACTCTTGATGACAAATGTCTGTGTGTGGAGTCTTTCATCAGGCAACTTGTGAACAAAAATCCCAGTTTTAGCATATCTATTCAAAACCTTTGGAGCTTGAGCTGAGAATTCACACCTAACTTGTTTGCTGGGGGTAAGACAACAACTGTCACCTTCACAAGGGTTCTAGCACAAATAGACAATGAACTCTTCTTTATACAATGACTAAACTGATACAAAGTACATTAAATGCAGAATACAACATCAAACCAATTGTAAGGTTTTATGCTGCGATTTTTCCAATTTAAACCTTTTACACCTAAAATATCACTTGGAAGAGCCATTTCTCAGCTTTTACAAACTGTTGAAATGTTTCTGTAAGTAGGGAAGTAACCGCAGCTACGGTAGTGTAAAATGCGCATGCCACTTTTCTGTCACCGGCGACAGCTCTGGTTTAAGAGGGTTAAGGATGGACCCAAAATAAAACTCTTGTCCAAAGCCAAATAATAATGTCCCAGAAAGCTGAACACTGTTGTTTGTTGTTTTACCTAATTTATCTAGTAAACATTTCATAATGGGAGCAATTAAAAGGTAAAAAAAAACTGTCGTGCTTTTTAAAATGTATAATCAATAACCAAACTACAAACAAAACAGAATTTACCCTAAACTAAGTAAAATCCCTAGACAAAAGGCAGGACAGCCTCACAGTCCTTCCCTAAACTGCCGCTAAATGTACACAAAGAGCATGAGGCATAAAAACACACTAACCATTACCTTTATTGATAATATGTTATTCTATTTAAAACTAACTCATTAAGAGCTTACAAATAACATCAATTCAATATCTGTTAATGCCCACAGAGATTCTCATATGAAATTTTTGTTTGTTTGTATTAGCTAACGGAATTGAGCTAAATACACTGGTTATTCAAATATCAGAATATTGTTATAAAGGATGATCTTTAATTTACATTTTTAAAGTCTGCCATTGCAAAATTTTAACATTGTCACATCCTCACCCGGCTCAACCACACAACGCCCAGCCACATGGTCACAATCACCTGAATACTAACACCTGCGCACTCCATCAACCATCACCAGCCGCACCTCTTCACCTCAGCGTACAAAAGCTCACTCCTCACACTGTTCACCGATCGGACCTCAAGGTTACATTCCCGATGATGATCTCTTCACCTTCCACAAGACTCCTTCCTCCTTCTCCAGCCAGCCATCTCCTGCCTCCTGCGTCTCCAGCCCCTTTACACACGGCTTGAGCACCTCCTCATTGAACTGTACAGTCTGCTAATCGAAGCCTTTTCTCTATTTTGATGCCAGTGGTATTCCTTTGTTCTTCGCTACAATTGTATTCCTTTGTTGATCATTCTACCTCAGTTCTTTCATTAAAGTCTCTCCCCTGCAATCTCTGAATTGAAGTGTACTTTCTATGAAACGTGACGCACATACATTTTAACAACTCTACGCAAACTCCTAAAAATTCATGTTTGTTCAATAAACACCGGAATGAACCGCAACCTATCCAGCATTTGTTTTACGTAGTTCATGCCCTTCCAGCTGCAACCCTTCCAGATGTACACTCATACACTACAGACAATTTAGCTTACCTATTTCACCTGAATCACATGTCTTTGGACTTGTGGCGGAGACCAGACAACCAGAAGAAGCACAACATGCGAACTCCAAACAGTAATGCCAACTGACCCACCAAAGGCTCAAACTAGTGGCCTTCTTGCTGTGAGATGATCATGCTACCCATTGTACCACCATGACCCCCCTGTTTAATTTATCTTTTATGTAGAAAAAAGATGAATAAAAAAACGAAAAATTTTCAGTGTCATTGATGGTGCCCCAGTGAGTGTGCTTCCTCTTAACCACCAAGCACTCTCTTGCTCACAATCACCTGAATACTGATTAACACATTCATCACTTCATCCATGTCTAGCTTCACTCACAAACACCAGAAAGCTACCCAGTGCTGCTTTAAGTGAAGATCATCCTGAATCTACAGTCACATTGGTATTTCAGTGGTAAGAATTTCAAGGCGTAGTGACGTTGTTCATATGACCCCACCCACAATGCAGTGTATTTGAACTTTGTTATGTTTCCTATAACTGAAGGGCAACAAGGTGCACTGTGGTCTACTTAATGAAAGAGTAATGCCTGAAACCTGAATGCATAAGATGTTGCATGCATTTTTATACAAGTGTCTGCTGAAATGACAGCACACTCATCTAACGTGGCCTTTGAGAACCATGTCTCTCCTTTTCTCTTTGCATGACATTGAGTATCTTTCTTTGTTTGGTTTAACTTCAAATGAGACTTCAATAGAGGTTTTTATGTTTCCTTATGCCTGCCTTATTTGATAAATACTATTGAGATTTTCCCTCTTCCTTGACTTTTGCTAACTGTGGCAGCTATAGCATTTGCACTGCTCGATTGGTATTTTTGTTCATGAGTATAGAACAAATCTTTCATTGGTGTTTGAAGAAATGACCATGACCTGCCTTCTCAAACAGTTGGACGTAGGTGTACAGTACTTGTAGTTGATCTTATTTTTCTTGCTGAATGATAATGCACCCACAGAGTTTAATGGTTTGGAACTCATAATTGTTTTGCTTGACCAGACACTCAAATCCAACCTGCCATGAATACGGGCAAGCTAATTTGTGCTAATGACCATAATTGAAGTGCTCTGTGAACCAAAGTATGTTGGAGGGTGTTGGCTGATCTTCAGGCAGCATTTTAATTAGGAAAGTTGTTCATTTCTAGAGAGGCAGGTGAAAGGGCCAGAGAGAGCTGAAATATCATTATAACTATTACCTGAGGAGAACTCAGATGAGATAGAGAGAGCTGTTGTTTTGCATCTCATTAAAATACCATACATTATAAATATTGAATGAGAAAGATGATATATAAATCCAGTCATAAGTTAGACTATCAGAGGCCTTTTTGTTATTTAATCAATTATTCATTTACAAGGCCTCATTTTACTGTTTAGTAAAATGAATTAAATCAATCCATCCTCTCATAGTTGCCCTAAAGAGCAAAACTTTTTATTGTTTAATATTAATAATATAACAGTTTTTGTTAGATACAGCAATGAAGAGTGAGAAGAAGCTCTTGTAACAAGATCTATTGATGCCAAAATATCTTTTATCACCCTTCCTCAGTAGTATTGTGCTACCCACTCACCTTACTCTTCCCAAACATTGCGCTAGTCATCAACTAACTAGAGATGCTGTAAGCATTTTCTCAAATGTTATCCTTTCCATTGGCAGTCCTAATCTGAAAAAGAGAGAATGAAGCTCGTTTAAAAAAAAGGTTTCCTATGTCTAGTAAATACTTGTTTTCTTATGTCTCATATATACTCTGTTTCCTATATTTTGTATACACCGTACTTGGTTTCCTATGTTTTGGCAAATTAAGGTAATGGGAAGATGCAATCTTGAATTATTTTGGACAAAACAGAGCTGTTATTGTTATTTCCTCATACCGGATATTACGTTGTAGTGGTGTGGATAATAACGTTCCACCTTAATTAGTGACATTACAGCTGTGCCTACCAATTACCAGTTTTATCTAGATTAGCAATGTTTATTGTCCTGTGTGGTTATAAAAAAAATCCATGCGCCATACAACATCTGATCGGGTTGCATAATATCTTTCAAAATTCAAATATTTCAACTTGAGGGAAGAGCACGGATTGGAAGTCAAGATCTTCCCCTGTAAATCACTCATACGTGTTTGAGATACTATCTACTGGTAGCTTGCGATACTATGGGTATATGTAAACAACCCTCTTCTAGTGATGTTTTAGGCTAGTGTGTTTAAATGTGTTCTCCTGGTTAGTTATTTATTAACGTTGTTTACTCATTGTCTTTCAGCCAATCATTCATTGATCTAATTGACATGTTCAGTCGATTAATTTACAACGTAGTCAAGCTATTTCTCACGTCTCCTGTGAAGTAGAAGTTAGTGCACCACATAACCTTTTTGCTGCGCTTGTATATATTCTTCAAATTTGGCAAAGAGTGCATTGGTACTAGTGCAATCAGCCAATGACTGCTAATGTCATTGGCAACATAATTACATCACATGTGAAATGAAAGTGATGATAAGAAGGAATTAGCATGATGATGCTGGAAGCGACTTCACACACAGGACCTCAAACAGATGTTTACTAACAGCTGTGACTGGTCAATGAGTCAAACGAGTCATGAAAACAGAGAGAGAGAGAAAGCCACCACACACCCCCCCCCACACACACGCACACGCACACACACACACACACGCACACACACACACACACACATATATATATATATATATATATATATATATATATATATATATATATATATATATAAATTCACCACAATCTTGTAAAATAATGTAATCACACGACTACTTGATTTATCAAATAAAGAAGTTAATTGAAGATATCAAAAATTACACAGATGATAAGTGTTTGAACTAAATAGATGGAACCAATAGATGGAACCAATAGATTGTCAAAGAAACTCAAATTCCATTTGAAAGAGCTTTCTTGTAGTTTTTCAAAGGCGTCTGCTCTTGCTCGCAGGATAGCGTCCATCTAAAAGAGTGTGCCATCAGCTAAACATGGTGGGGAACAAAATCCCTGAGAAGCAGTTGAAAATATCACGACACCTGGAAAATGGAGAAAGAGAGAAAAGAAGCCAATTCAGAGTGTCTCCGCTTCTCCAGCTGGGACCAGAAAAAGCTAACATTAAAGCATCATCTCTTTCTCTCTTTGCACAAAACAGACTGTTTCTCACAAGCTCTGATAACCAGAGCTGTCAGTCTAATATGTTTATTTAGTGACAATAATTAAGCGCTGATTTGATAAGAGTTTGACTCGAGAATGTTAAATGTTTTTGTGACAGGAATATTAATACTATTGTAATTAGTTCAGTTAGCATACTTGTATTGTTTTTGCTCATAAAAACGTAATGAAGGTTGAGGTATCTCTAATAACATTCATTGCTGGAGTTTTGATATTGTAACTTTTATTAAAGGTTAAATTTCAACCTGATATTTTCTTTTGTCATTTGTGAAAAATATGAGTTGAATAATTCACACACACATAGTTCATACAAATATTTATAGCAGAGAATTACATTTACTCAAAGTGCTACCCTTTAATAGGTTTTTTGTGTGTACTTCTAGTTTTTAAGTAGTTTTTAAAATGTTTACTTTTACCCGAGTAGACTTTATTGGAAGTAAAGTAATTCATCTATAGGATTCATGTAAAGATCCATGTATAAGTAAGAAAGATAATTAATCAGTCGCACACCATTATGACAACTATTGATCGAAATGATTGAAGGGATCAATGATTCAGACTCAGCTGAAAATGCATTCACTTTCAGAGTTTAAAAGACCAGTTTAATTTAAAGAACAAAAAAAAACATGCATCAGCAACATTCTCCAGCTAAATCTGTGATAAAACGGCCAGCTCTATATAACACTGGCCATCAATTCTGTGCAATTATAGTTAGATGAGCTAGTATTGCTTCTGTTACGGGTCTCAGCAAAGAGAGCCACAGCAATAAAGTCAAACCTGTAGTCAGGTGAAAAAATATGACAACATAAAGACACATCTTTAATGTTCCACTGCTAGCCGCTGATAATAGGACAAACCCACATCTCATCATTGGCTTGCAAAGTCAGAGTTTAGTTTGTGATCTGAATCACTGAGCTTCAGAAAAACACAGAAGAGAAAAGCAGACTAAGCAGGAGGAATTATTAATGCAACCACATGAGAAAAGGGGGAGAGAGAAAAATGTCAAATTAAAAAAATCATTCAAGGGAGAGAATGAGAAGAGAAAGTGAATGCTTTCCTCTTCTGTCCTGTGTCTGTGTTTGTCACCAGCCTGCTCATCACGCCACTTCTGTAAACCAAAAGGAAAGTTGTGGTATTTTTTGAATAATAAATGTTTTATCCTCACTCCTTCATGTTGGTTACATTCCCTCACACCACCCTGGTGAAATACCTGGGAACTATTCCCATAATAACTTTTAAAAGAATTAACAAAAATTTGAGTATTTATTCAGGTCGTATATTCTTTAAAAAAAATGCATCTCCAAGATTTAAAAATGACATTGAGTGCTCCCGAGGCAGCAGGGTGGAAACAGAGCCCATCTATTGCTTAAAGCAAGGATGGACAAGCACACCCGATTCCATTATTTAAGCTCCTCTTAGCTTGTTTGAAGCAACTGGTTGACTTTTGAAACAGGGTTTGAGCAAAAGCCTGCAGTGGATGTGAGCCTCCAGAAATGACTTTGCCCTTTCCTGTCTTAACATGAATTCAAATCCCGATGGTAATCATAGTCAATGGGAATGCTCATGCCTGATCTCTTTGGACACTCACACTCACACAAGCTTTGATACACAGTCACTGATCTAATTGATGCTGCGGTTCAAAGTCACTGCTGTCAGAATGACAAACTAGCTAGAGGTCTTAATGGATGATGTGTCGTAGAGAATCTAAACAGTCAAGGTGCCAAAAAGGAACATCCCCTGTTGCAGGCAGCATCTCCCAAAACTTTCACAGTGTCCCTAAAAGGGACTAAGATCCGATTTAAACATTGGATTACATTAAATGACTTGTTGAACGCTATTTAATTTGTGTAGTGACATTTTCTTGGTTGGAAACATGATGCTAAGCTATGTAAAATTGGATTTGTTGTTTGATTATTTGTTAGTCAAATGTGCGACTGTGAACAATAGGAGGCATTATAAGGCAAGTGACTAGAAAAGTGACACATAAATATCATTCGTTAGATTATTTTTTTATTATTTAAGTTTTTTATAAAGACAGTCATTGCATAATGTCAGAGAATGTCCTGGGAATGGTCTTGATGTTCTATGAAGATCTGGTAATGAATTCAACATTGTGGTTGTCACATGACGTCCTGGTGATATTACCTGAGAACATCCTGAAAACTTTTCTAGATGATGTCCTGTGAACAACCTGATGAATTCCCTTGAAATAACAACACTTATATCTTTATAGATCTTAATATTGTGTCCAAGAACATTCTGAGAATGTAGCTTGTCTATGATTGATGCCAGTTAAACCAAATTAGGAGTCATTTTATATATGATTCATTGTTCTCATTAGCTAATTACCTCAAACATGAATTGATGTCCAGTTGCTGCATCCATTTCGCTACATAGATATTGTGAAGATGTCGATGTGTTTCTGCAAACAAACATATCTGAGCCCTGCAGCTCTGGTGCCATGGGTGTACCAAACCAGCTTTTCTGAAGCCAAGAAAGCAAAGAGCGTCAGATGACTTTCTCTAGAACATTCTCTGAGGATTTATGAGCTTATAAGAGGAAAAACTCTGTGTTCTCCCCTGAATCGAGGCCATCTCTTTAGTTTGTGGAGTGGAAGAGACTGAACTCATTTTCACTGTTTGCTCTGTGTTCTCTTTTGTATTCCCAGTTAGTGTCCAGACTTTTGAATAACCAAGCGTTAAATGAATGAATTCTGGTGTTTCACAAATCAACATATATGTTAAATCTCAAGATTTAGGGCAAATCCACTTACAAATTTAATGACAATGAATGACATTTTCTTATATTAATAACAATAATCACTAAAACACTGTGCCACAATACCAGTGTTGTTATCTAAATTATAAAAGTGTATAGATTTGTTTTTTTTAAACAATAGCATCCAAAAAGAGTTGAGGCAGAAATGTCTGTATAAAACAATGCATACAATCACCTGTATTCTAAGGTTTTTATACTTCACAGATCACCTGAAAGTGTGAAAGTGTAGAATTGGAGACTATTTTGTCCTCCAAAACTGTTAGAGCTTAATTAGTCCCACACACAAGCCCAACACAACCAGCGCCCCCTGAAAAGCTTGACCTAGATTTTCAAACACTTAATAGCCAGATAACTCAGACAAATGAGTATATTTTCTAACCTTTACATGCAAATGAAACCCCTTACTTCATAAAAAGGCAGGTTTCTCACAGGCAGTGACATAACAGCATGTACCAGCAGTACGCCATCCATATATCCTCCATAATCTGTCACAGTGCATTTCATGCTTTCAGGTTTCAATGGTTTGAGGTTAATTTAGTTCTCATATAGGCATAAAATAAACTGACAAAATAGTTTTAATAATATTTACAATAATAATTTATCAGTTGTTGTATTCCTTTAATTATTTGCAATTCCAATGTCTTTATGAACTTATATTACAGGTTTAGTAGTACCAATCCAAAGCGTGCTAAAGTTATCTCGCAAGATATCTATTTCAACTGCATTCAAAAGAGATGTAGGGGAAAGTTGAGGCATGTAAAAGTTAGCTGTGGGCATCTGTGAGACCGGCGAAGTGAAGAGGATGTAGTGAGCAACCCTTAAGCTTAGCATACTGCAATGTAGACAGCAGATGAAGCTAAAGCCAATGAACTCATTAACATGTACATCATTTGATAATAAAACTAAGCATTGAAATGTGCATGTACTGATGCACAGGGTGTATGTGTAGTGTACTGACAGCCAGGTCTAGTAGACATATAATAATAGTAATCTAATTATATATTTTCGTCATATTATCCCACAGTCCCAAAAAAACATTTTTGTTTTGCTTTGATGATTAATGAGCAACCATGCGAAGCTACAACTGAAGTTATTTTAATAAAACACAATGTGGGAGTGAGTGAATTACAACTGAAAATCTCATCTAGAAATGCCTTATGCGGGATGGGAATAAACTATATGCACACATGTACATCTGGTAGTATTCTCTTCACAAACCATCAAATGTATACAATCTAATCCATTTAGATTATTCTGCATATCTGTACCTCTTTTACCTTGAATGACTGATTATAAAGTACGCTCACTGAAACAGTAAAAAAGTAAAGCTTGCAGATATCATGTAAAGAGATTTAAGATTCTACAAAAGATTCTCGGCTGAGATTTATATTTATTGTTTTATAAATCCCAACAACAAAACACTGCAACATAATAACTTAAGTGGACAATCATTAGCCAAAAGTGTAAGTGCTATCATAACTAAAATCTGCAATAAAATATATACTTAATCTAATAAAACTCTAATAATACTCTTTTTAAATATTCAGAACACACTGTGGGGTACGATTAGTTAGGAAATTTTCAACTACTTGTGTACAAAACATTAGATTTAACAACAGACTGGAATCAGTAGGGATGACCATTGGTCGGAATGAAAATGTTTTATTACCCTTAGCATGGCACAATAATGATGGGCCTGGTGTGAAATAAAAACATCAGCATCAATGTGATTCGATGTTTTCTTTGTTATCAATTATCATTGTACCTACATCATACACATCATCACCCCTTTTTAAAATTTTTTTTTAATTATTTATTTAGCATTGGCAAACTTACCAGCGACAGCATTGTCATATGCTCCACTGAAGCAGCAGTAGAGTCATCACCTCCAGTTGTGGAGAATCAGATTATAATGTAGCCATAGTGCAGAGTAGATGAAAGAAATTAATCATACATTTATCTTAATTAGCTATATTGATGTTACCCCCAATTTTCAAAGGAATGAAAATATTTACTTACTTGTGTCATCTCTGGTCTCAGCCTCCTGAGATGTTTGTCCACAACCACCACCACCAAAATATTTAAGATTGGCACTTTCTGATAAAGTGTTTTTTTTTTTTTTTTACAATTTGTGCGTGAGGAAAATAGTGTTAAGAAATTAAATAATTCAGGTTTATTTACTTATTTTTGTTATTACTTATGGTTTAACTTATATTTCTTCTTCATGTTTTAAACCTTCACATCATGGATGTACCTATAGCTTTTCAACTTAATATTTAATTATCTATTTTCAATAAAGACCCAGGTTAGATCTCTAACCTCAACATGTCGTTACCACTTAAAAATCATCTTACTAAAAATGACCTTGAGTTTGTCTTATCATCATTCTTTTTTATGCACCTGAAGGGTAGATTCGTTTCATTTTTGCGGTTCTCATTGACAAAATAAAGAAAAATCTAGGGAGAGGTAGGTGGCTGGACTCGGGAGCGATCGGGGCGAGGTAAAGGCTATTTTAGACAGCCACGCGCTTTGCAACAAAATGACTCAACCATTGGTTTGTGGGGGCCCCTTAGCGCTTATAGGGTGGGCCGGCTCTGAATGCACACATAAATAAAATGATAGAATGAAAGTTTTCATGCATAAAGAAATTTGTTTAATGGTCTAAAGCTACCAGTTGCTTTTTGAATTTGCAAAAGGATTCAATTCATTATTTTTTTGAAAGGGTTCAATTAACACTTCCAAAATAAGCTAATTGAGCATAACTGGTTTACTGATGTTTACATGTTAACACCCTGAACACAATATACAGACAACCAATCACTTGGCTTCTGACTTAACTTTCACAAGGTTCTCAACAGATCTTACAGATCTTTTCCACTTGAACTTAATCTTTATTATGACCTAATATGGCTCAGAATATCTAATCTCCCAGCTTTTGTTTGTCATTTTATCCTCATGGAAATCTCTCCTAGAGAGGAGCCTCAGATTTTTTTTGTTTTTTTTACTGTACAAACATGACATTAGTCTTCAATCTGGGGGTTATATTTTGTCTGTCTCATTAATTTCCAATATTGAAAAATCTCAAGTCTGTGAATCAAACATAAATATAATAAATAATAAAAATGTAAAAATAATTTAAAAAATGTGGTCAGTGATTATTCTCATTTTGCCTGGAGTCATATAGTTTATAGTTAAAATCAAATTGGAAAACAATGCCACTGAAAATCATAAAACAGGGTGTTGCCTATGGGTAAAGGATATGAGATGCAAGAGTGACAAAATGACAGAATCATACAAAAACTGCTTATTTCCCTTTTCAGTCACACTTCTTGTCTGCTGATTTGCTGTTAGCTGCAAAATGGAAGTGAATGATTTCACACATTTCTATGGAAATTATATTACTTTCGAACTGTAAATCTCAAACAGAAGAATCTTGCTTAAGGGATTGTGAACATTGCTCAAGCTCACTTGATTAAAATATTGTACAATTTATGAGGGCTTATGAGAAACTGTTCATAGTGCTTCTTTTCTCAAGTAGAGCTTTTTTGACAATGGTTTATTGAATATTTGACACTCCGCTTCATCCAATTATTGTGATTTTTAGGTTAAAATACATGTATTTTGAATGGCACAAAAAAATTATAATCAAAATAAAAATGTCATGATTATATAAAATGTACTGTAGTTTTGTTTTCACTTAAAGTCTTAAAAACTTAAATGATACAAAAATATTTCAACCCTCACAAGAGGGTTAAATCACAAGAGACCACAGAAACACACAACATTAGGGTATGAGGTGGGTGAGTATAAACTGAGTCTTTTAAACAAGACTCAAAAGAATGAGTCATTATAATTAATCAACAGGGGAGGACTTTTGCAATTATGCAATTGCCTAATCATTATTATTATTGCTTTATCATTAGGAAAAGTATGTAATTGAGCCTCCAACATTTTAGAGGCCTCCTGCTTAGGGTTGGCACCTATACATTAAAGTAAAGAGTTGTTTTAAAACAATACATAATGCATATTGTTACATATTTCAGAGTTGGCCCAAATCAAAGACAGGAAATTTCTCCCAGAGAATCACAGGAAAATCTGATTAAGCACATACAGAGATATTAAATGACTACACATTAAATGCACCAAATATTAGCATCTAACAAAAAAAAAAAATCACAATTTCTCTGACAATTTAAGACCTGGTTACCAAATGCAATGCTGCAAATTGATAAAACCATCATATGATGATGCTCCAGAACCAACAATTTGTTGCTTTTTCATCCATAAATGTAACGGTTTACCCTGAAAATTCCACTTAGCTTAAACAGTTTCCAAACACGCTCCGGAAGACGCACTCTGAACCAGACATAACTTAACTTAACTTTAAGAACTGTTATGATTAAGAACAAAACTGTACTCAAATTACTCAATGTACTGTATGAAGTCTTGTGTTGTAGTAGAATTAAAAGAATCCAGACTGGCTGTTGGAACTGAGGGTGGCAGGGAAGAAACACACAAAATGACCTGGGGCAAAAAAAGGAGAAAATATCATGAGTGATCCACACGCAAACAGTAAAAGTTCACATGGAAAATCTATTTCTGAGTAAGCCTTTGAACAGTACCACATAGCAGAATGAACAATCTGGCAGTGGATGGTGAAATTCCCATGCTACGTCCCAATGCATGCACTATTCACACTTTATGGGTGCGAAATGACAATTGGGAGTGTCCCAAACCGTAGTGTACATAAAAAAGTGTTAGAGTACTTTTTTCAGTTCATGGATCTGAAGTACAGATCCATGAACACTCAACACTGATGTTACCCACAATGCAGTGCACTCGGGTGGAAGGAGTTTTTTTGTGGGACCCAAACAAACAAGCACTCTGTAATACGACTTATATTTAATGAAAAAGCACAGAAACAAATAACATAGAGAGTGTTTTATTTTTCATTGGAATATTTTTTAAGTTCTCACACATGTGGTGCTTGATGTCGTGGCACAACTACTTCCGTCACGTGATGATTTAGTGCGCCCCAGATTGTGCATACTCTTGTCTCATACACTAAAAAGTATGTACATTTTACTCTGAAAATGAGTATCTACTTTAAGGTGCAGTGTAGGTGTTTGGATTGGGATGCAGCACAGTCTTTTATATACGCCCTTTAAATGCACCTAATTTAAGCATTTAATCTGATCATTCACAAATGTACCTTTGAACAATCTATTATGAACCATATGTAATTAAAAAATTTGGAAAACTATCAAGAGCCACATTGTAGGCTCAAAGAAGTACTGAATGTAATTTTTTGCAAACAGAATATATTTATCCAATAAATAAATAGAGGGCTATGTTCCTTTTGCTTGCCTTGGGCCCCATGCTTTAACTCTGTAAATGAAACGTCACATAACTTTTACTCACAGAGGTGAGTTTATGCCGTTTATGCCATGGTCACACTATGAATTTTGCTCAGACGAAAGTTCAGCTGAATTCAACTTTGACCTGCGATTAGGTGATGCCACAACTACGCTCTGGATTGGAGAGGTGAGAGTATGTGTTTACTGAAATCCTGTTTTAAAGGCTTTTTTGGGCTTCAGTGTTGATGTGAAGTACATTAGAGTGAAACCTCCTACCATTTGGATAATTTATATCTAAATTGAATAATTAAATAATAAAAATGTGCTAACTTTGCTGCGCACGCCCATGCAGTTGTTTCAATAGCTAGTCTGACCAGCACATTAACCTCCATGATGCATAGTCAAAGTGAGATTTCAATTTGGGGTAAACTGCATGAGTTGAAGACCCCTCTGAAAAATGTGGAACAAAGCGGTGTGATGGATCAAGATCACTGTTTACAAAAGCATGACTTTAAACATAAACAGAGCACTAAGAATTTCAATGTATAGGGTTATTTTTATCTCAAAAGATATATGGTAGAGCTAAGTTTTAGTTTTTACTGTCCTATGTAAATGTAATGGTCATAAATCATAAATGTCATCATAAATGTCAACGCACAACATTTTGTTCATGCTGGACTTTAAAACAAGTTTGAGATTTTTTGGTAACCAATCCTGATGAAGAGCATTGTGATCATTTTACTGCTCTCCAGAATGTAGCAAGCAAAAGCTAAATAAACAATTCATAACAGAGTGTAGATACGCAGAATATATAGAGGAGAGAGATATGTTCTAGTCACAACAACCGTCTCTTCAAACTCTTCGTCTACAAAGTTTGTTCTTATGAACAAAGTTATAACAGTGCTTGGGGCTTGATAGGGAGAGTTTCACAGAGCTATAAACTGAGAAATATGAGCGGATAGAAAGTGTTGGAGATTATTCACTCTCAGCTTTAGATCAAACAGACATGCTCCATTAAACTGGCATGATGGTAGCAGTAAAACATTTCCGTATGAAGAGGAAAGGAAGGTCATTTTGTATTTCCGCCGGGACATTTCACATACCTTTGTTGAAAAAGAAAGTGCCTATCTGTCTGCTGTCCATATTATTGAAGAGCAAATTCTGTGACGTAAAGGATATTATGCTGCGCTCCTGACAGGCTAATGCATGTGGATTGTGGCATCAAGGTCGAGAGCTATTTAAGAATCTTTCCTTTATGCATCTGTGAACAGGAGAGTCAAGAGGATTCCACTCTGCAAATATTTAACCGTGATCCACTTGAGGTTTTGACAAGAAGAACATATAGTTTTTACACCATTAGAACTAAAGAAGATCTGAATTAACAGGAGTAACATCAGGTGTACATGTGTAACATCAATTTTGTACATGTGTAATATTTTTTTATTCAATCCCAAAGATTAAACTCTCCAACACAGAAACAGTTGTTGGTTAAGCATTTATATGCTGTCCAGTAGACTTAAACATTACACAAAAAAATTACAGTATGTAATTTACAAGTGAAGTGGGGTTATACACACACACACACACGCATGTATATGCGTACACACACACGCACACACGAATATAATAATCATGTTCTTCACTAAACACGAGCCAAGCCCAGTGAGTCTCGGTTTGATATGAACTGGCTTTTTTAGCAGGAGTGCTCTTGCTCGGTGGCTGCTCCAGGGCTGTGGAATAGTCTACCCACTGTCATCTGACTTAACCAATCTTTGTCAAACATTTCTTTTTGATAAGGTTTTTAAGTGATTGAAATACTATTCCATGTATGTTCTTTGTTTTAAGAACTGTGTAGTTTGGCACTTTTGTAGTAGTACTGGTTTATTTATATGACATCTTTCACAGAGAAAGCTCACAAAGTGCTTCACAAGCTAATAAACACTGAAAGAAACCAGTAAACATATATAACTCTAACAAGAAATCATGACAACTGTAAAATTGAGTTTTCAGGTGTTATTTTAATGCTGTTCTTAGCTTTTGTGGAAGAGCATTCCATAGCCTCGGTGCCACAGCAAAAAAAAGCTTTGTCCCCCTTATTTTCCAGCCTGGCTTTGTGTATCACAAGCAGATTCTGGTCTGTTGATCTCAACGCTCTGCTGGGAGTGTGAGTGTGGGGAATCTCAGACAAATACCCCAAAGCCTGACCATACAGAACCCTTTTATGACAAAGGAAGATGGTTTAAGGGCAATTGTGGTCTGGTGGATAAGGAAATTATTAGAATTGTGATCGAAATGGCGCCAATTTGAATCCCCAGATCCCCAAAGTTCAACGTGGGGAGAATAGCTTGCTCTCTCATAGTAAACAACCCTTGACCGGTTTCACGATTGCTCCCCGGGTGCCATGGCTGCCCACTGCTCCAGGTGTGTGTTGATGGTGTTTACTGCTGTGTGTGTTCACTGGGATGGGTTCCAGTTATGGCTAACTCTGTATCTTTCCTACTTTTTTAAAACCAAAACTTTAAAATCAATACTAAAATTGATGGGCAATCAATAAAGGGAGGCTAAAAGAGGGGTTATGTGAAAGAAAGTCTTTCAAAGACCACATCACCAAGACAACAAGGTTGCACAACATTAGAAAGATCAGGCCCTTCTTAACTGTGCAAGCAACTCAACTCAGCCCCTGTTTACCTCGTGTTTACCTTGTGGTAAAACTCTTACCAGAGCCTTCTCTCTCACTGTCCCTGGCTGGTGGAACAAACTCCCTGATCCAGTCAGGTAAGCAGCAACACTAACAGCTTTCCAAAAGCAACTAAAAACTAGTTTCATCAAGGAACACTTAATATGAAAAAAATCCCCTTTTTCCCTGTTTTCTCTTTATTTTCTTTCTGCCATGTTTAATTGATCAGCTGATACAACTTCTACTATGAGCGAACCAAGGTAGACTTCATGTAAAACATTGATTATTGTCTCTCACCTACTGTAAGTTGCTTTGGACAGCGTCTGCTAAAAGCATAAATGTAAATGACAGAACTTTTTGATTTAGTGTGGAGCCAGCCCAATTCTGGGCTATTTTATATGAGTTGTTTGTGAAATTATATAGATTATCTTTACATTTAAAGCTTTGTAATTTTCAGTACTTCAGTACTAAAGTGCCTTTTCACCTTGTTTCGAGCTCTTGACAAAAAGTGAAAAGTCTTGAAAGGCCAGGAGGCAGTGCTTTTGGCTCCTTCAGACACATCGTGCGAGAGCCCTTCCATCGCTGGCTTACTGCTTTGATTTATATTGCATCTTTCACAGAAGCATCTTTCAGCAAGTTAAAACAACAGAAACAAACCACAGCAAATGTTAAGATTAAGCTCCTAAAAAAACGCATCCAGGTATTTTAACCCGCTATCCAGAATAGCAGGTTAAATTAGCATGTTAAAACCCTAAAATATTTTTTCTGTTGATACCAAAAGCTGTGAATTTCATTTTTAGCACATCAAACATTTATAAACTACATGTATACATGTATTTTCAATTACAAATAATTGTGTAGGTTTTAATTCAATTATGTTTTTGCTATGTGTTTATTGCTTTATTATATGTACAGTGGTACCTCAAAATATGAATGCTTCACATGACGGAAAATCCAAGATATGAAAAACCACGGAAAGATATGGTGTTTCATTTTAAGAAAAAAAAATCAGGATATAAAGGTACAAGAAATACGTATGCGTAGATATTTGAAATTTGTGTGGAAAACAACACTGCGCATCACATAACTGCGTTCAACGCGCCAGCAATTACTCTGCTTTCCCATTGGTCAGTTTCAGCCCTAATGCTGTGTGTTCATGCGTAGCATCCTGCTCTTCTATTGGTCGCCTGATGCCCCATGACATCTTCCCGGAAAAGCTCCCCTTCCCTTCATTCACGCTTTCGGTTTCGTGTTTATGTCCTAAATTTGTGAATATTTTCATGTTACTTTTTTGGCAAAGCTTGTTTTTATGACCATGGCTCTCCTCCGCTACTATCCCTTCTGACACTTTGCCACATTGCCTCACTTGAAAGATAAGGGTTATTATTTTTCATTTATTGTATTCAGTTTTTATTGTTGTATTATTATATATTAGATTTATAATGTGTACTTTTAAGGATTGAAGAATCCTAGCTTTTTTCTCTGCTTTTCCATGCTATTTTCCATTTTTAGTGTTGTTTCTGTGTGGCTTGGAATGGTTTATGCATTTTGCATGTAAAATGTGCTTCGACACACGAAAAATACAGCATACGAAGGTCACCCTGGAAGGGATTAGTTTCGTGTCTTGAGGTATCGATGTATTCGTTAACTATACATTTAGTAAAAAATAAAGTTGTTTTAACAAGATCTATCTAAATAAAGTGACATTGGGTAATAATAATTGCTTGTCTTATTTTTCTTTATGTGAAACTGAGAAAAGGTTCACAGACCCAAACACCATACAGGTTTAAAAGAGTGACAAAGATGAGGACAAACCTCAAAGACTTTTGTGGATGCTTGTTTTGAGCTTTCAGTTAGAGCTGCTTCTTATCATGCGGTTTGGGATTTTCTCAACAAAGGTCTTTGAGAACGGCTAGGATGGACTCTCAGACTCGGCATGTATCCTTTCAAAAGATTCAATGAGAGATTTTGGGGACTGTTGAATATCCTCAAACATTCCTGCAGACGACACTAACACTGTGGCTTCAGAGAAGAGTTGGAAATGGCTCTGGATGTGCATGGCTGGGAGACAGATTTGTCAAGTTATTCTTGTCTTCCCTTAGTTCCCTTGCTGTATGTTTAAGTAATGCTTGAGCTATATTCTCTTATTCTGACAGGCGTCTTTTGAGGAGAAAAACCAAGAAATGGCAAGATTACACTTCAGTTTCCTTATAAAAGCAGTCCCACATTTAAAGGCTTCTTTATATGTAGGGCTTTACAGAATGTATGTGTTTAAAGTATAGTGTTCTACTAAAACCAATATCCATCTCAGCATTTGCTGTCAGTGCCATGTCAGCATTGCTCTTATCTTTGAACAAAAGATGTTTTCCATGTACTGTTAAGCTAGTTTTTCACCACCAAGTGAATTAGACAAAAAATAATCTTATAGCTTCTTAAACATCACATTTATCTATAAAACTGGATTTAAAGTTGAGATTTATATGGGATTAACATTGTAACACTTAGTTTTACTTTGCCTAGATATAAATATTTTATCACTTGTATCACACAGGAGTTTTTGTAAATTTATTGTTTAGTGTGTGGCTTTTTCAAAATGTGTTTAATCTTTACTTTTAAGTTGTTACACTCATCAGATCAGATGAGAATTAAAACCAGGCATCAGGTTTAAGTGTAAAATTGTTAACAGGTCCCTGGTAAGACAATGTGTAAATAAAGTCACTTTATTTTCAATTATATGTAATATAAATGTATAAAATTTATATAGAGCTGTTCTTGGCATTTATATAAAATTTTTCATCATGACCAGTGGGCAGATGACATGACGGCTCCCGTTCTGAGCAAGAATACTCAACACACACAGACAGGAGAACACAGGGAATTATCAGAAGATGGTAGAATTGTCCATGATGCTGGCATTACACCCTTGTAAATCATCTCTGTCTACTTCTCACTGGATACAATATTTTTATTAATGCATGGCCTTGTTCCTGATTTCGTCTTCTACAGTTGACTGTTCCAAACTCTTCTCCTCTCTCACAAGTCACTACATGGCTCTGCTCACCCCTATCTCAGAGGTCTTCACTCTATTTGCTCTCACTCATAGGGCAAGAACCTCTGTTGGCGAAGGAGCATCATGCTGCGCTGGTCACACTTGCAAAATGAGGTCCACAATAGCAGTGATCTGCACATTTTTCAACACACCTATAAACGCCATATACTCTTTGAATGTGTATGTATTTGAATGTAATTGCTTTTAATGCTTTGATTGTTTCTTAGAAAAACAAACTACATTTGGTGATTAACTGCTTTAGTAGAATTATTATTAATATTATTAATCTTTTGACATAACATCCAGAGATTTTTTAATAACCAGAGAGAGTGAAGACCTCTGTTTAAAAAGCACCTTTACAGTATACCGTCCCCATCACTACAGTGGCGCTCTAGAACCCACGCAAGCCACAGAGTAAGCTCCCCCTGCTGGCTTCATAAATTGCAGGCGCTTCTCCTATAGTTGTCCTGTTGGCCTCCAAAATCTGTTGTATTTCTTGTTATTAAAACAATTCCTTTCTCATCAAGTAAAGGTCGCTGTGATCTGTGTTGGACACATGTTAACAGATCATAACCTGTTGATGCATTAGAAAAGCTAGCATGAATCACTTGTAGTAACATTAAATGGGAGGGCCTTGCGGTGTACTGGTAACATCTAACAGGTATACTACTCTTCCTTTCACCCAATAAACAGAAGAACCCCACAACCAGTACTAGGAATAAACCAGTAAATAAAATGGATTGAAGAAATGGCAGAGCCTAGACACGAGATGACCCAGACAGTTTATAAATATTGTGCAATTCAGATTCAAAAGTGTATTGAACACTATTGAAAAATCATAATTGACCATAGCTAATTAAGATCCCACAGTACTTGTAACAGACTCCATAAGCTTTTTATGAAGTGATGAATTGTTGCTTAAAATATGGAGTCAAGAAATGTTGCATCCCTTGACACGGCGTGCAGGACATGATAATTGGACCAGTTTGAAAGCCCATTTATGTGAAGAGACGTGGAGAGAATACAGCTGATGTCAAGGGGATGTCAGGCTTGTGTCTGCTCGTATTAAAGTAAACAACACTAATGGGCGGTAGTCCTGAAAGCTGCTGGAGATTCAGATCTTTGAAGGGATCAGACTTCTTTATGTCTCTGCGTGTGTTGTGATAGCAGTTCAAACCAAACCATTAAGGTGTGTTTTACAGATTTGTGTGTGGCCATGTGTGAAGGAAATCAGAGATACTTCAGTCCAGTATGACTGTTGAGAAAAGAACTATAAACAAGCATGGGAGGGTTGGGTTGCCAGATCATGGTACAAGTATCAGCAGCTATTTCTGAAAATGTTAAGTGAGCATCGACAAGCCTTTGAAAAACTGTAAGAATAAATTGTTATATAGTTATTTATTTCATTAGTTAGGTTTTCCGTAACATTACTATTTTCACATAATTTAATAGGACAAAACATACATATCAATTAAAAGGTTGTATTTAAACAAACACAAAATTGTGTAAAAATTATAAATATAAAGCTTAGTCTAAATAGTAAATGTATCAAAAGAATATTACTCTTCATTCAGTCGGATGAAAAAAAAGCATTTTTTCTAACTTTGTATTAAATACGTAAATATTTACAGTTGTATTTCTATCACTATCTATTTATCAATATCATTTGATTTAAATGTTCTTTCCAAAGATTATTCAGATGCCAGGAACCAGACAATGGAACAGAAAGAAACAGTTCAGTTTTTTTGTACAAGACAAACTATAAACAATAGCTTTCATTAGACAGCATGAGGCAGGTGTTGAAACAATCACGTTAAGTACATAATGAACAAGCAAGTCATCAGCATCAAGGTGCGGCAGTGTTTGGAGGTGATTCCAGGTGAAGAATCCTGTAGGTAATTACTTTGGAAAGTTTTAGGCTGGTGTGAAAAAATGCTGTTACAAAGGTATTCATTAAGAAATGTAAATAATGATTTTTTCCCCGTAAATTCTACTGCATTAACAAGCTTCTTGACATATTCCAGAGCAGATTGTGCTGCTCAAGCTCTTTTCAATAAGCACAAAGAAACAGGAAACATTGAGGGTATTAACAACAGTGGTCGGCCAGGAAAACTTGCAGCAGATTACAGACACACAGTGGCGGTTCTACACTGAATTGCTCCCTACTTAATTGTTAAAATCACCAGTTAACCAAGTAAACATAATTTTGAAAAGTGTTAAGGCTGTCACAAATTATCATTATGGTATGAGTTACACGTATTATAAGTTACTTGTCCCATTAGTACCTTTCTGCATAAACATCACAGCTCATTTTACATTTATGAAATAATTATACAATAAAACCTTGTTATAGCAGACACATGACACTACTGTCAGTGTTGATGTAACTGTCAATGCTGCAAGTAACTGTATAGAGAATGTTTTAGGAGAAATACAAACAATGAATCGGTTACTAAATTTAGGCCTACTTTTAGCTTTTAGTAGTCAAAAAAAAAGTTTAGGTTGACGATAACGAGGCAGGTAGCACTAAAAAACGTGCATCTCTAGTTATAAAGACTCCTCTTCTTCTTTTCTTTTTATTTTAAATCGGGCCACATATGGCTTTTACCCTTGTTTATCCATCTTTTGGTTTGGCACTTTGCATTAAACATTCTTACTTGCCAAAGGTGTCAACTAAACCAATTCACATTAAGGATGGGGATCACATCGTTTTGTCTTCCCTATTTTTATTTGATCATGTCACACAAAAAATGTAAAAGTGCATTTTATATGTCTGTACTTATATATCCATCTTACCTATACTTATTATCCATCCATCCTTCTTCTTGCCGGCTTGGTCTGTTTTGTATCACCAACTCATCTGCATGTTTTATGCAGCGGATGCCCATCCAGCCGCAACCCACCACACTTATGCACACTCATACACATTTTTTTTTTTACCCAATTTACTTGTACGGCATGTCTTTGGACTTGTGGGGGAAACCGGAGTAACCCCATGCCATCACAGGTAGAACATGCAAACTCTACCCACAAATGCCAACTGACCTAGCCAAGGTTCAAACCAGCGACCTTCTTGCTGTGAAAGGACCATGCAGACCACCGTGATGCCCTAATGATATTATGATGAATACATCGTTGGTTATAGAATGTCAAGGTGTGACTGACCTATAAAACATTTTATATGGTGCTTCACTCCCTGTGTCAAAAACCTCTACTGCAGACGCTTGACGTTTTGAAGTTGAAGTTACTGTGTTTGGACCAAAGAAAACCATACATTTTAACATGTTTGTGCTGTTTTTTATGTCGCTTCACTTCGTGACAAATATATTGCAATTAGTAGCATATCAGGGCTACCCAGTTTTACAATGTAATTAGTACCATCCGTGCTAATTTATCAGAATCTTTTTTTACCAGCACAGAGCATTCTAGCTTAATTCCCCTGGCTATCAATGTACCCCAAAGATTTGTTTAATTAAAGGTTTACTATAAACGACTGAGTAAATAGAAAGCAATTAATTTTCAGCTCAAAAGCACAGAGGCTCAAAAAAGCATTATCCCTTGCTTTCGATTTGTTTTGTGAGTCTAAATGTTGTACATAAATAAGAAAATAGGAGTCTTAAATACTGTACATTTTATTGTTATGTATAGATGGATTGCTTTTAGGCTTGACTGTTGGTAAATTTATTTTAAGCTTTTCTTGATATGGATTTATAATGAATCTCAACTAGAAACTTCAATTGAATCGTTTCATTATATCTCTATGATGTTTGACATGAGGAGATTATTAGAATTTGCCTCAAAATGGTTTTGTCTAAAAAGATGCACATAATTATCAAGAACAGGGGCTGTCAAAATTCCTTGATCACTCCTGTGCACCTGAACTCATCAGTGCTTCCCTTTAACACATCAAAAAAACAGTGCGTACAATATGGTGCTCCTCACTGCACTATTATTATGGTCTCCTAATTGGTCTCCCAAAAAGACACACATTCAAAGAAGCAGTAGGGAAACTGGTGCCTTGCTCAAGGGCACCACAGCTGTGGTTGTTGAAGATGGAGAGCAAGCGTTTCATCACTCACACCACCTTACACTCGGTGGATCTGGGAATCGAACCTAAAGTGCTGCTGCTTTTCTATGTCACAAAACAACTCAGCACCAAAGTGCATAACTGATCTGCTTACTGCATACATGTTAAGCAGAGCTTTGGTCATTAGATTCAAATCAGTTAGAATTACCAGCGGTTTGCTTCAAACAGGGAAAGTCTGCTTTCAGTTACTATGAAGCTTTCAGTTACTATACAGCTCCAGAAGAGATTGGAGGAGCTAGAACTAGTCACATTTAAATCCAGAATTAAAACCCATCTGTGCATTAACGGACTGAGCACTGCCGTTCGAACAGCTCTTCACCTGTGAACTTCTGTTTTTTATTTATTCTATTAATTTTAAAAAGCTCAATGTCTTATCCCTTGCTTTTATCTCTGGTCTGTTTTTATTGCCTGTTTTATCTATGATCTGTTTTACTCTTCTCTAAACTTAAACTTCTCTAATCTTGCACTTTGAATTGTCAACATGTACGAAAATGTGCTATGTAAGTAAATTGACTTGGCTTGTCTAAACTGTACAACTGTACAACAGATGTCAGGCATGACAAGTTATATAAAATCAACGAGAAATTGTTGGCCATCTTCTGGACCTGTTAATAATAGGATTTACATTGATTGTATCCAAGTATTTTGAATTAATACTACTTTGGGACTGTACAGTGAGGTTTCAGTTTGCAGAATCTTTGCACTTAATGGTCGATGACATGACAAAAACCATTAAGATAGAAGTGTTAGGATTGAGTTTCCAGTGTTTCAATTTTTTTTACTTGTGCTCTGACACAACAAGAGTTGCATTCTAAACTATATGCAAAGAAGAAAGGAATGTAGTGGATCAGTCATTAGCTGGGAACCACCAGCTAATGTTCTCTAAATAAATTTTTTGCTCTGGGAACAAAGCCTAGACCAAACTTATTTGTGACTGTTAGAGGTGTAAAGTGGATAACTGTGTGTGGTAATTCTATTTTAACTTCCAATCATGATTTAAATAAAGTACACAATCTAGTCAAACTCCATAAAATTAAATTATAAATCAAAATGTCCACAAAGTTTTCATTTGTGGATAAAATTGGTTTGACTAACAATATAGTGTAGTGTGACCTGTTTCTTTATGACTAAACTGTACACTTTTCCCATTAGAATAGATATCAGACATGACAAGTTATATAAAAGCAAGGGAATGCTTTTGGTCTGAAAACTTGAAGAGTTGAAAGTTTTCATGGAATGTCCCCTTTAGCAATGTTAGCAAGTTCATAAAGCATCTCAAAAGTTTTACAGGGACTGAGAAGCTCGTTAGATAGGACACTGCATGTCAGAAGAAAGTGCATCTCAACTAAAAAAAATCCATCTTGTGGACTTGTTATGATAGAAGATCAAACATTTAACTGGATCACTTCATACCACAATTGTTTTTTAATCCACAAACTCTTGGTATTCTCCAGAGAATTTTGAGTGGCAAAAACATTAAGGTTTTAGTGCTAGCGCTTATTATGAAGAAATAAACTTCTGAAAGCTGTTTGGCCAATAATGTGAGCAAAAATAGTTCAACCAAACTCATGTTAGAGTGGTTTAAATTAATCATGCTATTTTCGTACATTGTAAAATATCTAAAAACATCAACAATGTTTTTTACAACTCTGCCTCACCTGGCCTACCCCAACTAATATTTGCATTGGTTGTCCAAGTGATGGTCAAGAATTACATGCACAAACAAATGATAACAGCATTTTTGACATGTTACGCTAAAAAATATTAAACTTGTAAAATCTGTGTTTATGAAAGGCATTTTAAACTATTTTTATTTAGGTGTGGAACGGGCAACTCGGGGTCTTGTATCAGTTTTAGTGTGGATGTCAGGGGAAATTGAATGCTTTTTTGATTTAGGGACTTTCTAAGGACTAAAACAGACTTTAATGGACTTATCAGCAGTTGTTGTAGAAGATGCCAGTCAGATAAAGCCATCTTCAAACTTGCTTTACTCTGTGAGTTTTACATTTAAAACCATCATAAAGCAAGCATTCTGAAAAACGACAATGTTATACACTGCAGCTGCCATTCATGTTAGGAACACCTCCTGTTAAAATAGTACAAATTTATTCAAAATTAGACCATTTTAAAAGATTATAATAAACTATAATAATAATAATAATAAATAATAATAATAATAATAATAATAATAATAATAATAAAATATGCACTATAAGAACTACCATATAACATTTTGGAGACTGTTAAGGTTTTTATAACAACATGTACAAAATGGCATTGATTTTGGTATGTGGTCGATGATTTTTTGGGGGGATTTTAAAATAATAGCTTTAGTGTAACATTAGTGAAGCTCTGATGCCATTAATGCCTGCATTTTCATAATAAAATTAAGGCATTTATAAGGTGTTAATTCATCAAGACTATATGAAGGTACCAGAACACTGCTAAATTTAGATGTGCATGTCTCATCATTTGTGTTGGTGAAATAATTGTTAATTTGACTGAAATTACTGCAGTACTTTGGTACCTACTGTGTGTTGACAGTTCATTAGCCAAGGTTGGAAACACTATAGTACACAGCTTTTATTGTTAAATACAGTTATATAATAATAAAGATCCTGTTTTTCCAACCCACATTTTAAATAAGTCAACTGCCATGTAAATTAATGCCAAGATTATTATTAGATTCGTTTAAGTGGGTCATGCATTTAAAGCAATTGAAATCCTGCAAAAATGTGAATCTTGAATGTGCAACCACAGATTATTTTTGAAATTTTATTTAACCAAACAACCAAATGAGAAAGCAAAATTACCTCTTGAAACACAACTGCCAGACAGGGAAGAAACCTTTAGAGATGAAACTCTGAATCAGACATGCTGTTAGAATGGCGTTGCTGCCATTCTAGTAATAAGAGCACTAAAGCAGACTATTTCAACTAGAGGACTGCATGGTGAGTATTTAATGTTATTAGCGTTTCTATCACATAGTGCATTTGATTTCCTCTCACTGGCAGTTTGTGGAGCCACAGAGGGAGAGCCTGTGATCTTGTCAGCTTTCATTTAAGAGCCTGTGACAACAGTCTACCAATTTAAAACATACTTTCTCACAGAATTAATAAGCATAGGCAAACCAGATGTGATTGATCTGACAAAAATGGGAGAAAGCTAATAGTTTCAGTTGTTGTTTGTCATTAACATTACTTAATAAGGGAGGCTCTTGAATCAGAAATTAGAGGAAAAGCAATGATTTAGTTTGATTAAAATTGATCATGTGTTTCCTAAAACACACTTCAGTGAGGTCCATCTGTAGCAATGAGGTGACTTTTAGAATTAGAATACTCTTTGAGCAAGAATTAAAATGAATGACATGTTTCCTACATCAGTTTCTATGCTCTAAAAACTTTAAGATTTTTTTTGGTTATGAAAGCACTGCTGTTAATGTAGCAGTTATGAATTAAGAAGAATGTAATTTTTAGGTCATTCTGTTGTCACATGTGAGCAATGTTTTGGACGTTACTGGTCCACTGTAATGTAATTTACATCTCCATTACATTTACAGAACTCAACATTGTGACTTTCTCAGAATGACCTGATATCCTTCTAGAAAATAAAGTCAACACAATGTGGACATTCTAGGGAATGTCCAATTTCTAGCAGAGTACCTGGTAAATATGAGATGATCCACCTATTGGTACATGCTGTTTTTGGGGTTTCTTGGGCTAAGTTCTGACAAATATCTGATATTTTCAGGACAGTCTGAACAGCTCAATTTAGATTTTTTACAAATCCGACTTAGGTATGACTTAGGTGCATCCTTGAGTCTAAATAAATAGTTTCTCACAGACTTTAGTTGCTGGAGAAGACATTGTTGTACTTAAATAGTTTCAGGAAAAAGCACAAATACATATTTGAATCTAAACATGTTAGCTGTTCTCACTTTTCAGTCCTCTTCGGGAGTATATCTTTATGTGTTATTTTCTTTCTTTTTCTTAATATTGTTTAGTACTAATAAAGTTGGCTCATATCAGATATTTACATCCACAAAGCTTCAAGCGTTCCCGAGAGCAGGCACCTCAGTGTTTACGTCTAATACTGGTGCATTCTGGGTAATGTAGTTTTCTTGTCTGTCACGCTGAATCTCGTTTTGTTCACAAAGAAGAGGGATAGCAGTCGCATGTCATTTGTGATTTGAGCGAATGCACTAAAAATTCCACCAAAGAATGCTGTCCATTGTTTTTCCCTCTTCCCATTGTCCATGTATGTATGTGTTTGATGTGTTGTGCCACATCGTCTATTTTTAACTGCTCTCCACCCCTTTTCTGCTTCCTCTGTAGACTCTTTGCGCTCCCTGAACTGTTTGAAGAGCTAAAGTAATTATACTTCCAGTTTTTTCAGTGGTAGATATTTAGTTAGGGCTGGACTGGGACCAAAAAAAGGCCCTGGCATTTTTGACCATGGCGGCCTACCATGATTTTAATGCAAGATGTGCGATGGCACATATGATGATTACTGAGACACATGATTACAGCCATGCGTTTTCTTTCATTTTTAGGGTATTGGCACAAAACACACAGTAGTTAATTGTTTTACAGTAATTAACATTCTACATGCAATTTGTTACACATATACATGTTTGGCATATATGTGCACAATATGTGTTGAGGGGGTTGCCGAGAGATGACAGCCTTCCATGAAACACATCGCTTGATGAAGCGGAGACCCCCCCACACGTCAGGAGCGCTTAACAGCAGCCCACTTATTTAAAATGATGGTCCTCAGACCCACCATTTCCCTGGGCTGGGGCTTGTATCGCCACCCCTCGGGAGGGACACAGGCAGCGACACTCTGCTACTGGACTGTCCTGTACCCAGAAGCAGCAGCCTTAGGAGTCTGCTCCCACCCAGCAGAACTCCAGGGCATTCGTGGCAGGGGGGAACCTCTGGAAGGCCGCGGACTGGGTCCAGGCCTCCTAAACCCTACCAACAACCACAGAGCAGTAAGCCCTCCCCACCAACGCCGAGGTACCAGGGGAGAGATAGCTGTTCCACCTTGGATAGTCCCATAACCGCGCTCCTGCATCTCCTGGATGTCCGAATAAGAATGAACATCACGAGTGTGATCAGGTCTGGGAAAAAACGCAGGGGTTGTGAGCTTCGAGCTTCCTCTCCGAACGCGGGGCCTGTGATGCCGGAGGCCAGGAGATTTTTTCCAACCTCTCGACTGCACACGTCACAACCTCCAAAAACTCCTCACAGCTTGAGGTGATAAGAGTAGGGCCTCATCCATCGCGTGGGGGGACTGAAGTCTTCCGCACCCGCCGACAATGGATCAGAGCTAGCAGATAAGTCAGATGATGAGGCTAGACCTCCATCTCCATCCTCCATCTGCGAATCCCATGACCGAAGCGGGCGCTGTGACTTGGCATCTGAGACGCCAGGGAGAGCACATTTCTCGAAAAATGGTCCCTGTGAGCAGAGTGTGCGCATTTACAAGCGCTCACAATGCTCACAGCCGACTCCCCTGAAAGCTTCAAGTATGCCAAACAAAACGCAGGCAAGGAACAACTGGATTCCGAGGAGCGCTTCAATATGTCTCAAGATTTAGCCACAGTTTTTGGAACAAGAAGACACATAAAGAGCGCTCACCGAGAGCAGAAAAGTTGGTTGCCATCTCCATCGCTGGCTGCTATATACTGTGCATTTCCGGGTGCGAGGTCTCGTTCGGATGATGTCACACCTGTCCTTTGGACAAGATTTGACACATAATTCAGAGCCGGAAACACAGCAAGTGTTTCCCCCCCATAGCGTTTGGACGCAGCTCAAGTTCCTGAAGGGGAACTAGATGTGCGAAACGTCAGTTTCCAGAGACGGTTAAACAAACAGAACATTTATAAACTTGATCAGAGGCTGGAGCGAGGAGCTTGTGATTTCATTGGACTAGTTCAGTGTGAAAATCAATCAATGGACCGCGACTTATGTGTCAGATACACACTTACACAGCCAATGTTGTTTTTTTATTATTTATTTTTTTATACATTGCAAAACGGCCCAAAATTGTGTGTTGGCCAACCAGGACTTGCCTGGTACTCCAGATGGCTAGTCCATGCCTGGTTTTCCCTATGCAGGTCACCTTTTACAGTTTTGAACAATAAATATTTTAAGGTTTTCAAAAGATATTAAAAAATTTAGCATTTGGGGGTAAAAGTAGTTTAAAGCTGAGACTAGCGTGTTTTTTTTTTTCTAAATGCCATTTTTTATTATTGTCCTTCAGTTTTCAATTATTTTTCCTCATCATTCAGCACTATCATGTTTACTTTATAAGCTACACCGAACAAATGACTACATTAACTGAATAAATGTCATCTAAGTGTCACAATAGCTCACTCTCTTTCTCTTTTTCTCTCTTTCTCCTCTCTGGATCATTTGTTCTGAAAACGAATAGCACTATCAAAGAGTAACATACTGCTGTGTCAGAATATTTTCTGGCTGTAATTTGCTATGTTCAAGTCACAATGTGATGGCCTCATTAAATGAGTTCATTAGTAAACATGTTAGAAAAATATGAAGGGCTCCTTCCTGATATGCAATCTGTATTTTGTTACCTCAAATCTTTAAAGCTTTCTTAAAATTATGATTGGTTAATTGGTGATATACCATTGCAGAAACAGAACAAAAAGGGAAATATTAAAGCAACTGCTATTAACAGGTTTAACAGTTATAAAATAGATTTTAAAGATTCAAAGAAAACATAAAAAGCAAAGAAAAAAACTTGAGAAGAACATGAAATATCTATGTTTTAAATCGCACAGGAGGTAGCTGGTGCATGCCTCAATGTTTTTTTTAAAGAAGCCTTGGCGTCCCTTTTCAACACTCATACTTTGCTAATCTTAGAGCTTGTCAACCTATTTAATCACTGGATGTACCCAGAAACATTGAGTTGTGCAATGGTTTAAAGTTATTTTTTGAACACTTTGAAAGCCATATTAAGACACATAGCCTTGTAACTGCAGATGGATTCAGAGCATTTTCAGGTTATTTCTTCCAGTTTTGGAGCAGTGTGATTTTTGTATAGTAAATTATTCCCCCTTTTAACCTACAGTAAATTGACAATATTTGAAATATGGTTTTGTTTGAAATCGCTACGTGTACTTACAAGTAAAATTTGACTTTTGTTGTTTTACCTTTGAAAATGCAAAATATTTTCATTACATAATAATTAGCTTCATAATACAGCACTAATGCATAACCATTCCTTGTCTTTTTAGACAATAATTATTTTACTTATAATGTATGACATGACTACTATAAATAAAACTGAAATATTGACTGAGCATAAAAACAATTTTGTAGACTCAATTTTTCCCCAAGGTGTAATTCAGTCAATTAATTATTTTTTGTTGATGAGTAAATAAATGTTTTTTAAATGAGTTTACATTCTCATTGGTTATTGTTGATTAGATTAAAAAAGTATGTTTATTCAATTGATTTGTTAAGCTGTGAGTTAAAAGACTGTTCCCTAAGCTAAATGAAGAGGACATAATTTACTCAGTAAAAAATTCTGTGGAAATCTTTGCTTAAAATTTTTACTTTGAATAAACTCATGTTTGTTAACATGAAATGCAGCTAATGCCCAAAAAGAGTCCTGGATGGACGGCTTAAACTTAAAAAGCAAATGTTATTAACTGCAGTTGTCTGGTGCTGCATGTATTGAATTTATTTTACATTTTATGTTAATATGGTACTCAATAAACATTGGTCTGACTTCAGCCACATCAACCAAGTAAACACTCAAAAAAAGGATTTGTTGGATGAACATAACTGAATTATGGAGACCTTTGCTCCAACAAAGTTAAACCAGGTTGAAACCGTAATATCATATGAACATATTTACATGTGACAACCACACACAAGTTGGTCTTTCCAACTTCATAAAGTTATGCCTTGCCTAATATAAAAAAATAGGTCAGATTGACTAAGTATTTTGTCCTTTGCCCAGAAAATGTTTTTAAAATGCAGAAAATATATATACATGTCTGGGATTGCAACTGGGATCACATAGCAGAGTGATGCATTTTGATTGACTTGTTTAAAACAAGACCACTCAGATCTGCCCCTGGAGTCGAGTCAAGTCAAAGTTGTTGATAAAATCCTTCGGGTAAGTGGCCTGATATAGTTTTTGGTACATTCTACAACCGATTCCAAAAAATGTTTAAACAATGAAACTGTGAAACACAACTCCTACAGTACCATCGCTAAAACTAGTCCCTCCCACTACATTTAATTTAGTAGATTAATGATCAATGCTGACATTTGAAATTTCTGTACGACAAAAGCTTTATGATCATTTTGCTCTCCTCTTTGTTTCAAAGCCTCCAATTCCCTGTTTCAAAGCCTCCATTACACCATGCTTGGTGTTTAGCGATTGGGTAAAGGAAGATTCAATCATAATTCATTTTGGCAAAATGACCACCTTCTGGTAGAAAACAAAACTCAAAGGCTCAGTTCCAGACCCTATGTAGAAAATAAATAAATGTCAAACTAACCATACCAGTCATTTACTCCTAATAACTACCTTTATTAGTGTAGATAACTTCTACATGGCAAAAGGGAGCTGGGAAATTACCTTACTTCAGATTATTTTCAATTAGAAAGTCGAGTGAAATCAGGTTGAATTTTGGTAAAAACCCTGAAAAAGAACAACCCTGTGCACCTACAAAGCATTTATCAGCACTAAAAAAAAAAGAGTTAAAAAATGACATTCTGAATTCCCTAATGAGCTTCTTGCCTGTTGTACCATAGATTAGGTGCAGGAGTTTCTAAAACATAGTGTTTCATTCCAAGGGTTTACAAGCGTGGGATTAAACTATGTTTTGGCTTTCCGCTCATCAGTTTACTTTTGACACATAAAGCTGATCATATGTGATAGTGTTAAACTGTCTGCAGAACTTAAATGAGTTGCTAATGAAGTGTTTGGGCTCTGTTGTTGTTCAGTTTTTGAGCTGAGGGAATTAAATAGCTGCGGTCAGCTTCTTTACAGCCCTGGAAAGGCCACCGGGGGGAAGAGTGCTGTACATCTGCATTTGTTAAGCTTTTAAATAATTCAGTAACACTATTCCAAAGCTTTTTGTCAGCAGTAATTCCTCATCCATTCTATTGTGACTCAACATGTTTTAGGATTTATTATATACATCATGATGTGGTGATTTTAGACGTGATTTTAAAAAAATGGTTTTCTTTTACAATCTGGCACTAAAGGCAACCAAATATCTAGATTGACTGAAATTCTCTCGCTGGCTCGGATTGTGCTGTAGCTGTTTAAATAGCAAAAAAAAAAACAATAAGTAGCTCCAGCATTTTCTTTGGTGGGAAAGACCTTGCTGTTCTGTATCTCTTTTCTGACATATTTATTCTTCAACTCTTCTTTTCATTGTTGTTGTCCTTCCCTTCATAAGGTTGACGCGAGACAGCATTGCTCTGAACATGTGATCAAAAGAGTCAACATTCTTTGGTCCACCACGAGAAAACTTGTTTTCGCTTGTGCCAATTGAGCTTTGTCATATGTAGGTACTCACATCAATGCCTTTTATTTATTTATGAAACCAAATTGCACCATCAGGAAAAAGGATCTTCAGGAAAGAGAGACAATTGTAGAAAATGGAATGTCTCAAAGGGGGCATCTGAAGATCTAGAATTCTGTAAAATGTATTATTCACAAATGTTTGTGCGAGCATTTAAGTTTCAACAATTCACAAGCAGATCAAAGAACCGCTCTATATCAATACTGCGAAGCATTGAGTACGAATGTGTTTAAAAATGACCCAGAAGAACTACTCTTTACATGAGGTTTTGGGTATGTTTGGACAATAGCATAGAGAGATGTTACATGAAGGATTTGATTTGCAAGGACAAATTAATTTAGTTGTCTAGTTCCTCACCTTTTTTTGGTGTAGTATAATATAATAATATTTTTTGGTTTATTTCTTATAAAATTATTTTTTTTATAATTGCAAGTAAAGTTACCGTATGTTTGTTTTCTAGAAGATAAACTTGCATCATTACGAATCAAATATTAGATTTACAGAGAAAATAATTTTTACTCCCTTTCTCAGACTTTCTAATTTTCACTTGTCTCGACTGTGCTGGACTTGGACTTGTCTTGGACTCGCATGAAAAATGACAGATACACGCTAAACTGAATGGTCCATCAGTTACACGGCTTCAGTTCTTCCCTTGTGTCCTCATACAGAGACTGTCCTTCTGAAAATGCAACTGAAGGCCATATCTGTCAATGTTCATCCCTTCAACAAATATTTAAAATGAAGCCTCTGAATACCATCATATTTTTAACAGAAAATGTTAGGTTAGAATCTTAATTTGTATTGTGTTTCAGTTCACTTAATTCACTGCCTATTTTCATGTTGTTTAAATCCAGTTCATAATCAGTTTTTATAATCACTCATAAACAACAGATGTCACAGTTGCCAGGCAACAAGTTCCATCCACTGAAGGCCAGACATTCTCCATTCGACAGTCTTGGATTATTGGTTTCTTACTAGATTGTGCAGGATTTGTGCGTGTGTGTGTGTGTGTGTGTGTGTGTGTGTGTGTGTGTGTGTGTGTGTTCGTTTGTGTATGCAAAAGAACATTGTAAGATAAGACAAAAAATAAGATAAAAGGTAAAAATTCAAGTTGCCAGACATTTTCTGAGATTTATGATACAATACAAAATAATTTTTAATGAGAATTTTTGTAATATACAGTTTTTTTCATATACAAATTTTTTTATTAGCCACTTTCCTGTTTAAAAAACAGGTTATCATAGTTACGGAAATTTCAAGAGATTTTTTTTACTAGTCAGTCCACTTTCCTTCTTTCACTTATGCAATCCAAGTTATGACCAACAAAGTTCTCAGCAGAGGGATCTCCATCACTTTGGGGTGTCTGGTCTTTTCATGGAGAGGAGCCAGCTGAGTTGGTTCAGGTATCTGTTTTGGATGTCTTTCTAGTGAGATATTCTGGGCATGTTCATCTGCGAAGAGGCCCCCGGGAAGACCAAGGATAACCTGAAGAGATTATGTTTTCAGATTTGGAACGTGTCATTAAAGAGAGATGTCCGGGCTTCCATGCTTGACTTGCTGCTTCCATGGCCCAGCCCTGAATATGGGGGAACAGACTGATTTAAAATTATTTCTTTAAAATAAGCAAGTGCAGCTAATTGGGGCAACCTGTCACTATTGATTTTGAACTGTTGAACAGGCTTGATTTGAACAAGAAATAAAAGACAGTAATTTAGACTACTGCTGTAATTTTACATAGTTATAAAAGTTGCATCTTGACCAGAATGTTCCCAATTTGAATAAACTTTGACAGTCCAACACAACTCCAAACAACTAGCCCTGAAAGTTAAAGCCAGCCATGTAGTTGCATCTTGTCAGCTGTGTCTACAGACATCTAGGCAAAAAAAAACTGAATTCAAGCAAAGACACCCAACTACAAACTAGCAGGTGCTTGATGAGAAATATGTTTATATATCTGCAGATTGCAGTAGCCTGTATTTTCATTTCAAGAACAGAACCCGGAGGTGTTCTACTTGGTTTAAACAAATGAACCATTTAGTTCATAGTTCACCAAAGAGAGATTCAGCTTAGTGAAGATGTCTGACAATCTACATCTGGCTCTGGCGCTCTCAACACTATTGACTTTAAATATCATGAATGTAGCATGTGCCTTATGAACGTTAAACAAGGTTCAAAATGGGTGTCTCTGTGTTATGCAATGCTTAGTAATGTTTCCTCCCACAATCCCTTTCAACACAAAGATTTGATCTGAATTCAAATGCATCAAAACAAGTTGAATTTGAAATGGATTTATTTAAAATCATTGCCTTTGTAAACTTCCCTTACTGAACAAAGCACTATCTAAAGGGTTGAGATTTTGCTCAAGTATAAAGTAACAATTTAGTGTTATAGAAAATATAGACATATTGCATGATCCAGAACTTTGCTCAAGAAATGCATTTATGTTTAAATACTGCCATCTGCTGGCTATTGGTGAACTCCCTGTCATTTATAGATTGAAATCAGCTATTCATTGGTGTGCGGGTACCTGTGATGCTGATGAATCTAAGAGATCTGCTGGATCCACGTGGATCTTGAAAACAGATTTTTTTTCATAATGATATTATTTACTATGATTTATTATTGTTCTCAGAGAGATATAAAATCAAATATATGCAAAGTGCCAAGAACATAATTTCAAAGAAAATGTTAACATATAGTTGCAACATCTAGCTACAGTTAAATGTTGAATATCTGGAGAATTTTTAAGGGAATGTGTAATACTCTGAAAATGTGTTAAAGAAACGAAATAATAATAAGCAATTATCTGACAAAACATTTTGCCACAATGAAGGAGGCAGTGCTGTTAAATAATAAAATATTTTTTTTACCTTTATGTCATATTCTTACCTTTCTTTCTCAATCGCAGACCGATCTTGTGGCACCATCATGTGGCCAACATGTTAAATTAAATGTGTTTATTTCAAAAGAACACTTCTACAGGCATTACTGATTAGATGCGCATGATTTTCTAAGCCTATCAATAGAAGTTATGTTGAAATAACGTCTTGATATAAAAAAATACGAATCCATTATCAGCCTGGCATTCTGGGTCTTTGAGGATGTATTTGTCTTTAACACTGTTAAGGGTATATTTAACAATTGGCCTGCCACATTTGTTTATGTTTTTATGTATATTTGTATTATTAATATTATTATTGCTATTATTATAATTATTATTACAATAATAATAATTGCCCCACAGAAAAAAATATATAATGATTTAATATCTATATATAAAAATAAAAGCAATAAAAACAAGGAAGTTGATTTACGTAAGCCTGGCGGTGTTTACGTAAACGTTCACGTAGGGAAGATGCACTGAGCGCACGTCGCGCTTGATTATATGACGTCACTGTGTCATGTCGACGGGCAGTGTGCGCCATCTTGAAGTGGAACCAAATCACGGGCAGACCTCTTTCGCCTCCGCTAGCTCTTATTTTGCGCTTTTAACAACGTCGGCCCAGTTGAGATCCAGGAAAAGCCGCGCTGAAGGTTCGAGGCACCGGCCAGGCGATGATGGCAGGTAAATCGCGCCTTGCGGGAGTCTGTGTTGGTAGGCGGGGGCGCGAAAAGCGGCAGCGCGGCCTAAACATCACACCAGCCCCCTTTTTACACAGACTTCTAACCAATATACAGCTCTTTAGTTGTGCCTGCACGCCAGTGCTCGAGTTCCAAGGACGTAAATGCTACTGGGAGGTATGTCACTGCAAGCATTTCTTAAAACATCGATGACTGTTTTTGCAGGGGTTGGTGGAGGCAATGATTTCCAGTGGTGCTTCTCCCAGGTCAAAGGAGCCATAGATGAAGATGTTGCAGAAGGTAAACACTGATTGACGTTTCGGGGGTTAAAAGCCTTTCTTGTTGAGGTGTGTGTTTGTGTTCCAGAGCAGTGTGTGAAGTATTTTTGGGTGTGTATGAAAAGAAACAAAAGTAAGACATCTATGAAAAGGTGTGGATCTGTCCCCAGGAATGCGAGTGCGTTCTCTCTATGGTCGAACACAACAATTTTGTAATATTTGTGCATGTTTGTGATGTTTTCATAGTTTTAAAATGGGGATGGTTTCAATGACTCGTAAACATGTTTTTGGTAAAATGTTATTTAGTTAGAAGTGGTTATCATTTCTTATTTGTCTGGTTTTGAAGATCGTGATTGTGATTTTTGCATTTTATGTACAAATACATTAGAACGCTGTTTTATAAACCCGACTGTCCCACTCAAGGGTTCAACTTGTGTTGTAAATTTTTGAGAATGTTTAAATTTGATTGCTTTGTTTCATGGTTCAGAAAGTGGTTGCTTTTCGCATTGAGAGCTTGAAAATATGCGGATAGGATGACTGGTGGTGTTTGCAAATCATTTAAAAAAAATTTAAGTTTCTGAAAGCGTCAATTAGAAAGACAAAAGCCTCCGTTAAATACAACTTTTTAATGATTTAAATGATTTACCTCAGCAGTAAAGCTTTCCTATTGGCTTCTTAAAAATGTTTGATGTAATATATTAAAGAGTTAAAAAGTGCTTGAACATTCTGTGAATTAAACTCCACTTTAGTTTAAGTTGAAGATAATTTAATTGGGTTAGTCTAGAAGCATTTCCATGCTAGTGAATTTTAAAGAAAAATAGCAACAAAAAACAGATCAGATTTGGTGAGCAATGCTAAAAGTGCTATCGCTAGAACCAGAAAATGCTTGAAAAGATGCCCAGACAGTTAAACATTACTTAATGTCCTGAGAGGAGTGGAAGAACGAGCCTCTCTGGAGCTTTGAAAAAGTGGAGTGTTTCATGATTGGTTAGCATATGGAGAAACAAAAACATAAGAGATGATAATCGGCTTAATAAATTGGTGCTTTCTTATTCTGAGAAAAGGAACGGCAGCTTTTCAATAAGTCAAATAAAATAGTGTCGTTAGGATTTGAATGTATTTGAACAAAAAAAATACAGTAGGGCCAGACGATTAAGCAAAAAAAAAAAAGAAAAACCTAAAATGTTTGTAATAATAATTTCACTCTTATCTATAGGTTTGGAACAATTGTGATGCAGCTGTCTTTGTTAATCTAGAATTTTTGTTGATTGTTTTAGTTGTGTTTGAGGATGTGCAAACGATGTGGAGGAATGTGCACTTTGTGGAAACTGTATGTTTTATAATGTTACTACTTCAATTAAATGGCTTTTTAAAGATTGCTTGCTGTGTTTGCTGGTGGGGCGTCAGTCACCAGGAGTGCTGTGTTTCTGGGGCTCCTGTAGGGAAGCACATCCTGTCTTTGAAACTGAGGAAAGCACGTCCAACTGGTTCGACTGGCTCACTTTATTTGTGCCATGTCCAGCGGTGCTCATCATCCATGTAATTTGGGTATTTTTGGAAATCTAAATGTTTTAATAACAGTTGAGGTTATGATATTTCATTAAATCTTGTATAAATGTTGGTTGAAGTAAGAAATTATTTCTCGTTTTGGATTGTAGTTTTGTTTGTGTGTCGGAAAACTATGGAAGATTTTGAAGTTTTGTTGTCTCTTGGCCTGTCTTAAATTGTTTTGTTTTTTTTTGTTTTTTTATCTTTCTGTTAAAGTGTTGGTCGTGGGGGAGAGGGGTTATTTAGCTTAAAGTTATTAGTGCAGGACTGGACTCCAGGATGTGGGGGCACGGTTTTTTTTTTTTTGTTCATTTCATTCTGTAACTCTGCCGAATAATTCACCACCCTCGTTAGCATGACCAAGAAGCGAAAGCAGCACAAATATTGCTTGTTATTAGAAGCAGCTTTCCCCCCGCTTGAAACCTGAAGGAAAATGCTCTCTTCAGCTCAAGTACACAAAGGCTCACTCCTGGTAAGTTTTTTTTAGTTAACTTGCTGCTCTGGCCTGCGAGTTTAATTGTATTCTGAGTATCCAATTTTTGAGTATTTACTATTTTAGGAAGTACAGAGGTTAAGATTGGTGTTTAGTTCTGTGTAATAGTATTTTACCTCTAGAGATAGTACTCATCTCTTGCATGCTTACTAACTTTAATCACTCCGCTAACCAGCATTAAAGGAGCTGGCTTTACTTATCCAGGGTGAGGTTTTGTGTCAGAGCTCGTAACGCTGGCTGTAAGAAATTTGTTTTACTTAAATACCAAAGTGTTTTCAGCTCTGAAACTTGTTGATTTCAGGGTTCATTTAGTTTCTTGGTTCCCAAGGTGACCCCTCCTCTTTAATTGAATTTATTTGCATGTTTTGGTTGTCAAGATCGATTCAGATTTTTGTATTTAATTTTGTCATTTTAAAAAATAACTGTATCCATTTAAAACTAGTTTTTGGTCAATAACTTTGTGTCAGTTAATGTGCAGTTGGTACCCTATTTAAAGTCACAGTTCGATTTGATGGCACAAATAGCTTAATCTGTCTGTTATTTGCCACTGCATTCTACTTCATCTGTTGATTCATTAGAATTACCTTGTGTCTTGTTGCTGTGCTTAACTTTTGAGGTTTAATGGTAGCAAATTTTATCAAAAAAAAAGTATAATACGCACATGTTTATCTTGCAAGTAGATTAAAAATGCATATATATATATATATATATATATATATATTATATATATATATATTATATATTTTTTTTTCTTCTTCTATTTAAATGGTCCCTAAAGGATGTTTCGTGTCTAAACAAAAGTTTTAGGACTTCTACTGTAAGGTGTTTTTGAGTGGCAGTTAGTTGTTGAGGATTTTTATTTATTTTTTTGCCACTTGCCCCATCTCCTCAGTGCCCTCTGTGGAAATAAAGCTGATTTCTAGGAAACAGACACATGTTGACTTGTGTAACATCATCTGAGCAGGCTGACCCTTCTGTGCAAGAGAAGGTTATTTAGAGATCAGTGAGGTGTGACTGCACCCATTGAGGATTTTTTGTGCTGAAGATGCACAGTGCTCATTTTGGATGAAAACAGGTGTTTGTGGTGATGTGCATGCATTTTTAGTTGTCCTTCAGAGTGTTTCCTACATGATAGAGTTACAGAGTGGTCTTGCACTTCCTCAAAGTAAATTGAATTATGATTCTTTTTGGCTTGCTGCCAGTGGATTTTCCATCAAATTCCTTTTTAAAGTAAGTTCCGGTTATATTTACATTTGGCATAGTTTTTTATGTGCAGAAACTGTGGATATATTTTTCAATGTGTTTTGAAGGTACAATTTCTCCATTTATAATTTTAACTCACTTTTGTTAGGCATACACTTTCTGGGGTACTCTGTAAGCAGACTCTGGCCTTTGTCTAGGCCAGAGGATGAAACTATAGATTTCAAATATGTTGTGACATTTAAATTTTTGGATCAGAATGGTAGAACATTTGTTTTCTCACAGTTAACTATCACTTTTTTCTTAGATAAAATTCGAGTGAGAGCTATAGTTTTGTCCTATATTCTGTCTGAATATTGGATTCTGATTGGCAGGCAGGTATTAACCGCACAGGTAATTAAGGTTAGTTTGTTCATTAAAAGTATCTTTGTACAATAGTAGTAACCATAGTAACATGCATAAGTCCAACACTCGGCGATAGCACTAGCCCACATTTCAGTAATCGTTCGCAGATTCACTCAACTTGGATTTTTTTAAGTGACTGTAATATTTAAGTTGTTTGGATATTTTTATACAACAACTTTCATTTGTGGTGCTCCGCTGGACTGAAACTGAGAGACATTCGATCATAAAGAGAGATGATGAAGGCTGCGCCATTCAAAAATGTAGAGCATGTAGGGATTGTTTGTCATTGTATATTCCTTGTATATTTTCACATGAAAAGAAAACCAGGTGCTTCTAAATGGCATTTGCCCATTTTCATTCATGGTAACAACTTAAGGTTACATTCAGAGATTGTAACGTTTTGTGAACATTTTGAAAGTGTTAACTGAAATGTTTTTGTGAAACGTATGTGTAAGGGTTGGGTACCAAAACCCGGTTCCAATATGTGGATAGCTGGTACCTCTAGAACCAGTTTGGACCGGACAGAATGTGCTTAATTTTGCGGCCGTGCTGGTCATCTTCATTCAGTTGGTTAATCCAATTTCAAGGGTATCGCGATAGTCCAATGAATGAGCCATTCCCTCTCCATCCTTTTTTTTTAGAATTGGTATCAGTATTGATAAGGGCTATACAGAGCATTGTTGGTTTCAGAAGAATTTCTGCAGAATTGCCCAGCACTGACCCAAGCCTCAGTCATAACAATCTCAAAAAACAGGAGTCCACTGATTAGGATGACCTCAGAAGCAGCCTTATTAGTAGACTAATTTAATGTTAATTGAAAAATGCAGATCTTAACTTCATGCTCACAACTGGTCAAATGATTTGAAGCGGTTTATTGGTTTTTGTGTTGTTTTCTATTTACTTATATAATCAAATGTAATTTAACTTTTAAAATGTTGTTAAATTTTAAGCACAAAAATTTTTGTTCAATGAAAACGTATTCTTGGGTCATCCACCATAATTTAGTGGCTTTTGTAAAGTATCGTTTTGGCTATGGTATCATTTTAAATATATCAGTTTGGCAGCGTAATAGAGTAAAATACCTCGTTTTCAAAATAACTATGTGCATGTGGGCTGGACTGAAGTGTTTCGTTTTTGGAGCAAAGGGGTTTCCCCTCATGAATTTACCTGTTCAACATGGCGGCGGTGCTCCCCTCTCTCACCCTCCCGTTCACAGCGCAGCTCCTGGCAGCCTCTTAAATCTTTCCCCGCTCGACCACTGACAGACTCAGCCTGAATGCTGCTATTATGGCCACTCTCTTCCTCTCAGGATGGGTACGTGTGTGTTCATCTCTGCTTTTGAGTCGCTGTGATTTTCCTAGTGCTTGCTGGCTCCTCTGTGGGATTTGGGGAGTTGTCCGACGAACAGATTTGAGCTAGTTTCGAGAGCTTCTGTGCTAATGCTGTTGGCTAGTGTCCGGTGAGGATTTGTAGCAGACTTTGGATCATTGGTTGATATCTTAGTTTTTGCTATTTAGGGTTTGAGCTGTTCAACACCCATCATGAACCTGTCTGAGACTCTGATGCTGCGGATGTTTTTGTTTGTTTTGTGGAATGGTGCTGTGGTGTTTCCTCAGTGTGTGTGTGTGTGTGTTTTTATTATGCAGAGGATAAAGGATGAAGGGATTAACTATGGAATGTCCATTGAATGTATCAAATCTGTGTTTGATAAAAAGGAACATTTTGGTGTCTTCAATTTAAATTTTCTTGAAAACTGTTAAATTGTTATACTTGGAAAGTCAGTAGATGCTGAGCAATTGATGTGTAAGAGGTAAATATTTTGAGCAAAAATCCCTGGAAAAGATTAGCAAGCTCTTTTGGGTGTGCCCCCAACATTTGAAGAAATAGAGGTGGGATAGCCACTCAGACATCAGCGATTTCTGGAGTTAATGAAATGTTTAAAATATTATTTTATGTGAGAAAAGTTCAGGTGAAAATCCTTCTTCAAATGTACTGAATCTCTCTTAAGAACTATACTATTTAATCACATTTTAAAACAAATAGCTTACTGTTACAATAAATTCTAAAAAAAAATTGTCTATTGAAATTTGCAGTAAACACCTCTAAATAAACCCATACATAGACAGACAGTGGTGTCCACTACCTTGAATACACTATATTTGTTTTAGAATCACACAATAAAGGAAAACTCTAGCATTAATAAAAAAGTGGTTCTTGCAGCATAGCCCAATAGGAGGAGTCTAGAGCTCATGCTTCCCCTCTCATGAGTTGGGTATAAATTTGTGTTTAGACCAGGAATAGGAAAACGTGGGGATTGTTCCTCAATGGATGCTAGAAATGATATGCTCTCTCAAATTACCATAGAATAACTCTGTCTGTCGCCATATCTGGGTTTTGGGGTTTCTCTTATGTGACTGCTCTAGGACGCTCCTGATTGATGTGCACAGCCACAAATGGTGAAAAGGTTCATGTATTTCTACATACTCAACAAGTAGCACAGCGTCATTGGTTCTGCTGTCCTAGTTCTACTCCTTTTGCCCCACAGAATCCATATCGCATCCAGCCATTGGCTTAATATGGAGCTATGAAAATTCCAGTCTTGTTCTAAAAGCTCCATAAAGGGAAGGTTTAGTTTGGTTGTTGGGGAAAGGTTTGGTTTGTTGTATAGGGTCAATTGTGTAAGACAATTGTTTCTGATGAGTTAAAAACTAAACCAGAGTTAACATTGACAAACTGGCAATCACTTGTTGCAGTGACTTGTACTGGAACAATAGGGTGTGTCGAGGGTTGTAAGGTTTCTAAACATTTCACCTTAAAGGTGCCCTGTCATGATAACATAACTTTTCTGACATTCATCGCATCTTGAAGTGTTGTTCCCTCATCAAAAACATGCATCAAGTAGTTTTCAGATTAGTTCATGCATGTTTGAGTAATCCTTTATTTCTTTTTTCTGAGCTAAAGTTTTCTTTTCTCCGCCTTTTTTCCTTATCCCTGCCTAAGCCCACTACTTGTCAATCATATGAATTGCTAGTACAAGCCCTCTCTATGACGAACAGGAAATGCGGTTTGATCTGGAAGTGTGACCGCAGCAGACCGGTGCTATATAAACAATGCCAGAGATGTGCGTTTCGGATCCCCGGAGCCTAACCTTTTGTTTGGATTACCAAAGAATGAGTTTATTCGTCAGAAAAGGCTCGATTTTGTGTCTGCCATCAAAGAAAACTTTGAAAGATATTTTTTTCTGTGACCAGCAGTTCACATGGTTCATCAACAAAGAATAGTTTTATGATGAGGCGGGGCTATGTCACTGGGTGCTTTTCCACCTTTGCCATGTTCATTGATTTAGAGGTCCACACAGTAAGTTTTATGAATGAAATGCGCAATTTGAACTCTTCATACATCAAGCTGAGCACACACTACATGGCTTTTATAAGCCTATAAGGAAATCTGGTTTCAGCACACACAGAGACTGCATTTTATCTTACCTAAAATCCTAAATCTGTGTCAAAAGCTTGTTTGTGGGAGGGGCAGGTGTAAACAGCGGGTTTTTTTGCCAGGTCAAAAATATGAGGTGATTCAAAGACGTTTATGAAAAATATAGCATTTTGAACGTTATTAACAGTGCAGCTCTAGTACGTCTTTACGAAATGGTTCTTAGAGCTGGGTGGTATTGCCCTCAAAAATGCATCACGGTATTTGACAGTAATTTTTTCCATGGATGTCTAGTTTGTGATAACTTAATATACTAAAAATTTTGAGAATAATTAGATGACAGTTAACTGAAGGTTCACACCTCACTCATCCGTGATGTAGTGAGCAGTAATGGTGACACACAAGTCAGTTTGAAACCCTGCCTGTATTGCTTAATGATACAAACATTTTTGTAATGTTGTTTATATTAACATAAAGAACCTGAACAAAATGTTAAGAAATTCTCCTTATTTGAAGCATGTTCTCATACTCGCTGGTGTATGACAGAAAACAAATTCTAATCGCGGATGTAATAAAACATTATAGTCCATTCCTGCTATAAACGAGAGAATTTATATCCCTTTCACAGCTGATGAAACGTAAAAGCCAAATGTCCCTTCACAGCTGCTGTAATGTTAAACAATGGACAGCGCATCCTTGTGATATTAAAGCTCTCATTCAGTGAAACAACTTAAAATAAATTTTGCCACACAGTCGATGTGTAATTTGATGGTTTCAGGTTGTAGTTTGTCTATTGTTTTAAAGAAGAGAATTCGGCAAAAAAGTAAGGGGTGAAAGTGGTAATGTTTATGTGTATGTGCACACTCGCAGTTTTAATTGAACGCACAATTGATTCTGAATCATTAGATAAAGAATCATGATGCATCTTTTTTTTTCCTTCTCTTCCATCCCACCCCTACTCCTTTATATAGGGGAAAAATGTTTTCCTCTAACTGCTGTTTGGACCATCAGCATAATTTGCAAGCAGGGAAGCGCTGACCTTTTATTTTTCATGACCGACTCCGATTCTGTACAACCAATTTGAGTTATTTTGTTATAGATTACTTTCTTTTTTTGGGCGGTGTGTGAAAACAATCCATGTGACATTTGTGGCTGTTTTAAAACAATAACACAATCATCTAAAATGGCTGTGCATTTCTCACATTCAAGTCTTTACAAACTTTTCTAACAGGAACACAGACAACGAGAGAACTTAAAGTTAGTAAACAACTTGATAAAGCTAAGCTTAGCATAAACAGATGGAGTATTTCTTATCTTTTACGTTGTCTGCATACACATCCTCACTTCCTGAAAATCTGTGACAGGTGAACCTTGTTTTTCCCACAAGTCCAACAAAACCGTTTTTCAAGGTTTGAACAAAGCATTTTTTCACAAAAAAGTATATACTGCAGATCATTGACTTGTGTATCAAATATATGTAAATGTACTTAAATAAATTGTAACGGTCTGAAAGCCAAAAAAAAACCCAGTCAATGAAGTGTTTAGAATATTTTTATCACAGCTAAAATTAGAACGTTCTCTTTTATTTCAAATAGTGAGTTGGAATCTGATTTGGAAAAGGCAATCGTTAAAAAACATGTAATTTTTTTTCCATGTTCTTGTGGTGTTTGAACGGTCATCATGGATGAGATCGTGGACGAGACTGACTTGTTAATCTCTCACTGAGATTGATTGTTTGTGCACACCAAGAATGGAAGTTTTGTGATTTGTGAGTTATTTACATGTTAATTCATGCTGAGAAAGTTGAAAGTTTGTAATTCTGCAGCAGCTCCAGTAATAGAACTAGTTTAACTCTAGCATTAGGGTTTTCTTTCGAATAAGTTATCTTGGTTTACTATACTTTGGTTACTTTGTGGTCTGAGAGAGGTCTTATTTTTGATGAAAGTTTATTTTTGTCCTATGAAAAGGAGCTTTGATAGATTGCTCACATCAACTGTACTTTCATGTACATTCTACAAACTGTAACATTATATTAACCTAGTTGATCTTTGTCAATTTTGTTATAATGAATCTTGGTAGAGTGAATTGGGGTAGTGTTGATGACCGCTTTTTTTAGATTAAAAAGAGCTTCTTTCCTCTACGCCAGGGTTTGGGCAAGTGGAGACAGAGATGAAAGAAAGTACTGGTGTTTTGAATGGATAATAAATTCTGCAACCAGGATATTTATTCCTAAATTTAACAAAATCTATTCGTTAGGTGAAAAATGTATCCTGTGCTGCACTAGCAAGGGAGAAGTTAGCTCAGAGACCACGTGGAAACTAGAGAGGGCTCTTCTGCATTGTGTTTTGTGTGTTTGATAGATAATCCTCTGGGTAAGCATATTTTTTGTTTTGTTATTAGGAAATTTAAAGTGAGTATTAAAAAGCAAAGAGAGAAGGCTGCCCTTCCTGTGGCTTTTTTGTTGTTTTCTAGAATTTATTAGTTTATAGGGTGCTCTCTTGGGAAGTACTAATAATGTGTTAGTATGCAAACAACCTTTGACTTGAATATGAAGAACAATTTTTTTTTTATTTCAAAATTGTATTGCACAATCAATAAACAAACATTTTTCAATATTATGTTAGCCTTATTTTTGTTCCTTAACACTTTGTGTCTATGGACTATTCTTGGCCGAATTTGTCCCATTGATTCGTAACTGAGAGTGCATAGAATGCTTTTTGTTCATTTATGCTTTCGTCTAAAACACATTTACACCAAGGTTGAATGTATAAAGAATCTCCAGCTTAACTCTGCTGCTGCTCTTCAAAAAAAAAAAAATAGATAAAAAAAAAACTCAAGCAATGCTTAGTTTCCTTATGAAACCGTTAGTAGTAAAGCAAATAGCTGCTGGATGTGTTTCAGTTCTGTAAATTTACTAGATGTCTGATCTCTGTTTTTGGCATGTGGTCCATCGACTAAATGTCAGTGTTTGTTGTGCTGAGTATTGCCTTATCCTGCCTGTGTTTGTCCTTGTATCCTCCTCTGTGGATGAGAGAGCAGAAAGGTGGAAGCAGTGGGATGCTTTACTGATCCATACGCTAGCATAAATCTGTTGTCAGATTTATGTCAAATCTGTTACTCTAAACATATGTGAGGATGAAGGGGTTTCTTTGTTTATTTATGATGTGGCTTGCTATTTTTCAAAATTATTTTGCACCTTTTTTATTTAAACATATTATTTTACTGCTTAAAGTTAAGCTAAAATATATTATGGATAAGTGATGATGGTAAAAGAAATTTATGAAAAGTACAAAAAACAACTTAATTGAAGAATGCGGTTCTAAAATAAGTAAATAGAATATCAAATTTTGATTGTTTTTAAAATTTGAATAAAGTATCATTTGATTGATGGTTGAAAATAATTTTTATTGAATGACTAATAATTAGTGCATTTTCTTTTGCAGCGGATATTATCTCTACTGTTGAATTTAACTACTCTGGGGAGTTATTAGCTACAGGAGACAAAGGGGGAAGAGTCGTCATATTTCAGCGGGAACAGGAGGTGATACAACCAACATGTTTCATTTGGAATCTGTCCCTCAACTGAAGGATTAACTTGTCGATCAATGTTTCTTTCAGCAGAGTAAAAACCGTCCGCTCTCAAGAGGGGAATACAACGTCTACAGCACTTTTCAGAGTCATGAACCTGAGTTTGATTACTTGAAGAGTTTAGAAATCGAGGAGAAGATTAATAAAATCAGATGGCTCCCACAACAAAACGCTGCACACTTTCTCTTGTCCACAAATGGTAAACGGTGCAAAATACACTTACACTCTTTCGTGTAATTTTGATGGCTATTGTGGTATGCAAAGATTCTCAAAAAAAGTTTAAGGAAGAACTCTATAGGGCTGACTTGGTGAGCTCTAAAGCAAATTGTAGTCAACCAGCAGAAGCTAGCAAAATATCAACAGAGTGGTTTTTGTCTAGGGTGTGCTTTTCTCGATTTCAAGGCCAGCACTGGTTTCAAAGACAGCATGCAGCACTTAAATGATTATATGTTAAATAGAATATTATAACTATAATATGTTATAATTTTCATTACATAATTAAAAATCATACTCTTGTTATAACTTAACAAAAATGTATGTATTTTGAATTTTAACATATTTTCCCATATTAAGTTTATATTATTTGAAACTAAAATTGTGTCGTGGTAACAACTGCAAGAACGATTTATTTTATCTTGTTTTCTGTTGTGAACTGCTACATTGTTGGTTTAGTTATATGGTTAGATATTTATCACGTTTTTATGTGATCTATGCTAAATGTATGAATTATGATTTGTTAGTAGTGTCAGTATGTGAAGTGGATGTGCTGTTTGTCTAATGTTTTTGTTTTCTACCTTCAATAAGATAAAACCATCAAATTATGGAAGATCAGTGAAAGGGACAAAAGAGCAGAAGGGTACAATCTTAAAGATGAAGATGGACGAGTGCGAGATCCATTTCGAGTCACTTCACTACGGGTGAGTCAGAGGACCACTAAAACTCTGTCTCCCACATCTTAAATAATTGGTGAAATCTGAAGTCATAGATGTTTCTGGAACACATAAGCAAGAGAGTTCAGGTAATGTTTTGACAATTAAACAAAAATATACTCACATCTTTTTCTTTTTAAACTCCTGATTAAACCCATGTTTGTTAAGAAAAAATCGCTAGCTTCAACACTACTGGTCACCTCAAACATAATTATGGCTTCGACTGAGGGTTGAAAGCGTTTGAGGACACCCGTGGTGTTAAAATGGCTAAGAAGCCAAAGGGACTAGTAAATATTCCTGAGTCTCTTGGCAAAACTAAAATGTTTGCCAGCCATGACCCATGGGTTAAGGCTACTCTATTTACTCTCATTGAGGACAGAGGTTTTTCTGATTAATCACTTTGAGACATGGTTTAAAATGCAGAGACCTTGCTACTTTTCTGATGTGTCTTCCATCATAGTATGATGCGATTACGCTTATTACGGATATTAAACCTTGTGTGTAAGCTATAGTCTGGTCTGCTTTGGACTCTCTTGATCATAAAGCTTTTACATTCACTTTTACATTTTACAACAGAAGCTTTGGTTTGTGTAGAGATGGGCTGTGTTTGCAGTGATTCTGATTGGTTAGTGGGTGAGAGGGGAAGTCTGTGACCCAGAAAAATATATATATATATATATATATATAAACCTGTTTGAAGAATATCAATACAACTTCAGGCTTGTACTTGATGAGTGAACAACACTAAAACAGGGTAGAAAGCTCTAATAAATAGTTGTGTTTGCATATTAGGGCCCCTTGAAGTACAGTATAGTTACAACTTCAACCTGAAATAACCTGACAGTTGATAGATTCTATCCTGTAATTCATTGATTTTAGAGGTACATTTTGTTAGATTTCGGATTCAAGAGTAATCTTTTCAGAATGTTAAAGTCTCAGCGAAATGGTAGTCACAGAAAGAAGATAAAAGATCTCTGAGGAATCGAACAATGCAGGTGGTTGTTGCTTAATGCTAATTTGGGTATTTATAGTTGGCTCATTTTTAAACATTCTGCTGTTGATTGGGTAAAAAACTAATAAAGTTTACACTGTTGATAGGATCAAGAACATGTGTTTCTATGTTTGACTGAAGGTATTTCTGTCTCTGATGTTTTTTGTTGTTGTTGTTTTTATTTTTTCAGGTTCCTGTGGTGATGCCGATGGACTTGATGGTGGAAGCCAGTCCCCGCAGAATATTTGCTAATGCACACACATATCACATCAATTCCATTTCAGTAAATAGTGATTACGAGACGTACCTTTCTGCAGACGACCTCAGAATAAACCTCTGGCATTTAGAAATCACAGATAGAAGTTTTAGTATCCTTTATTAGAACTTGCTCATGTGTTTGATCTGAATGTGTTTGTGTGGCATCAGTTGAAAGAGAGAAAAAGATGATGTTCCTGAAGTATAAACTTGATTCTAAAGATCTGAACTGTTCCATCTTTTGTTTTGTAGTGTGTTCAACTAAAGAATTGAGATTGAAAGCAGAAAAAAAAACAAAGCAGAAAAATGGACAAATAAAATGCTAATATCAGCCATTTTTTCTGTCAAATTTCCATGGAACACCTTCCCTGCTTGCTCTTACAAACATTGCGCTATAAGAATTACGCTCAGAATGCGCTTACATTATTATAATGTGACTTGAAATAAACCAGAACACATCCCTCTTGAAAGCCCTGGGATATACCCAATTTCACGAGAACACTATAGTTCATTTGGCAAAAATATTTTTCTTCGGGGGATCCACAGTTTTTTTATTTCGCTAAATTGTGTTTTTTTATGAGTAAGATTTCATTTTGATCGATCTGGTGGGGTTCTTTTTTTTAAGTCGATTATTCTTTAGTCAAGCCGTGTTTAAGAGTTTGAAACTATGTTTGAATGCATTTGTGTTGGTGTCCTTGACTGTTTTCTCCCTCAGACATTGTAGATATTAAACCTGCTAACATGGAGGAGCTGACAGAGGTGATCACGGCGGCGGAATGTCACCCGCACCAATGTAACGTCTTTGTGTACAGCAGTAGTAAAGGAACCATCCGCCTCTGTGACATGAGAGCCTCTGCACTCTGTGATAGACATAGCAAATGTGAGGCTTCTTCTTTTACTACCCCATTCAGGATTTTTTAAGTGTCTATAAGTGATCGTTAAAACTTAAGTGAAAATGGGAATCCTGCCATTAATTGTTTTTAATGGTAGGGCATATAATTTTGACTTTCTTTCAACCTTTGAAAATAAGTTGCTGAAACTTCAGAACTACAGAACTTAATTGAATCGTCCATATGGTAAATGTGATTATTCTCATATACAACATTCATTTAATATTGCTATGGTTTTAATTGACAAAAATGTAATGGAGCAACTGTTTAATCAAACCATTCATTTATATTTCTATTGCAAAAATGAATTGATTGTTTTCTACATTTAAAGTTTACCTTCTACAGTCACAAGGGCTGATCGTTTGCCCTGGGCTTCCTGGAGCTTTAATTTTTAGGCTTGCTGTGGTACTTTTTATATTTTTTCCTTCTATATATATATAAGCAATGTTTTAGGGATATATATATATATATATATATATATATATATATATATATATATATATATATATATATATATATATTTATAAATTGTCAACTACTAAATATTTGTTGTTGTTTTTTGTTGTCAGATTTATATTTATAGACACTGAGTAACCACTATCTTGTTATATTTTTATATATATACAGTCACCTACTAAATTTGTGGGGGGTTTTTTGTTTCCAGATTTATATTTATAGGCACTTACTAAAGGTTGCATTTTGTGCCACTATCCCTGTATTGTGGGCATCAAAGGAAGACCATTAATGCTATTACTATGACTGCTGTTACTGTATTAAATGAAACTGTTCCTCTTTCCATTAAACTATTGCATTTTTGATTGAGCTTTTTCTGTTGTTCACCAGACTTTGTATAGTTTTAACTATTTTGATATGTTTTCAGCTGTTCTCTTGTCTTTAACACTTTTAGCATAGTTTGCATAGATCATTAAATCAGATTAGACCATTAGTGTTGTTGTAACCATGACCGTAGCAGGGGAAACGTTTTCTATTTAAAACTTGATTTTTTAATCAATTGAAATTATTCTGTTTCTTGTTTCCTGTGGGTTGTAGCACATATTAAAGTTTTAAAAAGGAAAAATAGCTTAATTTTGTTTCTCCCACTGGTGTGTATATTCCTCTGATCTAATCTTATTTAATAAGCCTTGCTAAGAGTGATATTGCTAAAAGCAGAGGACACCTACTGGTGAAAACTACTATCTATCTCGAGTGGAGAAAAAGAGCTTTTGATAGAGCTTCTTGAATTTTTATTGATTAATGTTGTTTTTAAAACTGTAATTATCAGCATGTTTAAAGGCTTCCTTTAAAAAATTTTCCTCCTTTTCAGTTTTTGAGGAGCCTGAAGATCCGAGCAGCCGGTCGTTCTTCTCAGAAATAATTTCCTCCATATCGGATGTTAAATTCAGCCACAGTGGACGATACATGATGACCCGCGATTACCTCTCAGTTAAGGTTTGGGATCTCAACATGGAGAACCGGCCTGTGGAGACCTACCAGGTACAGTTTAGATGGGATGGTTTCTAAAGCTTGCATTCCAACGCGTGTTCTAACAAGCTGCGTAAGCTTTCTCAACATGATCTTTAACATCTCCAATTAAAACATTCTTCAAATGCTATTCAGACCTGCCCAGAGTTTCACCCAGAGCTGAGAGGAGTCTTCTATCGCCCTCTGATTCACCTGCTCTTCTGTTTCAGGTACACGAGTACCTACGTAGCAAGCTGTGCTCGCTTTACGAGAACGACTGCATTTTCGACAAGTTTGAGTGCTGTTGGAACGGTTCAGACAGGTGCTAAACACTTTTTCGTGTATTTTATGTTCCAATGTTTCACCACACAGCTCAAACTTAGCTTTTCAAAATATCAAAAAATTATTTTTAGTTGGTATAGTTTCCAAACATAGTAACTAGTTAGTTTCTATAATTTCCATAAAATTATTAAAAGGTTTATTCAAATATTACAAATCTTAGTTAAAAATGAGCTATTAGTTTAGTCATCAAACAGATTAAAAAACAAACATAGTAGAAAAAAGTGTTTTGTAACGAAAATAAAGGGGAAACTTATTATCAATAAAGTATGCTATTGTAATAAAACTCTCATTAAATATTGATTGAGTAATTATTTAAATCTGCTAAAAATACTTCTAAGGATAGTTTTAGGTTCTATTTTTATCAGGAAGGCCTGTTTTAGTCACTAAAGGGACAATGATCGACTTAAGATTATTCTATGTACATTGAGGTTTTTAAGAAGAAGAAATTAAAATGATTAGGGCAGATAATGAATCATACTTATCAAATATCTGGGCTACAGCTGTGGTGCCTTGTGACACCCTAGCTTCAACAACCTGCTTGAGCTAGGGATTGAACCAGTGACCTACTGATAACAGTCACTTTATTAGCCCACCACCACCACCACCACCACCATGTTTTTTCCACACTATCAGTTATGGTTAACATTTCCGAGGATGAATTTCAACTGAAATTGTGGTCTGAACAGTAAAAATGCCATGTGTATGGATTTGCCTTTAATCTGCAGTTAAAGTGTTGAATGTTTAAATACGTGTCTTGGCTCATAAACCTGCTGTGTGATCGGCAAATGTTTTTCATAGGTGAAGGATCCTTCTGCAACATGCAATGGATGTTATACTCCTCCCACGTCACATATACACCAGTCTGCATAAAAGTTTATTGACTTTGTTCTTCTCAACTGAGAAGGTTTTGTTATCACTTTTTACCCAAGCATATTACGCACAGAAAATTTTATTTATGGTAGCATCATCGATGTTACAAACCAAATGTCAACCAGTCAGAATGTTGTAATGCGTTTACGCCAGTTGCCTAAAAATAAGTCTGCCCCCCCTCCTGAATTCAATTACTGTTTTAACCTGTTTACATATTATCTACTATAGCTTGTATACGTTTTGTTTTTAACTATAAAAACACAAATTTACTGAAATAAAAATTATTATTGTTTTATTGTAATTAAAGGTTTGGATTGTTGAAGCCAAAACTCAGGTTCTTTCAAATTAAATGTATGTGTTTATTCGCTGTTCTACAAAAATGTGTTGCTTTTTCTGTCACTATTACAGTAGCTTTTTAAGGCCTAGTTTTTTACTTAACTGTGTAAATTGTATTAAATTGGTTCCTTTTTCAAAATACTATATTCAATAAAATTGCTGAAATAAATAAGCTAATAAGTAAGCTTATTTTGTTAAATTAAATATATAATAAAATGCCTTTATATATTATAGGTGAAAATGAGTGAGATGTAGATTTAGTAATTGGTTAACCCAAAATAAAATTTTTGTAAATAAAATGTACATAACTGTGAATAATTCCCATTTCTAAGTCTTGTTCAAGTATTTTGGTTTTGTCATTTCAGATGGTTGTTGGGAACACTAGATGGCACAAGCCACCCAGTATACTGTTCTGAATCTGGTTTTATCATGGATACATTGGTTAAGTTTTAGTGAAGAATACAGAGCGCATCTTCAGGGGTTACATATAACATTTGCCTTTCTAAAGGCAGACCTGGACATAGGTCATCTTTTATTAGCTTATAAAACAATGACTTAAGCTATTGCCTAGCCAACTCTGCTTTCCCTCCCAATGTGTGATGGGAAGTGGCTGAACTGCAGTTCCCTGAGCTGCCTCTTGAGGTTGACTCCAAAAGGGGCAAGTTGTCATTTACTCCAATGTTAAAACTAACCAACTTTGGGACTGAAAACTTTTTTTTGGAGGGGGGAGGGATACTACAAGGGAGGAAAGGGAGGGGTTTGAATGTCTATAGTTCGATCTTTCCAAGACAAGAGTATGGAATGACCTCAAACAAAGGGCTTAACTTTTCTCTTTTCTGCTCAGTGCCATTATGACGGGATCATACAACAACTTCTTCCGGATGTTCGACAGGAACACACGGAGGGACATCACTCTTGAGGCCTCGAGGGAGAACAGCAAACCCCGTGCCATGCTTAAACCACGCAAGGTTTGCACAGGTGGCAAACGCAAAAAAGATGAGATCAGCGTGGATAGCCTGGACTTCAATAAGAAGATCCTCCACACCGCCTGGCACCCCAAAGAGAACGTCATTGCTGTGGCCGCCACCAACAACCTGTATATATTCCAGGACAAACTCAATTAATCCCTGAAAGAGAGAGATTGAGAAATCAAGGAACAGAAAACGTAATATTCCCTCGCCCCCTGTTTTCCACCAATGAGGAAAAGTTCTGGAATTCTCTTCCTTTATAAACTTTTAAATCCTTAGTTTTTCACTCTTTTTTTTTTTTTTTTTTTTTTTTTTTTTTTTTTTATTCCATAAATCCAAGACCTTTGTTTATCGTTAAAATAGATGTTAAAGTTCAAACATGAGATTTCATCTCCAGGAACTTAATAGAAAGTTCAATAGTAGTAAATAAAGTAGTGGCTGACTTTTATAATGTAAGTGCTTTAGCTTTTTTTTTTCCATTCTTTAAAATTACAAATACATTTTACAAGGTAACTTCCACCTTGTAAAAGACCGAGATTTTTTTTTCCTTTTTGCAAACATTTCCCTGTTTTGTGTAAAAATCTATAGTCATTTTGCCACAAAGCAGTTTCAGACAAAAGATGAGGTTCATTGTATAAGTTTCTGGAGATGGGCATCAGTGAAGGGGTCAATGAGGAAGAAGCAAAAAGTCTTGAACATATGGAAGCTCGAGAGTGAGGAGTTAAGGATGATGATTAAACCCTTTTGAAGCTGTAAAAGAATAATAAGCCGCTATAAGAAGTCAAGCATTTGTTTTTCACGTATAAACAGGGAGCTGAGAGAACGTGTATTTTGAAGAGAAATAAAATGTCTTAATCATGAAATGAGAGGCGCGTTACTATGGACAACCCTTCCAATAATGGAATCACTAGGACGATAGATCAACGTCGTACATGTATTCGTCTTTCAGCTCAGCCTTACGTTTTTATCATGTGACGACCAAATGTATGGAACCGCATCAGGATGAGTTTGTGCTCGCTGTTGGAAATTCAGGCCTTGGTTTATTGCCGGTCAACATTCCTTCCCCTGGCCTGACCCTCAGGCCTCCATCTACCTTTTAAGCACTTAAAACAGCTCTCCATTTCGCTCGGTGGACAGTTATTTCATTTCTTTCCATTTTTATGTTTTCTTCTGTTTCTATTTTATACCTTTTCTTGTTTTCTCTTGCATAATATCTACTCACTGACTGTATCGACATATTGCACCATCGGGTGTGAAACCACTTAATAAAAGTAACATAACTACAAAGAGAACGCGTTTTACATTTTGAACAGATGGGCTTTTAGTCTTTACTGTTCTATGTTGCTATGTAAACTGTATTTAGAGGCCATATCAGCTTTGTAGAGCCGCGGACCGGTACCAGTCCTTGGGTCATCAGAAAGAATAAATAACTTGCGTTTCTTTCATTTTATTTATTTTTCGGAGTCTGAATGAGGTGTTATTTAGAAAAATTACCTGATTTTATTAGATTAATTGCTCTGTCACTTTTGATGCCAATCAAGGTGTTCTTAACGATTACGTGATGGGTTACCGCTGAAATTAAGCTCAGGAGCTCGCAAAATGAGTAAAAAACAAACGTCTTTAGAAATTTTCTTTACAATGGGAGAAGGCTCAGCGAGGAGACAGAGGAAGAGCCTACAACTATCCTACTTAAAATATGAATTTATCTCGAAAGGAGATTCCCACACACAAAGCCCACTCTGCATAAAATGCAGCAACCGGCTCTCGAATGAGGCGATGAAGCCCTCAAAACTATTGTTAAGGGGACGCTGTGCTAGTAAACAGCTAGAGTGGATTTGTGTTTATTGTTATGTTTAGAAAATACCACCGTTTACATGCAGGTCATATTATATTATTTAGTTACATTTATCCACCACAACTCAAAGGCCAGTCCCTGAAAATGTCGCCTGGCATTAAACTGGTCCGTGGCACAAAAAAGGTTGGGTACCGCTGTTGTAGAGGATTTTCACTTCTGTATGTTTAATCATGTATTATTGAATTATATTATAGCTATTTTATCAAAACCAAAATGTACTCGATAGCTGCTTTATGGGAGATAAAAGATGTGTGTGCTGGAGTTTGGAAAATCCTGGGAGAGACTTCTGGGCCATCTTTCTGTGGCAGTCATGGCTAAAGGATAGGTGAAGGTAAGTGCAGACAGCAGATTGTTCTTTTGGGGGTTTTTTTTTGTGTGTGTACTGAATAACGTCAGCCTTTATAACTATTTCAGCTGTTCTCTGAATCAAGCATCGGAGAGATGAAGATTCTGCGCTATAGAGGTGAACTAAAGAGCTGATTATAGTTTTGTCATATAGTTAAATTTAAGAATGTTCATCATTAACTTGCACAAAAGCTAATGAAAATGTCAGATCGGTTGTTAAGCACCAAATTATTTTGTGTTTGTGTTGAAAGTATGTTTGTTATTCTCTGTAATATGAGGTAAATACACATACGAATTTACAAGAATACAGGAGTAAGGATTTGAAGAAAAGCTCCATTCAAAAAACACTTCTAATCTAATAGGTTAGCAGTCAATTCTTGCACCATATTTAAGGCAACCAATCGTCAGCCCAAGACTTTCCCACAATTCTTTCTCCATAGCTTTTTTACTCTTAAAAATGCCCAGGTTAACTGCTTCCACAAGGTCTTGTACAAAACCTCTGTTTGCGTCAAGTGAGCAATGATGAGCTTATCACTTTGACTGACATATTGGTACATCTTATTTTTGTTTATTTGTTCTGTAATGTTCATATTTTGTTATGCTCATTTTCACCTTTCATCACTAAATTCTGTTCAACCTGCTGGTGTGAAAATTTAGTTTTTACCTATTTTTCTTACAGAAAACCGTTTTTCAGTAATCTTTTGTACTTCCAACAGCTTCAGGTTAAACAAATTTTAGTGGTTTATAAATAAAAAGTTTCCTAGCCTTTTTAGATAACAAGCAAGAGTAGTGGAAGTAATTACTTAAAAATTATGACTAAGTAAAATGAAAAACTTCTCAAATTGTGCAGGAGGAGAACATGGAAGATGAGAATTATTAACATTTATGCAACCAGAAAATGCACTTGTTCTCTTTACCAAAATCTAGTAAAAGAAAATGTACTAAGATATATCCACCAAGTATGAATTATGAATGAAAATTCTAAGTGTAAATTTATCTGGTTTAACTACAAGTTTTTTTAATATTCATCCCAATTACAACATACATCTCACTGTATAATGGTTTAGGCCCCCATAAAACAATGTCATTACTGTGGTTAACTCAAAGTTGTTTGTGGGCATATGTTACAAATAATTACACTATCTGTTTAGTTCTGCTCTTTCTGTTGTAAAATATTTAGTTTCGTTGGAAGTAGTGTGGATTAGAGTAAAATGGCATTATTGTGTTTTTACTATATTTAAAAGTTTAATTCATGTAAAATTTTCAATCAAGCAGCAAAATTAAATACAATGATTTAAATACGACACAAGCTCTGCAATTGTCAACATTTATTTAAATATGACATATCTTAAATTTACAAAAACACAATTCAATGAACACTTCACACTGGCTAACATTTCTAATTACTACAAACATGCCCAAATGTACATAGTTTCCCTTTTTCTCCCGCCTGACTGGTTACCAGTTTAATTTTAAGGCAATCTTAACACTTGAACCTGGAAGCATTAAAGAAACATCAGATATGCATTAGTTTACCCAAACTCATCTTTTCACTTTTTAAACCTCTCAAAAATACTTAAAATCTTAGTTAGGATTTTTTTTCATCTTCAATCCTATTCTACATAAACTGTAATGTATATTCTCAAATATTTGCTGTTTTCAAGAGTAAATACATGTGAGGAAAATGCTCCACTTAGCATGTTACCTAAGTGACATTGTTATGATTCTACATTTATGAGGGATTCAGTTCAAGGACAGTGAAATAGACATATGGATGTTGGCCATGTGACCTTGTCCCATCTACATGTGCTCTGATTGACAAAAGACTAGCTGAGGTGTGCGTAGGTTTGGTGATCAGTTGAGGTGATGGTTTGTCTAGGCTTTCAGAAAGTGCCAGAAGTAGTGAGACGCCTCCCGATGAAGACACTACAAGAAAAAAAAATCCTTAAAATTACTTGGATTTGTGTAGATAAAAATGGTATGCGTCATATCTCAGTGAAGCTGGCCCCCACACCAAATACAAGTCCACAAAACTTTTTACAATCACAATCAACACGTGATTTCGTACAATAGTGTGCTAATGACCTTTGTATATTGTTTAATATCTTGATAAGTAAAGCATCAACTCTAATTAAATCCACTAACTGGGTAGAGGGGCCAGCTTCACCATAGTTTCAATCAATCGTTTTTAAAGTGCTCACCCGAGTCCCACAGCGAGGATGTGTGAGAGCACTAGAGAGGGCAGGAAAACCTTGAGGAAATCTGCAGAGAAGATTCCTCCCTTCTTCATCACGCTAGTGTTCCTCATGCTGAGAGAGCTGGAGCGCTTCGGGTGTCTCAGCAGAAGTTCCCTTAAAAATGATAATGTCAGCTAAGATTTAATGTTGAGGCGGTTACTCATTTCACATGTTCGCGGTTATTTACTTGGGTGGAAGGTTTTCGGGTCTACTCGACCAGTCCCAGATCCAATCAGCATTCTTCTTCATCAGTATCTCCACTTCCTTTCTCCTCTCCATGTAGTCTTCCTCTGACTGAAGGATAATGGTTAGAAAATATATAATTTCTTTAATAGTTTTATTTCTAAATAACAGAAAACAGATGTTCAGGACTTTTCAGTGACCTATATTTTGGTTGTCTACTGTATTCTTGAAGCACTGTTCATTTATTTTTCTGCTCCTATAAAAAAAAAAGACATTAATTGTGATCATTTTTAATAGTCTCGTTTAATTGTTTTGGTGTTGGGACTAAGGCTGTGTTCAGACTGCAGCCCAACATGACCCTAATCTTTTGTCCATAGTTTTGACTTATCTTTTTTTTTTTTTTACTCTAATTTGCCCACATATGGCCTGAATCTGCTATTTTCATGACAATCTAAACAATTAAATTTTTATTTTTAAATCTGACCTGAATCTCTTTCATGTCTGGTCCTGAATCTGATACATATCCGTTTTTTTGCCACATTTGAATTTATTTGCATTATTTGCAACTGTATTTCATTGTAAGGGGTCAGATGTAACATTTCTGGGCATGGATGGGAAGTTTCACAGCATTCATGGCTGAAGACGGAGCTGCAAGCAGTCAGTGGAAGGAAAGTGAAGTAATAGCAATACATTTGTCTTGTTTGGCTGAAATTGTGGCTTTGAATGAAAATTAACTGAAACAAAAAGCCACACAATCTCCTCGATTGTATTCTCGTCCATGTTTCATTTTATCTTAATCAAAAGGCATTTCCTGCGCATTCCTTACAGCGAGCTTGATTACGTTCATACACAGGGCCGATAAAAGTTGCATATTGTGTTCAATGTGAATGCAGACAAACACTGATTTATTTAAAAAAAACTGCAATGAGCTTTAAGGCCTGCAGTTTGTACGTAGCCTAAGTGATATGATCATTAAACACATATAGGTTCAGATTTTTAAATATAGCTACAAGAAGCATTTTTTACCATTGACTATTGCATTGACAGAGTTTCCAGAAAGGTACTGTATGAAAGGTGTTCTCTAAAATTTACAAAAATGTTTGCTCTGAAGAGCTTTGCCAGAACAAATAGGGCGTGTACTAAAACAGACTTTTATCCAATCAACAGGAGTGGTCCAATGGTGGGCATGTTTTGGAGATTTTCGTGGTCAACATCAGATTCCAGCGATCGCATTCAGTTAATGCTTTCACAATTTTTTGTTCTGGTCCATCTAAATTATACATTTTTATATACATAAAAGCTTGCTAACAAACATTTAGGTTTTATTTTCACTGCTTCTTTCTACTTCTCTGTTATTCAATTCTCTTGCTTCTATTTCAAATATAAATCAACGAAGAAATGGAATAAACAAAATGTTTTAATTTTGTTTGACTTTAAATAAGGTACTTTTTAGAACATGCAAGAAAAGTCAGAGCTGTAAAAATAGGCATAATGATTTTAGCAATAATCAAAACATTTTAATAGAATAAAATAACACAAATTTCAATCGAAAATATCTGCTAGTTTTTTTTTTGTAAATTATTCAAAGATTCCATTTTACTGGATTTCCCCAAATAGTTATACCCATTGACCCCAATCAGCACATTATCCACACTTTTATGGGTGTGAAATGAAAATAACCATATAATACATTAAAAAAAGTGTTCAAGTGTGTCCCAGAAATGTACTTTTCCAGTTAGAATCTGAAGACCAGATCAATGGCAGCTTAGCCGGCTGATATTACCCACAATCCACTGCACTGGGGAGGAAGGGGTTTTGTCTAGGACCCAAACAAATTACATGCCCTCCATGTAATACGACTAATTTTTAAAGAACCACAGAAATAAATAATCGAAATGTAGAGAGTGTTATATCTATTGTTAGAATATTTTTTATGAACGAATGGAAAAGAATTTAAGTTCTCACACACGTCGTTCGCAATCACATGACACAACTACTTCCGTCACGTGAGGTTTTAGTGCATCCCCGATCGCGTACACTCATTTCACGCTAAAGTATGTACATTCTCTTCTGAAAATGAGTATCTACGTTAATAGTGCAGTAAAAGTAATCAGATTGGGACAGGGAAATTCTTCTGAATCTTATACATATGAGGTATACAGTATACAATTGTTTCAATATACAATTTTGTTGTATACAATATGTTGTATTAATAAAGCCGTTGAACAAATGATTTAAAAATATAACTTATTCTCAACAGAAATATTTTTAAACTTATCTATATTTTGTATGTGTTTGCTTGCTTGTCCCTCAAAAATGAATTGATTTAAAAGGTTGCATTTTTTTTAAATGGTGATTTAAATGGTGATTTTCACTAAAAGACATCTTCCCAGCCAAAAACTATAAATTGAGATTACTATACTACTCAATGTAACTGAAAACCATATCAAAACAGCATGCAGAAAAAAATCTTAATTTCTTTACAGGTTAAAGTCATTTTGAAAGTCATTTAATGATTTTTCAGTTTCTGGACACAGTTTTCCGTTGGTTTGTTTTTCTAAATGTGTTGTCAAAATATTGTACTGTTACTAAACACATCAAATTGTTACAAACTGTTATAAGTACAGAAATTAACCTGAGAGCTGTTCTTCTCTCCAGAGCTGTGGACCTCAGAGCCTCGGCGCAAAGGAGTCTGGATTCTTGGAGGACTGGAGAGAAAACAGTTTTCATTTATCATAGTTTCCATAGCTTGTTAATTTTTTTTCAGCAAATGTACTCTGAGTAGTTTAGAATTAGGCTCATTCTCCAACTCTTAGTTTACAATATCTTTGTTTATATTATTTACTCTAGAAGTCAGATTTTGAACAGAAGAAAATGTCAAAAACAACGACACTTGTCCAATCCAATGGTCCAATCCAATTACTGACACATACTTAGCTACACTATCTGAAAGTTGTCACCAGAACTGGAGAATGGCTGCACAGTTTACAAAGTCAAAGTTTTAATGAATGCTTGACCCTTGTTGGCTGGTTTTGGCTCAACTCAAGCTCACTTATTATGTATATAACATGGATGTTATGTTATCCAAAGGTTTTTAGAGAAAGCAAACCAGGATTGGAGTCATTTTGGTGGGTCAGAAATGGTGAGAAGGTACCCTCATTGCTTGGTGACTTGCTCTCACTCGAGTAGCCCCACCCATAACCATGAAAAAAATCTTACTATAACAACAAAGTAATTAAGAACACCCTCCCATTAGTATTCACGTTGGTCAAAATTAACAATGTGAATTTTAAAACTCTTGAAGCCAAGCATTAGCATTTAATGTGAAAATGAATATCAAAGTAAAATTTTAGCATAGGTGTCATTTGCAATTTGCTCACTTCACATCTAGTATCAAATGGTCAATTGAGCAATTGAAACTTCTTTGCTCCTTGACTTTTTGACATCATTGTTTTAAAAATACAATCTAGGATTTCACTGGTTAACCAAAATACATGAAATTATAAAAGTGAAGTCCTCACACAGACCTTTCACAGGGCAAGCTTCCCCTGGAGCTGCTCCGCCCAGACTCGTGCTGAGCCTCCATCAGCATCTTCTCCAGGTCTACGCTCGGCCCTGCAGCAGTGGATTGTTCCTCGGCTTCTCCTTTAGTGGAGCTCCCACTGGCTCCATTATTGAAATGCAGCTCCACCCAGGAACCTGCAGCAAGAAACAAGAGGTTTTTTTTTGTAACTGAAGCATCTTTACAAGGGAACATCAACATGTTTTGCGTGGGAATGCAAAACATTTGCAAAAGTGCAACTTTTTTAGAAGAGAATGGAAAAATTTTAAACTAAGCTTTCAAAAACCCTGCGTTGCATTAGGAGCATTGAACAGTCCTTGCAACTTGCTGCTCATACTTCAGATATTAAAGCAATTGTTTCTTAGTTAACAATGCATATATTGTTATTTGAAAGTATGTATCTTGTTCACTGCATGTTTTAACTTGCAGAAACGCGGAGTACTGGGTGGAAATGTACTAGCATCAAGGTACTTGTATTATCAAATTTACTCTGAGAACATGCCAGCACCAGAGTCTTAACCCAGCTGCTAGGAAAATAAACAAAGCTCTGACTATTAATAACTCATGATTCCAGGTCTTTTTTTTTCACTCCTACGCCAATGAAAATGTGCTGTGGAATCCCAACCCCTCTCTCTCTCGCTCGCTCGCTCTCGCTCAGGCAGTGATGCAGTCACCGCCTCTTTTCTCAGAAAAGATTCTTTCAAATCATTCACTTCTAAGAACTGATTGTTCCATAATCACATTTTGATTTTATATCTAAACACTGCAGGATTTTTTAATAAAATATTTTTATAACATATGACCAAACCTTTACATGAATATTAATAAATTCCACACATATCATTCACAGATGTAATTGATAGTTCATTTGTTACACTTTCTGGCTTACCAACAAGCTTCTTTTGTAAAAAAAAAGTTATTATTTCACGTAAGTTTTACTCCTGCATCCATACAAAATAAATCCATATTGAACATAAATATAAAATATGTATAATAAAATGTTTATACTTATATGCTTTAAAAAGTACATTTATGTAAATCAACATAAATGCAAAAGAAATACAATAATTTCAGACAAAAATCTTGTCTTGTTAAATATAGTGTTTTAAGATTTTTAAGACAAAGATTTCAAAATGCTTACTAAAACAGCAAAAGAGACAGCAAAATTGTTTATTAATATTAAAGAAAAATAATAATGTGTTCCAACTGAATCATTTGACAAATTGTGCCCAAGCACCACAAAAAAGGCAATATATTAGATTCTGAAAAGTTTTAGTTTTAAATTGAAAACAAATAAAAGTTTGTTATCAATTTTACAGATACAAAAATAAATTAGTATATATATTATGGTTGTTTAAGAAATGGAACAACGAAAAAAAGAAAACGTAAATTTAAATAACGGTTCATTTGGACATGTTCAAAAGAGTTGTTTTTCTGTTCGAGCCTAACTTAATATACGAGACCGGAAAAAGAATCGATTCCCTGTTGATTCAGTTACAGATTTGATTCAATCTTTGTTATTGCGGATCGCATGCGTCAATGTTGTGGTTGGTCAACCGCGTCTTGCCATAATACACAACGCATATGTTTATATAAAACTGAGTATCATCTTAAATCAAACTGAAATATTAAGACGTGTAATCCCTTTACATACAGTGCATTAAAAGTAGTATACTGTTTGCGAAAAGCATGCATTAGCAGGTGTTGTTATGTACATAACTTGTTAGGCCTACCCTGAAGGTTTTCCTCAGACACGCTGTGTTTTTCAGTCGACATGCCAAAGGATGATCCACCTCAGACTAAATCTTTAAAAAGGAGTCGATAAGACACAGAAACGCAGCGTTATCCAGAGACATGGGTCTCCCAACAGACGAAGCCTCTCTGTTAGATGGATTCTGCTCGTCTAGTTCAATAAACAGCGTGGCTTCATGTGACAGAGTTGAATCTAGATCTTTATGCTTTGAATCCCCACAGCTGCTGATGACGTAACATGCGGATGAAATATAGGGCAAACGGAGAGACAACAAACTGGCATGCTGATATTCGGGGTTGCCAGATTGTGCACAATCACTCCTTTACACATTGCCAGCCTGAGCAAATCATTGGAGCGGTTTAGAGGCCCATTTTTGGTAAGGAAATTAAATATTAAGACTTTATTGCAGATGTGATTATTTTGTTGCCACTATAGTTGTTACTTTTACATTTTTAAAATACATTTCTTTAAATAAATAGAGATTAGGTCTGGGCCAAAAGTGTTTGCGCTCATCTCGCTCTATTGTAAAGAACTTAATGATTACATTATTTCATGTCAAGATGGTGAAAAGAGGAATTCATTGGTGGACGACGTTTATTTTATGTCCTCTGATTAGAACATCCTATGTACAAGATTCTACTAGGTTCTATGCTGCTGGAAAAGTAGTTAAGTAGAAGGATTCTTGCTCAAAAATGTTTGCACCATTTCAGCAACATGCACCACTTACATCCTCGCCTTTTTGTAATTTCACTTGCTATCATTAGATTAAGAAGTGTTGATCATGTATGATCAACCCTTTGAATCCTTCCTTGGGTAGTAAACCATCCGGGAACTTCTTTCTCTCTCCTTATATACTACTCTATACTTTTACTGTATATGATGGGGAGCGCAGGGTGGAGCCTGATATAAAAAAAATAGCAGATAGAAATTAAGCATAAATGCTGTTTAAATCTCTCAAGCCTCTCTTGTCATTCCCAGCTGATGTGGTTTGACTGTTTGTCACCTCAGCTACTTTTCGCAGAGATGACCCAATAAAAATAAAGAGGTGAACCTGTTGGCCAGATATGGAGTAACCCACTTCCAGAATAAACAAACTTGGCTCAAAACTGGTGTTCAAGAACTCATCAGATGTGGTTGTTTGACTTTCAAGTGTTTCATCACTCACCTTGATCGAACCAGCGACCTTCTGATTTCCAGTCGACCTCATTATCCACCAGGCCTCACTATCACTTTACTGTCACTATAGGTTTTTTCAGTCTGTGGTCATGCCCGGCGAGTAATACTTCTTCTATATTATGGCACCATGAATCAAAGGTTACAGCAAGAAAGTTGGTTTCTATGTTTTTATCCGTACAAAAAGTAAAAAAGAAAAATTGTTTAACAACTGCTCACATACAGCTCACATTGCAATGTTAGTTCAGATCGCTAGTTTTGATCTTCATGAACATTTATACATTCAGCCATTCAGATGTCTTCACTAAGCCCATGCCCTGGACCCATTTTTGTTTACCAGGAAGTGATGCTCTTCCATGATGACAATGACTGGCTATGGCCATTTTTAGCCTGCTTTACCATTCTTACGAAACGTCACACATGCTACGTCCATGTTATATACAGTCAATGTGTAAACTCGACTGTAAATATCAAGAGGAGGTCTGGTTACAATACAAGTACTTCAATAAAACTTTCTGAAACTTAAACACACAAGGGAGATCTGAGAAAGTCTCACTAGTAGCACTGTAAACTACACCAGCTGTTCATAACTACAGTGAAGATGTGCTAAAAGTATTAGTCTCATTGTCATTATTTGTAAAAATGCTACTTTTTGATATCTGTATCGATACCTGGGAAAAATTAGTATCTGTGCAACTCTATAAAAGCTCTTAAAAATTATTTTTTGATTATTATTTTAACTTTCACATTTGCTGTTATCTTTATTAAATGAGGGTCAATGGTCACGGGAATCGTGTGTTAGCATTAGTTTTGCCTAATACAGATTCTGTTAACAGCCATATGGACTGAACAGCATTTAGGCTAACAAGCGTCCTGAAATTCTTCTCAATAATTGAGTGAATAAACACTCGCACAGATTGTTTAAATGGACTGTAAACCCAAATTCAGCCCTCTCAAAGTGATTGAAGGGGTTTAATAATAAACCAAACATGATAGAAAAAGGTGACAAAGAATGGTGACAAAAAGTGTTTAAGTATTGACCTGGGAGAAATTTCTTATTTAACTTTTATTTCTCATATTGTATGCATTTTATTAATACTAAACTTATGGCTGATGTAGGAAATAAAAGGAGAGAATCTATTAATATCCATTCAGTCATTTTCTTTAGGGACTGTTTCTTTAAGTGCTGCCTGAGCAATGACGTGATGTTGTGAAGCTGAGATGCAGTTGCAATGCATTGACCACCGGGCGGTTACAATCTCTTATTTTGCTCCATCCCTCTCTCGTAGGAAAGAAACCAAGATTCAAGCATCACCCAGAACTGAAGGATCCTAGTGTGTGCATGAATGCTTATGTGCGTATGTGCTGCTCTCCTCCCTCCTCCTCCCTCCTCCTCCCCCCTCCTCCTCCTCCTCCTCCTCACTGCCGGCATCATCCCTCGGCTCCGTCAGGGATGCTGAGGGAGTATTTATGGTGAGCGTTTGAAATCCTGTCTTTCGTCTAACATTCAATAGCTCTTTATTTTTATGTTCTTCCTTTCCGGCGATCATCATTTCTGGACTAAAAAGCTGCCTGTGTTATCTTCTGAAAGCCTCTTCTGCATGAGCTCCAGGTCATCATAACATGCGTGGCTTGTCGTTTCAGAGCATGTGCAGAGAATCACACGCAGTGATGGCAGAGCAGCAGCTCCCTGGATAAGCTCTGTCGAGAAAACACTACAATCATGCTCTTAAGGTCAGTCTCCAACCTTCAGCATCAAATTGAAGAGTTTGATTCAGTCAGGAGGGCATCAAGCATGATTACAATCCTTAATTTTAACTGCCTGTGATTACTAAAATAATATGAGCTGTAGGTTCCTGTGCTATTGGAATTTCTTGTGGTTCTGAGATAAATTAATATTCTGTCATCAGATGGACCTGTCTTTTCAAACTATAGGATTTTGATACCATTTGATTGTTACCGAGTGTGTTGTCCGAAGTTTATTTAGAACTTGGCACAAACAGAGAACATAATTTCTGCATTAGTTTCGTAAATTATATTTTTTGCTCTATGTCTGGTGGAAACAGGCTGTGGTTTAACTGTATACATAAACATATATAGTATAGTGGACCCTTCTAATGCTTGTATCATTTCAAACTTTTTCGTTTGCTAAATAAGTTGGTGTTCTATAAAAAAAAATCTTTTCAGACAAAAAACAGAAATAAGACAAATTAATTTTTTAAATAAGTAGTAATAGTAATCGTTTTGTGCTTTTTCATTACTCAATTTTAGCGAATTTCTAGAAATGTCCCCAAAAAATCACGATTGCACCGTTTTCATTAAATCATAATAATGTGAATAACACAAACCAATTCACATGTTAAGTATTTCAAAAACATGATGTGAATAATAATGTGATTTAAAGCAGAGAGTTTCACATTTCAGGCACGGCATTAGCGCTTATCATCACGTGTCAAAGGAGATGCTAGCATCTTACTCGTGCCAAGGGGCAGCAAGCCCTGTATACTTGGGTGCGACTACGGATGAAGCGATTTTGGGAAATAATGGTGGTTGATGATTTGAAATAGGAGCTATGGGTCTGACAACTCCACATGACCTGCTCAATTTTTGATGACACCAGTGATCATATGGGATTTTTTTTGGCACCTGTAAGGAAGTACATCACTTTATCTGATCAGGGCGAGTCACAGAATGTCACTTGACTCGATAATTTGAAAAAAAAAAAGTGATTCCATTGCAATTTTGCGAAACATGTCAATTTTAATACGCCTCAAATGCCACCTCCAAGCGCAAAAACTTTTTCTGATAAGTTACTTATTTTCTTTAAATTGGAAAGTTTTAATTAGGCAAATTTATTATTGCAAATCCAATTTGCACAATATCTTGGTCAACGAAACCACAACTATTGATAAAACTTTTCCAGAACTTAAAAAGTGTCTTTCTCTCTCAAACTTTTGAGATGTATGTGTTGTTATTTTAAAAATGTCTAAACAACAGCATATCAACTTCTTCCTTTGCCTTCAACCTTCACCTACATGAAAGAAAACAAATGAATGCTCAATTGAGACTCCTTAATTACTCGTTTTAATGTAAAAATTATCTCTCCATGCTCCTTGTCCTCAAAGATGCAGCTAGCTCTTACCCATTGTAATCTTCCCTCACACTGGCAACTGAATTGATCGAATGTCCTTTTGATCCAGTCGAGCAGAGCTCTATGACAGGTAGTGTAAAAAAAAAGTATAATATGGTTGTTAAAAGAATTCCAACTTGAGCAAATCAGTGAATGAGTATCCAACTGTGGTCTAGCGCTCATATTAATTCATCAGCTAAGGTTGGTCTCTATGATTAATAATGCCGCACACTATAGAGTGAACAAACCAACCTGTGCGGTTATTCAGAATTTCTCATCACATACCAACCAATCAGAACTCAGTATTCAGACAGATATAAATAATGAAATTAATATGTATTAATTTTATTATTATAATATCACAGCCAGAACCGATAATCCTTTTTTTAAATTACATAACATTAAATCATATAACAAATCTAACATTTCACCTCTAACAAATTAATATAATATATTATAATACAAATATAATTTATAATATACATTTTTAGTATTTTAACTGAATAAAGTGCTAAAATATAATAATACTCATTCTTACTTTTGAAGCTAAACTGAATATGATATGTGTAGGAAACAGAACCATAGCTAATTTTTTTTTTACTAGGAACTTAATAGTTCATCATTGTTTCAGGGGGACTTAGTAAATTATGGAGATAGCTCTGAAATCCTCTTTACATTGTTTATTGAGGATAGTCACTAATTAGGAAGTGTGTAAGGATTCTGTTATTATTCTACAAAAAAAATTATAAAGATTTGACTGACCTTGTTCGATTCCACGTGCTCCAGTGAGTCAAAGATTGTGAAACATGGTGGAGCGCCAACTCTTGAATGAACACTAATACTACCATGTTATTTTCCTCAGTGTTTCATTTGTGTGTTGCATTCCCAACTCTAATGATATGCCTATTTAAAGATAAAAAAATTATCTGAAATGTTCACTTTCAATAGAAAAAGATGCTCTGTCATAAGTACTTTTTGTTATTGACCTACAAAAGTACTGCTTTCTTAGTATGCTTAACAGGGATTTCAGATGTGCTATTAGCTCTGTTGAATCACAACAAAAAAGTGTTTTTTTGTTGTTTTTTATTTTGCAAAATATCTATACTGGATTACCAATTCTGGTCCTGAAAGTACGGAGCCCTTCACAGTTTTGGTTCAACCATTGTGAAACATATCTGTTGCACTAATTGAGGTACTTCTTGCTTGAAGCTAAAGTAGTATGAGGCAAGAGTACTGTAGTATGAATGCTAGAACAAGGTTACAACTAAAATGTGCAGGGCTCTGGGGCTTCCAGAATCATTTATGGTGATCCTTGATATTAAACTTAAAATGTAAAAATGAAGAGGCTCCTTAATCTGAAATGACAGTTAGCACCTTTAGGATACCCAAAATATTTATATCATATAATAAAGGTATATGCAAAATGTTAGGTCTAAATGTAAAGTGCCTGTTTTTGAAGCCCTTAAATCTTGCTGTGCTTGCTGTGCAAAAGGAGCTATATAAATATTTTTTTATTTACTTAACATTAAGTTACTTAAATCTGATATTTTATAATTAACTGCTAAAACAGTCATTGGGGCAAGAATGAGCAGCGCTGTTTTATGAGTATATATCTTTGGAGTTGAAGATGAAATGTTGAAATGATGTTCAGCTCTTAATCTGAGGTCTTGTCTCTTGAGCAGAATAAGGTGTGTTGCTCCCTCCAGAAGCTGGTAGTAATCACAGACCTTCTCTCAACACTCCACATATGATGGCTTGTATAAAAACTGGCAGTACAAGTAAAAAAAAACCCTACTAAAATAACCCTTTTTTCCAAGTTGATCAAATATTGATTACTTGTGCATTTAGCATGAAGAATCAACTGTTAATGTTTGTTACAATGCCATGTAAGGATACAGTGTGTGACTGACTTGGACTTCCTGTGTAGTTAGTTGAAATAATTTTTACAGACTACAGAATTTAGACAGACTATGGCATATACGATGTTACTAATATTTGCTCTGCAGTTCATAACCGAAATGAATTGTCTGTTTACTTCTCTGGCTCCTGACTAAGACAAATAATGTTTATCTTAATCATATAAGTAAGGAAAAATTCATCTGATTGCGCTCCACTCATGAATAGACGAGATGAGGCTGAATTCCAGTTCAGTGATAAAGTCTTTGACATTTAAAAGACATCCGGGACAAAAAAATTAGGCAATAATTGAACTCTGTTCTTATGGTTTGTTTTTATTGGAGACACATCGTTTAACATTAGCTTTACCATAACATTAACATCAGAGGATCATCTACAGTAGAAATATGTTTCTATGAAGCTTAGAGCAAGTAAAATTTTGACCACAGTCTCTTCAGTGTAATATATTTGCATGAATGAAAAAAGGCGAAGTCAACAGTGAAGCTCCTTGTTTCCTTTTAATGTGTTATCATACAAGAAAAATTGGGCAGTAAAGTTACATCACTTCATACTCTCCGCTAGCATGTGTTGTTGAGGCTCGTACCGGCAGCTGCAATGATTGAATCTCTTGGTTTTACTCCAGCAGAGCTCTTCAAACAATGGTTGGTGTAAAAACATTTACCATACCACCTAAATAATACAGGCGCTAAAAAAAATTCAAGTCGAACAAATCTGTGACCAGTTGTCTAGCGTGCTCGAATGGACTGACCCAAGGTCCCTTCCAAAGGTCATGCAGGGATAAAGTGATTTGACCGAACCGGCGCTACGTGTAGTATATCGAGAATTATACCCTGACAGCCAATTACAGTTGAGTATTCAGACAGGCCGTGACATAAATGCTTTGTAAGGTATAACTCTCTGAGATTTTGAAACTTATTGCTCTTTCTGTCTGGTCTACAAACCAGCTGCTCTTTATGGGTCGGAGAACAAAAAACTCTAAGGAGACTTTCTTTGTTGGTGCTCTAAACTTACTTGCCCCAGCAGAACCAAATCAAACACTCAACATTAATTACAAGCAATTAATTAATTCTAATGAAGGGTTAAAAAGCACCATTTTCTCTGACATTAGAGAATTCTTGCGTTATGTTCAATGTGCAATTTGATTGTAATTTGATGTGTGAAGCTTTATATCTATTTTGCATCTACTCAATCAATTTTAGGGCCTCTTTAGCATCTTGATCTATGCAAGTAATACCAATTTATAAATATTATTTTTATTGATTTCATTGATTGAGTTGTTGCTGTTAACTCTTAAGTAAGAACCTCAGTGATTAGTTATTTTTCTTGTGAACTCTAGGCGGGTGGAAAGATGTAGCTGAGGAACAAACCAACACCAGTTGTGATTGCTCACAATCTCTGGTTGTCCTGATACGGCCCTGGCCTGTGAAGCTTAGCCCATCATGTCCAAGAAACCCACAAGTGGGCGGAGCAAAGGGGAGCGCCTAGATGCAATGGGAGTTCTTCAGGCGGCCAATGAGGAGCTGAGAGCCAAACTCACTGAAATCCAGATCGAGCTGCAGCAGGAGAAAACTAAGGTTTGTGTTCTGAGGTGTGTTATGTGATGTACAGAAACAGAAATACTAAGATGTATTGTTTCACTAGGTTTGGCCTCCTCACAAAGTAATTGCTCCATTTTATGATAGCACACTGATTATTTTACTGTGTATTTAAGTGGAATCCAAACTAAGAGGTGTGAGAGGTCGCAGTCAGTGAACCCAAAAGCAGCTTGAAATAATAACATTCATTATACCTACTGATGTTTTAAAATTGGGATTGTTCATTTAGAGAAGCATTTATTAGCACATAACAACTTAACTTAATAATGATGTTGTTACTATAGCAACACCTGGTCATCTATATGCACCATGTCTGCAACCTTGTCTTTCCTTTGGAAAAGGAAAACCCATGTTTTGGGTATGATTAAAACTTACTTTGAATACTTATTTGTTAGATGATTTTAACTTTTTGCTCTTTTTGTAACTAAAAACACATGGTTTTGGAAGAGTTGTGCTGGGTGAAGAAAGTTGTGAATGCCCTCTGCCACACTTTTATACAGTTAGTCGAAGAGATATGAAAGTCATAAAAAAATGGAAAGAGCACATCACACTGGGCACAAAGTCATTTCGACTTGTTCAGGAATAAAAGATGTCTTATAGGTGATGTTTGCTTGTTTTGTTTTACTAAAACCTGTTTTTTGTTTTTTGTTTTTGTTTTGAAAGTGAAAATGGTCAACTTGGAGCTTTTTCCACCGATCCTCTACATCTGCTCTTTAGATACTTTCCTAATATTAAAGCACTTTAGTACCTTACCTTTGCAAAAAGTATTTATTACGTTATGGGTCATTAGTAGAAGAGCCTACACACAAAAATCCATCTGTTACCATTGAAAATCTGAATTTACCATCAGAAAATCATAAATGCTAACAACTTCCCAAAAGCAACTAAAAGCTCTTCCATGAGCAACTACATAAATAATAAGATAAATATAATAACCCTTTTCTTTTAATATTCTTAAAATATTTATTTTTATTATGTTTTGTTTTTTTGTATGTGGTGAACCATACAGATTCAGCACAGGATCAATACTTTTTCCCCTCATGATATTTGAAATACTTGGTTTTGACAGGTAGCTCCCATTACAATATAGAGAGAAAAAAAAGTCTAAACCCCCTGCTTATTCTATTGAAATGCCTCTTTATTGGGCAAAAGTATTATTAAAGGTGCTATATTGACGTAAACATGATCTCAATGATGAATGCTTGCACTGACTGACCCGGATGTATAACTCTACCAGTATGTTTTTGGATGTCCTGGGCCAAAACTAGCTTTGGCTTTCCAAAAGATCGTATTAGTTGGAATTGGGTGGATTTTCTGTGTGCCAACAAGCAAATCTCAGTAGGGCACGTGGCAGAAGCATGAGAACATGAGGTACATGACTCGTTTTGCAAAGCGCAATAATTTAAGGCAATTTAAAGACATTGTTTACAATAAATTCTGCACTGTGAAGGTTATTAAGGGTACAGTGATAATCTAAAGGGGTCAAATATGTATTTTAAATGACAAAAAAGGGGCATGATATGGGAGCTTTATCTTCTCTAACTTGTTTATGGGTGGAAGTATGCAGCATAGAATATTTTATGAGAATATTTATAGGGGTAAATTGCTGAAAAAAGTTTGACAGCTACTATTCTAGTCCATTAGCTACTTATATTTGGTAGTTTGAAACAAAAATTAAAATGATGAAAAACGCTAGTTTGAAAATATATGTTCAAGGCGTAAGTCATTTGAAAATGGGTCCACTGTATTCTTACTCAGATCTAAAGTTTTTGTTAGTTTTTTTTACTCAATTAAACTTAAGTCTTTCTGACTGAACATATAATCTTTTCCAAAAACTATATAATATAAAATATATTTTATTATAAAAATAATTATATATATATATATATATATATATATATATATATATATATATATATATATATATATATATATATATATATTATACAAAGCAGTTGTGTATTATATGTTCAGAAATAGCAGTCCTCTCTCACTTTTGCACACACCATGCACAACGTGTGATGTCATTAAAATCTTATGTTTCATAACCGTCTATAAGCCGCTGTGTTGCTCCATTACATCCTGCTCTGCTCCTTCATTAGCTCGGGGAAACCGTGTTAAATGAGGGAGAAGGAAGCTATAGGCTTTCTGTCAGAGCAGAGGCAAACTCAGGTCGTCTGCTGATGGACAGCGTATCTGTGATTAGCTAAGCTACAGATGTCAGAAGTCTTTGAGAGCTACCAAAACCATCCTTTTCTTGTCTTAATGATTGACTGATGAGTAGAAATTATTATTTGAACGGCTGGGTTTTTTTTTAAATTTTTAAATTTTTTTAACTTTTGACAGAAACTGAAAAAGATAACAATATAATGACTTTGTTTTACTAAATCTAACAATTTTATAACACTATCAAGGTTGAAAAATTGAACAATCCCAGAAGTTTGGACTTAATTCATCCTAAGTGAATATGATGAATATGAGAAATGAATGCGATCCATTCTGCTGTTGTGTCCCTGGGGGGTGGGTGGGGGGCCTACAAGGTAGCTTTTCACCATGTGTGTGTGGAGTGAATAAATAATGCTCTGAAATTTGTAAAGTATCTTTGAGCATATGGAAAAGCGCTTTATAACTTTAACGCATTGTTATTGTTATTTATATTATTAATTGTAAGATCGTTACAGTACAAACAAGTACAAGCAAGTACAGATGAATGGTGAGCTTAGGCGACTAATAACCTACACATAGAAAAACCTGAGATTTTAAGAGTGAATCCAGTAACTGTTTTTGCATTTGTGTAATTTTTGTTTAAAAACGTTGTTTTACATTTACATTTATGCATTTAGCAGACATTTTTGTCCAAAATGACCTACAGTAGGGGAGACAATATACCATTAGTTACACAGTCAAAGTCTAGTTCAGGTCACTCATAGTCGAAGTTGTATCAACAACCATAGCATAAAGAAATACAGAGATAAGAGGAAAAAAGGGATTTTTTTAAAGCTGAAATTAATGTAAAACAACTTTTATATATGATACAAGCATGGCAGAGTTTGGCGGTGGTTTCCCCCCACACCCTCCACCTAATACAGAATACAAGTTTATATGGCTGAATTAAGATTAGCCCTCTGAGTGTAAAAGAAGCACACATGTGAACATGAAGTAGTTGAGTCAGAGATTCTCTCTGTAAAAAAGTGAAGACAACACTGACACACAAGACACACAAGGCTTCAATGGTGTTATTGTCCATGCACTCACATAAAGTGGAGACGGAGGAGCTATCGCAGCTTGTGTTGGTTCTGCATAACAAAACAGCCTTCATATGTGATGAGAAACCACTGCAGTCTCGCACTGTATTTCTCCGACTGTAGCTACACCTGTTTATGTTGGTGCTGATCGAGTACACAGCAGCGGGTGTGGTACTGAAATTTAATGGCCGCCTATACTGAAAAGTCGACTTTTGGAAGGTGTTTGGTTAAACATCTGTGCATGAACGGTGTAAACATAGTCCTGTTAGAGTGGTTACAAGGGAGCAGAAGCCATCTTTTTCTCGATAGTAGGTAGATCCTTCATCATTTCCAGTGAAAGAGCAACTGATTTGTTTTGGAAATCAAAGTTATTAACAAAGGTGATTTTTATCTGTGCTCAGGGCTGATTTGTTTTTGATATAGTATCAATGCAATGTTGTATTCTTTTATAAAAGATGAGAAAATGAAGAATAAAACTAAACCTAAAAAAAATTATAAAAAACCTAAAATCATTTAAGATCATATCATCTTTTTTTCAGAGGCGCTGCCTAAAACTTTTGTAAGTTACTGGCAGTGCTCCAGAAGACTTATTCATCCCTAAAATATAATTTTGCTGATGCGGATAACAGTCCCATTGAAGACCAAGGCACTACTATACAACAAACTATCATTTGTATTAAATACAATTTTCAAAAAGAGACAGAGACTTGAAGGAAAGACATCAAATGAAAAAAATATATATTTTATGCTTGTAAGCTTTGGGGGATTTCACTTCGATTTTGGATGGAGATTCATTCAGGTTAAGCAGGAACTCTGGCTGTGGGGTGCAGTTATCTTAAACCTAGCATTAATCTCTTTACCGCGGTTATTTATCTTATGGCAATGAGGAGGTTTTCACCTGTTCTTGTGCCGTTTCCCCCTGCTAAGCCTCAATAATAGCTGTGATGTACTATTCCCTTGCTGTTTGACATTATTCTACTGACAAGTCACATTACCTCTTGATTTCTTTCAGTGTGTCAGAGCTGTGGTTTGATTTCCAGATGGAGTTTAGTTGTGTTTTGTTGTAGTTGACTGCCTGTGGCTAGAGTCAATCACAGAGCGTCAGTACAGATAAACATGTCCTCATGTGGCTCAGATGTGTGTTCATTTCTTGTTACATTGCATTAGATTGACTTTTACCCTCATATATGTGTTGAATTTACATAAAATAGTAAATACTGAATGCATTCCTCTAGTACTACCATTATTGTATATCTAATTAATCATTTCATTAACATTATTATTGTTGTATTGTTTATTGTTATTAACAACAACAACAACAACAGTAATGATCAAAATCATAATCATAATAATGCTAATTATGATGACAGACAGATGCCAATGAATAATCTAGTCACTTTTAAAGTCAACAGTAACTCATAGTTTTTGCACATGAAATAAAATTTGTTAATATACATCATTGATTGGATCTCTTTGAAGGTCTTGATAAATTTAAGACAGGAGTTCCCCCTGTGAGGCGACTCTCGCTGACTGAGGCAGGCGCTAATCACCTCCCCAGCATAAAGAACATACAAACTTAAAATCCATCGACGAACGGTTCGCCGGACAGGACCTGAAAAAAACAAAAAAACAAAGACAAAACAGGAACTAACAAATGGAGAAACAACGGTTAGAAAACTGTAACACAGACAACAAACAAGTGATCAGCATCAGCTGCAGGAGGAGAGATAAATGATGAGGATAGGTGAGAGAGGAACATTGAACCACATTGTTTTTTCAAACTGTTTGTACGTATATAGTGCTCAGACACCAGATCTGTTTAGACAAATACCAAGAGATAATTATTCGAATGCCAGATTAAACAGATATGTTTTTAATTTAGTTTTGAAATCTGTGAGCGTAGCTGAGCTGCGGACAACATCCGGGAGTTTATTCCAGAGCTTCGGGGCTCTATATGAGAACACTCTTCCACCTCTTGTGGATTTACTAACCTTCCATATAATCAGTAGTTCTGCTTCTTGTGATCGGAGAGAGCGAGCTGGGATATATCGTGATAGGAGACTGCTCAGGTAGGCCGGAGCCAAGCCCTTCAGTGCCTTAAAGGCAAGGAGCAGAATCTTGTAGTCAATGCAATATTGTACAGGAAGCCAATGAAGAGAGCACAAAACCGGTGTAATGTGATCATATTTCTTTGTTCTTGTGAGAACTCTAGCTGCTACATTCTGGACTAACTGTAATTTTTATAGCGTGGCGGCCGAACAGCCAGCTAACAGAGCATTACAATAATCCATTCTGGAGGTCATGAAAGCATGGACTAATTTTTCTGCATCTACGATAGACAGCATGTAAAAAATTCTACTAATTAAAGTGTGTTGCGTCAATGTTTTCCAAAGGCACAAATCCATCAATAAATAATTTTTATTTGGCTCAACTTTTGTTGAAGTAAATATGTTCTATTTGAGTTCATATACTTAGTGGCTGTTGTTGCCAGGATTTTCAGCCAATTGTTGTGTCAATCTGTCTCAAAGTGATGTGCTCAGACAATTTCAAATGTTTGTTGAGTAAATTTCGGGAAGAAAAAATTTACTCAATGCAACATTTCTGTGGATTTTTTCACTAAATGTTATCCCTTGCAATCACTCCCACATTGTGTAAGAAATTAAACACTTTGGACTCTATTAAAGTACTTGAAAAATACTTAAACTAATACTTTATACTAATACTGAATTAATGCATGCATTCATGGACAGTTATGTTGCCACAAAGTGTTACCTAATGTTTGATGTCTTGCACTATAAAACACTTGTGTCAAGGCTACAATATTTAGCATCCTGTGTTCTGACACAGTTCAGGAGTGTTTATTTGCCTATGGAGGTTAGGAGTCCAATACAGGTTCTCACTTTTGTTTTTAAATCTGTGTAGAGCACGTTGGTATCTCATGCTTGTGACTAACTGGTCATTCTGTTTTTTAATGTTGCTGTGTTATATTCAAAAACCCAAGTTAGTTCAGTTGTTGTGGAGAGGCACTTTAGAATTAAACTTGGATTTGATTGTGGTCCTCTTTTTTCAGGTCAGTAAACTTGAGCGAGAGAAATCTCAGGAGGTTCGTCACGAGCAGCTCAAGTCCACGGTTGTGGTGACTGAGCTGAAGGCCAAACTACATGACGAGAAGCTTCGGGAGCTCCATGGTGTGCGTGAAACTCTGCTCCGGCAGCATGAGACCGAGCTGCTGCGCGTTATTAAAATTAAAGATGGGGAGATCCAGAGACTACAGGCTATCAACAGTGCACTCCGGGATGGCTCCACTGATAAGGTACTGCTGAGTGGAAACTTGGTTTAGAAATACTGTATAATGTAAAACTGACTATTCTTGTTTCATGTTGTGCTTCTTAGTTCTTTCTTTTGTCATTTTGTTTCATTTGGTTTCATTCTATGTTTTTTATTGTTTTGTTTAATTCTGTTTATTTTGTATTGTTTGTTTTTGTTTCGTTTGATGTCTTGTTTAATTTCATTTATTGTTTCATTTTGTTTATTTTTTTTTTTACATTTATTTTTTTTGTTCTGATTTTATAATTGTTCCGTTTTTTGTTCCATTTCCCTTTGTTCCAAACTATTTCATTCTTTATGCCACATGATTATATGTAGTAAATTTAAACTTTAAGAAAACACATTTTTAAATGGCTTTAAACAATTTGTTTTTCATTCTTTATTAGATAATAAGTGCTGTAATTGACACATATAAATTAAAGTGGAAGGTATAATGAAACAAAACTTTTTTGTGTGTAGTAAAAAATGTTGTTTGCTTGTTTTTACATTTGTTTGCTTCAAATGATCTTTGAAAATCTGATCAAATTTGTTGTGCTCACTTCCCATTTTCCATTCTTAGACTTTCTCAGAAAGTCATGCAACGTCAAACTTTTATATGTAAAAAAGAAGCTAATTGGATTTTGTCTGTGAAGGTGAAGTGTGTTCTGCTGGCAGAGGTGCGTGAGGAGTCCCGCAGGAGTTTCGAGGGAGAACGTTCACGCCTCCAGCAGGAGATCTCAGAGCTGAAGAATCTGAAGCGGCAGATGGAGGAGGCGTTGAGTGTTGCTCTACAGGCTGATAAGAGTAAAGCAGCTGAGATTCGCAGTGTCTGCTACCTCCACCAGGAAGAGATCGTCCGGATCAAGAGAGAGTGTGAGCGAGAGATACGCAGACTGGTGCGTCCCACTCACACATATACACACCTAAATATTTTGATCCCATGTATTATAAACAAAAAAAATTTTATCTAAAAAAAACACCACTATAAAGAAAATTTTGACTCATATTTAATTTGGTATTAGTTTATAGCCAGAAATGGCATTAGAGAAGTTTAATTTGAGTAGGTAGTTTTTTATGGTTAGCCATAGGGGTTTAAAAACAATATCCATTGTCCTGTTGTGTTTTCTGCTTTGCTGTGTTCTGTTTGTGCACAGCTTACTGGTTGAGACATCAGACTTTTATTTAGAAATCAAAAACAATGAAACCTTTATTAATCAGATTTTTACCAAATGTGACAGCTCTCAAAATCTCTGACAAAAGTAATATTCCATTTCCTCCTATGTGCTTTTGCTTTAAAACTTGCTTGCTTGCAATGAAACATGATTTAAAACATAACAGCTTTTATGGATTTCATGATGACATTTTGAGCTTGTTCTAAGATTCATGTAAAACATGATTTTCTGTAAAGCTGATTTATTGGTTTGCATGTAAACCCAGGAAAAAGTTTGAAATTAAGCCATTTTAGATCCTTGTGTTCATGTAAACACCCTCCGTGTCAGTCGTTTCCTGTTTTACAGCGTGACTGTCTACTGCACTGACTTGAATACAAGTCAAGCTGTTTCCCCTTCTCTGTTTCTAGGCATTTTGCCAGATTTTTTTCTTTTCATAGAGAATGTTCCTGTAGTCTGCACATGCTACTATTGATTTCTCTCGCTCTGGTTTAGATCAGTGTTCTTTAAAATATAACTTCAGGAATTACTAAATGAGTGATTCGAATAAGTGTCTAGAGTAGTCAGAATTATGGTAAAAAGTTGGGTCGCAAGATGATAATAGCAAACAGTTTTTGCTCAGAATTCAATTGTGAGATTTTATTATTGTGTGCTTTGTGCTCTGCTTGATAATGGCTTGTACCAGACTGATGTGTTGCATCATGATGTATGTTGCTACGGTTACTCAGCTTCAGACTGTGAATGAAGAACATTTATATTTATTAGCATTTGTGAACAGCACAGCTTAACATGGTGTTTTGGAGAATGGTTATAATAGCACACTTTTGGTGATAAATGTCAAATAACATATATAATGTGATAACATATATTTGTATTATACTATTTATAATATTCAACCTGCCAGGTTGTGATTAAAAGTTCCAAAAATCTACAGACATCAACTCCTATTGCATATTCCATTTCAGAAACTGAACACAATTAATGTGATAATGGTAATTTAAGAAACACAAATATGTTGGAGTTGAATATACTGCGACTTGTCAGAGTTGTCTTATATATTCTGAAATAGACAATAATTAAATAGCTCTGCTACTGCTTTCCTTGTTTTTTTTTTTAAATTGGTCAGTGTAAAAGTTAAAATTTGCACTTATTTACTAAAATATGCGGTTAAATGACCTGTTTCCAACAAACTGGTGAAAGTGCTGAGTTAAAAACTTGAAAGTCGGAAGCTTTTGTATTAATTTCTTAAAATAAGGTAAAATTGGGTAATTGCAGCTAATAGCTCATGGTATTCTGGGCAGCGAGCACTAATCAGTTCAACGGTCAAATCCTTTACCTGATGATGTAACAATTATTGCTCTCACTCGCTCTTTTTCTAAGTTTACTTTCTCTGCTAAATTAGATTTATATGGCAAACATAAATATAGGTATATGCTATATAAATGAATAATATACATTCAAGAAATTTGTTGTGAAATAAAAAAATATTATTTATAAATTCAATTGACAGAATTGTCTGTGTAAAAAAAATTAAGTCAAGCATTTACTTAACATTTACTTGCATTGCTAATACTTTCTCTCTTTTTTGCACTGTTTTTACAGTGTAGTATCACAAGGCGTAACTACAAAGTATGGCAATTTTTTACCAGGCAAATGTGGGCGATAAAAAAGGGGTTCAAGAGTAAGCGTTACTTATTCATTTTAACCTAGGGATTTTCTTTTTTTGGTTCATTTTTGTATTGTTTAATCTGTAAAAATGTAAACTTTCCTCCCTGTCTTCCATTCATTCTTTTTCCCAATAGTCTCATTTTCCTATTGTATCACTATTTGACATAGTTTGTGTGCCCTTTTTTGCTTTGTAACGGTCCTTGTAGATGGGACAGATAAGCCAACAAACAGGCAGTGCTGCAGTCATTATGGATTCGTGCTGAGGCAAGCACTGTCTGTGATAGAGATATTAAAGGTGTCTCACATTTTGTGAGTTCAGTGAATTTCAGAAGCAATCAGAACCTCTTAGCGAGTTATTTGTAGAGCATGTGAAAGAATCCTGTTTAGTTATCCTAAACAATGATTATCAATGATGCTGTAACCACTCGGCCGGCCAACAAATCAGCATTAATTGGCATTACATCTTCATAAAATTTTCATTTATAGTAAATATTAAGCAGCCTTTTGGTTATCATGCTCAGCTGCTAATCGGTTCTGGGTTGTTTTTACCCATCTAGAATGATAAGCCTATTATGTTAGTTGCTCAAACGAAATTACACCAATGGGCTTCATGGACTTAATGATTTTAACTGACTGCATGATCATTTTTAAGCTGACTTTCCTCAAAGCACAACCCACATTCTGCACTTTTTACTTAATAAACCTTGTTGCACACACACCTGAAAATTAATTGCTTTAAACATGATGTTTATATTCAATCTTCCTACTCTCTTGAGTCGTCTAGAGAAGGCCAGGTTGTTGAAAGAGGGCATGCTTGTTTGAGTCTGCAAATATTTTAGCAAATACTTAATTCTGTCATAGGCTGGCTGCTAATCCACAACTGTTTCCATGGACTGAGTAGTTTCTCATGGCTCTATCTTTGGCCCTATTATCGATCCATTCATCTTCATGTCGGCTTTCTTCCCTTTCGGGGTCGCCACAGTGGAATGAACCGCCAACTCTCTGGCATATATTTTACACGGCGGATGCCCTTCCAGGCGCAACCCATCGCTGGGAAACATTCACACAAACACTCATTCACACTCATACTCTATGGACAATTGTTTTTTTCTCAGTTCACTTATACCGCATGTCTTTGGACTTGTGGGGAAAACCGAAGCACCCGTAGTAAACCCACGCGATCACGGGGAGAACATGTAAACTCCACACAGAAATGCCACCTGCCCCAGCCGAGCCTAGAACCAGCGACCTTCTTGCTGTGAGACGACCGTGCTACCCACTGCGCCACCATGACGCCGACTGGCTCTATTATATTCAAATTTATTTATTTAACAAATTGAAATGCTATTTAGTGAATTATTTTCTTCACATGAACCCACATGTGCGTGTTAACTTTTTTGGCAAAGGTCAGTGTCCTTTACTTTTACTAATACTTATGTTGCCCATAGTCTTGGATGATGAACTTAAAAGGTTGAACATGTGAGTTTTTCCTGCTGCATTTTTTGAAGATGCAAACGAACATCCATAAAACTTATTTCTTCATTTAGCCACTAGAAAGAATTGTTTTCAACATCAAAAACTTACCTTAACCCCAACTGATTTATCCTTCTCCTAACAGCAAAGTTATTTGATCTTCCCCTAACATCAAACTCAAAATTGATCAATAGCATTTAGTATTTATGCTTAACGCTTAAGATACAGTTGACACTCTGTTACAAAGGTGGCACTAATGCATCTGAAAACTATTCCTCAACCGCCTTGAAACATCAAGCAAAGAAAAGAAAATTAATAATTTAACCTCACTTCCTGCGCAATAGAAAGGGACTGAATTGCAGTGCCTCTATGAGCCACAAGGGGGGTGTGATCAGAAGGGAGCAGGTTCTAATTAACTTCCATGTTAACGCTGCCCATCTTTGGAGAAAAGAACTGGTTTACACATCTGGTGCGGCAAGGTTTTTTTATTCAGATCGTTAGTTTTTGACCTTCATGAACATTTGGGTGATTAGGTAACTGGCAGATCGATTTGAAAGCTTTCTTATTGCTCGTAATTGCATACCTCTCGTTAAAAAAATAAACAATAAAATTTGTAGAGCTCTTGTAAGGAGCAATTTTAGTTGTGTTTGAGCCTCTACTAAACGTGAACTTATCCTCTTCATTGTCACAGTCGTGAAGCTTTTGTGATGCTTGTGTGTGAACGGTCTGGTAAATCAATGAAGATACCGCCTTTTGATAAAAGCAGCATAACAAGATTATCTTTGCATTAGTGGATGCACTGTAGTAGCCATGTGGAGGGAAATCTATTTGTCTGAGGTTTTGAGATCAGAGACGAGTCAGACATTCACTAAGGAAGGTGGATTATCGCCTTTTCTTAAGAGATTACGCATTTGCATTGTTCATCGAAAGGCCCATGCACATTATGGCATGCTTTTGAATGCAAGTGGAATTTTTGTTGCTATCATGAGTTTTTAATATTACAATACAATAATTATTAAGGATTTATTAATAGACAAATAAGTCCAAACCAGATCCTTCATTTAACTTTGATGCACTTTCAAAATGTCCAAGAGCTGTTTTACACTTGTAGCAGAAATAGCCCAGATAAATATTCACTGCAGTATAAAAAGCAGCAATCCCCCTCTTTGCCTAGAGTTTAGACGAAATTGTAATCATGAGTTCACACTTCATCTTTATTCAGCTAATTTTTGCACCACTCTTTGGCAGGTTTTAGAAGGTGATGTTTTCAAATAAATGCAGTGTTCAAATCGGACCAAAATTAGAGCCTACTTCTGAAGCGCTGTGCAGCAGATAACTTGCACACATCATTTATGCACATCATGTCTATTAAGTGACACAATTGATATAATTATAGTTAAAGGAAGCCTACAGTAGGAGATTGAATGCAACTTCTCCGAATTGCTTAAAATCTCACTAGAGCACATTTTCAAACTTTATTGGTTTCATCTGATAAAACTCTCTTAATTAATCAATATGTTTTTATATAGCGCTTTTTTAGCAGTTGCTTAAAGGCCTAGTGCAGATTAGGTAGGGTAAATAGGAATTGCTGTTAGATAATTATATGGAATAGAAATAGAACTATCATAAAATGCTAGAATGCTAATATGCTAATAAAGTTGAATATATATATATATATATATATATATATATATATATATATATATATATATATATATATATATATATATATATATATATATATATGTAAATTTTATGGTTGATTTTCAGACTGACTGACCTTATATGGAATAGAAATAGAACTATCATAAAATGCTAGAATGCTAATATGCTAATAAAGTTGAATATATATATATATATATATATATATATATATATATATATATATATATATATATATATATATATATATATATATATATATATATATATATATATATATATATATATATATATGTAAATTTTATGGTTGATTTTCAGACTGACTGACCTTCATTTCTTAAAGTAATGATGGCCATTTGTTTTTCTTTACTAAGCTGTATTTTTCTTGCCATAATACAAATTCTAACAATCTATTCAGTGGGACTATCAGCTGTGTATTCATCTGACATCTGAACAACACAACTGATGGTCCCTGCCCCCTTTATAAGGCAATATATCCCACTTATTAAACCTGACAGAGCTCTCTTGTGAAGTGAGCAAAGTGTGCAAAGCGTAATCAAAGCAAAAGGTGGCTAATTCGAAGAAGCTAGAATGACATATTTTCAACTGTTTCACACTTATTTTTTTATGTATACAATTCCACATGTGTTAATTCATAGTTTTGATACCTTCAGTGTGAATCTACCATTTTCAATTTTCATGATGATGAAAATAAAGAAAACTTCTTTATACATTATAAAAGAAAAATTGAGGTTGCACTCATTCTGAAATCGATCACACATGATATACATGATATATGCTACCTTTCTGGATGTTATGTTCTTGATTTTCTGTATTTGAGCATTGAATTGAATTAAATCATTTTATCAAGTTTCCCAGCGATGGGTTGCGGCAGGGAAGGGCATCCGCTGCATAAAACATATGCCAGTGAGTTGGCGGTTCATTCCGCTGTGGCGACCCCGAAAGGGAATAAGCCGACATGAAGATGAATGAATGAATTTTATCAAGTCTAGAGAGAAGTTCAGTTAGAAGATCATCTGTGCATTGGATTCAGAGAGAAGGATGCCAGGAAAAACCAACTGAAACACATACAAAAGTTTTTAATCATTCAAAATCTTTTTATTTCAACAAAAGTAGAGATCTTTATACCCAGGATAAACAATAACACACACATTGAGTTTCAGCAGACTGCATCACTTTTCACGAAATTAAAAGAGAGGCTCTTTGTTTTGGCCAAATACAAAGTATATATTTTGGGACATTCAGAGCCATGCTAGAGGCCTCGTGCGACCTTATGCTGGATTAGGGCATCATATCACAGAGAAAATGTGTTTGTGATTATACATATCATGTGATTCTGTTACAGAAACGGCAAACAAAAAATGGTGTGATCACATAAATGTATGGTACATCCAAAGCTTAAAGTGTTACGCGCACAAACCTTCATTTACAGTTAGGCCTAACCCTGGAGGACACAAGTTGCATTATTCTAAAGATCTATTCTATTAGATATAAAATCATCTAGAGTTCTAATTATTTCTAACTCTGTTGCCACTTTTACTCACAGAACCTTGAACTATGCAGGGTAAGAAGAGAATAAGGTGTGGCCTAGATAGTTTTAATTATGGTTGTTGATCATGTCTTTCCCATGTATTTCCAAATAATGATCTGAATGAGCTTTTAACAATACTAAACAATATATTGCATTGCAAATTAGATTGGTAAAATGTAGCTTAATGAAGATCACATGAAATTATTCTAACAAGTGTGTTATAAGTTGATTATAGTTTGCATTCGACTATACATGACTTTCTCCTTAATGAAAAACATTGTAATAGCTAGCGTTTCTGTTTCGTATTGTTCAGAAGTAACTCTTTATTAGTCCTGAAACTTGTTCCAAACTTGTTCAAAATGGAAATAAGATTTTAATGCTGATAAACTACTTCAAAGACCAAATCTTTTTTACACTGGGACTGATCATGAAAATATTGCACTTTTGAAAGCGTAAATATCTTTCAGTGAATTAGCGCTGCGCTAATAATTAGACAACCCAGTAGGTGCTGTTATGATGTTTGCAGATATTGCAGGATGAGGACGAGGAAATATAGAAGATGTAAACAGAAGTGGAGTTAATGAAGAAAGAAAGAAAGAAAGAAAGAGAGAGAGAAAGAGGAAAACAGGGCCTGGGTCACAGAGCTCATCACTTGGGAATGATAAAAATGATAAAAAATGTTTGTTTATTTTTTCCAGTGATCTGCAGTTGTTTGTTTTTCAGATGCAGCAGCTGGATGAAAAAGATGCTCGACGCTTTCAATTGAAAATTGCAGAACTCAGTGCCATTATCCGCAAACTAGAGGATCGTAATGCACTTCTGTCTGAAGAACGCAATGAGCTGGTGAGATTCTTTAGTGTCATCTTCTCATTTGTTTGCCTTTTTATTTTTATTTCTGTTTTCTGTTTTGAGTTTTTGTTTATTTCCCTTTTTACTTCTCAAACACTTATGGACTTGATTTAGATTTTTGAAACCTTTGTTAAATTAATAAAAACGAATTTTGAATCAATGAAATGCATTAAAAAGAATGAATATATGTGTATTTTGTTCATACAATTCATTTAGTAGTTTTTTATTCATTCCCTTTTTTAAACATTATTTGTGTAGGGCACAGATACAGAGCTAGATTTATGCTGCCCTGAATTTCTTGTATATCATGTTGACTCTAATATAACGCTGTACATTACAGGGTGTTCGCTACTCTAAGCATGATGAGATGGTGTAAATGTTCTCTGTAATGGTGTAGAGTGTGCAGCCATGATGAATGCCTTCAGTGTTTCCTCCTCACTGCTTAGACAGGCACGAAATCAATAAAGGGAGAAAGTGATTTAAACGTGGCTGCAAGGAACCTTTAGGAAGCCTTAGGTTAAACTGGTTTAAACACAACTAAAGCTTTTGTAAAAATATCTTTTAGTTGAACAACTAGCTATAAAAAAATAAGAAATGACCACAATTTTGAGTTTGAATGTACACTGAAAAACTCCATAGTTAAGTTGTAACTTCTATTCTAAACACCCACTTTTAGGACCTAAGGTTGATCAATTTAAGCTTAAAAAATGTAAGAAATTATTAAAGTTACTACTGTATATACGTTTTGGGGTTAACTTTTACAGTGTTTTGCAGACTCCCTTCCTTTGTTGAGCTTTCTCCTCCCTGGGAAAAAAACAGAAGCATTTAACAGTCAAGAGAATTTTTTTAGGAATGTATGCAAAAAATAATTTTTATTATTTGCTAAAATAAAAGTAGTAAAAATAATGCAACTGTCTGCTTCTCTTCCAGCAAGATAAAAAATTGGAAATATTAATTTTGTTTGTATCTTCTCAAAGATTTTATGTACATTTCATATATATAATGTTTTGTTTTAACCAGAGAATCAAAATATTGCTTAGAATGCTTATGCAGAATTCACTTGACCAAGATGTTTTTAAATAAGTCCAACAAAATATATTTTTTGCATTTTACCCAACAATTTACCCAAATCTTAGTTAGCTGAACTTAGGTGCTATACCTCTTTTAAATAATGCATAATACATATTTGACCCCTTTAGACTATCAATGCACACTTAATATCCTTTAAATGGCAATATTTATAGTAAACAATATCTTTTAATCACCTCAAATGGTTGTGCTCCTCAAATGAGCCATGTACCCCATGATCCTCCCACTCAATGCATACACCACACCCCCTGCTGGTCTTTGCTTGTTAGGACACAGAAAAGGCATTTCATATAAAAACTTGGGCCTTTTCAGTAATGCAGACCTATTTTCCATCTAACTGATTAATCATTCTCTTTATACATTTATTTTGATTAGGAAGTCTTGAAAAACCAGACACTAAACACTCTTTTGAAAACAATTAATTTAAAGTTAAAATATCAAATATCACATAAAGTTACAACTAGGTTTAATTAGAAACAGATGTAAACAAAACATTTTTAATTAAATAACAAAAATATTATTTTTGTTATTTAATTACACCCATTTTGTTATTTTTACACCCATGTGTAATATATTACACATGGGTGGATTACCATGGCATTCATTCTGGAAGACACTAATTAGAAATTATGTCTGATGAGTTAAGCATTAAGTTTGTTAATTTTACATCAAATTGAAAAGAACTCAATAATTTTGCACTTGTATGTCTCTCTCTCTCTCTCTCTCTCTCTCTCTCTCTCTCTCTCTCTCTCTCTCTCTCTCAATAAATTATCATAATGTTGTGAAGGAATGATTAGATAGGGTGCACTAACAAGATAAGCGGATACACCAGAACACATAAGTAAAAGCTCTTTCCATGTGCAAACACTCTCTGTTTATAATCTCGTAGAAGCATTTTCTCTTATCAGGGTGAGCGAATCGCTAACCAACATAGTAATCTAGTAAAGAGGGTAAAATTCAGTTATGACTGATAAACCACAACATTGTCCTTATTGAAGAACATATTGACTCTGACATTACTTTTTTATTAGGTTAATAAAGTATTTATGTCTTATTTCTGATAATTTCACGTAATCTACTTGTAACTGTGAGTTTGTTTGTCTTTGTGACCAGTTAAAACGCCTTCGTGAAGCTGAGAGCCAGTATAAACCAGTACTGGACAAGAACCGGCGTCTCAGCCGGAAGAATGAAGAGCTGGTTCAGGCTCTGAGAAGAATGGAGAACAAACTGCACTTCATCACTCAGGAGAACATCCAAATGGTAGGAAGAAACTCGTTCTGTTCATTTAAATGTATCTAGTATGAAGAAACAAGCAAAGATCATTTGAAAGTTGTTTTCTAGGTCAGATTTTCCTTTACTTTAACAATTTTCTAGTTGAAACGGTGAGACTGTGATAAACGCAGTTTAAGGTTAGAAATGCATGTACTGTGAGACCCAGATTACATTATAAAAGTAATTTAACTTTCATCCGAATCATGTCTTTAGTTCTCAAAAACATTTTTAGCGTTTGTTGGGACTATATTTATGAATATCAGAACTTTTTTCAATTTAACAATTTAACTTCAATTTCAACAAATCTAAATGCATCCTAGAGAAAATGCATTGGCAGATCCATGAAATGTGGAATTCTCTAGATTAAAGATGAGTTTTGTTTGTTTGTTTTTTGTTAACTGAAGTGGCTTTAAATGATTGTGTGATTATGAGTTAAAATGTTGTAAAGTGAAATACTGTTAAAAACTGCTATTAAGTCACCTTTTTGAAATGTGATCATTTGTTTATGTCCAAATTTTTGTATCAGCGAGAAAAGGCAGAGACGATTCGGCGGCCCAGTTCTCTGAACGATTTGGATCAGAGTCAAGAAGAGCGAGAGATGGAGTTTCTGAGGCTTCAAGTGATGGAGCAACAGCTTGTTATCGATGATCTCTCTAAGGTACCTGTAATACTGTAATAGCTTAAACATGCTTGTTTTAGCTTTCTGAGGTTTTAATTATCCTTTTTTTTTAGGTTTTATTTCCTTTTATTATCTTAGACTTATTATCTGCATATTTTGGTTGTAAAAAAAATCTAATAATTTTCACAACACCCCAAGAAGTTATTTTCAATCGCTGAACATTCAGAATAGTTTCTGTTAATTTTACAATATTTGTTTTTCAACACATAATCTCTATAATTAATATTTTAATTATATATTTTATGTGAGACAATGAGAAAATGTTTCCTGGAGAAATAATGATTTAAGGAAAATTATATGTGAAAGAAATTTTGATGTGGAAATTGACTTTGCAAAGTTCAACTGAAAAACATCTTTGTTACCTTGTGGAAAAAAATTGTTTAGACTCAACCCATATTTTCAATATATATTGCTCCAGTTTGACCAATCAGAATCCTGGTTCTTTTTTTTTTAGGGTATGCAAAACGTATTTGTGGAATGTTAGCTAACAGTTAGGCCGGGGTCGGGGAACCTTTTTTATTGAGAGAAGCATAAACCATAATTTACAATGTAATTTCATGAGAGCAATACAAGTTTAAAACTAAACACAGGTAAATGTGTACAGATGTATGCAGGCCAACACTTTTTAATTACAATTTTTTCATAATGCAGTTATGTTGTTGCCAACCAATGTTGAAAACAGCCCTTCTTGCCATTAATGCGACTTCTGAAGCTTCTTCTGGCATCTGATGGCAAGGCTAAGCTTCACGCTGGCGTTGAGACTTCATAGACTTGCAAATGTAGTATGGCTTGTGTCAAAGTGGCGCTTTATATTTGACCCTAACCCTATGCAAAAATTATCATTGCATGTTAGACACATCAACGATACCTCTTATCGTTTTTCTTTTCTACATCTCTTCTTCCTTAAAATGCCAGCTGCAGTAAGCTAGGGGAAAAGGAAGGAACTGTACTTCCTGACCTCATAGTGACCTGTGTATGATTAACCAATTAATATATTGGTTATATATCCCACAACCATGAAATGAGTGGTAAGACATGAATGGATTAAAATACACAAGACTACAGTATGTTTTTATTTTTAACCATATTATTTCTTCATTACTGATTTGCCTGCGAGTCAGATGGAGCCAGCCATTAAAAGAGCTACATCTGGCTCGCGAACCATAGGTTTCTTACACCCGGTTTATCTAATGGACATTCAGTCACATCTATCTTAAATGTACAAAAAGACCGTTTATGTTTAATTCGACTATAAGCTGTTTCCAAAAAATGTCTGTTTTTGGAAAAACATAGGTAAACACAATAGAGTGTAGGGCAGTTAGCTTTTAGCTTTAACCATTAGCTATGCCACCCGTCTGACTGTGATCACTGGACTTGTGCTGCTAGACAAGACTTCCTGTACATGCACCCCGGTAAGGTTAAAGGATCCTCAGATGTCGATTTTTCCCAAGTTCAAATATTTTTGTATGTTGTTCAAGAAAATGTGCAACAGTCATATATTACATTTGTATAAAGGCTAGATATTGGATGGATATATTTTAGTGAAGAGGAGTATGTTTTATGTTATATGCAATCATCATTCAGGTATTTTAGGAGAGCGGGTTTTTAGAAAATTTTTACAAAATTTCTCATTTATAGCATTTAATCTATGATAATTATACGCAGTAATAAACCAGTCCTGTTCAAACATCAGGAAAAGTGTGATTTTCATCAGCGGTCCCCTTTAAACTACAGTATAATAATGAAAATTGTTTGTAGCAAAATTTATATATTGTCGATTTATATACTCTATTTTCATGGTTCCAGGCCCTTGAAACAGCTGGATATGTGAAGAGTGTAATAGTAAGTCATCTTTCTTATACATCAAAAATTGTCTTTTGAAATGCAAGATTTTTGTCAATGAAACGTAAATCTGCAAGCATAGGTTTGCATGTGAAGTTGACTGAAAATACAAATGTAAAGACCAGGGATTACAAGGGCTGATGCATTCCAAAAGTTCCTTCATGACTGTGTTTTTCTTTTTAATTCCTCAGGAGCGAGACATGCTGCTCAGATACAGGAGACAGGACAGTCTGCGCAGGAAGAAGCCCTTTAGAAGGGTACACATACTCATGCAAAGATCAAAATATAGACTATTAAAATAGTTTATGATCCAACACACACAAAAACAAAAAAGATAAAACTGTTTAAAAATTTTCTGAACTAAATCTCCATGATTTTCATGTACAACAATATAGATGTGTTTACACTCTTGCTACTCATCTTTTAAAAAATTCCACGTGTTATAGAAATTATATAAATACTCAAGAGGCATGATTTATGAACACAACTGCAACAGAAATTGTATTACTCCTGCCAAACATGTTTTAAATCATACCTTGGTATCAATGGATTATGTGATCACACTGCAAGCACCACAGAGAGAGAGAGAGAGAGAGAGAGAGAGAGAGAGAGAGAGAGAGAGGGGGGGGGGGGGGACAGTGGACATCAGAGAAGGAAGACACCCAGAGGACAAGAGAAAGCATTTGGGAGAATTCCTTAGATTCAATTCAATATAAGTCCCGCCCCTCCACATTACTCCCATTTCTCATCCCCAGAAAGCATACACCCATACAAACTAATCTGATTTTAATAATAATGATTACATTTTCCAATACACATGTATTTTTTTGTAGACTAATAGTTATAAAACAAAAGTGAAACTCAAACAAAAACACACAGAATTCTAAATAAAGTGGGGAAAAATGATTGGCACTGTGTCACAAAAATAAGAAACTGTTACTTTTAAAACTGTGTTCAGACACAACTGTGACAAGTAAAAGGTTGTTAATTATGAGGTAATCACACCTGCTACCATTTTAAATAGAGAAACCTTTGTGTTTTCTGTTACACTGTGCATGGAGACAAGTAAAATGTTTAAAGATGTGTTTGGGGATTTGAGAGAAAAATAAGGAAAAACATGGACATTATCAATGCTACAAGTCTGTTTGCAGAGAGCTTAATGTTCTTGTGTCCATGTGTGTGTAGCTATATAAAAAAGAACTTAAGAACTTTTAATAAAGTTAAATATTAGTAACTGATGCAAAAAATTATGCTTTGCAGCCGGTGGTGGAAACATTTTTTGGCTATGATGAGGAGGGTTCAATAGACTCAGATGGATCTTCGATATCCCATCACACCGACAGAACGCCCTGCACTCCAGACGATGATATAGAGGAGGTGTGTGAGTGTGTGTCCATGTATCTGAGATGTTTTAGGAACGCTACAAACATGTGTGTTTGTGTTCAGGGGCTGCTGAGGGAGGAGCCAGAGCATCGATTTCATCAACTGACCATGGAGTATCAGGCTCTTCAGCGTGCTTATGCTCTTCTCCAGGAACAGGTCGGAGGAACATTCGATGCAGAGAAAGAGCTCAAGGTGAAACAATTCAACAGGGATGTACTCGCTTTTGTTTTCAAGGGTTTCATGTCATAATGGACTGAAATTACAGACAGTACAGACCTGTATGGGTTTTTTCTCTGATCAAACAAAGTATATGTTTTATCAAAGTTATAAACCTGTGTTCTTCATGGACTGATATAACAGGACTAGAATTAAACGTGTATCTATTGTAATGTATTACTGGTCTCTTGTTTCTGAACTTGATTTTGTGGCATTCACATCTTCAGGACATAAGTGTTCCATCCTAGGGCATAAGCTAGTTTGCTTTTGATGGCTCTCTCTCTTTCACTCTCGCTCTCTCTCTCTCTCCATCTCTCTCACTCTCTCTTTCACTCTGATATTTCTCTCTCTCTCCCTCTCTTTCTCATATTTTTCTCTCATTCTCTTTCTCTCTCTGTCTCTCTCTCTGAAAGAAGATACGTTTTTGATTTCAACCATTTATTTCACGGCAGTGTCATTTTTCATTTTCCAAAAGGGCACAAAACAAGTGCTGGTGAAAGGCTCAAGTACCCACCCTTAACTATACTAAATGGTATAGTTAAGGTCCAGTTATTAAAACGTCCTCCAACTAAGTTCCGAACTATCTATCTTATCCATCCATCCATTATCTTGTCGGCTTTTTCCCTTGTCTCCACAGCAGAATGAACCCCCAACTATTCCAGCATATGTTTTATGCGGCGGATGCCCTTCCAGCCGCAACCCATTTCTGGGAAACATTCACATTCACACTTTAACACTATGGACAATCGTATGTCTTTGGACTTGTGGGGGAACCAGAGCAACCGGGGTAAACCCATACGATCATGGTGAAAACATGCAAACTCCACACAGATATGCCAATGACCCAGCCGAGACTCGAACCAGCGACCTTCTTGCTGTGAGACGACCGTGCTACCTACTGCGCCTCCGTGACCGTATCTTTCTTATATTTTATTTTATTTCACCACTTCTTTTATACATAATAATAATAATAATAATAATAATGCCTTCAATTTATACAGCGCTTTTCTAATTTTATAAACGTGCCCTTCTTGATGGAGCCTCGCGCCACACTATTTGAGAACCACTGGCTTAAGGCTTGTTTATTTTGCTCTAAAATCCATGATACCCTCAGCAGTGATACCACCATGAAACCATCACCCGCGCATTGCTGGACTGTAATTATGTGTGTGATTAGTCTCTTAGATAACTAGATTCCATTTTCTTAATTTTACGCACTCTCACTTTGGACTTCAGGAGAAGTATTTTTACAAACGAGCTAAGCTTAGTTTCATAGGGACATTTTAAATTAAAGCTGTAGTTTTGGGAAGTATCAGATAAGTTGTTTTGGAACTACTTGAAAGAATATTTAACAAATGCTCATCCTTTAAACTATGTTTTTCCACATCGACTTTTCTATTTTGGGACCCTTGTCTCCTCCTCTCTGCTCACTCTGTGCTCAGCACTGGAAATACTATTTGATTGACTCAACTTAGCTAAGCTATCAATGTATTATCCGGAGTAGCGGAGCCCACTGTCTGTCGAAATTGGTCAGGGGTCCAGACGGACAGAGCCACATATGGTTTTAGTGTTGCAATTATGTGAATGATGCCATTTTTACCACCTAACGTTTTTTTAAACGTAACCCTAGACAACAAAACATTGGGTTGACCTGTTTGTTTGTTTTTCAGACTCGTGAACAGCTGGAGGCAGAGCTGAGCAGGTATCAGAGCAGAGTCGCTGATCTGGAGCGTGTCCTCAGTCATCAAGGCCAGGTAAACAGCCCGGGACATTTTTTTCATTAATCTGAGTAAAAAACGTGTTGAAACAAATGTTACAAATACACAAAAGACTCAATACAACCAGGAGACTTAGGCTCTTTGATTGAACTTGAATTTCTACCACATCTCATATCATTATTACAAATACTACTACTACTACTACTACTACTACTACTACTACTACTTCTACTACTACTACTAATAATAATAATAATATGATTATTTTATATATGGCTTTCTCAGTACTTATTACAGATTTAATTGTTTAATTCAATATTAGAACAGTATATGGGTCAACAGACATTAGAAATATTTCAATACATGGATCATAAGAAGACACAGGCACATGAATGTTGGAAAAATAGGTTTTGAAGAGAGTCTTTAATTGGGATTTAAAGGGACACGAGCCCCACCTTTTTCAAGTCTTTTATGGCCGTGATGGTTTTTGAAAAATGCCCAAAATATGGGCATGTACAGCTGCCCAGAATAGGGTAGAGTGTGGGTGTAGCTCGGTGGGGAGAGACACTCGATCGACTGTTATGACACAACTCCCACTAGCAAATCAAGATGGATAGTGAAAACTTCATCACATGAATTCTCTCTGAAGCTTTGCACCACTGAAACAAACAACTGGAACCCATTCTAAACACTAAATTACTTTGCTGTCTTGCGAGAAGTATTAATCCAGCTTTTAAAAAAAAAATTATTTTAGCAGTCCAAGCACTCAGTGGCACACATGCTCACCTCTTCTTTCATTGCAATGAGCCACTACCAGATAATACTGTTGAATAAAGTAAGCAATCCTGTGGTTTAAAGAATAAAGTGAACCGTTTTGAATAAGAGAAAGGGAAAAAGTTAAGCTCAAAAGAACAAAGAAAAGTTCGTTCTTTCATCTTGTGAGCAGCAAGGTAAGATTTGTCAGGGGTTTTGCCTTTAAAATTAATATTTTCTCTAGGCTAGTTCCGCGGTCCTCTTTTTTTTAGGGAGTTGTGACAATCAACTGATGCTATTTGGAGTCCATTTGATTTCTCTCCGAACTTCTAAGTAATAGAGAGGTTAAAAAGATTTGTCCCATTGCGGTCCTGGCTTTACCCACCCCAAACATCGTGCCATTCTACTAGTCCCTCTTCAGTTTGTGCTGATGGATGAAGCCACTGCTTTGTGGGACACTGATGCTCGCTGGTCATCAATAAACATCTAACACTGATAAATCCTTAACAATTACACTTTAGTAAAAATTCATTGTTTGAGAATGTTTTTAAGAGAATGTTTTCAAATAATTCACTTTAAATTGTTATCATGTCAATTTTCAGGACATGAAGTGGATTGAAGAGAAGCAGGCTTTGTACCAGCGCAACAAGCAGCTTGTGGAAAAGGTTAGTTAAAAGTTAAATATCTGTCATACGATTTTAAAACACTACCATATATGTAGCTTTAGTTATATCCATCATATGATCAAAACCCTTCTTCAGAGAAAATGTTACAGTAAAAGATTGTAGAGTGATTAAATGATAACAAATCATCTGTTTTTAAGTTGTTCTTGAATGTTTTTCTAAGCTAGATAATGGGATTATATAAAAACATCATAATTTAACTCCAAAAGCTAGAGATTTTCAAAATGCCTATTGTGAATATACAGATTAAAAACATGGAGACGGAGGAGACAAGACTGAAAAATGAAATTCAAGATTCCAAAGACCAAAATGAGCTTCTGGAGTTCAGAATCCTTGAACTTGAGGTCAGTCTGAGCTCAGGATTTTCTGTTCAGGGACCAATGAGTAGTGGGTTAACGATCATTAATTTCTCCAGGAGCGAGAGAGAAGATCTCCAGCGATAAAGTTCCAGAATGTTCATTTTCCAGAGGGTCTGAGTCCCCTGCAGATCTACTGCGAGGCCGAGGGTGTGACTGTGAGTTACTTGAGAAGACTTTTCTTGTGTAGACTGGGGAGGGTTAGATGATGTTGTTCATCCTAAGTATGGTCACAGGTGAGCATACATTTTGGGGAATGTGGGAGCCTGTTAAAGTAAATAAAAAGAAAAAACAACAACAGCCGAATAAGGTTAGTAAAATGCCAGAACAAGTGGCAGAATAACACCAAGCAAAGAGGGTTTTCAACACCCAGAGCACATAAAACAATCTTTAATACATTATCTAAAACAGCATTTACTACTGGGTGCTGTATCTATCCATAATTCTGAGACTTGCTGTAGATGTTTTAGTAAAACTAAACTGGACAAATTGATTTGGACAGTTTTGGCAAGCAACTTTGAGCTTTTTAATTCTTTTCTCAAACTCTTGTATTCCAAACACACAGACTAATACAAAACCTTTGCAAAGGAAATTGCTATAAAAGCATTCAGCATTTAGCTTAAACGATGTTAACAAAGAATTAAATGATGATAGTAGACAAAATAAGACAATGAAAATAGTGAATAAACCTCACTGGGCCAGGTCTGGTGCCTTTTTCTAATCTCCCACATTATTGTTCGTTGTCAGCCCAACATTTCTGAAAAGATTCTTAACTTTTTCAGAGACCCCCTAACTCAGGTAACCATCCATCCTTTCAAATGTAAAATTGTTTTATATTGATTAGACACTTAAATTGCTTGGCATTTACCAGATTATTTCCTTAAGTCATGTCATGACAATCAATTCTACCAAATGTTCAGCACATAGGATGACCAAAGTTTTAATAATAGCAGACAAAAAAACATTAAAGTAAATCACAACTAAATTTTTTATGCACGTGAATGCATATGTGTCTGCAATCTGGATTTAAAAATATCTCTTCTGGGACCACAGTGTACGTCGAGAGACATCTTATTTCTGAGTAGCTGCCTTATAAAAAAAGTTATTTGTTATTGTAAGGCCTTAAAATATGCAATAAGATCTTAAATGATCTTCATAGATGATTGTTTTTTATTTTTTATCTGAATTAAACACCTAAAAAATCTCCAACATTTTTTTTTTACTTTCTGTCAACTTGTACAGGATCAAACGTCAGGTAGAGAAGCACTCATCTTCCCCCTTAAAAATTAAAATGCAATGTTTTCATGCACATAGAAAGGAAGTTCAGCAAACACATGCAGTAGATGCATAGGAGTGTAGAGGTCATTAGAAACACTGAAGATCATTAGATTCTGAGTTATCTGAAATAAACTATACTATTGGTTGTTTTCATTAAACTCGTTCTCTTCAACACAGGACATTGTGATCACAGAGCTGATGAAGAAACTGGACATTCTGGGGGATAACGCCGTAAGTGTATGTTCTTTTCATTTGTAGATGTAGTGTATCTCACATGCCTGGATGAGTTTGATACACATCCATGTTTCTGACACTGATGTTTTGCTATTCTGAAACATGTAGAATCTAACCAATGAGGAGCAGGTGGCTATCATTCATGCCAGAACAGTGCTGACATTAGCAGAGAAGGTAGGACTTGTTTGTTTTCATTGGTTTTATTGCAGAGCGGTTTTTATTCATGGAGTTTCATGTATTTTTGATGTGATGTGTCCAGTGGCTCGAGCACATAGAAGTGACCAAATCAGGATTACAGCAGAAAATGTTGGACATTGAAAGTGAAAAGGTATGTTTCATATTTTGAACTAAATGCGACACAATTATTTTTTTCCCCATATGTGACACAGATCAGATCTGATTTATGATGCATGCAACTAGTTGTACAATAGTTTTACAATCAGTAAAGAGATTTAGAGTACACCTTATGAAGATAATTTTTAAATAGCCAAATTAAAGTCTCTTTAAGTATCTTGAGGTTTCATTAACAAGAACAAGGGAGGTTAGATTGTGACACTGACATATGGGCTGATGCAGCAGCTGCAGTAAGTGGTTATTCTACTGATTTGTCAAGGTAAAGAAGGAGCTGAGTTCAAAGGTTTCTATTCAGCAGTCAACATACATTTCTATGCTCAGCTATGATTTTCGAGCTTTGGTTCATGACCAAAAAAATAAGATCTCTCATACAAATGAGTAGATCTGTCAGTTAGAAGAGGCTGCCAGCTGAAGAGGCTCAGGTTTTGGATGCTCCCCTTAAGAGGTCTACTGGGCATGGCCAGTCAAATAGAGGCCTCAAAGATGATCCAGAATTCACTGGAAAGGTTATATTTTCCAGTTTGGATGTGTCCTTGTAGAGGGAAGTCAGTGCTTCCTTGTTTGTGTGCTGATCTCATGACCCTCCCCTAAGTAATGGGGATGAATGGATGGATGGGGTATTGTTTTATTAAAATATTTTATAATAAAAATTTTAAATAAATAACAAGCAAACACTAAAGGGAAAATGGCTCACAAAGATATTTATAAAATCCTGTTATTGTTATTATTGATTTTGTAAAGTTATTTCCCACTTAAAATGTTTTTGTTTTTTTTTGTCGTGTCTTTTCTGTATAGGACCTCTTCAGCAAGCAGAAAGGATATTTAGATGATGAACTGGACTACAGGAAGCAGTCCCTGGACCAAGCACATAAGGTAAGAAGTAGAATTAAAAGCAAATTTAGTTCATTAAATATCTTCCATTATTAATGGAACCATGTTCCCTGCTTGTGAAGAAGAAAATACCAACGCAACAACCAAAAAAATAAAATGGAATTTTCTTTATGTTTAAATAATTTGGTTTTAAATATTGACATATTTCATTAATTATATAATTGATTGGCTGTATTCTAAACTTTCACCTAAATAAATGTAATTAAATTACCTGTCAGTCAGGCGGTGTCATAGAGGTTTGATCCTAGAGGATTGTCTTACTGCAAACTCCCATTATGTAGCACACCTGATCACACTAATTACTGGAGGGTCCACTTGGTTTTTCTAAAGCCAGAGAAGCAAGAGAAAAGCCTAAAGCCACATTGCAACTGAAGTGTGCATGGGGACACCCACCATGAAAAACCCAGCTCTTAAGGGAACCTGTTCTGAGTTTTATCTTCTAATAAAGTTTTAGAAGTACTTTTTGTTGCTGTAAATAAATTATAGAGGAATATTATTCTTTATTGGGTACAATCCCTTTCAGAGGACACTATCCATCAACTTTTAAAAGAATAAAAACATTTAAACAAACGAAAAATACAAGAGTTCCACTTAGGGGACAATATTTAACTAATTTTGTTAAACCCAGACCTGTATTTTATCCCCACTAATCAATTGAACCAGATCAATTTAAAAGCATAATTCCTGTGTTATGATTGCAAAACTGACAGTAAATATATCTCACATAAATTCTGTTTCTCACAGCGCATCCTGGAGCTGGAGGCCATGCTGTTTGATGCTCTCCAGCGGGAGGAGGGGACCGGGAAGGTTTCAGCGCTGCTGAGCGAGCAGGACCGGGGCTACCTGAGAGAAGCTGTCAATCAATGGAGAAGGCAGGTCTTGAGTGAACTGCGGGAGAGAGACTCTCAGATTCTGAGAGAGAGGATGGAGCTGCTGCAGCATGCTCAAACGGTAACTCATCTTGTGATTAATTCCTGTCAATATGCATGCACTTTGAAAGTTCATATTAAGTTCATATTTGTTATTTATTTGTGTATTTAAACTTTCTAAACCTTGAAAAATGAAAATGTGAATTCAAAAAAAATTTGAGAAAATCCTCAAAAACAGAAAGGTGAAATATAAAGGTGCCATAGTTTGAGAAAAGTCTCAAATACACTAAAAATTAATACTGTATAATCAAAAATGCTCAAAATCATTGTAATATTTATACCATTATATCCTGTGTTCAAAATAATACTGTACATGTTGTTTACCATAAACTTGTAGCGCAAGTATTTTAAATACTGTTACAATTAAAATCATAGGATGCTGTTAATCTATAATGGAAAATTTTGAATATCATAATATTTGTTTATCCAAAACAATTACAAACATATGATACGCCCATGCACTCAGAGAAAAAACTTTAAAACTAGTTCGGGGAAAAAAACATTATAGCATATTTAATTCTGTCATAAAAGCAAAATTAAGAGGTGCAGTTGAACCGTGACATATTTGACTACATAGACCTCTATGTATGCGTGTGGAAGATCGCAAAGGATGTACAGATCATGTGTACTGACAGGAAGGGAGGTCCGTGTCTGTGAGAGTGACCCGAAGTAGATAATCAATAAGCCTTCGCAAAGCTTGCGTACTAGCAAATGTCAGCCTAGATTGATTGGCTATTGATGTCTTAAGCTCCTCCCAAAACAAGTTAAAAACAGACTTTTTTGTAACAACCTGGCCACTCATTACTACCGTATTTGTGCAACAAGAGCTGGCCCAAAAATACTTTTCTTTGTGGTTAAAACTCTGAATCAGTTACTACAATAGGTATTTAGATAATTTCTTCCCTCCATTTTGTCAACATTTTTGTCCATAAAGCAACGAAAGATTACAAAAATTGCATGAATAAGTCACAATTGAAACTAACCTGGACATATTTTGCTGCATACATCTTATCTGATCATTATGTAGCAAACTCTAAGGTTCTGGTTTAAGTGTGGTTTAAGATTGGTCTGTCTCTCTTGCCGGAGCAGAGGATAAAGGAGCTAGAGGAATGGATAGAGACACAGAAACGACAGATTAAGGAGCTAGAAGAAAAGGTAATTCTACACAGAACTCATCTGACATTTTCCTTCTGCTCAGCTAAATCCTGTCCTGGAGTCTAACCGCTATATTCTTGTCCCTTCATTTTCTTGTTCTTTTTTGTTGTTTTTGTTCATTCATTTAATTTATGCATCCAGTTTCTATTTTTATTTTTATTCTTTTCTTTAGCCTTCATTCTTTGGACGTAGCTCCCCCAGAAAGCAGGAAATGATGTCACACTGCCCAGTGAGCCCAGGTAAGAACAGAAAAATGCAATATTGCTACTACAACAAATTTGATCATCTGGAGATAATTAGAGATTAACTTTAACCTCAGCAAGGGCAATTACACAAGTCACAAATTAAAGGGGTCCTGAAATGAGAAACCAAAAGTGCCTGATTGTTATTTATTTTTTTACTCACATAATCTGATGGAACAGTTAGAATGCTTATGTTCTCTTCAAAAAATATGAATAATTTTATTAGCTTTAGAAAGTTAGAATTCTGAGGGAAAAAAAAGTCTGAATTCTGAGATTAAAGTCAGAACTTGAACTTTATTTTCTACAGTGGCCCTAATTCTCTTTCGTAAGTAATAATGGTTATAATGGTGAACATTTAATGTTCGATAAACTCTTTAATGTGTTAAGGAATGTAAATATTGGGAAGTGTGATCAAACTGAACAACTGATGTCAGGGTACCAATTTAAAAAGGTTTTAGAATCAGTTTCTAGTTTAGATGTACAGAAATAAAAACTAATAACGTAGAAAGAGAATATTAAACATGACGCACAATGATTGTAGTAATAGGACAAATTTGGTTATGAATTGTTAGAGATGATGAATAGAGAGATTGTAGTAATGTGGAATGAGGAACAGATGGATGATCAGCTTGTGTATTGCGAGTGGAGGATGCTTTATCAGTGTGTGTGGTTGTTCCAGGAGTTCCTCTGCAGCGCAGATGTAGACACTGGCGGGGGTGATGAATCCAGGCCCCTCACTTCTCCTGCAGCTCTGGATCTCTCCCATATATCTTGGTGCTCTTCGTCTCCTCATTCTAAAGAATGAACCCACCTGACTCCCTCTCTCTCTGTGACTCCTCCTGCCTGTGGATTTTAAGGACTCTTCGTTTGAAGCACTCTCTCTTGTTCCCTGCTGAGCAGGTGTGTGTTTGTGTGAAGACTGCTTCCCTGTGGAAGCCTGACAGAGCTGTGGTGTTACCAAACTCTTCCTCCCACTGTTTACATTCACCTTTGGGTTCCGTGTGCACAGCTGGTGTTTTTATGGAGAAGTTTAGATCTGAAAGTGAATGTTTGATGAAGGGATTCTATTCGTGCCTGGTTTTTGATTGAACAGGTTTGAATAAAGCTCTTGGAAAAAAACTGAAAAATGTTTTTCTTTTGAAAAAAAAAAAAAAACCTTCCAGAGTGGATTCTAAAGCAAATTTTGACCTGAAAAGGTAAGTTATCTAAAGCATGCCAAGTTGTGTTTATTTAATTACTGAAGCAGATTTGAAGTATTTTTCCAATAGCATACTATAAGCCACTTCATTTTTCTGTAAACCTGCACCTTTTAGATTTTTTTAAATATAAGTTTTCTTTAAAAAAATTATTTAAATAAAAGGATTAATTTCTCTCGCTTGGGCCTAACCATTAGCCTTTCTCTTTGCCCTTGACACTGAGTGGGGAAGGGCTGTAAATACTATTAATACTACTGTGAAGTCGTAAAAAAAAATAACGACAGGGAATCCAACATAAAACGCTGTTTTTCCTAGTTTCACAATTTACAATAATATCATGTTAACAAAATTGTACAGCTCATGATGAATTCTATAATTTGAAATTACTGTTATATGGCTAACAACATTTGGTGAATATTTTTTGTGAAACTAGCATTTTGTTTTGCTTTTTTATTTGTAAAACATTACTATTTCTAATCCAATTTATTTGAAACACAGCATTACTGTCGATCATTTTGTCAAGTGGAACAATCATTGCTAAAAACAACAGTAAACTCCAATAAAAAAAAAACTGTAAAATACTTTCTTAGCGCACAAGTGAACGGAAGAACTTTCAGTCTTTTTCAGTCATTATAATGTCATTAGAGGGCGCTGTAGTGCTGTTAGTAATTCATACTGGAAGGTCACGTAAATGAAGAGTCGTTATTCTTTTATTACGTCCATTAAACCTTCAAAGATGCTTAGACAGCACTGGAGTAGACTCTTATGGAGGGGATGAATCAGAAAATGCAACATGTTTCTCACAAAATTGACCTGCCGAAAAAACACCAACGTTTGGATTCACTTTGTTTACACAAACAAAAAGCTTAAACCTGACACAAAAAAAAAAACACGTAAACCTAACAAAAACTGAAACTGACTTGACAAAACTATTGGCACCCTTTACTTTACACTGAACCCGGATAAGCTGAACTCACTCAAAAAATTGACACAATTGGTTAAATTAAATTTTTTGAGTAAAAAATTGACACAATTGGTTAAATTAAATTTTTTGAGTAATGTTTTTTTTTTAGTTTATTGTATTTAAAATGATTAATCTGTCCTAACCCTAAATAAATATTAGCCCGACTTGTTTGTTTTTATAGCAACTAGCGTAATGTGAATTGTATACAAATACATTTATTATGTCACCCAAGGCAATTTCAACTAGAAGTGAACCTTATCTTAAACCTTACCCCACCTTGCCCTGAACCCTAGTGAGTAACATCACAGTAACAAAAAGCACAACAATGATGTTGCATAACTTGAAACAGAAACATTGCTCAGCTGACTTAAAAAAAAATATTTCTCAGTGTTAAGTAAGTTATGCGCATTGTAAAATTTTAAAGGGTCAGTGACATTGTGTTCTTTTCAATAATATGTTTTTTAAGTTGGTCTAATTGAATGGGAAAAGTTATTTTATTATAAAGTTTCTACTTTTAATTAAAATCGCATTCAATCTCCTCATTTTCTAAACTGGGCTTATTCCGGAAAGGCAAACTTCGTAACCACTTCCCAGTAAATCACATATTGGCTAGTGATTTGCATATTCATGACGTATATGCAAAGTTACTGCCTGACGGTCAACGTAGATTCGAGAGATATTAGAGGGATTAATTACGAGCAAATTCACTAACCCTAACACATGAACACAGAGCTAGCAACATTGATAGACACTATAATGGCATTTGGAGGTTGCACTATTATACAAACTTACCTCAATGAACCAGAGTATTATAGATTTTTGGTTTCGGTCACGCTTTGTGGAGAGTGCATCACTTCCGGGGGAGGGAACTCGGCCCTTTCATATCTGGCCGTGACGTTAGAGTGGGATTCGGGTGATGTCGTCAACGGCGTGAATAAAACCCGTTTTTAAAAGAAACAAAATGTTTTGGGGGAATGTCCATGGTTCGATTTTTTATTCAATCTAATCACTATAAATGCCACATAAAAGACTCACCATGGCATGACCCTTTCAAGTGAATAGAAATCTACATGATTATTCCTAGAAGCTAGTGACAATGGGTGTCTTCCTGAATGGGTGTCTTAGTACTATGGCTTCTTTCTAATGAGTACAACAAAAAGTCCAAATTAATGCCTGTGGTCCTGTGATGGAAGGGTAGTCTAAAGATAAGTACCTGCAGTAAGGTACTAATCATGATGACTAAACAGTTACAAAAATATAAGGATGGGCACCAGCTTCAAAAACGGATTGTATTCTTATTTAAGGTGTGTACTGAAGAGTTGGTTAAAACACTATTGTTGTTTTCTCTCATGGACATCTTCATTAAACAGTTGACGGTGATGCTGAATGATGTTCTTGGTTCTGGAGGCGCATGCTTGGAGGAAGATCAGCACCCCCTCTCTGAACAGCACCCAAGAGGAGAAGCACCAATCACAGTCTTTCTCAAACACTAGGATCATCTCACAGAAGTGCTCAACAAGCCCCTTTCATTTTCTTACGTTGAACCATGGCCGAGAGAAGAGCGTTTCCCCGGGATGATGACCAGGGCTCTTTGCTCTCCAGACTGGGCACCGACAGCCCCAAGCCTCGAGTCAAGTTCGGCGGAATGTTCTGCAACGTCGAAGGAGCTTATGAGAACAAAACTTTAAATTTCGAGTCGTACAGTCCGAGTTCTGTTCGAAGGAACTCGAGGGCTCGAGTGGACGACCACAGAGACAGTTTTAGCGACTGTTCGAGCGTTAGTGACTTCAGCAGCGCAAGTCAGGTGGCGGCGAACAGAGCACAGCGCGCCCCGGCCAGCAGCAGCAGACTCGGGCAGACCCTCGTGAACTCCGGCGGTGCCCCACGCGCTTACACCGGGAGAAGAGAGGTACCCCCTCTCCCTCTTTTGTCTCTTTCTCTCTCTCTCTCTCTCTCTCTCTCTCTCTCCTCTCTCTCTCTCTCTCTCTCTCTCTCTCTCTCTCTCTCTCTCTCTCTCTCTCTCTCCCTCTCACTCACTTACTAAGGAGGTAAAAAGCCCTACAACTCAAAAATACATAAATACAATATAAATTTAGTAATAATATCAAATAAATATGGGAAAATGCATTTGATTTTCGTTGAATTTATTCATTTAAATCAGAAAATGTTTTGTGACCTATGTTGTGCAAGATAGTTGCAAACTGTAATATTGTACGTATTGCATTTTTGAGAAAGTGTTAAATAAGAGAATATATATTTTTTTCTAAATTCTTTCAACAAATCAATGCAGAATTTCATTTAATAATTTTGAAGTAGCATATTTGCGTTTCGTTACACAGTAAAAAATATGGCCAGCTATAGTTATAGTCTACTTGTAATAAAAACATAATAAATCAAAGTCAATACAGAATATAATTTTTTTTTTCTAAAATGTCATAGTTTGGTTATATGTTATAAAGGGGAAAAAACTTGTCAGCTGCAAGTTTAAATTATTGTCTATCTTGTTTTCTTCTTCTCACTGTCTCAGATAGACTTATTGATGATGCGAGTCAAACCATCTTGCAAATGTTCATTTGTCTGGATTTTTCTTTTTTTCTTGCATTTTTCCCATATTTTAAAATCATTTTATACAAAGAAACAAACTGCATTTCAGCTCGCATGAGTAGTTACTTGTTCCAGAAGATAAGTTACACTACAGTATGACTCAAAAAGTAATATGTTACAGCAATGTATTATTATTGTAATATATCCCAACACTTACTGACAGCATATTTTTTTACAATGAATGAAATGCAACCTTTTTAATTGAAGATGGCAAACTTCAGGCTTCTATAGAAATTGACACTTAACATACATACATTCGCACAAACAATTTTAACTCATAACTGATAGGTAACATTCATTCCCGAGATGTGATATTAAACATCGTATTACCCTACACTGAAAAAAAACACCCTGTTCATTTGACAGAATCTGTCAATTTTCCTGACTTACAGGGTTATAACAATTTTAACATTTGCACTCGGCAATATTCTGCTGATGGAACAGAATCCAGTTGAGGGAAGTTCAGTCCTAGGAAGTGACTGAACTGCAGTTTCTCCACTGGCCTCTAGTGGCTGACTTCAGAAGTGAGCAGCTTCATATTCACTCCCATGTTAAAAGAGACCAACTTTGGAGGTGAAAAAAAACGTTAACACGCCTGATTCCATAATATTCTGATTATTCAAATTGCTAGTGTTGACATTCATGAACACTCAGTCGTGGGATTATTTTCACTTTGTTTGTTCAGGATTTTGGTAAACTACTCCCACTCAGAACCTATTTTACCTTTATTTGAAATTAGGCCTGTAGCTATCTAATATTTCAGTAATCAGGTATTCTACTGACAATTGCATCGATTAACCAAGTAATCAGATAAAACATTTGTGATGTCACTTGCCACTTCTGAGGAGTGAAAATAGTTGCTAGAAATTATTATCTTCAACAATATTCAACCTTAATGTTAGCTGGAGGCTAACATTATCTGTGAACGATTGCTGATTCGTGATCTAGGGAATGACTAATGTTACGCTTATTTTGGTTGCTAACACATAATACATAAATGAAACAAACCGACCTGGGTGTATACCTGTCAGTCAGCCAATCAGACAGACCACGGGATAAAAGGAATAATAGAGGCTTTAAGGCATGGGATTTTGCCTTTTTTTTTTGTAGTCGAATTATTCTAATAACTCGCGGAATCGTTTCTGCCCTTTGGAAACCTATGGTTTATACAATATTTGCTCTTGAGCAGTCGAAAGTGACTGGAGTGCAGTTCATCTACTAAGAGGTTGAGGCTGACTGCTGATGTGAGCAGGTTTCTCATTGACAGCAATTGTAAAATGCTACTTCACAGCTAAAAAAATAAAAAAACAACTATACACCACTTGTTGTCTTTGGTTATTTGATGCATATCGATATCAACTGATCCACCAATTTAGGGAGTCAAAATAACTTTTATTGAATTATACTGAGGAGCAAAGCGTGAGCTCATTGATTTTTTTCCTTTTAGATGTTAACAATTTTCATCCACAGAATGTTGAAAGCAAATCTAAAAGTTTTCTTTATATATGGTTCTTGTTTCCAGTCATCCTGTGTTTTTGTAAGTTCAAACTGTTTTGTTTGTTTGTTTGTTTTGTCAGTAACTTTGCAAATTAAATCCATTATGTTCTAGTAAAAAAGACTATCAAGCCATTTTATAAACGGGGTAACTAAAGGCACACTTGACTGTTTTTAAAGATCTATCACCTTTTTGTGTAACTTTTTGTGACCTGTATGCTGTGTTCCATTGGTTTCACTATTGCATTATTACATTCACTTGTTTTTTCATCTATACTTTGTGTTTATTTGTTTGCCAAGTCACCTAACCAAGGTTGCCAGATTGTATTTATAACAATTCCAGCGTTAAGTAAAGGTCGAAACAGGGTGTGAACAGCCTCCTCGAAGAGCAGATGGGGAACAGACAGAGAAAACACTCAAGGGTGGGGGCATTGGGGGGTTTTGTCTATAGAGAGAACTATTCATGGACTATTGTGCCCCGGTAACTCTACAGCACCCCGATCGCACCCGGCACCCGCGACGTCGCCTTACTTCTGACGTATTCACAGACCTGCTCTTCATCCCTCTCCTTTCCTCCTCAACCACCTCGTCGTTTTATCTCGGAAACACAGCTGCTCACACTGGTGCCATGTCTTTCCAAGGCAAGAAGAATAACCCTCGAAACACGGTAAGAAATGTCAGCGATTAAAACCGGAAGTAATTTCAGAATGATAACTGCCGGAGAAGTGATGGAGAAGAGGGTGAAAGCGGCGAGTTATTGTGCAGTCATGGGTGAGCCGCCGCCAGCGGCAACAACCTGCTGTCCTCCCGGCAGAGAGCTCTGGAAGCCGGGATGCGTTTCACAGCTTAGCTAAAGCCTTAAACGAGCTAATAAGTACCGTGTTTGTTTACATGGATTTAGTCTGCCATGGCGGCGGAACCGGTGCTTTTTCCCGGTTGCACATGGTCTTTGTTTCTTTCATTCATTTCTATTTGCTTAATTTCGCCGAAAGCTGGTTTGAAGTTTTTTTTAACATTACATTGTGGGGGCATTAATTGTTAGTGACGTGCGTTACAGACCCTAATTTGCTGTGGAAGCCTGTCAGTGTCAAATTCAGCTTATAAAAAAGGGCCCATCCCTTGAACACTGACACACCTACGGAGAGCAGTTAACACATAAAAAGGACTGAATAAATGTACAATGTAGATGTGTTTAAACCACCATTAAATGACTATTTCATTTAAAATGCTATACTATACAAATATTATCAGGTTCATTGTGCACTTGCTTTCGAGCAAATGTTGACTATTACACACAAAGCATGTAATGAATGTTAAGCACCCAGTCTCTATCACAAGGTGTGAGAGTAAGTTGGAGAATATGGCACCAAATATTACTGATGGTCATACTGCCCCTGTAAATAGAGATCCATAATTTTAACACCTGCTAATTGTTGACCATTTGTATTCGTATATCTTATATTATAGAAAGTTATTTTTGTTTGACCCGATCAAACTCCTCTTAAAGTTCCTATATCATATATTTTTCAATGCTTTTAGAATAAAAGTCGAACCCCTCTGGATTTGTGCTGCACTTTTTATGACTTGAAATGCAATATGTAACCAACAGCTTTGAATCCTCTCATATTGTCTCCCCCCAAATGCATCGTTAATAATATCCCATACACGCTATGCTGCCCTGTCATCACCTTCTAAGCAACCCTGTCTGACAATCAGAAGTCGACAAAAAGATCTGCGTAGAGTGTCTCCTTTAAAAATGTAATAATGCAATAAAAATGGCTGTACATGGCAATATAGTGCCGTATGTTCAACCCATAGTCTGACCCAGACTGAAATGAACCACAAAGGCTTCCTTCAGGATGTTTGTAATTGGTAATTAAGATGTTCATAGGTGTTGCGTCTCAAAGTGAAGAGTGAATTGGAAATCTTTTGCCTCTGGACAACCACACACACGCGCACACACACACACATACACGGTAAAACATGGTTAAAAAAAATTAAGTCAAGATTGCAAGATACAACCCTTTCCATTTTCTTACAGTCTCACTTGACTGGCGTAACAAACTCCTTCCCAAAGATGAAATGTTTCATTCTGTGCATTTTATGTACTTCATACCAAATGCATTTGGAGGGGGTCTACTCAGAGAAGATAGGCCACTGACAGTCAAAGGGCTAATAAGCAAAAATCTCTATGAAAAATATCTGGGCAGAGAGCCTAAATCTGAATGATTCTCTTCCACATAATTTGGCATTAGAGTCTGACTGCGAGGGAGCACCATCTGACCCACATTCAAATGCGCTCAATCCATCAACTTCATGAGACCTTCATTTTGTAAAAACACTTAAAAAAAAAGTCAAACAAAATTTTATTTCCCTCATTTGAATGTCAATTTAAAGTATCTTCAAATTGAAAGTCATTGATAATGGCCGATTGAGAGGTTCGTCTTGGTTTCTTAAGATTGTTTGGTTTCTTGTAGTTTTATTCTCAAATAACTGGAGTTCTGGAGTTTGATGTGATTAAAGTTTGAAATGCCACTGGAATTGCATCTTTGTGGTTCATACTTGTGTCCTCGACCTCTCTGTGCCTGCCTGCTCTTTCCTTAAGCAAAAGCATGCCCCAGTTTGGGATACGCCTGGTATAATTTTGGTAGTGCCCCTGATGTGCCGTCTGTGGAAGTGCCACATTGCATTAGTGAGAATCTGTGCGTGTTAAACATGGCACAGTTCTGGTAAAACACCCTTTAATGGGTTCTGGCAGAGTGTCTAAAACTTTTCCTTGATAAAATTCATTTATGTAGATTCAAATCATGCTAGTTTGAGGAAATTTAATCCTGAAATTAAATCCAGTCAAATGTACTTGTTCTGCCCTCATTGGAGCTTTAATGTGACGTCTAGTTTGGCAGACAGCTAACAGGTTCTTCAATAAACATCCAGGAGACAGCTTGTACGTTTTGGACATTTATGAGAAGCACTGTGAAACTCAAATACAAAAATACAGATATATACATAAATAAACTTGAATGTGTTATATTATTTACATATAACAGCAATCCAACTATACATTTCTATGCAAAACACACACCATAGTAATATAAAATGACCAGTATTCACACACATATCGAACGCTTAGCATAGATGCTAACATAACATTGAAAACACCATAGACTGGCTAGCGCGGTTAGCATCGCTATCATTATAAATGTTTTACAGGCTGACATTCATTGAAACGGCAAAAACTGAACACCACCATCTGAATATCAATTATTACGTTACTTACAGACATATATACTTTGGGGCTGTGATGAAAAAAATAAGTAAACGATGTCGAACAAAACGGCCAATCTGTAAGTATGTCGGTGCTGCGCGAGCTACGGCAAGCCCGAAAACATAACAATACTCTACGGGAAGTCTGAAAGGACAACAATGCTGCGCGACTCTACGGGAAGTCCGAAAGGACAACAATGCTGCACAGCAACCACACTGCCAACCTTCCCAAAGGGGGAGCACAGTACTGTAAACCTTCTGTCGAATAAGTGAGTTCTGTAGTTTAACCATGACAAGATATTTATCACAATATTAAATCACTACCTTATGTTACTATTTCATAACTATTTGTGGATGTGTAGACAATTTATATATTATACTATCTCCATAGTTTATCTTAACATAAACATCACCTTAAAACAACTTCTTCTTTCGGCTGTTCCCAGTTTAGGGGTCGCCACAGCAAATCATCTGTTTCCACCTAACTCTGGCCTCAGTATCTTCTACTCTTGCACCAATTACCTTCATGTCCTCCTTCAGTACACCCATATAACTTGTCTTTGGCCTTCCTCTTGCCCTTTTGCCTGGCAGCTTCTTCTCCAACATCCTTCTACCAATATAACTACTATCCCTTCTCTGCACATGTCCAAACCATCTCAATCTGGCTTCTCTGACTTTGTTTCCAAAACAACCAACCTGAGCTGTTCCTCTGATGTGCTCGTTCCTAATCTTGTCCATCCTTGTCACTCCTAAACTGAACCTCAACATCCTCATCTCTGCTACTTCCATCTCTGCCTCGTGTCTCTTCCTCACTGCTACAGTCTATAACCCATACATCATAGCTGGTCTCACTACTGTTCTGTACACCTTTCCTTTGATTCTTGCTGACACTCTTCTGTCACACAACACCCCTGACATTTTTCTTCACCTCTTTTTACACTCCCCGTCGCACTGGACTGTTGACCCCAAATATCTAAACTCCTCCACCTTCTTGACCTCAGCCCCCTGTAACCTCACTGTTCTACTTCCCTAAGCCGATCCTTGATGTAGCCCCACCTCCACCTTGAACTCCTCCATCTGACCTACAGCACATCTCACTGTTGTCATACTCCTCTCATACATATACTGAACTACTCTGACGTACTTCTCTGCCACTCCTGACATCCTCATACAGGATCATAGCTCCTCTCTTGGCACCCTGTCATACGCTTTCTCTAAATCCACAAAGACGCAGTGCAGCTCCTTCTGACCATCTCTGTACTTCTCCATTAGCATTCTCAGAGCAAAAATTGCATCAGTAGTGCTCTTCCTGGGCATGAAGCCATACTGCTGCTCGCAAATATCCACTTCCCTTCTTAGCCTAGCTTCCACTACTCTTTCCCAGAGTTTCATTGTGTGGCTCATCAACTTTATACCTCTGTAGTTGTTACAACTATGCACATCACCCTTGTTCTTAAAGATTGGCACTAGGACACTTCTCCTCCATTCCTCAGGCATCTTCTCACTCTCTAGAATCCTGTTGAATAACCTAGATAGGAACTCCACTGCTGTCTCTCCTAGACACTTCCACACCTCCACAGGGATGTCATCTGGACCAACAGCCTTTCCACTCTTCATTCTCCTCAGAGCCTTCCTCACCTCATCCTTTCTAATCTTTTCAACTTCCTGCTCTACAATGTTCACCTCTTCTCCCCTTCTTTCCCTCTCATTCTCCTCATTCATCAACTCCTCAAAATACACCTTCCATCTTCTCTGCACACTCTCCTCACTTGTTAGAACCCTTCCATCTCTATCTTTAATCACCCTTATCTGTTGCACATCCTTCCCATTTCTGTCTCTCTGTCTCGCTAATCTGTACAATTCCTTCTCACCTTCCCTCGTGTCTAACCTGGCATACAACTCATCATATGCCTTCTGTTTGGCCTTTGCCACCTCCCTCTTCACCCTGCGCTGTGATTCCTTGTAGTCCTGTCTACTTTCTTCAGTTCTTTCGATGTCCCACTTCTTTTTAGCTAGCCTCTTCCTCTGGATGATGTCCTGTACTTCCTCATTCCACCACCATGTTTCCTTATCTTCTTTCCTTCTTCCTGCTGACACACCTAGCACCTTCCTACCTGTCTCCCTGATCACTTCTGCTGTAGTTTCCCAGTCCTCTGGAAGCTCTTCCTGGCCACCCAAAGCCTGTCTCAGCTTCTGGCTGAATTCCTCACAACCGTCTTCCTTTTTTAACTGCACCTTAAAAATCACCTTAAAACAACTATGTAGCAAATATATTTATTGAATATTTTTTTCAACAAATGCTAATAAAATGGATTTAAAGCATCACAACACCCCCCTGTTTCAACATCTTGCCTTCACCCTTCAGTCTTGAAAATCTTTGGGAAAAAGAGTGAGTTTAGCAATGAGTCAAAGGGGGAGGTTGATGTTAGGATCCAAAAAAGTGACTGACATTTTGAAATCTGAGGTCTGAAACAACAATAAAACAACACTGAAGGTTTCAAAGCTTAAGAAAGTGAAAATGTTCTTAGAGTCACCAACGAAGAATTCTGATTTCTGGAGACTGTCTAGTGACATCAGTAAACTTTTTTTAACATCTCCCTCTATGTTAGTAATGCCAGCCCCTTAATGCTGTTTGGTCGAGTAGGTAACATTAGGAAGCCTGCAGTAGAGCTGTATGATTAATCATTAAAAGATCACAGTCTCGATTCGCCCATCCTTTCGATCCATAAGAAGGATTTAAACGGTCCATCCACATGACACTTATCACTCTGGCTTTGCCCCCACTCCTCTCTTGCTCTCCTCTGGTTCTCCGGATACCACTTGGATCTTACCTGTTTTTTTTTTACCCATCATTCACAGCGATTGCGTCCTGCATCACATATGGTTTGGTAAGGACAGGTGTGCTTTTTACCTGCTCCAGAACAGTGGATGTTAGTCATGCAATGATCAAGATAGATACAAACCGAAACAAACTAAAAACAATGAGTGATTCAGAGAAAATTTTAAGTAAGTTTGTAAACGACCCTGACATTTTAGTGCCTAATAAGGATGTTATTCTAAATGTCAAGCAATTAAGAAGCTTTAAGAAAATGCATAAAACAGAGATTGGAACCATTGGGTAAACTTGACGTATTTTGGCAAAGACTTCGTCGTGCTCTGCAGCAGGGTAATTGATATTTCATGCTTGGTTAACCCCAACAAGCCCAGCAGCCTGGCACAGTTCCTGGCATTGCTCCCTTTAAAAACATTTGTCTGTGTGACTGTCCTGGTTATTTGAACGTGGTGCAAAAAAGGCAACAGTGAGAAACTTCATTCCATTCTGGTGGGTTCATTCATGCTAAACAGCAGCAGTCATGCATGAAGAAAGAGTGAGGAGAGAAAGTGCGGTCACAGATCATTGCGGTTTCCTGTTATCTTTCATTTGTTTTCCCTCCCTATGTCTGGGTTTTTAATTATGTAATTTTTCTCGATGGCTTCTTAGAGAACTCTGAATATTCAGCATCAAGGATTTGCATATATTATACAGGTTTTTGTTCTCTTCTCGTGTGATCTCACTATGTATCTGTTACAGTGTCTGGAATTGGGTCAGATCCACTTAAATGAAGTTTAAGATTGATATTTTTGGTATCATAAAATCAGATTTTCTTTTTTAAGCTTGTAACAATTTCATTATTGAGACAGTGAAAGTATATAATATTAATGTAATCTCTCAGTTAAACTAATTTGAAGTAGATGTTTTGTTTGTAATAATAATTCTGCTTATATTATATCCACAGAGTGATAAACTCATCATCAAAGGTGGAAAAATTGTAAACGATGACCAGTCATTCTACGCTGACATTTACATTGAGGACGGAGTCATTAAGTAAGTTTTAATGCTTTTAACATGCACATATAAGCTAAAAGCGAATAGATTGAGATAGTATGATTATATTGAACTTTTTTATGTTTCTCTTATGAACACTCAATAAAAAAAAGAAATAAATAGGGTTTGTTCTTTAACTCTCCCTGAGATGTTCAATAGTTTTGTTTGTTTGTCTATATCACTTTTAGCATATATTATTAGCATATAGATTTTTGAAACGGATTAGACCAGTTACATTGTCTTCCAAGCAAGTTGCTGAATAATGAAAGTTTTTCTTTATTCAAACATGTTCTCTTGATGGAGTGATTATTTTCTGGCGTGCATAGATAAAGCACCAATATTGGTTTGTAAAATATTGACTTTTAATTTGCTATTGGTATTTGTACAAGGGTTAGGGTTAGGGTTCAAATGCATAACATCTCAAATAGAAAAAAATTGCCAAAAATCAAAAATCACATCATTTCATTTTTTTGTTATGGTATGACAACGCTACTGGCCTAATCTGAATCTATGATATATGCTAAGTGTGTTATTGCCAGGACCAGAGAATTGCTGAATAGATTCCAAAACAGCAATACATTACAAATGATCTTGAGCGGATGTAAGTTTAAGGTTTTCCATGAATGTGTTTACTGATTACTAAATAAATGTTGTTGTTTATGATTTATGATTGTTCCTTTTAAGACATTAAACTTAAACTCCAACATCTAACACCGTAGAAAACAGGCTTCAAATTTAAATGATCCAAGTGATGAAACATCATATCATTGTAATGGATGGGTTAATCTGTTTAATATTTTTAAAATACATTTTGTTAAAACAATGCAACCTGCAGCTTTTGTTTATCTGTAACTGAGTTTGGGGGGAGTTTAGGGCTCACAGCCCACTGTCTAGTTAAGAAATATTAATTTTAGAAATGCTTCTGAATTGTTACTCAAGGACTTCCCTCTGGACTTTAAGTTGTCTTTTTTTTATCCCAACTGCAGGTGCTCAATGCTCAATTCTAATTATTTGAATGAAATTCAATGTGAGTTCATTAACATTACACACAACATGCAACATGTATGCGTCCTTTGTTTGAACACAATCCAGCTCGCTGTGAAAATGGCTTTGATCCGTCACCATGCAATGACGTAAAAGTCGAATAAATGCAACCTGGCTGTTCAGGCCAAGGTCAAATTGCAAAAAATCTGATACATGTCTGATTCAGGACTACATATAAAAGTTACCTGGGTCGGATTTAAGCGTTTGAGACTGTCATGAATACAAAAATATTGGATTTGGGTCACTTTGGGCTGTAGTTTGAACGTTACCTAATTGGAGCTAGAGCTTTGTGAATATTATTTATTTATTTATTTTTTTTATCTAACAGTGCCAGAAAGCATAGACTGGAAGAACTTGTCCATTTTTTTAATAACAGGTTAATGTTTTGATTTTTAACGTAGAATAAGATTTTGGCTATTGCACAATTCACTTAAATTGTAGTGTACAGAATAGATAAGTAGTAAATGTAATTCATTTTGTGCAAATGACATGTCTAAGAAGCGTTAAGGCCTATACTTGATCTATATTTTCTGTCAGGTTACATTTATTTTGCAGTATTTCTAATATTTAAATATAATATAGCTAAAAGTAGCATTTTTGTGGTTAGTTCTGCGAGTTTGAAAATAAAGGAATAAGTCTTCAAAACTCCCTAGAATTCTCATGCTGAGGTCAATACTGGCTATTGGAAATTGCATTTCTGGAATTGACCTAACAAAGAATTTTAGCAAGAATACATTGATGCGTAATATATTGACGTATGCGTGTGTAAAGTCAGTTTTAGTTTGCTAAAGAAACAATTTAAATTTTGTGACAGTAGCAGATGGGTTCTTCAACTGTTTTTCTTGTTCATGCATGAAGGCAGATTGGAGAGAATCTGATCGTGCCCACCGGTGTGAAGACAGTGGATGCCTATGGGCACATTGTAATCCCTGGTGGCATCGATGTGAACACCAGTCTGAATGCCCCCCAAATGGGCATGAGCCCCGCAGATGACTTCTACCATGGAACCAAGGCCGCTCTGGCAGGAGGAACCACCATGATCAGTACGAGCAATTATAATTACCGTAAAAGAGGAGAAAAACTGTCATTTGTATAGTAATTGTGTATTTATATTATATTATATTATGTATAACAGGGGTCTCCAAATCCGGTCCTGTAGGGCCGGAGTGCTGCACCATTTAAGTTAAACCATCATGAAACGCTCCTGTTGCACTAATGAGGGTCTTCTCTAAATGTCTGAAGCCAGAGTAGTATGCATACTAGAGCAGGGCTGCAACTGAAATGTGCAGGGTTGCGGCCCTTCAGGACCGGAATTGGGGAACACAGATGTATAATGTACATTTATTTGTATAGTCATTTCTATTTGTTTTTAAAACTATTTAAAGTAAGGTCTAGATTTGTTTAAATTGAAGTAATCTCTTTATAAACAAAGTTTAAACAATAAACAAAGGGATTGATATATTCATACAAAAAAAAATATTGGATCTGGCAACTCATACAGTATTTCACCTAATTAGTACATTTAGTACATTTACCAAATGTACTATATATAAATAATGTGACTTTATTACTGCATTATAGTTGAGAACAGAACTAACCTGTTTCTTTTTTTTTTTTTTTTGATAGTAGCTTGCAGGGTCTTTTCTGAAGGGAAACACTTTTTCCACTTCACATTATTTCAACTCGCGGCAGCAGAAAGGTGCATCTAGAATAGCCTTTGTTCAGTTATAAGTTACCAAACGTGATGGCAGAGATTACAAATATGTAAGGAATTAAACAAACCTTTCTGTACGGGGATATTTTCTTTAGTTTAACCTAACATTAGACTGTTCTGAATTGTTACATGCTTCCTCTTTACTTGAGAATGTAAACCTGAATCATTCTGGATCTGATAAATGTATATGAATAATACAAGCTTGTTCTGCTCAGGTTTGAGTTAAGTTAAGGCTCTGACAGTCAGCGAATGCAATCGCCATGTTAGATAAAATATACAACATTAATAGTAATTTTGCTGAAGAGAATTGGATTTTTTATTTAATGTAGGCATTGAAATTGACTGAAATTAAATGAACATAAATACAAATGAACACAAACCTAAATGTTTTTTCACCTAATAGAACGTGAGAATTTTTTTTCTTTTTTTCCTTCTGTGTTGGTAATATAGAATAGGGCTGCAACTAACGATTATTTTGATAATGGATTAGTTGGTGATTTTTATTAATCGATTCATCGGATAAAACTAAATGCATTTGGCATTTGATGTTTTAGTTAAAATTTTTTAAAACTATAAACTAAAAAAAAATGCAAAAACCTCAAATTGAGTTGAACGATATTTAAGTCTGAACATTTTTATGTTAAATGAAAATCAAAGTTTGTTCTTGAAATGTAAAACTTCTCACAATATAAATGAATAGCTAAATAAATGAATAAATACATACAGAGCAAAACACTTGTCAAACAATTAATTTTGAAAACAAAGTTAACTTTGTTGTGGACTATAAATAAAAACTCTAGAAATTAAAAAAAAATTCTAATGGAAAATGAAAAAAAAAATAATAATTTTCATTGGTGTACAAATGAACTGTTACTTGCATTCACTGAAAACCACAACAATTACTAAATGTAATATTCTACTGTTATTCGCACCGTTTAATTTAACCTAATTTAAAGTAGCACCATTTAACTTATCACTATTTCTCATGAGGCGATTACACAGAGTAATGCTAGCGAGTTGCAAGTTTATCGATTAGTTGTTGCAACCCTAATATAGAAACATTAGCATTATAGCATTTCCAAAAAATTATTATATACATTACTGATAGAAATTAACGTATAAATGAATTGTAATGCAGTTTAATATGACTTATACAGCATATTGTTTTCTCATAACATGATAACAGTTTTTGCCAGAATTTAACAGCTCTACACTGAAGTATCTGTTAGTATTGATAATTGTTAAAATAGGAAAGAAATGGGGATGGATTAAAAACTCATAGCATGATGATCTGTCCTCATGATGGTAGCAGTTCAAACCTGAGTGTGTCGTGGAGGGTCAGGGATGTCCACTCTCATGAAATCAGTTGAATCGAGGTCAAAGCGCTGTCACTCTCTGTTGTCTTCTCTTCACTTTGCTCATATTCCTCCCTGCACTGCGAAGCAGTCATTTAGGACACATAGATAGCGTTTCCTCTGATGACTTCTTAAATATATAGGTCATCTAACAAAAGAAAAAAGAAATCACTTTTTCTTCAGTTTTATTTCAATATGGGTCATAGTAAATAATTTGTATATATTTTATCTTACTCCCCTTTCCTCTCCTCCTTCCATTTTTGTCTCCTTCCTTTCATTCATCATACTTCCTTTATCTTTACTTCCTTACCACTTTTGTCCTTTCTTTCCAATCCCCCTCCTTCCCTTCACTTCTTTTTTTCTTACTTCAACCCTTTCTTCATTCCCCTTCCTTCCTTTTTCTCACCCCGTCTTTCCTTCCAGTATTTCCTTCTTTTCTTTCATCTATACATCATTTGTTCATCCTTTCTTCCTTCCCACCTTCATCACTTACTTTTTTCCATCCATCTTTCCTCTTCAACTGGTAGCAGTAATAAAAAATATTGTGATGATGCTCAAAAGTTATTTTTAAAAAGTGAGAAAATTAAAATAAGGAATGTGCGACTGGCGTGTAAACAATATTTCAAGTTTTAAAACTTACATGTGATTTTGACCCTTTAATTACTTATTAAATTCAGATCGTATTGATATGGATCTTATTGATGTTATCATTTCAGCAATGCAACCAAATTAATCCAGTTACTTACTCTTTAATTAGCAACAAAAAAAAAAAATTCAACCATGTATTACTTTTGATGAGTGTTGTGTGGATCTTTTCTGCAGTTGATCATGTGGTGCCTGAGCCGGGTTCTAGCTTGCTGTCAGCATTCGAACAGTGGAGGGATACGGCTGATAGCAGGGTGTGCTGTGATTACTCTCTGCACATGGACATCACACGCTGGCACGATGGGCTCTTTGAAGAACTCGAGGCACTGGTCAAAGATAAAGGTGATTTCAGAATTTGAATTTCTCTCCTCTTCATGGACATTGCATGGCATTTTACAGAAGTAATTGTTTTGGGGAAAAAACAAACACCAGTGTAGGTAAAATTTTGTAAAATAAGTTTGGAAGTTGTAAATTTACTAATTATGATTAGTGGTCATGAAATAATAATTTTTATCTGTGGTCAACTTTAAAACTTGTACTTCCACTACAACCACAATAATGAAAAAGGTTCAAATGTGGCATTTAAACATTTCTCTTTTGTAACTTGTTTGAAGTTATTATAATTAATATTAGCCCACCATATGTGCACTTTTTCGCAAAAAAAGCTCTCAGAAAACACATATTGAACCTTTAAAGAGGCCATAATCTGACAAACCAAATATTTTGACATGCAAGAGTTGTCCAAAAAGTGACGTTTACATTTTAAATAGCATTTATTAGTCAGCAACAAAGAGCGCGGAGCTCTGCAGCGACATCTCAACTGGCTTTTGCCAGTTATGTGTAATTTATCCAGTTGTGTTTTTGCTCGCCTTGAACTCTTGTTTAATATATATGTGATAAACAAAGAAACACTAGCATTATGTGCAGGAGTCAGTTTCTAAAGATGGCCATGAGGAGGAGAAACTGATTCTCAGTGCAGTGTTCATTCATTCATCTTCATGCCGGCTTTCTTCCCTTTTGGGGTCGCCACAGCGGAATGAACCGCCAACTCTCTGGCTTATGTTTTACGCAGCGGATGCCCTTCCAGCCGCAACCCATCGCTGGGAAATCAGTGCAGTGTATTTAGCTGATCTTACTACCAAGCAGATCTTAAGCCGTAAAAGAATGGATTAAGTTTTAAGTTTTCCCACATGCTCCAATATTTATGGAGCCCACAGAAGTGGAGTATGGAATAGCCATCATTGACTATTTTGACAAACAAGACAACATGGTTCTGGATTTTCTCACAACTTGTTTGGCGACCCCGAAAACATTCGACATAGATCAAGTCAACCAGATTACTACTATAAATCCCGATTTATACTTTTGTTTCAAGACTATGCCGTCCAGTACCCTAAAAGACACCACTTTAAAAATAGAACACGATTAGTGTTCTGCAAACTCTTGGTTAGCGTGGAAGCAGATTTCATATATAATACAGACAAAAATAACTGAGCGATTTAAGAAAGAAGGGCTTTTTCATGATGAAGTTGAGTTTATATACATAGTATTTGTTCTATACAATGCACAGACATTATCTCTCAAATATGAGTCATATTCTTGTAAATGTTTATTAAGAATTTTCTGAAACTGAACACAACATTTGCCAACATTGCTTTTATTGTTTAGGCATCAACTCCTTTCTCATCTTCATGGCTTACAAGGATCAGTACCAGAGCTCCGATACACAGGTTTGTTAATACAGTGACTTCTTGTTTTCACTTCAGAAACATGTCAATAAGAGAAAGAAACCAGAAACAAAATGTTATTCCTGTGCTATATTGATTGGTTGTTGGGTGTAAAGAGGATCAGAACTTGTGGTAGAATCTGCAGTATGTGAGAATTGTTTTGAGTTGTGCTGTTTTTTTTAAGTGTTTTTCCAATATAACCTCATTAAATTATATATTTATTTCTCATAAATGAGGACTTGAACTTGTGAGAAAGTGGAGTCTAATATGTTCTTTGAAGATTTAACCTCTCTTTATGCTGCTAGATCTATGAGATGTTTAGCGCTATGAGAGAGCTCGGCGCTATTGCTCAAGTCCATGCTGAGAACGGCGATATTATTGATGAGGTAGGTAACCGTGATCTTTTTTTTTTTTTTTTAATTAGAAATAATTGCAGAAAATTAATATTATTTTGTTCTCTGTTTTGTTACGTAAAGTGGCAAGCTGTTTTATGGCATTTATATGTATTGTTTTAATTGCTTGATTTTTTTTGTACCAGAAATAATGGTTTATATATAAAATATTTGCATTAAAAAATTATGCATTTTATAGATAATTCTTGTATGCTGAAAGTTTATGGCGTTTAGTTTATTGTTTCTCTGATTTCTGATTTCAGGAACAGAAGAAGCTGTTGGACCTGGGAATTACTGGCCCTGAGGGACACGTCCTCAGCCACTCAGAGGAGGTCAAACTTCACATTTAATCCTGCAAGATTACAGCACAAGTTTTGGTTTCAATTTAGATACAAAGTAAAAACTTTTTGGATGATACTCTGATTTAAAGACAAAACAAAAAAACTAGATGTTGACTTAGTCATATTCAATGAACACTGCAAATAAAATCCAGTGTGTGACACCTTTATCAATATGATAATGTAAATTGAGCATTTACAGTTAAATGAAGACATGCAGGCATACTGGTCACAGTCCAAGCAGAAAAGCTTTATATTCTCAAGGGAAACATCCAGCCTCCCACTATCTATATATACTCAGGTCATCTGTCACATGGGGATTATGCATTCATTTAATTTTGTAATTGTAATAATAGTTTAACGTAAATACTATAGTTGCCTTCATTCACACTTTACTAACTAAAGAGCTAAGCAAATGTTAGCTTGTTATTAAAGAGAAACGGGAAAGAACACACTCCAGCTTTAAATCTTGTAACTATTGTGAGTGATAATTTTTCATGCAGGTAGAAACTGAGGCTGCATATCGAGCAATAACCATCGCTAAACAGGCCAACTGCCCCCTCTACATCACCAAGGTGATGAGCAAACCAGCAGCTGATGTCATTGCCAAGGCCAGGAAGAAGGGTACATGTGCTCACAATTTTCCACACAGTGCGCACACACAAAATGTAAGTTTTGAACATGCTCTGGGTCGTTTAAAGGGATGGTTATCTTCGGAGAGCCCATCGCAGCCAGTCTGGGGACGGATGGGTCAAAATACTGGAGTAAAAACTGGGCAGAAGCAGCAGCGTTTGTGATGTCACCTCCTGTAAACCCAGACTCCAGCACTGCGGATCACCTGAACTCATTGCTAGCCTGGTGAGAACATCCTGTTTCGTCTACCTTTAGGCTGAAATAATAAAAGTTTAAATGCTTTTTGAGAAAAGAAAAGCTCATTCAAAGGCTAATTATTATCACATTCATTCCACAGGTTATGTAAAAGCACATTTTCTCTCCATAAAAAAGACAAGGCTAATTAATTTTTATACCACATTTTCGTACACCAGTTTTAGTCTTGATTTGCTCACTATGTGAGGTATTACTGATTGAATGACTTAAAGATGCCATATCATGACTATTTTTTAAACAATGTCATTGAATCACCTTAAATGGTTGTGCTCAGTAAAATTAGCTGTGCACCCCTGTTCTTCACACTAACATGCTTCTACCACCCTCCACTGCTGGGATTTGCTTGTGGGTTGTGGGCATAGAATAGAGAAAGTCCACCCATTTCCGATGAATACATTCATGTTTTGTTAAGCCAAAAACACTTTGACCCAGGACATCCAAAAACACAATTACTTTGTTTTGTTTTGTTTTTGTTTTCGATGCTGTTCGGTTACACATCCAGATTAGTCAGCATGTACGTTCTTCATTGAGATACATTAGCAGTTCATCTGATTGGTTAGTGGGGGGATGCAATAACCAATGGTCGTTGCTATAGCCATCAAGCCATTTTGAGCTCCCAGGAAAAGAAAATTGTTTTACACAAACATGCAGGAACCAATTTGAAAAAGAGTTGAGGAAAGTATGAACGAAATGTCAATTTTACATGATACAACACTTTTACACTTTGTTAAGGCTAGGCTGCTCAGTCCTAAATTAGAACTGCTCACACACTTAATCTAGACAGAAATACATATAAATCAGAGGAAAATTAGAAATGAATAGATACGGATGGATCAAAATTTTTATATATTTTTTATTTAAGTATATATGTAAAAAATATATATTCGTGCATTAATTTGTTGTTTTATTTATTTATTCATGCAATTATTTATTTATAGGTTTATTTACGTATACTTCAAGTTGTAATGAAGCCTGTTGCGTTGATGGTTACTTCTCCCCTCAGTCCAGTCAATTCATACAAACGCAACGCTCTGCCTTGAGTTAGTGCATGCTGTGTGTTTCAGTGGAGATCTGCAGGTGACTGGCAGCGCTCACTGCACCTTCAGCACGGCTCAGAAAGCTGTCGGCAAGGACGACTTCACCTTCATCCCCGAGGGCTGTAACGGCATCGAAGAGCGCATGAGCATCATCTGGGACCGAGCTGTGGTATGACTACGAGTCACATTTAATATCAAATTATTGCATTTAAAAAATTTTATAATAATGATTTTAGTCTGAAGCATTAGGAGTGTTTGTTTGCATATCATCCACTAAAACTAGTGAAACTTTTGGCTTATTCTGTCTAGGATGTGGAGCTCTCTTTTGTGATCAGGGATGCACACTTTTAAAAATCGGCTCATGAGTTTTTTCATGTTTTAAAATTGTGTTGTTTTTAAATTTATTAATTTATTTAATCTTTTTAATGTATTTTTAAACACAGTTTATTGGTTTCCACCTTTTGTACATTGTTCAAGACTACAATAGGTGTAGTTTAAACAATGAAATAAACTCATGAGCATGAATGGAGTTCTCCATTCAGTCTCTCCTCTAACAAATAATACAAATATTTATTACAAATATATTTATTAAAAATGAATAATCAAAAGAAATAAAAATGGATAAAAATAAGAATAAGGAAAATATAATACATAATTCAATAAGGAAATTAAGCTGTATATATTACATGATATTTATACATGCTTCACAGAAGCTTTTGCATTTGCCTTTGGGGTTAGTCTTTTCAAACCAGTACAGTTAAGGATTTCCTTTTTTCTTATTTTTAAGATACATGTAGTTTTCTACTCTTCCCTATTTGTTAATTAATTTTGGTTAGTGTGTTCTGTGTTATAATCTGTTGGACAAACAGGACAATTTTTTTTTTCTCAGGCAACAGGGAAAATGGACGAGAATGATTTTGTAGCTGTAACGAGCACAAACGCTGCAAAAATCTTCAACCTGTATCCTCGGAAAGGAAGAATCGCCGTCGGTTCGGATGCTGACATCGTCATCTGGAACTCCAAGGAGACCAAAACCTTCTCTGCTGAAACCCACAATCTGGTGAGAGGCTTTAATCACTTTGTTTTATTCTCCACCATCATCTTTATTTTCCAATTGTATTTTATCATTGAAAGTTTCCACTCTAAAAGTCTTTAATATACAAGGTTTGCAGCTGCACATTCAAACATGTTGTCAGATGAAAGAGGTGTGGTTTATTACTGCATGGATTGGTTTTTGCCGTCTTTCTCTTGTAGACAGTGGAGCTGAATATTTTTGAGGGGGTGGAGTGTCGAGGTTTCCCAATGATGGTCATCAGTCAGGGTCGGATCGTTCTCGAGGACGGGAAACTCACCGTCTATGAGGGATCTGGACGATTTGTGGCCAGGAAAGCCTTTCCTGACTACGTCTACAAGAGAATCAAAGCTAGAGGAAGGGTGAGCGTGTATGAGTATTACTGTGCATCAATTGAGGAAAGAAGTGATCATTTGAATGAGAAGTGAAGAGTTCTAAATACCAATGTAAAAGGAATGACGGACAAGGGCTTTCAGTCCCATTGTTATTTTCTTAAGAATTCTGTGCAATGTGGTATAAACCAACGCTTAAGATCTCTTTGCTACAGACCTTCCCCTCTCTATCTGCTCCTAAGTTTGGTGCAAAGGTGGAGCTTGTTCCTTCCCGGCCACATCTGCCAAAGACAGACTTCCCATGATTAGATTCTTATTGCTCCCCAGCACTGCAAAAAGCTGTTCAAATATAGATAAACTCTTCATAGATGAGGCAATCTGCCAATGGGGTAAGCAAATTCAACTTGGCAAGACTTCTTAAAATTGACAAAAAGTCTAGCTGATAAAAAAAAAAAAAACTATTTATTTTGTTTAAAAAAAAAACGCTGTTGGATTTTAAATATAGACTTAACTATCAAAACAAGTCTTTACAAACTATTTAGAATGTAAAACTGAATGTGAAACTAGAATAATTCAGCTGTGTCTAGTCACAAGTGGTCTTAAATCTAGTCAAATTTTGCATCAAAACAACAATGTCCTTTAATCAAGTAAGTAATAATATTTTGCTAATATCTGGCTTAAATTTAAGAGCTTATTTTTTTAATAAGTGATGTAATATAACGAAAAACTGCTTAATTCTACTGAATAAAATATTTAAGACTATTCTTAAAACCAGACTTTATTTTAGGGATAAATTGTCAGATATTTTATTTGATCTAAAAAGATTTGAATTACATTAAAGATTTTTTTTCTTGTTCCAAGATGAGCGGTTTCAGTATTTTACATTGATTTCTAAAAATAAGAACACATTAACATTATTGAAAAAAGAATAGGTTTTCAAAAATGTCTTGTTTTAAGGTTCTTGATTGAAGATTAGTGGCAAAAACCACAGCTTGATTTATATAAATTCCTATTTACAGAAAATAAATGATCATAAGCATTTTTTTTTCTCCTAAAGACTATTTAAATAATATTTTATCAAAAAAGTATTTACAGCTTTGCTTGGATTCTGTTTTGTGTCATGTTTCAGCAGGTTCTCAAACTGAAGAGTTTTCTGATCTCTATCGGTATAGATATTTTGTTATAAGCATTTTCCTCTTCACTGTTATTTCGTGCTGGAGAAACAATTTATTTATCTCAATCCTTGATTCACACATTTGTATAACCAGTTTAAACCAGGCTCCATTAGACTGTAATTAACGTTATTCCTCTGCTCCAGATGGCTGATGCTCGTGGTGTTCCTCGAGGAAATTATGATGGGCCGGTGCATGATGTCATCAGTATGACCAAATCTGTCCCAGCCACGCCCACAAGCAGAGGTCCCTCGTGTCCAGGAAAGACCCTACTTGGACCAAGCAGAAACCTGCACCAGTCTGGCTTCACTTTGTCTGGTGAGATCTTGATTTTAAGATCTGAGATGCCCTCTGCTCACATTCCTGGTTATTTTAAAACGGTCATTGTACATTGATGAGCAAAGAAGATTATTTTTTGTTCAGAAGAACCGTTAACATGCATTTTTAAACATCCTGAAACAGGATAGTGTGGTGTAGTGGTAAACAAAACACAGATTTTAGCTTTTCTAGAACTTGTCAATCATTATGAGTGCGTGCGTGGATGCATTATCTATTTCGCTACGTGATTTTATATCCTGTCCTCTGAGCTGGAATGCTTTTGACTGATTTTAATTCCTTTTAGATAAATGAAAACTCACTCGTGTGGAGATTTCTTTTAAACACAAGCTTAGTTTTTGAAATATCCGTATTCTAATAAACTTGACCAAAAACCGTCCTAATTGTTCTGTTGGTTACTAAAGGGCAGGAGTTACCATATTTAGTTCTGGAGAGCTACAGCCCTGCACATTGTTGCAACCCTGCTCTAGTTTTCACACTACTCTACCTTCAGACAGCCATAAGGACTTAAAACTAGTGCAACAGGTGTGTTTCTTGATGGTTGAATCAGATATGTGAAGGCAGTAGCCCTCCAGGACCGGGAGTGGTGATCCCTGCTACAGGGCCCCTGTTGTAATATCCTGGAGTGTTAGTGGGTTGGGTTAAAAGTGCTGAAAATGTAGGATGTTTGAAATAAAAAGATGTAATTTATGCTGTAAATAGTGCTGGAGATTGCTAGGTCCCTCCTGATGTGATTAGAATGATTAAATGATTAGGATTATTAAAAATTGATATATGCCTCTTGAATCAGTTCATCACTAGTCAAGTGTTTGATAATTTATCACTAGGCATTTGCATAAAAAAAAAATATATATATATATATATATATATATATGGTAAGTAATACTTGCTACTTACCATGAAATAGCTATGACACGCATTTATCTACAAATAAAGTTAAAACAAGGTAACTGTATACAACAGTGCAAGCAGTATTGGGAGATATACAGTATGTGCAAATCTGAGCAAACTGGCGAAAACACTTAATTGAAGACGCATTGAAATTGTTCTAGTATTTATTTTATAATTTTACTTATTATTCACATTAAAAATTAAATAAGGCTTCATAATAAATGTTTTTGCTTTTTCATTCTTTCTAATTAGATCTTTTTCCCTCTTTCAAAGGCACTCAGATGGATGACCACATCCCCAGACGTACTTCTCAGAAGATTGTAGCTCCCCCTGGAGGCAGATCGAACATCACTTCACTCTCATGATTCTACCGGACTCCTCCAGCTTTTACTCCTCCCAGCTTTTACTCCTCTCATAACCTTCATGCAAGTATTCTCCTAATAACCCATCAACTCGCTGTCACCTGATAGGCTATGCAGCATTATAGCTCTCCGATTGTTCATATTCAGTGTGTAACCTTCCTCTCCAGCGCCGAATAACTTATCATGTAGCATGTTTCTCAGAATGGAAGGGTTTGATGAATGAAAGCTCATCTCTGATAAGGTATTAGATAAGATTCTCATTTATTTTTCTCAATTAGTACATCACTTGGTGTAGGAAGAAATTATAATCATCAAGGCATGAAAGTAATCAAGCGTACATATAGTTTCATTATTTCTACAGTTAAAATGGATCTTTTGAAAAAAAAATCTCAAATTATTACATTTCCTACAGCACTGTCCACTTTATTAGGTACAGTTCCCGCTTTTGCAATCTCCCAACTTCCACTTGAGCTTAGACTTGTGGTTCTGTGAATATTGTGCAGATTTTAATATAAAGTGTGATTAGGTTGTGAATTCCAGAAGATTGCAGAATTCACCACAGAAACAAAAGAACCTGAACACGTTTACAGAGAGTTGAATGGAGCGTTTATCAGGGGCAGAAACAAAGGAAAAAAAGAATTTATATATTAATTGAATGTAAGTTTAACATAATGGTTGAAAAAACTATTGTATTGATGAATAAAATCTGTAACTTTATGGGTTATTTGATGGCAATCAATAGACTGTACCATTGGAAACTTTACAACCTACATGTAAAACGTTATTTTTTAACGTATTGGTTAGTGATATGCATATTCATGAGGTGTATGCAAAGTTACTGTTAACGTAGATTTGAGAAATATTAGAGGGATTTAATATGAGCAAATTCACTAACCCTAACCCCAACACACAAACACAGAGCCAGCAACATTATCAGTTTGTTTGTTTTTTTGCTCCTCGTTAATGGTACAATTTATTGATTAATGAAAATTAAATCTATAATTTCTATAAATTATAAAAGTTATTAAAAACATACAATTACCATTCCATACAAATTTTTAAACATATTAAGAAAAAGTCCATTCCAAATAAAACACAACAATAACTCAACTCAACTCCAGAAGTTTTAGCCGTTTAATCACAAGTGATCTCTTAATGGCCTTTAAACATCCTACATAATACATATTTGGCAAAAACTTCTGTTTTATGCATGGAGAAAAGCTTGAATCTAAATTAATGTATTTGAAGATCAGATGCTATACCTAATAAACTGGCCAGTGCTTAAAAAAATATTTGCTTTCTCAATATTTTAACTTATGTAAAATACTTCCACAATATGTCAGCTTTCTGCGTGTTTAGCAAGTATTACATTTCCTTTGTGAATCAAAGGCAAGCTGAGAACATCAATTAATCCAACACAATATGTGCGAGTGTGAAACATGAAAAAAGTTCTGTGTTAGAGATAAAACACACAACCTTCCACCCTTGTTTTCACCCAGTGACGTGTGAGTCTCTTAAACTAGCAGAAACTACAAATGTTCTCCATTAAAGAAGAATCAAAAACAACTCACTGATTGGCTCAGTGTTAAGATGCATTCAAATGCTGTTAGTGTCAGGATTGTTCTGTTTGTATCATTGAAAAGGTGAATTCAGTACTTTTAAACTGTTAAGACTGAACATCAGTCAACGATGCATTCTTTTGTACGTTTCTATGACATTTGGTGCTCAATTTCAGCCAACATCTTATTGTGAGGAACTCCCTTTTGCACCGTTTTTTTTATTCATTGAGATTTTTATTCCTATAAAGCATTTTGTATGTCTTTTTACTGAGCTAAAAATGTAAGCCATCAGTGGATTGTTGTTGTTTTTTTATCTAGTGTCACTTTGGAAATATTTAGTTTTCACTCTGTGCATTCTTAGCATGTTGTCATTGAAAAAAAAAATCAATAAAAATTATCCATTTGTTTTGAAGTTGTGCCAGAGAAGGTTTTATTTTGCGTTCCTTTACATTGGATTTTTTTTACTTTAAGCCTCTGCTTGGTGTAGCTTAGCTCGCCTCGCCTTGCCGCGGTTGACTAGTTCTGAGCGGGTTTATTTTAGTCACGTCACTCTGCTGAATCAGATGTAGAACAATGATTGCATACAACAATGTGTGGTAAGCGGTGTATGGTGCTATTAAAACTCACTCAAAAGCTTTGTTTGAACACGAATGAGACTATTGGCTGTATTTAACAAAGACAGAGTATTTATGATGTCATCCATAGGTTTCTGGCAAAGTTAAGAGGCTAAGAGAGTAAGCAAAGCCAGTACTCGAAAACGCATCCACAGAGGTGGGACATTGCAGTAGTGAAGACATTTGATTGGCTCAAGGATTAAATTTTATATGTACTAAATAATCTAATTGAAAAATAACCCAACCCCCAATCGTTGGTAAATTTTAACATTGGAGTGAATGAGAACTTGCTCTAAGTTAGAGTCAGCCCCAAATGGCCGCTCGCGGGACTGCAGTTCAGTCACTTCCTGTTAAGCATCCAGCGGGAAAGCGGGAATATTTTTAACATTTTTCTTTCCAATTTAAAAAAGGTATTGCTTTGGCTCAGCTGAGTTTGCTTTCAGACTATTGTCTAAATGCTTACAGGGGAAAAGTAGAGGTACCAAGTGCAGAACATATTGGGGAAAGCCCCTGAAAGTAAAAAAAAATATATATATATTAAAAGGATAAAAGCATAAAGTTTTTTTGCATCTGGGATGCTACAGTAGATCTTACAATTCATTATAGAAGAAGGCTCGTTTAGAACAATTTTAGTTTTCTTAACAAGTAAACAGCAAAAAGCAAGCGCTGAGAATTAGTTGCATGCTCATATTTTACCATTTTAAACAACAACCTAAAATTCAAACTGTGACCTCTGTGTACCTGCAGACCACTAGTTTTAACTAAACTTGGAATTATGTGTTTTAATCTTTTTTTTATTTATTTATTAACACTTTCTATTCCTGGCCCTAGTTTGTAATAATGTTAATCTGCTAATGCTAATAATCAATGCTAATAATAATGCTCTCTCTGGCCTGGTCAATTCATCCAACCTCAAAGAATTTTCCAACTGAAGCGCTAAATGATCATTATCACCCTCTGCACAGAAGAGTAGCGGAGTTTTTGGGATGAAGTCTCTTGCGAAACAATCCTGCTCCACACTAAACTCACTTTAACGAAAGAGCGGATGGGGTTACTTTTGACTTCAGTCAAAAGAGCCAAATTTGTAATTTGGCAGTGATTACTCTTACTAGAGAAACACTCTAAACACATGTTGTGTAGAGTCTAGGGTGTTCAATCAATTTGTTAAGATTTGCTTTGGAAACTTTATTTATGTTGTGTGGGTTATACTCGTTTTGTTATTGCCAATCTTAACAAATTTATTCACAACTTTAAATTAGTATTTGGCTTGTTTAAACAAAGACAGAATTTATCTCAGTGGATTGAGAAATAGAACTATTTTTTTGAGACCACAATGAGCATAAACCTTTTTGATTTAATTGATGAAAAATGTAAAATACTGTGTAAAATAAACATTTCTGAAAACGAGCTTCAATTTGACTCATTTGATCTAATTTTCACAATTGAAAACAAAATTAAATGTTTTGCCTGTGTGTTTAGATAATGCCTACACAACCCTAACTATACCACCAAATACATTTGGATATACACACAGGCAAACTAGTAAAAAGTTAATAAATAAGTGCTGCTCAAAAATAATACTCTAGCTACTCAGTGCACACAGACACCTTCTCTGATAAAATCTTCAGCTGGTGTCTCACCCTCGTGATGGAAAAATAAGGAAAAACTTTCTCAGTGAATCTCTGCCTGAGCTTGTAAATGATGGTGTTATCAGCAGCATCCGAGAAGGTGACCCGTCCAGCCTCATACTCAATCTGAACCCGGACCTTCTGAGGCTTCCTCCGAAGCTTCAGAGGAGCATCAGCGGGTGGATGAGTCTGATAAACTCCTCCGCTCAGGCTGAGCGTACACAAACAGCCCTTGCTGAAGTGTTCGCCTTGCTCCATCACCCCCAGCACCCACCCGGTGCACTCACCCACCTCTACATCCCAGCGGTTACTACCAGAGAGAAAGCCCTCGCTGGCCAGAGCACAGCCCTGCTGGAGGAAGCGCTCAGCGTTTTGAGGAAGAACAGTCAGATGATTGTCTTCAGTGAAGCGGAGCGAGGTGAGGTCTTCTGATAGGGACAGGCACACATCTGCGGTGTTTGGATCCAGGATCACAGGAGCTGATGAGAGGGGAGAAGTGATTGCATACCTTCATTCATTTATTTACCTTGTTTTACATGCTTAAGAACTTCAAGTTTAAGACACTTCAAGTTACAAGCACATTTCCAAATATAAAATAATGCAAACTCATACACTGTTGCACTTAAAACAGTAGAAAAAACAATAACTATTATGGCTTTAGTATTTAATTTAATTATTCTATTTGAAAATAATCGACTGAAATTGAGGATGGGCAATGTAACAATTTTATCGATTAACTCAAGTGTGTGATTCACAGTTGTTCGCTATGATGAAAATAGTTTTGTTTTATGTAAAAAGCTAGAAATAAAATGCGCTCTCCACTTGTTTTTATCACTGAAACCCATGCATGAAACAGATTGTTGAGACAGAGCCGAAAGGAAGCCGTGACACACACATGCTCCTCATACTACCTTTGCACATTCACTGCGACTCGGATCAGCTCTGTACTTTATTTGTGGTGGTTTAGATCGTTAACAGAGTGAGGAAATACCTGATCACGAGAGCTTATCCAGATCGCGATGGGGATCCACAATGAGACGAACAGCTTTGCTCGAGAGGGAGAGGGCGCAGCTTGACCTTTTTTCACAAAACTAAGCTGTTTAATTTTACATTAAATTTTGTTTGGAGCAAATATCTCTGAACACTTGCTTTCCTCACTTTAAGTTGAGCTGATGCATAGAAAACTAGATTTATAGGACACAAGTCTAAAAATTGAAAGTGCAGAGTAAATGTTGATTAAAAAAAAAAACACATTTCATAGTTGCTGCATTCATATATATTTCATTTTTGTATAATCAACTACAATAATTTATGTGTAATTAATTCTTGTAATATAAAAGTAAACAAATAAATAATTATATAGACGGTTACATTAATAGTTTGGACCATGGATTCTTTTAGTAAGACGTTTTTTTTTAAATGCTTTACATTTAAAAACAGATCATTTGGCTTCGAAACCCGCTTTTATTTATTTTTTAACATGCGCCATTAAACAACAGTGTTAGTGAAGTCTATAGTCTACAGTTTAATTAAAAAAGCTAAAAACTTTAACTCCTGTTTAATTAAATAAATAATAATAACCTAAACAACATTGATAAAGCAGATAGATATTACTCTACATAATATGGCCTCACCACACTGTTCCTCACCAATTTGCGAAGATCAGGAGTCATTCGATCTCAGCGTCATCAAATCCGAATTAGCAGCAATTGAGCTTCAGATCAGCCTCTACAGGCCAAAATATCCAAGCTTAAGGAACAATGTGTGGCAATCTCCACTCATAAACGTTCTAATAGTACTTCACCATCTGTGCTCAGAAAGACTGCATGCCAGCACTGGACCATCGCAGTCCCGCTTTCTTGTTTTGTAAACAGAAGAGGAGAAGGTGAACCCGTCCCCGGGGGGCCTTCACTCCTCCCGCGCAACCAAGTTTTGAGATCCGCACCCAGAACCGGTTCACCGTTCTCAGCGAACCTAAGATGAACACTCTGGTGATCGGCAGTTCAACACGTCCAAGTGACTGTCGGTAAGACCAAAGCATGCACGCACTGCTTTCCCGGTGCTAGGGTTCTTGACTTAGCTGCACGTTTACCTGCAATCCTGAAGCCTGATGGCAACATCAAGCCTGTGGTCCTGCACGTCGGCTCTAATGATACGTCTCGTCGTCAGTCAGAGGTGCTAAAAGTGTATTACAGTAAACTATCGTCTCTGGCCCTCTGCCAACGTACAACATTTGCTATTGAAAAAGTGTTCATATCACGAAAACATAAAACAACTAAAAACAACAATTTGCTTAACACCAATAATCTGATCAATATAAAATTAGACTACAAATTATACAACTCCCAATCATACTCCCTAAAATTTGGTCTCTTAAACATCAGATCTCTTACACCAAAAGCTGTAATCATAAATTAATTAATCTCAGAACTGAACCTCGACATACTATGAATAACTGAAACCTTGCTCACCTCAAATGATTATTTTGGATTAAATGAAGCAACACCCAAAAATTACTGTTACAATCATAAACCATAATCAACTGGTCATGGTGGGGGTGTTGCCACAATTAATAGAAATACCCTAAACACAAGCAAAAAGACAGAACATACATTTAAATCCTTTGAAGTACTTGTGCTCCATATTACACCAGAAGAATCAAAACAAATTCTAGCTTTCTTCAAGAATTTGCAGATTTTTTTACATATTTTTTGGTCGAAGCAGATAAAATACTTATTTTTGGGGACTTTAACATCCATATCGATGACAAAAAAAAGACTCGTTGGATATTGCCTTTACAGACCTAAATTCCTGTGGGTTTAGGCAAAATGTGGTCGGAGCTACTCACCGTCTAAAACACACTCCAGATTTGGTTCTCTCTCATGGCATTGACCTCAGTGACATTGTTATATGGCCTCAAAGTGAGGACATCTCAGACCACTATCTTGTATCTTGTGCTATGCATACTATACCAACGCTACCAACTAGGGAGAAATATAAACCAAAATACTAAAGAAGCTTTTATAAGAAACCTACCAGATATTACTCAACTTTCTAGTGTACCTGCAGATGAAAATGAACTTGAAACAATCACCTACAGTATGAATATGATTCTCGCTAGCACCCTAGACACTGTAGCCCCATTTAAATTAAAACAAGTCAGAGATAGACAGGCCACTCTGTGGTCTGATGATAATACAAAGGTGCTAAAAAGACAAACCAGAAACTATGAGCGTAAATGGAAAAAAAACCTAGATTGGAAGAGTAGATTTTTGTGTGCTTTGAGTATAATAGGATCCACACATGAGGCCATTTGACTGACATGACAAACAACCAATCCCCTTTCACTTCTCGCAGGGTCATGTTTTGGGGTGCGGAAATGTTACCACATCAACTGACCAACATGCAACGAGTTAGTCATATAAAAATAAACTACAGAAGATGAGAGATACTAGCAAATTCAATGTTCAGTTGTTATTGAAAGCATATTTTCAATACACACAATGATTTCACGACTTCACATTCTTTTAGGGTGGAACTTAAATAAATGCAACTCTCACTACTACAGAAAATCTGGAAAAGTTTAACCAATCAAACCACAACTTCAGAATTCTTGACGTTTCCTTCACATTTTGTATGATTGGATCCAAATGAGTGATGTTTATATGTGTACAGCAAATGCTACACTCTTTCTTGTTGATTACCTGCCATAAATGTTGTGTTTTGATTTCCACGAGCACAGAGACGTCAAGCAGAAATAAAATTAAAGTATCACTTTTACATTAGAGTTCTCTTACTGTATGTGACGACGCTCTCCATCTTTTCCCAGACTCTGAAGCTAAGCGAACCAATGTGCTTGGCCTCATCGATCAAAGACCCAGAGGTTTCCTCCAGATGCTCATCACTGCAGCAGTCCATCCTGACACAAAACCAAGAGGAGGCTTTTCAGTTTTACCAGTAAAAACAAAAACCTCGATCAGAAGGAAACAATGGATAAATCATGAGACCCAGAGAGCTACTATAATTCAACATTTGAATTATCTTGTAATTTAGAAATAAACATCTAAGAAAAAATTACTACGACAATTTTTTACGATGGTTAAAAATACTTTACTACGACAGTATTTTGTAAAATTTTATTATACAAATTTCCATCGATAATGGTTGCATAGAGTATTGATAAGTAACTGAAACAACCCAAATTCTTCCAACCTCTCAAAAGTTATGAAACCCAGGATAGGGGCTGTAGACTTTTAACTTTAACTGCAGTCACTGTTAATTAATTAATTAATTAATTAAAGTTTAATTAAAATATTTCATAAAGTATTCTACAAAGTAAGACCACTTTTGTCTCTGTAGGCTAATCTATGTGGTTAGAAAGATTTGAATTACTGCAAGAAAAAACAGGGTAAAGCGTTATAGAAAATGTCACACTTTTAGGCAGTAACCAGGCTTCGGCCATTGAAATTAACTACACATATTAAAAAAATTTGTAAAAATAGTTTTCAATTTCAGAAACAAAACAAAGTTTGAGTGGATTTTATAGAAGAAATACACTAACAGTTCATTGATTAGATTGATTAGGTCTTGATATAAATTAAAATTTCTCTGAGAAAATACAGTGTTCTGCCACTTACAAGTGCAACGTTTTTTTAGGAACCGGAACTAAGCACTTGTTTGGAGTTATCTAACAACAAGTGCTCTGACTTAAGTGCTCTTGCTCTGTTTTTTTTAATGTTTTTTTTAAGTAAAACAATTAGACTGCTTCAGAGTAAAAGACCATATTGTAATTAAAAGTAACACAAAATATTAGGAAAAGTTTTAAGTAGGAATATGTTCATAATAAACTTAAGCATCTTCTTTGAATTAATGCCAGCACCTTTTTCAGGCTTGTCTTTGAACTTTACAGCAAAGTATTAGAAAAAAAAGATACAATTGCCAACTTCTTATATTATAAGCATTTTCAAATAACCTGGAATAGTAATCTATTGAAAAAACTAATAGCAAACTAATTAAATCATATTTTATGTAATATTTGTATTTGCTAACAACAACATTTAATATTTAAAAGTTAGCTGTGTACAAAACTAAAGTGATCAGTGACAAAATTGGAAAAACGTACCTTGCTGATGTCATCTTGTAGCTCTGCAAAACAAAAATCACAGATTTTAAAGGAATCAGAAAATGACTAACCATACATTCAATGCTTTAACATAAACAAAAGTTGATGCAAAAATTAAAAATAAGGTTTTCCTTTAATTAAAGGGCTTTTAATGGAGTCAGCTGATAAGGTCAAACATTGTGACGTCAGCCCTGAATTATGGAGCTACTGTGTGTTTTAGCAGATAATGCAGATTGAATCTGCTCCTGTGTTACATTTTTCACAAAATGATTCTCAGAGTGGAAGCAAAAATGGTTTTGGACATTTTTCGTCACATTTTGGTATTCCATTTGTCTTACATAGCATTACATGTCACAGTTGCTCACAGTTACTAAGAAATAACATTGTTTAAAGCAATCCCAGCGGGAAAAAAAACTGCTTATTTCAGTCATAGCACACATGTTTTCCTCTTTCTAATCTCCTCCCTCAAGCTGACCAATGACAAAGTTCTGAATAAACTAAACCATTGGTCAGAAAGCAGTGAGTGTTAAAGTTCAAGTTAAGATGTTAATAAGTTAAGATGACTATAATCAAAACAATATTTTCTTTTCAAAGAATAAAATATACTTTTATTAAACACATTTAGGGCACCTTTAAATGTAATTTCTATTCTTTCTTAGACAAACTTTTCTATTTAACCCTTAATCTTATTATTCACTTACTAAGAAGCTGCTGTGTGTGAGTGAGATACCTTGAGAAAGTCCTGTTCTGGAGAGCTCATCACCTCCTCTGCTGAGTTGATGGCTTCCTTCAGAGTCCTGATCTCCTCAGAGAGATGTTCCATTCTTTCCTTCATCTTCAGACTCTTCTGCTCCTCTTCTTCACTCAGGGCTCTCAGCATGGAGATCTCCTCGTCCCTCAGGAACTTATGGAGCATCTCAAAGTTCTTCTTGATCAAACTAGCTGTGTTCTGGGCCTGCCGCTGTCCACAATAGCCAAAGAAATCATTTCTTTAATGGGTGTTCTTTATTTACTGTTTAATAACATTTTCAAGGAATGCATCTAAACTAGAACATAATGCTGTGGGCAGTAAAAGAGCTGCTGGTCATGTGATGCACTTCGATTAATATAACAAAAACAAAGAGGCGAAACTGTAACTGTCATTTGTTGTGTGTAAATGGATTTTTTTGTTGTATAATTTTTTCTTTAATATTATAGATGGATGCCAAATAATTTTCTCGGTTAAGGAAGACTTTTATTTTGAACTTTACGAGGAAGTGCAGGGAAGCAATTTTATGAGAAAAAAAAAAAGTTATTGACAAAAGCGTTATATAAAGTCAATTGAAAAAAGGGGTGAAAAGGTTAAGGATTGTGTATGTTTTCAAAACAAATTTAAGAATTCCAAGATAAGAGTGGAGCAACCCGGAGACCAGAAGGACTGTTCTCTTTGTTAGCATAGAGCCAACTCGATCTGTTACTTATGTTCAGTTTCCTTTGTTATATTAACTAAATGTTTGTTGAAATCATGTTATAGTTTTTACAGTGATCTTAAAAGATTCCAGAAGCTATTTGTTGGAAGATTTTAATAAACACGCATTAATAGAACAACTTGTATCTGTAGTTGCTTGGAGGCAACTATACAGAGACTGACGCGTGTCTCTGGGGATTAGATTGTGGCTGCTTCTCCAGCTAAAGCCAAGTGTGAGATAGACCTCCACTCCCACGGGGGCTCTTTCTTAGATGAAACAATAAAATAGTTACATGTATCCATTTATGTTCACTTTGCTCTAGACTCCACACCCTGCAACAGCAGGACTACTGATGGTATACAAAGTAAACTTTTGATTGTAATGGATAATACGTGACCCAGAGTGGAAGATCACATTTTCCCATCTTAACATGACAAAAATCTGTGTTTGGTGTAAATTCCACATCACAGTTTGAAATTAAAAAGTGCACACAAAATATGTGCTCTCACTCTGATGTGTTGTGCAGTCTCCTGGCAGCTCTGCTTGGCTGTGTTCAGCGTCCCCAGCTTTTCCTGCAGCGACCCAACCGCTGATCTCAGATCTTCCTGAAATAAAAATGCAATTTCTTGAAATAAATAATAATTTCACAGAAACAAAAAGATGATCTGGGCCAGAAGAGCAAAGCGTTTTCTTTGTATAAGGGTTTTCCTTCGTGCTGTGGATTGTAACTAATGTACAGCTGGGCATTCGTTATACTTTATATGCATTTTTACTCATTTTTGCTAATTTAAAGCCAATTTAAAAGGTGGCTAGCTGAACTAAGACATATCTAACGCAGCACATATTTTCTATGTATTTTCATATTTGATTGTCCACTCGCCCTTCTCTTCCGCTGGCCTGCACTCTGAACAGTTAAATGGGTTATTTAATTTATTTATATAAATTTTAACGCAGTTTAATTTAGTTTGTTATTTCATAAATATCTTATAATCTGAAGATTTTATTTCAGTTCAAAGGGCCAAAATGATTGGAATATTTTTAGCCCTTTAAATGAAAGGTGATATTGATCTGCTGACTCTTCTGAGCACATCCGTTTTAAAAAATAATCTAGATTTGGTATATTTATGAGTTAAAAAAAATCACAATTTGGGGGCATCAATGATTCAAGCTGTTTTAGAGGCATGCTGCTAAAGTTGTAAATTTGCTGTGATGTCACATTTGTCAGCGGCTACACCAGGGGTCTCAAACTCAATTCCTGGAGGGCCGCACACCTGCACAGTATGACTCCAACTTTAACTGGGTTTGTTTGAAGGCCTCCTGAAAAGGGGTTGGAACATAAAAACCGCAGAGGAGATTGGAGAATGGAGATTGAGACCCCCGTTCTAAACTGTTGAGGTTAAAACCAAACCGCAAAGTTTTGCAGAAAAGGCTCAGTGAAATGAAACCACTATAATATAGTTGTATGCACAGCATTAGCGCATAAATTAATGTCCTAACAGTTTCCAAAAGTTTGGCCAAAAATTTTCCAATAGTTTTGGCCCTTTAACTGTGTGAATTTAGGAAATTGTAATTAGTGTGTCTGACTACAGCAATGTTGTTATTAGGGCTGTGCAAAAATATCGATATATGTAACTATCGTGCTAATTTCTTTTACGATAGTGTTTCAACAGTCTACTCAAGTATCGATACAAGTTGTGCCAAACAACCTGTCCTCCACCCCAGTAGATGTCGCTAACTCGCCATCAACAAAACACTAAGCAGTACAGTTTCTCTTTCTTTATATTTCTTCTTTGTGTAGACATCAACTCCTCCTTGTTTGATAATAAAACCATGTTCATATTGTGAAAATGTCTCTTATTTTATCTAGGTATTCAAGTTCACTTTTTTATTTACTTATTTTATTAGTTTATCATGTATTACTAGCAAATGAACACCTTTAAAAACAAATTGTTTTCACTTAAAATTGCACATATTTTTTCTATATTTATAAAAGATCTCTGGAGAACTACATATAAAAAGGTTGTTATTCTGTATATTTCCAAAGACAAAGAATAATCTTTTAAACAAGTACCTAAAAAAATCGTTATTATCTTTGTTCCCCTAATCAAGCAGCACATGATGGGCCACCACAGAGCCTCACGGGGACTCCACCTTAAAGAAAATTGTGTGCTCTGAATATATAAATGCTAGGCCACCAAAAAGGACTTTTGAGATTATGAATTTGGTGTCCTCTATTGAACATGCAGATTTATTTTAATCCAACAATGCACACCTTTAAAGCCAGAGTGCATAAACATCATTATGATGCAACCGCATCGTAACACACTGAAAAAGAAACTCTCTCATACATCATGGAGTACCTGCCAATTTTCATACTATTACCACATTTTGAACAGATGAATGTGAATTGTAATAAACAAATAGTGGAATTTTTGTGTGGTTTGTTGAGTTCTTCTGTTATGCTTTCACCTAATAGCTGTCCCATAGATGACGTTGGGTCCAGTGCTGCGCTCAGCTGCAGATTCCACTCACACGTCATGCAAACTGGGTCCGGGCAAACAGAGCTGTGGTCTTGCTCATCTGTTCCATCCGGGTTAAGTTAACCCAATCACACTGTTAGGGTCAAATACACCCGTATCTGAATGCCTAGGAACACTCCTAGCCACACCCATAGCTTGAGAAGTCCACAAGAAGTGATTATTTAGAGAACAGAATTTTCTCAATGGTTCATGTGTGACTATTTTTTTTACAAAAAAATCTAGTCAAAATAAAGGTTTTAGAGAAATTTTGAAAAATAAAAGCCATGTTAAAGTAGCCACATTTCTCCTAAACAGCTAATTTACTTTATTGGTAGCTGAAAATTACCTTGGGAAGATTAGACAAGCTTTTCTGCGCCTTCAATGAACACCATGCATGCTCAGAAACATATTTATTCTACTCGTAAGAGTCTCATTTACTAAACAAGTAATACATTATAAATTGTAAAAGTTAATCATCATTCTTAACAATATCATTGAACTTTATTTGGACGCTGCTAAAACCTCTTAACAGTAGAATGTGAACCCCGGCTCTCGTTCATTCTTTACACATAGGTCAGCACAAGCCAACATCCGATTTGTGTGATCATGACCGTATTCTTTTTGAACATGGTCTCAACATCTTTAGGATATTACCTAATTATAACTAAAGAAATGACTTCATATGATTTGGAATACTGAAAAAGTGTCTTATATCAATCATGGTAAGCAAGAAAATAATCACGTCAATCTGGCAACCAATCATTTGGGGGATAATTTTTTTTTTGGTTATTCGATGTTTGGTCAAAACTCTGCAGATGTCAGCTATAACATATGACATCTATATAACATATGTTGAGAAGCTAGAAATTTAAAATCACATCAGGTCATAACAGGTGACTAAGTTCTGTGGAATTGCTCTAGAATCTTCTTTAAATCATGTCAGAGAATCATTCCCATTTAATCAACATTTTCCCATCCCCTTGTTGATGAAAGATGCAATACACAAAACATGTGATTAATCACAATTTAAAAATTGTAACTGATTGACAGGCCCAATTTTTATTTATAATGAAAACAGATAAATTTCATCTAGCCTATTGTTTCCCTTCCCCCTAATTTCCCTAACATGTTGTCTTAGAAATGCAAGTAAACATCTCACAAACTTTCCAAACTGGTAAAAAGAATTTCACCTTACACTCCTGTGCAGCGTCCTCCAAAGAGCAGCACTCATGATCCCGGTGCTCTTCATCCTGGCACTGCTCACAGATCAGCTCCTCGTCCTCCATGCAGAACACACTCCTCCTCTCTCCATGCTCTCGACACACGTCTCCATCCCCCTCTAGGGTATCAGCCTCAGGGGAACGCCGGCGTGGTTGCCCCTGGAAGAGAGCATCCAGGAGCCCCTTCATTACCCCGTCTAAAATCTGCCGGCTCACACACTCCGTACATCCCGTCTGCTCCTGCTGGCACAGAGACAGGCACGCTGGGCATAAACTGTGACCACAGGGGAGGAGGAGGGAGCCCTCACCCTGGCAGCCTGGGCACACGGAGCTGCTGCAACCTGCGCTGGCATCATCCGACATTTTTAAATCTTCTTGCTTTTGAGTTTTTAAGTTTTATCTTATTTGTTTCTGTTATCTTGTTTCAGTGTATGTTTCAGTGTTTTGTTGTTTCTATTTTCTTTGTATCTTCATGATCTCTTTGTTTCAGTCAGCTATGTCTTCTTCCATCTTCCTTGTTTTATCAGGGTCTCGTTGTTTGGTTTCTTCTCCCAGTATGTCTTCAATGTTCTTTAATGTGAATTTCTCTACTTTCTTTACTTGCTGTTGATGTTTACTCGCTTGGATTTGTCTCTTGGAACTGGTTTTCTTATGGTCCTTCTTGATCTGGGTTTTGGTGCATCCCCTTGTTTATAATACCATGCTGTATTTTTGGTCTTGCAATGTCTCCTCTTCTGGTTTCAGCCTCTTTTCAATGCTTGTATTTGGCATCTACATGCACACAGTTTTATCCTCCATTTCCTGATCTCCTATGTTGACTTGTTCTGTCTTCTTCTATCGGTGTCTTTCCTGTCTCCTTGCTGTCTTCAGGAACTTTTCATGCAATCTTTCTGGTGTTAGCTCAATCTCTGTGTTGTGCTGCGTAGCAAATCAAAGGAAATCCCCGTGTCCATGGGCTATTTATAAGAGTGTTATTTGGAGAGAGGCCTCTTGAATGTTTATGTGCAATAATATCAGAGTGACCTCTCAGGCACTAATGTGTTTGAAACAAACAACATGTTTACATAATGTGTGTGCTTCTAAATATTATGTAAAGTCAAATTATGTATTGATAAAACAATTAAACTTCTCCAGATTCTCAAAAAGTCTATATGTGTATCTGCTAAAGCCATTTAATGTTGGGTACTTTAGTATCCTTTTTGGTAACCTTCACAAGGTCTCAGTTTGGCCATCATTAGTGGCATATTTTTTTTCACCGGTTTGGCATATACTCCATTGTGCCAGATCCTTCTTGACTTGCTTGTTATTTAATTTCACGTTTAAAACCTTCTCCTGGTCTGATTCGATGTCTGGACAGCCAATCACAGTGTTCTCTTTCACAGGCGGCAAATCAGAAGCCATTTCAACAAACTTCTCTTGACCCAAGCCAGACAAAAGCCGATCCGCAGAACACACTGTGCCTCATTGACACCCACTATGGGGATATTATTTAGACAGATTGATTGCGTTTATGGATCTACAAATACATTTAAAAAGAGAAGCACAAAATAAATCTATAAGCACAAAAAATATATACATTTATGTGGTAAAAAAAAAATCCACAAATATGTTTTTAAGAGTCACAAGTACACGTTCCTTTAGATTCATTTGTGAATCTCTTACTCTACATTTGTAGATCTCTTCAGCATGCGAGAATCTTCAACATTTGGCTTTACATTTCCTCATGCTCTTTCCAGAAAAGAAGCTGCATAAATTAGAACCAACGAAAAATACACAATTAATTATATTTTGTCTTTATTGCTATTCGGATTTTTATAATTAAAAAAAAATTCAATTTTTTCAAATGTTTTGCTTATTAATCAGTGATACATTTAAATGCAAATACTCCATAATGTCCAGATAAAGAACAACTGTGACTGCAGCGTATTTAACCATAGACAAAAACACAAGTAAACACTGTTGTGTTTTACTCTATACTTTATTCGTGTTTCATGTCAAGGAGTGAATTCTCACCTACAGTAAGCATCTGAAGGAAATATACACAGCAATGCAGTCTACACAATCTGTACAACCACCTGATCACCTCAACATGTTCCATCTCCCCGAGAGCCACTTAGGAACGGAGCATGTTCCTCAGTAACTTAGGAACGGATGCAGATTCAAGGCAAAATAAAAAACAAAAAACAAAACACGATTGACTATGAGCAAATGCTCTTCAAGAAATCCCAAATTCAGTCAGAAATTACATTTTTCAGATGCAGATGTTCAGACTCAACGAGTGCGCTTTTCTTTTGAGATGGTAACATTTTAAAGTGCTTTTAACAAGTTTTAATTGAACAAACAAGACAGGCGTTACGCAAATGAGCATCAGGTAAGCCAAGAAAAAGGAGGAGTGCAGTGTACTGTGAGACTTCTAACATATTGCACACAGAGGTATGCCTCCTGCTATTTTAGCAAACATACAAAAGACACAATATTTTACTCTAATTTACATGTAAAATAAAACCAAGGGCACTAGATTCTACATTTTTTCCCACAAAATCATATTAAAAAAGACCAATCAACACATTTAAACAGAAAAATGTCTCGTCATAAAACTGATATAAATAACAATCATAATTGCAAGAGGAACAGCTTCATAGCATGACTATTAAATCATCCCCTCCACCTAATAACATTTAAAATGATATCGAAGGAAAGGCAGTAGCATAATGAGAATCTGTCTTTTATCTGATTTTCAATTTAACTGTGAAAGCAAACAAACACATTAACTGGTTTTTTGTTTGCTTTACCTTTTTAAAACCAAAACTGAGAATGTTGTATAACAAAAATGAATGTTTGTTTAAAAACAATGATCTTATAGAAAAAAATACAAAACATCAATTCAAGTTGAGTAAACCAGGAAAGCAATACTGCTGCTCAAGCACTCATTTAACTAGAGTGACTAACAGTTGCTATGGTTACAATATTTAGCAAAACGATAGAAAGTGAACAAATCAACCTGTGTGGTTAATCAAAATTACTCAACACCTGCCAGCCAATCAACATCAACTATTTGGACACACAACAGCAATGAAAACCAAAACTTTAATAATGGATTATGAAATCCTAACATTAATTTAAAAATTATAAAACTGAAATACAAACAAACAAACGACACCCGGACTGATGAGAAACTCTGGAGAGCCAATCAGCAGCTCGAAATATGCAAATGTGAGAAATCACAAGGCAACCAGAATCACAGCAAACATATATTCAAAACAACATTCGGCTGTAACTTTGTGTTTCTTATGGGTGCAGGAAGTCTAAATTTTCTTAATCAGATTATCACACCATCTATTAAATACAAAACATGGACACTAACAACACCAAAAATAATTTATCAAAATAAACAGCTAGTAAAAGGAGGGAGTGTGGGTATATAGTGACTTCAATGGCTGTTTGACCATCGCACAAGCCTCACTCGCCAACAAAAATCATCTAAACTAAACAATACAAGAGCTTTTAGTGCAAAACAATCCACTTTAGAGGGAATATCAAAGGTCACAGAGGAAGAGAGGTGTTTACTGCCACATTTAAACATCTACAAAATTTCCCCCAAAAGTAAGAGCTAGAAACTAAAGGATGAAAAACTAAAAGCACTATAAAATGAGAATACCTCTAGAGAAGCATACATTGAAGCATAGACCAATACATTTACAGTGCTTTTGCATTTATAAAGATGGGAAAACTTGTGTGCCAGTGTGTCACAACTACTTAATTTCTAATTCCTTAAACTCTTATTTGCCCCCTAAAATATATGGAAAAATTAACAAAAAGGTTAAAAATTTAGGCATTGTTTATTTAATTGTTAATGTAAAGTATGTACGATTTTGCAATGAAATATTAAGAAATCATTTAAAGTTTTTTTTCAATGCCTACCCAGATTGTCCTAGTACTTGCCAAAGATGTAAAATAAAATATTTCCAGCTAGGTACAAGTTTTTTTGTTCTTCGTCACATCTCACATCACAACTTTACACTTTAAGAAAATGAGGAAGCTTTGGGAGTTGCCATTATTGACCTTTCCTTGCTTGAATTAAACATAAATCAGTTTTTACAGACCAATTCCAATTACTAACAAGTTTTGGGACAAGAAAAAAAGATTTTTTTTAAATAAGGTGATCAATGTCAATAAGTATTGATGACAGGTTAATATTAGGAAGAAAAAAACATGTTATATAAGCCTAATCTGCAGTCCATTTAGAATATCCAATTCATTTATATTCATGTTTTTATTTTGTAAAAAAAAAAAAAATCTACCCACCAAAAAAACTCTCCTCAGTGAAAATTAACTTTGTGAGGTGGATACAAGCAGTGCATGTGGCCTAACAAAGAGAGTCAAAGTATTTGCCCCCTTGTACTAATTCATAATGCATTAAACAATCATAGAATAATGGAATTTTCCTTTTGTTGTTAAACTCGGAAAATATTCCAAGTTTGCTGGTCTTTTTTAACATTAGAAACCATCAAAACATTCAAACAGGTTTATAGTGAGAAAAGTTGAATAAATGTCAAGACGTACACATCCCAGCATCGAGTGCCTCGGTTGTATTACATGTAATAATCTTCGACACAAAACTCAAAAACAACTACCAAAGATGTGTAGAGACTGGACTACAAAGCAGCATCAATTAGTTACATCCTACCTTTTAAATAGTCAAAATATATGTTAAATATTGCAAATGTATGAACATGTGACATTAGTACAACATTTCGTAAACCTGACAACTCATCTAAGTTCTCAAGCTGTGACACACAGGTCTTCGATCTGCAACAAGCACGTGACTCTACTGTTGTAAGTACTCCAGTAGCTCAGGAGAATCTATGGTCACAAGCTTCTTTACTAATTTTACACAACTGCATCTTGCTTTCCTAATAATTTAATTCATGTCCATCATTGCAAAAGCTTCCTATTTACAAATCATGGTGTTTAACTTAATAATGAGGTGAAGCATTCAACTGAGAAACTCTAAGTGCCCTCAATAAATAAGGCTAAAACGATGCAGCAAGGAAGTTTGTTCCTTTGTACAATTGCATTCATGTCTGCCTATTTTGTGTAATTTAGATTGTGTGTGTGTGTGCATGTGTGCGTGTGTGTGTTACATTCAACTTGGCACAGTGAGGGATGTGAGAGCAGGAAGATACTGTGAAGAGATCCACGCTAGCTACACATAGGTGCCATTAGCCCGCTTTTTAACTGATTAACAGGAAGATATAAGAAATAAGAATGGAGGAACAACTGTACAGCCCAAACAGGGATAGTATCTCATGTTTCATACTCATTTATATACTTTTAACCATTTTCATATGTATAATGTGGAACCCTCCCATGCTGTGGAATGCCTGATCAGCTTTAAGGAGTGATATCAGCTTCAGCTGGGGCTATTTTCAACAATCAACAGCTGGAAAGAGCGAGAAAGAAAGAAAGAAATAAGTAAGAAAGAAGGACTGAAATATTAGAATGAAGTTTAAAGCATAAAATACACTTACTTTTACTGTTTGAGTACGCCTCCACCCCGGATGCCCATAGATTGGTTGTTCTGGAACAGCCCTAAGCCTGAGCGGTTAACGTTGGGGTGAGTGGGAGAGGCGACAGGGGGTTGACCTGGTCTGATTGGCTTGGCTGTAAAAAGAAGAATTTTAATTTAGGTGCCAATTCAAACAAAACAAACTCATTTAACACTCCTTTAAGACACATTACTGTTAAAAGCCCTAGAAAAGTGGGTTTTGCAATTAAGATGCACTTTAAAAGACACATAATAAAGAAACATTTAGATTTCTGAGTGTTCACACAATAAGGCTATAAATAATGTTTCCTTGCATGCCAAGCCAACAGATGGGAACATTACCTGACTCAGTGTAAAAATCTCTGTTGACTCACCGATCTGAGCAGAGTGCCCCCTACGGGCCATGTTCTTGGCCCTGACGGCCTCTTTGATGCGGTCTACCTCCTGTTGGTAGCGCTTGCGGTCTCGGGCAGCGTTCTCTTTGGCTTCTTTAAGCGCTGACTCTAGAGCCTTCACTCGCTCGGCTGTGGCACGCAGACGTTTCTCCAGCTTTGGAAGCTCACATCGCAGGTCTGCGTTATCCCGAACAAGCTACAGATAGAAAAAGGGACTGTATCATGATCGAGTAAAACACAGGTTTGTACAATTTAAAAAAAAATTTGCACAAAAAACATTTACTAATTTATTTCTAACATTTTAGTAACAGAACTTTATAAATAAAACAAGAGTTTGCTTGGTACAAAAGGAAAGGACACACTCAAGTTGTCTAACTTATTTTAGTTTTCTAGTTTTACTTAGCTGTTCTCTTAATTTATATGGAGAGAAGCATAACCATTGTTGTAGTAAAATTTTATATTTTATTATTAAATAGGTCTGTTGTTTGACAACATTTCTGATGATTCTCATGATTTCAATTAAAGTTGCAACTGCGTAAAATGTTTTAAAGACACAAGTTCTCAATCACGTGACCATAGCTTCTGCTATCACATTATTTTGGGTTGTTTTATATGCTTCCTGTAATACAGTTACAGAAGGAAAGACATGTATATGAATTGCCAAAAGAAGCCTAAATAAAATAAAATCAACCGTTTTGCTATGATCAGATTCAACAGAAAAACTGAACAATCTAGCTAATTTCACATTTATCTCTGACAATTATATACCTCTAAAGCCAGTATAAACCACGTAATAAACATACCAACAACAACACAAATGTTGTTAGCAACTCTAAAGTGAAATTTCTTTTTAGAGCACTGCTCTACAATTGTCCTAAAAGCAAATTGTCTTAATTGTGTTTAAAAGTCAGACAAATACTAGGTTTTTAAAGAATGTTAAAAGCAATTTAACAACGTAAAAAATAACATAAAATAAATATTTAATATATGTAAAGCTTTATATAAACTCCTAAAAAAGAAAGAACGAACTAACTCCTAAATAAAAAAAGTATTTTTTTGTATTTTCAAGAACAAATTAATGTTTAATAATAAAAATAAATTACTGTAGAAAACACCATGTAGCATGGGAAAGCAAGACAATTTGCAGTGACTGAGCTATGGACTGATGTAACTTTGAGAGAAATCACTCTGAAGAGCTAAAATTTGGGTGTCTGATAATACCCAGTCTTTTCCAAAAATATGCAAAATTAAGTTTGGCTCTTTTTATAAGTTTCAACACAATATTTCTTTTATAAGAATATTAGCACTGGGCTCCAGGTCTGCTTTTCAAATTTCACATTGAACTCCTACATATTTGAACATATTAGTATTTAAATAGAGAGTAGAGAGTAGTGCTTTGCCTGCAGGCCTTGTCATTAACTGGTCAAATCTACAGCTTCAATTTTATCACTTGTGTGAGAATGTTGTGATTTACCTGCTTATGGACTTTAGTAAGCTGCTCAAGGTTGTTCTCCAGGAATGAGATCTTCTGCTTCTGAGCCGCGCTTCCACCAGTGTCATCAGAATCCATCTCAGCACTCTAAAAATTTAATCAAACATAAATTTTCAATATTTGTACTCCTTAAAATCAGATACTAATCTGAAAAAGTATGGATAATGTTGATTTTTGACAGGGAGAGGTTCAGACTATGGGAACATTCAACATTTATGTAGTTTTTCAAAATTGAAATAAGAATAAACCGAATTATGAACCTGGTAAACTTTGATGCTGGGATTTGGCCCATAATAGGTTCAAATATGTGTTATGTTTAAAAAACATTTTAAGTTGTTGTCCAATTTTCTATTGGAGTACATGTTGAATATGAACAACTGATTAATTGCAAATTAATGCTCACCAAAACAGAGGTTCTCCAAAACACCAGAGGCTAACAACTATTAAGTCTAATGTGACACATCTGTTTAAAGAGACTCTTTTTCCCCCAAGAGTATTACGATCTTTTCTGGCAAGGAAAATGTTGCTTTTCAATGTTAACTTGTTTATTTCATGGATAATATGTATCTATACAATATAAACATATATACTGTAAAATTGGTAGCATTTCATAAAAAATAAAAACAAAAATTCTTAAAGCCTACTATGTAGTGCCGAGTCTTTTCAAGTCCTTTCCTGGTCACAATTTTATAAATGAAATGAAATAAACTATTTTCATTAAAGTGAAATGGCATAGCTTTAGCAAAACGCTGCAATGCATATTGCTCAAAATATTTGATATATGACCGTAAAACAAACTGTGCATGAATGCGCCTTGATCAAAAAAAAAGGCTACCAACTACACATCACACTTTGTGTCCAACGAACATGCGAACAAAAAAAGATTAATTCTGGCTTATCGATTAGGTTTTCGTAAGGTGAATGACCAATGAAAGCTGGCTCTTGAGTGTCAATAAAGAGCAGCTGGGTGGCGCTAGATACACACTCTTACGTCGACCTCACGACAGGAAACAGCAACAAAGAACAATGTGATGTAGAGAAGAAATTGCAAAAAGAGAAGAATATAGCCAATTGGAAGCTTGTCTTCCTGTTGTCGATTAGTTGTTGGACAAGCCCACAAAGATTATAAAATGGCTGTCCTGTGTATTGATTGATGGAACGTTCCTTTCATTTTGGTGACTTGTTATTTGAATTCTTGTTTTGTTTAAAAGAATGATTTGTTTGAATAATTGATTTATATAGCTCATGAAAAAAATCTGATTTACTAACAAACTGTATACATATACTACTATACAATAGTGTAAAAAAACACACTAGTCTGTTTTAAAAAAAAAGTTCTCACTTGTGTCTTCTGATTATTAACAATGTAATCCAAACACACAAAAAACAATCCCCCCCCCCTCATTTTGAAAATTTGTTCTTTTTCACAAATAATATCACTACCCCTGAGCGTCTCAGCATCAAAGTTAAACAGAAGACGCTTGAAGATGGTGAAATGCACCCTGGAGGGAAGCCATCTGAGCTTTGGAACAAATTTCAATTTGTATAGGTGTATAAAGATCTTAACTTCAAGATTGTTTTTTTTAAATGCTCATCTACCTTCTTTACACGAGTTGCCAGATCCTGAACAAACAGTTTCCTCAAGTTGTGAAGAGTCTGCAGTTCTTTTGCCTGAGGAGAAGACACAAACCAGAGCTTACATACAAACACACACATCCATGTTTATGAATAAAAACCTCAAAACAGAGTGACAAGACTAACCACTGTCTCCTCCAGGCCTTTGAGATCCTGCCTGGCCTGATCCCTTCGGTCCTGCATCACCCTTAGGAAAACATTTGAGCATTAAAATAGATCATCTTTCACATGAATTTCCTTCTGTTGTATTTTTGTTAAGCCATACGTGAGATCATGGAGTTTACGACTCTTCTCCTGGTCAGTATTTTTGAGTTTCTCATGCTCCACCTTCAAGCGCTCCTGCTCCAAGATGATCTTCTGGTTTTGACTTCATAAAAACATTACAAAAATAAATAACAACAACATTTACAATAAAACTGGTGTAGCATTAGTTAACATTTAATATTTAAGCGCCGAAAAGAAGAAGAATATTCAAGGGCTTCTTTAAGGGATACAAAATCAACTTTGTGGGTGTTTGACAAATAACTAAAGAAAAAGAGTAAATAATTTGCAGACTGCTAATCACAGAGGACAAAAGAACAGATGCATGAGTAAACTATAAGCCCAAATATTATTATTAGGCTACTTCTGTGTCATGACTGGTCTCATGTGTGCCTGTGCTCAAATAAAGTCTGTATCCCTATGGCACTGAAAGCAGCGTTTTTAATTTTTCACTCAGAGCCTTTCACATGAATCTTTTCATAAAAAAGTAGACCAATAAGCGAGAAAGTCTAAATAATCATTTTGTTGTAAAGAAGAACGTCAGTGAAGTTTTAAAAAATGTGTGGTTCTGACAAGATAAAAGCTCAAATATAACATTTTATTTTTGACATTTAAATAAACATTTATCATGATTTGCATCCCCCTTATATTCCTACGGCTTAATGATCAACTCAAAGCAAAGAGATTGCAAATGTGCGAGTGTTTCTTACTCTTGCAGTTCCGTGATGACCTTCTCCTTGGTCTCCAGCTCATCTCTCAGACTGCTCAGCTGCTTCTGGTGAGCTTCTCTATGATTTTGGATTTGCTGCTCAACTGCAGCCTACCCAGATCACAAGAGGTATCAAGAACCATCAGAACTTGTTCTTTTGCTACAGGTTTCTTTGAGATCTTGCACACAATAAAGCAATCTTTACCTTGACTTCATTGGCACTTTGTATTTCGTTCTCCTTCTCCATGGCATGAACTTTCTCTGTAAAAATGGAACAAATTCTGTTGCAAGAATTTCACGTAAGGGCAATAGGATTGATATTCAATTTAGCTGCTCTCATAATCTAGGGAACGTCATTTTAAGCCATTCAATTGAACTATTAGTAATCATTTATAGTATTAATATATCACCTTTATAAGATAATGAATTTTACATCTTCAATCCACCATGAGGACTGCCATTCTATGCCAGAGCCCCAACTATACCCCAGCGTACTGTTGGATAGGAGACCAACATTGCAGTGTTTTTCAGAAGCCAAATTTGTCCAGAATGCCAGGGTTAACCCCTACTTCTTTTTTTTCAAGAAGAAGCTAGCTGTAAGGTCTCATTTAAAGAATCAGGTGATTCTCATTGGTCAAAGTATTTCCATAATTGTAAACTATTGTTTGATTACTTGCTTCAAAATACTATTATTTCTAAAATCTTCTAAAGCTACAACGTGTACAAATAGATAGAAAATGAACAATTCTTATTTTATAAAATACATTTTCACAACACATTTTCATTTTTTTATTCACGGTTCTTTGATAAATAAATACAATATATATTTTAATTTTAGTCATATTTAAATCATCCGATTGTTTTAGTCGACTAAATATATATTAAGGCAACAAAAATATAATTGGGATTAGTTTCATTTAGTGTAGTTCTTCATCTTAACATGAAATAAACTTAATTAAAACATGAGTTTCATAGGTAAATGAAATATGATGCAAACGTTTCACACAGAAATAGAGAAAGATTATAATGATAACTTCACATGATCTATAAATAAAACATTAAAGACAAAACAAATAGGAGTTTTCCGAATGTTCATTCAGAAAAATAGATTTCTCCTAGAGTTCTTGAAGCGTTAAGGACACGCTCCTTGAGCAAAATTCATTAAAAAAATATTCTTTAGACCAATGTTGTTGAAAACGCTTAAACACGTGAACATCACCGCTGTACTTGAGCCAAGGTAACTAAAGTTTTCCAATAATGCCATGCGTTAACTAATTTATATGGATTGTTATTTGTGCCAAAACAAAAAAAAAACTTATTTGTAAAGTATAACTTAATTTGCAAATAAACTGAAACCAGTATGCAGAAAACAAGATGTTTTTTACACAGTGTAGTTATTGTCGTATCTCTACTTAATTTTAACTCAAATTTGCACAACTGAATAGTCACAGAACTCCTCATCATTTTGTCATAAACTCGAGGCATGATCATCTACAGATCAGTGAGGGTGATGTTTGTCAGCTCTTTAGGAAGCAGGAGATGTGGAAATCACCAGGTCCTGATGGGGTCTCTCCAACATGCCTCAGAAACTGTGCTGACAAACTGGCTCCCATCTTCTCACTGATCTTCAACAGATCACTGGAGCTGTGTGAAGTCCCTGCATGCTTCAATCGCTCCATCCTCCCCATCCTCAAGAAAGGGGAGGTTGATGCTGCACCACCTGACGAACATCACTGGACCCTAATGGAGCCCCTGCAGTTTGCCTTCCGTTCTAACAGGTCTGTGGAGAATGAAGTTAATATGGGGCTGCACTACATCCTGCAAAATCTGGATAAGCCAGGGACTTATGATCCTGTTTGTGGGCTTCAGCTCAGCATTTAATACTATCATCCCATGACTGCTTCGAAACAAACTCTCCTAGGTCTCTGTCCCTGACTCCACCTGTCAGTGGATCACAAGGCTCCTGACAGACACACAACAGTGTGTGAGGCTGGAGGAATTTACATAATGCCCCCGAACCACCAGCACTGGTGGCCCCCCTAGGGGTGTGTTCTTGCTTGAGTTCTCCTCTCCCTCTACACCAAAAACTGCAACTTGCACGACTCCTCTGTAAAGCTCCTCAAATTTGCAGATAACACCACCATTATTGGTCTCATCCAGGATGGTGAGGAGTCTGCGTACCGACAGGAAGTGGAGCAGCTGGCTTTCTGGTGCAGTCTAAACAACCGTGAGCTCAACACCCTCAAAATGTGGAGATGCTAGTGGAGTCATTCAGGGTCCTGGACACAATCATCTCACTGGAGCTGAAGTGGAGCACACACATCAACTCCATTTTGAAGAAGGCCCAGCAGAGCCTCTACTTCATGCACCAACTGAAGAAGTTCAACTTTTCACAAACACTGCTAACCCAGTTTTACTGTGCAGTCATTGAGTCTGTTCTCTGCTCCTCCATCATTTTCTGGTTTAGCTCTGCCTTTAAAGCAGACATCGGTATACTTCAGAGGACTATTCATACATCTGAGAAGATCATTCGTGCTTCCCTACCCTACCTCCAGTACCTGTACACCACCAGAGTGAGAAAGAGGGCCAACAAAATAATTCTTGACCCCACTCACCTCGGGCACCACCTTCTCGAGCTCTTGCCCTCAGGCCGCCGCTTCAGAGCCACTAACAACAGGACAGTACGGCACACGGCTTCTTTCCCCAAGCACCTGGACTCTCGCAAATTATATCTCATTGCATTTGGCACTAAAGCACACGACACTTTATAGACTTTTGTTCATCATTTCTTTAAAATACTCTACCTCATAGCCTTATGTGAATCACTTGTTAGTTGTGTTGCACTTTACTGTAATTATTTATAAACTGTACACACACATGGCAATAAAGCTGATTCTGATTCTGAATAACATTCTCTATGTTTGGGCACATTAATAGGCACCGCAATACATTGACTGAGGAGGAGAGGAAAGATTTTTTTTTTACCCTGAGCACTAAGTTTGACCAGTTCCTCGTTAAGCGAGTCGACGTTCTCTTCCAACTGCCTCTTCTTATATTCGATGTTTTGCAGATACTCCGTCAGAGACTTGATCTTTGCCTCATACTGCAAAATAATAACAGACCACAACAATGTCACTTATAAATGAGATAATTTAGTCTAATATAGAATTTTAATAAGTCGTGTTTAAAGTGAAAAAAAAGTATGATGTTGCAAGAGGTTGGGTTTTGTAAGGCGTGTGTGTGCCTCAAGCAAATGGATGATGAAGTTTTATATTTACATTTGCATTTTTAATGACATCTATCATGAAATGTAATAAATATTTTTAAGATCCCTTTCCACATTTAAGTGTAAAATAAGACATTTCTTCAGACTGTGTGTACCTGAGAGATGCGGAGCTGACAGGCTGCAAGCTCCTTCTCGTTCTCATCCATCTTCTTGTTGCTCTCTGTCTGAGCGCTCTCCAGATGTTTGCTGCGTTTGACCAGCGTCTTCACCTCTGACTTCATCTTACTGATGTAAAGACGGGCCACGGTGAACTCCTCATCTATCAGACCTCCACCCTCATGCTGACAGGAGACAAATCACACATATGCAAACAATTTCATTTAGGAGAGCATCTGAATAAAAACAAAAAAGTCTGACAGATGTTAAGTCAAGTCTAGTTACCTTGATATCGTTGCTTCCCACAGCGATGCCAATCTCTGCTAGATCTTTAAGCAGCGATGACATCATCTCGGTGACTCTCTTTTTCTGATGATTGCTCATTTCCTTTAGTTTCTGCAGCTCAGACTCGATAGATGCAAGGACGCTCTAAACAAAAATTTGATGGAGATTAGTCAGTTTAGGGGTGGGCAAACTACGACCCCACGTGCCACATATGGCCGGTTGGGGTTTTTAATCCGGCCGGCCGTAGATTAGTACAGAATTAAGGTTTGGTTTTGACCTGAAATGACAGGTATTTCAACACCAGGTGGCGCAGTAGGCGCAGCAACTTGATTTAGTGCAGCCAGAGACATTTCGAATTATCGCCGGCAGCCAGTGCCGGATGTTTAGGAAAAAAAATCCCTAAATGCTATTTTACTGAAATCCGGTCCAAGACTGTATGTCTTATTTGCCAAGAAACCATTGCGGTTTTAAAAGAATACAACTTCAACAACCTTTCCACACAAGACCGTTCAGCATTTTGGTCCGGCCCCATACAATATTTTCTGTTTCTCATGCGGCTCCATGGAAAAAAATAATTGCCCACCCCTGTGTTAAAAGATAAGTTCAACTCCCTGAAACTGGATTATTTTTATGCTTCTTTAAGTGTTGCCAAATTTACAAATCATTCTGAAGATGGCACAGAGGATGCTGATGTTGTTTGGCTCTACATGTGTGTGAACAGGCTTTTAGTGTGATGACCACTAACAAAGCACTCCACAGATCCCAGATGAGTGACGAACACCTCAGATCTGTTCTGACAATAGCCAGAACAGAATTACAACCAGACTTTGATGCACTGACAAAAATGGGTGATCAACAACACTGTTCTCATTGTATCTCACTGTTTAATGCTCAATGCTTTTTTCTGTTTATGTTTGATATGTACTGTTAACAAATGCAGTTTTTTTATTTGTATCTTGTGCTGACCCGGCCCGTCTGTCAAATTTCAAAAGTCAATGTGGCCCTGAGCCAAAAAGTTGGCCCACCCCTGTTCTAGTTTCTGACTAAAATAAACCCATTTCTTCTAAAACAGGTTTCCATCTAGTCTTCATATGTTTAAATACAACAAAACAAAAAACATTTTTTTTATCCCTTTAGTTAAATTTTTACAGGATCAATTATTGCCGCTGATTGGCTGACAAATTGACATCTTAGCTAAAAGAGGCAAACAGTATGCCACATCCGTAAATCTATACCAAAGGGCCACTGTTTGGCTGCTCTGCACAAGACAATCTTGAGAAATCATTGAGAGAGAGAAAAGAGAAAAGAAAGAGACACATTTTATTGTTGTGTGGAGTGGTATTCCAATTCTCAAGTTTGAGATTAGAAAGGGGGTCTTAATAGTACAAATTCTAGTGCAATTATTATTTTTTTCTTAGATTTAGATCAAAGACTAAGGGTAAGATAATCATTTAGATTTTTTTTATTCACCATGCAAAGCTTTCTTCTGTTACAATGCTTACACACTAGTTTATTTTGAGGAGCCCATATATTGAATTTTTGTTTTAGAGTGATTGTAGGGATGACTAAAACATGTCTTTGTGCAAGTTCCAAATTGTAAGTCCTGGGTATCACATTGCAATACTAATTGTGTATGTATTAATTTGATTATTCCAACCAGTATTTCAAAATCAATGGTATGGCCCTGAGCCTATCACATCATATGTAAATGAAAAATATCTGAAAAATATAATTAATATTTTATCTCAGGCAGACTGCTGTGTATCTTCATCACACATGACTCTCACTAGAAAGAAGGAAGGAAGGAAGGAAAAGGAAGACAAAGAACATACTCCTAAAACCATGAAAAAAAACAGGAAATTAGTTTTGCTCACAGATTTCTGGTTGAGCTCATCATTCAGTGTCTCAAACTCCTTGCTCTTGTCCTCCACCTCCTGACTTTTCTGGTCATAATTAACCGCGAGCTCCTCCAGGGCCTGCAACACCTCCTTCACCTCCTCTTTAGATGCCTCATTCTCCATCTGAAGGCGGGTGAGCTCCGCCTGAAGATTATCATGGTCACGCCGTGACGAAGCCAGCAGCTGCAAAACACACGGACAGAAATGTTTAGTTATTTGTCAAATCACCAACACACAAAAACAAGATTGGACTTTCATTTTAATGTGCTGTGAATGTTCAGCACTCACCTCTTCCTGATCCAACATCTGTTGCTTGAGTTTCTCTGCCAGCTGAGACTGCTGGTTTATCTCATCATCCTAAAAAGAAGAAAAAAAGAGCAGGCATACTGATTGTCTTAGAGCAGTAATACAGAACTTTACATTTTTTGAAAAAGACAAAAAGTTGAAGTAAAATGACAAAATAGGACATACACAATCTATTGAATTCAATTCAGACCAAATTGAACTATATGGCATAAAATACTAATATATATTGTATATGTCAATTAGTTTCTTTTAACACAACTTAGTTTTGTTAAAATCTGTAAAAAAACAAAAACAAAAAAAAAACACCACAACAGCTTACATGACTAAATGCTTACTTGACATATTTTTATAAGATTTAACCCTTACCTTGTCATCCAGTTGTTTGTAGAGTTTGGCCAGCTCTGCCTCACACTTCTCACGTTCAGCGTCAGTGAGTTTGAGCCCAGGCATATTTGGAGATGAGGTGAACTTCTCATTATTTACAACATTATCCAGAGCCACAACGTCAACGTTTGCCTTCTCCTTGTCGTACTGCTCATCGATGGGAACGCTCTCACCTAGCACAAAACCTCAATGTAAATTTGTGTAAAACATCCAGGTTATTGAGTATGAAAAAAGGTAGTTTCTCCTACCATTCCTCCAGCGGTTGAGCTCATTCTCCAGCCATGTGATGGTGTTCTTCAGCGTCTTGTTCTTCTCTTTCTCCTTCTCATATTTCTTCTTCCACTGTTCAGCAGTGAGTTCCACATTCACAGACACAGTATTCTTGATGGTCTTTGCTCTGAAGTAAAAAATTGAACAGTTACTTTATGATCAAACCTTTAAAATCACTTTAAAAAGATTTCAATTTCCAATTTCTTAGCCCTTGCTCCTCTCCCTCTTCTCTTTCTGTTTAAATCTACAGAGTCCCATCCTAATGATGAAAATAATAAACCCCTGGTGGTGGACATCTATTCTTTGTGATCTTTCAACCTCACAATCTCTAAATTGAAAGAAGAACATCTGCTAATTACACCAAATGTGAAGTAAATTACCTCATTACCTCAAGTAAAGTAACTCTTTTGTTTACATCATTGTCTCCTAGTTTATTTTTCCATCAAAACCCTCCACCCTCTTATTATTACAATACATAAACAAAATTAAGACTTTTTAGGAAACATTTGACTAGTATAGCAGTGCTGCTTGAGACCTTTTATCAAGTTATGAGCTCTCTGATGGGGAGAGTCTTATTAAGAGTTTCTCTTTAGTTTTCTTCTGTTGGTTTGTTAAAAAATCAGCTAAATATGTTTTTGTTTCCTCAGTGAGGAAATTCTGCTATGTATTGCTTATCATCTGTCAGCCCTCTCACAACAATGCCAATATGTGGAGTGGGGGTGCCCCAGGGACTCCAGAGAACAAAAACATGATGCTTAAGTTTTTAATATTGATCGATTCAATTTGTCAGGGCAGAAGTATTGTGTATCATCAGCATATTGATTCATCGTCCAGCTCCTAATAACAATCCTTCCTTGCATAGATGTATTTTTTGTAGACTACTTAAAAAAAGTTTTATCTAATTTATTTTGATGTGGGCATCTTCTGACCTTTGTCCAAACATGAGCGTTGATTTAGTCTCAGCCTCATTAAAGGAAGAAGGAGAGCAGCAGATCACTATAGTGGTCCTGCAATTTCCACCCAGAGAGTCCTGCAGAATTCTCGTCATCTTACTGTCTCTGTAGGGAACGTAGGTCTGATAGGAGAACCAGATGCTCATCGTTATCTCCTCTGTTTAAAGAGTGTGACGCAAGACTCAAGAGTATGATGCTTACAGATGCTTCCGCCAGGGCAGAGATGACGTTACCCAGAGCGGAGAGGGATTTGTTGATGTTTTTGGCTTCGTCCAACACAGCACCCTCTGCTCCGGTTTTACTGACCTGCATTTAAAAAAAAAAAAAAAAAAAACAGATTGGTTTTAATGTGCCCCTTGAATTAATAGTTTGGTTTTGGCAGTCTACAGCAGTAGGTTGTTAAACGGCAGTATAACTTCTCAAACACAGTACTCGGCTTTCTTGTTTTGTGTGTTTTTGTGTTTCATTAAATGAAGAAAAAAAGTTTAAATACAATAAAAAATTTTGACAATCAATGGAAAGAACCCAGCGATGGGTTGCGGCAGGGAAGGGCATCCGCTGCGTAAAACATATGCCAGTGAGTTGGCGGTTCATTCCGCTGTGGCGACCCCGAAAGGGAATAAAGCCGACATGAAGATGAATGAATGAATGGAAAGAACATTCATATATTATTCATATATAAACTCTCGAAGGTTTCTGGAGGTCCGCAGCCGTGCACAGCTTTGCTCCAAACCTGTTCTGGAGTATACCAAAACAAAACTAGCATTGCTTTTTAAGTTACAAAGAAATTGTTGTTGTTTCTCAAAGCTTGATTACAATATTTTTCGTACTAAAAAGCCAAACCATTTTCTTACACATTGAACCATGTGATTTTTATGATCAAGCGGCTTGCTTTATTAAAAAAATATATTATATTTTACGGGCTATCAGCCACCAGAGGGAGCTCTCTTTCAAGATGATAGGTGCTACAAGCTGACTGGTAGTGAACAGACGCATGTTTCATTAAATGTAAAAGGAACACCCTTTTACAGTGAAAGGAGTGCAGCGCTGTCTTCTGATCTCTGATAGGATCATCGACTCTATAAGAGAAGATAGCTTCTCAAGAAGTCTCTCGCTCAATACAATAATAGCACTAGATCAGTTTTTAAAGCATGAGGAGAGAGCTTTCTCTACAGGTGAACTTTTTCGGTTCCATTTTTACTCCTAATTAAAACTCTTACTCTTAATGGAAAAAAAAAAACGAAAGAGAGTGTTCGTGTTTCCATTTGTTTCTGATAGTGAGCATGAATCATCTGAAGTATGAAATTCTAACAGTAATTCAGCAAAACATGCACAAGTTATCATAATGGAATATGCAAAAAGACATTCATTCGATGCAGATTTCAAGATAAATGCAATCAATCTGGCCATTGAAGAAAATTAAGAGACAATGAGAGAGACTGAGAAAGTGTGTGTAATAGCCAACATTAGCTTTTAGCTTGCATTATTTTTGTATAGCAGCTGTTTTTAAACGTCGGTTCTAGGGTATCCTGCTAAATGTCTAGATCACACTGATTAAAACTTCATGTTGTCCAATTCCTCTTATAGCAGCAGTCTGTTCAGTTCTCAAACCATAAAATCTGTTTACTTCCCGTACGGTTCTCAACACACTCTAGCAGTATCTCACTTATTGCAAGCTTTGAATTTCCATCATTGCATGTGTGGTGGTTTATAGAGAAAGTGTGAAAGGGGAAGTTCTACCTTTTCACTTCCAGCTAAATCCACCAGGTAGAGTTTCCCGCTTAGTTTCTGCTCTGTCTGAGTGTTTTCCTGCTTGACGTTTATGAGGAAAATACTGTGACTCCTGGAGCTGTGCTCGTTCATGTCTGAAACACAAAGCATCTTCTTATTATAATTCAGCCTAGTCGCTGATCTGTCCAAGCCAAATAACCCTGCAGTTCTTGACCTGTCTCCCACTAATGTGAAGCAGTTAGTACTTCAATAAGAGACCTCAAGGGAAAACCAGGTTGTGGTGGGAAGAGGTGTTAGTGAAGGCAGCAGAGGGTGCTAACCCTGTCTGTGTGGGTTCTGGCACCCCAGTGTTGATTTATTCTAGGATTTAACATTCAAAACAAGCCGAGGGGATCAATAATATCTCCTTGTATTATAATCAGCTACATTACTCTGACAGGGTTTCTGATGGTTTCATGTCAAATGTAAGCCTTTTTAACTTTAAGAATCAAAATTAAGACCTATATATGGCAAAATTGGTTTATAGTTTTTTAGCTGGAGATCCATCAAAGCAGTCTGAACGAGACACCAGGGTTAGCAACTGGCTTCAACCGATCCCTATATTCAGTCTTTCCAAGTTGTGATTTTAAGACTTTTAAAGCCTAACATTTTAGCATTTTTTTTACATGTTACACTATTTAAGACTCTGCAAAAACCATGTTTACAAACAAAACATTAAATAAAAAGGTTTTAAAACTATGACAAATTTCTTCTAACTTACTAGTCACAGCGACGTGTCGGTTTGATTTGCCTTCATCAATAGTGTCCATCACTTCCTCCGGGCTGCAGACAAACCGTTCAGTACAGCCCTGCAGCAAGACAAATACATTCAGGTACATCCTGAACACCAATCACTCACACGTGTAGCTACCCAAGAAAAACAATTGCTCACCTTAACATAAGGAACTCTGTTTTTGTCCTCATGTACAGAGAGGTTGGTCTTTGATACTGAAAAATTCAAACACAGAGGTGAGTATCAACTTTTTGAAAACCTCAAAACACCTTATATAGCACAAAAAAACATTGAAAAGAAGGAAGTCTTAAATACCATCCAGCAAATCTCTGATCTTGTCCAGGTAGATCTCAAAATAGGATACCTGACAAATAGAAGACATTATTAGTTTTTATTTTTTTCTGCTTAGTTTATACAATTTCAAAGGTTTAACTATATTTACTATATGACATTTATCAAACCATAAATTAATTGAAAAAGTTATATACATTTATGAATCTTAAATTCTTAAATAAGAATGAAATTTATTTTTTGTTTCTGTTTACAAACCTTAATATGGAATTCCAGGTTTTCATCCATGGAATAAATGTAGTTGAAAATATCCTGCACAATTCGTGGAATGATGCCCATGCCATCAGAGTCATGCAGGTTTCCCTAAACAATCCCACAACACACAAGTTACTAGATGACAATAACAATGTGAGCACAGTGATTGCACTGCTTAGAAAAAAAACATTAGCAGTGTTAAAATTGAAGTGAAAGAGCAATTCTGCTGTTACACTGGAATTGTTTATGGTGATGGTAGTTTTTAGATAACGGGTAATAGATAACAGACAAAGTTTGCACATAATGACTGCCTTCATTGTAAGGACTCATATTCTCCGTGCCACCAGGGGGCACTTCTGCTACGCACCGCCTCTCCCAGACCAGTGGTGGTGTTCTTACCCTCAGAGCGCAGACAATCAGCCTCATTGCCAACACCTGTGTTTTGCCCTGTATAAAGACTGTGCTTTCAATGCTCTGTGTTTAGTCCTGAACCTTCCTGCCTTGTTGCTCTGAAGCCAGTGGATCAGTGTTTAGCACAAGTTCTGATCCTATTTTTGGAAGCTCATTTTAAGACCCTCGTGTCTGATTTGTTTACTGCCTTTTCACAAGTCTTTTGTACCTTTTATATATATATTTTTTGTTACTCAAGTTGTAAGAGTCTCAAAACCTTTTGTGTTTTTTAGTTTAAGTTTTAGTATTAGTTTAAGATTTTTTAGTTTTAACCTGTGGAGCTCTTCTCACTGGTCTTACCCCCCCCCCAAAAAAAAGTACACAGCTACAGCTCGTTCAGAATGCAGCGGCTTGAGTTCTAACCAAAACTAGAAAGTCAGAACACATTTCACCAGTTCTAAAGTCTCTACACATACATTTTAAAGTTCTGCTGCTCATATAAATGTCCAAACATGGCACCAAATTACCTAACAGACATGATCAGTGAATACACACCAAACAGGGAACTGAGATCCCTTGGGTCAAATAAATTAAATCTACCCCAGATTAATTCCAAACAGGGTAAATACTCCTTTAGTTACCATGCAGCCCACAGATGGAACCAGCTTCCAGAGGAGATCAGGGGTGCTAACACTTTAGCCACATTTAAATCAAGGGTTAAATCAAGTTGGACTTTCGTCAACTGAGTATAAATGTCCAAACAACTATTTTATCTCTGCATTTAACCATCTTAATTGAGATCTTAATTTTCAGTTTTTAATCATTATGCTTTTATATGACTTGTTTTTATGCTTGATTTTATTAAATGTACTTTCTTTATATTCCGTTTTCGATGTAAAGCACTTTGAATTACCCTGTGTACGAAATGTGTTATACAAATAAACTTACCTTGGAAAATCAGGGTGAATGTTTACCTGAGATATTGTTAATTTATCATGCTACTCTTTTAATTTACTTTGCATTGAAGGTAATACAACTGCGAGGATATTTTTGCAGAGCTAGAAATTAACTTATCTTTGTATTTCTTAATACTTTTAGTTAGCAACTAGATATAGGCTAATCAGCTTGATTTCATGTAATGGATTTTTAGTGGTTTTGTAAAAACAAGTGGTTTTGGCAAACAAAAAAATATTATTTTTCTTGGAATTCTACTGTATTTTTATTAACCGTCACATGAATAGAAATGCTCACCTCCATAGTGTGTGTCTTTCCAGATGAGGTTTGTCCATAAGCAAATATTGTACCATTGTAACCTTCAAGCACATCTGAGAGTCAAGAAAACAATATAGCTTGTCAATTACAGAAAAAGAGTTGTCAACAAACAGAATTCTTCTCCCTTTAAAACTGAAGTGCTCAGATGCTCTAAAATGCACTGATGCGAGTGTGTGTGTGTGTGTGTGTGTGTGTGTGTGTGTGTGTATATACATAAGTATAGTCAACCAAGCAAACTGACTCAAGACATAAACAGACATTTGAACAGAAAGCTGAACATCAACTTCATGAACATCAAATTCATCAAATAGAATTCATAACATAGAAGATTCACAGACTCCATGGATTATACTCTTTGGTTGAGAGCTGTCTTTAAACACTAGTTGGGAGGAAGCTCATAAGCTAGCGCAAGCCTATGAGTGCTGGAGCTGAACAATGACAATGAGATGCTTAGTGCAGCAGGCTATGGACAAACTAATTTGCTGGACTGCCAATCAATCAAACATATTCAATAACGACAAAGACTAACCTCTGAGTAACATTGTGCTCATAAAGGCTGCAAAGGCACTGAGACTACATTAAGCACTAATCACTATAAAAAAAACTTTATTCAAAGCACCAATTGTTTCAATCCAGTTCATGACCCTGATCATGTGATCCTTGATTATGTGCTCCATACCTTTAACAATCTTTTGAGCACAAGCGTTGTAAACCTGTTCCTGAGTGGTGTTGGACTGAAATACACGATCAAATGCATACGGCCGTCCCTGGAGGAAGAAAAAATGAACAATTAATGAGGATAATGCACGTATTCATTATACATACATTTTAATGCATCAGTTTCTCTAATCACGAAACAACACGAGGCAAAAATGTTACACAAAAAAGCTATTTAACACCTTAGGTAATAAAATATATATTGAATAGGCTGATGATGTTAACAAAAAGAAAAACGTTGCTTTTATCCCATACTAAACTTGAGCAGAGCAAGTACTTCTAACAAATCAAATACAAGTGTAATTTTCCACTTGCTGCAAAATTATTAAATCGCAGATTAAATACAGCTGTGAATGTAAAACAGCTAAGCAGGTTAACCTGCAATGATCACACAACAGGTGCCACAACAGTACACCTTTACTACAGAGGGATGAAACTAACGATAATAAAAAGAGAACATGACAATCTGTAAAAATACGTTTTTTTAATTTCCTTTGTTTCCACTCAACTTTAAGCCTTTTGTAAGTAATACTGGCAGACTGTTTTTTTCTGTTAGCATATTGTGTTTTTTGGTGTTCATTGGTTTTCCAATAAAGTGAACATTTTTTTTAAATACAATTAACAAAATGGTTCATTGACTAAGTACAGTTGAAATATAAATAAAGCACTACATCACAATCATGGAATTTGAGAGCACTGATTTTTTGGATAATCTTCAGGACTTTTTGGATAATCTTCAGAGCGTTTTTGTTTGTCTAACTGTCCTGAGGCCTTGATGGAACAACACTGTTTACAACACTGACTATTCCCCAGCAGGGATTATAATAGTTCTCCCAACAGTCACAGAGATGAGAGCTAGCATAGAGACAGGGAGTGAGAAAAGCAAAAGTGTTAAATTATATATTCCTGCTAAAAATTTATGCTTGTTTCTTCCAATGCTGTATCTTGGTGCAAAGGTAACCGATTTTCTCTTAAAACTGACTTTTATTGTTTCATTCTTTGAATAATTTAACTCAACTGGAAATGGTACTAACCAGGTTGCAGCCAATCCAGTATCCTGCAGCATCTGAAGGAATCGCATTACTCTAATGCCTCTGTTTCTCTGGTGGTTGTCTGTGTACTTCAAAGTTATTTAAAAAGCTAATTTACAATTGGCTGTATGCCCTTTCACTATGCTATATTTGACACCTTAAAAGGATCAACCATCCCAAGCACAAGGTGAATGTCCCTTTTCAAATGCTTCTCATAAGGTTTGAAATAAATAAGACTTGTTCTACAACATTCTGTGTTCGGGTAAAGAATCAAAACATTATTTTTTAATGTCTGAAAGCCTTTTTGTGTTTTACTTGAGGCTGTAGTGATTATATCTTTGTGGAGTACTTTGTCGTTCAAGCATTGTTTTCATGGTGCATGAAAAAAAACATTTTCATTTATTCAAATATAAATGCTATGCAAACTTTGCAAATGTTTCACCAAACAACCAACCAGCAACTGACTTTGATAATGGCGACCTGATCCTAACCTGAGATAGGCAATGTTCCAATTATCAGAAAATAAAATGTGCCTTATGTTTGATCTATATTGTAATGTGTTAATTATTTGAAAAACAATGTTTTATTTGTAATTATGGCATGGTTTTTCTGAATCCTTGATTCTGATTGCTGTCAGGTGTTGTATAATTCTCGATATACTCAGATGTTGCTCCTTCTCATTAAATCCCACTATGTATCCCTGCGTGACTTGCATTGAACCATGCATTGAACAGTCCATTCAAGCGCACTAAACCACAGTTTACAGATTCACTCAACCTGGATTGTTTTAGCGACCCTATTATTTAAATTGTTTGGTCACTTTTTTTTACACCAACCACCATTTAAGGAGCTCTGCTGGACTAAATCCAAGAGACTTGATGGAAGCAGCTCTCGACGCAAACCGCAATAACATAAGCTAGCAGAAATAATGAAGTTATGTAATGTTACTGTAAACATATCTTTTATAATTTCACATTAAAAGGAAACAATGAGCTTCACAATTGCCTTCGCCTGTTCTCATTCATGCAAATATCTTACACTGAAGAGATTGTGGTGACACTTTTACTTTCTATGTGCTTTAAAACTTTTAACATTAGCTTCATAGCGACATACCGTAATTTCTGGACTATAAGCCGCTACTTTTTTCATAGGTTTTGAACCATGCGGCTCATACAAAGGTGCGGCTATTCTGCAGATTTTTTCCACAGCTAGGGGCGCTCTAACCGGAATTAGAATCAAAACTAAGACAAAATAAATGCAAAGAAAAATACGCCATTTCCTCTTTAGCGGTAGAAGCGGATAGAAGAACGACAAATTACCAATCCTGTCAAAGTCTATCTTTTCAAATCCTCACCCCTTCATCATGGAACCCACACGAAGAAGTTCGTATAATGCAAGTTTTAAGTTGAAGGTCATCGATCTCGCTATACAAGAAGGAAACCGCGCTGCTGCTCGGAAGCTTAGCGTCAATGAGTCTGTCAGTGGATCCTGACAGCGTGGAGTGCTGTGAAAGAATCCACCATCACTAAAGTGTTCAGAAAGGCTGGACTGCTATGCGAAGAGAGCGGCGCACCTCCAGAGCCAACCTCACCGGAGGATGACAGTGACACGGAAAGCGAGACTGATGGAGACAGATGTGACAAAGCGCTGAGTTTGTTCAACTCCGCTGAAACCCACAAAGTCGTCTTCTTCAGTGTCGAAGATGGTTAAGGTGACGTGATTTCACACACAGGAGAAATGAAGATAAATACTGTAAATGCCGGTTATTTTCTCTTGGTTTTGTCCCATTTTAATCAGCAAAGTTGCTGCCGTGTTAAAATACAGGTTAGGAAAGGATCTATTTAGGTACATACATGTACATTTACAATTCAAAATCGTTCTGTTCCTGTAGTAAATATCTAATCTAAAAACATACATATCTGTGGCTTGCAAAACTTTTTTAAATAGAGTGGATGCGGCTTGTATGCAGGTGTGGCTTGTTTATTTATTTATTTTTTAAATAGAGCGGATGCGGCTTATATGCAGGTGCGCTTTATAGTCCAGAATTTACGGTATTTCTATCACTCCTCAACGTGAGCTCATCCAGCTTAGTGTATAGTTGAATGTGGTGGAGTTAAGGCACATCGTTGAAGATAAGTGTTTCTAGTGACTATATTCACTTATAAATTTAGATGAATGTCACATTTTGTGAGTATAAGTGGAGTCTACTATGGGACGGGAATAGCATGTGCCGGAAGTGATTTTTAATGTGTTAAAGCACGTTTTCATACTTTCATGAATAAATTAAAATTATTTTAAAAAACGGTGAACGATCAACCCTGATGTGTGTTTTGTGTATGAAGCCAGTGACCGTGCTGCAATGTTAGATAGTCCTCTGATGCTAACATTATGATAAAGCTAACTTTAAATAATGTGTCTCATGTAAAAACAAACCAAAAGAACAGTGTTCAGTTATTGCATGTTTGTCCCAGCTCTCTTTTAAACGCCACAGATTTTATCACAGTGCTGTTAAGAAGCTAGATTCAGCCACATCGTGTCTATTCATGACTTGAAGCGCAATTAGATTTCATTTTAACTTACACAACTAAAGGTAAATGTTAAATGTCTTTGTCTGGAGTGAGAAGCAGTGAAACGGACACAAACAACCACTGTTCTGTTTCATTTCATACTGCTGTCTAAAAATGAATATACAATGCTTAGCCATTGAATATACATTACTTATTTACTTTTAACAAATTAATAATATGTGCAAGTGAATATTTGCTCAGTTTACAACCAGATAAGCACCTATCTAAAAGGCTTGTGTAATTTAATGAAAATATGTCATGAACTATATGGCTTTAGTGCATATCACTGACAAAACTATAGGTACTCCACAAATGTAGCAGAAGTGACACGACCCTCATGCAGACTTAAAAGACCTTCGATAGGTACAAACACCTTCTATACCAAGCAATCACCAAATCTTGTGAATGACTCAAAACAAGCAAGATAACTCTCAAAAATCTAAATAGTTTAACAACTGTTTTATCAAGTTGATATACAAACCAATACGCTAAATTCTAATGAATGCATGTGTTTAACGTGTATTTTAAATAATAGATTTTATATAGCCACAATAGCCAGCTCGGAGCTTTGTACCAGGAAATAAGGTAAAACCAATAGCATTTCTTAAACTTAAAAACTTATTTCTTTACCGTACCAGCACATAAAACATCCCCATGAGTTCCATGTCAGTGGCTTGTCAGCTACCAGTTCAGCACTAGAAGCTGTGTTTTCCATTTGCTTCAATGGATGCAACTGCTAGGGCCATTTTACAATGTGTTCTTATTTTGAGGAGAAAAATGGAATCGAACCTCTGAATTAAACCACGACAAATGATCACACAATGTACAGCGAGTGACCGTGCACCTTACAACTTTTAGAATTCATTCAAAAATGAATTTGAGATATAGATTGAATATTAAAATATGACAATAAAATAGTAATTCTACAAGTGTTACTAAATCAACACCTTTAATATACTCTATCAACACAACACTCGAACCTCGTATTTACAACTGAGATTAGCAGATCAATATAGGTCGTGGAGAGAGTCCATTGGCAGAGATTGTTCTCTTTGCTGCATGCAGTATACAATCAAATAGAACCTCAAAGCAGCTTCCATGTTGTTTTATAACTCTTACAGTGGTTTGTAAGGATTAGTGGAATTCTGATGAGCTCACAAATTTACCTTTTTTAGCTATTTTAACTTGCAGTAAACAGATAAACAATAAATGACCAATGCAGCCATTCAAATTAACAACATCAGAAGATTTATGAGTATGAGTGTTCTGACCAATCACAATGTAGCGCTTCTGGTTACGTCTCTCAAAGTTCAATATCTCCATCTTTTGTTATTGCATCAATTGATGATGAATACGTTTCAGAGAATTTCTTATACTAATTCATGTGTTTATGTTAGAATTACCATGTATTTATACATATATACATATAAATAAATACATAAATGTATATATATATATATATATATATATATATATATATATATATATATATATATATATAAAGAGAAAGAGCGAGAGAGGGCTATTATTAGAGTCAAATAACGTTATCGACGTAATTTATTCTCAGTTGATTACTGTTGAATATTATCGGCATGTAACCTTATACATTTATTTCAATATAATTTAGGAAACTCGAACGTTTACTAAAATTGAGAATGATTTCCCAAACACCCGCGAGTTAACGTTAATATTAGCTAAAGGGCTAGCACTAGTCGCTGGTTAACGTCAAAATTCTGAAAAAAGCTGAACAATGACATTAGAACATTAGTCAATAAATCAACCACAACGTCCAAGGTAATGTTATTAACGGGACATTATGGGGCAGTGCATCTTTTTGGTGCTAGCAACCAAGCTAACGGTCAGCAAAACTAGCTTTCAATTACAATGGGATTTGGTTTCCCATTTAAACCGTGCGATGTAATATTGTCAAAAACATGATACAGCAACAATTTCCCTCTTCTCTCAATTTCCTCATAAAAAACAAATAAATGCTATTTTTGATGTCAGGAAACGCCTGCAGGTGGTTATCTTAGCGGATGCTAATAGAAGCAGGCGGCGGATGTAAACACAGTACCATTAAATAGTAACTGCTGCAGAAGCGGCTAAAACTTACCCCGATGACCACACTGTCCTCTCCTTGAAACGAGGGGATGTATTTGTCACCCCTCATCACCTCCGAGCTGTTTAAAGGCCGAAAACGGCACATGACTTTGATGGTGCACTCGGCCGGGTCCGCCATCTTCAGCTGTGAGGAGGAGGAGGATGAGGATGAGGATGTAGAGGACGAAGAAGACGATAAACGTCCTCAGTGATGTGATATGTAGTCTATGGGATTTAGGACTTTGCTAGGTTTTTTTTAAACGAGTGTCGGTGGCTGTGGTTGTAAATGTCACGGGGTTTTTTTTTAGAACACAAATACTAGGGTCAGCTCAGCTGTCACACGGGGACAGAACAGATGATGAGAATACAATTGAAATGGGTATAGTTAAATCTAATTTTAAGAGTTAATATTTCCATCATTAATTACACTCACAGAATTATGTATGAAAAGTATTGATTTTTGGATGAATCAGGGATGCCTGCAACGAGTGCAGCCTGTTTTTTTATGTTGAATGAAATGGTAAACAGTCATAGTCATGTGATGTTGAAACAAAACACCCTTTTTAATGTCGCGAAACGTAACGTTGGGTTACACTGATTATTTTTCAAGCAATTAAGTTTGTTTTCTTAACGTGACACTGGAGGTTTTCAATGGCTCGCTCTCATTCTGAGTCTGAGCTCGGGTGTGGCAGACGACACATGGAAATATTTTGAATCTCTGAGAGAGAGAGAGATAGAGATAGAGAGAGAGAGAGAGAGAGAGAGAGAGAGAGAGAGAGAGAGAGAGAGAGAAGAGAGAGAGAGAGAGAGAGAGAGAGAGCGAGAGAGAGCGCGAGAGAGAGAGAAAGAGAGAGAGAGAGAAAAAGAGAGAGTGAGTTGTTGTGTCAGCTGTTGTGGTGGATAGTTTTCTAAAAAAAAATCATTTGAAATATATATTTTACGCTGCTTTAAATACATTTATTGGGTATATGTTCGATGATGTCAACTGTTCTACCATGCATGTTTGAAATCTACCAAATCTTTTGCCTCAGATAAAAACAGATTTTATGAGATATGCTTCTCAACAAACAAAAGCAGTTAAATAGCATGATTTTGAGTTATCTTGTTTTGTGCATGTAATGTATAGCTTGCCATGGGTGTAATGCTGCTCATTCATTACTTTTTTTATGTTCCCTGACTTTGTTTGGGGTTCAGGAGTAATTTTTTCTGCGTTTACTACTTGGCTAGGTCACTCTAGATCACTAGTGTTCAATAGAGCAATGAAATTAATAGTGTAAAACAAGAATCCTACTAAACAATTCTACTTTTGTATGATTTTTATGAAGGGATGCTTTAAAAAAATATTTGCATCAGGCAGATTTAAACATCTGTATAATTTGTATAATTAGGGCAACTTTGAACAGCTGATACTTCCATATCACTACTGTATCTTCGAAACAAGTCCTCATTACCTTTTGAAATTTTTACAGCGAACATCAAACTGTAGCAGGGTATAAGCCTACTGTTCGTATGTTTTATTTGGAAGAAGTTTTCTGTTAATATCAATTCTGTTCAAGGACAGTATAATAAGTGAAGGAAAGTGACCAGGTTTCACAATATGGCGTGACTCATACCTGGAATTTGTACCGTGCATTTAACCCATCTCAGTGTACAAACATGTCTGCAATTACCCAGGAAGTAGTTGGGAGTATCTTGCTCAAGCGCAGCTGTGGTTGATGATAGTTGAGCAAGCGTTTCATGACTAACACCACTATAAGTTTTTGGGATCCAGGGATTAGTAATGTCTGAGTTAATTTTGGATGTTCTCTCAGTTCTTACATGGATGCTGTGTTTATGGATTCATAGATGAGGTGAATTGAAGACTCTTCATTTTCCTCAGGAATTTAGTCTGAGGATTTGGTAACACAATGTGAAGAATTTAGCAAAATCTCTTAACCGTATTTTTAAAGAAAATAAATGGTGCTAGACAACTAAAAATGTCTTCTGCAGGGCTGCTCAGATAACTTCAAACTGGAGCTGAAGTTACTATAGGAACAATAGCTTTTGACTTAGAGTTCACTTCCCCCTGTTGCGCTAAATAGAGTAGAGGGTAATAGTTTGAACTCTGCATTATAAACACTTTCCTTTAAATCAATACTTGCCACAACCAATTAAAATAAGGACTGATATAATGTCTATGTTTAAGAAGCTGTAATGTAAAATAGTAAAATCTGATGTTTGAATGGATAAATTTTGCAAGGATTAGTTTTTAAATCTTCGAAAAATCAACACAGAGAGACAAGATCAATCAGGGTTAAATCAGAAAAATTAAACAATATGCAGTTTAGTTTTGTAACACTAAGTGGCACTATAGAACACGAATTAATCTTCTCAGTGAAACCCACTATTCATCCTCATCCATCTGTCGCTTGACCTGTGTGGTTAGAATCCCAAGGCTCTGCTGGTGGTCTTATGTTGGGAGAAAGCAGTCAAAGGTGGCTAAAAAACACACATTTTGTACTCAGTAAGGTAAAAACTAAAAATGTACTCAGAGAACTTGAGTACTGAGTAACTGTTTTCAAGCTACAATGCATCTTCTGCTTTTTACTGATAAATATTAAACGTGGTAAAAAATAATAATGAGCATTATTGATTAGTACAGAGATGTTCTCATCTCAGTGTCTACAGTGTACCTTTGCACATCAGGAGCTCCGAATTTAATTTGCAAATTAGCACACTGCAATATAAACAATAGTGATGCAAATATATGACACAGTTTGAGAAAAAACTTTGTCATGCGATGATACATTTATTTGCTAATTTTTATGCAAAATATAGGAAAAATAGAGACTTGGTGTATATTCTTTAATAAAATGCATAGAGACAAGTGAAGTTTCATCGTTTAGTGCAGGACCTGATTCTTTACAACAGTTGCTTCCAGACACTACCGTTTAACTGCCTTAATAGCTAGAAATGTTCTGCAAAATGTAACTGATGGATGTCTTGTTTTTCTTAAACTCTGAGGTGAAATCAGCTTACGTGTGGCTGGGACTTGCACTTTCATAGGTTTGGGGATGCAGTTTATTTATTAATTGGATTATTACCTTAAATGTAGAAAAGTACTTTACTTTAAATAAATCAACTCAAGTAAATGTACACATTTGAAAATATACTTGAAGATGCACAAAATATACATATAGAGTGTTACATTGACTCTTTTCAGAATGTTTTGGTCCTATTCTAAATAAAGTTAAATTAACAAAGAGCCCCTAAAGTTAAACTCTTCTTTTTTAAGACTTTGGTAAAGTTTAAGACTTTGGTAAATGATCAGTGGCTTAAAAGATCACCTTTTAGATATTTTCATTAATTTTGAGTGTTATTTTTACTTTAATGGCATTTGGTCTTGGTGTATTTGGTCCTACTCTGGATTTTACTCTCAGTATTTTGCTGCATAGCAGTACACAAAAAAACTATTCAGTTACAGTTGTGTGAGTAAATGTAATTCTCTACTTTTCACCTCTGGAAGCAGCTTTATTAAGGTAGTAAAGTAAGTAAAGTAAATTTGAGGTAAAGTGAGGTAGTGGTTTTGGTACGAATGTTAATGGGGAAGAATAACTGCAGTGTAAGCACTTTAAAAAACATAGCACTAAAGTGAAAGGTATTTGCATGTTTAAGGGTGCCAATAAAAATGACTGCTTTGAGAAAACTTTTCATTAAAACAATGTTACTGTTACTTTGTTACTAACAGATGAAAATATAAAAATATGCCAATATACGGCAGAAAAATTTGAACATTCTCAATTAAAACCAGTATATTTACATTCCTATAGCATTGTATGTTTTCATCCAAATATTTCAAAGTTTTCTTTTTCTTAAAAAAATGCTACCACAACAACTCTCCGTTTCCACACTTCAAGTCAAATCATCTGTTTCTTTAATAGCTCATAAAAGCAAGCTTATGTAAGATTTAAAGATGTCCTGACAGAAGAACACACTTGAGAAGAGAGAATTCATTTAGATGCTGCAAGATTTCACAGTTTCATTATGTATGTGCTAAATTGCACTGAAATGGGTTGAGAGTGCTGGGTTGGAACTGGAAAAGAGATGACGAACAAAACAAAAAATGGATAGATAGATTTGCTAAATGGAAAGCAAAAAGATAGTATGTAACTCACCCAGTGCTTCGCTGTAGCTAACCGATCGAGTTCTACACAAGCTTTAAAGCTTCAGCGTCAGAGGGAGCATCACTGGACGAGAATAAAGTTTAATTGGACCAATGGATCTGGATCTTTTGTTGACGTGAGTGAGTGCCGATGGTAACATTTTCTTTTGACGAGCTTCCTAGACGGAGTAGTGTAGAAGAAGAGTGAGTGAAAAAAAAAAACACTTTCTGTTGATCTTTTTATTCATTTTTGCACTAGTTACTACTTTTTCTACATTGTGCTTGTTAATATAAATGTAGGTTAATAAGAAACCATATTTATATTTTAGAATGTATACATTTTTTGCATACAAATGCACACTATTATCTGTGTATAGAATATTTTGTTATTACAATAAGTGTAATTGAAATAGTTAATGTCTTTGTTTAGCTTAATTTAACAATAGCTGTTCACTATTAAAATCCAACATATATCGCAGACATGGAAAGGTTTAAAAATGTATTGTGTATAAGTAAGAGATATACAATGGCTAAGCATTGTATGTTGATTTTTAAACCACGTTGAAGATGAAGAAGCGCACAACGTGAAGTTTTTCAATATAATACGCTTAGCCATTGTAAATTCCGTTTATACCACGATCTTTGCCAACACTGGCATATTTAAGTTATTATTAATATCTGATCTGCAATAAAAAAGTGGAAACTGAAGGTTTTGACTATGGAGAAAAAGTAATGTGTCTGCACTTTGATGTAGCGATGTTTCAACATTTGACATGGATTTTGCCATTAATACCATAGTCTTTGAGCAGCATTATAATATTAAATATGTTATTAATATTTGCTCTGCAGAACATAACCAAATTGAAACTGAACGGTGGAATTTTTGTGTCTATTTCAATGTTTCTGGCTCCTGACAGACTAATAATATTTAGCCTAACTTACTCATGTAATGTTAAGTTAAGGCTCCACTCATGAATAGACAAGACGAGGCTGAATCCAGCTTAACAGTTCCGTAATCAAATCTGTGACATTCAAAATAGATCCGGGACAAACATGCAATAACTGAACGCTGTTCTGATGGCTTGATTTTATTGGCGACACAATATTTCACGTTAGCTTTATTTTAACTTTAGCATCAGAGGACTTTCTAATGTTACAGTGCGCTCACTAGCTTCATACACATAAGAGAAATATGTAGTTATGAAGCTAATGGAAACACTTTTAAAATAATCACCCTCAGGGCAAGTTAAAAACTTGATTACAATCTTTTCAGAATGTCTGTCGGGATTTTGTCTTATCTTGTCTAATTCGATTACTCTTCTGGTTTCCCCCAATTCCTGTGTGTTTCTCTGCTCTCGATTATTGTCTTCAGGTGTTCTGTGTTATGCCCTCCCTCTCTCCCTTGCACTGAGCCCAATTAACCCAGGCTTTTTAAGGCTCATTCTGCCTGAGCTAAGTGCGAGTTATTGTTCTTTGTATGCTGCCTAACTCTCACCTAGTCTCTTTTCTCGTGTCCAGTCCTGTCAGTCCACTGACCAACAGGACTACATCATCCGCAAACAGCAGAGATGAAATCCTGAGGCCCCTGAACCAGACCCCCTCCAGCCCCCGGCTGTGACTAGAGATTCTGTCCATAAAAACTAAGAACAGAACCGGTGATAAAGGGCAGCCCTGCCGGAGGCCAACGCGCACTGGGAACAGGTCTGACTTTGTGCCGGCTATGCAAACCAAGCTCCTGCTTTGGTTGTTTAGGGACCGGACTGCCCTTAGCAAAGGGCCCCGGACCCCATACTCCCAGAGCACACCACGAGGGACACGGTCGAACGCCTTCTCCAAATCCACAAAACACATGTAGACCGTTTGGGTGAACTCCCATGACCCCTCGAGGACCCTGCAGAGGGTATAGAGCTGGTCCAGTGTTCCACAACCAGGTCAAAACCCGCATTGTTCCTCCTGCATCCCAGGTTCGACTATCGGCCGAAGACTCCTCTCCAGTACCATGGAATAGACTTTCCCGGAGAGGCTGAGGAGTGTGAGCGTCCTCCGGTCCCCCTTCTTGAAAAGAGGGACCACCACCCCAGTCTGCCAATCCAGAGGTACTGTCCCTGACCACAACGCGATGCTGCAGAGACGTGTCAGCCAGGACAGTCCCACAGCATCTAGACACTTGAGGTACTCAGGGCGAATCTCATCCACCCCTGGTGCCTTGCCACTGAGGAGCTTGCAAACCACCTCAGTAACTTCGGCTTAGGTGATAGACGAGTCTACCTCAAGTACCCCAGCCTCTGGCACCTCAATGTAGGACGTGACAGTGGGATTGAGGAGACCCTCAAATTATTCCTTCCACCGCCCGACCACATCCCTGGTCCGAGGTCAACAGCTCTCCACCTCCACTGTAAACAGTGTTAGTGGGGCACTGCTTCCCCCTCCTGAGACAGTTTGCCAGAATTTCTTTGAGGACGACTGATAGTCTTCCTCCATGGCCTCCCCGAACTCCTCCCAGGTCCGAGTTTTTGCCTCCAACACAGCATTGGCTGCAGCACGCTTGGCCTGCCGGTACCAGTCAGCTGCGTTCGTAGTCCCACAAGCCAACCAGGCCTGATAGAACTCCTTTTTCAGCTTGACGGCATCCCTTACTTCCGGTGTCCACCACCGGGTTCTGGGATTGCCGCCGCGACAGGCACCAGAGACCTTACGGCCACAGCTTCGCAGTGACAATGGAGGCGAAAAACATGGTCCACTCGGACTCCATGTCACTAGCCTCCCCTGGTATCTGGTCGAAGTTCTCCCGGAGGTGAGGGTTAAAAATCACTCTGACAGAGGGCTCGGCCAGACGTTCCCAACAGACGCTCAATGTACGTTTGGGTCTGCCAGGTATTGCCGGCCTCCTCCCCAGCCAGCGGATCCAACTCACCATCAGGTAGTGATCGGTTGATAGCTCAGCCCCTATCTTCACCCTAGTGTCCAAAACCCATGGCCGCAGGTCAGATGACATGACAACGAAGTCGATCATTGACCTTCGGCCTAAGGTGTCCTGATGTCACGTGCACTGGTGGTCACCCTTGTGCTTGAACATGGTGTTCGTTATGGACAAACCGTTATGGGCACAGAAGTCCAATAACAGAACACCACTCGGGTTCAGGTCGGGGAGGACATTCCTCCCAATCACGCCCCTCTAGGTGACGCTGTCATCCCCCACGTGCGCATTGAAGTCCCCCAGGAGAACGAAGGGGTCCCCGGTTGGAGCGCTTTCCAGCACCCCTCCCAGAGACTCCAAGAAGGCCGGGTACTCTGAACTGCTGTTCAGCCCGTAGATCCTAACAACAGTGAGAGACCTGCCCCCAACCCGAAGGCGGAGGGAAGCGACCCTCTCGTTCACTGGGGAGAACTCCAACACATGTCTGCTGAGCTGGGGGGCTATGAGCAGGCCCACACCAGCACGCCGCCTCTCAATCATTTACCCCTATATTTATTATCTGTTGTCTTCAAAAGAGTTATAAAAACAAGAAAATACATTCTTGCAGTTATGAAGTAAAAACACACAGACAACTAATAGTTTCACATGTACTGATCCTGGTTTTATTGTTAGATCCAAGTTTTGAGAAGCCACATATCTTTGATATTTTTTGTCATATTCATCTCCTGGACGAGTAAAAAGAAGCTATGTGGAAGGCCGAGGCTTGAGTTCAGCTAGTAGACTACACAAAAGAAGTGTGCAAGGGGCAAGTGGACCCCAAGCTTCCTCTTCACAGAAGAGATCCAGACACAAGTTCCCAAAGGAAGGCACAACTTTAAATTCAGAGTTCGTTGGATTCAACAGAACACCCACAAGATGGAAATACTCTGATGTCCATGCTTGTCACCCCTTAATTTTAGATTAAATATTTAAATTGGAATGAAAGCCAAGAACAAGTGAAGGAAAGCTATGTGACATTAATCTTTTAGAATTATGCCTTTGTACTGATTCAAATTAAATATAGAGCTTTCACATCAACTCTACATTTCTAAAGCATTAAAACAAAGGAATTGACTGATGTATGAGTTGAAATAACTAAACATTAAATGATAGCCTCTTAAACAGGAAAAACAAAAAAAATGCTTTAAGTGCACCTAACATGAAGAAATATTGACGGAACTCAAATTTTTGGGGGCCATAGCCAATTAACAAAGTGCAAAAGAGCTTGATTTCAAGAGCAAAGGTTAGACTAAACCCAAATAAGCTACAAAAATGTTGTATGAAAAACAGAGAAAAAAATATGATTATAAAAATAGCAGCAGAAAAAAATTCTTAACAAATGAACCCTAAGAGTTCATACAGAGTTGATACAGACTCCAAAGTGAAGATCAAATTGCTCATGAACAGGAAACGACCACTTAAATTTGCCCACCCCAACCACTCACTGAAACTTCAGGAAATTAAAAAAAAATGATAAGGGGGAGAAGGATCCCACTGACTTCCAATCTCTTAAATTAAGTGACTTCAATTTTTAACCCAACAATTCAAATATTCAAAGAGCACAGTGTACGAAGTTAAAAGAAAACATACAAAACATGTAAACACAACACAATAAATAGCTAGAACAGCAGACTTCTTCAGCATGCTCACCCTCTCTCACATCTTTTTAACTTCCTTAAGTGCAAGCATCCCAACTCATAAACACTGTCTTCAAGTAGCACATATATAGATGGGAGGAGATTTTGGCCTTCAGCAATTACATTTCTGTACATCCAAAGAGCCTGATTCATCAATTACACATTACTTCTTCAACAGAAACGATGTTTATGCAAGAAATGAGGGAATAAAAATGACTTTCTTGTCCCATTCAGACTGTTCCCATGGAAACCCTGTGTCCTTTAGCTTCCTTGACCCCAAGAGGTGCACAGCACCAAGAAATCTTGCTGAGCAGAGAAGAATCTGTTGGCCTGCTAATGTTGACTACGTCACCTCCATGGCCACTGTGTTCTCTACTATGCTGTTAAGCTGCTGCTTCTCCTGCTCATGATTCTCCCTGTGAGGAAACATGTCAATAAAAGATTAACAAAACGTTTCAAGAACAGACATAATAACAGTCTTAATAACATTTTCAAAAGTGTCGTTTATTCAATGAGGACATTGCTTTCATCACATTTACATTCATTAGTAATTCAAAAAAGAAAAGAAAAAAAATGATTAAACCTAAGAAAAGCTTTAATTGTTTTATAAAATGTTTTTTCCACACATGGAAGGCACCATCAATTTTAAGCAAAATAATTTTAGCAAATACTCAAAGGTCCATACACGAGCATACACATTTTTTCGAGCAATGGGTGTGAGGAATAAAAAAAAGTTGGTAAGAAGACAACTTTTCTGCAATGAGACAACCTCTAGCTGTACCCTGACCAGCCATTGGGGGCAGAAGTGTGCACGTTTACACCCCTGGAGTTTGCAATGGTTATTTGATTCATATCGCGAGTCATGGTCTACAATTACACTGAGGGGATGAACAACTTTCACATTTTTTTAAAGATAAATTAAAATGTAAGCCTTCAGCCAATTGTCTTTGCTGCCAATTGTCTTTGCTACCTCTGTGAACCCATACTTCCATGATAGCGATGGCTGGCTATGTCCATTCTGAGCCTCCTTTACCCTTCATACAAATCCTATGGGTGATGTCATGATTGTACGTCCATGGTTTTTGCAAGCCGATTACACACTGTGGGGCACACTAGTGTTGACCGCACAACAGGAAGAACAACAAAGAGAAGAGCCAAAAACATGGAAAAGATAAAGAAACACGGAAGAAGAGATACAGAACAGCAAGCTTGCCAAAGGAGCTAGAGCTGGAACAGCTAGAACAGCCCATTGTTTGCCAGCTAAATAAGGAAATATGTTTATCCTTCCCTTTCCCATAATGCCTTGCATTTATTCTTATTTATTTATTTAAAAACAACTATCAGATGAAAAGAGCTGTTTGAGAGTGGCTGAGAGTGTCCTCTGATTGCCACCTAATGGCATGGTAGCATCAATGTCACCTCATCAACATTACACAGCAAAGGTGTGAAACTAGCGATAAGCCCCTGCCTGAGAAGCCATTAGCTATGTGAGCAAGCAAATTTCAATTCTTCTAGGTGTGCAATGGTTTTCCAGTTTCAAACAGTCTTCATGCATTGTCATAATACAGGTGATTCAAAAAGAATACCACAACTTTGAAAATCGAGAACTCTGCAAAGAATAAAGTATAGTTAAGCTTTTTTGTTATCAATTTAAGGAAGCTCTGACGCTCGTAAAGTACTCTTCATATTGATTAATTATCCAAGGTTCCATTTTGCTTCTTTGACTAAATACAAGTTTTCAAAGTTGTGGCAGACTTCTTGGCGAAAAGATTAAATTTCTTGGTCAAATTTCTTCATATAGTATGTAAATGCAACACTTGAGTGCATTCTTCACATACTATGAACAAGCTTCCTAGACACAGTAGCATAAAGGATGAAACTTGAGCTGAATCCAGATCCTGAGCTGCTACTGCTACCCATGGCTTTTTTTTGTCTGCTGCAAGAATACAGTAAAATATATTGCAAACTTTTCTTCTTCTATGGTAAAATAGCAAGTATAAGAGGGCCTAGAGCTCTGTAGTGAAACTGTGTTGGAGCTCCATGGTGCCATAAAATGGAGAGTTAATTGTGGTTATGCACTTTCAGACTGGGAAGGTCTCTTCTGCTCCGTTTCTGAGAACAGTCTTCCCCCCTCCCAAATCCCACCGTTTTATGTCAATGCAGTCATATCTGATCCGTTTCGGAGACGCTTGTGTAGTTACGTCACCGGAGTAATGTAATGGAAATCTCTCTCGTATCATAAGCGTGCAGACAGTTTACCACAAAACTTAGTGGTATGGAATAGATGCTGTTTTGCTGGTTTCTTACCAAAGACTACATATTTTAACATTTACTGTGGGGTTTAGAAAAAAAAACTGCAAATGTTTTCATCTTCCATATCAGCCAAAATGTGCACCTTTAGTGTTTCATACGGAAGATGAAAACATCCTTTCTCTATCATGTTGCTGTGTATGAATGATAGTGTAAAAGTATGTGATAAACAATTCATTCTGTGTCCTGCAATCCATTTCTGTGAACACTGAAGGCCAACTACACTAGTGCCTACAAATAGGCCTTTGCGAAGGTTGTGCATGTACATAACGCCGTTGCAAAGTCTTTAATGTGTCTCTGAAATTTTCAATTTCATAGAACTCGACCTCTATGATTGATCAAGGTCATGCAAAGTAAATGCTTTCAGTCTTTTTATTGATTTGCACTCCATGTTAAACACTGTATGAGGAAGTCAAACTTTGGTGATAAAGTAAACAACCTTCCTTTGTCATAGGTGTTGTGTTTTGGCCAGCTAGCAGTTAGCATCGTCAACACGGCACGTTGCAATATTGATCAATGCAAAGATAGTGCTCCTACAGTAGCAACAAATGTATGCATGCAGTTATATTTATATGATGTATGATGAGGCAAATAAAACCTGTTTTTTATTAGCATCTATGGGTTGTTCTGGTTATTGTGATAGAAACTTTACATTATTATGTTTGATATTAGTAATAATGAGTAATGAGTGTCATTATTATTTCATGAATCATATTGAATGTATGTTTAAAGTCCTTGCCTTGCCTGTGAGGGAGGTGAGTGTTTGAGAAGGCAGGGTTTACGAACAAGGATAGGTCCTTTCTTTGTGAGGGCATACAGTAGCTTGCACTGAAAGTTTTTGCATCTTTTTCCTACTTTCTTCCTACACTCCTCAAGCGTAGGGCTAGTAGTTAGCATTCTTACTACACCAATATTTATCAGTACATTGAGAGAGTGCAGAACTAGAGATGCTTTTGTTGATAAATTGGCAGAAAGCAGTTTGTAGGCTTGAGATAAATTGGGATTTACAGTATAAAGAAATGTATCGGATTAGGGAAGGGCACTGTGCACAGGTACAGATCGACTGAAACATTCCCAGAGAGAAAGAACCCTTAAAGGCTCTCAAAAAAAATAAACTGCCATGTCAATGACACTCAAAGAGGTCATACCCAGAGAATACAAAAATTTGCTGATTGCTTAACAGAAACCTCTGGTCAACTTTCTTAGGTGTTTATTGACTATCAAATCATCTTCTATGGCTAGTTTACATGTGTGCACTCTAGCATTTGTTGTTTGTTGTTAAGTGTTTGTTAAACAACATTTGAAGAAAAAAAAAAAGAAGAAAACCTCACCCTGTGCTGATTTTAGGGAGCTGACAGTTGCTGGCGAGTTTCAGGGAGGTGGGCACAATGCTGCAGTTCAGACTGGGGATGGATGGTGCATTGACACCTAGACATAGACTGTTCCCGATCAGGACCTGAGAAGTGGAGCTAGCTGTGCAGTTGCCATGGTTGCTTGTAGGATTGTGTGCCATTTTGTTGGCGATAGAGTTGCTATTGGAGGAGAGAAAGATTGTCGTGGCAATAGCTGAGGCTGGGTGGTTATTTAAGATGGATGAAGGGGAAGTTTCAGAGAGGCTCAATCCCTTGTAAACGCCTGTGAAAAAACAACAATTATATGTTTACACATCTAATAAAATACACCACAAAAATATGCAGTATTCATTGTACAATCTAAAGTTTCTTTACCTTCCCAGCATATTTTAGAAATATGCACAAAGTTGAATAGCCTTGCTACACAATTACACAAAGATGTTCTTAATAAAAAAATTGTACAAGAATGCACTTTCAACCTCATCCAAACCACAAACCTGAAGCTTGAATAACTCCATTAACACCTCCCCCTGCACCGTCGTCTTTGATCTTTAGTGTGAGGTTATGATCTGGGGTAATGATTGCAGAGGCAGCAAACTGAGCACTGACAGAGTCCAACGTCTTAGTGACAACAGACTGAGGAAGAACATCAAAATAATATTTAAAACACAGCACGCTTCGAACACAAAAATCCAAGTGAAAGAAGAATACACACCTGACTTGTGGCTTTGTCATAAGACAGCTGTTGAACCTGCTCCAGCTGCTGTTTCTGCATAAGTTCTAGCTGTTCCTGATGCTGCTGATACTGGTCAGCTGTGAACGCTGCAACACAAAGTTAATATTACAAAGTTACCCCATGAGAGAGAGAGAGAGAGAGAGAGGCTATGTTCAGACTGCAGCCCAAAGGAACCCAATCAAAACATTTTTTTTGCCTGTATCTGATGTTTTCAGGCCCATCTGAACAGCTCAATTGCTTTTTTTCCATATCTGACCTAGGTCACATTCATATGAGCTCCTGAATGTGATACATGTTTAATTTTTTGCAATGCGACCTCAGTCTGAACAGCCAAGTTGAATTTATCCGATTTTACATCATTGCATTTCTGGGCGTGGGTGGGAAGTTAACATCAATCCAACTGACAGCTGAGTTGAACGCAATCAGTGGAAGGAAAGGGAAGTAATAGAAGTATTCTAGATAATTCTAAAACAGAACTTTCATCTTTGTCTTGTTGATAGGATTTGGTTGAAAAGATAACGGCTCCCATTGGAAATGTACAGTACTTCAATAAACCCACACAATCGCCTCCAGTCATACTCTCATCCATGTGTGCATGTATGTGACAACGTTCGCGGAAAAGTCACTAAATACTCAGATTGCCCTGGGATTTGGTGCAAATTCTTTATTAAAAAGAAGGGAGGAATTTGGTGAGATTCATCGTTTGGTGCAGGAGCTGAGGCTCTACTATCACCCCTCTGGACCTAATGTAGTTTTTTGTGAAGCCAACACCCAGCCAGAAGAGGCAGAGGAGCAGCTTGAGAGCCCATTTAACCTAGAACGTATCTAGCCATGTGCCTGAGTGTGTTCAGTTGTTTCATTCAAAAGGACACTGGATATGCTATTCAATGATTAATGTTCTTCAATGTTTTCTTTTCTCAATCTCATTCTGAATCCTTTAAATGTCTGAAAAAAATTATGAGAGAATAAGGTAAACTGTGTGCGAAATGACACCTTTGGTGTGATGGGAATTGTTGAGTTGTCATTGTTTAGAAAAATATTATTTTGTGAATTAATCTGTGTTAAAATCATTCCAGATATGCAAGGGCTTTTACAATCACCCATAAAATTGGAGGTGTGGAAAATACGAAGATCTTCACTTTTGTTCTCGATATTGATTCGCAAACTCGGCTTCAAATTGTGTATACCCAGCCACAAATCTACACATAGTATTGGTTATTTTCAGTCAAATACTTTTAGTTGTTGAACAACAACAAAATTTCTTAAGCATAATCATACTTCTATTTTTAATAGTAGTGGTGATTTTTACAGTTGAAACATTTCAACATGAAACATTTTACAGTTGACACATGTTCATTTCAATACATTGCAATGACGATAGAAAACTGCAATGATCTAAGTTTTCCAGAAATGCAATACTGTTTTAAATCAGACTTTCAAGTTTTCTTGAGAAAAATGAAAACACAGTTTGAACATAAAAATTCTTTTTCATTGCTTTGTAAACTAGATTTTGTCCTAGCGGAAGTGTAGCTGTGGGCTTTAAGAATATCACAGTAAACAAACACAAAACCACTATGATCTATTTACAATCAGTCGTCCTGAGGTCAAGTCTTTAATGATCATACTCAACGAACAAACAAACCTAACTCACCTACAGCCAATCGCTCAATGCCACGATGCCTCACACCTCCTCGTATTAGCCCTTTGATCGATCTCTGTGAGAGTTTATCTGCTCTGTGGCATTGGCTCTGAAGCATTCGTGGTTTAAAGTGCCTCCAGCGGCAAGATTTGATGCTTCGCAGGATCTGCCGCAGCTCTGAATATGAAGTGTTAGAGTTTTGGGATGAAGAAAGAGAGTTCCGTGATGTCTGAGAACGCAATGGAGGAGACAAGGAACGGTCCAGATCTAAATCCGAATCCAGAGATTGAAATAATCCATCCAAATCTGAATAGGCCCGGTCCAGAAGAAATCTGCAGAGGAAAATAAATGGGATTCATTCACTTGCAATATTTGTAAATTTATACAAGATAACTGAGTCTCTGAATCAAATTACAAGTAAAATGTACATCAATATGACAATAAATACATCACATAAACATAGACCAAGAGTTCAATAAATTAAACAATACATTCATTGAATAATATTCAATGTAGGGCTCCAACAAATGACTATTCCCACAGTTGATTAGACATTAGCTTTAAATATTCGATTTGCTGGTGTTTGAAGCATATCCTCATTTGAAACCACTGACAGTCTGTGCTTAATTTTATTAACACGGTATCACAACAGCACCATTTTTAGCATATAAACACAACAATCGATCGTGTTAAATATGAAGCATTTTAAAATTGCAGGATTCAATGACTAACCATCTGTTTTCAGTTAAGAATTTGATATAATCTCCCCAAGTTAGAAGCAAATTGAGCTGAATGAGACAATGTGCATTTACTTCGTGACACTCTTAAAACAAAACCATGCAAACGCAACCATCAAAGATATTAAATACAAAGTGTTTCAATACAACATGCATACAGATTACTCATCTGTTTTAACTTTTTTTTATTTAGCCACCTGCTGTTTGAAAGCCTTTTTAGTGTTCAAAGTTCATAAGTAGTTCTAACAAAGTTTAAGCATCCCTACACAGACACCCTCACATAGAAAGATATATCACATGAATCATTGCAACACACTAAAATTTTTTATAAAAACCTGTGTTGTTTCCCAGTCATCCGTTTAGCCAAGATGTTTTTCTTTTAAGATGCTCATTCATGTCTTTCCGTGAAACAGACGCTCTGCCTTAAAAATCTTACGTAACGACCTTTTTCATGTTATTTAATATGAAAGGCTGTCAAGCTTTTGATATTTCCCTTTTATCCATTGTTGTTAGATTCTCACACATGTTTGTGTAATTCGATGTGTCAGATTATGCCGATCCAAATCTGTTCTGAAGACCTAAAGTGGGCAAGGTGAGTAGTGGAAATGAAATCGTAGTTTTTGATGGTAACATTGATTAGTTGTTTCAGCCCTAACTTATTGTCTTGTTTACCATATTTTTTACTTCCATGTATATTCACCATAAGTACGTAAATATAAATATTGCATAAAATCAAAAAAACAAATCGAGAGGAGAGTAAACCATACTCTTTTAATTACAGCAGACACATTTCTTTAACAATTAATTCTCTGTTGCATTTGGGTCCAAAAATTGGAAACAGCTTATTTAATAAATTGATTCATTAGTGTGGATAAATCAATTATTAAATTATTATATTTTGAAAGATTTCCTGTCTATTTTTTTGGACTGTGTCTACAAGAGGAAAACGCTTGCCACACTATACTTAATATATCTTACACTTAATAACCAAAAATATCTGCTTATTTAATTGATTTAATAAATGCATTTAGTGTTAAACCTACATTTTTATCTAGTTTAGTCTGATGTTTACACAGTTTAGCATATAACTGAAACTAATTCAACCTTTTTTCGCCTCAAATTTGTATTATTTACAGCGACTAAAAATAAACTGTGATGAACACAGCTTCATATAGGATTAGGCTCAGACAATTTACCTTCCACCACGCCCTACTCGTCGCCGTGCCAACCCAACACAGCAACGGGGGATAGTAAGGGTTGTAAGAGAAAACTGGAAATGTTGGTCACATAATACTTCAGACCTGTCAACGTGCTCACCCAAACAAACCTGTGGGAACAAAATCCTTCTTTATACAGCAGAAAAGCCTTTCAGAATACAAAAAACTTTAATGAAGGTAATTTTTTGCTACTATTTTGTTTGTTTTCACTGCAATGCGATGTATCCAACTGCAATGAAGCCAACAGAGATCAGCTGGAATTCATTGGCTGAGTGATTACAGCTGAAGTAAACCAAGATATCTCTTTGATTCATTGATACTAAAACTTAAAAGTGGGTATATTTAAGAGCATGGCTACCCGAGTGACAGAAACAAACAAACATTAAGAGTATTAGGTTATGTTTGGCAATCTACGTCTTACCGATTTTCCATTTATCTGGATGTTTAGTTTGACATCAGACATTCATTAAAGAATAGTGAAGGGAGCTATAACATTGATCACTAATTGGTCAAAAATGCTTTAAATTGTTTTTAATTATTCAAAATGGGTCCATCCGGGTGACAGACTCGCGTGGGGCCGGGTGACATTTAAGCAACCAATTTTTGTGGTGCTTAGGTTTATAGCTTGGGTGATTTCATGAGATCCTGTCTGTAACTTGGGTCAAGCAAGGCTGCTTTGCATCTCAACCTCATGGTGGCGTTATTGATATTTGTCTTTGATCTGCTCTACTCCCCACAGCACTTCAGACGTCGTCTTTCATTTGGTCTAAGTTAAAGTATTGCTAGATAGGTGAATGTACTCCTGTTTACTATCCTCTACGCCACTTTAATGACACATATTACTCTGCAGTGCCAGAGTCCCACGAACAAAGTGGTAATTTCTGTGTAACTTATATTTATTTATGTTATGTTTTTGTTATTGGTAAAACAAAGACCTAGCGGGCAGGCTTCAAATAATTAATTCATTATGAATTAATTATACAATATAACAAGAATCTATTATCTCACTTTGTTACATAATAGAGCAGAAGTGTTAACATTTCTGTGAAATTGAAGAAAAACTGTGGAGGAGAGAAAATGATGAAGGGGTTTGGATGAAAAGAAGCATGAGGTGTGGGATACGGGGTCAGATATCAACACTTACAGTGTGATAAACACATCCTTCTCTCCGCCTGAAGCTGAATGCTCCATCCGGCTCACTCTCTTCCTCAGCCTCCGATGACGCCGAATGACTCTGGACAATAGAAACAGCATGGAAGAAAATGTAGAGATTGGAATTACATAGAAACAAATTAGTTAAACAGGCATCTACCTAAAATGTTTGGGATGGATTCAAATATCTCACCTACTGTAATCTACATAAAGATATCTAAACTCATCTACGCTGTCCAATTGTTATTTATCAACCAAAACTCAAAAGGCAAATTTCTAATCAGCCAACACATGGCAGCATCTCAATGCATTCATACATGTAGACATGGTGAGGACGATCTACTGCAGTTCAAAGTGAGCATCACAATGAGAAATGATTTCGTGACTTTGAACATGGCATGGTTGTTAGTGCCAGAGAGGCTGGTCTGAGTATTTTAGCAATTGCTGATCTACAGAAATCAAATACAACTATCTTGAGGGTTTACAGAAAATGTCAAAGACAAAACATCCAGTCAGCGGCAACTGTGAGTGCAAATGGCTTGTTGATGCGAGAGTTCAGAGAACAATAGCTAAACTAGTTTGGACCGATAGAAAGTCCATTATAATCTGTTAACGTCGTAAAAACTAACTAAGAACTTGTTGATTTAAGCTCTTTTGGAAACAAGAAAGGAAGCTGTATTTAAACTTTGTCCATTTAATTCACAATATTTGGGAATTGCTTGGACACGCAATGCACCTGTAAATCATTTGTGGAAAGCAGGCCTGGCGGGGGAGAGTGGTCATAGGAGGCTTGGTCACAACACTACTTTACATTTACAAAATTTATAAAATTAGAAGTGGAGCAAAGCAGAATTATAGATAGATGGATTAACTGAAGAGCTTCTACTCAATGATGCTCGCAAGTATTTCACAACCTGGTGTAATTATAAAAAAACCCTCACAAAAGTGTGTTATATGGAATGCTAATTTGAGAGTTATGTCTCATAAAAAAATAACACAGGAGGAGAGAGATCACAATTTCAATGCAACAAAAGGCAGGCTCCCATTGGGTGCATAATTTTAACACATTCATGAAACCACTCACTGATTGGATGGCTGATAGTTTTTAGTCTTTTTATTAATTGAAACCTAGTGAAATCAGCCTGTTTTGAAACAATGACAAGAACACTGCAACTAGGGGCTTTCTTTTGTTATAGAATATTTAATCATTGTAATTAATTATCCAATAAGATTGAGTTTGTATGTGCCCATGTTTACTTGGGATGGAACAGGAAGTGACGTAGAGGGGCAGGATTTATACTGATCTCAAGGGATAACCAATTTTGGGTCTCTTCCTCCTGGCTCTACTCACAAAAGGGCTGTTCACTTTCTACTCTGACCTCTCATATCTTTCTCTCTCTTCTCTCCCTTTCTCCATGATGCTTGCAATGTGATCACATGCTTCATTGATATCAAGGTATGATCTTAATGTAAAATAGCTGTTTGCGGCTGGGTTCATAAATCATGTCTCTTGAGTACTAATTTCCAGCACACTTTCAAAATTTGTTTTAATATTTTTTCTTGTTGAAAAAAATTAAATGGTTCTGGTTAGTCTTAGCAGCAGATGCGCTTCCAACGGCAACCCACCGGGAAACATCCACATATAATCATACATTATGGACAATTGTTTTTACCCAATTCACTTACACTTACATTTACATTTACATTTATGCATTTGGCAGACGCTTTTGTCCAAAGCGACTTACAGAAGGGGAAATCGCCAATGCCCCTGGGATTGATCCCAGAACCTCATACATGCAAACCATGTGCTCTACCACTGACCTACACCCCACCCCCCACTTACACTGTATGTCTTCGGACTTGAGGGAAACTGGAGCAATTGGAGGAAACCCACGTGATCACGGGGAAAACATGCAAAGTCCACACAGAAATGTCAACTGACCCAGGCTTAAACCAGTGATCTTCTTGCCGTGACGCCCAAAACATATTTACTAGGGTTTTGTGAGACTTTGTGGTATCAACCATTAAAAGTGCAGAAGCAATACATTGGTTATCTTCTTCTCAGAGAGAAACAATATTCGAACAGGTATTTGCAGTGTGAGTATTTGTACCTGTGAGGAGGGCTCTTCATCAGAACTGGGGAAGTCATACTGGTTGAGGTCTTTAGAGGTGAACAGGAAGGAACCAGGGTGCCTTGGGGGAGGCAGAGTTCTGGGCTTTTTCTCAGATTTCCTCTTCGTTCTGGCCACCTCTGTTCTCCACTCCTGAGAATAATTAACATACAATGTTCAAATTCACATTAAAAGCTCCTGTCAATGTTTAGTGTGTTTTGTTGTAGTGATTAGAAAGCCTTTTGTGCAAACTGTATAGTAGCAAATAAAGTACTGAATAAACAAAACATTAATAGTTGAAAGGTCCATTATAAGGTACATAATAAGTGCCATTGGTCCGAGGCATTAATTTTTTGGGGGGTTTCAACAGTCCACATCCCAAAGTTCTCACAATCCACAATTATTTTTACCTGTAGACATTTACATGATTTACCTGTAATCATGTCAAACCATTGCTTTCTGATCAGTCTTGCTCAAGCTATTTACATAACGCAGATATTATAAATTCCCTTCGGACAAACTGTTGAAAAATGGCAGTTGTCAACTCTGATCAAGTCTTTTATAGTCAATGGCTTAATATTGAGTGAAAAGCAAGAAGGATACGAAAAAAAGACTGGAGTAAAAGTTTGAGTAGAGTGGTAACATTAATTATTTATTCTAAAATTCAAAATTAATTACTTGCTTCGGCATCAAATATTAAACATTCACCTTGATCTTATAATCTCTGAAGTCCATGTGATCCTGGAGGCGGTAATAACTGCTGTTGGAGAAGGGGATTATGGGAATCTTGTAAATTGGTTTCACCATAGCTAGTGCTTCTGCCATCACATCTGAACCAAAGTCTGGCAAGGTGTTTCTGAAAAAAATAAATAATAATAATGACAGTCACTAAATTAAAATAAATAAATAAAAATAATAATCTACTTAGCCTTTTACAATAAAACTGTTATAAATATTCAATACATGTCTCAAGCTGTATTCAGACTCTTTCCATTTTTGTAATCCTACATTCTTTTTCTGGGAGTTCAAAATGGCTTGATGATCATAGCGCCACCCACTGATTCATTCTGGATCAGAGCGTGATGATCTTTTTGGTCCAGAAGTGCACGAGTAGAAGACCCGCACAGAACAACAATGTAGACAAAGTGTGCTCTTGGCATTCCAGAGCCAAATGTCTTACCAAAGAATAAAAATATTGGCCAGACAACTGGTAGTATAGCAATAAGTACAGTTTTAGCAGTGGCTAAGCTTACATTAAGAAATAAATTATGAAACATTACCCCTATTACTACAGCTGTATCTGTAATCAGAGCAGTGAATAATTTGTAATGAATAGTGAATAAAATCAGGAATAAAAACTGTACTGTACACTAGTGCTGCAGGCAGCTATCGACTTTTTGAAAATAGATTAATCTAGCACTTTAATCAATCGATTATTCGAATAACAGGATGATATATATCTATTTTTGATCATCTGACCTGAATGCAAAAAAGACAACTAAAGATTTAAAGGGGTATAATTAAAAAACAGATACATTTGTTTATTACAAAAGATTTCATTGTGTTAATATTTTTTATTAGATCAAAATGCAGTCACATAATAATATAAATAGCTCTAATATACTCATAGCACATATTTTACAAAAATATTAATGTAGCTCCAAAAAAACATACAACTCAAGTATTATGCCAAATAAATAAATAAATAAAACAAGTGACAACAAACATGTGAAGGTTGTAAAATAGGGGGTTGTTTGAATAAAGCGTCTAAAGAACATTAGTTTTTCCATGTTCTTTATGCTTGAATTATTTCACACTTCCACCGTTTTCTCTGGGTATCTTACTTCTAACCCTCACTTTTGTGAGCCATCAAACTATCATGCGTCTCTTGTGTTTGAATTTTAAATGTGTTTGAAAACAGACACAATGTGTTTACGGTTAGCAGGATGCCAAACGAAGTGGTGTGAAGCGATTTCTTTGTAATCGAATAATTCAATTAACTGTTGCAGCCCTACTGTACACACAAAAATTAAACACAATAAACCCCAAGCATAAAATATATAAATGACTTGATTTTTCATTATTCAAGCTTAAATCTTTTTTGATGTCGTGTCCTTGAAAAATCATACCGTTGTTTATCATCAAGCCCAGTGTGAATAAATCTATCATTAAAGACTGTAGCGCATTTACACGTATAAACACAAATTACCCAACACATATCGATGATTAAATGTGACACATGAATAATAAACATTATTCTGTGCCCTTTACGATCAAGCAAGGTGACCAGTAATTGCTCAAATGCCTATATAATACTAGCCCCCTTAATTAGGGTACACAATGATGCCTGAGCCAATTAAAAGACAACAGGTTCTCAGCATGCACACATGCATAGACAATAAGAAACAATTAGTAACATACATGGTGTACAAAGGTTGGAAATACTCAGAGTAGGGTTATGTGAGATGGAAATTAATCACAAGCAGTCACTTGCATCAAAGAGTTAGAGTTTACCTCTTCTCCACAATTTCCAGCGTGAGGTGAAGCAGATCATGCTTGCTCTTCTCTCGTTTTTTGATCATCTCCAGGATGCTGACGGCATGGCTCAGATCTCTTCTTAGCTTGAGCATCTTCTCATAGGACGCCTCATCATTCTTACGGTTCTGGGGCGCAATTAAACCAACATAATTTAAATATGGTCACGCTACACTTTGCAATTCCATTACCTTAAGCAACAACCCAAAAATCATAACACAGCTCTATGCTAATAACTCTAAATGTCTTTCCAGAAATCTCCATTCTGTATATTTCCATTAAACCAACCTTTTGAGGCATATAGGCTTAATGACAAAAGTCCCAAGCCCTTTTCTGGAACATAAGAGTTCAATATTAAGACAATAAACATTTTTGGTGACAATGCAGTACTTAATTAGTAACCTCTTCACCTTTTGCAGTTCCTTAAATACTTTTGGAGACAGAAAAAATCTAATAATATCTATCATAATATAATTACATGTTAAAATGATGCAAAAGAGCTTTTATTTAATTGATAAATCCTATTGATCAGACTCAGTTCAAATTGTTACAAAGCTGTTGTTGCTCAAGGGCTGATGGATATGTATTTGGTAGTGATTATTGTATATCTCCTAATAGAGAAGCATTCTAAATTAGAAATTCGCTTCACTTGACAGCAGTGGAATATAAATCAATGGTGCTCTTGTGTTTGAGGGAGTTTAGAGTGAGGTAGGATTGTTTCACAAAGGGCTTCAGGAAAGTTATAGATTCCAATTCTTGGTCTAAACAAGGTTTTAGAAAATCCATACAAAAGCAGTGTTCCCAACAAGATAAGGTAAACCTAAGCTCCTTAACTCAGTGGTTCCCAATGCTCTCGGAGTACCAGTTTACAAACTATTTTGCACTCCAAGTACTTTTATGATGAGCAAAATTAAAATATAAGAGTATAATAAATGTACATATGTATGCGTGCGTGCGTGCGTGCGTGTGTGTGTGGGTACAGAGCACTAAAGACAATCAAACTCATTATTGTTACTCCAGAAAGGCAGAACAGCAGATTGACAGTGACTGCAGGGAGGGGCCTGTGATTTCATTGTACTAGCCCAGTATCCTTTAAGAAAAATCAACCAAAGGGCTACGGGTCTCGGATACCCTGCAGTCATGGCTGATCATGTTTTTTTTTTTCACCCACACAAAGAAATAACAGCCGTCTGCATCACAAACCACCAACAGGCATTCAAGCACCAGAGTACCAACAGCCACTGCATTAATGGATACTGGAATACATGAACTCACTTGCTATTCCACTGGTAAAATCTACTATAACCAGCTTGTCCATTATCGTGCTTTAGCTGCTCTTGCTCACACCACTAGTCTAGAAAAGCTCCTGATTGGTTGGCACGGCTGTGACTATATGCCAAAGTTCAAATATTTCCCCATTATCTGCACTGCTTTAATTTTTAGCACAGCAGATCCCACAATACCCACTTTGCTTTCCCAGTATGGATTCAAGATTGCGTCTTCCCCTTAACATGTGAATTAGTCACACAATGCAAGTCTAGGTCTTAATGTCTGTGTTAAAGACACAGAAGTAAGAGAACACTAACCTTCCTTGTTTGCATTTTCTCCGTCCTGCGCCTGAATGCCACATAGGGGTCGCTCATTGTGGATCCTTCGCGTTTCTCATGTCTTATGCAGGGGGCCAGGGATCCTCTCTTACCCAGTTTCCTCTTCCTGCTCCAGTACTCAAACACTTCCAGAATGAGCTCGTCCTCCTCCTTCAGTAACCTTTTAGCTTCCTGAAGGCTTAGTGACTGTAGAACGAAGAGAAAAGCTATTTAATAACCTATGACACACAAATGTATACAGGACTTTAAATGTCTATCCCACATGATATCTGTTACTTGAAGATTTAAGTACACCACAGAACAGCCTATCCAAATATGAAATCAAATTTGCCATCAATAGAATGCACTAAGGTTACTAAATTCCTATGTTCTCCTTTAGATCTTATTGTAATTTGTAAGGTGGAGATGTGAATAACCTGCAGTCCGCTCCCTTTCTCCAGCCCATCAATCATCTCCTCGAACTGCAATGCCTGCACCTCAAGCCTTTTTTTCAGCTTATTTACAAAAACCTCATCCTCGGAGTCAAGATCATAATCCGGCTGATCCCTATCCAGACAGAAAGCTGTGGAAAGAGAAAGAGAGAGAAAGCGAGAGAGAGAGAAGTTTAAAAACTGAATAAAAAAATTCTCTCAGATTGCCTAGAAAACCTGGATCCGATAACCACAAAGCCTGGCCAGTTTACACAATTACTAGGGAGCATCCAGGGTGGTCGATATACCAGAGTGATGTTAGCTGTATAGGGTGCTATTGGAAACAATGGAGGCGATATTTCCCTCATTCTTTTGGGTAGCAGACCTTCATCTTCAGGAGCTTTTAATTTGTAACATTTCTCCATTTACTGAAGTTTAATTACTTTGTGCAAACATTTCCAGATGTACTCACGTTGTATGTTAATGAGCTGTTTTGGCATCTTGAAGTCTCCAGGGTAGAGTGAGTCATAGTAGGCAATGTCACTCTCTGCCTCAGGTACGGGGATCACCATATTATCTCTCTTCTCTCCAAAAACCTGTTGTGCTGATATCGCCCTCTGAAGGTGATGTTCCTATAGCAGCCATAAAGAGTACATTTGACTTTTTCACAAAATTTCATGATTTAAGGGTTTGGAGTTAAGGGCCGTGCAACAATTATTAGGTATTTTTAGGCCAATATTCAATATAGATTAATATTTATCTGCGCAATCTGATTTATTTAAAACTTATTAAGCATGTTATGTGTGATGTCTCGGACACAATGTTAAATAATACAAACTGAATAATTCAAGTGGCACTAAGTCACGGTGGCGCAGTGGGTAGCATGGTCGTCTCACAGCAAGAAGGTCGCTGGTTCTAGGCTCGGCTGGGGCAGGTGGCATTTCTGTGTGGAGTTTGCATGTTCTCCCCGTGATCGCGTGGGTTTTCTCCGGGTGCTCCGGTTTCCCCACAAGTCCAAAGACATGCGGAATAAGTGAATTGAATAAGAACGATTGCCCATAGTGTTAAAGTGTGAATGTGTGTGTGAATGTTTCCCAGCGATGGGTTGCGGCAAGGAAGGGCATCCGCTGCGTAAAACATATGCCAGAGAGTTGGCGGTTCATTCCGCTGTGGCGACCCCGAAAGGGAATAAAGCCGACATGAAGATGAATGAATGAATAATTCAAGAATATAGGAATGAAAAAAATTAAGCAATCACAAAAAATTATCAATCGATATACACACACGCACACATTTAATAGTGAATTTTTAGTTTAGCATATTTTTTATTGATTTGTTGTTTTTGTTTAGTTATTTACATTTAACACCTGGAACCTATCAATCACCACTGTAAGGAATCTGATTGGTCCACATGGCTTTTGACTCCAACCTCCGAGCTGTAAAACTGTCGACAAGGTTTTTGATAGATTGGAAATACACTGGTGTGGATGGGATTTTGATGGAGGAAAACTAGCTTTTAAAAATACCTGCTTATATGTGAAAAAGTCCTAAGATTATACAGTTGTGTTTGCTATTGCTCTTATCTGACGTTTTTTTTTTCATCAAAATGCATATCTTCTCACAACACCAGTTAAAAAACTGTCCTCAATAAAACTATTATGCAGGGAGCAATTATCAAAAGAAAACAAAGCAAAACCAGACTTGATTTGAAAATGTCCTCAGAGTCTGAATATACTCCAGATTGCAAACTAACTGACCCTGTCTAAAGAAAAGGCTACACAAGAAAACTTTTTGATTTCACTCAAAACAACAATACACTTATTAGCATCATCTATGGAAAATAACTTTTGACACTTAATTTCAACAGTTAGATCCTGTCGTAATGTGGTTTTCCAAGCGTTTAATCTGTATGCAGCGAGAGGCCAGTACACAAGGTTTTCTTCCCAAAACCTTACTTTTATTGTGCCACCAGTGATCAACAAAGCAAAATCAGTATAAAACATAAACAAACCAGAAAGGTCTACAAACAAAACACTTGAGCTCCAAACCATAAATAAACAGATGCTGAACAGCAAAACCTAAATAAAATTATACTGTGAGGACTCCAGAATAAACTAATTAGATGCAGTCAATTGGGGTTCTTTCTCTCATAAACAATTTTGCACAAAATGCAGGAAGACAGCAACACACCTCTCCTCTCCTCTCCTCTCCTCTCCCACTGAAACCAGACCCTTAAATATGTCTGGTTTCTCAGCATGCCAATCAGAGCCAAACCAAACACAGGTAAGTTAACAGATTACATTTATAAAAAAAAAAAAACCTTGTAATGATCAGCACAATACACAACATAGTTCAAACATATTATAATATGTACAGTCAGCATACCTATTCAACAAGATAATGTTTTATGAATAATACAATTACATTAGGATATCTAAAAATGAATAGTAAATTAAGCTTTTCCCACTTCTTTCTTTCAGGTTAAAACCTTCCAGCATCAGCCAATCAGGATGGCCCACATCAATACAACATGGCGCTTCTGCAGCCCAATCCATTATTAAAGATTAATAAAGTTCTGTCAGTGGGTTTAGTTTATTGACTGCCAAAAAAAGTCTTACAGGACAATGAACCTGTGAACATTGTCACAGATCCATACTTTCCCTCAAAATATGGATACAAGCAATTATCACTGGCACCTCTGAGCCCGATAGTCCCTGGTTCAAGTTTGTTTAGGGTACTTTCAGTGAAGTTTAAATATTCTCCACAAGGCTATGTGGGCTGCCTCTGGAAAATGTGGTGTGCTACCACAGTCCAAACACATGCATGTAAAAAAAAATATAGTGACTATAAGAATGATGGCTGCAGTAGGACACTGATTAAAGGTGGTCTTTTCTATTTTTTAACTGCCTTCTGCACTGGAGACCAGCGTAATCAGCCACTGCAATTATAAGGATAAAAAATGTGCATAAATTGTAAATATAAACATTAACTCAAGGTGTTGACAGTGATGAATTTGTGATAATAAACTTCTGTGGTTTTGACCTATTAATCCTGCACCACGCGATGAAAATGACACTTTACAATGGAAGCAGTTTGTTAATTTTAAAAATAACTAATTACTTAACAAACTATTCCTTTTAAATTGTTGTTTCTAAAAACACAATACGTCTATCTATTACACACAAAAAACGTGCTATAAGCGTTGGAAAATTTTGCGTTACAAAAATAAAAATTATGATAAAAAACATAATTTTTTTAATAACTTTTTTTTTATAAAAAGAAATTGGCCAAATCGGATTGTTGCTTCAATCTAGGAATAATACGCCTCTTATAATTTCAATAAATTACAACAAATTCATTAAGTCATTCTGCGTATTATATATATATATATATATATATATATATATATATATATATATATATATATATATATATATATATATATATATATATGATAGTACACATATAAATATTCATAGTTATTGATTTTAAAAAGTAAAAGGAGAATTTATTATGCTGTTTGATAATATATTTTATATCATGCAATAATTGGAGCTTAATTTTTGTTAGAATGAGATTCAATAAAAAAAAGGAAATGTTAAAAATATTCGTCCACAATTTCTTTGTTTTAGCCACAATTAGTTTTACACAGTTCTTTTAATACAGTTTTTCCTAATGTATTGAATATAGTACAAGAAAATCCGATTTTAGAATAGAAAAATGCTGGATCTTGTAACAGCGGGAACTGTCCCCACCTGCCGGCTATTTATGCTTACTGCATGAGAAAAAAATCTATCAAAATGTCCGAGTAACTGCGGTCACACGATTCCTTCGTATTTTGGTTCATAGCCAGCCTTAAACTAAGGGACACAAGTCGACTCGCACCCCAATCAGACAAAAACACCTGATATTTTATCAAATGCGCTATTAAAAGCCCACAAAATGGTCAAACCTACCGCACATGGTCGGCCATTTTGTTCCGTTCCATGCGCAGATTGCCAGAAAAAAATACTAAACAGGATCTCACAAACAAGTGAGCGGGATGGAATGAACCGTACCAGTTCCTCGTCCTTCTCCATACCGGTGGGCATCTGTGGCACAGCGCGGTTGATGGAGGCGAACTCGTGCAGGTCTGGCAGGTCCTCGCATCGGTACACGGGCAACGGTTTGAGAGCGTCCAGCGCCCGCGCCCTGAACGACAGTTTACTCATTTTACTCCTGAAAAATATCCGATCCCCTCACAGTCACCCACAAACACGTCAACGGTCTCATGGAGGAGGGTGGAAAGGTGATAAAACACCGCTACATAAAGAGAAAGAGATTCAACAAGGAAAGGAAGGGGCGATTATGTGAGTGTTTTCGCTAGCCACCTCAGTGCGCCATTGAAAACATGGCGGACATTAAAAACTCAACTGCGTCCATACCTCCTCCCTCACCACACACTCGCAACAATATACAATACACGAGTGCCTAAAATTGTCCCAAGGAATTAATCAAGGGGTAAATTACTTTCTAAAAACACGCCAAAATAATAAATTCGATTGAAAACGACTACAGAAGTACTCTAACCTGGTCTCAAATGTGCTCCACATGGTTATCTGAGAACGATTTTTTAAGGCAGCGCTTAATATGGCTTGAATATGTAAATCTTTCTCTTAAAGTAACAAATAAATGGGAAATAATTCAATACTGCGGATTTAATTATGCGAATGTTCACAATAAAAAGTGCCACATCACGTATCAGGTAAACAATGTGTGTTTTATGTAGTGTGTAGTGTGTTATAGTGGGTTTTTGGATTTCACTGGCCAAAAGTGTTATTTTGGCTCATCAAAAGATGAATATTTGTTGGAAATGGGAATATTTTCTGTGTGCCAACAAGAAAAACCCAGCAGGGGCCGTGACCGATGTGGGAGGAACAGGAGTACACTTTAGATGACCTTTACACACCTATCCACTTTTTACAGTGTATCTTTCATTTTAAGAGCAAGTTTGTTCTCATGACTTGACTCGCCACTTAATGGATGAAATCATGAATGGATAATCATGAGATGAGAGAGAGTTGAAGACTAAAAGTGTGTTCACAGACAGAACAACCTCTGAAACACAAAGCTCATCTTTCTCGTTGTGCATTAAATAAGCAGATTAATTGCAACGTGAAAGTACAGTCTTGTTATGTGGCAACTCTGAGAGGACATTACATTTCATTATCAGAAATTTGATAAAAAAAAATGTGCACAGTGAGCTCATTTTGCGTGTTTTTGTATTTCATTAGGTGCTGACGAAACATCTTTTATAGAGGAGTCCATGCAACGTGATTCACGTGAAAGTGCAATCTTCCATTCTCTGAGATGAAGTCTCTTGGTCTATATATGCGAAGAGCTAGATCTGTTTACCCAGGGTGATGGGAGAACCTTCTTTACCGTTGAAATCGTTGTTTTGTTACATTTAGGAATGAATAAAAATCACTTGTGCTCCATCCATCTCAGTCTTCTCTATTATTTCCTCTTCACACCTCAAAAAAAAACTAAAAAAACATCCAGTTCAGGAAATGCATGCAGCTCAGAATTGGTAAATTCTGCATAGGTGTGTGAGGGCCTTAACAATGTCTGCCCTCTACTGATAAAATCAAAGATATTTTGAAGATTGCTGCAAAATAAAAAAATGTTTTATGTAATGTCAAATTCAGTACATATATGTTGATACCTGTATACACCTTAAGAGACAGTAAACAATAATTAAAATCATGGTTTGTAATTTCTAAACAATTTAACCAAAAAATAAAATGTTTTTTTATTCCGATGGTGGAAATTGATTTTGACACATACCATTGACATGACACATCTAAATAATAGATTTATATCTATTATTAGGTATTTTTAGAAATCAATTTATAATGTCCACTTGTCTTCTAGATTTGACGACAAATGTCCATAATAAACACATTTTGAATATCTGTAACTGATCCTTTTATTCCATTGTGAGAGTATGGCTCCCTCTCATGTTCAAAAGATTGTATTACATTATAAGGAAGCTCCAACTACTCGTTACTTTCCTCCTTCACTTGTTCAAAGCCCACAAGACGTTTTCGTTGCAGTATTCAATTTCAAAACAGGTTTTAATCATAATCTAGTTATTAAAAACCCCATTAAATATTAGTTTTTCCTAAACAAAATATGCCACTAATTCTGTCTCTATTGGGACAAATTGGTTGTTTTACATTCTTGACTGAAAATGATCTTATTGGTTAGTATACCAGTTATTAGCATTTGATATTTTAATTGGTTCACTTAACACATGCTTCATTAAGTAAAACAAACCATTGCTAAACAGAAATTAAGTAGTCAATGTATTAACAGTAGTCAATGTATTGAGGTCACAGCTACTAGTATCTGTTGAGTGTTTTACTCTTCAGTAAACATCAGTATGAACATTTTATATTTTTAAAGTTATGAATGAAGTTTGAAGAAACAACAGCCACAACTCATGGCAGGCTTTTAATGTAAAGTCGTTCACATTAAACTACGGCAAATTCAAACACTCCTACGTCAGACCAAATCCACAGCAACAGTTAGTTAGACCCTGGCTTATAACGTTAACGTCACATGCTTAACTCCCAAAAACCATGTCATGTAAATTCGATCATGTTACGTTTTACTTCTCTTTTGCTGTTAACTAATTTCTTTATTTAACAATTTGCTCAATGTTTTGTTTAATAGTGCTATGAAAATCAATGACATTGACATACCTTTTACAGTTTTTACATCCACAATTATTCATTCAGTCTTAGTCATTAAAAATTTTATAATAATAATAATATATAATAATTAGTTCATACATAAACAGCAGCATAAAAGATACATTGCACATATTATTTGACTTCAGTAATACAAGAGGCTAAAACTTTTTCCCTGTTTACATTCTTGTCAACTATAAAGAAAAAAACAATTTATAAGCACTGTTATAAAAAAGCCGTGTGACTTGAACATAGTGATGTCACTTCCTCTTTTACTAGTTAAGCCTTCACTCATGGGTGCTTATAGTTTCTGCTATACGCTGACATCTGTGACATTTGTGACCCAGGGCCTGAGCTTGGGGACCACCGGGGTGCCTGTGAGGCTCGAGAAGCCTGTCTCTGGAGGTTTCTGGAGATGGAGCGGTGCAGGTTCTTGTTGGAGGAGAAGGAGGCCCTGAACAGCCAGGGATGCTGCAAGGCCTGCTGGGCACTCATACGCTCTTCTGGTTCTAGTGTTAGCAGTCCAGAGATAAAACTCTTTGCCTGAGCAGAGATGGAGCTCCATGGCTAAAATGAAAGACGGAGAGAGAGGGAGAGAGAAATCTTATTTATTTAAATTTTATTTGAAAGTCTACATTTTCAATAGTATTAAAAAATCTATCGTTAATTTTCAAACTTTTTAACAAACTTGTTTCGTTGCTAGAAATATGGTATATAATGTTTCACAACAAGAGGTTGGAAAAATGGCAGTCCTAATTTTATGAAAGTAATGAGCATGATATTTCCCATAGGTTTTAGCAAGGGTAAAAAGAGCACACATTGATACACTCAAGTAAAAGTATTTCTATTTTAGTGAAAATATACTTGAGTAAAAGAAAAAGTAATCATCTACAAATAATCAAGTAAAAGTAAAATGCTGAATGCCCCAGATTTCTTATCTTTCACTGCCTTTCATCAACAATTATGCTTCCTTAGAGCACTTTTTTTGACCGGGCGACTGTTTGTAGCATGTTTCAAATATGCCGTGACCGTGCAAGTCTGTTTGATGTGGTGGATCGATTGCATTTACGGATATCCTTGGTTGTCTGGGGCGTAAAAATGGTGAGGCGGCAATTGAGGGGTTCAGACTGTGTAGATTGCACTGTTCTGACCGGTAACTCACTTAGGACAAGGCTGGCAAACTTTCAGGCCATCACCGAAGATGGTGTTGCTCCCCAGTCGGCGAGTACATGTCTCCGGCGTCCAGAGAAGTCGAGCTGGGTTGTGCGCCGGTTCTGTGCCCGTGTGCGATAAAAGTTGCGGAAAACTCACTTTGGCACACATTGTCTATTTTAGTAGTCCATCTTTGGTTGACCCAGGCTGAGATGTTGCCATACAATTGGAAGCATTACCTCAATGCACCTGTGGTCCTAAATGGCCTCTTAGGAGTCGCTGTAGATGATCTGACGTCTTCTACGATCAGGAAGCACGTGGAGGGTCTGGGAGAACTCATGATGCCTCGTAGGACCCGTAGGTCGCCTTTTAGGGCAACTAATGGTGAAATTGAGACCCTCTTGCCATCTCTGGAAGGGTATTCGGTTCCTCTGTGCTGGCATCTCGCTGGGAGCACATAGTAGTGACTACCGATACTTCAAAGAAAGGGTGGGGTGCTGTATACTGGAAGCACAAAATCTCAGGGTTTCAGACAAAGAAGCACATTTCCTTCAGCATAAATTGTGTTATGCTATTTGCACTCTTCCTAGCAGTAAAGCAGGTGAGTATAATGCTGCAGGTGAGACACCCTGTAATTATTTAATACAGAACAACTGCAAGGCAAAATACGGTACTTTCCCGGCCTAAATAGGACTCTTGGCCAGTATGTGCTGGATGCTCTCATGTGATCCACGAAATCCCAGACATATAACGTTAGAACCACATTGCATAGATCAAAACTTGTGTCAATCCATTGTGTGGGAAAGCTCTGTAGAGACACGGGAGCATACGAACTCCAGATGTCTATGGTGAATGAAACATGCGGTAAAATGGCTGCTAGAGCTTTCTCTGTTAAACAGTGGTGAGACAGAAATTCAAATTGGGGTTCGACGTGCAGTAATATCCTGCGTCTTCGCATTGTCATGGAGCTTTTTTCTCCTTTTTCTCTTCACACTCACCTGCAGCGTGAGCATTGCTTTAACCAATAGCATCTCTGCAACAGTGATGACGTGCTGCACGTGTTGCTGTTTTTGTAGAGAATTAAAAATATTTATATACAAGATCATAAAATGACAAAATTTAAACCGAGTCCAAATCGGGAGGTAACTTCTGATTCCGATCCAGTCTGAAATCACGTGATCGAGCCCTCTTTTGATCACGTGATTGAATCGGGACATCTCTAAATTATACTACTGAAAGTAAAGTCATATTTTACAGATTCAGAGTCAGATGTTACTTTGAGTGATAATGAGTAACACAGAAGGTATTGGCCAGGCTATCCATAATTTTAAGTAGAAATAACAATTGCAAGTCTTTAACTTTTGCTTTTAAAGCCAAAAGGGCTTTTTAACGGTTTTTACAATTACACAAGGTTATCTGAAAATGGAATAAAAAACCTGGAGAGTGTTAATAAAAATTAGAGTGTAACGTTGCGTAATAATGAGGGCAATCTCTGGGCTAAAAATGTGAGGGTGTCAGATGTGTCAAATGAAGGCATGTATGCATCAGAGCTAGTCTATTCTCCAAGCTGAGCAAGAGCTCTCTCCAGCTCTGATCCTCAGCTTTGAGGGGGAAAAAACTCCAGATTTGTCATTAAAATGTAAGTAGCTGGTTAGGATCAGCAGCTGCAGCATCAATGTTTTTAAATCCAAAATGACAGCCTTTTCATTTAGTGAAGCATACATTCTTGAAATGTTATTTTTAAGATTAATTGTATCTCTCAAATATTCAAGAGTGAAGTGAAAAACACCAATAAATAAATAATGCCTTTTTTATTCCAAAGAAAAGACAACCAAATACAAATTTAAACCATTTCTTACAATAGGTTTTCCTGCTCTCTAACCAACAATTAAACATTGACTCAGTGTCCAAAAGTTCAAGAGCATCAATATTGGTAATGCTATTTCCCCATATTCTTGATTCCAGTCTGAGTAGCAGGGTTATAGCCTCTTCAAGAGAACGCTAATTATTGTTCTGCGCCATTGCACTTGTAATTTCATGGCTCTGGAGCTGAGAGGGATATAAGACTCTGTTTGTTTGTGTGTTTTTAGTTTGAAGGTGATAAAAGTCCTGTGGTGAAGTTCCTTCTTAGATCATCACTCCATGTTCACACACTTAAATAGTTAGTGTATAGTGGAAGTGTAAGCTATTAGCCTGATCTCAGCAAACCCCTGGCCCCCTCCAAAACGCACGCACACACACGTGCGCGCACGCATGCACACACACACACACACACACATATTCGCACTTGCACATCAACAGATATCCTTAGGGTACTTTCACTCACATGAGGTCTGAAATTAGTTTACCCTGGTAAATGAGTTATACCCTTACCTGAACACAACAACACTTGCAGATGTGTTTGATGGAAGGCACATGCAGATGAGATGGAGGTGCGAGGTGTTACTTCCATAAATGTATTTGTCTTTCTAATATAGTTTTTCTTTTCTTTATTATAATTAGTTCCACTCATATGCAGAGATAGCAACCGCTTCTACCTGACTCAACTGGTCCACACATGTCTTGATCGGAGGAAGGTGGTGCAGTGGATTTTTACGCCTCAGTTTGGAGCTGGATTGTGTGTTTGTGTGAACTCAAAACTATTTACATATATACTGGTTTGTGTGTGTGTGCGCGTGCATTATTTGCCACATCACATCAAAGATTAACATCATAATAGAAAACAGGTAAACATTTTTGAAGTTCAACAAAGCGAAACACTATTCGTTTGAATGTATTTGTAATTAAAAAGGCAGTGTTAAGCTATTTAATTTAATTTCTTATGATCAAGTACAGCCCAAGTGGGAAAAATTATTTGGATTGTGACAGAGTGTTTAAAACCTTCCTTTGGAACTAGTTTGGATTTGATTAGTACGTTTTTTATATTTTAAAGCTGTATTGGAATTACGCTATCAATTTCTTCTGGAAGTGTGCAACCAATCTCACACAAGCAGGAAATTGAACCCCATCGCCCAGTGAACCCTCATACTCAATAAGCACTTTTTAACAAGCTCAAATACAGAAAATCTAGATTGAGGACATCAAGGCAGTTTAAATAATCAGTTTAGCGATAAACACTGAACAAAAATGAGTCAAGTAACTCACCACACGTAATTGCTGCAGCTGTGCTTCATTTTGCCAATCAGATTCAGGGTTAAATTCTGGATCATATATGTATGGCTGGATGTAATTTGGATGTAATCAGCCATAGTTTCATTAAGCTAGTTTTATTTATATGAGTTGTGATCAATTGTGTATCAGCAGCTGTGTGCGTCTGTGGTGTCTTTATGCACATGGACACAGCCCCATTAGTTCTGCTACTTCTGGAAAACTTTGTAAACCTATATTTATTTTATAAAACATCCCAAATTGTATTACTTTTTGGAAAAAAGAAAGATGCTGTAGTACTCTAAAGATGCTTAAGTGTAATATGAGATTGACCAAAACATGATTTGTTATTGACTCTTAAAGAAGAATAATTACAAAATATTTGTAGAATAATAGCATAGATGATAGAAGTGTCAGGATGGCTTTGTGATAGTGCTGTCAAAATTGACACCTTAACACATGAGATTAATTTGAATTGTATAATGCGTTAAAAACAATGCGGTTTCAGTTTTTCCACTTTCCTGTTGTGGTGAACATGCTTGGACACGTTACAGAATGGACACATTTGCAGCACATGACACACATCACACTCACGGGGCTTCTGTGAGCAATGAAAACTACAGAAGCATCACAGTGCACTTTGTTGAAATTGCATTCGTTCAGTCTAACTGTGTCTAAAACTGAGGGGCGGCATGTGTGGATCACCGTCTCGAAGTGGCGAGAGAATGAAAAATCAAGAACACTTACGATGCTTGTAACGTGTTAGCTGCCATGAGACTAACTTTACTTCCATGTGAACACCTGTCCTGCACGGCCCTCATGCTGCAAAAAACGGTCAGGTTTCCATTCACGACAGGAGTTTTAAAACTGCACGGGCTAAATGTAGAGCGAGTTTGTTACATTTACATTTATGCATTTTGCAGACGCTTTTGTCCAAAGCGACTTACATTAGGAGAGAGACAATATGCAATCTGTTACACCGTCTATCTCAGCTTCTCATAATAGAATGTTAGACACTTAAAGCACAGTGCGTGGGTGTGCTTGTCCACTGTCAAGGTATGCTGCATTAAATAAAAATAAGTTCAGGGTAATGTAAAAGAAAGGGTAAAAAAAAAAGTTGAAGAAGAAATAAATGTTGTTGAACAATGTAATGTAAATAAAATAAATATTCTTCTGCTCAGTGCTATTGCCATTCTTGTGCCACTTGCAAAATTATGGATTGAACAGAGAATAATCAGCCTAAAGTTAAATTCAAACATGATTTTACCTAAATTTAAAAGGAAGGACAGCACTAATATCACATGAATAAAGATCACTACTGCAATTGTTCCAAGGTTTAAAGACCTAAAGTTTCTTCTCAAAGATGAAAGGAATTAGGTTTCACTAAATCAGCTGTTAAAAATCTTGGAAAACAAGAGTCAAAGACACCACAAACTAACAGCCAGGAAAGAAGAGAAGCAAAAAGTTAATTTGGAGGATATTGATGGTTTATCACATTTTGGATTTAAATAGATCCTTTGTCTTCAATTTACATTAATTATTTACATTTATAGATTTAAAAAAGTTTCACTCTTGTCATTGTGATTAATCATGATTAATAAAAAAATGTGCGATTAATTATTTTTTTATCGATCGACCGCACTACTTAGTAATCATAATTTTTGTATATGTTGTTTTCCTGTATCGATTCCACTGGGGAAAAAAGTCTTCTGTGTCACTTAATATAAATCATGTTTGAATGAAAAAGCTTGATAAATGTGACAGGTTGTATTGTAAAAAAAAAGGTGCATATGTGATTAAGGACCTTTTGAAAGGCCCTTGGTTACATACAAAAACAATTAATTAGTGATGAAATACCATCAATTAAATGACTGGCTACATCTACTTTTAGCTTCAAAATCTTTTCAAATAGTGTAAAAACTATTGGTGAGGTTGTAGAAACCATGCAGGGCTCTGTCTGCACCATGATATAATGTCCTCATCAAACCACTAGCTTTCATGTCAAACAAGGTATCACAGAGTACAACTCACGTCCCCATGGAAGCTGTATCTGCCAGCAAGGATGGCTCTGAAGAGCCGTGCTCTGGTGCTCTGTTGAAAGGGCATGGATCCGCTAAGCAGGATGAAGCTGATGATGCCCAGCGCCCACATGTCCATCGGGCTGCCACATGGCCTCTGTGCAACCATCTCAGGTGCCAGGTACTCAGGTGTCCCACAGAGAGTTCGAACTGCCCAGGACTCACCACACGCAGAGTCTGAAAGGTCAGCTTTAAAGAAACAGATATAAATCATACTCAAGATTCAAATGTTTGCAGCCACACAAGAGCCAATTCCACTCCCTGATAAAGTTCCAAAACATAAATAAAATTAAAAATATAATTTTGTCAGGGTGTCAGGAATATAGTGGTTAGGCTAAATCTCAACTCTATTGAGCTGTTGTGGGACACTAGTGGATAAATGGACACTTCTTTTATACCTGTATTCTGTTCCCACAAATGTCCATCAAAACAATGAAGGGAGATTAAATAATAATGTTAAAGACAGAATGTTAAGAAATTGTGTTGCAAAGTCTACAACTGTTCCAGCAGAATTAAATAACTTAAAGAAAAATAATATTGGTGGGATGCTGTAGTAATTCCAAACTTTTGACTTGTACTGTTAGACTAGTCATTGCTTTTGTTGTCCAAACGCAGTAAAATACATTTAAAAAGAGCAAGTTACTCATTCGTAAGAAAAATTAAGGATTTACAATAAGTGCATTACTATGACCCATTGTACAAAGATTATTCACTGAAACTGTTTGCTGAAATGAAAGACCATGATTCCTAATTTGTAAATCTAATGCTGGGCAGACACAGTGGGAATTTTCACATGACTCAGCTCCTGCTAAACTTTACAAGTATATCGCAGGGGTTAAAAGTTCAAAACACACGATTTATGTTCTCATACTCCACGAGACAAATTGGGTTAAAAAATCACACAGTGTCTGCTAAGCTTAAGTAGTTCCCATCTAAGCCAAACGCATTATACAAAACAAGGCTTTTTTGTCATAAAATTCAAATCAATGAAACTCAATTAAAGCACCTTAAACATTTAAAAAATAATGGGTAGACCGTGTATGATTTTTCAACTGACACTAACGAAACATAAATGCTGCAATTTACATTAATATATAATTAGCTATTCTGAAAAGAGAACATAGTCTATGCTGTCATTTAACTGCAGTTTAATAGATACTGTCCAACATCAGCAGATTAGTCTGGCCTAGATCCATGCATTCTTATTTTTAAGCTTTTCCAGATGTAAAAATATATTATTTTCAAACCTTGCAAATGCATAGGCTAAACTGTATTATTTAGATTTCATGTTTTTTTTGTATCGCTCAAAACAAATATGATCTCAGTGACACTCACGTATGACTCTAGACTCAAAGTCTTTTCCTTTTCTTTTCTCAAAAGAATCATCAAAATCTCCTGAAAGCTTTTTATCCCAACAAGCGAGTCCAAAGTCGGTGATGATGAGCCGCGAGTCCTGTCCGGGGTGATAGTAAAGCAGGTTTTCTGGTTTGAGGTCTCTGTGAATGATCCCCAGAGAGTGCAGATATGCTAACCCACTAGCCACCATCTTCAAGGCCTGGGTGGCATCTCGTTCCCTGAAGGTTCCCCGAGCTATCACCCTCTCCAAGAGCTCACCCCCAGTAGCTAGCTCTAAAACCAGATATACTCTTTTGGGTGCTTGGAAGACCTCTTTCAGCTGGATTATGTTAGGATGTTTGACCCGTCGCAGAACACCCAGCTCTACCAGACAGCTCTGGTGACCTGTAGGCTCGCTCCGCTCCAGCAGTTTGATGGCAACAGGCTGGTGTGTCTGTCGGTGCTCAGCTCGAACCACTCGGCTGAAGCTTCCATGACCGATTAGAGCCTGGATCTCATACCTGCACCACATCCACACAGTCACAAGGTTATGTTGCAGTCTCAATACTAAAACATTGCAAAATCATAGAACCCTCACAGATTGGAAACATTTCCAGTCAGATCGTTAGAAATATGTCTTGATTTATTACTGCTATTCATGTTATGAATTTGCTTGTTAAAACAGTGCCCGAACATGCTCACAAATTGACTTTTTAAAACATTATAGGGAACAACTTGGTGTGTGGTTTGAACTGAAACTCAACTTATCCTGGAGATCCACACATAATGTAAACAGGCCATAATAAGTACCTATTGCTAATTCTAGAGCAAAGTTTAATGGGATATTGCTGGTAATGTTATATTGCTGCTCAATCCAGCTGATATTTCTATCAGATTATGTCATTGGATTGCATAAATTAGCATTTACAATCTATAGCTGTTTTTTCCAATCTAAGGAATTTTTTTTTTGCCATGTGAGTAAGTCTTTACCCAGAAAGTTATTTTCTTTTACAATTTTAGCTGTTTTTTTTTCTTCTCTGGAATCTATACAAAAGATCTCACACATTATGAGAAACTCAAGAAGAAAGAAACGTATCAGAGTCTGTCATTTGAGCAGAGAATTTCAAAAATAATATTAAAAGGTTTTCCTGCTAGATATGTTTTTTTATTATTATTACTAAAAACACAAGTGGTGCTCTTTGGTCGTTAGATGGTAGAGGAACTATTCTGCTCCTGTAATGAAATGAACAAATTAATTTACATCCCATTATATCATAATTAGTTACATAGCATTATTAATAGGCTTCTATTGAGCGCTTTGAGAAACTGATAAATGTGATAAAGCATTTGATTATAGCTGAGATTAATGATTGAAATGTCATCAATGATTTTAAATAGCTGTTCTACACAGTAAAATCTAGAGAGTTGAATTTACTCTACCCTGAGTATATAGTTTATAACTATTTAGAGTTAATTTGAAAATTAAAATATGTTTTGGTACAATGAGAAAGGAACAACAAAAGACTCTTGTGAGGGAAATGAGACTCTATATACCTATGATACTGCACCAAAAACCAGAACTATCCGGCTAAAATAGTCATTTACCACCTTTACACTGTATAGCAGGGATGTCAAAGTTAAATATGACACAGGGTCAAAGGGACAAAATTTGCACCAAGCAGCGTGCCGGAGTGGTTCAATGTTTATTAAAACATATTGAAATGATTTCACATAGACTATTGAACAATTACCTATTATTATTATGCATATTATTTAATGATTAAATGAAAACACCAATATTTTCATATGGATCTGTCAGTAATTTCAAGGGAAAAACACTTTCAACAATTAAATAGCAAAAAAGTAAGTGTCCTTCAAAAACAAAAAATGTTCCTTAATATCAAAATGAATGCGTAAAATAAATGGAATGTATTATTGTGCTGCTCTATGAGCCTACCAATCACTACTTTCAAATAGTAAAATGAGGAAATAGAAAATAAAAGCAGTTTTATCCTTGACTATTGCTGCATTTTAGGGAATGAAGTGACCTGAGGGCCAGTTTCAACTTAATCCTAGAGGCCATTTAAAATATATTAGCTCTCCTCTTTGAAAAAAAAAAAGAAGTGACCCCAAACTTTTGAACGGATTCCTCTTTATATCAAATCCTACAAATAAAATGACATTTGAACTAACACTAACAATTTAGCAAGTTCTCTACCACCCAATTTTTATTTAATCGCTTTGGATAAAATCATCTACTAATTGCATAAATGCGAATGTAAAAACGGATGAGAGTACCACTGAAGGATCTTGGTTACCTAACTGTGTATCACAGCAAATCAGTTCCCTGTGAATATGATAACACACCGTTCAATACTTATAAATAAAATGTGCACATCTTTAGCTCTTTAGCTTTAGCTCTGGCATACAGAATCCTCGAGGTTTTTTTTTCTCAACATAGTTATCATTACCTGGCAGTGACACGAGGATCAAACTTGGCACGAAACTTTGCATTAGGATTCCTCAACTTCTCCTCTACACAAACTCTTTCCTTGACTCCTTTAGATTTTTCCTCTTGAGATGTTTCTCTGTCATTCTTCCTCTTCCAGAACCAAGCTTGTTGTTTTTCTTTACAATTGTCCCTGTCAGCCTCCTGGTTGTTGAAGCTCACTACAGTACTGAAGAAGCAGAAGTATCCTCGTGTTGAAGACGATTCCGGAAGGACTTTTCCAGAGCTGCTTCCCATGATGAAAGAGAAGCATGAAAATCCTCTGTTAAAAAACTGCTGGAGGGATTGAGCTGTATCTCAAAGTGGAGAACACATCCAAAAAAAGTTCTGGCGCATTCAAATTCAAAGGAAGAAGCAGATGTTTGAGAGCTAGTGTAGAAAGTCTCACCTGAGGGGAAAGGTTTGAAGTTTGAGGCTTTTAACAGCTCTGTGATTACCTCTGTGAAAGGAAAACAAACACAGCCAGATCAACTGTGATGCCATTCATCCTCTCTGAAACCTTCAATTAAAATCAGAGGAAAACTGAAAGTGAAAAAATGTACTGCAAAATGAAATAATTTTACTTTAAAAAGTATAATAAATACATTGCAAAATAAAAGCAAAAAAGCTAAATGAGAAATTTGAACTCTGGTAATAACTTATTCAAGTTATTCATTACCACAGCAGCCCTCTAGTCTTGTACTTATTAATTAGCTTAACTACAGTTTACTGTAGAGTAAGCCTATATATTCTTATATTTAGTATGTATAATAAGATTATGAATGTATTAGCTTATAGATAGTTACTATATATAGTTTATACATGACTGTAAAAATTACAGGTGCAGTATCTGTGACATCACCCAATGGGTTTTGTATCGGAGGCTCACAGCTGGAGCGACCTGCCTCAAACAGATCAATGATGTTTGTTTTACTTTGTACTGTTTTTTTACATATGCATTTTACACATTGAAGCATTTTTCATATTGAAGCTACATAGAAACACATTCACATCTGAAAGAAGCTCTCCTCTTCTCTCTCTCTCAGAGTATGTAAAGAAGCTTCCACTCCACAGTCAGTACTGTACTTTTTCACTATTAACAGCTTGAAAAATACAATTTATAGTCTACATATTTTATAGACAGCCTCACTCAGGGGTCACATGAAAACTATATATTTGACTACAACTGGCCTTTTAAGTATAAACTGTACGTTTTCGTTAATTGCGTTAAAAAAATGAATCTATTTATCTTCAAACGTTGAAGGGGCCATGCCATGGTGAATCTATTTGTGGCTTTTATAGAGATTTATAAGAGTAGATTGAATCATGAATTTTCCCAAATAATTTTTTTTTTCTTTTAAAAACAAGCTTTATTCGCGCCATTGGCACATGAAGTCTCGGGACTTATAATGGCGCTTATATTTGCCTCTCGCTGCCTTCTGAATGGCTATCAAGGTAAATAGAGAGCAGGGGCAGGTGTCCCAGGCAGGAGAATTCCGTATAGCCACATAAACATCATAATCAGTGATAACATATTTGGATATTTTCCACAGACATGGCTGTCTCATTTCTGAATTTTGCAACCTCTTTTAAAGTGGGGGATAGCTCTTTAAACAGTGCTGAAGATACAGTATGTCTCAAGTATCTGTATAGTCTCTTAGCGTACACAGCAACTATCTATCTCTTGAAATACGAAATCGTCCAGTATTTGATCAAGAAGTTGGAACGTTCCATCAACATGGGATCTGTTTTGTCCAATATATCTGAGCTGCCTTAAATTGAAATTACTTGAACCAATTCTTAACAAATCAACCCTCAACAGAAAAGCCTTTGCATCTCATGTTCCATGCTGATGATTGTAAGATATTTGTGATCTAACCTATCAGAAGCAGAGTAGGGAATCTGGAAAGCAATGGCTACCTTTTTTTAGGTAAAAACTCTAACGCAATAGTTTTAAACATGTAGAAAACCTATGTAGGCGATAAAACCAATGGATGACTCACCCTAGTCTTCTTAGTCTCGCTCTTCCAAACTGTTAGTCAGCGACATTTAGTTATTTTCAATATGTTGTTCGTATTTTGTCTAATTGTATGGGAGATGTAATTATTTTTCTTATAAAGTCTTTATATTTAATTAAAATCACATTCAATCTCCTCATTTTCTAGCCCGGGCTTATTGCGAAAATGAGCTGAGATTTCCATTTAGCAAAGTTTGAAACCACTCCCGAGTTAATCACCTATTGGTTAGTGATTTGCATATTCATGACGTGTATGCAAAATTACTGTCTGACAGTAAACGTAGATTCGAGAGATATTAGAGGGATTAATTACAAGCAAATTCGCTAACCCTAACAGAAGAACACAGAGCTAGCAACATTGATAGACAATATAATAGCGTTTGGAGGGAACACTATTATACAACCAACTCTATGAGCTAGAGTCAAATAGATGTTTGATTTCTGTACACCCTGGAATTGAGCATCCTTAGAAGTCCTTTTAATAACATGTTGTGTGGTGCTCGCCCGTGTCACTGTTTGTTTCACGTGAGTTTGTTTCACAAGGAGCTGACCTAGACGTAACAATGAGACGCTACAATGAGACTTCATGTGTCAATGGCGCGAATAAAGCTTGTTTTTAAAAGAAAACAAATTGAAGATTATTGATTGGTCGAGCAGGAACCGGAGTTGACAACGTGGATGTGGAAGCTGCTACTAAGAGAGGGATCATTGTGATGAAGTAATGATACATGACTATTGATCCACTACTGTTCTGTTAATTGCTGTGTTAAAACAGGTCGTTCTAGTCTCTAGGGTATATGTACTAGTTTTACTGTCAATCCCCTGCACAATGTAAATATGGTGCGTTACTTTATCGATCTAGAACTAAAGCATGAAACACACAACTAAGCTTGTCTAAGCCTAGCCTTTCCAGTTCAATCAATCAATCAAGTTTTTATATAGCGCTTTTTTAGCAGTTGCTTTCAAAGCAGCTTCACAAAGTCCTAGTGTGAATCAGGTAGAGTAAATTAGAGTTCCTTCTATGAGGTCCCTGGGAGCCTCGCTGACTGAGGCAGGTGCTAATCACCTCCCCAGCAAAAGGAATAAACAAACTCAAGATCCATCGACGAAAAGTTTGCCGGACAGCACTTGAAAAAAAAAACTAAATAAAACAAACAAAGACAAAACAGAAACTAATAAACAAAAAACAATGGTTAAAAAAATGTAACAGACAAAAAATAGGTGATCAGCAGCAGGATGGTTGATAATTAATGAGGATAGATTAGATAGGCACATTGAACCACATTGTTTTTCCCCAGTTTGTATGTTTATAGTGCTCAGCTACAATATCCAATTTGACAAATACCAGAATTTTTTTTAACTATGTGAGCGTAGCTAAGCTTCGAACAACATCCGGGAGTTTATTTCAGAGCTTTGGGGCTTATATGAGAACGCTCTTCCCCTCTGGTGGATTTAATAATCTGTGGAATAATCAATCCTTCTTGGTATAGGAGAGAGCGAGCTGGAATATATCATGATAGGAGACTGCTCAGGTAGGCCGGAGCCAAGACATTCAGTGCCTTAAAGGCAAGGAGCAGTATCTTATAGTCAATTAGATATTGTACAGGAAGCCAATAAAGAGAGCACAGAACCGGTGTAATGTGATCATATTTCATTGTTCTTGTGAGAACTCTAGCTGCTGCGTTCTGTACTAACTGTAGATTCTGTAGCATGGCGGCTGAGCAGCTGACTAACAGAGCGTTACAATTATCCATCCTGGAGGTCATGAAAGCATGCACTAATTTTTCTGCATCTAAAATAGACAGCATATTCCGTACTTTAGCAATGCTCCTGAGGTAAAAGAAGGCGGTCTTAGTAACACAAGATATATGGTTTTTAAACGTCAGTTCACTACCTATAACATCAAGATTTTTAAATGTAGTGGAAAAATTAACAGTGTGTCCCCCTAGCTCCATATTTAAAACTGAGAGATTCTGTAATTGCTTTTTACAGCCAACAAGTAATACTTCTGTTTTATCAGGATTTAGCATTAGGACATTTTAATTCATCCAATCATGATATCAGCGACACATTATGAGATCTTATTTAGCTTTAAAGGCTCGTTAAGTTTTGCTGAGATATAGAGCTGCGTGTCGTCTGTATAGCAATGGAAACTAACCCCATGTCGTCTAATAATCTTGCCAAGGGGCAGCATGTAGATTGAGAATAGGATGGGTCCCATAACAGATCCTTGAGGAACTCCATACTCTACTGCTATTGTGTCTGATGAGTCTCCATTTACATGAACAAACTGACTCCAGGCAGAGAATAGAGTTAAACCATCTTAGAGCTTGGCCCTGGATGCCTCCATCGTTCTCTAGTCTCTCGAGGAGAATCCTGTGATCTATCGTATCAAAGGCTGCACTGAGATCTAGCAGAACTAGAAGAGAGATATTCCCTTGATTCCAATCAAGTAACAGATCGTTTGAAATTTTAATCTCCGTGTTGTGATGTGCTCTGAATCCAGATTGAAGATCTTGATAAAAGTTGCTCTTCTGTAAGAAGGAGCTGAGCTGTGCTATTACAACTTTCTCAAATTTTTTTGACAAGAATGGAAGGTTAGAGATTGGCCTATAGTTGGATAACTCAGTAGGATCCAGGTGCGTTTTCTTGATTGGTGGTTTAATTACTGCATTTTTGAGCTGATTAGAAATGTAACCTAGCGATAGAGATGAGTTTATAATATTCAGAAACGGTTCTTGAGCTATTTGTAGCAATTCTTTCAGTAATTTTGTTGGAACAGGATCGCGAGAGCATGTTGTTGATTTAGATGTGATTATTTTCAGCAGTTCTATCAGGTCAATATTTGAAAAAATTTGCAGTGAGTGAAGCAAAGGCATAGAATTTCTCACAGAACTCATCTGTGCCCTCATTATGAGCTTGTCAAGGTACAACAATTTTAATTAAGTTATTTTATTATGAAAATGTATATGTTTTAACTTTTTGAGTTCTGAATGTTCATATTCGATGTATTTTTTTCTACTATTGTTCACATTTAATAGTGCAGTGCCAAGACTAATATTGTATGTGTTTTTTATTTTAACACTGTATTTCTTTTCTGATCCCTCTTATCTTAACTAGGAATGATATATTTGTGTGTTGTGTTCAGCCCTTCATCAATATCAATCCACAGAAACTTTGAGAATCAAATTTTTATCGCTACACTCCAAGAGCAAGATGTGTTCTCACATACAAGTAAACCCTAGTCTTGTCTTGGGCCTCTGCAGGTCAGAGGTCAAATTCAGCTCAGTAATGCTTTACATGGAGACTTTTAAAAAACTTGGCATCTGAATATCTGTCTCATCATGAACAAGAACAAGTCCCGATACCCCCTCAGATGCCGTCCCTGGCCGCCCTCACGCAGAGAAAGGTGTTCCTCCCGGCCTTTTCAGCGGTTTGCATCACTTCTCTGGCATATTTCTTCTTCACAAAGTCCTGCTGCTTTTTCTTTTCGTGTTGATTCCTTAAGCGCTGGGAGGAGCCAAGTGTTGATATTCAGACAGAACTTGCACAATAAAAGTATAGGTGCATACCATTTCTTGAACATAGATGTCCTGCAGTACTCTTCCCTCTTCTCTTGCTTTCTGAGCTTTGAGTTGTTGTTTCTCCAAGAAAATTTTATCTGCTTCCTTCTTGGTTATCAGCGACTCCAGAGCTTCCTCTTTTTCTTCCTCTGCCTTTCGGTCGATGTCTTTTTTTTTAAGATTAGGAGAAGAAAAAATTACAGGTTAAGGTTAAGGACTTTTTAAGAAACCTTCTGACACTCTACTCTGCTACTTACACCTTTATAATTATCTTAAGGATATTAAGTAGTTTTAAGCCTTTTTAAAATTTGTTCAACCATTCTCCTGATCAGAATTAGCATAGATAATTGAATTGAATTAGACCAGTAGCATGCGCAAGTAATTGAAATGTCAGGCCCTTCCCAGCTAACACATTCAAGTTCAAAAACTGATTTAAACATTCTGGTTTTATTATGTTGCTTGAACGTTCGGTTAAGGTTCTCTCCACCTTGATTTAACTCATATCTCATTAAAAAAACATTTTAGCAACATTACAAGACCATTCATCGCTCAAGAAAAACATTCTACAATTGTTCTGAAAAGTAACATTATTGTAGCTTTTTTGAAAATATTTCGGGTTTGCATTTAGTCAACCTTTAAAGAAGGTTAGAGAATGTTTAGGGAACGTTCCTTGTTAGCAGAGTTTGTCATTTTACAATTTCACAAAGTGAACCTTATTTTACTATTATTTTTATGCCTATTTTAAAAACATTGCCGATATTATAGAACCAATTAAAAGCATGCTAAAGTTATCTGGCAATAAATGTTTTGAAACTGCCTTTTAAAGAGTTGTAGGGGAAAAGTACGATGAGGCTCTTTGATGAACAGAGGGGGCTCTAGTGATACACCCATGAACGTGGAATACTCTGTGCATTTTGGGGTTCTTTTCTGTTTTCGTGTTGTTTGTTTTGTTTGTTGGTATGTTTCTTTATTGTCAGCTCCACTTCGGGAAACAATGTAACCTAGGAGAGATACAATTTACTTGGCGTGCTGTACTTTTTACCATGAATGTATTGAGGGGATTTGCAGGGTCCAACTTGCGATTGTAGTGGTTTGTGTGCAGCACAGGGGTTTCTTGCTGTAGCCTTCCGGGTTCTCAGTTGCTTTTTGCATCTATCCTTGGCTTTATGTAACGCTACCCCCTTTCAGAACAAGAGAAAATATGTGTTGTAAACCTAAATTAATATATATTATATACATATAATATATTTTAATACCGCAATTGGTTCCTGTGTTATTGTTGGGGAGGGTGGCTGGCCATACCTCAATGAAATAAAAAAAAACATGTGTTGTAATTGCATTGTTAAAATATTTTTTTTTACTGAAAAATGTTTCGAAATAAATTTGTGTGGTATATGATATCGTATTGGAATTATGTTATGGCAGGCTACATAATTAGATAATATCTAATTCTAAATTGCATATTTGAATAGTTTTAAATTGTATTTATGTTTTTATTTTGTTGCTATATGTGTAGTTATGTCTATGTGTAAATAAAAGTTGTGTCTGTCTTGAAGCGTTCCTTTAAATAAAATTAACAAGGTAAAAGACAAACAGCGTGAATGAAATGAATAGCTTGTTGATTCAATTTTTTTTTTACAAAAAAGTGTTAAAGTAAGGAATTTAAGCTAAGGGGATTCAGGAAACAAAAGTTAGCATACAAAAATAATTCTCTACTAAAAACATATATATTTTGGTGAAAACATGAATACATTTTAATATTAAAAATATATGTTCCTTAAGCTTGCTTATAAATGACCTTAATAAAAAAGTAAGCAGTAACTAACATTCATTCACTGAATCTATCTTTAACCTTTGATTCAAACGTACAGATGTAACTTACAAATCCTCCACCAGAGTGCAATGTTGGGTTTCATAAACATCAAAGCCGATTGAAACAAATGGATGAAGATCGTAATTAACTTGTTTTGACTTCTGTGATCATCCATCGTAATCCCCAGATAATCCAAACCTAATCTTAAAACTTTAATTGCCATGGAAACGACTGAATATAGGGGAGTTTTGCAATTATCTGCAGATTTACACTATTGTGAAGAGCTGCTTGGATTTAGCTTATGATGTCACATCTCAGTCAAAACATGACAAATGCAGCCGACAAACACATCACAGCTAGAGAGAGAGGTAATAACCATGTTTTATTCACAACTATAAGATTGGAGCGGATTATCTGCTCTGTTTTTAGGAACTTCAGCTGAAGGGGTGATAACAGGCAATCTCACAATCTGCCTCATATCATTCCACTAATGCTTCTTACCACTAAAATGTGTTTTTGTAGATTAAAAATAACAGTCAAACTTTATACATATGGGCTACGCTCATGTGGAGATCCCTATGCATGTTGTATAAGTTATAATGAAAGATCCTCTATCTTTCGGGAGCTTTGTTCAGTCTACTTGTCATTTCTAAAATTTCAACAAATCTCTGTTTGGGTATTTTTTTTAAATATAAATTTTTCTTGATCTTAAACATCACAAATGTTGTTTTCTCAGGATAGTGACTCATTTTCTCATGAACTCCACATTAAACCAATAATGGCTTTTTCCTTGTGATAACTTCTATTCTATTTTTATCTGATGTCATTTCATTACAATCTTACACATACTAATTAAACAGGATTATCAAAAAGTATGTTAACCAATCACATAGAATGTGTTTATATGCATTAAATGCATGACCTGATAACTATTAAAATATAATTTATTTCAAGACCATTTTTGAAGATTTACATGCGAGTCAACAAACACTGTTCTCTGAGAAAAAAAAAAAAACTTGTCAGCATGAGTTACTGCTTCAGGTTTCTCACAGACGTCACAGAACAAACAGCAATAATACCGCACTGGTAAATCTATCAAAAGCTATAGTGCTATGCGTCATACTTCTTTACAGGGCTAGTGAATGCAGCTGTTTGATTGGTCTTAATCATTGTGTATTGACATGCACCAATCAACAATGCATTCGTACTTTTGGTAATAAAAAAGTATTTTCAAGGTATTTTCAAGAAACAATCACTGGAACGATACCTGAAAATAAAGTAAAACCTCATCTAGGGCTGCTCTTTTCCTCTCCGGCTGTAATGCTCTATCGAACACAGACTATGGTACACATTTTAACTCAATGGGTCTCTGACATTAAAGCTTACACTTCTCTCGTGCTACAGTAAATTTGATCCCAGCTGTTGGGGCTATCCCGTATTTATGAGAAGAAATGTAATGCAAAATAATGCTGCATAGCACTCTGACTCCCAATAACAATGCCAGTTTTACTAGAAGAAAATTCTTCGACTACCGGACATAGCATCAGTGACAAGAAGAACCTTCCGGAAACATCACTCTGATGTACATGGAGGCATTGTTTTAATACAATGGAAAACTGGAAAAATGGCACATGGTTCCGCCAAGTCTGGATCACAACTTTTTCAAAATTTCAAATTCAAAATTGAGATCATTGATCTCAATCAAACTCAAGACTTTCCTTTCACTCACATGATTTTAGCTAACAATTATATAGTAAAATGAAGTTTTTTTAGAAATGTGTGGAACTTGTGTGAGAACTACAGGCACCACAAATACAGGCAAGTTCCCATAACCAGTGTGTTCCCACAGAGTTGAGTATTCAGATGTTAACAATTTTACAGGTATAAAAAAGCAGTCAAACTCACTAACAGGACGTATTCAAGATGCTTGGCTACTGGTGCAGGGAGATCGACAGGTTACACTTTAAAAATGATTTAAAAAAATGTTCATTCACTTGAATGGGTTTGCATGCGATGATAAAAAATTGATGTTTTGTTGGACACACGATTTTTGAATGCTGTTCCGCACAAAAGTTGAGCTGAATTTAACCTGACTTCCTATATCTCATCACATGATATGTCTACAACCTAAAAAAATCTCTTGAACAAATATTTTTTTATTTGCTTTTTAAAATTTGCTCCGAAGTGAGCCACTCGAGACAATACACAAGAATCAAAGCATGATGCCTATGTCTCCATCTCCAGTAACTGTCATCTTGCTGCTGTACAGCATATTAAAAGGGGTCTTGTCGTCAGGAAGTGCTCTTCCTCTCACCAACTTTTCCTCCAATCAATGATAAGGAGAAAAACAACAACCTGAGAAGACACACTGGTTCTATGAGCTTCTTCAATAGTGTGGAAGGTGTCTCAATCTATATATAGCCCTCCCACAGCTCACTCTTAGATCTCACAAGGCCATAAGTCACCTCCCACTTGTTGCATTTTGTACATTACCTTAACCCCATAGACAATGTTCGGAAAAGGCTTTGTGTAACAGTAAGACTCTATCGTCATCACTGCAAGATGTTGGTGAAAATTAAAGCAACATTGGATAAAAATCTCAGTTTGACAATGTAAAGTTGCAGAAGCTATGGGCAACAATGCTGTAGTGCAAAAAAATACATGACGTAATCAATCCTAAAGGCAGTCCCACAAAATATTAGAGTGAGTTATCTTTTTTGGTGGAAAGCTTTTTTGGCCGTTTATTATGAGTGATGTGTTTTATAAGAACCATATGGTTGCAATAACTTATTAGGGTATACAACAAGGGCCAATGCTAGGTACACTGCAGTCTTTATGTTAACAATGTTGCTCAAAATATCCTCAATTCTACAGGCGTAAAAGGTCACTTCTCAATGTCAACACATTGATACCGCATACAGATATTATGGAAAGTTCATCAACAAATCTCTCTGCCTCCACATATTCACCTGCTAAAAAGAAATGGTAGCTGTATTTCATTACAAAATCATATCTTTACATTGAAATAAAAAAGATTGTCACAAATTTCTTATCTATACATACCTTAGGTGCAATGCCTCAAACTTCACATATCTCTGATATAGTTCAGCATGGTGCATTGAGATTCATCCCAAACCATAGAGATCAATAGATGATACTGATTTAAACCCTCTTAAAAGAGTTCAAACATGGATTAATACTTGTTTATGAATGTTTTTTTTAGGTTTACTTTGAATGGGTCTCAAAATTCAGGGCTTTTAGCAGTTTCTATGTTTTTGCACATGGCCTTCAGAGACAGGCAACATTTCAAAACATGGCAGTGTGAAGCAGCGTTTAGAGAGGATGGATATTTGCAAATCCGGTCCAGTTCAACCATCATGAAACACACCTGTTGCACTAATGGAGGTACTCTATTATTTTCTAAAGCTACAGTGTTATGCATACTAGAGCAGGGTTGCAACTAAAATGTGCAGGGCTGAAGCCCTTTAGGACCGGAATTGGTGAACCCTGCCCTTTATGGACTAGGCCTAACCAGGATCTTTCTCACCCTGCTGAAGCTTAATGTGTTTTTTTCTCCATCAATGACTCAAAATTCTGCAGTGAGTGTTAAAAACTATTGTTTGTTTATTTTTTAAGTCAATTGTTTTGCATTATCAAAATTGTTTTGAAGTTTAATTTTGTTTTGTTAAAATATTATTTCCTGTTTCCTCAGCAGCAGCTGGCTCTTGGTGGAGTGGTAAACCCTTTCTTGCAAGAATGCTTTTTCCTTGCTGTGGTGTTTCTGCACTTTCATTGACGTATACGTGTCACTAATTGAGTTGGGTTCTCCCTCTTCCAAACACCTGCTGCCTTAAGGAACCAGTGTGTGCGTGGTAGATTAATTAATTTGTTTATAAAATGGTATTTTGATAGTTAGTTTTGAAATAAAATGTAGTGGGGTTTTTTGTATTGTGACTTGGAACTTCCTCAGACTGCTTAATTTCGACTTGCAAAAGTGTCCTTTTGATTTTAGTAAGAACTCTGTCCCCTATTATCCTGGTTTGAGCCCCAGGGCAGCGTAGTCAGGCATTTTACTAATTTACTAATAATACTGATATCTCATGAGGGTATTAATGCTATTCCTCCTTGCAAGATCTTCTCCTTGCCACAAAAGACACAAAGAGAGAGAGAAGGATATATCTGGGCGCTTATATGCCCCAAGGTTAAGCACACTTAAAGGAACGAGCTGTCCAGTGATGTAGAGGTCAGCCCCTGTAACAAACATCAAACTCTCTAGACAAAGAAGACCCAGCTATAGTTGTGTAGGGAAGAGTAATAACTAAGGGTAGTAATTCATCAACGGTATAAGCATTTAACAAACTAATACTTTACTTCTCTACTTTTGCTGCTACACAATGACAGTAAAAGAAGCACCAAGTAATCTTCTGCAGACAGTTGATTTCTCCAGATGCTCTCTAGGTGACACCAAGGGGAAACATTACTTTAAAGTGTCCAGCTAAGGCCAAAACAAGAGAGCATATTGCTCTCATACATCTCAGTGATGAAGATCAGGCCATCAAAGTGGCCAAGAGATGCTGCAGACTGTGATGAGCAAGCAGCCGTTTTAATGCATTGCATTCACAACCCATGATAGATTAAACCATGTTGTCTGAACCAGGATGACAGTAAAAAAGAATCCTTGAGCAATGGATGTTGACTCCGATTGTCTGTGTGGAAGCGTTCAAATAAATACAAGAGAGAAGCCACTTACTGGCCTTTCTTTCAGAAATCTAATATTGGTTTGGTGCATCCATCAAGCCGCAGGGAACACTTATTTAATCGCACACCTGGCCAGAGCACACATAGTCTCGCAGACTGAACAGATGAGATTGTGTTTGAACGCTGAGGTTGAATGCAATCACCAATTTGGGTCAATCTCTTATTTATATGCTTGCGGTGTCAGCGATGATCATTGCATCAATGTAGAGCATGTATATATACATAATATATACATTTATATAAATGCATTCTGCATTCATCCAGTCAACTTTGCTGACACTAACATCTCTAACATTTATATATGTGTGATGATGGTATCTCAGCTTTTTATTGCCATCTCTGATCTTGCAAACATCATTTGGGCTATTTTTGAGGAATGAATTTAATGTCTGAAGTCATAATGACTTCATAATTCATTCTTTCTCAACAATTTTGTATGTTTTTGGAGGGTTAATATATCATGTTTTGTATCCTTTGGTTGGAAATGTAAAAGTGGAAATATAAAATAAAAACAGAACTTTGTCATGCACTGCAGTAGTGTCAAGGCTTCAGAAAAACATAGTTGCAAGCAGAATTGCATCCCTTGTTATTGAGCAAGTCTTCAAGTGACTGTTTTGACTGACATTGAAATAATATTCCCCTCTTGGTTAAGTTTATTGTTTCATAGTTTATTTGAGTAATGATGGCGCTGATGTGCCAAGATATTATTAATAATTTAAGTTCAGCCATATTAGTTCATTTGGTAGTAAAATTAATTGACAGGTGATGTAATGATGACTTTGGATTTTGCAAAGAAAAAAAAAATACACAAGTGAAATAAAAAATCTCAATTTTACCTCAAACCTTTTTTCCTCACAAAACTCAAGACTTATGTGTATTGAGCTGGCAATTGTGGATAAGGACTTTTGTGCACGTTGGACCGGAACACTTAAGCTTTGAATCTGGAGTTTACACCCGAGATCCTCATGTCCGGTTACAGCGTGTGAATAAATATGACAAGTGGGAAGTGGAGATGAAGATAAACATGAGAGATGGGATGTTGAAGGCCTGTGCTTCTGTGATAACATATGCAGTCTGCTGAGATTTCAGCCTTTTTAAATGCAATGCAAATGTCACTGAAATACGACACTATGTTGCTCTCTGCTTGTTTAACATACATCAAATTGCTATTTTCATTATACTTTCAAGAATGACTGAATAGTAAAAACAATCTGCATATTTAAACTCTTCATCAAAAAGAACACAGTAAGTAAAGTCTGGTTCACACAAAAACTGGCTTTTCCTTGCATGTTGCAAGTAGATGGCAAATTGATCTCTAGTGAGTGTTCCTGCTTTCAATAATTTTTTCAATTATGTTTACACAGAGACCAGGGTTGAATTCTCTAAGACAACAAGGGAACCTGAATATCCCCTAAAATATCAGAAAATAAGTTAACAAATGTGAAACTAAATGTTTAAAATGTTGTTGAAATTATCTTTAAAGTAATATGCTGGACTCATGGCGATCTCATTTCCTATAGATCCCTCAGCTAGGAAGCTCAGCTTTGATGCTCGGATCACAAAAGGCAATTGAGTTAGATTTTCATGGGAGAAACTAAATCATGTTAACTTCCTGAGGCCAAGCTTCTGGGGTCTATGACAGTGGGAGTTACTAAGAGTTTTTCTAGTTGATTGGATTAATTGACTGTCAGTCTCAAATCTTTTTGATTGACTGTTTGCTGATAGAACTGAACTAACACGTGGTAGCTGGACAGTATTTTGAAAACAATTCTTATGGTGTCAAGCTATCCGATGTGTGATAGGAAAATTTGAATCATTATAAATAATCTTGGTAACAGAGTAATGTATTAATGTTTAAAGTATGTGTAGGCTGATATGTGAATGATTGAGCATGTGGTAGGCCAAGCCTTCTTCTTGGGACATAAAAGAGTAAAATGCTCATTCTTACTTAATCTTTTCTATCCATTCATGTGCATGCATAGCATAGTTATTAGGCGAGCTGATCAAGTGTTTATTTCATTGTTTGAGTCTTTATAACAAATGCTGTGATTTGATGTGTTCATGTAATGAGTGCTGCATGAAGGAGACCTAAATGCAAAGGAGCAATTTGACTGTTAGTAGAATGCATACAAAATAAATAAAAAGGCACGAGGGCCAAAATAAGGAGAGAAAGAACTCTGGAAAATAACAAGAACACAAAGCAAATCCCCCTAGTACCAGGCCAGTTGTCATCTACTAAACAGTTTGTTCCCCAGGAACCCCTACCGCTTTGCAGATGGAGCAGAGAACAAGGTGAGCAGCAGGTACACATACAGCGCAATACAAGACACAGCAAGGTACGGGTGTAGCTAGAGCTTGTGCAAGTAGACGGGTTCAACAAAAGCTGAGCACTGAGCCGAGGCAGATCTCTAAAATAGGGAGATTAATAAGATGAGTAACAGCTGAGGCTCCTCAGTCTGGCTCAGTGCAAGGAAATGAGTTAAGCGACAAAACTGAATTAAATGGAGAAAAGACACATTGGGGTAGAATAGCAAAGACAATAATAGCAAACAAGGATAAACAGGAAGACATTTCTTTACCTGGTCTCCGGATTCAATATTATCTGAAATAATTCCCATCTCAAGACGGGAACTGTTTTGGGCTTTTGGAAAACCCCTGCATGAACTGACAGTGAGCACCATGAGCATTGCACAAATTAAAACTTATACATGTTAAAACTATGTTCAGTAAAGTTTGCTGCAGATTCAATTATTCGTATTTCCTGGCCCAAAACCTCAACAAACCTAATGTAATATTACAAATAAGCCTAATTTTTTCCCATAAAATAATCTAATCGGAATGTGATACATTAATTAAATCTATGTAATGCCCCTTATTTAGTAAACATTTTTGAAGTAATATAAATACAAACTACTATAGAATATCTTTTTTAATTCATCATGAGCTTCCCCTATTTAAAAGTTATAGATTCGCCACTGATAGAGATGAAAGAGCTGGCCAATCAAGTGAAAGTTTACCTGCTTGTTTCTTTTTATGGGCTGTTGTCTTTAAGGATATCTACTCTCCATTTAAAACTGTATTTGTAAATATACAATGTATGAGTAGATCCAAATTTTTTTCCAGGAAATTTGTAGTCCAAAGTTCACCAACTCCAACATTCCTGAAAGGCTATTGTTTTGCAACAGTTAGTTGCAACTCTGCTCTAGTATGCATATTATTCTAGCTTCATATAAGCCAATAGGATCTTAATTTGTATGTTTCATGATGGTTAGATCAAGAATGTTTAGGCAAGTAGCCCTCCAGGACCAGAGCTGGTGATCACTGGTCTAGACAATGAAATGAGCACAAGAAGTTATTGATTGTGTTTAGCTCAACATAAATCTGTGTAGAGTACTCACTATTTTATGAGTCCATCTGTGTGAGTGGAGTTTAGAATGTAATCCTTGAACAGCTTCTTCAAGCTACCACACACATCTTGATCAGACAAGGACTGTTTGAGCACTGAATGGACTCCCTAAACTGCTCAAGATTGGATGAGGGTAGAAAATTATAGACTCGAACAATTTAAGCACTGCAGACTCAAAAATATTTCCACAAAAATATATATATTTTTACATAATGCTTTAGTAATTTGCCAATGTCTTGATGAGGTTAAAAATAAATACTGGATGCAAAACAACTTTCTTCAATTAAACAAGAACAAAACTGAAGTCATTGCATTCAGAAGCAAAAGTGAGGTTGTTAAGGTTAACACGTATCTCACTGGCAAGGGCCTAACAACTACAAATCAGGTCAAGAATCTTAGGGGTGATTCTGGACTCTGATCTCAGTTTCTACAACCATGTCAAAACAACGGCCAAATCAGCTTATTACCATCTTGCAAGATGCAGATGCTTTGTTTCCAGACAACATTCAAAGACACTGATTCATGTTTTCATCTCCAGCACGCTGGACAGCTGTTATGCTTTTCTCACCGGTCTTCCCAAAAAGACCATTAAACAGCTCCAGCGGCGCGAATTCAAACACACCTAGAAAGTCGGAACACATTTCTCCAGTTCTTAAGTCTCTACACAGGCTGCCAGTCTCCTTCAGAATCGATTTTAAATTTCTGCTGGTTGTATATAAGTCCAAACATAACTTAGCCCCTAAATATCTAACACACATGATCAGTGAATACACACCAAACAGGGAACTGATATCCCTCAGATCAAATAAATTAGATCTGCCCCTGGTTAATTTCAAACAGGGAAAATTACTAGCTGCTAGTTAACTGTTTTAGTGAGCTCATCTAAAGTGAAGACTGTTTATCACTTATAAAGCATTAACATATTATATAAATATACAAATATTATATAGATGCTTATAAACTAGGAAAAAGCCTTTAAAGTTATGAAGTGAAAGTGACCAGTTATATTTATAAACGGCTTACAAATGTGTAATAATATACAATGGTTTAAAAATGAATGATTACCTTTTTGTTAATAATTAATAAATGATTAGTACTGTGTAAATAGCGTCACGGTGGCGCAGTGGGTAGCACGGTCGTCTCACAGCAAGAAGGTCGCTGGTTCTAGGCTCGGCTGGGGCAGGTGGCATTTCTGTGTGGAGTTTGCATGTTCTCCCCGTGATCGCGTGGGTTTTCTCCGGGTGCTCCGGTTTCCCCACAAGAACAAAGACATGTGGAATAAGTGAATTGAATAAGAACGATTGCCCGTAGTGTTAAAGAGTGAATGTGTGTGTGTGAATGTTTCCCAGCGATGGGTTGCGGCAGGGAAGGGCATCCGCTGCGTAAAACATATGCCAGTGAGTTGGTGGTTCATTCCGCTGTGGCGACCCCGAAAGGGAATAAAGCCGACATGAAGATGAATGAATGAATGAATGAATAGTACTGTGTAGTTATTATCAAGTGCTACCAATGCTTTTACCTAGATATTTTAGTTCATCTTTATGGTCTGCATATACATACCTGGCTTTTATTACAGCTGCTAGAATATAAAAAATAAAAACACATTTTCGTTTAATATTTTAAATGACCAAATCATGTGCAGCAGGCATGATGTTCAGCAAGTAGATCTGCTGTTCTTGTAATTATCTGGGAAGCAGCGAAGGAAGTTTTGATGGCTAAATAAGTTGTGATCGATTGCATGTGATGTAATACAATTAAACCAAATTAGAGATTTGCATTTTAATGACATTATTATCATCAGTTAGATGCATTCATTAGTCTTTATTAGTTTGGTATCAGTGCAGACAAGTGTAGTCAGCAGAGCATGCCAAACACTAGAACATGCAGACACACTCACGCTGCAGGGTGTCTGCAGGAAGTAGGGGCTTTAAATGGAACTGTCATAACCTTAGATCATATCACCCAACCATCAACATATCAGTTCAACTCATATCATCTTGAATTTTCCTGCCAGACATGGGGATGACAAGCAGCAGATGGGTCAGAGTCGTCATGGTGACAGCAATCATGATCGGGTGACTCTGATAGGAAAGCTTGTGTGATTGGAATGAATCTAGTTATTTTTCTTGTGAATTCTGTGAACGCTTTGGAGTTAAACTATTACTTAGCTCACTTAGTGTTGTCTATACCAATATGTCTAATTGATTCTTTCAATTTATTTGGTGAATGGAATTTGTTTTACGCATATATGTATATTTACATCATGCAAATGTAAATACAAACATCAACAGTGACTTGTTATTCTTAACTTTTCAAACAGCAAATTATGAAATGTATTTCGGACTTTGGTCCTTTGAAAGCACTCCTTCGACCTTTACACATCATTTAGAGTCAATGTAAAGTTAGTCTTTGATTTATCGATAGGATTGAGTGAGATCATATATTTACTGAATGCATCTTGTGATACATTCACAATGACTGTATGTATCGAAATGAATGTACCGAAATGCGGCCTTCAATACGATAGATCACAGCATTCTCCTCGAGAGACAAGAGAACGATGCAGGCATCCAGGACCAGGCTCTAAGATGGTTTAACTCGTACCTCTCTGACCGGAGTCAGTTTGTTCATGTAAATGACTCATGAGACACAATAGCAGTAAAGTATGGAGTTCCTCAAAGATCTGTTATGGGTCCCATTCTATTCTCAATCTACATGCTGTCCCTTAGCAAAATTATTGGAAGACATGGGGTTAGTTTCCATTTCTATGCAGACGACACCCAGCTCTATATCTCAGCAAAACCTAACAACTTTTTAAAACTGAATAAGATCTCAGAATGAGTCGCTGATGTCAATGATTGGATGAATGAAAATTTCTTAATGCTAAATTTAATTTAAAAAAAATTAAAAAAAACGTATTGGCTCTAAAAAAACAATTACAGAATCTCCGTTTTAAATATGGAGCTGGGGACACACACTGTTAATTTTCCACTATAGTTAAAAGTCTTGCCGTTAATATAGATAGTGAACTGATGTTTGAGAACCATATCTCTTATGTTACTAAGACTGCCTACTTTCACCTCAGATTCAGATTTTATGTGTCACATACATCCACCCATGCAGATAAATGTATTGTATGATTATCCAACCTGTAAACACTGATGTTACCAAATAAATTAAATTAAGAGTGTGAAACATAATAAAAATAGATAAAGAGAAATGAAATATAAAATATTAACATAATAAAATAAAATAGGTAAAAGATATGAAAAAAGTAAATGAAATAAAATAAAGTAAAAAAAATACAATACAATAAAATGTAAAAATAAAGATAAAGGGTAGTTGTAATAGGTGGTTGTAAGAACTATGTGTTTCCTCAGAAACATTGTCTAATGTAGATGCAGAAAATATAGTTCATGCTTTCATGACGTCCAGAATGGATTATTGTAACGCTCTGTTAGCCGGCTGCTCAGCCACCATGCTAAAAAAATGACAGTTAGTCCAGAACGCAGCAGCTAGACTTCTCACAAGAACAAATAAATATGATCACATTACACCGGTTCTGTGCTCTCTTCACTGACTTCCAGAACAATATCTCATTGACTACAAGATACTGCTCCTTGCCTTTAAGGCGCTGAATGGCTTGGCTCCTACCTACATGAGCAGTCCCCTACCACAATATATTTCAGCTCGCTCTCTTCAATCACAAGAAGCAGGACTATTGATTGTTGAAAAGATTAGTAAATCCACCAGAGGGGGAAGAGCATTCTCATATAGAGCCTCGAAGCTCTGGAACAAACTCCTGGATGTTGTTCGGAGCTCAGCTACACTTACAGAGTTCAAAACTAAATAAAAAAACATATTTGTTTATTCTAACATTTGAATAATTGGCTCTTGGGATTTGTCCAAACGTATATGGTGTCTGAGCACTATAAACATACAAATTGTTGAAAAAACAATGTGATTCAATATGCCTATCTAACCTATCCCCATCATTTATCACTCATTCTGCAGCTGATGCTAATCAACTGTTTGTTTTCTGTTACATTGTTCTAACCATTGTTTTTCTTTGTTAGTTTCTGTTTTGACTTTGTTTTGCTGTTGTTTTTTCAGGTGCTCTCCAGCAAACTTTTCGTCAATGGATCTTAAATTTTATGCTGGGGAGGTGACTAGCACCTGCCTCAGTCAGCAAGGCTCCCAGGGGCCTCACAGAGGCTCTACCTGATCCACACTAGGACTTTGTGAAGCTGCTTTGAAAGCAACTGCTAAAAAAGTGCTATATAAAAACCTGATGTACACTTTTTGAAAACTTAATTAACACCGAACCTAAATGCTGTACACTTTTTAAGCTACTGTTAAGCCAACTTCAATAAGTAGTTTTATTTACTACTTTTCAAAGCTTCAGTGAGAAAAAAACTTACTGTGTATGCGTAGCTGCTTGCCATGGCTCATTGTTGTAACATATCTAGAATCTGGAGAGGAGTAACACTAGGTAGCCAATCACGATTGGCTACCTAGTGTTCTGTACAGAAGAGATGGAAGTGGATACTGCACACTCATCATGGACTATGAGACAAACCTTCACAATATAAAGTGATCTTAGTGTCTACAAAATGCTATATAAATGTCATAAATTGATATTGTTAATATTATTACTAATTTTTAAATATTGAACTGTGTAAGAATACAACTCAAATATAGAGTTGAGTGTTTTCAATGTAACAGTGTTATAAAACATATTTTTGAATAATGAAACCCATGAAAGAGGTAAGGAATAATAAGAGAGGAGGACCAAAAGAATCACCTAACCAATGAGAAGTGGCTATTAAATATGTAAGGCACTATTGGTTTAAGGTGTGCTTGTTTTCATGATCTCTAGGACAAAATTTGTGTGCTTAAAAATTGCAAACTGCAAGATACTCAATGAAGAAAGTTGAAAAAATGTATTACAAAAATCAACTTATTTAGTGAAATGTTCACAATTTAATATTTAAAAATTAGGAATAATAATAACAATATCAAGAGAGCTAATGTAGAGACTTAAATGAAAGTGTTGGGGTTTTTCTTTCCATTGGCCACCTCTCCCCTTATCTTGCCTTATTAGGTACAGAGATAGCGACACACTTCCTCTTTAGTTATTAAGTTTAATCATAAGCTGTTTTGGGTGTCTGAACAGGGTTAATTAATGAAGTTAAAGAGACGGCCTCATTTTCTATAGCGATTACCATCAATTAATTTAGTCCAAACACACAACTGCGAGAGATAAAATATAAGAACTGTCTCTGGGATGCGTGCATGGATTGAATCAGATGATGAATTCATGAAATAGGAACAACATGACTCTCAATCTGGAACTGTACAGTTACATAGACTGCCCAGCTGAAGACAACTCATGGATTTTAAAAATACTACTGACGGTTACTTGGCCTCTATTAATACCTCATTTGTCATAAGTTGTTTAGCCGTGATATAATGTCCTCACATGTTTGGTGAGTGGTGTTTTACTAGCATTATCAATTAGATTGGACAACAGTGATGAAAATTCATGAAATGAATGGAATACAATTTTAATGTAACTTGTCAGACATATGAGTTGCTCTGTTCATCTCCCACAAAAATGATCAACAACATGGAGACTCAATGCAGTTCTCCTATGGACCTCCATAACACTAATGCACAGGATCTGATTGGTATCACTCAAGCCATAGTGTGAATAGAGCATCTGGTTGTAGAAACACTGAAAGGCACTATCTACACATTGTTGGGTATTTAATGCTGATTCCCTTAGTTCTTTTTAGTTGTGTAGTACTTGATGGTGTGTCTGATTAAAACACGTAGGCAGTGATAGCAAAGTCTTTCCTTTATCATTAGCAAACGGCAATAAACTTAAAATTACACCCATGCAATTTTCAGAAAAACAGTGCATATATTCTCAATTTACAATTTAGGCATTGCGGAAAATTTACACACAGAAAATATATTTTTACAATTTGATTCACACATATATGATTTTTTTAATAGATTATGATTATTTCTTTAATTCATAGTGATTATACAGCTTTCCAGTAGGGGGTTTTGTGTGCAAACGAATGAATGAAAACAATAATGAAAATAATATGATGAAAATAATGTGATGAAATTTGCTTGGAGTTAAAACACACACCACACCAGCAATCTCAGCTCGCAATCAAAAAGATAGTAGGACAAGGACTGATAAAGTATATTGATTCATGAGTCAATCAGAGTTGGACCACAGAATAACCCTAACCCAATGTTAAAATAGTACTTACTATTTTTATTCATCCTTTATGATAAAATCTTTTAGCAGTGCTTCCTCTGGGTTCCACAAAGGGTGCTATCTCACCTGCATAATTTATTCTGATTGAATTAAACCAAAGCTTGTTTTTCTTTAGTACAGGAAATCATGTAACGCCAATGAAAATGTCTGTCTATGAAATTGCCTGCAGCGGAGATGAGACTCTTCTAATAGGCCCTGAACTGATGATTATCAGCAGTTTTTACTGAAATTCTCCCAAGCAGTGGTTGTAGCAGTGGTGTTTTCCAGGCAAACGCCTATTATCACCTGCCACACTAGGCAGAATTGCAACATACTACAAAAGCTTTCTTTCATCCCAGAGTAAAACAAACAAAAATCCTAACATACAAAAGTTAGTACCAAGGTTTATAGCTGCAAACATATATAGTTAAAATACCGTTATAAGCATAAAAACAGATTTCTTTGTCAAAAAAAAACTATTTAACAGTATCCCACTTAATTAAATCCCAACTTACAAATAGTTCAAACTCTCCTTATTAACCAGCAATATATGAATCAGTGTTTATATTTAAGAAAATAGCTGTAAAAGAATTTTATTTAACATAGACATACAAACGTGTATCTATGGAGTTTTACATTCAAATCTAAGATTTTGAATATTTGATTAAAGAAAACTTTTAAACACAGCTGAAGCAAAAAAAAGCCTTTTAACTTCTTTGCAGAGATGAACACAGTAAGTTAACTTAAAAAGATTCAGTTATTAGAGTCTCTCCCATGACTTTATGCTGCTGTTGGTTCTGAAGTAGCAGCAGTTTATTGGGCTCCAGATCCATAAAAGAGCACCTGATTTGGTTCTATACAAAGATAGAAAGGCAAAAAACAGTGTGTTAAATCAGATGGATAAAACTACCAGGCTTTTAATGCATTTTAAATAATAATGTTAAGTTAACAGTTATATAGTTACAATCTGCAAGTCATACTGGGGTTGGCCGGTCTAAAAGGAATTGTTTTCTGAATACAATAGCAGGAAAATTAAATTAACGATTGACTGTATTTTCCCAGCGATGGGTTTTCCCAGCGATGGGTTTTCCCAGCGATGGGTTGCGGCTGGAAAGGCATCCGCCGCGTAAAACATATGCCAGAGAGTTGGCGGTTCATTCCGCTGTGGTGATCCCGAAAGGGAATAAAGCCGACATGAAGATGAATTAATGTATTTTACATGAACATAGTAAGCGTGATGTCACCCATTTTTGGCAGAAAGAAATTATTTTTGGGCTCAGAATTGACATGTATTAAACCTCAGCAATTAGGGGGTCACTCTCATTCAAGAAGTATGCCTCAAAAACCCAGTGGATTCTGGAGTGTAAACTTGTTTTTAGCTGTAAAGTTTTTACTATGCTGTCAATGATATTCTGCTCACTTCTGGAGTCAGTCTCAATTGGTCAGAAGAATTGGCATAATCTTTACAGCATTTTAAGGGCCTTCCAGAATTTAGCACTTGTGTGTGTGTGTTTTTTAAATAATTAATACAAACATTTTATATATATATTTTAAATACCTTGAAAAGAGTGGACATGATCTCAATCATTCATATTCTGTTAAAATATCTCTCAATTTGTTTAAGCATGGACATGGTTTCAATTCTGAGAAAGAAATAAAGAAACATGACTTTGATCAAACACTTTCTTTTTCACTTCTTTTCTTTATTGCTGTTTTTTGAAAACTTTCTTGACTGTGAACCAATAGAGCAATTTCTAATCCGTCTTCCAGCCACTGTCTCAGCTAATCTGACACATCACTCAATGCACACAAACACTCACACGCACCACAGAGATGCTCCTCTGCTGTCGACTGGTCATGTGGAAAAGTCTAATTCTCTCCACTGAGGTATATTAGAGCAGATGACAAGCAGAAAATGTTACAAATGAGCTAGTACAAATGGGTCAAGTTGTGTAACTGTCAGGTTGTACAGTTTTCCTCTTCATCTGTTTTTCTTGTCAACAACTTGTCTATGCTGTTTTTTATGATATATACTCTAGTAATATAATCTTATAACGTAATACTGTATATACATTTAATTCAGTTAAAAATATAATTTAACAAAAACAATCTTTAATTTTATAAGTTACAATATACAAATTTTAAAAGTATGGTACATTACAAAATGTTTTTTTGCACTTTATTGTGGTGGAAAAATAATCTGTGAAAAATAAAATCTTTAAGATGCAGAATAATTTAGGTTGCACACCATCCTATTATAAATGTAAGTAATGCTTAAGTATATTATGAAATGAAATCATTGTTATTTAGAATGTTTTGTATTTAACCTAAATATTTGCAATTAAACAACAAATATCATTTCCACTTAAAATTAGTGCATATAACTTTGTAACAAAATTTGCATTACAAAGTTGTTTGATGAAACTTTTTTTGTTCTACTCCTCCTTTAAATATATGCAAGGAATTAATTTTTTATAAGGATCATGGTTTTATAGACACACAGTGGCATAACTTTACAAATCAACCTGACGAGCCAGGTCTTTCACCAGGTCTCCAGAAACTTAAAATTGCGCGGTCTTAAAAAAATCATAAAACTGAGCACTGTTTTCAGCATGATGATCATGTTCATTTACCCTCCACTCATGTAAATCCTGCTGCAGATCTGTCATAAATTGACCCTTCTGCTTGACATTACTCTATTCCATGCACTCAAACACTGGGATCTTCATTTTGCTTTCTCTTCCAAGGAAGATGAATAAATAACATAAAAGTTAGAGCAAGGGTCACCAACTCCAGTTCTGTAGGGATACCATCCTGCACATTTTAGTTGCAACACTGCTCTATTATACATACTACATCAGCTTCAGACAAGGCAAGAGGCCCTAAATTAGTGCAACTAGTGTTTCTTGATGGTTGAACCAAAACTGTGAAGTGCAGTAGCCTTCCAGGACTGGAGTTGGTGACAGCTAAGTTTAAGGACATGTGTCACTATAATGTGCAAAGTAACACATTTTAGATTAAAGTAGTTCATACTTAAACACAGTCACACCCAGCCCCTTGTAAAAGCAGAAGGCATTTTCTACCCATGAATACACACTACAACTGTGAAATGGAGCTCACTCATGCATTAGCAGTACATAATATTCTGGGATTTTCTGGAAAACCTTTTCATTCCTTGTCACTCGCTGAACACAGTCTTTGGCAATCAAAGAAAAGAAGGTCTGCAACTCCTTGTTTGTGCACTGTGGATTTACGTTAACATGAAAAAACAATTATATCTCCAAAAAATCCTATAACAACAACTGTTTGCAGGCAATTGTGGCTGTATGAGGTATGAAACACTGTTGTGATGCTTGCCGTGATGGTTTTGAGCAATCAGTGTTCTTTGGTTACTAAGCAATAAGCAACATATATGAAGTCATGTCATGCCTTACGTTCCAATCAGAAACAAGTGCCACTTTGGCTCAACTCAGCTCGCTTTATGAAACCTAAACTCAATAGTTACCTGTGCTGGGTACAGAATACAGTGAAAAAGGCCCCAAAAGCATTCAGTCAAGTTGTTAAAAAAACAGCTTGGTGGAAAAGCGCCATACGAGTTATAGATCTCTCTCTTTTTCTCTCTCTCTCTCTCTCTCTTTCTCTATCTATCTCTCATATAAATCAAAAAGGCCATCTTCTCTTCAAATGCAGCTTTAATTTCCCCGGTGTCTGGCAGGCATTAGTACAGTGATCTGTCTTCAGGGTCATTCACAGAAACCCATTCAGACGTATCTATTTTATCTTCTGGCTGATCACTTAAACTTTCACTCAAACATGCAGACTCACATTTCAATCATCTTCCAGACCCTAGAAGAAAATGGTTAAAGCTGTTTCACAATAACAAACAATAACATTTTAATGCTGGGTTTGAACTTTATTGCCGCTGGGATAAGCTTCTCTGCACACAGATACACACTAACACATGACTGAGGCAGTAAAAAAGAAACCTAAACTGATGGTGATAGTGAAAGCTAAGCTGAAAGTTACAGGGGAACATGTATGCCTTATATTGTGGTTTACTTTTTTTGCAACAATAGATAAATGGCCATTTAAATTTAATGTAAAAGAACAGTGATACGAAATTAATCTGTTCCAGGCCTTTGTATGCTGGATTTTCATATGTCAAAGCAATTTTTACAAGTACAATGCCTAATCTTTTCCAAACCACACAGAAACAATGCTAAAATTGAAAATAAAATGGAAAACCAGAGAAAAATAAAGTAAAGTAAATACAGTGAAGATTCAGGAGTCAGGTGGCCCTAGGATGTAGGGGTCCTGTCAGACTTCCCCAGGCAGCTGAGGGCTACCAAGATAGTTTATTACCACCAGAGTGTGAATGTGGAGTGAAAGAATAATGTACTAAACATTGTAAAGCGTCTTTGAGCTCTGGAAAAGTGGGGGAGCCTCAAAAGGGAATCTTGGCGATCCAGAATTCTGTAAATTGTATTATTCACAAATGCTAAGTAAAGATTCATGGAATTGGAAACTGCTAGCTTATATTTTTATTCAAACTCTATCATTTTAAATCTTAGCACTATCAAGAACATGGATAAGATACCAGGAGGCAGGACAGTACACCAAAAGATGCTGTGGAGAAGAAGTAGAGAAAAGCAGCTGATTGTCATTGCCTGCATTGTGCTAGATCCCCACATAATATTTCTAGCAGTATCGCCATTTGCTCTTTTGTTCTATGAGGAGTAAGAGAAGTGTCTGTCAGAGTCCTACAAAAAGTCAGGCACTACTCCATCTGCTTGGTTCAGCTCAATCTGTTAGAAACAGACTTCATGAGAGTGGTAGGAAGACCCTGTGCAGAGAAAGTCCCAATTCTAGCTTGTTTAGCATTAGCAGATAAACAGCAAGATATTGGTGCAATGTGAAATAGAAGTTGAAATTGAGAAATATAGTTATGCACACTATTGTATTTAAGTAGCTTTTTTGAGTGTTTAAAATGTTTACATTTGCCTATACTTACTTGAAATTGTAGAGAATTGAAAAAAACTTGTCTACCCTTAAAAATGTATTATTTGCTTGAGTAAAAATTATACATAAATATTAAGAAAAACAATGAGAAAATGGTGTCCAGCCAGAAAAATAAGAGAACAGAGAAATGTCTTTACATTCTGTGTTTAATGTGTATTTCAAGAACAAGAAAAAAATCAATTAAACGGCTAAATTTGTGTTCAAAATCTGTTGGCTTTCTAAAATCAAATACAGATACTTATGCTTTGATTAAATTGTTTACTCATGTCTTATCACAATTTGTTGTCAAATATTTGAGTGGATCATTCAAATAAATGACATTTTGTGGTTTCTAATGAAGAGCTGGCTCTTCTTGCTCCCAATTGGTCATTTTACATTTAAATGTTTGATATTGGTGGCATACCATGTAAACTGGACTTTTCAGATATTTTGCATGTTTAGCATTGGTCCCTCATCAAAAATACACCTAAAGTCATTTTCAAGTTGGTTCATGCATGTTTGGGGATCCTGCTTTCTTTTTTGGTAACTCAAAACGACAACACCCATTGGTAAAAGCACCGCTCACTAACCAATCAAATGAAGGGCTGATGAAGCTACATGCTGATTAAACTGTAGTGTAACCATAGCAGTACGGTGTTGATAAACAATTAAAAGAAAGTGTGTTTTTTTTTTCTGGGCCAAAAGTGTTTGTTAAATTATTAGTCTAAAATATACATTTTCTGTGCGCCAACAAGCAAAACCCAGCAAAGGCTCCTTTTTTGGAGTACAACCATTTGAAGTGATTCAAAGACATTGTTTACACTAAATACTGCCCTTTGAAGGTTATTAAGAGTGTAAAGGATAACTCTTTGCGTTCCTTTTCTTACAGGAATATGCTAGAACAGCAAGAACTGATCAAGAACACATATTAACCCAAATATATTCATAAATGCAAAAGTTATAATCAACCATTGTAGTGTGAGAATACTTTTATGAGTTAACCGAACATGTAACTTACATACTAGCAGTTAGAAGAATGAATGCAAGAAGACAATGTTTTTCCACCTATGTTACTATAATTAATGTTGGGTGTTAAAAATACTCAAAAAACAAATAAAAAATTTATCAATTTCCTGTACCACGTGCTAGTTAAATGTCATGTTTTGATAAGGTGTGTCATTTATGCTTCTTTAATTAACTCATGCAGTATGTGAAGGCATGTGTGAGCTATCACACTCGCCCTCAGCAGTGTGAAGGCAGGAACTTCAAAGCAGCGATTTCATTGGCCACTTCGCAGATGAAAGTTTTCCCTTTTGTCTAATTTCACATGCTCATCTCTGCTGCTCTCTTTCCTCCAAACTCTTCCATACTCTGTCTCTTCTGGTGCTCTGTCAAGCTGCAACTATGAGGTGATGGCTGCATTACAGACAAGGAACACAAGCAAGCATACTAATTATTTCTGACCCACTGCAAAATTAATTCAGAATTTAAGTAAATTAAGCCATGGATTTATGACTCTTGATGATAAGTCTAAAGTGTTTTGAATTTGAGATAATGACTTATAAACACCAAGCAATCACCAAGCTAACCGGTTACTCTGTTCCAAAACTACATATGTTTGTATGCCTGTGTAGTTCCATATCATCTTGCAATGATGGATCTGAGAGGGGGCATAATTTCAATATTCAATATTCCCAAGCTCTGAAACTCTCTGACGTGGGACAGATTTTGGATTCAGGTTGTGTCTATAAATGTGTCTGGAGTAGTTGTGTGTATTGTAAATGTTGTACAGTTCCACTTGGTCAGCCTATTTGTTGTGTTGCAATGTGGCGCATGATCTACTACTACTGTTTAGTTAATGATGGAGTTACAGAATTGTTTTAAAATATGCTGCATTTCTTTTGTTAGGTTATCAAAATCATTTTATAAATCCATGGGCCTGTCCCTGACATTAGTTTGTGTTTAATGTGTTTTCTGCTTACCTGCCTTTTTCTGGCCAGTTCATTGATGCATGTTTTGTTTCCCGAGTGCACACTTGCTTAAATTAAGCTTTGGATGCATAAACAGACTTAGAATGTTTAAATGCATACCAGGAAGAAGATCACCCTCAAGTAGCGTGGTGAAGGGGTGGTGGAGAGTTTTTGCTGTAGATCATCAGAGGTAATGAGAGATCTGATGGATTATTACAGATTATCTGAAGAGGAAAATTTGGTGGATCCTAGAGAGCTAATAGATTAATTGTCTGCATGCGCTGCTCCCAAAACATCCCTTAGGTTACATTGATATTCTTCTGAGTACATTCACTGCAAAAAATGAATTCTAAGCAAAGCTGAAAATGCTTAAAATTAGATTGAAAATCTTGATTTTCTTATTTTACGAATCATTTTCTAATTTAAACCTTTTGGGTATTGATTACTTAGCTTATTTTGAGAAAATAACACTTATATTTTCTTGAGGAGAAAAAAATTCTTATTCTGGTCATTTATTTTCTTGAATTAAGAATCTATGTGAAACAAGTTGCTGATTTTGCCACTGATCTTAAAACAAGAATTTTTGACTCAACATATTGTTATTTCAAGAATTTTATTGATATTTTATTTTAAGAAATCAATATTAATTATTGGTAAAAACATGCATTTTGGAACAAGAAAAAAAATCTTAAATCTAGTTTTACTCTAGATCAAGTAAAGGTAAGAACATTTAATTTCTTGAAACAAGACTCAAATGTTTGTGAAAAGAAAAGAAGAAAAAGGATATACACCGTAAATAATCATCAATACCCCAAACCTTAAAACCCCGTCCAGTTGTGTTCTAACTTTGATGGAAGAGATCTGAACTTCAAAAAAGCACTCTTGAAACAAGAAAAAAAAACCTAAAATATAGATAAACTTTTCCTAGATCAAGCAAAAGATTCTGCTAATGGGGCGAGCGAATTTGAGTTGGCAAGAATTCTTTAAATTACACTGATAGTGTAGCGGTCAGAGCGCTGACATGTGAAGCTGAAACCTCTGGTGATGGGGTTCGAATCCAGCTCTGGTCCTTCCCCGATCTTCTCCCCAGAACTCTGCTAAGTGTTCTACCTGTCTCCTATCGGAACTGTACTACCTAAGAATACATCAATAGGCCTAAATAATATATAAAATATTTATTTAAAATTTTATTTTTGAGCTAGAATTTCTAGTTTTAAGAACCCATACTCTACTTTAAGAACTAAAATTAAGCACAAACGTTATTAATTCAAGGTCATATATACTTATTTTAATATTACATTTTCTAAGTTAGTCTTAAATAAAAGAGAAAACATCCTAGTTTTAAGACAGATTGTCTAGTTTTAAGACCACTAGAGACTAGATACAAGTTGAAATATTCTAGTTTTTGTCTATTTATCAGCTAGAATTTTTTCTAATTTTAAGAAATCTTGACAAGTCAAATTTGCTTACCCCATTGGCAGATTTTTTTGCTTGATATAGGAAGAGTTTAACTTTATTTGATTTTTTTTTTTCTTGTTCCAAGAGTGCATTTTTTGCAGTGTTGTATTTCCTTGTTTTTCCTCATTAGTTTACTTATCGCCTTGTTTTTACTTTTTCTTTTTATTTAACTTCACTGCTTCTGTCACTTTTTTATATTATCACCGCATGCGCACCCCTTTTCAAAAGGACTCACACTCCCAGTATGAACTTCCTTCTGTGTACTTTAGCATCCTCACGACAGAGTTCCTACTATCTTTTTTTTGTCTCCCTTGTTAGACTGCTCCTACGATTCTGACCAATCACTCTTATCGTGCATCTTTTATTTACCTTCATCAACATCCTTCCAGTCTTCTGTGTGGTCTAACCATCATCAGAAACCACCTGTTAATGTTAATCGCTATCCACCTCAAGCCTGCATCTTTCTATAAAAAGAAAGTTGTTAATGTGTACCTGCTTATTGTCGGTTTGTAATAAATATGCGCACCATTAAGTAAATAGAGGAATGGTGCTTTTTTCACATCCGTGGTTCTTTTTCTCTCTCACCATCAGAATGATTATAAAGCCTAGAAGGGATTTGTATGTACATATTCAAGGAAACCGCAAGTATGTAATGTTAGAGAAAAGCGAAGACTAGAGAGAACCTGACTTTTCTTTGTTTAAGATTTGATTATTTCTAGTAGAGCTGTAATCTCTGTTCTTTTCCACATGGCTACATATGGTAACTGAAGAAAAGGTATTTTAGATAAATCTATATGCCACCACACTGTAAACCCAGGAATTCCAAGTACCATGCATGCACACTAAAACCATGGTAAACAGGGCCTTTTCTGTCTAGAAATCGACACTGTGGAACTCTCTTCTGAGGGAAATCAGGATTGTGTAAGTTACTACAATTTTAAATCTCATCTAAAAACTAACTTTATTAAGTTGGCATTTGACAAGTTTTACTGTGTTTTATTATATTGTTGCTTTAATGCTTACTATTTTTTCATTCCTTTATATACATTAAATGGTTTTATTCTGGCTCTGTACTGCTTCTGTCAGGTGCTTTGTGAAGCATCACTTTTTATGCACATTATAAAATAAAAGTTTATTATTGTTATTAATTAATACCATCCCCACAAAACATACATAAGATGTCCTCTGGTTAAGGGAATGGACTCTGGGTGTTGAAGTGCAGAAGTAACAAAATTACATTACCCATATATTATTGATTATATGGTTTGATGAAAGTGAAAGACCATAATTCCTTTCATGTTCAAACTTTTTAAATGGGAAAGCCCTATGTAGTATTTCAAATTAACATGAATTTAATTGCCTTCCTACACAGACCTCTATGTGAATGTAATTCCTGAAGGACTGCAGCTACTGTAACACACACACACACACCATTATCTCCAAACAGACCTAAAGGACATTAATTAATGATGCTAATAATTAATAATTACAAGATGATAAACTGTGCAGAGCTGAAGCACTCCAGGGCTAGACAAATGTGCTCTGATGTTCATTATGTACTTGCAGTTTGCTGTTGCAGTAGGCCCTGAATTCCCTCCGATGCATGATTATGCTAGGCCTTCCTTATACGGCTGGAATGTTTCAACAGTTTATGCATGACGAAAGCCCTGCTATGGACTAACCTGTTGTTCTCCAGACCAACCCACTTTAAGACAATGCATCACATTCTTTGATACCACATTGCACTAAATGTCTGATCTGGGTGGAGATCATCCCTCAGTAGAAAATATGACTAATCAGCTGGTTAACGCTGTTGAGGTGTTGGGAGTGAGTACAGACCGACATGGTACAGTTTCATTTTGATTAGTCATGAAGAGTTTCCTTAGAAGTTGGATCAGCCTTTGTGCATAAATTCGTGATTTAGAACTCAATGGGATGTTGATTTAGACTTCCACTGAAAGTTCTTGATTTTTTTTTTATTCAAACCTTTCAATTTAGTAATTATTCAAGATTATTTCTCCTCGTTTCGTTTTGAGCATTCTTTCGAGAATTCTGTGTTCATCTTATATCAATCCTTGACGTGTCACCTGCAACCAAGATCGAATCAGAGGTCGGTAGAGTATCCGAAAATGTAATTTTTGTATTGATTAATGTAATTATTGTGAAGAATGTGAAATAAATAAATAATTGTTGATTAATGCAATTATTGTGATGAATGTGAAATAAATAAACAATTAATAAAATAAACTAATAGCTTCTATCCAGAGGAATAGTCACTATATCATATCTTCATTTCACTGGAAAGAGCAAAACTGATCAACACATACGAAGCACCTCACTTCTCATGGGGCTGCTTTGAAGTAGCACAGGACAGGTTATATAAAAAAGTACTTGTGAAAATATTTACTCAAGTAACTACCAAATTGTTTTTTGAATAAGAGTAAAAAGTATATGAAAAAAATTACTCAAGTACTTAGTTGCTAGTTACTTCTGATCTGAATGATACAGAGCAAAAACACTAGCTATTAAACAGCATTTCATAGAGATTACTTTTTTTTTTCTTAAAAGGATCATAACGTATAGTCTATTGAAAACTATAATCAAACCTACAATACAAATGTGACACACGCAAAAAAAAAAAAGGTTTTGCATCTCTACAAACATATTTTACAGAATTTTTGCATTGTAAATTTCACATATGCGTAGGCATCCTCTGTCTGCATGCATGATGTCTGCGTGCATGAATGACTTCAGAGTGCTACAGTCTCCAGCGAGGACTTTAGTAAATGTAACTTGTTACACCTCTGGACTGAACTGATACTGTTTTGGGCCTGCTTCATGCAGTTCCTTCAGTTGTTACATTTAATAGAGTGTTTCTAGATATGGCCTTCAGCCTATTTAATTTTACATTTAAAAGCACAGCACATAGTTCCATAGACTCCTGAGCACACTTGACAGAAGCTGGTTTGTGAGCTTAAATTGAAGTTACTTTGCAATAATGAATATCTGCCATACCTCTACAATAAATCTCTTGGAATAGACCAAAAATTGCATTTCAATCACACTAGCTATTCTGAATATTCAGAGAGAAGATAAAGCTCTTAGGAAAAACTATTAACCATTTGCAGTTATTAACTGCCCTTGCATGCTTCTCTCGTTTCTAATGTGACACAACAGAGTAAATCTTTGTGAGGTACCAGTTTGACAGCAGAAGATCTCGTATGATATTCCATCCATCCATCCATCTTCATGTCGGCTTTATTCCCTTTCGGGGTCGCCACAGCGGAATGAACCGCCAACTCAGTTTTACGCAGCGGATGCCCTTCCCTGCCGCAACCCATCGCTGGGAAACATTCACACACACATTCACACTTTAACACTATGGGCAATTGTTCTTATTCAATTCACTTATACCGCATGTCTTTGGACTTGTGGGGAAACCGGAGCACCCGGAGAAAACCCACGCGATCACGGGGAGAACATGCAAACTCCACACAGAAATGCCACCTGCCCCAGCCGAGCCTAGAACCAGCGACCTTCTTGCTGTGAGACGACCGTGCTACCCACTGCGCCACCGTGACGCCTCGTATGATATTATGCAGGATTAAAAAGCTTATATCATGTTCATAAAAGCTTCCACCCCTGTCAAACAAGTGTACTCATGAAACATTCAGAGTGGTTCTATTACAGCATGCAGCGGGAAGTGAAGAATGAGAAGTTCATGGATTATATTTCATGCAGAAAGCCGTTACATCAGACTACAATAGGCACGTCAGCCTAACATCAATTGAGAGTACATTTTAATTTATTTAATACATTTATGTTAGTGTGCTGAAGGTTGTTTTATTCATTTTTTCTTACAACACGGTCTGTCTGAATTCTTGATTCTGATTGACTTGCTAGATGTGGTGTATTTTTAATATACAACACATAGTGCTGGTTCGGTCAAACCATTCTATGTCCTAGCGTGACTTTAGGGACTATTTTTTTAGGATCAGTTCACTCAAGCTCATTAAACCAGCAGTTTACAGACTCGCTCGTCGTGGATTGTTTTCATGGCTATATTATTTAGGTTGTTCGATAATATATTTTTTACACCAACTGATGTTTTAAGAGCTTGGCTCTAACGAAAGGGATTGTATCGTTATAATGGCGTGCCTTTGTAATAGTAAAAAAGGAGTATATTCACCTATCTGGCAATAGTTTTACTGTAGACTGAATGAAAGACAGCCATGAGACAGTCTGAAGTGAAAGTGAAACTCTCAGTCCACCTAAAGCGCGTCATCTTAGAGCAGATCTAGAGGCAACTTAGAGACAAATCTAGCAGTAACGCCACCGTGAGTAATGCGCAAAGAAGCCTTGCTTGACCCAAGATACAGACAGGATCACATGAAACCATTTAACCGATTGCTGAAATGGTTGCACCCCGGCAGCATCAGAAACACGCACGAGCCCATCATCACAGCAAACATTTCAACTTCGAAAAGCCAATGAAAAGTCGTCTTCTCTCGACATCCAGTCCTGGTTGAAATGGAGTGCTTAAATAAAAGTTGAAAAGACATCTTTGTCGTCTATTAACTGTTGAAAAGCTGTCTTTACTGGACGTCCAGGTTCAACCACTTCTGGGTGTGTGCACGCCATTTTATTTAGATAATTAGGCTATTTTCTACAGCATCTATAACTAATGTATTTAAATATTCACATATATACATCAAGTATGCCTTATCTGATAATGCAAGACAACGAATAAATAATAAAAAACCAGTGAAGATGATCGTGCTTTCAACATGTTAATCAGTTGTAAATCTTAAAATAGGAACATCACCTTTTATTTATATCAAATATTTATTAACATAAAAAAAGTTATCAATGCAGCTTTTAACAAATGTAACATATTAACAAACAAATTATCAAACATACTTATTAATTTTACTTTCTTTGTTAATGTGTGTTGAATATGGCCCCACTTCTTCACTGCACCTAAGGAGAAAAAATTTATACATAATTCAGTTTTGTACTGACAATCACGATTTATACACGTTTTCGTGTGCTAACTTGTTAGCTGCTAATGCTGGTTATCCAATGCTTCACGTGTGCAACCGTTTGTCGTTTTATTGTAAAAAAACAAAACAAAAAAAAAAAACACAAAACATGTGCACATTAAAGTTAACATCTAGCCTTACCAAAGAGGAATGTAGTTGTTGGTGTCTTTAATGGTTGTAAATCAGGACAGGTTTTCTTCCGTTTGCTTGCAACTGTGGCGCCGCAGCAGCAGCGCGATTGTTTGAAAGTCAATGTGAACCTCATATATTAACGTAAGGAGTCTCATTAGCCTACCGCGAGATCTACAAAAATCTGTTTCGGTGCACTGCCAACACCTAGTGTTAAACGTCGAAACATTATACAAATGAAAGCTTTAACTAAATGAATTAATGTTTGTAGAGTTTGTTGCGTCTTTTTTTGTATAAATGTATAGATTAATTAAGCATGTCTGATTTCATATAGACTTATAGCCTGAGTATCGGAATATAACAAGTATAAAAACAGTCAAAATGAACTCAATTGCCATTCCTAAAAACTCAATCTGTAATGTCAAAATGTTTAATTTTCCATGTGCTTGCTTATATATAAGCTTATTTAAATTTGTATCGTCCAAATGGGACTGTTTTTGGGCGTTGGCTCCATGTTGTGTTTGGACAACTTTTGGACATGAATAAACTACAATTAAAAAAAAAAACTTTTAATGATCAACCCTGAGCTTCTTGTTCGAAATTAATGAATATTAGATTTTACATCTAAACAACAAGAAAATTACACTTTTTTTAAAATAAGGCATATAAACGACTAAGACATCTTTCATTTAAGTTCTACATTTCAACCAAGATGACGTTGTAAGAAAATGACTTTTTAACGGCTTTTCTGCATCTAAATGTTTGATGAGTGGACAGGGCCTAGTACTACATTGTAAACATTTGGAAATGAATTGACTGTAATGATAAAACATTTTTTTTTCTTCATTGTGGATAATTATCAGATGCTCTAATTAAGCACGAGACCTTCCAAGGTTTCAATATTAGCGTTAGAGACAATTAATTTGATGCTTTTTAAATCTGACCTAACTTCAGAAATTAAACTTGTATTTGTAATCATTAAGTGTTTATCTGTTGTAAATTTTATAAATATTTATTCATTTTAGCAACAGTTAACAATATACAGTCTGAACATTAAGAATTTACTGTTTTAAATGAAAAAAAAACATGCTTATCAATTTTGATAGTAAAATAACAGCTTTTTACAAATTAAAAACTGTTAACAAACAAACTATAACACTTATTTCATTGCAGCTGCAGGCATTAATGATAAATACAGTTTTACGCTAACTTTTGGTTAACTTTAAAGCAAAAGTCTTCTTACTATCATGACAAGCACGTACCCGCAGTTATTCTTTGTGTCCTGTTGTCTCCATATTGGGGTCGTAACAGCAGGAATAGCATTCTAGTGACAAAAGACATGTCCCCCTAAATGCAGTATATGTCCCCTTTAGTTTTTACTGCCTAAACATGTGATGTGGAGCTGCGGCACTCTTGGTTTGTATATCTAGCATATTGATTGCCCTGCACCTGCTGCTGTGATTGAACCTTGCAAACATTTTTGTGATTTTAGTATATTTTGTTTTGTGTCCCTCTCATGGCCCCCTTAAGCTTTTAAGATCTTCCCATTTGCATAGATGGACAAGCCAGGGCAGCATGGTAGCATACACAGAAAAAAAATTGTTCCTGGGCAACAGCCCTCTTTTACCATAGCTAAAACCACCTCTGAAAAGACCTTTGCAAGAACCATGCATTCCATGATGAAACCATCTTTTGATGCACCTCCACAAAGAATGGACCGCAGGCTAGTTGAGAGACATTATCCCTTCACATGGCAACATATCATGCATCCAGCCAGAAAATTTCAGCTTTGTATGGTGGAGTGATCTTCATGCATATTAAACTGGTGGTTTGGACAAGCAGCTCAAGGAAAGAGAACTAAAAGGCACCTGATTATAGAGCAGAATCGTCTCCCTCCAATGGAGAGAGGAAGAACGAGTAATAATCAAAGTTGTGGGAGAACTCTAGAGATGTTACACATAACCAGAAAACTCTTACGAAGTACGTATGGGGAGATAGAAAAACTGGATTTTTTGGGGGTTATTACATACTATGGTATGTATACTCTCAATGAATTGTATTGACCTTTTGAATGTAGTTACAGTTTCTCTTTATTGTTAATATAGTACATTTTTTTGACCTAGCATAAAAGTGATTTACTGAAGGTGAACATTAATATATATCAACAAAAAGTCAAAACAGCCAACCTGTTGTTAAGGTTTTTAAAGTGTTTTTGCAAAGTCTAAAGTAAAGAAAGAAATTATTTTATTGGTTGAGAGTGAGAGATCACAAAGAGTTTTGGGCATAAGTGAATGAGTGAAAAAGGGAGTGCATGGGACAGAGGGAGAGAAAGAATGAGTGCATTTACGTAAATGTGTTTGACAATGCATGGCATGTTCCTCTATAATTGGAAAGTTTGAAAGGGTTGAGGAGGTTTTCCATATTCACGAGTCAGTAAATGGTTTATTCCAGGCAGATTTCTTTATGCAACTGAACCTCTGATAAGGATGTGAAATAGACTTAAAGAAGCACCCGTAGAAATGAGGGCATTTGGCATCTCACCCACTCACCTGTGTGGTGGAATTCAATCACTCAGATGAATTTGCTCTGGAAGCTTTCATCCAATAACAATGTGGGGTTAAAGGTGAATACACTGAATATAGAGAGGTGGATGGAGATTATGGTTCCCTGCTCCTCTCAGACAGTTTAAAATTGCAGCAACCTAAAAGAACCCACATTTGACAGATCTATTGACATATAGAGGCAGAAGGAACAAATTTAAGCATTGAAACTGGCTTGTTTAACACTTTTCCTACCCCAAGTAAAAAAGCCAAGCTGGTGGTTTTTGCTGTTGACTGTAGTAAAACACATAAAAGTTAAAGCCATCAGAATTGAGATTCGCAAGAACATTCGGTTGACCTCTCTGCCGGGTGCATTTCTCAATTATTTTATCTGGATGCCCTTGGATGGTTCCAATGTGTAGTGATATGTTGTTTGGGAAAAGAATGAATCTGACTTGTTAGTGTCCGGTCCTGTCTATCATTAGTGTTTTTCCCTCTCGTCACCTGTCTCTGATTTCCCTCAATCATCTCACGTGCCGCTGCTCGCCTTCTGATTAGGCTCTCTATTTAAGGCTTCTCGCTCTTCAGGTCATTTACGGATTATTGCTTGCTAATGTGTCACGCTTTCCTCGAGATCACTCTGGTTCTGTCCGCATATTCCCTCTGTTTTCTTGTGCCGTTCAGACCCTTCTTTGTGTGCTCGTTCCCTTGTGGAGAGGAAATAGGAGAGGTTCTTACCTGCGGTTGGCTAGTTGCCTGGAGGCCACAGTTCGTCCAGCAGCTGCGCCTCAGCCTGGATAGCGGTCTCCTGTTACAGTTTTGCTGAACCTGCATCTGACTTCTGCCAGTGACTTTAAGTTTGTCGTGTTTTTGTTATTTCCCTCATTAAAGACTTTGAAGGAGCTCTCCTGTGGCATCTGGGTCCTCTTTCTATTTCACCATAGTTAGTAATACCTCTTTTCAGGGAATTTATCGTTTTCTTTGGTGCATTCGGATTACACTGATAATAATCAGAAGACACAGTTGAAGGATTTCATATTCTCCTCTTTCACTAACTTTTCCTTCATCATCTTGTTCTTCAGTGCTGTTTTCTGTCACAAGGTCAAAAAGAGAGGGTATATTGAGCGTCATAAGTGGCTCTCTCATGTCCCACTCACATTATCAAAACAAACAGCTTTGATTGGTCATTCTCTTGCGAAAAACCAATCCATTATGGCAGAGCCAAAATGTTTTTTGCTCACACCAATTGTTCAGACAGATGTGTGAGCTCCTGCTGGTGCTCATTGTTTTTGATCAATCACAAAACTCCGGATCAAAAATAGTTGCATAGATAAAATTACTTTCTGCATCATAATGCTTTACAGTATAACGTATATTGAAAAAAGCATCTACAACACTAACACCTGGTTGTTAAATGTCTGCCTTTCCATTTCAATCTATTAAGGCCAGGCAAGTTTATTTGTATAGCACATTTCGCACACAGGGTAATTCAAAGTGCTTTACATTGTAAACAAAGAATAAAAGAAAGTACTTTTAATAAAATCAAGCATTAAACTCATATAAAATCATAGTGATTAAAAACTGACATTAAAAACATAGATTCAGATGGTGAAGTGCAGAGATAGTTGTTTGGACGTTGGTGCTCAGTCGAAAAAAGCGCAACGAAACAGGTGAGTCTTTAACCTGGATTTAAACGTGACTAAAGTGTTGGCACCCTTGATCTGGTTCCATCTGTGGTAACTAAAAGACCATTTACCTTGTTTGGAATTTACCCGGGTAGTTCTAACTTATTTGATCTGAGGGATCTCACCTGCCTGTTTGGTTTGTATTCAGCTGTTCTCATTCTGTTTGGTATTTAGGTGGTAAGTTATGTTTGAACTTATATATGAGCATCAGAGCTTTAAAATCTATTCTGAAGGAGACCGACAGCCAGTGTAGAGACTTAAGGACTGGAGATATGTGTTCTGACTTTCTAGTTCTGGTTAGAATTCAAGCTTCTGCATTCTGAACGAGCTGTAGCTGTTTAATGGTTTGTTAAAACAAACAAACTAATTCTCATGATGCCTGGTACACTGCACGAGCTATTCAGCAGAATCTCTGACCAATCCACCAAATATTCACATGAAATTCATGGCAAAATGTGCCATTATCTGCCAAACTTTAGATTTCTGTGTTCTCCTCGCTGCCTGTTGTAATTTCTCTCACCAGATGTCTCATCCCTCTATAATGCTAATTAGTCACTGGCAGTTGTCATTCGTTTGTCATTCCTTTGCTGTTATTTAAGACCCTGGACACATGTACCCATTTATTTGTTAATCATGTTTTTATGTGTTTATGCTGTTTGTCCACACTTACCCAGAGCAGCATTTCACCGTAACCGGGTATTTTTTAAAACAGTGTCCAAGATAAAGTTTTTGAAAAAGCTGGTGAATCATTTTTGTGTAGAGAGCGTAATCATGTTTACTTTGATTCAGGTGGAGTTTGGAGGAGCTCAAGGGCTTTGTCATTGATGGGGTGCAGCTTTTGCTTACAAAGCCCTGAGGCTAAAATAAATACTTCGGAGATGTACAGGCTACACAAACACACAATATATTTAATACCATATTTAGTCACAGAAAGTAGTGACCGCAACAATAAGCTGGTAATTTTGCTGATGTGCTCACCAACAAGAACAGATTGAGCCTCAGATAAATGGGCAAATGTTGAAAATGAAATAGTTGTTTGTTCTTATCTTTGTGTGAGCTAGCTATTGAAGAGAATCACTGATGTGCTTCAGAGCTGGTAGTGGCTTCTGATTGGTCGATAGAACTTCAGGGTATTGACTAACTCTTTACATCGTCTTAGGAGTGTTTCAGCATTTTTTCAGTTTCAGTTGTTTTTCTACTCATGCTTGTGTGAATGCGATTTTTTTGTAAACAGGGTAAGACAATTTAGTTTTAAAAATATCTTGGTAAGTGTGGACAAGACTGAGAGCCCTAGTTTCAATCTTCAATACATGTTGATTCAATCGTTACCTGTTAGTGAGTGCGTCTATATTCCTTCTTGTAAAATATGAAACTACTTACCTCTCGTTGTGCCATGCTGTGATTGACTTGTCAATCTAGCTGTTGCATCCCCTGGATTGAGTGTGCTTTCTTTGCTTCATCTACAAAACTTCTGGGCTCGTTAGAGAGGGTGAACATACTCTAGTATTATTTGGACTATTTTGTTTCTTTTCAACAGTGGGTAATATATTTCTCTCAGTGGCCTCCTTGTTGCAGTGTGGAAAATGAATATATTATGTGTTAGAAATTAATATTATTATGATTTAGAATTTTTTCATGTTGAAATTATGATCCTAAATCCCACAACTTTAATTATTATTCAGATTTGTAGGGAATGGAAGTATTTTTTGACTGCTTGCTAGTCTTCCTTTTTCTTCACATTAAAACCTGTTCTTTAAAGTTATAAGAGCAGAAAATATTTTTTTAAATGTATTCATTGCTGTAGTTATTTTTTGTACTGTTTGATAATCTTAGTTATTTTTATAGATATTTAATAGATAATAATCTATAGCGATTTCACAACCCCATATAGCATATTCTAACTAAAGTCACATGGGTTTCAGCGTTGTTATTAGAACTTATTCAGTATTTTTCTGATTTGGAAAAGAAATACAATAAAACATACTCAAAAGTGATAAAGCATACTTCTTTAGTTACCTATCGATTTAATGAAAATCATAATGAAGAAATATCAAATAGTGGCCTTCACTCGGTTCATAAAAGTGTGTGCAACAAGATAATGCTGCTAGCTTTAGCATATTAGAGAGCACTGATGAGTAAGTATCCATGTGTTGAAAGCAGAGGTCTCTTTTATAGCATCTGCTGAGCCATATGAACACAGATAAAGCTATAACCAGATGCATGGATCTTCATTAGCGCATGCCAGTTAGACCTGCTGTCTTTGCCAAATGTCTATGTTAGCCAGATGCTATGTTTAAGAGTCACCACTGCAGGGATGTCTTTAGGACAATAACATCCCAAAAAGCCTGAGCAGGACAGTTTTCAGGACAGTGAATAATTAGTTGAGTAGATTAAACAACTACATTCGCACTGAGTGGCAAATTGAAATGGATTGAAAGAATACAACGATACAATTAAGTAGGGTTAATGAGATTTTTAAACAAATGACTTTGTTCTCATTAGTAGGGGATGAAAAGGTGAATGGTAGTTATAAATGGCAACAATGATCAAGCAAGGTGGCAAAACATAAATAGCTTCATTCAGCTTTTGGACTTAACTATGAATATTTACCATTGAGGCACTGAATACTCTGAAATACTTTGAATCTAAAGAAAAAAATATGTGGACTAAAAATATAAATATTTAGCATAATATGAATAGACAGTTAACACATGTGTACAAAAAATATATATTAAAGACCCCTTTGATGTGGCAATTGTCATGCAGCTATTAAATTAAATAGTTCATGGTTTTTATACAATATTAAATAGGAATGAACTCTTCAGTGTAAATGTGATAATGAATTTGAATGGAAAACTGTACCCAATATGAGCCTTGTTACACATGTGCGAATATATATGTTACATAAAAATAAAGTAAATTTAAAGGAAAAAAATAAAGGAATTTAAATGTGAAACCGTTGAAAACAGAGCAAGTAAATCTATAAAACCTTTTTAGGGCTGCAACTAATGATCCTTCAATAATTGATTATTTGTCCTATTTTTTTCATTAATGGATTAATCAGGCACCATGTGTTTAATTGCTGATGTGTGTATTTGTCATGATTCTCATGGACCTGGACACTCTTCTGCACTCCACAATTAGCAATTATCTGCTCCCTATATCTGTTTTTTTTTTTAAGAAAAATACCTTTTTTCCCCCATTTATACGGACATCTATCCCTTGAAATACAGGATTCGATTATGTTCATTAAATTCATTCATTCATCTTCATGCCGGCTTTATTCCCTTTCGGGGTCGCCACAGCGGAATGAACCGCCAACTCTCTGGTCATTGATATTGACAACACATTTAATCAATTATTTAAGTTCCAAAGATACAAGTTCAAAACCTTGCTCTTCACAATGTCATGCTTTACTGGCTGAATCCAATAATAATCCCAAAATATTTCTTTATTCTGAAAAAAACAAACAAGAACACAAAGCAAGCCTCAAATATAAAGGCTTGAAAAATAACACTATAAATCACAATATGCACATGCACTGGTTACCATGCAATAAGCAGGCGGAGGTGCTTTATTGACAAATACATGTCTGTAAGAAAAATAATTATATTAACAGTGAATGGGACTTATTTTTTATCTGGATCTTAATACTTAGTGAAAGAGCATTGGGGCACAGACCCAAGATCACTGATATTTACGCTTACAGATAATCTTATGCGTCAAGCTAAAAAAGTAATCAATCACAGCCTTGCATGGATTAATGAGACTCAAGTGAAAATGCATGTCAATATGTCTTTCTTTTAAACCACACATGCACTGGTGACCATGCAATAAGCAGGCGAAGGTGCTTTATTACAAATGTATGACTGAAAGACAGTGAATGGGACAAGCAGTCATTTCTCATGTTGGACCTCACTTCGAGAGCTTACGCTGCTGTGGGTCAAGATCAGGATGGACGAAGCAGAGGTCATAGGGGTGGAGCGTTATTGGCCCAACCGACCTTTGTTCATAGAACTCTGCTCTCTCTTGACAGCCCCTTCCTGGCCAGTTCCCCTGAGGTCAGACCTTCTTACTCAGGCATGTGGACACAAGCACCCACTCCCAGACCTCTGGAATCGCCATGTGTGACACATCAAGGTGTGAAGACCTGCTGGTTAATGCCACGTTCTGTGGTCCAAACATTGTGTCTTGCCCGACCTCCCTCTACTATGGCATGCTATGCTGGCAGGTGGGGCTGGTTTGTCGACTGGTGTCACTCTAGCCAAGTAGATCCGAGCAGCTGCACCATTGAAGTTGTGCTAACCTTCCTCAAAGAGAGTTTGGACCGAGAACTGTCTCCATCAACCCTGAATGTTTGCATTGTCACGATTTCTGCCTATCACCTTCAGGTTGAAGGCAACAAGCTGGGATCACTCGAGTTAAGTGTCAGATTCCACAGAGATGTCAAAGGGTTTGACCCTTTAGGCCACAGGTGTTAAACTCAATTCCTGGAGGGCCACAGCCCTGCATAGTTTTGGGCTGACCTTAACTGAGCACACCTGATTCCATTAATTAAGCTCTTCTTGGCTTATTTATTACTTATCATGTGTCTCTTGAAATAGGGTTGGAACAAAAACCAGCAAGGCAGCAGCCCTCCAGGAATGAATTTGGCACCTCTGCTCTAGGTTCCATCCTTAGTTCCCTCCAGAGACCTTTCCATTGTCCTTTCGAGTTGCTTGACTCAGTAGAGCTTACATTCATATCAATTTAGACGTTCCTCCTGGTCGCGTTAGCCTAGATTAGAGTGTAGGTCTTCGTCGACACCTACTTACAGTTCAAGCCTGGTGACACTCATGTTACTCTTAAGCTCAGGCCTGGATATGTGCCCAAGGTTCCTACCATTGCCTTCAAAACTCAAGTAGTCAACCTCCAAGTCCTGCCCAGAGAGGAGGCAGTACCAACGCCTGGTCTCAATTTCCCAGTCTGAGCACTGAGGATATATGTAGAAAGGACCCAGAACCTTAGAAGTTGGGCAATCAAACTTTGGTGTACGAGCTCAACAAGTTCTATAGCAGATTTGAAACCCACAGTCTTACATCCTCCACCCGCTCTGACGACTCTGATCTAACAGAACAAACATCAACAAGTGAAGGCCCCACCCTGCAAAATCTGGACAAACCAGGGGCTTATGTGAGGATCCTGTTTGTGGACTTCAGCTCAGCATTCAACACCATCATCCTGTTACTCATCCGGAATAAACTCCACCAGTTCTCAGTTTCTGACTCTGTTTGTGAGTGACTCACTCTCACAGCTAGTGAGATGGGAAAATTGACTCCATTTTTTTTTTGTACCGACACTGTACCCCTGTACCACAACAAATTCACATGCACATGCACACTTGGCAATAAAGATTTTTATGATTTCTGATTCTAATAGCTAGTTCCATTTATGCCATCTTCCTTCTAACAACCTTACCACAGTGGTTCAAAACACATTTTCTGTCGGTCCCTGACTCAAATTGTATGTGTTTTAATTGCGGGACGTTCTAAGTCCACCCTTCTAGCTGTAGAATTCGGCCTCCGTGCATCTCCCTTCAGGAGATGAGTCAGTATGAGAGTATTGACCGACTGCCTATTAAAAATTAAGTCTATACTTAATGCCATGATGGCCCTGGCTTGCCTGGCTGTCGGCTGATGCAGAAAGACCTAGATTGTTGCGATTTGAAGGGTGTTCCCATAGTTGTCACCGACATAAGTTGTAGTGACCGACTGATGGGGAACGTAATGGTTACTTTTGTAACCCACTTTCCACAAAGAATAACTTTGTGTCATGATCGAACTGAAGTCACAACCAGCACTCAGGTTGAGTCTGAAATTCATTCATCTTCATGTTGGCTTTCTTCCCTTTCGGGGTCGCCACAGCAGAGTGAACTGCCAACTCTCTGGCATATGTTTTAAGCGGCGGATGCCCTTCTAGCTGCAACCCATTGCTGGGAAACATTCACACACACACTCATCTACACTTTACCACTATGGTTCTTACTCAATTCACTTGTACCGCATGTCTTTGGACTTGTGGGGAAACGGAGCACCCGGAGAAAACCCATGCGATCACGGGGAGAACATGTAAACTCCACACAGAAATGCCAACCGACCCAGCAGAGGCTCGAACCAGCGACCTTCTTGCTGTGAGACGACCGTGCTACCCACTGCGCCACCGTTTCACCGCCTCACAGCAACGAGGTCGCCTGGAGTCTGAAATGTAAATGTGTTTTCTGAATTTGTAGAAGTGTTTCGGAATTTGTAATTGTGTTCTCTAAAATGTAAATTCGTTTTTTTTAAATGTAAATTTTGGTTTCTAAAATGTTAATTTGTTTTGTTATTTGTAAAAGTGTTTCATGTTATGTAAATGTGTTTTGCACCTCTCTGCCACCGTAGTCTACAATAAGAAAACCAAACAGCGGAACGATATTACCAACAATGCTTTCATTTTGTAAAACATGCAAATCAGTGTTGTACATTTTGACTGCACATGTCATGCATTCTGGTTACTTCTCCTCATTACAATATTGAGTGTGGTTTAAATACAACCAGGTTTGAATGGTTTCACAGCATTTTGTGAAATTATTCAAACCTGGAATCTGTACATTCTAGCCAATTTTACTGGAGTAATTATTCTCTACATTATTTGAAAATGGAGTAAACACCTAGACAATCATCAAAAAGAAATTCCACTAAATACTGACACCATTATAAATGTAAAAAATATGGCGATATAAATGTTTTGTTATACCCCCCAGCTAGTGAAAATGTTGTAGAAGTGTTCATTTAAAATAGATTTATGGAAATCATTCGCTAGGTCAAGCTTTTCACATAGGAAAATATAATTAATTATTCATATAAAAAAATATAATAAAAAATAAACGGAGCAGATTTGTTATTTCAGAAGTGAGTATGAAACTGGTTACCCAGTACTTTTGGTACTCAGGAACTAGCTGGTAGTTTCAAAGAGGTTGGTAATGTCTGCTCTAAATGATGCTCTATTGTAACAACATGTAACAAGCAACAAATCAACATAGAGAAAATATAATATATACCAAATCGTCATCCATTTTCACAACGTCAAAAAGGCAGGGCCTACTACCAATATAGACAGAGAGCCAAGAAAAGGAAAACCATCTCCAACCTTTTGGAACATCATGTCACTCGACTGGTGAAAACAAACCTGAAACAGACAACAAGTCAGGATAAGAGTGCTCTGAGAGAGATGCTTAACCAGCACACTCTAGCAAGAGACATGACACAAAGCATGGCTGAAAACCCCAGTACCAGAGTGTACTGCTTTCCCAAGTGTCATGATTCAACCACTATGCTTTACATAAAGCAAAAATATTCTGTGCTTGAGTGGCAGAGCTCTGTTACCAAAAACAAGAATAGCTCAGAGTAGGACTGATAAAACCTAAAAGTCCATGAATTTGAATGAAGATACAGCTTCATCTACAATTAAATCACATTTTTAAAATAATAACACAGATTATTTGTGCAGGTGCAAAAAGACGTACCTTTTTAGTAGAAGAAGTAATAATCATATTATTTATATTAATGATTCTGCTTATTTACTGACACCTTTCAAGCCCTTATGCAAGGACAGCTCACAGGGAAAATAGTAATGAGTAAAATATATTTATATTTTAAGACTTAACTATACTTTAATCAAAACAAAAATGCTGTATCATGTAAACTCAACTTTTCAGACATCTTTTGCAGGTTTAATATTGTTGCCTCATCAAAAAAAAACATGCCTCAAGTCATATTCAGACTTGTTTGGTTTATGCTATATCTCTATTATCTTTTTCTTGGAGCTCAAAACCGCTCGATGACTGTAACCATGCCAACTGGCCAAAGCACCACCAACTAACTAATCAAATGATCTCAATTGAAAATGTACACGTTGACTGACCTGGACATGTATCCATTCCAGAATTCAGTCAATTGAGATGAGTAACTTCCACATGTTATTCCAAGTGAAACAGTACAACAATTCATTTGGTCAGCAGCAGCCTGAGAGCAGGCGGATAATAAATTGGGGAGGGGTAAGATTTTCATTTAAAGGGTCAAATTGCAAAATGTCTCACTTTTTTAACAAATGGTTTACAATGAGCTCAACACTTGATTTCTTTAACAAAACATTTTAGAAAAACCCTAAAAACGTGAAAAATGGCACCTGAAATTTAATATTAATACATTTAGTCTTTGTATTTGATAAACATAAAATAGCACTGTATTATAGTGTTGCTGCATTCACATACCTCTAATAGTTTGGGCTTAATAAAATATTGACATTGGAAAAGCAATGAAAAATGAAGGGCAGCATATTAAAAGCCATTAGCATTTGGACAAAAGCTTCCAGGAAAAGATCTTTGTTGTTCTCAATATTTCACCGCTGTTAAATATTATCATTGCAGTCTATCGTTTATATATCTCCTGAAAATAATATTGAGAAATAATATTCTTTATAATACAAAGTTCAGACTGTATGATTTTAGCTCCAATTTTGACTCGCTAATGCTGTTTTTTTTTTTTTAGCTTTTCAGAAATGCTTGAAATTGGTGCATGGAAGTGACACTCAAGTGTGAACACAATATAAGCAAATTGCAGACACGTTCGATCATGACTCAAAGTAATGTAGTGTGAAACCTCGTACATGCTGATCTATCATCTAGTATGAACACAGAATGCTACCCCAGACAGTCATGCAGTGGGAAAAGATCTGTGAAGCGATTACACTGAAAGTTGTGCATTTTGGGCTTAGCATTAGTCAAACTAAATAAACAGAACATTTATAATGGTAACAGTACATGATGTTAAGACATGTGATCTCATAGCCTGTCACACATTTTTACAAAGGATTGTGCAAAATGTTATTTGTTCTCTCAATTCAAAGAGGCCTTACAAATGTTTGGGCATCCTAGAGTTAAACTTGAGTCAGTATAAGCTGGCATCCCACTAAAGCTATAACTTTGTAAATGTTCACAGAAAAGTCTTTCTGCAGAGCTGATGACTTGTCAGACAGTAAGTCTGTAGAAGTAAAATGCATCTGTCACTCACCCGTCTGTCATGAGTGTGCACGTCTGCCACAAAAACAGCCTGTGGTCGGGAATGGACTTTCATTTATCAGACGGCAGATGCTGGAAACACAGGGACATTGCTCACATCATCCATTTAATCAAAACATCTCCACCCTTCCAAATGCTACCCTACTTAGACCAATCATCACCGTCTCTTGTTAATGATCAATAACTAAAGAAAAGTATGTGTTTCTTTTTTTTTACATGAAATATTCATGTAATTTGCATTAGACCAGTTACTTTAAAGCTGCCTTGATATGCATTTTGATTGATTGATTGATCAATTCATTTTTAATAAAGTTTAACAGGCATGTGTAGGGGGAGCTTAAGCAGCTGTCTTTGCCTTTGGATGCTCAATGTGTCCTTTTGTATAATTTCTTTAAATTATGGCAATTACATATTGTTCATTAAACTGTTATAGGGTGCTAAATTGTTTGGTGCCAGGGGTTTGATCAAATTGTTCACAAGCATTTGTTATTTGGAGAAATTCTTTTCAGTCTTGTGATGCTGAGCTTACTGGAAAATGAAAGTTTTTAATAAGAAATCATGTTTGAAGGAAGTGGCTTTATGATTATTTTTATAATTTTTATCTTTATCTTTATAATTATGACAATGTGTGAGTTGTAAAGCGATATATGAAAGCAGAAATAAGTGGACCAGGACAGTTATCAAAGTGTGGCTATTGATTTTGCTTAAAGAACTTAAGCACACTAAAGTTAGTTTTAGGTCAGATCTTCGAGTTCACTAAATGCTCCGCTGCCATTGACAGGAACAACTTTTGCTGTTTCTCCTTCAATCCCTTGCTACTTTTCCCGAATGAACAGCAGAAATTTGCATCCCACAAAAAGGATTAGATTAATGATCTCATGTTCCACACTTTCCCTTCACACAACAAGTGCCTGATATGATACACATGAGAATGCATCGCAAATAATCAGTGAGTGGAGTTTGAGGTAACACTTAAGATATTTTTAGGCTGTGTAAGAAACCCACCACCCACACTACAAACTAACAGATGTTACAACATTACGTGATAACAGAAAATCCATGATGAGTCCACGATGACACAAAATGGGATCTGGAAGAGTTGAAAGAGCCAGCTCTTCTTAAGGAGCTGATTCAAAAGAGCTGGCTCCCTGAAATGAGCCTATCGGTTTTCACTATCGGTTTGGCAAATTATCTTATCATTTTCTAAATTATTGTTATTGTTGATTTGCATCTCTCCCAGAGTACATTTCGCATTATCAGCAATGTATCAGCAATTCCCTCAAAACAACTATTGGTAAGATTTAAAGGAGAGCCTGGGAGGGCTGTAATCCACTCTTTATACATATACATGGTGGAAATAGACAGCAAACTGGGCATAAACTGTTACAGTACAGTATTTACATGAGTTGGTAAAGAATAAGATAAAGTGGTATACAGTTGACTAAACTTAACCTGCATTTGACGTTAAATATAAAAATATGAAACTATGATACATAAATACAATTAATTATTATGTAGCCACAAAAAAATATAAATAAAAAAATGCTTTTCGCTCAGCCATTGTCAATGTTTTAGCTCTTTCTTTCCAGAAAGCCAGAAGACAGTTTTTAGTCAATAAAGGCTTTCTCACTGCAATTGGGTCCTCTGTGATTCTCCTGACAGCCATAGTTGAAGAAATGTTAGTGCATATAATTTGACACAATAGCTCACAGCTAATCATGCAGAAATGTAGTGGATGTGAAAATGTTTATATTTATATCTCTTTCTTGAGAGGCCTAACCTTATCAAAGCATCAAGGAAATGACAGATGTTAATTAATATTAGTACAGTTAAGAGTAGCTTATACACTGCAGTTTACACAACATTGTTAGCAGCTAGCCCACATTTAACATATGTATAAAGTTTCTACATTTAATGACCATTTATGCATGTGTTATGCATGTATTTGAATTATATTTTGATATAGGGGTCGTTAATTTTTTTGCACACAAATGTTGTTCTTTGGTGTCTCTCTAAATTTGGCTCAATTCAACTTCAAAATGTTACTTTTTAAGAAGATTAATCAGAGAATCAGTTTGACCTTTACATGATTGCATTTTTTAGAAATGGCTAATTATTAGATGTGCCCTTAATATATTTTATCACATGCCCCTCAAAGGGTCTGATTTTTAACAGATGTAACACTTTCTGGCAGACAAACATGTCATGCTTTTATACAGATGAGCTCATTTTGTAGTAATAGTTTTTTTGAAGATAATCTATGCTATTTCAGATATAAGTGCTCACATACAATTTATATCATGCCGTTTTCTGCTTTTGAAAAATAATTATTTAACCATGAGGAAATAACGTTCAAGTTTTTCTTAGAATCATCCTCACCGTTCTGAGTCATTTTCACTCTTGAGGTTTCACTAAGCGGTCCCAAGCTGGTTTTAATGGATGGTTGAACTCCGTGCCCTCTGAGCTCGCACAAGCATCCCGCTGAGGAAGTTTGGTTCTTTCAAAACTGTAAGTCACAAGCATGTTCCACAAAAAAAGCATTGGGTCCAAAAAAAAAAAATCAGAGGAAAAGAGTTTGCTTTGTAGGCCATTAGTTTGTCTCATTTCCATTCTTTTATGACTGGTTCAGAATGACCAAGGCACAAAACAAGTTAAACAAACAAAAATAAACTGCACAATTAAAGTTGTATAGCACTGTGTAGAAGAATTGTTCAAGCAATGTTATCAAAAAAATACCCAGTTACTCATTTCACATGAAATGATTCTCCACCCCCAAAACGAAAATTCAGTCATTAATCTTTTACCCTCTCTTTGTTACTAACCTGTAAAGTCTTTGTTACATTCTTCTGGGAACAAAATTGTAAATATTTTGGATGTAAATACAGGATGCTTGTAACTGCATCATTACGCACTTTAACCTGCTCAAACTACTCCATATCTGCCATAAGGGATTTTATTCAAACATATGTCCACAGACAGTGTTCTGTTCTGCTTCGTGTGAGTGCATGTTTACTGTTTTGATGAGAATGCTGCAATGGGGTATTCCCTGGCATCCTGTTTTATATAAAAAAAAATTTTAAAAATATATATTTACCATATTTTCCATACTATAAGCCAGCATATTTTTTCTAGTACAGTTTGTACTATGAATTTGTGAATTTGAGTTTGAGTTCTAAACAGACATAAAGCACCTCTGCACCGGCACCCATGTTGAAAAAAACCTTGAAATTCTTATAAAGCAGTTTTTCAATTAAAGACAATCAATCTGACTGTTAATGACAGAAATTGAGCCACAACAAAAGAGAGAAGTGATGTTAGCTTTTAGCTTGGACTTTAAAAAATATGTCTGGCCATAGCAAATGTTTATCATCAAAATTAACACATTTCGTAAAAAAATTTGTAACACATGTATTGTACTGTTTGAATTCAATAAATAAACACAACTACCAATTTATAGTAAAGGTAGAAGTAATTCAAGGTTTAGTAAATTTAACACAATACTTTAGGATCAATATTACCATGTGAATCTACGTGAAAGGACTGAATCCGCAATGTGTGCCAGCCATTTTATTTATAAATAATATTTTCTTGATATTGTGTTTTAATTATGCATGTTCCTGTAAGAGTACTGAAGCTCGGTTCCGGTAGCTATTAGGAACTTTTTTAACAGAACCAAAACAATTTGTACATTTCGGTTCTTTATTTTGGAAACTTACTTAACTTTTGCTTAAGAATATGTGGAGTTCATTGAAATCGAGTTTTAATCTAGTTTTTTCTTGATGATCAAGGTGTGAGAGATGCTATTCTTCTAAAACCGTGTTGAACTGACTTTTTTGGCTCATATTTAGTGCATCTGTCAATATGAAAAATCTATTTTCATTTGTGGAAGAGATTGCCGACCACCGGCTTTTATCCAAATCTACTGTTGCAACCTGTCTGGCCAATAAGAGCACTGGTTTGGTGTGATGTTCTTATGTGTGACCATCTTAAAATTCCTGTTGGAGACCATTCAAGTTCTGATTAAATGGGTGCTTACAGTAATGCATTACTAATGCAAAAAAAAAAAAAAAAAAAAATCTACAAATAAAAACTACTAATGAAAAACAAGCTGGAGGGGAGCTATTAGTTAAGACACTTGATCAATCAAACATAATCAACCAAAGATTTATTTTAAATTGTTTTAAAGTTGCACAACATTCGCTTTTGTATCAGTAACAAAATAAACCTTGTGTGTCATGTCAACAATTTCGGAACTTATTCAGTTACTTTATGTTTAACCCTTTGGGGAACGTTAAATTATCATTTCTGTTTTAACTCTATTATGAATGCTTACTAAAATATTTGGAATTTTTGCAATTTAAAGCATAGATATAGAAAATACATTTTACCCTAATGTAACTACTTATGTTCATATATCATAAATTATAAGTGTTGTAAAAAAGCTGTATAAAGCATTGACTTTATTCTTGCCATTTCCACTTTTGTCAGAACTAAAATGTTTTTGCAATCTTCTTTCACTTTACAGAACCACTTATGCACTCAAGGAACAGTCCATTATAGAGGGGTAACAAAGGGGCACAGAAACACTTCCATCGGAAAAGGCATGCTGAGAACATTTTAGTATGTGGGTTTAAGATGAGGGTTACCTATTTCCAATTATGTATAGAAGTAACATAATGAAGTATACATCTCAGGGATTCTCAGACATTTTGCCCAATGACAGACACATAGAACAAAAAGAGATTTGTATTTTCTTTGTAAGGAAAAAATGATATTACAACTCTGAAAACTCTTGGGAAAATTGGAGCAAGAGAGAGAGAGAGAGAGAGCGAGAGAGAGATAAGTAGAAGGAAAAGAGAGAGAGAGAGAGAAAGGACATCTGTTCCAGAAATAGCTTGAAATCTGCTCCGTCTGCAATTCTGTCTTTTATATTTAGTCTCCATGCACTAATTTTGTTCCACCCATCCCTTTATAACAGATGCAAAATTACACTCATGTGTAAAACTCAGCACAGCTTGACCACTTCTCATTTTGTCTCATTTTGTTTCATAACTGAGAGCTAATTCGACCATCTCCTGTTAAATTAATTTATTTAGCAAAAAACAGAACCTTTCATGAAAGAATAAAAGGAGTGGCATTGAGGTTTTACAGTTCCAGGCCTGCTCTCAGCCTCCAGACCTGGAAAACCAGACCATGCGTTTCCATGGAGTTAAGGTCTGGCGGCATGGCAACTGTGGCTCTGTGAGTACCATTGAATAAGTGTCCTCTTTCTCAGCTCATAAATGTTTTCTGACAAGTTTACAAATTTTTATTGTGTCCCAAATTGTACAATACAAACAATATTCCAAAAAGCCCTACACAGTCTATACTCCAACAGCACTCTCAAATGGTAAATGTAAAAGTATAAAAGTAAAAGAGAAAAAGTAATGTAGTTTCAATACAAACTTTATATATTATTATTAATAACAATAATTAACAATAGAAGGAGAACACCTCTGGCATCCTTTGTTTTTCCACCTAATTACAAACATTGATCAGTTCAAACTCATTCATGTCTATGGAGCCTAAGCTGCAGTTTCAATGAAAGGATATTTATATCACTTGATTTAACAGCTTATTAACTGAACGACACATTTTAAGGTGGTCCTCAAGCAGTATATACTGTTTTGTACTGAACATGTTTATGAGCTTAGTTATTCAACTTAAGATAAGATAACTTAAGATGAGTAAGATAAGATTATAATAAAATATATGTTATAAACACGCTATATATAAATATATATATATATATATATATATATATATATATATATATATATATATATATATATATATTAATATTAAATTACTTGTTTACTTTTAAAAACATTTAGTCCTCTGTGAATAATGTGTAAATAATAGGTTTTTTTATTTAAATTAGTAAACAAATACTTATGCAAATAAATACAATGTAAAATGTTGAAAATAAGCTATATTTTCTAATTTTGAATAAAAATATGTTTAAAAAAAAACACCACTGTCACACGTGTCTATTGTGTATGTATGGAAGACTGCTTAAGTAGGCTGGTGCTAAGCCATTCTGGGTTTTACAAGCTTAAACAGGGTCTTCCAGTCTTTATTATATAGTATATCTATATTAAACATTTCTGCCTTATATCTGTATTTATTGTAGCAGAGTCATCTCACAGCAAGAAGGTCGCTGGTTCTAGGCTCGGCTGGGTCAGTTGGTATTTCTGTGTGGAGTTTGCATGTTCTCCCCGTGATCGTTTTTTACTCGGGTGCTCCAGTTTCCCCACAAGTCCAAAGACATGCGGAATAAGTGAATTGGGTAATTGTTCATAGTGTTTGAGTGTGAATGAGTGTGTGTGGATGTTTCCCAGCAATGGGTTGTGGCTGGAAGGGCATCCGCTACATAAAACATATGCCAGAAGAGTTGGCGGTTCATTCCGCTGTGGCGACCCCGAAAAGGGAAGAAAGCCGACAAGAAAATGGATGGATGGATTTGTATTTATTGTAATATTCACTGCAATAATGGCTGCTCCATCTAATGGAGAGAAGTAGTGAGTGGTTTGTTTGAGACTATGCTGGCCTCTATAAACTATGAGACTATTCTGTGAGGACCTGGCAGTGAGGTCAAACAGGGTCAACATTCTACCTATCTGCCCCTCCTGATACAGTGCAATTCCTAGTAATTTATATTAACTTAAATTTGGTAGCAGATTGTTACTCCTTTTACAGGACATTTATTAATTAAAAAGACATTTCTGTATGTTATATTGTACACAAACGAATTGATACAAAGTTTGGAAACTTTGCATCAGGATGGAATCAAACTTTGAAAAGGAGCTCTGGGGGTTTCCAGAATGTAAAAATAAAACCCTGTACATCATGAAAATAGACCATTTCCATAACATTACCAGGATGTTTGTGTTGCATTTTTACTTATTTTTTTGTATAACTAATCATCTAAATGTCATATGACTATAAAAGTCTCCAAATAAGTCTTTAAACAACAGAACAGACTTCAAGGAAAATAAATAATTTTATGTCATCAGCAGTTTAAATGGATCAAATCAGAAAGCTATTTTTCTTCAAAATCCCATGCAAGGAAAACATAAAGAAATGAATTATGAATTATGGCAGATTGTTGACGTAGACTGATTACTTGCCAAATAAACGTGGCTGAATTAAATTGCCTGCATTCATTCATGCTACAATAGCAGCTCATTCCAGCTTTTGTCTGCTTTTAGAATTAAATGGGGCACATTTTCAGGAATAATAGATAACTCCGTGCAGTCCTAATGATGTTCAGCTCAATCATACAATTCGCTTGAAAACCTCATGTTTTTCAGTATTAAATTATGTCAGGGTGATAAAAAAGTAAACTGAAATAAGTGAAGTATTAACAAGGACAACATGCAAAACTTTGAAATCATCACTATACCACATTTCTATTAAACTTAAAAATGTAGACATATGTAGATCTTAAAGCTAATCAGATCCATCTGACATAATATTTGTTCTATAATGGTTTTTGCTATCAATAAAATAAACAGTGGTTTAAAATCAAAACTTAGTTTAAAATCAAGTTTAAAAATCCGCCACTCCACTTGTTCCTCAATTGTTCATTTTACCACTTGGTAGGCAAAGCTGCTCAATGGGTCTGTGAAGCAGGCTGGTCCAATGTTAAACCTACTTACTACACCCTCTCTGCATGAATACCATATTGCGCCTAGCCACTGACTTAAAATGTGAATCACTTGCTAACCTCACTATAGTTTTTCACTATTGCTAAGACAGTTTTTAAAATACATTTAACAACTTTTCTAAGCTCTTAACACGGTTAGTGCTGTGTACAATCTGCGCAAACTCACAACTCACATGCTTCCGGTCTTTGCGACGAATTATAACAAGTGTGCCGTAGTTATGGTCGCTCCACAATCTGTGGACAGAATGCCATTGACTTTGACACTATGAATAGTGCTTTAAAACTCAAGTGGTTGCACACTTTTGTTAACCAACTCCAATAATTTTATTTTCATCTCCTTTCAAAAATATTCCAGGACTTTGGTGGTAAAATATTTTTTTTTAGTGTGTGATTTCGAAATTAACAAGCTGCCAACTAAATTATCTAAATCTCACCAATAAGTTCTCTCGTACTGGAATTGATAAATAAACATAACTTTTCTCCACACAATACTCCAATTTGGTTTTATTACAAAAATTTGTAAATGAGCAATTATAGAAAGGATGGTCTGTTCAACATTTAATGGACAACAACGGTATCATTTTGAGTTTTGATGAGTTAACTCAGTGGTTCTCAAATAGTGAGTGAATACATTTTTACTGTTCTAGAATAAGTGCAATACTACTCCTCTACATTAGAGGGCTCTCATTGGCAGACTATGAAGTGTAGACACGAAGTGTAGAAGACAGGCGGAGAGAGAAGGAGATAAAGAGACAAACAAAAGTCTACCGAAAGCTAAGACGAGGAAATATGATGACGCATATGTAGCGCTTGGCTTCACTGTGACTACTGTGGGAGACGAGGAGAGACAGGTGTGCTTACTGAGTCTAAAATTTTTGGCAGCGGACAACATGAAGCCAAATAAATTAAGGTGTCACTTAAAGACATTACCCCCCAAACATGGTGAAAGGCCACTTGAGTATTTTCAGTGAAAACGTGTCGAATAATGCCATCAATCGTGGTGAGTCAAACAATGTTTACTTTTATTAGTTTATTCATTTTTTACATTTCAGATGCACCTTAAATCTTTTCTGCTACAGTTAATAAGCTATTCTTTGTTGTAAGTTGGTCCATATTTATTTCTTTTTTCTCTGATACATTAATAAGGATACTGTGTTATGCAGAGGTGTACTTATAACACAATTAAAGACAAATAATTGCGTGGGGGGGCAGATGTTTTTTTCTTCCTGGGGGGGGGGCGCAATAGAAAATAATTGAGAAACAATTGAGTTAACTGATCGATTCCTTGAAAAAGACTGGAAGCACGTGAGTTGCGAGCTTGCACAGAACCAACTATGGTTCCCTTTCAGGAACTCGAGCTGCGTCAAACGCTTTGGGGAACGCTCGCTGCGTTTCCCGCACTGAATTATATGTCAAATCTCGTCCAACGGACAGGTGTGACGTCATCCGAGCGCGACGTCGCACCCGCAATGCGCAGTATAAAGAGCCCGCGATGGAGACGGCCACCAGCTTTTTCTGCTTTCAGTAAGCGCTGTTTATGTCTCTTCTTGTCTGAAGTGGTTTCCAAGCTTAAAGTTGTGTGAAAGGATGAAGTGTTCTGCTAAAGTTAAACATTCTTTCAGACCGTGTTTTCCTCCCTGCCCACGCTTTATTACGGGCGAGGATTCACACGCGCTTTGTGTGGCTTGTTTGGGAGCGGAGCATGCCCAGTCGGCTCTCGAGGGAGTCGGCTGTGAGCATTGTAAGCGCATGGCTATGCGCACTCTCCGTTCACGGAGAGCATTTTTTGAGAAAAATGCTCTTCCTGGCGTCTCCGGTGACCAGCCCACCGCTTTTGCTGAGGCAGAGCGGCCGCTTCGGTCCTGGGGCTCGCTAGTGGAGCTAGCGGAGGGTTCGGGGACGGGCTTAGCCTTATCGCCGACCTCATTCGTTAGCTCCGGTCCATTGTCGTCGGGTGTGGAAGCACACATTCCGGTGGTTTCTTCCCCCCACGCAATGGACGAGGGAGTACTCCTGTCTTCCTCTGAGGAGGTTGATATTGAGTCAGTCCCTCCACTGGTGGCTGCTGCACTCGAGCCGGCGCAGCCTCTCCAGTTTGAGGAGCTACTGGAGGTTGTGACTCGCGCGGTAGAGAAATTAGAGATTGACTGGCCGCCCGCGGCACAAGGTCCTCGTTCGGAGAGCAAGCTCGACGAACGTTATCTGCTCCCGCGAACACAACCTCCACGCCGGGGCCTGCCATTTTTTCCGGACCTGCACACCGAGGTGTGCAGGTCCTGGAGTCACCCCTACTCGTCCCGCCTCTTCTCCCCGCATGTTCAATATTATGCGAACATCCAGGGGTTGCAAGAGCACGGTTATGGGACGATTCCTAAAGTGGAGCAGACGCTGGCAAGCTATCTCTCCCCTAGAACGGCATCGTTCTTGGGGGCCCCGGCGCTCCCCACCAGACCGCTTAGAGCCACCTCGGCCTTGGTGGGGAAGGCGTATTCAACAGCCGGGCAGGCAGGCGGTTGCCTGCACACCATGGCAGTGTTACAGGCTTACCAGGCCGAGCTCTTGAGGGACCTCGACCTGGGGGATATACCAGTGGTGGCTGAGCTGAGGAAGACGACCGATCTCGCCCTTCGCGTCACTAAAGAGACAGCACGCGCATTAGGGAGGTCAATGTCGGCCATGATAGTCGTGGATCGCCACCTGTGGCTAACACTGTCCGAATTAAATGAAAAAGACAGGTCGTTCCTTCTCGATGCCCCAGTAGTTGCCTCTGGCCTGTTTGGCGACGCCGTCGCTACAGTAGTTAGCAGGTTCCAGGAGGCCCGGACCCAGTCCGAGGCCTTCCAGAGGTTTCTTCCCCGCCGCCGTCGCCCTGGGAAATCTGCTGGGCGAGAGCAGATCTCAACGGCTGCCGCTTCGGGGTACAGAGCGACCCAGAAGCAGAGTGTTGTTGCCCGTGCCCCTCCCGAGGGGCAGCGACACAAGCCTCAGCCCAAAGAAGTGACGGATCTACGAACCATCATTTTTCGCAAACGGGCTGAGGCGAAACGCTCCTAACAGGCAGGGGGGGGTCTCCAGCTTCCTTGAGCGACGCACTTCAGGGGAAGGCTGTCGTCTCGCCATGACCCCCCTCGACAATATTTCGCTAACCCTGCCACCCTTGGTGCTTCAGGGAGCGTGTACTTTGTCCCTGCGTCCACCCAGATTCGGTGGCCGGGGCCATAGGGCTCCCATGGGATCCCGGGGCCTGTGACAGGAGCCACCACCGTCAGTTACCAGAGGTCGGCCTCAAGAGGCAGGCTCCCCTGAGTGGCTATAGAGGGCTGGCTTCAGCCCCTAAGCGCCTCCCAGTGGGTCTTGCGAGTTGTGAGATAGTGCTGCAGGATCGAGTATCGATCCAGGGCTCTCCGTTTGGGGGGGTTTAGCTACCGTTGTGGCCCCTCGCAAGGTCTGGTAGGGGACCAGGTAACATACACCCTGCTGCACAGTTCTCAGGGCTCAACGATATGTTGAGGGAAGTAATCTGGTTCTTAAGAAGGAAGGGGACCTGCGCCCAATTTTTGTTGTCGATCTGAGGCTCGTGAACAGTCGTAGAGCAGATCATGGCGCAGATCAAGTATAGTGCTGGGTCGTCTATCGACCTCAATACGCATATTCTCAGGTCCCTATTTGTCCTTCTTACAGGAAGTTCTCGGTTCTCCGTAGGGGGCTCGGCTTACCAGTATCGAGTGCTTTCTGTCAGCCTTTTGCTCTCGTCTAAGACCTTCACATAGGGTGTAGGTAGGACTCGGGTCCCCGGTGAGACATCAAATGGCCCCGCATTCTCAATAATAGTGAGGTAGGTCCGCATCGAGACGTTGTCATCCTCGCCTGATGAGAAAACTAAAGGGGCTGAGTTTCAACTGTAATCCCCGCAAGAGGGGGTTTTTCCCCAACCCAAACAGGTAAGTATGTAGGGTATGGGATTCCTCCACATGCGGGTGTGCCTGGCTAAACAGGCCAGGGTCTATGCGATCCTATTGGGGACCCGGAGAGAGAGAGAGAGAGAGGCTGGTTCACTCACTGTCGGCTGCAGTCTGAGGAACTGCCTTGCCTCTTGGGGCCAGCGGCGACTTTTTCCCCTTTGGATGGCTCCATGAGGCCCCTTCAGTGGTGGCCGGGGAGCGCAGGGTTCTCTCCCCAGAGCTCTCTGCTCTGGTCTATTAGAACCGCGAGACTAACGCCTTTGTGCCATTCTCGTTGGAGGGACCCTGTGTTCCTGTCCCAGGGCCCGGGAGGACACCGTTCCGTCGAGTAACTATAACCACGGGGGTGTCCCCGCACGGGTAGAGGTGCGGCGGTGCTCGGGAACCGCACGACCCATGGTCGGTAGGAGTGGTCCCATCTCCTGGGCACATTAATTGCCTAGAGTTGCTGGCCGCCTTGGTGCATTGCACTTCCTACCAGACAGCTGAGACCATCAGTGCTTCTACGGAAGCACAGACAATATGTCCGTGGTGGTCAACATCAACCGGCGAGGTGGGGCATACGACCCTCCCTGTTGGACCGTATAAGCTCTGCTCCCTTAGAGCATCTTACATTCCGGGCCGGTTGAATTGGAGGCGGTTGCTGTGTCGCACCTGGGACCGACATCTGGGGGACCCAGCCCGAGAAGAGGAACATCATTCCTATGAACAGGCTGTGGTTCAGTGCTCCTGACGACTGGGGGTCTACGGCTTTTTAGAGCGTCGCACTTCAAGGCGGTCGTCTCTCTATGACCCCTCGTCACTATTTCGCTAACCCTGCCACCCTTGGTGCTTCAGGGAGCGTATTTGCCCCTGTGCTCACCCAGGCTCGGTGACCAGGGCTTCGGGTTTTCTTGTATCCCGTGCTTTATCAGGAGCCGTCACCCCAGTAGCACTGCTTCCCGGAAGCTAACGGCAGGGGGGTCTCCGGTTTCTTAGAGCGGCACACTTCAGGAAAGGCTGTCGTCTCTCGGTGACCCCTCATCACTATCCGCTAACCCTGCCACCCTTGGTGCTTCAGGGAGCGTATTTGCCCCTGTGCTCACCCAGGCGAGGTGACCAGGGTTTTGGGTCTACTCAAGCCTGTGTTTTATCAGGGCCGTCACTGCTTCCAGGAGTCCTGGAGAAATAACATGGGACGGTGGTTCATCCCCGTCCAGGATTGTGGAGACTGTATCTATAGCCCCGTTGGGGGTGCAGCTCTAGTGTTCGGCCTTCAGGCCGAGGTCATTGTGACCATTCGCCACTCCAGGGCTCCATCTATGAGGAGGTCTGACGCGTGACAGCGACTGTCATAGTGTTGGGGTGTTCCCACACTTTGGATTAGCTCTGCCTGATCAAGATCGGTGCTAGAGGCCTGTAGGTCAGTTCAGGGGGTTCACCGTCCACCATTTGGTGTATATATCAGCGGTTGGCCTGCCACACCCCGATTGATGGGTTCTTTGAGCAGCCCCCCCCTCTGTTACATCTCGCTGTCTTCGCGGTACCAGGTGGCTGAGGCCCCTGATCTGTACAAGAGTGTCCATATGGGACCTGGCCATCATCTTGGGGATCCTAAGAGGCCTCGATGAGACTCTGGGTAAGTGTACTTGCGACTTCCTGTCACTTAAGACAGCAGTGCTTCCCTTATTAGGATGGGAGATTACACGCAAAAGACTTCTGAAGTCTTCCTGCACCCTAAGCCGAGCGATGTCTCGCAGGTGCCTCACGCGCCCCGTGGCCTATTAGGTTCCAGGCATTCTTCCTCCTCCAGGTGAGTCCCCTGTATAAGTCCTTATTAGTATCTGCCCAGTGTGGGCATTGGGCTGTTATGTCTGTTGCATGGCTCAGTGGAGCTCAGACCAGCTTGTGTGCTTTGGTCCTCCCAGGCGGACTCTCCTGCTATTACGCAGTCAGTGAGCAGATGGACTGTGGAAAAATGTTATCACCTATACTTAGGTGTAAGCCTCTGACTTTCTGACCCCCCGTGGGGGCAGGGCACATTCCACAAGAGATGTGGCGACTAGGGCCTTGTCATCTGGTATTCTTCCAGTAGTGGTAGCGCTGCGGGACGAGCCACGCTCTTTAATGTTGCTCCGGTCCTACAATTGGATCTGGATAATTCTCCGGGCTGAAGACAATGTCAGTCCGGGGCGAATTGGCGTGTTTTGACTCTCGTTCCCCAAAGCGTTTGACGCAGCTCGAGTTCCTGAAAGGGAACGTCTCAGGTTATGTAGGTAACCAAGGTTCCCTGAGGGAACGAGACGCTGCGTCCCCAGGCCAATTCGCCCACGGCCTGAAGGCGCTTACTGTGCCTCAAAGCTGGTGGCCGTCTCCATCGCGGGCTCTTTATACTGCGCATTGCGGGTGCGACGTCGCGCTCGGATGACGTCACACCTGTCCGTTGGACGAGATTTGACATATAATTCAGTGCGGGAAACGCAGCGAGCGTTCCCCAAAGCGTTTGACGCAGCGTCTCGTTCCCTCAGGGAACCTTGGTTACCTACATAACCTGAGACGTTTCTTGCTTGGTATCCGTCTTGGTTGGTGATAAAATTAACACATTTTTTGTTGCTTTGATACAAAATGCATACAGTTAACACAATTTTTAAATACCTGAACTACTTTTACACTCAAGCTCAACCAAGACCAAAACAATGAAATTTTAAAGCTAAACTTACAATTGCAGATCAGATAACATCATGTCCTAAACAGAACTTGTATACGCTAAAGTCATAGTGATATATATAAAATATATTTATATTACATTTATATGTAAATGTATAAATCACAACTGATTCCATCTACAACCACACTCAGTGTTGAGGATTCTTCAATCACATGATCATATGTTCTAAAAGATGACTCTTTGGGCTGATCTTAAGTGAAAAGGGAACAATGTAGAGCTATATAGAGAAATGTTTTCTTTGTCGTACTTTATCATAGTTTTTCTGTTTGTATATCTTTTTCTTTTGCAAAAGTCTGTACTGCAACAATTCTGTGTCTGTATTTGTATTACATAAACTACAACTCTGTAGTTTACTCTACTTTTTTGTATTGAATTTTTGCAGCAAAATAAAAAATACATGCATTTACTATTTACTACCGACTATCGAGCTGTAGATTTTAGAGAAGAGCCTTTCAGTCAGCAAATGTTTGCGGAAGTCTAATCGCATGCCACATCGGCAGATACCTATATGCTTCTGAGTTTGCATTAAGTGACAAGATGGTACATTTAATTTCTTTCTTGCCCTTTAAATCATGATTCCACCAGAACTCATTGTTATTCAAAGTGCAGATTGAGAAGACTAGCACTCATTCATCAGTTCTGTCAATTTCAAACTGCAAACACACAGGTTTATCCAGCCAACATTAGCCATTTAAAAGGGCTTGACTCCCTCGCTGCTAAAACAGCATTTCTGCAAATTATGACTTATGCTAATGGTTCCCAGAAGACACAAAATGGCAAAAGTGTAGCTTTTGAGTCACACAGCCGAACAGAAGGAGTTGTTAATGGGCAAACCCACCCACCCCCGAATGGTAAACACGAATGACTCGATTCAATGGGCCATTGCAGGACCAATTGTTAACCAGTGGACAGAAGCTAATGCAAGTCCTGGGGTCCAACAAAAGAATCTGAATAAATAATGCAATGTTCCTATTTTTTTTCTTGGAAAAGATGGATATCTCTAAGGTTCAGACTCATACAGACATGGAGTTTATTTTCTAAACTTTATTGAGCTTGTATCACGTGTGAGAAAAGAGAGCAGAGACTCATTAGAAGTGGTTGTTAATGCCTTAATAGTGAAAGGCGTAAAACTCATAAAAAGTAGTATACGTTTGGCCAAGGTCTTTAATTTTTAAATATAATAGTGTAAATATGCTCTGAAGCTGTCAGTTTTGGGATCAGTATATTTGGTCATTGAACTCAATTAATCAAAATGTTTTATACAGTGCTTTATTAGCAGTTGCTTCTTCACAAAGGCCCAATGTGGATTAGGAGTTACAAAAGAATCCATATTGAATAATTCTAAAAGGTATATAGAATTGCTTCTTAGGGAAAGAAAAGATTTTTAGTATAAAGAAAGTGTTGATTTAAACTGACTAGTAATCAAAAACTAATTTAAAACCTAGTTTAAACTAATTTCATAGTAAAACAAAGCAACCAAATAACTTCTGCTGATCTAACTTCTAACTGGTGCTGATCACTGTCCCAGCATAAAGCCTATTTGACATTGATAAACATCATTGAACAGGTTGCTGGACAGCACCTGAAAAAAACAAACAGTAGAACACAAACAACAAATAGGTGATTTGCATCGGCTACAGAATGTGTGATATTTGACAGGGATAGTCTAGATAAGTAGATTTACCCACACTGTCATTTTAGCAATTTGTAGGTTTATAAGTTTGTGTCAAAGATTTGGGGCTCTATATGGGAAGGCTCTTTCCCCTCTGATATATTTACTAATCTACAGCCTGATCAGTAGTCCTGCTTCTCATGATCGAAGTGAGCGAGCTGGAATATATCATGATAGGAGACTGCTAGGGCCTTAAACAGAAGCAGTCTCTTATAGAGGTGTATATAGTAATCTGATCATAGTATATATATATATATATATATATATATATATATATATATATATATATATATATATATATATATATATATATATATATTCATTCATTCATTCATCTTCATGTCGGCTTTCTTCCCTTTCGGGTCGCCACAGCGGAATGAACCGCCAACTCTCTGGCATATAATTTACGTGGCGGATGCCCTTCCAGCCGCAACCCATCGCTGGGAAACATCCACACACTCTTTAACACTATGGGAAATTGTTCTTACTCAATTCACTTATACCGCATGTCTTTGGACTTGTGGGGAAACCGGAGCACCCGGAGAAAACCCACGCGATCACGGGGAGAACATGCAAACTCCACACAGAAATGCCACCTGCCCCAGCTGAGCCTAGAACCAGCAACCAAGAGAGAGAGAGAGAAAGAGAGAGAGAGAGAGAGAACACTGAAACCATGAACACGTTCTTCTTCTGCAATAGACAGCATGTTCAGTTCTTTAGCAATGTTCCTGAGGGTGAAAAAAGGTAGTCTTAATAAGTGTGTAGATTGAGAAAAGAATGAGTCCCAGAACAGATCATTGCGGAACTCCATACTTTATTGCTACTGTGTCTGATGAGACTCCAGTTACATTTACAAACGGACTCCAGTCAGACAGGTAAGAGTTAAACCATCTCAGAGCCTGCCCCTGGATGAGTGCGTCATTCTCTAGTCTCTCTAGAGAATCCTGTGTTCTGTTGTATCGAATGAAGCAGTGAGATCTAGCAGAAATACAAGTAAAATATTTTCTTGATCACATTCAAGTAACAGATTATTTAAGATTATAAAAAGCAAAGTCTCTGCACTGTGGTATGGTCTGCAGCCAGATTGAAGATCTTCATAGAGGTTGCTCTTCTGTAAGAAGCTATTACAACTTTCTCTACTATTTGTGACAGGAATGGAAGGTTAGAGATTGGCCTGTATGTAGTTGAATGACTGCAGATGTGTTTTCTTGATTAATGGTTTAATTACTATGTCTTTAGGCTGTTTGCGAATGTATACTAATGATAGCGATGAATTGATTATACTCAGAAACAGTTCTTAAGTACTTCTTTTGGTACTATTGTTGGTATAGGATCAAGGCAATCTAACAAAAGTTCCAGTAAAATCGAACAATAGTGTGATGTGATGTAACACCTACTCTACTCTTTCATTCCAAAAAGACTTTTATTGCAGCCCTACCTTAGGCACTTCCAGCAATTTCTGATGCTGCTCTGAGATATTTGAAGGGAATCTTCAAGGGGATTTGCAGTGGCTTATCTGAACCATCTAGCATGGTTATGTGATACAAGACTCAGTTACTGCAGCCTTCATACTGCAGAAGACAGACTCCCTTTTAAAGAAAGGTGCAATCGACCAATCTTTGTTAAGGATGGTTTAGCTACATGACTTCAAGCATCCATCCTCTGGATATACGGACCCTAGCCTCGAATAAGAGGGTTAGGCCTGGCATTCAGGCTTAGTGATTTGGACATTGTCAACTACTGAATTGGAGAGGTGAGAGCGTGAGCATGTTCTTGTTCATACTTTGTTTTTTAAATCCTCAGTGTTGTAAACCCTGTTGTAATTTTGAGTTATATTTAGCATTTGCCACTTTTTTTTCAAACTTAAACAATGCCTCATGTGCTGTGTCTTAAACTGCTGAACAACCATGCAAAGAACGTCGGATCTCTCAAAGGTCAGGGTCTCATAGCAATTAACAAGGTTGTCCAGTTCACACAGGTGAAAGAAACTATATACAGATATGCACGTCTTCACCAAGCTAGGAGCAATACTAATGACTGATTTCAGTGCCTTTTTGAAGTCTACAATTTCAAATATATTCAAAACTGCAAATATATATTTTAGCTGTTTACAAAAATCTATTTGGACAAGAAATTACAGATAATATTTGAAAAAGCACAAAAGGTGCAATTTAACTTTCCGGCTTTCAATTTAATCTCATTTATCTCTTTGCCAAAAAAGAGAAAGAGATGCTGTGTAAATAACTTGTCTCTTCCTGTGGGGAATAAGAGAGAAATGGGGTGAGCGGAGGATAAGAAAAATGAGAAGGAGACACAGGGGTCAGAGGTAATTAACCTTAAATGACTGTTTACTCCTCTAATCCTCCAGGGTCATTAAGACTAGAGCATGCTGGAGTCTGCAGTTTCACAAACAGATCTTTCATATTTCATTTTCTCAAAAACCCCAAAACACACAGGGATGCAACATTCAATGCCTTAAATATCATTCAGGGAATGGTTTTGAGTAGATAGTGGGCTAAAAAAACAAACATATTTTGGTGGCACAGCCTTACTTTATGGTCAAAATAAACTTCATGTATAGTGTAAAATGTATTAATACATTATTTAAGCTTTTAAACTGTAAACTCCCAAAAATCTTTCTGGACATTTCAAGACTAACAATGTTTTCCTTTCAGTCAAAAAAAATTTAAACAATCTCTCTGAAAATTATTACAATTAATCTGTATATGCCCCATCGGAAAATTGGGATTTTTTGCCTTGGGAATCAAAATGAGAAAATTGACCACTGACAGCATTACACAAAGGAAAATATGTTTATCTACAGTCCTTAATATGTGCAACAGATATGCTAGGTCTGCACCTGCAAATAGGCAAAAGAAGATGCATGGACAAATCCATGACATGAAAAAAATGTAGCCTGTTTTCAAAATGAAATTAAACATCTAAATGGCAACACTTATTTTGAAAAAATGCATAATCCACATGGGGCAAAATGACCTTAACCTAAAATGATTAACCCTCACAGAGGAGATGAACAAGGTCTTCACAAAAGGGTCAGCACTTTAATAAGCTAATTTTGAATTCGGTTTGTGTAAAATTAACTGCAGTATTGGGTGTACATGTCTGTGTCAAATTCATTTAATGGAAGTATGTCCTCAAACAAACCCTCAAACTCCTCTGACAGTAGTTATAACATTCACCTGCTGAGAGCACTTGAAAACACTGAAAGAGAAAGCTCTCCCATTACTGCATGTTTTTTTTCTATCCAATTGTACGTAGCTGATAACAAAACTTGTGTTTATCTGAAGCCAAATGGAGATTTTATTTTGACATTGAAACCTGACATTTTGGCATTGAAGAAAAAAATTGGCATTGGATAAACCATAGAAGAAAAAACTAGTTTTTAAGTTACTAATTGTCAGTAGTCTCTCTTAAAACAAAAAGTCACAAAGTGCTCTGAAAACAATCCGAGTAATTCTTCAAACGTGATGGCTTTGAATTCAAATGACATGAATATTTATATACCTTTTGAGCCATCCTAGCTCGCAAAAAGGTGAGCAGAATGGTGGTGGGGAAGAACTGAAAGCCAATTGATAAAATGTAAAAAAGCTTATCTAAAAACATAAATTACAAATAACCCCAGCTCCCGAAAGCCCATATTTTTCCTTAAATGAAAATTTTTTAAGCGTTTTAGTTTCAATGCCAGTATCTTCAATTTGACTCTAAATGTTCAACATACAAAAATACATTTTTAAAGAAAAATAATCAAACATTTTTTTTCTTTCTTTTCATCATTTCAAAAAAACAACAACTTTTTTTTTTTGCATTTCATTGATGAGATTTAGTGTGAATGTCTGATAAACCTTTCTTATTACATAAACATATTCTCTATTTACAGTCTTTTCTGTTTTACAAACAATGTAGAACCCGGTTCTATAAGGATCCATTTATACAAATGGTTCTTTTGCTCCAAAAGGCATGAGAGTCACTCACAAAGAATTTGGTTAATTTACACTCACATCTTATTGACTAAAACTCATGTGCATGTCTGACTCCTTGGGGTATGATAGTGTTGTCATATTCTCTTGCTATAATCAGACAATCTTCTCATCCATAGTACATCTTCTCCCACACTTTCTGTTCTCCCCAGCATGAGCTGTCAAAACTCCAAGCCTTTGATAAAACGGCTCCCAACTCTTTGAACTCATCTAAACACAGTCAGCTCAGTCTTGAATTAAATACAATCGGATGGAATAGACTTCTGCCAGAACAGCGAAGATGAAACGAAAGGGTTTGTTTGGATTCTAGACCAATGTGGACGAAGAAAACAAAATCTCTGTTAATTAAATCTTTCAAGAGATGTTGGAAGTCTTGTTTGATATAATATCCACGAGTGATCAGAATTTTGTTTGAGCTAAACAACAAGAAAATAGATACAGCACTCTTCTCTGTAAAGCAGTGGAAAGCGTTACATACATTACTCGAGTTCCTGCAAAACGAACAATTGATCTTAAAACCTAGACTTTTTTTTAAACCTAGATTTTTATTTCAAATCAACACAAGAGATCCACAGTTTCATTGCTTGAATTTAAATATATTCAGTTTTAGCTGAATAAAATCAAGCTACTTTCAGGTCTCCAGGAGGGCATGTGACATTTTACTTAATTGCAGTGCACCTTTAGAGTTGCTTGACATCTTGTCATTACTGGGGCATGGCCTGGAAATTAAACCACCGTTGGGAAAACAATAGCTTCCGTCAGTTAAGAAATTGATTGCTTTAAGTAATTTTATCTTTTCTACACTGAGAAAGAGAAATGTTTCACAAAATGCTGAAAAGTATTACATAGGTGACATCAATGATCTGAGAGTATATTTTCACAATTGTAACCCATCTTTATTAATAATAATAAAAAAAATATTTAAACAATTTGACAATTGTATTAAATGTTCTGGATGGATCTTATAACAACAACAACAGTGTCTGCAAATTATTTTTGCAGTTTTTAGAAGTGGAGGAAGAATTGTAAGGCATGTTTGTTTTAAATTGTATTAATTTAGCTTAAATTACCATAAAACTAAAGCATTGAAAAATATTAAGAGTTTGTTTTAGTTTTGTTTTGTTTTAGTAGAAATGCTTAAAGTTCCCCAAAATGGTAAATTTAAATCAAGCATGTTCAGTGTCAGGGCGTCACGGTGGCGCAGTGGGTAGCACGGTCGTCTCACAGCAAGAAGGTCGCTGGTTCTAGGCTCGGCTGGGGCAGGTGGCATTTCTGTGTGGAGTTTGCATGTTCTCCCCGTGATCGCGTGGGTTTTCTCCGGGTGCTCCGGTTTCCCCACAAGTCCAAAGACATGCGGAATAAGTGAATTGAATAAGAACAATTGCCCATAGTGTGAATGTGTGTGTGAATGTTTCCCAGCGATGGGTTGCGGCAGGGAAGGGCATCCGCTGCGTAAAACATATGCCAGTGAGTTGGCGGTTCATTCCGCTGTGGCGACCCCGAAAGGGAATAAAGCCGACATGAAGATGGATGGATGGATGTTCAGTGTCACATAATCATATTTTTGAGACTTGAAACAAATGCATTTATTAGCTGAAGAAGTAGGGTCAACAGAAACATGTTTACTCACGCTGGTCATTGTTAAAGCTGTGCTAATTTTTGACATGGCATCGAATTTAAGGACCTACTTCTCAGCAAAACCAAAATATTTTGTCCATAGTTCATAAAGCTGTCTATGGTGAAGTGAGCATGCATAGCCTCGAGAATGAAAGTTTTACGGTAGGCCACTCTTACATGACACTTTAAAAAAAAAATATATTTTTCTTTGGAATTTATGTCATTTAGTGGTAGACTGTGTAGACAATGCACACAAGCAGTACAGCGCTTGACTCTAGCAACCATTTATACTGTATAACAGACTATTAAAATCACATAAAATTAAGAGAAACAAATCTTAGCTCAGATTGAAGTACTGGAAAGCTTATGGATAGTACTTATCTGCTTTCGTCCCAAATGACATAAAATATTGAAACTCATGGTTGTAATGAGGTGAAGAAACCAGAATGCATGAAAGTTGCAGTTAAATTAGACTTATTATGCAAAGTGAAAGGAAATTTAAGTTTGCTACAATGTTTCCCCATGTAACAGCAAAATAATAGTTTTGAAACAGCTGAATATAGAAGGTGTGAAACTTTTTGCTTTGTGAAGCATTAAAAATGCTGCTTCAAGTTCAATGATGTAGTATCAAAAAATAGAAAATAAATGTAAGCTGAAGAATACAGTCTGCTTTGCAAGTGTGTCTTTGCAAGTGACGTTTCAGTCACATTTTTTTTTGTTGCATGGCCAACATTAACTCACATACATAGAAAAGCATGTAGGTCTTTGTTTCATTTTCCAGGATGTTTGTGGAGGAGGTGGTGAAGCAGATTCCTTGTGTTGCCTCCTGCAGCTACAACTTTAACCTGACAACAATTACAAATGATGCTTAATTGATCAAAGTTAGATAGTTTTTAAGCCAAAGTATTTCCACCCAACCAATAAGTCCCCTGATTTCAGAAGAAACTTTGTGACTGTGAAATTTCCTAAATAATAGACTGTGTTTCCACCACTCACTAATACAGCCACATCCGGTTGTTTGGCTTCACCACAAAACAATCTCAAAACAAGCCTTGCAGAACAACATTCAGTTGTTAAGTGTATATTCGTTATTCAGTATAAAAATGTATATTACCAAGTCCAAGATAATGTTAATTCAATCAATATATATTTGACAACCCAGCAAACCAAATGTATGTAACTATGTTGGGACGAATGCTTCATGTGATGTAAAATTCAAGATAGGCCACACAAGTAATATTTTTTTCTTAACATGTAAAAATATCAAGATACAAAAAAACTTGCACAACAAATACTTATATTCATATATTTTGAAATTTGGGTGGAAGACAACACTGGCCATCACATGATTCCATTCAACGCGCCACCAAATGTTCTGCTCTCTTATTGGCCAGTTGCAGCCCTGATGCTGCATGCTCGTGCGTAGTATTAAGCTCTCCTATTGGTCAATTCCAGCCCTGATGCCTGATGTTGTGTGTTCTTGCATAATTTCCTGCTCTCTTATTGGTCGCCTGACTCCCCATGACGTCTTCCCAGAAGAGCTCTCCCTGTTTTCATGCACACTTTTGGTTCCATGTTCATTTCTTAAATTAATGAATATTTTCATGTTGATTTTTGGCAATGGTGTATTTTTATAGCCATAGTTCTCCTCCGCTACTATTCATTCACCTTTCCTACCAGGTCCTCTTACACTTCACCTCTCTCAAAGGTAAGGGTTATCATTTAAAAAAATCCTACTTTATTTTTCTCTGGTTTTCCATGTTATTTACATTTTTTTGTGTTGTGTGGCATGGAATGGATTAGGCATTTTACATGTAAATTTTCCTATAACATATGAAAAATTCATCATATGTATCTTATATCTTTAATTTTGTATCTTGAGTTATCACTGTATAATGTTTATAATTTATTCTTTACAATTAAAACTTACATTTTCATTACTACCAAGTCTACAAGCTGACTCTTTACTGAGAATCTAATCATAATGTGTTCTCATTTAGATTTATATATTTTCATGTTAAAATACATTTTTAGACAAATTTGGCCACTACTAACTTTCCCCCATCTTGTTTGTTACTTTTTTCATATAAAATATTCAGCTTTCCAGGAATTTTTCTCCCAAGTCACCAAAAAATGTGTACCATACAGCTGGACATTACTACACCACCAGCTAATGTTTGGACTGTACAGCACTGAAACTTGCAACACTGTCAGGGAAACAGGCCAGATGTAGAACAGGTAGTGAGCAGGAGTGCAATCAGCTGGAGTGCCAATCTGGTGATGAACGGTACACGCTGTACAAGTGTCTGAGAATTTGATAGAACATGAAGTGACTAAAGAATATCACACACACAAGAAACAAGGTTGGATTCAAGAGCAGGTTTCAATTCAAAGAATGTCTAGTAACACATGAAAAACTCTTAATTTAGCCACATATTCATTATTTTTAAAGGCAGCCCCAATATCTAGTTCTAATGATTATTTAAGCCCTGGAATATTTATTGGTCATTTTGCAAGAAGATTATATTTGCCACCGAATATCTAATGTTTTCCTAAAGGTAAAAGATTTTACCAACAAATCGTCTGCCAAAAACACACAGTGTATCTGGTCACAATTACATGTTATAAAGATGAATGCAAGAAATGTTACTCTATCACATTAGATCTGATCTTTTTCATCAGCATCATATTTGGCAGGAAACATTCATAAATTATGCAAAAACAGATATTTGCTGTCATATTTCTTCATTAGACCACAAATGTGTTACTAAGAAGGGAAACTGCTTAACGAGAGAGAAGGAGGGTAAAATTTGAGCCAACAAAAAAATCATGATGGGAAACAACCAATGAATAGCACCTGCTTAGTCACCATAAGTTTTCAGTAAAATGATCTATCAATCCCATGTAAGTCTTCCATCAGACACGTGAGCTTACACTCTCAGCCTCATATTTGGCCTCACTTATTCTCAAAACCTACACAAATACAAAACTTCACAAAGAAACATCGGGATGCAGCTGTGTGTTTTTGTGACCACACATTGAACATCATTGAACAGCCACAAACATAAGGGAATGTCAGCTACGGTGTCCCATCTGATTCATTACTGCAGAGTGACAGCTTTACAATTCCAGTTTTAACACGCCATCGAAGTAGTCAAAGTTACCTTTTTATCAACATGTAGTACGCAGTTAAGTAAGCAAATTGGAGATGACACAGAGTATATGGAACACTAGTATAGTTGTGTGCCCTTTGGTGATGACATTGAGCCAAAGGAGCACATGTGCAGCTAAGAGAACCACAGAGATTAATTTGTCTACGAGGAGGTCCTACAACACTAGGAGGGTGCTGTTCCAGCAGGGTCAGAGGAAGAAAAAAAGTTCTGGGTCTGGAATTGTTTCACTACAGCATAATTTAGAGTCTGCTAAAGGAGCTATTCATCTAAGACACTGGACATGACCTGGATGAAGCTGTAGGACACGATTTGGAAATGGTTCCATCAGTTCTACGACATGTATGTCTGTTCATCATATAGCTTTTCTCTGTGTCAATGTCATCTATAAAACAGATCAGAAAAATGTCAAGAAATTTAACATAAAAAAAACCGTACACTGAAGGTTGCTAAATTAGCACCACTGGGCTAGCTAGCTTGTTGTTTTTGGATTGGCAGACAAACTCCTCAATTTTTTTCTCTCATGTTGTAGTTGGGTCTCATAATCACATGACATCTGTTGTTCACTTTACATAAAACTATAGTTCATGGTAAGTATTTTGCTGCACCACAATAAAGCATGTTCTACAAGAAATTAATATCTACCCTGAAATTTGTGGGAAATAGAATGCAAATGATTATTAAAGAACAAGCTTATTATATCTGTTTAGTGACAAGCTGTTGAGTGGCACTATTCAAACTGGTAAAACTCAGAGTAAAAGGACACTTTGGCAACCTTAAGTCAACTAACAAATTAATGTGACAAGCAAAAATAACATAAGGCTAAATAACAAATAAAAAAATTAGCAATCCAACATAACTAATTGGACTCATGAACTAAAGGTGTTTTCACAAGCGCTTTGTCACACCTGTTTCCCCTCTCCTCATTTTCTCTGGCTCTCAGCTGCTCCTCTTTCACCTCATTAGCCACACTATTTATTTCCTCCTCCTTTCTCTTTTCTTTAATTCATTTTGCTCCCCCTTGTATCTGCTCTCCTCATTTAGTTGTTCCAGTTTTTAGCGCTTTCTTTCCAGAAACCCTGAAGATGGTGTTTCTGTAGTTTTTAGTTAATAAAAGGTTTTCTCACAGCAATTGGGTCCTCTGTTATTCTCCTGCTGACAAATCAAATCTTCTTTCAAGTCTTTATTTCCTTCCTGCTATGGTTTATTGATCAGTTGAAACAACTTCTATTATGAGCGAGCTGAGATAGACTTTGACTGTGTAACAATTGCATAATGTCTCTCCCCTACTGTAAGTCGCTTTGGACAAATGCGTCTGCCAAATACATAAATGCAAAGGAAGACCCAAGTGCACGCTATCTTAATCACGTCATGTCATCTGAGCTCAATACAAACCAATCAGAATTGGGAGTTAATGGAAATGAACCAGGAAATTTCCCAATAAAACATTTAAATCTTCTTTACAAAAATCACGCAAAGTATAGCTTTATTGAAAAAGCATCAAGAGGATGAACATCATGTAAACAAACTTAAAATAAGTATCTAACTTTAAACATGCAATATATTGTCAATAAATGAGCATTGCCCAACAATTACACTTGTTTCCTATTCTTAATTCACAAGGGTTCAATATGATGTCGGTCCACTCTTTGTAGCTCTAACAGCTTCAATCCTTCTGGGATGGCTAAACAAGGTTTAAAAAGCTGTTCTTACATTTTCTTTCAGAAGTGCATTTGTAACAAGTTGCTACGCAATCAGTTGATAGTTTGACTGATTTGTTTTTTTTTTCCTGAAATTTCAAAAAAGGTTTTCTTAAAAGTTTCTAATTTGCTGGAGTGTTTTCTGAATATCAATTGTTTCTTAAGCAATTCAGAACAATTTTTCTTAAGCACCTTGGTCTTCTGATATGGTTTTAGTTTTATTACTTTATATTTTAGTACCTACACTCAACAGACCCTTTAATCTATTTATTTTTAACTTAGCAATTTACTTATATATCCTGTGTTTACTGTTCAATGTTAGTGGTGTCATTTATTGTAGAGTGTCATTTATTGTACCAATACTAATACATTAAATGAGTACATTAAAACAACCCCTGTACGACAGCTTATTCCTTGTGTGTGTGCACATGCACACTTGGCAAAAACAATCTTTCTGATTCTGATAATTGTTTTTTATTTGGTATTTTGTTTTGATTTGTACCGCTACAAAAGTAGTTTGACATTTTGGTCATTTCGACCAATTAGGGTAAATATGTTTGATTTAAATCTCAATTTACAGCTTTCTGATCAATTTGGGAGATTTTCCTTAGAATATTTATCTTACTTTAAAGTTTACCTTGTAGTCTGTTGAACAATACAATTGAATTTATATAAATTAAATACAAAAAGTGAACACTGTGAATAGTAAATGAAAGTGGCATTGTGATGGACTGTCTACTAGAATTGTAGATGAGCACCAGAAAAAGCCTGTGACGCTAACATGGAATAAAAGGGTTAGGACAATTAATGTGAACTCTATCTGTATTGTGACTAATTACCATTTTAGACCATATGAGCCGAACATGATGTATAAACTTCAAAGCGTCGCACGCATTAAGAATCAGCATTTTTTTTCCCATTTAGTATTTAACAAAACTTTTAGATGAACACATAATTACCAGGGATTCAGCAGAAAAATCACTCATAAAAAAGTATTTAACTTTTTAAACCAGTCAGTGCCATGGTAGGTCAGCTTAAATACAGCAACACACATTTGAATCGAGAAGATGAAGAAGAATTATGAGAAGTTTCATAATAATGACGACCCACTGAACAAATGTTAAACACAGCTTTATGTCTCTGAGAAGAAGCTTGCAACACTCCTCGAAAATCCAATCTTTGAAGCCGGATTCCCAAACGCCTCTTTAATCTTTGACCCTGACTCCAGCGAGGCAAAGCAGATGCCATGAAAAGCTTTGAGGAATAAAATACTTTAATAAAAACAAAGTACTTTGAAGTAGGGCTGCACAATTAATCAAATTTTCATTATGATTTTGCCTTAACAAATCATACAACTGTATTTTTTTCTATTTTAACTGTAATTATAATAGAACGTCTCAGGTTACGTATGTAACCAAGGTTCCCTGAGGGAACGAGATGCTGCGTCCAAATGCTATGGGGAACGCTCGCTGCCTTTCTGGCTCTGAATTATGTGTCAAATCTCGTCCAACAAACAGGTGTGACATCATCCAAGCGCGACGTCACAGCCGGAAGTGTGCAGTATATAGGAGCCAGCGACGGCAACCAGCTTTTACGCACTGTAAGCTCTGTCAGGATGTGGGAGGAGTGGCCTGGGGACGCATCGTCTCATTCCCTCAGGGAACCTTGGTTACATACATAACCTGAGACGTTCCCCTTCAGGAACTCGAGCTGCATCCAAACGCTATGACCAGACCACAGTCAAGGGTGTGGACCATCCCGCAGCGTTACAAGTCCTGGACAAGGTCAAGGTCTTAGAATGGTCTTAATGACCTTCGCAGAGATGCCAAAAGCTAGGAGCTGCACCCCCTCAGGGGCCATAGATACAGCCTCCACAACTCTGGACGGTGATGTACCACTGTCCCCCCGTGTTGAGAGAGCAGATCCCAACCTTTGACAGGGATCTCCCATGGCTCACATCCAGGAGGGTTAAATGGCCGGCCTGGCCATTGGGGGGGGCACAAGGAGGAGGGGAATGCCCTCTTGACGTACCTTCACCAGGACTCCGGGAAGCAGTGCTACTGGGGTTGACGGGTCCTGATAAGGCACGGGATTCAATGGAAGACCCGAAGCCCCAGCCACCGAGAGCCTGGGTGGGCGAAGGGGCGAAGCACACACTCCCTGAAGCACAGAGGGTGGCAGGGTTAGCGGATTATGTGTCAAGGGGCTCGCCGTGAGACGACAGCCTTCCATAAAGCGTGTCGCTTGAAGAAGCCGGAGACCCCCCCAACCCATAAGGAGCACTTAGCCGCAGTCTGTTTATTGAAAATTATGGTCCTCAGACCCACCATTTCCCTGAGTTGGGGCGTTCCCCAGGTGTTGGTCCCAGGTGCTTGCTTCGGGTCTACAGGAGGACGTAATTGGCCAATCTGTAAGAGCTGGCGCGAGAGCAAGCCCCCCTGTCGGTTGATTTAGGCCACCACGGATATATTGTCAATATTTCTCTCCCAACAAGTACAAGATTTAACCACACTTTTTAGAAGAAGAAGACACAAAAAGAGTGCTTACTGAATGCAGAAAAGTTGGTTGCCGTCTCCATCCCTGGCTCCTATATACTACACACTTCTGAATTTATATATATATTTATATATGTATATATATATATATTCAATACCCCTTTTTCTCTTATATTTGCAGAAGTTTCCTCCTTCAGAAAGAAAGATTTATTTACTGAATCTTGACAGTCTACAATATATTACCCAATCTGAAACTCCATTTAGCAGCCTGATCACCCATCAAGCACCTAAGAATGAGCTATCAGTCATCTAAATTCCTCAACGGGGACCTTCCGTAGCAAATGGGTCAAAACAAGATCATAATGCACCACATTTAATCAAATCAGCCGCAAGTTTTGTTCTTGAGTAGACACAAGGTCAGTTCAGACAGAAAACAGTCAAAGCCACTTTTCAAGACTTGGTCGATGGCAAATAACAACAACAACAACAACAACAAAAAAGGTTAGAAACAACGAGGCAATCAGTGACTCAAGAAAGTGCTCAGTCACCCAACTCACCAATCATTACATTTTTCCAGTCAAAAAATATTGAAGGAAAAATTGTTAGCTATATGTTTACGTATTGAGCTTTTAGAGGGTTCTAAGTATATTTGTCTTGGTAGTTGATGTTAATACAGTGGTAATTACATTTTTAATTAATCCAATTTATTGAAAGGTTTTCTTTTCATTTCTGAAAGAAATTATTACTTTTATTATTCTGATGCATTTCTAAATGTTTTTTGTAAACTCCCACAATACTAAATTCCACCCGAAAGTGTTTGCCATCTCACTTATAATCGATTTTAATACAGCAGTGATCTGGTGCCATTAAAACTCATGATATGATTGGTTGGATGCTACAACTATTGATTTCCTGGAAGTCATCCAGCTGTGTGCATTGAACTGACATTGTTGAAAATCAGTCGGCTATTCATTCTGCATCATGCAGTGTTGGAAAAATTGCTGTTATATCAGTCAAGAGGTAAAGCAGCATCATGTTACCGATGGATTATCAACATCAGTGTGTGGTCTTTGAACGTGAGACTTCCTGGTGCGATGATTTGTGTTTTCCAGCAATTCAAGTTAAAAATAGAAATTTGTTCCAGTGGAGCATAAGCAGGTTAATTCATGACTGATCATTTGTTTTTGTGTTACTTAAACAATTATTCCCATTCTATTTTCAAAGAATTCTTCAAGAATTGTTGATTTTGTCACTGCACTTTTTAGACCTAGAAGCAACCTTTTTAATTCAATTTTACAAAGTTTTATGTCATTGTTCTGCCTCTTCTCATTGAGCAGTGGAAGCGTGTCATGGGTTTTTTCTTACTTGGGTTTATGTTTAAGAAAACAACATTCTCCAAATGATATAAAAAATTCAGCCTAAATAGAAACAAACTGTTCTTCAGTAGTGTAATAACATGCCTAGCTCAAGCTCTGTTTTAAATCATGTTAGCTGTTTTAAGCTGTTTTTAGATGGTTAAAGCTGGTTTAACATATATCTAGACGTCCTCTCGCATACATTCAGATTGTAAAGTGATTCTTTTAACCACACACACAATGTAGCTTGTAAGACGGTCAGGCCTCTGCTTTTCCCATCGATCAGGCCACAATGAAATAAAGCTGAGAACTGAAGAAAAATATGTGTGGGAAGCTGTGATGCATTATGGGAAATGTTTTCAACCCAATAGTCTCATGTTACCACTGAGAGAAGAGCAAGAGGAGACACCTTCCCATGTGGTTTATGTGGTTTGTAAAGCAGAACATTAGACTAGTTGTAAAGCCCCACAAAAGTGAAAGACGGCTGAACATTTTAAGCAAACATTTCAATAATCATACCATTCATTTTCAATTCTTGTTAAAGTTATCATATTTTTACTTACAATTAATGGGCATAGTCATATCTAACCGCTAATGGCAGATGGAGGAATTTTATAAAGTTTTTTTTAGAAGAACTCCTTATTAATGGGGTCGTCCTGCTCCCTGGATTATATACATGTCTATGTAACTTATTTATAAGGCCATCACCTTATTTACTTTATTTATAAAACACTTTAACTGCAGCTGTTCAGCTGGCCCATAGTGATTCATATAGACACAACATTCAGTTATACATTATAAAAATTGTTAAAAAGCATTTGATGAATTAAATATACACCACAGAATACATCATTGCAAACTTCACAACTAAAGCGCAGTTAATACCGTACTAAAAGAAAAGACCCCCCAGACTTTATCCATTGGCCATTTGAGACAAGTTCATTTCTAACCTACTCTTAAACATAGCCAGGACAGAAATTAACCTCAATTCAAAGACTGTTCTGCAATTGAGGCATGCTATACTAATGGAGCCACATTTTGTTTAATTTATCTTTTTGACAGCCAAAAGCTTTGGATTAACCAACCTTCAGGGACTCCATGGGTCAACTCAGTGGCGGTTGAAGAGAACTCCCCAAATGCAAGAGAGAGGTCCTCCCTAGTAAGATTTGACCCAGCTCTATACTTTGCCCCATAGCCAAACCACCTCAGATAACCTACCAATCAGTGTGGTGTGATCAAAGGGCCACAGTGAGATTGAGCATATTGATATCACTAGATTTTGTTGCATCCAGAGAAAAAAAATGTCACTATTAAAGTATATTAAACGTATTAAAGATGTTTTTTTTTTCCCAAACTAACGAAACGCTAAGAGAACATAGACATAAATATCAAACAGAACCAGGCAGTTAAATGCTTGTTACAACTTGTGTTGAGTAAATAGCGATACAATTTTTGTTTTCTGATGAAATGCCACTGAAATACTGAAAGTATTTATTTCCAATAATAGTCCTATGACTGTATATATATATATATATATATATATATATATATATATATATATATATATATATACATAATCCTTTGAATAATCCTTTCTTGAGCATGCAGTACTTCTCTACAATATGTTTCTTTAAAGCAGAAATTAGCTCTTAGTGAAAAGCTTTTGGCAAGTTTCCAATGTCAGTCTAAATGCTCCCCTCGAGGGCTGAAGTAATCGACATTTGTTTTGCTTTGTTGTGATAGATACCGAGGCACCCTGAGGCCGCTATTAGTAAAACTGTCACACGTTCTCTGAAAAGCAGTCAGAAATGAGCGTGCACAGGGCTGAGACCTGCACTGTAATACAGCGTTAGTAAAAAAAAGTGAATTGAAGACACAACTTGATTGCTTGGATTGTTTTTTACTCTTTGAAAGACAATTTGTTTATTGTTTGGTCTGGAATATAAATCAGCAGCAGAGCATGATGGAAATTTAATCCAAACCTTGACAGATTCTTGCATTACTGGAAGGAAATCAGCGTGCTGGTTCGCTTTCAGGGCTGTGACATTTTGGAGATAATTTAACAGATTGAATGCCATTGTTCTGAAATCTGAGCCAAGCCCTTCGTGAAGATCTGACAGGTGTCTCATGAGCAACACAAGCCATCAAACAGCGTTTATCTTTTCCAGCAAGAATTTAATTCCATGGTGATAATATCGAGTCGACAAGACGGGAAAACTCAGAGCTGGCAGGGTTACAAATTTCACAAACAAATTGGCTGGATTTGTCTTGGCATTCTTCGTCAATCTCTTTTCTTTTGGGAAAAGGGAACTGTTATGATTTTTTTGTCACATCGCTAGTTAGAGTGGTTTGTATACTACATATAGTCGTATGCTGAACTTTTTTTCATTTGGTGAAGCTAGTTTTACATGTAAAATACCTGATCCGTTCAAAGCCACACAGAAACAACACATTAATAAATAATAATAAAAAAATAAACAAAAAAAAATAACAACCCTTACCTTTTTAGTGAGGCTAAGTATCAGAGGAGGAGGTGGTTGGGGAGGAGAACGGATTGTGGCAGAGGAGAACCATGGCCATAAAAATAAGCTTTGCTTAAAAAGCAATGCGAAAACATTCACGAATTTAGGACACCACCACGAGACCAAAACCATGCATGAAAACAGGAAGGGCTCTTCCAGGAAGACGCCATGCACAAATCTGAAAATCAAATAATGGTTGATTGATGTTTAAAGTAGTCTATTAAATGTTACACAGAAAGTAAGTTGAAAGCTGCACAGCCACAGATGCTATTGAGGTAACTTGGATAAATGAAATGCCTGTTGCAATAACTAATCTGTTGTGCATTAAATTATAAATGTTAACTATTGAAGTATATTTTAAGCATTGAAGCAAACGGACATGGGTTTTCATATTTCACTGAAAGAAGTCTACTGAAGTTTAGCTCCTGGATGCTTCTAGTATATCGTGCAAGAGCTTGATTAGCTGGTTCGGGTGTGGGATTGGTGCTGAACTCTACAAACACCAGCACCCCAGGACCCCCCGCCAGTTTGGGCACCACTGAAGTATCTAATAAGTAAAAGAAATACACAAGTGACACATGCAAATGTGATGTATGTGAAATAAATTAATTGATTGCTAATCAATGAAAAAACATTGAATTTCATCATTTATTTGCTCACTTCTATATCAAATTTGGGCTGGGTAAGTTAAGGTTGAAAATAGTAAAGCACCTTTTTTTAGGACTAAACCACTGGTTGTGAAGGCTTTGTTTTCCCAATTGCATTTACTGTGAAGAGTCTGATTGTGTTTGTATAGAACTAGATCATCTCTATGAGCAAAATCTATGGAGGGATATGAATTTCCAGCTATGTACATGCAACTAAAGATAAGTTATGTTTTACTGTATATATACAATGTTTGTGCATCACAATGTACCATAAAAGGGATTTTTAAAAATGACAATTTCAGTTGCTCTGAGTCGACTTTTAAGAGTAGTCTTTTTAAAACTATAACAAAGCACTTTCAGATTTAGTGTTTAGTATTTAGTGTTCCTTAAAATTTGAGCCATGTTTATTTCACCCTTCCTCATCATTTGTTGGGCCTATAACAAGACAATAGCTTAACACCTGAATAGCAGCATGCCTTCTACTTAGATAAGTTACTTAGACTACTTAGAATATTATTTGAGTTACAAAAGGGAACTAAAAGTTCTTTAGAAAATGTGTTACAAGCAATCATGATGAAGTTAGGGCAAAAAGAAACAATAATGGCCTTGCGCTAACCTCGCTCCTTCAACCCCACCGCCACATGAATGTTAATTAAATTTCCATCAGTTGGCCTGTGATGATTGCAGTTCCAGTAAATTGAAGAGGCGCTTCACAGTCTGACTTCTGACTGTCGATTGAACAGTGCCTCATGAATCAGTCAGTCAAAGGGGAAAAATATATATACCAAAGCAATGTGAAAAGCATGGCTTTAATTTTATTAAAGAATTAGATTTCTTCTTAATAACTAGATTTCTGTTAATGGAATAAAACAGTCATTTTGTTGAGGTCCTCGTTCCTGCACATTTAGTAGCAACTCTGATGTAGTAAATTTGTCAAAAATATGTAATTTTAGCTCACTTCACACAAAGTGGAAAAGAAAGGTCTTTGTTTATTTTAATGGTAATGGATTAAAGATAATATTACTTTTTTTAAATCCAGTATTTCAGGAATTTTTTATATCACAAAACATTCAACAAAGTACTGGTCTGTTGCCCAGTGTCCCAACTGCTTCTTTCAGATGGATTCATTTCTGCATGTCATTTGGAAATTAAAAGCAGGAGAGTTGAAGGTAATACCATAGAAGTCTTGGCTGCTATAACAATTCAACTGTATCAAAAATGTATCCCCTAAATGCCACAGATACAGCAACATAAACACTCAATATTATATATATTTGACATATACCTGTATCACCTTTGCTTTATACCATTCAAGAAGATGTTAACTAATGTGACCTAGTGTAATTCATGATGGTTGCAACCAAAGTGTCCATGGCTGCTGCCCTCCTGGAACAGTTTGGACACTCCTTGTCATAACCTCTTAAGAGATGTTTATCGTATAGGGGTCAAGAATGCTTTTTAATTGAATACAAATAAACATGAATATAAATTTACCAAGAATGGGAAAACCAAAAAACCTTCAACGCTGAAAATTAACTGAGTTACTGTTGAAACAATGAGAGATACTGTAATTAATAGCATCCTTTTTTGCTTGGTTATCATCTAATGCGATATTTTATTATATTACATCTTATTTGGAGCCTACTTAAAAACTAATTAAGCTTTTCATCAATTGAAACGTAAGATGTCAGATGCCGTATTTTCCTCCAGCCTCAAATCAACAAAGTGCTCAATGTAAAAACCATTTATCTCAAACTTTTCTCTATTATTCTCATTGTTTAGACTTTTCAAAGATCATTAGCACTGAGGTAGTGCAAGAATACACCATTTTATTTTCATGACTGCTTTGTAAATGAGAATATTCAGATACAATGTTTTGTATTTTAAGCAAATGGATTTATAGAAAATTTAACAGTGTGATTTCCTTTAGCCTTAGACTATATTGCAAATGAGAACAGCTACTGCTACAATATAAATACGTGACATTCTAAATAAAGCTTTAAAGAAAAGATTATATGTATATGTATTTTAATAGATCATTATCTATATTCAAGAAAGATTTAAGAGGGATTTGTGGAGAGAACTTCTTTTATGTTGGCGTGTCGTACAACAACAAAAACAACAACACAATAGTTGCAATTGTTAGCGATACCGCATAGGTTCCTGTAATGTTGTATGCTTCCTAAAATGCCACCACACAAATATGTAAAATACAAATATTTTACAATTTACCTTTACATACAAGGCATTGATTTGCTTCCACCATTAATTACTTAATACTCACTATTAAATATAATGCTTTAAGGGTCAACTGGGTTGAAAGCAAAGTAGACTATGCAACAATAATTTTCCTTAGACGATACAAAAGTTAAAAATGTTGATTCCATGCACTCTTCTCTTCAGTTCCTGGTTTCTTAATCTACTAGACACACCCAGATATTGCAATTTTTTTCTCAGAACTCAGATAAAATATTTCAAGTTAATGCCATTATACATATGGTTAATATGTCTCCTTCTGTGACTAATGTTGCTTGATGAAAATGACATGATGCTAAGACTAAGTGGATGGAAAGAAACTCTGTCTGTATATTTAGTGCCAATTAAAGGATTTCAGTAATGCAAAAAATAGACAGACCTATTGATTTGTACAGAAGCGTTCCTATTAAATATACACCAAGGGATGAATCATTTAAATGTGCATGAGCTCATGTCAGCCGGCTGAGAACACGACTCACGAGTGCACTCGTTAGCTCTAAATTTCACAAAGACACACTATTACGCATCTGCCATGTAACTCAGTAACACTGCAACACCAATTACGCAACAAGAAAAGTCTGGAAGTTGAGGGGATTTAAGCCTCATCTTAATCTGTTCTTGTCAAGGTGGCGAAAAGAAGCTTGTGGGAGTTATTGTCCAGCTTGCAGAGCAAGCCAACACAACCAAATGCCACCAACATGACCGATCATTCTGTCTGCTAATTTAGCTTTCCCATGTGTCATGTTGAAGCCGCTGGATCCCATCTCAGCAGGAAGTTGCCCTAGAGCCCTTCCTGTCAGTCTCAAAATCTCAACTGTGGTGTCAGACGGCTTGGTGAGAATCCTTAGAGAAACTCTGTAAGGTGAGACCACGAAAAAGTCAACTCCTTCTCATTTTATCATACGGCCAGCTACGCAAAGGGTTAGAGGCAAAGGTTTGCCTTTCTCTCTTAACGTCTTATCTCTACCAAAAATAGAAATCGCTCCACACAAAGGACCTGTCTATTTTTTTTCTTTCGTTTTTTTTTCTGCCATTTCGGTGAAACGAGAAGGGCACTCTATACAAGGATCACCCTCACAAGGAAGCATTTCTTCTATTCACTTTGAGGGGCTTTATTTCCTGTTGGTCTCCTTTCAGCGGTGTACAAAGAAAGCTCATTTGGAGCCTGGCAATGTCAGATCCTTCTCTCACCTGTACTATCACACAGACTCAGTCCTTAAGCGTTGACAGAACTGAAGCACCAAGTAAACAAGAAAACATGCCAAAGAGAATTGCTTCTTTTGGTGCTGAAAGGAAAATTTGTTTGAAAAGAAGACCACAGGCTTAGTGCTATAAATACACAAACAAACAAACATGTTGTGTTGTAGTTTATATTATATCTTCTTATTTTAATAATAATAATATTAATAATGCCTTAAATTTATATAGCATGATTTCATGGGCCTGTACCATGTACGCGTCACGGTGGCGCAGTGGGTAGCACGGTCGTCTCACAGCAAGAAGGTCGCTGGTTTTAGGCTCGGCTGGGGCAGGTGGCATTTCTGTGTGGAGTTTGCATGTTCTCCCCATGATCGCGTGGGTTTTATCCGGGTGCTCCGGTTTCCCCACAAGTCCAAAAATACCATGCGGTGTAAGAACGATTGCCCATTGTGTGAATGTGTGTGTGAATGTTTCCCAGCAATGGGTTGCGGCTGGAAGGGCATCCGCTGCGTAAAACATATGCCAGAGAGTTGGTGGTTCATTCCGCTGTGGCGACCCCGAAAGGGAAGAAAGCCGACATGAAGATGATTGAGTGAGTGAGGATTTTCACTTTGTAAAATCCAAACGTTTCAATCCAGCTTAATCGGTACAATGAAGCAGCTCGTCGACTTTCCTTGTTGAGTCAGGCTTTGATCCTGAAGCTAAGATTTATTCACGGGCGCGTGCACATAAAAGACTGACGTTGCCACTGAATAACCAATCATGATGAACATGATAGAGCCAAATCGTTTTTTTTTCTCTGCGGGAGGAGGAGCAAGAGATTATAGTTAGAAAATATGATGAGTATTTTATATTTTACATATATTTTTGTGTCATAGTAATACTGTGGCTGCTTCCAAAGCCAGACAACATTGTTAGCAGTAAACTGCTGATTTCGTGAAAACATTGTCAAAGATTTTAAGTTCAGTGCTGTGGACCAAAGTAACACCATTTTATTTCAGTAATAAATACATGTACACAGTTTGTGCTTTTTTATATTATAAAAATAGGTGAAAAAGTCAACATGGATTGGCAAATCAAAATAAAACAACGAAGGATCAATGAAGAAAGAACGATGAAGACTTTTTTTTTCAAGTTAGCTTAAATAAAGATGAGACTTAACAATGCTATTACTATACTATCTCTTTACTTTACTTTACTTTACTTTACTCACACTTTATTTCTTTTCACTTTACAGAAACATTGCAAGGATTAGATTGTTCTTCTACAATCAGGATATAGAAAAACTAGGCCTTGCAGGGTAGAACTTGTGTTATGGTCTCCAAACCGGCCTCCCCAAAAAGACCACTAGACTTTTCACAAATAGTGAAATTATTAAAAAGTAACTCATTATCAGGGAAATTAATTTTGGCTTTACTTAAAATTGTCAAATACAATAAATCTACACCATTAAAACAAAAATAGTGTTCTCAAATATAGGCTGCTGTACTAATACACATTTTATGGACAGTAGAGGTAGCAACGTTGTAACGGGGAAAACAGTAATTGGTTTGATTACACGTCGCTGAAAAAAAGGTTTGACTGTGACGCTACTTCTATGACTGGTGATTGAATTATTAATATTGTATAAAAAATAAAACTAGGAATGCACCGATATTGGTATCGGGCTCGATATCACATTTTCTAAAGTACTCCTATTCGTTAAAAGACCCCCGATACTGGGGACCGATACTGCCATCTGAGAAATGTCTATGTTTGAGCGGCTTGTAAGGGGTCCCGCCCCCAACATACACACTCCATCTGCAGTTCTGAGCAGGGAGAAGACGATGGGAGACAGCGTGTGGAACTATTTCAAAGTCAGTAATCAAGCACCTAAAATGTTCTGGACCCCAGATATGATGTCCCGGCTACATGACTGACACGAACCTTTATTAAATTAAGGTTTAAGAATTTTTTATAATGATTTATTGTGTAATATGTTGCATACAACATGCTTTTCATGGTAAATAAATTATCTTAATTCCAAACTAGTCCCTTGTTTGTTTGTTTTTGAATTATATGACTAAAGCTGTTACCTGTAAATTTAAATCACATGTTTATTAAGTTTCGGTATCGGCATGTACTGAAATGCAAGTACTCGTACTCCTACGCCAAAAAGTGGTATCGGCCCATCCCTAAATAAAACAATACACTGTGTTTGCAAGATGCTTTTTGTCTTTTTTTTTTTAGACTTAGTGTAGATCTGAGGGTAGAGTACATTGTACTTCAAATAGAGAAAGTTTGATTGTCCAAAGTCATTGTCTTTGATTTGCTCAATTTCTGTTGATCTAATGTTCATCTAACTATTCTGTGGCAGCCAATGAAATTCCACCTTGATCCAGGGCAGAAATAGAGTTGAACTGCAAAGGACTTGTGTATTTCTGTCCTAAAATGACTCAGGAGAGCAACTATAGCTTCAACAGCTCAACAAGACATGTGAATGATCCAACGTTTGAAGATGTGCAGCTTTACATTCGTCCACAACCCAATTCCACTATCACTCCAACGCTGGATGCTTCTGTTTCTTTCTTCCTCTTGATCAGGAAACAGAAAAACGAGAATCTGAAGCAATTGGAGTTGTATGGAGCCAATAGCCACAGGCATCTCATAAAGCCCAGAGAGAGAGAGAGAGATGAGAGGAGAGAGATGATCTAGGAGAGCGATTGGAGAGAGTGATCGAGAGTGAGTGAGCGGGGAGTACGACTGAGCAGGAGAGAGATGGCCGAGAGCGAGAGAACGATTGAGAGAGAAGAGAGAGAGAGGGGAGGAGAGAGAGAGAGGGATGAGAGAGGAGAGAGAGAGAGAGAGAGAGATTAGATTAGTCAGAGAAGGAAATTGCAAAGGATCATCATAATGGACTGATGCTCTAAAATTATTGCTGTCTCACATTCAGAGACACACAAGAGATGTATAATAGGTCATTGAAAAAGGTGAGGCTGCTTGTTGTGATCATAGCTGCCTAACAACGTTTTAGGAAAGCAAATCCATCAATGGATACTCCCTAAACAGTAACTGTTCTGTGGCAGTGGAGGGTGCATAGCTTCAGTCTGCTTATGGTCCATCCTGCCACTGGAACTGATTGCTCTCATTAGATTCTATAGCCTCTGGGTCAAATTCGGCAAATGGATCTGTGCAGCGGCTGATACTCTGTGATTTCCCTAATGTTTGGAGCCTCTCCCTCATCCCCTCTTTGTCCGTCAATTTTCTTGGATAATGCAGCCATCTTGTATTGCAAGTATTGAAAAGAGCTTTACTCTCGCCACTGTTGGTATTTCCATTTTTACAATAAATGGTTGTTTGAATTTTGGTGAGAAAGAAATATAGCTTTCAATAACGTAAACGATTTATGTGATTTAAACAAAACAAAACAAAAATTACACGGTTAAAAAAACTCTTAGTGTTTACAATGTAGCTGTGTTTTTGTTACTATTTAATTGATAAGAAAGATGTTGCTGATTCTTATTTTATTTACCAAAGACAACTAAACCTATAAACAGACAGCTGGAAGCCAATGAAAACTTCAACATTGGGGTTAAACTTTCTTTATGAGGGTCGTTGTTGAAAATGAAATTATAACAGAATATATCAACTTTTCAATTCCGTAAAAAAAACCCTACATATTAGGCAGTCTAATACCAGTAAGATATTTAACCTAACTCAGAAAAAAGTTATGCTTCTAAAATATAGATGTAGAAATGTAGAAATACAGAACCAAAGTTGTGTTTATTTAACAGAATAGTATCCAGATGAATAATTGGTTTCTGTTGCATTCTGGGATATCCAGCTCTTGAAATGATTTACCAAAATGGCTCTGCTAACCATGTTTCTTTTCAGTTGATCAGTGACGATAAAACATGTAATTTAATTAAATACATGGTTAAATAAATGATTTATTATAAGTAATAATTAATTATTTATATAAGTAGTTGTCTGTGTTTGATGATCTTGTCATATCACCTGTTTTTCTTCATGTTTCCTGTCTGTGTTCTTTCTGATAAGAAAGATCTATTTATTCTGTCTTTTCCTTGTCATTGTCAGTTATAACTTATTTTAATGCTCACATATTTACAGCACAACGCTGATGTCACTTTGTCAGATTCTAGTCTCATATTGTGTAGTTACACATTACATACATACTCATTTATTTTTAAAAGGTTTGTTAAATTTATGGAAATGGCCGTTTTGAACAAGAAAAACTACTGAAAAAGTCCCTGGATTTATTATTACAGTAGATAATAATTTAATTTCTGCTATGTATGAATTTTTACCTAATAAATTTTCTATTTTTTAAACATCCACAACTAAACACCATACAGACATGTTTTTGTTTTAAAAGACCACATCTTTATTATTTCAGAACTGAAATAATACAAAAATATAAATGACTAATTCATCACCTAATTAGGCATAGAATATGTGTTTTTATTGGTAGCATCATAACTTTGAAATTCATGCAACTGAAAAAAAAACTCATTTATTTAATGTGAAATTCAAAAACAATGGCTAGTTTTAAAATTATTTTACAAAAATTTTATTTTTGTGACATGTATAAATTAAGAACAATTAACTAATATTGAAAGTCCTTCAAAAAAACTGTTAATAAAGTAATTTATTAAAACAGCTTTGACCTTATGTGGACATTTCAAACCAAACCATATTCCATTTAATCAACAGAATTTTGGTACCAACTTGCATTTAAATAGTTAAACAGCTTTGTCCCGTTGTCTGAAAGTGCTAACTAAGTGACAGATTGAGGACTTGATAAAGCTGCATTCCAGCCTGTGGTTACTTCCTGTCCCCAGAGTATCCTGCAAGATTCATTATGAACATCACTGCAACCATGTTTCAAAGTTTTATTTAGTGGCCAATTAAAAGTTTCTGAAAATGAATGATGCAATAATTTACTTCAAATGCATTATACAGCATGCCAAGAACTCTGCTCTCTAAAATACTCTATACGCTTTCTAAGAATGACGAGAATCTTTTAACATGCCACAGAAGCTTTAGCTCATCTGCAAAGCCTGACGTGAATATGAATTCAAACTCCATTCTACCCATATCAGAAGCTGCCGGCTAATATTAAATATGAATTAATGCAAAGATAAATGTTTAATGGCTTGTCTTATTACACAATTGGAATGGAATGAGAGAAGCTCATCGGTAGAGGCTGCAGATTGCAGCACATTTCAACTCAAATCGACATATTTTGTAAGAATATAATCTTTAAGCTCTAAGTGAGCTTTTCCCAAATGATCGTATGCCATTCACATGTTTGCAGCCTTTAAAAATGTCAACTAATTTTTAACCTCATCTTCAGAGTCATTTCATTAACTTTCAAAGAAACCTGCTTTTTTGTTAATAGTGGGTAATAGCAGGCAAAGAAGCTAAATTGAAATCTAATTTCATAAACCAGTTTTCTAGCTTCAATGTTTCACTTTGTAAAATATTTGCAAATTGGTTTTAAATATATTTTAGTTAGTTTTATAAACAAACTAAAATGAAATATATGGGTATGTTGCTGTGGTCAGTTTATTATTTTTAGTGGTTTAATATTTCGTTCCAAATTAATTGAACAATGGAATGGTTAATTTGTAATCATGCATTTTTACGTGAATCAGGACTTTTATTCCTGCATAGCTATAATTATTCATTTGACAGACTTTCAGATTGTTTCTCTGATAGATTTAGGACAGCTAAAAACCTTCCTTTTTACTCTGTGTCACATTTGGGAATTTGGTGAAGTAGAGAATTCATGAAACTATAAAACTATTTAACACTACAACAAACATACAACATTTTGGGGTAGTAAAAACTAAATGGTTACAGATAGCGATCCGGGCCTGGGAATCCCCCAAAAAGGCAATGGGACCCACTGCTACATGACTGACATGGACCTTTTATAAATTAAGATTTAAGAATCACTGCCAAGCTTGCGTTCTGGTGGATGAAGAGAAGTTAGGAAGGGTTGGTCCGGTTGTTCCGTGTGGGACGCTTAATGCTGTCAAGATGTTAGATGCTGTTTCCCTGGGGAGACCCGGCTGGAAAGTCCTGGGCTTGTAACGGAGAAGAGAGGTTGCTCTCGGGGTCACTGTAAAGCAAGCAGAACCAGTAAAGCTAGGGCTAGGGAGTTGCAGTGAGCTTATGGTAGATTTCCTTTGAGCCAAACTTTTTAAAATTTTCTAGTTATTACACACTGTTCTGAGCATTTATAAAATAACAATAACAAGTTTTTGCCAGATTTTGAAAGTTTTTTTTTATCTGAAAAGAAAAACGTGCAAAATTATATACAGAACACATTATGACATAAAGATTGAAAACAAGACAAGAATACCAGTATCATTACAGGGGTTAAAGGGTTAAAGGGAATATTGTAGTTTGCAAAGCACTTTCAGTTTTAAATCTCCAGCAGGGTGTTCCTCAAACATAGGTCATTAAAAAAACTACCATCTCAACATGCTCAAAATTCTCTATGACGCTGTCAGGGACGCCAGTCAATACAGAAGTAGAGTACAATGACTTATTGACAAACATGAAACCATGAAACTTGCGAGCGAAGATGATGATGAGAATGAAACACACAAAAACCAACAACAGAGTAAAATATAGACAAAGATGAGCCAGAGAGTCCAGAGTACATCAGCTTGTGGGTAACATGAATGATGGGAAGTTTAGTCCTTTTAAAAGGGTCCATTGTAGTGGCTATTGCAACAACCTATGAGACCACTACTAATCGGGTTGATCTACAATAATTTACTTTAGGTGGAACTGAGATAGCTATCTCATCAGTGGATCTCTGATAATTGTTGAGAACAAGAGAGTTAAATAGTCAGGAAAACAAGGAACGGCTGACATCAATTACGACTGACTAAAAGGAGACTAAAACACTGGAATAAAAAATCAGATGGTTAATGAGATAACCAAAGATAATAAATAAAACACAGGAACACATATGGAAAGTGCATCCCTGCAAAAACAAGGAATTATAAACTAAACTCTAAAAATCATAGCAACAAACTAAATAAATTATATTTATTTCCTTTTTCTGAGAAGTTAATATATAAACTCAACTACACGTTCATGAGCCACCTACTTTTACTCTCCTTCTGGATAAAGTATATTTTCATTTGCAAATATCGTTTTTATTTTCTCTTCAAATGTCTACCTTGTTTGAATTTACTTTCATCTAAATCTACAATACTGTGTTTCTTTGCGTTAATATTTATCTGATTAATGACAGTATGTGGATGTTTAATTAAAACTAATGAAGTGAGGCACAGCATCATTGCACTAAATGTATATAGGCTGTCCCCATCCTCTCTGTAAAAGAGTGGAAGCAACATTAATTAATTTGCAGTGTCCCCCTTTGTAGTGCCATGAGTCTTTAAGACTACCTGTTGCTATGTTTGCTGCATACTTTTTTAAAAATAGTGATTAATATTAATAGTAAATACAGAAAACGACAATAAACTATTGATATTGAAGGCTACAGATATAGGTGGGGCAGGGGCTGCCTAAATATAGAACATTTGTTAACAATCCATAGTTGTTTATTTGTATTATTTTAACAACAATTAAAACAAACATATATACATGCTTACTTAAGTTGTTGTGTTGAGGTGGATGCATTATTAGTTCTGTTCAAGTGATGCTCCTTGGCAAGGCTGTGCTTTCCATTGGGAAATGAGGATTTGTGCTATTGCTAACTAATTTTCACTCTATTATCCCATTGCAATCATTTTGAATGACCTTAAAATTACTATATCTCATCACACATTTTCCACCATTTCCTCACTACTCTGTTGGACTCCTACTTGAGTTCATCTCCCATCGCCTTTTAGATAATTGTCATCTCTGCTGTAGGCATCTGTATTCCGATGTATTGCTCTTTGTCACTAACCAGTAATATGCTGTCTTCACTCTGTTCTGCCATACCTGACATTTACCCAAAAAGGTTAATCTGTTGTAAATACATATTTTTATACTCAACCCCTTGTGTATGCTAGCGTTGCTGACACAGACATCCAACAGCATCGCTTGATGAGAATGATCAGACTCACTCTAGCAACACCTAACTCTCCCTGCAGTCTCATCGCGTGATCATCCAATCAACACTGTCACTTATCATATAAAACATGGACACTTCCCCAGTTTAGCAACCACTTTTGCAACTGACCTAATTTCATGTAATTACTTGCTGGTTTTGATATCTAGCATTTTGCTCGGTGTTACTGTTTATCTCTGTGGATTGTACTTACATGAAGCTTACTCATCATTGTTTACAGTAGTTTCATACCAAGTTTTAGCTGTTTACCGGCATACAAACAACTCTCTCTGTGTGGACACCAGGAAGATGAGCTCCTCAATATCCATATTCTCTTCTTTTCGTTCTTCTGCCGTTTTATCTTCCTAAGGAATTCTTAGATGCAAGTATTTATGCAATGTGGCAAATTAATTCATGATTTTTAAGAGATTTTTTTCTAACTTTCATTTTCAATGGCAACTGTTTTTATAGTATGAAATAGGATACATTTTAATAAATAGATGCCTTTATTCAAAGAAATAAAATTATTATAGTAAAACATTATTTTTTAACTGTTGTTATATGTGTACTATTTTAATGCAAAGTATAGAGAGTTGCAGAAACAGCAGCAAAAAATCCATAAAATTTGCAAGTTTTGTGTCAGAATTATTATATCTTCAGATAGCAGGATCTCTAGTGAGCCCTTATAATAACAATCAAGTCAAATTCTTTTTCACTCATGCCTTCACTTTTTCTGTAATTTAAGAGCATTTTCCTATTTAAACCCAGTCCATTCGTCACTTGTTTTGCACTGCAATCTCACAGAAGAAGTGAGCAGACCAGTGAAAATACCATATTGTAGGTTTGATATATTCCTGTAATCCTATGAACTGTTCCTACAAAGAAATACCTATTCCCCTCTCTTGTATAATGACCCAATTGCGTCAAACCCTCTCCCACATGCTCGGGTCAATCCGCTGTAATCACATTCATCACATACAAACTCCTCTTCGTGTGTCAAGGCATCATTGCTCCCAAGGACGATGTTGACAGCTATGGTTTCCAGGTCCATTACCTTGGAAAAATGACCCACTTGAGCTAAAGACATCCTGGTGGTTTAAGAAATGTTTCATAAGCAGGCATTTCTACCTCATGTGAAAAAGATAAATTAAACATACAAGTTGCTGATGGACGTGGTTCATCCTGCCAGGACGGCTGCTGAGGAAGTGTTACATTACATGATCCACACGCGGTTTGAAAAATGAATCCGCACAGCTGAGGAAGAGAGCAAGGGGAAGAGAGAGAGAGAGCATGGAGACAGGTGGAGAGTTATGATGAAATTAAGCATGCTGATGTGTGGTGGGAGCCACCGCTCGGGGAGGCAGGATTGCATTACCTATGTGTAAAACTAGGAGAGAAATAAACCACAGAGCAAGAAAAAAACTGAGTAAGGGCATGAAGCCTGGAGTCATGTATAGTGTGTACTTATGAGGGAGAAAGTAGAATAAGTTTATATTTAAATTAACAAGTAAGGGGAAAAGAACTGTAGACCTGGAGCAGTATCCCAAAGACAGTTACCTCACATAACATATGTACTTTTACTATTACTGCTTAGGTTCAGATTAACTTCTGGAGACTCAAACCAATGTAATATATGTATATATTACGTTCTGGTTTTACATTATGATAATTCATAATTTTTTTATAAGACCTTTTATTAAAATAGTTTTATATTTACAATTATATTATACCAAGAAATGCTTTTTTAAAAGCTTTGTGGATTAACCCAAAATACTGTATCTTAAGATACATACCTGTAAAGTGTTCTGTTTCTGTTTTATATATATATATATATATATATTATATATTATATATATATAAACACTATATTATTTTACAAGTGGCTTTGATTTGTGTCAAGATTAGCTAATAGAAATCGCATACAGAACTTTTAAGTAGTCAAACTATTTATTTAATGTCAGACAATTACACAGGATAAACTATATAGAAAACCTTTGTTTGTAAACAACAGAAAATCAATCACAAAAAAAAAAAAAAAATCAAGACCCAAGCTAAACTGTTTTTGTTTTTATGTCCCTTGTTTTAAATTAATGGAATAGCATTATCCGTGAAGCTCAAATTAAAACTTCCAGCTGAATAGTTACATTTCTGACAAAGAGAAGAAAGTCTGACTAGTATGAAAATGTAATCACGAGCTTTATACTCATATCTTTGAGTTAACCTTTTCAGAAACCTTTAATATTTAATCATGTGAATAACTTTACTAAACACATATTAACAAGTGCCAAAAAACCTGAATAGTTAAATTTCAGGTAGAACTCCATAATTCCAAGTCTCTTCCTAACCACTCTCAGCCATTTTAACGTCTTTCTTCTAACAGTCTTGCTCAAGGGCTTTTCAATGAGAGCTGATGAATGCTCTGCTTCAGTATGGCAACATGGAACCCAAATAGTAGACACTTTAATTAACTCGGGTGAATAAGGGAAGTATGAGGAGTCAATATTTATTATGTCCTGAGACAGCTGGGTCTGCACCAGGCCAGCGTCCCTCAACTGCCTGAAGGCAAACGTAGGCCAGTTTCATCAGAGGAGAGCTGAGCTGTCAGAGGCGTGCTAGATTTCCCTCAGTGCTGCAAAAACACCCTGCAATCAACATTGGAAGTACAGCCACAAAGCACCATAATTAAATATACCAGAGATTATTCAATATGAGATGTCAAATGAAGGCTAAAAGAACAGAATTACAGTATGAAGCACAGCAGTCAGAATTACTGGTGTTGTCCAGTGCTTAACAGGCTAGATGATATTAGTTTGTCTCACTTTGTGATTCTGCTAAACATACTCTAAAAAAGCATACCATACTGAAAAATGACAAAAATTTACCAAAAATACTGTAGTTGCCAAAAAAATCAATTATTATGCTGTCTTTACAACATGAACTGTGAAAAAAAGATGATGATCTAAAATTAAGACCTATGTGTACATTTGCTGCTGTGGCATGAATTTAGTGAATGATAAAATAATAAATCAATCAATTCAACAAAAAGCTAAAAAAAACATTCTAAGCAAACACTCTTTGCCGAGAGCTTCACTTTTTGTGTTTAAGCGTCAAATTAATATTCAGCATTTACAAATTTTCACACTGTTGTTAAAACATTTATTAAAAAGCAGTAGAGCAAATTTTTCTGCATTGGTGCTCCATCCATAAACAAATATAATAAGTACACATATGCACGCACACGCACATACGCACACACACATCAAATGAATGGACACATACATGCACACGCACACACGCACGCACGCACGCGCACACCAAATGGATAGGTGTAGACAGATCTTTATCCCTATCCTTTTAATGTAATTTAATAAAATATAATTTAAAGTAGCCTATGTTTAATAAAAACACATTTTTGAAGAGAAAGAACATATAAACATCAGGTAAAAACAAAACAATCATTACACACTATATATACTAAACAAATAGTTAAACATACAAAATATCTAAATATAAAGAACCAGAGAATATCACATCTAGCAGAACCTAAACTGGAAAAAAAATAACAGCTAGTCCAATCAGCACCAAGTTGTCGGTTCTAGAATAGTACAATACCTTTCTGTTTTGGCTGAAATTTTAATGTTTTTTTTTCCTATTTGCTTTTGTTTGTTTCCTATTTGCCTGTTTTCTAAACTTTTATTTAATTATTACTCATATGTATATATGTCAGCCTACAATTGTACCATATTTAAAAAACACAAATGTATATGCAAACAAAGTGTGTTTTCATAAAATATTCAATTATGAAAATCATGGCTTTTTAATTTTTCAAGAAACTACTCTTGATTAACAACGTGTGTTTGAATATTTGGTGTTTTTCAAACTTTTTTGTTTATTAACATAGGTTTGGGAGGAGCTTGGCTGATTATTGACCATCCAATCATAAGGTCCCAACTAAAGTATTCCATTAAATACGACATGAACTAAGGGGACAACGTCAACGTTGTGCAAGCTATCCCTCCTTCCACCGCTGACTACTTGCCTATTACACTCCTCGATTGCTGCCTCTCACACTTCAGATTCAGGTTTTATTTGTTACATACATACAAACACAGTCATACACCATACGATATGCAGTAAAATGCTTAGGCAACTGCCCTGACCTTGCGACACTTGTGATACTAGGCAATTATAAGCAAGAACAAACTCATGAACTAACATAGTTATTTCTAACCAACTGCTAAAAAACAAGTATTTCAAAAATAAGAATTGAATATGTATTTTGTTCTAAGTAATTCTATTAAATAGTTTAAAATTTACTGTCAAATTATTTGAAAAAATAAAGAAAACATTTCCTCATCCTGAGAAAGTGATGAAATTAATTGTTGACAAAAACAATAAAACTAAAACAAAAGTTTGCAATATTCCAAATGTATATGATTTTTTTCACTGCTTATTTCAACTTACTTTCATCAAACTCACAGGGAGTGCTATATACAGCTACACCAGACTACATCAGACTCTTGTCTCATGTGTGGAGATTTAAGAGTTTTAATTAGAGCCATTTAATTCTCATTCTTTTTGCCATTATCTCCCTTGGAAACCTCTATATTCATATCTGTTGTCTTATATTAATTAACCAGCAAACAATTATAGCACATATTTACTTAAGAGAAAGTACTTCTTTTGCAGAAAACTGTAGAATTGAAAGTGTGTTCAAGTCATGAAGAAAGGTGTTGCAGTGCTTGTTAAGCTTTTCAGAAATAAAGAGGTGATCACTTCATAAAACTCTCTCTAGAAAACACACCAAAAGAAGTAATGCGTAGTTTATGCATGAGTCACATGTTGACTTATCTCTCCTTCTGAGAAGTTTTTTCTATTAAATCTTTCTTGTTTGTCATCAATTTCTCATGCAAAATATAGGCGATGATATCCATGATTCCCCAGGATAATTATTTAAGACCAATAAAGCCGTTTTTTCTTACCTTATATTGAAATCTTGAAAGAAGTGTTTTTCTTTCAGTTCATTAATGACTTGTTTTCCCTTTTATTTATTAAGTGTTGTATTTTTTTTAAAGCATTACATTCCCAACTCTGCATACTTAAGAGTTTGTGCCCTAAAAGAAACAGCCATAGACCAGAACTGAGGAGAGATTTTCAAATCTGCCTCCGAGACAGAAGAGAAGTCCATCGAGAACACATAGAAATGAAGAGAAGCCTAAAGAGAATCCACAGCAAGCAAAAGAAGCCCATAGAGGCACCATGGCATTGTTTAGAGGCACATCAGCTCTTCCCACAGCTGGACCACATGCGCCAGACGATAAGTCATCCACAATTAACACAAGCCTGTTGGGAAGCGGCAGGCGGAGGGAGTTGCACTGGCTTCCTGCTCATTATCTCGTCTCTAACACTTGTGGCACTCTGAAATTGAGCATGGTGAAAAATAGAAGCAGGGCAAATTGAGCAGCTGCATGCTGACTTGTGAGCCAGCTGACGGTATGGAGGACTTTAATGGAGTTTGACCTGATGTGTTGAGAGCAGTTGGAGTCAGATAGCGCGGTTTCGTACAGTAACTACATAGTTAGGGGTTAAATGAAGACATGAACTAATTAGTCCTAACTGTGACAGGATGAGCAACTGAGGGTGTCCACTGATTCAATTATTTTAATATTTACTATTGAGCAATACAACCAACAATGTTGATGAATCGATGAAAGAAAAGGCAAAAGTTCACAAGTCACAAGTATTACCAGGTATCTAAAGTTTTGATCAAAGCTCAGAACAAGAGAGGGAGGTGGGTTTGAACAAAAAACTTTATGAAATATCTTTATGAAAATGAGAATTTATGGATTATTATGGATTGTGTTTGAAGAAAATGCATCTATAGAAAAGGACTCTACAAAGTGAGGCAACTAACTTAAAACAGCCCTGAGCGTAATATTTTCATCATTTACGAGTTTTCTAGTGATTGTTACCATTTTGAGCTCCAGCTCCCTCTCACTCCAGTACAGGTTACTGCAACAAGTCAATGACTTCCAACACCTTATTTCATATGCTAAAATGTAAAGTTTTCATTTCCTATGGTACACAAAGGCCAGATGTAGTCTGATATAAAGGCTGTATATTATAAATAAGCTTCAACTCGGTTTCCATCACCATCACTTCTACCGCAGAGTGTCAAAAAAGAGTGAAGATGTTCACAGAGTATTAAAAAACTAAACTCCAGAAGCTATGAACTCCACACAGCAAGGGTCAAGTATAAATGCTTTTGATGATTTCAGGCTATGATACATAGACTAAAATAATATATTAAAAGCACCCTGATAATGAAAATTTAGTAATTAATCATTCCCATGTCATTCAATCCCCACAATGGCTTTGTTCCTTCTCTGAGCATGTTTTGATATACTTGGAAAGAGCTATGATTGCCCCTTTGACACTTGTATCACACAGATTTTATAGCCTTGAAAACAGCTAAAGCATCATCATCAAAAAAAAAAATAAAATAAAACCTTAAATGCACATTATTGACTTAACTAACAAAACATTTTTTGCACTTAAAAGGACCGGTACAATAGTACAATAGACATTCACTTCTACAGTATGATCATATGCCTCTCAGATGAAACACATGATGAAAATTATAAGAGCATCAGTAGCACAGTCAGAGGTTTTTTGGTGAACAGCTGATATTGAGCTATAAACACACCAGATTAACTACGAGGTCTCTCCTATGAATAAGCAAGCTTTTGTTTCTAATAGCAACTGAGAGCATTGTGAAAGGTTTCACATGGGTCTGATAATACAAATACAGACAATAAAGTCTACTAATCCATGTTTAACTTTTGTGTGATTTTTCAAAATTGTATGTGCCTTCATACAAATTCCAGCTGTAGTTCTCAGAGAAAACTGCATTACTTTTCACCCTCCTATTCCTGCATCATCTCTCAGATAGATTGTCTTGATCAACTATTTTTCAATAATCATGTTCTTTCCACAATTACTCCATCCATCCATCTATCTTCTTGTCAGTTTTGTCCCTTTCAGGGTTGCCACAGTGGAATGAATCATCAACTCATCTGGTATATATTTTACACAGCGGATGCCCTTCCAGCTGCAACCCACCAGGAAACATCCACACACACGCACACATTTACTGTGGACAATTGTTTTAACCAATTCACTTATACTGCACGTCTTTGGAGCAAACGGAGTAAACCCAGGCAATCACAGGGAAAACATGCAAGCTCCATTCAGAAATACCAATTAACCCAGCCGAGGCTAGAACAAGCAACCTTCTTACTGTCAGACGACTGTGCTACCCACTGCACCACCGTGACACCCCCCACAATTACTCAATTAGGATATTATACAGGATATTATATTTTTTAGTCTGAAAACCAGCTGCTAAAATATTTTGTAGGTGTATTGAGTCATTATCCTGATTTGTAACCACGATTGCCAAACATTCCAAAATGATTACAAACTTTTGACTGGAATAAGTTTGAGAGTGAGTGAATTATCATATCTTCTATGACAACAGGTCAACATTTTGAAAGTAAATACTCCCACTGCAACGCCATCCTAAAAAACAGGCAATCAGTGATCTATGATAATTTTGAACATAGGTCACCTTGTCTATGCTCTTTTTTTCTTTTCCATTTCTCTTCTTGCTTCTGTCAGACAACAATGAAATCAGGCCAATTAATCTCCTTGTGCTGCCTAGCTAACACACTGGTGCCATGCTAACTCACTGGTGCCTGCTGATTGCTGTTGCTTTTCTGTCAGAGATCTACTAGCTGGAGACAAATCTGCCTGACATTAAGCAGCAGACTAATGAAGCTCTTTCTCAGCTGTCATTCAGGTGACTGCTGTCTTGTCCACTGATAAATCTTTATCAGTCGCCAAATGGCAACGGTTGCTAAGGAGAGAACAATATGTCCCTAAATCTGATCAGAACGCAAGTTTCCATCAAGAGTTCCACACCTCAATACAATTATTCAGTTAATTTGGAAGTCCAGTACCAGGTGGTTTCAGATACGTTTCTTCTAGTTTTAAGAACTTTTTTGCATTTTAAGGTTTAAAATGAAAGTCAAAACTAAAAAGAATTTTGGTAAAAGAAATGAAACATCAAAAAAATCTACTTTTGAGGAGGCATTAATTCATTTATTTATTCGAAGATTCCAGTTCAATGGTGTTATATTGATAAACAAACTATAAGTTTGAGATTGAGAACTCCTTTACTTATAAATTATGTATTGGGAATAAATAAAACATGCAAAGGCAAAAATCACATGCTTTGCTCCTGAACATTATTCAGAAGCAAATTTGTGTGAAATATATCCCTTACCCTTCCTTTATTTCTCCCACTCACCCTCAGAGTTCATTCAATTCATTTTATCTCTCATTCCTATTCTCTTCTCCTCATTGTTGCTGTTGCTTCTCAAGCCATTTCTGGTGATGGCTGATAGCTGGTGGCTCAGTTTAAGAGAAAGACATGTTATAAAAAATGACGGTAAGCAATTTTACACTAAAGGTGTTCTTCAGAGAGCTGTCAGAAAAGCCTGGCATGGGTGTTATCTTTTGAGGAATTCTGCTCTCTCTCTCTCTCTTCCCAAAGAGACGTTGGATGCTGGTCTCATTCACAGCCTGGAAATCTTAGAAGTGGATGAATGCAGGCATCATGTAAAGAAAAGAGGTTTTAAGCTTGTTTTTTTTTCAAAGCTGTAATGGTTTAAAGCACTGTGACATGCATAGGTTTTATATACATTATCATAGAACAAATGAGACACAACGCAAATCCCACAAGGGTCATTTATGAACACAAAACTTAAAAAGGTGAAAGGCTGCTCAAAATAGTGGAGCTTGGGAAAAATAAGCTGTTTGAGACACATGCTTGGTCAGTGCTTCCCCTCTGGATACTAGGTATCTTGCATACATGAAAAGGGTAAGTACAACTCAGTGCAAGGTTCTAGCCACTACAGCAGGTTCTTGTGAGATTGCTAGCTGTGGAAGCTGTTGTTTTGAGCCCATGAGGAACTCGTGGGGGTCATCTTGAGGAAAGTTCCCTACGAACTCCATTGGAGCTTCTCAAATCAGACAGTTAATCACTGGTACTGTCAGAAACCAGGCAGATCCACAGAGACAATGTCCACACTGACAATGTTATTTTTGTTCCAAACACAAGAAGATTGTGTTGAGTCCGGAACAGGAAGTGTGCACACAGCAGATGTTGGGCAGGGGGCGGATGGGATATGGAGTCTTTTATAGTAAGTGAATACAATGATGACTGATAATCATCTGATAAAACTGCTAAGGAATCGGGTGTTGTGTTTTTGATACTGATTGCCATTAGGTGATTTAAAAAAAATCGTTACTTAAAAATCTTGATTTTGAAACCTAAAGCTGGGGTTGACATCTTTACCCTCAAACTGTTATGCCAACAGTTTTCTGGAATATACCTCAGGTATTTTTGTATTTTAAGTTTCTGATTATTTTTTTTTTGTTGGTTCACACCCCTTATAGTCTCACTGCACCAGATGTTCTTTTCCTAATCTTCTCCATTTATGCCATTTCTTTACTGTTCAGAATAAAAGACTCCATTGTTGTGTTCTCCCACAGTAATCATGTTTAGATTCTACCTTGTTGTTCATGTGTTTCTCTGTGGAATACTACTCACCTGTTCTCTATCGTGGCTGTCTCTTGCTTTGGCTTTGTCTCTTCTTCATCCACAGTGTAGTTGTCTGTGTACTACCATTTGTGCTATGAAGTGTTGCTGTTCTTCAGAGCTCACCTAAAACCTTACTTGTTTCCCTTGTGACTACATGTCTGTGTTATTTAGCTCCTCTTATGGCCCCTGATATTAGGTTGATTAGATTATTTGCCTTCCAGCAGGCTAATGATGAATGATTTGGAGTCAAGCCAAGCGACTTACAAAGCTGTCTCAATTGAAAGACCTTTATTAAAACAACCCATGTAGTAAAGCATGACTTGATTTAAAATGCCCCCCCCCCCTTAATTGTTGACCCTTCTTTTACTGATTCGATTCGAAAATTGAAATGACATATGCTACATTAAATTATAATGCAGCATTAAATCTCCAAATTAAAGTCAAGTTAGAGGGTTTTGTGTGCATTATACATAGATACTCAGCTTTTTGTGTCTGTTTTTTTTGTGCTGTTGGACAAATCGTCAGGACTTTCTACCAAAATGAACTGGTATTGGAACCCCCAATTGGTAAAATGGACCACATATTCTCACCAGCAGCTTTATTAGGTACACCTAGCTAGTATCGGGTTGGACTCACTTTTGTCTTCAGAACTGCTTAAATGATTCTTCGTATAGGCAATCAATAAGGTACTGGGTAAATTTCTCAGAGAGTGTGGTGCATATAAATGTTATAGCATCATAGAGTTATGGCAGATTTATCGGTTACATTTCCACAATGAAAATCTTCTGTTTCAATACCCAGATCTGGTGACTGTGGAGGCCATTTGAGCACATTGTCATGTTCAAGAAACCATGCCATTGCCTGATTAAAAATTTATTTTAACAAGCGGTTTGAGAGGGGTACCTAATAATTTGGCTGGTGAGTATATGTGGTCCTTTTGAATTGGTCTCAATACCAGTTAATTTTGGCATAAAGCCTTGATGAATTGTCTAACAGCCGTAGCATTTAAAACCCTGAGCTCTTCTCCCAGAGCATCTGTTTCATGGATAAACACCTCTGGATATACACCTCAAACAGACAGTATCTATTATTGTTATTCAACCCAACATCATAACTACATGAATATAAAAGGGGGAAAAATTCTCACCTAGCACACCATCAGTGCCTCCAGCCGGACTATGACCCTCAGCTATATCATGAACATTATTACCCAATGCACATCCCTGCAGGAAAGAACAGGATCTGCTACAAGAAAATTACACATGACCTTCTCTCCCTTTTTTCTCCATAACATCAAATGAAACAACACAGATCATGTATATAGGAGAAAGCAGCTGAGTCGTGACAGAGCAAGCAATATCCACAGCCTGCATATATTGAGACTGATATATCTAGTATCTGCAGGCCACCAAATCCATTCATAACAGATCCTTCAGTGCCCCATAAGCCCAGGCTCAGCCCACAAATATGAAAACAAGACTAAGTTTCTCAGCACAAAAACTGTTGTCTTGTGTCAAATCTGAGAAAATTCTGCTGCTTGAAAAACTTCTGCTAATTTAGACAGTTCCATTGAAGGTTTCTCAATTTTGTTACTTGAAATTAAGTGTGAAGCAAAATACAAATTTGAAAGTTTAATGTTTGTTCTTTTGTGACTGAAATTATGAACTTTAACACGTACTGTGATTACATAGAAACGTTGCTATTAAGATGTTTCACTTCACTTTATTCTGCACTTGCAGTGCGCAGTGATTAATGTACACATATATAAATAAATGCCAGATTTACTTTGACATTCAAAACCAATAAACGGGTTTGAACATTGCAGCATAGTGATAATTCTCTAGAAAATCCATAAAATCTTAACCTTTATTAAAAGTTGTTTTCTTTGATTTTAACAATTTTTCTATTTAAATTAAGTGCTTTGAGCTGTCTCATCCAAACAGACTATTATTTTAATATAGAAAATGAAAGCTTGCAGATGAGGTTTGTTATATGTTTTAATTAAGAAAATGTTGGATTAAAACCAAAAAGCTTGCTGCATTAATAAGTTGCATACCAAGGTTCTACTGAACAGCCATAGAGAAAAATGTCTTAATCACAGCTGCTTTATGAAGCATCACTGGCACAACACCCCCTTAAATGGAAACGTCTTTATTGAGTCCTGCCCCTATGTTGCCAGAGATAAAAAAGAGACTTTTTGTTTACTTGCTTAACCTGTCATACCCTGAAGAAATTATGGAAGACCATATGTCTCTTTGTTAGTCTTGAGGCCTTGTGACTAAGACTGGGTTGTCATAGTGTTAGGTTTCTGACTCCTCAGCATCAACAGGACTGGTATGTAAACTCTCATACTGAGGGTGATACTCAAAAGCACAATATTAAATAAAAGTACATTGTTTGCCTCAACTTAGAAGCTGTGATCAAAGCTTGTTGGCTCATTTCAAACATAACGTGATCAACTGAAGGGCATTACTGTAAATGTTATAATCTACTGTTCTGTGATTAAATAATAGCACACCCATTTATTTACACTTCATAAAAGTATATCGTATGGACGAAATAAAAAATGTGTTTTGTAATCATGTTTTTAATCGATCATTTATCATTATACTTTTTCAATGCTGTGTTCATCAATGCATCTTTTCAAGTTTTTCTTTTACAAAATATATATAATTGGTTTACTTTTCTTCTATAGTCATACAAACAAACTAAATTCTTAAATAGATTTGGAGTTTGGTTAACTGATCAGTTAATAACTTTTATTTAAGCTGATTCTAGAGTAACTTTATATTTCAGAACTGCAATTATGCCTTTTTTATCTTTTGGCTCTCCTTAATGTGGCAAGGGAGACACAATAGATACAAGTTCATGCCCATTTTGGTCTGTTTGTGCACGAATAAAGTTTGTCTTTGAGTTTCTGCGTGAGGTTGATTGTATTGGGTCATATTTGATTATAATCAGAAAAAAATATTTCTTTGCCATTAATTTCTGACCCAATAGTCCTTTGCTTCACTATACAGATTAAAAAATGTACCATTTGGTTGGCAAATCTATAAAACAAACTCAGAGTCTGAAAGAAGAGTGGAGAAAGACGAATCAATTCTGCTTGAAGTCTATTGATAATTTTCCTTGCCATGTCACTTCATTCATTCATTCATCTTCATGTCGGCTTTCTTCCCTTTCGGGGTCGCCACAGCGGAATGAACCGCCAACTCTCTGGCATATGTTTTACGCAGCGGATGCCCTTCCAGCCGCAACCCATCGCTGGGAAACCCATGTCACTTCATTTATGATTATCCACAGACCATCAATGACCCCTGATGGCAATGGAAATTTTACAAAACTTTTATAGAAATGCCAATTTATTCTTCCCGCAGGTCTTGACACCTGTAAACATGTTGATTTAGCCGATTTAGAGACATTGGTGTTTGATTGGCCAATAGAATATCTGGTGTTGTTTGAAGAGGAAGATGAAGTACACAATCATGACATGAAGGCAACCATCAAAGAAGCCTTAGCAATGGCACTGGCTTGTTTCCAACATATCATGCAAGGGGTAGAAATTATAGAAACTGAACACTGAGGGCAGAGAATCTAGATTTCGCTTACATAGAATTAGCCTAGGAAACACAAGCGTATGTTGTTAAGATAAGTGTGCTGGGCGAGCTGTCCGTGGGAGGGCCTCTGGTCGAGAAGCGATCAAGGCCCGTGAACCCCCCATGTGAGATGTGGAGACAGGGGTGGTGGGGGGAGTTTTGCATTTCATTGTTGAATTGGAAGTGAAGTGGTTACGGTTTTATATCTGGGAGCGGACAGAAGGATTGAAAACGCCAGTAAATGGTTCGCTAATTATCTGATCGCTCCTCCCGAAATTGTGTTCACAGAACTTCACTAAAACTTTTAGTTTTGTTTTTAGCTATTAAAATCTTTTGACAATTTTACTTTGCACATTATTTTTAAGCCAAAGCAAGACTGCAATAAAGGCTCCAAACATCTTATTTCATATGAAATGACATAATATGTAATAAGGTAATTTCATATGTAATGTAAAGAGCTTCACTTTTTGAGACGAGGGATGAAAATTATTAAACTTGTTCCTTATGATTTAATCGTTTAATATGTGCTTTCAATGTAGTAAAATTTATTTAAATTAGAGTCTTAGGTTGTCAGGAATGCCAGCAGTCACAGAAGAGCAAGTATCATAGTATTAAAGGTGCCATATTATGCAAACTTGACTTTTATGAAATGATAGCATGTTTTGGTGTTGTTACCACACCAAAAATGCTTCAAATTGCACTCATCATATCTGCAAACTCCTTTTTACATTTTCTGGGAGCTCGAAATGGCATGAAGAGCATGGCACTGCACACGCCACTGACCAATCAGATGAACTGCTAATGCAGCTCATTTCAATACAGAATTAGACACACCTTCAGAAGAACACAAAAGTTGGTGGGAGGAGTTTGCTGGGTGATGTAGTCCTTATATCAAAGTGAAGTAAAAGAGACCAGTTGGCCAGATATGGTGTGACCCATACCCAAAATTTGTGCTCTAAATTTAACCCATTCCAATGTACACACAAAGCAGTGAACAAACACAACATGAACACACGCCCAGAGCAGTGGGCAGCCATGGCTGTGGTCCCCAGGGAGCACGGGCAGCCATGGCTGTGGTCCCCAGGGAGCAGTCGGGGCCACCACAGCTGTGGTTGTTGAAGATGGGAGAGCAAGTGTTTCATCGCTCACACCACCTTCAACTCGGTGGATCTGGGGTTGGAATTGGCGACTTGAACACAAGTTGATCTCCTGATCCACCAGACCATGTCTGTCTAAATGGAAATCCAATATGGTCGCTAATGGATAATCATCTGATGAGATTGGTAGAACTCAGGTGAAGCAGATCTCTGTTGATTGGTCTCAGGTTAGTATGAGTATAGAATATCATCACCATTGGTGGATTTTTGACACAATTTTAGTTCTTTTTTAGTTTAAGGGTGGATTTAATAGTCTACCTCTGATCCTGGGACAAGGGTTATTTTTTAAGCTGTTACTATTCTCTCTTTGAGCCCTGAAATCTGAGATTTCAATGACCACCTGGGCTCTGAGTCAATTATCTGTTTGAATTTATTGCATGCAGCAGTCCATCTTATAAGCAACGGAGCAATCATATTTTCATCAACCTGAAATTCTTCCCATTTCTGTCTCAGCAAATTTTAGATCATGATTTTCTTTTGGGTCTCATATAGAACATAATATTTTCGCAACAAAAATAGAGCACCTGCTACCTCAGGGTCATTGCAGCAATCTCTGCTGCCATGTTTTCTTTCACTTAAATCAGAGTTCAATTCGTTCTGGATTTAATTCTTTTTGATTCACTACAGTAGAGGAAAACTAAATCAAATGCAGTGACTCACATAAAAGATGCATTGCATGTGGATCACTTGAGCAGCGACTTGAGCCGTTTGTAGGGAGAGCATTCATCTATCAGTTAACATTTTGGGTTTTGACCATAGAAAACGTACTTCGTTATTCAACATTTAGTTCCATGATTATTAACAATACATATTGCATGGCAATTCTAGATTGTACTTGAGTTCACTTTTTAAAATTTTCCTAGTAACTAAAAGTGGAATTCATGGACATCTGCACACTGCACTGTGTTTTAAGTAGGGTTGTATAGCAATATCAGTTCATTTTATTGTGTTCATGAATCTGGATTTAGTGAGTCGTGATGCAACGTATTTTTTGGGTGAGGTTTTGAAAGAGGTCCTTTAATGGAAACCACAAACACTCATCAATTACTAATCTGCAGAGGAGATGCAGGCAAACCGTAACAATAAGGACTCCAGTTAATCTCTACATATGGGAAAAAAAAAGCTGTGGTTGTGCTAAACCACAACATGTACCATTGATCGGAGTCTTACAGAAGCCAGAGATAATCGTTCCCACTTGAGAAGCCAAAGCGACCACTATGGAGCACTATCAAGCAGTCAATACCCCGGTGGCATTAGTGTGTAATCTCTGGCTCTCATTAAACATGTCTGCATTGGATTCTCTCTTCTGTTTTCCCCTCAGTGTTTTCTGGAACAGAGCTGTTCAAAAATTCATATCACAGACTGGAACAACACGGCAATACTGTTGCCCTTTTAAGATGGTAGTAATAGTGAGGTCTGTCTGTGCTTTGTTATTGATTTGGTGTGGCTGAACAGACTTCAGGAAGAATTGTGTTTGGATAACAAGCTATTGTTTGATCTCTATGACTTAAGAGGCTCTTATGATGAAAAATTATGTTTTGATTTAACTGTGTGTATGGCTGGTGTGCACACACACATATTAGTCAAAAATTTAATTTCTGCACATTTTGTAGAAATCAAAACAGTCGGGTTCAAATATTTTTTAGACATATTTTTGCGTAGGACTATGGGGTTCTCCACCACCGGTATCAATTGGTAGGGGTCCATTACATTATACTTTGATTTTCAATCAATGAATCAATCAATCAACTAATCTTTATTTATTGATAGAACATGTTTAAAACAACGATTGTTGACCAAAGTGCTCTAATAATAATCTAAAATTTAAAGATAGATAAAACAGCAGCACAACTTACACAATAAAATAGTAAATGTTTAAGACATAAAATCGTAAAAGAATAAAACAATTTAAAAAAATTATACTATGATTACAATGAAAAGTCAACTCAAATAGGTGAGAAATTAAATAGGTCTCATTTTACGGGACTAAAATGATTATATGCAAAGGGGCATTACACCTGCTTCGTAGTTAGATCTACTCAAATAGCTTTAGAAACTACTTTTGTACCAAATTTGTTTGAGGCAAAATTTATTTAAATAACTATGCATGAAGTTTTTTTAGACAACAAAAGGATGTTTAATAATAACAAGTTTTAAACTTTTTTCCTCCATCTTGAGTTCACTCAAGCTAATGGGATAACACAGCATATAATTTGACATTTTTTTCCATTGATTTATGACTAAAACAGTGTGACATCTAGCCTCCTTCCCCCAACTCACACCTCTGCTGTTTAACGTTGAAGCAGGGTTGCTCCTTGACCTTGAATAGTGCTCAGGGGACAGCAGTGGCATGCCCGACCACACAGGGGTTCTGATCAACTGTTGGTATCTGACTTTTAAAAACAGATTTTTTTTTTGCACTTACAGCATTGTACAATATTGTACAGGGTTAAATATATATTGCTTTAACGGTTTATCCGACAAACAAACAATGCATAACTCCAGCAGCTCCTTTGATGGTGGAGTGCTTGCTTGTGTCTCTCTTCTCGCATTTTCTTCATCTTTTACTCTTCTTCTCGTTGTTTTAGTTCCTGTCTTGAGACTGATATGACAGTTCTTATTGAGTGCCACCAAGCTGCTCTTTTATGTCCCAGCAGTTCTCTGAATATCTAATCAAAAGAGTCTTCACTGCTCCTGCTCCAAGATTGAAACTGACACCTTTTATCCTTGTTTTCTACAAATAAATCTATATTATGTGAGTCTGTCATTATCTCGCATCAACGCTGCAGAAATTTCTCCTTATGTGTTCATATAACATCATCTCCTGGAAGACCAATCAGAAGCTGGGCATCCTGCCACTTGTTCGTTCTCATTGGTTTAGATCTTTGTTTTACATCTCTACTAGTCTATGGAGACACACATCTGAGAAACAAGAACATAGCTTCAGGGTTTACATTTATATACATCTAAAAGAGGTTTATTTTTTACATTTATAAGATTACCAAAACAGAACATTCTTTTGAGCTTTTATGCTAATTTTCCACATCATGAAGATACAAAAAAACTATACTGTCAGTTCTTCAGTACTGTCAGTTTCGAGAAGTTGAGCTAGAAGTAGAAAAAAAATAACTTAAATAAACAAAGGTATAGACCTCATGTATCCCTGTAATAAATGAAGAAAATTAAAAGTGTTTGTTTTTATGTTGTGGAAGGAGAAACATGACTGAAAAATCCCACCCCAACAGTCAAGCTAATCACAGACTGAAAAAGCAAAGAGCAGTTAGAACAACCAGTTATTTACATCCTTTACAGAAAGGTTTACCAGGGTTTTTTCTTTCGCTGTTGATCTCCAAGCTTAATAGGGAGATTAATCACTAAAAGGGGTAATTATCACAAAAAAATATCTTTCTAACATCAATTGTACTTCAATGTCCTGATGGAACAAAGTAGCTATTTTGTCAATTGTATGCCGCATTATTGTTGTTCCTCGTGAAGGGGAGAGTTAATTAACAGACAGTTATTAATACTGATGTCTAGCTTTCAGGTATCAACACAGACATTGTGTCTGGCACTATTAAAGTGTTTTAAGTGTACCCAAGACACAAAAAAATCATGCTTCCAGTTAGGAAACTGCAAGTAAACAATTATTTTAATGCGCAAACACGTGTCAAAATGTAGTTACAAATATTGGCTCGATGTGGAATACTCCCACCGCAGTGACAACTAGGATTAAATGATCTCCTTCGAACAAGTGTGACAGACATAATGACAGCAATTAGATGGTATTGAGGGAGAGAACTATGGATGAATAATGGACGGCTATGAGGTGAAGGTGACAGTCATTTACACAGCTCAAACACCTGAAATGAGATTTTAATTGGCCACTTTTTAGTGTGTTCCTACAACTTTGTCTCCAGAGATTCTGCTCATGCTGCTCATGAGGTTCAGTTAGGCCCCACAACTACAGCAATCTCCGAACATTAAATAGACGAAAAATATACTCAATAAAAAGCATTTTATAGAGTAAAAGTAATTTTATTGCATCAGGGGTGCAAAGAAAATAATATTTAAAAGCAGGAAAAAAAACAGTAGTTTCTAATCTTGCCTTTAACATAGAAGGATCAAGTAACCCTTATTACTCTATTATATTGATGCATCTAACTTTAAGAAATCATTTAAAATGTTTTAGAGTGACTATTGTGTTGTTCTGCAGTTCTGCATTGATGCAGTCAAATATTCTGTTTGACACTATTAAATGGTACATATTACATTATACATGTTATACAATAGTAATAAATGTTCTTTTGTCATGTTATAGTTGAGAACCACGTTTAGATTTCGATAACAAAGGTAAGGGTCATGTCTTATAGTCAGGTGGGGCCAATACATGGACAGATTTTTTTCCTTCTACATTTTTGTGAAAACATAACAGTAGTTATGTTTGGTTCTCAATTTTAGTTAAAGTTATTAATTTATGTTAAGGAAAATTATACTATGATCATTAGTAGCAACCCAAATCCCAAAAATAGTTTGTTCACAGATACACATATATAAAACTATCTTCAATTTAGTAATAATTAAAATCTAATTAAATCTAAAATTAAAATTTTAAATACATAAAAAGTTAATAAATAAATTACTTTTTCATGAGTAAACACCTTAGCAGCAACTTTTAACAAAGCCATGTTCTAGTACAGAATGGTACAACTTCAACCATCACTAGTTGTAACTTTAATCTCTGCTTCACTGTAAAGAGTAAAGACATTTTTATTACACTATTATATTTTCACCATTAGACAAACTGAAAGCAGAGTGAACGATCACAAAAAGCTTTTCTGATATAAAAATGTTTAAATTCTGTCTTTGCATGTTAGTCAGTGCATTATTAAAGGATATCTCAGATGAAAAATAAATTTTTTTAGAGAACTATTTTAACAGAACTTCTGATTATCAACATTTTCCCATGTACCTTATTGTATACTTATAAAATATTTATCTTAAAACAAGAGTTAATAACAAATCTGTTATAATTATTAATATATTGCACTTGCGTTAACTACCTTTAATAGATCTTTTTTTTCCAAAAGTCTTCATTTTGGGATATTTTAATAAAAGAAAGATACAAAGCTGTTTTGGATGTATCTGAGTTAAGAAAACTCAGATGCGGACTGTTGCTGATATGCAAAAGATCACAACTGATAAACAAATCTAGCTTAATCGAACTATTTGTGAAAATTACATCCAGCCACACATATGATCCAGAAGAATGCTCTGAATCTGAATGGCTAAATGATCCACAGCTGCAGCAACTGCAGCAGGTTGCACTTGTGTGGTAACTGTACTTGTTTGTTGACAGTTTGTTGAATGCATGAAATAACAATACACCTGTCTCTTTAATATGTATGTGGGGATAACATTTCTGATCACCACAAAATACTTGTTACCAATTCATGGTAAATGAAAAAAAAAGTCTGGTAAATGATTCATTGCTCGCTAATGTGTTTTGTTGGCTGTAAACACTGTGGCAAACAGTTTTAATCAATTCATCAATAGTCCTATTCTTACAGCAAATTTCCTTACTAGATATAATTGATTATCTGTATTCTGGCGAGTTTTACCTGTTTTAACCCTTGGAGAAAAGAACACCCTGAAGACACATGCAGTGTGTGCATTCATAGTTAAATGAAATTGTGTCTAGTCACATACTTTTAGACTTTTTTCCACATGGCCTGCCAAAAGCAGTAAACTCACAGCTGGCCCATTCATCACACGGGAAATGTGATGGAAGCAGATGGAAGGTTAAGTCAAGACCCAAGAGGTTTGTTTAGAAAGAATTCAAATCTGCTCGATTTGCTGTAAATGGCGCGATTTAGAAAATGTACTTGGTCATTTGGGGATAACATGTGAGCATGCTACAGTTTAGCATTCTGTTTTACAATAATCATAGTATACCCATGTGTAAGGCAGCAGATGCTTCTTTTACACAGCTAAAACTTTTTTCAGCCTCTGGCGATAACCTTTAGCTCTTAAGTTCATGCTCTAGTTACTAAAAAACTGTGCAGAGCTTTGCACTCTTTGAACCACCTGCAGTGTTAGTCATGCTAGAAAAGTGTACTGTGATGCAGGGCATGCTGTGATAATCAGAAAATGGCATTTGCGATAAAATAACACATTTAGCAAAAAGGCTATTTGAAATCATTCTGTGACCATACTGCAAAACCATACAAGAAAGACATCATTTTGTATTTTGGCCATAAAGCAGCATAATGGTACATCGTGTTTCTTAATTCTTTGTTTGACTTAATTCTTGTTGAAAGAAATAATTTCACATTTACATACTGGTGAAAATAACATCTTATGGTGAATTAGTTTCTCAGCAAAATGTCTTTTTCATGTTTAAATCAGACATGTTTTATTGGCTGAAAGCAGTTGAAATATTACTATATTAATATGAATATCAGCAGCAGATTTAGGGTACAGAATCTGATGAGCATTCCACTGCTCCATGTCTTCTCTTGAACAGGTTTCAAAGATGGCACTCTTTTTTTCCTTCAGTAAGATATCTCATCAAGAAGGACCTCCCATGAATTGATTCTGATTGGCTACCAGTACTTAAACATTGTGCTCAAACATGTTCTTAAAATGGAGGGTCTTATTTTATCTCTGAACAAAGAAACACTTATAACAAAAATCTATATACACACACTGATTGGAGAAAGAACTCACAACTCACAATCTTCATTCACACAGTTTTATGTTAGCTTTTTTTTATATTTCAGAAGCAGGGGCAGTTTCTCAAAGAGAGCAAGAGAAATTGAGCATCCCTTAAAATTTTCAGAAAGCAACTTGGTAAATATCAGCTTTAAATTCTATGTGTTGATATTACCTTTAAAGTTTGCCTATTTCAGCTGTTTAACGTAGTCCTTATATGTCCATGCTCTGTTAATAATGCATCATCTCATTTCCTGTCAATCCCTCAGCTCAAAAGCTCAGCTTTGCCCCTCAGACTGCTGTTGAGCTAGATTTTCAGTGGATAAAATGTTAAACTGTGATGTTTAACACAGCAGCTAAACCCAGGATCAGGCTCATTGTGTGCTAATATCTGATATAAATATGAGCAACCACCATTTAATACCACTGAAGAGGGGAGAAAGAGAGAAATGTAGTTAATTTGAAATAAATATCAGAATGTGACACGTTGATTAAATCTTTATAAGGCCCCTTAATTTGTAAAGTGCCTTGAAGTACTGCTAAATATTGACTACTGTAGAACTATTATTTTGTTTTAATTTCACAATGAGCTTCCCCTATTTTAATGTCCTGGATCCACCAGAACTATTATCAGATATCTTTTTCTCTATCCATATCAGATACCTATGCTACATCCCAATCCCACACTTTTCATACTTTTCTGTATGCAAAATAAGAATTATGGTGTACCAAACCGTAGTGTGCATAAAAAAGTATCCTGGAAGTCCTAGAAGTGTACTTCTTCCGGTTAGATTCTGAAGTTCTCACTCTCTCTCTCTCTCTGTCTCTCTCTCTTTCTGTCTCTCTCAGGTTGCAATTGACGTAAGCTGGCCATATCAAATACACTAATAATATTATAAATACGTCTATTTATATCAAGTTGTTGCTTAACATTTTCACACTATCATTAGATTGTCTGGGGAGAGAAGACATGAATATATAAGAATATATGAAATATTTAAACATAGTTCTTAATAAAATATAAAAAACTTTTTAGCTGAGGCCCACAGGAACACTTGGGCTGGCCCAGAGCATGTGCACAATGTTTATGCGAGCAATCCCTTTTAAACTTGAACACATTGAACACACTGTAGTGGAGTACTGCACCAGTATTTTGTCTTTTTTAGCTGAGTGATTTGAATAATGCCAATAGACTGTCTGCTCCAATAAACACTGACACACGCTCTTGCCGAGGTCACACTTCACAGCAAGCAATGGAACTCATTTAGTTTCATTCACGGCGTGATAAACAAGCGCATCAGATGGCATACATTTCTGAGTGCTGTCCAGCCATTTGCATATTAAAACCTTAAAGAGTAAATGCACCCCTCGAGTTTCTTCAGCTGCCATGAATATTTGATCCAGCTGTGTACATTCGCCTCCTTATATTTGTTCAAAGGGCCTGGATTACGATTTGAATAATTGAGCATAGAAAAATATCTCAAAATAAATGCCCCAAGCCAATGACATTTTTATACAGAGGACATATTTGATTAATGGAGCCTGTGAATACTCAGATGCATTAGTGCAGACTCTGATCAAAAGGAAACAACAACAAACTGCATGGTGTGTTACATGCTGGGTGGCTTCCAAATGTGTGAAGTTTGTCACGTTTACAAATGTGACCATATAGATGCATAGTCTGATGACATTTCAATAATGTTAGATTTCACAGCTTCCTATTATAAAGCATTTATTTCTTGTCATCACTAATGCACAAATGCACAGTTCACTCTGGTGATTTACAATCTTATACCAGTTGGAAGTGACTATTTTGTCATTTTTACCCAGACATGTGAAGAAGGCTTCATTCCTTCTTTTTTCTTCCTCTTTCTTTCTTTCTTTCCCACTCACTTTATCTTTCTTTCTACATCTTTCTTTCATGCTTTCTCTCTCTCTTTCTTCTTATTTTTTCTCTTTCCTAGTCTATCTCCTTTTTCATTCGTTATCACTCTTGCTCTCTTTATTTATTTATCTCTTTCTTAGCACCTTCTCTTTCTTTCTTTCTTGCTTTCTTTCTTTCTCTTTTTTACATTTTAACAACTCGAAATTCATGTTGGCTTATATTACCTTCCAATACCTTAAATTGTTGAGGAATATCTGCATTGTAAAGTCAAATGCTATACTTTACTTGAGAAATATGTTTACTTGATTAAACATACTCCAAATAATACCAGCACAGCATGTAAAGATGCACAGAAATGCTCTGGCAGAACTGTTCTACGTCAGGTTTTAACAGGTTAATGACAGTGTCTGTATGTTTGGGAGAATTGCACAGGTGCAAAATACATTGTTTGGGCCTCTCATACACCTCCCTGATAGTACTGCATGGTGGATTTCTCAGCATTGAGAACACTATTAATCCAAACCAAATTTCCAACCTCCACAGCATGTAAAAGTGCTCTGTATGCTCTAGTGGAACTGTTCTATGATCTGTGGAAATGGCTGTTCTATGATCATCACCCAGCGCTTTTTTTTTTGGATGGCTGCGTCCATACTGGTCTTGTTACCCCCCTGTGCAATGTTATGTCTAATTCAGTGTTCGATGTGCTTGTTGGTGGGGCTTTTTTTGCCCCTGATCTTACACTGTTCTCTCTGAGAGAAGATGTTTTTTGAGTTATCGTTCCTATTGTACCTAAATTCCTTTTTTCTAATGCTACCTCTGGAAGGACCTGTCTTCCCTTGTATTGTACTGAGATGTCTGTATGGTCCGAGGGGTCATCAAATCTAGACTCAGGAAACACACATTTAAAATAGCTTATGCAGAGAATCCCATACACCACAAACAATGTTTAGTTTATGATTTAAATGGCACACAATGATGGATCAAACAGCTAGGGATGCCCTTCCTGAAGGGACATTTGTTCTAACTGTCATGTACAGCATTCTTATATTCAAGCATCAACTTGTTCTTCCTTTTTATACTAAAACAATATCAAAGTTTTCTATCAAAGTTTTAGGTAAAAAAAACGAGTTCAGGGTTGTTTGACTTTATTAAAAGTCAAAGTTGCCTTCAATTAATGAAGACTGATCTAAGTTCATGCGCTTACAAAAGACGCTGGTGGTAATCGAAAAAGCTAAACATTTCAGTTCTGTTTGAGAAAATGTTCTGTTAATCTCAAATAGGTGGTATCTTTTATTTCCAATCCTAAAGAAAGAGGTATGAGACAGAAGGTGTTTTCTGAAGCAAAGTTTCAATCATCGCTGATCCAACTCATATGCCATAGAAATAGACGTTTCATTTTGCACTGCATGAAATTGATGTATGGAATTTTTTCTCTCTCTTACAAGTACATTGACACTCTGCATTTCTCATCTTGCCTTTGTGTTGCCAACAAAAATATAAGACTCCACACATATTGAAATAAACTCCAATGAGTAAAGATTTGCTTCCATGTCACAATTTTCCTTCAATCCACAGTAAAATCAGAAACAAGTTAGTCTATGAAAATATATCATTATTTAATGACTCATTTAAAAACAAAATTTGCTGTAAAATTGCCATAACTTTTAAAAATAATGATGTATATATTTATATATCGAGTGATATAGATCTTATTATTGGTTTTCATGAAAAAATCTAAAAGTATGCTATTGAAATATTTATAATTTGGATTAACAATGTTTGATTATAATTCACTTTTAGGAAATATGCATTCTAAAAAAAAGTTAATTCACGTTAATAACATTTCTTACTAATCATGAAGGTTGTTGTCATGCAATTATAATAATTGCAACCCCTGAGATATAACTATCCAATTACGATATGTTTAACTCAACTTGCAATTGAATTTAGTTGCACTGCAGACAACCACAATCTTTTTAGTGCATAGTAAAGACTAATTTCCAAAATTCCTTGTTATTCTGTTGCGATAAATTAATTAGTTAGTCTGTATCCGATGGGAAAGCACGGTGCAACTAATTATTTATCCAAGGTTGTGAAAGTCGATTTGTCTCACGTTTTATTCCAAAGAACCAAAAATCCCCTTGCTAATCCTCTCTTTGCTTTTCTGAAGCAAAACCTACAGGCGGGAGTTACACACTCTTCCACACTTTCACATTAGTGTGCTCTAACTCAGCCTTTTCATGCTCACAGGATTCAAGTTGCTCAGAAGGAAATATTCAAACATAATTCCGGCGATGAATTCTGGCCTAGTTTCCTAGTTCATTTATTGCCTTACAGAAGCTGTGAACTGTAGCACAGAGAGGGGAAACCTCAGAGGTGCTTTAGCTAATATGAGGCCTTCTACAAAATCAAGAAATAAAAAGTAGCCTGGAGTCCTTTTTTATTTTCTCTCATGATGTTGTACACATGGTTACCTTCTTAATTTGCTTCATATTTCAAGTAAAAACATGTTTTATGGATGTAAATATTCCCAGGAATCCGGTCATGGCCAGACTGAAGGTAGCTGTTCTCACTTTAAATTCCAGTGATTATATTTTTGAATTTGGAAACTTATTGGAGCACCTTCACTCGGTAGTGAGAATGTTGATGGTGCTTACACATGGTGTGCAATTTGTAATGGGAGAGACGCAGCATGCTGCCGATGCAAGCAATTATATGAGTGCCAAAAAGTGTCAGGCTACACATCACTCTGTCAAGCATACATTTTTTTTCTTTTTTTGATGGTAATGGATTTTCTTAGAAACTTTTTGATCAATCGATAATCTTAACCTGATTTTATAAATGAGAACACAATTAAGACGCATGCAATTTATTGTACAAAATAAACATGATAATGTGTCTGAATACAATTAATGCAGATTAGATGTTGGCGCGTTTTGTCGTGTATAAAGCATGGTTATTGTCAAATATAGTGGCTAAACAAGGCCTCTGTGTATTCTCTGTGTTTATTGTGCTAACCCCTGAGTGAGGCCTGACCTTGTTGTCTTAAAAAGCGGAGAAGTGAGTTCTTTGATTGAGAGTCATGGATATGCAAAATTAACAAGGTTGTGTGTAATGTTGTGTGTCTTGTGTCACAAATTTTGATGACTGCAGACTCTTTGACTGTATATAACATGGACATCACCCATATGGCTCTGGAAAAGTTAAAAGAGGTGGACCCAGTACTCAAATGGGACATGGTTGTAGTCCAGGTGTCTGATTGGCTGAAGGTTTACATTTTATTTTTGTTCATGAAGATCAAACTATCTGAATCCACAAAGCTTATGAAGCTAAGTGTCGAAACGTGATTTTCACCTCCAAAGTTGATCAGTTTTAACATCGGAGTGAATGAGAACTTGCTCCCTTTTGGAGTCAGCCTCAAGCAGCTGTTCGGGGAACTGCATGTCTTCTATATATCAAACTAGATGCATAACCAGAACAATGGTGGAGCTCATAATTGCTCTACAAGCAGCTTTTCTCAAATTCTGAACGTCCTATTGATCTATAGTGTTTTAAAGTTTTGTTTTTTATCCAAGATTCTTTTCTTTTTACCTTCAGTATTGTATTATTTAACACACAGCATGACTCAGTGATAGCGCAGCAAACACTAAACTAGGTTTGAGTTCACAAAGAAAGCTTGTGAACTTAAAGTGAAGCAAAGAATCACTTGGACTCGCATGTGACTCCTCTTCTGAGAAATATCAAATAAAATACCTAAAGTGTACTTTAGAGTAGGATTTGATAAAGAAAAGTGTTTTATTCATGAACATGCTGAGAATGTTTTTTCAAGGCTTTGGATTAAAGGTAATGATCCTGTAAATTGTGCTATTTTCTCCAACACCTCTTGACTCCAGAAGACTTATATTTTGCCTAACTAACCACAAGTATAAAGTAATCTAACTGAATTTTTTTTGTTTCATGCTTTTAAAAAGTTTATATCAGTTAGTACCTGCTTTACCCTCTCCAATTTGAGGAATGTAATGAGGCCTGTCATGCGTGTGAGTTTATGGTTTAGATTTGTTTTAGGGAAACCATCCACAATTTCAAACTAACCAGTGCTTTTTTGTGTTTTTTTTTTTATTTGTTTTGTGCTTTTCTCATTAAATCCCCCTTTTGCATGAAACAACATGCTTCGCATTCAGACAAATGTCATGAAAGATCTGCAGTTAAAAATAATTATCTTGGTTTAAGAAAAGGATATGGCAGCACTTTGCTCCACAAGTAAATAATAATATCGAATTAGGTCACATTTATAAAAAAAAGTTTGCATATAGTTTGATAAAAACACATTGTGGATTGTGATTGTGAATGACTACACAATGTTAAATGAAACTTTGCTGATGTTATGTCTCATATATAACAAGCAAATATAACAAGCTAAACAACATAAAAAAAATATTTAAATCAACAATTAACCTAATTCAATGGTGCAACAAAACTAAAACAAATGCATGACACAATTGTTCAGTTATATGTTTTCAATTTCTGTACCTGTTTTCTTGTTTCTTAATATTGTATTCACTCTGTACTCCTTTTATAATTTAGTTTAATATATTTTATTAATTAAAACAAACAAAAAAAAAATATTTGCAGAAAAGTTCATTTTATTAACTCTCACATTCTGGAAATAATGTACCTTGTTATGACTATTGTGGTTAGTTAAACTTTAAACTTCCCAAAAAAAGAATTCACCACTTTTATCATATTAACTACATTATCATGATTTTTTTTTAGAATGAACCTTGTTGTCGTTCAGAAATCTTAAAAGACTACATTCAGACTGAAGACCAAAGAGTGGCAAATCAGATTTTTTTTTGCAAATACGTCACCTGAATTTGATAATTTTAATGCCAGTCTGAACAGATCATATGAAGTCCTGAAACTGCTAAATATTTTTTTGCATTGCAAACTCAGTCTCCAATCACATTTTCTGGGTTTTGCATCATCAAGGCAAACTTAAACATGGTTACTGTTGAAGATGTTCTTTTACTGAATAGTTTACAGGAAAATGCTAAGAGGCATATTTAAAGCTGTAGTTGTTATTACAGCTGTTTTTAGTTATTACAGCACTTTGAACTCCTTTTCTGTCTGTATACCATAATATGTGTTATTTTCCATCTCAATTTATTTCTTAATACTATTTAGTACTGTTAAAGTTGGTTCTCATCAGATGTTTATTATGAAAAAAGTCACAAGAGTGCACCATGTGAGCTTTAGATTAAATAGTATTCGCCGTTTGTTTCCACAAGAAAATTTGTATCACATATCGCTTCGTTTTTGATCATGTAGTTTGGAAATGGTAGGGGTCTAAATGTTGACACTCTTAACAGTTCATCTGTCAGTCACCAATTTATGTTCATTTTCAAACTCTGCCACTGGTATAGAACAATAAATGATACATTTATTTTGGTTTTCAAGAGACATTAATAAATCACGTTCTGCTCAAGTACGGACAACATTTACAGAAGTAAGTCAGCCAGAATATTCATTTTTGAAAAGTGACAGCCTCAAAATAACGTTTGTTGTCATTTATTTATTTATTGTCTGTATGATGTACTACCTCTCAGCCGTCAGACAAACATGTCCTCATTCAGTCTTTATGCATGGATACCTGACAAGCTGTAGATGACAAAGAATGAAACTATGCTTTAAAGTATTTTTTATTTGATGCCTGACTTTAGCAATGCATTCCAGTTTCACAAACAACAAAACTGTTCCTTTCAAGGAATGAGTCACCTGCATCTTGGGTGGTCTAGGGGTAAGCAAGCAAGCAAGCAAACATTTTTGAGCACACATTTCTTATCAATGCAGTATGTCAACCGTATTATAATAGCCACATTAAATAGTTTAGAATAAAGTTACATGCCTTTTAAATACTACAGTTTTTATTTAAGGCTATCCCCACCTAAGAATATGTGGCACAGTTCTGAACCCTTTGGAACAGTACATTTCTGTGAATGGAAGAGCGGCTATCTAAAATGTACATATTGAAAATGTACATAAACACCTAGATTCTACTAGTTTGTTTCTATGACTGAAGGCTAAGGAAAAATGTGTGGCATTGTGTGTTTGTGGTCTTCTGGTCTGTGAATTGAGTTAAGCTTTGATTTAATATATATTTGTTCAGTTTATTATTCCTAGTTCAGTTTATCTATGATTGTGTTTAAGATGTAGTTATTGATATTCATTTAATTAATTTTGCATCCCTGTGTTCTCTTGTATGTATTGGTTTACACTGGGCATCCTCATGGCAACTGCCCATCGTTTCGTTATCTGATTGTTCAATAACTGATATATAACACTCCGTCTCCCAACATGTATAAATGCTGTTTCAAATAACTTTATGACAGAGTTAGTTGTAACCTGGAAACGTCTTTGTGAAGTCAGACTGTGTCGTGGCAGATGACGAGGAGTGAGTGGATTTGCCCTGGTTAGTTTGTTACTCCAGCTTCACTTTTCAGAAAATTATTTCGTCACAATGAGAAAAAGAGACTTTCACTAAAATGATTTGTGCAAATAATTTCTTGGAAAATGAGCAAGGCACAAACAGACTCTAACTGAAGTCTTACTGTTTATACCTGTTTTACTATTTAGTCATGTGGTTTCGGTGCATTTAACTCTCTTTACCTAATTTTTTTTTTTTTTGTATTTTTGTATATCTATGCACATTGAAGGTGCTATATAAATGTCAGTAATATTTTTTTATATGCAGGCTAAAGAGAGATATGAAACAAAAAAAAAAACAACCACAAGCTTTTGGAAAAACCTCTCATAAAAAGATTTTAATTAAATGTTGGTATTGGTTAGCAAGTATTTTTGTCGATACGTTTCAGATGGAAGACCCTGATGTTAGAATTTATTAAAGAACTAAGGCAACACGCTTCAGAGGAGGATCAAAAATATCACCAGGTTCAGCCCCATTGAAGATAAAAAATAAAGTAAAGATCAAAAAGCAGTCCAAAGCAAAAACCCCACCAGGGATAGACGTGGTCTTTGGACCACGGTGCAGGTTACACAGAGGAAGAAAACGAAAGACTTGACATTCATCAGATGAATTGTCAAGCTGCTTGACTGTCTACAGCACACTGGAGCTTTAATCGAGCGTGTATCATGTTACCCCACTGGTCCTGAGATCTGTGGGTCATCTGTACGCGGCTGTTGTTCATACACTGGGACAGAGTTCAGTCCAGCTATTAAGTCTGTTGCTAGAGCTAGCGAAGTATGGCACAAGGCAAGGAGTATCGAGCGGATGCCACTGACTGTATTTATGGAAAGGCCTGAGGGGAAGAACTGGATATCTATTACACATTTAGAGATGCTCATGGACATAAAGCACACTCACGTTCACAGTCAGTCTTGGACGATAGGGCAGGTCAAGCTGACCCAAACGATCGCTTTTCATTGATGAAGCTGTAACTCAGCTGAGAGCCTGTTGAAATCTTTCTCTCTCTCTCTCTGCAAGAAAACATCTAAATTATTCTTTCTGGAAAGCCGACTTTATGGCTTTTCAGAGTTCTTTCTTCTGCTATAATCTGACTTATTTAGAGAGCTGTTTCTCAAACCGTACACATCATTTTCATTTCTCTTTGGTTTTCTTGTTGAATCTGTTCAGACTTTTTCAAATAAATGTTTACAATTTGGATGAAGTTTTTTTTCAGACTGAAAGCAATTCTCTCCATTAGGACTTGAGAAGGTTATTATTGCTATTAGATTGCAAATATTTCATTTTATTTAATTCTATTGTGTCTGGGAGTGAGCAAATTATGGACAGTGAAGGGAGTGGAACTTGTGAGGGTCATAGCAGTCTTGAATTTGCACTAAAGAGCTTAAAACAAGAAGAGATGAAAGTTCAAGACATAGCCTGGACACAGTGTGTATTGGTGGTAGTGGTTGATGAGTAGCCTAGTGTATCCAAAAATTGTCTTTAGATAAGTTTTCAACTTTGTGTAATCCTATTTTATTTTTGAAGTAGTTCGATAACCAAGTAACCAACCAGATGAACCACTAATGCAGCTCATCTCAATGATGAACATTTGTGCTGACTAACCTGGAGTATTTTGTGCATATTGGAAAAACTGTTATTTCAAAAAGTAAAGGGAACATTAAGGCTGGCAAGCCTGTACGTTACAGACAAATCAAAATGAATCAGAGATAAAGAGCAAATATAAGAAGTTAATACTGTTAGGATTTATAGAATAAAAAAGGAGTTTATTTAAAAGAGCAGTGCTGTGCAGACATCAGTGCTAAGTCAGCAATTACATTTTAATAGATGTTTTTTTAGGAGTTAAATGTGACTAGAAGTGACTATAGAAGTTTTAACCGCTCTATGACCTTCTGGAAGATGGTTTCAGCTACGGGCAGAATAGCAACTGAAATCAGACCCTGCCTGTTTGAAGTAAACCTGTGGTGGTTCTAACTGACTTAAAGTTATTAAATTATTTTAGAGCTGTGTAGCTTGTATACAGTTAGCAGATCTGTTATGTATTTCGTTGCTGAGCTGTTTTGTCATTTGCTAAAAATGTTATTTGGAATAACTAATCCTGTTAGGAATCAGCTCTTTTTGTGAAACAGCAAGGACACATTTCTGCTCATTCCGTCAGAATTAGACATTGAGACTAGCATGACAACTCAGCAGCCACAAATGGAGGTTATGCTCATCTGAACACTGTTCAGCCCCCTTTGGAAATTGCCAGGAAACACCAGGATTGTCTTTGGGGCTCTGAGCTCTTCCAGGAATAGAGCAGGCTTACACTCAGCACATGTGGCAGATGTGATCGTCTATAGACAATATGGAGAAGGTTCTGGTGACTCCAACATCCTCCAAGATGACTCTCCAGGGAGACATTCATTCATATCTGTTCTCAAAATCTTTGTACGATTTGTTTAGAGACATTCCCAATTGTTGAGAAAGTTCAAATTCAAGCAATGTTCCATTAAATAGAATTTCAACAATAACACACCCACCTCCTTGCCTTCAGCACACTCTGTCTCTTCTCCAGACTGCTCACATATTCTATACATGTTAATGGTTTATTTAGGCTAATTATATAAGTACGAACCCGAAACCGATATTGCCAGGTCCGACAGCCAGGCACCTGATGAGCAACACAACATCAGATCTGAATCTGATCAAGAGCTCATCAGGTGTCCAATGGGCAGCCAATCACTGGTATACTATTCCCAGCACTCCCATAATAAAAGTCTCCTCTACTTACAAATAAACGTGCCTCGTCGTTATTTTCACTCATGTGATCGACTCTGCACTCCATTACCATCACTATCTACAAACCCGATTACTCCTGTCATCGCTCTTCATCTTCTGTCTGCCGGATCTTCACCATCTCTGCACACCATCTACACTTCTACACGTCACACTCATCCCGAGGACTCCGGAAGCATAGCTGACCCGAGGAAGAATAGAGTAGAGAGTGAGACAAGCCATTACAAGCCCTTTTAAGGGACGTTATTGTTTTATATATTGTTTTATAAGTGTTTTCAATAAAAGGTTGAAAGACTACTCAGTGTCTCACTCTGTGTATCCTGAAATATTCCTAAATAGTGTGGATTTAACTCAATTCCCTTTGTTGATTAGAAATCTGTCACATTCTGTCCCCGCAATATTTTGCTCATTCATATGTGTACTTTTTTTTTAATTTTCAGTTTGTGTAATTATTTGATGTTATTCCTTTTGTTTGTACATCCCAAAATGAATATTTTAATTTCTCCTTGATTCATGGCAATGAGGATTTATTTGTTTCGGCCTTCATACTCCCATTACAGCTACACTGTGCACTGTCAAAAGGGCCACAATTACATTTGGAAAAAAAAAAAAACTAGACCAATGGACCAAGGATCTTAAGCTCAATTCCTGGGGGACCACAGACCCTATTGGTCCATTTTTGTTCCAACCTTGTTCCAAGAAACACACCAGTATCTTTAAAAAAGCCAAGCTTATTTAGTATACTCAGGTTTGTTCAGTGACGGTTGGAGGAAAGCTCTTACACTCAGCACTAAACCAAAAGCGCCTTTAAATTTCTGTTGGTTGACCCTGTACCTCAATTTAAAGTGCTGGCACATCCTGCCTTTCACGACATTTATTGCTTATTACAAGTATTAATTCAGTTCTCTGACTGGCTCGTTTGTATCTTCTCCAAGTTGTGTATATTATTTGTCAAGTTGTTTTATTTTATGGTGTTTGTTTAAATAGCTACTCATGGGATAAATATATTTACCTCAAATATTAAGAACTATTTATGGATTTAGGCAGCTTGGCTTTGCTCTCTCACTATATTGTATTATTGTAGTCTGTTGCCAAATATCTGATACCCATGATTATTGTTACTTAATATTTCTGCTCTCTACTTTCAAAATGTCTTCTCATTGTTTTCTGCTGGGGAGGAAAGAGTACACAAATTTTTACTTAAGTAAAATTACCACTATGTCACTAAAAATGTTACAAGTAAAGCTACCCATTTTGATAAAAAAAAATTACAGCAATGTTCTTTAAGCAGCTCTGAGTTATCTCTGCTGTTTCCGGGATGCTTATTATAATTGGGAGACCCACATTGCATGGAGGTCTAATGTGTTTAAAACCAGCTATGGAGGCGCTTAGTGGTGATTTATCACAGAATTTTACATCACTTACAGTGAGTTTCACACACCAGCGCTCTCTCAGAGAGTTTCACAAAGAGCATTTGTTGTGATTAAAATAACACCCCATTGTATGGACTTTGATCCTTTTAGATTTACATACATCAATGAGCCAGAGTTTTGTCCAAACAGCTGGATTGTTGGATTTTCACAGGCCTCCTTTAAACATGAAAGATGGGAGATTTTAGCTTGTAAGTTGTCTCTAATTGTGGGTTTGGGATGTTCATTTTCTTCATCGGATTGTTAGAAAAATGTAAGACTAAGCTTATAAGTAAAGAGTCTGATTTTAAAGAAACGTATTGTATTTAAAATGTAATCTATTTAAATTAAAGTAAAAGTTCAGATTTTAACTTTAAATAGTAAAACTACACAAAAAACTACTCAGTACAGTAGTTAAAAACAAACACATTGATCGAACCCTTTAAAAGTCAATGTGCATGAACCAATTAGCAGTAAACATCCAACTAATGTGCATGTTATGAGCCATGTGTCACTAGGGGATATAATATTGACACATGCACAGCAGTATATTGCATCGTCTTTTTGTACTGCAAAACTAAACAGAGGTAATCCATCCGTGTTTAGAGCAATCATTTTATTTGCTCTCTGGTGAATACGAAGTGATTAAAAGCCAGCCGAGAGTGTCACTGAAAGCAATCCCCCTCTACTGCAATTGACAACAGAGCAGGTCGGCGTGCTACAGAAAAAGGCCCTTCAGTTCATTATCACCTGAGCCTGTCGCTTCACACCATCCAAACGAAGCTCAAAATAACATCCACAGCCGACAGTTTGCCAACCATGAGAGCAAACAAGTGCCACTGGACCTGTTGAGAGCTGATATGATTGCGCTCAGTTCATAGCTTCAGACAGAGTGAAAGAGAGTGAGATAACGAGGAAAACAAGGGCCCTCTATAGCTGTGCATGCTTTGGTCGTTCCGTACCGGTGTCCAATTTTAAATTACAAAACGTGAAATCAGCTGATAATCGGAGCGGGGCATCACCAGTGGACACCTTACTCAACTTTTGTTGAGTTCTTCTACATAGCCCTTTATGGGTTGCTTCTGTTTTGTTAAAAGGACATCAGGTGTCAATTTCTTGCAAGCTGGAAGTATTCTTTGTGGAAATATTTGTGTGATTTGGTTTATCTAAAGTGAATCTGACCCCAGCAGGTGGTTTGCTTTTGTAAAAAAGCCATTAACCACAAAGTAATTATATTATAAAAGGTGTCCTGGAAAAGGAGTTTACTGTGGCTTAAAAGGCAGAGCAGTTTACAGATCTACCACAATCCACAAACAATGCAATACTGAAACTGACAAGAATTTCAAGAAGCCACACAACAAGAGTTATTTGTACTTTTTCACTTGCGAAAAGTTGTAATTGAATAAATCCATACACACAGATTCTGAATGAACATTTATTTAGATTGGAACCAAAATCTGCATCTAGTTTCTAAAGTTAGTTTCACAATGAGAAATTGTGCTTTTACACAATTTCATTGTTTCTTTAAATGCAACATTTTCACACATTATATTTTCAATATTTTCCCATGATTACTGTTTTCTTTAGCTTCAAATAAATACGTCCAACTTACTATCAATATTTTTAACCAAAAAACATTAGGTTTAACATTTTTTAGAAAGTAGTAACATTTAAATGTTTTGCAACATGTTAGCGAAAATGTATCTGTTATTATTTTATAAACAATATACTACCTTGCTAAATTTGATGAACCATTTGCAATCAGGCTAACTTACTAGTAATGAAATCACACTGGGCATTGTTGAAATTAAGAGAACATATGTCTTGGCTGTGCAGGTGCAACATTTGCAACATCCATGTGTATCTTTACATATTAGCATACTCATTAGCATATGAGCTGTTCTACTTTCAGATTGGCTGTGGAAACCCCTTTCTCCCATACCTGGGCTTTCTCACTTTCCCAACAGCTCTCTGTGGTAAGTTCATTGCCATCAGTATGGCAATAGTTCAAGCAAAAGTGGGGGCTTCCTCCAGCAACTCTTTTAATCCTCTCTTTTGAACCATATTTTTCTTCTCAAGGAACTCTCTCTTCCTCTTGAAGCATGCTGAAAACTGTGTTTTATTGTTATCGAACGATTCAAAGTATAGTCATCATTGTGTTGCAATCAAAAGGACCTTTCAAGACCAGCATTGGACCAAAGGACTAATAACATGACTAGAACATGTGAATAATAGAGTTTAATGCCTTTCTGGGTGAAATATGTAACATTTAAGATGTCATGCCTTTTTAAGATGATAGAGTTTTTGTTGCTATCTCTGTATTTTCCTTCTATGCTTTGTGCTATTATGTTTTCATTGACTAATAAATAGTTCTTAATTATATTGTTAAATGGTCCTCTGTGTGTTTTATTCATATGTATAGTTTAGTTTTTCATTTGTTTTATTGTGTTTTATCAGTTTTAGTCATTTTTAAATTCCTATTAATATCGTTTAATAAATGTAATTCATTTTTTTAAACACTGTATTCTCCGTATAGCATATTTGTTGAAACAAATGTGCTATATAATTAAAGTGGATTGGATAAATGTGTAAATAGCCACGGAGGGGTACTTCACCATCAAGTTGTGTCACTCTTTCTAGAGTGTCATATAATTATAAAAAATTATGTATATATATATATATATATATATATATATATATATATATATATATATATATATGTATATATATATATATGTATATATGTATATATGTATATATGTATATATGTATATATGTATATATATATATATATATATATATATATATATATATATATATATATATATATATATATATATATATATATATATATATACATAGTTTTTTATAATTATATGTAATTTGATCTAATTTACTAGAGTGTCTAAAAATGATATATATATATATATATATATATATATATATATATATATATACAAATAATTTTTATAATTATATGTAATTTGATCTAATTTACTAGAGTGTCTAAAAATGATATATATATATATATATATATATATATATATATATATATATATATATATATATATATATATATATATATATATATATATATATATATATATATATATATATCATTTTTAGACACTCTAGTAAATTAGATCAAATTACATTATGGAACAAAGATTGTATGTATCATTTTATGTCATTATCATCTTAATGGCAATTTGAACCCACTGTAACAGTGATACAAATATTAAATTAATGCATTGTAATGGCCAATACACACTTCTTTTTAAAAATATTTTAAATAATATAATTTAACACATAAAGACCTGATGAAATTGTTTCCACATTCCCTTAACTCTCATCCCTCAAAAGTCTTGGAATGAATGATAAATGTTGGTTTTCAATTTATTCTTGCAGAAAAGTACATATGATGGAGCAGATTGAATAAACAGATGTCCTCTTATACATGATTCAAGCCCAACTAGTAGTAAGATGTGCACAGACATGCATCTGTGCTTGATTGTTTTTTAGGAAGGAAAAACTCTCAACACATCGACAGTGAATCTTTTATATCTTCATTGCAATGTCAATTCTCACATTCCCTCTGTTTATCATGTTATTTAATGTATAAATAAAACAGGCCCGAATATTACTACAATGAAACAGAATGAACTATAAGAAGCATTTACAAGTCCCAGTCTTCTTTTATCACTGAGCTTTTGTTAAGGTTTGTTTTGTGAGCACCTGCTCTTAGAGAACTCATGATTTTTTTAACAAATGCCAGGTATAATAACAGATAGCAGTGGTATAAATCCTCATTAGGCTTTGAACAACTATACTGTCATTATTTAATGAAGACAAACATAATAGATTCAGAGATCAGCAGTGAGATTCAGAGATTAGAAGTTAGATTCAGAGATATATATTTTAAGGCAAGGCAAGGCAAGTTTATTTGTATAGCACATTTCATACACAGTGTAATTCATTGGAAATAAAGAATAAAAACAAAGTACATTTAATAAAACCAAGCATAAAAAAGTAATATAAAATCAAACTGATTAAAAACTGAAAAATTAAAAAGTTTGACTAAAACAAAGATTAAGATGTGAAGTGCAGAGGTAAAATATTTTTTGGACATTGGTGCTCAGTCAACAAAAGCTCAACTAAACAGGAGAGTCTTTAGCCTGGATTTAAACGTGACTAAAGTGTTGGCACCCTTGATCTCCTCTGGAAGCTGGTTCCTCTTTGGGCCACATGGTAACTAAAGGAGTATTTATCTTGTTTGGAATTCACCCGGGGGAGATCTAATTTATTTGATCTGAGGGACCTCAGTTCCCTGTTTGGTGTGTATTCACTGAGCATGTCTGTTAGATATGTTGGTGCTAAGTTATGTTTGGACTTATATACGAGCAGAATAACTTTAAAATCTATTCTGAAGGAGACCGGCAGCCAGTGTAGAGACTTAAGAACTGGAGAAATGTGTTCCGACTTTCTAGTTTTGGTTAGAATTCAAGCTGCTGTGTTCTGAACGAGCTAGAGCTGTTTAATGGTCTTTTTGGGAAGACCGGTGAGAAGAGCGTTACAGTAGTCCAGCCTGCTGCAGATGAAAGCATGAATCAGTTTCTCTAAATCTTGTCTGGAACCAAAGCATCTGATTCTTGCAATGTTTCTAAAATGGTAATAAGCGGATTTCATCATTGCTTTGACTTGGCTATTTAGACTAAGATCAGATTTAAGATTTAAGGAACAATTTCACAAGAAAGAAAAAAATATGCTTTTCACTCTGTTTGTCTGGATGCGCTGGGAGGTTATGTGATGAGGCAATTGATCACATCATTTTGCACAACGTGTCCAACAATTAACCCATTAATTCAACAGGGGGTTCTTATGGATACCTTACATTTACATGTTTATTCTTATTTCAATATAATATATACATTTAAACATAATATAATTTCATAACTGTAAAATAATAACAACCATCAACATCAGTATAAATGATTATTTCAGTCCGCTATATCGCCCCACCCTATCCAACAGGCAGCTTCACAAGCTAAGTTCATGCTATTGGTTTATGGTACTGGCCCGTTCATTCCGACCCGTAGCTTCAACCCCCCCACAAACTCACTATTTAAACTGAACCAGGAGTCCTCCATCCTTCTACCTGTTTGCTCATGACAGTCAAACTTAGGGGCTCTTTATCGCAGGGCTCAATCCCCCCAACACACACACACACACACTAGCCACACCCTGAAAACTCTGCTCCAATATGGCAATGAACTAAAGTCGCACAACGTCTTGGTTCCTTTCCTCTCAGCAGCATGGCAGCGCTCTACTACCCATGGCTACTCTTATAGTGCAGGTTCCTACCGGAAAGTTATTTCAAACTGGTAGTAAGAAACAGCTAGAAGGTGCTCACCCATGCCAGTACAGCTATCCTAGCTAAAGATCTCAAGTGTCAAACACCAGGTAAGGGCAGGAATCCAGGACACATATATAGGTGCATGCCTCCTACGATGTTGCATCATAAGGGGATTCATACTCAGATTGTTACTATGGTGCCTTGAAAGGCTTACTTCAACTATGGGCAGATGGTCCTTCGATGCTTCAAAAGCTACATTCTCACATGCAAAGCCCACATCAAAGTTGCTTACAAGACTAACCAGAACCTTGTCATTCCCAGCGGGGTCTCTGGCAACCAAGCAGAGCCTACCCATTAGCAGCCCAGCAGCATCGAGTCATTAATAGAGACGATTCAGACCCTTAGGACATCAACATGCAGTCTTGACACTCTACCAACAATCTTTTTAAACTGGTTCTTAAGAGTCTAGAAAATGACCTCTTAGAAGTTATAACACCTTGTGCTCTGGCTCTTTCCCAAAATTTTTGCCACGCTGGTTGCCAGGTTAACCAAACTCCCGTTCATTCCCACAGGGGTTTTTTCTTACCCAGTTAACCTGCAATCACTTGCTAGTTGCAAGGTTAACCAAACCATTTATTTTTATTTCAACTTTAATTTTAGGAGATCAATAGGATGTCCTTTCAATTTAACTTGAAATACAACTTATTACACAAACTGCAGCTGATGCTAATCAGATGTTTGTTCTAACCACTGTTTGTTTGTATCTGTTTTGTTTTTTCTCAGGTGCTGTCTGCCGATCTGTTCGTCAAGGAATCTTAAGTTCAAAGAGTCTTGTGCTGAGGAGATGATTAGCACATGCCCCGGCTATCGATGCTCCCTGTGACCTCACTGAGGGGTTCCTAAATGGCTCAATCTTCTCTCTGCATGTGTGTCGACGAGACCCTCTACCTATCTGTTACATCTTCATTCATGACATGATCCAACAATTGTTTTTGGATACAATGAGGATATCAGAGTACTTACTTCAGATTTCATTTACAGTTAATATGTAGTTTCACATTAAATATATCAGACAGCAGAACATTATTTTTAACAGAGTTAAAAAAAATAGCTGAAAGAAAATGGGCCCTGTGCATATTGATCATATTTCTGATCCTTGGCAGTAAAATAACATAATTTCGCTGCAAGCTCTTGAAATTATAAGTCTGCGGTGTGATTTAATACTGAGGTGAGATCAGCATTAAGGTGTGTAATTGCTGGGCTCTGAAAAGTAAATTAGCTCAGAGGAACTTGATCTGACACTATTTCATGTAGCCTTTTATAGTGAATAACCCTGCAGGAGTAACATTTTAGTCAAGACTTGATTTTAAAGGTTAATAATGTAACACTAGAGGTATGGTGTTGGTGATTTAGTATCAAACCTTACCATGTTGGGTACAGAACAAAAACTAATATAAAGAGCCTCTAACCTGTTTAATTTTGAGGCTGAAAATATTAAATTAACCCCATCTCCTTGAAATTATCTAGCTGATCAGACTTCATTAATGCACAGAAGACTGTATATCTACCACCTATAGATGTTGGTGACAGTGATGTACAATATTCAATCAATATATAGCAAATATATAAAGATTTTATAAAATGGAAGGTTGCTATCTTATTAAAAGAATATGCTTATAGTTATGCTTTTGGCAAAGGCTTTTGGCAAGGAAAAGGAACCTTAACCCTAACCCTAATTTTAAAAGTAAATAAGAAAATAAAGAAAAAAGTATGTTGTTTGCCTTTGTTGGGTGTATTAATAAAGTCTTTACTTGTTTAAGTGACTCTAATACAAAACAAAACAAAAATACTTGGAAAAGCCAACTTAAAAATATAAACTATAACTTAAAACTCAAGCATGAAGCAAACAAAATAAAAATAAAGTAACATTTATGGACACAAGTATGAAATATGGATATATAGAGTAAATGCTCAACCTAGAGCAGTGCTTCTCAATTATATTCTGGCATGCCCCCTTAGAAAGAAGAAAACATCTCTTTTTTTTATTAGACATAACAAAACATAATTTTTTTTTTATTTGACATAACTTTATCTTGAGCGGGACGTAATGTCATACAGTAATCTACACAACACAAGGCATTCCTGCAGTCCTAAAACAGAGAAGCTATAGCCATAAGATCTCAATGGTTTCCAACTTTTATTAAACATAATGTGTAAATGTAGACTGAAGAAATACTTAAGTCTAATGGAAGCAGCATAGACAATTAGATTTAGCAACTTTTCAGACCATCTAGCAAAAAAAAAATTTAATCTAGAGACTAGCAACAAATCTAGAGACTTTATCTGCTGTTCCTTGTGACTTTTAGCAAATTTGCTCATTCTGGCTGTAGGGCTTTTCAGATAGAGGAGAAGCTGCTGCAACTATTGGTGCCTGTCTGTCTCCGCCCCTCCTCCCAGCTCAAGCGTTCCCCTCACAATCACATCAGCTCTTGCAGAATGCAGGATTCGATGCTTTTACTCGTGGATCTTAAGGAGCATAAGAACCAAACAGCTTGTGGCAACTGAGAGCAGTTATACAGGAGTTATATCAGTGTACATGACGTGTGATTCATGCACAGTCAGACCACGTTTGCACAATTGTCACGCAGTAATTGACACAAGTGATATGTTGTCAATCTTTTGTACAATAATGTACTTTTCCAGAATGTACATATTTTCAACAAAAAAGAAAGGTTTTCGGCCCTCACAAAACATTCATTATCAGTACAACTGAGAAAACTAAATTGATCTAAAGACGTGATTCGTTTAAAATCACAGAGTTTACGTTTTAACTTTTTAAGAGCTTTCAGGTTATTGAATTCATTCAATTCCCATTTTTTTATTATTATTTAATTAGGATTACATGTTTGTTTTATAACCATGTGTGTGTTTATTTGATAATGACATGCAACACAAGAATATGCAATACTTTTTTGTTATTTGCCATAGCTAAAAACCCATTGGGGCGGGGGTGTATTTCACGTATATTACGTATGATTTATCCACATTAGATGATGATAAAATCTAGCTACTTTTGGGCCAGCCAATAGCGACTTTTCTTACTGAAGAGTTGGCAACACTGAATTACATAAAATTACATAAACTGAATGGCATTTTTTTTGCATTTTGGGGAGTAGAAGGTCCAGAAATGTAAAGAACATCATAATTCAACTTTTAAGATAAGAAAACATCTTGCTATCTAAATGATACATGGATATTATATATATATATATATATATATATATATATATATATATATATATATATATATATATATATATATATATATATATATGTATATATATATTTATATTAATAAACAGGAATGTGTAAAGGCCTTATCCATATGCAGTAACTGAGGCACTTAAAGGGCTCACTGGATGTTACTTATAATGCTTTTGCATATTGAGTATAAAAGTGTAATCTGTTTTTGAGAAGGATTCTAAATTGTGAAATACTCTAAACCAGGGGCGGTTTCTTTAATACAGCTAGGGGCCTCTTAAAATGCCCGAAAATATAAATATGAACTAGGCAGTATAACAATATAACAGAGCAGCTGAGTGTAAGGCAAGTGTCCTTTCGTGCAAATATCTGTCAAATACATTCCTCTGTAGCCTGTATAAACGGATATAAACATAGTAAAAAGTTCAGAAATGGGACTCTAAAGTGAACAATTCTTAAATTGACAGCATCTATTCAATGCCATTGTCTGCGTTCAAAACCACATACTTATTAGCCTTCCATGTTTAGTAGAGAACCTATTTGACAACAAAATAATGATTATCTCTTAATTAAAATAAGTGTAATAAATATATACAACCAACAATTAAATCCCACAAGATGAGTGTAAATCAAATAACAACCAAGTATCCTAGTTCATTTTTTCATAAAATAATCTAATCTGAATGCGACATAATAGTTGCATCAGGGCTCTTAATTAGTAAATTGCTTTGATGTATCTGTAAGTGCATTTTGTAAATTCTATATTAGTCTTCCCCTATTTCACAAAATTTCTAGAAAAAAGCATGTACAAAAATAGAACCCATTGTTGTATAATAGAACATATTTTCTGTTCTAATGAATAATACTCACATATGTTTGGAAGAAGTTATTCGTGGGAAACTGCAGACATTTACACAACAGAGGAAATTGGTCATTTAAAAACCTTTTTAAACCAACAACCCACTGTTAAGAGCTTCAACTATAATTCATTATTTAGCGAGTGTTAAATAAAACATCTGAGCCTGCCCACACACGTCAAATATATTTCCTCTTTCGTCTCCACATCCCTGCGGATCTGTGACTGTAATATTCGCAGATGTTATAATAAACTGTTGAATTGAGCCTCGCTGCGAGAGCTCTAATCACACAGAGTTCTTCAGAGGGAAGAGGGGAAATGGGGTTCTTCCACATGATTGCGATGATGGAAAAGGCAGTTTCACTTTTATAATAAGCTAACGATACAGATAGGAGCTCATTAGTAGAAGCTGCTGAAGGAAACATTTCTGTTGGTTTTGCTCATATTCTGAAATGAAAACTAACTAATGACTCAAATGTTGTATTTGGTCAACATTTTGTTTTTAGTTATGAGTCATCCTGCTTTTGTCTTTCAGCTAAGGTTAAAATAGTTAAAGTTCCTAAAGTGTAAACTTGTTGATAATTTGTCATACTCACTTTCACCTAAACAGCTGAGGATCTGAAGGTTCTGAATTCAAAGGTTTACATTTGATCTATGACGAATATACTGTATATGAAAATATTTTTTTTTCCCTTTCATTGATCAAACAATATGACAATGGAAATATTGAAACCACAATGGTTTGAGTCTCCTGTTGAATTTACATTTGATTTGACAAACAAAAGATAAACAATAAAAAAAAAATTTCTGATAAATTATCAAATATATCTGTTTTCCATCAAAACATATGATCTCTTTATTGAAAATCTTATATTTATCTATTCCAGGGGTCAGCAACCCAAAATGTTGAAAGAGCCATGTTGGACCAAAAAAACTTGTATAAGCCTTATAATGAAGGTAACACACGCTGTATGTATCTATATTAGGCTATTATAAAAATGACTAAGTTGGCTACAAATACATAATGAGTCTTCATGATTAAATTTTTATTTTCCTGTAGAGAATGACGCACCACGTGACTACTCTGTTGTACGATGCCGCCTCAAGTTTATCTTCATTATAATATCAATGAATTATCTTTCATTGCTTTGATGAAATTAAAGCAATGCAATAAAGAAATCAGATTTTTGATGTCATTTTTATTTTGAGGATTACAAAAACAATAAAAATGGAACGTACATATCGCGCCCCATATCTGGGCAACAAACAGTACAATAAAACGCAGCCTGAATTTATAAAAATAAAACAGGAGCCTTTTGAAAAGATAAAGTAAATAAAATCAAATGAATACAGTTTAAGTTTGATTGGATAATATCTCTAGGTGTCATTCCAAATATATACTGACAGAAATAAGAAATCACTTTATAAAAACAGCCACTTTGTTAGTATATATTGTCTTTCCACATTACTCTTCTTGGTATTTGGCAACTTCTCACCACATAGTAAACATTCAGGCAATCCTTCGGCATTGGCAATAAATGCAAACTATTCAGTCCAAGAAACGTAAAATCCTCTGAAATCACACAAACAGCATTTTTAAACATTAGCGTGAAATTGCGCTGTTTTGTCTGTCTGCTAAATCATAACATCCCAGTTTAACCAAAATGACTAAAAGACCAAAATGATTTATCGTCATACATCGATATATGTAGCAGAATGTGTAAGGAAATTTTGATGCGGTAGAGAAAACCAACAGACTACTCCATTTTTTACTGCGGCAAGAAAAAAAGGCAGGAAAATCTGAAAGAAATTTGTTTACGACAGCCACCTGCCTGGCATCCCGCCCCTGCTGGTAGAAGCGTGTGTCGCAGGCTATAATGCAAAAAGTTCATTTTAAAATGTATGACGTGGAGGAAAAAAACGCTCGACGCGAGGCAGCGCATCAGTCATCTCACTGATGCGAAAAGTGGGAGCACTGGTGGAGCAGAAATAGCGAGGGGCTGTGCCCGGCGCTTGAGACCCAGTTCGCCCCAGTGACAGTTGCATCATCTTCGGTGGCAGCCTGAAAGCCGACCAGCCTCGATCTAAACGCGCTATTGGACAGAACAGTGCAATCAACACAGTCTGACCCTTGATTGCTGCCTCACCCTTAACATCCGAGACAGTAACCGTGGCTATATGTCAATGCAATCAATCCATTGCATCCCAAGGATTTCCACAGTTGAGACATGTCTGGCTACACACTTTAACAGACAAACCACCAAAAACAAGAACTTGCCCATATTAAAAAGGAGCCTTGCTTGTTTGTTCGATGGCAGCGAAGACCATAGAAATCTAAATCAAGCAGCAGCTCCGACACTCTGATGCAGCTGGAGAACTCTTTGACTTAGCGCCATATAATCCTACTACACTTGGAAAGTGTACACTTGGACCAACACAATTGGTCCAAAGAGTATGAGGATGAGTGGATGTTTCCTGGTGGGTTGTGGTTGGAAGGGCATCCGCTGCGTAAAACACATGCCAGCAGAGTTGGTTGTTCATTTTGTTGTGGTAACCCGAAAGGGACAAAGCTGACAAGAAGATGGATGGACGGATTTAACAATGACGTGACCCTAAAGTAAAGTACCCAACTAATCACATGATTTGTAGGAAAGCGTACATATCATTATTAACTCATCATTAATTTTTTATGTGTCCATTATTAGTCATTAACTATTAGGTGGTCGATTTAATTTAGTAGGTACATCATTATTAACCTATAATTTATTCAAATGAAATTTCTACAGTGGTATTTTAAAAATGTACTTTACCTCAAAGTGTCAATTAATGCATCAAATACGAATCAGAAATAATTAATTAAATAATGCAGTAATCAATGTAGTAATTTATCAGATTAATTTGTGAGTTTAATGAGTTCAAGATTATTAAATGGGTTTTTGTTATTGTTAATGCATCATTACACTATAATAAATGAATTCCTAATTAATAAGTAATGATTAGTCATCTCAAAATTACTTTAAAATGTTATCAATTCCACAACAATGCTATTTTACTCTATAGTGATACCTATGTGGTTTGCACTTGTAAAATATAAGTTCAGATAAAAAAGAGAGAATATCTATGTGAAGAAATGGCTATTTAGAGGATTAAAAATGTTAACAAATTGTTAACAGGAACTGGATCGGGGCCAAGTATACTCCGAACAGAGTAAATTTTACTCTTCACATTTAACTAAATCTAATAAATATAACCAATATTATACAACAAGCTTGTACATAGTACAATTAACTAACAGGCAAATCAATGTTACATCTGAGGTAAAAACCCTTTTATTAGACCTAAAAGAAAAGAAATAATGTGTCAAGAACTTTTTTATGTAGACTGCACATAAAATAACATTAGTTTTGCTTTGTTGCTTTGTTTATAGAAATGTTGCAATCTCTACACATTCCCTGTACCACCAGTGGCCTTTAGAGTGAGTGAGCACCCAGATTCAGTTGAAAGCTTACCATAGGGAGCACACAGCATCCTTAACCTTTCTTCTGTGTCTTCTCTGTTTTGTTTATGTGAGTAGCTTTGTATGGCTTGCTGCAGCAACCACAACAGCAAAAAACGACTTTAATAACTTCCTCCTTTCTCAGTTTGAAACAGAAATCAAACTTAAAAGGTAACATTTTCTGTCGAATCTGCTTGAGAAACTCGGCCTTTTGAGGCCGACATATCTAATCCCAATTTTCACGGCTGCTCAGTATGACTCCTTGTGTCTTGAATGCAGCGAGTGCTTCATGAATACTAAACACACCAACCACATCTTTGCTGACATTCACACGAATGCTGAGAGAAAGAAAAGAAGGTTAGGAAGATGCTATTTTTAATATTACATTCTCTTAAAGGAGCAGCCTTCCAAAAGTAACATTCTTTTTTTGCCTCTTCATGAAGAAGCAAAGTTGGTAATTTTTTGTGAAAGCTGATCAAACAGCATTGACAATGCACTTTATCAAGAGTCTATGTATTATTGCTTTTAACAACATTTAGCTCTTTGAAACTTTGTATTTAATATATTTTATTTTCAGACTTCAACCTAAATTAATGTAACTGAATTTAATAGATGTTTGTAGATGTTTATTTACAATGCTATGTATTATATTTAGTAAAAATTAATTCTATATTTAGTACATGATAATGCAGAATTCACAATTAAGTTAAATAAGAGCAGACTTAACTGGGTCTTAAAAAGCCCTCTGGTTAAGCTTAAAAAGAATACTAACTCAAGATTTATTATTTCATTACTAAGCACAACCACAAACTTGGTGGTTGTGCTTAATTAATTTATATCAGTATGAAAATCCCATTAGATTATGCATTATCATTAATGTTTTTGTTGATAAATTTATAATTGGCTTCGACTCAGAATAGATAAAACATTATCCTATAATACACTTTTCATTGCTTGTTATCAGCAGTAGATTTATGACAGCTAGAGAGTTGGCTGCCCTGGGCATTCAAGGCTTTAGCCCCAAATGTTTTTTTCCTAAATTACTTCCAGAAAGAAATTCATCAGAACTAACTTCAGTAAAATTAGCTTGAGATTCAAAGATTCATATTTCCTTGTTTAATGCCTTGTCATTTGAAGCTTTACCAAGAAACAAAGATTTTTAATTTAGATTACGCCTTCCTCTTTGTTCGCTAAATATAAAAAATGTGACATAAGGGGAAAGAGAGAGTAAAACTTTTCTGTGGTGCTTGTGTCAGTTTGAGAAGCAATTGTCACTAATATTAGTGACAATTGGCAGTGAACTATTCAGGGGGCAGCTATCACTAGTTTACTGGAAGATGCTTTTTTTTACAAGGGATTATAAATACATTGCTAGTTAATTTGAGTTAATGGTTTGCCACGATATAGAATCCTTGCTGGGAAGGTGGAGCATTTACAATAAGTACAGCACGATGTTTGACTGGAATAGCCTATGTGTCTGAGCTCAGCTCTCAATGTTCTCAGCCCCAAGAAATGCCCCTGATGTATAAAGCTAGAAATCTGTCAAAACAAACTGAATTTAAATTGTGTTGATTTGAATTATTAACAATTTTAATTCAATTGCCATTAAAGAAGATTGTATTTCTTAATTTTGGAATCACTGTGGGGCAGTGGGTAGCACTGCAGCAAGAGGGTCGCTGGTTCGAGCCTCAGCTGGGTCAGTTGCCATTTCTGTGTGGCGTTTGCAATGTTCTCCCTGTGATCACGTGGGTTTTCACCATGTGCTCCGGTTCCCCTACAAGAGATGCAGTACAGGTGAATTGGGTAAACAAAATTGTCCATAGTGTATGAATGTGAATGAGTTAAGGCTGGAAGGCCACCCACTGTGTAAAACATATGCTAGATGAGTTTTCAGTTCATTTTGCTGTGGAGACCCCTGAAAACGGACTAAGTAGACAAGAAGATGGATGAAATTTTCTATTTGAATTTGAATTTCTTAATTTGCATTTGACATTTGTAATTTTGAAACTTGAATATTGAACTCCTGAAATGTAATACAACTTCATTTAAAGACATAAATTATTTATAAATGTAATTTCAAACCTTTTTTTGCAGATATCCAGTGAGTAAAAATACAGTTTTAAAATGAAACATTTAAAAACCTAAAAATTGATATTCTAAAATTCAAACAACACAATTCAGGTTGTGAAATTCAGATCTAACAGAAAGTAGGTGAGGTGTCATCAACAGGGAAGTAGATGATTACACAACAGTCAATGAAGCTATAGGAGCAGGCTAGTCATTTGTTAATCCTGCTAGAGAAATGGTAGTGATTTGCTAATCGTGTTATATATAAGGTCGATTCATGGTTACAGAAAAGAACACGGCCTCCTGAGCCATAGTTTTCCAGAAAAATCAGAGATTAGTCAAAACGATTCATCGACTTTTCTGTTAGATGACGTGGGTCAATAATGAAATTCAACACAATGCAAAACAGATTGTTTTGGCAAATCTCTAGCTCCATACGAATGGCTGGTCAGATCGTTTGAATTTATATTTGGTGTACACTTCAGAATAAGAGGGTTTAATTTAATTCAAATTAATGTATTAATAATAATGTTGTACACACAGGGGCTAAATGTTATTATTAGCAACATAATGATTTTTAAAGCATAATTACTGTAGGTTTATTTAAGAATATGGTCAAATTAACTTTATTATCAGTATTTTACTGGGTTTAAAGCTTAATATGAAGCTTGTTCATGGCTTGTCAATGTTAACTTGAAAGTGCTTAAATAGCTTTTAATGGATTTAGCTTTCGAACCCAACTTAAATAATGTTTAGTCATATAAATTAATAATTAGTTATAAGTTATTAATCATGATCAACTTAATCTTTCAAAAAATTATTTAAGCAACTAATCATTCAATGGATCTAGCAAACCATCAATCAAATAAATGAACCAACACATCCGCTCAGCCATCTAACAGAGATGTATCCAATCAACCAAACAAACAATGTACAAAACATCCATCAAATCAACCATTTAAAATAAAACAACATTTTGTAAGATGAATATTTGTGTTATTGATTATGCAATTTTGTTTGTTAGGAAATCAAAGTAATTAAAGATAGAAATTCAATTGAATCCATGTTTCAGGAATACAGGACTTTATTGAGCAATAAAAAATATACACCAGTTAAAATAGTTTCCTTTGTCAATACTGTTTTTTTTTTCTTCCTTTTCTTAGATTTTCTTTCAAAATCATTCACGTCTTGGTGGGATTCCAGGCTCTGAACATCCACAAGAAATGAGAGAAAAAGGCAGTCGGTCTAAGCAATGTCTCACTTCATCAATGAAACCGAATATTCTTCTCATGTCAAATATCGGAAAAGAGTTTTCAGCATTTTTTTAAAGCATCTTGTGCACATTTCTTATGTCTGTTTCTCTGAGTCTGCCTTTTCCGTACACTCTGAACCTGTCTCAAATTCATCCTCAAAAAGTTCGGATATTTTTTCAAACTTTGGGCCCCAGTCCTCCAGTGAGCTGTAGTCCAGGTCTGAGTGAACCTCGGAGGTTCCGAGTGAGCTGATTGACCCGACTGGTGACCCCTGCCCCTCATAAGCGTATGTCTGTAATGAGTCATAAGGAGGCACGCTAGTATCCTGATCCGCCTCACACAGTTTCTGTTTAATGAACTCGCCCACATCCACCTCCTCATCTATATCCTGAGAGGGAGGGCTGAGGGGCCCCCGAACAACTCTCTGAGAAGACCATGGTGGAACACATTCTGGTCGGACATCTCTGCGAAACTTTAGCTCCTCAGCAGCGGCAGGGTTTCGTAAAGCGATGATGTCAAAGGCCTCTGTGTCCTCCTCACCGCCCCCCTCATCATCATACGTCACAACGTTTTCTCGAATGTCCTCCTCTGAGATGATCAACGGCTCTTTTTTACTTCGCCGCAACGTGATGAATAGAATCACAATGGCTGTGGGAAAGAAGACAAAAGATACTGTCTGTAGTTGTCATTAATTAAAATTCAATAGGGAAATATTTTATTAGAATAGAGCATGTATCAATATGTGAAACGCTGTATAGATAAGCTTAATTTTAACCACTCATGCTAGAAGTCACTATCGACTACTTCCCTCGATAGTTCTAACAATAGTATTTCACTTAGTTATATTTTTTTCAATAAAATGTAAAATATGTCAAAGAAATCAATAAAACTTGCTTTTAATAATACAGCTGCTTGATTATGGGAAAAAATGAAAATGATAATCACAATTATTTAAGTAATAATTTAAATCATTAATATTTTTGTGTTTGTCAATAAAAACTGCATTTCCATTGATTTATAGCCTTTCCTGCGTCAGTGTTACCTTCACTATTTTTGAGTAAACCGTGTTTACTTAAAATGAAGAATGCAGACAGTGGGTACATCCTGAAGGAAAAATCTAGATCATAGCTTTACAAAACGGCCCAGACTAGAGAGATCACTGCTGTCCAAAGTCTTGTTAATGTCCTGTAGAGAGCGATCCTCTCCACTATTACTGTGTTGGGTAACCTATAACTGAACCATTGACTGTATATAATCTGAACGTAGCATGTGTGACGTTTAGTATGATTAGTGAAACAAGCTTAAAATGACTATAGCCAACCATCGCCTTCGTGGAAGTACATTCCTTCCCGGTAACCAAATATGGGTCCAGAGTTGTGGGACATAGGTATAGCACAGATATATGATTGCTGGAAGTATATATTTTATTTATCTTAAACAAACAAATCTAAAAATAATTCACCCCCCTCAGAGTGTTCATGAAGGTCAAAACTATCGCTCTAAATAAAAATATATTATTTGTTATAACTTGTTTTTTTTCAGCCCCAGCGTTTTTAATATTGAGAGAAAGAGAACTTGTTAACTTCTGATCCCACTTGTGGCCAGTTGAGGTATTACATTTCAGTCACTTCGTATTGTGTTAGAAGAGAGGGGAGTTGCCCTTTGAACTGAACACAGCATGTTCCTAATACATTGATCTGCTGCTGCAGAGAAATAATGTGGGTGGAAATACTATAATTATGGCTGTCTCTATGGTTTTTATGATTGTTAAAGCCCAAATTGATACTGTGATTAAAATTCAATTAATTGCATAGCCCTACAAATATCAAATATTTTTTGTAATGTTGCAACTTATATCAAAACAGTGATTGTGGGGTCAAATGCCAAAGTCAAAACTTTAAAGTCAACATTTCAAAGTATTTAAAGATGATGTTTTTTGGTGTATTTTGTGGATCGACTTTTTGGTTCATTGCTCGCATACATATAACTTTTTAAAATCAGTATTGCAGACTTTTACCAGGTACTACTTGAAATGTGTCACAGTAGGAGACTTGTGGTAAATTAGCAGAGTGATGGGAGAAAAAAAAAACAGGTGAGACGTGTGAAGCGTTGTTGGTGCAGAAACACTCAAACACATCAGTGAACACGTATCAGTGTGCATGAAAGATGATGATTCTTCATGATTCATTACAACAGAAAGAGCTGCCAAAAATGAGCTCCACATCCATTTCACACATTAGACATGATTAGCTTTGCATTATTAGACTGAAAGCTTTGCTGGTGCATTACTTTTTCATGATATCATGTCAAAAATATGAAATATATACAAATAACCTGTGGACAGTGCTGCTAAGAAGAATGTTAATTATTTAAAATACACTCCCACAAACCTATTCCAAAGTTCATTCTAAATTTTTAAAAACTTGCATAATGGTTACAAATGGTTTGTGAAATCTTATATTCCTATTGAACTAATGGACTCCTATGTGGTTTTACAAACATTTCAAATTATTAATGTTATAATAATATTTAACACTTACAGTGTTTGTCATAAATATCAGTAGACACCCTACTGCTTAATTTAGAATGCTGAAACAAAGAACTAGTAATTCTAGTTCTAGTTCTAAAAACGTTCTATAAATAAACCATCATAGATAGTAGAGATATGAGAAATTATGTTTAAAATAAATAAAATTCACCACCATCAGTTCATTCTTGAGAGTTTTGTGTTGCATGATAACAGAAAATACCTGTTACAGATATTTCAGATTTTACATCTTAGATCTCACGAATAGCTTTTTTTGCATGCTGTCAAATATAAAATTTATTTTAAGAACAACAATTCTAACAAGCAAACATGAGTAAGCTTACAACAACCTCAACAGGGCAATGGCGTCTTGTGGCTATTGTTGTAAATTCAACAAAGATTATGATAACTAATATGAGAGTTCCTGTTAATGAGCACTCAAAACAAAAGGTGCAAACCCTTAATCTTAATTTATGAAGGAAATCCTGGCTCACACAATCAGGAAAAGGACACAGAAACACAAGAGATGATTACAAGTCGAGATGAATACATAAACAAGGAAAGATGATATGAATCAACAGAAATGTAAGTAAATCTAGAAACATATAAATTAAATATTTTCATTATTTTGCAGTATTTCGTTATTTATTTAATTCACTTTATATACATTGTGGAATAAGAGGCTTTTTGACAATTATATTTGGTGGTGATATGGGTACAAGCTTTTGTTTTAAATTAAACAATTCAAGGCAAAACTACACCCACTAACAAAAAAATTACTAAAAAAGTTTAATGCCAGTTACCTCAAAACCAGACATGTTATTTTTAACTTAAAAAACATAAATGCAAAAATGTGTGTTTTGACAAATGATTTACCATCCAGACAATAATGACTGGAATAAAGAACTCATATTTTGGAAATATTTATTGTAACAAGAGCATAGCAAGTTGGTAATTAGATGGGAGAATGGTTAACATTTTGCAAGATCCAATCTTGCAAACATCATGATTCACTACTAAATACAATGCTACTGCTGATAAATTAGTCATTCATAAAAGCAAACACACACATCAAGATACATATGGCATGTGGCTGTATGAATATTGCAGTGTAGCAATGGGCCATTGTGTTGTTTCTCAAAAAGGGACACATTCTGGTCAGTATTTGCTAACAAACAAATAGCACTCAGATTACTTGATGAAATCAGCTCAACCAAAGCTGCAAACTAATCCACAAAAACAATCTGTATGTAAGATGGAAGTGGTTTCAGATTCTTGATATTGACATCTCTTCAACCATTTTTGGATTTACCAAAAAATCATAGAACTAATCAACACTTGATTAGACATTTAATAAGTCTGATCAAATCAAATTTTGAAGGACTAAATCAATATTTTTGTCCAACTATTATCACTAGTTTTTAAGTGTAATGTAAAGTGTAATTGTAAGTGTAATGTTAACAAAATCTGTGGATCTGGGCTTTGTAAACGTTAGCTGAATTAAAAAGAAAATGACTTTAATGAAATGAAATATATGTGCATAGCACAGGGCAGGAGTTCAGAGTTATATTTAGGCCTGACAGCTGTTGGGGTGAGGTCTGAAATTCTCTCTGGCTTTTAAAAGCAGAAAAACATCACAGCCGTGAGGTGAGACCCCATCCATCCATCCATCTATCTATCTATCCATCCAGAGCAAGAGAGAGTGATGAAAAATGGTAATGCACACTAGAGAGGAGACCATTACAAATGCTGCTCGCTTGCTTGAACTCTCACCTTTAATCCAAACCTGTCAACGATGACTCGACTCTACTCTCTCTTTCTCATCTACTATGTCTGTATCTATAAAATATGCTTTTTGTGTTTTTCTCTCAGTCTGTTGCATGCTTTTGACTCTCAGTTCTGTTCATTTATGCACATACCAATGGAAATTCCCTGACATTGAAAGAGAAAACTCAGAGAGACGAAGTAAGAAGAATTCAGTGGAGTTGAATTCAGAAACAGCAACAAACTAAGACTTCAGGCAGAGGCAACCCTAAAGCCCATTCTATACTTGTGCTTCAAATCTACGTATTGCCCCTTGTAGAAGGCTCCGAGCGCACTCATTTGTCAACAAAGCATTCATAGTTGTGTGCTGTGTCCTGCACTGTCTATGCGCTGATCAATGTTGGTGTGATAAGAATGCCAACTGCCAGCAAGCTAAAACACAACACAGATACTAAAAAAAATTAGTATACATATAACTCCATACATACATTTATTGCTGCTGTAAAAGTACTATCTTCGCACTGATCATTATCGCAAAATAGCTTGATGACAATGTTAAATGCTAGCTAAAACTCAGCACACAACAAAGGAAAGTTATTTTCTTTATCGCTAATGTTTTACTCCTTTTTGCAGTGTTTAACATGGAGCGCAAGCCAAGAAATATAGCAGCACTAACTCCACATTGACTAATAATGGAGCTTGGGCTGTGTGAAACTAGGTGCAAGGACGACTTCGCAACCGGTTCATTGTGGGGTTAAGTGAATGAACAGACTTCGAAAAGGGCAATTTGTGCACATTATAGATTGGGCTTAACCATTTTAGTACAACCAAAGTGTTTATAGAAGTGTTTATAGAAGGGGAAAAACATTAAGTAACATTTGCATGTATGAAATTTTATTTAAATTATATAAATAATATGAAAAGGTATAATACCAATCAAACCCACTTTTGACTTGCTATTGCTTTTGTTTGATATATTGTTCAATAATTCTATTGTTTTTTTTAAGTTCTTTCATTTTATATTCATGCAAATAGTATGTGCATGATTGGCTTTATGATTGGTTTTTATGATCAGTCATTTTAATTGTGATAGCTTATTTCAGTTTGTAACTTATTAATTAATTGCCTTATTTTTATTGCAGAAATCTTCTCGGATTACTTTGCTGTAACCTTGTTCCCTGAAAAAGCAGCAATAAGATGCTGCATGAAAATGCTATAGGGATTGTTTGATTATGAAGCATGTGTGTAACACGCCAAAATTTCCATCAGCAAGAGGAGCACTGGTTGTTTAAGACATAAATATGTAAAGTTGCAATTGCAATCATTTATAAATTTGTGTTCTTGCTGGCTTTGCACTCTGATTGACTAAAATACATGTTGCATTTTACTGGCCCTCGCTTAAAGTCATTTGATTTCACAGGGCTGGAAACAGTCTAGATTTTTGCCATTTTTACTGATTTCAGATTGAGAAACCCAGTTTTGTTGTAAAAAGCAAGGATTAAAAGTGCCATCCTCAGTAGTTTGTATAAATGTGCTAATGATAAATGTAGACTTAAAAAGCCAACATTCCTGTCATGGTTCCGCAATCTTCTGTCTTGATTCTGCTTGCACCATTGTGTATTGTTTTCTTTTTTGAAGAACAAGGTGGATAGATCTCCAGCATTTGGGGAAGCTATAATTTATAGTGCTGGGTTCATAACTGTGCTTTGTGTGCAGGTTCGTGTTAAAATGTACTGGTTTGATTTTTTTCTGCACCCAGTGATTTACTCAAATCCTGCCTCCTGACTCCAAAATCATGAAATGGATTTATTATGTTGTTAAATCATTGTTAAATAAATGAAAACAAAATCTAATAAAAGCTACATGTAACACTAAAATGTATTTTAACTCTTAGTGTCTGTTTATTAGAAACTGTAGATTGTAGAATCTGTGAATTCCTTTCAGACACTTCTTTTGTTGTGTCTTTAATTTATGGAGTTCCATTTCTTAGTTTAGTCACAGAATCCTGCCGAGACTGCGCTATGCATATTAAAATACTCTTCAGTGTTTTCTTCTTGGCATTTTGATGAGAAGTGACCCTTCACCTGCTGTTCTGGGACTTGTAAAATCCTTTAAGTGTGGTCCTTACTTTTGATCCACAGGTTTAGAAGGTGAAAGATGAAAAGTCAAGAGTTAAACTTAGGTGGATCAAGAGGAATTATAAGAATGAATGTCAAGGTGCTGCTGTGAATACCAAAACAAAATTGATCCAGGTTTTTCAACGGCATCTGATTTGTGGTGTGCTAGTTAAAAGTAAATATTTTCATCCTGCAAGACCAATGATTCCAGGTCGTTACAAAATACAAAAATGGTTCAAGGAACATATAGCAAATAAAGAAAAACATAATCTTTGTAGGCATTTCCATGGTAAAAATGTATTGTTGTTCTCAATTTAAAGTGAAAGTGGTAAAGTCTCAAGGGGTAGATTTGTTAGAATTGTGAATTTCTGCCAAATGTCAGGTTCTGCAACAGTTTGTCTAGTTTTCAGTTGTTCAATATGTTTAAATCTCTGTGTATTTGTCTTTTTGAATTTTTGCCAATTGTATGTAGGCGTTGTATTACGTTTTACTTCGTCGTTCATCTCTGTGTTGTACAATTCGTATGTATTACCCATAGACTTTAAATAACATGAATGTAGCATGTGCGGTGTTTAGCATGATCACTGAAACATCGCCTTTGTGGAAGTGCAACACTTCCCAGTTCACCCCCCTCAGAGTGATCATGAAGGTCAAAACTATCGATCTAAATAAAAAAAATAAAAAACATTACAGAACCACAGGGGTGTAAAGTTGGGCAGGTTTATCATTGGAGTGAATGGCAACTTGCTCCCTTCTGACCCCACCCCCTTGCAGTAGGTCGCGATATTACAGTTCAGTCACTTCCTATTGCCCTAGACCAGGGAGAGCGGGGGTTACCCTGTGGTATTACCTTGTCACCCCTTTGTATATAAGCCTCTAATTCACATCATCCCATACGCAGTAACTTTTTTCACCTGTGAACACTACCTGTTTTGAACTCTACACTCAGCTTTCCACTACTCTACTGGATCCACTGTTGGAAATTACACTTACCTACTTTTTCACCATCAATGTCTTTTCTGCCTCATTATTAGCTTGTTCTGCTCATCCTCACACTGAACCGCTTTGTCTCACCATCATTAGCTGTCATATTAGCTGTCTCTGCTCATCATATCTCAGAACCTTCTGTTTATTTCACCTGCTTTACCTGTTCTTGTTTTGCATGTTATTGTTGTTCTTGTGTTTTTTTTGCTCAAGCCCACCTGACCATCAACCCTCCGGTCATAGAATGACCAATTTTGCACTTGCCACCCCGAAGTGTCTACTTTTAGGTAGTACTTTTAGGGAATGGTTACCTTTCACTCAACTTGACCAGAGAGAAAAAGAAATTGATGGATGTATAAAATATTCATGTACCACATTAATTCCCCATTAAGCTCACAAATTAAAGGGAGGTAATTAAAAAGGTTACCGTGTTTTGAACTTGGATTTTACAACCATACAAAAAAATTGTAACTGCAAAGACCTCAAACATATACACTCCAAAAAAATTTATAAAAAATTCTGTAAAGGTATATACAATTATTTCTTTTTTTTTTTACGATTGTTTTAAAACACAAAAAAAAGGAATACATATTTATGCCACTGACAAATTTCCAACGAAGGTCAGACTCAATTTATTGGGACTTAGATTAGTACACCTTTTTTAATGCAATTACACATTCTATCCTCTTTGTCTATGAGAGTGATTTGATAGGAATTTTACCTAGCAGAAGGATCAGACAGAGAAGAATTGCAGCGAGGGCTCCAGTGCTGAGTCCAGTGGTTGTCAGGAAAGCTTGGTTCTGACAGATCTTCAGTTTGCTTCCTCCCTGACAGGAACACACGCTCAGTGTCAGGGTAGCAGTGCTGCTCAGAGCTGGAACTCCATCGTCCCAGACCACCACCGGTAGCTCGTACCTCTCTTGAGACACTCGCTGAAAACGCCGCCGCCTCGCCACAATGCTTGCTGTGCTATCTGCAAACGCAAAAAGAAGAGATTTAATATATATTAATTATTCATTTTCTACCGTTTGTTGCTGAAATGTACAAATACATAATATCACATTATTATAGAATTGCTCAATGACACTTATTTTCTTGTTAGTAGATAAACCACATATTTATTAAATGTATTGTGTCAAAACAGTGTAATAGATTGCATCTCAATGTAGAATCACTATTTAAATAAATCACAAAAAGTCCATACAATTCATGGGGGAGCAAAAAAGACACATAATAAAGTTTAAACTTAGAACACTAGTAGATAAGGTCAAAGACTAATAGAGAGGCAACAGCATAGATGTCTGGAAGTGTCATGATGGATCACATGAAGGCTGGAGAAATGAATCTCTATATTCTAAAGTAAAAAAGTGGCAGTTAAACTGACAGCTGTCTTTAACATCAGAAGGAAGTAGAGAGCAGAGAGACACTTCTCCCATGTCAGTCGTAAGCGGTCAGAATTGACACCAGCTGTTTTCTTTGTAGGTTTTAGGCTCTTGATAGAATAAAACTCCGGTTTTGTTTTTGCTTGAACTCAAATGTTGTGGACTTTTTGGATCTTTCTGTAGACATGGGTCAAGAAGATGTTCAAAGTACATCTATAGTCAGTCACATGAGAGACCTGGTTTTAAATCTTAATATTTAATGGTATTTGTTTGTTTGTTTCTGTGCAGGTATACTGGAATAGTAAGCAAGTTTAGAATCCCATAATTTATGATTTAAGCACAATATAATAACTGGGTCAAAACCAACCTTAACAACATAGATGTCTTAAATTCTACCAAAGCATTTGAAAATGTATTGAAAAAATACTTTTTATTTTATGAAGTAGATGTTCCTGGCAAAGTCAAAAGGCCTTGATGCAAATAACTAATTTGTGTGATTCTTTTATGCACGTAAACGGGTCAGGTCCATGAGGGAGGGTAATTTGATATTTTCTGGTGCCCAGAAGTCGAAGAGAAACTATGAATAAAATGCTGTCCAGGGTGACCAATTTTACTTAAACTAAGAAACAGGCCCTGTGACAGTAATTATGAATAAAAACTGGGTAAACACAAAGGAAAATTAATTAAATACAATGAATTATTCATATTCTGTGGTTTAAATGCAGGCTCTGCTGGTCATTGTGATAGACAAAATAAAATAACAGTAAAATGTAAAACGTGTTTCAACAGAGCTTACTCCTAGCATCTACCTGACTAGAGGGACCCAGTAGCAAACACACAAAAGCCGAATAAACTTCACAGAGCAAGGAGCAAATGAGTCAGGCTGAAAATTAATGAAAGAATAAAATGAGAAAAATTAAAGAGTGAAAAGCCAGTGATGACAGACAGAGATAAAGACAGCGACTCTGAGAATGAAAGCAAAAACAGAAAGAGGGTAGATGAAAAATCATTCTATTGAATTAGTCTGCTTTGAACACAGTGCAGGCCGTTTCAGAAGACGGGACATTTAGGAGACGGGTCTCGTTCGCATTGATGGGCTTTTAATGGGGGAAACGAACATTCTTCGAGGCCAGTCTAATGCTGAGTCCCTACAGCACTGCGAGTAAAGCTCTTAACCCCAGAATCAAGCTAATGAGCCTCAATCTCACTCACTCTCAATGCTTTCTGATTGAGATATGCTGGACTGACTCAGAAAATGAGGAAATCAAATGAAAGTGAACACTGCAAGAGTCCATTAGAAGCCCATGAGTCACATTAGAGACTGATAGATTCAGGTGCTTTTACATTAAGTCGCATGCTTTAGTGCTAAAATGCAGGCAGTCACAAGAAATTAATCTCTGGCTAAAAGAATTCCATTTGTTAAATTACATTTAAAGTACACTTATATAAAACTAAATACAGAGAATTTCAATCATTCAATAAATAAACAATAATTCAGATACTTCTCTCTATTGCGTCATTAAATTTTTAAATAACATCATGAAAACTTATTTCCCTTCTGAGAACAGTACTTTACAACAAGATAAGTTTAAAACAAGATAACAAGAAAAATATATATTCAATGAAAGGAATAAAGATTTAATAACAGAGCCATTAAAAAATCTCAGTCTGTAAAATGTAATGTCAGGCTCGTCTGCTTGTTAAGCTTGTCTCCTTCATTCACTCTGTCGCCTGTCCGTGTTTCTGCTAATTCCGCTCATCAGCCTTAGCTGCTTCTCGTTGCGTTAATTTTTCTGCTACTTAAGTTCCCTTATTTTGTCTTGTCTTTGTGAGTTATTGTTCGGCCACAGCATTTCACAGATGTACAACTCTAGCTCTCCCTCTCGTTGCCTGTTTTGTCTTGTTTTTGTCTAGTCCGTGTGGATTGCTGGACTCGCGGTGGGCTGACCGCTCGGACTCCACCTACACCCCCTTGAAGGAGCGGAGCACCAGCCACCTTTCGTTAGCTTTTTGTGCTCCATAGCCTTGCCTTAGTTCTGTTTTTGGACTGGGACCTGTTCCTCCTGTTCTGTTGAACAGCTGTTTTGTTTTGCCCCTTCAAGTAATTAAAGAGTCTTGGTACCGATTCCCTCGCTTCTGGGTCCTCCTTACTGCCTACACAAGACATGTAACCTACACTACCCTGAATAATAAATTACAGTCTTAACATGTTTTAAATTATTTTTATTAAAACAATGCATACAAACAAGAGCTGAACATTTAGGCTTAACATTTATATTGAATATCTGAAGCATGCGGTAAATATATATATATATATATATATATATATATATATATATATATATATATATATATATATATATATATATATATATATATAATGGTATACTTTTTCTTCTGTATTTATATGTCAAAATAACTGTTTCTGAACTTATTCACATAACAGATACATTAGCAGACATTACATTTTAAGGACATTTATGGGGCATTTTTTGTTTAACCGTTGATTTTCTTTTTAAGGGATTTTTTTTTTCCCACAAAAAAAATGGCACACAAAAAATAAAAAAAAAAATATATATTATCATATGAACTCAAACTTATAAAGTGCAATTGCAGATAACATTTCTACACAATTTACAAATAAATTAAAAACATAAAATTTGCTTTCACAAAACAGTTCCATTTGACTTGAATGAATTAAAAACAGTAATAATAGTAATTCTTTACAAGCATCTTCTCTTCCTCCTGCTCTATGATTGCATACTTACTTTGTTCCCTCCTCAATACTTACCAAAGCTGAGGATTCCCCTAGTACCTACTTGTTTTTTTTAAACCACTATCACTGTAACCACTTTATCGTGACACTCTGTAACTCTACTCTGGTGTGCAATAAACCTTCTTAACCATATCTCATTGTCTGAGCTTGTATTGTCACACCAGAATCGTGACACTAGCTTTCAATATCATTTATGTTAATACTCATTCAATCATTCATCTTCATGTCGGCTTTCTTCCCTTTCGGGGTCGCCACAGCGGAATGAACCACCAACTCTCTGGCATATGTTTTACGCAGCGGATGCCCTTACAGCCGCATCCCATCACTGGGAAATTATGTTAATATATTTAAAAAAAAATGTTACTTTAAAGTCTTGTTTTTTCTTTTTTTCATTTATTGTCTATATGAGTCTCCAAAAGGATCAAAACTTTTTGTACATGAACTATGATCTATGCGTTGAGCAACATAAAATCATGATTAACTTTAAGTAAAGTTGATGTATGAAAAGTTGTTGTTCATATGCATTTTGTAAGATTGTAATCTGTAGCTTATATATTTATTGGAATGAAACCATTGGAAACTATATTTGTTTCTTATAACTTGCCCTTCATTTAAAATAAAATAAATAAATAAATAAATGGAACCTTGCTCTGTCCCGTAACGAGTCCCATAACAGTTTCCAGTTCCCAAGTGACATTTTAACTTCTATATTCCACAACACATAACTATTAAGACAAATTGAATTAATTGTTGATTATATTTAAAAAGTGACAGAATATTTAACTGAACTCATTCGACAAATAAGCGTGTAAAAAATTTCCAATGATGAGAGGCTGAGTGAAGGACTTATTGAATCAGTGAAGTACAAAAGATGGATTCACTCCGAAATTAGATGAGAAAATCTCTTTACAAGGCAGAGATTAATTCAATCACTCTATTGATTTAAAAAAAAGATGCCAATGATTCATTTGTTCAACAGCCTCAGTCAATGCTATTGATTTGTGTATGAATGGATCAACCTTCTTATGTAAGGTTGAGTCATTCATTCAAAAAGTTTTTCAAAGCAACTCTAAGCAACAGAGGTTGGAAGCAAGAGATTAGTTTAGTTAGTTATAGCTCATTAACAGTATTTGAGTGCAATCAAACATAGTATAGTACATATAGTACTTACTCATGTAAAAATTACATGTAACAAACATGTATTAAAAATGTGTGTCCTTCGTGCAGTTTACCAAAACATCTGATCCAATTGGTTACAATGTCCCTCTTTTGTAAACATTTTGACAATAAGGGTTTTACTGTAGTATATGAATAAGATACACTCATTACACCTAAACACTGCTACTTTAAATTCATTTTAAATAAACATAATGCATCACCTCTTCAATATCCACTGTGAAATATTTAACCATGTTGGGAAGTCACTTTGAGGTGCTTTCTTTGATGACTAATAGTGATCTATATTAGTGATACTAATCATTTTTTTTTAACTACAGTTCTTTTTAAACTCAGTTGCTGGCTAAAGCAACAAACTCAAACTTTACAGTAAATAACCTGAAGTGTTCTCTAGAGGAGATTCTAGAGAACAACTAAAACAATTGATCATATTTAAACCCATACCATATTTCAAGCCATGACTTATTTAAACTGCAATCCCATAGCTGTAAATTTTCCTGTTTTGGCCAGGAAGCTAATTTACCCTCCTTTCACGTCCTCCTCCAATTTAAATATTTTATTGTAATTTTCATGTGTAAAACAGGGTTCTCAAGCCTTTAATGTACTGTATTTGATACACAAATTTAACCATTTTGGCACACCACACTTCCGATAATGAACACACAGATAATATGATGCTAAGCTTTACCACTATATTTTAATAGCATTCCAGTACTAGAAGAGACACCAAAACATACAGTGTACAGTTTTTTATGCTGTATAATGCCAGTGATTAAAAGTTGAAGTATAAAGGATGTGTATCCTTTATCATTCTTTTTGTTGTTATTTAAAGATTGGTGCGTAATAACATTTTTTTTTAAGTGCATAGGTCTTTAAAGGAGTAGTGTTTGAATTTGGAAGACATAATTCCAATAATATTTACAGGTGTTTTATACAAGAAAAAATCCCTTATTTGGCAGCGACATTTGTTTTTTTTTTTTATCCAAAACTAGACAGGTAAGAGCTAATCCCAAGAGCTAACCCCAACTAACTCGATCTTCTCAAATAAAGTAAGTCACCCAATCTTTTGCCCTGATGCCCAAGTCAATCGACTTTCCAATAACACCAACTCAATCAATCTTTTACTGAGACTCATGTTGTCAATTTGATGTCTGGCATCACACATTGATTTGGGAGGTGTTTAACATCAGTTGAGTGTTGCTGTGACCTGTACTTGTTATCAACATCATGACAGCTATGAGGGTGAGGAAGTAACACTAATCTTTGTTATAATGTTCTATTAAATTATTCTATAGTGTCTTTGTATTTTAACAAATGCAGAGATACAATGAGCCCAGAGTTAAATTTGCTTATGAATCAAGCTACAGAGCTTTAGTTATGTTGGCCAGAATTCCACAGTTAATTTCGTACAATTGTAATGAACATTTTTAGATTTTTTTTTTAGAATATAAAAAGATTTGTATACAAGTAGACTAGATCAAAGATCTCTAAAAAGCTGAATGAACTGAAAACTTAAGTTCAGTTCAGTATTGTGAAAGTGACCCATACCCAGAATTTGTGCTCTGCATTTAACCCATCCAGTGAACACACACAGCAGTGACCAAACACACTGTGAACACACACCCGGAGCAGTGGGCAGCCATGGCTGCGGCGCCCGGGGACCTGTCGGGGAACTGGTGTCTTGCTTGAGGGCTCCACAGCTGTGGTTGTTGATGATGGGAGAGTATTTCATCGCTCACATTACCTTCATCTCGGTGGATCTGGGGATCGAACTGGGACCCCAAGTCCCCAAGTCAGATCACAAGTCAATCTCCGTATCCACCGGACCACAACAGCTCCCCCAATTGTAAAGAACTTGTTGTGCTCATTTCATGTGCCCTTCAAAAAACTTGCACCTTTTCACACTGCATGTATACGTGGTAGAGTGCATCCATTGCAGAGTTTAAGCACGAGTAGCACACAGTTCAACTGCAGAATTTAGTTCTTTTAATGTTCATGCGTAATACTAACATATATCTTAAGTGAAAATATAGTTCCAAAATGTATAAAAAGCACATTTTGCACACCAACACAAAATATTAATGACTGTAAATTATTGTTGAGGAATGATAAATGAGCCCATGGAGAACACCTGGGGAGAACGTGTTCAATCATTGATGAGAAGAACCTTGTGAAGAACATTATTTCAACATTTATCTTCCTGAAGACTTGTCAAGAAGCTTTAGCAGAAATATGTAAGTGTAACAGTTGCTGACTCTAGCGTGTGGGTAAAGTCAATCCTGGAGGGCCACAGCCCCTGCTTGTTTTGTTCCAACCCTGTTTCAAGAGACACAAGTAGCTTTAAACATACCAGGGGGGCTTAATTAGTGCTATGAGTTATGTTGGATGAATATTTAAGCTAAATTGCTACCTCAAGATGACATTACAATAGAATTTTAAAAAGAATTGGCTTTAATTTCTGGAGAAAGGTTAATGCCATGTATTTTACTTTAAAGCGACTGAAACTGTCTGTGAATTCTGCCAGTTTGTGAGTTTTGTGGCAGTGTGTCAAAAATAGAGCAGATGCTGAAATGATCACTCCTGGAACAGACTTCAACACTGCCCAAGCGTGCGGTGTGAACGTTCTGATCCATTAAGTTGTGTGCCAGAAAAATCACACAATACACAACCCACAAGATTCAGTATGAAACTTGTTTTAGGAACTCTACCAAACTGAGCTATCTACAATGCATTTGCTTTTATATGTTCATCTTTCTACACCCTGACTGATGAGTGTGAAACATAATACTGAGCTATTTTTCAGTTGGTTATGGATTGTTTTAACTGTTACACAAGAACAAACAATGTTTTGTGCTAAAATCTTTGAGAAGCATTTCCTGTCATAAAAACATTGAGTACCTGAATATATACCACAGATATCACATCAGGACCCAACCATGTTCTATAAATAATTTCAGAGTCCCACTACAGAGAAACACATTGTTTACTTGCACAGTGTCCTGAAAAAATAATACAGACCTGAAAGCTATTATTGTATAAATAAGAAGTAAACAACTTGTGTATAGGTGACATCAAAAGTAATGTGCACAGGACCAGGAAGGGAAGAAGTTATCTATTTGTTTATTCTTTCCTTAGATTGGTTTGTGTGATGTTTTATAACTTGTGTGAGGAGCTTGTTGAAAATGAAGCCAACAAATTAAAAGAGTATGTAAAAGTGTAAAATACATCAGCACTCTTCTTAGTAAATAAGCAAGCCACTAGTCAGGGCTTACAACTGGTTCAAGGACCTAAACTCAAAACCAGAAATGCACAAAATGTGTATTTAAACAAAACAAAGACAAAACTAAATGAAACCTTACTTAGACTGTTCCAAACAGTAATGGAATTTTGAAACGAAGAATAACTGATGTACACCAAAGTTTTATCAATCACTTTAAAATTGGAAGCAGCCAATTAGTAACTGAAAACTACACAAAAGACACTGCTCTAAAAGATCTGTGTACTGTCTGTCTTCCCTTTAGCTTGATTGGGCCATCTGTCAATAGAGGAAAATTGGTCCTGATATGCTTGGTATATAAACAACCACAAAGTTGGATTTTGTTCAATGGCCAGATGTATGCTAATAAGACATGTTGAAATTATGACTCACCTAAAAAAAAAAATTCTGAATTTGATTTGATAGATTTTTGATGTAAGAACATATGTTGCATTCAAGCTGTTTTCTTATGTGAGGTAATTTACAAATTAGAAAATCTCACTAGGTATTTTATGTCTTCTAACAATGTATCCTACCTCACCAGATTTTCCTACCAAATATTCTCAGGCTCAGACATCACATCCAAGGACCAATAGCAATAGTTACATGCCCAGATACATGGCGCTATGTGAGTGAATTGGGATTAGTTTCTGGGAGGGTCTTTAATAAAGTTATCAAGCATTACCTATCATATAAGTAATAACTATAGTTCCGTGTTAATTAGGAACTATCAACATGAAAAGGCAAATTTAAATTGCATTGGTCTATATTTTAAAAGATCCGAATTCTGGTAAAGAACAGTTGGATGAGATGAAACTTGTCTAAAAATCTTACCTCACATTCGAGTAGCAGTTTATTTTTGTGAAGCCTGTTCTACCTCACAACCTCTGCACAGAAGAGTACCAAACTAAGCACAATCAACATTAAGAGCAGCCTGAACTGAATGTATGTGTTTGAAACTTTAATTATATGTTCAAGCAAAATTATCATGTGAGTTGTAGTATTTGTGTGTGAGTCTTGGGCCACATGCTGGCAAGGTGATTAGCACCAGCCAAGCTCAGCGAGGCCCCCTTTGTGAGCCCACGTAGGAGTTGATCGCTTAGGGCCATTCTTATTCTCTCTGTGTTTGTGTGTGGATGTTTTAATCCGGGTTCCCAGGTTTTTTCCCCCACAACATAAAAAGAAGTAAATTGGATCCCCTATTTTGCCACAAAACTAGGCTAAACTACTTTTTTTACAACAAAAAAAAAAAAAACCTTTTGCCCACAAATTAAGAAAGAATAATTGTCTCTTTAGATTTAAAAAAGAACTCTATAATTCAGTATAGGGTAATTTTATTGCTACCCCATAGAATTGTCCAATAGGGATAAAGCCATGATGATGAATAAAAATTGAATGTAAAGCAATTGTAAAAAGCACTATATAAATACATTTTGATAGAGAGACAGACTGACTGACCGACCGACCAACCAACGAATTGATTGATTAATTGCTTTATATGCATAACTGTGTCAAAATATTATTAATAATGGATAATTAGAATAAAAGTGGAACCATATTTTTATTGAGGAACTCAAAAACAGAAAAATATAATAATGTTTCTTCTCAGAATGAGCCATTGGTGAATTTTCTGTTTGTTTTTAAGCGATCTTGCTAGTACAGAATTGGTGACTTAACAGCAAACCCCACCTTTATTCACTACAGCTTCCAGTGAATAGACAGTGAGCCCCTTTTACCTGGCAAATATGTTTTATTTGGCACTCGTGCTTTTGAAGAAATGCATTTTGGAGGGATGCACTTTGATGGACTGTAACAAGCTGATTTAATAATTATAAATCAACCTTTTTTCTTTAAATAAAAAAAAACACATTAAAACTACATTTCACATTATATACACAACAAATCCAGTTAAATGAGGAACATAATTTTTTTTTTAACCTAAAACCTTTAAACAAAAAAACAAAAAACTAACATATTTTCAAGGTGCACAAAGCCAACCTTTTAATCTCAATAGACCATAAACGAATACAATCTTACTAAAACGTCTTCTCTAAACACTAAGTGTTTTTTTTTTACAAAATACAGACATTCTTGTGATTTTGCAGAAAGCAAATAATCAGACAGTATTATCCTGGTAGAATATCTCTGCCGTGTCCCCTGTTTGACATGTCATCTTTTCGTACTACTGTCTGACAGCACGCTGTGTCTAATTGCTGTGCATTGTGCTCAAACTGACATGAAGGGGAATAAACTGTGCGTTCAGGAAATACAAACATGTTGGAAGCACAACCTTCACTTCTGACAATATTACAGCAGGGAAACCAACAGAAAAATGTCTGAAAAAAAAAAAGAACTTAACACAGTGCTTCATTTGTTCCTGCGGGGCAATCAGCAGTCCTGTGCTGATGAGATGCTCAGTGATTGGCGGACAGCACTCTAAAGTCTTATTGCGAGCTGCCTTATTTTTTCATGTGGAAAGCCTCATTTAAGGTGTCAAACTTGAATTTAATTTCAAAGCGTAAATATAAACCCCAAATTAGTTTTTGTTTCAGGGATGTAAAAACACTGCAAGAGGCTTACAATTCAAATATTTGTCAACACCAACAAAGGAAATGAGATCAAGTCACACTGCCAAACATTAATATTCACAACTATCATCAAGCAGACAGTTTCAGCTTTCAACTGCATTGATGGAAAGGTCTACAGAGATGCCTCAGAAATCTATTGATCTATGAAAGGAGCTGGTTCGTTTAGAGATCTGAGCAGCCCTTTAATTGCCTGTTTAATAAAAAAGGAAAAGAAAATGTCATAGAGATGATATGGCAGCAACAGGGATGGAAGCACAACTAATTCGGAGTAATTGAGAAGTAAGGCCATGTCTCAAATTCAGTGTATAAATTAATTAAGTCTACTATTTGAAAATGCTTTTAACCAAGCAAGGATAAGGCAGTGTTTTGAATAAATACATTTTATGTAAGAGAAGATATGCATTTGGAATAATACTACTTGAAACATCCTTCTTATCAAGTTATTTGTGTTTATATTTTAAGAAAAAACTCTTTCAATAAATTACAATAATCTGTAATACAATAACTGACAAACACAAAAATGTGCTACTTTAAGCTGCGTTTAAATTTCCAGTTAGTTAATCAAAAATAATAAATGAATGAATGATAAAAAGGATGAAAAGGATTCTTATCTACATAAAGCCAAAACAAACTTATTTAGGGCTGAGAAGTTTTTTCAATCTTTTTAGGAACAGGTCAAACGAAGTTTGTTAGTGTTCATTTCAAACACTTTACACTTCTCTGCCACTGATCTTTGTTTTTTGAGTTATATTCTTAACTTTTTATGACCTCTACACTTCCTTTCCATCAATCTTGGATGAGTAAAATCACCTTTGAATGACCCAGAAAAACAGGAGTAGGGAAAAAATCTACTTGTTTTCAGTGTTTATCCCTGAATCTGGAGTGTGAGCCTCACTAACAACAGCTTAGCGGTCCTGGATGGTGGATTTTTACTGACTGGCAGAGGAAAATAAATATTTCATGAGTTTAAATGAATACTTTAAACGGGTTTTTCCAAACCCTGCTCTAAAGGGAAGATGAGGACAAATTTAGGATGACCTAACTGTGGCATTTTTAAAATTCACAATGTTTTACATCGATATTAAATAAAAGTAAAAAGAGACGCTAAAGGAGGAGAAAAGAATAGAGGAAATGCAAATTGTATTGAAAGTAATACGCCTTGGCAAGCTTAAACTAATACAAACACTGAAAATTATAAAACTGTGGTGTGATGCATTGCACAATTAGTGTCATAGACCATTGTTTTGACCAAACACCAAAGAAAATAGCAGTTTTAGGATATTCTGAAAATCTTAGCAATTTTGTTGGCTTACAATATAGTACATAGACAAACATAACATTAAAGTTTTAGACAATAGTTTTGTTTTTGATATATTCTTTATCCAACCCACCCCTCAAAATAATGTTAATACATCTTCAAAGGTTTTCAGACTAGACTGTAGCAGACTATTTATATACAACGGACAATAGAATGTGTTTATATACAGTTTCGATACATTTTGAATTATATCGGTACTATATCATAATGCATCCCATCAATAATCAAAACAAGTTTATCCAAACAAGACTCCTTTTACTAGTTTTTACTATTTTACTATTCTTTTTTACTATATTCATGCAATAGCGTTACAGTGGAAGTTTTTCAAATAACATAGAAAAAATTAATCTAAAAAAAAATAATAATTAAATAAATAATATGGATTGTTTTCGCTTAAACTTTTGACAATTATGGTGGAACCGGCCACTGGCTTCAAAATGAATATACTGGATCAATAATCTATGTAGAATCAGTAAATACCTGTTTAAATGGTTAAAATTCAAAGAAAAACAAAAAAAAAACACCTAACAACTATAGTTATTACATGGTAAAAATAAACCATGAAAAAATAATTTTTTTATGTGTTAGAATGCACAGCACATACGCGATTCTCATTCATCTCTCTAGTGTATTTGCCCAAGGCTCATTTACAGCCACTGCAAACAACACTGTTTCAATACTGAGTAAATAAGCGAGGGGGGAGAGTGAGAGAGAGTGAGAGAGAGAGCAAGAGAGCAAGAGAGAGAGACCAAGAGAGAGAGAGAGAGAGAGCGAGAGAGAGGCCTTAGCTTTTTTATTTCAGCTCAGAATGAGCTTATTTCCATTTTGCTGAACATCACAGTCAGTAGACACTTTAGATTAAGATAAAGCACTTTGAACTACTTTAACAATAGAAAAGAAACCTAGTTTACTCTGTTTTCATCAAGACCTTTAGTATGACATGAACAGTTCTATAATATCAAAAGCCATCTCTGGAAGGCTCCGCAATAGCTAAATGAGCGTCTGTCAGAACATGGAGGACCAGTCATGATCCCAGTTTTCTAAAATTATTTTATAAGTACCATAGTATCAAAATTACATTGCTTTTCGTATTTATTAAAAATAGAGATTCAAATATGAACGTTGCACCTTTTTTAGATTTGTGATAATATGCGCATAAAATAGAGGGGGTGATTTTCAAACAGAACAAAATGTATTAAAAGTTTTGAGTTGAATATATTATTTATTTGAACGTTACAGGAGTTTTATGTATTTCATGAAACGCCCGGGTCATATCAGTACAAGGAAGGAAGGAAGAAAAACAGCTCATATGTTAATACAAATATATACAGGTATTCTATTATTTGTTCTATTATGTACCATCATCTGCATCTGATGTTTTGTTTAAGCCAAGAAATCCAACGAGAAAATGTACCCATGAATCAAATAGTGCTTCTCTTCTTTTAGAAATCACATTTGGCTCACTAAGAAATGCGATCAAAGTGGTCCGCTAGACCTCTCAACTTTCATATAACTGAAAACATGTCCTGTCTCAATCTTTTATCGAAGTCATCTGGTTCTTTATAACTCAATCCGTTATCACCAGACAGTAATGCATTCTACTCATTATCCATCATGATCCTGATTACTGGATAATTACCCATTTCTCCTTTTACTTCATTGTTAATAATCAGTCTGGTTTCCTGTCCAGACACCCAGCAAGCCAACCTTTTGAGTTTTCTGCTCACAGACTGGATATTAAAAAAGCCTGTGTTAGACACGAGAAGAATCACTAAATAATGAAGAATGCATTCAGTCTGAAATAGACGATGGAAAAGAGAGAAACAGAAAGGGAATAAGATTAAGTGCGAACTGTGCAAATAAAACAGAGAGAGAGAGAGGGGGGGGGGTCATCTGCATATCAATAAAGGACAATCTGCATCTTGCATTAGACATTAATAATTAAACAAAATAATTGAAATGAAAATACATATTTTTAAACAATCAATATTTTTAATACAAGGTCTATAATTAATCAAATAAAGGAAAAAATATAGTGCTCATGCTTGTTAACAAAAACAAGCACATTTTTAGCACCTCATCCTCATTCTTATTTTTTTTCCCTTTCATTAAAAATAAAAGACATACTGGATTTCATAATTGTAGGCTTGTATTCAGTAGACTCTGATTGTATCTGATGTTAAGTGGTTATTTGTGCTCTTTGTTCCTTTATCAACCTTGATTGTTGTGTTTGTTCTTGTTTGATAGTCAAATATTTTAGAAAAAAAAATAAAATGTTTCTCTAATCCTACCCAACCGCCATGACATCATGTTTTATTATGTGTCATCAGTAGTTACTCAATTGTATTGGAGATTTACAAACAACACATACATCACAGAACTCATATTCTTTCCTGGAAGAGGAAAATAATTGGCAATATTTTGCTACCAATTTTGGAGTTTTGTGTTTTGGCTTGTGTTCAACATTTAAATGTGTAAAGCAGTTTCATGGGCACAATAAAATATGTACTTAGTTGTGTTTATTTTCTAAACAAATCTTTGAAACAGATTTGTGGCTCTCCAAAAGTCAAATGGAAGGCAGTGGACGGGGGTAAATCAGCTAAAAATGAGATTTAAGCCTATTGTAGTTTATTAGTGTGATAAAACAGTAATATGGGTATGAAACAAATAAACATTATGTATATTAGATTAGCTTGTTAAATTTTTTTAATTATTTTATACATTTTTAAATATACAATTTTACAGTAGAAAAATATTACAAATTATCAAATTGTTAAAAAATATTACTTACAACAGAAGGCATTACTTAAAAAAAATCATCTTAATAATTACACCTTCACTCACTCAGAAACTGTTTAAGGTTAAAGAACATCATTCAAAATGACTCAAACAATTAAAATGAATGTATCTACATTCTGAAAGAACCTAAAGTTAATCAACATTTGTATCGATTAATCAAGAACTATAACCTTTTAAATGATAGCCTTAACACAAAAACATAAAACTGATTAGCACTTCAGTGATTTTATGATTTACCTCAAGTATGTTTTGACCATGCAAATAGTAATCTACCTCATGAATATTGCTTTGCTTATTAACCTCGGCTCTTCTAGAATATACAATTGACAACAGAAGCTAATCAAAGAGGATCGGTTTCCAGGGGTCCGTCTCTGTGCTCTTGGGCCCTCCGTGTTCAATTGTTATTCACACAAACATGATTTCATAAAGGAAAACGTGACCAGACAACTCTCCAGCACATTTAGCTTTCTCGTCACTGTTTAACAAACCATCCTAAATATGGGAACATAGATGCAAGTTAATTGTATTCAACTTTAAACCCTTTAGGCTTTGGAGCAGTTTTAACCTAATCTAATTAAAGGAAAACAAATCTAGTCACAAGTTTTAAGGAAAATCAGTTTTTGTTATGCAGTGTACCACATTGGAGTGATGAGGTGAGGGAAAATGGACAAACACCCTTAGGAATTCATCAATAAATTATAAATAAAACTAAACTAAACTAGCGAGAAGTGATCAAACACACGTGTCTAACAAAGCATGAGTTATAAGGAAGTCACATCATGAAAATATTTCCTTAGATTGGGTTGCGATGCGGTTTCAGATTGAGAAATATTGTTTCAAAGTCACATTTAACCTTCTTTAGGATTTCAGTGTTGATGTGAAGTAGATTAGAGTTAGCCTTTTTGTCATTGATTTCCATTTAGGTCTGAATCTCTTAAAGGATGTTGCTTTCTTGGTGGTGTTTAAACTAACCAGAAAATCTCACAAATAAATCGGCTCTCTCAGATGCCAGTTTGACCTTTCCATAGCATTCAAATGAAAGAGTGAAGGAAAAGGTCTTTTATCGGGTTTTAGAACACAGGCAGTACAGTGTCTGTCTCTTCTCAAAGTACAGAATTCTTATTTATTTGGTTGCTAAAAAAAAATGTGCTGCTGGTAATGCTAGAACTCACCGCAGTGATTGATATCGTCGATCCCTCATTTCTCATTAACTGATTGTCTGAAGTTTTTAGACTCGGCGGAACAGTACTAAAGTGGTTTAACAATTATGCCACTGTCACAATTAACAAGAGTACATTTTCAACTGCTCCTCTTTCTTCCGTGACCCCCCAAGGCTATATTCTTTGCCCAGTTCTTCTTTCTTTCTATCTATTGACTTTAAAGTCCATTATTGAGAAACATACACTTTCTTAAAAATCATATTCATTCAAGCAATCTGCAACTGTATCTACATGTTCTGTCAAACAGGCCAAATACACTAGACTCTAAAAAACTATTAAAAACTGTTAGACATTAAAATGTCTTAATTTGTTACAGAACTAATTTTGTTCCCCTCCATGTCAAACATATTCTCTGAACATTCAATGGAAATCATCTAAACCAGGGTTTCCCCGATTCCATTCTCCCGGAGAACCGCAGCCCTGCACATTTTAGTTGTATAGATAGTATACAACTAGTATACATAGTACTCTAGCTTTAAAAAATCAGTGAGGAACTTAATCACTGAGGTGATTCATGATGGTTGAACCAAAATTTGCAGGCTTCTGCCAATCCAGAACCGGATCTGGAGACCCCAGGTCTAAACAATCTTCTACGTAAACTTTTTAAAGGGAAGTTAAAGAGTTTTGGTCGACAAATGTACTTGTATTTATTTGAATAATTGCATGTAATTTAATTATTTTACTAATACTTTATTTAGATACATTAAAAGATAAATAAATAATTAATATTTTTTTGCGTTTGCATTGTTGAAGTTTAAAAGCTTGGTGTGCAACAAGGAAAAACTACAATCTATATATGGACTTCGAAAAGCATGAAACAAATCGTAACAGAAAGTTAGTTAAAAATGGCTAACGTGTGGTTTTATTGCAAGTTTGATAAACAAAGTGGAATCTTTCAAAAACTTTTTTTTTTACATAGGACTAGTGAAAAGTTACCCTGATTGAAGAATTACCATTCAAAAATTCATACAATTTCTGTAGATTACCATGTTATTCCCATTTTCAAAACATCACGATATTCAAACAACTGAAGATAAGATTCTGATTGAGTTCACAATTTCCCCTTTCAGCTACTATTTCCATGCGTATATCTAACTTTTCTCCATTAAAACTCATTTGCTCTTTAACTGTAACCTGAAGAGGAACAAGCAGTATTACTGCTGCTTTTAAAGCACTTTAGATTTTTTAGACAAGATGGGTTCTCTTGCTCTATCTACAGACACAATAAGAGCAGCGCTCGGATACATCGACCACCCAACAGAGCCGATAATTCCTTCCACAGTAAACCATTCCGAGTCCCAGTGGTGAAAGATTAAAGAGAGAGAGAGCGCATGTAAGAGTAGCGTGGAGAGAGACTTTCTTGAGTACCACTCTGAGAAATGAAGTAAACTCTTTTCAGCAACCAGCTTGATAGGAAAGTGAAACTCATGATACTATCCACATCAAGTGCTTCTCCATTATTGTATTGATCTGCTTCGCCTCTGCTTTCTGCTACTCATCCTGAAACCAGGTGGGAAGCGTGTACAAGCTCAGATGCAATTAGGGTGGAAAACTTGAGGTTTCAAAAGATTAATTGCACAGAGAGAGTCTTGGAATGTCCACTTGCATTTACTGCTACCATCCATCTTTAAAAAGGAATTTTGAATACTTTGGAGCACATAATTAAGTTAGAGGTTTCCTAATGAAGACTATCCACTTACATTGAGCACATATAAAGTATCAACAAACATAAATAACATCATATGATGTGACTAGAACCCCTTGTTTTAAAATCTGTTTACATTTGTCAGGACTTCCAATTTGATAAAGTTTATTTCAAAGGAAACTCTGCTGCCATTTTGATGATTTACAAAATCTATTTGATTTTTCACATTGGCCTTTGTCTGCTGCAGACTGTAACCTGAACAATTAAAGTTTTGTTTTAATGAAGAGATATATGAATTTGACCTTTTTTGGGGGGTCATTTTACACTTCCTGATGTGCACGGAGAGTAAAACAAATGCACATTGCAGCGTTGTTTAAAGAAAGGCCATAGGTTGTTGTGAATATGCAAGACTAAAAATGGTCAGCTATCCAATCATGAAGCAGGATAAATGTACTCACGATGGAAGTTGTCCCGTATCTGCAGTCATTTGGTAACTGCTCTCCCTTTGTGTGAAGTTAGTTTGTCGTTACAAGAAATGACTCAAATGTGCTATTCATAATAGGGCACAACAAAAGTATTGTTTTTCATTACCCTTGCCATGTGACACTCACAGTTGAAATTGTCCCATGGGATTTTCAAGCCTTGCATGCAGGCCCCCGTTGAATTATGGGGGTGTTGTGGTGCTTTAAAACATGAATTAGACAAGGACTTAACTGGCACACGGCCATGTGGAGATGTCTCAAAACCCAGTGTGTAAATGTATAGTCTACTTGAACCCACACTTGAGGTAACCCTCAAAATGTATTAATATTATATTTTATGTTTTGACCTATAAGGATGCAAAACATTTTTGACTTCTAGTGTATATATTTAAGCATAAACCTAATAAAGAGCAGCATTATAAAAACTTGATTTATCTGCGTAGCATCATTGCCATTTAAAACTTTTAAAACATGCAAATAAATATTGCCCACAAATATAAAACAATTATGAATTGATGATAATTCAAAGGCAGTGTATTTATTGCTATGTTTTTTATTTAAGATGAGACGGGGGACTAGCCAGAGGAAGACAATGATATCCAGCTAGGTTTCTAATATAAAGCAGTCTGAGAGAAACCCATAGCTAGGATCCAAACCAGACACTAAGACGTAGGAGAGTCAGTAAAAATAGTATGGGCCAGTTTGTCATTATATCTGGCACTGGATTAAATTATGTGGGCAAAACTTGGTTCGAGAAAATGGTGGCATTGATTAACCTTCCTCTTGCTTTCTGTTATCATCTATTGTATGTTGACCCATGTATTAGATCAGCTTTAAAACATATTAAAACATTACGCTATCATCTAATTTGTCTATTTTCTCTTTGTTACATTGCTTCCTTGTTCATTAAAATATTGAGCTTTTAAGCATGGGCTTGGATGGACATTTTTGTCTTTTACAAAATATTTATCTTGCATGAGACAGATAGCTCAGTTCACTGCAAGCAGCATCAGAGCCATATAAAACCATATAATTATTATAATAACTGGGTTGAAAATTACCTTGACATCACAGCATCATAATTTCAACCAGAGTATTTTATTTAGTAGTGAAAATTGATTGTTTTACTTAACCATTTAGGGAATAATTTTAAGGAAGCCAGAGCTGAGCCCAAAATAAAATTCTATCTGGAATATAATTTCTAAAATTCTTTATATACATACAGAGGTAGATACAGATCTCGAGTGCATTATGATGATAAATCTGTTAGTGAAAGACATTGAAAATAAGCTACTCATTTATTGATTGCCTCATCAAATCATATTCACTGAAGAGTAAGTTGAAGGAAAAAGTGTCATGGGAGAACTTGAAACAAAGAGTTACATTGAGTGTCAGGAAAATCCAACTACTGAACTTTGTTACCTTTATTCTTAAAAATAAGTAAATACAAAAATGAATCCACTATGGATGCCAAAGACAATTTTTGATAATCTCAAACTGCCACTCAAAATTAACAAATGCCACTCAAATAAACACGCTCTTGAATCATATTTGGAGTGCCATATCGCAATATAAATCTTCTCACAAAAACCATACTTTTTATCCACTCTTGTTTCCTGAGCCATGTTTGGAGGAGAGAAAAGAAAGCTCCGAACAGGACTCTCAATGGTAAACTCCTGACCACAGCAGCTAGTGTGAATATAGCATTAAGACTGTGGGTTCAGAAGTTTAGGGAGCTGGTAATTCCTTCTGCAGCATCAGGGACTGAACTGCTGCTTGAGGTTAGACCTATAATGCCTCTACGAGGAATACAAGTGCTTTTTTTGACAGGATGGTACTGTGATGTGGAAAATACACTAACACAGGCTTGGCTGGAACTGTATTTTTGAGATGCTGTGAGTCGAAGAATAGAAAAAAGTTGACCAGCTAAACTTGCTCCCTTTATGCCACAGACACACAGCAGGTGAGACTGGCAGGGAGGAAATTAAAAGTGCCACTTCACAGAAGACTGAAATGAACAAAGTGCTGAAGGAATCAGGTTTTCTGCAGAAAGCAATTGTTTACTGGTTTTAGCTTGTCTCGCTCGCTCGCAAAGTTTCTCTTTGCTGAGATAAAATACTGCGAGCCAATGCATGCTTATGGCCAGGTATGGACATCCCCCATACAAAAAAGTACCAATCTTAGTTTAACCTGATCAATCCAGAAACCCACAACCATTACTATTGTTTTTTTTTTTTTGCCTTTAGTTTAATTCACCTGTTGTTTATTTCCAGGCAACAGCAACTATCCAATGCATGAAAATAAACCAGGAAATTAAATACATAAAAAGTGAAAAGTCTTTTAGTTTTAGTTTATATTAAAAACAAATTTTAAGACATGACAAACAAGCAAAGTATGAATGTTTTCTTTGAAACAATTTGTCAGATAACAGTCCAAAGGTAAAATGCATTGGAGTTAGCTGGTCTGTGATCTAATTAAATGGGTTTCTTGGAACACAATGCTTGGCAGCACTGCGAGTTCAGATGGCAGAGCAATCGAACAGAACCAGACCAGAAAATTAAAAAGTGTCAACTTTGATTTCTTGCAGACTTAAATGACAGTTAATAGTTTCCACATCAAACTGCTGCTGTTTTTTGGAGGCACAAAACAAACGTAAAATAAACACAACAAGAGCAATAAAGACCTGTGCTGTTATGCGATATTGATTATAGAGAGAAATGCCACTACGGCTCATTGATTTGCTCTCTCTTCAGCTATTAATCATGCATAAGGGACTGTACTCTCGCCTGCATCTAAACTGTCATAAATCCTCTTTCTTAAGTTTCCAGTCAACATTTAATTATCACTTAAATCCTGGTCAATGTTAAAGTTCATTGCTCAAACAAAAAAAATGGCACCATTTCCCCTTTTGAAAGCTTAAGGCCAAAATCTTTACACAAGTATTCTCCTTAATTTGAAAAAGAAAAATTCAATTTGGCATATAATTTGGCTTAAATATATAGTTTCACTGCATATATTGAGTTGTTCAGTTCATTTTAACGTGTGACCTCTTAAACAGCTTGACAAACCTAAATAGAAGAAACATCTAACAAATGAAATAAATATACAAATTAAACCAGCAATCAAATTACCTTCATTGTCTTTAATAGTGAAGTTGGGGTTAGAAGGAGCTTCTCCAGGGAAAGAGTATGAAAACCCTTTTCCATTTGCAAAATCATCTTTGTCCACAGCAGTGATTGTCTGAATGACCTGGAATAATGAAATGAATAAAGGAAATTATCAGTCACACAGAATTACACAATAAGTCAACTGTGCATCTTATCTACATATTTTAAGTTCAACCTGATGATCCATGACTTAAAGGAACACTGCACTTAGAAATAGGATCATCCTCCAATTACCCCGGAGTTAATAAGTGGAGTCTTCCCATTTTGGATTCAATTCTAATGTCCTCTAACTTTAGCAGTTACCTCAGCTTTGCATAGGTAATAGACCAGACGCATTTAGATGCAAAATAGTAAGAGTTCCAAGGTTTGTTTCCCATTTAAAACTTTACACATCTCTTGTATTATAATTACATTAAGTTCAACGATCAACCTTCAGTCAAAAGTTCAAATTTTCTTGGATGATACACTGGTGACACACAGTAAAAAAGGCTATCAAAAAGAGAGTGGTAGAAAATACCTGAATATCCCTCTATTTTAAAATATTATTTGATAATAAATATTTTTGTAAGCCATTTTGTCTTTAATAATATGTAAATTCACTGCAAAATAAATTTGGAGAGATAAGCTAAGAAAGAAAAAACAAGTCTCTGGATTGAACCAGTAAGCACCTGGGTTTCCAAGTAATGCTTACTTCCTGCTAAACTACAAGCAATTAGACATTTTTATCCAGAATAAATTAAATATTTTATTGTATTCACTGCAAAAAATGAATTTTAAGCAAAGATGAAAATGCTTAAAATTAGATTGAAAATCTTGATTTTCTTATTTTTGGAAGAATTTTCTAATTTAAACCTTTTGGGTATAGATTACTTTGCTTATTTTGAGAAAATAACACTTATATTTTCTTGAGGAGAAAAAAAATCTTATTCTGGTCATTTATTTTCTTGAATTAAGAAACTATGTGAAACAAGTTGCCGATTTTGCCACTGATCTTAAAACAAGAATCTTAAAATAAGGATTTTTGACTCAGCATATTCTTATATCAAGAATGTTACTGATATTTTATTTAAAGAAATCAATATTAAATACTGGTAAAAACGTTAATCTTGAAACAAGAAAAAAAATCTTAAATCTAGTTCTAGTCTAGATCAAGTAAAGGTAAGAGCATTTGATTTTTTTAAATAAGATTAAAATCTTAATACCCGTCCAGTTGTGAACTAACTTTGATGGAAGAGATTTGTACTTCAAAAAAGCACTATTGAAATAAGAAAAAAAAACTCAAATATAGATAAACTCTTCCTAGATCAAGCAAAAGATTCTGCTAATGGGGCGAGCACATTTCAGTTGGTGAGAATTCTTAAAATTAGCAAAAACTTCTAGCTGGTAACATAAGCTGTTGGATCTTAAAAAAAATACAAAAACTCTCAAAACAAGTCTTTCCAAGCTGAAAAATGCATTGAAACTAGAATATTCCAACTTGTATCTAGTCACTAGTGGTCTTAAAACTAGTCAATCTGTCTTAAAACAAGAATGTTTTCTCTTTTAGTTTTATACACGGATAGCGTAGCGGTCAGAGCACTGACATGTGGCGCTGAAACCTCTGCTGATGGGGGTTCGAATCCAGCTCTGGTCCTTCACTGATGTTCTCCCCAGAACTCTACTAAGTGTTCTTCCGCTCTCCTATCTGAATTGTCTGATCTAAAAATGCATCAATAGGCCTATATAATATAATTATTTAAAATTAAAATTGTAAGCTAGAATTTCTAGTTTTAAGAACCCATATTCTACTTTAAGAACTAAAATTAAGCACAAACTTTCTTAATTTAAGGTCGTATATACTTATTTTAATTCTACATTTTCTAAGTTAGTCTTAAATAAAAGAGAAAACATCCTAGTTTTAAGACAGATTGTCTAGTTTTAAGACCACTAGAGACTAGATACAAGTTGAAATATTCTAGTTTCAGTGCAGTTTTACAACTTGTAAAGTCTTGTTTTGAGAGTTTTTGTCTATTTATCAGCTAGACTTTTTTTTCTAATTTTAAGAAATTTTGCCAAGTCAAATTTGCTTACCCCATTGGCAGATTTTGTTGCTTGATATAGGAAGTTTAACTTCATTTGAGTTTTTTTTTTCTTGTTCCAAGAGTTCATTTTTTGCAGTGTATTCTAGACTTCAATACAACAAGTCATTTAACCAGGTGAAAAACGATACCCAGCTGGCGTGCATATACACCTGCCTGGTAAGTGGAGAAAATAAAGATTGCACTCAGTCAGCAGGTAACAATGCAACACAAGTTTCAAAATGAAAAGGGAGGGGAGGGGGGGGGGCATTTGTAGAGCATAGAGCATTTGTCCTGTTATTTTTTTATAGATTTCTTAAACTATTTGGCTAGGAATATTTCTTAACTTGTGACTTTATAATAAAGGACCTGTTATCATTTTTTCCCCAGGTGAACATGTGATGACAGTCATAAAGTAACAGTATACGCTGAGTGTTTGCATGGAAGAGTGAAAGTTTATACTGAGGAGATTATTGATCATTGACTTGACATTGATTTTAAAAAAGTAGTTTATGTTCATGGGAACTTTTTCCAAGTTAGGTTATCTCATTATTATAAAACGTGTTCAAAGAAAAAACAAAAGGATCAATAATGAAGCAAACTGTGAGTGATGAAGGAGATTAAATGATGACTACTTGTTTATTTTGGTGTAATTATTTATTTATTAATGATTCATACACTATATACAGCAGTATAACTAAGCAGTGCTCAAGTTATGTAGTAGTTTATTCAGGAACAAGTTAAGGAACAGAGCTTTATTGGTGCTCAGTCTTTAATGAAATTATAGTTGTTAACTGCCTGATAATGATATTAGAGAAATCGATCTAAAAATGTTTAATGGAATCGTTTACATTATGAAATCAAAATATTTATAGGGAAACCAGGAATACTGCCTCTAGAAATATGTTTTGATTTTTTTAGCTTCAATACTTAAATGCTTATTTTCTTAAAATAAATAAATAAATGTACATTGTACATTTTAGGTTAACTACATTAAAATTTTACGCTTTCCCTTGATTTTTCTCTTGGGAGAAAAATCTTTTAGAACAGATGATAGCATTTCTGTGTGTTTAAGAGGCATTTCCATGCAGAATAGAGGCTCTTGAGAAAACAGTGGGGAATGTATTTAAATAGATACATAAATAAACATGTAAACTTTACATATATTTGACATATATAGACTTATATCTAACAAATAAAATATCTGGTAGGTGTAGTAAAATATAAATATGGATTAAATACTATCATTTTAATAATACACTGATTACTGTTCAAATTAACATTTCAAAAACATTGATGACAAAAATCCTTTAAAACTCAGTCAATATTTAAAAAAATGTTTGGCACTGCCACTGTTTGGTATGTTCAGTAACCTGTTTTACATGTTTGATTAAAATGAAGTGAGTTAGAACAACCTAAGATCACAACTGTTATATAAGAGAAATTAATGGGGATTACACAAATCGGATCAGATATATCGGATTTAAATGCTTGAACCTTTTAAACTTGACCTCGGATGAAAAAAGAGACTAAAATGCCATGTTTGGATTGACACCTGTATTTCCATGAGCAGATGTTTATATTGTGACTGGTTTGTTATTCAAGTGAGCAAATAATTAGTTGAGATTAGTTCTCTCTTTTATTGGACAACTCAGCTGTCAATCACTGTCAATCTCTGAAGCTGGGATGGAAGAAGGACCATAGTTTTGGCTTGTTATGACTCTTTGATGAAAACTGCAATTGAGTTTGTCAGTTAATTTTTCATCTCTAAGTGAACTGGCGGCTTCAAAAATCTTTACTGGTATCTCAGCATCAAGAAATCTGTGCACTGTATGCACAGCTGGTAACAAACAGCTGGTTTGTTAGCAAGAGTCACCGTGGCAACCCGCTAAGCACTTACTTCCTGGAGAGTGCTCCATTATGAGTAGTGCTTCCCAGAGCTGTGCTCCCCACCAAGAGTGAAAACTTCTAAATAGAAAACTCCAGACTCAAGGAGGTCTTAATTGGTTTGCTCATGTGAAGAGAGAGAGAGCCTGTCAGTGGTTTCACTGTTTGTTCATAGCTGTGTACCATCGGGGATAAGGCCACATTGAGTGTTGTTTTGATGAACAGATACAGGGCTTTCTCTTCTCTAGTAAATAATAGACAATTTCTAAGCAACATTGTTCAAATGCTCACAGTCCTAGTAGGCAGTGGCTTGCATTTGAAGCATCAGCAATAACCACACAGTAAAATCTAGAAAGTTACATTTACTCGGTTCAGCATCTATTTCATTGTGCTCTATACAGATTTTTTCATTGAGAAGAGAGCAAAATAGTATTGAGGTTTTTTTAAACACATACATTAATTACAAAAACTCACATATATTTTAACTTTTAGCGTTATTTGTACTTTATTAAAAGTGAATTTAGTCCTACTCTCAAGTTCATTTTATAGTCAAGATTTTATTGTGTAGCAATATCTAGTATTACCTACTGATATATATATATATATATATATATATATATATATATATATATATATATATATATATATATATATATATATATATATATATATACAGCAATAACTAGTATTTGCACTAGTATTTGCTACAGATTAAAGCTATTCTTTAAAGAGCCACTATTGTAGATTTTTAAAAACAGCGTTTAGGTCACGATAAGGGACATCTGGTTTGAGTGCCCAGTGTGTCTTGTTATAGCCTTTAAAAAGAAAGAGTTAACCTGCTGTGGGTGAAACGAATCACAACCAGAAACTAAACTATGTGACGCGATGAAACAAAACAGAAGTGTGATGTGTTCTGGTGTGTGGATTGTGGATTGTGTTTGATTAATCTTGCACTCTTCTCATTTTGTGCAGTATAAAATCACAAAAGCCTTGGGTCTCTATCACCACAGGTTTGAATTGCATATATAGTCAGAATTTTGGACACAGAGACTCATTTCCCAGTTAGGTAAACATGTTATCTAAGCGCATGTCATTAAAGGTGCCATATGATGATATCATTAATTTTCTGACACTCCTGTTAGTTCACACATGTTTGAGCAATCCTTTATTCATTTTTTGTGAGCTGAAAACAGCTAGTTTTCCTTATACACACCCTTTTTCCTTATCCCCGCCCAAGCCTGAACCACTTGTCATTCATATGAGTCATTAGTTTGAACCAGAAGTGTTAGAACAGCAGACCGGCGCTGGATAATACAATGCTCTCACGCCAGGCGTTTTTCCAACTGTCCAGTGTTCATTGATTTGGAGATCCAACCAGTAAGTGTTTTTTTTTTACTTGCCAATGAGCACGTGAATCACAAAAAAAAAATCTGGAACATTAGAGAGTCACATTAGAGAGGTGCTTCTTACGTGCTAGTACCATACCAGCATTAGGTTGCTACCACCATTAACAGACTTTTCTGGAACATTAGGGGGTCGTGTCACAGCAACAGCCCAGAGACGTCATCAAAACCATGATAAGTTGTGATGAGGTGTCAGCTTGGTGAGTGAGATTTGCTCCTAACATGCCTGTACTGTCCAACATTAAATTACCACGACAACCACAGGAATCACAAATGGACTTTTTTGGTACATTGCAAGATATTGTCACATCAACGGTCTGGTGACGTGGCTTAACATGTTTATGAAGTCATGAAGATGTACCAGTTTTGTCTCAGAAACGTGCTCTTCACGTACAAGAAACGTTCTATTTTTACGTCACCACGACGACCTCATGAATCACACATGGACTTGTCTGGTACATTTACAGACACGTCACAGCAACAGTCCAGTAACATCCTCAAAATGTGATAGAAAAGTCATGATGGAATGCTAAGTGGGCCGCGAAGATGTGCTCCTCACATACAAGCAACGTCATAACGGTATGTCCTCACCACGACCACGGGATTCACAAACATATGTCGCAGCTAGGTGACATGGTACGTCCTAGGAACGAAAATGGTCTAGTCCAAAAACGTTGTCATAACACTTTGTTAGCTAGGAGGACACATAACAATGTCACAATCTTGAAAGTTCACCTTCTCTCCCTCAATCTCAATCTCTCTCTCTCTCTCTCTCTCTCTCACAAGGCAGAAGAGTTTTACATGGATTCAACATAATACCATAAAATACTAAAGTAAAATACTCATTATTACTAATACTAAAAATTATTTAAAATTCATATCACAAGTAAATTATTTATTTTTATTTTGTTACATTTTTTAAGAGTTTTTGACCGTATTACATTGAGTCAATGAAAAAAAAAGTTTGTTGAATATAATTTGGGAGGACAAAGTTGATTCAACGTCATTTCTTTGGAACTTTTTGCTTAACAATTGTAAGTAAACATATATTTTTTTAGAATGTGGATGGATGTTTTTTTTTTTTTTTAATCGAATTTTTTTTAGAATAATTTTTGTCATATTATTTTGCTATTGCTTGTATTATTCATTGTGGAATAAAAATATTTGTGTATACCAAAGGTTTTGACTGGTGGTGTACCTCTTCAAAAGGATCAGAATGTACACCAGAACATACCTTTTCAAACACAAGCTGAAAGATTGAAGCTGTTCAGTATGGTGCTTTCCTAACGCTCCGGGGATAATTTTCAGAAGTGGATGTACTGCTTTATTTTGGGAACTCAAGGGATATTAAAATGGGTTTGACCTCATCTGTCCTTCATTTTCTCTCGCTCATTTTCCTCACTCCATCTTCGGGCTGCTAGGGGAAAACAGCGCTTCAAAATGAATTGGAAAAGTGTGGGCAGGAAAATAGGAGTGAGCTTTAGTGAGTCAGAGCTGTCACGCTTTGTTGATCAGATTTCTATTCTCATTGAATGATGATTAGCATTCCTATAACCCCCTTCCATTTTTCTATTTCAGTTCCTGTAAATATTCATTCTCTTTCTCCCTTTGAACACCTAGGAATTGTGGCAGTTTCTGAGCTTGGCTAATATTAGACTAAATTTTTTTAATATAGTATCCTTGGTACCTAATGAACTAGCTTGAAACCAGTGCTAGCTGATGAACTGTCAATATGGCTACAAACTCGATTAAATAATTTAATTATGCAAAAAAATACATGTATGTATATATATATATATATATATATATATATATATATATATATATATATATATATATATATATATATATATATATATATATGTATATATATAAATATCTGACATACACAGGTAATGTAAAGAGGACGGTTATCTGATTATGCGTCTCTCATGCATGATCTATGGATATTGCACTCCTCTACAAATCTATTGCTAAAAATACAATCTATTGTCTTTGGCAGTATTTATTTATTCATGTTTTTGTAGTAAAATGATGCATTCTAAAGTTTTTAGATGAAAGTTTAACCTGATTCTATATATGTAACTGGGGTTCTATGGGCCTCCTAAACTATAATAACTATCCAAACAATTCATTGCACGTTGGTGATTCATGTCATGTTTTTTTGAGATATTAGAACAAGTTTTACAATTTAAAACGTCTATGTAGCTGCAAGCAGCAATTTAGAGCTCAAAGCAATCTGGAACAGCACCCCTGGTGGGCAGTAACTCATACTATACTTACAAATATGTGTCTATGCCAGAGATATATTCAAAGGCATTAACTACGTGATCGCAACAAAGATGTGATATCTTGTGGGGTTTTTACCAGTGTTTGTGACTGTCCTCAACCTTCCCTTCCAAAAATACCATCGAAGAATCATTTGACATACAATTGTCTGGAAAGTATGCAGGCTTTAAGGTGAGCAGAGTAAAAATAAAGTTATATTATATTTGAAAGTGAAACTCTGATAATAACCTTTGCGGTCGCCTACCAGCAAATGTTTTCCTCTTCATTCTATATTTTGTGCCAACTTCCACGGCACAGTTAGTAGAAACAAACACCATATTAATTACTAAATGGAGATGTCTTGAAGAAGTCTTCGTATCTTTGTGGTTGTCAATAGACCCTAAGTCCGTGTCAAACAAAAAATGGCATATACTAAATATAATTTAAATATAACTAAACAAAAAATATAAGTAATATCTATATGTAAGACATTTAAGGCACCACTACAGCATTTTTTTTACATATACATCCACTTGATCGTGTTGATACTGCTTTAAAAAAGATGCTCCGCTCATGTTTTGTTGAGTTCTGACCACCAGGTGAGATTCGCTCAGACAGGGATGTGGGGTAAAAATAGTGTTGGACTGAAAATATTAAGTGATTTAAATGCATCAAAAAATGTTTTATTTCATATTAAAACAGATACTGTAGCCCTTTTACACTGGAAATGTAATGCATCATTTTTGCATGCATATTTGTAAGCAATTTCACTTAAAATTTTAAAGCAATATTACCTTAACATAATTATTTTAGCAAAAAACTAAATAAAGTTCACATAGAAGGGCATCCGCTGCGTAAAACATATGCCAGTGAGTTGGCGGTTCATTCCGCTGTGGCGACCCCGAAAGGGAATAAAGCCGACATGAAGATGGATGGGATGGAAGTTCACATAGAATAAGGTACTAAATACAATCATTTAGAGCACTATACTTATAACTAAACAACTGACTAATAATTGTAACAAACATATTACATATATGAGTTTAATCTCCCAAAATCCACCAGGTATAACCAGCCAGAGTAGTTGCTACTGTATATTCGGCAAAAAAAAAAACCTCTTCCGTGAGTTAAATAGATCAGCCATATTGTCAGATGAAACAAATATGCGCCAAATAATCAGATCAACCTGTATGTAGCAGAATAGCATCTCTCACACCTCAATTGTCCACAAAAAAAAACTATATAAAACCCTGTGTTTGTACTCTGCTGGTGCTTTTAGTGCTGGTGCTGGTGCTTTACCCAACCGTTAAAATAGCATAAATATTTACAACACAAAATATAGTAGTTAAGTTACCAACAGCCTTCTCCAGACTGTAAAAAATAGCTGCCACAAATGGAGCATTTCAGTCACGTTCATGTATTGTATGGTTCTTTCACACAGTGTAGTCACGCTGTAATCTGATGCATCCTAAAATACTGTTACATTTACTAAACTTAAAACTACTCCAAGCTTTGCTAAAAATGGCTAGTTGTGTTTCTTAATTAATTTAAATAAACAGTAAAACCAGTGTCTTATGTAACAATGAAGAAATGTACCAAACTACCTTTTTTAAGTGAAATCTGTTTTTTTTTTATGAGCAATAGTTGCTATGGCCAAACATCATATTTTTAATTACATCTGTAAAAAGGAATACATTAATTTACGTACGCATGAAAAAGAACTGAAGCTATAACTGAATGGCTGGAATACATTACTTTACAAATATTTAGCAGCTTGTCTATCTGACTGTGCCTCTTTTATTTATTTGTCAGTTTTTGAAAACATTCAGCCCTTCTGGTCTCCTCTGAAAGGAAGAAAAGCGAGAATAAAGAAGGAAAAAGACAAAGAGACAGTGGAGGGACTTGCCTGTCCTGCTCTGGTGCTTTCACAGATGATAATCTCATCTTCTGTGTTGAGCTGTGGCGGATTGTCATTCATATCCAGAACCTGCACTGTGACCGGCACATGGCTCTGAAGACTGGGATTGTCTAGGGGGGGAAAAAGGACTGCTTATACAAAGAAAATACACAAGTTACAATCTATATCCGTTGTCTCAAAAAGATTTTATTCAGTAACCTATTATTAAATAAAAAAACGAATTAAATAAAAGAAACATCAACAATTTCGAGAACTGAAAAATTAACTGATAAACAAACTGTAAATTAACAGTTATACAAAAAAAAAAACAAATCAGTAAAACAAATCTAGTGGATAACCAGACTAATTGTTTATTTAGTTTTTTTAACAAACCACCTCTGAGGAGCATATAAGCATTCATGTTATACATATCTTCATCTTCTGAACTTTTTCTGAATAAGGTTGAGCTCTGGTACCACACTATCGAGCAAGTATTCTTTAATTAGAAGGCGAAAAGTAACGATCAATTGCCTGGCAGTGAGGTGCTCTCCTAATGAATAGAATGCTGTAATCCCCATCTAGGATTTATGCATGCTGTAAAGTGAGAAGACCAGATGAAATGTGCTGTGGTTTGAGCTCAATCTCGATAAACTAATTTCATATGCCATCTGCATCTTTTTCGATAACACAGCCTTGAGCTGACCAGTTTTATAAAAATACTCCAATAAATATACAAAACAACACAGTGTCATAGCAGAGCAAAAAGGTGTAGAGACAAAGAGCCATGGAATGGTCTATTTGTTTACATTAAATGCAGCGACAAACAAAATGCTTAAAAAATTATGTAAATATGGATACACACAACAACAGATACTGCTGAAACCAAACAGGTGAACCCAACAAAGACATTTAAGAATTTAACAAGGAAGTTTGACCAATAACAGTAAGCAATCATAGAAAACATTGAAACCAAACTAAGTATATATACTGAACCGAAACTAAAGCAGGAAAAGCAAAAATTGTAACACTTATGAGAAAAAAACAAGCTTTAACAGTGAAAGAATGAGACGTACTAGGTGATAATGCCCATCATACCAATTTTTATATAGTTTGTTATATATAAAAAATCCACTATTTATCATGTAGGTAATAGTATTAAAAGCAGTAATGAGTATTATTTTTTTTCTGATCAAGAGCAGCTATTCTTTGTTCTACATAAATTCATTACTTTCACACTTGTATCGGGACTCACTATTAAAAGCTCAATTTTATTTTCTAAATGGCTGTGTTTTTGTAAACAGTTCAAAAATCTTTTCTGAAAAGGCTACACATAATTCTGGATATTCTGAGAAATACTTGATGAATTAATACTTTTAAATCCTGAAGATAGATTTTGTGTAGATGAAACAATTTAGAAAGGTCATTGATTATTTTTTGTTCCGAATGTCCCAAATGATGCCATAACTAAACGAAATGAGTTGATAGCACTAATCTTCATAACAAAGTCAATATGAAATTTAAACAAATCATGTTATGTTTTTGTAAGGGAGGGGCTTCGTTGCCTTTTATTTGAATCCAGTTTTAATGGAATTAATTAGCAAGAACATATCACAAATTGTTGCTGTGTTCAAAGGAGGCACCAGAACGTATTCTCCTGAAAACATTTGGAGCAATAGCCATGATGCACCCTCAACAGATTTCCAGTTTATCAGAGCTTCTTATTCATGCGTCATTGAACAAACCATAAGTTGGTACTTTGTAAGAAAACAATGGAAATACGTGTAACCACTATGGTAAAGCAAACTCCACTAAAGTAGGTAACTCACTGTCTCGAACCACTGACCCAATAAAAAGAAGCATTCCCATGTCGACCATATTCATTAAACGACATGCAAAGATTTCTTTGCTGTCCTAGAAACATGAGACATTCAAAAAGACATTCATGTCATTTGTTTTAGTTCCTAGCTTGTCAAATAGAAATCTTGTTGACGTATTGTTGTTTGGGTAAATTAAATTAACTGCCTGATACAAGTCAAAACAGTAAAACGGATGTTGGTTTAAATGCAAATTTAGATTTAATAAGGAAATGTAAAAATACATTTGCATTCATTAAACTATTTAAATGCAAAATAGATTGGTGTTTTAAATATATTGTTCAGATTCATTTAGGCTTGGTTTGATTAATACAGTAAAACTGTGTGTCACAGAAAAGGTAAAACATCTCTCAGTGGAAAAGTTGTTAGCGAATGTACTAAATGTGTGTTTAATAGCCAAGACATCTTGTTCATATCCAAGTCAGCCCTTCCTCCTCACAAATGAGCACTCCAGCATGACTACACCCACCGGAAGGCCAAAAACCAAGACTTTTCTTATGAAAGCCTCTAGAGGTGAGTCATCACCATGATAACAGAAACACAGTTGGTTAACAAAAAAAGATAAAAAGAACTATATAGATAAAACAGTATTAACAGTATTTGAAGGAAACTATTATATTTTTAAATGAATGGAAAGTGTGCTGTAACACCTGCTGCAATGCTGCCTCAAAAGTAACATTGAAACCATTTTTAAACATAGGCAGACTGAAAATTAGCACCTCATAGGAATACGTAATAGTGCGATGAAGCTCATAACAGGTGCTCAAATTAATTCAGGTCCAAGGAACAAGACTAATTAAAGTGAAAAAGAAACTAAAATGAATGAGGTTGGTCAAAGCTTTTTCAAAACTATCCTAATGTATCTGACCACACCTCTGTTATTATTCTGCCAGTGTTCTGTAATTGCTCTCTTCCCTCTCAATTTTTTTCTTACCTTTATTTAGTACTAAAAACGCTGGCTGTGATTAGACAGAAAAATAAAAAAACCCACAAAAGTACCTTGAATAGCATTTGTGCCAGTGTTAAATTTTGTTAACAACATTTTGCGAGTAATGTAATGTCCACTTCTGGACATGCATGTCACATCTTAGCTGTTTTACATTGTCACAGAAGACCTAAAGCAGTCTAATATAATTTATGTGTAGATTCGAATTAAGCATTAAGATTTGCAGTCTGATAATATCAAAATTGTGAATTTAACCCAAAGCTGAAAAACACAGATGTTTGAAGAATATTCCACTTAAAAATGTAAAAAATTAAAATACTAATAGCAATTACTAAACTGAAAATATATAAAATTTGGAACAAAGATGAAAGATTTTCAAAAAGATGAATAATATAATTACACTAATTTCCTGATGATTCTGACATTTTTGTTGCAACAGAATAAGTCATTCACAAGTTGACTTAATCAAAAATTAATATCAACCCACACTTTAAGAGCATACTGAATCCTTAAGAATAGGTAAAAAACTACATAACATCTCTGCGAGAATGCTAGAAAACACAAGCAAATATATTCCACACGGCAAATATATTTTGAGCAACATGTGTGTTTTCCTGGACTGTACTCATCACTACTCAAGAAAGTTCTCAATTTTGCAAGGCTGCTAATATCCTTCAAATATTTTACCACATTGCTGCAGCACATTAGTCACACCACAGAAATCACAATGCGCTTTGCATTCAAGAGTGTGTCTCCCATTGACATGACATGTAAATCACTCACAAACCACACAATTTCGGTTCTTGCCATGAATGTGCAGTCTGATCATCATCACAAAAGGCGTGCTAAGCTCAAAGTGCTTATGCCTACCTTGTTTTATTTCATGTTCATATTGAGAAAATACAACCTATTTTTGAGTTTTAAAAATCTTAAGTATATAAAAATTGTTGGGTTTCTTTCCGTCAGTGAAGACAATTAAAAATAGTTTGAACCAATTGAAGGTAAGAGACTGCTCAACTGACAGCCAAGTAGTTTCACTCATCAAGGTTCCATAAAAGTATTAAAACAATCTTCAAAATGCTTCATTAGAAGTTCATTGTGATTGTTATAACACAACAAGAATACTTTTTGCATGCAATAGAATTCAACTTTAAATCCCTACTTGTTTTTTTCTAGACTAAAAGTATCCATATGATTTCTCAGGTCCCACTCTTGGGTCATTGATTCAACATCCAACAAAGACACCAAATTGACTCAAACATTATTGTATTCATGGTCAGACTACAGCTCAAACTCCTAAGGACCTGATACACGAACCCATGCTTGATTTAGAAAAAAAACAGTAAAATTCAGAAAACAAGCTTATTGAAACCCTTTAAAAGAGCTTATAATATTATAATTTTCTTTTAAACACATGTGCCTTTAAGTGTATCTAACACGTCTTGTTAGTGGACCTCAATTAAGAGAACAATTAAAGAAAAGCAGGCATCAAAACATTATAACAGAGGACTATAATACAAAACTAATGTATGTATACATATGCTACAGTTTTCACAATAAATATATAACATATATTTTAATAATCTTCCAATATATTTCTCCAAAACAGAAGAAAAAGAAAGAAATTTTGAAAGTAAAACCTTATTTGTCAGTCAATCAGTTATTTAGATTTTACAAATATTCTGTACTCATCCTATTAAACAGCCTTAATTTACTGTTGTCACTATCTAAACAACATGTTTGTTTGTATTTTACTATGCAGTTTCTGTTGCATGGACTGTTAGTGTTGATTTCGCAGCAGCGGGAGAGTATTTATAGAAGTGATGTTCATGGTAAAGAAACAGTTGCGAGTTATTAAAACGGTGAAGCTGAAGCCGCATGGGTTATGGTACTCACCTTCCTCAGTTGCCATGACTGTGAGATTGTGCCATGGCGTGTCCTCTCGGTCCAGCAGCTGAGCCGTTCTGATCAGCCCACTGATGGATTCGATCTCAAAATACACGTCTTTGTCTTCTCTCCGCTCGATGAAATACCTAAATATAGAAGAGAGGAAGAGAGAGCATGAATAGTGTATGAGTCTTCCTGTCTGTCAGCCCTAGACATCACAGCTTTGATATGAGGAAAGTGGGCTGCTGGGGTGTTTGTACAAGCGTAGAAACCACTGTGTTTCATGGCGGAGTGCGCACAAATGTCAGGGAGGGCAAGGAGCAGTCTTGAAGGTGAAGTTGTAGGTATTTAGCTATCCATTATATGGCATGTTTTATGTGGTGTTGGAAACATTACTAATTTGTTTACATTCTATGGGTAGAGGCACATTAAACCCCATCCATATTTTTGAACATTTGCGTTCAAACAAAGACAAAATCTGTCCATATACTTTGTGGTAGTTTGTGGCAAAAATTATATATAATGTTCAGAATAGCAACAATCCAGAAAAGCATATTTTTGTATTTAGCGTATGCTTTGACGCCTTAATAAAAAATGTAATGCTCAAGCAATAAATGTTGTACAATTTTTTTTTAATTGGACACCAGGTTTGCATGTTTAGTATTTTGCTCCTCTCTTCTTTGAAGATCTCAATTTATATTGGAAAACTGAGAATGTATACTAGTCATGATTTGAATATACATCTGCAATAACTCTCCATGAATGTCTTTTTTTAATCCTTTTTTTGCTTCTTGGAGTTCAATGCTGACTAAACTTTTTCTGTGCGAACGTCTTTACTTTTGTTGCTCATGAGCATAAAAAATTTATAGTTGGAAATCAAAAGGGGGGAGGGGGGATTCTCCAGGCCCAGGTCGCTCAACGGATTATGATGAGAAGTCAGACTCAGCAACCAAGAAAAAGATCACAGAGATACCCCGACGATCAATTCCACCATCGGACCTGAAGCCAACAATAACTTTCCTTACTCAGACCGTATGGCAATCAGAATGGGAGTAACAACAAGGAAATACGTAAATTAACCTAAGAAATTCAACCTAAAGTTGGACAACACCATAAACCTGAGATCAGAAGGAAAAAAGTCATCTTTACTAGAAGCCGAATAGGTCACATATGACTGATGCACAGTTTTTTACTCAAAGGAGAGACTGCCCCAAAATGTAAACACTGTAAAGAAAACTCTTGGCCAATCATCTGCTTATAGAATGCCCTGTATATGATTTCATGAGGAAACATCTGAAATCTTACAACTTCAAATTTTTTTTGAAAGACTTACCATACTTGTTTTAACAATTGAGAAAATAAATATATCTAAGTAAGTTTTAGACCTACATATAGCCATGAAATAACCTGCGCTGTTGTCTTGGGTATAAACTAGGCGATGAGTAAGAGTGGACTCACCAACAATAAATTTGACATAGATTAACGCTTTTCTCCATGCACAAAACACAGCTGGCACACTAATTTTTGTGTATAGTTTATGGTATGTTTTGCATCTTTTACAGGGCAATGTCTAATAAACTGTCATGTGAGATTAAAGTTTTAAATTTTAAAAAGTTACTTTGTGACTATATTTTGAACTAACTAAAACATAATATAAACAATCTCAAAAGTATTGAGGTAAAATAGTGTAAGTGGTGGAGTTGGTCCTCCTATAACAGGAGGGGTGGCTTTTCAATCTCAACCAGCACCATTCTACCATTGTGGCCTTGTGTGACTGGTGGGGTGTGTTTGGTGGTGGTCAGGAGACCATAGGCATGGAATGGCAACCACATCGTGTCAATAAAATTTTCAGTAAAATAACAAACACTAAAAAAAAACTTCAGTCATAACATACAGCTTGATATAATACGGAACCTCTAAGAGCCTCTCCTCTGTCCACATCAGCTTGACTTGGCTGTGTTTGGACCATTGCCATATTGAATTGACAGTAAATGAAGATAATCAATGAACATACCCTTCATCCTTTTGTGGCAGTGTTGATAAAATCCACACATTCTTCTTCCAAAAACTTCTAAGTTAGATCAATTATATTTTTTGTTGCAGTTTTTATTGTTAATTTAACTGGTTTTAATATTGCTAGATACATTAAGACCAGTGAATATCAATATTATCAAACGCAAACTGGATTTGAAACCAATTATGGTTTTACTTACTTGAAAGAAAAATCATATGCTCTGTTTTTACTATTTTCAATAAGGCTGGTGCATTTTAAATAGTTTTTTCTTATTAACAAAATTGATGTGAGTGATATATAAGGGACACCAACAAAATTGTAAGCATCCTTGGTCACATCTTTTCATTGACACCCAAATAACAACAAATAACACAGTCTGATTGCATTAACTGCTGATAAAACAGGCAAGCTGAGGCACTCTAAAATACTTTTAGGTGTTTTCTAAAGCTCAAAGATATTGCTTTTCACAGCTTTCATCATGTTAACTTGTGATAATACAAACATATTCCTTGCAAAACATAAAAAGAATCTCGTGAAATACTTGTTATAGCACCACCAGGCTGTCTTTTATGAAGAATGTGTCTTTAAAAACCATTCTCACGGCAGCGTCTCTTGAGACAAATGCTTTAGATGGAATATGATAATGATCAGATGCATCATTATGAGGATTTGAAATGAGCATAAGGCGATAACAGTGACCTAGCTTATTTCTGCTTAATGCTAAAGCTGATGCTCTGTGCCATTAGATTTGTTTATGCTAATGAAGGCACTGTGGGATGAGTCCTCGTTTTTAGATGTGGAGAAAGCAGAAGAGGGAAATACTTGGTAATAACAAAATTTTACATATCTGTCAGTTTCCAAAGGCTGAAATAACATTGTTTTATATATATATATATATAACCACGCACTTGTTCACATACAACATTCGTAAATTTATTGTGCTTTTTTAATGAATTAGTATATTGTCTCCTTTATATTGGTAATGTGTTTAGCAGCAATGATGAAGCTCCGGTTTTATGGGTAATCTGACTTGTGCTCCGGCAGCATGACATTAGGGCTAAAGCAATGTTGTTTTTATGAGCTAGCCAGCAAATAGCACTCATTCATTAGTCTGTGTGCAGAGCTAATTAAGCCTTTGGCACCAGTGTTTCATGAACATGCGAACATAGGCTGCCTCAACTGCTCTAATTAACAACAATATTCTCTCTAAACACAGAGAGGGATACAGATATAGAACACATTGAGTTAAAAGCCCCTTGTCTGACATATTAACTGTATGACTATAAAGTCTGACCTTTTAGTCATCCACTGAACAGGAGCTCATGCTAAAATTATTTTTATATATCTGCTAAAAAACACTGACACTACTTTTTGCATATAGAATATGATGTACCATTGGAAAGGAGAGAGGGCGGGAGGAAGAAAAAAAGAAAGAAAATAATTTTTTTTTAAGCCAACTGTTATTTTGGTCAATCTCACACCTGACAGGGCTGTTTTTGCTGTCAGGGTCTCTTGCTGTAACGGCTCCCACTTCTGTACCAACTCTGGTGTTCTCGTATACTTCCATGATGTAATAATCCATTGAAAAGAGCGGTGGTTCATCCACATCACCAACTGTGATGCGAAGCGTAGCTTCATCTTTAAATGAGCCCAAGTAAGAGAAGCGGGGGTCCAGATGAGTGTTCTCTGCAGAGATGTGCAGACTGTACTGCTTCTTCTTCTCATAATTTAGTGGCTGATGAGAGAAAACAACTTAATTAATTTTAACATTTATAACCAGTTAAAAAAAACTATAGTAACAATGAATATGCAACAACACAACTATCAAAACACACAAACACAGATCTATTAAATAAAAATAAAATGCAAATAACAAACTAACAAAACCCGTTAATTAACCGATTAAAGAAAGCTAAAAGAACATACTGTACAACAGAAAACTAACAGAAGAGTGTTAAACATTGCATATAAAGAAAAGTCAATACATCTAAGCTACAAAAAAACATAAACAAAACAGTCAATAATGCATACTTGTAGAAAACAAAAACATAAAAATAAAAGAAAACTAGGAAAACTGTACAAAATTAAATCAGATATTATAAAAAAATACAAAATGTATAACATTTGGAAATGTAATAATTGAGGATTTGATATAAATAGTTTGATCATAAGTTGATAATATATTGACAAAAAAAAATAAAAAACGGCAAAATGTAAAAAAAAAACATGCTTCAAATGAATAAAAATGCAATCTCAAAACGTTGAAAACAAAACAAAATGCTGTAAAAAGTGTGAAGCAAAAAAAAAAAGCTGATTTACAAAACTGAGATTTCAGTTGCTCTGCATCTAGCAGTTAATTTTCATCAACATTTCTAAACATTTTCCTTAACTCAGATAATATTGGAATCATCTTGTCCAGTTGAGCAAATTTGCATTACCAATGCACAATAACAAAAACCTCCCAAATAACCGTTGTGTGTCTCTCTGTGTGGATGGATGTAGATGGTGACTGTCATGCTGTTCACTCACACACCCCCATAAACACTACCTTTTTGAGTGTGATCACTCCCTCTCTGGAATCTCTGTCTGTGTGGATTGCAAATACAGCGGCTGCATCAGGATTTAAGATGCTGTACTTGATCTCTGCATTGATCCCCACATCGTCATCGTTTGCTTTGATTTTCCCCACCGGTTTGCCCACCTGCAATGACTCTGGAACAAACACCTGATAATTCTCTGTAAACACAGAAAATGCAAGAGGTTTGGTGCATTGCTGAGTGGTAGATCCATTCATCGTGATCAGAATATAAAATAAGAACAATAAAACTTGGCTTGAATCTTTGGCATTGTGCTTTCTACAAATGTGGGATAATCATTCAACTCACATAGGTTTGTGAGAAGCTTGGACATTGAACATATTGAACATCCAATCATACTGTCCCACCTATAATATTCCAGTATATATGACATGACCTAAGAGACAAAATCAGCGTTGAGCAAGCTAAAAACCATATATTTTGCTATCAACACCCTGGCTGTTTGTTGCAAGTTATTCTTATATTATCCTTAAAAAATTTGCAAGGGTGGATAATACAAGTAATTGCTTCTCAGTCCATTGGGTTGAAATGTTGTTGTAAAGAATAAAAATAATACTGGGTGCTTCTAACACTGTTCTATCCTTGCCTCAATTCTCATGCTAATTAAAGAGAAAGAACTACACTGTAATGCACTATTTATTTGATGAGTCATCTCATATTGAGTCTGCATCTACAATATGTAAAGTGCACTTTCATCTTTTCCATCTAATTGCTGTACTGTATCCATAAAATGAACAGTTTTCTAATGAATGTCAGGGAGAAACTAAAAAAAACATTTGAAGGAGAGAAAAAAAGTACATTGCAACAGCCCACTGCTTGGTTAACCTTCAAGCATTAATGAGTATTTGAGGAAGATAAAAACTGAACAAAAGCGAGGTCATCATATTTTGTTCATTTTTCCAAGATCTAAAGCATTATAATCAAGAAGTCCTCAAAATCTTACAAAGGCCTGCCTCATTCGAGAGTAATTTAGCTTTTTATATTAGTGCTTCAGCAAGAGTTTAATTTTCTTTCATTTCAACTGGAATGAAACTCACTCTGAGGGAACTTTGGTGGGTTGTCGTTGACGTCAGTGAGGGTGACGTTGATGGTGGTTGAGCCAGAAAGTCCCCCAACCTGTCCCGCCATGTCTTTGGCTTGAATCACCACTGAGTAATGTTCTCTTGCCTCCCGGTCCATGTCTGCCAGGGCGGTTCGGATGATTCCTGCAAAAACAAAAAACATTTACTCAATCAATGAGTGGATAGATTACCTCAAACCCATGTAGCCAGATCTTCAGAATAAAAACTCACAAGAACGACTTTTAAATAGTTTGAACCCAGTTTGTTTCCTTAAATGCCACTATTGAAAAAGTAAAAACGAATGAAGTAAAACTGACACATTTACACGACTATCTATAATATTCATTCATTCATTCATCTTCATGTCGGCTTTCTTCCCTTTTGGGGTTGCCACAGCAGAATGAACCGCCAACTCTCTGGCATATGTTTTACGCGGCGGATGCCCTTCCAGCCGCAACCAATTGCTGGGAAACTATAATATTCAATATAACGATAATGTTAAAAAATACACAGCATCTAAAATGGTAAGCCTATTTTTTTATTCAATGGTTTACTCTATTAAAACATGAAAAGCTATTAAATTATTTAGTAGTTGCAATCAAGGCACAGCCTATTAAAACTAATAAACAAATAGAGCAACTGACCTCAGTTGTATGCACATTTTCTTTAGCCAATTTGCATCATGTTTAAAAACTTGGACAACTTTTGGGGATTTTTTTGGACACGGTTTTTGAATTTTCATATTTTAAGTAGGATTTACGTTTCAATAGTAAAAACTGGCAGTTCTGCCATGTTTGTTTCAATTAATAAAATAATCTTCATAAAGAACAAAATAATAAATAACTGAATTGTTCAATATAGATTCTACTCACTGACATATCCTTTTTAGTAATTGCCTGCCTTTACATCAGATTCTCTTTTTCTTCTTGATCTACTGCACTGCACAGTTGCAGGTGCATGTGTGTTTTTCAACTCACTATCAAGGTCACTCTCTCATCATTATCTACTCAGATGAGGTGGGGTAACCACCACACAGATGAATACACACCTCAACAAAGCAGCTCTAAGAAGCTACACACACAGAAAAAAAAGAGATATTTTCAGGCAGAAAGATAAATCTATGAAAAATGTAGATATTTTAAATTACTATTTTGCACTCAATAATTTTGGGTTGTAATAAATCAACGCCTTACACTCTAACAGATAAAAAAATACTTTAAGAAGTTTGTTTAACAGAGCTTAAAACAGAAAATGTGTCATTGTCTATCACCATTTGTTTCAGTCTTCCTTGACTGTTGCTTTTATTGGTGTGTTTTGTTCTTGCTAGTTTGCATTTGCTTTATCTTAAAATGACACTTGACTGGAATGACATGGTTTATTTTCTGGTTTGTATATTTGTTTTCATGCACAGCCATCTGTTTACAGAGAACAGTTCTAAAGCAAAATATCCAGTGAGTGGCAGTTCTGTGGGAGCAAATGTCTTGTTGATGCCAGAGGTCAGAGAAGTCCAGACTGAAAGACAACAGTACCCCAAGTAACTTTTAGAACTGAGGAATGCAGAAGAACATTTCTGAAAGGAGGATGGGCTACAGTAGCAGAAGACCGCACCAGGTGCCACTCCTGTCAGTTAAGAAAAGGAAACTGAGGCTACAATTCACATGATCACCAAATTTGGACAATAAAAGATTAGAAAAACTTTGCCTCGTCTGATGAGTCTTGATTTCTGCTGCTACAAATCTCAGATTGTAGGGACACAATTTGGTGTTTACCACATGAAAGTTTCACTCCATCCTGCCTTTTATCAATAGTCCAGGCTGGTGCTGGTTGTGTAATGGTGTGGGCGATATTTTCTTGGCACACTTTGGGTCCATTAGTACCAATTGAGCAATGTGTGAATGACGCAGCCTACCTGAACATTGCTTCTGACAATGTCCATCTCTATTTGTCGATTGTATTCATCTTCTGAAGCTACTTCCAGCAGACAACACAGTGTATTTAGTATTCAGAAATACAACACATTGTTAAACACGATTGAAGAGGATTTGTTTAAATGAATCAAACATATCATTTTGGTATAAAAACACTTTTAGCTTACAGTTGACTAATAATATTTCCTCCATGTTTTCATACATAAAACGTTTTGTAGTCTTGCGTGTATACTGGCTTGAACATCAGCTTTGAGATTCATGAGTGTTTAACCTGTTAATGAAGAGTGTGTGCAAGTATGTTGTCACTCAGAGAAAGCTCTAGGCTCACCATGCTTGCGTGTTCAAGCAAATATAAAACGGGATTGGATTGACTGATAATATACTCATTTTGTAAAGAGCGATTGTTCCTGTCATTCCTTTCTAAGTGAGCATCCCTCAAGTCTGACAAGAAAAAAAAATGCAGCATTCTGAGCACGTCCTCCTGGTGAGGATGAGTTTCTGCAGCTGTGAGATCTAATCACAGAAGATGATTAACGATCACAAATGTTGCTTCAAAGGCAGATTGAAGGTTTTAAATGGGTTTCTGAAGGCAATGTTCACGTGATGCTGTAATTACACAAAAAACACTTCTTAGGTCTGAGAAACAGTGGTATACCAGAGAGTATACCAGAGAGTAGTATACTGAGAGCAGGAATATACCACTGGGGCCTTTGCTAGGTAGTGAATTATACATGAACAATTCACATCATAGTTACACTATAATGTTTATGAAAGGTTTACTTCTAACCAAATGCATCTTTGAAAAGTTGAGCAAACTAATGCATTAAGTGTATATTTTCAGAAACTCAGTTAACATAAACTATGGGTATCATTTTGATCTCAGAGTGAATATAACTCATTTATTTAAATTAAATACAAGGTGTTCAAGTCTGCTGAACGCAGGGCATATAAAAGAGATAATTATAGGTTCTGTACAGGTATTCTGTATTACTACATAAACATTAACCATGTCAGACCATGTGTCCATTTAAATGAACATCACGTCAGGCAGGATTGTTTGGGTTCTAATGACTTTCACTCCAATTAAAGCCTATTGTCCATTCGGTTGGACATATGACTACTAAATAAATGGCATAAAGACATTGTGTGATGCAATCTGAAGAAATCTCTAAATATAAGCATGGCAGTACATCACACCTGATGAAGAAGAATTTGTGAAAAAGTGAGACAACAGTTTCAAAATAAGGTTAAACATACAATTTAAAATAGCAAACTAAACGTCAGGACACCTTGAACTTCATAATGTAATACAACAACAACAACTCAATAAAACTTTTCAGCTTTGAAGGTTCTTTATCAGATAGCTGACAGATTTTTCTCAGATCTTGGCAACTCCAAGAGAGGATAGGAGAAGAGAGGAGAGAGAAAATACTTCATGTAACAGTATAAGACAGAACATAATGTAATGGAAAAGAAAATTAGATAGAAGATGTGAAATTACTGATTACATGTTGATCTTTTTTGGTAGGGACTGGCCAATTTATTCAGGATGAATAAAAGGCAAGCAAACATATGTTTATGGTCAAACTACTCTCTTTGTAATTGGTCAAGTTATTCAACTCTACTGGTTTCTTTTATTTCATTTTCCTCTTGAGAATGAAATATCACAATACAAAGGAACAGAACCGGAAATTGGGAGTTCTGGTTACCACAATCTCAAAATTGGCTTTGGAAGGTCCAAACATTCCGTGTGGGTCAAGGAGGGAGTGATGGAGGTTGACATTCAGGGCAAGAGAATTTGATCAGTGTCCCACCTCACAGTGAGAGCATGCTCCTCGCAACAGCAGGAGACCCCTGAAATTTACAGCATCTAGAATAAATCAGATGATCTCTACAAAATGTGTCTGTAAGAAACAGGGATTAAAGATTTTATAGAAAGGATTAAATAAAATTAAGACGAGGCATAAACAAAGACAAACACATTTAATGCACCACCAGTGTATTTTGGACGTTTTCCCAGAAAGCTTCTCACCAAACAAAAGCTTAGCACGATGGTACAAAAAAGATTAGCAAACTTTCCGAACATGCCATCCATTTCTGCTCTGATGTAAGTAACTCCACAAATTTCAGTTTTACTTTAGCAGAACCAAGGATATTGTCCAAGATGGAGTTTTTTTTCTGCTCGACTCTACAAAGAGTCAACAAAGTCCCTGGCACTCAGCCATTTCCACCATTAAACCAACACATAGACTGATGATGTGACCTTTCCTTCATTCGTCTCTCACAGCTATCACTCAGAACTATTGTGTGGGATTGTGAAGTGCTCTTGAAATATAAAACAGGCTCAAAGAGAAAGAGGGAGAGTGAAATGTTTGTTGTTGGGATGGACAAGATGGCTTCCAGGGAGCCTCCAAATCGAAGAGCAAACAAATATGAAAGCCATCAATCAATTATTTCATCAGAATTTCATTCAAGAACGCCTCTTTTAAGTTCTGACCAATACTCATAACAATACTGCTACTAATAATAATGTATCCACCTTAAGTTAATCTGAAAACAAGTGTCTTTCAAAAACATTAAAACCATAAAAGAAACGATATCAAATCTTGGAAAGCAAACATCTGACACCACTTTAAAAATACCAAAAAAAGCATGAAAAACCTTAATGTTGCAAGTGATGGAACAGTTTTAAAACTCTTTAAAACAATTATTCTATCGCATCCTGGTTGTCATGATAAAGACCACTAGTTTGTTTTGGTGACATATATAAAACAACAAGCAGGTTCCACAAACAGGAATTAGAGGATCAACATAACAAGGATGAAAATGGGGAAAAAGATGATGGAGATGACAACAGTAAAGAGGATAATTGCTGGAAAAGGTCCTAAAACAGTAAACTAGCATGTACACCGAAGGTTGCAGAGTTCTTGAGACAGTCAGATCTGTTTACTTTTACTTCAAGTAAGTCGCTCCAGAGACGTCATTCAGTGCCTATTACATAGTATAGGTATAAGAAGCAAAAACTTTTTTCAACATACTTCATCAGCCATGTTAACATGTCACATGACTGATGATTACACTGTTTTCACTAGCAGCATTTACTGCAGTGCATTGTGGGATTTTGAGAAGTGAGTACTATTCATGCATTGGAGATTCTCATCGGATGTAAAAAAAAAAAGCCATCAAGGACTGTTTTGCTTACTGCTTTCACTTACTTTGAATCCAAAGGTACTGCATGTCTCGCTTACTACAGTGTTTCCCAACCTGGGGCACGGGAGCTGATAAATGTTGAGGAAGAAAAATAAGGGGTTAAATAGCATCACAGTTCTAAATGCAAAAATAATCTGCCCCTTTATGATTCGTCGCCATGCACTCGTCAGTAAAACACTGTCCAGAGACCTTAGTGACACACTGGCAACAGTTAAAGTCGCAAACTCCAATAAAGCTCATCCTACCAACCAGAGATTAGCTTGTGCGCTTTTTAGAACTGAGCGATACGACTTTAGATTTTCTCAAATTTAGAAATTTGAGAGGTGCTCACATTTTTGTATATGTACGAGGGGGGCCCCAGGGAAAAAGGTTGAGCACCACTGGCTTACTACATACTGATTAGTGCGCAAGTAAGTAGATTCAAATACTCCCATAATTTATAGCAGAAGTCTCAAACTCAATTCTTGGAGGGCCGCAGACACTGCAGTTTTTTGATTCAACCCTGTTTCAAGAGACAAACCAGTAGCTTCAACCAAACTCAAAGGAGCTTAATCAGTGGATCCGGGTGTGTTCAGTTAAGGTTGGGGCAAAACTATGCAGTGCTGTGGCCCTCCAGGAATTGTGTTTGAGACTCCACAACTCAATTTTCCACTACTAATTTACAAAAAAGTGTTCATATTCTTTTTTAAACCTCACCTTTGCTAGAATACATCAGCCAGAGTGCTTCTACTATCAAATTACTTTTTATACTGATAGCAGTTTTAGCATAGATTACTTTAGAACATTGGCTTGGATTAGAGCAGCACTGTGGGTGTATAGTGGAAACAGTATGAAATAAATTGTTTAGGATGTTTAAAAAGAGCTGATTATTTTTTGGTGATGATCAAGACACACAGGTAATACATTTTCCCCAATCCTTCTCTTTTCTTGTGCAAGTAGATGTTTAAAGGTATAAATAAATAATAATGTTTTGGATACACAAAAAAAAATTATAATTTGAAAAATAGATGAGTTCTTTTTGGTGAATGATAAAGATCCTCGGCAAAAGTAGGCAATAAATGGACAATTTCTTATCTGAATTACCCTGCATGTGATTTAAAGAAGACCACATTTATAGCACGAAATAACCCCAACAAACAAGTATATGAAGCACATAAAAATACAAGCATTCATATTTTGACGGTAAATAACTGTTGTAAATAATAGTTGACCATGGTTCAGCACTGGCTTGTATACTGGCTTTTGTATTGAAACCCTAAAAAACACACAGTAGTACAATACATAAAAAATGCAGTTTTCACTTAAGGTGAAGTACATTAAGAATGTACATTTATAAATACATTTGTACATCTTACTTATAACAAAAGCTAAACCTCTACGTTCATCTTAACTTGCATAATAATAAAGAAAGTCAAATAAATATTGGATACTCTAAAGGTGGGCACCTTTACAGTTTATTTTCATTTTCATTTCAACTCTCACTTTGAGAACCCCAGCATTTTCTCTCTGCTGAGATGAAACACCCAGAAGAAAGCCGTTGCTATGGCAACCAGCTAAACCAATTGCAGAGTGGCTGAGGAGCAAGTGTGGAGTGTGACCCCAGGTGAGCTGAATGAGCAGAGCTGCTTTAAGCCATTCATTCACTCCTCCTGTCTGTTCTCTGCCATCATTTCATCTCAATCCTTCTCTTGCTTCTCACATCCTGGAAGTATATTCAGCAGGTCTGTTCAGGGCAAGCAAAGAGGATTACAGAGAATAACCTAAGGCCAGGTCAAGCACAGAGGGCCATTCTCACTGCTCACTTCTGGAGCTTCATGGATTTCAACAAGGGATTCAGGACAAATGTTGTAAATTGATTAAAGGCTTTGTTTACTATAAAAGAAAGACCATCAATCTTACTCTGTTAAACCAAATTCTTGTTGATAACATAATTTGTTGTTACATTTGTAATGTATATTATTACAATCCTTTTTTTTTGTATTTGGTTCACTTGATCTAATTAACCAGCCCATGAGTTTTATGATGAATTGGTATTGTTTGAAATAATTTATATTATTCATCATTACCCCTGACATTAATATTGATTAATAGTTGATGGGGGAATATTTTTTTAAATCCCTCCATAAAGACCAGAGTCTTTATCCTAGCTTTTTTACAGGTCTATATCTCAGTTTAGGAATGTCGTTAAGACATGGAGGTTGATTTATATAATTCATTTTAACAAGGGAAATATTATATGTCCCTGACCCTTGCATACCAATCAGAGTATTTACCCTATCAACGCCTATAGCGATCAAAACAATTACCCTAGCAACCATATTCTCAAAACTATTTAATGCTAATTAGAAGATGTGTGTATTCTTATGTATCAAACAGCTTAAACGTTTAAAAGCTTTGCATAAGGCTTCACACTTTAAACAGCTTGTGCATTAAACTTAAAATAGTTTTTTAACTTTAAATTCTAGTTCACATTGTCATCTTAATAAACACCAGAAAGTTGTATGATACATTTTTTTGCATCCCTAACCTTCACTTTAATGTTCCTTAATAGTACTGAGTGAGAATATTTATTTAGAATGTATAAACTATGTGTTAAATGTGAATAAAAACAAAATACAATACTGTATACAACCTTCCATAATCATAACTCTAAGATCAACCAACATAAATCACTAGACTGATGACATAATTTAATTTCAGCAAATTGATGCTTGCCTACACAAGATTTGTAACATTGGATTAATTAACTCGTTTTAAATCACTTCTTACTCAGTAGGGGTTATAAACTGGAAAGCATTAGCAGCCAGGGAAGACCTTGACAAACTGGCTTTCTTTAATCATTCGATCAAAAAAGAAAGTTGCACTAATCCTTGCTTTTAGAGAGAGTTCCAAATCTGTGTCAGAGTAGCTACAGACTCACTTGCTAACACCCAGAGGACTCCTTGATCAGCAGAGAAATTAGCCTACTTTGCAAAGAGAAAGATACAAACACAGATAGTGAAAGAGAGAAAGCCACTTTACTCATATTTGAGGCCTGCACATGAAAAAATCACTGGAAGCTTTGAGAAGAAAGGCATAAAAAGTAGGCAGAGTTCAGTTCTTAACAATCATAATGTCTTTCTTCTGGAGTGCCAGCAAGTAGGACGACCCAGGCTCTGCCTGATAATGAGCTGCCTTCACAAAACAGCTCTAGTTGTATTTTTTTCTGAGAACACACTTCTATTTAAATCATAATGCACTAGGAAGGACAGAGACTTGGCAAGAACAAGATGATTACATTGGGCTCAGGAAAGGGAAACATTAGCATTTCTCTTCTCAGAGTCAAGCTTTTGCACTCAAAAAAACAATTCTGGATCCTAAAACCACTTGAATTTTTAGGAGCATGTATTATTTGTATTATTAGTGCTTGGCTATACTTTTATGAATTTCTGCAAAATTCAGAATTTGGCTCAAAGCCAATAAATGAAGATAGTCCAATTATTAAAAATGTAGATTGTTTAATAATTTATAATGCATGATGTTTAAATCTGTCAGGAACCAAAGATTAAGTGGAAACCCATTTGGTGGCTAGCAATTCTTTGTTTCTTGGTCTCAAAATCAATACGCACAATGGGGAAAATGGTTCACTAATGCTGGTTACTGCAAAATATAATGATTGCAAGGGTAGAACAGGGAAGGATCATAATGCCTATTATATAGAGCTCAGCAGACTATAAGCCAAACTAACAAACTTTTGAAAGAAAAAAAAGATTTCTTCATATAGGCTGCACTTACAGCCACAGCCGTTATTAACACATAAAAGATGCTACATAAAACATATTGTTAACTGTTTAATTACATGCAATAACTGTTATAAAATTGACAACCACAATAGTAACATTGCCATAAAACTACCATATGTTGTTTGACTCAAGCATGACTTTTTTTCCTCAACAATAATTTTCATTCATAAATGAACTTATGATCTGTCATACACTGTGACGTACAACTGGAGTTGTTAAACGGCTAAAAGATTGTGCTGGCAGATAGAGATCCATATACACATCTCTGCAAGTTAAGTATGCAATGTTAGATTCGAAAATGTCTGAGAAGTATGTCCGTGAGTGAAAAGTGAACAAAGAAATTGATTGCGATGGCTGGAGAATTGATGTGACTGGGCTTTAAGCAAAATTTAAAATACATTTGCAGATGTTAGCATCCTCTAAACATTTATCTACACATAGTGAGGAGGAGACTCAAGCATCCATGTTTAATTATATCTGGTAAGCAGAAGTCACCTGAACAAAAGGCTAGCTTTAACTGCTGCTCACACTTCTCAGTCTCTCTTTTGGTGTCACTCAATGTCCTTTATCGCAGACAAATCAATTGCTACTGATGAGTTGATAGATTAACTTCTAAATGTTGAGCTTGATGACTTCTCAAAGCTAAAACTTGCATCTTCATTTAAGCAATACTTTTCATCCTATTATTTTGCTCACTAAATAAAATGCCCCAAGAGAAAATCTTAAATTAGCTCCTCATATTGTAAGTCATAGGGTTCAAATTATGAGAAAAAAATGTATCGGCTTATATGGGGAAAATGAAGTTAAGCTAAAGGAGAAATCAGGTCAGGTGGAGAGAGAGAAGTGATTACAAACACTCAAGAGACAACCACCTAATAGGGAAATAAAAATAAATACCTGATAGGCGGAAACACCAATGAAAAGAAAGAACCACTGATGACATGAGCAATTGTATCACATTACATCACAGGCATTAAGTAAGAAAGTAAATTGGCAGTCACTGACTGCAATCAAATCATAACCCCACAGTCAGTGAAGACACATTTGACTATCCTGCAATACCCAAATGACAGCCAATAGCACAGCAGAAGGCAGCAAGAGACGCTTCCTCTCAACCGTCACACACCCAAACTCAGGTCTCAGATGGGAATGAGGGGGGAATAGACTGTCAGCAGCAAAAGGGACACAACAAGAATAAAGATGGCAGATGTCCTGACATAAAACAAACAAACAAAATCTCTAATCTATTATTTCATTTACAAGATCTTTGATTCTTATAGTTGGAATCTTTTTAGAATTTTCTGATGCGTGGTTTATACTAGCAGTATACATAAAAAACTGTAGGTGACATTGACAACTATATATATATATATATATATATATATATATATATATATATATATATATATAAACTATATATAATAAACAAGCAATTATACATTCAAACCATTTTAGTAAACAACTATTTACTGTAACAAAGACGATGAATGTGCAAGTTATGACCGGAATAATTTATGGCTTTATTGTAACCTGCAGGACACTGAGAGCTAAACTATAATGAAAGCATTTATAACCAGCAGAGCATCGTCCTTTTAATCAACACATACTGCTCTGGCCTTGACTTTGTTCATCTCTCCGAGAGCATTTTCTGACCTTATGACCACAATCATCTCGTCCCACTCAAAACAATACAGCCGTGCATACCATATAATCATAGTTAAATTGACTATTGACTAGACCTTTTTCGTGTGCATTTAATCATGTGAGATTTAGAGAAATCTAAAGTTTGTAATCTCACTTATCATCGGCATTTGTGTTCTCATATCCCAGGGGTCGGCAACCCGCAGCTCTGGAGCCGCATGCGGCTCTTTAGCGCTGCCCTAGTGGCTCCCTGGAGCTTTTTTCAAAAATGTTTGAAAATGGAAAAATGGAGGAGGTAAATATAATTTTAGTTTTAATATGGTTTCTATAGGAGGACAAAATTCTTAACGTTTTCCAATGCTGTAAAAGTGTGTAGAATAAATATTTAACTTCAACATTTCTGTCAGCGAAGATTTGCGTCATAACCTGCGACACAAGTTTCTATCAGCAGGGGGCAGGAGCCAGACAGGGGCTGCCGTAAACAAACCAGTGGTTTTGTGATGGGCCATGAATCCCAAAGAGAAAAAGAAGACAAAGAGAAAAATAACTGAGGAGAACAGAGGATTCAACGTTTCTTGGAGCGAATCATTTGCATTCATTGCCAATGCGGAAGGATTGTCTGAAAGTTTGCTCTGTAATGGGAAGTTGTCAAATAATAATAAGAGTAATGTGGAAAGACATTTCCAGGGAAGGCATGCATGTATTTAGTAACAAAGTGGATGCTTTATAAAGTGATTTCTTATTTTTGTCAGTATATATTTGCAATGACACTTTGGGATATTATAAAATCAAACTTAAACTGTATTAATTTTATTTTATATACTTTATCTTTTCAAAAGGCGGCAGTTTTATTTTTATAAATACAGGCTGCATTTTATAGGCCAGATAAGGGTCGCATTATGCACGTTCTATTTTGATGTTGTTTTTAAGAACCCTCAAAATAAAAATGGCATCAAAAATCTAATTTCTTTATTGCATTTTTTTATTTCATCAACACAATGAAACATAATTCATTATAATGAAGTTAAACTTGAGGCGGCATTGTACAACAGAGTAGTCACATGGTGCGTCATTCTCTACAGGATGCATTGCAGGGAAAATAAACATTTAATCATGAAGGCTCATTATGTATTTGTAGCCAACTTAGTCATTTTTATAGTAGGCTAATATAGCTAATATAGATACATACAGCATGTGTTGCCTTCATTATAAGGCTTATATAAGGCTTTTCATTTTTTTGAGGCTCCAGACATACTAGGTTTTCTTTGGGGTTTTTTTGGTCCAATATGGCTCTTTCAACATTTTGGGTTGCCGATCCCTGTCATATCCAAACAGAAAGTGTTTAACAACCCATTACAACTGAAGCCAATTCACACGAGAGGGCAGAAGATGAGACCTTGTAATTTTCATATCACAGTTAAGACTGCTCTCTCAGAGTTTGTCTGAGATCAAATCAAAAGAGATTGACTTCCTCTCTATGATTTTTCACATTCAGCCTCAAGGATGTGAAAAATAATTAAATGAACAGGACTCTTGACCTGTGAGTCACTCCACAGATGTCCATTTAAGAGTTCCTTGTCATTTGGTAATATATGTTCTGGTATGCTTGAAGTAGACTTAGATGAGATTCACAGTTTTTCATTACTTTGAACAAAAATGTTGTTTGTTGCATGCCTAATCGCCCTTGAAATTAATTACTCTTTTTTATTAATAGCTAACCAAATACACAAAAAACTTGAAGGAACACTTTAAATATTGTGTTCATAAGTTTCTATATTTGTGACACAATTATCCCAACTGAGATGCCAAGGTGACACAGTGGTGGATTTGGCGGTTCAAGCCCTGCCAGGTCCATTCTGCCATTTTGGCAATGGTCAAGCCTCTTGACCCACATTGTCCGGCATGGAATTGTGACTGGTGGGATGTGTTTGGTGTTGGGCAGGAGGCCGTAGGAGTGAAATGGCAGCCACGTGCTGTCAGGGCTCCCAAGGTAGCTTATCACCACCAGTGTGTGAATGTAGAATGCATGAATGGTGCTCTAAAAATGTTATAGTGTCTTTGAGTGTCTAGAGAATTGCTATATAAACTGAAGGCATTATTATAACTGAAGTTTCCACCCCAGCTGTTGACAGACAACACTAAATTAACATCACTAACATTAGAGAGTCATCATCTAATTTTTTTTACTTGCCTTTTATCTTATATATTATCTGAGTATAATTTTCTCAGTAGTAGCACAGGCTCAAGTCTACTGTCAGAACCCATGTCTATTTTTACTTCCATTTGTTCCATCAGTTCTTGTCCTTGTGTTCATTATTTCATCGCCTGTTGCAGTTTTTTCGTCACCTTATTATTTTGTAGTCCTATCACGCCATTCATCAGTTTGTATTTAGATTCCTGTTTTCCACACACTCGCTGTCTGTCAACTTTTTGCTTACCAGTTATCTCCTGCTGTTTATTTGCTTGCTGTTTTTGGTGGTTTTATTTTGGTGTTATACATGCTCAAGATTCCTCATGGCTTCATAATGTCTCTTGACATCTGCAAAGTGATGTTTTTTGCTATTGTTGGGAGCAAAGATCAACATAATGGCTTCAATTCTTTCCAAAAACCAACCATGAATGCAGTGGTAGGCTACAGAAGTACTGTAGTGGTGTGATCAGGAGGGTCATTTAAATGGCCAGACTTTGAAAAGTAATTTTGAAAGGATCTTTGCAAGAGGGTTTTTTTTTAACTGTTTGGGGATATAATAAATACACCAGCCATATGACCTTTAGAAATCCAGGCTCTTTGTGAAGTCATCTTCAAAATGCTGCCGATTTCACATTTATCCACATTGTCAATTTATCTGTTAATCTTGAGAGAAATTGGCACTCAGATGCCCACAAAAAATACCAATATTTTTACCAACTACAATATACATTTAATTTAAACAAAAGCAGGACAATTATAATTTTTAATCCTTTATTTGCCTACAAAAATATTGCCGCCTGATTATTTAGAAAACCAGACTTCAATCTGAAATCATAAAAAAGTTATAGACAACCAACTTTAAAACACCACATTGTTTGACCATTTGAAGAAAATATTGAACAGCATAATATCAGATTGATTAGTTACAATGTGTTCATGCTTCACCCATTTCTGGAATGCTCAACTGTGATAACATCCAATTTAGTCCAAATGACCGATGCAACTTTGTTTAATTCTTTTCCCAACTTTCTTTGTCAAAAATCAATGCATATTAAAACAAATACAGTGATTCAGATCATTCTATACAGTACCTGAAAAAGGCATTATATTAAAGAGTTTTCTCATCCGCCATTCTGTACAGGTGCAATAACCCAACAGCTCCCTGGATGTTTAAAAACTAATAAAAACTCTGAGAGCACTTGAAATAAAACTAAATAAATAGCTTTTTAGTCAGTCTGGAACTTGTATTGTGAGCATCTTTTGTTAATAGGGGTCCCTGTAAAGAATCTCTTTTGACATGAACATGAAAACTCTAAAAGTTTTTTTTATACACTAGTCAAACAACACAAACAATAGACACAAACATTTTAAAACCATGTTTTTGTTAAAATGGCATCAATGTTGATTTACAGAACATCTATATGGACTGTAAAAACAAAAAAAATAAATGTTGACTTAGCATAAAGTGCTTGTTTTTTTCTAAAGGCATAAAACAATCAATTAATTTAATTTGGCTGAAATTTGTAGTACTTGACTGAATTCATGTTTTCTAATTGAGTTCACATTCTCAGTGACTGTTGTTGACTGGGTTAGAAAAAGTATGCTCAGTCAGCGTTCTGTCAAGCTGTTTTTGGGTGAGACAACTTCTGTGGAACAATTGTACGTTAAGACAACTCATTATTTTAATCATGTCATTCAATAATAATAAAGTATTGGTTTAAGTTTCCTTTTCATAAATCTACTATAAATTACTTTATTATTTTTTAACCGCACAACCTGAGAAATAACAATAGATTCCCATAATGTAACATTACATATGTTAACATTTTCCAAACATAAAAAAATTGTATTGCATTTTTATATATATATATATATATATATATATATATATATATATATATATATATATATATATATATATATATATATATAGTATATATATATATATATATATATATATATATATATATATATATATATATATATATATATATATATATACATACAAAGTGATAGATATGCAATACTTTTCAGTGTGCCACCATGAGTTTTAAATACGAGATAAGTTGTCTCTGGGTATTCATTATAAACAAGACACATTCGAATATGATTTCCTAATCTTTTGATCCCTATTCTTAGTTTGTGAGAAATTGAAAGTGAAGCTACCCTAACAAGCAATGCTCTAAAGCAACATTTGGTCAATCTTTCATGTCCTTTTCTCTTCTTCACACAATCCATTTGAATCAGTGCCTGTGTGACCTGTCTGAAAGTGTTAAGTCCTTGTAGACCATCTAAAATAAACTCAGACTGGCAACTTTGACTCTCTGTCTCGCCTCAATTGCATTAAGCAATTCATCTCTGAATACTCTCACCAGTCTTGTTTTTTTCAAACTTCACAAAGGGGAAGCTAAGCTAAATCTCGAGTTTGAAAACCTGCAGCCTGAACATCAGAAGTGTATTATTAAAGCCCAAAAATAATATTATTTTCTTCAATGGATTATTTAGGTTTTATTCATGCATACTTCTGAAGTCACTGACATTTTTATGGTATGAAAAAAGAGGTGTTTAAATGTAAAAATACTTCAAAAATACAACAGTGCATTGCATCTCAAACTAACACAAGCTGGTACTCTTTAATCTACAAAAATGATGTGGCAAATACAACTCATTCTACCTTCAGACTTAGTGCTCAATTCTGATTTTGTTTGTTGCATCACATAATATGCTTCTGCCATTCATCGTCTGTTTGAAAAAATGTATGCTCCAATGTACAATGTGCATGTACAGAAGAGGAATGCCCCAATAATGGAAGGAAACATTGACACGGCTGCTCTCGGGCACTCTTGCGGCTTTGATTAAATGTTTAATTGGAAAAAAATGTTAAGTCATTTTGGAATAAGGGCAGAAGGAAGATCTTGGAGCATAATTTCATTGGAAGTTCTGGGATACCAATAGGGTTATATTAAAAGCTTTAAATGCAGGTTGATTCAAAAAGAGTACTAAAACTTCTGCAAAAATCTGCATTTCATCAAAGAAACATGATAGAACCTTGCGTAATTAATCAATGTGAAGAGTGCTTAAAAATTTCAGAGCCTCCTTAAATCGATGACACAAAAAGCTTTCAAAGTACTCTTCTGAATCACCCTGAACATCTCTGAACATCTAGCTGTTACAGTATAAAACACACTTTAATACTGACTCGTGTGTTAGAAAGATGGCTTAAATTAGGGCTTGTTAATGCAAAACCCAGAAAAATGCAAAAAATAAATAATCAAATATAAAAATATCTTATAAAATAATCAATCAAACAAACAAACAAACAAATAAACTCATTAGTTATAAATTTATTCAAAATATTTAAATATATGAATTGAGCTATTCAGTCTTTCATGAAAATATCTAATGCAGGTCACATATGGGCAAACAAAAAGGGATCTGTGTCACTTTTGGGCTGCAGTTTGAATGTAGCCTCTGATGGCTTTAGTACACAGGTGTCACAGTACAGTATTGAAACAAAAGCCTGCTTGTAATCTGCACTTTAACACACTCAAGACTTAATTTACATGGGCTTCAATTTGAGCTAATCAATAAATTGTGAGTAATTCGGATTGCTCAAACAACTTTCTCATTAAAAGCAATTTTAATTATTTTTGTAAATCATTGTGAGAAAATCCACTGAAACATGCCCCAAGCTCACCTTGAAAGTCATGCCATTTGAATTAAAATGATGTTTTTTCAGCAGCCTTTTCAGTGCTACAGACAGCTACTAAAATACAATGAATAACCTCTGTGTTCGGAACCATGGACAGCCAGTAAGTCCTAGTAAAACTGATAAACCATTCCAGCACCGTGGAAACAAGGATAGAGGAAGAGTGGTTTCAGAACCATGGACAGTGTAGATGCCTCTGCTAACCTTGGACAGCACAAAAAAATTATGAGAATAATAGTTCATAAATCAGATCCTTGGATAGCAACTCTTTTTCAAAAACTGTGAACATCCACAAAAAACTGGTTGTTGCTTCAGCATTCTGGACAGTGACAGAACAACCCAGTCCGGGAAAGTCCTCGAAACTTTGAACTATTTTAAACAGTTTTAGAAGTTTAAATTTCTACTATAATAAACTACAACTTGAGTGACTAAATGTGTATAATTAAACATTTTAAGTTATTTGCTATCAAAGTAATCAAGTCAGGCTATTCTGTATTTACAAAAATTATTGTAAGTACAATAAACTGAAGAAAACAAACTATTTGTCAGCATACTTAAAATGAAAGCCTGCATTAAAATATATATTTAACTAATTACATTACATTTTTTTGAGTAAACTCAACTTCTCCGGGTTTACAGTGGTGAGGGAGAAAAAAATGTAACTGGGACACAGCAGGTACTTCCATTAGATAAAGCGGTTTAAAAATCAAATATTGTAAAAAGCTGAATTGCATGTCCTATAGCATTGTTCATTTATATACATATTGTGCTTGTGTTTCAGCAAAAAGATTTACGCTAAATAACACACAATGCTTCCATTCATTCATTCATTCATTCATTCATTCATTTATTTACTACCCAACTTCCTTTCACCATCAAAGCCCGGCGTGTCAAACTAAATTCTTGGATCTACACAGTTTTGTTCCAACCCTGTTACAAGATATATAACTGTATCAAGCCATCAATATCAAGACATTCACCTAAGACTTCAAACAAGCCTGAATGAATTAGTTGCATTCAATGTAGGGTTAAGGTTGATTCTATGTTCTTAAGCTCATTCCAGGATTTGCTCAAGTTTTCTTCATCAACTTCAACTATTTCCTTTGTCTTTGTTTATTCTTTCCTGTACACTATGTACACTATAGCACTTTCTTAATCCCATCTGAATCAAAAATGTCTTTCTCTAACCTTCCTTGAGCCCATCCTTCAATCAAAGACAAAACAGCCCCCTTTTTTCCTATTAACATTTAACGGCTGCTTCTAAAAGCTTTCAAATAATGTCCAGCTCTGATGAACAGCAGATCCGTGCTGAAGCACTCTCTGTCTGTTTCTCTCTTCTTTTGTTGCTCTTCATCTCTGAAAGCCTCAACACAATGTACTCTTCCCTTGTTCTCCCGGGATTCACTCCATTATGAGGTCTCCATCAGAACAATGCTTTTTACATGCCAAGCCGTGTTTCTCCTAATGGTGCTGGATTTTATTGCTCACAGCTGTACAAAACAACAAACTTGGGCTCATTGTATAAAACATTTTCCTTCAATGTAATTTTAAACGGGACACCAATGTGACAGAATGAAGTGCCGTATACACAATGAGGTGTAGCATTAAGCAAAAAAAAAAAAAAAAGAAAAAACTCAATGTATTTAGACTATTCTTGAAACATTCTCTGATCTGTGCTTTAGAAATTTTTTTTGAGTAAGTAGATCATGCTGCAGTTCTTTTAATTTTTAAAACATTTAATTTTTGAAACACACCGTTGAAACTCCTGGTTTTGCTCATTGACTGATTATGTGACTTTTAGATGTTTAAAGATAAAGATACAATATGTTAAGGAACAAAAATAATATGTTTGTATTCAAAAAATTAAGGGCTGTTATAGTTTACGGCTAAATGAATCAAACCATGAATTTTCACCATAATGAATGTGATAAAAAGTAAGATTTACCAGTTTTGGGGTCAACAGAAAAGTATGGTTGTCCATGTAGAACGCTGTACACAACTCGTGCACTGTTTCCATAGGTCGGGTCATCTGCGTCTGTCGCAGTCACCTGAAAAATCGATGTACCTGAAAAAAAAAAACGGTACAGGATTAGAGGCTGTGTAAATGTTAAGGTTTTTGAATTTCCATGTTTTATTCAAAGTAATGTTTTTTGTCATTTTAGAGACCATTTAAATGCCATCTTTGCCAACTTAAAGATAGTCCTCTAAATGTGAGAGCTTATTTAAAATATTACCAATACTTTTACAAAAAGTTTGTAACCTCTTCCACATTCATAGAGAACCCAGACAAAATCAGATTATATAATCATATTTGTTTATTTCAGTTGTATTAGTTTAGATTCTTTTTAGATTCAAATGAAATTATAATTGTGTTATATTCATGTATTTCCTTATAGAAAGCTATAAAACAATAACTATTAGAGTTTGTTGATCATGTTATTGTTGTTTAAGTGATTGAAGGTTTTTATGCATTTTCTCAATGAGTTGAAATAACAGTATACAATGCAAAAAGAAGCAAACAGATGCTATAAGGAGAACATGCTGAGTAGACATGGGTGCCATTTAAAAGGGAAGACTATTTAGTCCATTTCGGTTTGCATGGAATAGCTAATGTCAGGATAATTTAATATTTTTCAACTCAGGGCATTTTAAAACAATGTATCGTAGCTGAAATGATCAGAACCCCCTATCATTATATCATTATTTAAAAATTTTGAAAAAATTAAAATAAGCATGATTATGTGAACATGATGTTCTTGAAAGCATTATTTATAAAGATCCATGTTAATAATAAAATAAACAATTTTATTATAAAGATATATATTAGAGGGGATGTTTAGAGGGGCATGGTCATCACTTGTCCATACTCCTTCTAAAGATTTAATATTCCCCCTTTAGGTTCGCTGAACAGGTTCTAGTGCTGAACTTCCTAGTGCATAGTGTATGAAAAAGCCTGCAGCATGAATTTGGACAAAAAATAATATTTGGTAGCCCCATAAGGGGTCTTGAGTAAAATAGTACCATGTTACAAGTTGGAAGTGTTATACTATGTCTGTAAATTACAGACTGTCGCCTTAGTCTGTAAATCTGTAACATTAAATCCTTAATAAAACTATAAACAGTGTTTGACTGACCACGATTGCTGGCAATATTCAGCACATTTCCGCTGATAAAAAGTGCATTAACAGCGTAATTGGGGTGTAATGTCTTTAAGTGACGCCTTAATTTATTTGGCTTCATGCTGTCCGCTGCCAAGATTTTTAGAATCAGTAAGCACACCTGTCTCTCCTCGTCTCCCACTGTAGTCACAGTGAAGCCAAGCGACACATACGCGTCATATTTCCTTGTCTTAGCTTTCGGTATAGTTTTGTTTGTCTCTTTATCTCCTTCTCTCTCCACCTGTCTTCTACACTTTGTGTCTACACTTCATACTCTGCCAATGAGAGCGCCACTGGCCCCAATGTAGTGGAGTGGTATTGCACTTTATTCTAGAACAGTTAAAAAAAAAAAAATAAATAAATAAATAAATAAATAAATATATACGCACTATTTCACTATGCCCCATGTTGAATCCTGCTGCGCTCCACTAAAATGTTAGCTGTGTGAAGGATTCCTCGCGCTTTCTGAAGCAGCTTAAGAGCTTTCAGTCTCTTTCTCAGCTTGCACTCTATGTTATACACTGGATAATTGATTAAATCTCGATGTTTTCACAAAAAAAAAACTTTTCAGATTAGAACCGGCATTGGACATGTCAATCAAGTCCCCTCACAAATCGAACTCTTTCCGACACACACAATGTTAGCCAAAAGTGGCATAACTACATTTGAATTTAAAAATCCCCAAGAACTTCTTGATAGCGCTTCAAAGAAGTGGAAGCAAGCAAAACTATCTGTAAAACATCTGGAACAACATTGAATTATGTCCCTCCCTTACAGCACATCTCAAAGAGAGGTAGGGTAAGATAAACCTTGGAGCTAACGCTAACATGATTGTAATAGTATTCATCACTTTTAATTGTATAAGAATACAGTGTTTAAAGATATAAGTTAGTTTTAAACGTCCCTTCAGATTCTGTTTCTTGAAATGACTTTAATAATGAGTTAGGTAACTAATAAACATGAGGCATTATTATTTCAGATCAAACTTAAATGATCATCACATCTTTTTGAATATATTTGATTTTAAATTCAACATCAAATGAAAGGTATGATAATTAAAAGAGTAGCTCATTTCAAACCTTGATAAATAAAAGTTATGAAGAAAATATGTTAAAACTGTTATAAAAATACAGTACAGAGCCAAAGTTTCGACTCACCTTCTCATTCAAAAGGTTTTCTATATTGTCATGACTATGAAAATTGAAAATGGTAGATTCACACTGAAGTCATCAAAACTATGAATTAACATGTGTGGGTTTGTATACATAACAAAAAAAAGTGTGAAACGGCTGAAATTATATCATTCTAGCTTCTTCAAAGTGCTTTGATCACAATTTGCACACTTTTGGCATTCTCTTCATGATCTTCAAGAAGTAGTCTCCTGAAATGGTCCTCGCTTCACAGGAGAGCGCTGTGTATGAAATGTAAATAAAGCTGTCAAACTGAGAATTAATCAATGTTTCAAAAATAATTTGAATAAAAGGCCTTAATGTTCAAATCTTAACTTAATAACTTTCTTAATTGAATTTATTGAATTACTGAGAATCTCTGAGCATCGGAAGGACTGTAAATAATAAGATCAAGTCAGCAGATATGGAGGAGCTGTTTCAGTGAGAGCCTGTTAAATTAACAGTTTTTTTAATCGATCATGAATCTGATGGGCAGCCAATGAAGATTTTGCAGAAAGGTAAAATTTGATCAAAATGGGAGGATTGGCAACAAGCCTTCGCTAGCATAGCCCCCACCCCCTCTCTCACACTCTCTTTCATTTCTTGTTCTGTCCTTACTCATTTCACCCTTCAGCTTACAGTCTGTCTTTCTTGCATTATTGTTTTTTCTTTCAAGCTGACAGTAGATTTCTCATTCCTTGCTTTAGCTTGGGTCACATTTCTCATCTGCACTCATTCTCCCTCCCTTTCCTCGCAACTCTCCAGGATCAGTCCATCCATCTGCATTGTCGGCCTATGACACACTGCAAACAACTAGCACAGGCAGTTAATTGTGGCAAACCATGATTAAATATGAAAACGAAGAGCTTATTAAATTGGTACAAAATGTTAAAAAAAATATACTACAATTGGTTATGAGTGTAAAATAGTAACAACAATCTAGCGTTTACTTAAATTAACAATGATCACAAACGCATGCTGGAGCAAAGGAGACTGATGTCAGGGATGTCCCAGGGACATGGTGAAAAGAATAATGTCTGATATTTTTTAATGTCCAAGGCAGGTGCAGCAGGGTAGTCCATGATGGAAGTAGTGTCCATGGAATCCTAACAGGAGCCTCACACAAACACACCCCAAGAAAGATAAAATGGGACAAAACTTTAAGCGACTTTGAACTGAAGTAACAATGGAGATTCAGAGAGCACCAGTGAAGCTGTAGGGAATAAGAGCTGTCAAAGGCTCACAGGAGCAGGAGGAAGCCTTCAGAGCAGCACTGTTCGAATGAGGAGGAGGATGGCCATGTCGACAACTGCCCTGAACAAAATAGAAGAACTAACAGATACCTGCGAAAGCAGGAGTTTGATGGGTTGTTCAAATAAGGGAGTGGAAGGCAGGACTGGTGCCACAGATTCGATTGTGCTAGATGGAGAGTAGCAAGTTTAGACCAAACAACTTTGCCAAGACAAGCCGAACATTGGCTGACAGCGAGGGACATTGCATGCGATATTAGACTTGCATTCAGAGAAGGAACAGCTTCTCTTTTCTTTCTCTGGCTGGTGGAACAAGAAAAGCAGCAACACTTACAACTTTCAAAAAGCAACTAAAGCCTCATCTCTTTCAGGTCCACTTACAATAGTAAAAGGAGGTAAAAAAGAGGTAAAAGGAATGTGAATGTAATATCTTTAATGGAAAAAAATAGAAGTTAATAAGGGCAATTAAGATGGCATTTATTGGAGGAACCATGTGTTTGACCTGTTAATTACTATACATAAACATGAATGCACTCTAGAAACAGAGCCCTAAAGCTTGTTTCTGCAATTTTAATCTTTAACCTGTTTCTCATAAAAATACTTGCTCTTCCTCAGAAACAGAATATCTTTTTAATCATGCTCATCATCATTCATTTCCTTCACTTGAAAGAGAAAAACAGAGTGATTCTTTTTTTAAAAGATCTGACCACCTATGTGACTCCCAGCGCTCCAGGGATGAGTTGTTTGGATCATTCTGCCGTGTCAGAGCTTTTCAACTCAGTTATCTCAAAACTCAGCTTCACTAAAGCATTTCTATCAGAGTTGAACAGCACTGAAAAATGCTGAGGCAGCTTGTCTGGTTTTCTCTGATGAGTGTGTCTCTGATGGCTGGCAGACTGTCTGCATGTGTGTGAGGTTATGTTTATGAAGGAAAGATGGGAGTAATGGTTATTAAAAATTTTGAGATTACAAACCTGCAATTAAAATTTAATCTATGAAATTTTTTTTTGTTGTACTACAGCTCAAGCTTTTTCCTGTAAGTGGGAAGCGGGGAGATATAAATAGGTCAAAAATGCTGTTCTGCTGGCTAACATATCTATATCATGCTCAGTAAATATTTAATGAGCATTTGTGCTGAAAACTAAACTTTTAACAAATGACATATCAGGATCAGTTGTATTATGATGGCTGTCTTTTGAAGTAGCTGTACACATTATTTCAACTAAATTCAAAGCAACTTATTCTTTTCTATATTCTAAAGATGTTATTGTCTCAACCAGTATACTAAAAGCCTAAGTTATTAGATGAATTGAATTGATTATGAAATTGAACAAAACTATCTTTAATTTAAAGACCCACAAAAATGTGATATATTATGTTTTGCAATCAATGTTGGCTTTTAAAATCACCGAAACAAATATGGCCCTAACCGAACAGCATGCCATCCCTATTTTGATATCATCAGCTAATTTGGCGCAGTGGTGAAGTTGGTCATACTGTAACTGGAAGGTTGGTGGTTCGATCCTCACTGGGGTCATTTTGCCATTGTGGCCCTGGGCAAGCCAATTCACCCACATTGCCATGTATGGATGTATATTATTGGTAGGATGTCTTTGCTGGTAGTCAGGAGGCCGTAGGATTGGATTAGCAGCCACGTTCTGTCAGACTGCCCCAGGGCAGCTGAGGGCTACCAAGATAGCTTATCAGCACCATTAATATTTATTAATATAAATTATTATTATGCTAAAATTAGTGTTGTCAAAATTAATATGTTAACGCATGCGATTAATTTGAAATGTATAACGAGTTAAAACATTTTTACACAGTTTCAGTTTTTCCTGTTGTGGCGGACGTGCTTTAAAAGAATTATGAATAAGACATGAATAATTGTATGATGATGAGAAGGTATGGAGGATGGACACATTACAGCACACGACACACTTTGTTTAAAACTGAGGAATGGCGGAAAGCGGAGGCATGTGTGGATCATAAAAAGGTCTGGGAAAATGTGAGGTGCGATGCAAGAAGAAGACTCAAATGCAAGAGAGCAAATGAGTGATAATTGATTTATTAGTATGGACAAGAAATTAAACAAATGAAAAGAGGGCCAAAGCAACAAGAGCAAGAACTCAGGGATAAACCAAAAAGACAAAGTAAGTCCCACCGGGTCCAGGCTGGAAATTGGCTACAGAATAATGCGTTCTCCAGGATTCATCTGCACAGATGGGGCAGAAAACAAGGTGAGCAGCAGGTACATACACAGCACAGCAAGACAAAGTAAGGCAACTGTTAAGTAGACATATTTTACAATAACAGAGCACTGAGCCTAGGCTGAAAGCTCTCTAAAGATCTAATGAGAATCAGCTGAGGCTCCTCAGCCTGGCTCAGCGTGAAGAAATGAGTCAAACAATTACAGCTGAACTAAATAAGTTAAAGACACTTTGAGGGAAAATAGCCCAGACAATTACAATTATACCAAACAATGTTAAACAAAAAGACTCTATGAAAAGACCTTATTTATTAGAATGGATAAATCCAGCAGAATTTTTTTTTTAAGGATCATAAAAATATTAACTATATATATATATATATATATATATATATATATATATATATATATATATATATATATATATATATATATATATATATATATATATTACAGCTTTTTTACAATACAGATCATATATTTTATTCACTGAATTTTTATTATCAGTTATGTGACGATCTGTCTGAATACTTGATTCTGATTGGCTGGCAGTTGTATAATTCTTGATATACTCACACATAGCGTCAGCTCAGTCAAATCACAATATGTATCTCTGCGCGACTTTAGGAACAATGCCTTAAAGCAGTTCACAGATTCGCTCAACCTGGATTATTTTAGCGTATTATTTAGGTTGTACTATCAATTTTTTTACACCGACACTCGAATGATGCAGCTGCCGGCACCACTCTCGCTACAACAAGAGTTAACAAAGAAGTTATGTATGTATATGTAACAATGAAGTGATGTAACGTTACTGTACACTTATCTTTTATAATTCAACATTAATAGGAAACAAGTAGCTTCACATTTGCAAATGAATGACCTGTTATCATTCATGCAATTCATCTTACACTGAAGAGATAACTTGCTTCATTGGTGATCATTTTAAAAGTGTTTATCTTACTAGCTCCATAGTGACAAATTTCTCTCACTCCTCCTCAACGTGAGCTGTTCCAGCTCAGTGTGCGGTTGAATGTGGTTGAGTGAGGGTCTGTGGAAGAAAACCTTAGGGTTTTGAAGGAAACAGTTTCACTCATAAATTCAGAAAACATCACATTCATTGAGTATAAGTTGAGCCTAATATTAGAAGGTAATCTTCTAATCCTTGTATTAAAGTAATTTTCACACTTTCTTATTGGATTTAGAAACCATGAGTAAACTAGGATAAAAAAAAACACTGAACATTCAACCCTGATGTGCTTTTTGTGTATGAAACTGCAGACAGTACTGTAACGCTAACAGTATGCTAAAGCTAAATAAAGATCTCTTTTAAATGCCACAGATTTTATCACTGAACAGCCTCGTATCATTTATTCATGAGTGGAGCGCAATCAGATAAGTTTTACCTTAACTTACATGACTAACGTTAACATTATTCTCTGTCAGGAGCAAGAAGCAGTGAAACAGACACAATTATCCACTGTTCTGTTTCATTTCGGTTATGTAGTGCAGAGCAAACATTAATAACATCTTTAACACTTTTTTTCCCAAAAGGTAATAGTATAAACAGCATAATCCACGTCAAATGTTAAGACATCACAGCATCACAATTTTTTCCTGTGAAGTCAAAACAAGATTGACTAGAAAAATTTTCAGTTTCCACTCGTTTATTGCAGTTCAGATATTAATAATAACTTAAATAAGCAAGTGTTGGCAAAAAATGTGCCATAAACGTGATATACAACAGCTGAGCATGTATTATTAATTTTTAAACGCACCGCTCCATGTCGTGCATTTAAAAATTAATAATGTATGCTCAGCTGTTGTATATCCTTTACACGTTATATTTATTTTTGATGTGGTAAGGAAATCACTATCTCTATGGTGAGTGTATGAGTTTGCATGTGTGCGTGTGGGTAAGGTGTGATCCTCATTGAACAGTGTTTTCTGTGATAAAAGGTTTGACTCAGGTCCAGTCGATAAAATCTGACAAGAAATCACATACTGGAAAAAATACACATGCACGAGTACCCACTGATACATACAATGCTGCAGAGGATGCAAGCTGTTGCAAACGGACACAGAAAGAGCCATGATTGGTCATACATAGAGACGACTATTGAGATGAGCTCTTGATACTTTCTGATAAACGTCTCCAGACCATCACGCCCCACAAACAAACAGAAGGATGCAGCACTAATGATTAATTTCCTCCTCATTCGGCCGAACCTTGTTACAGCGCTTCTCTTGTGCATGCTAGCCATCAATACTGATCGACTGAGAGTGTGTTTCTATTGCTAATGTTAAAACATTTGGTGCTGCACAAACCCTGGCTTCTCTGCTCTGCCTCATATTTTACAAAGCTGTGCTTTTCACAGAAACAGGGAGACCTTTGTCTCAATGCAACCAAGTACTGTAATTGTTTATTTTGTTACGATCAAAAATAAATCAAAGGGCATGTTCAAACATTCAGATGTACTCAAATAAATACCAATAAAAAGAAATCACCACATTGAAAATGTATAGCAAATGTACATTTATAATACAACGTATACTACATTATTTAGCTGAGTTACAAGAGCAAACAATATACTAGACAGCTTAGTATACAAAACGCTAACTTTGGGAGTACATAACTAACTTGACATAAAAAAAACATAACAAAAAGTGAGTTAAAAAGTAAGGGGGAGTACATGACACTAAGCTAGGAAAAGGGCTAGACTGGGAAACAGAATGCAGGCCATTACTTTTTTTTTTACATATTTTTCTTTCAAATGCTCAAAAGCCAGATGCAGACCAGATTTTGCAAACTTTGTTTTATTCCATTTTATCTGTTAGTTCCTGCCTCAAGGCCTGCATTTTTTTATTTTCTATTAGCCCAGATGTATAATTTACATTGTGCTTCAGTCTTTCAAAAAAAGGACTGTTCTAAAAAAGCATCTACAAAAGGACATTCTAAAGACTGACTCATTATTCACGTTTCAGAAACACTGTGAGTAACTCAGGGAAGTTTGAGGCATTGCTCTTAGTGAATGCTATTATGCTATTTTTATAGTTATAGATTCTTAAAAACTTTTTAGTTTTTTTGGTAGGCATTCTACACTCTTATGCTGAATTTCCCTCTAAGCATCACTCCTATGTTTCTTTGTATTGTAAATAGTTCATAAGTGTGTTATTAAACTTGTAAGTATGCTTCTTGGTGTCTGAATAAATTCTCATATTTAAGTCACATAATTGACAGATTAAAGTTAATCCTTTAACATTAATTCATAATATATTATCATTGTTAATCTAATGTCTTTACAATGCCAACTGAAAAGATTGGCTTTGCTAAATTATAAATATACCAGAGTGCAATACAAGTAAAATGTGGAAACACTATTTACTACAGAATGCTAAAGATAATTGCTAAATAATTCAAAAGTAGCACGTTGTAATAAAGTCGCAAGAGCCTGGGTTCATTTTAGAATCATCGTCTCTAAGCACTCAGTGCTACTGTTTTGTTTTTGTAAGCTACAACTAATGTCACTATATGTTAAATACCTCATTCCACTCTATTTAGTCAACAGCAAAAGATGCATACAAATGACATGTTCAAGAATAGAAACAAAATAATGTTTTCACACCTTGCGAAACCTATATGACCCTAACTGAAGAGTCAAACACATTTTTTCTCTGTTTTCACTTATAGACTAGTGTAATGCTGGCATAACATTATAATTATACCAAAAGGATGAGCAACTCGGTATTTCATTCTTTTTAGATAGGACACGATATGTTTCCATGTATTTTATTTTCCATGTATCACTTTTTCTAAGTACCTTTTAAAAATAGGTTGATAATGATACTAAATGACAAAACCTAAAAGCCTGGATCATAACAGAGCAATTCTTTAAGCAATACACGGTAGACCGGGTTCTTCCAGAATTGAATGTTAGCAAACATGAGGAATGAATCTATCAGATAAGAACGACATCCTATAAAGGAAGACCATCACCTCCTGAGAAAACTAATCTGTGTTGGTCAAGTGGCCAGCACAACTCTGCCATAAGAATGCTCTGTTCTGAGAGACATCCGTAATTGGGATTCTGAACCCACTTCGTGCACGAATCACAAATAGTAATGGACAAAATCCACGCTATAATAGACTCCTTCAACATTGATTGCAGTCAGTACTCAAATCTTACAATATAACAGATCAGGATATGTGCTTTGGTTCCTATGGCAACAGCCGACTGAAACCAAAATAAACAATAAACAAAGTGTTCTATATACCCACTGACTAGAAGTGTTTCAGTGTGCCAGAATGAAGTGAAATATTTCATTTGTACCAGCCAGGAATATAGCTGTCAAGACTCATACAGTTTAAAAAAAAATGTCAGGCACGACCGAGACCGAGAACATGTGCTGCCCTGAAAATATACTGTGGATATTACACTACAATTTCTTTCCTGATGCTCCCGTAATATCATGTGTATTTCAGGAAATCTGCTGTGACATATTGTGAGTGGGTTGGAAAGTGTTTCACTGTTTGTTTTCTGACCTGCTGATATTAAAACATGCCAATAAATTCTTATTTGAAATCAGATTTCGAGAAGTTTATACATATGTTAATGGTAATTTAAAATTAAGATCAAATATGACCAGATCAGTTAAGAAAATAAGTGAAAAGTAATTGGGCAAAAAAGCCTTGAATATAATCAACATTTACCCCAAAAAAAATATTATTGCATTATACACTCACTGGCCACTTTATTAGGTACACCTTGCAGTGCTTTCAGAGATTTGAATGGGTTAGTTGTAATGAGTGTTTATAAATGTTGACTTATTGTTTGCTATTCATACTTTATAGTCACATATTTTTTTCCCTATCAACAATATCAGACAATAAAGACAATTCTATCCGCTCAGATGTCACTCACAGGATTTTTACTTTTTAATGATGTAAATCCTAGAGGATTGAGTGTTAACATTTAATGCTAAGAGCAGCCTGTCAGACTTAACATTTGGCAAAATTAGACAACTATCTTGGGCCTCATAGATTTTTTTACGGTCCTTCTACCTCAGTGTCAGAACACACAATTGTTTATTAGCAGAATTTTAACTTCCATCTGTGTCCTCTTTGGTGGAAGGTACCATCCACCACCAGGGAAGTTGAGTGCAGGGAGGAGAGTCCGGAGAACAGGATCCAGGAGAAAAGGTAAGCATTGTCTACTGATGTAGTGAGCCCAAGGGTGCAATCACAAGACGTGATTGGACAGTATGGGACAGGTGCTATATTTAAGGAGAAGTTAGGGTGACTAGTATACTGGTGATTGGCTGCACATGTGGCGTGTGATGGCACCTGATGCATCATTTACCTCATCACATGCCTTTACCCTAAACTTTCTTCTGTCCCAACAATAAGGTCAATCTATTCTGGAATCAATTTGAGATTTGAAATGAAAAATAAAACTCAACACATTTTTACACCAACTTATCTAGATCACATAATTTGATTAAAAAATGTGACCCCGAGCCTTTGTATTTTTCTAAATGAAAAAAAAACCTGCTCTGCTGAAACATTGATTCCATGTTTGAAGCTGCTTTAATTATCTTTCTGCTGAAATCTGTGAGTCTGTTCGAAAGATGTTTTCAATTTAATTGCATTTGTATGCTGCTATGTGTTTACAGATTTGTGTTGCCAAGCAATTGAAAGGGTGCACCTAATAAAGACAGGTGAGTGTAGTTTATTCCACAAAAGCATCTCTCAAATCCCTGGAGTCACACCCTGCTGAAAGACTCTCCCTCTTTCTCTATAATATGTGCAATATACTCTTAACAGGAAGTGGGGCATTCTGAAGAGAGAAAGAGCATATACAACAATGTTCTTTCTAAGAACCATCAACTCCTGAGGGAAAACACAAAACAACAGCATAAAAGCCAAAGTAATAAAAGACTTGGTTATGGCATGAATCTGGAATATGTGGAATAAAAGTGATGGGTCTCAGAGTCTGGCAGGGGATCAGTTTGCACTAGCACATGCCTCTGGTTATAATAGTTTTTGTTTGACAGCTATGCACTTTAAAAGCCATTTCAATGTTCTCTGTGCAAAGTTTTTTTTTGACACGAACCACAAAACTTAAAATAAACATTCAAGACAGGTTGAGAAGTAGCTGTTCACCTTTCCTCAGAGAGAAGAGTGTAACACTCTCAAAGTTTTTGACAAGGGACAGAACAGGTAGAGTTCAACTTCACTTTAAGGTATTCTAGAGAGGTAAAATATGTTCACAGGGCTTAACTCTAAATGGCAAAAAACATGCAGAACAATAGCATATTCCATCCATCCATTTTCATGTCAGCTTTCTTCCCTTCTGGGGTCGCCACAGCGGAATGAACTGTGCCAACACCTCTGGCACATGTTTTATGTGGCAGATGCCCTTCCAGCCGCAACCCATCGCTGGGAAACATCCACACACACTCATCCACACTATGGACAAACGTTCTTACTTTATTCACTTATTCCGCATGTCTTTGGACTTGTGGGGAAACCGGAGCACCCGGAGAAAACCCACACGATCACGGGGAGAACATGCAAACTCCACACAGACCCAGCCGAGGCTCAAACCAGTGACCTTCCTGTTGTGAGGCGACCATGCTACCCACTGCGCCACCGTGACGCTCTCAGTAGCATATAGCTGCTACTAAACTTTACTGTAGTTTTATAAAGATTAATGTTGTTAAACTGAACTCCTGGAGGACCAACACCCTGCACAGTTTTGTTCCAAACACGCTTATTCAACATGTTTATTCAAGGCTCAATTCAGGTGTTTAATTTAAATTTAAACATTAAAAAAGCTCATAATTGCTAAATATTCTGCACAATAATTTGTATCTAGCTAGGCAGATGATATAAGAAGTGTATAATTACAGAGCTATCAATAAGAAATGCATTTGGTGATTATATGTTTCAGGTTTATCGCAACTGTTAAAATAAGCTTTGACAATGTTGTAGTTGCGTGGGAGAAATTTGCATAGCACAATTTGTACACTGATTACTGATTGATTTATAGTAGAAAAGGACAGTTTAGAGAGATCTCAGACAATATAATTGCCTTTATTATTAACATGTGGTGTCTTTTTCTATTTGTTTTGGAAAAACAATTATGAAATGGAAAAGTTATCATCATAAGCATTTTCAGAAAACTTTTTGCTCTTCGAAGAGCTGTTATTTGATGATCGAAATTGGCATATTTCAAAACTGCAACGGAAACACATGGCTGCCTTGGGCACTGCAAAGTGTGAGCCACAATGGTCCAACCACTCACTGCATTTGGGTTCACGAACTGTTAAAGACACCATATCATGTATGCCTCGTCATATTCAGACTGGTTCGTGCATTTTGTGTAATCCTATTTATTTGTAGACAGCTCAAAATGGCTTGATGGATTTAGCCACGCCAGTTGGCCAAAGCACCACCCAATAACCAATCAGATGAATCGCTAATGCATCTCAATGACAAACGCATTGACTGACCTGGAAGTGTAACCGTAGTATACAATGAGCAGAATGTGTTTTTTACCCCAAACACCTAAAGGCTATCATCATCATCATCATCATCATCATATTTATCATTATAGAGTGATCTACACACAATTTTGTGCTCTGAATTTGACTCTCACAGCAACGAACAAATGCTTTAAACGAAGACTTGAAGCACTGGTGGGAGAAAGGTGACAAAAGGGACTACCTTATGATTTAAATGCTAATAAATAAGTGGCATATAATGGCTTTCATGTTTTACTATAACTCACTTATTTTGTTTTACGGGTGTAAAAATGTTTGTTAAAAAGGTATACTATTAGGTGCATTTAGTTGCTATTGGTTTGAGGATGTAGTAGCTTGTAAGCTTATAGAACCAACCGTAGGATTTCATAGTATAACAAGGACCGAAACAATCCATATCCATATCAGAAACATAAAATTATTCAGTGGAAGATCGACAAGACGGAAACCACTTTAAAACCCATTTTCAGCTCACTACTCCAAGACATCGTAACAGCATGCCTTCTGGCAGCCATTCAGAATCCATCAGAGTTTAAGCAGTTTGTTTATTAGAAGTGTCAGACACCGAGCCATCACAGTGAGCATATATGAATGAGGATTGTTTTGTGTTTTAACATTCTTGATGATAAGAATTAAATGATGTGTGTGAAAACAGCTTTCAAGTTCTGAAGAACAAAAATCTGAAATCTTACCAACATCTGCCATCTCAGGCACAGAACTGGCAAAGGGGCCATCTGGGAATTTGGGTGCGTTGTCATTGATATCCTGAACTTTTATTATGAATTCCGATTCTGGTTCCAGGGGTTTGTTGTTGTTGATGTCGATAGCTTGTGCGTGTAGAACATAATGAGATTTCTTTTCCCGGTCCAGACTTTTGGTGGCATGGATGTCTCCTGTTACCTCATTAATGATGAAAATAGTTCCTGCTCCTTCACCGCTCAGGATGTATCGCACAGATCCGTCGCCTTTGTCAGAGTTTGAATGCAACTGAAATGAGACACAAAGAAATGTTAGAGTTTTTTTTTAGCATTCAATGCTCATTGGGCAGATAATCAGTCATGCAAAAAAATCCTTGTACTGCATAAAGCAAATAAAGATTGAAAATTCATTCAAAAATCTTGTTAGGTTTCCATTGAAAATACATTGCAAGGTCAGGCTTGTAATGAATAGTAGAAGAAACCCAGAGCTTAACCACATTCCTACTATTTTAGGACTTTCTGGTGCTAATAAATGTACAAACCACATTGGCTAATTCCTACAGCGATGGAGATATTAATTCCTAATTAGAGGGACGCAGGGTCTGACTGAGGCTGAACTGTCCGCTTGTGTCAGTAAACAGAGCACTCAGATGAGCAGTCGCTAATTAGCTGAGAGCTCCCAGCTCACACTCACACCCACTCAGCCTACAGAATAACAGTTAATGAGACTTTGTGTCAAAAGCCCATAAACAAAATCAGTGGAAGCCATTGCTGGATCCGCAGCAATTATTTTACCTTATCTCCAGAAAGAAACAATCATATTTTGTGAACACACATCAATCAGCGGGAGAAAATGAGGTTTAGATGAACAGAATTTGCACTTTGATTTCTACTGTTCAAAATAACAGAGAAAATCCCATTTCAAATCTTTCTATGAATATATAATTTTGCATTCTAACAATATTTTAAGTGTTTGTGTATAAAATAAAATAAAAAATACAGAAGGTTATTTAACCCCTACTCAGATGTGGGTAATTAATGCTTACATTTTTAGGTTAACGGAAATTTTTACATTTACTCAAGTAAATATTTTGTGGAATATCTGTACTTTTACTTAGTTACATCTGAGTTACATCTTAGTTACATTTTAGCTGCGTTCTCCCAATACTAATATAAGTACTAGTATTTGTATAAAATACAAATACTAAAAGGTAGCATTTTTGCTTTGTATTATTCAGATCAGAAGTAACTAATAACTAAGTACTTGAGTAAATTTAGTTTGTATACCTAAAAAATAATTTGTTAGTTACTTTTACTCTAACTTGAGTAAATATTTATTCAAGTACTTTTACATCACTACATGTTTTTTGGATACCTTGCCTACCTCTACCCGTGCTAACCTTACATATGGTATTAAAACAGATTAAGATGTTTATATCAACTTTGTTAAACCCAAATTCTTTTCATTCCTGATATGAAGTTTGTTTTAGTGTATATATGCTGAAGACATTTCTGTATTTAAACATGGGTAATCAAGTTATAACAAAGATTTTGTTTCAATAACATGCCATGCTTCTCTCTTGTAGAGCAAACTTTGTGGCAAACTTGCAAACAAATACTATTAAAAATTTATTTGCAAAGAATTGTTTTAACAAATAAATCTGCAAAACAAATGAGGTTAAATATTCAATTAATAAAAGTTCGGGAGGAGTTTGGCTGATATTTGACCATCCAACATTAAACATAATATTACAGTATATAAGACACAACATCAATCCTTCCTGGTCCTGGACTCCTTTTTCAGATAGCTTGCCTAGTACGCTTCTCCATTGTTCACCTTCAATACTAGGCAATTATAAGCAAGAGTGAACTTGTGAAATGTTTGTTTGTATCTAAAGAGAACACAATCCACAATAACAAAAAATATAATACTCAACCAGGTATTCACTCTCATTCCTTAATGTCTTATTTTGTCGGAAAATCCCTCGCAATTATCTCATTTATGAATCAAATCATAAAATTGTCAAATTGAGTTAGCTTATCGGGAAAGTTCTCTAGGAAAAATAAATTAAACAAGTTTCTTAGTATTCCTCAATCTAATAATTATATAAAAAAGATAATTAAAACATTGTACATGTTTCTGAACATGACTTTGAGAACATGAAGTTATATAAAGAATGCGGGATATGTTTTCAGGCACAATTTTAAATTTAGGCATTAAGGAGTTATGTTTTAATCTCACCCTTGATTGTGAACTGTACGTTTATTTTATTCAGACCTATTAAAAATATAGAAATTTTAATGTTGAAAAAGAAATGGCAATAAAAAATCAGATTATAATTAAAAAGTTACAAAGCTTAAACCTGTTCAGGATTTAAAACAAGCAGTTTTAAGGCTTTCTCCAAAAGAAGAATTTAAATTGATTCAATATCGACCTCTTCCATCTTAGAAGCAACCACATTTTTTAGATCTGTCTGATACATTTGTGAGAAATTTTTTACAGGTTTACACATTACTATCAGAAGCCGTTTTAGCGATTAAGGACAATCGAAATTAGGGAGGCTGTCCGAGGAGGGTCTCGGGCCCAGGAAGTGACTTGAGCCTGGAGACTTAACCCCAGGGAAGGGGAGAGATTTTTTTTTTTAGTTTTTTTAGGTGAAAGAAGGTTTTTAGTCTGCTTATTTACTTGGTAAGTTAATGATATGATGAGCAAAAGCTGATTAAAAGTCAATTCCAGTAATGTTCCTCTCAAATCCAGTTTGAGGAACTTTCTACGTTAAAGTGGAATTTGCGTTACTTTTTGTTTGCTATTTTCAGATTTTTTATATATTTTTATGCTCAATGTGAAATTTGATTTTGAATAACATTTTCAATTTGTTTACAAATGGAGAAATCATTTGCAAAAAAAAAAGCGTTTTTGCTTGTTTGTGAATTTTGCACATTATACTTTCTGTCCTGTTAAGCCTTGTTTTATACTGGTTGTGTCATTATCCCCTTCAGAACTGAATTATTGTCTAGTTGTCTATTATGATTCTCTTTTATTTTTCTATCCATTTCAGTGAAAATCAGATACAGATACAAACAGGTGTAATTCTGAGGCAATGTACAAAGGCAAACACATTAAGGTATATACCCTAATGTTCAATCTATGTGCAAAAAATACCAAAACCTGAAAACAAATCCATTGGAAATGTTTTATTGTGTGTTTATAGAAAAGTTCCTTAATCTGTGGATTGCTTTTGTCCCCCTTCGACTCCAGATTACACCATGCTGATCTTTCTAGATTTTACTCCAGAAAAAAAAACCTAGTGTGGAATTTCCCAAAATAAATAACCAACTGATATGGCGAAATATTGAAATGGACACAGGGTCTGTAAGGGTTAAACTGCATAAAGTATCCTTCAAATAGAACAACTGAGAGCATCACCCAGTTCACATAAAATTATTTCTGCATAAGTAAAATTAAATTTAAAATAAAGACAAATACAGATTTCCCACTCACTTTGAAATAGCAGAATAAAGAAAATCACTAACTTAATAAATACAGCTACATACTCAAAAGGGTTTAATAAAGAAAAATTTTACATTTAGCAATACACAATATTTTTCAGAAACAGACGTTTTATTAGATTAGCAGACATTGTGATGGAAATCACCAAATTCACCCTCATAAGGACTCTGAACTGGACCTCACTGCTCACACACCACCCCTCACCTGTTTCCAAATCTGTTCGCGGCCACCCAGGAGAGCATAAATTTCACTTAACCCGTGTCAAACTTTCATTTGCCCAGTGACTCCAGTGGGCATGGGCTCATACATCACACTCAAGCTCAGTCAAGCTTCACTAATGCCAGGAAATAAAAGTGGCACTGGGTCAATAGAGCCAAAAGTGGCCCGTGAAAATAGCCCACCAGCCTTAATTTCTGGACGCAGAACAGACTGCAACTGGATAACTGGATCAATTACATTTAGGTGCAAGTATAAAACTGAAGTCGTTCTGTATATCAAACGCATTTTCAGGCAAATGAAACAAATGACTTCCTGCTATTAAAAGGTAAAGCAGATGTGACGGAAAAGGCACTGTCAGCGAAAATGTCTTTTATTTAAAAAAAAAGAGGAAAAGTCACACAGGAATCTATTTGAAATCATGTTTACGCACCTTCAAATAGTTTCCCTGTTTACTCAAGCTCAAACAAACAGCATGTTGCTTCATATTGTACTGTAACTTATTCATTTACATTGACCCCCTGCATTTTATGATCATTTTATAAGATTGAAATGAGAAGATTGTTTCAATTAAGTTTTTAATTTAATGAAGTTTGTAAAAACAAAGCTTTCTTTGAGTTAGAGAATGTTATATTATATTTTACATAGTGTATACTATTTTAATCTATTTTACTACTAATTATACAATTTAAATTTTTTGAAGTATTAACTGCATTTTTTATTAATTGATATTCTCACTGATGAGTATTTTATATATTATATTTAAGTAACACTATAAATTCAATTAAGTGGTATGCTATTCTGTGCCAAAACTGATTTTGGCATTCCTTTCCCCTTAAGAACTAGTTGCCTAACCTGCATTTACTATGAGGAGCTAATTTGTTTATGTTATGCGTATCTTCATTATGTTCATGCTTTTCGTTTCGGGTAAACGTGCTTAGGATTTTTTTTTTTTTAATTCAGATAAACAAAATGATTTTAATCATAATATACAGATTCTGCTAGTTAAACAATTGCTCCAAAAGAAGTCTTTTTTTTCACAAATGTATTTAGCATAGATGTAGAGCTACAACTACTAGTTCCTTGTTGTGTACAGAAGCATAGGGATTTTTGTCTGTCTATCAAAATTGCAAAATATCATTACTTTTCATGTCCATAAAACCAAACGACTACAGTATCTTGCAAGGTAGATTATAATAAGACTTTTGAGCAGTTTTCATTTTTCACATTTTTTTTAGTTTTTCAACTTAAAAAAAAAAAGAAAGTTAAACGTGAAAAAGCACAAATAGAGGAAACAGGCAACGTAGATGATGAAACACTGCTGACTTTATGACTAGATGTTTGGCAGATCATGCCAAAGCACAAGCAAACAATTTTGCATTGAGTTGGTTTTGTATTCCCAAAAATGTACAGTGTAGACATACTCAGTAAGCAATAGCATTGGAAATTAAAATGATTCTTTAATGTCTGATTATGTATTGATTTCTTCCAAACAACATCTTCAATTTACCAGATATTCCCACCAAAGTAATCTAAATGCTGTCACGTTACAGCTGATGTTGTGAGAGACATCAAGTTATTATGCCAATTCACGGTTTTCATCATTTTCAGAGGTTCACGTTTTAAAAACCTCATTATTTCTGGATTTTACTATCTGCCCTCAGAAAATTCTTCAAAAATGCCACCCTGAATGAAAGTCCAATACATGTGCTGCCACATCCATTAACAAGATTGACTCTTTCCTCTGAATAGTGCTTACATGGTAACCTTGGAAAGTCAAACTTCTTTATATCATCTTTATTTATATTTATGACCATAAATTATCTCCAAATTTCAAGAAGTTTTTTATTAATTGTTTCAGAAATTATTACAGTACTTCTCAAGAGATCCATTTGAAAATAAAGTCAATGCTAAAAGAACAACATTTTAAGAGTGATTTTCATTCATCTTCATGTCGGCTTTATTCCCTTTCGGGGTCACCACAGCGGAATGAGCCGCCAACTCACTGGCATATGTTTTACGCAGCAGATGCCCTTCCCTGCCACAACCCATCGCTGGGAAACATTCACACACACATTCACACTATGGGCAATTGTTCTTATTCAATTCACTTATTTCGCATGTATTTGGACTTGTGGGGAAACCGGAGCACCCGGAGAAAACCCACGCGATCACGGGGAGAACATGCAAACTCCACACAGAAATGCCACCTGCCCCTAGCCTAGAACCAGCGAACTTCTTGCTGTGAGACGACCGTGCTACCCACTGCGCCATCGTGACGCCTTAAGAGTGATTTATCTTTTACAATTGATAACTCAAACATGACATGCCTTACCTTTTTTTGGTACTTATTCAGATATTAACAAATGTTCAAAATAGGCTCTTTTAAAATAGAAAGAAAATAAATAAAACCTTAACATTTAAGTTAAGAAACTTTTATCTGGAACCTTTGTTAACTTTTATCAAGAAACCTTTTATCTGTGGTGTCTTGTGCTTGTGTTGAAGTTTACTGGTTAAAGAGGTCACCAACCAACAAATAGCTCCCTTTATAACCAGCTTTTCTTGAATAACAAGCCTTAAAGTAATGTTACAACAGGTTGGAATCAAGGAAATTACAACAACTCCAGGTCAAGCCATGAAGTTAGTTTCATATGCTTTGTTTGTTTTTTGTGGACTTGTGGATTTTCTGCAGATTCATTCCAGTGTCTGTTAGCCTGCCTCAAAATAGGGTTAAAGCAGCTTGGATTGGTGGAAAATTGTCAAGTCTAGGTAAAATTCACCAACCAACTACTAACCCAATGTCTTGTTTTAATTTTGAGCTCTGTGGTTGAAAACCCTTAACTCCAGATAAAGCTTTAGTGTTTTAGACATTTCCAAAGATAAAAGCCATAGTGAAAAAAAAAACACCAACAAACACACACAGAATCATTCTAGCTTAGAAGAAAAAGTGTTGAGTGAGCTGCTGTCCATTTAGTGTAGGCTAATCACTCGATTTGACTTGACTAATGTAGCGCCAGGTGTGGGTAATTTGCATGCACCAATACGATTTCATGGTGCGCGTATTTAAAGCACCACTATAGTGCGCAGGTTAGGGCTTAGGTTAGACCCGCCCCTTTCTCAGACTGGAGGCTGGTTGACTGACGGGCGGAATCGCAAGGGCTGATATTGACCACCGTTTCGACACTAAAACCGTGAGACTGAGCATAAATAAATAAGGTAAGGGGCAACAAAAAGGGTTTCTTTATGTGGCGAGCAGATATTTATTGTCGTGCCTGTGTAGCGGCGAGCAGGCGCGTTTCCACATTTATGAGCGCTTGGCTTTGGTCCAAAATTTTCAGACGTTGGGCACCCTTTCCACCAGCTGACGTAAGTGCTTTAGACTTCCTAAACATATGATCATGGGTTCCTGCACTAACTCTTCTATTTTGAATAGTGTGAAGATCCGAGAGTTTCCGGATGTTGTTGGCCACCCCTATTAATCGTCCAGGCGGCGCTGTTGCTGTGGAGCTTTTCTTCCGTTCTGTTCGTTTTTAACATTGAGTTAAAACATTAGTTTTTTTCTTTTCTTTTTTTTTGGTTTTTGTTGTTTCTGGTGTTTTCTTTCTTTTTTTCTTGGGAACATTTGACTTAATTAATCCTTCCATTGTATTATTAATTTCTGTGCAAGTGAACCAGCAAAGCGGCATTTGTTCACCTGGTTCTATATTTGTTTGTTAAATTTATGGTTTGCTTAATTGAGTTGTTACAGTGATTATTAGTTATTATTTCATTTTGTTAAAATCTTCATTTCATTGTTATTAATTTTTGTTTCTTCATACACAGGAGCTGAGAGTCACTGGATGGGTGATCTGGTGGTGGGACTCCTCTCTTATTGAGTGTGCTTGGTCACTGGTGTTGCGTGCTGTGAGCATCCACGTATTGCAGTAAGGTGTGTGTGTGCTGCTTGTAGTACCATTGCAGGACGATACCTCGGTGCCTCTCAGCCCTGTGTAATGTTCTATTTGGTGTTCTGTTGATTTCATATATTGTTTAACATAGTATAAGTTTTTTTTTTTTTGGTTGTTTATTACTTTATCTTGCTTTTCATAAACCCATGCTTTCTGTCTTTTGACCAGTGTTTTTAATAATAGTTTCTTCCAACTGTGATCATTTTAATGTAATAAAGATGTGTTAATTGAGTCCATGCCTCTGAGCAATTGTTGAGGTTGTTTGTAGCTCCCAGGGGGTCATTCCGGGGTGGCACTGGCAACAATTTAAATTTCTAGGTTCCTCCTAACCCTTGGTCATGCTACACTAAGAAACAGGAGGAGTTGAGTATCATTCTGGGGTGTTAAGGGACAAAGCTGACAGTGAACACCTCATCTAGCTGCCAAACGTTTAAAATCAACAAATTCCAAGCACAAAGTTACTGTGTGGTTATTGTAAGACCACATGACAGAGAACTGTTTTTATATTAACGGATCAGATTGCAAATTTTTCTTTTGACAGTTATGCAGTGTGATTTTGCTCACATGATTGGAACACGCGCTTCTGTTTAAGTTTCACCAGTCATGTAATTCCTTTATTGCTTCTTGACTAGCGGTTGACCATGGTGAAGTTATTTGTAATTACTTCTCACTTGCCCACATATGTCTCCTCTTGTTTTCTTTCCCATTAATCTTATGTTTAACACCTGGTTTTGATCTAAATTTGTTTCCCCTTTATATTCTCCAGTTTGCATTTAAACCTTTGTGGGGTTAGCATTGCGTTATGTCTGCTATATAAAAGATGTTAAATACATATATTTTAAGAAGATAGCTATCCGGCTGATGATGCTCCTGACTCCAGGAAAAAAAAATTTACTGTGTGAACTTAAATGTAACATACTTTTGTGTACTTGAAGCTGCACTAATCATTTTAGATTTCACATGTATTCATGAATAGACTACTTGAATCAACTAATTTTTAAAAAACTGATAATGTGCTAAATATATTTGAATTGTAAATACATTGTAGAAATGCAAATTTTTAAGTGAATTTTGTTTACTTTTATTTGTTAAAGTGGAACAGCTTGTAGTATATTTTATTTATTAAAGTATATGGCACAGTATATTTCACCATTTTGAATTAAAAGAATGTTAAAAATATGAAAAAATAAATAAGTACACTTTAGAAAGTACATCTATCTTTCATGTGAAGTATATTTTAGTCAAATATAATTCTATAAAGTGCAATGTAGTTCAATTGTTCTATATTGTATATTTATAGATTTTGTTTTGATTGGGAGAACTTGGAGTAATTTGTTACGTTTTCTCATTCAAGATAGTTCTTTATATGGGATCCATTAATCATTACACATTGTGACACTTTAGTACATTATTACTCCAAGCAAACTCAACATTAACTAAGACTGTAAATGTAAAAAAATTTTAACCTGAGGCTTTAATGAAGATCCCAGACAAGCCTGTTCATATAGTGTTTAGTATTAAACCCTCCAGATGTAAAAGTCAAATTAATGGAGAATGGTCTCATTAAATATGAGTCATTAGGGAGGAAAAATGACAGGACAGAAAGTCTTTGGTATGGTAGAGACAAAGACAGAATGAGAGAATGAAAAAGGGTGTGAAAGGAGGGGAGACAGAGGTCAAAGAGTAAAATAAACTCATCAATCACCACCAGCTTTATGTTCACAATTAGTAAGGTGGACCTGCTCTGATTAAACGTTCCCGTTTTTCTGAAGAGTTTTTAATCAGTGTGACTGTGTGTGCTTTGGCAGTGGTTCAATAATTGTTTAATTTTCTGTAGCCTGCACTTTTCTTATCAGATTTTTTTGAGGTCAGCCCTATGGGATTTTTTCTGGATGCTTTGTGAATAGATAGTCCATCTTATAAGAATATAATTCACATAAATAAATTGTTGGTCTTAAATGTTTTCCACTGAACAAGATGGAAACATAAACTGATTTTTATTTTGTTTTATATTATAAAAAGTATTACATACATACTAATGATGAATGTAGCTGCACTGGTCTAAATAAAGGATGGCCACGCTTCATACTGATGTCTTGTGCTGTTTATTTGTTCTCTCTCTCTCTTTCTCTCTCCCTCTCTCTTTAGCAGACGCCGTGAAAACTACAAGAAATAAATCATATAATATTTACAATATACATTTTAAGTCTTTTCACAGTTTCTCATGCAAATGATCCGCTGATATGCATATGAACATGTGACAATAAGTATAAGTATTATAAACAAACCACAAATTAAAATGTATATGAAATTATAAAAGTAACACAAATACAGAACTTTGTCAAACTTGTCTTTGACATTTACACTGTATTCTGTAAACCAGTCAGATCAAAACAAAAACAATCAAATAACCAATATGAACCCAATAATGATACAACTGATACAAAATATATATTTTTAAAAATATATTTATTTCTGTTAATCCTAAATAAATAAACGTGTTGATTTTGTATTGAAGCATTATACAACTTTGTACAAGAAAGCAGTAATTTTCATAGCACAAGTTTACTCGAACAAGGCATACACATAAGACTTGGAAATTTACAGTACAGTGACTGACTTTTTTTTTTTACCTGCAACTTAAAACAGTACAAAGAAAGAAAAAAAGAAAGAAAAAGAAAATTTCCATTTGAAATTCTCCCTTGTTCTGAACTGACGGCAAGCATTTACATTTTAGCTAAAACAGCAAACATGTCAACAAGAGTGAAGTTCATCCTTGAATACCTTCACTTCTCACAAATGAAACACTTCCTTGAATCCGCCCGGGGACCATCCATATATATACCTGCATGAATAAAACATTCCAACACCTTTTGTATCAGAGTATGTCAGGACCTGTACCATTGACAGAGCAGAACAGACACTTTTTTGAGACTGGAGGGCTTTTTTGGAGGCATTATGTTGAAATATACTCCATCCATTCATATTAACCTGGGAAGAGGCCTTCAGAAGCAAAGTCTGGCAATTCAGTCATGGGTGGAAATCCTAATTTTTCCTTGATTTTGTGTGAGTATCTGCTTGAGTGACACTACTGCCTACAATATGCTCAGTTACCAAATTTAGCTATGAATGTATTAATAGGGATGAAGTGAATTATAAAATGTTAAAGGGGTCATGAACTGTTTTGTACCATTTATACCATACATTTTAAACATGATGAAACAAGACTAAAGAATAAAAATACTATTTTATTTTATTAGTTATTAAATTAAAGGTTTCGATAGGAATATGGGACACTCATCAAATGCAGTATTATGCTATTATGCCAAAAGTTTTGTATTTGCTCTACAGCACCCAAAGCCAGGGCCAGGGCCTACCGTTCAAGAGGGCCCATGACCAATAGGAACAAAAAAATAATATAACAGGGAAAAACATATAGACCCAAGTTGTCTAAAAACTCCAGTTTGAGGTGAAAAGACAAGCAAGTAAAGTTAATACTGGTCTGACAATATCATTTTAGCACAGTTTTGGAGAGGCTCCTCACTGCAGAACAGGCTCCTCCTCTCTGGACATCCAGGGGGAGGGACTAACATACAATGAGGTGGAGTTAGCAACAAGTGCCAGCAAGGAAGAAGTAGGTAGTCGCACGTTCTCACTAGATTGGCAAGCAATTTTACGGAATGGTGGTATAAAAATTTTAATTAAAACAAATGTGTGCATGTAGGTAAATGTTTAATTTAATAAATAAAACTTAATAAACATTCTACTTATTATGTGTTAAATGTCTCTAGATGTATGTTAACATGAGGTCTGTAAAAACTGTGAAGTGTGAAAAGATGCATCAACATCACATTAGCAGCACATCTCGTGACATGTGAAGCTCCTCCCCTCTGGATGGAACTCCTCCCCTAAGACATCCAGAAAGGAGGAGCTTGTTAGTCCCTCGCCCCTAGAAGTCCAGAAAGGAAGAGCTTGTTAGTCCCTTGCCCATAGAAGTCCGGAGGGGAAGAGCTTGTTAGTCCCACCCCATAGACATCCAGAGAGGAGGAGCTTGCTCTACAGTGAGGACCAAATGCATTTTTGTGAGCATAAATGCATAAAGCGAGCATTTTGTGAGCATAAAGCGATAACCACCCATCACCATCATGGCAGTATATCACTTCCGGGTCGCCATAAATATGTCCAAAAAACGTGACATAGGCATAGCACAGATATTTACACTTTATATATCGAAAACAAACAAATTAAACAATAATTCACCCCTCTCAGTGTGTTCATGAAGGTCAAAACTATCAATTTAAATAAATACAACAAATATTGCAGCACCAGATGTGTTTTTTTTTCAGCTCCAAAGTTTTAACATTGAAATGAATTAGAATTGGGGCAGGTCGAGGTACAACCGTTCAATCACTTCCTATTGCACACAGGCAAGGAGAGCAAGAGGTTTGAGGTATGCCATGAAAGAAAAAAAACCTTGGAAATAATGCAATGATAAAATAACAAAGTTGAAAAAAGATAGCAATGTTGCAGTTCGACGTATTTCTATATTTTCTAAGTTAGGTTTTTAATTTTATTTACATCAGTACTGATTCAAAAACATTTTTAACCGGATGCAACTAAATTGGTTTGAATTTTTGTTTTTGTGACTTTATGATGCTATAAACATTTTTACATTTTACAACATATACATTATGTTTTATGCATAAACTTATAATCAAACATTTTTATATTTTCTGGACTAATTAGTTAACAGGTTGACACAATGTCATGATGTGTCTTAAGGTGACATATAATTGTCCTTTCCTCGTGTTTTTGTTTTACCTTGTCCTTTACTTAGTCATTGTTCGTCAATGTAGTTGTTCCAAATCTTTGTTTTTTCACTTGATCACATGACTTGAAGTGACCATCTTTCTTTAGTTATTGTTTGTACAATATGTTTTCTTTCTAAAAGTGTTATAATAATACGTTAGTACACCTGGAATTCCCATTGTACTAGATGATTAGCCTCCCTTTAATTTGTCCCAGGTTTGTACTGTTCCTTATGAGATTATTACATGTATTTTATTCAGTGGGCAGCAAACACTGAAGTGTCTGTTTATATGCTAGAGATTTTCCATATCGTTTATTTAAAATTTATCAAATTAAAATAAACAATGGCTGAATAAGATTAACTATTGTTTAATTATCATCTGAGTTATCTTCAAAAGCAAATTTCTGTGTGTCATTTGTATTATATTGAGCAATTGTTTAACGCACTAATTGACCAAATTACAAAAAATTTTGTTTTTTGTTCATTAGCTAAAATTAGAGGCGTACACATAACTTTTTGCCTGTGATCTACAAGCAGCCTGTTTAATAAGACATAAATTTGTTTTAAAAATTAGATGCATTTTCCTTGCTTTTTTAATGATAGGAGTTTGATGAGCTTTAATGTTAATGTTTAATGTTCAAGTAACATTATTTATTCAAATGTGAACTGACAATCCAGCACACATGAGCAAAAATCTGATCTATCACTCACCCTCTAGCCATCAAAAATGTAAATATATGTTTTATAGTACAGCTCTTTGCATCTGAAACTGTAGTTCTTGATGAGTCATAGATACAAGTCAACAGCTTCTGGCACTTTTGGATGAATACATTTGTGGAGTGAACTACTGTAGTAGTTACAAGTTTATGTTATTTAGCATACTCACACATAGTCATACATTCTGGATACAGTTTTCCATAAGTATTTTCACAAATTTGTGTTTGATGATTTCAAATTTGACAGCACCTTCTTCTTTGGATTGCATAGTAAGCATCTGAACACTGCAAAAAACTGAATGGAAGCAAAGCTGAAAATGCTTAAAATTAGATTGAAAATTTAGATTTTCCTATTTTAGGAAGAATTTTCTAATTTAAACCTTTTGGTATACATTACTTAGCTTATTTTGAGAAAATATCAAATTTTCTTTGAGGAGAGGAAAAAAATGCTTATTCTAGTCAAAGAAACTTTGTTAAACAAGCTGCTGATTTTGCAACTAATCTTAAAACAAGAATCTTAAAACAAAAAATTTTGACTCAACATATTCTTATTTCAAGAATGTTAATGATATCTTATTTTAAGAAATCAATATTAAACACTGGTAAAAACACTCATCTTGGTACAAGAAAAAAATTCTTAATTCTAATTCTTGTCCTCTTAGATCAAGTAAAAATCTGACAATGGGGTAAGAACATTTGAATTCTTGAAATAAGACTCAAATGCTTGTGAAAAGAAAACAAGAAAAAGAACCCCAAACCTTAATACCCCACTCAGTTGTGTACTAACTTTGATTGAAGAGATCTGTACTTCAAAAAAAGGCACTCTTGAAACATAGACTCTTCCCAGATCAAGCAAAAGAATCTGCCGATGGGGTGAGCTAATTTCACTTGATAAGAATTCTAGCTGATAAACGCTGTTGGATCTTAAACTCTCAAAACAAGTCTTTACAAACTGTAAAAACACATTGACACTAGAATAATTCAATTTCTATCTAGTTAATAGTGGTCTTAAAACTAGGAATTGATATCGTTTTTAATTTCAATTTACCTACTGTATGTACAGTAATTGGAATTACAGGAAGCGGAAATAAAATACTTGTAAATTATAAATGAGCCATTCTCCTCACCCATGATTGCTTTTGAAAATTCTTCTCACCCATGATTGTCATCCACAAATACTAAATTTACCTTACTATTTTCTATTCGATACTGTTTTATTTCAAAGTAACCACATTAAAAATGTTTTATTTTTGTTAATGCAGTGTAAACAATGTTGCAGCTATGGTCAACCTTTCCTAAAGAAAATGTCATTGTGATGGCATCTTACCGGTCTGAGTAACTTGCCTGCATGTCTAAAAATCCTCTCAACAGGTACAAAGAAGATTTATTTAAATGCATTCATAGACAAATAGTGATTTAGAGGAAGAGGATGAGGCTGAGCACCCGACAACTCCAGAAACAAAGACAAACCACAGGACCAGAAAATTGACTGATTTGTTGAACTCAATACACACAAATTGCAGGAGTTCCATGCGACAAGAACACTGGGTTAGTAACAAAAGTATGAACACCTCAAAAGAGTTTGTAATTATTAGACCTAACACCAATTGCATTTCTTTCAAAATGATAAAATAGAGGGAAATATTCAGTAATTCAGCATGTAATATTTTAGCTTTGTAGAATAAAGCAAGGGCTGTCATAATTCAATAGGTACAAATACAGCATTCCATTGCTTCTTGAACCATTTTGTGAGATAAAAACATTTCCAACACTAATTAGCTTTTACCTGAGGTGAATTTCTCACAAAATTACTTCCTGAAACATTGATGAGCTGATTACGCTAATCACAAAGGCTTTTGACCCCTAAAGACAGAGGCGTCCCCTGAAGAATCTTTACAAATGAGAACTCTTATCCAGGAGACAAAAAGATGCCAAATAACAAAAATAAATAAAGCAAGTAAAATATTTGAGAGAAATGTGATTGTTTATGATCAGACTTAGTCACGTCTCTCTGGAATCCCTCCTGTGCTAATGCAAGCGTCTGCAAGTTTTAATCAAGCAAAAACTCTCAATAAATACCCGCTCACTCACAGACAAACGAAGAGGCTGAAGGATTAATTGTCTAGAGGCTTTGCCGCTCTAATTAAGGGTCATTTGGCATCATGGTCATATTTTTACCAGCCCCTGAGATGGAAGCGGTAATTAAATATGAGGGAGTTAGCTGTACTAACGATCTGGGGACTTTGTTTTTTGCATGCACATGTCAAATTTAATCGCTCAGAACAGCTTGCTCTTAATGGTGTTTTATCATTGTGGATTAGCATATTTTGTTGATGCAGTTTGGTTTTTGTAATACTGTAGTACAAGGTCTTGAGGGCACCTTAAGCCAAATCTTCAGCTGGCAAATAACCATTTAGAAACAGCTGGCTGGATAAGCTAATAAAGGACTTATTATTACTGCATGCATTCACCAACCTGATGAGGCATTATTTTTTTGAAGCCACATTATTTTAGATTTCACCAGCTGCCAAATGAGCATTTAGAACAACACACAACCACAACTTGATTTTCAGTCTCGTTTAAACCAGTCAGTCAGTCAGTCTAAATAGACACAATATATATGTTTGAGTCAGGTATCTGAGTGTGGGCATGTCCCAAATAAAAAGTTGCATATGTTAAAAGGAACTTCTTGGAAAAACTAAACTAAAAGCTATTGAACAGATTGATTAGAGGCTTAGATTGGCACACACACAGACATACAGAGAGACGTCTATCTCATAAAAATGCCTAACAAGTTGTAAAAATTTCAAAATCTATGTGACCTCATTACGCTAAGAAAACCCTCCAGCTCATTGTGCTATGTCTTGTCTGCTTGATAGGAACCCCATTTAATTGATGAGGTCTAGTAGGTCATTTGTTGCAGTGACTTGTTCTTATAGTGCTATTTTTTTAGTACGAAATTATTCCGTACTTGTGTTTTTACCAACAATATCATTACTGTATTCTCACACCTTGTTTATTGCACACCCTTTTTTAACGTAATATTTCTATAGTATGTCTTCTACTTTTGCTTAAGTATACGGAGACCTTGAGAGCCCTGAAAAGTGCTTAAAATAATATGTGTTATTATTATTATTCAAACTGACTCACGGACAACAAATCTCTTTTTTTTCCATCTATAAAAAGTGATTTGGTGAAAAAAAACTAATTTTTTGACAGTCTATTACAATATATTTTGAGGGTTTTAACAGTAACATTAAAACAGAATTTGGTATTTACAGATTATCTTTTGTTAAGGTAACAAGTTAGCATGTATTTTGGTTAACAACTTATTCTATGTTTGGTGAATGTTGCAGGGAGAACATCACTAAATCAATTGATTAAAAAAAATTTATTTAGATTCAAAATGTGTAAATTCAGAAATGAACCAAGAGAGAAACATAAGTCCAATTATGTGTAGTTATTTCAAGTGAAAAATATCTTTAAAAATGCAAAATGAGCCCCTAGAGAAGCCATCTAGAAACGCAAATCTTTATTGCAGTTTTAGTTTTCCAATTAGAGTTTCACAAATGGTTGAATTCATGTTAATGTTTTGACCCTTCTCAAACGATTGTCAAGCTAAAACTAAAACAAGCAAACTAGCATTATTCGGCAAACTATGATGAAGATCTGCAAAGCTTCCCATGCTTGGCTGCAGACTGACTTGCTAATGCTAATAGATTCATAGCTTGATTTGCTCTCTGGCACAGACACAAAATTCATGTTGCACAAGATCGACAAGCTCCGTGAGGCAAACACAGGGGAACGGTCTGACTGCAGCCAGGATGATGAAGCCTGTCAAATCCAAAACACAAGCCAATCCATCAAGCGGCAGTTCTGAGCAGTTGTTTTGCTGTGCTAAGCTAACCCCAGGCAAAAAGTATATCGATCACAGCCGGCAGGGAAAGGAATAAGGTCAGACAAAGAGCAAGAGGTCACTTTCTACATTTACCAACTTATGTTGTTCATGAGTGTCTCAAATGTTTTGACGGTATGTTTAACAGTGTTCTTCACTGCTGAGATAGTAACAGCAAGCACGGTTTGCCTGATTTAAGGGAACAACAAGGTTACTGCCAATTTCTGCATCATTTAGACATACTTGTTCACTGATTACTTTTTTACTCACTGCCTCTAATACTTCCTTCACATGTTCACTCTTAGTCATAATTGCCTAGCATTGCAAGTGAATTGGTGAGCAATTGAGAAGATGTCTGAGTGACGGGTCTGGGACCAGGAAGAGACCTGGACCCTAGACGTGCCCCCTGAAAATATGAGAGCATATGACGGTGCAAAACGGTTCGTTCCAGTTTATGTGTGCGATTTTCGATTACACTTCGATGACCGTTGAGCTAAATTCAACTTTGACTAGAGACTACAAAGCACCAGATTTGTGAGGTGAGGGGATGAGCTTACTGAAATCTCAATTTAAAGGAATTTTAAAAATTTAGTTTTTCAAGACTTCAGTATTGATGTGAAGTTTATTAGAGTGAACCCTGTTTTTAATATTTAAATTTAGATCTTACTATATTTGAAAACATACAGTCTGGTGGATGGGGCCCTCGCTGCTGCACAACCATGAGGTGGCCAAGAAGCTCTCGAAAGGTAGTGTAACCAGCCTTTGTGACAGGCTCCTCCTGAACTTAAGTTAATATATTACATAACCGCATTTATACAACAAACAAATTTAGGTTTGCATTGCTCAGTACATAATCCCAAGCACAAATTTCCCTTAACATTTTTTTTTCTTTAATTGTTTGATTTATATTTCATGTATAGTACTTACAAAAGAAATTTGTTGATTGTTTTCACTTAACATAATTGGTTTCTCTTCTGCGATGTCCCTGTATATCTGAATTGTAGGCAGGGGGCCGAGTTATGTTCGCAATCAAGAGCAGAGTGTGCTGTTGTTTGCCTAGTTTATAAAATTTTGTGTCCAGTCAAATGTGACAGGTGTTATGACTTCTCCGATGCACACTTAACAGCTGTATTAAATTATTTGAAGAAAGAAAAAATGTTGAGTGCTTATTCTTGGTTTCCTTTACAGCATAGAGTATATAGAGAATGGTTGCAAGATAAAAAAAGAAATAAATAAGAAAAAAATTACTTTCTTTCCAGAAATGCAGTCCCTTGTGACAAAATGAATCAGCATTATTTTGTGTCACATAAAATTAACTTCAGCAAATGGTTAAAAAAAATATCTCATCAACATGTTTTTCTCACAAAAATTAGTGATTAAAACAATTCATATACCAGTTTTCTCAAACATTCCATCTGTCCTGATACAGTATAAATTGAGTATTCTTTCTGGAATTTGCTTTAGGTTCCTTATAACTGTACATTTTACTTTTAAAATGCCAACAAAACTTGGATTGTTACAGTTTCATTAATAAAAAGCCAACAACTCACCTTTCCAACATACTGGGCATCAGAACCAATGTGTTCCTCTAAGACGAAGAACTGGTTCCATATCCATCCACGTTTTGGCCGATGGTGGACCTCTTTCTCACCATCTTTAGTTTGGTTGTGATGAGTTGCATTGTGGTTCCTGGAAACCACTCTGGCCTGACCACTATGACTGGCCTCGTAGCCCCTCTCCAGAAAACACAGGCACAGGAGCACAGGACACAAACAAGAGCTTGCCTTTACTTTCATAGCTGTAACTGAATCCAGAATATTCCCAAAAGTCTCGAGCCAAATTCTCTTTAGTCTGCAATAATCCCAAAGCAATGGTATTCCACAAATGGTATACTCCAAAAGATTCCAAAGCCTCCTCCGCCTCCTCTTCCTCCACATCCACCTACCAGCAGCCACCTCTACTCCGTCTTCCCCCTCCTATGATGGATATCTGAGAGGTTTTATTCAATCAGACACAGAACTGGAAATCCAGATGGCTGGATGGAGTTTCATATTTCAGTTCTTCATTTTGTAAAAGCTAAAGGCTTGCATTTACATCATGCACTCGAAGAAGAGCACATGAATTCAAACCTAGCTCTGAGAAAAATCTGCAAAGACTCTGACAGCCATGTTGAGTCTCCTGCAAAAAAAAGAAGCAAAGTGTCAGTGTATTAGCTTCTATTCACTTATTGAAACTTTTTTCTTTCTTTCTTTCAAAATGATGGATAAAATAATTGTGCTAAAATTGCAAGTAAAAAACAACACAACAACAAGAAATTGAATCAAATAGAACATTCACTTTAGGCAAGCAAAAGACTATTAAAAAAAACACAGTCCTAAGCATTCCCATCAAGTCGATGATCAAGAATGTTTTAGAAGGCTTTACTCATTTTTCATCTTTAAGAAAATAATTGAGTTGGAACAACATGAGAATGAGTTAATGAAAACATAATTCTCATTTTGTGTTGAAGTACTACATTAGAAATACGTAACTGATAAAATATCCTCAAAGAGAACCAAAACAACAGATGCCAGGCACAGTAAGTTCATTATTAATTAGCTGCAAGTTTCAATCAATATTTTTGCTGTTTAACAAGCCATGCAAAAAATGTTATACCTTCTGATGCAGTCATAACCAATGAGAATAAAACTGCTTTATTGCTCAGTCAAACATAGCACTTGATCTCAAATTAGCAGTGTGGAGATCCACTAATCTGAAAACCTACAAGCACATTTAACATAAAATGATTATCTCTCAGCAGGATGAGTTAAGATGGAAAGCACATTTCTAAGTGTTCTTGGTGGTACAGCTGCCGAATCAAGCCAGCGTAAGACACTTTAGTTATGCTCTGCTAATAAACAAAAAAAAAAAACATTTAATCATGACATGTGACAGATCATTGTGCAGAGTTACGAAAGTCACATTTTATCTAATGAATTCAGAGATGCTAATCCTTACCCTGCACTCACAGCACTCTCATCAAGGTTTAAAAGGTCAGAAATATTATGACATGTTTTTAGACGAGAGATAAAAGTAGGATGTGATCTGTATCTTTAGGGGAGAAAATATTAATCTGAAACTTGATACAGCTAATGAAGGACATCAGAAAATACATGTTTATCCTTAATAAAAGCTAGTGGAACATCAAGAGATGTGGAAACTTCATAGTGGAAAGTCTCTGCCAACTCCTTATAAAAAAAAGGAGCAACATGTTTTTAACTCATGTTAAAATTACTCTTATCTTCTCTTTTAATTTTTCTCGATTGACTTTTGGGATTAACAGCATAATTAACATAACTTGATCCACTCAAGCTCATGAATATACCAGTATATAGGCAGCATATATATCCAGCATTATTGTCGACTAAACAGCAATCCCTCTTCCTCTTCTACACCCAACAATAATTATAGGGGGTGTTGTTGGGAATATCCAGTGTGAAGGGCGTTTGCACCATCCCTTAGACACCTCGCATAGTGCATTATTATATTCACGACAGCTGGTTGTAGTCCTGTGTTAATGATATAAGTGTGAACTCATCAAACTAGTTATTTTTTTCCAGATAGGCATCATGAAAAAATGCATATTTACAATTTACACTTTTAGTGGGTTAACTAGATTGAAATGCAAACTTGTAATCTAGTCATTTTATGTAAAAAATATTTAGATAATAACCACAAAATGACAGTTCCTTCCATAAAATATAATTTCCAATTTAAAGGTAAAAAAACAATGATTTCTCCATTGTTGTGGATTCTATAATGGGCAGTTGTGGTCTGGTGAATAAGGAGATCAACTTATTATCGGACGGTTGCCGGTTCGATCCCCAGATCCACCAAGTTGAAGGTGGTGTGAGTGATGAAACACTTGCTCTCCATCTTCAACAACCATAGCTCCGGGTGAGTGTTCACGGTGTTTTTGTTCACTGCTGTGTGTTCACACAGTTATGGGTTAAATGCAGAGCACGAATTCTAGGTATGTGTCACTACAAATCTGGCCAACTGGTCACTTTCTTTCATAATCATTTCAAACTGGTTGTCAATAAGCCGCAAGGTGCATGTTTATTGGTGGTTAAGAGGGAGAGTTTCAATCTCAGGAAAGAGTATCAAGAGGGACAGATATATACTAATGATGTAGAACAAAACAGAGAAAACAGATAACTCAGTAGAATCTGCCATAAATATTCAATCCACAAATTGAGATTATGTGGAACCATGCTATTGGATTGTTGTCAAACCTGACTTTGAGATCTCACTTATTTCACATTACGAGATTTTAAAAAAGGGTATGATTGACATAAATTGTATTACATATTTAGCGTTTTTTTGTTTGTTTTTCATACATTTGGATTTTTGGTATACTAAAACAGTCCAAAATAATACAGTCAGAAAACTGTGTAGCTCATGCCTCCTAAAGCACACAAATTTTTTTTTAGCTCTAATAATATGTTAAGCACCGTCTCAACTATGTGTTTTTCAGGTGTATACAAACTTAATGTTACACTTGTTATTTTTTTTTTTGCAAAAATAATTTAAGTATAAAAAACACATCACGTTTTGGCTCTCGCACACTTATAAACTAAAAGGGACTGTTTGGCTGTCAGATCGTTTTCATGCATACAGTCATACATACGTACTTTTTTAATGATTGATTGATTAATTGATGCCGTATAGTTTTGGTTACATTTTTCTCTGTCCGATTACTTAGCTACTCCACCTACTTACTTCTATTAATTTCTAGTATGTCAGTTTAAACTTGTCAGTTAAGCATTTTTCTTACTTTAAGCTACATTTAATTTCAAGAGCAAAGAAACGTTCGATGATAATCCTAAACTGGGACGAGTTTAAACACTTGAGAAGGCTTCTGAGACTCTAATACTGTCATGGATGTCAAAATCTTGAAAGAATAAACTGTGGAAATCCCTTTAAAAATGTGCATGGATTAAAAATATGTTCAGGATTCTTGGCTAATCCTTGTGCCAGAGCAAGTGCTTTGCTAAGGAAATAATACTGCTCACACTTAGTCACACTTAGACACCTTTAAAAAGCAGCTTGTTAAAGCAGGTTTGCCTAAGAGCAAGCTCGGCATTAAATGCTTTGGGAGAAAAAAATAGTGTTGCATATATGAAAATTCTAAATTTAGTCATGATGTTAAATACAAGAGAAGTTAAAACATGCAACATGGAGTTCTAAAGTGATGACCACAGAACACAAAGAAATTATGAACAGGAATTCAACTTTATTTATCTTTCCACAAAGCTATGATACATTCATAAAACATTATATTTATTCAGTTAACAACTCTTGTGTTGTTCAATTCTCAAAACTTAAAATAGTTCTTTCATTTCTTGTGTTCTTGTTTTATTTCCTTTCTTCTGTGTTTGATTGGTCAACTTCTATAGTGAGATACCCGAGTTAGACTTTGTAACAAATTGCATATTGTCTCTCGTCCTAGTGTCAATTGTACTATCGATTTGAATAAAACCATATGCTAAAGGCTTAAGTGTAAAGTCAAAATGTAAAGAAATCTGACATTCACTTGCAAATGGCATTTGATCCTACATGACCCTATTCTGAAAGAGGTGAAATTACTTTTATTGTGGTGCATTGAAATGTTTGCTCACTTGGATGAGGCTTTTTTAATTAATTTATTATTATAATAATGTAATTATTTCTAATAATGTTTACTTTTGGGGTTAGAGTTTTAGCATGGCAGTTGTGTAAAAAACAGCGATTTCTTCATTGTTGGGTTCTATAATGGGCAGTTGTAGTCTGGTGCATAAGGAGATCTGAAGGTCGCTGGTTCGATCCCCAGATTCACCGAGTTGAAGGTGGTGTGAGTGATTATTCACTTGCTCTCCATCTTTAACAACCACAGCTATAGTGCCCTTGAGCAAGGCACCAGTTTCCCGACTGCTCCCGAGCTCAGGGTGTGTGTTCATGCTGTGTTTGTTCACTGCTTACATTGAAATAGGTTAAATGCAGAGCACAAATTCTGGGTATGGGTCACTTTATATCTGGCCAACTGTTCACTTTCTTTCATAATAATTTCAAAGCGGTTGTCAAACCAGTTTCCCGACTGCTGTGTGTGTTCACGGTGTGTTTGTTCAATGCTGTGTTGATTGGCAAACATTTAAATGTTATATCTTCCAATCCCCATGTAGGAAATAGTGAGTATGAATTACATTTTTGTTATGATTACAGTGAACATTTCACTGTGTGCATTTTTCAAGTGGTTGCTACTGGTTGTTTAAAATCATTAATATATTAGAAACTCAACCAGACATTTGCCTGGAAAAACATGTATGGCTGCAAAACAACAACAACAACAACAATAAAAGTAGTCAGCAATTACCTTGTTTGCAGAGAAATACAAAGAAACTAAATTGTCCAACATGTATGGCATTAATTGTGTACACTTTTTTTTGCACAATTTGAGTTTGAAAATTTAAGAAAATGTGCTTGAATAAGGAACACATTTCAGTGATATTATATGTCCTCAAAATATGATTCAGTAAAATTCATATTTCTTTTCAGTTTGTGTTTGTCATGTTTCTGTGTGTTTGACTATTGTGTACACATACTGCCAAACTCTCTGATCTAACATCATGAAATATACATAAAAGCGTAGATCAGACGTTTATGTCCATACACAAACATTCTGCCCCTCTATCAGAATCTGTTGCTCATTGAGTCTGAATTACACCATGAACAAATCTCTCCAGCATCTCATGAATATTAATCAGCAGTTTGGACCAATTTTCAGTATTTTTGGCAGTTGAATGTGTGAAGGCCACTCAGTGATAAAAATTAATCCCAAAGCACCTGAATGATAGAACAGCTTCTCTCTCCAAAACTTTTCATGTTTAACTGCAGGCCCGTAAACTAAGATGAGTTCTTATAGAACCTATAATTGCTCTAGCTTTAAATAATTTGGATTACAGAAATAATATATATATATATATATATATATATATATATATATATATATATATATATATATATATATATATATATATATATATATATATATATATATATATAGTATTACGAAGTTAATGCTTATTTTAAAGCAAACCTAAACTCTAGCATATATATATATATATATATATATATATATATATATATATATATATATATATATGCAAAAAAAACAACCGAATCAATTCATTTGTTTTGTTTGGTTTTTAATTGGAAATCAAATGAATGGATGTTTTATGGTTTTAGATGTGTTTTCAAAACATACCTGTTAAGATTTTGGAATAACTTTAAATAAAAAAATAGGCTGTTGTTCTCCAACGAGTTAATCAAATAACATTTCTAGCTAATTCACTACCACTACCATAGGATAGGATGGAATGGGATAGGATGGGATGGGATTAGTTTGGATTGTATTTTTGGAAGTAATTATAAATGTAGATCTTTTATGACATTTAACCTTTCATGCTTTACATTTTCAAATCAAATAATGAACTCTTTCTCCCCCTAGATTTGCTTCATGTTTTACACTATCTCGTACTATTCTCACTGACCAATCAAGTGACATGTCTCCTGTTTCTGCTTTCCAATGTGTCTGCAGCCATTTTAGAGGTCAAGACAATGCCAGTCAGGGTGCCAGCCTCTGGCAGGTTTATAGGCCTATTTTCTATCTGCTAAAGATTTGATCAAGAGATTGTTGGAGAGAGAGAGAGAACAGAGGGATTCTTCTGCCTTTCTCCTCACAGAAGGAGGACGCTGCCTCAGAGACTGTCTCCATCTGCCGCTCTCAGCAGAGAGCCATTTTCAGTCCGACACTCCATTTACCTTTCAAACTCTCTCCATGTCTCTCTCTCTTTCTTTCTGCCCCCACCTCTCTCTCGTCGTATTCCCACGCTGCATTGCAGCACATGTTGACTTATGGTTTCACTGATACCATGTAGCAACATAAAGCTCACATAAGCACGGCTGCCCAGCTCGAGTGCTATAGCATAACCTCAACAGTACACACTTTGTAAAAGAGAACGGTGTTCACTGAAAGTATGGTGGTATTAGGACTGCTTCGTAGAGCAGCTTTCAGTGAGGAGAAATGGGTTTTTCACCTAAATATGAGTCATGTCAATAATGTACATAAAGAGCTGTCCAAATTAATTAATAGTGCAAACAGGTTTGGGCATTTACCATGTGATTAAAATGAGCATTTTCAGGTCAATTACACATGAAAATATGCATCACATACTATTGAATTTCAATATTTTAACAACGTATTCCATTTGATTAATGTCTTTTTAAAAATAAAAATACATCAATGTCTCAAAAAAGGTCATACTTAATTCAGACATTGTTTAAAAAATTACTTAAATATATTTTGATGTCTATTGCTGGGGAACAGAAATTTCCTTTTAGAGAAGCAAAACTGAAAAAAAGTAGGCTACGTTGAGACAGCTGGTCTTAATCCTTAATTATTGATGATTTTTGAGTATGACATTTCAATTTTCTTTAATTGGTAATTCACTGATAATATGCACCTATTATACAGAAGAATAGTTTTCTACTGGGAAGAAGAAGAAACTAGAATATAGATTATGCTCTCTGACATTCTATTGTAACTGTCTGATTAGAGCAAACTTTATCAGTACTAAATAGTTTTAAGAAAATGATTGAGATGGAAGAGAGCAAATATTATAGAATATTGCCAGAAGCTGTGTTGGCAACCATCACTTCATTAAAGTTTTAATTACGTCTTTAAACATCTTCCTGCAACAATAATAAAAAAATCTGTCTTCTCCAGTGACTTCTATCCACGAGAAACATTGTTTACGTTGGACTCGGTGATGTGAAGCCCATCAAAACACAATACAAGCATTCAGAGGTCACAATGCTAAAATAATTGGTCACATTTCAGATTCTGAGTAGGGGGCTTTTAAATTTTAAAATCATTTAAAGACCAAACTTTTGATCACATAGACCTTATGATTTACAAGTTATTATTTTAAATGTATTTAGAAATAAAATTATAAATGCAAACTAATTTATGATAAACAATACTCAAATAATTTTTTAAAGTCTTTTTAAATTTAAATTTAGAATAGTCTTGATGCTTGGGAGGTGACTAGCACCTGCCTTTGTTAGCGAGGCTCCCTCTGACCTCACAGAGGGGTCGTTCACTGGGGGAGAACTTTTCTTTGCAGTGTGTGTGTTTTATTCAGGGTTATCCCGTTTTTTGCACATCAATAAACGTGTGTTGCTTTCGTTTTTTGAAAATGGTTTTGATTTTAGATCTGGCTTTTTTATTTTCTCAAACTAATAACTTAATACTTTACAGTCCTTAAGGTAGCAGTTAATTGTAGTTCTAGCTCTACTCCATATAATTATCTAACAGGAATTTCTATTTACCCTACTTTATCCAAATTACTTTGTCTAGCGGCTTTAAAGCAACTGCTAAAAAACTCTATATAAAAACATATTGACTTGATTGAATGTTTGATTGATTGAAACAATAGAATATGAGCGAGCTGCTAACAATTTACTGTGAATTGAAAATCTAAAAGCTACCCTGAGTGTGTAACTGAAAGTGTTTTTTTTTTTATGCCATGGTCTGTCTGAATACTTGATTCTTGTTGGGTGTCTTCTTATAAGGTGTTATACATTTCTTGATATAATCACAAGCAGTGCCGGCTCGGTCAAATTACTGTATGTATCCCTGCGCGAAGGCTCTGCATCGTGCGGTTCTTCACCTCCACGTCGTACATTTAAAAATGAATATACAATACGTACTTATGTAATGTCAATCAAGTGTGATATTAACTACTTAAAAAATATCCACATCTTTTATTTTTTAGTTCAATAAGAAGCATGATCAAAGGAAGCTTTTGTGTCAAATTATTGGCTGTATTTAAGCAGCTCTTGCTTCTCTTTCTAGTGTTATTCAATGAATTAAGGGTGTAAACCCTTCCAAACTGAACTCACATTGTATACACTCATGTAAACCTTTTTCTCCTTTAAGTTGCACTGCACTTTCTCAGCAGCAGCTCACTCAACCATATTTACATGCTCTCATATCAACCATTGCTTATTGAGTATTGCCATTAAGTATTATTGTTATTTGTAAGAAAAATAGTGACATATGATACAAAAATCGCAACACAGCCTTATGAATTAAACAAATCATCTGAATGGCACTGTAACTTCCACCATGTCACTTGAACGTAAACGCTCTCATCTTGGCTCTGGGTAAAATCAGCCCTTCTTCAGTCAGAGACCATTTCTTAAATTATCCTCAAAGTGTGACTCATTTTTCTAACTTCCTGTTCTCAGATCTATAAGACTGAATTAGCACCCCACACCTCTTTCTTTCTCCTCTCTCATATGTGTTTTAATGCATTCAGTGTTTGCTCCCTGCTGGTTTATGGGATCTTTAACTGCATTTTGGTTGCTTAGAAACAGAATAATATCAGAGTCCCTTCTTGTACATTTACAGCATTCATACACCACAAGATAATACAGTAAATCAGAGCTGTGTACAGTATTGCAGGTGGAAGCAGGGTTATATATTACTAAAATCATACTATTTCAGATCTTATTTAAAGCTTCATTCACACCAAAATTCACAAGAACAGACACAGTAATGTGATAACATTCTTATAGAGAAGAGCAAAAGTAGCCAATGATGATGATGTGTGGGTGTGAACAGGAATGAGAGAAAAATAACTATATTTGGGGAGGGTTGAGTTGTATGCTAATTAAACACCATTTTTGTGATTAAGATCCAATTGGAGAGAAGCCAATTATAAATGAGACCAGCTTGTCCTTTTCTATGTTAACGTCATTGTTTAGCAACTTGAAAGTGGGAACTACAAATAGTGATCGATCCACAAGCAACTGAGAACAAGCAACAAAAAAAGCATTTGTGAGGCAAAAGTATTCACACATTCTATACATGGACATTTTATAAAACTAGTCTTGATGTGATATACAATAATAAAAAGCTTTTTTCCCTAGCATCATGTGACACTCAAATTTGTCAACTCAAATTATTTGAGTAATGCTGTGCCTGATGCAAAGTGGTGGAAACACTAAAACCAGTGGTAGCTGGTCTTGAGTTAGCTATGAGTTTTGACAAAGCATCACTACAAAAAAACAATATGTCCAAAAACACATAATTTGGTGGATTGGAAATTATGAGAACAACTCTCACTCGAGCAACCCCACCAATGATTATGCAAAACTTTAAATATAACTTAAAACAATATAAAAAATCACTTCAGAGTTGTAATGAAGGTCAAAATTAGCAATGTAAATTAGAGACAACTTGTGTGACCAGGCATTAGATATTAAGTAGTATATTTTAACATGGGTACCAATGGGAATCTGCCTACTATTACAAACTTGGTCAGGCCCTATTCCCCCTCCAAAGGATATCATTATGGATTTTGTTTTGTTTTCAGTTTTTTTTTTCTTCTTAAGACTACTTTGGACTAATCACAGAGTTACTACTCATACTTCAAAACATTTACATTATTAATGTAACAATTACGATATTCATACAATTGAACCTCTTGAAAGATATAATGATTCTTACTGCTGGCACATTTGTAGCTTTTAGGGTTGGTGTGGATTTTTTTGTTTGTTTGTTTTCAACTGTGGTAATTAGGGCTGATTGTGTCTACCTGAGCTCTATCTGAGTTCTCCTGCATTTAAACTGTGTATCTGAAGTCAATCAGCACCAGTTCGTTGATCCAAATAATGTTGGCAGCATTCTTTCATCTCCTGCTTGTTAGTTCCAGAATTCTTGTTTTTTGTGTTTTTGAACTTTTTCTGAATATATTTTTCTACTCTTTCCAGAGCAAGCCACACTGAAATCCCACCAGAAAGACTCACAGACCCCCGGATGAGGACTTTTGACCAAACCAGCCACCATCCCTGAGTTTCTTTGCCTGAGAAGTTAGTTTTTCCTTTAGTTTGGAGATTGTAGCCCTGTTGCCCAAATCCCAGTCTAATCTGTTGGGTTTTGATTTTCCACTCTATGAGAGTGTAGTTTAGAGTTTCGAAATTCTCCCATCTGTGTCAACATTTAAAACGTTTTTTTTATTAAAATGAGTTTTTTTGTATATATTTGTTTCCTCTGCGTCGTTTATTGCATTTGGGTTAAATTTTCCTGTTGTCCTACCCTAATATCACTTAAAGATTGCAAATGATAACCTGCTGTTTTTGTTTTTTTCCTACAGTCTACAAATCTCATCTCAGATGTAGATGAGCTCAAACTGAAAAACTAATCTGCAAAAGATTGCCAACAATTTACAGTTGTTAATACGTGCAACAGCAAATCTTGCACATCTCAACACTCAAGTGCTTCACACAATCATCAGCATGACGAATAAACAAGTCATTAAATCAAAGAAGACAAGTTTCTCTGAAAACATGAAAGTGGAAATAAAACTACAGGAATCAAACACAAAAAGATTAGAAAGTTTGTTTTACTCATGATGTGTTATACCTTCAGAAAAAAAACTCTTTTTATTAAGCGACATGAGCATATTAAGCGATAAGAGACATGTTAGAAATTTTTTATATCAATTGTTGAATATTTGCTCTGCCTTGCTAGAACCTTTACAACATAGTGTTATGTAATGGTCTCTTTATGCGTGTGAAATAACTTAATAATGCACACAAAAATACTTTCTTGGGTGAACCAAGAGAGCTCTTTTCATCTCTGAAAAAGCTCAGCAGGCCACTAAAGCCACTGCAAATGGAAAAAGGGTTTGTTTTTTCTTCTTTTTTTTCCAGGTGCCTGCAGGTAAAGAGCTGCCCCTGATCTACTTCTCTTTGTCAGAGTTAATGTATAAATAGTCTGCCAACTGTTTGATTCGTCATGTTTCTGCCTTCAGAATAATAAGGAATTGCAAAGACAGAAAAGTTAAATAACCATAAACAGGAATGATTCTATGGATTTTGACAAGTGTCTGATAGAACCCCTAATGCTCATTTTTGATGAGTAATGAAGTGAAATCAATGAATCCCAACTTCGCTACAGGATTTGTAACTCATCTGATTATCTTTCTCGGTTTGCAGACAGCTGCTGTTATTGAATCAGTGGGCTCTCATTCTCAATGATGGTCTGAGTTTGTGGCTGTGAAGTGGTTGTCATACGGTTGATTAGGAACAAACATTTTGATGCATGGAAAAAAAAATACATTTACTCATGTAGAAGCACTTACAATTAATTAGAGTCACAAAGAAAGAAAGAGCAAGTCAACAATTGATATATTTTACTTTAAAGGTTGAAACCATCCGGTAAGCATGTTGATTATTTTACAAAACCAATTATAACCCCTTACCCTCATTCTTCGAAGATCATCAATTTAAAATGCCATTATTTTGCTTATGATAAAGCTCATATGGCAGCAACAGTTTGACATCCTTGGGGCCTTAAAAATAAAAAAATAAAAAGCCCAAATTCTACACCTTAAAAAGTCAACTGTAGAAAGTTCACTGTAAAAAAAAATCTCAGGTCTTATTTTTCTGATGTCTATATTAACCTGAGATTGACAGAGATTGTGAAAATGATCCTAAATGCTAAAAAAGAGAAAAATAAAAAGAATCTCAAAAACAAATGTGATGTTTAGTGGTACCATATATTGAGAAAACGCTCATATACACTCAAAATCAGAAAAGGGATGTTTAGTGATTGCAAACTCTTATACACCTACAATCATAAATGTGATTGTTAGTATGTGTTTTTGATGTTTTGAAAAAGATCTTAAATTATATTCTTAAGAGAGTCAAACTCTTACATTTGACCGTATGAACCTGCAGAAACCCTGGGACATAAATACAAGCTCAAGACTACTTTTAGTTTATTATAATAACCATTTATTGTTACCTGATTTGACTCTCAAATTATTTGACTAGTGACAGGTTTTTTTATATTGTGATTGAATTACTGCATGCAATGTGGTGAGAGCTAAACTTTTTATCATCAGTACAAGTAGCAAGTAACTCACCTAAATCTACTAAAAGAGAAGGTTGAATGTTTTTTTAGAACCTGTGCACGCTAGTGGGGTGAGGGGAAATGTTTTGCACATACATCAGCATGAAACAAAGGTTGACTTGTTTGAATGATAATCTGTTGAAACAACTCTGAATTGACTCTTTCTGTTTAGAGGGAATAACTCATGTGAACTATCAAGTTGTCCGTTATAAATAGAGTGAAACATGTTTTGTTTTTGTTTTAGTTTTAAAAAAAATATTTCCGTGCAATGCGTTTGAAAGTGCAGTACCACATTATCCACCCACATCCAGTTAAACCAGAGTACAACCGCTGATTCACCAGCAAGAGGATGCTTTTTCCCTGCACAAGCCACAGAGAGTGCTGCCCGAAACTATCAGCTTGACGAAAGCAGATCGATCAGTGAAACCAGCAAGGCTATCAATTCATGCATCACTTTAATCCAGTGTACCCTATCTAGGGGTCACTCTGTCTGGTTTGATTTGGATGCGGCAATCTCAGTGTAATTGTTTAGGAAGTTTCTCTGAAACTATTGTACTCTACAACTTCCTAAACTTGTTGACCTACAGATACTTTACTAAATGGTTCCTTGAATGAACAACTGAAAAAAAAACATGTAAAAAAAAAAAAAATGTCCCTGAACATTGATAAATTTAGCATCTGGACTTGTCAAGAAGGTTGCTGGTTCAAGCCTCGGCTGGATCGGTTGGGATTTATGTGTGGAGTTTGCTTGTTCTCCCTTTGACTGCGTGGGTTTACTCCGGGTGCTCCAGTTTCCCCCACAAGTCCAAAGACATGCAGTACAGGTGAATTGGGTAAACAAAATGTATCCATAGTGTATGAGTGTGATTGCGTGTGCATGGATGATTCTTGGTGGTGGGTTGTTGCTGGAAGGGCATCCGCTACGTAAAACACATGCCAGATGAGTTGGTGGTTCTTCACGCTGTGGCGACCTATGAAAATGGGACTAAGCTTTTTTGGACTTGTAGATGTTAAAATTATGTAGGATTATGTAAGGCATACAGGCTTTTTTAAAACAACAACATACCTCGACCTTTACTAGTTTGACCTTTACCTGATAGCCACCTGATAGTCTGGTAAACGGCAGTTGTACAACAACTAAACTTAAACATAACAAATAAACCCAATCTGTAAAATAACATCAATTTGTGTACCATTTGTTCATTTCAATTTCAATCTAAAGGAAAAAGAAAAAACTAAAAGCAAATAGTTTTTCCATCTTTTTATTTATTTTGAAAACAAAGGTAAAAAAAAAAGTAAAAACTTTTTTCTTTTTTTCCACCTCTGGTTATTAGCATGATTCCTATTTAATCTGCTATCTTAATTTATAGCGTGAAGAGGTGTATATTGATAAACAGGCACAATGGCTTGCCTTTTGCGTCACATGAAGAATAAATTATATATTTAGTTAAAATATTAGCTATAAAAGCTACAGTCACTTTCACCCTGACAAGGCTCTGCAATAATTAATTGCATTAGCAACAACACTGAGGTAATTCAGTGCTATTCAATAAGCAGCAATCCAATATATCCAGGTGCTAAATGCACTGAAACGACCTTCCCTGCATTTTAATGAAGTCATTATGACTGTTTTCTGGGCAAACAAGTAAATTGGTTTATTATGAATATGCACTTCTATAGAGTTATACTCTCAGCTTGAGAAAATGCTTTTCAAATGCATTTCTATACAGACAAGGTTAATCATTAACTAATGAAGAAATCTAATGCATCATAATCACTCTTTCAGACTTTGCAGTCAGTGTTTGTAAGTGAAGCTAAGCAGGGCCAGAGATTGCTTTCAAGAAAGTAGTTTGAGTCCCAATGGCAGAGTAACAACGATACAAAGAGATCTGTATTATTCCAGGCTGTCATGCTCTGAGTTCAGCCATCTGCTGGAAAAAAAAAGAGTTTTGACTTATTTGAATGATTGAAATTAGGTGAAAACATCAAATTATTGTTACACATAATTTCAGACATATATCAAATAAAAAATATGAATAGGGAAACAAAGCTGTGATTACAAATGCACAAAAATGTCAAGTACTGTATAGATTGAATTCTGGAACCACATAAATCAAACATGCTTGTGGCTATTTGTCAACTTTTTACATACAGTATTTATAAATCATTGAATTTGACTGTGTATTTGAACCCAGTTAAACTTGTGTTTTGTATGACTAACAAAATATGCTTATAGTCAATTAGTGTTAAGACATAATTGTTACCTGCTAATGATATAGACTATAAAACTCCCCCGATTTAGCTAGCCCACACACTTTTAACTAAATCACTATCAGATTATTTGAACAGAAACTTGATGCTGTTTTAAAAGGCCAGAAAACTCTCGAGGTAAACATTATAAGATTTACTGAAATATGCATTTATTGAAAAAAAATATTTAACTAACAAGTTTTTAAGTTTTAGTTGGCTATCAAAAACTAATGCATTAAACATCTGTATGCAGCAGATCTGGAGAATAGTGGACCTGGCCGTTGCTTGTCAATGTAGTTTGTATTTTTCAGACGATACGGTACCAATTCCAAAGGACTTTTTTCTCAGCTAAGTGTCAGTTGAAAATGGCTTTATTGGCTATTAAATGTAATATAATTAATCTTTCCTAGGTAAACCCTTGTCTTAAAAATCTAACGATACTATTTCTCAACTAATATTTCATTACTCGAAGATGGCGTTGAACTTTTTTACTTGTATTTAGTGTGCTGTCAGAAAGATTTTTTTAAATGAAGGGTTCATTTGTAGATTCATGAGTCAAAAATATTTTAAAAACATATTCCCTGACAAAGATATCTAAACGACGACACAGTTAATGGACGAATAACATTTATCAAGTTTTAAGACCATTTTGTTAATTGAGAACAATAAAATGTTGGGTTCACAGTCCAAATGTAATGCTATATTCAAGGTTTAGCACCCTATATGTCTGATCCAAAAATCGATCTTGGCTGTAGGGTTTGCTCTTGCTGTAATAAAAAAAAAAGCTTCATCTAAATCATTTCTTCAGGAACACTAGAAAGCCACAGGCTGTTAAGTGCGATTAGTGTTTGGAGCTTCATGATCCACGAAAGTGGACCTCAAGGATGCATGGGTGTGAATCATATGCTGCACTATAACGTTGTCAGAAAATAAATGATCTAAACAATCCTTGACCATGCTTGGTGATAAAGGGTAGTAAACTAAACCCTGGCTGCGTTACAAATGATTGAGGCCAGAATTAAAAAGATCTGTTTCCTAATTTCTTATTAACTTTAAAAACTTTATATATGTTAGCTTAAATGATCTAACTTATGTACTTCTGCTTACAGAAAAAAATACAACCATCTGAATACACAAGGTGTATAAAAGTCTAAAGTAAGTGGAATAGAAAATAAATCCGCTAGACTGTATAATTGTAAAAATCATTTCCCTCGTATATTTTTCTAAAGAGAAAATGATACAAGTCCATTCTTTCCTTGAGCATTCAAAAGCTCTAACAATTTTTAGCTTGCGGGGGAGTGGAGACAATCACACTAGGCCTTGGCGCAAGGTAGCCATGACTAGCATTTCCTCCGGTGCGGTGCACTGTCCTTCATATGAAGCACTAAACCACATTACTGACTCTGGGGTCATTAAAAATCCCAAGGCACTCATTGTAAAAGCTAGGGGGTGTTATTCTGGTGTCCAGGACAAATTACCTCCAACCGCCCTTATCAATCACAACCTCCTAATATTCCACACCCCTCTAAATTGGCCCTTTAACATACTTTCTGCTTCCACTGCTGAGTGGACTAGCTGCACTGCAACAGACATATGGATGTTACACAATGATAACAAAATAGACATCTACATAATTATTGTTATCCGTTCACTCATTCATAGAAAGCGGGAGGGAGGTAAGGAAAGAGGGGGCGATGAAGAGAGAGAGAGAGAGAGAAGAGAGAGAGAGAGAGAGAGAGAGAGAGAGAGATTTCATGTGACTTTTAAAGAGTGAAATTCTACTCTTTGTCATGAAGCTCATGAGCAATTTAGATGTAGATAAAGTTGCAAGAATGTAACAATACTCCAGAAATGACATGTACATAAATGGAGTACACTTATGAGTACTGACACAAAATGTCAAAAATCCTTTAAGTCTGTATCAAAAGAAATTAGTAAATTCTGATGGTAACAAACTGTTAGATGAGACAGGTTAGGAAATTAAACTAAGAGCAGGGAGAAGAACAATCTAAATAGAAGAAGGAAGCAAAAACAATACAAATATTTCACCAAATATTATATAAAAAAATATAAAGGAACACAAATGAAATTTAGAATGGGAATTCAAATTAGGTAAATGGGAAAAGAAAATGGAAATGCATTAGTGTCCAAGTTGAAAGTAAATTTAAAGAAGATTTTAAAATCAATTCAATTCAGTTTCTTGCGGGATAGTTTTCTTTAGCTTTAGCACCTAATTTAATTAATTTGCAGTATTCTATAAGCTCATTTTACATTAAGCAACACATTAAAATAATAACAAAAAATTATCCAAAAATTTAAATGTTCCCAAAAAAAAGTAGTTTTTGCTGATTGTTTGGGGCAAGGCCCTCTGGAAAAACATGAAAAAAGTAATGTGAGGACATGGGCAAAACAGGGGCTATAACATAAATGACTACTGGAATTTTTAAATTGTAGTTTTCAGTCCCAGGAATTGTTAAAGTAAAATGTGATCATGTGCAGAACGTTGTAATTTGTTTCTATTATATTTTTTTTTGTAGATTATAGTATATTTTTTGTATTGATTATAGTGTGCTATGACTTTTAAATACTGAGTAGAACATTCTTTAAATAAACTTTTTTCTAAATAGAAAAGACAGTTCTTACAATTAAATCAGAAGCTTTAAGCTGGATAATTTTCTTTATAAGGAGATACATATTTCTATTTCTGTGTTGTTCTGTTTTGGGTAATGAAAGTTTTACAAACTGATTTGGAAAACGAAATGTCAAGTTTAAATTGCCTCAAAGCCATAGAATTAATGTTTTTGAATGTACTTTGCGCTTTTTAATCCCATCCAAATCCGCCATGTGTTTATTTTTCGCTCATGACCCCTTTAAAAAATACAGAGCAAAAAAAAAACTGTTTTGTCAGCTAACTTGACCCTCGTCTGAGTCTGGTGGCACAGTGAATAGCACAGACGTCTCACAACAAGAAGGTTGCTAGTTCGAGCCTGGGTCAGTTGGCATTCCCCCAAAAGTCCAAAGACATGCAGCGATTTCTTTTAATTAAGTTAATTGGGTAAAAACAATTGTCCATAGTGTTTGAGTGTAAAAGTGTGTGTGTGGATGTTTCCCAGCAATGGGTTGCAGCAGGAAGGGTATCCGCAGCATAAAACATATCCCAGAAAAGTTGATGGTTCATTCCGCTGTTTTCTTTGCCGAAAGGGATGGATGTTTCTTGTGTGTTTTGAACATTGTGAACTTGGTGAGCCAACAGTCACCAGCGGAGGTCATGTTTCTGGCATCTCTACAAACCTTTTATCTTACAACAATGGATGAAGATGAAACCCATCGGAGATTTAAAAACAAAAAAATCAACAGTAAGAGCCAAATTGCAAAAAACACGTGAAGATTACATTAATATCACTTTCGGGTAAGATCATTTTTATTTCACCAGTGAATGAGATAACATTTATACGATATACATTCAAATAAATGTATGTAAGTGCATGAATTGTAACACCAATGTTTCCTTTTGATTCCAGTATCACACTGATCATGTGACCAAAAGCATTCATAAGAAGAATTAAATTCAATTGAAATTTGAAAACTAGTCAAATTGGGTTAAAGAAACAAAAAAAAAAGAGAAATAATAAAGTTAAGAGAATACTGAAAACTAAATATATCATGATTTGAGCTGAAAGTGAAAAAAGGCATGTGAAGAAGAAAGAACAATGACTAAAAGGTTTTGTAATGAAAGTGTTACAGTAATACAAAATAAGGTTGAAAAACTGAAAATTAAAACAAATGAGACAGATGATTATTAAATTAAGTCAAGACTTGAGAAATAAGAAAAATACCCATGAAGAAAACACAGAATAGAAGATTGACACTAACAATGTTGGATGGCGATTGATACAAATACACAAATTATCATACAAATAAAAGGATTATAAAGAGTAAAAGGGATAGCTAAAGGCACTTGAGGTTGTGTAAGGTGAAAGGTATGAGTAAGACACAATGAAAATTGACAGATCAAATAGAATGATTGACAAGGAGGGAATAAAAAGATAAAAAGAAAATATGGGAGGAGGAAAGAAATTGGCATGGTTAAAACATCTAAGGATCAGCAGAGAAATAATAAGCAAAGCACTTAAGGTCAAAGAAGATCCAATCATTTTCAATAACTAAAAGGAAGATAGAAAGCACAAGAAAACCGGGCAGATGCCAAAAAAGAACTAACTATCTGAGAGCATTTGTGCCAACCCTGGTTTTCTCTGATTCACTCATCACTTGGACTTCTCCTTTACACAGGCAAATGTGCGCTTTCACGACAACCACAAGCATCCTTAACAACCTCACACAGCAGGATAATCACTTCATTCCAGGCCGTTTTGTCTTGCTAACAATGTCTCTCTCCTCAAAGTGCTGTTTGAAATCACTGCCTCAAACACTTAGCATTGTGTTTGTGTTGAACAGACATGCTAACAAAACAAACAGAGAAGTATGGACTTCAGCTTTCAGCAGGCAGAGCTAAATCAGCTTCACATGCTAGCTCCGGTCATGCTATTAATGACTTTCTGTGAACTGTGACACAAGCAGTTTTCAGCATCAAGAGTGTTTGTTTAATTACAGGAAGTAATGAGCTGTCTGGATTAGATAGCTGCGTGTTCCTGCTCTATTAGAACGAATCAGTTTTTAGGAGGATTATTGTCTAACGCTTGTTGTGCCTCTTATTCACCTGCTGGCATTTTTCTGTAATCAAGAAGAGGTTCTAATTACATTTTTTTAGTGCACTTAATTTTTTCCCACAAACAGGAAATAGGATATCCAACATTCAAATATATAATGCCATATCATCAGGGGAGAATAATTTAAGCCCCTGCTGAATTGGATTTTTGGTCCACTAATATGACCAAGAGTAAATAATTTTGAAAGTATTATGAATAAAAATGAGCAACACTAACAACACTAAAAGAAAGTCTGAGAGTACTTGAAATGAAACTCAAGTATTTACATGATGTATGTAATGACAGACCACCTCCAGGGATGTTGAACAACGTAGCTAAAAGATAATGAGGAGCCTTGGAACACAGATTAGCAGAAGGATCTTTGTGGAACAGATTGTGAAGACGAGAGGTCAGGCTCTGTGGAGTTAATGAAGCCCCATCACCCTCTGGAAAAAAATATATGTTTGTAAAAATATTGAAATGTTCGATTATTAGAAAATAGGTTACACACTTAATTGCGGGACATTTTTTTTTGACCTTTTCACAAAATACTATTTATTACAATAGTGCTGTCACATGTATCATCAATAAAAGAGCTTTGATGTTTTTAGTAGTTTTAAGTATCGATGCCAATGAAATTGTAAAACAATAAATAAACAATGGGTCAAAATGTATTTTGTTTTAATGTTTTTTTTGTTTCTTTCAAGCCTTCCTGACCATAGTGTATAGGTTCTTCCTGTGTTTGTCAGGGTTCCTTCGGGTGCTACACCCACAATCTGCAACTAAAAAGGGATGAGCTACAGCCTTCCAGGACTGACTTAGGACACCCCTGAATTAATTGAATATGAATGTTCCCCAATCACGAGTTTACCCTGCCTTTTAGAAATTAGACAAATATTATTGCAGCATCACATGACTCAAAACAGCATTTACCAAGCAAAGAAAATACAAATACATGTAATCCATTTATATTTGAAGTGAAATAAACTTCCACATAAGTACAGCTTGAACAGGTCAGCAGTCAATTGCAAAGATACACTAAATTAATTGGACTCACATTCAATCCTATAAACAATTAGCATTACCGATAGAGGGTATGCATGTCATTGACTGGGTGGCAAAAAGTAATTAAAGTGGTAGTAGTGAGTTTGGTCAGTGTTTTTCGTTATCTAAAAATGAGAAAGAGCTGTTGCGTGACTGATTACACAAGTTAATGATCAAGATAATATCTTTTAGTAGCCAGCAAAATCAACAAAAATAACATTTAGTGGATTTTTGGATTTAGGAATTCTTCTTCATTGGTAAGCATTAAAAATGTACTTTAATATGGTTCAGCAAACAATTTTTCAGACATAATTAACCTTCCAGACAAGAGTTTTGAACATAGTTTTCAGAATTAAACAAAAATGTCTGCTATAATGCTAACATAATTGAAGTTGCGGCCCTGTATCTTCTTTTTTTCATTAAATCGGTAGATATTGACGTTTACCAATGTTAACTACAGAAAACGTATACTTTAAATAATTTATTTAAAACATTTTGCAACTTATAAAATGTACCTAACTGCATCTTATAAAATATATAACATTTCAACACTTTGAAATGCTTTTTTAAAGATTTATAAGAGAGATGTGGAGCCAAATAAAAATGTATGTGATTATAAAAAAGGACAAATGAGGAGTTCATTAAACTACATTTATTTTCTGTCACTGTTTCCTCTTTGTTTAATATATTCAACATAACATATTACAATATAACAATGATATTTATGTTATTACATTTAAAAATAGCTAAATGTTGGTGTGTGTGGTTGGTGACAGAGTTGACACTTGTCAGGTAATCAATTTAAGGTCTTCAAATCAACTTAAACTATTATCTAAAACAATATAATGTTAGCTATTCATGGAAGAAAACTAATAATCACGGCCTGTTTATTGGGTTAAATCAAGGAACGCTGTGCATATTACTATTTTTAAAAAGCACACCCCACACATACATCAAAGGCACACTTCAGGAGTCGTAATGAATCAAAGAAACCTTTGTGCAGTAAAGTCAACTGAAGTAACTGAAATACAACAATAATAATTAAAACCTATATATAAATAGGCCTCTCTCATTTGCTAGAGGGTGATTTATAAACTCAAGCTTGGCTGCTCTCTGGAGAGAATCAAATCACTGTAAAATCCTTCAGCCAGCTCTACTGCAAAGTGGACCAAATTCAATCCTTTCTCAGGTTAGAGCTGACAAAAATAGAACACTGCCCAAACACCATCAAAATCCTCTCATTTATAAGTATCTACCCTCTCATTTATTACTATTTATATGTAACTTACTGACAATCTAACAGCAACGTTCAGACAGAGAACAACCAGTTTACCAACAATCAGTTTACGAGCATCTCAGTGGTGAATCCTATTAGAAAGTCATTTTGAAACATGCGAACACACAAAACATGCTTAAACAACTTCTCCAGGTGAGGAACATACCCAAGCATTAGCATTCATCTACCATCCCTGATCTTTCCCTTTTCTTTCGTCTGGGTGACGACACGACCCTATCTCTGGGCTCCTGCTGAGCGCTGGATTGTAAGAAGATAAGCTTCGTAAGCTGCAGACATGCACCTCTCAACTGCGTCTGGCAATCTGATGGAGCGCACATCACAGGCGCGCACAGATCAGCCTCTGTTGCAGGTTTACTTCACACAGCGCAGCAGGAGATCAACTCACATCTCTTTTATCTACACAATGACTTTTTGTCATCCAAGAAAACTCACTTCACTCTCAACTCATCCTCGCCAGCAACAGCAAACATAAAGATTCAAATAGAACATGTGTCCCATTACCTAATGAGACAAGAGCACAAAGGTGCCTGTGCTGCCGCAGCGTGCTGTAAAGTTTCCACGTAGACTTCTTGTCCCAAGTGTAACATTGTCACAGTGTGTCTATCCTCCCTCATCGAGCGTGTGCAGCCCAGCTCTGTTCCGTTTGTGTTTCCGTGCGGGAGAATCCTCTCTCACTCCTCCGCTGCTGCGGCTCAGGCAAACCGAGAGCTCTGATTGGCTGTCTTGGAGCACCAGCCGAACACACGCTCACTCTCTCGCTCTCTCTCTCTCTCTCTCTCTCTCTCTCTCTCTCTCTCTCTCTCTCTCTCTCTCTCTCTCTCTCTCTCTCTCTCGTCAATTAATCAAATCATTGGTGATATTTTGTTATATAATTTTGTAATAGATTTAGTGGTTGAGCTGACAATTTACATGCTAAAAATGTCTAAAGAAGTGTTTTGTTGCGCTGTATGAGGTATATAACACAATCACTGTTCACTTTTTTAGGTACACCTTGCTTGCATCGGTGTGGATTCCTTTTTGCCTTGACTCTTCATGGCATAGATTCAAGTAGGTACAGGAAATATTTTTCAGAGAGTGTGCTGCACATTGGCATGATAGCTACTTAAGATTTGTCGGCTGCACAACCAGTCTCCTGTTCCATCACATCCTAAATGTGCTCTCTTGGGTTGAGATCTGGTAACTGTGGAGGCCATTTAAAGACAGTGGAATCATTGTCTTGTTCAATAAACCAGACTGAGATGATTCACACTTTATGACATTGCACATTATCCTGCTGGATAATAGAAGATATTAGTACCCTGTGGTTATGAAGTAACGAACATGGTCAGCAAAAATACAAAACTTGGCACAATGCTCAGTTGTTACTAATGGGTCTAAAGCGTGCCAAGAAAATGTCCCCCACACCATTACACCACCAGCAGCAGTCTGAGTCACAAGGCAAAAACGATCCATGCTTTCATGTTGTAAATGCAAACTGTAGCTTCAGTTTCCTGTTCTTACCTGAAAGTGAAAGTGGAAGAGTGGCAGTCAGCATGGTCTTCTGCTGTTGTAGCCCATCCACCTCAAGGTTTGACATATTTAACCATCAGAGATGCTCTTCTGCATACCTCGATTGTAATGAGTGGTTATTTGAGTTTCTGTTGTTTTTTCTATCTACTAGAACCAGTCTGGCGTTGACCTTGACCATGTCTACATGACTAAATGCATAGAGTTGCTGAAATGTTATTAGCTGATTAGAAATTTGTTTTAACAAGCAGTTGGGCAGGTGAACCTAATAAAGTGTCCAGTGAGAGTGCTACGTATACCTGGTGTGGATTCAAGCATACTTAAGTTTCTGTGGAGCAGAAAGTTTCATCACTTCAAGACTATGGAAAATGGACATAATATCTCTCATTTATTCTCTCAGAGAAAGATACAAAGTTATAATCGTGTTGAAAATGCAGGAACAAGAGGCTGTGTAAAAACACTTTTGAGAACACCTTTTTGTTCAACTGGTTGAAGCATGTGTGTGTCAAACACACCAAATTTCAGCTTAAATAACCTGTCAGCTGACATAAATGTATAATGTTCAGCTGAAGATATAAATACCCATGAACCGAAGGCATTCCCAGATCAATTTTTTTCTGAAGGACATTCAGTACAGTGCAGCATTGGGATGCGGCATTTCGCTCCCGCTTTTCCAGAACCGGAATACAGCAAAGTAACTCGAGATTTTCCCTTTCAAAAGCTATCGTTGATGTTGCATCATCTCACGCTGATCTCAAATAATTTCACGAGTTCACTGATAATTACCTCGTATTGTAAGTAAACAAGCCAATCAATGGAGAAGCAGTCTGGAACCAGAAAACACCTTGGCACACAAAATCAACAAGAAGAAATATGAAGGAGTAGTAGGCACTTCGACATGGTACAGCAACAGAATGAGAGACAACTCAAAGGGGAGGACTGCTATAGTGATGCTCATCCATAGAAGCTGGAATTTGGTAAGGAAGACCCTCCATACACAGGAAAGCTCATCTTAGCTTGAGATAGAAAAGAAAGATCTGTAAAGGATGAATTAAACTCAACATTACAATTCTGAATGGAAAACTAACAGTTCAGGCCATATAAGTCAGAAATAGCATGCACACTATTTTGTTTGGGTATGGAAAAGGTGGACCGCAAAATTCATTCTTGCTGCAAAATAAATTGTTGCTGCAAAATAGTTAACCAGATGGTTCAAATGAAAATGTAACATTACTCTGGACAGTTTTGCTTGGGTGCCTGGCATTTTCCTAAAGGTTAAAGATGAACTGAACGAATAGTTCCATTGAAGATCTGCAACTCTTTGCATTTGCCGGTAATACAAGTGTGAGACAGCCATAAGATCACCACATTGACTTTTTTTTTTAAGTAGTTGGATGGTAACAGCCACATCCTGGTAAATTGTGCCAACTGGTGTCTTAAAAACATGGTCCCAAAGAAAAGTGGCTTTGTCCTCATTTTTTTCTCCAACTGTATATATAAATGCAGAAGTAATTTTTTGTAAGCAATTATTTTTTTGTAGGCTCTGATCACATGTTGTGGCAGGTATTGTTCATAAAAAAGAAGAAGCTTTTTAAAATATATTTCAATGAAATTTCAGGCAAGGACTACATAATGATGCTTAAGCCAAATCTGTTATGGATTTCACCTTTGCATACCTTCTTGCAGTAATCAGTTGAGGGCAAATGTTAGAACAACACATTAATATTCACAAGTCAGTATTTATGTAATGTACAAGCAGTCATTCAAACTCAGTTCTTCAAACCACGATAAATATTTTTATTTGCTCTTTGGCAATATTGTGTAATTTAATTACACAGATCATTAATATTCCCACCAATGATTTAATTAAAAATAAACTTAGAGACTTTGCATCAAACAAAAATCAGGTCAGTGTTTATCTAAAAAAAATGTCATCCCAAAACAACTGTTTACTTAATTGTGTGTTCAGAGTTTTCAAGGATTGCTTTAAACCATCATTCTATAGTATGAAAGTCCATCATTCTATAGTATGAAAGTTTAGCAAGAACCTTCCACAGCCTGCATTAATTCTTTTGAAAACAAAAACACACGTTTTTACTGACAACAAATAATTTCATACTGACAAAATGATGTGCGATTATAAGTTGACTATATAAACAGTCAATATCATCACAAATTAAATAGAACATCAGATATATTTGCAAACTGTCTGGTCCATTCCCTTACTGGTTGCATGTATTTAAAAGACAGATTTTCCACTCCTCACTCATTTCCCCCGCTCTGTTGCAGGTGGGTTGATGTCCAGCAGGATCCCTTCTCTCTGTGGAGGCTTTGAAGGGAACCACAATGAATAATGAAGTAAAGAAGAGGTGGCACACACACGAGAGAGAGAGAGCGAGAGAGAGGCAGAGAGAAGAAGGCAGAGACCAATCCAAAACCTCTATTGAAGAAGTTGGGGAATTCTGAAAAATTGAGAAATCCAATTTTTGATTGTAAGAGATTGGAAGTCTGGAAATGTAACACAAGTAACAAGATAATGAACATTGGATTGAGGATAAATTATATTTTGATAAAATATATATTTTGTACCAGCTCACATACGCCAAATGATGGGGTAAAATCTGGACAGTTTGCCAATTGATGCAAGGCCCAGATATCATCCTTCATATTTGTCATCTTTAGTGCCAAGCAACTGCTTGAGGCATTAAAGAAGACACTGCCTTAATCACAGTCTCCTCATGGGCTCCAAGCAGCCAACCAATGCCTTTCAAAGCTACAAATGCATCAGCTTCAACCAGTGCATGACATCACGGGTTGCTGGTCATATATGTGAATATTGTCCTTGTTTATAGGAGAGCAAGCTGCTCTTTTTGGGTGAATCAAGAAACAATTAAACCTGAAGTGGAGGATTTGCAGACATGCACAGTTTAGTTCATACCTTCTCTTAACTCACCAGATCACATTAATTTGGTTCTCTTTGCTTGTTTGGAGATACATGTAATAAAACTTGTATTGGACTGAAAACTTGCGGGAGTGAGACCCTCCAGGAATGATAATGACCATCCGTGAATACAAACACTTTCTTTTAAAAAATGAAAATTACAGAGAGTATTTTGATCAGCAGCCGAACAGTATTGTGCTTTGGATTGACTGTCTCCCACACTTTTCCTCTAATCAAAAAGCAAGTATGACAATGTAACTACAGCTAGTTGTACTTTGACCAAAAAATAACCAGAAAACCAACCATGTTTGGATGTTATTGCATTAGGTTATGCAACTTCAATCTAAAATTACTTGTGGTAAACAAAAAACATGGCCCACACACACTTTGCCTTTAAATATCAAGCAGATGAGAATTGAAAAATTTGTGAAATTCTTTTTTTCATTCCCATGTATGCGTACATTTGCACTGAATGAGTTCTTTGATGTGTTCGTGAAATTTTAAACGGTTTCTTTTTTGCTTTGGAAGTTGTGTTTTATTTGGTGCACTAAAGTGTGTGTCTAATGTGCTGACTTGCTCTGTACTTGATTTCCCCTCTAGGGAAATTTTACTCAGACACAAACTCATTGTTGAGTAATGTTCTGATGTGGCAGGAAGGCAAGTTTAACCGCTATGCTGGGAAGCTGACAACTCAAAAGTTAAAACACAACAAAGCTTATGAACACCCTGGACTGAAAGCCTCAGTTGGCCAATCACTCATCCCACACTTCAACAACTGTTTAAACATAGCAATTAATTCCAAAGGTAATTGTAGAATCTTTAATGCCCCTAAAGCATGTTTTTTGGACTGTGTAAGGATGCCCGAGAGAAGAACAGAATTTCCAATCAAGCTCAAATGGTGACCTATTAACTGAGAGACGGCATGCTCCATTATATCAATTCCCAATTATTAAAACAAAATAAGTTAAAAATAACACAATTACAAACCAAATTAATTAAAATTCAGGAAACACAATGACAAACTGGCAACAAAAAAAGAGTGTTCAGAAAACCCATTGAAATTGTGTCCTAAGTGGAGATGGATTGTATCATTAAAAAAAACAACAGATTGGATTAGATTTCTGCTAGTTTCCTCAGCACATGACATAAATCATTAAATACAAATGTATTACATCAATCCTTTGATAAGCACACATTCAACATGAATAATAAAAAATGCAACTTCCCAGCCAATTAATGTCGCTGGTGAAGGGCTGGAAAGGTCCACAACTGAAACCAGAGGGGTGCACATGATTCCCAATCTGTTATTGCAATTATCGCATAATCCAAGTCATCCTTTCCTTCAGATTGGGCTACAACCCTTCTATCATACTCAAACAGAGGGGAGACAACAGTGCAAAAATAGGCTGTAAGAACAAGTGTGAGTCCACACCTAAAACATTCCTTCAGAATTGCTGTGAGATTTGGCGAAAGATTCTCGCAGCTCTCAAAACACATCTTCAGTAAGCTTCGCCCACCATAGCCATAACCACACCGGACATCAGAATATTTGTGATCACAATCACATGGTAGAAACTTGCTAAGAAATGGAACCTCTGTAAGTGATAAAAAGTAACTGATAATTTGAAGAGTTTGTCTGCAAACATACCTAGTACACGACCCTAGCAATTATTGAAACACCAGACAAAGCAAAAAAAAAGGCAAAATAAAGGCCCCTTTATATGCTAAAATACTCGGGCCGGGAAACAATCAAGCCAGGAAAAGACCAACACTAAAAATCTTCTGTGAGCACTTAAAAGATTCAATATATAAATTCATCCCTTTTCTTCTGAATATTACCTTTAGCCTACAGAAACAGAAAACTTTATAATTCAGACGAACCTATTATTTTTTAAGCCCTGTTCTAGACAAGTTTGAAGTTGCTCCTAAAGCAGAGGAATTTGTGTGATAAACTACTTTTACTGACTCAAAAACACATTTATTTCAAAAACAGAGATCAACAGAAACAGAAAGATTACAGTACTATTTTTAAATTAAAATGGTATGAAAACTATTCGTTTTATGGATTTACTGCAAGAAAATGAGAAAAAGAGGGAAGGACTCTCCAACATATTAGCCAAGTTGATGCTGGCATGAGGAAGTGTTGCAATGGATCAAGAGAAGCATCAGATGAGGAGGAGGAAACTGAAGGCTGAGGGGGAAGAGCAGTCCTCCACTTCACTCATTTCAGTCATTTATCATTCAAACAAAAACACACCCACCGCACCGTGTCTGGCCAATCCCTTGAGTGTACACTTTACCATTCGCCACACGCAGCAGCTGAAGTGCTTCAACTGAGCTCTATGCATCTGTGGTAAAATCAATGATGACTTTTCAACCATGACTCTTCAATGTTACGCCACTGAAGCCTGAAGCAGATTCCGTCTCAAACCACAACCATGACTTAGTCTTCAGATTGTTGGTCTTACATGCAATTTCATAATAATACAGACTTTATGGTACAGCCACATCTCTTTGTTTAAATATGTTTATTTATTTTATGTGTGCATATGTGTATATAACATTTTTTTTAATTAATCGCAAATACAAGACTGAAACTTTTTAAAATCTATAAATGTAGACTGAAGACAAAGAAACTATTTAAATTAAAAATATGATTGTTTATTGAAATTGTTTTTTGATTAACTTGTCACACAGACTTTGTCATATAAACAACATACCTGCAATAAAACATCAATATCCTCCCAATTAACTTTTTTCTTTGGTGGCTATTAGTTTGTGGCCTCTAGACTCGTGAGATTAGTGCTGTCCTTTATTTTAGTCTGATGTAAAATCATGTTTGAATTTAACTATATGCTTAATCGTCCTCTGTTGAGTCCATACATTTTGCAAGTTGCACAAGGCTGCCAATACCACAAGAGAAAATGTATTTCATTTACATTGCATTGCTCAACACCATTTCTTAATCAAAATATAATATTGAATATAATCATCACAGACTGTTAGTACAAAAGTACTTTCATGGAGTTTTAATCCCCCAAAAATATCTGGCAGCTGCTCATGCTCAGACTGTGTGTACTGGTAGTTTTGTCTTTGCAGAAATTCTAAAACTGTATCTCGCAGTTCTAGAAAGCGACCTCCATGTGCAGCAGAGAGTTTGGTACGCTTTGCACTTAATTCTCACACTGTTGCATAATAATATCAGGTTGGTAGGATGAGCATTATTAAAGTTTACGACCTTTACTACTGTTGCCAGTGTGTCACTGATGTCTCTGGACCAGTGTTTTACTGATGAGTTTTTGGCGATGGATCGTACAGTTGATCATTACACAGTGTGGGCTATGCGCAGGTCTGGGGTTATTCTTGCGAAAGCAAACAGGATCATCTGTGCACACAGAGTTTACTCTCAAATAATTGTTTTTATAAGAGAAGAAAATTTCATTCACAAAACGCAACTCATCCGCACGCAAATGAACTTTTTGCACTCTCAAAATTTTACTTTTTGCACTAAGAATTGCACTACTGCCGTGAATGAAAAGTTTGGTCAGGGTTCGTTGCAGTATGTGGGCCGGATATCATTGCTCACAGAAGCCCTTTGCTCCTCGTAAGCACGATTCATTCTCTGTGGCTTCTCATCCTCATACAAAGTATATAAGTCTTCATACTTTGTTTGACAAGGCCACAACAGGAAATAGAAAAAACTGCAACTGCGTTCATTTCTTTATAACGCGTTATACATGTCAAAATATACATTTGAGATGAAAATTGATTATTGAAAAAAGATATGAACACTAAAAAAAGAATTAAAAAAAATATTTTAATTTTGAATTAATAGAGAAGATTAGACAGTCGACCCACTAAGCGTTATAAATCAATGTGAACAGGCAAGTCTCAAGCGATGTCAATGGAGAGACCTGACTACGGATACAGGACTCCATCGAACACTTTCATAAGGTCTGTCTTTATCCACATCTTTTTTTAGTCTGTATTAAGCACAAGATAGCCTTCAACATGACACACACTTTCACAGTCACTGTGACTGACATATTGATCTGGGGGAAAACACTCTTTTCCTTCTGGTGTCTTCAAATGATAAAGCCAAAGCCTTTCTTTCATGGAGCTCAGTGGCACAGAGAGAAATGAAAAAGAGTGAAAAATCACTCACAGCAGTAAGATTATGTGTAAAGGAAGAAATAATGTTTTTATTAATCTCAGAAACACAATAACCTCATATGTCTGATATATATATATATATATATATATATATATATATATATATATATATATATATATATATATATATATATATATATATATAATTTTCTACACATGAAAGCAATTTAAAATCCTTTAAGTAAATAGACACTAAAGAAAGGTTTAATACTATTGCTAAAAAAAAACAGGGTCTTAGACTATGTTTCTAAAGCTCACTTCAGATTTAGTTCAAATCTTATTATTTGTTGAGTTTATTCACTTGACAAATATGTTCCTCCTATATGTATTTTGTGTGTACAAAATTCACTTCTAATATGACATGCATGCGTAGAATAGGACATTAAATTACTCAAAACATTGTTAACAGAAGTAAATATAAAAACAAATGCTCTCAGACACTCGTGCAGCTTTGTAGATGTCAGAGGTCAACATTATTAGAACTAAATAGTTCTAAGAAACAAAGTGAAATGGAAAAGAGCAAGTTGTAATGAATATTGTTGGAAACAGAGTTGAAAAGATAAAAAGCAAAGTTTGACTTGAGGTCAAGGTCTTGCTTGGATTAAAGCCTAAAAGTAGAGAATTCTTCAGATATTATAACAAAAGCATCATGTCTGTACTCTATCATGGGTATGCAAAGCAGCTGGAGAGCTAGACAGTCTTTCTGGGTGAATCAAGAAACAATTAAACCAGAGGTGGATGATTTACAGACTTGCACAGTTCAGTTTGTACCTTCTCTGAGCTTACCAGATCACAGTAATTAGGTTCTCTTTGTTTGTTTGGAGATGCAGTGTATGTAATAAAACTGGTATTGGATCGAAAACTGGTATTGCGACCAGGATTGACTCTGCCCACCCTTGAATTAAACCCTCCACAATATGCACACATTTAAACCCACGCTTTCCTTCCAACAGATTTGTTTATACATGTTAAGCTACACATACCATTTGCAGAAGACTGCAAAGTATTTTATTAGGTGCAGAAAATAGCCAAAATATACATTAACATCATAGGCATACATTCTCCTCTGCAAGCATGTAAAGTCAGTCCCATATTAGCTAAGTAGGTAGTAATCCTTAAGGTCATTTGATCATAGAGGACCAATGAGATAACGGGTAAACATAATGTCATAAACTAAAAAACAAAACAATGGGCTTGATTAAATATATTAAATAGCAGAGGTGATTCTAGGTACCATAATGCTCTGTAAATAGTATATTGGAGTACCAATTCTTTTTATGCAGCATGTGAATGTGCTTAATAAGCTTTTTATACAATTTTGCCAGACAAGCATGGCTCCAAAGTAATCTGATGTCAATGCCAGGAAATTGCTCTGACCCCTAATAACATGTTTTCCTTCACTACCTTCATATCTCTGAAGTAAAACCATTTTTGGAGTGCAAATTCTTTCATTCTAACTTTTAAGAAAAGTAATATAAACTTAAGGTTGAGATGGTATTAGCCCTAATTTTTTTAAATCTGAATTATTGTGTATTTACCCAATTCGAAACTTTCTGTACCCTCAGAATCTGATCAGGTAAAATGGCAACATAAAACCCAGTTAATAATAACCCAAACACCAATAGACAGAGATCACTTGATGAAATGTTTGAAATCGTTATTTTGTATGAGCACACTCAAAGCCCCACATGGAAATAACTTAAGGTGCCGGAGTGCCTCGCGAAAGGTGACATGTCCTCCCTTAGTACAGTCACCAAACAAGCATTCACTGCTTTGATGAACTCAAATGGTGAGCGCTGTCCTGCACATATTTTAGTTTTATGCCACAGCTACAGCGCCAGTAGAGAGAGTCTTTGTTGAGGTAAAAACAGCAGAGCTTTTACCGCAAAAAAATGATAGACGTACAGCAGGGTTCTACCAAAGTCTCACTGTACATTTCATCACAGAAAAGCTTGAGCACGATGCTTATTTCTCAGATGACCACAAAGGGGAAAATACAGCCACCTGGTTTGAGTGAGGAGCAAAAACCTTTTAGCACTGATAGCATTTTAGTGACTTGTACTTTCGCAAAACTGAGCGTGATGGTGTTCCTTACAAAAAAAAACGGAGAAACATAGAGCCGCATGACAATGGCTAGCATGTTTCTTATTTACTTTGACATGGGTAAAAAAATTATATATATCTTTGTCTATGCTCCCCAGCAGTCCGTCACTTGGCCTACTATTTTGTGGCATATTTGCTGTGATTCCAAAGCAATTCCATTAGTTTATGATACAGCTGAAAGTTGAAGTAAAGGAATTTATTTATTTCTGTTGCACAGGTGGCATTCTGTCACGGTGTCATACTGGTATTCGCTGAGCCCCAGAGATACCCATTCTTTTACAATTAGTTCTATAAAGCACTCAGTGATTGGAACCTATTTAGATGAGTGAATACTTTTGGTAATATAGCATACCCCATCTAATGGTGAATCAGAAGATAAGCTCTGTGACCCCTTGTAAAGGCACAACAGTGTTATCCTGTAATGAATCTGTTCATTAATATGTTATTTAAGGTAGTAAGGTCTGTTTCAAGTACGTAAAAAGCACAGCAATGTATAGTGGTACTAATTGCTGTCTCACAGTGTAAAATTACCTGGTTCAAGACTTGATTAGTATAGTTTGAACTAAGATAATAGTTTGGTGTTTGAACAGAAGGCTTGTAAACATGTTGGTTTTCTTCCATGGTACAAAAGCATGATTTTTGAATTAATTGCTGAATGTTTAGGTAACCCTGAATCAGGTAACCCTGAGTTGTAGGTATAGAAGAAGTCTGCCCACAGCAGGCTAATTACACCACAAGTGCATCCCTTGCACCTCATATTAAAGTTAAAATTGTAAAGATACAATTTTCATCACTTTCAGACACCCAATGGAAGGATAAATGTGCAGTATACAGTCGATAATGAGAACATCTTAATTTTTTCCTAAGAAAAAGCTGAATCATTACATCCGAATCATTACAGTAGTAAAATGAAAAGGGAAGGATTGTGTAATTGTTTTTTTCTTTAGCTAAAAAGGCTATGTGGGGACTAATTTAAATGGAGCAAAAAAATAAAGGCTCCTAGAACAATGTGCAGACATTGCTCTAGAGATGCCTCATCAAATGACCTTGAAATCTCCCACTCATTTTTGTATCTTAGCTTAAGGCTATAGGTCAAAGGTGGCCTAGTGGGAGTTCCATCCTATTCGAGACATTTCAGTGACCTTCATCACCATCTCCCAAAGCAAAAGGGGAATAACAATTATGACCGCAGGAGAGAGTCCTTCAGTTATTATGCTCTTCTAATCAAGCCGCCTCCCTTCACATAATCAATGGTGGCTGAGCAGGACGTGTCTCTTGACTGTTTAAACTCAAGCTTTTATCAAGCACACCTTCAGGGACAGCTTTTGTCTTTGTCGCTAACAGAATGAAACTTATTTTCTTTTATGTATAAGGATGATATTTAAAGTTTAGAAGACTATGCATGATGGACTGAACTTACTTTCTGACTGTTGTAGGAACCTGGGGCTAAGTTTGGGGAATGTTGATCCCTACATATTATAATAATTCTGGAAGGGAGTTTTAGTAGCGATCATAAGATAAATCATCTGTAATTATTTAGCTTAGTTTTTATAGATTAGCTACCTTAAACCCTAAGAATAGCCCAAGTAGTTATATGTCAAATCATTTATATCCTAATATTTACTTTAATATGAGCCAGGTAACAAGATCTAATTTTGATGTCAGCAAAGACATGCAAGGTGAGACACGATCTGTATTTGTGAGCAGTTTATTTACTAACAGACTTAAAACGTACACATTCACACAAGAGCAAAGGAAAAGTAGGGTTTTCAGAAACAGAATGCATTTGTAAAATTACAGCAACATCTGTTGTTTGTGTGGACCTCTGGGTGCCCTAAAAGGGCAAATGTAAGATGCCCAAAACACGACTATGCCACCCTGGTGGAAAACCAAGGAAATACACCCCAAAATTGAAAGTAACACAGGTTTATTCCACTCATGGAGAGTAAAAACAGAGGAGACTTGGGATCATCTTTCATTCATAGATTTAATTTAACAAAGAAAAATTGAAAAAAAAATTAAAAAATAACAAATTGAAAAATGCTGTATTTTGTATATTCACGATTTGAACTCACAGTGGGGTCTTAAGGAGCAAGTAGAGTGGAAATGGAGCCAGCCAGCAACTCCTTAAAGTGAAACAACTCACCCTAAAAGCTCTGCACACTAAAACCTGGATAAGATGAGCCTAAAATCCACTGAAACCACACACCAGCAGCTAGCCTTCTCCCATGTCCACACACTCTTTGGCTCCTGCAGAAACAACAGAACTTGGCTTAGAAAAGTCATATTAGAAAATGGCATACACACAAGTTACTCAATTTCTTTAGGACACAATTCAGAACATAAATCCATCCAGGGCCAGGCTCTAAGATGGTTTAACTCATACCTCTCTAACCGGGGTCAGTTTGTTTGTCAGTTTCCATTGCTACAAAACCATTCCCTGAGGGAACGAGACGCTGCGTTCAAACGCTATGGGGAACGCTCGCTGCGTTTTCGGCTCTGAATTATGTGAAAATCTCGTCCAACGGACAAGAACCAGGTTACATACGTAACCTGAGGCGTTCTCCTTCAGGAACACGAGCTGTGTCCAAATGCTATGTGGAATGAGTGTCAAACCACGCCAAGCAGCCCCTGACTGACAGTGTATTCAGCCCAGAGAATCATCCCATCGAACTGTAGGACCGGACCACAGTCAAGGGCATGGACCATCCCGCAGCGTTACAAAGTCCTGGATTAAATACCAGATGACAAGGCCTTAGAAGCTGCCACAAATCTCGTGGAATGTGCCCTGACCCCAAAGGGGGCCGGGAGACCAGAGGATGCATTATCAGAGGTGATAGCATCCACAATTCATTTGCTTACTGACTGCGTGTTAGCAGGAGAGCCATTCCTGTGTGTACCGGAGCATACAAAGCTGGTCTGATCTCCGAACTAAGGTGTTACCTTAGGCTTACCCTAAGTAGCCCGGCTTAGGGTGCAGGAAGACACTAGCCTGCTCCAGGATAATTCATAACACTAGGGAGCCACAGAAAGCCGTTAGTGTGTAAGTCCCCAACCCGTTTAAGGGAAGTAATGGCGAGTAAAAATGCTGTCTTAATTGACAGGAAGCAAAAGGACACATCGCCCAGGGGCTCACTCCAAGAAAATGGCCAGGTCCCATATGGGGAATCTTGGACAGACCAGGGGCCTCAGCCGCCTGGTACCGTGAAGACAACGAGATATAAGGGGGGACCTGCCCAAGCAAACCCATCAATTGGGGCGTGGCAGGCCAAAACAGCCAATACACACACCTTAATAGTGGATGGCGAAAGCCTCCTGGCTGGAAACACACCAGGCAGTAAAAAGTTGCTATCTTGCAGTGTAAGACCCCCCCGTAAAGGGAGCCCTGGAGTGGAGAATGGTCTCAATGACCTCGATCAAGAGGCCAAAAGATAGGAGCTGCACCCCCTCAGGGGCCATAGATATAGTCTCCACAACTCTGGACGGGGATGTACCACCATTCCCTGTGTTAAGAAAGCAGATCCCACCCTTTGACAGGGATCTCCCATGGCTTACCAGAAGGGCCAAGTGGTCTGCAGACCACGGCTGGTCTGGCCATAGGGGGGCCATAAGGAGGAGGGGAAGGCCCTCTTGATGTACCATCTCCAGGACTCCGGGAAGCAGTGCTAATGTGGGTGACGGCTCCCGATAAAGGCACGGGATTCAATGGAAGACCCGAAGCACCGGGAACACTTAGCCGCAGCCCGTTAATTGAAATGATGGTCCTCTGTCTGTCCATTTCCCTGGGCTGGGGATTTCCCCAGGTGTTGGTCCCAGGTGCGACACGGCATCTGCCTCCATGTTCAACCGGCCAGGGATGTAAGATGCTCTAAAGGAGCAGAGCTTGCTTCAGGCCTACAGGGGGATGTGACTGGTCAATCAGTAAAAGCCGGCGCGAGCACAATCCCCCCTGCCAGTTGATGTAGGTCACCACGGACCTGTTGTCTGAGCGTACAAGCACGTGATGGCCCCTGATGTCTGGTAGGAAGTGCAGAATTGCAAGAAACACAGCCAGCAACTCCAGGCAGTTAATGTGCCAGGGAGATGGGGCCGGTCCCACCGACCATGGGTCGAGCGGTTCCTGAGCCTCAAGGGGGCCAGGGCACGTCCACACACTTGGTGAGGGTCCTGGGCGAAAACGAAAGTCTGACAGGAAGCACTCGGGACTGCTAAGACGTGCCCCCTACAGTGAACAGAAGAAAGTTCCTGGTTGAAGGACAAGAAAGTAGGCGTATTGAGGTCAATGGAAACGAACCAGTCGCCAAACTTGATCTGCACCACGATCTGCTTTAAAGTAAGCAACTTGAGTGGCAACCTCATGGTTCGACAGTTCAAGAGCCTCAGTTCGAGAATGGGTCGCAGGTCCCCATCCGTCTTCGGAACCTGGAAGTAATGGCTGTAAAATCCTGAGTTTCTGTCATGCACCGGAACTACCTCAATGGCCCCTTGCACAGCAGGGTGTATACTTTCCCACTAGGAGAGGCCTGGAAGGCTGAAACAAGCCTCCATGAGGTGACTCAGGGAAACCAACCTCTCGAGGGTAACGTCTCCTGATAAAGGCTCAGGATTCAATGGAAGCACTAAAGCCCCGGCCCCCGATAGCCTGGGAGGGGCAAGGGCAGTGACACCATGCTTCTGGGCCACCCTGTACCCAGAAGTGGCAGCCTTAAGAGTCTGCTCCCACCCAGTAGATCTCCAGGTAAGCCCTCCCCACCAATGCCGAGGTGGCTCAGAGCGGCCTGGTGGGGAGTGCCGGAGCCTTCAGGGACAACGCCATACCAGGGGAAAGATAGCTCGCAAGGATCTGCTTCACCATGGCTCATCCCGTAACTGCCAATAAAATGAACATCAGAAGAGAAGAGGCGGACCGTATAAGGCTGATCCCAGGACCTAAACCATATCTCTTATGTTACTAAGACTGCCATTGTTAAAGTAAGGGAAATGCTGTCTATTGTAGATGCATAAAAATTAGTGCATGTTTCATGACCTCCAGAATGGGTTATTGTAATGCTACAAAAATTACAGTTAGTCCAGTATCCATTATACTGGTTCTGTGCTTCATTGGCTTCCTGTACAATATCACATTGACTATAAGATTGCCTTTAAGGCGCTGAATGGCTTGGCTCCTGCCTACCTGAGTGCTCTCCTATCACAACATATCCCAGCTTGCTGTCTTCGAAGCAGGACTACTGATTATTCAGAAGATTAGTAAATCCACCAGAGGGGGAAGAGCGTTCTCATATAGAGCCCCGAAGCTCTGGAACAAACTCCCGGATGTTGTCCGGAGCTCTGCTGCGTTTACAGAGTTCATAACTAAATTAAAAACATCTGTTTAATCTAGCATTCGAATAATTGGCTCCTGGTATTTGTCAAAACAAATATGGTGTCTGAGCACTATAAACATACAAACTGTTGAAAAAACAATGGGGTTCAATGTGCCTATCTAACCTATACCCATCATTTATCACTTATACTGCAGCTGATGCTGATAACCTGTTTTTTGTCTGTTACAATTTCCTAACCATTGTTTTTTGTTTGTTAATTTATCTTTTGTCTTTGTTTTTTGTTTAATTTTTTTTCAGGTGCTGTCCACTGAACTTTTCGTCGATGGATCTTAAGTTTTTATATTCTTTATGCTGGGAGGTGGCTAGCACCTGCCTCAGTCAGCGAGAGTCCCAGGGACCTCACAGAGGGAATTCCTATGTACCCTACCTGATCCACACTAGGACTTTTTGAAGTGTCTTTGAAAGCAACTGCTACAAAAAAAGCACTATATAAAAACTTGATTGATTGATTGTTTAGGTTGAGCTAAAGTGATTGCATCTGACCTGAGTCCTTTTTAAGATATGTAGTCTTGCAACAGGAACTATTAATGGGTAACATCATAAATCCCCAAATTTTCTGGATTTCTTTGAAACTTACGTGCAATTCCTTATGGCTTAGGCAGGCCATTTGGCATTGATATGTGATTCAGCTTGCACACTCTAAATGGTAACCTGCAACTTCCATTCAGATACTGTATTGTTTTGTTGCAGGGTCTCAACGATCTGTCTTTGGGATTTGCTCTTTATGAGCTCCTCGCGCACAGGGCATTTGACAGGGTTTCTTTAAAGGTTGAGCATTCAATTTTTGTCTATAAAGTAAAGGAACATAACCCATTTGTATTCATTTTATCAAGTTTTCTTTTTCTAATTGCATTTTTAGATGCTTTTGTTTAGACTCATAGTTCTTAGAGATTCATAGTATAACTTAACAAATTTAAGCCTTTGTTGAAAAGCTGCGTGTTCAAAGAATAGTTGTTCAAATAGATGACATGATTGGTGGCTCATTAACACAGTGTGGGTCTGAAGGGTTGTTCAGTAGACTAAAGAAAGGGGAAATTGTGCTGTAAACTACAGACAGAAAAACAGAGGATAGAACTGCACTTTATCTGCACTCTCAGATGTTCACTTAAAAAGAGTAAAGAATGAAACTTCATCTGAGAGATCACTTGTTCAGCAGAGCTGTTTATATGTATGTTTACAGTGTGCCTGTTTTTGAAAGCTAAAAATAAAACCTGGTGCACATATTTTCAATAACTATGATTGATGGTTAGATTGCTGATCAACCCATATGTCATCTTTACAACTACTTTAGATTAACAAAATACTTTAGAAACAGAGGTTACTGCGTAAACTGTAATTTTGTTTCATAGGTAGAGCTGCATGCCAAGAATAGGTAGTGCATGTGTTCAGAGCCGGCCCTCCTTATAAGTGAACTAAGTGACTGCTTAGGGCCCAGCCGCCGCTAGGGGGCCCACACAAAAAATAGTTGAGTCTTTAAATTGCATAAATTAATAATATAAATAGCCTTTACCTTGCCCAATCGCTGCCGCCACCTACCCCTCTCTGGGTTTTAATTTATTTGTAAATTCGAACCGCAAAAATGAAACTAATCTACCCTTCAGGTGCAGAAAAAAGAAAAAAAAAGAAGAATGATAAAGGTAATTTTTAGTAAATTGAATTTTAATTGTTAATGTCATGTTGAGGTTAGAGATCTAACCTGGGTTTTTGAAAAGCTATCATTACGTTCATGATGTGAAGGTTTAAAATATGAATAAAATATTAAATATAAGAGTTAAACCATAAATAATAATAATAAAAATAAGTAAACAATGGCATTCAACCTGAACTATTTTACAACAAGAAATTTAGGTCTGTCAGTCACCAGTGTCAACCACCAAGATTTCCTATGATGACATTATATTTTTTGTCAGGCTGTTGTGGTCCGGTGGGTAAGGAGATCGACGTAATTTGAAGGTCGCAGGTTCAATCCCCAGATCCACCACAGCTGTGGTGCCCTTGAGCAAGGCACCAGTTTCCCGACTGCTCCCCGGCTGCTGCAGCCATGGCTGCCCACTGCTCCGGGTGTGTGTTCACGGTGTGTTTGTTCACTGCTGTGTGTGTACACTGGATGGGTTAAATGCATACCTGGCCAATTGGTCACTTTCACTTCACTTTCACCTTCTAAAAAAGCAAGAAGAGAAAAATTCTGATAGAACAAATCTTTAGAACATGAGAGTAGACTTAGGGGAGTAAAACGTTTTTATGCTGTTAATTTCTTTTTTTTAATGTTATTGTTTTTGTGTTCTGAATGTTTAAACAGAGTATTATTAGAGTTTTTATTAGATCAAGTTTATATTTTATATCTGATTTTAGTTATGATAAAACTTACACTTTTGGCTAATGATTGTCCACTTAAATTATTATGTTGCAGTGTTTTGTTATTGGAATTTATCGAACAATAAATACAAATCTCAACCTAGAATCTTTTGTAGAACCTTAAATCTCTTTACATGATATCTGCAAGCTTTACTTTTACTGTTTCAGTGAGCGTACTTTATAAGCAGTCATTCAAGGTAAAAGAGGTACAGATATGCAGAATAACGTCTAAGGTTACGTAGGTAACCAAGGTTCCCTGAGGGAACGAGATGCTGCGTCCAACGCTATGGGGAACGCTTGCTGCGTTTCCGGCTCTGAATTATATGTAAAATCTCGTCCAATGGACAGGTGTGACGTCATCCGAGCGCGATGTCGCACCCGCAGTGCGCAGTATAAAGGAGCCTATGATGGAGACGGCCACCAGCTTTGAAGCACAGTAAGCGCCGTCAGGCTCTGGGCGAAGTGGCCTGGAGACACAGCATCTCGTTCCCTCAGGGAACCTTGGTTACCTACATAACCTTAGACGTTCTCTTTCAGGAACTTGAGCTGCGTCCAACGCTATGGGGATCGAGTGTCAAAAGATGCCAATTCGCCCCGGATTGACAGTGTCTTCAGCCAGGAGAATCATCCAGATCCAATTGCAGGACCGGAGCAACATCAAAGAGCGTGGACCATCCCGCAGCGTTACCAATCCTGGAAGAATACCAGATGACAAGGCCCTAGTTGCCATACCTCTTGGAATGTGCCCTGTCCCCAAGGGGGCCAGAAAGCTAGAGGCTTACACCTAAGTATAGGTGATAACATTTTCCCACAGTCCATCTGCTCACTGACTGCGTCTTAGCAGGAGAGTCCGCCTGTGTGGACCATAGCACACAAGCTGGTCTGAGCTCCACTGAGCCATGCGACAGACATAACAGCCCAATGCCCACACTGGGCAGATACTAATACGGACCTAGACAGGGGACTCACCTGGAGGAGGAAGAATGCCTGGAACCTAATAGGACACGGGACGATGTGAGGCACCTGCGAGACATAGCTCGGCTTAGGGTGCAGGAAGACTTCAGAAAGTCTTTGCGTGTAATCTCCCTTCCTATTAAGGGAAGCATGGCGCTTAGAAAGCTGTCATAAGTGACAGGAAGTCGCAAGTACACGTTGCCCAGAGTCTCACAGAGGCCTCTTAGGACCCCCAAGATGATGGCCAGGTCCCATATGGACACTCTTGTACAGATCAGGGGCCTCAGCCGCCTGGTACCGCGAAGACAACGAGATGTAAAAGAGGGTGGGGGACTGCCCCTGACCTACAGAACTCTAGCACCGATCTTGACCGGGCAGATCTAATCCAAAGTGTGGGAACAACCCAACACTGTGGCGGTCGTTGTCTCGCATCAGACCAACTCGTAGATGGAGCCCTGGAGTGGAGAATGGTCACAATGACCTCGGCCTGGAGGCCGAACGCTAGAGCTGCACCCCCACCGGGGCTATAGATACAGTCTCCGCAATTCTGGACGGGATGAACCACCGTCCCATGTTATTCCTCCAGGACTTCGGGAAGCAGTGACGGCCCTGATAAGCACGGGATACAAGTAGACCCGAAGCCCTGGTCACCGAGAGCCTGGGTGAGCGCAGGTGCAATATACGCTCCCTGAAGCACCGAGGGTGGCAGGGTTAGCGGAAAGAGGTGAAGGGTCGCCGGGAGACGAACGTCTTCCAAGAAGCGCGCCGCTCTATGAAACCAGAGACCCCCCTGGCCGTCAGCTTCCGGGAAGCAGTGCTACTGGGGTGATGGCTCCTGATAAAGCACGGGATTCAAGAAGACCCGAAGCACTGGTCACCGAGAGCCTGGGTGAGCGCAGGGGCAATATACGCTCCCTGAAGCACCAAGGGTGGCAGTGTAACGGAATAGTGGCGAGGGGTCACCGAGAAACGTCAGCCTTACATGAAGTGCGACGCTCTAAGAAGCCAGAGACCCCCCCCAGCCGTCAGGAGCACTTAACCACAGCCTGTTTATAGGAATGATGGTCTTCAGACCTATCATTCTCTGGCTGGGGCTTCCCCCCCAGATGTCGGTCCCAGGTGCGACACAGCAACTGCCTCCAATTCAACCGGCCCGGGATGTAAGATGCTCTAAGGGAGCAGAGCTTGTACGGGCCTACAGGGAGATGCGTAAGCCCCCCCTGTCGATTGATGTTGACCACCACGGACATATTGTCTGTGCTGCCGTAGAAGCACTGATAGCCTCTGATGTCTGGCAGGAAGTGCAAATGCACAAAAGAAACGGCCAGCAACTCAAGGCAATTAATGTGCCAAGGAGATGGGACCAATCCTACCGACCATGGGTAGAGCGGTTCCCGAGCACCGCCGCCCCTCCACCCGTGCGGGGACACCTCCGTGGTTATAGTTACTCGACGGCACGGTGCCCTCCACGGGCCCTGGGACAGGAACACAGGGTCCCTCAAACGAGAACGGCACGGGGGCCTTAGTCTCGTGGTTCTAATAAGCCAGAGCAGGGAGCCCTGGGGAGAGAACCCTGCGCTCCCCAGCCACCACTGAAGGGGCCTCATGGAGCCAACATACGGAAGAATAGTCGCCGCTGGCCCCAAGAGGCAAGGCTGTTATTCAAACTGCAGCCGACAGTGAGTGACCCAGCCTCGCTCTCCTGGTCCCCTCTAGGATCGCAGAGATCCTGGCCTGTTTAGACAGGCACACCCGCATGTGGTGGAATCCCATACCCCACATACTTACCTGTTTGGGTTGGGGAAAACCCACTCTTGCGGGGAATCTTGGAGAAGGTCCTGCAAGAGCGAAAGGCTGACAGAAAGTCTTCGGTACTGGTAAGTCATTGATGGCTCCTGATAAAGCACGGGATTCAAGAAAACCCGAAGCCCCGGTCACCGAGAGCCTGGGTGGACGCAGGGGCAAGTACACGCTCCCTGAAGCACCAAGGGTGGCAGGGTAGCGGAATAGTGGTGAGGGGTAGCTGAGAAACGACAGCCTTCAATGAAGTGCGTCGCTCGATGAAGCCGGAGATCCCCTGGCCGTCCGGAGCACTTACCGAAGAACTTCCTGTGAGAAGGACAAATAGGGACTTGAAAGTATGCGTCTCGAGGTCGATGTAACGACCCAGTCACTGTACTTGATCTGTGCCACGATCTGCTTTAAGGTAAACAACTTGACTGGCAACCTTATGATGCGACTGTTCAAGCGCCTCAGATTGAGAATGGGGCGCAGCTCCCCGTCCTTCTTCGGAACCAGGAAGTATTCTGAAACCCTGATTCTGTCCTGCACAGGCACCACCTCAATGGCCCCTTGCGCAGCAGGGTGCAAACTTCCTGGTCCATGACCAGAACTTGCGAGACAGTAACAGTAGGCAAAACCCCGATAACACGGGGCCATTATAACCCCGTTTCATGACCCGCAAGACCCACTGAGAGTGGCCTGGAAGGCTGAACAAGCCCCCATGAAGCGACTCAGGGGAACCTACCTCGTGAGGTCGGCATCTGGTCACTGGTGGGTAACGACTCCTGATACAGGCACGGGATTCCATGGAAGACCGGAAGCCCTGGTCACCGAGAGCCTGGGTGAGCACAGGGGCAAAGTACACGCTCCCTGAAGCACGAAGGGAAGCGCATCTCGAAGTTGTAGACCCCCCAGCCCATCAGGAGCGCTTAGCCGCCGCCCATTTATTGAAATGATGGTCCTCAGACCATATTTCCCTGGGCTGGGGCTTGTGTCGCTACCCCTCGGGAGGCAGCGACACTCCGCTTCTGGGCCTCTGTACCCAGAAGCAGCCTTAGGAGTCTTCTCCCACCCAGCAGAACTCCAGGTAAGCCCTCCCCACCAAGGCCGAGGTGGCTCAGAACGGCTTTGTGGGGAGGGCCGGGACCTTCAGGGATGACGTTCATAACAAGGCAGAGATAGCTCGCAAGCCTCTGTCCACCTTGAATCGTCCCATACCGCGCCCCTGCATCCCCTAGATGTTCGATAGTGAACATCGGGATAAAAAGGCAGGCTGCGCTGATCCCTGGACCTACCACCTCAGTGTGCAGGTCCGGGAAAACGGAAGGCCCCGGCGTGGAGTTTGCGACCACGGGCGCCGATAACGTTCATCAAGCTAGCTCTCTAATGAGAGGCCTGTGCCGCTGGCAGCCAGAAGATACCTTCTGACAACGCAAGTCACAACCTCCAACAGCTCCTCGCCTAGAGTGGGAGGAACCGTCACGAGTCAAACCCCGCGACCGAAGCGAAGCGGCCTAGCCACCTGGCGCAGGGGAGAGCACTTTTCTCAAAAAATGCTCTCCGCGAGCGGAATGTGCGCAACACATGCTATTCCCTCAAGGGCCGGCTGGGCTAGCTCCGCCCGCAAGCGCCGCATGGAGCGCGTAGCGGGCGCTCTGCCTCAGCAGGCGCGGCAGCCTGGCCATCTGGGCACAGAGGAGAGCACTTCCCTCGAAAAATGGTTTCCAGGAACGGAGTGCTCTCAGCTGCCTCCCTCGGGGCTGCCCCCAAGCGCCAGAAAAAGCGCGTACGACTCGAACCCGATGACCAAAGCGGTCGCTCAGCCTCAGCAGGAGCGGCATCTTGATCACCAGGAGCGGAGAGAGCGTGCAATGCATGTGTTCTGCAAGCCCACTGAGCTTGATTCGCTCCCAATCGCCATAAGGAGCGCGTGCGAGTCGAAGCCGGTGACCCAAACGGGCGCTCTGCCTCGGCAAGAGCGGCTATTCTCCACTCCCAAGCACGCCAAATAGAGCTCGTAAGCTTCAATAGCAACAAGTACAAGATATAGTTGTCCACACTTTTGGAACAAGAAGACATATAAAGAGCGCTTACTGAATGCAGAAAAGCTGGTGGCCGTCTCCATCATAGGCTCCTTTATACTGCGCACTGCGGGTGCGACGTCGCACTCGGATGACGTCACACCTGTCCATTGGACGAGATTTTACATATAATTCAGAGCCGGAAACGCAGCAAGCGTTCCCCATAGCGTTGGACGCAGCTCGAGTTCCTGAAAGGGAATCTAAATGTATTAGATTGTATAGATTTGATGGTTTTTGAAAACAATACTTAATTAAATTGTAAGGTAGAGGTGGATAATTGAGGTTTGTGCAATTACCATTTATCAAGGTATTAACAACATTTAATCTGCATAACAGCTATTTTGGAAATTACTAAAGAAATAATTGTCTTCCACAACAATTTATCCTATACATTTATTTTCTGTTTAATGTAAATTTATACAAGTAAATGAGACTAGACATAACACCATAATCTCCCTTTTCTCAAACCCTCAACTCTTGTTTTCCATCATCTGTCTTTTCACTGCATTCAAATATTAGATCAAATGTCTCTCAGATCCAGTCCACTCCACAAAAGGTGGTTGGTGTACAAGTTAAACAATATGCAAAAAAAAATTTATTAATTAAAGTTGAGCAAATAGGGAATGATTATTGTGGTTTTTGCACATATAGAGCATACTGTTTGTGCTCCTTTGGTTATCAATGTCACACAAAGATAAATAGATGATATAAGAGTGAACGAACCGACTTGAATTACATGTCTGGTTATTATGAATTAATCAACAACTGCCAGCAAATCAGAAAAAGAATATTCAGACAGACCATGGCATGAATAAAAATAAAAAAGTTTACTGAATCAACTTTTAAAGCAGGAATTATACTAGGGCTTTTTATTGTATTCAGTTTATGTTCAAATCTCTCAAGGTAGCTGTAACATTATTATTACATAACGTTAATAAAAAAAGTTAACATGGTTTAAGTCATTAAAAACCCAGTCAAAACATTGTTTTAATTATTTGCTGATCATTCAAAAGAAAAAAAGTAGCAAGATGTGTCCGAATGAAGTGCAGAAGTATTGTCTAAAGGGTTTCAGAAATATCAAATAAGACTTTTAATCTGCACCATATAATTAATTGTCTCTAACACAAACAATCCAACAGAAAATTGGGTAATGTTCATCATTAGTGTAGAAAGGTGTAACATTCCACAAATACTACAAAAAGAGACACTGATCTAAATGAACTGATGATTCTCACTCTCGGTATAGATTCATGTGATTATTAAGAGGGCACTAATGGAGCATCATGTCTGTATGTGGTGCTCAGATCAATATTCACCCTGAGAGAAACAGTATTAGTGTCTGCAGATGAAATATGACACAAATATCAAAGGGTTGCAGATGGACCTCTGCGGATGTAACCCAACACATTCAGTCTGAACAGTTTCAACATGACTGGAGACAGAGACACAGACAAAACACACTTTTCTTGTCTATAGGAGGATTGTTTTGTGTCTGCTGGAGAGTGAAGAGTAAAGACGACCTTCACCTATTGGTCAGAATGACCGTGTAAATTCATGACCTCTCTAGAACAGAAGTATTATAGACAGTGGTTATGGTCCTCTGCAGTATGCATACTGGAGCAAGGTTGCAACATGCAAAATAACATGTAAAAGATAACCGCAGGTCAGAAACTGGATTATTAAACACTAACGATGAAACACAGAACTAATATTTAGAATAGTTGGTAGTGCTAAACCTTGACAAGAAAGATAGAAAAAAACTTATAACTTCTGTAACTGATAATCTATGTCTTCAGATGTCTACTCATGTGCAAATAGGATCATAAATCAGTATTTATTGTTTTATTGTTAAAAGCTATTTTTTTCTCTACTTTTTAACACAAGAGTGCAAGATCTCATCTTGTCAAACTTGTTCCTTTTCTCAAAAAAGCTTCCCAGAAGAGAACAGGCTCAAAGAGAAGGGAGTCATAGGAATTGTCATTCACATACAAATTTTACAAGTAAAAATGTTTAAACGTTTATATAGAGGTGCAGATGTGATCATCAAGGACATCCATCTCTTAAATAATGACCTGTTTCATCTGGAAAGACACTCCAATCACTAAGGGCATGTACTTAAAGACTCAAAAGTAGTTTCTTCCATCATGCTATATGGACCAAACACATATCGTTCACATTATTCCCAAACCTCATGACAATCTGCGTCTTTGCACTGTTGATTAGCTCAATATTAGCTCTTTACTTTTCATATCGCAGATGCATATATTTTATATTTCATATTAAGCAGAACATATCTTTATAGTTATTCTATATTCTATATTTTGCTTATATTTTATTTATACAGTCTGGAGTGTTTGCTGCAAAAACATATCACAACTGTTGTGCCAACAAACATGTTTGTGACATTACAAATCTTGAATCTACCAACAAACAGAAAGTGGAACAATGTCTGTAGCCTAAAAAAATATGTTTTAAACTTTAATTTGTAGATAGTAAACTCAAATGCAGCGTGTTTGATAGTAAGCACACACAAATCACTTTACGTGTCTCCTGGACCCAGTGCTTAGCACTGGAGGCAGGGAGAGGCTGCCCAAGAGTTTGTGAGCTGCTCCATAAGAAAAGTGATCACTTTTAAGTAGCTAAAAGTTATCAACTACCCCAGAAAATGTCACTAGTCACAAGCAACTTTAAAAAGACAGTAAGTTGGCATTTCTGCTTTAGTAATTTCTTGCTGTTTGAGTAAATTAAACATTAAAAAGGCCACACATTATTATTGATGCGCTTTAGTTTTTGTGTGGTTAAAAGCAATACTACATTTTAGCAGTCTAAAGTAAGATGAAAATTTTTATTTTAGACAGCTTTTTGAGTTCTCTGTGCAGACAATAGCTTTAGGTCTCTTCAGGGTACACTAAATTTTGTATTGTATCAGTTATAGTTTGGCTTAGTTTAAGCCAAGCAAGTTTTGGGTAGGCAACTATAGAGCAGGCGTATCACCAAGGTATCCCATAGACACCAAGGTCCAGTTATTAAAAAATCCTCTAAATAAAGGTTTTGATAAAAGTTACAAACAAGTATGCGTTATGTAATGTAAATCGTGTTTTATTCTTCTAGATAGTAACTTTGTTTATACTCTTTTTTTGTTATGCTACAGATCTTTTGAAGTGTAATAGCACTTATGTTTAGCTAAATGTATTGTCTCCAGCATAAAAGCAGCCCCCAGCTGTTGACAAAAAAAACATATTTCACCACCTTATTTGTCAGTTTATGTACTATGGATTTGTTTACTCATTTGTTGAACTTCTTTAAAGACTTTTAACTATGCTTTAGCTTGGAGCATGCCTTCATTGATGTGTGTAATTTGATTTTGGCTGAAGATCAAGGCTTGATTTCAAAAGTCTCTTTAAAGAAACATACAATATCTTTGGTTACTCAGTAAATGCACTGATCCAGAATTACAGCACCTTCAGGCTAAGTTTCGTCAAATGGAAAATGAGGCACCGTTACAAACTGCTAGTCAGCTTTACATCTGAATGGAAAAAACTGTATAAAAAACAATTCATGGTTCTAGAATGTCTTATGTTGTGTTGATTTTCAGTGTGTGCTTCAGAAATGTTGTGTATTTTTAAGATCTGAAACTAGTCGCATTGTGACGCATGGGGATCTACTCCAGCTAACATCAAGCAAAAGGCAAGGCACAACTTGATCAAAATAATTTAGAATTCACTGCTAAAGTAAACTTTAGAGAGAGAAAAAAATCCCCTGAAGCATATGTTAAACAGTTGTAGGGTTACCCAGAGTAAACCCAATCAAGCAAAGGGGGAACAGGAAGGTCCGGCTTGACACAGATAGACAAACATTTAAAAGAGTGATAAACTGCAGAACCTACACTGGTGGAACTGTTATAGGATGTCACCTGTGCATGCAAACACCAAATCCACCCCTGACATTTCCTCACAGCTAAATATTCCAGAGGCAACTGTCAGTTGTATTAAAAAAAATGACAGGGTTGTTAAACTCACATGTAAATTGCTAGTACATGTAAACTGACGGAGGGTCAGCGTGTGTTTCAGAAAGCGAAGAAGCTGGCAACTTTTGTGTTGGATTAATTTATTTTGTAATTCTGTTCATTTGAAATGGTTTCATGTTTCTTCTATGTGTATCTCTTCAATAATACCCTCTGGGCTCATCATGAAAAGCAATGGAGTGTGAGAGGCAAACATGACAAAAGGCAAAGTCTCTGGTTTGAAGGCTCTGGGCTCATAGCGACACAGCGGCTCCTGAGTCTGTTTTTGGTAATCAGTTTGAACAAAGTTTTTTAAAATACAGTTTTTATACATTTTTAAGTTTCATTAATATTATTTATTTATCATATCTACTGCACTTTTGGTGGTCAATTGCTGCAGACCTCTAAAATGCATGTGACCTTCAGATTAGCTTGAGATTGAATTGCTTTCCATGGCTGAAAAACAAGCATCCAAGCATACATCAACAGGTGTAATGTAAGCTTTGGATGTAGTGGTGTAAAGCCTGCAACCACTGGACTCTAGTGTAGTGGTGATGCTAAAGATGGAATAACAATTCACTCTTCTCCATGGACGAGGCTGGGTTTGGGGTTTGATCTGACTGCATTGTGCAGTTAAAAGTTTGGTAGAAGGGAGTTTATGATGGTGTGGGGCTGTTTTTCAGATGCTGAACAAGGCCCCTGAAAGTGCACATTGTAAGGTCCATAAAGACATCGATGACTGGCCTGCACAGTCCTGACCTCAACCCAACAGAATACCATTGGGATGCATTAGAACAGACACTGAGAGCCAGGTCTTCTTGTTTATTAACATTGTGTGACCACACAAACATCCTCTCCTTCCCAGCAGAGTTGAAGATGCTAAAGGGTGATTTGTAGAATAGGGTGTCACTTAAGAACATATGCAGGTCAAGGCAGGTGAGAGAATACTTTTGGCAATGTAGTACAGTTCACCACCATGCTCCTGCTAAAGGAAACTGCACTGGCAAACAAAATTTTCAGTCATTTGGCAGTGTTTTATTACAGTAGTACAGTGCAGTAAATGTCTTATTTTATGCAAGCATGGGATACAATGCAATAAATGTGAACACACTGTTAAGACCCTATTAAAAATGCACCACTTTACCACCACATCATTTATAGTACAAGTTTACTTTGCTTCAAGTTTACTTTGGGGGCAAAACAATAATACCTCCTAAAATAACCAAAGAACAGATTATTCTGAAACACCATCATCGTATCTGTTGACCCGGCCTGAAGTGATAAAGTATCTGTTGTGGTTTAGTATAGCAAGTAATGACATAGGTTTTCCTCTCTGGGAATATATGGACACACATTGTTTCTTTGAGGACGATGATGAAATCTGTAATTGAGCCCAAAGGCTTCTTGATCTCACCTAACCCTACACTGCTGGAATCCATCTGTCTCCTCTCCCTCACCTCTTTCAGTCTTTCACAGACAGAGGCACACGCACACTGACAGAAGAGCTAATGCAAGCTGACGCAAGATCTTGCTGTCAAATGAAGGGTGTGTGGTAGAGAGTGTAGAAGTGCAGACAGCCATGTCTCGAAGAAACAGATTCACAGTCACAGTCAATGAGTGAGGAGTGGACACAATATACATGCTCAAGAGAGCTGTGGGGATTTACACGTGTGCCCACACAGACACTTGTGTTAGTCCTGCTCAGCTCTGTCCCATGAAGCAAACTTTATTTGTCGAAGCTCTGGTGAACTTGAGTAGTTTTGATTTGCACAATGTAATAATGGTACCTTACTGGCGCAAGACAGAATTCCAGACAAGAGACACATATTGTATGTTGTGCATTAAACTAGTGTGAGATGTGTCAGACAAAAGCCAAATTTGATCCAATTTGCTTGCTGACTGAAATCTTACCAGCAATATTTATTACAGAGGATGTTTACTCAAAGATCATTGATCAGACTTTTAAGCTAAAACTCAGCAAAGTATGATTTTTTTTTATTTGCAAAGAAAGGAATCATTGGAATGAACTCCTTAGCAAGGACATGCCATTATTGCTCTGTCAACATGAAGATGGGTTTTTGTTCCATCCAGACAAACTGCATTGACACGATGCCACTTCAGAGTCTGAAATATAAAGTGATATAGGTCTATACTACACTAACAAATAGACAAAAGCAACATACTTTAGGCAGGGTTTTCATAAACCGGCTTGCGCAATGTGCATAATCACATAGAGAACACAAATTAGGAACTAAAACAATTACATCTTTTTATTAAAGTCAATGGTTAAGTAAATTGAGGTTTAGTTGATTGGCTTGTGCAGCTATGGGTTGTGCTTGACTGTAACTCAGGTAGTTTTAAAATTCACAATTTGACAGCTAAATGTAAATTCAACAACAAAGAAAATGTGACCCACACAACTGTCATACAGGTGAAAATCTCAAGGTCATGATTTCTTTCTTCTGTAAAGTTGGCATTTTAATATATTGTCTTTTGAAGTCTGTTATTCATTTTTACTATTTAACCTACTATTTAAATCTAGCGGTTATGGCAAGGTCCCGAAAACAAAGCAAATATAAAAATCTGGGGATATAACTTGCTTACCTGTGTCTTCTAAGCAAAAAGCAAACAATGATGAGCAGAGAGTTAAGTACGAAATCAACACTAGTTTGAGATCATCCAATAGTTAAAACAAGTGCTACACATGAAGTCATACATAAGCTCAAGCAATGCGTTCAAGCAGTTCTGACCTCATTTTTCTAGACAGATCGACTCATCTGTCACAGTCAGTCATTATCTGACAGCACAAGACTGAACGTTTCTATCCCTACGCTCCAGAGAAGACAGGAATACTGAAGAGACATGAAGGCTTTTTTTGTGTGTGTCATTTCTCTTGACAAGTAAATGACACTTTTGTCATTGAAGAAGGCTGTCCGTTGTTAAGTCAGAGGTATTTTGTACAGTCATAATCTTCCTTGAAAATTAGCCTGTCTATCATTGCATTCAGTTGCCGGTAAAAAAAAACCTCTGGCGTAATTACTCGTGAATGATGTCTAATTTTTGTTTATCGTCTCTGCATCCATTGTTGAGACATCTTCCTATATATTCCTGTAACAGTCTTTTAATTGGTTTCTTGCAGCTGTTATTTTTATGCTATAGGACTTAGAGATAAATTAATGTGCATCATAGATATTAAGAGTAAAGAGATGAGTCAAAATCCGGATTTTCAGTCAAAATAAGCATTCTAGAGGTCTACGTTTATCTTCCACTGATGCATAAACAGACACGCACACAAACAGACTAACACACACACACACACACACACATTCACACAAGTATCAATGGTCTTTTCAGTGTGCTGTGTTAATCCAGGGCTAGGAAGCGCTCTCCCACAGCGAAGTCAGGCCAATCATAAATGTTCTCTGTATGTGGATCCGCATGTGGGCCACAATTTTGAGCTTTTTCACACATACACAGACACATCTTTATCCCTGTGCTTTTCTTCTTTTAATTTCTTGTCTTCTTTTCTTCAGCCTCACTCTTTTAGGATTGGGTGAGCAGAGCTGAGAAGCATCATTAAATCCCCTTCCTTTATATTTTTTACAAATTGCTGGTCTTGGTTCAACTTTTTCTTTTTTTTTGTCTCAGCATTTTTTTATTGTAAAAAGGGAAAAATTGATGGGTGTATTATATAAGAGAAGTTGTATATGATAGTGATATATGCTATTTGTCATAGCCAGTGTTAAAATTTGAAATAACTAAAAGAAACGTGTCCCCTTTTTTGAAAGATCACATACCTCCATAAAGACACCTAATATAAGAAGTGTGACTATTTTAATTTAATTTTCATTTAGGCTGATGCGTTATTAAAACTACGGTGGCCGAGAGATTCAGTATACATTTAAATAACATGAAACACACTTTTACATTTAAGAAAATACATTTGCATATGATAAAATAAATGTCCAAATTCCAAAACTATTTTACAGTTTAGAAAACCCATTTACATTTTCCTAAACAAATGTTCATATTCTGTTGTGGCTAGGGGTCAATGTGTCTACCGCTTTTACATAAATACATGTTGCACATTTAACAGGATTTTATTTGCAACAGACTACAGCATTGTTTAAATTTTGAGAATCGTCATATAATGGTGTTCGTGGAACGTTCTTCTGCGGTGTAACTTTACGATGTCTTTCAAACTTTCAATACTTTTTTCACATGTACTGCAGACCTCTGGAGTAGCGTCATATTGTCTTCCACAAAAGGCACCATACATTCTACACAGCCAGAAACAACCAACAATTGATCGAAATCTAACATTAGTTTGCGGTCTCTAGCTCCAAGCTTTCCCCCTGACAGACTGATGTCATTTCCACACTACTTTGACTGACATAAGTCTTGTCCAATCATTGCCAAGTTGTCAGTTCTCAATGGTACCCTCACTTTCCAGGTTTCTGAATTGTAAATTTGTTACGGTATCTGTAAAAGTGTTTTGGAACATGTTTATGTGTTTTGTAAAATGTAAAAATGTTTCAGAATTTGTAAATTTTTTTCTGAAATGTAGAAGTGTGTTGTAACTTGTAATTTTTTTTTTTTTCTATAATGTTAATTAGTTTTGTAACTTGTTAAAGTGTTTTACATTATGTAAATGTGTATTGTACCTCTTGGTCACCGTATAAACCCCTTATGGATAATGTGGCGGTAATACACCAAACAGTAAAAAGCCTAAAAATATTTATGTGTTACTAGCTGACTTGCTCCCCCTCATCTCTCCTCAAATCATGAAGTCAGTAGTGCTGCTACAGCCAGCCTGACAGTCCCTGATGAGCTGTAATCTCTAAACAGAAATAAATGTCTGTGAAAAAAAAATTATAGTGTTGGGTAAAAAAAAATTCTGTACCTCAAAATCAGTGTAATATCGCATAAAAACAAATATTAAAAGTTATTGTTTTGCTAGATTTTTCAGTTTGGTTTGTTTCATAACTCTCATATTGTTGAGAAAAGTTCCCGTCCTCTCTAAACAGTACATGACCGGCAAGATAAGCATTTTGATCAAGCAATCCAAAGAATCTGAAACATAATCATGAATATCATCTGTTATAAGACGGAGCTTTTTCCTAGATATCTTAGCATTTACAGGGAGCCTGGAACAGAGCATCGGCTAACTGGAACTCCTTTGTATTGTCTCTTCATCACTGGCCTTAAGTAAATGAGCTTTATTTAAAAACCAAAGCATTTTGAGCCCTGAAACTTTCAGTGTTGTTTTATTGTTGCTTCAGTTGTTAAGTGTCAAAATAGCAGGCTCTGTTTTGGTGTCTTACATTAATCACCATTTAACTATATCCTCAAAAATAAAACAGTAAAAAAACCGATAAGTACAATAGATAAACTCTTTCTAACTATTTGTGGTCACTGTTAATCCAGATATCTCATGAACTAAGGAGACTTGATGCATATGGTGAAATCACTTACAGTACAACATATCTTAAAGTAGAAAATGCAATGCAAAAAAAAAAAAAAAACATAAATCCCCCAAGTGTAAATAAAAAAATGAGATTAGGATTAGATTCGGATTAGGTGGCTAAAATGCGTATAATAATTTAATACCAATATCATATTTTGGTTGTTTTCTTCAGGGCAGAAAAGTAACCGCTAACTTTGACTTTTTCAAATACTTTGTTGATCCCTAAGATAGTAATCCATATCTACCAACAGCTTGTCTTCAAACTGAGCTGGTGAAACATAGTTTGACTAAAAGTGATCTGTTTTATCAACATTATTGAATGTATTTTTGCTAGACACTGTTATCATGGAAAAAGGTAATAATTAAAAAAGTAATCTTTTTCTTTCACTGTAAAAAGTGATTTTACGACCTTGTAAATATTGGACACTATTCTTAAGTACGTTTAACAAATAAATACTATTTTGCGTTTTTACTTAAAAATGCTACATTTAATTAGCATTTTTTTTACTGACAGTTTCTTTGTCATTTATTGTTATTAAGATATATTTGTAAATTTAGACACAATGTCCTAAGTAATATTTACTCAGTGTTCTCCATCTAATCAAACCGCAGCAAAAAGTTAACAATTCAAGTAAAATGTAGTCAATACAGCCATATAATTTATGCGCATACATCTTCGGCTCTGAGACAGTGGTGTAAAAAGAGTAACGTCATCTTATGATTTGTAATGATTTGAGCACCTTTAAAGCAAAATAACTCTGTTCTCCGATGTATAATCAAGGTTTTTGCGCATAACTTCTGTGGGGAAAGACACTTGGGTAATTTGGGGGACACTTTTTGGGACGAGTTAGTTGTGTTTGGTGTGGCTGGCGCATTGCTACCGAATGCGTATGTTCCTGTCTGATCACAAGTTCATTAAAGAAAATTGAATGATTATTGTCATGGATCGATGATCAATGAGACAGATCTTTAACAAAGAACGACTGTTCAACTATCTGCAGCTCCAAGGAAAGACACTTGCTGGCCGAAGTAAAAAAAATATATTAAATAATTCAAGTAAAACGTTAAATGTTGGATTATTGTGTAAAAGCATTTACTGTAATAGCGATACTTAGGTAATATATATATATATATATTTCAATTAAACTTTACTTGAGATTGTGTGGTAAAAGCGGCAGGCCTTTGTGGTTAGTTTTTACGTGAGAATTCTATTGAAATTTTTCACATTTTCTAAGTGAAAAAAGTTTCCTATCTTTTTCTGAGTACATGGTGCTTATATTGTCTAAAGTAGAAACCTGCAAAGTCATAAGGAGAAGGAAGGAGGATATAACACTCACAATTTGAAACATTGCAGACACCTTTTTTTCTCAGATCACTTAATGTTTTATGAATACTCTGGATTTGGACTTGTTTTTGTGTGATTGCAATACATGTCTTAACTCATTAGAGTGTTCATCTAAGGAAAATTACTTTTCTATTGTTTTTTTTTCAACCAAAGTAATTATAGATGTGACACTGAAAATCTGGCAAATAGATGTATTAATAATGCAATTTATCTTACAACAGCTTGCTTTTGCATGGCAGAAGTTTTAACAAATACATATGGGATAAATATTTTAATCAATTTGCTATTTGCTCTAGAGGCTTGGGAAATTATATTAGGTCATGCAAATAGTTTAAACATCAAAACAAAGAACTGAGCCAAAGAAAACTAAAAGTAACTAGTGAAAAGCTTTGAGTAATACATCCACAATGTTCCCTGTAACATAAACCAGTTGAGCACCAATTCCAATCAAGTTATTCTATGTTTTTTAATGAGAATTAGTTGAGACAGAATTGCATTAATTACTTTTATTCAGCATTTCAAGGGACTCGCGTCTGAAATTTAGCATACCCCGGTAAATCCTGTTCCTTCTATGTAAGCCTGTTATATCTGCTGTTCACTGGTGAACAGTATCTCTCTGCTTTTAAAGTGTAGGTGTGTGTGATTTCTGCATGAGGGATTAACAAAGATCCAGGAAATGCTTCTGTAATCCACAGGTTAAACATGCATGGAGGTAAATGTGAGTGCGCTCTAAATACAGCTAGCTTACAACTGCGCATGGTCAGGGTGAGCGAGGGTGTTAGCTGTTGACACAGATAATCTGCTTTCAGGTTCAATGACATGGCCAGGTCAAAGGAATAGGAAGACAGAGAGCGAGAGAGGGGAAGTACAATAAGCAATTCCAAATTATTAAACATTTATAGTACCATTTCAAACCTTGTGCATTGTTATACCGCAATGCTTTATTTTCAGCCATTAGCATTCATTGCATTCGCCATATCAAAGCAGGATGGCATACCAATGGATGTTCCACACTTATCTTGGCCGTTTATTATCAACACTAAATATAACTATTTAAGTATATCCAAGCAATGCAGAGAGTCTGGAAGGTCTTAAGGACGTTAACATAATTACAAATCTTCAGTTTTGGTCTTAATGATGAAACAGGGAATTCAATGAGAATAGATGCATAAACATTTTATTCTTCAATGCGAAAGCCTATCAGACAACCATGATCAGAGCATAGCCTGTGCTGTTTTTATAACCTTCACATATCCTGCAGTCTACACACCCATGTTGCTTAAAAAGGTCACGCAGATCATATTTCGAAAGCCTGACATTTTGTGACATTGTGGATTTGGACAAACATGCATTTTTTATTACTTGGAGATTTATAGATTTCTTATTCTCAGGCTTTTTCAAAACGTAAAAAATCAAAACATCCATAAAGAAAATCTTGGGTTTGACCTTTTTTATGGTTCATGAAGTAACAGTCAACTTAGAAGACAGTTTGTCTTGCTTAGGAAGGAACTGTTTTTGAATAGAAATTAAATTGTGTATAGCAAAATAACAATGAGAGGGGGTAACATTCTATAACATCTGCATTTTCTGACTCATTTTATAAACTCAGCATAATAAGAAACGCCCCTTTTTCAGGACTGTGTATTTTAGAACTTTTTAGATCTTTATTGAATAGGGTTTAAACAATGTTTTCCAGGCAGGTTCAATTAACCATAATCAATTAATTAACATGCACCTGTGGAATGGTCGTTAAGACCTTAACAGCTTACAGAAATTAGGCATTTAAGGTCACAGTTCTAAAAACGCAGAACACTAAAGAGACCTGTCTACCGACTGTGATAAACACGCAAAGAAAGATGCCCAGGGTCCCTGCTCATCTGCGTGAACGTGCATTAAGCATGCTGCAGGGAGGCATGAGGACTGCTGATGTGGCTAGGGCAATACATTTCCATGTCCTCACTGTAAGACGCCTAAGACAGCGCTACATGGAGACAGGAAGGACAGCTAATCATCCTCACAGTGGAAGGCCATGTGTTACAACACCTGCACAGAATTGGTACACCCAAATATCATACCTGCATGACAGGTACAGGAGTCACAACAGGAACACACAATCCCTCCATCAGTGCTCAGACTGTCCGCAATAGGCAGAGAGAGGCTGGACTGAGGGCTTATAGGCCTGTTGTAAGGCAGGTCCTTACCGGACATCACCAGCAACAACGCAGCTTGTGGGCACAAACCCACCTTCGCTGGACCATACAGCAGTGCCAGAAAGTGCTCTTCACTGATGAGATGAACAGATTTGTGTATATCTTCGAAGAAATTAGCGTTTTTATTTCAGGTTCTACATGGTGGATATTCATGTTGAATTTAGCTGGTAGAGAAGACCCACTTTTTGTACCACTGACCCAGAGGAACAGCAAAGTGAATCTTTATTTTGATTATAAACAACATGACCCCAATATTTTATTTATATAGCTGGAGCAGTAAAAAGTATTGGTAGGTGTAGAAAGATGCTGCAAAGAAGAATGCTTAAAAAAAATAACAGCGCCATTTGTTTTCATCAATAAACTAAATGTACTGAATTGACGCAAGAGAAATATATATCTAATCAATAATTGGTGTGACCTCCTGTGACCAATCCTAGTTTAATTTTGTGTTTGGGAGAGACCTTGTTGATGCAATATAACTGCTCGGTGTCTTATTACTGTGCTCAATCTTCCCAAAAAAATTAAGTAAACTGTCATTTGTAGCAGATAATTATAGCAAAAAAAAGTATACAATTATGTATGTAACATTCAAAGATGACTGTCTCATAATACACTGCCAGTGTGCAGCATCCACCTGGATGATGTGATTATTGCCATTCTGTACAGAGCACACACCAGCTAATGGTGGACAGGGCAATCAGAGTAATGTAGACAGTTATAAAGAGTGGATATCAGAAATGGTCATTGGCCATTTTCATATAAGAATGTGTTGTCAGCAATGAAAATACTTTTACTTAAGATTGAATTGATCTTTTTTGTAAATAATGTATAATTTATTTTTGTATTGATTAAAGATGACTTGCAATTTGTATGAACAGCTAACATTAACCGAATGATTTAAGTACCCTTTATGCTTCAACTGACACCAAGGTAGTATGCAACCCCCGTCTATGAGAAATGCTCCTATAGAGAAAAAATAAACTTACAAAGGAATGAAACAGCTCAAACACAAGTATAGCTCATTCAATTTAGAGCATGGAGCTGGAATAGTAAACAAGAATGAGTCTGTGAACACAACTTTACATTGTATTTATCTGTGATTTACAGTCATTATAATCTAGCTTCTGGCCCTCTCTGCTGCCTCAGATGGATTGCATACACAGGCAGGGATGACGTGGTGAAACAAATCACAGTGAATCCCAATGCATGCTAATGGAGGAAGCCTGACATGCTAATCACTTACCTCATTAGCCTGTTGGATGGGATAATATGGGGTAAACCAGCCAAATGTGGTTGCCATTGTCACCACAATCGTGGTAAGAGTGATGAATTATCTAATGTTTAGCATTTTTATTCAAGCTAGAGAGAGGCATTCTGGGAAGAATTGTGCGATACGCTAACCACAATGGAGCTAGTTTTTGAGGTAACCCTTTATCCCTTCAGAAAGAATCTCACAAATTCTTATATAATACTTATATAATAAAAAAAATCTAAAACATAGTTTTCACCTAAGTCTGCTTAACAAATGTGTCAGAATAAATCATTTTACTGGTGTTTAAAGAGTAGGAATAATAACAGGACTCTGTATTGAGTGATTAGATACAAATGAACCCATCAGGAGTCAACAAACTTGTATTAACATAGATAAAAACACTCAGGATCTATGAGAGTCACAAGTAAAAGTAGTAAAACTAAAAATGTTCCAGGATTGAACCAACATAAATACAAGACTAAAGACAAGGTGAGTCACAATACGATGAACAACAGGTGGAGTGGAAACCAGTGAGTGTGGAGCACAATGATATAACAGGAAGCACTTGGGATAGAGGGCAAACCCAAATAAGAGGATTATCTACAAAAATATGAATTAAAACCAGAAACGGAATAAGAGGACTGATCCTGACATTACAAGGAGTTGTTGCAATAAAATCTCTACAAGAAGCAGAGATTTAATATAAGGGCTAAGCTACAGTCACAAAATTAAAAACAAGATCTAAAAACATCTGTTTAATTTAGCATTTGAATAATTTGGGTCCTAGTATGTGACCAAACTGGTATTGTGTCTGGGCACAATAAACATGCAAATTCAATGTACCTGCCCAATCTATCCCCTTCATTTATCACACATCCTGCAGCTAAAGGTAATAACCTGTTTGTTGTTTGTGCTACACTGTACTAAACACAGTTTGATTCTGTTTTGTTTTTATTTTTCTTAGGTGTTGTGCAGTAATCTATTTGTCGATGGATTTCAAGTTCAAATAGTATTTATGATTGGCAGGTAACTAACACCTACCTCAGTTCCCTCTGAGGGGTTCTTCACTTGGGGAGATCTTTTCTTTTTATGAGTGTGTTGATGTTTTACTCCAGAATCTCTGTTTTTTCCCCCACATCAATAAAAGTGTCTTGGTTGCTTTACTTTTCCCCAAAAATCAGTTTCCACTGGGCTTTCATGGAAATTACTGGTCAGCTTAATAAACATTTTGCCTTCTCATTCAAAAAATTTTCTTTATTTTCACGACTATGAAAATTGAAAATGGTAGATTCACACTGAAGGCATCAAAACTATGAATTAACATGGAATTAATAGTTGGAATTGTATGCATAACAAAAAAAAAGAAAAGTGAAACAGCTAAGAATATGTCATTCTAGCTTCTTCAAAGTAGCCACATTTTGCTTTGATTACGCTTTAAACATTTCCACAAAGTGGAATTTCTTGCCTTATAAATGAGGTCTGGACCATCAGTTGTGTTGTGCAGAAGTCAGGTGGATACACAGCCGATAGTCCCACTGAATAGATTTTTAGAATTTGTAGTATGGCAAGAAAAACACAGCTAAATAAAGAAAAACAAGTGGCCGTTATTACTTTAAGAAATGAAGGTCAGTCAGTCCGAAAAAGTTTTTGAAGGAGAAGGTGTGTCCAAACGTTTGGTCTGTACTGTATATCGAATGCTCAATGAAGAACACACGTTGAAAGCACTACAATCGAGGTTCTGTCGTTTCAGCCGATGACCAGGTTTCCCAGGCACCCAATTCCCAGGCATCAAGTCAATTGAGGAATTGAGGGAAGTGCATCAATCCTAACTCCAAAAACCAGCAAGGCTGCATATAGTACTTCCCGCAACTAATACGTTATACAGTATCTATGAGGGACCTACGGATAATACATCTTGAGCCAAACTTGGCAAGGTTTGTAGAAGGAAGATGGCACCGATTGAATAAGCCAGAGAATTAGCTTTCGAGAGTTTCAACCCATTGGGGTAACTGCTCGACCCATCCCATGTCTGGGGTCATAACCTTTTGGGCTCATACGTAGACAGCACATTGGACTCTTTTGCTCAGTCTACTATGCCTGTTGAGGCAAGAGGAGTCTAAAAGCTAGAGAAAGACTTTTGGGTTTCCAGAGGCAAATGGGAGGAACTTATCCCGTGGAAATATCACATTTCAAGCTAGACACCCATTTTTATAGTCAGTGCTTCCACCACCTAGCACAACTGACGAGACAGGTTCAATACACAGGTTGTTGTACCTGACAGAGGGGTTGGGTTGGGAGCCTTGCAGATGTCTGCCACTGGAGTACCTCCTGCCAACAACCAGCAAGCCATAACCCCCTAATGAAGTGGGCTCTTAACTCCAGAGGTGACAGGCCTCAAACCCTGTGTATATGGTAGAGATGGCCTCCAGTAGTTAGTGATTTTTCACTAGAAGTTTCACAAAGAGTTTTTAAGGGGACTGTAGGAACCTTGGTGACAACATTAGTGTCAACAGGACCAAATTCTAGGCAGGTCTCATCAAAAGAAAGTGTCTTCAGGTCCCTCACCGTATTGGTCAAGGCTAAAATAACCAGCTCTGCCTTGAGAACTATACTCAAGTTGTCCCAGGTTTTTTTTCTTATCATCATGGATATTCATAGACATGAATAAGTAAATCAAAACAAATCTTTTTAACACTGGTGCACCATAAATATATTCAAAGTACAAAGTTATAGATATTTGACAAAAAAGTACACTCTTTTAAAAGTACAGGTTTCATGCTGTAAGTTTTTGCATCAAAGCACATTGACAGTGAGTTAAAATAGCAAGTGGACTTACTTTGAGAACTTGATTGTGAACTTGATTGTGAACTTGTTGGAAATAAACATATAGTGCTCTGAAAGCTGGTCGACCTACTGCTCTACTGCACTTACAGGGAGCTGAAGACCATCTAATAGGGTTTAGGATCGATGCTGGTGTCAAACAGACATGATGAGGCTAGTGAGGTTAAAAGAAAGAAAAGAGCTAATAGAGAGTGAGTTACTGGAAAATGAGAATTCACAAAGAAAAAAGCTATATCTACTTCACTTTTAAAATCACACACACGCACACACACACACGCACACATATATATATATATATATACATATATATATATATATATATATATATATATATATATATATATATATATATATATATATATATATATATATATATATATATATACATATATGTGTGTGTGCGTGTGCGCGCATGCGTGTATTAATTTAGAATCACATAAAATAATTGCTGAGATAACTTTATGAGAGAGAGAAACTTGACAGCTAACAGTTACATTCAGACTTGGCCATTAGAATGATCACCCATAAGAAACAAAAGAGGTGTATTAGAAGAGACAATATTCTAATGTACATGTCTAGAACAACAAATAGTTTACATAGGAACATGACATAGAGAAGGGCAGTAGCAGAGGCCTACAGTCACATAGGTGTCTAGACCCTTTTGTTGAAAAAAATAAATAAACACAATTAAAATAAATAAAGTCATGAAACATTTATATTTCCACTACAAGAGGTTTAACCACTTTGTCACAAAAAATAACCTACTTCAATAGATTTCTGGACCCTCCGGTTGGATCTACTACTACTAATAATACAACAACTACTACTACTAGTAACAATAATAATATTTTTTGTGTGCCTTTCTAGACATCTTACAGTAAAGAATGCAAAACAAGGGATACCTTAAATAACAAAATAAAATGTATAGAATACAGGACATACATAAATGATGACAGGCAAGAAGGTCAGAAGCAGAAAGCATTTTTGAACAAACAAGTGACAATAGCAAACAAGTTTAGGATAGCAATGACTTTTAGCTAACAATTTGTTCCTAATAGTTGGTGCTGCATTTCTTATCCAGACAACCAATGATTTATAAAGGAAAATTATGAAAGTTTACAGGGGTGCCCAACCTTTTGTATACCACTGTATATGGCAGGCTAGTCATGTGCTAAATAACTATTACAAAAATACCCACCCACAGAAAACAGCATGCAGCAATCTTGGACAAAAAGCAAGCCCAGTAGCCCCCATTCTGACTGCTGTTAATTCTTAATTCTTCTCCCTGTCGACATTAATCCATTAATAGGTTTTACTGTCCCACAGCTTCTTATCTCAACCTCTGCGAAGTGGTTGCCAGATTGATCCAGAGGCTTTCAGAAGAATGGTGCAAAGCTTTTCTATGGCCAGCTTTAGCCTCCCCATGGGTCTGAAGGGCCCTGATGTGAAAGCACAAAGACACACAGGCACTAATTCCAGAAGCTGGAAACGGCTGGTGGCTGTGGCAGCCTGGCACATAGACCTAGTCAGTGATCTCCGTCACCTCAGAGGCTGCTTTGGGTAATTTGCACAGCTAGAAATCCTACATTCTGTTGGAGATTGATTAGTCAGTCACACTTATCCACCCACACACGTACAGACAAGAAATTCAGATTAAATTTAATCTTATTGTAATGTATATATTGCAGAAATTGAACAGTGATTTTTTAAATGACAAAATTGACCAATTAGGACACAATATGACACATTACGGCTGTCCTGTGTCCTTGTTCATCAACAAAAATAAAAATTATTTGCAGGTTAAGTCAATAGGAAGACACACACTATAATTAGGAATTTGTGTTTGAGGCCAGTGGAAGTTCAAATAATTTAACTTTGAGGGTTTTTTGCTGTGGTGCCAACCAATGAGGAGCTGGCTAGAGTAATATTGTGCATAATCCACAAGGGAAAAGGACAGAAAAGCTGGTTATTAAGGGAGGTGTGTGAGTAGAGATTTTCTAGTGCCCACTGAGGGACATTCCAGGTGTTTACCCATTCTTGCTTTGAGATTCACTGGTCACTGTTTAAAGATTTTTGCCCATCTTTCTAACTCTTACTAAAAAAAAAACCTAAACCAACTTTAAATGTCATAGAGTTGTCTGTGCTGAAATAAATACATTTCTTGAAAAGTAAGATAATAATTTAAACTTCTAAAAGCCCCTAAACAACTCCCATAGTTTATATTTCAGCCCAAATGAAAAATTACTTGATCTGGTGGCCTCCTACCTTGTTTTTTTTCTTAGACTCTGCTGAATTTAGAAATGAAAAATGATTTTAAATAGCTTTTGGACTAACTTTTTGGACCCTTTCGAAAGCTACAGACCAATGTTGAAAAGGGGAGCCATGATTTGTATCATCTCGCCAATATTTAATTCTCCGATAGGGACAGCTGAACATACAAAAATTTAGCTTCCAAACCCTTCAGCAAAAATCTAGGGGTAATTGCATTGATTATAAATATATTATTATTTGCATTATATGGCCAGTCTACTGAGTTATACAACTGCTAACTGCATCAAACAAAAAATCTGTCAAACATTTATTTTACATTTAAACCGTTTATATATCCATGTTTATTTAATAATTTTTATAGACTATAGTAAAATGAGACAGTAAAATCACAATTGTAAAAATGTCAGCGCACTAATGGTTTGAGCGCTTTATTTAATTGAATGCAGGGATATTAATTGTGCAGCATTTCCTTCTAATCTACAGCCGCTGGTGGATTTCAGCTCAACTAGTGAGCATATGGCAGCCACAAGTAGAATGTGCCGGTAAAAGATCAGGTTTCTGACCCAACACATATGGGTTAGCCCACAACATCTGCTCAGATATGGCAATGCAAATAACCCTCACCTAATCCAGTACAGAATGCATTAATAAACCTGCCTTTGTGTAATTACTTCATACAATAAAATAAAAGTTTACTAAAACATTATAAGCTATATATAATCGTCAGTATTATGGAGGTTTGTTATAGCAGTTTGGCTACTCAAGGTAGCATTCAGAAATTGTATTTTTAGGTGTTAGTCAATTAAAAAAAATAGCCTTATTGATAATAAAAACCTTTTAGTTTTAACCCAATGTAGTTACAATATTGGTGTTAACTTTATGCAAATTTGCTCTCTGTTTAGATCTCCGAGACATTTTTCAAATAAAAAAAAGCATGGAAACACTTGATCATAGTTTAACATGAATAAAAAAAATTATTTATTTTTTTTGACTGGAAAACAGATTTTAACTTGATTTCAATGATAAAGAAATGTATTGTTCATAATTGTAAGTTTATTATTATTATTATTATTATTATTAAATATTATTACTATTATTTAATTATTGATTAACAATGAAATAACAATAAAGTTCTTTTAAAATAAAAAAGTATGTTTATTTATTAAACATGTACTATATAATGTTGTACTTATTATAGACTTGTTTTTTCTATTTTGTTTTTTACTGTTTGTGACTTTCTTAAATCCTGAAATGCTATAACGAGACACTGAAAACATGTTAAAGAGTTACTGAAGATGGACAGAAAAGAAACCCAATTCTCCTTATATTTCGTTTGGGATAAAAAAAATTCATAGGCATCAATAGTCTTGAAAAACTGAGAAAAAGCACCAAGGGCTGCTGGATGATGACCAAGATTGTAATGATACGTCACTCGGGTTGGGATCCATATGCAGGCTTTTATTAACAACGGGGTCCAATAAAAGGCGGTTAGTTAGGGCAGGCAGCAAACAGGCAGTAATGGAGATCAGCGAGAGTAGTCCAATGGGCAGGCAGCTAGGATCGTAAACGGAGAACAGGCAGGGTCACAACAGGCAGGCATACAAACCGGGTAAACGCTCGGAATTGCAGTATCGATACAAACAAGACTTCGCACTGAGCGATGGGAATCAGTCTGTATAAATAGTGGTTGTAATGTCCTTCAGCTAGGTGTGTAATCAAGGCGCCCCTGGGGTGTATGGGGAATATAGTGTGGTGTAGGTGGAGGAGCAGGAGTTAGTGCAACAGAGGTGTCCTCTGTTGGTCAGAGGAGGGAGTGACGAGGTTAGCCTGACTGAGGTGACAAAGATGGTGAGAATTGGCCCTAGACAGAATAGCTGTACGGGAGTGGATAGAAAAGACCATAATAAGAAAACCACCTGGCAACTACAATACTTCTGTTGGTACACCAATAGCAATTGTAGAGCGACTCAGCGGTTTAACTTATAAGCTGACTTTTTTCACAGATATGAAGTTGTTTTTCCCATCTCAGCTGGTCTTTTGTTGTCAAGGGCATCAAGTTGCAGACTCACCAGTTTTAAACAATCAGTGGCAGAATTGGTGGAGGGTCAGAGTGAGAGTTATGGGAAAGATCGCCTGCCTTGGGTGTAAAAGAAGGTCAATGGACTGGGGTTTTTGGGGAACGTCAACTTACTTGGGTGTTAGTGGAAGGTCGATGGACTTTGGTGTTAGGGGATAAGGTCGACGGAATTGGGTGTTGGTTGAAGGTCGAATGACATGGTTGTTAGTGGAAGGCCGACGGACTTTGGTATTATGGGAAAGTTGTCTTGGGTGTTAATGTAAGATCAGCAGACTCGAGTGTTTAGACTAATTTACACTAGACTAATTTTTTGTTAAAGAAAGGTCAATGGACTTGGGTATTAGAAAAAGGTCAAATGATGAGGTTTTAGGTGAAGGTTAACTGGCATGGATGTTAGGGGATGGTCATTGGACAGCATTGGGTGTTAGGGGAAGGTCATTGGACTTGGGTGTTAGGGGAAGTTTGACTGATTTTGATGTCAGGAAAAGTCATCTTACTTTGGTGTTAAGGTAAGGTCAACTTACTTAGGTTTAAGGGAAGGTCGACTGACTTGAGTGGGTAAGTTGTTGTTTTAGAAATAACAGCTCAATGGTCTGTGTATGACTCTGTCAATCACAAGTTATATATGCCACTTTTATGTCATTTATCGCTGGCTCCATCACCAACAGCTGTTGTTTTGAAACTAGAATTCTGTGAGGCTGCAGCTGGATGTATCCCTCTGTTGTCGTCAAAAACATGCAAACCCTGGATAGAAATTTGTTAATCTCCAGTGTTGAAGAAACATTACTGTGATGAGGTGACTTAACCCTGGCTAATAAACAGTGCTTTACATTGAAACACATTCCCTTACCTAAGTTATACATAAAAGCCTGAGGCGATTCGCCGCTGGCACATCGGTTCACACACACACAAACACATCCACAAACCGATTTCGCCATCTCCATCCATAAGGCACGCTATTGCCACAAATACACGCTCATACACATATTGTCTGAGTGTTTAATGTTTTTGGTTGGTCTGCATCTAAGTAGTTACGGTTGTTATTTGTTTAATATTTACCCTGTCCGTATTTCTCTTTCGTCGGTCTTCTTGGTTGCTCTTCCATCAGCCCGTCAAACAGAGTGCCTCCCCGTGGCCTGGCTAAATAGTGCCAAGTTCACTGTGGAGCGCTCCGGAGCAACCGGAAGCCGACGCATCCATTGTCTTCTGGATAGGGGGGGGGGGGTTTTGTTCGTATTTATCTTTATTTATCTATATGTTCACGTTTATATGTTGATATATTTTAGTATACTTTGATTAATTGTGACTGGTTGGGGTTTAATGTGTTTAACATAAATTAAATTAACCTTGAGAACATGTACAAATGTTCATACTTACCTGTTAATACATGCAGGATGGTTTATGTTAAAGGGGCGGGGCTTCCCCTTTAAAAGGGAGGTCAAACGCCAAATCAAGAGAGAGCTAACCTGGCGGGCGAGCGAGCTACTGTGGTGCCATAAGCAAATTGTGATTTGTCTATTATTAAGCTTGGTTGGACATATATCGATTGTTGGATGTTTATTGGGTTGCTGTTTAATTTTTCTTTTATTTTTGGTTGTTTTGTTACTTTGCTGGGTTTTGGTTTATCTTGGTTTTCACTCTCGTACACTGTAAATAAACCATCATTTTGCATGTTACATCAGCGAGTGTGCCATCAATTTTTTTTGAGGTTTTCTCATTTTAATATACTTTTGAGAACCCACTACGAGCCTTCCGGGTTTGTAAACCTCACAATTACAAACAACCAAATCTAAACCCCTCCAGGGGTGACTGTTTTGAAAGAAGCCTTTTTGTGTCCCTGAAGCTTGAGCACCGACTATTGAAGATGAAGTGAACAAATTGTTGAAAGTTTGATGAATACCTAGATATATGACCCGAGGTAACAATTTAAGTCTGTGAACTTGAATTTAAATATTGTTTATGGCCCCAAACGTGGCACCCACTCAGTTCAGTGTTTAGAGCGCTATGAGCATCTTGCTTTTGCTTTTTGTAAAGAATGTAAATATTTAAACAAGTAATATATTGAAATTACAAAAATGCTCAAAGCAAGAGGCTGAAGTAGAGGTACATGGGCATGTGGGAGCTGAACAAAATGCCTATGAATACAGGGATGGATGGAGATGAGAGTAATTGGGGCCTTGTAGATAGTTTCCCCACGGCTGTCTTCAAGGCCAAAGGAAATGATAAATGAGTGGGAGAGGACTTTGATGCTTTGAAAATTGTTTTCCCAGGCTGAGATAAGACTTGAATTTGGGTAGAATTATTTAGCATTTGGGTTTGTATAGATTTTTTAAGGTAACGCACAGAAGACGATAATTCAGTTGGTCCTGCTTTTTCATCAGCTGAATCTGAATCTTCCACCTGCTTAAAATAGTCCAAAAAGGTTCAATGGTTGAAATCAACTCATTTGGATACATTTGTAGGCACCTTAAAATCCCACTAAAATAACAAATAATGAATAAACAAATTAGCAAAACCAACAGTAAAACTTTAGTTTTAGAAAAAAAAGAGAACACATGTTTCAATATAGAAAATGTAAGTATAGGATTAGAATCAAATTTCACATGTGTTTTAATAATTCTGAAAAATCTCAGTCAAGTCAAATGAATATCTATGAAATTTATAACAATAAAATTGATTTAACCAACTATGATATCAGATTCATCCCTTTTGAAAGACCAAAAGACACTTTGCTAAATATCTTCCACTTCAAAGGCCACAGGCGACATCTATTCCCAAACCTTCTCTAGACAGACATAGTTTATGGCCTGCACTGGAGAACACGAAAAAACTACCTGAAACAAATTCCCCTCAGTGTCACTTTCTCACCTCATAAACCTGCACTGAGTTCTGTGAACTACTTGTGTACAAATAAATCTGTCAGGTTCTTTTCTGCCTTCCACAATAGATCATATTATGTAGCCTGTTTCACAAAAAAGTTGTCTCCCCATCCTTGTGGGTTATGAAGGATAACATATGCAATTTATAAAGGTCTTAGGAAGCGGAGGATGCCAATGACAGGAAACACACGCAATTGTTAACTGCATGCCTTTTGGCGAAAAGCAATATATATTGAACACGTTTTTTGACCAATATTTAGCATACACAAGTATGAACTTTTTATTTAACCATTTACAAATGCATGCCTGTAAAATAAAGTAGTCTGGATAAAAATGATCTTTTGTTAAACTAGAGTTAAAATCTTTATATATATGATTTTATTTATTCATTTATTTAAATTAAATTATCATTATGTTTATTGCACATTCAAAATGAATATGTCAAAAAGTATAATGAAAACACACACACACACACACACACACACACACACACACACACACACACGCACGCACAAATATTTATATGAAATTGAATTTAAAAAGTGACAGATAACTGTTTGACAAAATATGTATATATATATATATATATATAAATATATTCTTAAATCTACAACTCACTTCAATGCTCTAATCTGTAAAGTGCAGGAAAGGTAAGTGTTTGAGTGCATGTCTAGACGTCAGTGGTTAGGCTGGTTTTTGATTCTTGACTTATTCACCACTGCCCACCTTTAGTCACAGTGAAGACTGTTAACTGTGAAAGAATCATTTTGTTTCGTACCACTGCATGCTACAACTTCTAAACACATCTCATTTCACAATTTTGATCATAGTCATTTAGTAAAGATTCAGGATTGAAATGAGATAAAAACAACAAGTTCAATGAACTTTTATTTTCAACAAGGACATAAAAGAGCTCCCATTCAGATACAAACAAAACAGACAAAGAGGTAGCAATTGATAAGATCGGGTAACTTTTTAACCACAGATAAACTAAACTAGCTTTATACAGAGCAACTTTGAATATAACACATACTTTTTGGAGTAAATCTGAATCAGATAATGTCCCCCAAGTTGGACCTACAAGATTCAATCAAATGTTTTGTCATACAAATTTTGATTCTAGTTTTTGGTGGAGTTGAAAGCCATGGGGAATCATCAAGTGAAAAATAAGAAGATTTAAATGAAAGAACTCATCACTTTTTCATCTCGTGCTGCTAATAGTATAATGATTCAATGAATGATTTTCTCCAATATTGTGCTGCTCAAAAGTGCCAAGAAAAATCGCTCATAAACAAGACATCACTATTCAATAAACTTCCACTGTTATTTGGCTGTCGCTATCTTAATACATTTTTATTCATTACAGCTTTCTGCAAAAACCTGACACACTCACACTTATGCAAACAACCATACTACTCCAACAACAGATTTCAGGTGATACAGAAATAAGATGCCGAACAAAACATCACGAACCAGCATGTGTCCAAAGCTCCATGCAGGTTTCTTGAGCTTGTCCATAATTACACCTGTAGTAAAGCATTCCATAATTACTCCTTTTTCTGTTTGCAAACAATGCTGTAATCTGCATGGCACACACAGAGAAAAACCTAATGCAGGTGTGATGGAGACACATTTGTTAAAAACAATTTGAAGTGATAGAGATGGCTAAATTTGAGAATTAATGTGAATGGGCTCTGGGCTAGGAAACAATCAATTAAAGTACAAAATATCTTTTTCAAAGAGGTGACGTAATACATTGAAAAGATTTTTAGTTTTATGTTGTAATATGTTTTATACTTTGTTGGGCTTAATAACAAATGTAAAAACAAAATTACAAATCTAAAAACAATTCAACAATTTAGAAAATTCTGCAATGAGTGAGAAAACAAATAAACAATTCAGACAATACAACAACAAATTAAAAACATAATAATTGAGACATTAGACTAACAAAACTAAGCAATTATAGGCAAGAACAAACTTGTGAATTTGCTCATTTAAAATTGGATAACTTGATACGTAAGTATTGTAAGCCTTTTTGGTGAGCAGAAAGAAGTAGTGGAATAAGGACGGCAATCCCGGTTTATAAACCCTTGCTAAATTTAAGGATTTAGTGGTGTGGGGGTGGTAGTGTTTTCTTTTTTCTTTTATTTGTCAAATTGGAGTGCCTTGCTGATAAAAGACAAGCCACTGCGAGACAAGATTTATCCTCTCAGAAACTTTGTCAATGCCAGAATACAATACTTCCGCGTTGTGCACAAAGTAAAATATGTAAATATATAATTAGAACCAATAATGGCAATTTCAAGCAGTGCATTGGAATTCTGAAAGGAGTTGACCGCATTGCTACATTATAAGAGCTGTCTGAAAGATCTAATAAGTGCGCTTAATGTTACCTCTACCGTTGCATAAATGTTTGTTGGGCAAGTTTTTTAATGTTTCGTTAATATTATTTCAAAGTTATGAAACACTCATAAAAAATATCACACACAAAAATGTTCTTTGATTGTTCTGAGAATATTGTTCCTACAACGTTTGTCTTAATACTGTGAGATCATTCATCACTCTCAAAAACATTTTTAATAATAATACTAAAACGTTCTTTTGGAGACATTATGAGCCAACATTTAGACAACCTTTAAAGAACGTTACTAATGTTATGATAATGAACATTCATTGTAGGCTGCTTTTTTTTACTGTGGCAAAAAAAAAACTAAAAAAATATCACACAAAAGCATTTAAGCTCTTTTTTCCCCATTGCAGTGCATGTTGCCTACTATAACTTGCTCTCCATATGAAACCACTTCATATTATCAACAAAGATAACAAACACAAAGCTCGTAATGTTTCTTCAATGGTTTGAAAAAAAGAGACACAGACAAATTATATATGTACAGTATTTGGTATGCATTCATTATTACCCATAATAAGAATTTCACTTTCTGTGAAACTGGCATCTAGTGTCAACCTTTAAAGTTGAAGTATCTATGTTTGTTGTCAAAACTTTTACTGTAACGGCATAAAAAATACTTTGGAGAGCTGATTCACTCTCCATCCTTCCATATTCCAAGCCGCAAGCCCTAGGCCTTCTAAACCTAGGACCTTTTCTGTGAGAACTGAAAAGAGCTTTGTTTAACTGGTACCAGTTTAACAGGTAGAAAAATATTAACATTATATTAGCTTTTTCAAATGTGAATATTTATTCTGTGCCTGGACAACAACATTTAGGGATACCAGTCTATGAAATGAATATATGTAAGAATTGTAATAAAAAATGTGCTATTATGTTTTTAAAAAATGCATACATAAATGTACATGTTTGTTATTACTTGCATTACAATTCTTACATACGGCAACTTTAAGAGCAACTAAAAAAAACTGCTTTTACCTTTTTAGGTTCCTTCTCATTGAACATGCTGCAATCTGCTGTGTGTTGTGTAACTTTGGCTCATAAACCTTAAAATTTATGAATCACTTATAATGGGAAGAAAAGATGTTACTACTACACCTGCAATCACAATGAGATCTCTCCCAAGTGAGAGATGAACACAGAGAAACTGGAGAGGAGTGATGGTGTTTCCAGCTGATGGCATCAGGAGTACAGCTTTCTGATGCACTTTATGCCTGCATGCATGCTCACGTTAATAACACACATTCATCTACAGAAAGCCAGCGTAACCAACGTCCCTATCATCATCACTGCAACACTGTGCTTTTAACTCCTTTAATGTCTTTTGAAGAGGCAATGGGATTTTGCTGCTTATGATGCTTTTCACCAAAAGACCATTTCACTGGGTGATTGATCCAGGTATTATGATCAGAATGCACAGCGCATTCTGGGATGTCATGCAGCACTAATGCATTTGCGGTCATTACAGTTTAATGCTTCATAGGTCATTGGCTCATCTCAGCTGACCTGCTTGCCAAGCACAAAAGGTCAAGTTATCACAGAAGCCAGCAATAAACTGTGGAAAACACAGCAATCCATCTGTGAATCGATCAGCAAATCGTTTAACTGAGAAAGCGATGCTCAAATGAGATCTGTTACACAATGTTTAGATGTGTATCAGTTTGTTCCGGTGCCAACGAAAAGCCATGAACTTTTTTTTTTTTTTTATCAGTTTAAACTCTAATAGTATTGAAGCTGTATGAATATTTTAAATTCCCCACTGTTATTATTACATAAACCACTAAAGATTTTGTTTAAAAATTTTTATGGTCGTTAATCTTACAAAAAATTTACAAAGGTGGAAAGTGGAGAAACTGCAGATTTTATTCTCTATTAGTCTTTTGTATTCTTTTATTTATGTATTTTTTTAGTTTCATGTAGTATTTGAAGTGAAATGGTAGATTTTTTTACTGAAAACACAAAGTAAAAAAATATATAAAGAATCAATTACAGTTTCTGATACTATCTGATATTGTATGATCAAATAAGCAAATTATACTTTATGGTCTTTAATGTATTGCATGTTTTTTTTTACTCTTTTATTCATTTATATCCATTGAACTGTTATCAGAGGGTGTTAAGGGGTAACGACCCAGTAACAGGGGGGTTTGACGCTTGCGCGTGCACAACAATGCCACAACGTGTATTGTGTAAATGTAATTAGTTGGTTAAATTAAATAACATCTTTCAGTGAAAGTAGCCTGATATGATTTAGCAGGAAAATAGTTAAATAGTCACAAAAAGATGACATGAATCATCACTAGTGAATACAAAAACACCATTCCTTTATAATGAGTTATTTATGCATTGATGATGAGTTGCCATTTCAGTTTGTTGGAATTAGTTTGATTTAAATGTATTTTGGTCAAAATGGAGTTATTAAATTATTATCGTTCTTTGACATCTTATTTACATTATGTGATGAAGTTATTTATATGTTTTGACTTTTTATTGATTCAAAACCCCAAAACTTCCTATTTGCATTTGATACATGAAAGAATCAAAACTACACAATATAGCAGCAAACCAAAAGCCTCTGAACAAAGCAGAGATAACAATCCCGTCTACCAGAGAGTTTATCTGAGAGATGAAACAATGGCTCACTCTCTGTAGATGAAAAGAAACAGTACTTGACATTTGATCTAGACACCATGATTGTTCATATACAGACTGGACCGCCCCATGGAACAAGATGCAAGAACAGGAAAAAGCCAAATTAGAGTCTAGTGAAGATGCATGTCTATTGTCGCTGATCAAACTCTGCCTGTCTGTACTCAAATGTGTACAAATCCAGTTTGGGAGGTTCTGAAAAGCATGGTACATCTTGTTAGCACTTGCCTTTTTAGATCAGGGTGCCTGTGGAGAGTTGTTACAAAGACCACATGTTATAATCTCAGAAATCACAATGAATTATCATGACATTAAATAGCATGTCCTATTTACAAGCGTTGATACTATCGGATATATAATAGTGCACCTTTATTCATTTTTTCACTAGGACATGTCTGCCTCACTTCTATTTCACTGCTATTTAAATGAATTAAAATACCATGAAACTGATGTTTATTGGTAACAAGTTAAATTATTAGAAGTCATGTTTAACCTTTATGTAACAGGATTAGCTGTGATTGACAGGTGTAAGGACCAACCAGCAAGGTGCTCGCTGCCTGGTTCGTTACTCCTGGTGCATCATATCAGGCTCTTCCCCTTGCGATGTAATGTTTACACTGGCAACCGGTATGCGTGTGTGTATGTGTGTTCCGGGTGCGGTGTCTATATGTTTAACTCTTTCCGATTTTAAGTAAAATTACATTATTGTCATGGCACTGAGCGATCTGCTCTAAACCAGTTAATGGCTACAGCAAGCGCAGAGAAATGGATGTGCACAGAGCGGTGTGATCCTCCATGTGGCAACATGCAATAGGACACCTTCCCAGTAAGTTTGTATGAAAGTATAAGACATTCAAAGTAGTTGTCTCAATTACACCAGTAACTGGCAGATGTGTCTTTTATAGGATTTCTCCTCTTTTCCTGCTCTGAATAATGGCATTAGATCTCTCCCTAACTTGCTCCTGTGACTTTGATGGTTTTCGTGTCATTTCCACAGGTTTAGTCTCTCCGGTACCACTCTCTAACAGACATGAGATTTAAAGGAAACTGCAGCAACATTTGTGGATCGTAAACTGGACAGTCTTCCGGAGTAACAGTGTGGGCAGTTTTAGTAGCAAAGTGTTAACATTATTATATTGTGATTGTTCTAGTTGCAAATACAGGGACTGATGCTTATCAATGTTCTATCTATTTCCAATTGCACCACTTAATTAGTTTAGCTATGTTTTTTTACTGGTTGGTTGTGGCACTATATTACTGGTCTCTTCTTCCAGAGGCTGAGGCACTATGGGCAGAGGGATTCTGGTGTGCAGTGCTTCCCTAGAAGCGTGGATAACATTGGTTTGAAACCCTATGTACGTGTGATGGGGAAAAGTATCCCTCTCTCCCTGGGTGACCTACGTCCTTGGACACAATTGGTACAAAGAGATTTTATAATGTGTCACTTGTAGGGAAGACTGTGGACCTCATATTGTTATTATCGTGTTCCTGGACAAAAGATTATTTAACGAATATTTCGGTGCTGATTTTACTAATGAACATCGTGCCATGAAAACACATACCAGTAAGGATTCTGCTGACAAAATCACTGGACAACTTTCGGTTGTGTTGAATGAATCACAACATGGACCATGTGATTTCCATGTGAGCTTCTTTGTCATCAATCAAGACAAGGAAGCTTCATAAAGAAGCTATATTAATCAAATATTTCTATATCTTTGTGAGTATAATTAATTGTGTACAATTGAAATACTTCCATGTAATGTGATTTTTACAGAAGACAGGTTGACACTTGAATGAATGAAAGAAAATGAATGATGGTTGTTCATTCATGTTTTATATTAAGTCAGTCATGTTTGTTCTTTATTTATTCCCTGAGTCAAGCCTTATTCAAATGTATCAGTGGTATTTCATGCTCTGAGACGATTTAACTTTTAGGACCCTGTAATAAACTTGGGCATGATATTTAATCAGCCCTTCTTTAGCACAGAATAATCCGGAGTGCTCCATTCACATGTTTTCTATACACACAGATACCTCTGTTCTTTAAAAGCAGCTCTCTCTGAGTTCTCTTTCTCTCCCTTCTCTCCATGGGCTTGTACAGCACGAATGAACTCTAAAGCTTGAAGATGAACCTACACATCTTAAGACTCGGAATTCTTTTCTCATCAAAGACTATGATCCTGATCTGAGCACAAACACCCACTCTGATGCAAACAAGGAACCACTCTTTGAAACCTTCAGATTCCTTCATCAGACTTTATCTGGCATAATCTCAATGCATGGTGACACTGGCAAGGAACGCCACAAACAGGCACTCTCAATTTACTTCTGACTCCACACAGTTCAGAACTAACGTAAGTCTCGATGAGTTTACTCTAACAGACAAGCTCAAGCCTAGTTAGACGTTGAAATGATACAGTCATCAATTGGAACCCAGCCTTTCTTTTGCTCTTGTGTGTGTGTGTTCTAGTTAGTTAAGTGTTTTATGTCTGTTAGTAAATAAACTGTTTGTCTCACAAATACAGATATAGTTTCACCTTGCATATCTTTGTTGACATCGAAATTAGATCTTGATACCTAGCTTATATTAAAGGTAATATTTCGATGTAAAATGTTTGATATATAACTTCTTTGGCTTACTTTGATTCTGGCTGTTTGGGAATCAGGAAGGGTTTAAGGTAGTGAATCTAAACCGAGCTAAATCATTACAGGTGATTTCTCTTTTGGTAGCTACTAAAACCCCCTTGCAGAATTATTATAATATGAGGGATCGACATTCTACAAATTTAACTCTGGTCCCTACACCCTATATGCTAGTTTCATTCAAAACTGATCCAGGCTCTGTGCAATTTATGTCCTTTGGATCCCAAACATTGTATCAAACTTGCTTTAATAATTGAATTTCTTTAATGAGAATTTGAAAACAGGGTTTTGCCTCTGCTTCAATAATGAGAGTAACGAACCTAGGTTCTTTTGAATTTTAATTCCTTGGGTGCAATTACCAGTGTCGTTGTCGATGCATTTTAAAATTCGGTTCAAATTGTGAATTGCTCAACCTCTACTGGGTTCTGCCCCTCCACCTCTCTTGCCACATTTACATGTCCTTTCTCTGGCGAACTCTGGTCCTGATCTTATACACTCATCTTTTTTATGTCTAGCTCAATAATGTATGATGTTTTGTTTGGTTGTAAAACCATAGGTAGAGACAATGCAAAGACAAAAATGCAACCTGGTTGTTTAGACTGAGGTTGCTTGGCAAAAAAAATCTGATACGCATCAAATTACAGGACCACATATGAAAGCGACCTGGGTCGTATTTGAACAAAAAAAAATGGAATTGACCTATTCAGACTGTCCTGATAATGTCAAGGTTTGGGTCATTTTTGGCGGTAGTCTGAACATAAAGCAAATATGAAGTCATACAATTTTTTAAAATATATACAAAAGTTTATAACATATTATTTTGTCAAAAAACACCAATCTTTTGCCTGTTTTAAATTTCTATCAGAGCGACATTTGGCAACCGATATAAAGGCTTGAACTTATAGTCTGATAAAATTAGTGTGAGACTGGCTAATTGCTACAAATAAATAAAAAAAATTGCAGGGAACAAGAGTCATGCTAAAACATAAGCAAAACTGGTTTCCTAAATATTGCAAATAGTTGGTTCCAAATGTTTATTCTGGCAAAACAGCATATTATAGGACAGTTAGCTCAATTGCTAGATTGCTTTTATTTTAGTAGTTTATAAACAAACAAGTTATAATTCAAGACTATTTGCAAAAACTGTATTTGAAAATTCTATTTACAATGCATAAATACTCAATCATAAAGCTGTCAACAGTGTAAAGTTAGCATTTTATTTTTTACTTAAAACATGTTAAATAATTAAATATAACTATTTAGTTATTCCTGCTGTATAGGTATTTGCAGGTATTCATGAAGCAAATAGTTTTTTTTTTCAGCCCGAGCTTGACTTTCTTTTGTCTTTGCGTGACAGCTAATAAATAAATAATCAAATAAAACAAGCAATCTGCAAATTAATGAATAATGCCACCATCTGCTGATGCCAATCTAAGATGCCATAAAGATGATTTCTCATTCCCCTGTTTAGAGATTTATGGAGAACCAGAGCTTTCAAAAGCCATCATGTCTTTCCTAAGCATCCTTCAGACTTCAGTATAAGGCTTCGCCTACACTCCTGTTTTATTTTAGTGGGTTTGTCATATCAAAAGTATATATGTCTGTGTCTGACTTTTTGTACATCTGAATAACTACCTCAGTCTACCTGAAAGTCTGTCAAAATGTCTATCTTATTGCTTGTCTGAATCACTGATAAAAGTCACCCGTCAAAAAGTCTGTTTTCTGCTGTAATTTCAAGTCTTTGTCCATTTCTTCATGTCTGTTTATCTTTTTGGCCAACTTGCAGCCTCGTTTATTTTTCTAAAAATCTGTTTGTGTATTTCGTCCAGCATGGAAATATAATAGAATGTGCAACAAACGAATGTGCAACAAATCCAGTCCTCACTTTCAAACTATTATAAGAAAATGTAAGTGTTTAGGAATGAAGGTAGTTCAATCACAATGTGATAGGCCACGCTAACTGACTGAGTCACATGGTCACAGACTTTCTGCAGTCAATATCAATATCAAAATGTACAAACAGGCATAACATTTATCTAACAATACAATACCTACAATGGAATATGTTTCACATTATGGTCTATGCTCTATCAATTATCCATTTCAGAAAAATGTACTGGTTTTCTATCTAGTGCACATAAGACACCAAATAGACACGCGACATGTACATAACCAGAAGATGTCCTGTACAATGAGAAATGTATCTGTTTTTAACATTGTGTCAATATTAGTTGTGAATTAAAGATTTGTTCTAACTACACACGTTTCCAGCCTTTCCTTTCCTTTCAAATGCTTTCTTCAAGGCCAGGCCAATCTCTGCTAATTCATAAAATCGATGCAAGACAAAATAAATTATTCAACAGGCAGCCACCTGCTGAGCGAACTCTGTGGGTTTGTTTGCATGAAACGTGAATCTCAAAACTGTTTGTCAAACTCTGTTGGAGTCACACCTTGTGACAAAGTCTTTAGAGAGAGGAAAGAAGAGAGGCTGCAAAGTTTGTTTTCAAGACTCCAGCAGGTCACATCAAGACCCCCATCGTGATGAAAACAAGTTTGAATCAAAGCGTATGCCAGCAGAGAAAGGCAATAAGACTTTCCAGATCAGCCAGTCACCCAGTTGATGTATTGTTTGCTCAGTAGCAACTTGGTTTTAAAAAAATAGCAAACTGTCTGCAACAAAAAAGTGGACTGAGATCTCAGCCAAAATAAATGAAGAGGCAGCCTCTCAAGGCCTTGGAAGACAGGCCACTTTATCCTAGCACTGGTGGAATAGAGCCGCTCACCTTCTAGTTTCATTCTCCTTGACCCGCTCACCGATCTCAGGCTGAGGTTGGATTTTGTTTCCCTGTGGATCACTACAGTCCAACTTAAAATTTGCAAAACACAAAACAGGAGTAGCTTTAATAATCCTTATATAAAAGCCTAAAAAGTCTAAAGCCTGGCTTACCAGTAGTACATTAATCGTAACAGCAAACTATCTTTCCTATTAAGAGAACACACAAAAAGATTATTAGATTATCATTAGTAAAATTGTATAACCGACCAAGATAAAATAAAAAAAGTATATTTGATTGACAAGATAAAGTAAATTGTATAGACACTAAATAAAGTAAACAGTCACAAACAAACAACCACAATTAGTTTCCTAAACAAATCAACTTCAAATATATATATATTTAGAGAGATGTAATAAAATTAACAAACACATGCCAATAATAAACCTTTAAATAATAAACAATAATAAACCGCATTAAAAGAAATAAATAAATGTCCTGAGACACTTTACAACTGCAGCAACTAACTTAGATTGTTTCAGGAGTTTGCTTAAATAGAATTTGTCCAATATCACAAGCATAATTGGTGAGTGTAAAGAAGCCCACTGGGGGAGCCATCTGCCGAGGGGACCCTGGGTCCAAGAAAGCATACTAGTCCAGAGACCGCTCATAAGAAATGGCATTTTTTTGTTACCCTATAGATTTAGGGTTCATTTCGTAAGCTTCCCATTCAATGGTGCTCATGTGTAGTGATGTGCCGTCTGAGAAAAGAACAAATCTGACTCTTTAGTAATAACTGTTCAGGCAGTGAATCGTTTTCTTTGGTGCGTGTGGATTATACTGTTAATAATCAGAAGACACAAATGAGCAAGTCATTACCCAGTTTCTTGTATTTTGCTCTCTTTTTGGTTCTTTGTTGTAACGGTTTGCAAGTAGATGAGATTTTTCCCATATGAACAATGGAAATATAAAGGTGATTTGGAAATATAAGTGATTTGTTCAAATGAATCATTCTTTTAAATGAACAAGAGTAAAAAGATCAAAGCACCAAAATAAATAAACTTCCCATCATAACTCATAGAACTAGAACCACACACCCAGCTGTTTTATAACTTTTGTGGGTTTTGGGTGGCAACTTTTGATGATCTAAAACCAGGAATGCAAGCTTCTAAATATTTATATTTTCTGCTTTCGAATTGTCTTCCTCGTGCTATTCATCACATTGAGTGGTTTTCTGTCATGAGGCTGAAACTATACAGTATATGTGTCTTGTGAGCCATTCAGGGGCTCGCATGGATTTTGATTGAGGCATGCATGTTCACTCACGAAACTTTGGACTGAGTATTTGGATAGATGTGTGGAGGCTTTATACCCTAGAGATGGAGCAAACTATCTTTAAACACCTGGGACTAAAAGTCTAGTTATATGTTACATTTATTGGGGGGACCATTTATCTAATTTTCCTTTATTGTTTTTTTTATAGTAGGAGAGTGAATTTATAATGGTATAATGTAAATATATTTTATTTATTTTTTTTTTTGTGTTGGCGCAGGAGTTGCTTTCAGGTAAAGGATCTTCCAGCTCTGGACATTAGTCAGTGCTGACAGACGGGAAACCTGTGATTTATGTTCGCCACTGGAAGAAGGCAGGAGCACAGCACCAATGTGACTGAGAGAGCGAGCATTAATCTGCTTCCTGCTGCCGAACGTGTGGGCCATGGAACAGGTTCAAGGTGGAAGAAGAAAAAAGAGGGTAGCAGGAAGTTACAGAATGACAGGCGAAATGAGGAGGAAAGAAGGATGAATGGAGACATTTGTAGATGAGTAATGCTTCACAATTATCAACTTCTGAAGGCTTTAAGAGAATTGACTCAAAATTATTACAAATGACATGTATAAACATTTGAAACGTAAATACAAATGCAGTGTACTTGTAAGATGCAAATTAAATGACTAAAATTGCAGAAAGTTATAGAAGATGTGCATTTTAATGACCCCTCTCTTGAAGTTTTAAGTCATCGAGAAAGTTCTGTTGTAGGTTTTTGAGAGGTCCTCTGTCGATATAGAAATCAGAAATTTAGATCAATTCATGCTTCTTTTTCAAGAAACTTTTGTGGGGATGCTGATATCATTTTCTAGAAGTACTTGGCATGTACTAACACTGCTAAAGCTAGTTCAGTGGTCTTGATGTTAGTCTGCTTGACTGGCTAGAAAATAATCACTTACATGCATGTAGAAGACAACTACATTCAGCACAACACATTGAAACATTTTGAAATAGTTATATATGATAAAGCATGTAAAACTATTTGCAGTTTTTTTTTTCACGCTGAAAAACAAAATATCATACAAAAACAACCCTTTTTAACAAATAGCTAAATCATGACTGGCAATCTCCCAAAAGTTCTGTCTGTGCGAGTTTCACTACAAATTTATAGCCAATCATCAAGAGTTATCACAATATATTTGAGGCACACTATTGGTCTATGGACATTCCTGTTTTGGGCATTACATCTATCAGCATCAACGTTTGCTGGTCCCTTTAATAATCTGAAAAGAAAAGGCATTATATGCCACAGCAGAATGAACCACCAACTTATAGAGTAAATACACCCTTTAAATATGTTATTATAACCTTTAAATTAGCATGTAAATACATTAGAATATTATCAGCAAAGCAGTCCTTTAGACTGGCTAACTGAATGAGAAGACTGGTGTATCAATAAGTGTAGGTGCAGCACATACCTATTAAACCATATGAATGGGGCTGCCAAAATGTTAAAAGCAATTTAAACAAAGTTACTTGTTTATATCTGTTTCATGTGTTTAACTTTTATAAATAAGGAAAATCTTCAGCAAGAATGTTCGTAATGAGCAGTATTTTTTTTTTAATTGACTGCTTTGCTTCATCACCACATCTTCCCCCTTCGATGAAAGCCAGGTGAGGCCTTTGATGTGTTTTATCGCTCTTTCATGGCATGATGAGCTTATTAGTGTTGCAGATGTCACAGAACATGAGCTTAGAGTCACCGGAACCTTTCCAACTCACCTACTCATTCTATTTTCATCTCCTGGGATCAGGCTCTATCACTTGGTGATGAAAACTCTAAGCAGCCACAATATTTGTTTGGTCATGGCAAGATGTCTGTCATGATATCACAACCCTAACTGTCAAGTAAAGTATTCAACATTTTAAACTGGCTCAAATTGTCTTTAAATATTAACAGAAAACATTTAATACTTTATATGGGATGGATGCTACATTGAACTGCGATGGCATGATGCAAAGGACTTAAAACTTGGCATAATTTATCTCTGGGAACTCAATACTACATTGAAAACCTCAGAACCTGCCCTTTACACACCAGCCATTAGGATAAGAACAGAGCTTTATTACATTTAATAGGCATCTCTGAAACCCTGACCAATTTAGTGCCCTGGGCAAGATGTTAATGTATAGTTATTACAAAATATTTATTAGTAAAAATGTTATGAATTATATATATATATATATATATATATATATATATATATATATATATATATATATATATATATATATATATATATATATATATATATATATAATTCATAGTATTTTTACTAATAAATATTTTGTAATAACTATACATATATAGTAACTATAACTATATAAAGTAATAACTATATATATATATATATATATATATACATAATAAGCTATATATATATAAGCTAAATCAACAAATACAATTACTAAATTGTGCTACACATCCAAAATCAACAATTTACCTGATTTATTATTTTAACCTTTTGTATAATCTTTTGTTTACCTTTTTTATTCACCGTCAATTGTAATGTGATAATAGCATACTGTTACGATCGCCTAAATTGTTGAAAAGAGTGAGAGCTTTGTATAGTCCACCATTAAATAAAAATATTGCTAAAATATAAGCAATGTGGTCTGGCTGTAGTGCATCCTGAAGAGAGCTAGCTATCTGAAGCAGTCACCCAAAAGTAGATGTCGACAACCGGTTTGAGTGAATGTAGCAGGATGATCACAGAGGATTGAACAAAGTCTGTGGAAGTAGCTTGCTGATTATACACATTCATAAAGATTTGTAATTACACCACATCATAAAGATTAGTATTTGGTGTCAAGACTACATACAAATACAGTACAAAATATTATGTAAAATTGTGTACCCCTAGATGGTTGGCACCCTTAGCAACCATTTTGCCTATATGGCAAAATAGAAGGGCCGGCCTGCTAAAGCAGCAGGTTAAAATAAACACTGTTGCAAAATGTTTTCTTAAATATATTTTTTTGTTTACGAAAGATAATTTTTACTTTTACTAGAGTACATTAATAGACCAGTAACTTTACTTGTACTTGAGTGCATTTGCACCAAAGTAATGGTGTTTTTGGTAAATGTGTGTACATTTTCCACCCTTGACTGATTCATATCAGAGATCATAAAATGTGCCTCCAATCCCATTTGACGCTAATAACTCTCCATCAAGATAAGAAATATTCCTGAGTGGATATTCTCATGTCAGTAACCATACAGTCCTTTCACCCATCTACCCTAAAATGTCTGAAAACACCTAAGTGAGATGTTAAAAGTTTGGGCTTTGTTCTGTGACTAAACCTTGAGGCGGTATCGATGTGTTGTTGCTTGACACTGACTGATGTAGGTGTCACAGAGAATGAAGCGCAGGTCTAAATTACACTACTTTAGTCGGTTCCCCTTCAGCCTCTCAAGGCTAATGCTGCCCATCATGCCAGCATGGTGGGCAACCTGAGGGAGACAGAGAGATAGAGGAAACAAAAGTGGGGCTTTCAAAGCAATTATGAGTTATAGGGGTTATGGGCACTGGAAACTGGGTTTGTGCTCATGAAGGTTTGATGACTATAAAGAAGCAATCTGTGCTCTCTATCATCATGGTAATTCATGCACCTGCTACCAAACTCATGCCCATTCAAATCCAATGCAAGAAATCAGAAGCACTAAGCAAAATGTAAATTGTCTACTATTTGTGTAAATTGTCTACACATGTCTAAAAATTATTAAGCAACATTTTTGTTTAGTCATTATTTAATTGAGTATTTTTGCATTTATTTTTAGTAGTTATGTGATAAATACAGTTATTTTTAATGAATTTAACGAGCTTTTACAGTTAAAGTAAATTTAGAAGTATCACTTTGTTACATCAATTGTTTTGGGAAACAGATGATAAATAGTGACAATGCTGTTTTGCATGTGCTCAACAGGTGCTGGCTGTAACAGGTGATTCAAGCACAATGATTTGCCGGACCGTACGTAAAAATCTGTTCAACACAAGATCTCCTTAAATCTGTACAACCATTTTAAGCTCATATAAAAAACCCTATTCAGTCATCAAATCTCTTCAGGCATCAGTGGGCTTGCAGAGCCAATTGTCTAAAATTAATCGTAAATGTGGTTACTCATGCAAAAATAGTAAAGAAGGGTTTCAAGCAGCATAAATTTGACTTTCTAATGTCTTCTTGCACCACAGTTCTATCCTTTTCATTTGAGGAGTATCAGGATACTGTTTAGGTGATTATTAACTGTGTAACTTGAAAGCAATGTGCGTAAAATGATACAATGACCTTGGCTTCACTGACTGATTAAATTCAGAGGAATTCAGTCAATTTATTAAACAATTAAACTACTGCTGAGATTTACTGATTGACTGAAGATTCTGATTTGTGCTGACTTTTATGAAAAACAAGATGGATTAGTGTCAATAATAGCATCATTGTTCTGATGTGTAATGGAAATGCACAAGACAGTAAAATTTGAAACAAAATATTTAACTCCTACATTGTGGTTTTTATTTAGATACATGTTTACCTTGTTAAATTTTACATTGCAGTACACATTTTTTTAATATTGATGGAAACATTTTAGAAGGTTTCCACATGAACAACTCAACAATCTAGACATACTTGAAGACAAGTGCCACATTTGCTCTTTTTGTTAGAGAAGTGTATTTATTAATTATTGAAAAAAAAAATATTTAGATAAACAAATTATTTCTAATGGAAGGCATTAGAAAAATTTGAGGAGAAGAATGAACCCAAACAAGGTCAACAGAATCCAAAGGAAAAGCTAAAGCAGTCCACCTTACATCTTTACTCTGACTAACAAAAGTACAGTAGCAATATAGTGCATATAAGTAACTTGTCAATATAACAACAAACAGAAAAGTAAAATATCCAAATCTATTTCTGCATGAGATTAACTAGCACAGAGTACTACAATATAATATATACAATGTATATGAGGAGACAGTGGATGTGAATAACTGCTAGTCTCGATAGCATTGATCACATACAAGCAGAAACTGGCTAATTAACTAACAGACGGATACGGAATCAACAAGTTAGCGCTGAATTATCTACACAACAGGTCAACAAATTGAATGCTAACTAAATTAAAGAGAAACACTAAATAGAAAACTGTCTTCACTTCCTGATTTTATGAGCCACTGATTCATCTACCTTCTCATTTAAAATTTAATTTGTTTAAAAAAAAACTTTTGCCACTATAGTTATTTTTACATTCATTCCCTGTTTAGTGAGCCATTTTCTTTCTTCGTGTAACTAACTTCAGAGTGTTAGGTTCCTCTAATTCGGTAACTATGGTATCATTTATTCCAAAATGTATATGGTTCTGTGTGCACTCATGTCTTGTTATGATATATATCATGAACATTTATCACAGTCTTATGGTTTCCCTGCGTTCCCGTGCATAAAGTATACATAGAGATTGTATATGTCATTTCATTAAATGTGTATTTTAAATTGTTGCTCTAAACCACTTCTAGCAATTCCTGGTTAACCTAGTTTCTGTCTCTACCTCTCATTGATGTTAGTATAAGTCTTCGACATTATTGATGACAGATGCTTTAATTCCATGTCTTTCAGTCTACCTTTGTCGATTATTCTTTACAGTTTCTATGCACCAACCTTTTGTCTTCCTCCTAATTTATAATCTGCTTCTTTGCAGTTATGCTCATGTTTGTTTTGTTACAGATAGTAGTTTTTGTTTATCTCAGCAGCTTGCTTTGTCCTCAGATTCTGTTCATCTTAATAAATCCGTTTTTTAGATTAATTCATGTTTCAAGGACTTTTCATACCCTTGCTAGGCCATTCCACCCTTAAATTTATTGTTGGCATTCTATTCTTTATTTTAGTTTTGGGGACATATTTTAAGTCAGTAGTTAAAAAAAGTTTTTAAAAAAGAAGAAAGAACAAGCCTTCTAAATAGCACATACTGCTGGTGCTAATAGAACAGAATTATTTATTTGTGATCAAACAAGGAATTGTTGCAAAGTAGTTGCATATGCACATTCAAAATGTGTCAGTTATTTACAACTGAAAACTTAACTTTGAACTGCAACTGACTGATTTTAAGAGATATTTTAATACAAATCTAGACATGAGCATGCTATTTCTAAGCAAATTAAACAAATGATAACAAAGCAATTCATAGTCCACCCACTTTAGAGTACGTTAAATCTGTGATCTGTGTCTTGCCATTTATACTGTTATAAGCATCTCAACAACCCAAATTACCAATCATTGATATTATTATTGTTTGACGTAATAAAAAGTACAGTAAACCAAAGCAAGAAAGTACAGTGTTATATTTATTACTGCTCTTTTTTTTTTGAATATCAGATTTTTCACCTTCTCTTTGAACTATTTTAAATAGCTCTCTTAATCATCTTAAATCAGCTGATTAATAACTCTATAACTGGAATCTAACATGCATGAAATGACACAATGACCTTGGCTTCATCAAAAGACTTGGAAAGGAATGTAAAGTGACTGCTAAAAGAAAACTGCTGGTGAGAGAGGCATGGTAAAGCTCATCCTAAATGAAGTCATCATGTTTCCAGAGCTGACAACATGCAACCACACGTGGCTGAGCGAGTCTTCTGCTGGCAGAAGGTGAGCAGTGCGAAAGCAAGCAGAAAGCGAGCAAGTGTATACAGACACACTGCAGAAAAGGAGAAGACACTTGTTTAATTATGGGCCACTGCAATGTTTATTTGCCAGGCAAAGGATTCACAGCCACCCCTCAAACTTCTACGGGTGCACACACGCACTCTATTAAAGGTCAACTTAATAGAGGTCAACTGCTATTCACATTCCACTTTCAACACTCTCATTTGAATGTTTGCTACATTAGTGAACATCAAAAATGTATTTTTGATGATGCTTGGAAAGTGGCCAATGAATTGGCTGGTGTCCAATATATTCTTCATAAGTGTCGGCAGACTCAGGGCCCGGTAATAAAGGTGTAAACAAGCTTTTGCATATTATCTCATTGTTGTATCTGCATTCAGAGGGTTTTAAAGTACTGAACCGTTTTTGTATTTCATGTAGCAAATGCATATGAAACCTCTCAATTTTAAATTAAAAAAAATTAAAACATGTAAATAATTTTACAAAAAACATTCAATCAAAATGTTTTCATACTTCTTTTTAGCAGTTTGCTTCAAAGCAGCTTCAGGCCTACTGTGGAATAAGTTTGGTTAAATAGCAATTCCTATTGGATAAAACTATGAAGTGGGAATGGAACTACTGCATTTGCTACCTTAGAGATTGCAAAGTAAAGTTTATTAGTAAGAGGAAAATGTTGATTTAAGATGATCAGTAATTTTGGAGTTTCTGTAAAAGCCAATTTTATACCACTAATCATCTCCTAACATAAAGACTATTTTAGCTTAAGATCCATCAATTAACGAATCACTGAACAGCATCTGTGAAAAAAAACCCCAAAACAAACCAAAAACAATCAAACAGTGTTTAGAACAGTGTAACATAAACAAGAAATGGTGCATGTGCTGCAGTATGTATCATAAATATCTACATCAAATCACACAGTTTTTTTCAACAGTTTGTATTCATATAGCACCCAGACATCATACCAGTTTGTACACATACCAGGAACCAAATCTGTTTAATCTAGTGTTGAACTACATGAGATTAGCTGAGCTCCGGAAACAATCCGGGAGAACGCTCTTTCCTCTCTGGTCGATTTACTAACCTTCGGGGCTAATCAGTAGTTCTGCTTCTTGTGATCGAAGAAAGCGAGCTAGAATATATCGTGATAAGTGACTGCTCAGGTAGGCCGGAGACAAGCCATTCAGGCTAGAAGTAGTATCTCATAGTCAATGCAATATTTGACAGGAAGCCAAGAAAAGAGGACAGAACTGCTGTAATGTGATTTTTTTTTTGTTCTAGTGTATATCTAGCCACTGCGGCTGCCAGACAGCTTACAAGGCTTTACAATATTCAATCTGGAGGTCATGACAACATTTTTTTCTGCATCTACAACAGATAGCACGTTCCATACTTTAGTAATGTTCCTTACATGAACAAAGTCAATCTTAGCAACATAAGAAATATGATTATTAAACATCAGTTCACTATTTTGAATAACACTATGATGTTTAACTGATGGGGGGGGGGGTTTAACAGTGTCCCACCAGTACCACATTTAAAACTGAAAGATTTGGCAATTACTTCTTATATCCACCATTTATTATTTCAGTTTTTTCAGCATTTAGCATAGTGACATTTTTGTCCATCGAATCATTAATATCAGCAACACATTGAGATTTTATTTAGCTTTGAAAGGTTGTTGGGTTTTGCTGATATTTAGAGCTGGATATTGTCTGCATAGCAATGGACAATAACGCCATGCCGGCTAATAAATTTGCAGAGTGGCAGCATGTATTGAAAATAGAATGGGTGCAAGAACAGATCCTTGCAGAACTCCATACTCTATTGCTATTTTATCTGATGAGTCTCCGTTTACATTTACAAACTGATTCCGGACAGACAAGTAAGACAGGTTCAAACCCTCTTTACTTCTTTAGAATAATATTTCTGCGTATTAACCATTAGTTTCATTAGCTTATCCACTTCAAAAGGCAAGGACTTTTGGGGCAAAAAGATTCCAGTTTTGAGTTTAAAACCTGGAAACCTCCTTTGGACAGGTTACCTATTATATTATCACATTAGCCAAACATGCTAGGCATATGAAATGTAATTGTAATCTATTGAAGGAGAAAGTAAAATGTTGCATGAGAAAGCTAGGCTGATCTTTGTTGGAGGGATGGTAGATCCAAAAATGTAAATTAATTTTGCCCATTCAAATGCATTTGCTCTTTTAACCTATAATACGTATAAAAATTCTACAATTGCATTTAACATCATAAACACCCGCTGTACGCACAACATACAGGATTGAGCTCCACCAGATTTAACTGGGTTAAGAAATCATTTTTGTCTTCTTCTTGTTCTCCAGCCTGACCTTCACCAGTCCCTCTACATCACCATGAACAGGAACACTCACCTGGCATGAACCAGGAGGGGACTAAGAATTATGTTCATATTTTTCTTTCTCAACCTCGCTCTCTTTCTCATCTGCTGTCTCTTGCTTGTTCTCCCTCTGCTTGTCAATTGGCTTTTACTTGTGAGAGAGTAATTGTTGCCATGTTAATATTTTAGACTGACATTGATGTGACAGGAATGGCTGTGAGCAGGATGGTGAATATCAAAAGATTTCAGAACACAAAAGCATCAGTCATCCTCCACCATTCATCGGTAGCTTCAGACATGAGAAAGTTTTCCCCAGACACTATAAGTTTAGAGAGGAGGAGCTCATTTGCAGTTTGTTTTGTTACTTGCTTATCATTTATAACATTTTTAAATTACTGAATGCAGGCACACAATTTGGAAATCGCTTTTTTATAGGCACTGTTCATTTAAGCTTGTTTAATCTTTTTGTAAATCCATACATAGGAAAGGCTATTTAGGACCGCCACTAGGTATCTTTGGAATTTATTAAAGTTTGAAATTATCTAAAGGGTTGGAACCTTCTTGTTAAGCTTAATGATCGTTCAACTATTTCTGGATCGGCTGTGTATTTCTGGAATTTCTGCTGAATCTTGTGTCAGGGTTCATGAAATCACGAGCAGTAATTAACACTTTACAACCTGCTCCCAACTCTTACATAGAAACGCCTTGTCTACATAGTTTTGTTTGTTGTGTGTTTGTTCTTGTTCAATACTTTTTAAATTCAGGTTCCGCCCACCCTTTCAGGGTCTCCACAGCAGAATGAACCACCAACTCCTCTGGCACATGTTTTATGCGGCGGATGCCCTTCCAGCCGTGAGATGACCATGCTACCCACTACGCCACCTTGACGCTGCTGAGCAGAATGTCAGACTCAATTACACCCGATGGTGTCATCATGACAACACCAATCAGAACCCTCCAAAGGCATTTGGATAAAAGTCTCCATGTACCATCATCGAGTATATCTGATCAAGACCCCACTCTGTTGTGTTCTATGAGGGTTTTGTTAAATGCTAATGTGTTGTAAGAAGTCACACTGTCAGTAGTTTGGGGTAGCTGGTTATCTGAAAACATTGGCTGGATGTGTGTCTCTAAACCCCCAAATCTGTAATGAGTTTAGAATAGATTAGAGGTATAACAGTAATTCACTGAAAATTGTGTTTATCCTTATGATAGTTTAGAGATTTTTTTTTCGTATTCCATTTTTGCATGAATCAAGTGGAGGCACTCTCTCTAGGTTGGTTGGGGTTTTGTTTTATTTATTCATGTTGGTTTGTTCACTGTAAATAGTTTTTAAATAAATCCCTTTGTTTGGCAATTTCAATGTGCTGTTTCTCTTTTGGTTTCTCCACTCCTTTAAACAGTGCTTAATTTTTTGCAAACCACAATTGTATGATCGCAAGAAAATCAATCCGATTTGAAATCCTGCTTGCTCCTTGTGAGGACATCAATATGTTGAAGCAGCGCTACAAACAGATTACACACCACATCTCACTCTGAGCATGCTCAAACACATCATTTCAGCCATTTCCTTGTCAAAGACATTTTTACCTTTTTATTTTAATAGTTTCTGCACAGAGAGTTGCATAAATTGCCAAGGCAGCTCGTTTGATTCTGATGAGAATTCTCAAGTGAGTAACATGCATTCTTTGAAGGTACAGTCATGTATACAAGTCATGTATACACTTTCCAGCCACACCAAGTTTAGTTTGGTGCCTAAACAATGCATAATTTGCATTAATTTACTATATGGTATTAAACGCTAAAGTATAGATTATAGAGTGTTTAAAAATTACTGTAACAACAACCTTAAAGAGGAAATAACAACCATGCTTTTTCTGCTACACTCTTAGTACCTTTATTGTGCTATCCCATTTATCTTTTTTATCTGTCTTTAATGTGGGATATTTTATAAAAGAAAGATTGTATGCTGCTATTATACAATAGATATAAACAAAACAAGCTTAATTAAAGTTTGAATGAAAATTACACCCAGCCATACATACATGATCCAGAATTCAATCCAGAATCCATCCATCCATTTTCTTGTCGGCTTTCTTCCCTTTCGGGGGCGCCACAGCGGAATGAACCCCCAACTCTTTTGGCATATGTTTTACGTGGTGGATGCCCTTCCAGCCACAAAATGAATCACAGCTCCAGAAATCACACAGGATGTGCCTGTATGGTAAGTAACTTTTGTTCAGTGTTTATTGCTAAAGTTTTGAGAGTGTTAAAAGGTGCTCAATGAGTATAAGCTGTAATCTCCTTCAAGATCAGCTGAATAGTTCCTTGAGATTTTTTTTTATACAAAGAGTTAAACTCTTATTGCATAATACAAAAATGTAGTGATTGGAAGTTTCTTTCATTTTGGTGACTCGGTTCTTTTGCTTTCTTTCACTCAACAGAACTACTCTTTGAATGATTCGTTCTTTTCCTTCATCTGTAAATAATTATTTCCTTAATTCCCTAACAAGATTACTTTCAAATAGTTATGACAAGTTAGCTTACCTGTGTGTTTTGATTGTCAACATGCACTAGAAAAACCTCTTCTGATACTTCCAAAACATAACTTTCTTCATAACAAAACATCTATAGCTACTAATTCCTTAACCCAGGGTACAACCATAAGTTAGGCTTCTCATTCATAAATCTTTAGGAGTTTTACAAATTAATAAACCCCACTATTGACTGAAACCCTTTCTGCAATTTCAGAGCTTGTCAGGGCCAGCATGGGCTTATCCTAAGCCCCCAAACCAATACGAAGCACTGACTTAAATTACATAACTACATAAGTTAAATCGTATGTTCTTAATAAATACATACTTTCCTCTTCTCTGTATGTGGACACTTAATGTGTCAGAATAAGATTTAAGAAAGATTTAATTAAACATAGAACAGTCCGTTTTCAGAGATGATTACACTGGTTACTCCACAGAGACTGCCCAGGCCCAACATCAGATTTATAACTTTGGTCATAGGCTGGTGATAGTTCACCTCTAAACCTCTAAAGTTAATAAACCTGTGAAGTTAATAAAAACTAAAGGACCTGTCCTTTGGAGGGCATAAATTAGCGTGCACGGAGAATTTCCTCCTTTTTTTCCTACTTTCTTCCTTCTATAAGCACGTGTAGAGCTTTCAGCTTTAGTAGAGTATGATTTCAGTGTTTGTTAAATGAGAAGCGTTAAAAAAAAGTTACCGTCGTGCTGTTGTTCTCCAACCCTGCCTCTGGAGTGATTTTTACAAGAGAGAGTTGATATTTCACTGTATCACTTCCCAGTAACCAAAAACAGGTCCAGAAAGGCGGGACATAGGTGTAATGAAGACATCTTATTGGCTGAATGTTTAAATGTACTCATATGCTAGCGAATAGATAGTGATGCTGTTTATCAGGTATTCCGATGAATGCTGCTTTGGCTTGAAGGTTCAGATAGCACAAGATATTTAGGAAAAACTATAAAACAATAATATTTGAAAGCTTGAACATGACCATGAACATTTTCATTTCAGCGTAACATTTGTTTTAGGGCACTGAAAACAAAAGACAACAGAGACACAACCTTGTCCCCACCTTTTATTTGAACCTCTTCAGAAAAAAGGTGCAGATTTGAAGGGTTTCAGGTCAGGAGAATGACACCAGCACTTCTCTCTCCCTGTGGAGATCTAGATTGCGCTGTTAGTGACAGACAGGTTTTACAGCCTAGTGTGAAAAATCAATGCCATTGAATCCTCACAGCAGGTGTACCCAAGCCCCTACAGATTTAGTGAGGAGAAACACAATTACCTCTTAGTAATGGTGGACTGAAGAGAGATAAAGCCTGCATGCTTGGCCCTGGGGGAGGTGGCACCATCACAGGCCGGGTCTAAACATGTAAGTTTTTCTCTCAATCTCAGAAAATAGATACAATGAACCTTTGAGGCTAAGCTATCATTAAATGAATATGTAATCTACACATCAATATGTAATCTCACCTTACTGGTGAGAATTGGACCCAACATGTTGAATTGGTTCCAACATGGTTGGAACATGTTGAATACATTTCTGGTCCGAGTCAGACAAGTTTACTGCCTATAAGTAGTTTGCTTGAGATGGCAAAGTTTTTTTAGTTCAACTTTCTTTTTCAATTTCTGCTAAAACTAACCAAAAATCCCATATAGGAAAAACTTCAGTTGCACGACACCTGCTTCGCTCATACTACTAGCAAAGATATCGGAAAGTCCAGAAATGATCCTGATATCTAAAATGCTTAAAAAAAAACATCAAATTTTATTTCTGTAAGGCAGCTTCGCTCACATTGCAAGTGTAGGATAACTGAAAGTGGTGCAGATGTGACCCACCAAGGTAAGCCAGTAAGAATTGGTGGCCGAGTGAGATAATGCATACAGACCCCTGTGTAAAAGCACCTTAAACACCCAAAATGGCCAAGTATTAATGCCTCTTAATAGGGTTGCCACCTTTTTTTTTGTTGTCAAATAAGAATTGCCAGGTTGAGGTAAAGGACAAATGAGGGCTAGAATGTTTACTTATAAATGTCTGCTGAACAAATAACATTTTTGGGTTAGATGCTTAAATTAGGTGCATTTTTAGAACAAAATGGTGTATCCTAGACAGTAAGTGGTGAAAAATGTGGTGAAGATTACAAATTACAAATTGGTTTTAGTATTTTCAAGATCCAAGTTTGTGAATTTTCACATTTAATAGAGAGGTGCAAGTTATGAGTAAAATTTTAAAAATAAAATAGGATGCCCATTCATTTACAGATATAATTAATAGAGATTAGTGATTATTGTATGTACATCACTACAATTATGAAAACAATGATAAAACCAGATTGAAGACTCTTCACTCTTATTTCTATGTCAGCCTCAGAAAAAGCTAACAAAGATGGCTGCTCTATTAACATGACAAATGTTAATATAATGTAATAAACAAATCTAACCTCAGAATAATCATCTCTCTCCTCTTTCTGTCACGAGCCTACTCGCTGTCTCTCTCTTACCTGGTAGTTTTCCACTACACCTGAGTTCGATTTGTAGCCACGCCCCCTGGCTCTCCCGCTGAGTACCACCGCACCTGAAGCTTATCCTAATTAACTCTTCTCCCTACATAAGCGCCTGTTTTCAGACGGTCGGTGTCAGATCGTCTGCGAACCTGCAGCACGCTGAGGCAAGCTTTTGTGACTTCTGGCTCTTTCTCCTGTTTGATACTTGCTCCCTACCTGTCTGTTTCTCTGTTCCCGCTGCTTGTTGTTTGTCTTCAGGACCTGAATGCCTGTTGATGACACGGACCATCTTGACCACGCTCAACTCTCCTGCCCTGATAAAATTAACTGTATACCACTCCGCTCTGATCGTCAACCCCGGCTACCCGACCTGCCGCCAGCTCCTGACTACGCTCTGCTATCCTGCCCCGGCTCATCGATCTGCTACCCGGTCAAGACCCTGAGGGCTTCGTCTCCCGGCAGCGCCACGAGCCGCAGCCCGCTGGGCATTGAAGTCTGCTCCGTTTCCCCTTGTCCCCATTCACTTAATAAAGAATCTCTGTTAAAACGTGACGCTCTTGGGTCCTCGTCTGTCTTGTGCCTGACACTTTCTATTTCTCTGAATCTGCTTTGGTGCTGGTGTTTCAGTTCTGAAGACCTTGCAGGCTTCAGCAATCCTGGAAGCAAGAGAGGCACACATACCAGTAATTCCCTATGTTCCATCCTTCTCTGCCTCTGATAGGCTGAATCACAAGAAAATATTTTTAAAAGAACCAGTTATTCAGGGTAGAACTTTTGATTTAAAGAAGTAGTTTCCATCAAAGCAGTTTGGGAAATGCTGGATTTGATTGGTAGCTTTAAAATACAAGAAAAAAATGCATCATTTTGTATTGTTTTTTTTAAATGGAAGGCTTTATTAAAATACAGAATGATGCAGTATGTTATGGGAAAGGTGACAATCCCTTGCGATTGAGACAGAGAAGCTAATAGCATAACATTGCCAGACAGGCCCTCATTGAACCAAAGTATCAACCTTTGCAACCACAGTGCATGTGAGAAATATTGTTACTCACAGGTCACCCATTCCAACGAAAAGAGCCATATTTTCTTCTGATAATAACAACATACTAGTTTGTCCCAGCTGACAAAAAACAATCTCTTTTTGATTTGTGACTAGCCTGGAACTTCAACATTACTATCGAAATAGGGTTTTACAAATTTAACCCTAAAATGATATAAAAAGCTCCTGCAAAATATCCTCTGTTTAAATAGTAATAATTATAATAATCACGCAAAAATGCAGTCCACTCCTAATACTAAATGACAATTTAAATTTTTTTCAATTATTATAAATAAAATGTTAGAGGTCCATGCATTTTTACATGATTTTACTAAATAGATTGGTGATATTCTATATTACATTACACTTTTCATACACTCTTTTCATAATCTGAAGAAGATACACATCCATTGGGATGTTGACTAAACAAATGCACTAGGAATACGTTAATCATGAAGATTGTCAGAGAGTGAAAAGGATTTCCATCTTTGTTCAATCGTCTCTTAGGAACCTCTATAGTTCACGGACAGTTGGAGGACAGAGCGTAAGCATGCCTCAGCTTTATGAGAATGTAATGTTCTTTTTGATATTTCTATGGCAAGCAATAAAATACATCTGCTGCTGTATGCAATGGTTATTAATCTGGCACGAGTTTTACATGGGCACAGATTCATGTTCTGTAGCTGGTTTAATATTACACTTCTAATGAGTCTTTTATGTCCAAAAATGTAGACAACATTGATTTTTACTATATGAAAGTAAGCGGGGTATAAAAAGTGGCAGATTCTTGAGTATTCGAGTCATGTCATGCATTTCAATTAATGGACAGAAATAAGCCAGATATTTGTCTGAACTTTTAATCTGCAATACATCAGAATTAAATAAGAATATAACTTACAGCCATTGGTAAAATATTTTAGCTTATAATGCTTCCTGTGTGTGAAAAGTAAGGATATTTAAAACAATAGAATGCTTTACAAATGCATTGACTAGCATATGACCTTGAGTGACATCTCGTTTCTAATCCATAGGGTTGAATATGACACCAGCCACCCTCTGCAGTTATAACAGCTTGTTGTTGGTTTTCACAATTTTATGTACTTTAAATAGTACATAACCCGGTGTCTAAAAATGGATTGATACATCACATATAGCATTAGATTTGTATCATTCAAAAAGGGGTGTGGTGGAAGCATGGTTTTGAAAGCAGAACAGGGGTAAAAGGTTAATTTTGGGGAAAGTGAAAATATTCAGGAAGTTGCTAACAATCCAAATTGTATTTTGAAAGTTTTAAAAGGTGCAGCGCTAGTCTAGAGGACTCCAATGTTTATTCTGTGTGCATTGGAAAAACTCGGAATATGGGACCTTTATCTTTCAGATACAGGTTTAGCTTCCACCTCTTTGTAGGTTAACAAATCTCAGATTTAACCCCATTTGTCTCATTTTTTTTAATTGTGTAATGGTAAGTCTAGTAAACGTTAAAGAAACAATGCTTCATTTGTTACAAAGTAAACAAATATTATTTCTGTGTCAGTTTAAATAGAAACAAAACTTTGAATGACAACGAAGACTCCAGGTATAGAGTTAAATGAGCAAGTTATTGAAACTAGCCGATTTAAAAGAGAACAGTTTTTTGTCTGTACATGAAAAATATAAGTGAATTGTGCCTTATAAGTAAAGTCATTTGCTACTTTTCGAGCCATGTGTCTTTGATTCAATGTAAGGCATTATCCAATAGGACCTGATTTTTTCCTGAAACCTCAACTATTTTTTCCCATGCAGAAAGCACAGGCAGAGTAAGGAAACACTTAATCTTTCCCACTACTCTGAACTGTTTGCCTTAGTAGTCTTGAGAGAAAGTTATTGATTTGTCAGGGAGTGTAAAAGAGATCGATTAGACCAGTCATCTCCTCCGAAGGTGATCCAAGGTGACACCTCACACGGCTACAAAAATTTAACAACAGCCTACACTGAGAGAAGGAAAAGCATTAGAAATACATCATAACTGAAATAAAACACAATGGCAGCTTTTTTGAAAAGAAAAAACTATTTTATCTGTAAAATTGCAAAAGTAATGTTTAATATTGGTTCACTTAATGGATAGCTGAAACACAGAATAAGGGCAAGTTATAAAAACTTCATTTTGTTGCTAAAATATCAACTTTTTACAATTAGGGAAATCATGTATCAAATAAAACCTCACTTTTAATTTTTATTGCAGAAACACGCTACACATAATTAAAGTGTTTAACTGAAGACCATAAGAAAAGAGTGGCGAGATAAAAAAAGACTAAAAAATAAGCCTTTGAATCTACAAGTGCTGCGGATAAATGTAGGATATCATTAAAAGTTGATTTATTTCAGTAATTCTGTAAAAAAACCCTAATCTTATATATAGTCATGATTTATTATACAAAGACTGATACATTTAAAGTGTTTATTGCTTTTAATTTTGATGAGTATAAATGTAAACTAATAAAACATAAAATTTACTATCTCAGAAAATGTGAATATTAATAGTGTTCAATATTACCTGCTTTGATTCTTAACACCTGCAAAGGCCTTTACATTAACTCTCAGTCTAGTTTTGTGGGCAACGTGAACATGGAGAAGACAGCTGACTTGATGAAGACAATGATTGACTCTTTGCACAAGGAGGGCAAACCATAAAATTTAATTGCATAGGCTAGTTGTTAACAGAACTCTTTGTCCAAGTAATTATTTGGCAGGTGTGCAAGCAATAGGGAGAACCACCAATCACAAAAATGCAAGATATGAGTTTCAGCTGTAACATTTCTAGTGTCAAGCCACAAAAAAACTCGAGAAAACATCTCGCTTCATACTGATTTAATTGTCAACGGTACTTAGCATCTGCTAACAGTAACAAAATGACCAGTACCAACTGGTTTAAGGTCCATGGTTTTCTTGTTCTAGATTGGCCAGTAAACATTAGCCCAATGGAAATTCTATATGAAAAGGAAGTCATGAAGGCAACTATCAGAGCGTTCAAGTCTCCCATAAAATGTGAACTGTTTCAGAACCGTTTCTGAATATTACAAACTCATCTCTATCGCTAGGTTACATTCCTAAACAGCTCAAAAATGCAGTAATTAAACCACTAATCAAGAAAACGCACCTGAATCCTACTGAGTTATCCAACTATAGGCCAATCTCAACTTCTGTTCTTGTCAAAAATATTGTAGAAAGTTGTAATAGCACAGATCAGCTCCTTCTTACAGAAGAGCAACGTTTATGAAGATCTTTAATTTGGATTCAGGGCACATCACAGTACAGAGACTGCACTTTTAAAAATTAAAAAATTTCTCCTCGAGTGACTAGAGAACGATGCAGGCATCCAGGGCCAGGCTCTAAGATGGTTTAACTCGTACCTCTCTGACCGGAGTCAGTTTGTTCAAGTATTGGAAACTCAACACAATAGCAGTAGAGTATGGAATTTCTCAAGAATCTGTTCTGGTATTCTCCCATCCTATTCTCAATCTAAATGCTGCCCCTTGGCAAAATTATTAGAAGACATAGGGTTGATTTCCATTGCTATGCAGATGACACCCACCTCTATATCTCAGCAAAACATAACAACCTTTCAAAGCTAAAAAAAGATCTCAGAATGTGTTACTGATATCAATGACTGGATGAATGAAAATTTTCTTTATGCTAAATCCTGATAAAACAAAATAATTACTTATTGGCTCTAAAAAGAATTGCCCAGTTTTAAATATGGAGCTGGGGGACACACTTTTCATTTCTCCATTACAGTTAAAAATCTTGGCTATATTATAGATAGTAAACTGACATTTAAGAACCATATCTCTTTTGTTATTAAGGCCGCCTTCTTTCACCTCATAAACATTGCTAAAGTACAGAACATCATGTCTGTTGTAGATGCAGAAAAATTAGTTCATGCTTTCATGAACTTCAGAATGGATTATTGAAAAGCTCTGTTAGCCGCTGCTTAGCCGCTGTGTTACATAAATAACAGGTAGTCCAGAACACAGCAGCAAGAGTTCTCACAATAACAAAGAAATATGATAACATTACACCGGTTCTGTTGTAGGGAAGACTGCGGACCTGGACTAAACTGCTCCTGGATAAAAGAACATTTATTCACCAATTCAGTCCTGAATTTACCATTAAACATTGTGCCATGGAAACACAAACCAGAGAGAACGTGTGACCTCGCTCCTTTACCAAACAATGGAAGTCTGACAAAGTAATGGGACAACCCTCGGACATGTGTTGAGTGGATCACGGAATGGATCATGTGAACTCCTTGTGAGCTTCTTTGAAATCAATCAATACAAGGAAGCTTTATAAAGAAGCTATATTAATCAAATATTTCTATATCTTTGTGAGTATAATTAATTGTGTACCATTGAAATACTTCCTTGTAACGTTATGATTACAGACGTTAGGACGCTACATGAATGGATGAAAGAAAATGAATGATGAAATACTTCATGAATGAATGAATTAAATATTTCATCTATCTTTTATATTAAGTCAGTCATGTTTGGTCTTTATCAAGCCTGATTCAAATGTATACATGGTGTAATAGAAATTTACATTCATTATAATGGGTGTTGATAATTATCTATTTTGGCATTTTAAAATGATATTGAATGTATGTAAACAGTCTCAGCCTGGGAGGGAGGCGACTGGGTGAGTGGGTGGAGTCTGCACAGGTGGAGCGTGCAGCGATGGGTCTGTCCCCTAGGGAGAGCTTAAATTCGCGCGCGCGGAGACTTCGGGTCCTCTTTTTCCCCCGCGTTTCTTCCTTCTGGACTTTACCTGTATCTTTTCGTAGTCTTTCTTTAGAGCACCATTTCAGGTTTTGTTATAAAATAAAGTTGCCGCTGTTGCTGTTGTTCTATACCCTGCCTCCGGAGTGATTTTCTTCGAGAGAGAGTTTAATATTCTACGACAATGGTATTTTATGATTTTGGTATGATGTAACTTTTAGCCTTACTTAAGTAACTCAGGGAGATTTTATGGTTAAAAGCCATTCCCTAGAACCATCTGGAAGGGGTCAAAGGTGCTCCAGTCACATACTCTCTGTACACACAGATAGCCCTGTTCTTTAAAAGCAGCTCTTGTCTTCTCTGTCTTTTCATCGCTCTTACTTGCTCTGTTCACTCTGCTCTCCTCTCAAAAGTTGGTCATGCAGCTCCTCAAGACCTCGTTGTCTTATTCTCTCCATGGGCGCATACAGCAGGAAAGAACTCTAATATGGGGCCATAGGGCCTAACCATGCGCTCTTAAAGGCAAAGCTTGAAGATGAACCTATGAGCATCTTAGGACTCGGAATCTTATTCTCATCAAATACTATGATCCCGATCTGAGCACAAACGCTCGCTCTGATGCAAATGTAGCGGGACCGACCCACATACATTTCCAATTTTCACAGAACACCCCTAATGAGGTCGTCACTCATTTTAAAAGAGAAAGGAAGAACAGGAAACCAGGGTCACATACAAAAATATTTATTACGTTTATTTTACATTCAGTTAAACACACTCATGATAAAAGTTAGAACCTAAGGACCGGTCCGGCTCTGAAACAGAGGGCTGTTATAGATCATACATGAAAAACAATGCATAAATCTTAAAGGAATAAACTACAAAATAAGAATCTTTTCAAAGGATCAACACAGAAAAACCAACAACTTAACCAAAATGCCTACAGATAATAAACAAAAGAAAAAAAAAACCCTAACTACATATAAATGTACTCTCTATAACACCGATGAACAGCCATACAATTTCCGGAGCTCCACTCCGAATCACACCGCACACACACACGCACATACACATTCAGGAGAGCTAATGGACCACACTGGGACCTCTAATACTGCTATTGTCATGTGTAAAGTTACTCACCACAGTGCTCTCACATCACATTCACTGCAAGGTGGGTTATACTCGCATCACTCACAGCAAACCTCCACCACACGTGCTCGCAAGGTTAGGTCCCAGCGGCCATCTCCTTCCTCCTGAAATATACATTCAGTCACCACTCAAGACGCACACGGGTCCCTCGCAGTTCGCTCATATAAAAACATTCCATGCACCGTATGCTCAGAGACACACACGCAACGCGGTAACCCCAGATTTCCCCTTCGGACTGGGTAGATTTAGGTCACTAATTTTGGTTCCCCACTACAGCCTTGATGAACAGTGGGGAAATAGTTTGTGCCTCCTTCGCTTCCCGAGGAAGCTGATGTTCCGCGCTGATCCCTACGGAGCGATCCGCCGTCACGCCAGGCGATCGCCTCCGCGCGCCGCTGGTGTCGTGAACAACAGCCCGTCAGAGAAAATGTCGCCTCCGGGGATATGTGCGGATGCCGGGTACCAGTAAACGAATTTTCAAAGAGAGAGAGAGAATCCTGGACACACACACCCTACAATCACTTAAATGCAATTCCTCACGGCACTCTACACCACTGCATTAAGGTTGGTTACTCACCAGACGCCCAGATGATCCCTGTCGCCTTCCCCTAAAGGGTTAATATGCCGGCAGCTGATTTCTATAGTGACGCAAACCTGCACGTACATATTCCCACGTTCAACCTAATGCAACAGCCAATGGGATCGCACCCCAGCAACAGCTCATCCTTACCAAAAGCTATGCAGTCACCAAACACAGACGTGCGCAGTCCCGGAACAAGCTCACCTCTCCGGAAGTGCAACCAGCTGACACTTTGCCGGGGCAGATGGGACTCTTATACACTACCGCCCCCAATCGGAGAGAGGGTGCAATAACCTGACAAATATAGAGGTAATATACCCCAATCGGAGAGAGGGTGCAATTAACCTGACACACCCTCCCATCACAATCCACCCCAACTTCGGAACCGGCGCCCCACGGTAAAGCTCCACCTTAACCTCTGCCTAGTTACACCCCCAGGGTCGAAAACACACATCTGCCCTTGCTCCTTGGGATGACGCCCCCATCCTTACTGCCCTGGGGAGATGATGCACGTTAGAGTGCTGTCCCAACGTACTTCGGGTAGATCTCCTAGCCTCATTAACAGCTGGGACCCGACCTTCCTCCGAAGCATACTCTCCCTCTGGGGTCCCCTCAACAGGGGGAGGTAGTCTACCTTCTTCAACTTGAAAAGACCTAGGAAGGGTACCCTGAGGACTAGTTGGTCTTTCCGGGACCAGCAAAAATAAATCTTCAACCTCCTCAGATGGCAGAGAATAATTCTCTTCTGCGGCGAGGTCCTCTTCAGGGACCTGGGGAACCGGGTGGTTAATAACCGGTTTCAATAGTGCACGATGCACCTGCTTAAGCTGGCCCCTGTTCAAGCTAGGTGCAATTGTATACACAGATCCCCCGGGCTTAGGGGCCCTAATCACAACGTAGGTCACTGAGCTCCACATGTCTTGGATCTTGTGCCTGCCCCTGGCGTTATAATTACGGAGGTACACTACCTGGCCCTCCACAAGTGGAATTTCCTTAACCTGCTGGTCATGCCTCTCTTTACGGCGTGCAGCCATATCCTTCATGCGTTCCCTTGCTCCCTCAAATGCCACTTGCAACCTATTTTGGTGTTCTACCATCCAACGCTGGACCGTCCCCCCACAGGCGCTTCCACTCTACCCAGCAGGAAGTCTACGGGTAACCGAGGCTCCTGTCCAAACATTAAAAAATAGGGTGACTCTCCCGTTGACTGGTGAGCAGTGGTATTGTAGGAGTACAGTACCTGGGGAAGACACGATGGCCACTCGCCTTTCATAGACACAGGAAGTGTCCGCAGCAAGTTGTGTCAGGGTACGGTTGAACCTCTCGCATTGGCCGTTTCCCTCTGGGATGACTTGGGTCGTCCGGGACTTCTTTCTACCCCATACAGTCTACAGAGCTGAGTATCAAAGCCGAGTTCAAAATTGCGGCACTTGATCCGAATGAAGGCGGACAGGTACACCAAACTTGTAGAACCACTCATTAACTAGGACTCTAGCAAACCGTCTCAGATCGCTGGTCTCTGGTGGGGCACAGCCAGGGTATACCTTGGAGAAGACGTCAGTAAGCACCAACACATTCCTCCAGACCTGCATTAGAGGGTTCCAGAATGGTGAAATCCATGGCACAATCTCATTTGGCTTGAAGCTAGTAAGGGTCCCATGAAATTTGCTGGTGCTACCACCCGAGTGTCTTTGGCCTGCTGGCATCGACCACACCTCCTGGCCACAATTGGGCAATGTCCGCCTGCCATCCCAGGCCAATAACAGCGCTGGCGTACCAGTTGGGTTGTGCGCTCCACCCCCTGGTGGCCATGATGCTGATAGAAGCTGCGTAAGCACTTCTTCCTTTATATCGTGGCGGGTAAAACAAGCTGGAGTAGCTCCTCACCCCCATCTGGGCGAAACACGCTTCTATAAAGCAAGCCATTTTGCTCCACCAGGTTCTTTCCACTGCCGGAGCAGGACTTGGGCACCTTTTGAGAGCTTTTCGCTCAGCGGCCCTGGGGTAGATCCCACGCGCCCAGAATGGAAGAAATGCACCAATGACTGCGTCCTGCTTCCTGCAACTCCACCACTCATTTCCAGGTACATCTGTAAAGAGGGTTGATCTGATTACTTGCGCCTGAGCCAGGTCAGCCCCTTGCCGGAAAACCTCAGGTACTGCTTAACCCACCGGCTGAACGGACACCTGTTCCCCGGGGATGTGGCTGTCTGGAAAGGGCATCCGAATTCCTATTGCTCCTACCCGACCGGTATTTACACTGGAAGTCAAAGGAACTAGCTGCGCCGCCAGCGTTGCTCCATTGCTCCTAATTTCGCGCCGTACCCAAGTAGCTCAAGTGGGTTATTATCGGTGATACGACACAGCGATGTCCTAGGAGATAATCTCTAAATTTCTCGGTCATTGCCCATTTTAGGGCTAGAAACTCTAAAACGCATGGAGCTATACGTAGACGTATTACGCTCGGTTGGCGGAGGCTACGGCTAGCGTATGCGATGGGCCGGACAACTCCGTGCTGTTCTTGAGACAGTACTGCCCCTAGTCCGCCATGGCTGGCATCCACCTCTAACACAAAAGGTAAAGTAAAATCAGCGTAGCCAGCAGCAGGAGCCGAACAGAGCCTGGCTTTAAGGCCATCAAAGCTCTGCTGACCACTCTGCTGTCCAGGCTTCAGTGAAACTACCCGCGGTTTGCCTGGTTCGTCTCTGGCTTGCCATTGCTGCTACCAGCCGGTGGAGGGGGCCTGCTAATTTGGCAAAGCCTCCACGAAACGCCGATAGTAGCTGGCAAATCCCAAAAACGACCTCAGCTCCGCAGCATTTTCGGACGAGGCCAAGATGAGACTGCCTCTATCTTACCTGGGTCTGTGGCCACCCCCTTGGCCGATATCACATGACCCAGATACTGGACTTCCTGTTGGAAGAACACACATTTAGCCAATTTTGCCTTCAATCCCTCTTGTTGCAACCTACTCAAAACGACCTCCAGACGAACCAAGTGCTGATCTACTGATGACGAGAAAACTACTATATCATCCAGATATAGCAGTAGGGATTGGCCCTGTTGATCGCCGTATATGCGCTCCATGAGCCTCTGAAAGGTGCTGGGGGCGTTGCACAAGCCAAATGCCATCCTGTTCCATTCAAAAGTCCGAATGGAGTACAGAAGGCTGTTTTCGGTCGATCAGCTTCAGTCACCGGCACCTGTTGTAGCCGCTAGCTAGATCTAACGTCGAGAACCACTGTGCCCCGGTTAGAGAGTCCAGTGTCTCCTCAATTCGTGGAAGTGGAAAAGCGTCCTTACGGGTTTTAGCATTTAGCTGTCTATAGTCCTACACAAAGCCGCAGACTTCCATCCTTCTTTTTGACTATCACAATCGGGGATGCAAAGGGGCTACAACTCTCCCTGATGATATGAGCCTCCAACAGTGATTTATATGGGCTTTTACAAGCTCGTATTCAGATGGCGGGATTCTACGGTACCGTTGTCGCACTGGTGTATCTTCCACGAGGGGTATGTCATGCGAAATGAGGTTGGTGCACCCCAAATCCCCTTCATGACGAGCAAACACCCCAGCAAACTTCCGCAGCAGCGAACGAACCTTATCCTGGTCAGTGCTGGCTAACACGGACAAATCAAGTCCCTCGATTTGTTGTTCTACGGAGGACGAGGGCTGGGCAAACTGGGCATTGACTTGAGCTGAGGCCACAGGCACCTCAATCACCTCTGGTGGTAGACTGATAACATCCCCCCCGTTACAGTCCCTATGACTGTTCTTGGGTACAGTACAACATCCTGGGAACTAACGTTAATAAATGGGCACGTAGACAGTACCCTGCTCTACAGGACCAAACTGTCGGGTATGAGAACAACCCTGGTGGCAGACCCTGGCTGTTGGCGGTTCAAACATAACCGATTTACCTGTGTTCAGAGCAGAGCAGGTTGCCGCTACCAGCCTCAATGCCCGCCTGGAAACACGGCAAACAAACCGTCTCCTCTCGCTCTGACTTCGCCTACGAAACGACAGCTGGAGTCAAGTCACCTGATGACAATACTGGAGTGCCGAACAAAGGGTGTGGGAGCTTGGGAGACATCCGGCAACTCAAACAACTTTGAACCATACTGGCCAAACAGGTCCCGGTAGCAGCGACTCAAGATGTTCATGCCAAGAACACCAGGCACCCGAGTACACATACCACCAGGGGGATCTCTAACTACTAATACCCCACACATCCCCACCAGTCGCCACACATCTCTACTTCGAGCTCTACATACCCCAAATAAGGAATGTCCAAGCCATTTGCTGCTCGCAGCTGCAGCCACTGGCATGGTTTAGGTTGGTCCTGACCCCACCTATCACGTTTTCCTTGAAACAGCTCTCCGTAATTGTGGATACCATCGACCCTGTGTCGACCAAGCAGGTAACTGCCACCCCTCCCATCTGGACAACCAGTTGTGGCAATTTGACAGCAACTGTACCGACTCCCTAGCACTATTCCAGCCCCTTAACTCCCCACCCAAGCTGTGGGCTTGCAGCCTGGTGGGAGTTAGTTTTCCGAGGACTGTCTGCGTGGTGACTGCATGTCTCCAGGTAATACATGTGCTCTGCTAGTTGCAAGCGGTGGAGCAGTCCTACGCCCCCTGCCACAATCTCTTGCAAAATGTCCAGGCTGCTGGCACCTCCTGCAGAGTAGTTGGTGTGTACGTGACGGGTATGCATGAGGTGCGGAGTATGCAATTGGGCCATGCTTTGCGTTAGCTGGTTTAACTGATTGCTGCTGCTTCAGCAACATCTCCCGTAGCTCTGCTAATTCGGTGGCCTGCGGGGAGGAATTTGGACTACTGTGTCGCTGACCTTGTACCCCAAAATAAATGCCACCTGTCGAAGGTAATGAATTACTTCTACCCCGCAAACCCCCTGGGGTTCCCTCCCGCTCCCAGCGCATCGCATCACGTCTCACTTCTAGCATCGTAGCTGCGGGTTGACGACGGATCATCTGTTTTAACTCACGGCGGAGGCTGCTATTGCTAACATTCTCCACAAACTGATCACGCAACACCATGTCAGCATTAGGAAATCCGCCAGGCCACTGGGCTGTAACTCTCCCTAACAAGCCCATGAGTGCAAGGGAAAATTCTAATAGGGTCTCTCCCTCCTGTTGCTTGCGGGAAAAGAAAGACTCTTGTAAGGCTACATATGACTCTTTGCAGTCATATAATTCCCGCAAGGCAGCATAAATTCGCTCTGGATCCCCTCTCTCCTCTCTTGTACGATGACGAATCTCCTCCCTGGCCTCCCCTTCCAGATGATCATATAAGAAAAATGCTTGATCAGCGGCTGATAGGTGGCGAAGCCGCATGCAGGCCTGTGACTCTTCCACCCACTCATTAATGCCTATACCGGAACGGCCATTAAATTTCGGACATCCGCGATCTCTTGGAACAAAGATCAAACGCTCAGCACGTGACGCAGCAGCACCTACATTTGGAATGGTCATTGTGGGTGGCTCATTTATGTCAGTCCCTCCCCCCAATACTGACGAAGGCCCAGGCATACCAGACTGACGCAAACGGTCATTATCGGCTAATAATTGTGCCACTTGTTGGCGCAACGCAGTCAGTTCGTCTTCCATGTTGGAAAAATAATTATTCAGGACTCACCCCAGTTGATTAGTCCCTGCAATGTGCAAACTATCCTCTTACTGGGGTTTTGCGGTTGTCTGTCTCTGGCACAGGAGAAAAACACAATAAGTAAAATGCTATTGAACCCTGGTCCCTGGTCTCCTTCTCACTTGAGTGACAACCCTGCCGACTACGCCAGTTTGTAGCGGGACCGACCCACATACATTTCCAATTTTCACAGAACACCCCTAATGAGGTCGTCACTCATTTTAAAAGAGAAAGGAAGAACAGGAAACCAGGGTCACATACAAAAATATTTATTACGTTTATTTTACATTCAGTTAAACACACTCATGATAAAAGTTAGAACCTAAGGACCGGTCCGGCTCTGAAACAGAGGGCTGTTATAGATCATACATGAAAAACAATGCATAAATCTTAAAGGAATAAACTACAAAATAAGAATCTTTTCAAAGGATCAACACAGAAAAACCAACAACTTAACCAAAATGCCTACAGATAATAAACAAAAAGAAAAAAAAACCCTAACTACATATAAATGTACTCTCTATAACACCGATGAACAGCCATACAATTTCCGGAGCTCCACTCCGAATCACACCGCACACACACACGCACATACACATTCAGGAGAGCTAATGGACCACACTGGGACCTCTAATACTGCTATTGTCATGTGTAAAGTTACTCACCACAGTGCTCTCACATCACATTCACTGCAAGGTGGGTTATACTCGCATCACTCACAGCAAACCTCCACCACACGTGCTCGCAAGGTTAGGTCCCAGCGGCCATCTCCTTCCTCCTGAAATATACATTCAGTCACCACTCAAGACGCACACGGGTCCCTCGCAGTTCGCTCATATAAAAACATTCCATGCACCGTATGCTCAGAGACACACACGCAACGCGGTAACCCCAGATTTCCCCTTCGGACTGGGTAGATTTAGGTCACTAATTTTGGTTCCCCACTACAGCCTTGATGAACAGTGGGGAAATAGTTTGTGCCTCCTTCGCTTCCCGAGGAAGCTGATGTTCCGCGCTGATCCCTACGGAGCGATCCGCCGTCACGCCAGGCGATCGCCTCCGCGCGCCGCTGGTGTCGTGAACAACAGCCCGTCAGAGAAAATGTCGCCTCCGGGGATATGTGCGGATGCCGGGTACCAGTAAACGAATTTTCAAAGAGAGAGAGAGAATCCTGGACACACACACCCTACAATCACTTAAATGCAATTCCTCACGGCACTCTACACCACTGCATTAAGGTTGGTTACTCACCAGACGCCCAGATGATCCCTGTCGCCTTCCCCTAAAGGGTTAATATGCCGGCAGCTGACTTTCTATAGTGACGCAAACCTGCACGTACATATTCCCACGTTCAACCTAATGCAACAGCCAATGGGATCGCACCCCAGCAACAGCTCATCCTTACCAAAAGCTATGCAGTCACCAAACACAGACGTGCGCAGTCCCGGAACAAGCTCACCTCTCCGGAAGTGCAACCAGCTGACACTTTGCCGGGGCAGATGGGACTCTTATACACTACCGCCCCCAATCGGAGAGAGGGTGCAATTAACCTGACACACCCTCCCATCACACAAACAAGGCTGGACGCCTCGCCCACTCTTTGAAACCTTTGGATCTCTTCATCAGACTTTATCTGGCATCATCTCAACACAAGGAAAGCCACAAACAGGCTCTCAATTTACTTCTGACTCCACGCAGTTCCGAACTAAAATAAGTCTTGATGAGTTTACTCTTAAACAAGCTAAAGTCTAGTTAGACGTTGGGATAATGTTACAGTCATCAACTCATACGCTGCTTTTTCTTTTGCTCTTGTGTGAATGTGTGCATGAGTGTGTTTTAGTTAATTAAGTGATTAATGTCTGTTAGTAAATAAATTGTTTGTCTCACAAATTCTCACTGGACGGGAATCAAGAAGGATTTAATGTAGTGAATCTAAACTAAGCTAAATCAATACAGGTGATTTCTCTTTTGATCGCTACTAATACTCCTTTCTAAAATTATAAAATGTAGGAATTGACATTCCTCAAATTTAGCCCCAGGTTCCTACACTGTGCTCTCTTCAGTGGCTTCCTGTACACTATCGCATTGAGTACAAGATACTACTCCTTGCATTTAAGGTGCTGAATGGCTTGACTCCGGCCTACCTGAGCAGTCTCCTATCACGATATATTCCAGCTCGCTCTCTCCGATCACAAGAAGCAGGACTACTGATTATTTCAAAGATTAGTAAATCCACCAGAAGGGGGAGGAGTGTTCTCATATAAAGCCCTGAAGCTCTGGCACAAACTCCCGGATGTTGTCTGGAGCTTTGTTACGCTCACAGAGTTAAAAACTAAATTAAATCTGTTTAATCTAGCATTCGAAAAATTGATTCCTGGAATTTGTCCAAACAAATATGGTGTCCAAACAGAAATGGCGCTATATACATACAAACTGTTGAAAAAACTATATGATTCAATGTGCCTATCTAATCCATCCTCATCATTTATCACTTATACTGCAGCTAATGCTGATCATCTGTTTGTTGTCTGTTACTTTTTTCTAACCATTGTTTTTATTTTGTTAGTTTATGTTTTGTCTTTGTTTGTTTCTTGTTTTGTTTTGTTATTTTGTTAACTTATCATTGATGGATCTTATTTATTTATTGAAATTGTCAGTATAGTCAGTTAAATAATCTATTAACGCTGCTTGTTAATTTGGGATTCACCTGAATATGTATCCTTGTGTGTTTGATCTGTTCGAGTTTGGGAGCAGCTTTGTTTTATGGTTGCACCAAGGCACTTGAAAACTGTAGGTGACGTTCACGAGTTCGCACTTGCTTGTAATTGCCTGGTATTGGCAAGCAATAGAGAAGTTTACTAGGTGAGCTGTCCAAGTGAGGAGTTCGGGACCAGGAGGGGAATCTGGGTGTAGAGAATGCCCCCCCTGAAGTGGCAAATGGGTGGAAGGAGGAATACTGGAGATTATGAGTAGACAGAACTATATGATATCATGGTCAATTAATGCTCCTCTCAAACTTTTGTTACTGGGATTATTAGCCTCATAAAGTGGGAATCGTCTGGATGAATTATTTTCCCTGCTTGAGCTAGTTTAATCAAGTAAATAACTGGTGACTCAGTCCAGCATTTGGCTTGTGACATCATCATTGGGAGAAATTTACAATGAGTTGATTACAGTTGATTACTTGATCACAGACAAGTATTGTATGACCAGTCCACTTAACAAAGAAGTATTAGTTTAAACGCTGAAAAAACAGCGACTGCTTTTAGTAACATGAAAAAATAATGATTGACTTCTAAATTGACAACATTGCTCATCTTGTCCTTTCAATACCCGTCAAACTATTTCTTCCCTTGTTTATTATCAAATTGTATTAAATTAAAAGAGCTGAGAACATTTCATATTACATAATTATCCAGCATTGCTGTTTTTAATTTTTTCAAAGGGTAACTAATTCATTCTTTTCCCATTCTCTTTCATTTCCTGTGCTGGGAATCCAGCCGGCAGCTTCTGCTTATCACCTGAGCTCTGCCAGTCGGTGGCAGTAGTTTTAGCCATGGCAATGTGGCACTGATGAGAGGAAGCTAAATGAGCCTTGCAGCAGCCTCCAAGGTGCCAGGCGTTTATGAGCTGATTTGGTGAATGACTCCAGATCCTGCGGGAGTGTCCTTGGATCGGCTTGAAAAGATGACTGACAGACTCCTCAACCATCTGTGATTAAGGAGTCTGTGGTTTTTCTTTTCTGATTCGTTTTCCTCTTGTAATTAATTGTCTTTCTGCCACTGGCTTTCTTCCTTATTACTTTCACAATTTTGTTCCAAGTTTAACTCTAGCTAAGATTTAGTGTTTAAAGCTCGTTTGGGCTTTTGCACCGAGATAACCAAACAGATGGCCCACTCAAGTCTGCATGGAAACCATACGTGTTCCTTTTCCTCTGTCTGCTCTTTTTGGAAGGTTGAATGAGGGAGTGAATATCATATTTTAAAACTGGCAAAAGCTTAAGCCAGGAGACCAAGAGAATTTTTGTCTGACATTTTACATGAGTAGCTGCGCATAATACACTACAATAAACTACTGCAAATGCTTTTTATTACACAGAATTATAGTATAACACAACATCAGGCAGACATATATCCTCAGTAGAACCAAATAAAGATGCAAACAAACAATGTTGATATGTAAACTATATGTTCATTAGTAGTTTTCTGCTGTAAATTATTGTTTAAGTGCTTTCTGAATCATTACGTTTTTTCAGTACAGCTCACTGTTTTGCCTGATACAATGGGCTAGAAACAACCTTTATAAGCTTTTTGTTGCTCAAATGGTTTAATCTACAATATTACACTCGTGCTGAAATCACATGTATAAAATTTTGCTTATTTTTTTTTTGAGCACCAAAGTGAGTAATTCAACATGCTTAGTGTGGGAATAAAAAACTCCCACAATGTGTGCATGACTCTTTTGATCCATAAAAAGTAATTAAAGTTAAAGCTTTTACCCTTAGACAATCTAAGATCATCTATTGGTTGTTGGCTGTTACTGTTAATGCGTGATTGGCTGCTTCCACTGTCACTTTGAGTGACATGCACCTGCAAGCGGAAATTATGCCACACATCACATTTACTTCAGGAGTTCACCACACAATTAGTTTACTGACAAGTTGCTAGCTTTTTAGATTTTATTTCACTTAAGTCACATTAGCTTAACAGATTTTAAAAGCTAGCATTTCATTTACATTAACATCTCTGTGTTTAGTAAACAGAGTTTTCAAGTGGAACTCAAAGAAACACTTAACAACTTCTTTTCAAATTATTTCAAACACCTGAAACTCACAGAAGAGGTGTCTGAAACCTTTCCTCATAATCAGCAGCATTAACGCTTACTGTCACGATAATAATTAATAACAACAACAGAGATTACAAATACATTTACTCACATTAATTTAAATGAAATTGAATTGAACTTGTTTTTTATACACTTTCTTGTCTCCTTTGATGCTGTGGTGTTTCTTGGTGAATTTTTACTGCTCACAACTGGGTGGTATATAAATTGAATCAAATTACTATATTTAACTTACACATACACCAGTGATAATCCATATTTATATTTCTGTTTCTGCTACTTATTTAAACTTCTCAATTGAAAATTCCGTCTCTGCTTACAGCTATAAACATTTATATATATATATATATATATTAGATATATATATATATATATATATATATATATATATATATATATATTTCTTTATTGCAATAATTTTCCTTAAATAGATCTGGACTTTAATAAAACACAGAGATCTTTAGTTTATGACGGGTGACTCAAGCTATATTCCTGGAGGGCTGCAGCCTTAATTGATTACACCTGGTCATGCTAATTAAGCTTGTTTTAAAACCTTAAAATCCGCATTATAATATAATAACGAGGAGCATAAATAACTAAATAATATTCAATAACAATATTTTAGAAATAACAGGATAAAATTGCAATAATATAATTACTGTACTAAGTCAGTAAAGCATACTAGCTGCATTTTATTAGTAATCGTATACCTCCACGGCTGTACATATAAAGTAGTGTTTGACATCTTTAAAGCGATTTATCTACAAATTTGTTGATTTTAGGTTAGAGGAAAAGAATGATCTCCCTTGACTATGACATAATTTTCATAAATATTATTTTGTAAAATTGGATTTACTTTTAAATTTGACTGGCAATAAGATTAAAAAAGCACCATGTTTGATAATAGTAGCACTAACATGGATTTTTTGGAAATGTTGCTTACATCCAACAAAAAACTTTAACTACTTGTTTGATTTTGATTATGTGTCTAGAGGTGGCAAAGCGGATGTATTTGAAGGAATACACTTAGGGGGGTATTCGGGCTTCAATTATTTCCCAGACTTGAAGCCCTCCTATGGACAGCTCACCTGGTATGGGTTTAAATTCACCAATTTCTGCTTGCGCTATAAAAGCTAATTTCTGCAAGTGTGCCCTCGTGAACTATAGATGAATGTATGGCACAGCTCTTGCTGATTATGTCATTGAGTTGTCATTGAGCCAAACGGATTTGACATTTTATCTTTCTCTACTTTTGTAACATACAGTAATCTTGAAAGTAAATTAAATTAAACCGTACCTGAAATTTTGTGATAAATCACATGCACTGTGCAAAATATATATCCTTGAAAAAGACGAAAAATATAAAACAAAAAACAAGTAGGTCTAGCAAAAAATAATGCAAAATACCTTCTATCTTCTACTAGACCAGTGGCTCTCAAATAGTGTGTGTGTGGGGGGGTGCGTTCTCTGTCAAGGAGGGTGCGTTTGACGTCGGTGAAGATGTTTTTTTTTTTACTGTTCTAGAATAAAGTGCAATACCACTCCACTACGTTAGGGGACAGTGGCGCTCTCATTGGCAGAGTATGAAGTGTAGACAGAAAGTGTAGAAGACAGGCAGAGAGAGAAGGAGATAAATAGACAAACAAAAGTCTCCCGAAAGGTGGTAATATGACGACGCATATGTAGTGCTTGGCTTAACTGTGACTAAGGTGGGAGACGAGAAGAGACAGGTGTGCTTACTGAGTCTAAAAATGTTGGCAGCGGACAGCATGAAGCCAAATAAATTAAGGCATCACTTAAAGACAATACACCCCAATCATGCTGAAAAGCTGCTCTTTTTCAGCGAAAACATGCCGAAAATTGCCAGCAATCATGATCGGTCAAACAATGTTAATAGTTGTATTAAGGAGTTTATCAAGGAGATGTTTTTTTACATTTCGGTTGCATGTTAAATATTTTCTGCTACAGTTAATAAAGCTATTCTTTGTTGTAAGTTGTAAGTCCATATTTCTTTCTTTTTTCTCTTATACATTAATAAGGATAATGTGTTATGCAGAGGTGTACTTATCAGAAATTTAAAGACAAATAATATTATTTATAGTTGTGGGGGGGATGTTTTTTTTTCTTCGGGGAGGAAGGGGGGGTGTATGCGCGTCAGAAAATAATTGAGAAACACTGTACTAGACTAATAGTCTTTACTAGATTAATACGTGCGTTGTAATTATTTTAATGCCAAAGTTTGTTAGTGTAGATTAATTACTAATATAAAAATCATACATTTTCAACGAGGTTCAATGAATTGTTGAGATGAAGCTGCAAAATACCATTGTACTGTGAATTAGTATGTGTCAAATACAATTATTGAATTAATTTAAATCATCCCATAATAAAATGAAAGCAAAAAGGATTTTTTTTTTTATATATTGAAGAGGAACTAAAAGATTGTTGTGACATCAGATTCCAGAACAGTTCGTTTCAAACTTCCCTCAAACCATTCTTTTTCTATCATAAAACTAGGAATCCTTTGGCAAAGCCATTGAGAACCAAAGCACATGGAGCACTCAAGGCGCTAATATCTGTCAACACCACCATCCTGAGAGCAAACAGTCTGCCTTAGGCCAAACCCCGTTTTTATTTACAGAGACAGAGAGCATCTGGAACAATCCACAATAATTAAGAGAGCCAAACAAATTACACACTTCATGCGTTATCTTGCTCCTTTCCCCCCTTCCTCTGTATAATAAAAAGCACAGAATGGTTTGCAAAACGCAAAAATAAATTCAGATAAACCTTGGCCACTGGGCAGATGGACAACAACCAAAAACAAATAAATGAGGATCTGGTATGATTAAGATGGCTTCGGAATCTCTCTTTGACGGACAGAAGACTCATGAAATTGAGACACAGGCGGTACGTTGCACTTGATAAACTATTAGGGAACTGCCAACAAAAAAACGATTATGTAATCAACTGCAAGAACGAAATAAAGGTAAAACCCCAAAAACAAAGCATGCCATAACAGACATACTGTAAATACATAACATAACAAAAATCAACAATAAATTTGAAACTTAACTCTTACACATTAAACATGCATGTGTACTTTCTCCTAAAAATAAATGATTATCTACTTTGAGGCTGTATTATAAGTCTACAAATTGGGGCGTCTCACTATGTCGCTCTGTAGTTAATAACAGCACAAACAAACGACAACAAAGAAATCTTTCGAACAATCTCTTCAATGTAAGATATTTTTCATGAATGAAAAGGCCAAACGTCAATTTTAAGCACATTGTTTTATTCTTAAAGTGGAATTGAACAAGTGGACAGTACAACACAACAACATGCTCTCCTTTTCGTTAACGCAGCAGCTAACGTTAGCTCTTGTTTTCCGTCATCGATCCTCGCACCGGCAGCTGACTCAATCAATAATCTATCTGATCCAGTTCAGCAGAGCTCCACAGAGGACTGGTGTAAAAAAAATATCAAAAAACGTATATGTTTAAAACTTAAACGTACATAATACATTTGCAAAAACAGTCCAATTTGGGAAAATCTGTGAACTGTGGTCTAGGGCTAATGCTGAGAGACAGGCATTTTTATTACTGAATGTTTATTACAATGGTTACTAAAGTAACACAAACATACAAAGATTAAACAAACTGACCTGGAATTGGTGAGCAGCTATTGAGAAATATATAACACCTGGCAGCCATTCTGAATCGAGTATTTAAACAGACCGTGGCCGTGGCATAATTACCATTACTGAGGGTGACGTTTGTTTGAATGTCACACATAGCAAATAAAGTAGGTTAATTGTTTGATCATAGTGACAGTGACAGGGACAACAGATTTTCTTACCCCGTTTACAAAGAAATTGAGCCCCCATGAGCACAAGTAAAAAAAATCTGCGTCCACTTAAAACAGGGTAAAACCATTTGAATTGTTGCAACGAGTAGAAGGCAGCAGACTCCTTGCCTATTGAAGTTAAATCAATCAATCAGAAGCTTCTTTCAGCTCCATGCCAAGGTTCTTCAGACTTCAGCATTTCCTTTTAACGGATGACAAATACAGCTGACACAAAGATAAGAATAACGTATTTCATAAACAAAAATTCTCGCTCCAGTTTTTACAAACAACTTTTTCACTGAGGCTCAAATGATTATTTTTCAAAACTGGTGCTTTTGCGTTTTTACAAGGTGTGCGAGTCTGTAGCATTAATATACATTGCTGCGGCTCTATTTTGTGAAACATCTTATTAAATGTTTTGTGTGCTTGTGTAGTCCTGTACATCTCAGAAGATATCCTTTAGCACAAAGAGCCAGAGTGCAAACCCTCGCCCTTTCCCCATTTAACAAATGGAGCTCTGAGCAAATCCTGCTGCATCGGTTAAAAAGTTCAAATAACTATATCATCATAACAATAATGTTAATATTTTGTCTTAACATTAATTTGATTGAAGTGTGTTGGACTAACCAAACATTTTCATTAAAAAGAAAAAAAATATTTTCAGGGCAGCTGTATTTGATAAAATTAAGTTTGTCTAACTCAGTTCGATTTAAGTAAATGGATATATTTCATTTGAGTTGGAGCTAAATATATTTTTTCAATGAAATTGTGTTCATCTAATGAGTTTTTTTTTTTACGTTAAACCAGTGTAACAACCCGAATATGATTATTTTCCTCTTCCTTCTAGAGAGCATTCAGATTAGCATTTACAGTACATTTACGGAATGCCTTCTTCTGTGCATTTCACATGTAAGACAGACTCTGTTCAATGAAATGACAATTTTTTTTTACTTTTTTGAAGATTTTATCAAAGAATCAAGTCAGATTTGAGCATTAAGACATGTTGTCTGAACATACCTTAGTCACAATGTATCCAACAAAGCTACTGAATGTGAGCGTTACATACAATCCTAGCCTAATTGCATCAAGGAGAACAATTGAGTACAAGAAAAGACTCATTAAAGTAAACTCTTGGGCTAAAGGAGAATGTTGTCTTAATTTGATCTGGATGGCACTGCAGTGTTACTTGGCCTTCTGTCTTTGAAGTGGCTAGCAAACTTGTTAATGACAGCTATTAGTAGCTAAAGAAGAGGAGGAAACAATATTAAGATTCAGGTCTCGACAGCTCTAGGGAAACTGGCTCTGCCAGAGCAAAGTGTAATTGAATTGACAGAAGTGATGACAGAAGAAGAGAACAGAGCTAATCAAATTATAGTGACCATTTTCACCTTGAGCTGCTTCCAGTAGAAGGGCACATCCTTTTACAAGACAGAAGTGACAATGATGGAAGTGATGATTTCTTCTCTTATTTAATTAGACAGATCTTTGATATCAGTCCCTTGGCTCATCGAGTGTGAATTTAGTTGAGTTATTTTAATTTCATTTAACACTCTGACACAATACAGCTCCTAATGTATCTTCCTAGTCTGTCCTTTTACTAACTAGCCAATTGTGCCAAGTAAGGACTGACAGTCTTTAGTGAAAGTCATAATTTCTTTAGACTTTTTTGCATTATACTTCCTTAACTTTTTAGTTCATTAGGGGTTCCTTGGCCTGGTCAAAAGCATTCTTGCAAGCCTGAAGTTCCTTCCTGATGGGTCAGATTTAAAATGTCTTCAGGGTCTTTCCCACTCGGTCATTAAAGTTCAACTGTAGCCTCAGAGGAAATCAACAGAAGTAGGCACACCAATCTCCAGCCTAATGCGTATCGTCTGGTCACTATTTGAGCTCTTCAACATTATAAGCAATATAGCGATTAAGTATTCAGCAGACTCAAAGAGACATTTAGTGTGTTAAAAAAATGCATATATACAAAATAATCTCTGAGGTTTGATTTTTCTGGCAATTGAACTTCATTGTGTGAAACTCAGGTATTTATTGTGAGCACAAGAGAAAGTCAAAAGGGACGATATTTAATAGTGGATCTTTTTTTTCTACTTAACTGCTAATTCACACGTCGCAGTCTACATATCAAACATATTATCTAAAAAGTCCATTGTAAGAGTCGATACCTCATTTACGCCTATTTGCTTCAATGCTTAAAGAGATTCGACTTAATTTGGATGGAAGGGTAAACAAAAAGCAGGTTATTTTTGTTAGCTGATCATTGTAGGTTTTTAAATACTTCAATCTTTAGCCAGCATGAGATAAATGCCCTCATGCAATAGCTATAAAGACATAGCATTTCTCCAAGAATAGAGCCTTTTCCTTTAATTTGGTACAAGCATCTTTAATAAGCCATGGAACTTCACACTCGGCTGCATAGCCATCTCTGCATGTTGCTCAAGATACTCGGGAGGAGAAAAGTGGAGTTCTTTTTCCAGCAGATGTTGGAGAAAAAATGCATCTCAATCCAAGCAAAGACCAGCTTTGAATATGCACTTAACTTCCTCTAGGCATTTTTGAGACATCTGTGCACTCATATGTATGATTTTGATGGCTGTAACCTCTGCTGAATAAAGACTGCAAAGTAATTTTGTATGGGAAAAGGCACTCTGGCAGCTTTTGCTTGTATAAGATATTTTACGTAAAACTGTTTCCCATTGATGGATGTGTGGAGTAATGGACATAAACGTAGCTGTGCTGATGCTATTACTATAAACTACAAGGGATTGAAATTCTGACTGCAAATTACGTTGGAGATTGCATAGTACCGACTTTTGTTTTTGTCAACGATAAGGTGAGTGTTCACTTAACCTTTATTAATAGATAAGGTATTCAAGCAGAAAACTATTTGTGAAAAGGCTAAGGCATATCACAATCATTAACACATTCAAAGGCTCAGTTATATTTTAAACAAAGAAAAACAACCCAGATCTTTCAAATATTTGGTCTCAATTGTTAATGCTTTACAAAGCATAAACAGGCCTCAATTTAGATGAGTCCACAAAAACAGTTAGCTAGCAGCTAATACATTTTTTCAAACCAGCTGAATTAATCACGAGTTTTTGTAGGATTATTTGTTATTAAACACTATCACTGTTACTATATATATGAATAATAAGGAATGAATGTGCTTTTCAAGTAGTTTAAAAATCATTTATTAACATGTTTATTAACATGTTCTAAATGATCTCATGAATCACTTAAAACTAATCACTTGCTGATTTTTCAATAGTGACAATTTAATTTAAGTGATTTAATTTTTAAGCGATTAACTGATTCTCAATAAAGCATGACATTAATGTAATTGAATATATTATATTGACACAAATAAATTGAACAACAAATAAAGTTTAGAAACTGATATGTATAAACTGCTAACAAATATGTATTGAAATAGAAACTTATGTTTATTAACTATTTGCTAATGGTTAAATAATGATTCATAGTGTGAAGTTATTATAAAGTGACAACAACAATAACAACAACAAAAAATGGGTTCAACTTTTAGCCATTAACCATAGGACATAAAAATGTCAAATCTTCCCAAAAACAATGCCCATCAAGTCTGGTGAGTGGTAAGTCTCCTAAAACAGGGATTTTCAAACTTTTTTGAGTCAGGGACCCCTCATCAAAACTCTGATGCCGATCAAAACAATGTAATATCGCCTGATAGCTCTTCAATTTACCTCCTCACGCAGTCATTAAAAAGAGGTACTGCTTTGTTAGCAGCTTCTTTCCTAATCACTACCTCACACATTTCCACCGTTGCTGATAGAATAATGTCTATCGCTATGGAGTGAATTTTTTTAAATGATCTGGTGTACATAGGTATGTGGTGAGTCTGCTGTCAATTATGTTCAGTTGGTATGAGATGTTGAATAAATAGTGCATATATGTACCTTGACATACTCTGACTGTCTCCATCCGACAATCGGTCTGGGATGATGGAAATAAACAAGTGAATCAATTGCTAAGATGCATGAGTGTCTTTTGCACTTCTTGTCTCAAAAAATAAAATTAAAAATATTCTCAGCAACCAAGTGATTTTCTTGAAGCATAACTTCCCGGCCTCTCCCAAACACAAAGAGATAGAACATTTATCCTGGACAAATTACTTTTGCTTTCCACATTAAGGTTTTCCAGCAGTGAGTACAATCAGTCTGAAGGAAACGATCACACGTGACCCCGGTTCTGTTGTCAGCATAGTGGTTTGGTTGTAAGAAACATCCAGCATTTGTAAGGCTTAGAATAACCGGATGGATTGTTAATCTAGAGGGTCTGTATCCCAGAGATTATAACAGCCTAGCGGTCTGGTGCAGGTATTAAGTCAAGACAAGCAAATAGCTCCACTAGTTACAATGTAAAAAAGTCAATGGCCTGATAAGTTGTGATCAACTCCTAAGTGTGGAATCCAAGCATGCTTCTAAAATTCTAAAAGAGGAATCTCTCCCCTGGATCCATTGTGGTTATGTTGTCCTACTTGATAGATCAGAACCCAGAAACAGGTGAACAATCAAAACTATTTTAATCAGAATTTATTTGCTAACCAAATTGCTAAAGACAAACAGAAATTCTACTTGAAAATGGAAATGTAAGCAACACTCTGATTAAAAAGATAACTCAGGTAGTCAAACAGATTTATAAATGTAAGCAGATTTACCTCCAAAATCAGGATAACTGTCCTGGGGAAAATAACAGCACACTCTGAGACGTTTACTGATTGCCATAAATCTAAACTGTGTTAAAGGTATAAGTCATATATAACATAACACCTGAGTGCACACAGAACCTTACACATTTTGAATTAAACGATAACATATGTACAGACTTATGAGAACCTGAAACTCTGAAGAAAGAAAAGGGCATATATGTATGGCACACTGACTTCCATGAACCTGAACTGTGTTGTTCTGTGTTGAAATGTAACAACATGCGACTCTTCATAACCAAACAACAAGGAAAACTGAGAGAGTAAATTTAAAAGGAAAGCTGAAATAATGTGTAAGGTAAGAGATGGAAGGTTCACCAATCAGCACTGAAGAGGAGAGTGAGGAAACAAGAAAATAATAATATACTTGAAGTGTTCAGACAAACAAAACAGAAAAAATAAGAATCGGCTCAGTTTTATAAATGAAGAACAATTAAATGTAGGGAGATGTTAAGGAGTAAGGCTGATACACATCATCTCTGTTTTGTGAATGGTGAGCGCAATATTTACGTTCTTCCTCCTCCTCTGAATTTCCATACAGTTTGCATATACATGCTTTTTATTTGAAAAGACAATTTTGCCATTCGAATTGTTAAACTAAGAATCATCATCGAGCCTCCAGGCTCCCTGTTTATAAGGGCAATTGATTCATGATGAGGGAATGTCTTTTCAGCACCTTTAAAAAAAAAGTCTTTGATTTGGCACCTTTTTAATCATTATTCTGCTCATGAAGCCAATGTTGCTTTTTTTTATTCACACTATAGTGCTAATTACCACACTGTTCGATTTTTTTCTTGGATTAGATTTATAATTAGGGTTAGGGTTTATAATTTCCCAAGGACATTTCACTCAGAATGCTATTCAAAGACTATGATGGGATATCGTTTTATACATACATTTATACATTACATAAAAAAATGGATAGGGGTTTTACCGTGATTTTGCTGATCAGTAGTTTCCTTGGTCGAATTTTTAAGTAATTTGGTTCACCTCATTATGTTTCTATCATTCTGTGTTTGATTGTGTAACACCTGTTGCTTGTCTAGTCATTATATGCCCTATTTATACCAGTCTTGTCTCTCTGGCTTCGTCACAGTGTTTGAGAGATCCAAATGCCATCATATGGGTGTAGATCCCACCCAGCAGGTAGCATGTTTTCAAAAAATATCAGGCTCTAAATATACACTGTCTAAACAGTAGCATGTTTCACTCTAATAAACACCAAAGTAGTAAAAACTAAAATCTAGCTTTAAAACAAGACTTCAGTAAACACATGCTCCAATCATCTCCAATCGGTGCTCAGCAGTCACGTCACATGATGCGCTTCAAAGTTAAATTCAGCTAAACTTTCGTCTGAGCGGAATCAAGGCTTCACCCATTTTGAGCTTCATTTGATTTTGCCAAAGAACCCTATGGGTGACGTCAAAAAACTCTGTCCATGTAATATACGAGCAGAATCCGGAATTTCACTGGGTAGGCTGTAACTTTTGATCTCGCACCGTCATATGGGATCCCATTCAAGTTATTGGAGCTGATACAATAGTGTGACTGTGACAGCTTTCATTTGCTTGAAGATGGTCTTACCTTTGTGTCAGTTATTACAATTGTTTGGCTTCTTTGTCTGCTCTTAAGCAATCCTGTTGTCTCCTGTATCTAGTCCTGTCGTGTGTTTCAGTGTTCATCAGACTTCGCTCCTAACCAGAGACTCTCTGCTCCTCAGAGGGAGCTGGCTCCATAAAAGACTTTTTGTGCTCTTGATTATCTACCTTTTCCCAGAGGTTTTTTATTAAATAAACATTTTAAGAGAATTTACTCTGCATTTGGGCCTCCTTCTCACTGGCACCTTACACAAATAAAAACATTGTCACCTTGTGTTTAAACTAGGTTAGTTCATTACCAGCCACTGATGAAACAATTTAACAGAATTGAATTACACATTCTAATTTGTTCTAGCAATCCCATATTAATAGTTTTGGAGATGTTTCTCCATTTAAGTCTAGATGGTGTTACCACAAGCCAACTTCTGAAAACATGAGCAATGCATACATTCTCTATATTTAGAAGTGTTAATAAATAGCACAGAGGCAGATAGCAAGGTGTTGTGCTTATTTTGCCTACACTTTCTGCTAAATGTTACCACATTGATCTGCTCAGTAAATTATTCTCTTAAGCTGCTAGCGGTTTCTCTTTTCACCAAGTAGGTGTTTGAGAGGATGGCATTTATCAGATTGATTTCAAACTCTGGGTTGGAACAACCAGATACTTACTGTAGCACACTGCTCTATAATAACACAACTTCAAAATTGCATGAATTTACAATGCCATACTATAAGTTACTATTCATCAAATATGTTTACATTAACAATAACTTGCAGAAAATCAGATATAAACTAATTATATTCCTCAGGAATGAGCATGCTATTTTTTTTACTTGTATTTTTCTATTAATGCTGTCAATTTCCTCATTAAGACAGCAGCTCAGGGTGACACAAATATAAATTTGTTATATTTTCACAAAAGTCTGATATGTAAAAATATGACAAAGGTCCCTTTCATATTTGTTCCTAAATATGATAAGCATTAACATCTTTGCAACCACAGTAAAAATTATCATATCATATTTATCTGACTTTCATGTCAGCTTCATTCCGTTCTCTCAGATCAAGAGCTCCACAGTCATAAATTGCAGACCAAAGTCCAAATAAGAAACGTTTAAATGAAAAACTTGTATGAATGGAAATAAATTGTATTTAAGTGTAGTTTTGTGTAAAATTAGGAACGGCTTTTACTTGCTAGGGCTGATCGATATGTCCAGGAGTTGTTTATATATCCCACCCTTACTCTATCATAAACAGATGGATCATTATCAGCAAATCAAGGGGGCAATTACTCTAGTAGACAACTAGGGTAAAACATGCATAACTGGACTCTAGAGTAGTGAATTAAATGAATGTGTCTGGCTTTGATGCTTGAGGAGAAGGTTACAGGTCTGACTTTACTGTGACAAGTTTAAAGTTTGGCTGTGAAGGATTATTGTGTTGTGTTGCTTATTAGGACCTGCTGTTGTTTCAGTGAAATTTACTCTGAATGCTTCAGCATACCAAGACATTTTGGACAAACTTAAATTTGTGGGAACAGTTTGGAGCTGCCTCCTCCTACCAACATGCCCATAAAGGAAGCTCAAATTGCATTCACACTTGTTTTAAGAACAACGCTTCCTTTCAATGACTGAGAAATACAGCTCACAACAAAGATAAATACAACGTCTATTATAAACAAACATTCTCTTTTGTAATATTTACTTTTTAACTTTTAAAATGTCCGCATGTATCCAAGGCTCAATCAGATTTTGAAGACTTTCAAAACTGTCGCTTTTCAGGTCTGGTGATCGTGCCAGCAGCATTAACCACTTATTATTGTAGTTTGGCGCAGCTGTTGTGTCATGAAATACTTTCTCAAATATGATGGATTAAATATGTTATTAAATATGATATGCTTGTGTAGCCCTGTACATTTCAGAAGATATGCTTTAGTACAGAGAACAGAATTGCAATCCCCCTCTCTGTTGTAAGCAAATGCTTCTGCATCAATACCAAGCTGCCATAACTCCACCTGTAACCAAAATAAACACGGTTACTTTGTCTACACAGAAACAAGTCCGTAGCTACATCCCCCCCACCCCCACCCCCTTCTATCTCTCAAAATAAATCAACCTGGCCATTGAGACTTGTACGTGTGTGCGAAGAGGGTAACCATGTTAAAAAAATACATTGTTACAAAATAACCGGGTACGTATAGACTGAGAAGCTTTGATGCTATCTGTGAATACTCTTTAAGACCACAGCCAACTAGAAATCACTTGCAAATACTCATAATTAGTATTAATCAACCACACCATTATGAAATATTTCTCTCTACAGCAATTTATTGTAGAGTTTGGGTTAAATAATACAAATTGTGTTATCATCATCATGTTATGTATTTATAGTGCTAAATTGTAGTTTGGGCATTAAAGGTGAAAAAAACATCACTTGTACCAGTAGTTAGAGCCCATTAATAATCTTAAGATTCATACTCAATATAAATAAACAAAATTTAAAAATGTGCCAAATGGCATTGCATATTTCAAAAGCCTCATCATATCACCATTTTATTGGCTTTTAGGTTTTTCAAAGAAACAGCTCATTTATGAAACACAATCAATTTCAAAGTGTTTCCACTTGAAATACTTTATTAAAACATTCCAAAAGACCTCTTCACAAATGAGAAACATATCTTAGTCAAAAACATCACAGAAAGAAATGTTGCAGTGCTTAAAAAACAAAGTCAATGTTCAACAGAACCGTAATAATGAATGATGTGTTCAGAATAAAAAGCAGCAAATACTTCAAGGGAGTTACATAATCAGTCCCACGTTCTGACTTCAGTTTGTCCAATGTGTGAAAATCTGTCTTCTGACTCTTAAAATGCAACCCCTAAAATGCTGAATGAATTATTTCTGATGTTGATACATTATTAATGTGGATTTTTTTCCCTCTACTGCAAGCAGAATATGCATTATGGATTTGGCCGGCATGCGTAGAGGAGACATCCCTATGCTTTCACCAATATAGCAGCAGATAATAGAACGTTTATTATAGGTATCAGTTTTGGGCTACAGCCCAAAATACCCTTCAATGTGTTCAGCTAGCGGAGTAAACAAACTCTCATTTATTCAACTTATTTTGATGCTTGAGTTGTGAGCATTTATTTTGTACATTTAAGTCTTATTGACTAGTTCCCGTCAATATTTTAGTGGAATTATCCACCTCCAAAACAAAACTCCAATACGTACGTCTCTAAAAAATACATTAAATATTTTATTCATTAAGATTTCCACTATAAAATGACAGCTACAATATAAAGATGTGTGCTTTTCCCCTTTTCAGTAGACCAAAATCTGTTCCTGTACCTTCTCACATATTACATATATACATATATATGTATTTTTGTTAATAAAAAAAGTATTCCAATTAATTACTCATCCTGATCACGAAACTATATCAATAATCAAATTCAAGCAGTTGCATAAAGTGTACAAGAAATTCAGGGGAAACTTCGGTCGTCACTACGATAAGGAGCTTTCTTCATTCTTCTCTCCTCAAACAAGTCAGTAGGTTCCACTTTATTCAACATATTTCTACTACTACACAGTGCTAGATTAGACATTAACAAATAGTAAAAACCTGGATTAGGTTCCTTGTTTCCTTGCCATTTCTTATGACTCTGCTATTAGAAAAAGAACAGCATATGACCTGTATTGCTCAATAAGTCAAACAGCTTTACTGGCCAGCATTTCTAACAGAGAAGAGGTGAAGGAGATTTGAAATTATCTAATTACTTGGACTCTAATAAATTCAGCTTCAACAAAAGAACAATCAATGGTAAGAAAGAAGTCTGGAGTGGCTTGAACATCTATGTGACATCATGTCACTGTCTAGCTGAGAAATGGACTATACTATTTTATGCTGTTGTGTTTCATAAATATTCATTCATTCACAGTGGAATCAATTTGACACCAGCTTAAACTTAATTTCAAAGATGTCCCAAAGAAGAAAAGGAACAGTTCATGGACATGTACAAATCAAATGAGTCAACCTTGCAGCTGCAATCCACTAAACACAGACGCAAACTCATACACCTCTACACCTCTACACCTATATATATATATATATATATATATATATATATATATATATATATATATATATATATATATATATATATATATATATAACAAGTTAAAAGTAACTTGGTTGTGTTATAAGACTTCAAAGATCCTGAAACAATAGTCTTTTATCCCAATGCAAGTGTCTTACATTTAAATTTAAGTAATAAATGTTTATCATCATTTTGGAAAGCATGTATCAGAGACAGTAACATGAACAGAATTATTCTTGTTTTGTACAGGGATATTGCCAAATACTCATCTTTGTTCTAGCAATTCAATAAAGTTTTATATGAGTCATATGCTCTCTATTAAACTCTTCATTTAGGTCTGTCAATTGAAAACTGAAACACTCAGCATTTCCTTCTTATCAAAGAGGGGACTCGAATATGCACCAACCAATTACCTTTTACACAGGAAGAATTCAGACTTTTGAAAAAATAATTTATCTGTATATCTACCATTATAATGTCATGTTTCGCAGGAAATATACTTCAAAACAAAGATTGCAATGGAGTGGCCTTAATGGAATAAATTAGGTGGAAGGAACAACAAACAGTGTGAGGAGTGAGCTTTTGTACGCTGAGGTGAAGAGGTGCGGCTGGTGATGGTTGATGGAGTGCGCAGGTGTTAGTATTCAGGTGATTGTGACCGTGTGGCTGTGTGCTGAGTGGTTGAGCCGGGTGAGTATGTGACAAATATCGTGTTGTTTTATATAAATATTCTCCAGCTTCTCTTCTTTAGTTTATGTTTTAATTTCAACCACTGAAGGGTGATTTATTTAGAATTTCTGTGACTTTGAAATGACAGGAACCAATGGAAAAAAATAGATAAAAAATGTGTAATCCAAGAGATCCTACATTACCTTGTTAAAATGTGACAAAATTCCACTCACTTGTTAAACAAAACCTTTTTTCACTTAAATTATTTTAAAATTAATTTTAGTTTGAACATGTGACTGTGGCTTAATATATAAACACAAGATATACATAAATACAAATAAAAAATATATAAACAGTGTTGCAGGAGAGCGGTTTGTGGCGGAGCTGTGTGTGTGTGTGGGAGGGGGGGGAGGCAGCGCAAGGCATTCTGGGTAGTGTAGTGCGGGTAGAAGAGAAGAAGAAGAAAGAGAAAGTGTTTAATGGCGGGTGAGTTGGTGCGAGTGCGGCCGGGGAAGAATGGGTTTTAATGGAAAGAGAAAGCTGTAATTATTGTGTGCCACCCGGGTCTGTGCAGCTACTGTGATTTTGTCTCCAAACAAACCTCTGGATCATCGAGGAGAAGTTGTCCCTCATCATTGCTCGAGCTAATGGTCCATTACAATAATTCAATCATTTCATGTTGCGTTGCCGTGGCGAGCCAATACCGGCAGGAAAGTAACAAGAGTCACATAGTTTAAAAAGACTAATAATATAATAATATTACTATAACAAGTGTACTGGTGGCAAAATAGTTATACAAATGTATATTTCTATTGTTTATAATGACTACGCTTATTATTATTTTTATGCAAGAAGGACAACAAAAACAACATAACTGTACTAAATTAGCACAACATATTCATGCTCACATTAAAAATACATCTAAATCACAGCTATATAGTTTAATCTAGATTAAAAAAAAATCTTCATTTACAGTATGGTGTTTAACCTATGTTATAATAGGAAATGGGCCACAGGTCGCATTTCCCAAGTCAAGCCACTTTTAAACCAGAAACAGCGGCAGATGCGCCTGATCTGGGCTACAGAGAAGCAGCAATGGACTGTTTTTTCAGATGATGGAAATGTTGCATGTCATTGAGAAATCAAGGTGCCAGAGTCTGGAGAAAGACTGGGGAGAGAGAGATGCCAAAATGTCTGAAGTTCAGTGTCAAATACCCATTGTCAGTGATGGTCTGGAGTGTCATGTCAGCTGCTGGTGTTGCTCCACTTATCAAGTACAGGGTCAATGCAGCTATCAAGAGATTTGCAGCCCTTCATCACCATAAAGAATTAGGAGCAGGTGTGATGTGCAGTGAATAATGATTTGTGTGTCAGAGCTTGCACGGAGCAAAACCTGACAATCATATAGACAGAGGGATTTGTTGTGCGTTAAGAAAAAATAAATACATTAAAAAAATATTGGAGCTTATATTTAAAAAAAGAACATACTGTTATTTTCCTAGTGTGTGCGATTCAGGGAAAGTCTATATTTATGGCAAAAAAAAATGCTTTCCCTGTCTACATAAGACAATTTAGCTGGCCTCTCCTTGAGATATCCAATTAAAATCAGACACAAGTCAACTTAATGTCCTCCATAACCCCTTTTGATTGAAAAACGAAGACACATTTTTTTAGTTCATATGAGCACAAATAATGTTTGCAGATCATAATAGAAATCAATCGGCAAACATTCACTTGGTGGGTTACATACAATGGAAGGAAGGAGCTGATTTGAATTTACTGTTCATTAAGCCTGCTCATTTGAAATCATCAGGGAATCTGACTGGTTAAAAAAAAGCAGGTTACGTTATAAATAATATTATGAAGGTAAGCGCTCTTGATTTAAAAATCTGATTATATAAACATTGCATACCTGTGTAGAATCAGAGAAACAATTAAAGGAAGAAAATATACTCTCTTGGATTAATATTTTGGATCAACTTTTAGTACTTGTAGTACATTTTTTAGTACAAATTGTGTGGTACAATGCAGTGCTTCTGAGTGTTTTTAGGCCTGCGGCAAAAGCCTTGCTGGCCCTAAAAGCGCACAACAGATAAATATTGATAACAACTCCCTGACACATTTTCCAGCTTCCCTGGCAGCGGTAGAGAAACTGTCAAATGTAATAACATTTGTCCTGCACAATTGTACACTTTATTTAGTATAAAGAGTTCACACATGTAGAAAATAATCGGAAACAATTATTTGTGTATTCACTGCACGCTGCATTAACATGTAACATGTTCGAGGCTGAATAGAGGGAAACGTAATCTTTTCCTGAAAAGAGTATCAACTACATTTCGAAGCTGTATAATTTTTATACCTCAGCAAAGTGTCTTCTAAATTCATGATATGACCGATGAATAGGAAGCAGTTTAAGTCCTAGGGACTTTCTCTCAGTGCATACATATTCACTTGCGTCTGCTGTTCATGATCTACATATAAATCTACCTTTGGTTTGTGGATTAAAGTTACAAATATGATTTTGTTGACATGCAGATAATGAAAGCCATGTAAGTGTTACATACAAGTAAACCGACACGTTAAACACGTTGTATCATTAAGAATCCTTTAACGATACAAATAATATAATCACACAAAATGTCCCCCAGTCATTCTCCTATTAAATTTCTAAAAATGAATAATACATAAGTAAGAACTTTTTTTTTTCATTTAATGATTTTTTTAAAAATAAAACAAAACCATTGCAATGCAGTTTCATTCGCTTCTGCATAGGCTTGTCACGATACAGCAGGACATGGCTACTTGGTCAAACTGTAATATCCAAGCTATTCACGATTTCCTTGAATTCTTCACACTGTCTCTAGTGTATCTCGAAGCTAATTAAGGACATGCATTATTGTATTAACTCTCTTTATAGATTAGCATGCCTAGCATGTTAAAATAGGGATTTGACACTGTTTTAATATTGTTTCATGAGTTCGCTTACATAGAATTAGCCCAGAAAATGCAAGCGTATGTGGCGAGATTAAGACAAGCATACTGGGCGAGCTGTCCACCGAGGGCCTCGAGGCGAGAAGCGATCCGGGCCCGAGAAATTGGGTGCAACCTCAATTTAATTTGTCAGCCTGTACTGATTTGTAAATAATGACCAATTTAACCTAAAATATACAAAACTCGCACTTACATTTATAAAAAAAAGTCATATGACATGAGTGTTAAAGGGGATGAAGTGTTTTTTTTATTTTACATAATTCAACGGGTGTTATATAGATTATGGATTTTTTTAACATTCAAAATGAGTATAGAATCATATAGAATGTGTATAGAATGTGACTGTGAAACACAACAATATGTCTTGGCTAAAGGCCAGGGTTTTGGGGCATGGCCTCTCATGTGAATTTTTTTTAATCATTAATGTTTATAATTTAAAGAGTTTTTGTTATAGGCTGCTTGGCAGTGGATGAGCGGAGGGAGGAGAGAGAGAAATCCACGGAAATTGCATCATAGGTCCAGCCTAGTGGGTGGGAGAAAAAAGCCCCCACGAGTGCAGTTACAGCACATATCTGATCACTTCTTTATCACGTTCAATGTCAAACTGTTTACCTGGTCACACTCCATGCCACTCCCTGTCACCTTTCGACGTAACCTTATATCCATTGATCCCTCTCGTATCTTCAGCTGTGTCCTCTTCTCTCTCATCACCGGTAAACTTTTCCTCTTTAAAAATTCATGTTGCAACTAACCATTTTTGCACCACACTCGCTACATGCCTTGATCAATTATGCCCTCCTTCTTCCAGACCTGCCAGATCAACTCCATCAAACCTCTGGCTATCGCACACTCTCCATAAAGAAAGGTCCATACTCAGATCTGCAGAGTGAACATAGATTAAACCAAAGAGCAGGGCTGGCCTTGACCAAGCTGCACTCTCAACTTTCACAAGCAAGTTACAAGACGCTAAGACAACATACTACCACAAACAAGATTGAACAGGGCTCACTCCTTTTCCCACCCCAACTTCCTCCACTGCACCACAACCTCTCCTCACTGCAGATGACTGCACTGATCACTTTACAGACAAACCACACATCCCTGCACCCAAGTTCATTCACAATCTTCAACTCCTTGTATGTCTTCATTCACTCCACTCACAGAAGATAAGGTGTCCAAACTCCTTCACTCAGCACATTCAGAGAACGAACAGTGTCTTGTGGTTCCATCCCATGAAGGCAGAAAATCTCCTAGGAGAACCTTCTCTTTTACTGTCCCTAGCTGGTGGAACAGTTTTTTCCTCTTTTATCTTAATTTCCTAAGGCTGGTTAATCAGCTGATACAAGTTCTACTATGAGCGAACTGAGTTAGATTGTGACTGTGTAACAAATTGCATATTGTCTCTCCCCTACAGTAAGTAGCTTTGGACCAAAGTGTCTGCTAAATGCATAAATGTAATAAATAAATATCTACTAACACCACGCTTGCTAGCGCTGGATTTAGCTTTTCTTAGAATTATCTAATGTGCGTATAACTCTTGTTTGGGTTTCTTTAATAAATAAATAAATGTAGATGTTTTCTGTGTTCTGTACCCTATCTCTGGAGTTGTTTCTCTCAGAGGAATTATTCATTTCCAAATGCAAATAGGCAAGGCAAGGCAAGTTTATTTGTTTAGCACATTTCGTACAAAGGGTAATTCAAAGTGCTTTACACTGGAAACCAACAATAAAAAGAAAGTACATTTAATAAAATCATGCATAAAAAAAGCCTTCAGTAGTGTTCTCTCTGTGCTGTGATGAACTCTGAAACCCGTCTGGTAACAATCCATGTGTTAATTTAGAGTCAGGAATTCCCTGATTAGTTGTTTTGCCACAAATTTTTCCATAATTTTATTAATAAAATGGAGATTTGAGATGGGCCTGTAATTGTTCAGTACAGTATTGTCCAAGTTTGTTTCTTCTAAGAGGTCCTTTTCTAGGCTCTTAAAAAACATTTTTTAAAAAGACTGTTGGTATAGTGTCAAGACTGCATGTTGATGTTCTAAGGCTCTCAACCGTCTCTATTAATGTTTTGCTATCGATTAGATTGAAGGTGCATATTGAGAGCGGAGGCTGAGGATGTCTATCCCCAGCCCTGCAGGGGGAAGCACTAACGCCTTTTCTGATGTTAATGATTTTATTGATGAAAAATGAAGCAAACTCTTTGCATTTATCCTCAGACAGAAGCTCATTTGGAGTCTGGTTTGGTGGGTTGGTTAACCTCTCAACTGTTGCAAAGAGAGTTCTGTATTGTTGAGGTTGTTATTAATTAAGTTTGAGAAAAACTCTTGCCTAGCTGCGATTAATTCCGAATTGAAAGCACGAAGACACTTTTTATGAAGGTAAAAAGTTTTTTGTTGAATTTCTCCAGGGTGTTTTTGTTACCCAGGTTTCTTCTTGACTGTTATAGGTCGTCTGTAGGGGACTTGATTTTTAAAGTAAATGCATCAAGAAGGAGGTCAGCTGTACCAGCATCTCGCTGGTGTTATCATTAATGTGTTTCTTTCTAACAGAAACTGATTTTGCAATTTTGACATGGAACATTGACGCATCAACAAAAACACAGAGATACATCTTGCACTACAGTGGACAAAATATTTAAATCCTTACTAATTACTAAGTCCAGTGCGTGACTGTGACGATGTGTGACACCCTGAACGTGTTGAGTCACGTCGTAGGTGTTTAAAATATTGTTTAGTTCTTTGGCAGCATTATTATTGGGCTTGTCCATGTGAATATTAAAATCCCCAGCAATGATAAAAGAGTCAAACTCCGAAGAGATGGCTGATGGCAGTTCAGTGAAATGTATCAGTAAATACACGGTATCTGGCTGTTTTAAATTATATTTCCAGTGCATTTTCAACACAATGGTGCTCAATGGAAGTCTTATGGATGTGCTTTGTCACAACATTATCTCGGCCACAAAAATGTCATTTAATTATTTGATCTGAAACTTTAATACTTTTATTTCTCGTCTGTTTTACATTTAATTTAAATAAACAATATTGATTCTGGATCAAAGGTATAAAAGTTATCAGAATTATCAAAGGTAAATTCTAAATAATTCTAATAATAGGTAATCAAATAACATTTATGAGAAAAATAATGTGTTCAAAATGTAATTGTGTAGTTTTAACTTATTTTACCCCTCGACTACCAGAAAGCAGCTTTATGGATACTTAAATTAATGCAACCCCTGCTGAATTTTGTCAACAAATTAATGATCAAATTTTAATAATTTGTTTAAAGCAATGCAATTAGGTTTCCAGATTAGTCACATAAACATGAGTCAACATATGATTGTTGATTGTGCACATAGATTGTCCTTTTCTATGCAACTTTGCCTAAATGGTACTTTCAACAAACTGGCGTTGTACACACCTTCTTCCTAAAAAAGCTTTATTTAATAATTTAATACTTGTATTTAGTATATAGCTTCTAAGCAAGTCATTGTGAAACATTCTTTACACTACACTGCTTGTAGGCTTTTTCACGTGGAGGTTAAAGAGGCACATGGCCTTTGACAGGAGGCATGTGACTGGTCCTTTAGGAGGTCATGTGACTTACTATGGCTGTTTTGATTTGAACAGTAAGGCAGTCATGCTCTAAAGTAAGGCTCCAGAGGGATTGTCCTGAAATAGACCAAGTTCATGATGCATTTCTCTTGTTATACCACAAAAGTGCAAACATGCTCAGGACATACAGGTTTTCTTGATATTCTTATTCTGTCTTACATTGAAAAAAAACAAACTCTTAGTGGTAATGAATTATATTTATTGTACTACAGATCTCCTTTTGTGTTTAACAGAGATCAAATTTTTTTTTATTAACAGATGAACAGGTCTTAATACCACAAGGAGTTTATGTAACACTTTGCATGAGGTATAGAACTTTGTAAAAGTTTAGGCAGGTTAAAAGCAATTCTGTAAACAAAGAAGTTGTTTTTTCACCCAAGCAGTTAACGAACTAAAGAGAAAACTGATCACTCAAACCAAAATCTCAAACCTCCATCAAGCTTCATTGTTTCCTGCAGTGAGTGTACCCCTCTACAGTCCCTTATTGAACAAACTGCCTCCTTCTACAATCAAAAACATTTTTACTCTTCAGTCTAAAGCAGTTTTTTCACCTCGGAAAAAATGGCCCTGCAAAATTACAAAAGTACAGTATAGCAACAGCGTATAGGCTTTCCTATTTAGCTACAGTTAAGCACAGTTCAAATAAGAGGCAATATTAAGGCTAATAACAATGTTTATTAATTTTAGCAGCAGTTAACACTATACAGCTTTACCATTAAGAATGTACTATTTTAAATGTAAAAAGTATCGAGTTAGATGAATTTTTTTTTTTAATGAACTCTTAACTCTTAACAAATTTACCATAACATCTTCCTTCAATCTCCCCGTGATCGCGTGGGTTTTCTCCGGGTGCTCCGGTTTCCCCACAAATCCAAAGACATGCAGAATAAGTGAATTGAATAAGAACAATTGCCCATAGTGTTAAAGTGTGAATGTGTGTGTGAATGTTTCCCAGCGATGGGTTGCGGCAGGGAAGGGCATCCGCCGTGTAAAACATATGCCAGAGATTGGCGGTTCATTCCGCTGTGGCGACCCCGAAAGGGAATAAAGCCGACATGAAGATGGATGGATGGATCTTCCTTCAATCCAGCTGCAGACAAAAATGATTAATTGCATTTTAAGCTGACTTTTGATCATCTTCCTGCTATCAATATAGGCATGCACACAGGGGGAGATTGCGTGTGCATGTGAATAGCTTCACTTTTAAACAACCTAAAACAATTTCTACATATATTCTTATTTTTAGACATATTATTTTGACTGCAAACCCTGCAATTTCTCCTGTATAAAATGAAACTCCACTAAGTGACTAAGATTTGACTAAGGTAAAGCACACTAAAGTGCTCCCAGGGCCTGCAGCAACATTGCTTTTTCAAAGATGATCGAACTCATTATTGTAACTCTGGAGGGTTGAACAGCAGATCTATAACAAACTGGAGGGAGGGGCCTGTGGTTTCTTTGGACTAGCCTAGTAACCTTTAAGAAAATAAAACAATGGGCACGATTCAGGTCTTAGATACTCGTCTGTCAAAGCAAATAAAGTTTTTTTTTTACACCCACACACAGAAATGATAGAGATCGGTGCCGAGTACCACCAACAGTGTACCACAGTTTGATAACTACAGTTCCAGAGCACTTGCCTCAATCTATATGTAATTAATGTCACACAGAACAACTCAGACACGAGAAATTTGTATTATTGCCAGTTGCTTTGTTTGCTTTTTCAAGGCCTACTGTATGCTTATTCCATAGATAAATAATTATCCACACAAAATCTGTAAAATGTAGTTATTACATAGAATATTCATTCATTCATCTTCACGGTGGCTTTCTTCCCTTTCGGGGTCGCCACAGCAGAATGAACCGCCAACTTTCTGGCATATGTTTTATGCAGCGGATGCCCTTCCAGCCACAACCCATTCGCTGGGAAACATTCACACACACTTTAACACTATGGGAAATTGTTCTTACTCAATTCACTTAAACCGCATGGACTTGTGGGGAAACCGGAGCACCCGGAGAAAACCCACACGATCACGGGGAGAACATGCCAACTCCACACAGAAATGCAACCCCCAGCCGAGCCTAGAACCAGCGACCTTCTTGCTGTGAGACAACCGTGCTACCCACTGCGCCACTGTGACGCTACATTGAATATTAAATTTTAAAAGTTTTAATCTGTTAACAATTGAACCTGTTAAAGATAAAATAATTATCCAAAAGTTCAATGTTATTTTCAAACTCACAATATATTCCATTTGATTTTATTGTCATTTCTTTATACACATGTGCATGCAAAACCTTCAGCTAAATATAAAACACAACCGTGAGGATGTCCTAGGAATCTAAAACCATTCATTAAAATGATCATGTTCTTAAACAGGTTTAAACAACCATGTATTTCATCGCCACTCCTCGGTAATTACCTTCTTTTACAGTCACTCACCAAGTAAGAACACCCCACGCTTCTTCTAAACCTCACAGGACTTGTAAAGTGGTCAAGAAAGTCAAATACAGTCTCTTCGAAGGTGGATTGCAAAGCATGGTGAATTTGACCACAGTCTGTATGTGAGGATGCTAGGCTCTAAACACTCTCTCTTTGAACTTCATATTACGCAAGAACTGGATCTAGTTAGAACTGGCTGGTCTGCAGTCTTGACTTTTGAGCGCAGCACAGGAGAAAAATATGTCTTCCTCATAGCTTTCTGCCTCGCGAACCTAGTGGTGATGATATTAATAGTGCTGCCAATGGGCTGAAAGGTAAGATGGGGTATGAAGCAAAAAAGTGTGCTTGCTTGATCAACACGATCCGCAAAAGATGCAGCTGCTCAGGTTTTCCTTTCAGAATGCAAGCTGAGTGCAAGCGTTGACCTGGAGGAAAGTGTGCTCTTACCCCAAACACAGAAAACAGAAAGCAAGGAGATATTTAACAGCCCCAAAAGGATTTTCACAGCGCTATTCATATTGCCTGGTCCCATATTACACTCAAAAGCATTGAGAGTAGCTTTTGAGAGGGAACTTAAAACACCTTGTGGTGTTGCAAGTGTGTGACCAAAAATTCTTCTCAGACAGCATAAAGAAAAACATCATATGCTCGATATTCTCTTTATTAATTCAGATTGTGTGCAAGCTCTTGTTGTCAAATGCAACCATTGGGTCAGGTCAGCACAGCTGCCAAACCATCAATGTGAAATCTTGCCTTGACCTTTGTATATTAATGAGTTTAGACAATCCAAAACATGACCCATATTACCGTTCCTCAAACTAGTTTGTTCAGGCAATACTCTCATCAAGGACACCTAAACAAGCAAACAATGAAACCCAATAGATCATCAGCTCAAGCTCATCATTAATACTATAGAGTAGCTTCCATGTAGAGTCAACATTGCAGACATCCCCACTACCCCCGGCTAAGTCAAATCTTTGAGATGGCTGACCTCCATAAAGGATGCATTAGTTGAAGAAATAAATGCAGTACAGTGCTCTAGGCCATAGAAGCACATTCTTCCACCTGCTAATAATGAGCATTAATCACTCTCTCTCTCTCTCACTGTCTCTATCTCACTCATTGTTCCAGGTTAATGGTCATGCAGCTCATTGAGGTGATAGGTTTAAAATTGTTCCATTGCTCTCTCATCTGAGATGGGTGGATAAAAGAAACAGATGAAGGCAAAAACCTTTTTAGCAGTTAGATTAGCTTGAATTTACTTTAAAGTCAAATTAAAAAATGAATTAATTTAGTAATTGTGTGTTTCCTGTTCCAGTCATGAATAAGAAATAAAAAAACAGCTGTAGAAATTGTACACAGGTTGGTTCATTTAGGTTTATCGAAACCAACTTTTATTTTAGAATCATTTGTTTATTTTCATTTACTGTGTTTTATTTTATGACTTTTGATTATGTGCAAAACAATAACAGCACAGCATGTAAAAATACCAAGCTATGCTCTGGCAGAATTGTTCTATGTCAAGGTTTGAAGAGTTGATGTAGTAGTCTTTTAAACAATTATAGGCTCCCATGATTGTGAGAACCGCACCTTTATTCATCCATAAAATCTCTTCCGTAGGTGCACACAGAGCATTGGATACTTCCGCAGGACTGTAGTTCTCTATCACTGACTTTGCTTTAGTTATTTTGTTTTTTAATTCTGTTCTTTTATCAAACATTGTAAATAATCAATCCCCTCTCAGAGTTAAATATGTTAAACCATAAACTCCCCACACAATACATTAGTACATAAAAAATGAATTATTTTGCTGGATTATTTATCTAAGATGCCAGCAGAGAACATTTATTTGTGAGACACAATAAGCAACATTCCTTTCATTATTCACTAGTATGGTGTACAAGGTGACAACAGAAGAAAACAATCAATAGGCATGGGGTGCAAAGATTAAGGAGATAAAAGACAGACCACAGGATTCGCTGGTAAGTGCAGTGCAGAAGAGTTCAGAAGATCAGGTAAAGAGCAAAGACACAGGTAGGTAAGGAAAAGAGTCTGTGATGTGACTGAGGTTCGAGGAGACACATCTGTGATACACAGATTGTGGATGGTGAGTGCTAGAGATTGTAGACCTTAAAGGGAATTTAATATGGCTGATATTGGATAATCATTCAATGAGATGTGAACAGGCGCTAACAGCCAAACTCTTCTGATCAGATAAGATTAACTAAGGTGATTTGGATGAAAGTGATCTTCATGAAAGCCAAAAAGCTTGTAGGAATAACTGCAGGGGCTCTGAATTGACGTTAAAATGTAAAGTAAAGCAAAAGTAAGCAAAAAGTAAAGAAGAACAATAAGTACTGAAAGTAATGGTTTGGCCTACAAAGAGCCCTGATCTCCTGACTGATGAAAAAAAACAACAAAAAAAAAAACTGAACAGATATAGTTAAAACCTCCTGGTTTTGGTCCATTGGACCATATAAGGAGCCATCCAGATGCATGATTTGATGGTCGACTGGGGAAAACATCCAAAAAGAAAATTTCCTCTTTTGTAGCAGTTCAAATTCATTAACATATCATTTATACACACAAATAAGCTGAATGTTTTGACTTATAAAATGAACGTCTGATAATAATTTACTTACCACTTGAAAACGTGATTGAAAAAAAGACAAAAACAAACACAGAAATTACCCTATTTTATATTTACTGAAGTACCGTATAGCTAAACCAACCCCCTTTTTGAGGGCTGAAACGGTAAGAGCTGCATAATCACAGTGTTAGGTCTGTTTCTCTGCCTTGTTTCCTCTCTTCCTGCTGTCACCTGTCTCCGTCGCTCCCGTTAATTGCTCATCAGCCGCGGCTGATCTTGTTCACGCATTACTCAGGGTTTTTGAGGACCCCGTTCCCCGTCTCTCTTGGGGAGTTATTGATCTGCAATCTCAGCATGCTAGCCGATCGTCTTCTTCACCCTATGTTGTCGTGTGCTGTCACATCTTCCTACCTCCTCTTTTTGGATCACTCATTTTCCATGTCTGCCCAACATACAGTGAGGATCTGCAGTTGACTCGACCCAGACCACCTCAGTGTGCCAGCTACCCATCTACAAGCCGATGAGCTCTCCTCCCCTCCTCGGGGCAACCAGTCTTGGTTTCATCTCTGCTTTTTGGAGCGGACCCCTACTGACTTTTGTGTTTATCCCTCCGGAGAGGCGTACCTTGGTTTCCTGTTCTTTTTTTTTTTTACTGTGGTTGCCTGAGTTCTCCCTGTTAGATTGAACAGCAGTTTTGTTTTTTCTTAAATAAAGACTTTTTAGTTCACCCCGTCGCATTTGGGTCCTTCACACAGGCCAATTGCTTTAGACATTTTAATCAAGAATGATTAATAAGCCTATAGCAGAATATTACAATAGTAAAAAACAAAACATAAACGCATGTTCATTAGCATCAGCGCTTGCTCTTTGTGTTATGCACTTTAAAAGAAAGCTCCCACAATACAAAAAAGACACCAAAATTTTCACCCCTTTTTCCAAGGAGTAGCCCATCCTTTAGAGAGGCTTGTAGCTGAATTTTCATTCAAACAGTACCATCATTCGACTTCCTTTCGAAGGCTTTCTGCTTCCAAAGTACAGCAGACAACTTCTATGTTAGAGAAGAAAGTGGGCCATGAATCACCATAGGTTCTGACAAGCTGTGCTTTGTAAGTGTGAATTGACAACTTTCTATGATTTCAGGTCAAGAAATGTCAAGGTTGTTAGATGCTGACTATAGTAAGGGTAATATAAATTTGGCACCTTCAAAGCAAACATTTGTATAATACAGTTGTATAAAACAGTTGTATAAAAAGGTAATTTAATTGTATTGTAAACAAACTGGTAAGAATTTAAAATACATTTTAATTAAAGCACAGTATTAGATAAAAAAAATCTCTTTCCTAGCAAAATACATCTATATCTCCATTTTGCAATACATGGTTAGTTTTACACAGGGAGTATTCTGCAGTAAGGTAGAATATCGATAAGTACACAGCTCTGTGTTAACAGTCAATGATATAAGGTGTGATGTGTAGCCAATGCATTATGTTTTGAGACTGGTTGCTTATCAGCTCAGGACTGCCAGCTGGAAAAGAGTGTTGCTTTCGACACATGTCTTCACACATTTGTACAGGCAGCTACTGATATGGTTGTGTGGATCTGTGCATGTACCACATCGCATCATATGAATCAAGGTTCATTTACATCAAGCTGTAAGAATGTCTAGCTATTTACTGTCAATTAAAGTGAATTTGTTTAAAGGCACAGTTTCACTTTTGTTGACTTGATCAAGCATTCATTTACAGCATTATTAGATGATTAAGTCTATATGGCGAGCACACTGTTAACAAAAAAAAAACAATATCGGAACTTTTCTGCAATATTCACATTCATACATTCCGAAAATAGGCTAATAAAAGGTTGTTATAGTCTTATTTTAAAAATGTATGTAATGATTCAAATTACAATAAAAATAGATTCATTTAAAAATCTATATTTGAGAATCCCTTATTTAGCTCAAGGTATTTTTTCTGTTTTTCAGAGAGAAAAAAATCTCTAGAGGGTGGTTTTCTAATCACAAAAATAACTAAACTGTGTATAACCGAATGTTGCATTAATGGATCCATGATGCACCTAAATAAGTCTAGGTAAGGAAGTAGAAAATGTCAAAAATAATGTTTAGTGACAATCAACCAGACAGATCCTGATGCGTCCGAAGACAGTGACGACAAAGTCCTCAGTCAGGGTCCTTTCTTCTGGATGCCATCAAAGGCAACATCAACTTCTCAGTAAATGGTTTCTTAAGTTTCCTAGCTTGCCCAGTATCCTTCTCCCAATCATGGGAGAAAAGTTATTGTATTTCTGGGCTAATTCTATGCCCATTCTAGGTGAGCTCGTGATATCCGAATTGTAGTACTATAATAAAATTGGTCAGTCCTATTGCACATAATTGCACATTTTGTCACATAAAAATAAAAAAACATATTTAATGTAATTACCATTACTAAATGAGAACTTTTCTTGCCAAGACATGAAATGGTTTAGTTGGACTTTAGATCAATTCATGTCTATTAGGTGTTGAAATATCTCGCACTACCTATTAAAGTGCCTTGCAAATACTTTACAAACAACAACATTATAACTAAAATAAGGATAACTTCTTCTGCATGAAAGCTGAATTCCAAATTGCAAATAATATACTCCTGAATCTGTACTTGTCAAACAATCCATTCCATAACTATTCCACTTTCAACCACCACACAACTCCAAACTTCACCTGCACTTTCCACTAACTTCAAATATCCATATTCCACATCGGAATCCATCTTCATGCAATCTTTTTTTGGGCAGCAGAACTTTGCACAGAAAGAAAGGAAAGTATTTTACCTGTGTGCTTTCATAGATCTTTATCTTCTATATGGCACAATCCTTTTTACCCACAGCAGTGAGCTGTAAGAGACTCAGGCAGTTTGCGTGTGTGTGTGTGTGTGTGCGCGTGTGTGTGTGTGTGCGTGGATGTACGTGTGTTTGTATGTGTGTAAGAGAGAGTATAGAGCCAGGCACACCAAAAGTGAGAGGAGAGAGAACAGATCTGAATTATGGATAGAGAGGCAGAGGGTTCCCTAATGCAGGATGGGGTTGACTGTGAATCATCTCTCTGGCATGAATTGAGCATAGTCCAGGAGAAAATCAAAGTCAGATGGAGGTAGAAAGTGATGAGAGGAAAAGGAAAGGAATGAAAGAAGCAGGAAAAGAATGATTGCCCAACCCTCTTCCTCTTTTTTGTCTCTTTGAGCTTGGTTCAGCTGCTTAATCAGTCAGACAAACAGTATTGAGCTAGTCATTGACAACAAACATTACTGATTGTTTCTACTTGGGGAGAGATTCTCAAGGATAACAAGGAACCAAGTGATTCAATGGCAAAATGTACTCATTAAATTAACTTCAGTTTTCTATAGTTCAAATAACCGTAACTCTGTCTAACTCCAATAGCTCAAGATAATGTTTCTGCACTTTGCAAAGTACACCGTCGCAAACATGAATGCCAATATATCAGGATGATTGCTTACAGTTATAACAGCTTGCAATTAGAGGAGAGAAGCTCCCAGAAATGTGTGAAATTTGCTATCTATTGAACATCTAGGCTATAAATTCAATGTGTAAATCGTAGTCTTCTTTCCTGAGTCCTCCATTTCCTTGCCAATCCATAGAATGCAGAAGCAGCAGACAAGGTACTTAATGAGCTTATCCTGTCCAGAACATTTCACAAGGATCAAAAACACTACTCGACTACGCCACCTGACAGGAGAAGCCAGGAATTACTCCCAAAAGAAGGGCACAGGTTTGTGGTGACTGGAAGGGGAGAAGTAGGCGGAACAATAAAACCAATAAAGCCAGAATTTATACCAGATGTAGCTACGACACCTGATCATTGCAAAGAGACCTATGAGGACCAAGGAAAAACTCAGGAAAGGTTACCTAGTGGGATTCTCAGACGTTCATATATATATATATATATATATATATATATATATATATATAATTTAAAACAACAACAATACACTTAAACTAACTCATGAAGTCAATCAAATGTCCATTAGTAATAATGTAATAAATTAGGCTAAATATGTTATTATCATCTTGACCTTTTTAAAGGAAAATATCATTATACGAAACATTTTTTCTTTTTCTTTATTCTTAAAAAGAAAGCTTGCTGTTTGTTAGATATATTAAAAGACATGACAGTGAAACAGCAAGAACCTTCACCTCCATTATTAGCAAACCAGTCTTTAGCCTCATCAGTTGAACTGCTGGTCTGACTCTTGTGTCTCATATACTTGGAAAATTAACTACTCTGATTGTGCTGAGTGTTGTCATGTCTCGTTAACAAGATGTCACTGGCCCTTTTCAGCTTTGTTTCTGCAGTGACTGTTTTATAAAGGTCAGCATCTACTTCTTACCATGAAGGTGTTGGAAAGCATCCCAGAATCTATGCAATTCTGTCTTCATAGTTATTTGCTATGAAAAGGCTTCTTTTTGTTTTTCACACATTTTTGCCTTTCCCTTGCAGTTTGCCATTCACCAGAATGTTAAACTATCTTGAATTTAGAAGATGTGACAGCTTGAGGGCACCTGGGAAAGTCTTTGCTAAATGCAAATGATCAAATGCAACAAGCCATTAAATTGGGCATAATTAGGGTAACAAAATAAATGGGCTTACCTTTTAAAAATTACAGCTTTCCTGTGGCTCACTCAGTTGAGCTTGGAGGCAGCAAAAGAGAAGGTTGAGGGTTTAATTCTGAGAGAAAATAAAAACTGGTTAATGACTTGCACTGAAATAACATCAAGTCAATGTGAACCCCCTTTTATTTGAAAGATACCTATATACTATAAAAGCCCAATAACTAAGCAAAATCAAATATAGAAAAGGAAATTTAATTTTATTTAGTTACACGAGTAAATTAGATTTTATAGTAAAACAAGACATTTTACATATAAGATTATTTTGAGAACAGTTAAAACTAAACCTTCAGTTGTTTAATCTGTAAATTTACTGATATTTTAACATTTTGCAGGAAGATACATTTGTTTATTTGGTGTACAAATATGGAAATATAATACAAAAGATTACAAAAAATGCTGAATAGCAAGAAAAAATTCATTCATTTTCATGTCAGCTTTTTTTCCCTTTTGGGGTCGCCAAAGCGGAATGAACCGCCACCTGGCATATGTTTTACGCAGCGGATGCCCTTCCAGCCACAACCCATCACTGGGAAACATTCACACACACTCATTCACATTTTAACTCTATGGGCAATCGTTCTTACTCAATTCACTTATACCACTTGTCTTTGGACTTGTGGGGATACCGGAGCACCCGGGGAAAACCCACACGATCACGGGGAGAAAACACAGAAATGCCACCTGCCCCAGCCGAGCCTAGAACCAGCGATCTTCTTGCTGTGAGACGAACGTGCTACCCACTGCGCCACCATGACGCTGCAAGAAAAAATCATTATGTTTTAACAAGATGTTGTCTATGACTAGATGTCATTTACTTTAATTACCGCACCTTACATTTAAAGCTATTTTAGATCAACGACATTTAGTGTGTAGTTTTCTGCCAATTCTTTGCTGAACATACTTCCCAAAACTAGTCTGATATAGTGTTCATGCTATGGTGGCAGAGAGCTACAAAACACATTTACGTAACGTGAAACACTTTTACAAATTACAAACAAATTAACATGTCAAAAAACACATTTACATTTTAGAAAACAAATGTACATTTTTGAAAACACTATTACAAATAAGTTCAGAAAACATATTTACATTTAAAATTTTGTGTCTTCACATTGACTCGTCTCTTTAACATCTCTGTTAAAACAAGCATACAATTTCTTCATTGTTCATGCATTGTTCATATGTCTTAACATAAAGACAATTGCTTGTTTTATCTACATTTCCCATATTTTATGTATTTATTATGGATTAAAGAATCCATAAAAATACACAATACATTTAAATCTAAACACTTAAAGCTGTTAACTGATTTTTTTTACACTAACATGTGCCCAGAAAGTAAGAGCTGACATGTCCATAAAATAGTCTGTGGAAAAACATTTTACAAAATAATTACACACAACTTGGGAAATCTTTAAATAGTTTATTTTCAAACTGAGTAGCAGCTGCACTGTACACTGTGCCACCATGGTGGGCTAGGTTAATAGAGTCTATAGCATTCAATAAAGATATGTAATCATGACACTGAAGCCTGTTCTAGGTTCATGCATGGGCACCCAGGAAAACTAGCACTGAGAAAAGAGCAAGGTTCAAAAAGTCTTTGTAGGCTTTTCTGTGAAGAAATCAAAGCTCATTAAGGGTGAACAGCCCCAGGCGATGCAATTTCACTGGGTCCATCCCAGCATCCATTACAATACCGGTGGGAGAGCATGGCCCATTAGCAAAATCTCATTAGCTACACTGAAGCATGTTAGCAACACAATAAAAAGAATTTGGCTCCTGGAATATGATTTTAATTATTCACTGTTTACAATAATAAGCCTCGTTTCCCAGTGAGAAAGCGTTGAGTGAGCAGCTGCTTTTCTTGTGAACATGCCAAGTAAACAGTGACATGTAACAAGCACATCTTTGAGTTTCTGTCAAGAGCAGGTGAAATTACAAAAAGGTTTATGATATTCCCTCCAGATTTAAACAAGTGCTGGCACGGAGCTTCCCTTGCACTCTTTGAGTATTCTCACATTTTAAAAATTAAACCCCAGGGCATTTTGTTGGTATTCAAAAGTTGCAGCTCTCAGAGGAAATTAACTTCTAAAAAGACTGGGAGTTAAAGATTGGTCCCTTCTAGATCAGTGGTTCACAAACTGTGATACACAGAGCCGCTGACAGTCAATTGTATGTTTACCGCCAGTTATGCTAAAAAAAAAAAAAATTGGCAGTGATAAAAGAGTATCTGAAAGACCCATTGGTTAATTGTCTTAAAGGACATTGGTCTAGTCCAATGAAAGCACAGGCCCCTTCTTCAGCCATTGACTAAGATTATAACGTTGACCCTTCGGAAGAATGTTAATAAGTTTAATCCTCTTTAGAAGTGGACATATATATCCAAATAGCGCATACCAAAGTTCACACATCTGTCCAAATGATTGTTGAGAATGAAAAAGAGTTTGGCTGTGCCAAATAGGATTGTTTTTTCTCAAGAGCAACCAATGAAAACTGGCTGTTTTGATGACGGGAGTGGAACATGAAAGAGCCGCTAGATGTCACTTGATACTCTCACTTTGATCTCACGACAGGAAACTACGCTGAAGAACAAGATTAAAAGGAAGCGGGGGCTCTGGGAAGCATCCTCAGTGATGTTTCCTGGGATCATTGAGTGTTTCGGGTCTCACAACATCATATACCCCCCCAAGGCGACCCGGCCGGGGTTGATCAAACCCTGATCTTCGTCTCAGTCGTAGTCCACAGATCAGCCCTCCTTCTCCAAAGCCACCTTGTGGCTCTCTGCAGCTTCACTTGCTTACAAAATAGCCCTTTTTTTTGCCATCTCAGTAAGACCCAGCCGGCTGAGCACTGTGCACAAAGAACGTCCTGCAAAGCCTTTACAGCCAACTTCTATGGGCTCATAGATGGATCTCCAGCCTCTCCCCCTACACTCCTCCACCAGTTCTTGGTACTTGGCTCGTGTCCTCTCATTGGCTTCCTCAATACGCTCTTCCCATGGCACTATAAGTTCCAGGATGATTAGCTGTTTTAAACCCTCAGAGGTAATTATCATGTCTGGGCAGAGACTTGTTGTTACAATTTGCAGACTGAACCTCAGTTGTTTTTCTAGATCGACCTGCAGCGGCCAGTCTGAGGCTTTGTGGAGGAGTCCTGTCATTAACTGGATTTCACTCCAGCTTTAATGAAGGGGACTGCCTTTTTTGGAGCATGATGGTATTTGCCGACGCTGATGGCTGAGGCTAAGCTCTCAGCAATTACCTTTAGCACCTGGTCATGGCACCAACGATAGCGACAACGATGGGTAACCGCTGAGGAGATGTTCTAAAGAGCCCCTTCCAGAGCAAAGAGCGCAAGAAGATGTTTCACTCTTCCGCCAGACATGGAGGTTCATTGGGCTTGACAGGACATCGTAGACAGCTTGCACCAGGAAATGGACCCGATGAACATCTGCCTGCAAGATGTTTGCCCAAGTAATCCTGCGCTGCAGTGCAGTCTCCCACCTAGTCCATGCTCCCTGCTGCCAGTGTCCAACTGCCCTGCTCACTCGCTCTTCCTCCACACCTGTTTGAACCTCTTCCTGGAGTAGATGGTGTCTTTGCTTCCCATGGGCCTGGCTAACCAAGGTCTTTGAAAAATAACCCAAGCCTGCTCTGCCTGTCACCACAGTGCCCACCAGAGCCTTTTGTCTCAGGCTTGACTCTGCCAGCTCCACTGCTTTCCCAGGATTCCATTTTATTTCCTGTCCTCACCACAAGGTTGGCTAATGACACCTTGCAGTCCCTGGAGTCCCTGTACTGTAGGGCTTCTGTAAGTCCACTGAAAGGTATCTGCAAGATGTTACTCGTCCCATATAGTGCAGTGCTGGTGAGACTGCATGGAAGGCCCAACCACTTCAGAAGAAAGCCACGGATCTTCCTTTCTAGGGACTCAACTGTTGTCATTGGGACTGCATAAACCAGCAGGGACCACAAGAATCGAGGCAGAATGGAGTGCTGGTAGATCCAGGCTTTAAATCTACCAGGCAAGCCAGACTTGTCAACCTAGGCAAGCCAAGCTCCAAGTTCTTCTTTGGATTTCTGTATAGCAGCAGAATCTTTCAGGCTGGATTCAAAGAGCTTCCGCAAACTCTTGACAGGTTGCTCTGTGATGGTCGGGATAACAGTTCATGAGATGGAAAACCAGAACTTGTCAACCACTTTCTACACTGCAAAAAACGCACTCTTGGAACAAGAAAAAAAATAACACAAATAAAGTTAAACTCTTCCTATATCAAGCAAAAAAATCTGCCAATGGGGTAAGCAAATTTGACTTGTCAAGATTTCTTAAAATTAGAAAAAATGTTTTAGCCGATAAATAGACAAAAACTAGAATTTTTCAACTTGTATCTAGTCTCTAGTGGTCTTAAAACTAGACAATCTGTCTTAAAACTAGGGTGTTTTCTCTTTTATTTAAGACTAACTTAGAAAATGTAATATTAAAATAAGTATATATGACCTTGAATTAAGAAAGTTTGTGCTTAATTTTAGTTCTTAAAGTAGAGTATGGGTTCTTAAAATTAGAAATTCTAGCTCAAAAATTAAATTTTAAATAAATATTTTATATATGATTTAGGCCTATTGATGTATTCTTAGATAGTACAGTTCCAATAGGTGACAGGTAGAACACTTAGCAGAGTTCTGGAGAGAAGATCGGGGAAGGACCAGAGCTGGATTCGAACCCCGTCACCAGAGGTTTCAGGTCCACCTGTCAGTGCTCTGACTGCTACGCTATCAGTGCTGACAAATAAATTTTATTCTGATAAGCTATATAAAACTAAAAGAGAAAACATCCTAGTTTTAAGACATATTGTCTAGTTTTAAGACCACTAGTGACTAGATACAAGTTGGAATATTCTAGTTTCAATGCGTTTTTACAGCTTGGAAAGACTTGTTTTGAGAGTTTTTGTATGTTTTTAAGATCCAAAAGTTTTTGCTAATTTAAAGAATTCTTGCCAACTCAAATTTGCTTACCCCATTAGCAGAATCTTTTGCTTGATCTAGGAAGAGTTTATCTATATTTGAGTTTTTTTTTTTTCTTGTTTCAAGAGTGCTTTTTTGAAGTACAGATCTCTTCCATCAAAGTTAGAACACAACTGGATGAGGTATTAAGGTTTGGGGTGTTGATTTATTTACGGTGTAGATCCTTTTTCTTCTTTTCTTTTCACAAACATTTGAATCTTATTTCAAGAAATCAAATGTTCTTACCTTCACTTGATCTAGAGTAGAACTAGATTTAAGATTTTTTTTCTTGTTCCAAGATGGATGTTTTTACCAATATTTAATATTGATTTCTTAAAATAAAATATCAATAAAATTCTTGAAATAAAAATATGTTGAGTCACAAATTCTTGTTTTAAGATTCTTGTTTTAAGATCAGTGGCAAAATCGACAACTTGTTTCACATAGTTTCTTAATTCAAGAAAATAAATGACCAGAATAAGAATTTTTTTCTCCTCAAGAAAATATAAGTGTTATTTTCTCAAAATAAGCAAAGTAATCTATACCCAAAAGGTTTAAATTAGAAAATTCTTCCTAAAATAAGAAAATCAATTCAATTTCAATTTTTCAAAATTTTCAAAAAAAAAAAAAAAATATATATATATATATATATTTTTTTTTTTTTCTGTCTGGTGCATAGATCTTTAGCTGCATGTATGTATATTTATATTTGTATGCATATGTGTAGAAAGATGCGAACTACTTGGATGTACTAAGGTAGGTATCTAATATTATTTATTTTACTTATTCTCATTTTCAACTCAATCCTGACTCCTTCCCCCACAATTACCTCTCACCTTCTCTTTCCCCCTCCCAAACTTCTCTACCTCTCTTTCCCCCTCAATTACTTCTCTCCTCTTTCCCCTTTTTTTTTATTAACACCGACCTGTCCTGATGTATGTTTATATGATTGATTAATGTAATTATTGTGATGAATGCTAAATAAATAAATAATCAATAAAATAAATTAAAAGCTTCTATCCAGAGGAATACTCAATATATAATATCTTCAATTCTCTGGAAAGAGCAAAACTGACCAACTCTTACGAAGCACCTCCCTTCTCATGGGGCTGCTTTGAAGTTGGACAGGACAGGTTTAAAAAGGAAAAAAAGAAAAGCACCTTCCCTTCAACACTCATTAGAGACATGATACAAAACTGGTTGATGTTTTTGGAGTTCTCCTCTTTAGGAATCCACACTCCCTCAGCACGCCTCCACTGGTCAGCACCCATTCCTCTTCTCCAAATCACCTTCAAGATCTTCCACAGGTGCCGGAGAAGCCTTGGGCAGCGTTTATAAAACAAATAAAGTATACCACTGGGACCTGGAGGAGAGGCTGAGCGAGATGCCTTGACAATCTCCTCAACCTCCTTTAGACGTGGCCCCGTCAAATTGAACTCTATTATTGTGGGGTTGGGCCTGATGAGAGCTTTGTTGAGCCCCAGCTCCTGTTCTCTTAGAGGATCATTAACTGTGTCTTGAAGAAAATGATTCACTTCCTCTAATGAGCTCTCAAGCCGATCAACTTAACAATATTTATTTAATTGTTTATTTTTATAATTGTTATATTTTACTTTATGCTAAGCTATATGGTCAATCTAAGCTGACAAACACATTATATAATTATAAATCCATTAAATTCAGACCAGCAGAAACTGAAAATATAAAAAATAACACAAAACAGCTTGAATACTATATTCAGAACATAAAAAACTAAAGTTATTTGCCCTCTAGCCCCTAATGTCATCTTTTGTTCATTTTCTACAAAACGAAAATATTCGTTATCCAAGTATTTTGAGATGGTGTTCCACAAGGACATTTTATCAATAGATGTCAAAAGATGGCATCATTGTCTAATTTGCATAAATGCAATGTGATCTGCTTGACATACATCCCCCACCCCCATTGGGTTTCTATCAATGCCAACATAAAAGTATTGCAGATACATGTGTTTCATGTCATTAAATTAACACATTAACTCTACACCATTCTGCTAAACACAGCAATTTTGAATATTTAAAAGTCTTCACGTTCATGTTGGTAATTCTTCCACCAGGGGTTTGTGCCAATATTTGAGCTTTACAAACACAAAAGGTGCATGTATAATACACAGTTCAGACCAAGCATAAACTGTCAATACTATTAGACAGAGATCAAGGAAACATGATCAGATACAGAGAGCCAAGCTTCTCAGGGTCACCACTTTATGAGCAATCTTCTTGAAATGTCATGCATACGAGTACATAGATGAGAGTAGGCTTACAAGAGATACTCAGGTAATGCTGTTCCTGGGTTCTTGGAACCATCATTCATAAATAAATCAAATAATGAAAATGATATAATGAAATATAATTCTTTCTTAATATACTGGTAAAAGCAATTTCCCCCAATAGAGAAAAAAATATTAGATGTAATTTTCTTATAAAATGAAACTAGTGAACTTATTTTTACGATAAAACAGTAATGAATCATTATTCTAACCCATTTTAAGCCTAGGACTAACAAAGAAAGAAAAATTAGAGGGAAACACATTTTTAAGCACACCTGTACATAATTTTTAGATTCAAAATATTAAACTAAAATATCCGAGACGTATAGAGAATTATTCATGATGTTGCTGAAAATGCTTGTTCTATATCTGCAGCTGTTAACTTTTGCTGCTTTTCCAACAGTTTTTATTGATGCTTTGCATTGTGTTTCCACCATTTACTGAATATAACATGAACATAGCATGCGCGATGTTTAGTGTGAATGGGAGAGCAGGATAAAAATGGACATGGCCAGCATTCGCCAGCATGGAACTGCATCACATCCCGGTAACCATAAATGGGTACAGAGAGGCAATACATGGGTGTAGCAAAGATATATGATTGACTGAATGTTTAAATGTAATATATGTTAAACAAAGTAATTAATAAAATAATTCACCCTCCTCAATGTGTTCATGAGGGTCAAAACTAACAGCAACCCGCTCACTTCTGGCCCCACCCCCTTGCGGCGGGTCAAGGTACTACAGTTTAGTCACTTCTTATTGAGCAGAAGCAGGGAGAGTGGGGGGTTGCCTCTAGGTTTCCACTGATCTCAATATGGAGATCTTATTGTGCTTGTTTTAGACATGTCAATCAAAATTCATCACTTTGTCACAGCATTCCTGTTCCGCTCGATGATGTCAGAGAAAATGTGACCACCTGTCAGCATCAAAATTGGAGCTTGACATGTGTGTTTCGAGACTGCTTTTACACATTTAAAGGTAGAAGTGTTAAATCCTGAAATGAAAGGGCCGTGGCTTCAACCTGGTCAATTCAAAGGGGGCTGAAATGTGCTCTGCATAACCTGTGAGAGTCATAAATAAACATTTGCTCTTTTGAAGTGAAGAGCAAGGCAGAGATGTTCCAAAGGCTCTGGCGTACCACTCTTCCAACAGACATGCACAGATTATATCGTATCAAATGTGTTAGTTAAAGAACAATAAAAAAATGTTCCACAATAAATTGAATTTTACCATATAGTGTAGTGCAATGCTTTCTAGATATATAAAAAAATCTTTAACATGACAATATTTGTGTAAAATAAAAGCTTAGACATAGCAGAGTGGTTTAGACTCTATACCTACCTATTATAAATTTGTAAGATATGAATGTGTATTTTCCCAAGAAAATAATTATATTGTAAAATGACAGCCTACATATTTTCATACGCTTTCATTTGCAGTTCATGCGCCCTGCACTGCGCTACATAATCTGCTTTTCCATATGCTTAAACACTTTGTCAACCAAAGCAAGAAAGTCTGCAGGGTCCGTGTACCTTTTAATAATTAAACTTTCATATTCAAATGGAGTAACAACATGAAGGGAAACAACTAGTTTCCCATTTTTTCTTTTTTATTTTGAAACTAAATTACGGGATTTTTCATTTTTCTTCTGTGATTCAGATAACAAATTTTAAGTTGGAGATTTGGTTTTACATGTGGGTGGGACTGACATACCTCTTATTCCTGATTGGTACATACTGCTCCTTCAACATTATATTAATCCCTATACTTGTGTTAAAGAGATTTTCCCTGGGTTGTATGATGAAATTCAGAGGTCTGGTGTTTGGAGCTTGCAGTGCAGAGTGCTTTTATTGTGAGCCACACGTGAAAACAAACAAAACAAACTGATAACAATCTAATAAAACAAATACTGGACTAACAAAAACTAAATTCAATGCATTCTAGCAAAAACGTCACAGTGGTGCAGTGGGTAGCACGGTCGTCTCACAGCAAGAAGGTCGCTGGTTCGAGCCTCGGCTGGGTTGGTTGGCATTTCTGTGTGGAGTTTGCATGTTCTCCCCGTGATTGCGTGGGTTTTCTCATGAATGTTTCCAGCGATGGGTTGCGGCTGGAAGGGCATCCACTGCATAAAACATATGCCAGAGAGTTAGCGGTTCATTCCGCTGTGGCGACCCCGAAAGGGAAGAAAGATGAATGAATGAATGAATGAATGTAGCAAAAACCTCAAATTTACTCTCTCAAAGAGTCGACCAGCCCTAGCAGGTTGAATTAGACAGCGGATGCACTGTCTCGTTGGAAACACCGGTTAGGAGAATGGCGACTCCATCCCCTGGCAGTCCAGCAGATCTGGGAACGCTTTGGTATTGCTGAAGTAGACCTGTTTGCCACCCCAGAGAATGCTCAGCGCCGGTTTCTCTACGCTCTGTCCCAGGCTCTTCTCAGGATAGATGCGCCTGCGCATTGCTGGCCCAGGAAGAAACGCCTATATGCGTTTCCCCCTATGCGTTTCCCCCAGTGAGACTCCATGCAACCCTCCCACGCAAGATCAGGGAGGATGAGCAGAGGTCCTAGTGGTAGCACCTTATTGGCCCAACCGGCCTTGGTTCGTGGAACTCTGCTGCCTTGTGACAGTCCCTCCCTGGCCAGTTCCCCTGCGGTCCAACCTTCTGACCCAAGCACAAGCACCCGCGTCCAGACCTCTGGAATCTCCATGTCTGGCATATTATGCCGCAGAGGACCCCCGGGTAATGCCACAGTCTGTGGTTCAAACACCGTGTCTTGCCAGAGCTCCCTCTACTAGGGCCTTTTATGCTGGCAAGTGGTGTCGGTTCGGTGACTGGTGTCACTCTCAGCAAATAGACCCGAGTAGCTGCCCCGTTGAACTCGTGCTAACTTTCCTTTAAGAGGGACTGGATCAAGGACTGTCTTCATTCACCCTGAAGGTTTTCATCGCCACGATTTCTGCCTATCCCCTTCCGGTTGAAGGCAACACGTTGCGACGACACGAGTTAACAGTTAGATTCCTCAGAGGGGCCAGAAGGATTAGACCCTCTAGGCCGTTCTTAGTTCACTCCTGGGACCTTTCCATTATCCTTAGAGGACTTCAAGGTCCTCCATTCTGTCAATTAAGACAGCGCTCCTGGTCGCGTTAGCCTCGGTTAAGAGGGTGGGGGATCTGCATGCACTCTCTGTCGATGAGACCTGCTTAAAGTTCGGACGTGGTGATACTCATGTTATTGTCAAGCCCAGGACTGGATATGTGCCTAAGGTTCCTACCATCCCCTTCAAAACTCAGATAGTAAACCTCCAAGCTCTGTCCGGAAAAGAGGCAGCATCAGCCCCAGGTCTCAATTGCCCAGTCCCAGCACTGACGATCTATGTAGAAAGGACTGATCAGCTCTTTGTATGCTTTGGAGCACAGTAGATGACAAGGAAGGCTGTCTCCAAACAGGTTGGCCCAATGGCTAGTGGAGGCCATCTCTACCACATACACAGCGTCTGATGTCCCTTGCCCCCTGCAGTTGAGAGCCGAAATCCATTTTCTGAATCACATGAGAAAATCGATAAATTGACCTGATCAATTGATGAGTTCAAATCCTGTAATTTCATTTCGAAGCAAAAAGGAAAACGAGTTTTTTCCCATTATGTTGTTACTTCATTTGATGAAAATTTATATAAAACATTTGATATGAAAATTGACATGGATTTTCAAGCAATCCAATTGGTGCCCTGTGAGGATTAAGTAATCAGAATTACTGAGTGAAGTGGAATTCGTGTCATGCCTTTCGTTCCACTCCGAACAAAGAGTCTTGCTATCTGCCTCTGCTTGCTTTCAAGAACCTCACCTAAATAGGTACTTGTATACAATACAAATATCTGCCAAGCCATAGCAGCTCATTTAAAAGCTGTGTTGCAAAAGTAAATGACTGGTATGCATAACCTAAAAGTTTTTATTATCAGTGACAAATATTTGGTCATGCCAGGAAATTTGTATCTGTTATTTTTTAAATAATATCATTTAAATTTTATTTATTTGCATTATAAATTGTTCATTAACATTAAGAAGTTGGGAGGTGCAAACTTAATTTTCTTTAGGGTACTAAAATAGTTTGTGAGGTCTGCTAGCTATGGCTTCATGGGGGAAGAGAAAACAAGATACTAACCACAGAGGCAATATATTAGACCTTACAACCTTCCTGTGACAGTTAAATTGTTGGGATTAATGGTCCAGAATGAGATCAAACTCAAACTCTGTCCTCCATCCATTCGCTCTGATCTGTGATCAATAAAGCTCCCCTGCTGATCTTAAGCAGTTCTGTGAACCTTACAAATCTTTATTCATTACTACAGAAAGGATTATGACTTAAACCACTATGAAGCAGATCTAACATTTTAAATGCTCTACAATGAATGTTTATTTTACCTGGGGAAAGCACTTTATTAGCATTGCTATCAATCTCTTAACTAAACTGTCTGTTTTCCAAAACGAGTATTTTTAAAAGATATTTTGCGTCAAATAATCGACCACATCTCTTTGTCTTTGTAATAAAGCATTAGATAGACACAAATGTGTTATACAGTCCCAGAAATCAATTACATTAGGAATCAACAGTGTAAAAGCAATCTAAATGCACATGTGTTTTTAAATCTTGCTACCTTTTTTGGTCACATTTAAAACTTTAGTGCATTATTGATTCAAGCATTTATGTCTCCCAGTCAATCACAGATCAGAGCAAACATGAATGGAAAAGTGAATCTTCACATATTTCTTCATTGTGCACAGCAGTCAGACTATGTTAACAAATGTAAATGTCACTCATCTGGAAGATCCTGCTGAATAAAATGAAGAAAAAAGGCCACTTTGGGAATTAAAGCAGAGATATTTGCATACTGGGTGGCTTGCCATTTAAAACCAAACAACATTGGTCTGAATGCTTCAAGTTCATCTCAGTGATTGGTGAAAGGGCAGTTTGAGACGCACTAACATGTTGAACAGCAGTTGACTATGTCAAATGTTATTCAGACACATTCAGAGTCAATATAGAAGTAATTTGAGGACATGCAATGCTATTTTACATCTTCCAGTAAAATAAACCTACTCAAATGCATTCTTCACAGAGGTTGACTCATTGTGCTCATGACTTTATCTAGTTCCAAATGACCTTTTTACCTGAGAACTAACTGTGCATTTCATCATGCAGGTAGGAGTCTGTATTGTTTCCTAGCCTTGCCTGGAGCATAAAATGTAAAAGATAGAGTTATTGACTAAATATAGTCTTTCTTTAATACTGTTAACAGGGTAAATGCAGTGACAGGTTGCCATGGTTTTATTCATATCTGCATTACATTGAGACATCCACTACTGAAAATATGTTTGAATGACAAATCTGATGTTTAGACTAACCATCGCTAAGTAATAGGATGTGTTTTTTTTTTTGTTAGATACAAGCTTTACAAATCTGTTTAAAATGTTGGAATTTTGTATTTTTTTACTGTCACAAGATTATTATTATAAAACTGAAATTAAAATCATTTATTTGTTATGTCTATAATCAATTGCATTTTGTTTTTAGAATAAATAAAAATAGCAATTTAATATCAATTGAGCTTTTGAATAGTATAAAAAACTCTAAATATTTAGATTATAAATGTAGATCAAAAAAAAAAAAAAAAAAAAAGAATTAACCATGTAAAAACGTAAACCAAGTAAGCTTTAAAGGAATCACAAAAACAGAAACAGGTTAACATTTGACAGTGGTTGACCAGCAAAGGCAGGATAGTACATTGGTCAATGAAAAAAATAGTAGGTGAAATAAGGGAAAACACAAGGTGGAAAAACAGATATACAAAATACATATCTTTAACAAATCATGTCTAATTAAGCAGGACATCTTTATTTAATTCATGTTTTTTATGTATTCGGAGATGAGGTTGTCATTGTATTGACTGCAATTTAATGCACTTAATGGAGATGTTAATTTCATGTTTATTCCAACTGTATATATAATTTATATTCATTGTTAACTGACAACATTATATATTGTTATTGGAGAGTTTGATTGATAACTAAATTGATTCCTGTTAATGTTGCAGATGTATGCTGTATGGGTTTTAAAATTTTTTTTTTTTTGACATTTGTAGCACGGTCGTCTCACAGCAAGAAGGTCGCTGGTTCTAGGCTCGGCTGGGTCGATTGGCATTTCTGTGTGGAGTTTGCATGTTCTCCCCGTGGTCGCGTGGGTTTACCACGGGTGCTTCGGTTTCCCCACAAGTCCAAAGACATGCGGTATAAGTGAATTGAGTAAGAACGATTGTCCATAGTGTTAAAGAGTGTATGAGTGTGTGTGAATGTTTTCCAGTGATGGGTTGCGGCTGGAAGGGCATCCGCCGCGTAAAACATATCCCAGAGAGTTGGCGGTTCATTCCGCTGTGGCGACCCCAAAAGGGAAGAAAGCCGACATGAAGATGAATGAATGAATCCTAGACTAATAGGTACATATTCCTGTAGCTCTAACAAAGGCAATAATCATTGCTTACCATTTGGCTGCAAGTTTTCCTGGGTAGTCACCTGACTCTTGCTTTTTTGTTTTGTTGTGAGACATTACTTATTGGGTAGCACTTTATAACAACGAAACACTACTAATAATTTATTTATTATTAATAAATAGTTAACAAGCAGTTTATAAATAATTGTTTCTGTTGTTGAACATTTATAAGCAGTTTATAAATAAAAATTTAAAGGCTTTATTCCTGATTTATAAGCATCTATATTATTTGCTTGATAACATTAATTTCATGCTTTATTGATGATCAATTAATCATTTATAAATTAAACTTATTTATTATAAACCATTTAAAAGTTGGTTAGTTATTATTTGTAAGTGGTTCATGATATCATTTACAACATGTTAATGAATTATTAATAAACTATAAAACATAGACCTGTGGTTCCCAACCTGTTGTTTGCCCCCTTAAGGGAGTGCCAGAGTTCTCAAAGAGGGGCGCGGGAGCCACACAAGCGGTGAAAACGGCCTCGTCCCAACTTTTTTAAGATTTGTTGACACCATGAAATTCTGAATAAACATATATTTCCCATTAAATGGTACATTTTATCAGTTTCAACTTTAGTTCCGTGATTTATGTTCTATTCTGAATAAAATATTAGTAGTTGGCACCCCCACATGCATTAAATTTTTTGTACCACTTTTCAACAAGTTCCAAAACAGAGCGAGAGTGCAATCCCCCTATGCCTCTCATCAAAACCACTTTCTGTTGCGTCTTTTATATCACATCCTCCTCTTGATGAGCATGACTCATTGTTGTTTCCTGATGATGATTGGTTGTTTCCGATGTCTGATAAAGTGAGAGAGAGAGAGAGAGAGAGAGAGAGAGAGAGAGAGAGAGAGAGAGAGAGAGAGAGAGAGAGAGAGAGAGAGAGAGAGAGTACATACAGAAACAAATAAAAATACAGCACAATACATAACGGAGGCCTATATTATCTTCGGATGATTCTGGTCTTCATTAGACTCATTTAGTTGGTTGAATTTCTGCCACCATGTTTTATTAAATATCTTCTGAAGATAAATTGACTCAAAGAAACAAACAGATAAATCAGTAAAAAAAAAACAAATTCAACAGTGGCATATACCTCATTAGAAGCAGACAATGCATATTAGAGCTGCTCGTTTTCTTACATAATCTTATATCCTTTTTCAAAACGAATGAGATTTTCACAACTGTAAAATCTAGGCTGTTGGTTTTGACTATTGAAAGCTGATTTAGTGAATTTAATATGTTATAAAAATCCTGACATGAATGACTGTGCAGGTAAGGTTCACTTGAGGGACAACCAATAATACTACATTAGGTTTCATTATTTATCAGTTCAGAGAAAGGACATGTCCCACACAGACCCTAAGTACTATCAAAACTCAGCACAGTGGAATGAATTACATTTTGTATGCTGTACAGTTTTATTACAGATTAAATCCTGGTATTATGTTGCATTTATGTGTAAATAGGTAGACAGGTCTAACAAAGGTGATGAAAAGGGAAGGTATACAAAATAAATTGCAATTAATCTAAAATAACAAGTTGCTTGTTTGGCTCTCTCAATATGTTAGGTATATGCAATAACAAATAAGGAAACGCAATAGGAATCTTTGTTGTTGATTGAAGTCAATATGCTGACATTCTTCGGTTACCTGAGCCAAACAAAGGGACCAACTGTGAGGGCTAAAATAATTCAAACACAATGTTGTAAGGATATGACAACACTATAACCTTCCCAGTCTTGAGCAAAGCTATTTACCATTGGAATTAATGAGGAGGAAAATGGCTGGGCTCACATACATGTGTCCTGACAAACAAACAAAATGCCTTTCGTAACACCCTGAAATAAGGATGTAGCTGACCTTAGACAAGTACAGCTCTGACAAAAAAAAAAAAAAACACTGGTAAAAGTTTGTACAAGTCTCTTTTACTTTAAAGTAGATTTTTTGTTTGTTTATAAGACCCACATCAATGAATAAGAGTGTACCATTTTTCTGTAGTTTTAGGTGCATTTAAAATCACAATGATTCCTCTCATTAAAACTATTTTAAGTCATTTAGTAATAAGTAACCAGATGTGCCTGGAAGGGTTTCGCTGACATTGCTTAATGATGCTTCACAACTAGCATTAAGACCTTTTCTCATTCAGATTATGCTATACCTGAAGACTTTTAAACCAATCAACACAATTAACACACTAACAGTAATAAAAATTCTGAATTCAGACTCCACAATTGTAGTCCGATGTTGAATTAACAAAATTGTTTGCCAATTTAAAGGCAAATGCCAGAACCACAACAATTGTCACCATATGAAAGTATTTCCGGATCGATTATAATGTTCAAGATAATCTGATACAATGATTGACAGCTTAACTGCAATGGCAGGGAAGGAAGTAGTGGATAACAAAATGTTTACAATTTTCTGACGCTCCTTAAAAATATTGACTTTTCCTCCCCATTGTGTGATTTGAATTTTGTAGTTGTTTTGAATGTGGAAATTAATTATTGGTTTCTCTTTTGTCTCAAAAGTCCACATTTCAACTTGTGAAAAATTACTGAATGTTACCATGACTTTAACAATTCCTTAAGAAGAATTATGACATATGACATCATAATATGTTAAATAATTATCAAATATGACAAAATAATTATCAAATATGACAACATCTACACTAGCAATCGTTGAATACAATTTTTAATGATTTTTCCAAAAAAGAAAAAAAATATATATACAGTATATGTCGATAACAGTTCTCCTTTAAAATCAATCATACCAAGTGAGCTGTTTTGGAACATGCAACATCAAAGCTGCAATATAAGAAAACGGAAATGAGGAAAGAAAACTGCCATGACGGCCCTCCATGAAGTCCTCATAGACTACAGCTAATGTGGCTGCTTTTTCCCTTCAGGCATCCAATCAGATCATGGCATGCACAGGGACAGACTCCAAAGACTAAATGACATGGCAGATTCTTCAAAGTGTGTATGTTTCCAGCCCTTGAGTGCTGACTAAAATGGAATTGAAGGAGTCAAACTGCATCTCCAGGGAATGTGGGAAAGAGGGCTAGATCGAGCCTATGTGGAGATGGGAAATCACTTGAGGTGAGGTAGGGTTAGTGGGAAAGACTCAAAGAGTGACTGAGGAAGAGAAAAGAAAATGGGAGCCCTTAGAGGGATTGACCTTGTAGGGGAAAATCCACTGGATGATTTCTGTGGCTTTGGCGATAAAGCACGCATGAAGCAATTCCAGCCTTGAGAGTTCAATTCCCAGAGGATAAAAGGTTCACCTACCATCAAAAGCTGAGGGTTGACAGATAGCTTCTCAAAAACCCTAATTGTTAGGACATGACAATTTTTTATCATTTTGAATAATGAACTGATACCAATAACAACATCTTACATTTGGTTTTAATGTTAAGTTCTCATTGTTTGCTTGAATTGAAATAAACTGGGAAAACAATTCAACCTCTTTCCAGGTAAACATATATTTTTTAAACACTTTGTATAATATTTAAAATTATTTTTCAGGTCACTTAATCTGTGGATATCTGGAACTGGAAAATTTACTTGGTTTCTTGACAAATTAAAGGTGCTGCAAAATTCAGAAAGGTGCTGCAAAAAAAAAAGACAAGATTCACTGTAGACTTTGAGTGTGACATCAACTTTCCAATTTTCACCCTGTATTTGTGATTCACTGCTTGCATTAAAGCTATACTGAGCTGAGATCAGAAGCTGAACGTTTCATGGTTATTTTAGCTTTTAAGACCAGTGTGATAAAACTGTGAAAATCTAATTTGCATCTTTTGATGTAACCTAATATTTAAATAAAATTGCTAAATAATCCAAAAGTTTCACATTGTTCAGCTGAAAGTATATGTCAGTGGGTAAAATAAGAAGTAATAATAGAACATCTCTACGACATATAACAACTTTCAGAAAGTTGATAGATTTAAGTATTTTCAGAAGTTAAAATCAGCCTATTCCTGTATTACTACATATTGTATTACCACATATTTCAAATAAAAATAAAACTGTACAAAAATTCATTCTGGTGACATAGTGGGCTTCAAGCTTCAGTATTCTACCAAGACTCAGAGCCTTTCATCTGACAGCTAACCTAGTGGTTAACCCTAAGGCTAATTTTATGAAAGTGCAAGTGTGAATTTTACAAAAAACCTACAGTGATAAATACATTCTGACCCAAATGGAAGGGTATTTATTCATTTCCATAGCATAGTTGAGAGATGAAATGAACATGTCCTCGGGCTTCCTAGGAACATGCATTTGGCTTCTGGATAAAAGGCATGTAATGAACAACAAATGAGCTGGCTCAGGTAAAATAAATGACAGAATCTGCTACAAGTAAGTATAATGTGTGGTCATGCTCTGCCACCCATTAGAGAGGCTTTTCAGGATACAAACACATGTGCTGTCTGATAAACATGTGTGAAGTAAAAACAGCTTCAAAACAAGACACTTTCCAGAATAGAAACAGCAAATTGCCACAGGCAACATGAAAATTTAGTTTTCAACTGCAAACACCCAGCCGTACTGAAGTAATCATCAAAGAGAAATATTGCAATTTGAACACAATCTTTCTGATATCTTTATATTTTGAGCTGAGTGTTTGTAATCCACAATGGTATTATGTTGGATAGTTGATTATAAAGATTCAATTAATTCATTTCTTATTGGATTTAAATGTTGAATAATATACCCTATATATAGTATCAATTATATTAATTTTTTTAAGTGCATTTGAGATGATTTCCCAATTTTTACTGAGCTATCAAAGCACATATTTAAGCCTCCTAAGCCACCATCAAAGGGGATAGTTACCTGATGTTGAATGTATTCCTGGTCTAGAAATAACTAATAGTTACCAGACACAGTCATTTAGAAGAAATGCATTATTAGTAGATTCCGATGAACCTGCAGAATTTCAGGGTCCTTGCTCAGTTTATTAAATGATTAAAGTTAGTCACTCCTTACAGTTTCTCCATCACAAGAATCCACATGTAACACAGGGTGAGGACCTACCTGGATGCCTTAGTAGAACCACTTCCTACAGCAGCCCATTTACCACCGTTTTTTCCCCATCCTGCGTAGCAAGGTTTAACACTGCCAAGCTTCAATGTTCAAGCCCATTCAGGGCAATAATTTTTTATTTCATAAAAAGTATATTAACTTTTTTTACAGTTTTTATAGAATCTGCATTACAGATCTGTGTTGAATACAGATGAGAACTGTCCTGACTTCTGTGTGCCCTTCTTATATTTACCTTTACAATAATCATTGTTTCTGTCTGGAACATATTAGTAAACAGTTGCATAAAAACATCATTCACTTTTTATTGAAACAAGTACAAAACATCTAATATTCCACAAATGTTTAAATTCAGACTGGAAGCCTGGAATGTAAACAGTTCATCTAATCGAGAAGGTAATGACTTCCAATAAACTGACTGATGAAAGTGGAAAAATAATAACAGTCTGTGTATAAAAGACTTTCATGATGTTATCATTGTTATTGTCATTCTAATTTTCTCATCTGTGCCCTTTTAAGATGCTCATCAGTGCTCAATCATCTTGTTTGTTTTAGTCTAGCCACAGAGACTGAAACAAATCAATACATGAACCAAGGAAACTTACAGTTAGTTATTTATGACTCAAACCATTAAACAAAGTTTCAGAAAGTCGCTGCTGTCTTGTAAAGGTGACCTGAAAATGAAACGTTTGTCATAATACATTGTTTAAATCCCATAAGGTTTTCTTGAAACACATAATGAGATATCAAAGTCAAAAGGAAATAAAAAAGGAAGGTGATTTATGCAGCAGAGCTCCAAAAATATCATGAAAGTACAGCTGAGTTGTCATAAAACTAGTGCAACTGGTGTTTCATATTTTAAGAGCATGAAACTAATATTTGAGTCTCATTTAAATTCACACATAACTCAACCAGACTGAATGGTCAAGATTTAGTAGTCAACTCTTGTTTAATTACATATGAAATAAAATAAAACAAAAAATTCAAATGTCATCACAGCACAGCCGATTATTTTGAATAATTGTTTCTGATTGGCTGTTGATTCATTTAAAAACTGCTCTAGACAGGTATTTCATGTTTTTTTTTTCAATTTCTTTATTATTGCAGAACATTGACAGAACACAGCTGCAACAGTAATTTAACCTATATCATATATTGTTACACAAAACATTTGTTAGGCACTGCAGTTGGTCTCATCTTTGAAGCAGGACTTGATAGACAGAGATGATTCTAGAATCTCTTGCGGCACTTTGCAAAAAAAAATCATAGGGGTCTTCCAACCGCCATGCATCATTCTTTGTACAGCATAATACATAAACTGACTCAAATGATAATAATACATTTCATTAAACTAAAGAGACAAGGGAGAATTTTCACATTAAAGGAGAGGCAAAGATGAATCCCCTTTAATGGTCCCATATTATGCCCTTGTCATAGGACTTACAATAAATATTTGAGCCCTCTATACTAGAGCTGCACTGTTAATAACTTTCAAAATGCAAAATATCTTGTAAAAAATATCTTTGAATCACCTCGTATTTTTGGCCTGGAATTTGACATGCTTTCGGCACGCCCCTACTGACCAGCACTCTCATGTTAGTTAGTCTGGATTGAGCAAAAACAAACACAATAAGGCGCTTTAAACATGTGTTAATGGTTTAAAACATTATAATTGACAGACAATGACTGTGCGTGATGTAACAGGACCTGGTATGTGTGAACCAGTCTGACACAGAGTTTAAGTCCACAGAATGAACCAGAAACCGCAAGGAAAAAAGGTTCCTCAGCTACGTGTTTACAAGGTGAATCAGACAGGCCTAATTTTACTCTGTATGATTTCTAATTTCAGCGTACTTCTTTATGAATGGTTTATTTTGTTATAGGTATACTGACAAATGCAGTAAAATGCCATTAGAAGATCAGGTCGCGATCTTTACTTTTGGACATGAGAGACTAGCACAACAGAATGTAGTAACATCCTGTAGTATGGGTTCCTCGCAATTGTTGAATCGTGTAGTTCGTGCATGCTTAGGATTTCAGGGGCTGTAAACTATTGATGGATGAAGAGTGACTGAAAGCCAGAACTTAAATACAACTTAAATTGTAGTTTAAAAGTACAGTCAAATGCCCTTTTAACCTAGAGGCCCCTGCTTCATAGAAACATATCTAAAACTATAAAACACACACACTGTCTTATATTGACATTATATTATTGAAGTACAAATAAGAGAAGTGCAAAGGAGGGCAGGCAAGGCGACAGTTCTTAATGTGAACAAAAACATGGGAAATGACTCGTCTGAGTGTGGCAGAATCCTGACAAGTTAATCAAAAGTCTAAGTTTTTTTTATTGTAGCTTTGCTAGCTTTCTCTTCATGTGTTATTCCAATGCAGCACAATCACATTCAGAAATGCACTTTAAATATATAACACTATACCCATAACTACATCTTACGCATATGAGCCACTAGTCCCTCAAAGCATCTGGCAAGAAGTGAAGAATGATGAACAACCAGTCATCAGTGTTTGCTGGAAAGTAACAGAGTGCTTATTTGTCAATGATTGTGCATTTCCACAAGCAATTTCAGCAGAAGCAGCTGGCTCAAGCTGAGAAAACCTGTCAGACGCTGTTGGTTAAATGCAAAAATCGTTCATCTAGCTTCAGACACCCAAAATCAACTGAATCCATAAAGAAACAGAATGTTTAATGGGACCATTCTGTGTGTTCAAATTAATATATATATATATATATATATATATATATATATATATATATATATATATATATATATATATATATATATATATATATATATATATATATATATATATATATATCCTTATTAATGGTGTGAATTGCCTCTTTATTAAAACAATTTTCATGTTTGTGTGAGTGTGATTGATGTCAGGAGGATGTGGCTGTATTATTGTTTACCTTTGGACTTCGGGCAGATGGACTGAGTAAGGTTTTCTCACAACCCTCTGGAGAATAATGACTCAAGGGGATATGAAGAATATAGTGGGGAGGTTGGCAGAACTGAAATACTCTTTGTTCATGAGGGCAGGAACAGCACTTACACAAGGCAAGCTTATTTGTTTAGCACATTTCGTACACAGGGTAATTCAAAGGTCTTTACATTGGAAACAAAGAACAAAAAAGAAAGTACATTTAATAAGATGAAGCAAAAAAGTCATATAAACTCATAGTAATTTAAAAAACGAAAATTAAGACAGATTAAGATAGTGAAATGCAGAGATAAAATAGTTGTTCGGATGTTGGTGTTCAGTCAACAAAAGGCCAACTAAACAGGTGAGTATTTAGCCTAGTTTTAAACGTGACTAAAGTGTTAGCACCCTTGATCGACTCTGGATGTTGGTTTCATTTGTGTGCCATATGGTAACTAAAGAAGTATTTACCCTGTTTGGAATTAACCTGGGGTAGATCTAATTTGATCTCAGCTCTCTGTTTGGTGTGTATTCACTGATCATGTCTGTTAGGTATTTAGGTGCTAAGTTATGTTTGGACTTATAACAGAGCAGCAGAACTTTAAAATCTATTCTGAAGGAGACCGGCAGCCAGTGACTTAAGAGCTGGAGAAATGTGTTCTGACTTTTTGTTTGAGATGAAAGCATGATTCATTTTCTTTAAATCTTGTCTGGAAACAAAGCATCTGATTTTTGCAATGTTTCTAATATGGTAATAAGCTGATTTGGTCATTGCTTTGAAGATTGAAACTAAGATCAGAGTCCAGAATCACCCCAAAATTCTTGACCTGATTTATAGTTATTAGGCCTTTGGCAGCGAGATACGTGTTAACCTTAACAACCTCGCTTTTGCTTCCAAGTGCCATGACTTCAGTTTTGTCCTTGTTTAATTGAAGAAAGTTGTTTTGCATCCAGTTTTAAATCTCATCAAGACATTTGCAGAGAGAGTTTATGGGGCTGTAGTCATTCGGGGAGATAGCTAGATAAATTTGTGTATCATCAGTATAACTATGGTATGATATCTGGTTGCTTCTCATAATTTGGACCAGTGGGTGCATGTACAGGTTAAATAGTAAAGGAGCAATGATTTGACCTTGGGCAACTCCACATGACACTGCAGTCCACTTATACATGTAATCACCAATGTTTACATAGAAGCCTTTTCCTTTTAAGTATAATCTGAACCATTTTATCACAGTTCCTGTAAGACCAACATAGTTTTCTAGTGTATCAATAAGGATGTTGTGGTCAACTGTGTCAAAGACAGCGCTCAGATCGAGGAAAACCAGGACAGTCACTTTTCCTGAATCGGTGTTAACCCGGATGTCATTGCTGTGAAAGCTCTGAAACCCGACTAGAATCAATCCATGTGTTCATTTAGGTCAGGAATTCAAGCAGTTGTTTTCCCACAATATTTTCCATAATTTTACTAATAAAATGGAGATTCGAGATGGGCCTGTAGTTGCTCAGTACAGTATTATGTACTACTCTGTTACGCAAAGCTAACTATGAGCAAAAAGCTGCTTCTGTTGTTCCCTAACTGGTACTGTCCTGCTTCACTCTTTATATTCAAGCTTGGAGAAGAGATAATGAATGCACTTGCATTAGCAGAACATAATCATGGTTACATGTTTTTGAGTGTATACAAGACATTCTGTCAGACAGTTGGGCCAGTACATAGGTTATTTACATACGCAATGAACACTCTTAATTTCAGTGGCTGTTAGAACACAAAGAAGGACGGAACAGAACTTACACAGAAACACTATTTAACTTCATAAAATAGAATACAGTGATTAACTGAGATACATTAGGTTAAAGCATAATGATAAGTTAAATGAATATGCTTCTTCTGACATAGGACCATTTATTTCGTGTCACACTAAATTAATTCACCTAACACGAAGTGAAATGTCAAGTTTTAGTTTAATGATTCAAGATTATTAATAAAAAAAATAATCTGGTATTTCAAAAAATCAGGACATTCAATGTGAATAGTAAAAAAGGCATATGAAAAACCTCTATGTGCTATGTCTAAAGTACTTTGTACTTTTTGCTCTAAAAACAGCATCAAGCTGGTGTTACATGAAGGCAATCAGGCACACAGTTGATGGGGGATGGTAGCCTCAGTTGCTTTGAAATTGGCCTTTAGTTAGTTTCCATTTCTGGGTCTCTGTTTCCTCATCTTCCTCTTGACAATTTTCAAATAATTTTCAATTACGTTTAAGTCAGGTGAGTGTGCTGACCAATCAAGTCAGTTTATTAGCTGGCTACAGCATTGTATTTTGCAGTGATATTATGGCTTTTTATGAATACTACATTTCTTTGTTTCGTTCTTTATTATTTCATAAGCATTTAAATTTAAACAAAATAAAGCCTTTGTTGAGTGCACTAATATAAAAAAGTTTCACATTTTGAACCAAATTGTTGAATTCATTAGAGACCCAATGAACAAAATGTATCTACAATAGCAGAAAGCCAGCCAGCTAAGCATATAACTGTACATGCGTGTCAGATCGGTTGAGAAGTTGTGGAATCAATGGCAGGGTCTTCACTTTAAACTCCTCATGGTCTGGCAAAAACCCTAACCCTAATTACATGATAAAAAAAAATTAATAAAGTTCAATATACACCTTTTTACAAAATGCTATTACTTAGTGGTCGACATATTTTGTGGTATTTTTGTGATCTCAAAAACACAATCAAAATTTAGCATAAATGGATCTCAGATGCAGTGATTATTGTGTTACGTATGAAAACTATATATACAAAAGAACTACTGGTTTCCACTTTGCATTCCTCCTGATCCCATGTTATGACTCATACCAGTGCTCTAGCAAAAACGGCAAACAAATAACCTGATTATATGTTAATATCTGCTGTTAAACAATTCTCTTTGGCACACAGGCCATTGAAATCCCATTGTGTGGGTGAATGTGAATGTGTATGGGTAAGAGAGAGAGAGAGTGCTAACATCTGACGCACTTCCATCGATTCACATGCTTCACAGGCTCCATGATGCATGCTGCGAGCCAAAAAGTGACGTTTCACAGGGCTGGCGGTACCCTTAACCTCCATTCATTCTACTAACAGTCCACCCACAGGAACACAAACACTCCAGGCAGAGAATCTAATGAGCTTTACAACACACCACTCACATCCATTTAAACAGGGATGGAGTAGCTGTATTTATGTCATACCCTTTCCATTGACATTCCTGATCATATTTAAGCTTGATTATTATGCTTCTTAGGCTGCCAGGTTCATTGTTTGTTAATTATTAATGATCTTAATTTAGAAGGTTATGGTTGACAAAAATTAACATATAACATATTTTATTTTTATTAAGAGGCCAGCTCCCGCCTTATATTACAAGAAATATAATAACTTTTATTAGAGCAAGTGCCTGTGGTTTCTTAGTTCAAATGTACACACGATAACATCACAAAATGCTTTGCTAGTAACTATTGCCAGCCACTTAACATTTGCTGATCGTTGTGAAAATGAGTTGGCAGGACTTAACTGAGACATAAACAGATTTTTACCCAAACCCAACAGCAAAATTGTGTGCTAGATTACCTCCCATTAAAGCCCTTAATCAACGTTGGATATTCACAGCCCGTGTACTGCTATAGGGCCTTCACACAAAGCGTCAAACAGGTGACCAGATCACATCTCCCATGCCTATCAAGCCCTGGGGTTCACTTGTATGAAGACGTCAATGCCTTTTGCTTATGTGAATGATGTGGATCCAAGAGTGAGCTTGCCGGGGGAGGCACAGGAATGACAGGACCAGAGCATATCTTCACCTGTTTCCAGAGCCTGTCACTCTTTCTCTCCTATTCCTTTCTCCATTCATTTCAAATATGTGTCAACCCTCAACACTTTCCATTTCTTAATGTACACTTCCTCTCATAAATAAAGTAACTAGCATGCCTAGCTTTAGCTAACATCAGCTTAATATAAATAGATATCAACTTAATAAAAAAAATGTATAACTTATTAGATTCAGGGACCTCCTCACCCACTTTATTACAACGTGGATAATAATACAACCTCGAGTCCTTCAGTTCTGAGTGGCCACCAGATGCGAGAATATTTGTCTCCATTGTTGTTATAAATGTTACAGCTCAAAAACAAGTCACGTCACTACAAGAGCACGCTCCTGATTGTTTACTGTACACACAAAGTTTGTATGAGTTCAATATTCTCTACTCGGGTGATCATTCTGGTTTGCCACGCCTTGTGACATGCATCAATCGTTCTGCAGCATTCACATCCCTAACACTGTGTGGTTCAAATTCTCCTGCCGCGGGGTGCATTATTGTATATTTATAGTCTTTACATAGACATCGGCTGCTCTTCCCGGATCATCTGCGCTTTGTGTGTAGACACCTTTATACTTAGAGAGGTTAGAGGGAATCACCAACATTTAAAAACCACATGTGCATATCCTTAAATTCTACAGTTGTTATTTTTTCATAGGGCCGTTTTCCAATTATTTGTTTGTAAGCATTTTATTTTATCATACTGTGTTTTACATGTCTTTTCTATTTACTTGATTTTATCTGTTACTTTCACTAACATCAGCCATTGAATAATGCATTGTTGCTACTCCACCTTTGCAGATGTTTACTCAATATGATAATTGAGCTCACATCTGTGTTACTGAAAGAAAGAAGCACAACAGTGAAATTGTGTAAAGATCTCATCAGAACTTGTGCAAATGAACACAAAAATCTAAGACCCATTTGATATTTGACTTTATTTCACAAGCACTGCATAACTCCCTCTTCCATCCCATTTCCATCAGACTACAAGGTCACGCTCACTGATTCCAGATATGTTTCCATGGAAATAGAGTAAGGTCTGTTATTAGGTCTCCTTGGTAAATTAAAAGTGTGTCATTTTCTAAATTAGCCTGATTATGCTTGGTTGGGCAGAACTTTAAGCTATTTCCATAAAAATACACAATCTGCACACACCCCTGCTGGTTCTTTTTTAATCTATTGCTGAATTGACCGGTAGCCATTCAGATAATGAGAGAAATTTGTTTTTTAATAAAGCTGACACCTTTTATTCATTTCACAATTTCAGTTAACTTTGCAACACAATAATAAGGTAAGCAAAGCCTGTAGATGTTTTAGTAATAGCTCCGGGATTAGAAAACTCTGATCTGTACAATATAACAGTGTCTAGCAGATTAGAAAAAAATGACTAAAAACAAATAATTATAATGAATTTTGCTGACAAAGTAAATATGCATTCCACATGCAGCAGAAATCGTAATGATGGATGAATACAACCAAGACACCCTTTTCAGTGTGTATTTATGTTTGTTTTATCCTCTACATATATTACAGTCAGGTTGCACAATTTTTTTTAAATACATATAAAACAGGAGAACATTTAACGAATAAAAGAAGTAGGCAGTGGTATTACGCCCAAGAAAATAAGCCAATAGGCCAATGGTACAATTTGGATCCTCCTGAAACAGTGGAACCTTCCTGTCTTTACCAATGCATGCAACTGTCAAAGAAAACTGTGCAGCTATTTTAGGTATTTTTGTGGTTGTTGTATGGACAAATGTGTGACAACTATATAATTATCATTTAATTTCTTGTACGAAGATTGGCTGAAATTTTGAAGATTGGCATTCTGGAACCTTATCTAAGACTTGATCATCGTGGTTCACTAATGGACAGACAAAAATTCTTTCCAACTTTATATTCTTGTTTCTGGCAAGCTGTGTTTCACTAGTTGAGGAGCGCGCTACTTTAAGCATTTCCTGATTATCTTTACGGATATCTTTAGAAGCAGATATATGCATGTAAGCTGTGTTTTTGTCATTGTTTGTATATATGTCTTGTGTTGTGAAATAAATGACTGCTCTGTCAACACACACTAGCTCACTATGAAAAGTGGAGGTAAACCTTTTTTATGTTTTTGTTTCATCAACTTGCATTTTCTGACTGGTATTAGCAAGAATAATTTCTTGAGGAAGTCCTTAGTCTGTAATTTATGTTTGACAATGACTTTCCATTTCAAGAGTAGGTCAACAGTGTAGTGAGAACTTTCTGATATAAGTGAAAGCATTGCTGAACAAGCACTGGAATGTGTGACCAATGAATTGATGTTTCAATGCTGACTGGTTTCTCTCCCAGTTGATTTTCGGTTTGTTTGCATTTACTCTGAGGTAAAAGTTGGCTAATAGCATCTTTAACAGTTTTTTTTTTCATTCTCATGCAAATTCTTATGACAAATAATTAAAAATGTTCTGAATTGAATGTGCGAGATTTTAAGCCACTTCATATGATAATGGGTAGATTATTAACTATATAAACACCTTGATAGTTGCCTCTGGCAACTTTTCAAAGTTAAGGCCTTTGCACATTGAAGGCGATACAATTTAATGATACAAAAATTATTTTATTTTATCAATCTTTACCAGAACATGTTACAAGGTTCATGGAAACTCAATAAATTCTCAGATTCCCCTAAATTTGCAAATACCCATGAGCCCTCGAGCACCCTTGGAAGTATATACAGCTGGTCTAGTGTTCCTCTTGAATCCTAGGTTCAACTATCACTCAGAACATTTTGATCCCCCTATAGTTGCAGAAGACTTTCCAGTCCCGCTTCTTATAAATAGATATTATTGTTTGAAATAATATGTATATGCAAGGGTCTTTAGTCGAGCAATAATTTCTTGTCACTATGTGATACTTTTCTTTTATTGTTAGCTATCACTGTGAACCATCTCCTCTCCATGCTGGAACATCTGTTGCATGGTTACTTTTCGACACACTGGAACTTGGTCTGGACATTTACATCCTGTTGGTGTTACCTTGATTGTTGTAAACTTTCTATGCACCATCTTGTGATCTGAAACAGCAGCGGTGTCACAACACTCTGGCCTTCCAGAGAGTAGTCGATCTATTTTTAATGATAATTTGGCCGTTGTTGTCCACTGTTCGCCATATTATACAGTGGGTTGCTCACTCTGTATGTGAGGGATAATGTGCATGCATATGTGTGTGTGGAGAGATTTGCTGTCATTCCCCGAATATAACCTTTTCAGGTGGGTTGCCCTAGATTGCCCCGTTTTAAACTTGTGTGACAGGGATGAAGTGCAGAGGAGTGGAAAGACTAGTGTATAGTACACCTTTGTGCAGATGGTGGTGTTTCCACTATGTGAGAACTGTGGTGATAGACATGCTATCGAGACACCCCATTGTGGAATTTCTCTTGCTCTCTCCCTTGTACAAAGCAATCATTTCATATTTGAAAGTTGTTATGTGGCTACTCAACTATTTATGTATGATATGCTTTTTTTTATCTTTACAATTAAGTAATCTCTATTGCGCTTAAACTCAGAGTGACTTACCTGTGCGTGCCTTACTCTTACAATTATATTGTCTAGGGTAGTTTAGGTTGCTGAAGTTAATAAAACTAGTGCTAAATTTGACTAGTTTAAAAAAACTTGACATGGTTCTCAAAATGGCAAAAAATTGCCCACAAAAGCCACTTCCTCGCCACACCTGCTATAGCAGACACTGTCTTACAGCTGCAATTTATAATGGTGAACTCTTGCACTCGCTCTCTCCATTTGGCCATGAAGTGACTACTTGCTGTTCTGAGGGCATGCTTTAAGAGCTGGAGTAAGTGCACTTTTAACAGGTCCTTGACAGAGTTACCAGCTTTTCACATTTGCGTATGCTGAGGGAGGTTGACAATGACTTTTGCAGACAGTTACACATAGTTGGATTTCACATGCCTGAAGAGTTATTGCTTTATGACTTTAATACTGTTCTACCTGCATTATAACTTTTCTTTTTAATAACTTTGTGTGTTCATTCTCTGCTGTGCAGTGGTCTTTGGAACTGAAAGAAAATGGCATGGTGCTTTATTGATTGTTTGATATTGATTTAATTATTTCTTATATGCTCGTTTGCATTCAAAGAAAGGAAAGAATCAGAAAAGAACTGTGTTGTTGTTTGACAGGTTTGTCAAATCTACAATCAGATTTGTAATTTACAGGCATATATTCCATATTGTATTTAAATGAATGATATTAAAGCAGATACTTTATTGTTGTTTATTTATTTTTAAACATTGACGCATAAATTCAGACCTGTTACAAAGAGCTGGTATAATGCAATTGCTGTGTTAGCTAGTTTCTTCATTCACACTCTCATTCAAAGGACAAGTCATGTTTAACAGTGATGTCACTTACACAAATGCAGAAAAAGGAAACTGACAGACAGCTACAGCAGGTGCAGAAATGAGTGATATATATTCCTTGGGCAACTCATGAAACGGTGACTCATCTGACACAACAGAAGCAGAACACAGGAGTCCCAGCTTCCACAGCAGCTCCATGGATTCAGGTAAATGCAGTTCCAGCAGTTTAATACACATATGGTTTCAACAAGGGACCTATGGAAAATGCGCCTTGAACCACTAGGGAAAGGTCTTTTCAGAGGGAAGATAGCTTAGATGGAACTAGCTAGAGCAATAGTTTACGAGAGTTAGATTTTCGGGGAACTGCTCTACCTGGAGAATCGCTTCTTACTCTCTAGCTACAGTGCCATCAAGGGGAGCGAGACAGGGGAGACTGACCAACCTCTCTAGGAGAAGTGCCTCCCAAGTTTGGGTCAGTTTCTGATGCACTACCAGGAAGAACGGGATAGGAGGTGGTTCGGGTTATCATCCCGGCGTGACCCCACAAACCACACGTCCAGCCTAGAGATTTTGGGTGCAGGGAGCGGAGCCACCTGCAACCCAATTTCTCTGGCAGCCAAGATAAGACACTCGGACGCACCCGGGAAGTCCTTTGGACACTGGAGACATGCACTCATCGACCCATGCAGGCAGGAGCCACAAAATCTCCAGTAGGGGCCTGAAAGCACGCCTACCTTGGCTTAAGTGTGTTTCCGGACAGAACTTTGCAATCAACACAGTCTGATCCTTCAATCGCTGTCTCACCATGTTTACGTCCAAGACAACTGAGGCAATGATAGTGGCTAATCCTTTATTCGATCGATCCACCGCATCTAACAGACTTGCACGGTCACGGCATGTTTGGAACAAATTACAAACAGTTAATCGGCAAAACAAGTGTTCTACTAAAAAAAAAGGAGTCTACCTTGTTAGTGGAAGGCAGTGAAAGACTTGAAGTCTGGGGTGTTCAGTGGTTCCAGTCTCTGGCTGAAAACCTCGCTGGTTGCCATTGACTCAGCAGATATCCAAATAATACAAACAGGAGGAGCATCACGCTTACATACGCTTTATGCGTGACAACGTGATCACTTGACCGTCAGCGCATTCGCTGATTGGCATTTTGAAAGAGTATGGAGAGAATAGAGCGCTCCTAGCAGAGCTTCCCTTAGTCATCACCGACATAAGTCGTAGTGACCGACTGATGGGGAACTGAAAACGTGTCTCACACAGATTTCAGATTGTTTGTGAAGAAGAATATAATGAACCTTGATATATTTAGAGCTTGGTATTTTTAAAAATGCATTGCCTGCTGGGCTGGGTCTCTTCCACAGCCATAAGGTGACTTTTGGATCATTCAAAAAAGACTGCGGGGTTACAAGGTAAACTATCAAAGAGGAACCAAACTAATTTACCTACTTAGAGGGGAAAAAACATATTTTGAGAAATAATCAGAACACAAATTGAAATCTCATTAAAATAAACTAAAAAAATGGAGGAACATTTTATCAAATAAGCAGGAATTCAGCCACAATGGATACTAAAAAGTAACTAAGATCAAACAGAAAACACTCAACTAAAGACAGAGTCCACAGAGGCAGAACCTGACACTCATAAAACATAACTTTTTTATGTATTGTGGTGGGTATTTCCCAAACAATCAGTTTTCACTGCAAACACGCAGTGCAATTAGCATATTAATGATTTGGGCAGGGTTAGGGTTAGTATCATAAAAACATCTTCTGAGAAAACTAGGTGTATCATGTCTAGACTATGAATTTGTCATATGTAACTTATTCTCATTACAAATAAACTTTATTGACTCTTTATTCACAGATGGTGGGAAGTAAAACCTTTGAGTAACTGCACGCCTTGGCATCTGTTTCCGCCTCGTGTGGCCAAATAGAAACTAATTTCAGCTTTCTGTACTGCTATCGCCACCTGTCCTTTGTTTAGCAAACGCGGAGCATGTCATCACAAGAGAATACGGTGCATACCATTAACCGTTGCAAAGCAAGAGTTCTATGAAGAGTGAGGCCACTGTATCAGTGAACCTATTAAATACCTATTTTTGTTAAGAAAATCAAGTCAAAGTATGATTGTGCAATGCTGTGCTTGATTAGCTTGTTACTTACACAAAAATCTTCGGGGTTTCAGTAAAAAAAAATTTGGAAATCAACCCCTCTTGGGGAGCTACCAACATAAGTCACTCTTTATACAGCAGAACTTCCTTCTCCGCAGATGAGCCTCTCTGAGGAGCAAAGCAGATGTGACTTGGTTGAACAATCCTAGTGGGTAGTTTCAAGAAGTGACTATAACTGACATAAAAGGTGACATGAACAACAGGAACTTGTTTACAACTTGAATAAAGTGATTCAACAACTAGTAGGTATTGAGAACAAACATCCAATAAAAAGTAACAGCCAACAGGTTATAAAAGGCCAGAATAATGTCTATTTGGCAACCAATAAGCAAGAACGGCAACATTCTTAATATTCTTGTCAGATGCTCGACAAACCAATCTTGTTTGTGTTTGCACACAGCTTAATGTGTGACTGGAACACAGAATACATCTTCTAATTACATATCTAACAAGCTTGTTAGACCACCCCCGTGAGCACCAATGGGAAACATTTTGTTCCTGTTAGGGAGACCATAATCTTATGCACAAAAGCAGTGATGTAATACCATGTAATTAGAGATTTAAAGGTGCATGTTTCTTCTGACGGATAATACTTGTTTTCATGGTTACCAGCACAGCGATTATTTGGATGCACAAATAATGGAGTGCTTTTGCTTGTATTATTCTCTTTCTTCTATCAAAAAAGAGAAGCTTGGTCTTTTTTAAGAACATTAATTTAATAAAGACGCACTGGGATTTAGCTACTAATAAGAAAACATAATTAATTCCTTTTCTTGTCCTTGCGTGAACACGTATTTTTACACATATTATTTTTTTTCCATATTACACAATATCATATTTTTTAAACAATATGATTCATCATCACCACCATTTATTTCATGCCCTTCATTTGCCAAAAAGTATTTAGTCTTTTTGTCAGTTTTAGTGAGCTTATAGTGTTCACAGTCCCTGCAAATGGGCTCCAAACTTTTGATACAAGTTGACAAACAATAATTTCTTCCATGTGCATGTTTTCAAAACTCATGAAATACCAAAAACATATACTTTAAAGTTTAATTGCTAATGCATTGTTTCATGATATGACGCTTTGAGGTTATAACACTTCGCAGATTCGCTTAAGATTAGTAGGCTGACTCTGGAATTTGGAATCATGTTAGAGCAATAACAGCCCATACTTATTGTCATCCCATAAACATTACAAGAATTAGATACATTGTTTCCAGTGAGGATCTAGAAGAGCAAGTATATGCTTTTATCTCCAGCAGGCTTCATACTATGCAGCTCCAGCTTGTTCAGCTTCAGCTGAGTACATTACACCAGTCCTCAGGTCTCTGCACTGGCTGTCAGTGACATTCAGAATAGCTTTTAAAGCGCTGGTGAGAGTCTGCTTTCAGTTACTATGCTGCTCACAGCTGGAACCAGCTTCAACACGAAATTAGAGGGTCTAATCCAGACTCCAGACTAATCTATTCAAATATGTGTTTTCTGACTGAGCACTGCTGTCTGAATAGTGTTTATAAACTTTGGTTTCTTTTTTTCAAACACTTTTTTTGTAAATCCTGTAATGTTGTTTTCTCTGCTTTTAATCTTTAACCTGTTTTGGTGTTTGTTAAGATGCCTGTTTTTATTTGTCTCTAAAGAACCTTGAATTGCCAATGTGTATGAAAAATGGATCAGTCTAAAAAAAAATCTTTTTCATTAAATCAGATGATCAAATGTAATTCTATAGTCATGTCCTATTTCCTTCAAGAAATGCTATCAATGACCATGAGGAAATCAAAGAGTTAGTTGACCTTTTATTACCAATAACCACACACGCATATAAAGAAATTCCCTTAATCCAAAAATAAACAGCGTGTGTAACACAATCCAAGTAAAACATCCTACGGGTGACATTAAGAGGAGGCTGAGATGGATCAGCATCGATGAGCAATTTTATTCTAGAGGAGCAGCGGAGGCAAGGGACATTTTTTGCAGGTAAACGAGTCTGAACAGGAAGTGATTTCAAAAGGGCATAAATTGCTGGAGGGATGCTATTAAGACAGCTCTTTATAGTATATAGTGACAGATGTGTTTGGATAATCACTCAATGACACTGCATTAGAATAACATGTTCCTGGGATTCATTGGTGAGCAGTACTTAAACACTCAATAAGATTCAGGTAAGGCTTTAGGACTCAGTATGGCCTTATCTGATGTTTTTCTCATAAAACATATGTGGAGATGACAAATAAGTTGTTCAAAACAGTTTCATTCTCATTTTCTTTTGATTTTCTGTTCTGTAATTTGATCTGGCAAAAGGTTTTTTGACAATGACAGGGAGGTTCCGGATCTAAACAAATAGGTGCCGGTCCCAACCTCCCAACCCAGAGTTAAGGGAGCTTATTCAGGCTTGCTCAAATTAAGCTTGTGAGTGTTCAGGTGAGTTTGGTGCTGTAATCTTATCAAGTGATGCTGTTTCATCTCTGACCATTGCATATTTAACAAAAAAAAAAGAGGCACAGAAAATATGTTTAATTTGGTTGCAGTTAAAGTATAGCTTTCTGTGTAATTTAATGTATATTTTGTTTAGTTCACATAAGGATGCACTCTGTTTTACTAACAGATTTGCATTATACACACAGGGCCATGCTCTGTATTTTTCAGCTATTAGATTGTGAAAACACCGCATCTTTGAGAGGTCAGGAAGGAAACTTTTCTGTATTTAGAGGATGCAGAGATGAAAATGGGAAACACATTGGCACTAACTTGTGAACTGTATACAGAGCTGAGCAGAATAACAAACATAAGCCAAGAGGAAAAATAAGCAGTGCTTTCTCTCTTTTTGCAGCTACTTTATTTGCAAGACTGCTGTGCTTGAAAATGGAATTTTAATCTCTAAGCTATGTCCTTGGAAACACTTTGTCTTTATGATGAACATTGGACCGTTCTTTACTAGAGATTTTTAAAGTAAACTGAAAAATGATGCATGCATAAAATTCAAGAATATAGAAAAGACTTTTGCATCCTCCTGACAATTGAGCATTTGAAAAGGAAAAAAATTCAGGGAGAGAGCTGCTTATGATAAGTCATATTATCGCATATCACTTTAGCTCATATACATATTAAGTTTTATACCCTCACCAACAATCATCAAAGGCTAAACAGAAAAATTCCGTAAAAAGCTTTGTCACCAGTCCAATCATTCTTTCCTGGCCAAAGTCCTAGCCAAATTTTTCCTCAAGAGTGTGACTGGAACTTTTCCCAAATATGTGTTTGATGCTTAGGTTAAATTCTATGTAAACATCATATGAGGTAATAGCAATAATAGCTCCACTCTGAGAACACCAGTGTTAGACTGGTGGGCCGGGCCCAGAGCAGACTACATGACTCCGTCAGTGCCAGCAGGACATGTGACCATCCCGCTTCTTTGACATAAGCCCACAAAACACTGCAACGATTTAGATTCTACCACTTAACTGACTATTTATTTTAAAAAAACTGCCCCTTTTAGTAGCTAGACTTTTTATTATCATTACGCACGTTTATAAAATTATTTATAAGGAAAACATGACATACACTACAAATATCACGTTTCGTCAAATTCTAAGTTAGGATCTTTAATACTGATTCTGAAACTCAGGATGAACTTAATCGTCCACCTACCCCACGTTGAAGATGTTGAGCATAATAAGAGCAACGACAAATCTAATTATCTGCTCCTGCATTTTTAATCATATGCGTCTGCATTTATACTCTCTATTGTCTGTTCATAGTCTTTTAAAGGCTACATCTTATAAAACATTCAGTATATGTTTTATTGTTGTCATTTTTCCTCTGCATTTCTTTATCTTGTCATTGTCAGGAGAGTAGTGTAATTTTTAGACTGTGTCTTTGGTCAAAGGTCAGACACACAGAGAGCTTCTATTTAAGGGTCAGAGAGGTGGTGACAGTGAAGTTTGAAAGCAGTAGCAGCAGGTCGCTCTGTGGTTCAGGCTATCTGTCACCCTTGTGACCAGCGTGGGGGCAAATCTGCCTGCTGTTTTAAGACTGAGAGAACACAATAGACTAAAACGTACTTTCGTATGAGGCCCCATGCTGAATTCTAAACAAGAACATTTACTATGTTTTGACACTTATTCAGCAAGGCACTGACATTAACCCAGCCAACATGTACATTTAGGTCCCACATGGGACTTATCTGGACTATGTGGGGGTCAACTGGACATGGGCTCATAGTGGGCATCTTGTTGGGCTGAATATGGACCCCATCTTGAATAAGGTGCTGGGCCCCAGTTAGGCAGCCCAGACTCTGTTTTTGTGGGTCCCAAATTGGCCACAAATAGGCTAAATTAGATAACATTTAGATTTTTTTTTTTGCCTTTTTTTATTAAAATGTTAAGTATTTCGTATCACATTCATGTACATAAGATGGTGATTATTAATATTTTGTATATATTAAATATGTGTGTACTTTCACAATAATATTCTAATAATATTATTATTAATAATAATACATGCTATTTGTAAAGAGTGGGTTAACTATAATACTATATGGTAGATTATCTATGTATTTAGTTAAATTAAATTTACATTAATTAAATATCACATTATTTGTAATAATATAAAAATAACTTCTGTTGTTCATCATCCAATGATTTAACAATAGTAGGGTTCCTAAATTTTAAATATAAAATATCTAAAAACAAAATATAACAACAATAAAAACAAGAAATTTTAAAAACTTAAAATTGTATTTACAATTAAGACGCACGCATTAACAAAATAGGAATTGATTTTACACAAAAATCCATTGAGATCCGCTCAGATGTAGCACAGTTCCCGTGTATAAGTATATAACAGCTAGTTCTCGCATCTCGAACCCAGGTCAACCACAAGTCGAAAACACCAACAAGTCAAAAGCACTAGCAAATTAGCAACTGACAGTAGTCTCTAGTTATTATCAATATATTCAATTATCACTAGAGTAAGTTATAAAATACTCTGCTTACTGGAGTTCAACATGAACTTAGCTGTAGCTATTCTCCTGACGTGTGTAACTTATGTGTGTCACGTACGTTTGGTCAATAGGCAGTTGGCCAAACCATTGGATTTGGAGAGGGGAGGGGCACTAACAAATGTAATTGTTTCTAAATGCATTTTCATATAGATACTCATGCATAGATTTTTCTCAATTTACAGTGTATTTTTTGAGGGTTATGGGAGGGTAAGGGGGGAGACATGCCTCTCCTGGGATTTACGCACATTGGCATACTTTCCGCTAAGCTTTTGCCGCCTTCTAATTTGAAAATAAAAATGGCTACTCTTTTCACATGAAGGAGGAGGTCTAAAGGACGAACGTGGCCCAGTAAACTGTTTTCAGTTAGTAAATGTTGCTTTTATGTAACTTAATTGTATACATTTTTATTATATTGTGAGTTTTGTAAGATAAGTTTCCAAATTGAACGAACTTTACATCAATTGCAAATGAACAAAGCAAATGAACCATTTGTAATTGGTCTATTATTTTAAGTTAAAGTTAAAACAGTTGAGTTTTAATATTACAATTTTTTCATTGATTTCTATTTATCACTAGATTTAGTAGGAGCATATAGGTAAAGTGCATAAATCATTGCATTGGCTTAAACATTAGCATCTTGCTCAAAAATTTTAGCTCAATTAAATATATATATATATTAAATGCTCAAAAGTTTTAATAATTTCACTAATTTTCAACAGCAACAAAAAAACATTGTATGTGTTCTCTTATTTCATCCAGATCTCGCGCTTTGCTCTGGTAGCCTATCTCAGATTCTCTGTGTGTGTCAGTTGTGTTTGAACTGCTTCTGTGATTTTGCCATGTTTCTTCATATAGAGTTGGTTTTCATACTGAGACATTTTTCATGGCACAATATAATGCACCACATGTTGATATTGATACTCCAAACACAGTTTCTCCCATTTTTTTTGTCATCTAGAAGGATAACATAATAAGAAAAAAGCTGCAGATAGCAAGCTGCTACTTTCAACATATTAAGCCGCGCTACTGACTGAAATATGTCTCTACTGTCACCATTTCTCAATTCAATAAAAACATATTTAGCTGTGTGGTAATTGGATATTCACATCAAAGAAGTCTGTGAAAATGTTGTCTGCTTGGTGTCAAAATTATTCAGCATCTCTTAGAAAAGAATGTCCCCAGCATTGTTGGAATCAATTCCAAACAGAACTACAACAAATCGGTATTAAATACAGTCCTTATTTGTATTGACCTCAAAGCTTCTTAAATGTCCATTGTCAGTCAGAAAAAGAGACTTACTAAAATAGGAGGATGTGGAAAGCAGAGGTGATGAACAGTCATGGCTTGTTTTCTTCTTCTCTTGATTGCTTCAATTGGCTGCAATCACAATCAGAGAGCGTGTGTAGGGTGGCAGGGGTGACGATGACCCCATCTAATGATTTCAAAGCGAGTCTTCATTCTCCATAATCTTCGGATTTTAGATGGTTTGAGCAATGACTATTGTGCTATTTTTTAAACCTTGTGCAACATAAAAAAAAAACTTTTTCCTAACTATTAAGGGGGTTTTTAACTCATCGTTTAAAAATGATTGTTTATTAGTGAAGTTTTGTTTCTTTTTTTTCCCCAAGCCTTGTTGATTTGAGCATTTACAGGTACTGTAAAGAAATAAAACATAGATGGTACAAGTTTGCGCCTGAATATAATATATATTATAAAAACTCCTGTTCTAAACATGTATTTTACAGTTGAGTGGTTTACTGACATGAGTTTTTCACAGTTGTTCAGGCTCATATTTATGAACATAAACTGTTCAAAGGTTGGGTTTGCATAATATTCTCTTTAAAGCTTATGTAGACAACTAAGTCATGTGTAGTTGAGTACTTGTGGATGCTCTGACATACCAGAAACTGAGATGACAGAAAAAGGAGAAGAAGCAGAGAAAAGATGACTAGTCATACAGAAGAGTTTGATGTTTTACATGGAGGATTACATCTGAAGAGGATCTGAAACGAGTGTCTTATTTATTTATTTATTTTTATCCTAAATTATGTATTTAAAAATTTGAATGAACCTCTTTGGTATTTTACTTTTACCTTTTTATTTTTGTATATCTTAGTACTATAGTGGGATGTGACGCTGCCTGAGAGCTAATTCTCTGTTGGTGATGGATTGGAGGACTGACTTTTGAATCTAGCAGATTTGATGCAAATTGATAATTGTAAATGTGGAAATTATTCCAAAAGAAGATGTCACGCTCATTATAAAATGTACAATTTATTTAAATGAATTCTAATCACCAATATAGATGCCTACTGTCAATAAAAAGTTCTACCTGTTAAAGCATCTCTTAAATTCAATGACTGAGTGAATGACATTTAAAGAACATTCTGTACATCAATACCTTTGATGCATCTGTAACCATTCAACTCAAAATTCTGATGATTTTATGACATACTAAGAGATGAGTCTTGAAAGAATGATCGGGCAGACTGTTATCGAACGGCCCTCTGATTACTATTCTCTCTGATTATATCTAAAATTGCATTTCCTGATGTTGAAGACCATCATCTGTGAATAGCGATTGGCAAAAGATGGGAAACGGTACTGTTCTTGAACTTAGCTCATTGAAGTGAAGTAAAAAATGTTTTATTAATTCACACAATTGCCTTGCCTTGTGGAAACTTGGAAAGTTTCCAAAAGGGGGATTATGTGGTGGTTGTGACAATTGGGCGATTTAACATATGTATTGTTTCATTCTTTAATTGGGGGTAATCTATAAAACTTCAGTCTTGATTTACTTGAACAGTCTTTACATGAAAACTGCACACACAAGCTCTTTGAGAGTTAAAGTTTAAAGCCTGTTTCACATAGCAAGTTTAAGCGTAACATAAGCAGCTTTTGACCAGAGTGGAAGAACAGCGTAGTCGTTTGTGTTCACACAGCCAGCGTTGGTTGTGCATGCTTGTATCTGTCTTTTGTACAAACTTCGTTACAGAGCAAAGAAATGCAAAAACAGAATTGTGTTATCTACCTGAGTTTTGAAGTGCTGAAGTTTCTTAGCTTCAAGAATGTGACAAGTCTCGTTCATGATGGGGTCTTCTGGTGGATGAACTCTGACCTACGCACCTGTGGCACTTCCGTTTGTTTACAAATGTCATCATGAAGTCAGCATGACTACTGTTTTAATATTGTAATAATTATTATATACTTCATAAGTGTCAGAGAACATCTGTATAAAATAATTAATCTTGTTTTGTAAGTTTCTGTAAAATCTTGTTAATTACATAATACTGAATTTACAACCTGATTGCAAAAGAAAACGAGAAATGAAACAGGTGTGACAGGTAAACACTAAACGTTTTTCCTATGTATTATGAAGTTCCTGAAGTTGAGACTCAATTGGAGTGTGTTACAGTTTGGAGAGCCTGGTTCTGTAATCACTACTTTTACTGTTCAAAAATCTTATGCTCATGTGCTTGAAAAAGTAAAGAGAAAAGTCGGATTGAAATTCGTAGTCTGTCTTTCTTGAATTTATTTTTACATTTATTTTACATTGCAGGGTGAAAAACAATTACAATTTATTGTAAGCAGTTTTAAAAACAATACATGTATTTGTCAGTGCTAAAATCTGTAATTGTTAAATCTGCACTTATAAAACTGCTTGCTTATATTCTGGAGGACATAGCTGACTCAACAGGATGCCTGAAACAAGCAAAATAAAAATAAAAATAAAAATAGACTGTGAAAAATATAAATGTTCAATTGATTTTTATCCTAAAAAACGGTAGTAGGCAGAAAATGTCTTACTACAACAGTTCTGGGGGTGAGGGGTTGTGAGAACATTTGTGTTTGTTTTGGTCACGGCTCAGTTAGCTGATCTTCATATCTGCCCTGACCAGCTTTAGTCTCTGGAGGTATCTCTTTCTTCTCTGTGTCTCCTCTATTGCTTTCAAAACTTCATTCATAACCATCTAGTCATTTCAGCAGGAAGTGAGGCATGCAAGCTGACTGACAAATACCTCAGATTTCACATTTGCTATATGTCTGCTCGTTGTAATCTTTGGAATCCCTGTGAAAAATCTGTTCCAAGAATAAGACAAATAGCAGGAGCGCAATATAATCGTTCTTGAAAATTCAACCTCAACTCTGGTAAATTGAATTAGTTTATTATCCTTAGATTTTATTTTTGAACATTTGATTTTGTTGATTTATAATTGTATTGAAAATGTGTCATTGTCTGAATATAATCTGAGCAGTCTCCAAATGATTAAGAAAGTTATGAGCTTCCTCTATGTAACCCCTTAGAAATGACCCATGCAGTAACATGAAACACCATTGTGGAGGCGCTGTCATGCTCAGAGCCTAAAATCTATTCCCTGGATGGGGGTGGAGTGCGGGCTTGTGCCACTTTATATCCAGTTGGTGTTGTTTGGGAGATATTTGGATGATAAGGACATCAGAGCAGCTAAACGGAGCTACTCTAGGAAGCTGGAGAACCAGTTCTCGGCAAACGACCCCGCATCAGTGTGGAGACCTGCCAACTACAAGACACCTTCTCCTTCATCTTTTGGCAATCAAGCTTTGGTGTATGAGCTCAGCGACTTCTACAGCAGATTTGAATCCCACAGTCAAGCTCTCATATTGTTATCAGTCTTTGATGAATTTTTATTTTGGGAGGAATACAAATTGCTTATGTCATTAGAGACCTTCAGCAAAACAAAGCTTGTGACATGAAGGACATGTTCATATAACATCTTTTGATTAACATCAAGTTCGATTAGTGCCTTGTGCTCAGTGGAATGTAATTTAAAATGTAGATTAATACTAATCAATTTGGCAGGCAGAAAATATTTAAGAGTTATTTATTTGGGAAACAGACAGCTAATATCTGTTTTGAACATTGTTGAAGTTAAGAAGAAAAAAAGAGATGCCTCATGAATCAAGACCTTAAGCTAATTTGAAAGCATTGGTGGAATGAACCCTGCAGCAAGAACCCTCCTTGCATGACTTATCAACTTATCTGAAAGCAGAGCACTTTGTATCGCATTTCAGAGTGCTCTGGTCCATGTCTACGATCTGAAAGCCCTTGCTGTGATCAAAGAACATGTGATCAGATCCCTATCAAACAGTGTGAAGGCGTTATACTGGCAGAAGATGAAGAAATGCTGCTTTGGTGAGGAATGAGAATGAATTCACACAGGTGGCACACAGGGAAAACTGCACAAGTCTGATTAACGGCATCACAGGATGTGTCGATTTACAACAGAAAAAAAAAACTGACAAGATATTTGCCCTTTGAGGGTAGGCTGTATTTCGCTTCAGCTCACCAAGCTGTGAATGAATAAATGACATTTTAACATGCTCCCGTTCACTAAGTCAGACTAACATCAGCACCAATGAACACTGTCAGTTTCCATAGACTCGAACCATTTCCTTCACAGCAAGCTCTGCATCTTAATAACTACTCGTATATGCACTCAAGCTCTTGGCACAGTTGAAAGCAAATATGCGGTGCCATTTGGCAAGATTAGGCTAGGGAAAGTGAAAGGGGAAAAGAAACTCTCTGCTGATCAGACTCTCTGCTGCATTTGACTAGACTAAAGTTGTTAGTGCCTTTTTAAATGAAATAAATACTTCACATGAAGGTTTGGTTGCAGGTCACCTGATTGCAACAAACAAGCGGTCTAAAGGAAGCTTTGTACTCAAAAGCAAGGGGTTTTGTCCAAAAAATTGGTGAGTTCACTTGTGAACATTGGGAGGGGGGCGGGTGGGGGAATTTGACTGTATCCCTGCCTAGATGTCCCTATTGAAGCGGCGGTTTAGGGTTGGGATTTTTAACTATTATAGAAGGATTGGTGGAGGACTGAGTGCATAGTATAAATCAATCAGCATTTGATTCTGAATGACATATAAAACAATAGGAGTGTTTACAGCATCTTGGCAAACGCTGTTGTTTTATTTTACAAAATATACAGTAAATAAAAGCTTTTTTATCTTTTATTCAAATGAATACAAAGTAGCATCTGCAAAATAAAATGGATAGTATTTAAACATAGCTTTTATGCTTAAAAACTGACAAATGTATGAAATTCCTTTTTATTCAATATTTCCCCTTTCCATTTTACATAACATTTAATTATTTACATAAGATGTATGCACTTTGTGTTACTTGGGGTTTTTGTAGAAGTTACATTGAAGAGACGTTACACCGTTTTGAGTCCAACTTTATACATACGAGTGGGAACCATCAACACTTTCCAAACATAATTGCGTATTTAATATAAAGGGAAAAAATATCTGGTTATAAATTACTGTGATCATTGTCTTGAAATTAAATCCTAGAGTGTTGAAATTAACTTTTATTATTGTAACAACCAAAACTGAACATTTTTGTGTGCAAAGTGTACAGTTTCATGACCCATATGAAAGCATACTTTCTTATCTCTATGTTGATTCTAAATAAATAAAAAAAACAATAGGTAAACCTGGAAATGAACATCTAATTTTTGCATGCACCTTGACCACTTACCTTGTGTGCTATGCACAAGAGACATTGAATGAACTTTCTGCTTAGACAAAAGACTGTTACACCCCTGGCATTTGCACTCTAGAGCTCACATTCTCCTTTCAGAGCCAAAGGTCAAAGCAAGAAAAAAAGACAAAGGAGACAGCGAAGAACATACTCGAGTACCTGCACAGACACAACAGGAAGCCATTGGCGATATTTTAAAATCTCTCCTAGAGCTTTCAACCTTCCACACTAGTCAAATAAGAGATTAATGTAATCGCACAAAAACGCACAATATCCAAATAAAAACTACAAAAATAATGTAAGGAATTCAAAAGTGACAATGGTTGACATTATATAAAAATGTATAACGATAGCATTTTTAATTTTTATGTCTTTTGGGTTTGGGTTTTACTGCAATGTATATGCAAGTTAGTTGACTACACGCTTGCATCTAATGTTGGTTAATTTTACAATCCATGACATATTTTTAAATGTATTTTATAAACTATTACAATATGATGCAACTTGCTTAACAGCATTTTACTACAACTCATTTAAAGACGCATCACACACTCAAGGTAAACATTTTTCCCGATTCACTTTAAAATAAAGAACACATTTAACATAAAATGTAGATGAACATCTGACAAATCTATGACTTCTAATAACTGCTCACACAAAACCACGTCTTTTTTTCTTTCTTTTTTCTTTTCAACTGTAAAGTCTTTTTAATAAAATGTGGCAAACACCATACACTTCTATGCTATATTATAAAAAAATATTTCAAGTCTACATTTCTTTATTTTTTTATGAATATGGATTAAAGACTTTAAAAATCCATTATTTCACAAAATTACAATATCATGAAAATATTTAAAATAGAAGACTCTGTGTCCGAGTCCCACAGTTGGGGAGAAAAGTATCACTGATACCATTCAAAAGGAGAAAGCTTGACGTTTACTGAGTGTCATTTTGAGGTGTATTAACAATATTAGGAGTGTTAAGAGGTTGGGAAAAATGAGCGCAGCCTTTACATGTTAAAGGGCGATTTAGAGATTTTTGAAAGAGTGACAATGAAAGAGTGGACTGAGGCTAGTGTCAGTGAATTAAAAACCACCACATTTCAGTTGCACTGGTGTGAGTCTGTATGAGTTGCACTAGAGCTGTAGAAGCTACTCCAGAACCCAAAACAATGTCTACTCTTATTGTCTGTGCTGAGTTAAGGAGAGAAAGTACTGGTCTATTGCCAAGTTGTCCCTTATAATTGAAAGCTAATTTAGCGTGTCATTTTGAAACACACAAACAATCAGGCTTACTGAAAATATATGTGCTATTGTCAAGAGGCTACAGAGACTCCCAAATGCAGGTGAGCTGAAGGTCCATTTCAAACATAGCTTCCATAAGTACATTAACACAACTTTTTTTCCAGAAAGAATTTGTTATTTCTTCCTGAGGAACCAAAGGAATAAAATATCTTCCAGTGTAACGCCAAATCGTCTTGGCATGAAAACAAAGTATTCCTTGTCCCACACAAACACATGCTATCATTGTAAAGGCGAGGATGTCCAATATTGCGCACACCAGGACTTAATAGGGTATCTCAAATATATATGGAACAAAAATATCTTTGATCATTTTTAATCATCAATCATTTCACGAGTTTGCTTACATAGAATTAGCCCAGGAATGTAAAGCAAGATTTGATGAAAATGGGGTAACCGTACTGGGTGAGCTGTCCATGAAAGGCACCAGGGGCCGAGAAGTGACCTGAGCCCGAAAGCCACGGCAAACAGCATGAGGATAGCTGCAAGATGTTTAGAACAGCCAAAGCTTGGGACTGGAGGATGGAGGGGCTTGTGGAGGTTTTGGTCTTGATAGGAGGGCTCTATGACTTGGGGTTGTCTCTTGAAAGTGGCAGAGAGGTCCAACAGGAGAGGGGATAGAAAAGAAAGAGGATTGTTTACTTTGATCCAAGCTGGAACCAGGTTTGTTGATCAAGATGAGTGTACCACCCATGCATGCTGATTGCAAAACCTGGCCAGGCACACTGGGCGAGAGGATATTAAAGAGAAGAAGTTTTCAGTGACCCAACTGGAGCTGGACTTGGTGATTAAGATGAGTTTTGGGTGTTTAAAAAAAGTTAGTTCAGAATAGGGAGAAATTGGAGTTGGATGGTCATCAGGCGCCAGCAAAAACCTTAAGGTGCCCTGGTACATGTTAAGCTTTGATAATAATTTTTTTTGCTAGCAGAGAGCCATGCGAACCGCCTTAAGAGTGGAATCATGGAGGAGGAGCTGGACCAGCTTTTATTTATGCATTGCACAGGCTTTGGTTTTGGAAAAGACAGGAAAGATGAGGTCAGGGAAGCGGCTGCTGCTATCTCAGCTCGAGAGGAAAGGCAAGGCCGGGGTCTTGCTGATGATGAAGCTTGTGTACGGGGTCTTGTTCGGTGGAGAGCCTGTTGGTTGGCTGGGCCTGATGCCGAGTGGAAGGAAGCCTCCAATCCTGAAAGTGAAACAGACTGGTCCACGGCTGAAAGTGCGATGAGTTTAGTCAACATGACGCTGACATAACTTTCCTATGGTAGGAAACTTTGAGGGATTCAAAGCAGATGAAAGAGCTTTTTTAATCGTCGAAAAGGAATAGAGTTGTTATTGTTTTATGTCTTAGGGAGCTGAGGAGGATTAAAAATACCTGTTGGTGTTAGCTAATTATATGATCACTCCTTCCGAAATTGCATTTACAGAACTACACTAAAACTAAACCAAATAAAAGCATATAATATTTGACATTGTGTGTAGTAGTGAACTTATATAAAACCTAGATGTAACTTTTAGAACCAAAATATGAATTAAATATTATTATTTTTTTGTTTGTTTGTTTTTACATTTGTAGGCACATAAGTGCATTTCATGCTAAAAGCAACAGTGTCTACTACTCAAACAAAAGTTATATTCTGATTCTAGTTAAGGGCCCTGAGCTTTCGTATGATGTGGCTCTCTATTCATATTTTTTTTCCCTGTACTATATCTTAAAACTCTGCCTTTTGGATTTCCCCTTTCTACTGTGAGAGTATTCTTAACTGGTGTATTCAAATAAATTATCTTCAACTGATTGAAAAGTCATGTTATTAAAACCTAAATATGTCTCATCTGTGTTTAGTTATTTCATTCATTCAGTTATTTTTTTTAAATCATACTTTTTAATGGATAAGTTTTAGCACTTTTGTAACAAAAACCTTTTCAACAAATACATTGAATGGCAGTGGCAGGTTAATGGGGATGAAAAATGTCACAACCATCTCACTTTTAACAACACAAAAACCTTTCTTCAACCTTGCAGTCCAGTTATTGATTCACGATAACAAACAATATCCAGAAGTCAGTGTGATATGTCGAAAGCCATTATTAAAGACGAATGCTTACATTTATTGATATTGTGAAGGTCACAGGATATAAACTATGCTCAACGTTCAATTCAAAACCTCTAAATAAAAAGCTTCAATGTCCAACATAAAATTTGCTAATAAACATGTACTATTTATACTGCAAAATGAATCAATTCCTATTAATTCAATGTAAAATGTCTCTCATGTTGCTCAGCTAATCAATGCTCCCTAATGGTTGTCATGCTTAGCACATCATACATTTATTTCACAAAAATACATTTTAAAACATAAGTAATGTTTATACTTCTGTAGAGAAGAAAATTGCAGAGCATCTGGAATCTAATCTCTCGAAACCTTCAGCTGTCTAAACAATTCAACTGCTTAAAACAATGTATACTTAATCTACAAATTTCACAGATATGACTTTGACTTGCATGTTATTCTCATATTTCAACAAAAGCCTACATGTTTTATTAAGTCATTCATAAGATGTTTGAGAAATTGAATGTCAATGTTTGTGTCTATGTTTATTGTAGAAATGCAACTCAAACATACGCTGCCATCTGTGTATTTCTTTTTAAAGAGGCTTACTGACACTATAACACAATGGCTGTAACATAAGCACCTTATCTCCCAAACTTTTAAAATACAGGGGAAGAATTGCCATGGGAACAGGAGGAGAAATTTAATGGTTACCTGGTGTTGGCCACTTGCTTGGAAAAGTGCTTGGGAGAGACAGAATACTTACAGCACCCTCCACTGGTTAGAAAACTAACAATGAGATGGTGACTGGCAATGTTCCTGCTCAGCAAATCACAAATCAATGGCTGGATCTTTCAGCCATCTGAGCGCAGATATTATATTTTGCCATGGGGTACTACAGTTAACGATACAATCAACTCTGAAAGCTAAAAGTTTTCATCTTTATTTTTGCTGCTGTAAAATGCTCAAATGCCACTATAAATAAGAACATTTGATAACTGATTATTAGGCATTCTTTCACTTGCACCAGGGAGCTTAGTTTCCTTTGGGGAGAGGGGCTGCTTGTTCCCCATTGAATTAACTTTCCTTAAACTACAAAAAGAAAACAGCTCTATACTACTTAATACTATATGATTTGAGATTTATTTTGAAATAGGTATTGTTTTTACATGGTCATTAGAGGAACAAAGTCTAAAAATAATGGAACAAAATAAAGACAAAAAGTAGGGGGAAGTCCTTAATTAACTTAGAATTTGAGCTGCAGCGAAAACTTCACATTTGAATTGTGTTTGCTGACATGTGTTCGAAGTATCAGTTTTTATGACATAATGGCCAGCTCTGTTTTAAAATGACTATAATTGTAATGTGTCATGATTATAATCTTTATTGCATTACATGTCAATACTATATGAAATGTTGTTTAGACTTTAGGAGGTATGGGTGAATTTATGAGGTAGGTTGACTAACTTGGGTGTTGGGAGAGGGTTAACTGGCGCAAATTATTTGTATTATTCTTTATTTCCAGGAAAGAATTACTTCAGTTTATTGAAATAAGATGCAAATAAAGTTTTCCACAATTTTAAAATCATCCTTACCTATAAATGTCAATTATTGATTTTACAAGAACAATAGAACATTTTTATGGACTATATGGAAAAAGATAAAACAGCTATCAAAATGTAAAATCTTTTATTTTATGAAGTATTGCTTTTTTTGTGGGGCACAATATATTTGGAACTATTGAAAGCGTCCCTGAACTCTGTTTTATTTTCTATACTTTGTGATATATAATTTACTCTTTAGTTAGTTCAATTTAGTTAGGTGATTTTATGTTTAATTTAGTTTAGTTTAGTACACGTTGCTCCTCTTTTTTTTGCTAATCAATAGTTTGTAATCAAGGACTCATCGTTAGTGTTGGCAACGTGTCTTTAAAAAAGTAACTAGTTGTAGTTACTAATTACTTTTCACAAATAGTAATTGAGTTAGTAACTTTAAAGAATCAGAACTTTAAAGATGTATTGCACAGAACATAACTTGCAGATAGCTTTTGCAAATGTACCAAAAACAAACGAATAACAATAAATATTAAACAACTATTTAGTTGAATTCTGTCTGAGTTATGGGTTTGTGAAGGAAACAAATAAAGTTGCTTGGGTTTTATGGCTTCATCTTCTCCTTTGCTAGCACTTAGCAGAGCAAATATTATCACCTGCGTTCTGCGGACACTGATTTGGTGGTACCATGTAACGATGTTAGGTGCTTTCATTAGGTTTGAGTTACTAATCACTGACGCAGAAAGGCATTTTCATGTGCACAAGTTGCACATCAAATAAGCATTAGTGCCTCCACCTGATTAAGAGCAAATAATTGCTTAGTGAAACTTTGAACATCTCGGACTTGCCCTGGTGTCGCCTCTAGGTATTCATGAAATGGACGCGAATGACTGATGCTTTCTTGTGTTTGTGTGTGAAGGCCAGCCCTACACCACCTCTGATTGGCAAATACAAGCTGCTGTAGTAACACACGTTTTATGGACAGTAGCGGTAACACGTTATAATGGGGAAAACAGTAATTGGTTTGATTATGCGTTACCGAAAAAAGTAGCACCGTTAGTAACGATGTTTATTTATAGGGCCGTTATTCCCATCACTGCTCGTCATAATGGACTCCACTTGCTCTTTGTCTAGTCATAGTTTACCTCTTGCAAATATTCACAGATCATCTTAAGAATTATCTTCATGAAATAAAATAAACAGTTGGTGTATTTTGCTGTTTTATATTAGACTATGTGGTATAATTTCAGCAGACCTATGGAAAATATGATATTGTAATTCACTTTTTGTTCAATCTCCAGACCCGTACATTCCCTCTGAAGATACTTATGTGCAAATCCTCAATATTTTGCTGTATACAGCACTCACATGTCCTGGCATCCAGCTGGTGTATTCTTGTCTCTATGGGGCTTCTGTTTCGTCTCTGAATTGGCCTTCTTCAGTCTGGTCTCCTGCTGATAGTTTCCTGTTCTGTTATCCGTCTGTGTGGCTCCTGTGTTCTCTATATCTGGAGATATGGACGCAATCAGCTGCTTTATCTCATCCCCCTCACCTGGTCCTGTGGTGCTGTCTTCTGTTGTAGTAGATGTTCCTTCACAGTGTAGCTACGGGAAGCTAAGGTCTTGCACTGTCTTAAAAGGGAAATGCATCCTTTTGTCTTACGTTATCCTGTACCTTAATTAAGTAGCAACTGTTATCTCTGACCCTGGGGTTTTGTCTTGGTTTCTTGACCCTTATAATCGATTAAGTAAAACAATATATTCCTCTGAATTTCTTTAGCCAGCCCTTTTCCTGCGAATATATGGTGAGCATTTCAAATCTGCAGAAGCAAGCAGATGCAGCTTTACGAGACAAATACCTTAATGGGACTATTTAGAAAGTTTGACAGTTGTGTAAAATTGGTTTGAGAAGACATCTGATTAATTTACCACTTCCGGGTTTATGCCTAGCTGTTTGTGTAAAAATAAAACAAAAAAAACCCCAATAATCTTAGCGTTTCTCAAGCCATGCTGCGTGAATCTAGCTGCTTTGGCTCTCTTTTTATTTGCAATATTTCAGATGCATCACTTTCTTTTTCAAATTTGTTTGTGGCTTTAAAATTAGCTGCAGCATTTCATGTAGAAAGAATCTTTCAATTCAGCCCCGTAACGTTGATGACTGTGAAAATGTTGCAACCAGCGCTGAGAAGATAATTACTATCATCAAACTGTCAAACTGCCATCCCTTTCAATTTACAGCAAGAGCTCCATCACAGACAGCCAGTGAATAGGAATCAAGGTGTACAATGGAATAGGTGTGCAAGAGGCTGATATAGAGCTGACCTGTAAATATTATGTCATTAAAAAATATAATATTTGGATGACCAGAATTTGCCATGAAGTTACATTACAAGATTGTATTGACATTGAGCTTTTGGCTGTTTGGCGTTGAAGTTATGTCACACCTGTTTCCTCTCTCCTCGTTGTATCTTGCTCTTGGCTGCTCCTCGTTTCCCTTCATTAGCCACACTACTTATTTCCTCCTCTTTTCCCTTTTCTTTATTGGCATACTATATTAGTTCATGTTGCTACTTGGGCTTGCTCTCCTCATTTAGTTGGTCCAGTTTTGGCTCTTTCTTTCCAGAAACCCAGAATTATTTCTTAGTTTTTTTTTGTCACGAAATTTGGGTCTTCTGTTATTCTCCTGACAGGTTATAACCATGCACAATAGAGCCTAAAAGAGATAGCTTGAACACTAACCAATGTTTAATTTCATTAGTGTGGTAATTACTGTTGGAAGGCTGAAGATGACAGGACAGAGCAAGCGCTCAAGATTGAAGGTCCACCATTTACAACCAGATTGTTAATCATGTATCATATGATTATGAAAGTACATTTAGTTCTAATTGCAGCCTGGCAAAGAGTTTTGACGCTAAAAAGACATTGTTGGCCATTTCATAGTTAGAAAAAGCTAAACAATCGCTAAAATGGACATAATGTTTTTAAAATGGGCAGAGCGAAGACAACAGCAATTAAAGGGGACTTCAGTGTAAAATCCTACTTTTGCAGATATTAGAAAAGAATTGTGGCTAATTATCTTATCTTAAAATGTGAGAATAAATTCAGAGTAATGGTAGTTATAAGAAAACAGTCATACCGCCTAAAAACCAACAGTATTGAAAATCATTGGCAATGCAATCCATAATAAACATTTATACAAAGCAGCTTTACTCACAATTAGGAATTACAATACATTGTTAACATAGGAACCATAACATTTTTGTTGTTGTTGTTTTTTAAAAGACATAATTGTCCTAGTTCAATCAAAGACCAGGGTATGTTAGGAGAAAAAGCTTGCTGAAGAAAAAAAGATTTACTAGCTATGCACCCCATTGTTCCTATCTTGTAACTCCACATAATTTTTTTCCCCTTATTGGAAAACTTGTTGCATATCAATCAGTTGTTGTGACATTTCCACCCCCGGCAACATGATGCTGTAACAGTTCTATGACATCCATGATGTAGTAACTAAATGCCATGCTAAACAACATGGCCATTCAAGACTAATCAAACCTAGTTTAGCCTAATTTGTGGGGAAATAGTGTATTCAATTATTTTTGTGCCGTGGGAGAAAAAAACTGGACCAGCTGAAGTAAAAAAACTTGATCTTCCCAAATGAGATGGCTGAAGTGAATGCAGGGTGATGGTGACCTCACAAAAGAAAGCCTGTTTGAGCTGGTCAGGTGTCTTTGAACATGAAGGTTTCTTCCTCATTAGATTATATACAGGGTGGTTGCTGTCGTCACATCCGCTGTCGTCACATCCTGTCCTCTGCTGTATGCAAGCCTCCCTGCGCTCTCTAAAGTGGAAGCAAGCGCCTACTTCAAGCATCACCTACGACTATTCAGCTAAAACAGGCTCACATTTCTTTAATATTCATAATACATTGAACCACTTGTTTTTTCTGCACAGTCGCTACCGATCTCCACCACTCTAGGTGCGGCTGAAACACGCTTAGCCCGCGGGGCTAAAGCTAACTTCCGCGGTAGCAGCACCCGCTCGCGGCCAACTTTAAACCCCCAAAACGAAAGTCAGTCGACGTCTTTGCTCCGCTAACGTACCGTAAACCATTATATAACAATAGAAAGTTAACGTAAACTTATATAAACAACTGAAAGAACATCTCAACCCAAACGGTTCTTTCCTTGACAGGCTAAAAGCTAAAACACACGCAGCTCTTGAGCTTTTTTGCGCACTCTATTCTTTATACAGGTTTTTAAACAAATCGACTATGTTACAAACTAACACACTAGCCGTTGGATAATTCAGTTGGATCTCTGTTGCTCCTAGCTTTTTTTGGCCACTTTAAATCACATAAAACTAATTCTTTGGACTTAGCTCTTTTAAGATTGCAATCGCACAACTAGTCTAACCAAAACAACTAATTGATTAGTCTTGTCTAACAGTTAGACATAAAATTAAATAAAAAAATAATACAAAAATATTCAATTCCTAAAATAAAAAAATTCAATTAGTAATACAATTAATAACAACCTAGTTCTGCTTGGAGGAGTGCAACCCATCGTTCTCAAATAATTAATTAGACGAAATACTCATTAATACAACTAGTACACAAATTTGGCTCTTTCGGTTCAGCTTCCCTTGTGACTGACGGTTCTGTTAAAGGCCGATCTATCCATAGAAGGCTAAACTGAAGAAATAGTTTTAGCTACAGTTTCAGCTATCTCTGTGAATGACTGACCTGCACAAGGCTGTTCAATCCATAGTAGGCTAAACTGAAAAATAAGCTCAACAATAAGTTATAACAAACTCTAGAGGAAAGAAATATATATATTTATTTTTTGTTAGTTATCTTGAAACTCTATAAATAAAATAATCAATATTAAGATTTATATAAAGAAATAAACAAATAAATTGATTCCTTAAACCTATAACCTAGTTAAACACCAAGCAAATTTGGCTGCGAAGCTCGCTTTTATTTATTTTTACCGTGCCCCATTAAACAACAGTGTTAGTGTAGTTTATAGTTTAGTGCAGCTAAAAACTTTTTAACTACAGTCTAATTAAATAAATAAAAACCTAAACAATATTGATAAAGCAGATAGATATTACTCTACATAATATTGCCTCACCACACTGTTCCTCACCAAATTGCGAAGATCAGGAGTCATTCGATCTCAGCGTCATCAAATCCGAATTAGCAGATATTGAGCTTCAGATCAGCCTCTTATAGGCCAAAAGATCCAAGCTCAAGGAACAATGTGTGGCAATCTCCGCTCATAAAAATTCTAATATTAATTCAGCGTCTGTGCACAGAAGGACAGATGCTGCTGCAGTAAACTGCACGCCAGCACTGGACCATCACAGTCCCACTTTCTTGTTTTGTGATCAGAAGAGGAGAAGGCGAACCCGTCCCCGGGGGGGCCTTCACTCCTCCCGCGCAACCAAGTTTTCAGATCCGCACCCAGAACCGGTTCACAGTTCTCAGGGAACCTGAGATGAACACTCTGGTTATTGGCAGTTCCATCGTCCGACACGTCCAAGTGACTGTCTGTACGAACAAAGCATGTACGCACTGCTTCCCCGGTGCTAGGGTTCTTGATTTAGCCGCACGTTTACCTGCAATCCTGAAGCCTGATGGCAACATCAAGGCTGTGGTCTTGCACGTCGGCTCTAATGATATGTCTCGTCGTCAGTCAGAGGTGCTAAAAGCGGATTACAGTAAACTGATCCGCACTGCTCGCCGCCTGTCACCCGCGACCCAAATTATCGTCTCTGGCCCTCTGCCAACGTATCGAAGGGGAACCGATAAATTCAGCAGACTTTTTGTGCTCAGAGAGTGGCTCACCACCTTCTGTCGAGAAGAGCAGTTATTGTTTGTTGACAACTGGAATCTCTTCTGGGTGCGCCCTCATCTCTTCCGTCCTTGACAGCCTCCATCCAAGCAAGCTAGCCTCTAAACTTCTGTCAGATAACATCACTAGGGCCCTTATTAGCATCTGACTAAATAATGCCAAATATAACACCTTTGAAAATTACCATTACAATCATGAACTGCGCTCAACTGGTCGTGGTGGAGGTGTTGCCACAATATATAGAAATACCCTAAACACAACCAAAAAGACAGAACATAAATTTAAATCCTTCGAAGTACTTGTGCTCCATATTACACCGGCAGAATCAAAACAAAGATGTGCATTCTCTGTAACATTAGCTGTTGTCTACAGGCCACCAAAACACAATTCTACTTTCTTCAAGAATTTGCTGATTTTGTCACACATCTTTTGGTCGAAGCAGATAAAATACTTATTTTTGGAGACTTTAACATCCATATCGATGACAAAAAAGACTCGTTGGGTATTGCCTTTACAGACCTCCTAAATTCATGTGGGTTTAAGCAAAATGTGGTCGCCGCAACTCACCGTTTAAACCACACTCTAGATTTGGTTGTATCTCATGGCATTGACCTAAGTGACATTGTTATATCGCCTTAAAGTGAGGACATCTCAGACCACTATCTTGTAACTTGTGCTATGCAGACTATAAACATTAGCAGTAGCATTCAACGCTACCAACTAGGGAGAAATATAAACCAAAATACTAAAGAAGCATTTATAAGAAACCTACCAGATATTACTCAACTTTCTAGTGTACCTGCAGATGAAAATGAACTTGAAACGATCACCTACAGTTTGAATAATATTCTCGCTAACACCCTAGACACTGTAGCCCCGCTTAAATTAAAACAAGTCAGAGATAGACAGGCCACTCTGTGGTCTGATGATAATACAAAGGTGCTAAAAAGACAAACCAGAAGCTACGAGCGTAAATAAAAAAAACAGATTGGAAGTATTCAAAATTGCCTGGAAAGAGAGCATGTCTAAATATAGACTAGCACTAAAAACTGCAAGAACTAACTACTATCACAAGTTAATAGAAACAAATCAAAATAACCCACGCCTCTTATTTGAAACAATGGCTACTTTACTAAACAGTCAAACATCGACAGATTCAAATGCAGCTATAAAATTTAGCAGCAATGATTTTATGAATTATTTCTCAAATAAAATTACTTCTATCAGATGCAAAATTACTAAAACTCATATTCAATCAAAGCAGTTTAACTCAAACCCTATACCTTTGACTCTGCAGAATTTTTCAAATATTGACCTGAAAGAACTGCTAAAAATAATCACAGCAGCTAAATCATCAACATGCTCTCTAGATCCTGTACCAACAAAATTACTGAAAGAATTTCTACAAATAGCTCAAGAACCATTTCTAAATATTATAAACTCATCTCTAACGCTAGGTTACGTTCCCAAACAGCTAAAACATGCAGTAATTAAACCACTAATCAAAAAAACGCACCTGGATCCTACTGAGTTATACAATTTAGTAACCAGTGCTCCAATGTGCCTGAAATCTTTGAAGCAGTTCTCCAGCCTAGAAGTACAAGATGCCATGTAAGGATGATCGCAAATGGAACTCTATTTACATACTTCTTTTAATTAAATAATAACACTATGGCAGCAGCACCAATCGTTGTTTGGTGACTTTATTTAGTGAGAGATGCCCAAACCTCATAATTTAAGCCATTTACTACAAGTCCCTGACTGCAAATTAAAGAGGTAGACAGAGAAGCAGCTGTCCAGGGAAGTATGGGAAGTGGTAACACATGGAGTAAGCTGGAGTAAAGTCTATGTAAAAACATGACAGTACCTTGGAGCGATTGACGAGTATAAAGATTCAGTAAACTGATCGCCCACGAAGAAAGTAATGAAATCCACCCAGAACTGTAGGACGCGACGTTGTATTATTATCCACGTAAAAACAAAAGGACTAAATTAAGTGTGCGAGGAAGTCACTGAATCTTTAAGTTCTATATATTTTTCTTTTATCAACTTGATATCTATTTGTATTGTGCTGACGTTAGCTAAAGCTAAGCATGCTACTTAATCAATTTATCAGAGGAAGCGTGCAGGAAGAAATAGAAAGGGTTGAGTGACATGTTTTTGAGAGTAGGTGTCTTCATGCGAGTGACGGGAGTGAAAGCATTCAGATAGGTGCAGGAAACATGTTCTGTTTGCTCATTTGGTGCTTGGTGTGAACGCCTTGCCAAACTGCTTTGAGCTTCCAGAAAAGAATGACATTATTACACATAAATGAATGTGAATACAATTTGTGGTATGTTTGAAGCACAATAAACACTAGACAAAAAAGTTGATTTTGCATGTGGTTGTCAAACATCTGAGAGCAGCACAGTGTTTCTCTGCTTGGCAATTCTTTCTGAGTGCTTTTGAAGATTTCCTCTGCGTGCACCTGATTCCTCTCGCGAATAATTACACTTCAAGTGATAGATCATTACCATTAAGGTAAAGGTGGCGATGTACTGCCAACATGTATAGTGTGTATTGAGAAAAACACTATGATTTTAAAAGGAATAAGCCAGACAACAAAATTAACAACTTCATCATTTTAGTTTGAATTGTAACAAATTAATGACAAGTTCATAATGTCTTGCAGCTTGATAGCTGTGCAATCAATGAAAACCACAAGAGCACGATGGCTAGAACAAAATGGTAAATTAACTGCAGCCTTCCCAACGCTAATAATTCCTAACAGTTCCCCCTGGGGTTTTATGTTCTAGCTCCCCTTGATTCAGATTCCTCAGAGAGTTTGAGATCTAAGCTATCTATGTTCTGTTGGCTTGAAGTTTCGATTCAGCAGGAATGTAATTATAAAGCAAGGGGAGAAAGAAATGATACATAATATTGCATGCTACAGTACCTACAGTACAGTGTATTGTACAAGCCTGTGACTTGACTTATGCTGATGCTTATTACTTATGGTGAGACCCTTGTCAACCCCCCCTCGCTTTGAAAGTTGTTCTTTATTCTGACTCATTAACGGTTGGTGTTGATCTACTTAATAAAAAACTTTGTGTGATTTGTAATTATAGATCATTTGCTACGTTAACGCTATACTAAGTTTTTTTTTCTTTGAAATCTTCTCAAATTCTCCATCATAAACAGACGGTGTATCTTATGCATCGTTTAGCTGTCATTTTAGATCTAAAGAGAAAATATCACGTTTTAAACAGTGCTATTTAAACCTTGTATATTGTTTGGGTATGTGAGACCTGATTTCAGTTTTATTAAAACATAAATGATAGAATCTACTGTCGTGCCAACCACGACAACCTTCTTGCTGTGAGACGACCGTGCTACCCACTGCGCCACCGTGACGCTATAAACTTTAACATAAGACTGTTTGATTGTGTGAATTAAAACCCTTTAAATACAATGGGTCCAGCAGACCAGCACTGCCTTAACTACCAGAGTAACAATAATTTAAAGACCACACAAGGATTGAATTATAAATGGTGAAACAAGGTTGCAGAGCAAAAATAAAATTATTTATAAATGATCTATGCTTCTTAAATAAATATATTTTCAGTATCACAATATGTTTTAATATGCTAAACATCAATACCAAAATGTCCATGGAAAATGCACAGGATTGAAGCACCTATATAGATCAATTAACCAAAATTACATAAAAAAAACCCTGACAGAATTACATATCTCAAGAATTTTAAAACATGCCATTTTTATTCGTCATATTCGTCTGAAATACCATCAAAAGAAACCCATTTATTGAAACTGCACTTTAGACTTTAAAGCCTCTCCTTGATCAACAGGCACACACAAAATCCTTTTGTAGCTTCTCTTTTCACCTTGCTTGTTTTCCATTCAAGATTACAGAAAAACATTTGCTTTCATATATTTGCTCAGCAGGTATATATTTAAAGTGCTTTTAAAGCTAAAGCTGGATTGTGGAGCTCTTAGCCATTACCTTTTTAAAAAGTCAAAACCATAGAAAAGCTTTTAGACGATTAGAACCTTTTATAAGATTGTGATAAATTAAAGTCAACATGCATCACTTAGACCTCACATTAAAGGAAAAGTGAGCAATTTATGTATCTCTAAAGCAACCAACTGACCAGCAAACAAGTTATCCGAGTAATTAAGTAAGCAGCATTGCTAAACATCTCTGCTGGAGCAGAGTCCTGCAGCATTTCATAGCATAATTTTTCAGAAGATTTTTAGAGGACTACAGATGTGTTCACAAAACATGTTGTCACTAATTTTATCATTTACAAACATATTAAAACACATTTCTCTTCGATGTACTATTTATTTGCTGCTTTGTTTAACCCACTGTAGGTTTGAAATCGTATTATTGTTTTAATCATTTCTATAAACATGCAAGTTCTGATCCAAAACTTAATAAGGCCATCATAAAACAGTTGCATTTTTTCACAATCATATTATGAATGTAAATTGATCTAATTAGTTTGTGGTTGTGTTCATGTTCATATAAACGTAGCTCTAGACTTTAATCCTGTAGATTTTTAAGAGCGTATTGGTCGAATCAGTCAAGCTACTTCAACAAATATTAGCATAGAATATGCTTTGATTTGATTTGATTTGATGTAAAAGACATCAAATTCATACATTTCGTTATTGGTAGCAAATAGTACATAACTCAATGTCTCTTTCAAAACAGTTGTGGACATATTGGACAATGTCTGTTTCAAAAAGTTGTGGACATATTCAATTTACAATAGTTTTAAAATGTTGAGTTAACATTTTGTCTTAAAGTTGGCTTGTTTCTTGTACACTTCTGCTGGATTTTTAGACATAATAATAATAATAATACTAATGCCTTCAATTTATATATCAATTTTCTAGACACTCAACGATACTTTACAATTATCAGAGCATTATTCATTCACCCCACATTCACACACTGATAGTGATAAGCTACCTTGGTAGCCCTCAGCTGACCTGGGGTAGTCTGACAGGGTGTGGCTGGCATTCTGCGCCTAAGGCCCACTGACCCCGACCAAACACACCCCACCAGTCACACATCCATAAAGGGTAATGCAGGTGAAGTGGCTTGCCCAGGGTCACAATGGCGGAATGGACCTGATGGGGGATCAAACCACTAACCTTCCGGTTACAGGTCAACCATCTCCACTGCACCAATTTTCCGCCCCAGGCATTTCTCGCGAGCTTTAGTATTGTTCCCTCATTAAAAACATGCCTCGTGTCATACTCAGATTGGTCATGCGTGTAATTCCATTTTCTTTCAGCTTAAAACGGCTAAGGTGCCTTGGGGACGCTCATTGAGCACAGTCCCACTCACTAACCAATCAGATCACTATCACTAACCTCTAATGCTGGTCATGTTAGTTAAGGACATACGTGCTGACTGAACTGAAAGTATAACCACCCATAGTTTCGTAGTAGAACCGTGTTGAAAAACAATTAAAGCATCCTGTGTTTTGGATATCCTGGACTAAAAGTGTGTTTGGCCTACCAAAGGATGAATGTATTCATCTGAAATTTTTAAGATGCAGTGAGCCTATACTGAATAATCGGTAGCACTTTATAATAACTACAGTGAGATAACTAACTTCATAAACAATTGTTTCTATGTTACACATTTGTAAGCTTTTTAGAAATATATATTTGCAAAGAATTAACAAATGAGACCAAATATTTCAATGGTCTGATTCTCTGCCCTGTGCACTTTTTGCCGTTTTAGAATAAAACAGCGCCATTAAATACTATTTGTTAATGCATTATAAGTTATAAATAATCCTGACTTTAGATGAACTCACAAAAAAACAGTTACTTGGCAGCTAGTACATTTTTTTACAACTGGCTGAATAAATCATTAGTATGAAAATGTGTTAAAAAAGAATTTGTTATTACACTTAGTAGCAGTTACTATATATCTGAATAATAATATGTATAATTGTGCCTTTTAATAATTTACAACTAATTAATAACATAGTAATAATAATAATGTTTTTAATGAGTGAAAAGTTTAATTTATAAATGGTTAACTGATCCTCAATAAAGCAGGAAATTAGTGTTATTAGGCATATTCTACATCTGCTTTTAAACTCAGAGGAAATTACTTAAATTGATAATTATAAACTGCTTATAAATGTGTATTTATAGAAACAATGTTTTATGATTTATTTGTTAACTATTTGTTAGCACTTATTAAATTACTGGTAGTTTGTAGTTATTATAAAGTGCCGGGATTCAAAGACATTGTTTACAATAAATACCACCTTTTGAAGGTTATTAAGGAAGCAGTGATAGTCTATGTTTTTGTTTAAATATTACTCAATGTCAGAGGGACATGGGCAGTCTGGACGAGACTATTTAAAGATACTGAAATGAACACTGCATAAAATAGTAACAGATGCTCATATCATTGGACTGCAAAATAATAAGAGAGAGCAAGTAACTGATAGAACCAATATATTTTCCGAGACTGCTCACAGGAAGCCTGCACTTCCAGAGCTAGACATGAGTTATTGAGTAGGAAAATGACAAGGTTATGACCTTTCGTGCAGGGTAACACCCTATACCTTGTATATTAATGGTAATAGAATTGTAACCTGACACTCTGTGATAAAAAAATATGTTCAGACATTGACCCGCTTCTGTCCTATCAACACAGTATGAGGCACCCTGATTTATGATTATTCATTATCACGAGAAAGTAGACGAATGGCTTGAATTACCAAATGTTATTAATAAAAATGGAAATGAATGAAATGAAGCTTACATTTTATTAAAGCAGGATTTCTTTCCAAATTTTTTTTTTCCAATCTTCCTCAATAATGCAACTCCTCCCTATAGCATTTAAGCTAGTTTCCATAGTATGCAATGTGTGTATTGTGCCATGAAAGCTATCTCCAAGTACTGTAGATTTACCTACACACTGTATCACTAACTATCCATGGAGATCACAGGGCAGCTGAAGAAAAAAAACACACACACAAGACCAAATCAATGAGTTGTTAAGGGTTTTCTAAGTCATATGATATAATTAAAAATAAATTATATTAAATATCTTCATATATATGTACTTTTTTTTACTGGTAGGGCATATATTCTGTAAGTACTAAAAAGATACCACATGTAAAAAGTGTAGATTAGCTTTTGGAGGGTTACCCTTTTTTTGGAAATACTGTATTGTATATTTGGAAATTTTATTCTACACCTACATACAGCCCCAAAAAATCTTCCTGAAAGACCTGTAGGGGAATTTTTTTTAATTATTTCTCTTTCAGTTATCAACAATTTTTATAATATAAGTAAAAGGTCTATCTTGAAAAGTAGGCACACTCACGTACATATTCCAACTACTGTTGTTTTTAAAGAACTTGAAAGCTTTGCACATGTTGGATCAGTTCTTTATATGCTATGTTTAAACCAAAGTCCAGTCTTTTCTTGATTTTCGAGCTGGTAACAATTTGGATTGTTGGTCTTCATTGCTCAAATGCTCTGCTGGCTGTTTACAGAGTTTTAGTTAACATCACACAAAGTCTGTCCAGAAACCTCTAGAAAGATTGTACATCGCGAACATCCAGCAGAGATTGATTGTGCATCATTAATATCAGCCAGCGGATACGTCAGATAGGTAGAAATACTTTTCCACTCACTTTTCATTGTGTAGTTGTTTTAGTACAGTCATAAGTGTGTCTATTAGTCTGTGACCGTGTTTGAAAGCATTACATAAGATGTTATTTACAGTTAAAGGTTTAAAGTTTGCAGCCAACCCGCGCCATCGAGCAACATTGAGCGCTTGCCAATAACTTTCTCCTCTCCCTCACTTCCATTGAGGTGGGATGAGGAGGGGGTGCTGGACTGCTTGTCTTTCAGACCTTCAGGTTCTCTGCCTTCATATCTTTACATCAAGACATCTTTACATGCTCATTTGAATTTCATGCAGTCACTATCACTATCATACCCTTTTGTAATGCTCATCCTCACTATATACCACCCACCTTGAAAACATTTCTGGAGGAGCTTGATGGTCTGCTCTCCCCTGGCTATCGCAGGCTCTCCGGGAACAGAGGTCCACCTTCAAGTCAACAGAGCGGAAATGGAAGAAATCAAAAAGAATGGCAGACCTCGACGCTTACCAAACTGCACTCTCAACTTTCTCAAGCAAGGTACATGACGCTAAGACAACATGCTATCACGAAGATTGAACATGCCAAGGACAGCCGAAAGCTCTTCAGGACTTTCAACTCACTCCTCTGCCTGCCCCAACCTCCCCCAGCAACCTCTCTCACTGCAGATGACCTCACTGATCACTTCACAGACAAAACCCTCACCACCCTGCAGTTTGCACCACCTTGCATCAAGATTCATTCTATTCTGAGCAAGCTGAGATAGACTTTGACTGTGTAACAAATTGCATATTGTCTCTCCCCTTCTGTAAGGCGCTTTGGACAAAAGCGTCTGCCAAATGCATAAATGTAAATATAAAATTTGATATTCAACCAACCGGCTTTAATGGGCTGGTTTTACTCACTCAGCAGGAGATCTTATAAAGGTCTACTTTATTTAAGAATCAAAGCATGTTCATAACGACCTATATGTTTAAGTAAACCAAAGATCATTTATTATGTTGAATTTATATAATTTAGATGTAGCGACTATGTTACAATATGTATACATGGAAATTGCTTAAAAAGCTGTGTTTGCATGCATTCAACTAATATTGGATCTGGTTCAGGATCATATCAATAAACAAAAATTGGGTTAAATTCTCTCAAGCTCAGCCTGGGATGAAAATTTTAGGCCTAATTAAAGGTTTACTTTGGACACCCTGCTTGCAAAATCACATTAGGTGATCTGCCAGACCAAAATAATCCTAACATTCATTGATAGTAACATTAGGACTGTTACATGGATTTTTAACTATTGCCACTTCAAGAATTTTGATTACAGACAAAACACATTTACGTGTAAGTAAAGATAAGTTCCTTATGGAAAAGAATGTTATTTAACCTCTGTAGTTGCTGGGTTTCATGATTATATAAAGATAAACCTAAAAAGGTGTAGACCTTAGCAAACACATTTTCATTCCTTTGTTCACATATCACTTTTATCCAGTCTTGTGCTTTTCATACACTACTGTACACCTGTTTAAATAATCTAAAGCATATTCAGCAGTTGTGTCTTTCTTGCTGTCTAATGAGCTTCGCACTCCAAGTAAATATCAGCAGCTTTTCCACTGTGGGACTTTTCCATGGAGAGTGTCATTAAGCAAATTAGAGAGGACAGGATTATTTGCATATTAATGTTCTGCCCTAGATCATGCCCCAAGACAAACCCACACAAAAGAACAAGGTAGATATGATTCCCCCTGACAAGGCTCCATTATGATGTTTGATTTGGTAAGTCTAACATAATCCAATTGTAAATAAGTAATTTAAAAGTGAATATCTCAACATTTGCAATCAAAAACTTACATATGTTTTACAACATACAACCCACTCCTATGTATAAGATGAATATTTTAAACATCTGGGACCTAAAGTGCTGTCCATTATTATACAAATACGACTCTTTGCCAAAGGCGTTTTAACACAGAACTAAATGATCTCTGACACTAGTAGTTAACCATCAGTCTGAAATTACTATCAGACAACTCTATAGTTTCAGCAATGCTCTGTGTATGTCATCTTAAAGAGTTGATAGTTATTTTTGTATGATCTTGTGTTGCATGCATCCAGTGGGACGATGCACATTTCTTAACACAGGGTGCCATAATTTAATAGCTTTTTTTATATCTGTGATGGCTGAGTATCTGAGACATAAATCAGGGTTTTATTCACTGGACATTTCATTGTGACATTTTTGTCACCTGAACCCAGTCATGTTCAAAACCTTATCTGAAGAGAAATGTTTGTTATGATTAGAGACCTTTACCCTCAGATTTAAAAGTTGTTCAAGTATGTCTATTTCAGTAAAAAGCTCTGATCAACTTTGAAAATATTAAAGATTAGAGGCAAACTAACAGACGAGCATTACAAAGGTATACTGAGGGTCTCATCAGTTTTCCTCATTTGAGACAAAACTTGGTCAGCATGTATGAAGTAGGTCTCTGGCAACAAGTAGTAGGAAGGTATAAGTGGCATTAGAAGTGGGGAAGTTGTTACAGCCCCTACCTTTTTGTAGCATTTATCTTTCAACTCCAGCTACTGCCACTGATTTGCAAACAAGATGATTGCGGTCCACCTCCAAGATGTTGCTTGTTGTCCACACAAGTGAATCAGGGAACAGCTAGAGCCACCTGTGAGAAATCAGAAACCCGCATGGGCGGGAGCTCGAGCAGGTAAATGAAAATACTGCAAAATGGCAGGGAGTGTAAGTACAAGAAGTAAGAAGGGGATATTCTGTTGGACCCTCAATATTTTTTTATTAATAAAGAATGTAATAGTAGTACTGTATTGAAATAGTGTTTTTGGGGGGAATATTTAATGCAACAAATGCAATCAACATAGCAAAGCAAAGAAGAAACTTTAAACCTTTTCCAGTTATTGGTCTCTTCCAATATGCCAGCATTCCAGAATGCGGTCTCCCAATAATATCTCACATTTCTGGTAGGGATCCTCAATAATTACTATTTTAGGTATTTCCCTATATGAGTCTGTGCTCAGCCCCCAATGTTCTCAGTTTCAGTGCTTGCAGGACTTAAGAAAACAAAACAACAACTATGTATACATACAATTAAAACAGTAAACAAAAAAAAACTTTTTTGCCATGTTATTTTACATTAATATTTAGTTTTAAATGTATTAACCTTAATTTTAAAGGTGTAAAAAAAATATAAACTGTTGAATTGAAAATAATAATACATATTTTTACAGTTTGTTTTGTGAATGTGCCGACAGTCAAGAATGAAAAGTGATATAGATATATCCCATATTATGTGAAATATCATGGTAGGCCTTTTTTTGGTCCCAGTCCAGCCTGTTACTGAGATATGTGAGATTTAGTCATGTGAGAGTATTGTTACAACCTTCTTCAATACTATACAACACACAGCATGCTTTTTGTGGGCAACATGTGAAGCAGTAGTAAGAAATAGAGAAACTCCATGGTTTAGCTGCCCCGCATCAGCTTTATCCCAACCTCATCAAGGTTTTCAAGTGTAGAGTATTATTTCTTTGACCTCTTTTACAGGCACGGTACCTTGCTCCTAATCTGTACAAATAAAGTCTTCTTTTTTTAAGTGGTGTTTATTTTAACAAAAGTATTTTATTACAGGACTCAACTGTAACAGCTTGTTTAGCCCTAAAGTTTTTTTTGTTTGTTTGTTTTTTTGTACAAGTAATGTCCATACAAGATCCTCTTGGGACTACAAAGTCCATGTCCACCCGAGGAGCTAATATTTATGAAAATCCTTGCAACTTCAAAAAAATAGGAAATTCATATTCAATCTGAACTCATAATAAATAGATAAATACATAACAAAACAAGATAGAGCAGTCTCAGCAAGCTCACTATAAATAAATAGACTCATAAATAACATTGAAAAATAAATTTGGCCAAACAAGGCCAAACACGTAAATGTCTCCTCTGAACAGAAGCTGGAATCCAGTTCAAGGTTTGCTTCGGATAACAGCTGCATTCCATCCTTAAACAGGGAGATGAAGAAAACACTAACACATAACTCAAGAATAACAGATCAACTCCATTGAGGCACTTTTTAAGGGCGACGGAAAGAAAGAGAGGGAGAAAAATACATTTGGGTCTTCTAAATGGTTTCCTGCAGAGGTTATAGTATAACCCAGAACCCTTCCAACACATAAAGAAACCAAAAAGATTGGAATGGATTTGCCTCGTAATATTCGTAATATTTTAACCCAGAGATCATTTTTGGACAAATCAGGTCTCTTAGTTGTTATCAAATCATTTAAATGAAACAGGCACCTGCTCCACCTACTGGCATTGCATCCTTGTGCATTTATTATAAGTAAATTATACTAGGGCATGCCATAAAAAAAGAAAACAAAATTTAGTAAAACAAAAAAAGCATGTTATTAAGAAAGAAATAATTTTTAACTCCTTAGAAATCAATTTTTTTAATCTAGTGAATAGAAGACTATCTAGATCTCTAGAGGAGGTTAATTTAAAACTTTAAATTTAAATAGTAAAATGTTCATTCTAAATTGAAATTACATGACAAGTACTTACTGTACCTGCTCTGGTGGCAGATAAGACACCTACATCATTTAAATGGTGTTGATAACTTATAATGGTCATAAACAGCCATGATGACAATCAACGTGCCAAATCAAAGTGCTCCACATGGGACCATTTTCCAACCCAGCACTTCTTTGAATGTAAAAAGAACAAAATAAACAACAGGGCCAGTTAAACATTTTTATCAACAAGTATCTCGCCCATTATTGTCTAAAAATGACAAAATAAGAAGAAACATTAGTGTTTGTTTTCAGTGGAGGTGCTGGATGTTACATCTGATTGGCTCTCTGATCGTCCAAATATCCCTGCGAGGGTTTTGAAGCGAGGTCCCCACTCGTTGAGGTAATCATAGTCCTCCTCTGTTTCTCCCTTTATTGACTCTATTGAACTCAAACTCTCAGCCACAGAGCCTTCACCCTCGTAAGCATAGGTCGCCAGGGAGTCATACGGTGGCGCTGAGTTGTCACCGTCATGCTCCTGAAGCCTCTGACTGATGAAGTTGCTTATGTCATTGCTGTTTTGCGAGCCGTTTGGTCTTCTCGGACACAGGCCCTGATCTGGTTTAATGTCTCGCCGGAACAAGTTTTCTTTAACAACTTTGGGGTTTCGGAGCGTGCCCATATCAAAGGCATGTGTGTCCTCCTCACCACCTCCTTCATCATCATAATGGATGACATTGTCACGGATGTCCTCCTTGGACGTCATGAGAGTCTCTTTCTTCTTTTGACGACGAACACCTACATAAAGGACCACGATCACTGTGAATAAAAAAAATAAAGTATGTTTTAGAGATGACATCAGATGGCAATTTCATACAAGCTGATATGACTTTAGGGTGGGGTCACAAATCTAGTTCTGGAGTATCAGAGCCCTGCACATTTTTGGTTCAACCATTCTGAAACTCACCTGTTACATTAACTAAGTTTCTGTTGGCTTTTCTGAACTCAGTTATAATGGCTGGCTTGAATAGAAAAGCTGTAACCATTTTCACCCACAAGGTTTTGGGACTCAGTTTTATAGAAATAAGGAAATATAGCTATATTTACATATAATCTAAATATAGCTGTAAATTTAGATTTGTCTTTCTCTGAGAGTCTTAAATTGTGAAAGCTCATCAATCTTCTGGACATCAAATACAAATGGGACATTGACATTTTTTTAAATAAGGAAATATGTGTATTTCAAGTATTAGATCCTTGGACACTTCAATACATTTGCTTTATCCCATTTATTTTCCAGAATGGGACTCAACTGCTCCTCATTATGCTGTTGGTTCAGCCAGGACTGACAGGAAGACAGCAGAGATCAGAAGAAAAAATCCTTGTTCAATCAGAGACTTTAAATTCCCTCATTTATCTGTTTTCTATGATTGGCACACAGCTTCTGTTTTGCACTCATTCAGAGGGGAGTGGTTTAACACCTCAATACTTTTAGAGATTGACATATAATTAAGTTTCCTTGGTTCATTATACAACACAAATCAACAATAATGAGCAGCAATTTAATACTAAACGTGCTAAGCACACTCCATAAAGATTATATTATCACAATAACAAGGAAGAAGACTTTTGAGATAAGAAGTTACTTTCTATGTTGATCTATCTTAATTGGCTGCTCTAAAGTCACTTGAGTTAAGCATGTCACTTTAGAGCGTACAAACAATAATAATAATACATTATAGATTAATAATCACAATATAATACAATAACAACAATACATGAAACGTCCTTGCTTTTAAAAGAGAGGTAATAAACACTGCATATCACACAGAGCTCTGATGGCATTTTTCAAGGGGATTTAACCTACAAAGCAGCACATCAATACCATACTCATCAATTCAGATGAAATTTCTACAAAACAAATAACACCTTGATTATTACTCCAATTTCATCATTCTGTGTGAGATGCCAGTGCCATCAAGTGATCCATACGGTAATTGCAGTAGCAAACATTTTCAAGTGTGAAGCCTATTTTTTTTTATTATTTGACTGGGATATAGTGGTTGTGATATGACTTCATCTTCACCATACCGATCTTCTGTTTTCTTTCTCCCATGACTGCTTCAGTGGAGCAGCTCAAATGATAATCACCAGCTCAAAAGTGTGCTGACCTTGATTTGGGAGACTTTTTCAATAAAGATGCAGCGATGCTGAGCTGCTTGAGTTTTTATAGATGTAACAGCAGCAATAGTTTTTTTCAGAATGTTTTTCCATTTCTGGAGATTTTTAGGCAGTTTTTTTCATGTGTAGCTTAATATTTTTCTTTTAATTGGTGCAATGTCTCACAAATGTGTACTTGTGTTGTTGTGCTGTTGACCGTCTTGAGAATTTTCTATGCTCTCAATCTTGTCACAGAACCAATGACCGTGGACTCAGTCTCAGGATGGTCTCGTTCTCAGGTGTCTCTGACCTTGGTCTTGTCACTGTCTTGACTCTTTGGTCTCAGTAGCATGTCTGTCTCAGCTATCTCTGATCTTGGTCTTGTTACGGTCTTGTCTTGGTCTCAGCTGTCTCTGATCTTGGTCTTGTCACAGTGTTGACTCTCTGTGGTCTCAGCTGTCTCTGATCTTGGTCTTGTCACAGTGTTGACTCTCTGTGGTCTCGGTATTGTCTCGGTCTCAACTGTCTCTGACCTTGGTCCTGTCACAGTCTATACTCTCTGTGGTCTCTGTATCGTCTCTGTCTCGGCTGCCTCTGCTCTCGGTCTTGACATGATCTGAACTCTCTGTGGTCTCAGTATTGTCTCGATCTCAGCTGTCTCTGACCTTGGCCCTGTCACAGACGTTACTCTCTATGGTCTCGGTATCGTCTCGGCTGTCTCTGATTTCGGTCATGTCTCGATTTCAGCTGTCTCTGACCTCAGCCCTGTCACAGTCTCTACTCTCTGTGGTCTCTGTCTCAGCTGCCTCTGATCTCGGTCTTGTCATGATCTGAACTCTCTGTGGTCTCTGTCTCAGCTGCCTCTGATCTTGGTCTTGTCATGATCTGAACTCTCTGTGGTCTCGGTATTGTCTCGATCTCAGTTGTCTCTGACCTCAGCCCTGTCACAGTCTCTACTCTCTGTGGTCTCTGTCTCAGCTGCCTCTGATCTCGGTCTTGTCATGATCTGAACTCTCTGTGGTCTCTGTCTCAGCTGCCTCTGATCTTGGTCTTGTCATGATCTGAACTCTCTGTGGTCTCGGTATTGTCTCGATCTCAGTTGTCTCTGACCTCAGCCCTGTCACAGTCTCTACTCTCTGTGGTCACTGTCTCAGCTGCCTCTGATCTCGGTCTTGTCATGATCTGAACTCTCTGTGGTCTCTGTCTCAGCTGCCTCTGATCTTGGTCTTGTCATGATCTGAACTCTCTGTGGTCTCGGTATTGTCTCGATCTCAGCTGTCTCTGACCTCAGCCCTGTCACAGTCTCTACTCTCTGTGGTCTCTGTCTCAGCTGCCTCTGATCTCGGTCTTGTCATGATCTGAACTCTCTGTGGTCTCGGTATTGTCTCGATCTCAGCTGTCTCTGACCTCGGCCCTGTCACAGACTTTGTATTGATCTCACCTTGTGTATGTTACACAAGCACACAGCTTCCACACTTTCATCCAGTACAAAAACATTCCGAAAATCAGGTTTGATATTTGTTTGTGTTTTTTTTTTTTGCAATTTCTGGATTCATTTTCAAGTGGGTTTGTTCCTTATGCTTCCATATTCAGGAAGTAGCAAACATAATAAACACAAATTAATCATTACATGCACACTATTCCTTCATTATTTTGAAAAGTATCTATAGTCCACGCACTATTAGAATTTGTTGGCATGATGGAGTCATTTGGTTTAACTTTCAGAGATTCCAATGCACATTTGTTCATGCGTGCACTCATCTGAGTAAATACAAAATCTGTCTCTAAACAATAAAACCAAACCAAGGAACTGAAGTCAACCTTTAATCTCTGAGGATCGTTTTGTGGCTTGATGTCAGACATTTTGCAGTTTTAGTGTTATTTGTAACAATTTTTTACAATTAAAATATGCTGTGTGCAAGACTTGTGACCATTTAAAAATCAGATATATCTTTTTGGCATAAAAAAGCAAAAAAAGTGCAAACAGAGAGACAGTTTTCTACATGTTGAAGGACATGGCTGTTTTGTGCTAAATATACAAAACGCTGTACGTTTGCAGTAAACTGAATTGATCCCATTGCCACTTGTGAATAGTTATAGTCATACCGCATGTGAACAGTGCCTGAGCCCACTGAACCTTGCTTTTCAGCCTTGCTTTTTTAGCTGTCATAGACTACACAAAGTTATTAAGTAAAATGAAAAGTACTCCAAAATGAATGAATTTATATACATTTAAGGTTAAAAAAAAAAAACTAAAATCTTAGTTCACTGAAAAAGTTGTGACAGTAATCCTTGGATTATTTGCTAAATTGTGACTTTCCTGGATTCGCAAATCTCCTCCCGAGGTTCATTCAAGGGCGGTTGAATCTCATCTCATTTCATCGAGAATGCTTTTATTTAATGTCCAGCCAGCCCACACGAATTACCATGGAAACGAGGCCATAAAAGTCTACTCTCCATTTCACCCCACCAGCCCTATGCATCCGATATGCAAATTAGGTTTGACTTGTTTCAGATTTGACATCAATGCTTTGTTTTAGCTAAATTCACAGAGATAAACTCAGTTTGCATTTTTGTGTCAATGATGCTCTGAGATTGATTAGTGCCGATGGATGAGGATAATGACAGTTAAAAACAGCTTTTTGTAAAACTGTCATCCACTTTACCTGACTGGAATGGGGACCAAATAAAAGTTTACATTTAAAAAATACCAGAGTGTGATCTCACCTGATGTGATAGCTAAACATGCATTTCATCAACAAACGTTCATGTATTTAGGAAATATAAATCAAACTTTAAATTAGATGGATATAATGCATGTAGATTCATCGAAAGCCAGTTGAAAGTGTTGGCAAATGTTAAAAATGTGACTATATTTTAAACTTGATAAGACGATTTAATGTTGTTGATGAGTCCAGTCTAAAGGGAACTTTACCATATGCTTACAATGTCTTACTTCATGGATTAAGCTTTATAACTTTACATTAATTTCAAAAACACATTTATTCTTTTTTTTCAATTTTTGCTGTGTATTGGTCTAAGGCTCTATTAGAGAATATAAGGTGTTTGATATCAAGGATGATTATGTAAAATTGCACAACATTCACACTCACTTTTGTGGAAAATGTAAAACTAGTAAATCAAAATAGAGTTAATGGTCGATTGTGGTAGATTCCAAGGAACTCCAAGCGTTGGACGAACAACCAAACAATGTGTAAATGGACCTTGACTCGAAATCTGCTTGCTGGGAGGCAGCAACTCAGCACTGACACCACTTTTATTTAATGTGATTACAAGTCCAGGTACTTACATCTAAGAACTGGTTGGTAATGACTACCAGTAAGAATAATTTAAAATACAATTAAAAACATTTAATTTTCGATTTTTACTTTGATTATATTTTCCCCCAATTTTTATTTTGTAGTATTAATGTTTTTTTCTCTCTATTTTTAGGAAACAGCCTTGATGTATGATTAACTTAAAAAAAAACATAACATATAACTTCAAATGAAAATACTGGGGGAGAACAACTGAGGCATACATTATATCAGCAACATTTATCTGTTCTTGTGTATTAAAAATAAGAATAGACTGGATGATTAAGCTGGATTTTTATGTTAATGCAATGGGAAAATCAAATCTTGAATGCTTGTTGAGAAAGCAGAGCGGACATTACAGGTACTGTACTGCAGATGATGTAGATGCCATGTAAGTTCAAATATTTGACTATTAGTGGATTTTCATGGCATATATTAGCACTGAAAAAGTATGGAACACATGATTAGAAAATCTTTATTTAGTAAAAATTGTTACCACATTTTAGTCTAAAAAGTTACCACAGTGTGCGACTTCTCTGCTAATGTCACATGCTGAAGTCAAATGGAAATTATTGATGTGGTGGTATAGTAACATTTTTAAGAGTACATGAAAACAGAAGAGATATCCATCTTTTCTATCAAACTCATTCATTTCTATTTGTTGGCTGCAGTTAGACCAATTGCAGAAAAACTACTTGTACGTGAGGCTGAAATGATTATAAACATTTGACTTTTTGTGATTAATATTTTAGATACTTTTTCAGCTTGAAAGTGTTTAATCATGTATTTTCTTTAAACTTGTTTGAATGCAACATAGTTTATTAATTGCATTTTGTTTCATTAAGAGAGTTTTAAACAAGAACTTTTCGCTTATTACTTTCGCCATTTTTGCTCTTTGTTTTGTAAATGAATTATTCCTTAATTGAAATTCACTTGACTCCAAGAGGTGGTAAAGTGGTATAACAATGACTGCTTTAAATAGACTGACTTTGTACTAACCCTCCAGAGCATTAACACCGCTCTTTTTTATATTCAAAGTATGAATATCGCACTCTCTCTTTCGTTCACTTTTGATCTTTTAGAAGTTTGAGGTGCGATGAACATAGACTGCATAGAGCTGACTCCATAGAGTTTCATTATCATATAAAAAAACTAATATTTTAAGAGTTCAATTTTAAAAAGGGCATATCTTTCCTTTTTTGTTACAGAAACAAACTTCAGTGTCACTAAGAGTGGCTATTTTACAAGCTAATTATTTTATTTCTTTATTGGATTCTCATAAGTTAAATATTTTTGTAGACCCTTTATGTTATACAGCGACACAGTAATCATAACTGCCCTAAACTGTTTGGGTACTCAGATGGCTGGACGTTTGCTTACCCAGCAGTATGACGATGCACACCAGAATGGCGATCAGAGCTCCTGTACTGAGGCCCACCGGAAGGAAGATGGCCTCAGCACTGCAGGTCAATAAAGACCCTTCTCTGTCACAGCCGCAAACCCGGATTGTGAGAGTGCTGGTGCTGCTGAGCGTCTGTAATCCTCCATCCTCGATTAGAATCGGGAGATGATACAGCTCCTGAAAGCGCCTCTTAAATCCACTACGAAGTGCCATTACTCCGGCTGTATTATCTACAGAAGGAAAGAGCAGAAATAACTACACATTAACATTCAATTAAATAGAATAGTCTTGTCGTCGTAAGCTTCATAGAGATCATCGGAGTATATGTTTCCAGCCATGAATGCCGACTGCTTTAAAGTTGGGATTTCAGGACAAAAGAACATTTCAGGAAATGTTTCCATGGTAAAGGTTCTCTCATGTGTTTTTGTGTTTTTATTGTGAGTTTCCCCTTTCACTTTGTAAACCATAACCTTGTCTTTGTGAATCACATCTTAAAGGCCAGCCCATGGCTAATGTCAGGACAGGAGCTTGCCTGGAGATAACCTGTGACTCTGCATGGTGACTGATGTAATGGATACAGATTAGGATTGTAATTATAGAAAATACTTTTTAGTTACATATGAGTATGGTTTACCTTTTTATTTAACATTTTATATTTGCAGTTGCTTTACAGCAAGCTCCATGGACATGTTGGTTGGCTCTATCTTCATCACATACAAGTCTGACACTAGACTTCCCTCTATTTAATTTTAAACTCAATGTGTTTGAGTTTGATTTTAACAGTATTAACTACTGTTTTTAGGACTTCTTAGTGGCTCTAAAGTTGTACAATCCATCGTCTTGCCTACAGCGAAACAATAAAAAAAGACAACTGTCACAGAATAATTCACTTTTAGTCTGTTTTTATTCTTAAACTGGTTTCATTTTTTTAACCGAAAGTTACTTTCTATATTATCAAGAATAATGAGAAATAGATACCTCTTACATTTATTTTATGTTTTTTTCCTCCAGCCATTTGCATTTTGTGTCTAAAGATCAAATTGTGCGTGCGCATTTACATAAATTCATGCATCTTCTTGTTGGCTTAGTCCCTTTATTTTTCAGGAGTTACCACAGCGGAATAAGCCACCAACTCATCTAGCGTATGTTTTACGGAGCAGGTGCCCTTTGGGAAACATCCATAAACACACACAATTGCACACAAATACTATGAACAATTTTGTTTACCCAATTCAATTGTAACGCATGTCTTTGGCCTTGTGGGGAAATCGGAGCATCCAGAGTAATCCCACATGGTCATAGGGAGAACATGCAAGCTCCACACAGAAATGTCAACTGACCCAGCCAATTGTGGTACCCACTGCGCCACCAGGACACCTATTTACCTAAATTGTTATTCTTTTTTCGATGACTGTGTAAACACTAAATAATAAAATATATCTCTGATTGTCGCTGTCTGCAGAAGAGAGACTTACTTCCATAGTCTCTGATGGTGAAATTTTTAATCTTCACTCCCTCCTGAGGTGATCTGAAGGAGAATCGTTGTCCACCTTGTGGAAGATCCTGGTCTATAGCACTGATTACATGAATAACCTGGGCTCAAACAAAGAACATTAATCTTTACATGCATAAAACAAATTAGGGTACATTGAGCATTGCTACAGTTTGGAAATTCTGTGTTAATTTTGAAGTCCGTTAAACACGCTTCCTCCATGTTTACTTGGGTTTTGGTTTACCGCCAACTCCCAAGTTTGCTGTCAATATGTACAGTTTCATGCGGTGATTAAATAGAACCCAGATAAAAGTTGGCAGTATGAGTGGATAACATTGGCCTTTTATTAAATCAACTGTAATTAACACTAAGCAATCAAGAGAGTAAGGGCACAAAATTAAAGGCAACAAGTACGAACTCTCAAACAGTACTCAAACAAATGTTTCAGTACTGTTTGAAAACTATAAGGTGCAAATAAACTATGAGGTGAAAATAAAACTAAACCAAAGTAAAACCCGGGAAAATATAAAGGGGATAAACCAGAACAAAGGAGGGGGAGGATGGGTAGCAGAATTAATAGATGAGAACAGATACAAACAAGTTAATGTGTAATTTGGCACATGTATACCAGGCAAGTACATGCGACATAGACAACCTCTAATTAAGGAAATGTGCCACCTGACTGGCAAAAAGAAACAAAGTGCGGTTGATGTGATTTTAATTTTAATTCAAACAACACACTAAGTTTAATGTAGAAACTTTGGTATCAATATTCTCAGGATAACGCAATCCAGTCCAGACTATTAATTTTAGGCTAAAATCATCTGAAGTTAGCAACAGTTTTCAAACATATTCCTCTTGGCCACAAGGTGGCACTGCATGGTGACCAACATGCATGCCATGCTTTACAGAAGCTTATAAATGCTGTTCAAACTATTTTCAAACAGCAGACAAGACTTGGCTTCTCTCATTTTAAGATGTGGTTGGGAAAAAAAATAATATTTTTTTTATTCAGGGTGCACTTTTGATCATATATTAAGTTTTTTTGACTATTGTTAATACATTAAAATTTAGTTTGATTTAAGAAAAGATACATTAAAAAGTATGTACATTCGAAAATTAGAAAGACGTTTTAAAGAAGGTTTTTTAAAAGTCTCAAAATGTTCAATTGATGCAAAAATAGTTGATGACAGAAAAAAATCTATCAAGAAAAGTCGATTTAACTTTTCCTTTGTTATTGCATTTATGAAATCAATACAACTATACTTTATTTAAAGCATATTTCACATGCTAGACTAAAAGGGCAAAGCTGTCGTTGTAATTCATCCAACAAAAATGTTTGTTTTTCAGTTTGCACAAATTTTTATTGAAGTGAAAAAAATACACTATATGCTCCTAACACCACAATCAAGTTGATCTTTCATGGTTAATGTGTGCTTTCACCTACTGATTCTGTATGCTACTGATGCTGACATCACCTGTTTTAGACTGAAGAATCACAGATGCATGCTGGGTAAAGGATTAGTTCAACACAAAGGCATTGCTCTCACTAGGACTCTACGCTACAATGCACCAGAGATGTCAAGCCAATCAATAAAAAAAAATAATAAAATAAAAATAAATATGTATCTTTTCTTATCATTGATTGCAGATGTTTGAACAGGTTTGAAACCTTTCCTTCACTCACAGACCCCTGTAACCATGCACCTGCTGTCCCGGACACGTACACTCTTTACACACAGTGCAGGATCAGGGTATAATGAGAGTGTCAGATTCTGGAGTCTGTCGTACATCATTTTAAATGGCTCATTAGAGCACAATTGCTTTTGGACATGCAAACATTCACACATGCATATAAAGCCATTTACACAGACTCACCTGGCCGGCTTTGGCGCTCTCACAAACAAAGGTCTCGTAAGGCATGGCCAGCTCTGGCGGAAACTCATTAATGTCCAGAACATGAACTGTGACGGCCACTTTGCTGGTCAACCCAGGGTTATCTGCACGAAACACAAATATGTGTACATTTACAAACAACAGACTACACATCAGTAACGGAACTTTTCTTCCAGGTTTTAAAAAAGTATAACGCTACATGGCGAATTGACAGAATTATTCTGATTGGCTGAGAAAGAATATATGGAGTTTTTTCTCAAATAGCTGCAATGTGTGCTATTAAAAAGCAAGAAAATTCAGGGAGCCAAAATTGAAATTTGACTAAAAACAAACCTTCTGGGCCACATCGGTTACCAAGGCAACAACTAAAGATTACTGCAGATTGGCTACCAACTCCACTAACTGGTGTTCAAAAATCCCTTACCCAACCATTTAATGACTCAAAACATGCTAATCGTTAAACTACTTTAAGTGTTTAAAAAGGGAGTGAATATGATGACAATTCATACCATAATATTTATCTGTAAGTTAAAATGTTCTCTGTGAAAGTTTCTTAGAGAAAGACTCCTGTGAAGTACCATGGAAAACAGCTGTGTTTAAAAAAAGGGGATTGCTGCAAACCACCACTACACTGCCATCATGTGGTTATAAAGTAAAACAAATAATTTAAAAATCATGGAACAATAAGGCATTTTCAGATTAAATTACAGATAATATATTTGGTTTCTACTACCCAGCAAACATGTGACATTGAAAATGAGGTTAATAACCCATCATAACATGTTTTTAACTTTAGAGCAAATTAATGTCTTGTGCTCAGCAGATATCCATGTATAAAAGTTGTTGCTGTTTGAATGCTAATTGATTAAGTATAATAGTGTGGAATATTCTTGGAGAGGACTAATACAAACCCTGTTAACCTTGTTTAGAAGGAGCAGTCACTTGAGCCTGTGATAATTTCTGTTCATTGTAACTAGGATGTTTTTGTGTGAAATGAAATTAATATAGATGAACTTTAAGTGTAATGTCTGAAATTCAGAGTTCTTGAGAACTTCCAGCCCTCAATGTCTGCAGAACAACAATGTCTGCAGAGAACACTTGCGTGTAACTACAGTTCATGAAAGTACATATAGAATTGAACCCCCTTTTTACAACCCTCACCCTCTTGGCCAAAGGGGAACTCTATCAAGTGTCTTTTTGACTGAAAGACAGCAGAGCTACCGACTGCAGGTTAAGGCTGTGTTTTTGTATACATGTTAATATGTGATTAAAAAACAAATTAGAATAAATATTTAAATAAAAATTATGTTTCAAAGTAGTCAAAAACTAACACAAAGATAAAAGTTAATGCATCAAGTAGCTTTTAAAAAGACTGCTGGTGAATGACATTTTTCCCAGAGAGAGTTGTAAATCAAACTGTATGCAGCTTGGATATAAAAAGCAGTTTTCCAAAATAGTGTTGTGTTTCCAACATACTTCTATGGTAATCAGGTCATTATGGTATAACATGGTAGTAAGTGTATAGTGTTACTGAGCTTGTTACCAGTCAGATAGGTTTAAAACATATTTTAGAAAATCTGGCTTAAACAAAAGCTGATATTGTCAGAAATTATATTTGCCACTAGACGGCGCTACTGCCTAAGAAACAGAAAGTGGATTCTGTTGCTATCAGTACCCACATCAGAGTAACAGTAAACCTGTGTTTCTTAAAGTGCTTCAGATGAGTTTATCTTGTCTAGTCTTGAAAACACCATGAACCACTTGGATGTTGCTATTCTGCCCTCAAATCAATTAAGTACATCTTGAAAGACCAAACAGATGAGTGCTTCAACTGATTACAACTGATAATGTATTTATAATGATGCAAAAAAGTTGATTATTTTTCATGTATTGAAATGTATTTATTTAAATTACATTTTACATTTTCATTTATTCATGAACAAATAGAACTTTAAAAAATGTTACGTTTCAATTAAAACATACGATTAAAAACAGGCTCTTTTATGTGCACTCTTACAATCTTTTTGTTAAATGCATAAATAAGGGTACATAAAAAGTCATAAGAACTTTTTTCACAAACTTTTAATTGCCTAGCATTGCTAGTGAAGTGGTGAGAAAGTGTACTAAATGAGCTGTCTGAGTGAGGGAACTGGGACCAGGAGCGAACTGCTCCAAAGACATTCCCCCGGTGAAGGGGTGGAAGATGGGATAGCTTGCACAAACACTGATAGCAGCCAGTGTGCTTATCTACTGGCTTATTTCTAAGCTAAGTGGAAGCACTTGGTTAGTGAATAGTTCTAACAAACTTTTCCAAACAGGGGTCGGCAACCCGGGGCTCTAGAGCCGCATGCGGCTCTTTAGTGCTGCCCTAGTGGCTCCCTGGAGCTTTTTCAGAAATGTTTGAAAATAGAAAAATATGGGGGAGGTAAATATATTTTTTGTTTTAATATGGTTTCTTTAGGAGGAAAAACATTCTTAACGTTTTCCAATTCTGTAAAAGAGTGTAGAATAAATATTTAATTTCGACATTTCTGTCAGGGAAGATTTGCGTCATAGCCTTCAACACATGTTTCTACCAGCGTGTGTTTGTAAACAAACCGGCGACTGTGTGATAGGCCATGGATCTCAAAGGGAAAATAACTGAGGAGAACAGAGGATTTAACGTTTCTTGGACCTAATCATTTGCATTTCTTTGCCAATGCAGAAGGATTGTCTGAATGTTTGCTCTGTAGTGAGAAGTTGTCAATTAATAAGAAGAGTAATGTGGAAAGACATTTCCAGGGAAGGGAAGTAATTTCTTATGTTTGTAAGTAAATATTTGAAATGATGCTTAGAGATATTATAAAATCAAACTTAAAATCTATTAATTTGATTTTATATACTTTATCATTTCAAAAGGCTGCAGTTTTATTTTTATAAATGCAGGCTGCGTATTATTGCCCAGATATGGGAACACGTTATGCATGCTCCATTTTGATGTTGTTTTATGGAATCCTCAAAATAAAAATGACATCAAAAATCTGATTTCTTTATCGCATTTCTTTAATTTCATCAAAGCAACGAAACACAATTCCTTAATATTGTAATGAAGTTAAACTTGAGGTGGCATTGTACAACAGAGTAGTCACGTGAAGGCTCATTACGTATTTTTAGCCAATTTAAGTCATTTTTATAGTAGGCTAATATAGCTAATATAGATATATACCGCATATGTTGCCTTGATTATAGGGCTTATACAAGGCTTTTAATTTTTTGCAGCTCCAGACATATTTGTTTTTTTTTTGTCCAATGTGCCAACTCTTTCAACATTTTGGGTTGCTGACTTAAGAACTGATTAGCACTTTTAGAACTGATTTAGCACTTAAGAACTGATTAATTACCACTATATATATATATATATATATATATATATATATATATATATATATATATATATATATATATATATATATATTATAAAGGGGAAGTAGGTATGGCCAGATATAAAATATTTATAATATTTGAAAATATTTAAAATATATAGAGAAGCATTTAATTCAGTTACAAGTCTTATACATCACAATAGTATAATACAAAACTATTAGCATTAAATAAACACACTCTTTTTAATAATACATTAGATCTGATAATCTTGAACTAATTTAGAGTGTGTTTAGAGGAGTAATGACACTTTAAGCACTTGTCAGTTTACGTCAGCTAATTTCTAACTTAAACCCTGGCTATGGACAGATGCGTGGTGAGTTACATTCAAGGAGATATAAAGGAGCTCCTCCAAAAAAAAGTAATAATTTCATCAAACTGAAGATTGTTTAATACATGTACTGTTTCAATAAGCATTTACACCTACAGTTGCAGACTTTGTTTTTCTATAGTTGATAGATTAATGATCAGAGCCCATTTTATGACCAATTCATGCAAAACGTGTACTTTCAAAGGGTTCACATACTTTTCTTGCAACTGTAAGTTGGCCTAATATAATTATTAAGTGGTGTTCAGGCCAACACTGGATAAAGTCATGGAATGAGCTTGAATCACTTGTTGGTTTCGCTATATTGCATTATTCAAACCAGTCCCCGCAATACCTGCTCTGCTTTCTCTGCATGAATATTAGATTGTGTCTTTCCTTTAAAATCAACAACAAATCAAAATAAATTTAGTACATTTTTATTTTTTATTTAAGTCAATGAGAGAGGCTTGTTTATAAAAAAAAAAGCATGTGTTCATACTAATTTTCTATGTTTAGTACAGCATGATTTGGAGGCTCTAGACTTTCTGAATTTCCACATGGTGTGATTTTAACCCCCAAAAGAGTAGTGATGGAGAGACAGAAGAAGAAGAAAAAAAAAATAAGTTGTGATATCTGCTTGGCTTGTGAGGATATTGAAAAGGTGCTTTCTGCAGCTTATTATCAGGCTTCTGAGAAACCGAAAAGCTCTCAAGCATGTGTTAAAAGACTAACAGAAGACTGGGATGTTTACATCACATAATGATATGGTAATCTAAAATGTGTATAAAATATGAGAAATAGCTTTGCATCACTCACATAATTAACAGCTCAGGTGTGTGAAGAAAAAAAAATCATCTTCTGCATCAGCTGACGGCCAGGCATGTCGGGCACATCAGTTGTCCAGCACAGAACGGGCCCTCCTCTGCCCTGGCTTTAAGTATAGACTTAATTTTTAATGGGTAATCGAGCAATAATTCTCTAACACCTACTCATACCAGAGGAAGGAGCATCAATCCCATAGCTAAAGGGAGATGCACGGAGCCCATACTCGCCACTTCGAATACTGGACTTAGAACTTCTGTTTCAACGAGCAACGGTTTCAACGACCGAGCTATGAAAAATGTGCATTAAACCACTAGGGAAAGGTCTTTTTTAGAAGAAAGATAGCATAGATGGAACCAGCTATAGCAATAGTTTTTGAGAGTTAGCCTTTCAGGGAACTGCTCGGCCCTCCCGTGCCCCGGGTCATAAAAGATTCAGCCGGTAGTCTTCATAGAGGGCATACACATGGACAAAACGTAGGAGCCAAGAAGCTGGAGTTTATCTTCAGGGGCAAAAAATAGCGCACATATCACTAAGAATGGCGCAACCCAAGCTGGACACCCCTTTGAACATCTCACACAATGCTACCACCACTTAGCACGGCTGAAGAGACGGATTTAATGCTCAGGTTATAGCACCGGGCAAAGGTGTTGGGTGTCGAGTTACCCGCAGCTTGCAGATCTCTGCTAGCAGAGTACCTCTTGCCTGCGCCCAGGAGGCCGCGACACCCCTGATAGAGTGGGCTCTCAACTGCAGGGGCAAAGGATATCAGACTCTGTGTATGCGGTAGAGATGGCCTCACTAGCTAGTGGGCCAACCTTTGTTTGGAGACACTCTTCCCTATCGTCTGCTGTCTTCCAAGCATACAAAGAGCTGACCAGACCTTCTAAGGTTCTGGGTCCTTCTACATAGATTCTCAGTGCTTGGACTTGGCAAATGGGACCAGGGGTTGGTGCTGCAGAGCTTGGGGAGTTTTGAAGGAGATGGTAGAAACCTTGGGCACATCTAGAGCTGGGCTTAAGAGTAACATAAGTAACAACCGGTCAGAACTTTAAGCAGGTTTGGTTGACAGAGAATGCCTGCAGATCCCCCACCCTCTAAGCTAACGCGACCAGCAGCGCTGTCTTAATTGAAAGAGTTAAGCTCTACTGATTCAAGCAGCTCGAATGGTGGACCTTAAAGTCCTCTAAGGACAATGAAAAGGCCCCAGGAAGAAACTAAGAATGATCTTGAGCGTCGTTACCTAACGCTTCTGGCTCCTCTGAGGAATCTAACTGCTAACTCGAGTCGTCCCACGTTATGATTTGAACCAGAAGGTGATAGGCAGAAACCGGGGCAATGTAAACATTCAGGTTGGATGGAGACAGTCCTTGATCCAGACCCTCTTGGAGGAAGGTTAGCAGGAGTTCAACGGGGCATCTGCTCTGGTCTACATGGCAAGAGTAACACCAGTCGATGAACCAACCCCACTTGCCGGCATACAAGCTCTGACAAGACACAGTTTTGGGACAAGGGACGTGTCATAAGAGGTCTGGGTGCGGGTGCTTGAGCCCACATCCCTGGGACAGAAGGTCCGACCGCAGGGGAAATGGACAGGGAGGGAGTAGATTCTTCTGACCATGGTATCTACCGAGACAGTGTATCTGCTGAAAGGTTCAACCTGCCAGGAGTATGGACTAGGGACAGCCCCAGATGCTGACTCCTGAAGTGCAGTCTGGCAGCGATAGCTGACAATGGAGTGAGCGTAAACTTCCTTGTCGATTGACATACACCACCACCAGAGTTTGCGTTCTGCCTTCAGGAGTCTCAGGAAACAACCTCCAGGGAGGCGCGCTATATACAGAAAGATATGCTCAGGCCGGGGGTCAGACAGCTCCTTTCTGGGTTGATCCTAAGCCCAATGGGTGAGTTGATACAAGACCTTGTCTCTGTGACAAATCAAATGAGACCTCGACTAGGCCAGTATCGTCCAGTACAAGGACGAACCCTTCGAACCCTTTCCCGTATAACGGGACTAAGTCACCTCAAACATCTTTGAGAAGGTGCGAGGGGGGACGCAGCACGGATGCACTTGACCTTTGAGGCCAACAAAGGGGTCTGTGCCGAGGGAGCACTTTGCACATGAAGTACAAATCCTTCAGATCACTTGTGGCGAACAAATTCTCTGGATGAACTAAATGAACCATGCATCTGGAGACATCATCCGGAGGAAGTCTCAGGAGACAAGCCTTCCGAAGATGCAGATTGAAGATTGGACGCAACCCGCCTTTGCGTTAGAGAACTAGAAAGTATTGGCTGTAACCCTCTTTCCATGTCTGCAGGAGGGACTGGCTCGATTGCACATTGCGTAAGGGGAATCAATCTCCTCGCGCAGGTCTGGGGGCCTCTGTGGGTGAGACAGATGACATAAGACCCAGTTGAACCTGGGAGGATTGACCGCAATTGCAGTTGACAGCCGCGCGGAAAGTGTGTATGAGCCAAGAGACATAATCTCTTAACAAAGCTCCCACAAAGCTTCCTAACTCCACAAATGGTGCCATACATACGTCGCTGATAGTTCCCAAACAGGGCCGCGAACAAGCAGACTTAGCGGTTGGGTCCGCAGGGTGCCTAGGTGGAGCTGACTCAGACACAGAAGCTGGGAGCTTTTTCAAAATCATTTTTGTTTTATTTTGGATATATATTTTTTTGTTTTAATAACATTCTTAAAGTTTTCCAATGCTGCAAAAGTTTGTAGAATAAATATTTAATTTCAAAATTTCTGTTGACGAAGATTTGCATCATAGCCTGCGACACACGCTTCTACCAGTGGGGGGAGGGGGGGCTGTTGTAAACACACCAGGGACTGTGTGATGGGCCATGGATCTCAAAGGAAAAAAGAGAAAAATAACTGAGGAGAACAGAGGATTCAACATTTTTTGGACCGAATAGTTTGCATTCATTGCCAAGGCGGATGGATTGCCTGAATGTTTACTCTGTAGTGAAAAGTTGTCAAATAATAAGAATAATAAAGAGGAAAAACATTTCCAGGGAAGGCATGCACATATTTAGTAACAAAGTGGCTGTTTTATTTTTATAAATGCAGGCTGCGTTTTATTGCACTGTTTGATGCCCAGATACAGGGACACGTTATACATGTTCCATTTTGATGTTTTTTGGAATCCTCAAAATAAAAATGACATCAAAAATCTGATTTCTTTATTGCATTTCTTTAATTTCATCAAAGCGATGACACATAATTCATTGATATTGTAATGAAGTTAAACTTGAGGCGGTTAAACTCTAAGGTTAAACTTGAGGTTAAACTCTATCAACTATAGAGTAGTCACATGGTGCGTCCTTCTCTACAGGATGCACTGCAGGGAGAATAAACACTTAATCATGAAGGCTCATTATGTATTTTAGCCAACTTAGTCATTTTTATAGTAGGCTATTATAGCTAATATAGATACATACAGCATGTGTTGCCTTCATGATAAGGCTTATAAAGCTTTTTAATTTTTTGCAGTTCTAGACATTTTTTTTTGTCCAATATGGCTCTTTGAAAATTTTGGGTTGCCAACCCCTGGCCTAGACAATAAGTCAATATAATGTACTACAAAGTTAGTTTTATTAAAAAAAAAGTAACGGAAATCACTTAACTGCTTTCACAATAGTACAATAATGTACTTTAAAGCGTAAAACTTGTAAAAAAGTGTGTGTTTGCTTCTAACCACCAACTTGCAGATTGATTGTAATAAATATCTTGAGATTATGATTCAAATCCAATATTACTTTTAGGGTTATGAATTATGAATTCAAGTCTTCCTGTTCCCTGGTTCCTCTGAGTCAAAATGGCTTCATTAGGAGCACTATCACAGAGTGTAAAAATCTGTCAAACACAATATGAATTAAGTGTCTCGAGATTCTAAAACATGGATGGACAGTCCCCTCCACAGTAGGGAAGAAGTTTATCAGCCCAGACGTCTTAGTCTCTCCCAAATTAGCTTTAGAATTTCTAATTAGCATATCACCAGTGCAACCTTGAGAGACAGAGTGAAATAGCTGTTGCCATAGTGATAAAGGCTCAACTTTTAATGACCTCTCATCCTCATTCCATCATAATGATTGTGAGTCTCTACGTTTGTAATTGTGATTGAGGACCACACAGGCTTCAAGATAATGGCTTCTGGCGGCTTCTCTGAGAATTTGACGACTTGATGACGATGGATTCGTTTATGTACTTGATTAAATCCAAAGATCTTCTCTGACACAAACACAATCACAAAAGTGACATCTTTGACAGTGCTGCTTGATCGCTTTTCAAATGACAGCTTAAAATAGTCCATGGGAAATAGAGTTTGCAACCTCTTTTTCTTCCCTAATCTGAGGGGTTTTGCACAGGGAAATAACGTCTTACCGAAAAACAAAATAATGCGAAAGATTTTGCATATTTATGAGAATATCTGTTAACTTTCAGAGGTCAAGGACAAATCGAAGTCATTGTAATAAAGATCCATAATCCAGGAGAGTCATGATGTTTTATGAATGCTCATAAAAGCAGGCTTAATGGATTTCACTTCTGACTGCGCCATGATGGGTCACTGTAAATCTCTTGACAAAACTACCTCCAGTTAAAACAAGTGGACTTTTATGAATGACTTTCTTACAGAGCTCACAGGGAGGTACTTACTAACTTTAGTGGCAAGGACTGTGATGTTGTGCTGGGCTATACTCTCCCTGTCCAAAGGCTCGTTAGTGGAGATGGTTCCTCGGACCGGATCGATGTCGAAGAAGCTGTCCAAATCACTCTTCCAGTCAATGGAGTATCTGGAGAAAAGGAAACAGGAACCCCCACAAATGACATAGGCTTTAATTAATAATACTTACAAATTAATACTAATTACATCTCCCCTCAAGTTAATAAATAGTGTATTACTGTTTTGTAGTCCGTTTTGGCATTCTCCAGATATGGCCATAGGAACTTCTAGCATAGCTTAACATAGATAATGAATTCGTATGGCACAAGTTATCATTGTAGTCCCAAAAAAGTTGCAGCATGATAACTGGTTCATGTAAACTTTGACTCTTCTGTAGTTGCATCAATTAGTGAGACAATTGAAAAATAAAAATAAAAAACTTCCTGAGCTGATATCGTAAGTGTTCCTGTGTAACAGTCACTGTCATTTTGAGACTGTAATGCCAGAACAGAATAAAGTTTCTTACAATATCAACTAAAATTTCTTAGTAAGGATTGAGCAATTATGTATGGTTTACAATTAACAAACACTTTCTGGCGCTCCTTCTGTGAGATTATTGGCACTTTTTTGTGTCTTTTTTATATTGCATGAAGTGATGAAGAGATATGGAGTAATAGTGTTAATTACTGTATATGAGACTACTTAAATAATACAATTAAAATATATTCAGTCAACATTACTTTATTTACACATTTTCTCAAATAATTAAATTAAATTGACTTTACTAGATAAAAATATCTCTGACTGAGAAGATAACAATTTAATTGCAAAAAATGTGCACACACTAAATATGTTTTTAAAAGTAAAATGTGTTTTTATTTGTAAAATTATACTATTTTAAAGCCACTGGTGTATAAAACACTGCTGATTTGCATATCAATGGTTAATTGAGTGTTTGAATTGTTTAAGTGAGGTTTTAATTAAATGCGAAACGTTTGCAAAAGTGAAATTGATCAGTTGGCCAGAAATTGAGTGTCCCATACCCGGAATTTGTTCTCTACATTTACTCCATCCCAGAGTACACACACAGCAGTGAACAAACCCACCGTGAACACACACCCGGAGCAGTGGGCAGCCATATATTAACTTCATTAAAAAAGTAACTGAAATGTATACCATTGTAGCCATTATTAAGAAACATTTTTTTTTGTCTTTGGAATCTGAAGATAACAATTTAACATTGAAATGAAATATGATATATTCCTTATTTATTTAAAGAGAGTTTAATAGTTCACAATAAATATACTATACATTAAATAACACAGTAAAAGTCAGGCTTTAGATTTTCCTCTGAATATACTTAATTATGCGTGTTTTCTCTCTCACTCAAAACCCCTTACAAACCTGTTTTGAACTCTAGACACATTAATGCAGGCTGTTATTCTCAACTCTGCTTATTTATTTATTTGTGCCTTGACCTAAAATCTAGTAAAGTGAAAATAAGTGGAAACCCTGGGTGAGGTGTGATGCAAGGTGTTTTTATTTTGCTCATTTCCTCTTCTACCTTGTTAAATTTGCTCAAAAGCTGGTCAGCAGAAACACATCTGAGGATTTTGTGCATTTGAATTGGAGACTCAATACAAGAGGATTTGATGATGTGATTTCGGAAATAATTTTTTTCAATACATCCCGCACAAGAAGCTGCAACATTGGGAGTGCAACATAGATACAACTCATTTATTGAATAAATTTTAATATAATATAGTATAAAAGAGAAAACTGTTATTTTCTTGTGTTGACCACAAAAGGTTTTTTTGAAAGCTAAACATTTGAACGGTGTAGTCAACAAGGCCTTCTGAGAAAGAAAATACTATTGTGTTTCATATACAGCTATTAATACAAAGTTTCAGATGACTTGTACATCCAAAGAAAAGACATTATGAAACCATGGCTGATGGATTCGTTACCTCTTAATCACCCTCTTCAATGGTTATCCAAACCCTAAAAGAAGATTTAATAAAAAACAATGTTGGCAGGGTCTTCACGTTAACCGAAAGTCTCTAATAATTCCCAATCCGATCAAACTTCACTGGTTACCTGCCCAATACAAAATTTACAATAAAAGCCTCCTCACCTTCAAAGACCTTCAAAGCCCTCAATGGCCTTGCCCTTTTGTGTTCTAACCTCACTAACCACTAAAATCTGGTTTGCACTCTTCTGACACAGGCTTTCTCCACACTCCAGCACAAATCATTTTTATTGAATAAAAAGAATTAAGTGTCTCTGTCACATCCTCACCCGGCTCAACCTCACAGCGCACAGTCACACGACTACAATCACCAGAATACTGAGCACCTCCGTCTTCACCAACGATCCCCAGCAGCACCTCGTCACCTCTGCTACAAAGACTCACTCCTCACTCGGTTCACTGATCAGTCCTCAAGTTTACAATCTCTATGACTATCTGTTCTCCTGCCACGGGAATCCTTCCTCCTTCTCCTGCCAGCCTTCTGCCCATCTCCAGCCCCTCAACACACCACTTGATCATCTCCTCTTCGAACTCTCTCCAATGAAACGTTACAGTCTATGCATTCACACTGGACTGTAACTTCATGTAATTACATAAATGCAGCTCTTCAAACCCAACTCATCATGATCTGTTCTTTTTTTTTTCAGAGTATTTTTTTGGTTCTCTGTACTTGATTAATACCAATGCATGATTATCTTTTTGAATTCCATGTATGTTGAATGGCTTGTTTTTTCTGTGTCATAAGCATGTACATTAATTAATCTACCTTGAGTACTAAAAAAAGCTGCTTTATGAATTAAACATAAATTTATTGAATACAAATTCTTAAAAGTACTTAAATTTTAATAATTATAAATTACAAATGGTTTATTATATTAATTAACGTTATTCTTATATATATATATATATATATATATATATATATATATATATATATATATATATATATATATATATATATAAAACCTATTTGCATTTGTCTTATTCATATAAAGCTTCTAGATGTGAACAACACAAACAAAAACAAACACTCTTTTAAATAGGGGGCTTGTACTGAGAAAAATGTGTTTCTTTGGTGTGGTTAACAAATTTTCAATGGTGCTTTTTAAACAGTTGTTAGTTTGACTTAGAAAGTTGATCATCAATCAGTAATAGTTAAGGCATGTAAATATAAAAACTACAATTTTCAAATGTTGATTAAGAAGGAAGATTCTTAAGTTACAAAAATAAAGTCATACTAAAGATTAGGTTGATTTAACTGAGATTGTATTTCTTGCTGAGACTGGGATCCAAATCTGTTATGATAAAAATATTCTAGGGGGAAAGCTGAGAGTTCTAAAGGCAAATATTTATAAAGTATGTCTCATTCAAGGATGTAGGTAACCATAATCTACATAAATGCAACAGAAAAGTAATTTTAACTGTATAAATAAACTTGCCAAGCCCAACGGAATTCTGATTTCTGTAATGTCTATTTCAAAGTCTGTTTATTGTTTGTTGGATGCTCTTGGTCTTGTATTGCAGGGAGGTCTGATGGCCAGTTTGTGGGATGCTGTGTTGACCACTCTGCTGGCAGGATGTTTTTTCTGTTGGACACTCTGATGGCCAGTTTGTGGAATGGTGTGTCAGCCACTATGATTGCTGAAAAGTTTGTTGGATAGCCTTGTTTGCCATCTGTTGGACAATTCAATGTCTGTCGGGCAGACTTTGGCATGGTGTGTTGGCCACTCTGATTGCAGGATGGTCTGTTGAACTGCCTGTTTGACATCTATTGAATTGTCTGTGTGAAGTTGTGCCGGCCACTTTGATTAAAAGGTGGCCTGTTTATTGGCTGTTGGAGTCTTTGAAATATGGTGTGCAGGCCAATCTGACAGATGTAGATGTTGCTTGTACGTTCTGCGGGAAGGTTTTTGAATGGTGTGTCAGCCACTATGGTTGCAAGATGGTCTGCTGGGCAGCCTGTATGAAGTCTGTGAAATAGTCTGTTGGAAAGTGTGTTGACCACTTTCATTTCAAGATTGTCTATTGGACAGTCTGTTCAAAGTCTGTTGGACAGTCTTTGTGATTGTCTATTGACCACCTTGTTTGAAGAAGAATATGTTGGACAGTCTTTGTGGTTGTGTGCAGGCCACTCTGGTTGCAGGATGGTATGTTGGGCAGCCTGTTTGACATCTGTTGGAATATTTGTGTGAATATATGTCTGGAAATCTAAATATGGTATAGTTGGTTTGATGGTCTTTTTGTTTTCATTTGAAAAAATCTGTGGCAAGTTATGTCAATCACTCTGATTGGAGGATGATCTTATGGACAGCCTATTTGGAATGTTTATTAGACATTAGACTAGTGTGTTGGCCAAACTGCATGCAGTATAATTTGTTGGACAGTCAGTTCAATGTCTATTGAACAGTCTGTAGGGATGTGTGTCAACTTCTTTGATTTGAGGATTGTCTGTTGTACAGTCTGTTTGATGTCCATTGGGCAGTTGGTGTGTGTGCGCTTGCTTGTCTGATAGTAAGTCTGTTGAAAGGTGTTAATGTCGATCGTCAGATTTGCTTCCTACTCCACATTGTATAGGACTGGGTGTAATATTAAAGTTTTATTTAAAGTGGTAGTTCGGTTCTGTGGGACCCATTTTCAGTTTTCATCAAAAGAAAAATATACAGTCAACTAATGTTTGACATTGAGATTCTCTGGCCTTGGCTCATTTTCTGTGAAAAACATAACAGAGGACATTTTTATGACCCCTCACTGTATACCCCCTAAACATTTATATTACACACAACGTGTACTTGACCTAGGGCATGTAAAAGTGTGAAAATGGTAGATTCTTTACTTTTACTCTGTCTTCCCACATAAACAGAAATCACAAATCAACATGCAGTTTTCGATTTTTGTATAAACTTCTATGATTGTATGAATTAAAAGCTCTAAAATGCAAGGGGTCTAGCAGACTCACCAACCCGGCCAAAGTAACATGAACAACACCACCATGAGTTTAAATTCTAAAAGTGAAAAAAAAGTTAAAAACTATAAATAAAGTATATTTTCTGTTTAAATCACTTGTTTCCTAACTAAAGTGAATATCTTTTAAGTATTTTAACATAAAATGTCTTGATTAGGATTACAAATCAATGGGTCCACCAGAAGAGCAAACATTGCCTGAGTAACAATAAAATGAACAATGGCAATGATCTAGGAAATTGAAGGTCGACAAACATGAAAAAATAAAGGAATCTGAAATGTTGTGTAGGGTTAGATAAACGTAAATGGTCATGTTCTTATAGAAGAAGGGGTAATTTATCTCTGTTGGTGAATTTTACCTCACACGGACAACACAACACTCTCTTGGTCATAAAGGTAATTATCATCTCTGTTACTCACACGGACAACTCTTCCATAAGGCAATTTATCTCTGCTTCTTTTCTAGCTCTTGACCTTTTTGGCTCCAAGAAAACTTAAAAAGCTTTGGAGGAAGTCATAGAAACTTTCAATACCAAAAAGCACTTTGGCTATTTGGTCTCCTGTATCCACTCAGTGGGGCACTCACAGTGGACAGTGTCATATATTTAGAGTTATTTTAAAAGCTTTGTTCTCTTCGTAAGAAGCCTCACTAGGGAGTATTGTTTTCCAACGAGAATGTGCACATCCCTGTTGAGCAATGTAACAATGGTCCTAAATAATTAATCAGTAGAAGCCCAACTACTAGTAAAATAATGTCTTTCCATATGTACAAATCTTTCCTTTGTCCACTTTGCATTGTTTTATTGAATGAAATATTAATCATGAAACAGACAACCCTGTGGAGGGAGACACAGCAGTACATCAGTAGTTAGTCTCTGAGCAAATCTTTAAAAGCAATCGAGAAAAGAGCCACACAAAAACATAATGGCTTCTAAAACGAGATAAATCTTTCAGCGGGTAGCTTTTTTGATCTCAGCTTGATCGAAAGGTATGGCGTTGCATGAAATAGACTGAATGTGTTTGTATGACTGTGTCCAGAGATATTCTTGCACTTTATTTCATTCTCCATTTTCTACTTTCATCTTTAAAAAGTAGCATAATTCATTTATGTTGGTTCGTGAATCCAAACTTTTTTGACTCTGAAATTCTAGACTGTATATTTATTGAAAAAAATACAATACAATTGTATGCATTTTTTTTTCATAAGTTTATCAATAGAAAATATTGACCAATATACACACATCGAGATACAAATCCAATACGAAAAACACACAAGAGAAATACTTGCACGTGACTGCTGTGTGTTCGTGCATAGCATCCTGCTTTAGAATTGGTCAGATCTCCTCTTTTCACGTACACTTTCGGGTTTGTATTGGCGTCCTAAATTTGTGAAAATGTACTTGTTGCTTTTTTGGCAAAACGTATTTTGATGACCATAGATCTCCTCTGCCACCATCTGTTAAACTTCCTTACTACCTCCCAGGACACTTCACCACATCGCGTCACTCAAAAGATAAGGGTTAATATTTTTCAATTATTTTATCATTGTTTTACTAGATTTTAATAAGTACTCTGGTTGCCATGCGATTTTACATTTTTAGTGTTGTATTTTTCAGTGAATGGATTAGGCATTATGCAAAACTTGCTTCGAAATACAAAAAAATCCATGACACAAAGGCCACCCCCCCGAGAGGGTTAATTTCATTATTCGAGGTATCACTGTTCTTATACATTCATACATGCATACATTTAAATTTGTGCGTACCTGACTGGACTGTTTCCTGCATCAAGATCCTGTGCTGTTACAGCTCCTATGATGGTTCCCTGCGGCGTGTCCTCATAAACATCCATTGTATAGGAAGGTTTGCTGAAGACAGGAGCCTCGTCTACATCGAGAATGTTAATCTTGACTGTTGCTGTGTCTTTAAATGGGCCGAAATTGTGGAATCTTGGATCAAGATGTGCATTTGAGGCCTCCACTTTAAAGGTGTACGCTTTTTTGGTCTCGTAGTCCAATGGCTGAGGAAACACAAAAAGGAAAGTGGTAATAGCATAGCAATAGCATACTCATTTTGGTACACAGAAGAATACAAAATACAGTTAGACATGTAACAGTAAAACATGTTATTCCAATTGTTTTAAAGGGATTTGCTATGTATGGTTCTATCTTTGCTGTACTGCAAAAATGCATTATATAACAATATACATTTTTCATTTTCTTTTCACTAATAAGTAATTAGTAAAATTGTTCAGTGAAATGCTTGCTATTTATTTATATTGTTGTACCCAGAACTCGTGTTAATCCTTCAAATAAACAAACAAGCATAATAAATAAATTATAAATGATAGCAATGTTTTTTCTTTACTTGCCATAATTTTTAATGCAGTTTTTTCCAAACCAAGTCAGTTTTGAGGCATTTCAATTAAGTAATCCACAGTTAAATGACATTGTGTTGTGCTGAAAAAGCTGTGTTTGATCATGTAAAATAGACCCTTCCCCAAATAAGCATGTCTGTTGTTAGGCTGTGTAGTAAGAACTGCTTCTTGGTATGTTAACCAAGCATCACAAACTCCAAAGGTTTTCCTTTCCAACCCCCTGGATTAAAAACCTACATTTTGTAGACATATTTCTGTAAACTCATACTGCATTTTCCCTAAATCAAATATCATCTGTCATAAATATGACAGCTGTCAGCTATGAAGTGGGAGATAGATAGTTAGATATATACATACATAGATCATGGAGTGTTAGTGTAGTCAACATTCGAGTGCTTTATGAGTGCATATGGTGTTTTATAATCTAAGCTCTTTTTCTCTTTTAGGATTCAATCTCTTTCTCTTCTTGATTGTGAAAGGAGAAATTAAACATATATAATTTACCATTACCTTAACATTCATCATGACCTGGATAAAATTAATACCATAAGCTATTTGTCTCTATATAATCATTGATTGAATGTAAGACTAAGATGCTAGATATCTAAAGATTTGAAATGACTATCAAAACTACATATTTGGTCTAAATTTACAGGCATGCTATTTATGACCGTCAACATACGTACCTACAACACAGCAGCTCATTTTTGTTAAACAGAAAACATAATAGGTTAAATGTGGCTAATAACTAGTGGTTGTTGCAGACAAATAGCAGTAGCTGGGAACTCAACACATCAGCATGGTAAGGCAGAGTCAGCAGTGACATGAGTGGTGCTATGACTAGCGGGAACGTGAGTTCCACTGCGACCTGTGTTTAACGTTGATTTGTGTGTTGACTGACTTGGTTTTAAGGGAAAGGTTGGATTAACTTGGGTTAAGGTGAGTTGTTGTTGTTAATAATAATTTATACGACAACATGAAAATGTCCGCACTGTTTCTGTAGATCTAAATCTAAATATATTTATCACACTGTCATATGGAATGTAGGGTAAACATATTTAACTTTTGTGAGATATGATATTTGTTTAAGGCACAAAAGACATGAGCCAGAAATTTACTTGAATGTTAACGGGGCTTCGAGTTTTTAAAACATTTATTTATCTTTTTCAATTTTATTTTAAGATCACTCAGAGGCCATCATTATCCTGTTTTAGCTAGAATAAACTCCCTATAATGTAGAACTTGTTTTTTTGCGCGGCTTGCTTTACTTTAAAACAATTGTTGATTGACTTTGAGTCGTCAGCATTCTGTCTTCAACAGCATTTTGACAAACAGTAATCCTTGTCTGGAACTAAGACTCGATCTAGCAATGTGCCATAATTCATTCAGGCATATGTGCCAAGCGAGTTGTGTAATCCAAAGCAGGCATGAAAATTACACATACACACACACGCACACACACACACACACACACACACACACACAAAGGACATTGTTTCTGCTACATAAATTTATTTATTATTGAATGTTGAGACTATGAATGTTCTAGTATACATCTTTCAGTCGAGTGAGTGTCAGCTGTAAATCACTGGGGATCTGACATTGTCATGCAGCCCTTGTTGAAGTTTCCACATGAACTAAATGTAATGTTCTAATTAGGCTGCCAATTAGGGAAATGCGAACCTCTAAATCTGCAGTTGCTAATTGGTTACAGTTCTTGTTGACATGAAAACAGACAGATTGGTATTAGTGAAGAAATCCATACAGCTAAAGTAAGCCTGACTGATAATTAGAATCTGAGCCATTGTATTTGGAAGCTATTTCTCTAATTATTCAGTCCAGCTTATGGCCTTCTGTGTCCCACAGAGATGACATTGTTTGGCCTTTAGAGTCTGAGAGATGCACTGATGTTAAGGTCACAAGCATTGGAAAAATGACAGAAACATGGCTTGCTAGCAAAATTGCTTGCTTTTCAAACAAAAGGACAAACGGAGGACTCTCGTCTTTTTAAATATGCAGAACACAAGCAAAACCATTTTTCCAATTGGACAACAACATGTCTCGTCTCTGGTTTCAATCAGAATGAAGCCTTTGTGAGACTAATTTAAGACAAAAGCTGTAAATTGCTCTCTGACTGGAATTTCATGTGGTAATTTTCCATCTAGGTCTCCTCAAAAGAATCTTTAGCTTTGCTCATATTGAATTATGGTTGGATCTTCACAGTCACTTCGCACGGTGGTGCTGAATGATTTACTTTGCCTCTAAGAAGCGTTAGTTTCATTTATACTCCCCGAGAGTTTTCAAGGTCATTTAAGCTTGTTTGCTCACAAAACCGCAGTGCTTGAATGTACGCTGATAAAAACATCAAAATACAGAAGAAAAGTGACAACAGCAAACCAGCTCCGGCTCAGCGACGGCAGCATGAAAATTGGATAATTGCTGCATTTAGATACAAATTTTCTACCATCATCTTTTCAAGGAGAATTATGCATTGACACTTTCTAAACAAATATATTATCTTGTGCTTGGTCAAATACATAAACAGTGGTTTTCAAAGTGCATTGATCAAACATATCACATCCTTTTTCATTTCACCAAAAACAATCTGGTTTGCCATGCACAAAAACTCTATCCACTTTGGAGGGAACTACACAAATTATTGACAAGATTTCCATTCAATAAATACGGATCAAGTAACTTTTGTGTGATCTTTCAAACATTTCTTAAAATTGTATCTCATTTCCCAAAATATATGTATTCCCAAAAATTTACATTTAACAGATAACAAAAATTACTTAAATGACACAAACTACATGAAAAAACATGAAACATTAAGTAAGGTATTAAGTATTAAGAAGGTGGATAAGTTTAGGTATTTGGGGTCAACAGTCCAGTGCGACGGGGTGTGTGGAAAAGAGGTGAAGAGGCGAGTGCAGGCAGGTTGGAGTGGGTGGAGAAAAGTGTCAGGGGTGTCGTGTGACAGAAGAGTGTCAGCAAGAATCAAAGGAAAGGTGTACAGAACAGTAGTGAGACCAGCTATGATGTATGGGTTAGAGACTGTAGCAGTGAGGAAGAGACACGAGGCAGAGATGGAAGTAGCAGAGATGAGGATGTTGAGGTTCAGTTTAGGAGTGACAAGGATGGACAAGATTAGGAACGAGCACTTCAGAGGAACAGTTCAGGTTAGTTGTTTTGGAGACAAAGTTTGAGATGGTTTGGACCAGATTGAGATGGTTTGGACATGTGCAGAGAAGGGATAGTAGTTATATTGGTAGAAGGATGTTGGAGATGGAGCTGCCAAGCAAGAGGGCAAGAGGAAGGCCAAAGACAAGTTATATGGGTATGCTGAAGGAGGACATGAAGGTAATTGGTGCAAGAGTAGAGGATACTGAGGCCAGAGTTAGGTGGGAACAGATGATTTGCTGTGGCGACCCCTAAACTGGTAACAGCCGAAAGAAGAAGAAGAAGAAGAAGAAGAAGAAGAATGTAAAGCAATGAAAAAATTAATAATAATGCAAAACCAAAAAACTAAATGAAACTTAATATGAAACATGACATAATACAATACAAAACATGAAAAACTATGACAGAACACAAAACATGAATAAATAGATGTCGGTTTGATGGATAAGTGAATGAATAGCATCTATTTACGTTCACCTGTATGTTTTTACACCTGGCATCATTAACAAATGTATCGATACAAATAATGTAAGATCTTATTGGCAGGTGAGTTAAAGAATGTAAAGAAGACATGTTTTGAAGGTGGTTATCTCTGTCAGCCATCGATGCACACCAATGTGAACGGTGATTAAATGTCAGGGTAGGCAGTGGGATTATTGGAGGTGAGGAGGTTTAGCCTGGAAGAATGTCAAGAGCATCATTGCCCTTTTAGTGTGTGTGAGCGGCCACATCACCCCGGCAGCCTTGGTTAATGACTTTACGCCAAGACAAGAGAAGAGATTGAGGAAAAAAGAGAAAGACGCCAGGAGGGTAATGATGGAGCCTCAAAACTAATGAAAGGCTCCTCAAGTGTGTCACTAGTTGTGATGAAACGGAATCTCAGTTTGAAGGTTGCAATTTGCAATTTTTTTCTTTACTAAAAGACCCCACATTATTTATAATCAAACTCAGAAAAACTCTGAGAAGTAAGCTGCACATCCACCCCTAATATCCCTTTAGTTATTGCAAGAAAGTAGAGATAGAAATGGCATCAAAGAAAAATCTTATGAAAGTCTCACCAATAATGATTTGCCTTCAATAAAGTTCTCCCTAAAGCAACTTCTGAAAACAATCAACAAAAATGGATGTGCAAAATAAACAAATTAATGAATAAATGAATGAATGGTGTTATGTACACTGCAAAAAATGAATTTTAAGCAAAGCTGAAAATGCTTAAAATTAGATTGAAAATCTTGATTTTCTTATTTTAGGAAGAATTTTCTAATTTAAACCTTTTGGGTATAGATTACTTTGCTTATTTTGAGAAAATAACACTTACATTTTCTTGAGGATCTTATTCTGGTCATTTATTTTCTTGAATTAAGAAACTATGTGAAACAAGTTGCCGATTTTGCCACTGATCTTAAAACAAGAATCTTAAAACAAGAATTTTTGACTCAACATATTCTTATATCAAGAATGTTACTTATATTTTATTTTAAGAAATCAATATTAAATACTGGTTAAAAGCATGCATCTTGGAACAAGAAAAAAAAACTTAAATCTAGTTCTAGTCTAGATCAAGTAAAGGTAAGAACATTTGATTTCTTGAAATAAGATTCAAATGTTTGTGAAAAAAAAAATAAGAAAAAGGATCTACACCGTAAATAAATCAACAATACCCCAAACCTTAATAACCGTCCAGTTGTGATCTAACTTTGATGGAAGAGATCTGTACTTCAAAAAAGCACTCTTGAAACAAGAAAAAAAAAAAACTCAAATATAGATGAACTCTTCCTAGATCAAGCAAAAGATTCTGCTAATGGGGCGAGCAAATTTCAGTTGGTGAGAATTCTTAAAATTAGCAAAAACTTCTAGCTGGTAACATAAGCTGTTGAATCTTAAAAAAAAATACAAAAACTCTCAAAACAAGTCTTTCCAAGCTGTAAAAATGCATTGAAACTAGAATATTCTAACTTGTATCTAGTCACTAGCGGTCTTAAAACTAGACAACTACACACTTCATTTATTTATACTCCGCTTCTTTTTAAATGATTTCACAATGAATACATGCTATTAAACTGCTGTGACTTACCACATAAAATAACTTAAAAGTTTCAATAGACAGTTTATTTATCCTCCCACCTTGCTCAATAAGTCAGAGAGTAAAATACCTGTGATTGAAGAAATCAATAATTCTATTAAGAAAAAAAAAAACATGTCATATCATTATCTATCAAAATAAGCTAAAGGAGAACCACTGCAGTGAGAGAGAGAGAGAGAGAGAGAGAGAGAGAGAGAGAGCGAGAGAGAGTGAGAGAAAGAGAGAACCCTGTCTCTATGTCTGAATGAAACTAGCAATGAGAAGCTGAGAAACACTTAAGCTATCCACACTGACTACATTTCCCAGAGTATTTGCTCTGTATCCACATCAACCCTCATCACCAATGCTAACCTGGTTAATGGGTTGCAGTTGTTTCGTATTAAAGACTCACAGGTATCCCAAATCTATTTAAATTTTTTTTTTTTGTTGAAGACATACTTTAAGTTTACTGCTAAAAGTTGTAAATCACTCAACTGAGATCGTTTTTTTTGTGTTTCAACCCTATTATAACATACAAACCAGCAGCTTCAAACAAGGCAAGATAAGTTCAGTAGAATCTAGTGTGCTTTATATAAAGGTTGAAGTAAAAACTTTTCAAGACTGCTGCTTTCTTTGCCCACCTTTGAACCATAGCATCCAACCAACCACTGTTTTTCTCATGTTACATTTTAGCAAATGAAGAATAAAACCCAAATAACTAATGTTACTGCTGCTGACCAATCACAAGGGCATTAAATAGTTGGAAATTTTCATCTGATCTGATATGCCCTTTAAAAAATACAATTTGTTATGATACTGTGCCAACAATTAAAAAAACATGAAGAGAAAAAACTGAATTTACATTATTTTATGTATCATTAAAAATAAATGTGCGTGAAACCCTTTAGTGTAAGTGTGAGTTATAAGCTATCTGCTCTACCTTTCCTATAAGAGCCCACTACATGCAGCTGAACACACAGAAACATTTGATCAGCGAATATAAAATGTTAATCAACATCCCACGGATCAAAGGCCTCAAGAAAGGTGGTAATAGTTCAGACAGCATGCGTGTGATGAACAACCCATTTCCATATCTGCGTGTGCCAACACATAAGCATTACCAGAACAAAGGGCACTTTAGATTCAGTACTTGACGTTGGTGAAAACTTTGATATGCTAATGTGCTCCCCCCTTGCACCGGCGAGAACAGAGAAATCCTGACGACTGCAGCCCAAGCCATCAACGCCAGCGGTGGGAATTGAATAATTGTGCACCTGATTCTAAAACAAGCAACATCTATTGTGTGGGTTGCGGATGATCGGAGACATTCAGTGCAGAGTAAATATGTCTGGCATTAGAATTCACTTCATGATCATCTCAAAAGCACTGAGGGGCTTTTAGAATGCCTGTGTACTCTGGAGAATTTCCTCTGCGATGTACAACGTACATGAGAGAGCACTTTGATGGAAAGTTAGTTTTTATTTCCATTAGGGTATGTGAGATCTGTGCTTATTCTTACCCAGTGGAAGCTGAAGCAGTCATTTTGCCCACACAAGCAGAGCAGAATTATTCTATTTATACATAAGAAGATCTTAGTGAAATCAATAGCAACTATTAAAGTCGGTCCTTTAATCCTCAGAGCTTCTCTGCACAATATCACTGTATCCCCTTTTTGGTAGAAGTCGGTCACAGCTTTATGTTGAGCAATGCATTTTGCTTTCATCTAAATATGATTACAATGTGAGGCTGCCAAAAAAAAACTTTTTGTGTCTGGGTTGGTTTGTGAAACAGTTTTTAAGAATACCCCTTTTCTCTATAAGCTCCAGTTTGTCTAATCTGCTCTCTGTTTAGTTTTCAGGAGGATTTTAATAAGTAAAAATTTTAATAAAACGTCAACTTATTTTAAGTGGGAACAGGTTTATCTGAGTCTTGATCTGTAACACATTTAAACTTCAGATGTATGAGATGGGCTTTGACTGTGCAAAAGTTTAATCTTAAAATCTGTTACACCAAGGGAGCAGATAATGCAGATTTGTTTTTCTTTGTTAAGTTTTTTATTAATGAGTTGTGTAACAAAGAACCCCATTGTTTTTTTGTATTTAGTGGGGGGGTTGTTATATCCTGTGACCTGTGATTTTCCTGTGAAATTTTTATTATTATTTTTGTTCATTTCCTGTGTATATTTTTGTATATGCCCTGTTGGTTATTATGTCCAGACTGAACACAGACTGAAATTTAAGAATTCCACTCAGTTTCCTCATCACAGCTGATTGGACGCCAGCTGTCGACACCCACCTGAGGAACTAAACGCCTAAAAAGGCGGTCCGAATGGACTCATGCACTTTGACATCATGGCACTTAAAATGGGGAGGTCACTTACAAGCTCCTCAAAAAAGCCATCGAAGTTCCCGGAGTTTTCATGTATCTGGGCTGTAGACTTGTGTGCTGCACACTAGTTGCGTTATAGATCTTTATAATCTTGCCAATTTATGCTCACTTATGAAGATTTCCTTTTCCTATGTCTACTGTTTTTTGCCAATATTTTGATGAGCTGCTGTTAACCCTTAAAGCCTTTGGCATACCTGATATGTACTTTTTCATTGTTCATACCTTCGTTTAGACCACCTTGCTAAAGCATGTCGATTTAGCACCTCTGTCACTGATAAAATTGTCAAATTTTTTGTCTAAAAGTAAAACTTGTGTTGGACTTTCAAACTTTATATATTATTTATATTAAACTCGAAGCGTAGCAGGATTTAATTGACTCTGGTAAAATAACTAAAATGTTTTTTTTTTATATATATAATGCAAATTATGTATTTTCTTATTTTTATTTATTTCCAAAGACAGGGAAGGGAGTAACACATGAATAGAATGTAATTTCCAATCTTGCTTGAAAAAGACTGGTGACTATTTACATTGCTTAGCATACTTCACAAGTCACTTTCAGAGCTTTCCCTGTACTATTTCCCTCCAATGCCTTCATTTGTTGTGATGTCAGTCATGTTATCTTCATTATGATTTTATCATGTGCGGTTTTACATGAAGATCAAAGGTCATTTAGACCTTCACTCTCATGTTCATTTATGAGTCATTTCGTGAAGGCTGCAAGGTCGACTGCCCTTGAATACAGTAACAATGTTTTTCACAGTATATGAATCTCCAAACAACCCAACTGATAAACAGCATCTCACAACAGCGTTCCACTAGTATTAGACCATAGATCAAAGCTGACACTGTTTTGATACTGAACGATCACTGGAGGAAGCACAGCAGTGTTCTCAACTCAGCATAAACGCTTGGAAATAGATGATAGGGTCTATTCTAAACACAGCAGGCTTTGACCAGAAATGCAGGCATTTTTTTGCTGCCACTAAAGCACACACATCTTTCTGACACTATAATACATTTTCTGTGTCGATAAGCTATGGTGAGACTGTCTGATGTCTTTGTTTATAGTAAAAGAAAAGACCAGAATTAGAATAACATGCTCATTGCATTCTGCGGCCATTCCGGCTCGACAACGCCCGATCCCGTCCGATCTCGGAAGCTAAGCGAGCCAGGGCCCGTTCAGTACCTGGATGGGAGAGCGCCTGAGAACACCGGGTGCCGCAGGCTTCTCTTTTCCGGTTTCCCCAAAAGTCCAAAGACATGCGGTATAAGTGAATTGAGTAAGAACGATTGCCCATAGTGTTAAAGTGTGAATGTGTGTGTGAATGTTTCCCAGCGATGGTTGCGGCTGGAAGGGCATCCGCCGCGTAAAACATATGCCAGAGAGTTGGCGGTTCATTCCGCTGTGCCGACCCCGAAAGGGAAGAAAGCCGACATGAAGATGAATGAATGAATGCTCATTGCACACCATGTTTTCTGTATTTAACCATAGAGAAGTTATGGTACAACTTATTAATAATAAAGGTTCACTTCCAGAAACATCTCTAGTGATTTCCTCCTATTGACAGCAGAAAATCTGCTTGTACCACTCTGAGGTGACCACAAAACTTTCAGCTTTGAACTGCTACCAAAAACTTTGCCCAGACAACACACCAAAACCGGCAGGTGCTCGGGGAGGAGCTTCAGTCTCTATTCCTCCTCTTCTTCAGATAAGTCTCCCTCAATATCTTCCACTTATTTCAGCACAAGTAAGCTGAAATACCTTAACAGCACAATATATGTCATGTACATCATATGTTTGAAATTACTTATTTCTAGTATTACTTATTTCGTATTTCTAGATAAAAACATTGACTGAGATGATGTGTATTACATTGTTAACGTGCCCATGTCTATGAGGTGCATTCTAAAAAAAACTATATGAAATAATGTTTTTTGTTTTGTTTTGTTTTTGTTGCACAGTAATAAAAACATGGACGCATGGCCTAAGCATTTGACTAGTTTCAGAGAAATGCCTGTTTCATTGACAGGAAGTTTTCCAACAGATGTTGATTACAAAACATTTGCATATTTTGATTGAAGGCATATTTTTGGTTTATGAAATAATTAATGTGAATTACTTTCAGATTTCTTAAAAATAGTACTATTAAATATATATCTTTAAGTGCCCACGTATGTAATCTTTTTCTGGTTTTAGTTTACTTTTGGTAGGTTTACGAATCCAGTCCTGGCTTTTGTCACATACTCTTCAATTGTTTGTTTTGTTTTACAATCTCATGTGCTTCCTTGATTGGTTCATTGTCTTCCACGCCTGTTTGATTCTTCACCTGTTATCAAGCTCCTCGTCAAACAGTTATCCATTCCGTGCCACACATCTGAGTTTGTAACTCTTTTGTGCCGGTCAGCTCAAAGAGTGAGTATTTGATGTATTAAAAGGCACAAATTAAATGTTCACCAATAGCCACCACTCGAATGTAACCAAGCTGTCTGCAGCAACTAAAATGCTTAACATTTTTGAAAGAAAGTCCTTTCAAAAAAAGTCCTGCTCCATTATGCTGCAAATAAAACACTTGATGGCACCAAATCAAAAAACAAAACTTCTAACTAAACTAATCATGTTTGATCAGATTTTTGTTTAGGATATAATCTTAAAGTGCTAATATGAAACTGAGTTCATCCAATTAGAATGTGTTTTGTCATACCATAGGGCTCTGTATAGATGTGATCGTTGAATATTAAGAATATTTCGGGGTTTTTTTTAAATATACATATATAATTTCGATGCCGAGTTTACATCGCATGTCTGCTTAGAAATGTCTTCCCAGTTTTAGATAAGATAACAAGACTTTCACAAAAACTTGTTGAAAACTTAATAGAAATAGTTGAAGAGATGGGTAGAAACATTTTACCTCTCTTTTAAGTTTGCCCTTTTAGAAAAAGCATGCTAAATTTGAAATCCCAATAAATTTTATTTAGATTTAATCTAAAACATGTGCTAGCTTTCAAGCCAGAAGAAGGCACTCTGTTCCTCATTGGACCACAGACCAAGAACGAGCATGCAGGGAAGTGCCTTTGGCAGTTTGATCTCCCTTAGCTGATTTATAAATAAAACAGTGCTTCAATGACATCCTCAATAATTTTCCCAGCTATAGATAACAACATAGCAGGAGTTTTGTCAAATTGAGTATTACCGTTATAATTTGTTCACTGTTTCTTTGTGATACTGTGTGATCATCAGGGGTAATGGATTGTGTGTTTGTGTTGCCAACTCAAAGACAGTCTGTGAAATCCTTTGGGGTGAGGTTTGTCTTGCAACTTTAAATAGTAATTGTGCTTGTTTTCTTATGGGAGAGCAGAGGATCATTTGTTTCTGATGAGTAATCACAAGCTGACCCACTTGCAGGGAATTTGGGGCTGTTTCCACATACAGTCATAAAGAATGCTGACTGCTGAGAAACTAAAGGCTACCAATGCGATTTTTTTCTGAAACCTGACATACTTGGCTTATGAGTATTTATTAACATGTGTGCATAAACTCATGTACAGAAACTGAATGTATGATGTATAATTTGTGAGAAAAAAAAATATTTGTTGCCATTTCAATTCAAATAATAATAATATCTGAAATATAACATCAGATCACAGCTCTAACTGGCTGGGGTAGAATGCAAATACTCAAGATAAATAGCTCCACTTTTGATGGTTTGGTATTCCAGAGTTATTTTGTAAACAGTCTGTTCAATTGAACACCTTCTCATTTCTCCATTTTACAGTTGTCTTAGTTTTTTTTTTCATATGCTTGTGCCAGACTCGATTCTCTGGGTAAGTGCTCTAATAAAACTTGGTGCAATAGTCTGCAAATTTGAACAATATCCAGTCTCTGAATCCCTCTGTTATTGAATAGATCAATGTCAAAATTCCTTCTCGAATGGGTCTGCATTAGTTACTACAAAACGAAGGGCAATAAAAAAAGGATAATCCTTTTTTAAACTAAAACATTTTTAGTTCTGAAACTTAACAGGATTTTCTATATTGATATAGGGTGTTGTTATATTCTTACATTCTGTTTTTCAGTTCCGATTAAATTGTGAACAAGTTATCATCTTTTATTCAAAAATAACTTCTCTTGACTATGTGCTTATGCATCATTTCCCCTCCTGCAACCACCTACGGGCAGAAAATATACTGAACCGTCAGAGACAGCTGTATCATTGGAATATTGCAGGGAATGCTACAATCGATCATTTAATTACGTAATTATTATGAAGCCATTTCCTATAGTAGTTTGTCTTTATTTTATCTCCTTATATCTCATATCTATCATTATAGCAAATGTAAAATGTTTGTTGGAAAAAATTAGCGCAATAGACCTTTTACGGCATCCACTTGTGTAATATTATTGGAAGAAATGACCGCGGACACTAAATAATGATACATACAGAGTGGAATAAATATCTAAAGTAAATATCAAATTCATTTAGAAGCATTAATAGAGAATGTGGCACTCACTAGCACTGTGTTTTTTGTGAGTGTTTTAAGCATCAATGTGATTAAATGGGGACATTTACAGCTGGTTATCCCTGAAATAATTCCACCTATTGTTTGTATAAATTGCTCCTTCATCCCATAGATTGTCTAAATAATGCAATAATGTCCTCTGCTGCCCATGTTGAAGCTGACAGTGGACCAGGTAATCACACACAATCCTTAAGCTGTGACGATCCTGTCTTATCAAGTCCAAACTCGCTCATCTTATTCAAACAGCCGATGCACAACCATTCATCCAGTGACCTCTCTAAAGTATTCAACTTAAACCTTTCTAATCTGGACAGAGGTACTTGGCTCTTGTAAAACACTCATAAATCACATTTTCATTGCAGTCATTAGTGTTCAATGAATTAATTTAAACGCTTGGACATAATTAAAAGAAATTTTAAGTCTGTGAACAACTGAAGTTTCATATCAGAGGAAGACTGTTTTTGTATGGACAAGGACTCAGAATTGAAAATAATTTGTTGGTATCTGAAATATAGGAAAATGTTACATTGAATCTTTAATAACTGCTTTCTAAGTTTAATCTACAACACTGCATTGTTCAAACTCATGCATTATTCAAAATAGTTTTGCAGCTTTCAGAATATCCTTCGCTTGCAAGGTTGTGTGAAGTGTGATTTTCACTTCTCTGTTCCTTCTTAACTGCAGTAAACATTTAATCATGTCCCTAACCACAGAGGTTACCATGCCTCATTGCTGCCTAGCACTCGAACTGAACAAGACACACTAAAACACACTAAAATGCAATCAAGCCTCTACACATGATATTCAATTACTGCAAAAAATCTTTTTTTTAAGTACTTAAATTTACGTAAAGACACAATATATAGTCAGCATAATATTCTACAAGGGGTATTCATTTATGAAGATTGCAATGGCCATTTTGTGTTATGGTGGTAATTTCTTTTTGAGATTTTTTTTGACAACAGATTTAAAAATGATAGTCAAAATACCATAAAAGCGCATGATTTTATGTAAATTACTATGAATAAAGTCTAAGCTATTTTCGTTTCATGGGGCCCAAAACCCTTAGCAGCGCCCCTGACTGCAGTATCTAACTGCTTCTTGGCACAGACTCCCTGGTGACTCTCAGGTAATCCAGAAAAGCCCTGATGGGTGGCTGACAGATCCTTGATTGTGTACAGGAACCTCTGTACTTTGTCTCAGCCAACTTCACCAGCATATTCATTGCAAGGAAAAATAAGGCTACTGAGATGGTACACCCTGTGATAATGCCCAGCTCCAACTTGTGCCACTCTGAGGTTACTGTTCATGCTGAGACTCTAATCCAGAAATTATTGTAATAATCCAGGATCAGGTCTACAACATGATGTGGCACATGATGCTTGGCCACAAGAAAGTGAGGTCTTCTTTGTTCTCGCAGACTTCATGGATTATCTGAGTCAACACTCCAGAGCGTTCCACACATCCAGGCACTACAAAGAACCCCCTTTCAGCACTGAAGTATCTATGTAGATAGTCCTGGCTAGAAAGTTAGACAATTCTAATATGTGAATCATATTTATGAAAAATGGACACAAAGTCAACCCAGATCTGCATTCTGCTATGTAATGGCATAATCTGCAATGCCAGCCTCTCAATTTTAATATATGTATTGACACCAGAGAGCAGAGAGATCAAATCTTCTCAACAAATCTCTCATTCTTTAAATTTTTTTGCTAATACATGCCAATTACACAGCAATAAAATAATGATAATTTCCTCGGTAACACTGACAAGAACTAAAATCTTCCTTCCACGGAAGGAAAATTGAACAAAATCTCAATGCAAACACTTTAAGCCTCAGTTAAGAGAGAGAAAAGGTTGTGCACTGGGAAGAAAAAGAGAAGAACAAAATGCACTGATCTATTATAGATTTAGCCTTTAGAGGTGTAAGAGTGCAGCTCAATAATCTTTATTTCCATGGTAACCGAGACAGTTCGCCTGTGGAAATTGTTGTCCTGCAAAAAGAACAGACATTGAACAAAATGCCACCACCTGAAAGTCAGTCCCTACCTTACTGTAAACAAACAAACATGACAGCTTCAGACAATCAGAGAGGACCTTGATTAGTGCTTAATTAGGTGACCCTAGTTAGGTGTGTTTCATGATGGACAAAAATGTTTAGGTGTCTGGCCCTCCAGGACTGGATTTTTAAAAAACTGCTGAAAGGATTCATCACAAAATGGAACGGAACAGAAAGCAACATAGGCAGCAACACAAAAGAACCGGAACAGCAAGGCAACAATGGCCAACAGGAACATATGAAGACAACCAACAGCATGAGAAGAAGACAATCAACGTAAGGAGAAGATTATGATAAAAAGGAGAAGCTGATGACCAAAAAGAGGAGAGGAAGACAACCAACATAAATAAATAATATGCTCCTAACAGGAATAGATGATTTTGACAAAAAGTGGACGGTGGAGCCAGTAATAGGTTAGTAATCCACGTAGGTTTGAGTAGGTGACCAGACAAAAAACTATGCAGGAAGTGAAGTATTTATGGGGTTTATGGGATTTGGGGTACAGGGCATGGATCCTGTGATTGCTGTGAAGTTACAGATCAAGAAATCTCTGTAGTATTTAGGTGGCGTTGAGAACTGGTGATTGTCGAGATGTATAACATTAACTGAGGACTAAGGAACTCAAGACTAAGAGATAAGTCGTAAAGCTAGGCACAGAACCTTACACTAAACTTTTTGAGGTGCTGTATCTATATTTTCCCCCAAAGTTTTCTTCGCGACTCAGACCAACCAAACTCAACTCAACTTCACTTATATTGTGCTTTAAAAGCAGCAGTACCTGGACACAAAGTGGGTTACAGTAAAAAAATGAAATTGTGTAAAAACTTACTTTAAAAACTAAATCTAATCTAACAGTGCACATGATAATAATAAGACACACAGTAAAATAAAAGTGATATCTAATCATAACAAACACAACAGTAAAAACACATTTTCAAACACAATAAAATGTAGGCAGAATGTCAATCTTTAAAAAAAAAAAACTAGGTGTACAAAATGGCTTTAAATACAGGGTTTACAAACTGAGATCAATTTTTTTTGATGAATGTGAAATGATCAAGGATTACATAATTTTGGATCCACTATGGAAAATGCCGGTTCCACTCTTTGCTTCCTCTCAGAACACAGTACCTCCAGGAGGAACTGGTCAGCGGATCTAAAAAAGGTATTGTTGGGTGACACCATGTAATGATTTAAAAATAAATGAAAATCTTATCTTGAAATGAACTCTAAAATACACAAGCAACCAGTGGTAGCCAGAAAGCCTCTTCCTTCAGACTGCAAAAACATATAACATAATCGGCATTCAGATTCTGAAAGACAGATAGAAAACCGCACTCTAGTAAATCACTACAAGGGAACCCTTTATACCTTGAAAACCATTTATTCAGATGCAGCCCAAAAAACAAACACATTTATCAATCCTGAGCACAGCAGTAAAAAGGTGATAGATGAATTCTAGCTTGTATTTTGTAGAAGTCATGTGGTTTTCTAGCTGTGTTGTTGTCATACACGCTGGAAGTGTTTAACAGACACCATATGGACACAGTATGTTCTTTTCACTCAATCTATCTTATGTGTGCGTGTGTGTGTGTGTGCGTGCGTGCGTGTGTTGGTAAAACGTGTATGCGTGCGTGCGTGCGTGTGTGTGTGTGCGTGTCTGTGTGCGCACATATATTGTATAAGACTACTGTAGTGTAATTCCAGCAGAATCACAGTTCTTTTAAGCAATCAGCTATATAATAAAGGGACAGTACACTCAAAAGTAAATTTATATCAAATATACACATAACTTGTTTCAGCACTTTAAACTATACGTTCTTTTAATAAACAAAATTAGAAGGTGATAATTTTGGTCTACCTGACCCAATGCTTCTGTAATATTCTGAATGAGTGGAAAGTTAGTGTTAGATGAAAAGAGATATCACACTGAATTAGTTTTAAACTTTTGGCTTTATAATATTTTATATCAGTTATTCAAGTGAAGACATCCACATGAGTGAGTTCATCCAGACATGACCACAGCACTCACTCAGGATAATTAAGCATTTCTGAAATCACTGGACAAAGTACAGTTGTTTATGTTTTCAAAATGACTTTAAACTAAACTTTAAGCAGCTTCTGATTGACCAACAAAACTCATATGTCCATCTGAACGTCAACCCAGGTTTCAAATGGTCCTAAACTCTTTATTCTAAGCTCACTTGTTCAAGTCTGTTTATATCCCTGTCTAATGACTTCAGTTTTAAAGTACATGCTTGAGCATCACAGTTTAACATTTACTTCAAGGTTTTCTTCACTTCGGATTAAATGGTGATGGTGCATTAATTACATATGTCTCATTCTTTTGTTCTCTTCTTCAGGACAGATGAAGCATAACACAGCTTCTTAGTCCATTTTTATTTATTTATTTTTTTTTATCATAGGGAGGTGTTTCTATGCAGTATGTATATTTATATAAGAGAGAGAGGGAGAGGAGAGAGAAATTTAAATGTCAAATGAACACATGTCAAATGTTTGACTGTACATGTATTTTTTTAACATTGAATTACCTGAGGAGAATATAAGTTGACAGCTTTAAGATAGACTCATAGCTCCCTTTGAGCCTTAGCTGCTAAAATGAACACTTTTATCATAGTAGCCAATCAGATGGAGTGAGCCTTATAAAATTTACATTATGAGAAAAAAAGAGCAAAGAAAAAAACATTGCGAAAATATGAAAATTTTCTCTAAAAAGTGAGGGGGGAACTTTGTTCATTTTGCTGATTACTGTAGTTGGGTCTATCATGTGAACCTAAGTCTATTAAAACTGTATTTTACTTAAAAGAGAACTTCGTATTATTTGTTTTCAAGCAAGATTAAATTTTAAATGGAATGTTCATGAATATTCACGCGTAACAAAAATACATCAATAAAAAGTGCCTGAAAAAAAGTATAATAAAAAAAGTATTTATGCTAGATTTGTTTGTTTGTTATTCACAGGGTTTATTTAAATATGGACATTTTTATGCTCCTAGACCATGCAAATTTGGGTAGCGGGAGCCGTAAAATTGAAGTAGGAAAACCAGGCTGACAATCTAAAAATGACCTTCAAGTATAAGGGGTTAAGACAGTGAGAAAATAAAGACTGCTTGCTAATAAGTTCTGTCATGTTGCCAGCATTTAAGCACATGACTCAATTCACATCAGAGAAAGTCACCTTGCATTTTCAGGACTGAATATTCCATCTTACCGCTGGGGCAGTTCTTAATGTCAGACACAATTACAGCACATCAAAGTGCTCTTAACAGCGGCGTCTGATTGAGACTTTCATAATGTACTTACGGTTAAAGAATTGATGGGTTTTTAATGAAAGCTTGTGTCATGATACTGCAATTAAAAAGGCAACTTGAATAAATTTACATTTAAATTTTTAACATAAAAAAAAATTGCCAGAGCAATGTCTTATTTCACGATGAGTCAGAAAAGTCAGCACATTTTATATTTTAAGATGAAAGTAAAGTTGTCTTCAAAGCAATTAAAACAATGTGTATCATTGAGTCAGTACACAATTTGGGTAGTACATTGAAAACATCCATAATTCTGCACACAAAAAGAGAGACCACACTTGTCAGGATAATGTTTGCATTTATGCATTTAGTAGAAACGTTTTGTTAAATTTCCAAGTGAGAATGGAGCAAAAACTGTTTGTTAATCTTGAGCAAGTAAGTGAATAAGTAAATATGTAACTTAAACTTATTTCTATAGCATCTTTTCTTGATGTCAAACATCCCAAGTTGCTGCACAATGTATTGAAGAGATGTTAAAAAGCACTATACCTAGCATTACAGCGAATAGAGAATAAAGTATTAGAAACTGAGCTCACACTAAACTCAGCCAAACAGCAGAAACACAAATAAATTAATAAATAATAACCACAGAGAACACATACCATTGATTCAAATGTTTTGAGGAATAAATGTCTTTGTTCAATTAAGAACACCATGTATTTTGCTGTGCAAATGGGAAATGGGAAAAGCCTTCCACAAACTTGACAAAGCGGCTGCAAAAGCTCAGACTCCTTTCATTTTTAAATGTTAAATTGGTTCTGCAAATCCTCGATATCTTAATAACTAAAGAATATTGTTTCCAGGTAGTTCTTAAAGTACTAAAAACTTTGTTAAATATTATTCAGAAAGCCTGTTCAGAGCCTTAAATATCATCAGAATAACCTTAAATGTAGTTAATCTGGTGTAATATGCTTATGTTTTCTAGTCTTAGTTTGTCTGTCTGTCACTTTTTTAACTAATTCAGTCCTAAAACACAAGGTATTGCCGTATTCTAAAAGGGAATAAAAAAAATAAAGCAAATTAAATTAAGAATATTGTTGATTTTAACTTGAAATTTGTCAGAGTTTGGAATCTATTTCTGACCATTTATAAACAAACATAATATTCATCATTATCAGAATACTGCCGTGGTTAAGTGGCCATATCTCGTAAGTAGCTGTAAGTATGTTCAGACAAAAGAATTCTATTCGCTGGTGTTGCTCAAGCCATTTGGACATCTGCTATTCCTAATCTGTAGTCTCCCTCTGGTTACAATAATGGAATTTAATAAAAAGCTCACTTGCAGAACACAAAACCTAAAAAACAGCATAATTACTTGTAATGTATGGTGTAATAACTCCTAATTGTTACTCTAAAAAAATAGTTCAATGAAAACCAAAATGGCAACTATAGCACATCATCATATTTAGCTCATCATAAATCATATAAAAATGTTTTATGACAGTGACTTAACAATTCAATCACAGAACAAAGCTGATAAAGTAAAAGCAGAATTTTGATTACATCGTAAATCTCTCTTTACCTTTTTGAGCATGAGGATTCCTTCTTGATTATGTTCATTGGTGGTGATATCAAACATGGCTCCTCCATCCCCAGGGACGATGTTGTATTCAACCTCTGCATTCTTCCCAATGTCCAGATCATGAGCCTTGATTCTGCCAACCGCTGAGCCGACTACTGATGACTCTGGTACACGCAGATGGAAGATGCCTGGGAAGTATAGGAAGGATATAAATTCCAGGCCAGTGCGGGCAGCTGCTTCTTTAATGCATTTGGTTTTTGTTTGAACATTAAATAGCTTTTTTCCTCAACTTAAAAATATAAATGACATTCTTCTTCTTCTTTCGGCTATTCCCAGTTTAGGGGTCGCCACAGCAAATCATCTGTTTCCACCTAACTCTGGCCTCAGTATCCTCTAAATGACATTAAAGTATTTATATTGCTGCTTTATCCATTTTAAACTAAGTGTATCTGCAAATGTAACAAAAACACAAGCAGAATATGGACCACAGTTTTCTAGAAATCCAAAATGACAATGAAGCAGAAACTCAAGACAGGAGATGGCAACTAAAAGGTGAGTAGGAAATAATTAGAGTATGACACAATAGCACGGAAGACAGTAACCAGACAAAGAAGTGAGGTGTTCCATGCTTTCCAATGAAAGGCGGATATGGACTTTGATTCTAGAGACAGTTCAGTTTGTTGTTCTATAGGTAAATGTTTTCAGGAGTTTACTCATTGTACTACTTTAGAGAATCTCTGATAAATACGACCATTATATGTTTTGCATGCCAAATGTTGGTATTGGGGAGGAACACGAGTGAATGTCCACTTTATTCAAAAATAAAGTACAAACAAGTGAGGAATTTATGAAGACAGAATGATGGTGTCACAGCACAATATATCATGTACATGGATAAAATCCCCATTGCATATGCTTTGTAACACACATTACAGTGTTTAGATTGCTAAGAAAATGCTTTTTTACAATTAAATTAAACCAAACAAAATTCTGTTTGATATCTAAAGGTCACAAAATCAATGTGGCAGATCTTGCTATTTTGAAAACCTTATTATGCAAACGGATTCAGTCCTCGGTGTACTTAATCCTCCTTCATGTCAGCTAGGGCAGGACCAGTACTAAACCCACACATCAAATAGAGGCTACAAAGTCTGTGTGCCGCACAGTGTACAAGAGTCTTATGGAGTTCAAAACCAAGTCAGGGAAAAAAAAGCAACAAATAAACATGAAGAAAACAAATTGGTTCAAGATACTCCAAAAGTATTCACTCTGCTGCCTTGACTCACATATGAACTTAAGTAGCATTCCATATTCCCCATAGGGTTCAACATGGCTCAATACACGACAGTGTAACAGTTATACCCACAAGGTTTAGGTTCTTTAGTGAACAATTGCCACAATGTTGGAACTGTGAAATTGTCCAAAAAACCTTGGTATGCTGAAGTATTCAGTTGTTTGTTCACTGGAATTAAGGGGCCACCAAACTTTGTCCTTGGTATAATGCAGTCAGACATTGCTGTTTTTTTTTTCCAAAATTTTTTTTCTTATAAGACAGTTGACTGAGGGATTTTAACAAATAGATTTGTAAGCATGTGGGCATTCTACATCATTTCCACACTTAAATTCAACGCGCTTCAGCAGGACCCAATCTTTCACAAATAGTTGTGGAAACAGTATGCATGCCTCGGTGCTTGATTTTCTATACCTTTGGTCATGGAAGGCCCTGTCCACAGTTTTTAAAACCTTTTTTTCTTACCCCGTTTACAAAAAAATTGCATCCACACAAGCACGGGTAAATTGCGTGTTGTACGTTTTCTCTCAAATGTAAAAAGAGAAAAAGAGGGAGAAAAAAGGAGCAATATTCCTGATAGAGATGTACTCCCCTCCCTTGGTATCACTTATATTTACAAAGTGAGAAAACCACAAAATGATTTCTATATCATGTTTCTGAGAGCAAACGGATTATGGCTCTTTTCCATGAGATGGGTAAATAAAGCAAGCACTACAAGGATAAATTGCAAACACAGATTAAGCACTAGACACTAGTAAAATATATACTTCTTATATAACTTCTTTCTCTATATATACTCATTTACCACAAAAACAGCCTTAAAAATGGTTAAAGAGTAACGCTGAGACTCTCATTCTCAAGCAAGGAACTGTTATTTAATCTCCAAATGTATTTCTATTTAACAGGAACATGTTAAAATGCATACTTTTTAACACATAGATAGAGCAAAGTATTCCTTTCACATCTGTAGTCACTGACACCTAGTTATCATCTTCTTTAAATGGAATGTTTAACAAAAAGATGCAAAGGGGGATATTTATTAGTTTCTTTAATGCCTACACAAATAAAGGCAACTTGCATTTAAATCTGAACAGTTTATATACTTGATTGTATTCTAAAGTTAACCCTTGCCTATTAGGAAAATAAGTGAAAATTTAATCTTAAGGATAGAAAAAAACGTTGTTGTTTTTTATTTATTTAAATGTTCAATATCACTAATACATTTGAAATTCCTTGCTGATTGCTTTAAGAAAAAATGCAATCCCAACAGAGGAAGTTATTTATTATCCTAAATGAGACTGAGGGCTGAATGAATTTATAATGGAGGAGTTAAACTCATTTAATGCAGTCCTTTAGGCTTGTTTTAAAGCAACAGGTCTGTTGGTGTTGAAGTAACTGTGTATGTCTGTGGCACTCCAGGAACTAGTTTAGACTCTTCTTACATAAACACTTGGTATTAGAATATATATGTTCTTTATCTTCTTAAATAATCACAACCTTAAAAGTTGTAAAGAGGTCAAAAATGAATCAGGAAATAGATCAATAATAGAGCCACTCACTTTTGGAAAACCTGGGTGGGTTATCATTGACGTCACTCAGGCTGATGTTGACGGTAGTGGTCCCTGCCAGACCCCCCAGCTGTCCACCCATGTCTTTGGCCTGGATGAGAACCTGATACAGCTCCTTCACCTCCCGGTCCATGTTGGGAAGAGCTGTCCGGATCACTCCTGACAAAAAAAGAAGAACCAGACTGTGATAATGGAAAGAAGAGAACAGATAAAGTGATGGTAAAGAGAGAGTGAGCTATAAAGGCTAGAGTAGATGAAGAGGTGGTGAATACAGACAGGTATCAGTGTGTGGGGAGAATAGGATTACAGAAAAGAGGGAAAGGTGAGGAAGAATAGGGTTTAGGTCTGAGAATGAGGCCTCCTTAGAAAGGGATGTGAATTGGAATCTGACATAACAGACAAAACTGAGACAGGAAAAATGAGAGCCAAACAAAAAAGAAAATGGAGGCTTTATTGTGGAAGGTGAGCTAAAGTAAATTGAACCTACAGGAGTAGTGTCCTATTTCTTTGCACCAGTTGGTTGCAAGAAAGATTATCTTGCCTTTCTGAAAGGCCTGCTCTCTTCTGTACTATGTTGAACCTATGGAACAAACATGAAGACCCTGATGGTCACATCTTTATTATTTTTTGTCCAATTTTTTTGCAATAGAGTTATGTGGAGGTTGAATAATTTTTTTTTACAATTGCTAACACAGTTTTTTTTTTACATCACATTAACTCTTCAAAACTTGTTTTTAAATTACAATAAGAAACTAACATAATACCAACACATGTTTTCTTACAACAGCAACATTTAGTCAATCATAAAACATTGATAAAAACTCTATCAGTTGAAATGACAAATATTTTTTAGTCTGTCTGCTCATATAATTGAACATTCTCTACATGTGTGTTTAGTAAATGCATGAATTTTTCCTTTTGCCGCAAGAAATTCAGTACAAAAAATAATGCTCATCTCAGCGTAGAAAAATGTACAGTGTATGTAAAAACAAAATATAGAAATAGAATTACTAAAACACTGGATTATATATATATATATTCTCTCATTTTCATTGGAAATGAAATAAAATAGAGGGAAAATGTTTGTGTTTCAAATCACAATATGAACAGCGTTCACTTTGACTTTGGCTTATATAAGTTTTTTTGTTAAATTTATTTAAAAAACTGGAATTGTGAAAAACTGTAACTACAAAAAGATGACTTTATTTTCTGTAATAACAGACACCTTTGAAACAAAGGCTTTAAAACATCTCTAAAAGATCATATGACACATTTTATTGTTAAATAGATGTATTCATCAGCGCTATGAATTGAACAAATCTGATTCTTGTGATGAATAAGACCCATATTTTGCAATAATAGAAAGCTGTAAAACACATGTCTAATAAAATGGCAAGCTTTCTTAGTGCAGAATATTTTCCAGACCATTTCCAAGGCATTTCTGAAAATCAATAAAAACTGAGTCAAGGACTGAGGATATTGGAGTGGATGAAGTGGTAATGACTAAGTATGGCAGTACTTTCCAAGGATGTGAATCAGGACGTTAAAATGTAAGTTTTAAAGAAGTAAATCCAATGCAACTATTCAAAACATTAAACATATTCACTTTTGAGTCTAAATCAACTTCTTGAAATTTAGTCAACTCAATGTAATTGACTGGATTATGCATTTGGAAAAAATTTATTCAACACACTTTTTTACTTTTTATATTTAATGTACTAATCGGACTGTTTAATTTGCTTTTATGCTTTCCTTTCAGTTTTAAAATAAAAGTGTAATACAACCTCGAATCCTCACCAGACTTGCCAATAAGAAAGAAAAAAAAGCCAGTATACAGCAGTTGGCTTCCATTGTTATTTTCCTATCAAGCACATTTAAAATGTTTCCTATCTCTGAAATGTTCAAAAAGAAGCTTTCCCTGATCAAGAGAGCACTTCAAAAGATGAATTTAACATGGTGGTAAAAGTTTAAAGGGCAGAGGCCTTCATTAAATGACCATTTCAAATGGAATATAAATCCCATTTGATTCTCTGAGTAGAATGGATTTTTTTTACCTGTCTCATCTCTTTGAAGCATTTTTACTTTAAACTATCTCACCGAAAAGAACCACTGGAACATAAGGGCTTGCTGTTCATCTGCATATGTATTTATTAAATCAGGTCAGCCAGATACAAAACATTTAAGTTACATATTTTAGCCAATTCATTGATTTTACTCCAAGTGATCCATATTTTTACAGTCAGTTTGTGTTGCTATGTTTATACAGCATGGGACAAAACCTATATTTCATCCTGACAAGTCATTTGATTTAGTCAGCTTCAGAATGTCATACTTTTAGCCCCCTGGGTTTGCTGATATCAGGGTAAAATACTTTTATTTATGGGTTTTTGCTTGCTTCTTCACATTTGTACAACAGTGCTGTAGCATCCTGAAACAAGCTGTGCAGACTTTGTGAATAGGCTTTGCCTGAGAGGAATTTGCTGTTTGACTTTTTATGGATTGATTTCTTTGAGCATTTTAGCTTCACTATCCTTATGATTACTGCTGTAATTTATGTAAAAAAAATCTCAAATTCTGTCTGCATTTTGTTCTGTTATGCAAACAAAATGTGTTGAATGACACATTTCCTCTTATGCAAAAAAGGAGAAAAAATAGTTGCGATGAACAATCGTTAAAATGGTCTCTCAAGAGTACTCACTCTAAAATTTTCTTAAAACAATGGATATTAGTTGGCCTAGTATGTTATATTGTTGATAGTGAGCAAATTCTAAAAATGAAATAATAAAAAGCAAGTAGTCATCCTTGTACCATGACATTTATCTGCAGGGAATTAAATAATGTTTTGTTTAACTGTGTTATGTTTTCTGTTCACTTATGCATTCTATTGTATCTCTACATTCTTAGTTCTCATCTGTCTGGGTTCCCGTTGCTCTTTACTGTTCTGTTAGTCTTGGTGTATGTCCTCAAAAAGTACAGTTTTTATACTTATTTATGTTTTTTTAATGATCCCTAGTTTCTATTGGAATATAAACTCATCAAAAAACACTTCCCTTTTTCAGGACTGTGTATTTTAACAATAAAGTTGTACAAATCCAAATAACTTTACAAATCTTCATTGAAAAGGGCTAAACAATGTTTTCCATGCATGATATATCAACCATAATCAATTAATTAACATGCACCTGCATCCTGCAGGGAGGCATGAGGACTGCTGATGTTGCTATGGCAAAAAAATTGCCATCTCCGCACTGTGAGACGCCTAAGACAGCGCTACAGGGAGACAGGAAAGACAGCTGATCATCCTCTCAGTGGAAGACCACATGTAACAACACCTACACAGGATCGGTACGTCCAAAAATCATACCTGTGTGAAAGGTACAGGAGGCCACAACAACTACCCGAATCACAACAGGAACACACAATCTCTCCATCAGTGCTCAGACTGTTTGCTATAGGCTGGACTGAGGGCTTGTAGGACAGTTGTAAGGCAGGTCCTTAGCACCAACAACAACGCCACCTATGAGCACAAACCCACCTTCGCTGGGCCAGACAATAGTGGCAGAAAGTGCTCTGCACTGATGAGTCACGGTTTTGTCTCACCAGGGGTGATAGACGGATTCGTGTCTATCTTCGAAAGGAATGAGTGTCATGGTCTGGGGCGTCATGGTCTGGAGAGGTATATCACATAACCATCGGACTGAAGACATCCTCCTCCCTCATGTGGTACCCTTTATGCATGCTCATCCGGACATGATCCTCCAGCAGGACAATGCCACCAGCCATGCTGCTCGTTCTGTGCATGAGTTTCTGCATGACAGCAATGTCAGTGTTCTGCCATGGCCAGCCAAGAGCCCGGATCTCAATCCCATTGAGCACGTCTGGGACCTGTTGGATCGCAGGGTGAGGCCTAGGGCCATTCCCCCAAGAAATGTCAAGGAACTTTCAAGTGCTTTGGAGGAAGAGTGGGTAACATCTCACAGCAAGAACTGACAAATCTGGCCCAGTCCATGACGAGGAGATGCACTGAAGTACTTCAAGCAGTTGGTGGCCAAACCAGATACTGACTGGTACTTTTGATTTTGATTTCAGTCAGGGACACATCATTCTAAATGATTTCTGTTAGAGACATGTCTGTGAAACATTTTTTTATATCGTATGTGGTTGACTCTTTTAGTGTTCATACAAATATTTACGCATTAAGTTTATTGAAAATAAGAAGCGTTGAAAATCAGAGGATGTTTCTTTTTCTGAGTTTATTTTGTTTGTTCTGGTTGATTTGTCCCTAAAGCGTCACGGTGACGCAGTGGGTAGCATGGTCATCTCACAGCAAGAAGGTCGCTAGTTCGAGCCTCAGCTAGGTCGGTTGGCATTTCTGTGTGGAGTTTGCATGTTCTCCTCGTGATCGCGTGGGTTTTCTCCGGGTACTCCGGTTTCCCCACAAGTCCAAAGACATGCGGCATAAGTTAATTGAGTAAGAACGATTGTCCATAGTGTTAAAGTGTGAATGAGTGTGTGTGAATGTTTCCCAGCGATGGGTTGCGGCTGGAAGGGCATCCGCTGCGTAAAACATATGCCAGAGAGTTGGCGGTTCATTCCGCTGTGCCGACCCCGAAAGGGAAGAAAGCCGACATGAAGTTGAATGAATGAATGAATGATTTGTCCCTCAATAACCATGTTTCAGTACCCACCCTCTGATTTTTATACAGAATGTCTTCGGTTATTTCTTTGATCAGTTTCTAATAGAATAAATTTCTGTGTCTCAGTATCCAACAATAAATGTACACCACATCTTTCTCACCTCTGTTTGTTTTCTCCAGCATTCTCTAGTATTCCCCTAGACTTTTCTGTACCTGCATCTTTTTACCCAGTCCTGTATATGTAATAAATGTTTGTTTAATGAAAGTATTCTCTTTTACTCCCTGCAACCTTGATCATTGCTTTGCTCTGGCAATAAACATGAAAATTCTGAAATTGAAATATTTGACAAGGTTTTACTCTGTAGTTGCAAATAATGCAATAGTCATGCATCAGTTGGAAAGGATGCGGACCAAAATGACATTTGTACATCCCATTATTGCATTTGTCTTTCATTTGAATGAAATGAAAACCCCTGTGAAGGGAAATCTTAAAGCTCATTTAATCAACCAAAACAAGGAAATAATTAAAACGGGACTTTTCACAACAAACAAACACCAAGGAACTGAAACAAATTGCACCACAAATTCATCAACTTAGCAAAGTGTCATTGAGCAATGAGTTCTCAAGAAACTGAATGCTGGAGCCCGAATATAAAGGGATGTGATGAGCGGGAGAACAGCTAATAGATGATGAATAAAAGATGATGAAATTACATGTTTAAGCAGATGAGTGTGGCGAGGACTCTTATGAGAGCAAATATGTGATACTAGCAATGTTACAGGGAAAAACACTAACATGCAACACAGACAACTGCTTATCAGGAAAGCACAAAGGAATCATCTGACAGGTGAAAACACCAAATGGAAGATAATTAGCAAGCCACATCACATAATCGGTGAAAGAAAGAAACAACTAGATGATCACTGATCATGCTGTCAGATAATAACCTTTGCCTACACTCGCCTGACATGCAATCTTTTTCAGACCAGACCACACCACAGTCAATAGAAAAGTAGTCAACAACAAGGGCCCTCTAATAGAAGCATCCCATCCACAAATACAAGACAATGGGAATGAGCGAGAGAGACTGCCACTAAAACCAAAGAAAGACAAAACTAAAAAAAGTGTCAGAACCCTGACAGCCACCTGATTGCTTTGCAATGTAACTGTGTGTGCCTGATTGCTGTTTTGATGTCCGTTAATGACTCTCTATGACAATTCATTTTAAATTACAAATCCATTCATCCAAGCTGGCCACATTATCACATCAAACCTCCAAGCTTGTTTTTATAATAGGGTCAATGGATGTAATTATGTTGCAACCTGTGAACTGTGAAATTAATGAGCCTCGTCTGTTGTTATATAAATAAAACTATGCTTGTTTGTGATGATAATTGTCATGCACCAAATTAATTCTACTATTTGCTTGCTGTAAAGCATAGAGGAGGGCCTTACCTGATTTTGGATCCACGGAGAAATATGGCTGACCATGCAATATGCTGTACACCACTCTAGCACTGTTTCCATATGTAGGGTCATCTGCGTCTGTTGCTGTCACTTTCGTAACATATGTTCCTGTTAACAGACAAATGTAATCGAATTGTTTAAAGCAGCCTGATGAGATATGATTTACCTTGTTCAAGACTGTAAAATCTAATAAATTAGGCTTTTTGAGAGAGATGAAGGGATTGACAACACTAAAAACAGGAGTATTTGTATCAGCATGTTATGAAGTCAGTGTGCCACGGTGGTGCAGTGGGTAGCATGATCAACTCACTGCAAGAAGGTCGTTGGTTCGAGCCTCGGCTGGGTCGGTTGGCATTTCTGTGTGGAGTTTGCATGTTCTCCCCGTGATCTTGTGGATTTACTCCGGGTGCTCCGGTTTCCCCCACAAGTCCAAAGACATGCGAGATAAGTGAATTGGGAAAAATTATTGCCTATAGTGTTTGAGTGTGAAGGAGAGCGTGTGTGGATGTTTCCCAGCGATGGGTTGCAGTTGGAAGGGCATCAGCCGCATAAAACCCATGCCAGAAGAGTTGGCGGTTCATTCTGCTGTGGTGACCCCGAAAAGGAAGAAAGCTGACAAGATAATGGATGGATGGATGGTAATGAAATCAGCCATGAAATCCAACACTTTTTAAAATTAAATCATTTTCATTGCTCATAGAAAAGTTTCTGTTTCCATATTAGAGACCATTTAGCCAGTGTCCTGGTATGTTTGTGTTTATATTTTTTCAATTGCTGTTGACCTTGAAATGTTGTCAATCAGAGATCTGAGTGGTAAATCATCCTCCATTTTTAAACAGTGCTCTGAACCATTGCAGACGCTGCTCTCAGATTCAAATCATCTCGAATCTTAAGTGTTTTTTAATTTAATTGTTATTCTGAACAGTTTTGTCTTTAGAAAATCATATACTGCAGTCATTTTCAGAACATAAAAAGAACATGAGGTCACTTCTTTAGCTTTAATGAAAACACTTAAGCAGAAGGAGCTTGGCAGCCATGAAAGAGAAAGAGCAGAAAACAAAAGGAACCAAGAAGTAATTGTAAAGATTTGATATCAAGGACATTTCCCAGTGGAATTAGTTTTCAACCAGCTGATGCAATTACCTATATATATATATATACTTTTTTATTTTGACCGATGTTTTGGCTCTCACACTTGACACACAGCACACATTTGTCTTTTTTTCTTACTAGGCCATTTTCTTTTTCTATATGAAATACTCATTTTAAAATGAGTAAAAGTGTCCATGTACATCGGTAGAACACAAATAAATTAGGATAAAACAGTTTAAGTAACTGACTGTTTTTTCACAATACCATCAACAACAAAAAAACACTGAAGCTGCCATAGAGTTGCATTGTGAAGCTGCGATCTTTACACCTCAGAGTATGACAAGCTTTCAGATAGGAGATCTGAACAACCCTGCATAATGAAAAAAAATGTGGAGCTTTGTACAACTTAAAAATTTACAGTACACAACTACTCCAGTGTTCTTCAGTGAAAGGAGATGGATATAGCTGGATTCGATCCAAATACAAATACCATGGGTCAATCATTTGGCTTGTTGATGTGTAATACAAACATTTTCTCAGTCACAAATATTTTTTTACAGGAGTGACTGTTTGTGTTTCACAACTTAATTCCCATGAAAAGCATAATTTTTTTTTTTGTGTAAATCAGGTTGATTGTTGGGTCAAAAACAGGTTATTTTAAAACTAGGCATTCCAAGCAGAGTTATTTTGATCCCTCGTGCTACCCACTTTCCTATTCCCCTCAAAATTCACGTTCAAACATGTTCAGTTGCCTAAAGCAAAAGTTATAGAAGCAGCTAGGTTAGCGAACTAGCTCACATTCGTGAGATATTAAGCCCAAGTTGTTTGTACTATATATTGCCGAAATTGATACTCTTGTGCGCTTGACAGGGGCATGTAGAGTAATGAGTACAGAACTTGTAAAAAATCTGCTCATATTTTTTAAATTACATTATTATAAATTACATATTACATTACATATTGACATAAAATTACATATATTATAAAAGTCACTGAACTAAATCTAAGGAAAAGGAGCCATGATTGGATTGAACAAAGGGCCAGCTAAAGGACAAAAGCAAGTACAATATCCTCATTTTTGCTTAGTTAATTTTACATGTATTCAAAATACAAATAATAAAAAAGGTCAAAATTTAAATAAACATTTTGACCTCTAAGGGCTGAGGAGCACTTGTAAACCAGTTTTTTCGAGTTCACTATCTGAGATCATGAGTAGCTTTGATTTAGCTCGGAAAGCGGAGGTTTCGTTTCATTTCATTGCCATTCAGATCAAGGAAAAGGCAATCTCAAAGTGAATTACCCTGATGTATTATCCTCAGGGAAGTAACATGAAAAGGGCTTCGGTGAAGGATAGGGCATGCCTGAGTTTATATGCTCAACACTGAATCTTTTCTGACTTTAATCTTTGTATATCTCTTGTTATACCAAACTATTTTTTTCTTTATGTGATTATTTACTTTTATTTAAATCACGAAAAGCTAACTACTAAGCATTTTAACTTTCATCTTTCCAATTTCGCAGGGCATGAAATTATTATGTTTTGTATACATTTTATTTAATTGTATTCTATTTTTTCTTCCTCTGTGATATTTAGGATTAAAAGCACCAGTGATACATTTGTTTTGTATTATTGGTTCTTTGAGTCCCTCACATTCTCATAGCGACAACGCTGTTCCAGGTACATAAACATAAAAGTTTTTTATAACAATTTTAACGTTATTGAACAATACCACTGCCATGCCACTAACAAGGGGCTAACAAATAAGCATACATTTATGTAACGATAACTCTGAGAAACAAGTACACTGCAATGATAAGGAAAAAGAGGCAGCTTTGCAAATAAAGAGCACAAGGCGAACAAAACATGAGTCCAAGGGAGTGCATTAGTTTTGCTCGGCTCACCCAACACAATAAATTATGGTACATGACTCTCCCAAATCTACGTGTTAGGGTTCTGTGCTGGTTTACTCTTTTAGGTTTTTATTCTCATTAAGTCTTCTTGTTTTCTATCATAGAGATTAGATTCTGCTTAGTTCGTTGCAGTTGATATATGCACTCCTGTCTTGCTAACTGTCTTGATTGATTTCCACTTGTCAGTTGTTCCCGGTTCAGTTGAGCCACCTGTGTTAGTTCACATTTAGGTTAATTGTCTTTTCTTTTTAATACTCCTTCTTCCTATGTTCAGTTTTGCAGCATTGCAAATGTTACACCTTTTGTCTTGTAGAATTTGGTTAGTCCTGTTGTAGTCGTTGGTTCTGTTTTAGTTCTTAGTACTTTACTTGCTTATTTTAGTTATTGAAGGTTTTCCCCTCGTGGGCAATTTCACGTTGTTATTTTCTGTTTTAATAATAAAGATTAAACCTCTGGCTGCTGTGTGTTTAGGTTCTGTTACCACTCTTCTCTTAAGAGAATCCGGACCCTACGCTCAAGAAAAGTGGCACTTTACCCGAGTCTAAGCCAAGTTAAACATTACATTTATATTCTGGCAAATGTTTTCTGTGCCAAATGAAAAACAAAATCATTACTGCCAGACTTGTTTGGTCAACACATACTTGTGCCAGATGAATACAAGATGTGCCAGACCAAATTCAAGTTGGCACTTTTATTTTTTGATTGGGAAGTTATTATTATTTTACTGATATTGTTCTGCTAGAAATTACTTTATCCATAAATAATTTTTCCTGAACAGGTTGGCACATGTTCTGACTAAGGTGTTGTAGATTGTTGCAATCAATAAGGTAAGGGTCAATAACAGTGCTCCTAAAGAAACTCAAAACCCAACCAAAACAGAATTGCAGTTAAGCAAGTTAAGAAACTACGCAATTTTCTTCATTTATACTGTTTTTATGAGTAAAATGTGTGATTTACATTGAATTTCACCCCTATGAAATTTCAAGACCAATTTAATGTTTACCTCATTGTGCCTCTACCTGTCTTTAATGTTTATCATTGAGTCCCAGAGTTTCCTGCCAACAGATTGAGGTATATTATTATAAAAGCTTTCAAAATATAAAATCCTGCTTAGAAAACCGCACATTTTAAAAAGAGATATTTAGTATGTCCAAACATCTGCAGGGACTCATTTGAATCTACCACAGCTTAATTACAGGCTGCTAAAGAGAATTCATTGCTAAAGACACAAGAGACGCACAATGACAATACAATTAAGCTAAACCATACAGTAGTTTAAGACAAAAAGATAATTGTAATGTTGGAAGTTGATCTTAGAGGTTTTTTTTTAGTTTGAAACATATTTCTGTGCACTTTAGTTTTCCACGATCATAAAACTGCTCTTTAGAAAGTACAATGGATGCTATTGTTTGAGCATTTTTAAAGCTGAACTGTCTGATTAGTGAAACTTGCAGCCATTCCAGAACCATTCATCAGGGTTGAAACAGTTTCTTTAGAGGCCAACTTGTACTCAAAAGGATATTTTTTAATTTTTAGACTACATTTTTAGACTACATTTCAAGGAAATTTAGTTTCCAAGTTTTATTGCGTTTTTTTTACATTCCCCAAAGCTTTTTTTGGTGTTTACATTTACAACCACTATTATATTAGAGAAAAGTTGCCACACTTGTCAAATGTGTAACTACAGTGTAACAAAAAGTAAATAAATAAATCTGTAATGAAATGGAGAACATACCAACTAAATGTGAACAAATATTTAATGTTCAGCTTTTTCTACATTTTTAAACAGGAATTTATCTTAATTTAAAAACAGAAACTATCAATTATGTTACATAATTTTTATAATTTAATAGAAAATTCTGTATTTAATGTCAACAACATTGCATGCTTGAAAAATTCACCAATATTGGGATTTGACCCCCCATCATAGGAGCGCCAGACCACACTGCTGACTACATCTCATGAAAGGATACGCGGAAACTTTACTTTCTACACTTACTGACTGAAAACCAGCCAGTTAATACACCTGTTCAATCTGCAGACTATCACAAATTGCAAAACGAGTTTCAAGATACAGATAAACTTTAGATTTGTCATGCATTTTTACTTTTTTTTTTATTTTGAATTGTACGCTTGATGCAGTGCAGTTTTCATCACCAACAAAGGAATATATCAAGAGCATATGTATTTTTTCCAATACATGTATTTTGTTAAAATGTCTGTATAAATGGAGTTTTCTTGCATCTCGTGTGGTTGTCAATACAGTTCCTAACATAAACATGCAAACGAACAAGCTTTGTTTAGAGATAGAGTTAAAATATTTAACAAATAACTGTTAAAACACAGGGCGTCACGGTGGCGCAGTGGGTAGCACAGTCGTCTCACAGCAAGAAGGTCGCTGGTTCTAGGCTCGGCTGGGGCAGGTGGCATTTCTGTGTGGAGTTTGCATGTTCTCCCCGTGATCGCGTGGGTTTTCTCCGGGTGCTCCGGTTTCCCCACAAGTCCAAAGACATGCGGAATAAGTGAATTGAATAAGAACAATTGCCCATAGTGTTAAAGAGTGAATGTGTGTGTGAATGTTTCCCAGCGATGGGTTGCGGCAGGGAAGGGCATCCGCTGCGTAAAACATATGCCAGTGAGTTGGCGGTTCATTCCGCTGTGGCGACCCCGAAAGGGAATAAAGCCGACATGAAGATGAATGAATGAATGTTAAAACACAAATGGGCTAGCCTTGTATTGATCCGTATCTGCTTTGAAAAAGGAACAGAATCATATTATGCAGTTCCCAAGTGGGACCTCATATATTGATGCATCATCTGGAATCATATTCGACATCACTATTGTGAATCTTTGTCCAAATAACAGAGGCCATAATGGCTTAAACAAGCTCCACAATCAGTTTCACGAATGCAAGAGGATAGCGCTGCATTGATCTGCAACTTGTTATGACGATTGAATTAGACTGTGTCAAAATCAATACAACTTCGCCTCTGCGTCATCATAGACAAGGCTTTTTAGAGAGGCAGAGACAGTAACAAAATAAGGTCCCGCAGTCATCATTGCCCACAACAGATGCCTCTGTGAAATAATCAGTAATACAATCAAGGTTTCGACTGGGTGAGATGAGAAATCCTACCAGGACTGTGTAATCCAGTTTGGTGGGGATTTGGAGCCCATGCACTTCTCATTATCTGACGGCTCACAGTAATGTGTGGATTAGCTCCCCTCGACAACCCCATAATAACACAATAATAATTGACCTCCACAAATTGTCACTTTAACACAAATTCTTTTTTGTTTTTTCCCCCTCACAGTATCATCATGCATTAAACAAATAAATGTAGATAAAAAATATTTCATGTTTTCATAAAATGAATAAAGTTACTTTGTTATTCTGTAAAGTTTAGACTTCGGTTTATGTTTAATGTTTGACAATGTTAATCTATAAATTAAGCTATATATTTATTAATTTCAGTGAATTTAACTTAATTATACTATATATATATTTTTTTTTTTAAATAGTTTTTTTATATGAAGTTTGCTTTGCAAAACTGACCAATATTAACTCCGGTTTTGACAAATCAAATTCACTAAAAGGTTCACCAATCAACGTGATTCAAATCAACCTGATTCAAATCGACCAAATTAACCTTATGACTAACTGACACCAGTGTACACCGTTGTGAAGTACAATACATCTAATCAACAGGTCTATTAAAAATTTGCAGCAATTACAAACTCATTTGCTGGAGGGCCACAGCCCTGTAGGGCTTAAAGTCTATTCAAATTTAGATTTACACGATTGCATTGCATTTCGTGAGCAAATTATTTAATGATCTTAAATTCATTTAATTATTTTAAATGAACAAGAGTCAAAAGAACAAAGCATCAACATGAACAAAACTTCCTATCACTGTGGACAACAGCCACACACTCAGCAGTTTTATAATCTTTGAGGGCTTTGTGGAACAACTCTTGATGATAAGACACTAGCAAAACAAAGCTTGTAAATGTTCTCCAGTGCGGTTCCATCCAGCAGCTCTTTCCTGTCCCATTCACGTCATCAAAATAGCTAGTTTCCATTGCCAAAAACCCATCTGATATGACATACCAAAAGTTTTTTTTTGTTTGCACCAATCATTCGGACAGATCTGTGAGGTACTGTCGTCACCCGTGGTATTCAATCGAGGCATGTTCAAGCGTGAAACTTCGCACCGTATATTGGAACAAATGTGTAGAGGTCTTTAGTCTGCAGTGCACATGTTTTTATACAATTCATTAATGTTGTATCTAAACTGTATAGTGTTGTCTCTCTCAACTTCACCTAACATTTCCTTGAATTAATAAAGGGAGAAATTAATGTCTCCTAGACTTACCCACAGGTGACATCTCCGGCACACTGGCTGTGTAGGGCCCTTCCAGGAACTTTGGCTCATTATCGTTGATGTCCTGCACTTTGATAATGAACTCAGATTCTGGCTCAAGTGGTCGATCAGTATCAATGTCCACCGCCTGAGCTCTCAGAGTGTAGTACGCCTTCTCCTCTCGATCCAGACTGCGCAGGGCATGTATGTCTCCTGTTGTCTGGTCAATGGTGAAGATGGTTCCTGCTCCCTCTCCAGAGAGAGTGTACTTCACTTCGCTGTCTCCTTTATCCAAATCGGTGTGCAGCTGAGGGACACAGAACAAAAAAAAACATATTTTAAAAGACAAAAATAATTTTTTATTTAAACATTAGAGAACCCTTTTCTATCTTCTATTAACTACTGCTCTATATAAATCAGGGAACATTTCTTCACTACACGATTGTAAAACCCAAGAGTGCTTTCACATATTTGATTGTGTTCTTTTCTTCTGGACTAAGACAGCTGATTATAACAATTGTCTGCTATTCTTGGGTTCTTTCAACTGTATAGTTACAGACTTGAGCCAGGTTAGATGATTCAAGCCAAGATGTAGTCATGTACCAATGACTGTGTGATTCATTGACTGTTGAAAAAAGAACAAGATATTTTCAAGAGCCTCTCAAAAATATGATTGTAGTATTAGAAAAGAGGGAGAGTAAGGTGATCCTAATTAAAACTTAATTAGCATAAGAATGGCAATCAATTACATAAAAGCAATGCATTTCCTCATATGTAATGACTGTAATGACATAATGAAAACCATTTAAAGCAGCCTTCCTTGGTTCTCATTATGCGCTTAGGGTGCTTTCATATCTATAGTTTGCCTAATTTGGTGCGGATCAAGACAAACAAGTGTTACATCATTGTAATTGTCTTGTCATGATTCTCATAAGAGAAGTAACAGAGTAACAGAACCCAAACGCACGACAGCAAGAGGTTTAGTCAATCTCTTTATTATTGAAACAGAAAACAACAACATAAAATTGTCCACAAGGAGGAAAATCTCCAATAACTAAAGTTAGCAAAAAAAAGTATAAGATTAAGGACGAAAACAGAACAAAAGACTACAACACAACTAAACAACTTTGATGGAACCAAAGTTTTTACATTAGCAATGCTGCAACACTGAACATGGGAAGAAGGAGTCTTATAAAGGAAGACAATAACCTAACCTAAGAACTAACAAAGGTGACTTAACTCAACTGAGCCGGAACAATTAGACACAGGTGGAAATCAATCAAGACAGTGCACAAGACAGTAGTGAATTTACAAACTGGTCTGCACTAGCTGGACAATACAGGGACAATAGACTCTTTTACTACATAATTTCTGTTAATGTTAACACACATAGTACAGGTTGCAAACGATGCTTGGAGCGGTATACAAAACAATGTTTTGTGTATTTGAAAAGGCAAAGATGAATTACACGACAGAAAAGAGATGCAAATTACTATTGGAAAAGTTATACTATATAATCAATAATGTACTCTCTGCTTTTAGTTTACATTTTTCTAGAATATGAACACTTCACCTAAAGAGTTTAGCAGTTCTGTTTTAGCAGATAGAAATTTTATTCAGTGTATTTGGCGCATGAACGTATTGTTGACAGAGTTTTTTATTTAAACCTCTTTTCCTGAGTTTTTTTTTTTTCCAGAAACCAGGTTATGTGGCATAACCGTATGTTTAAGGGCAAGTTTGTGGCTAATCCAGATTTCTGTTCCAAAAACAAAGAAGTTAGTCAAGTAACCATAGCAACATCTGAACATGAGCTGCTCCTGTGCAGAGTATGTTTTTTTCACGGTAAGGGTAAGTTTGTTTCAGTGGCGTTATTGAGCTTGCCGTGCCCTTTTATTGATGTTCCTGTTGAATATTCATTCATTCATTCATCTTTATGTCTGCTTTCTTCCCTTTCGGGGTCGCCACAGCAGAATGAACCGCCAACTCTCTGGCATATGTTTTACGCAACGGATGCCCTTCCAGCCGCAACCCATCACTGGGAAACATTCACACACACATTCACACTTTAACAATCGTTCTTACTCAATTCACTTATACCGCATGTCTTTGAACTTGTGGGGAAACCGGAGCAGCCGGAGAAAACCCACGCAATCACGGAAAACTCCCAAACTCCACACAGAAATGCCACCTGCCCCAGCCAAGCCTAGAACCAGCGACCTTCTTGCTGTGAGACAACCATGCTACCCACGGCACCACCGTGACAATTCCTGTTGAATAATTTAACATTAATTTAATCCAATAAAAGGCGTAAGTTAATTTAAGAAGCTTTAAAAGGAATGTGAGTACCATCAATGCATGCAGCAAATGCCATTTAGGAACCCTGAAATATGAAGTGATCATAAAAGTGACATCTGAGCCATATGAATGTCTGTAAAATGCTTTCTTTCACATAATTTGTATTAAAGGGCAAACTTGCAAATTGGTGGAATTATTCTTTAAGAACCTCTTCTTTAAGAATTCCACCAATTTACCCTGTAATGGGCAGAGTCTCTTTGGCGACAGCAGGGTCCTGCTACGACTTTCATAAATGCCTTTTTGCACATTTTAGAGAGGTCCCGGTGGGGGATTCTTCTGTATGTGATGAATTGTATCACATTCCTCAAGGAAAAAGTAGTGTTCAAGAGTACGCTCTACGTTTTCAGACCCTAGCAGCAGCAAGTGGTTGGAATGACACCTCTCTTCTCACTACCTATAGACCTGGAACCCAAACTACAACTACAACTAGCAGCAAATGACGATTCAATGGTGTTGGAATGCTTTATTCAATTATCCGTTCGAGTAGCCAACCGTATGCTTAACTGCCAAACAAACAGATCCCATGCCACTAATGCCATGCCCATCTTTGCACCTACTTATTCCTTGACCGATGAAGCTCCAACGGAGTTCATACAAATAAATAATATACATGTGAAAAATAGTGAAAAAAGATGTAGGATGACTCAGGGTTTGTGCCTGTACTGTGGACTACATGTTTCTGCATGTTCCATAGATTTTCAACCACTTACCACTCTTCCAACTGTTTTCTGCTGGTCACTGTCACAGTCAACGCTCTCATAACTTGTACTGAATTTGCAGAGAACTCTTTGAGACAAAATGTCCACTGGCATGACTCCATTTCAATGTATACTAGAATATCAGTCTCTTTTATTTTCCTGGTCTCATGAACCCTCTAATCTATCGTCTGTGACTCACTGGCTCCAAGAGAGTAAAAAGGTTTGGGAATCTTCTCATCATCTTCAACAGGCAGTGAGAAGACAAAAGCAGCAGGGGGATAACCGAAGATGCCTGCTCCATGCTATCAATCTGGTCAATTAATTTGGCTATCCACCCGAGACATCCGGCTAAACCTCCCTTACAAAAAACTGAACCCAATATACATTCCATAGGTCCATTCCCTATAGTTTGCCAAATTAACCCAGTGACATACGAGATCAAACTACCTCATCACTATCGCATTCACTCGATCAACTTTCCATGTTTCTTTATTGAAACCTCATTACTTACCCACTTTTGCTGTTTCCACAGAACCTGGGTCCATCAACGAATCCCCTCCAGAACTGGAGGAGTCTTCAATATATCAAGTGAAGGAAATCTTGAACCCTCGCCATCGTAATGGTCGATTAGAGTATCTCGTAGACTGACTGGGACCTGAGGACAGGTCATGGGTCGCACGAGATTATATTCTAAATCCACAGATGATTAAAGAATTTAATTCAACACATCCTCAGTTCCTGGCTCCCAGGAGAAGAGAATGACCATCACGCAGCTGCATTTTCAGCCCTCAGGAGCTGGCTTTGGAGAGGGGGGTTCTGTAATGGATAGACCAGGTTCTTCGAAGTACCAGCGTTCTCAAACACCAGCGTTCTAAGGAATAACAGCTGTGGCTCATTCATCACTCCAAATATAAGCAGCACAACATACAACATCGCTACCTCATTGTCTGGTCTACCTTGATGACACTCTGATTTGTTGCCTTACTCCCAGATCTGGATTCTCCTTTTCCTCTCAACACACCGACAAGTCTCTTCAGTAACCTTTGAAAGTTCCGTTGTTTTGCTTATGTTGGGACTTTTGCCTGGATCCTAGTTGTGCCTTCTTTTAGCTCAGTGAGCTTGTGTTTTCTAGACATTACATGTGCTCTGTTTTTACTTCATTTGCATGTCCCATTAATAAATCCCTCCTTGATGGGGTTTTGAGTTCAACCTTTTGTCAGGAAGCTGTCATTTACCATTAATGAACACTAGAAAATCAAATGAAATGTATTTTCACTATGTTTTTCTTCCTGCACATTTATATAAAGGTTGTATCCACTGTGTTACTTTTTAAAGTGGTGTATTATAATACAGCATTTCAGTCTGTGACCAAAAGAACAATGCTGTAATAAAAGCAAGCCATTTTCAAAATACTATTTTTCCAGTAGTAAATTTTACATTTCTTTATTTACTGTGTGTATTAGTCATTTAACTACTTGAAACATTATTGTTTTTTTCAGATTATCAATAATATCAATAAAGATTTACTGTAATTCAAGTGTGTTCATGAAATGAAGGTGGAATACTTTATAAACATTTATGAAATACATTTATGTATAAATCATTTATTCCAATTTATTAGTTAATATATGTTATGTTGATTGTACACCTATATTTTTAAAAGCTGTGTAAAAATTAGATTTTCAATAATACTATAGCATTGTTATTAGAATATCACTCTTTGTTTTTGTGTTATTGTTATTTTACTTAAAACCTACAATACAGGAGCATTGCTAGTGAGCATTTTACAGTTCAAATGTCCCAGTAAAGAAATCAGATGTGGTCCAGTAAAATTTATTTTTACAGATGGTTGTACACGCCTGTTTTTAGCTCAAGCTCTGAACTATTTCATTTCGCTAATGTCTGCTGCTTGGGAAAATAGACAAGTCTGGTTAATCTGTGAAGAGATTTTTTGTAATTTATATTTATCTTCAGCCAATCAAGAAATGCACAAATACTCATATGTGTTCATCTTTGCTTGTTGTTGTGGCCATTTACGCAGTACAGAATAATATTTGGTTGTTATAATAGATTGTATTGTAATATTGTAGATCATTTCCAAATATGTATATTTCTAAGTTTTGATTGGCTGTTGGAACCCGGCAGACTGTGGAGCAGCACAGTCTTTTAACCTGTACCGCTTTTAAGTTAATTTTAAGATAGTCTTTTGAATGTTATACCCTTTTTTTACTTTATTCTTTCAATTAAAAGAACAACAAAAGACAACTCTTTGATCAGCTTTTACTTATTTAAGCGTGTGTCGAGTGCAACAAGAACTCCAGTCCAAAAGGTAGTGAGTCAGCATGGCGACACTCACACTTGTATTGCAAGATATTAGCTAAACTTGACAGACAGGTCTCACAAGATAAAAATCTGAAGGAATTGCTATTTAAAAACAGCTTCACAATTATTTATATTAACAATATTTCTAATATTTAAATGATGTGCACATGCCCCCAGTTTTCTAGTAGTATTAGGTTTAGCCTGCCTATAACCGTTTAAAAGCAATTACATTAATGATTCATGCGTCTGAACCCTAATCTGGACTGTCTGTCAATCAATAATAATACTTAATATATACGCTGTCAATCTATTAAAAAATTAGCCAATGAATCGCACAATTTTTAGAAATTAATCATGATTAATCGCAATGACAAGAGACTTTTTTTTATCTATAAATGTAAAATCTAACAAAGAGACCATTTAAATTTAAATTATGATTGTTTACTAATTTTTTTGTTTAACTTATAAAAAAGGTTTTGTCATAAAAACAACATACCTGCAATAAACCCTCAATATCCTCCAAAATAACTTTTTGCTTCTCTTCTTTGGTGGCTGTTAGTTTGTGGTCTCTTTAGACTCTTGTTTTCCAAGACTCTCTGCCATTAACAACTCGCTTAGTGAAGAAACTTTAGGTCTTTAAACCTTGGATCAATTGCCGTAGCAATCTTCAGCCGTGTGAGATTAGTGCTCTCCTTCCTTGTAGAGAGTCTGAGGTAAAATCAGATTTGAATTTAACTATATGCTGATCGTCCTCTGTTCAGTGGCACAAGGCTATCAATACCAGTTACTTACATTACATCATTCAACACCATATTTATTACTTCAACTTTTTAATATTATTGTATACTACTCTGAACATATTTTTATTTTATGCAGCATACAGTGGACACACGTGCACACACACACATACCCCCCCACCCCCCCAGACACCACCACCCCCCGGACATCCCCCCACAAACACACACGTACTGGGAAAAGTAAAATTTTACCCTTTTTCTCACCACTTATTCTCAGCAGTTAATTATTAAGTCTCAGATGTGGTTTACAAAGTCTGTTGACACCCAATTGATCTTTTATGGTTTTCACAAAGCTACGCTTAGCCAAAAAACCCAAGCATACATGTGTTTATGTGCATCCATATTCACACGGAAGACTCCATGAGTTCTTGCCAGTAATTAAATGCATGTTTGGTTTGCCAGAGGAAGTGTCAGCTCATTGACTGGATATTTCGAACACTCCAGGATACTGAAAGCCCTTGAGAACCAGTGTTCCTTCACTCACACACACAGCATGCTAATACAGTCAGGCTGCAGCCTAAACACTCCACCAATTCAGTAAATACACTTCACAGCGTGCCATGAATGCAAATGTCTGATGAAACCAGCAGTGGATTCACTATTACCATGCATATGTTTACATTTGTGTGGGTTCATAGATCTTTTGAGGTGTTTGTACATGCAAAGTAGAAAATATCGTTGGAAGAGGAGAAATAGACGATCATGGTACTGACATATCAAATCTGGTGATTGAATTTTTTTTTTTTTGTTTGCTTGTCTTTAGACCTTTACACACAGAGTATATTTGATGAGTTTTATTGAGTTTTTAAGTTGATTCTTGTGATTGGTTGTATTCTCTAACCTTAAAGCTTAAATCACCGCTCACAGAGGGTTGTAGGTTGAGTTTTGCATTGAGTAAAGTTGTGAGTTGGCGTGTGGTATGTTGTGAAACCAACAAGCCATCCCTAACAGATGTAGAAAGTCTCAGGAGGAATAATGGCTGATCTCATATCAAGCAATTAAAGAAATAGTGCATCGTGCAAGTACTTCAAAACTCAAGCAACACTCTCCAGATGTTTTGAACAAGCCATGAGTTTTTTATGCTCAAAAAAGAAATTAAATGTGACATTAGTTTTTAATCACTGTATTTAGTTTATTCAAACAATGTCTCAGCTAAATATCAGGTCATTTTTATTCTTTTGTTTTATTGCAGTCTCCATAGCTCCAAGTAAAAGTGTATATCAGCACATATTATTAAAGTTAAATCAAACCATTTTGAACAATATTATGGATTTTACCCATAACATAATTACCCAGTATTATGTTATCCATATATATGACAGGTGAGAATAAATGTTACCACACCTATGCAGACTGAGTCTGATATACTGAAAACTTTTTTAGATCTTGATGGGTATTGAAAAGTCTGTAAAGTATTTTCAGTCTAAATAGCAACTGATCCTGTCTGGAACTTTTCTTTTTTATTTTTACTTGTCTTTGGTCTAGCTCATGGAGAAATCTCATTATTGCAAAGGTTTGATTTAAATGTGTTGAAAGTATTACATTGGAACTAAAGATAAAATACATCATTATACAATTCTTTGTCCTATCTGTGCTGGCTCATTTGTCAACTGTGTCCTATATTAACACACCGAATGTCTTCAATCTGACATGTATTCAAAGTAGCTGCTGTACTGCTGGGCTTTCATATGTAAAGACTAAAAGGCCTACTCATTTCAATGACTATGTTTCTAAAAAGTTTTGCGTACGCAAAATTTTGTGTATTTACGAACTACAAATATCACAATACAGTGGACACTAACTGTAACTAATTTATGTTTACTTTTTAAGCTTTTTGTGTGCATTTGTATATTTGAAATATATTGTCATTTATTATGCAATTTGTCTACACACTTTGTATGATTCTTATTTTGAAAAATGATTTAATTTAAAATGATTGATTTAATCAATGTGAAGTTATATATAAATAGCGCTGACGCAACAGAATGGCATTTTTGAAAAGGAACTTATTGGGTTGAGTACATGGGTTTGATGGAGAACAAGGTGAATCATTTTAGATTGTTAAATCTTATTTGATTGTGTTTGTGGAGTTATTCGTTGTTTGTTGTGTTTGTATCAAAGCTCTTTCGGTGATTTGTCACGGAACGTTTACAAGGATTGGTACGCAATGATTAAAGAATAACAAATCATCAGTCAAAGAGTCACCTTTATTCAAATCCATGATGTTACATGAACTGTTTTCAGAATATTTTATAATGAGAGCCTGGATACAATTATTTATTTTTTTTAAGAAAAAGTTATAGCAGGAAACAACAATTCATGACAATATTTGAATCTTTGAATGTTTTTTAAACTGATGTTAGAAGGTTACGTTTCCCTCGTGTACCTTTGAATTCTCTTACGGCTACAACAGTGCACAGGAGTAAAGTTTAGTGTATTGAATGGGAAGATTACAGTTTTTCACAATTGCTAAGACAGTTTTTTCAATACATTTAACAACTTTCCTAAACTCTTAACACGATTAGCACAACATCAGTCTACGTAGGCGATACAATTAACACTTTTTTTGTTGCTTTGATACAAAACACATACAGTTACCGCAAATTTAAAATGCTTAAATTTCCTTTACACACAAGCTCCACTAACACCAAAACTATTTAATTTTAAAACCAAATTTACAATTGCTTTCACACTGCATGTCATAACAGATAACAATCATCTTCAAAACAGAAATTATACAGGCTAAAGTCAATGTCAACAACTGTTGATGCGAATAAATATTTATTCCCTGAATGGTATGAATTCACTATCAATGACAAACAGCTTATTGCAGTTGGGCAAGTTTACAAATCACAGCTGGTTCCAATCTAGAAATCACACTCAGTTGTTCATGTTTCTCCAATGATCATGTGTTCTAAAAGAGGACTCTTTGAGCTGATCTTGAGTGGAAAAGGAACAATATAGAGCAAAAGAAAGAAAGAAAGAAATAATGTCTGCACGAGGGAGAGGATTGGGGCAAGGGAGAGGAGTGGGACAAGGGAGAGGAGTGGGGCAAGGGAGAGGAGTGGGACAAGGGAGAGGAGTGGGGCAAGGGAGAGGAGTGGGGCAAGGACAAAGGAGAGGGGTTAGCATGCAAGGTGGGGTTCAACGAAGGGCCAGGGCTAGGGTAACAGATCAGATAAGAGCTACAATCATTGACCATGTCATAAACCACGGGTTATCATATAAAGAGGCTGGAGAACGAGTACAGCCAAATCTCAGCCGGGGCACAGTGGCGTCTATTGTCCGTATTTTCAGAAAAACCAACAGGTAAGATATTGCTTCTCCTACAGCAGAGTGTAAATTATTTCACCATTTACTGAATTACAGTTACTATGCCTCCAGGCGCTACAGTAATATGTAACTGTATTTTGTCCCTCTCAGGATTCAATGTTTACCTCCCTCAGGGGGCAGAAAAGGGGTATTGAATGAAGTACAGGAACTTGCCATTGTCAACATGGTGATTGCTGACAATGAAATAAAGCTGAAGGACATTCAGTCTAGAGTTGTAGAGGACAACCTTGTTTTTGGGAATGTTGAAGCAATCAGCATAACATCCATTTCTCGAACTCTAGCTAAACACAGAGTCCGAATGAAACAACTGTATAAAGTTCCTTTTGAAAGGAACAGTGAACGCATCAAAGAACTCCGGCATCAATACGTTCAGGTATGGTTATACAATAAAGTTATTATTGTACTAGTATACAGTGTGTTTTTGCAGTGTTTTGGAGTACATTAGTTAATAGATATACTGTACAGCACAACATTCATATACTGTGTGTAATTACTTTCAGAGAGTCATGGAGTTGGAGGCCAATCATATCCCACATGAAATTGTATACGTTGATGAGGCTGGCTTCAACTTGACGAAAAGGCGTCGCCGTGGGAGAAATATAATAGGCCAAAGAGCCACAGTTAACGTGCCGGGCCAGAGAGGGGCCAACATCACCATGTGTGCTGGAATCTCAAACAATGGTGTTCTCCTGCATAAATGTCAGATTGGCGCTTACAACACCAACCTCCTCCTTCTGTTTTTAGAAGAACTGCACGAAAGACTGGTGCCAGAGGTAGAAGTAGGACAGGTGGGAGACCTCTTGTCAGTATATGTCATCACGTGGGACAATGTGGCGTTCCACCATTCTCGTCAAGTCACAGCTTGGTTTGAAGCCCATCCAAGGATGATGTCCCATTTCCTTGCCCCTTACTCACCTTTCCTCAACCCCATTGAGGAGTTTTTCTCAGCCTGGAGATGGAAGGTTTTTGACCATCGCCCATATGACCAAATGTCCCTCCTGGATGCAATGAGCACTGCATGCCAACACATAACAGCTGAACACTGCCAGGGGTGGATAAGGCACACCAAAAGATTCTTCCCTAGATGCCTTGCCAGAGAAAATATTAGGTGTGATGTGGATGAGAACATGTGGCCAAATGCAGAAGACCGCAGAGAATATTTTTTTTTACAGTAATTATAATTATTTATAAATATTATTTTTGTGTGTATTGCAATATTTTTTTGTGCAAATAAAGTCTGCACAAAAACAATTGGGTGTCTATTATATTACCATTTTTATGTTATATTATTCAGGTAAGGTTATTTTTCTGCAGCAAAAAAAATGCATGCATTTACTAAAACCAACAAAACAAAAATGTTGAGAATGTTCAAATATATGGGCAGAGTAATGCAGTTTCTGTAATGTCAGCTGATTATAGAAATTTGTTGGTCATTGTGTTATGATTGACTAAATGTTGCCTTTGAAAGAGAACATGTGTTAGCATTTGAACAATTATTTGCTTTTTGAAACATATTTGCAGTGTTTTGTTGACATATTCTATTACGTTAGTATATTATTATATTTTGAAAATTAGTTTTGGAGTTTTGTTTACAATGGGGCATTTTGAACATGAAATTAACTGTTTTGCAAACTGTGTGTTTTAACTGAGTAGGTGTGTTAAGAGTTAAGCAAACTTGTTAAATGTATTGAAAAAACTGTCTTAGCAATTGAGAAAAACTGTAATAGATTTTTCAAGCAAAGAACAAAATTTTGTCTTTGAGATTGCTATTTTTAGCAGTCATTGTAAGGTACAAGTCCCACATCTTAAAATGTATTCCCACAAGCAACAATGCAACACAACCTCATACATAATCAAAAGTAACAGTAACTTCTAGTGACAAAAGTAAAAGTTATCATTGGCATGATATTGTATAAAGTTTTTGCTAAAAACTTTTTTGCAAAAGAAAAATGACCTTGGTTCCTTTCAGTTACACAGAAAAATCCTATCAAGCTAAATTCATTGTATTCAATGCGTATTTAGTCCTTCTCTTGGATGAGTTAAAATATCTACTCAGACAGACACATATCTATAATAGACAATTTTTTATTGGGAACTTTGGAAAAAAATATTGTTTTTGCTAAACAAAATTCATAAGATGGGCTTTTGTTGTTTCTTTTCTCAACACATCAAAAACAGGTTTCAGATATTATTCCAAGAGAAGTTTTTCATTCTCTGTTACGACTCCTTTTAAAGAGTGGAGAGTGCAGAGGATACTATAAAGCTCAAAATGCTCGAAAAATCGCTAACAGAATAACGCACACAAACGAATTCCAAATATAAAAAGTTATTATTTTTATATTTATTTTATTAATATTTTATTATTTTATTAATGTAAAAACAAACATTTAACATTAAATAAAGATAAAGACTTGGGTATAGATACACCAAAATAACTAACAAAACCCAGTACAAAAATAAATGAATCAACTACAGTCCCTAACGCACAATGAATGTAAAACTACAACAAAACTTCCCTAAACGTTCAAAAAAATAAATAATTTGTTCAGAGATAAAATTGCCACCCACCCCAACATTAACCAAACAATACACAAATAATTAGGTAAGAAAGAAAACGTCAAATTACAAAACAACACAAATCTTACTCAAATTGGTAATGAATCCAACATTAATGTGAGGGTGTTTGCTGATGAAGCTGGAACCCAGAGACAAGCAGAACTCTTCAAATTGATGAACTCCCAAAACATTTACATATGGTTTAGGTTGAGTTTCCCCTGATAACTCTGTTAAACTCAATAGTGCTCTCTTAAAAAAAAAGAGTAAATCGGGAATGTGGCATGGATGTGGCAATCCCCAATTTTTGTCTAATGTAAGATGGAGATATTGGCAAAACTCCTTGATTTTTATCTATGAATAATCAGGTAAGTGGTGGGATGATAGATGCATTCTCATGTAATCAATGGTATGGCATGAAAATTAAGGGACCACATTTCACCATCTCAAAATCAGTTCTCAGATCTTATGGCAACCAGTATCTATATTTTAAAGGTCCAGTATTTTTGGTACTGTCAACACAGCATCAAGCACAATATACAGTGCTTGTGTTTTTTATAAGAAGGGTTTTGCGCTCACATGTTTCAACAAGAAAAGTTAGCTACGTCTATATAGCATTAGCAAATCAGCAGCCTCCAAGGCAGTAAACAGTCTTATCAGGTACACACTCCCAATCATCCTTGAGCCTCATTAATGCACAGAAGAAAGTTGACCTCTCTTTTAACCAAGCTATGTTGCGAGATACCCAGGTGAAGATTGGCTTGTTTACGATAAGCCCCTTGGCACAAAATCCATTATTATCTCTTACTAGTTGCTGGCAGACTCCAAGGTCAACTCTAGACAAGGAAATCAACAGAGGCTCAATCTGGCTTGGAACAAATTTGGTGCAGATGAAGCTCTTGTGATCACAGCAAGGTCAAGTATTACTTAAGCGAGCAAGTGTGCTGTTGCATTCTGGGTAGAAGTGTAAGCATGCAGACAAGGAATTATTTCTTAGGAATATATACTATTATGTGAGGACTTTGGGCAGAAGAGCAACAGAGCACATTCTATGCCGTGTGCTAAAGCAATACGTCACAGTTGTAAAATACACATGACCCAAATACTTAAAATCAAATTCTAGACAGAATGTTTAATGTAATGGATATTGATGTTACTTTTGAAGGCATGTTTAAAAAAATACTTATTTTAATATTTTAAACATTACTTATAGTATATATATTTATTCTATCTAGGAAGACTACAACTTTTTAAAATTAGTATGTGAACTGAGAAATCAATGTTGACTTTAGAGAGCGTGTAATACTATTGCGTAAAAAGAACTAAAACTAGTAAATGCTACCAGTCTAACAAAAAAAAAAAGTTTAAACTTTTTTTTAAAAAACACTTACGGACACAAAGTAAACTTTTGTACTGACACAAAGGCAGTGTTTTGAGAATTTGTGGTTTTGACAAACTTGCAAAACTCCTGTGTAAAAAAGTAACTACTAATATATTGTATAAAATCTTTCATTCTATAAAATTCTCTAAAATCACATTTTACCATTGAATGGTAAAATATGGTGTGCTTAACCATACATAAGGCCAGTTAAGTGATCCATAGCAATAGCACTCAAAAGCTCTGTCAATGCTTTGGACATGCTTGCTGAAGAGAGAGAAGGGGTAATTGCTGTGTGTCTTGCTGGGTCTATGTACATGGTAACCTTGATTAGTCTACAGGTCACTGGAGAGATTCTGTCTGGTCATTTGACGCTGATTACTGGAGAGAAGAGCCAATGATTGCATTACAGAGCCCAGTGTTCTCACTCTAGCTTTAGCAAGCTACAAACTTAAAGGGTCTGTTAAGGTATTTAGCTCCTTAAGCAATTTAAAATTACTTGACTCCATTTTAAGGGGTTGGTGGTCTTAGAATTTAATGTGTTTTTCTTTTGCAAAAGGGTTCTTATCAGAATAGCAGCAGTAAAACTATGGACTTCAGTTTGAAAACTCACATAAATAATAAAAGAAAAGCAAAAACAATCAAGACAGACATGTATTTTTTGACAGTGCAATCCAAATTATTTCATGGATTCACTGTTGATTGTATATTCTTTTGAAACCCCTTGAGAGGACAGGGGTCACATTTCAGAAAAAAAATATGATAACCCCCCTTGAGGTCTCTCGTTGACTCATTTTCCTAGAAGGGTAGCGGGGGGGGGGGGGGGGGATGGGCAATGGGTACCAACCTTTCACATTTCTGATGTTCAGTAACTTTTTATTGATGCTATGCACACTTTTATAAATCAAACCCATAAACGATTTTAATTTCAGCTTATTCTGGTCTAAGGTTACAGTCTAAAGGAGACATATAATTAAGATACTTCTTTTTAAATTCATTCCAGAATTTTACAGCAATTAGTGAGAAGCAAGCTAGGCTGTGAAGTATTTAACTCGAGGCATAAAAATAGATTTTAAAAGATATGTTGTGTATAAACCAAATAAAAATATTCATAAATAAGTCTATAAACTTTTGCTTGATCCAACTATGAGTTATAATAAATGACTTGCACATATACTGAAAGCAACCATCTACACAATGTATCTCTCCTCCTCTGTTCAAAGAGCAAGCAACTTAATAACTTGTTTACACCAAGTAGCCAGGCATTTGTCATGTTGAATACTTCAGAAAGCTAAAAGTAGTCCAAACGTTTTACTAAGTCAAGCGCTGACTTACTAAAAGTAGTTTTACTAGGTGTGTCTGTGGCTATGAATCAATAAAACATATATAAACCATAAATCACTCGACCTTGTTATGAATTATTCCCAGCCAAGTTAACAACATTATATTAAATATCTTGCCCATGCCACATTAAATATGATACACCCCTGTCAGACTTGGACCATGTCTGATCTACTTTTTGCCAGTGCTGGATAAATGCCAGTTGTGCCATAGAAATGCAAGATATTGCATAAATAACCCTGAAAACATATGGATACTCTAATTTATTTTCATAAAATATCTGAAACAGTTTTTCTGGATGTAAAACCTCAAGTTTACCTTGATGTTTTCCAATTCTTGAAACCACTGCTATTTAAAATTGTCAAAATGTAATCAAAAGATAGTTAAACTTGGAAAAATGTAGTCTATTAACATAAACAACAACAACGCAATTACTTATCTCTGTTCAAAAAGCAAGCAATTGAACAATCTCACAACCTGAAATTGAACATATTTTTAGACATGTGTTTGTCATGTTGATTGCTTCTGAAAGCTAATGATAGACTGCCTCTCGTGAATGAGATTATTGGCAGTTCTGGGATTTAATCTGAGAATATGTGGAGGGGGGAAATGAGGTGAAGTTGGGTATCACTAACATAATCAAAATGAGTAAAAGTGTTAAGCTGGCAGCCAAGCAAACAAGCTGTAAAAGAACCTTTAAACGAATTGCATAATTAAATTCAAAAGGGAGACCTTTATGGTGAACAGTAAAAAAAAAGAAGATTTTCTAGGGGTAATTGTGCAACAAGCCTATATGCTGACAGGTTTTAGATTAAACTTTTCATATCACTATACTGCTAGATGACGGCAGCTCCTGGGGAAGATACATTAAAGGAGATAGATCTGACAAATGAAGTTATCATACATCTCACTCTTTCAACCAGTTTGAAAACTTTATAGAATGTCTTTCTTCTTGTGAACACAAAATTATGTATTTGGTTCAGGGCTTTCAAAGTTATACGAAAGATATACGTGAAAGACATTTTAAAGGGGTCAACTTGAAGTATTGATAATAATTGATTTATTTCAGCCTTTTTGTCTTCTATCTGCTGAGTTAAACTGACATGCAGCTGAAAATACATCTAAACCTTTAGAAACATCTTTTTAGGGTGTTTATCTCAACAAACAAATTATAATGCTCTGTTGTACAAAAATAAATGCACAGCATGTAGAGGCTATGCTTCTTTAAGTTTCACCACTTTCTCTTCAGCAACACATGTTTACATTCAGGCTGAGAGGTTTAAGGGCTGAGTGTACATTTATTAGTCATTATCTGGCTAACGAAGAGAGTATCTCAGCTTATTAAACTTTATCAAATGATAATATTGTTCATACATTTTTCCTATTAAAGAATTTGAAAACAACTACTGACTATAAAGCATTGCTTCTTTAAGGAATAAAGAACATATGTTCATTAGAAACTATGTTCAGTATTTTGTCTGTTTTAATATAACCAATTTAATATAAGCCAATAATTGTAAATCTCCTTGTTGATTAGAGTATTATACTAAGAACATTGGTATAATAAGGGTATTTATATTATAGAGTATTATGATAAGGGTTTTAGTATAATAGAGTAATATAGAGTATTGCTGTATTATGATAATGATTATTAAAATATTCCTTAAAGATGCATTTACAAATGTAAATAATCCCAAGTTACTCCATGAAAATATGTGATTAAACACAATAAAGTATATGAATTGAGAGCTTTGATTTTGAAGAATGCTGAAAAAAACATTAGTCGTTGACCTACATCTTTCTGTTTCTATATTTAAGCTTTTTCCAAGCATTTTCTGCTCTGTTCGCAGACAAATACGTTGTTATAACACAGACACAAGAGGAGAGAGGGAATATAAAATGCAGTTTACTTGACACAGGTGCAGGTGGTTTGATCTAGTACGTGGATATAGACATAGATATTAATGTTATTCCAGCAGACGTGGAGAACAGCTGAGAGGATAGACTCAAGAGAGATCTAAGCATGGCATTGATTGCTGACTACCTAAGAAACTTTTCATTATTCTCAAACTGAGTTTGCCAGACGCTGCAAATATTTGTGTACGAACTGATCTGCCTTCAAGACCATGTCATTGTGGCATAGAGAATTTAAGCACCATGAGATTGCTTCAAGACCAATTTCTGTCTGTCATGTGGAGATGTTAAAAGATGGTGGCAGAGAAGACCAGTGCAGTGATCTTTTGTGTGTCAGGTGCTGAAATAAAAAAGAGGCATGACAAAAGACTTGTGCTCATTATTTATAAAACAGTATGTATGTATAGTTAACATTGTAGTGTGAAATCTGTAAGCTAATATTTTGAGCTTTTATGATGCTTTTATATCCCTCAAAATGGCAATATAAGAAATTACACATCTTTTACATTTTAACATTTGCTTGTTTTATGTTCAGTGTTTAATTTAAATTTCCCTGATTTCTGTTGATAGATGTCTTTGTACAGCACATTTTTTTTGTTTATTGATTTTCTTTGCATGTAAGGTATAACACGTAACAGTTTGCATCCAGTTGGATGCCTGTTTTTCTGTACTCTTCTGTGGACCGTAACATCAAATAGTCTTACCATGAATTCTTTGCTTCCATTTCACTGTATCGATATCCAAGGGTCTAACTTAGTTTGAGAAGGGGGAGAAAAAAATTGGTTGACAAATGTTAATTTTGAACAGCTTATACTGCATTTATATTATATTTGTTTTAGTATTCAACCCACCCTCATCACATCTTTATTTTGCAAATACAATATATATCGCTGCAAGATGATTGTAAAAGATTGTTAGCAGATGGAGTAGGAAAACTTGTAAAAGAGAGTGTGCCATCACCACAGTTCAGTCAATTCAAGTTAGAATTTGGTGGGTAAAGAATTGCTTTGAGAGACACCATTGACTGTATTTGCTAATGATATAAGCCTACATAAACAATACACAAAAAAATATTTTTCATAATTTCATCAAAATTATTTTCTTAGTAAACCAGAAGGTAAACAAAAATGTGTGAACTGCATTTGGTATCGTTAGAGTGAAACTACAGTAGAGTATGTTTAATTTAGTAATATGTTTGTGGCTCTAACTTTGCAGATACTCTTATGATGATCTATTCACAGTAACTTGTTAACATAATTGATGTATATTTCATCAAAAACTTTCTATGTTAGGAAGATTAAAAACCCTTTTTTTCTTAAGAGTAATATAATCTTAATTTTCACAATTGAGTTGGGCATTCCCAGTTGGAATTATTCACCTGTCCTTATCTCAAATTTCAAATAACACACTGACACTCTGTTCCAAAAGTTGTGCTAATACACCTGCAAGCGGTTAGCCAACTGCTATGAAACATCAAATGAAGAGGAAAACTTTATAGTTACATAATGTTTAAACATCACATACCTGAGATTCTGCCTGCAGCAAGGAACACTTGGACTTTTTAACTTTGCTGACTACTTTCTGTACGTTTGCTAGTAGTTTGGGCTACTCTTATAGTGTTAGTGTACTTTCTGTTATCTCATTTCCTCCAGGGAGTAAATCACAATTTTACTGCAAAATAAATATAGATCTTTAAGAGAGAGGATAATCTTGGCAGTAAGCTTTTGTATTTTTTTCCTCCCTGGTAGGAAATCTCTGCCTCCCTAGAGATGAAGAATTTAAGTTTGGTTTAATGAACTTATTTTACAAACACTTTGATTTCATTGTTGGTGCTCGGCACAATTATAAACAAATGTCAACTTTTTATTTAATGTTTAACATTCACGTTTTCATTCACATTCACGAAAGGGAAAACAATATTTTCACTTTTTTCTTCCTATAATAAGATATCTTTAAATCTTAATCTTGAAATAATATTAAGTCTTTAATAAGTATTCAAACATCTTCAAATGTAAAATATAAAAACCCCTTGATTTTGTTTTTACTAACTAATTAGTGAGTAAATTATTTTGACATTTTCATTCATTCACTAAATTAATCAAACTGTCCAAACATCTTCACAATTAAACTATAAAGCTCCTTAATATGTTTTTGATTCACTAAATAGTGAGTAAATTATTTGGACATTTTCATTCATTTAGTGAATTAGCACTTTGATTCCTTTTAATCAGCAAACATTTTTCTTGATTACTTATTAGGAATACCATCTGCCAGGCTCAAAATAAAATAGCATTTTTTGTATTAAACTCCTTCTTTTCCTTAAAAAAGCACAGGAGTGAGACTTACACAGACAGGAATGGAGAGCTTGAGTGATTTTCTAAAAGGTGTTTGGATGGTTGTTGATGAACAGATTGTGCTGTACAGATGATTAAAATAAGATGTCTGTTTAGGTAAAACTTAGATTCCGAAGCTTTGAAATGAGTTCATTTTTTAGCACCATTACTGCATTGATTCTCAAAATGTCTAAGATAGTATTATCTTTGGCAGAATTGTGAAACTTGATAGCTTTGCTGGTTAAATGGTAACAGGGGGCATCTAGAAGTATTTTATATATTTTTTTTGTATTTCAAAAAATCAAAACATGCTTCAGGTGAAGTCATGACTTAAGTATATCCTCAAGAAAAAATGCAATCCGACTCTGAAAAGTGAATGCAACTGTGTGATGGACTTATGACCGGTTCTGATAAGGTGTGCAACCTTATATTCAATGTGAGGTCCTGTCATCTGCAAATACTCTTAAACAACCATTTTTGGACTAGATAAACTGTTTGTTATAAGTTTTTTCTGCATGTTTTTATCGATAAATGTTTATTCATTACACTAGGATTGTGGGAGTATTACTTATAATATAAAATGTTTTGCACAATATTATAAGCATTAAACCCTGCAGAAAGAAAGAACTTTCTAAAAAAGGATGATATATTTATCTATTTAGAAAAATAACAAATACTGCTCTTTACTGTGGCCCAATCTGTCCAAAATACATTTCCTTAAAACAATATACATACATCAAGCAAATTTCTGATGGGTTGTTTTTTCTAAATTGAGTTAAGTGGAAAGGCCCCCCTCACGTTCACAGTGTACAGTTTTCAATGCCTCTAAATCTTGTTGAGGCATGGGCATGCACACGTACAGGAAAAAAGCCCAGTCAGTTGCATCTTAGTAAACACAGTATAAACCCTTGATCCGCTTGAGCCTTGTTGTGATTCTTTGTGCTCATCTGGGGCTGAAATCCTCAGATATGAGGGGAACGTGATCCAGCTTAACGTTCTGAGAAGCTTCCTCTGGTTAAGAAACAATTTGAATTGCAGTTTACCGCAATTAAGCATTTTCGAAGCATTTATTATAAAAGCATTTACTACTAAAAATACACAATTGCAAATTTACATTTTGGCCAGTAATTTTGATAAACACTTAGATTTATGTAGAGTAGTTTCACAAATGTGTACAAAAAAAGCCTTGGTTGCACAAGAAGAATTTGTGTGTGTATAAACACATATCTAACAATGTTATGTGCAGTGGAAAAGCACAGGCGACCCAAATGCAAGTGAAAAACCTTTAATAATCAAATCCAAAAACAAGCGCTGGCACGAGAACCTGGGTAAAACCAGTTCAACTCAGGATTGGAGACAAACTCCTGTCCACAGGACCAAGGAAAACAGCAAGGCACCCTCTTGTTCAGTCCATACGGGTAGCCTCCGGAAGCAACCACCGACACGAATGGAAAAAAAAAACTAAAAGTAAAACGCTGGAGACCGGTCAGGCAGATCCGAGCCGACTCGGCTAGTCAGACTGGAAGGCAAGGATTACAGCTAAGAATTCAGTCCAAACGAATCGTGCATCAGCTATGGTTTGAGAGGCTATAATCGTCAGACACAGATAAGTCAGAAGAGAGAGACTAAGAAGGAAGGGTAAACAGTGCGCAATGGAAACCGGTGCGTACTAATGAGTCAGGCAGGTGCTCTGAATGAGGGAAGAGGGGGGGAAGGAACTGAAATGAAATCAACCATTCTCAGACAAAGACTAACAAGCGAGCTGTCTGAGAGAGGGTAACGGAAATGATCAAAAACCAGAAAAAAATGTCTTTCTTTTTTTTTTACTGTTGATTTTCAGGGAAATAGATGGCTCTGATCATTTAAAAAGGGGGAAATGAAGTATAACTGGATGAAGCTCTTAGCGCTAAATGAGTACTCTGCATACAAACAACAAATTCTGTGCTTTCAAAATATTTTGTACATGTATGCTTGGACAGGACAGAAGACCTTTATCTAGTACTACATTCAGAATTTGTACAAGCTATGTGAGTACAGTTAGTTTGTTGGCTCTGTAGATAGTAGACTTGTGAAGGTCTGTGAAAATTTTTAGATGAGGGTCAGATTTGCACATTGCTGGTTGCAAAGATGTTGCATGCACCCAGTAATCAACATGAGCATACATATGTCCAAGTTTTGTCTTGTACATATATTTGTTAGTGTTGTAGAAGCAATGTCTTTGTATTGATCAATATTCTATTGATAACAATGTTAACTACCTGCTAACCAGAACACACCACAGATGTAATTGTAACTAATGATATTTACTTGTTTACATTTACTAAAGTACAATTTTAGTGTAACTAGTACTTTTGAGCGTGTACGTATACTTTTATTCATATTTATTTTGTGTGTGACATATCTTTACTTTTACTTTGTTACATCTTAGCTTTGTTGCCCTGTTACTAAAATCATGAAAATAAATAAATATTTTTAAACATAGCTCAATATCAAAAATGTGTATTTTTTTCAACAACAACTTGAAGAGGCTAATGCATGAGAGCTACTTGCGTCAACGGTGGAAAATAACCCATGGCCCCATGTTTAAAGTTTATTTAAAGTTAAATATACAAAGAAAAGCTGCTTTGTAATGCAGTGCACCAAAGTGATGAAGAGCAAGGCATTCACGAAGTGACAAACATAACATATTTGTATCATATAAATGTTTACTATAGTCACAACGACTGCCTTGGTTGTGATGTCAAAATGTAAACTGTAAACAAAATGTAAACTGTCAATCCTTTTGGCTTAAGTTGTCTGAAAAAGCTTAAATGTGCATTATAATCTTACATATAAATATAGGTCGCACAAAATGCAAAATCCGAATGTTTGATTATGAATTTGGTATATTTAGAAGCCACACAGCTTGATGGATTGTCGTAGCATCACTGCTACCAAAGTCAGGTAACTTGTGGAGTAATACATAATGAACATACATCCTGTGAGTAATACACACTGTGGCTAGACATCCTGCAAAACTGGTAACTGATTACATAAAATCTAATACGTTCTAGTTAGTTTCAGTTTTTCGTAATAATTATTGTTTAATATTAAATGTCTCTTTATACAAATTGACATATTCAGTACAGCACAGCAAATCTGACTGTGATAGTTTTAGCCAGAGTTAACACTAAGTTAACACTGACGAGTGTGTTAAATCAACTCTCATGGTTTTACCGTAGTGTTTGCCATTTAACATGGCAAAAATGTGTTTATGTTATGCCCAACTGTTAATGTTAATTCACTTTATGCTCCATATTCATGTTTAGCCTTGGGTTGTTGCCATGTTAAATAAGTATGCATTCATTGCGTATTATTGCAATAAAAAGTCAAGGCCTCATGATAAATGTAGTTTTTTCCTCTTCTCTTACATTATCTTTCTATTTCTTCTCTTATGTCTTCCATTCTATCTTACTTACTTTCTTTCTTTCTTCTTCTTCTATTTGTTGTGATCAGGAGATGCGCCAAACCCTCTTCTTATATTTGTTTATAATTTTTTTCAGGATTTGTGCCTTCTGTTCTACTGAGCTTACAAGCCAATCAAGTGAAGTGACGATTATGATAATTTGTCCTTCTGAAGAGACGTTTAATTAGTCACCATCATTTTGTTGTGACCTAAAGCAATATTTTTTAATCACTGCTGATGAAGGACTGACTTGACTCACAGCCACAAATCATGTCATAAACGCCTCTTTTTAAATGTCAAACTATTTTTATATCGTTTTATATGGTATTTGCTTAAGCATTTTCAAATTGTACGAGTTTAGGAGAATTCAATGTTTAATGAAAATCTATTTTAAGATAACTTAATTTAAATTTCTTGTTTGCTTTTTTCCCACTGCTTACAGGATGTACAAACAACTGATTAGCATTTCTCAATTATGTTGGGTTTCAATCATTATGTTTTCTTTTAAGTTAGGGTAGTAAATTAATTGAAAAAGAACAGAAGGAAAACAAGTGTTTTATTAATTCACCTTCATTCAAAACTAAGTTACATTCAACTGGAGTCCAATGAATGTGATCTAAAAAAGAAACTAAATTTATTATGACTTGAATTAAAAAGTGACACATATTTCTCTCCAATCAAGTCACCTGGTATTTATTTCTTTATTGTTTATTTTTATGATTGAAATCAGATATGAAAGGTTGAATGATTAGACACATTTCTGTAAACAATGTCAACTTTTGAAACTGTTTAATCCCAGTAATTGGTTAAACATTTTTTAAATCTTTCATTGCATGAAAGAATAATGGTGCCTGATCATAAGTGACAGCAAGAGATGGTTTAATGGTGATGGAAAGGCTATATGAGGACAGGAAAAACAGTAACAACAAGATTTACAAGAGAGAGCAGTATAGTCTCCCTCGTTTTCTTGTGAACAGACATTGCTCAAGACTAGGAACAGAATGTGTTTTTTAATTGCAGAATTGAGCATTTGTTGCATTATTCCCAAAGGCACAATGAAGCTTTTATATCTGTGTAATAAAATATAAGTCGCTGATGTGTGCTAGAGTTTATCCAGCTTCTATCTGGAGGGTGTGATTTTTGTTCATGCTCACAACATCTGCATAATGGTATAATAAATAAATAAACATAAAAACACAAATAGATCCAGCCATTCTTCCGTATTATGCGTCAATCCATCAGCTCTTCAGCTTAGCAGCATTGTTTTATGGTTGGAAAAGTAAATAAATAAACAAATATGTTGTTTTTACTGCCAATTTATTTTTAATGAACTATTTATAAAACCCATCACTTTTCAATACAGTTTTTGTTGTTTGTTTCATATATTCATAATGCATGTTTTTTTTTTTAATGGTGGTTTTAAGTGTTCTGTGTTCAGTCTTCAGTTAATTCAGGTGTTTTGGACATTTTACAGTATGTTTTGTTTCTTGTGAGTTATATGAATAAAGAGAGGCTTAGGATTAGTGTTTGGCTATCATTGGCTGTTGTGCAATTCAGTTCTGCCTTTATACATCTTAACAGGGTAAAGCAATCTGCTTAGCTGACAATTTAATACCATCACACTATGTCCATGATACAATATATATCCCAAAAATGTATACATATAAGCAGTGCTAAATCTGACCAAGCATGAGGTTGATCCTGGAACACAGAGAGGGTGCTGTTCCAGCAAGGTTAGAACAGAAAAGGTTCTGAAGTGGACTTGTTTCAACACTAAGCATGATCGATAAAGCTTCAGAACACAGTATGGCCTTTAAAAAAACACTGTTTTTTTCACATGAATAAATGTGCTGATGAAATAGACGTTGTTCAAAACAAGTTTCATCCTTATTTTCTTTAGATTTTCTGGTTCTTTTATATGAGGAAATAGGTTAAAGTGCCATTAGAGAAAAATAAACAAAACAAGACAGCATGTTATTGAGAACAGTAAAAATTCTTGAAATATGCTCAGTGGTTTTAGCCTCAATACTTTAGTTTGGTGTGATGTAAAACAGAGCAGGACTATACTTCTGGTTCTTAACTTTGGATGATTTTAAGGGTAAAAGTGTGGGCCTGGAAGGATCCTGAGACTAATATTTTGAGATTATCTGGTTAAATATTTAAAAGCAATTTATTATCAAATACATATACTTTTCCTTACTCTGCAATAATGTGTGCTTCTCTTGTAACTGTCATGTTTGTAACTCTGAGCGTGCACTGCCAGAATCAGAGGGGCACGTGATAAAACCTACTTTCTAGGTTAGCGGAAACAGATTTTCATTCCGGCAAAGCAGTGTACACATCCAATTTAATAGATAAAATCGGTTTTTCATCCAGGTGTATTTTGAATGATAGAAGGGTCTCAAATCATAAACAATATTCGCCAGTGTCAACTATAGAGGTATCGGAGCAAAGCTTCAGCTTGCTCAAGCTCAAGTTAAGACTTGTATATAAGATATTTTATCTCCATGTATTAATATCCATGCAGCTTGTTGAAAGAAACTGAAGTCTTTAAGCAAAATTAGCATTTAATATGAAACCGTAAAAAGGTAAAAGTAAGCTTTATTACAATGTAATAATTAGGACGGTCCAGATAACAATCGAATATAAACTGTTGCAACTCTTCTTCAACTTGTATTAGACCTCAAACTTGTAATGGTGCGCTGAAGCTACAGCAAAAAAAAAATAAAAACAAAAACGTTTTAGACTAATGTGAAGCTAAGAATGCTAGGTTCCGGGTGATTTATTTTAAGCTGTGTTATAATCATACACAAGCAAATAAACCTTTTGTAGACCAACTGCAATTGTTTCCACCACCCCTCTAAACCACATAAAAATAATTTCCCTTGGCATACCTAAGTTTTTGACATTGATTTAATGTTGTAGCTAGTAAATAACTCTTTCTAAGTGTTAGTAAATTCTTCTTCTTGAGAAACTATGTTTCTCCTTGTTCTTTTACCACATGTTTTATGTCAATTAAATAGCAATAAATTAATTAAAATAGTTAAACATTGATTTTGAATCAGGTTCTGTCAATTAAAAAAAATCTTCTTCTATTTTTTAACTGTAGCACCTATGAAGTTTTGAGACAGCTTGTATTTTGTGAGATCTGTAATATCTTTTTTCTAATCCACATTTGAAAATCAGTACCCCTTAATATAAAAAGCACTCTCCACAGTATTTGACAGATATAACAAATCCCAAGAGTCATTCTATAAAGACTTAAGAAGTCAGCATTGTTCTTTCAGCTCAATTCTCATTTGTTTTTTTTTCTTTTGACACCATGCCATACAACTAATCCCCCTAACAACTCACACACTGTCACACAGCAGCAAACGACTTTTAGAGAGTATTGAATTTATTAATCCAAAATAGACAAAAGCCAGTCCTTGGTTTATGTAAAAAAAACAAAAAACTAAACAAGAAACGCTTTCTTCCGCTACCTCTTTCCTCTAAACCCCAGTCGTGATCTGGCATGCTCCCATGACTCATTGACTGTGCATTGTGACATTAGTATGTTTATTCATTTCGTTTGTTTTATGCTAATAGTGTTTGCTGAAATTTTCACTCATTGTCCTTATTAAGACTTCTTATGCAAACCTTTCTGAAAAGTATGCAAAGCAGACTTTGTCAAAGGTGCTGAAATATTAATCTCAGCCTCAAGTTATGTCAGCTAACGTGTTGCACCCTTGAGGGATCATTGTCACCTGATGTCACTCCTTGTTTTTCTGAAAAAAAAAAAAAAAAAAACACATAACATGTTCTTGGTTCTCGACCGGAAAAAGGTGGCCTGCCCTCTCCAGGTCAGTGGAGTGCTCCTGCCTCAGGTGGAGGAGTTCAAGTATCTCGGGGTCCTGTTCACGAGTGAGGGGAGGATGGAGCGCGAGATCGACAGGCGGATCGGTGCAGCATCTGCAGTGATGCGGTTGCTGTATCGGTCTGTTGTGGTGAAAAGGGAGCTGAGCCGAAAGGCGAAGCTCTCGATTTACCGGTCGATCTACGTCCCTACTCTCACCTATGGTCATGAGCTCTGGGTCATGACCGAAAGGACAAGATCCCGGATACAAGCGGCCGAAATGAGCTTCCTCCGCCGGGTGGCTGGGCGCTCCCTTAGAGATAGGGTGAGAAGCTCCGTCACCCGGGGGGAGCTCGGAGTAGAGCCTCTGCTCCTCCACATCGAGAGGAGTCAGCTGAGGTGGCTTGGGCATCTGTTCCGGATGCCTCCTGGACGCCTCCCAGGGGAGGTGTTCCGGGCATGTCCCACTGGGAGGAGGCCCCGGGGAAGACCCAGGACGCGCTGGAGGGACTATGTCTCCCAGCTGGCCTGGGAACGCCTCGGGATCCCTCCCGGGGAGTTGGAAGAAGTGTCTGTGGAGAGGGAAGTCTGGGCATCCCTGCTTAGACTGCTGCCCCCGCGACCCGGCCCCGGATAAGCGGGAGAAGATGGATGGATGGATGTTCTTGGTTGATAAAGAGAAAAAAGTGTTTCTAACCTGCAATCTGGAATGTGTTATACATTGAAACTGTGTGCATAAGACATTAGAGTAAAAAAATGTATAAAAATATATTTATATATATGTATTTTTTCACATGAATAAATGTGCTTATGACAAAGAAGTTGTTCAAAACAAGTTTCATCCTTATTTTCTTTAGACTTTCTGTTCTGTGATATGAGGAAATAGGTTAAAGTGCCATTAGAGAAAATTCAACAATAGAAGACAGCAGCCTGCTTTCAGCACGTTATTGAGAACAGTAAAAATTCTTGAAATATGCTCAGTGGCCTCAATTCTTTAGTTTGTTGTGATGTAAAGCAGAGCAGGACTACACTTCTGGTTCTTAATTTTGGAGCATTTTAAGGGTAAAAGTGTGAGCCTGAAAGGATCCTGAGACTGATATTTTGAGAATTATCTGGTTAAATGTTTAAAAGCAATTTATTATCAAATACATATGCTTTTCCTAACTCTGCAATAAGGTGTGCTTCTCTTGTAGCTTCCAGCAAACTTTCAAGTTTGTAACTCTGAGCGTGCACTGCCAGAATCAGAGGCAGTGCCACAATCTTTATTGCCTAGGTTTTTTTTGCCTAGGTCGAGAGAGCTGAACTACTTTCTACTTAAGCAGAAACAGATTTTCATTCAGGCAAAGTGGTGTAAACTACACATCTAATTTAATAGATAAAATCGATTTATCATTCAGGTATATTTTGAATGATAGTAGGGTCTCGAATCGTAACAATATTTGCCAGGTTCAAGTATAGAGGTATCGGAGCAAAGGTAAGAAAGCCGACATGTGTATATATATATATATATATATATATATATATATATATATATATATATATATATATATATATATATATATATATATATATATATATATATATACACACACATACTGTTAGGGGTTGTCTGAGAACATTGCTAATTTTCGAGTCTCTTTTGCCTCCCCATCTTCCCTCATGCAGACCAACTGCGAGGCTCGTTAGGGCGCACCGGTTCCCGGTGTGCACTGATTAGCCTTCCTTCTTAGTCTCCCTCTTCTGTCTCATCTGTGTCAGACGATTGTTGCGCTTCCACGCTCTTACCTTGAGTCTTGCCTCCTAGTTTGCCGAACCTGTCAAGTCAAGGCGAGTCGGGGTGAATCTGTCTGGCCGGTCCTCGACGTCTTGTGTTTTGTTTTTTTCTCTTTTTTTTATGGTGGTTGCTCGCTGCGGCTACCCTACAGACTAACGTGAGCCCTTCCCTACTCCCGCTGTTTTCTGTGTTCTGTGGACAGGAGCCTGGCTCCATCCTGAGTTGAACTGTTACGTGGCTCTCGTGCCAGCGCTTTTTGAATTCTGTTATTAAAGACTCTCAGTTGCTTGCAGTTGGGTCCGTCTGTGCTTTCCACTGCACCTAACACATACACTGACGGGGGTAGTCTGACATGACGTGGCTGCCATTCCGGGCCTACGACCACCTGACCACCACCAAACACATCCAAAATATCTCATTGAGTTTGAGATTATACATTTTTTCCGAAAAGTTTTTGAAAGCTTTTTCAAGAAGAACTTTTCGAGTGCTTTTTGAAAACACTACATTTGTACAGGTCACCGGATAAAGTTCTAAAGTCAGAGTAAACCCGTATCAAACTTAAAAATTCCTTCATTTTAGTTATAATGAACACATAATTGCCTCATTTTGCTTGATAAGTGTTCAGAAATATCCGTTGAGGTTATGGTCTCTGAAGGGTGCAGCCAGTGGAAGGCTGCAGTGTTTTCTGCATGTAAATGAGATTTTAGCATAATGTGTAGTTCTGGTTGTATGCTAATATATTTAATTTGCTGTCAGCCTCTGAATGTCTGTGCATTATACTAAAAAGCAATTTTCACTTCATGACAGATTCTTATGCGTGCAATTTAATAGGGAAACCTACATTATTTGACCTGTCAGATGCAGTATGATTAAAATTAATGACAGACTTGTTTTCTTGTATTGTCTCAAACACTTTATGCACTTCAGTGTCAACTGAAAAATGTTAAAGACCAAAAGCCAACATCTTATAATATGATTTTTTTTTACATTTAAGGGAAATTCTTTTTTGCTCAAACAAATGCAATGTTACAGATGCTACAACATTCCCAATATAGATTTATTTCACATCCTTATTATCGCAAAGCAATATTTTGTCTAGATGAGTTTTAATTAATTACTCAAAGTAATCAATCTACTACTAAAAGCAGGGAGTAAAACAGATGTTTTAATTGTTATGTAGCAGAGGTTAACACTTAACACAGTAAAATAATAATACTTATAAATGGTGGACTAAAACTCAGGTTATGTTCCAAAATATTTATTTTTTAAGTTTGGTTCTGCCATATCGGCTTGGTTTTTCGCAATTAGAATAATCAGTAAAAGCTGGCTCTTTAAAGGGACATAAAGGAGCAGCTGGATGACACGCTCTCACGTTGACCTCACGAATGGAAACCGCAACAAAGAACAATGTGATAAAGAGAAGAAATCATGAAAGAAAAAGATGTCTCTTGTTGGCGTCCAACCATCAAGAACCATCTTGTTCATTGAAAAGAATGGTTAGTTTACACAATTCATTTATATCGCTCATATCGACAAAAAACAGTTACAACAAAAACAGAGCAAAATACACTAAATCTGATTAAATGAGCTCTCTTAACTGTGCCTTCTGGTTAATTACAGAATAATCCACACACGCCAAAGAAAATAATTGTCTCACAAAAACGTTGGCACTCATAAGTCATTTTGAAAATGTGTTCTTTTCACAAGCGACACATCACTACTCCTGAGCGCCACCCAAGGGCTCAGAGAGTCACTGCGCCAACATTAAACAGAAGAGGTCTGAAGAAATGCACCCTGCAAAAAGCTATCTGAATGTTTGCGCAAATCTCATTGCGGATAGGTGTGTAGAAACCGTAAAGGTGGATTTCAGTGAGTAGCCTCATTTGGGTCTAAAATTGAGTAAAATCTCACAACAAACATGTTTGAGACCCACATACGGTGATCAATATTGGAACCTAAATTCTAAAGCTGAGTCCATTCTTACTGGGTAAAAATTGGTTGTAAACACAACTTCGACAGTTTACCAGTTTCCAACACCAATTAGCCAACATGCTCAATTCTAAGACCAATTCAGAATCTCCTTTCAGCCCTACAAACAGTAACTGTCATTTTATGCAAACAGTTGTCTCTGATTTGAACAAGTTTCCGTTTCTTTTAGTAGAAAAAAGCTTTACAAATAGACTGTGTGGCTTATATAATAACATAAACTATAAAATAATGATACAATATACACTTCTTACCTTTCCAACATACTGTGGGTCAGAGCCCATGTACTCCTCCAGCACAAAGAACTGGTTCCAGACCCAGCCTCTCTTGACCCTCTGGAACCCCCTAGAGCCTCCATGTCCTCTGTGCCCTCCTGCCTCCTCCGATAGCCCCGTGAGGCTGTGGGGCCACTCTCGCCCAAGCCTGCTTTGGAAGGGAGTGCAGGAGCTCTGCTCGGAGAGGAAGCACAGGAACAGCAGCAGACAGTTCCTCCTCAGCATTGGGCGGTCTGGTACAGCACCGGTTCCACTTCAAGGTCCCACAGAAGAAAAAACGAGGCAAAAAGGAGGTGCGAGAGAGAAAAAAGATCCAGAGCTCACTGGCTGGAAAGGGTAGGTTGGAGATGAGAGGAACAGGTGGAGTCTGGCGTGCTACCACTCCCCTTAGTTCGAATGAGAAGAAACCCTGTATAGTGGATTCATCACCTATGGAAATAAATAAATTGCTTTAAATAATATTGTAACAATTTTTGTTCCAATGTGCTAAATCATTTAAAGTCATTGGATACTGAGGAAGCCTCGTTTAGCTAACCCTGAGAACAAAAACTGGACAGTACATTTGAACTTTGCATTCTCTCCATAAACCTTGGAATTAACGTATTACATTTTTTTTTCTAATTATAGAAAGAATATAAGTGAACAATAACATTTAAGTTAAATCTTTTATCGATATCATCCTGAACAAATCCAAATAATTCTCTTTTTTGAATTAGGTCGATATAAAACAAACAATTGTGGTTGAAAATAATTGGCAGAATATGGCAATTTAATTGTTTTTAAAGATTTTTTTTATTTGCGACACCTCATTATGACTCCTCTTGAGTTTCTAACTGACCTAAACACACTTGAAGGAATTTGAATGGACATTGGTTGATCTGGGTATGTTAAATATGACTGAAGCCAGACGAGGAGAGGCATTCTGCTCCTTTAACAGAGACAAGCTCAGCCATGGATGTTTGGCTGGCTATGATGGCTTTTACAATAAAATCAGATTTTTCATAAGCTTAATAATTGTAATTCAACAAAATAATGTACATCATTACAAAATATTTTAAATCCTCTGATTTCTGTAAGAGCATGTGAGTATAGATATAATGCATGGTAGTCGGGTGTAATACTGAATCCCCTTGTCATTTTTGTGACCTAGTTTTAACCTCTATATTCTGAGAGATGTCCAATGGAAGCAGAAGAATATAAATCCTTCATAGATCCTCTAAATTACTCTTCTGCTGTGGAATACAGTTTTCTATTAATAGCGCAGGAACATCAACCACATGTATTTTCTCAGAGAGGCATGGGATTGCGCATTGTATTACTGTTATTGTCAATGTGCTGATGTTCATCCAGAACTCAGAATGACAAATAAGGACTGTGTGAATATTTGACATTTAACCATTTTATTTAGCTATTGATGTTGGCAACGTTGCCTGTTGTCATAAAATTATAATGACATTTTTAATAAAGCAAATATAATAACCCGTGTAAAAAAGATGAAAAAAGGTTGAGTTGTTATATTTTACCCTTGTTTGTATCCTTGTTTGTTTTTTTGTTTCTGAAGGTGGTATAAAAAAAGAAATCAAGAAATGGGGTCCAGAGCTTGTGATTTTCTTACCTCTGCATGTAAAATGTGCTATTTAAAAAAAAACACATTTTCATTTTCAAGTATGCTGTTATTAATTAATCTTCAACTGCATGTTATGAGAATTATATGCATTTACATTTGTGTTTATGTTTACAAATGTTTGTATTGTTTTGCAGTGTATTATTCATTCATTCATTCATCTTCATGTCGGCTTTATTCCCTTTCGGGGTCACCACAGCGGAATGAACCGCCAACTCTCTGGCATATGTTTTACGCAGCGGATGCCCTTTCTAGTGCAACCCATCGCTGGGAAACATTCACACACACATTCACTGCGACCTTCTTGCTGTGAGACGACTGTGCTACCCACTGCGCCACCGTGACGCTGCAGTGTATTATGTTAAATACATATGTTCAGTAAATTAAATACAGTGTTGATGGGACATCTGTAATCAAAACGAAGCTCACATTTAGAAACATTTAAATTCCAAAGCACATTTTATAAGCTTATTTGTAAATATTTTATTTTTTTACGTTTCACACTTTTTTCTCTTTTCATGAGCTTTGCAAAAGGTTATGGCAGAAAAGAACATCACATTCAAGAAGACACCTCCAACAGAACAAGCAACAAAACAACAAGATGACATTTGTGGTTTTAAGTTTGGTTTTGTAAATTGGAAAGGAGGTGGATTGCAATGCAGCAGGCTTATGTGGCAGCAAAAGCACACTGAAGCATCTTTAAGATAGTGCACTTAACCATTCAAGTGGCCAGAGTTCTGATCAGCAGATTTGGGCAGGGTTGTAGTTTAAGTGGCTGACATCAAGCCTGTCAAATCTAATGCTTGAGTTTCAATTAATAATCTATGCACTATGCACCGCAGGCTTACCTAAGCATGTTATTTTAAAATTCAACCACAGTGCAGCTTTGCTTTTCAGTGGTAAACATTTGAACAGAAATGTGGTCATCACTGTAAAGTACAGAAATTACAAGGTGAAAATCATTTATGAAAGCTTGAGCAACCCAAGCACTTGACTCTGCAGGTACACACATTTTTTATTTCACTGCCTTTTTGTTATGTACACACTCTGTGACATTTATGTGTGAAGGTTCAGTTAAACTATAAAATGGAGAAAACCTGCACCTGTGAATAATTGTCACATTTTATCATGTCAAGAATAACCTGTGACAGTTTGTTAGTCAAAATAGCAATTAAATTAAAGTCAACAGCGATTCTACATAGAAGGTGTCACCAAGAGCAGCATGCAATTATCACTGGGGTCTTTCGTGAATTGTAGCTAGCTGCTAGTTCTCTGAATGTATCTATGTGAAACATGCTCAACAAGATGTGTCAGGCTTCTAAATAACCATGATTAGATGGAAATTTAATCAATCAATTAGGTGCTCTGAGAAAGGGATGGCATATCCATTGTTCAAAAACAAGAAACACAAACAAATCATTAAGAATTGATTTAGTTAATGGCAAATTTGTATCTCAAAAGCAAAGGAGCAAAAGAGAGGCATATGCATAACTATCGGGTACTCTCAATCAATCACAAATGAATGACATCTTTTTTTTAGTTCAAATATTTAGAGTTGAATCATTTACGATGTATTGATTTGTCAGTGAAAAATTCCAAAGGGTATCTTTTGGATTTTTAAACAAAACTTGGTTTGAACTTTCACAAAGGCATATGGCAGCATTAGAACATTGTCATATTAGAAAATAAAACTATCGTTTTAATTCACCCAGCCTTAATTCACTTAATATCGGATGAAATCCTGGTGCAAACTATCTCTAATTGTCAAAGTGTATTGATCACAGTTGCTCTAATATATCTGAACAGTAAAAAGTGAAGGTAAAACTTGTATTAATGACAGCCTTACACTAAAAACAAAATCTAAATATGTTAAAGTATTATCTATTTTGATCCACATTCAAAGTATGCAAAAGCCATCATCCATTCAAAATGCTCAATAATTAAATGCATACATCATTTAAGGCATCCAGGATCTCACTTAGAAAAGTGGATGTGCAAAAAAGGGATTAAAAATATCTCAGGTTTATGCAAACACAAATGGAGGAATGTGTGCAATACCAATCAATGTGTGGTTTATTTGGAGATTCTGTGGTACCCTAGTGAAGATTACAGCATTGGCTACTAAAGCAGAGTACATGGTAGCTGGTATGTGCTCAAAGTAAGTATGCTACTAAACACCCATCTTGAAATTTCAGCCCTATTTCGAACCACATCTTGCATTCATGCTGGAATTTCTAGTTTAGGTCACCATTGACTGTATTTCTTGCTATTTCCTACTTGGAAAAGCGTCTCTACCGAACAGTCAAAAACAGCAGAATTGCACATAAGTGGATTCAAAAAGAAAGGAGTATTATTAGTAGTAGCGCCATCCTAATGCAAACCTTTAATCTGAATTCAATCTTAAACTATACATTATAAATTAATTTATATTATGTTATAAGTTGTTTCCCAGTGATGGGTTGCGGCTGGAAGGGCATCCGCTGTGTAAAGCATATGCCAGAGAGTTGGTGGTTCATTCCGCTGTGGCGACCCCGAAAGGGAAGAAAGCCGACATGAAGATGAATGAATGAATGTTATAAGTTAAGCTAAGCAACTAAGCAAAATGTGTCAAAAACCTAATAGAGCAAGGGGTGTTACTATGTTTTTTAGCTTATGTTTTGGCTTTTAAACTTGCTGTCAATGGGAAACATGTTCACTTCTTGAGTCAACCTCAAGCGGTCTGATGTACCAGTCACATCATATTGCGCATCAAGAGCGAATGCCAGAGGTTTCCATTTAAAGCGTTGAGCGGATAATGTATATTTTGTTGGGTTCCAAAGCAAATAAGCAATAGGGATCACAGCTTTTTCGCACAACCTTCCATAATCACACTTGTAACTTTTTCAAACTGGTCCTTTCTTCAGAAAGCTATGATATGGAAAATGCTTATTCAATGTTTGAATTTGTCTTCTGCTTCCTCTTCCTTTTTCTTGTAGTTGTGTCGCCTTCCCTCTTATATGACATTTTCTCTTTAGGTCTTACATGTGTCATTTTCTTTTCCCGAATGGTACATTTTTAAACAAGTCTAAACATCATTTTGTTTATTTTAAAAAAATACCTATCTAAAATAAAATCAAAAGTGTAGTGAATCACATTAGAACATTATCTCTCCATTATTAATAATAATACCTAATAGCTTTTACATGCATATGCATGGTATGCACAGGTGACTCCCTCTACAATGGCTGTTACAAATAAGGAAGCACAATCTTATGACTCTTATTTTTTTGTTCTCTTATTTTTGTAGAGCCTTTGATCTCTCACAAATTTAACCAATTCAAAAGGCTGATCCTCTCACACAAAATAAGGATGATGCTTTTGGCTGATGCCAGGACAAACATGAAAGTGCTATTGAACACTGCATTTAAGGGATGGTGTACTATTTCTAAAACATATAGCCTCTCTGTCAGCACAACAATCTTGCCAGCATTCTGCTCCATCCCAACACTGCACCTCACCACTCTCAACCTCATTGATTCATTAATTTCAGCTCACCTTTTAACATTATGGCTTTCAGTTTTGCTAGCTTTCACATGAGCTGATTGGTACCGATGCCAAGCCAATAATTCTTCGACCAGCTTGACTGAGTCTCTCCTCTTCTGTGTGCTTCATTGACTTTGGGATTGATTGTGAGCTATGTCCAGGTCAATGTGCTTATCAGCCAGCTAGAGCTCACCCCACCTGCTACCACCTGCTGCTAGCTTGGCAGATCTTGGTGTAGACTGCATAGTAGCCAGTTTTGGGATTTTCTCACCCACTTATTTCTAACATCAAAATTTATTTTTTGTTCAAGTGCAACTTTGGTTGCATCTATATATACTGATTTATTATTTTCTTCATACATTTGTTTCATTTGTCACTCTTTACCTTAATACAGTTGTAATTGGAAATATGCTTGCATGAGGATTTGCAAACCACACCTGGAATCCTTTATTGCAGCTATGACGCTGGCCGCTAAACATTTTATAAAGTCTAACTTTTATACTAAGGACTTTTCCTTTAATCCATCTTTGTCTTCATACAGCAGCAGTGTTCCCCAAATCCAATCCTTTTTTAAATTTCTACTTAAAAAAAATTAAATCCTACTTTAGTTGCAACTCCTGCATGCATCCTACTCTAGATTCCGACAATCCGTAACCTTAGTGTAGCAGGTGTGTTTAATGACTTTTACACCAAAAAAGCACAGGTCTCCGGTTCAACTAAACACCAGTATCGACATGGAGGAGGAAAATTATCAAATCATTTTCAGATATAAAATGAACAAAGGCGAACATTCCACTAGAACTGATGTTTCTTCCAAGTGGATTTAAAAGGTAAAGTGTGTAATCCATAAAGAGTCAGGCAAGATTTGAAGAGGAGGTTTGCTAATCACCTGAACTGTAAATGCTTGTATTTACAATAAATAGTAAATTTTTTGGAACTGTCAGTACAGAAATATTAGTTGGATCTATTAGCTGGATCTCAAGAAGCTGCAATGTTGTGCAAATTATTAGGGCCCGAGCACGCCAGCGAAGCTGTGCGGCGAAGCCCTATTGTATCTGTTAGGATTATTATTATTAGGGCCCGAGCACGCCAGCGAAGCTGTGCGGCGAAGCCCTATTGTATCTGTTAGGATTATTATTATTATTAGGGCCCGAGCACGCCAGCGAAGCTGTGCGGCGAAGCCCTATTGTATCTGTTAGGATTATTATTATTATTATTATTATTATTCTTTATCTGCCGCCAAACTCGCAAAATTCACCAACTAGGCGTGCTCGAAAACTCACCAAATTCGGCACTAAGGTCAAGCTCGCTAAAAATTGCGATCTGGCAAAGTCGGCGTGATCGTAGCATAAAAAATGGCTCTACAGCGCCCCCTTGAAAAACCGGGGTCCCCCTGCCAGTTCGACCTACAGTCACGAAAATCGGTACACATATGTACCACCTCTAGCCAAGTACAAAAGTCTCTGACAGGTTTTCGCCAAATCGTACAGGAAGTCGGCCATTTTGAAAAAACCCCAAAATTTTGAAAAAACATCACCTTGCACTTTGACGAACTCCTACTAGGCAAAATGTCTGATCCAGTTGAAAATTGGTGTGGTTACTCGGGAGACATTTGGGATGAAAAGTTATCAAAAGCGCAGCAGTACGTAAAATGGTCTTTGGGTGGCGCCCCCACGAATTTCACCCTTCAAAAATGTGCCGAAAATTGACATATTTTTGAGAATATCTCCGTTCTAGTTTATCCGTTGTCCACGAAAACGGCCTGACATGATGAGCTTGGAAGGCTGAATAAAATGATAGGCCGCAATGTGACACCGCTCCAAGAGTGCCTCCACAGCGCCCCCTTGAATGTTACTTAAATAGATGTTTTAGCTGTTTTGACACCCTAAACATGTTACAAACCCCACCAAATTTTGCCTAAACCTCATCCTCAATAAATATAGTAGTCTGACACTGTTTGTACAACTTTACTTTAAACGACAGCTTTGCAGCGCCACCTAGTATGCGAAAACAGCTCATCTCGCATTTTAACGAACTCCTCCTAGGAAAATTGCCAGATCGAGCTGAAAATTTGTCTGGTGACTCTTAAGACAGTATGGACCAAAAGTTATCAAAAACGCAGAAGTTCGTCGCACGGTCTTTCTGTGGCACCGCTTCGAATTTGAGCTTTCTCAAATGTATGGGGATAAATGTACTTGTTATTGTACCTCTCATATACTTCATCCAATCAAAGTAAAAATTGTATGGAATGATGAACTCACCCCTCAGAACAAATAGATATGCTTACTTGATGATACACTCACAGCGCCTCCTGCTGGCTGTATGAATTCCAAGGGATACTAATGTATTTGTTGCTGTATCTCTTACATATTTAACTCAATGTACATGACAAAAAATTTGCATGATGAGCTGGTAATTCTAAATGGAATAATATGCTCATGGCATGACACTGTTATAGCGCCACCTGGAGGCTTTCTGAAATGTGTTTAAAATAGCTGTTGTCAATAGGTAGTGAATGTAAAAAATGTATGGAATGATGAGCTTACCCCTCAGAACAAGTAGATGTGCTTACAAGATGATACACTCATAGCGCCTCCTGCTGGCTGTATGAATTCCAAGGGATACTAATAAATTTGTTGCTGTATCTCTTACATATTTAACTCAATGTACATGACAAAAAATTTGCATGATGAGCTGGTATTTCTAAATGGAATAATATGCTCATGGCATGACACTGTTATAGCGCCACCTGGAGGCTTTCTGAAATGTGTTTATAATAGCTGTTGTCAATAGGCAGTGAATGTAAAAAATGTATGGAATGATGAGCTTACCCCTCAGAACAAGTAGATATGCTTACTAGATGATACACTCATAGCGCCTCCTGCTGGCTGTAAGAATTCCAAGCGAAATTAATGTATTTGTTGCTGTATCTCTTACAAATTTAAATGAATGTACATGACAAAAAAAAACGTAAGACCAGGGGGCGGCATCTTTGGATCCCGCGGATGCATCGTGCGAGGGCCCGCCCATCGCTGCTTGCAGCTTTAATTATTATTATTATTCTTTATCTGCCGCCAAACTCGCAAAATTCACCTAGTAGGCGTGCTCGAAAACTCACCAAATTCGGCACTAAGGTCAAGCTCGCTAAAAATTGCGATCTGGCAAAGTCGGCGGGATCGTAGCATAAAAAATGGCTCTACAGCGCCCCCTTGAAAAACCAGGGTCCCCCTGCCAGTTCGACCTACAGTCACGAAAATCGGTAGACATATGTACCACCTCTAGCCAAGTACAAAAGTCTCTGACAGGTTTTCGCCAAATCGTACAGGAAGTCGGCCATTTTGAAAAAAACCCATAATTTTGAAAAAACATCACCTTGCACATTGACGAACTCCTACTAGGTAAAATGTCTGATCCGGTTGAAAATTGGTGTGGTTACTCAGAAGACATTTAGGATGAAAAGTTATCAAAAGCGCAGCAGTACGTAAAATGGTCTTTGGGTGGCGCCCCCACGAATTTCCCCCTTCAAAAATGTGCCGAAAATTGACATATTTTTGAGTATATCTCCGTTCTAGTTTGTCCGTTGTCCACGAAAACGGCCTGACATGATGAGCTTGGAAGGCTGAATAAAATGATAGGCCGCAATATGACGTCGCTCTAAGAGTGCCTCCACAGCGCCCCCTTGAATGTTACTAAAATAGATGTTTTAGCTGTTTTGACACCCTAAACATGTTAGAAACCCCACCAAATTTCAGCTAAACCTCATCCTCAATAAATATAGTAATCTGACACTGTTTATACAACTTTACTATGGACGAAAGCGCTGCAGCGCCACCTAGTATGTGAAAACAGCTCATCTCGCATTTTAACGAACTCCTCCTAGGAAAATTGCCAGATCGAGCTGAAAATTTGTCTGGTGACTCTTAAGACAGTATGGACCAAAAGTTATCAAAAACGCAGAAGTTCGTCGCACGGTCTTTCTGTGGCACCGCTTCGAATTTGAGCCTTCTCAAATGTATGGGGATATTGGTACTTGTTACTGTACCTCTCACATACTTCATCCAATCAATGTCAAAAACGTATGGAATGATGAGCTTACCCCTCAGAACAAGTAGCCATGCTTACTTGATGATTCACTCATAGCGCCTCCTGCTGGCTGTATGAATTCCAAGGGATACTAATGTAGTTTTTGCTGTATCTCTTACATATTTAACTCAATGTACATGACAAAAAATTTGCATGATGAGTTGGTAATTCTAAATGGAATAATATGCTCATGGCATGAGACTGTTATAGCGCCACCTGGAGGCTTTATGAAATGTGTTTAAAAAAGCTGTTGTCACTAGGCAGTGAATGTAAAAAATGTATGGAATGATGAGCTTACCCCTCAGAACAAGTAGACATGCTTACTTGATGATACACTCATAGCGCCTTCTGCTGGCTGTATGAATTCCAAGGGATACTAATGTATTTGTTGCTGTATCTCTTACATATTTAACTCAATGTACATGACAAAAAATTTGCATGATGAGTTGGTAATTCTAAATGGAATAATATGCTCATGGCATGAGACTGTTATAGCGCCACCTGGAGGCTTTATGAAATGTGTTTAAAAAAGCTGTTGTCACTAGGTAGTGAATGTAAAAAATGTATGGAATGATGAGCTTACCCCTCAGAACAAGTAGATATGCTTACTTGATGATACACTCATAGCGCCTTCTGCTGGCTGTATGAATTCCAAGGGATACTAATGTATTTGTTGCTGTATCTCTTACATATTTAACTCAATGTACATGACAAAAAATTTGCATGATGAGCTGGTAATTCTAAATGGAATAATATGCTCATGGCATGAAACTGTTATAGCGCCACCTGGAGGCTTTATGAAATGTGTTTAAAATAGCTGTTGTCATTGGGCAGTGAATGTAAAAAATGTATGGAATGATGAGCTTACCCCTCAGAACAAGTATATATGCTTACTTGATGATACACTCATAGCGCCTCCTTCTGGCTATATGATTTCCAAGGGATACTAATGTATTTGTTGCTGTATCTCTTACATATTTAACTCAATGTACATGACAAAAAATTTGCATGATGAGCTGGTAATTCTAAACGGAATAATATGCTCATGGCATGAGACTGTTATAGCGCCACCTGGAGGCTTTCTGAAATGTTTTTAAAATAGCTGTTGTCAATAGTTAGTGAATGTAAAAAATGTATGGAATGATGAGCTTACCCCTCAGAACAAGTAGATATGCTTACTTGAGGATACACTCATAGCGCCTCCTGCTGGCTGTATGAATTCCAAGGGAAATGAATTTATTTGTTGCTGTATCTCTTACAAATTTAACTTAATGTACATGACAAAAAAAATGTAAGACCAGGGGGCAGCATCTTTGGATCCCGCGGATGCATCGTGCGAGGGCCCGCCCATCGCTGCTTGCAGCTTTAATTATTATTATTATTCTTCCGCTTCCTAAATCGCAAATTTAACCATCTAGACGTGCTCGAAAACTCACCAAAATCGGCAATAAATTAAAGCTCGGTGGAAATTGCGATCTGACACAGTCGGCGTGATCGTAGCATAAAAAATGGCTCTTCAGCGCCCCCTGGAAAGATTGGAGTCGGGTTCGACCTACAGTCACGAAAATCGGCACACATATGTACCACCTCTAGCCAAGTAGAAAAGTCACTTACAGGTTTTCGCCAAATTGTACAGGAAGTCGGCCATTTTGAAAAAAACCCACAATTTTGAAAAAACATCATCTTGCACTTTGACAAACTCCTCCTAGGAAAATTGCCAGATCGAGCTGAAAATTGGTGTGGTTACTCGGGAGACATTTGGGATGAAAAGTTATCAAAAGCGCAGCAGTTTGTAAAACGGTCTTTGGGTGGCGCCCCCACGAATTTCACCATTCAAAAATGTGCCGAAAATTAACATATTTTTGAGTATATCTCCGTTCTAGTTTATCCGTTGTCCACGAAAACGGCCTGACATGATGAGCTTGGAAGGCTGAATAAAATGATAGGCCGCAATGTGACACCGCTCTAAGATTAGCTCTACAGCGCCCCTGAATGTTACTAAAATAGATGTTTTAGCTGTTTTGACACCCTAAACATGTTAGAAACCCCACCAAATTTCGGCTAAACCTCATCCTCAATAAATATAGTAGTCTGACACTGTTTGTACAACTTTACTTTAAACGACAGCGCTGCAGCGCCACCTAGTATGCGAAAAAAGCTCATCTCGCATTTTAACGAACTCCTCCTAGGAAAATTGCCAGATCGAGCTGAAAATTTGTCTGGTGACTCTTAAGACAGTATGGACCAAAAGTTATCAAAAACGCAGAAGTTCGTCGCACGGTCTTTCTGTGGCACCGCTTCGAATTTGAGCTTTCTCAAATGTATGGGGATAATGGTACTTGTTACTGTACCTCTCACATCCTTCATCCAATCAATGTAAAAATCGTATGGAATGATGAGCTCATTTCTCAGAACAAGTAGATATGCTTACTTGATGATACACTCATAGCGCCTCCTGCTGGCTGTATGAATTCCAAGGAATACTAATGTATTTGTTGCTGTATCTCTTTCATATTTAACTCAATGAACATGACAAAAAATTTGCATGATGAGCTGGTAATTCTAAACGGAATAATATGCTCATGGCATGAGACTGTTATAGCGCCACCTGGAGGCTTTATGAAATGTGTTTAAAATAGCTGTTGTCATTAGGCAGTGAATGTAAAAAAAGTAAGGAATGATGAGCTCACCCCTCAGAACGAGTAGATATGCTTACTTGATGATACACTCATAGCGCCTCCTGCTGGCTGTATGAATTCCAAGGAATACTAATGTATTTGTTGCTGTATCTCTTTCATATTTAACTCAATGAACATGACAAAAAATTTGCATGATGAGCTGGTAATTCTAAACGGAATAATATGCTCATGGCATGAGACTGTTATAGCGCCACCTGGAGGCTTTCTGAAATGTTTTTAAAATAGCTGTTGTCAATAGTTAGTGAATGTAAAAAATGTATGGAATGATGAGCTTACCCCTCAGAACAAGTAGATATGCTTACTTGATGATACACTCATAGCGCCTCCTGCTGGCTGTATGAATTCTAAGGGATCCTAACGTATTTGTTGCTATATATTTTACATATTTAATTCAATGTACATGACAAAAAATTTGCATGATGAGCTGGTAATTCTACATGGAATAATATGCTCATGGCATGAGACTGTTATAGCGCCCCCTGGAGGCTTTAAGAAATGTGTTTAAAATAGCTGTTGTCAATAGGCAGTGAAAATACATGAGGGAAAAAATGAAATACCAGGGGGCGGCATCTTTGGATTCCGCGGACGCATCGTGCGAGGGCCCGCCCATCGCTGCTTGCAGCTTTAATTTTGATTGTATTTTTTATTCTGATTTTCTTTTCTTTTTAAAAAGAAGTTTACATTTATTTAAATGAGACTGATGTTTCAAAATATTTTGGAAAATAAAAGTACAGAAAAATGCATGCTTATGTAAAAAAATAAAAATAAATCAGGACTCATTACACTGCCAAAATTGTAAACAGTGGTTAAATGGGTTTCCAGGTGTCAAATTTAACTCACAATACAGAACTCAATACACAACTCAACAACCATGATGGTAGTGCCAAGACAAATAGTAGGTGGACTAAATGAGGAACTGCTCTTCGTAAATGTCAGACTTGATACCCCTTGAAAGGTGATGTCGAGTGGAAAGCAGTTGACTTTGTTTCTCTGCATCCTCTGAGGTGAAACACCCTTTTAAAGCCAAATAAAATCAAAGAGACACTTTGATTTTCAAACTGGTTCATGTACTGCAAGAGGTGCCTGCTGAAATCCAACCTGCCTGTTTTAATCAGCAAGCAAATGTGAAATGCAAAAATGACTCAGAGTTATAAATCCAAGCTGCAGTTACGTTGTGTCTGCAGCAAATTTGGGCTCTTAGGATCGAGGTGGAATAAGAGTTATCCTCAATGAAAAGTGTCACTGTAAATTAGGTTAGAGCGCATATTAAGGGTCTAATGTATTACTTGGCAAGGAAATAGTTCTCAGTGTTTGAATAACTAAAGACAACAGAGAATGTGGGTCTGTGTCTTCAACTGAAAGAAAAATATGGGATTCTGCAAAGGAATTTGGGTGCTTTCCCACATTTAGTTTGATTATTTTGATCCAGTTGAACAACTAGTACATTGTGGAGTTTCTCTGTGGTTTCATTTTAGACCCTAAAAAAACATCTTGAGTTTGCATACATAGAATTAGCTCAAAAAACGCAAGAGAATGTGGCAAACTGTCTGTGGATGGGCCTCCGGGCAAAGAAGTGACCCGGCTCGAGAAGATGTATAGAGTGTTGGAGGGGGAGTTTTGCATTTAATCATCAAATTGGAAGTGAAGTGGTTACAGTTTATATGCTGGGAGTGGACAAAAGGATTGACAACACCTGTAGATTGATCGCTAATTATCTGATTGCTCCGCCCAAAATTCCAATCAAGGAACTTCACTAAAATGAAGCTTTGTGACATGCCATTCTTTAGACTTAAAGTCCTCCGTTAGCCAGCCAAGTCTGTGCACAAGAAAGGAGGAAAGTTGTGGTCTGGTGGATAAGGGACTTGTGATCAGAAGGTCCCCGGTTTAATCCTCAGACCCACTGAGCTTAAGCTGGTGTGAGTGATGAAACTCTTGCTCTCCCATCTTCATCAACCACAGCTGTGGTGCCATTGAGCAAGGCACCAGCTTCCAGACTCCTCTCTGGGCGCCATGGATGCCTGCTACTCCGGGTGTGTTTGTTCACTGCTGTGTGTGTACACTGGGATGAGTTAAATGGAGAGCACAAATTCCATGTATGGGTCACTCCATTTAGGGCCAACTGGGCACTTTCACTCAATATCTATTTTTATTGGTTAAAGTAAAAATGGTTTCTACCTATATACTGTAGTAATATATAATATATATTTTTTAATTTTGAATTTGTACTTTTGTTATTTAAATGTATTTATCTAAAAGGTTTGTATGAATATCTTCAGATAAACATCAATTACATTTCAAATAACAATTTCAAGAATGAAGCATGAATTTGTCCATACAGCATTCTCAAAAAGCTATGCTGTCACTTAATGATATCAAGCTGCAGACCCGGAGACCTACCTGATCACTCAGACCTGCAGATTCAGGCCTGCTCTGCCTGCGAGTACTGTCATAATTTCAGACAACGGACATGCATTCCAGGTAGACTGCTTAGTGGACTTTACAAGAAATGTAATCATTGTTGTACAAAATGGTCTCCAGTTCTGCTGTTTCACCTTGATTGGGTCAGATAGCATTTTTAAAGATTTCTTTTGCACTGTTGCCACCACGATAGCCTCAAGTAACAATTATTTTTAACAAATGGCTATGAAAATGCAGAAAAAAAATCCAAAAATTAAAATGATCAAATTTTTACAAAACGATTATATACATAGACCAACTTTCTTGTGTTAAGTACGATAAATAACATCTTGAAATGTCGTAACTGAGCTTAATTTAATACCTATATTAAATGAAATTCCTTTGTGTAAGTGACAGCTTGGCACTCTATAATGGATCTGTATCATTTGATTGATTTTAAAGTGTCCTTTCAATGTTCGAAGCAGGCCTGTGCCCTTGACTTTACCCCTAGAAGAAGCCTTATGTCAACACTTTACAAACCTCTGTCACTTCAGCATAGATTGAGGTGACCTAAAGTCAAACTCATCCCAGTCACTCGACACACATCTCTTTTCTACTAGACTCTCGGCAGGAGAGCACTCTAAATTTCACTCTATTACACAATCTCTTCCGCAATTTCAGCATAAGCTATTCTGCCAAAAAAAAAAGTCTTGTACATGTTGCCTCACATCAAAGAAGAAGTAATGTATTTTTTTTTTCTGTGCAAAATAGCATGCGCTCAGTAACAATGAGACAAGATACAGAAAGGTGAAGAGCAAGAGGGAAGATTTCATGCTGCATTTCAGGAAGATGACAACTGTCTGAAATAGATGAAATCCCAGGCAGACCCAAATTGCCAGCTTTCATTATGGTCTTCTAATCTACATAAACGGAATGACTTAAACACATCTGGACATTTAGGCTACTTAAGCACCCACGATTGATCCTGTTAAGCAATTAAAGGATTGAATTAAACAAAGTTCAAGGAAAACCAACCCATCAGCAAGACGTAATTTGATGATTTGCATTTAATTAGCGTTGGAGCGTAGGTAAATTAACTAGTGTAAATTTGCTAGCCTGAGAAGGTGTCCTCCTGCCTAAAATATCGATTGAATGTTAGCTGTGTGCCCTTGGAGAGTTTTCAGATTTCTGAAATGTCACTGTATAATTTTACCTACTAATCTGGCTTAAAAGAAGAAATCCATTTAATAGTCTAAAAACTATTTGTCAGTGATGTCATTTATCTTCTGGGTTATGCTAAGCGTTCCCAAAAGGAAAATTAAAAATCAAATTTAAACAATTTAAATTTGCATTTTTGTTCTGAACACAGAATAAAAAATATATATATATATATATATATATATACCTGAATTAATCATATTTCATGACCAGGTCTGCCGTATTGTTTCAAAACATTTTCAAAGACCTTTTATGAACTATGGCCAGGAAATTTCTCTCTTGTCTTTTTTTTTCCTCAACTATAGTTATACGGAAATTGTTAGTGGCTTCATTGAGTATCATTTCCACTGCCTATCATACTAATTTGATTATAGGTTCTATAATTCTACACACTATTGTCAGCGTAATTAAATTTGCTCCCATCTTGCTGACACACATCATCTCCAACTAATTCCATAAACCTGAAATGCTGTCAAGGGACAGATGACTTTATCAAGGTTATGCTGCAATTCCCCACTTCCAATCACAAGATGCTGCTTTAAAGACCAAACCCATCATCTGGTTTCTTTTCTTCCTCCACCTGTGCTCTCCATCAAGAAAAGCTGTCATGACGCGGTTTAGGGTCAGTGCTTAGTCTTCTCTGACATAATGGGATATGACTTCTCCCGCAGTTTCCAGAGAGTCCCGAACATTTTCGACAGGCCTCTTTGAGCTGAATTCTTGATGAGACTGTGGTTCATTAGCATGTGTCAAGCCTATCGTTCGGAGCCCTGACCCACATGTTTGCCCCTCGGTAACACAGAGTCTGGTCCTGACAGTATTCCCTGAGAGCAGCTTGACGTTACCGTTCTCATCACCTTCAATAATCAGCCAGCATATGGCTGGCCGAGCTGCCGCCACCGATTAAGAGGCAAGAGGCGAAACTCCCTGGGAAAGTTATTAGTTGTCAAGCCTGTCGTAAACATGATTAACTGATAAGCAGCTGCAACTGTGTCGAACTGCAGAGAGAAGGATGGAGCTCATCTGGATGAAGAGCTTAATCTGAAATCTGTTTATCCCTCGAAAGTAGATGCAGGGGTGGTGTTTTAATTGTGTGTAGCACAGGTGTGATTGTGAGTGGGTGTTATGGTGACTTTATGGAGTAATATTTCATTATGAGAGAAAGTCGCAGCAGTTTTAATTATGGTAAATGGATCCTTTGGGTGTTACGGGATGAAAGCATTTTTGCTGTTCCCTCCTTTCTAGCAGAGTTAACTGTAAATCACTGGGTGAAGGGGGTGTATGATTTATTTATTTTTTTAACATTTAACGCTATGGTTGAGCTTTGTTAATATGCACAGTCTGAGTCTTAGTCAGAATAGTAATGTTTATGTTCAACTACCTTAAAGTAAGAAGGAGGTTGAATGGAACTAGGCTGGTGCTGGGTTCAAAACCATGTGTTCCTGTCCTATCCTATCAGTATATATTTTACATTCATTTTCAAAATCTTTACTGCCAATTGTGCAGTTCTTCAAATGGTACATTTAAAAATGTTAAAAAATATTAATAGTTTAAATAAATTACACTAGGGACGTCACATAGGAATTCCTATTTACTCTACCTGATCCACACTAGGACTTTGTGAAGCTGCTTTGAAAGCAAATGCTAAAAAATCTATATATAAAAATTAGCACAAAATGTCAGAGAGAACCTAAAAAACATAAAATAAAATAAAAAAATGGTTGCGACAAGGCACTTTTTGCACAGTGTTTGGCTTTAATTTATTATCACTAAAATGTAAAAAAGTGTGTAGTGTTTCAATTTATGTATTGTAAATTAATGTTGTAAACAACTTTACCTTTTTGAACCTAACTTTTAAAAAATATACATACTATCTATTAATATAAAATTTATGGTTATTGTATGCAATTGAAAGGCGATGACAATCCAAGAGTGAAGATTATCCCAAAAGCTACTAAATATGTATATATTTCTAAGAGCTGTTCCTATAAATATGTAAAGACACACAAATGCTAATACCCATTATTTAAGCAGAGGGATTAGCTTTGTGAAACGGTTTTATGTCTTGCGTGAACATGCATAATTCTTCATGCTAAATTACAATCAGCAGATGTCAATAAAATACATGTAGAACTGATATAGTACAACAGTATTTTAGTTTGAGACAACTTACTACAAAAACAGAAAGCACAAGTATTAAATAATTCAACTTAAATGTTCTCTGAAGAAAAATTGCTAGACAAACAGTTTGAAGAAAAATTATTATTTGTGAGTGACCAGGAGTGTGGAAATTATCACCAGCGATTCAGCTCTGTGAGTTAGGATGGATTGCATTGGCATGAACTGCACTACCTTGTCCAAGACCCTATAAAATTCACTAGTTTTTTATCACCACTTTCAACTGTAGGGAGCCTGAAAAAACTGCAAAAATGGCAGACTAAAATTCAGGGGGAGTGAAGAGTGTTTAAATAAGACCGTGTGAGAGGACAAAGATGGAAAGAGCTAATAAAATGTGTTCCTGGCTTCACTGGCTTGATAAATAATAAAGCAAAAAATCGTGAATTTAACAACAGGACACTCAGAAACGTTTAATCACTGAGGCTACATTACTAGAATTCTGCTCCATTTTAAAAAGTTAAAGTTTTTTTCACCTGTTTACCAAGTTTATCTGTTTTACAATTCTTTTTTTTGCAATGTGAAAATCCTTGTTTGTTCATTTCAATTGTAATAGTTGGTGCAACTGACTGTCTGTCTGATGCATATTTCAGCTCAAATTAGTCAAGGTTTATCTATAATAGTGCACACACCACAACCATCAATTTACCCAGGGAACAGGACATAACAACAAAACAAACAAAAGATCACCTAGCAGACCATAGTAGATTGGCAAACACCCAAACTGCCTTGCAAATTTAAACGCTAAATTAAAAAATAGGTCTCCAACTTATATTTGTTTGCACTCAGTTTTAATTCAGCCCTGAGGACCAGTGGCAGTTCCAGAGCTGAAAAAGGAAAGTTGGAGTTTGCTTTTGGAACTTTGCAGCTGACTGGGTGGGTGCCTCCAGGATCCTCCTATTGGATAATTACTGCAAGGGCAATTACCTTTCAGCAGACGACAAATTATTTAACCCCAACTGGTGCAATAAGTTGCTTTTGTTTCTTAAACAGCCATGTTGGAAAACACATTCCATGCTTATGAGACTGAGCAAGATCTTGGTGAAAAATGAATCCAATACTGGAAGGAATTAAATCGTGTGATATTATTGGCTTATCAAAGCTATGCCACAGTAAATGTGTTCTTTATTCAAAGCTAAAGGTAGTCCAATGAAACAGTAACATTTGCATAGTGTTCGAGTCTTTGGTACCCATTTTCAGTTTTCATCAAGAAAAATTATATAAACAATTATTATTTGAAACTGAGATTCACAGGCCTTGGCTTTATATATTACATACAAGGTGTTCTGGTATACTGGACCCGGGACATGTAAAAGTGTGAAAATAGTAGATTCTTTAATTTGATTCTTTCTTCCCACACCAACAAAAATCCCACATCAATATACAATTTTCTATAATTGTGTGAATTAAAAGGCCCAAAATGCAATGGGTATAGCAGACCCGCCAACCCTGCCAAAAGAAATATAATGAGAACACCACACATGGTTTAAATTCTAAATGTGAAGAACTAAGGTTAAAAACAATAAATAAAGTATATTTGCTGTTTAAATCACTTGTTTCCTGGCTAAAGTCAATATCTTATAAGTATTTTCATAGAAAATGATATGAACACCACACAATGGTTAAAAAGTGTGACCTTTTTTGGCAAATGAGTATATCAGGTAAATTGACAAATACAACTCCAAAATTGGAGCGTCACATGGATTTTTACGGGTACAAAAAACATCAACAAACTATCATGTAAACAGTGCATCCAGTTGTTTTTTTATTAAATTCCTCAAAATCAATTTATTTTATAACCAAGTCTATGTCCATGTTTGTTTGACAAGATTTGCTCCAAAATATGGTTGCTTTGAAATCACTAGCCTTTTTCATCCAGGACCAAAAAGAATGTCTCTGCACATCTCCAAAATCCATGAGCCTACAAAGAATTTGATTCAGGAGGTCAGCAATGGCTACAACTGCCAGAGCTTAATCAATCTCTTATTCAGAGTTTATTCAGAGATTCTATTATGGTGGAAAAAAATCATCTATTTAAAAAAATAAATAAATATATATATATATATATAATATTTAGGAATAACTAAATGGTCTTATTTGTTCATATTGGTTTGTATTTTAAAATGTAAACAAAAATGTATTATGTTTCCATAAAATCACATACCTTTTGGAATGTTCTGTCCTATGCCTTGATATATATATATATAAGTGATCTCGAATTCATTGTACAAAATTTTTGCACAATTATTTGTTTTTTACTCTCTTTTACAGAACTACAATAATTGCTCTTTGAAATCCTCTTATTGATATGACAATATTTGGGGGTACCTGTCACGTATCGAAGGAGTGATAATCAAAACAAGGATTGCAATGGAGTGGCTTTAATAGAATAACTCAGGTTGAAGGAACAACAAATGAATGCCACTGGCATCAAACAATGACAATAGGCTTCACTAGCAGACTTTACAGTTTGATGAGGAGGTGGTCACGCCATGTGTCGAGGGGCTGGAAATGGACAGGAGAAGGCTGGCTGAAGAAGGAGGAAGGAGTCTTGTGGAAAGAGAAGAGATCGTCATCAGGAGTGTAGACTTGAGGTTTGATCGGTGAACTGAGTGAGGAATGAGCCTTTGTGTGCTGAGGTGATGAGGCGCAGCTCGTTCAGTATTCCGGTGTTTGTGGTTGTGTGACTGTGCGCTGTGTGGTTGAGCCGGGTGAGGATGTGACATTCCTCCTAATCTGGGGCACAGTTTCTTACTGTCCTGACGCAGGCTTATGTCACAGTTGCTTAACCAGACGAGGTCTCCTGGCCGGCGAGATGTTAATACCGTCTTATAGCGTGTTAGAGGTGGACATGAGCTGAGCTCCAGACCCGCTCACTCTCCCTGAACCAGAAGTCCACCGCCGGGACCTCGTTTCCCTTTCTGTCCCAGGGGATGAGTGGAGGCTGGAACCCTATCACACACTGGAAAGGAGTGAGATCGGTGGTGGACTGACGTAGGGAGTTCTGGGCGTGAGAGGGTGCGGTTAGTTCCAGGGTGACCTGTGCCCAGAGAGGATCCAATCCAGAAGGGGTACCTGGAGTTCCTCGGGGACAAAGAGCCTCCCTTCCGGACCTCCCGGCGGAGCAGGACATTGGCGTTTGGCTTCGGGGATCCATTCTTCGATGTTCCAGAGGATAGGCGCGGTGAAGAGAGCTGGAGGGAGAATAGGTTGAGGTACCTCCTGACCCGTATCTGGAGACTGAATCCTGGAGAGGGCGTCAATTTTGGTGTTACAATGGCAAGAGAATGGCAAGAGCTCGTCATCAGGAGTGTAACCTTGAGGACTGATCGGTGAACTGAGTGAGGAGTGAGCCTTTGTATGCTGAGATGACGAGCTGCAGCTGGGAAAGATGGAGAGGGCGCAGGTGCTCAGTATTCTGGTGATTGTGGTTGTGTGACTGTGCGCAGTGTGGTTGAGCCGGGTGAGGATGTGACAGTACCTACCATGTATATCATCTTTAGAAGGGATTCTTTAGCCAAGACAAGATACAGCATTTTTAAACTAATCTGATTAGTTGATTAAAGACATATTTTTTAACCCAAGAAAACTTTAAACCAAAACTATCACTCCAAAATAATGAAAACAAAAGCCCTCCGTGTGTGGCTTTTATCCACTATATATGTATACTTATCCTGTGGTATAGTTAGTTTCATCTGAATGCAAGTTCCTATGTGAATCATCACATTAATTAGGCTAACGAAAACATTCTCTTTTTCTTGTCTGTGTCACTCATCTGTATGCAATTATCAAATTTATTCTATATGCAAATAATCAAATATCTTTATTTCATCTTTTCAATGGCTTTACTTTATTATTTTTCCTGCTAAATGTTTAATTTTTATACTATGTTTATTCTGTAAATTATATAATTAATATATATATATATATATATATATATATAATAGAATAAACAATGGATTGGGTTTTCCCTTAGAACTCCATTTTAACAGAAATCCACTGACTGACACTTTATTCTTTCAGCACTTCAAGTGACTTGCATTCACCTGGAAAAAAAGAAGCAAGAATTGTCCCTAGATTCCATCTAAATCAATGGCACTTTTAGTTTCAAGAGTAGCTGATGTTTATCAACTGAAGTAATAGAAGCAGGGCAGATAGACAGTCTTGAAGTAAAAGCCTCAGGATTTTAAAACCAGTTAAATCATTGCCAGGGCCTGTGTTTGTCTTTCCATTAAGTCAGTCAATACGACAATGCAGTGTAAACACTTTGGGATCAACCACTTGTCAGTGTCCACAATGTGCTCGAGACATAGCCTAGAGGACAACCGCAGCCGTTTTAAATGACTGGAACCCCAAGCTAAGCCTTCTATTAACCAGCCAGCCAAATGGAACCAGTGCCTGGAGCTTTGGGATGCTGTCCAGACTTCCATCTCATACATGTTCACCATCAACGAACTAGCTCTGGGCAGCTGGAGAAAAACTGCCCTGCATGGGTGATGCTCAAGCCCTGGCGTGACCGTGGGCAGACTGGATTAAATGCCAATAGAGTCTGTCACTTCAGTCCCCCAAAAGACCTGAAAACTCCCTTCAGCTAGAAGGTTGAAGAACAATGTTAGAAACATTAAAAAACACTAGAAACCACAATTACAAAGTGATTAAAAAGTAGTTCCTCCAAATGTACTTTTTCAACTTTAAATTGAGTTGTTTTTAACAACCCATCTCATTCCAACCCAGTGTTAAAAACCCTTCAATTGGATCAAGTTTGACAATTATTTTCTTCATTTTATTTTTTTTATTATTTAGCTTATGAAAATGTGCACTCACATCTACATAAGATAATCTATATTGCCACTTAAAACACATTTAGTGAAAAGCTAGACTTGAAATTGAATCGATTCTAATGTCTGCCTCATTTATCTGCCAACGTTTTAAAAGCTTTTCAGACAACTGCAACTTGCCAAGAACAAAATTTCATGCCTGAGAACAAATCCTGTAAAACATTATTTAAAATAATGCACAAAGCTTTTTAACGTGATATAAGTGGACCCTTCAACACTTATATTCAACAACAGAAATGTTAATCTGATTCTATACACAGATTTCAAAGCAAAAAAAAAAAAACCTTAAAACTAGTATAAGCAAGGATGCCTTTACAAGGAACTGGAACTATCAAGGGTTTAATATTTAACAAAGGAGACATAAAAACATACTTTTATAGATTTTACCACGATGTAATTTTTTTAATTTCTTTATTTAGTGTAGTCTAACAAGGTATGGTGCTCATCAGAAAACATGGATGAACCTTTAACTTTGATCATTATTAAATTGACATCTTTTTTCACTCTTTTACGTTCTTTTACATTTTAAAATTCAAGCTGAATACTATGAGAAGATTGTAAACCCAATGCCATGATTAGAGGTTGAGTCAAGGTGTTAATGCAAGGTTTCTGGAATAAATCTTGCATTAAAGAATAGTTTTACGATTCAATTTCAAACTTCATTTTTTAGGCACATCTGAAATAAAATGCATGTTTTATTTTCATAAGAGCTATTAGGATGTTAACACTTGTAATATCTGTAAGAAAGGTATTTAAATATAAATTAAAAAGCAATGTTTTTACTATTTTATTCTTTTACTCTACTTTCAGAGCTTCTGACTTAAATTCAAATAGGATATTAATCTACATCAATGAAGCTAGTTTGACTCACTAGCAGCCTGCTTGTTCTAAATCCCTTTTACACTCTCCTTGATCTACTTCTGCCTGACCTGATAGAAGAGCTGTAAAGCTGCCGTAACATCACAGAAAAGAAAGAAATGAACTCTCCTTTACCCCCTAAAGACAAGCAGACAGAGAGAGCCAGAGGCTATGATCGGCACAGATATGCAAGCACTGAGTCAGCAGCATCTTTAGGGAACAGAGCAAGAATATAGCTCCACTAGCACCAAACCAATACAAAAAATTATATGGACAATGGCCTCACCATTAACAGTCCACTTTATCATGCTCAACATATGCATACAATTTGTTAGCTACTCCGATATCTTTTGCATTAAAACTCATTTGTCCTTGTCAAAGAGGATCATGATTATTTGTTTTTCAATCGCAGTCATTTAAATTTGATAAATGAATCACATAATTGAACAGCCTATAATAAAGTATGTTTTTTTTTGTATTTGGAACTTCATGCACAAAAGTCCAGCCAATGGCTAAGTTGTGGTCTTTTAAGAAAAAAATGATGATATTTTGCAAATTCTTCTTATTTATATTCTAGCTTCAGAACAAGTGAAAAAAATATATAACATAAAGAGAGTTTTTAAATAAGCCCCTGTTGCTCTGATACTAAAAAAAAGTCGATACAGAACTCATTAGGAGGGAAAAATACTGCACAGCTATACTTGAAATCATAGTCAAAAAGTTTTTTTTTTAACTTTGTTAGTTGGTGTGTCACACGGTCACTTGTCCATTATAACAATTATTAGTTAATTATTTCCCTCAACATACTAGTGGTGGCAAGTGAGAACACTGTCAATGATGTTGATTTAGCTTTGTAAGCAATGTTTGTAAACCACGTCATTATTGTATGACAGACACCTGTCACTGACTAAGTCACATAGCAAACAGGCAGAGAGAATACTGCTATTTTATTTTCAATTCAGGACAGATTATCTGTTGAGTAGTGCATTTTCATGATAGTCTAGAACAGGTAAAGACTGCAAATTAATCCATTGATTTGTGATGCAAGTTTATTTTCAATAGAAAGATCTCGATAACTTAAAAAAAGAACTGAAAATCAAGGTAATGTTAAGCCATTTGAGGATGGCTTATCTGCAACAACTTTACAATAAATCTAAAAAAAAGTGTTTTACAAATTAGCTGAGGAACTACATCAACAGGTTCTTACTTCCTCTATATAAATTGTTTACAAACCGCTCATATAAATCCAATGGTGATTATTTGTTAGTTTAAGTAGAACTGTCAAGTGTCTGTTGATAATCAGAAGACTGGTATTTTCTGGTTTGTGTCATTATATTTTGCAATACAGTACTTGTTAAGAAATCAGGAAATTAAAGGTTTTAATGTACAGTGGTACCTCGAGATACAAATGCTTTGCGTTACGGAAAATTCAAGATACGAAAGGCCATGCGAAGAATATTTTGTGTCGTGGTACTAAACACTAAAAAAACACACACAAGAAACAAATATTTTTGAAAATTTGATCAAAATATTTTTTTTTATTTGAGTAGAAAATAACAGTGTCAGAATGTGCTTTATTCTTTCACTCACCTCGTTCATTACAATAATTATCCTCACCAGAAGTCTATTTGCAGAAACATCTGATTAATTATCACACCTCTCTTCAGGGTAAATAATGGGTTATCCTTCCTTTCTCCGTTGTCATTCGTTGACACCATAACCTCACCTTCTCTGGCGACTTCCGGTTTACCCTTCCACAGTATAAACAAATTACCATTGGAATTGTTATCAGTTGGGATCCCCTTCCTCATCAATTGTCTCCCATGACTCCCTTGTGCCTCCTGTGCTTTTAAGTTTTTTTAAGTTAAATTGAAATTGCTGATACTGGCGTACAAAACTATCCAAAAACAGCCCCTGTTTACCTCCACAAGCTCATACACTCCTACATGCCCTCCAGAAGCCTGTGCTCAGAAAAGGAACAGCGACTCGTGGTTCCGTCCCAAAAAGACAGAAAACCTCTTGCCAGAACCTTCTCTCTTACTATCCTTGGCAGGTGGTACAAACTCCCTGATCCAGTCAGGAAAGCAGCAACATTAACAGCTTTCAAAAAAGCAACTGAAAACTCTTGTCTTCAACTACTAAAAAAATAAAATAAAATAAATCTTTCTTTTTCTCCTCATCTGTTTTTATTTTCTTCCGGCTAGTTTATTAATCAGTTGATACGATTTCTATCATGAGCAAGTTGAGATAGACTTTGACTGTGTAACAAATTTAATATTATCTCTCTCTTACTGTAAGTCACTTTGGACAAAAGCGTCTGCCAGTTGCATAAGTGTAAATGTAACGTGACTCCATTCAACACATTACTAAGTGTTCTGCTCTCCTATTGGTCAGTTCCAGCCCTGATTCTGTGTGTTTGTGTGTAGCATCCTGCTTTCTTATTGGTCGCCTGACACCCCATGACTTCTTCACGAAAGAGCTCCCCATCTCTTCATGCACACTTTTGGTTTCGTGTTGGTGTCCTAACTGAATATTTATATGTTTTTTTTTTTGCCAAACTGTATTTTCTTGTCTATGGCTCTCCTCCGTTACCATCTGTTCTTCTCTCCTACCACCACCTCCTCGACACTTCGCCACAATGCCTCACTCGAAAGATAAGGGTTATTGTTATTTATTTATTCTGCTTTCATTGTTTTATTAATATTTATTAGATTTATAATGTGTACCTTTAAGGATTAAAGAATCCTGGTTTATTATTTGAATATATATTTACTCTGGTGGAGCGTCACGGTAGCGCAGTGGGTAGCACGGTCGTCTCACAGCAAGAAGGTCGCTGGTTCTAGGCTCGGCTGGGGCAGGTGGCATTTCTGTGTGGAGTTTGCATGTTCTCCCCGTGATCGCGTGGGTTTTCTCCGGGTGCTCCGGTTTCCCCACAAGTCCAAAGACATGCGATATAAGTGAATTGAGTAAGAACGATTGCCCATAGTGTTAAAGAGTGAATGTGTGTGTAAATGTTTCCCAGCGATGGGTTGCGCTAGAAAGGGCATCCGCTGCGTAAAAACATATGCCAGAGAGTTGGCGGTTCATTCCGCTGTGGCGACCCCGAAAGGGAAGAAAGCCAACATGAAGATGAATGAATTTGCTCTGATTTTCCATGTTATTTTTAATTTTAAGTGTTGTTTCTGGAACAGATTTAGCTTATGAAAAATTATTTTTTCATTTTATTAATTTTTTAATTTGTTTATTTAGTTTAAAATGTTGCCTACATTTACAAGCGACTGAGTGCCCTCTATTAACCAACCACCTCTGTTATTAATTTTTATGACTGCTGCCATTGCTTTCTGAATCCAGATTGAAAATCATTCCTTTCATTGCCTTCACTGAAAAACTCTTTTATCTGATGTTTGTCTGATGCTGTATTCCTTAAAAAATAAGCATTAATTTCAATCATGTAAACACAAAATGCCCTTTCAGCTGCATTAAAATGGCCAAAACAGCCAGGATGTTGATAAGCTAACCATAAAATCAAGTCATTAAAAATTATATTTCAGTGACTTTGAAAAGTTAAAAGGAAAGATTTCTTTCTCCAGTTGTAAACTCCAGTGTTCAGATGACAAAGTGTTCTCATGAATAAAGATGAATCTAGTAATTGAGTGGAGATTTAACCATGCCATATGAATGTATCTGACTGTTTCAAGTCTTTCTTTAAATTGCCCAGTGAGCATATGGTGCAGCCTCATGAAGCTTTTTGAAAACTTTGGGTGAGAAGCGAGTGAGCTTGTTAGTGGAGGCTTTCATACCTAAGACACTAAAAAGAATGAGTTATTTTTCTGATGTGAACTCAATAGCTGATCCAACCCTAGAAATCTCGGAAGCAACAGTAGGCACACGGAAACTAAAAATAGATGAACCAGAAGATGGCATTAGACATAAGTGCTACATATGAGTGAAATGGGGAAAAATAAAGAAATTGATTTTTGTTAATCCCAAAGGTGAACTATTACATAACATATTTATATATGTTTGTGTAGCACTTTAGATCACAGCTCGCTAAGTACAGGGTAATTATGTACTTACAGGGTAGTTACTGTGTAGTAATAGGATAATTACAGTGTAGTTAAAAGGTAGTTACAGTGTATTGATTGATTAAATACTTTGTATTTACAAAGTACGTATAGGGTAATTACTATGTACTTACAGGGTAATTACTGTGTAACTACAGAGAACAAACTCCGCTTTAGATGACAGCCCTCCTCCAGTGTATTTATAGGTTAATTAGAGTGTTACTACGAAACATAAACTCCATTTTAGATTTCAGCCCTCGTCCAGTTTAGTTACTGGGTAATCACAGAGTAACTACAGAGAACAAGCTACACTTTAGATTTCAGCCCTCGTCCAGTTGCAGAGTAATTTCTGTGTAGCAGAAACAGGAATAACAACACAAAAATAATATTGCAAGTTGTTACCATGTAATTACAAATAGGAGGAAGTTCACAGCTATTACCAATAATTACCCATTCTACACAGTAATTACACAGTAGCTGCCCCATAAGAACACAGTAGCTACCCTGTAATTACACCATAATTCCTGTATATGTACACTGTATTTACCCTACAAGTACTTTGTACATACACAGTAAGCACATCAGTAAGTAAACTGTACTTACACAGTAATTACCCTCTAAGTACATAGTAACAACCCTGTAAGTAGACCGTAATTACCCTGTAATTTTAATATACCCTGGGTTTTAATATAAAGTGTTCCCAAAGTTTGCTTTTGGTCCCCTACAATAACTGAACTTTTTGTTATCCATATATATAATAGTACTGAAGATGTTAAGCATTGCTAAGATTAAATTGTTATGTGTTCCTAGATGAAAACATTTATTAGAAAGAAAGACAATTCTACAGTAGTGAATCAACAGGATTTCTATGGTCCCCTCTTGTGAAATTTAATTTTTATGAGAAGCTTCATTACGCATCAGCAAAGCATGTGCCGCTTCTGCCCTCCCATAAGAGCACTATTCAAGCAAATGATAATTGTGTTAATTTGCATCATTTTATGTAATGGAAATATTCAAACAGATTTTTTTTTTATCTTACTTGAGCCTAGGTGTACCTTTTGATTTGGAAATGGAATAAAAACAAATGTATAATACAATTATTTGATTTTAGATTATTTGTTATATTTAAAAAAAATGCAGATACTTCAAATGACAGTGAATATTCATGGATGATGTAATAATATCCTCCTCTACATTGTAGAGAAAGCACTTCTTTCTTGGCAGTATCTGAGATGAGTCAACAAACTTCATATAAAATTGTGATAGTTACTTATGCCAAATCACACAACACATATTATGAAAAGCATTATCCTTCAGTCAATTTTTTATTCTTTATTTTTACTGCAGTCACAGTAACTGTACATCTCAATTATCATTTATAGTGAAAATGTTATTGAACAAATTCATACGCATTAGTATCTTGACATTTACATTATGCATTTTACATTTTCAGCACGAATGGCAGCTAAAATGATCTTTACATTTAACTTCATTCACACAAAAAAGTAATTTTAAATAGCTATAATAAGTCCAAATAGTGTTAACATATCTGAAGTATTTAGTAGAATTTATCTAATATGTGTTGCGTAATGTAAAATAAAATTCAGAAGATTATTTATTTAACGTCCTTGTCAAATTGTTTATATACCAATTGTTATATTATTGCCCTAATTGTGGGTATTTGTTATATAGGCATTAATACTTTTGAGTGTTTTATCAATATAAAATGTTTTGCATTGCCAAGGAGGATCCTTTTTCTTCTTTTTTCAAATTGTTCTTTTGAATCACTGTTACATTTTCAAAAATACAATCCTCAGTTTCTGATGCTGCTTCCTCTTCATCGTCAAAAACATCTCTTCTCTTCCAAAATCAATCCAAGCACCATCTGATTTGAAAATCTGTGGTCATCTTTATTAGTTATGATATGGAAGATAACATGCAAGGTCTGTGATCAAATTTAGCCAAAAAGTTTTGCAATCTTGTTTCGGAATGGAAAGGGGACAAGCAGGGGAATTCACTTACGTACACGTAAGAACAAGTGTGCACATGCAAACATAACCCCATGAACAGGAAAACACATACGCAGACTCATACTAAACAGGCCCAGTTAGAAGACAGAAAAAAACAGAACCTATAATTTTCATTCTTTTTATATATTCTTTAATATATATGAGTCTAGCAGAATTTGAACACCTTGTGTGTATTGTGTAGAGGGGAAAACAACATGTGGTCGTGGTCATTAAAAAATTGTTTTTGATGTAGTTTTGATGTTCTTCAGAGAAAATGAGACGAGGTCTGTGTTTGAAATAAAAATTGGTGGTATCTTTTTTTTCTTGTATGATTTAAGGGCAGAACCTAAATAAAAGTGCTTTGGAAAACAGCCTTCTGTGGTCTTCCTCGGACGAGACCCCATGATACTCTTTAGTGTTTGCCTGGCCCTGATCTGATTTGCATGATTATAAAGAATGGGAGGGAAGGAAAACAGCACAAATCTTTCAATTCCCTCCTGCGGCAACAACAAGTACATTTTCTAGGGCACTTATGAAGAAGTCAATTGAATTTGTACTCCAGATTTACAAGAGGCAAAAAAGGTGTTGAAAGGTCACATTAATGGCAGTTAGCAGTTCAAAAAAATTGATAGTTCACCACATATGGGGCAAAAAACAAACACACATGTTGTAGGTAATTCAAGATTGTGTACGGTCAGTTAACTAACTGAATAAACCAAAGTTGTTTGATTTAGTTAATAAGATTGTGGTTGAAAACTTGATTTTCTTCTTACTGAGTCCCCAGGTACTAAAATAAATTCACTAAAAACTTAAACATCTCTATAAGTCTTAACTGATTTTTTAACCCTTAATGTGGCCATACCTACATTTAGTATAAGCAAGTCAAGAGATAATGTGTATGATGGTGGTCTAATCAGAACTTGTTTGTAGATAGCTTATTAAAACCAATGAAATTGAAAACTGTACACAAACCAAATTATCAATACTCTAAAAAGCTGTATGAAAACATACTTTTCTAGAGTTTTTGTGAAGACAAGTGTCTTTAGACTTTTCTTAAAGGTTTCAGTAGTATAAGCAATAATTTTAGGCCCAATGGTAAGTTTGAGGGTCTATGTAGTAGTAGGGAACACGTAGTGTACAGTTGTTAGCACGATGGTAGCAAAAATTGTAGGCATTTTCGTGTGTATAACAATGTAGATGTCCTGTATTGGTCAGTTTTCCTCTATTTGTAAAGAACCTTACAGCTGGTTTGATGGGCTTGATATAATGACTTGATATAAAACAATACCCAGAATAATGTTTCTCCTATTTTTACTCTTTAAGCTTGATAACATTTCACCAGAACATTTCATTAAATAAAATAATTAAAAGTGTTTTTATTGCCAACTTGCATTTTATGAGTCCTAGAAGGAGTTTTATTCACAAATATTTTCTAAATGAATCTGAGGAATTTCAGAGGGAATCTAAAAAGTAGTAAATTACCAGCATCTCTTTCCTTTGTAGGTGAACTATACCTTTAAATAGAAACTGCTCGAGTGTGTCTTTGTGCTTTTATCCTCTGAGAGAGGAATGCGTTTTCATCACCCCAATTCTGAAATTGATGTCTCCTGGCAGACAGATGATTACGAGTTCACTAACACAGACACCCACATACGTGCACACGCACACACACGCAAACACGCATGCAAGCACACACACACTTGGTGATGAAAATTAGAATGTCTGTCTATTTATTTCGGTTCATATCTTCAAGTGCGTAAAGGAATTGTGATTAAACTAACAAAGCCACCAAATTAAAAAACATTGTTTCTGTATGTGGCATTTGATTATTAGCTGCATTGTTTAATTTTGCAGGATCATTTCGCATAGCGTGCCTCTGTGTGTCCAAAAAATCACCCTGTTTAATTAACTGCTTTTGTTCTCTGCAGCCTCGGGTGATTTGAATGACAGGATCAGGATGAATTTGAGATGTTATAAAAACAAGTGACTTTTTTTTTCTTGCAGCAATAAGAAAAAAGAATTAAAAAAATATCTTCCTGATTGAATAATATTGAACAATATATATATATATAATCAACTGGCTATTTTTATTAGTTGTATATTTAGCAGCAATTTAAAGTTTCCATTACAAGTAGCCATCTGAATTTATAGTTTTGTAAACTGCATATGAATCAGCATGTATATTAAGTTGTTCTTAGTTTCATATGCTACAATTTTACAAAAAAAAAAATTTTGGAATCGTTTTGAGAGTTTGGAAACATAATAATACTTAATTGTAGATCAATTATAAAGTAGAGTCTGTTATAAAGTATCAGTTAATGTTTTCCTAGCTAACAGTTAGTTACACTCGAACAAATGGTCATAATTGACCTAATATTAAGTCAAAACTCAAATGTTAAATTAAGAATAGCTTGTTTTTATTTAACTGAATAAGTTACACATATTGTAATAGATGAATGAAATAGTGCCATGTCCATTCATCCATTATGTTGTCGGCTTTCTTCCCTTTCAGGGTCGCCACAGCGGAAAGAACTGGAAACTCTACTGGCATATGTTTTATGTGGCGGATGCCTTTCCATATGTTATATATATGTTTCATAGAGAAATAAAAAATAAACAAAAACTTCAAAGTTTTAAGTGATAAACTGGCTGCTTGTTTGGATAGTTAACTAGTTTGAGCATCTTTGTACTCTATCCAGAAAAAGACCAAATGCAGTATTTTGGCTTTCAAGATTTTGCTGTATATACCTGTCAAGGATGTTAATTTATTTAAACTAACCATTGTTAGATTCAGTAATGAAATGTTAAATCTATATTATATGCTTTACACTTTATTCTAACAGTTAATTGTGTAGATCATGTAATGTATATTTCTGTGTGATTTGACAAACAGGCATTGGAAGTTAAATACTGCAAAACCTACCAGTTAAAATCCTTCATAAAAGGCGATTCATATTTGTATTTTCCACTCTGCATGTTTTTATTTGAGAAACATGAAAATTAGTCATTTTTAACTCATTGATTCATTGCCCATTTTTCTCTCATTACAACTCCAATCTAAATGCAAATTTCGATTGGCCCTCTTCTCTAAAAATCTTTGTTGTAACTTTTTTTTCTCCATATCCCTTAAAAAAAGAACAACATTTTAATACAGAATTATGTGTATACACATATGTACGGAACTTTTTTTCACCCTTTAATACAGACAGCAAGTTATTTGTGTGTTCCTTCTCAGATCTACTATGTTGGTGCATGAATATCCTGTAATACCCTTCATCAAACCTAAAATATATTTCTATTGCTGTTGAGACTCAATGGTAGTCTCCCCCTCTCTCGTTTGGACTCAATTCAGAAAAGCACAACCATCAACAGAAAAAGAACTGCCTCATGCTGCCCTACAATCATATATCCTGGTCCCAGTTGTACCATTCAGACTCCCAAATTAACACTGTGTTCCTCATCCGTCTTTACTCTTTGACATCTGAAAGGCTGAAAAATAGCAGATATACTTAACGTGTGTTCCTAGAATAAAATCATTTTGAGACAAAAAATTGAAATCCTGCATGCAGATGGACATACAGTGAGATTAAATTAAACCTAACAGTTAACCATATGACTATGCTCGTAAAGAGAGCTTCACTGACACAGATTTAGAGGCATTCTCATCACATTCTCTCCCGGCCATAAAATCTCACAACCATGACAATTTTAATCCAGAGACATTTTCCACAAATCATTTGAGTTCATGTTATTTATTACTTTCAAAGATTGAATACAAAAAAAAAAGTAAAACAACAAAACTAAACAGACTAAAAAGTATTGCATTAAAGGTTCCATATCATGTAAACTTGACTTTTCAGACATTTTTGAATGCTTTAATATTTTTCCCTGATCAGAAACATGAATGAAACCATGTTCTGCTTTGGTGCAAGTTCTGCTTTTGGTTGTGTAATCGTATTTACTTTTTCTGGGAGCTCGAAATGGCTCAATGCTATTGCAGTTGCCAATGCAGCTGGCCTTCACACCACCCACTAAACAGTCTAATGAACCGATATCCTAACTGATGTCCTGGGTCAAAAGTCAGTTTTACCAAAAGATAAATGCATTCATCAAAAATGGGTGGATTTTTTAGCCAACAAGGAAAACCACCAGGGGGCATGATGAAAGCATGGCAGTTGGAGGAACAGAATGTATGGCTAGCTTGGCAGAGAACAACAGTTTGAAGTGATTCAAAGATATTATTTATGATAAATACGGAATTTTGAAGGACATTAAGTAATAGTACAGAGGGATTAAATATTTATTTAAAAATTATTTAAAAGGGGCATGATAAGGTACCTATAAATGTATATAGTATCACGTTGTACATTACAGTGGGATTTTTTATTATTTTCATTAACAGCTAATCAGATAGAGCTGTTGCAGATAAATTGTGCAGGACTCCGGATGGTGTAGGACTGTTTTTTGTGATCCTTGGTGTATTGGTTAATCATCTTAAAGAGAGATTAAAATGTATTTTGATTTTCAAAGTGATTATTTTGACTTGACATGTTTTTTGCACCTAAAACCATCACACTTTCAAATCTTTGATACTGAACTAATATATAGGAAAAGACATTACAATGTTTCTTTTTTAAAGTAAACTCAGTGTTTTGCTTCATTTAATTTTTTACAATTATTTTTACACCAGCACTGGTCATATGTTTTGACCTCTACACGCTTTTAGATTCAGTGACATGGCTTTCACTTAGCTCTAGCTCTCAAGCAATCCCTTGGCGAGCGCACTTACGGCAGCACACACTTCACGAACATGTAAATTCACTTACAGGGATGTTATTGGGTACACTTAGCTAATAACATGTTGGATTCACTCTACTTTAACAATCCTCCAAGAGGAATTGGTCCATATTGACATGAAAGCATAACATAATTGATGAAGATTTATTGACGGGCAATATTGCTTTAGCCACGCTAAACTAAATAGAGTCTAAAAGTAATTTGAGTTGAACTGAAACTCAATCGAGAAGATGAGAGTTTTGTGAACCGGTGTAAAAGATTGGTTCACAGTGGTCAAATTTAGAGGCAGTGTTATTAAAAGAACCATTCCTTCCAAATAAATTTAGTAGCCAAATCGTAGGCATGTATCTTCTCAGATATTATTATTCAATGGATTCCATCCCAACTATGCCCTGTTACATTTATATAGTTGACTACTCATAATTACTTATTGTTTTGTATTGTAGAGTTTTGTTGTTTAATAAGCCTTCTTGCTCATTATGCAGAATCCCTATGCTCAGCATAAAGTGTGCACATCTCAGGTCTTGATTGACCCACTGCATGCATTTAACTGCTTGCAATAGTCAGACGTTCGATTATAGTGATTTATAGGTGATCCAATTCAGTCAATTTGTAGGCCACTTACAGTTTCATGGGTTGGCGTCAGGAAGCCAATTAGCATGATATGCTGACAGAAAGATCTGCAACTCGACTAACTTGTAGAAGCTTTTTTTTGTCAAGGACTTACCTTTGATCTTGTTTGTTCATTGTGGAGGTTGTTTACCCCTATTGAAACCCTATTGAAGCTTTCTTGAAATCAACCCTAGCTTTTACTTGTAGGTCTCTATATAACAAAAAGAAACTCTTAGGACATAAGTTGGGGTTAAACACAAAAATGTAATATTTAACAACCTTTGTTAAACATTTTGGTCTTTGAGGGAGACTTTTAAAGAAACTATTGATTTTCCTGGTCATGGGGATCCAACCATCATGCTTTGGGAATGATTAACCCTTGTGTGGTGTTCATATTATTGTTACCCAGGCAGTATTTGCAGGGCTGTTGGCCCATTGCCTTCTGGGGATTTTAATTCATCCAATCAAGACATTTTATGATAAAATATTTAAAAGGTATTTACTTTAGCCAAGAAACAAGTACGATAAACAGCAAACAAGCAGTATTTATTGTTTGTTTTTTTTTCTTCACATTTAAAATGTAAACCATGTGTGTTGTTCTCCTTATTGTTACTTTGGCAGGTTTGACAGGTCTGCTAGACCAATAGCGTTTCATTTAAGTGTTTTTAATTAAGTCCATACTCTGTTGGGAACATTGCTTATCAAATATAAATGGATCTACATTTTTACATGCTGATTTGTTTTAATGTAACGTTAGAAATTGCATTTATATTTTTATGCACAACAATATTTTATTTTATGTGTACCATCAGGTTTTTACTTTGAACTTTTTTTACATTTATTAAAGAAATGTATTGTTATTTGTGGAAATCAAGGTCTTACATTGTATGCAATCAGCTAATGGGCTTTTTATTTGATTCAAATTAAGCCAAATTTCACGTGTTTTTTGATTGCCAATCAATACTAAACACTGTACACACACAAAAGCTTTCTAAACATAAATAAGACAATAACATGCTTCAAACACCCTTAAGATCTTTATAAATCTAACACATAAAAATTATCACATGCAAAGAAAACTAAACATCCTTACCACACTGAAACAGGAAAGTTTTAATTTTGAAAGAAGATAGATGCTTTGTAAAGTTATTTTGAACCTCACATTCCTAGCTATTCTGCTAAGTTTCGCTTTCTTGAGAATGAATCAAAGAATCGCTAAACAAATGATTCCAAGTCAAGCGAGTCTCTTAATTTGAGATAATAAATGACCGGAATAAGATTTTTTCCGCTCAAGAAAAAGTAAGCGATATTTTCTAAAAATAAGCTAAATCGTTTAAACTACAAAATTATTTTTAAAATAAGAAAATCAAGATTTTCCAACCTTACTTTAAGCATTTTTTTTTTAGCTTTGCTTAGATTCCATTTTTTTTTTTTTTTTGCAGTCTAGCTTTACCTTATGTGTAATAACTTTTTTTTAAATCTGTAACTGTTTTTTTACATCTTCATATTATTTTTCACTGGAGTTCAATTTACGGATTTTATTTTCATTAACAATCTATCAAACTGATTTTTTTTTCAGATGTATTCATTTATATTTTACAATTAGTTCAAGCTCAGAACCTGTCTAAACAAAAAGGCTTTGGAGAGAACTGAGTGAAGCTGTAATTAGAAGCCAAGGTCAACACTGATGCTACAGTTTCAATGATGAAAATGAACACAATAGAAGACTCAAAAGCTGCTCAGTCCCCTGGATTTGTTCAACAAAAGAAACGGCTGATTTGGTTCCTTTACAAGAGGCAAAAAAAAAAGTGGTAATAGGGCCTGTTCAGGTTGGTGCTCTTATTTTTTCCAACTAAGGGATAGTTCATAAAAGAGAGCCTTGCTTTATTCTGAACTTAATAGTGCACACGCTTGTGTGAAGAGATGAAGGCCTTTAGATTGTGTTTCTAAGTGAGGAACAGTGCATTATATGAAGTCACATTGACAACATTGCCATGAAGAAATCTCACATTTTATGATATATTTAAGCATTGGCTTCTTCATGGGTTGCATACTAAATTGCTTCCTGTTGTACAATACTATAATATCTAGAAAGCACAATAGTTAAGGTACTCTAGAAGTAATTACAGGGCCCAACTAATGTGCTTTGGTCCAATAAGCATTTTGCATAAATAATGAACGATTGGTAACTTGGTGAAAAGTCTGATTAATTATTTAAAGCTCTAAATGGAGTCAGCATTTTACCACAAATGAAATATGATACAATACAGAGGAAATGATAACAAGGAGAATGGTAAAGTAAAGCTTAGAGGGCCAATGTCATGCTAACACAATTTTGGGTCAAACACTTTGCCCATTACTGCTTCAATAGAGTGCATGCATGAATGAATTATCGAATGAATGAATGGATGGATGGATGGATGTATGAATTAATGAATGAAGACAGAAAGACAAAATAAATAAATTAATTAGGCATAGATCCACTCATCGTTCACTTTACATTACATTGTACATAAAATTGTGTACATTTTAGTACAACCAATTCACCTGAACAACTTTGGAGCATATGAGAAAACTGAAGAAATCAAAGCAATCTTGCTAGCTTGCTTAGAAGAAATCAATAAATAAATTACATTTGTAATTCTCTTGTTGTCACCAAGATTCTAGCAATTCAATTTGTATTACGAGACAGGAATTACAATATAAAAAATGCAGTGATTCTGTAACCCAAGCATTAAGTAAAAGTGAAGTGAATGTGACTAGTTTGCCAGGTATGGAGTAACCCATACCCAGAATTTGGCCTCTGCATTTAACCCATCCCAGTGTACACACAAAACACACGGTGAACACCCCCGGATCAGCGGGCAGCCATGGCTGCGGCGCCCTGAGAGCAGTCTGGAAACTGGTGCTTTGCTGTGGGCACCACAGCTGTGGCTGTTGAAGATGGTAGAGTAATAATTTCATCACTCACACCATCTTCTACTCTGTGGATCTTTGGATTGAACAGATGACCTTCCAATCACAAGTTAATCTACTTTTCTCCCAGATCACAACTGCTCACAAAATTTTATATTTCTAATTTTTATCTCTTTTTTTTTAATGATTTTGAATTAACATAATCCCTTATCCAACATATTATAATAATAGATAAATAAACCACTATCATTTACAAGAGCACAAAAATATATACATTTACATTCATTTAAAAATTAATGCCATTAACTGTAATGTCATAGACGCTGCCATTGAAACATGTTTGTCATCGTTCATTGCTAGCAACAGACTAACAACATTTGCATTATATGCATGCCCTTCTACTACATCCTGTCAGTCATGCAAGGTTCATGCAGCTGTGCCAGTGTCTACACACCATAAACCACCGTCTAAGGGCCGAATACAGTTTGATTAGTTTTTTTAAGCATATGGGTGTTGTTTTAAAAATTCAATAAAGTTCTCCCAAACTATCTATTGAGATTATAGAATATCCAAAGAGTTAAATGGACTCTTTTCCAAGTCTATTTTATATTTCTCCTTATATAGTTAAAATGACATTGAGCTTCTAAACTACCTTACCAGAGTAATTTGGTTTCTTTTTTTCAGTTTTTGGGGAAAGAACAAAAAACAAGGTTTTGGTTAAAAAATTGCAGTTTAGATGATGAAACCTTTATATGGTAAATCCGTTTGAGTGTTATTTGTGCTCTATTCAGAGTATATTTGGTCCATCTCTAGATGCAGTTCATTTGAATCTGTGCACTTCTGTTTTCAATGTTGTCTTACATTCCAAGAAAATGAGGCCGCTTCCAGTGTCAATTTTCATGCTTTTATTTAATTCCTAAACAGATGTAGAATAACTTTTTTCTTATTACATTTTTTTTAATTGGCACCTATCATCAGCGAACAAACTTCTAGTAATTTATAATATCCTTTGCGTGTTTAGGAGGGAGAATGAGAAATCAATTGCACAATGATTATATTCACACATTATGCACCGACTTCCTTTATTTCACAACACACTCATGCTTGGATAAAAAAAAATTTGCTCCTCCATTGGAATTGACTAGAATTTAATTATCTGCGATGAAAACAAATCCACATTTATGGTTGATGAATTACCATGAGACATGCTGTTGCTTTTATACTTGGAATAATAACCTCAAACAATTGCAAGAAATAATAAAAATGCCAATGCAAGGAGAAAAAAAATCAATCTTGCTAATGTGTAGGAATTCTCTGTATTCAATCATTCCCAGTTAAATACGTACACAACCAGACACATTGCTCAAAAACAATAGTTTTTGCCGTTGAATGCTTTGAGAACCACTAAAGTTGCTCCAGAAGTGAATTTTTAGATTTTTTTTCACCCTAAAATGGACCCAGAGGCAGAGACGACCTCCAGGGAAACACGCCATTAATATATCATTTTCTTCAAGGATGAACTGGAACAGATGAACAAAACATGTTGGCCGGAGGTGTCAGCTCATGATAAGGATACTCTCTCTGCCTGGATGTGGCGATATGTCACCAGCGATTTGTCACCAGAACTGCATGACAGGCAAGGGAAGTTAAGAATGGATGCCGTACATTATCCCCCTCTATACAGCAATATCGACCGGCCCTGACTTTCTCAAGCTTTTTGATGTGCTTTTCGAGCTGTTCGGGTTGCTTGTTGAGGTCATGCAAGGCTGCAAACTAGAGTATAGTGCAAGGTGAAAACAAAGTTGTCTCATGGCCAGCAAAAGTGTTTTTTGCTTGTTTCAAAAACCATGAACAATTATTACATATGTGTCCATGTGGCAAAATGTTGAAAGATACCAATATTTTAATACATTGTTTAATCGAAAAAAGATTTACTCATCTCATCATTCAGTTTAAGAATAAAACTAAAAAACTCATTCTAGGAGTTAGAGCCATGATCTACTAAAACGGATTTATTTGAGTTGAGATATACATCTAATAGCTTTTAGACTTCACATCTGAACCATTTATTTTTTTTATTTTTTACAAATTGAGTTTTAGGAAAAAGCCAGTTGTCAACTATGTTCATGATTTTAAACTCCTATTTATTGTAAAAACACTTTTTCCTAGTCACTCAAAAGTACAGTTTGCACAGACAACCCTGACTGCATATCTCGTCACTGGGGGAGGTTCTTACAATGTAAACAGTTTTATTTACTCATTTTTGAACCGATGAAACCATGAAAAAAAAAAATCAAGTCACCAAGTGTATCAGTGTCTGGATTACCTTTAGTACTTACTGTATTTCAGACACCTTGTGCCTAGAGGCTCTTGGTATTCAGGATTAAGCTTTAATGAATGTATACATTAAAATAAAAACAGTAAATGGACACTGGAAATGTGTAAAACATGATAATGGTGTTTTATAGAAAATGCATACATTTTGTGATGTGAGTGCTGTGTTTTAACGACTGTGATTCAGCAATAAACAGAGAGCCAACTACACTTCTTTTTAGAGAGTGAATGTGATTTTTCGATGATAATTTAATTAAAATGCTATAAATCTTAAGATACTCTGAAAAAAATGACTGAGGACCTTACAGGTTTATCATGACAAGATGTTTGCAAAAGCTTGCTACGACCCTGACTGCATATTCCGCACCACTGATGAGCGCTCCAAACTTTCCATCATAGCTCATGAATTGAAAGAGCAAATGCCTTTCTGATGGTCATTTTGAAGAATGGATAGTTGGTGATAACAATCTAAACATTTATTATTTTAGCACCGACGTCCCAATTTTAGAGTACCTGATTATTGGTTAATATTTTCTTTTGTGTTGATCCTTTCAACACTTCTGAAATTGACATACCACACCTATAACGATCTATGGAATTTAATTAATTCACTTTGAGTGTAGTATACTCTTCGTTTTCATTTCTAGCAAAGCTTTCACAGTTTGTACATATGTGAACGTGATTTTCGTCACATTTCAGCTTTGTGCTGCTTCATGAATTGAATTGTCTGTGCTGGTCTAGTGTGAAGAGGTTGGCTTTATTTAATATGATTTTAGAAAGTTCAGAGTATTCAACACATGACATGACTGCACTTTGATGAAATCTCCCTCAGATGCTTGAAAGTTGAAACACATATGCAAAAAAAAATCTTGATTGTGCTTGTTATGGTATATAATTGTATTGCTTAAAATTTACTAAATATTTAATACAATAAACAATTTATTTTCGTTCGCGATGGCTGATGGGCAAAACAAAGAGATGTTTTCAGTAAAAAAGCTAGGCCAACTTTTTTATAAGAGTTTAAGATAACTTTGCACAGCTGTGGAAAGACATTTTTTAGCACATCTAGACACTCCTTGCTAGTGGTTCTTGCTCATAGCATCTGAGTAGCATTAGGTTTTTGTTTTATTAATTTCTAAACTTTTTGTTATAAAAAAGACATTTGCTGATTTATTTCCTGATTTGCCAAATTGAAGTTTTATGCAATATTCACTTCCAATATAAAGATTTCAGATATTAAAAACTGCAAACTGCAGTGTTGGCAATGTCTGTATTTGAAATATAATAATGGCTGTTTAAATGGTTGCACAGAGTCATATATGTCTCTATTGAAGATCCATGTATCGTAAGCCCACCCCTGCAATGAAGAGATTAATAGATGAATATATTGAACGATATAAAATGTATGCTACAAAGTTTATGCTAGAACACTATTTTGAAAATATAGAGGCTCTGTCTGTATCAAAATCCCAGAATAGATTTTGGTTGTATCCCAGCAGTTATTATATTCTCACAGTTATGTATTCGATAGTTGTGTACATGACTCTTCATAAGTTTAGAGTGATCTTGGATCTGGATATTCCAAGATGTAGTCATTCTTTTCCCTTGGTTGGTTTAAAGTTTTCGGTTTGAGTACATTTTAAGTGACAGAGACAAATGATGTGTCTGTAGGCACTGTGTTATCTGCCTTAATTAATACGCTACTTGAGTACATACGAAGGTCCTTTGCTTCCACCCTCTGTGAACTAATTAATTGGACCAAAATTAATGACACTTTTTGGAGTAAGCCTGATATTGTAATATATCTTATCACCAAATTAGATCAATTAGAAGTCTGTATTTTCAGTGTAATGATTGTACATTCCAGGCGGGTACCCATCCAAAGCATGTTAGGGTTTCATATTTATTTTAAGCTTGTATGTGGTCCAGCTTGCCAGTCTGTAAATTATCATATGCTTTGCTCATTTGTTTTACCAATCATGAGCACATATGCTTTCTCATTAGATTCTAATTTTATCATAGAAGTATTTCAAACGGAATAAATCAACGTAAGAGATGTTGCTGATTGATTACCAAAAAGTATCTCCTCAGCTAATAATACATACATTATATGTGCTAAACAAACTTTTTATATTTAGTTCAGCCAATTTATTTTAGTTCATTTAGTTCATAGATTTTCTAATACAAAAAATAGCTTTGGTCAATAGCTTTTTTGTGGATGAACAAAATAAATAATAAAGCTTTCTTTCAGTCAAAGGCTGTGCGTTGAGATTCTATTCACAGAAGTATCTACAAGACCAAGTTGATGGAGGAAAGCCAGCTGCAGTCCAATATTAACTGGAAGGAAGGCTATCGTCAAGGCAATGCAAACTGCTTCTCTGATTGCAAATGCTTGTGATCCCCAACATTAAACTGCAGACCTCTTACTTCAAGATCATCCACAACAAAATGCTATTGGATTCACTGTTGAGTGCATTTCTCTGATGCAAATAAACAAAAACATAGTTGAAATACTGAAAATACCAAAAAAAAAATTATGTTTTTATGCCAAATAATGTTTTAAATTAGCTTTCCTTATTTGGCATCAACATGGACCTGATTCCAAAGATGCCTAAATAAACTATGGCAAATATCATATGGGTGGAGTTGGATTTCTGAGATTCTGGGGCTTTAAAGTCTCTGTGCTTGCATGTTTTATGTTGGATATGTAAAAAATGTGTTCACATAAGTATTTAAGCTTGTTTATTAGGCATAGGTAATAAAGACAGAATTGTTATTATTTATTATAGGTTTTAAATACATAATTTAACCTTTACAAACCACAATTTGGTAAATGCTGACATTGCTGTAGCAGTGGGTCAAAACAACCAATCCAGGTTGTACTGATGGTATTAAAAACTCAGCAGTTCTAGAGTTAAGGTAGACCTGAAATGTTCAGCAAAGGTTGAATAGTCAGCCAACAAAAACAGGAACCATAATAATTTTTTATCCGATGAGTAAATGAGACCAACTGCAAAGACAATCCAGGAGATTGTCGGTTTTAGCTTTCATCCTATTGATTTGGAAATTGGATTTAATTCTACTGGTGACTGACTGAAAGGTAATTGAATAATGTGACACTTATTTGTTTCAGATGACATTTCAGGTGAACTTGTGGCTTCTATGAACAAATGAACTAAGCATACACAGTAAAATCTAGAGTGAGGAATTTAATCTATTCAGCTACTATATGGACTCTGAATAAAGTAAAAATTGGGGTTTTTACGTTAATCATTGAAATAAGATACACATTGAGAAACTCTAGAGAAATACAAGGTCTGGTCACATAGAGGCAAATTATATTCCCCAGTGTTTTTACATTCCTGAACAGCAGGGGGGCCATTTGCCCTGGTCACTTGGTGGCGCTACATAGCTCAAGGACCTCCAACGCTCGCCACACACAAAGAAAGTGTTTCCAAAGGTTATGTATATATAGGTAGCCGTATCGGTGTATTCCTGAAAGCAAAATAATTTATTATCATCTTAAACCTTAAATCTTAGTCCAGGTTGTGTCTTTTAAAGCTCCAGAGAAGAGTTACTTTACCCTACCTCAACTGGATAATGCACGCACACAGACATTGATAAACACATTGTCAAAGGAATTCCTCGCTTGCAACACACATTACCTGATTACGATTAATGGCGAGAGTACATAATTTAATTTTTACTATTAAATTACCAACTGAATTATTACTTCTAAACTAAACTGGTAATCTTGTTCCAGATCTGTGCAGTCTTATTTGGAAATGGTGGGCCTTTATTTGGAAATTAGGAACAAATTGTTGTGCAAGCCTAGTGAAGATTTGCATCAAAATTTCGCTCAATGTGCCCTAACCTTTACTCTCCATTGCTTTTAATGTGCTTATTTCTACATTTATTTAGGTACAATACATTAAGTGTTACATTAAAAACCACATTTGATGTTACAGTTTTTGGCAATGGCCTCAGATATGATGGGATACATGTCAGTATGAGTTTGTATACATAACTAGCAAAATTTTTAGTTTGTTTATTTTGCTCAGTAAGAGCCAATTTTTTTGTTTGTTTTTGCTCAGTACGAATATACATAATTAACCAGTATGTCCTCATTTCATATCTCCTTTCCTTGTGTTCTGGTTGTTCTAACACCTGTGAAATTACAAACACAAAGGCAGAAAATATAACCGCAGACAAACAGATTTGGATTTAAATGTATTTGCACTGCTCCAGTGTGTCAAATCTACCAATTATTTTATAAATCAGTGTCCATCTGTTGCACGGTTGGGCAAACAAAAAAAAATCAATTGCAATGGTATAGAAAAGATCCTCTTGCTCACACTAACACTAACTTGCTATTAATGTAATGAGAATGCCACTTCCTCTTCAGAATGTGAAACAGGATACGGGCCGGGATAACTCTGCCCTTGAATTCCTGCATACCCCTTAGAGACACCTCCTATTCTGATTGCATCAAACTGCACATTTTGCCAACTCAGTGAGCCTAAAATGATGTGGCCGACCTTGTGTCTGACTGAATGTTGAGAGCTGGTGTGATTCAGCTGTTTCAACAGGGATCTACACATGCAGGTTTGTTTCTTTTTGGAAGGCCTCTGGCAGCTTTTGTTCATCATTAGGACATAGTTTTCCATAGGGTTTTCTTCCTGCGCTCAGTCATTAACTTTATCTCTCAAGCCTTTGTGCTTTCAAAGGGTAATTCACATTCTTTATTGTTCTTTTTAAAGTTTAAACTAGAAACTCACCATGAAATAGCAAATATGTCTCTGGTACTTTAAGGGTCGTTAGCTGCATTGAGACTCATTAGCAAGTTGAGAGTGAAGGCAAAGTGAGTGTGTTGAAGCGTAAGAAAGAACTAGAGATGAAAGATCACCCATTTTCTGCTCAGTCTTCATCTAACACACGCAGAAAGTAGAACAAGGACTTCTCTTTGATGATTGTTTAAAGATAAAAACAAATATTACACATTTAAACCAAAAAGCCTGCATCCTTTGGAAAACAATGGGAGTTGAAGGGAAATTGTTTGTATCTTGTCCAGGTGAGTTGGCATGGCCAATGTTGATGACTGGGCAGAAATTAGTTTTCCTCAGTATAACACAGAGCAAACTATTTGCAATGACATTATGACTGCAAGCTAAATGCATGTTCAAGTTGGCAATGTTTTGTCACAGGGAAAAACAAATAATTTCCCCACCTCTGGAGGAGGTAAATTAGTTCTCCCTTAATAGCCTTTAAGTAAACATTAATCTAAAAATAAATGTATCAAGACTAAAGGTATAACGCATAGTGCATGCTTACCTTATCAGGGGACTCTCTCTTTCTCTCTCTCTCTCTATCTTTCTCTGAGGACTCAAGACTCTTACATGTATAATTTTTAAATGTCGATCATTTATTACAATTGGGAGGGGGGGGGGGGGTTAATACACAGGTAGGGAGAGACATGAGAACAAAGGAAACAAACAAAAATATATAGGAAAACATTTGCTTTGTTGTCAATTATAAAGTTTTGAATTGACTTAATAATTGAATTAAAGGTTTCAAAAATTACCAAGGATTCCATTCACCCACAAACTATCCATTTAGAAGCCAGAATATTCTAAAGAGCCAGCTCATCATTTGGAGCTAAAACAAATTAAATGAGCAACACTGTCCACCACTAGGAACTAAAACATTTCCACAGTACACAATAGCTTTCAAGATGAGACTTTAAAAAAATCTGGGATACCCCAGGGCTCCACATAATCCCATCAGCAGAAACACTGTGTTTAGAGTTCCAAATGAGTAGATATCTTCAAAGTCCTCCAGGAACAGAGCGGCCATGCACATGAGGCGCAATTTCTCTACTTCGCCCATTGTGTAGCCAGCTGTAAATGTTCCTGCAGGGCAGGTGGGTTCCCCCGAACCCAAGCTTCTTGTTGAGAAGATGGTGCCAATTGCATTTAAAGACCAGCAGATCAAATCCATAGTTTCTTGTTTAGGGTTTAGAAAGCAGGGCAAGGAGAGTCTCAGACACTAGACAGAGGGAGTCAGCAGGAGACATAGGGGGAAGGAGAGAGAGATAGATGCGACCACCTTCGTCAAGAGCCAAACGACAATGTTTGTTTGAATGTATAGTGTTAAGAATTGTTCTGTAGATCAAAACACTTGGCATGCGAGTTCAGTAAGCACTCACACATGGTCTGTGAGCTGTGAACGTCTTAAGAACCTGTTTTCTTCCTCTATGTAGTCCCTAGTCATTTCTTCGACAAAAGCAGAGAAAACAAAACTTTCATGTATTTAGTAGCAATCACAGCATGCACTTGAACCGCCATAGCTCAGGGATATTTTCAGCTGTTTGTTCTTAGTGGAAGTGGATGTGGCAGAAATCAGCAAGTTTGCTGAGTGGCTAATAAACGCTCTTGAGGACATGTTGGCGCTCAAGTGGGGAGTCTTTTGTTTGGCTTGCACAGCTTTCTCATGTGCTGTGTGTGACACAAATGGTTGGTGATTCAGCACTTGATGTGATATCATATTCAGACAAAAGCGCTGTTAAGCATGAATCTCCTTTGATAAAAAAATAATTGTATTAATCGTTTAGGTATTATTATTATTTTATTATTGTTACATTTTCAAGCCAATTTTTCTAAATTAAAATAAATAAATGAAATGCCGTAAATCAAATCTACACTACACTTTGTATTTACTAGAAATATATTCATTTGGGGTACCTAATTTTGGGATTGAATGGGGTGCCCAATTATAATTTTTCCTCTCAAACCTTTTTACTTGAGGAGATAATGCAAGCCCAGGTTGGTTGTGAACTAACACTCATGAACTCAAGTAAACAATCTTGTTTTCTAGCCTGAGGTCTAAACTTTAGAATCAGCTAATGTAAACAGAATCGGTAAAGTGCAACACAACTAACAAGCAGTAAGGCTATGAGTTAAAATATTTTGAAGGATATGTCTGTATGTCAGGAATCTTGTGATCCACTGACAGGTGGAGTCAGGGACGGAGAGCTGGGAGAGTTTGTATCGAAGGAGTGATGGGATGATGGTAATAAATGCTGAGCTGAAACAGGATCCTCACATAAGTCCATGACTTATACACATGTTGCAGGATGTAGTGCAGCCCCATGTTAACGGCATCCTCCACAGTCCTGTTAGATTGGTAGGCAAACTGCAAGTGGTCCAGTAGGGGTCTAGTGAAGTTCTTCAGGTGGCCCAGCACAAAGCTTTCCAAGGACTTCATGACTACAGATGTCAGGGTCACTGGTCTGTCATTGAGACTGGTCATTGAGACCTGAGATTTTAGACTTCTTGGGGATGGGGATGATGGTGGAGCATTTGAAGCATACAGGGACTTCCCATAGCTCCAGTGATCTGTTGAAGATCAGAGAGAAGATGGGTGCCAGTTGTTCAGCACAGGTTCTGAGGCATGTTGGTAAGACCCCATCAGGACCTGGTATTTTCTTCCTCTTCTGCTTTCTGAAGAGCTGAAAAAACATCACCCTTGGTTATTTGTAGAGCAGGAGTGAGAGAATGGTCTGTGCTGGAGGTGTTAAGGGCTGCTGAGGGAAACAATTTGAGGGTGCCTACAGTAATTTACAGTAAAGCACGATGAGCTCAATCACCAAGTTTTGATTGCCCATTGATGCAGGGTCTGGCACTTTGTAGTTTGTGATGGTCTTTACGCCTGACCATACGGAAGCAGGATCATTGGTAACAAACTGGTTTTGCAGCTTTTCAAAATGCTTTCTTTCAGCAGCTCTGATCTCCTTGTTCAATGTATTTCTGACCTGTTTGTACAAAGTGCGATCTCCATTTCTGTGAGTAGCTCCCTTGGCTTGACGAAGCTGTTTGATTGTTCCAGAGAACCATGGTTTGTTGTTGGATGCACATCTCTTCACAGAAACTGATGTAGGATGTAACAGAGTCTGTGAGATCATCCAGGTCTGAGGCAGCAGCAAATCCTGCTCTGTTTTAGTTGTCCATCTTTGAACACATATCACTTCAGGTTTAGCTGCCTTGAGTTGTTGCTTATATGATGGAATAAGGTTGACCAGGCAGTGGTCAGAGAGTCCTAAATCTGTGCGGAGGACGACGTGGTAGGTACCCTTGATTGATGTGAAACAGCGATTCAGAATATTCCCCTCTCTGGTGGGGCACTATATATGTTGCTTGAACTTTGTCAGTTCTTTTCTCAAATGAGCTTTGTTTAAAAGCCCAAGAATAACAAAGACAGAGTCCAGATAACGCTGCTCCATGTTAGTGATCTCATCAGCCAGCTGTTGCAGCACTTCGCTCACAAGCACCTGCAGTAGCACTCAATTTTGAGCTATAAACATACGTTTTTAACAGAATGAAAACGTTTCTTTTTTTTTTCAACCCTAAAACTAACCCTAACCCTTTGTGTCAATGTATAACTGCAATATAATACAGTTAAAGTGATCAATGTTTGACATTGAATTGTGGCTAAATTAAATAAAAAATAAATAGTAGTGTTCAGAAATGAAGAACAGATTGTCAACAAGGTTAGTTTAATTTGATTACCTAGACAATGTTAAGTCACAAACTGCTCTAGTAGTGATGTCATAAACTCATATTTCAACAAGTATTAAAACTGAATGGTGAATGGTCTTTGGAGGCGTAATCAGTTGAAAGTTGATGATAATAAGTTGAAAACTCTGCTTACCTTTGCTCACTTCTTTTTGCTTTGACTCATCTACAACACAGAGTTCTGTTATGGAAAATGGAGTCCCTGACCTAATCTCTACACTAAGTTTTTAAAAAGCCACAAAACTTGACAGTGATTCTTGCACCTCTTGCTTTCAAAAATACTTGAATAAAAGACACAAATTGGCTGAATGGGTGGGGAGATGCTGTGGCTTTCCTAAAGGGACATTTCAAGCCGAAATTACTCATGCCGAGTGTCTCCACAGAAACAAAGATATAAAAATAAAAACTTGTGTTATGTTATATGCTTCTAAAGAAGATTTCCCCAAAACCAGACAGTCATAAAGTACTGCTTACACTCACCCAAATTACAAAACATCTTCCAGTATGAGTTTGTTAGTCATCAAACTATTTGATAATAAATGATAATAAATATTGGTGACAGTTTAGGTCGATGGTGTCATGAGTAAACCAAAACAGTGCTTCCTTTTTAAGGGATCATATCTTTGAAATTAACCAAATATAAGCTCTCTATTTGTAAACTGTAAATAATTTACAATACGGAAATCATAACATACTCACTGGGCAAACTTTTTGCTGCATTTACTATTAAAATTTGACAGTTATAGTTAGTTTCTTTATTAATGTATTGATTTTGATCATTCTGAACTATTGAGCTTTTTAAGGTTGTACTATTTGAACTAATTTGCAACTTTGAAATCCTTGTTTGATAACCTCTAGGGCTGAATTCAATTTATACATACATATGCGTCACTGAAAATAATTTTAAAAGCAACAATTTCCCATCTAGAATGCTTAGAAATGCTCTGCTGTCCTAACATATTCTAGTTATTTTTGTAGTTTATTTTTGTAGTGTGTTTAGTCCAAGGATTTCATTGGTTTAAAGTTGTATTAAACCTTTCATTTTACATGTGTTAAATAAAATTCATGTCATGTTTTGTTTTTTAAAGTATTTTATTATTATTTTCAGAAGAAAGTAAAGTGTTTGCTATTATATTGGTGCTGTATTGTCAGAGGTTGTTCTTAAAAGGGAAATTTTTCGTCTATCTATATTCCTAAGAACTAAAAACATGTCTTTGAGTTATAGCCTTTGTTAAATTTTAAAAGCTGCTTTTTTAGATACTATTTGATAGCCAAACATACAGAGTAAAATCTATAGAGTTAAATTGACACTGCTCTGAGTCTATTTGGTCCTACTCTAAATAGAGTTAATTTAACACTGAGCTCGTCAACAAGAACCATAATACGTTTAAGTTAAACTCTTATTTTTTGTAACAATGTGATAAGGAAAATAGTTGTGATGATTTTTTTATAGTGAAATACAAACATTTATCACTACGTGCAAGTTTTTGGTGAATAATCAATGGTTTAGATGATAAGGATTTAACTTCGTTTAAGTGTTATTGGTCCTACTCTGAATATAGTTAATTTTACTCTCAGGATTTTACTGTGTACTATTGGTTTTGTAAAATAAAAACCATGAACTTGTGAATCTGAAATGAATGGATCCATGAAATTGGCAATAATACCCTGCTTTAAAAACCACTGAGTTTTTATCTATTTTGAAATGATTTAATTCTGTGAACATTCTGTGAAAATCATGTGCCTTTTATTCAATGAGAGTTAGAGACAGGTCAAGGATAACAATGTTTTGACAATATAATTTATGTATTACCCGTAATATGAGAAGATTAGGAACATTCAGTAAATAAAATAATATAGAAACAAAATTCACTTGTAAAATATTTATTTTTATCTGATTAAACAAAGTGCTGCTTCAAATAGTAAAGTAGGCTTAAATTCTACTTGTAAAACTGAAGGACTCCTTTCGTTTACACTTTCAGGTTACTACTATTGAATAAATGAGCAGGAGAATTCAAATACGAGAGAACATATGACGGCTTGGTCTCATTAGGCCACTAAATACAGTAATCAAGCAGCAGGAGGAGACATATTAGCCTCGGGCCATGTCACAGTAATCCCACAGCCAGGTATTAAAGCTCACTTATTTCAGGCAGTGAAAGAGATACAACTCTCTTAATCAAAATCCCATCATGCCGAGTAGACACAGCAGCATGCAAATCCCTTAACAGGTGCGAAATACTTCCATCACTGATTTACTGCATTTGAAGCAGAAAAATGCTGAAAAACTGGATTGCAAACAATTGCTAGTAAGTAGATGTTAAAAATGAAATAATGATATAAACTTGAAAGACAGAAAGAAATAGTTAAAATTAAATGTTTATTTTTGTAAGAATGAAATGTAGATTTCTCAGGAAAAAAGTGAAAGGAAATGTGTTATTTCTAAAGTCTATTCTGTTCCTATCCATCCATCCACCATCCATCCATCCTCAAAAAATGATTTTTGGTGTTTATTGATTTACCGTAATTAGAATAAGCATGTATGACAAAAAAAATGTGCAAAAATTGTTTGAGCACTGTGGGAATACAAATTTAAGATCTATGATTTTTCAACATTACTCTTTTATACCGCAATCACTTTTTAGCACTATTGCATCATTTGTGTCTGTGACCTTATCTAGATTGCTTTGGAATTGTTTATTACGATTGATGTGGAACAAACCTACGCCCCCCACTGAGACTCATGCCCCTTAAGGTCTGTGAACATCTTGATAAGTACATTCTCGTGTTATGTCAGGCTGACCATTTGTTGACTTGATCTGTGGCTGGGCTCCTCCTTGGGGGTGCATCCTAACAGGGTTAAACCCAATGTAACAAATTGTCTAGTTAGATTTTTGGAAGACTGCAGCGTTCAACATTAAAGCTTTTGATAGTTTCCTACAGCACAACATAATTTAATTCACTCAACATAATTTTAGAAAAATCTGAGTTGCAAGATTTTTTTAGTTGGGTCAACATTAACAGATTTACTGGGTCTCAATCAGATGTGAGTCATAGGGGGAGATGGGTACAGACGGTTAACTGTTTAGCGGGAATAAATATCTGATTCTGAAGGGGTCCGTCGCAGGTATGGAAAGACATCGTGTATGTCTGTTAAGTTAATCTTCTTAATCTAACATCATCCATGCGTTACGAATAATATAACTTAAAATACGATTTAAATTAGCATGAGGCATGTCAGAAATGTTTTATTTGAGAAATCATTGTGTGAAAATTCACTGTAAATTTATACATTAACAATATAATTATATGACAGTCGTTAACAGAAACGACAGTAAAAAGCTTGTCAATGTGCGTGCCATTGCGACGCAAACAACGAACTAATTCCGAGTGTTCAGTGCTGACTACGGGTAAGTGAGGATTTGTTCATTAATTTCCCAGCGTTTTATACACGATTCAAATGTTTTCTAATGATTGCATTTATGTCCCTCTTGATTAATAACGTTTTGCATATGTAACAAGCAAAGTCATGATTATGATTTTAAAGCACTTGTACAGGAAATTACTTCATCAGTGTTTGTTTTTTGCTAAACTTTTGTTAGCAATTTATTCAGTACCTAACAGCTTGAAGTTATCTGAATAAAATGCTCAATTTGCATGTCATTATGTTTGTCTATGTGTTTTATTTGATGTTTGTAATGTCCATGTTCTCATTTTCTATTTCATATATTAGAACGCTGCTGTCGTTTAAAGTTTTGGAAATATGCTTTTACTGACTAAAGATAGGTGGAAGTGAATTCCGTATTATTAGTCCAGAAAGTCAGACATTTTATCCCCTTTAATTTTTTAATTATTATTTTTGTATAATAACATGAAGTTGTGAGAAAAGTGAGAGACTTGACTTCTTCATACAGAAGACATGAAGACAGTTGTCCATGTTGCAGACTTCAAAAGTAGATGGCCTGCTTTTTTCCAAGTGTGTAAGGTAAGTGATTGGCTGTTTCTAAAGTCTGAAGAATAAATCCCTGTCTAATGCCTTCAGATAAATGCAGAATTTTGTCACATCACATTGCCTCTACAGTCCAGGTTCCTGTCTGAACTGGATCATTTTTTCGATGGCCTGCTAAAAGTGTTTAAGAAATGGAGTGGAGTGACCCAAAAAAAATAATTCAGGATGCAATGGTGCAAAGGTTTTTTTTTAATTTTCCACTTGTTAAATGATACACTTATTTGGTGTTTTTATACAAGTCTATTAAACTTGTTTTGTCAATATTGCATTAGGCTTTAGAGATGGAAGATGTTCTTTGAATTATATTAATATCAAAATTGTTAATAAAATGAACGAATCAGTGTGTTTTTGCAGAATGACAACATTGACACTAAGAGAGAGTGCATCCTTAAGGGGTTTTGCATTTACCTTAATGAAGATCTACAGAATCTGGTGAAGGACTGTTTTAATTGAATGAACACAACTCACCACAATGTTTTGATTCAGACAAAATATTTATCAAGATTATAGACAAATACATTATGTAGACAAAAGAAAATAGAAATTACGGAAACTATAATGAAAATATTAGGTTAAAGCTATTTAAGCAAAGAAAAAATTAAATAAATAAATATATATATATATATAAGTTTAGTGATCTCAAAGATGGCTCTCCTCTTCTTAAAATATAAAATGTTTAGAAACTAGAAAAACTAGCAGAAAAACTTGAGAGCTAGATTTTACAGGGAGTAGGAAAGGATTTATTGTTTTACTCATCTAGCTTGAAATGTTTACAGGTAAAAACTAGTTTTCTAAACTGATCTGTGTATTGTATGTTCCTCGCTGTCAGATATGTTGAGTACATTTTAGTGGAATTTTTAAGCAAAATAAAAAAAATTTAACACATTGAAATGTTTTGTTGAGAAAAGAAAATATGTTTCTTGTGACACAAAGTATACTTTCTGTCCCCCAAAATGATTCTGAGCAAAGCACTGAGGACCATGACATTTCTGAAGACTACCTTGAGCATCTATGTCATGAGGCATGAATTTGCTGATGCATCAGAAGACCCAGAATACATAGGTATTGTACTGAAAGGTTGAGATGTTCTTTCTGGAGTGGATAATGTAGCTTGACTCAAAAAACTTTCTAATAAAGCACAGTCTTTGAAGACCAAATTCTTAACCAAAGACCTACTGAAAAGCAGATCAATCCCTGTGTGTTCCTGTTTCTTTTGGGATGTCAGATTTGCAGTATTCTGAGGTGAGAACAGTTTATGTTCCTCAAATTTTAGATTTAAGTTTTTCAAAAATATCAGCGCACTCCGATTTTTTGTTAAAAATTTTTTTTTTTGTTATAGGGAAAATATTTTATTGACAATGTCATTTGTTTACTTTGAGAGAAATTGTTTCCTGCTCAATTGTTTAATTTTCTAGTTAATTCTTTAGAATTGAGTTTTTAATACCTGAAAAATGTTGACCTTTTGTATGGCCACAGGCAATTTTGCACTTGAAATGTTGAAAAGACGTATTTGTTTATAAGCGTCTCAATCAAATTTAAATATGTTCATATCACATGATTGCAACAGATCGTTTCAACCAGTTTTGATTTTGTTGGAGTAACACAATTGAATTTGTTGGAAAAACTTTCCTTAATTTATATATGTTCGTTCAACAAATATTTTTTTTTGAGTGTATCTATCTAGAAACATAAGCTTTACTCACTCACTCACTATATGGGTGTGTGCTCATATTTGGGAGGCCCTTCAGGCTTACTGGATCTCAGAAAAGACAATATTTCTGTGTTTTCAACTGCAGGCGATTCCTCTGAAATATTAAATAGCTCAATTATTACATTCACAAAAGCTTTGAAGCGGCTTAAAGTGCTTCTATTCCTGAGTGCCATTAAAACAACCTACAATCCAGGTTCAGATAGCTTTAGAGAGAGCATCTGAATCTGCTGACTTGAAAGCTAGTTCAAGATGCTAGCATCGCTGTAAGTAGTAAACTAACGTTGGTACGTATGACAAAGGTTGTTTTTTCAAACATTCTATTTTCCAGACATCTAATTTTTCACTGCAATTTTCCAAATATGTATTATTTGGTTTGAAATTCTAATGTAGAATAATTTATCTTGACATGATGTGTTTCTAAACAGCCGCAGACTCTTCTATATAAATCTTTATGACTTTTTTTTTTTTTCAAAAAGTGCTCTACCTTTTTTTTAGTTAGCATTAGACACCAAAGACGTGGTTACTGTAATATTAATTTGGTGTTTAGCTGGGTGCTAGAAGGTTGACTGACTTAGCTGTTAGGGGTTGAAAAGTGAAAGGGACCAGTTGGCCAGAAATGGAGTGACCCGTACCCTGAGTTTGTGCTCTACACAGTAGTGAACAAACACACTGTGAAAACATACCCAAAGCAGTGGGCAGCCATGGCTGCGGCATCCTGGGAGCAGTCAGTGAACTGGTTCCTTGCTCAAGGGACTAAAAAAAGATGCCGTTTGGGAAAGGTTTGCTTTCACTCATTTCTCATGACTGGCAATGATCAGTGAGAGATATCTCTCCAAACTCCACCACAACCACTCGGGAGCTGGTGTTCTTCAACTGGTGTTAGGCTACAGATTTATATATCTAGTCATGTCTGTTAAATAGCAAACTTTTACAAGGTTTTGCCTATATGGGTTATAATTTCTCTATAGTAGCTTTGTGTAAAAGGAGCCATAATTGAAACCTCCATTGCAGTTATATATTTAATGGGTTTTTCTAGCATTAACATGTTCCTCTAGCCTGGTTAAAACTAGCCCCATTTCACTACATTCTACAGGGGGCCTGGAACTGTTATTGAGCTTAGAGAGAGTTATAATGGGCCTATCAGCAAACAGTGTTTGTGAGCGAAGAAGTTACCTTCATGCACTAAGGTGGATTTGTAGTCCGTCTGTTGGTTGACCCGCAATAGTTGTGTTCAGTTAATTTAAAATCTGAGAAGGAAGAATGTGTATTTCATTTTGTTTGTTTCAAAGACTTAGGGGTCCACGGGGTTTGGAAAAAAGTTTAATTTACCAATTTGCTTCCACAATTGTAAAGGAGGTGCCTAGACAACAATATAGCGTAGACAAGTTCATTGTTCTTGTTGCTTCCTCTCTGGTGATAAAGGAATACCAAGTGAAGGTTGAGAAATTTGGACTTTGTGCCAATATTGGGATGCTCCTTGATGCGAATATTGCTGTTATGTATGGCTGTTTTAGTTTGGTGTTTGGGAGCCAAAAGTATTGACTATAAAAATCAAATGGAGACAAAAGTTAGCTTTGTGAAAGCAGAGAGTGTATATTATTGATGTCTTTTGGTGTCCTTGCCAATTGTTTTATAAATTCATAAATTTGTCCAGCAAAGTCTACAGTTGATGTTAACAGCCATCTTGAACAGCTTGGCTTTTCTTTGTTTGTAGTCTAATTTACTACTCAAGCAACTTTGGAAAAGTTTCCATTTCCTGGTACATTGCATCCGTCACAACAAGACATTGGTTATTGTGTAAAAGCAGCTGAAACTGTGTTAAACTTTTTGGGAATCATATTAATCTTTTGGCAGAGAGACCCACCTCCAGGAAAACAACAAAACTCAATGGTTCAGTTCAATAAAGTCCAAATAGTTAGATCCTGCATGATCAACAAATTTATAATGATCCCTCTAATAACTTTGCCTTTTTGCAAATTTCCACTAACATTGCAAAATGGCAGTGTAGTGTATTTATAGAGAAATATGGGTCATTTCGTACTATTTGAATTTCCTCATCTGTAATCTTTGACATTACCAAATAGTTGTTTTATCCCAAGTATGTATAAATAGGAGAGTTAGAGAGAAACAGCTAGACCACTACCAGTAACATTCAGAAAATAACAATGAAAAGTGAGTTTCAAGTGTAAATAGTGCCTAAGAGAGGAATCCACTGTTTTCCCAAGTCTTTTTTAATCATGGGAATGGATGCATGTGTTTCTGCATACATAAACCTTAGGATGTCACGTCTGTGAAGCCATCCGCACAGCTATCATGGCCACTAATCAATACTCTCTCAGCTCTCCCGAAGCAGCCAGTGAACAAACGGTAATCTATCATGTAAAATTCATTTAGATTGCCAACATGCTCCAGTGCTTTGTTAGGTGTGAATGGTCATGTGTGGAAAGCTAGAAACGCTAGAATGCGAGATTAAAAACTTGTATTGATGGAGAACACTGACAAAAAGAATGTGGGAAATGCACAAGGTCTTCTCAAACACACATTCGAAGAGTATTTGCTATAGATTTCCCTGGGGAAATTAGGCGTATAGTGATGCACAACCAAGGTAGATCTTGCAGTGAAATGTAATTTAGTTTTAACGTATTACAAGATTCTAAACAGAATGAATCATGCATACAGTATACATGCTAGAAAACAAACAAACAGAAGAAACTGCTTTCAATGGAACCATATGTTATTGAAAAGTTTTTTTTTTGTATCCTGTATATTACGTTTATAGAATGAATGTATGGCAAAAGTAACCCTTAAGTTTTGTAGATGTCTTAAGGTGAGTTTTTTGGTGTGAATCTCTGGTGGTGTTTCTTCAAGAAATTTCAATTGAAAGGTTTATCAATTGCTCCTATGTTCTGCCTTAAACATAAAACAAACTAATTATTTAATAATGACAGTCTGGTTCATGCCTTAAGCCCTATTCATTGGTTACTGTAATAAAAAAAAAAATGTGGCTGTCTTCAGAGTGCTAGTGAAAGAATGAATAAACACAACTTAAAGGAACTAATTTAATTGATAATTATTTATTATTTAATTTAAAATAATGTGATAAGACATTCATAAAACATCCAATCTACTCTCTCTGTGTAGCTCATCAACTATCTCATGAGTGTTGACCCACTGTAGATTTTAGATTAAAAAATAGAGAAAAGGGAGGAGTTTCAGTCTGCAGGTATTTCACTGTAGGAAAAGTAGGGCAGGCTGTGATTGACCTTTTGTGTTGCAGAGATCAGTGAAGATAGCTGATTTCTAGAGCAACTTCAAATTTCTCTCTCTCTCTCTCTCTCTCTCTCTCTCTCTCTCTCTCTCCTCTCTCTCTCTCTCTCTCTCTCTCTCGTGGTTTGTTTTGCTTGAGCGTCTGGTTGATTCATAATTCCCTTTGAATATGTTGCTGACAAGAATGTAATGATGTTTCATCCATCAAATATGCAGTCTCTGGCATGAATAGATTATCTCTTTATAGAATTTGTAGCTCATGAATACACTTTAAGCACAATGGTGTAACTTTTTTGTTTTTAGGAAAACCTTTTATTTGAACGGGTTTCAGTTTTAATAGACAACGAAAACTATTATGAAGATTAATTTATTTTCTGATTAGTTGATTTGAACGATACGTAAGTGTCCTACTCAAGCAAAAAAAAAAAACAACAGTTCACCTTTTTGCTTGAGTAAAAGATAAAGATAGTTCATGAAAATTTTTAATAAACACTTTTGCTTTTGCAGCTTTTGGAAATCAAGCCGGCTTCTTAAACACTGAGTTGTCCAGCATGTGAATTAAATTAATGCTTGTATTTCAGTTTGATATTATAAGAAATGATTATTGTCTCCCATATTTGATCTCACTTTGGATAACAGTGTCTGTATATTATAAAAACTATATTTTCTTCATTCAATAATTTAACCTAATTTTAACAATTCATTTTATTGTTTTTTTTTTTACATATCACAACTTTGTTCAGCAATTGTTTCTGCTTTACTTTGTTTTTCTAACTCACGTGAGCAGATGAAAAAGGTGTAAGTGGCTTTAGTCCATCATCCATCTTTCACCTTTAAAATAATGCTTTACACTAGTATATGAATTCATTTAGGTTTCTGCATCTCCAGTTGGTAATACTTTTTTCTCACCCTGCAGGTCATGTGTGATGGAGAAGGAATCTTTGTTAGGAAATGACTATTGGCTTTCTTTCACCTACAAATCTACTTCAGCATTTCTCCAACAGAAACTCTTATTGGTCTAAAGGCAAGAAACAACACCAATTTCACCATTTCCCGGTATTGTATTCATCTGTGTGTTCAGATAGTTTGCATTATATAGACTATGCTTACTTTTTTGTGTAGCTAAATATAATGGTTGACAATAAATGATTAATACATCATATACAGTACATAAGTTAAAATGCAAACGTATTCATATTTTTTTTTCTTAGATTTAAAATATGTAATACTTGTAGGTTATAGTTTGATTATGTAGATGGTACGCTCTGTAATAATTAAATTCATTTATTTTGAGGTGTATACTATGAAAAGCTATTTAATTATTTTTTAAATTATTTTAAAATTATTATTTTATTATTTCAAATGATTTAATTATTTTAATCCATTTTAAACATGCTATAGACAAAGCTTGTAATGGGGCACATAAACCGGTTTGTACTTAATGTGTACCACGTCTGTTTTTACAGAATGTTACTGTGTCTTTTGAATGGTCTACTTTTTATGTGCAGACCATTTATAGTGTTTCAGTGGAGCGGTCACATCTCACATGATGTGAAAAGAGCAGGAAAGAAAAGGGGTTGGGAGCTCCTCAGAGAAAGTTATGCACTGGGACACAATTCATTTTCACTGAAATGGCCAAGTGGAATAGAGAGCAGCCATGTGTCTAAAAGTGGCTGAATATGCAGTGTGCACCTCTACACGCTCCATGCCTTCTTTGTCTATATTTCTCTGTCCTACTGTTCAATGCACAACGTTGCAAGATAGGCTCATTTTATAATATAGGCTCATATTGTTGCTGTTAAACTAAAGCAGAGCTTGCAGAAGACACTTTTAGCTGGAATTATGCCTCTGGACACATTTTCGACTGTGAAAGACGGAAGTAACAATAAAAGCCCTGACTTGAGAATAAGATTTGAAGAGTGTGAAATGGTGATGTATATGTGCTGAGAAACTGGAAAACACTTCTCTCTGAGCAAATAAGGAATGGAAGTTAGGCATGAACAAATACAAATAAATGAGGATATATCTTCTAGTAACTATTTAAAGTGGGTATTTTTTCTCCACTTTTTACTTACTTTACAGCTATATGAACTGTGCCAAATTTCAGCTAGAATTGTGTTGTATTGAATTAAATTACATTATAACTTGGTGTTTGGTCAACTGCTGTTAAAATGCAGAAACAAAAATGCCAGGCAGTGGGAACTTGTGAGAGAAAACGTCCCTGGTTTGCCAGTATTATAAGGACATTACGATCATGAAGCACTTCTGGAGTCAAGTAGGGTTCGAGGATCTACATCCAGGAAAACCAGGAGGGGCTTGGCTCCTTAGTTTACATAGGCACTCAGTACTTCATACATACACCCTGTAAGGACACGTAACTGTCAGTTAAATGTGACAATGTGGAACCTTTGGAAAAAATCATAGTGAAAAATCCATGGCATTAATTTAGCGTGCATTTCTGATCTCGCATGCGATAAGAAGATTACAGCAAGCAGAAAACTGAATGGGCTAACCAAATGTGCTCGAGTGAGTTTGATTTTTGTCCAAAATGTGGCTGGACCCTTCTTTCCTAAAACACAGTTGTGATTGGACACCAGTTTTCCTTTTAGTTCAGTTAAAGTTCAAAGTCAAATCTCTTCCAACAATTATAGTAACCTGCTTATTAAATGACTCTTTAACTAAATAACAATGAAAAGATAGGAATATTTTCCAAATATTACAACAAAAACAATACTGATGGCTACAATAACAATATAAATCTAACTAAACATTACTCAAACGCCTTGTAAAGATCTAACAAACCAAAAAGCTTGCTGTTGCATCCGTGGTTCAGTTTTCTACTTGCCCAAATTTTCTTGTGATGCATATGAACATCATATTTACATGCTCAAATTTTAACATTATTTTACTTCCATAACAAATCACCAGTTGTTTTCTCTTGTGAAGAACTAACTCACTAATAAGAAGTCAATTAATCTAACAGACAGACTGAATGAAAGTAATACAATATTATATATATATATATATATATATATATCCGACATTGGCACAAAAGTGTTGGACATTAGTTTCAAGTAGTGAGGACTGAGATCTGGTGACTGTGGGAGGCCATTTGAGTAGAGTGAGCTTGTCATGTTCAAGAAAAAAGTCTGAGATGACTCGTGTTATCACATGGTGTGTTATCCTGCTGGAAGTAGCCATCAGAAGATGGACATGGTCTGCAACAATACTCAGGTAGGCTGGAAATGCTCAATTTGTACTAGTATGTTCAAAGTGTACCAAGAAAATATCCCGAACACTATTAGCCCACCACCAGTCATAACTGTTGATACAAGACAAGATTGATCCATGCTTCTGACCCAACAATTTGATTGTTGCAGCAGAAATCAAGACTCATCAGACCAGGCAACACTTTTCCAATCTTCTATTGTCAAATGATGGAGGCCCTGTGCAAATTGTAAGCCTCAGAGTCCTGTTTTTAGCTGACAGGAGTAGCACCTAATGTAGTTTTCTGCTGCTGTAGTCCATCTGCTGCAAGGTTGGAGGTGTTGTTTCATCAGAGATGCTCTTCTTCATACCTTGGTTGTAACAAGTGGATTTTTGAGATACTGTGTCCTTTCAATAAGCTCAAACCAGTCTAGCCATTCACACAACTTAATGGTAGTTTTTAAAATACCCAGTCTAGCCTGTACAGCACCAACAACCATGCCACTTGACCATGCCAACATGCCTCAATACATTGAGTTGCAAACATGGTATTGGCTGAAACCATCCATTATTCCCTCCAATGTATTTAATTTTGTAACTTTTTATAACAAATTCAACATAATTTTACATCAGCTTCATGATGAACTGAGCTGTAGCTCAGAAAATCTTTTCATTGAATTAGAAAATGTAATCTCTGTATGAACTGCTATCTGTCATATGTATTGTAAAGAATATTGACTTTTCTTTTTTGAGATTACTATTTTGGATAGTGATTACATAATATTGTTTATACAGTCTATCTATTTCTGTCCATCTGTTTATAAGTTATTCCCCTTCAACCGCTCAAAGACTAAACTGAACAAATTAAAACCATGCTTTTATAAAAAAATTGGTTGGCCTTTGCTAGGAATGACTGAAAAAAATAATGACCTTCAGCCTCCTTTCATTCACTCTGAAACTCACCGAGCCCTCAAGACTCGTGGCTCTGTCAAAATGATTTCTTATTCCATTTTGTTAGTTGAAGAGCAATGCTTTATCTCTAGCCCGAGTTCATTGTTTGTTCAGGATCAGCAATGGGAGGAGAAGAAGCCTTAATCCATACTGTGAGCTTAGCCAAAGCATGATGATGAGATGTCGCCGTTTGCCGTTGCATTAATTTAAAGGAGGGATTTTGGAGCCTGGTTAAATTAGTTGTAAATCTATATTGATAAGAAAGATCAACATGTACACTTTTCAATTTTCAGTCAAAAAAAGAAAAACTTTTGTAACATCGTAAGTATATCAACAATCTTTTGACTAATGCTTTTATACTCACTATATTAATTGGTCCTGAAAAGATTAAGAAAATCTTAATATGATCTGCAAATATAGTGCGACTTTAATGTTTTTAATATATTTTTATTCTCATGCTTTTTTTTGTAAAAAGTAAATGCAAATAGTTTAAATACATGAGTCAAATACTTTAGATTTTCAAGTGTAGAAGACAAACTGTTTATTGGTGAGGGTTATTTGGATCTGGATCTAAATACATAGGTTTACAATGTCTTTATTATTTTAATACCCCTACCTCCCTAAACGGTGCTGTCTCACTTGCACACAATGCTCTCTGTGGTAAGTTCATTGCAATTGGATGGTTCGAGCCAAAGGTGTCCAGTTTGAACAAGTAATAACCTAAGTATTGGAACTGAGTTTTATTCCAAATATGACCTACATTACTAACCTGTCAAGTATAGCTGTTACGGTATGATTTGCTAAAGTTAACAAACATGTTGCATAAAGTTGCAGGAAGTGGGAATGTGACGTGACAGAAAGACATTTTTTGTAAATATTCAATAGATTGAGCCATATTAGGAAAAGTGGATTGCAGTCACCGACTGAAAAAAGCACCGCTTTAATTGAGTCAAAATTACCCAATTGCCAACTCTAGCGTCAACAGTCCTTAAGTGTGGCTTCAATTTAGGCTAAGTGCTATTCGAAAGGCAGATGCATTTCTGTGCTCAGTTCAAACTCATTTTACTCAGGTCAAATGACAGCTTTTGCTAATCAGTGAGATTCAAGTTGTTAAGTATTTGAGTGGATGAGTGAGTCTCTAGCAGCCATCATCAAAGCTGATGTTATGTGTTAACATGCTTTAAAATATTTATTTTTTCGGTTGCGTTGGTTGAACACGTGCCAATTTCATAGCACATCCTATTCTATAACCCCACAGAAAGATCTGAGAAATATCATGGGTCACTGTCCAAATTATATTTACTCAATGTACAGAGAACATAACCCAATAGGAACGAAACGCTGCAAAGAGAGAAATCAGAAGTAGGGGAAAATGACAGAGAAACATGTGATTGATGAGCAAGACAGAGACTGTTTCTTCCATCGAACTCAAAGGAAACAGAGAGGAGTGATAGAATATGAGCCAGGATTTCTCACTTCTCTGACACTGGATCCAATGTAATAATGATTTTTGAATTATGAATCAGAGAATCCACAATTTCAAATGATCCTAAAACTGTGAAGAGGACCTCTTCAAAAAAACATGAATTTGATTTATTTATTTTTGTAAAATAAGTAAATAAAACACATTTAATGTAAATTATGTGTCTATCATCCTGTGCCTAATGAGACTTTGGGGCCAACTGATAACAAGATAAACAGTCATACCATTTTTGAAGTGAAATGTGAATGTGACCAGTTGGCCAGATATGGAGTGACTCATACCTGGAATTTTTGATCTGCATTAAACCCATCCCAGTGCACGCACATAGAAACTTGGGCCTTGGTCAAGGGAACCACAGCTGTGGTTGTTGAAGATGGGAGAGCAAGTGTTTCATCACTCACACCACTTTCAACTTGATGGATCTCTGGTTCAAAAATGCAACTTTCCGATCATAAGTCGATCTCCTTATCCACCAGACCACAACCTCCCTACTGGTATTGGTATTTAACATAACCAATATCATAGCATGTTCATAATAAAAAAAAAACTGGCTCAGATCACATACTCCCTTGTTTAATGAATATTTTCCATTTCTAACCTTCTGGTTTCAAAAAATTTAACTAACACTGATTACAACTTTCACAAAATGCAGTTTCAACTGACCACAACCTGCAAAGCAACACAACTGTTTAGACTTTACATAGTTCTGTAATTATCGATCCACTTTTTAACATGGGTTCTCAAGTTTACAAAACAGCAAAATATTAGAACTATCACAGACAGAGAGGGGATAAATAATGATCAGTGGGTAAACAGTAATGACCAGACAGGACCCTAAAGTTTGTAATGTCACAAATAAAACTGTTTTCTAAATTTTGGAGAACAAAATCCCTTGTATTCACACTGCAGTTTGATCATACATAGGAGGCTGTGCAATTAATAATGTGTGACAAGGTCTGCTGTTCTTATTAATGTTGTTTACTGTCTATCTATCTTTATATGTCTAGTGTGGCAATCTGTTTCTTTTTGTTTTAATTTACACTGATTGACACATCTGACACCTCATTCGGTGTTGAGAAACTTTCATTTGCTCTTACTATTGTTCTTGTCACCGGGCAATCAGGAGCCCACTGCAGTCAGAGGTTTCTTTCAGTTCACACACCTGAAAAACTCTTAACCTCGGGCAAGTTGAAAAATAATATTTTCAAATCTAAAACAAAATGTGACAAATATTATGAATAAACGTATTTTGAATATTTGTTTAACCATTTTGAATTACTTGTTTAATATGGCATCAAAAAGCAATCATGCCGATTTAATCAAGGAGTTTATATGCCTGTGTTGTTTTGTGGCATAGATATTTATTCAAAAGAAAAAATAAATGATTATTTTGATGAATAAATAGATTCTGTCGTCAAGAGTTTTAGCTCCCAAATCAGATGTAGACGTCTTTACAATCATATAATATACACAGTTAGGTTGTCAAGAAAAATGCAGAGAACACACAAAGGGAACTCAAGACTGAACTTGACAATAGTTCTTCAATCTGTTGTCATAAGAGAAATAGAATCGGCCAGCTGTCTTTGAAGCTGGGTTAGATAAAACAAGCCTAACAATTACAGTTGTTATAGTTACAGTTAATACAGTTACATATCAAGACTCCTTTGTTGTATATAAGCGAGATAATACATTTATGGTTGTAAGACTGTGAATGAACTGTTAATTTACTGATTTATTCCAGCACACTACTGGGAATCGTATGTAAATGTTGGTATTATAACCTCCATCAAACATACATTTCTTAAATAGGTTCATTTCCAGAACAGAGAGAGAGAGAAAAAAAAAAACCTTGAGCCACTGAACTGGGAAATTACTTAATCAGAGGAAATATCTTTTCAGCTAAATAAAATGAACATAGGTTTAACCTTAACATTTCAGTGACACTTAACTTCAGAAATATTAATTTTTCAATAGGAAGGACAAGCCTTTGCTGAGATACATATAGAAAGTAACACTAATCATAATGACAAGTTAAAGGATTGAATTTGCCATTTAAATATATTTAAATATTACAGTAAATCTAGAGAAAGACATATTTAACAAGACAGATCTTCATTAGTAAATAATTACACAATTTCCAAAGATTAATACGCCTCTTATGAGGCTCAAGAAGTCTTATGAATTCAAATCACGGCCCTTTAAAAATCTCGAATGAACTCACACACTTTGAAAATCCAGTAATTTATCCCCCACAGCCGTTATTCACATTCACAAATTGAACTTCAGTCTCATAATACTTGACAGGATTTCTGACGGCTCTGAGAGCTCGGGGGTTCTTTGTGATGGACAAGTGCAAGACAATTTGTGGGGCGGCATTTGAAATGTCAATCAAACATTAACTGTCTTCCTCTTTTGTCAGTCAACTGCATTCCGCAGACTGGTTGGATGGCTGAAGCTTTTATAAATGATGTTTGCTTTTATATTAGTTTGATACTTCAAAACCCATTATTCTTTTGTTTAAAAGAAAAAGTGGGACATTAAGCAGATTGTTTCATAGGAAGTTAAGATATCTGGGGTCACCACAGTGGAAGGAACCGCCAACTTATCCAGTATAAGTCCAGCAACCCACCACTGTGAAACATCCATACACAAGCATTCACACTCATTCACCAGGGACAATTTACACCTCTTTGGATTTGTGGGGGAAACCAGAGAACCCGAAGAAAACCCACGCAAACACAGGGAGAACATGCAAACTCAGAATTGTCAACCGCCCCGTCCGAGGCTTGATCTAGTAGCCTTCTTGCTGTGAGGCGATCGTGCTACCCACTGCACCACCATGACACTTATGTTCAATTCACAGTAAACATGGAATTATTTGAACCTATTCTTGAGTTTAATTTGGTTAGAAACAGATTGGCTGGGCATATTTTTTTCCCTGGATTAATACAGGTCAAATGTCATATTCCAGTTCGTCTCCAACTGCTGTCATACCAAATCCATTTACTAGATTAAAAGACTATCCATATATAATTCAGTCAGGATATTATCTGATTGTCTGGAAAGACTGACAGCAGGTTGTACTCATCCAGAGTTATTCTTCTGAAGAAGCATCTTGCAGTCTTATGTAGAAAATCCATATAGAATTCTCAAGGTACTATTTTGAAAACATAAAGGTATGGGAAACTGTGGATATGTGTGATGTGACTTATTTCTCTAAAAGGCACACGACTGATTCTTTGAAGCTAGTGAATAGATTTTTTTTTCAAGTCTCTTGTGGCTAAAACCCTTTCTTTGTTACCCCTACGTTTCCTCTCATTTTCATAGTTTTTCTTTCTTTCCTCAACAAAAATTTCCTTCTTTTGATCACACAACAGTATACAGCTTTTCTAACCCACACTCACATTCGAAAAGTGTGAAAGAAAAAAGAAATGAAAGAGCAGAAGTCACAGAGAGAGCGATAGACTGCTATGTGGCAGAAGGCTATTCAATTCATCCCCACACCCCCACTCTCTAAACGAATAGTCATTCACCTGGCTGACAGGAAATCTTTCCCCTGGTGCCAATGGGCGATGGCTGGGTTATGTTTAAGGTTAGCGAGCCTCAGTGGAACCCATCCGTTGTGCAGGACGGCTCTAGTGTTCCCTTGAGCCCCGGGGCTTCACAGACGACCCCAGACTGATGAATGCTGCTAAAGTGCCAAGCGAGATGTGTTGTACAAATGTCCGTCAGTCTGAAAGGTAATATTGCCCCTGCAAAGAAAAGTCATCAAGTTTAGGTGGTGGCCTAAAATTAGTCTCAGCCTCACCCATAAAAGTGTCAGATGTTTACAAAAGAAAAAAAGCTTTAAATTGAGATCATACTTTTATGTTTACATTTACATTAAAGCTTTTAGCAAATGCTTTTATCTAAAGTCTAAATCAGTAGCTCACAACAGAGGTTGTCTCTGCTTTTTTTAGTATTGTCAGTGCTTCTTTAAGAGAAGAGTTTTTAATTGCTTTTTGAAAGTTCTTAGTGTTGTCACTTTTCTGACCGGAAGCATTTAATTCACCAGACAGGGACAGTGAGAGAGAAAGTTCTGTTGAGAGATTTTCTGCGATGGAACTACAAGCCATACGTAGTAATGCCATATGTAGTTTGTGAAGCTAGATTGGGCTGATTTAGAGATGGCTGCGTAAGCAAGCACTGCTGATTTGAACTTCGCAATAAAAGGCAATAGGGAGCCAAAGAATATAGATGAACATGGGCTCACTTTGGTTCCCTGAAGATCAGACGAGCTACAGAGTTCTGGATCCTTGATCTAGATTTGATGGAAGTTCATCTAGAAGACAATTGCAGCAGTCCAGTTGAGAACCAGAGCCTGAACCAGCCTGGCGTGCCCGATCTTTCTGATGTTGTGCAGTGCAAATCTAAAAGCTCAAGTTGTCTCTGTGATGTTGTCTTTTAAAGATCAGTTGTTGAAACACTCCGAGATTCCAGACTGAAAGATGAGCGGTGATTGTATTGTTGATACAGCAGATCCCACCTGAATTGTAAGGTTCTGATGCACAGTGGGTTTGACAAGGAATACCAGAAGGTCTGTTTTGGCCTGTTGTACAAGATGTTTTGAATACATAAAGAGTGACTATTAATTAAGTCTCATTATGTTTCCAAGTGCAGAGTTTGTTCTTAGTGGTGGTCTACCAGTCTCTCAATCTTCTGCCTTGTTTTGATCTCTGAGAACAATTTTGGGCGTTTGGCCTTAAAATCAACTCTAATTAAGCAACATTGTAATTTTTAAGTTGTCTATATGATTATGATTTTTTCTTAATCAAACATCATTACAACCAGTGTTGGGCAGTAGCGTCATTGAGCAGCGGCACGATAAATGAACAGAACGATGAGTCACCGTGGCCATATCTCGACAAATACACGCTATTAACTGAGCTCCCAGAGAAAAAAAATATGTCTTTAGATGCTCACTCTGCAACCCAAAGAAGACGCTGCCGACTTTAAAGTCATCAAACACAAATTTGAGAACACATTCAGGTAAATCCCAACACAATCTCTATTCAGCACAGCGTGCGAACACAAGCTACATGTCAACAGCTAATACTGAGGTACTCAAGCTGCCACGTCATGCTGAAAAATTATGTTTAATGTATATAGGCATTTTTTTGTTTTGTTTGACTAAATAAAGGCATAGCACTAAATGCTGCTGAACATCTGCAAGCGATGTGATTTGGAGTTGCTTTAACATGTATTTGAATAACACCCTGTACTTGCTTAAAAAATGATTTAGTAACATAGTTTTACTCTACAGAAGTCGATTGCACACTTACTTCTGCCTATCTGATTTTTTACTACTGAGAAAGCATTGTTCTGAAATGTGTTCAATATAAAACAAGTAGCTTAGATGTAGTGAACTATTTTAACCATGTTTATGTAGCTTAGCTTGCTGCATTTCTCAGGGTAGTAGCTTTACTGTAGTGAAGCTACATTTAATGAAGAGTAACTATTAGCTTAGCCTACTACATTTTCCAAGTAGCTTGCCCAATACTGATTACATCCTAGAGGTTTGTTGCTTCTCACTACTGTAGGAATATGTCTCTTTGCTTGACATGAGTTTTCCAATCATCTTGAATTATGAAAAAAGTGACTCCCTACTGGCAAAGCTTGGACTCAAATCCCTGTGAGGGAGTATAGCATTATGGTGATGCCAAATAAATAATTAGCAGACTCATTTATAAGTCTTTGCTTGCATAGTCTGGTGGCTATATGCAATTTTGAAATTACACAGTAATTAGAAATAACTCATTCAATCAAAAAGAGTTTTACATCTGTTTTTCTCTGTAAGCTGTGTATGGTTTGTGTTTGCTAATGAATACATATGTACATTTGATGGCAGAATTCAGCATTCATTTGCCAAGGTCATATTGAAATTGATCCATGTGCGACATTCAGTCACATAAAGTCTCTTTTTCTATTTTACACATGAGTGCTCTCATATTTTCTGTCTTGTGCTCTATCGGTAGTGTTTTTGACATGACTCAGGTAGGAAATCAGCCACAGCTTTCTATCTGGATGTTATTTCACTGTATATGTTCTAAAAAATCCAACAATGTCAATGAATATATTAAATAAGTTACTGGCTCTTGAAAAATTCTCTCCACTCAGTTTGTTTAATCACAGTTTTTACTGAATTATTACAATTACAATGTCTCAATACAGTCCTTGAAATGTTAAATAGTAAACTGTTTTGTTCAGTCAATCAAAGCATTTGAAATTGGGAACTGAACTTGAAAATTTTCTTCCATTAAACATTTATCTAAAATATCACCTTTAGTTAAGAATGAATAGCCAAATAGTCTGTGCCATTGAGTCAATGAATAAAAAAAAAATCATGATGAATGCAACTTTTTAACCAAAGTATTTAAAAAAAGATTTTTTTCATCAAAAGAAAAACGCAAAATCTGATAAAAGGTTCCATCAAGATTTTTATGCTTCTTCCCTAATCCAATACATATTTCATTATATTTTAATGTCTATGTCTGTTTTGGGAGTATGAGCATAGAGAACAATCACTGTTTGCTGCCTATATTAGAACCATTAAAAGAAAACCTTTTTGTTTATTTAGAAGGATCAGCTCTCCAGATATTGTTCTGTGAAATAAATCTTTAAATCTGATGCTGCTACACTCTTAAAGTTCGATGTCTGCCAGGTCTTTATATTTTTAGCTTGCATTGAACACAAACTGTTCGATGCTTTCATGCTCTTCGATACAGAGGCATGAGTATGGCCAGTGTAGGATACAAATTTGTCCACTCCTGCTCCCTACACAGATGTAGACGTCACTTAAATTTCAGAATGTACAAGGGATGATCACAACAACACAAACTAGAATTGCCTTGTTGCACATTTTTGGAATAATTGTCTAGAAGGGAACATTTTGTTATGATTTTACGTTTTAATTTTTAAAAAGAAAAAAAAAATGAATTTAGTAAATCACCAGTTATCATTATCCTTTGTTCAGTAGAGAAGGTAAAGATATTTCTAATTTACAAAAATACATTGTTAAATAATGTTTCTTTCTAAAGAGATTGAGTTAAGTTAATCATGTGTTAGATTTCTGGAGTGGATTTTTTTCCAGATTGTTTTATATTGTTTATTTGAAGTTTCAGATTCCAAGATTCTACACTTCAAAAGATAAACAAAGAAACAAGCTGTGATCTCTAAGATTAGTTGACATTTAAAGTCCTTGTGTGAAGCCAAAAAAGTTAACAAATTAAAATGAATTTCTGTTCTTTTGATAGACAAAGGAAAACACTGTGAAGTTGTTGGCTGGCTGTCTACGCCTTAAAAATGTTCTTTGTTTCTTTTTTTCAATTTCTTTTCAATTTTCTTTTATTTTGTCTGTACTTTTTCTTTGTTAATTCGTTATATTGTCATATTTAATGTGGCTAAGCAATATGCTTCTGTGATGTCCATAATGTTCCTCTGCCTTTTGATCACAGAGCCAAAGACAATTATGATAAATAGGTATAAATACACAAATAAACAGTTTAAAACAAATGAATGAAAAAAGTTACAAAAAATACATTACTGCATATGTGTGTAAATGAATGGAGAAATTGCGGGGGGTGAAACACATTCGACAGCTTTTTCGTAAATTTCTAGAAAAAAGTTAAGCTTGATTCAAGATTAACATTTGGTTTGTTTTAAAAAAGTGCAAAAGCATAAATGGTCATGCTGCTGCTATGTAATAGGCATGTGTGTTTGAGTAATGCTGGAAAGAGCAGTGAGGATGAAGACAAATCAATATAAACGATGGCGAGAAGTGACTATCATTCAGGGGGGAAACAGGTGCAATATCTCTCTCAGATAGGAGCCCATCAATCACAGCCAGGCTTTAATTTGAGACGTTTAGCCCCCCTTCTGCTGATTGTCTCACAGAAAGCATGTGTGTATAAGGGTGGCTGGTGGAAGGTGACAGTGAAGGTGTATGTCTTTAAAGATTTGAGGATGGGAGGGGGGGGATTACAACATAGTTTTAAAAGAAAATGATAAGACATGCATGAAGAGTTTGGTTGTGTGGTATCTAGCTGGGATGCTGGCTGTGTGTTAATTTTTTAATCAGTAGATAAATAATGTCCCTTGAAGAAATGTTTTTTTTTTCAAGAACCAAAAAAAACTAAAAATATCAACAAGCCAATCAGCCAATCAAAATATCAACAAGATGCTATTGTAGTTTAACATTTTTATTATACGTTTTTAACCATGATACATTTTGGAAAACTGCAACCAAAAAAAAGACTCTTAAAATAATACATGCCATCTATTAGTGCCACCTCCTTATTTTTGAGCCACACATAAGGTGTATAATGATATCATCAAATGTCATGAATGAAAGCTATTGATATATTTATTATACATATATATTATACTTTCTACTGATCTTATCTGACAGCTAATGACTGACATGTACTTTCAAACTTGCTCTTATCATGTCCCCATTATTGTTGATTCACTGTCAGTTCATTTGGGTAGTCACTCAGTCCAACACTTTTATGCAATGATTATCATTTTAACAGTTGCTAGGCAGTTCCTAAATTGCTGCTATTAGGTTTGTACATTTTCTACCAGGTAACTTGTGAAGTCAGTCAACAATTTTATGGAATGTTAATCATTTTAACAGTCGCTAAACTGCTGCTAAGGAGGTTTGTATTGAGCAATGCTTTTTCTGAGGGATTAATAAGCTAGATTGTTGTTAGTGTTGATATGTGTTGGTGGTGGTACTGTGATTTAAGATGATTTTAAGATGATGAGTGTTTAGCTCGGTAATCTGTGGTGATTGTGATCTTCTCTACCAGCTACATTTTACCTTAATCGAATATTCATCTCACAAAAATAGATCAGCTAATCATAGTCTAGTATCATGCCCATGTCATACACTAAGATATTTTTAAACCAAATTCTATTTCTAAGGATGGGTTGTTACTTCTTGACTATGATTTTTTTTATCACTCATGTGAGAAGTGATCAAACTTGGGGAATCTGGAAAGAGTGGAGAGTGGTAATCTGGCTTGCTACATTCGTTTTTAGACAGTCAGTGGGCTCATGAATTAACCAATCAGGATGCATTATTATGCGATTCTATAGAAAACATAATGTGTAATTTAGTAAAAAAAAAATTTAATAAAAAACAACTCAAAATCTGAGTTTTTTTGAGACAAACCCCTTGTGATGATTCCCCTACTCATCACTATAGATTTACAGGCAGGCAACACAGGTTTTTTATTTGTACCTTTAATTTTACTTGGAAATGAGTGACCATCTCCTCATAAAAACTACAATTACATTAGATTCTAATACTGTATTTTTTTTTTTGCTTTAGTAAAGGAAGTTTAAGTTTTGTTCAACTTTGGCTTCACAGTTATGAAAACAAGTATGAGTACCATGCACAGAAATCGATATAAACTCTGTCAAAATGTCGAGTCAAGCCAAGTCATACCATTACAAAACAGGTTTGTGGAAAAGCAGCATCAGTGTCCATTACAGTCTTCATATTGGTTAAACGCAGCTAGTTTTTGCAAAAGTTTGTGTTATTGTTTAACAGATTTAATTGTATATATATATACACATAAATTGTATACAAATGTTTACTAAAAATTTATAGTTTTATATGTTATGTATCTGTTTCTAAATCTAGCTAACATTGGTAAGAGTGTATGTTAGCTCTCCATGCTTCCTCAATCAATGCTGCTGTTTCTATAGGTTAAATAATAGTCAACATACTGAAATATTATTAACAATCCAAACGTCAACGGTGCATGTTAAGGATGTTAGCTCAAACAGAAAATGAGCGGTTTAATCAAATTCTACCTATACACATTAAATTTTCCCTCATTAAAACTAGAGTTACAGTATCCAGCTTCCCGGACATGGCAAGGTCTGGAATTTTTATATTGGTATTCATATGTCAGAAAAAAATTGTAAATTAATGAATGATTTCATGAAATATGTAGAATCAAGTAACGCAAGGGCACAAAAAGCATTAGTAGTTGTAGCTGCGGTGTCAGAGCAAGGTATACCTTTTACAATTCAGTGTTAAACAGTAAGTAATAAAAATATGACTTCTTTTTGTCTTTTTAAGTCGCTACAAATAAAATGCATGAATTGATTTTAATCAACTTAAAGAACTTTTAAAAGGAAAGTGATTATAAGTAAATGAAAGTAGTCTATGCACAAAATGAAAGTAGTATTTTTCATTATGTTCATCTTAATTGCTCTTAATTTGCAAAGCTAAGCAACTATTTATAAAAATGCATGGAAATATATATTTATTCATTCATCTTCATGTCGGCTTTCTTCCCCTTTGGGGTCGCCACAGCGGAATGAACCGCCAACTCTCTGGCATATGTTTTACGCAGCGGATGCCCTTCCAGCCGCAACCCATCGCTGGGAAGGAAATATATATAGCAAAAATCAATTACTTTTCACATTAACAACCTTTTTTTTCTTCTTTCATTCATTGTTTTGGTTTTGGAGTATTGGAGGTGTCTGTATAAAAGTAAGTTGAACTCTTATGGAATGTGTCCCCTTGTCCTTTAATCCCTTTTATGTTTGTGCCATTGTAACTGTTTTTTTTATCTGCTCAAAGAAACTGCCTAGTTATTAAATTTGTTTTTATTCCGTTTCAAAGTCTTTTTTTAGATTTATTTTTTAGTTTGCTTCTCAACCAGTTCATCTGACTTTTGCCTTGAACGTATCTTTTTCTAGTACTTTTTTTTTTTTACGATTTCATCCTTTTGAATGTCTACCAAAGAAAACTTAGTTTTTTATCTATAGCTGCTGTTAGCCAGCTTTTGGAACCGTTCGTAAGTGCAGCATTGTTGCTAAAACCTTGAACTAAATCAACAACCCTTTTCTTTGCTTACTTCTTTTTAAACTTACAGACATTGAAACATTCTAGAGTGCAGTACATGTTTAAAAGACTTAAGAATAGCTGTAACACTGCACAACAGCCACGGATAGATGTGTAATCACACCAAGGTGACATCTCAATTGTTTGTGAGATACAAAAACACATACATTCACACAAACCCACTGCTGCTCCGTCTGTGATAAAACAGTGTTGAAACGAGTCCCTTTATTGAAGCTTTAAACTACATATGGCCCAAGGTGAAGGGACTCCAAATGATCTCAATTATTGATCGGCACTGGGCAGAGGCCTCTCCGCAGGCCTATCCGGATGAGTGATCTGCTCGGATCGCTCACTCTGGATGAAAATGATAATGGATGCTCAGGTACACACACTCATACCCCAAGTTCAATACTGAGAGCTGCTATCATCACTACAGGCACACGGCAAGATGAGTGCTGCTGCTGTGTCCTTCTATTAAAATTAAATGGGAGAAGGTAAACGAAAGGAGATTGGGAAGCAATGAGAGCCTACAAAATGTTACAGATCCCAATAAAGAGAGAAATTGGAGCTATTTTATCTTCACTTATTGAACGCAGCTTATCTTAAATGTAACATCTTATAATTATTTTTTTTACCTTACTGTACCAATTAAAAATCAGGAAAGTTTACCTTTTATCTACTTTCAATCAAAGGGGAAAAAATAATTATCTAAATGAGAAGTTCGGACTTCCTTTTAAATTTTGTGACCATCGTTTGGCTTGCGCTTTAGTTTCTAACACGCTCAGGCTGCAACAAGATTGTGTTCCAGCAAGTTGCTTACACCTTCAAATGAAAAGAAATGACTAAAATAGATCAGATTAGATAACAGAGAACACAAAAAAACCCTTTAAACCAGGAATACATTTTAATTTGATTTGGCTCAATGATTATATATGGTCTTTCTATATATGGGCCAATGGTGGAATCACATACAGATTATGTGTGTTTGTGTTGAGTGCCCTGTTGTTGAACAGGCTTACATGACTGTGCAAAGCTGCTTGTATACTTAAAGCAAAAAATAAAATAAAATTTTTAAACAAAACACTCTGCAAAAGTACATTTTTAGCCATAGGAACTCATTTAAAATGATAGAATATACATTACTAAATGTAATAATAATAATGCCTTCAATTAATATAGCATTTTCTTGACACTCAAAGACACTTTACAATTATCAGAGCATTATTCATTAACTCTATATTCACACACTGGTGGTGATGAGCTACCTTGGTAGCTCTCAGCTGCCCTGGGACCTACGGCCTCCAGACCACCACCAAACACACCCCACCAGTCACAAATCCACACTGGGCATTGTGGGTGGTTTGCCCAGGGCCACAATGGCAGAACAGCCCTAGCAGGGATTGAACCGCCAACCTTCCGGTTACAGAACGACCAACTCCACTGTGCCATCTTTCCCCCCATTTATCAGTACTGTCTTTAAATGTTTTAACCATTGTGTTGCACTTATCTTTAGACAAAATCTCTGAATCCCCAAATAAGATTGTACCTCTTAGTACTATGTCTTTTGCTTGTTGTACTTCTTGTTACAACATTTACTTTTTTCTTGAATGCATTTTTTTGTTTATATTCTGATCACTATCGTAACATGTTATCTGTGAACATTTTTGAGTTTTGAAAAAAGAAACTTGCAGACCTTTTAGAAGGTCAGGCAAGTGACAGAGCCGTCATTTTTGGATAAACTTTTCCTAGAACTAGGCGAAGCCTTGTTGACTTCAGCATCAGACAGGTTCATCTATCCATCACATCTACGCTCACATTCAGTCTACATGATATCCGAAGGCTCTCATCAATCACACAATAAGTACATGGGATTACAGGGGACCTTTAGTGTGGCCTGTGGGGGAAGGCAGCAGCAGTGCGGATATCCATCTCTGTAGACTACTGCCCAGTCATTCACTCCCTCTATGCTCGAGCACTGCATCAGCCCTGGTCTTCTTTAAAGAGTGGAAACTTATTCAGCTGCATTATGCAGTGCGATTGAGAACCTGAGATAAGGAGCTCAGGATTGTCCCAGTTAAAGTGTCATTGCTTGCTTGACAAGAGGGACTTGATGCTTTGGAGTGATGATTGAGAGTGTAAGCACATGTTGTGAAGTCTCTAAAGACTATACACTTTGTAAGTGTTTCATTTTCTTTTGAGTCAAAATTCAGTGTTAAGGTTTTCTTTCAGTTGAAAAAAATTGTGTTTAGTAATAAACACACTTCATTTATTTTCTGTGGAGGAAATAAAAACTGTAACATGCCCTTTTATATAAATCTCTTATAGCGCTTGAATTTTGTGTTACCAGCTTACTCTTTGAGAATCTTCTTATTCTAGAAAGTCAGTTCACTAAATACTTTTTTCCATTAAAACAATCATATGCTGGTACTGTTTCACGAGAAATTATGAACTACAAAAAAAAAAAAACAATAGTCACCCCAATACTAAATAGAAATTAGTTACATACTACCAGTTAAAGTTCAAATTGGAATTGCACAAATGCCATCTTTTATATGATACAGAATTTAAAAGGGTGATATGCATTTTAAGGTAATGCTGACATAAGAAATCACCAAAAACAAACTCCAAAAAAATCGGCCAATAGGCAATCAATTTTTTATGATTCCGTGGCTGATTGTCGATTTTTTTTATTCCTTTGATGAATGCACTTAAATCTGCTGCATCTTAATTTTAGAAAAAATTAAAGAAAATCACAAGGCATCACTAAATTATGAGAAAGGACAGAGTTCTCTGGATTTTTTTTTAATAGTGATTTTGCCACTAAATAAACAAATTATTAAATACTGAACCTTTCCTTAAGATAAGCAGATTTCCCAAAACAGCTTAACTAAAATATACAGTCCTTCAGTTTCAAATGAACAAAAAGATGCATTTTTTCAAATCAAATGTTTGGAATAGCTGCTATTTGTAATCATAATACCTTTTTTAAAAGTCACTAGTCATACATTTTTTCAGATTTAGTAATTCAGTGACAAATCTATAGGTTTACTTTCATTTCACTAGCTTATTTCTAAGATCCAGGAGAAAACCAAAAGCCATACAGATACTAAAGTTTACCTCATTATCGATTACAGCGTCTACATAGCTTGTTTTTTTATTTTTACATTTTTATTCTGCATGATGCTATAAACACAAAGTTTACCCTAAGTTTACAGTTTAAGTGAAGTGAGGTGGTGGTGTGTCACAAAATCATGTAGTGAAACAAAATAAATGTGTAAATAGCATTGCTTAAAAAAGAAAGCAATACACGTTTATTTATGGATGTATGCTTTCAGTGGCTGTGGGTTAATTAATACTGAAATGAAGCAATGCTTAATTTTTGTGGATGATAATAATAGCAGAAATGTTTATTTTAAGTGTGAGGGAAAGGGGAAGGGGAAACTACGATGGCCGAGGGGTGCAAAACACATTTACATCACGTGAAACACTTTTACAAATGACAAAACAAACTAACATTTCAGAAAACACTTTTACAAGTTACAACACACTTTTACAATTCAGAAAACACATTTACATTTTAGAAAACACAATTACTAATTTTGAAACACTTTTATAAGTCCCGAAAACTCATTTAAGTTTTAGAATCCTGGAAAGGGAGGATACCATCAAAAACTGACAACTTGAAGGCAGCTGTGTCTTTGCAGAGCAGTTGTTTACCTACTGTAATTTGAAAAAAACTTTATGTAAATGGGTTTTGCACTTCTTGGCCATCGTAGGAAACACTGAAACCTTTTAAGCTGAATTGCTGGCAACCTATCCACAGGAATAGCCATGTTTTCAATTAATAATTCAATTACAAAATGTTACTTTTTAAATACTAGTTGATTCCCTAAAAACAAGCCTGCAAATGTCTGCCTTTTAAACCTTATTTGCATAGTTCTCCAGTTACACTATAATGATTGCCTTTAAAGTGCATTGACTAAGTACATTAAAACCCTTTGATCCATGATAGCGTGTTTAATTTGATGGCTCTATGGAAATGGTCAGACTGGGGTTATGGGATAATATAGGAGCTCATTCAAGGTTAATCTGGACGTTTGGTTCTGTAATACACATTTATGCTCTCGTATATCAGCGGGTCCAGATGTTATTGACCCTGGTGTTCATGTCCCTGGATCCGTGCCACTCCATGTCATCAGTCCCTTTCAATCCCAATTGAATTCTGATGGGAAGAACATAGGGGCATGTCAAATCTTGTGTGCTCGATCCCCTTCAATCTCAGGGATCCCATCTGCTTTGAGCTGATTAGCCCTCATTTAGTTCACCCAGTGTACTCTCTTTCTCTCAGATGTCTGCCTGTCTTGCTACCAACCGGTCAAAAGAAGATTCCTCATTAAACCCAACACTCGTGCATCTGCTGTGACTCGCTCTGGGGAATCAGGCGCTTGTTGGGACAAGGCTTTGTTTTCACCAGTAGCTCAGATCACTAGACCCACTGCTTCTTCCACTGTCTCCTCTGATCTCTATCATAAAAAGCAAAAGCAAGACCTGCCAGCGCTGTGTTTCTAAAGCAAGTTCAGGAGGGATCTTTGGATTGTCCCTGCCTACTGATTTCAGACACTGATTGAATCCTGCCGTTCATCGTCTTTGTCAAAGCAGGCTTGATCCTGCAAAAAGATAGGATTTCTTTCAGCATCATCTGTAAGTTAAATTCTATCTACTGTCCGATGGGGATTTATTTATTTTTTTCTCTCTTTTGTCCTAGAGCATCTCACAAATCCGTGCAACCTTTAACAGATGGATAGGATTTGCTCGGTTGTTTTTTTTTTTTTTCCTGGAAGACTTTACTATGCAGCAACAGATAAAATGAAAATATGTGAATAATGCAGTTATGGAAATATAGATATTGTGTATTATTCCTGGCACATCATGTCCTTTTATTTATGAAGGCTAACTTAGACAGAGATGGAACGAATTTAAATGGATTGCACAGCTCACTTCCCATTATTTTTAACACAGTTTTGACTTTGTGGTTATTCTAGGAATGCTGATGCTGAGGTTTACTATTGAGAAGGGACTATACCCATCCTCCCCTGGCACACAAACACACACACAGCGCTAGCTACCACACTTTATATGGATAGAGAAAAACACACTGAAAATTATAGATATCTTATCTCTGAGGGGGAAAAAATGTGTGATTCTATATTTGCCTACATGTGACAGAAAAGAGCATATTGGCAGAATAAGCACAGAATCCTATTTCTGACATTAATATGGGTTGGATAGTCTCTTGAATCTGAATATATATATATAGTGGTATAAGATTTGTTTGTATATGGTAGAGTGGTATAAGATTTATTTGGGTCTTGTATTACTGAGCATTGTATATAAAGTTATTATTTATTTTCCTAGATAGAACAGTATTTTTTATTTTTAAGGGTCATGTTCAGCAGTTTTCCCAAAACCCAAAAAATAACTTGTTATTATTAATTGAGAATAATGGCATATATCCTGTCATTTAAGTTATTTTGAGTTGTTCACAAAGCATCTTGTTGCAAAGAACACCATTGGGTTGAATTTTAAAACATTATGGTTGAATTCTTCCAATTTAACAGGTAGTAGAAAAGAGTATTTACAATTCCAATACATAATACCTTGGTTAAATATAAATAATAAAACTACTGTATTTTGTGTATTCACACTGATTTACCTTAACAACAGAAAACCTTCAAAGGTCTAATCCCTCTCATATGTCACAAAGACTATAATCTCAGAGAGATTAGGCTCATGTGTACATAAACACCAGACCCTGGTCTGGCTCAAACATCTCTATTAAGGACATTGATGTGATCATATCAATCACAGTCACTTGTTTGTTGAGGCAACCACCGGTAATATATATATATATATATATATATATATATATATATATATATATATATATATATATATATATATATATATATATATATATATATATATATATATATATATATATATATATATATATATAGTAGTTCTGTTGTTTTTAATTCATCTAAAAGTTTTAGAATTTTTCATTGATTAGTTTAATGGTATGTAGTCATGTAACACTGTATATACTGGAAAATATATAACGCAAAACTGTCACAAAATGCAATGTGGAATTCACTACATCAACACCGTGTCATCACAACTAAACTAGACCAGCTCTTAGCAGGAGCTGTTTTTACTTTGAACAAAACGATCACTAGACAGACTTACTATCACTAGACAGACCATCATATTGAAATAGTTGCTATTCATTACATTATATTTGTATGAAGTTTGCAATTGTGAATGCTTTATTGCCTTCCTTTTATTCATTATGTAATATGCATTTTAGATAATTTTGGGTGTACTGTATTTATGTGTTAACTACTAGTGTACCACACACACTTAAAGTTTGGACTGGTTGTAATGCTGAGTTGCAATCAAGAATTTCCCAAAAATCACTATGATCATCAACTCATCCATATCTTTGCTAAAGCATCTTTCAGGAAAAGTGTCCTTTCCTCAGCATCCGAAGCAAAACACACAATTTAAAAAACTGTTCCTTCTGAAGATGGAAAGATTTTTTTTAAAGCATTGAAAGTATACGTGCTTTTGGAAAAATGTGCAAATTAAGGATGCTGTCAGCAGTGATTTATGTGGGCTCGAGAAGACAGCAACACTTTTGAGAAGAGTTATGGCTTTTAGTATTTCTCCTCATTCCCTAAGTGTTACTGACCAAATTTAAAGTGTACATCAGCAAAGCAAACAGATAAAACATCCTTACCTTAAGTACGAATCCAAGGAGAAAGAGAGTGATAGTGGGTTTGAAACTGGCAAAATCCCAATGACTAACTCTCCTCTTCAGACTCCTCTCCGTGCTCGCTTCACTTGTGATTTTAGTCCCTTGTATTCTCATCAACCTCTCCTCTCTTGCTCATCCTTTACCGTGCAGAAGCGATGACACATGTGCGTCCTGCTTGCAAGGGAAACGGTTGGTTGAGCGAGCGCGCAGGAAAATGAGAGAAGAGTGCTGAAGTGTTCGTCCCTGCGGTTTTATGAACAGAGCGAGAGTCTGTGTGTGAGAGGGAGGGAGGAAGGGAGAGAGAGAGATGAAGAGAGATGGGAGAGAGACAGAGCTAAACTGACTGGCTCTGCGGTCCATGGCGCGCGTGATTGGAGAGAGTGCGACCCCTGTCAAGTCTCCTGAGAGAAGGATCTTCATCAACTAGATTAGGATGATGGAGCCTCCCCTCCGTCCCTCGTTTCCTCCTCCCTCTCGTTGGAGCGGTCATCGCAGATATATGCTAATCATCCAGTTTGCAGTGCCTCTTGGGGTTCATCTCTTCCACACTAATGCACTTGCAGATGTCCTGTGCTAGTTTGTTTGTGTGAGAAGGTTGTGTCCATGATCCGGCGAGAGGTTGCTGTGCTTTGGATGCACTGCACATATGAAGCTGTTTAGGGATGCACTTTCGCAGCCAGGGCAGAGACCTTTTGAGAGCTGGGTGCTAACATAAGGGGGCAATATATTTCAGCATTTTAGCCTGATAAAGTAGAACTTTATTTAGAATATATTTGGCTGTTGCGCAAATATCTCTGAGTATATCTCATAACAAAACTTCTGAATGCAAATATAAAGTTGAGGAGAGAATTTAAACACATGCACACACACACACACACACACATATTGTTTCTTAGTGACATATTTTTCTTTGTTAATCCATATAAACTGTCTGTCTCATAATTGTAGAGGCATTCCCATCACAGTGGCTGATCATTATCATGGTTCAGGAAGGTTAATCTGAATGTCAAAAAAGATACTTTTACAAAACAAACAGAAACAAACAAAAAAAAAACACATTCAAAGAGAATGTATAATCCACAGAGCCTGATAAATCAACATGCAACAACAAATACATTTTCACTGACTATGAATTTGTGCAAACAGCTGAACAACTTTGAAAAAAAGAAAGACTCACTTTTAAAAGGAGGAATTTGAGACATAGAAAATCGACATATTTCACAAAACTGCAATGGAAACACATTCTTTAATTAAACAAGTCTAATGACATGCTTCACCTCGCCTCATTGGTTAAAGTGATGTACCTCCTCACAGGTGCCACAAAAGGACCCACAGATTCACACAGCACACCTAAAGAAGAGTGTATCATGCAGAATTGTTGGATATGTTGGTATGGTATTTTTCAGAGGTTCGGAAGTTGGAATTTAGAGTTCTGGAGTCTGGAGCTTGCAGTGCGAAGTGCTTTTATTGTATGCCACACGTGAAAACAAACAAAATAACCAAAATAATCAAATAAAATTAATACTGGAATAACAAAAACAAAACGAAAACGCAACATCGCAAAAACCTCAATTAACTCTCTTGAGGAGTAAAATAGCCCCAAGCTAACCGTGCTGAGTGGGGTGCCTTCAGTACTCATCACTAACATTGTCTATGAGCACAGTTTTTAAGGAGAGATATCATACAAAACATTTCAAAGAGAGATTCCTTCACTCAGTCTCATTGAAGCTCTTAGCAGACAGAGCTCTTGCATGGACTCACCATGATCTCCCCTCCACTTACAAGACCAATGACAGCCTTTTTATACATGAACTGATTACTGAATTTGAATGAAACATATCATAGGGGTTACATCAACAAGGGGCAGCAAACTAAATTTTAAATTACCAATATTCAGTAAAAGTCTTACATATATGTAGCACACATCATTTAACCTGATGGAATACAACATTAAAGTATACATATTCAACATATATATATATATATATATATATATATATATATATATATATATATATATATATATATATATATATATATATATATATATATATATATATATATATATATATATATATATATATAAAACATTTCATATATTTTTTCCCAGAAGAAACACATTAAAAACAACATCCAGAGACTTTAGAGGACAGTTTGGGCTTCCGTAGACTCCAGAGGACAGTTCGGACATCGGACAACCACCTCTTCCAGCTCTTACCCTCTGGCCTTCGCTTCAGAGCTGCAAACACCAGGACAGCCCGGCATAAAAGCTTCCGAACCCAGAACTTTCCCCACCCACCAATTTTGTTCCTCAAAATATTGCACAAGCAACATGACTCTGATGTGGAGTCTTTGCACTTTCCCAGTTTCTTCAAATTCTTTTGCTCTGTTGCTGCACTTATTTTTTACTATGCTTTGGTCTGCACATTACCTCTAAAGCACATCTCTTAAGCACCATTGACTTCTATAGTTATAGTTCTATTACTTTATATTATCCTACTGCTATTTCTAGAATATCACTATATGCTATGTACATTTAACTTGAGCATTGCACTTATTAATTGTGCAACGTTATAGTGTCATTTTTTGTACCAACACTGGAAAGTACCCTTGTACCACAACAAATTCCTTTCTGACTCTGATCCTGACAAGTACAAAACCAGGTATAATGCATTTGTGTCATTATTTCAAAAACATTCTTCACAGATTATACACTAAACATAAGATTCAAGATTCTGTTTATAAAAGGAGATTTTTACACAGAATATTCAGGGGGTGATGAGGCAAGAACAGGAATACATCATTACAGTTGCTCCTCTGTAAAATCACTCAACACTCTTTCCCAAAATCGATTCAACTTTCCGCTTTATGGCCTGAGTAAGACGTAGATGTCTCATTTGACACGTGATGATGAGCCCTATAAATCAGAGTATTGTTTACATCCATTGCCATGTTTTTTAATGACATCACGTGAGTTGGTTTGTATTTAATCACATAGTTATGATACAATGGAAACTGAGCAAATATTCTTTTTTAAGAAATTCTATTCCATTTTAAGAAATTCATCAAATTGTTAAATATTTTATTTATCGATAGTGACATTTATTGACAATTGTAGAGTTCAATAGAGAGTGCTATATAGTGTGTGACGAGGGCAGTTAATTAGTCATTTGATGAGTGCAAAAGTGCCTTTGTGATCATGTGAATCATGATAATATAGTTGTTTTAATTTAACATTTTATGTTGTCATCTATGTATAACTTCATTCTTCTTTGGAAGAACTCCATGCTTGTACTACATTTACAGGCTATTGGTCACCACCAATTGGCTAAACATTAGCATTCATCCGCAGACAAAACCAGTGTAAGTGGTGAGTGAAACTGGTGGGCTACTGCTGGATATTTCTCATCCTTGCACTTTCTGAGCCTACCTTCTGACAGGAACTGTTAGGGCATGCATAAACTTGTGAGGCTTACAAATAGCTAAATCACCCCAACACCAGCATTGAAAAATCTTACACATTTTTTGTGTTGAACATAAATTGGATGTTCACTTTCCTAAATGAATCCAATAAGCCAAAAGCACATAGATGACATTAAAGTTTGACTGCTTGAGCGCTCAAAACAGATTTCTGCACTTTAGATCTATTATTAGCTTTAGGTTTATTAGTTTCCTTTTTTCTAAAACATTTGTGAGATCAATATTTGTCACAAAGGGGTTTGGGCTAAAAATCAAAAACATGTTCTGAGCTTGTCATGATCTGTCAGGATTTCGTCTTGTTAGTTGCAGCCAGCCCTTGGTTGATGGATTAATTACAGTTCCTTACTGTGTGCCGTGTCCCAATCTACTTTAAGGATGCAGTGTAAGTGTTTGGATTGGAACACAGCAGTTTTGCTTTGGAGCCAGTAGTATTTTGTCTTAATTTTTTATGGGTAATAATTTTCTCATACTGACTCATACCTGGTGGCTGGAAGGGCATCCGCCGCGTAAAACATATGCCAGAGAGTTGGCGGTTCATTCCGCTGTGGCGACCCCGAAAGGGAAGAAAGCCGACATGAAGATGAATGAATGAATGAAGACTCATACCTGAGGAGGAAGCATCAATCCCAGAGCTGAAGGGAGACGCGTGGGGACTTAGAACTTCCGGCAGTTTAATTCAGGTATGATTTAATTGAAGGACATATGAAAATGCCCCTTGAACCACTAGGAAAAGGTCTTTTTAGAGGGAAGATAACATAGATGGAACTAGCTAGAGCAATAGTCTTCAAGAGTTGGCCTTTTGGGGAACTGCTCGGCCCTCCCATGCCCGCGGTCATAAAAGATTCAGCCGGTAGTCTCTCATATAGAGCACATTTGTGGACAGAACGTAGGAATACTCCGCTAACTCTATTACACCTGTTGGGGCAAGAGGAGCCAAAAAGCTGGAGGTTATCTCGAGGGCAAAAAATAGCGCATGTATCACTAAGAATGGTGCAACTCAAGCCGGACAACCCTTCGTACATCTCAGACAATGCTACCACCACTTAGCACGGCTGAAGAGACGGATTCATCGCTCAGGTTATAGTACCTGGCGAAGGCTGCAAAACAGTGTTTGAACTGCAGGGGGCAAGGGGCATCAGACGCTGTGTATGCAGTAGAGATGTCCTCTACTAGCCAGTGGGCCAACCTCTGTTTGGACACAGCTTTCCCTATTGTTTGCTGTCCTTCAAAGCATACAAAGAGCTGATCGAACTTCTAAGGTTCCAGGTCCTTTCTACATGGATCCTCAGTGCTCGAACTGAATTGGGACCAGGGGCTGGTGCTGCCTCCTCTCTAGGCTCAGGTTCACTATCTGAGTTTTGAAGGAGATGGTAGGAACCTTGGGCACATATCCAGGCCTGGGATTAAGAGTAACAAGAGTTATCACCAGGTTCGAACTTTAAGCAGGTCTCGTTGACAGAGAGTGGTAACGCGACAAGGGGTGCTGTCTTAATTGACAGATATTTAAGTTCTACTGATTCAAGCAGCTTGAATGGAGGACCTTGAAGCAATGGAAAGGTCCCAGGAGGGAACTAAAGATGGCCTACAGCGTCTAACCCTTCTGGCCTCTATGCAGAATCTGACCGTTGTGTCATCCCAACGTGTTGCCTTCAACAGGAAGGTGATAGGCAGAAATTGCGGCATTGTAACCCTTCAGGATGGAGACAATCCTCGATCCAGACCCTCCTGAAGGAAGGTAATCACGAGCTCAACAGGGCACCTGCTCGGGTCTACTTGACGAGAGTGACACCAGTTGACGAACTGACCCCACTTGCCAGCATAACAAAAGCTAAAAAGCTTGAGCCAAAGCTGGAGTGGTCTCATATGTAATAAGCCGAGCATAATAACGGCTGCCGTGGAAGCCATATACCCCAGGACCCACTAATCTTGTGCAGACTTGGCATGCTGCCTTCAGCAGGCTCAGGGTGCACTCTAGAGAGAGGCATGCTCACAAGTTCAGCGAGTTTACCAGAAAAGATATGCTCTGACCAGGGGTTAGACAGCTCTTTTGTGAGATGATCCGAAGCCCAAGACAGCTGAGTTGGCATAAGACCCTGTCTCTGTAGAGACAACAGGGACCGCTTTTGAGCCAGTATCAGTCAGTCATCCAAGTAAGTCAGGATTCGAACCTTGTCCCTTATTAACAGTACTACAGCCACCTCGATCACCTTTGCAAAGGTGCGAGGGGATAGAGACAAGCGGAAGGGGAGAACGCAGTACTGATACACTCGACCTTTAAAGCCAAATGAACGAGGGGTTTGTGCCGAGGGAGTATACTCATTTGAAAATACGCATCCTTTAGATCTGTTGTAGTGAACCAATCCCATGGACAGACTGAGTGAACTGTGCATCTGAGAGATATCATCCAGAATGGAAGTCTCAGAAGTTAAGCTTTCAAACGACGCGGTTTGAGGATTGGATGCAACCCGCCTGAGCGTTTGGAAACTAGAAAGTATGGGCTGTAAAACCCTCTTTCCCTGTCAGCAGGAGTGACCAGCTCAATTGCACCTTTGCGTAGAAGGGAATTGGTCTCCTCGCGCAATTGATCTCCTGGACAGGACTGCTCCTCTGTCGACTCCTCGTAGCCAATCTTGGTCAATGTCTCCGACGTGGAGGTTGATGAATAGGGGAGGACTGAGAAGCCACGTCTCTTCCCATGCAGTGTCATGAGTTCTTCCAGACCCTCCTACTGCATCCTGATCATAGAGACCTGTGATGTGAGGTCATCTTTGGCGACGCCGAAGAAGCCATCTGGGACCGTCTGTGTTGAGGAAATGCCTTTGATCGTGTGGGAGCATGTCAGCATGGGCAATCAAAGATTGTGGCTGTGGACTACTAACATAGACATTGTGTTGCCAAACAACTTTCGTCACCTTGGGCGCGAAGTCAATAGCCGCTCTCATATCCTCTGTAAGACCAGGGCCACAACTCCCCTCCTGCATATCTTTTAGGGCCTTGACCTGTAACACCTGAAAGGCTGCCATGGCATCCAGGGCAGCAACAGCTTTACCCACAGCAGCGTAAGCCCTCGAAGTCCAACGACAGGCTTAGCTGGCGGGATAGAGGCCTCTGCTGTTCATGCCAGGTGGCAGGATTACCCGGGCATCAGTGCACCGCCAGCACCTGTTCTACCTGGGGAAGCACTTCGTACCTCCTAGCTACCGTGCAGTCAAGAGGAGCGAGAGAAGGGAGACTGACCAACCTCGCTTTAAGAGGTGCCTTCCAAGTTTGGGTCAGTTCCCGATGCTCTTCCCGGGAAGAACAGGATAGGAGGCGGCTGTGGGATATCATCCCGGCGCACCCCCACAATCCACGTGTCCAGCATGGAGAGTTCGGTTGCAAAAGGGGCAGAGCCACCTGCAATCCAATTTCTCTGGCAGGCCGGGTAAGCAACTGGGCCAGCACAATCTGGCCTCCGCAGCACAATCTGCCGTCACCCCAGAGGGGAAGAATAATGTACCGTCTCCTTCAGGAGATGCACTGTCTCTCTCTGATGCAGCGCTGGAGATCACATCAACAAGTGCACAGGAGTATTCCGAAGATGCAAGCAGGGTATCATCCGATAACTCACTGTGGGTGATAGCGGACACACCGGGAGAGCCTGCTCGACTCCTCTGGATGCTGGAGACATGCATTCGGCGACCCTTGCGGGGGGAGCTACAGAGCTTTCAGTGGTGGCCTGAAAATACGCCAACCTCACCTTAAATGTGCTGCCTGACAGAACTGTGCAATCAACACAGTCTGATCCCTCCATTGCTGTCTCAGCATGTCTATGCCCAAGAAAACTGAGGCAATGATCGTGGTTATCTGTCAATGGGATTGATCCACGGCATCCAACAGATTTGCATGATTGCGACATGTTTGGAACACGCTACAAACAGTCGACCGGCAAACAAGTGCTCTACTAAAAAAAGGTGTCTTGTTATTGGTGGAAGGCAGTGTAAGACTTGAAGTCAGGGGCATTCAGCAGCTCTCGCCTCTGGATCCAGACGAAGAACCTCGCTGGTTGCCGCTAATCTCCAACTAATCCACACAAGGAATAATCCAACTGTTCTCTGTGGTTGTCTATCAATGAGTCGCTCGTGTGTCAAGAGTAGGCTCCAGCGAAAAACAGGAAGAGCTTGAGTCCGCTTTGTGCAGGACGACTTAATCACGTGACCATTAGCGTGTTTGCTGATTGGAATTTTGAAAAAGTATGGAGAGTAGAGCGCTCCTAGCGGACCTTCCCATAGTCGTCACTGACATAAGTTGTTGTGACAGACTGATGGGGAACCCAGTATACCTACTTGCAGGTTTGGTGTTGTGGAAGGAAAAAATGCAGATGGTGGTTGTGACCTCTCTGTGCTAACTACTTTGTCATATAGCAGCCTTTTTGTTTTTAAAACAAATGTTGAAATAGTATTAAAATTAAGTATAGAAAAAATTGGAATGTTGAAGTTTGGAAAGTTAGAAGCCCAACACTGTTTTATTAACACTTCACAATTTCAGAAGTGGGAAATAATACTAGTGTCACATATGCAGCTGCCATGCACCTTAAACCTCCAGGTTCCCCACATCTAGTTAGATTGCATGTTAATGGTGCATGTTTGGTAAAAAGCATTTGTGTTGTCTTTAAATAGCAAGTTTAAATAGCAAGTTTCTTTTAGATCAATGCAATTCCATTTCATAAATGAGAGAGCAGAAAGTGTGTTGTGATGAACATGATATCCTCCATCATGCTAATCGGGTTTATTAATTCATTTTTACCATGTGATCCTGTGAAATATGAACGCTTCATCACTCTTCAGAAGTGGCAGGTCTTCATTAATGTTGACCTATTTTTGAGGAATTCCTGCTGTTCAGTAGTCAGAAAAGTGATTCTTTTGGGGAGCAAAAACATTATCCAGCGGGGTGCTGAGACCACCAGGGGAAATTATTCTCCTTTGTTCTTCTGGATTTATTGAAAATAAATTCCTCTTGTTTAGTAGAAGTTTCATTACACAAGCTTTTTGTAAATAAAAAGCTATTTATTTTACGTAGCTGTTTCAGAGTTTGGTTAACTTTTCCCCCCTTTATTCTCGTTTGGATACAGAATGGTTGAGCCCTAGAGTCATTTACACTTTGTCTCCAAATTCTACTCCCATAAAGTGACAGGCTGATGTAGAAGGTGAAGTGTAACCTTTAAGTATAGGGGTTTGTCATGAAGAGGAGCTGTGAGTCTTGACGGCCATCACTCATGCGAAAGGTTAACTTTTCTATTCTCATTTCTGCTGCATAGCACATCTGCTATTATCCATATATACACTTTTGAATACAAGCAAGAATAATGCTGAGAAAGTTATATCGCAGTTATTATTTTTAAAACAGGTAAACTCATTTTAATCTTTCAGCTACACTGTACATGAATAGTTCTTTTTGTGCTTCTACAATTTTATGTAGATTTTCACTAAGATGTACTTTTACTTGAGCACAACATTTGGGAATTACCTCTCCTGCCTCTAATTTTATTTAGGAGATTGACTTTAATTTGATCAACTTCCTGGATGTGCATGGTTATTGAGACAATTTCTTAAATCTTCTAATGCCTCTTCAGTGACCAGTAGTACTTTTTTTTCCCAGACCCCAGAGTTTTAAGCAGGAATTTAGAATTAATAACAAAAACATAAAAAATAAGGGAGAAATGCAAACAAAGTAGCCTGAATCCAATATAATTTATCAAATGGGATTCTGAAATACGTGGTTTCACCCAAATATGGACTTCGTGATGCAAGACACTGGCATTGGTGACATATGTGGCTGCTATTGTGCCACCTCATAGATCGCAGCTGCATCTAAACCTTGATCTATGGATGGATAAAGAGAAGAGCTAAAAAAAAACTAAACAACGATGGCACTCAAAAAGTAATCTTTATGTATAAAAAATAAGACATGTTATGGCTGCCAGTGTCTTATGACAGTCAAGACAGAGCTTCCAAACAGAACATCTTATTTACACCAGACCTTTCTTGATGTGCTGAACTGAACAGTTTGTGATATTATGAGCACAATAAACAAAAAGAGCTTTTGAGAAAAAATCACATTCGTTGCTTTACAATCTACATTTGATTTTACTCACTATTATTTCTTTTTTATGTGATTTATCACTTTATGTGATCCTCATCTCTGCCCAATTTTTTTGTCCAGTAATAATAAAATATCTGAAAGAGTTTTTTTTTTTTTTACTGAAATTTCACTTGCCATGTTCAGGAGAGCATAAGAATCATCATGTCAATATGGCATACTACGTGACCTTTAAAATTTACACCTTTCTTGGACTAGACTTGAATCACTTAATTATTTCAACATTACCTCTTCCCATTTGATAAGAATCACACATTTACATCTCAATTTCCAATTCTTATTATTTTCCTCTGAACACCTCTGATCAAGCTGTTGATATCTCTACTGATAATCAACGAATGTTATTAGCTGTTAAACACTGGGGTCTCTGAGGGAACTGGTGATTAGAACCAAATATATTAGAGTGTTCAGCAGTAAGACCTGATTCAGGCATGGCATGTGGACATTAAAAAAAGAGAGAAAAATACAATGTTGTATCAATCAATAAAACATTATTTCTAAAACAGCAACCATTGCTACTAACTGGGATGTCTGTACTGAGCATACACACTTACAGGCTACATTCAGACTGCAGTTCCTAATGCTCAATTCTGATGCCGACAACATGCACGTTACGTCTGTTCTGTGTATGAATGCAATACAGCCTGTTGTGAAGCGTGCATGTGTAAAAAATGGTGTTGATCAAGTAAACATGGGCGAGAATGTGATTTGAGGCGATTGTGCGGCTTTCAGTGTTGTTTTCTGTCTACGCCCAAACATGTGACATCTGTCCCAATACAATGACATAAAAGTCTAATAAATTTGACCTGATATCAGACTGATATCGAATTGCAAAATATTGTATGTATCAGATTTAAGACCATGTATGTAAGCTTCCTGGTTCGGATTTGAAAAAAAAAATTGAGCTGATCAGGCTGTCTTGAAAATATCAGATACAGGTTGCATATAGGCAAAAAAATTTATTTGGATCACTTTAGGCTGCAGTTTGAACTTAGCCAAACACACATAACCAAAATAAGAAACTGACACTGACAACATCTCTATTAATATACATTTATAAACCTGGGAGCTCCATAAAAAGTGAGTTTCCGAATTGTGACATTCAAACACTAAACGTCTGCTTAGAAAGTATTCTCCAAATATAAAATAAAACAGACTTAACGACTACAGATTTTAATGGGACACACTAATTGGCCCATAATATTATCCTTCCAGCCTCTTATTATCGTTGTCCAAAGGGGTTTATTTAAAATATGTTTCTCTTTTTAATCTTATATCTTTAATATTATATGTTTAACATTTGTATATGTACAGCTATTGTTGGTGCCATAAAATGTTTTAGGCTCTTTCTACTGAAGAGTTGACAACAGGATAATCTGGTTGGCACACTGATCTGTGACCAGTGGCAAATCTCTATCGAGAAATCTGTTCAACAAAATCAGCAAACTGTGAGATCAAGATCAAGTGTTTTGGAGCGATTATAAACTGATTGCAATCAGTGGTCAACAAGTCAGTACAGCCACACTAAAAAGCCCCATCCAATATTTTGATATCAAACGGAACAGAAATCTTAGTTTACAGGATACAAAAAACATCTAATGACCAGAAAAGCCTTATCCCACAAAAGGTCATGTCCTGTCCAGATGGTTAGTAACCCCTCAGTGGGACATGAGTTAATCCTCTCAGAAACCATGGACATGCTTAAACATAAGACTTTTTAAGTGTATGTGTGATTTTGGTTGTGCCCCCTTGCTGTGTAAGTTTATCCTGCTGACTGTAGGGATTTCTTTACATCTGCTGTTTTATCTCAGATTGTGTGGCTGAATGAAACTCTTCATACTCCTTTCCAGTTCCAGTCAAAAGTTTTCAAAAAGTTTTCTGAGATGTAGCTGTGCACACATACATTCAGCTCCCGTGCACACTAGCTCACTCATGGCAACAGGAAGGATAAATAAAGGTGAACACTGAAACATGTACAATTTCACAAATGAATAAAAGTTAATTATGTAACAAAATGCACAGTGTTAACTAATATACTAAAATAACTTCAAACCTTAGAATAAGAGTTCAGAAAAAGTACAGGAATTAACTTTGGTTACATTTTGGTTTGACTTTTGAAATTTTTAGTTGTCAATAAGTGTTTATTGGTTAAAACTTTTTTGATAAAAAAAAAAAAAAATAGAAAACCTTTGCTCTGATTTCTTTTTTAAATTTTAATCCAAAATTTTAAAAATGTACTTTCTTACTGTTTCCGTTAACTTTGACCCCACATATTGCAATACTGGAAATTCCCATGCATGTTATTTCTATTAAAACATTTTTTTAAATACTTAAGTGGCTGTTCTAGCCAATAAGAATGGTGAACACTGTTTGTTGTATTAATCTGTAGTTCAAATTTAACTGTGTCATTTAAGGTGGTTTTGTTCATAAAAAGCCCTTTCATACTGGCGTCTGTATTCCATTACAAAAACACTTGGCTCTGGTGCCAGTTTATTGTTGCATGTGTGAAAGCCATTCTTTTGTTTTTAGGAACCGATACAAAAACCAAAGGTAAGTCTCGAAAATTATTCAAGCAGTCTAGTAGAGAAAATTATTGGAGAAACAGGAGGAAGAGGAAGTTGCCTGCGCTCAATGTAATGTAATCACGTTAATTATACACAACACAATTGGCAAGGGATGTTTTTCATCTTCCAAACAGTACATGTGAAAATTTAAAGGCTGTGGTAAGAACATCCACAACACAGCATCTACTCCATGTCCAGTTTTGTGATGCACTTTCTGCACACTGACAACATGAGAGACGTCTATCATATGACTCTGGTGACGTAATCGTCTCTGAAATGAATCAGACGTTGCTGTGCGAACTTAACCCTGCGTGAGATATGGTAGGTGGAGTGGCCATTCTCCAAAACAGAAAGGATGAGACGTTCTCAGTTTGAAATTGCACTAAGTGTTGCAAAGTGGATTGTACTCATTGAGTTGTTAAAGATTTGTTTTTAAATGTATTTTATGAAACCCAGATGGAGATATAGTTCAGGGGGGAAAACATATCACTGTCGCTCCCACATGCATCTCTCTGAGCTAAGACTGCATATGAGACATTTATTTTAAAGCCAAAGTAGAATAAAAATTCTTGCAAAATCTCATTGATTTGTACTATTTGCTGAAGCCGATCCCAGAACATGTCACTGATGTTTAGGTCAATGCTGTAGATCAAGGCTGTCACAACCCATGATGGTTCCCTGGTTTAAATCAGTTGTCAGGGTCAATGCCCTCGTGCGGGATAAAATTATTTTACTTTTGCATGTGATACAGAACATGATTGGTACATATTTACTTAGGGTATGTCAGTCTTTACCCTTGATTGACATATAAAAGTAAGTAAAATGACTTGTAAAACACAGTAGCTTTGCATAGATAAAACAGATGCAGATTCAAGCTCAACCTATAGTATAGTGATTATTATGTAGCGTTAACCTACTTAGACAAAGTGCTTCTTGTGTCACATAAAATCATAACAATTTCAGAAGCTCAGAAAGTCATTTACCTTTCTTTATTTCCCTAAATATATATTATTGTGATTGTCAGAAATATAAAAGGACATAGAATGTGGAAAAACACAGAGTGGACTTAACTTCTTTTTAGATTTGTTAATTCATCTTCACTATCTAATCAGACTTGAGCTAAAACAGCACCGACAATGTCTTAGTCTTTCTCTGATTTACGTACGGTAGAGTACCGGTACTTTAATCTTGATTTTAAATCTGTATTTGCCTTTTTACTTAAAAGTTTCTTTGTGTGGAAAACATCGAACACTGTTAATTTAGCTGATCCTTTGAATTGTTCACTTTTTTATTAAAGGTTTTGGAGCAATATAATAGATGAGATCTATATATATATCTTTTATTGCAAAATAATTGCTCATATTGTACTTGCTCATCATTATTTGCAGAGCTGTGCAGATTGAGGGTCAGGTTCTCAAAAATAAGAATAGGGTGCAGCGAATTTTAGTGTTACCCATAAAATTATGATCATTTAGAGATTAAGCTTTAACTCAGATACACCAAAGTTATATTCTGAAGTTGATTGTGTAAAAAAGTCAGTTAAAACCATCCTATATCAATATAAAACAAATACAGTTTTTCTAATGAAATAGGTCATAAAATGAAATATTTCCTTGTTTACAATTTATACAATTAACAGTTCGCCCATGTATAATCCTTTTCCCCCAATTAGTTTCATATACTTTTTAAACAGCACTTTCTTGTATTTATGACTTTTTTTCCCAACAAGACAAAATGCGTTATGTAACGTTTCACTTCCAAATGCTGTCTAGCTGTTTAAAGTTCTTATTTCCCAAAAAGGCTTACATTTATATCCAGTAAAATGTTCAGCAGTTGTTTTGAGAGAAGAAATAATTTTGTGAAATGGGCATGGCTTTACTATAAACAGCTCCACATGCACTTGTTTTGTATGAAAAAAATAATACAAAATTCCTAGCAAGCCCCACACCACATGACTGAAAATCTTCAATGCTAATGATCCTTACTGCGAGAGTTTACAATACCTATTTTTATGTACATAATATATTTGTAATATACAACAATGGGGTAAGAATTGTTATGGCACAACCCCAGCATTATAATATATCATATATTACATTACACCAGTTTAGTACAGATATGGTGTTAAATATTATACATTCATATTTTAAATATTATTTTAAATTTATGAGCAACAGCACTTTGGTTATTAGGGGGAAGCATCCCAGACATCCCTTTCAAAGCTACCATGTTTTCTCGGCGTCGTCATCTCGGATGACATCTCATGGACGGAGAACATCACAGTGGTCACCAAGAAGGCCCAGCACAGACTACACTTCCTGCGAGTCCTCAGGAAGCACAATCTGGACTCCAGCCTGTTGCTGACCTTCTACCGTGCGTCCATCGAGAGCCTGCTGACATACTGCATCACAGTATGGTACGGCAGCTGCACCATGGCAGACAGGAAGAGACTCCAGAGGGTGGTCAGAGCATCACAGAAGATCATCGGCTGCCCTCTCCCCTCCCTACTGGACATTTACACCTCCCGTTGCCTCAGCAGAGCCGAGAACATCATCAGGGACAGCTCTCACCCGGCTTCTGGACTGTTTGAACTGGTGCCCTCAGGAAGGCGCTATAGGTGCATCAGAATGAGGACAAACAGACTCAAGAACAGTTTTTTCCCAGAAGCCATCACTACCCTAAACTCTAACAGGCGCACACAGGGACTGGCTTAATCTACACTTAACCAGACCTAAGCATCACCCTGTGTGACATCAACATGTGCAATATACTCACTTTATTTCACTTTACATGGACAATAACCTTATAGGTGAAAAAACTATGATTGCTGTGCAATTACAATTTTAACACTATACATTGTCTAGCTCTTAAACAGAACTGCCACCCCACCTACCTCCCCCCTCTCTTCTTTGCACTATTACTAAAGATATTTCTATTGTACTTGACACTTTATAGTATTTTTCCTTACTAAATGTTGCACTGACTAGGGAGATGCTCTTAATCTCATTGTACATGTTTATAATGCAAATTGTATATGTGTATAGTGCCAATAAAGGCATTCTATTCTATTCTATTCTATGTAATGAAGTTTTATTTATTTATTAGTTGTTGGTGTGAACTATTTATCCAGTTCTGTGGCATTGACAAAAGTGTCATACAAATTAAGTAACATCTAGTGGGTTTTCTCAGAAAACACCAAAACAAGATGACTGAATCAGCAAGACACCAAAGGTCTTCGATAGTGTCCAGCTGTCAGTGATACTCACCAGCTGTTAACCTACTCACCAGTTTCAGACCAGCAGCAGCAGAGCACTGGGGGCAGAATCATTGAAGCATGAGAGGCCACATGCAGGTCATTGCGACCTATATTGGATGTTGACTTGTGTTTTAAGTGGAGATCCACTGACTTGAGTGTTAGTAGAATGTTAAATTTGTTGTGGTTTTGGAGACATATGTTTCTATTAGCTAATTAAATAAAATATCTCATGAGGACATTCCTGTGGAAAAATAGACATCATCCGAAAGACAATAGGGAAATAATTGTTTTTAGTTATTTCTAACTCTGGCAGTCACAAGATACAGAGAGAAACTTTCTCACTCACTCTGCCCCCAATCGCTTTGACACCAGTGTTTGTAAACTCAATGAGGCTGCAGCTGGATATATTTCAAGATTTTGGATTTTAGGTGAGTTTAGAATGGTTACATTCACTAATTGTTCACAATTTATTTTCATGATCACACATCTACTTGTTCTAAATCTCTCAATAGTAAGGGTCTTGACCAAGTAATCACACTTCTTTTAACTTGCTCTGGATTCCGTTTTAAAACCAATTCCCTGTCACTTTAGATGGTTCTTGGCTTAATGTTTTGGGGTTTTTTTGGGCAGTCGTGGTCAAGTGGATAAGGAGATCGATTTTCTTCGATTTGATCAAAGGTCGCAGTGGTGGAAGCTGGTGTGAGTGATGAAACATTCATTCATTCATCTTCATGTCGGCTTTATTCCCTTTCGGGGTCACCACAGCGGAATGAACCGCCAACTCACTGGCATATGTTTTACGCAGCGGATGCCCTTCCCTGCCGCAACCCATCGCTGGGAAACATTCACACACACATTCACACTTTAACACTATGGGCAATTGTTCTTATTCAATTCACTTATTCCGCATGTCTTTGGACTTGTGGGGAAACCGGAGCACCCGGAGAAAACCCACGCGATCACGGGGAGAACATGCAAACTCCACACAGAAATGCCACCTGCCCCAGCCGAGCCTAGAACCAGCGACCTTCTTGCTGTGAGGCGACCGTGCTACCCACTGCGCCACCGTGACGCCTAGTGATGAAACACTTGCTCTTCAACAATCACTGTGGTGGTGCCCTTGAGCAAGGCACCAGTTTCCCGACTGCTCCCTTGGCGCTGTAGCCATGGCTGCCAGCTGCTTAGTGTGTTCATGGTGTGTTTGTTAACGGCTGTGTGTGTGTACACTGGGATGGGTGAAATGCAGAGCACAATTTTCGGGTATGGGTCACTTTTTTCTTTCTTTTTTTTTTTTTTGCTACCTAAGAATCATCTACAATTCATTAAAATAAATACTTAAACTGTGCTTCCTGTGAAATGAAAGGAAGAATTTCTAGTGGTGTTCATTTTTACATTGCTTAAAGATCCCATATTATGCCTTTGTTATAGCAATTAGTATCAATATTTGAGCTCTCTATACTTGAGCTGCACTTTCATTGACATTCAAAATGCAATATCTTTCATAAACAACATCTTTGAATCACCTTGTATTTTTGGCTCAGCAAAAACACAGTTTACACCGGTCCCTCCCTCAAACTAGCTTTCGGTACGCCCCTACTGACCGCACTCTCAAGCTCGTCTGGTTTAAGCAAACACAGCAACAATTAGCGATGCATTAAACACGTGTTATTGTTTTAAAACATTACAATCGACAGGCAACGGCTATGCGGGATGCAATATCACATTATATGTGTGAACCAAAGTCTGACACAGAGTATGAGTCCACAGAATGAAACAGAAACTGGAGGGAAAAGGCTCCTCAGCTGTGTGTTTACAGGTGAATCAAATGGGCTTACTCCACATTGTATTGTTTCTAATGTCGGCATAATGTTTTATGAATTATTTATTTTGTTATAAGTGTACTTGTGTAAAATACCAATGCAAGATCTGGTCCTGAACTTTACTTTTTTTATGGGTGACCTTTGCACAATAGCGTGAAATGTTAGTAACCTGTTAGTAATGTTAGAGTGCGTTCCACATGATTGACTGTTGTATTGTGTGGATGTTTATGATTTTAGGAAAGATTAAATGCAGAGTCTCTGTGTGTGCTGAAACCAGATTTCCTTATAGGGTTATAAAAGCCATGTAGTGTGGGCTCGGCTTGATGTATGAAGAGTTAAAATTGCATGATTCCTTAATGTATTTAAGCCTAGTGTATTAAAAAAATAATGTATTAAAATTTAATCTGTGGATTTCCAAATCAATGAAAACTGGACAAGTGAAAAAGCAGAGAGCCAGTCTTGTCAAAACCCTTTACCAGTCTGTTCTTTGTTGATAGTGCTGGTCACAGGCAAAAGTTATCTTTCCAGGTTTTCTCTGATGGGAGGCACAAAATCGAGCCATTTCTGCCGAATAAACTCATATCATAAAAAAATTATGCTCCGTACATCCAAAAACGCACTTCTCTGGAATTGTTTATCCAGCGCTGGTCTGCTGCTGTCACACTTCCTGTTTCCTCTTTATCATATAAAAGGTCTGGTCTGTACTAGCAAGTCATATTATTGTTCAATGGGTATGGCATGGGCATTGAAAAGGAAAAAAGGTGAAGATAAGGGAAGCAAAAACGCTTTCAGGTCAGAAAAAAGGAATAAAGGATTTTTCAAACATGCATGAACTAATCTGAAAACCACTTGAAGCATGTTTTTGATGAGGGAACAACACTTCAAGATACTAGGAATGTCAGAAAAGTCACTCTATCATTACATGGCACCTTTACAGTTTCTCTACTTCTGTCTGCTTTGATTATTAATGATTGAAATATATAAATACATGCATTTTATTATTTGTTGTTTTTATGATGGTAAAAGTAATTGGTCTACTGATGGCACTGGAGCCCATGTATTGATTGGGGTGTGATCAAGACAACTGTCATTGTTGAGTGTCTGGATCTGTAGCACAATTAAAAATCACAAATACATTCTGCCATTCAACTTTAAGGTCAAAACCTATGTTTTCATTTAATCTTCAACCAGTCTGCTAAAAAGTAACAGATTATTAACCAAAACAACACAATCAAGGTCTTTGGCACCTGAGATTGATCAAAGTGTCATTAAGCAGTCTTCACAATTATTTACTATTATTATCCATCTTAGTCTCTAATCACTAATTACCAGAACGATTTAATTACTCATTACTCAGAATGCAATCAAAGCATTTCCCATCAAGTTTCAATGTCTAAAACAGCTCTGTCTTGTATACATTTGGTTTATCTGTGCTCTCTTCATTTCCTTGACAATATTTACCCTGTTGACAAGATACCAGTGGCATCCTGCTGAAGTATTACTAAACCAAAAGGTTCCTCAGATGTTCCACTCATATACAATGGAACCCTTTCCTCTAAAACCTCTTTCAGCTATCTAGTCGCCATATTGCAGAAGACTCACTTCTCTATTTCTCAAAAATGCTCCTCACTATGGTCCCTCTCACTGCTATCTCCAATGGATGACTAAGCTCTTTCTAGTAGTCCTCCAGGGCTGCAGGTGCCTTTTTTTCATTTTCAGCAGATAGTCATTGTGATCTAGTTTTTTTGGCTCTGCCAATTCCTATTTTTTGGTCAAATAACACATTTTTTTCTTGTTGAGCTCTAAGCTGTTCCATTTCAACCAAATCACTTTATTGTATTTTAACATGAATTTTAGTATTTTAAGTTGGCAAAATGAATTCTGTATTCTATATTTTCATATGTGTTTACATATATACATTTGTGTTGAACTGATTGTGATGTTATTATTATTTATTATTATTATTATTATTTATTATTATTATGTTATTTATTTAGCTTTTTTTTACCACAACACTTTTATAATTGTTTGATACAAATTTTCTTGATTTAACATTCAATCATCAATATTTCTTGCAAATTCCAATGGGTCATGTGGCACTGCTGGTGCTAATATTTAACAAACTTTGTTCGAACGTTAGGTAGACCTGCAAGCTTGGCAAATATGAAGAATATATTTTGATTGCAAAAGAACTGATAATCCAAATCCATGCAAGATGAGGGAGAACTTGAAAGCTCAGGAAGGCCTGCAGCTGATCAGAATATCAATCTTCTTAAAGAGAGGCAGTAGCGATATAGACCAGGCAGTTTTCACATTTACATATATGCATTCCTAAGCATTTCCAAATTACAGCAATGTGAAATTGTCAAGTGTTTTATTCTCTGATGTATTGAACATGTACAAATAAAATGTCAGCTTTAAGTGTAAACGTGCCAAAACAAATTAAATACAGAAAATGTTGGCAAGCCAAGTGAGAAATATAGCCACCAGGGAAGGCCTCTAAAGACCCCATTTTATTATAGGCTAACAGTTCATTTGCCACATAAAATATGTCAACATTAGTCATATTGAGGAAAGTGTGTTGAATTGCATTTGGAACAAATAATTTGTGTTGATTTGAATTAAAGACATGGGAACGGTGACCTGATAAAATTATGTAGAATAGTTATTAGATCACAAAAACAGGCACAGCTAAATGAGTACCAATAAGAAACAATAATACACACCACATTAATTCTATGAGGAGTAACATGGACAGATAATTGTAGTTTAATGACATGATTTCAATTTCCTTTTATTCATTTTTTTTGAGGAAGGGTTAACAAAGCACGAGTCACTCTTAGAAAAGTCATCTTTACTGCTGAGCAATTATATGCACGGAAACAATTATTCTGGCGGGAGAGTGTTTAAAAAGATGGATATCAGAGAGCTCAATTCTCTTTCACTCAAATTGACAAATCGACCTTGGGAATGAGTGACCACTAAGTGACTCCATTAGATTCTTATGTGCACTATAGTCTAAATACACTTCCTCCCATTGTGTCTGTGAACGTCTCAGTCATTAACTTTCCTTCTATTACGCAGACAAAACAACATTGACATGGAGTTTCATTTGCACTCAGAGAGAATTATTTAGGGTAATTGAGAGTAACACTAATTGATTTTTTCCAATATGAATGTTTTATGGTCACTTCAAATGGGATCTAGTTCTTTATAGTTACGTCTGTTAACTATAAAGAATGTTGAAAACGCGCACAAATAAACTTTTACATAAACTATACAATAAATTACGTTGGCTGGAACCTCTTCCATCTCAATTTGGGCAAAATACATTATTACAGTCATGAATGAATCGTTGGTAGATATACAAATTTACAACAAATTTACAACACTTTTGAGCTTTCTGCCCACTGGCCATGTGGTTGAGGGGCCCTGAAAAGATCCAAACAAGCCATCTGTGCCTTTGCTCTGCTTAGGTTTTAAATGAAACAGACCAGTCAAGATTGTAGCAAATATTTAAATAAATATAGAAATAAGTTGGGTAATTTTACTCTTTACCTTTGAATCTTTTTCATATGGCCAAATAAAGTACAGTTTTTTATTTGATTGTAAAAGAAAATCACAAATGATCATGATTTTTTTTTTGCCTGATTAGACTTGAATTCTCACCACTATCATTCTTTATTTCCTACTTCAGCAATGTCATTTGAAAATTGTAATAATAGTGTATTTTTTTTTATTTCTAGGCAGTATTATGTGCTTTATGCTTATAATACATCTTTTTAATTAAAAAAATGTTAATATTCTCTTTTTTATTTAAAGTGTATTTAGTTTCAGTAGGAAAAAACAGCCCAACTCTTAACATTTGCAACTTTTATTAATATAAATAAACAACATTTCTAATATTTATATGTATTACAAGACAAAATACTACCATATTAGATCCAAATCTAATATTAATGAAATAGTTCACTGTTGCTTACAATTGGATAGAGATTTACACATGTGTTGCACAGATAACATGGGCCAGACGTTACAATTTGTGATAAATTAGCTAAGGCTTTGGAGTATTGTGGCCCGTTTGTGGCTCTCTGGAATTAAGACTTGTCCAGTCATTTATTAGTTCATTGGGGTTCTTGACCCAAACAAATATTTTTATATAAGCTAGAGTTTAACCGGGGACAGAGGTTCACTTTCCTAATATGAGGTTATAAATACAAATTGAAACAAATCTGTGAAGAATATGCTTTATAATGAAACACTGCAAAAAATGCACTCTTGGAACAAGAAAAAAAAACTCAAATAAAGTTAAACTCTTCCTATATCAAGCAAAAAAATCTGCCACGTTTTTATAGCTCGGAAAAATTTATTTTATAAAGTCTATTTTTTAGATCCATTGTTACCAGCTAGAATTTTTTTTCTAATTTTAAGATTTCTTGTCAAGTCAAATTTGCTGCCCTATCGGCAGATTATTTTGCTTGATCTAGGAATAGTTTATCTATACTTGAGTTTTTTTTCTTGTTTCAAGAGTGCTTTTTTAAGTGCAGATCTCTTCCATCAAAGTTAGTACACAACTGGACGGGTAATTTGGGGTATTGATGATTTTTTTATAAAGTAAATTCTTTTTCTTATTTTCTTTTCACAAGCATTTGAGTCTAATTTCAAGAAATCAAATGTTCTTTGTCAGATATTTTACTTGATCTAAGAAGACTAGATTTAAGATTTTTTTTTGTTGTTCCAAAATGCATGTTTTTACCAGTATTTAATATTGATTTCTTAAAATAAGATATTAGTCAAAAATTCTTGTTTTAAGATTCTTGTTTTAAGATCAGTGGCAAAATCGGCAACTTGTCTCACAAAGTTTCTTAATTCAAGAAAATAAATGACACGAAGAAGCATTTTTTTCTTCTCAAGTATCCATCCATCCATCTTCATGTCGGCTTTATTCCCTTTCGGGGTCGCCACAGCGGAATGAACCGCCAACTCTCTGGCATATGTTTTACGCAGCGGATGCCCTTCCCTGCCGCAACCCATCACTGGGAAACATTCACACACTCTCATTCACACTTTAACACTATGGGCAATTGTTCTTATTCAATTCACTTATTCCGCATGTCTTTGGACTTGTGGGGAAACCGGAGCACCCTGAGAAAACGCACACGATCACGAGGAGAACATGCAAACTCCACACAGAAATGCCACCTGCCCCAGCCAAGCCTAGAACCAGCAACTTTCTTGCTGTGAGACGACCGTGCTACCCACTGCGCCACCGTGACGCCTTCTCAAGTATATTTAAGTGAAATTTTCTCAAAAATAAGCAAAATAATCTATACCCAAAAGGTTTAAAGTAGAAAATTCTTCCTAAAATAAGAAAGTCAAGATTTTCAACCTAATTTCCAATCAGTGTCTTCATCCCCTACCCACTATTCATCACTTCTCTGTTGGTGAATTTGAGTTATAAATTTTTTGTAATTTATCAAATTATTTTAAATGGTACCGTTTCCATCTGATCCTGTGTTTTAAGTAAATAAAGTCACAGAAAGGGAGTTCAGAATTTACCATGTAATATTGAACATCCTCTTTTGCATCGTTGGTTGTGATACTTTTCAAGTAAATGTAAAAATCTTTTTTTTAGTACAGTAGTGTGACTGCAACAAAATAAAAAAAAGTAAGTTACAGACAAGAAACTGATCACTCTACACGTAACCAACTACATAGGTATCTCTGTTTACTTTAACATTTAACTCAAATATCCACTCAGAAAATCCAAAGCATATCTTTCAGCCTACACGACAGAGCTCGTCCTGTTAGTGTTTGGAAGTGTTGAAAAAAATATTGAAATTATAACCTTTGTTCGTTAATACTTTTCAGAAATGGGACAAGGAATTGTCATCTTTTGTCCCCTTTTGAAAAGTTTCTCAACCAAAATGTGTATACTTCACAAATCCACAGCAAAATATTTTTTAATTGAAACTATATGCCTAAATACTTCATTATCTTTAAATTCTCTAATTCACAAATAGCTGTACAAATTGGGAGCAGCTAATAATTCAAGGATAAGTGTTTGTGTGTGAGCGTTTAAACATGCTATGAATGAAGACACTGCTGTGGATAAATGGTTTTATGAAGACAATGCGGTTTTTTTAATCAAAACACATTCAGGCATTTGTAAAATGCTAATAGAATAAGAAAATGTCAGCCTAACACTGTCTTGGCTTTTCCTTGGCCTCATGAGCACTTTCAATTTCAGAAATCTTGCACACAACGCTGCCCTTGTTATCTTGCCACAACACCATGCTTAAACCCACATTTGTGTGCTTTTCCTTTAATTTTTTCAGCAGGTTTCTTTTAGTAATTCGAAAAGCCACAGAATTGCAACTGAGGCTCGTCGGGAAGCTTTGAATTCAACACAGTGGCACAGTTAGAAGCATTTTAGAACACAGGTAGTTACACTGCTTAACAAGCGCTTCAAAGTGTGCTTTGTGAGAGATTATACAAGCAGGGAAAAATATTTCAATAAAACATGTGTATACAAATACTTTATTTGTATTTACTTCCACCCATTTTTTATAGAATGCAATTTTAGAATGATATTTAATAATAAATATGATGTGCCATTAATTGATATTCTGTTTCTGCTTTTGAATCGTATTGATAATTACTGGTGCAAATGGCAACTCATAAAATGTGAAAAACAGCTTTTGACTCAACACTCTTTTCACAGCAGCACATTCACTCATATCAGCTGGTATTAAATGGGGAGCCATTCATTTTGGTTTTGACTTTGAAAAATGAAACAATGTTGATTTTCAACCACTGGATTGTTCATTATTCATCAACTCTGGCCAAAATTAAGGTATTTTACTTTATTTTCAGAAATGAATGGCTAATTGTTGTTAAGGAAACTACAAAGTGCATATTTAGAAACGTTTAATTTTACATCATGATTTTAGGGTTAGGACTATATATCCACCTTTGAACAGGACATGCTCTTGCCACAGTGCTGTTTAAAACTTGTGGGGATGAATTACTGCAGAATGGTGGACTAATGTAGAGTTTGGCCCTTTTTTAATGGCTGGAAAATGATTATTGTTACAATGTTCAAACCACACATATGTTAGCTTTATTTAATTATATTTATTTATCTATTTATGTTCTGTTATACTGTATACTGATGTTGTGAACTGAGAACTGTTGTGAACTGAACTTTAAGCTGTTAATTTTTTCTCATTCTCCCATCCCTGAAAAATACAATTTAGTAACCTCAAATGTTATGACAAAAATTCTACAAATTTCATTTGTATCGTTTGTAATAATACTCGGAGATTCTAATAATCAGAATGTATTTGAATTGTTATTGTCGTATCATTGTAAAGCCATCCTTTCAACAGCTTATAGGGCCGCGAGAATATGATTCAATTGGATGTGAAATATTAATTACCCCAGGGAGAGACCCTTCACTATTAAACAGTGAGTTTCACTAACAGCTTCACTATTGAGCAGTTCTTTAAGCTCTAAAGCTCAGAGCCCAAATACACTCTTGGAACATACAGGTGGCTCAAATTGTCTTTTTAAGGCAACTCTTTGATTCATATTAGTAGATATTAATTTGAAAATAAAGCATCGTAGCGTAAAAAAGACTGAATATGATGGTGATTTAATGACGAAGACAACAACAAAGAACACATTTGTACAGTATCTATATGGCATGCCTAGTATTTAATTTTTTTGTTCTCTTTTTCCATGTGATTTCAAGAAAGTCAGAATATCAAAGCATCCTCTGGCCTGACAGTGTTCATGAGTGCATGTCTCTCTAGGGATAAAAGGCATTGAGGACTCAGGTGTGCTAGTGTCATTAGTGAGAGGGCTAATCGAAGGGTCTGGCTGTCTGCTCTGGACCACAGCTCTAATTTAACAAGAGCATTTTACTCACTTGGGACCAGCTGTTTGGCTGTCTACTCTTTGGCTGTCTCGCTATACTCATGACTTAGACTCTAGAGCCTTTGTTTCTTTCATTGTGTACCAAATCTGATTTCATTTGATTCACTTCATTCCTTCTCTTTTTTTCGACTAAATGTGTGGATTGAATTTCAACAGTGCATGTTCTTCATTAGTGTTGATGAGAAAGCTTTATACAAGCCAGGTGCAAAATACAATTTATTCTTTTCTAGTTAAAATACGAAATGTTATATTTTTTTAATTAAATTGTGTATATTTGTGCATATTGATTGTTTTATTTACTTACATTAACAAGGATTTACATAAACTACTTAAATGTAATGTAAAAAAAACAGTGGCTGTAATGCAAGACAATTTTATTTGTATTGCACATTTTCATACACAATGACAATTCAAAATGCTTTAAAAAAAGAATACAGATTAGATAAACAGGCAATAAAAACAAATCATAGATAAAACAGACAATAAAAACAGACCGTAGATAAAAGCAAGCGATAAGATACTAAAACAATAAAAATGCATAGCTTAAACAGAAGTTCATAGGTGCAGTGCTGTTCGGACACATTTAAAAAAAAGTTTTTAGTCTAGATTTTTAGTTTAGAATCTTTTCTAGAAGTTAGTTCCAGCTGCGGGCAGCTCAATAACTGAAAGCAGACTCTCCCTATTTAGAGTGAGCCTGTGTTAGTTCTAAGCTCTGGTTGGTTTGTAGACAATAAGCATATCTCTGATATATTTTGGTGCGGAGCTGTTTTGTGACTTATAGATGAGCAGCAGCACTTTAAACTCTATTCTGAATATCACTGGCAGCCAGTGTAGAGACCTGAGAACTGCCGTTTGGGCTCTGACTTTCTACTTCTGATCAAAATCCATGCCGCCGCATTCGGAACAAGCTAAGCTGCCTAGTAGTCCTTTTTGGGAGACCAGTAAGGAGACCAAGGCCTGCCGGTGATGAAAGCATGGACTAGTTTCCCTAGATCATGACGTGAGACGAAGCATCTGATCGTTGCAATGTTTCTGAGATGGTAATAAGCAGATTTAGTTATTGCTCTTATGCGATGAAGCTCAGTTCAGAATCCAGAATCACCTCGAGGTTCTTCACCTGGTGTTTAGTTGTAATAGCCTCAGAGCTAAGGTGAACATTCACCTTGAGAACTTCTGCTTTGATCTCAAAAGCAATGACTTCAGTTTTCTCTTTATTTAAATGAAGAAAGTTTGTGTTCATCCAGCTCTTAATCTCATCAAGGTATTCACTCACCAAAAGCGAGTTTATTTGTAGGAGGCTTAATTACATCTGAATGTCATCAGCATAACTATGATAGGCAATCTTGTATCCTCTCTTTATTTGACCCAGTGGTAGCATGTACAGGCTGAACATAATTGATCTTTGGGGGACCCCACATGAAACTGGTGTCCAGTTTGACATGTGATCACCTATCATAGAAGCCTCTCCCATATAAGTATGACCTAAACCATTTCAGCACTGTCCCTGAGAGACCAACACAGTTCTCAAGCCTATAAAGTAGAATGCTGTGATCAACGATGTCGAAAGCAGTGCTCAGGACAAGAAGAGCCAGCACACTCACCTTTCCTGAATCTGTATTTGAGCGAATATTGTTTGTTCTCTTTAGCCCTTTGGGCTTGGTTTTAGAACTGCAGTTTTTGGAGTCTTCGGAAAGATAGCTGAAAAAAGAGAGGCATTTACCACCTCAAGGAGATCTGCATCTAGACATTTAAGTACTGTTTTGAAAAAGGCTGTTGGAAGAGTGTCTAAACTGCAAGTTGATGATTTAAGGCTCTGAACTGTGTCCTTCAGGACTCTTCTATTGATTTAATTGAAGTTACACATGAGAGCTGGTGGTTGGAGTTTGCTGGTATCAAAGTTACTGGGAGAAGAACTGATCCAATTTCTGATATTACTGATCTTATCAATAAAGAACACAGCTGGTTGCATTTGTTTACAGAATAGATTTCCATTGGGATCTGATCTGGGGGGTTTATTAGTCTCTCTACAGTTGCGTAGAGGGTTCACTTATTATTAAGGTTGTTATTGATGAAGTTTGAGAAGAATTTTGTCGTACCAGCATTCAGTTGTGTGTTAAATGGACACATATTCTATTTGTATATACTGTAGTGTTCCTTTCACGCTAATTACAGGTTAATTAGTTTGTTACTACAGAAAACAAACTCCACTTTAGATTAAAGTCCTCATCCAGTGTAGTTACAGGGTAATTATGGTGTAACTATTCATAAACCGGAAGTTAAAAAAATCTATAAAATTAAAATTGTTGCGATGTATATACAAATAAGTGGAAGTACACAGTTATTATCAATGATTACAGTAATTACTGAGTAAGTACACATTAAATACATCGTAAGTTCAGAGTAAATACAAAGTAATTACCCAGAAGTTACCCTGTAGTTACACTGTAATTACTTCATATGCGTACTGAATTTAGAGTAATTACCTAAGTACTTTATAAATATTCAATATATAATCAGTAAGTACAGTGAAACTACTCTGTATTTACACCATAATTACCCTGCAATTAGTGAGTTGTATTCTAAAGCGTTAACACTAATTCTGTCTCTCATTTTTGAGAGTACGAAGACCTTTCAAAACACTTGCTTATCATTAACATTTAACCACATTGGATATGCTTACTCACTGATGGAAAGAAAAAAATACTTCTAATATATAAAACATGATCATCAGATACACAAAGTTGCTATATAAATGCGAAAGAGAGAGACATGTTGCTTGCATTAAATAAGTCTGGTAGGTGAACTGGCACAAGTTGAAAGACCTCAAGTAAGGATTCACAACAGAGACAATCTAGGCAACCTGCTGTATCACTGATCCATTGTGAATATCAAAGAAAGAGCCCCTAAGCAAAAACTAGGCACACTCACACAACTAATAAAGTGCGACAAACTTGTGAGTGATGTTACCCGCCTAATGCCCACCACATGCTCTAATTGGCTCCCCTGCCCACTATCAAAATGAAGCCAGCTTAATGCACCTGTTAAACCAACAAACAAATAAAAGCTGCTGGTCAACTCATAACTGGACAGCCGCCACGCTGAAGCATGACGAGAACTGGCGCACCAGACATGCTTGAACACCTGTGAGTAAAGAATCTATTTATAATGTGTTTTGAATTTGCGGCTCATAACAGGTTCCACCTCAACTAACACTTGATCCAAAGGGCTACTACATTTTTTTTTAAATTTTAACTGGAATTATATAGTCCTCTCAGTTTACAGTATGCTTATATGACACAGAAAAAAATTCTAACCCACCATGATTTCTGATTAACTGTCTTCAAAGTAGACAAAGTAACCTCTTCAAAGATACAAATTGGCAGTAAAAGTATTACCATTTTTTAAAAATACATTTTACAGTAAAACACCTGAGGAGAGTTTTCTTCACCTGTCCAATCCATCTCACAACAGACGTTTATCCTCATCCTCTTCACATTAGCTTTGGCTGTGCATGAAGGCTCTGTAAGGATTTGCTTTTGTAGTCATAATCTTTGTCGCCTCTGGTTTACTGCAGAACATCGAATCAAAATACTTAACTGATTGTAACGCTACCTTCAAAAAGCAGAATAAATACAAAGACTATCACAAAGAGATTATGCTTTGCAGTGATGAAATTGAATAGCACATTAAGCAAATTTTTATCAATCTTCTAATGATGTGAACAAGAGTTGTATGACTGTGGTTTTCAAAGAGGTCTTGCCAAAGGCTGTTTTACCCAATAGCTGATCATTTTTTTGTGACACCATTCGATATGAGCCGAGAGTATTGCAAAATGTTCATTTCTATGTCTAAATGTCTATATAAATAGCTTTTAAAGTAAAGAAGCATGTCTGCCTCCAGCTTGGTCTTTAAAATCTCTCGAGGGAAAATAAGCTGGCATCTACCTGCTGTGGAGACTCATGCTGAGAAGCAAACAAAACCCTTCATGCTTCAGATAATGTTTTTGGCAATTGTAACCATGTGTATGTATTCTGTTTCACGCCACACAATGGTAGATGACAGTTTAACACATTTAACAACATGTGTTTTGTTTTGTTTGTCTATTTAAGGTCCAGAGGTGAGTAGTAATTAGATACATTTACATAGTTACATTTACTTGAGTACTTTCACTTACTACATCTGAGTAACATTTTATATGTGTTTCTCTTTCTTTGACTTTGATGTAAATAAATACTATTATTAAGCTATTTTTATGTTATCAAGTCTTGTGGGGTGTTGTAGAGGTTACATGAGAGACACTTTGCCAGACACTCTCGTCAACAGCGGCAGATCAAACCTAGCCTCATCTTCAAAGTTTATTTAGTCTTAACAATTCAAAATAATGCAAAGCTTTGTGATGCAATGCATGATCTTCACACCTAAAGTGATCAAGGCCTCCTTCTCTAATCTAAAAAAATGCAGCAGTGAATTTAGTTTTTGTTTATTTTTTGCAAGTGTTTAATGTTACTATGGTTTCTGAGGGCTTTGGTTGTGATGCCAAAATTGAAACTGACGATGCTTTTCCATACACTCAATCATGAAGTTAATTTGTATTGTTTAGATCAGAAGTAACTAGTAACTAACTATTTGAATACATTTTAATGTATACTTTTTTACTCTTACTTAAGTACATTTTTTGGAATTTAGTTTTGCTGTTATATGAGTGAGTATTTTCACACATACTTTTACTCTAGTACTTTTTTCAACTCTACCCATCTATGCTAAGGTTTGTATCTAAGATTAGAAAACAAGCCTCAAATCTGTTAGCTATAAAAATGAGCTGTTAGCTAATAGCTCTCGTAATTAATAACAAGCAAACAAAAGAAAAACACACCAAACAAAATAAGGAAATGGTTCAGAAACTGAACCCTCAATGTGAGTAAAGCTTGATTAAAACTCTTGCATCAATACAAGTCTGTAATACTGTTAAAAAGAAACATCACACAATGCCATCAAATACCTGGGGTTGTCATCTACTGCATAATCCTGTTTAACCTTTTTTTTTCAAGTGAATGTCTCAAAACACGATGTCCTTTCTCTTCTGCACCTGTTCAGCTTAATATTAGCATTTTTCTGTGAGAACAGAGTGCACATCTGCGACTATATAGAGAAGAATTAAAATATTTCTATCAGAACTACTGAAGAAACACTACAGAATTAAGCATGTTCTGTTCATTGTTCTATTTTGAATGTTATCATGTGAATTAAGAATGTTCCATGTGTTCTATGATGAAAATTTGGAAAATAGTATAATGGTTACATGAACAGAGGTGGTAACTTCAGGTCTTGCAGTTGCATACTGTTTACCTTTATGTTCCATTTTTTCATGTTTGAGTTGATGGTTACGAGTCTTATTTGTATTCAATTATTTTTTCTAGATTTCATATAGCCATTTTGTCTTGATTTGATATTGTCATTCATTTCAGTTCATTAGCTGTTAATTGTTTAATTGTGCTCATCACTCACAAGTTTGATGTATTTTTATTCAAGGACTGTAGATTCAACTAGCACAACCAACTACAACACTCACTCCATTTCTCAGAACATCACACCACCATCAGTTTGTTACAGACTATAGCCCTATTTGGATATGACTAGTTTCACAGGGGGTTGTTAGATACATTTCTGTTTCTAAGATATACTTTCTGTTTTTAATCCTTTCCCAATTTAAATAACAATCAACAAGAAGAGCCAAGCAGGAATGAAAATGCTAAGGCAGGCTACAATGATATCAGTTTCAGGTAGGTTGTTATCATTTCATCAGTCAGTGACATATCATCATAGCATTAGTATGATTGCAATGAACAATGTATCCAAGTAAATTTATTATAAAACAGTGCCACTGCTCTGTTGTTAAGTCATGTGACTCAATGTGATTCAAAAGTCAAGCCCTCACACTTGTATCCCAGTAAAAAGCATGTTTTCAGTGCCATCCAAATTATCACATTACATGACAGATGTAATTTAAGAAGAATTTGAACTCAAATGGCATTTTCAAAACAAATTCTGTTTTAATAAGGATATGAATTTAATTCTCCAAATCTCTCTGACATAGACTTTTATATGTACCTGCATTACCTACCTGCTACCTCCAGATCTTGTTTATGTGAGTGCAGAAGTTGTAAACTGTGATCTCTTAGTTTTCCACTAAGTGAATATCCTTTAATTATTTACCTGTTCCAATGTCAACTTGGTTCATCTAATTTCTGAATTTGGACCTACAGTAGAAGCAAACATTTATATAAAAGGAGTGACTTACAAAGATAAATGTTGCACACATTTATATTTATGCATTTGGCAGACGCTTTTGTCCAAAGCGACTTATATTAGGGGAGAGACAATATGCAATTTGTTACACCGTCAAAGTCTATCTTAGCTTCTCATAATAGAACTTGTATCAGCTGATCAATAAACCTAAGAAGTAGAGGACGAAGATAAAGACAGAGGAGGGAAAAAAGAAGGTAGTAGTGTTGTTTTTTTTTTGTTTTTTTTATGGTAGGTGTTCTCTGAAGAGAAGATTTTTCAGTTGCTTAGTGTTGCTGCTTTCCTGACTGGATCAGGAGTTTGTTCCACCATCCAGGGACAGTGAAAGAGAAGGTTCTGCTGAGAGATCTTCTGCCCTTGTGGGATGGAACCACAAGTCGCTGTTCCTTCTCTGAGCGCAGGCTTCTGGAAGGCATGTAGGAGTGTATGAGCTCATGGAGGTAGACAGGGGCTGATCTGGAGATAGTTTTGTATGCCAGCGTTAGCGATTTGAATTTAACCCGAGCTACAATGGGGAGCCAATGAAGAGTGATGAAGAGGGCGCATGCCATTTAAAACTGTTAAAACAAGGTCTATCTCTTTTTGAACTCGAGTTTTTCTGGAACTGACACTATTAAAAGCTGTTTGGTTAAATAAAGTGTATTTTTTTCCATCAGATCATTGTGATGAGTCATGAACCTTTTAACCCCTGATCATGACAAAAAAAAATTATGCTGATTCATTTATTCTTTACAAAATTTGACCGCACATGCTTCAAAAAAGCTCTCCAACTCAATATCTAGTTAAATGTTCATTTTTATGCTTGAGAACTATTTGAAATTTTCATTCAGGCTCAAGGGAAGACAGACAAGCATTTCAGAATCCCAGATACTGTTTAACTGCGGATGCCAGGCACTTGACCTTTAACCATTTCAATTGAGCAACAACAAAAATGAATAAATAAATAAATCAAATAAAAGAACAGCAAGCCAAATATGCAAACATGTCAGCCAGGCATCTGCCTTTGAAATAAACTGGATGCTGACAGGGTTTTCAGTGTCCATCATAACTCTTGGCTCCTTTTGAATATCAAAAACTAGGCAATCAAATAATTCATTTGGCTGATGCCTACCAAGTATGAAAAAGTTTTTGTCAGTGCAAGTGCAATCCATACTACTATTCGAATTGGTGGGTATTTCTCAAACTATAATGTTCATTTTGAGAAGAGAACATATTGAATATCGAACTGTGTGTCCTTTTAAATGATTTACAGAAGGGTTTCTATTAGATTAACAAGACATACTCAGATAAACCCTCAACAATAAATATGAGTTCATTTTAGTTTATTTAACCTCACCAACAAATAAACAACAAATTTGAGATAAATAAATAGTAAATTATTAAATTAAACCAAAATGAGAGAAATACCATATTGTCCATAATGGCAAAACAGGAGAAATGCTAATACCTGTCTTCAGCAGGCTTCTGTTCCAGTGCAGGAAACACTGTCTGATCTTGCTAGATTCTTCTTTCTTTGAAAGTTAATAAATGCAGAAGAGTTACAAGTGTGTAAATATATCAGATAAAAAAAACATATTATGCAAGGATGTAATAAATATTCTAAGTTTTAATTACTAGTTTTTTTACATTTCAATTAAGGGTTAAAGAGGTTAACCCTTGTTCGTGTCTGCGGGACCCATTTTCAGCTTTCATTAAAAGAAAAATTCTAGAATAATTTTTTTTGAAACTGCGATTCATGGGCCTTGGCTCATTTTCTGTAAAAAAAAAAGAAAAGAAAAAAAATGTATGACCCCAACTATAAAACTCACACACGTTTATATTACACACAAGGTGTTCGGGTCTACTGGACCCGAGTCATGTAAAAGTGTGAAAATGGAAACTCTGTATCTTTATTCTTTCTTCCCACACAAACATTAATCACACATGAAAATACAGTTTACATTTTAGTATAAAATGGTAAGATTGTTTGAATTAAAACCCCCAAAATGCAATGGGTCTAGCAGACTCACCAACCCTGTCACAGTAACAATAATGAAAACACCATGCATGCTTAAATTCTAATTGTGTAGAAATAACAAACATTAAATAAAGTATATTTGCTGTTTTTATCAATTGTTTCAAATAAATAAATATAAGTATTTTATAAAAACAAAATAGGTTAATTAAAATGCCGAAAAAGCAATGGGTCCACCAGACCTGCAAAGTAACAACAATCTGAACATCACATAAGGATGATTTATTTTCATTTTTTAATCGGTCATAAATAAAATGTTAATAAACAGGAAACAAGTATGTTTAGTGATGACTTGTAAAGTTATGAGCCTACCCATTCTGATGGAGACTGAAGTTGGTTTTCTAGCAATATTTGAACAACACATGCTGTGAAATGGCGTATGTACCACCATTTTATCATAATATGCAATTTGAGTTCGGAGATGCATCATTGATGTATACTCATCTTGTACATTCTTAAAATTAATCTGTTTTAGAATAAAATGTAAGTTATTTCTGAGTTACTATGTTTTCTTTTCTGCCACTGACAATCCTTTTGCTAAAATCCCTCTATTAGAAACTTTAAATATAATCCCTTAAAATCTACATCAAGGACCAAGGAAATATGCTTTGGTTACGGTCTCTTTTTCTTAAATGTAGCTATTAACGGTGTTCTCTTCGGGGGAAAGGCCAAGCTTTTACTTTCACTTCAGCAGTCGGAGCACCAGATTTTGTTCCCAACTGATGTGAATGGTTAGGCAATTAATTAAATTTGCTGTACATAAAGTCATTAGCAAGCTTTTTGAAAAATGTTATGCTCAACTGAGTCTAATTATTACCCAGTGAAAGCTGGCTTCAAAGTTATTGTCTTTGATGATGATGTATGGTCTCACATCGGCTGCTCCTTTGTGATCCTCGGGTGCCTTCCTGCTCAAAATTCACCTTCTTTTCACCAAAGTTCAAACACTAGGATCTATGTTTAGCTTCACATTGTATTCACAACCTAACCCTCCGAAAATTTGTTTTATTAATTTAGTCTAATTTGTTAGGTCTCACTTAGAAAAGTGTTAGATTTTAGATAATCAGAATGTTCAAAGACAATTTACTAACAGTGTGTTTGCAAAAAAGGCCACAAATGCATTTTCAGTTCAGATTTGAAAAATCGAAGCTGCTGACCTTAAGTTTTCCGGTACCAATTGTGGCGATGCTGCTCTATAATTAAAATGTACTTATATACTTACTTAGTTTTTTTACTAGACAATTAGCATATCCACAAACAACACCCCAGTAACTAAGTTCAACATGAACACATTGGTGTAGTGTCTTTATCAGTTCTACTCAAAGATTGTGAGTGGTGACTTTTATCCAAATGAGCTCTCTTCTGAGTGTTCTGGTTGGTGGTCTAGTGATCACGTCATCGGGTGTAACAGAGACTGATATCATGCTCAGAGAACTAAGAGCTAGAGCAAAAGATCGAGAATAGCGAGTATGAGTGGGAAAGGACCAATATAAACAAGACCATACAAACAGCAAACAAAACCCTTCATTTACAAAACATTTTTAAACACTTGAATAACAAGATGTTATATAAATGAAAGCAGATAGCATACAGTGTATAATAGTATAAACTATGAAATAAAAAAGCAATTTTACAACACAGCTTTGTCAGTGTCACGGCACCAAAGTAATGGGCCTCTAAAACTGTTGGAAGATAATATTTAACAGCAACTTTTTAAAAGATTTTCTTTAACAATGATTTTAACCTAAACCCCCTAATTCTTTTCAAAATATTGTATTTACAAAATAACTCATCTATCAGCATGATATCTACTTGCTTCAGCCACTCAAACTCCCACTGACTATGCACACATTGCTATTCTGAAAGTGGCGTGGACTATGAGTCTGCAGCTATTGCTACTGGGGAGAAGCAATTGAACATTTTGAGTGGTAGAATATTGATGAAAATGCTTTGTTAAATGATACTAAAATAAAAAATAAAACCCGGATAGTGTGATAATGTGTTTGGCAGAGTGGACAATCTTTATTGTATGGTCTAAAAGTTTGCTTTTAGTCTCATCTGACATGAAATTTTTCCTCCAAACACTCAATAACCCTAACCCTCTTTAATCAAAGCACATAATGTGTCTTCTCAAAAGCTTCACTTCCACTTTCGGTGCAGCCCTATCAAATGTAATCTGGATAGAAAAAAAGGAAATTATATAAGCTATTAAATCTAGCAGAATTAATCTGTAAGTCACTGTCCATTTAATACAAGAGGTGAGAAGTAATTCTGTAAGACTCATTACTTCATCAAGCCTAAATAGTTGCCTTTTTGCAGAGCCTTCAACTGTTAAACACATTTTGAAACACAATGGCTCCCAATGCCCCTGTTCTTCTCAATTTGACTTTGCAAATATATATGCTTGAAATGATTCAAACAAGGTCCACTGCACAATAAATCCCAATATGAAAAATGTGTTAGCTTTCTTTTGGGAAGCATATTGGTGTAGAAAAAAGGTAAGAAGAACCCAGTTATCAAAGAAAGGAATAGTCATAGTGTATTTTTAAAGGATGTAATGATGCTGAAAGATCGCTATCCTGAGATGAATGTTTCTGAGTCTTCCTGTGGGACACAGAAGAGTGAATCTAGACAGGATCCATCAACAAGCTTTCAGCTGGAAAGAAACATAGCAGGACAATCATTGCACAGAGACTTGTCTCGTGTCTATTTTTACAGATACAGAAGTAACTCAGATAGCAGTTTACTTGGAGCCATTCAGATCATCTCTAACAGCTGCTGTACAGATGGAAGGTTCAGATTGGTTGACTGAGAGCAAAGCTTGAGAGCAGAAATCAGATTTACACCGCTCGGGTCATGTCTTCATTATAAAGAACTGATCCTGAGACTGGTTTACAGGTGTTCAAACTTCAAGCTTGATTTTTATGATCTTGACTGCTTTAACCCACGTAGAAATGGGAAACTCCTTTTCAGCATTCAACATTTTCAACATTCAGAACAACATTCAAAGTGTTGAATTGTTTTGTTTTTTTTTTGTTCATAGGCATTCAAGAATCTTTTTCTTTGGAGATATCTGTTATAGATCTTTTTTGTTATAGAACAAAAGAACTATTGTGTTTGCTCATAAAATCTTTTGTTCAATCAAAACATATAACTCAAATACCCAAGTGGCACGCCAGGAATGTTGTAAATCCAGGTTGAGGTTTGGCTCAGGTAGGGGGCTTGGCTGCAAGCCATATTGATCCCAAAGCTGGTACCAACAGAGAGAAAACTGCTGACAGCTCATGAATTTACCCAGGACATGGTTGACTATTATTTAATCACAATTTTTGGATAAAAGTATCAGTTTCCCTTCACTGAACTTTCTCTCAATAAGAGCTACAAAACCAATTAAATTTGAAATGTCCTCTATTGCAAATTCATAATATTAAAACACTCAATCGTATATGCTGCCATAGCACATAATGCTAATTTCACAAAAAAGTGTTCCAATAAATGCTCTTCATTAACAATTGAATGGTTTAATTAATGAGGAATTATTGGAAAAAAACAACAACTAAGGATTGACACTTGTTGCTTTTAATAATAGTTCTTTATATACTTTTCCTCTCAACTTTTTATCTTTCTTTTACCTACTTTTATCACCAATGTTAGTGAATGCGTTTTCAAAAGAATCTTTTTTTTTTTACTGGCAGATGTTGTTTATGTGTACGAGTATGTGTAAATGATTGAATATTATTTATCTTTAAACTTACACAATATTCTGTTCTGAGGTACCTGAGCAATTTAAGACTACGATTGAGACTATGGTGTGCATACTATATCAAACAGTTTGTATATAGATTGTTTTTTGGTGAATGAAATGAATTTTTTTATTAACATTTAAATCTTCTGTACAAGTCACCATTTTCCTCAAATGAACCGTACAGAACACTTTTTTATGTTGCTTTCAATCCCAGAGAGAACGGATGTCTCATCAAAAACTGTTAATGACAACAGTCTGCTTCTGTTTGTATGAACTCTTCCTCTGAGGTTTCAACACACTCTTACACATATACCCTCGACTACAAATCTAATGACTTAATTTCCCTTGGCTTCCAAAGTGTTTACACGTCAGAACATAACAATAGTTAGGAAAATATGAAATATGGTGAATATTCAGTTCGCATGACAATTCAATTTTGATGATGAATTAGCTAAATGCTTCATCATCATTTAAACTAAAAGGCTATCTGCAATGTAGTGAAAATCAACCAAGGCACAGCCAACCAATAAACCAACAAGGAAGGCTTCTGTCATGATGCATCATTGACTTGTGATTTAACGACAGCTTTAGATGTCAGGCTGTTCAAATATGAGGCAGACTGTTCGGATATTGAAATGCTAAAAAAAGGAAACCAAATTAAAAAGGTATAGTAAGTGAAAGTCTTTCGGATCTTATATTTTGACCTACAAAAAGTCTGTGTCAAAAATACAAATTAGGTTAGATATTAATCTGTTATTAACTGGGGCAAATTTAATTGGTCAACAAGCTCATAGCAGATTTTTATGGCAAAGGAATGAGATTATTAAAATCCAAATCAAGACAATAAATACATTGGATCCTCATAAAATCTTTTTTTTTTTGAGGTTTGAGGAATTCTTAAAATAAAAATTCAAAGAAAAAATTGTTTTCCATCTTTTGTTTTGTAAGGAAAAAAATGATCAAATTCCACTATGTTTCAGCCTCACCATTGCTTCAGCCTGTCATTGGGTTGCTTTTAATATGTGAGGTTCTGTTAAGACTAAAATCTGTCAGATATTCATTCAGTGAGTGGTTGATGAAAATGTAACAGAATTTTTTTGTTTGCTGACACCAAATGTCTATGTTTAAACTGCCATAAAATTATCATGTTCCACTGCCATGAAATGATCTAGAGCGTTAACCTCACCTCTACACGACATTTTTGCAGAACTTTATAGATTTTGAAAGTGTTTCCACATTTGCAACTAGTTTCCAAGGATTAAATGTTTCTACATTTGTTTGGGTTGTAAAAATGTTCCCCACTTCACATATTTTGAATGTGTTTTGATGACACGCAGCAATGTGTTTCCTTATATTGTGGGTATTTTAATGCATTTTTAAGCTCCTACTGCAATGCATTGGCCAACCTAATAATGCTTTTTCACTCACTTGTTTTGATAATATTTGGCTGAATTCAGACTAACAGACTAAAGGCTTGACTAAACATGTTTTGGGGAACATTTTCCCCAAATTGTGTACCCAGTTCCGGTAGTTTTTTCCATAATCAGATCCAGATAAGCCCCTGTCTACCTCCATGAGCTCATACGCTCCTACATGCCTTCCAGAAGCCTGCACTCAGAGAAGGAACAGCGACTTGTGGTTCCATCCCACAAGGGCAGAAAATCTCTCAGCAGAACCTTCTCTCTTTCACTTTCCCTGGATGGTGGAACAAACTCCTGGATCCAGTCAGGAAAGCAACAACACTAACAGCTTTCAAAAAGCAACTGAAAACTCTTCTCTTCAGAGAACACCTACTATAAATTTTTTTATTTTTTTTTAAACTACTACCTTCTTTTTTCCCTCCTCTGTCTTTATTTTCTTCCTCTACTTCCTCACTGCTTAGGTTTATTGATCAGTTGATACAATTCTATTATAAGAAGCTGAGATAGACTTTGACGGTGTAACAAATTGCATATTGTCTCTCCCCTAATGTAAGTCGCTTTGGACAAAAGTGTCTGCCAAATGCATACATGTAAATGTAAATGTAACCACTTGAATGAGATTTTTTTTAAATTAGCTGAGTCTGACCTGAAAATGCAATGTGCTATGATTGATTACCACCATTAATTTGTCAGATTTAATTTTCAATGATGACACCAAAGTAAGTAAGTAAGTTTATCAATTAACATAAGTAAAACAGTTATAAGTTTTGTAATTGGCCACTAATCAGGGGTTTCCACTTTCATGTGTTAGTAATCCAGCACAAACAGAAACCAACAGGTCATTTTGCACTTTTGTGCAAGCTACCCCACATTCTTACAGACCTCGTACATGGATAGCTTGCCTGGTATTTTTTTCATTGCTCTTCACGTTGCTTGTGAAACAAGGCAAGTCAGAGTAAACTAGTGAAGCAAAACTAGAATAAGGTAGTGGAGTGACATATCTTGAGTGATATTTTTAAAACAAGCCCACTCAGAATTGATGTTGGAAGTTGATGTGGGGAAAAATGGCCAGTTGAGCAGTTGGAATCTGGTGGAAAAGTGCCATTTTTCCATCAGAAAATGCAGCCTAATTTAGCCTATATTCATATACAAAAGAAAATTAGTATTTTCAGTCTATAAATTATATGTTTATTGGCAATGTATTAGTTAAATATATTGTTAATCTTAATATAAAAGTTTTTGGTTGTGCACATGTTTTTTTTTTCACATTAAAAATGATCCAAGGCAGCTAAGCCTCTAGACCGTATGAATGTTATGACACAGAGCAACTGTATTGACAGCAGTCTTGTATGAATAGGAATTTCAAACACCACATCAATTACTGACCTATTTAACATGGGACAGAGATGCATAAATCCTCTTATTTTAATGTTCAAATGACATTTGGGATCAATTTCCAATTAAGCCACCTCATACTCAGCAGGGATTAAAAGTCTGGTTAGAAGTCTTTCATTCAGTAGGGAAAAAGCTAACGGACCATAAAGTACCACTTAAACACACAAATGAACATGATGAATGTGATTACACCAATTCACAGCTAGTAAATAACTAGATGGATAATCACCCCAGAAAATGACCATCAAATATGTTTACATAAAATCCCCAAAAAATGTTTTATATAGTATATTTAAATCCAGCAAACAACTCTGCAATTACATATCCAGTTAAATTAAACAATTGTCCAGAATAAACAGATATAGCGCCATTAACTATTGATTCATCTAAAAAATAATTGCATTTACAATGAGAAATGTCCGTGCAAGGACAGTTGTCAGTTGTGGCTTTCCCAGAGCATATAAAACAGGATTACAGTATTCAGACAGTTCGAATCAATGTGACCTCTCCATGAATTCCAGTTAGATTCTGTCAGGCTTGCCATGTGATAAACCCCCACAAGTGTTCAGTCTATGAATGAAAGCTCAGGACAGATAACTGACACTGAATTGTGCTGTATAATAATCCAAATCCTTGTTCGGTGGACAAATCTCCTGCCCTGGCATCAGAGGGTTCAGTAGAATATGACAGTGATTCTATGGTATACTTGTAAAATTGCACCTTAAAGCTATTAGCTCCTTTTCCCTGAATAGACCAAATACTTGTTTTATGTATAGAAAAAAATAAAATATAAATAAGGGGCATTTTATTTTGTTAGAACAGGGGTGTCCAACGTCGGTCCTGGAGAGCCGGAGCCCTGCACATTTTAGTTGCAACCCTGCTGTAGTATGCGTACCAATCTACTTCAGCCAATCAGAGGACCATAATTAGTGCCACATGTGTGTTTTATGATGGTTGATCCAAAAATGTGCAGGGCAGGGCACCCCTGTTTTTGAAGATTACTTGCAACAGACAGCACATAATACTAAGATTGTGCAGTACCCCTGGTTCAGAAATTATTATATAAATAAGTTGTATACAAAAACAAATAAATCAGCCCAGAAAATTAGCTCTAATCTGCCAGAATGTCTTCCAAACGACTTGGCGTAAGAGATGTGCATCCAAGGGGGTACAACTAATCTCTGAAAACTTCCTGGGAAGGTGAGAACTGAATTCCATGTCAATGCATTATATCTATATAGCAGTTTTTACTTGGCCGCAGCTCTGGCTTACTCAAGTCATTTGCTTGGCCCAAATACCAAGATGAATTATGGTACAAGATGGAGCAAAATTCTGATTGCAAAAAAATTAAAAAAATTGACTTTAGTTGGTCTATGACTTCAGCTTCAGCCAGGTTAGTCTGGCTCATATTGTTTGGGCCACATTGCCATAAAATACAATGCCACCACTTTTGGGATAGATATTGATTTCTCGCTGCACAGAGGATGCTTTCTTGCATTGTCAGAGAAGGCAAATGCAATGTTACAGAGAATTAAGAACGCTGAAAAATCAGAGCTTTGGGAGAAGATCTTTGGTTCACCTAACCAATGAACTTTTTTATGGTGATAAAAAAAAAAAAAAAGAAAACCTAAAAGCAAAGAATAAAAAAATTAAGTTGCAGTGAATGGACACAAGTCGTGCAGATGATATGGTAACCTAAAATATCCCTGACTGTGAAAACCTCATACTGAAGTTCAAACAGCTTGGACTTAGTCCTTCTCTATTCTTCCTCCAGATGTAGAGACCTTGATTTAAAAATAAAACACATTGAGGTGAGGTACTGAACAACAGTCTGGTACTTCCCTAGACAATCTAGGTTAGATGCTTCTGATGCTGCTTTTAGTCTGATAGCATCTTAACACAGATAGATATATTTGAAATGTATATTATTTGATGGGGCATCAATCATTATTTATATGTAGCCATCAATATTTATATCACCTTCAAAAACTAAGGGGCCTTTCAGATTTAAGGGAATTTTAAAAAGGGTCCTTTAAAAAATACGCTAACATATAATAAATATAAATTCTGACGATGAATTGAGTATTTCTTTGGACATACTTTTAGATTTCCATTTTAAAATGTTTGCTGGTCGAGTCAGCACTTGTGCATTTTTAGCAAAGATTAGCATACACTTGTACTGTCAGTGCTCGTTAGGTTTATTATCACAATCAAATTTCTTGAATAATAATCAATAGTAAGAATGTATAAACTCTTCACAAACAGACTATCACACTATCCATTGAGCCTGAATACATATAGATAAAGACTTTCCCATCACCAAAAAAGTCACAATTTACTGAGTGAGATTAAACCATATCAAAGTATTTTTAAATATGTATATATTCCTGTGATTCAAAACAACTGAAAAATTACACAGCACTTAAACAACCTCACTGTTAATATACCAGATTTAAGAGCTCCTCTGCTCACAAACAGATCATTTATTTAAAATCTAATTAAATAAACCCAAAATGCTTAAGTTATTTTCTGCACTAAAAAAAAACCCAACCAACAACAATGTTCATCTGAGTTTTTTTCAAGCTCAACACAGCCTAACCAGTGGAAGAAAATGTATTTATAAATACAAACATTACACGGACTTCAATCAACTTATGACAGTGTGAGAATGCACATATGTGAGTCAGTGAAGAAAAGAAATGGGGTAAAGCCTTTAAATAATATTTTTTAACACATTCTTGCTCGATTTTAGTCTATTATTAATGGCGTTTATTATTAGTTAGATTAACAAGTTAAAAGCCAATGATAAAAAAACAGCTTGGAAATGACGCTATAGTTTTTAAGCGTACATTGGGTCTAGTTGCGGCACATGTCAAGGAATGCACAATTTCAGTGGATACCCCAGGAAACAAAAAGGCAGCCCATATCAGAAGGGAAACAGATTTTGTCATTTATTTTGGTACACTGACCACACTGAGGTGTCTGAGTTAGTGTGTGTTTAATCACCATTCATTCATTTTTAAATATTGAGTGAATCTGAGATGAACTGATGCTGGACTAATGTGTAGCAGGTTGAGACAAACAATATAGATTTAAATAAAACAACGAACTTACTGCCCTTCAATTAATGTATGAAGATATAGGGAATTAGTGGATTAGCGGACTCTTTTTGGTCGATAAAAAAAATATCTGCATTAATCTCAAAGTTGTGTTGGGAGCTGGGTCTCCGTGTCCGGGAGATCAGCGGGTGAACAGAGCGCGCAGCTCTTCTACTGTAACGCGCACAAGTTTTCTGCCATGCGTCGACAGAGTGACCCACAAAGTATAAAGTGCAATTCTTAATACATTTTTTGATTAAACACATAAATGGCTTTGTTCAATGCTTTAGCATACTTTATAGTCTTTATGATTAATTTAAACTCTTGTTTTTGATTCATTACTTATTATAGCATATCATGATCATTGTTGATTACATGCCTGATGGGACAAAAAAATATATACATATTTAATTATTAAATAAAAAAATATGGCCATAAAAATGTAAATAAAAATGTTAACATTACATTAACAAAAAAATCAGCATATAAAAATGTAGATCCAACATAATGTGTGTGTGTGTGTGTATACGCACACACACACCCCCACACACACACTAGTTTAACCATTTAAAATAGCGAGTTGGTATTTTGGATACATATTCTGAAGGCTTTTCACAGAATGAGGCATTTTAATCTAGGTTAATTCTGAATAATCTAGATTAATTTTAACATTGCAGTGAGAATTATGTGAACACTAATGAATGCCAACCTCTAGTTAATAGTAACATAATTGTAATTTTTTCTGTTAAACTTTTTTGTTATCATATTTTAGCTCTTGTTGACTCCACCAAATGTTTGAAAACATTGTCCAAATATATTACGTTAATATTACGTTAAAAAGAGATCCAATATTTTTGAATTATTCATTGGTGCAGTGCACACTTCCAGATTTCCCACAGTTTCGTTTCCATTCTGAAAATCAATAGGCGCATGGATAGCCTGCAGTTGAAAAGATGCCCAGCCATTTAGCTCCCAGTCAATAACTGGCAGGCTTGCCTCACATGTTTCAGTCTACCCTCTCTGCTGACAGATTTATTTTTTTTTTAACCGAAGCAACTTTAGTCAAACAGGAACACTGACCATGACGGTTAGCACCAAACAAATGCACACCCAGATGCCATCAAGACCTCATCTAATGCTCTGCTGAGATGAAGAACAGCAGGTCTGATTGGAGAGGCAACATTAGCCTCAGAGTCAGTGATTCTCTGCCATTAGCTTTTATCTTTAGTCTGTCACTCAATACAATCAACACAGCTGCTCTTTCCTCCCTCCTGACCTCAAGCTCACTTCTCTACAAAACACATGAAATTGCATCAGAAATGAAGCACAATCACATGCTGGTAAGACCTCTCACAAATCAGCCGACTTATATTCTATACTAAAAATGCTCACACAAATGCACCTCAACATGCGGTAGACATGTTTTTGACAAAGAACAATACTCACAATAAAGTCTAGAGTTAATGAAAAAAGTTAATAGTTTTAGTAGTGTTTTATAAATATTTGTTTTCAACACAAAATTAATTGTAAAAAAATAGTACAGCCCCTGTTTTTGTTACAATTACAGTAAAATGTAAATATAATTATATCGTGAATTTTTTTATAGACAAAGCACTTTGTCTTTTTTGCATGAATGGAAAGAAACTTAAAGTTTTATTGTGTAAGCTTATAAATAATAATACCTAAAACAATAGATGCAAAATGTTTTGTGAATTGCACAACCCATCATTCCCTGAATAGCCAACATGACGTATATTGAATGACTTGACTGTGTAAACACATTGAAGAAGATCTATTTGATGCAACTGTTAAGGGCCAAAAAAGAATTTTCATTTTACAAAAAAAATATGTGTTTGGGGTGTCGTTTTTTAAAGGATACTTACCTCACTGTGCGGTAACTGTACTCTAAATTACATGGGTTTATCTGTGTTCTGGAATTCATTGTGTGGTAGTGGTACACTTAGTGACCATCAATGTTAAAATTAGCTTCTACTTTCAAAGACAGGTTGTATTTAAGAGAACATAGCGAAACACTTTGCTGTACTCTGACTTTTGATGATACCCCAACGTATTGAAATATTTTCTTAACGTTAACTTTGTCAGAAAGGAATAATAAAACTTCAGGAATAATTTCAAATTCTGTGAATGGTCAGCATTGTTTTACAATGAGGCCTAAACTAACTATGGTCCCAAGTAGGTTGAGGAAGCACCTAGTGAACCAAACCTGGTTTATTAGCATTATTAATATCATACATTCCCCAAAATTAAAAAAAGGAGTAATTGGTCAAAAGAAATGGTTTGTGATTAAGCATGTATCAGTCCATGCTGTAAAATATCCTTTTATCCAACTCTTATGTCTTTTTAAAAAGAAATCTACATTGAATAGACTAAATCCATGGAAAAACACCATCTCCAGGTTCTTCAGGGCAACTTTAATGCTTTGGCTTGGCATATTATTTGCTTGCATTGCGCACAAAGGGAAATGAATTGTAACAGTCCACACTGTGAAGCAGGGCTACGGATAACCACTTGGTGGGCTGGATTTGGCCTGGAGGCCCGACTCTCACTTCATTGTAGCTCCTCTCTATCTTTTGCTCACACACAAATCCTACATATGTGTCCCCGAGGCCCTTTTCCTTCCAACACTGCAATGGAAATCCCTCACAGGCTGTGAATACTCCAACAATGGACATTTTGTTGTTTCAGCAGTCATTACACATATGTGGATGCTTTAAATCAAAGCCTAAACTCTTCTAATTTTTCATAATGTAAGAATTATAACTAAATAACATAAATGTGTTATTTATTAGATGAAAATCATGGTCCATTCAATTGTTGTCACAAGTGCAATTTTGTTTGTCTGCGAAGATGATTGTAATCACTCTGATGATCTGGTTTTGTGTTGCTGCTATCTATTAAAATTAAACATATTCACTTGAAAGCATTTTTCTTTTAACATGTCAGGGATAACTTAGCAAGATGGTAAATGCTATATAAGATAAATATTTAAGATATTAAAGAAACAATGGCAAATGTGATCAGTGACACTACATACTCTCTTGTTTTTGTTGTAGTTTTTAAAGGAACTTATGTAAACACCACTGAACCATAATAATTAACTGTTAACTAATATCATGTTCAAAACAAGACAACCATGTGAGCACCAGCGCATGACATTTTCAAGCTTTCAAAAATGTGTATGTCGAATTGATCAGAGTGGGAATGTTGTCATGCCATGAACCAGATAGCTGTCCAGAGTTCCTTTAAACCGTAAGGAGTGGTGAGACAGTGAGGAGCTGCCTTCCAACATTTATTGCATCACACAGAAGAAAATTGTACTGACACTTTACATTTTGAGTTGAAAATGTTATCCTTTAGTCACGGTGGCGCAGTGGGTAGCACAGTCGTCTCACAGCAAGAAGGTCGCTGGTTCTAGGCTTGGCTGGGGCAGGTGGCATTTCTGTGTGGAGTTTGCATGTTCTCTCTGTGATCGTGTGGGTTTTCTCCGGGTGCTCCGGTTTCCCCACAAATTCAAAGACATGTGGTATAAGTGAATTGAGTAAGAACAATTGCCCATAGTGTTAAAGAGTGTGTGGATGTTTCCCAGCGATGGGTTGTGGCTGGAAGGGCATCCACCGCGTAAAACATATGCCAGAGAGTTGGCGGTTCATTCCGCTGTGGCGACCCTGAAAGCCGACATGAAGATGAATGAATGAATGTTATCCTTTAATGATTGATGCTTCTATCCTTTGAAATAGCAGACCCTAGGTCACTCGTTAACCTGTGTATGGTAATCATGAATAATACTCACCAGCTCTTGCATGTGTACCAGAATTGTGGTGAAATCATTCAGAAAAAATTACATTCTAAACATTTACACAGTTGAGAAATTTCTGGATACTCCATCCGTACATTAAGATGTTCCGATATAGCACTTGTTTTGCAGCTGCTTCAAAGCAACTTCAGTCAGGGGTCTAACGTAAATTTAAAAAGCATTAACAGTTGAGTAGTAGGTAGAGTTAGTAACATAGGCCAAAATTAAATAGAGCAGGAGTGTCCAACTGAAACCTTGGAGGTTACTTTTTCAGTAAAATTTTGTTTCCTACTGCACTTAAACAGACAGATAATTCACATTCAAACAAGTATTATTTGGTCGGTCAGTAGTTTTTTTTTTAAGGTTGGACCAAAAATTAACAAGGTCTTAGCCCTCCAGGGATTTACTTTAACATGTTTGATGTAGATAGACAAATTTCAGGCTGAGCAGCTAGGTGCTTAACCTCTGCTTCAACTTCGAAGGGCAGGTCACCAGACATCACTTAGAAACATACTAGAAAATCAAGAAAGCAGTTGCAAACAAGGGGTTAACAATATCACCACATTGATACCACAAAAAAACATCAACAGAACATGAGAGTTCCATTGTACCACAATATAATTTCAACATTGTTATTTTTTTAAAGATTGTTTTGAGCGGCATTTTAGCCTTTAATGCGTCATTATTATGAAAAGTCAACTTTTGGAAGGTGGTTGGACAAAAGTCTGTCATTGAAATGAGTGAACATGCCACATGTTCACAACTGTTTAAAAACTGAGCTGTTTATGACATGCAAGTTGTCCTGTTGGAAATTCACATACTGTCCACTGCTGGTTTCAAACTTTGACTATATAACATAAACATAATATGCTTGACATAACCCAAAAGTTTTAGTAGAAAGCAAACAAGGCTCTGCGTGGCCATTTTTAACATTGGTGTCAGTGTCCCTGAAAAGGCATTGCTGCTGCTCTGAATGTCTGAATGTGTTTCTCAACACAAGGCATCTACCAAAGAATGACAACTGGACAAAGTGTTAGACTTTTATTTTTGAAGGCAAAGTGCCTGAACAAAAATTATCTGCCGTTTACCTCTTATTGCTGGCAGCTTTTTGAAAAAAAAGAAAAGAAAAAAAAAACAGCAAACTAATGCTGTGCTTGCTAAGACTGTTGTTGGAGGATATTGAAATATTATTCAACAATTTCCTTTATGAAAATGTCAAGGAGAATGTTTTACACTTTCTACCCTCACAAAACACGTTTTCCAATATTGCAGTGATTTTCTGAACCTATTTCAGTGACAGTTGCAACTGGGTTGCTCAATACGTAATCACTCTTCAACTAAGACCATCATCACTGAAGGTAATCGTAGCTCTTGTCAGCACTACATTTATTATAATGCAGTACCATAAGCTTTTTTTTATTCATTGTGATAAATGTAAGTTAGATGACAACTCAATGGGAGTGTGGGTCTTGTTTTTCTATTTCGTTTTTGAACATGGGTTACCATGGAATTTGTATCACTTCTGGTTCAAATGAATGAAATGCCATTTCAGTACTATTCCCACATCCAGGTACAGTGTGAGGTTGCAAGAGTGGGCAAACAATCACAAGTACAGTAACATAGATAAATTTAAACTCTTTTTTTTAAATTTATTTATAAACAGTTTTATAATTCCAGACACGTTAATGGAGTTAAATAAATGTGTTAAATAGAAGGTGATTTAACGACTCAAACTTTTATTTCAAAGCAGGAAATGCAAAAAAAAAAAAAAAAAGAAATATCCAGATAAAGTGAGTATAATATTTATTTTGTAGAAACTTTCGTTAGCCCCAGATGTGTTTCTTTAATGCATTTGTTGTTGCTTTTTTGATAATTATATGCAGCCAACAATATATTGTTCTCAAATAGATTCTCTTGAAACACCTCTTTCTACAGAGAGTGATAATGAATCAGAGTGATTTCCACCTGCAGATAGACAACTCTTACATCCAGTCTTGGTTACAGAGACTCATTATCTTCCGAAAAACTCTCATGGGTCATTGTTATAGCACAGCATGATATCAAATGAAATTCAACTGGCCTCAGCTTTTCCGCAGGAAAAATAAATGAATGACTTGGTAACGTTATTTAAAGTTTGTTTTATTGTTAGTTTTTTTGCTCTTTGGTGCTCAGGTGCATGGAAAGATTGCTAATTTAAAAATATGTTTGACTGTATATGTTAAGTTATTTAGTCTTAAACTTCAAATGCATTTGCTTAAATTATACCCTCACTTTTATTGTTATTTATTGGGGTACTTGATTTGTATAATGCAATTGCTCAAAAATGGTAGCTTAGGAAATATTTAAATTAATGCGTTTACCTTCAGGTGATTCTAAAACTAAGTTTCATCCAAATGGGTGTAGAAGTGCCTCCTATTTTTCCTCTCTGAGGTCATACATTATTGTTATCCTATCATTAAATCACACATCATACTGCAAGAGTTTCAAGGGTAAACTTGAGTTAGAAGAAATCCTTGAATTAAAACAAATAATCGACTAATGAGTTCTTTTAGGTGCCTCATGGCAAAGTCTCACATTTGGTGTCAGAGAAGCCAGTGACGGGTTCAAGGACAGATGCTCTTACTGATTTGTGAAAGAGGAAGAAGAATGTATCCATATCCTTCACTGCTCACTATATGTGTGAAGAACAGTGTTTGATAGGGGTGAAGCCTTTTGGGTCAACAGAAGTGATTTCTAACACAAAAAGCTCCCCTGGATGTCTGGAGGAAATCGTGCGTAAGTCCTGCATCCACTGTGAATCACAAATGCCCTGTGTTCCAGTAAAATTCTCCCCCTCACTGCCTGAAGAACCCTTTCTTTCACCTGCTCTCTTGCCATTTTCTCTGTCACCAGAGTCACAAGCTGCCTATTTGACAGTATTGATCTGTTTTTTTTCTTAGCCCGAGGACTGTCTACATGCTTGTAGCTTGATAGAGTGTGCTGTAGGTGGTTTTGCTTTGAGAGTTTTGGAGATAAGAATTTAAGACAGCAGTGAAGTTGGGTAGAGAGTTGCAATAAGCATGCGGAGTTGTTACAGCTTAGAGGTGGTGATCTAGCTGTGCTCCTGGCAAAGTTTTGATAATTACTTCTTCTTCAATGCTTCGTACTTGTAGTAATTCACTTAAGATAGAACATCAGCTCATCACTTTCCTGTATGAATTCATTCATGCAGTACAATTAAAACTGTTTTCTTTCACTCAGCAACCCCTACCTGACATCCTTTCTGATTAACTCCAGGAGGAGATTTTTTCAAATGCAAGTAAGAGTATTTGAAAAGAAAACAAATACAACTAGTTGTAATAATTAAATTTTTAGCCAATAAATCATATCAGTTTTTTTCTGTTCATCTCTGTTTCTGTTCAGTCGAGTGATTGAGAGTTGGACTCATGTAGTGTTGGATGATTTTCTGTTATCTGCATGCGTTAACTCCACTGATTACAGAGCCATACTGTGAGACATTGGAAATCAAAACAGATCATTGTGTTATTGTGCTTCCTCTCCTGAATAATTTTACAAAGGTTTCCCTAAATACTCATGTGCACTTGATCTCGGAAAGAGTGGAAAGAAGCCAGAATTTTATTAAAAAAAAAATTATGAAATGTCTAGGACCAACAAAGTCCTTAGACAATTCAACTGGGAAATAAATGCATCTTGTTTTAGCTAAAAATCTGCTCATAATGTTGCCATGTACAGATTTATTAAGTTCTCTGAATGAAAAGATTTTTCATAATTTGCTTCCTAATAATATTACTACTATTGTTACCTCCACGTTGTTGATGAAATTGAAAAAAGAAATAATAAGATAAATGCAGCACGATGGACATGAAAAAACATATAGTAGATGTTTATTTTACTTTTCCATGAACATTCCAGTTTTCAAAATGCTATGTTTATACAGTGCACATTGTCTATTTCTCCAGCTATACTTTTTTCAGAATGGGTAAGCATCTCGCTGGGTTGATCATCAGCCAGTAGCCAGAGACCTTCATTTGACGTTGGTACTTAATTTCATCTTTACTAACATTAGTGACAAGTAGGCCACTAATGAAGGACCAAATGGTAAGAATCAGCTCTCTCTCAAGCACACTTTACTTTACATAAGATAACTAAATTGTTCTCATAATTTTCTGTGCATGCTGGTACTTGTGTTACTTTTTTTTTCAAATATGTATGCTGTTAGTAAGTTAACAAGAATACTATTATCTATAACTAAGCAATGAACCTGGTATTGCATTTATTTATCATTGCAATGAGGGGTGAAACTATAAAACTGAAAATCTTTATACATCTGTGGTATAAATAAACACTGACCAGATCTAGGGGCGGCCAGGCAAACGGTGACTGTTTTGATTTTGAGGGAAACATTACATTCCAGAACAATCCCCTATTCCAACCTCCCCCTCCATCTACTGGAAATCAATGACATGGAATTATACCTTCTATAGGAGAAACTAAAGGAAATGATTGACATTATTGACAACCACAGGTACTCTGATAAGGCCAATTGGCATTGCCCTGTGCTCACTTTGCCCAGTTAAAGTTAGTTAAATACAGTCTTCCACTAATTCTTTTGGTGGATGTCAACCTGGTGGTAGCTGTTTCTTAAATCCATCTGGGAAAATATTGTGCCCCTCTCGAGAAGGTCAAAAGCTTTATTTAATAAGTGTCAGGGGATATTGATTGTAAATAGTTATCTTGTTCAACCCCAGACAGTCTATACAAGGTCTGAGTCCAGCTGCATTGTTGCCTATAAAGAAGGATCCTTCACTAGTTGAGGGTGAGGATTGATAGTGGTTTTGATAGTGAGTTTCTTTTGAATGTACTATTCTGTGACTGCATTCTAAGGTGAAGATAGAGACACATCTGGGCATGTGGAGGATAGATGCATGGGAGAAGATCAGATGAGGAGGAAGACAATTGGCTCTCTATTTACTAAACCAATGAGAGAGTGGTAGATTGTGGTCATATTGAACAAGTCAACAAGAATCTCTGGAAGTTATGTGTAAGAGACCAGGCATTTGACTTTATGTATGGATTGAGTTTGTAATCAAGACCATAGTGGAGTCATGTTGTTGCAGCCGCTGAAAACAATAGACCAGAATACACTTGAGCTACTTAATTAGGAAATATATTTTTTGTCAGGACAGATTTTGGACTTTCATTCAATTTAGTAATTGAGAGAGGAGTGGATAAGGGTAAGATGGTTAGGTTGTGTCTTAAGTGTAGTAAGACTAAGTCAATGCCTTAAAAGCATGCCTTTGAGGTATGCATGAAAAAGAATCCCTCAGACCCCTAACTTCGACTTGCCAGCTTGTCCTTTTGATTTTTGTGAGATCCGTGTGCCCTATTTCCCTGGTTTGGGTCCCAGGGAGGCATAGTCAGGCTACATTGTCAATTTACAGTTAGTATTAAACACTTGGGGGAAACTAAAGTTGAACGTTCGTCTCCTCACTAGCTCTCCCTTTGCCACACAAGGATCAGATCCACAAGTTTAGTTGTAACTTTTGAATCTATAAATGATTCAATTCCAAATGACCAGATGCAGTATCACAGACCGAGATAAATAGACTAGAGCTTGATGAGGATGCAGATCTGGAAGCTATCTTGACAACCCTCTTTGTTTGACTCATGAGATGTCTTTTCCCAGAACAACACTGGTGTTCAAGAGTTAACAGCCTTGTTCTTCCTAACTGCATTTCTGAAGAGAAGGTTTTGATGGAACTGTCCAAAAGCCACAACATTTGTGCAAGAGTAATGACAATTGCATGGATTTCTTACTTAAAAAATAAACGTGTACTGGTAAAGCTGGTATTAGATAAATTAATTCAAAATAATGTGACACTGAGCGTAGACAATATTAATCTCTGCTTTCATTCTCATTAAATATATTAATGAGTGCTCTGAGAGATACTTTCAGCAGAAACAAGTTTACAGAGAATTCATTCAAACTAATAATTTACTATTTTAATATTAATTTAAATTGAACGAGAATGATAAAAAGCATAAATCATTTCTGTCTGTTAAATAATTATTTACCAGCTAAGGGCAATTCTTTGGACTTCACCAGTAGCAAGTGGCTAGACCCTTTATAACATGAGAGTTTATTCAGCATTTTTTTTTTCTAAACAAGGTCTTCACTGGATAAAAGTCCCACCTGGTGATGATTTTTTTTTTTATCCTGTAAAAGTTACAAAAGGGCCATCAATTGTATGTAGAAAAGAAGGAATAAATGTCAATTTCACTGTAAAATTAACAAAAAAAAAAGCTGACATCCACATTTTTTTGACATGAGCATATGTTCATTGATTTGTAAGGCCCCTGAAATTAATTGTGTACAGAGTTGATGATCTTGACAGTTCATTGTTTTCTAGGTTTCAGTGTGGTTATCTATTTTATACATTTTGTAAATAAAAAAAGAAAAGAAAAATTCTAACAAGTAGACTGCTCAGAAATTCATATTTGTGTTTTAACAATGATATTGTATTGATCCTATGTATTGATCTTATTGTTAGAATCGGGTTTATCATCTTTGTGCCAAAATGATCCAAATTTAAAGAGACACATGATTAAAATAATCTGTTTACAATCTGAGTAAATAAAATACAAGTTGAATCATAAAAGAATTATAAAGAGTTCTTCCAATATTATGATTGACACATGAAACTAAATGAATAAATATGAATTTTATTTTATTTAATTAACAGTTTTACAATGAATGTTCTAACCCTTTATGGTCATAAATTAAACACAAATCATTTTTACTTCAGACACAGTTTTTTTTTCACAGAAGAAATAACAACCTCTGTGGAATTAATAACAAAGAAATTCTTTGACCTTTTAAACCTTAAGCAAGAAAAACCAGCAATTGTTTTTACACTATACAGAGCTGCCATGAAGATGTCTGAGATGAGGTCATGTGTTCAGGTCATTGATCAGATGTCGCTTGTCAGTTTAACTGGACGTCTTCTAGCAGACTTCAATCTCTTTCAGCCCTGATAATGTCCTTTTGACTCCATGCTTGTCATCTTGTTCATTGAGCAGTATTTGCTATACTTGCAATAATCTTTGATTGATGGCTGCTCTTACTGTGGTGAGTGCAATTGAATGTCATTTGAAGTCAACACAGCACTCTTAATGCACCAGTACAAATGCTCAATAATAATATATATATATATATATATATATATATATATATATATATATATATATATATATATATATATATATATATATATATATATATATATATATATTCTCTCGAGTAGTGTGAGAAAAATGGACATGGAGGCATTTAAATTCGCATATAAAAACAGATGTAGCCCTTTATTTCAAAAGTTAAAAATATATTATTTGACCAATGGTTGCCTTTAAAGGCTCTGCGTCACATCAAAATAAACATAAAATTATAATAACCAAAACACTTTTCATACTAAATAGAAATGGAAATTAAAAATGGGACACCATACAAATGCAAATTCTTCAACACTCAGGAATGAACCTTGAACTAATAAGGAAGATGAATAAATTATACAAAGCAGAATGAAACCTTAAATTAATTACTAAAGTCCAATAGTGGTTAAAACCTCAAAGGAGGGCAAGGGTATCACAGCTTGGCATCACAGTCTCACACTCAGACAGAGGAACCCACTACCTCTAGAGACACAAACTATTCACCTTCCTCAATGAGGTCCACTGCTCCTGGAAAGTAATACAATTTGAAGTTGCACACAATAAATGACAGCCTTATAAATAGCAAGTAAAAGGCAATCAGTACAATAAACAATCACGTTAGCAGTAACACAATTTTATGTCCCACCTCCCTGCTACCAAGGGGTAAACTTGCCGGATAGTTACCCAGTCCTTAGATGGTAAAGGTACCCGTAGACGCTGTGAAGCGGTAGTGCTGTGAGTCAAAAACCAAGGCATGCAGCACTCAAGCTGCCACTTTCAGAACACAGACTTTAGAAATGTCATGATTTGCTAATGTATCAGAGCCAACATCAGAAGAAGAGACAACGTCTAGAGAAGAGAGGTTAATCTGGAGGCACGCCGTATCAACATGCGGAGAATCAGGCCACTCCTGTGATGCCAAACACACTTATTTAGCCATTAACACCCCTGATGAAGCTGCAGCCATTGACAACATGCAGTGTATCCAGAGCAGATCTGTTCAACACTAAACAAATCCAATCTCCCAAGAAAATCTTACTAGATAAAAGTTGAAGTCCACTGTCATTTTGCCACCAACCTTCAGCCGGTGTAAACAGTGCACAAAACTAGGGACCTGTAGCCATAGATGACAAAAGAACTTGCAATATTGACACAAAAAGCAGCTGCAGCCATTGACGACATGTAGTGGGTCCAGAGTAGATTGCTATGTTCAACACTAAACAAATACAACCTCCACTAAAATCATTCCAGATAAAAGTTTAAGTACACTGTCATTTAGCCAGCTACCTTCAGCCGGTGTAAACAGTGCACAAAAAAGGGATGAAAATGCTGGAGTTGATACATGTCTGATGGCAGACAGATCAGCTTTTTAAAGGCAAATGTCCCATGGTGATTGGTCGGTCAAGCTGTCAATCACAGCTGATTCTGTTACACTAGCTCAGGGGTCGACAACCCAAATTGTTGAAAGAGCCATATTGGACCAAAAAAAACAAAAAACAAAGATGTCTTGAGCCGCAAAACATTAAAAGCCTTGTATAAGCCTTATAATGAAGGCAACACATGCTGTTTGTATCTATATTAGCTTACTATAAAAATGACTAAGTTGGCTACGAATATATAATGTTTATTTTCCCTGGAGTGCATCCTGTAGAGAATGACGCACCACGTGACTACTCTGTTGTGCGATGCCGCCTCAAGTTCATTACAATATTAATTAATTATGTTTCATTGCTTTGATGAAATTAAAGAAATGCAATAAAGAAATCTGATTTTTTGATGTCATTTTTATTTTGAGGATTCCAAAAAACAACATCAAATTGGAACGTGCATAATGTGCCCCTTATCTGGGCAACAAACAGAGAAATAAAATGCAGCCTGCATTTATAAAAATAAAACTGCAGCCTTTTGAAAAGATAAAGTATATAAAATCAAATTAATACAGTTTAAGTTTGATTTGATAATATCCCTAAGTGTCATTCCAAATATATACTGACAAAAATAAGAAATCACTTTATAAAAACAGCCACTTTGTTACAAAATACATGCATGCCTTCACTAGAAATATCTCTTTACTCTTTTTGTTATTTGACATCTTCTCACTACAGAGCAAACATTCAGACGATCCTTCCGCATTGGCAATCAATGCAATTAAATGTTGAATCCTCTGTTCTCCTCAGCTATTTTTTTGGTTTTCCTTTTCGGATCCATTACAGACATCACACAGGGAGGTGTGGCAGCAGATGGTTCCACAGATAGATGTCACAGATAGATGCCGAGATCGACATTCCTACTTGTTTTCACTCCACAAATTGTTTTATACTTAACTTTAATCTGTGACATGATCCCTATACAGATTCCTTGCAGTCAAATCCACACAAAAAAATCTAGAGTGTAAAAGTGATTTCCAGGGATAGCAAAATGTATTTTTCATGGCCCTAATAAAACTTTATTTCAAGCCATCTTTTAGACAGTCACAAATCACATTAGGGAACATCATGTTCTCACTGTCTTACACAGTTTGTACGGTGAATATAGGACGACAAATATCAACAAGTAAAAAGTTTGCATCTTATTCAAGAGTGAATGTCTGAAACTGGTCAAGCAAGGTAGAAAGTCACATTATGATTCGTAAAACAAGTATGTAGTCACAGTATAGAATAAGTTACTGAGTGGTTACAATTATTCAACAAATGTATTATGTAACTAATTGTTTTAGACTTGAAAAATTTAAGTACATTTCATTCCAGATTTATTTGAAACGCAAACCAATAATGTGTCTTAATTGATATTTCTTTTCAGAGTGTTGTGTTTTAATGTAACTAATGCCAAGTACTAATGAAGATTATTCAAACATCTCCATTCCCATCATGATGGTGAATCATCGTCTACAATCACTTGAGATCGCAAATAGAAATAAGTCACCATTTACTCCAGACAACTTTTGCTTGATAAGAGGGGACACATCCAGCAGTAGTTCAAGATTTTTAAAGGTCACTTTAACTTTCTCCAGCACTTGCAAAGTTAAGTTTATTAAGTAAACTTTTGAGGGCATGTCGAATCTTTTTTTTTTTTAACATGTCCGTTTTTATTATGTAATTGGTAGTATAGTTCAACACATCATATTTCTTTGGAAAGCTTGCTGTTTGAGGCTTGTAAATGGTTGAACTTTCTGACCGAGGTCATTTAAACAAAATTGCCATTATGTTCACTTCGTTAATGCACACATTTATATTCAAACAACTTCTAAAAGTTGAGTTTTCATAACAGTTGTTCTTTTCCCTGCCATTATCTTCAGATTTGAAACCAGTCACTAAACCAGCTACAAAAATGAATTTGATTATTCTTTTCACAATTTTTTCTATATCAAGAGTAGATCTGAACAAAATTAAATTTACCTCTTTAATAGCAAGTGAATTGTTAGTTAGTTAGTTTGAATCTCGTTGTTGTTTTTGTGGTTGTGGTTTTTTATCACATTGGCTTTCATTATAATAAAAACATTATGTAAAGAGAAGTAATATTTAATATTTGCTTGAAATGTAAATAGCGCTTAAACGTGTAAAAGTTAAAGTGTAAGTAGGTTTATTAATGATAATTCCAGACAGATTTCAAGCTGTCAAAAACCAAAGCCCGGTAGAATGTCACTCTAAATGTATAATTATAAAGCTTCTTAGAAAAACTTTTGCATCCAATTTTTGCAAACAATATGCGTCCCACTAGCAGTTGTTCTTAACTTTTTGAGGACAGACATCACAATAAACCCCTTTTTTGTCAGAAAAAAATTTCTAAACTGTAGATTGAGTTTTCTCCATATGGACAAACTTTACTTTTACCATCTGTAGCAAAGTAGAAATATCCACAATTTCTTAAAAGGTCCTCAATTATGAATGCTAGATATCCTGCACTGGGTTCCACATTTATGTGTGCATGCACGCACACACACACACACACACACACACACACGCGCGCGCAGACACACCTTTATCTGTAGCCAGCTACTGAGAAGAGAGATTCAAATTCACTCATATTCACTCAGAGCTTGAATCAGAACCAGAAGTCCCTGAATTAACAGTGAATGGAAAACTGTTTCTGTCAAAAACATGGCAAAAATAATGTGTAGACAACGTGTTGGTCATGCATTGCTTCAGACAACATTGAAATCCACACAGCAAAATCTAATCAACTAGTGACTAGTGACAGTACATAAAGTTGTGTGTCCAGTATAACTGTTTGAAGATTCAGGCTATGCGTGGAAGCACCAACCACTGCTACCACAGTCAGTGTTTCGGGAAATGATTTTTTTACTTTTCTGTCCCAGCATCCAAAAGAAGAGATCTTATGAAATATTTTTCAGTCTCAGTTACTGGCATAAACATAGGAAAGATGGTATTCTAAAGTTCTGGGATAATTTTTACCTAATAACTAATTAGAGTGTGGGTAAACCTAATTTTCTGCCTTCAATCTCAGTTATTTTAATGCATGCACACAACCAGACAATACGTTTAGAATGTACATACTTGTTTATATGAATTAGTTAAAAACAATGTTATGGAGTGATTATTTCTGTATTTTAAAATTACTTGTATTGCACAATTTTTAGGCTATAATCTCTGGACTTTACATCACTGTTTCCCACCGGCACTGAAAGACTTTTCAAGGTTATAAACGAATGTCAGGAAAGCTTTCCGAGTTACAACAGCAACACATATCAGAGAACTGGCCATGAACTGTCTTCAAAGACAATCCCTCAAAGAGATGTTAGATTTGACAACAGCATGTCTGCTCTTTCAAATCCATCTTTCTGAATGACACTGGCATCACTTTGAAACACATAGATAGTAAGTCATAACTGAAACATGCCATCTCACTCAGTATACATAGACATTTATCTGAACATATTGCTTTCACCCTCGTGCATGCCCTTGTGTTTCCCTCAAGAGGAGTTTAATTCTGATGAATCTTGGGTATTATGATTGATTCAGAACTGGAGGATTACTTTGAAGAGGTGCCTTCGATCGTTAGGCTTTGAGAAAACTATTTCTAATGAATGTGACCTATTCCACGCCATTAACCTTAACCAAGAAGCTTAGTATATCAAAAATATGCAGTTTTGTTTTTTTGTTTTATTGAATAAATAACAGCTAAGTAAGAACATTTTGAAGGTGTGAAAGGATCACCCAGGGCTCAGTGGGATAATCTTAAAAGAGTCAATTTCACTAATGCCACAACACAGACACAGGCGATCAAGAAGAATTTACATGGAGATGCAACCATCTTATGGTGTTTGGGTACAGGAACAAGAAATAGCTGGATTGCAGGTTTATTGATAAAACAGTAGAACGGGGGAAACACGGACTGTCCTTAAGCAGAGTCTAGAAGGTAATGAACAGCAGAGGTTGGGTACACACCAATCACGTGAGACATCAACAATGACAGTGCATCAGTGATTGGAATACTGATCCATAAGATGCCATGAGGTCTGGAGGGAGGTATACATGTGTTTAGATTGCAGGGTGATGATTTCCTGAGACAAATAATCCTTGGCAGGAGTCAAGCAGAAGAAACAAGAAGTGCATTGGGGGGAAAACAATTGACAGTCAAGGGAGTTCTAGCATATGGAGACTTTTGTGAGGCGTAGGTGATTGGATAACCTGTAATTATTACAATGTCCCCATTTCCATTTTCCAATGAAAAGCTTTTTATTTGTACAACTTGACTCGGCATGCTTTTTAGAACTATACTGGTACTATACCCAGCACCAAACCATAAACAGTCTCCAATGTTGTGTGGGATCAGCTTTTTTTTCTCATCTCATATGTAGAACTAGACTGACATAGCATCTAAAACAAACTCACTCTGCGGACCCAAACGCAGTGAGTTCAGACTTTTATTTTAGAATAACTACAGCCGTCACCGTCTTCAGGGTGAAGTAGCAGGGAAGCAGGACACTTTAGCTCACAAACAAGATAACCAAAGATTCACCAGTAACATGAACAGAAAAGAGCAAAAATAAATAATATATATGCTGGATAAGTAGCAATAGTGCCTGAATGTAAACAAAAAGAGATGTTGATCAGTCAAGTTTGAATTAACGAACTAATGTTAAAAATGCAATAACTATTTTTTTTTGTGTCAAAACTCATTACCTTTACTTAAATTAATTACCTCTGACCACACACTGCCAAATACACATAAGTATTTAGACATAGTATTTAGATTTTGGTTTTATTAGAGCCAGCTCAGGTAAAATAACAAAATAATTTTTAGTGATGTGTTCTAATCCTTTTAAATTGATTGCTAATTCATCTAGTTAAATAAATCATTAAATAATGAAGGAAGTGAACATACAGGCAGGGATAAATAAGAGTTGCTGAATACTGATTTTAAAAATGAGTGAAAAGTAAAAAATGCTAAAATATTGTGAAAAATATGCTAATCAAGTTCCTCTTACATGAGCGTCTTATGTTGTGTAGCACTGTGTGTTCTCAGTAAATTTCTAGTGAGCCCAAAGAGCTAATTGTTCAAGTAAAATAAATACATAAAATAAAACTTGTCGTTTCCTTCAACAAGGCTTTAATTGGAAATGTCTGTTGAAAGAACAATATTAGCTAATTTTAAGATAGCACTTAATCAATAAGCCCTTATCTCTCTGTTACAGCCACCCAATTCTTCTCCTTTCATCAGCTTAGAAAGACATGATTTATTTATCTGTTGCCTTGCTTATTCAGTTTAGGTCATGAACCAGAGTGCAGTACATATTCCTGTTCAGCATCAGGTACATTGCTTTGTCAAGGAGCTGTATTTTGGTTCAATTTGATTGTTTTATAGCTATGGTATTGAAGTGTTCTGTTGTAGCTAAATTAATGGAAAAAGGCTACTCAAAATAACTTTTGAGAATGAATGAATGAAATAACTGAATCTGAGAATTTATTGCACGTTTGTTTTCAAAAACCTTGTTGAATGCTACATTATGGTGACTTTAATATGCGGATTAAACATTTGTTGTTTTGCATTGTTAATTCACATTCTTTGCAGAGTGCAAAAGCCCTAAGACTTTAAATTTACACGTCAAAACTTTTTTTCATCCCACAATGCTTAAGCAAGCATGTTTTTATGGAGACTCAAAGAGTTTCAGTGGCTTTGTGACAGAATGTCAAAATGTTCAATGTGTTAACTTGTGTATTCTCCAAGTTGCTTGCATCATGAATTACATTTGTGAAACCCACTCAATTATTGTTATTATATCATAATAGCATTATAACTTCAGTGCCTGTATGGATAATACTGACATTTCAGACTCACGCACAAAAGTTTCAAGGTAATGTGTTTCATTCATTCTCACCTTTTCATAAGGTAACGTAATCTGTCCTTTTCTAAAGCAGCTGAACAATACCATTTCAAAAGCTTACTGTATATTTATAACCTCACTCTGCCTCCCACGATCAGGTTATTGTAAGTCAAATGTAAAGTCTGATGTTCAGAAACAGAAATTGGTGAGTTCTAAACACCCAATCACCCAGACCGTATCTCAGCAAAACTGACACTAATGCACGGTCGGACGAGAAAAGTGACACACGATAGACCGATATCAGCATGGCCCCAGGCGAAGATTGCAGGGGCAGCTCTGAAACGGGCGAAACATCCAATAATTAGATATCTAGGTCGAGAAGGAAATGGACTCCTTGTCTGATGGGATAACTGGAAAGCATGGCCAGGAGATTAGAGCCGTGTAATGGTGGAGCCATCTCGTTTTAACACAAGCATACTGAGATGTGATAGACTTGCCAACAAGGCAGATAGCATCTTATAAAAGCTGGCACAGATGGCAATACCCAGTGTTGAGGATTTGCTGTTGGGAGAAATGCACAGTCATGTTGGAGTTGTTTTTATTAGGGAAAGCTTCCTCAGTGGGACAATACACAGAGCTGGAGCTCATTAGCTTTGTGCTTAAGGGCTTGTCAAAATAGGCTTGATAGACAACAGGTCACATTGTGGTGTGAAGTTTGTGTTACAGAATCTAATACACCTATATTGCATCTATAAGGTATTTGATTTAAATTCAATCTTGTTCAATTCCTGTGTGTGGAAATGACTATGTGAGAGGTGCTGTGTATTTTGGTGTCTCTAAAATAGTGGAGTGCCAATAAAATCACTTGTACACGTTATATTTCTTTGCACTGTAAGGAAATAAACTAGGCTTTCCTCCTGTGATCGTTTCTAGAAGAACAAGTTTTTGAAGTAACCGGACCCATCTATGATAATGCATGCAGATAAGAAAGAGTACCAAATGTTATGTGAATAAATCCTCTTTTGATGTAGAGCTAGGAAGGGCTCAAATATTTTAGTTTCAAATGCCTCAAGGCAGGAAGTCTGATCTGAGCGCAAAAACAATATGCATCCAACTGTTTTTACTGAATCTGCATATGAGACTATTTAATCAACAAAACCCACAAGACTTTGTCTCACACCACTGAGTTTGATCTCTCGTCTTACTCTCAGAGAACCAATCATACACAAGAGCATCTTTTGAAATAAAGTATTTTCCCCTAAGGACAACCTTCCAAAATTAAGAACCAATCAGTGCTTGTGTTCATCTGCCCTAATTCCTTTGCAGCCATGCTCTATCCATTCATCTGTCTGAGCGCTTGCTTGTAAATATTGCAGCCCTTTTCCACTTTAAGTCACTATTCTGTGTCTCTGTCTTTGAAACTGAGATTCCAAAGTATCTACTTACCTTCTCTTCCACAGTCGAAATCTCGAGTCCGGCTCAAGTGGTGGGTGTTGCTGGGACTCGGATCATGTTCGTGCCTCTTTGTTTTTGCCTTTTTTCCAACAAGTTTTTTCGTTCCTGTTCTTAAGGATTTTAGTGAGAAACTCTTGCTATTTTTGTTGACATTTTCCTTGTTTGGTTCCTGCAACTGGGTCCTCTCTGTGCCATTACACAGAGGCAGGGTAGGGTGGGTCTTTACACATAAACCCATGAACCAGCCTTCACGGTCAAGACCTTGAGGAAAAAACATGACTTTCGCTAACTGGACGTATTAGCACTACTTTTCCCTCGATCAGTGGGAAGGCAAGAATGTTTGTGAGGTGCAACTTGTGTCCTGGAAAAAAGTATTTCAGTGTTGGTGACTAATAACTCATAATAATATGTATTGTTTATTTTTGGTACATTTCTTAACAAGGGTTGTTTATAAACTAAATTATTGACAGATGATGTTCTGTGCAATAAACCTTTACATTTCTAAACCAGTTATTGTGTTTTATATGATAAAATATGTAATATGTACCATAATTTTAGAAATATTATGACTTTTCTTTTTAATAAATAAATAATACTAATTATTAATTAACTATATTAAAATGAATCATACTAAAATAATTTTTAAAAATCGCTTCAAAAATGGTGCTTATAGATATCTCTAAGACAAATTGATTTATAAATCACAATATTCACGTCTGCATGAGTTTCGAAAGCTCTGTTTTGAAATATATTATGTAATTTAATTTCTTTTTTTAACTACTGGTAAGTACAGCATGGAACAATTTAGTGTGGTGAAGAGTAGATCAGGGAACTACGGGGTGACATGCGTGATCCTCAAATACAGGAAATATCACAGATGTTCAGTTGATCAGAATCCTGCTGCATTGGGTCTGGGTAAGCCTGATGAGATAGATGCCTTGAATGAAAGTCTCAACATTATTTTGTTTGGAAAAAGTTATAAAAAAGTTTTTAAATGTTAGATTATTCAATAGAAAGCAGTGTACTACTAGACCTTGATTCTGTGCAGGTGTGATGATGGCTATGGTTTTTATGCAGTGCATGGTACATAAATAGATTATATTATAAATACATTAGCTCATTCAAATCTGTTCCTTAGGCTACACCAAGGTCTACCAAAGTCTGTTCCATAAATTGCTCATTAAGTGAGTGTTTGGGCCTTGAGCAATTCTGTCTTTCAAAAGGAGAAGATACAAAGAAAGTCAAAGGACGAAGGTGAGTTTTTTGAGGGCAGAGCTGGTTACTCAAAATACAGCTAATGAGATATAACACATGATTCATATGCAGCTTTCAGAAATCCTTAAAAAGAAGTTATTTAAAATGAATGTTGCATTCGAGAGTTTTAATTACACATTAACCTGTAAGAATTTACCATGTAAGTAGACTGTGTGATATTAGCTTATGCCATGGTCTGTTTGAACCCTCGATTCTGATCATTCTGGCAGGCGCTGTACATTTTTCGATAACTGCACAGTATTCCATGACTGTTGTGTATCATTGCGCTACATTGGTAGCCATAATAAAAAAAAATTAGCTGATTAATTTAATGCGAGCGCATGTTATGCAAGTTATACGGTCAATTCTTTACACCAACCATCATTTGTGGAGTTCTGCTGAACTGGAAATGAGACATTCAAACGTTTCAGCTGCCTTAACACTGAGAACAAGAGCAAGTATTAACTGCATCTATGAGAAGAAGGAAAGCATGGAGTGATGTATAATTTTACTGTCCACTTTTCTTGTATACTCAGAATCAGATGTTTATTGCCAATTGTGCATGTGCATGCACACACACAAGGAATTTGCTGTGGCACAGGGGTACTTCCCGGTATTGAACAGTAAACACAGGTTATATAAGTAAATTGCTAAAGTTAAAAATAAATAGAATGTTGAATATAAAGGTTTTTGATGAGTGGAAGTGGTAAAAATATAAACTAACAGAACTATAACGTTGTCAAAAGTCCAAGGTGTTTAAGAAATGTGCTGACCAAAGCACAAGCTAAATTAAAATAAAAGTGAAGCAACAGATCAACAAACAAGCAACTGGAAATGTGCAAAGACCCCCTATCAGAGTCCCATAGCTTAATGCAATATATAATGGAAATATTTGAGTGTTGGTTGTGAAAGTTATGGGTTCAGGAGCGGAATGGCCTTAGGGAAAATGCTGTGTTTGTGCCGGGCAGTCCTGGTGTTTGGGGTTCTGAAGCCCGGCCGGAGGGTAAGAGCTGGGAGAGTTGGTTGCATGGGCGAGCATCCAGAGTGATTTTGAGAGCCCTCTTTCTTATTCTGGATGTGTAAAGTTCTTGGAGGGAGAGTAAGAGAACTACAATTATCTTTTCAGCAGTCCGGAGTGTTCTCTGTACTTTCCGGATGTCTGTGTTATGTGTTGTGCTTTGCTTTGTTTGTTTCTGTACTCTCTTGCCAATCTCTCTCTCTCTATCGCTCTCGTTCAGCTCGATGCGGATCAGTCTGTTATCAGACATCGGAAACAACCAATCGTCATCATGAAACACTTATAAGTCATGCTCTGCTCCGGTGAATCTGAAGAAGAGGGCAGGATATAAAAGACGCAACAGAAAACGGCACTCGCGGATTGCTCTCTCGCTCTGTTGTGAAAATTGTTGGAAAGCGGTAGAAACTTTTTTCAAACCTTTTTGAGTTTGCTTTTCCAATTGAGTTTGGTGTTAAAAGTTTTTTGAAGTCTTTCAGTTAGGTGTAATTATATCTCTAGTTAGAGTAGTTATTTAGTTTTTCTTACTGTGCTTTAGTTCGATAAGAGGATTTAACATTTAGTCAGCTATATTGTTATTTTTGTTTACAGATTCCACTTTAGTCCTCTGTTTATCCCTTCTCACACAGTACATAGCTCATATTGTTATATTGTTGTAGTAAATATTTTAAGAGATTCTCTGCTGTAAATAAATTACCTTTACTTTAGTCAAGTTGACATTTTCCTGTGTTCCAAATTGCCATTATTTTTATTCACCCGGTTCTGTTCCTCGTGATTTAATTGAATAACATCCATCTTTTATGTTACTTCCTAACATCAGACTTTACCACCAGTGGTCATAACAGTCTGATTGAGATGTTGAGCTAAACTAAACACTGATGGAGGTGTACAGAACAGACTTGTTGACCGTTGAGTAGAACTTGGTCAGCAGCTTCTGTGGGAGGTTGAACTTCAGCTTGTGCAGGAAGTACAGCCTTTGCTGGGACTTCTTCGCAATGAAGTCAATGTGGGTGCACCACTAAAGGTCCTGTGAAATTTCTAGGGAAACCTGAATGTCTCCACTGGTGCCACAGATCTGTTCATGATGGTGAGAGGGGGCGGGGGGGTTTCTCCTGAAGTCCAATAGCATCTCCACTGGATTGAGCGTGTTAAGCTCCTGGTTGTTCTTTCCACAGCAGAGAGCTAGCCGCTCCACTTCTTGTCTGTATGCAGACTCCTTACCATCCTGGATGAGGCCGATGACAGTAGTGTCATCTGCGAACTTCAGGAGGTTCACCGAGGTATCTTGGGAGGTGCAAGCTTTTATATGGAGGGAGAAGAGTAGCGGGGACAGAACACATCCAATGTTGGGATGCGCCAGTGCTAATGGTGTGGGTGTTTGTAAATTTCCCCTGCCTCACTAGCTGTTGTCAATCAGTCAATCAGTTATTCCGGAGGAGTAATGGCATGATGGTGTTGAACGCTTAGTTGAAGTCCAGATGTCCAGATGTTGTGTCATCCACAGACCGATTGGATCGGTAGGAAAACTGCAGGGGGTCCAGTAGGGGACCCGTGATGTTCTTCAGGTAAGCCAACAAAAGTCTCACAAATGTCTTCTAAACCACAGATGTGAGAGCCACTGGTCTTTAGTTATTGAGTCCTGTGATTTTTGGGGATGGGGTGATGGTGGAGCACTTGAAGCATGCAGGAACTTCACACAGCTCCAATGAAGATGAAGACCTGTTGAAGATGTATGTGTAGATGGGTGCCAGATGGTCAGCACAGTTTATGAGGCATGTTGGTGAGATCTCATCAGGACATGGTGCCTTCCTCCTCTTCTGCTTTCTGAAGACGACCCTCATCAACCCTACTGATCTGAAGTGCTGGTGTGGGGGGGCTACAGTTGCACTGATGGATCCGAGCCAACAGAGCGCGTAGAGGATGTCAGACTGTGTTTAAAATCTACTGTAGAACTTGTTGAGCTCCTACACCAAAGAGGAGGGGGAGGTGTCTTGTAGTTGGTGAATGTCTTCAGGCCTCTCCACACTGATGCAAGGTCGTTAGCTGAGAATTGGCTCTCCAGCTTCCTGAATAGCTCTTTTTAGCTTCTCTGATCTCCTTATTCAGTGCGTTCCTGCTCTGATTATACAGAACAAGATCTCCACTCCTGAAGGCATCTCCTTAATCCTGGGGAAACAAGTTTTCCAGAGAACCATGGTTTATCATTATTGAAAGTCTTGATGGGAATGCACATGTCCTCACAGTAACTGATGTATGATGAGTGTATGAGTCTTTGAGCTCGTTCAGGTTTGAGGTAGCAGATTAAAAAACACTGTATGTGTATGCATGATGTTTGCACGATGCAATGTTTAGTGGTACAAGCAGACAGCAGTGTACTTCTCCTGTCCTCATAAAACATATATTCTAATTTGAATATATACTTTCCATATATATATATATATTTTTTTTAATTCAACAGTTTTATAATCTTCTCCCTGCTGTTTGGGTTAGGAAAAACATGCTTGCTAATTGAGCTTGCTTGGAGAAACTGTGATGTCATTCATATTTAACCATGTCCTCCTTCACTTCCCTCGCTCCTTTTATCATCTCTTCTCTCGTTTCACTCTCAGTTAATGAACCGGCAGCGGAAGTGATTGCCATATCTTACTCATTAACACAGGCTTTCATTCTTCAGAGTGCCCTAACTTGCTGATTCAGCTGCTCATGTGATTTTTCTTGGTCAGTGGTGGACAGAAGACTCACTGATGAGTCAGGATAGCAATGAAATTATATACCTATTCTCTTCCTCCCTTCAATATTGTTTTATTCTTCTATGAAATGCTGAGCTGTCTGGTTCTTGATGGAAAACACTTAGACAATTCGTTCTCAAAACCCAAACAGCACTATATAATATTATCAAAGTCTATTTATATAAAGTACTGTGCAAAAGTTCTGTATGTCATTATAGTGGAAAAAGTTGTAACAATGTTTTCACAAAACTTTTCATCATATGAACACAATGCAGTTAATAAACATAATACAATTTGAAATATGATAAAAATTAGGTGTGAACACTTTATGCACCAATTCCTCACCATCACACAGTTTTCAATGGAACTTAGTTGTTCCAAAACTTTTGAAGAACTAACCAAAGACGTTCTGAGTATATAGACTTTCTCACATCATTTTGTGTCTTCATGTAATCTCAGACACATTTCAGACAAACTCAATGATTTGGGGGCCCCATCACTTTCTGTACTTCTTTTTCTTCTTTAAACTGTAGATCTATCTCTATTTGTCAGCAGAAAAAACACCATTAATCTAAAATGGTAAATGGCATTTTCATAAATGCAGCCCCAAACATGCCGGAAACTTCCATTATGCTTTGCCTGTTGCGTGGAGACACTGATGATTGTACCTCTCTACAGCTTATGAAGAAACCGCCTAATATTTAACATTTTGACACTTCAGTTCAGAGCACTTGTTGTCATTTTTCTGCACCACTTCCTATGATTGTCCTATCGCTTGGCTTGTTCCTACATCAGAGCTGCTTTTTGGCAGCGCATCTAATTGCATTGCTGAACAGCTTCCAACTCAAAGGCGATGCGTTAGGTTTTGCAGAACACCGTGTTTATGTATCTCTGCGTTGACTGCTTATTTGTGCTTATTCAAGAGTTTAAGCAGTACATTTTGAAACGCCAGTCTGCTTTGAAATATGTGCCTGGGAGACACCTTGTTGATGCAGTATAACTACTGTGTGTCTTGTTGCTGTGCTTAATCTTGCCTTGACAAGAAACTTCTCAATCCTTAACTTCTTAAAAGCCTCCTACATCTTTTGCAAGATATTTGCACAGTACTGTATTGTTTAAGGGGGTTATGATATTTTTACAAGACAGTAACAAGTTTCCAATGGAGTTATATTATGGTGACTTTTGGAGATGTATATGTAAAATTTATTATTAATTAACAATAGAATGAAATTGACAGCAACTCTTCATATTTATCTCTCACTCTTTTTTAGATAAGTTTGAGTAGAAAATAACTATGAACAACAAAAATGTATAACAAATAAATGCTTGGATTAATTTGACTTGATGCAACATTAAACCAAGCCATGCAGGAGCATTAAATCAGTACTGATTTCTCAGTCTCTGCATTAGCTTTGATAAAAGTCACTGAGGTGTAGTGTAAACAGTACATAACTCAAATATACTGAGTACAATGTCACTTTAATCTACTTCAGGTCAATACTGATGTTTTGAAAAATAAAATCACTTTAAACTTGCATTTCTCCAATTTGGGTGATAAAATTTTTCTGTTTTGTTTTCATGCAAAATTGTATGGTAAAGTTGAAACAAGCTAAACTTTTTATTTCTGTCATTATAAACCACAAAAATGTATACATTTAGTATGATAGGAAATGTTTTATTTATATGTTAAAGGTCATTGTTTAATGTGCTTTTAAATTATATAACTTATGATAAAAGTACATTTATTAAGGCCCTTGACAATGACTATTGTCCTTAAAATATAATTTTTGTAGTATGAAATAAAATGAAAAAAATGGAAAGACTTTCACATTGACAAAGCTTAAAATGTTACCTGAAAACCAGGGTTCTCGGGCTTAAATGCGCTTATCCCAATCTTACCAAATTTGCTTCCTTTTTGGGCTAATTATATGTAAGCAAAATTGTGAATTGCAGAGACTACACTATCATAAAGGATTTCTGGTTAGGTAGAAATTATGGTGATGGGTAGGGTGCTCCGATGGATCGATGGCGATCATGATCGGCCAATAATCGCTATGTGAAGAGTGATCGGTGATCGCTAAAACTTTTTTTTTTTTATTGCCAACAAATAAAAATACAATGAATAAACATCAAGACATCCAAAAGCAACTAACAAAATAACCTACAGAAAGATACAATAAAAACAAAACACAATAAATACAACAAGGGTTTACGCTCTGCATATTAGTATAAATTTAACTCTTTGACATACAATAAAGTATTTGTCACAGTCTGGGCTGTCATTAGTGTTTTTTTCCTCTCTTCACCAGTCCCTCATTTCCCCCACTCTTCTCAGGTGCCGCTGCTCGCCTGCTGATGAGGCGCTCTATATTAGCCGTCTCACTCTTCTGGTTCTTTACGGATTATTATTTGCAAAAGTGTTATGCGGTCTCACGAAGTCATGCTTGTGTTTGTCCTGTTCTGTTGAACAGTGGATTTTGTTACGTTATCATTAAAGACGTTGAAGGAGCTCCTGTGGCATCTGGGTCATCTTTTCCAAATCATCACAGTATTTTTGCATTTTTCACTCTCACCAAACTGTAAGGATTCCAAATACAATCTAAAATCACTCAAAAGCGCCTTCAAACAAGGTTTGGAATTTGAGATTATACATTTATGAATATGGAATTTTCCAAATAAAATTAGTAAATTTTAAATATACTCAAATGGTACACTCCTAAATTCAAAATACACCACGATATGCTTAGGTGATAACTCACATCTATGTGTAGTTTTCTCTTGAATGTAAGAAGATACATTTCTCCAAAACTCTTTAACATACACACACTCATAGAAAAGATGTATAAGTTTTTCTGGCTGACTTAAACAAAATGAACAGTTTTCTTTAGTATCTGTAAATTTAGATAATATGTAATTACTTACGTAGATATTGTGAAGGATTTTCAAGTGTAGTTCCCTAAGTCTATTAGATATATAAAATCTAAAAAGAATGTAAAATAAGCCTTCCAGAAAAATTAACCTCGAGGCTGAACAACTCTTTTTGTAGAAAATAATTGTCGAATATATTTATTAGTGCAATTCTTACTCCTAAAGTCTATCCCATTCAACTTGAGTACAAGATCCACCTTATTAATTTTGTATGACATCATATGCCCTCTTAACAATAAGAAATAGCTTTCGTAACCAAATTATAATCTTTAAATTTTATAGGAAATGACCATTTACTCATAAAACTCTCAAAAGAGAGCAAATTACCAAATTTGTCCAATACATCTGACACAAGGTAAATACCTTTATCCATCCAACTCTTCTTGAACAAGGATTTTCTATTTACTGTAATGTAACAATTATTCCATAAAGTTGTTTTATGTGGGGATAAATTGTGAACATAACATAACTTCCATGCCTTGAGTGCCTGCTGATAAAACTTGGATAAAGCAAGAGCTAGTTTGCTAATCGCATAATCACAAGACAGCAAGAAGCGTAATCCACCAAGCTTTTTAAAAATATTATATGGGATAAAAAACCACATCGAGTCTGATTTCAAAAGTTCCTCAGCCAATTAACCTTGATGGTGTAATTTACATCCGAAAAGTCTAACAGTTCAAAACCACCTTTATTTCTTGAAGCCTGCATTATTTCCTTTCTTAAATTATGATGTTTTTTTTTCCAAACAAATTGTGTAAGAGCTTCATTAATGTTTTTACATTATAATAGAGTCTTTAACAAAAAGAGAAAAGGCCGGATAAATAAGTCTTGATAATCCTTCTACTTTGGTCAACAAGACTTTCCCAATAATGGTTAAATCCCCTTGAAGCCAATTATTCAGCAAACTTTGAGATTTATTTAATTTAGGGGGAAATTGAACTCCCGCCTCTCTGCTAAATCTTTAATTATATATATACCTAAATATTTGATCTTGTTTTTAACTGGGATATTGCACACACTATCTTCTTTGAAATCAAAGAGAGACATTATTTCACATTTGCGTAGATTAAGCATCAATCCAGAAGCTTTAGAAAATCATTTATAAGCTGCATATATAAAGGTAACTGTTCTTGGTTTTTAAAAAAAGGACTGTATCATCTGCCAGCTGGGATAACTTAATTTCTTTGTTAAAGATAGTAATTACTTGAATAGTTTGATTATTTAGAATTTTACAGGCAAGACACTCTTCAACTAAAACGAACAAAAAGGGGGTTATGGGGCAGCCTTGCCGGACCCCTCAACAGATGGAAAACCTTTTAGAAGTATTTGGATACAAGTTAATGGAGCTATTTATATCTCTATGGAACATTTCAATAACAGAAACAAACCTATCCACAAATCCAAAAGCTTTTAGCGCCCTAAACAAAAAAAGATGCTCAATTGTATCAAAAGCTTTATGGAAAGCTTACATTCCAACTTATATGCCTACCAGCCATAAAACCAGTTTGACACTCACTAATTATTTTGTTTAGGCCCTTTTTTAAACGATTTGCAAAAATAAGGGATAACTATTTGTAATCTACATTTAATATTGTTATAGGACGTCAGTTATCTATATTCAGAATTTTTTTATCCGGTTTTGGAAGCAAGGTAATCAGTCCCTGTTTCATGGAAGTTGACAACTCATTATCTTCAATACATTCCTTATACACCTCAAACAACACCTCTTCAATCACATCCCAGAAGCAAAGGTAGAACTCCACTGATAGACCGTCTGTACCTGGTGACTTATTTTTTTTCATCAAATGAATTGCTGTTGTCATCTCATGTTTGCTTATTTTTCCATCACACAAAACTTTTAATTATGATGAAATGGATGGAATAAATGAAAAATAAATTTAAGGGATTCAAAAAAATTTTAGCTTTGGTCTATTTGGAAAAATGATTTATATAACAAAGAGTAGAAAGATTCTACATAATTTGAAATTCGTGTTGGGTCTGATGTGATTACACCCTCAATGTCAAGAGAAGAAATCATTTGTCTTTTGTGATTGCGTTTTTCTAGAGAGTTTTTTTCCCCTTTTTCTAACCATTTAGCTCGTGAGCGAATAAATGCTTCTTTTGCGGTTTTAAAATAGATTTGGTCAATTTCATTTTTTATAATATTTAGTTGAACTTTTTCTTCATCAGTGAGACTGTTTTTCATCAAGTAATTTTCTAATTCAACCATAAGAGCTTGTTCTTTACATATAGCATCCTTTTTTTCTTGTTTACTAAATTTGACAGCAAACTATCTTGCTTTAAACTTGAATAATTCCCACTTCTTCAAATGTTTCATATTTTTGTCATTGAAAATCTGATTAGCCAATTCACGAATATTGTTAACAAATCTATCATCGCTAAACCAATTGTTGTTTAACTTCCAATATCCCTGCAAGCCATTACTATCCATTTTAAAACCAGAAAGCACCAATACAACAATCTTATGATCTGAAAGAGGTGCATGAGAATAAACATTTTCTGTTACATATTGGATACATTCTGGACTAGTCAGCCATAGATTAATCCGAGACTGTAAAGATTTGGAGGAGTTACTCCATGAGTAACAGGTCTCATTAAAGTTTAAAAACCTCCAAATATCCACAACAGATAGGTGCGCTGACAAAAATGTAGTTATTTTAAATTTTGAGGAGGATGATGAGTGAGGAGGAAATCGATCCAAGGAATCATCAGGTGCATCATTAAAATCCCCACCTAACACCAAAAAGGCATCTTGATATTTTCTCATTAAAATTTCAGCAGAATGAGTAAGCTCATTGGACATAGTTTTGGTTTGAGTAGAAGAGTTATGGCCATATATATTACCTAATATAAAAACAGCATTATCCAGTTTAACAACAAAAAAGATCCACCTGCCTTCATCTGATGTCAAAGATTCTAAGATAACACCTTTAAACTTGTTAAATAAAATAGCAACACCTGCTGAATGATGCGATCCATGACTACAGATCATTTGATCTCCACCATCTAACATCACTTTCACATGAATGTGTTTCTTGTAGAAAGATTATACTAGCATTACACCTCCTTACAAAAATAAACAAAGATTTCATTTTTACACTGTCTCGTAAACCCCGAACACGAAGAGAAACAATTTTTAAAGAACTAAAAGAAAAATTTGACATAAACTTATTTGGATGTCAGAAACTGATATATCTAAATAACCCTGAAACAAAACCTATCTAGTGTGAACAGAATCCAAGCTTTGAGGATTTACATCATATGAACAATTAACAGTCTTACAACTGGGAGTTGTTATTATAAAGGAGTACCAACATTCAAAATTCGTCTTGGATTTCAGGAGACAGTTTCACCCCTTCAACAAAGGCCTCCGCACCTCGAAAGTAGGCGCTCTTCCCCTCATCTCTCGCTTGCTTTACCTTTGGCCATATGTTAACAAAACGGCCAGGGCCGTAACACCATAGCAACTTTCTCTGCTGTCGTTCTGCGAAAGTTAGGTCCTCTGTTAGACGAATCCCCTTTGCTTTAAGAGCAGGATGATCCCGAGCGGCTTTCCAAACTTTCTGTCTGTAGACTCGGTGAGCAAACTGAATAATGACTGGTCTGGGACGAGCTTTTCCAGTGTCGAGACGTCCGATTCTGTGGATTGTGTCAACATAAAAACGGAAATCAGCTGCGTCGTCTGGTGTTAGTATTTTCAGAACCTCGAGCACTCGGTTACTGATATTTTCGCCATCTGCCTCTTTTAGATCGACGAGCCTCAGATTCCATCTTCTGCTGTAGCTCTCAGCCTGATCACATCGTCCTTGAGTCACACGAACCATCTGCTCAAGCTGCGATACCTTGCTGTCGTTCTTTTTAACTGTAGTAGTCAACGACATCAACTCCTCACCCACAAAGCCCACGGCCTTAGGGAGGTTAACAATAGAAACTGAATTTTGCGTGAGTTGTTGTTCCATTGACGAGAAGCGATCATTGAGAGCATTGACAGCGCGGAATATCTCCGCATTGGAGTGTGTGTCCCATGTCCATGCTGAGCCTTATGGCACAGTTCATCAATGACAACTTCGAGCTTCAAAAAGTCGTTCTTCACTCACAGGAGTTTTCAGCCTCACACACCGCAGAAACGCTTGCTTCTGCGTTTAGTGATATGTTTTTAAGATGGGGAATCCCAAGAGAAAAGGTACACGTATTCTCAGGGATAATGCTAAAAACATGGAGAAAGCCATGAGGGATGCAAATCTACCCAGTCTTTCGTGCATGGCGCATTCGCTCCAGCTAGACAGAGGTTCTGAAAATTGTTTTTTTTTCAAGAAGCAAAGATTGTATTAATGTTGACTACGCTTGCATTTTACAATTACAAATGTGTTATTACAATGGGTTTTATTTGTTTGGCCTACTCTGTTAATGGAGTTATGTTCAGAACTTTATCACAGGTGTTTTTTTTTTGATTGCGAAAAGATTACCTGTCTTTTATTTAAGTTATTTTAATTTAAAGAAGGATAATTTACTCTGTAACCAAAGCAAGCAAAATGGTTCTGAAAAACAAAGCATGTGTTTTATATTTTTATTACAATGGTGCACAACAATAAATATTCTGTTGTGAATTTGTACTTTGTCTTCTCCTTATTTTAGTAATGAATATTTCTTGTAAAAATTGTTTTATTAAATATTTAGCTTATAATGCTTCAGATAACTCCGGTGATCTGTGATCGGTATCGGCAGATACAGTTTTCAGTGATCGGTGATAGGCTGAAAAAATCCTGATCGGAGCACCCCTAGTGATGGGGTTATATGGGACATTTTTTTTCATTATGTAAAAGATTAAGCTTGTACTCATGATTATTTTCACAACATATAGGATAATTTTGCTACATATTAAATTGATTGAATCTTCACTGTCTTTTCCCTGATTTCACCTGTCAGTGGATCACACGCTTTCTGACAGACTTGTGAGGATGGGGGAATTCACGTCATGGGCAACAAACAGTGCAATAAAACGCAGCCTGCATTTATAAAAATAAAACTGCAGCCTTTAGAAAAGATAAAGTATAACATTAAATTAATAAAGTTTAAGTTTGATTTGATAATATCCCTAAGTGTCATATATATACAGTATCAAATATATACTGACAAAAACAAGAATTCACTTTCTAAAAACAGCCACTTTGTTTCTAAATACTTGCATGCCTTCCCTGGAAATGTCTTTCAACGTTACTCTATTTGACAACTTCCCATTACAGAGCAAACATTCAGGCAATCCTTCTGCATTGGCAATGAATGCAAATGATTCGCTCCAAGAAACGTTGAATCCTCTGTTCTCAGTTATTTTTCTCTTTATCTCTTTGGGATTCATGGCCTATCACACTATCCTGGTTTGTTTACAACAGCCCCCTGCCTGGCATCCCACCCCGCTTGTAAATACGTGTGTCGCAAGCTATGATGCAAATCTTCGTTGACAGCAATGTTGAAATTAAATATTTATTCTACACACTTTTACAGCATTGGAAAACGTTAAGAATGTTATTAAAACAAAAAATATATTTACCTTTTTCCATTTTCAAATATTTTTGAAAAAGCTCCAGGGAGCCACTACAGTAGCGCTAAAGAGCCGCATGCGGCTCCAGAGCCTTGGGTGGCTGACCCCTGCTCTACACCAACAACTGCACGTCGCACGTCCTCTGTACAGCTTGTCACGTTTGCAGATGACACCACCATCATTAATCTCATTCAGGATGGCGAGGAGTCTGCTTGAAGTGGCTGGTTCTCTGGTGCAGTCTGAACAACCTGCAGCTTAACACCCTCAAAACAATGGAGATGGTAGTGGACTTCAGGAGGAGAAGCCCCCCGCATACCCTCGCCTTACTGTGGCACCAGTGAAGTCATTCAGGGTCCTGGGCACCATCATCTCTCTGGACCTGAAATGGAGCACACATCGACTCCGTTGTGAAGAAGGCCCAGCAGAGGCTAACCTCTCAAAGACACTGCTAACTTTACTAAATTAACCTGTGTTCCAGTTTAGTATTAGATCCAAAACATAAGACAAAGTTTTGTGTTAAAATAGAAAGCAAATAAAAACTGAAAGGTCATGGAAATATTCCAAAGTAACTTAAAATATTTGTACAGTTGTATCAAAACCAGAAACATGTTTTGTCTGAAACCAATTTCCGTTCCTCTGATAATCAGCTTTCTCTTTGTTGGTTCTTATTCTCGTCCCTTTTATTCTGTCACTACACTACTCACAATATATGTCAATTTGCTTCACGCCCTTTCCATTTTTCCCCGTTTCTCTCTTCCCTCAGCAGCTTTAATGAACAGCGACGGAGGGAGTTGTGTTATTGCTGCCATTGAATCAGCATGTGCATCTTCTTCGTTCTGACAGATCACCCCAATTAACCTTACTTACTACTATTTTCCTTCTTTCTTTAACAAGTTCCTTTGGGCTTTTCCCCCTCTAATGGCCAGGTGCCTGAGCTGAGGGCTTGCCACCGTTACGGCCCCCTCAAGACCCAACTCACCATTATTTAGGTGCTCAGGCAGCAGATCACATGCTCATACAAGCACATTATTGTTTTTTCCATAAATGCTCTCACTAGAGGCTGAATTGTGTGTTAAGGGGTATTACTCTGACATTAGTTCTATTCTTTGGCTAAACTTATGCTTACTTTCAGGAGTTTGGATTGTAGGAGACAATATTTGTGTTGATGATAATGATGAGAAATCCAGAAGTATAAGAGTAGTTGGTAATGAATGGAACCTTGAGAAAGAAGGAAGGCGAAGATGTGGTTGTTAGTTTAGAAAACATATCTGCAAAACTTCCATGCCATTGTGTTCTGCTATCACCAAGCAACGTCAGCCTAATATTTGTGTGACCTCTAATGAATACCTTGGGACTTCTGTGTAAGGTAAACATACCCCATGCATGACTCTGTAGCCCACGCTCATTAACGAGCACTAAAAAGTATTGACATTTTTCTGCCTAATTGGTTCAGGAAACAATTACCCTCGATTCCATGCTTTGTGTAGGGGCTGTGAGGAACTGCAGAGAGTATCGTTATTGCAAGTTCCTTGTCTGTAGCAATTCTCTGCAGCTGATAAATCAGATGTACAGAGCTTTGGTCTGTATTCAATTTTCTTTCCCGCACCACTATAGATGTGTGTGACTCCCAACGAGAGCAATGACATGTGAATGTGGGCATTAATTAAATGTCCTTCCTTTTCTTTCTACAAAAAATAAAATGTTAGTATCTATGTGCAGTGTTCATAGAAAGTGTTGCCAACTTAGCAAATTTGTTGCTAGATGTAGCGACTTTTCAGACATCTAGCGACTTTTTTTGTATCCTAGCGACAAAAGTAGTGACTTTTTCTGCAGTTCCTGATGACTTTTAGCGACTTTTTTCGGCTGACGGGCCATTTGGACGAGGAACCCTGTTGCAGTGTCTGTGCTGTTCTTTGCTCATACCCCGGGCCTGCTCCTCTGTCAATGCCATTCACTTTATATAGCAATATTCTCGGTTGGTGTGAAGTTCCTCTTCATCGAATGCTGTTTAAAGACAGTTGTCAAGCCTTCTTAATAGTGCATTACCGCCACCAACGGAAAAGTAGTATGAACTATAAATGAAGGAGGGAGAATTTACTTATTAATTATATATATTCTAAAATTATTCTTAGTCTTTTTAGGAAATTAAAGAAATGCCTTATACATTGTTGTTTCCTTTTGGATTGTGATAATTGTTATAGGCTCTGATATTATTTCCCTAATCTCTTTCATTATTTCTTTTCTTTCCGTCTCATATGTTTAACATTTAAGTATTACATCTTCTATTGTTTCCTTGACTCCACAATTATCACAATTCCCAGTTTTCTTGCTTTTTATTGATTTTATTGAGATTGTGGGTTTTTATTGCAAAAAATAATAAAATGGGTTTTTTTACATATTTGCACGAGAAAAGTAGTCTATCCATGTGTGAGGTTTTCCTCCTTTACACAACATCCATCATCATTACATATAATACAAATTAACCCAACCTTTTGACACTATAAAAATACTTTTTTAGATATTCATTTCTTGACACAAACCATGAAATCAAAATTGATCTAAAGATATGATTAATGATAGTTTAAAATCACAGAGCTTACCTTTTATTTTCAAGCAACAGCAAAATGTCATTCCATTGTCATTGTTTGTATTATTATTTAATTTTATTTAGCATTACATGTTTGTTTTATAATGTCATAAACATGTATACCTACAATACTTTTATGTTTGACTTGATAAAAACCCAATGGAGGTACATGGAATAAACAGCACGCATGTGGTATTTATGCAAATTAGGCGATGATAATAAAAACTGAGTAAATAATATAAACAACCATCTGAGTAAATAAGTTAAACAAATGAAAGGTTAAATTACATTTTAGAGCCAAAATGTCTTAATTACACACAAGAGTAACCTAACCTAACTCCAAATGTGTTGTCGTCCTAGGTGATAAATATAGGGTATGCTTAAATATATATTTAGCTAAAGAGCAGGCTTTAATATTTAAAAAATCAAAATAGTCATTAGAGAAGCCCATCAGAGAGAGAGAGAGACAGTATATTTGTCGTTTAGGGAGAATAGGGAGAATGTGAAGTGCAAATGGTAGGGTTTCCAGTATAGTTCAACACACAATTTATTTTAAAATATTAACTAGACCAAACATCTTGAAAGTTAGTTAAATCAGTCTTTGGTTCTTACAAAAAATAACCAACGACAGAAAAGTATGTTGATTATTAGCAATATATTTATTTTGTGTTCTACCCATAAACCCACTTCTTCCTGGTTATTATTAATATATATCATTCCTGGTTGTGAGTTGATGGATTGATCATGAATGTACTGATGTATCCACGATTAGAATTAATAAGATGAAAGGGTGATTTGCTGGCAGTTGAGAAGAGACTGACAGAGCTAAAATTCATTTTTTGATCAGTTTTCTGTCAAAGCTCAAAAACTAAATCATCAGACATTTTGAAAAGAAGATAATAGAATTTATTTCCCATGATATAGTTTTCCCAGAGCATATTATCTAAGCAAGGTAAATATTAGTAGAGCTAGAAGAATACTGATCAGGAGCAGACTGGGCAATGCTCATTGGTAGACAGAGGGAGCTGTGTCTGCCAAGATCATTCCTCGGGATACGTACAGTAAGAACGGGATCACTTCCTCTCTCATTGCACCCTCTACCATGAGATCAGTGCTGTGTTCTACACACAGCCCCTAACAATAAAATAGCTCTAGAGCTTAGTGGAGAAACATTCACACTGCATAAGCCCCTGACCACACGGACAGAGATATTTTTAAAAACAGATTTTCCCCCCTTCCTGTGTTTAAAAACAAATCTTATTCACACAAGTCAGTGTGCAATCTATTGAAAGGGCTGCCATATCATGTAAACTTACATTTTCTGACATTTCCAGAATGTTGCAGTGTTGTTCCCTCAATAAAAATACCTCAAGTTGTTTTCAGATATGTTTTCTGGTACCTGAAAACGGATTGATGATCGTAGCACTTCCCTTTGTTCTAACCTTACCACTCAAACAATCAGATGAACCCCTATTCTAAATAAAAATAAAAGCTCATCTAAATGAAGAATGAAGCTGCTGTCTAACCCGGAAATGCAAGCAAAGCAGAAATGTTTTTATTTATGCACCAGATATTGGTAGGTTTTATGTGTGCAAGCAACCACAATCTCTGAAAGGTGACTTGTATTTGTGACTGATTTTGAAACAAAGTGGAATTCAACAGAGGCTGGCTCTGAACACAGACACTTTTCTGACTATTCTGATGACAAGTGGCAGTGAGAGGAGCAGCAGCGGTAAACAGCACATTTTAAGGAGCCAAACAATTTTAAGTGATTCACAAACATATTATTTATGATAAATGCTTATCTTTAAAGGTTATTAAGAGTGGAAAACAACAAAATCCACAAAACAATCACAACCCATCCATTTTCAAAACACCGCGTTTTGCCTGCTATTCACCAAAAATGTGTGGTTATCTAAAAAAGCGGCTTTGATTATGGGTAGATAAACATGGTAATGGCAATAATTTTTTTTTTTTCAATTTAAGTGTTATAAAAGACCAAAGCCTACATAGATTGGCACTCTGTATTGACATAGGCATGTGCTGGGATCACTTTTTATGCTACGATTAATTAAGGAAGGTTTTATCATGGTAAATGGTCTCATCATAGTATCCAAATCTATGGAATTAACATGTTACAGTGAATGAATTTTCTCTCTTTTAATCAGTAAACCTTTTTTAAATGACAGCAAATTAGTTTGGCCTGATGAGATAAGGGTCCATATGATACACATTGCTGGAATGAATTCTTGAGTTTTTGGTTGATGCATGTCATGCTGAAAAATAGTGGAAACATGGAATGCCATAGTTCTTAAAATGACAACGCTGTTAAGTTATTCTGTAATAAAAATATTGATTAAACACAACTAAAGTTTCTAACTTATTGAATGCAATACAGAAATGAGAAACGTTGTGGGTGATTCTCCTTTTAAGCAAACATTGCTAATATATGATAGCAAAAATTGCTAATATCATAATATATGATACTGATTGATTGATTAATTTTAACTTTTTGTAATACATTTGATCAAATATATCACAGATTAGCATAGATAGCTTTTTAGCTAACCCTACATTTCTGAAGTGTCTGGCGTGTACAAGCAGCCCTTACTCACTTTTTCATTCTCTGTCCATCCCTCCCTTCCTCTCTCTCAAACTGCACTGTTATTAGTTCATTCCAGGATGTGCATATTTAGACAATGTAAGTTGAAAAAAAAGGTAAATAACATTTTCAATTACTATACATTCTATACATTTTCACATTATTTCAACATATTTACGGCAAAAAATACCAATATACATATTTCTACTAAGTTACCAAATACTGGCATATTTCTATTAGGGATGGTTTTGTGTTCGCCCATCCATGGGGTCGCTAGATCTATTTTACTTGATCACGTGCCCTAGTAAACTCTTAAGTACTCCAGTAAAATGTAATGGCGTGTTTACAATTTAATTTATCCCAGAAGCCAACATTAATGAAGTAATTAATGTAGTTACCAACTAAACCAAAATATTAACAGAAAAATTATTTAGTAAAAAAAATAATTCTAGTAAGCGAAATGCTTATGTCTGTTCAATGCACCTAACCCATCTCATGTTAGTAGTGTTTAAAAACATAGTTTCAATCCCTTGGGTGTCCTGTGTGTCAAAAGAATGGCTATCTGTTGAGGGAAGTGATTTTATCTCTGAATCCACATCCTGTGGAGATGACGAAGCAACCTAGAGTTCTCAGTCAGAGTTCAATTTGCAGCCTAATTGGATTCTCTTTTTCAATGATCATACCTGACATACACAAATTACTGAGTGAAAAGGGTTCTGACTCAAATCCGCTCTGCTATTACTGCCTGGAAATTGCTAAAATTGTCTCAGAGGATTTACCATGTAGAGTTTTTGCAAAGGATACCACGGCATAATGTTTAAAGTTGATAATGATGGCTGTTCTGTTCGACACATTTATTGAGACAGTGATCTCAATTCTAAAGTTCCACTATACAAAAATGAGAAAAAAATCATTTGTATTTACAAAAGTTTAACTATTTTTCAAATACAAATTTCAATATTATATTTGGATAAGGTTCTTTACTTTAGAGGAGAATGCTATTTTGCCATTGTGAAATCAATCCAACAAGTACACTATAATTATGGATCTAATTTGAGGTGAAATCTTCTTGGATTACTCATTAGAAAGCCCAATGTGGTGTCACTACTCTGGTTTCACTCACTGATCTGTTAATTAGGCACATTAGAAAGGGTATGAGGAAGTAGGGGGCATATGAGTGGCTATTTTTCAGCTAAGCTCAGGAAGTCCATTTTAGGAAGTGCTTGCTGTGGTGCAGACCACACACACACCGCAACAGGGAGAGTCGCACCAAGGTTTAAAGTCACACCAAGGTAACAACACTGAGAAAAAATCATTAAAAACAGTAAACACATCAGTGAAAATAATCTAAACTAATACAATTCGGTATAAAATGTTAAATGAAGCAAATCAATACTTATTTTACAGAAATAAAATGTTAAGATCTGGCTTGGGTGAATAGCAGTAGAATTTGAATAGAGTTTTGAGTTTGGATTTTTACAACAGATAGTGATGATGCTAGTCTGATTTCGAGATTGGAAGCAGCGACAGAGAAAGCACACTCACCTCTGCCTTTCAGTCTAGATCTGTGAACAGCAAGCTTCCTTTGGTAAGAAGAAAGCAGTGTGAATAGTTGACGTATTTTTAACAGTTCAGACAATTAAGCTGGGGCTAAACCATGAAGACATTTGTAAATTTGCATTAAAATGTTCAAATCCACTTTGCTACACACAGGAAGCCAGTAAAAGGAATTTAAAACTGGAGAAATGTGATCTTGTGTGAATCTTTTAAAAACCGTGCTGCTACATTCTGGACCAATTGTAGCTGAGACGGAGGTGATTGGCCAACCCCAACAAATAAGGAGTTACAATAATCTCATCTGGATTAAATAAAAGCATGAATTCCTTTCTCCGGGTTTTTAAAAGAAAGAAAAAAATTTACTTTGGTTTACAGTCTAAGCTAAAAGAAACATGATTTTGCCACAGAATGTATCTGCCTAATCAATCCTTATAATTAAAAATAAATCCCAGATATTTTACCCAGGGTTTTAGTGAAGCATATAGGCCACCCAGGTTAAATGTAGGGACAGTGAAGGAGGAAGAGTGACTACAAATTATGAGTTTCGTTTTACTCTCAGTGTACTTATTTGCTGGGAGCCAGTCTTTAACATCCAAGAGACAGGCGAGGAAATTCTCACATCAAGCTGTGTTTGGCTTCAGGGGCAGATGAACTTGAGTGTCATCAGCATAGCTGTGGAATGGCAGGAATAGCTATTTAATTTATAGCTATCTAAAATACTATTTAAAATGTATCACTATGTATATCAAGAGCGGTAGGATTTAATTCTACTGTAGTGAATCAGGTTTATAGTTTTTTGTTCTCAGTTTATTTTGCTTCTTTATTTGTTAGTATATGTATATTTTTATACCATGGTCTGTCTGAATACTTGATTGTGATTGGCTGCCAGGTGTTCTATATTTTTCAATATATCAAACATAGTACTTTCTTAGTCAAATCACTCAATGTGTCCTTGTGTGACTTTATGAACCATTGCTCAGTCCATTCAAGCACACCAGAATGCAGTTCACAAACTCGCTCAACCTGAATTGTCCTTGTGTTATTTAGGTTGTATGGTAATTTTTTACACCAACTGACATTTGAAGAGCTCTGCTGGACTAAAACCCAGAGACGTGATTGAAGAAGCAGCTGCCGGTGAAGTTCAAGTCAAGTCAGCTTTATTGTCAAGTGTGCTATATACGCATGGAATACAACACATTTGAAATTACAGTCCTCTCAACCCACAGTGTAGAATAATATACTATAATACCTGTAAAGTGACAACCCATAAAGTGCTAATACAACCCATAAAGTGCTAATAACAACCCATAAAGCGCTAATAGTGCAAAGAAAGGTTTAAGATAGAGTACAGGTGTGAGGTTCAGTCCAAGTTCGTAGCAGCAGGGGGTTTGGGTAGGGAGGGTAGGACTGGGAGGGAGTTGAGTTTCCGGACTGTCCGGTGGAGGAAACTGTCCTTGAGCCTGCTGGTTCTGGCCCGAAGACTCCACAGTCTTCTCCCCGATGGCACCAACCTGAAGTGGCAGTGGGATGGGTGGGATGGGTCACCTGCTATCCTCATGGCTTTGCGGGTGAGGCGGGAGTCATAAATGGCTGACAGGCCAGTGAGGGAGACTCCAATAATCTTCTCAGCTAACTTCACAACTCGCTGTAGGGACTTCCGGCAGGTCGCAGTGCAGGAACCGTACCAGACAGTGATGGAGCTAGTCAGGATGCTTTCAATGGCCCCGCTGTAGAATGAGAGCATGATGGGGGGGTGGAGCTCTTGCCCTTCTCAGTTTTCGGAGGAAGTACAGGCGTTGTTGGGCTTTTATGACGAGGGATGTGGTGTGATGGTTCCATGAGAGGTCTTCGGAGATGTGCACACCCAGGAACTTGGTGCTGCTCACCCTTTCCACTGCAGCACCATCGATGGTTAATGGAGCATGCTGGGTGTGTGCTCTCCTATAGTCCACAATGATCTCCTTCGTCTTCTCCACATTCAGGTGGAGATTGTTGCTCTTGCACCACGCAGCCAGCCTGCTCACCTCGCTCCTGTAGGCTGACTCGTCACTGTTGTTAATGTGACCAACCACCGTCGTGTCGTCTGCAAATTTAATGAAGAGGCTGGAGCTGGAAGTAGGAGTGCAGTCATAAGTCAGCAGGGTGAAGAGGAGGGGGCTCAGCACACATCCTTGGGGGGCTCCGGTGTTCAGCATGATGGTGCTGGATGAGTTGCTGCCGACTCTGACTGACTGTGGTCTTCCTGTCAAAAAGTCCAGCAGCCAGTTACACAGGGAGGTGTTAAGACCCAGTTGGTCCAGCTTATGGATGAGCTGTTGGGGTATGATGGTATTGAATGCCGAGCTGAAGTCGATGAACAGCATTCTAACGTACGAGTTTTTGGTTTCCAGGTGGGTGAGGGCTGAATGGAGGGCAGTGGAGATGGCATCATCAGTGGAGCGATTGGACCGATATGCAAACTGGTAGGGATCCAGAGTGGGGGGAGGGCAGACTTGATGTGTCGCATGACTAGCCGCTCAAAGCACTTCATGAGGATGGGGGTGAGTGCAATCGGGCGGTAGTCGTTGTAGCAGGAGGGTGATGCCTTCTTGGGGACCGGAGTGATGGTGGTGGCTTTGAGGCATGTGGGAACAACAGCCTGGATCAGCGAGATGTTGAAGATGTCGGTGATGACTTCTGTGAGCTCGTCAGCACAGTCTCTCAGGACACAGCCAGGGATGTTGTCAGGTCCTGGGGCTTTCCGTACCTTTATCCCTCTGAGTGAGCGTCTCACGCTGTCAGGGGATAGCGTCAGCACCAGGTCACTGGGTGGAGGGGGAGACTTTTGTGCTGGGGTGCAGTTGTCAGCCTCAAAGCGAGCAAAAAAAAACACACACCACACACCACACAAGCTAACTGAGCTAATGGAGGCTATGAAGTGGTGCAACTTTACTCTACAATTATCTTGTATAATTCCACATTAAAAATAAACAAGAAGCTTCACATTTGCCTTTGCCTGTTTTCATTCATGCAAATATCTTACTCTGAAGAGACTGTGGTCAAGTTTTTAACTTGCTCTTAAACTTACTCCCTTTAAAAGTGTTTACATTATTTTCAACATATTTTTTCACTCCCCAGCTCAGTGTATGATTGAATGTGGCTGATTTAGCACATATATGTTTTTCTTAATTTATAAAACATTAATAAATATATAATATTTATAATTTAATATATAATACATATATAATATTGGGTGAACCAAAATTAGAAAAATAACCCTAAGACTTTGGGGAATAAACATGAGATGAGAAAGGTAATGTCAAGACTGAAAAAAAAAACCGCAGGAAAAATATACTAAAAATCATAACAAATAATAAATACTTTGAATATGCTATTTACAAACTTTTTTATCATTTATGGTCACAAATTGATACATATTATTGCACTGCACATGATTTACGTTTTACAAAAGAGCTTCTCCTTCATGTTGCCTTTTTTTATAATCATAGAAATTAATTTATATATGTATATATTCACATATTCCAATTCAGACATAAAGCTTTTAAATGTATTCACATTTTTGCATACTAAAGTACAAGAATGATCTATTGTTTAACAAAAAAAAATTATTAACTGACCCTTATGCACCATACCCCGATAACCAACAAAGCTGAACTTGCCTCTGGAAAAAAAAATGAACTGAACTGACATGGTTTTCAGAATCAGCGAAGTGTGAACTTCTGTATTTCTAAGCATGCTATAAAATCATTCACCTGATACTTGGCTTAAAAAAAAAAAAAGTCAACTAAATGCACCTCAGATAACATAGATGCTGGGAGATTGTTTCCATGTTTTGACCGTAACAAACATATTACATTAAAAAAAAATCTTACTTTACAATTCAAACCGCCCATTTATGGTATTAAACATCATTATTTTTGGGACATTTTGTTGTATATTGTACAGTGAACAAAGCGGCTGAAAGGAATGAAAGTTGAATGAATCAATTATGGCTGTCACTCTTTTTGTGTCTCTGCGGTGCATGTGAGGTAGTAAAAGGGCATCTGAATGGACCAGTGGGTGCCATGGACAGCCTGTAATCAGGGCGTTTGGTCATTTAGTGTAGGTGGAACTGCGGACCACCTGTTTGTTCTCTAATAGTCTCAAATGACTCCTATTTCAGACATCGGTAATTTTCACTTAGACTTCTGCAATTAGGTTAAGTAGAAATTGAATGTTTTCCAAGATATACAATAAAAGAAGCTCATGAAAGGATTCATGAGGATTTTGTTCTCATGTTTTGAACCACATTGCTTAAAATATGAAGCAGCTAATTAAAGAAAATTGAGAGAATGAAGGGAAACAAAAAAAGACCGAAGATTGAATTCTGAACAGCTATTAAGTACATCAACTCATAAGCACAATGGAAAACACATGCTGAAATTCATATTAAGTGTACACCTGCTTTGCTACTTTGAGTACTATGAGAGCTCTTAGCTCCTTGTTTCTCAAAAAGGTATTTTTTTTTTTATTGAAAGTGCATATTGACAGACACAAAGCAGGAGAGATAATGGCTGACAAAGTTTGCAATCGAGTAAAATAATACTTCAGTAGTGAAATCACTAAAAATCCACTTAAGTAAAAGTAATATGTTATTATTCAAAAATGTACTCACAGTAACTGTTTCTTTCTTTTTTTAACAAGGGAATTATTAAACACAGTAATTAACGCCAAGGCTAATGTGTAAGAACGATTGTAATATAAACATTAACCCTTTTAGGATCAAAACAGCATATCAGGGGATGAAGATACAAGCTTGTCTAAACATCAATTTTATTCCTGTTTATTCGTCATTGTGTTGGCTTGAGAAAGTCAGAATTCTGAGATTAAATTAAGAATACTGAGGGAATAAATCAGAATTCTGAGAAAAAAAGTCAGATCTTCATTTTTATTTTCTACAGTGGCCCTAATCTTCTACCATAAAAACATAAGGGTTATTAAGTTTCATTTATTTTATTATTTTTTCTTTGTTTTATTTTTATTTATTATATTTATAATATGTACTTTTAAGGATTAAAAAGAATCCTAGTTTATGTTAACATTTTTTTCTGTGTGGCTTGGAACGGATTGGACATCTTACATTGAAACAGCATTGAAATGCTAGTCCAGAATGGATTAATTTCCCATTTTGAGGTACCGCTGTAATTGAGTCCACATGTATGGAGTGTGCCATTTAGAATAGAACTAAGGTGCTAGCAAGACTTGCTCAAAACAAACCTTTATTTTGTTGAACAATACTTGTTTTGTTACTCAAGAGTATGTGCTGCTTGTGTATTGCTATACATTTGTTTATTTTCCATGTTAATTCTATGTTTGAGGGTTTTTCTCAGATGTATGAAATATCCATGCGGATTTCAGTTGATTCTGGACCAAGGAAGTGATCTACATTTATACAGAATATAACATGGATTCTATTGGATTCATCATTTCATCTCTTAAGGCGTTATTTCACCTGGACCCAATAACCTCAGCTACTACCACTCCCATAGTGGTTCCACATTTTTTTTTATGTAAAAATGAATCTTTGTTATCTTTGTGGTTTATTTTTTTTTTTATTATTATTAGCGATGGAAAGTTTCACTGATTTTAAAAATTAATTATTTTAAATCTTGTTCACTAAAAATCAGGAATAATTTGAAGAATTAATTTATTTTGTTCCTCCAGGAACACAAATCCTGATCTACCTGCACACATTTAAGACAGAAAACGCCAAATTGAAGATCATACATAAATCTGGGTAAATTAACTTGCCTACATGTGTCTTCTATTCAAAACAAACTTGACAGCTTTCCTTATGCTTTCAAAACATAAGAATAAGGTTGTTTCTTTCCTTAATGTCTATAATGTGACTGCAATAAACGTACAGTGAAGCAAGAACTTAAGCAAGTCACGTGAAAAAATGTCTTCACACGCTGAATGCAGATAGAAAGGAGAGAATCAAAAGATCTAATCTTTTGTATATCATGTTCTTTGATGAACGAGCAACTCAGAAGAGTTTTTCCACATCCAGTTCAGTGTACTTTGGCAAGCATTGTAAATGAAGAGTGATGAATGTTTTAAAGAGTGACTAAGAAGAGTTAACTCTTTACTCCATCCGGTTCAAAGTATGTGGATACTAGAGAGCTGTTATATAAAAGAGTTGATTTGCAAGAACAAATAAACATAGTCATTGGTCTTGTTCTTGCGAGAATGAGCATTGGGAAACTTGTTACTCACAAGTTATTTCAAAGATTTGTTCTTTTATAATGCCACATCACTCTATTGGATTTGGTTATAAAGCAAAAAAAATGTTTTATCCAGAACAAAACAATAGCAGTTAAGGAGATCGACTTGTGAGCAGAAGGTCGTCGCTTCGATCCCCAGATCCACTGAGTTGAAGGTTGGTGTGAGTGTTGAAACACTTGCTCGCCCATCTCTAGCAACCACAGCTGTGGTACCCTTGAGCAAAGCACTTTTTTCCCGATTTCTCTCTGGGCGCCACAGCCATAGCTGCCCAGTTCTCCGGGTGTGTGTTTGTTCACTGCTGTGTGTGTGCACTGGGATGGGTTAAATGTAGAGCACAAATTCCAGGTATGGGTCACTCCATCTGCCCAACTTTTCACTTCACTTTAACTTTAATAGTGAGCGTAGTGGTGGAGTTGGCTGTTAGATCCTCTGCATGTACATTCTGCTATTTTGGCATTGGAAAAGCCACTTTACCCTGTATGGATGTGTGACTGGTGGGGTGTTTTTGGTGGTGGTCAGGAGGCCGAAGGCGTTTGGCAGCCACACTATTTCAGACTATCCCAAGGTAACTGAGGGCTATCAAGGTAGCTTATCACCACCAGTGTGTGAATGTGGAGTTAATGAATAATGCTCTGAACATTGTAAAGTGTATTTGAGTGTCTAGAAAACACTATATAAATTGAAGGTTTTTATTTTTATTGTAATAAATTTCTATAGTCTCTCAGTTTTAAATCCGATTTGATCAATAAGAAATAATGTTACAAAGTTAAACAACATGCATAAACAACACAATAGACATAGTTAAGCAAAAATAAATATGTTCAGGCTTAATCACTCTTTTGTTTAACTTTGTTAAATTAACTGTATTCTTATCAATGTAGCATGTGTAGAATGTGAATAAACTGACCTTCACATCCATGTTGTAACTTGTGAGACTGGGGATGTCATCAACAATGTATCAGTGTGTGGATAATACAGTGACATAATCTATTGCTCAGTTCATGCTTGAATGGCAGCAGTTGTTTGGCAGAGGTGATGAAACCACTGTGAGAGGCTGTGAAGTGCTGTGTTTTATCATGCTTGATTTGCCTGAGTGAACTCAGACAAGGTTTCTTTCCTAAGAGCTTTTGGTCATTTAGTCCATCCAAACGATAGTGGTTGTCCTGGGTCAGTGTCTCCCAAAGCCTAAGGCTTGTAGACATTGTTTTCTCAAGTTGGTGCTTTACTTTTTAGGGTGAAGTGTGTGTGCTTGGGTGTGTTAGCTTATTTTGAGGCTGTTGACATATTTGTGTGGGTTGTGTTTGTGAGTCAACAGCGAATCTTGTCATGCGATGTGGAAGTCGTCTTGACAGGCTATGTGTGAGATAGAGTGCAAGGGTACGCAAAAGAGAGTCCATGATGTCAACAGTAGCATGTATTAGATTTATTGGTGTGTTGCATGCAAGACCTCATGAATTTATGTAATATTTTTTTGTTTTGTTCATTTACATGACTTTCAGTAGGTTGTTCATCAAATAATATAGATTTTTTTGTTGCCTTTTTGTATTAACCAGCCAAAAAAAAATCTGAATTTCCTTTACTTCAAACTGTATCTTGAAGCCGTAATAACTGGCTAACCAGATAAGTTTAGAATTAGCTTGCCTTTAAGATAGAAATGAGTTACCCAATCTTGGGTTTTGTGTACTATGAAAGGATCTAGGATCCCATCAATCTTTGTTACCCTGGTTGCTTAGGCCACACTACTAACTTGCTCCAGAGCAGGTTATGTTTTGGATTAGAGATTGCACGCTTACATTCATTCAATACGTGGTTATAAAAGGAACTTTTTACGTGACGTAACACCAGCATCGGTAACTGTGAGAATAATAAGGAATTTTCATATTATACTCTGTATTCTTGTGTGTGACTAGAGCATCCTGTGTTTTATCTCTGTGACTGATTTACTTGGTTCTTTCTGAAACTGCCACATTCCACCTTCTTATCTTTTCCTGGAATTCTCATGCACACCATATATGGTATGGTTATCGTAAAATGCTCTGGGCGGGGGGGGGGGGGTTGAAACTCTGTCCATGCTTGTGTGTCCTGATCACCCCTCTTTGGGGGTATATAAGCAGCCTGTGCTGCTCATGTTTTGAGCTTTGTCTGAATAAACTGACATATAACAACGACACGTTTGAGTTACGCCCTTACTGTACCGCAGATGTGTTTTACGACTAACCTGCTCCAGACTTTAATTTTCATCTGCTGCTGTGATCATCTTCTGTTAGTGTTATATCTCCCCCCCCCCCAAAAAAAAACAATGATATAGACCTTTTAAATGTAAACATACATTTCGAGATTGAAGCATTTAATTTATTTTGTAACACAACCATAAACATTTTCAAGGATTCTTTATTGTCATACCAACCCACTTCCATGTGATGATAGGAAATTTTATATATATATATATATATATATATATATATATATATATATATATATATATATATATATATATATATATATATATATATATATATATATATATATATATATATATATATATACACACACACACATGCTGGGATATAAATATGTATGTACGACAGTATAAATAAGAGCGGTCAGAGATATATATTGAGGTATAGAGATTATATTACACATTTGTACATTGCATTTATGGGATTATACATCATTTGCACCATAGAGTATTTATATGTATAAATATATATATAATATATATATATATATATATATATATATATATATATATATATCTATATATATATATATATATATATATCTATATATATATATATATATATATATATATCTATATATATATATATATATATTAATATATGTATATATATATATATAGCAAAAATATACAGAGATGTATGTGTATTGCACTTGGGGAAGGTATAAAGTTGCCATTAATTTTTTTTTCCTTTTTAGCATCCTTGTGTATGAGGGGAGAGGACCTACAGAGCACGACTACAGTTCAGCAGTCTTCATGTTAACAGTACATGAAGAAGTAAAATATATTTGAATTAACACGCCCCAAAAAATGCTGTCCATTTGAATTTGAAATTTTTTAAATGTGGTTCTGATTTTAAGTAAAATTTATGTTAAAAAATCATCAATTTATTTAACATTAAGCCTACTAATAGAATAAATACATTTTATTGTAGTACAAACTTTTTTACTGAAAAAAAATCTGCTGTTTTTGAAGGACCAGAGGTGAGGAAGGAGGGGAAGCACATTTTTGAAAACCAGGTACACAAAGCATTAACTCATATATTAGAAATCGGAAGTAACATACAATAAAAACACATTTTGATATAAGGAATCTTTTAAAAGCAGTAGAACTTCAAGGCTTATCATTAGTCCAGTTACTATTTATACAGTATAAATAAAGCGGGGACCTTGTAAATTCCATCCCACTTTTGAAAATTAATTTTAAAATACTAATTTTCCTTGTTGTACTAAAACAAATAGTAGACTTCTTATTTATGGATTTTTTTGTTTCTGGCAAATATGGTGAACACTCAAATTTGTAACACAGGCGAAACAACAAACAATAATGAACGTTCAAACTTAGAAATCATCTTTAAAATATAATATGATACTATAATTTCACCTACTACATTTCATTGTTGTCCCAAAAGAAGCTTTTAAAAAGTGCAATGCTCTAGCATCAAGACCATTTTTCTTTCATACATATTGCATACCAGCCTTTTGAATCTTTTGTGCATCATTGATACCCAGGAATACATCTTTCTCTGTGAATGAAAACATGCACATGTCTGTCTTAGAAAAGCTGGATGCATATATTCACATGTAAGTGTGTATCCACCATGTGTGTCTAATGCACTAAAGTAAAAGCTGTGCTGGGCAGATTGCATTTGTCCTTGCGTGCAGTCCACTATGGTCCCTGCTGGCGGCCCCTGTGCGTGACAGATTCACTCCTCAGGTATCTGCTTGCTCTCGGCCCTCCTGTAGAGAGGTTAAGTACCTAAGCTCATCACTTTGGCACCTGACAGACAGACCCATGTCCATTTGTTATCCAAAAAGCTCCAAGCTTGACTAGATAAACACAAAAGGGTCTGCCTTGAACTATGCATTAGCAATCATTTGACAATAAAACAAAAACTATTTTTGGCCACCTTTGTTAAGGCATATTCACCAACTTGATATCACATTTAAACATGTTGTTTTGTAAAAAAGATAATAAAAAATTACCAATAAAAAAAAAAACATTCCAGCTCTCAGCATGGATTTATATTACAAGAAAATAGAAAGTAATTACTGCACTGACATTCATAATTAGGACTGTTTGTGTTTTTAGCATGCCAGTATATTGAATCAAAAGCGTGCTATCCGATGATTGGCAAACAATAGTTAACACAGTCATTGTGTCTAAATGGGACATGCTCTTACATCGAACATGAAAAAAAAACAACAACTGTCAATTAGGTTTTAACTGTTAACTTGCTAAAGTATTGAAAAAAATGCAACACGTTTTTTATTACATTATACTTTTACACAAGTAGATGTATACATTATATGCATTTTATGTTATTTCTTCTAAGATTATCTACACCCTTCTCTGATCCTCAATGTTATATAATGCTGAAAGTTTTTGGTATGTAACTGTGTGTAACATTTGTTTTATGTGTATGGGGTAGTGAGTAAGTTGGGGTTAATGGATTGTATTGGTTTGGCTAAATCATGTACTTATCTTGGATTTCTCTATTCTGTCTGCTTCTAGTATGGTGATGTTTAAAAATCCCACTAAATAAAGTATAAAAAAGAATAACAATAACAGTGAGGGGCAATTTATATGCTGATACCATTTTTTCATTGATTCGTTATTACTGTATAACCAGGTGACACAAATGCAGAAAGCTTTTTTTTGTTGTTGTTGTTGTTTAATACACATTTATATTTTCCACAGAAACAAATAATTTTTCATAAACACATGTGTCATGTGACCTCCTAGGTGACACTTTTTTTAGCATACACTTTTATCCAAAGTGACTAATACTAGAGGGGAGACAATATGCAAATTGATACAAAGTCAACAATAAAAATTGTCTCAGCTGATCTCCCAAACATAGAAGGAAAGAATAACTAAAGGTAAAAACAAGAAGAGAGTGTAAGTGCTAGTTTTTAGTTGCTTTTTAAAAGTTATTAGTATTGTTGCTTGTTCCTTCATCCAGGAAATGTTCAGCATACTCTTTGCCTCCTCTTCTAACAGTATCGATCATAAGGTATGTTAAGGCTCTTTTAGTTTGGTCGTTGAAACTTAAAAGATTAATACTTAAATGCGATTTTAAAAAGTTATTTAAGTATAAAATCTAATCTAAATTAAGCTTTATGGCGGTGCTAATTTCAAGCATGCATTCATCTTTTGCTCATTAAGATAGGGTTCTGTTAGTGTTAAAATCTGTTCACAATGGTAAAAAAAAACGGTGCAAGGCAGTACATCACAGACAGAAATTTCATTTTTGCTTGAGTGTTTATTCCCTTTCTCTTAAATGAAGACATTCATTAGCTAAATGGAGGTTATGAGGGAGGTTGGTGTACTACTGTGGATAATTTAGCTTGTCATTACTTTCAGAAAGAACAAGGTTAAGGCTTTGTCTTTCTGGAATGTCTCTGTGTGTGGCATGAGCCTAATAACCTGTAAATATGCAGCCTGCACACTTTTATTTTTAACCAGAAACAGCATTTGAAACGCCATACACGAGTGACATTCATTATTCATGTGGCTTATAAATTAATAATGTAGTTAAAAACAAAAAAGATCAACTGATTCAGTGTGAAAAAAAACCGGGCAAGGGCTAAATAATATTATTTCTATCTTAAAGGCAAATTTATTAATATTGTGGACCCCTTTTAAGCACCTCTAAATATCCTCTCAGCACCCCTTAAAATTAGATATTTAATAGTTGCAACTGAACTAATTCGTGTTAAAAAGTGCATTTGGAGATTACATTTACAGGGGTTTTCCTTTAAAATATACATATTTCTTTTCCAAGTACAATACAAACCTCCCCAACACATGAATATCCACAAAGAAACAAAGCACGAAAAATGTAGATCAAGTTGTTATTTAATTTAACCAACAAATAAACAGATTACCGGAAACTAAACATGCATGCATTAATTAAAAGTTTTATTTAAGAGGGTAATTGCATATGTAGGTTTTTTTTTTTTTTTCAAAACTTTTAACCTATGATCAAATTAAAGTAAACATTGAACTTGCTGATTATTATATTTTGGGGGGGTCATGCCATAAGACCTATCTGAAGACTGAAAAAAACAAGGACATTTATTTTCTTACTCATTCGATAAATTGTCATTAATAGTCAAGGTGTCTAGATTTGATGCATACAAAGCTACAATTAGCTTTTACTAGTTGTTATTGACACTAGGTCATGATAGAATTTGGAATATATTTTATAAGTAGTTAATGAGTTCGAAGACACTTTGACCTTTAACCCAAAAGAACAGTGAAACAAAGGCATTAATCTTTGACATTGCATCTTGGATATTGCTTATTTAACCCTGTCATAGTTTCATGAGTTGCTGAGCACCTCTAAGCTCTTATCCTTAAATCACTCCTGAGGAGTAACTTTACTTAACTTTACAACTATACTTCTAGTTTAGTACAATCTAGAAGTTTGAGGACTATTAAGCACGAGAAGCATTATTTGCTGCAGAGGATAGTGAGTATCTGGTGAGTATGATATGTTTATCTACAGATGATATTGTTATTAATTGCTAGTTACCATGCTTTATTAATAACAGTGTTCACGATTGACAAAACAAGTTCCTCTCTCTTTAATCTTGTTATATTTTGTTTGCGTTTGGACATTGTATGTAAATGGGACTGTTGCTCTACTAATAAACAGATTTAACCAGATATGTGCCTATGGAAGGCAATAGATTAAAAAGCACCACCTGCCACTTTTGGCACTCAATTTGTGAACTCTCATTTTCTTTAAAAAGATCTGTTTGTGGTGCCCTCCTGCTCTTTTAATCATCTCTGGATGGTAAGTGTGGAAATGACATATCTTTGTTTCTCTTTGTGGAGAATATGTGCAGTGCTCTAGAGAGTTCCCCCACCGTTCATTTACATGAATCCCAAATTTTCAGTTCCTTGCATGCTGTTTGATGTGCGGGTTGTAAAATTGCCTCCCAAATGTCCTTGTTAGAGAGAAGGAGTGATAGCGGAGGTTTCAGAAAGCAAATGCAGAATTGACAGAAAAAGAAACAGGTTGTGGAGAACTGCATAACGAGAATTGAGATTCTCAGTAATGTGGCAAATCACGCTGTTAGAATGATCTTAAAAAAAACAGCTTGAGGTGTTTTGTGATGTATAGGCATCCTCCCAAATGAGCCAACTGTCTTTGAATTATTAAACAGTGTTGATGGGAACAACCGGAAAAGAGTGGGTATATTATTTTGAAGTTATGAATGTTCTTCAAATTATACACTTATGATACGGAATACATAGGAAGATTACATTACAAATTATAATTTATTTGGTTTCCACCTGCTTTATTGTATTGTTCACTAAAATATGCAAAATGTACTAAACAAACTATTCAAAAAAGTTTTCTATTTTCAAATTATGTATACTTATATATAATCATACAGTTGAGAACTTAAGGAACTAAGTTGTTTAAAAGTGAGAAGACACTGTTTAACAAAACCCAAAGAAGAGCACTCTCTTCTCTTCATTATTGATATTATAGTCCTTAAACAGTTCAAGATGTTTCCGAGGTGTGTGTGTGTGTGTGTGTGTGTGTGTGCGTGCGTGCGTGTGTGTGTGCGTGCGTGCGTGTGGTGGTTGCATTTAAAATAAGTAATGTTACTCAACAAACATTAATTCTCACTGCATTAAATGTTCAAATCAGCATTTTCACAATAAATACACTTTAATCAGACATGTGTACATTCAACACACTTGCAAGGAAAAAAGCATTGAGCTGTGAGCACTCACCCATGACTCTGGTCTTCTTTCTCTCCCTCACTGAAATGATCTTAACAAACTTACAAAAAATAATTATGTTTATGATATCACTACAGGGAATGCTATGCAATAGAATTGCACATGATGACAGGACTAGTAGGACAGTAATCTCTCTATGGTTCTCACATTTTTATGAGTTCTCTCGAGCACTCTTCAATGTGCAATAAGACATTTCTGATAAAGTATTTCACAACGCATCCCCACACCATCACATCTCTACCTTGCGCTTGCTAAGACCATTACATTTTCTGCATAGCCTAAAGAAATGGCAATTATCGCTGTTGTTTTGTACACTGATGATAAATCTGGAAACTCACATAAACTCATCCGTATCAATAATATAGACCAGGTCCATTGTAAGAAACATTTTTTAGTGGGACAGCTGGACCTGCCAAACATGCCTAAAATGCTTTCAGATGTAAGTTTATTGAAATGGGATCGCTCAAGCCAAAGGCTTTTAAATACCTGATGCAGGACAGAGAACAGCCTCTCTTTGTCTCCAGGACCTTTTAAGCATGTCCAGGTTTTTTAATTCAAAGTTTGAGCCAAATGGACTGGTCAAGAACAGTATTGAACAAAAGGACTGTTAATATCCAGCTTTCAAAAAAAAAAAAAAAAAAAAAAAAACATTTGAGTGAATCCCGAAAACTTATTATCTAGATTTGCAGTGATTAGCCAGCCACAGAGTATTATATAACAGCACATGGGGAAAATATATAGTTTTCCCAGTGTTGAACTTTGCATCAAATTTTGGTGAATATATTTGAACAATATAATTAATAATAAATATACAACTAAGTGTAGTTCCGTCGACGCAATTTCGGGAGGAGTGATCATGTAATTATGTAACTTCAATAGTTCTTTCCATTCCTAAGTTAGAGACAGCAAAGATGCCTAACAAACGCACCTTTCCTATTGGAGCTGTGTTTCTCCCAGTGTCAGGAGGAGCCGACCTCCAGGCTCCCTTCGATAACAGGCCCGGTATATGCATCTCATTGACAGCTCTCTTTTCACCTGGGCTGACTCTGCGGCAGCCTTCTCCCCAGACTCTTCCTACAGTTCAACTCACTTACATTAAACCACTCGCTACATTCCTCCAGCTTAGCACTGGACCGAGAACTGCCCCCATTCAAGCGTTAAGCGTTTTTTTTTGCAACCAGCGTGTAAAAAGTTTGGTTCCAGCTTGGATCAAGAAAATAAAACTCTCTCTCTCTCTTCTATCCCCTCGGCCAGCGTGTCTGGCCAGGTTTTGCAATCACCTGGCATGGGTGCCATACACTTCCTTGTATGCAAGCCTGGTTCTAGCTTGGGTCAAAGAAAACAATCCACTCTCTTTTCTATCCCCTTGCCCAGCGTGTCCAATCCTGTAGAACCTCCCTTTCGCTTCAAGAGACAACCCTAATGCATAGAGCCCTCCTATCAAGGCCAACCCTCCATAAACCACTTCATCCTCCAGAGCGCAAACTTTGGCGGTTCTAAACTCAAGCTGTTTGGGGGTCATGGACAGCTCGCCCAGTATGCTTTCCCCATTCTCACCAATTCTTGCTTTGTGTTTCTGGGCTAATGCTATGTAAGCAAACCTGTGAATGCGAATTCTTAAGATAGTAAAAATTTAAGGTTTCTGCTTTATCTGCCAGGTCCCTTTGTGGCCAGTGATCCATATGTGCATGCAAACATTCAGATTTCCCTGTTTCTACTGTCAAGTTTGAATAAGAATACATAATTTGAAAAGATTTGAGCTTTCTTATAAAGTCACCTGCTCTCTATTATAGCATTCTACAGGAGCCATATTGAGCATGTAGGCTTTGGAGATTTATCTGCATTGTGATCGTGTCTGCATTGTGAGCTTATTTGAAGGAGAAAATAAAAGATAGGTGTGTTGTGACTGTAAGGTTCAATCTGATGCACCCGTTATGTGGACTCGTGTGTGTTGTGCTAACATGTTTAGATCTGTGTTAGAGCACTTTGTTTGTATGTAATTTGACAGCTCCTTTCTCGCAAGTAAAAAGCCCACCACCCTGCCTTTTTCGTGTCCCTTGAGATAGCACTTCTCTGACAGTCAATATAATGCAATTTGCTAAGTGTATTAGATGTGTGCATTTAATTTTCCTCACACTTTATAGGGCTATTTAACCGTCTGCACCTTTTAAAACATTTTTTATTTATATCTGCAATATCTAAATGAATTCCTTGGGGAGTCGGTTTGGACCCCAGACGCTCTAGCAACAAACTCATTCAAAATTCAGACTTGTCTATGCTTTTTCATTAATTAGTTATGTGCATTGTATTTGAACGTGATAATAGTTTATTGTATGTCTCAGTCTTTTGACACCTTTACATTATATTGAAATCCATTTGGTTTGATGTAAATGGAAGAATTGCTCTCTTGTTCTGAATTCTCTCTAGAAATGATGTTTTATCTAAAGGACTCTGTTTAACATCTGTATCTTCATTTTATGTGTAACACTCTTGACAATATGACAGTAGCCTAAAATTATTTTTTTTGTTTGTTTTACATACACCACAAGATATATATATATATATATATATATATATATATATATATATATATATATATATATATATATATATATATATATATATATATATATATATATATATATATATATATAGTTTATAGGTAAGTTTAAAGGAGCATCACATGCTTGAAACTTATAATGTTACTGATCCACAATTTTTAAAGGGTTCCAATAATTTTGTCCAGGCCATATTTGCAGTTTTGAGTGACAGTATGTCAAATTTGTTTATTTACTGCTTTTTTTTGTTTTGCTCCAATACACACACAGGGAATAAACATGTATATAGCAAAACATGTGCTAATGAAATGCTTTTTCTGTGAGAAATTTTCTGAATATATTTCTGGGGTGCCAACAATTTTGGCCATGACTGTATATCAGTGCTGTCAAAATTAACACATTAACACATGCAATTCATTAGAAATGCATAGCGCGTAAAAAAAAATTACACAATTAACGCATTTTCAGTTTTTCCTGTTTCCTGTTGTTCAGAGTAGTGACAAAAACTTTTAAAAGGGGGGGCACAAGGCTCGGTCAAAGGGCGCACCTTTGACCTGGGGAAACATGATTTTAATTTAATTTTTTATTTTTCTAGAATAAAGTGCAATTCCACTCCACTACATTAGGGGATAGTGACGCTCTCATTGAGTATGAAGTGTTGACACGAAGTGAGGAAGACATAAGATAAAAAGACAAATGAAAAACTCCCGAAAGATAAGACGAGGAAAAATGACGCAAATGTAGCGCTTGCCTTCACTGTGACTAGAAGAGACGAGGAGAGACAGGTGTCCTTACAGAGTCTAAAAATGTTGGCAGCTGACAGCATGAAGCCAAATAAATTAAGGCATCACTTAAAGACATTATACCCCAATCATGCTGAAAAGCCGCTTGAGTTTTTTTAAGAGAAAAGTATTGCCAGCAATATAATGGTCAGTGAAAAAATGTTTATAGTTTTATTAAGGATTTAATGTTTTTTTTTTACATTTCAGATGCTCCTTGAATCTTTTCTGCTACAGTTAATAAAGCTATTCTTTGTTTTAAGTTGGTCCATATTTCTTTCTTTTTTCTCTTATACGTTAATAAGGATACTGTGCTATGCAGAGGTGTACTTAAAACAAATTTAAAGACAAATAATACTATTTATAGTTGAGATGTTTTTTTTCTTTCTAGGGGGCGATAGAAAAAAAATGAGAAACACTGATGTAATGTAAGCAAAATACATTTTCTCCTGCTCAGTGGTATTGCCAGAAATTATAGGGTCAACAGAGGATGATCAGCATATAGTTAAATTCAAACATGATTTTACATCAGGCTATCTAAAAAGAAGGACAGCAATGACACATTGTCATTGCAATTCATTTTGAAAAATTGTGTGATTAATTAATGGCTCTCTATCAAAAGAGATCTGCCATTAATTATGTAGAATAAAAAAAATGCTATAAACTTAAAAATATATGTTTTTCTTTAAGCCTTTCATAACATTTCATGTTATGCTTCCAGAGGGAATACAAGAGTTTCCTGTTTGCTGAATCTATTGCTCTTCTTCAACTCTGTCAGACGCTATTTTCATTCCACGTCTCTTTAGTGAAGAACATTTTTTTCCATTCCTTTTATTTAATGACAAAAAAGATGAATGCTGGTGATGTTATTAACGTATAAGCATGCAATAGAACATTAGCTTCCATTAGCCTCTGAGACTTTCCTCCATTATCTGGCAACATGCTGGGCACCTGCTGTGGTGGAAACTCAGAATGGGCACTCGCGGTCTATGCCAGGCCTATGTTTCTTATTGCAGCAGGGGTTTTTGTATTTCTTGTATTTCGGCCTATGGTCCGATTTGACCCTACAACCAGCCAAGCATGAGAGCGAAGACAATGAACAATTCATCAATATTCAGAGAGAGAGAGAGAAAGAGAGAAAGCATGAACCAGAAAAAAGAGAGAGAGAGAGGTCATTAAAAATGCATAGGCTCATTTCTGGTCTGATGTGTTCTCACATCAGTAAAGCACTTTTTAAGATTTGTCTCCAGTCATACCAAACAGTGCCCATTTGGCCCTTAGATTGTACATTAAGTTATAAGTCATTAATACTTAATGTCTTTGTTATTTCAGCTATACTATTTTTGTTGAGGCAGATATGGCCTTCAGATCAGTTTGGGTAATACCTTATTTTTTATTTATGTAATTATTATTTTTTTGTGGTGATGTTTAGCCACCATTTTTTTTGCCAAAGCACATACATCTATAGCATGTGTTTACAGTGGACTTTTATCACTCAAACGTGATGGCTGAAGGAGAGCGAGCGCATCAGGAAGGATTTCGGTGTAAGGGCTGTTCTAGGCAACAACAGGTTAGTTAGACACAAGCTAGGGACTGGTTAAATTGGTCACCTGAGTATATAATAATAAATTCACCCTAAACACTCTATATAGTGCCAGGTTATCTTTCGGTATATAGCAGAGATGCCATGCCACTGTCAAGTAACATTGTTAAATGTTCGATGGGCAACATGATGATGAGGGAACTAGAACCAGACTGCTTAGCCTTATCCATAACGCAAGGCAGCTGCCTTGGCGATATAAGCATTTCTCTGTGCTCTGTGTTCTCCCCTCTTTATGTTCTGTGTTGCGGGAGTGTCTGTCCATCTGATTGGCTGAACGGGCTGTCACACACTCAGCGCAAATTATTTGGGCCGATGCGCAAAATAGTTGCAGAATTGAAAAATCGTGCCGTAATGGGCAAAAAAATCACACAAAGCTTGTACGGCTTAACAGATGATTGACGTGGTGTGCTGGTTCTATTGGTTAATGATACGTAGAGATTGGTAGAACTCTGGTGAAATTTTTGATAATCAGTTTCTAGTGATCTCATTTGATGATACAGGTAGATCTCTGACAGATTAGTTAGTCTGTGTTTCCGAAACCTACAAAATCCTTGTCACGATCACGTAGTCAAATTTAACCTAAGAAACTTGAGCTTGGCCACATCAAATATGTTTTCACACTGCTGTGAGAAATGTAATCTTAATTTGTTGTTCTTTCTTGATTTATAACATTGGGACTCACCACATGAAAACATCCCTAATGCTTCTTAATAAGGTTTCTTCATCTAGATCTCAATGCATTGGATAACATCAGAGAGCCAGTTGGTGGCAGGAAAATCTTTTAGGAATCGTACCTGCACCAAGTCAATGTTTAGGTTGAATTATCTCCCACAAACCACTGGGTGTTAATTAAAATTACTCTTTTTTTTATCTCTCAATGTCAGCAGTTTCTGTTAGCATAAGAGAAGTAATTAATATTAATATCAACGTTAAGATATTTGAGGACCTACTGCTTTACTAAGGAGCAACCTGCCCATGCACAATAGGAAGTGACCAAGTTCTCATTCACTTCAATGTTAAAACACTGGAGCTGAAAAAAACATGTTTACACACCTGGTGCTGCAATGTTTTTTTATTCAGATCGCTAGTTTCAACCCCCATGAACCCTCAGTACATTTTTTACACATTTAATATTTAAACCTTCAGCCAATGAGATGTTCTTCGCTAGGCCCATGCCCCACCTCTCTGGAATCAATTTTGGTTAGAGGGAATTGATGCATTTCCATAAAGTTGATGGCTGGCTACACCCATTTTTAGCCTTCTCTATCTTTCATGCGACACATCACACATGCTATGTCCATATTATATACAGTCAATGGACTTTACCTTTACCTAGTGTTGGACCATGTTGGATTGACCTTAATATCTAAATTTAAAAGGTCTTTGACTGTCCTGATAGTGAGGCTTTATACAACACTGCCTCAAGATTTCATGCTCATGTCTTTCATGCTCTCCATGCAATGCTGTAGGTCTATAAACCCAAGACTTTGAAGTATCTTCATGAACCACAACTTAGGCAAAATTTAGGGGCTAAATTCAGCTATTCCTCATGTTTGCATTGGTTTTTCTCTCTTTCTCCCAAAATATAAATAGTATTCCCTCAACAAAACCATAATGCATTTGTAAATGCCAATTTAGTGCAATTAAATTAGAATATCCAACAATGGGATGTTGGATTTTTAAAGTAACACATTGCAATAGTTTCACATCATTACTAAAAATACAGTAGATAGCTGCCATACAGTGTACTGCTTTTTTCCATAAGGCTGTTCAACCAGTCATGGTCAAGGATGACTTTTGTTTGAGTTGTCGATAAACAGGGTGAATGCTGCAGTAGTCATGCATCACCATACATGATGCTCGGAAATGACATGTTGAAAAATGGCATCATATTTAAGAATAGCCTTCCCTTCACTCGACTCCTGCTCCAGGCTAGAGCTGCGAAGGAGACTGCATATCGGCTGTCAGCTCTCATCTCCTCTACAAATCAGCCTCTCTTTCCCTCTCTCTCTTTCTCAGCGAGTTTCCTGCATCAGCTGTCAGTCTGGTGTCAGTTCCATGAGAAATGTCTCCAATTCCTTCAGTTAATATGATAAATAAAAATGGAAAATGCTGATGTAACGGTTTGTTGAAATGAAACGTCAACAAGCAACACAGAGATGGGTGGAATTCATAAAATGAAATCGGGAAGCAAAGCCCAGAACCATCACTTATGTACAAAATGCAGCTGATGTGTGATTTATATAACACAAGAATTGAAATTTTTGTATTAACGTCCATATCTGATTAAACTAGAGGCTTATTGAAGGAAAGCCTTTCATGGCCGGGAATAAAATTTCAAAAGTGTTACATCTCAAAAGCACAATCAAACCTGTATTGATTTCAGTTGGACAACCTCTTCTTACAGTAGTGTTTATTTTTGTGAAATAATTACTCTTTGTAACCTATATATGTACTTATAACATGAACATTAAAAATGTTTTGGTAATGTTAATCATTAGTAATAATAGTCACTCAAGCTAGTATAAAGCTGAAGATATGATTTGTTGCTTCATATGTATCAGTCCTCGACCCTTACATAAAAACAACAGTACAGTAAAAAATAAAATGTTTGGTGAACACAAAAAAGTAAGGACACATATTGCATTAAGATTTTTGCATTGACTCAACAAATGTTTAAAAAAAAGCATTTTAAGTAAACACCTCAGATGAGCTAACCTAACCCCGTGTCGTTGCCACTGTCATAATTATCTTATTTTGCGGATGAATATAATTAAGTGACAGTAACAGAAAAAAATGTTGAGCCAATTTGTTTTGTTGTTTTAACTGGATGCATACAATTAAATTGAAAAAAAAAAACTTTTTTACTCACCATAATACCAAGGGTCGCAAGTACCAGCTCACAGTTATCTTCAATGGAATAAATACATCAATTTTTACGTTCTGTAAAATATGAAATTTTAGTTGTTTTTTTTCTACAATTAGACAAAATGGAAAACTTTTTATTTACAGTCTTGAATGAATCATTGGATGCTAATATCATAGTATCAAGAATTTTTAAATCACTTGTCATTTAGGTTTCTAACAGTTTGGTTTGAACTGCCTGGTATCCAAATCAATATAATTTTAACATAATTAAATCAGCACAAGACAAGGACACACAAGAGCACACTAAAACAAGAGCACAATTCACCAGCGCAACATATCTTCTAAGAACCGATTTCAACACACCTAACAAGAATTTTTAATAACAGTGTTGCCATCACCTAGCTCTCATCCAATCAAAACTGTGGCTCAAAAAAGTGGCTCAACAGGTGGCCATAGTATCTCTCTTCTTTAGTTAGGAAACCAAAGTTTCTGCACATCATGCTGGACTCTTTCTGTTTGAGATTGGGTAGTTTGTGGTTCATTGGAACTGTAACTCAGTTCTACCTCATTAACTCTCTGCCTTCCACAATTTACATCACCCTTACTGGAGATGTTTTTTTTTTTCAGTTAGTCTGGAATATTTTATTCAAATATATAAAAGATTATTAACACCATACACATATTCACCAGATGCATGCAGCATTGCTATATGCATCTATATTTTAAATATTTGATCCATACTGAAAATACAACATACTGTTTTTAAGTGAAGATAATAAATACATATAATTAAATAAAATGTGTCTTTTAATCAGGGAATGACACGCATTACTAATATTTATTTTGAACAGAGTCATGATTCTTAACATTATTCATGAAGCACAGCAGTCCATTTGGGATTAATGAAATAAATAATAGGCAAACAAGACAACATAATACACAAATAAGACAACATAATACATCTACAAACCATAATCTGAAAACCAATATTGTTCATTTTATAAGACCTGATTGTGTATTGAGAGACTGAAAGCACATTAAAGAATTAAACATTAGTGTTTGCGAATGAGTGTGTGAAACTAAGCTGAATATGAATTTGGAGATGAAAACTTTCTCTGAATGTCAGTGTCAGATGGTGTTCTAAGGTGTTATATTTTGAAGTTTTTAGTCAGATGCTAATAACGGGCCTAGAGATGTTATCTGTTGTCAAGAAATGGTAACGGCTCTTCTCGGCAGAAGGTGGTGAGCCACTCTCTGAGTACAAAACGTCTGCTGAATTTATCGGTTTCCCTTCGGCAGAGGTTAGAGACGATAATTTGGGTTGTGGGTGACCAGTGGCGAGCGTTGCAGACCAGTTTACTGTAATCCGCTTTTAGCACCTATGACTGACGACGTGAGATATCATTAGAGTCGATGTTGGGAGCTCTGGGTGTGAGTACGGGTATGTTTTCTCCCAAAATGAGAAAGTGGGGCCGTGATGGTCCAGTGCTGGCATGCAATTTACTGCAGCAACATATGTCCTTCTGGGCACAAACGATGAAGTAAGTTTAGAATTGTTATGAGTGGAGATTGTATTTTTAATTAAACAGGAGTTAAACATTTTAGCTGCACTAAACTATTGACTACACTAATAGTGTTGTTTAATGGCACTCATTCAAAAAGTTGGTTACGAAGCCAAATTAGCTAGGTGTTTAACTAGGTTGTAGGTTTAGGAAAACAAGTTATTTGTTTATAAAAATCGTAATATTGATTATTTGATTTGAAGATTAAAATGTGTTGACATTTTTTTTCAGACTATTTTTTTAGTCAAGCTTTCTATGGATTGATCAGCCTTGAACAGGACAGTCAGTCACAAAGAAAGCTGAAACCGAAGCTAAACATGTTTATCAGTTTAGCCTTCTATGAATAAATCAGCCTTGAAACGTGACCATCAGTCACAAGGAAAGCTGAAGCGAAAGAGCCAAATTTGTGTATAGGTTATAGTAATGAGAAAAGTATTTTGTCTAATTAATAAGTTGAACACAATGGGTTGCACTCCTCAAAACAAAACTTGGTTGTTATTATTTGTGTTACTATTTGAATGTTTTTTTATTGTTTTGTTTTTAGTGCTGTCTAACTGTTGTTAACTGTCTAACTTTTTCAAATTGTATTCGCTACTATTGGATAATGAAACTTGTGTCTCCTATTTATCTATTTAAACGTAATTGGCAAAATTAATAAGAATCTGTGTGCTGACATTCCTTGTTAAACTGTCATTCCTAAACAAAAGATGCATGAAAATATTTTTATGTAATTTATTTAAGGCTGGAAAGAATTGTTTAAATGACAAGGCAGGGTCATTTTTTAGAGAACCACTTTTCATACAATTCACAATTCAATTCATAATGAAATCTTTTCTGTCAAATGTTATCTTAAAGGGGTGTTTTTTTTTCCATTTTAACATGTACTTTTCATTCAGGTACAATTAAGTAAATTCATAAATAAATTAAATAAATATTTACATACACAAACTTCATGCTCTTAAAACAAAACACATTATAACTAGTTGTCTCATCTAAAGCCCAGGCATTTTGACCATATTCATTATAATCTTTTTTTCCATGAATGTCCAATTACTAATCATAGATTTTAAATGTTTATTTTTTTACTGTATATGTTCCCTTATATTTAACTATCTAACAATACTTAGCAAACTAGTATAAAAGTGGCAAAAAATTATTAAGCACATTAATATTAAATTAATCCCATGGACCCATGGACCAACAAACACCAGATACACGATGGAGATTCTGTAAGAAGCTCCCCTTGAGAGAAAAGGAAGAAAACTGCAAACACATATCAAGCGGGGGAACAAGAGCTCTTTTAGAACTGAGTGAGAAGTGCTGAGTTCAATGTTTGGCTAATAGAGTTGATTAAATGTAAAGATACCCATGACTGATGGCTGTATATTTCAATAATGTGGAACTTGCTTTTTCCAGCCTCTTGAAAAAAAGTGTTTCCAACAATAGCAGGTAAAACACACAAATGAACAAAATTATTCCAAGTCAATCACTGACTGTGGAACCCAACTCCTTGAGAAAGGCTGGACTCTTTACTACTCAAGATTTGCCCATGGGGAGAGACTCTGAGCTGGGGTGGCACTGTTAGTTGTTCCACAGCTCAGCAGCCACGTGTTGAAATTTCCCCTCAAGAGTGGAACGCAAGCCTCTACCAGCACTGTTTACAACAGAGATGGGAGGCTGCTGATGTCAACTGAGGATGTTGTCGGGTGGTGGAAGGAATACTTTGAGGATCTTCTCATCCCTGATGATATGCGTTTCAGTGTGGAACCTAAGATCCCCCGGGGAAAGCCTATTCCAGGGTTCTGGAGAGGAGAATCCAACAGATATTCAAATCTTGGATTCAAAAGGAACAATGCAGCTTTTGTCCTTGTAGTTCAACATTGGATCCGCTCAAACAGACCACATGTGTTTTGTGGAATTAGAGAAGGCTTTTGACCGTGTCCCTCATGAGGTCCTGCGAGGGTTCTTTGTGAATATAACTCTGCTAAATTAGGAGCATGTTTGTTGGCAGTAAGTCAGACTTTTCCTGGTGCATGTTGGACTCTGGCAAGGCTGTCCTGTGTTAACAATTCTGTTCATTATTTTTATGTACACAATTTCGAGACTGAGCCAGGCGGGACAAGCGACATGGATGAGGATCAGCACCTCCAAATCCAAGGCTATGGTTCTCAACTGGAAAAGGATAGTTTGCTCAGTCCAGGTTGGAGGAGAGATCTTGCCTCAAATGGAAGGGTTCAAGTATCTTGGGGTTTTATTCATGAGTGAGGTAAGAATGGAGTGTGAGATTGACAGGTGGATCAGGGCAGCGGCTGCAGTAATGAGAGATTATGTCTCCAGATTGGTCTGGGAACTCCTCTGTATGCTTCCATTAGATCTGGAGGAAGTGTCCTTGGTGAGCGAGGTCTGGGCATCTTTGCTTAGACTGCTGCCCCAGCGACCCAAACTAATTGAAATGTGTTTAAAATTCCAAAAATATTAGATAGAATTCTGTTCTTGGTTCTATTTGAACTTTGTGCTATAACATGCAATTCATTCTGCTAAATCAATTTAGCTGTTGCTTTAGAAACAATTCTCTCTGATTGAGCAAATTAAAAAACGCTGCGAATTGGTCTTAAATAATGCCTCCATCAACTGCTATAGCAAAGGCAAAAAACATAACTGACTGTAAATGAACTGGAAAGCTGTCAACAAGAAATTTGAGGGAAAAAACAGCCATGCTCAGGCATCATTTAGAATGCAATTTCGGTCAGCTGAAATGAAATGTCACACACAGAGGGATTTTTGGGTAATAAGGTCAATGGAATGCAAATGCTTACAGGCATGAATGTGCAGAACAGGAACATACTAGGCTTTTACGAGTTTTCTTTCGATTGTAAAGACAAAATCAGTATAACACAAATGAGGGTTCTATTATTTTTATTGTATACTGTATTAATTGTTGCTCATATGTTCTTTAGTACACTGTAACCTGTGTAATAAAAAAACGCATGTTAAAAGCTAAATAATATTCATAATACTCGTGTTTCTCTTCAGGGTGGGGTTCTTTTTTGTCATACAAGGAATGCAATCTTTTGGCCCTTAGAAACAAGGGTACAATAAATATATAGACTTTTTAAAAAGTCTTTATAAATATAGACCTTTCTAAATATAAAATTTTCAGATTAAGGCAGATTATAATGTGATTAAAAATGGATATAGAAAATAAAGTTTTGGTTTCTCTTTGAGGAGTTTTCTATATATAATAAATAATACATATAATACAATAATACAGAATAAAATGCTTGTTCATGCACTGTGTAGGAATTAATAAAGTAGTAAACACTGGCACAGTGTGCATAATTATCTTCATGTAATTTCTCTTACTATAAGTTGTAGTTTTTTTTTTTTTTTAAGTATATGGATAAAAAAGACAGCGTTGACTACTATGCCTTCTCACCAGACGTAATACTCGGCCAAGTTTTTTTCTGCAAAGTCTTTTATTGTTTGGTCATTGTGATTTGTTCAAGTTCCAGTTGTTTTTTGTTTCCCCTGTGGTGTAACTTAATTTTAATATTCTGGCTACATCCTGTGAAGAAACAAACTTGGCCGAGTATTGTTTGATTTTCCCTTTCTGCAATTACTGTTTAAGCATGTACATAAACATTTATAACCCATGTGCTGTTTGTATCAGACACCTGCTGGTTTAAACTAAGATTTGTGCCTCAGGAAACCTTGTCGTGCATTTAACCTAAAATATTTCCAATAATGCCTAAATACTTTTTTACTCTTATTTTCAGTTCCTTAACCCAATTATTATGTGGGATAAAGCCCAAACTGATGTTTTTTTGTTTTGTTTTATTCATCTCATTTTTTCACTGAACACTGAACAATAATTACATGCATGTAATTTTGTAATCTCTGAATTTTTGCAGTATTGCTTTAAGCGGTTAACAAGATAAATTGTCATTGTTGTTAATCTGCAGGGACGTCCTGATTAATGACGACTGCCACTTGCTGTCCTTGCCTCTGCGAGCGCACAATAGGCCCTGGTCACACATGCTGTCTTGCATGCATCAATCTGCTGTTGAATTATGAGAACTCACCATGTGTCAATGGCCTCATCCCCAAATCATGTCACTTTCATGGCATCTACTTTATGATCAAGCTGGCATGTCACTTAGAGAGAAGATTTCAAGGATATGGCTGGATAAAAGTGGCAATGAATGTGGGCTGAACATGGATCTAATTGAGCTATATCGCTGGGCATTGACTCTTGGTGAAGGAAATGGTTCATGTAATTTGGTTCTGTGCAGGTCATGGATATGGGAATGATTTAGCAGATCAAGTATAGGTTAGGGCATGAGTAAATTTATGTCACTGCATTCCTGAGAAAAAAAATCTTATGGAATCTAGTTATAATGCTGTGATTAATGGTGCGTCACAACCATTCAATAAATCACGAGCCAATAGGGTGAATTGAGAGCTTATTTTCAGGGGCTTCGTTAAAGTTAGATTAGACCAAATAAGCAGTTGATTTATCATTCATTATAAGCCACATTCAGGCTTCCTTCTAGCTTCGAATATAATTTATTTATTATATTTGTCCAGGGATCTGCAATGGACACATCCAGTCTGTGCCCTGCCTTTGAAAAAGATAAAATGCAGAGTTATCCTAATGATTGTTAACAAACTTATGTAAGAATTTTATTTAGGAACATTTCAGCTCAAAATCAAAACTCTTTTAAGAGGCTTCACGTATTTAAAAAAAAATTTAAACTCAGATTATACTGTATTCCATTTATATATACATAATTGCATTTGCAATCTGACTGTACCAGATTGAAAACTAGATTGTTTCTTTCTTTATGGGTGCTATTATTGAATCTACTATTCAGTGTTTTTCTCCTGTATCTCCTTCCGTGCTAACTGATATAGTAAAACATTCACAGTCATCAGGTTTTCTCATTAACACTTTTCCAACAAATCTGTTTAATGAAGCTCTATTGGACCTTTTATTGTGAATTACTTTCTAATTAAATACTGACTAATTGCTTGATTGATTGCTTTCTTGATATGTTTAGTTCATTTATTTAATTATGCTGGTGATAAAAATTGGAAGAACAAACTATCTATGAGCAAAGCCACTCAAAAAATACATAATTTTTATTCTTTATGTACAAATACCTTTCGTATTAATACATATATATCTGAATGGTGTTTTAAACTAAATTGTTTATCTATGAATTACAGAGCAACTTAATTTGTGGGTCCTTCCCAGCAGCTTCATCACTCTCAAATACTTGTAATTGCCTTGAAAATTAAAATATAGTTTTTGTGAATGTCAAGGTTAACATTTGTTTTTGCTTCTTTTCATCTCACCATACATATATATTTATACAACTACAGTACTCCAGTATTTGGCATGGATCACTGGAATTTCATTTAGAACAGTTCAGTAAGGGCTACCTGCCATAGCGAATGATGAATGTATCTACATTTGTCCTAAGGACAGGGATGACTGTCCCATGTCACAGTCTGATGTTTTTCATGTCCTATATATGCCTTTTGAAACTTAAAATGTCCACCGTCCCCCTTCCCATTAGACATCCTGCTCACAGCAGAGAGCTGACATCATATTGGCTTTTGGACTAACTACAAGGACAATGGCAAATTAGACTCCCTAATCCTCAAAAGCTTTTTATCTGTCATGCCCTTAATACCCGAGCAAGGTGCTGCTCAATGTCCCCGGAGACTTTGGTGACTTTTGAAGTCTTCGTCTTCAGATAACCTGAGGTGTCGTAATGCTTATCAAGTAAATGGTTACCATGCAGAAATGTTTTGGCACTTGATGTAGGGCAGTATATTAAACAGAAAAAAATCTATTTGCCTCTTTGGTATAGTAATAACAAACAGTCACATGCAATGACCAACAACAACAATGAAACATAACCCATAAAGTTTGGGACAGTTCCCGATACACTTCCGGGAAGAACGGGATAGGAGGCAGCTGCAGGGTATCGTCCCAGCACGATCCCACAAACCACTCGTCCTGCCTGGAGATTTCGGGTGCGAGGGGCGGAGCCACTGCTCGATTATTCTGGACCCCGGAGACCCTTACAGGCGGAGTTACAACATTTCTGGTGATGGCCTGAAAGTACACCAGCCTCGTCCTTAGTGCGTTGCCTGACAGAACTATCAACACAATCTAATCCCTCAATTGCTGCCTCAGCATGTCTAGGTCAAAGACAACCTAGGCTATGATCGCGCCTATCCATGTATGTGATCGATCCATCGTTTCCAACAGACTTGTTTGGTAAACAATACAAACATGTTTGGAAAACGCTACAAACAGTCAACCGGCACATAAGTGCTCTAATAATAAGAAAGGAGTCTTACTTGTTGATGGAAGCCAGTGAGAGAGAGGAAATCTGGAGCATGCAGTGACTCTGGCCTCTGGATCTGGCCGAAGAACTACGCAAGTTCCTGTCGATTCACCAGATCTCTCCAAAATCAAAATCCACACAAGGAATACATCCAGTTTCTGTGGTTATCTCTGACTGTTATTCGTTCACGTGTCAAAAGTAGGCTACAGCGGAAAAAAAAAACAGGAAGAGTGATCCTGATTGGATCCGCTTTATACATGTCAGCGTGGTCAAGTGACTGTAACCGGTGGATCTGCGTTGTGTTTTCTTTCTTTTGTTCATTAAAAGTGAACCAGTCAGTCATCAGATGACCTCAGTTTATTTCTGACCGTAAGAAGAGACAGAAAAACTCAGCAAACGGCTCCATCAATCTCTCCTCTCTGTTTTCTCTCTCGCACAGATGGCCATTGCCAAAAGGGGCCAGAGGAGGCGAGTACACATAAATTAAATAAGAAATAATTAACATATTAACAATACATAGCACACCTAACCGTAAGAAGAGACAGAAAAACACAGCAAACGGCCGCATCAATCTCTCCTCTCGGTTTTCTCTATTCATACAAAAAAATACACAGAGATCGCTATATAGATGTCTATATTACTCAAAGAAAATCAAAATACGTTGGAGCTCAGAAAACACCTACCTCTCGGACAGATGGCCATTGCCAAAAGGGCAGAGGAGGTGGGAAAATGAGAATTTGCCCAAAATGAAAAGTATGCCCTTAAAGGGGAAGGCACCCACTCCAACAAACCAACAGAACTTAAAGTATTTTCAGTGTAATTCTATATCCACATGATTCATATATTTTATACCTGTTACATGACAATTAGCGAGTTTACTGAATGGCATTTAGAAAAGATTGTGGAGAGAGTAGAGCGCTCCTAGCGGAGCTTCCCATAATATCGGTACCGACATAAGTCAGCGTGACCAACTGATGGGGAACTATTTTTTTTTAAGAATAACTAAAACACTGGCAAAAAGTAATGTGAGATTTTCACACTTTTTTACTGACAATTTTAATACATTTGAAAACAGAAAGTTCTGCCATTTTTTAAGAAACAAAAATGTGTGAACAGTCATTGTGAATTTTCTGTTATCCAGCCTCTGCGTATTTAACCCTCAAGGAATGAGTCCTCTCAACCTTTCTCTAGAAAAAGATACATGTGTCTTGAACAAAATTGGAACTAAAACTATTATAGGCTTAAACCCTCCCAAAATGACTTTGCTCACCCTTTCTCTATAAGAAAGATACAAGTGTATTTAAACAGGGCTAGAACTAAAACTATTAGGGGCTTCAACACTCCAGGAATGACTCTGCCCAGCCTTTCTTAAGAAGAAATATACAAACGTCTTGAAACAAGGTTGGAACTAAAACTATTATGGGCTTCAACTCTTCAGGAATGACTTTGGACACCCTTTCTCTAGATGCACAACACCAGTCAATCAATAATTTCAGTTCGTATGGATTAGCCATCTGCAAATATTCTGCCACTATATAATAACATTTCAGCCTTAAAGGGAACACTACCTCACAGTAAAACATTACCTCAAAGTGAATAATTGCTCAGTTAGGTATTGACACACGATTATTTATGGTGTGTTACTAATTTTGATCACAGAAAGATGAGTATATTAATACATGTATGCCTAAAAAATTAGTACCTTTCTTATGGTTCTTTAGACATTGCTATCTGTGGAAGATGAAATCACCACAACTCCTATGGAATTGTAATAAAGAAAACTTGTGGCAAATCCTTGATCACATATCAGTTGCTTCTCATTTACTTTAACACCTTTTAGCTTATTTTTGTTATAATCTCAACCTGAGATTCAGAAATTTCCTGGGCCAAATGTAGTTCCCAAAATGGTTTTCATATTGTGCTGTCAGCGCAGTCATTATTCAGTGTAATGATTTGATTATTTTATAATGGGATCAGTCGCCCAATGGTAGCTCAGATCTTTCCTTCTAATTCTTATTTTTACTAGCATCATTTGTCAATTATGTCAGGTTCAAAGAAATATTATTGCACTCCTATCATAACTTCTCATTCTTGCAAGGTGTAATGACTAAAGACTAAATTTTTTTGTCATGAAACCTTTTTGAAGAGTGGGCAAATTCATAAAAATAGGTAACCCTCCTCATTCTGATGGGATTGGAATTCCATCATTGTAATGGATGATGATCTGTAAATTAAGCTCTTTGACTGCAGTTTTATCTAAGAAGCTTTGTAGAACATCTCTATTGCATTGTTACGCAAAGTACATTTCAGTATTGATCTTTCTTCTCAGTGCACTGCATTGATGGGAGTAAAGCATATATTCATAGTTTTATCTTTGATCTTTTTTTCCTGCATTTAAAAATAGTTTTCATCAATGTAAACTCAGCAAAGCTGTGTGAGCCCAACAGGTGGAAATTTAATCCTTAACTCAGAGTTGGCCAACCAGACGCTATGGAAATGAGCCACAGATTGTGTTGTCTTCATTATTGCATCTCCAAAAATCACTTTAACAATTTTCTTCCCTAAATGTTCAGTTCACGAGTGAACACTTAGCGCTAGCAGAAATTGGCGTGTGAAAATTCATACCAGGCGAACTGTCCATAAGAGGGCTTCAAAGTGAGGAAAAGGAGAGGGTTTTTGCTCGCTTAATGAGACTGGGCTAACTGATGCCTTAGAAAGGGATGAACTTCAGTTGTGCTAATTGACTGTGCATGCTCCTCCCGAAACTTTATCTGTAATCATCGCTTATGCTGAATTTGTGCATGCATTTAAGAGTGAATGAATAGACAAACTAAAGAAAAGCAAATTTTAAATTTTAATAAATTAAAATAAGCATTTGAACATAAAATAGTTTTTTCACGGTTTTAATACACTGTGCATGAAAAAAATATTAGACGTAAAGTTGGTTTCTATGTTTTACATAGATTGTGAAATTTGAAAATTGTTTTTGTTCCATTTTCTGCATTGAAAATAAATAGGTTTTATGCATTCTGGAGATTATATTTGACATTTGGTCTGCATGAATGAATATTTTCTCCACATATTTCTCTTTCTGCAGATCACTGCAAGGTAATCTAAATGATTATTCAACCATCTCATTACTAACAATTATCTTCCATTACTATAAATGCTTCCCATTAGTAAACTGCAAAGACTGGGATTATTCTAAGAATCTATTAATATTGATAATTGTTTTCGGAGCTGACAGTATATAGAAGCTGTCTGACATTTGTCACACAGGTCTTTTTCCTATTTCACAAGTCTTCTCAAGAAAACTCTTCTTTACCATTTCCATCCATGACGTTTTGACATCAGACATCATAAACATGGATCATTAGCCTGGAACTAATTAGCTTGCTGCCATGGCTCTGTAATTAGTACACAGGCAGTGTCTCTCAGATCTCTGGAGTTACATCAAAAAGAAATCTCTCTCAATTAGAAGCTCTGCTCTTGTGTAATTTCTCTTTTGTTTACCTTTGCTGCAGTCTTTTCGAACCTTTTTATCTTCACCCATTGGTTCAGACAGAGCTTGAGGCTAGCATTGGGGCTAATTGTTACTTTATCATCACCTTTGATAATAGTTTCATGAAAGGAGATAACCATTGATTTGTTAGTTCCTGAAGGGGGAAAAAGACAAGTTAACAATTTGATGAAAGGTTTATGTGAATTTACTCTGATTCAATGTTTAAGATTTCAAAACAATCTAATAAGCTTTTGTTAATATGTGGCACTACAAATAAAAGGTTGAGAATAAACTCAATAAATGTTGTTTGATTGTAGCAGTTATTAATGGATACAAGTGTGAGGCTGAAACATGAAAATATTGCAAAGAAAAATTTTAGATTTTACTTGTGAAAAGGAAGCTATATTGTTTGTGGCTGCATACTGTATTATTAGTAATAATGATTTATGCTTTTGGTTGATTAGGAGTGACACATCTGAAGCAATATTGTTATTCTGTCAGAGAATGTGCCCCATAATGTTGTGTTGGCATGTGGTCTGAAAATGACAAGAAGGAAACAATTACAGGTCATTAGCTTCCTCAATATGTGACTTTCTGTTGACAATGATGAGGGAAGGAAAGACATGAATCTTTATTAAATCTTTTCACTGAATTACCTCATGTTCATTCTTTTTTGGTTGTTGTTGTTGCTGTTTACTACTGTCTCTCCAAATTTTCCACTCAGAAATCAACAAAGTATTGGTCCCTTTCAATTAAGTAGAATCCTTGGTTAATTAAACACAATAAGTTAATGCAAACTGAATATGGTGGTTATTTTAATTTCTTATTTTTCTGTAATTTCATTTCTTAATCTCTATAATTAAAAAATGTTTTATAAACTATAAGTGATATCTGGACAATGATGCTGAGGACAATCTTTGCCAAACAAGCTGAATGTTGACAGAGAGAACAAATATACATAACTGCAGCCTTGAGAATCTTGTCAAGTAAAAAAGGTTTAAGATGTTGGATAATAGATTTTTTTAAATTACGGAAAATGTAATCAATGATTAGTTACTCATATGTAAGAGACAGCTATGTTCTGAAATAGTTATGTTTATTTATTACCAAGTATAAATTGGTTCTCTAACAACTCATTAGTTCTGCATAAATAATGTGTAACTGCTGATTCAGTTGTTTACAATAAAGTATAAGTTAAATATTAGCACATGATTAACTTTATGGAAAACACAGCAACAGGTGAGATTTACCTTCTGTTGGTGTTTGTTGCAGTTAATGGGACCAACAAGCCTACAAACAGATTAAATGTTAATTTTTTACCATTATTTCTTTCTTTTTTTTATGCTCACCTGAAGTGAAATAAGAATCATATCTCCACTTTGCAATGTCAATTTTAAAATTATTTAGATAAATATACACTAACTAAAGGGGTAAAAAAATTAAAATTTACCAGAATACAGCAGCCAAAGAGAGAAAAGTTAGTAAGCTACATGAAACACAAACACCATTGACAAGAAAAAACTAAATGTAGACACTCCAGAGACTACAACTAAGGAAACGCTCTCCACTGACATGCTTCACTTTTCTCAAAACAAACATAATTAGATATACAACAATACAATAAACAATCAATAGCAGGTGAATCAATCAATACCATTCCAAACAAGAACTCCCAACAGAAAGGAAGATCATCACAAAGGTAAAGAATTTTAAGATGCTATTCTGTTGTTGAACTTTACTCCTGATGTATATTTGTTGTGTTTAGATACGTCTTATAAAGCTTTTTCATGTCATAGCCTTGATGGAGGCTGACTTTTTAATTTTCATTTAGAAATGTTCAGTTTCAAGTTTTAATCACTTTGGAGTGGCACTTTGAGGCACAAAGTAATTATTGTCTATTTCCTAATAATTATTCTCTAGCCAGAAAATGTTTAAAGGTGAGGGAATGGGAGGGGGGATGTGAGAAACCAAAAAGCATTTTTCACATACAAGAGCTGAAGCAACAATAAAAAAAAAAAAAACTGAAAATTTCCTAGCTAAAACGTACTTGGTTTTCAGATAAAGCCCAATTTCTGACAGCTAGAGACAGTGACTATTGATATCAGAAGACTTTTACACAAAAAATCTAGTACAGTGAACACTCCTTAGCATGTTATGCATTACATACAGTTAAATGAAAGAAATAAAGAGCTTCTGCTTCAGACAATTATCTCTAATTACAATAGAAAACCTCAAATACTGAACAGCATAAAATAAAAAGCTCCATTTACTCTTTTTTTTTATCACATGGACAAACATCCTCACAAAACAAAAACAGTTGTACATTTTAAGCTTTATTTATTTCCATGTCTGGCCAAAAAACTGTTTTCTTTGCATCCACAAAATCTATAGAGTATGAAGTCCTTCAGCTTAATTTGAAGCACCAATTTTGTGGAATTCGCATTCACCATTGTAATAAATCGTTGACATCTTTTTTTGTTATATTCTGCTTTAATACGCTTTGTCAATGCTGGAGGATCAACCTCAACCGCAGAAAAACCTTATGCTGTAGCTGGCAATAGAAATCTGCATTGAAGGGTTTTTTCAAACACTGCTATTTACAATAGAACCAACTACATCTAAAGCCCAAATAACCACAGAGGTATATACTATGCAGTGGGGTTATATAGGAATATATATTATAGTAGCGGCTGCATCATCAGCTGACTGTGTGAATTTTATTAGAGACAAAAATGAGTGCACAGACCCTCTCCCGAACATTAGATGGTACTTTAACGAACTGCAAATTAACCCAGACCCTTTGTCTCAATCCGAATGCTTATACTGCACTCTTAAAGTAGATGCTCAATTTCAGAAGAAAATTTACATACTTTTTAGTGTGTCACAATCTGGGATGCCCTAAAACTTCATGTGACGGAAGTACTTGTGACCACATCATTAAAAACAAACTTGACTCCTTTCCTATTCTTTCAATTCAAAATATTTGAACTATAGATATAACAGTCTCTGTATTGCTATTATTTATTTCTGAGCTGCTTCTTTAAAAATGAGTCATATTACAGAGAGGACTCGCTGGTTTGGGTCCCAAATAAAACTCTTTCTGCCCGAGCACACTGGATTGTGGATAACATCAGCTGGTTGAGCATCCATCGATCTGCACTTCAAAATATAACTGAAAAAAGTACATATCCAGGTATTGTTAACTACAGTTTGAGATGCGCTGAATCATATTTCACACTCATAAAAGTGTGGACACTAAATTAGTCTTAAATCACAGAGAGAACATCCTAATTTTAAGACAGAACTCAGGCTAGTTTTAAGACCACTAGTGACTAGATACAAGTTGAAATATTTTAATTTCAATGCAGTTTCACAGTTTGGAAAGGCTTTTTTTGTCTAATTTTAAGATCCAACAGCATTTGTTATCAGTAAGACATTTTTGCTAATTTTAGGAATTTTTGCCAAGTCAATTTTGTTTACCCCATTGGCAGATTTTTTTGCTTGATTTTCCAAACTGTGAAACTAGAATATTTCAACTTGTATCTAGTCACTAGGGGTATTAAACTTGATAATATGTCTTAAATCTAGGATTATTCAGAACTAAGTTGTAAAGTTAGAATTAGGCCTCACCTGATGTTTGTTTAACATATAGAAATGATTCGTCCAAAAACGCATATACCTATAAACCCACATGGTCTACGGGCAGTTGTGGTCTGGTGGATAAGGAGATTGACTTGTGATCGGAAGGTCGATACCCAGATCCACCGAGATGAAAGTGATGTGTGTGATGAAACACTTACTCTTCATCTTCAACAACCACAGTTGTTTCCCAGCTCCTCTCAGGGTTCCACAGCCGTGACTGCCCACAGCTCCGGGTGTGTGTACACAGTGTGTGTGTTTTAACTGCTGTGTGAGTACATTGGGATTGTTTAAATGCAGAGCACAAATTCCAGGTATGGGTCACTCCATATCTGCCCAACTGGTCACTTTCACTGTGTTTGATTAGGACTCGTATTGTTTAATGACATCAATATAAAAAAGTACATTTTCCACAGTAACTTTAGGGTACTTCATTGTCTTGGAATGCCCCAAAGGAACCTGGGATTATAGCTTTAATTGCACTTGGCGGAGGAACAGATTTTCTCAAGAGCAAAACCCATTAATTATTTATATAAGGAGTTTATGGTGATGAATGGACGAGTCCGTGAGAATGACCTTGTCAAACTACCTTTTTCTTGTTGCCATAGCAACATGAATGGACAGATTGGGTAGAAACAGCACAATGCAGAAAGAAGGTCATGACATTCTACAAACATTAAAGTTCATATATTAATATGCAATTAAGCAGACAGTTTGCCTAAAAATAAACATGGTCACAATCATAAATTTCCAAGCCATATGTCATTTAATTGGTCAGGTAAGCAAAATGTGTGTGTGTATGTATATATATATATATATATATATATATATATATATATATATATATATATATATATATATATATATATATATATATATATATATATATATATATATATATATATATATATATATATATATATATATATATATATATATATAAACGCACATAACAATAATAAAAAAAACACGTTTTTGTTAAATTCTCACCTGCTCCTTTGCCCTTTTAAGCCCAAAGTGCCCTTATATTGTTATATTGTTAATAGGACCCTTTATAATATTACTTATTGCATTTTTATTGTATAATTATGATAACATTGAAAAGGGATAATAATGTATTATGAAAAAATGTTATGACCATTTGGAAGCAACCTCTGTAGTTTCTGTATACCAATGGCATCCAAGTTTTTAGTCACCTGATGCTAAGCTTGCTGTTAAATGCACCGCTGCACACAAGTCCTATCACTTATGAACAAAAGTTTCTTCAATCAAAAGAACTACTGAACATATAAACAGGTAAGCCTCTTTGGGGAACACTAATCTGTGAAAATAGTTAATAGATTGTTAGTGAACTGTTACATGTCATAAATTACGCCCAAAGATAGTTAGGAATCAATAAGGAGATGTGCTGGTTAAAGACATGTTTCACAGGAAATGTCCTTTGTATGACTGAACAAGACAATTTTCGTAACTTAAAAATGTGAAATGCCCATAACAGTTTCTTCCTCTACATGACCCAATGTAGGCCACACATAGAAAGACATTTGTCAGTCACTCAATGAGACCCATCTGGCGAAAATCTAACCAGTTGTTTTAGCACCTGATTTAGATCAGTTCACCTGTTTTTGACAAATAAAAACAACAAATGTTTTAGATTTAGAAGTACTTTTAAACTGTATTTGTTGTTAAATGGCTATACATTTTTATTATTCTTGGCAATCGATTGGTTGATTAAAAAATCATCACATTTTCAATGTTTATGTTAACCACTTCCATTTAAAAAGTTTTTAATGGAAGTGGAAGCTAAGAGATTTTGACTTACATTGACTGTAAAAAAATTGCCTTACTATTCATATTGAATATCATGATTCATACATATTTACTTCATATGTGTAGAAATATGAAGTCATAGGAAGTTGAAAGCCTAACAAGTTAATTTGACTGCAACACTGCTCTGGATTGCCCTGGCAACCATAACTTGATTTTATATCAACAGGGAATGCATATATTTTTAAACTCCAAAAAGACCAAAGCAATTTTCAATAACACTACAAATTTTAATTCCATGTTACAATTATTTTATTCGTTTTCATTGTTTCAGGGCTATACCAGGCTCTGACCATCCCTCAGTTCACTGAAGCTGTTTTTCGCCATCAATGATGTGTTTGTGTGGACAGTAAAGCCTGCAGCAGCAGAGTTGATCCCTTTTACTTGCCACATGATCTATTCATCACAACCAGGAAAACGTTAAGGGGCTTAGAGGACAAAACAAGCATGATACGCAAGTAAGAGTTTCCTTGCTAAAGGCTGTCACACTGCTCAGCAGCTTTTTTGAGCTGTCTGAGCAGATCATGCTGCAGATTTTATCCTCCTGTTATGTATATGTTGGCCGTGAGACTATTTATAAAATAGGGGAGTTACAGTTTTTCACAATTGCTAAGACAGTTTTTTCAATACATTTAACAACTTTCCTAAACTCTTAACACGATTAGCACAACATCCGTCGAGGTAGGTGATACAATTAACACATTTTTTGTTGCTTTGATACGAAACACATTCAGTTAACACAAATTTCAAATGCTTGAACTTCTTTTACATTCGAGCTCCACCAACACCAAAACTATGTCATTTTAAAACAAAGTTTATTCTCAATGTGTTACGATCGACTAAATGTTGCTGTCGGAAGAAGACATGTGTTAGTGTTTTGAAAACTGTTTTATTGTATTTTGAAAATGAGTTTTGGAGTTTTGTTTACAACGAGGGGTTTTGAGAATGAAATTAATTGTTTTGCCAATTGTGTGTTTTAACTGATTCGGTGTTTTAAGAGTTAAGCAAACTTGTTAAAGGTATTGAAAAAACTGTCTTAACAATTGTAAAAAACTGTAAATAAAAAAATCTAATTTGTAAAACTGTGTGTTTGTGTCATTTTAGTCTGGATTTTTCCACATTTACTTTTAACCTTACTCATTGCATGATGACTGAAAATTGTTATTTATACGGTAATAAATATCTGTTGTGATTATTTTCAGATTTTTAGTATACACAGACTAAACCACTTCTGTTCAAATACGTAAAAGATTTGGATTTCTAAAGAACACTTGCTCAATTTCCTCAAGATATTCCTTTTCATTCCTCCATGCTTTAGACATAAGATTTTATAAAATATTGTTAAAAATATGCTAAACAAATGTATTTCTTTTGAACATTTTCTCAAGGGGCTCCAGGACCCACATTTCCTACTTCTGCGTAGCTTCAAATGCATGACCTTAACCTGAAAATAATAATAAAAATTCTCAGAAAAGACAAAGACCCAAATGTTTTCAACCCTTTTAATGAAGCACATGTGGGCTTTAAATCTGATAATTTCTAAGGATGCCAAAATCCTTTTAATTTTCATGAAACAAACATAATGGTATTAAATGATATGAATCATTTATCACCAGGTTAACAATGTGAATGGTTTCATTAAAATTTGAGCACCCCTAAAGCTCTGGTCCTGGACTAGAGTCTACTATATAATATTAAATGACCATTTATGTAGGGCAATGAAAGTTTGTATTTAACCCTTGTGTGGTCTTCGGGTCAAATTGACCCGTTTCTAATTTTTACAAGAATAAAAATGTTAGAAGTATATATTCTTTTCCAGTATGGAATGGTTGCAATAATTCTAAATATGTTCTCTCTATTGTTTGAATGTGAGATAAGTCATATATGTTAATGTGTTATGGAGTAAAATTGTTATTTTTAATGGCTTTTAAAAAGGGAATAACCCACAAAAGGTTAAAAAAGAACAAAAAATAACAACCCCTGCCGTATACATAAAACAATAATTATTTGCTTGTGCACATGAGATCATGTTTAGTTCAGATATATAGCAATGCCCACACCAGCCTTCTGCTTCTAGTGTGTCCTTAGAGTCCATAAAACTCAATAAACTCAATAAAAGACTTGTTTGAATTTAAACTATACTTCTCCATTCTTTTGAGATTTGTTGTTCTTTATTTCTTTCTTTCATTGTTGACCTTTTATGAAAGCATGGTTATCTGTGTGATGGGGGAGAAAGTTCATTTTTGCCAACATTGACCTTTTCTCACATGGCAGATGGCATCATATGATATGGGGCTATTTGTCATCGTGGACATTAAATTTAAAATCACCTTGCCCAGAAAGGGTAAAAAAATCCACATTTATAAAAATGTGCGTTCAAATAATTGAATCAGTAACCAAAATGCATCTCATTCCCACTAATATCATCTAATATTGCAGACCCTTATTCCACTCGGTTCTATTTGCTAATTGAAGTAATATTTCTAAATAACTCACTTCTACATGTCATCTCAGTTACAGTGATACTCAAGGGCATTTTAATTAAATTAGGCCTAAATTGTCTTGCAGGCATTTTCATTCAGACTATCAAGAAGGGGACACATAAAGTGATCTTTGTGAACCCAATTAAACCATGTATCGTTTTATTGCTTTAGAACCGAATTACTGGCCATTCATAAATTAACTGTTCATCTCATCCACCTTATACAAGCCAGATCTATTTTAAGAAGAATGGCAGATCTTTTAAAATAGAATCTCTATATTCTAAACCAAACCTGAAATTGGCATTCATAAATTAATATTTAAAAATAAATTCACATACAAGTTTATTCACTTGTTATTGTAATGAAGAGCTCCCTTTTTAGCAAATGTGTGTGAAACACAAATCTTGACATTATACAAAGTAATAAAAATGCTTGCTTTTAGTGTTCAATTATCTGAGTGGGTGAAATGTGTCTTTCAGAAAATATTGACATGTGGGAGGTGTGAATAGTTATGGTGTTCAGACAGAGCTTGTGTCTGTCTAAATGGATAATGAAGTCAGACAGTGTATTACTGAAGTATTGATTGACATTCAGGTGACCTTTTTGAGTGTAAAGCTGATGTTGTGTATGTGTGCTTTTTTCAGAACATTTGAATCAGGGACTGGTTCATACAGTCTGATCATTACAAAATGGGTAGGGGACCCCCATGTCATTCCAGACCAAGGGGCAACCTCCTGCTCTCCCTGTCCATGTGTTAAAGTAACTGAACTGAAGTTCCCCGAGTAGCCGCTTGAGACTGACTCCAGAAGTGATCACGTTCTCGTTCACTCCAATATTAAAACTGACCAACTTTAGAGCTGAAACAATCATGTTTCCACCCCTGGCTCCATTAGGTTTGTTGATTCAGATTCTAGTTTTCAGATCTTCATTGACACCCTGAGGGGCTGAATTATGTTTACATTTGTTTGTTTACGATATATACATTTTAAACCTTCATTACGACCTATGTCCTGGCTCTGAGGATGCATTTTCGAGCATTGGCTTCATCTAGTTTGAGCCTCATTTAACTATGGCAGAAACCATGTAATTCCATGAACACTTCCTCCAAGTTAAAGTAGATGGTCCAGACACTTCTACCTGAGACATCTTGGCTTTATATATGCACAATACATCCCCTGGGAGTATCAGAGACATGGTGCGCATTAGTAAAGCTGAGATGTAATAAACATACGTGTGCTGTATTGTGCATGAGCTTTCTATCAGTTTCTATCAGTGAGAATTGTGAAATTGTCTGAGGAACATTTATTTTGCAATCAAAAAGTTTCCCTGGTGTGGTAATACATTTGTATTTTATAAAGGCATTTTAAATGGGGGTTTAAGATGTGAATATCCTTACATAAGTTACAACACAAAATATACTTGTGTTTGGCCAATGGGATTCCATATATATATATATATATATATATATATATATATATATATATATATATATATATATATATATATATATATATATATATATATATATAATCAAAAGTCATTTGAACAGATATATTATTGAGTATTGTGATATAGTTAAACCTCTAAACCAGGAGAACACAATGTGTGATGTAAATAGTTTTATGAAAAAAATGTTTAGAAGATGCCAACCACTCTCACAGCAAGCTTTCTGTACTGTTTTATGTGATTGAAATGTAATGTTATATTGTTTTGTTTTAATTATAATTTATAGAGAAAGCAGGAGGCTTAAATAAGGGGGAAAAAAGCTTTTAGAGGGGCACACTTCACATGAGTTGGTTCCCAGCAACCTTGTCCCTGTGACAACAATGAGGCAAAAAGAAAATGTGACAAAACAACATTTTTAGATTTAGGAATTGGCATGAGCCAGATTATTATTTTTTATTCAGTAGCAACATTGTACCACATCATGGGGAGCATTTATACTTACCAGTGTGTCTAATTAGAACCACTCTTGCATTCTGTCATTGTGCTGAGTAACAAAAAACAAATCAGACACACAGACGGCAGACTCACACAGCACAAACAATTTTGCCACAGGATAAAACATACTGTACCCCTCTAACTGATCGATAAAACTGTAGGAAACTTTTATCAATATTTTATAATTTAGGGGGTGCAAACTGTACTGATGTACTTTCGTAATCCTTTGTCAAAATCAAGATGTTTGAACTATTAGAATATTTTTAACCCTCTATAATTGTTTATAATTTTATGCAGGGTGCGTGTGTTATAACACTCTGTTATAGTGTATTTAGGCTCATATTGACAGGAAAGCATGTATTTGTATAAAAAGCATTTGGAGAGGCCAGACAATAGCCTAAAATTGCAAAATAGAATCACAGCATGTATATTTATTATCCATGTTACTCATTCAGTAAGTTGCAAAAAATAACTTATTGGTATAACTTTACTACACACTACTAATAATTTATTAAGCATTAACAACTAGTTAATAAATAATTTATAAATAAATGTTTCTATGTTCTTACACATGTGTAAGCTGTTTACAAAAAATACATTTAAAGACTTTATTCCTAGTTTATAAGCATCTACATGACATGCCAAATAACATTAATTTCATGAAACATAATTTCAAGTGACCATTCATTATTTTGAGAGTGTTCTAAGTTTAAGGACAGCTGCAACCACAGTTAGACTTTTTGGCCTTCCGCACAACATGAGGACAAACATGAGATCGTTTCAATTGTGGCTAAGTACCAGGGGATTTCATTCATGGGCCACATAAGGATGTCATGCCATGGGCTTTATACACTGGTACAGACCCTGGTTTCTAACTCTGGCTCCCCCTATTCAGCCCAAGGAACCTAGAGAGGTATTCTTCTTGCATGGCTTATCAATTGCCTCGAAATAATTGCTCTATTTCTGGCCCTGAAATACTTCATCCAGTAGCCGAGAGTCTACAATGTACTTGTATGAATAGACAACACTACAGTAGTTTCTTACATAAATTATCAGGGCGGACTGCACTCTTGGTGCTTGAACAAGCTAGTGCGGCTGGTTCTGCTTAGGCACAAAACATGTCCCTCAGGGCAATTACATTTCGGGGCATATAAATTTGGGAGCAGACTTACTGTCAAGGCAAACTGTCAAACATGTCAAACGGAAACTCCAACCCGATGAAGTCAGTCAAAGCTAGGAGAGATTTGATGCAAGGGAGGTTGACCTCTTTGCCTCTATGAAGTCAGCACAATGTCCCCTTTACTACTTTCTGAATCCCCTAGCTCCCCATGGGGCTGGATGCTATAGCTCATAGGTAGGTGGAAAGGTGGAGTGATGGTGAAGTTGGATGCCCTGTAACTGCAAAGTTGGTCCGTTTGATCCCTAGTAGGTCCATTCCGTCGTTGTTGCCCTGGGCAAGCCACTTCACCCTCATTGCCCTGTATGGATTTGGGAGACTGGCAGGGTGTTAGGATTAGGAGGTCGATATAAATTGTGGCATTTTTAATATGTGGCCCAGACTACATCTATATCTGTATCAATAGCTCTGCTCCCAGGAGTCCTAGCGAAGGTCTGTCAACAAGGGTTGTGCCTCTTATTGAAAGTCCCCGTTGGTCGATCAGAGTATGGTTCTCAGATCTAAAATGTCTCCTTGGTGACCCACCTTGGGTGATTACAGTGAGGAGGAGTTTTCTGTTTATGAAGCAGGGGACAATATTTCATCCCCAGCCCAAGCTCTAAAACCTTCATAATTGGCAGCTGACGGGGATAACGTCTCAGGTTACGTAGGTAACCAAGGTTCCCTGAGGGAACGAGACGCTGCGTCAAACGCTTTGGGGAACGCTTGCTGCGTTTCCTGCACTGAATTATATGTCAAATCTCGTCCAACGGACAGGTGTGACGTCATCCGAGCGCGACGTCGCACCCGCAATGCGCAGTATAAAGAGCCCGCGATGGAGACGGCCACCAGCTTTGAGGCACAGTAAGCGCCTTCAGGCTGTGGGCGAATTGGCCTGGGGACGCAGCGTCTCGTTCCCTCAGGGAACCTTGGTTACCTATGTAACCTGAGACGTTCCCTTTCAGGAACTCGAGCTGCGTCAAACGCTTTGGGGAACGAGAGTCAAAACACACCAATTCGCCCCGGACTGACATTGTCTTCAGCCTGGAGAATTATCTAGATCCAATTGTAGGACCGGAGCAACATCAAAGAGCGTGGCTCGTCCCGCAGCGCTACCACTACTGGAAGAATACCAGATGACAAGGCCCTAGTCGCCACATCTCTTTTGGAATGTGCCCTGCCCCCACAGGGGGTCAGAAAGTCAGAGGCTTACACCTAAGTATAGGTGATAACATTTTTCCACAGTCATTCTGCTCACTGACTGCGTAATAGCAGGAGAGTCCGCCTGGGAGGACAATAGCACACAAGCTGGTCTGAGCTCCACTGAGCCATGCAACAGACATAACAGCCCAATGCCCACACTGGGCAGATACTAATAAGGACTTATACAGGGGACTCACCTGGAGGAGGAAGAATGCCTGGAACCTAATAGGCCACGGGGCGCGTGAGGCACCTGCGAGACATCGCTCGGCTTAGGGTGCAGGAAGACTTCAGAAGTCTTTTGCGTGTAATCTCCCATCCTAATAAGGGAAGCACTGCTGTCTTAAGTGACAGGAAGTCGCAAGTACACTTACCCAGAGTCTCATCGAGGCCTCTTAGGATCCCCAAGATGATGGCCAGGTCCCATATGGACACTCTTGTACAGATCAGGGGCCTCAGCCACCTGGTACCGCGAAGACAGCGAGATGTAACAGAGGGGGGGGGGCTGCTCAAAGAACCCATCAATCGGGGTGTGGCAGGCCAACCGCTGATATATACACCAAATGGTGGACGGTGAACCCCCTGAACTGACCTACAGGCCTCTAGCACTGATCTTGATCAGGCAGAGCTAATCCAAAGTGTGGAAACAACCCAACACTATGACAGTCGCTGTCACGCGTCAGACCTCCTCATAGATGGAGCCCTGGAGTGGCGAATGGTCACAATGACCTCGGCCTGAAGGCCGAACGCTAGAGCTGCACCCCCAACGGGGCTATAGATACAGTCTCCACAATCCTGGACGGGGATGAACCACCGTCCCATGTTATTTCTCCAGGACTCCTGGAAGCAGTGACGGCCCTGATAAAACACGGGCTTGAGTAGACCCAAAACCCTGGACACCTTGCCTGGGTGAGCGCAGGGGCAATATACGCTCCCTGACGCACCGAGGGTGGCAGGGTTAGCGGATAGTGATGAGGGGTTGCCGAGAGACGACAGCCTTTCCTGAAGTGCGCCGCTCTAAGAAACTGGAGACCCCCCTGCCGTCAGCTTCCGGGAAGCAGTGCTACTAGGGTGACGGCTCCTGATGAAGCACGGGATTCAAGAAAACCCGAAGCCCTGGTCACAGAGCCTAGGTGAGCACAGGGGCAAATACGCTCCCTGAAGCACCAAGGGTGGCAGGGTTAGCGAAATAGTGACGAGGGGTCATAGAGAGACGACCGCCTTGAAGTGCGACGCTCTAAAAAGCCATAGACCCCCAGTCGTCAGGAGCACTGAACCACAGCCTGTTCATAGGAATGATGTTCCTCTTCTCGGGCTGGGTCCCCCAGATGTCGGGTCCCAGGTGCGACACAGCAACCGCCTCCAATTCAACTGGCCCGGAATGTAAGATGCTCTAAGGGAGCAGAGCTTATACGGTCCTACAGGGAGAGTCGTATGCCCCCCCCCCTCACCGGTTGATGTAGACCACCACGGACATATTGTCTGTGCTTCCGTAGAAGCACTGATGGTCTCAGCTGTCTGGTAGGAAGTGCAATGCACCAAGGCGGCCAGCAACTCTAGGCAATTAATGTGCCAAGGAGATGTGACCACTCCTACTGACCATGGGTCGTGCGGTTCCCGAGCACCGCCGCCCCTCTACCCGTGCGGGGACACCCCCGTGGTTATAGTTACTCGACGGAACGGTGTCCTCCCGGGCCCTGGGACAGGAACACAGGGTCCCTCCAACGAGAATGGCACAAAGGCGTTAGTCTCGCGGTTCTAATAGACCAGAGCAGAGAGCTCTGGGGAGAGAACCCTGCGCTCCCCGGCCACCACTGAAGGGGCCTCATGGAGCCATCCAAAAGGGGAAAAGTCGCCGCTGGCCCCAAGAGGCAAGGCAGTTCCTCAGACTGCAGCCGACAGTGAGTGACCCAGCCTCTCTCTCTCTCTCCGGGTCCCCACTAGGATCGCATAGACCCTGGCCTGTTTAGCCAGGCACACCCGCATGTGGAGGAATCCCATACCCTACATACTTACCTGTTTGGGTTGGGGTCACTATTATTGAGAATGCGGGGCCATTTGATGTCTCACCGGGGACCCGAGTCCTACCTACACCCTATGTGAAGGTCTTAGACGGGAGCAAAAGGCTGACAGAAAGCACTCGATACTGGTAAGCCGTGCCCCCTACGGAGAACTGAGAACTTCCTGTAAGAAGGACAAATAGGGACCTGAGAATATGCGTATTGAGGTCGATGGACGACCCAGCACTATACTTGATCTGCGCCATGATCTGCTCTACGACTGTTCACGAGCCTCAGATCGACAACAAAAATTGGGCGCAGGTCCCCTTCCTTCCCTTACTTCCCTCAACATATCGTTGAGCCCTGAGAACTGTGCAGCAGGGTGTATGTTACCTGGTCCCCTACCAGACCTTGCGAGGGGCTACAACGGTAGCTAACCCCCCCAAACGGAGAGCCCTGGATCGATACTCGATCCTGCAGCACAATCTCACAACTCGCAAGACCCACTGGGAGGCGCTTAGGGGCTGAAGCCAGCCCTCTATAGCCACTCAGGGGAGCCCGGGGGGTCATTGCGAGACGACAGCCTTCCCCTGAAGTGCGTCGCTCAAGGAAGCTGGAGACCCCCCCGCCCCCCGCCCCGCCTGTTAGGAGCGTTTCGCCTCAGCCCGTTTGCGAAAAATGATGGTTTGTAGATCCGTCACTTCTTTGGGCTGAGGCTTGTGTCGCTGCCCCTCGGGAGGGGCACGGGCAGCAACACTCTGCTTCTGGGTCGCTCTGTACCTCGAAGCGGCAGCCGTTGGGATCTGCTCTCGCCCAGCAGATTTCCCAGGGCGACGGCGGCGGGGAAGAAACCTCTGGAAGGCCTCGGACTGGGTCCGGGCCTCCTGGAACCTGTCAACTACTGTAGTGACGGCGTCGCCAAACAGGCCAGAGGCAACTACTGGGGCATCGAGGAGGAACGACCTGTCTTTCTCATTCAATTCTGACAGTGTTAGCCACAGGTGGCGATCCACGACTATCATAGCCGACATTGATCTCCCTAATGCGCGTGCTGTCTCTTTAGTGACGCGAAGGGCGAGATCGGTCGTCTTCCTCAGCTCAGCCACCACTGGTATATCCCCCAGGTCGAGGTCTCTCAAGAGCTCGGCCTGGTAAGCCTGTAACACTGCCATGGTGTGCAGGCAACCGCCTGCCTGTCCGGCTGTTGAATACGCCTTCCCCACCAAGGCCGAGGTGGCTCTAAGCGGTCTGGTGGGGAGCGCCGGGGCCCCCAAGAATGATGCCGTTCTAGGGGAGAGATAGCTTGCCAGCGTCTGCTCCACTTTAGGAATCGTCCCATAACCGTGCTCTTGCAACCCCTGGATGTTCGCATAATATTGAACATGCGGGGAGAAGAGGCGGGACGAGTAGGGGTGACTCCAGGACCTGGACACCTCGGTGTGCAGGTCCGGAAAAAATGGCAGGCCCCGGCGTGGAGGTTGTGTTCGCGGACGCAGATAACGTTCGTCGAGCTTGCTCTCAGAACGAGGACCCTGTGCCGCGGGCGGCCAGTCAATCTCTAATTTCTCTACCGCGCGAGTCACAACCTCCAGCAGCTCCTCAAACTGGAGAGGCTGCGCCGGCTCGAGCGCAGCAGCCACCAGTGGAGGGACTGACTCAATATCAACCTCCTCAGAGGAAGACAGGAGTAGTCCCTCGTCCATTGCGTGGGGGGAAGAAACCACCGGAATGTGTGCTTCCACACCCGACGACAATGGACCGGAGCTAACAAATGAAGTCGGCGATAAGGCTAAGCCCGTCCCCGAACCCTCAGCTAGCTCCACTAGCGAGCCCCAGGACCGAAGCGGCCGCTCTGCTTCAGCAAAAGCGGTGGGCTGGTCACCGGAGACACCAGGAAGAGCATTTTTTGAGAAAAATGCTCTCCGTGAACGGAGAGTGCGCATAGCCATGCGCTTACAATGCTCACAGCCGACTCCCTCGAGAGCCGACTGGGCATGCTCCGCTCCCAAACAAGCCACACAAAGCGCGTGTGAATCCTCGCCCGTAATAAAGCGCGGGCAGGGAGGAAAACACGGTCTGAAAGAATGTTTAACTTTAGCAGAACACTTCATCCTTTCATACAACTTTAAGCTTAGAAACCACTTTAGACAAGAAGAGACATAAACAGCGCTTACTGAAAGCAGAAAAGCTGGTGGCTGTCTCCATCGCGGGCTCTTTATACTGCGCATTGCGGGTGCGACGTGGCGCTCGGATGACGTCACACCTGTCCGTTGGACGAGATTTGACATATAATTCAGTGCAGGAAACGCAGCAAGCGTTCCCCAAAGCGTTTGACGCAGCTCGAGTTCCTGAAAGGGAATTAAGAGATCATAGTCTTCCAGGAAGTGTAGTAGAAACAATACTAAGTGATAGAGCTCCCTCCAATACAAGGGCTTGACTGGATGTCCTTACAGACAAAAAATTTGACCTGAGGGATTTGTCTGATTCATGTCTATTCATAGTCATTAACTGATGAGCCTGTAAGAGTTTATTTAAGCAAAAATTGGCATGTTTGATACTAATAGCTTCACAACTGGTTGAACAAAAAGATGTTCTCAATAGCATTTTCATGCAGCATCTCGTTCCCTCTTTTTCAGGGAAAAGGGTTACAGCAAAGTAGCCCAAGGCTTTTTTTTTTTCATTTAACATTTTAATTGTTTTTTCAAAACTGGTCTTTTTTTGTCTCTGACTGCAACTGTTATTTACTTTCTTTTTAACATAATTTATTATGTTAATTTGTCTTAGCAATTAAGATTGTGTTTTAACTGTTATAAGTGATTCCTGTTAAAGGTACTCTAAAATAGTGTGCCATCTCTGGCATTTTACACTTTATAGTCTAAAGCGGTAGAGGGGGTTGGGTTATATGATTACCGGCTGTTGGATACAGACAGCACCTTGATCTCACTCTAAACCGGAGGCACCAATCTGAATACCTGGATGGGATCAACACCCTGTCGTTTTTTTTCAACAGATAGGTATTTTGCATTCATTCATCTTCATGTCGGCTTTCTTCCCTTTCGGGGTCGCCACAGCGGAATGAACCTCCAACTCTCTGGCATATGGTTTACGTGGCAGATTCCAGCCGCAACCCATCCAATGGGAAACATTCACACACACTCATTCACACTTTAACACTATGGGCAATCGTTCTTACTCAATTCACTTATATGTCTTTGGACTTGTGGGGAAACCGGAGCACCCGGAGAAAACCCACGCGATCACGGGGAGAACATGCAAACTCCACACAGAAATGCCACCTGCCCCAGCCGAGCCTAGAACCTGCGACCTTCTTGCTGTGAGACGACCGTGCTATCCACTGCACCACCATGACGCCTTTTGCATTCAAACAATCCTTAATTGTTGTGACCAAGTGATAAGTTAAGTTTTCAGTGAAAATGTTCAGGGTGTTGGTCCTCTAGAGATTCAGTCTGTCACATATACTACAGAGAAGTGCTGTAATATACATTGCATTTTTTTTCACTAAATGACAAATATATGTTAACTGTCAGGAGTTCAAGGATCCATCAGCATGCCAAAACCACAATTTGAATTGAAATTAAATTTAAAAAAGAACTGATTCAATTAACTATTTACATAAAATGGTCAAATATAACTAAGATTTATATGTATGCACACTTTAGGCCATACACAAGGTTAGACATTTATACATTCTTACATGGCAAATCACATACATTTCATTAGTAGTTTTTGCATGGTTTAGATAATTAGTTAAAGAGAAACGAAGCAAGGTCAACTTAAGAAAAATGGGGGCCCAGTTCAGATGTGATTCTGCATGTTTGTTGAAAAAAAATGGTTACATTTTGGTCGAAACTAAGTGTAGCTAAGTTTATGTTCATCTGCTTATTGACATAGAGCAGAATATACACTTATTTAGTTGAAATAAAAAATATTTTTTCAAAGAATGTGTATCTGCACATTTTTGTCTCTTTATTAAATGCTGCCAAGCTCAAACAGGTGAGTGTCAGATATTTAGATTATTTGCAGAGGTCAGCTTGGTCTCTATGCTTTAAATGAACAACTATTAATTATTAATTAGTTATTTATGATAAAACAGTTCTTTGAGTTTTCTTGCTAAAGAATCCTGGCTGGTAAGCTGTCAAGAAATGTAGCTAGAAACAGTCAGCTGATGAGAGATGCATACGGCTTTGGGACATTTTACTGTAAAATATGAGCAACAATTTTCTATGATTTTATGTTTATTTTCTATCTTTAGTGAAACTACTCAAAATAGCACGAAGTTAGCTTGTCATGGTAACAAAAAAGCTACAGATACTGAGCCAAGGTACCGACAAGAACAAAACCAATCATCTCATTATGAACATGTTTTTAGATCAAAAGAAAAAAAAAGTCCTAATGATAAATAGTTTGAATAACCCTAAGACACTTAATGGCTGGTCATTAAGGCCTTCTTTCAACGTCATCTAAATAAAATACTTTACTTTTCGTATACTAAAACATATTGTGGGGCATTGTCATCTGCTATTTGGATGAGGTTTAATAATTTGTTTTTGGTTATATTTTGGTAACAACAAGATACAATGGTTACAGCTCAATTAGGTGGAACCTCTTGACAAGAATAATGATTGAAGACATAGTTTCTCTTAGGTGTTTTCTGTTGGGGCTCCCTCTTGTCATTGTTCTGAGCATGTGCACCTCCTTCTCCCTGTAATGCTAAAACCCCAATCTTACACATTTTCATAAAAAATGGCACAATAACAGAAGGTGAAGTATTCTTTAGTACTTTTTACAGTCCGAGGTTCAGACACATTGAGGCTGTGGGAAAACCACAAAATCTACTTGCCCTGTCCCACTCTTTCAAAACAGCTGTCTATATTATTTTAAATGGATTTAACATTAACTCTGATATGTGACACCTGTAGAAGTTTCTCATTTTTATTTGGTTTGAGCAAAAAAACTCAGCACACAACCCATATTAACGTAATGTTTAATATACAGTGTTGAAATCTGTTTTACTGAGCTGCTTGACATCTGTAATATATTTAGTTCTATATTCAGCTCTTCCTGGAAGGAGACTTTATTGAATTCCACTGGGCTCTTTTCAGAATAGCAAAGAGTTCCAGTCCAACTGAAGAAAATGTGATAAGCGAATTTTAAATCTCTAGGTTAGAAATATTGGGCTCTTGGGTAATACATTCCTGTCAGACTCAGACATGTAATGAGCTTAAATTGTGACTGGGTTCAGGCATACCCATAATGAAGATGAAGGGAAGACCATGACTTGAGCACAGGACTTGTCTAATATTTCTAATTCCACAAGAAACTTTGGGACTTTCAATCTTCAACTCATAAGTGTTAATTCCCTGTAGGAATATCGGTTTTTGTCTGGGAGAGCCAATCTTTTTAGTTACTTTAGTTGGCCCTGTTATAGTTTAGGCATCTTATAAATAACTTTCTAACACCCAGTGCATTTAATATGTGGTTTAAAATGGTTAATATTATACATCGTTTTAAGGAATTAAAGTTTCAGGAATGTCCATTTAACTGTTCACATAAAAGTATTCTTTAAAAAGTAACAAGCACTCTAAAAGAATGTGTGTGACCAAAGAGTATTGTTGAATATATTTTCTTGAAGTTTTCCTTAAATTAAAGTGTTAGTTGCGGTGTTTTGTTGTTTTTAATGGAAAATCAATTGTCTTCTTTATTCTGAGAAGGTTCGCTTTGTCCTATTGCATATTTTCTTATTGAATTCCTTCTCTGGTGTGGTAAATGTCGAGCAGTTGAACCTTTGCATTGTTGACGTTTCCTCTGTGACTAAATGCCAGATGCAGAGAAAGTTCTCAATGTCTTGCTGTCCCTTAACACTACATTTTGTGCAAATGTTTATGAAAACTACTAAAAGAAGTACAAACATGAAGCAAAAAATAAACCATTCGTGTATTTCCAACAGAAAGAAAAGTCAATAGTGATGTATGTGTATGTATATATATATATATATATATATATATATCTAACTTCTTCAAAGTAGCCACCTTTTGCTTTGATTATGCTTTGCACACTTTTGCTGTTCTCTTGATAATCTTCAAGAGGTAGTCCTGAAATAGTCTTCACTTCACACACAAATCCAGAGAGTAAAATTAACTCTATTCAGAGTAGGACCAAATACACACTGAATAGAGTGAACTAATAACACTTAAACTGAGTTAAATCCTCAATGAGCTTATCATCTAAACCATTGATTATTCACCAAAAACTTGTACGTAGTGATAAATGTTTGTATTTCACTATAAAAAAAAGCATCACAACTATTTTCCTCATCACATTGTAACAAAAAATAAGAGTTTAACTTAGACGTATTATGGTTATTGTTGACGAGCTCAGTGTTAATTTAACTCCATTTAGAGTAGGACCAAATAGACTCAGAGCAGTGTCAATTTAACTCTATAGATTTGACTGTGCAGGTGTCAAGTTTAATAAGTGGAATTTCTTGCCTTATAAATGAAGTAGGGACCATCAGTTGTGTTGTGCAGAAGTCAGGTGAATACACAGCTGATAGAATACACAGCTGATTATGGCAAGAAAAACAGAGCTAAGTAAAGAAAAGCAAGTGACCATCATTACTTTAATCAAGGAAGGTCAGTCGGTCCGAAAAACTTTTGGTCTGTACTGTATATACTCTCAAATAAAACAAATACAATTTATCTTGAAGCTAAAGCCAACAAATCTTCCATGACAAATCTTCCGATATAACACACGCACACGCGCGCACACGCGCACAAACACACATATATATACTATATATTTATAGTATCTTTTATAGTATCTCCATCCTTTATCTTGTCGGCTTTCTTCTCTTTCGGGGTCGCCACAGCAGATCAAACTGCCTTATGACATATGTTTTATGTGGCGGGGACCCTTCCAGCTGCAACCCATTGCTGGGAAACATCCACACACACACGCACACACACTCACTCACTCAAACACTATGGACAATCATTTTTACCCAATTAACCTGTACCACATTTCTTTGGACTTGTGGGGAAACCAGAACCAACGCAACCAACCCAGCAATGCATAGCAAATGTATACTGGACCATGTGTGTAATGGAAAATAAAACTCTGTTCTGTAGGAATGACAGTGGGCCGGTTTGCAGAAAAACATCACTAAGGCAACTTTTATTTCGTGTTTACCATTTAAACAAACACAGAAACTGTGTCTACTATTCGATTCTACTAATACGGAAGCGCTTGGGATAGAAAAGGTAAGAAAAAGGAGCTAAATCCCAGAGCAGGTTGCTGTTATACCCTTCCTAGTAAGAGGATACATACCTGCTCAAAAACTCTACATTCTCCTTCACCAAGTCTCCTCCTAGGCAGGCAAGAGCTTGCATACTTTCAGCATAATACATGAAATACTAACTTTGATACTCATTAATACTAATATCACATATAACAATTTAACATTTCTATCAAACTTGTAAATGTGGTCATGGAGGAATGAAAAATGTGGATTTTCCACATAGCTAAATATTTAGAATTGTTAGTGACTAAAAGTTTCACCATATGTTCAGTTCCACCATATGACCACAAAACTTACAGAATGTGTCAATAGAACCAGCATTGCTTTGATACTACTGTCTAAAAGCTGGGTGTCCCTTCAGTTCAGTCAGAAAACTGTCAATCAAAAAGAGTTGAATGTGATTTTCAGTTCGTCCAATCAACTGTAAAAGACTTTGCTTCTGTTCCACCCAGGTAACTCCCAGTTCTACAGACCCCCAGAGAGGTTTGCGCTCCAGATCGTCAGCACATTTTATCATTTTATGCACTAAAAATCTAGTGTCTCCTCTAAAATCTAAAAACTCCTCATGTCTCCCCTTTTGCAATCTATGCTTCAAAGTTGAGTCTCTGAGGGATTGATAGGAAATGAGATGCCCCTCAGTATTCAGCAGATGGCACTACTGCAATAGTAATGAAGCATGAAAATATGATATGGCAGACTGACTTTAAACAGCTGAAACATGTGCGCCTAACAAGTAATATAAATGCTATTTTAAAGCTTATATAACACTTTTATCAATTTATTTTCTGAAATTTTAAGGGATGCTCAGACTCCCCTGCTGTCTTAGAGAAATCGGTCCTGCAAGACTTTCCATGAGAGAGAAAACTATCAATGTTTAACTAAACATGTGTTTATAGTTATTTGAGTGTATAGACATTGTAAAGGGAACCTTACAGGCAATTTTTATCTAGTGTGTAATAGAGTTAATGTGTTTATATGAAACACATTTTCATATAAGATTCTATGTTCAGACTTTTGGTAGCACTTTATTATAACTACACACTAATAATCATTTATTGAGCATTAGCAAATATTCATTCATTCATCTTCATGTAGGCTTTCTTCCCTTTCGGGGTCGCCACAGCAGAATGAACCGCCAACTCTCTGGCATATGTTTTATGCAGCGGATGCCCTTCCAGCCGCAACCCATCGCTGGGAAACATTCACACACACATTCACACTTTAACACTATGGACAATCGTTCTTACTCAATTCACTTATATCGCATGTCTTTGGACTTGTGGGGGAAACCGGAGCACCCAGAAAAAACCCACGCAATCACTGGGAGAACATGCAAACTCCACACAGAAATGCCAACCGACCCAGCCGAGGCTCGAACCAGCGACCTTTTTGATGTGAGACGACCGTGCTACCCACTGCGCCACCGTGATGCCATTAGCAAATAGTTGATAACTAATTTCTAAATCATTGTTTCTATGTTATTACAAATGTGTAAGTCGTTTATTAATATAACCTTAATGGCCTTATTCCTGGTTTATACTATTTATGCTTTGAACTAAATATTTCAATGGTCTGGTTCCATTTGCACTGCTTTTTTTTAATCAGTTTAGAATAAAACTGAGCCTTTAAATTTCATGAGATATTGCTTTTTAAGTCATAAATAGTCCTCACTTTAGATCAGCTCACAAAAACAGTTAACGGCATGAACTAATTGTGAGTTACAGTAGCGTTTTGTGTTATTAAAGCATTTATTATCAGACTGAGTAACTGTTGCTATGTATCCAAATAATAAATGTATGCGTGTGCTTTTAAATTGTTTAATAATAATTTATTAACACCTTTATTATATAGTTACTTATAAACTAAGAATAAAGCACTTCAACTTATATTTATAAACTGCTTATAAATGTGTTTTAACATAAAAGGAGTGCATACATAATTTATACATTTTCAATTAACGTTTTGCGAATGCTTAGTAAACAATTAGTAGTGTGTAGGTATTGCAAACTGCTACCTATTTATTGTACTCTTTCTCCTCATCATATTTGATTGCATTTATAACCTTACAAATGTAATAGACTCTTCTCTTAAGATTTGCCAAATCTGATCCATCTTCGTGTCTTAGGCCCCAATTGTTGTTATTTTCAGGAGGATTTGTTTGCAATACACTTCTTGCTAATGAAGAAATTTCATTCTGTAGCTCATCTTTTGGGGTTGTTAACACACCAGGGTTACTCATGGGACTGAAATGTGTTTGAAATGCTAATGAGGAACAGGCATGAAAATTGCCATTGGGTCACATGTTGTTTGAAGACTTACACATGGGAAATTGCACCTCATCCAGAGTAAAGTAGTGTTTTAAAGATCTATTTTAGTTTACTCTTCTGATTCGTTTATTTAAACTTTTTGGTTTTCTGAGGAGAGACTCATTCCTTGTGATTGCATTCATTGCTCTCTTGATAAACTCATGTGGTTTTTGACTCTCTGGGGAAGCCAATCATTTGTTGTTCACCTCAGCGTGAAGCTTCATAATCCAAGAATTTAAAACTTAAAATCATTAAGGCCCAAGTTGATTATATACACCTAAAGAATACACATTGAATTGGTTTTTTTGATATTTATATTAATCATTAAAGTGGTTATGAATTATAAGAAAATTCATCCTCTAAAATAGAAGTTGTATCAGATGATCAATCAAGCACAGAAGGAAACAAATTCAACAGAAGACATGCATATCCTCACTTTTCTTCCTGTCTTTATGTTTTTGGTACAACCAGACTTGAGCATCACTGAAAAAGTTGTTGTAAATATGAAGTGAACTAACTCCTGTGCTGACTGAACACTCATTTTTCATTTTGTCTGATGTGATGACACACCAAATCACCAAATGATAGAGCGTCAAGAAAGGAGCATGCAGCTTTTTATAACAATGTACAACAATGTAATAAAAACTAAATGTAAGGTTTTTGGACTAGATTTGGGTTACATCAGTCCATATCACTCTAATTCTGGTCTATTTATAGACTATTATTTTCCAGTGAAATGGCGGTTACGGCTGCACGTCTAATTTAAAGCTAAATCGCGGCTATATAAAGACCATGTAATGAATTGACACGTAACTGTTGTACATATATTATCGATATTGTAAACATAAAGAGATATAGTCAATCATATGCGTTGCCAGTCCAAAACAAAAACAAATCATTTTAATCTAAAAGTGGGCTACAAATAGACGATTAAAAGACGAGTTCAAAAAGGGCTGCGTGTAGCCCACATATCAACCTTTAAAAAATAAATAAACAAGACTCATGCTAATTACTCCTGACTCCATGCACATCATAAAATATAACATATTGTTTAGTTTCATAAATTATTTTGACAAAAACGACATAAAATGAAATACAAGGTTAGTTGGGCTAGAATTGGGTTTAATATAGCCGGTCTAATGCTGATATATATGCTTAGCCTAGATGTTGAACATATTTTTCTTGTTGAGTGATCTCTATTTGCAAAAGCAGCAGTCAGAACTCAAAATAATGCGCTAAAACTAACGTAACAGGTTAACTTAGAAAAATAAAAATTTTATTTAAATAATCTCTTTTTTGCTGCTTCTAAAAGTAATATTTAAATAGTAGTAAAATCTGAATTTAAATTAATTTGACCATTAATCCCCGCTTGTAAAAGTAACTTTGATTGCATTAAAATCAGGATTAAAAATACAGTTTCTTGTGGAAATAATTGATCAAACTAACGCAGTAATTCAAACCCCAAACTCAACAAATTAATCAAAACCAGGATTCAAGTCTGAAATTATACATTTGCATTAGACTCTAGAAACTCAAAAATGTAATAATGCAGGCCTAGTTTTGTCAAAACCGTAAAATGTAATTACTATTTAATCGAGAACTCACAAAAACTTCAAAACATGTTAATGATAGAAACATGCCATACAACGTCAACTTTATCAGTGGTCTAATTTGACATTAACAAAAAGTATTTATTCATACATCCATATTCCAGATATGAACACAACTAACAACTGTTCTTGAGACAGGATTTAAAAAAAACATTGATTAGAGTTTATCCTTTAAACACAAAAGCAACTTGGATTGTTTTATTTGTATTCTTTAAGCTGTTGGAGTAATATTCGGTCAGATTTATATTGTTCTTGTAGTCATCTTTATTGTTTTTGTTGTAATGGTTGTAAATGTCTGGCTTGTCGTTGTTGTTTGATTAAAGAGTCACTTTTATAAGTTGGTTAACGTCTTTGTTGGGGGAGACTGAGCGTTAAAGGAACAGAACTGACTGACAGACAGCCGCCCAATCACAGCTGACTTCCGGGAAACGAGGGTCCCGCCCCATCTTGGACAAAAATCATGTTAGCGCGCGCGCAGGAATGAGTCGCGCGCGCGCAGGTTCAGATTGAGAGCGAGCAAGGGAGGGAGATTTGAGAGCGAGCGAGCAGGTAAGCCCCTCCCTGCGCGCGCGACAGAGTGTTTTGCTCTCAGGTTCAGTCGCGCGCGGATCTGTTTCTGCTCGCTCAAATTTTAATATTATGCGCGCGCGATTATCAAATACGCGCGCTCGATTAATGACCCTGATTTGCCGCCATAGGGCCTCCCTTGAGATTCCTTTCAGTATAAATTCCGCCCCTCTACATCACTTCCTGTTCCATCCCAAGTAACATAAGCACATACAAACTCAATATTATTGGATAATTAATTACAATGATTAAATATTATATAACACCCCTCAGACCTTTAGGCAACATGTCATAGGTCTGAGGCGGAGACTGCAATAATGGCTTCAGATCCCCCCCTAGGAATGCAGGGCTCCATGAGTCATCTAGACTTAAAATAGCAGAAATCTTTGTGTCACCTTTTTATCTTGTAAATTCCTCATCAGTTGACTGCCCACAAACAGCCTTGACAGCATTTGGGCCAGTTTTTAGAGGGAACAGCTGGTGGTGTCTTCCGTTGCTTCATAAAATCCTTGTGGGATGCCATATAATGAATTAAAAACTAAGTTTATAAGAAACCCGTTGACTTATTGAGTCCAGTGAAGAATATAACAATTGGTTTCCTTTTTACTAAAGAAATAATATATTATAAAAAAAATAATAATAATTACCCACATGCTAGACAACTCATTTAAATTTTTTGAGAAAAATGTGTATGTGAAAACACAAAAAAATGTAAACAACTGTTTTGTTTATATGTAATGAATGTGTATTTTCATAAGTTTATATACGTATACATAATATTTCACAAATTTGGTTATACACTAGAAAATCATCATTTGAATCATGGGAGTGGTCACTGAGGATTCAAATCAAATCATTGGAATCACTGATACATTACCTTTAGGGATTTACGTTTGAGCTTGGAAACTTGATTTGACAGGACTGTTAAAGTCAGTGAATTGTTAACAGAAGATCACATCATAAAAGCAGTGAACCATTACTTGGATGCTTATTCTAACTGACTCTTCCTGAATAATTTAACAGACATTAGTATTTCTACATCTAGAAAGTATAAGAGCATTGTTAAAAGGGACGTAAACTAGCAAATTAGTTCAAAATCAGCCTGCACATGTTTGTGCTGATCCGGGACATTTGTTAACTACAAGAATGGTTAACAGTACACTTGCAGCATTTTGTCTTGTCAGTCAATGATCAAGTAAGTTGAACACTAATTCTATTCTTGCTACATTGAACTTTGCATTGCTTTTGCAATGATGCATATATGGATTCACAAGCTGATCATATAAAAAAATATTTTGCACAACAGTAACGAAAGTCTTAAACACCACACGTGTAACATTGTTGAGTTAAGAATTTAGTTACACTTAAGTACAAACATTTTCTTCCTTCTATACTTGTAGGATGTTACTTATTTTCTGTATTTAGGACTTTTGTCACTGCTAGTCAGGACCGTAATACTAGAGACTAGAATACTTTGTATTACCAAACCTGCTCTTGTCCCGTTAAAGCATGCTGAAAACAATTATTAGAGTCCAACACAAAAGAGACAAACAAGTCGGGACCAAACAGAGGCAAAGGTAATTTGGCTGGATTGGCTCATTCCTCTCTCTATCTCTATCTAACTTAATCATAGTTTTCACTCTTCAGACAATTACAATGGAAGGTATCACAATAAATTTATCATACAGAACATTAGCTTTAATGTACATTTTTTTTATAAATAAATTACCAGTCATGGTAACCAAACATGGATTTTTTTTGCTAATTTATTTTGTAAAATAGAATGAACCAATGAGCCAAATCACCTCCTCAATGTTGAGGTCAAATTACAGTCTTGCTGCTATTCACGATGAGTTTCCTGTTTGTTTAATTTGTAGCTACTTTTAAAGTTATAGAACTGTAGGCACAGAAATCAGAGTTTGATGGTATTTTGAGAAAAAAAGTTTAAATGAAGTGTCAGAAAAAGCAGCGGAGGATGATTAAACATGTCTGTACAGTTGTTTTCTGAAGCCTTGTGCAGACAGGCCTGTCAGATCTGACCTAGCTAATACTGGATGTGATTTTGTTGTCCTGTCCTACAAGGCTTTTCACCAGCGCATGTAATGTGTTGAACACAGAAAACATGACAAGTTTGAAATCTTAGGACGTCCATTTCACTCTGACCTGTCATTCAACAAGATGACAGTTTTGGCTGTTTGGAAATGTTTGATGAGAATAGCCTTCATTATTAGCCAGTCAAGGAGTTCTAATTGAGCTTGAAGCTTGTGTTTAATTCATGCCACTGGATTTGTAAAATGAACTGCACTGAATTAATTTTAAGCTTCTATTTGAGGTAAAGCAAAGGTGGATATTTCTGTCAAACCTGTCTTTTTGATTTTGACTAACATTGGCTTACAAGGTTAGAAATTCCTTAGCCTCAGGTTGTCAAATAATACTTGAATGCACATTGTTGGAGATACTGCAATATGTGTTCTCATGTTTGGAATAGATCATACTAAATGATGTGAGGAAAAAACGCATCATATCCATTTTTAATAATTCAGACTAGATCTCATAATGGTGGGACATTTACATGGCATTTACCTTTATTCTTCTGCTATTTTAAGATGCCATGAAATCAATGGTATGCTTATCTCCCTAGAAATGAAGAACTCAAAAATAAAAAGCACATTGTTTGTGATAGACTGCTCTATCTGAGCTTTTCCCAGAATTTACTTAAAATGTCATTGTAGCATATTTTAGGAAACAAACATGTAGACTTCAATGTGTTCCCTATAAATACCACTTCTCTTACAGATTGTTGTCTTGTTTACATAAGCCATTTTTTTGTCTTTAAATGCTTAGAGCAGATGTCAATTATTCATGTACTTATTTCTTTACTCATTTGTGAATCAACAGCACATAATTCTGGGTCTCTAACTGCTAGCATGAGGATCTTCAAATTAATGTATGAACAAATAAAATCTTCCTTAAGATGCATGCACGCACACACACACACACACCCACGCACGCACGCACACACACACACACGCACACACACACACACACACACACACACACACACACACACACACACACACACACACACACACAGTACAGACCAAAAATCTGGACACACCTTCTGTTTAAACAAATAAGTGGGATTTCTTGCCTTATAAATGGGGTCGGGACCATCAGTTGTGTTGTGCAGAAGTCAGGTGGATACACAGCCCCACTGAATAGGTTGTTAGAATTTTCATTATGGCAAGAAAAACGCAGCTAGGTAAAGAAAAACAAGTGGCCATCATTAGTTTAAGAAATGAAGGTCAGTCAGTCCGAAAAACATTTTGAATGAGAAGGTTTGTCCAAACTTTTGGTCTAAATTGTTGGTTGTGGACACTTTAGCATACAGGACTGTCTAAAAAGTGCTCACTTGCATCATACATTTGAAAATTCACATGCTTTACTTTGTAGATTTTGTACTTTATACATATTTTCTAAATATTTTCTAAATTTTTTCTAAAAATGTGAAACTTTAACAAACAGAGCTTTATGCTGTAAACAGTAATAATCCTTTACTCTGATCTGGCAATTATATTCCATAGGAGGCTCCATTATACCCACTGCAAAAAACAATTGCCACATTTCAGACGTAAAGCTATGTATTTTATGTAAACTAGTTATTTTAAGCGATTGTCTTCAACAATTTACCCTGACCGCAACAAATTCATCTTCCACTGACATCCATCAATCAAACTTTAAAGTGGGCTGGGGTTCCCATTGAGGGTGAGTGTGAGAAATATGTAGCTCTGCAGCAAATACCACTTAACTTCCAAGACGATCGCCAATAAAGTAAAACTTCATTTTAAGATAGTTGCATGAATGAAAACAGGCAAAGGGCAATATGAAACTTGTTTTCTTTTATTGTCGTTTGGCTTTGCACAGATAGCGGAGTTGATCAATGTCTCCACAAATAATAGTTGCTTAAAAAAATTATGAATTATATTCTAAAATCACTAAAAGAATCCGGATTGAGAAAACATTGTGATTTGTACCACTCCTATTGAGTGTTTGTTACTATGGTTACTACCTGTACAGAATTTTATTAACACCTTCCAGGCAATCAGAATCAAGAATTCAGACAGACCCAAGCATAAACAATTCATACAACTCTTCACTTTTAATGACGGATCTAAACTTTTTCACAGACTAGATTTTCGATGTGCAAAGCAGATTTTGAGGAGCTTGTTGAACAGTTTGCTGATTTTAAAGTTGTTGATACAATTACACAACCCAATGTATGTATGTATGTGTGTATATGTATATATATATATATATATATATATATATATATATATATATATATATATATATATATATATATTCAATTTCAGTTTAAGAAAAACTGGTGCAAAAAAAATAATGTGTTGGTGTATCGTTTTTTTTTCAGTGTAGTTTCTACTTTGAGTATAAAAGGTACAAAACCCTGGAATTGTTGTCTTGGGATCCTAAACTGTTTACATCCAAGCACTCTGAAGTGAAAAAAAGCAAACATCCAATAGGGGATGTTGTGCATTTTTGAAAATAAACAGATACAAGTCACTACAGTGACATTTGCTTTATGAAGCAGTCATTTCTGTAGAATGAATACATCTGGGAAATCTTGACTGAAATTGAAAACATGATTGCTATTTTTTTTTATTTCTCTCTTTGAAACATGTATCTCTCTTTATTCTTTGAGCAAATGATGTGGCATCTCTCTTGCATTGGCTTAATAGGAAGGAGCAGCTACTTGCCATTTTAATTGGCTTTCTCACTTCTGACTAATTAGAGAAGACACAGTCGAATTCAGGACACAAACTCGTGTTACAGGGAGTTTGAGGTGACAAACATTGCTAAACAGCCAGGGAAAACTAGCCTAAAAATGTGCTCTGCACTACTCTGCGATCTTGTTATAAGTATTTATTTTCTGCTCGTCGAGTCTGTGCATAATTGTTGCATTATTTATTTGCTGGAAACATTCATTGCCTCAGGAGAAGTGCTATTGGCAGCCTGTGCATCAGTTGTCTCTTTGCAATAAGCTTAACAATGAAGAAAGCTAAATTATAATTGGTGTTTAGGTCTGAAGATGTATATTCACTGCACTCTGATGAAACGATGACTTGGAAGAAAATGTAACATTTATATTTGCAAGTTGTTTGATAATTTTTACAGTTGTGAATAGTTCTTTTTATTTTAAGGAGGAAAGATAGAGGGAGATAAATGACAATTTATTTACTCACGCCTTTTACTGAGGCATAAAATAAATGAAGGAAAGTACAGACAAAAAGTTTAGATATCATAATGCTGTTTTTTTTTTTCTTCATATTTTTATACTCGGTTGTTTCTAAGCTTGTTGTCATTGGTCATCCATGACAGATTCCCTGTGCTGAAAAATTTGCTGCTTTGCAAACTGCTGATAACAGATGTTACAACACTCATCCCCTGGAGGAGCGCAGGGTTATGCCCTGTAATCACAGCTTTACCCCTGTTAGCCCCCACATCCAGCAAATCTCCACAAAAGCACATGCATAGCTGCAGGGAATGAATGACCCACCTGGTCAGGAAAGTGTGTGATGTACTTAGTCTGGCTGACATGAGCAGAAGACACTAACATTGAAATCTTTGCTTATGTGAGAGTTTCATCATGAGGCTGAGTTGAGTTGAGATTTTTTTTCTTCTTCTTTTACACAAGCACTTGTCCCTAGAGAGCTGGAACAGACAGACAGGACAAGGAAGGACATTGCAAAACAAGTTTGTGTTGTTGCAGCAAAATTCTTGAAAGTACATCTAAAGGACGCATCCTGAATCTTTTATTTGACAGAAACTTTTTTCAAATCAGGTTTGTATGATAACTATGATAAAATAAATACTTCAATTTAAAACATTAGGCTTGTATCACAAGAGTATGTGATGAGAGAACCAAGGAGGTGTTCATGGAGGAGTATCAAAACCTGTAAGAGTTCTAAACTAAAGTTGTTTTTGGTAGAGGTCAGTTTAATCATCAGTGAAGCAAGGTGTGTTCAGATGTGAACTAATGGTAGTGGAATCTCCAATATACTCTTGCAATATATACACACACATGCACACCCGCACACACACGCGCACATACACACAGCGGGGGAAATAAGTATTTTACACATCAGCGTTTTTATCAGTAAGGGGATTTCTAAGTGGGCTATTGACACAAAATGTACACCAGATGTAGCCATCAAGCCAAAAATTTAAGGTCCAAGGAACCTTCAAGATTTAAAGACCATTTGTGTGGAAGTATGGGTCAAAATCACTCCTGAGCAATGCAGGCGACTGGTTTTTCCATACAAGAGGTGTCTAGAAGCGTCTGTAATCATCAACAAAGGCTATTCTACAAAGTATTAAATAAAGTGTGTTCAATTCTTATTACCTGTGTCATTTCACTTTTTTTATCATGACTCAACCTGTATACTTAAATGTCTTTATATGAATTCAGTATTTGCCTTGAGATATATGTATATTGTTGATGTATTGATCCTCCTTGCCCTTGGGATATGCTCAGAGAACAACAGTGACATGCCCAACCACACAGAGATGGCAAACAACTGCATTCTTCGGCTCATGTTGATGTTGTTGCCCTCCCTGGCATGGGGTTGACGCAAGATTGTGTATCGAGTGCCACACAGCTACTCTTTTATGTCCCAAAAGAGCCAACTTTCATTTGTCAATGCATGCATTTATCTGGTGTAAAACCAAGTCAACTTGGCAGGGCAGAGATTTTATTCACTTGTGCCTATCGCGCAGCCAAATATGAGTTTTTGCGTCGGCACCCACTGTTTTGTCTCAGTGTGCAGTCACACATAAAAATTCAGACTGAAAATTTGTCTTGGTCTGTGATGGCCCTTAAATAACATCCATCAGTTTTCTAACCAACCCAATCCAGGTTGGGGGGACAGGGTACTCCAGATTAGCTTAGACATATACCCTGGAAAGGTTCAAAACAGTGTGTCTGTGAATTTGAGGTTAAATAACTCAATAAGGTGATTTTCAAATCAGACTTTCCCTTTACTGGTTGAGCACAAGAGAGTAACAGCAAATGAGTAAGGGTTATACTTTGTTCTAAATACATTTGTAAATATATAGAAATGTATGTTAAAACATGGTTACATATTAGATTTTGGCCTCTTTCAATATTTTCTTTATAAATATTTAATAGTTTCTTTGCTTTAACAAAATAAAATAAAAGTAATTACAGTGCCATGCTCTTTATAAGGCTGCATCCATAATTTTACATACAAACATAATTTTTTCTGCTGTCTGGAGATTTGAGCTGGTTTTATTGAGTTGGGCAGGTTTTAAGGTGAGTTTGGGAAGGAAACTGTCACTCAGACCTAGCAACCCTGATTCACTGCTTCTCCTGTGACCGCAAGAAAGCCTGCTTGGCATCGCAACAAGTCAAAATCTGCTCTGCTAGTCTCCTTTTCACACATATTCTCATTGACTTTACATCGTTTGTCATTCCTGTCATTTGTCATTCTGCTACCCAGTGTGAACGAAGCATTACAAAACCAGACTAAAAACTGCACCTTCTCTGATAGTGACAATTTGGTAATAGGTGATGTCAGTTCTTTACATAACAGTTCTGATCAAATTAGCCCAGGTTTATGCCACATATTTACTTTTTTAATCATTTAATCACATAGATTGATGAATTACTATTACCTTTGCTTTGGTTGACCAAGTCATAACAATATTTTGCTGTGATAGGATTGCTCCAAAGAAAGGCCAGATGGTGTTTTTATGAATTAAATAATTAGTAAATAAATACATTGTTAAGCCGTTTAGTTACCAACACCCGCAAGTGATACTATGGAACAATTTCACAGTATATGTATGTTCTTGTCCAGTTACACAATGAACTGATTTTATCATTCTAGTTCTAGAACAGCTATTCTTTCAACGTAGTTAAGATTATGGTGACCTGACTTACTTAACTTGTGTGTTTCTTGTAATAATGATATCTTCATCACTCAAATGTTAAATAATAATCATGGACTATGTCATTAGGACAAATACATGAAAGAATGTGTCAAGCTATCAAAATAAGCTGTTTGCCTGATCAGTGAAATAGCAGAGGTGTTCAAAGACAGGAAACATCTGGTAATAGTAATCTAGCTTTTTTCTGTATGATGCATGAACAAACATTTCATCAGAAATGCATCAGCTTGGTGACACTATTTTTTTAATAAGTAACATGAAGGATTTTGATGGCAAGGGGAAATATTATTTTGAATCGAATACACACTTAACAATGAAATAGATGGATTGAGACTCATCTTTCCATCCCTCTCCACTTCTGACCTGTATAATCTGTCAAGAAAATGAATTCATCCACTTACGTCAGCTTTGCTGTTGTCCACATTTTCCATTTGAAGTTTCTGGGAGGTTAGCTTCAATGTATGCACTCATGTTGAGTTGTGAACACATTTTGAGGTATCAAGACACTTTATATTTAGAAGTTCTTACCATGAAATAAAGTTATTATTAATGCTGATATTTCTGGGAAAAAAAACTTCAAAGAAAAAGACTCACTTCAGCTTCGAATTCACTTTTCTTCAGTACGTTTCAGAAATCTTTATCAGTCTTAAAGTGAGATTTAAATGTAAATTTATTCAATCATTGTATTTTACAAAAAGTATTAGGAAGAAATAAAAATCATTGTCCAATCATGGAATAATATTTAAAAGTTCAAAATTCTCTCTTCAATATATTACATTCAGGGTAAAATTAAAAGTTTAAATTAAAAGGGAATAAATGAGGGACAATCTCCGGCTTTCATTAAAGGAAAAGAAGGACTTTTTTGACCGTTTGTTGTTTGAACGTGTGGCCAGGTCATGGTCTTTTAGTGAGCTAACCTTTGTTGAATTATTTAAATTTTTGTAATATAGAGAACCACCAATGTTTAACACACTTAAAAAAATCTCACCTGCATTTCACCTGGAGAATCTAATTTAAATTAATACAAATAGGACTACTCATACAAGACAAAAGGCAAAACTGTCACAGTATCAAAAGTATAAGAATTTATCTTTAAAAGCATTCCAATTAAAAAGACTAATAATTTCCAATAAACACTGACATGCTGAGGTTGCGGCAGGGTAGTGACAAACAGCGACAATCTTATATTAAGGTTTTTTTTTTTTAAGGATTTTTAAAATTTAGGATTTATTTTTTTACTTTCCAGTAGTGATGCTTTTTAATATTTTATTTGCTTTAGCTTAAAACCTATGGGGTACATCACATGCACTTTGTCCTAATGAATTAAGTTCCTTAAGTAGATTCCGGAGAGACAAGACATATAAGTGATCCCTAAAGAGCCGGTGCACATCAATATCACATCCTCACCCGGCTCAACCTCACAGCACACAGTCGCACGATCACAATCACCAGAATACTGAAGACCTGTGTCCTCAGCAACGATCTCCAACAGCACCTCGTCACCACTGCTACAAAGACTCGCTCTCACGAAGTTCACCGATCGGTCCTCAAGGTTACACACCTGCTGACGATTTCTTCACCGTCCATGAGGCTCCTTCCTCCTTCGCCAGCCAGCCTTCTCGTGTCTGTCTCCAGCCCCTCAACACACGGCTGGATTATTTTCTCTTCGCACTGTTAAGTTTGCTATGCGAAGCCTGTTCTCCTTGTTCAACGCCAGTGCCATTCCTCTGTTCTTCCTTTCTTGTCTTATTTTATTAAAGTCACTCCTTATACTCCTTGTATTGTCGATCTCTCCTACGAAACGTGACAATCAGATTGTTTACTGGTCCAGTATATAGCAGACCAAAAAACCCTCATTTGACAACTAAAACAGCTCCTTCCTCCACTAATAACCACGCTGGGGTGTGACCTGAGACACTCTTCTGACACATAAGTTACCTTACTCGCTGAAAAAAAAAAAAAAAGAATTAACTGGAACATTCTGAAGAACCTTGCTTATGGCCATGGCTAAGTGGAGCTTCTTTACCAATACATTAACTTCACTTGAATTAACCGAAATTATCCATATGTACAGCAGCAAAGAAAAACCAACCTAAGTGATAAAAATAACATCATGTTTGTATTATTATCTACAAATCTTAACTTTACTTTATTTTGCTTGAAAATGTCGTACTAAGTGTAAACTGCATATTTATATAATGATGTACTTCATTTAAAATATGCTTTTTTCAGCATTGACTGTAGAACAGTGCTGAAGTCTGTGAGGCATGGAGAAAATATTATTGTGAACTCAGATAAAGCGTGTTTTGACTGAAATGGCTTTTGTTGTCTTCTTTAGATTCACAGATTAAACAAAAATATATCTTCATAAAAGCAATAGATCCTGAGTTTATTGAGGCAGGAAAAGCACATCTTTCAGTGTGTTTAACACATTCTTGAAATACTCAACAGACTGTGACATGACTAGCTTCACCACACATGAGAATTACAATGCATTATGTATTTCTGTTTGTTTGTTCAGTGTCTCTCTAGCACTAAAGGCAGTAAAAAGTTCAGAACTTAACAGGAAAAAAGGTTTTTAAAAAAAGTTTTAAAAATAAATAAACAAATAAAGATCTGTTCATCGGTTAGATTAATTAGCATGAAGAGCAAAAATGGGTAATGGAACCAAAAGTGTTTTATTTTTAATTTCATTGATGCCTTGATTTTATTAGTTACTACAGTTATTACAGGTCATTGCAAGAGTCACATTCTCATTTATCAGCTAATGTTCATTTACAGCTTAAGGTACCTACAAACTTCACAATTTTAAAAGTAGTGGTTTCACAGATGTGTTCACACTGCAAGACTGTCTGGGGAGGCATTCAGTCACTGATGTTGCATGACTGATCAGCATCAGGAGCTTTTACATTGTTTAACTTCACAAAAGAACACACGAGAAGTGGCAAGACATCAACATAATGTCACATGCGCAATACTGAAGTAACGCAATACACCAATAACAATAATCATCAATAATGCTAGCACAAAAAAAGCTCGCAGATCAAACTACATGTGCGCTCGTTTGCAGTGAAAAAAAGGAACAGAAAAAAAGATTATGAATGAAAAAAATGGTTAAGGAGAAGTGAGGATTATGTGTTCTGTTCCCTGGACGCTGCTCTCTCATTGGCTGTAGGCACTGACATTGTTTTCAGTCAGAATATCCTTTACATGACATGATTCTCAGTCGCCAACAGATCCAGATATTAAATATCTGGATATTTCACAATATTGTATCTATAGAAATATTAAATATCTAGCGAATGTTGGTGACTCATCTGACTCGGGTCGCATCTTCATGCATTCACATTGTGTTATTGTCACTTGTGTGCACAAGCATCAACTTTTTTTCGGGTTCTAATCACTGACTTCTCAAAAACCAGTGACCGACTCAAAATCAGAGGCAACATCATGCAGTCTGAGATAAGCTTTACATGCAGAAATCTGATACAAAGGCTGTCAAGATAATCAAGAAAGGCTCAGTGAACCAATTTGTCACACATTCAGACACATTCATACATTATGAATTTATTGTTATGCTGTTAACATTAAGAAAACTAGGGTGATCTATACACCGCAATGGAAAGTTATACTTAAAATATTTTTGTGTACACAGTGCCTTCGTCATGGTAATTTAGTATTTTATAAGGCTAATGTTTCTTCCAGTTAATGTCACTTAAATTTGTATGGATATAAAAAGCTGTTTTACCAGTGAACTCCACTTAAGAAATGTAAGATTCATATTACATAAACTGACATGTTTAAAACTACTAATTAAGATGAAGTAATAATAAATAAATAATAGTTAATTACTTTTTTAGATGGATTAACTTGCTGTTAAGTCTGCATGTTGTCTTATTTAGATATTGCATGCATGTATTCTCAAAAATGTAAATAACTTGGTAACTCCAAACTTTTAATTGGATGCCCATGGAAAGAAAGTTTTTTTTGTCTAAAAAATATCAGTATTCTGCCATTATCTTCATAGCCCTATGCACGAAGAATTCACTTCACCAAACATTACAGTTTTAATACTCAAACAAGTAGATTTTTGGGCATATGCCATCACAGGCTCATTAAGAGTCTCATTATCCGCATACTTTTGCAGTTTTTTTGTTGTTCAGCAGTTGTTGTCTGTACGTTGAGATTTTTGCCTCTCATTATCCTTTGGGCAAATATAGCTTACAGTAATGAAAACAATCAGCATGAAGTTATGAAAAGACAGATTATGAGAGGGGGTTCTTGATGAAAATAAGAAGTGCCTCTAACTAGACACATTGAGCATTTTCTTCTACTGTTAAATATCCGCTGACGAGTGGAATTATGCGAATGGTTGTTTTTGTGTCCTCAAAATGAGCAATTTTGAATAAATCTGAATAATTAGCGTGTGGTGTATAGAAGAGCAAGGTGAGTGTGGGGATGGTTTGCTTGTCCAAATTCTGCTTGCTCCATCAGAAATGCAGAATTCCTGCAGTCATTAGTGATGGAATCATTTACGGGCACAGTATGATATAAAAAAAGCAGTTTCTTTGATTATCATACTTTAATGTGGTTACATTGTATTTTTAAGAGTTTAATTACTGTTATGCACCTGAGATAAAGCAACTAAATCCAAGAATTTACCCAACATTTGGACACTGCTTAAGTTCATTGCAAACTTAAGTCCAACACTTTTGTTGCATATTTACACATAAATATATATAACTATGTTATGTTTTTAAAGCACATTTTAATATGACACACTTACAAGTCACAAAAGGGAAGAGAGTTTTTCTAATTGAGCTGCAAGATGATCCTGAGAGATTTAAGGTTTACTTCAGGTTTTCCATGCTTCAAATTATTTTGTTTGTTTGTTTGATTGGCAGATGTTAGTGGCAAAACTAATACAGAACAGAAACTGACAGATGCAAAAGTGCATGTACAAATACATTTGCACTGGATGCACTAATAAACGTTTAAACAAATGACCACATCATCCCAGAAAATACTAACAATGTGTGCAAAGCTACATAAAATAACAAAACACAAGTGTGCATTCAATGATTAGTTTGTGTTTAGTATGCTTGCTACTTCCTCAGACACACTGAAGGACCAACCCCATTTAAAACCACTTTCCGGAAATACAAAAAAACGTGAAATTAAATCAAACTTTTCCAATTCTGTTTGTATTGATATCAGACACATGTTTCTGGGGGAAGTGTGTTTGTTTAATATATACAAGCTGTCCTAATTTATGTCTAGTGTTTTAAAGGGCCATTATTTTTGGAATATATTAAAAGATGATATTGAACTTCTGGCTCTCCTGAACATGCCAAGCTAACATTTGGTTTAAAAATAATCCATATTCATTATATCTAAGAGTTAAAAACTCTGAATTTGGGTTTGGTCCATGAAAAACATGTCTAAACTCGTATTCAGATACATATGCACACAAAAGAAGCTCATTTCTATGAAGAACGTGCACACTGACTGATCGGGAAGTGTGACCAAAGCAGAACAGCATCAGATAAACAATGAAAAGAAAGCGTGCTTTGGTTGTTCTGAGTGAGAAGTGTTTTGGGTTACCAAAGGATTAATGATTTTGTTTTTTTTTTTTCAGAATTGGCTGGATTTTTTTGTGTGGCAACAAACACAACCCAGCAGAGTGTGTCAGATGTAGAGGAGGTACATGACTCGTGTTTGTGGCATATTTAAGGTGATTCAAAAGGTTTGAGGCGTTTACAATAAACAATACAATAAATACTGCCTCTTGAAGATTATTACGGGTACAATGATAATCCAAAATGGTCAATTATTAATGATAAATAATTTAAAATGGAGAATCATGTAAAAGAGAAAATTCGTAGCAGATCAAAAACAGCAAAGCTGAATGAACTTGAGCTTCGTAATTGCCAAACCTCCATCAATTGACATCTTGCCAGCTTTAAATGGTGTGCATCCATTGGTTTATTGAACTGGCTTTGATGTTAAAACCTACTGGACGTATGTTCCAGACGGCCACTTTATCTCTGAGAAAGTTTAATCAGTTTTGGCATGATTCTTGTTAAACCAGAGTGAGCCTGCTGCTTCCAGCTGCTGATTTAAACCATGCACGTCCCCACCAACTGCTGCCTTACTCTGGAGAGATATTCTCTCTCTGGATTTTAAGACACCTAACTTGCTCAAGATTTTGAAATGTTTTCCCAGACATGTTCAATGGTCATTGTGCCCGGAACATCTGATTTATATTTAGAGTTGTGGTGTAAAACTGAGTTGTGAACGGTCGATAATTATAGACTTTTTCCTAAACGTGGACTTTGTGAGCACACACATCGACTCCATTTTCGCAAAAACTCTACTTCCTGCGCCAGCTAAAGTAGTTCAACATTCCACAGACACTTCTAACCCAGTTTTACTCTGCAGTCATCCAGTCTGTTCTCGGCTCCTCCATCATTGTCTGGTTTTGCTTAGCCTCTAAAGTAGACATCCGTAGACTTCAGAGGACTATTCATACGGCTGAGAAGATCATCGGTGCTTCCCTACCCTCCATCCATGACTTGAACACCACCAGAGTGAGAAAGAGGGCTGACAAAATCATCTATTTTGTCTACCCACTCATCCCGGCCACCTGCTTTTTGAGCTCTTGCCCTCTGGCCACCGCTTCAGAGCCACTAACACCAGGACACAAACAGAGCTTCTTTCCGCAAGCTATCCGTCTGCTGAACTCTTAACCCTTATTTTCCCGCAATCTGTTACCTCTCTGGTTATCTGGACTCTCGCACGTTTCATCTCCTCACATTTTGCACGTAAGCACACCACACTTTATAGACTTTGTTCAACTGTTTACATTTTATCAATCCTTCATTCTACCTCATAGCCTTCTGTTAATTGCTTGTTGTGTTGCCCTTTACTGTACTTTTGTGGTTTGTATTTATGTTGTTTGCACTGTTGGATCGATTGTACCAAAGGAAATTCCTTGTGTGTGCACAAACACGGCAATAAAGCTGATTCTGATTCTATTTTATCAGCCACACACGATTTGTGTTAGTGTGCGCATGCATATGTTAGAGGTGTGACATAAAAAGCATGTCTCTAATATTTCACCCTTTCTAATCTCTTATATTTCAATTTTTCTAACACATGGAAAAGGGAGATGTCCAGATGTATATTAACTTTAAAAATGTAAAAATAGTATCTAAAAGTAATGAACTAGAACACATAACTGATTTGGTACATACACAATCATTGCACAGGCTCACATAATAGACACAAAACATCAATAATATGAGTTAGCAAAGTTATTTGAGCAATTTATTTAGTTTACATAAAGATTTGTGGTGACTTTCACAGCAATTTGTCATAGCAATTAGCATAACAATCAAAAGTGCACTACACTGTAAAAGCAGTTAGGACTAATTAGGTGTTAACTGTTGTTGATGTGTATTTTGAAACTTGCGTTACATTCCAGGATACCCTGCTACATCTGCTGCTTGAGTGCCATTTTATCGTCAACCTGCCAGTTTTTGTTATATTCTTTTCAGTTGGTCGACATGAGGCAGGCATTAATGTGAGGGTGTGCCAGGAGTTTCAAATAAGTGCATTTCTGACTAAAGTATTTTTAAAAATGTTTGAGCAATTGCTCTATTTCAAATTTTAAAAAATGTACTGCCAACATGTGGAGTCTATACCCTTTAATTATTTGTAAAAGTAAGTTTACGGACTTGTTTGCAAATGCCTCTTTGCCAGTTACTCTCCCTCAATTTCATTTTAAATGAAATCCTAAATTGAATACAAGTCCTGCACTTCAAGTTCAATCAGGTGTCAGTCTGCAGATAAGAGAGAGCATAGTGACTCCCAGACTTTTTCTTCATCTCATAACCATGAAAGCCCTCATTTGTAGTCAATGGAGCACGAGGAAATGGAGGTAATCAAAGGTTTGGTTGTCTTCACTAGTGCAGGAATAATGTGAAACAAACACAAGCCAGAGAATAATAGAATCCACTTGATGGGATGACAGCTATTTTTCCTCTTCATTGTGTTCTAAACTCAAGTCGGTTTGGTCTTTTTGTTTGTAGAGGGAAATAAATGAATGTAGTGAATGATTGGGGATGCAAATAATTTGTTTTTAAAACAATTGGAGTGGCAGATAAATTAAGCAATAGATAGCCAGATTGTATATCCATTGTACTTTGGAGGTGGTTTGGTATACAGATAATTCTTTTCACTATAGCTACATCAGATAATATGAAACATTTTTGTGAAAACACAATTAGTTAGTCTCACTTTTACTTTCTTCTCCAGAATGTGCAAGATCACCATGAGCAATGTAAGAAACTTTACATATATATATATATATATATATATATATATATATATATATATATATATATATATATATATATATATATATATATATATATATATATATATATATATATATAATCTGTTAAGCATTCATTTAACCCGCTTAAGGAGACTCTCATCAGTCGCTTGCATATGAAGAACCTGCACTTTAAAACAAGCAAAGCCTCATTGAGCAATTTCCTTGCAGTCAATCAATTGAGTTCTAGTTAACACTACATCTCCCATTATGCACCATTTATGGGTGACCTCTTGTCTGGTCCTGTATTCACTGAAACATTTGTACTCTCTTCATCTTTAACTTTACAGTTTATTTGGAAAACCTACCTCCATCTACTGCTTTAATTGGTCTCCGTCATCGCATGTCATCTGGTTTAACCGGAAGAGGTTTGTCCTCACATATAAATACTAACTTCAACAAAGAACATGTTGTCGGATGGTTTTGTAAATCTGATCAATAAGGAGAACATTAAATACCCATCCATCTTCTTGTTGGCTTAGTCCCTTTTGTTTTCTGGGGTCGGCATGAGGAAATTAACCTTCAACTTATCCAGCATATGTTTTAAGGATGACCTTCCAGCCGCAATCCACCACTGAGAAACCTCCAAACACACTACTGCATATCTTTGGAATTGTGGGGGAAACTGGAGCACCCGAAGCCAACCCAGGCAAACATGGGGAAGACAGGCAGACTCCACACAGAAATGCCAACTGGCTCGGACCACTTTTTTGCTGTGAGATGACTATGGCACCCATGTTATAAATCATTATATTAAAAAACTAAACAAATATTAGTCTGATGTTTTTGGGTATATTATTAGAACCTTTACACAACTGATAGCTTAATAATTACTTAAACATGAAAGCAAGCATGTAGCAAGGATCTGTAATGAAGTGAATTGTATGAGCACTTAAAATAAGTATTTTCAAAAGTTTATTATCACACTAATAAAATATTTTACATTGAAAAGAACGTTTAAAAGAAAAAAAGGGAGAAGTTACAAGTTAACGAAAATGTATTTTCATCTGTGTTGAGTCATGATATTCTGATCACCTTCAAAAGGTGTGAACACAGTTTTATACTTTAACTTACTTTACTTAGTCACAAGGTGTTTGGAAGACTGAATAATAGATTCTTTAGATGTTTCTTAGAACAGTGCTGCGATGAAGAGTCCAGTTGGAAGCTGAAATGCAACAAATGCAAATTTTGAGCTAACCAGAAAATAAGAAATTGCCAGTGTGTTTTTCTAACTTGGACACTCTTGATTGCAGAATATAGAAGAGTTTACAAAAGAAGACTAACAAAACAGGATAAGGGCATATTCAAAGATGTCCTTTTATTCCCAAGGACACTATCAGGTTTTATCAAGCTCTAACTTCTGCAGACCCATGAAGAGGTCAGCTTTTGGAGAAAAAGTGGGTTTCTAGAACAAGGCTGTGAGTGGTTATTACTCTATCTGGGTTTTATTACACTTTCTTTGGGATTGGGAAGAATTTGCTTAAATACATTTTATATCAATTGAATCCTTTCATACTCAATATAATCACTAAACATCGTTGGCACACTTCATCGTCGTTGTCCCTTATGCTAAATGTTCCTACATCCAGCTGCAAACTAACAGAGGATTATTGTCACCATTCCCTGACAAGAGAAAACAAGCGTTTTATTTTTAATATATCTCAGCATGCCAAATAAACAATGTCAGTTTGTTTGTGGTGTTCCTGACTCCTTTACTCAAGGGTGCCACTACAAGGCATATGCACCAATGAGCAATTCACTCATAAAAATTTACACAGCCACAACACACAATTGCGTCTCTGCCTTTTATATTTTTCCCCAACAAACAATCTTATTAAACCCTATGTACACAAGCAAAGACAGATCCCTTTAAAGTGGAAGACAAGACAAGAGATCCCTTTTACAGCAATTTTCAACTGTGACTCAAACCATCAAAAGTGGAGAAAGTATAGCATAGTATAGCATTAAAGTCCTTTTTGAGATCTTCATCTGAATCTAAAGTTCAAGTCAGGGACTCAGTATATTTTTGTCAGACAGCCATCACATTCAGCTCAGATCTTTCAAGTATAGCTTGCCTCTCAAATCTTCTTTACCACTTTTCAGAAAGAATTTAAGCATTGTCTGAAGTGTCTTGTCATAACCCTCCCATTCATCCGCCTCAATACCTCATTTGATGTTTCCCTTTGAATTTCTTTGTTTATTTCACCGCCTATGGTTCTAGAAAACATCCTCATGCATCTTCCCACAGTTTCTATCATTTTCCAGTTCTCTCTCTCTCTCTTACAGAGCCTTTGGGTGCACTCTTGCCAGTATAAGTGAGCACAGGTTTGTCTTGATGTTTTGAAATGGAAAGGTAGGTCACAGATGAATACTGCAGGCACTCATTTCTAGGGCAAGCAACACCATCTCTGGGAATAAAAATTAAATAAATAAATAAACCTTGACATTTCAGCAGACTAGAAGTAGTGGGGGCGCTATGTTAGTCACACTTCAAGCTTCAGAGTTTTCTAATGACAAATGTGGTGGCACGCTATTCTGAGATCATGCATAAAGTTGAAGAAACATCCTAAAATAATACAACCTACATGCACAGTATTAACTGCACTTCAATGTTTAGACATGTTGTGTTTTTGGAAAACAAAGTCTGAAAGAAAGAGTAAATTTTACCTAGGTTACAATGCTCTCTGTTTAGGCACACTTTGATGTTTAAGGATGTCAGTATAATCAGTTAATCAAAAAAGAGCTCTTACTGTTAATAAAAGCCGCTGATCATATTAAAAACCATGAAAATTGTTTTTAAAAAAATATTAAAAAGCTGTACTGAAAGATTGGGGTGGAAGCCCTTGAGAGGGGCCGCTTCATGCGGGGCTGGACGTGCCGCATTAAATTGGTGATCTGCCTTCGGCTGGCTAGGTAATGCGAGTGGTGTAGAGCTGGACTGGAGCTCCAGACAGCTGGCCGACTGCTAGTGGAAGCTCAGGCGTTCACTTCTGGTATACGTAATCGTCCAGTAAAGAGAGGAGATGAACTGAGCTGCTTGGGCTTTGTGTTTCATCGGCAAACTGTAAGTGGAGTGGTTGAGGTTTTATATCTATGAGCGGGCAGAAGGATTGAAAACACCTGTAGATCGTTCTCTAATTATTTGATCGCTTTTTTTTTTTTTTTTAATTTGTACCATAATCAGTAATAATATTTCCACTTATTTGATATTGTGCCTTTAACATAAGGCACCTCAAAATGCTCAACAAAATACAAAGGTAAGCAATAAGGTGACAGACATGTTACATCATGTTAACTTTATTCTGACTGTTAGTCCTGCCACAAATCAATGCTGTAAAATATGATATAACTTTAGAATTTGCTGCAATACACTTTTTCATTTCTGTGTTTAATTTATGCTTCTTAGATAGTTTCACTTCATTTTCCCACAATTCTCCCTAGAAGCCAAACCTTGTCATCATTCAGTGAGTATCTGTTTCGTTTATGCACACCTTGATGTCAGTCTAACAAATGGGGTTTGAAACACATTTTGATTCGTTTGTGACCAAAATAGATAAGCTGAAGCATGTTTAAGTACTAACCATGTGCAAAGGTTTCACTAAACTTCTAGGTCAACAACGTCATGTTAATTTGACTGGAAGCTGGGTCGTGCTGCATTGAAAAACATAAAAAATAGAAAACTGTAATAAACAAAGACATAAACAAATATGTAATTATATTGTTTGAATAATCTGGGTTGGTTTGTTCACTCCTTGCATCATTGTGTGACATTGAAAATGAGGGCAACATATAGTAACAGGTAAAAGAGGGTCAGATCAACAGTATGTTGGATTCCTTGATTTGCTCAACTTGAATTAATGGGTTTGTTTAAGGTATTTGATTTGTACATGATATTGTCTTGTGAGGGAAAAAAAGGGATTTGTGAAGCGTGGCTGGACTAGAGAGACATTTGATTAAGTCAGTGACTGATACAGCATAAAAAAGAGCTTCTTAGTTACTAAAGGGAGAGCATGGAGTGGTATCCATACTCCAAGCTATTTTTTCCACAAATAATAAAATGAGACACACTCAGAAGGTATAATTTCATAATAAGCTTTAAATGGTCTTTTGGCTATTTTCATTCCGTTTGAAAGAAGAGAGTTTCTATGAGTGTTCTTGATGTGTTAAAGAGGGAAGCATTTTTGTTTTAGACATCATGAATAAACTACTTTTATTTTTTATTTAAATCCACAAGGTCAAAAATATAAATAATGTAGAGAAGGTTTTTGGTAAATTGAACAATGACGTAGAAAAAAATATCTCTTGAATAAAAATCTAATTGTCTAATTGTTTCAGATCTCTTTTAAAAATAAAATATAAAAATAAAAATATAAATTTTAACCCCTAACTGTCTATTCAGGAGATAAACACAATATGACAGTGAACCATTTTCAGCTGCTAGATGTGGGGAAACTTATTAAATTAACTATACACTTTATACTTTCAGTTATGAACTGCTGCCAAAATGTCAATAACATTAATATGTTAACAGTGGAAAATTATCATGGCATTAGCCTCACAATCTGTGTTGAATGTTTCCTGTTGAGGCAAAACATGAAATTAGCTGACAGAATTGCCGTATGTCGGGTAGTCGTTTGCATTTATGTCATGGTTTAAAACCTATATAATGTATACCCCTTGCCTTTGAAAACTGTTTTGAGAAAACGGCATGCTACTGATAAACAGGTAAGATCAAAATAGCCTAGCAACGTCTCTCAGTTGAATGAATGACATTTAAGGCATGGTCTGTATCAGATATCACTCATAGGCCCCTATCAGATATCACTCATAGGCCCCTCGTTTGCTCTGTTTCTGCTACTGTGTCATCAAGAGACAGTGACCAAAAATTTGAGTTTTTCGGTTTTAGTCTTGACACTGTTCAGGCATAGAGAAATATGCATCATTCAGATATGATTCTTCCCTGAGGTTGATTTTAATTTGACTATAAATTTGGGTGTTATAAATCAAGTCAAACAAGTGTAGCATGTGTGAGTGGGTGAAAACTTAAAAGACAGAACTTCTCAAAGTAGCATGAAGATCAAGACAGATGAGAACAGAAAGTGACCAGAGTTAGAAGGTATCAGCAAATAATTTACAACTGTAATTAGAGCCGTTGTAATGCTGTGGAATTTTGAAACTTTGATTGAAAGGTATCGAACTGTTTTTAGATGAACATGTAAATAAGTTTGTAGAACATGTTCAAGTATTTTTTTTTATTTTTGCCATGACTGCAGTTTTGGAAGGAAGCTGTCAAAGTCATATAAGGGAGCATTTAGTTTTTATATACCAGAGTTACTGCTGCAGTTTTAAGTTCAGCTCTAAGAACATTTTGCAGAGATTCAACAAAGAGGCAGTGCAATGATATGTTATGCATTCAAAGTAATAAAGTTTTTTCAAAGTGCGGTGTTTTCATAGTCAAACATTGCCCAAGTGTGATAAACTATTTGTATTTATGACAGAGTACTTTATATTTACATTTGGAACAAGTTTTGGAAAGTTTTTTTTTTTTCAAACATGATTCTTAAGCAATGATGAACGAAACTCCTTGTATGGGCATGTCTCCTGGAAGTGTGTGGCTGGCCTGAATGGAGATGAACTATTCACAAGGCATGTATATTTGCATATAGGGCTGAGCGATAATTCAATATCCACAATTATAGCCGCTAATTTCCTCAGCTACCAAACCCTCTATCAACTTATATACTTCATCTTATCGAGAAAATGTATAGAAATGAAATAGAGAAGTCAATAGAGGGTTCTATAATTTAGGGCACAGTGCTTTGCCAACAGAACTTGGATTTCGCATACGCGAGAACGTTTTCTACAAATTAATAAAAGCTTCATTGTGAGATAAAACACTCGCACAATTCCTGCTTAGGGATTAAGACCACAGAATTTTTATCCACAAAAATAAGCTATATGTTGTCTTTGCGCATCATTGGAAGTTTCAGCTACATGACATGATCATCTGAAAGACCAATCAGAAGCTGTGCTTTAAGAAAAGGTGGGAATTGATGCTTATGATTGGTTTAGCTCATAAACTGATATCCTTTATAACAAATGGAGGTACGCGCTCATGCTCACATCAGTAGATTAACTCATGACAGTCAGAGCAATTGATTTACAGAGTGGTGTCAGCTCCAGAAGTTGCTGTTTGAAACAACTGCTGCAATTTTTAATACTGACCAAAAACTTACGCCCCTCTGGAGCTGGTTTAATAGTTTTTAAACATTTTCTATTTTGATTATACAATAAACACAAACCAGAAGCGTCACGGTGGCGCAGTGGGTAGCACGGTCGTCTCACAGCAAGATGGTCGCAGGTTCGAGCCTTGGCTCGGTCAGTTGGGGTTTCTGTGTGGAGTTTGCATGTTCTCCCCGTGATAGCGTGGGTTTTTCCCGGGTGCTCCGGTTTCCCCACAAGTCCAAAGACATGCAGAATAAGTGAATTGAGGAAGAACGATTGTCCATAGTGTGAATGTGTGTGTGAATGTTTCCCAGCGATGGGTTGCGGCTTGAAGGGCATCCGCTGCGTAAAACATATGCCAGAGAGTTGGCGGTTCATTCCGCTGTGGCGACCCCGAAAGGGAAGAAAGCCTACATGAAGATGAATGAATGAATATTTGCTAATGCTCAATAAATGATTAATAGTGTGTAGTTATAATAAAGTGCTATCAAAAATCTGAACATAGAATCTTATATGAAAATGTGTTTCATATAAACACATTAACTCTATTACACACTAGATAAAAATTGCCTGTAAGGTTCTCTTTACAATGTCTATACACTCAAATAACTATAAACACATGTTTAGTTAAACATTGATAGTTTTCTCTCTCATGGAAAGTCTTGCAGGACCGATTTCTCTAAGACAGCAGGGGAGTCTGAGCATCCCTTAAAATTTCAGAAAATAAATTGATAAAAGTGTTATATAAGCTTTAAAATAGCATTTATATTACTTGTTAAGCGCACATGTTTCAGCTGTTTAAAGTCAGTCTGCCATATCATATTTTCATGCTTCGTTACTATTGCAGTAGTGCCATCTGCTGAATAATGAGGGGCATCTCATTTCCTATCAATCCCTCAGAGACTCAACTTTGAAGCATATATTGCAAAAGGGGAGACATGAGGAGTTTTTAGATTTTAGAGGAGACACTAGATTTTTAGTGCATAAAATGATAAAATGTGCTGACGTCCTGGAGCTGAAGTCCAAAGACATGCGGAATAAGTGAATTGGGTAAAAATGATTGTCTATGAGTGTGAAGGAGTGCGTGTGTGGATGTTTCCCAGCGATGGGTTGCGGCTGGAATGGCATCCGCTGCATAAAACATGTCAGAAGAATTGACGGTTCATTCCATGTGGCGACCCCAAAAGGGAAGAAAGCTGACTGGAAAATGGATGGATTTCTTTTGCACTATAATAAGTAATTTACAGACATTGTTTTAATTCTATTTTTTAAACTATATTGTGATGCGCAATTTTTGCTGTATATTATTTTATGTAGCTTGTTAAAGAATTGGAAAATATTTGATCATCTTTTCTTGTTCATTTATGTAAAAAAATTGCATTTAAAGTTGTAAAACACAAAACATTTTCTTGCTGTTTTGTAGATAATTTGATCTATAGATTCTGCTATTGCTGTAGCTGCACAATGCATTCTTAAATAATGTTAAATGGTTGCTCTGTGAGTTTCTGGCTCTGCCTGATGGTACTTTTAATACTGACTAGTTAGCAAAATATTGCTACTATCGCTAATTGTGTAGCTGTTGGCTGTTATTTTCAGTATAAGGGCAAAAAGAGATGTGATAGTGGTCTTTACAGCTTTCCTAGCAACAAGAAGAGAAGAAAGGAACAGGAAGATGCTTATGGACACAAACAACTTCCTTACAACCAGGCTTTGTTCTCAACACATTAACCTCAATCATTTGAGGCATTTAACAGACAAAAGCTGCTAATATATCTAACAGGTGCTGTTGGGTACATATTAAGTTTTAGTCAAAATGCCATCCCAGTATTTTTCCCCTTACAGAAGTTTAAAAATCCCTTGTTTTGAATGAAGATTGCACAATTACTTTGAGGATTTGGTGTGCTGTGAAAATCTGTGGGCATGGCTGAAAGCAGAAAAAGACAAAACAAAACAACAAGAAAATGATTTGTGGTCTGCCTTAAAAGTTTTTAAACATCTTCTCCATAGTAATCTTGTGTGAACTAAAAGAATCACATTTCTCAATTTCCATTGTGAGGTAAGCAAGTTGTATCAAAAAGATCAAAAAGACCCATTGCAGTTGATCAAACTACTAAAAACCATGGTGACATATTTATATTTTACTATATAAGTGTAAAAATGTTAATATTTCCAAGATGACAGATGATTTTCAAGCAAACGTCTACTTCAAGCATCACCACTGACTACTCAGCTAAAACAAGCTCACATTTCTTAAATATTTTTAATAAATTGAACCACTTTATTTTCCTTACAGACGATTCAAATTTTCATGACTATGGCGCCGCAGAAACACGTTTAGCCCGTGGGGCTAAGGCTAATTTCCGCTGTAGTGGTACCTGCCCGCTGTTGACGTTAAACCTCGAAAACTTAAGTCAGTCGACATCTTTGCACCACAAAAGTACTGTAAATCGTTATATAACAACAGAAAGCTAACTTAAACATATATATAAACAACATAAAGACTATACCAACCCAAACTGTGTCCTTCTCTGACAGCCTAAAAGCTAACAAACACACGCAGCTGATGTGCTTTTTGCACTCTCTTCTCTTTAAGCAGGTTTATAAACAATCGACTCTGTTACAAATTAACACAAAAGCTGTTGGTTAACTCAGTTGGATCTCTGTTGCTACTAGCCTTTTTAAGCTACTTTTACTATCGCTAAACCTACTATAATCATACACAACTAACTCCTCGGATTTAGCTCTCTTAAGATTACAATTGCACAACTAGTCTAACCAAAGCAAGTGTTTGATTTATCTTGTCTAACAGTAAGACACATTCAAAAAAGGCAGGTTTTGAAGCCAAATTAGCTAGATGTTTAACTAGGTTACCCTACCTGATCCACACTAGGACTTTGTGAAGCTGATTTGAAAGCAACTGCTACAAAAAGCACTATATAAAAACTTCATTGAACTTGCAAAATGTGCACTGCTGAATAATGATGCATATGTATACAGCACACAGAAAACATTATGTCAAATTAAATTTAACCAAGATAACGCAGTAAGAATTTACTGTGAGAGTGATTGCACATGCTCATATGGATATACTTGCTTATTTCACTAGATTTAGCATTTGTTTATTAATAGCACACTCATTTATTTAGCTTGTTTTATCTATTAAAACAAAACCTTTTATTACTTTAAAGAGCCTTACCACGTTTCAGTAAAGCCTGCAAGGAGGATCTTGCTGCAACATTCAATTGATTTCTGACTCATCCCCCTCAATGTGTTATATCAGACATACACTAATGCCAATATTAGTATTTTTTACTAGCTAACCTAGCCTCCAATAAAAACTTAAGTCATTTTCTTCAACAAATCCAACTAGTTCACCCTTCCGTCAACACCCAACTCAATAGGCCTTCCCGTAATTTTCAAGTCACTCAACCTTCCCCTAACACCCATCTCTAACAGCAAACTTAGTAGAAGTTCCACAAAAACACATCTCAATATTCCTTCCCTAACACCTAACTCAAAAGACCTTCCCCTAATATTTTACTCAATAATACCTTTATTAACTCAAACTAAGAGCAACCAATGGATGCATTCATTTCAGGAAGCTTTGACAGCTGGACTGAGAAAATGACATTGAACAGCTAGATGAGAAAAATAGTGATTTTTTTAATTGGCTTGTGATTTGAGGTATGACTCTTGATATTATTTCCATGTCGGTAATGATAGAAATGAGTTATTTAGCTTTTCACTTAACACCCCAGATGCCCCAGAGTTTCCAGGAATCTGTATTTGAACAAACATGAGTGATGATGCAGACATGAAGATCTGACCTTGAGAGACAGATTGGTCTTTGAAAAGTGAGCCTGTCTAAGCAGCATTATAGCCACAAATCAATATGTTTAATAGCCAGCGCATTCCTTTATTCTTAGACAGATCAGTTTAAGAGATGCGTATTCAAATATGGAGCTCAGTGATATTGCTTAAAAACTTGACACATATCAAAGTATAATTTGATAAAGGATATATAATAGCATAATCTTTACAGCCCATTTAGAAAGTGGAACATTCAAGTTACACTTCCCAGTAATGCAAGGCAGAAACAGATAACTTAAGAGAAATGCATAAAATGATTATTTTTTCATTAAGGTGGAGAGGAAATCTGACGGTATATGAGGTGTCAAGTGTTGATGACCTTTTGTAAGCATAAACTGGACACTAAATAAAGGTTCTATTTTTTTTCTCTGAGATAAAAGCTTGTGCTCTCAAAGGGCACCGATTATGAAGTCAATTTCTGGAAAGTGTTTGTTTACAAGCAAAACAATTTTCCAGAAAAGCATCAACGCTGTTCTAATTCAGGATGTATTTCTCAATACAAGACTCTTTGTTGTTACCAGTGAAAGAGCAAGAAAATTGCCTGAAAAAAAGATTGTGTATTCCTAAACATACCTTTTACTTTTTACTATTTTGATTGAGAAACAATCTTGAACTTGAGCTTTTGCACTTTCTGTTTCTAACAGAAGCACATTTTTAATTGTAGATCTCTAAATGTTTTAATGACTAGTTAAAAACATTACAAAAAGGTTCTATATTTTTGCCTCTGTTTTTTGACGCACAACATAACTGCCAGACAATGAACCTAACTATTGACCCCCAACTTTATGCCGAAGCCACACTATCCTTCCTTCTTATCAAACTACTCTTGATGGATGGACTCCAGAATGATGAGCTTTTGAGTAGCCATATTCTATTTTGAAAACTTCTTCACTTTTTCCTGTATTTACCCATCAAGAAATGGACCACCAATCAGCTCCGACCAGCATTTTTCCTAAGTAGGCCATTTGCCACCCTAGAGACCGAACAAGCACAACTTTATTTATTCACTAGTTGTATCTTAGACCATCCTGCTCCCCAAAGGCCACTCTCACCATCACAACCAGACTCAATCAGCATGGCCTTCACCAATCCCTACTTCCTCGACCAGCCAGGCTCACTAACTTCTCCAACAATGAACCAATCGTTACCTCCAAACTGCCTAACCACTGATTTTAAAATCCCGGGGATCTCATAAAATTGTGTTGCTTAACCCCTGCGATTATTAGCCTTCAAATTGTATCACTCCGTCTGCGATAAACTACAGATTTCACAAATTAAAAAATAAGATTTGTAAACAGAATGATTGAATCAACTTTTACATTCCCTGAATGCACATTTCAATCCCCCATTGCCCTTTACATGAATAGCGACACTAGGCCAAATCACTAATTAAACCAAGATTAGCTTCATGTGTTATGATTAATTGCCTGAGTGAATGTAATTCGGAGAACACTGATGATCCTCTGCTCATGTGTCATGTTGAAGACTTGAACCATTCATCAAGAGCAAAGGGTCAAGCATGCAGCAGAAAAGCCCTGTTTCCTAATTACATCTAATATAGCACAGCCTCCAGTGACCTAACTAATATTCGCAAACACACACCTCAAACAACTTTTGACTTAATTTTGTATGGCCTCATATGAATACAATGATTATTAAGGTTCATCTGCTCTAATGAACTTAATTAGTATGTATATACTAATTAATATACAATTTTATATATATATTTATATATAATGATGCATGTTGATTGCAGATTTTTACATATCATGGAGATCAACACTTTATCTCAGACACAAAGCTAATAAGTCAAAAAAAGGTTTGTACCCTTTATTAGTCTTAACAAACACTTTTTTTAATAAATTCATTTTTTGTTCATTTTTTTTAAACATCTACTTTGTTAAAGACACACTCCTTTCCAAAAATGGGAATGCAGCAATCATTTAACACAATGCCATTGTAAACTCAAAATAGTAGTTCCTTGTGTAATCAAGACCATATTTATAGACAAAAACAAGAGGCAGAGGTCTAGAAATAAGCTTTGTCAAAGTTCAGAGAAGTATGAAAAATATCACATGACCTCTTCCAGAGAGTTTAAAGAATTGACATTGGGAATTTACGTGAACACATAAACGAAACTGAAATTGTATCTTTTTTCATAGCAAACACATTGTGTGAGGTTATCCAAGCCAAATGTGCAAAATATTATTTATTTATTTGTTTCTTTGCTTGGCTAAGAAATGCTATTAGTTCAGAATAATATCAAATATTAGGTAATGCCAACATTTTATTATGTACTTTATTTTTAGTAGGGAGAATATTTAACAGGATAGAATGAGTTACTGAAAACAAATCTAGGCCTAATGTAATATTCAATGAACAGGAAATCTGATTGTGTCTCCTTGATTCAAGGATGATTGGCCTTGTGGGATTTGTACCATACTAAATTAAAGTGAAGCATGACAATAACCTACAGCAATGTTTTTTTCTCTCTCTCTAGCATCATTCTATTGGACAAGTTGTCTATAGATTGCTTAATTCCCATACATCAAGTGAAACTGAAGAAGCAGTCATGGTCATTTCGCAATGCAGAACCGAGCCTCAGTAAATGAACTGAATGTAAAAAAGTTTGATTAAAAAACATGAGACTAGACAGATAAAACACATTAAGCCTAAAGTTGTCTTAATATTAAATTTCCATTGTAGTTTTGCCATCAAACTCCTGTTTTTATTTTTAAAAGTTAAGTATTTATTTTAGTTGCCAGAAGACATTCTCACCTTACACACATCCTGACCTTAGCGATACACTTCCAGCTCTTGGAGAACCTTGCATAGCAGCTAAATTTCCCATGCCACATAGGTGTGAAATCCCATAGACATTGTCCTTGAGTCTGAGCCCTGGCTGCTAGAGTACACACTCTCATGGGAAGTCTGCTTGGAAGAATCAGAAGCTCTTTTGGATAGTATGGGGTCAGCAACTGTTTGCAGGCTGCGTGGAAATGAGGCCGTGTCACCTGCTGATGTTTGACTGCCATTTTTTTGCTGGATCCTTCAGTACTTCCAGCAGGGCATTACAAGAGGACCACTGATGTTGCTCAAAATAGATGGCTCTAGAGATTACCTACTAGCTGTCTGGAAATAAGCTGTGGTCGGTGTGTGGGCCAAACACGGTCTAACTCAGCATTGTTAATTTGACATAAAGGACACAAAAAAAGACATTACGTTTGATGGTCTCTTGGCTTTGGTTTACCTCTAACCATCCATGCCCATATGTGGCCCTGGTTCAGGTATGTACTATGATAACATGATTTAATCAGGATTAAAATGTTTATTATCTTTCAGTTGTAAAATAAACAAATTATAATGTAAAATGGAACTGGGGCATTTCTTTAAAATAATACATTAATTACAAACCAAATAAATTAAATCAATAATAAACTATAGAATTTGCATTACTAGTTTGAAGTAAGTCCTTTTTATCAAAATAGTGACTAGGCATATGAAGACATTTGTTAATTATTCCGATTTTATGAAAAATGTATATTTTGTGAAGGCGTAAAAGGGCTTTAACAAGTCATGATGAATTGTAGATGCGTGACCGATTTGTTTGTGTAAAGTATGTAAAAACCCTAAATCCTTCAATTTTATTTACCAACTTGCTAATAGTTAGGTGCACTACTGGTACTTATCTCCATTTTACGTTGTTGAAAAAATAGGTAAGTTCATCACCTCATCACATGTGAAGTTATCCTTTTAAATGCTTCTATGGGGTAGAAATAAAACTTTATCATGCTACATTAAGGGTTGTAAAATAAAGTATATTAGTATGAGGAGAATGTTTTTAAGCTGACCAGTAATTTCTATAAAAGCCTAGTTTTAATTGAGGATGAGTATATACTATATAAAATAAAGTGACCAATACAATTTTATTGATAAAAAGAAGTAAAACACTCACACACACACATAGTTCATGCTACCAAGGAAATGCTAACACCAATCATCAAGACTTGTGGTGGCCTTGAACAACATTTTTTCTAGAGGAAGTAGCTCATAAGAGCAACCCAATATAAAACTATAACTTGCTAACAACATTAATCACTTTTGATAGATATTTCCTATAGAATAGTAACAATAGAATTGTGTGACGTTTCAAAATCTGAAAATACTTATGATGTGAAATAGTTTTAAGACCATCTTGTCTGCGTGTTCAAACCTATTTGAATAAAGATATAGCTTTAATAATTTATCTATGTTAATAAAGAGTTAGGCTGGGAATAAGATAAAGAGACAGGTAGGAAATGAAGATTGGCGGCTGTCATTTACATCAAAGGCTGTTGAAGAAACGCATGATTTGGAGAGATGGCGGCACTGAAACTTCAACAATCTGTTCGGCTCTACACTCTCCCTCTGTGAGTTCAGTCGAGACCGTCTGTGAGGATCAAACTCTCACACTGAAAAAGAGAAAAGCAGCCGCTCATCCACATGGAAAAAAGACTAATATGCAACTGGTGGAAAGTAGGTTAGTGTCCTCTTCAGCAAAGTGTCTCCCTGCGGGTTCAAAAACGAGGGTGATTTTTCTGGTTGTAGCTCATTCATGTTCTAAGTTAAGAAGGCAAACTTTGAATTATTCAGAGGCTAGATATTCTGGGTTGAACTTAGTTTGCATAGATAGTATGCCTTTGTCTGGAACATAAAAATAACCTTTGCAATGTATTTTTTTATGTCAGTGCTGTGACTGGGCTTTTTATTAATAAAGGTTCAGTATGCAAGTTTGTGGGCAAAACTAGTACTGCAACCAAATAAATACTTCCTCTCACTAGATTACATGTATGATCCATGGCAAGTATGGGTTTTTCTGTTTATCTAAGCTTTATTTGTGAATGTTTACACAAAAGTGTAAGGTTTTACATTTCTGTAAAAAAATTCAGTAAAAAAATATCTCAATCATATTGGTCTACCAAATCCTAACCTTACGTGTAATCTAAACTATACGTAAACGATGAAAGTGGAAAGTTAGGCAAGGTAAATGTGGTAAGCTGAACTAATAGTTACTCTTCCATAAATGTAGTTTCATTACAGTAAAACTACTACCTTGAGAAATGCAGCAAGCTAAGCTACAGAAACATGGTAAAAGTAGTTAACTACATCTAAGCTAATGTTTTTATATTTAACAAATATCAAATCAATGCTTCCTCAGTAATAAAAAAAAATCAGATAGGCAGACATAAGTGTGCAATCGACTTCTGTAGAGTAAAATATTTTATTAAATAATGTTTTTTTTTGGGCAAGTTTGGGGATGTTATTCAAATAGATGTTAAAAGCAGCTCTAAATCACATTGGTTGCAGACATCCAGCAGCATTTAGTGCTATACATATATTTAATCAAACAAAAAAATCACTGCCTATATAAATGAAACATAATTTTTCAGTACAACATTGTTAGCTTGTGTTTGCACATTGAACTGTATTGTGACTGTGTTAGAACACCTGAATGTGATCTCAAATTCATGTTTGATTACTTCGAAGTAGTCAACGTCTAGGATTGGTGCTCCGCACCCTTTTCATTTTGGTTTTTTCTTTAGCTTCAGAAATGTTTGGGGATATGTAACATTAACTTTGTGTGGACGCAACTGCACTATTTGATCATTAAAATAGCTTCACTAATGAAAAGCTCTTTTATTTGAGAAGAAGTGATGTTACCACTCTACTGAAAAATGTAGTTAAACTAGTACTACTAGTTATATTGACACTACTGCTCAAAACTGAAGAGAACGATATCTCAAATACTTAATTGTCATCTCAATGGCATCTCAACCTGTGTAAGCAAAGTACATAAGCATGTGTCTAAGTTAAAATAATTAGGTTAGCTGCTAATGAAATCTTAATTGTTCAAGAGAAAAATGGCAATGTCAATATCATTTTTTATATTCCTCTTTGTGTTCAACAATCTTAATCTTTCAAAAGCAACCGCTCTGTATATCCTGCTTTTTTTCTCATTATATATTTTTTCTAATTATAGTTTTTTTTTGTGGCATCTGAAATAAATGTTTAAAGTGCATGGTCCACAGAGAGGAAAGACGTCAAAACACAATTGCAAGTTCTCCATGACAGATCCAAATGCAAATAAATTTAACAACAATACCTTCAGTAATATTAGTACCTGAACTGAACATAATGCTTTAATTCTGTAATCACCATTACGTGGTTCATTTGTTTAATGTCTTACATCCTTCACCTATAATATTAGGCATCTTGAACTCCCAGAGACAACAAAAACAATTTTTTTTCTTTAATTACTTGTCTCCATTGGAACACTGGCAAGGCCAAAAGTAATTCATTTTTTCTTAAAATATATCTATTTAGCAACTGTGTAATTCTACCGTCAGGAAAATTAACACTGAACTATTTTTAAATTAAGACTGAACAGCCATATGTTCGGGAATTCACATTCACCACATTATTCATTATATATATATATATATATATATATATATATATATATATATATATATATATATATATATATATATATATATATATATATATATATATATATATATATATATATATATATATATATATATATACATTCATTCATTCGTCTTCATGTCGGCTTGCTTCCCTTTCGGGGTCGCCACAGCGGAATGAACCGCCAACTCTCTGCCATATGTTTTACGCAGCGGATGCCTTCCAGCCGGAACCCATCGCTGGGAAATGTAAGGGTAATGATACCTCATCCGGACCATCTTTCCATTTCAGCCATATATGTATATATACATATATATATATATGTATATGTGTATATATATATACATTCATTCGTTCGTCTTCATGTCGGCTTTCTTCCCTTTCGGGGTCGCCACAGCGACCCATCACTGGGAAATATATATATATATATATATATATATATATATATATATATATATATATATATATATATATATATATATCGAGAGAGAGAGAGAGTTGAGTGTTTGTAGAGCGTTTGTATTCATCTGTGAAAGATGCATTTTAAAGATCCCTTTTCCAAAAACTTGACACTGACATGGAAATCAGATCACATATTTTGATGCTGCCCCAATTATCAGCTGAACGAGAGGTTCTGAGAAGCAGAATCGTTTATACCTGAGAAGTAATTGAGAATCATTGGAAAATATACATTTATATAAATAAAAATTATCTAAACTACTGCAAAATCACCTTTGTTATGTTAAGATCAGGAGAAAATAATTTGGCATATGATGAGAAAATAAACCTGTTATGTGGAATGTCTGTGTCCTTACCTTTGGTGGCAGAGCTCAGATGGGATATTTGTCTCTTGAGGTGTTAAACCAGGCTCCCAATTTTTTTAAATGTGTCAAAGATACCAACAAATCACGGTCTAAGAAAATAAATATACACAGAGGGAACCCAACCTGTTATTTGTCTAAGTCCAGCTTGTCTTACTTTAAAATAGCAGACTGACAAGATCGATGACTGGCCTATTTTATTTTATTTTATTCATCAAAACCTCTAAAACTCTCAACTATTGTCAGGGTAGAGGGAATCTCCAGAGAAGATGTTATCTGATAATCTTACTAACATATTTGACAAGTTATCAATAGAAGTCAGACAGCAGTAGAAATACATGAATTTCACATTAAATAAGTAAAGAAACATTTAATCAAGTTCACCAAAAACTATGTTATTTGCTTTCAGAACACGATATTAACTGATAAGCTGCATTATACATTTCTTATAGTTAGATGTGTTTAGCGAGGCACTAGTGTTGGGGAGATATTTTTAATATATAAATAAATTTAGCTATGTGCACTTGAAAGATCTCACAGTGGTACAACACAATGATGCACAGCTTTTGTCTGTCCCTCTTTGTCCCAATCTGTCCATCAACGTCAACATGTCTTTCTGTCTGTCTCATGCACAGTTGGACAGTAAGGGTAATTGAATGCCCCATGCTAGCAGACAAATGTATTTCAAGAAACTTATATGTCATAGGCTTATAAAGGTGTGGAGTATGATGACAGTTGCCTTGGAAACCTACGGACTGATGGGGGTGTTTAGTGGGGGGAGACTGAAAAGACAGTCTGTCTGCAGTATTTTGCTTACAAAATTGCAGACATGGGCAAATGTTCTTTTATTTTAGTTCAAGTCTATTCATATTCAGACAACTGCTAGGCTAAACATGGTTATAGGAACTAGTACTAGGCCTGCATCTAAAAATAACAAATGTGTTAAAAATGTTCCAGGGTATAAAAAAAGTTTAAGTAGCCGATGAGTAAAGGATTAGAAGCATCTGGTGTAAAATTAATAACAGTCTTGTAGTTTAGGAAAGTGATAAACGTGCCATGATAATTAAAAATATTTTTTTCTCACGTAAATTTGCTGCAATACCAATGTGAAAGGGGAAAAGATCATTCAGTTTGTTTAGTTTTGAAAAGAGCCATTTATAGATTTGGTGTCAAATAGGTTTAAAATGAGTGAAAATGCACGCTACTAATCCTGCACAATATTTTGGATTTATAGAAACAACCACATGACTACAAAGTGTGCTACTAGGCAAAATGTGCTAAGAAGCGCAAATGTGAGGACACTTTAATGTTGGTTAAATGCTGAGTTATTTAGTTCTGAAGATAAATTACATTTTTACATTTGGAACAACATGATGGTGACAAAGCAACATTTTTAATAAAAAAAAAATAGTTTACACAAACAAAACTTGAGAAAAAAAAGTGCATGATGGAACTAAATAAAATCTATCGTCACTCAGATTTAATGTCTGTGACTTTAAATAAATCCTGTACTAATATGTTCTGACAGGGTCATGGCTCGTAAGCAAAGATTGTTGGTCCATATTGACTTAGTTGCATCATAGATAGTTGATGTAGATCACTATGCTTACATATACTGTATTTTTTTCCCTTCAAACATGTGTTCCCAATATGTCAATATTTTGTGGAAGTCAAAATATCTAATAATAATATTGTCAGCTGTCATAATTTCCAAAACAATTACGCATTTTTTATATATAACATTTTTTAATTCATACATTACACTGAATATTAACACCCAAACATCAGATCACATTCAATGTAAAACAGCAGATTTGTGAAGCTACTGAGATAAGCTATAATAGCTAAAACCCTGTAGTGAACGCTATCAACATACATAGTTCTATATAATCTTTGATATTTGAATAAATAAATAAACCTCCTACAGCTGGGATTACAAACATTTTGTAAATATTTTGTGATTGTTTTAACTCATCCTCATGAGACCCAGCCTATTGTATGTTCTCTGTAATAAAAATTAGATTTTGGTTTATATAATCTGAATTAAGCTACCCTACTAAGCTGCCTACCCTCTATCCTTGCATTTGCATTGATATCTCGTGTGTGTGTGTGTGGTACTAAACCGCTCTTAATAGACAGGAATAAAAGTTCCTAACAAAAAAAGTTACATGGGAAAATATGCTTTTCTTGGTTCTCAGGTGGTTAAGACAAGAGGCTTCCAGTTAAATTGTAGCACTGTATATCAAAACTTTAAATGGATTTTTTTAAGCCTGAATGTTTATAAAGCCATTTTTATAAACAACCAAAATAATCATGTCATCTTCACAGCTAATGAACCATTTTAACTAAATCACCAGGATCTGCTTGAAAACACAAATTCTATTCAGTATGTTTTAAATATTTACTTTATTTATTTTTGTTTTCTCATTGACATCTCATGTCTGAAAGTCTCATTGAGTCTATGCTTTGTCTATTATTGAAATATTAAGTTTTTTTTTGTAATAGTTGTATTAATAAAATATGAACTTATTTACCACAACTGACCTTTATCAATTGTATGTTATCCCAGTTAAATTGGCAACAACAAAATAAATGAGGTCAGATATAAATCATTTTATTGTATTACGTGTACACATTTTTGCCACAATGTCTGAGTTGAAACACATCAAGTCCACTTTAAATCGTCATTTATCCAGACTTCCTTTATTTTCTTGTAATTGCTTCATCTGTCCATCATGCTGTTGCCCTTCTTATTAAAGGAGGCTTAATCTTAACTTTGAATAATGCTAGTCTTGATGTTGGAAATGCATTACAAATTTATCAACTTTATTTGGAGTTGCTTTGAAGGACAGATGAGGACAAACTTACTTCCCCATCAGCCACAGCCTGTTTGAACATAGATAACAATGTTAGCGGGTCCAAGAAGTGTCAGCTCTGCCTTTGCTGAAGTCTCACATTTGGCAGCTGACTAGATAAACACTGATGCAATCTATTTAAATGTGTAATTGCATTTACAAAACATGAATTCAGACACTGTCTTGTGCTTTTGATGTGCTAAGAAGCGCAAATGTGAGGACACTTTAATGTTGCTTAAATGGAGAGTTATTCAGTTCTGAAGACAAATTACGTTCTTGCATTTGGAAGAACATGATGGTGACAAAGTAACATTTTTGGATGAATTAAAAAAATTGTTTACACAAACAAAACTTGAGAAAAAAAATTGAACTAAATCAAATCTATCGTCGCTCAGATTTAATGTCTGTGACTTTAAATAAATCCTTTACTAATATGTTCTGACAGGGTCATGGCTGGTAAGCAAAGATTGTTGGTCCATATTGACTTAGTTGCATCATCTTGTTGGTGTAGATTTGTTGCTTGCACATCCATGATGCAAATCTCTCGTTCCTCCACATCTTCAATGTGCTTTATTCAGTGGAGATATGCTTACTCTAGATGATATTTGAGTCCATGGAGCTCACTGTCATCTCTGATAAATCAGCTTGAAATGAGCTTAGCACACTATCTTTTTAAGAAAAAAAACATCACTATAAAGCAAAGACATTGTATTGAAACGAAAGCAGAATTTTTGTCAGGAGTTAACCTAAAAAAAGTATAGTGTTTCCCGAATCCTGTTGGTTTTGACTAGTTTTTAAAAAAAATATCTAGATCATTACATTACGACAAACTCTGCACGCCTGAAATACTGCTGCAAGGCAAATCAAATCAATGTTTTCTGGTTGTTTACAAAGAATACTGACTTTGCCGACCGGATATTGAAAAGTGTGTTGTGGTTAAACTGTGTCCAATACACTCGTAGCTTGCTGTTTTCAGGGGACAAGAGGAGCAGTGGTGTGTCTGCTTTCTTGCTGATGTCGCTCATCTACTTTGATTTTCATTTACATTATGCTCTGAGATAATCTACTATTGTAAATGGAGTTATTTGAGTTGCTGTTTTTTTGGTCAGCTTATCAGCACAAAGCGCTCTATTACACTCCATTATACACCCATGCTTGTTCCTAGTTTCCTATCAAAAGTCTGTTTAATCTGAAAAAGAGAGCTAAACGCACTTCGCACAGGTCTATTGTCAGTTGTTGCATTCCATAGAAAAAAAAATTGATTACTATATTTGCAATTGTGTGTAAATATTTATAGATGCAAATAGATATGTTTATTGCTAATTGCTAAGGCTGAATGAAGCAAGTTTAAATACTCTGAGAGAAACAGGGTTCAGGGGCATCAGTGAAGGGACATGAGCAATAGTGTTAATCTATAAAATATGTCCTCATTGAACCACTATGTCTTGCATTTAGAGATACTCCCGGGCATATCCGATTATAGATTAAATGTAAACACATAAACAGACACACACAAACTATTTGCAATCTAACATCCCATTGTGTATTACAGATTGGTTGGCTCTTTGGCTGTATTGAACTATTATTTGTAGATGGAAATGCCCTCTGGGTCTTTCATTTAGGCTTTCTCCAGCCATTAAAGGACTGTTCAATGGAAATAAATACCTAAATATAAAAAGGAGGTTATGAACCTTTTGTGTCATTCTTAGCAAGCTATCAGACAGAGCAAAAACAGCTTTCAAAAGATGCATTTTAGCATAAAATATATGTAAACAGTGTTTATTTTCATGGTAATTTGACCTGTATGGGTTGTCATCCTTGATACAAGTTGCTTATTGGATACTGAATTTGTTTGTAATTGTTTGATAATTGTTAACTAGTCATTAAAATCAATGTATTTATGGCACAGAGTAATCCCTTAACCCTGCTGCACTAATGTTTCCACCCATACAGTTGATACAATCCATAATAGCATATACATTAGATGGTGACATCACTTAAGTCTTTTGGACAACAAGAGATCCCTTCTTTACTTTTCTTTTTATCATTTATCTTTTCCTATTGGCACTGTTAAACTCAATGACTCAACTCCAAAATTTTAAAACAGATAGAAAACTAATACTTGTGAAAAAGGTTTTTTTTTATTTTAAGAGTATATGCGAATTTCAGACATGCTATGGTCTCTCTGTGTTGTTCACTATATGTTATTCATTGTCAATATAATCTACAAGAAATTTGCAATGTTTAGTTAAGCAAATAATGGCTGCAGCAGTTACTTTAGCTAGTTTGCAGCTTCGTATGGTTTTCTCATTTTGTGTGGAGTTATATTTTTGTTACTTCTGCCACTTGAAACATAAGCAAAAAGGAAGGTGTCAGGTGTAGATCTAAGTGAGATTATTAACATTAAAATTAACTTCTTCTGTACCATGCGGATGTAGACCTTCCTTGGAGATTAATACAGATTATTAATTCATAAACTCTTACCTTCCACTGACATGTGTAGATGGTCTAAAGCATCAGACAAAACAGTCTTCTAAAAATCTCTAAATGTTACCTCAAAGCCACAGCATCTGTTATTTATAGACCAACCATGGCAGCTTGCTTAGTATTTCCAGATGCAGTGTGTGTTTTGGGAAGAGATTTGAGGTTGTTACCCTCCAGCTATTTTACATAATGACTCAAGGGGAAGGTCCCAGTAGCTTGAAGAGAGCAGATGACAACTTCCTGATCAACACAGCATGTGTCAGGGACACCAGACTAGTCCCAGTGGCTTGAAGAGAGCTTATGATAACTCTCTGACCAAAACATCATGTGTCAGGGACACCCAGAGTCATCACACTCATTCATTAGGATTGCAGTGGCCTGTCTATAACTCATCTATAATAATATGTCTAGGTTATTTCAGTTGCAGCTAGCTTTTAAATGTGTCCTTTAAAAAAGAACTTGTGATGTCACAGACAGTTAATTCCATAGCTTGTCACAGATAATAATAAGTACACTATGAAGGAATTGTTAATGGCATAAACAAGTCCAACGCTAAACAATAGTGCACCAAATCTTGTTCTTTGGCTCGTAATCATATATGGAACTTTCTTATTATTAGAACCATTATGTAAAGGTGATATTTAGAATTGACTTTCAAAAATGCTATTTAGAGCAATTTAAAGCTAAAGGCAAACTACTTTAAGAGTCCAATAATCTTTTGAGTGCATGTAAGAACCAGTTGTTCTAAATTGGTTAAAAATAATTTTACATTACACCAAAATAGGTCCTCCTAAGACTACATGCCAAATAACCAGATTTGGTGTTCTGAGTCTAAAGCACTGTTTTTTTGTTGTTGTTCTTGTTTAAGTTTGCGTTTGAGTGAATGACTCAGAAGTCACATAATATCACTTTTGAACATGCGGCAAAACATGGTAAGACTGGGTTTAGGGGAAGAGTTTAGTAAAATACTAGCAAGGTTTGAAGCAACAAAAGCACATTAAGTATTATATTATTTTGCCATTTTATTCCCAATCGATTTTATTCTTCAGTCAAGGCAAGAGTCTCAAGTGCTGGCTGTTGTCTACATATGAATTTAACCTATTTTACCTACATCTGGCACATAATTGAACTAATTTGAAAAAAAGTTTTATCTAATGGAGTACAATTAATGGAATGGAGTGCCTTACCAAATACTGTATGCAAATTTTTTTTAGGTATACCTACCTTGCTAGTATCGGGTTGGACCACTTTTGCCCTCAGAACTGCCATAATCATTTGTGGCATAGACTTAACAAGGTACTTCCATTCCACCACAAACAGAGGTGCTCTATTGGACTGTGGATTTGAGTACTGTGAACTCATTGTCATGTCAAAGAAACCTGTCAGCTATGATGTTATGCTCTTTATGACATGGTGTGTTATCCTCCTGGAAGCAACCATAAGAAAATGGGTAAACTGTGGTCATAAAGGGATGGACATGGTCAACAACAATACTCAGGTAAGCTGTGGCATTTAGACAATGCTAAATTGGTACTATTGGACCTAAAGTGTGCCAAAAAATTCCCACATCATTATTCCACCACCATCAGCCTGAACCATTGATAATAGACAGGGCGGATTCATGATTTACAGTTGGCATTCAGCTTTGCCAAATTTTGACCCTACTATATGAATGTTGCAGCAGAAATCTTGGACGTAACGAGTGGTTATTTGAGATACTGGTTCTAACAGCTCAAACCAATTTGGCCATTCTTCTTTACCTTTGGCATCAAAAAAGCATTTGTGGCCACAGGTGCCCAAAGCTGACTCTGACTGAGAACTGACACTCAATAGGTAGTATTTCTTTTTCTGACCATTCTCTGTAAAACCTAGAGACCTGCTCATCTAGCGCTAACAATCATGTCACGTACAAAATCACCTTTCTTCCGCAGTCTGATGCTTAATTTCAACTGAAATGCATTGAGTTGCTCCATTTGATTGACTCATTAGAAATTTGTGTTAATGGGCAGTTGGAAAGGAGTTCCTTTTAAGGGGTACCAGTGAGTGTATGTGTATGTGTTAACTATAAAGGAGAAGTTAAACAACTGAGCTCCGGGCTGGAGCTTGGAAAATAAATTTTAATAATCTACTTCAAAATATTAGGTAGCCACTTTTGTAGGCAAAATATACCCTTTTTATTGTTTTGTTCTATTATTTGAAAATGACTTAATGGCATTTAATTTTGGAAACAGACCATGCGTAACATCGTCATGCTGCATTTTAAACAGTAATTAGCTCATGAATCACAAGGGTGACAGTCTGTCACAGTTAGTAAAATCCAAACTTATGAATTGCTTTGGGCCCACGAGAACCTGCACATCACATTTCCCAGTGCCCAGGTCATCAGCTTTAGACATGCTGAGATGATGTTTATTTTTTTAATGGTGTGACCAATCCATCTATGGGTCTCATTTTCAGGCCACTTGATCAACTTTTGCACATTGCTTTTCTATTTCACACATATTACTGATCTGGTTTTAGCTGCAAATCATGAGGAAAATCAATATTCTGCACTGACTGACCAGCATGCTGGCATTTATTGGCTGGGGATTTCACAGTGAAAGGAAGATTTTCTCAAGGTTTAGAAACTATGGGCAACAGGTTGCACTTAAAAAGACACATTTTAAATCAGTCCACACTGACTGAGTCCTCTGGGCTTTAAACTCACCTTTATGTTTCAAGCTAAAGGTCTTAAAACCCAAACACATAATAGGACGTTCATGCCTAGAGATAGAGAACTAGTCTAATTAGGAGAACATTCTTCATTCATGCAATATCCTCTGCATCCTTCATATTTTGCATATGAGAGGGTTGCCAGGTGTCCTACTTGAGTGTCGGTCAGAATAAGATTTGTGCCTCAGAGGATTTAACTCCTGTATTTTCTGCTCAACCTGTTTATTTAAACCCAATTAGGTTCAAAATTGAGAGCAGCATTTTGATAGATTTTTTTTATGCTTATTTTTTTCTAATATTTTTTTTTAATTGTCATGTATTTGTACATTTACTTTTATTTGTTGTCATTTTGTTATGTTTATTGATGTAAATGTTCATTTATTTCTCAACTCTTGATAGATTCACATTATTAGATTTACAGAACCATAAACTGCTTTGTTGCAAATGTCCGCAAGTCTTCACAGACACTGTCACAAGAACTGCAAGAACTGTCACTTTAAAGAAAACATCTGCAGGCCATGTCAAAATGTCTTAGCTTATGCTAAGGTCATATAGGATCTCTTGAAACCTACCATGGTCTTTGAGCCTTGCTAAAAATACCACAGAGTCAATAATAAGGCCCTGCTCCCATTCTGAGTCTATCATTAAATATGCATGATCCTTTAATGTAAAACATGACACTCAGCCACGGGAGAACTTGAGAAACATGTCATACCTTCAGCAAGGTTTGATCAGGACTTGCAGTTGAGATTTGGTGCCATGATTTATAGATAGCCAGATGAGGGGTGGAAAGCACCATATATTTGGACTGACAGGATTTGTTTGGTGAGCAATATATCAATGCAAAGGCTCAATAATGTGTGCTCTTTTTGAAAGGGCTTGATATAAATAATTCAGCACAGGTTCTATCATGGAGACTCAGGTGCAGGTTATGGATATGATTTGTGTAGTCTACATTGACAATGGCTAGTCTGTGCGTCTCCTTGTTCTTCATTTATACAAGAAAAAATATATATATATACCTTTCCCTAAAGCAAAACATCACCAAAGTATATGTGTGTTATTGATTAGTCTACCGATTAACAGATTTGTTTTTTATATAAAAAAAAATGCTGTGATTGGAAACTGTTAGGATAGTTAATTGTGACCCCAGAATATGAATTCTTTTGAGTTTGGAGTTGTTTTATAATGCAATTTAATGATCTCAATATCATAAAACCAACACTATAGTGAGGTCACTCCATCAGATGGATCTGATCTTGTACTTAGTCGTAGTAATTTGAATAACTTATGATATTTAAATAATTTACTAATGGTATATGAATCTTACCAATAAATTTCTTGCAGACGACTCATTTCACATACATCATCTATAACACTATTTAAACTAAATCCTTAAAAAGTGCATTTCATTTATTTATATTTATTAAGCATTTGAGTTGAGTTCGGGGCGATTATGTCAAATGGTGTCAAGAATGGTGACATGGAGTATAGGAAGAAATAAGATAACTGTAATTTAAATAAAGCATTAGATATAATGGACACATCAGATATCTGTCTCATTCCCCCAGACCCATGCATGCATTTTTACCAGCTTGAAACTATTATGTTTAAATTGAGCTTGTTTAAAAAAAAAATCAATACACTGTGCATGAGAGAGAGAGAGAGAAATAATCATATTATTGAAATAATATTTATTATAGAAGAAAGTTTTTTTTTTTTTGCTCTTTTTTTTGTAACTGTTAAGACAGAAGAGAAAGTAGACCAAAGTTTAAACCAAATACAGACGGTCCATAACTGAGCTGATAGAGGTTTACTTCCTATATTTAAAATATTACAAGGCAGTTGTGGTCTGGTGAATATGGAAATTGATTTGTGATCGGAAGGTCACCGATTCAATCCACTGAGTTGAAGGTGGTGGGAGTGATAAAACACTTGCTCTCCCTTCTTGAGCATGGCATTAGTTTCCCAACTGCTCCCCAGGCTCCACATTCTTGGCAGCCCACTCCTCCGGGTGAGTGTTCACGGTGGCTTTGTTTACTGCTGTGTGTGTACACTGGGATGGGTTAAATTCAGAGCACTACTTCCGGGTATGGGTCACTCCATATCTGACCAACTGGTCTCCTCGCCCGCCATCCGTGAGTACCGGTAGTTGTGATGAAGCTTGTGTGAATTTTTCTTGTTTCTTCCCATAGGTCAAAAACTCTAAATGACAGAATATTTTTTCTTGTGATAAACTTGGTTTGTCCTTGGAGCTCCTAACGTTTCACCACATGTGAGCAGCAGAAAAAATCTAACTGGAACTAAAAAAAAAAAAAAAAAAACACCGGGTAAAGAAAATGTATGGATTCTTCCTAAAAGAAAGATAACGGAAAAAAATGCCAAGAATATTTTTGTATAGCATATTTTCATACACATTAGCAATTCAATGTGCTTTACAGAGGAATAAAAAACAGATCAGAGACAAATAAAACAGACAATAAGACAGATCAGTAAGTGCATCACTGTTCAGAGAGCTATATCAGTAGACACTAAATTAAAATATCTTGATTTACACATGATTAAAGTTTTATCATGTCTTAACTCTGGAAGCTGGTTCCAGCTGCAGGCAGCATAGTAACTGAAAGCAAACTTTCCCTGTTTAAAGCCAGCTCGTGGTAGTTCTAACTGATTTGAACCTAATGATCTAGGAGCTCTGTTTGGTTTGTATACAGTCTGCCGATCTGTGATGTATTTTGGCTCTAAGCTGTCTTGTGATTTATCGCCGAGCAGCAGCACTTAAACTCTACTCTGTAGGTCACTGGCAGCCAGAACTGAATTTTTTGTAGGATTTTTTAGTTCTTGCCAGGACCTTTGCAGCCAAGCTGCAGCTTCTTAAATGGACTTTTTGGAAGACCAGTTTGGAGAAAATCACAATAGTCCAACCTGCGGGTGCTAAATGCGTGGACTAGTTAAAATTCATTAATCAATTATTTTATTCATTGGATAATTTTTTTTATACTTTTAATGACAGATGGGATCTCCAGAGTTCTTTAATCAGATTTTCATTTATTTTCCCTTCAGATGTTAGAGTGAAGTTTTCATTTTTAAATTATTTTAAGGAAAAGTTTATTATTTACACAATAAACAAGTACTGATAAACATGTATAGGGTTTGTTCATTTTAGCACAAAAACTACAAAATAGAAGTCTTAAAACAAGTAAAAACCTGCTTTTTTATATAACCAGCCCCTGAAATTTACAATTTACTCGTACAGTTGAAAATACTTTATTGTAAAGCTGTTTTTGAAATGTTAAAAGGTTATATTTTCATCTTACACTTATAATGTCCGTTATAATAGAGTTTGATTACTTGTAGTATATTGCCATCTACTGTTCAGGAGCATGCAGTGCCAAATAGTAGATTTATTCAAAGCAAACAAAAAAAAAAAGTTATAAATATGTCAAGTGTATAATGTATTATTCCTGATTAACCAGGGGGTTAGATACATCAGATAAAATTAGACTTCCAATGTTTCAGAACTCTAATGATTCTAAAAACATAGTCATTTCAATAACCTTTTTTTTGTTTGTTTTTCCAATTATGTAGAGCTATTCAAGAGTGCAATTATATTTTTAACAGGCCCAGTGTCAAATTGTGCAGAACTGTTTTCAGTGGTTAATACTACAAATATAAATTACAAAAAAACATGATGCGGTTGTATATTAGCAGGTCTCGTGGTGAGGCTACATATAGTCTGTGGGATGCAGAAAAGCGGAAGGCCAGATTTTTATGCTGCAATGCTGCTGAAAATCTTCCACACTCTCTTAAGAATGCTGAGATTTGACAACCGTGAGTCAAACCAAGCAAGGTGTGGGTCAGTCAAAAGAAAAAAAAGGTGCCAGTTCTACACCTGATAGAAGGATCGCAAGATAAAAGCTGTGTGCTGCACATATGAAAAATACATCTGTCACACTCACAGTCTTTACTGTCCTACATGTGTTAAATAGAGCCAATAAAAAGTGAAGCAAAAATTAAGTTATTTTTGTTGTATTATGAGAAACATAATTGTTACGTTTACCAATTTTTATAACATAACTTTTTTTATAACTGTTTTCAAAAAAGTTCTAAATTGTTGAATTTTTTTTTGCCTTTCAATATAATTAATTCAGAAGTAATTACTTCACATTTATATAATAGCAATAATAAACCTTTTTTGGGTCATAACAGAAAAAAAGTGTTTGGTAGTCTAAATAGTGATAGTCTTTTTGTATTGTATTACAAACAATGTATTATCAAATGAATTAATTGAGTTGAATTGATAATTAATAGGTTGTTTCATCATGCAAAATAGATTTTGGATGTAACATTCAATTAAGTTGCTTTATTTTGGGCTTTGATAGGGTGGGTCATTTTTAACTCGTAGGGCAAAGGGATTAAACACAGAATGTTAAGATCGCACAAGGGTTACTTTTTAGTTTTTACCACAATACCCACTTCCAAGTGTTTCTCACTTCAAGGGGACCCTTGTGTTCAAATATGAGACACATTGAGAATACATTACACTTTGGCATTCATTGTATTCCCTAAAATTAAAAGTGTAAACAAGTAAATGTGTACTTACACCATTTGTCTCAATGAAATCAATCTTCTTTTCTTTTTGAAATTTTGCTGTTAGGCTGAATTGATTCTTATTTGAAACTGAGATTCCCTGGTCTTGGCTCATTTTCTGTGAAAAAAAACATGTATCTGACAATATTTTTTATGACCCCACACTGTATTCCCCCCTAAACTTTTATATTTCAAGTAGGGTTAAAAACAGTTTGCAAAAGTATTCGTTCATTATGAGATTATTGTGTACTTAATTTGTATATAGGAAAGTATTATCTAACTACTCTCATAGTTAAAATGTAAAGAAATATTACGTTATCCAGTTTATCTCAAAAGGCTTTTTAAAACTTGTTTCATCAAATTGTAATTTAAAAAAAAAATATTTTCAATCTTGATTCGATGATCTCATTGTAAGATCCCTCAATGTGATACTGAAGGTTTATTAAAAATGTTTGTCTCTGCCTTTATTTCTCATCTTTTTTATTTTATGCACTGAGACATTTGTCTTTTGTGTTGCACTGAAAGAGATTGGCATATGAGAAAGCAGATAGAGCCCAAGAGCCTATCCCCTGAAACCTAGAGGCAAGGCTCTACCCTCGGGCAAATCTCACACAATTGTCCTGCTGTTTTGCTTCCAGTTTTCTAAATTCGCTGTCAAATTGACATAGAGCAAAACAATGGCCCAGAGGAGTGTGTGCAAATTAAGGATTATGGAAAGTCCCATGCCACCTTTAGTGTCAATTTTTGAGGGAACAGACTGCTTTTTAGGCTTTTGGCTGCATCAGTTGGAAAGAACAGAACGTTATTGTAATTCAATCTCTTCCGTGGTCTTGCATGGAAGAGATAAGGTTCATCTGACCTTCTTCCATATTGGATACCATTGGATACCCTGAGGGTGCAGTAAAAGGATGTGTCACATTGTACATTCCTGCTTTTTTTATTGCAGATGGAAGCCATCTGACACACAATGTGGAGGTGATCCACGGTAAAGTGGATGCATCCAATCCACTGAACTTTGAGCTTTTCTTTTCAGTCAAACCACTTACCTTGCAGAAACTTTTAGTACAGATGCACTCCAGAGAAAATAGACACGTTGAATGAACTAAAAAAAATCTAGGTAATTAGGGATCAGTGATCATGGCTTGTGTACACCTCATTATTTATCTCAGACCAAGTCATCGTTGCTTACATTATAATGGAACCCATCTACACTTTTTAGCTTGTTCGTATTATAATTAATGCTTGTCCCTTATAACAACAAGCCGGCTGGATTACTTGACTGTGGATCTTCTGTTCAATGATACCAGTAAAATCTCCATAAGCTGTCATAATCAGATGTATAAACTCCCCCCAAAATTTCCATATTTGGTTTTTAATACACTGAATTTTTGCTTTCCTAGAACAGGAAATATTAATCCGGTCAGAAAACTAGCTCATGCCTCCTAAAGCTCAAACTTTAAAAAACTCAAGACGCCCTTCTGTCCCTAGTGGCTAATTAATAAAATAATGTTAATGAAACAGTAGCTCTGATACTATGGTAAGCACCTTTTCAACTAAATATATTTTTGATGTGTATACAATCTTTTTGCTAAAATTGAATCAAAACATTTATACTAAATTAAATTTAAGCGTAAAAAATAACATTTTGTGCTCTCACACTCACTGTTAAAGCAGTATTTATTAAATCATTCATTGGTACTGTAAACATAACATTTTTAAAGGAAATGAAATGCTATTTCTTTGTCATTCTGAAAAGAGGCCTCTTTTTTATTTTTAAAATGTGCCTTATAAATGCAGACTTTGGTTCACTGGTTTACATACAAACATGTCGGTTATTTAATAATTTTTGAGATTTGCTTGTTTTGTGCATGTAGTTAATTTTTTTGTCATTGCTTGAACAACCGATGCACTTCTCATTTGCTTGTGGTGAGCAGGACCAACAAGGAATAGTTTTTCATGATGTTGCCAAACTGGTCTGAGTGTATATGCTGTTGTATCTTTACTAAACTTACAAAAATTACTTTATGAATTTAAACTGTACAATAGCATGAGTGTGTTCACACTGGTGTACACAAATGTATAGGGAAACACCTTCCAAATGCTTTTTTTTTTCTTTATTGGTTTCTTTTCAACTTATAAGGTCAAAATATTAGGGTCAAATTTTAAACTAAATGGTCTTGTCTTGCTGAGGTCTAAGATTGAGTTAAATACTTATTTTGTGGCTTTGAAAAAATAACAGACACTAATCTAAATAACAATCTAAATCTAAATTCACTATTTATTATAATAGCTATATAATTTTTTTAGTTCGCCAGATTACAAATGCACAAACCTGATATACTGTGGTTAATAAAATTATGTAAAAATAATTCTGGTATTATAAGCTATAATATTTTTTCTCCCTAGCTTTAAAGCTACTATACCAGTAAACAATTTGGAATTACTTTAAAATGGAATTCCAGCTTTACCCTATAACAAGATGATTTCACAATGCACCTCCAATGGAAACTTAAGAAGTAGGAGCCCATCAAGAAATTCTCAAAGAACATTGGACAATATTTAATTGAATTGTCTGGACAAGCGTCAAGTCAGAATGGAAAAGGTTTAAAAAAAAACACTTTTTTTAAAATATACTCAATGAACAGCAGGTGGCAGTAGTGTGTTGTAACATGCTTGATTTAAGGATTTAAGATTGAAGTATTCAATTTCAGGCAATCCAAATATCTTCATCCTTAGAAAAAAAGATCACATTTGTCCTCTTGCTGTATATTGTCTTATACATTAAAAATGTTCTAATGTTTATTCATTAGAAACAAAGAATATATAATAAACTAAATAAAATAAAGTGTCTAATTCTATAGATACTAAGCTATGTCTGTTTTTCACTATTTATTTGTTCATAGGTTTCCAGAATTCAATACTTTTGAGCAAAAGAACCATAGCAAGATCAATAGTGCATAACTTGATAACCTGCTTGACTCATATAGGAGGCACACATGTAAACAGAACATAGGAATACTCCGCTCTATCACTAAGAATAGCACAACCCAAGCTGGACACCCCTTCATACATCTCAGACAATGCTAACACCCCCTAGCCTGGCTGAAGAGATGGACTCATTGCTCAGGTTATAGTACCTGGCGAAGATGTTGGGTGTCGACCAACCTGCACCTCTTGCCAGCGCCCAGGAAGCCACCACACCCCGAATACAGTGGCCTCTCAACTGCAGGGGGCAAGAGACATCAAAGGCTGTGCATGTGGTAGAGAGGGCCTCCACTAGTCAGTGGGCCTACCTCTGTTTGGAGACAGCCTTCCCCATCGTCTGCTGTCCTCCAAAGCATACAAAGAGCTAATCATAACTTCTAAGGTTCCGGGTCCTTTTTTTATAGATCTTCAGTGCTCGAACAAGACAATTGGGACCAGGGGCTGGTGCTGCCTCCTCTCTGGGCAGAGCTTGAAGGTTCACTACCTGAGTTTTGAAGGGGATGGTAGGAGCCTTGGGCACATATCCAGGCCTGGGCTTAAGAGTAACATGAGTATCACCAGGTCCAAACTTTAAGCAGGTCTCGTCAACAGAGAGTGCCTGCAGATCCCCCACCCTCTTAATCGAGTCTAACGCGACCAGGAGCACTCTCGTAATTGAAAGATATTTAAGCACTACTGATTCAAGGACAATGGAAGATCCCAGGAGGAAACTAAGGACGGTCTAACCCTTCTGGCCCCTCTGAGGAATCTGACTGTTAACTTTTGTTGTGCCAACGTGTTGCCTTCAACCGGAAGGTGATAGGCAGAAATTGAGGCAATGTAAATCCTCCAAGTGGATGGAAACAGTCCTCGATTGAAAATACCCCAGATTGATATACCCCACCACCACCGTGTTGTCCATCCTGACCAACAAGTGATGTCTCTGCAGCATTCTCCTGAAGTGCTTCACTGCTAGGAACACTGCACACATCTCTAGGGGATTTATGCTCCAGAGAGCATGTTTCTCAGTCCAAAACCCTGAGATTTTGGTGAGGTATCACAATCACCTTCAGTCGCCCTGGATGCCATGATCGAGAAGAAACTTGTGCCAAAGCTGGAGTTTAGCTCCATACCCAGAAAAGATATGCTCTGGCCAGGGGTTAGATGGCTCTTTTCTGAGTTGATCCGAAGTCCCAGGCGGCTTAGGTGGCATAAGACCCTGTCTCAAAGACAAATCAACTTGGACTGCGTCTGGGCCAGTATCGGCCAGTCGTCCAAGTAAGCCAGGATTCAAACCCCTTCCCATACTAACGGTACTATAGCCGCCTCGATCACAGAGACAAGCCGAAGGGGAGGACGCAGTACCTGTGGTTGTCTCTCACTGAGTTGCACTCACTGAGGAGTAGGCTCCAGCGAAAAACAGGAAGAGCGTTGGCATTTTGAAAAAGTATGGACAGAGTAGAGAGTTCCTAGCCAAGCTTCCCATAGTCATAGTGACCAACTGATGGGGAACATCGAATATAAAATCTTGAAAACTAGTTCTAATTCACATACTGTATGATTCTATATCTGTATGAACTAAAATCTGACGTCATTCCAAAATTGTGAATAACAATTATAAAATATTTCCCTTAATAATATTATGAGCAAAAAACAGTTACCAAAACACTGTTCCTGTTATGAGATTATGATCGTTATTACTTTCTGGCTATGGAATATTTCATGTTGGCTTTTTAACCCACCAGACGTTCCTCAGGTCACTGTGAAGGACTTTCGAAGTTCCGATGGAATTAAGTTTTCCTAAAGGGGGAATAGGAGCACAAATAAAAAATAGAATTGCCTGTGTTGGCGTGACCCTGATGCCCTGCTTGAGATTTACCTCAAACTCAGAAGCTTTGAGGCTCCTGGGAGAAGATGCTCTCATTTTTCCTCTGAAATGATAGTGATTGAACACAACCCATATTTTCAACAGCCTTGAAGGGATTAGGGTTATAGGACTTTTTCTTCAAATCAAAGATTAGTGGTTTGATGAGGGTTCTATCGCAAAGGTCTTCCTGGTTTGTGCCCTCTATACACTTGACTTTATAATCAAAATGATAACATCTATTCTCTGATCACTATTATCCACTGGTTTTCACAAATATTTTGTGCCAAGTTTTTTACAAAAAAATGTTGTTATGTTAGAAAGAGAACTCAACAGCTGTGAAAGATCTTTTTCCCCTTCGGCCCAATTTTAACACTTCACTCTTCCACTGTTGTCATCAAACCTTATGTTTTCTATGCTAGTGTTAATGCATAAGTCAACAACATAATTTGAAATGGTAAAAAATTTACTCAGCTTCAGAAAATCGTCTTCAAGAACATGTCCTATAAAACAATCGCATAGCTTACACTAAACAAGTAGTACTATCTGAACTGGCTTTTTAGCACATGTCTTGACTACCAGTGTTGAGCCTTTTGTTTTTAAATAAAAAATCAAAAACATTTTACAAAAAACACATCACAGATTATGAATAAGATGTATTTCAATGTTTTAATAACTACATTTCCACCACAGTTTTGGATATAACATTGTAATTCCAAGGGACTTAATTAATCTTAATTAAAGATACAGTGAAAAATTTTACTATTTTAACAGAAACACAACTTTACTAACACTAAGATCTATGTGATGATTAGTATTAACAATTTAATTACCTATGTATTTAAATGTAAATTTGTAACTTGGAAAACTGTATTGTAGCTAAGGTTAAATTTAAAAGGGCTAATGAATAACTGATAAGCTTAAAATAATTTGCATATTTTAATGAAATATACAGAATTTCCTAATATATTTATTTAGTTTAAGCAAGTTGTGTCCTGCAAATAATTTGGATGTTTTCGTTTGTAAATGAGTACATACATTTAGGAAATACAAAATATTTCAAAATCGGGAATACATATTTTTCACCACTGATATTAACACAATGAATCTGGAAAATCTATTACTTTTTAAGTAATTAATGCGGACAATACAACATAAAACAGGCAATAAATATAAAAGATGACAGTATTTCTAAAGTTTCTAAAGTGAAGTGACAGGGATGCAGATCAGCACCTCGAAATCTGGTGGTTCTCAACTGCAATAGGGTAGTTTGCTGAGTCCAAGTTAGAGGAGAGATCTTGCTTCAAGTTTGTATCTTTGTGTTTTATTCATGAGTGAAGGAAGCATGAGATTAAGAGGCGGATTGGTGCAGCGGCTGCAGTAATGTGGTCAATCTATCGATCTGTGGTGGTGGAAAAGGAGCTGAGTCAAAAGGCTAAACTCTCGATTGAACTGAGCTTGGAATGAACTTCCTCTGCATGGTGATGGGGAGCTCCGTCACCCAGGGGGAGCTTGGAGTAGAGCCACTGCTCTTTCACATCGAGAGAAGCCAGTTGAGGTGGCTCAGGCATCTGTTGCGGATGCCTCCTGAATCCATTCCTAAGAAGGTGTTCCAGGTATGTCATGGCAGAGGGAGGCCCCGGGGAAGGCGGGAGAGATTATGTGTCCAGATTGGCCTGGAAACGCCCCAGTATCCCCCATTAGAGCTGGAAGAAGTGTACTCAGTGAAGGAGGTCTGGGCATCCCTGCTCAGACTGCTGCCCCTTTGACCCAGTCCCGCATAAGCGGAGAAAGATGGATGGATTGTCCATAAGCGCAACCCCAGCTTTATGTATCTTTTTGTAAGCTGTTTGTGCAAATGTTTGTCCATGAAGCTCAAGTATATCATTTTAAATATAAATATTTATATAATTTATTTTTGTGATTGGTAGGTTGATATTATTGAATCCTAATGTCAATCGAAAATAACCTGAAATTAATGTTGGTTTTATTGTTATTATTATTATTATTATTGGGAAAAAAGTCTTTACTGTATACAGCTTCTGTGTTAACCAAAAATTAAAACAGAATTGCAGTGTATTGTCGGTGACACTTTAGTCTGTTCACATAACTTGTATATAGAAAAAAGTATATTGTATATTATTAACTCTGTGTGCCTTTTTTCCTCTTTCTTTTGAATTTGACATTAACAAATTGTGTTGTGATATACTAAAGCATATATGAAGCAGTAGAGTTCCCCAAGGGTGTTGTAAGTTCATGGCTGAAGGTTCAAACAGCATAAGGCAACGCGTTGTGTCCTTGAGCGAAATACTTAACCTTAGGACATCCTGGGGATTCACGCTGTAAGAAAGATATAGAACAGCATGTTTTTATAATGTAGTGTCACCTGAATGACAAAATACTAATGCAGAATAATCCATTTTAATACCCCTAAAGAGAAACATAATGTTGAAAAAATAAATCAACTTAATTAAATATTTTAGTAAACCTTGGCTACATATAATAAAAGAAGCAGTGCTTGGTCGTCTTGAAGAAAGCCTAATTCCTTTTCAACCTCGATCTGTCAAGATAAAAGACTGTCATAACCCACGACCATGCCCCTCTGAACCTTTCAAGTTGAAAGATAGCAGAGAAATATTCATGAATGGTTGGGCACAAATCTATTGAGGCACTTCATGAAATGAGAGAGATGCTTTCTAGGTCAAGGAGAAATCCAAATTCATTCTCATCAGGGCCGATGGGCAGGGATATTATCAGGACAGGATGTCTAAATGGCTATTTTGTGAAAATTTAATTGATCCTGATGTGTGTCAAGCTAAAGTTTCTGTCTTCATTTAACTGGATTTATAAATGAATGCAAGCAATTCCTTAACAAAAAATTACAAAATCTTGTTGCTTAAAAAGTCTGTTAGAGTGATTGCCGTGCCATGTCCTGCTAGAACCAAAATAGGCTTTTAGGCAATCAGCAGGAATCAGGACAAAAAGCTATTAATATAAAAGCATCTACATTTTAAGTGATTTAAAATGCCAACACTGGCTCTGAGAAATCACATACTGCACCTGTAAATATAATACATGTACTCACACCTTTTCAGAGTTTTGAGAAATTACATCCTATCTTTCCAGTAAATATCATGAGGAAGATACAACTTACTTATTTGGACTAAAATAAGTAAATTAGTTAGGCTGTGCATGGCTGCAGGTAATTAAACTATATAATTACAATCCATTTATGTAACTATATTATTACATATCTCCAGTATAATCATATATTTGTTTTCCTTTCGTTTGTTTACCAGACAGCTTAAATGACATTTCAAATTGTTGACTGTTGTTGAATAATTATCAGCGGTTTTGACATTTATATTGTTTAAATGTCATAATTCATTTTTTTAGAGCAAGCTGTTTGTGTGTATGTCAACTGTCTTTGAATGTTTAATTGTTCCAGAAACAGAAAGTTCTCTCCTACTCTCTGTAAAAGACAAAAATCTAAAAGAAATACAATACCTTTATAAATACAACTCATTTAGCAAAAATAAATCGGATGAATCTAAATGTTAATTAAGATGATTAAACACATGAACTTACAAGTATCTTTTTTTCTCAGAGGAACATATTCCTTAAATGTCAAATGAAGCAAGAATATTTTTCTTTCAAAGGCCAGGATTTCATATCTAAGTTTCAGTGATATTTCATCATGCCCGCTGTGGCAGATGTTCCAATGACCTTGGTAAAGTGTGCCATTGTCTTTCACCTCAAGATGGCACCAACTAACTGCTGAACTCAGCACGAGAAGCCAAGGACAGTAGATTTGTGTTAGCATTCACATGGGTCGAACATTTGAATGCAGCATTTGTTCCCTAAAATAACTGGTAAATATGTATGCAGATTAGTTTGGTGGTTGAAAACATTATGCAGTATTTGTGTGAAGCAACCACAGCATGCAGCTAGGATATATATTGAATATATATATATATATATATATATATATATATATATATATATATATATATATATATATATATATATTGAATATATATATATATATATATATATATATGTATATATATATATATATATATATATATATATATATATATATATATATATATATATATATACTATATATATATATATATATATATATTGTTTGTTTATTTAAATAATGAAAGTAAATCTCCTTTTCACCAAGAATCTGGTGACACAATAGGTATCTTGATTCAAGGATTGCCATAACATCATTTTATATCATTGTGATACTGTGCAGCTAGTACTACACCTTTGTTGAACCACCTTTAACATTGAAAGCAATCATTCGCTGTGGAATGGTTTTGATGAGCTTCTGTAATGTCACAAGATTTATTTCTTAGATTTTTTACCAAGATCTTCCAGTAATAAAGGTAAAATCTGACTGTTGTTCAAAGCCTTCTCCAACACATTTCAAACACATCTATATATCTCGATAAATATTTTATATGCATGCCAATGATTTGACTCATCTCAAACAGACTAACATCTTATCTACGATCAAGCGATGTGCTGTTCGATAAGGAAATAAGAAGCAACTCATTGTTCCAGTTGGGTTAAACAACTTGTTGCCAGGAGAAAGATAATCTACTGTAATCATCCAATAGGAGGCTTGTCAACAGTTCATGTCGTGTATGCTAACAACTAGTTTTCAAAGTGAAAAGCCTCGTTCTTATTTTGGGCGAGTTACTAATTGGCTCCCCATATATGTGATTGTTTTTCTGAAACAAAGATATTTCTATGAAAAAAAAAACATTTATGAATCTCTATAATGGACCTGAATGAATCACCTTAAATGTAAGTTATATAAGTACAAGTCATGTTAACTTATATATAAATGCATTTTATTTTTGGTTTGTTATTGAGATGGTCAGCAGGGAGACAAACAAATTATTTTTCTCAGTGCAGAATAGGAATAAAGAAACATTAAATATTTCAAATTTAATCTAGATCATAATAATTAACAACTGATAGTAGTTTGTTGCATAACAATCCTTTATTCAGTAATTTATTTTCATGTATTTTTTTTGTCTACTGCAAAATAGTAATACATATGATATTTATGACAAATGGACCACTAGATGGAGATGTTGAATTAGCAATCATTGTTTTAAAGGTCTAAATGCAAAAAATAGAGATATTGTGACTTTTATATTATTTACAAAATTTGGATGTTTTATGGAAAATATTCCCTTTTTATCAGTATTTACTAAAATCAGGGTATCCAATCAATTCTGCTTGATTTCAACCAAAAGACAGCTTTTACTTCACAAAACAATGTTGTATAATTCATGAACCCATCACTTTGAAGAACTATCTGTCACACATTCATTGCAATAGAAGTGTTGAAATGAAAACAAGCAGAGTAATCTCAAAGCTATTTACTTTGTGCTGTTCATCCTGTTGCGCTTGGAATAACGACAAAAATGCAAACCTTCAGAAACGGCAATTATCTAAATAAGCCCTTACCACTTCTCTCCCAAACCTCCCAAATTACACATTGAAGCGGGAAGAGCCTGCCATCGGCAATAAGCTGAAATGATATGACTGACATCTGTGGCTCTCACAATCATGGGAGATATGATGGATGACATTACTGAAGCCCAAAAGAGGCGGGCAACTTGTGTTCAAGAAAGGCAATTATAGTTTTCCGCAAGAAAATCACATGGATAGAGGAAAAATATGCAACAATTTGTGAAACCATTAATGCCTCTCAGTTTCAGCGGGAGATGGGTGCTGCACAATAGTGAGACTGTCACCTCCGATGTTTATTCTTTTGTCTTTCTTCAGTGATGTAGGGGTTCATGACTTGTCTGTCACAATACTATGTTTATGCATGTGTGGCTCATTCTTTGTTGATGTTTGTGTAATGGAGCTTCTAGTGCATCTTAAGTGGATTGTGTGACAAAGACCTGAACTAGCTGTAATATACATGACCAGTCAGAAGATTGAAACAAGCCCCTGATACAAATAGGTGAACCGGTTTAGTTATCTTGATGTGAGATGAAATTGGGAAGAAATATCAAAGTGGAGATCTATAGCCACAGATGGTGACCAGTCTCGGATTACCACGAGAGTCTACCGCGGTGCCAGACACAGTATTGTAAAAAAAAAAAAATCCCTGTTATCATAGTTGGCCACCAGATGGCATAAATATTGATATTTTGTCAGCACTAATTGTAAAAGATTTTTATACCGTACAAGATACTAAAACATTATTCAACAAATCAAATGCTAATGTTTAGGTACAGTATGTTTAACAAATTCTTCCAACTGTGTTTATGAGAGTTTGAACCTTTTCTGGTGGGAGATCCCAATCTACAACTCTCCCCAAGAGGAGTCATAAAAACCAGGGGTTTGTGAGGATAAGATCTCATCCAAACACACTCAAAGTGCTGAAAAATCGAAGTCAAAGAATCCCTAAAGCACATTACTGAAGGTACACCCTTTTGGGGTGTTTAATTCACTCAAGAGCATTACATGTTAAAATTTATGTTTATGTAATGTTTAATTATGTCTATGTAGGAACATATTTATATTATGCACATGTTGTATGCATTACACCATGATATACTGAGAGAGAGAGAGAGAGAGAGAGAGAGAGGATAGGGGAGATAAAAGAGAAAGAGGAAATTGGGAAGTGAGAACAGAGAGAGAGAGAGGAAGATAGGTGAAAGGCAGAAAGATAGAGGAAACAGGAAAGGCAGGAGGGAAACATAGAGAGGATAGGAGAGAGAGAAAAAAGAAAGAAAGAGAAAAGGGAAGCTATAGGTGAGATAGAGAGGAGATGGGGAGTGAGAGCACATAGAAAAAGAGAGAGAGAGAGAAAGGAAGAGGGTTAGGGTTAGGAGATAGAAGAGAGAGTGAGATAAAAAAAGCAAAAGGAAAGAAAAGACAGAGAGGAGATTGGAGGGAGAGGAGAGATAGAGAGAATGTAGATTTGGAGATAGAAGAGGTAGAAGAGAGAGGAGAGAGAAAAGAGAGAGTGGGTACATAGGAGAGAGAGGAGATAGAAGAGGAAATACATGAGAGGAGTATGAAAAGAGAGATGCAGAATTTGTAGATAAGGAGAGAGAGAATATAGAAGAGAGAGAGGGAAAGACAGAGATGAGGAGGGATAGAAGACTGGAGACAAAAGTGGAGAGAGAATAAACATTAACTAAGTATGTGTTTAACTCAACATAGATATTAGCAAATAAATTATATTAGTACATAAATACAAATTATCAATATTTTAGAGTTTTTTCAACAATTAGAGTGTGCTCTGTGCCAGTAACTTGAGATTTTGGAAGATATCGTTTTGGCTTATTCTCAAGCGGTCTCAGATCTGTTTAATGCAGAAACAATATTGTTTATATGAAGAAAGAATTTTGGAGAATTTTTCGGAGATCAGAGTTTAGAAGGATGAAATTTAAAATAGCAGTGTGTACACTTTGCAGAGCCTCCGTGCAAATCAAGCATGTGGGCTTAGTATTCTTTCTGGCAAAATAAGGCAAATTTGATCACTTCATCTGGTTTAAATGTTTTTTTTTTGTTTTTTGTTTTTTTTTAGTCATTTGAGTTGTGATCAAACTATTCTCACTTGTATAATTCTCCAATTTGGAGAAATCACGCAGAAACAGCAAGGGGTTAAGTATAAGGTGTTTGTTGACAGACATCTTCGTCACTGTAAAATTAACAGAACCTGTCTTGTGCCATATATGTTCAGGAAAACATGCATAGCCCACGCGCACACCCACACAGAGACTGCTCGCATAACTCAACGCAGAAAAAAATAGGCTCGCAGTCTGTGAATAGCCAGCAGGATTCCATATAAACCGCATCAGACTTTTATGTGACGTTAAATCGCCGTCTGTAAATGTAACTTGCTGAGTTCAACACTCTACAGTACAGCACACATGAGGGAGCCAGTCAGAACCCCTTGGGCCACCATTTGGTGTTTACTGGCATATATCGTGGAGTCATTAAAAACAAGCCCTTTACAGAAAATGAGCCGGCAGGTTTCATTTTAAAGTAATGCTAGCTTGTGTCATTTTTTAATGAAAGCGTAATATGAGTCTCAATGACCCAAACACCATACACGGGTTAAAGTTATCTGAATGTCCACATTGACTATAGGGTTAGCATTGTATCCCATCCTCTATACTGATCTGTATTTTCAGAATGTTTCTAAGCTCGTGTGGAAGCTTTTCTAAAGCAGGAACAAAAAAACTCAGATTTGAAAAACATGCATATTGGTGTGGACTTTGAAAACGTTTTTTTTTAAGTACATTTTAAAAGTGTGTGATGGGGTAGGTCAGAAAGTCTTTAAAAGCTCAAGCCAAGGTCTACAAAAACTCACAAATCAACCAAAGTGCCAAATATAAAATTGTTTTATGAGCTCCCAGGTAAAGTATATCACTTTTTTTTCTTTTCTGGCAATGGGTTTTATGGAGATGCTGAGTGCTTTATCACAATGCATTTTCACCAGCTCTCTCTAAGTGCTTTCTTCTCTGAAGTAATTGGCAAGTTCTCTGTAAATTAAATTTATGGCCTTTTATAGAGTAAATTACATTTTAAGACCAGCATTCAATAATCTCTGTGATATGATATCATTATATCACTACTCCCCCTCAACGATATGTCTTTAGGAAAATATATCACGTTCAGTGTTATTTTACAAGGCTTTTTAAACGCATCACTTAGAAGCCGCCAACTCTTTAAAGTAGCCACAACAAAACCTCTACTAAGTGCAGAGAGGAAAAAATATAGTTATTGATAAATATAGAACCGTTAGACCTTTCTGAGTGTCTGCAAATCCATCAAGCTGTTATCCCAAATTGGTTGAGAATCCCATAAGGCCGTGCCATCAGCGTGGCCTCAGTGCACCTCGCAGCTTGTTAGCTGTTGTCGTCATCGCTGAACACCTCCAGAGCCTCTACCTGACGATTACCCCTGAGTCTCTGGAGAGGTGAGCTGCTTTTGGAGATGGATTTTAAAAAGCCATGAGTACATCCGGTGGGATGTTTGGGCCGCATGACTCAAATGATTAATCGTAGATCTGGGCGGTGTTCCACTCTTCGCGTACCCTTGAGCTTTTGAAGTATGTGTTTACTGCCTGTGCCGTGACCCTGTATCACTTAAGAGTCTTTTCTTTAATCTTTGTCTCACTCTTTTTCAATATTATGTCTTGTGAGGGTAACCTTTTCAGCTTGTCTTGTCACATCAAATATGACTTGTATTATTGATCAGTACTTTAACCTTTGTATCCAATCGCTATGCATGCACAGTCTATGTATCTCATAAAGGACTTTAAAAAACAATTTTACACCGTCTATAGGTGGATAAAAGTAATTTTATCAGAATTGTCTTCTGTTCACCGCCTCTTCGCAAGCAAAAAATTAGGTTGACATGTACACTATTGTGAATTAGATTTTTCAATCTATTGTCTTTGCGTTTATTCCTTTTGCCTTAAATTAAATAGCTAATTTTGAGTCCTATCAAATACAAATTGGTCAAGCTTCAAATGCAGCTTTTGAAAATGTTGATTATATTTAACTCTATTCATAGCCTATAAACAAGTTGGTATTTTTATTGAGTTGAAAAAATTTAATAAATGTGTTGTACAGAAATAAACAAAAAAAAGTAATACTCTAAAACTATGCATTTTGAACAAATTTGTATCACATGTGCATGTTAAGGGATAAAAAAAAAACTATAAAATGTGGCTTTCTCTTGTAAATATGTTTGAAAAAATAAATATTGTAATCACATCTCTATCTCTGGTTGTAAATAAAATTTCACCATTTTGCTTCTAGGCTAAATATTCATTCAATTATGTTACACACCCTATGTCCGATTAGGCATCAGTATAATTACATGCTATTTCCTAACTTAAATTATTTTTTTCCATTACATTTTTATTAAATTTTTTTTACAATTTCCTTGTAATATGTTTTAGAATTTAAATGAAATGCATATTTCACCTTTTCCTGCAACTAATGCTCCATGTTTTAGAAATCTCATAAGCTGTTTGGTTTATAATAAAGGAACAGCAAAATATAATTTAGTTTACAATTTAGATATAATCTTATTTTATAAATATTGGTAACTCCACTTCTCTATTCAGAGAGGACCTTCATAAAAAGACTTTCAAATGACTGAGTACTGTCTTTTCATGCGTCTGGAAGGCAAAGAAGTTAGGAACAGCTTGACAGTGACTAATGAAGAACAGAATTATAATTTTGTCCTTTAGTAGATGAAAGTACAGACAGTTCTGTAACACCATTATTATTGGTTTAGGGCATTCATTTTTCACATTCTGAGAAAATGGTGGAACACTGTCATGAGAATACAGTTATATATTTATACTTAAAATATGCATAATTTGTTAAAATGTACAGCTTATTACATTTATGAATGGTCTCTTTTAGGGGTACCACCAGGCAGCATTGATGTGTATTATTGATATTGATATTGATAGTTGTTGATGGATTTGAATGTGACAAACTGACCATTCCTGCAATTCCTGCATGTATCGCCTCGAACTAGATTAACTTCAGTACAATTCTGTACAAAAAGCAAGTTCAGAAATGTGTGGTCCATGAATGCAAGGTTTGAAGGGGTTAAAGATGAATATATTATACATAGCATGTATATAATGAGCTCTCATATGTAAAATAAAAATAAAAACACACCACAAATGCATGTCTCCTCTAAGTTCTATTGATAAACCAAAAGTTTAAACATAAAGGTAGGTTGCAAAAAATAGTAAGGTTTGTTAATTAAATGCTGCACTGCCAGTCTGCTTATTTAAAGTAACTGGTAGTTGGTACTTGTGTAACCAACTAATTGAAACAAACGACTGTTGAAACAATTTGCTGAAATATTATCTATTTGGGAAAAAATACTCAATTTAGACCATTAGTAAAAAGTGTAAGTAAAAGTAAATGTCTCTTTCATCACTGAGCACCAGACATCAACTGTAAAACAGCAGTAATCAGTGATGATGGAAACGTTTAACTTACACATACTTTTAATTAATAGCCATTTTTTTTTTCAAATAATTTATAAATTTTTTACTTACTGTTAACTTGGCATGTCCAGAAGACCCATCAGGTTTAATACATCAGGAAAAATGGCAAATCAGAAAACTTTTTATTAAACAGGCAAATATTTTATGGAACACATTTAATCATTAAAACAATCCTATATTGAAAACAAGAAAAATTGAAATACATTCAGCAGATCCATCACTTATAACACATATAAAATATTTAGCGGCCACAGCATAGAGAAGAAAACCAGCAATGAATGTTAAATGCTGATGCAACTATTTATAAACGCTTCCAATATCAAAGAGGTGCAGTACATGACAATCGATCTCTTTTTATCCTGTTGGGTCACTGTCACACACCTGCTGTTTTACACACATGCATTGACACAACTTTGATAAGAAGGCTGACACTAGTGAATCCAATAACAAAGGAAAGATGTTCATATATTTCTGTCCTTGCTGACTTAACAAGTCACAGCAGAACTGGAAAATGGCCTCCGGTAATAAGAAGCCTACATCACATCTAATCCTCCATCAGCTTACCCAGCTCTGGATTTGCACTGTAATTGACAGATGGCTGATCATTCTGCACCAGGAGAAAGATTGAACTGTTCGTTAAAAAGAAAAAGAAAGTTGATTTTATTACAACTTAATTTGCTTTTACTAAGGTGAACAAAAATAAAACAATTTTTGAAGTTATGAACAGAAGCAAAAAAGGTTTTATAAATGGGTCTTTATAAGCTTCTCCAGAACAATAGATGTCATTGTCTTTCATTTGTTTTGTTTTTTCAAAGTCATTTGGCTTTTGACATTCTGTCTAGTTTTTATGGGTATTTTAATCTACTCCCCTTGGTCAAACAGGTCCTATTTTGGTGATTTCTTTATTGTGAGCAGATGTTGCAGTTAACAAGCTTAATTGTGTTCGGAGCAATTCAACTCAGGTTTTGGTAAACAACAGAAAGAAACACTCTTACATGTAAAACAGCAGGATGTGTTTACTTGTGTTATCTTAGACTTGCGTTTACATTTCTTTGATGTTCTGGAATATTCGGGTGTTTTAAGCATGTGAAATTATTTTTCAGATTTTTTTGTCTTGATTTTATTATGTTGAACATCTTATTTATTCACTTTACACAAATAAAAAGCAATAATCGCGATCATTCAGTGCACTTATTATTATCATTATTAATGTTAGTGTTATTAATACAATATACAAAGTTCATTTGTAAATTGACTGGGCGCACCTGTCACCAATAATTGGTCTACTGAGTGCTAAAACCCTTTTGTTTTTATGAAGCCAGAGTAGAAATATCAACAAAAAAGCTACTTAACTCACTTGATTTTTTTTATTCATGAGCTGAACAACCTGTACAAGAGATCTGTGAGCTACATGATAACCTTTTATTTAACTTTTTCTAGGAAAACTCTCATGCTTTTTTGGCAAAGCGTTTTTGTATGGCCATGGCTCTCCTCCGCTACCATGCGTTGTCCTGCTCTACCACCTCCTTTGACGTTTCGCCTCACTCGAAAGGTAGGGGTTATTATTTTTCAATTATTTTATTCTGTTTTCATTGTTTTAGTAACCATTATTAGGTTTATAATTTGTACTTTTAAGGATTTAAGAATCATAGTTTTTATTCCTCTGGTTCTCCATATTATTTTACATTTTTAGTGTTGTTTTTGAGTGAAACGGCTTGGAATGGAATAGGCATTTTACATGTAAAACTTGCTTTGACACATGAAAAATTCAGCATACAAAGGCCACCCTGGAACAGATTGATTTCATATCTTGAGTATATCATTGTATACAGAATAAAGTCAGAAAGTATAAATAATAATAAAATATTTAAAGTTAATCAAAAATACACAGTATGAGTGTCAACCTTAATAAACATTTATACATAGTAATGTAAATCTTGACAATGCAGTTACCAAATATTAATGAACGTTTATTAAATAAAAATTGCCAAATAATTTTCTTTTTGACCTTGAAATAAAATTCTAAAAATATTAGTTTAACCAATGTCATTAACCACTAGCATTAGCACGAAAGATATTGGGGTATGGATGTCACAGTGGCGCAGTGGGTAGCACGGTCCTCTCACAGCAAGAAGGTCACTGGTTCGAGCCTCGGCTAGGTCGGTTGGCATTTCTGTGTGGAGTTTGCATGTTCTCCCCGTGATCGCGTGGGTTTTCTCCGGGTGCTACGGTTTCACCCACAGGTCCAAAGACATGTGATATAAGTGATTTGAGAAAAAACAATTGTCCATAGAGTATGAATGTGAATGAGTACATGTCAATGTTTCCCAGCAATGAGTTGTGGCTGGAAGGGCATCTGCATTCCAGCAAACATATGCGGAATAGTTGGTGGTTCATTCTAATGTGGCGACCCCGAAAGGGGAAAAGCCGATAAGATAATGGATGGATCTATGTGTAACATTGAGGACTCAAGAGAAACTCTTCCTGCCTGAACTTGATTTAGAGCCTGTTTAGTGTCTTTTAATCTGCATTTTGGAATATAACTGTTGAGACTACACATCCATACATCATTCTGTAAATATACCACTCTGCTCCAGACTACTTATTGGTTGATTAAGGAGGTCTTTTTAGAATGTTTACAATCAATTATAAACATCAATAATTTTTTGCATCTGTTTGTCAATATCAGAAGAAAATAGTTGTTAGAAATTTGAAAATAAATAAATACATACGTAATTATTATAATCCATGTTAAAAAATGTTTGCATTTTGTAGTTTTTAGGTTGTTCTTATTTGTATCCTATGAAAAATAAAGTTAATATACTGTAATATACTTATTCTAAGTAAATAATAAATAAATTAAAATGAAGCAAATAAATCCTTTTGTGATTAACTTCACCATATGAAGTTCTTGGAAGTATCTTCCAAGCTAAAATTTTAAGTTAAATTGACACGAGGGTGTTTTTCTTCCAAAGAACATGTGTTCCCTATATCTTCCATGTGTTACTCTTGGTGAAGTGGAGCTTGTTTGTGAACTACAAAAACACCTCGCAAGCACTCTCCTGTCATGACTCTGATTGCTCTCTATCATCCGAGTGATTGATGTGAGCAAGAATCGTTCATGGCATTTTTCAGCAGCAACCATGCAGCGTTCCTTAGACTGGAGGCATACAACCCACAGTTCATTGCCATCCATGGGTCATTGCTCTCTCCAAATAGCACTCTGTATGACTCCCAGTCTCCCACTCAGTCTAAATGCTGTGATTAAACTGTTTCCAGCAAAACAAGAAGTCAAGCTTCGCATCAAGTTCTACACGGTTGGTGGCGAATGCATTGAAATCAAGAAATCAAGACTTTGACAGACATTTTTGTGTTTAGCAACCTAATGGCAGTTTTGCGTCTAGCATTTTTCTCTTCTGATTGAAAAATTAATGATGGCTCCACATGTGTTTTAGAGGCTTTTAATGTGACACTGTCTGCTGCTCAATATCATTAAGGCTCATTTCGAAATGTTAGCGAAGACAAATGATCTCAATTAGGTTGAAATTTACTATGGCAGAACTTTTTCCTGTTGTCATTATGTTCAAATGGTCCCTGGTTTTATTCAGGCAGTAGACTGTTTGATGATTAAGGCCTCATGAGAAATAGACAGTCTACGTGAGCAGAGAGGAACATCCGTACATCCATTAGAGGCACATTACCTCAAACCACTGGAGAAAATGCCCGCACAGAAAGATAAGGAACTGAGAAGTAGAAGAGGATTCTGTATGGTCACAGGTTTTTAAAGGAACTTTCAGCTGCAAATCTCATTAATCTCAAAAATCTCATTAATTAATCTTCCAATTGCTGTTCCACATTGCTTAGGACTTGTGCTTGTCTTCTAACCAGCAATTAAGGTGTTTGAGTTCATGTGTGAAAGTTTTACGATTGCCTTATTAACCTTACCGATAATGCTGTTGTTATAATTTCATAAGTTCAATATTGCATTGGTGGAGTTGGTCATTCTGTAACCGGAAGGTTGGTGGTTCGATCCCAGCTAGGGCCACTTCACTCACATTGCCCTGTATGGATGTGTGTGACTGTTTGGGTGTGTTTCGTGGTGGGCTGGAGGCCGTCTGCGCAGAATTGCAGCAACATCCTGTCAGACTGCTCCAGGGAAGCTGAGGGTTACCAAGGTAGCTAATCACAACCAGAGTGTAAATTTGGGGTGAATGAATAATGCTCTGATAATTGTAAAGCAATTATCCAGTGGTTTGCGAATTTCTGTGAGGTCATGACATTTCTTTAGGAATATTTTATCTATCCTAGTAACCTAGTCCTATATGTGCTTAAACAGATCCAACTACTAATATATTATGCACTTATATCATAGATCTGTATTAATTAAGTGATTAATAATAGTAATGTGTACCTAGAGTTATTTATGTATGTATCGAATTACTTTTAGTCTCTAGACTGATTGTTTTAAAATATTTGTTTGTTTTGCTCATTAAAAATACACATAAATAAAAACAGCATTGATTGTTTGATGTAATTTAATTTGACTACCTGAAGGAATATGTATGTGTTTTTATGTATTCATTTTGAAAAGCCGTCTGCTGATCATGGGAGATATCGACTTTTTTGGCTGAACAGACACTTTACTTTTTTCCGACAAGATTGTTTAGGTAATTTTTGAAATCATATGTCAAGAGGTAATATGTTGTTATTGTTTGTCTGGTTGTGCTTCACCTTAGGCCTAAGTTTAATTGGCAGATTTTTTTTTGTATCAGGTCAGCGTTTGACCTTTTTCTGTAATAAGATACAGTTCAACACACATAAACAATCCCAGCAGTTGTGACAGTGTGACTCACTGGTCACATTCAAATTTCAAGTTTGTGAGGGTTATGCATGCTTTGTTTGTTAATGCTTGCGCAGAGGGCTGTATTGTCTGCCTTTCACCGCTTTAGATGGTGATCTAAATCTGCAGTGGGATTTGAAATATAAGACTACATCATTAGAGTATTTGGAAGTAAATGATCTGATTAAATGCCTTCCATTAGCCTGATTCTATTTTTAATGGCAGATAACCTCTGGACGCATAATATGTGAATCGGGGTTAATAGTTAGATTGCTCTTGAAGATAGCAAATATAATGACTTAACAATCTCACATAAAAGATCTGTGGGATTTTTGGTACCCTAAAGTGATTTTTTTTTGTGCAGTATAATGTTATGTAATGGATCTGTTTGTTTTAAGACTTTAAAACTGGCAAATAAATAAAACATTAAAAAACCTATATTTTTAACAGTGGTGAATAAACAACTGTATTAAAGGAAACTAGATGAATAGATAGATATAATGTTATTACTGCATGACATCAAGCAGCTTTCTAAACAGGCTTTAGGTATAGGCCAATGTAAGATTATCTTAAGGTGACTTAACAATCTCACATAAAAGATCTGTGGGATTTTTGGTACCCTAAAGTGATTTTTTTTGTGCAGTATAATGTTATGTAATGGATTTGTTTGTTTTAAGGCTTTAAAACTGGCAAATAAATAAAACATTAAAAAAACTATATTTTTAACAGTGGTGAATAAACAACTGTATTAAAGGAAACTAGATGAATAGATAGATATAATGTTATTACTGCATGACATCAAGCAGCTTTCTAAACAGGCTTTAGGTATAGGCCAATGTAAGATTATCTTAAGGTGACTTAACAATCTCACGTAAAAGATCTGTGTGATTTTTGGTACCCTAAAGTGATTTTTTTGTGCAGTATAATGTTATGTAATGGATTTGTTTGTTTTAAGATGTATAGAGGTTGGCACGATGTGAACTGAGCATGCAATGCTACGCATTCTCTTGCTGATGAAGGAAGAAGAGAATTGGAAACTGTTGGCAGTGATTGATTTAAGCAAAATGAATGAAAATGAGTAGGACATGACGTGTCAAAAGTTAATTTACTGGTTTCATTTCCAGGTATTCGTGGAATTGCTAAGTACACCCAAACCATGAGTGTCACCAAAATTGTGACTGAAGAAAAGAGGTTAACCTTTGTGTGGCCTTCGGGTCAAAATGACCTGTTTCTACAAGATTAAAAATGTTGCAAGTGTAAATTCTTTACTAGTAGGGACTGGTTGCAATAATTCAAGATATGTTCTCTATGTTGTGTGAATGTGAGATAAGTCATATATGTTAATGTGTTATGGAATAAAATTTCAATTTTTAATTGCTTTTAAAATGGGAATACCCCTGGAAGAAATATTTTTTCTTGCCATCATAACATTTACAGTTGCTTGTAATTGTTACAGAAAAGTGAGTGAGTAAACAGTTTTTTAAGATATTTAAAGGAAGTGGAAATGAACAAACACAAAAATAAGACTCATAGGAGAGAGTGAAATGAAGCTTTCAGGAAGACTGGTGAAAATAGTTTTTTGATACATTGTTTGTGATATTTATAAATGAATGAATACAACACATGTGAATATAAAAGCTCACCCTTCAATACCATATGTGGACAAATCGACTTTTACATGTTGATTTTCATAAGTTTTAGCTGTGCTGTCAATCAAGAGCCAATGTAATGAAAGAGAGACATGACAAACACTTTACCTGGTCCTGTTACTCTTGTAAAACGTTAGAGAGGTATTTCTCTTACTGTGTGAGATCAATTGATTTTGTTGTGCAATTAATCCGATAATGTAAGCCAGTATATTTAGTTACCCTCATTTTACCTGATCTATCTTGATTGATCTACCTGCTGTAAAATGGAGAGTGCATGATTTGATATTCAGTCTAAGTGATTTTCTCTGTGAAGTGTTCTATTTTACATTTGCTAATGACATTTCAAGTTCAAATTTGAGCAAAAATAACATCTTTTCAGGTGTTGCAGAGACAAGATCTGATTTTGTACTAAAGTGTAAGTCTGCATTTTAGATTTGGAGGAAAATAGCTTCAAAAATGGCTGGTCAGGAGCTATTGATCAAATGAAAATTGGATCTCATTTTGTGATATCCACACGTTTGATGCATTACTGCAAGTAGAGTGTGGGTTGATTTTACATTATCAGCTCAGATTGAGTTGTGGAGTGAGTGTTGGTGGGAAATGAATCTCCTCTATTCTATCTTAGTGATATCTATACTCGGTATGCGAGTGGAGCAGTGTGTAGTAAAAATAATCCTGTATGCACCTGCAGAAGAGAAACCTCAGCAAAACTGGTATGGCTTGCTTTCAAGGATATTTTAAAGATACAATCATTCACACTTATAGAGAAATACACATTAACATTGACTACAATTGCAGAATTTGGAGCTACCTTTACTACTATGCCCAAAATACTGTGAAAAACGTTTTTTAAAGTGAGTTATGGCAGTATAAATGCAGTAAAAGTAAGGCATTTTATCATCCTCTTGTTGCACCTGATGGTAAAATCAAAATTTTTAAAATCAAGTCGTTTGGCTCCACTTTACCTAAAAACACCCACTGAAAAAACCTATGTCCACCTACACTGTGTGCAGAGTTATTAGGCAAATAAGTTTTTTGACCACATCATCCTTTTTATGCATGTTGTCAGCTACCAATTAAGTATATCAGCTTATGTGCATCTGTGTAATGAGAAGGGGTGTGGTCTAATGACATCAACACCCTATATCAGGTGTGCATAATTATTAGGCAACTTTCTATTTAGTATAGTTTGGAATATCTGTAGAAAGCTGTTTTCTTTTTTTTTCTTAATTTCCATTTGAACAATTGTCCAAACTACATCCCAGATGGTGGCAGTAATGCACCAAAAGAAAGGATGCAAACTGCCATAAAACACCAAAGAAGAAGAAGTTGTCAACTTTCTTTCCTTTTGCAAAATGGGTCAGAAGAGAAACATGACAGACTCTGAAAAGTCTAAAATTGTGAGATGTCTTGCAGAGGGATACAGCAGCCTTGAAATTGCCATGGTTTTGAAGCGAGACCACAGAACAATCAAGCGTTTCATTGCAAATAGCCAACAGGGTCGCAAGAAGAGCGTTGAAAGAAGAAGGTGCTAAGCAGCTTCCCAAAAAACTGAGGAAAATCTAGTGTGATCGCTGCCATTTGCCACCAGTTCAGCCATATTTCAGAGCTCAAAGCATTAAGATTGGGCCAAGAAATATCTCAAGACTGGTTTTATGGTCTGATGAAATGAGAGTGAGTCTTGAGGGCCAGATGGATGGGCCTGTGGCTGCAGTTCAAATGTATTCTTTACTAAATTTTTAGATAATGAAAAATATGCAATGTTGTGGCTTACTGTTCATTTTGTTATTATTAACATAATTCTTCTGCATGTGTTCCATTATTATTTGATATTGAAAAGAAAATAAAGGTAAACTGTCAGAGGTATTTTGTTAGTTGTAGTATCCACAATTTATTCATTGCTTTAGTTCAGAATAATGAAAAAGAAATGCCTACTTGGACCTAATTGCTTCATAAATTGCTTTATAAGCAATTACCATTGTGTCCCTGAGCGAGGCATCTAACCTCAGCTTGCTCTGGGTTTCTGTCACTGTAATTAGTTTACTGTAAATCACTTTCGATGAGAATTTCTATGTGTGACATGATGTTTATTTTATTTTTTTTTAATGAATCTGGACACAATATAAAATGTCTCTCTACTAATCATTGAAAAATAATAAAAAATGCAAATGAGTTTGTACTTTTAAAGGAGCAGTAAGGTTGCTTGCTATTTAGCGGAGAGTTTTCATACATGGTGACTTACAGGAGACTAATTGGAGCTACAGTCTCAGTGGAGTGCTGAGGGTTAAGTGTCTCGCTCAAGGGTGCAGTCAGATCCATGGCAGGACTCTGATGTTTCTGGGTCACCGGCACCACTCCTGGAGGCTGAACACACAAAGCTATGTTTTTTTGGCAGTGTTGGTCTGAATCATTGCAGAAACAAACATGCACTAATCCAGATTAGTGCATGTTTGGACAGTGAATGTGTTGATTAAAAGGATAGTTCAGCCAAATTTGAAAATGATCTATTTAGTTATGCACCTTCATGTTGTTCCATCCTCAGAATACAACAACCATGCAGAACACAACAATTTGGAGCACTCCATTGCTGCTATGATTAACTCTTTACTCAAAGTTCTGCAAAAAATAGTAAACATTCCTGTCAACTCCATCAGTTAAAAATGAACCATATTTATTGTTTATAATAATAGTACAAGGTTTGGCATTCTTGTAAGAACTTGTGTGCTTGTTTGCTGTTATGCAGTGTTTAGGATCTGTCTGTCCAGTTTTGGTTGTAGCTTGTCGGTTTTGACCTTCTGCGTGGATGTCTCTCCCTTAAAAGTGTGAAAGTAGCTCCTCGAGGAGCTAATTCCTGTAGGGCTGAAACCATTCCTCAAGTTACTCAAATAACTTGATTTAACTTCCTATTCCTTCAATTAATTTTTTCTAAGAATAGATATAACACTCTTTATTCATGTGCTTCCTGATTTAAAAATTATCCGTATTACAGGGAGTGCTCCCTTGTTTGGGTCCCTGAGAAAACTCCTTCCGCTCGAGCACAGTGGTTTGTGGGTAATATCAGCTAGTTGAGCCTTCATCGATCTGCACTTAAGAAGCTAGCTAGTAAAAGTACACATCCTGGACCTGCTCGGATACTTTTTTGTATGTACACTACTAATTTTCATGTCATGCCTGTGTGGAGAGTTTCTCTGAAAACAGAATGTTGAATTACATTTTTTTTAAATGTTCAAAGAGGCCTACGGCATACTATGGCAATCTGTTCCCTTGTCCAATCTTACACTTAGTTTAATTATAAAAAGGAAAAATTGCAGGGTTTTTCAAGTATGATGGTAGTATTTCTGCACAGGTAAATATAATTTCATTGAGGGTATTTAAAATTAAAGCTAACCACATGCATATACATTTTTCTTTCTGTGCTAATTGGTGTGATGGCAGGAAGATGTTTGCTCTACAGTTCATTAAAAGTTAGCTCAAAGTTAAAACATCTGTAATGTTTACAGTTCCATTGAAGAAAGACATTATGATACAGTTGTGATACATTATGATATTTTACTGAAGTTTTTGCTTTAACCTAATTAAAATATTATAATTATAAATTATAAAACCACTGCTAATATATTCCGACTGCTAATTCAACAGATAAACACTTAATGAAATGAGTACTTTTATCTTCACATTTTATTCATTTCTATGTAAATACATTATTTCCAAAAAATAAAACTAACGATTTATGTTTTGCATTACAATTTTTTATTTGTATTTTTTTAATTGGGCTACAGTCTGAATGTAGCCATAAATTGTATACAGGCGCAATGGACAGCTTGGGGTCTTGCTCCAGGAAGTTAGGGGAAATAAATAGCATTCCCTGGCTTAAAAAAAACTTTTTTTTTAATTTACAGCATCTGCAAATGCAGTTGTATATATTTTGAAATTTACTTTAACAAAAACTGCTTGAATAAACAGGTTCATGACTTTTACGTTTGGCAAAAGATGATCGTATTAAGAAGAGTCTGACCAAATAATACAACCATCTTTGATTCTTACATATAATAGCATCTAGTTGGTTATTATGCACCATTTCAGAGTGAATAATCATTTAAGTAGTGGTTCAGTGCTGTCTGACTGTCTGAACAATTGGACACTTTAAAGAGCTTAACAGTGAAAATAAGAGAGAATCAGAGCCAGAGGCATACATTGCACTACTGAGTTGTTGCAAAAGCTAACGTGCATCCATGCGTCTGTAGTCAGATGATCATGTGAAAACTGCTGTTCTGGTCTAGTGATTTCTGCTCAGACTAGAAACTTGGAAAAAAAAATAACTCTGGGAGAATTCTAGCTATTACTCATGTTCTGATGGAAATTTAAATGCAAGTCAGGTTGAAATGCCATCCTACTCTGTCTGAATTCAATTCTTAACAGCTTTTGGTACTAATGAAATTTCTACAATATCTGGCTTGATCACAAGATTTTATGATGAGGGCTTTGGATGATGTCTAAATCAGGCACTTGTACAATTATCAGGGTCTGTCAATGTGAGCCTCAGTAGCCTCTCGGCTGTCTGTGGTTTCATCTTTACCATTTCATGATGTTGGAGTATCCTAGTTTTTAATTCATGTTAATGCACCCCATGTTTCTTTTGATTTTGCTTCCATCAGTTGTAGTATTCTATGACGTGATTGTTTTTGGTTATGGCCTGTGTACATGGCATGGTGTTGTTTGTGCCATCTTGTTATTTATTCACAATTCTGTAATGGCATGCTGTTGTCCGTTTCTGCATTTTGGAAGAGAGGGATGAATAATATCCAAAACTATTGTGATTTGTAGTAAAATAAACTGAAAAAGCATAAAGGTGACCAATCAAACAAGCACAACTTCTCATTTTCATAAGTTAAAGATCCAAGTGAGGAAGAAAGGACATCCAAAGATGCGATAGCAGCAATCAAGGTGGACTTAGCACTAGACAAACGTGGGTGACTGCCTTAGGCTCCCAACTTTTTATGGACCCCCTCTTTGGGGTTGCCACCTATACCTTAAAATATTGAATTCTTTTAAGTTAATTAATCAATACAATTGTTTGGCTGTCACCAATTGATTTCTTCGGTCATGTCACTATTTTTACCCTTTAAATTGCCAAATGTAGGAATGTATCCAACAGGTAAACAGGGGCTGTTTTGGAGATGGTTTTGTAAGCCAGCATCAGTGATTTGAACTTAACACAATCTGCAATGGGGGGCCAGTGAGGAGGGATGAAGAGGGGGGGAAACATGAGCTTCAGAGGTTTGAGCACCTTTGCTGGAAGTCCTGCTAGGAGAACGTTGCAGTAGTCCAAATGTGAGCGGACAAGAGCCTGAAACGTGTTGAGTTGCGTGCTCCGTTAAGAAGAACCTAATTTTTGGAAGTTGAATAGAGCAAACCAACATGCTCTAGTTGTCTTGGTGATGGGGTTGTTGAAGGACCACTGTTAATTCAAAATTACTCAGATATTCCTGACTGAAGGAGAAGGGGTGATTGTTTAGGATTCCAGCTGGATGGTGAGGTCATGATGCATTGGACAGGATTGCCAGAAGTTCTGTCTTGGGCATGTTGAGCTGTAGGTGATGGTTCTTCATCCAAGTAGAGATGTTGTTAAAGCAGTCATTATACGGGTAGTTACAGATTGGTCATCTGGGAGGAACGACATATTTTAACATGAAAACTCCCCATAATATATTCGCTTCACGTGTTACACTTTGCAAGCCCAACCTAAAGTTTTTGTTACAAAAATATTCATCTCATCAAATAATGTAATACAGAAAAATGAGCATTAAAACGATTGCCACCACTATAATTATTATAAACAAAACAAAAAAACTGCAATTAATATGCAATTAAAGGATTTTTTATGCACTTTATTGTACCTATTCTAAAGATTCACTTGAGACAAACCTTTTCATAATTTTAGTTAGCTAAGAAATTAATAATGAATTCTAGTTTTCCTCTTTGCCAGCGACATAAACAAAATCCTCTCAGCTAAAAAAATAGGTGAATTAAAAGCTAAAAAGATAGATATCAACAAGTTTGTTGTTTGTTTGAGACAGCTGATAAGGTCTCTGACCACATCGTGTGGTTTAAATAATCTGTCTATCTTTGAAATTAATAAAATTAAATTGCAGATAAAACAACAAAATATGTTATTTGATGAATGTTTCACATACCTAAAGCTATAAGCTACTTTAAGGTATCTGTGGTTCAAAGTTTATGTTTGTAAATTTAGTGACTACTCTAATTGTGTATCCTATTTAAATTTTGTTATTGTTTAACGTCTAATTGAGACTGTTAGCTATTATTTAATGAAATAATCTCTAAAGTGTCAAAGCCTTATCACTTTAATCTCAGTAAATGTATTTTTATATAGTTTTAATTTATCACCAATCCATGATATGCAACGTATTTTAACTGTTTATAGCGTTTACATATTTTGTTACAGATTTGATCAGGTTCCATAATATAACTCTGGTATAGTAAAAAAAAAGTTTGTAATCTCATGTTGGCTAATCGATAAGGTCAGTGCCACTATTTATAGATTTATGGGTGTGGTTTTGACAGAATTTGCCTCCCAGTAGGGATCCCAGTAGTTCCGTCTTGCCTAGGACATTTTTATCAATGGCCCTGCTGCTAATGTTGTTTTTCAATACAAAGAATATTAAAAGCAGTAAGCAACAAGTTCCCTAAAGTTTTCCCATGATGCAATACAATTCTGAATGAGAGAGATGAGACACATTTGTCAGAGGTTTGCCACATGGTACCGATTGACAATTACTTATTCCACTGATATAGAAATAAAAATAATGCTTCTTTGATTCAAAGGTTATATGGACACATGTGAATAGTTGCTGGTTTTCATACACTGTAAAAATCAACTAATGAAATATTGACTCAAAATAAAACGTTCGTCCAATGTCTAATGGGATAATTCAGTCAATGAATTATTTTGAGCTGGGTAAATTTTAGTTGAATTAATTTTCTTGTTAAGTTCACATTCTCAGTGGCTCTTGTTGTATTAATATTAGTGGTTTAGTCAACCTTGTGTGAAGCTGATGGGGAAAAAAGTTTGTTGAGTAAATTTTGGGATCGACAAAATTGACCCAATGTAAAATTTATATAGAACTCAATAATATTTTTTTTTCCAAGAGCGCAGATAAAATAAGTAACTAGAAAATTATGTTTCAAACGGTGTTTGCAATGGTTTGTGTATCCTTACTTGTTAGTGTCTCTTGTTACCTCTGGCATATTTTTTTAAAACAGATATTATCAATTGTTTATTGTAAAGCTTTTTAATGGGTTCATGTTTGCTTATTGATTGCTTGCATTTTAGCAGTTTAAGATGGTGTCTTTGTTTTCTTGTATACAACGAAAGTGTGTGTGTGTGCGTGTGTGATTCATTACCATTTAACCTGACATGAAGTCATGAACCCTTTTTTTCTGAGTTCCTTATTTAAATGATGACTACATGTTTATTGAAGGCCTTTGGTCTTTGTTGGGATCTTTGCTCTAAATAACATTAAAATGACAATGTTCTATTCTTTAAATAAAAGAAACTGTTTTTAAAGCAATTTACATAGGATCTGGGGGGGGGGGGGTTGTTAACTATGTTGTTCCACCAGTGAATTATTAAGGGGGAAACTATCACATTTTAGCATGAGAAGATGAAAGTGTTCCAGTATCTCACACAGACACATGTGCATGGCAACATGTGCACACACAAGCAGAAAATATCTACAGTATTCCTGCTTCTGCTTCTCTAAGCAGTTTAACTTTTCACTTAGTCTCACCAAATTTGACTGTGGAACAAAATGTCTTATAACATATAATAACATCTTATAATTTTCATCCTTTTAGATAAGATAAGTGACCTACACATTGGTCTTAACCCAGTTTGATATAAACATATTTCTCTAGCTATTTATTTTCATTATTCTTATTGCCAATCTGTTCTCTATCTTTGGAAGTGAAGGTCACACATTTTACGTTACCTCGGAGACTAGGGAGGAAACGAAAATGGTTTGACATTAAGAAAAAGCCTGTGATGGTTACATTGCAAAAAAAGTGATGATTATTATTATTGAGCCATTCAAGGTCATGCGGTTGTCCTAATTGATGAGTATTTCTCCCTTGACCCCACTGGTGTAATAGAAGTCTAGAGTTAATGAAATAAAATGGCAATTATACTCTACCTCAGCTTGGCCATGACCACAGACATTGGCCTTCAAAATCCAACGAGAGCAATTAGTCTATGGTTCTGCTTTAGGTTCGCTTTCACATTAGGTTAGAATGTATAATTTATTTTTTCACAAGAGGACGTTAAAAAGGTGGAAAAAAGCTTCCATTACTTTTCAATCACTTAATTTATGTTGTCAATTTATTTGTATAATTGATGTAAAGTAATGATAAACCACATGGATGGGGAAACTTGTTTTAAAGCACAACTCTAGACAAAACATACAGTTAGAATATACAGTTACAGATTTTTACTCTCATTTAGCCAAACATGTAATTAAACTTCAACATTTTTCACAAGCTGCCTATACCTATATTAGGACCATGAATCGCATGTTCATAGTTAACATGACTGACATTAACCCCAGAGAAGATCGACATTTTATTGTGAAGAGAAAGATGTGGTATGTTAAACTATAAAATGCAAAAGAGCTGAAGGCTTCTATTTGAGCAACCTTACTCTGTGTTGTGCTGCTCTTCCACAGTAATTCAGAAAAAGATACCTCAACTAAAGTATTGAGTTCTGTACATGCGCATACTTTTCATGTATGTACTTTTTCAGTTTGGCCACATTTAAAATAATATTTATTTTTTTAAACAATATTCTAATTTTCTGAGATACTGATTTTAGGAATGTCATTAGTAATTTGTTACAATTTTTTTACCAAAAGTTGTTGTAGCTCCTGTAACAAATCAAATTTATTTTAAATAAATCCGTCTGTGTAGTGAATGAAAACAATACACAAGTTTATTTTCTTGAGTAAATTGCTGAAATAAACCAACTTGTTCATGTAATTTTTTGATATATGACCAGCACTTGTACAAGTATGTCTTTGGAAAACAAGAGAGAAAGAAATGTTTAAACATGTTTTTTTATACGCACATTATTATGTTATTCTCAGAAGCAATATTTTAAAAACATGTGTTTACGAATCAAATTGAAAGTTAAATTGGTTGCTGATTTATAATGAGTTTGGTAAACCTTGAATTTCTCATCTTTTGAAATAGTGATCCAACAAATTATCGAAATAATTATTTTTAGGTAAATGTGCATTTTAATCATATCTATTTTGGCCGTGTAAACGCCATAATATAGGAGAATAGGAATAATGTGCATTTTAGAAAGGAGGAAAGTCATAAGATGAAAGTTTTGAAGAAGCTGGCACCTGATGCACATAACTGTGAGAACCGCTTGGGTTGATGCAACAAGCCAGGTTATTGCATTCATGTGTCAGCTCTCCGGCTATCATCTGACAGCCCCAGGTCTGGTCTTGTGAAATTCAACTCCAGATTCGAGGGAAATTCGAGTGTAAGAGAATGTTTCTAGGTGATGTTTTTAAGGTTTTAAGTTGAGTTGGCTGAAATCCTGTTAAAATTTCACCAAATTATATCAACTGAATGCCTAGAATAAGTATTATTGTGCAAAAGGTATCTACAGATAACAAACATCTTATTGTCATTCCTTAAAAGACATAACAGTGTTAGTCAAAGCTTTATTTGTGAGGTAAAATGTAAAAAGATATACATTTCTGTATGTATGTAGCCAGTGATTACATTAGTATTCATAGAATTTCTAAAAGACATAGCTGTTGGATGCAAATGTGTCACTTACAATACAGCTAGAAGCTTAAAATCTTATCATTTAAACTGTTCTTTCAGAATGTTCATCTTAGTATCGTTGTCTGCAGAATGGTGCACTTCAGGATTCATTAAACCATTCATGTGTGAACAATTAGAAGCCCACATTCCTTCTTTTACTCTTTCAAAATGTAAAACTTTTGTTACTGACAATATTATCAAGACAACCTATTTTTTTTTTACAAACATTACGTTGGATGTCAAGTATTTTTGTCTTTTTATTTCAAATGCGTATAAAAGTTGACACAATATATATATATATATATATATATATATATATATATATATATATATATATATATATTATTTTTTTTTTTACATTAATGCCACTTTTTGTGGAAAACTATTTTTTGTTCTTACTTTCATTTATTGTCTGAAATATTATAGCCTTTTAGCTAGGTGCAACATAGCCAACCAATTGTCCTTGGAATATCCACTTCATAAAGAGAGATCATTTTAGCTTAATGAAAAATATTGTTTAAATTTTCACAAAAAACTGTTACCATGTCAAGTTCTTAGATAGCTTCTCTGTTTAGAGGGGGTCTCAAACACATTGTTGGACATGATTCTCAGTCTTCTCAATAAGGGACACATATTGCATCAGTTTATGTCCATGAAGCATCTTTTACTTTAAAATTGCTTTGTACGGTTCTCAGAAACATTATTTGTTGTTTGAAGGCACTCTGAAGTACTTTTACACAACAAACAACACTTTATCTCAGGCACTGTTGCCAATGTAGCTTGTGTTCATTAATTCAAGCCTTTAGGTAGAAATATCTTGTGTAGTTGTGAAAAAACACATTTTAGTTATTTATACAAATGCCCAATCAGACGTAAATTTGGTTTTACCTTATGAAGGCGTCATTATCAAAAGTGTCACAGCTTAGGTAATGATTACACTTTCCAGGTGTTTGAACAGAAGTGTTAGTTAATACTGGGTGTGAAAAGCCCCCCCAAAATTATTAAATCAGATATAGAAAGCCCTCTAAATACTAGCCTTTTTTTTAAAAATGCTGTACGATTACTACATATTATAAGATCTATTACCACTTGTTACCATTCACTCTAGCACAGTGGTTCTCAAACTTTTTCAGACAAAAGTATCACCATAATGAGAAACATTAAAATTCGACTCCAGTTTAACCACAGTGTATAGGCCCTCCTTTAAATATCGCTAATAAAAAATATTTAGTCATTTTAACAGCCGTACACAGCCTTAACATTAGGGATGTAATGATTAAAATTGATAAAATTGTCACGTTTAATAGCAAAGTATCTATTTTTTTAATTCTCTCTCTCTCTCTCCCTGCCTCCTCCTTCTCTCTCTCTCACTCTCTCCCTCTTTCACTCTCTCTCCTTCCTCTCTTTTTTTCTCTCTAGAACCCTCTCCATTCTTTTATCTCTCTCGCTCTCTGTAGATTAGGCACATGTAAACATTATAATATTTATTTTATATTTTTGTGTTCGCTCTGCTTTCAGGTGTTCTCAATATAATCATAAGATCTTTCGATTTCAACAAGATCTTTCAATAAGATCTTTTAATATTGTTATGAGAGATGAACAGCTGTGCTGTTACTGTATATTAATAGAGCGTATCATAAACTCCTGCTGTAATCATTGCAAAAATTTCTGGGTTAAAACAAGACAATTTTGGGACAAAACTCATCTTGAACTAAAACATCTTTCTACATTCTAGCTGCAGACCTTAAAGATAAAGTTTTAAAGTAATTTTTGATTAACTTTAAAGGGAACGTCTTCCTGCTGTGATGACAGGCTCGCACCTCTATATCGGGACAGCATGCGTGTGAGTAGCTTCACTTTAAGAAAGTTACTTTACAACCTCAAAGTAAAGTTATATGATTTACCTGTTCAGGAATAGTGCCAACAGACAACAGATTTTATTACAACAGTATTATTTTAACTAGAATTACTTCAATGTTTTAAAATGAACCTTGATGCTAGATTAGACTGTGGCAAAGCATGCTTCAGGGGCTGCTGCAACATTTCTCTGTTAGCAAACATGACCAAACTCATTATCGCTACTTGGGAGGTTCGAACGGCAGATTTAGGCAGAGGCTGGAGGGAGCGGCCTGAGATTTCATTGGACTAGCCCAGTGTCCTTTGAAAAAAATCAACCAATGGGCCACATTTAATGTCTCTGATACCCACGATTGATATTTTTAAGTTTAACACACACGCACAAACACAGTAATGACAGCCACAGGCTGGCGTACTAGCAAGAGATTTTCAAGTACCACAAGGGGTATGCGTACCACAGTTTGAGAAGCACTGATCTAGCCTATCAACTGTGTTATAGAAATTGGTAGTTGTTTAAAGGTGCCATATCATTTCAATGCTACAGCACTATTAAGGTCACAAAACAGTTATAGGCAGCGAACAACCAGATTAAACAAGCTATTAGACACCTAAAAATAAAAATAAATAAATAAGTAAATAAAATAAAAAATATATAAATAATTTAATAACAATACAAAAAAAAATATGGAATAGACATAAGATTACTTTACTCTTCAATCTTAAAGGTTTTCTGGCTCAAAGTTTTCTAATTCTGAAACAGGCTTCATTGCTAAAGATCGACTTGTCACTCAAGTCAAGTCTGTTTTAAGAACCACATGGTTTTACAAACATGTATGTCTGCTTGCTCAAGTATAAAGCTCCATGGTTCGAGTCTCTGTCTTACTCTTCGATCGCAGTGATGTTGATTTTCTCATATTTTTATAATAAAAAATATGCTGTTTCTCTAATTTCTAAAGAGCCTTGCTTCACATCAGATCTCTCTGCATTTATATTTAACATGAATCTGTTACAACCAATATTGTTCAGTAAAATAAAAATAAATATAAAATTTACATAATTATACATAATGAAATGATTTATAGAGCAAAAATTGTGCCAAGTGGATATGAATATAAACAGAAGGCAACCTGCAAACAAACTGAAACCAATTTGCAGCATAAACTCAATGTTGTAAACATACAAACGTTTTCAACAATATTTTTAAAATTAATTAATTCAGGTGAATTTTGGCATGTAGACCCCAATTATTTGATAACATCTCATATTCAAAATCTCACACAATATCATGTAGACAGTTGCACCCAGCCAGGTGGCGCTATAGGCATATTTACACTCGTGTATTTGAAATCAGTTTCAAAATGTTTGGCTACACTAAACTAGGTTCTTAATTTCCTGTGATGTTTTTGTGTATACTAAATTTAAATTTTACAGGTTTTAAGATGTCTTCTGTTTGTCATCAAATCAACTTTTATATTTGGAAACAGGTTTCAGTTTGTGACGTTATGCCTTGTTGTGTTGGTTTGAAAAACAGCTCTTTTTGTATGACAATTTGGCAAAAATTTAGTTCCTTCCGCATTTTCCTTTTAATCACAGTTAAGTGAGGAACAAGCAGAGCAGGGGGGTGGCAAACTGGACACACCGGCAGCAGTCAAGTATTATAATAGCTAAAGCTGAAGGCTAACCAAGTAGCAAACTGTTTTCATCCATCATTCTCTCAAATGACCTTGGGGATTCAAATCTGTCCTATTACTAATATACAACAAAAAAATGCAACAAAAAATGTGCTTGTTTATCAGCAGAAGTGTTTTTCAAAAACTCCAAAATAATTTATTTGCTGTTATTTAATTCAGACAGAGTTTAGGTTGTTCAAGCCGTCTTTTCTTATTAATTAAAAAAACAAATAGCAATAACAAATCTAGCTGACCCCTTAGTATGAATATGGAATTGGAGAGGAACATAATATTGATTGGAACATTAAAACTTTGGAATCACTTTGAAGTTCCTTACTTCTTTATGAATATGCCTAAAGTCAAAGCAACACAAAAGCAGAAACGATTTTAAAAACTTTATTATCAAAATAAGTATAAAAATATAAATACTGTATAAAACAATGCAACAGCATTCAAATAACATGAACATAATGACCAATATTCTACAAGTACACAGTTATTTAAACAGCTCTAACTCTAGTCCTGAAATGAATCCACAGTTTGACAGAACCCCATATAAACCTTCCACAGAAAAACTGCCCCTTAAACAGAGATAGCAAGTACTTTACAGAATGATCATACTTGTAAAACAGATTATACACATACTGCACCTATTTTTGACTTGGTCTGCAATGAAAGCTTTTTTTCTTTTCTTTTTATCTTTTTTTAGCCATAAACATTGATAGTGTAGAAAGCTACTATCACTCACCTTGGTTATAAAACACATTTTCACACCATTGATTACAACAAAACCCTAATTTTAAAAGGCATCGTTACTGAATCTTTTCAGGGGGAAAGATAGGGAACGAGAGAGCAGATAAAGATAAAGAAGATGAGGAGAGAGAAGTAAATTTTTAAGAGTTCCCAGTAGTCACGCACAATGTTCAAGTCTTCAATGATTGGTCTATATGCTTAACACAGCAGGGATCTGAAGGAGATTTCGGTGTGTGTTAATTTAGTGCTGCAAGATATATTTAAGTGTGCTGTGTTGCATATCCGCTTTAAGTCTCTCTCTGGGACTCCTGTCCTATATACATATCCGCCAGTTTTTTGAACTGGGGGCCCCAGTGACTCAAATAATCAAACTCTTGGTCGCCTTCAGTGGCTGCTGACTCCAGAGAGCTGAGTGATTCCGCCAAAGATCCGTTGCCTTCATAGGCATAAGTAGCCAAGGAATCATAAGGGGGCGCTGTGGGGTCAGAGTCGTTTTCTTGCAGCCGTCCATGGATGAAGTCTCTGACATCTGTGTTGTTTTTAATGGGAGATGTTCGGCGGTAGGGGAATAACATTTCAGGCATAATGTCCCTCCGGAGTTTGTTGGTGTCTATGACCTCAGGATTCCGGAGGGTTCCAATATCAAATGCTTGTGTGTCTTCTTCTCCACCACCCTCGTCGTTGTAGCTCACCACGTTGTCCCGCACATCTTCTTTTGAAATAATCAGTGGCTCCTTTTTCTTTTGTCGCCGCAGGGCAGCGAACAATACCACAATCACTATGGAGACAGAAGCAGATGAACAGAAATGATATCATCAGCATGGTGCAAATCAAGCGGAACAAAGCAGTTTGATGGTCATGTGGTCTGAATGTCAGCGACACCGGAGACTGTACAGTTAGAGCAGTTCTTCTGGCCAGGATTTACAGGAATGGTGAGTTTTGATATGCTCAACTCTTTCAACCATTCAACTACTAGAAACTGAGAAGTTTCTGTAATGATGCCGTTAGGCCTGCAGATTATCAACAAAGATATCTAAATACAATCCTTTAGTACAATGTTTTAGACTCTTGCATTAAACGGTATTCAAAACTTATTCTTCAAAATCCATCACCACAAAAAAGGAGCTTCAAATGATATTTCTTTTCCTTCATATCAGGATGAATGCTAATGTTCCCCCATGAAGGGCAGAAAGATGCCCCAATTTATAAATGTGGCATTTACAAAAAAGTAGTTTACAAATGTATATCCAAACATGCTATGAAAAAGGTTATAAAATGTTATAAAAAAGGTATTTAAATAGTCCAATTTTGAGTTGTGCAAGCAATTCACATTAATTATGCATTGCTTTTACTACCAAAGGTAATGTAAAATGCAGTTCAATCATTAATGGTGTACAGGCGTTGTGGCTAACCCTGTCTTTAGTTGATCGGCCCTAAATAGCCAATGATTTTTTAATTAATTTCACTTTTACCACTGTATCATGAGTGTGTTCACAACATTATATACTATTAAATAATATAATAATGTTATATACTTATTTAATCCTTCTAAATGTTACATACTTAATTTTTTTTCAGATTATTTTACAAAACAACCAACATTTTTACAACATTTAACCTTTCAGGAAGAAGGGTTGAGACTGTTTACAAAACTGATAGGATTTGTTACACCTTTCTTCACACAGTAAACTTTTTAAGCTTACCTGTTAATTAACATAACTCAATATTTATTATATCCTACATGTCATCACTTCAATATACCAAAAGCAGTAATCTCGCTAATTTTACCAGCTCACCAAACACAGAGTGCCAATGACTGTAACAGACAGAGTCATCTCACTTATAAATTACAGCACACTATATGGAATTGCTTTCTTCCTTCAGATGACTGAAGTAGAATGGCCTCCTGATGGCGCCAATGATACAAACGCTCCCTTGAGCTATAAACAGAACAAACAACTAACAAAGAAGAATGTATGTGATAGGGAGAGATTGATGCACTTGTCGAGAACACACACAACCATTTTTCCATTTTGCATGCAATGTTTTCTAGCTTTTATGTCAACTAGTACATTAACTCTGCTTTTCTAATCATTTAATGGGTTCTAATCCATCGTGCTTAATGTAGCTTACTTTATGTTGTTTTATGTTTATTGTGTTTGGTACAAGAACACATCTCAGTTTAAAAATTTCTCCATTTACTTCTTGGTCCCAACATAGCATATAATTGCCCTAGCAACCAGTTATGTACACAGGGAAGACAGTGACCTTATGATTAAGTTAAGTTAACTGAATTACAGAGAGCTCCACCGATCGATACAGGGACAATAATGTTGTCACAGTCACTGAAAACAGAATAACAAAGTCAGTTAAAAAAAGCAGAGGAGGTCGTCGGGAGCTTGGATACAGCTAGCATATATAATCTAAAGCGCTGCAGTGAGAAGAAAGAGCTATACTGGAGAATCACAGGCTGTTCTTGGATGGCTAAAGCAGAGCGCCTTGATAAGAGCCAGTGAACACTACAGAGGGCTTAGCCGAATAAGTACAGACGGGAGTGTTTCAAAAGGTGTCATAGGCTCAAGGTACTCATGAATACAGAAGAAAGACACACAGTGTAATGCAGATAAAGACTTAGTACTGCCTGGAGCAATCACCTTGCAGTTGGGAAACTGAGTAAGAAAGATAAAAGGGCATGCATTTCGCTCTCATGCATTACAAATCTGCAAGGTTCCCAGGGGCACATGCACGGAGCTTTTCATGACCCTTTAAACTTTTATACTGTATAGATGTACAAAAAAGGAGAAAAGGTCTGAGGATTTGAAATAATAATTTATATGAAATAATGACCAAAATTAAGCTATTGTAACTAAAGGTAAAATTATTGAACATTATATAAATGGTGGAACATTTCTAGAACACCTAAATAGATCTATGAGTCCTGCAACATTGAATCATTTGCTCATCATTTTAACATCCATTGTATTATCTTAAAAAAAAACTAGTTGATATATTATTTCAGGATCAATGTCCATTGCCTAATGGTTTTCAACATCATAAAACCTATCAATGGAGGAAAAAGAACACCTCAAATGTTTTCAACCACTTGAGATGATGTAGGTCTGTATTATTCTTCTTGGTTGATCTTTTGAGAACTAGGAGAGAAGAGGAGTGAATGCTGGTCCTAAAAAGGGAACAGGTGCTGTGGTTTTCAGCTTATTTTTCCTGTTCACTGGCTGCTCGTTCATCCCAGCAGGTAATGGGAGAGCTCGCCCCTGCCTCCCACTCAGGTGTTAATTATGAAGAAGGCACAGCAGGAGATTGTCCCAGCCTGGGGGTGAGTGCATGCTGTGTGCAGGGCTCATTCTGTTGCTGGCTTGGATGCGCATGTTTCTCGCTCTGGCCGTGCAAACCTGGTGCTTCCGCCTTTAATGTTCAATGTGGTGTTTTTCATTAGCTAGCTCATCAGAAAAAAGGGATGCAACAGAAAGGAAGGTAAATGGGAGAGTGAGAAAGAGATCAACAATTGGATTTTGAAATGGATCAGTTTTGAGTAGTCAGAATAGCGCTACTCAACTCTAACATACACAATTAAAATGATTAAATGACAACTAATGAAAATAAATGCAAAACTACATAACAAACATAATTATTTGAACACAACCACCAATAGGTTCCAGTGGCATGCCTTTTCCCTTTGTTTTTTTTTTATTATAGATATCTAAAATCCTGACAATTTACATATTTTATCAATAATAAAGTTAGTAAAAAGCTTAATTTAAAAAATTTTAAGCATGAGAAATGTATCTTGTTTTTTTTACCACTTTATCTATTTTAAAAAGAACACCTGGCTCTTGCGTCCTAGAATTTATGTAAAAATCTCAAATTGTGTTCTAGAGAGAAATTAAAGCTTCAAGGTTTGGAATGATGTAAGGGTAATGGATTTACCCTACAGGATTAATGATTACTTTTTCTTTTTTGTATCCCTTTATGTCATGGATCAAAAACTTAGTTCAGTCAAGTGCAAAACCCTTTATAACTTTTACACACTGTTCTGTCAAATCATTCAGTTTATGGCAGATCATGTCTTTGTTTAAAAACAAATCAGCAGTGGGTCAAACACAAACCATTTTAAGGAAGCTAGTTGAGATTATATTTTGATTGTTTGTTTTTATTTTTTGTCCAGAAGCCAACATTGACTCTGGCTCTTTTTCGTTCTGATTTGGTTTTTAAAACCAATCAAGGTTCAAGAACAGACATTCACTGTAGACTGGTTTATTCCCCATGTCTCAGGCGTAACTGGTTATTAGGTTGTTGATTACTGGCGTTGCTTTTAAATCATCTGTCTTCATCTTACTGGAACTCTCGGCAACTTTCGAAGCAGTCAGCCTTCAGATCACTCTTGTCTACTCTTTCAGCAATGAACCTCATGGTCACTGCACTAGAAAAGTGTGAGATAAGCAAGTACAAAATCTCTCACCAGCACCTGGCTGGTGCAGTAATCCACCAAATCCCATCCTTAAATATGTAACTCTATCAAGTTTTAAAGACAACTGTTTATATTTATTTTTTACTTCGCTGAGGTTTGTAAAATCCATGGCACACGTGTGCCCATCTGTTGCCTATGTTTGAATCTCTTATAGCTAAGATGGGACCTCTTTATAAACCATAACTTATAGTATAATATGAGATAATGACCTTATTCTGTATTTTTATATTAAAAGATGACACCATTGTGCTCAAGTTGCCTTTTAACTTCCTGTTAGCACCTCCCCAAGTATTGTAGCTGTAGCTTTAGGTTGTTAATATACTGCAAACATGGAACACACTTATGATGTTCAGCAAGTATCTCCATGTTTAGTATTGTATACCATGATGATTGTATTAAAAGAAGAAAATAGTTGCTGCAATGCTATGAACATAATGTGAATCTGTCATTAGTGCGAAGCAAGTACTGTAGTTTGCTCCCTTTGGCAAATTCATGGACTGCTCAACTCTTCTCCTTATAATTTACATTTCACTTATAGTTTTAAAACCGTTTTAAAAATGTATAAATAATCACTCATTTTAATTGTGTTAAGAACATTTGAAACAATGTAATGATATACTGGCATAATATTCCAGACTTACAAAGCAAATATTTTGCAAAGCAAATACTTCTTTATAACACAGCAAAAGAGAATAATTGGAAGCTCGGTAAGCAATAACCTCCAATAACCATATATATATATATATATATATATATATATATATATATATATATATATATATATATATATATATATATATATATATATTATATATATATATATATATATATATATATATATATATATATATATATATATAATTAATATTTTTATCTTTGAAAACATGATTTGTTAATTTGGAACACAAGTGTGTTTCCAAAAATGTTTACCTCGTGTGAATTCTATTTTCTTGTTTCTGCTTTTGTCAGTGCATCAATACATAAAGAATTTCATGAGAAAAAGAAAAAGGGAGGAGCAAAATCTTGGGAAATGAACAAAAAGAATGTGAGAAAGCATTGTCGAAAGATGCACTAATTTAGCTGTGGAAAGGCTCTGTCCTCAGTAAGCTGTATACTCAGCGCCAGTGAACCAGTTTAGGGGAAGAAACTGTAAAAGGAGAAGGGCAAAGGGGAAGATATCCATATTAGGTTTGCGCAGAGTGGATCATTGGTGGACTAGATGGTGCCTGTGCAGGGAAGAGTAGAACATGAGATGAATGAGGGGGAAATGGCACACTAATGTCTGAGGTCTATAATGGGTATAAATGAACACAGTTGTATGGATTGAAAAAAAAGATACATTTTTTGTTTGGGATTGAGTAAATGGCACCCTTGTAATTTTGACAGAAAATGAAATGCAACCGAAAACACAAAAAAGACTTTGTCAAAACCAAAATTATTTTGAAAGAACGCACTGTGTGTTTTGGCTTTAATAGAAAAGATCTGAGAATTTCCAAGAAAAACACTGTCAAAACATCTGGATGTTCAATAATAATTTTGGGTTACCAGATGGCAAGGGTCAGCAAACCACAATTCCACCAGAGGCTATGGGTCTTGGTATTCTACACATATGTGATGAATTTTATTTGTACACTGTCCGAAGTAGAAGCATAAAAAAGTTGTCATTGCTCGTCACTAGGTGGCCCAATTGCTGACCACGGTTATGAATATTTTTGGATTGGGAAACGTTTCAGCCAGATCGGAAGTTGTATGGCCAAGTGATTACAACTTCTTGATAAAAAAAAAAGTTAGATATTAGACGACTTCTATCTTAGCCAAAAAAAGCATCACATGGAATATGGCTTTTGATGACACTGATGGACTTTGGAGATGAAATTTCTGGCTTCCTGTCCAATTTTGATACTTTCCCATTAGACTTTTTTTCCTGTGACAAGTATGTGTGACAAATCTATATGTGTACGTCATACAATGCCCAAAATAGACATGTAAAACAACAAAAAACTAGGTGCATTATGAATGATAATGTGCATTGTCATATGAATATGTTTTGGACTATGATGGGAAAACAACTTACTGTTTCAAATAGAAAATACAAAATTTGCCCACTACCATGACCACACCCTTTATCATAGCCAAAGAAGTTTGTGCATGTTCAGGCCCTTAAAAAAGAGACAAAATAAAAAATCGTAATCTGAACAATTACAATAGGGTGTTCCCATCTCTAATAAGCATGCAAATACCTAAACTTTTGCAATTAGAACAATTTTGGAATATTTTTTGCATCACAATTGCACTGCGGCTGATATTTTATTCATAAGTTAGCTGAAATGACATTTCGGCCAAATATATAAAGAGCACATATATGTCAATGGTAAAAGAAATAGAAAAAAAAAAAAGAAAAAAGATTGGTCATTTTAATGGACATAGTTATGTGCAGGATTTTTTGACCGGCATGAATAATGGATACCAGACTCAAAAAATACTTAGTTTAAATGCTTTGCACAGAAGGATAGTATAAAAGGGCAAAGGAAGAGGGATTGCCTTAGGTTAGATTGAGACTTGAGAGAAACACTCACCCACAGTTCCAAAAATTACTTATTGATGGATGTTTTAACTTAAGCACAACATATTTTTCCTTTATCTGCAGAAATGACACAGACACACGCTGTTGGGAAGCAGCTGCGCTTTCATTCTGCATTATCCAGCAAAGAGGCACAAGTAACATTTTAGGATGTCAGGAAGAAGCATGTGACCTACTTAGGTCTCAGTAGAACACAAAGACCTTTTTGTCAATTGCATACGTTTAATAATGAAAGTTATTTTTCCACAACGCTGCACTTTCTGTGCAAAGCAAGGGAAGAAAGAACCTAGAGTTAATGTCTTAATGCGCTGGCCTACTTTTTGATTGTCTGGAGGAGATATTTGAAGAAAATTCACAGTGAGAATGAATCAATTAGAGAATGTACAAGAATATTGTGCTGCATCATCAAACAGCTGGAGATCAAAACATCTCACTAAGGCGCAGTAGTGTTTGTCCTCTGGGGGGGATTGTATATTACAGGGTCACACATTTTGTAGTTACCTGCTACATAAAATGTTTCTTGCTTTTTGGCTATGCTTGTTTGTTTGTTTTTTTTTTCTCGATAAACAACGTTTGCTTTTTTTTTTCGTGTCGCACGCATGTACGCGCCCAAAAACAACAACATAAATACTCAGAATAAAACAATGGCGTCTGATTCAACTACACTTCAACAAATGCTTGAGCATCTTACAAAAATGGATTGGCTTGATAGAATCTTTCCATATACCCTAGATATACCTTCCCAAAGCAGGTAACTGGGGCTAATATTCATAGAAGTCAGAATCTCTACACACCCACTCTTTAAAAAATTTGGAGATAGAACTGCCAATTATTTTGTTTTCAAAATGTATCCTAAGCATTTCATTGGCGTAGTCTACTTCACAATGAGTTATAAGTTGGAGGCCTGAGTTTGATTAAAATTTCCAAAATGTGAGCTAGTGGAACAGCAGAAGAAATGAAGAGAAAGCCAAATTTATTCCAGACTACAGGGGGATGTTGTCACAAAGAATAAAACAGTTCCTAAACTTGTAGAAACACATGAGTGCACATGAAATACAATGCCCTTGATGTACTTCTACACTATTTCAAAGAACAGTCTAATCCTTATTAATATTGAAGAGTAAAGTTAGGGCTACACCTGTTTTGATTCTTTCCAGCCACAGATAGATATGAGTTCAATTATTTCAATATGGGTTCTATGTAGTTTTTGGTATACATAAATGAGATGTTCCTTAAAGCATACAAGCATTCCACAAGCACCTACCTAATTTATAAAAAATAACACTTGCACAATTTTGACCAGGAGTATAGACTTGTGATTAACCATAAAAAGATCAACACAATGACACAGCACAAACTTAATCAAACACTGAGATAAAGGCAATTTACATCATCCAGTGATTTATTTTAACTCTCCTGTTTACTAAAAAATTAAAAAAGTATCCTGTTCTCTCTACTATTTAAAAACATACAAGTAAACATGATCTTAAAGCAGTGTAGATTTACTATTAGTTTAATATATGATTTGTAATTCTAACTTCCCAGAATCTACAACTAACCTTCCTCATATATAACTTTAAAAATATACTTGTCTAAAAGCTATTTAAAATCAGTTGATGTGAATTTAATACTGTTATTGTGCCTATCCCCTTCTCTAATTGTCATGATACAGAATGTCCCCTTTTGGCATTATGTCAGAGTTCAAATGCATGCACTTTCTTTCCAACAGCAGTTTGTCATCCAGGGGATTGTTACAATTAAAACAACATTAGACAACATTTAAAAACAACAATCTACTACAGCAGTAGATTGCTTTACTTAACTTAATTTGTGTTTTAATACTTAGATCGCAAAGTAAACAAGCAATCAGAAATGTTTTATATATGAGATGAAACTTACAAACATGGTTTGGCATGGGTGCTATAGTGCAATACTTAAATGGCTTAATTAAATATACTGTATAGAAATGTTTTAAAAAGGTCCCTAAACAACACCTTTACTATCAGATATTTTCTGTCTATGTTTTTGTCATTCTAGAGTTAACATGAGGGCAACCATGTGTTCAGCGTGTGACTCAAAGTAAGACCGGATGAACCATATGTTTATTTGGGCATCCATCCATGCTCTTGAAGCCACCAACAGTGTAAAACTAATGTGTTTTTAAATAGCTAAATTGCAGATTGGCTCAACACTTACTGAGTAGTATAAGTATGCAGAGAAGGATGGCCACCAGAGCCCCGGTGCTGAGTCCAGCTGAGAGCAGAAGGGCTTCTGGGTTGCAGGTTTGTACTGTCCCTCGGCTGTCACAGGCACATACTCTTACTGTCAGGGTGCTGGTGCTGCTCTGAATGGGGTAGTCGTTGTCTGAGATCACCACTGGCAGCAGGTACAAGCTCATTTCTCGCCTGTTGAAGCCCCCTCTGCGGGTCAGGATGCGTGCTGTGTTATCTAGAAGAAAATTGGTTCAGGAGGTGTTGAGAACATGAAGCTGAAGCCATGAACAGTCTTGTTTACAATGGTAAATGTTGGTTGAATGGTTTAGGTTGACATTTTACAAATTCAAGTATAGGCATGTCAAGAGTGACAAAACTTTTTGTATGTGAAGTGAATATCTGTATGGGTTAGAGTTCTGGTGAAACGCAGACTTTCAAATGGTACTGACTAGTCTGTATCCAGGTTCATACAAGATATAATTTTTTTATATAATTGATAGATAACAAACGATGTATCTATGATTAAATTGATAACTATCAATACTACTACTAATAATAATATTCATTCATCTTCATGTCGGCTTTCTTCCCTTTCGGGGTCGCCACAGCAGAATGAACCGCCAACTCTCTGGCAAATGTTTTACATGGCGGATGCCCTTCCAGCTGCAACCTATCGCTGGGACACTAATAATAATAATAAAGAATATATTTATGAAATAAAAAATTTAACATCTCTAATGCTTGATTTATGATATTACACTGATTGGGTGGACAAAGCCCAAAACACTCATTGAGCTATGGCTGCCAAAAACTCTGCTCAACCCTTTTGCATACAAATGACTAAATTAAAGAAATAGTTTTCCATAAATTATCTATAAAAATGTCAACTATTCTAACTGCTGCTGCTGATACTACTACTACTACTGCTACTGCCAACAGTGATATTAGTAGTAGCAGAAGCAGCTTTACTGCTACTACTACTTCTACTAGCAATGTTGTTACTGTTTGCCATTGATGTTACTACAACAGCTCCTACTAGTGTTGCTGCTGTCATTACTTTTCTTTACAAGTGCGGCAGTTCTACTACTAATACCTGCTATAACTACTGTTATACTATTACTAATGTTGGTACCAGTAGTCCCTTTACTACTGTTGCTACAATTTAAAAAAAATATTACTTTTGCAGCTGTTTCTTTTGCCACAGATTCTACTTAGAATATTACTACCATTACTTCTTCCACTGCTACTACTACTAATAATACTACTAATATTAATAATAATAACACCTCCATTGTCCATACTACTACTAGACCTATTGTACTACAACTGCTATTGCACTAACAACTGCTATTCTTGTGCTATCACTAACAATGTTGGTACAATTAGAGTAGTACTAATAATAAGAAGAAGAATAATCAACTGTCCATCCTACTACACTAAAAACTGCTATTAGTGCACCTGGTTCCTAAAAGTGCTACCAATAATAGGTTGAGTAGACCTACTACTACTTTACCTAATAATACTGCAAAAACTAGGTTTAGAATGTCTTAATATCCACATTTATTAGCTAATCTTCCCCAGCTAATCTGCTACCTTGTTACAATTTAAGCCATATGTTACATTTTATCACACAACTCTTAACATTTAAACAAATGTGGAAGCAAGCCTCCCAATAATTACCTTCATTATCGAAGATGGTGAAGTTTGGATTGATGGTGCTGAGACTGAAAACAAACTTGTGTCCGACTAGAGGTTCATCAGTGTCCACAGCGCTAATGGTCTGGATGAGCTGTAGACATAAACAAGCTGATTAATTACTGTTTCTACTCTATGTTTAAATTATTTAGCAGGCCAGTGTGTTAAATCACAAATGGATCATAGGCCTATAAAGTAAATTTAGTCTAAATCTCTGTAAAACAAGCAACAAGAAAATGTATTTCTTGCATGAAAGTGGGTTCAAATATTAAAAGCAGCATACCTGACCAGCTTTGACATTCTCACAGACAAAGGTCTCATAGTACATGGCAAATTCTGGCGCATTGTCATTCACATCTCGCACCTTGATAAAGACTGGCACTCGGGTTTGCAGAGCAGTGCCTAGACAGCAGAGCAGAACATATTTCAGAGACCGTATTTTCAAAAACAGTGAGTTTGTATTTAATATATTTGATTTCAGATTTTGATTTCCCACTGTGGGCATAGCTCTTAGGGTGATGCAGAAAACAAGAATTAAAACCAACCCTCAAGCTGACAGTTTGATAGTTTTCATCTGTCATCTTTTGAATAGTTGCGGTATTATATTGAAACTTGTGAAAATATTATAGCTTAAAATTAAAATTTGAGTCTACCCGAAACAATACATTCTTGCAAATACAATGTCTGGAGTTTGGCAAGAAGCCTGAATTTGTTTTATATACAATATGTGATGTAACTCTGGACTCTATTTGAGAACCAAAGTGGTACTTATAAATAAATACATTTTATTATAAAAATAAATAAATAAAATGAATATCACTTTTTAGTTATAGGTGTTGGTTAATAATTTTTTTTTATCTTTTTCTCAAAATATCTATAAACAAATACAGTTGGAACCAGGATAAAAAAAAGCAGTGATATTACTGAATGCAATTTAAAAATCTATTTTAAAAGTAGATTTTTTTGTGTCCTTTAAATATCTCTAGCTAAAAATGCATTCCAAAATGAAAAAAAATGAAATAGGCGATGGTTCAAATTCCCTTTTCCCTCATAAATATGCAGCTGGCTCCCCATTTTAATTTGTACATAGTAGTGTTTACTGTTTTTACTGTCATGGTTAAAAAAAAGTGAATCCAAATATGAAAGATGTCGGTGCCTATTCATACATAGATCTGTCTTATTTATCCCCGCTCTCTTAATTCAGAGAATTTAATGAAACATGAGAGGACCCAAAAGATCCGCAACAGTCACAAGTGGAAGATTGGATATTTGCTTGCTGAGGGGTACGTTTTTGTGAAGTGCATGTTTATGTACACAAACAGCTGTTGGATCGACTATCTATCAATTGAAGAATTGGGGGGGAACGCTGTCCACATAATCTGACTGGGCTGTTGAAGTCATCTCTAGAGAACATACAAACACCCCTTGGCTGGATTAAACTGCAAAACAAATTCTGTCCCAAGTTATCTGTGAATCTTTGTACCTTGTCGTGTCATCTTAAAATCTTGAGCTGTGTAAATACAATTGGTTTTACTTATTTTCTATTTTAACAACTTATATTAAAAACTTGTTTTTAGGAAATCACCCATAACTATTCTTATGATCTTCCATACTTTGATTCCTGCCATGAAAATGTAAATAGTTCCAGAAACAAATGTTTCTTCAAAATCTCTTCCATTTAGATATAATTAAAAAGATAATAATTCTTAGAAATCTATGCAAACTTGAGTTTGTTATTAGTTTAACAGTAACTAATCAACAAAACATAAAATCCGATTTGCCTAAAATTAAATATCTGGTTTGTTCTCAACAGACATTGCAATTTGGAAGACCAGAGTTTAGGGTGAAAGTTTTCACAGTTTCAAAAAATGCATTTTCACTCTGGATGTAGAGCCCGGAAGAAGGTGAAAGTTTTAAAAGGTTATAACCTTATAGTGTTTTTCAGAACATGTAACACAATATAAACTAACTCATTTCAGTGGCCAGAACAGAGATGTTGTGCCATTTGGAGATCTCTCTGTCCAGTGCCTGCAGAGTGCTGATGGTTCCATTGTTGGAATCGATGTTAAACAGCCTCTCCAGGTCTGTGTGACGATCGATGGTGTATCTGAAATAAGAATGACAGTAATGAATGCGAGACAATGGAGCTCTGATTATGCCCAGGCACAGGGACAGAGCGTCCTCAGTGTTTTAAAGCCTAATAAGCAGGCCCTTGGAAGTGAAAAAGGGTACATCACATACCAATGACTAAGAGTTAAAAACCGTGCTGGTACAAAACACCAGAAAAATTACCCCAGATACCTTTAATTGTACTTAAAAGGGTGGGATGTATTGAATTTGACATCTCTACTAAAAAAACTATTTGTGCTAATCATTAGATACTTGGTGCAGTAATCTGTAAGCGAGACCACTAAAAGGTGGCGGGAAAAGAAATAGTTCAAACAAGCCCAACATATTTCATCCTCATGATTTTATGCGAATATGCATTGTTTTATATAACAAGCAATTGTTCTTTCTATTTTCATTGAGGATTCAATTAACCTTCATGACAACCCAATCATTTTTTACGCCAAGGGGCATTCACGTCTCAAGGACCATATCTAATCAATCATTGCTTTGCTGTCTCCTAATCAATACGTGTTGTTAACTGAAATGGCTCAGGAGAAACCAAAACTGACTTGATCCTGTGACATAAGAACAAATAGCAATACAAAAAAACTAAAAGTCAAATGTCTTTTGTTTGATTTATTTATTTATTTTTTTTTTTGGAGTTAGATCTTGAAAACCCAGTGCAAATATTTGTTCTCACAACAGTTGAAAGCAATATGTTTTTAGTGGAGCATTTAGGAAATGAGACAGAAATTACATTTATAGTTTACTGACTGAAGCTTGGGCCAGTAATTAGCCATTAATTCTCATTTATAGGGAATCAAGACATGATACGGTCATGTATGTTCATTGAGGTTTTTGGCCAAACAAACTCTTTCAGTTAGCCAGAGCTGGGCCTAGTAAACAGTGCTATATGGGTGGATACAAAAAGATATGATAGTTCTGGAACAAGCTTAGCACAAGAGGTTAGCAAGTAATTACAGTTGTTTAGTTAGATTTCCTTTTTTAAATTGACTAGTGCAATTTGAGACTTTTTTACTCACCTCTAATGCTAATATGTGTTTCAAGTTTTCAGTTTTTTAAAGGGTCCTCTTATGCAAACCTGAGTGCTATTTCCTCACCAAATACATAACTGAAGCTGTATTCACATCAATTGTTTAACCCTACTATCAAAATGCACTTGCCAATGGGAAATATCTCCGCACCACTAACCAGTCAGTACACAGTCATTGCTGATTCCAAACGAAGATAGATGCCCTTGATTCACTAAACATAAAACAATGGACCCACAACCTACAAGAAACTTTTACTATCTGGTGCACTACAACAAAATAAAATTTTCTGTAAATCTATTTTTCATGATTACTGACTAGTCTTATAGTAAACTAGTCAAGTATTATAGTCTACTAGTCCTGTTTACGGAGACCCTAATGAACCAAATACATTGACAATGAAGTGGGTGGGGCTTAAGAATGGTCCCAAAAATTTTAGTTTTTACAATACTAAAAACAAAAACATGTCCGAGCCATTAAATGGATTTTAAATTTGAATAAACAAATTTGGAATTTTTCTATACAATAACTTATGCATATCTTTTTACATCCCTAACATTTTTGTGTAATAGCTTACTCCAGTAAATGATGTTAATTAAATGTTAAACATTACCACATTAAGGGGTGTTAGGGCATTCACCAGGTAGAACCAAAAAAACAAAGTGAGTTTTTTTTGACTGGAGTTAGTTTTTTTTTTTGTCTCCCACATCTCTACACAATAAAAAACTTTTGAGTCAACAAGAAGCTATTCAAAAGATTGTATTTTCTGTGACTAGTGCATTATTTAATCAATAAAAGGCTCAGTTCTTGTTAAGAGGGGTTCCCTCTTTTAAAGGCTTAGTAAATCTATTAAAAGGTCTCTTTGAACACGATAGGCAACCAGAAATGTAGACTTTGTTAAAAAAAAAGGACCGTGATTATAGTATTCACAGATTAAAATTTAAATCCACATTCAAAGTTTGATTCTTGGATACAGTCAAAGAATGCACTATAAAATTATGAGCATAGCCATATTAAAATGCCAAGGAAAACTAAGGAAGTCTATATTCCAGTATTCGGTTACAGATTATATGTGGGCCTACTCATGAGTTAGTGACGTGTTATGTACACCTACAATAAAGTCAATTATGCAGTTGAATGTGACATGCTGGAGAGAACCTCATGTGCTCATGCTATACCTAGATGATTAAAGTCACAATTTAATTAATTATATTAAATGTTGCTTTTCATTCTGTTTATATAGTTTCTTCGCATTTACCTAAATAACATTTATTTTGTTCATTTGTCATGCTTTTTTTTTACTTGAAAACTGAGATAAGTAAATTACTCTTTGCTTTAGTGACATTTTCTTGCAGGGAGTTTTTTGTCAAACCCCATCAGCTTGCCCTCCAGGTTTTTTTTCTGTTTTGTAGCATTATTTTACCTTTAAAGCCAAATCCCAAAGGAAAATCTCCAAAGGCATATAGAGATATATACATATACACAGACTACGAGCTCTCAGCATGACGCTGCTCTGCAAGATACAAAGTGAGCATGCTGTGTTTCTGCTGATGCTCATGATCAGCCTATATGCCAGTCCCTGCCTTTATTTTAATGGCCAAAGAGCTCACATTTAGGCTCATCAGATCATAGAGCCCTCTTCCAGCTGGCTTCAAAGTCTCTCCATGCCTTCTGTACTGAAGAGATGCCATGCAACAGCCTTTTAGCCAGATTTTTTTCTCTTTGCTCATCGCCCGTCAGGCTCTGAAGGACATGAGTAACATGCTTCCTTTGCAGTCTGACTCTTTGAGTTTTCAGAGTTTTCTTCTTGAACAATCTGTTAAACTTTAATGACCCATTTTAAGCCACTCTCTTTCCATGCTTCTATATTGATTGTAACTGTACTCAAGGGGACATTCAGTGGCTTACTGTAGGTTATATTTCATCTCTTACAGGCGCATATCTGGCCATTACATTGCTTTCAGCACTTTATTCCCCATCACTATCCTTTTGATACATATGTTTGATTCTGAGTGCATAGCATCTTTGCATAGCATCTTTGAATCTCTATTCAATATTCTGTTTCTTAGCAGGCAGCCCAGCAACACATTTTAATCATGTATAGTTACTTTGTAGAAGTGTCTGATTTCTCAAGAATGTACTTTAAGTCAGATTTACTACTAGAATACATAGGGGGCATGGCTACAATAAAGAACAGGAAATTCTAAATTCTCTTGAATTCTCTTTCCATTCACTTAATTTTCTTGCATATATTTTTTAATGATTTTAACAACCTTTAGGTCTGGAGTGGCAAACCATTTCTTTAGGGACAGGGCTCTACACAATTTTGCTCCAGGCCTATGTATTCAAAAAAGCATGAGAGACTTAATTAGCTGCATGAGGTATATCCCATAAAGATTGCCACTTTTCATTAGGGTTTCCAGAGATGTGCCCTCCACAAGTTAAGTTTTACATGTACGCTGTTAAATTGAATCATTTCGGTTAAACAACAACAACAACAATAACACCACCAACAACAAGATCAACGATTGCCTTGTGTTTTTAACGCAAACTTATGAAAAATATCTATGTGTAATAATTGGCTACTGCCAAGATGATTACCTTTGATAAGGGCATTTATTGTACATATTGAGTTTGTGCATTTGAGTTAATATCATTTAATGTATATTAATGCATATTAATTTAATCAAGTAACGTAATGACAACCTAAAATCTCAGTGCAATTTATTTTCAGAGTTTGTGAAAATAAACTGAACATGTTTTTTTTTTGTTGTTGTAGTGCTGGCATGAAAGACAAAACACACACTAATTATAATAACAGCATATAGCTCTATTTATTGGTATTTTTATACAATGACTTTTACAAATAACAATGTAAGAAAAATGTAATGCATTGTTTTAAATGCCACTCTAACCTTGAATATCAATATTGACTTGTTTGAAAAGATAAAAAAGAATCTGCCTTCAAAGGTTAACTTGAATTTTATAAGGCAATGAAAAAACTTTTGTTCGTAAAGACTAGTTTAAAATGTCTTTCATGTTCTTCAAAAAATATGTGTTGACTACAATATACTTTAATGATCGTAATCATTAAGCTGTGTACTTCAGTAAGGTTTGGTCATATGGAGAGGGTATTATTTCACATCCTCACAGACATGTATTAAAATGTCTTAACGTCACTTAATTTGTATTAGTAATCTCTAAAATGTAATAAAACATTTGACCAATTGACCAAATTCTTAATTATTTTTTGTAAAATAAAGATTTTTGTTAAATGTTAAAGTATTCAAAATAGCATTTTTCTAGTCAAATATAATATTTCACAAGGGCATATTTGCAGAAATTAGTTTTCTTTTTGAACTGTCCATAAGAGGGCTTCAGGTACGGGAAATAATTGAAGCCCAGTGAGGTGTGAGGGTTTTTTGCTGTTGCTCACTCAATGAGACTGGACAAATTGATCCCTTATAAAGGGTGGAACACCAAGATTAATAGAGAGACCACCCTGCGGTAATTGACTGTGCGTGCTACTCTTGAAACTTTGAAAAGAGAAATCTCAGTTTAGCGTCTAATTGAAAAGACAGTGCTTATTTAAAATCCAGTATCCCCATCACTGCATCAGGGTACTACGACCCACATAAACCAAAGGGCAAGCACCCCCTCTTTAACACCACTTCCCACAGCAACCTGGTTTTCCCTTGAGATCTCCAATCCAGATACTAAAGCAGACTCAGACTTGCTTAACTACAGTGGGGAAATCTTGTGTTTCAGGGTGGCATGGCTGAGCCTTTCTAATTTAGCTTTATTTTAACTTGCTAAATCAGAACACCAGCACAAGCTTTGGAATCCTGATGTTTTTTTTCCTCACAAAATAATGGTGGAGTCATAATGTTATAAAGTACTATTTTTAAGTAATCAATTATGCATTATGCCTTGAATAGCCAGCTGTGCTGAACACCTTCCAAGCCGAAGAAACAAGCAACTATCAATTATCCTTAGGCGCATATTCCGTGTTATGAATATTGAAATGGCTCGATTGAAAGAGTTTGAATACTAATCACTCTGTTGATCCTCTGCCTTTTGTTTTCTGGAAATAAGAAAAGGAAATCTTTCCTATTAGAAGCATTTATCAATGTCAGCTTACATATTCTGCTGACATTTAAATATGCAGCTGACTGTGATGTGCACGTGCAAGCCAGAAGGACAGGCTTTTCAGACAATTGCTGCGATAGTATGTATGCAGACCACGGATGAGAGACAAGACACACTCTTTCATGTTAACTTTGTGACTTGAAACTCAGAAAGGGAGGGGCAGGGGAGATTAAACAGGGGCTGTATTCATCTTGCCAAACTTCCGGAGGGAAATCACCAACTGAGGCCCCATGAATAATTTGCTTTCCACCAGCTTTTACACACAAATACACACACATACGCTTGGGAACATGTTGATGGATTGGATTTAACCAAGCACAAAACATCCGATCAACACCCAATATATGCAAGCCAAAGAACCATTCTGCTGGGTTTTCAGAAATCATAAGGAACTTTAGTTTCTAAGATGCTTTTAGTTGGCATTTGCAGAAGTGCCATATTGTTGTTTTCCCTCTGGATGTTGGATGTGCGGATTGCTCTAATACTGTACCTTTTATGTGTGTCTCAGGTAAAAGGAGCCAGTTGTGTGTTAACTTCATTTTGAAAAGCATTTAATTACTAAGTCCCTCATTTCAAATCTCTACTGGACCATTAAATGAACTGTTGTCTCACTAAGATTATCTGTTGACAGAAGCCTACTTATTAGTTAAATGTTGCTTTAAATGGCAATGAAAGTAACATAATCAAAGAGAAAAAATGATAGTATTACTGAAATCTGTTTCTCAAGAAAGACATGATAATCAGAAGAGGTGCAGAACCATAGTTGGTTACTTACTATACAATTATTTTGTGTGAAGGATATAGTTAGTTTTAATGACCTGTAATTGAGGCTCATTTCTTTAGACCCAATATGGTGTGTCCACAATTCCCCTAAAATAAATAAAACCCAATATTGGGTTAAATACCCCAAATCCATAAAAATAAAAAAAATTAAAAGTCTAAATAATGACCATGATCCGTGATCTGGTAATATTTGTTATGTTCAAGACTGTGTACACCAGCATTTTTACATGTGTTTATAAAAAGTTTATGACATGACTACAATTGTTTTTTTACTGTCCTCCTGTCGAGTCAGTGACCGGAAAACCAAATGCAGACAGCTCTTTCAGACTATAGACTTAAAAGAGCTTTCAGGGTAATGCAGATGAAGTGGCTTGCCTAGGGCCACAACAACAGAATGGACCTGGTGGGGATCGAACCGCCAACCTTCTGGTTACAGGACGAGCAACTCCATCAGTGCGCCATTATATTAATGCAATTAATAGTATACTTGTTTTTTAAATCTTTAGCATTGTCACACATGTGAATGGTGGTAGCTTTATGCATTTTTATGGTTCACACTCTATTTAAAACAGATTGTAACAAAAATGCGGATCGACACATCTGTGATGGGTTGAAGCATATTTCAAGCTTGCAGAATGAAATTTTTAATTACATGTTGAAAATATGCAATGGCCCATACAGCCAACAATAATAACATGTTATATAATAATGTCAAGAAACTAACTAATAGCTTACTCACTTGACGAGGTGACCGACAGTGTCTGGATCTCGAGCTGACACCACACCAATTGAGCTACCAGCATGAGTGTCTTCATCCACCTCGAAAATATACAGAGAACGAAGGAATAGTGGGGGTTCATCGACATCTGTGACTGTTATTCGGACCATAGCCGTGTCGCTGAAAGGCCCCTGCTGCTCAAAGCGTCGATCTATATGAGTGTTGGTCACCTGCACCCGCAGTGAGTAAAACCTCTTGCTTTCATAATCTAGTCTCTGCATGGGAGAGAGGTTACAAGAGGAAACAATAAATATATAAATAAATCAGAATAAAAGAGAGGCTCACTCTCTGATCTTCTCCAACCAAACTATATTCGGTCATATATTCACTTCCTATGCTCCTTAAAACTTTCCAATATCTAAAGCTTCACTTCCGAATGTTCTTCGAAGGAGACTTATCCCTTCTCCTTTCTTTTTACTCCAATACCTTTTCTATAAAGACAGGGTATCCAGCTTTAACATAGCCATTTAATTATGAAAGTTTAAAGACTCATGGTGCGATCTTTTACTATTCACCTATTCAGGCCCTCTGCCGTTGCTATCTTTCATTGTACTTTAAGCAATAGGATTTGCATAATTGCCTGAGCTTCGTCAAAGTCTGACCTGACAGAGGAAATAAGCTTTAGACTGATTTCAGCAGGCAAATAGATCCCTGGGCCACACAAAAGGCAAAAGGGAGTTTTGGGGCTGTGAATAGAATTAAGCACCTTTGTAAAGTTGATAGGACACGAAGCCTTTGATTTAAGGGATTACTTTTTAAGTACCTCATTTTGTATAGGCTCATGCTTGCATATGAAAGAGTGAAAGACTAGGTTTGAGTGGAAACTGTCACATGGGTCCTATTTTAGTTCAAATTAGCTATTTACTATTAAAATACGAGTCTTACCTTCTTTACTGTTATCACCCCTTCCTGACTGGTGCTGTCTGTGATGATATTAAACATATCTTGCCCATCCCCATCTAGGATGGAATACCACATCTCTGCATTTTCTCCCACGTCCGCATCGTAAGCCTTAATGCGGCCCACGGATGATCCGATTTCAGTCAACTCTGGAGTGGAAAGATGGTAGTTACCTGGAGAAAGAGAGCAAGATAAATCAATTGAGTAAACAGTCAGGTGTTTGTTCGAGCTCTTTGTTCTCGAGCGAGGCGTTTCAACATGCATTTGTCTATTTGTTTATCCTCCTCTCGAGGGAAAAGTGGAGCAACCTCCCAGTGGTTATTCTTTAATAGAATTTCAGCTCCGGTGAGCCATTGGAGAAGGTTCCTTTTAAACCCAGTCTGCAGAAACTGTTTCAGATGTGGCTCTTGTATTGGATTTGAGACTGTGGCAAAGTGAGGGATTATAGCCCCTTATGAAGCTCAAACTGTGCTCTTTCTCTCTCTCTCCCCATCTCCTTCTTTCTTCCTTTTCTGCTCATTTTTTTTCTTTCTCCATCTAAAAGCCTTTTTAGCTGGAGATTTACTCTAAGTTGGCTTTGTGATTAATGCTGGTCAGTTGCAGAAATGGGGTCTTGAATAATTTGACTATGATGAAGACACCTGCAGATTTTGGATGGAAAGTATCCTTTATTTATCCATAAATTTTTGTTTCATACAAAATGTTCTAATGAATTCAACACTAATGACTAATATGAATTGGCAACATTTTTTCATATACATGCAGTTACTCTCACCTTAACTATTACGAGTCATAAACGGTTTTCAAACATTTTTCAAATCAAACATAAAAACTGCTGATTATTATACATTTATTTTGGTTCATGTGTCATTAGCAGTGTGTAGAGATTAAATGTGACTTCTGAAAGTATTTATATATTTTTGTGTATCTGACTCATTTTGACAAAGAGAGAGATTTTTGCTGAATATCAGGTATCAAGCGTGTCAACCAACGCTGAACACGTTAAGATACTTTTCATTTTGCCTTTTGAGACCTTTAATGAGTCAAAATCAAAATTTTGTGATGTTTTATTGGGAGAAGCACATACATATTGTTAGCTTAATTGTGTCTCATTATCAGGCTCATTAATCTTGCCTTCATATGGTTGTCAGATTTTGAAACAGTAAAATGCTTTAAAAATGTGTTTGGCATCCAGTGTTTTAATCATCTTTAATTAAAACAGCTGGATTGATGAAGATCTTACCTTTTTTAACTACCTAAAACCACATCTTTAAATCAGATTTCATCTTCTTTGCACATCCAACAAATGTATGTATGAAAGGGCAGCACAGGGTATATATCAAATGGATCAAATATGCTGAATAAATCTTCCATACAGACCCAGACGAATTACAGACAAAAGTTCTATTACATTATTTTTTTTGAATTTGCTCACTTCAACCACTTAATAATTTGCATTGGTCACACTGTAGAAATGTACCCTTTTCTTCCCTAAAACAAATATTGCTTGAACAATACTGTTGATTTGGGGGAACAATAATGAATTACCATTTTTGTTTTTTAAGGGTGGTAAAATAGTGTTTTCAGCTTGATTTGTGAATGATAAAATAATCTAATTTCCTGGAATGCAACCCTTGTGTTGAAGTTATTGGATAAAAAAAAAATTCTAGCCTGAGAATCTGCCAGGTCAACACAGGGAGGTGGGAGTGAGTGTATTGTGCTCTCTTACTGTGGGGAAATCGAGGAGGACTGTTGTTGACGTCCATGAGGGTTATGTTGACTGTAGTGGTCCCAGAGAGACCACCCATCTGCCCAGCCATGTCCTTGGCCTGGATCACTACCTGATAGTGTTCACGGTTCTCTCGGATCATGTTTGGCAGTGCTGTTCGAATGATTCCTGTCACAGCAAGATTAACCACAGGTTTACTTATACATTTTTCTTTTTTGTAAAGTATGTTCATTTCCTATTCAAAAGAATGCTGGATAGAGAGAGGACTGTGTGTGCGCACGCATGCATGTAAGTGTGTGCACACACTGCTGTTAGAGCCAAAGAAATTAATTCCTAGCCTTGGGGTTTTTAAAAGAGCAACTTTTAATTGCGTAGGATGCCAATCTTCAAATTATGCTCCGATAAGATTATTAGTGTGAGTGTAATTTCTATTTTTACATTTCTGATTTTTGCTTTTTTGTGTATTTGCATTCAATAAAATGTTTTTGCTTATTAGTGTCCTGAAAAAACAAGATTGTACATGTTTATCTATAAAAACACTGTAGTTGGTCATCTCCCACTGTTTCGTGGGAGCTGATATGGAAGTATGGGATGCCAATTTATTGCTTGGACACTTAATTCTGGAGTTAAAAATGGACCAAACTCTTCTACGTTATTTTTTATTACAAAAATACACACATTAAAAGTCTAGAGCAAACTCTGACTCTCTTTCATCAATCTTTTTTTTTAATCTCTGAGGGGTGGGGATTTTTCATCTATATTAGATTTTTATACATTATATTAGGACTTATATCGGCTATAATTAAATATCGAGTATAATTGTACAGCTTTAAGTGATAACAATTCTGTGCTTTACTTTAACAAATCTACTTATTAATTTTTCTAGGAAAAAAAAATACAAAACAATTACATTTGACCTGGAATAATTAGCTAATAATGACATGGTTCTTGTTCGTTTATGAAGCTGTTAGAGTGCTCAGTTAAGCTTATATTTATCATTTCTAATTATTAAACTGAAATTTGCATTTGTGCAATTTGGAAACCTAGATACAAAGTTTTATTCAGATAATGGCATTAGTAATAAACAGTATTAATATGTATAATAAAGATACTAGATAATATTCATTCAATACGCAATTAACACATGCAGTTATAACTACATCAATGTCCTTATTTTTTTTTAGAAGTAAAGTTTTTCCTCTTGTGATTTTGGATCAGACTTTTTGTAAGAAATTTTCTTTCAGAGAAAAAATGAGACACTGCATTTATTATGCTATTGTGTTGTTCTAGCATTTTTCTCTTTATTAATATCAAAAGAAGATTTTCTCCTGGCATTTTTGCAGGCCTCACCTGTTTCAGGTTCAATTGAGAAATATGGCTGGCCCTGTAGAATGCTGTAAACCAGCTTGGCACTGTTTCCATATGATTCATCATCTGCATCCGTTGCTGTAACTTTCATCACAAATGCACCTAGAGAGAAAAAGAGAAGCCAAAAGTGAATTATAGAGAGGTGTTTCAACTCCAAGGAATCCTATCGTGACTGTAAAACATGATCCCACATCCACTATTAATACCTCAGCCATGATCAAAGGAGAGTATCCAAAAGGTGCACCACGGATGACAAATATGGAGTTGTAGAACTGGTTATTAGCCTATATGAAGAGTCACTCCTCCCCCACGGCCTCCCAGAGAGAGCAGTGATCAAGGCGAATGCGTGATCACTGGTCCTTTCATCTTCTTTATCTCAGTGTTTTTCTTATCTAAATCCCAGGCTCATAATTACTCCAGCTGCACGGTGAGATGGACATATCTTTAATTGTAGTTATTCGTCCGACCGCTCTCTCTCTCACTGGGTTCATCCCATTTATTTTCCGCTCCGATGGAATCTGCTGGATGTTGCTGGGAAACGTCAGCCTAATAATCGGCTCAAAGAAACATTATAATTAGACCCATTAATCTAGAACTAACATGATTTTGGGGGGTTTAGTTTGAGATTGACTTAATGTTGGACAGCTGTGAGAGGACCAGAAAATAAAGCTCACTGATATTTAGAAGTGGTAAAAATGTGTTTTTCATTTCAAACTCTCTTACCTGTAAAGAGAGCCTTGGGACTGAGCAATATTAAATGTTTTATCGCTTTTTCCTTGCTAGCCTAACTATGTTAACATTTTAATATTATTGCCACAGTTAAATTGAATTATTTGAAGTTTACATTTGTAAGTTGTAGGTAGAGATTAATTTATATTGGTTTTAAAGTGGGAAACATAAGCAGATTAATTAGTTAACCCTGCTTCTTCTTAGTAAGAAGAATGTTGACTTTCTGAGTTGTGTCCAAAGACATGCTTCAGGTTATTTAGGACTCAAAACTACCAAGTGGAATGGTTGTGGATCTTGCAGTTAGCTTAAAAAAAAAAATGGAAATACACAAATTTGCATACCAATTTTTTGTCAAATACCACTTGAAATGTGACCCGTTATAAATCCTGCTCCTCCCAAATGTTAATTGGTTAATTATCCTTATTTCAATTACAGTTTAATAACTACAATAATACTTTAAAAAGAGCTTCGCTAGAATAACACTAATACATCTTTTAGCCAGGACAACTTTAAAAACGTACAACTTTGGAAAATTAATTTCAAGATAATTTTATTAATTTCAACACCCAAACAAAATTATTCATAAGGCACTTTCAATTGTCTATACTATTAATATGCCTATACTTCCTACAATCTCCTCCCTCAAATATCAAAGTAGCAACACCAAATTGTGGTGAACAGTTGCATAATGGTGAAGGATTGGCAGCTGTATTTTCTCTGTAAAGAGAGGAGTCTATGAGAAACCAGTGTTCAAGATTAAACTTGTGAAACAAATATTATCTCTATTGTACAGACAAGTTAAAACTTAGTTCCGTTTGGATGTTTTCCCAGTTTCATCTGAGTAAATTTTTTTCTCCAATGATCCCAAAAATAAAAGAATAATAATAAAAAGATATGTGTATGATGATATGTATTAGCAACTGAATATTGTTTTAATGCACAAAAGTGTCAAATACAGTGGATTTAGATTTTTTAATCATGGTTCTTGAAATTACTGTTAACATCTAAAGTATAAAATCTAATGGGTATCAATTGTAAATCTATATAAAATTCCCATTGTATTGTATAGAGTTGTTCTTAAGATTATGTCTTCTTAAGATTATATTTTCTTAAGAATTTTAAGTGTACTAATCATTGCTAAAATAAAATGTATGTTTTATAAACATTTACGGATTATGGGTTGAGAATTTCAATGGATGGTTGGATGGATTAAGTTATTTATATCAAACCAAACTATTTTAAAAAAAATCACTTTTAAGTTTTTAATCTAATTATCTGATGTCTCTCTTGTATGACCCTCTCTTTAGCGACCTCTTGGTTGAACTCAGTTCTTAGAAATAATAAGACTTTTTTTTGTCACACAAAAGGACGCAATCGCTCTTCATTCATGCCGTAGCTGTCATCAGTCATGCTTTCCATTTGAGCAGTTTCCTCATTGCTTTCTCCTTCCTCATGCGTGTGCTACTGACATCTTTACTGCCTGTTCTTCTCAATAGACTCTAGAGGTGACTTCTCTGTGTCTGAAGGTGGACCGAATGCACTTGTTGTTTCTGCCATGGATCAGCAGCGTCCTTGGCATGGACAAGACCTCCAACCAGCGGCGATCATTCTGAGAGTGCCTTGTAGCATACTAATGAATGCGGAAACATCTGTCGTCCTCCGATCCTGCTTTGATAACACAGATAGAAACTGAGACTCTGGCTTCATGGATCGCCAGATCTGATTAATGGCAGGCACGTTTGTAACACATGGCCGGTTTGTTGGACTTAAATGCGAGTGCCATTGTGACCTCTCAGTTTGGCGAGTAGAATGTTTCATGTATTCGTGTTCAAGTGAGGTGTCAAATGAGAACTGTGTCCCATTTACTTTACGGAGCACAGGGGATGATGTAACTTTGTACCCAGTAGAGAAATACAGATTTGAAAGCAAACATGGGTCTGGCGGAAAGAGAAAAGAAAAAGAAAAACTGAGTATCAAGCCTTGTTGAATTGTCTGTGGTCCATTTTTGGGTATCAGATTTTGTTGAATTAATTCAGTAGATGTCTTGGGCGAAACATTATTAAATGTTTAATTTATTTTTACATTTGTTACTTTTGACTCTTTAAAATTGATGATTAAGTTTACTATTTTAAGTATTATATCATCATATTAACTAACTCTTCATTGTTTAAGTGTACATACTAGAGATGCCACAATAGTTGGTCTTAAATTGAATTGTATGAATAGTTTGATACAGCTTCCTTGGAACACTTGTTCTCTGTTTGAATAAATGTTTTATGTGTTATTACTTTAATAATTAAATAAACAATTCATATACAATAAACAAATACCTGAATTACGTATTTGATATAGTTTCTGTATTTAGATGTTTGGAAATGCCCATCTAAAGACGAGAAGAAAAACTGAAAATGTCTCAGTAATATTATTCCGGTACTTTCTCAGTTTTTTACTGTACACATCAGAGAACGTCTCTCTGCGAGCAAATGTCCAAGGGACATAAGACTAGCTTATCTAACATAAACATCCAAGCAGCGAGTGCTGCAGTTCGAAGCACCTGGCTTCTAAGAATTTTAACTCTAATTACAACTGTGAGACTCCAAAATGAAGAGGTAATGATGTCCTTAAAATTATGTCCTTTTGCTTGTAATTTCGTGCTTGTTTTTGAACATGACACAGACGAAGAAAGAGCAATCAACAAAAACCTCACCATTTGCTAGCATGTGAACAACGGATAGGTGTATATATATATATATATATATATATATATATATATATATATATATATATATATATATATATATATATAATTGCCACACCATGTAATTAACTACATGAAAAATGTGAATCACTTCACAGCACTAATATATAAGAAGCTGTTTTTTTTTTACCATTTTTTGTTGCATACAAGCCTATAATGTAGGCTTCAATGGTCATAACATTCTTATCAATGAATGAACACACACCTATGAATTAGGTTACAGTATATGATAATAGTAACTTACCGAACACATTAGCAAGTCATGTTTTAGTTGACAAAAAATATTTATTTGATTAAAAAAGTTAATAAATTAACTTATCATGAATTTATGTAATATTTAACCTTGTTGATCGGTTACAATGACAAATACTATGATACTGTTGCACCTGCTCCTTATTATGCTCATGTGTGTCTAATTTTGTCATTAGTTACCTTATTTATTCTTGCTCTTTTCTGTTCATGTTATTGGTGAACCTTTTTTTATCTTGGTTGTGAGCTAAAGTGTTCTGCTACCTTTCTACTTCACCCTGAAGATGGTGACTACTCTAGTCAATCTGAAATAAAGAGAAGTATGAACTCACTGCGTAGAGCCTAACAGAAACATATAAATGATCTAACAAATAAACTAAAACACAAGCAGTGAGTGGGGCTTCTCAGTCCATGTCTGTCCAGCAATGAGCAAAGTTCTCCACAGAGTTCTCACTCCTGAACTGTGCAGTAAGTGTTTTTGCCATTGACTGTATAATAACAGGTTTCAATGAACCTCTGATTTGTGTACAAGCTGAATGTGGTCTGCCTCCGTGAAGTGGATTGTCTTCCAGATGAGTGAATCAGGGAAAAGCTTTAGTCACATGTGAAAGCAGGAGTGCGTATAGGACGCTAGAATAGAGCAGAAGACAAAAACAGGAAGAAAGATGCACATCGCTGCAGAATCAGCTAGGGGCATAAAATTCTTGAATCATGAAAAGCAGAAATGAAAGTGTTTTCAATGTGTAACCATCTCTCCATTAACATTTTTGTTCACTCTCGTCTCCTCAACGAAAGGTTGCAAGCGTCTCGCCAGTGGACGTGCATATATACTGAATGTTATGTCATCACGTAACTGCCATAAAGCATGAGCGAATGCGTCATTACATTCCGTGAAGTTGAAGCCATACTCATGCTTACTCATGACCTTATGGTTGTGGTCAGAGGACATAGGTCTCCATTCTTTATTCGGGGAACGGGGGTTATGAAAGTAACCATGTTATTCCCCTTCAGTTGTTCACTATGATGTATGTCAGTGAAGACTAAATGAACACCCTTCCAAAATGCCACAACATAGGTCCTTCCACATCGATTGATGGCCAGGAAAGCTGGGCATATCAATATACTGGCACCGAGTGGGTCCTACTTTGCCCTGGCCTCAAGTCACAGACTTAGCTTTAATGGGCTGTCTTTACCTCCCTTGCTGTCTCAAATCAGAGAAGGGAGCGCATTGATCCCTGAGCTCGAAGGGAGGTTTTTGGAGGGTGTAAATTCGACCTCGAAAGCTGGGTTTCAAACTTCCAGCAAGTAATGTTTCTGTGAGGGACTGACAGATAGTTTGCCTTGAGCCAAATGGGGCAAGGTCGTTACAGGAAAGATAGCATAGATTGAACTAGCCAGAACAATAGTTAGCCTTTCGAGGAACTGCTCGGCTTTCCCGTGCCCAAGGCCATTAAGAGTAACATGAGTTTCACCAGGCCCGAACTGTAAGCATGTCTATTCTATGGAGACTGTCTGCAGATCCTCCACTGTCTTTATCATGGTTAAAGCAACCAGGAGTGCCATCTTAATTGACGCCAGACACACGCACTCGCTGACTCTTGCAATCGAAAGTTGGGAGTGTCTACAGTGGTGGCCTGAAAGTACACCAGCATCGTTTTAAGTGTGTTACTGGACAGAACAGTGCAATCTACACAGCCTGAACCCTCGATTGCTGCCTTGGCATTTCTACGCCCTGGACATTCAAGACAGAAATCGTGACTATCCATCAATTTTATCGATCCACTACATACAGAGGATATGGAGGGTTGTGACATGTTTGTGAACATGCTTCAAACAGACCGACTGGCAAAACAAGTGCTAAGAAAACAATGAAAGACAAAGGGATCCAGGACTTTACAGTGGCTCAGGTACTCTGGTTACAGTATTCCACACAAAAGGGAGAAATAAATATCCACAAACACCGATGTGAATGAGTTTGGCTTCAAAAAAAAAAAAAAAAAAAAAAATCTGAATGTTACGACACATTCCCTCCTGTTTTATGGCAGTTACGCAATGACATAACCATCAGTGCATCTGCGAATTGGTCTTTTAATAAGTGTTTGGGGAGAGTTGGGCGCTCATAGCAGTGCTTCCCAAAGTCTTCACTGACATAGTTGTAGTGAATGACTGTAGGGGAACTGCGGTACACCCCAAACCATTAACTCTTTTTAGGGATACTCCCCTAGGCTTTTTTTCTTCTTTTTTAATTATTATTAAACATCTATACAAATAATAAGCAAAACATTTAGTAAATAAACTGAAAACTGAAGTACTTACAGAACCGCAAACTCTTTGTATGGTTGCACCCCAATCCATGAAATATATTTTATTTATATTTATTTTATTCTTGAATATATTACAGAAATACACCTTAAAAATTATAATCTAAAACTTGTATGTTTAAACATTGTATATCTCATCCATGTATAAAATGAAGAAAAAAATGCATAAATGATTAAGACGTGAAAAATCTGGCAGGGAATTCCCTGGTATTATACTTTAACAGTAATGGATTTTACATGTGTTAGTGAAACAAATATTGGAAGTGACATCAAAACTGCTGTGTATAATGTTACAAATCTTTCATTACGTGTTCTTGGCTTGTAAAACACAGGTGCTCTGAGCATCTCGTGGTGGAGACATGAAAGAGATCAGGCGCCGTAATGGAAGAATCCAGCAGAGACTCCCTGAAGCTGTCGAGGCGAGCGGTCTGAAAGTAAGCCTGCTAGTGTTTCATGCCTCGGGGATCCATCCTTCAACAAACATGGCTGCATTAAGAGCTGTTCTCCGCAGAGACGAACACAACTCAAGACACATTTCAGATTCTTTATGTTTAAATAACACTTTTCATTTTGTGTTGCACTGAATATGTCATGAGAAGAACCTGACGACGGTGCTGATTGAACTTGAGCAATGAGTATAATTCCTCATAGTGAATACAGAGAGCTAGGAAAGGCAGGAGACAGGGGGGAAATACTGGTTCATTTCATGCTTTAGAAAATATTGGGCACTAGCAAAGGCTCAGCTGGAGTGTAATGAATAATGTGTAATTGGTGACCGCATATGGCAGCTAATTTTTTGGTTTCACAGGATACCATTGAAATCTATGGTCACAACTTTGGTCTTTTAGTTAATAAAGTATCACCTAACTATTTCATATTTTCCTATTATATAGTATAGTGGTACTTTAATAACCAACAATTCAAAGTATCAAAATGTTGTGTAGAAGGCAGGGATTGACTGATTGGTTGTTGATTTATATTGATATTCTATATATTGATATAGTCACTTTTATATATGGATATAGATTTGTTTTGGGCCAGCTTTCTGAATAGACATGTTACCACTATTGATGGAGCCACTTTTAAAGCTTTACTTATTTCAAATATGTTTTCTTTCAAGCATTATTTCTGTATCACAGGGAACATTCAGACAATTTCAAAGTGCCTTGAGTTTGTGGAAATAAGCAGAACACGAGATTTGTTGTTATTTTCCATCAATGTTTTTTTCCAACCAAATGAGTGTTGAAAAAGTCATGGTGACTTGTTTCTAAAAACTTTGTTTTCTAAGCACAAATTGATAACCTGAAAATGTGGTTTGTGTTTGATATCGCCTCTGGGGCATTTCAGTCCTCTCATTGGTAGATGACATTCTGACACATCATAGAGATGGGTTTAAGGGTGCATTTAATAACTTAGCTTGGAGGCTGAGAGTCAGACGGCGGTGAGACAGTTAGGGTTGTGGAAACCCTGAGATGAAAACATTTCCTGGCCTTCCTCTCTCCTGTTCTCAAACTCACACACTTTGATGTTGAAATCTGATATTGGAAAACATTTGATGTTTATATCTCTTTCGTTAATTATAACTTATAACTAGTTCAATAAAGCATACCAGCAAACGGTCAGAGGAGGAACTCTCGATCAGGTTATCTAAGATCTGTTAGGGAGTTCAGATTAAGACCAGAATTTCCATGGTATTTCTAGGCATGGTATTGAATCTGTGTGGATGAAGTTAAGCGAGTGCGGGAATAATAGTGTGGTGGGGCGGGAAAAAATTATGAGGAAATAGTCATATTAGTTGAGGAAGTTCACTTTTGTTTAGTTTTTTTGCTTTTGCACATTTGTGGCTGCAACAAGTAATCAGAAGCTTCTTAGTAGTCACTTCAGTAGTCACTAGTAGTCAATTGAGAAAAACCTGGAAAACAGCATGGGTGGAGGACAGGATTCAGCAATGGGGAAAGCGAAGGAGTAGACTGCTTCTAGCATTCCTTCGGGAATTTTTGGCACATTTTTCAATTTGTGGTCTGAACATGGCTTTAGAACCCCAAACTCACTCCTGAAAGGAATTTTGGACTTACAGGTTACCTATACTATGCCTATACTATATACATATATATCTTGTGGATAGTATTCCAAACTAGATTTCTGTTCAAAATAAACATCAAAACATTTGTCATAAAGTTTTCTAAATCGAATTTGTGATGTTTTAATGAGCATGTCCCTCACTTGAATGACAATAAAACAGAATGCACATGTGACGAGGATTTTGAATGTAACATGAACATCATTGAGTAAAGTAGAATCAGAAATGGTTGGATATTTTGACTGGGATTGTCTACACAACATTGGCAGTAAGTCATTTTTTTTTTTGCTAAATTAAACAAACACATTTCCCACATAATGAAATTACTATTATAAAGTGCAGGAAATGCTATTTGTTCATAGACTGTATATAACATGGACATAGCATGTGCAATGTTAAGGATGATCAGTGAAACAAGCTAAAAAAGGTGAGCAGCCAACTATCGTCTGTGTAGAAGTGCATCACTTTCCGGTAACCAAATGTGGGTCCAAAGAGGGGGACATAAGCGTAGCACAGATGTCTGATTGGCTGAATGTTTACATTTTATATATCTTAAACAAATGTAAAAATAATTTCTTCCCCACAGTGTCCATGAAGGTCAAAACTATCAATCGAAAAAAAACATCACAGCACCAGGGGTGTAAACATGTTTTTTTCAACTCCAAAGTTGGGCATTTCTAACATTGCAGTGAATGAGAGCTCACTTCTGACCCCACCCACTTTGCGGCAATCGAGGTATTACAGTTTAGTCACCTCCTATTGTGCGGGAGCAGGAAGACCGGGGGGTTTTCCCTTGTATTTAATCCACTCACTTCCTATTACAAGGTCCTGAGCTGTCTGTTGTGTGCCTCTTTTAAACTGTTAAATGATAAAAGCCCTTTATGAACATATGCTTTGTCACAATTTGTGCACTATTCACACTTTTATTGGTGCGAAATGAGTGAGTGTCCTAAATCATAGAGTACATTAAAGAAAGTGTTCGAGCGGTGTCCGGATGTGTACTTTTTCCCAGTTTCTGAAATGTATATGCATGAACACTCAACCGGCTGATTTTACCCACAATCCACTGCACTCAGGCAGAAGGAGTTTTCTCTGGGACAAACGAGCTCTCTCTGTAACAACAGAAATGTTTGAAGAAAATACACATAAATAAATAATAACAATAAAGAGAGTGTTTTATTTATTAGTACAATATTTTTTAATGAAGGAATGCAAAAGAATGAGTCAAGTTCTCGCACAACTCCCGCATTATGACGTTACATGATGTTTTAGTCCAGATTGTACACACTCTCGTCTCGCAGACTAAAAAGTATATACATTTTCTTCTGAAAATGAGTATCTACTTCAAGGTTGCAGTGTATAGTGTTCAGATTGGGACACAGCAGGGATTGTTTGGGTATTTAAATAAAGATGTGCTAAAACAGAAAGTTGTTCACTTGTTTTGTGTATGCAAGGCACATTATTGTTTATCACCTATGTACCTATCAAGCACACACACAAATAAACAAATAAAATAAAACCAATCTAACATGAGTGCGTTAAGGACACATTTTTTGTTCAAAAAACATTTATTTTTCTCTTAAATGATTCCAAATTCTCAGAATGATCAAACTGTCTCAGGAATTGAATATATTGATTGAATATATATTCAGTGTTGTGTTCAGAGTGAATGTTTATTTTCAGACCATACTTTTTGTTATTAGAATTAGATTTTACTGCATGATCTTAACAAATGTTGAGATTTAGAACATTTGGAGCCTCAAAATCTGTAGTCTGAATGTATTACAAGGTTTTAATTAATTGATAGTTACATTCTGTACAATTACATTGGAGTGGGATAGTTTTAAAACCAAACAAAATCTAAAATATTAACCTGTTAAGAAGGGGGGGGGTGTAATCTTGTTTGGAAGCCTTTGACTCAGTCATTGTGTCAAGCATTTATAATCGGTTCTTTATCTGCTTTATTGACAAACACAAGTTGATACACCATCAGTACTTCAAGCATCATTTACTCATTTCCCGGTGATTACACTTTGATTTGTTCTCTGGGTCAAAATAATTAAGATTCACAATGATCATCTTATCATTGCAGACAATCTTTAATCAAAATTGGCTGCCTAGTTTTTTTTATGAGAACTGCAAATGAGTTTGGATTCATTTGAGATAAACCTGCGGGTTAATTGTTGCTTGGTGCAGAGTAATTGATTTCAGCTTGTTGTGCTCTCTTCATTTATTTAGAATTTCAATGGGTTTAAAATCACTGATAAATTAACAAACTCCAACGCGATTTTTTAAGCTTATTAAAAATCATGTGAAGTTTAGCATCAGTTTTGATAAAGGTTGATTAATTGTCAGAAACATGATAAAAGTTTAATCCTCCAACTCTCACAAACCCTATAATGTAAAGGTTTAAAAGGCTACAATTTTTTTTTTAAATACATCTAAATTAGACCTGGACAGTAGTGTGAATAGAAGTACAGGCCACTCTTGCCCCACAATGTAAGGTTTTAACATGCATTAAACAAATGTTTACTTCTTGTTGAGTAACAGTTTGTTGCAAACAAATAAATGTTATAAAATCATGTAGAAATGCATTTTGGATGAATGCAAACATTTTATTGCATGAATATATTTAGGCATTTGTCTAGGCCAACAGCATTTTATATAAGACAGAATTATACGTGTTAACCCACATTGCTCAGGGTCAGTTTGTCAATGCAAAGTGCATGCTAAATAGCGCATAAATCAGCACATGTTATATTGACATGGTTTAATAAGTCATCTAGGTGATGTAGCATGTAAGAGGTAAATGATAAAAGCCCACCCAGAGATTTGGTCATTTTAATCCAACAAATTCGATTTTCATATTTCATTCATTCAGCTTTTTCCAATTTCCACTCTACACCATGACATGAAGTATTGACAAATGAAGCAGAAAAAAGAACCAAGTCGTGAACAAGAAAGACTGTTGAGTAAGATAACACTTGACAAGCCAACGGTGCAACCACTCCTGATTTCACTTCAATGGCTTACAGTGAAACGTGAAATCAAATATAAAGTAGGCATATTTGCTTTGAAATCATATTCTACACATGCTCCACATTATCAATCTGAAGAGCTCTCTTTTAACATTTTATAAGCCAGAATGTTTTGTTCCATGAAAAAGGTAATAATGCAATAATGTGTTTATCAGTCCAAAACTACAGAAGAGTCTGTCAGCTTTCTTTAGATGGATAATGTTATACGACATTTTAAAGCTGCTTTTACAATGAGCATCTTACAAGTGTTTCCAAAATGGATTGATCTTAATGGAATCAACATTCTGTTTTCATGTCATTTAAGTATGTTTGAGCTACCACAGGAGCGCATGATTAACAAAAGAGCTGATTTTAAACTATCTTTTGAACTAAACAGTCAATTATAATCATCTTTATTCATGATCACTTTCTCTTTCTAACTAAGAAATAGAATAGACATAAACAAGTCTGATTATAAAAAAATGTTTAATGCTGAATTCAGTGGGAATAAAAACTGTTAAATTGAAATACAACAAATGCATTATTAAAAAAAAGAGGTGTTTCATTTCTTGTAGCCTATGTATCATTCTGAATGTTGATTATTGTTGTTTTTATTACTACAATTAATGACTATAATTACAATAGTTTCATGCTTTTGTGCATTTTTATTTTTTGAGTTAGGTTGTTTAAAGTTTGAATTGATCATTCTGCTACATATTTTCTTTTATCTGTTGCTATAACAAAACATGTGTTTTTGAATGGTTAAAAGTTAAAACATATACTTTTAAAACTCTTCCCCAAGATTTAAAATGAAGACTTTGTTCCTTCGCAAATTTTAGATCCCTGAATTATATAATATTATTTGTATTTCGTTTATATCATATTATTTATGATTTTATGATATATATTTTTATATTTATGATATTTCAACTACTGTGAATCCAATTAATCATCTCAGACTCTTTGTAAATGTGCTGTGCAAATTAATGTGTATTGTAATAAAATATATTTTAACCATAACACTCACAACACGAGAAGAAAATGTGTTGTGCAAATCTGATCAGCTCATAGTTGTTAACTGGTATTTAGGAATATTATGCTGATTCCTGAAAAATAAATATGAAAATGCTGAAATATTGTACATTTATCATTGATAACTTTTAGCAGTATACAAAACAAACTGTACTGAACATTTCAGAACAATGATTTATCGAAAAGTATGTGTGCAAACTTTTTTGAAAGGGAAAACTTGTATATGTTAAATAGAAACTGTGAAATATACAATAGTGCTCATCCATCATCCATGCAACTAATGTTGCTGACCTTCCAACTTGTACCATTTTCACAATAATGTAGAAGTTACTTTAAAATGAATAAGTGACAAGTGACAAACATGTGTCTTGCTGAAAAAAAAAACCCAAGCTTTTTGCTTTTAAACCGGGAGGACACATTTTATTTGCCATAATTCAGATTCTGAATGTTTATGGATGTAGGTATTGTCTGTGCCCTTCTTTTTAAAATAGATGTTAAATAAACCACATCATAAAAAATGTGACAGTTGAATTTTATATTTGATGTCTTGCATTTACACATGTTACAAGTTATTATGGGTGGCTGATCACCCATAATTAAATTGAAGTAATGCTTTGAAATTAAAATGAATTAAATATAAAAAAGGCCCTTTCCTCCCCTGACATATCTTTTAAAATTGTGAATGCAGAAACATATACTCACCAACATTGGACATCTCAGCAACGCTGGCCACGTAGGTGTCCTTGGCAAACTTTGGCTCGTTGTCATTAATGTCATGGATTTTGATGATGAAATCTGAAGCCTTCTCCAGGTCTTGTCCAGAGGTTTTGTTGACTGCTTTGGCGCTTAGAGTATACGTTGCTTTTTCTTCCCTGTCAAGCCTCCTGGTGGCGTGAATATCACCCGAGTTCTCATCAATCTCGAAAACTGTTCCAGCTCCTTCTCCGGTGAGGACGTACTTCACACTTCCATCTTCTGTGTCCATGTCTGAGTGAAGCTGCAAAGAGCGAAGACAGTTGCTGGAATTAACAGTTCCAAAATGTATTGCTTTCTCAGCATCCACATGGCAAATTAATTGCAAATATTGTCAGTCTGTCAAGAAGTTCCTAATGCTTCTGTACACTGACTAAACCATTTGCTTAATGCAGTTTTAAGCCATCATGTTGTACTTTTAAGTTACTCTCGAATATGTGGGTAGAACTTGTGATTTTACTTTATCAGTATGCTCAGTTTGTTGATGATCTGAACATCAGTGGTGGTGTATGTTGGTTATTTTAGACTATTTTAGATAATAATCTCATGGTTATATTGAAATAATAATTATATAACATTTTGGAATATTAGAGTGAGCATTCTATATCTTAGATTCAAAATCTTTGAGATTTAGAAATGCTATTCAATGTGTGTAGCTAGATTTTTTTGTAGATATATATGCAATGTATGATTTTACTCAATATATTAAATACAACTAGAGATTGAGATATCAGAGATGATGACATTGATCACTCATTTGGCATGAAGATAATTTAAGTTACTAATATTAAGAAACCAATATTAACAAAATAACAACAACAACTTAAGAACCAAAAAATGGACTAAAAACGGACTACCCCTTTTACTTAATTTAGACTGATTCATTGTTTCAAAAATTATTGAGCTCTATCAAATAATTGCAAACTGAAAGAAAGAAATAAACATCATTATGTATTTATTCAAATTATTATGCAAATGAGTGAGAATTCTATCAGACTTTATTTATTATTTTTTTATTGACATTTTTTTATTTTTATTTCTTCACTTGAATGAGATTTCCCATTTTTGTCTCCAAGTAGACAAGCAGTTGTATGACATTAGTTATTGACATATGGCAGATATCACTAAAATCTGTCAATAGACTCTTGTTCTTTCAAACTGTGGGGGAAAATAGCTGTTTTTCTTCAGATTTCACAATTATACCTGTCTCTTAGCATCAAGGGGAAGCCTGGCAGCCCTTTTCGTCTGATTGCAGCTCCTCTTTTCGTGATTAGGTATTTTAGATGAAGAGGCAAGTATTATGGTCTTACGGCTCAGGACAAAACATCCAATCAGCATGAGAGATGGGAAATGTTCTATATTTAATACTTGATCAATCAACACCTGAAGGGCACTTCAAAACATTCCCAGTAAACAAAGAACTAAAAGACGTCTCCTGGTATGAGAGTGACATGCTGAGTGTTGCACCCCTCAATTTCATAATCTGCCCACTTATGGATAAATGTACACTATAATTAGGAACCATTTTTCTAACTACTGTTATCAGCATGAAGATAATTTGATTTGCAACAATTAAAACCTCACTTTGAAGTTGTGTCACTCCAGAAAATGGTTCTGTCCATCCTAAAACTGAATTACAGACCCATTATACACACAATTGCATTAACAGTACTGTTCAGGGAAAGAGCTGCTATGTTTTAAATACTTGTACTGCCAAAGGTGAGCGTCACATGTGAGCAAATGTAATTGTGTCTCAGATACTGCAAACAACAAAAGTAGGAAGGGCTATATCAGTAACATATCATGGCTATTGCAACATCTTCATCCTGAGGCCTTAGTTTGGTTATTAATAATAAACAGTTTTGGAGGTTAATAATAATAAAACAGTCTGTTCTTTCCTTTATCGTCACAGTAAGAAAATCCACTGTCATAAGACCCTGACTTGTAGATTTACTTTACGAAAAAAATGTTTTTTCATCAAACATCAAAGTGACATGTTACTTTACTACAAGAGGATGAGTTGTAACTAACAATGGCAAGAAGATTGTCCCAGATTCATGAAGAAATTACATGGAATAAGTTGTTTGTCATGTCAGTCAAATGGCCTCATGGATGGATGTTGACAAAAAACAGCAACCACAAACCCCAGACCTCACTTAAAGTTCTGGGTATTTGAGGCTAGCATGAGGCTGTCAACAATGCTAAGTTAGAAGGTAGCTTTGCAATTTAAAAATGTTGTTGATTTAGTTTTTCTTTAATGCATTTTCTTTTGAAAGTATATGATGTAAAAACAATTATAAAAGCTTGAAATAAACTACCCCCTAAACTTTCAAATCTACAAAGAAAATGCAGAAAAGTACACTGTCTGGTAACCATTCAAACTCTCAGTTTGTTTGTTTTTTGGTCAATATGTAAAAGTCTGGGGCGTCACGGTGGCGCAGTGGGTAGCACGGTCGTCTCACAGCAAGAAGGTCGCTGGTTCGAGCCTCGGCTGGGTCAGTCGGCATTTCTGTGTGGAGTTTGCATTTTCTCCCCGTGATCGCGTGGGTTTACACCGGATGCTCCGGTTTTCCAAAGACATGCAAAATAAGTGAATTGAGAAAAAAACAATTGTCCATAGAGTATGAATGAGTGTGTGAATGTTTCCCAGCAATGGGTTGCGGCTGGAAAGGGCATCTGCCGCGTAAAACATATGCCCGAATAGTTGGCGGTTCATACTGATGTGATGACCCTGAAAGGGACATAGCCGACAAGATAATGGATGGATGTAAAAGTCCACGAAAACCATCAAAATAAGTTATTTTTCCAATCCAGTTAATCTGCTATGGAATACTTGAAATATTCAACATTTTTTCTGATGGCACCATATCTCTACAGCATCCCCAAACTTCATACCAAAAGCTTTTAAACCCACTCTGCTTTTCAATAAGTTTGATAGACTGTCAAACTTTTCTTCTCAGCTCTCTGAAATTTGAAAGATTTGATGATCTCAAGTCTTCTCAAAATCATGCTATACATAGCAAGGACACATAATCAGTCAGAAATCATAACCGAGGAACAATAAACAAAAAGCAAAAAACTTCACACCATTCAGTGGAACTGCTCAAAACACACAGAACCAGAGTAGCTCATTGTTTACCTCATAGATAATACTGTAATTCTAGATGACTCATTGATTCCAGGATCAAAACTGTCTCTGATTATTTATTGAAATATTTTCCCCGGATGCAAGGGTATCAAAGCTGTTTACTGAAAGACTTATCCTACAGTACAGCAGAATCATCTGTCTAGAGATGGCACACGCAACACAAGTTTGATTAGTTTTCTGAACTCATGTCTCAGAGTTGCTTCACACTCTATTGATTGTTTAGGTCCTCTGGGTATGTGCTGTCATCGCTCACACACTCTGAGAGTTGAAATCCACACCAGTGTCTCACAAAATATCACATGATCCAAGCTTTATGGATCGTATCACTTATCCATACTTACAGCATAACCACACAGCTGAAATTACAGTAATTGTTGATGACACTACAAATGTCACTGCATGAAAAGTAAAATCAAACATATTATAGAGCTTTGAACTGTGTAAAAATGCTGTTTTGGCAACACTGCAGCAACATGTGAAAATCCAGATGGCAGACGCAACACAATTTCACACTGTTCCTGCTATTTAAAATCCAATCTGAGTTTTTCTCTTTCCTCTGAAAAATAATAAATCTTGAATAGCCTCTACTTGACATATAACAAATGTACCATATTATCCTGTTGTATATTTCTTATTTCTTTTTGCTACCTCACCGACCTGTCCTCCCCCCTGTAATGTGTTGTCTACATCTTGGTCGGAGGGGTCCAATTTCGCTGCATGTAACAGTGTAGTGACAAATAAAAAAAAAGGTCAATCAATATTAACAGATGCACAGTGTAGATAATTGGATTATAGGTTCTCCCTTGTAGTTAGAGGTGACATATGGCACCATGGTGAGAAAGTTAAGAGAAAGTCCCATATTTGGTGAACATTTGTTAAGTAGGTAAGTGAACAAAATAATAAAACGTTGTACAATAACGTTCATTATGCCACTGTCTGTCTGAATAAAAGATTCTGATTGGCTGGCAGGTGTTGAATATTTCTCGATAACCGCACAGGTAATGGTGGTTGGTTAGTTCACTCTACGTATCCTTGCGCTATATTGCTAACCATAGTAACAAAAATAATCTGACCCCGTAATGCGAGCACGCTAGACCACAGTTCAGAGATTTAGTCAACTTGAATTGTTTTAACGACCAAATTATTTAAGTTACACTGCAACATATTTCTCATCTCTCAACTTGTTGAAGATAGTTGTTTCACTCAGTTAACATCCACATTCAGTGAACATTTATATGCAGAAACTACAATGAGAAGGGAATAGTCAACTTGAAATAAATGTTCCGTGTGTTAAAGCATTGAGTAATCAACTTTAAATGCATTTCACGAAGGCAACTACTTCCATCCCTTCACGTTATACGTTTAAAACTAAATAATGCACGCTTAACCATTGCATGTCCTTCACATAAACTTAACAATTGATCTGATATATTGGCACCCCTCTCCTTGTACCAAATAGGTGTGACGTGTTTTCTGTGAAGTGTTATAGTAAAATGCTTTTAAGCGATGGTAGAGAAGTGCAGATGTAGTGACATATGTTCCAGATTCTTGCAGTAAGTGTGCTCAGTCATTCATTTATAACTTCTGCTACAGTAGCAGACACTGTCACTGCAGGCATTTGTGGGTCAGTAGAGAGTTACACACATCAGATGCCACTATTTTTTATGTGTTCAGAAGCATATTAAGTGCGTTTAGTGGTGTGAAAATGAGGTGTTCTATCTGTAGGGAATCACATACCACAACTTGAGTGCATTATGGTTGACTGGGCTTTAATGGTCAAATTTTTATAGAAATATTGATTTTCCTTTTTTCTAATATTGTTTTTGTTAATGTTGGTAAAATGAAATAGGTAGACTAATTGTACAGACCTGTCTGTTCTTATATAATTGTAATATGAATAAAGTGTTTTAATCAATTTATTTTTTATTTACGTAAGATAATGAAGTTATACTACTTGGACAGGAAACTCGTAAAAGGAGAATATTACTAAGTTTGTTGCCAAAACTGGTATTGTTGTCTCAAAAATAAGTTGTGTAGCGTTGTATACTTCCCTTTAGAATCCTGATAAAAGGTTGCTAGTTTTTTTACACAACTACATTTATAAGCAAAGCTTTAGATGATTTGATTTCTTAGTAACTTGTCAAAACAATAACAAATGTTAAAAGTTACCCGCTATGTCTCTATTCCAAGTTTATGGTGTTTTAAAAACAAATAAATAATAAAATAAACATACTCAATTAGACCAACCACCTGCCATTGAATACAAAGAACAAACATGCAAACATTGCGTGCAATAATCAAAATAAGTAACTCTTAACTTTCCAGGAGAAAACCAACCACTTTTGTGTATTTTTCTTTATCTTTATTCAGTCTCCATACTCTACTAAAATCCATGTTGGATGCAACCAAACTGCCATAAACTGGATGCAACAAAACTACCATGAAAACTCAATTAAATGTACTAACAGCTGTATTCATCTAAACACAATTCCAGGTACTTGGAATGGGTTCTACTTAACCTCACATTAGTTAACTTCATATAAGTTCATGCTTTGGTAAATATGATTTTTAAAAGTACAGATTTTTTAATAAAAGAGGAAGGGGACATGAGAAACAAAACTAGTTCCCAAGGCACAGAAATGTATAAAAATAACGATATAATTGGCGACTTAACTTTTGCTTATTACCTCATTCCTTGACCCCCTTGTAAAAATTGCCTGATACATGGTCATGCTGCGAGATCATTAAAAGAATCTCTCCTTTAAATGACACAAAACTAACATGTAGAAGGCTAACCAGCTTAAAATACATACCAATGCAATTTGTTTAAAATATACCATCACCCGGGTCTGATTGTTTTGGTTTTCAAGAGCCTTCGGCTTGTTGTCTATCAAGTTTTTTTTTTAATAAACTTCTCCCTGCTACAATACATAACGCCTCATGATTACCGTTACCACCAGGAATGACGCGAAAGTCTAAGTAAATAAATGTTGAATCCGTCAGGCAGAGCAAAAGGGGAGCATTTCAGAGGTTTCAGCTCCAAGCCAGTAATCTATGCAAACATTAGCATGCAAGTCATTAGCATGCGGTTAATGAAATGTTTGTGTGCTCTATCTCACGAGTCCACATTCTCCAGAGTGACAGAGCCAGTGAGGGACACAGCAGGGAGAAAAGCCAAAGAAGATATAAATAACTTGAGATAGGATCTAATTATTTATACATATTTACAGCCAGACACTAAAAACCAAACTTGAAGGGGATAGAGCATTTTTCTGGATTAGAAAAAGCACTTTTGTATCAAATGGTACAATAGTATAATCTGATTATACACAGTGACCTGTTACGTTTCAAGTTTGTTTTGTGTGAATTAGGTATTAAGAAATTTTCTGTTTCCATCAGTTTAGGGAAGTGTTGTCATAAAAAAAGATTTGAAACATCATAAATATTGATGGGTAAACACAAATGCATAACAAGTATGTTGCTGAAACAAGAATACCCTTCCTGAGCTCAATTTGCCATGGTTTAGGACACCGTTAACATTTTCACCAGACAGAAAAGCATGACAAATGATGTTAGCCACTGTCTGAAATCTGCCCTTGTGCAACCTTCATGTTTGTAAATCAACGTCTGAGCACCTTCATGTCAAATGTCACAGTATGCCACACATATCACGGATTATATTCGTGAAAACAATGTGATTCTCTTTCTTGTCTTTCAGAACAAAGCTCATCATACCTCCAAAGACTATTTGCTGAAAAATAGAGCGGACTTTCATGCAAGTCACTACCAGAGGAAGATTCCATTTTCATCTCAGCTACGTATAAAATCCCTTGACAGGCCCATAATTAGTCACTCTATGTCCCTTTTTTATGAAGAAATCTTTCAGCTCTGCCATGGCCCTTACAGACGTGAGTTTGAAATCCATAAAAAGACATCTGAGACAAAGACATACAAAGAAAGCAGACAGCCACATAAAGCTTATACAAATGCCAACTTCTCTTGGCTAATTGGTATTTGTCAGGCTATAGCGTCGAAGCATGCTATAAGGACATACATAAGACCTTGCATTAATCTCTAAGGGAAACACACGCTTGATCAACAGCAACAGTCTTCGTTAGGTCATTAATTTGAGGCGGATGGTAGTCGGGCTTGAAATTCCCTCCTGAACCAAAGGTGATATATGAAATATGTTTTTGGCTTCGCTTTAGTAAAGGTGTAATGTGGCTTTTAACAGCCTGTCTTGTATAATAAGATAACAGGACCAGCAGAGGATTTAGCCAGTACACATAATACTTCTACAATTACCAGTTAAAGGATAATAATTTTCAATTACACTGCTCGGAGACAACTTTGTTTATATAATAACTACTGTCTTTTACTGTAAAAGCACTGTTAATGTGGTTTATAAATGAACAGTTTTTCTATAGACACTGCCTTTAATTAAGTAGAAATAAATAAGTAAATAAAATACAATTAAAATAATCTCGGATTTAACAATTTTGTACAACTTATATAAAAAGTATGCTTTAAACACACGTACCTGGTTATTTTTAAACTGTGTTCTTTTCACTGCAGTTATGCTGTTCATCAGTGCATAAACAGACGGGTTGTCTAAGCATATCAGGTAGCTTTGAAATGTCGACCAAATATGACTTTTTTAAAAGCCCTCTAGAGCATTTTCATGTGGACAGTTTAAACTATGTACATTGCTAAACTAATTTTTTGCCCCCAGTGTAAATCTCCAGCTAAATTTCAGACAAAATCTTTGGTCTAATATACACTATGAATAATTGACTAAACACATCAAAGAATATTATATTTATTAACGGCTCAGGCACACCTCTCTCTCTGTTCATTGTCAGCATGAAAGAAGCTTGCTTTGATGACAGTTTGTTAGATCAAAAACTATTATAATATACCAATAATGGCTTGACAGAGGAATTATGTTTTTATTTCTTAGTTTAGTGTTTATCTCCTTAAAATCGATTATTGATAAACATGTAAAAGTTAGCATGATTTTGCTACTTTTTTATAAAAATTTCTTCACCGACTTGACTGATACACACTTTAAGATAAACGTACGGGATGACTGCATTGATAAATTAAAGATGACAGATAGTGGTCTATTGACAACAGGCTAAAAAAACACATATTAATGTGCTGGAGTAAAGTTGGCAAAATTAAACAAAGTTTATGAAGATTGGGATGGTGTGTCCATATGAACACGTCCTCAAATTCCTCATGGTAATGTATATAATGTATTATTAATTGAGAGAGCAGCTAATTAAGTTTGTTAATGATGAAATCGACCATTTATTTCTGCCTTACATTTTTACTTACTCTAAACTTTGAGCTCAAATCTACTGTACATTTTAACTTCTAGTTTTAAATGGCAAATGTGATGATGTCTAATCTGATTATTCAGATATCCAACAACTAGTGATGTTTTTATTGAGTTTATTCGATTCGCAAATAAACTTATTAATGAAACTTCTCTCTATTGCACTAGCATCCACACATCCTGAATTAGTTAAAAGAGTAACCCTTCCAAATCATTCTTCAACTCATTCATCACTTCTTTTATTCACAGAACTAAGATCTCCTTAGTTGGGAAACATGGGAGTCCTCTTGATCAGCATTCACAGTGACAATATTTCAGATGGTATTGAGTCAACAGAGGTTCACATTTCACTGCACAATTAGGAAAGGCACATTATGGACATCAGGAAAAATATTTGGCTGATCTTTTGGAAGTGTAAGACAAGCTGTCTAGTTCCTCTTGTAGATTGTTCTTTTTCATAATATTTTGCAAGTAGATCAGGATTTTATTCTTGTCAGATGAACAATACAAATTAATAGTTCAAATAATTCATTCATTTTTTTTAGCAATGCCGGTCAAAAGAATGAATCACCGAAACGAACAAAACTTCCATCACTACTAACAATGGCCCTGGTGTAACCAGAGTTTAAAGCAAAGTTAGGAGGAGGGATTTGTATGTCATTGGTGGAGCCTCCATTATCTACAAGGAACCAAATGTAATGGTGGATGATTACTGTGCTAACATTTTTATGACAAACCACAGAATCAAAGAAGAGAAGCGCAAGAATGTATAAATATGCAGACACTTTTGGGGCTATGTTAAATGGACCAATTAGCTTGCAAGGTGTGAATGAACTTAACAAAATGTGTGAGCTGTTACCAAAACACACGGAAGTTTTATTAGTACTCATGAACAATAAAGTAAGTTCTGCCTAGTAGACTGCAAACGTTTATTATTTATTCATTTGTAAATTGGTCTATCATAACACACCAGATGTTTCTTTTTCAGTGTGTAGCCACTGTTCATTTGTTGGTCTCTTGCTGAACGAGTTAGGGTGTCCTAACTACTGCCAGCTCAAAAAAAAAAGAAAAGAAAAGAAATCAGGCACCTTTAAGCCGCAAGGGGCGAATTAAAGATGTTTCAGAAGCAAGCATCTGCCGGCCATGCGCTGTTTTTTTTCCAGCAACTTGAAAAATATGAGCAATTTGATTCAGCCTCAAAGACTCTGATTCAACTCCAACCACAATCCCTCTGTTCATTTCAAATGCTCTACAGGGAGAGTGCAGCATGGTGGTGAATACTGATCACTCACTCATTTGCTCTGGGAGCACTTTTTGGCACAACATTGTGCTCCCTGTGGCACCAGCTATCCTGAACAGATACCCTTCGTTTATTGGCACAAATATATCCCTGGCATGAGGTTGCCTAAACAATATCTGCCAATCAAAACCCCCCAAATTGGCGAGCCAGCCAGTAGCTGCTAGAATCAAATGTCTTTTGTTCCATTATTTTTTTCAAGGATGTTCTTGATTATAATTAGGGGTTGACATTTGAATTTTAAGTAAAGGCAATATGGATTCATCCCTGCCTTGCTTTCATTTGCTTTTCCTAATTTGCGTGGCACAAAATTAGCCTGTGACTCGGAGCAGCTTTAGGAATTAAATCCCCTGCAGACACACAGAGGGATTGTCATCCAAGCACAGGAGAAATCATTGATGATTCTTGTCAGGTCGCTGGTGAACACTTGCTTAGTACTGCATAGAGGAGATTGTGAAAATGAGAGCCTGGCCCAGAACGGATACAGAATAATTATCCCCCCTCCCACCCTTTCATTCTTTCTTTGTGTGTATCTTGAGGAGACAGAGTATTCCACAGTCTCATTCAAGTTGCCTAACTCAATACAAACATAGTGGTGCAATCTTGTCCCAGTCTGGTTGCCCTTCGTCATGGTTTTATTTTACTTTGTGGCACACTCTTTGCAGCATGGCTGTACCCTCCCCCACCCTCCAGGTTTACAACTGATTTCATTGCATGGAATCTCTCAGAGGAATTAAAAAGCACATGAACCCAAACTCAGCAGAGCTCTCTCTCCTCTCTAATCTCCTCTGCTGGCTGTGGACTCCACTGGTTCATTTGAGTGGATAAGGACACGCACGGCAACTGCTTAGATAGCTGAAAGTTCCTGTGAGGCCTGGCTGCTGTGACAGAGAGCAAAAATGAACAGTATATTTATCAGGTTGTGTTTATTGTGTTCTTTGATTTTAAAAATAAAAGTCTATATTTTACTGATCAGTGATTTTTATTTTAGGAAACTGGGTGCATGATTGTGTGACCCATTGACACTTGAACTAATGTTTATTATTATTGTCACTTTTTAATGCATTTGTACATGATGTAATTTCTAAGTATTTTTATTTAGGAAACTATCAATCATATAAACTAATACTTAAAAGCAGTGACAAAAGTTTCATTTCAGATGTGAGGGGACACAACTGACTTGTGTGGGGAGAGAGGAGAGCTTCAAATATATTATCCACTATACATCAAATATGACATTTCATACATGTATTAAACAGAGGCTTCTTCAAAAATCACAAGAACGCAAAAAAAAAAAACTTTTTATAGCGGAGTGTTTGTGTTTTTAAGTTCTCTTTGTGGTTCGATTGTTCACATGTAACCCAAAACAGTATCTTCAAAAACTTGTTTAATTTTGCCAACTTTACTCCAGCACATTAATATGTATTTTTTTAGCCTGTTGTCAATAGACCACTATCTGTCATCTTTTATTTATCAATGCATGTTATAATTCTGCTGGGAGGGGTTCGTTGTAGACTCTAATGATCAGAAGGGTTTTAATTTGAGGATAAATCTCAGATATATTTGCAATCAAAGGTTTTACTGTTTCCCTTCCCCATAGACTTATAAAAAGCGGCTGCCTTTTAACAAATGGAAATAGAAATGTAAACAACCAATAAGCATTTCTCCTTATAATGACTAAATGTTTTTATATAACTGTTGTTATGGGAAAATGTAATCATTATAATAAACTAATTAATAATTAAGTCTATAATTAACATAACTGTGTAATGTTTAATAATATTTAAAATCCTAGTGAACCTAGGATTAAGAGGTTCCTAAATGGGTTCCTAATGAACCTGTGCCTAATGTTTCAACACACAAATGACAGTCATACCTCTTTTTAATCCATGAAAAATCAGTCATATGTTTTTTTTTCCATTTTTATTTAATTTCTTCATGAAAGACGAACTATTTATGTGAAGAGGTTCTAAGGGTTGTGTAGCGCTCAAGATGAGAGCTCACAGGGAAAACGGGTCAGTGTGAATGGCTTTATTTGCACAAAGCATTAAAGGGCTTGGGGAAGGTTAATAGGATTTTGTTCACATCAATAGCGCTGATGGCACATCATAGAGCCCTTGCCCCCACATCACACTCTTGACACAAAAGAGGAAAGGCTTCTTGGCAGGCGTCTGCACTTCTGAGCTTCTTACTGTAAACCAGGGCAATGGAGTCTGGGTCAATAAAATGACCAGAACATCTTTCTTAACTGGAAGGTTACAAAACTTTAAACAAGTCTAACGCTACCTTTACAAAATTATTTTTTTCAAATGCATTTACATTTACAAACAATGATTCAATTAAAAAGTGGTTGAATTATGTATTGATCATGAACTCGTTAAACATGTACATTAGTCAAATTTATTAATGCGTTAAATACTGACTAAATGATGGGCATATTCTGATTCTGATTATAAATGAAGGCATCAATTGATCTGCACCATAGAGTAAAGACATTACCCAGTAATAATGACCTAATTGTGAAATAAGAGTCAACCATTTTTGACCCTAATTGTCTGAGGGCAGTTGTGGTCTAATGGTTATGGCTTGTGATTGGAAGGTCACAGGTTCGAACCCCAGATTCACAGAGTAGAAGATGGTGTGAGTGATGAACCACTTGCTCTCCCACCTTCAACAAACACAACTGTAGTGCCCTTGAGCAATGCGCCAGTTTCCCGACTGCTCCACTGTGTGCTTTTTCACTGCTGTGTGTGTACACTGGGATGAGTTAAATGCAGAGCACAAATTCCAGGTATGGGTCACTCCATATCTGGCCAACTGGTCACTTTCACTGTCAAATGTTTGTATCATACAAATGTGTTATCTTTTCTTTTGTTCTGAACAAAAATATATACAAAAAAATATATTTTAAATGAGGTTTGAACTGAAACACTTCTAAACCAATATACCAACATTATATTTTCATGAGAAAAGCAAAAAAATGTAACACTCGACTGCATTAAAAACATAATTTAAAAAGTAAATGTGTACCTTAAAATAGTTGCAAGATCTGAAGGAGTTAATTAATTAAAAGAGATAAAATGAATGATATGTAACCAACAGAAATTCATGCCTAGCTCAAGTAGATGCAGTTCATTATAACTGATGAACTGTTATAATTTAACATTATATTATATTTCAGCATTAATTCTTGCATGAATAAAAAATCCTAAATTAATTCTAATATGAAACTAATTAATTACGCCAGAAAGCGATGTATTTTTATTTTGAAGTTACCTGTATTTTGAGTGATGTCCTTGTAAAGTCAATGGGACAACACAATTTTGATTCCATACAGAGATCAAAAGCACACCCTAGAAAATGTTTAAGTAATGTCAATTTCATTATCCATACAGTTGTTGAATGCAAAAATGTAGTTTATGTATCTTTCCATACAAGCATTTTTTATGCATTAATTCTCTATAAATTTCCACAAAATGCTTATTGATCTTCTTGACTGTCTGTCGTATAGTGTATGCTCTTAAAATCACAAAACTGCAGCTTACACACTAGACAAAGAGCTTTGAGGCTAACAATGACGGGACTGCAGTTTTATTGGAAATGTTCTTCCCACTTTATGGATTATTTCTGGCTTCACGCTGGAAATAAATCCTCTTTTAGAGCTTGTCTTTGTCTGTGAGGGCATTGAAGGGCTTGGTTGGATGGCCATAACAATGATATCCCATGAGTCTTTGTAAAAGTTTGTGAGTTGTCTTTATGAGGAGCGCCATCACTGGTGTTGATGGCTTCTCGCTGGGGTTCTAAGTACCAATCTATTGGGCAACGCAAGATCAAGCACATCACAGATGGGAGAAATAGATAGATTGGATGATCAAGTCACTTTGCAATGGTCTCCACAAGTCAGCATGTGGCTGTTTGGTTCCACATCACCCTCCAACAATATTTATGGAAGCCTTGTGCCTTTTTGGCAGTTTAATTGGGAACTAGAGTGGACGGTAGATGAGAAGCAAGCCAAAGGCGTGTGATTGCTGTCATGCCAGAAAATAAAAGGAGCAACCATGAAAAGCGGGAGAGAAGGAAGGAGAGAGAGAAAAGAGGGAATCATCAAAGCTCTGGGAAGGAGGCCAGAACAACACTGAGTCTGACACTTCCTCAACAGATAAACTCCTCTCGTTCTGCAGGGTTTTGTTTCCTTGTCACGTGAAATGCAACACTGAGGGTGGGATTGCATTCTTGTTTTTGATTGATTTATGGATTTGTCCCTGTAAACTCTTGCTGGCTACTCCTTCCAGTTGCTTTGTTTTTCAAGCATCATTCTTGACAAGAACGCATCTGTATCATAGGAAGATATGTCAGTCTGTCTGTGCACTACCACTCAACTCAACTGCTGAAATGTCATTCTATTTGAAGCAATGTTGAAAATCAATGACCTAAAATTACTTATTGATTTGAAGTTGTAAAGTTGTGCTTAACAGACAGTTGATGTCCCTGGGAGGACCCTAGAAATTATATATTCATGCATTTCTTCTTCAAGCTAAGTTTGCTACAACCAGCTTGTTAAGTATTGTTTATGAGGTTTTTTTTGTCCAAAAATAGATATTGTTCACTACTAGTCTTTCAGAGTTTATGGTAGCTTTTATAGAAGACCTGCCAATGAGGTGGTTTGACACGTCAAACAACCAAATACCTTTTCATGTTGTATACTGTAATGTTAACAACAGAGTAAAATTAAAAGCCTTAAGCAACACACATATATGTCTTTTTAAAAAGTGTATGCTGTGAATTTCCTATATTATAATATAGTATTTAGTTGCAATTACCTGGCGTGACTATTATCTGTCTGTAGCCAGAGTTGTTCTTAGCTAAATGCATTTGTACATGGTATTTCAGGTCATGGATATAATGGATACAACATTTTATGAGCAGAACAATTTGTTGAGAATGTTTATATAAGCAGATTATTATTGCACTATGTTTCCCACACATTGATTCATTTAATAGCTTACATTCTCATTGATTTTGCACTAATAGTAGATTTGTTATTTAGCTGAATGCATTATGCCTTTGGCATGAGTTCCTTTGATGTTTGTGATTTATGTTTATAACTAACATTTAATGCTTGTGTGTGTTGTGTTATGGTCACAGAGGGTGTAATTGCTCAGAATTTACACTATTGCTCACTGGTTAAGCACAATATTGAAAACATCATGAATATGAACTTCCATTTGGAGGTGTGGCAGATATTGAATAAAAAATATATGAACTTCTAAAAAAAAAACAAAAAAAAACAAATACATATTTAAAACAATACCTAGCCTAATGTTAAAACATTTTTACAACAAACATGCATTATTTAAAACACATTAATTTGAAACTCTGTTACAAGTTTTTGAAAATGTTTGAATTAATTTGAACTTAGAACTTTATATTTAAATATCTCTTGGAGATAGAAAGTTCTATCTGTTTTCCGGATGCTCCAAATTTCCTGATGTACAAAGTTGTGTGTATTTTGACAATCTATTGTACTTAAAGAACAGATTTACAGTCTCAGAAAGACTGCTACTAAAGAGTTAAGACTGCTTACTAAACCTTTTGTAAAATCTCAGTCAAATTCACAAAACCACAGGCAAATCTGTGCATGTGCATGCAAGTGACAAGCACAAATTGTGTGCTATCGAATATATGATCTGAGAGAATTTGTGAACTGTTTGTCAAAAGGGTATGCTCTTGTCGGTTTTGAACAATAAGCTGCTGGATCTGTATAGTTTAAATAATTGTTTTGATTGCATTCTTAATATATGCATTCTTAATGGCAAATTGCATTAACATTTTATGTAGGGTTTTACTTGCTATATACGAATAATATATAAACACTCACTTAGTTATTGCTTAAAGTGTGCAGTATAAAAAAAAAACTAGCACACACAATGGGTATAGGGCTTATTAGTTTTGATGATGTAATTGTAAACTGGCAACCTCATTTTGTAAGTTTAAGCAAAAAGTATTCATACACTTATGTGTGACAGTGCAATACCTTTCCAACATACTGCGTTCCAGTTCCTGTCCACTCCTCCAAGAGAAAGAAACTATTCCACATCCATCCTCGTTTAGTGCGGTGTAGAGTTCGTCCGTCCCGATCCGACGTGCTAATTCCAGGCACCGGTCGGAGGAGTGCAGCACTCAAGCCCAGCAAGCAGAACAACAGAAGCAAAGCAAGTTGATTGATCACCATTGTATCCGATCACTCCTGCAGAGTCCTCGATAAGGAATCAATTAAGAAACCGAGCGTTGAAGACACTGCTGAATGGCAGGACTGACAAAATGGGGCATCTTATCCTTAATTCTCCTCAATTCTGTCTTCTTACGCCCTGTGAAAGACATAAAGAACCTTTGAGAAGTCATTCAAATGAAGAGTCTTTGCTGAATTCCTTTTCTGGAGTACGTGATAAAAACTACAATCTTCATTTCATATTAACTGCCCAAAAATCATATTGACAAAGTAGAGAATGATTCATTTGTATGGATGGAACAGACAAAGATTGAATGATTTTATCCCACGGAAGTACCCTGGTGGTCTGTAATTGATGAAATTCATGACACTGAACATTTATAAACAATTACAGTCATAGATTTGAACTTTTCTGATCTGCAGCAACAACAACAAAAGTGATAACAGCAAACTACAAGGCTAGAAAGCGTAAAAGACTTCCATTTCCACAAGCACAAACTAGCGTACAACAAGGCAGTGGCTCACTGAAGCACTCTGTCCTCCAGGACTAGTCCTGATGGGTAATTTGGAGGATGTATGCATAATTTATTGGCATTTGGAAGTTAATCCTAATAAATCTTTTTCCCCACATTTGACGAAGAGACATTTTCCAGAAGTCTGCAGGAAAAGGCCAAGGAGCCAGGTTAGCCTGACAGGCATTCATTACACCAAACATCTCTAGGGGTCTTGCGAGCAAATGAGGACCAGATTCATAGGGTTGTGGCGTTTTTGTTTAACGATCTGAATCAAAGAAAAAGAAAGCAGGCGAGGCTGGAGAAATTGGCAGCAAACGAAAGAAATAAAACACACAGTGTCAGCGGGGCTATCTCAGCGAACAAAGCAAATCCTTTCATTGTCTAAGAGCAAATTAGAGCTCTGGTTTGGTTTGATGTGACTGAAGTTCCGCATGGAAATGAACATTGCCTCCTGAATACGAATCAAATCATTTACTCAATGAGATATGGATGAAGTTAGGAATTATTCACTATGCAGCGATTGAAAGTGTGCAGACTTCTCTAATTTGTGGAATCACTGGCTTTGCTAATGCGAGTAATGAATTTTGTCAGCCTCCCGAAGCCTTTTGTGGGCCAATCTTCCATTCAGACGTATGCTTCAGTGTGGCTCAAAGTTTGCTAGCAGGGTAGCACTTTTGACATTCAAAAGGTCCTTATGAATTAAACATGATTTTCCCTTATTTTCTTTACAAGACCAAACTGAACCCTTCACATCCGGCATGAATCACACATTGGCATGAACTGAGACCTTCTCTGTCTATGTAAGGAATGTGGTTTTGATTTTGGTTTAAGGCCCACACTGATCGGTCAGACGCATGTAATCAGCAGCTGGCATTGAAAAAAAAAACATTCAAGTCTCTGACGTGACCTTGGCGGACAGATTCAGATAAATATCCATCTGTCAGTGTCATGGTCCATAACCGCCTTGATTGATTTAATGCTTTCTATGACACGTTTTCCATTCGTGGTCTTCGCTCAAGGGCGAGCATGGACAAAGGAGTAATAAAAATGAGCTCTGATTCATGCATGTTTATGACACGCTTTTTCAAAGCTAGATGAAATCTGACCATTCATGCCTCCATCCTCAAAATTGGTCTTTTATGGCACAGATGGATTTATTGGAGGGCTACGATACACCATTTGATCATAATTTTTGTTTTGTGTTTCTTTGGTGAAAAAAATCTATGCAGGATTATTAATGGCAACATAACAGTAATGAGATGAGAATGGACAGATTATTTGGGATATTGCAGACTTTTCTCAGGAAAAAATGCATTTGGTAAAAAGTTTGCATTTTAATGTTTTTTTCCATTTTGTATTTAGAGTGTTCCTTAGTGTGCGATTTTTCTTTGAACCCTATACTTGAACTTGAATATTTGTAGTCCTGTCACATGCATGTTGCTGAGAAAATTGTCCTTGATCCTTCCCTAGGATATTTTAATAGAATACTCAATAAAAAAATTTTTGTTGCTCATAAATCTCTTTATTTGGCCTTGAACTAGGCATATAAATGAGAAATAGCAGAGCGAACACTTGCATCAATGTTATTGGTGTTTAACCCTTAAATATAGGCATTGTTTTATTAAATTTTTATAATTCAGCTTTACTCTCCCCCACCAAGTGATTAACCTCTTCAAGCAACTGATCAAAACTCAAAAAAGTACTTGCTTGAGTGCAAAATATAAACACAGTTTTGGCTACTTTTTTAAGTGACAAACTAGTAAATTATCATACAAATTAAATGCATCCAAGTTTAATGCAATCACCCAAACTATTTTTTTTTACTTCTTTTTGTGAATCTTTTAAATGTTGAACTGTTTTAAGTTTGATTCACATATAAATTTCACAGCAAATTTAAATAATGTAATTAATTAAGTAATGTTATTGTAAAGAGATATGTAACACAGTGAAGAGTGTAAAAAAAATATTTCTTATGCGGACTGGTTCCAAGTCTGCATTGTTTGATCAAATCAGCTCTTTATGAAAAATCACATATCGCATCTTTTTGGTTATTTTAATTTTCATCAGTTATATTTTATTCAAGGTTTCATTTTACTCTATGATATTCTATATCAATTCACATGAATAAAAATAAATCTGAAATAACATGCCTATTAGATTATACAGATTGCTTTGCTTCAAAACGGTTAACATGGTTCACTTGTATCTTTAATCTATTATTGCAATTATTGTTGACTAAATTCCTCTTTAAATTAGAATTGGCACCATCTCATTAAAATATGTGACTCAAAAATACAACAGAAATTAGGGGTTAAGAGAAGCAATATTGACACGTTTTAAATTATTATGACTTGAAATCCACTAACTTTGTGCTACTTTCTTTTTAATTCAAGTCTATTTAAAGCTTTGAAAAACAACTTGAAAATTCAGGGTTTAAATAAAGTTGACAAAATAAAAATGTAATCTACTACAATAGAAGTGTTTGGCGAGTTTGTGCTTGGAGGGACTTAAAATTTTAGATTTTGAGCAACAGATCACAACTCACTTTTTTTGGGGCCGAAATAAACGGTTTACTAACTTTACCTAAATGTATAGATAGTGCTGTATATTTATCAGATAAACAATAACCAGTGTCAACCAATACCATATTAAATATTGCAAATGTGTCGATATTAAGCTATGTTTAAGCTATGAGTTTAGGAATTCTAAAGATGTGTGACAGAGTTATTTTTTTTGTGTGGCAAAACTTTAACAAAGACTATTATGTGAATACAAATACTAAATTAAATATACGAACAACAACTCGAAATATGACAATTGTTCCTAAGTTGTGAGTTCAGCTCAATTGGTTTTCATCTCTTATGATACTGAAAAAGTAAGCTTCATGAGTTTATGATCAACTAGATTTTAACCATAAAAAAGCTCTAACGAATCCTTGTTTGCATTGTGAAACCTCTGACATTTTTCTTCAGAGGGTGCTTAATGTTCTCATTAAGCGTGGCTCGAAAATAAAGTTATCAGATTGAACACTGTGTGTGGTTTTTACAAGTTTACACATCATAATAATGTAGTGAGAGGAGCTGTATGTATCCAGCGCAGCCGGGGAGATGTTAACACTCAAACACTGAAATGATGTGGCTTGTGAAAAGGCAGCTGCAGGAGATGTGTATTTTGGTGATAACTGCAGAACTCACAGGGTGTAAGAAATCCAGAGATTAAAAGGAAGATGAAAAGTGCATTTTCAGTTTAGCCTTTCCATCTGTGTGTCAGGGATGTTCTGACAGAGGAAAGGCCTGACATTTTTTGCATCAATTCATGCTGGGTGATTATAGTGTCTACACATTCTAATTAAAATTCAATGCTGTCCTTGAGATGTAATGGCATTCTGGATATTAATCTTCAATACAGCCTGGCCAAGAATCTTCAGAGTCGTTGTGCTATTTTGCCTCTTATGGTAGAACATCAAGGAAAAAAATGTTTCCAGATGTTTTGGACTATCACTTAATTATACTACTTTGATTTGTGCATTAGAGCTTGATAAAGTGTTTCCCTTGCCTTCTGTGGTCCATCTGATTGGCTAGATTTGTAATATTACATACCTGCCGATGCTGTGATTAGTGGATTATCATCTAATCATATAAAATATACAACAGATTGAGGTTGGTGATGCAGTCATAATTGGAATCATTCAAGGAACTAAATTACTTGAATTTACGGGGATTTTTTTACGGTACAAAACAGTTCAGTGATATAACATGCCATTTATAGCAGTTGTTGAGAAAGTATTTGTTATGTGGTTATGAGGATTAGATAAAAAGGGGGAAGACTTTGAAAGCCAAATGTCAAAATGTTTCCTTTTACATGTAAATGTACACCATTAACATAAAATTGTCTTTAATTTCGCTGTATGCTCGACCTAAAAAGTTATTAGTATAATGTATATTTAAACATTTTTCAAAAAAGAAGCTTCAGTGGATTTGGTTGTCTTGGGTGCTAAAAAGGCAAAATCCACTACTGTACCCAACTAAACACTTAGTTAAAATACAAAAACAGTGAATGCAAAATGTACTCAGAGTACATGAGTACTGTGTAACTTTTTACAGTAGTGATTTTTTTGGACATCTTTACATATTACATTTTCAGTAATATAGTTATACTTTTTGGTTTAGTTAAAAAAATGTAATGTGTGTAATGGTCTCTACAGCCTTGATGTCTAAATCTACCAGGTGTGTCTTCTTTGTTATAATCACATCTTTTGCTGCTAAATATAAATGATGCATATCTTTTTCAGAAATCTTGTTGTCTGCGCCAAAACCTAGTCAGTTACAGTAGTGAGAGTAAATGAAATTCTTTAGTCTCAGCTCTGTCAAATACTTAATGCAGTTCGTAAAACAAAAACAAATACTATTTTGATCAAATAAACTTTGTTTCTTTTACATTTACATTACATTTCAGGTTCTGCTGAGAGATCTTCTGCCCTTGTGGGACGGAACCACGAGTCGCTGTTCCTTCTCTGAGCACAGGCTTCTGGAGGGCATGTAGGAGCGTATGAGCTCATGGAGGTAGACAGGGGCTGATCTGGAGATAGTTTTGTATGCCAGCATTAGTGATTTGAATTTAACCCGAGCTGCAATATGGGGCCAATGAAGAGTGATGAAGAGGGGAGTAACATGAGCTCGTTTCGGTTCCTTGAAGATAAGACGAGCTGCAGAGTTCTGGATCATCTGCAGAGGTTTGAGCACATTTGCTGGAAGTCCTGCTAGGAGAGCATTGCAGTAGTCCAGACGTGAGAGGACCAGAGCCTGAACCAGGAGTTGAGTTGCATGTTCAGTTAAGAAGGGCCTGATCTTTCGAATGTTGTGCAGTGCATTCCTTTTATGGTCTGGTACACAAGAAGTGAGTAAACAATCACAATGTGCAGTTGTGAAGGATACTTTTAGATAAACTCACAGGTTCAGCGAGTGCAAGAGCTGCGTTGTGAAGCTGTGTTTGTGAGGTTGTGGTAGGCTGTGTTTTTGAAAAACTGTATCAAACATAGAAAGAAAAAAAAAATCCCTTCAAGTTGTCAGTAGCAGACAAAAAAAACATATTCATATGGCTGTCAGATAGACACTTGCCTCCACAGAGATTTGATAGTCTATCTTTTACCCCACCAAGCCACAACTGCTAATTTGTCTAATTTGTGAAGGTTTTGTACATTTGAAAATTAGAATGCACATGATGATGGCAGGGGTGGGATCAGATTTCAAAAGAAGCAATTTTGTATAGAGGCATTTTCAAAAGGTCATGTGTAGTTGTTTCAAATGTTAAAAAAAAATAGCTAAAAAACGTTCTATTTTTTAAGGAATTACATCAACTCGAGAACAATATCCCTGTTGATAAAACACTACCTTATTTTTGATACAGAAATTGCATGGTTTAAAGGTAAAGTTACAATTTAGCTGTGCTGGGCTCTGACCGTCTACACATTTAGTGTGACAACCCTGCTTTAAAGAAGAAGAAGAAGAAAAAAAATCAAAAACTAGATAAAATTTTATTCTTTTTCATTCTTTTAATATTCCATTAGAGACTGATGGGGAAAGTTGATTAAAAAGTTTAATATTAATGTTCGGTTGACTCTTGCACAGAGACTGGTTTAGTGCCATTTCACTACTTGTGTGAGAACTTTTTTTTAATTATCATTATTTGTATCTGAGCATAAACATGAGTAATAACCTTCAGAGAACGTACAACCTGTTAGTTAACTCTGTTGATCTCTTTTCCATGATTATATCCCAGATATTCAACCCCGAAATTCACTACAGTGTTTAACTTTCATTAAATTAATGTCTTAGTTCACCATTCGGCTCTATTGCTGTAAACACATCCGGCTTAGTCTTCAGTATAATTGCTGTTGTCCTGCCTGTACAGCAGTGCTATATTTCTCCAGAGGTTTATAAAAGCAGTCTGGGCCGGTGTTGTCTTTAGGGATTCCATCTGCTAGAGTTCAGCACTGCTTCGTTCATTCACACTATCTGCCTCCAAACAGCCTCCTCATATATTCCCCTTAAGACCATATCAGACACGGATCATTTAGGGAAACTGGGTTATTCCTGTCCACACCTGACCATGCTCTGATGGATGTCTAAAGCTCTATGTGGGATATGGTAGCTTGTATCACCGCATTTGTCAAGTTTATTATTCCTGGGGAAAGTTTTACAGCGACTATCTTTATTTTGACCTTGTCATTTGACACCTCAAGAGCTAACAGAATGAAACTGAAAGAAAAAATCAAATGTAGAGACTTCGATCTTCCTTAAATATTAAAATTTTGCTTCAGGCCTGTCTGTTATCTGAAAACCAAATTAGCCTACTGGTCCATCCAAATTACTTGCAGTGAGCTGAGTAGTTTTCAGTAGCTGGGTTGATTTAATGTCGGGGTAGGTTTAACAGGGGTTAAAAGGATTTCAATGCATTGGTTTAAAATGGTAAAAAAAATTATTTGTTCAAATCCTTTTTGGAGCTCAAATTTTTCTGAGGCATATAAAAATATATGGTGAAGTTAACAATTTGATTATTTGGTTGTTATTATTAAACATCCGTGTAAAAAGAAAAACAACACATTTCTCCCCATACATTTTTTCCTATACAGTTTGTCTTCTATGAATTTGTCCTGCATTACAAAATAATAAATAAAACTACACATCTTTCTATACAGGATCAAAATAATTTGTATTCATTTAAAATGACATTTGGCATTTTACCACAACTTCTGTTGTTCTGTGGTTATCCACAACAATAACTAACTCTGAATTTTGAGCCACTTGGTGGAGCTAACTCTCCCTTTCTCTCTGTGTGCAACGCAACTGAAACTTCTGCATCTTGCTCCTTTCCATTTGATAAAGTGTCTTTAGACTTACACAACAAAACTCAATAATTATGGACTTTAGGATGACCCAACAAAGACTTTCTGATTGGATGTTTAGTTTTGTTTTCAGGCTGACATTTTATGTTTATTACTAAGTAAGTATTAGTAAGGAGAAACCGTGTAAACTTCATACTCTTAGTCATTCAGTAGGACTGTTAAGAAATGCAATGAATTTAATACATTCAAGAAAAGTCTTACCGATGAAAAATTGGTAGATGTTTGAAATGAAAAATCAAAGATACCGCATACAAAGCCTCATTTTTGTTAAAATTTTTAAATTTTTGAGATGTCACAATAATCACAAAGAACTTGCCTTTACTATTATAGTTAAATAATTACAAGAGTTTAAGATAGCTTATTAGCTACTAAAATTTTAATTCATAAAAAAATGAATCCTTCTAATGCCCGATGTAAATACTTCCCTGAATTAAAAAAAAAGTTCAATATATTTGAGATTTCAGTAGGACATATAAAAGTATATAAAAATATATGATTTACTTAAAGAAGGTATGAAAGTTGTCAGTCTATGTAAGTGGATGAATCTAATTTGTCCAACAAAAAAATAAAAGAAGTCAAATAAAATGATATATGCAGAACATTGGCATCTACATGTGTCTTCTCAATGTGTGCTGTCAAAGGCAGATTTTCATCCACAGGGTTCTACGGGAATTGTTACTCTTATAAGAAATGGTAAGAGTGTAGCTAATTTAGAAAGCAGATATTCAACAAGCATTTAGTTAACTTGTGTTGAACAATAATGATCACTTGCTAAATGCCCCCATAAAGAACATTGATCAGTTTTGTTTAACAGGAGTGTGTGTGTGCTCCTGTGTGACTGAAAGAAACAGCGAGTGAATGATTAGGTATGAGTGCTGGGATAGACACTTACTGTGTCCGAAGCAAATACATATTTATGAAATATGTATCTCTCTAGCTCTCACACACACAGAGATTTGCTCACCATCTATCACCATCACAAACACAGACCTATCATAAAAACTGTGATAACCTGTAAAATAGCAGGCAGGTAATGCACAGGTTAAAGAACTGCTTGTCAAACACTTTTGCTTATTTTTATGATTCTGAAAAAGATGTTACATGATTTATGTGTAGCTTGTAGATAAAAAAGTATTTTTCTTCACTTAACATTCTCCTACTTTTTATTTGATTTAAGTAACAACTTTTCTTTCAGTTTACAGAAACATCAAAGCATTCTCAGACTCTAAACAATGCTCCCAAACTCACACACATATGAATTCAATGCTAGAGATGAAATTCGACAACAGGCACACCTCCCTCTGGGAAATCAACTCACTTTCTAGACTCCAAATCTGGATATCTAGCTTCTGAAAAGTAACACTCTATTTAGTCCCAAATATTTGCCAAAAGAAAGTCATTTATCGTCTACTCACACTCTCTGAGCTTGTGATGTCTTTCTCTGTAGCTTATTAATCCGTCGTAGTCGCACTTTATTCAAATAGTTCCTTCGGTGTAAAATGATCTCCACGGCAACCACTCTGCAGGGCACATCTGTCTTAATGATAACCTTTAGATTCAGCCAGCGAGAGGTAAAATTACGAACATGACTGCTCTCTTTCTGGACTCTCCTCATCCGTCTGAGCAAAGAGTGAGGGACCGAGAGAGAACAAGTGCAGCAGTGACTGAAAAGGGGAGGGAGGGAAGGATGAGAGAGAGAGAGAGAGAGAGAGAGAGAGAGAGAGAGAGAGAGAGAGAGAGAGAGAGAGAGAGAGAGAGAGAGAGAGAGAGAGAGAGAGGAGAGAGAGAGAGAGAGAAAGAGAAAAATGTGAGTTTTGCCTTCCTTCAACACACTTCATTGTTTTCTGCTGTGTTTTCAAGCACACTTTTATATCTTCTTAGCATAAGCTGTGTGTTTCGGCAACCCTCTTAGTTTTATGCCATAATTGTTCTGAAGCTTAGACTGGAGAGTGGAAGCTTTTTTATATACTTGCTTTGTCTTAAAGTCTAACAATTTATAGTCTTTACCTCTGGACTCTGTCCATCTATATTTTTCAGTTCATACCATCCTTTTGAGTGTCAGAGTGATTGTGTCTCCAGGATTGAGCCCATGATTGACTGCTACTCAATCGTCGCCTGTGAAAGGCAGCAGAAAAATAGAAGAGTACAGAGAGAAGAAGAGGCTTCTCTCCCCGGGAGCAGTGGTTTTAGACTTTTGCTTGCCACAGATTGTGTGTGGGGGTGGAGGGCGTTAGAAAGATACCCTGTCAGTCTTTGAGAGAGATAGAACGCAGGGAGGTCAAGGAGATGAGGGCTATAGACACTGGAAGCATAGGCTATAGATGGCGGTAGTGGTTCACAGCTAATGGATGTGACATGATTGATGGACTCATCGATGGTGACTGTCCATGTTGGCCCAAGCTTGATCTAATCAGGGTTCAATGACAGTGGAATGAAGGAGAAAGGGAACATAATAAGTAAATCAACACCAGGAGAAGGGGGCGAGAATGAGACAGGAGATGAAGGCAGGTGGAGAGGTGTTTCAAATGCTCTCCTGAGGTTTATATCACCTTGAATGAATGAAGCTGTGTAGAGGGACCCAGCAGCATGGTGGCAGAGTGTAAGAAAGTTGCTTGTTTGAGTCCACTGGTGGTTTTCATTGTGTTTTATTTGGTGGTTATTTTTTACATTAAGGGAAAAACTGCTTTAGGGCATTTGAATAATCTAAATATAATTGGAACTGTGTTGATCTGTAGAGCTGTCCATAGTGTGCCCTACCTTTCGACTAATAGAACCCTGTGGCTCTGAGCAGGATTAAGTGGATGAAGAAAATGGATGGAAGATTCAAAGGATTTGGAAGTTTCCTACAGTTTTATCGTTATCACTCATTCATGGAACAAGTGAAGATCAAATTATTCTATCAATAAACTGTGTATATTGTACAACAATTGTATACAATTACAAATACAATTTATTGTTTTTAAATGTATTGATAAAAATATATAACTTTTTTTTTTAAATGGTTTCCGGAAACAAGTCGCCAACCATCTTCATTACAAGATGCTGTCTGTGGTGATCTATAGGTAGACCTAACCCGTTGTACATGTTGGAAATTATTGTGCATATTGTCATTTATTCATTCATTCATCTTCATGTCGGCTTTCTTCCCTTTCGGGGTCGCCACAGCGGAATGAACCGCCAACTCTCTGGCATATGTTTTACGCAGCGGATGCCCTTTCAGCCGCAACCCATTGTTGGGAGATGCATATTGTGAATATTTTTAAATTACTATTTCTGTCTCTCTAGACACCTATGCATCTGCTGCATGCATTTTCTGAATGGGGAAACCATTACATTTGTATTTTTTTTTTCTGAAAGAAAATCTCACCCCATGTTCTGTAAACAGTTTCAGTTTTCCTCTGATTTAAAGTGAGTTACTGCAAGAGAGACTGGATGTCCACTCACAGACCCTTCTATATCAGACAAAGCTCTGTCCCAATATGTGCAGAGGGGTTCTATAATTTAAAGACATTGGTTTAGCATACTGGAATCTCAACAGATTCTAAATACGAAAGGGGCAATATGTTTCTGTGAGATTATGCTCTTTGTGAATTAAGACACAAAGTGACGTTGTTCCTTTTAGTTGTGAATATATCGTTGAATTTAGACAGTATGAATAGCCAGATTATTTATTATTTTGTTGTGACAAGATGCAGACACTGTATGCAGGAACTGTATGCAGAAACTTCATAGGTGTGTGTGGGTATTTACACTAAAGTGCTGTGATCTAAACCAAATTGAAAAGAAAAAAAGAATTCCCCGAAAGTTTCCTTGAAATGGATGTTTCTTATTGTAAAAGTGTCTCTCTAATGCATACATTTAAATGTAAAAACAAACACTGAACAACACTGCAAATTAAAGAGCTGCAAAACAAATCTATGAATATAGTTTTACAGTTAGTACAGTTAGTACACTATGTTACAAAAAATATGTACAAAATTCCTTTGTTTTTGGATTTTAATACAACCATTGGTAAAGTGTTACAAGTTTTTAAAGACCTCCCCCTAGTGATTAATATCAGCCCCTTTAAGCTAGTGGGCTGAGTAGCTTACATTAGTAAGCCTGCAGTGCATTCAAGTAGGGAAGACTAGCTTGAGATTTCATACTGTACACCTTTACTCAGACACCAAAGCCAAAATCTCGAACTACCCAACCACAAAAAAACTGTCAATAACAGGGGCTATTGAGATACTGTTGTACATGAACACCAAGCTAACTTTAAATTAACTTAAAGAGCGTACCTGGAGAAAAAGATGAGAGGAGGCTGTGGACGTCATCCCAAGTTTAATGCTGAGAAACATCTTGCTTTACAGACAGCACCTCTGTAAAGCTACCTCACAGGCAGCACTGCTTATTGCAGGAGAAACATTTCTTCTCACAGCCGCCATTCCAGGAAAAAAAGTTCTGTTGATATATCTACACTGTTAAACAAACAAAAAAAAACTGCAAAAAATAACGGAAAGGAAAGGCAGAAAAATACACGGACATATTCCTATATTTTATTTATTTTAAAACAAACATTTTGGCCAACTTTTTGTAATTCTACAGAAAATATATTAATTTGTTTCAGGAATCCATATGTTATAATAAATGGGTGGGACACATTCTCTGAACACATGAGCTTTCTCGTCCTGTGTACTAATCACAACATCATGAAGCAGTGGCTGTTAACATTCAGTTTCAACTTAAAGGTGTGAATACAACTTCACAGACTCGCACAAGGAAGGCTACTAACTCAACCAAGACACTATTTAATCATACTTATATCATTTAACCACATCTTTTACTAAAAAAAAGCATGCAAGCTTTACCTTCACCTCTGACCATGCAATGATGCAATGTCAGTTTAAAAACAGAAAAAAAAACTGTAAATACTGAAAACCGATGATTGTATAGATTTTTCTTTTACATAAAATTGATTTCATGAGCATGTTCCCCAAAATAAAATAAATAAAATGTACAGTGCAGGTTTCTCACTCTCTCAATCCATACTGTCCACATGGTTTTTAATATACAAATTGCAATCCACAAACAGCACAAAATAAAAACAAAAATGTCAATGACTCATTTTAATTAAAATCCATCCATGTACATCTAACAATAGAGACAAGGCAGAATGATTGAACTGTTGAAAATATAGTTATCATAAACGTAGACATTTTTAAACAGCAATCCAGTGGCAATAATTGTCTGACTAGCATTTAGTTTTAATAGGGTTGATTTAGATTTTCAAGTCACTGACACAATACAAACTCTGTGACGCTTGTGTTTTAACTGTCTAAACAATGCCAAGCTCAGGAGATTGAAACCAGAACAATGATGGGCTCCATTAACACAGTATCACACTCTGTTGTAGTGCCATGGCTTCATCTACTATTTACACACACACGCGCACACGCACGCACACGCACACACACACACATACATACAGAGAGAGAGAGAGAGAGAGAGAGAGAGAGAGAGAGAGAGAGAGAGAGATTATATTAAAAAAAGAAAAGAAAAAAATGTCCATGACTATTGAGTAACATTTCTAATGTCCCATTTTCATTAAGTTATTTAATTATTTATTAACATCCTTTTAGAATTTTTTTCTGTTACACATGGTCTTGAATGTGTATCAGTTCTCCCTGTTCCCTTTCCATCTCTCCTTGCTGCTGTTCAATTCTGGGATACATTCACTGTCTCCAGTTGGAGGCAGTATTGGGTAAAAGTTTTAAATAATAGGATTAATTCTTTGTTTTTGACTAATTAGAAATCAAAATCCCACTGTCAGTAAAACATTAAAGGGTAAAGGGAACTGTTCATATAGATCCGTCATAATTCCACTGTTATGCAAAATGTGACTATATAGACATTAACATATTATTTAAAAACTATTTTGAGGAAATGCCAGTCCTGGTTAATATACTTCTCTGTTGATTGATGTAGCTCAATCCTATCACAATGTTGTGTTACTAGATTAAAACCAATCAGAGATTTATCAGATACGATCATCATAATCCCTTTGATTTTGAACCAGGTCCACATTTACATTTAATTTAAAGGGCCAATATTTTTTAAACATAACTTTTGGAAGCTGTTACAACATAAACCCTTACTCGTATGCCATGTACACAATAGGTGGTTTAATTTCTTCGAGTCTTTTTTGCAAAAATGATAAAAAATCTAACAAGCTATATTCATCTGATTGCATTATTACATCACAATGAGACTTCTCAATCTCTGAATAATGATTGACAGGCACAAACTAGCCAATCATTTGTCAGTTTCCTGTTTACAGCGATGTCGGGTCCACCAGAATGTGCCAGTGAGAGTAGAAGGAGTAGAAGAAATGTCTCCAAATAGCCGACAGTTTCTGGAGTGCTCTGTTTCTGGGTGCACGCCTCAGCACCGAATTCTTCATCATCTACACACAAATTACATCGCTCATGTTTGGACTGCTCGCTATTTCTCATTATATCACCGACAGTCTAGGCAACAGGAGACGTGACATCACAGCGAATGTACATATTCAGCAACACTCCCCTAAAACAACATACATTGTTGACACTGAAATGTAACAAATCTGAATAGTTCTTTAAACAAAAATTTAGCTTGACATGTTCAGGAGAGCCAGACGATCAATATCGCCTCTTATTTTATGTCAATAATATTGGCCCTTTATTTTAGTCTCATGTATATGTGCAAGCTTAAAATAATACTTGAGGTAGTATGGGTAGACTGTACTCTTTCACTTGAGTTTTCTGCTTTTTGTTGAGAGGAAGTTTTATAGGAATGGCCAAGGCAGTCTTTAGTTTCCATAAAGCTGAATAATATTGACTATTAACCTCAAACCTTAAATGGTTTTTAATCCAAAGAGAAGTTGGATGAAATTTCTCTTCAGACATAATCTCAAAATTTCATTTAATATTTTTTTCCAATTCATTCTTACATATAACATTCCAACATCTTTGTTTCTGTCGCCATGTTTGTTCAAAGATCAAAGCTTATTTTTTAGAATTGCAACAGTCTGTTCTGTGGTAACCATAACAACACTTTTGCACCTTGAACATTTGACCAGAGTAAAAATATAAAGTAGTGTGACCTGAGAGTTATGATTGGCAATTTCACCAAATCACCTGGCAAATATTTTTTTTCTGCCCAATGTGTGATACACATTCAGTGTTGCAATATTCATCAAGTACAATATTCTTTATATATCTGTATATACTATATATATATATATATATATATATATATATATATATATATATATATATATATATATATATATTTGCATATACTATATATATATCAATCATTTGTGTAAACGGCGCATTAGCCTTTATTATTACCACATGAATGTTATCAAGTACAATTATCTGATTGGGGGTTCATATATATATATATATATACTATGCATATATAGACTACTGCAATTCCCTACTGTATGGTCTTCCTCAAAAAACTACTCATAAACTACAACTTCTACAAAACTCTGCTGCCCAGATCATCACCAAAACTCTACTCACCACATCTTCCCGGTCCTGCAGCAGCTTCACTGTTCAATATCACATCCAATACAAACTCCTACTCATTACATTCAAGTCCATCCATAACCTGGCTCCTACTTATCTTACTGAACTTTTTCATGTCACCACACACACCAGCTCACTCAGGTCATCCTCTTCAATCCACCTCACAGTTCCTCCTGCTCGCCTCAGCACCATGGGGAGCAGGGCCTTCGGCCGCTCTTCTCCCCATCTATGGAACTCACTCGCCCCTGACATTCGAAACCTTGAAACTTTATCAATTTTTAAATCCAGACTTAAGACCCATCTCTTCAAAATAGCTTACTCCACTTAATCTTGTCTTTGTTTTATTTGTAATATATTGTCTTTTATCCTTGTTTTGTTTATATATTGCCTGTTGTGACTCTGTATGGTGTCCTTGTATATATATATATATATATATATATATATATATATATATATATATATATATATATAATTTTTGTGAATACATGCATATTACCATGCTGACATATGATTTAATCAAATTCATCTATTTTAAAGAACTCAAAAAGATATACAAAAGAATCATTTGTGTAAACGGCATTGACTTTTATTATTACCACATGAATGTCTGCATTTGAACAATCTTTGTATTGAAATTCTTGCATTGCTCACTATGCTGCTAAATCTATAGCACTACCTCAGACAAAAATTATGTCTTTGTCGAGTTGTACTTGCTGGCTGAATTGACCATAATGAAAGAGAATGACTGTGTCACAGAATAATACAAGACAATTAATAGACAAACATCATGTATTGAGTTGTCATTGCTGGGTGCACACAATAGTAAACATGAAAGATAACCATCAAACTTTGAAATGTTTGAAATATAATGAGGTAGTTATGAGACAAAAAAGATAAATCATGGAATCAATTACAGCATTATGTAATTCTTCCCATGGAAAGTAAAGGCAAGCAGACTGCTTTAACACCTAAATTCAAGCTCAGTTGAAATTACAGATGTAAATGTTTAGCCTCTAAAGATTCTGTAGACATGTAATCTGTTGAGAGTAAAAATATAGGATTCTCAATTGATTGTGTCAAATTTTGAACATTTTTGATTTTTCACAATCCACCTTAAACGTGAATTTTGCTCATGTTTAAGGTGGACTGTGAAAAATTCAATATGTTCTAAAAATCTACGTTGTAAATCACCTATCTAACAGTTGTAAATGTCACTTATAAATCAGCGACAGCCTTCTAAAATAACATCTTGACCACCATTTTACCCATTTTAATGCACCCAGCCTTTTACCAACAATTATGAATAATCATAAGTGAGTCTACTGTGTTTAGCTCTTTAACCTTTGCTTCTCTCAGCTTGCGTGGATTAACAGACAGGATTGCCTTCCTGTGAGTAAACCAAGCCAGATGCTGAGATAATCCAGAGAAGACACGGTTGGCATGGCGATGGACCCCGAACACGGGCTGCTGGAAGATTTCTGCTGTGTCCTCACCACATGCTTCTGTCGCTGTCAAGTGCCCCAGGGGGGTTTAGGATTGAAAATATGATCTGAAGGTCTGCTTAAAATAAGATGTGCTAAAAATTTGGAAGATATTTAGAAATTAGATGTATGTAAAATTAAATATTTGTTCACATATAGACTGACATTGGTGAAACATCAAAGAAATTGATAAAGGTGTAATATAATATATAAGGTGTTATTACTTAACTAATTGTAAGTTGCAAGTTGGCCTTTTAAATGATTCATGAACAATAATTACTTTAACGTAAAGTATAGACCATTTCCCCTTTGCATTTATTCTGCAACCACCTTTATACATTCATGTTGGAGCTTCATTTTCAGAGAATAAATAATTCTAGGGAGCGCACGTTTTCTGCCATTGGTTCCTGCTAATTTTTCTTTAGTATTAAATGTATAGTTTGAACAGAAAAGCCCATTATGTGATCCTAATGGTGCAGTCAAATTGACAAACCCTAAAATAAAAGACATCAACAGCACTTTTAAACTTGAACTCATGTAATTAAAATTGTATTTTTTTGAGCTCTTTAATGTGTATTTAAGTTTATTTGTAACTTCACTTTTGATTGAATTAAAATCATAATATTAACTTTTGGACGTTTTGAAAATGCAGGATGCATTTTTCATTCGTGAATGATGTTATATTGTGAGAAACAGCTTTGTTTTTTGGAAAACTAAAAAACAAGATTGCGATCTGAGACTTAAACATAGAGCTAAATTAATCCAGAATTCTCAAGTCTCACACATTAAGTGTGTTACACACATTTAGCTTTTTGCTTAATGCTAACATGCCACACTTCTAATTTCTTATGCACAGAAATTTTGTATGTTGTTTAACCTCTTTGTGAGCACCATGAGGATTGTTAAAACATAGTAAACATATATACACACAATTTCGGCTTACTCATTTGTATGTTTCCGCAGAGATGGAGTGAAGTGTCCAAAACCACTATGATTGGCAGAAAAATATGTACACAAAATGATTGACCAATATTGTTCGCCAATCAAGTGTGAAAAAGAAATAGTAAAAATTGTATAAACAACATCTGAAATAAAATGTATAAATAACATCTGATGGGAAGGTGCTATATCATGTACATTTCCCTCATCAAAAAGATGCCTCAAGTCAAATTCAGATTTGTTCAGGCATGTTTGTGTAATCCTATTTTCTTTTTCTCTGAGCTCAAAAATCTCAATTAAGAATGTAAGCATTGACTGACCAGTGGGTGTAACAGTAGTAGAACTGCGTCATATAAACAATGAAAAAGTGTGTTTTGAATGTCCCGAAAGGGATTTGGCTTACAAATAATAAATATAAGATAAATAGATAAGCATAAAAAGATAAATAAATAAGTTGGAAATGGGTAGAAAAACATTTATTTTAAAAGTTTACAATAAATTCTGCCTTTTGAAGGTTATTATGGTGCAGTGACAGTCTAGAAGGGTCAAATATTTATTGTACATTATTTCAAAAGGGGAAAATATGGCACCTTTAAGTTAAGTAGCTAGAAAGTTACTTAGTTTATGGAAACAAAAACTGAAGTATTAAAACAATGCAAACAATGTTAAGAATGTTGAGTGACTAGTAAACTTTGTTGATGGAGCCTTTTCTAATTTTTAACAATGACTTCACAAGACAGACAAAAGCTATTGTTTCATCTTAAGTCCTATTTATTTCAGTGATCAGTTTGTGGCTTATTGTACACTGCATCATGTTACACTCATATACCAAGCATTTCCCAGAATGATTTAGCATTTAAGTGTTCAGAGTTTCGAATTTAAGACTCATTGTGCTGCTGTTTGTCTCATGGTAATCACTACTCATAACTTGAAACAGCTATCATGGAAGGATACCCCAAAATCAGAGACCATTCATTGATTTTCCTGTGTAAGGCTGGGTTCTCCTGGGTCTGGGGTGTTGATTTTATCATTCACATAATAAAACAATGGGGTGCCTTCTCTTGACCCCTTATCTCCAGCATCAAGTGGCCCTACAGACCCCACATCTCTTGCTGGTTTAAACATGTTTATACAAGAATGTTTGGATAACCAGTTTATGTTTATTATTGTTTGAAGTATATTACAGGGTTTAGTGCAATGATTGTAGATCCCAAAACTAGAAACTGTAACACTCTCAACAGCTTTGGCTAATGCTCTCCTGATTCGCATTCCTAATTAAGTCACACCTCTCTGGGAGGAAATTGGTCTGAAGCAGCTTTCAAAGGCAGATAGAATACTCAAATCCTGGCCTTTTTCGTCTCTGAAATCGGCCCATGAAGGAAGAGCTGTAGATCTCCCTTATCATGTAGTAATCTTGGAGTTAAAATGTAATACCTTTTTTAGAATGATCAATTCCAAATTAAGTTTAGACAATAAATCCTTACTCTTGGTACATATTTCATAAGCTGTATAATCTAATGCATTGTTTCTACACATCAATGATGTGTTTGAACCTTTTTCAGTCATTCTTCTTTAACTGAAAGACTTTTAAGGGTTAATAAGAATATTAACATCAAGTGTGAGTAAAATTAAAAGTCATTGAGTTGGTTAAAACTTAATATTATCATTAATAATTAACTTGCTAATTAATTTGGCTGTGACCATGAATAATGGTAAACATAAAACCTTTTTAAATCAATTATGGAGTCAGATATACGAATTTATGTGAATTAATAAAAATCCTTTAGCACTGTTTTCATTATAGAACCTTCAGTCTCGACTGGTATCCGTTTTTAGGCCAAGCACTAGGACCCCTTAACCTGGATGGCATTGTGCAGCTTCCTTCTGGTGTTTCCAATATATTTCCAATGTAGTCACACAACACCAAAACTCTTCACTAAACAGTGCTGCAGTCATTCTACTTTACAACAAACTAGTGCAGTGATGTGACACCAAGCTGTCAGAAGTATGGAGTGAATCACACTCTGAGATTTCGCTGACTAATGGCTGCCTACTCTTCAGAGGAGAAAACATTAGGAGAAGCTCTGCTGGAATAATGAACGTCACTGCATGTTTCTCTGAGCTCCTCACCTCTCGTCAGCTGCATTGAAGCGTGTTTCATTTCATCCTTCCTTCTGCTGTCAATTCACATTCACGTTAAGACAATGAGTGAACGGGGCCATCACACACCTACCTCAACTGAGAATTAGACCTGACTGTGTAATTAGTCTGAGCAGCACTGAAAGCCTTATTTGAGGTGATCAAACACATGTGACATATGTCAAGGGAAGATTGCAAGGCTGACAGGAAAAAGATGGCTTTTTAGAGGCTTAAATGCGTTTGAACCCACCAATTATGCAAAATAAATACATAAAATACTTGTGTATCAAAAAGCTGGGTATTTATTGAATTATTGGAGACGTTTAGTGCTGTGGTTCATTTATTGGAACATTATGCTACCTTGAAAAATATTTTGGTATTATTATCATCAACAAACAATGCATTAAAATGTCATTAATTAATGTAATTTTGAGGATCTGAGAGACTGGATAAACGTTTGATAATATTAAGTCAACAAAGCAACTAGATTGTAGAGAGCTTTGAAGCTGTGTTGCCAACTTTGTGACTTCTTGATAGATTTGGCACCACTGCTTTGAAAGTACTATATTTGAGTCACAGCTTTCAGCTAGTAAATGGTTCTAAAATGTTCTTGTGACCAATCTAACAGCAACTTCTCAAATTAAATAAAACATCTGAACAGATTTGGACTGAAGGCTAAAGAGTCAAGATTTGGAGAACTTGTGCCTAGACGGAATGGTATACTACAAGCAGAATTGATATGGTCCAGCTCTGGCTCACACAAGTATTATCGCTTGGCTCAACAATGGTTGGTACCAGACAAGGTGCATAGATGGGAGCTCAGGGGTCCAATACTCACATTATCTTCTAACCCAATTAAAAACAAATTAACATTTGCATGACTTGGATATGTCATGTATTTATGTCTAAGTGGATCATAATCTCTTAGCCTTGTTTATTTTTCCCACTCTGATACATTTTTCTGGCAAGATTTCATGAATCCTGATGTCATGATTTGATTGGTTGACTTCCAGGAGAGGTGTGTGTAGCGTTTATTTTCATTCCTTCTGGAATATAAGGCTACGCTCAAACTGAAAGTCTTATTGTCTAATTCTGATTTTTGGAATTACTTTTTGTGTGATCATTCAAATTCACACAGCAAGCAACTTGTATTCATCCTGTGTATAAATGCAATCCAGCTTGCTGGAGGGCACGTATGCACAGCAACTGACATTGATCAAAATGAAAGTGATTTGAGGCAATTGTGTGACTTTATTTAAGTTGATTTCCAATCATTTCAACCAAGTCATATCAAGAAGAAGACAAAGAATTATTTATTTGTTCTGTCATACATAATATATTATTAGCAGTCAGTGGTGCAGTCAAGTAAAAGTACCATTACTTGCTTTTTACTCTAAGTTTAAAAATTAAACTATAAAAATGCAGAAGCAGGCAAGAGAGTGTTCAGGTTTTTTCACCGCAGGAAATGAGTGAAGCAATCCCATCTCTTCAAGCACAAGCCAAGTACTCACCCATTACTCTGTTGTTCAGTACTATTTAATGTTTAAAAAGAGAAATAAAAAATTCAGTGGAGGGCTAATCATTTTCCCTCAACTGTACATAATATGTATATTATATATGTTATATCTGAACAAATAATACGCTGACATAGTAGAGTGCAAACTCTGTGTACCAATGGAATAAAAATCTAGCTGTTGTGATCGGCTAAAAAACATTAAACTTTAACTGGCACGCAAGCCAAACTCGTGAAGCAGTAACGTTATTATAGTAGGTCTAACATAAAATGTGTGCAATGCGGTTATTATTTTCTATTTCAGTCATACAGTGCTCATTCTACGTCACTGACGTTATAAACTCTCTTTTAGGTCATATGTGCGTGTAATGATTTTGACCACATTAACGTGACACGTTTGCTGAATTTTTAAGTGTCCATGCCACTTTACAGGAGAGAGGCTTGTATTTATTGCAGATTTAACAAAAAAAACTTTCCGGTACCTTGATGTGTTTCTTCAAATTAGATGTAGAAATCTGGAAGGCTGATACTGTATTTCAATATGTCTGGGCAGGCAAAGTTTGTACACCATGATGACACAGTTGCCTTTCTTATCCTTCAGTTGAAAAATCTCTTTCAGGTACATCCATGAATGGTGAATTTTTGATGACGCATGGTAATTCGTCCTCAACTCCTTAACCTCCTCCAAACTAGCCATTAGGTCAGCAGAGCAAGACATTGATCTGCTGTAAACTAAACAAACAGCTTTACTTACCATGCTCTTGCTTTCTTATAGTTTCTTAATTTATAGAGTTAACTTGACTTTTAATAATGGTATGACACTCACATGTCAATGTTTACTTCATATACACTTATAAAAGAAAAAGACAAAATGTGGAGCCCATTATGAGAGTCCATGTTATTGCAAAATATTTTAGTATAAAAAGCCACCAGCCACCAGGGGACCCTTTCTGCTAAGGGAAGCCAAGTGTTTGCTTGCTTTGCCTGTTGTCATGTGTTTCCTCTGTAAACAAAGAAGTAAAAATGTACAAACCCAGATTAGAGTTCATAGTCACTGCTCTTCTGTATGAGACTGGTCACACAGCATGAGTTTTAACTCAGCTCTGGATAGCTTCTCCAGGTATTGGGAATTCATCAAGCATAATTTACATAAGTCAAAACAATATGTTGATGTGTATATGGTATGCAGCTTCAGGGACCCACCAGCAAAACGTGAAATGCCAAGACAGAAGGAGGCAGACATGTCTGAGACATTATAGAACTTCAGCAGTGTGAATTGGTGAAAAGCCTAATTCTAATTTCTAAATGTCAATCTTCTCTAGAATGTGTTGTTGTTCAGCCACAATAATTCTTTCTAAGACTTTAGATAAATCAAAAAGTAGATCTGTAACCAAAGTTTTTGGAAGTGGTGTACTTTCATAGCAAATACTATAAGGGTGCATGAACCTAGAGAAGTTTTTAAGATGGTGGCACTGCTTTTTACCGTGTGCACACTCCAAGAAGATGTTAGCTTTAAAGTTGATCAAGAGCTTAAAACTTAGATTATCAGTAATGTCTGCTAGAATGAATAAATGAATGATGTTATGGCACATTTGCTAAAAGTGCATTAAAGAGCTGATATTTTGCTATCTAACTTAATGCTTTTTTTAATTCAAAACAGTACATTCTTAATGTATAGTGTTAACGGTTGCTAAAATGAATAAAAAAAAATTATTAGCAATAATATTGCCTCCTAGCTGAACCATACTTAATAATAATAATAATAATAATGCCTTCAATTTATATAGCGCTTTTCTAGACCTTTAAAGACATTTTACAATTATCAGAGCATTATTCATTCACAACCAACTTCACCACAGCGCCATCTTTCCGCATCTTTACTTAACTTTAGTTGAACAGGAAGGCCTATACACTGTTGCAATACAGAACTCGTGTATTCTAATTTCTGATGTGGTACTTCACAAAAAAACTTTGAGAACCAATGCCATAGAAGAAATGTAAGACAGGGGTCCCGACTGTGTGGTCATAACAAATCCCAAGAGGTTTCTTCTACAGAGTAATGGTCCACTGATCTCAGTTCATTAAGGCTCCCCAATTGTCCCTGTATCATAAATGGGTACATCTAGTTTTTATCTTCCAGTATACCTGCAATTCACTTTGATTTAATGCATGCATTAAATTAGTTTCTATCCTGGTCTCAGATAAACTGATGTAATGGTGTAACCTATATAAAACCATTCACTGATATTGTCATGGAAATATATATGTTGTGAATGGCAGTCCTCGCCATTAAACAAAACAAATGTAGATCACCGCTGTTGCCTGAGAACTGTCACCATAAAAAGAAATGACTTTTGAGTTTCTGCACTGTGGTGGGAAAAGACCAAGTGAGGTAAAGACAGGAGGAACATATTGCTGGCAGTATTTTTATATTTTATCTCTGGATATGGACTGTGTTCCCAGCACACCGCATTTGTTACAGTTATAGCTGACTGGAAAATGTGGATTTCTGTGCTATGTTTGTTCTGTTCTGGTGTGCATCGTTTTTTATTGTCATCGTTGACAGGACAATGTGAGTCTGGTGGAGGCGATCTATCATAATGTGGAATAGAGTCGTAAGTGCAGGAGATGGAACTCGTCTATCACTGCCATGTTTACCTGTGAATAACCCAGTTTGAGGTTTCTCACAGTTTTCCCACACACAAAGAGAGTGAGTGAAGCTGTGAGTGGAAGTGTCTCACAATCTAAAGGATTCAGCAATTGCTTCCCCCTATTCTTTATGGTAGACTACATAGTTTAAATAGTAAAAGTAAAAAAAGTGTGAAAATACCTTAATTTAAGTATTTTTTTTAATTGTGGATGTCGTTAAAATAGTATTTTTTTGTGAATTGATTAAATCTTTTGTATGAACCGTTCAGTGCACAAACTAAAAACTTTTTTTCCCAAATACCCAGCAATATTTACATTGTGAAAACTGTGTTGAACTAAAAGCACTTTCAGTGTTAAATTTGACAAATCACTGTTTATCAATTACTTGGTTAAAATGACACAGAAAAAAATTTGGTATAAAAAAACATTTCCAGTGTTGATCATAGCCAGTGTTAAATTAACGCTAACTGTTGTGCTATTTTATTTACAGTGGTGTTACATTTCACAGTAACACCATGGGACCATGTGAATTTGTGCTACTAAAGGTCCCCACCAGTTGTGTTATATTCACACTATGAATTTTGCAGTGTGTTCAGTGAATGCAAAGATATAATAGTCTCTGTGTACTAATGATTAATGTTTAGAACATTTTTGCTATTTTGTTCTTTGTGAACCAAAGAAGGAGCTGAGGAGGCTTTTTTGAGTTGATAGTGGACTTTTTTCGAAAAGCTTCTTGCCCACTCGGTCACATGGACAACTAATGCTAAAACTCACAAAAAGAGATAAAATTATTGGTCTATAATTCTCAAAACTGAATTTTGTTAGATTATAGCAAATAACCCCAGGACCATAAACTGTATCATATGCTTACCTGAAAACAGGATTCAATATTTCTATGAAACTTGTACTACTCTGACAGAAAAACTCCAATTTGATTAGAAATGTTGTGGAACCTCGAACTAAAAACATTAAAAGACGAATAAGAATTTTTTTTTTCCAAATAGTGACATCTTCAGAAAAAGTTAAAACTACATTTTGCAACAAAAAAAGACAATCTGAAATTATTGCTGGTGTGACACGAGTAAAGCAGAAACAAAAGACTTTGAGTCTGGAAGAGCATCTCATCCTGTTCCAAATTGCTCAAGCAATCTGATTTATAGAAGCAGATGTTCATGTATTTTTAAAAGACACAAGCTACACAAGCAGCAAGTTAAGCTTCTTTGTTGGTGGAGCATCTATGTTAGTTAAAAAAACATGCATTTATTCTTTTTTTTTCTTGCTAATTACACCCATTTGTCTTAATATCTACCATTCCATAAAAACAACTTTGGCCTCAAAAACATCTCTTTTCATTGAATCTGCCAACCACTGTTAGTCTGATTTGACTGAGCCAACCAACAAAAGTGTTGGCCTTATCATTACATCCGTGTTGGGCATCTGTGAGATGCCCTTTAGAAACGTTTTCTTTTGAAACTTATTAGCGAGTAATAGTAAACAGCATAACAGCAAACTTTGCATCCGAATTTGAGAGGTGATTTATAGTTTTGAGCAAGTCAATTATATCTTTATTTTTTCAAACCATTTATAAGCTTGGTCACATTACACTATATTTTTCTCAGCTGCTTGAAAAAAATCAATGATGAATTAAAATGCCCTTGCCTCCAAGGGCAACTGAAGAGATGTAATGGGATCTGAATTGGATGTGTTCCAGTTTTCTACTTGGCTTCAATTAAGTACCAATTTACTTACATTTTGTCCAGAGTGTAGATTATTTGTCATTACGTAGTATTATTTTAGCTTTGATGCACTTGAGAATGGATTCTAAATTGTGCAAGTCACATTTCATCTCAGTAATGGAGAATAGAACTTTTAAAAGTGCCCTTTGAACAAACTTATGCTTTGATCTGAAGATCTTCTGCTTTGATCTAAAAATCTTGACGTCATTATAGATAGTAAATTGACGTTTAAGAACCATATCGCTTATGTTTCTAAGACTGCCTTCTTTCACCTCAGGAACATGCGGTCTATTGCAGATGCAGAAAAATTAGTTCATGCTTTCATGACCTCCAGAATGGATTATTGTAATGCTTCTCACAAGAACAAAGAAATATGATCACATTACACCAGTTCTGTGCTCTCTTCCTTGGCTTCCTATAAAAAATCGCATTGACTATAAGATACTGCTCCTTGCCTTTAAGGCGCTGAATAACTTGGCTCCGGCCTACCTGAGCAGTCTCCTATCACGATATTTTCCAGCTCGCTCTCTTTGATCACAAAAAGCACAGCTATTGATTATTCCGAAGATTAGTAAATCCACCAGAGGGGGAAGAGCGTTCTCATATAGAGCCCCAAAACTCTAGAACAAACTTCCAGATGTTGTTCAGAGCTCTGCTACGCTCACAGAGTTCAAAACTAGATTAAAAACATATCTGTTTAATCTAGCATTCAAATAATTGGCTCCTGGTATTCGTCCAAACGGATATGGTTTCTGAGTACTATAAACATACAAACTGTTGAAAAAAACAATGTGGTTCAGTGTGCCTATATAACCTATACCCATCATTTATCACTCATTCTGCAGATGATGCTAATCACCTGTTTGTTTTCTGTTACAACCATTTGTTTGTTCAAACCATTTTCGTTTGTTTGTTGGGGGGGGATATACAAAGTTAATATTTTAATAAAATATTAACTTTGTATATTCTTTATGCTGGGGAGGTGACTAGCACCTGTCTCTGTTAGCGAGACTCCCAGGAACCTCACCGAGGGAATTATTTCTATTTACCCAACCTGATCCACACAAGGACTGCAACTGGTAAAAAGTGCTATATAAAATGATGAAATTAAAGAAAAGAAATAAAGAAATCAGATTTTTTTATGTCATTTTTATTTTGAGGAATCCAAAAAACAACATCAAAATGGAACGTGCTTAATGTTCCCCCGTATCTGGGCAACAAACAGAGCAATAAAATGCCGCCTGCATTTATAAAAATAAAACTGCAGCCTTTTGAAAAGAAAAAGTATATTAAATAAAATTAATACAGTTTAAGTATGATTTGATAATATCCCCAAGAGTCATTCCAAATATATACTGACAAAAATAAGAAATCACTTTATAAAAACAGCCACTTTGTTACTAAATATGGGCATGCCTTCCCTGGAAATGTCTTTCCACATTACACTTTTTATTATTTGACAACTAACCAATACAGAGCAAACATTCAGACAATCCTTCCGCATTAGCAATGAATGTAATTGATTTGGTCCAAGAAACGTTGAATCCTCTGTTCTCCTCAGTTTTTTTTCTCTTTATCTCTTTGGGATCCATGGCCCATCACACATCAGCTGGTTTGTTAAGGACAGACCCCTGCCTGGCATCGCGCCCCCTGCTGATAGAAACTTGTGATGACGCAAATCTTCGTGAACAGAAATGTTGAAATTAAATATTTATTCTACACACTTTTAAAGCATTGGAAAATGTTAAGAATGTTTGTCCTCCTAAAGAAAACATATTAAACAAAAAAATATATTTACCTCCCCCATCTTTTTCCATTTTCAAACATTTTTCAAAAAGCTCCAGGGAGCCACTAGGGCAGCGCTAAAGCGCCGCATGCGGCTCTAGAGCTGCGGGTTGCCGACCCCTGGTATAGGATGTCACAGGTAAAGATAAACTTTTCCAGGTGTTTTAACAGAAATGTGACTTCAGAGATCACTTTAGATCCCACTAAAAAGTGGGATCAAAATCTATTCAGAATTTTTTGTTAACACTAGAACACTTGTAAATTTGTTTAAAATTTAAGCTCTACTCCAACGGAGATGTGGAGTGTAGGATCTGTCTCATTTCATTCTTATATCTTCCAAATATATCTCATTGCAGCCGGTATAAAGCTTAAAATCTCAACCCCAATAGTAACAACTCTTGTCTTCAACTATACTATGCAATTATACATGTTTTGAAAAAACAACATTTTATGAATAATACAATAAACTGTGAATATAAAAAATAAATAAACTGTGTTTACTGTGCACATGGACACATTTATAATTTTTTTTAACTGAATAATCAACAGTGAAAGTATTGTTTGTTGCAGCCCTAGTTTTAATCTAATAATTTAATTTGCTTATTATATTTATATAAATATTATTTTACTGTAATATAAGGACAACTAACTTTTTCAGTAATATGCGTGCAGGATTACATTGAAAATAATTTCTTTGCCGATGATCACAGTCTAATAATTTAACTTATAAGGTTTTAGCTTGTTACTCAAAGTACACTTTATTATTAAACACTAATAAATCAAGACTCTGAGCAATTTAAATAAAAATCTTTAATTTGAATAGACCAGAGACAGCTTTGAACTGGACACTTAGGCAAAAATGAAAATAAAATGGTCTAAAATCTAGGTCATGTTTAGGGTAAATTGTTGCTCAAATGGCTTATGATATATCTTGCCTGAATTTCTACACAGAGGCAAACAGCATTGAACTCTTGAATTCTCCACAGGTCTGTATTCAAATGGAGCCTCGATGTGACAACAAACCAATAGAACTATCGTCCATTAAGTTTCATCATCTAGTGGTATTTATAACAAATACTTAACTGAATTTTGTTTTGTTTTTAGTTTGAACTCAATACCAGCTAAAGAAATGAGTAGCCTTTATATTATATAAATAAATCTATGTCTTACTAATACTCAAAAAGCAAACAAATAAAAAAAACTTTTCAGATAAGTTACTAAATATTTCTTCTAATGACTGTTCTTTGCAATGTGATAGTTGTTTGTGTTTATTTTTGTTCTTATAGTAATAGAAATATGTCATCCAAATTTTTAAATGATATAAATATAATGGTTTTGCCTTGTCCAGAGCAAAACAGAACTATCTTCATCATCAGTCCCTCAGAAGACAGTAGGGGATCTCAATGAGGAGAAATGGAGATTTTTGTCAAATGTATTACTCAAAAATGATTAAATAAGAAATAATTGGATTGGAAGCCCTTACCTGCCATTTCTATTCAAAGTCAGTGTTCATAAAGCTTCAGGTTCTATAGATTGTGCATTTGTGAAATAAAGTTTAAGATGTTTTCTCGTGTACATTGAACAAAGCCTCTGCTTGTAAGCAATATGTCACTTACATTTAACATTAAATCATATATCAGACAATTAAAGCACCATAAACAACCGATTTATGAGTAAAGAGAACCTTTAAAGGGCATTGCTGGATGTTCCTTTACAGATCATTTAGACTTTTAACAAGTTTTGTTTTACCTCCATCTCTGATTTGCAGCATGACACATGCCTTTTCAGTTCACTTATGATACATAATTTAGACAATTAGACCCCTTCTGTGGAAGAATAAAATACAGAGAAAGAAGCATAATGATGAAATGCCTGGTGACAAAATGATAATATGCACACTGAGGTGAATTTGCACCTTTACCCCATAAGTGTTCGCACAAACAACAAAAAAGAGTACTAGAGCTGGAAACTGCTGTGCTTAGCACCATTAAAATGATTCAATGTGGTGTTTTTTTTAACAGATTTACATACAGCAGGACATGATCACTTTAAGTGTAAGTATTCAAGGCCGCTGACAGCTAGTGAAGTTTAAGTCCCATCAGTATTCCAGTAGAGTATGATAGGAAGGTCATTACTGAATGCAGAAAAATGTTACAAGAGATAAAGCACTGACCTCAGATCAGGTTTGGCGAATGAAGAAAGGTCAAATTTACATTTTAGTATCTCTCCCTCTCCTTTCGTTCTCTCTCTATTGCTGCTTATGAAATGGAACGCAATCAGAGAATCGCTTTGGGAAATAATTGACACTAATAGCAAGGTTGTGAAAAATGGTGGTATATTTACTGCACTCTTTTATCAAGTCAGATCATGCTTAGACACACCACAAATATACCCCCAACAACCTTCATTTTTATTGGAAAGGCAGTTTTAGTGAGTTGCATTTAAATAATAATCAGAAAAGTTTGGTAAATTAAAACTCAAGAAACTTTTATTGAAAATAAAGTAGCCTCTTTTTTACCTGCTAAAAGTCCCGTCGCAAATCACATAAAATACCAACCCATTCCAAGAAGAGAAATGCTTATATCTAATAACTATCAATTAAATCCTAATATCTATCTATAGGTATACAAACATGATTTTTAATATTAACATGTATTGCCAGAAAAATCATTCAAGAAACACATTTTTATCTGTTTGCACTTAACGTCTTTCTTCCCTCATTCGTTTTAACTCTCTTCACTCAACAGAAATACTCTTTGAACGATTTGTTCTTTTCGTTCATCCATAAATAATTCCCTAAAAAGAATTTCCCTTGCAATTAATTATGACAAAAAGACTCCAACACTCCAGACTTGTGAACTTCACTCGAGTCCACATTCTAGTCATGAAGACCAGACACACGGGGCCCTTGACTCAAGTTCTTGAGGGTGTTCTAAGCTGATATTTTGGGACAGACTTGCATCATGCCAGAAGCACAAAAAGCTTCGCTGGTGTTTACTCTACAGCTCCGATTCAGCTTGAATAAAGACATGAATAAATTATCTGCTTTGAATTCACCACAGTTTCTACAAAAAGTCTTTTAATGCGACGGAAGAGGTTTTTGTGGTTGTTTATTTGTTGTTAATGCACAGAGAATTAATACCTATAACTCTTAAAAGAATTGGGATAAATGTTGCTTAGCATTTGTGTTTTGTTACAAAATCTGTTGTAGAGTCACATTTTAAATTTGTTTAAATAGTTAAATAAAATGAGTAGGTTATTTCTCTGATAAATGTTTACAAGTCACTTCAGTGCTGTCTTCTCGTTATATCTCCGAACTCCGTAAGCTCCTCCCAACAATCGTCTGATTGGTCATTCGAAAATAATTCTGGGTTGTAAGGGCACATGGAGCCTACATCGATATGGGCTTCGCCGAAGGGTGATCAGGGGGCGCTAATGAGCGCACTTCAGAGCCTAAAAATGACAGGTCTTCATCTGATTCAGACGTGGTGTTGTGTTGCTCATCAGATACGTGGCTCTTGGACCTGTGTTTTTGTGTCAGAAATGACTGCAAAGTATGCTATTATACAATTATATAATATATCCTTCTGAACTGACTAACATACTGTTTTTTATTTAATCAATTTCTAACCATCAGTGGTTGAACATACAGAACCTTAATAACTTTTTAAATTAAAAATTTCTGGTCTGTCTGGTCTGTCTAATTGAGTCAGTGATTATATTTAGTTAAATAATAATAATAATAATAATAATAAAAAGCTTTCAACAGAACTGAACAACAGTAAGTGTATTTGCAATTTCCAAAAATAGTTTGCATTTAAAATACATCACATTTAATTTTTTTACATTTGTTGATCCAATTTGTGTCTTTACATACAGCCTACATTTTTATAGTTACACATTGCAGAATGTAAATTGGAGCTGTATGTTTTTTATTTTTTACAAATTATAACTTTCCCTTTTCACATTTACCTTAAATCTTTGGGTATGTTCAGTAATGAGCAATTTCAAGGTGATTGTCTGTTGAAAGTTTCATACAGTTGCTTTGGGAAATCAGCTTGAATATTATATACAGCTTGAATATTTTATAATAATAAAAGGTGAGCTCAAATACAGACAAGCTTGCAGGTTTGAACATGAATGTGAATACATGATGATATTGAAAGAAAATCCCAAGGAAATGTCTCCTCTGTGTCAGTATTGTGGTTCAGGAGAAAAATCACTACATTTTAGTTTCTTTATGAGATTGCTTTTCCCTCCCTCATACATTTCCTTAGTTAAACACACAATAGTGAATGTGTGCGAAGAGGGCCCTTTGATTAGAAAATGCTTCATTTCCAGACTGAGAATTTTTCCTCCTTTATTACCACCAGTAACCTTCACTGGGAGTCTTTGATCAGATTATTTCCCATGTTGCTGCTCATGATGAAAATGCAGCTTCATGGTAAGAGTACGACTGATGTTAGAATGGAATAGGATAGGGAGGTAGGAGGAAAGCTGTAAGTGAAAGTTGACATACAATACACTTTTTTGTTGATTAGTTCCTGTAGCATAGGAAAAAGTAGAATTAGGTTACAATTTCCTGCTTTGACCCGCAATGTCATGACAGAAAATTTGAGATACAGCTCATCAAATTGATTGATCCTTAGCAAAAGTTGTCTCGAATGTCCAAGAATGAATGCACCATTAAATACAATCTTGCAATGGAAAACTATTAATAATTAATTGTGATTCTTTATCTGATGTATTTGAAACCGAGGATGTTAGTGAATTCCCAACAGCACCTGACATCATAACTATGGCTCAGAAGAGCTAAGTCTGCCCTGCTTGTTCAGTAAGAAACAATGGATGAGCCACAAACAATGTTTTCTGTGGTAGATCACTTAATATGTATTGAAATCTGTGGTCTACTAAAAGGCATAGCCTGATATATTTCTGTCAAGCTTGCTTGTGTAACCTGATAGGGGGATGTGTGTTTGTAGTAGTCCTCTGAAAAGAAAAGAAAATTGGGTACATTTAGTTTAAATTTTAAAAATCCCACAAAAATAAAATGTGGTTGTTGCAACAAGAAAAGGCTGAGCACATCGAAGAAGAAAAAAATATCTATCACTTACAAAAAATATACAATCAAAAAGATTAGCTATGAATACACTTGAAGAATAAAAGCATGTGTATTGTATTTAACTCAAGTTTGAGTGTAAATTTACACACGAAAATAAACTAAATAAGTGTACTTTAAAATTAAAAACAAAACAGACCGTTAAAAATAAGAAAACAAATTATTTTATTATGTTCCGTAGGATTACTATTAAGTTCATCAACTTAATTATTACATTTTTGTTATTCAAGAAAACAGAAAATGTAGTCAAATAAAAATGGAAATTTATGTAAAAACATAAATTATGAATTGTTAATTTAGTCATTTTTAAAATAGTTTATATAAATATAATTTAATTCTATTATTAAAAAAGCATAAACAGGCAACAAATCATGTGAAATTAGAGTAAATTAAATTAACTTTACAGAATTATTTACAGTTACACCAATACACATGTACAACATTTGAGAGGCAAAGTACTGCCATGATTTAAAAGTTTGAGTTTTTGAGTCTTAAAGCAAAATCGTTCAAATTTTGTTCTAAAATATTTTTGAGAAATTGTTGGAGATGGGTTGGTGATTTAATATTGTCATTAATTGTTATAAATTATGTTACACATTTTTTATGCTAAGCAGGTATTTTCAGTATACAGTCAGGTTCAAATACATAAAGCAGAATGGATTATCTATCTTCAGTAGAAACTGTTCAATATTGTATGAACATAGAAAACAAACTAAAAATGTTCACTTAAAATCTGCTGCATTATTGTATAATGAAATCACCCTTTCCTTGTAATGGCTATATGTGAAATTGTGTTATTTTCTACTCTGCAGAGCTAAAAACGTAATACAATGAATACTTTTCTGGAATAACTGCGTGAATTTGCTACATTTAGTTATCACATTCACAAACATTTCCTGGACTATTGGAAGGATTTGTATGAATGGTAAAAAATGGTAAAGGCAGGTTATTCAGTAGATTCCTGTGCAATTTGTTGCGTTTGAGATTGTTGTACAGGTACAATGATTGTGTATTATAAAAATGTGTTCATACATAGGTGTTGAAGTATACCAAGTACATTTTTACTAATGTAAGTGAAAAAGCGAAAGTGACCCGTTATATAAACCCACATATAAAATTAGTCATGAATTTTGTCATTTTGGACAACAGTGGCATCTATTTTCCCTAACCCTAACCCTAGAAAAAAACATAAAATAAAATATAAAGGTGGACCACACTGTAAAAATATTGATGCCAACAGAAAATGTTTGTGTTCCTTTTTTATATTAGACAAGTACATTTTTGAATGTATTTAAAGTGAAATATCATAGGTCCTAGAACTTCTAGGTAATTTTTTGATCAATGTTATGGTACATTTTTACATTTGGTGAGGTTTTGAAAAAACATTCAGAACCTAGAGCATATTCTGAAAATTTTGTACATTTTCATATAACTAATCCTTTTGTATGAACAGTCTTTGCATTACAATGCAAGGAATCCTGTCATACTCAAATTAAGCCCGATCCCTATATAAAATGAAAGCTTGAGCTCTAGAAGTTGTTGATGTGGAAAAAGGGTCCGAAGCAAGTTTTCTTTCTTTTCTTTTTTTCTGGTTGTAAAGTGGCTATTGGTGCAATCACACCTGTGGCTTTAGAGCGGTGCTCAATCAAGGTAGCTGAATGGCATCCCAGATAGCTCGGTGAATTGGCCTTCATTATTGTGCCAATAATAGCGTCATGCATGGCATCTTATTTTAAACCCAATTTCTCTCTAAACGACCATACACACACAGCACCACACACAACAGAAACTCTATTGCTCCATTAAAGACAAAAAAGACAAAAGTTGAAAGAAGAATTATTCCGTGTTGCAATATTCTCACAGTATTCTAAGGTTTTACACATTCTATAGGTAATTTTCATCAGTGTTTCATTTTTATCCAGTTCCTAGTTTATCTTCTTATTTATCTGTCTGTTGTTAGCACTATTTTAGTAGCTTAATGATTGTGTGTTCTCTCATCACTCTTCTTAAAATGAAGCATTGGTTCCATGCTGACTTTATTGACCTCCTTAAACTTCACCATGAGATTATTAGTACAATTTGCCACCATTAGAAGCAGTTATATTAAATAACAGGTCTGTGCTCCATCTTTAAATCAAAGCTAATTACAGCCAGGAAAGAGGACCGGGTGCCAGAGGACAAGTTGTCCTCATCCTTGAACAACCACTGCCTTTTTGGCCCCAATCAGAGCACAAAACACAGAGCTTCTTCAGTATAGCCAAAGCAATACTAATTCTAGTTCCTCGTCCATTAAATAATCATGATAGCATACTTATATGAAAAAAAGGCTCTTTATATATTATGTGTAAGTCCATGTTTTATTTTATGTTTTAGCTAGTATTTTCATTCAAAATTATAAAAAAGCAGGTGTCAGGTTAACCCCTCTGCACTCTTGTTATTTTAGGTTCAATGCTCATTATTCAACCTCAGTTTGGCTTTTGGTAGAATCTTTTTTTCCCCCTTTCATCATTATTTAGTTTCCTCTCCCGCTCGTTACCCTGAACAATCACACTTGCCACATACGTGGACTCTTTGAATCACCGTACACCCTAGCACAAGACTATATCTAGTAGAATCCCTTATACTAATAACTCCCCCTGTTCCCTGACTTTGTCTATTTCCTAGTTGACATCTGTTTATTCCGAACACTTATACTACTCCCTTGAAGTAGATACTCAAGAAAATATAGTGTGAATGATCTGAGATGCACTAAAACATCATATGACAGAAATAGTTCACGCATGATGTGTGTGACAACTTAACTCCTTCTTTCCCATTCCTTCATAAAAAATATTTAAATAAAATATATAACACTCTCTATATAATATAATTTATTTTTGTGCTTCTTTTTTTTTAAAGAGTCGTATTAAGAGAGGGTTTGCATCCGGGTTCAAGAGAAAACTTTCCACCAGAGTGCAATGGATTGTGAGTAATGTCAGTCGGTTGAGTGTTCATCGATCTGCACTTTCGAATCTAAGAAAAGACCACATCTGGGCACTGCTTGGACACTTATATATATATATATATATATATATATATATATATATATATATATATATATATATATATATATATATATATATATATATATATATATATATATATATATATATATATATATATATATATACTATGGTTTGAGGCACTCTAATTCTCATTTCACACCCATAAAAGTTTGAATGGTGCGCTGATTTGGATGCAACAAATGTTTCAATTGTTTGGCTTTGTAAGATTACAAATTTAAAAACTATGATTTTCCGACAACTCTTTTATAATGCAATCACTTTTTAGCCCTATTGTATTATTGGTGTCTGTGACCTTATCTAGATTGATCAGGAATTCTTTATTATTATTGATGTAGACCAATTGGTGACACCGTCGGTTTGATTCCAGATATACAGAGTTAAACCATTTAAAATATATTACCATTTTTTCCCAGTTGTTGTTAAAATAAAGTTATACAAACCATAATTTTTTGGGCCTGAGAACTCTTAAGTATGACACCTGAGCATGTGAAAGCAGCAATATTCGTAAGACTTATGCTCAATGCTCTTTTACTGTGCATCACTGACTTTAGAAAGCAGCTGCAGTTATGAAATGAAAATGAGCAGAAAGCAATGAGAAGACTGTGTGAGATTTATTGTGGCGATAGAGTGACCATTTGATTACACTTTCCATAAAGGATGAAAGTGAGTTAGAGCCCAAGCAGCACAATTACAAGCTAATAGCATCCAGCCATCATTACTCATAGTCTCAAACCAGCCAGCACTGAATTCAGTCCCAGAATTGTTGTGCTCTTCACTGATCAGTGTTGTACTAAATCAAAAATAGATGATTTTTGTATTGAGAGTCCCATACATGATACTGAACATATAACCCAGGCTAAAAAGGTACACAGTTGCACTCATAGCTGAGTGCATTAGCCTTCACGCTTGTAAAAAGGTCCATAGAAAGATATCTTTTGAAGGAAAACTATGTGCCTCTGGGTACTATCACTCTACCTCAGAGACCTTGCCTGAGGCATCCAACTCCTCAGGGAAACTCATCTCCCACAGAGCTTCACCAGCAAACAAAAAAAGTCAGGAAGTCTTTCTTTCTTGCTACACAATAGGGTCTTCATTGGAGATATGACGAAATACAAAAAAAAAACCTCCACACAGACCCTCAATGGCACCCATGATGTGCATAGCTCGAAGAATTTAATTAGGCTTCACTGAGAATATGTTTCTTTTGGAAGACTGCAGGAGTTCCTGGCCTATCACTACTTTACTCTCTGACATCCCCACAAAAAAGAAAACTTTTTAAAAGAAAGTGGCTTATGTGATGTATTTGTGGTTTAATTTTATTTGTATTCGATAGTTGATTTTATATAATGTTTGTGGTGCATGACTATCCTATTTGATGAACAAAAAGTAATCGTGCTGAATGCTTAAAGAGGAGTCTTTCAGCCCACCTCACCTTGCTGATGATTACGTGAACTGAATACAAAGAAGGATTTTTTTTTTCAGTTGGAGGCCGATGGCTTGGTCTGCTTTGCTCCACTGTATGAGTGAAATTTGATTAGGAGTCTAATTATGTCCTGAGGAAGAATGAAGATGGAGGTCATTTCCTCATTTTGCACTGCCTGGCCTGGCCTGCCATACATGCTTCCACAGATGAATGGAGTAGTTGGTTAAACGTATAGATTAAGTTCTGCTTACCATGTAATCTTGAATAATCAGCAGGTCAGAGAGCAGTATTTAATTGTCTTTGACCTGTAAATGGGCAATATGTTAATGGTTTTGATTGTGCTTTTGTCCATCTTGAAGTTCTCTTGATTGCAATCTGGTGAAAGGTTATGCATCTGTCTTTTATAATTCTCAATTAGATATATTTAGTGCTGAACAATTTGCCCTTTTATTCTTGCTGAATGCATTTTGTAGAAATAATTAACATCATCTTTGACTTGTATTAAGCAATAAATATAATCTTTACTGATGTGAATGTTTGACAACTATCTGATGAGTTATCCTAAATCATTTTAGTTGTTTAAAAAGTGCTATGAGCAGCTGTATTTCACACTGTGGAGATTTTAATAGCATATCAAGTTGACAAACATCAAATAAATATCCACCGTCATGCTTTCTCTCAGACGGGATATCTCACTCTGAGCTGCGATCAAATCTTAAGAATCTTTTCTTCATATGATAGTTCCTTCTGATAGGAACTGACATAAATGTAAAAAATACAAAAAAGAAAAAAAAAGAAAAACAATAATATATTCAAAAATAATTTTTGTAATAAAAAAACTGTTTTAAGTGTTAGTTGATTTAAGTTCTATTTTTGTGTTGTTAAATGATTTTGCTTGGGCTAGCTTAGCCTATCTTTAAACATGTACTCAAACTGAGTTCTTTCAATTGTTGTCACCTGCAGCTGTAATGGAACTTTATTTTTTATAGCAGTGGTCCCCAACCTGGGAAAAGATGATGAAAACCTGATTGAAAAGAGCCCACACTGTGTAATCTTCCACTGAATGATCCATCGCCAAGCACTTGCCAGTAAAAAAAAAAACTGTCCAGAGACCTTAGTGACACACTAGCAAAAGTTGTAAAGGTTGTAAACTTCATTAAAGCCCATCCTACTAATCAGAGATTATTTTAGCAACAGTGTGAGGATGAAGCGGACCAATCACACAAAGTGCGTTGGTTATCGAGAGGCAGAGGTCTTGATCGCTTTGTAGAACTGCGAGATAAAATTTTGGAATTTTGGTAAAGTCAAAACTACACAGAGTCAGAGTAGTTGTCAGATGTGTTCTGGATTAAAACAGCACAGCAGTACATCTGTTCTTACAATCTGTATTTACTTGAAAGTAAATGCACAGATATTGTAATGTTCATATTCATGTTTATTATAACATACAGCGTTTCATATAAAGTTAATGTTTATGAAGAGATGAAACAAAAAGCCAAAATTAATACTAGAGAACAGACTTACGTTTGACTTTAACTAGAAAAGAAACTTTGATGGGCATTTCAGAAAATCACACATTTTCTTTGAACTTGTATACAAACATGATTAATGGGTTAAATCGGTCCCTTTAGACACCCTATCATCTCTTACAAATAATCCCAATATGGAGACTTTTTTACCCGTTACATTAATTAATTACATTAGTTAATGTCCACCATAAGTCATCGTCCTCTCTATTTGACTAACAGCTGAATACATCATTGCTATGATTGGGTGGATGAAATCTAGTTGGGGAACAGCAGTTTTAATAATGGCTTGCTTCACCACAATCATGTATTACAGCAGACTGTCTCCCTGTACTATTTAAGCAGCCACAGGATAGCTTTCACACAGTTTTTCTGAACAATGCTACTTTTTGTCAGGGGAGAACTGGACAATCTTCTCTAACTATTGATTTGTGGTTTTCAAATAAAATTTTTTGTGTTGTTTGTTTGGGTGCTGCTGAATCAGTTTTTGACCCTGGCAGTGAGATCTATACTTTGATATATGAGGTTATTTATGAATGATAGAATCATTGACCGACAATTGATCTTTTATAGTTTCTCCCTCAGTCTTTAGTTATTTTTCTAATTATTTAATGTGTCTGTTTATTCGTTGTGAGCAGTTTGAGTCCAACAATTGTGTGACAGAGTTATTTTATTTAGTAATACTTTCAAATTGTAATTTTTGGACTGCATTACCCACTCACAAAATCGCTACTGTGAATGGACACCTGACAGTTCGGTGCAGTATGAGGGCCGGTGCAGGACAGGTGTTCACATGAAATTAATTTTAGTCTCATGGCAACAAACATATTATGAGCACATTAAGTGTGCTTTAATTTGTACTCGCTTTTTCCTTTCTCTCACCATTTCGAGAAAGTGATCCACACTTGACTCCGTGTTCCGCCATTCCTCAGTTTTACAAAAAGATGGAATGAATGAATGCAATTTCAACAAAGTGCGCTGTGATTTTAAGTAGCTGTCATCGCTCACAGAAGCCCAGTGGTCATGTCCATCCTGTGCCTTCTCATTGTCATACAAACGGCATCATACTTCATTTTTAATTTAAAGCACGTCTGCCGCAACAGGAAACAGGAAAAACTGAAACCCTGTTAATTACGTTAACTTTTTTTAATGCGTTATACATTTCAAATTAACCGCATGTGTTAATGTATTAATTTTGACAGCACTAACATAAACACCCACATAATATATACTGTCCTTCTTTTGGTTGAATTCAAACACTGTCGAAGAGAGATTGCATACTATATTGAAGAATTTTGGAGAGATGTTCACCGATGTTACTTGTTTACAGTTGTATTAAAGTTGATTTGCAGCCAAATTGTTGCTATTCAAGTCTTTTATCTTTTGGCTATCATTTTACCTAACTATTGCTTAGTTTAGGATCTTTATCTTCACCCTAGTTATGTTTTTTTTTTTTTTAGTTCTCTGTCTGTTTCAATTTGATATGATATTCCTTAGCATTAGCATCAGAACAATCACTTCTCTCACTGCATATTCACAGCCCCTCCACCTTTGTTCAGTGTCATCCATCTGTCATGGTTTTTTCCTTCACTTCTTAGTTTCTCTAAGGTTCTGCATGTCATACCTGTGTTTTGAATTCTCCACCAAGCTTCTGGTGGGTTTAAAATTTCAAACTGTATTAATACTTATAATAAGTGCCTATGCAAAAATCATGATTTGCCCTTGTGAGCTACACTCAAAATGGCTGCAGTGATGATTTGATTGAGAAGATGTTGGTAAGATGCAGAGATTTACTGAGGACAGCAATAATGAAGGGTCTGCTGCTGGAAAAACTCCAATTATTCATACAGCTCATATGCCAAACCGATGCTTACTGTGTGATCAGCTCTGCCCTGTTCTACTTATAAATTTCACAAAATAACTCAAACCTGCCATTGCACCATATTATTGGCAAGCATGAAAGAAGATGCAAATAAACCAGATGGGTGGGTGTCAGACTTGCGGTTTCAGACGTAAGTGATGAATGTGACAGAAATTCAACCCGTAATTTGATGTTGGGCAGGTCAAACAAACATTTGGTGCATTGTATATATTAGTGTTGTCAATTGATTATAAAAAAGGAGTGCTTAGTCCTCTAAATATTAATGGTTATGTAATTTAAATGTTGTCTATAGTTTTGCGCAATTTGATAATGAAATCCATCAATCAAACTATCAGATCTCTATTTGCAAATATATCCTAATATTTCAAAAGTGTTTACTTCATGCTGTTCATGTACACAGCGTATGCTGATTATATTGTGTGTTAAGAGAAGCTAGAATAGTATTTACGTTTTATAAAGTTTGGTTAATGGTGTTTTTTATATGTCTACCTTGCTCCCGCCATACATTGTACTTTTATTTCTTACATTCAACATATTTCTTTCTTGACACGTCTAGAATTAGCCAAATCACAGGCTGCTTTAAGTAGAGTAAATGTATATATTTGTTCATGGGCATAACTTTATGGTGCCGGTACAACATTAATATCTGACCTCAGAAGCCAGACCCAGTCTTAAAATGAAACTTCCTCCATAGAGAGTCGAAAATGAAATTTGACACTTGTGTAAAAATCCAATCTCAGCCAACTGCCAGTGAATATTAGCTGCTGATGGAGTTTTGTATCACCTGTTTAATGGAGAAAGCTGTTTTGACGGAGCTGTTGGTCTATGTAGTGGTAGATGTCATGGCTAGATTTAGACATATTCCATCAATCTCACTTTGCTGTAGAACATGTTAACACACAAATTTGGACCAGATGCTACTTTCGCTCCGCCTCTCTTTATGACTAAGAAAGTTTATGAGCAGCGTAAGTATCAGTGACTGTTTGGGATTTTGTCATCTGTGCTCATAACTGACAGTTGCTCTCTGAAAATCTCAAATTTGCTCAATTTAATTTTTGTTTTTTGTTTTTTCCGATGTAGATCTCAAAAAAAACAAAAACTCCACAAGAGGATTTATTCAAGTGATATGCTGAAGCATGCTCAATGCCTAAATGCATTGAGCTGCTGCCATGTGATTGACTAAAGTAAACTAACAAGCAATACCTAATCTTGTGACAGGGTATTGTAAACATACAAGCAAAGTTACAACTGTCTGAAGAATACATCTTTGTGAGCTAAAGAGTTCTAACAGGGCTAAAAATATGTTTTTATGTATATAAAATGAACACAATGATAAGTTTTAAATGCATAGAGCACAAATCATTTTAAAACTGGATGTTTTACAGAAGGTTATTATGTGTAATAAACTGAATTTTGTAATTATGTGTAATAAACTCTGGAGAAACTGCAGAAGCATTGCACGTAGGTTAGTCCAGAGTAACAGCTGTGATGCTCTTGGCCCATTGGAGATCTTTTGGGCAGAAGTGGAGCCCAGTAATTTGCATGATGTGTTGAGTCCATGTTTACAAGGGAGCCAAGGGGGATGGGGCTGGGTTTTTTTTGGGGGGGGGGTCTGGAAGGAGCCTTAATGCATTGTGCCAATTTCATTGAGTCAGTATGTTAATTTCCAAGTTCTTTATGGCACCTGGATGCCAGTTGTTCACTCTGGTGTAAGAACAAACCACTTTCAGAATTAATTTATGGCAGATGTGGTCATATTTTCCTATTGGCTTTATATCAAACTGTGTTTTGAAATGTTTTTTGCCTTTTTTAGATTGCTTAATTAAGAGAGCAAAATTGTATTGCACTAAAATCCACATTCCAGGTCTTGACTCGTATGCTGTACTTATATTAATTCAAGTTAATGGGCCGGGCCTATGCCACAGACTAGTTGTTACTGTCTTGGAACAGAAATCAATGATTTTTGTGGTTCATAATTATTATGCAGAGCCATGTAACAAATGCAAAACAATAACGCTCCTTTTGCTGAGTAATGCAGAATTTGAGGTAATTCAGGTGAAACCAAAATGCAGCACCAGTTCTGTAAATTGGCAGGTAGGTGCAGAAGTGTTCGTAGAGAGATTCAGTGATATTAAGAACAATGGTTAAGAATATGACAAGAAATTCAAGGTAGATTTTCATATAAAATGTTTTTTTGGATAAAGTATTTGAGTGCTACAGTAAAAAATCTATTTGGCCCTATACTTTTTTAAAAAAGGTCAAATTCGTTATGGTGCCACAGCAAGACCGTGTGTTGAAGTTCTGCGTTTTTGATAACTTTTGGTCCATATTGCCTTAAGGGTCACCAGAACAAAATTCAGCTCGATCTGGAAATTTTCCCAAGAGGAGTTTGTTAAAATGCGTATTAATCATTTTTGCATTCAAGGGGGCACCTCAGAGCTGTCGTCTGAGTTTCAGTGACAGTGTTAGATTATTATTCTTATTGAAAATGACCTTCAAACAAACTTTGGTGGACTTTCTAACATGTTCAATGGGTCAAAACAGCTAAAACGAGGATTTTGGTCACATTTAAGGGGGCGCTGCAGAGCCAATTTTTAGAGCGCCGTCACAGTGATGCATATCCTTTTGTTCAGCCTGACAAGGCTAATCATGCCAGGCTGTTTTTGTTCAAACTGGATTAACTTGAACGAAGATTCAGTCCAAAATATGTCAATTTTGGAAAGGGTGAATTTTGCTGGGGCGACACCCCAAGACCATTTAACATACTTCTTAGCTTTAGATAACCTTTTTCCCATTATACCTTACGAGTAACCAGACCAATTTTCAGCTGGATCGGATTATTTCATCTAGGAGGAGTTCGTCAAAGTATGAAGTTATATTTTTTACATAAAACCTAAAATATCCAGTTTTCTGTCCAGTTTCGTAACTCGACTTTTTTGTAAGTTTTAAGGTCCAACACACATGTGACAAGTTTTAAGTGTGTATGCAAAACACTGCCTGAAATAGAAGTATAAAAAAAAGCCTTTTAATGCTCACCACTAGATGGTGCTATGACTGATCATGTCCGTTGTCATGACTGTTTTCAGGCTTGGACTATGATGAGAATGAGACAAGTTTGAGCCGGATCGGATTGTCTATGCCTGAGTTATAACTTCCTGTTTGCAAATCGAAATTTGGATATTGGCTGGCTATCACGACCAAATATTTTGTGATATCCAAAAAACTAAAACTATACAAAAAATATTACACTTTGAATTGACTAAAATGTGACTAAAGCTATAATCACTTTCGCAAAAATGATTAAGACTTAGATGGCTGCCACAAACAACACTGGTGTCAAGAGATGAACTAAGCAAAATAAAATTGTCAGCAGAAATGCCTTATGTCATTCATCCATGCAATAGAAATGAGTGAAGAGAAATATAACAATTAAATCAGCCCCTGTATTATTCAGGAGAAACTTGATTGATGTAAAAGAGCTTGATTCATTAGAACCAGCAGTCAGAAGTCTTGACAATTGCAACCATTTCTTGTCTCCCTTTTTAAACCCCAGTACCAGACTCAGCATGTATTCTGACAGCTATAGTCTATTATATACTATGGAAGCACTATAATACAATTACAAATGTGGGTATAAATACATGTTCATCAAATTATGTAGATATCCCTTGAGAAATATGTACCAGCAATCACTGTAGAGGATGTATATTATTTACACAATAATCTGAGTATCTTAATGTATTGTTCAAAAGTGTTGCTTGCCAACAGGACAGCCAAGCAAATTCTCAGGGCTCCTGACCAGAAGGGGCCCCTGATTGCTGACCAACTATGAATTGATACTTGCATTGCAATGACTAGTTTGTAACTTTTAAATCATCGATACAGATACAGTTGTGTCCCGTATTTTGAAGTAGCCAACCAAATGCAACATTTTCCAACTTATCCTTGAAGTTAAAGTAAAATGCTAAATAATTGGTTCCAAAAATGGGTTCGCACCTTGTGAGGCAGCATATCAGAAGCAGAGGAGAGTAGGTCATTCCCCAGCTTTACGGAGAATCTTAGGAAATTTTCCACAAAGTAAAACACTTTACCTGAAAATTGTATAGATGTTTTTCTCTGGGATCCATTCATTTGCTCTTAAAAGGTACCAAATGTTTGCATTTGAAATTGCATCCAGTCTACTTAGCAGGCATTAACACATAAACATTATGGCACTGATGTCATTTACCTAAAACCATATCAGACTAGTAAGAGTGCTTTATATCTTTGTAAGCAGCTAATTTGCTCTTCTGAAGTGCACTAATAAAAGTAATCTGTGGCGAATGTAGTTTTAGTAGTTTTTTTCTTTTCCCTTTTTGTCAGCATTCAAATGAAGGGTTACACATTGCATATTCAGAAGCTTCTTTATAGGTTTACGAGGGCCGGGGGTGGTTGCTGGATATGCAAGGAGCATATCCACACCTAATTGTCAATTTCAATAAGCAAACTGACGACTTTTAATGTTTTCAAAAATTTGTGTATTCAAAAGCAAATTTGTCTAAAGGTATGAATAACTTAACCATTTCTCAAAATTGCTTTATCTTGTACAAAATGTATTCTCAAGGACCAAATAGGTTAGAGTGTCTCCTTATCCACTTCCTGCATTTCTGCTCTCGTCAGTCATTGTTTCTTATTGGTATGCAGCAGTTTCCCTGTTCAAAAAGGTCAGCCACTTTAATTTCCAATCACTCTCTGTCTTATGTCTGTCCCATTGTGGTGTCATTGCTGTTTAGAGGGGATAGAGATCACTGAGTCTTCAGAAACATTCTCATCTGAGCATTATTCTCTCTCCAGATAATTCTGCATTTATGTTAGTTATGTGATGAATTAGCAATGGCCTACAGGAAGACTTTTTTATCTGGTGAGATAAACAAATAGTTTTCAATGTTAAAGTTCTTTGTATACTTCAACAATGCAATACACATTTTAATTTATATTCGTCTTGAAAATAAAGCTTTAAATTAATAGAGCTGCCGCAAACTTTCTGAGTCAGCAGTTTCAAAAACACTCTGTAAAAAACAAGACCAAGTGGGGAAGATTAATCCCTCCTACATATTAATGAATTAGCTAATTCCAATCAATTAATAATTCTATATTAGTTAATGATTCTAATTAGGTTTACATTTAGAAGGGTTTTGGTAGCAACAAAAGAGAAGAATTCAGAGATTAGTCATCTGTGACAATTCAGTCATTACTTTAAGTCCTTCATGACTTTTGCTCACCAAAAGTCATAAAAACAGCCTTCAAATCAAATAATTTCATCACATTTGTTGAATTGAGCTAAATAGCAGGGTCGCACTTATCGAAGTTTTGTAAAGAGTAAGACAAAAGTATATTTGAAATGTAAAAAAGTTTATTGATTAAACACACAGGTTATTATTCTACTAACTAACTAAAGATTAAAGAAACCAGTCACACACACATTCACATGCAAACATTGGTCTTTGGTAAATGTGAAAATTATCTCTAATTCAAGCAGCTTAAGAGTCTGTCAATTCATCAATCAAAATCACAATCACATCAAAGCTTATTTCAGTTCTGAATAGGTTTGAACCAATTCAAAGTTGGGAAAAGAGTTACTTGCATTTCCGGTGAAAAGAAACCGTAGATGTTCGCTGGGTCCTGCATTAGAGTTGGATCGCAGTCTTTCTGATTGTGAAACAAACTGTTGAGAGTCTATTGATGGAATGAGGTGGCATCCAAGTTGGAATGAGAGAAGCTTAAGTGAGATGGAAAGCCTTGGTGGCGGCGCCTATGATTAGAGTTTATTCTGCTCTTGTGGAGTTGTTTTCCGGATGCCCGGAGCACATTTTCTGAGCATCTTTTGGAGCAGCTTCTTAGACTTCAGAGCTTCTGCTGGAGAAAAGTTTGGATTCAAAGCTCGGAGCAAAGTTTATGAGCTGGGTGAGATTATAAATACTTAAACATTTAACCAATCAGAAAGCTCAAGGGAGTTGCCCTTCCCAAAGTTTCAACCCTTGCATTACATGAGAGTTCAAAGGTCTACCTCGATCACGTGATATGGAATCTTCAGCCAAATTTATTAAATTAGTCTAAATTGTCCTACAATACATACGATCTTTATTCCAAGACTCACCATGTTTAAGGAAATTAATTCAGCTTCATTCTAGTATCACACATGACATACTTTGGGACTATAAAGCATTAATTCATTCATCCATTCGCTCATTCATCTGGCTGGATCACTAAGTTGCATGTTAAAAGAATACATAAAGACAGCTTAAAGTTACAGATGGTGAAAAAAAAAGATTCAGAATACAACCATACTATATGACTTAAAACCATATATAACTATATGACTTAAAACATATAGTCTTGGAGTAGTTTCTCTAATAGTTTGCTTGGATTGGCTTCTAACCAATCATGTGTGTCTCATATGATGAGCCAAAAGTAGTCTCGGCATCGTGATTTCATTTACTGAGGTCAAAAAGGGGAATAATGAACTTTATACGCTGGTGCTATCAAAGTTTCTTTCCGAGTGAACAATGCAACATTTGCGGAAGTGCCAGTGGAGCCGTTTCCTCCTTATTGTACTCTTCAAGCTGACCTTTGACTTTGGAATATAGGAAGACCCCCACCCCCCTTTGGAAACTTAACAAAGAGAGGAAGCTAGCTGCTGAGCTTGGGTGTTTATATATGGCTGCTTCCTCCTACAAGTCCAATCAGTGCAGTCGAAGCAGGCTTGTAGATCCTGCTCTGCTTCACTGGTCCATCTTTAACAGTTCTCACTACTGTTAAAGATGCTTTGAGCTGTTGCATAAATGATGGAATAAGCTGGACCAAGCAGTGGTCAGAGTCCTAAAGCTGCTCAGGGGATGGCGTGGTATCCATCCTTGATTGTGGTGTAACAGTGATCCAGAATAATCCTCTCTATGGTGGAGTACTTGATGTGCTCCTAGAATTAAGGTAGTTCATGTTTCATGGTGCTTTATTGAAGTCCCAGAGAATAATAAAAACAGAATTTGGATGTTGCCGCTGCTCTGTATTTATAATACCTTCTGCAAGCTGATGCAGTGCATCATCATATACACGGTGATAAGAACAACTGAGGAGAACGCACACGGCGAGTTTAAAGGCTTACAGTTTATGAAAGTGCCTCCAGACCGGGAGAGCAGATCTTATTCAGCATTGTTAGATTTGTACATTAGCGTTCGTTGATGTAAAAACAAACCCTGTCGATGAGCGATTTCCCGGTGCCTTCTGAGTCGCGATCAGCTCAGATCAGCTGGAAACCGGTCAAATGAAGCATGCTCTCAGGGATGTCTCCATTCAACCATGTCTCTGAGAAGCAACAAGCAGCAGAGCTTGAGAAGTCCTTGTTTATATGAGTCAGCAGATGTATTTCGTGCATTTCCATAGAGAACAGAGGTTTGCCAGATGTAAGATAGATAGCGGTGTTCTGAGACCACGATGCCGGAGTTTGACTAGAGCTACCACTCGTTTCTCCCTTCGGAATCTACCAAAACAGTTGACAAAGCATCAGAGAACTCCAAAATAAGCTTGAAATTGTTAATTAAAATAAAGATTAAACCTTGTGTGGTGACTGTTTTCGCAGGACTGGTGGACTCATTGCCTTCTGGGGATTTTAATTCACCCATTCAAGACATTTTATGTTAAAATACTTAAAATATATTTACTTTAGCTAAGAAACAAATGAAATAAACAGCAAATATACTTTATTTATCGTTCTTTAAGCTAATTTCTTCACATTTTTTTTATTATTATTATAGTATTTTTATTTTGACAGGGTTGGTGAGTTTGCTAGACTTATTGCATTTTGTGGCTTTTAATTCACACAATCATACAATTTTATACTAAGATGTAAAATTTTATGTTTGGGTTTGATTTATGTTTGAGTGGGAAAACAGAATAAAGGTACAGAATCTTCAACTTTCACTTTTACATGCCCATAATCACATAGCCAGCCAAGGCCAGTGAATCTTGGTTTCAAATAAAAAATGCTTGTAAAATTCCATGTTCAATTATAGTTGGTAAGCATATGTCATCTAAGCTATAAAATAATGTTGGCTCTCTGTCGCTCAATTTCAGCCATGTGTGACTGCCTGAAAAAAATTTCGTTATGATTTTCTAAATGTGTTTCAAAATACAGTAAATGTTCTGCTCTCTGCCATTTTTAAAGGTCAATTCACATAGAGTTCACAGGCAACAGTGACAAATACAACAATGGAGGAGATGAAGAGAATATTTTGAAGATCTTATGGAGATGGAAAGGTATCAGGTAAGTTTTCAGGTATACGTAGCAATTTTCCAAAGGCTGATGGAACATTGAGATTTTGCACCAACTATCGGAAGGTGAACACTGTCTCGGATAGTTATCCTCTTCCGAGAATGGAGGATTGTATCAATAGTCTAGGTACAGCTCTATTTGTGACAAAGCTCGATCTGGTAAAGGGATACTGGCAGGTGCCACTCACACCTCGAGCATCTGAAATTTCAGCATTTGTTACTCCAGATCATGTTATGCAGTATCGATCAATGGCTTTTGGACTTAAGAATACACCAGCTACATTCCAGCGCTTAATTAACCGCGTACTAGCCAACATCTCAAATTGTAGTGCCTTCCTCGATGACCTAATTTTTCACACAACGAGTTGGGAAGAACACCTAAAAGTTTTCAGGGAAGTGTTTCATTGCTTAGCTATTGCTTCTTTAACCCTCAATTTGGCAAAGTGTGAGTTTGCTCAAGCTACTGTAATTTATCTTGGCAAGAAACTGGGACAAGGGCAAGTTTGTCCAGTTGAGGGAAAAGTAGTCGCTATTAGTGAGTATCCTGTGCCAAAAACTCGTAGGGAGTTAAGGAGATTTTTGGGGATGGCGTGATATTATAGAAATTTCTGTAGGAATTTTTCCTGCTGTTCCATTCATCTGGACAGATGCATGTCAACATGCATTCTAAAATGTTAAGTTGCTGCTTTGTAATTCACCAGTTTTGTCTGCCCCAAATTTCAACTTTAAGTTCAATCTAGAAGTTGATGCCAGTAATGTTGGTGCTGGAGCTGTTCTTCCACAGGAGGGTACTGATGAAATTGATCACCCCACATGTTACTTCTCCTGCAAGTTCAACAAACATCAACTCAATTACTCTGTTATTGAGAATGGAAACTTTGACTTTGTTGTGGGCTTTACAAAATTTTGAAGTGTATATAGGATCGAGTAGTCAGCCAGTGATGGTGTACTCCGTAATCAAGACCTTAATCCCTTGGTGTTTTTGTCCAAGATGTACAATCAAAACCAACAATTGATGCGTTGGGCGTTAATGGCTCAAAGTTACAACTTGGAAATCAGGCATAAAAAGATGCTTTGTGTTTTGTGTTTAAAAGACAGACAAAAGAAGTTTTTGGTTTGTACAAATACTTTTGTCAAACTAAGAGTTTGAATTTCAAGGGGAAGGGTGTTATGTATTGTGCTGTGTTTTATTTGTTTCTTTATGTACCCACTTACGCGATCTCTCTGCCTCTCTCTCCCTCTCTCATGGATTGGTCTGTTATCATACATCGGAAACAACCAATCATCATCAGGAAACAACAATGAGTCTTGCTCTGCTGCAGTTCTGTTTTGGAACTTGTGGAAAAGTTGTACAAACGTGGTTGTAAGGGTTGTCCCTTTTTGAGTTTGGTCTTGAAAGTTCTTTGAAGTTGTGTGTGTGTTTGAATAGTGAGTTTACCTGGTTGTCATTGTTTTGGTTTTGTGCCCTGGTGGCTTCTCTCCGTTACCGAAGGGTGGCAGAGGGCTAGGGAAGCATGTCACGTGACATACGTATAGGTACATAGGTAGGGTAACTCCTCTGTTAAACACTTCAGGTAAGTGAAGTGGGCATCTTTCAGTTCTTTGTAATTATTTCTCTAGTTAGAGTAGTTATTTAGTCTTTTGTATTGTGCTACTTAGATAAGAGAGTTAAACATTTAGTCAGCTTTATTGTTATTTTTGTTTACGGACACCACTTCAGTCATCTGTTTATCCCTTCTCACAGTGTATATAGCTCATATTGTTATTGTGATTGTTATATTGTTGTTGTGAATATTTTGGGATTCACTGTAAATAAATTCCCTTACTTTAGTCAAGTTTGTTGTTTGCATTTTTTCTGTGTTCCTAATTAGTATATTTTATTCACCCAGATCTGTTCCTCTTGAATTAATTTAATAACATCCATATTTTATGTTACTTCCTTATCCCAGAACTTACCACCAGTGGTCGTAACACAACCTGACACTTAAAGTGGTTAATAAGTGAAAATAACAATTAGAGGTGTCTGATGAACTTCAGTTGACATTTAAGAGCTTATGGCATAATAAAGTAACACTGTAAAAATATGTAAGTGTCTGTATTGGCACATATATGTATGTTTGTATGTCATATTTTATGCGAGTCAGTGAACAAATTATTTAGGTTATAGATCATAATAGACTCTTCCCAATTAGTGAGAAATTATTCTCTGCCTGCTCATGTCTGTGACTAGCACAATGAGCAAAAGTTGTAGCTTCAGCTTCTCTCATCGCTCAGATTACCATACGTCTTCCTGCATCTCAAGTTTCAGAACAGCTTTTGTCCGCTCTCTCCAGAGCAAGAGAATGCCAAACATGATGGCAAACCTGGAGCTCCAGAAAATCGTGTGGTAGTGTCTAAGAAGTGTAATTTCTGCTAAATGTTTCTGGTGAGCCACTACGTCTCTGACATTTAAAAAAAAAAGTATTTATGAGATAATTGGATGTTTGAGCAGACATTTCTGAATGGCTAGAAACCCTAACCACCCTCACACACTGAGAGAAAGAGCAACCCGCTCTACAGTGTCACTTAAATTCACAACTCTCCAAGCACTTCTCTTGGAGCATTGTATTTACTTCTTGTGAACACCATTGGACTGCACATTTTGAGAAAACCTGCCTGCATTCATCTGTAACCACAGACTAAGTTGCTGTTGTCTATTTATTTATATTGAATCTTTTAGCTTTGCTTTTCATCTGCTCCAGTCTCGCTCATTTGCTCTTTGGCTTCTCACTTGATCACTGAATCCCAGATTTGGCTACATCAAACATTAGAGCTGTAGTACTCGAGTCTTGACTTGGACTCGAATCCGTTCTCGAGTTAGAACCGGTGTTGGACAGCATTGTCAATAATTTTCTCCCCTCACAAATCAAACTCGTTCACAGACATGGTATCAGAAAACAGCCGCATTTTTACATTCGGATTTACAAAATCATCAAGGATTTCATGACAGCGCTGCAAGAAAGCGGAAACACAAAACAATTTGTGAATGATCTGGAACATCGTCGTGAGGCACCACAAAGATTTCATAAAATCATACAGTTAATGGTTAAGATCATACAGTTAAGGGTTAAGATCATACAGTTAAGGGTTAAAATCATACAGTTAATGGTTAAAATCATACAGTTAATGGTTAAAATCATACAGTTAATGGTTAAAATCATACAGTTAATGGTTAAGATCATACAGTTAATGGTTAAGATCATACAGTTAAGGATTAAAATCATACAGTTAATGGTTAAAATCATACAGTTAATGGTTTAGATCATACAGTTAATGGTTAAGATCATACAGTTAATGGTTAAGAAAAAGCTGGGAGCTGACACTATCATGAACCTAATAGCTTTCATCACTCATGCTTTTGAAGAAAACCACGTTTAAAGGTATAAGTTAGTGCTGGAAAGTGGTGGCAAAAGTCTTGCATGCCCCTTCAGATTCTGCCCCACTGAATTTCTTCAATAATGAGTTAATACTAAACGTTAGGTATTATTAGTTCAGTTCAAACTAATTTTATATATATTTCTCTATAAATTCAAGATCAAATCAAAAGGCAAGGTTGTCTTCAAGACAGAGTTACCAGTAAACAAATTTTAGTGGTCTTGACTGGAATAATGTTAACATAAGCTTGTTTCAAACCATGATAATTAAACGTTATGAAGAAATGTTAGAAAAACAAATGCAGTTTTCACAAACTGATGAAAAATCGATATATTTTGAAACACATTTGTTGAAAGACTTTCATATTCAAACCGTTGAAGATTTTTAAATTATTCAAACATGTAAACAATTTGTCATTACTTTAATATTTGATGTTTTACTAAAGTGATGAGCTACCTGACTAAAGATCCACTTTTACAGCATTAACAATTTATAGCAATAGCAGACTATGGCACATTATGAATTGCAAATTACTTGATCGGGTTTACGTTGTCTAGATTAGAAGCTGTATTAGCTATGGCACTAGCTCAAAAGTCACTATATTGCACTAAACACGACATTATAATATGTACTATGAAGTACTAAATAATTTTTCATATGAACATTATAAACACTTAATGCTATTAAGATCTAAAACATAATCCAGTATGATGTAACTTTCTCAATTGAATTACTCGTGTCATGGAGACCAATTAGAAATGCAGTCTGTGGTGGAGGAATAACAGTTAGGGCATTTCCTATTCGGCTTCAAGAGGGTGTTGCAGCTTGATTTAGACCTGTTTACAACTTGGACTCGGATTTGACTTTTTATTCGAAAAGCATTGAACTCGATCTCGATGGTCTTGGACTTGGACTTAACTACAGCCCTATCAAACATACGCATTGTTTAATATTGCTCAATATTGATTACGTTTTTGTGTTTTATGTAAGATCTAATAAATCTGTGAATGCCTAATACTACTTGTATTCAAAAGCCCAATGCATTTTACTCAAAACCTCCAACTCACTCATTGAAACCAAATGGTGATACATAGAGCTGAACATATTTACCAGGAAAAATACTATATTAAATATTAATGTAGTATTTCTGACAGGGGTGACACATTTTCAGATGTAGTGTTGTTTAATGTTTAAAATATAACCATGTTTTTTTTACTCATCTGTGATTATGATTTTGCATAAATCATAGGAAGTTTTGTTTTCGTCTATGATTTAGAAAGTATATTTTGGCCTCATTAACTGGTAAATCCATGCGCATCTTTATTGCCAATTCCAGGCGAGGGTTACACCGCATGTTGCCTGTGGCCGATAGTAGATGTCATCAGATTCAGGAGATCTTTCATCATGTATTTTGACCCTTATCCAAATGCCCTCCAGCTGGTGGGTCTGCGAGGGTGGCCAAGTCACTGCCTGTCTTCAGCCTCGAAGTTCTTGTGCCAGGTTTTTTCTCTATTTTTAAAGACATATTTGTTTTTTGTTACCTGTCTCAAAAACAAATCTGAGAGTGGTCATTATATTCACAGTGAAAACCAAAGATCTAACAATGCTTCCTTTCAATGTTCTCTGGATAATATTGCAGCAGTTGTTCAAATTTGCCTTTGTTTGCTATGTACATGACAAATGTATAATATACTTTTTTGTTCAAATATTTTAAAAGACAAAAATGATGAGTTAAAACATATTCTACAATATTTGGCATTTATAGTTGAGCTTTTTTCTTTTGTTAGATTAAAAACAAATACAGTGTATCCCTTTATTTAATTTTTACTCTAACAAATCATGAATTGTTTCATTATCAACTTTTTTTGTAATTTGTAATCATTCTGATGCTACCTTTCAAAAATGTAGTATTTTTCATCTGACTGAATTTCTTATCTCTACAGTTCAACAAAAGAGTTTTCATGTAAAAATGTTCTATTCAGTATATGGCAGACATGCCACTCGACAACATGATTCAATGAGGCAGGACATTTTACAGACCAAACCACCCACATATTTTCAAAGGTATACTGTAATAACTGAATGCCTCAAAAAGTCATTTGGCAGCAGCTTTGTGCTTGAAATGGATAAGAAGGCGGATTGATCTCAAGATGAATTAGAAATAGGAAAAAAGAATAGCATGTGTTTTTAGTCTTTTTCCCCCTGTTTTTTCTTTATTTGTATTAAATGTATTATGCTAATTACTTTTGTTGTCCACTTTCTCATTGTCCATCCTCTGTGTTTTTTACCATCCATAATCTCACAAAGTGCAGTCATGGTTACCTGCAATTGCATTAGCTTTTGAAACATTTCTAAAGGGCATGCCTACAACCAGAATATTAAAACATTAATTATAGTTGAGAATTTCTCCTCAGGAAAACAATTATTGTTTAAAATAAAGAAAAAATCATAGTCTTAATAATAGGTTTTTTTTGTAGGATAGCAAAGCATATATGTAGCTATTATTTTTATTAGAATGTTTCTATTTTTAATTCACTGTTTTGAGAGAGGATCAACATGCTTTCGAAGCATGCACTAATAAATCTTTGAATTCTCTTTATGGTGACACCCGCTGGCTGGCACTGGGCTGGTATGTGCTCATCTTAAAAGCATTTACATAATGATATTGCATGGAGAAAATGCTATTTTGCTCAAAGAAAAAAATGTGTTTGCAGTTAAAATATATTTTAACCTTTAGAATTCAAATTGGAAAGAAAGAAAGAAACGATGTGTTTTACTGTCATGTACAGCCGACTCTTAGTCAAATACCTTTAAGCTAGACTTTTACTTTATGATCAGTAACAGTACACACAAAGCTGTAAACGCTTGAGAACCATTCTCTTGAATAGTATGTTTTAGTACCAGTTAAAAGTTGATGTATTCTAATTGAAATGTGGAGAGGTTTATAAATGTCTGAATCAATTCTCCTGTCAAGTAATATTAAATAATTTACGGTACAAAAAACTAACAACACATTGATAAATTGCATTTAATAAAATGTATTATTTACTTTTGATATGAATGATACAAATAATGATCATCACAATATACACAATTATACAGAAAAGTATGCATCATTCCATGCTCTCCGCTAGCTTTCAACAGTCCTCGCGCAGGCAGCTGAGTAAAATGTCTCTTGGTTTTAGTCCAGCAGAGCTCCTCAAACCCAGTTAGTGAAAAATGTACCTTACAGCCTAATTAATACAGTCGCTAAAACAAAAGTTTTAATATAGTTGCTAAAACAAAAGTTGACCAAGACTGTGAGCTGTGGTCTCTAGCATGCCCGCTGCTTGCATAGACTGATGGCTAATACTTTATTGTAAAAATTACTGAAGTCGCGTGTAGGGATACATTGAGTGATAAATCTGACTTGGTGTGGAGAAATGACGTGTCTATGGAATACAATGGGGGTCAAAAGGTTGTAAGCGGAAAACAGTTTTGAGAAATTCTCCTCATTCATCAACTCCTCAAAATACTCCTTCCATCTTCTCTGCACACTCTCCTCACTCGTTAGAACCCTTCCATCTCTATCTTTAATCACCCTTATCTGTTGCACATCCTTCCCATCTCTATCTCTCTGTCTCGCTATTCTGTACAAATCCTTCTCACATTCCCTCGTGTCTAACCTGGCATACAACTCATCATATGCCTTCTGTTTGGCCTTTGTCACCTCCCTCTTCACCCTGCGCTGTGGTTCCTTGTAGTCCTGTCTACTTTCTTCAGTCCTTTCGATGTCCCACTTCTTTTTAGCTAGCCTCTTCCTCTGGATGATGTCCTGTACTTCCTCATTCCACCACCATGTTTCCTTATCTTCTTTCCTTCTTCCTGCTGACACACCTAGCACCTTCCTACCTGTCTCCCTGATCACTTCTGCTGTAGTTTCCCAGTCCTCTGGAAGCTCTTCTTGACCACCCAAAGTCTGTCTCAGCTTCTGTCTGAATTCCTCACAACCGTCTTCCTTTTTCAACTTCCACCACTTGGTCTTCTTTTCCATCTTTCCTCCCCTCTTCTTCCTGACCATCAGAAACATCCTACACATCACCATCCGATGCTGTCTGGCTACACTCACTCCTACCACTACTTTGCAGTCAGTGATCTCTCTCAGATTGGCTCGTCTACTTAGGATGTAGTCCACCTGCGTACTCCTACCACCACTCTTGTAGGTAACTCTATGTTCCTCCCTCTTCTGGAAATAAGTGTTAACTACAGCCATTTTCATCCTTTTGTCCACCACCATCTTTCCTTCTGGGTTCCTTCCCTTAACACCAAACCTGCCCATCACTTCCTCATCACCTCTGTTGCCCTCGCCCACATGACCGTTGAAGTCTGCTCCCACCACTACTCTCTCCCCTCTGGGAATACTCTCCATCACCTCATCTAACTCACTCCAGAATCTCTCCTTTTCTTCCAGCTTACAGCCTACTTGTGAAGCATAACCACTCACTACATTCAACATCACCCCTTCAATCTCTAACTTCAAACTGATCACCCTGTCAGACACTCTTTTCACCTCTAAAACATTCCTCACAAACTTCTCCTTCAGGATCACTCCTACCCCATTTCTCTTCCTATCCTCACCATAGTAAAACAGTTTGTATCCCCCAGTTGGTCTCCTGCACACACAGAATATCTACCTTCCTTCTCTCCATCATGTCCGCCAGCTCTCTACCTTTCCCGGTCATTGTACCAACGTTGAGAGTCCCTATTCTCAGACCTATACTCTTGCCTTTCCTCTTCTCTCTCTGCCTACGAATCCTTTGCCCTCCTCTCCTTCTTTGACCAACAGTAGTCCAATTTCCACCGGCACCCTGTAGGTCAACAGCACCGGTGGCAGTCGTTGTTAACCCGGGCCTCGACCGATCCGGTATGGAAATCGAATTGATGACTTGCATATTGGTTTTGGCATGTTATACGCCGGATGCCCTTCCTGACGCAACCCTCTCTATTTATCCGGGCTTGGGACCGGCACAGAAGTCACTGGCTTGAAACCCCTGTGGCTAGATTATACATACTTATACATGCTAAATGTATTTCAGTTCATAAACTAAACCATTGTCAAATCATTTTTAACATTTACAAATATAGTACATGGCCTTAACTTTCAATAGATGCCATTAATCTAAGACCTAAATTTGCCGCAAGCTAACAATCGGTCACCCTTGTGATGACACCAGGGGCCTGGTTCTACCCAGCGTTTGTGCCGAAGCCCATGCACTGTCCCCTCACCAAGCTCTTTGGTGCTGCTAACCCTGAGCACTCAGGATTGCAGCAGCCCCGTCTACCTCTCCAGTACCCATCTTTTATTGGCCAACTAAACACTGCAGCCTCCGCTCCTGCTAGCCCCCCATTCCCAAAAGTCAGCTCCTCTCGCCTCCTTACTCCAAACAAACCCCGTCCAAACTACCATGCTTCTCAGTCGCAATCAGAAATCCCGTCCAGACTCCAGATTGTTAATCACGCTCGACGTCCTTCTCAAATGCATTCTGACCCTTTGGCTCAAGATACCACCCATTGAAAACTTTTCTCACCTTGGAAACAATGTTCTTACTTGCTTTTTTGGGTTTCTGAGTTTCGCTGACTTTACGGCATCATCCATGTTCAACTGAAAACACCACCCCACCATTGGAGACCAGTTAGTCCTTGATAAGGACACCATCTCTCTTTGGATCAATCACTTGTTCAACCTCCCTTCTCCAACTCTGCCCTTTCAGTCAGTGCTGCACTATTTTCTCCGGTGGAGGTCTTACCCAAACTCGTAGCCTACCAGAACCGCTGTTTCTCGATGAGTCTGGTAAACCTCCCAGTCGCTCCTTGCTCCTAGAAACACCTCAATGTAAGTCTTGAAAGCGTCTGGATACGCACCCGATAACTATTCAGGCCATTCATTCCGCACTGGGGCAACCACATCAGTAGCCCAAAAAGGCTTGCCATATCACCTCATCTGAAGCAGGCAGATGGTCCTCAAAGGCATTCCAGAGTTACATCGAACAAGCCACACAGACCTGAAAACAACCCATTAATATTCTTTCCATTAAGACTCTTCGCAACTAACAGCTACAACAACCTCACTGTCCTACCCCAGCTCCTCCACCCAACATGTCTGACTCGGCATACTTCAGCATACCAGAGTAGATACCTCACTTCGATCTGCAGGCCGTTTCCCGTTTGGGTCAAAGAAAATCTACCATAAGCTCACCCTTCCTCCACTCAGCATGCCGGATCTTGGCCTGCCTTTCAGTGTATGAACCCCAACTCTTCAGTTTGGGTGAAGACCAAAGCATTGATCAAACTTACTATTTTAACTCCAGCCCCTTCACCCAGTGTGTCTGGCTCCAGCCTGCATATCAGCGTATCTGAGGAGACCTCTCTGGTTTATTGGATGTCAGGCCATCTCCAGTTTGGGTGAAGACCAAAGCAGTGGACAAACTAACTCTTTCAACTTCAGCCCCTTCACCCAGCGTGTCTGGCTCTGGCCTGCATATCAGCGTACCTGAGTAGACCTCTCAGTTTGATTGCAGACCGTTTTCAGTTTGGGTCAAAGAAATCAACCACAAGGTTCCTAGGGGGTGCGACAGAAAATTATTGAGAAACACTGTCTTAAAATATTCTGGGTCTGAGACATGTAGGTACATTTCCAATGTCTAGTGAAGCACTGTCTCCTGTTTTGGTGTCCTTTAAAATTATAATAGCATTAACTGCAATATATGTTTGTGGATTTACTGAACACACAGTGTCGTCTCACAGCAAGAAGGTCACTGGTTCTAGGCTCGGCTGGGGCAAGTGGCATTTCTGTGTGGAGTTTGTATGTTCTCCCCGTGATCACGTGGGTTTTCTCCGGGTGCTCCGGTTTCCCCACAAGTCCAAAGACATGCGGTATAAGTGAATTGAGTAAGAACGATTGTCCATAGTGTTAAAGTGTGAATGAGTGTGTGAATGTTTCCCAGCGATGGGTTGCGACTGGAAGGGCATCCAACATAAAACATATGCCAGAGAGTTGGCGGTTAATTCCGCTGTGGTGACCCCGAAAGGGAAGAAAGCCGACATGAAGATGAACGAACGAATGAATGATTTACTGAACAATTCATTCATTTATAAATCTATTTTCCTAAAGCTGTTTAAAGATCTGTAACCCACAGCAGATTGCCCCTGCACATACATTTGTAAAATCAACGGCCAGTTATTCTACACATAAAAATGCAAAATTTTACAAACATTCTTTCATGACTGAAAACTTGAGCTTTACCTTAAAAATTCAGCACGTAAGCAGGTAAAATTAAAACTTTAGTCTAAAAAGAGGTGGCGATGGCAAATCTAAAAATAAAACGGTATAGGCTCATAATATATTTTCCAACAATATAAACCGTAATTTATTTACAGAATGCAAATAGTTTTAGAATGTGTTGAAATTAGTTGTATGTAAATCACCGTGAAGCTGTTAGAATAGAGTATCATTGGTTTTTGTAAACCACAGACACAGCATCGGTCTGAACTGATCCTTTGGGGTCCTTGTAGTTGCTGGGAACACAGAGGGAGAAGAGAAAAAAGGAGAGATTAAAACTAGGAAGAGTTGCTTTCTCAATGTATCTTCTAAATGCAAAAGCACACACTGTAAAGGTGTTGGACCAAGATATATTAATCAACAGAAAATTATTTATAAAATAACCAAAACAGAAACAACAACTAACACCAGGAGAATGTTTGTGTTCGCTTTATCTCCTTAGGGAAACAGGAGGTATAACATTTAATTTAAAAAATAGATCTTCAAAAATAGAGAATTATCTTTGGTTTGCTTTCAACAAAGCAAGGGCTTTTGCGATTTTGTAACATAATCAAAGTCCGTTTAGACTGAGGAGACATAAAGTTGACATACGTCTCTCGATGAAGATAAACGATCGCTTGTGTTTGTATCTATTTTTTAACAATCGTGAGCACTTACTCTGTGTGTCGCCTTCACCCTCAATGTTGAAGATGCGCAGAAACAGTGCATCGTTTCCCTGCCGGCTTGTCTCTGGCTACTGACGTAGCTTCATGGGTGCGCTATTGCCTTAGCCCGTCCCTCTGTGGCAAAGCAGGGTCAAAACGGCAAACTCGTAAAAAGAAAAACTGCAAGCAAAAAACTGAATCGCAAACGCAAAAGTCGACTGACAGGCAGATCAAAATTTTTGTTGCAAATGTTGAGTGCTTGATTTTTACTTGCAGTTTTTAACTTCGATTTGCAAAGCTGATTTTAATCATTTAAAACTGCTTTTTTTGCATTTATGTTTCATTTGCATCTTCTCAAAACGTCTTTTTGTGTTTTCGTATATTATTTGCGGTCTCTCAAAACCTTTTGACCCCACTTCTATTCCATACGTGTGCTAATATTAGGAATTATACAACACCTGCCAGCTAGTCAGAATTAAGTATTCAGACAAATTAATAATAAACAAAGAACATAAAAGAAATACCTTTTTGTTATATCCCTGTTTCATTGTAGTTTTGAGTATTGTTTTTGAGCTTGTACACAATTTTATTATTGAACTTCCACAGGAAATGTTTCTAAATTGCTTTCAATGAAATGTTGGTCTAAAAGTCCCCAACAGGCTGCAGATGTAGGGATGTCTCCGTTTACACACAATGTAAAAGTTAAACATAACTGACTGACAAAACATTTCGAGAGTCGAGCACTTTATATGAAAAGTTTCCGTCAGGTTTTCCCCCTTTTTGTAGTGTAGAAACTGTTTTAGTGAAGATCTTTTAGATTTAACAGCTGCTTTCGATACTGTCAACCATCAGATTTTGTTGCATCTTCTAGAATCAGTAGGGCTAGCAGGTGTTGTGTTAACCTGGTTTAAATCATATTTGTCATATCGCTCTCAATTTCTTGGAATAAAAAATCATCAGTCCAAGTTATTGCTGGTCATCTTCAGTGTCCCTCAGTGATCATCAAAATGGAAATTTTGCTAGTTGGTTCCAAAACACTCTGTCAAAGGTCAATATAAACACTATTACAGTACACACATTACACCATCCAATCAGGTAAAGAGTCTCGGGGTCATCTTTTATTCCACTCTGTCGTTTGATTCTCTTATCAGCTCCATCACCCGCACAGTGTTCTTCTACATTAGAAACATTCACCGCCTTCGTCCGTCTTTCTCCCAGAAATCTGCTGCTGTTCTAGCTCACAGTCTCGTTCTGCAATGCACTACTGTTTAACCCAAACTCTCCATAAACATCAAAACGCTGCCACCAGTTTGATCAAACAAACACCGTTTGCTGAGCACATTACTCCAGTCTCCACTGGTTACCTATAAAAATATCAAGTTCATTTGAAAGTACTTTTACTAACATACAAATCTCTCCATAAACTAGCTCCATCTTATCTCACGGATCTCATTTCTACTCATAGTCTCACGGTCTCTTGTTGGACCCAATCCCTCAAGATCATGTATGCAAGTCCTGAATATCTGTCTATCAGTCTTGTCAGGAGACTTATTAGGAGATTATTTGATTGGCAAATATTAATGATTATTTGTGTTTGAGTATCTGGCATTCCCGATATTTCCAAACCGATCCCTTTTTTTCTCCCGATACAATTGCGATCATGTTTTTTAGATCAGATGCACTAAGTAAAGTACTAAGAAAAAAAAATTCAAGCTGTCACAAGTTTCTTATTTATTATCCATTTGTGAACAGACATAAATATATTTCTTTTTCAATGCCATATTAAATCAAAATAAAGCTTACAAAATATACAGTATAAATGACGCAACTAAAACTAATTAAATGCAAACTCAAAAATAGTGGATAAGAAACATTGCAACATAAATATTTTAAAAAAAAAACTGTGTAACTATGTTTAATAACATTTAAGTCACAAACACACACACACATACATTTTTTTCTTAGCTTTGGTGCAAAATTCTATATTGAAATGAACAGTGGCAGATAAATGCAACATTACCAAAGAATATACGAGTAGAGGTGGGCGATATGGGCCTTAAATAATATCACAATATTTTAGGGAAACATGACGATAGCAATATTAGCTGATATTTTGGATGACAATTTTACATAAAAATATTTCATCAATTTCAAGAACATACAATCTTATACAATAAGTGACATGAATTTATTGGTATAAAAGACACATTGCAACTTAATATACAGACCATACCATAATTAAAAAAAGATTCCCTTCAAATATTCAGTTTAAATCATCTTCACAAAGAAATTATATTTTTCTATCTGTGCAAGTAAAATTTTGTCAAATACAGCTAGCAATATCGCTAAAGCCATAAGTGTCAATGTTTGACAGTTTTATTTATGTAGTTCTCTGATAACATCCGCAATACAGTGCCCATAATGCTTAACGCCACAGTGCAAGTTCACATACTTGGTTCCTGTCCTTGTTTTAGCAAATCATAAATATACAAGCATGTGATCACAAACTAATAGTTGAATATAAACATTCCAATTGCCATGTGAAGATGACGAAACGTGATAGTCACGTCCAGTCTTTTAGTCGAACAGCTCTGATAACATTCATCTTCCTATCTGTAGTCATGCACACTTGTTTCTTTTCATTGAATGTGCATTATTTCCTTATGAGTGGTCTGCTGTAGCTGATCTTTTTGTACTCAAATCACTTCCACACTGCCAAATTCAATTCATTTTTTTAATATAACTCTTCATTCCTTGGAACATCCTAAAGCCATTTTGCTGTCCCTTCGCTGTTCAGCCATCTCTTCTCAGTTGCGTAAGCAAGCCGTGTGGCATAAAAAAAGCACATGATTTCATTACGTGCACCATGATAAGAACATTTTATACCATGTTAATAATTGTACCTTTATTATTGTTCCCCACTCATATGTACGTGTATATGTGTTATTGTTATAAACCTTCAATAGTTACTGTAGTGTTTTTTGGCTCAATTTTTTTTCCTGATTCTGATCAATTAAAAATCTTGGGATTGGATCCAATTGATCGGGGGTCTGCTTACATGTAAAAGGACAGATATTTCAATAACATTTACTTGAGCTAAAGTAAAATCACACATTTTTAGTACTTAAAAAGTACTAATTACCTTACAAACCTATTCAAGTAAATGTAACAAAGCACATTTTGTTACACTCTAAAAAATGGGTTACACTCCAATTTAAGTTATTTAGGTAACCCAGGGCTGGGTCAAATATGGACCAACCTAGCATTCGGTTATTTTAACCCAGCACTGGATTGAGTAATTTTTTGACCCAGCACTACGCTAAGGTGGTCCATATTTGATCCACTTTAACCAAGCACATTGGGTTACATTTTTGACCCAACATGCTGAGTTATTAGATTTTTTTACATTTGTGAATCAGAACTGTTCTATCCGTTAGAAAATAGTTTCAATAATAACAATAAGGATCATTTTCAAAATCATATTAACAATAATTAGAAAAAATTGTCAAAAGTGAAGATTTATTATAAACAAAATAGTATATACACAAAGAAATAATTTCATAAAGAAACAACAATACAACAATTATTAATTTTGATACAATGCAAGACACTTTCATTTTCAAGATAATTATTTAGGCAAGGCAAGGCAAGTTTATTTGTATAGCACATTTCGTACACAAGGTAATTCAAAGTGCTTTACATTGGAAATAAAGAGTAAAAAGAAAGTGCATACATTAAAATCAAGCATAAAAAAGTCATATAAAATCAAACTGATTTAAAACACTGAAATTTAAAACATCGATTAAAACAAAGATTAAGATTTGAAGTGCAGAGGTAAAATAGTTGTTCGGACGTTGGTGCTCAGTCGACAAAAGCGCAACTAAACAGGAGAGTCTTTAGCCTGGATTTAAACGTGACTAAAGTGTTTGCACCCTTGATCTCCTCTGGAAGTTGGTTCCATCTGTGGGCCGCATGGTAACTAAAGGAGTATTTTCCCTGTTTGGAATTTACCCGGGGGAGATCTAATTTATTAGATCTGTGGGATCTCAGCTCTCTGTTTGATGTGTATTCACTGATCATGTCTGTTAAGTATTTTGGTGCTAAGTTATGTTTGGACTTATATACGAGCAGCAGAACTTTAAAATCTATTCTGAAGGAGACCGGCAGCCAAAGTAGAGACTTAAGAACTGGAGAAATGTGTTCTGACTTTCTAGTTCTGGTTAGAATTCGAGCCGCTGCATTCTGAACGAGCTGGAGCTGTTTAATGGTCTTTTTGGGAAGACCAGTTAAGAGGCCATTACAGTAGTCCAGCCTGCTGGAGATGAAAGCATGAATCAGTTTCTCTAAATCTCGTCTGGAAACAAAACATCTGATTCTTGTGATGTTTCTAAGATGGTAATAAGCGGATTTTGTCATTGCTTTTACGTGGCTATTTAGACTAAGATCAGAGTCCAGAATCATTCCAAGATTCCTGACCTGATTTGTAGTTGTTAGGCCCTTTGCATTGAGATACGTGTTAACCTTAACAACCTCGCTTTTGCTTCCGAATGCAATGACTTCAGTTTTGTCCTTGTTTAATTGAAGAAAGTTGTTTTCCATCCAGTTTTTAATCTCATCAAGACATTGGCAGAGAGAGTTTATGGGGTTGTAGTCATTTGGGGAGATAGCTAGATAAATTTGTGTATCATCAGCATATTTATGGGATGATATCTGGTTCCTTCTCATAATTTGGCCCAGTGGAAGCATGTACAGGTTAAATAGTAAAGGAGCAAGGATTGAACCTTGAGGGACTCCACACGACACGGCAGTCCACTTCGACATGTAATCACCTATGTTTACAAAGAAGCCTCTTCCTTCTAAGTATGATCTGAACCATTTTATCACAGTTCCTGAAAGACCAACATAGTTTTCTAGTCTATCAAGAAGGATTTTGTGATCAACTGTGTCGAAGGCAGCGCTCAGATCAAGTAGAACCAGGACAGTCACTTTTCCTGAATCGGTGTTTAACCGGATGTCATTGACTATCTTCAGTAGAGCTGTCTCTGTGCTGTGATGAGCTCTGAAACCAGACTGATAACAATCCATGTATTCATTTTGGGTCAGGAATTCAATCAGTTGTTTTGCCACAATCTTTTCCATAATTTTACTAATAAAAGGGAGATTTGAGGTGGGCCTGTAGTTGCTCAGTACAGTATTATCTAAGTTTGTCTTTTTCAGTAGTGGCTTTACAACTGCGGTTTTAAGGGATTTGGGGAAAAAGCCGGAGCACAAGGAGGTGTTTATAATTTCTAAGAGGTCCTTTTCTAGACTCTTAAGAACCATTTTAAAAAAGACTGTTGGTATAGTGTCAAGACTGCATGTTGATGTTCTAAGGCTCTCAACCGTCTCTATTAAAGTTTTGCTATCAATTAGATTAAAGGTGCACATTGAGAGTGAAGGCTGAGGAGGTCTATCTCCAGCCCTGCAGGGTGAGGCACTAATGCCTTTTCTGATGTTAATGATTTTATTGATGAAAAATGAAGCAAACTGATTGCATTTTTCTTCAGACAGAAGCTCATTTGGAGTCTGGTTTGGTGGGTTGGTTAACCTCTCTACTGTTGCAAAGAGAGTTCGTGTATTGTTGAGGTTGTTATTAATTAAGTTTGAGAAATACTCTTGCCTAGCTGTGATTAATTCTGAATTAAAAGCACGAAGACTCTCTTTATAAAGGTCGTAGTGGGTGACAAGTTTGGATTTTCTCCACCTTCTTTCAGCCTTCCTGCAAAGTCTTTTCATACTTTGAACTTTTGTTGAATTTCTCCAGGGTGTTTTTTGTCTCCCAGGTTTCTTCCTGACAGTTATAGGTGCGATGTCATCTATAACGGACTTGATTTTTAAAGTAAATGCAACAAGAAGGAAGTCGGCTGTGCCAGCTGTGATGCTTGGTGTTTGAGATATGGCATGCATAAACATCTCGCTGGTGTCATCATTTATGTGTCTTTTTCTAACAGAAATTGATTTTGCAATTTTGACGTGGAAGATTGCTGCATCAACAAAAACACAGAAGTGATCAGACAGAGCAACATCTTGCACAACAGTGGATAAAATATTTAAGCCCTTACTAATTACTAAGTCCAGTGTGTGACCGTGACAATGTGTGACACCCTGAACGTGTTGAGTCACGTCGAACGTGTTTAAAATAGTGTTGAGTTCTTTGGCAGCATTATTATTGGGCTTGTCCATGAGAATATTAAAATCCCCAGTGATGATAAAAGAGTCAATCTCTGAAGAGATGGCAGAGAGCAGTTCAGTGAAATCATCGCTAAACCCTGTAGTGTATTTTGGAGGCCTGTATAAGGTGGTGAGAAGAACCCGTTTGGTGCTTTTTAAAGCTATACTCAAATATTCAAAAGATGTTTAATCCCCAAGATTGACCTGTTTGCATTCAAAGATGTTCTTGTACATACTTGCGATTCCGCCTCCTTTTTTATCAGAATGAGAGGCGTGTCTATATAAGAAGTTTTTTTGATGAAATAAATTTAATTTATTTCATCAAAAAAAAAAAATTGCGCACAAAATCCAATTTTATGCGATGCATTCTGCATTTATCCCATTATTGTCCCTATGGACAAGCGAGAGGAGTGTGTTATTTGAGCAAACTTAAAGTAATAGTGCGGGTATTTAATGTTAAACTCAAGCTGATAAAAACAACCCTAACTGACTTTATGACCAAATATGCTTTTAATAATATAGTTACCACCCACCTCTGCTCTGTAGAGTTTAAATGTATGTATGTGTTAACTAATTAGTATCCAATCCCATTTAACAATCTTCTTTATAAACCATTAATTAATCAGTAACTACACTCTACGCTACAAAAACAAATAGCTCAATTCCCAGCGCCCTTCATATTTCAAGCTAATATCAAGGCTGTATATATTTATATATAAGTATATCTCAATTTTTATATATCAAAATCAGTTTCCCTTTCATATTTTTGAACTCACTATGTGTCCAGTTTAAAAAGTAATATCTGTGTTGCAGCTTTTTGCTTGGATGTTCAAACACTGATGATAATGTGCAAACCCACTATGTGGTAGTGATGAAAGTCTTATACAACATTGAAAGCTCTTATCCCTCTCCTGAAGCTCACCTTCTTCCAATTTGTTTTATTTAGCATCTTCCCGTTGCACTTGTGTTTCACTTCATGATTACATTTTTTAAGCACTTATACATTTTTAAGAATTGCAAGCAACAAAGCTCAAACATCTGAGTAGATATTGTCTCGGATCAAGGTTTTTGCAGATGGGTCTTGTATTGTGAAAGGTTAATTTAATGTAGGATGTGCAATGCAATTATCCGAGTGATCTTTGTTGACCAGGGACAGTGGGCAGCAGGTGAGAAGAGAAGATCTCAATCCAACCTCTCAAATGGAGGTGGAGAGAGCAGCTGTGGTTGGCATAATGATTGACATGTGCCAGATTGCTGCTCCATCCCTCCATGTTGTGTTGTGACCTCTAATGTTTTCTGTGTGTGTGTTGTGCAGTGCTGCGGAGCCAGATCATATCAGTTTGCTCTTATTGGATTATCTCAGAGCCGCCCTTGAGGTAATGCTATCTCAGGAAGCTTTTATTGTTTTAAACCATACCACCTGCTTGAGGAGAGATATTTATGTCTGCTTATATGTGTCCTATGCTGGGCAATATTTGGGCGATGCTAACTTTTTGAGATATAGGCTCCTGAATTATTTGAGTTATTTTAAATAATTCACTCTTTGAATTAGTGTTAAATTATCAGTTTTTGTTATAACTATATTTTGTTGTTTTAAACAAGACTATAGGTATATAATACTTTTGTTGCATCTATGTGGGGCTAGGCATGACCAGTTGAGTCACAATTAGGATGCAACTGAAATGGAAATGAAACTCAACAAAGCAAATGGGGCTATCAACCGACTCTAAGATATTTGCATTGTAGGAGGAATGTGCAGTACACATACATTTCTCGACAAGAATACTGTAAGGCATGGGCTTAAATGTTAACAGAAATTACCAATAAGACAGGTGATAGCAATAACCAGAGGCTGGTATTAAGCAGGGTAGCAATTAGAAGAACACATTAAGAAACACTTAGGAATATTGCCATGTAGTATGACTTAAATATAAAAGTGCACTAGAACAAACCAGAGCGATAGATGTGCTTCCTTTAGGCAGTCACATAAGGGTCATGTTGGTCCTGGAGCCATGCAAAGTTCCAAACAAGCCTTAATACCATTGCTCTATGAGTCTAATAATTTCTTTTTTCTTTTTTTTTTTACACTGTAATTGTGTTTTTCTACTTTAAAAAAGTAAACTTAAAATGAACAGGCATGGGTGTATTTGTTGACTGAAAAAAAATGTGAATAATTATTATCTCGTTATTCATGCTTTAATCCAGTGCTATATATTTATGAATTGAAATGCGTATAACCTATTTATGGACCTAAATAAATAATATGCATTGTGTCTTCTAAAGATATATATTTCAAAACGGGTTTGTAAATTGTATAAATGCTTGATAACAAAATAAAATGTTAAACCCTGATATTTTCATGTTCTTGCAGGACATATTAATTTTTAAAGTAAATATTATAATATAATCAAAACCTGCATTATTAAAAGCCATATTATTGTCATATTTATGCCTCTATAATTTCTTAGCTTCATTCAGTTCATAAAAAAAATGTTTAAAATAATGAAAATTGTTTATAACCTTAAAAAAGCAGATTTTTAAAAAAAGATATAGGTTTTGTGGTCATCCCATTATCTTATCCGGTTTGCTTGGAGCAACTAGGAACTGAGCTGCCTATGCACTCTGTCACCCTAATTTGGGTTAAAGATGTTTCTGTTTATTATGTACATTTGTATTAACTATGTGTTATCTCAGAAAATGTAAGGGCTTTCCTGTTTTTTTTTCTTCTTGTTGGTGATCTTAAAATTTTGGATGAATCATTACACTAATATAAACATCGACTGTGCAGAGAAACGTTTGCCGAACTATTGAAGGAGGCTACCTGCTCTCTATCTATATTCTCCAGTTGCTGATTTATCCGCTGAGCACAACTATATTTGGTTAGTGAACTAGTTGAATGGCAAAGGCATCTGTTCCACCGTCTGCCATCATCCATGTGTTGTTTGAAAGCAGCATAAGGACCGGACACACTGTCCACAAACCTGACCCAGACATGCTAAAGGTCACTGATGCAAGGCTATATAGGACATGCCAAGACACAATGATGAGCCAGACAAGGTAACAGCATCTTATTTTACAATTCTGATGGAAATAGCAAAACATTGCCTCAGTGGTTATCACATTAAATATATATATAAATATATATTCCCAAACCATCCATCATTCTCATTTATGGCCACCAATCTACAATGAACTATTTTCTGTTTTTAATACACTGTAGAGATCTTAGAGAAAATAAGAATTTGATGAACTAAGCTTCTCATTGGCTCAGTAGGGCATTATGCTTGCAATGCCAAGGTGATGGGATCATAATGGCAGAAAATCAAGTGATAAAACTGATTATTTACATTACAGTACATTTATGCATTTGGAAGATACTTTTGTACAAAATGACTTAATAATTCTTCATGTTGGACACGAGATATCTATTTTAACAAATAATGTAAAAAAAAAAATTCAATATCAAAACGTTTTTTTTACTGCTTGTACTTTGTGAGGAATGATTTTATTGGCATATTAAACAGAGTTTAAACGAATAACAATGGATTTAAATTCTAAAACAGACCTAAAAAGATTGTTTTGTAAGATTAGCTTTGAATCCTTCTCTTTAGTTGCAAGAACATTGTGTAACCTTGGATTTGTGATGCTCGACTGTTGAGATGCTCTAATTGAGATGCTGGGCACATCTCAGTTCTTTTAATTGGCAGGTTTTTTACATCAAGAGGTTGTGATGTGGGGAATAATGAATTCCTGATAGACTGAGAGATCAATAATAACCCTAGTCATTAATACAATAATTATACATGGTGTTACTAAGTAAGCAGGGGCTTCATAAGCACAGAGATACAAATTATTGCAACCGAGAACATGGAGAATTGATAAATTAAAATTTTGTTATATAACATTCTAAACTGAGATCAATTATTAGATTGCTACTACTTGTTTTTCATAAAATTGAACTATGATGTATTTGCCAAAACATAATGGCAGCCTATTAGCCCCAAGCTGGCCTTGACCTGGCAACCTTCAAACTAAAAGAAAGGAGAGCCATACAATACTATTTTAATTTAAAAAAACACACTCACACACACATACAACATATAACCCAAAAATAGTTAGTGCTTTTTGCCCTCTTAGTTGTCATATTTATAGAGTTCTACAGCAATGCTTTGCTTTGGTATTTGTGTTCATATTTGTTCCAATCTTTCTTCAAAATGAAAAACAATACATTTATTTTGATAACTTATTTATACTTATTAAAGTTCAATGACAATGCCTGTACTTGTATGCAAGGATTTTAATGACATATAGAAATAGAGTTATCCTTCTTTTAAAATGTGGATTTTAATCAAAAGATTGTTTTGCAAGATTAGCGTTAAATCCTTTTCTGTAATTGCAAAAAAATTGTACAGCCTTGGATACTAGATACCTAACTGACTAATGTCAATGCTTTGTGTTAACATGATAAGTGTACAGTACATAAATGTTTAAACAATTGTGTCATTTTTTATTGCCAATTTTTTTTATCTGTCAATGACATTTTTGTCATGGTGTCCTATAGAGCTGTTTTTCCTCAGAACTGTCCTTAACAGGGCAATAAGTTACAGAATAACCTAACTTAATGGAAATTAAAAAACAAAGATACATTTTGGTAAATTTATTATTTTAAGTTGTTTTTATATCTAGAAAGTTGTCTAAGAAAAAAGATTGCACAATGCAGCATTGAGAGATGCAGATATTGTCTGAAGAAAACGAATAACACTAATCGATACTATGGAAAATTGATTAGGGCTTATCAAATGTAACATATTTTTTAGTTTAAATTTTTTTATTTTGTTTATAGCATATGTTAAAACTTATTTTTTTTTATTTATGTGTTTATTGTGTTACCAAGCACCTCATGAAGATGTTGGTCATTATTGAATTTTAATTCACTTTTCTGTTTATTTAACAAAATTGTTTTGTTTAAAAAAAAAAAACCTTTGAGTGTTTTTTTCTTCCATGCAGTTACAGTTTATTCTATTTTGTGTCAATGTGAATGACTGATGGAGACAGCCAGTGAAGAATATTATGTTTAACCAGAACCTTTATTTGTTTGTGAATAGAAAAATACTTGTGACAGCAGTATTCTTAATAGAGGATTTTGTTGAGCAAGGTTTCAAAGCATGATGAACTATTCCATGGGTATTATATATGTTTAACATTGTACTTTCAATGTTGTAAGCACTGAAGACAGGGATACTGCAAATAAACTATATGCAGTATAAACTATATAACAGTATAATGGTTTCTAAGAATTTTGGAGAACAATATGTGTTGAAGGATACTTTCTGAGTTATTTTTCCCTTGTTGGTAAAGGGTTTTATTATAGGATTGTAGGATTTTCAATTCAGAAAAATTTCAGTGTCACAGAATGGTGATGTACTCTACAAGTTTTCATTCTGGTTTAATTTCACCCATGTCAAAGCTGCTTTGAAAGATTTTTGAGATTTTGTAACTGAATGAGGATTTTTTGTTTGTGAAAAATTATATCTTCACAAATAAATTAGTAAAAACAATATTAATCATCATAATAGCACCATCTATTCATTGAATTAGATGCAAAACCATTATTACAAAAAATAATGTGATGCTGATTTTTTTTAAACTGATTTTTATATTTATCACATTTCTTTTGAAATTTACGTGTAGTTCCATGAAGGCATTTCGGGAGGAGCAATCGTATAAATTATTTCAAAGTATTTTCAATTCTGCTCCCTAAGACATAAATAGTTAACAAATCCCTTCCATTTCGACTAATTAAAAAGCAAACTATCATTGAACGCATTCGTCTGCTATAAACTCCTTCATCCCCACTTTCAGTTGCAGATAAGCCCGTTTTGCCAACGACTCTCCACAGAACAAGACCCAAGACACAGTCTTCACCAGCTGCAAGGCCTCAGTCTCAGTTTTCCCTTCCGTCCGAGAGAAGGCAAGGCAAGGCAAGTTTATTTGTATAGCACATTTCGTACACAGGGTAATTCAAAGTGCTTTACATTGGAAATAAAGAGTAAAAAGAAAGTGCATACATTAAAATCAAGCATAAAAAAGTCATATAAATCAAACAGATTTAAAACACAGAAATTTAAAACATCGATTAAAACAAAGATTAAAATTTGAAGTACAGAGGTAAAATAGTTGTTCGGACGTTGGTGCTCAGTCGACAAAAGCGCAACTAAACAGGAGAGTCTTTAGCCTGGATTTAAACGTGACTAAAGTGTTGGCACCCTTGATCTCCTCTGGAAGTTGGTTCCATCTGTGGGCCGCATGGTAACTAAAGGAGGATTTACCCTGTTTGGAATTTACCCAGGGTAGATCTAATTTATTTGATCTGTGGGATCTCAGCTCTCTGTTTGGTGTGTATTCACTGATCATCTCTGTTAGGTATTTAGGTGCTAAGTTATGTTTGGAGTTATATACGAGCAGCAAAACTTTAAAATCTATTCTAAAGGAGAGAAGGGACATTGTTTGAAAGCATTACATAAGATGTTGTAGCTTATTTACAGTTAGAGGTTTAAAGTTTGGAGCCGAGCCACGCCATCAAGTCACTATCTCTGGGCTGTTAGCGGGAGTTTCAGAGTGATTTAGCAAGGTTTCGGTCTAGTGTGGGTGAGGAGAAGCCAGTAGTTATCGCTCTGCTGCTATAGCCTACCCATAGTCAGAGGTGTATAAATGTAGGGTTGTGTTGCTGTCGCGTAAGCATTCATCCTCCTTGCGTGAAGACTACTTGTGTAAAGACAATCAACTTAACCTGCGCAACTCCACCGAGCAACGCCACAGAGTCGACACCCAGTAAGCTATATTCTTGTATACATTTCTCTTTTATTCTTCTCCTTTGTCCTTTGTTTTCCCTGCTACTTTTGTCACATATCTGCCTTCAGTACATCCCTGTAAACCTCTCAGCTGCACGTCGATCCACCCATCCCCGTAGAATGCACTACAACCCTTCAAACCTACACTCACTTCCTTTCGCATCACCAGAACCAGGATCCCTCTCTGTGGGACTTTGAACTGTCAGTCTGCTGTCAACAACGGAGATTCTTACCCCCTTTGCTCTCCAGTCTTCATTGGACTGACTGAGACATGGATCTATCCAGGGGACACCACAATGCCTGCAGCCCTAACCCATAACTTTCTCCTCTCCCACACTTCCCGTGAGGTAGGGGTGCAGGACTTCTTGTCTCTCAGACCTTCAGATTCTCTGCCTTCACACCTTTTGGTAAGAAATGCTTATTATATATATCATGCTGTCACTATCACTTTCCCTTTTGTAATGCACATACTCACTATATACCGGCCACCTGGAGAACAGCTCTCCACATTTCTGAAGGAGCTTGATGGTCTGCTCTCCTCTTTTCCTGAGAAAGATGTCAACCCACTTATTGGGTTTGAAGATTTCAATAAACACTTTTATAAACCATACGCTACTGACTTCCTCCTTTGACATGACTCATGTCCCCACCACAGCCACACACAAATCAGGAAATCAGCTAGATCTCACTTACACACGGAGCTGCTCTCCTCATCATCTCACAGTTACTTCTCTCCACACATTTGATCACTTCTTCATCACATTCAATCTGCCTATTGCCTATATAATCACTCCTCTCCCCACCCTAACCTCCTCCAGTGACCTCTCTCACTGCAGATGACTTCGCTGATCACTTCACAGACAAAACCCTCACCATCAACAGACAATTTGCACCACCCTGCACCCAAATTCAATCACAATCTTTGAAAACTTGCATGTCCTCATTTACTCCACTCACAGCAGGTCAGGTGTCCAAACTCCTTCACTCAGCACATCCAACCACCTGCCCCTTGATCCCATCCCCTCTCACCTTCTACAAACCATCTCACCTACTGTCACACCTGTCCTCACTCACATTATCAACTCAATCACTACCGGAATTTTCCCTAACACCTTCAAGGTGGCCAGAGTCAACCCTGCTTCTCAAGAATCCTAACCTCAACACATCACTGGTGGACAATTGCAGACCTGTCTGTCTGCAGCCCTACACTGCCAAACTCATCGAGCAGACTGTCTTCAATCAATTCTTGTCCTTCCTGTTTCAGAACAACAAGCTTGATGACAACCAATCGGGCTTCAAGAGTGGACACTCAACAGAGACGGCTTTTTTTGTCTGTGATGGAACCGCTGCAAGATGCCAGGGCTAACTACAGATCATCTGTCCTCGTTCTACTAGACCACTCTGCTGCGTTTGACACATCAGACAACCATCGGTCAACCATCAGATCCGTCTTTCCACTTGCTCTGCAATGGGCATCACTGGCACTGTACTCAACTGGTTTGAGTCCTATCACACTGGTAGATCTTTCAGTGAGGTCGCCAACACTCAAAGACTACTCACTGGAGTTCCCAGAGTTCAGTCCTTGGTCCCCTTGTCTTCTCCATCTACACCACCTCCCTGCGCCCTATCATCCACAGACACAGATTGCGTAACTCTATCTGTCGTCTCTCCCCCACCCCACCTGACCAATAAGTCATCTAAGATACATCTCTACTAGGATGAAGAACCATCACCTACTGCTCAGCATGGCCAAGAGAGAACTTCTGGTAATCCCGGCCAATCCCTCTATGTATCACGACCTCACCATCTCCTTCAGTCAGGAATCTCGGAGTGATTTTATTTGAACGGCTGTCCTTCAAAGACCGCATCACTAAGACAACTTGAGCGTGTAGATTTGCACTGCAAAACATTCGAAAGATCAGGTCCTTCTTAACTGAGCACGCAATTCAACTCCTGGTTCAGCCTCTGGCCTTCTCATGTTTGGACTACTGCAACGCTCTCCTATCAGGACCTCCAGAAAACACGCTCAAACCTCTGCAGATGATCCAAAACTCTGCAGCTCGTCTTATCTTCAAAGGGAGCGTATGTTTCTCCCCTCTTCATCACTCTTCAATGGCACCCCAATGCAGCTTGAGTTAAATTCAAATTACTGATGTTGGCATACAAAACTATCTCCAAATCAGCCCCTGTTTACCTCCACAAGGTCATACACTCCTACATGCCCTCCAGAACTCGTGTTTCCATCCCACAAAAGTAGAACCTTCTCTCTCACGATCTCTGGCTGGTTGAACAAACTTCCTAATCCAGTCAGGAAAGCACCAAAACTAACAGCTTTCAAAAATCAACTAAAAACTCTTTTCTTCAGGGACAAAAGCATCTGCCAAATGCATAAATGTTAATATAAGGCTACCTTAACTTATCCAATTTTCCAATAAAATATTATGCAGTGCCCCCCCCCTCCCACCCACCTTGTCAAACTCCCAAACAACCATGTTTTCAAAGGTATTCAGAAATCCTGACCTCCCCACCCAGACCCCAAACTCCAAATCGCCATAGACATACTTCACAAAGGCCTCCTATCCCTCCATTCAGAATATCAGCCTCCAGCAACTGCCCACACTCAAGTTCTTCCTTGCTTTTTTGCGTTCTTGAGATGCACCGAATTCACAGTGTTAGCCGTTTTTTGACCCAAAACTCCACCCTACCACTAAAGATGTTCTCATTCTTGACAAGGACACCTGTCTCTCTGTATCAAACACAGCAAACCAGACAAAACAAAAAGAGGCCATTTCATATATTTAGTCAACCCTTTCAGTCAGTCTTGCAGTACTCTATCTGGAGGTCTCTCCAAACTCGTAACAGAACCGCTGTTCCACGATGAAACTCATAAACCAGAGAGTTGCTATTAGTTTCAAAACACCTCACATCAACTAAAACATCCTCATCAGCCAAAAGCTTTTCAACAAAACCCACCCCCTCATCCCCCATCTGTCTCTTTGCCCACCCACCATTACTGACCAGACCAAACATCGAGATCCCTTCACCCAGCGTGTCTTGCCAGGCTTGTAATCAGCATGTGTGGGGGCAACATACATCTTGATTAGCAAGCCGTTTCAGTTTGGGTCAGAGAACACAATAGTCTCTCTTTTTCTTATAATTTGGGTCACACTTATATCTCTTTTTTTAGCCCAGCATGTCTGTCCAGTAGGGCATCCCTGCCATCTAAAATCATTTAATAAACATTTAATAAAATCAAGCATTAAACAAGTGAAATGAAAGGATATTGATTAAAAACTAAAAATTAAGACAGATTAAGATAGTGAAGAGCAGAAATAAATGAACTGTTCGGACATTGGTGCTCAGTTGACAAAAGCGCAACTAAACAGGTGTGTCTTTAGTCTGGTTTTAAATTTGACTAAAGTGTTAGCACCCTTGATTTACTCTGGAAGCTGGTACCATCTGTGGGTCACATGGTAACTAAAGGAGTATTTACCCTGTGTGGAATTAATAGAACTCTCCTAACAAAGGCAAAGCCTCCACATGCCAGTGCATCCTCCAGATCATAAGCTTTGGAGGTTCTAAACAACTGGCGACTGTTTTCATGCTGTTTCAAGTGGCTTTCAGGCCTGGCCGGGTCTCTGCCCTGTGGCCCTTTCATGGACAGCCCAATACGCTTATCCCATTATTGCCAGACTTGCTTCTTTGTAAGCAAACTCATGTAGTGCAGTTCCATTTCAGGAGGAGCAATCATATGAAAGATCTGACTTACAGCCGGTAATGCGATCCATGCTCCTACTTTGGCTGTACAGAGACCGGACCGCCCTTAGCAAACAATTTTAAAAAGTTAAATACCTGACCTCTCTCTCCAATTAGTCAAACTGACTTTTAAATAGTGTAGGTCTGAGTAAATAAAAAGCAATATGATGTCTTGTAAGCAAGATGGCCATGAGGTTATTGACATGCAGAACAAGTTTGTCAGAAAACAAAAGCACTTCCTCTAACAATGCAAAAAAAGTGCATCTCATTCACAGAATAATTGCTTCTATTATATGCTGTGTCATTTCCTCTTCGGATGGATCCAATACTTTTTTTGTGATAAATTATTTGCTACTGACATTGACTTTCACTTTCCAGAGAAAAGGGAAAATAAATTAATACATTTGAGTGTGAGAATTATTTAAACTCTTGCTTGGTTTGATACGTTTATCCTAATTGTTCAGGGTTTGAACAATTTAATTTGCTCTCACATCTTTAGCCATCAAGAGGTATGCCAGTTAATATTTATACCAACTGGTGAGCAAATCCCAGTTTTACAGCATTACAAGTCAATAACAAAAAATGACCTCTCACAGAAAGCATTTGTCAGTGATTGTACTTAAGATAAATTGTCTCTGGTTGTGCTATAACTATTTGCTGGATGATCACTTTCATGGGGAGCCTTCCTCTTGGCCAGTCAATTATGTATTGATGTACTCTTCTGTAGTTCAAGCACCATTTGGCACCATAGAGTATAACAACAAAAAAGAGCAGACTCCTGCAGACCTCTAAGCCTTTCTGAGAAAAACTCTCAAATGATTGAACTAGCTTTCTTTAGGAAGGTTCTTTAAATCAGTTGTGAGACCTTTTCCTTTGACTTTTCCTAAGACAGGTGCTTGACCTGGACTCAAAGGACATGGAGGCTAAAACTGCTGCTGGCTCACTAGAAGATGACTTGGGGAAGCATGACAAACCGATTTTGGAGTTGTCTGGTAACACAAGATTAATCTCTGTAATTATCTGCCAAGGAGAAATTTGCTCACTGCATGCAGAGAGCATTTGGACAAGGTTCATAATGGTCCTATAACATTAGCCAAGACACTGATTTCACAGAGATTTTGGCAAAAACCTCAGTATCATGACACAGCCATTATCATTTTAAACATGTGATTTATATCTTGATTTTTTTTAAGTTTCAATTAACACACTTATTTCTTTTACCTTTCTACAAAAATAAGAAAATGTCTTGACAGCTTTTATTTCTGCTTAAAATAAGATCTTTAAAACATCAAAACAAACAGAGGCCACAGCATGTTCTAGAAATATAAGTAGTCCAAATATAATGGCTAACAATGAAGAACACAAGTTATATTTACATTTATGCATTTGGCAAAATCCTTTTGTCCAAAGCAACTTACTGAAGGGGAGAGACAATATGCAATTTGTTACACCGTCAAAGTCTATCTCAGCTTGCTCATAATATAAATTGTATCAACTGATCAATAAACCATAGCAGGGAGAAAATAAAGGAAGGAAATAAAGACAGAGGAGGAAAAAAGAAGGCTTTGTATATATATATATATATATATATATATATATATATATATATATATATATATATATATAAATAATTTTCAGTTACTTTTTGAAAGCTGTTTGTGTCGTTGCTTTCCTGACTGGATCAGAGAGTTTGTTCTACCAGCCAGGGACAGTGAGAAAGAAAGTTGAGGTGAGAAAGGTGAGAAAGAAGAACAGTGAGATAGTTTAGTATGCCAGTATCAGCGATTTGAATTTAACAAGAACTGTAATGAAGGTTGAAGAGGGGAGTATTTGGTTCCTTGAAGATAAGACGAGCTGCAGAGTTCTGTATCATCTGTACATGTTTGAGCGTGTTTGCTGGAAGTCATGTTAGAAGAGCATTGCAAAGTGTCTTTAATGTATTAATAATCAAAGTTTCAGCGCATTCTAACATTTAATGTCTATGTGCATTAGGGTTAGGCAGATGCGGCAGAATGCAGACGTGGCCCATGACATCACACATTTTTGTTTGATTACTCAGTTACTCGATTAAATTTTCTGTAGAATACCCGATTACTAAAATATTGGATAGCCACAGCGCTAATTGCTTGGGCTTAATTTTCAGAAAAATTCAGTGCTTGAAGTGGCTGTCACTGCTAAACTGCTCATTAAAACAAAAAATAAAAGCTCCTATTGAGCAACTGCTGAATCTGCCATTATTAGATTTTCTATGAGACAGTTGATATCAACTACCACGCAGTCTTTTTTTCTTCAGCTATTTTACTCATTCAGTTAAAGCTGAAAAGGATCGATAGAAGGCCATTGTGAGTTCAGACAGTTTTTATAGTTCAGGTGAGGCTCTGAAACGGTATTATTTTCTTTGATAGCAGTTCTTCTGCAGTTTTCTTTGGTTAGTAAAGTGCTAACAGGGGATTTCATCAAGAAAGCAGCTTGTTATAAGTGGCCTTTATTAAAAAAATTACCCCAGGTTACCTACTCTGCAGACAATAGAAGTCCTCCAGCATAGAAGAAGGGCACTCGTTCGCAGGATCGGTTCAATTGAAGCAGGACTAGGAGCAAGTAAAACTTCCCAGCAGACCAGCAGCACTAGCTAACGACACCTTCTGAAAGACTGGCTCTACTGGCTCTAGCGTGTGTGTGTGTTTGTGTGTGTGCATGCGTGTGTTGTTGAACACTCTTCCCCATCGGTTATTCAGCCCTAAGCCCCTCACAACTATTATTACAGATTCTCTTTTATTCAATAAAATACTGCTCTACTTTCACTTTTGAGTCAAATTCCCTAAGGTTTTGAAACCACATCCTGCCCAAACTTGACATTGGCATAGAAAACACACAGAAAATTCTGTTTCCACTCCAATCTTTTTATATTAATTTCTTAAATTAAAAGCATTTTAGCAGAAGCCAACAAGGTTAATAACCTTAGAATCAAACACGCATTGAATCAAAAACAATCTACAAGTATTTATATATAGCATATGCAAATTAATCTCCCAAACAAACATAAATTCATAAACAAACCAATTATTTACCAAGTAAACCAAATCCATTTTTAATACAGAGGTCAAATAAAGCGCAAACATAATTTCAACATGCCAATGGCATGTCTGATGTAAACTTTGCAATGGGATTTGTTGAAGCAAACACATAGCTTGTAACAAAGACTTCCACACCTGCCCTCCATCTCATTTCAAACACTTATACTGCAGTCTTAAAGTAACAAATAATTCTCAAAAGAAAATGTACGTACTTTTTTTGTGTAAGACGAGTGTGCACAATCTGAGATGCACTGAAACGTAATGTAACAGAAGTAGTTGTGACTGTTATTACGTTTATAAGAACTTAACTCCCATTCCTTCATTAAAAATGTTACAACAATAAATATAACATACATAACCCTCTATATTTCTGTATTGTATTTCTGTGCTTCTTTGTTAGAAATAAATTAGTCGTATTACAGAGAGGGCCCTCTTGTTTGGGTCCAAGAGAAACCCCCTTCAGCATTCTTCTAATGTTAGAGTGCGCTCACTAGCTTCAAACTCAAAAAGCACATCAGGGTTGATCATTCACAGTTTTAAAAATAATTATAGTTTATTTATGACTTCTAAATCTACTGTGAAGTCTAACTCGACCACATTCAATCACGCTAGCCCCAGTCCTTTGCCGATACTTCTCCACAGATCTTATTTTTCACAAATATTCTTCCTGTCTCGACTCTAATGTCCTATCTAATGAACGCATTAAAAAGTTCCATAATTTTAACTGTCTAATGTAAAAAAATACTGTTTGATATTAGTTTTCTTCAAATCAGTTTTCAAATATTTCACGCAATAATTATTTTCTTATTATTTATTTGTCACAATATTTCAAGTTTCAAATAGTTTCACTGCCATTGCTTTGGGTGATTTACAGTAAAGAAAAAAAATCTAGCTATATTTCTAAAATTTCATTTATACCCAAACTATTCATGTATGTTAGGTGCAGACCCTGAAATTGTTCCTCAAAAAACAAAACTATACAAATATGCAGCTGTGGTAGTGCTAAAATTAATGATAAAATACCTGTGGATAAAATATGTTGTTGAATAAAATATTAATTTAGAAGCAAAATCTGGGAAAACAGGTGTGGGAAAATGGCCGTATACTGTGAAGGGTTAATGTTTGAATTTAAAATAGTAAATGGTGGTATGCAGACTGATTTACTGCACAGGTCTGTGGTGTAATCATTGCTAATATTGATAACAGGGCCAATGTTGAAAAGCTGTATCCATCTATGCTTCAGTATATCAACAATTGCAAAAAAGAAAAATAGGAGGCAGCAGCCACTACACTTTTTTTACAATTTAGGTAGGTTTGCAGATTAATTTCCTCTAAGAAGTGCAAGAGTAAATTCAAACCATATTAAGTTTGGGACCATTACTTTTTCCCACATGTTTTTGTTTCCTAAAAATGATATTCTTTGAGTAGGAAATGAGCTTGTTACAGTGGGTTCCAGAAGTTAATCTGAAGCTCTGAAAGCTTGGATAGTTCTGCCAGAGCTGTAATGCAAGTGTCAGAAAATGTGATGATGCACTTGCTGCTGTTTTGCCTCTCAGAGGAGGGTTTTGTTTCCAGCCAATTTAATTTGGGGCCAAACGTGTGGAAAAAGCTATCGAATAATGAAAGAAAGTGATAAAAGATGACAGCTCATTATTGGAATGTCAAACTTTTAATCAGTGTGTGGTTGTAGTGTGACATTCTGAGAAAGAAGCATCTTTATAAATGAGCAGGATGTTGTGTAGGTTTGTGTCTGGGTCTTGTTGAAAAAAAAAAATGTTAAGAGTGCTGAGAAATCTCTCCACTATTGTTGAAATTAATGCGTTTTAGAGTTATAATTGTTCTTGGGTCAGCCATACACACTTTAGTACACAAATATTTAAAAGGATATTTGGTTTCCTTTGAAAAGGTGTGAACAATTAGACCGTTTTCCAAAACATGAGAAAAGGAAGAAAGTTGTTCATTTTCTTGTGAAGTTAACTTTTTAGTAATGTATTGGAGAAAAAAAGGTCAGAAAATACATATCTATGAAATTATAATGTTTGTACTTTCAGAAAGCCAAGAGAATAAACAAAGCATTAATCTGCATGCATTAATACCTAATGATCTGTTTGCTCGCAACCTGTAGCAGACTTGATAGGTGTTGGTTAAAATATTGATGATGATATAAAGCTTGGTACTAAAGGTTACTTCTTGATCTTGTCACATATTTGCACATGATGCATATTTATGAAGGTCCTTGGATGGTTTTCAGTTTGTTAGTCACAGCTTGCAAGAGGAAAATGTCTCATTATTGAAGCACATTTGTTTAGAGCAGTGGTTCTCAATTATTTTCTGTCATGTCCCCCTAGGAAGAAGACCCCCCTCACTCAATGAGAGTGCCACTGCCCCCTAATGTAATGGAGTGGCATTGCACTTTAAACATAAACAGTAAAAAAAGCATGTTCCCCGAGGTCAAACGCGCCACCCTTGACAGAGCTTTGCGCCCCACTATTTGAGAAGCACTGGTTTAGGGGAACCTAAACTGTAGTCAGTGTTCAAGTTTGGGATCTTCAATGACACGTATTTGTGAGATCTCAATTTTTTGTTAATGGTGTATAGTTTTGATAGTTATCATTTAACCTGATGTTTTGAAAATGTGTATTTAAACTGTTATAAGTCCATTAGCTCAATGGAATGATTGAATTGACATTTAAAAGTCTTTCAAAACTAAAAATGTTAATTAATTCCACTTATTCTTCACAAAAGATAAAAGTATAGCTTTCAGGTGATGTTTAAAAAGGCTTCTATTAAGAAAAGTTACATTTTCAAAATTATTTGAACATAAAAATCTGATAAAAAAACAACAGTAAAAATAAAATTGGCAGAAAAAAATTCAGATGTTTTCATGTTATTGGGGTTGGTAGTTTGTTGACAAATGCTCAAAAATGTTGATTGACATGTGCATAGTCATGATATAGTCTTATTTTTATCTGTTTTTCCTGACTTCTTTTTATTGAATAGCTGGAACAGGTTTTAAAGGATGGATCTTGTAAAATAATCTGTATTTCTCATCCACTTCAAAAAGTAGTTTTTACACGTCCCATCCTGAAAAATGCTTCATTTAAGTCTAGTACCTCATGTTGAATAATGATTCTGACAAGTTATTTTATTTCTATAAATATATATTATAATTAGAGATCTCTAAGTCACTTTCTTAGTAGTTTTGAGTTACATACATCTCTAATTGTATCAATCTAACAATATAGTTTTTGCTCATCTTTTGTGCATGCCTCTAATAGGACCTATTTATACAAGTAATTACAAAATATATTTGTTTACTGAAATGTCAGAAGAGCCATAAGGTTAAAACCACATTAACATTATGTCAAAAGCTATAATAGGTGTCCACTTTGCTGAAATGAATGGATGAAGGAATGAGCACATTAATTTTGCTGTGAAATGATTGGTTGGGCATTTATTTTATTTTTGAATTTAAGCAGACCAAGACACAACCCTCTAATTTTAAGTGAAAACCCCCATTTTCCAACCAGTGATTTTTTTCTTTTCTGCAACATTTTACTAGAACTGGCTCAAATTCCAATGTGAAAATAAATGAATTCCTCTGAGAAAGAGCGTCAAGCGTGCTTTTGGCATCCAAGAATGGGATTTGAAGTGTGAGTAGAACAGCCACAAAAAGGGCAGAGATTGAACCCTTCGTCTGTGTAGGAGTTCAGTCCATTACACGCTGACCTAAATGGGTCAGCTTGAGAAAGCAATCAATCAGCCGATCTGGAAAGCAACTTCTTTAATGGCCTGTTTGAGCAAAACAGTTCATAAAGGCTTATTTTTTCATTCTGAAATGTGAACTTTAACCGGGAATTCATTAGAACAATCACATCTTAAAAAAAATATAATTAAACAAATGTTTTAGTGGGACATGGAATGATTGTAGTATTGGATTGTAGAATGGTTGCAAGTGATTACAGTGGTATTTTTAGATGGGACTTGAATATGTCAGTCCCTTTGTTAATTTTTGCTGCACTGTTTGTTTTTTGGAGTTTTGGCACTGGTTCTACTTTTTTGTGAGGGATAAGACTATGATGAGAGATAGTAATTGTGGCAAATGGTTTTAATAAATTTCAAAAGCTAGAGCATGTTTAAGCTAGAACATCTTTAAATTTAAGATATAATTAAAGGGCAGCTGATACAAACATAGCAAACACCTGCATTCCAAACTTACAATAAAATGTCCTGAACAGGTTCGGGTGTTGCAAGGCATGAAGCGCAAAAAGCGATTGTGGCAAGCATAGCACCCCTTTGTAGGGACTGGGGTGTGGCAGATCATCTCGCAGTCAGCCTTGAAAAGACCTGAAGAGTCCTGAAGTTGTGATGTCAAGGAGAAAGGGGGTGTCTTCCCCTAGAACAGAACGTGTAAAATTCCAACAGAGAAAAAAGACTCCTTCCTGGCACCCTCATAGACTGCTGTCCAATCTTCACCCCACTGCTGTTTAGAGAGCAGTAGAACCCAGTCCACTGCCAAATTGTTTCAGGCTGGAATTTCTGCAAGAAAAACTATTACATAAACTATTATTTAAACTATATATATAACTATAAAACACCTAAGGGTTTAATATCTGTATTCTTATACCCAATAGCTTTTTCACTCATCATCGAGAGTAGCTTTTGAAAGGGAACACCTTGGGTTACTTTGCTGTAACCCTGTTCACTGAAAAAGCAGGAACGAGATGCTGTGTCCCAGTGTCGCACTGTAGGTGTGACTGGATATTATTTCAGACAAAAATTTACCATTTCATACCTATTTATAACCTTCAGCTGCACATCATTAATGAATGACACTGATCAGAGGTTATAAAAGTCAGCGTTTGGCACAACATTGTGTTCCTACTTTTTCAGGGAACTGGGTTAAAATTCCTTAACTGAAAGGACAACCAATGAACAGAGTATAATCAACACAACAAAAAAATGATTGAAAAAAGTGGTTGAATAAAGAGTTTAGGTTTGAAAAGGTAAACTATAATAAGTTCCCTTCCTGCATGCACAACCAAACCTCCCCCATGCGAATGTGTATGCGATCTGAAAGCTATAAACTCGTAGTTTGGGGGTGGAGATTTTTTTATTTTTAAGTGTTCTATAAAATTCTTCAAAGTTTACTATATACGCAAACTGAAACATAAAATGGCACAACCATGTAAAATGTACTTAATATTGGACTAATTTGTCTTTTTGACATATCCAAATATAAAAACATGTCAAAATCACTGAACATATTATATAAACATAAATCAGCATCCAACATTCCTCATAAATATGAGTCTTCCATAACTGTTATCTGTTTTCTCTGACAGCTGGCATCTTTTTTAACTTCTCTTGTTTCTTTACAATGTGAGATTCAGCCTTTCGTGTTCCTTACAAGAGAATTGATAACGTTTTTTAACCTGATTGCTGAGTAAATCACGTTGCCTGTTCATCCGTCTTGTGGTGTGATATTCTTCACAGACTTTATTTCACATGGATGGACAATAGCTCATGAGGAGATGTGCTGTTGATAGAGGACATATTCATTCATCAGGGAGTATTCCCTTGATGGATCTGCAGCGATCAGTGTTAGCTCTTAGCCATCCATCATCTGTGCAGGAGGTCAGTCCTGAAGATCAGAGCTTAGTCGCTGGACAGCTCTTCATTCAACTAAGAGTTAAAGTCACCTTTACTGCAGGATAGGCTACAGTACACCAGAGCCATAGTGAGGAAATCCTTTTTTATAAACATACAATTTATACTGTACAGTATTCCTCTTTCTCCTTTTTGGGTTTGTTTCTTTCTCTTAGTTATTCCAAATTATTATAATATATTTTATATACTGCAGTAAGCCTCTTGTGATGTCTATTTCTGTTATTATATCTGTTAATATCATTATTCTTCTATCTCTTTTCGTCCATTCAGCAACCTTTCTTCCATTAATTATACACCACTTAATTCCATTTGAATTGGTTCTGCCTATCTTGTCTTGCTTGCTTTCTTCCTTCCTCCAACCTTTATACCTTAAATAGTAATCTTTTCAAATAAATCTGTCAAATTATAGAATTTAGAGGTATTGGGTAGTGAATTAGATCATTCAAAAGTTTTAACAATTCAGTGACAATCTACTGCAATTCAAGTGAACTAGCTAACTCTAAAGATTCAGCTCGTGATTCAAAATGTGCTACTTTTATTCAAATGTGAGTCTGAACATTTATTTGCTGAAATCCAGTCAATTTGGAGAAAATGAAGACCGCTTTAGGGGCATTGTCTGCCACAAACAAGGTGTTCAGTTTTGTTTTTAAGCATCTACTTAAACACATTCATTTATTAAATGTATTTTCTTCCAACATCATTTACTTTCTCAAATACTTCCAAAAAGTTATCCAGTAAACATTTACCCCATGCTTGCTTTCCACTTCCAACTTCCTGACTTTTATTTATCAACCATTGTTTCCCAACCCTTCACTGTAAAAAAAAAATCTTGTTGAATTTTTGAACAGTAACTTATTGGCAACAATTTTCCAGTAGTGTCTGTATTTTAAATAATAGTATCATTGCTTCACCTACAGTAGTAATAGTTTTAATGTTAAAATAAACACAGTTATACAATGTTTTATTCCAGACTACAGTATTATGAAATTTATTGTAGTTTGTTGGCAATCATTTAGTTTTGTCAATTAAAGATGCATTTAAATGTAGAAAATTGTAACCATTGCTGGGACATAGCAAACATTCAATCGATCAGATGAAATTCAAGAGATTCATCAACACAATAATCGATAACACATAAACATTAAATGACTATATACAATTGTTAAGTAGTAAAAAGGATTACTAAATGACATTTAATAATGAAGATTATAAATCTGTAATAGTTGAAGAATTAAAATGAATAATTTCAATAAAAATGCTACAATTATATTATAAATTAAGAACATGATGACCAATAAAGGTAATAAATACATATGAATACAAACAAGTCTATGTATTTGACTAAATAAACTTGTAATCTAAACAAATCTTTTTTCAGTCACAAAAACTTCATCACGCTAAATAAATAACTCTCAAATAATTACCCTCGAATCATGCAAAGTCTCAGTTAAATAAAGCAATCAGTGGGATTAAGACGGTGCTCTTTATGATAATGACACTCATTTTTGAATGAATAAGTTAATAATGAGTTTTTTTGTACAAAAACCCCTGTCTTATTTTTTTCCTGCAATTAATTTTTTTCTTCCTTCCAATCAAATTGTTTAATTCCTTCAACCATTCTTTCCTTTTATTCAGCAAATTTCTTTCCTTTCTTCCTCCATTCATTACTTTCTCCAATTATTTCATCAACCTTTCCTTTCTTGTGTAATTCTTTCCTCTCTTCTTTTCACTAACCTTTCTTTTAGTAGTTTATTCCCCTACTACACTCTTAAACATACTGGGTTATTTTCTTTCCCCCCAGCCGCTGGGTTGAGCATGTTGGGTCATTATGTTGGATTGTTTTTGAGTTAATTTGATTGATTTTGATTTGAAGATTGGTTAATTTTGGTAACCCAACTGCTGGGTTATTTTTTTTAACCCAAATTACCATCAGATGAACAAGGAGTAATGTTACCAGGAGAAAACATTTACGTTAAAGCAAACGTTCTTTGTTAACACTTCCTTAAATATATGGGCTTTTCATGTGAGTTAAATTGTTTACAATTCACGTTACGTCTAACGTTGCTATTATGGCATGGCGAGGTGGCAGGGAGGTAGTGATGTGTCCTAGGCGTGAACCTGCCATCAGGGTATGCCGCAAAACGAGCTGGCTGTCCAGGGAGGGCACGAATACAAGTCAGTTTACTTTAATTTTGCTTAAATAAAGCACTCCTCTCTCATCCATAGGAACGATGATGGGATAAATGGTGAATGGTTGACCTGGAGCACGGCAGCAGGTACACATATGACTTGCTATAGACCAGGGGTTGGTGAGGGTGGGAGAAGGCCATTAAAGCTTTGTGATTCAAAAACCATTTACTGCTGCTAAAAGACCAATCATCTTGATCAACAGTAATGAAGGTTTAGATTGATTGTTTTTTTATTTGATTGGTTTAGATCACATGTTGACAGCTGTGAGCCCCAGTCTGAACTCTGGTGTAAGAACTTCCAGGGATGGAATCCCCCTCTTTTCACCGATTGAGTCGGTTTTGTCAAGCTAAATGCATCATAAAATTGGATCTTGTATGCAATTTAGTTTCTTTTGATTATGTAGGGAAGACCGTGGACAGAATATTATTATTATAATCTTCCTGTATAGAGGACTATTTGATCGCCATTTCTATACGGAATCCACCTTTAAACATGGAAACATAAACCAGTAAGGTTTCTGCTGACAGAAGAACATGTGACCTCCCCCATTTACCAACAATGCAGCCTGGAAGTTTGACAACATCATCGATCAACTCAGTGCTGAGTAATTCACAAGATAGCATCCTGTGAACTTAATGTGAACTGGGAAGCTGAAATCAATCAAGACCAAGAAGCTATATTAATCAAATATTTCTATTTCTTTGTGAGTATAATTAATTGTGTACTGTTACTTCCATGTGACGTGATTGTTACATACGTTTAGCAAGAGGCTTGAATAGATAAAAGAAAATGAAGGATAGTAGTACATCTATCTTGTATATTTAGTTAGTCATGTTTGGTCTTTATATATTCTTTGGGTTAAGCCTGATTCAAATGTATAAGTGATATTTCATGCTCTGAGACAATTTAACTTTTGGGACTCTTTAATAAACTTAGGCATTATGTTTAATCAGCCCTTTTCTCGGCCACAACCATCTGGAAGGGTCAAAGGTACACCGTCACATGCTTCCTAACGTAACGCATAACACTGCTCTTTTAGAGCTCACTCGCTCGCTCTGTTCACTGCTCTCTCTCATCTCAGAAGTTCGTTGCGCAGTTTCTCAAGTCCTCATGGTCTTGTTCTCTCTCCTCTCCTTGTGTGCATATAGCACAATTGAACTCTATTATGTAGCTGTAAATGCAAAGCTTGAAGGTGAACCTACACGCATCTTAGGACTCCTATTTGCATCCAAGACTATGATCCTGATCTTATCACAAACACCCACTCTGATGCAAACAAGGCCGGAAGCCTGACTTACTCTTCATCAGACTTTATTTGGCATCATCTCAACACATGGCGACATTTACTCTCACACACAAGCTAAACCCTAGTTAGACATTGAGATGATACAGTCATCAACTCAAACACTGTTTTTCCTTTGCTGTTGTGTGAATGTGTGCCTGAGTGTGTTTTAGTTAGTTAAGTTTATTATGTCTGTTAGTAAATAAAGTGTTTGTCTCACAAATACAGATCTTGTCTCACCTTGCATATCTTTGCAGACATCTTGATACCTAGCTTATATTAAAGTTAATATTTTGGTATAAAATGTTTGACATATAACTACTTGGGCTATACTTTGATTCTCGGTGGACAGGAATCAGGAAGGGTTTAAGGTAGTGAATCTAAACCAAGCTAAGTCATTACGCGTAATTTCTCTTTTGATCGTTACTAAAACTCCCTTCCACAATTATTATAATATGTAGAAATTGACATTCTACAAATGTATACCCAGGTTCCTACAATTAAATTAATAAATAATTGTTGTTGAAAATGTAATTGTATCAAAACCTATAAATAATATATTATTGTTTTTGTATTGTAATGGAATTATTTATTTGTGTATATACTATTTTGTTAATAATACATTTACACCTTTTGGTTAACTTTTTAGTTAAAGTAACCCAGCTTTTCGTTAAATACGAACCAATCTTTCGTTGGGTTATTTTAGTCTGGCATTGGGTCAAATATGGACCAATTTAACGTTGCGAACCAGCGCTGGGTTAACAAAATAACCCAAATTGGGTCATTTTAACAAAGCCTTTTTCATAGCTTGTCCTGTATTTATTCCCTCTCTATCCATTCCTTAAATCCTTCCTTGCTTCCTTCAAAATGAAACATTTTCTTTAACTTCCACATGACTTCAATTAGTCAGTTCATATTCTTTCATTCCTCTATACAATAAACATTTTCTTATTGCCCGTCACCTTATTTCTGTTCATCAAACCTCATTTACTTTAATTCATTCATCTTTATTACTTTCCTTTCGTGCCTACTTGTTTATGTTAATATGAACTAAACTGTTGTAAATGACTTTCTCAAACGCTGTATCTTTTAGTAGCCACATTTACTTTTGTTATGTCTCCCTTCTATTTTCTCCTCTTTTAGTTTGAGAGCATCAGACTGACATTGATGGCAGCATCTGTTTGCCGTTAAAGAGCCTCAAAAGACTGTTTTTGATGAATGAATTGATTGCTTGTCAGTATATTTGGCAAACTCATGTACTCATAGGTACAGCAGTCAAAATAGGCATTTACTGCTGTCTCTTTTTATGAGGAAGAGTCCCTCATCATTTTCTCCTCCTCTCCATCATTCCCCACCTTGTCCACATTCATTAATCCCCAAACCTGTTTGGTGTGCTTGAAAGCTCTTTGATGTATTTTCCATTTCAGTAAAATATAAAACCAACCACAGACACATCATACATACCATGAAGAATTTGTAGTTTTGCTAGATTTGTTGGATTTTGATAAACATTTTCAATTAAATGTTTTGATAATTAACAATTTGACGTATCATGTCAAAATCATCTAACTAAATTCTCGTTTAAATCTGTCTCTAGGTGCATTGCCAAATGTTAGCTCAAATCTTTGCAAGTAATGTTTTTATTTATAAAAGGATTTTTCCTAAAGATATTGCATACACAGTGTGTATGGCTCAGTAGCTGGAATTAAATAGAGCGAAGCAATTTTCTCTGCAGGGTTTCAAGCTGAATGCAAACTCCTTTTTAACATTGCAGGTTCTTTTAATTGATCTCAATTGCAAAAAGCAACTGCATACATAAACAAGACTTGAGTCGACACTTTCACTAAATAATTGGAAAAAAGAAACTGTGTCATTGTTTGCACTGTGTAATTTACAGCTTCATTCATTCATTCATCTTCATGTCGGCTTTCTTCCCTTTAGGGGTCACCACAGCAGAATGAACCACCAACTCTCTGGCACATGTTTTATGCAGCGGATGCCCTTCCAGCCACAACCCATCGCTGGGAAACATTCACTCTTTAACACTATGGACAATTGTTCTTACTCAATTCACTTATGCCACATGTCTTTGGATTTGTGGGGAAACCGGAGCACCCGGAGAAAACCCACGCGATCACGGGGAGAACATGCAAACTCCACACAGAAATGCCAACCGACCCAGCCGAGTCTAGAACCAGCAACCTTCTTGCTGTGAGACGACCGTGCTACTCACTGCGCCACCATGATGCCGGCTTCATTCATAGTGTAATTATTTTCATTAGCCTGTGGATGAAGATATATACTTTGTGATACCTTCTGAGGGGAAATTAGCTGGTGCAGCACTTCTTTTAGTTTATGAGTAGTAATTATTACAGCCTGGATATATTTTTGTAGACAAATTTTTTTGGTAGTTGCTCAACTTCAACCCTTCAACAAAAGGGTATCATTCCTGAATTGAAAGCCCTGCCCCTATCAGGGTCTGCCATGGTTCAGTCCTTTTATAATCGCATATCTTTTGCCGAGTCCCAAATGGTCTGCTGATGAAAGCCAACTAAATCTGCTTCACTGAATATATGGCAGTAGTGTGTTTTAACTCATTCCTCTATTTTAAAGTGAATGAATAAAACCAAACAGATAAATAAAGTTGTCTGTAATAATGTTTAAGATGATGTTCGGTGGTGAACTATACATGCACAAAACAGAGACATGACTGTGACAGCCATGACAGTTAATGAGCATCACATGCTTTATGTGAGAGGAATGTACCAATAAACTCAAAGAACTATTTGGTGCTGTCTGTGTTTTTCCATGGTTTGTGTTAACCTACACATGGATCAGATGTTTTTTTTTTTTTTAGGCAAAGCAGTTTTACAGCAAATTAGTTATACAAGGAGTTTAAAAAGGCTAAAACCTGTGAAGCTGTTAAGGCTAAGTAGTGTTATCAATTTAACTAGTGCAAATGCCCAGAGGGTGCCTTTATTTACAGACAATGTGCAGTGAGTAGATGGTGAATGTTGTGCTTAAGTGCTCCGGTCAGGTTTGGTGATGGTGCTCGCGGTGTGTCTGCCCAGGTGAAGGTGTGAGTGGATCAGGCGGTGCAGGTTCAGCTGCTCTCCGTCGGGGCGAGAACGGCGATTAGCACACACAGTCTTCATCTCATCCCTATGTGCCTCTTGGCTCATTTTATCCCCCGTTGCCGATCAGAGGCAGATGTGACTGGGCCGCGCTGATTGGATCTCCCAGGTGTCCGTAGTCTGTAAGCACTGTAAAAACCAAAAATAAATAATAATAATGCCAATGGATTAGACAAACTCTTTTAATTATATCTATGTTTGTTTGTTTTGTTAAGAAATAATAGTCCAGGCAGTGTTAAGTTTCTTTATTTGTCAATTTATTTGTTAATTTAAATCTAATGACTTTGTTCATTTTGTATTACTTTATTTTGATGAATATTTGAAAATACTTTTTAAAATCAGTTTTATTATTTTTTAAAAAGCTGATCTTGACTTTAACATACAGCTTCATCCTGCTGACACCCCTGATTAGTGAACACATTGTGAGACTACGTTAAATACATTGTTTAGCATATTGCTGATATGCATGGGCAGCTCATAGACTTAGACACTGCCATGAATAAAAATAAACTTCTGGAAAAAGTAGAAGATTAGGGCATGAATTTATGGCCATGTCCCACAGTGTTATCTGTTTCTTTCAGCACTACAGTCACGCATGGCTTCTCTATCATCATTCAGCATCAGGCAGCTTGAGTGATGGCGCTGTATTCAAGCATATGCAGCAGCTGAATGGTGTTAGGAATAAAAATATTCCAATAATCTGGGGAAACATTTTTTTCAGGTATTTCATTATTAATAATGCATAATAAATCTGCTATGGGAATACATTTTGAGGGCCATCACCAAATGATGAATGAGAGCAAAGTAATACAAATTTAGGAAGTTCATAAATTATAATTTTGTAGTTTTAGAATGTCTGAAACCCACTAGTAATATTCAGTTACAGTGATCAATGAGAAATATCTGGTACACAACTTACATGTGTATTGTCTCTCTAGCAGCAAATGAAGGGTAACACAACTCAGTGAACAGATTATGAGGTGTTAAACTCAAATAAGTCCCTATTAGGTTAACTGGATGAATAAAACTAATGAGATAAAATTAGGATCGCAGCTGCCTTCAATAGAAAAATACATTTCACATTTGAAACTTTAGGGCAGTTTGTTTAAAATGAGATAAAAATGAAGAACAATCCTTAAATGGTCATTAATCAAGTAGTACTATCACAACAGTTTACATCACCTGCCATGTAGTCTTCTTGCAAATGAGTTTTTCATGTTTGGTCTCCAAACCAACTTCATCCTAAGAAGTTGTAAGTATTCCTTTCCATCAGCACAAAACAAAGAACACGCGTGAGCTCAGTATCACAATTCAACAACACAAAATATACAATTTTAACACATTTTATGAACAGTGACTACATTACAAGCTCTCATCCAATCAGAACCTAATTTGGTCGGCACAGTATATTGGTTCAGGCAAAGAATGACACATAAGGGCTTTAGTTTTATTGTTTGACTAAAACTCACTGACTGATCACAGAGTTCCTTTTTTCCAATTTAAATCTGTACTGTTCTTGTTACATTGTGTACTGAAACCAGTGGACAATGGAAGGTTATATTCCAAACTAATATTGGTAGGACCTAAAATCTTATTCTGCCAGAGTATCATGTTTCAAAATTCCCTTTTCTAATTGTCACTTTTCTCTTGGGTTATGTGCCAGCTTGAAATATTCAGCACCAGCTGTTGTTTCAAAAAAAAAAAAAAGATCTGAAAATGTTCTTAAAGATGTTACAAAATATTATTTCATAATATGAATATTGATTAAATTGTAAACTATGATAACTAATGCTGAAAAACTAACAATAGCTAGACAAATTTAAGTTTTATTTTTTACAGTGAGTAGTATTTTACTTAAAGAAAAAATTTAATTGTACTTACTTTTCTCTTCAAAGTTGTCAACAGTGTAAGAACACAATTTCTGCACTTAAACACAGAAAAGTACAATTCATTATAGTTGGTTCACTTTAATAACCGCTAACAGCTACAGATTGACAGAATCTATATTTAAAATGTCACTCTCAGGGGATATTTGACAAAGCTGGCCCTACGGCTAACTAAAAAGCCATCACTCTGGGCTCAAAGAGTGAGTTTCCACATGATTCACACATCTTTTAATTCACTGGCCTCTCTCATTGTGGTGCTAAGTGGATTGATGTGAATTGTGGACTGGACATCACATTTAAATGACACTGATGGGCCTGGGAAAATACTTTCTAGAAGTTACATTCAGGGAAGTGGACATGTTGCATATACACTGGAGACAGTTATCACAGTTGATTTCTGAAGATGCACTTCATGCAATCTAGTAACGTCAGAAGTGTGTGCAGCAATTAAGAGTTTGCATGAGGAGTTGTTTGTACTGGTTGTCTTATGTAAATGACTCGCTTCATACCACATCAGTTTGATAGTGTGGGTGAGAAATGAAAGCTTGCAAATATACGGTGACAGATTAATGGAACTTTCACAAGCAAACTTATAGTCGCGGTCAGTGCTTTTGTTTCAGGCATATAGCAGGTCTCCATTTATGAATGCAGCAGACTTCAGATTTGTTTTTCTTCGCTGTTTTCATTCATTTAAGATCATCGGCTTGTCTTGTTTGTACATTAAAAGCAGAAATGTCATAAACAATTGAATTTCAGAGAAAGAAATACAACATTTTTGTACATTTTCAAATTATATACTTGCCTATATATATATATATATGCCTATATATATATATATATATATATTGCGGCTGGAAGGGTATCCGCCGCGTAAAACATATATATAAATAGATTTTAAGGCAATATTCAGGTAACATCTAATTGTAGATACTTCATATGTAAAGTGCTTTTATTTGCATACGTTATTTTAAAAAGTGAAATCAAACAATAATGGTAATTGCACAAATACACATCTATTTATATTGATGTTTTTGTATGTGTCTAATCAGAAATCTATGTATTGGGTATCAGCCTCGCTACCACATTTTCTAAAGTACTTGAACTCGTTAAAAGACCCCCGATACCACGGTCTGAAAATGTATGAGCGGTGTGTAAGGGGTTAATAACAGGCGCCGAGTGCCTGCCTCCACATTCCGGCTGCAGTTCTGATCAGGGAGAAGACTAGGGGAGACAAGTCAGTGTGTGGAACTATTTCAAACTAAATGGAGACGACAAAACAAAGGCGGACTGCAAATTGTGCTCAGCGAAATTGTCCAGAGGAGCCTGAATAGGTAGGTTTAACACAAGTAATTTAATCAAGCACCTAAAATGTTCTGGAGCCCAGATATGATGTCCTCCACCGTCAATTCCTGGTAGCCGCTCTAGGTCGCTGTCTCTGACACGGGGCTAATGATCTGAGAAGGACTGAGGAGGTTTCTCGCTCCGACGTCGAGCAGATGGTGGGTGAGCCGATTTAGAAGGGGACCTGCCATATTTCCACCCATGCGGCATTATGAGTTCTCACAGACTTTCCACCTCCTTCCTGATTGTAGAGACCCGCGATGTGAGGTCTTCTACGGTGACGAAGAAGGGGCCATCTGGGACCACAGCAACACTTCAGCCTGGGTCAACCAAGGTGGCGGCTGTGGACTACCAATGTGGCCAACAAACTTGCCTCAATTTTTACAGCAGTGAGCGCTAAAGTCCATAGCAGCCCCATGACAACTCCCCCCCCTGCATATCTTTCAGGCCTAGGCTTGAAATACCTGAAAGGTTGCCATAATATGCAGAGCAGCAGCAGCTTGACCAGCAGTAGCATAAGCTCTCAAAGTCTGGTTCAACAACAGCTTAGCTAGCGAGAAGGGGCCTTGGCTTATCACGCCAAGCGGCAGGGTTACCTGGGCATAATGCACTCTCTGTGGCAGGTAGTGAACGTACCGGCGGAGCGTGAAGCATGCGGGACGGAAACCGGGCATACAGCCCAGCTTTGACACTGATCCTATGACCGCTGCATCAGTATGTTTACCACCAAAGCAACTGATACAGTTATCGGGCTATTCCTCAATGCAATTGATCCACAGTATCCACAGATTTGCATGGTCGACATGTTTGGAAACAACAAGTGCTTTACTAACAAAGAGGAGTATTACTTGGTTTGATGAAAGGCAGTGAAAGACGAAAGTCTGGGGCTGTCAGTGACTCGAGCATACTGTGAATGGGAAGGAGATCACACTGGTTGCCCGTAAACACCAGATCTCTTGATCCACAAAAGGGGAATATAACACAACACCTATGTGAACTCTTTCACCAGTCGCTTGTGTCTCAGAGTATGGCTCCAGCTTCACAAACAGAAAGAGGGCTGCGCCTGCACCTATTTTATGTGTGCGGCGTGATTACGTGACCATCAACGCGGCCCCTGATTTGCATTTTAAAAACAGTTTGGAGAGAGTAGAGTGCTCCTAGTGGTGTTCCCATAGTCGTCACCAACATAAGTCGTAGTGACTGACTGATGGGGAACTGGGTTTTATAAAAGTAAAAAAAAAATTTTTTATTTGTCTTGAATAACTATGCATAATAAACTAGCACATACTTTGTTAAATACACTTGGTTTATTATTTTGACAAAGGCATTACTGTAACAGAAAAATTAAATGGCAATGACTAAAGGACAAAGCTATCTGCCAAATGCATCAATGTAAGTTGAAGTGCTATCAAACATTGAAGGACAGACATGTAACGTTTTATATTAAACATTTACATTCAATTTAAAATAACTTAACAAGAATAACTTTAAAACGAATAAAATACGTTTATCATCTATTTATAGTGACTGATTCCAAATTAATGAATTTTTACAAAGTTATCTTTTGAAGTTTAAAATGTGAAAGATCTCCATGTACCTAGTGACTGCTTATACAAAGAAATAGAAATACTCAAATTTATATTAAACACTCTTTAAATGGGAGGTTGGGTTGCTTGCATTTGATGATGCTGCTCATGTTGTTTTCTGTCCAAACCTAAACAAATGTTTTGCCATTTTCCTCTCAAGATTGCATTGAGGGGCTATTAGTCTAGTGAAGTCTTTGGTGATTGCAAATCACCAAATTATCAGTCACATACTTACACATTATAAAAACAATAAAAACTGTGAAGTTGACCTTAAAAGTTCAAGGTTGTCCATTTAACGCAGATTGGAGATATAATTTTGCTTTATTTCGCCAGAACTATGACCATGGGCTTTATTTGCATCCAGACTCTTGCTTTTGGACATTATAAAGCGCCATTTTAATGTACATGCAGCTATTTTTCATTCCTCTAAAGTTAGATATTCGCAAGCAAAACAATTGCTAAAATGCCGTCTCATACAGGCAGTCTGTTTCCAATTGTGACAGATCTATGGCAACTATGATCCTAGGACGTCTTTGCATGTTCCAAAAACTCAAGTCACAGTTATAACGAATTGTTGAGAATAACTATCTTAAGTAAACAATGATATAGTTTTACTTTTATATTTAGTATGTTGGGTGAAAATAGTTACTAAAAAGTTAATGTTTAAAATTCCTGCAACTTTATGTTTACCCCTCCTTTTTCTCTCCCCCTCTGACTCTCTTCTATCTCTTCTTTCTCTCCCCTCTCTAACCCTACCTACATTCTGTATCTCTTTTCTCTCTCTTTCCTATCTCTCTCTTAATTTCTCTATCTCTTTACCCTATCTCTCCTCTCTCCCCATTTACACTCTCATTGTCTCTCTCCTTCCTCCTTATCTGCACTCTCTCTATCTCTCTCTGCTCCCTCAATCACTATAGCAATATCCATTAATGTTATGTCTGGACGATGATGTATTTTGTTCTCTGATGATAAAGTTTTTATTTGTTTATTTTTATTTTATACTTAACATTGAGAAGGGAGGTGGACCAATACTGTTTTATTTGTAGAGTCAATATCAACTTGGGCTATTCTTTGATGAATACACTATCATAGTGGTATACAAACTTTAAAGTAACATTTAATTTTCATGTTCCATTCTAACACATATAGTGGCTGATATGGGAGTGGCTGGTATGGTCACTGATCTAATTGTTTGGGAGTGAAAATTAAATGCTTGTAAACTTGATGCTGGACAAATCCAAACTTGGATAAAACTTTTAATAATAGAACTTAATAATAAAACTTTTAATAATAGAGTTACGCTTACAAAGCAAGTGTAAGTGACAAAGTTATGTGCATTTTAATGTTAAAACAAGATTCAGCCTTGTCAAATGTTTAATCGCTGTTTTAGCAGAGTGACCTTGAGCGGAGTTCCTCTTATGGCTTATGGAGCCCGTGTGATGAATTTTAATGGAGGGAAGCAAGCCTGGGAACTGCTCTATCAGTCAGAAGACTTGATGGAGTACTATACTCACCTGCCAGTTTCCTCAAAACCCTTCATTCGCAACTTTCCTGCAAGATTACACTTTCAAAAGGGCTCCCAGAGAATGTTATGAGTCTGTATTTAATGTGAGTCATAACTCTTAAAAGCTCTCATCGCTTTTGAGCGGTGGCAGCTTGAATCGCTCGGTGTGTGGAAAAGCTGGTGCTTTCTCTGGCTGTCGTGCACTGCAGATTGGAGGCTGTCGGGAGACGTATGCACATTCTACAGGCTCATTTATCAACATGCGACTTCAGACAGGAAGATAGGCACAAGGGATGAGAGTAGAAAGAGTAGGGTGGACAAAAGATACATAAGTAGAAGGTCTTGAAGGAGTTTCTTTTTAGTTTGATGAGTGAATGGGATGTGAAGTGCTTAGCTACGTGATTCGAAAGTCACATTTTTAGACAACCAAATGTCACCTGTTGGTTTAAACAATTGAACAATCAAGAAGGAGAGGGTTATTACATTCTGAATAAACTTTATTTAAAACATGTTCCTTATCAAAAGCAATCATTTTTGAGTCAGGGGTATATTGTCTTTAGCACTGTTTTGTTAAAGACACTGTTTGCTATTTTTTTTCTCTTTAAAAGAGCTCTGTTAAGCTGACTGGGTTTAGAGTTTAAACACATAGCACCAAAACAAAACTCTGAACAGTTCAGGGAACAAGCGACAAAAAATAATAAACAAGCAAGATTTTCACAGTAAGAAAAAGTAAACTACTTTAACCATTCCAAACAGAAGCAAGTTTGTTGAACATCTCTAGGAATGCCTTTTTCCTGGATTGTAGCATTTCCATCATGCACCATAATTTCTGGTATAGAACAAAAACCTGACCAACAATACAAACAATGCCCAGGATGCAAAATGTATATGTTGTAATAATGTTTACATTGAAAAGACTACTCAATAACAAAGACTAATCAATAAGATTGTGGAAATCTGTATCTATCTGTGCTATGGTTGTTATCTTTAGGTATGCTATGCTATATCAACATATGCTTATATCAGACCATTACCAAATGTATTCTTTTTCACATTTGGTTTTAATTATTTCATGTTTCGCTTGGGTGTATTATTGCCTTTTTAAACATTAGAAAGGGAGACTAATGACTTCAACTGAAACAGCGTTTTACCTCAGCACAGGACCATGTTTACTTTTTAAACTTTGTGTTCAAATAGCCATCAACAAAACCCATCAATAGCTCCCATACCAAGTAACAAGCCAGAGATACAGCACTGGAACGAAAGTTGTCAATACTTAAACCTGTCCCTATGCAGGCTGTTTATTAAGTGAGGCCTGCCAGGGCCACCAGGGAATATAATACCAACTCAGATAGGAAATTCTGACACTCCGAGGCTACTGAATCTTTTTCAATAATGGCTTCATCTGCAACTCTAAACTTGCAGGCTCTCTATGCTTATGGTTAGGTTAAATGTAAACATTTTGACAGAAGAGCTTACCTCTCTAAATGTGATTCTATCAAGTGTGTGTGCTGTTTATGTGTCACAACCTCTGAAAGTGCAAGTTTATCTTGATTTAACAGAAGGCTCTTTTTTGACCGATCTTTAGAATTAGCAGGTTTAATACAATCTTTAATGTTGAATCTTCAACAGCAAAGACTGTCCTAATAAGATTATTTCGTTGTGTTAGACTCTCATTTTGAAATGTACTTTCTTAATTTTACAAAGTAATAGATAAGTAAATAAAATTTTATTTGCCATAATATCTTCCCTTGTCTTTTCCATTCTATGATGTAAACAAACAAACAAACAACAACAAAAGGAGTCATGTCTGTATAAAACATGAATTGCATTCAATCACTACACTGTTAAAACAAACACTTGCTCAAAGAGGAGCTCCCACGGCAGAGTTTGAGAAAGATAGTTGCTATTGTAATGGTTAACACTATTATAATACGCGTTTCTAAATACACAATATCTAATTACAGATATATTTTGGTGCACTGTAATAAGGTCTATTACTATATGGTGACTCACACGCTGTCACACCCAGCACCTGCACCGACACTCCCCATGATCCAGCTGCACCTATCCAATCCCGAGAACCATCACCTGAGTACTGATCACCCGCACCTGTGTTCCAATCACATCACCACTATAAAGACTCACCCTGTTCACTCACTCCTTGTCCCGGATCAAGGTTACTTGAGACTCACCATTCCTGAGGAACTACCTGCTTTGTCTGTCTGAGCCTGCCTGTCCATTCCTACAAGAGGAGAGAGAGCGAGAGAGAGGAGATTAAGAGCATCTGAAGGGAAGTGATTGCTCTATTCCATAAACTCTGGTGTCTGAACTTACCCGTGCTCACGGAGCCACATATCAGCGTATCTTCTGAATACTATTGAACTGTGTATTCGTAACCACTGTAAATAAACTTCACCTACCTGCATCTTACTCGTCTTCTCCCTTTGTGTGAGCATAACACACGCACTGGTTAAGGTTTTTTAGCTGTATTTTATGAGTTTCCCTTCTCCCTGAACCCCCTGAAGTCTCTTGTGTATCCAAATATGTCGATCTATTAATCTATTCTGAAAGGAAGTCCCCAAAAAGCTTTAAACCTGAGTTTTAAAGTCTTAAAAGACTAATGTTTTGCATGCAAAGAAGATGGCTTCAGACTCTCAACCCCTCACATGACTCAAAACATCAATTTTAAACCCTCAATTGTGAGAGTTTGAGTATCTTGAAATTGCATCATTTACCCAATCTGCATCCTGGAAATGTTCAATAGCCTCTTTTTATTCTCTTTAATTATGTGATGTTTACAAATTTTTTGCAGTAGCATGGGCAGACAGTTTGTCACATTGTTTGTGACTGGTGGGGTGTGTTTGGTGGTGGTTAGGAGGCCATAGGTGCGGAATGGCTGCCACGCTCTGTCAGACTGCCCCAGCTTATGTGCGTTAATGTGGTGTAAATGAAGAATGCTCTGAAAATTGTAAAGCGTCTTTGAGCATCTGAAAAAGTGCTATATAAATTAAAGGTGTTACTGATTACATTTGTCATATGTTAAAAACCTTGATTTTGTTGATCAGCAAATTGGTAGGGAAACCACACACGCACACACACACCAAGTAATCAATTTAGTATACTCTGATAGAGAAAATGCTGAACTTGTACCAAACAATGTACAAGTTGTAAAAAGTTTTCAAGTAAAAATTAACCAATACTAATTTTGTTGATAAATGTTCATCTGTTTTAAGACCTTTGCACCAACACATTGCAAGAGACTAATGAGATCTGGCAGATAGCTTGTTCCCCTGCTATGTCGCTCTTTGAAATAAATGTCCTCTTTCTGTTGTGTTAGAGGAAAGGTGGAATATTCCCAGTACTGGGGATTGATCAAAGGAGTAACTAGTTTTCGAAGTCAGAAAACTCTGGATCTGAAATTGCGTTCATTGGAGGAATGTCATACAGTATCAGTTAAAACAAAAAAACAGAAAGAAGATGATGAGAGCTATAAAACTGTACAGCAGAAACAAATCAATACTTGAGCCATATGAATCAAATCCAGCCCTGCCAATCGCAATCCGGTGGGATTGTTGGGTGCTTCTAACTCTGCCCTCCCATTAGTTGTCAATCCCTCAAATATCCCTCTCAAATCCAACACATCCCAGTATAAATCTTCAAACACTTTTCTGTGTTTCTCCAGACAGAGCTCAGAAATGTTTTTTTTTTTTTCTGGATCATTCATTGTTAAACTGGATGCTGTGTGTGAGAAATGGTGCAGACATCTACACAAATGAAATATACAGTATATCACATGATAGGAATTTTTATTTTTTTGGATGTTTCTCTTCTATTAATGACACAATCTTATATATATATATATATATATATATATATATATATATATATATATATATATATATATATATATATATATATATATATATATACTTCTTTATATCACTGTGATGTCAAATTAAGGCCCCTGCACCTTTAAATTAGAAGCTCGAATTGTCAGGCATCCCTATTGGGATTTTGAAAGTTTTATTATATGGGTAATATGTATTTAAGGTAAAGTGAAGTCTATTAATTGCATGTAAATCAATTTAAAGATTTCTGGGGCTGCATTAATGTAATCTCCAAACATGCTCCTTTCTGGGTTGAGTTATGCACAAGCACACTCACTTTTGTTGTGTTTTAATGCCACTTCTCTGGGATGATTTACACTTGCAATAAAAATATACAGGCTGTTCTTTGCTGAAAAAAAATATGAGTGTTGTTTGTGACATTGTAATTAGATTTTCTATTTGAAAATCACTTTTTGAACACAACTAATTTACTTATTATTGTATAATTAAATGAACACGTTTTCAAAGAAGTAAAGCACATGTTAATTTTGATCCAACAAATAATTCTGTAACACTATAATTAAGTAACATTAATCACAACCTTTTTGCTTGTTTTTAAATTTTTAGGAAATATTTAATAAAACCTAATTTATTTAAATGTCATTCTGCTTTGGAAATGTAAATTCTAGACAACGTGGCAAAAAAATGTAATTTTTCACTTGGTTCTTTAGTGCTGGGCTTGAATAAATATAATAATGAACAAAATAATTTCTGCAGATGAGGAGCTTGAACTTCAGGTCTTCCTTCATATGAAGTGTCTTTATTCACAGCAAGTTCTCATTAATGACGGCAATGCCTTTTGCAAAACTTCATCTCGGTTCTGCTTGATGTTAGCCTGAGCTATTTATATCACCAAGTCATGCCTAGCCTATATAAACTCCTTTTGCATGAAGAAAGCTAAAAATATTTTTTATTTATCTCACAGTTTGTCTAATCACGTAAATGTTCTTTACAATTTTATCAAATTTTGCAATAGTTGAAAAATAAGTATTATGTTTGTACACAAACTTTTTGAAAAAAGAAAAGTATGAACAGATTAAAAAAAGTTTACTTGAAAAGATTATAGAGAGATTTTGGGGTTTTATCTATACAAAATATACTATATTATAAATCTATAAACACAACCCCCTTATCCATCTTTGGTTGAAGTTAGCACAACTGTTATGAGATCCTGTCGTGTTCCCTCCTGTGATCCTATTTTCCACCATCCCATGTTCTGACATTTCTGTTTATGCTTGTGCCTTCATCTCATGGTCACCGAGACTTATAGTTCCCTTTTATTATTGTCATTTTCTCTGACTAATACTCTACAAAAAAGGTGACATTAATTAACATAAGCGTACGCATACATTAAAACTCAACCAAATATGAACCTATAATGTATTGAAGAGTTAATAATTATATGTACCTCTTACAAGTAAACCATCAATGGGGAAAAAACAGCAAAATTCATGATTAGTGATTAGCAAGGATGCAAAGATTTTGCCTTTCTATCAGCTTAAACAGTCTGGTCATTCCTCCTTTGACCTCCAGGATATAAAATCAAGAACAACCATGCCATGTTACTCACTTTTCTTCCTAGTGCTTGGTTTTAACTGCATCACATCATATTGACCATATCTACTTGCTTAAATGCAGCAATTGGACAGGAGTACTCAATAAAAAGGCTGGCAAGTGTATATACTGCTCTTTTGATATTTTTGAAGTGATTGGAATCATGTCAAGTAGTTTTTGGTTCCTAGTACTTATTCATCATTGATTCATCCAAGATTTAGATTGTTTTTTTCACAAACTGCTTAAATGTCTTACCAAAGATGCCCAGAACCATTACATTTGCATATACGCCAATATGTTGAGCTTTTGAACCTGAGACAAGAAGGCTAAAGCTGAAGGCAGCTAAAAACGCCAATAACTAATAACTCAATATTGAACATGGAACATGTGTGTATTTTAATTAGCACATCCTTTGGACTTGCAGTCTCCGGTTTCATGTTCCTTTTATATGATCTTTATTATGTATGCTGGCTAGTTCATATTTGAAGAATATCAGGGTGGTAATTATCTTTGAGTACAGTCCTGCATGATTTCGTTATTCTTTAAATAATTCTGAATATAGGGTGAAAAAGAGTTAAGTACGGGAAATTTAACATCCTTAATAGCTGTAATGACTACAATACTGTTTCAACTTTGTCCATTCTATTCCATCTTGTTTCCTTTGATTAACATATTCTACTTCCTACCTAGTTATTTCTATTGGTTTTAGTTCAACCTTTCATTCACTCTTTTTATGTCTGCTTAACTATTCAGCTGTATTTTGTTCTTCTTTTTTCTGTCACCTGACAGGTGAGAGTTGAAATCTCCTTCTCTCTTCATTGTCAGAAGTTGCACAGCCTATAAGATTCAGTTTCCCGTTCATCTGGCAGTGAGACTCCTTTGAGACAGAAAAGGTGAGAATACTCTTTCACTTTCGCCACTGTTGGGTTTTCTTTAGGGTTACAGATATTTATTTTTAAAGAGAGATTTCGGGCAGGAGGTAAAAAAAATATTTCATCATTTTCTAGAAGATTAGGTCTTTGCCAGTGCAAACAAATGTGATTTATGGTGTAAAACATTATAGGACTGTTTGATAGTAAAGATATTAGTTAGATATTATTGTCATTAAAAATCGACCCAAACTATTTTATTGATAGAGTTGAGCTTATGTAACACTGGTGGTACTAAACAAAAATTATCGGCCGTGGACATATGATACATTAATTGTGGCCCATTGATTGAATTTTTTTTAAGGACACCGGGGTAGTCCAATGAAATCATAGGTCACTCCCTCCAGACTTTGGATAAATCTGCCGTTTGAGCCTACTGAGTAGTGATAATGTGTTTGATCATGTTAGATAATGGAGCAATGTTGCTGCAACCTCATTAACGTGCTAGTGGTCTGTTCCTTAGTCCAATCTCTCAACGAGTTTTATTTTAAACAGTAGAAATTGGAGTAATTGCAGGTAAAATACGACATTTCCAAGTCTGTCGGCACTAATCCTGCACAGGTAAATTATTCAACATTACTTTGAGGTTGTTTAAAAGTGAAACTACTCACGCGCATTCTGCCCCTCTGTGTGCGGGCTCGTGCCTGTCATCACAGCAGGAAGACATTCACTTAAAAGTTATTCATAGTTATCGTAAAACTTAATTTATCGTTAATGTCAGCAGCTGGAATGAAGAAAGATGTTTTATCCCAAAATAGTCTGGTTTTAACCCAGAAAATCACAATTGAAATGATATTTATGGCACGAGCTTATGGTAAGCTCTGAATATACAGTAACAGTGCTGATGATCTGAAGAAACCAAACATCCGAGACGAGTATCTAAAGGTAGGTCAGAGTTCATATAAATACATCATCTCTCATAACAATATTCTCTCTTGAAACATTTTGTGATTATATTGACAGCAAAATATAAAACAAATGTTGTAACGTTAATATTTACCTAATTAACAGGTTGACAAAGAGGGAGAGAGCTAAAAAGAGGAGGGAAAGAAAGAAAAAAGGAGAGGGTTAGAGAGGAAGAGACAGACGGAGTTAGGAGAGAAAGAGTGAGAGTGAAGACTGAAAGAGACAAGAGAAAGGGAGATTTAAAAAAGCAGACATTTTGCCATCAAACTTGATACTTTTAGACATTTAAATCATTACACTCCTAATGTTCATGCTGCATACTGCTGCTAAAATAAACACAATTTTTATTAGCAATAATATTGCCTCTTACGCAAACTGTAGTTATCTATAGCTGAACAAGAGGGTCTATATACTGTGGCAATACTGGAGTCATGCATTTTTATGTTGCTCATTATGTTGGTACTTGGAGTGCCACATTTTGTCTGAGGCGTTACTCCTCAGAGGAATCTGACTGTTAACTTGTGTCGTCCCAGCTAGTGATAGGCATCACTGCGATATAACCTTCAGGTTTGATTGAGACAGTCCTCTGTCTTATTCTTTTGGAATAAGATTAGCACAAGTTCAACAGGCCAGCTGCTTGGGTCTGCTTGAACGAGAGGGACAACAGGAGAAGAACTGACACCACTTGCCAGCATAACAAGCTTGTGCTCACATCCCTGGATCAGAAGTCTGATCACAAGGAGGATAGGTCAAGGAGTGGCTGTCAGGAGGGAGCAGAATTCTTTGAAACAAGGTTGCTGATCCAATATGGGAAAGTATTAGGAACTCCGCCTCGTCCTCCATGATCCTACAGAGGAGGTGTGCAAGGAAGCTCTCTGGGGAAAATGCATAAGGCATTCTTCGTGAGTTAGCAATGCACCAGTGCATCTATACTGAGATGAGCCTGGGACAGAGCATAATTGTTCTGTGTTCCCTCTGGTGTGGTGAACAGATCTACCTCCGCTATACCAAGCGATCCCAGATCTGCTGGACCACCAGGGGATAGAGTCACCATTCTTGATTTGGTTTTCCACAGAGACAGTGCATCGGCTGTACAGTTCAACCTGCCGAGGACATGACTAGTAGCAGACACCAGTGCTGACTCCAGAGGAGCAGTCTGAGAGCGAGAGCTGATAAAGAGGGTAAGTGTATCCTTCCTGTCAGTTGACATATGTCACCGTTGCCTGGCTGTCCATCCTACAACACGGTATGTCCCTGCAGCCTCACCATGAAGTAGTTTACAGCTAGGAACACTGCACATAGCTCTAGGCAATTATGCTCAGAAGCATTTTTTTCCAGTCCAAAACATGAATTTTGTGCTTCTGGCATATTGCACTTTATCTGATCTTGGATGAACCATTAGTCCTCAAAGGAAAGGCCAGCACACAGACACCTGATGTCTCGCCAAGGACAAGCAACAAGGCGTTGACAAAAACGTGTCACGTTCACCCTTAGGTTGTCTATGTGGTCTCATAAGAAGTAGCTGAGTGGATTATGCGCTGCGGTTTATGCCCCTGGAGCTTCTTAGAGACCACTGAGTTTGTGTAGACTCTGCATGGATTTTGTGTTTAACAGGCCAGGATGTGTTTCCCAGGTGTGCAAGCAATCACACTCCATGAGTTAAGCTCCATGCCCAGAAAGATATGCTCGGGCCAGGGGTTAGGCTGCTCTTTCTGAATCGATCCGAAGCCCTATGGGTGAGGTAACATGCAACCCTGTCCCTATAACAAATCAACTGCGACTGAAACAGGTCAATATGAACTGTCATTCAGGTACCAGGATTCGAACTCCTTCCTGTATGATACTAATGCCACCTCTATCACTTCATGAAGGTACAAGGGGCTGTAGACAACCATAGGGTTTGTACTAATGTACTCAACCTATGAGGCGAACCAATCAGGGGTCTGCCAAAGGAGTATGCTTACTTAAAAGTACACAATCTTGAGATTTATTTTTAGCCAACCAATCCCCTGGATGGACTGTATAGTCCTTTCTTCAGCTATATGATCTTGAAGGAAGTCTAAGCAGACAAGCATTCAGAAAATGTAGGTTGAGGATTATGTCAGGGATCTAAAAAGCACAAGTTAAACCTTCTTTCCAAATCAGCAAGAGGTACCTCAAGAGGGATTGCAACTTGTGTAATCGACCCCCTTGCAAAGGACTGGTGCCTCTGTAAGAACAGAGGTCATGTCCCCCGTTGATCCTGGTCGGCATGACAGTCTTATTGGCCATGCTGGATAGTGCGTTGAGCCAAGGGGACATAATAGGAAGGGTCCACAAGGTTCTTGAACTCCACTAATTGCATCATACGCATTTCGCCAATAGTTCCCAAGTGTGGCCGCTGCCTAGTGGATTTATCTGTGGGGTCCGAAGAGAGCCTAGGTGAAGACCAACCTGGACGTTCAGGCTTGACCTCGGAGCAGCAACTGGTTCCAGCTGAGGAGGTCCACTTGACTCAGAAGTTCACTGCCATCTGGGCTGCATTGCATCTGATGCCACACTCTGAATTTTTCTCTGAATAGAGACTACATTCGGATCTGCAACTCAAACCTCCTTGTTATGCACATAACACAGGGAGTTCAATTTTGCTGGCATCTGGACTCCCTGGGCAACCGGTCATAGGGCTGTTTTGATTGGGATCGCTTTCCCAGAAGATGATTGGGTGAATCCCTGGACAGGAATGCTCCTCCGTTGACTCCTCTCAGCAACTTAGGTCATTGTCTTGTGCGATGGGGCTGAACACAGTGAAGGACAGAGGAGATTCTCTTCGGTGTTGAGCAAACATTGGGACTTGAAGGAGACCTGTCACATTGTCTCTTCCACTGTGTCAAAAGTTTTGCCAGACCTTCTGCCTGCTTCTTGATTGTAGAAACCCATGGCGTGAGGTCATATACAGTGAAATCAAAGAGGCCATCCAGAACCACTAGAGCTTGAGGAAATGCTTACAGACTTACGGCAGCTCCTTAGCCTGGGTTGGCCACAGATGGCGCCTCTGGACCTGTAGCCCAACGAGCTCGCCACACTAACTCTTCAGAGCAAATCTGTTACAGCTCCTTAGTAAGTCTTAGTAAGCCTCCCCTCATGCATCTCTACCTAGATATTGCTTAAAACCCCTCACTGATGCGCCATCAAGGGGAGCGAGAGAGGGGAGTCACTCCTTGATGTGAGAGGCACTTTCTAGATTATAGTAAGTTCCAGCTGCACTTCCAGAAAAACCATACTAGGGCAGCTGCGGGAATCGTCCCTGCAGAGCCTCACAAATAACCCATCCATTCAAGATATTCAAGCTGGATCGCGTATCCTGCAGGCTCTTCATACTCTATTTCTCTGAGCGCCCAAGAAGCAGCTGGCAATCTCCTCGGCAGCACAAACTGCTGTCCCCCAGTGGGGGAGAGCGATGTGCCATCTTCTTTGAGAGATGTGTCGTCTTTTTCCGATGTAACAACAGAGCTTGCATAATCAAGCTCAAGAGAGTCTCCAGAAGATGTAATGGGCATTATCCGTATCCCACGGGAGTAAACAGCAGACGAATAAGAGACGCGACGCAACTTTTAACGATTTTTTTCGTTCTGGCTGACAACCTCTATGGACGGAGGAATGCAGCTGCATGTACTGTGCTGTGCCTTTCTGTCACTCACTGTCTTTTGCCCCCACCCCGGGCCTGCTCCCATGTCAATTCCATTCACTTTATATACTAATCAATGCTTCCATTCTGCGCCAGGTTCTTCTTCTTCGTTTGCTGTTTAAAGGCAATTTGCAAGTGATTAACCTTAGTTTAATCTCAGAGCTTACCTTTCATTTACAAGCAACAGCAAAATGTCATTCCGTTCTCATTCCTTTTTTAATTCTTTTATTTTATTTAGCATTACATGTTTGTTTTATAACACCATATGTGTTAATTTAATAACATGAAGCAAAATGTTTGCATTGATAAAAACCCATTGGGCGGGGAATGTAATTATGCAAATTAGGTGATGATGTCATTTAGCTAAGTTTGGGCCAGCCTATAGCGACTTTTTTTACTGAGGAGTTGGCAACAGTGGAAATATATATGCCTATTCATTCTTTAGGCAAACACTCAGGCTTTCAGTGAGCAGGCTTAGACCTATTAATGGCGTATGCCTCCTATCAGTCTTTCCTCTCATTTGCCAAATGATCTACCCTTAATTATCCCTTAATTGCCCTCAAGACCAGGCACCAGGCAGAGAAACCCAAACTCTCTAGGTGTTTTAAATCAGTGTGAAACTTTCTTCACACAGTTCTCTGTGTGTGGTCTGAAACATGCCGTTTAGCTTGCCCTGAGCTTCACCTGATCCAGGGTTCACTTCAATTCACAAGAATAATTCACGTTGGGGTGTTCAGTAAAAGCTAAATTAAAATGGATTATGCCAGGAGATGCAAATTTGCCACCATGTGTGACAACTTCATTTTTGAGACTTAAAGAGAAGTTTTTCCCTAGACATGAAACAATTATGATTTTGTCTCTTCTAATTCCTCATTTAGACTCAAATAAGCCAGTGATGAGGTAGATTCATTTTTGTCTCAATTGATGCTTGAAAGAATGATAAGGCTGACATCGACAGGTCTACATATGATACGGTGAGCTAAGAGAGTCTCTCTCTTCTGCTAATGTCAGGTGGGGAATGAGTTCATTTAAATGATAGTGCAGCATTGGAATGTTAATGAAGAGGGAGTTGTGCTGAGGAAATCCTGGGGGCTATAAGATGGACTGAGTGTTAGTCTTGTCTGTTCAAATATGCTGTTAGATAAATTTTCTAATAACACAAAACTGATTGGTAGACATAGTAATGTTTTGTGTACCAATACATGTATCTTTACGTTATAAGAAAAAAATAGTCAGCGAAAGAATTGGAACCATTTAAAAAAATATATTTTAAAATGAGCAATTTTTCTCGAAAGTAGTAAACAGACATTTACAGAATTGTACATGACATTTAGTCATAATTAATCTCCCTACCTATAGAGACCACAATGCTCCCCTTTGATTTAGTTCTTCTTCATGTTTTTTTGTTAGTGTAATGTTAGTCAACTGTGCCCAATATCACCTCTGGCTATGTAAGTGTTACATTGTTCCACTGCCTCTCACTTGAATCTTGAGTTTGGACATTCTGTGTTTTGCATCTTTGTTTTTGTTTTTTGTTCTCTTGATACTCTACATGTAAGACTTTACTTTATGTTTAGCATCTAACTGTGGAAAACATCTCAATCTCACGAAGAAGATATGTTGTGATTACAGGAGCTTTTCCTTTATTAATAAAAGTCAGCGTGGAGTGTTTCTTATGAGTCCAACTCCAGACCCAAGAGCAAGATTCTGTTAGCTCTTAGTGTTTATTCCGGATAACAGTTCAATACCAAACACAGGCACAGACATTAGACAGGCATTAAATACTTGCTAAAATATCCCTTTCAGGTTTAACGTCATCCATCTCCAGCAGTCCACAAGTAAGTAGAGAGCACATAGAATTAAGACAGACAAGGCTAAACTTGAAAAATATGGAGCACCTAGCTGAGAGCAGAATTAACTCAAAGTATATAGAGCAATAATCCAGCAATTAGAGACAAAACATATAAAGTGGTTCAAAGTTATATGAATGGCTAAGGATACTGATAGATAATTTATAATTTAGAGCAAGAATTGAAGAGTGGCAGACACTGACAAATTTGAATATTAAGAGAAGGGGAAACAACACAAAAATCTGTGACATTCGAGCCTGTCTAGGGGGACTGTAGACCAGGACCATAACAAATTAAAATATTATAAGCAAACAAAAATTTGGGGTAGAATTTAGCCAAACAAAAAACCGTATGGATGAGTCACTCTTCTGTTCCAACTGAAAAAGAGGAGAACGGTATCCGGAATGTGTTCTGGATATAATGGCACCTCCTTAATTTTGTGTTAAACTCCCCTTTAGATTACAGCCCTCATCCTGAGTAGTTACAGGGTAAGTACTCTGTAACTACAGAAAACAAGTTCAACTTTAGATGGTTTCTCTGCGGGGTGCTGATTTGCAAGCTAGTATTATGCAGTATGATGCAGCTCCTTGGCATTGGTTGGTGCTCATGTGTAATGTGTTGTTTGTGAAAAGAATGAATATGACTCTGAATTATTACTCATACGATGTGCGGATTACAATGTTAATAATCAGAAGACACCAATATGCATTTTTATTTATTCAGATTAGTGGGGGTTTTTTGCTCCATTTTTCAGTCTTTTTCGTAATGTTTTGCAATTAAATATTCTTTCCTGATATGAACTATCCAAATGAATCATTCTCATAAAGTAACAAGAGGCAAAAGAACGAAGCCCAAAGATGAACATATAGAAAATTATAGATAGGTGGCTTTAGGATTAAATCTATATTTTTGACGCAATTGTGTTGTAAATTGTTTTGTTGTTAATTTGTGTTGTTATCTGGCTTTGCCCTGATGCTAATATTGTCCAGATCACAAGCATATTTTCAGTTCTGGAGTTTTTCTCTGACAGGAGGATGTAATCATAAATGAAGCATCTTTCCTAGCTTCATCTGATGCCGCGGATGGGCTACAACAGCAAAAGACCCCACCGGGTACAACTAATCTCTAATAGGAAAAAGACGCTACAATTTGCACAAGCTCACCAAAATTGGACAGTTAAAGACGAAAAATGTTGCCTGGTCTGATGAGAATGATTTCCGTTGAGACATTCAAATGGTAGAGTCAGAATTTGGCATAAACGGAATGAGAACATGGATCCATCATGTCTTGTTACCACTGTGCAGGCTGATGGTGGTGGTGTATTGGTTTGGGGGATGTTTTCTTGGCAAACTTTAGGCCCCTCTGTGGCAATTGGGCATTGTTTCTGACCATGTCCATCCCTTTAAAACCACCATGTACCCATCCTCTGATGGCCACTTCCAGCAGGATAATGCACCATGTCACAAAGCTCAAATCATTTCAAATTGGTTTCTTGACAATGACAATGACTTCTCTGTACTAAAATAGCCCCCCAGAGTATCCAGATCTCAACCCAATAGAACATCTTTGGGATGTGGTGGAACGGGAGTGTCATGCTCTGCATGTGCATCCCACAAATCTCCATCAACTGCAAGATGCTATCCTGTCAATAATGGGCAACATTTCTAAAGAATGCTTTCAGCACCTTGTTGAATCAATGCCACGTAGAATTAAGGCAGTTCTGAAGGTGAAAGGGGGTCTCATTCAAAAAGTTTTTTGAACTGACCTTCATTTCTTAAAGTAATGATGGCCACTTGTTTTTCTCGCCATAATACAAATTCTATCAATCTATTCAGCGGGACTATCAGGTGTGTATCTGTGGAGAGGAGACCTGTCGCTGTGACGCTGAATGACTGAATGACGCTGGTCACACGCAGACACACTCACACTCTGTGTGCACTCTGAAATTTTTAATTTTATTTAATTTACACTGTTCATTTTTATCCAGTACACAACCCATCATCGCAAATCACAACTTAGACATTCTTACCTGATGAGAGTCAGACATATGTTCTGGGTCAAGGAAGCTGGCGGCAAACTCAAGCACTGGGTTGTTGAGCTATAAATAGCTCTATCACTGTTTTGCGCAGACGCTGCTCTACCGGAAGTGGACAAGACCATTCAAGCTTTGTTGTTAAATTTGTTTTATATTTGTTTAGACAGTGGAGAGTATTCTTGTGTATTTGTGTTTAATTTGAAGAGAATGATTGTTTTAGTGAACCGGAAATAAAGTAGAAACTTTATTTATGCAAACCAACAGGTTTTCCCTTGTTTGTGGGAAAAATAGTGGGACCTGGGGGAGGAGCCTGGGCTATAAAAGGAGCCTTGGCTCCAGCTGAGTGAGCAATATTTTGGATACTTGATATTTCTTTATTTTGAATAGTGTGGATTTGTTGGTTTTCAAGGGACTAAGTTGTCCCCCCTTTATGTATTTATATATTTTTGGAAATTGATCACTGTATATATACGAGCACTCTAGATTTGGTTTCCCCGTTAAAATATAAAACTTGCAATTGCACCAAAGTGCACTCGAGTGAGCCTTCAACATTTTTTTTAACAACTTCAAGAAGGCGAACCTAAAGACCTCCTTCTCTACAGTATCCAACTGACTTCTGCACAACACAACTGATGGTCCCGACCCCAAGAAATCTTACTTCTTAAACCTGACAGAGCACACCTGTGAAGTGAAGACCATTTCAGGAGACTACCTCTTGAAGATCATCAAGAGAACAGCAAAAGTGTGCAAAATATAATCAAAGCAAAAGGTGGCTACTTTGAAGAAGCTAGAATGACATATTTTCAGCTGTTTCACACTTTTTGTTATGTATACAATTCCACATGTATTAATTCATAGTTTTGATGCCTTCAGTGTGAATCTACCATTTTCAATTGTCATGGTCAAAACCTTTTTATGAATTAAACAAGATTGACAGATGAGGTCTGAAAATCATACTGAACTTCCAAGCACATGTACATTAGCACTTGCCAAGACAGACCTCATACAAATTGAACATATGACTGGAGAGAAAGAAAATGCTTTAATCAGAAAAAAAATAACATTTATTCTTAAACATCGTATGTGTGGCACGTGTGGTCTTGGCACGTAAGTGTGACATAAAAAGGGGCTTTGGTGCAAAAAGAGTCTGTTTAGTGCTGCAGCAAAGTGGATTCTGTCTTGGACAGGCCAGTGAAGGGGAACAGTGTAGGTTTCTAGAACTGAACTCAAGGGGATTTGAATGTGAATAAAGAAGCCTCAACGTTCACTTACAGAATTATTTATGTCAGCATTCAAGGAATGTTTTATAGCATGGTATTTATAGCTTTTAGAGCATTTGACAACTATGGCTTTTATTACACACATTGAAACATGCATTAAATACAACATTAAATAACACAACCTCTCCCTTACATGAAATTGTCAATGATTAAGGTAATGCTGATTTTTATTTTTAAATCTTACCTATAAATGATTATCAGTTACAAAAAATAGATCAGACAGATTTATGCAAAAAAATGTGCATGCCCACTGATGAGCAGCAAACAATATAAACTGAGAGGGGAAAGTAGACTCCAGGTGTTTATACCTAAATTCGTGAGTTCTTACAAGAATTTGGATCTTCATTCCTTTTCTTTTCGGTTTAGTCCCTGGGGAAGCCATAGTGAAATAAACAGCTAACTTACCCAGCATATGTTTTACACAGCGGACGGAACCCATGGGAAGCACCTGGAGAAAACCGACGCGAACATACAAACTTCACACAGAAATGACAATTGACCCAGAACAGGCTCTTCTGTTGAGCATGTGGTTTATTTTTGATTAGAAAAAGTACTTTATTTGTATTGTTTGTATCTGTTTATTGATTGACTTTGGTTCGGTCTGTTTAAAACATTTAATGACACATTAAAGCATATGGAAAACACACCTTGCTTTCCTGGCTCCTTTTTTGACCCTCGGAATACCACCTGTGTGATAGCAATATTTAATACATACACACACGCACGCACACGCACACACAAACATATATATTTATATGCAATGCATCGATATGTCATGCATATCCACGCATGCAGATCACAGTGCACGATGGTCATCGTTCGGGGAACACTATCTTTTATGGTCCATTTATTTCTTTGTTTCAGGCTGTTCTTGTGAGCGATCCAGTTCCACTCAAATCCCCCAACAGAAGAACTTCTTGAGAGAAAGAACTCATCTCGGGGGGTGAAGATTGAACTTCTGAGCCGCTGCTGACCTAAAAAAAATGTTTCGGATTTGGTTTCTAAAGTCCAGCTGTGGAGATGTTCTCAAAACATTCTTTTGGTCAAGGGTGAGAAACCAAGTAGGACAGGCAGGTAATTTTTGTCTAAAGGAATAAACACTAAAGAGGTTGTGAAAGGAGCAAGGGGTTGAAGGATGCTCAGCCAAGCTTCAAAGTCAGGAGGGAAATGCAGAGAAAGAGAGAGGCAGAGCACAAAGAGATTCAACTCATGCAGGAAAGACTTGAACACAGGGAATGGTAAAGAGAGGCATGGAATGAGGTCAACCATGCTGCTGAAGAGATGGCACCGTATAGTGTTTCAGGTGAAAACATTATTTTCACATTTAAATGTATTCTTGTGTATGCTTTCATTAATGAATTTAGCTTTGATGTATATGATACTGCTTGTGCAAAAAGGTGACACAACTTTAGCTTTGAGTAAAGCATTTGATGTGCAGTGGCATTTTTTGTTAGCTTCTGTGATTGCATTCCAGTGTTGCATTTATTTATTTATATGTTGACGGTAGATTCAGACTGCTGCGCAACGTCTTTCCAGCACATCCCAAAGATTCTCTCTGGGGTTAAGGTCTGGGATCTTTTGATGTTTTCTCTGCTTGATGCAAGTCAATGATTTGACCCTCCTCAAAAAGGCTTACATCTTTTCCAAGAACACACAATGTGTGTTTGACATGTTTTTTTTTAGGAAACGATAAGAAACTCATTAAAGAAGTTGGGGTTAAATAACTTATTGCTAGCTGAAAGGTAATTGCCCATGCAGTAATTATCCAAGAGGTGGCAACTTGTTTTTGTTAGTATAAATGTTGTAACACCTGTACTTTTTTTTTCTTTCCTTTTATTACCAAAATAAATTGTGTAAAAAAAGGACTGGCAAACTGAGTCAGGAACAATTAACAGGTGCTATTTTATTTTTTAGTTTCAGTATTAACTTTGAAATCATCAAACCAAACTTGACTTTAGACCAATAAATCATTGTACCTTTTTTATGGCAACTGTATATATATATATATATATATATATATATATATATATATATATATATATATATATATATATATATATATATATATATATATATATATATAAATTCAGCTCAATTACACAAAGACTAGTTTATCTTGGTGCTCAGGTGGCTGAGTCTAAATGTATTCATTTTTTCATGTATTCAGTCTTTGAGGATTCACTCTGGAAATTGACATTGGTATTTAGTTTAGTGTAAATAGTGTATCACATCTCAAGTTACAAATTATTGCTCGAATGGACTGCAGTCTTGCTAACGTTAACTACTCTGCTAACCAGCTGACGTTACTAGCTCAAGGGCTGGTCTTTAAAAGGTCTAATAACGTCATCAGATCCTTATACTGAGCTTGAAACACTTCGTCACCTGTGGTAAGAGAAAAGAGCTTTTTGTTGCATTTATAGTTCCAATCTCTTTGTGTATTCCAGGTAGAGAAGCTGAATGAGTCAGACATCACTGGAACCCCTCCTGCCTTTATGATGAACGTCACTGAGAACACTAGTCCAGACCATGTCAATTTGCAAAGGGCTAGTGTTGTGGTAAAAGCTGAATTTGTGTTGGTCAACATTTACACGCTTCCTGAGGCCTTTGTGTTACTCTTTGGGTAATGTTTGCATTGTATTTGGATTACTCAAGTAAACTGAGTAACACATTCATGTTCACGCAGAAAATGCTGATGTTACTTGTAATCTGATGTGACTTGTAATCAGTTTCCACAAAACCTATGAGTAGCGTGAACTTATCGAGTTTTATATTGTACTGTAAACTATTGCATTTGAGAAAGGGAGAAATATGACAGACATTTTGTGCTGAGTATACAAGCAATTATAGATGTATTACTCATTTAGCAGATGGAAAATCCAAACTGAAAAATAATAGCTGGCTAATTGGCAACGGCAGTAATCGCTTGTTGCAGTACTATACTAGACATAGATAAACATAGATAAAGAACAATTTCAACATTGTTACTGTGATGTTTTTGTTATAAACACCTTCTCAACAGCCTTCCTAAATACGCAGTTACTATGCAGCTCTGAGGATGAGATATGCAAAATGTATGACCCAAAAAGAGTCAACGAAGTCTCTTACTGTAGCATAGACTATTTTATCATTTCCAGTTGATTAGAAAATCTAAGGAGCACATAAAAAAGCTGATGCAATGAAACAAATATTAATCATGTCCAGTTACACTACACTGTAAAACCTAACAAATTCACAGAACTAAAAAATGAATTTGTAATAAATTACACAAAATATTTTAGGGGTTTTTATAAGATGTTTTAAGTTTACATAAAATAGAAATTATATTCACAGTTGCCTTAAATTATCTAAATTTTATCTCATATATATTGTTATTACTCAACTTAGAACTGGGGAGTAATTCACTAAAAAATTTCAATATTGTTAAACTCATATGATATGCGAAATGTATTCAAAATGTTCAGTAGATTTCTACTCAAAATGTTGGACATGTACTCAACAAATATATTCCAAACTAGCAAATTAACACCAAAATAACTACTCACAATTTAAGTCTGGAGCTGAGGAGCATTGTCTCACTTCCAGACGAGAGTTAGTGCCTTTTAAACGTATCTCTCTAGAGCAAACACACCTCCTCTAACATGCCTCAATTGGGTGTCGTTAGGCTGTTCTTTTAATATATGTTCAAATGTATTGACAATTAAGATAAATATAAAAACATTAAAGTTTAGTCTGAATAGACATGTTAATTGATTTGCTTGTTATATTATGCAAAACTTTAGTATTTGTAAAAAAGTTTCTTTAAAAGTTAATATTTTGATGGAGACAATACCCATTTTTTAAATAATGTGCAGAAACAGTCCAGCCGTGAGCTGATTGAGTCAGCGCTCTGACTGCTGGAGAACACGAGCAGCTCTGAAGTTACGGATATAAACCCAAAACGTGCAAGAACAGTCTCAAAAGGAGCGTGCACAAATTCAGAGTGGAGCGTACTTGTAAGTGAGGCTACAAATCCACAATCTGCAATGTGTAAATGTATCTCAGATGGTTCGTAAATATTTCAGGAGAAGCAGCTGACAAACTTAATAAAATCAAATCTGTGAACCTGTTTTCAAATTAACTCAGGTAAAATGGACACGTGTTAGAATTTTTGGGGAATATTTATGCTTTCACTTGGAAATATAGGAACATTGTTTTAAATACACAAATTGGATTATGTACATTTGAATTGTGCTATTTATTTATGAACTGAAATGTATGAGTACAATCTTATTGAGATCGTTCTGGGTTAATTAGTACATCAGCTACCGGGAGAAACTTGGAAGCAGGGATAAAGTTAAGCTTTAGGTCCCTGCCCGAGCGTTCAGACTCGTGGACCTAACAATCAGTATCCAAGGAAACCTTTCAAATTTAAACTGTGCTGCACCGGAAAAATCAAGATGTCTGACTCAGCTTTCCTGAGGGAGAGATAAGACCCGCCCACCAGAACGTCATGATGCCGATAAAGTCTAAAAAGTTTTTAAACCTTTTAAGCGTTCCACACAAATTTGCTATAAAAAATTGAGCCCTATTCACTTGAAGTGGCATAAATATCCATAGGGCTCAAAATGTTTTAGTTTGGTCAACTGCATACCGACATTTGATTGTTATTAACTTATTAGTTTGGAACTAGTACAGCTGTTAGGAATTGCAGTGTAGACTACTTGTTCGTTTGATGGTCTGCCCAATTGTACCAGCTGCTAGCTTGAAGATATCCACACAATACATCTGAACATCTTGGGAAAGGTTTCAGAGAAGAGAAAGATTGTGTTGTGCAAATCAACAACTTTACTTATGCGAAAGTGAAATCATGCTGACAATCTTAGATTTCACTCAACACAGGTATGTTGTTATAAAAACATTGAAACATATTAACAGAAACACTTTCTCTCCAACATGTAAAAAAACACCTACTGACTAAAGACAGTTTGAGTCATTTAACATAGTGATGTTGTGTGAGTTGAAGTGTGTGTGTGTGAAATATTCAGCTCTTTAAAGAAGCACTTTGTTTTTCCTGTGGGAAATGCTTTTCAAACCCAAAATGTTTTCTTATTTCTGAATCAATCGTTTAGCAGGGTTTTTTCTTATGGTGTTTTGTGCATGGATGTCTGATGCATTATTTACCAGTAGCAGCATTTGCAGCTGAGCAAGACCCATGAGTTGTTTGTGTCTTGAAAATAGCTTTGTGATGGACAGGATGTTTCTGTGGTTTCAATACATATCTCTAGTTCTAGTTCTCACTACAAACACAGATTAATATTTGAAGTGGTGTGACTAGAACATTGGAAGTCAACTACAAAGAAACAAAAACTGCACAATTTATAAGCAACTGTAAAAACGATCAATGTATATATATATATATATATATATATATATATATATATATATATATATATATATATATATATATATAGATATATATATATATAGATATATAGATATATAGATACATATAGATAGATAGATATTTAATATCATTTCAATTCATGTAGTTTTTATATATTATTTTAAATATATTAATACTTTTCAATTTATGTAATTTTAGTAATTCTGCAGCAAAAAAAAAAAAGAGATAAAATATTTTTCAAGAAATATTGTTTGTTGAATTTGTGGTAGCCATGTATTTGGCAGAGCATAGCCAAATGGATCGGCAAAGCAGATAGACTGCAAAAAATGAATTTTAAGCAAAGCTGAAAATGCTTAAAATTAGATTGAAAATCTTGATTTTCTTATTTTTGGAAGAATTTTCTAATTTAAACCTTTTGGGTATATATCACTTTGCTTATTTTGAGAAAATAACACTTATATTTTCTTGAGGAGAAAAAAAAATCTTATTCTGGTCATTTATGTTCTTGAATTAAGAAACTATGTGAAACAAGTTGCCGATTTTGCCACTGATCTTAAAACAAGAATCTTAAAACAAGAATTTTTGACTCAACATATTCTTATATCAAGAATGTTACTGATATTTTATTTTAAGAAATCAATATTAAATACTGGTAAAAACATTCATCTTGAAACAAGAAAAAAAAATCTTAAATCTAGTTCTAGTCTAGATCAAGTAAAGGTAAGAACATTTGATTTCTTGAAATAAGATTCAAATGTTTGTGAAAAAAAATAAGAAAAAGGATCTACACCGTAAATAAATCAACAATACCCCAAACCTTAATACACCGTCCAGTTGTGAACAAACATTGATGAAAGAGATCTGAACTTCAAAAAAGCACTCTTGAAACAAGAAAAAAAAAACTCAAATATAGATTAACTCTTCCTAGATCAAGCAAAAGATTCTGCTAATGGGGTGAGCAAATTTCAGTTGGTGAGAATTCTTAAAATTAGCAAAAACTTCTAGCTGGTAACATAAGCTGTTGGATCTTAAAAAAAATACAAAAACTCTCAAAACAAGTCTTTCCAAGCTGAAACAATGCATTGAAACTAGAATATTCCAACTTGTATCTAGTCACTAGTGGTCTTAAAACTAGACAATCTGTCTTATAACAAGAATATTTTCTCTTTTAGTTACCTCTGCTGATGGGGGTTCGAATCCAGCTCTGGTCCTTCGCTGATCTTCTCCCCACAGCTCTACTAAATGTTCTTCCTCTCCCCTATCTGAACTGTCCTATCTGAAAATGCATCAATAGGCCTAAATAATATATTATATAAATATTTAAAGCTAGAATTTCTAGTTTTAAGTACCCATATTCTACTTTAAGAACTAAAATTAAGCACAAACTTTCTTAATTTAAGGTCGAATATACTTATTTTAATACTAAATTTTTATAAGTTAGTCTTAAATAAAAGAGAAATCATCCTAGTTTTAAGACAGATTGTCTAGTTTTAAGACCACTAGAGACTAGATACAAGTTAAAATATTCTAGTTTCAGTGCAGTTTTACAATTTGTAAAGTCTTGTTTTGAGAGTTTTTGTCTATTTATCAGCTAGAATTTTTTTCTAATTTTAAGAAATCTTGCCAAGTAAAATTTGTTTATTGGCCCATTGGCAGATTTTTTTGCTTGATATAGGAAGAGTTTATCTATATTTAGTTTTTTTTTTCTTGTTTTCTTATTACAAAACTCATATAGAACATAGAAGATTTTTAATTTCAGTGGTACTAGTTGTAGCTAAAGCTAATTGTCAAGTATGGGATGAGAAGCTATCTGTAAAATAACAAACATTTGTTAAAAAAAATAACATAACATAAATATTTCCTATTTGTTCAGAATGGCAAGTATCACAGTTGAGATCTAAGAAACAGTAGAACTGGAGACACATAGACAATCATACTGAAGAAGCCAAGGACACACATGAGATCCAAAATGACTGCGGTAATATTCCACCAATAACTAAAACATAAAAGAGGAAATCCAAACAGGAAGTTTCAAGGGGAACACAACAGTTGCGGACAGTGGACCGCTAGGAGATGTAGTCTTTTAGACAATCAGAAGGGATTGGACAACAATATAACAAGTTAACAATGATCAGGTGCAGTGAGACATTTTGCAGATAATTTATGCTGATCTAAACCTTTGTTGGTAACATTTAGTTCCAGTTTTACGAAGTTGCTTTAAAAGTGGTTATAAAATATTAGAAGTTAACTTAATAAAAAACTGTCAAACACTTAAAAAAGACACATAGGTTGCAAAGACACTCCATACGCAATGTCTTACACTTTAGAAGTATTTATAAGTAAGTACTAAACAATGTTTGAAACATATCTACACCTATAACAACACTAGACACACATACCATTTCTTAAGGTAGCTTGCGTCACATGAATGCAAACCCAGGCACTACTATACATCATGTTATATCCAATACTCTATTTATGTCTGCACGCTGTTAAATCTTAATCCTACTAAACTCCAGCATCCTGCCACTCATTCTGTTCACAATTGGCCTTCATTCAGATCATTAATTTAGTAAACAATTGCTTACCCCCCATTAAGCAGGGCCAAATGTTGCCTTCTTGTTCGTGATTGTAATTTGCAGTCTGTAATTTCAAAGGGACATCATGCTTCATTTTTAATGAGTTGAAGGGTAATATGTGTGCGCTTTACATCTACTGACATAAAAGTGTCATTTTATGCTGCAGTTGTCAGTATTTGTTTGTTCTTGTGTGAGTCATTGGCACCACAGACGACTAGATACTCTAATCTAACTCCATTAATTTATTTTAAAATGTTATCTAAATTTATATTAGATTGTGAAGTGCGTTTAAAGCTGAATAATGCATGCTGAGCTGTTTTACAACCCGTTATAGTCTTTGCCAACACTCGCATATTGAAGTTATTATGAATATCTTAGCTGCAATGAATGAGTGATGAATGAAAATAATGTTTTTTCTCATTAATCTTTTTTAACTATGCAGACAAAAGAAGTGCTGAAGTTTGATGCTGTGATGTTTTAAGTTCGATGTGGATTATGCTGTTTATATCATTATCTTTGGGCAACAGTAAAATATTAAAGATATTATTATTGTTTGCTCTGCAGTACATGATCAAAATGAAACAGAACGGTGGTTATTTGTGCCTGCGTGTACTTCTCCATAATGTAAGCAAAAATGTAAGTCATGGACGCTAAGCTAAGGTAAAATTAACCCTGATTACGCTCCACTCTTGAAAAGACAGGTGAATCAGATTGATGATAAAATCTGTGACATTTAAAAGAGACCAGGGACAAACGTTTAATGCCAAACTGTTCTGATCATTTTGTTTATTTTATCAGAGACATCTTATTTTGCTTTACCATAACAGTAGCATTACAGTACTGTCTACAGTGCTCACTAGCCTCATACACAAAAAGCACATTATGGTGAATCATTCACATGTTTTGAATAAATGTAGTGTTTTGTGATTACTAAATCCACTGTGTAAGTGTGAAACTTACATTAAGAACGTTTACTATGGCATGTGATCCCCTTTTCAAAGTAGGCTCCATATTTATTTTCTCGCTGAACGTGGATGTTTATCTGAGAAAAATTAGAAGAAACAATTATTTTCAACAACATACCATAACAAAAACAAATGCTGGATGAGCTCATGTTGAGGGGGAGTGGGAGAAATATGTCACTGTGAAGCTAATAATGTTAAAACCTGAAACATGATCACTGTAGAAGCAAGTTAAAACTTTACCAAATTCTCTACAATGTAAGATGATTGCATGGATGAAAACAGGTGAAGGCTAAGAGAAGCTCCTTGTTTCCTTTTAATGAGGAATTATACAAGAAAAGTGGACATCACTCCATGCTCTCCACTAGCTTTTGTTCTCCATCAACGCCATTGCACCGGAAGCTACATCAGTCAATTGTCCCTTGATTTTAACGAGAGCACCTCAAACGATGGTTGGTATATAAAAAAAAACAACTGTCAAACTTAAATAATACAATGGCTAAATCAATCCAAGTTGAGGAAATCTGTGAACTGTGGTCAAGCGTGCTCGTATTGGCTGATCTGCTAATTTTACATTTGTGCAAGGATACAGAGTTAACAAACAGACTGGAAATTTTGTCTTTTGATGAAATTGTTAATGGAAAAGACATAATAAAACCTTTAACGAAGATTGTTAGATAATGTTACCTCTGCACTCCTTTGTTATTCTTTAATATTTTATCTTTTTACTTAATCATATTTAATACTATTAAATTTGTCACTGATCAGATATTTATGCCAATAAAAGGGTGGCCGTGAGTATTACATATTTACATCCGTTAACAGTGCATTCTAAAGGACATAGATTCCTCGTCTGAGCATAAGTATCACATCTGAATCCCATTTCATTAACACTGAAGACGGATCGGAGTCTCATATTATTTGTAATGTGAATGAACGCACACACATACAGACAAAAATCACATTTAACCAAAAATCGGGGTTGAGCATTTAGAGTTGCAGTTTAAATATAACCTTAGATCAGGGTTGCAAGTATATATAAAATGCTGAGCCATTTTGGAGCGAATCTACGGAGTGCACAGTTTCAGCTAGTGCATCGAGTGACCATCAATGTGTAAAGTGCAATTCTGAATACATTTCTTTATTAACACACACAGCCTCAATCGTAAACTTTGTTCTCAGCCCAACAAGTCTTTAAAAAGCATTATGGGGATCAAATTTACTTTTGTTTCTGAGTTTTGAGGATGAGGCGAGTCTCGTCCATCACAGCTGTCCGTAACATCTGTCTGGGATCCTGTTTGTCACGACATTTCCTTTACCAACATTATATATATATATATATATATATATATATATATATATATATATATATATACAAATCACATCTTTGTCTTTTAAAGAACTAAAATACTTTCTTCGATTGTGAGTATTTTGTGAGTACTTACTTTTTACCTAGCTTCTTCAAGGTAAAATTATTACGTAGAGTAACACGAGGAGTCAAGGTATATGTTAACAATGCTCTAAATTTTAGTCCTTTTCAAGTATTACTGGTTATTGACAGTCATCATAATGATAGACTACATTCTATGAGGCAAAGAATTCATTGAAATTCATGAGCCAATTTCAACGAACACTCCCTTAAATAAAAGGGATCACAACAGCCGTAGTACACCAATATCTGAGTGTCTATTGAGCTTTAATTCACTTAGGCGAGCATTAAACAAACAACTGGTTTCAACAGCTGTTCGTCTTATTCTTCATTATTATTTCTTATATGAGCCAGAGCTGATTAGTGAACAACAAGATAATTGGAGAGAATTTCAATATCGCCAACCTGAAATCTATTCTTCTGCCATGCCCTATGATGAAATACGGAAGAAACAATATAGCTGTGGTTGTCTAAATCAAACCAATAAGAAGCTATTTAAGAATGCCTTCTTTTCTTCAGCATTTCTCCAACTGTGCTCACGTAAATGATCACTGACCTTTTAATTTAGCTGATTTTAATCAATAATTCCGTAGTGGCTCTCTTCAGATGTATGTTGCAATGCTGAAGTAATGTGCAGATAACACCTGTCTTAACAGGATTAAAGTTTAGTTCAAATATTTGAGGAGCAGAGCGGAGTGGCTTTCATTAAGTGAACACACATTTGGAGTCGAGGGTTGTCAGCGTGACTAAACTGCAGAACCAGGAGCGAGCAGATTGAACATGTTGGGTTCTTCTTAAGGTGCTCACTTTTCAATTAAAACTAAAGGACAGATTTGTATGTTGTCAAGTTTATTAGTAAAAATCAAACCTCTTTAAAGTTGGAACTTTTTATAGTTTTCTTTTATTCCAAGTTTTTTTTTTCAAGACAAATGTTCCTTTAAGTGAATTGATTTGGTGGCGTTTCTATTCATAAACTAGTTTGCCTCTGATCTCTGGTGGTTAAGTTAAGGAATTTGTGATTATTTGATGTTTACAAGTTCTCTGTGAGTTTGAAAAAAAGCTAAAAATCTTTACCCTTTAAATAATGCTAATCAACCAATTAACCCTAACTAATTAAGGTTTGGGAGGAAATTGTCTTAAAATTGTCCTCTAATTCAACTATTGCTAAATAGTTCCTTAAACAGTATAAAACTGCAAACTGAGCAGGCAATTATCAACACTTGAGCAAACTATTCTGTAACCCATATTGTCTAGGATTCCAATTTCTTGGGAAGTATTCTAGGATCCAAACTTTCAGGGCGCTTAGCCACAAGGAAATTAATGTTGACATGTGGTACATTTAAAGAGTTAAATTATTGGTCCTGAAGTATGACCAGAGAAAATGTTTAGATTTTAATTGGATAGATTTATATCAGAATTTAAGACAAATCGTTATCATTGCAAGCTATAAATGCATTGTGTATTTTATTAATTACACATGTCCATAGTTATTTATTTGTTTACTTGTGCATGCAAATACATTTTTATATATTAATTGAAGAAATAAAGCTCCTGCTAAATTCTCAACTATTCTAAAGGATAATAATTATTATTCTGAAAAGCTTTTGTAATGCTTTTCTGCTTTGGTTTTATCTTGATTTATTCTGTTCAGTACCATTTACATCAAAGATACACTTCATGAGCTTTAAAATGAAGGCTTTGATGGTTTATAAATTTATTTAAATGGCAAAATGCCGTTGAATAATGCATCTGTTTTGTCTCCAAATAGCATACTTTGAAAAGATGCATAAAAGTTTGAGTGAGCTGTGTGTTCAAATATGTGGGGCCAAGTTCTGTGTGCACTCTTGTTTTGGGCGACTCAGCTGTCCTTCACCAGATAACACATAAGCCTGCATGTGAAAAAAATTTACTTCCGCTCCTTTCTAAACTAAGAGGCAACTAAATGTAAATAAATAATAATACATGTACAATAAGATGGTTTAGTTTTAGCGGTAAACAACAAGAAACAACACTCCAGGAACAAAGACAGGGCAACAGGGAGAAAATGAAACGTACACGACTTCAGACAATTTCCTCCTCACCAACCCTCTACACCAAGAATACCACATAGTTTCCTAGGAAAGTCAATACTTAACAGGAAAGTTTATACTATTGTAGTAGAGGTAAACTAAAAGGGTAATCATATGGGATATATGTCAGTGGACCTACTACACTGCCCTCAAACCCTGGAGATCAAAAGATGACATGAATCACTCAGTGATCATTTCACATAACAATGGTTCCCCAAGGCCCGAGCCATGTCACTAAAGGAGGCCTGGTTTGTGCCTAAATGAGAGATCTTAAGGGAAAACCATGTTGCAGTGTGAAGTGGCGCTGGAGAGCCCAGCAAGGGGTGCTTAACCTATTGTCTCTGTGGGTCCTAGTGCCTCAGTGCAGTGAGAGGGACAATAGGGTACCATCCTTAGTGTAACATGTTAAACCTGGGATGTTTGTCAAAAAGAGTAGGGGTGTAACCCTTGCATTCCTGGATGAATTTGATTACTCCTAATAATCCCTGAATTCTAATTCTCTCTTCATGTCTCCTGTACACCATAAGCCGGTGTGTTCTGGCACAGAATGGCAGCCGTCATGTTATCCAGGTGGATGCTGCACACTGCTGATGCATTCAGAGACAGTTCTGTCAACATGTAAAGCTCTTTGAGTGTCAAAATGATGTACACAGTATATAAAAGTTTTAAGATGTCATGTGTGATGGAAATATTAAATACTCATGAGACATGATTTATGAGCACAATCGCAAACAGCAATTTATTACTTTCCTCAAACATGGATTCAGCTCATACCTTGAGATTAACGAAGCATTGCAAGCAACATGGAAAGAGAAAGGGAGAGGAAGGAAGAAAGAGAGGGAAGGGAGAAAAGGAAGAATGGAGAAAGAGAATGAGCAGCCCTTCTCTGAGCAGACTCGGGAGCGAGAGACTGGACACGGGGCCTCCCTTGAGATTCCTTTCAGTATAAATCCCGCCCCTCTGCATCACTTCCTGTTCCATCCAAGTAAACTTAAGGACATTCAAACTCAATCTTATTGGATAATTAATTACAATGATTAAATATTCTATAACACATGAATTAATATTGATAGTCATTAATTTTTGTAAAAAAGTATCTTTCTTAAGATGGATCTTTTGCCCACTAAAATGAATTAGCTAAATTACCAGGTCTCTCTTCCACCAGTAAGCCACAATGTTATGAGCATAATGGCTCCAGTCACAATTTCGAATTCTCTGTGCTGCATTAAGAAACCCCAAAACAATAAAAATTTTAGAACGTTTTAAAACAGTTTAGCAATTTGAGTTTAGTTTTGTCATACAAATACAAAATGACAAATTAGTAAATAATTTTTACTAGAATGCCACACGGTAGGATATAGATTTCCAATGAGACATGCTAGCACGTTACTCAAGTGTACTCAACCAGGAGGAATAGGGTAGTGCCACCAGAAAGTGTGGCTATTTACGACTGTGTGGATCCAACAATGACAAGAGGGACAGGAAACCGAGAGCCCAGTGATGAGGAGCAGAGGAGGGGAAGTTTTTTTCTTGACAGAGTTGAAATTTGAGGAGCAGTACCGAAAGTTATAAGATTGGCCAAATTTGTGGGATACCACTGAATAGAAAGACAAAGCTCGCTTTTCTCACAATTGTTAGATCACACTGAACATGCAAATCTTGTTTTATCATTTTTTTTACAGATTTCCTCAAATTTCTGATGTTCAACTTTTTCTATTTTGTTTTGTGAGATGCAGTGACCTGTTCAATCGAATAGCAAGTTAATGATAATTAGGAGTTATTGAAAAGAATAAGTTACTATATTATAAATGATTTCATAGATATTATATATATATATATATATATATATATATATATATATATATATATATATATATATATATATATATATATATAAAATTCTTCAAGTCAATGTGTGTGTTTCTTTCGTATTCAGAAACATAGATGTTCTTCCCAAAACTTAAAAGAATAATTAAACTTAAAAACTTTAAAAAAAAGTTTTTAGCTGCACCTAAAGTCTTGGTACACAATTACAAATTTAAGCTAAACTGAAAGCTTAAAAATGTTGATAGAATAATTGCAACCAGCAGTACAGCTGTTGCCTCATTCATGAATCATACAAAGAACAAAAACATAAAGTAATAAGTCAACGTTTTATGCTTGACACGTCTACATTTGGCGGGGCTCATTTGGATTCTTGGACTTCCATTGTATTTTTTCTTTTCTTTTTGGCCTTTCTGTTTGATTTTTAAATATGCCGGTCAGTGCCTCTTTTGGACGTGGAATATTTTCATACTGGCAGCTTTAAACAATATACCTATGGGGATTATTCTCCAATAATTGCTTGACAAAAAAGGCAAAAGTGCATAAACTGCAGCTAAGTCCCAAGCTGCTTAGCAAAACCTGAGCGGTGAACGCTCTGACACTGTTTGCCTGATGCATGTCAACATCCCCTTTTAGAGAAACGTATTTTGAATGAGTCCTTAGAGGAAAACAGAGGCAAAGGGGGGAGCCGATGCTAGCATGACGGCCATGCCACATTACTCAGTAAATGCTGACTGATTACATTTCACATGCAGCTCTAGCAAAATTCAAATTGCTAACAGGGACTTGTCACATTGTTTCCTGTGTGAAATGGATGAGTGTGTCCTGAATCCAAAGAGTTTCACTGATAGACATTTACTCAGTGTCAGTAAAGCTGATTCAGAGCAATCTTTTAAATGAAGCTTCGTTGACTTGAAAAAATGCCTCTCTGACAAATAGTTTTGAGACATTCTGACTGGCACATCAGCAGGATCTATATGTAACAGCAAATGCTTGGACCGACTTGCTGTACATGGAAACTAAAGACAATACATATGTTACTGGATTATTTCAATCTGTTCTTTGGGATGATATTGTTTAAAACATTTTTTTGGAATACTGATTAAATCAATTGATAACAAAATAATTTGACAACAAGCGTATTTTAAAAGCTTTTTTTCTGTGCAGAACAACACAATCACTAGACATTGTTTATGCCAATCAGAGTTTAACAATATATTTAAAAACCCCAAATTCATCAAAACCCCTCATTCAATTTCTATCTAGTTTTTTAAGAAAAAAAAGCTTTTCAAAGTTTCAAATTCCCAACCTAAACTGGAACTTTCTTTAAATTTCATACATATTTATACAAATCTGTTTTCACAAAGCTGCATCCCAATGCTGTATAACAAGTGATGTATTTAGGTTTATGCGACTTGTTTTATAATCAGAGCGTCACGGTGGCGCAGTGGGTAGCACGGTCGTCTCACAGCAAGAAGGTCGCGGGTTCTAGGTTCGGCTGGGGCAGGTGGCATTTCTGTGTGGAGGTTGCATGTTCTCCTCGTGATCGCGTGGGTTTTCTCTCAAGTCCTCTCAAGTTATATTCACATATAAGTGAATTGAGTAAGAATGATTGTCCATAGTGTTAACGTGTGACTGTTTCCCAGTGATGGGTTGTGGCTGGAAGGGCATCCGCTGCATAAAACATGTGCCAGAGGAGTTGGCGGTTCATTCCGCTGTGGCGACCCCGAAAGGGAAAAAGTCGAGATGAAAATGGATGGATGGATGGGTTTTAAAGTCAGTGATTACCTGAGGTTAATAAATCAATTAACATGCCAGTAGGAGCATTGTTGGTCATTAACTAGGTGTTTCCACTTTAGTTAATTACTAATCCAGTAAAAAAAAGCAAAGACCAACAATGTCCTCTTCAGGGAGGACATTATGCCCTGAAAATATGAATCCTCCCTTACACAAGTTCATTGTACAGTATTATACAAATTCTTAATGACAAGTTGTGAACAGTTTGTGAAATTCCTTGTCAAGAGATGATCCAGTTTGATGCAACAACAAAGGAAAACAAAATAGATTTGTGGTACATTCTTTGTAAAACAAAAGGGAAGGATCTGGTGGGTTTCTCCCCTTGGTGCAGGAGCTGAAGCTTCACTGTGGTCGCCTCCAGATCTAAAATACGTTAGAATGTCCATGAAACAGTTTTAGGAGATGTTGGGGCTGCTGACACCTGGGGCCTGGGCCATGAAGCCGGATTAACTGGATTTTGGGTACTATGAAAGGATCTAGGATTTAATCAATCTTTGTCACCCTGGCTACTTACGCCACATGGCTAACCTGCTCCGGAGCAGGCTATGTTACGGATTAGAGAACGCAAGCTTACGTTTGTCCTATCAGTGGTTATAAAAGGAACTTTTAAGTGACGTAATACTAGCGTCTGTAACACTAACACCACATTATCTTCCTAATAATGTGACTATTTGTGTGCAAATTGTTAAACGTGCACTTAATGCACGTCCGGCAGTTGTGGTCCGGTGGATAAGGAGATCGACTTGTGATCTGAAGGAGAGCGATGAAATACTTGCTCTCCATCTTCAACCACCACAGCTGTGGAGCCCTTGAGCAGGGCACTAGTTACCCAACTGCTCCCCGGGGCCACAGCCATGGCTGCCCACTGCTTGGGATGTGTGTTCATGGTGTGTTTGTTCACTGCTGTGTGTGTACACTGAATGAGTTAAATGCAGAGCACAAATTCCAGGTATGGGTCACTCCATATCTGGTCAACTGGTCACTTTCACTTGCAATTTGAGTATTTAAGGATGGACAGAATCGCTAAGCATTTCCCGACACGTATTGAAAAATACAGATTATCCTCTGAAGGAATATCTTACATGTTCAAAATGTGACACATAGAAGTCCCACCCTTACTGTACAGCAGTGGTTCTTAAATAGTGGGGACCTTTTTGGGTGCGTTTGACCTCGGAGAACATACTTTTATATTTTCCTATTTTATTTTTTTAACTGTTCTAGAATAAAGTGCAATACCAACCCACTACATTAGGGGGCAGTGGCACCCTCATTGGTGAGTATGAAGTGTAGACACGAAGTGTAGCAAACCCTCAAGTGAAATCATGAAAATTTTTTTAGCAAGGATGAGAAGACAGGCGGAGAGAGGATATAAAGGGACAAACGAAAGTTTCCCGAAAGCTAAGACGAGGAAATATGACGATGCGTATGTAGTGCTTGGCTTCACTGTGACTATGCTGGGAGACGAGGAGAGACAGGTGTCCTTAACGAGTCTAAAAATGTTGGCAGTGGACAGCATGAAGCCAAATAAATGAAGGCGTCACTTAAAGACATTACACCCCAAACATGCTGAAAAGCTGCTTGAATTTTTTCAGCAAAAACGTGCCGAATATTGCCAGCAATCATCCCGCTTTCTGCCTGCTACTTCAGGAAACCAGCGGGCGTTGTTGGCATCATATAAGGTGGCGTACCAAATTGCTCAGCGCGAGATGTTTTCTTCTTCCTAGGGGGGCATTAAGAAAATAATTGAGAAGCACTGCTGTACGGTAAGGTGTGGTATACTGTGCAGATGGTGAGTTTTGCATTGGGGTTACATCTTCCAAAAAAAAGCAAAACTATAATATAGACCTTTTAAATGTAAACATACATCTGTAGAGAAATAAGCATTTAATTTATATTGTAATACAACTATAAACCCATTAACATAACATAAAAAATGTAAATGCATATCATGCATGATACTCAATTTTATATTAAACAGAATGTGCTTCTTTGATGTTTTCACAAAATCAGCAATTTTCTGCTAACAATGTTGTCTGGCTTTGACAGCAGAAACAGTATTACTATGGCACAAAAATATAAACTAAGTTGTTAAGCCACGTTCATGGTCCAGGCCCCCGGCCCCCGGGGGAGACAAAATTGACTTATGTGTTCAGTCGTTTCATTCACAAGCACACCGGAGTGGGTTAAACAACAATGTTCACACCGGAGTGGGTTAAACAACTTTTTCTTTTGTCACTCTCATTTTTATTCTCGTAAATATTTGCTTGCATTTAGCAGAAAATGTTTTCACATGTCTAATAAATTAAAGTATATAAATTACTCGAATACTTTTCACAACCATAAAGCTGATCAAGCAGTCCACCATGCAGAATGTTTTCAGGGATGTGGCACCAAGATGCCTTGTGATTAGTCAGATATGTTGCCTTCACCTGCAACATCGATTCAGCATTGTGATGTCTACCTACCTTTGGCATTTTACCTTTTATCGACCCAACCCTAATTGTTATGTGAATAAACAAGGGCTTTAAAGGTGAACTAGCGATATTACATTTATTATGTCCTACATATTAAGTATAGGGAGAACATCAAGCATGACTTATATTGCATTAAGAACTTGACTGTTTATGTGATAACATTTTTTTTTGTTTGTTGTATGTTGAATTAAACATACATTGGACATGCACTAGGGACTTATGAGATCTACACTTCTTAAATACTGCCTATTAAAGATGAAAAGACAAAAAGCCCCTTTTAAATACAATATAAAACACATTTGACCAAAGATGAGTGCAATTAAGTGAGCTAATCTTGTAATTTGGAGTTTGATTCTATTATGAGATGCTTTTCGACTGGATTTTAGTAATGGCGAGATCCCTGCCTACTCGCCAATCTTCACGTTACTTTTAAACTGCTTTCCAGAGGCTTATCTTATGTGGCCTGTTTTAGACTCGCCAATCAAAATGTGTCACTCGGTTACGTAATTCCATTTCTGTTCTGTGATGTGTGAGTGAATTCGACAAAAGTATTGTATGCCCACCAGGACAATGGAAGCAGGTGTGTGCTTGTTGAAACTGATTTTGCTCGTTTAAAATGTAGTCTCCTGTATTGAAATGACTGTGCCTTCGACCTGGTCGATAGTACTGACATATGCACTGCACAACCATCGAGTTATGGAGAGTATGTAATAAAATTGTTACTTTTTGCACTGGCATCAGCACAGAACGAAGAAGTGAAGAGAAGGGCGGATATGTTCCAAAATTATAATGTGTAAATTGTCTTAAGAAATGTTATCTTTTTCCCAGACAATAAATGGTATTATCCATTATGTGTGAGTGTGTGTGTGTATGAATGTATATATAAAATATATATATATATATATATATATATATATATATATATATATATATATATATATATATATATATATATATATATATATATATAGAGAGAGAGAGAGAGAGAGAGAGAGAGAGAGAGAGAGAGAGAGAGAGAGAGAGAGAGAGAGAGAGAGAGAGAGAGAGAGAGAGAGCAAGAGAGATGGAAGGAGTATCAGACCACTGCAAATCATATACTGTACAAATTACAAATCTGACTTTTATGGAAGAGTGGCATCCATAAAAAGTCGTTTTAAGTTTGCCACAAGCCACTTGGGAGACACTCCAAACATGTGGAAGAAGGTGCTATGGTCAGATGAAACCAAATTAGAACTTTTTGGCAACAGTGCAAAATGTTCTGTTGGGGGTAAAAGCAACACAACTCATCACCCTGAACATCCCCGCTGTCAAACATGGTAGTGGCAGCATCATGCTTTTTTCTTCAGCAGGGACAGGGAAGATGGTTAAAATTGATGGGAAGATGGATGGAGCCAAATACAGGACCATTCTGGAAAAAAAACTGATGGAGTATGCAAAAGACCTGAGACTGGGACAGAGATTTGTTTTCCAACAAGACAACGATCCAAAACATAAAGCAAAATCTACAATGGAATGGTTCGAATTGGTAACCATTGGTTAGAATGGACAAGTCAAAGTCAGGACCTGAATTCAATCGAGAATCTGTGGAAAGAGCTAAAAACTGCTGTTCACAAACGCTCTTCATCCAATCTCACTGAGCTCGAGCTGTTTTGCAAGGAGGAATGGGCAAAAACTTCCCATATGTGCAAAACAGATAGAGACATACCCCAAGGGACTTACAGCTGTAATCGCAGCAAAAGATGGTGTAACAAAATATTAACTTAAGGGGGCTGAATAATTGCCCAATTTTTCAGTTTTTTTATTTGTTAAAAAAGTGCATGTATGTATATATATATATATATATATATATATATATATATATATATATATATATATATATATATATATATATATATATATATATATATAGAATACCAAGAATTGGGGCATTATAGATCTAAAACTTTGGCGGTAACAAAGACAATATATATATATAAAATTAAAAGAAAAACTTTCAGAATGATTTGTTATATATTTCCTCTTTATTTATCCAAGGAAGGAATGTAAAAATATGCAGTTTGTGTGGCTTATTAAAAATGAAACAGGTTTTACAAACTCATATAATGGCATTGAACAACAAAGCCAAGACTTTCTCTGCAAAATCCAAAAACTGTTTTAGGTGACACCAGCAGCTGTGTATATCAGTGTGTGGTGCTCTTGTGCAGCATGCACTGGTGGTACAGGCCAATCAACAGGATCTCACGTCACACCTTTCTTTCATATTAGAAAATAATATAGTTTCTGCTCAGCTCGCTTTCATTTCATAGCAATAGGTAATGAAAGTAGTTCCTGTAGTGCAGACAGAACGCAGTAGAAATGACCCCAAAAACGAGTCAAGTAAACCCATAGCTAAAGAGCTCGGTAGAAAAGCAACATATTAGTATTTGATACATAGTATCAGCGAAATCAGTAAAAGAAAAAAACTTGAATTTGTTACTTAACAACCATCCCATTAGACTTTAAACATTGTTTCTCTTTGAGCTCTAAAGGGTAATTATTTATTAAAAAGAAATGACCCCAACATTCACTAATAAGACGTGAATAAATGTGTTGACCTCAAACAACAAAACACAAGGTGGAATAAGATAAATAATGAAGACAGTGCTGATGATGTTATGCCTCAAGCTCCAATGAGAGTGATTTTTAACTCTCACTTTAAGTAAAATTCTTATAATCACAAAGGTGCTCCAGCAGATAACCAGACTGTCTCAGTTGCTTTCTTGTTGCATCATGGGCCTGATGCCATACTTTTCTTTATGTTTCTTGGTTCTTGTTTACTTATTAATTTATGTATTTCTGCCTCTGATCATATTGATCACAAAGAATTTCAAGAACAACTTTTTTTAGTGCCAAAACCTTGAAGAAACCGCCAGCAGAGTTTTAAAGTCAAAATTCAAAGACATCTTTTTTTATATGTTGGGTCTAGAAGAAGGTTTAAACTCCACAAGTAAGCCAATGCCCTTCAAAGAATACCAAGGAAATCGCTTTGCTTAATAGTTTGCTTAATAGCGATTTAATCAGAAAAACTAATTTGTAAACTGCATTGCCTTGAAGGTATAGCAGGTTTGTTGTATAGATGTATTAAGATGAATTAAGTTAAACAATGTTTGTGTGAATAGATAAAAGCTGGATTTGCATTATTGTGTTTTTAAAGCATATACATAAGGTTAATAAGGTTCAATATTATGGAAAGTATGCATAAACACTCCATGAGGGTTCACTGTTCATGAATACTCATGGAATACAGTTAGGCTTTTTGAGCTGTAAAACAGCGAGCCATCTTTGGTATTTTATCAGTAGCTAGTAAAATGCACATTATTTTTCCATCTGTCCAGTAACTATTCATGCTTGGGTATTATTATTATTGGGTATATTATAGATATGTATCTATCTTTAGAGTAACTATGATCTTCTGATCACTGTAAACTATAACAGCTTTCCCCTTTTATCCTCACTTCCTTTAATTAGTAGAAAAAGGTCCTTTTATTTTAAAGGACAGGATAAGCAAATTTGGAACTGGAAATAATTGCCATAAAATTCAGACATTAATTTTTAAGATGAAAGAGACTTCCGTACATGAAAACAAGACAAGTCCACAGAATGGAGTCTCTTTATGGAAAAATTGCTCTTCAAATTGGTGAAGAAAGTAATCACAACAAAGCAAAAAGAGACAAAGTAATCAGCACTGACCCCCCCCATACCCATCCCTCTCTCTCTTTTTCTCTCCACCATACAGACTCTATCTAGTTTATCATTACAGTTCAATGTCATATGACAGTCCCATAGCGGGGAGGAAAGGACTGAGGGAGGAAAAAATAAATAAGGAAGTAAGAGAAGTGACCAAACTAAAACAAAGATTTAAAGGTAGAATTGCTTTGCTCTATGTAAGTGGCTCTGCAATATTACCATCTAGGATGAGAGCTTTAGGGTGCTCAGCGAAGAGAGGGAGATACGGTTACAGTGTATTTAGAATATATAGAACTGCTGCATTAACTTGTTTGTACAGAGAAATTACCATTTTATTTTAATGTGTTAAGTGTTAAGGTTAAATGCTTTATTTTGGAGCCTTATGTGAATCCTGAAGCCTCCAAAAAATGTAAGTACATTTTCAGGTTAAAGGTGGGGGGGTGTATTTAAGTTTTAGTTTTTTAATGCTTGGGGGGTCGACACCATAAGAACTCAACTGCCAATCAGCAGACACTTTCAAAATAACAGCATAACAAAATAAAGTGTCATTGGTCCTAGGGGCATGTTTGTTTTGGGGAGTTTAACCATCAACAATAACTACAAACGATTGGACACCCCACCTTTTAAATGCTTAATTTTGAAGCATTAAACAAGATCTTTGTGTTTTTGTTGTGAGTGTATTTATTGTATCGGCGTCACGGTGGCGCAGTGGGTAGCACGGTCGTCTCACAGCAAGAAGGTTGCTGGTTCTAGGCTCGGCTGGGGCAGGTGGCATTTCTGTGTGGAGTTTGCATGTTCTCCCCGTGATCGTGTGGGTTTACTCCGGTGCTCCGGTTTAAGTGAATTGAGTAAGAACGATTGCCCATAGTGTTAAAGAGTGAATGTGTGTGTGAATGTTTCCCAACGATGGGTTGCGGCTGGAAGGGCATCCGCTGCGTAAAACATATGCCTGAGAGTTGGCGGTTCATTCCGCTGTGGCGACCCCGAAAGGGAATAAAGCCGTCATGAAGATGAATGAATGTATTTATTGTCATTAACTAATTCATATTTATTCATTTAGTTGGATTAAAATGCGAATTCCGGAAGTTCCAGGTGATATTTCTGAGCAATTTAAATGATAAAAAAGTGGGTCCAGCTCCTAAAAATAATAATTTTAATTTGCATAATTTTGGAAATTTTAAGGGTAACATGGTCTTCTGACAATAACCGGTGAATAACATTTTGTGTTTCAAATGAAAGTTTTTATTTAAGTCCTAGATCTAATGAGGAGATGTATTTAGAAGCAAATCTTTTTGACAAAAACCAATTTCCCTTGAATTATGTTTCAATCTCATGTGTCCATATGTTCAAATCCCAGATGTCATTTCCAAAACATGAAAAGAGACAATTCTGCTGTGACCCGAGAGCAACAATAACTGCTACCACGTCTGCTAAATCAGCAAACATAAACTGATGAGAGTGTGCTTGGGAGGATAAAGTCTCAAAAATGTGTAACAGCTAACAGTTACCACTAAGATACTGTTTAGGTAGTGTTTACATTTTATTCTGCCAGGTTTAGGATGATTCTTTATTTAAAGCCAATTAAATGGTACAATCTCTTGTTTAATTTACTTATCAACATATAAATAGGTATACATACCTATCCCATAATAATAATAATAATAAACTTTATTTGCGGGCACCTTTCAGGATACCTTAGATAGTAGTAAAATACAGATCACAACAAAGAACAATAAAAGCAATTAAGATACACACAAACAATAAGACAGAGTACTACAAGTTAAAAGCCTGTCTGAAAAAGTGTGTTCTCAGCCTAGATTTAAAAGTTTGCAGAAATGTTCTTTCAGTTTGTATACAAGCTTTTGTAAATATTTTAGTTGGTTCTCCATAGTCCTTCCATTTTCTCCATTATCTTATCTTATCTTATCTTATCTTATCTACCGGTAAAATAAATAAAAATGTTTGAAGCTTCAAAAAAAAAAAAACTCTTTTTTTTTTCCTCTGCCTCTAATTTTTCAAAAATCCTCAAAAGCACCATTAGCTTGGGGCGTCTCGGGATCCGTGGTTTTCATGAGTGTAACACTGATTATGCCTCTCTGAAATTGAGGAGTGAGTGTGAGATTTGCAGATCGAATGCAAATGAAGCTGAGGAAGATAAGGTTAGTCATTGAGGGGAAATCTGTGTTGGGATCTGCTTCATTAAGCGTTTCTTCCAGCCACCATCTGTGAGTTTTCTTGGGAAGTCTTATCCACCGTTGAAGAATTGATGACCTTTAATGAATTTTATGCCTTATTTAAGTCCAATGTCAGCTATATTCAAGGCATCTCTGTATTTGAAATACATCTAGGGGAGTTAAAACATTTGGAAAAATATTCAATACATTATTTCCTGCCAAAAGAAAGTCACCTTTTGAATGTGCATACAGATATAAATACACACAACAAAACTAAACATTCTTTCCCACAAAAACAGACCCTACATACATAAATACAAACAGAAAAACATGCAGACATACACATGCACTTGTGTAAATACCGCCCTGTTTAGTGCTTTATTTATATACTGAATTTCAGTTCATTAAACAATCTTGCAATACAGTAAATTATTACATGAACAAAGGCTTCACTGGGTTTCCAATAAAGGTTATTATTATTATTATTATAGGAAATTAAGAGTGTCTTTATGTCACACAACAGGCCACCCTTAACAGACAACTACATTCAAGCAATTCAAGTCTGAAAATATAAGATCTCGGACATGGAAAATGGCCAAAATGAGCTTCCTCTGCAGCGTGATGGAGCGAAAAAACATCGGTAACGTTTGAATTCTTCACTTTGTGACCTTTTTAACTAAACCCTGTAGCTTTGCATAGGCACCTGTTGTGAGCTTTATTCTGGAAATAGAATCTTGCCATTTTAATTCATCTGTGTGTTGCAATTTCAAAACACATCAGAACTGAAGGTCATGGGAAATGGTAGCAGAAGAAAAACTATTACCACAGGTCATGGCAGTGCTTGAATGTCACATAAAAACCTTGTCAGAGAAAGAGCGAGAGAAACACATCTAGTAATGTTACAGTCTGTATGGAAACAAACAGCACATCTGATTTGCACAAGGTCAGAGTCTGGTTGTAGACGTCAACTGTTAGTTTATGGAGCATGATGAAGGAACAAGGTCATACACTTGAGGTGAAGAGTGAAAGTTGAGCTGTTAGTCATCACAGTGGTGCTGGGAGAGTCGAAGATGTCCATGCTGAGAGAGAAATCACTTTGCTCTTTGATTTCACAAGAGATACCATCCTTGATTCTTAACAAACCCTTTTTGTGGACAGTGCCAAAACACTGTTGTTGAGTAATGCATTATTTCCAAATTATAAAAGTCAATCAAACTGTGTTTATTTCATATACACCTCATGTAAAATAGTAAAAGAAAACTCCAACTCATTATTAACATTAAAACCTGAAGGTAATTATTCCTCACTGAGCAATTGTTTTGTAGACAATTCCAGAGTGATAATCAGCAGTCAAATTTTTACCTTCAATATCTGGTCAACTTCTAGGATTTAAGCTGTTGGGGAGATGTTATCAAACTTTGTTTTGTTGGTATTTAAAGGTACCATATCATGTAAACTCTACTTTTCAGACATTTTTGCATGTTTTAGTATTGTTCTTTCATCAAAAGCAGGCCTCAAGTCATATTCAGATTGGTTCATGCATTTTTGTGTAATCCTAATTTCTTATTCTGGAAGCTCAAAATACCTCGATGACCATAGCCATGCCAATTTGCCATAGCATCACCCACTTCACTCAGATGAAACAATAGATCTCAATGAAGATGCTTCGACTGCACGGACTGGAGTGTTTTGAAACTGCAAGCTCAGACCTGGACGAGCTCACTGATTCTATTACATCCTACATCAGTTTCTGTAAAGAGATGTGCATACCCACCCGGACTTATGTGACATATAACAACGACAAACCATGGTTCTCTGGAAAACTCAAACAGCTTCGTCAAGCCAAGGGTGCTGCCTACAGAAATGGAGACCGCATTTTGTACAAACAGGCCAGAAATACATTAAACAACAAGATCAGAGCTGCCAAGAGAAAGTACTCTGAAAAGCTGCAAAACCAGTTTGCTACCAACAATCTTGCTTCAGTGTGGTCAGGCCTAAAGACGTCACAAACTACAAAGTGCCAGCAACTTCATGAATGGGTAATCGAAACTTGGTGAATAAGCTCAACAAGTTTTACTGTAGAACTGAGACACCTTCCGATTGTCTCACTGAGCAGCCATTAACACCTCCAGCACACACCCTCACGGAAAAACCTTTAGCACACACCATTCTTCCACATATGCTCTACAGATCAGCGAGGGTGATGTTTGTCAGCTCTTCAGTAAGCAGAAGAGGAGAGAAATCATCAAGTCCTGATGGGGTCTCACCAACAAGCCTCAGAACCTGTGCTGACCAACTGGCTCCCATCTTCTCTTTGATTTTCAATAGATCAGTGGAGCTGTGTGAAGACCCTGCATGCTTCAAACACTCCACCATCAACCTCATCCCCATGAAGCCTAAAAACACAGGTCTCAATGACTACAGACCAGTGGTCCTGATATCTGTAGTCATGAAGTCCTTTGAAAGACTGGTGCTAGGCCACTGGACCCCTACTAGACCCCCTGCAGTTTGCATACCAGTGTACGAGGTCAGTGGAGGACGCATTAAACATGGGGCTGCACTACATCCTGCAATATCTGGATAAGCCAGGGGTTTAATTGAGGATCATGTTTGTGGACTTCAGTCCAGCATTTAATACCATCATCCCATCACTCCTTCAAAACAAACTCTCCCAGCTCTCTGTCCCTGATTCCACCTGTCAGTGGATAACAAACTTCCTGACAAACGAACAACAGCTTTTCAGGATTGGGGAATTCACATCATGCACCCGTACCACCAGCACTCCCTCTATACCAACGACTGCACCTCGCACGACTCCTCTGTAAAGCTTCTCAAGTTTGAAGACGATACCACCATCATTAGTCTCATCCAGGGTCGGTGAGGAGTCTGCGTACAGACAGGAAGTGAAGCAGCTGGCTCTCTCGTGCAGTCTAAACAAACTTGAGCTCAACACCCTCAAAACAGTGGAGATGATATTGAACTTTAGGAGAAGCCCCCAGCACACCCTCCCCTTACCATCATGAATAGCATGGTGACACCAGTGGAGTCATTCAGGTTTCTGGGCACCGTCATCTCTCTGGACCTAAAGTGGTCCACACACATCAACTCCATTGTGAAGAAACCCCAGCAGAGGCTATACTTTCTGTTCCAGCTGAAGAAGCTTTCACAGACACTGCTAACTCAGTTTTACTCCTCGGTCATCGAGTTTGTTCTCTGCTCCTCCATCATTGTCATCAATTCTGCCTCTAAAGCTGATGTCTGTAGACTTCAGAGGACTGTTCGTACGGCTGAAAAGATCATCGGTGCTCTTCTACCCTCCCTCCAGGACCTGTATACCACCAGAGTGAGAAAGAGGGCAAACAAAATCACTCTGGACCCCACTCACCCCGGCCACCCCCTTTTTGAGCTCAGCCCTCTGGCCGCCACTTCGGAGCCACTAACACCAGGACTGTACGGCACTTTCCTCAGACTGCTGAACTTCCAGCTCCCCGCCTGTTTCCTGCACCTAAACTCATTTTGTCACCTTGCATTTATCACCATTTTGTCTAATTTTGTTTAGGTACCCTCATAGTTCCACTTAGTTTAGTTCTTTTTATATATATATATATATATATATATATATATATATATATATATATATATATATATATATATATATATATATATATATATATATATATATATATATATATATATATATATATATATAAACAACTAAACTAAGTGGAAAAAAGTATATATATATATATGTGTATATATATTTTTTTTTTTTTCCACTTAGTTTACTTTTTGTTCCCCCGAATTGATCAAACCCAGCCATATCTGCTAACAATTACCAGTCACGCAATTATTTTCACTTCCCTTTTCTTCCATCTACCAATCACTTTTGTTTTCCTCTTTTTAGATTACCTGTTAATTGCCTGCAAGTGTTACATTGTCATTCTCTTACTCATCTTGACAATATATTACAAGCAATACATGGGCACTAAAATATTCTCAGTAAAAAAAATAAAACAAAACGAAAAGTTGAGAGGGAGCTTTGTTTGAAGGACTGAGGGAGTGGAGAATGCACAGTTTCATTTTTCTCCTGACAGTGTGTCATGTCTTCACTGTGATGGTGTGTTTATTTTTATGTAGTCAGTAGACTCGATCGCATCTCTCCCTCTTGACCAAGGTGTCCTTGTCATATTCCAGCAGTGTGATGACTTTGGGTACAGTAATTGTTTTGTGCCTCTACATAATCATTTCTTGTCAGAGGTGTAATACTCTTGCTGACTAGGAAGTAGGAATGCAATTTCACACAGTTTGATTTCATAAAACTTATTTAAATAATTTCATTATATTAGGGTATTATATATTCTATATTTAATATGCCTTTTTACACATATTTTGAAATGTGAATTTAATTTAATTATGGGGTTTAGTTTCATGCACAAAGATCTTTGGTTTTATTCCAAGGACGAATCTACTATGAAGTGGAAAAAACTTACAATTTGCATGAAGTAAAAGTGACTCAGATTCAGGCCACCCTATGGGTAATGACTGATACTTAAATTCACCATCAACTCACTGTGAAGTGTTTCCCACAATCAATTCCTATCCAATTATTACCACAAGTTCAACAATTTTGGGTTAGTCTTAAAAAAAAGGTCCAAAGCCCTGCCCATATTTGGTTTCATCATGAAACACACCTTTTTCACAGATCAAGGTCCTCTTGGCTTGTCTGAAGCTAAAATGGGTGGGACTCAAATCCTCCAATACTGTATTTGGTGATCCCTGGCTTAGAGCATTGATTCATGCTAATTTGATATGCAGCTTCTGTTTCCAAGTGTGTCATGCAGGTCATCTCAGTAGCACATGTTGAACTTCCTTTCTGTTTTTTTTTTTTACGTTTCTGCAGATTGGCATTATTGAGATTGTAATTGTGCAACCAATGCTCAGTGTTGATTCTGTGTAGTGTATTATAGCCTCAGACTCAGACCTCACGCTCATGGAACACTGGATAAAGTTCTGATGAGTTTGAAGTTTTGTTATTGCAGGCACTTCAAGAATCCTGAAGTCATGATGTGACTGGTTGAATTTGTCCTGATTTCTGGGAGAAGCAGGTGTCCTATTTGTTCGCAAGTTCAGCTGTATGGTCGATGCAAGATTATTTTATTAGCTATGTGCTCTCTTTATTCAATTATAGAAGATTATTGTTCTATTCTTGTAACTTTGCATCATCTCTCATCTTCTGTGATTTTTTCCCATGGCTAACTTGTTATATGTTGGTCAGTTGATGTTGAGAGGGTCTTGACCAAAGTGTATTATTATATCAATTACATTTCTATCAAAAATACATGCAACAACAAAAAAGGAAAATCTAGCAAATGTTCAGCAGTTATTAACAAATGTGGAATGAAATCAGTCAAAAGTGATTCAAGTGATATTAAAACAAATTTAGCAAGACTTTTTGTTGATTGGAAAATTTGATCATACAACTATTCTCCCCTGTTGATTAAAATCTTCAAACTAAAGTTACACAATCTTTGCCACCTACATCAGCCTGCAGTAAGCTTTTAACTTGAGATCTTTTCACATTTGAAAAGAGCTGTTTATTTAAATGAATTACGTGCTAGATGCTTGTGCTCTTTTGGACTTTCAACCTGTGGCAGTCATCATTTTCAGGCTGCCCATCATTCTGTTGATTAAGAGAAAAGTCTTCAATCCCAATTCATGTGTAGATATAGAGGTGCTATTACCAAGAGCGGGAAAAAAATCTGTTTCAGCCATAAAGTAGCCTACTCAGCGTGGGTGGCTTTGTATTCGTATCTTGTGCGTGACTTTCCCCAGCAATCCAGGGACCTCTGGAAATAGTTTTGTGAACATACATAACTATTTCATGCGATCTTTTGGCCTGATGCAGGTGCTCGTGTTCTCATACTGTGGCGTCCGCTTCCCGTCATTCCCTTGAGTCAACAGCCCTTTTCAAATTCACACCAATCACAAATTAGCTCTGTCTGCTGGCTTATTTATTCGACTCAAAAACAATCTGTTCTTTTATCTATGTCGGTGTGTTCCAGTGGGTTTGTGGTCATTATTTTTAGCCATGTTTCTCTATTTTAAAGTGGGTAACTAAAAAGTCAGTCTGTTAAGGCCTTGACCATGTACCGCTTTCTTTGTATCAATTCTGCCTTGACAGCATGTCATCTCTGTGACTGGCTAAATGACCGCCTGACACAACTGACAAATCTACCCAAACACAATGGCTCCCGGCGTGTCAGATTTCTTTCAGAAAACTGTGAAAATAAATATACTGCCCCTTAGGTGGGGTGAGGGGGGCATAATGTTATAGCAAGATGACAGCAAATTCCAAACTTGAGCTCGCTGAGTACTGAAAAGAGGCTATTTTTTTTCTTCCTGTAAGATTGAGGATTTGGCAGGACTTTCTTTTGGGAATTAATCTATCTCTCTCCTTCTGTCCTTCTTGCTCGTTTACACACAAACATACACACACCTTGTGCCTTCAATTTTGTGTCAACATAAGTGTAAAATATGGATAAGTTCCCCACTCGCTGTTGTGATTTTCAGCTTGCATGGTTCTAATAAATAAACCTGTCACAACACTGTCTTTATGCGATCAGGCTATATCTGGGTGCATCAATCTGGAGGTGAAGAGACAGTTTAATGTAATGTGAAGAGGCACTTGTGGATGTGTTATACCTCCATTGTCTCATTTTATTAAATGTTAAAATTTAGGCTATCACAATATTAGTTTAATCATCTCAGCTGGCCCTACTCTTTTTACTCTGCATTTGAGGATATAAAAGTCCTGCTCCCTTATGTATTGACAATTTCCAAACCCACCTGTTTACAACACAATCATAGCCTGGGTGGGTACTGTTAAGAATCTTGCTTGTGAACACTTTCTCAGTATGCGCTTATAATGCACCAAATCTACTCGCAGTACCAAACTCATGTTAGTGAAAGTTATGGTATGAGCAGATATAAGGTGTCCTATGTCTGCATTTCTGTCTATGCATTTAACCCATCAGACTGCACAGACACAGCTTGAACAAAAACCTGGAGGCGTTGTTACCTTGCTCAAGGGCACCACAGTTGTTATTGTCAAAGATGGAAGAGAGTTTACTCGTGATTTGATTGTGGATTTTTGATAACAAGTTGTTATACAGTAATTTGACAGTCATAACCATTAAAATGTGCTCTGGGTGTATGTTCACGGTGTGTTTGTTCACTGCTGTGCGTGTACATTGAGATGAATTAAATGCAGAGCAAAAATTCCGGGTATGGGTCACTCCATATCTGGCCAACTGGTCACTTTCAGTTTACTTTACTAAATTAAATGAACACTTCAAATATATCTGTCTATTTGTAAACAAGCATTATAATATACAAGTTTCAATTTTTAAATGGAACTACAGAAATACATAAACTTTTTCATGCTAATTATGTTTTATGTTAATCACTGTGTATATCTTTCAGTAAACATACTGTACACAAGTCATTGTGTTTTCAGTTGTTTATTTTTTGTGGTTATGTTGAAAGTTGCTTTTAACCCAAACCATAACTATGGTAATTTTTAATTACTTTTTTTAATTTACTTAAAATAATGTAAAAGCTAACATAGTTTAAGGATCTTATTATTCTTTATAATCAATATTTTAATTATAAATCCATAATTTAATAATCCATAATTTCTCAAAGGAAGTATGTTAATAAAAAATCATGAGTATTGTATTAACATATTGTGTACTCAAACGAAGTCTGTGTAAATGCAATCAAAGTTTAGCTATTTATATGTATTATTTAATTTTTTATATTTGTAAATTATTAATCAAATCACATATATTTTAAAGGTAAAAATGCAAACATTTAAATTGTACTATTTAGAATGACAGGGTTGATTCTAAATTATAAACCTGTCACTGCTTCAACTAAATTTCAGGGTTCCTATTTCATTGAGAACATGCTGATCATTTTCAGCATTGTGTTCAGACTGTACTTACTGGATCTTCATTCTCTAGCCTCTCAAGAAAGATAGTGTTCAAGCCAAACCCATGAGCTCTATCTTTCACACCAGTCACCCAAAAACCTCCTCAGGGACACAGAGGATGCTTGTTTCACAAACAATATCATCAAGAGCTATAAAAGCATGGATGAATATTTCATTGTGTGTATGCCGAGCGTCATGAGGAGGTGTTTAGAGTTCCCACCAAGTATAAAAAGGGGAACTCACACTCACTAATGGGTTTCTGTGCTTCTTGTCTGCAGTGCTGGGACCACAAAGCCATCCGTCCAGTGTGGCAGTGGGGAATCTTAGACTCATGAGTGTGTTTCTGCTCACGTTTTGTCTGCGAGCATCATTTCCATTCAGACAGCAGCATAAAGCCTCAGCCTCATAAACACTCTATTAGATTATGGAAATGAGAGACGGGGCATCTATTGCAGTGTAATTCCTTTAGGGAGGCGTTTAATTTGAGTGAATGAATAAATAAATAAATAACAGCATCGCATCAGGTGTTCTGTAAGAGCTATTGTGTAAATATAGCAAGGAAGACAAAATGATAATCACCACATTTGATGAAGGAAGTTAGCGCTGATTATGTTTGGCACTTTTATATGCTGGAGATTGTGTGTGAATAAAACAGAGCTGGCATTTACTAGACTGCAGAGATGTTTCAAAGAATGTTTAAAATGACCTTTCTTAACTCTGCTGCCTCTGCCGTCAAAACATCATGTGATCATACAAATATTGATTAGCACAGAGAACCGAAAGTGATGTTGCAGGGAGAATAATGGGATGAGAGGAGAGATATATGGTTTGCGTACCCTTTAGTGTATGGGTTTTATATACTATACTTCACCAAAAATGGCAATACCTTTTTCCCAATGCACAAAGTATCATTCAATATAGAAGTGGAGTTGATGAAGTGGGCAGTCTCTCACCATTAGTTTTGCGGATGCAAACATCTTTAAGTGGGAAAGCAAATGTGTTTTTCCAGAGAACACAAATATGTTCTGGAAGGGACAAACAGTATTATAATTTTATTTTCATCAACCCTTACTTTTTTCCTACCATAACAACCCTTTCAGGTGTCAGTGGATTAGCAACAAGCAATAAACTGTTTAAAAAATTTAGCTGGATTTGAAGGTTTATGATGCTGTTTTTTTTTTGTTATGTGTTATCAGTGAAATTTATAGATGCCTTTGAAGGGCCCTCAGGCAAATTTTTAACATCGAACCCTATAGTTGGCATCCGATATTACTCTCAGTAATTTTTTAGGGAAACTAATTAAGACAAGACAAATAAATTAAGTGCATTCTATACAACATAAGGTCAGTTGTAACATAAGTAAAAAAAACTACTCGTAAAATATTTCTGATATATCTGTTTTTCAGTTTTGATCTGTTTCTTGTGGTTTTATAAACATGTAAATTAACACGAAAGAATATAAATAAAGAATTTATAAAAATAATACAAACAAAATGATTACTGCAAACAAACTAGTGTTACATTATAGTCCATTACGCCATGATCTGTCTTGATGCTAGATTCTGATTGGCAGGCATGTGTTATAAAATACTGAATACTCTCACAGGTTATCCAGGTCGGTTGGTTCACTCTTGCACTACAATAGTAACCATAGTAACAAACATTAACCTATTACTCAATACGAGCCCTAGACCATAGTTCACTGGTTTGTTAATAAACATCTTGTACAGTAAGTATATGGGAGCCTACTATGAGAAGGGAATCACCAGTTTATTGTAAATGACGGTAGTCAACAGATTAGCATAACTTTGGTAGGAGCTTGGCTGATAATTGACTAATCATATGGTCCCATCTACCTATACTCTCTGTAGTATACAAGACACGACCAAAGAGCTAACATCTACATCGTGCAAGATATCTCTCCTTCCACCCCTTCGCCACTCAACATGCATGTTTCACTTCTCACTTTGGGTAAAACGGTCTACTCCTCATTTAAACTGTGATAATAGTTGGAAATCTAAGGGGGGAGTATTCTCCGGACCCAGGTTGTTCAATGGTCCTGGACTTACACTTGGACAAATTGCCTAGTACGCTTCTCCATTTCTCGCCAAACCACGCTTGCGATACTAGGCAATTATGAGCAGAGTGAACTCGTGAAATGTTCTGTCTGTGAATGTAAGTTTCACATTTTCACAGTGGATCAACTCTGATGTGCTTTTGGTATATGAAGTATCTCTGTAGACAGTTCTGTAACATTATGCTAAAGGACCAAGAAATACAATCTCTTGCCGATAAAAAGCAATACAATCTGAACAGCAATTAGTTATTGCCTAATATTTGTCTTAATCATCTTTCAATATGTTTCAAACCTGTTTATTCATGAATTGAGCACAATCTCGATTAATTTTTCAGTCGCAAGAATCTGTGGAACGGACAATTAACCACCAATTGTTTCATTTCGTTAATGTACTGTAGAGCAAATATTAACAATATCATTAATATGTTAAATTAAACAGCATAATTTATGTCAACGATAGAGCATCACCATATCAAAATTCAGCACTACCTTTTTTTCTGCATAGTCAAAACAAGGCATATAAGCATTTACTGGATATACAATATTTACATTTATGCATTTGGCAGACGCTTTTGTCCAAAGCGACTTACATTAGGGGAGAGACAATATGCAATCTGTTACACCGTCAAAGTCTATCTCAGCTTCTCATAATAGAAATTTTTTCAACTGCTCAATAAACCAAAGCAGTGAGGGAGTAGAGGAAGAAGATAAAGAAAAAAAAGAAAGTAGTAGAGTTTTCAGATGCTTTTTGAAAGCTGTTAGTGTTGCTGCTTTCCTGACTGGATCAGGGAGTTTGTTCCACCATCCTGGGACAGTGCAAGAGAAGGTTCTGTTGAGAGATCTTCTGCCCTTGTGGGATGGAACCACACGTCGCTGTTCCTTCTCTGAGCACAGGCTTCTGGAGGGCATGTAGGAGCGTATGAGCTCATGGAGGTAGACAGGGGCTGATCTGGAGATAGTTTTGTATGCCAGCATTAGCGATTTGAATTTAACCCGAGCTGCAATGGGGAGCCAATGAAGAGTGATGAAGAGGGGAGTAACATGAGCTCGTTTCGGTTCCTTGAAGATAAGACGAGCTGCAGAGTTCTGGATCATCTGCAGAGGTTTGAGCGCATTTGCTGGAAGTCCTGCTAGGAGAGCGTTGCAGTAGTCCAGACGTGAGAGGACCAGAGCCTGAACCAGGAGTTGAGTTGCATGTTCAGTTAAGAAGGGCCTGATCTTTCGAATGTTATGCAGTGCAAATCTACACGCTCGAATTGTCTTTGTGATGTGGTCTTTGAAGAACAGCTGTTCATCCAAAATCACTCCAAGATTCCTGACTGAAGGAGAAAGGGTGACTGTAGAGGATTGCAGCTGGATGGTGAGGTCGTGATGCACAGAGGAAAGACCCGGGATTACCAGAGGTTCTGTCATGGCCATGTTGAGCTCTAGGTGATGGTTCTTCATCCAAGTAGAGATGTCGTTCAGGCAGTCAGTTATGCGGGTAGTTACTAACAGGTCATCAGGGGGGAACGACAGATAGAGTTGAGTGTCGTCAGCGTAGCAGTGGTAGGAGAACCCGTGTCTGAGGATGATAGGGGCCAGGGAGGTGGTGTAGATGGAGAAGACAAGGGGACCAAGGACTGAACCCTGGGGAACCCCGGTGAGTAGTTTATGAGTGCTTGAGACCTCACCCCTCCACCAGTCCACTGAAAGATCTACCAGTGAGATAGGACTTCAAGCCAATCGAGTACAGTTCCAGTGATGCCCATCGTGGAGAGAAGGATCTGATGGTTGACTGTGTCAAACGCTGCAGAGAGGTCTAGTAGGATGAGGACAGATGATCTGTGGTTAGCCCTGGCCCCTCGCAGCGCTTCCGTTACCGACAACAAAGTCTTTTCAGTTGAGTGTCCATTCTTGAAGCCTGATTGGTTGTCATCAAGCTTGTTGTTCTGAGTCAGGAAGGAAGAGAGTTGATTGAAGATGACTCGCTCAATGAGTTTTGCAGTGAAGGGCAGCAAAGAGACCGGTCTGTAATTTTCCACCAGTGATGTGTTGAGGTTAAGCCATTATATATCCCATGTGTTACACGTTTAATCCATTATATAAAGGTATGTTTACATAATTGGTTTAATCTTTACGGTGTGCTGTGGTTTTAAAAATTGGAAATGGCATATTTACTCCACTGCCCCATGGACAGTCGAATAGCACTAATATTTGAGGGGGGATGGAATAAATGTAAATTTGGAAGATAAACTTGAAATGGAAGCAAACTGAAAACAATAGATTTAGTTGTTAAATCTTCTAAGAAAAAAATTACAAATGAACACTAGTTGGTCCATCAGCTCTCATCAGAACAACTGGAGTCATTTCTGCAGCTCTGGCTTCACAGAAATCCAGGCCAGTGTGAAAGTGAAAGTCACATGAATTATGCAGCAGGGACACCTGTGTGTGTGGGTATGTGTCATCAATGAGAGATATTTCACATAATTTCTGGATCAGTCTGTCAGAACAAGAATATGTATCATATGATATATGGATCATCATTTAGATCAAGTATTGCAAAGTATTAACCAAGACATATGTATTTGCATGTGTGGATGGGCTGAGAGAAATGCTGCTGCTCTAAAATCACATCTTGTGCTGTCAGAGTTTGATTATGTGCTTTGTTTTACCTTACCAGACTCAACCAAGGCAAGTTCTTGCTTTTCTAAAGTAGGACATGAACATTTATCTTTTTTCACTTATTTAACACTAAGCTTTGTCATCCATAAAGCCTTGCCTTTTGTCTGCAGTGTACAGGAGCAATTTACAATAAGCATGAGAATGATTAAGGAGGCTTTGTTTGCTGGCAAATCTCCATAGCAACGGATGAAAATGTGAGTGAGGTGAGACTCACTCTTCACATACAACTGAGGGGCTTATTAGGAAAAGACAAGAAGTATTGCATTGGAGAGAGAGAGAGAGAGAGAGAGAGAGAGAGAGGTGCAGTGCAGCTCATCTGAAGGTATACACAATTCTGTCAAATTCACAATGCATTTAACGCATCGGCACTGAAAACATATTCTAATATTTGAAGGCCACTTTAAAGAAAATATTTAGTATCATTCACTTGGTTTTTTTGATGACAAAATAATTCTGCTTGTACACAGTACTTAAGAGAATCAAAAGTCATAGAAATACAAATATTTAAATTTAAATATACTTCATGATGTGTTAGCGTCAAAACCAAAAAGGGGGCTAAACCGAAAAGAAAATGGTTGGATGATGGGTTAGAAGTAAAATGAAATAAAATGTGGTCGTTACACATATACGTATCTCCCACAAATGAAATGGCATAGTTGCTCACACTTCTGCATGTGTGAAACCATTGGTTTTGAGTTTTTAGGTCACAGATGAGGGATATGGGATTCTCTCTTTTTTAATCTTAAATATAGCACAGCATCATTTCTTTGAGTTCAATTATAAAGAAACAGTTATCTATTTGCAATGTGTAAACAGTTCCAGTACTCTAATGTGAATAGAGCCGATGTGTTAATGGAACACAAAACATGCAAAACACAATAGAGGGCCTCTGTCTTATCTTTTTCACATCAACTATCTTCTTATGGGTGTTATATAATTATGATCAGTTTATGCTCTTCTATATACAGCTATTATTTACATGTCTAATCCTGTATTTAGTTTTGTCCAGGGGTGTATGTTACGCCTACTCCTCATTTCTCTTTTTTTCCTCATTTGTCTCCTTATTTATTCTTTTCTCGTTAGTTTCTCGTTACTGGTGAATCTTTATTTACATTGTCTGTGAGCAAGAGTTTATGTTTTTTTTCTCATTCCTCCCTGAAGATAGAGTTTGTGTTCGAGTAAAGTGAAAAATATAGAAGTCTACCTCTGCACTTGGGTCTGCATCTTCTGCTGCTTAAAAGTAATAACAAATTCTTGTAGTTTTTATTTTTCATAAATTGTAATTTAGTGAGTAGTAATGATATTTTTTTGCTGCGCTATCTTTCTTCAATCTGCTCTCACTATTTTGGCATTTGCTTATATTTATCTATATGATTGGCACCTACCCAATAGCAAAATTATGCATAAAATATGCGACGCCTGATGTCAACATGTCTTTAGTGCCAATTTTGCTTAGTCATGAAAAAAGTTCAGCATGAATGGCTGTACCTGAAAGAGATTTTTCAACTGAAGGAAAAGAAGGGCAACTGTGTCATCTTGGGGTGCAAACTTTGCCTGCCCAGGAGAAATGAAATATTGTATCAGCCTTCAAGAACTCTATATCTAGTTTGAAGAAACACATCAAGGTACCGGTAAGTTGTATCTGCAAAATATACAATATTAAATCTGAAATAAATACAAACCTCCACGGGCGTAATATTTGGCAAGGATCCTTTTTAAATGCTTTAAGCGTAAAATGTTAATGTGGTCAAAATCATTACACGTAAAAAAAAAAAAAAAAAATCATTACACGTAATTCAATCAATCAATCAAGTTTTTATATAGTGCTTCTTTAGTAGTTGCTTTTAAAGCAGCTTTACTCTCAGGTAGAGTAAATAAGTTCCCTCTGTGAGGTCCTGGGAGCTTCGCTGACTGAGGCAGGTCCTAGTCACCTCCCCAGCATAAAGAATATACAAACTTAATATCAATCGACGAACAGTTTGTCTGACAGCACCTGAAACAAAAATAAACAAACAAAGGCAAACCAGAAACTAACAAACGAAAAATCTAAAGAAAACCTGTATGACCTAAAGACAGTTTATAACGCCAGTGATGTGGTATGACTGTTGTTCTACCCCTTAGGTAAGCATAGGCATTTTAAAATATATAGTATTTTTGCATAGTATAGTATTTAATTAATTGAAATCATTCCATTCACATGTGATGGTATTTCACGCAGTGTTGTGGTGACATTTCTCGTGTTTTGCCAAAATTAATACAAAAGATCACTTTTAAATGCACCCAGCAGGCACCTTATGGATTTTCCTACATCTCGAAGTTTTGAAAGTATCAGATGAGGTGTTTACTAGTGTGTTGATAATCAAAAGACGCAGGTAAGCTGGTTTCATTTCTCTTATTATTGTATTTAACTCTGTTTTGGGGTCTTGCTCATAACTGTTTGCAAGTAATTTTGTTATGTAAATAAGGGAATAATTTTTTATGAATGAATGAAAAGAACAAATTGTTCAAAGAGTAGTTCTGTTTAGTGAATGAAAGTAAAAAAACAGAGTCACCAAAATAAACAAAACTTCCCATCATTACAGTGTTTTATTGGTTCAGATATAGTATGTGTAATATACATATTATGCAAAGTTGAGGGAAAATGATTAGCGCTCCTCAGATTTTTTTTTTATTGTATTTCTCTTTTAAAACATCTAAGTGCTCAAAAAGAGGAACGGGCTTTTGCTTCTAAAAATATGCTTCTCCTATTTCCTGCAGTGAAAAAAAACTGCTTCTGCATGATGTGAGCACCTTTTTAGTTTTGGTTGGCCTGTAGGTTTTTTTTTTATTAGTGCTTAGCCTACTCTCGAACTTTCCTTAAGAGGGAAACCTAATTTTCTTTTACCTGTTATTAAGAGTAATTGCCAGATTTTGTCATTTTCTGAAAACGCTGAAGAGAAATAATTGCTAAATGTCAAGCAATTTAGCTGTTTAATTAATTTAAACAATTCTATAGTTGGGACCTAAGGCAGTCACCTACCTTTGCCTAACAGTAAATCAGCCTTTTCTGAATGATTTAATCAACCATCATTCGATTAATGATCGATTAATGCTTAGCTAAATGTAACTTTTAACTGATGCTTAACTAATGCAGAATTATGATCGAATTCAACAAAAGTGTTATATAAGAAAAAAACAACTTGCAGGAGGGTTAAATGTTGAATTTTAATTTGCCTTTAAATCCTTCACACAATTGATTTTGTTAAACCAGAGTAGCTGACAGCACGAAAACATACTGTGTAATGCCAGCAGACTCTTAGCATCTGTGAGTGACTCTAATCTTCAGTTGCACATTCAAGAGTGACTCTTTGGAAAAGTTAACAATGAATTTGTATTCATCAGCAGTTTTCTTTTCATTTATTTTAAGCGTGGTGCAGAAGACAGAAAGCATTTTCATCGAGTGCCATTTCCTCAGGCTGTTGCTCAGTAGATTAATACACTTTCGCCTCAAGGCATCATTAAGTCAAAGTTAAATTATATTGTTTTATTTTCAATTATTCTGTTAGATATTAAAGTTCCATGTCTCATGTGATTTGTTAATCTCTTTTTATGGGATTCTTTTCTTACTTTTTACAATTAGTTTGATTCATATTGCATTAGATTTAAGATTTGCCATGTAAAAAAGACTTCAAATAAGTCTTTCAAACACTACGTAACGACTCCTGTCTCTATCCCTCAACCAGCAGCTGAACTGACAAATCACCTCCACAAAAATGTTTTACCTCTACTTCCTGTCTGGTTTGAGCCAAGGTTTCAAGCCAGGGGTTGTGACCCCAATCACCAGCAGTTTCATTTGCAACAACCAGCAAAGGATTTTGCAGAACCTGAAACACTAGACAATCTGGTCCAAAAAGAACTTGATTCAGGCTTCATGATCGGCGCTTTTAAAATACCACCCTTCAGTGCCTACAGAGTCAGCCCAATCGGCGTCACTACAAGAGAATTTTCAGAAAAGAAAAGGCTCATAATTGATTTATCTGCCCTGCATAATTCAACCCTGCCTAGCATTAATAGTCTAATGCAGTGCTTCTCAAACTGCGGTACTTGAAAACCTCCTGGTGGTAGGTGAAGTCAGTGGCTGTCATTACTGTGGGAGTGGATATCAAACAAAAACTTATAGGCCGTGGGCATCTGATACATAACCCTAACCCATTGGTTGATTTTTTTAAGGACTGTGGGCTAGTCCAATGAAATCACAAGTCCCTCCCTCCAGACTCTGGGTAAATCTGTGGTTTGACCCTCAGAATAGCGATAATGAGTTTGATCGTGTTTGATAATGGAGCAAGGCTGCTGCAACCCCGGGAGCGCGCTAGCGGTCTGTTACTCTGTCCAATCTCTCATCAAGTTTCATTTTAAATAGGAGAAATTGCAATTCAAATATGAAATTTCCAAGTCTGTTGGAACTAATCCTGTGCAGGCAAATAGACTTTGCAGTTACTTGTGACAATTGCCATTATTTTTGATAAACAATATTTATTGTATATTTTAATATTGTGAATTGTAAATATTTATAATTTATTGCCTAACACTTGAATATCATTAAATTTAATCCATAAACAGTTTATATTTAACATCAACTTAACAATGTTAACATGTGTGCATCGTAAATTTTTCAGTACATTACCGTGCACTGCGGCATTTTAATTTACCCCAGATTATTCCCCAGTGTGGTATATTCCCTTAATGGTCCCTCAAATAGGCTTTTCTGGGAAAGAGTTTATGGCAACAGAGCTCTTTTTAAAATGGGTGTAGCATTTCACCAGGTATGCTCCAAAAGAGAGACTAATCATTCTGATTGTGGATCAGCATGAAACTGATCGACAGGATTATTCTCTTCTTCACCATGCTTCACTAAAGCAACGTGTACAAAACAGGAGCTGTTATCCCTGCTTGGGCACTTAAATTTCGCCATGTGCATCATCCCACAAGGCTGGCCCTTCACATTCCACCTCCTCTCTCTAGCCTCTTCCATAAACAAGCTAGAAAACATTTTAGAAAGCTGACCTCTTTACAGACGCCGTTCCTTCCATTGGGTTCGGAGGTTACTATCGGGGTCGCTGGTTTGCGTCTACCTGGCCGAGTCAGCAGGAGTCTCATCCCCATTCCCCGGCACTATTTGAACTTTACTCCCTTGTAACGGCTGCTAGGGTGACGAGTGGAGTTCTAAATCCATACTCGTCCACTGTTACAACGATGCAGCTGTGCAATGCATTAATAAAAGCCGCTCCAGCTCCCCCTCCATTACACTCTTAAGGCGGCTCATTTGGATCTCTGCTTGCAACCAATTTATTATCAAAGCTAAACATGTGCTAGGGCACCTTAACATTATTGCCGATTCTTTGTTTTGTTTCTCCTTACAATTATTCTTAGAACTGGCACCAGAAGTTGATGCTCACCTAATTCCAGTTCCACCCTAATTCGAACATTATTTTAAACAGCTGTGCAAACCCATCTTGATCAGAAAGCCCAGCTCCAGATGGGTCACTAAAACCATCCTCTCTCTTTACTATCCCCTTACACAGAGCGACTGACGAGGTTTCACTGTCAATGTGCATGGGTGAAAACTCATCTTGATATGCAAGCCCGGTTTCAGCTTGGGTCAAGAAAACAATACTCTCTCATTTCTATTATTTCACCCAGCATGTCTGACCAGGTTTGCAATCAGCATGCATGGATCCCACATTCATCTTTATCTACAAACCCGGATCCAGCTTGGGTCAAAAAACAATCCTCTCTCTTCCTATCCCCTCGCCCAGCACGCCCGTTACGTAGGACCTCTCTGCCGCTTTCAAGAGACAACACCAAGTCATAAAGCCCCTCTTTTCAAGGCCAACCCTCCACAAGCCACTCAGTCCTCCAGATCGCAAGCTTTGGCAGCTCTACACATCTGGCGGCTGTCCTCGTGCTGTTGGGGGGCTTCGAGCCCGGGTCATTTCTCGGCCCTGGGCCCTTCCATGGACAGCTCGCTCAGTACGCCAAAACTTTCTTTGTATCCTGCTCTCCTATTGGTAGCCTGAAGACACATGCCATCTTCTCGGAAGAAGCTCTCTTTCTCTTCACGCACTCTAACGGTTTCGTGTTGATTTTCTATTTTCTGCCTGTCTGCTTCCCTGGTGTATAAAGTCTTTGATTGACAATCATTCCTTTTTTTATCATGGTTGGATATCATTTAAATAGTATCTAATGCTTCGATTGAAAGTCCGTTGTAAAAATATTTTCTGTTTAGATATGTATCAATATGCTGCATTATATTCATCATCTGAAATACTTAAATGTAATTCATTTAGTAAAGGTGTGCCTGGTGGTTAAATGAGGAGCACAGAAAGCAAAAATATAGGGTTTGTCACTAAACGTGGCCATAAGGAGAGATTCTCACTCAAACCATGAAACACCACACTAATATGCTAAGCAATACAGTGCTAAACATGACTGAATACAAACTTGCTATGAAAAAAAAAAACATTTTACTAGATTTGGAAGTCACGCAGTGATCACACTGGGAAACACTGAAGAGTATAGACCAGCTTCTGCATAAATAAATAAATAGAGGGATATTCTATTTTCATTAACACGTATATAAATAAATTCCTTATTATGTAGTCCATTTACAAAAATTTTTATAATAATCAAAAAAGTTTTAGGAATATGTAATTTAATCTCCTTGGTTTTAATTATATTGTTTGCACAAATAAATAGCTTAAATTGAGTTTATTCAAGTTAACCTTCCTTTCATTGTTCAACTGTTAAGACTAACCATGTGTTTTCCTGCAAAATGCATAATATTGTTTTAAATAAAATAGCACATTCAGAGACAGGAAGGAAACAATTTAATTCAATGCGTTTTAATTTACTCTGCATTTTCTTCATATTCAAATTTTACACCTTAAAATCATCTGTTATGATATAAGTCTCTAAATATGGATTTTTATCTTATGTGAACTTAACACATTAAATACATTGAAAAAGTTTAGGCAGATTAATCTTTAACAATACAAAGTAAACCTTACATTTTTATGACAAAATTGTTTCAGCTATAAAATAGTTCCCTTTTAAAATATTTCATGTTAAGGACAAACAAGTGAAAGGTACTTATTCAATATATTGTTTATCTGTCTTTCTTAGAGAGTTTTTTTCTTGAATGATCCATACTGTGGTTACATATGTTTAATGGTGTGTAATTTGTTTCTCCTGATATTTATTATTCTTTTTTTTTTACATTGTGATTTGCCATACCTTTACAATATTATGTTTCCCTCATAATGATTAAACTGTCAGTATCTGTATAAGCTATTAATATTCTAAGAGGGCAGTAACCAATTTAATTGAACACTAATAAATATTATGACAGGAACATACTTTGCAATCAGTGTTAATTTGTAACATTAATGTTTCTGTACACTGATAATTTTATAGGGAAAGGAATCTAGATTTATAAAACTAAATATTTGCATAAGAAATTCTGGAATACAGCCGGTTGGCCAGTTAATCAAACTACTCAAATTTGTGATCTTTTAGCTTCATGTTCCTCAATCGAATATATTTAATTTACAGTCTTTTGTCTCTCTGTTATGGGCAATGAAGCAAATTTAAAATGTCTAGAACTGTTGTAAAAACAAATGAAACACAACATTTACAAGCATGAACAATATATGTGAGGCTCAAATGAGCTGCAGCCACAGGTTTTGACATCTTTATAAATAAACTTGTGGCTTTGGTATTTATATCATAGATCTAATGTCTAACATAACACTGAATCATTTGTACAGAGCCAATTAGTATCACAATAAATGGACCAACAGTTTTAGTTATGATGCACATCTGTGTTGTACTGTTGTTATATAGCAAACTTACAGTATAAAGGTACCAGTCGAGAGTTTTGACAAAAACCCTTATTAATTATGTGTCTATTTTTTGCACATTTTATAGAGTATATTTTTTCTTATCAATGCTGATGACGTAAAAACTGCACATATGCTCGTTCCACAAAGCATGATTAATATCTTATGTTCAAGCTGCTTGTTTTTATCGGCACAGGCTGTCAGTGAGATGGATATGAAGAGGCAAAGAGCATGATGTATTCGAGATAGAGTTCCTGACACACAACCGCAGTGTGAAAATAGAGGCAAAATACCTGTCCTCCCTAATAAGCAATATGTCATTCACTGCTAGCAAAAGAACATTGGTTTTGGGTAAAAGTCCCATTAGGGGTTAAAAGGTGTAGGTTTTAGTTACGCCATCAATGGAAGTGACAAAAATGGCAGTCCTAGAAAGACAAATGGTTTATACATTTTACAATAACCATATTGATTATGAGCCTGGTAGATGCTTTCTTTAAAGTGGCATACATAAGATGGAACACATTTGATCATTTATATGAAACAACCCAAAATTTAAGTGTCAAACCCAGACATAGATAAAACATTGTTGTATCAACAATTTTTTTAGGACAATCACTACTGTTGGTAAGATTAATTATACAAACATTATATATATCTATATATAATGTTAAAAAGGTGATTGCAGAGGATTCCAACTGTATGGTGGGGTCGTGATGCACAGAGGGATTGGTGGGAATTACCAGAAGTTCTGTCTTGAGTTCCAAATTGAGCTGTAGGTGATGATTCTTCATCCAAGTAGAGATGTCGTCCAGAGAGTTAGTTATGCGGGTAGTTACTGAACGGTCATCAGGGGTAATGACAGAAAGAGATGAGTGTCATCAGTGTAGCAGTAGTACGAGAGTCTGAGGATGAGGGAGGTGGTGTAGATGGAGAAGAGAAGGCCCCAAGACAAATTTAAGTTAAATGAATTCTAATCAGAAACACCTTCAGCTTACTATGCACGTGCACAATCCATAAAGAACATACTTTTCACCATATCCCCTCATTCTCAGTTAAACGCGATCAGCGTTAGCTCGGAGTCAGTCATAGCAGGACATTGTTTATGTTTGGCACTTGGCAGAATGATAAATCAGTTATGTGCACAGTATCAGCTCATCTATTCATAATTCATTCAGCTCATAATTTTAATTAATAATTGTGGTTGCAAGTTATATGGAGGGTTGCTAGCGGATGGTGGGATTCCTCCTCTCTGGGGTTTTTGGACGGAAATTCCAGTGACTGGATAAGAAAGGGGATTTCTCAAGTTTAGGAGTTCAGTTTTCAAGGTAAAATAGCCAAACAATTAGGATTGAACAGTGCATATTACATTGCAAATCAATATATTTAGTCTTTTATACACACTGTATAATATGCTACGTATAGCCTAATTGGTAAAATATAGTACATTCATTTTGTTTTATTTTTATATGTAAATACAGACAAGACAACCTCAATTTACCACAATTTGCATCAATCATGTTAAAAGTACAGCACAGACGTGTATGGTAACTTACCATAGTTTTTTTTTTAAGAACAACAGACTAAATGTTGCTCCTGCTCCTTGTTATGCTCACGCGTGCCTAATTTTGTCATTAGTTACCTTATTTATTTTTGCTCTTTTCTGTTCATGGTATTGGTGAATCTTTGGTTATCTCGATTGTGAGTTAAAATAAATTTTAAGTGCTTGCACTGTACTGTAATTTATTTTACTGGCCAGAATAAGTGAATATATAAGTAATAGCTATATATTAACTATATTGTAATAGCTATTTTTGAATGAAATAAAATAAAATCACTAAGGTCAAGGCCCCAAAACTTACAGCCTTAAGTGGTCTAGTTACTGTGATATCTACATTATGAGAATGTGTATAGCGGTTTCAATTTTTACGGTTTTAACACAATAATGCACCACACTTTCATTTTCATATGCTCAAAAACAATGATCATGTTCATCAAGTTGTGCGGCTATGTTTAATAGAACATGGACACAAAAATAAACACTAAAACATGCTGCCAATGTGCGTATGAATTCTATGAACTTGTGTGCTTGTTTCTGTAGTTCATTGAGAAATATCAACCATAATCGGAATGAAAACATGCTAACAGAATGATTTACACATTAAGCTGGCCAATCCACTACGAGCTGTTCAAACATGGACAGTTACTAAGCGGTGGATTGTTCATGTAAGTTTTTTCTTTTTCACACATTGCTGTGTACTCTATATATGCATTTGCTCTAAACACAAACCTTTTCATCACTACTTTTTTCCTCTCATTTAAAATCTGCCATGAAATTAAAATATTGCATTATTAATTCTCAATTATTAATTCTTTGAGCCAGTGATCTCTAAAAAAAATATCTGACCACATTTGACACAATTCACATAATTTGGGAAATGTTTAAATAGTTTTAGGTAAGGCTGCAGATATACTTCTATCACACTAGAAGCTCAGTTTACATTGGCTTTAGTAACTGCCTTTAAGAAACAAAATTAAACGTAATAACTCATCGCCTCAAATGGCCTATTTTAAAACGGCTCCAATTAATTTCATTCCAAATAGTTTTGCAGAATTGACTAGACTAATTTTAATGCTAAAAAAACATTTTTTTGTAGTTTCTTTATTATAAAATAGATTAATTCATGATAGTTTCCCCCACAATGCCAAAATGTTAATTTTTTTATAATTTGACAGGAAAGGGAACAAAGAGAGAGTGTGTGTGAGGGATGTAGGGTGTGTGTGTATCCGGCTGGCAGCTGTAGGGATAGTTTGATTGGTGCTTTGGGACAATGACGTGCCAAGGAATAGATTTACGTCCCTGAAAAGGCACAGAATATCCTCATCCAACATTGATCACACGTACACACTTAGATGATAGCTGTTCAAGAGAAATCAGACCCAAATTGGATCAGAAGAAACTCCCTCCTGGCTCTCTTGTCTCTCAAACACATTTCTCGACAGGAGCAGAATTGGCAGTTTGATAACCAAATGACAAATGTTATAGAAACAGTCTGAACCATGATCACATCCATAATCCTCGAAGGCCTGTCAGAAAGAGAAAGAGGGGAGGGGGAGTTGGAAAGCACCAAGTGAAGATGAAGAAGCTGCTCAACAAACATCCACACACAGAGCATAGAAAGAAGCTGCTCTTGTTGAGACAAAAGAGAGTTTTTTAGTGCAGATTTAATGAACTGTCTGCCAAACTCTATTACAGCGAACCTCGTGGGAAAATCAAACTCCATTTAATTTCACATGTTGAAATATTTTGCCCCTGGCCACTGCACTTTTAAAATGAATCATAAAATGTCAAAAACTAGCTACAATTTTGGCAAAAATATATGTTGTAGACATAACTGTTTCATTTGAACCTTTTATAATTAACAAGAAGAATAATAGTGGTTGAAATACACCCATGATTTGTGACAATAATTTTACAGGTTTGTTAAAAAAAAATCCTTCGTCAGTTGTTCATGACAATTAGCAGCAACAACAAAAAATAATTTTACATTTATTAATATTTGGATTTACACAGGTTGCTGCAGGAGCTGAAGTTTTCCTATGATTGCCTCCAGAACATAATATACTTCAGAATAACTGTGGGACAGTTTGAAAAGCAGGCTTATGCCTAGTCTGAAAAACCAGAGGCCGAATTTCAGAGGCCCGATTGACCCAGAACATGTCCGTGTACTTTAGATGTTGTTACATTCACAGCACATGTTTCTTTGTTCTTAACATTTTTTTTCTCTCACCCTCATTTTTTATAATCTAAATGCAATCCTACAATATCCAGATAAATAACAATTGTATGTTGTTGCGCAAGGCTTTGAGTTCCTGCTAGACATGGACTCTGAAACGCAAAACATTGAATTACATTTTGGAGTGAAAAAGGCTTGTAAGAATGCAAGTGAATACACAATACCGCAACAAGACATCAACAGGGAGGCTGGTAACATGGAGGCAGTAGAACGGTGCGGATGCACCCAGAACACATCTGTCCATGTAATGAGATGTTGTTACATTCACAGCATGTGTTTCTTTGTTCTTAACATTTTTTTCTCTCACCCTCATTTTTAATAATCTAAATGCAATCCTACAATATCCAGAAAATGCACTAACATGCTAAACAATTGTATGTTGTTGCGCAAGGCTTTGAGTTCCTGCTAGACATGGACTCTGAAACGCAAAACATTGAATTACATTTTGGAGTGAAAAAGGCTTGTAAGAATGCAAGTGAATACACAATACAGCAACAAGACATCAACAGGGAGGCTGGTAACATGGAGGCAGTAGAACGGTGCGGATGCACCCAGAACACATCTGTCCATGTAATGAGATGTTGTTACATTCACAGCATGTGTTTCTTTGTTCTTAACATTTTTTTCTCTCACCCTCATTTTTAATAATCTAAATGCAATCCTACAATATCCAGAAAATGCACTAACATGCTAAACAATTGTATGTTGTTGCGCAAGGCTTTGAGTTCCTGCTAGACATGGACTCTGAAATGCAAAACATTGAATTACATTTTGGAGTGAAAAAGGCTTGTAAGAATGCAAGTGAATACACAATACAGCAACAAGACATCAACAGGGAGGCTGGTAACATGGAGGCAGTAGAACGGTGCGGATGCACCCAGAACACATCTGTCCATGTAATGAGATGTTGTTACATTCACAGCATGTGTTTCTTTGTTCTTAACATTTTTTTCTCTCACCCTCATTTTTAATAATCTAAATGCAATCCTACAATATCCAGAAAATGCACTAACATGCTAAACAATTGTATGTTGTTGCGCAAGGCTTTGAGTTCCTGCTAGACATGGACTCTGAAATGCAAAACATTGAATTACATTTTGGAGTGAAAAAGGCTTGTAAGAATGCAAGTGAATACACAATACAGCAACAAGACATCAACAGGGAGGCTGGTAACATGGAGGCAGTAGAACGGTGCGGATGCACCCAGAACACATCTGTCCATGTAATGAGATGTTGTTACATTCACAGCATGTGTTTCTTTGTTCTTAACATTTTTTTTGATGATGCATTATAACGGCAAGGCAAGAAAGTCAATATTTATAGCACAGCAAATTTTATTAATTATGTTTTATCTTCCATTCCTACAGAAGCAAAACAAAGTATATATTTGGTCAAGAAGAGTGAAATTTATTGCATCCAGCCATTTATGTTTTGGACATTTCCTTATGTTTGCACAGATATCTATTTTGAAGGTTGAATTCTATTTCCTCCCAGCAAAGTTAGGGTCGAATGATATTTCTTGTTTCAAAAGATTCTATTGATTACAAATATGATCTGTCCCCTAAATGTATAAACCGGGTAGTTCTTTGAAGATGTATACTGGTTCCAATATTTAATTAATTACACAGAGCCAAATACCTCTTCTTGCCTCAGAAGCAGAGTGAGGGAGAGAGAGACAGAGAGATTTTATTTTATTTAGTCAAGGTAAAAGGTTTAATTTAGACACTTTGAAAGACCCAGGCCGTCACAGACCTTGATCTTCTCAAAGTGATGCTCGCCTCCCCTGCTCCACACCAAGGGCTCCCTGGAGAAACAGCAACAAAAAAAGGAAAAATTAACCAAACAGCTAAACTGGTCTTGGTTTTGAGTGAAGCAGTACTGGAGAACAGACCTGCATGACTTGAAATAGAAATGCTTTAAAGGAATATTAGTGCAGTCTTAAACAATGAGAAGCTATTACTATTATAGCTATTGTAAAATACATTTACAAAAGAACAAAGTGTTTAGCAATAAACAAAAAAACTGCATCCAGGCACAACTATCCAAGTTATAACATGTGCTTGGCTGCACGCAGGCAATGAAGATGATGCTTCTCCTTGTGATAGCAGAAGCAACAAGCAAGATGTAAGCGGAAGCTGTCAGCCTGGTGAAGAAACGAAATTGCAACAGCAAGTGTGCACAAGCCAAGCCGCAAAATTAAATATCAACTTCAGGAAACAAAACAGCAGCAGGGTGATGAGCAGTGCCCCTTTGATTGACAATGCTTAAAAAGCACCCCATGTTACTCCTCTTAAACAATTAAAAGCAATAATTACTAGTTTAATCAAAAACGTAGAAGGCATGAAGGAGGGAGAAAGCAATCCTGCAAGGATGAGGAAACTTACAAGGAGATATAACAATTGACGTCACTGATTACGTTAAAACCCCTTCAGTGCTTCATTCAGATTTTATCAGCTTTCTGCTTCGAGGCATTGGGTGGAGCATTGAAACTTTAGCGCGATGCTCGACACCACTCTGCGTCTAGTATCACATATTCTGTGCCCACTACAGCTCTTTTGTTTATTGGTGATTATTCAGTAATGGAGCCCTCAAGGACGCGCTGCAAACAACAAAGAAAATTGAGCTTTATTGGCAATTCATTTTAATAATTGTCACAACTTGTAGTTCAGTCACATTGAACTACAATTGAAGGCATGTGATTTTTAATAGTTAGTTTGGCTGTGCATCGATCAGAAAATCCACCATCACCAGTGAGTGAACTGAACGAACATTTGTGTATTGAATCTTTTTTCGAACCAGTGGTTCAGTAGGATTCAAAGCTTCATAAATCCTCGTTTTGCCATCACTTCACTTTAGTGCCATGCAAAATGAAAAAACAAGAACAAAAAAAAACTCCCTCAAAATATGCCCACCTACCTTAAAATAGAGCACAACCAGCAAACCTGAAAATATGAAAGAGTAGGGTTTTCCCGATATCAAAATGTCATTATTCGGCACCGGTACCAGTGAAAATCAAGGGTTCTATCTTCACCTCTTGCTTTGTGAAATACATGCTACAATTAAAACAAATAAAAAAAGGTATAGGTATAAAGGTATTTTGGTAAATAATTAATACCCAGTATTGCTCATATCACAAAAATGTGTATAAATTTACTTACAGATCAAAATTACAGATGTTATGTCGTGCCTTTTTAATCCAGAACACATGTGGCAGCACATGTGTGCTTGGCGATCGATTGTAAAGTGGAAGATTACACAGTGTGGGCTATGCGCGTTATGACGGTTGCGAGAGCAAACAAGACTCAAAATTGATTTTTGCTCACACAAAATACATTTTTCTACATGAGAAGACCATTTCATTCACAAAACAGAGCTCACACACATGCAAATGATGTTTACCGCTCTCATAATTGGACTTTTTGCACTCACAATTGTGACGCTAAATAATCCTATATTTTTCTTCCTTATTACTTATCTGCACCTGTGCCCCTCTTGTGAAGTCCTAGGATGGAGACCAATAATCTACCTCTTATCAGGGGTTTTGGAACACACATTCCCGTAGTAAGTACACTGGGCTACTGAAGTACATGAAATGGATGTCCAATGAAATCACAACAGGCCCCTCCTTCCAGCCTCTGACTATATCTGCCGTTCGACCCTCAGTAGTAACACAAATAAGTTTGATTGTGTTTGAAAATTTAGCAAAGTTTTATTTTAAATAGGAGAAATGGGAGTAATTGCAGGGATAAAATTAAAGTCTGTTGGCACTATTCTTGCATACGAAAACCATACAACGTTATTTAGGGTTGTTTAAATGTGAATCTTATAATGTGCATTGTCCCCTTCTGTGGGGGCATGTGCCTGTTATAGCAGGAAAATGTTCTCTTTAAAGTTAATCAAAAGTTAGCTTAAAACTTAATTTATCTTTAATGTCTGCAACTGGAATGAAGAAAGATGTTATGGTTCAAAATTAGTTTTATCCCAAAATTGTCTGGTTTTATCCCAGAAATTCACAATTCATATGAGATGTATGCAAGGGATACGGCGGGAGTTTATTCTGCGCTCTGCTATTATAACAGTGCTGCTGAAGAAACCAAACATCTGAGATGAATTTCTGAAGGGTCAGAGTTCATATAAACGCAGCCTCACATTTATCATGTCTCATAACAATATTACAACTCTTGAAAGATCTTATGATTATATTGAGAGAACCCGGAAAGCAGAGCTTTTGGAAAAATATTAAAAAAATATTATAACGTTTATATATACCTAATTTACAGAGCGAGAGAGAGAGAGAAAGTAAGAGGTAATAAAAACAGATACTTTGTCATCAAACTTGACACATTTTACAATTTAAATCAGTACATTCTTAACATTCAGGGTGAATACTGCTGCTGAAATGAACTGTACTTAACTGTAGCGAACAGGAAGGTCTATACACTGGAATTACTTGTATATTTTAATGTTCATTTTAATGGTGGTACTTGGAGTGCCAAATTTTTCCTAAAGTGGTACTTGGTACTTGAGAACCACCGATCTAACAGGATTTTCACTAGCCTGACATAAAAGGACTACATTTCCCATAACTCACCGTTCACTAATAGTATAGTTACACTCCCAAAAGTATTCCCCTAGTGAAGCTCTCTTGGACTGTTTGTGCCCTGTTCACTCATTATTGTTCTATGCTCTCCACCACCATCATCTTCTGCATGTTCTATCTTCATCATCTGCGTCACCCACTGCAATCAACCTCAATGAAAGTTACATGAAGTTTCGCGTTTATTATTGAAGGCTGTGTACTCATTATTCCTGTGTCTAACTGGCATTTCTGACATGTAGTTTAGAACATTTGGAGGGTTGCATCTTCTTGGTAATTGATGTATATTTTATTTGATTCAACATTCTTCTCAGTTGGTCTGATATGGAGTGACCCATACCCGGAATTTGTTCTCTGAATTTAACCCAGCCCAGTGTACACATACAGCAGTGAACCAACAACACACCCAGAGCAGTGGGCAACCATGGCTGCAGCACGCAGGGAGCAGTTAACTTGCTCAAGGGCACCACAGCTGTGGTTGTTGAAGATGGGAGAACAAATGTTTCATCACTCACACCACCTTCAACTCGGTGGATCTGGGGATCGAACCAGAGACCTTCTGATCACATGGTCATCTCCTTATCCATCAGACTACAACTGCTCACAAAGCAGTGAGTATGTGGACACTGTGATAAATAAGTCATCTGGTGTTTTGGTTTTCCTGTTGTCATTATTGCCATCATTTTTTTTAACCAGATTTGCTTTATTTCAGCCTTAGACTCCATATTACATATGGGTCATAACAACTATTGTTACTTTGATTTTACATCAGGATATAACAAGCGCTATTTCCATGGGAGTATAGTCAACATTTGATTAAACATATCCACTTGCATATCTTTAGATTATTTTTTTTTTTTTACAAATATGACTACTAAAGTAATGCTGAGACAATGGAGTTGATTTATAGGATTTAAAACCGCTACGATTTATAGGATTTAAATAATGGTTCTGATTAGTGTATGTTTTTAATTATATGAATAAGAGTTTGCTTGCAGAGACCTTTGTAATAGTATCCAAGCAAACAGTCTTAACTTACCATTTAAAAGTAATTCTACAGGCTGACTGAAGGTCATCCAGCTGAATCCATGCCTTAAGATGCTCCATTAGGCCTCTTTATATGGGTTAGCCTGTAGGGTGTCATTTATAGTAATGGGTAGGAAAGGATAACATATTAGACATGATAAAAATAGATGGTTTAAAAACACGGTAAATGACTCAGAACATCAACAAAACCAAAGCATGCTGTGGAAAGGAATGCGAAACAGAGGCATTTCAGAAGCCCATTTCATACCACTTTACCATCGGCTCTCCTCACATGAGCTCCTAGGGAAAACAACAATAGCCAGGTGAGGAGTTGTAGAGATCTAGTTGGGTAATCTCACAGAAGGTTGCAGTGGTAAAGCTAGGAAGAGCCATGCTGTGTTGGCTAATGACAGACGAATTGACTCCATTAAAAAGCTGGGCTGTTCTCCTCCACCTGTCAGCAGGTCTATAAGGAGACATGTTACAAATGGAGGCTGAAATGATTCACCCTCCCTCTGCCCGAGCAGGCCATCGGTGGAAATGAGGCGTAAAATAATGGCTCTTCCCCTTCTGTTTTGCTGCCTGACCCTCTCAAGGCTGACGAGAGCCACTGTTCACAGGTCAGTTCATCCTGTGCCCTCCCGTCTCCGTAGACATTTACCTGCCTAGATGACTGAACGCCTGCGGTTCTCTGCAAGCCAACAAGACTCTGAGGAGACCGGAATGATGCCTGTCAGAAAGCTCCTCGGCCTCTGGAGTGGTCACTTTCAGGGTTGGGTCACAATAAAATATATAATTCGTGCATCCTAGAAAACAAACAAAATATTTATGAATTTACACATGCAAGATGACTTTTATTAATTTCCTAATGATTATGTGAAACTGAAACTTTTATTTTAGCTTTTATTTTATTGTAGCTAAAAAAAACTTTTTATGAAAAGTATGAAGCAGCTTTTATTTACTTGAACAAATCCTAGGACTGGATTAGAAGATAAAAAAATTTGAATTTCAGTTTAATTGTGTGATTAATTACATGAAGTATTAGGTTTCCGTGGATTTTGAAATCCTGTCTAAAGCAGTTTCCCCACCACATGAAAACCTGTTCCAAATTGAGAGAAATAGTTGTTACTCAACAACAACAGAATTCTATAGAAAAAGTAAAAATTCTAACACAATAAAATAAACTGAAACGTTAATATGTGGAGTCTTTGGTTGTGGGTTCCTCACATTTCCAATAAAATAGATAAATATGATGTCAACATTTTCATACTAATGAAACTTTCGATTTTAATTGTATCATGTGTATTGGCATTAGTAGTGATTGTCCCTCAGAGGTTTGTATGGTATGTTAAAGGTTTGTATGTTAAAGGGCACCTATTATGTAAAATCAACCCTTGGGTGTTTGGCCATGTTCATGAAAGGTTTAATCACAATTATGTTAACGGGTCGCTGCGTAAAACATATTTCAGAGAGTTGGCGGTTCATTCCGCGGTGGCGACCCCGAAAGGGAATAAAGCCGACATGAAGATGAATGAATGAATGTTAACGGGTTCACAAATAATTTTTAGTAATTTACCAACATTTATGAAAAAAATATTGGCAAAAGTTTTAATGTCTGTTTATTTAAAACAAATTTTAACACAAACAACTCAAATGCCTAATTTAAATACAATTAAAAAGAAATAAATAAATAAAGTATTTAAAAAAAGCTAAATTAGTATTGCAGAAACCTTTTCTCTAACATTACTACATTTTTTATCCCACCCCAGTGCTTTTGTGGATTGAAGAAGCATAAGCATTTTGTTAGGTGCAGGTATAAGCACAGTCGGACCCAATTGCAAGTACTGAGAGTCTTTAATAGGCAGCACTCAAGCAACAAAAACAAGCGTGGCACAAGAAGCCGTAAAAGAAAACAGTTCAACCAAGGCTTGGAGATGGACTCCTGTCCACCGGACAAAAGAAACCCCACAGAAGGCAGGAAAACTGGCACGCTCACGTTTGGTCCGTACGGTTAGCCGTGGAGCGCCTCTGGATCCGAGCAACCACCAAAACAAACAAAAGAAATCAAAAGAACGTAGAAGACCGGTCGGAAGACCCGATCCGATCCGACTTGACTCGGTTTGGGCAGACTGGAAGGCAAGGCAGACAGGTAAGGAGGTTGAGCGGTATAATCATCTGACACAGAGAAGTCTGAAGGGGAGAAATAAGTAGGAAGGCTAATCAGTGCGCAAAGGAAACCGGTGCGCCCTAACGAGCCACGCAGGTGTTCTGAATGAGGGAAGAAAGGGAAAGAATCGTAATAGAATCAGCTTTCACAGACAGCGCCTAACACATATATATATATATATATATATATATATATATATATATATATATATATATATATATATATATATATATATATATTTATTTTTGTATTATATTATATATTAATATTGTTTTATTATATGTATTATTTTAGCCTTCAAACAATAGAAAACAAGCCTACTTTCAGCACTCTTTGAGCCCATCAGGTCAAATAATTGCTCTTATGGGTTATTCTTTGTTGTATTTATGATACCTCTGCAACAAAATGAAGTTAAATTTCTCAATCTTTTCTTTAAGCATATTATTATCTTGTAAAGTATATGTATTTTGCCTGTTAATAGGTGTTGTTGCACTTCACACGTTATTATATCAATTAAAGTACCAACACTGGATAGTACCCCTTTATCAATTCCATGATTGTGCACAGGTTTTGAATCTTGTCGCAAGCAAGAGAGATCTGTGCTTGGAACATTAGTAATGCCTGGAAGGATTAAAAATATATATTTATATATTGATCCACGCTTTAAGCTGTATAATATATTTTAGAAGGAATTTAAGAATATTTGCACGGAATATTGCTCATTGCTCTTAAAAAAAACATTGAATGGCAGCCTTTAGCCCACCTCTGGGAACTTTATCCCCTCAATGATTTTGTCTTTAGGAAAAATCACTGCTCTTTTGGCCTCATGTCTGACATAATTTTATAGTGGACATTACATCTGGTCCTTTAGGTCAAGACCCCTGCACAGCTTTGGTTCAAACATCACGAAACACGTGTTTCTATATTGAAGGTCCTCTTCTGTGTACCTAGAGTTGTGTGCATGCAGGGTTTCATATAAAATGTGTAGGACTCCGGACTTTGGTGATCCCAGCTTTAGGGTATTTGTTTAAAAGTCTGAATACAACTAAATGCGGGTTTTTGTTAATATTAATCTATTTCTCTTCTGAAACCATCCAGAATTTGTCAGAGCCTCCCCAGCATATTCAATTCACCTTATATCATCTCCAAATCACACCAAATTAATGACATTCATGAAGAAAAGTGATTAACATTATTTTATGATAAATATTCATCAATTGTTTAAACATCCCTGTTTAAACAACTTTTTAAATTATGTCAGTATTTTGGACATTTTGTTATTTTACATTTTTACTATGGTCTATCATACTTCCCAAAGCTCTATTCATCTTTCCCAAACTTGTCAAAAACACAGCAGCTTTATTGACGAAGTGTGTAAGTCTGGTGCATTTCAGAGACAATCTAAAACTCAGTTGCAAAATACCTTGTGAAATGAAGCTCACCGTCGATGATTATGTCGACCATAGTGGCAGTAGATTGGCGCAGGCTGTATGGGGGTTTTTGTATGGTGTCTGGTAGCTTTTTAGATTGTTTGCCTGCCAGGAAATGACAGATTGAATTTGAACAGTGGGATTCCCACCCCATCAGACATTTTAAAGACTTGGGATAAGCTGAACAACAACAAAAAATGACATTTCAGTAGTTGATAATAATGCTATTTTTGTTGTTGACGAAGATGTGATGAAGAAGAAGGTATAAAAAGGAGTGCATGCCCACTTATTGTCCTTTTTGGCCTTGATTATATATTTTCCATTTAGTCAAATCCAATTGACACTGAACTGATCCTGTTGCAAAATGACTCATAAAATATAAAATGTATATTGTACTCATATTCTTGATTGAATCTTGAATGACGTTTCTTGAAGATTAAAAACACATTTAAGTTAAGTAAGTCTTTGAACTGGGAAAATAAATACTAGAAATAAACATATAAATTATTGATTGTAACTACACAGGGGCAGAGGTGAGTGATGTGGTAAGTTTGTTGAAATTAGTAAGATGATTACTGGTAGAAACAAGAACTTTCCTTCACAATGATGAAAACACAAGGAACCAACAAGGTGAGTTGCACTTTGCTCCATGGAGATGGAGAACTAGAGCTGAGTATTTCCCAGTTCCAGCTGGTGAGGAGTTGACTTGATAAGAGACCAGAGATACGAATAGCAGGGTAACACTCAGGTGCGTTGCTAGTCCTAATGCTCTACTGGGGCAAAGAAATATTAAACAATCTTTAACACTATATACACACATAGGTGATATCACTCTCCATGCACTATTTTATTTAATTCATTTTATTTCATGTGTATTGTAGATATTTATAAGTCAATACTTGTGATTTGTGTAAATAACATTTTAATCTGAATTCGGGAATTTACTGGATCACTGAAGAAATTTAAAGGTTAAACTGGAAACAGTTGAAAACTGCCAACTTAACACTGTTGGATGAAAACAATAACTACCTTTTACAGTATCTAAGGGAGTTACTTGTTAAACTTCATTCTGAATCTTAACAAAGATCAACTGAGATTCCTGAGAAACCTTTTAATTCCTTTTGAGCTTGTTCTTTTGGAAAAAGCTCTGTCAATCAAACTACTAAGAAGCAACGTTAGTGTATAATGCATAAACCAATATGCAACTCTAAACCTTTATGCAAGCTATCCCTCCATCCACTCTGAGGACAATGTCCTGGGGTTAGGTTGCTTCCTGGTCTTTTTATCTGACAGCTCATCTAATAGGCTTTCCTTTTCTTGCCATATTCACTTGCGATATTATAGCAATTACAAGTAACTGTGAACTTCTGAATGCATGAGTCAAAACCTGCTTTTCCTGCTTTCTTCCACATCATGTGTGCATGTTGCTCTGTACTACTTGCCTTGCACTGCGCTGTCTGTTAAATAATCGCCATCTAAATGTAATGCCGATTCTTATTGCACTGGGCACCAAATCAAGTTGAACCATGTTTTATTGTGGACCCTGGTGGGTGGTGTCTTTGGCAGCTGACGCCCTGGGCCATTACAATCAGAGAACTTCTGTGGTGTGCTGTGGTGTTCCTTTTCTCTGCTAGCCCTCTTTATGGACTGGATAAAGTCCAAAATAACCAGGTTCTGGTTAACACAATACTGAAGCTTAAACGGTTTACTTTTCTTTCTTGTAAAAAAATGTTATTAGTCTCTTTATTTGACTTTTTAAATATAAGATGTTTCAGTATGATACGTTTTTTTTAGTAATTTTTTTGTTTGTTTGTTTAGCTAATTGTTTTGCAATATTTGAGATATTTCGAAGTTTGATTTTGTTGGTTAAACTATTATTTCCTGTTTTCTCTGAGGCAGCTGCTTGTCAGTGGTGTGGTGAACTCTTTCCCGTAGGGATACTTTCTCCCTGCTGTGGTTTTTCTGAACTTTCCATTGGTGTTGAATGATATTTTTGTTAATTCATTGATATAACATGTCTTTTTAAATTCACTGTAATTATGAATTGATGATGAAATATTGATCTGAGATCATTTCTATCTCAAAGATTATTAAAGATCTGGCAAAGACATGATGTACTGGGGATATGGGACGTATCTTTGGGCATTGCATGTTAAAATAAAGTCCATCACATGTTGTAGAATTGGTTGGTCTGGAGATGTGTCACAATGTTGTTTCATCTACATTTATAATCTACCTTTCGGAAATCACCCACAGTGTTTATGTGAGTCATTAATTGAAAGTGTTTAGGTGACAACATGCTCTAAAGAATTTGTCTTCCCTCTCCTTTAAGCACCTGCTGCCCTGAGGAACCAGTATGTCAAGAGTGGATGTGTCTCAGACCCCCTAAATACTAAATTTCTGTGTATCCTTTAAATATGATGAGAGCCGTGTGCTCTATTTCCCTGGTATGGACCTCAAGGTGGCATAGTCAGGTTAAATAGCCAATTTTCTATTAGCACTCAACAAGACTACCAAGGTTGTCCACCTGTTCTTGCTGGACCTCCCCTTGCCACACTTAAAAAAAAAAGATAAACTCATCTAACAACACTTAAAAACAAACAAATTGTATACAGCATCATGAACAGTGTTGTTTTGTTATATGGTTGTATATGTATGTTTATATATATATATATATATATATATATATCTATAGGCGAGTGTATATAAGTGTATAAATATATATACACTCACCTAAAGGATTTTTAGGAATACCATTCTAATACAGTGTTTGCCCCCCCTTTCACCTTCAGAACAGTCTTAATTATCATGACATTGACTCAACAATGTGCTGAAATCATTCTTTAGACATAGCTTATTATATAACTTGGTTATAAAGGGATGGACAAACAATGCTCAGTATTCATCCAAACAATGTCCAATTAAGACTAAGGGGCCTAAAGTGTGCCAAGAAAACATCCCCCACACCATTACATCACCACCACCAGCCTGCACAGTGTTAACAAGGCATTATTGATCCATGTTTTCATTCTGTTTACGCCAAATTCTGACTCTACCATTTGAATGTCTCAACAGAAATCAAGACTCATCAGACCAGGCAATTGTGGTGAGCTCCTGCAAATTGTAGCCTTTTTTCCTTTTTGTAGTGGAGATGAGTGATAAGGTGGGGGGAGAAGGTTGGGTCTTCTGCTGTTGTACCCCATCCGCCTCAAGGTTGTGCATGTTGTGGCTTCACAAATGATTTGCTCCATACATCGATGGCAACGAGTGGTTACTTCAGTCAAAGTTGCTCTTTTATCAGCTTGAATCAGTCGGCCCATTCTCCTCTGACCTCTAGCATCAACAAGGCATTTTCGCCCACAGGACTGCCACATACTGGATGTTTTTCTCTTTTCACACTATACTTTGTAAACCCTAGAAATGGTTGTACGTGAAAATCCCAGTAACTGAGCAGATTGTGAAATACTCAAACCGGCAGAATGGCATGGGTGGATCACCGTCTTGAAGTGGCGAGAGAATGGAAAAATCGAGGACAAGTTAAGGCACACTTACGGTGCTCGTAACATGTTTGCTGCCACGAGACTAACGTTACTTCCATGTGAATACCTGTCCTGCACGGCCCTCATGCTGCATAGAATGGTCACGTTTCCATTCATGGCAAGTGTTTTGAAAGTGTGCGTGCTAGATGTAGGGCGAGATTGTTGGGCACTTAAAGTACAGTGCGTGCGTGTCCACTGTAAAATATAAATACATAAAGATGAATACATCACAGATGAATATCGCTACTGCAATTGTTCCAAGGTTTAAAGTTTATTCCCAAGGATGAAAGGAATGAGGCTTCACTAAACCAGCTGTTAAAAGACCTGGAAAAAAAGAGTCTAAAGAGACCATGAACTAACAGCCACCAAAGAAGAGAAGCAAACCATTAAATTGGTGGATATTGATGGTTTATTACTGGTATGTTGTTTACATGACAAAATCTGTGTTACAAGTAAAAAAAAAGTCAATAAACAATCATATTTTGAATTTAAACAGTTTCTTTGCCTTCAGTTTACATTAAATATTAACATTTTACATTTATAGATGTAAAAAAGTTTCAGTCTTGTCATTTCGTTTAATTGCAACTAATTAAAAAAATTGGTATGATTAATTGGTACATTTTTGTAATCGTAATAATCAATTATATGTATATAAATAAATAAATATATATATATATATATATATATATATATATATATATATATATATATATATATATATATATATATATATATATAAATATATATATATATATATATATATATATATATATATATATATATATATATATATATATATATATAATTAATATAACACTGGTTTATTCTTGGCAGTGGATAGTGCTTTCTGGTGGGAGGAAAGACAGACAGATGGGTGAAGTGGATTTTGTGTTCTCCCCATGAATGCATTTCTTGTCCCCTTGGAATTCTAAAGTTCTATTTACGTTAGGAAGATACGGTGAGATATTTAGCTTTACAGTTTTTGTATTTCATGTAGAAAGTGCAGATATAACCTTATTGTTTATTAAATAATAAATAAAGCATTCATAACTTTACAAAACATATCAAATAATGTAAACACAAAAAGTTCAGCGAGAGTCTTAGAATTATTAGGAGATGATGTTTTACAGTATGGGAACAGATGTAAAATCAGCTAAGTGAATGTTTTTGATATGTTGCTTTGATATGTCTCATTTGTCTTACCTGATATAATTGCAAGTCTTATTACTACAGAAAGTGATACAACAAAACCTCACCTCTATAAAAGTACTTTATGGTAAAATCGTCAAAACAAACTATGTATTGAAATATCTAATGCAGAAGTGATTAACTCAAACAAACTTTTAAATAAGGATTTAAGGTATTAAAAGTTTATGTTAAACACATTTTGCTCCTTTGAGTATCTTGTCTGCCCTAGGTGGCATTGTCAGATTGTTTGGAATAAGAATAGGATGAACTTTGCAAATTAACACCGACCCACCAAACATCTGAAATGCTAGGAAAGTTTACAGCAGTCTGATTGGAAACTGAGACAAAGCAGAGAGATACTCTCGCACACATTGAATGGGTTTGCTCTTAGTGTAAATTGGAAGGGGTGGTCTACTGCAGCAATTCAGAGCTCTAATCACCCATCAGCAAGACTCGGGGAGAAATACGAAGGATAGAAATATGGTCTCGCTAACATAAAAAAGCTTCAGAGTTAATTAGCTCTGGATCCACTGAGCACCGGCCTGAAGTCTGGCAATAGCAATAACCATTCTGGCACTTGCACACCTATTTCTCAGATGTGTATTATCTAAACCTTCTCGGGTTGAGCTTTGTGCTCTGGACAGATATGTTAAAGCACTTGAAACATCCAAACTGCCTTTATATGAAAGAAACACAGAGTTCTTTCCCCAGAGATGCCGATTAATGGCAGGTGTTTCCTTTCTATGGTTCAGATTGAAACTCTTTGAAGATGGCCAGTGAAGGTGAAATGAAAGAGAAGTTGTGGAGCTGCACTTATGTTTAATGTACAGACGTTGCCTCATTGAAACTATTCAATATTTTTTTTTCTGAAAGTAAATTGCCCATTCAGTGCCGTTAGAGGAGATCACCAATAACAGAGAGAGATATTGATCTAAATGAAACCATATAATAGTTACTTGTTTTTATAAATATAAATAAAACATTTGTTACATTTGTGGGCAAATTAATAACAAAAACATAAAAAAGGGACCTTAAAACAATAGGTTTGCATCACCCTAGATTGGTTTATGTATATATACACATAATATGTATATATACACACACACACGCGCGCACATATAAATATATATATTTATATGTGTGTGTGTGTGTGTGTGTGTATTATACAGTCTTTTATATATTATATAGTCTTTTAATTACAGTCCTCTCTAACAGACTGTAACATCACTCCTTATATAGTTTGATTGAAGTCTCACCCAATCAGCACTAAACTTCTCAAACGTCTCAAACTGTGCAATCCTTTTCTGGTTTTGAATTTATCATGAGCTGTTTTATTAATTGTTATTATTTTACTTTTTGATTTGTAACTGTTTTACTAGTTATTTTGCTTTCATAATTGTGATTTGATTTGCACATTTGTGCAAGCTATCCCTCCTTCCACCCCACCACCAGCGAATGTCTTATTAAGTTTAACAGTTTAAGAATGGCAAGATCAGTTAAAATCAAGACTTATATACACTTATCAAGAAAACACAAAGAGGATCACATGAGTCATGTACAGTTATTGTTCTAATGATTGGTTTCTACTACACAGCTTAGAAAAAGGGTGGAATCTCCGGGAAATTAAGATTCTCACCAAATAACTTCATAAGATTTGAAGCATCATTAAAATGTCATATAATTATTTATCTCAAAGTGTCTCAATAGACTTTTTTTGTTAGGCTGTGAAATAAAATCAAAGATTACAAAGCAGTCTCACAGCCATCAAACAATGTGTTTAATGTTTCATAAAACTGTAACAAAAAAGGGATATTTGATAAACAATCTGTCTCTCAGGAGATACAGTTATGACCAACTAAAAGAAAAAAAAATCAACAATATAGTTTACCCTTAAATATCTCATGCTTTATTGGTGTAGGTTTTATCTCACATCATAAACCTGATATTATGCAATGAAAAATAAAATAAAAAACATATTAATGCTTTGTTCTGTATAAAAAACTGCTCAATCCCAGTCAACACTATCATCTATAAAACAGTTATGACTTTAGATTTCAGTTGGATGAACCCTGTTTAATAGAGCTGTAAAGTTTGATTAATGCTTGCCTGTCACCACACACTATGAACATATAATGTGCTAAATTATTTACTATATGTGCCATATTACATGCTTGGCAACTGTGAAGATCTAGAGTAGAGGTAAAGAGTTTTAAGCCTATATCTTTTCCTGCACAGCTTATTCACATCCCTGTTGTGACTGCTTGTTCATATTGCTCTTTTATTGCATTTTATATAATTGTTACAGCAATAGCACTTTGTTAAATGGATGAAGGTGTAATTATTAAAAAAGTTTGCTGCAAAGATGTAGTCATCCGGTATAACTTTCCTTCTCAACAATGGAGCTTAAGAGTACAATATATAAAGTGTGATAAATATCAGTTTAATAAAATAATATATAATAATATCATAAAATGCATTTAAAATGCATGCACAAAAATCTTGTATTAATGCTCATTATGCCAAGTAATAACCCTATTTCCCTTGCAGCAAGCTCATTTGCAGTTTCCACCCATAACTCATTCAAAGCAATGCAGTATCAGAGCAAGTTTACTCTTCATTAGCATCACATTTTTAGATTAATTTTAAAAGAAATTTCAATGTGCAAATTGTGCATCGTCCTTGCCGGTGATCAATATTGTAGTTAAATGTTTTTTCTCTTCACCCCAAAATGTTTTTTGATGTCAGTCACATAATGTGTTAATGAAAACTTTTTATCAGTTTAAATTGTATTTTTTTATAGCCATGCAATGCCAAAATGTAGTTTAGGGCACTGAGATCATCCCTTTAGTCAACTAAATGAGTCTCAGACAGAAAGAGTGCATGACTGGAACAGCTCGGAGCTACAGGTTATGTATGTAAGCTAAGCAGCGTTGTATGAATTCCAAACTTAATCACAAAGCACACCTAACAATAAAATGTATATAGTGTGGTAAAAACATGTTCAAAATATTCTAAAAATATATAATGCTTTATCATTTTGGTGTTGAATGCGGCTGGAAGGGCATCCGCCGCGTAAAACATATGCCAGAGAGTTGGCTGTTCATTCCGCTGTTTTCTTCGCCGAAAGGGAAGAAAGCCGACATGAAGATGAATGAATGAATTTTGGTGTTGAAATGATAAAACATTGAAATATGATTATGTTTTGAATGTAAGGGAACGTTTCAAAATCAGTAGAAGCCACTAATAATTGCTATATTTTGAAATTTCCAGAACATGTGCCCCCCTCGGTTTTCAAGGTTTCAGGTGTTTCATTTTCAACTTCAAATGGTCCTTGTCCTTCTTTTTGGAAGGGGGTGACGGCCGATTGTCAAGTTACTTGCCAGGGATGCCAGAGAAATTGGGTTGCAGATGGCTCTGCCCCTTGCACCCGAAATGTCCAGGCTGAACACATGGTTTGTGGGATCGCTCCATGAAGATACCCCAAAGCCGACTCCTATCCCGTTCTTCACGGAAGTGCATTGGGAACTGACCCCAACTTGTAAGCACCTCTTAAAGTGAGGTTGATCAGTTTCGGCGCAGTAGTTTAGGGGTACGAAGCGATGCCGGTGCACTTATGCCTGGGTAACCCTACGCGAAGTAGTAACTACCGATGCTTCAAAAAGTGAGTGGGGTACTGTATGCGGGAAACAGACAATCTCAGGGTTTTGGACATAGAAACACACTTCCTGGAGCATAAATCGCCTAGAGCTATGTGCAGTGTTCCTAGCACATCTATTAGGCCCTGTTATGCCGGCAAGCGGGGTCGGTTCGTCGACTGGTGTCACACTCACCAAGTAGACCCGAGCCCTGCCCTGTTGAACTTGTAACCTTCCTTCAAGAGGTTCTGGAACGAGGACTGTCTCCGTCCACCCTTAAGGTTTACATTGCTGCAATTTCTGCCTATCACCTTCCGGTTGAAGGCAACATGTTGGGCTGACAAAAGTTAATTGTCAGATTCCTCAGAAGGTTTAGACCCTCTAGTCCATCCTTAGTTCCCTCCTGGGACCTTTCCATTGTCCTTAGAGGACTTCAAGGTCCTCCATCTGAGCCGCTTGAATCAGTAAAGCTTAAATATCTGTCAATTAAGACAGCGCTCCTGGCCGCGTTAGCCTCGATTAAGAGGGTGGGGGATCTGCAGGCACTGTCGACGAGACCTGCTTAAAGTTCGGACCTGGTGAAACACATATTACTCTTAAGCCCAGGCCTGGATATGTGCCCAAGGTTCCTACCATCCCCTTCAAAACTCAAGTAGTGAACCTCCAAGCTCTGCCCAGAGAGGAGGCACCACCAACCCCTGGTCCTATTTGCCCAGTTCGAACACTCAGGATCTATGTTGAAAGGACCCGGAACCTTAGAAATTCTGATCAGCTCTTTGTATGCTTTGGAGGACAGCAGACAATAGGGAAGGCTGTCTCCAAACAGAGGTTGGCCCACTGGTCAGTGGAGGCCATCTCTACCGCATACACAGCGTCTGATGTCCCTTGCCCCCTGCAGTTGAGAGCCCACTCTATCAGGGGTGTCGCAGCCTCCTGGGAATATTCCTACGTTCTGTCCTGTTACACTTCTTTAAAGTTGGCAAATGATTATGGCTGTAACATTTGTTTTGCAAAGAAAATTAAAACCGTTCAAAGGAGTGGAGAAACCAAAAGAGAAAACATTACAACAAATTGGTAAACAGAGTGATTTATTTACAAACAACATAACTATTGTACAGACAAACAAGAACAGATAAAACAAAAACCCAGCCAACCTGAAGAGAGAGTCCCTCCCCTTGATGGCGCCGGTTCCCTGCAATATTCCCAGGAAAATAATATCTCTAAACTATCAAAAGAATAAACGTAAATATCAGTCAGTTACTGTTTAACTTCTAGTCTACTCTATTCTTAGTTAGAGATGCGCTCATCACCTATCTAGTTTACTAACAAAGGTTTATCTAAGAGTAGTGTCCCAGAATATATATCACGTTATATCTATCTTTCTCTCCCTTCAGAGGTTTTAGAATGACAAACCAAGCCAACGTTTCTGGATAACCAGAATACTCATAACAACTGTCACACTTACAGTTGCAATATTACACAACTCGACTTGAAAACGCACAACAGGGTAGGATCTTGATCAGAGCTAGTCAATGGTGCTGTATGGAGACTTTTATCCAAATGAGCCAGTTATGGAACGTCCGGATTGGGTGGTGTTGTGGTGACGTCATCGATGTAATGGTGATTGACATCCTGCTCGACAGATGAGAGAGAGACTGGAGCGCTGGTGAGAGTGAATGGGTGGAACCTGAAAATGGATGGGACAAAAACATACACACAACAAACTCTAGAAGAACCAGACATTCTATTTAACATGTCCACATGAGTGCCCTCTATGAGGGACAACTGGGTATGATTTTTTTATGACCCTGGGCACAGGAGGGCCGAGCAGTTCCCCGAAAGGCTAACTCTCGAAAATCTATTGCTCTACCTTCCCCAGTGGTTCAAGGCGTATTTCCGTAGGTCCCTCAATGAAACCTTGCATGTATTAAACTGCCGGAAGAGCCTCCGCTTTATGTGGGACGGCATGAGCACGTTCGCTGATTGGCATTTTGAAAAAGTATGGAGAGAGTAGAGCGCTCCTAGCAGAGCTTCCCATAGTTGTCACCGACATAAGCCTCCATTACCTATTCGGGGAACAGCATTTAAGAAAGTAACTATTACGTTAGTTCACCTGATTTTCTCCTTGTGATGTTTGATTGATTCTCTATTATATTCTCTATTATCTTCCCTTAGTTTTCTCTTCCTTGTGGGGACATTGCTCATTCTGTGGTGATCATGTGGGCAGTCCCTGATGTTGCAATTAATTCTGTTTAGTTTATTTTGTTTTCTCCAGTTCTTTAGTTTTAGCATCGTAATTATCTTCACTCTCGTGGGTTTTGCTTTGTGTGTCCTTCTGTATTCCATGAACTTGTTAGGTGTTTCATCTAATACATATTATCATTTACTACTGTCATGCAATCTGGGTCCACATTTCTCTTTTCACCCCCTGCCTGACAGTTTACCAAGCATTTTTTGTAAATCCACTCAATTTGAGAAAAAATAGAGCTGTGTGTATATTGCATCCTTACCTATGTCATTAAAGTGACATGAGCAGACTGCTTTTTTCAAGAAATCACTGCAGAATACACTTCATTACTTACAGTTGTTATGCAACTAACTAAACACTTATTGTGCAGTTTTGTTGTCTAAAGATAAGCCCCCTTATGAAACTCATGGACTATATTCTCTCAATTGTAATATCTACAGGAAGGTTATGCTTTCGACGTTGAGGGATGCTTTGAATTGCAGGAATGAAGGGCTCTTTATTGCCATAATAGACATTATTCCTTTCCACATCTAAAACACTCATCTCCATCTTTATATGATCTAATACCCACAAATCCAGCTCAGCTCAACATTATTGCGATTACACCAGGTACCCTCAAAAGGTTGAAAATAAAAATGAAAATAAAATGGCATTAATTTTATTGGACACTTTTGTTATAGATTTGTGTGTTGCTGCAATTGCATTTATAGATTTGTTTGTGTCTCGGAAAAATCATATATGCAATGATGGATTTGTCAACCAGTTTTACTATTTTACTATAAATTTTACTATAAAAATAACACTGTGTTTGACTAAACCTTTCTATCTAAAAAAGAAGTTGTTCAATGTGACAAGAGAGTCACTCTTGAAGAATAAACGATGGAAATTTGCGGATCTCTTCTCTAGATTTTAAAACACACATGCCGGGAGTACGATCATGTTTAAAAAGATGGTAATTTACTTTGCTTTCTGGAACTCTACCACAGTTCTCTATTGTTTTTTTTTCCCCAGATAAAAAAAAATAAAAAGCGCCATTATTCCATTTCAGCTGGGCGAACGGCCCCCAGTGGTTCAGGCAGCGAATTCGCCTCAATGTGACCAGACATTACTGCCAATGTGACACGTACTGTAATGCTTTTTCACGTACTGAATTTCTTCCACCTGAACAGATGGCCCTCTTATCATTGTAGACATTCACACCTGCAGACACAACATACAACAATCAACGTCAAACACGCAGAGTACTTTGAGAAGGTATGTGTCACTTCCTGTTCTACTCCAATGAACAAACTCAAACACATAGAATAAAGATCACAGCTGGAAAGATAAGATAAGAAAGTCAAAGATAATGAGCAAAACATGTTTATTTTTACTAATACCTGATTGAAGATCAAAAGTGTTCATGAATATGATGAGTTGCGAGTGACTTAAATTCTGTATGTACAGTATGCTGCAGTCTTTAATGAGTCCAAACTGATGTTATGCTTTACAAAACATGGCTTGGCTGTCTTATTGTCAGCAATTTCAAAATGTAACAACATTTCTACATACATTTTCTTATGGTGTTCACTTAAGCTGACAGTTATTAATGAAACAAAACCACTCTGTGTCAATTATTGAACACTAATCCCATCTTCAACAAACTACTTTACCACTTTGTTGGTAACACTTCTTGGACATAAGTCGTGAAAAAGTATTAGTGCAGTCACTAGGATGCTGTTTTTAAGCCATATTCCAGCCAATACTTAAACCATTCACCATAAAGCTGAATTGCCGAAGTCAGGCAAAATTACTGGGTACTTAGATAACAAAATTTTAGTTAAAAATTAGAAAAACAATTACCTACACTTTAAGGTACTTCTATATTGGCTTCAAGAGGGCTAACTGGAGGTCGCCAGGTTCTCCTAATATTTGGTGAAACATTTATGTTAAGTACAAAGTTGTATAGATTTGATCATTTGTCACAGGGTGTGAATGAGACAGACATAAGCAAGGGTTGACATAAAATCCTCCAGAGGGTAAGTTTATTGAAACCAGAAGTGCAGTTGAAAATGACACTGGTCTTTTTGGCTAGAAGGTTTGGTGTCCAACAGTAGCAGCGTGGCTAATCAGTCTTGGTATGTCCTTCCTGGGAGGATTGAGTCTTGGATAGCAGAGAGGACAATTGTTAAACCGCCATGAATTGATAGGAAGATGGTTTTAGTGAGGCTCTGGTTCTTCGTTTTATGCTCCTCCTATTAATCCTCCCAAGGTGTGCAGCATCATGGGATTGAGGCTGATGAATCATCATGCATTTAAAAAAAAAGCAAGGTACTTACTTAGTTTCAAGAAAGTTTGTAACTAACTTTTCTCACTCTCAAACTGTACTGTAACTCACTAAAGGAAGCTGAAACTCTATAAAGCTTAATAGGAGGACTTTAATAAATGGATTGCTGGTTTTCCGCCACTCTCATTTTCTCTAGTCTTGATGTCTCACCCATCCTCCTAACATTGACTCAGAGAGATAAAATTGGGAGGGAGAAAGAGAAGGAGAAAGAGGCAGGCTATCAAAATCCTGCTCGCCTTCAGGGAGACTGACCCCCGCCTCTTTGATATTATGGACTGCTCTCATATAGGACAGACTGTACCATGTCAAGCAGTGAAGAGTTGGACGTTTTCGGCCTAATGAGGAAAAATTCTGCCACTGTCCCCTGTGAGGCTTTTCTGCTAACAACAGAAAACCTGTTTGATGGAGGAGTCATTAAAGCTCTACATGTCACCAACTGTTTTCACTTCTGCATACAGGACTGTACTGCACCTCTAGCTCCAGCTTCCATCAACTGTCTGCTCGTGCTGCAAACACATACAGAGAATTCTCTGTGAACAGCAGTGTGATAGCCAATGCGCCCACAAGACCTTTTCCAGGTAATTGAGTCTTCTATCTCACACCACTAATTTGTGAACTGAAACTCTGCTGGCAATTCCCTGAAAGGCAAAAAATGGAGAGGAAAAAAAGAAAATAAGTGGCTTGTGCACAATATGTTAATTGGTTTCTGTTAGCTGATCAGACTATTAAAGGTCATTGATTGTTTTGACTGATTCAAAGAAGAGCAACTGTTATTGTCACAGCACAGAGTCTAAAGTCACTGGTTTATAATTAATTCATTCAATTCTTCTTTAACTTATTCAGTTAACAAGTCTTTTATTTCTGTTTTACAATAAACATGTGTTTATCTCTCCTTTTAAAAGCATTTTCGTGGGTGGTTTTGCCTTTTCTTGATTTTAATGTGGATAGTGGGCAAGATCACATGTGTATGCTTTTCTTTGTTGGGTCAGGTTTAGAATGCCACATAGTTCATTACTTGAAAAACTGTATGTTTATTTTCCCTGTGTGGGACATTTGTCACATTTTACCTCACCATAGTGAGTGATAAGCATTGAAAGGATACAGTGATGACAACTATAATAAGGGAAAGAAATATTTGATCTCTGCTTATTTTGAAGTTCAACAAAAACACACACAGAAAAAATCCTGAACAATACATTGTAAACAATCTGAAATTTTGGTCACTTATTTAGAACAAATAAAACTAGATGACCCCTTCCAACAACATGACTAAGTACTTAGTGTTCTAACCATTACCTTTTTTTGTAAGGTATCCAATTTGATAGACCCATATTGCATACCAGTAAACATAATTATACATATTCGTAATAAATATATAGCAGCAGTCTAAAAAACACAAACCACTTAAAAAGAGGAATGCAATTAAGTGAAAGCAATACTTGTTAGAGATGCATAGCTGTGATATGAGAAATTATATGGATAAAATGGACTGCGAACAACAGAATAAGACTTAAACATGCAAAGAAAACCATTTACTCTAATCACAAAAAATAAACCTGTTAAACTAACATTTAAACAAGGGTCCCGTTACATGCACAATACATTCCAAATACAATTAATAAAGCATTTATTAGATTCACACTAGGAACAAAACACGTATGGACTAAAATAAAGAAAAAAAAAACATATACAGAAAAACATTAATAGGAAATTCCAGCACCAAAAAATGGAGAAACATGACAAGAGGTTAACAAAGACCCTGACATTAGATGTCTCTTGTGGGTTTTATTATTCATTATGGTTTCAAGGCTGACATATGACAAGTTGAATTTTCAGCTCCCTTAACAAATTTCCATTGAAAAGCCATCTACAGCCTATTTTCAAGTCCTGTTTGAGGAAAGGAAAATGTCACCCTAGATTAGAGTACATTGCTCTCTCTATCATTTCTTTAACAAGATACTATGGTCTTCTACATCCCTTGGCAAAAGAAACGAACCCCCCCAAAAAAACTGAATCATTTCCCTACTTTGTTTGGTGGTATTGATGGTGGTTTTTGTTCATAGTCATTATTCCTTCTCCTCCAAACACTTTGTCATCAATTAAGCTGAAATTACTGCAAATTATTATAAAAGTCTAAATTTGTAGCCCATTCCTGCCGTATGTAGGTCTAAATTTTTTCCATGACATACATCGCTATGATTTCCATCTGGACTTTAATTTTCAAGCATTCTGCTACCTATGTTATATTTGAGTGTGCATTGTGAAAATCACCTGCAAACGAGTCATCAGACTTTATATGTTGTGTGCTAACGATGGTAAAACTCATGTCAATGTCACACTAAAGAAACACATGCAGGTGGGGGAGTAGGGGTTAGCTGTTATTGTTATGACCACTTCATGAAGGAGCATTACTGTGTATATGAAATATCATCTGAACCCAATGAGATCTTTAGAAAGTGAAAGTTCAATCTCACATTGATCAGGAAATAGGTTTTCTTCTTTAGAGAATTACCTACTCTAGTTCACAGCAGAGCCCTGAGATGTGCCTATTCAGTTCCAGTGCAATAACAATGCTAAGCCAAGTGTGAACTGCATCATGGGTAAGTGGGTAAAGGGCTATTTCAGCCCTGTGTGCTAGTGACACTTCAGCTAGAGCTCCATCCCATCAGGCCTAGCGGAGATAATGAAGTCTGAAGAAGGAGGCTGGAAGCCGTGCTGCCCTTTAGTTCTCAAGCTCATACCAAGTGCATGTCTTTGTCATGGGCTGAATTCCCTTCTTCAGCCTTGTGTGGAAATCACACTGAATGTAAAGGGTGTGAGCACAGGGGTGTTGCTAAACCACTTTTACTGGGGTGCTGCAAACCTGCTGTGCTCCAGCAAAATATCAAATAATTAAAATTTTAACAAGCAGAATTGAGGTGAATGCAGACATATTATAACATTTCCTCAAATCTCTTCTTGCACGCATAAATTTCATTTGTTTGAGATAATTTAATGTGATGTAACAAGAAGAAAAGAATAAAACATCAGTGTTTAACTAGTAGTTACCTTTCAGCTAAAAACTATGAAATTGGCGGATCAATAATATTGGAATATAATAAAATGTGATAGATTTTTTTTTATATTTATGGATTAAAAACTCAAAATTTTGGGGCATCATTTATTCATGCTGTTTTAGGTTCGTGTTGCCTGCACTGTCTGTGAAATATTTAGGAGTCGCAACAAGAGCAAGAGGAGCAGCAAGGTAATTCAGTCATACATGTAGGAACTTCTGCTGTTCATCTGTGGGCAGATATGATGCTGAAACCAGAGCAAAAGTGTTGGTTCTTGGACATTTCATCTGAACAAATGTAAACCAAAACTCACAAATGGCAAGCTAATATGTGTCTGTCAATCAAAATTCAGTGGCGGGGAAATCACGTTGTGATACAGGTTGATATTTGCAGGTTGAATATCAGCTAAAGACATTATGTAAAATCATCTTTAGGTTTACTTCAGAGGTTTTTCTTTGTCTATTTATGATAGTTAATAAAAAATCTAAACTTTTTTTTGTTTGTTTTTTGCCCAGAACCATTTACATGAAATTAAGTTTTACTTAGGGTTAGGGTTAACCTAAACCATAAACATTTCAATCAACTTGAGTGAATAGAATGCAAACACTGCCCTGGTATTTCGGTATTGTAGGCTATAAAATAGATTATTAACCACTATTGTGATCCTGGGAAAAAAATTCCAACAAACTTTAAATAAGATTTTTTTTTCATCTCTGTCTTAGTATTGGTTGCAAACTCTTATGCAACCAGCCAACTAACAAGTTTTATTAAAGAGATAATAGTTTAGAAACAGATAAAGCGTGAAATAAAAGCAGTAAGGGCTGTTAATTAGTTGGTATGTCAAGAGAGTTAACTCTTTTCTGTGTTTTCATCTTTTTATTTACTTTCAAATGAGGCTAGTTAATAAGAAATTCTAAGTGAAATTCAAAACAGGATTCGGAAATTCTTCAGTCAACTCTCCCAGATTCCTCTGCTTTTCCTAGCATTCTAAAACATTAATTATTACTATCATTTTCTCACTATGATGTCTCTGTCTAATAATTTATTGGTCGAACTGCAGAGTGCACACAAAAATAACACAAGCTCAGACACACAATTTGTACATCTCACTGTATCTCTCTTGCTTACTGGAATTTAAAATGATCCTTTAATCAGCAGTTTGGAACACATTAATGCATTTTTTATGCAGACAGTATTACTGTAGCACACTCTGTACACAAGTAGCAAATATCAAGTGTGCACAGACAAGAAAACAAGCTTTTACATTTGTGCTCCTCCAAACATTAGTAAAAATGTGCTATGCTATACTTTTCGTATCCAAACACATTCGCTCCTATTTCAGACCATGAACTCTACAAGCTACTTTCTTGGCATTTAAAATAAGGTTACATTGTGAGGAGTAATGATTATAAAGCTTATTCAACATCTAGCTAGAGTACTGCTGATCTTTAAAATATAGTTTCATTTCTTAAAGTTACCACCTAAGAGAAGAAAGATGCTTCATTAGTCTTGTTAATTTAATCATTCAAAGTCATTTGAGAAAAGGTTACTGAGAAAGACCTTGATCTTGCTGCAATTTATTTAACTTTCCATTTAATGTTTGATTTAATCTTGTTTGTCAGAGTTGAAGACATTCCGGAAAATTCGTTATGAACTTTAGTAATTGTTGATTTAAAACATTCATGTTCTAGCTGTATTGTTCACAGTCATGGACTGCATGACTGGTTTGTACTCAATAAATTATTTAATTTAAAATTACAATATCATTAGCATGGTAAGTCTATCAAAACAAGTGCTTTCAGTAGCGCATTGGCAAATCTCCTTCTGTGATTGTGCTGGAGAGGATGCACTGAGAAGTAGAATATTTACAGGTTGAGCATTCACTTGAAACACACACACAAAAAAAAAGACTTTTATGCGGAAGAGCACGTAAGCAGTGTGTTAGGTGCGTCAAAGTTACATATATATAACACACAGATTCTCTTAAACAATACTTCCTACATTCTATAAACAACAATGAAGGTTAATAGGTGAGAACTCTTTATAGTGCCAGAAATGAGTGTGGCACAGGTGCAGATGATTAGCCTTTAAATGATAAAGGTGATTTTTCAGTTGACCTAAGCGATTGTGACACCTGTGATGTTTAATTATTTTTTTGATTGGTCAATAGATTTGATATTCATAAACTTAAGAAGAAAATATGTTCGTTTAAAATTAATCATCTAGAGCTATGTGCAGTGTTCCTAGCAGTAATGCACTTCAGGAGAATGCTGCAAGGACATCACATGTTGGTAAGGAAGGATCAATCGACAAGGAGGGAACCTGGCCAGTTCCCCTGTTGTCGGACCGTCTGACCCAGGGATGTGGGCACATGCACTTGCGTCCAGACCTCTGGAATTTCCATGTCTGGCACGTCAAGCCGCGGAGGACCCCCGGTCAATGCCACACTCTGTGGTTCAAACACTGTGTCTTGCCAGAGCTCCCTCTACTAGGGCCTGTTATGCCGGCAAGTGGGGTCGGTTGGTCGGCTGGTGTCACACTCACCAAGTAGACCCGAGCCCTGCCCTGTTGAACTCGTAACCTTTGTTACGCCCGGTCTAGGTCAGTGGCAACAATACAAATTAAACATTATTTTTAAAGCACTTGAGAAGGAGGACAAAAATTTTTTTTATACGTGATCAAATAAAAACAATAAGGGTTCAGTTGAGTGAAAGAGTCAGACAAATACCTCAGGAGACTGGGGGGAAACAACAAAGAAAGAAAAATAAGTCCTTTTTTTTAAACACCTCTAAATAAACCTACTTCCCAAAACAAAGTGTACAATTCCTAATGTTATCTCCTTAACAAAACCTATACAATTTCAATAACCAAAATAAAACCCACAACCAGCTCCCAATTTATGTACAACAACTTCACAACAAACAAGGGCAATCCAGAACTCAGTGTCAAAAACAGGCAGCAACTCGTTAACCAAGTAAGCAAGAGTACAAAGTTTCAAACACACAATAACACAAGGGCAAGTGAGCAGAAACTGCCGGTATGGCAGTAAAGCAGAGTTTTTATGGAGAAGACTGAGGGGTTGACGAGGAGGCAGGACAACACGAGGACCAATGGCAGAGTGACAAATCTTCTGATGTAAGGATGATGTGGCAGGAACAGGAAGTGATGCATCACAGGAACAGGAAGTGAGTAAAGCACAGGAACAGGAAGTGAGGTCCTCTGATGGGGAAAACACACTCATACACACTACAACAGAAAGAACACTACAAGGGGTCGTAACACCTTCCTTCAAGAGGGTCTGGATCGAGGACTGGCTCCATCCACCCTGAAGGTTTAGATCATCGCGATTTCTGCCAATCACCTTCTAGTTGAAGGCAACACGTTGGGATGACATGAGTTAACGATCAGATTCCTCCAAGGGGCCAGAGGTTTAGACCCTCTAGGCTGTCCTTAGTTCCTTCATGGGACCTTTCCATTGTCCTTAGAGGACTTAAAGGTCCTTCATTGGAGCCGCTTGAATCAGTTGAGCTTAAATTTCTTTCAATTAAGACCTGCTTAAAGTTTGGACCTAATGATTCTCATGTTACTTAATTCTATACTTAATTCTATACTTTCTATACTTAAGGCCAAGGCAGAGGAGGGCCTGCTCGGTGCCAGGCTTGCCTGGCCATCTGCTGATGTGGAAGGACCTAGGTTGTGGCGTTTTGCAGGGTGTTCCATAAGTCATAGTGACCGACTGATAAGAACGTAATGGTTACTTTCATAACCCCCTTTCTCCAAATAGGGAACAGAGACTTATGACCCGAAGCAACAACCGTGAGGTCGTGAGTAAGTCTGGTTGCCTAGGGGGTGAGTATGGCTTCAGCTTCACAAGAGCATCACGCTTGTATTCGCTTTATGCGTGATCATCAGCGCGTCCGCCGATGGGCATTTTTAAAAAGCTCCTAGGGGAGCTTCCCATAGTCGTCACCGACATAAGTCTCAGTTCCTTATTCAGGGAAAAGGGGTTACGAAAGTAACCCTTATGTTACTAATTGATGTTTTTTTTTAATAAGACAATCACTAAGTCTGTAATAAAATCTACTTTATTCTTTCCCTCTGCTAGCTCAGAAACAGCAGGCTGAGGAAAGGCATAAACACTCATTGGTGAAATTGTATGAAAATAACTACTATTTTGTTTACATAAACATACTCACACAACTATTCTGCCTTTACACAAGCCTCAAACTGGTCTTCTACCTTAGTGTGATTTACAGAGAAAAATATAAGCAACATTTTTCAACAATTGTATGTTTATTAAGTTTTTCTTGTGTGTACAGACCATTTAATTAGCTTGTGTCTGCATTTAGAGGTGTGTCTTGTTTACATATTGTGTCCGTTAATTTAATTTTTTGTAGTAAATGAATAATTCTTTTTCAATATCAAAACTCTGAAATTGTTATGACTTAACATGGAGATGTTACGGTTGCATGGCCAATAAAAAAATCTTATATCCCAAATGGAGAGATAATGTGCAGAGAAGACAGCTCTACCGACTCACCAATGACAATAAATTAAAAGGATGATTATTTTATTTTAGGAAAACAAGATTAACTTGGCGTAATACTTTCACCTCACAGCAAGGTGTTGGTTCAACACTCTTGGTGTCAACAGTTTGAGTTATATATAAAACTGCCCCAGTGCTGAAAGGTAACAATTGAACTAACAATCCAGCCATTGTAAAACCACATTGGGGTTTTAATTGACATTACATTACAATTCACTACAACATGGCTTACTCATATTTTACATGTTTATATTGATTTTATTCCTATAATTGTTACTTCCATAACACTATTCGTTTTGGTAAAAGGGTTAGAGAGTTTCCTGCAAATCAGCATCTCAAAAAGCCCTTAATATTTATAACTACTGTTTTAGCAAGATGTAGTCATAAAAAAAATAAAAATAGCCTTTTATCTTCAGAAACTGTCTATGATGTCTAGTAATGTTCAATGAGCTTGGAAAAGCAGCATCTGCTGGTGTATTATCTGTATGCTACATTATCTATACAGTATATTAGCTGACCTTTAACTGGCATGTTGTTTTATCCTCATAGCTAACAGAGGTTAAATATTTGAGCTAAATCCGGCTGCTGTAACATAAAGGTCAGGAGAAGGATTTCCCATGGGGCTAAATCATTCTCTGTGGAGTAGCTTTGTTTCGGGTAAGATGCAAGAGAGGAGATGAGTTGAAATTCAGTAATGGGATGATTGAGCAAACAGGGAGTTAGTAAAGATGCTAATTATTTGAATGCCTCTTTAGTAAGTTCAATTGTGAAAGAAAAACTTTCTCAAAATTCTCCATTGAAGAACCCATTTTTTTCTTGACAGTGATGTATTGTGCACATTATGTTGGTTAAAATGGTTTAGCTTGAAAGTGGGGATGTTTGGATGTGAATGCCATTATTAACTAGGGCATTGAAAAAGTTTAGTCTTTTTTAATGTTGTCAATTGATTAAAAAATAAACTAATTAATAACACATTTTGTTTAAATTAATCACGATTAATCGCATTTAATCACAATTACAAGACTGAAACTTTTTTAAATCTGTAAAAGTGAATAATTAATGTAAAGTGAAGATAAAGAAACTATTTTAATACTAAAAATGTTTAGTCAATTTTTGGTTAAATTGTAACTCAGATTTAAATAACATTAAATAAATCATCAATATCTTTTTGCTTTTTTTTGTGGCTGTTAGTTTGTGTTATGCTTCAGAAAGCAGGACCCAGGAGCAGAGTAGTGATCATTGAGCTTTATTCAAAAGGAAAACCAAATCTGCTACTCAACCGAGTAGGGAAGGCTCAGACCCCAAAATCAAATAGGAGTGTAGACTGTAGCTGGAAACTCAGCTCCAGTTGTCAACTGTAGCCCTCGGGTACTCAGTACGACTGGTAAGTCTTCTCCTCGCAAACGCGACTAGACAAGGGTACTTTCTGGACGACACAAGAAACATTAGGTATCAGGGTACGTTAAACTCTGAACAGCCACTAGCGAAACCACTGGATAGAGAATAATTCGCAACCTGGCAATGACACAGCACAGGCTAAATAGAAGGTCTGATCTGAGCACAAGCAGCCGCACGTGAAACGAATTAGGGTGATCACAGACAGGTGACGAGAGGAAGAAGACACAAATGATACACAAAACTATCTCAGTTTGTCTCTTGTTTTCTCTCTTGTTTTCCAGGACTCTTGACAGCTCGGTTAGTAAAGCCTCATTTTTTTCATCGTTGGGAAGAAACTTTAGATCTTTAAACCTTGCAACAATTGCAGTAGCGCTCTTCATCCGTACGAGATTAGTGCTGTCCTTCCTTTTAGATAGGTCTGAGGTAAAATCATGTTTGAATTTAACTATAGACTGCATCACCCTCTGTTGATTCCATCATATTGCAAGTGGCACAAGGCTGGTAATATCATGAGCAGGAGAAAAAAAATATTTTTATTTTATGCAGCATACCTTGACAGTAGACACACTCACGCTCAAGTGACACATGTGCGTGCGCTTACACACACACACAGTGGAAGTAAAAACAGACAAGAGAAAATAGTATTAACCTACCTGCATCTGTTCACATGCAACTTGCTGTTCCATTAGTTTGTGACCATTGGATGGACTTTGCTTTAGGTGCCTAACAATATCACAACATTTAGCTAGCACACTTTCAAAACCGCTGTTTCCTGTTGTGGCAGACCTGCTTTAAATGAAGTATGATGCAGTTTGTATGACGATGAGAAGGCACGGAGGATGGACACGTTACTGCACGTGATACACATCGCTCTAACCGGGGAATGCTGGGCTTCTGTGAGCAATGACAGCCACTTAAAATCACAGCGCACTTTGTTGAAATTGCATCCATTCAGTCTAACTTTGTGTAAAACTAAGGAACCGCAGAACACGGAGTCAAGTGTGGATCACTGTCTCGAAATGGTGAGAGAAAGGGAAAAGTGAGTACAAATTAAAGCACACTTAATGTGCTCGTAATATGTTTGTTGCCATGAGACTAACATTTCTTTCATGTGAATACCTGTCCTGCATGGCCCACAAAATGCATCGAACTGTCAGGTTTCCATTAACAGCAGTGCTCAGTGGCATTGCCAGAAATTATGGAGGATGATCAGCTTACAGAAATTAACAAAGAATGCCTATAGTTAAATTCAAACATGATTTTACCTCAGAGTATCTAAAAGAAAGGCCAGCACTCATCTCAAACAGATGACGATAGCTGCTGCAATTGTGCAGGTTTAAAGACCTAAAGTTTCTTCCCAAGGATGAAAGGAATGAGTCTGTCCTGGAAAAAAAGAGTCTAAAGAGACCACAAACTAACAGCCACCAAAGAAGAGAAGCAAAAAGTTAATTTGGAGGATATTGATGATTTATTGCAGCTATGTTGTTTACATGACAAAACCTGTGTTAAAAATTAAACAAACAAACAAAAATCAATAAACAATCATATTTTGAATTGAAATAGTCTCTATTGTCCTCAATTTACTTTAATTATTTACATGTTACATTTATAGATTTAAAAAGGTTTCAGTCTTGTCATTGCGGTTAATTTAGAAAAACTGTGATTAATTAATTATTTTTTTATTGATCCACAGCACTCATTTTTATCAACGCAAACATAAAAATATTGCAGGTATACATGTTTCATGTCATTAAATTAACACATATGCGTTATAATACTAACAATGAGAATGCAATGATGTTTTGCTGTTGCTTGAAATGAAAGATAAGCTCTGTGATTTTAAATGTTAATCATGTCTTTAGATCAATTTTGATTTCACAATTTGTGTCAAGACATTAAAATGTTAAAAATTATTTTTATAGTGTTAAAAAAGGTTGAGTTACTTCATATTATATTTAATGCGGATGGATGTTGTGTGAGGGAGGAAAACCTCACAAAGGCATATACTTTTATTCTTTTGCAAATATGTAAACAAAACATTTTACAGTACTAATTTTTTGTAATAAAGACCCATAAACCTTGCGCCAGGACATTGTGATAATTGTGGAGTAGAAGAAACAATGATGAAATTGATGACGCACCATTAAGAAGACTTGCAAACTACCTTTAAACAGCATACTAAGAAGATGCATACGCCGGTGCCAGCCCGGCCGGGAGCATTGAAAGGGGAGCAGCCCGGGGTGGGGGCAAATACAGTGAGTGACTGAAAGGCACAGCACCGACATTTCAGCCGCATTCCTCCATCCAAAGAGCCCATCGGCTAGAACGAAAAAAGTAGCTAGATTTTTCGCTAGTCGCTAGGATACAAAAAAAGTTGATAGACAGTCTGAAAAGTTGCCACATCTACCAACAAAGTCACTAAGTTGCACAATTTAGATCTACAATGTAGAAATCATGTAAATACAAACATAGCAGAACGTTTTTTTTAAATAACAAAACAGTTTGGCAGAGTCCCTGTGAATTTTTGCATAGGGCCTCAAGAGTGTGTAGAATCAGCTCTGCCTATGTCACATTAACGATCCTGCTGTCTGTTAGCCGCTTGATTAACATGTTGGATGTCTTACACACATGTTCAGTTCAACACATCACTTCTGTTCTGTAAAGAAATTGAAAGTGTCATAAAATGTTGTGTTATTCATAGTAAATGTGCGAACAAACACTTCTTGACTCCTTGTTTGTGACACAGAGTGCTACCTTCACGCATCCTTCACTGTCTAATATCACTCAAATCTTCAATCAACTTTCTTTTGAAATGAGGGAACTGGATTATGTAGGGGAACTCAGGCACAGAGGGCATAATACACCATATACTGAATAAAACATGTCACAGGTTTTCTTAGTTGAGAATGTTTTTATTAAATGTGTGAACATGAAATAAAATGAATCCACAACCTTAAAATGCTTAAAAAGTAAAACTTAAGCATTTTACTTTCACATCAGAATCTAGATGTGACAATAGACAATAATGCAGTATAATGACTGATTTGGGAAAGATTTTTTTTGTTCACGGTTTGACATTGTGGTCTATGGGAGGATCAATGACATAAACACGCACCTCATCTACTCAGTCATCTGTTCCCAGGGATTAGTTACTTATGATGGGCTCTTTCTCCTTCATTCGTGTCATTGCACAGAGATCAGTCAGCCTCTAGATTGGACATCGATCATCATTTTTTGTTAGTCCTTTCCACTACCTAAATGGAAATGTTGAATGTTTCTATATACAGTATATGGAAATGGGTGCAAGTTATAGATTAATAATATAAATTATTATAAGAAAACTATTTTCCTTTTTTGCCTTTACTGTAAATTAGGTCAGATCATTTTCAGCCCAAGCCTCTCAAAACTGAATGAATGGATTTTGGATTCCCATTCCCATTCCTTAATAAAGCAGTAATGAATTTGACTGGACGACCACCAAACTCAAATGGAGTCTTTATCTCAGCTTTGCTTCTATTGAGCATAGTCTCAGGTCTGTGTTTTGTACTATGGCAGCTGATTATTATGCAGATTCAGAATGACACTACTGTCTTAATAATTATTTTTCTTTAATAGTTTAAAATTATGCTCCTGTTATTATCTGCCTCTTTTATTCATGATTGATATTGATCCCTGCCTCTCCATTGTCTATCCATATAATTATAATGAGCTTTTTTTATTATTGTATCTTGTTCAAGGGACAAAGGGCAGCTCATCTTCCCCAAATGAGCTGTTGGCTCAAACACAATAAGCTTTTAATGACTACTTACTCCCACTGAATGAAAAATAATTTTGAATGTTTAAAGACCTACTGTTTAAAATCAACTTGTGGGTTTTAAATGTCCTCTGACAGGCTTGAAAGACTACAATGATATTTCAGAGCAAACAGACATTATTTGTAGATTTATTTATCCCTGTTTTGTTAAAAATATGTTTATTGGTCTTTGTTTTTTGGCTGAAGTCAATTGTATGACTTTGTCGCCATCACTTTTCAGAAACAACTTAAAAATTGTATTATATAATATAGAACAGTACAAGAAAGTTGAATGGTCATCCTATAAATGTGAATAGCAGAGCCCTTATGGTGAACCCTTTTCTGGAAGGATTGTATGCTGGTAGCCTAGCTTTTCGGGTGCTGGAAAACCAACGTGCAACTGTCCCACTAGGCAATTTTTGGTTGGAGGGGAATTAAAAGTAAGTAGAATTGTCAATTGAAAAAAATCCAAACACACTGGAGAGACAAGAACAATTTTGTTTGTTCCATTCAGAACCAGATAAAATGTGAATGTGAAGAATTCGAGGAACATCTTGCTGTAGACTTTTTACAAAATATTAAAGGTTCAGTGACATTTTGATATTTTCAACAATACGTTGTTTATATTGGTCTAATTGTATGGGGTATTCTTTTACTTATAAAATCTCTATTTTTAATTAACATCGCATATCGTTATCTATTCCGGAAATGAACCGAGATTCTAATTCGGCAAACTTCATAACCAATCCCCAGTTAGTCATCTATTGGTTAGTGTTTAGCATACTCATGACGTGTATGCAAAGTTACTGTCTGACGGTCAACGTAGATTCGAGAGATATTAGAGGGATTCATTATGAGCAAATTCACTAACCCTATCACACAATAGGTAGCTAGCAACACACTAAAATGGCTTTGAAGGGAATACTTTTGTACCCTGTGCATCTTCTTTTAATCCTTTAATAACCTCCTTTTAATAACACAAAAAGTAATAAAATTTGTGTGCTGCTTTCCCGTTTTGATTCACCCACGTTGATTATCATGAGAGAAGACGTTGCCTTGTGGATAGTGGAAATCTGCCCTTTGATATTGGCCCATCACGTTACAATGATACTTGAACGTCCATGGTTCGATTTTTGAGCCAATCTGATCTACTCTAAATCACTTTTAAAGCCACAAAAATCCTGTACCAACACACCTGTACCTGTACACACTTGATCCTGTAGCAACAAAATTACTGAAAGAATACAAATAGCTCAAGAACCGTTTCTGAATATTATAACCTCATCTCTGTCGCTAGGTTGTGTTACTAAACAGCTAAAAAATGCAGTAATTAAACCACTAATCAAGAAAACGTACCTGGATCCTACTGAGTTATCCAACTATAGGCCAATCTCAACTTCTGTTCTTGTCAAAAATATTAGAGAAAGTTGTAATAGCACAGATCAGCTTCTTCTTACAGAAGAGCGACTGTTATGAAGATCTTCAATCTGGATTCAGAGCGCATCACAGCACAGAGACTGCACTGGTTATAATTTCATTTGATCTATTACTCAATTCGGATCAAGGGAATATCTCTCTTATAGTTCTGCAGGCATCCAGGGCCAGGCTCTAAGATGGTTCATCTCATACCTCTCTGACTGGAGTCAGTTTGTTCATGTAAATAGGAGACTCATCAGACACAATAGCAGTAGAGTTTGGAGTTCCTCATGGATCTGTTCTGGGACCCATCCTTTGCTCAATCTACATGCTGTCCCTTGGCAAAATAATTAGAAGACATGGGGTTAGTTTCCATTGCTATGCAGACGACACCCAGCTCTATATCTCAGCAAAATCTAACCTTTAAAGGTAAATAAAATTTTTAGAATGTGTCGCTGATATCAATGATTGGATGAATTAAAATTTCCTAATGCTACATCCTGATAAAACAGAAATATTACTTGTTGCCTCTAAAAAGCTATTACAGAATCTCTCAGTTTTAAATATGGAGCTGGGGGGACACAATGGTAATTTTTCCACTACAGTTAAAAATCTTAGCTTTATTACAGGTAGTGAACTGACGTTTAAGAACCATATCTCCTATGTTACTAAGACTGCCTTCCTTCACCTCAGGAACAGTGCCAAAGTGCAGAACATGCTGTTTATCGTAGATGCAGAAAAAATTAGTGCATGCTTTCATGACCTCTAGAAAGGATTATTGTAAATTACAGTTAGTACAAAACGCAACATCTTGAGTTCTCACAAGAACAAATAAATATGACCACATTACATCAGTTTTGTGCTCTCTTCATTGGCTTCCTGTAAAATATTGCATTGACTACAAGATACTGCGCTGAATGGCTTGGCTCTGGCCTACCTGAGCAGTCTCCTATCACATTATATTCCAGCTCGCTTTCTTCGATCACAAGAAGCAGAACTATTGATTATTCCGCATATTATTAAATCCACCAGAGAGGGAAGAGCGTTCTCAGATAGAGCCCCGAAGCTCTGGAACAAACTCCTGGATGTTGTCCGAAGCTCAGCTATGCTCACTGAGTTCAAAACTAAATTAAAAACATATCTGTTTAATCTAGCATTCGAATAATTGGCCCTTGGCATTTTTCTAAACGGATATGGTTTCTGAGCACTATATACATACAAACTATTGAAAAAAAATGCGGTTCAATGTGCCTCTCTTATCTATCCTCATCATTTATCTCTCATCCTACAGATGATGCTGATCGCCTGTTTGTTGTCTGTGTTACAGTTTTCTAACCGTTGTTTTTTCATTTGTTATTTTCTGTTTTGTCTTTGTTTAGTTTTTTCAGCTGCTGTCGGACGAACTGTTTGTCGATGAGTATTAACTTTGTATATTCTTTATGCTGGGGAGGGGACTAGCACCTCCCTCAGTCAGCGAGGCTCCCAGGGACATCACAGAGGGAACTCCTATTTACTCCACCTGATCCTCAATAGGACTTTGTGAAGCTGCTTTGAAAGCAACTGCTAATGAAGCGCTATATTAACCCTTGTGTGGTGTTCATATTATTGTTACTCAGGCAGTGTTTGCGGGTGTCGTGGACCCATTGCCTTTTGCAGATTTTAATTCACCCAATTAAAACATTTTATGTTAAAAACTTAAAAAATATTTCCTTTAGCCTAGAAACAAGTGATATAAACAGCAAATATACTTTATTTATTGTTCTTTAACCTGATTTCTTCATGTTTCGAATTTGAACCATGTGTGGTGTTCTCATTATTGTTACTTTGGCAGGGTTGGTGGCTCTGCTGGACCCATTGCATTTTGGCACTTTTAATTCACACAATCACATAATTTTATTCTAAAATGTAAAATGTTATGTTTATGTGTGATTTATGTTTGTGTGGGAAGAGAGAGTTAAGATAAAGAATCTACCATTTTCACACTTTAACATGCCCCGGGTCCAGTAGAGCCGAACACCTTGTGTGTAATATAAACGTGTAGGGGGTGTACGTGTGGGGTCATAAAAAAATCTGTTCTGATATATGTTTTTCACAGGAAATGAGCCAAGCCTAGTGAATCTCAGCTTCAAATAATAAATGCTTGTTTCATTTTTCTTTTGATGAAAACTGAAAATGGGTCCTACAGACCCGAACGCTATACAAGGGTTAAAAAAACTTGATTGACAAAAAGGCTCACCATGGCATGATTCCTTTGAAACCTGTCCATATTGGTTTGTGATATATAAATTGGTCATTAGAAATTATTAGTCTCAACAACAATTTACCCTAACCCAATTACCCAATTCAACCTTTTTTAAAGGCAATGATGCTTATCAGTGGTCTTGTTTTGGCTTCTTCCTCCTCTCTTGCTCCAGGATGGAAGCAAGCACTGCCAACACCATGGCTCCACCTGGACCTCCCCTGTTTCAATGTAATCTTGCACCCTTACATAATGTGTGCCATAGTTCCTTTATTGCCACACAACCTGCACAGTGGGTCCTCTCTCTTACCCCACCTGTGCAAATGACTGGGGTCGGGAAGGTGACATACACTGCTCGTAGTAGGAAGGAGATGAGGAAGGGCTCCAACTGCCATATTTTACTCCAGGTAATGGTCCTCTTTGGAAGCTTCAATCTCACCCAGGAGACTTGTTGGGTGGGCTCGATAACTTTGGCTCTTCTCCCTTCTTCCTCAAGGTTTCGGACTTCCTCCTGGATCATGGTTCTCCTTTCCCCGGAGTACACTTTAACCACTGCTGGGAATGGGTCATTCCTAGCCCCTGTCTTCCAATGCAAAGGATTCTAATGATGTCTGTCTTTAATCCATTGAATTTCATGTTTCAATAATACAACGTTAGATTATATATTATAAATAAGTGATTTGATCTGTATTCATTTTATACTGGGAAAACACGTTGAATACATATTTCTGTACAAGTCAAAAAAGGCAAATATGAAAGTAGAACACCTGCTAAAAGATCCGGAAAAAAACGCTCCTTCACTTCTCATCTAATTTGTAGATCTGTGTCCAGCTCTTGAGCTTATGAAGAGGAAGGTGGACATGTACATAAACTATTCAGCACAGGCAGAGTTTAAAGATGACCAGGGCTGAGGAAGCGGATCTTTTCCCACCAGAGGAAATGTTAGATTAAATTTGCCTGGAAATGAATTTAGGAGATCTTCTCAGATGAAAAGGAGGGCACTCAAGAGATGATTGATAAATGAGTTCCCATCAAACCAGTCTCAAAAGCCAGATTTTTCAGTTTATAAATGTGAGAGTGTAAAGCAGTGTCAGGGATTGAAGTGTGCTTTTCTTGTCAGCAGAATATAACCTTCTCTTTGATTTTACATCTTCTGTTTTTAAAAGGATTCCTCTTTTCGATTTGGTTCAGTGTAAACATTCTTACATATTAACTACTTAAATACACATGCTCCAGAATTACATCACTTTTAAGAATTTCAAAACAATTATTTGTTTTCAATACCTGATGTTAACTATAGGTAATAAATCTTATGTTTATACTGAACAACAATCCAACAAATACATGCTTATAGGTCTAACTGTGTTTTAATAAGCAAAAGAACAACAACAAAAAATATTTTGTACAATATTTTTAAAGAATAAATCGAAGCAATAATAGTTTCAAAGTAAAAGAAGAAAGACTTATTGTACTTTACGGAGTTACAATATTTTCTGAAAGAGTATTTTCAGCAATCTGGTTTAGAAGTCAAACTTCATCATGTTTGCTACAATGTCTGTAAAGCATATGTAAGAGAAAATACTAATAAAATAATAAAAAAGTAATCAGTGATGAAAAGCATTCAGTACTCAATCAAATGTCTGTATTATGTTTTACTGGAGCGGAAATATCATCTCATTCTTAAATTAGTCACTCTTTGATTGTTCATATTTTTGTTCTGCTTTAGTCTGCACTCTGAGTTATGTACTGAGCTTTGTCTGGAGTGTCGAGCACACTGCACTGAGCTCTGGAATTACACTGTAAGCAATTTTCATGATGCAGTTCACTTAAGCATTAGAGCAGTTATTGTTCTCTGGACAAAGGAAATATTTTTATAAGAATGTAATTACATTCTTGTAATAAAGAAACACTTAATACCTTGTAGCCCATTACAATGCAATGTTTTTAATCCTCACTGCAAAAACATAGACATATCAATGTCCAGTGGTCAAAATAATGATGCATTCATAATTATTTATTTTGATTTATTCATATTCATAAGCAGTTTCTAATTCCAGGGGTTGATATATAACAGAGAAAAGTAATTGTATAATTTGTTCTGAGCAGAAAGGCCTAATACCATCTATCTTTCTCTTGAAATCCCATTCACATCTGACTTTTAAATTATATGGCAATGTTTACACAAACCTACATTAGAAAATGTATTTGTACGTGCACAGACAACTGAAATTATATTTTACAAAAGGTTATAAACAGGTTTAGACAGCTATAGCTCTACATTCAAGAGTAGAGTAGATTGTAACCATTAAGAATGTAACAGCAGACAGTTGCTCTATTGTTAAAAGTACTTGTACTATTCAGTCATGGAGACACATTGAATTGTCTTGTTAGCGCTGTTTTATAGAAAAACCTCTCCATGACATTCTTGCCCTGAATTTGTCAGGATTGTGCAGGAATAAGGAAACTGATGATAAGTGAGCATCTTTATTCCAAACACATGCACAAACAAGAAGAATCAATTGAGCAGGACACACAACTTACACTGGAATAAAGGAACACATAAAGTTAACGCTCAATGAGAAGGGACAGCACAAAAGTGTCATATAGCGTACAGAGTTTGTAGAGCAGGTGATATCAATAAAAATCTATATTGTTGAGTTAAATTAGTTACTTACATCATACTTATTTTCTACAATAAGTTGAATATTTTTATTATTAATTAAATAGTGAGAACTGAGGATTATGATTAGTGTGTCAGTTGTTCTGTTTCTCTAACATAAAACAATATGGTGTGTCAAAATATAGTCCCTTTGTTATTAATGTTTCTATGCTCAGAGATCAAGGAAACCCACCATTTGAGGTCCTGTGAAAATGACACTCAGACACTGGGAGATGTACTAGGAGCCAATCAGAATCAATTCATGTTATCTCCTCTTTGCGGGACAGTTCCGGGATAAAAATGGATACTTGCTGAAGGAGGAGAAGGAACTTCATCTATTAGGATTGGCCTAGAAAAAAAAGAGAATAGTGAGATGGCTACTGCTGAAAAATTTACAGAATTCTGTAAGATGTGTTATTTATGACTGCTAAGTAAAAAAATGGGATCCCTGGTCTGTTGTTTCTATTTCAAATTGGTGTTTAAAATGCTACAACATCACCTGCAATTCAGGGTCATTCGCTGCAGTTCCATCCACACTCTTGCAAGGCAAAAAAACGTGCCCCTAGAGACTTCCAGAGGGGGTAGCCAAAGAACAGATCCACAGAGTTAAACAAATCCACAATTGGAAAGCCTTGCATGGACAAAGCCATTAATGCTGGAGCGTCTTGCTGAACTGAAACAGATCCTCAATGTCTTTGAGGGACTCAATAGTCAAAGTGGAGCTAGAGCCACTTGGTGGAGTGGACAAAAGCTGAGATCGAGGGAGTATCTTTGGAGTTATGGCTATGATTGTTCACAGCAGAGTAAAGGAGGAAGATTAGGTTTTCAGGGATTCAGTGAATTTGTGCAGCTGGGGAAGAGTAAGCCAGCGTGCTGGATTGTTGACAAATGCCTGGAAAACAGTGGGAGGGACATTCAAAACCATCAGAGCAAGGGGGCTGATGGGCAAGGGACTGAAGAGATGGAACCCTTTCGAGATGTATTTTTTTCGGTGAGTGAAGTGGGTGCAGTAATCTCACCAAGCTGTACCAGACAAGGGCATGATATTGGAAATATTCAGAAAATATACAGAATTGTGAGAAAAAAGAAAGAAAGGAATGAAAAGACCAGAAAGTTCAGGAGAAAACAGAAACACAAGAAATAAGCAACTGAAAGAGACAGAGGGAGGGGTGGAGAGAGAGAGATTCAAAGGTAAATTGGTAAGAAGAATATAGAATAGAATGTAATGTCTAATGCAGTTCAGAGAATCTCTCTTTGTTGCAACAACCCTCCCTCTTATACAAGATCTTGTTATCTGAGTATGCATTGAATGTTACTTCTCAAGATGGTAGCTTCAGGAGCTACAGATCATTATCATCTGAACGTTTGAGGCTGATCTGACTCCAGAAGCAAGCAGGTTTCCAAGAATGTAAAACTAGGCTATACATTATGGATGGATGGATGAACGATGGATGCCTGCTTGGATCTCATGCTGGGTAGTGCATAATAGTAAAGGTGAAAGGGGTAATCTGAATGCCCCAAATGATCTTTATCTGGTGTTATGTCATGTTTGTGCAGGTCTTTAACCCAAAACTATTGCAGAAACACACGCAGAGTGAGAAGAATCAATGGAGCAGTCAACACAATAAGTTAAATTAAACACAGGTGAAGGGGGAAATGAAGGGGAGTATTTAAAATATGGTGCAGATGGTATTATTTAGTGGCTGATATACAGGATTTCTAATACAATGAACTTGTAACAGAATGTAACCTGAGGAAGCCCACATATTTTCTTACAGCTGATTGTACTTTAAAGATAAAAATGTACTTATTTTTCTGTTTTTTTAAATGTATCAAATGTAACATTGTGACGTCCCTCAACTGACATCTGAAGGTATTGTAACCTACTATTAGTATTGAACTAATGTTAAAAGTTATAGGACGTTTCTGACACGATTATTCTATGCATATTGTTTGTCTGTGATTTTTCATACTGTAAACATTCCATGAAACATTTCTAGGGAACATCAGATTGACTGTTGCAAGTTTGAGCCTTGATAAACCATTTATCTGGCATGGGTTGAAAGGAAGTTATTCCAACAAATTTTTCTTTATAGTAAACTATTAGATAAAAACACATCCTCAAGCCTTTTCAAACTATTATATATATATATATATTGTTACGCCCCTGATCTTCAGTGAAGCAGATTGGCTCAAAGAGCGTACATTGAAGTAGGGTCAGTTAGGAATAGACAGCACCAGAGCCACAGGGTTAGAACTTGCGTATACTCTTTATTTGCCAAACACAGGCCAAATATAACAACAACTTAAGACAACAACAAAAAGATCTCCGAAGAGCAGGCCACAGACTTTAATTTAAGATTTCTATTTTAGTTCCCCGGGACTTTGGGGAAAAGAAAAAAAAACTGTGAAATAGCGCAATAAATGAATAAAACCCTCTAACTGAACCCGACCACCTTCCTTATCTGTAACAAAAAGAAAACCGAAAATCTTCAGCGACATGGCGCTCTAACTAATCTTCACTAACTAACCAAAAATACAAGCGCAAACGCTATTTCACTCCTATCTAGTGTGTTTAACAGAAAGTAAACTCTGTATGGTGCATTTGAAACTAACTAATAACAAACCAAGCCACTTGAATATAAAATAAATCAATAGAGCAAACTAATACAGCTCAAACAGCTAAAAAAAACACGTTTCACCCGCTCTTGCTCTCACTCTCTCGCTAGTGCGCTTCTCCGGTCGCACGCACCTAACTTCACACACGCTCCCCGTACATTCACTGACTGACAAGCTGGACTACTTTAAGTACACACTCACACACATGAAACCAGCGGACAGCGTTCACGATACAAGCCCACAGCAGCGTAGCGTTCAGGGGAATGAAGCCGGGCCGAAGAGAGAGAGGGCTGAGCCACATCGAATCCGGGCTTTGTAGAGCAGTCGCGCTTCCGGATTGGTTTACGAGCAGCGCGTCATCCGCTCTAACTCCAATCGCCAGCATGTAAAACATAAATAAAGACACGTGTTAGAGAACACAAAATAACACCAAAATTAATAACAATTACGATCTTGTGGAGATCGTAACACTCCCCCCCTTAAAAGAAAATAACTATGAGGTTAAGATTGTACCATAGTTGCTTTCACATTAAGTACCTGCCCGAGACAAAGCATCAGCTATAACATTATCTTTGCCTTTCTTATGTTTAATCACTACATTGTACTCCTGCAGGATTAAAGACCAGCGCATTAGTCGTTGGTTTTGGTTGCGCATTTGGGACACAAAAACCAAAGGATTGTGATCAGTCAAGACCTCAACTGGTAAAGCACTAGATCCCAAATAGACTTCAAAAAACTGTAAGGCCAGGAGTAAAGCAAGAGTCTCCTTTTCGATGGTGGAATAATTTAGCTGGGCCTTATTTAGTTTTCTAGAAAAATAAGACACCGGATGTGTAATCCCGTTTAAGCTGTCTTGGAGTAACACTGCTCCAACTCCCACTCCGCTTGCATCCACTTCCAATTTAAACGGCCTGGAAAAATTAGGGGCCTTAACCACTGGGTCATTACAAAGCAATGCTTTTATGGACTCAAAAGCATGTTGGCATTCTTCTGTCCACCTAAAAAGATTCTTTGGGCTTAACAATGAAGTCAATGGGCAAGCTACTATAGAAAAGTTTTTACAAAACCCCCTATAGTAGCCAGCCATTCCCAGGAACCTGCGCAGCTCTCTGCGAGTCTTGGGAACTGGAAAGTTGGTGATTGCGGCGACCTTCTCACCAATGGGTCGTACCTGTCCATGGCCAACCTCCTTGCCTGCCCAAAGCTGCACTTGGAAAGATTCAAAGTTAGGGAGGCATCGCTCAAAAACATCTTCCAGAGTGGTCAAATGTTGATTCCATGTACCAGAATAAATTACAACATCATCCAGGTATGCATTACAATGGTCAACTCCTGCCAGCACAAGATTAATCAAGCGCTGGAAGGTTGCTGGGGCATTCCTCATCCCAAAAGCCATCACATTATATTGCAGAAAATTGTCTGGGGTTACGAAAGCAGATATTTCAGAAGCTCGAGGCGTCAACGGAACTTGCCAGTACCCCTTTAACAAATCCAATTTACTAACGTATGCAGCAGATCCAATATTGTCTATGCAGTCCTCCATTCTTGGCAATGGATAACTGTCAGGCATGGTAACTGCATTGACTCTCCTATAATCAGTACAGAACCGAGCTGTTCCATCTGCCTTGGGGACTAACAAACAGGGTGAGCTCCACGGACTATTGCTGTGCGTTGCCAAACCATTCTCCAGTAGATAAGCCACCTCTTCCTTCATAGCATGTCTCTTCACAGGGTTTACTCTGTAAGCATGCTGCTTGATTGGACAGGCATCTCCCACATTGATGTCATGCTGCAGTATGGTAGTGCAAGACAGAACATCCTTAAAAAGACAAGAAAACTTATTGACAAGTTTAATTAAATCTTGTCTTTGTGAATCGGATAAATGGGAAAAATAACTGTTCAATTCAGCCAGGACCTCAGAATTCTTCAACTTTTGATGTTGAAGATGGTTGTGTCTTAGGCCTGGATCACTCTCATCACAGTGAATTAACACACCCTCTGGGCACTCCTTAAGTGCAGCAATGGGTTTGCTCACAGAGGTATCTTGCTTCAGAGGCACACTAGTCTCTTCAACACCTCGGAAGTGGTATGCCTTTAGCATGTTTACATGGCATACTCGTGACTTTCTACGACGGTCTGGGGTCTCAACCACATAATTCACCTCGGACAGTTTTCTCAGCACCTTGTAAGGTCCAGTGAAACGTGCTGTGAGGGCTGAACCCATGACAGGCAAGAGAACAAGCACTGGATCTCCCTCTTTAAAACTTCTCACTACCGCATGGCGGTCATAATGGTCCTTCATTTTCTTCTGAGTTACACTCAGGTTTTCCCGTGCCGTGGACCATGCCTTATACATCCGTTCCCTAAACTTGCTCACAAAACTAAGCACATTCGTTCTTGAGCGTCCTAAACACATAATTTTATCTTTCAACATTTTCAAGGGCCCTCTTACTGTATGTCCAAACACCAAGTCTGCAGGACTAAACCCAAGACTTCCTGTATTGACTCTCGAGCTGCAAAAAGAGCAAATGGCACACTCTCATCCCAATCCTTCTCTGAATCAGAACAATGCTTACGCAACATTGCTTTGAGAGTCTGGTGGAATCTCTCAAGCGCCCCCTGGCTCTGTGGATGATATGCACTAGAGGGGCGATGTTCAATATCCAAAGAGGTCAGAACTTGAGTGAACACCTTGGACATAAAGTTTGAACCTTGGTCCGTTTGAATGACTTTTGGTAACCCGAATGTGGAGAAAAACCGAACTAGGGCCTTAACAACTGTTGGTGCAGTAATTTTCCTTAGAGGAATTGCCTCTGGAAAACGAGTTGCGGTACACATTAATGTAAGCAGAAACTGATTTCCACTTTTAGTGCGGAGAAGTGGACCAACACAATCCACCACCACATGCTCAAAAGGTTTCCCCCAAACTTGGAATTGGGATCTAAGGGGCAGGCGGAATGACCTGATTTGGTTTTCCAACTTTTTGGCAGGTATCACATGTTCTACAATAAGATGTGACATCTGCTTTTAGACATGGCCAAAAGAAATGCTGCAAGATACGGTTGTAGGTCTTCCTAACACCAAGGTGACCTGCCAAACTGTGATCATGAGCCACTGACAATATGTGGGGTCTAAAACATGTAGGAACTACAATTTGGTATGCAGTATTCCACTCAGCGGATGGATCAGCACACCACTTTCGCATAAGCACTTCCTGCTCTAGAAAATAACCAACCTTTTGCTTCCTAGCTTCTTCAACAGGCACTACAGCCTCAAAGCAGGACTGTAAGGTTGGATCTTTTTTTTGTTGGGAAATGACCTCACCACGAGACATGGGTAGTTTAAGCTTTATAACTGTAGATGATTTAGCTTCCATGGACTGAAATTTGTTTTCAGAACTTGAAGAATCAGAGAACAAAGCAGGATTTAAGAATGTGTCGGAAAGTTCCATAGAACCGCGTCTATGCTTCTGAGCTCTTGTTACTGCACAAGCAGGAAAAACACTACTGTCAAAGTTAGCATCCCCCTCTACATGTGACAACTCTAGTTCATCCACCACTTCCAACGAAGGAAAAACTCGGCCACCGGCTAAATCATTTCCTAGTAACAGGTCAACACCCTTAATAGGCAACTCAGGACGGACTGCAAGTTTTGCTGGACCCGAAAATAATTCAGACTCCAGGTAAGCTTGATGTAGTGGCACCTTCTCTAAACCCATTTCAATACCTTGACGAAGATATTGCTCCCTGAGTACGTTTGAGCACCAAAAGGTAGCACACTAGCCAATACAACTGAGGACGATGCACCTGTGTCTCTAAGAATCTTGATCCTCACCTTATTCTCAAGACAACCAGGGAGTGAAATAAACCCTTCCAGAACAAAAGGTTGAAAACCCTCTTCTACTGTCCTTTTACCTGAGTCAACTGATTTTACCAGTGCCACACCTTTCTGAGTTACTCTACTCCTGCTGTTTTTTCTTCAGAATCAGACAATCTGCAATTAAGTGACCACCCCGATGACAAAAAAAACACCGTCGATCTTCTTGGGGTTTATGCATGAGGGAACTAGATCTTTGTTGGACTGCCTGAGTCACAGGTTTACTCTTATCGGAGCGCATTGAAAAAAAACACAGTCTTGTGAGTCAATGCAAACTCATCTGCAAGAACTGCAGCTTCTTGAAGGGACAAACCTTTTGCTCATTCAAATGAACGACTACACGATCAGGTAAGCAGTTTTTAAACTCCTCCAAGAGGATAAGTTCTCGAAGAGTGGCAAAATCAATAACTTTTTGAGAACTAGTCCATTTATCAAAAAGAATGCACTTTTCACGAGCAAACTCCACATAGGTCTGTGCACTACTTTTCTTCTGTGCTCAAAAACGTTGCCTGTATGCCTCAGGCACAAGCTCATAAGCACGCAAGATGGAATTCTTCACTTTTTCATAAACCATGCCATCCTCCAAAGGCAATGTGCCACAACCTCCTGAGCTTTCCCTGTCAACTTAGCACTGGAGCAGGAGCGACCAGAATGTCCCTAGGCCAATTTAAACGCTAGAGCAATACGCTCAAACCACTGAAGTATGAATCAATTTCAGATTCGCGAAACTGAGGAACAAGGGATATGTGTTTACTTACATCAAAGTTCTTCTCTGGTCCTCTCAGCAGTGGTTGTAGGGTTCGTACTCAGTCCAGAGACCTCAGGTGAAACAGCCAGATATTTAGCCTTCAGCTCTAGTTCCCTTAAGTTTGATTTCTTTCTCTGCCTCTATTTCCAATTTCTTTATTTCAAGCTTTAATTTATACTCAGCTTGCCTTTGTTCAGCCTGTGAAGCAGCTTCCCTTTGTAACCTTACTACCCTGGCTTTCAACTTTCATTACCCGTTTTCTCCTCTACCAAAGTAGGAGATAAAGGTTCCATAAGAGGAACATCAGACTTAACCTTCACTTCCTCAGAATCACCAAGTCTGCCGAATCGGGTTCAGAGAAGACTCTGCACCCTCTTCCCTAGGTTCACCTTGAAATTTCTAAAATTTCCATTTCCTCCAACCCTCGAATAATTGCAGCCCCTAGATAATCCCCTTTCTCTGCTGTCTGGACACAGAAATTCCAAAATGTTGCGCTATGGTCAGCAAGTCATCTTTTCTGCATTGCTCTATCTTCTCCAGTGAAGGAGAGCTTACAAAGTCATCTAAATCAAAAGTAGCCATTATAACACAAACCTCCAACTAGAGTGTACACAACTGATGACAAAGGCCAACTTTAGTAATAGATAAACTGTAGCTTCCTAATGACTCTCGCCGTCTATGCAGAACTGACCAATACTGTTTAATGTCTGGAATTAAACTATTCAGGCAGTGATGTCTTTTTCCTGAATAGTAAAAGATCCCGGATGAGCCCCCATTAAATGTTACGCCCCTGATCTTCAGTGAAGCAGATTGGCTCAAAGAGCGTACATTGAAGTAGAGGTCAGTTAGGAATGGACCAGCACCAGAGCCACAGGGTTAGAACTTGCGTATACTCTTTATTTGCCAAACACAGGCCAAATATAACAACAACTTAAGACAACAACAAAAAGATCTCCGAAGAGCAGGCCACAGACTTTACTTAAGATTTCTATTTTAGTTCCCCGGGACTTTGGGGAAAAGAAAAAAGAAAACAGTGAAATAGCGCAATAAATGAATAAAACCCTCTAACTGAACCCGACCACCTTCCTAATCTGTAACAAAAAGAAACCGAAAATCTCAGCGACACGGCGCTCTAACTAATCTTCACTAACTAACCAAAAATACAAGCGCAAACGCTATTTCACTCCTATCTAGTGTGTTTAACAGAAAGTAAACTCTGTATGGTGCATTTGAAACTAACTAATAACAACCAAGCCACTTGAATATAAAATAAATCAATAGAGCAAACTAATACAGCTCAAACAGCTAAAAAAAACACGCTTCAACCCGCTCTTGCTCTCACTCTCTCGCTAGTGCGCTTCTCCGGTCGCACGCACCTAACTTCACACACGCTCCCAGTACATTCACTGACTGACAAGCTGGACTACTTTAAGTACACACTCACACACATGAAACCAGCGGACAGCGTTCACGATACAAGCACACAGCAGCGTAGCGTTCAGGGGAATGAAGCTGGGCCGAAGAGAGAGAGGGCTGAGCCACATCGAATCCGGGCTTTGTAGAGCAGTCGCGCTTCCGGATTGGTTTACGAGCAGCGCGTCATCCGCTCTAACTCCAATCGCCAGCATGTAAAACATAAATAAAGACACGTGTTAGAGAACACAAAATAACACCAAAATTAATAACAATTACGATCTTGTGGAGATCGTAACAATATATGCACTTTCAAAATTTTTTTACACTTAATTAGGACCTCAAGCATGATTTTCAAGCTCTTAGGGTACCCATGTTTGATTTTGTTTTTTGCATAAATAAAATAATGTTTTTTTTCACCCGCATAAAAATTCATAAAAGATTACATCACTGCAGTAAGCAAATAGGTGTTTGAACAAAATAATATTTACTCTTTACTCATAACAGTATAAAGACAAGTTAATGTTTCTGAAATTGTCAGAATATCATAATCATGAACTCTTATGAAGGCCAATAATCCACTTTCAAAAAAAAGTTTTGTTTTGAGCTTATGCTTTTTTTCTGTAGGTTGAGTGGCAGAAGTACTCTCAGCTCATCTCTTCCTTTGAACTCTTGTTTATTTATTCTGAAACATAAGCATCAATGCAGAGTGTCATCACTGTGCTTTCTTATGCGGAAAAAAAATCAGTAATTGATCGTTACCACGTGTGGATGCGACATTCACTGACGGCTTTAGCAACAGTCGCCTTTCTCTTCCCGCCGAGTAAAACGCTCCTTTGAAATCCTCAATGACCTTTCCAAAGCCTGTCAATTACAGGGATCCAATTAACATATTGTACGCAGTCCAGTTATTTTCTCCTTCTAACTCTCTGTCTCTTGCCTCTCTGGGGAAGCTGCAAGGGAGACTTGAGCCTGGTAAATTAGTGGTGTGAGCTGGAGGACTCAATTACCTAGAAAAGGTCTCCACTGCTGCTCAGTAGAAGTATAGGAATACTGAGAGGAAGAAGATGGGGGCTTGGAATGGAAAGTAAGGTTAAAAAAGAAGGACAATTGTAATGGCCTCTGATTGGCTTTGCTTACAGGAAATAAATGAGAGTAAATCACAAAAGTCTCCATTCATTATTGTATAAACTACCAAGCAGATCACTTTCTAGTATGCTTGGTGCTCATCAATTGTTTTCCTAAAGAGAGAAAAAGGTAATGTAGAGGTCATTTCAACAATTTGCTTTAGCCAGAACACAAAGGTAAATGAGTCAGGCTGCTTCCAAGTAGATCCAATGTTGCAGTTGTACGTTATTTCTTTTAAAATGTCAAAAACGCATGTGTAATAAATGTAGATATATGTCTATATATATATATATTTCTACATATATCATAAAAATCAGTTTGAGTCTCAACTCAAACATAAGATAATTGTTTATGAATCATAATTTAATGCACATAAAACTGTTATTTAAGGAGTAAGGACACATTTGAATTAAGACTGTAAATGTAACGTTACCCAGTCTACACAATAAAATCTAGAGAGTAAAATTACTCTGTAAATGTATTTAATTTATTAAGCGTATTTGGTCCTTCTCTATATAAAGTAAAATAAAATGTTTATTAAACTTTGTTACATTAAGAAGAAACAACAATGCAAATATTTATTCTAAAGTTTTCAATGAAACATTTGCTGTTTGTTAATAAATTTTAACTGAGGTTGAGTGTTTTTAAGGAATCCGGAGAGGGTTTAAACTTAATTTTGCTCTCAGGATATTGCTATGTGATTGCATAACAGAATAGATACGAATATATCTAGAATATTACCTAAAAATAATTAAATGACTTAAGTTCATTATAACTGTATTTTAGTATGTACTGTATTAATACCGCATAGTCGAAACGATTTACTGATTACTTTAATTTAAGATTTACTTTAAATATTATTTTACATTTGTTTGTCATTGTCAAAGAGCCACAACAAACTTTTTGGAGTTGTTATAAAAATCCACTCAAGCATTATGCATCAAAAAATCCAAATAAGCCAATGTTTTTTTTTCTTTTTCTATTTTTAACGTTGCAGCCAATGGGAGTTTTATATATATACCTTTATATATATATATATATATACCTTATATCTGGACTGAAATGGTATAAGTAATTATAAGGAGAAGAAAAGCAGCAGTTGATTTGATGGAGTTTGATGGGATCATGTGGTACCTCTGCCACAGGCTTCGCGGTTCTCTGTCCATGGTTTTGAACGTGTGAAGAACGAACCCTCTGGCTGCTGTCCAGAGCTGAAGGGCTGCTATCCAGTGAAAGCCAGATTAAAGACCCATCTGCTCCAGTCTTGGTGAATTATGACCGATGGGAATGATATGTTTAGGACGTTTCATGAGTTTAATTGCAGTAGGTTTTCTGTCCAATTTGTGTTCTGTGATAGATGTCAGATTTGTGTGTGTGTGTGCGTGTGCGTGTGTGCAAATCAAACTAACCTCAACCACTGACAGCCACTCAACCCACTGACAGTCACTGTCTGGAGAATAATAATAAAAACGAGCAACTGAAGCATCATTCACCTTCAGTTACTAAATGATGCTGTGTTTGTTTGAGCGTTAGTAGGCCAGTTCCCCACAGATTGTTTTAGTGTCCGTCCTCTTGATGCTCTCTGCTCTTCTCTAGGTGATTTCCCTTCACTGAGGCTGATGGATGGAGAGCAGTCCTAAACTCTCCCTCTGGAGCTCTTCTGCTTCTCTCACAGGACAGCATATACTGTCATAGGCTCACATTAATCTACCTCTCATGGGTGACTATTTCCTCTTCTTGAATCTTATGGACATGTGGACCATTTTTCACAGCATGACCAGCTCTTGTAATTAGTCTGATAACAGTTTCTGGTTGATGAATATTTGTTATTTCTGGTCCCATTTCCTTATATGTAATTATAATTAACACATTTAAAGATTTCAGTGATTATCAATTGATTGTCAATTTACTTTAAAATGAGCTAAAATTCCAAATGAATATATTAAAGTATGGATCTTATTTCTGAAAGCATTTCTGACTACTTTGATTAGAGATTCAGCTGATAAACACATTCTCAAAGGAAACTTATTGCTTTAAATTGTCTCCCTGAGTGCCTATTTTTCTATTATCAATGTAAAAAAAAACTGTAGAAAGGAACCTATTAAAAAGTGTGTCCTCACTGTGTCTGTCATGTTGTACGCATCAGGAGACAAACATGCATTAGTTGCATCTCATTGCTCCATTCAGAATTCTTCCCTCCTTGCAGCACGGGATTGAGATGTGTGGATGGCATCAGATTTTAATGGTCTTATCAGAAGTAAAACCATTCAGAAACTTCTCGCTTATGGCATTTCAAATACTTTGTATTTGAAAGTGTACTGGGTGCCTTGCTTACTGCATTTGCATACTGATTAGAACGCAAGCATATAGATTCGAACAAACCCTTAGCCTTGCATCATGGCTGGTTTTCAATTTTTTCTTTGGTTAAATTAAATAGAGCATGTCTCAAGGCGAGATTGAATCTGCAATAAATGAAGCAAAGCTATGAAGGGATCACTAGAGATACAGAAAACCATAAAAAGGACATTGTGAATAAGCAAAGTTAAATGCATGTAAGATGATCAAAGAAATGTGATTTACGCTCTACTTTAATCTAGTCTTTACTTTAAATATTATTTTACATTTGTTTTATGTTTTGTTTTTAAATGCTGGCCATTAAAATACACAGCTATACATTTTACTTGAATAAATGTATTGTTATCTAACAGATGAGAGCATAAAGACAACAACAGTAAAAACTACATCTGTTTGCTTCTGGTAAATTTGGCACTGTAGTTCATTTTATTCCAGTTTCCTTTTTTATAACCATACAGTGCACTGAATGCATAAACATTTGAAATATTGAATGCTTCTTATATAATGCAGGGTAAATTGGCCATATTTTTAATGCGCATACATTTTTGGAAAGAATGATATTCTCAAATTGGTTCTGCCCTCAGGCTTGCCTAGAACTTTCCAGGACCTCAAAGGTATAAACTTGAATAGCAAGTGCAATATCTGGAAAAGAATGTAAGAAATCATTACATTAGGGTTAGAAATGTCACTTTTCAGACATTGCTTTCATGTTTTAGTATTTTTCCCTCATCAGAAACATGTCTCAAGTCATATTCAGAATGGTTCATGCATGTTTGTATAATCTTATTTTCATTTTCTGGGAGCTCAAACCAGCTTGATGGCCATAGCCACACCGATTGGCCAAAGCATCGCTCACTAACCAATCAGAATTGGTAATGCATCTCATCTCAATGAAGTACATAGGTGCTGACTGACCCAAAAGTGTAAGCATAGTAGAAGTGTGTGTTTTTTGTTTTATAAAAAAAGCAAAATATATTTGCCTGAATTTGTACGTGACAGAAACAGGAGGTTCACGGCTCTTTTTTGTGAAGTACAACCATTGAGGTGATTCAAAGACATTGTTACGATAAATACTGCCTGTTCAAGGTTATTAAGGGTGCAGAAGGGTGCAGTGAAAATTTAGAAGTGTCAAATAGTTATGGCTCTTTTAAATTTACTTAAAAATACTGTTCAAACATCTGCCTTCTCATAGACAGTGTTATGTTCGTGTTTGCAATGAAGACCACAAGTTGAGTGCCAGTAACTTCTTTAATTCACCACGTCCCATTCTCATTCACTTATCTTACAAAAAGTACTCCCCTCACTCCCGACTGCTGGTAGTGACAACTAGTGGTTAGCAGCTGTTACTACACACTATCACAACAGACAGTATTTGCTATAAACTGAAACAAAGTTAGATAACAGATCAAGATACAAAGTGTATTGTCTAAGACTTGCATTTGACCTTAAGGGACATCTAATTCCCAATCCATAGTGTTGATGTCTACCCACCCTTTGAAGCCAAAAAAGTTAGGAACTTGTCTTGGAAGGCTCTTCACAAGGTGGAGAAGTGTGTTTATAGGAATTTTCATCATTCTTCCAAAAGTATGTTTGTAAGGTTACACACTAATTTAGAATGAAAAGGGCTGGGTTTCAGCATCCCGAAAGCAACCCATTGCTTTTCAAATATTTGTAAAACCAATTGTCTTAATGCCAAGTGAAGATAACTGTACTTTCCTTGCCTTGCCTATTATCACGCAATGAAAAAATATTACCGTTAATCTATTTTCAGTCAGAGTTTTAGTGAAGTGTCGATCATGAACGAAACGATTACTTTGAGACAACTTTTTGTGTCTGTCCCTCTCTCCCCATGACCTGTTACTCAGAATCATTTGTCTATCGATTATTTGATTAATTCTAAGAAAAGTAAAAAAAAAAAAATTTTATCAAATAAATAGCACGTTAGCTGAGTACATACATTGAAAGACTTTGATTTCCTATCGAGCATGCTCCACAAATAACTTAATACATGTCTTGCTTAAACACGTATAACAAGTTATTGCTTTGCTTAAAGCTTTTTAAAAAACATTCTTAACAGTTTTTTTATTATTAATTTAATCTCTTATTTTCCATTGATTAATTTTAATAGCATTGTTGTAAATGCCTGATGGGACTTATTTTTATTTTTGCCCATAAAAATTTTAAATACAATTGCTAATGTTACATTGTTGAAAACAAATCAGCATATAAAAATGTAGATCCTTTTACCTTTGGGATCAAAATGACTTTTGTTTCTGAATTTTGAGGATGAGGCAAGTCTCGTCCATTTGCAGCTGTTAGTAACATTTGTTTTGGGTCCTGTGTGTGAAATTATTTCCTGTACCATCGTTATATATAAATATATATATATATATATATATATATATATATATATATATATATATATATATATATATATATATATATATATATATATATACAAGTCACATGTTTGTGACTAAACTTAATTGTTTTTTTATCAACTTATTAACGACTTTGCTCAACCGTTTAAAATAACAAGTCATTATTTTTTTTGATACATATTCTGAATGCCTTTGGCAAAATTCAAATTCTTTTTAATCTGGATTACACTAGATTTTCACTAGGTTTCAGTTTTTCCTGTTGTGGCAGATGTGCTTTAAATGAAAAATGAAGTATGATGCAGTTTGTATGACGATGAGAAGGCATGGATGATGGACACATTACAGCAGGCGACACATCGCGCTCTGGGGGGGCCGCTGGGCTTCCGTGAACAATGACAGCCACTTAAAATCAAAGCGCACTTTGTTGAAATTGCATTCATTTAGTCTAACTGTGTGTAAAACTGAGGAACGGTAGTACGCAGAGTCTCGAAATGGTGAGAGAATGGAAAAAGCGAGTATAAACTAAAACACACTGACAGTGCTCATAATATGTTTGCTGTTACAAGATTAACGTTACTTCCATGTCCTGCCCTGCACGGCCTTTATAGTGCAAGAACTGTCAGGTTTCCATTCACGGCAGCGGTTTTGAAAGTGCGCTATCTAAATGTTGGGCAGAATCTCACACAGATAAATATCGCTACTGCAATTTCCCAAGGTTTTAAGAACAAAATTTTCTTCACAAAGAAAGGAAAGAGGCTTCACAAAGGGAGCTGTTGACTACAAACTAACAGCCACCAAAGAAGAGAAGCAAAAAGTCAATTTGGAGAATAGTGTATTACAAAAGTTAAACAAAAAAATTCAATAAACAATCATATTTTTAATATAAATAGTCTCTATGTCTTCAATTTACATTAATTACTTACATTTTACATTTATAAATTTAAAAAAAGTTTCAGTCTTGTCATTGCGATATGCATATGCATTTTCGGTTTTCGGCCGATAGAGTTTTTCCACCAAAACAACACGGCCGAAACAGTGGTGAAGCAATCCCTGCCTGCTTGTCGGAAGCAACGGTTTCCAGCAAGTTTTGGATGTCTTGATGTTTATACATTGTATTTCTATTTGTTGGAAATAAATAAAAAGAGAGAGAAAAAAAAACGGTTCCAGCAAGAAGTGAGTACGCGGTGGAACAGCACTTATTGCATGTTGCAAAACCTTTTTGATCATGAGCTCTACGTGACATTCAGTGCACACCTCTTAACAGACAACATTCTCTCTTATTGCCACCTTTGAGCAACTAACTAAAGAGATCAGCTTCTCTGATGCATCTGTAGCCAACGTTATTCCTTTAATCACATTGATAAAACGTCTTAAGCAAAGAGTTTGAGACAGAACACGGAGAGTAATGAAAAATACACTCTTAGAGTCTGTTAGCACACAGCTTCACTGAGATCTAATTGGATCCTCTGCTCTTCATGGCGACTGTACTTAAAGCGCGTTATAAAAATCATTACTTGTATGCAGAAATACAACAACGCACACGAGAAATGATCCAGAATGTTCTGGATGCGGAGAACCTGCAGAGAAACAGAGAGGGAGAAGGCCTGCACATTATTATTGAACGTACGCATGAGTGAGGTAAAGTTAAACATTAAAGTTTGAATTTTATTTTTACAAATTTAGAAATATTTTTATAATTTGTAATTGATTTATTCTTTGAAACTTTATTATGAATTTATGCAATTGCAATGCTTTGAGTAAAGTTAGTACATAGTCTTAGCCATAAATGCAAAGGTTTTTTTTGGTTTCGGCCAAGATTTTTCATTATATATATATATATATATATATATATATATTATATATATATATATATATATATATATATATATATATATATATATATATATATATATATATAGTTTTCGGACTGACTGACCAAAGTATCGATGGCCACTTGTTTTACTTTACTTGACTGCATTTTCTTGCCATATTACAACCTCTAACAATCTATTTAGTGGGACTATCAGCTGTGTGTATCCACCTGACTGATGGTCCCGACCTCATTTATAAGGCAAAAAGTTCCACTTATTAAACCTGACAGGGCACGACTGTGAAGTGAAGACCCTTTCAGGAAACTACCTCTTGAAGATCTTAATGAGAACGCCAAATGTGTGCAAAGAGTAATCAAAGCAAAAGGAAGCTAGAATGAGATATTTTCAGCTGTTTCACACTTTTTTTTCTTTTTTTTGTTGTTGTGTATACAATTCCACACACGTTAGATCATAGTTTTGATGCCTTTGGTATGAATCTACCATTTTCAATTTTCATAGTCATGCAAATAAACAAAACTTTTTCAATGAGAAGATGTGAACTGTGTGTGCGTGTATATATATATATATATATATAACTCTGCTCGCCTTCTCTCCAGCCTTTTGTAACCTCTCGGCTCAAACATTTTTAAGCTTAAAAGATTATGTGTTCAAGAGCCAGATTCTCCAATTCACATGAACTCCAAAGTCAAATTCAAATTGTTATTTTGGCTTACAATAATTTGGTTACAAATTGGGCTGTAGTGTGTTTCTTGGATTTAAGGTAGAAGCTTTTACTCCTGAAAACCTATTCATAAATGTCAAATATATAGCTGTGTTTGTTTTTACATAAAAGCATTGCATTGTGTCTTTAGCATTTCGAAAGCTTGTAAAGAGTAGCGAGAGAAGTTAATACAGAACAAATCTTTACATAGATTTACATTTACATCATCCATTCCAACTTGTATAAAGTATTTTTATCTACATCATTAGATATTTGGGGTCAAAATTCTTTAGACAATTTCACTCTACATTAGAAGAAAGATCCAAAACTGTATCATATCAGAAGAAATAGGTTCAGGTAGTTTTTGAGTATGAGTCTAAACTTTTTTTGGATCAGAAAACAAGTTCTGTCATAACACACATAACGTACACAACCGTGTTTTGAACAAACAAATAAATAAATAATTATTGTGTACTTATGATATAAATAACATTTCTATGTCAGACCCTTATGTTTCAGCATGCTCAGACATCTAATTGTAAATTGATTAAAAAATAAACTTTTTTTGTTTAAAATCCTGTTAATTTTATCTTGTTTGTTTGTTTGTTTTTTTTTTTAATCTGGATTAATGTAAAACAAAAGTAAATAATTGGACAATATGAATATACTTAGACAACGTGAATCATTCCCTTCATTTGGAAGTATGACCTCATTAGGTAGAAACCACTGCTATAATTCAATAATCTTTAGTCCTGCGAGTATGCAAACAAACAGTGCAGACAAGATAAACTTTTGACTGTTGCTCTCTTTAAAATAATGTTTTGCACATGAAGGTAACAGCATTACAATACATAGTTAGTAAAGGTTATTTAAAATATTAGACCTGCTGCATCATAATTGATGGCATGGAACTTCCTTCCAAAAAACAAATAAGTAGATAGATACATAAAAGTAAAACAAAGTATGAAGGAGAAAATGAAACAGGAAATAGCTAGAACCTAAGGCTGGGTAGTTCATTCAACTGTAATTAGCTATAAAGGAGTTTGTGAAGGGTCTGAATTTGCTTGTCTTATAGTCTCGTTGATTGATGATTATCCATAATGAGCCACGGGAAGCATTCACACATACTAGAACACACTCATCACACACGACTCAGTCTAAGAGCCTCTACACACTAATGCTTCTTCTTCATGATGATGGATCACACACCTACCATGATCAATTCCCATTTAGAAAGAGAGAGAGAGAGAGAGAAGGAGAGAGAGAGAGAGAGAGAGAGAGAGAGAGAGAGAGGGAGAGAGAGAGAGAGAGAGCTTGAGTTAGAGACATCTTCTTGGGTTGCTACTTATTGGTCATCATTTTCATTTACATCACTTTTTTCTGCTTCAGCACAGATGTTTTGCCATGAGTGCTGCTTGTTTTTCAAATTCTTGCTCTGTGGCTTCTGATTGAATGTTGGTTAGTTTGACTGTAAAAAGTTTTTGTTGTTGATTTCTTTTCTTTTCTGTTGAACCTTTGTTGCACAGACGTGGACAAGTAAGATATTGCCTTGGGCACAAAATGACAATCCCCTCCTTCTGACAATGAGTTTTCACTCATTTCTATTTAAACAAGAAATGATGTTTGAAACGGATGTGATTTAATTGTTGGATTGACTGGGTTTGTCTTATTTTGACATTAGATAAGGAAGGAGGATGAAGCTTGTGTTGGATGTTGTGTTAAGTTCAATAAGTCAGGTTTCTGTTTCAAGAAACTCATGACTCATTAATTATGTGTCATGAACATTTAACTTTTGTACATGACATGGCTATTTAACTCCTAACGCCTGAAAAGCATGACTATATAAAAACTATGTCAAAATTTAAAAAGGTAAAAAAAATAAATAAATCACTTTTGATTAAAACAGGATGTCCTCATTTATTCAAGTAACACCTTCATCAGACCTTCAGATAGACAAATCCAGATGTGTTCCTGTCTCTATCAATCATTACAACTGTTTCTGTTCTTGAGTTAAAGATCTGCCCTACTCTGAAGATCGGTTTTATGTCCAAATAGACAGTCTTTTGAAGCCATTTAGCAACTTCTTGAAACACTGAACACATGTATATTATTTTGTAATCATACCAAGAGTTTGAGGTTGTTTACCTTTGTGCATCATGAAATGAGGCATATTCTTGTTGAAAATCCAAAGCTGTCTTTTGGGTTTTAACTAACTCTATTGTAATAAACATCTGACAGTTTGTTTATCTCAAATTCGTTCACAATTGGATACAGTTTATATTGTACCTTCATTTCTGTGTTCACATCAAAGGCCACATGGTTTATTCGTGTTGGCCTCTCAATGACGTCACAGTGGTAGAGGATTCTCATCTGCTCATTAAGCTAGTTTCACCTTTTTCACCTGTCATTGTCTCCTTAGCTATCCCGTCCATTAGTCTCAGCTTGCCTTGTTTCGCTTATAACTCGTATTATTCAGCTTCAGCTCTGTGCTCATTCTAGTAGTCTCTCTTCCTCATGTTTCATGTGTTATCACATTGATATAGTTGCTTTTATCTATCCTCACCTACAGCCTTGAGGATCTCCATTGAGCCTACCACCCTCCGCTCTCGCTACTTCCAGTCCTGTGAAGTTTTGGGTTTCATTTTGGACTGAGCAAAATTATGATTGATTTTCCCATTGAATAGTTGTTTTAGTTTTTTTGGAGCTAATACAAAAATTTCTGTATCTGATCCCTCACATCTGGGTAGCATTCTAGCAGAGACACCACACCACCACTTCAGGTCAGTTACTGAACTATATAATTCTTACATATCAGGACTAAATAATGCTGTCTTGTGTAAACTTTGAACATTACCAAAAAATCTGCTTAATCCAGACTTTCTTGTGAACTATGGACATATTGACTAATAAAGATTAAAAGTCTTATCAGGGAAACAAATTCAAGGACTTAAACACAGATGAATGGTGGTGGTGTTTTGCATAAAACAAAGACGGATAGCACAATGAGGTCTAACAATCAACAACAACAACAACAGAAGATCTCTGACTCAAACCCTTTCAAAGTCTGTGCAAAAAAAGTCCGGTGGGAAGCTGATTCAAAGCCTTTTTACTTAGGACAGCCAAGGTACAGACAGAACCCAGGGGAGTGAGAAAGAATGTAGTCAGGGACTGATATTTATTGGAAAAAGAGGAATCCAATAGTGAGATATTTCAAGTCCCATAGAGAGAGTCCACTGAAGATTGTTGAATTGAAAAACTTGACTGTACTCAATGAAAATATAAAACTATTTGAGAACAAGACAATTGCATAAAAGACTGGACTCAACAAGGTTCAAGGTGTTCTGATAATAGAGAAAGTAAGGAGTATTTTTGGGGACAAAAAATGTGTTAGAGGATAAAAGTTGCACAATTAGATAATCAAGAAAATGTAATCCAAAGGATACAGTAATTACAATGGCACTATAATCCCAATAACACACTGACGCCTTCGCCAATTTTTTTTTTTTTTTTGATTAACCAACCAAATAACTACCATCTAGTCTACCAACCAATGATTACGTTTTTATAACTTTTTTTTGCAGAAAATAACACATTTGCAAGATAAGAAAATCACGTTAGCTCCAAGACAGCAAAGTTGGACTATGTAACATAAAGGCTTGGGTGGTTAGTTAGTAATCGTTAGATCATTAATTCATTTTAGGGATTCGAAAAGTGCAGGATAAACTGAGAATATATTCTAGAGTGAGCACTGAAAAAAGCTTTCCTTCAGATGGTTTTCCTCTAGGACTTCTCTGTTTTCTAAGGAGGGCAAATTTAGCAGACGAGGAAAAGAACAAAACGTTCTGACTTTCCTGGAGGTTACATGGTTGCAGAGACTTTGCTGTCCAAAACAGTAAAAGTCTGCAAAGAGTTCTTACTTTTAAAATGTACTTTAAAAAACACTCAAACTAATCTACTAAACTTATTTTTTATTGTCTTTTTGCTCATTTCCTTTTGAAAGAGATTTTGACAGAAGGGAAGTAATTAAATATTGATCTTGGGATTAATATGTCATGATATAGTTATAGCATTATATAGAGAGAAAAAGAACTGGTAAATGTTTTTAACAAGGAGAGAGAAAATGTCAGAATGTGAGGTGAATGTAATGATAATGATCATAACTATGTATAAAGATATTATATATAAATAAATATATATATATATATATATATATATATATATATATATATATATATATATATATATATATACACATGCAAATATATATATACACAACTCACATTTGAATTTTATTGTAATATGAAGCTATTTCTTAGCATGTAAATGAAACATTAATGTCCTCTTCAAAGACAAAGATATTTTCATTTATTATTGGAAAGTGGGTAAATGTAGCTCAAAACACAAAATGAAAGAAAGAAGAGAGAGAGAGAGAGAGAGAGGAGAGAGAGAGAGAGAGAGAGAAGAGAGAGAGAGAGAGAGAGCGAGCTGAGGAGAGAGAAGATGAAGAGAGAGAGAGAGAGAGAGCAGAGAGAGAGAGAGAATAGAAACAACACAGAGAGAGCGAGCGAGAGATAGAGCGAGAGAGAGAGAGAGAGAGAGAGACGAGAGCAGAGCGAGAGAGCGAGATCAGGCGCGAAGAGTCTAGCGCGCGAGCGCTCGCTACTCTCTCTCTCTATCTGCGAGCGTCTCATCTATCTATCTATGCTCTCTCTCTCTCTCTCTCTCTCTCTCTCTCTCTCTCTCTCTCTCTCTCTCTCTCTCTCTCTCTCTCTCTCTCTCTCATCAGGGGATTCATGTATAACCTCGTGAAACAGCATTCAAGGCTGTTTGAGGAGACAAACAGGGATGATGGGAAAGGCCACTGAGAGCTGCTGATGATTCATGAATCCACTGCTCCACTTTACCTGGAGACATTAGATGGAGTGCAGCCATATCCCAGATGATGTTGAGGTATGCGTGTCATTTTCATTGAATTGTCCAGTGCTGGGACTATAAGTAACCAATGATAGAGTGATTTTCTTCAAGACACAAATTATATTGACAGCTGCCATAAAGATCACTAACTTCTGTATATGTATATTGAATAATTGATTAATCTTTTTTTTTTTTTCAATTTTAATAAATTTTTTCCTCTGAAATCCGCAGAAAATAGTAAAACAGTTTACTAAATACAACCACAAGGTTTCTCAATATGTAATGGTATTGTAAAACATCTGATATTTTTTCTTTATTTTATTTTAAAAAGTTACAATTTTACTTTAGTTAAAAAGCCACCCTTCCAATTTTGTCAAAAAGGCTTAGTTTTAGTTTTTGTGCCTGGGGCTTCAAATGAGACGTATGCAATTCAATTTACAGAAGCTTTCAAATCCAGCTCACCCATTATTTTTGAAAAATTGCATACTCCACCTTTAAATTAGCCAAAGCTATAGTGTTTGTTGTAGTGTATATGCTGTATTCTGAGATCGTATGATTGTCCACTACATCCTCGCCAGTTACTACATTTGAGTGTAAATGACAACTTTAAACCCAGCAGAGTTGATTATGATTTGTGATATAGTACTGTGCATAGTTATATGTCTAAGATACATTATTGTGCTGCAGTTTTATGAAGGTGTGGACAAAATGCTGTAAACAAAGAAGAAGATTATATGAATGTGTAAAACATTATTTTTGTCACTTTACAAAAGTGAGTAAACAAACAAAGAAACATTAAATCAAATCCCTATTTGGAGTTTTTACTTTTTGCCAGAATCAATTTATAAAAGTACACTTTATCAAAGTCTACAATTTTGAAAGAGTACTTAAATTGCTACAGGTGCTAAAGGTCATCAATGTCACCTATTGGTTAAAATCCAGTTATGAATTGACAGCCAAACTCTGCTACCAATGTGAGGTTAAGTAAGACAATTTAGGTGTATATATATTGCTCCAACAAGGTCTCTCCCAGACAGCTTTCAAAGCAGATCAGGGGTTAAAGGTGAGCACTTTTGACAACAAACAAAGAAACAGGCCCCCTTGTGTTTTGTAGATTAGAAAGTTTGCTCGGTTAAGGAAACTTAAACTGTCCTGTCTGAAGGCAAAGGATTGTCACACCAGACAATGATTAGTTAGATCTATTACTTTTTTTTAATTCTCAGCTTTTTGTCCATCCACTTTCATTTTTGAAAGCATTCTTGGTTTACAGCATTTGCCCAAACATTTGTACAGTACTTTATTTTAGGCTTTTACATCCAAGCAATAACATATTCAAGCATGTAGTTTTCTTTATGCCAATCACATGTATTTCCTTTTTACTGTTTTACAGTGTGCAGTACTTTTGTCAAATTAATTGTTTTTAACAATTTTAATTATTAACAATGTAATATTTTTATATTAATCTGATACATGCATGTTGTGTTCTTGTACAATTTTTATTCAAAAGTGTTTCCAAACTTTTAACTAGGAATGTAAATGCAGCCATATTGTGGCATTGCAACATATGTTTTTTTTCTCTTTTATTTCCAGAAGTGTGGGATTTGAGAAAGTAATCTCCTTGAAGTGTGATATTTGAACAGTTAATGAGGGATTTCTAGCAGCTACTCTGTTTGAGGATTCAGAATCAAAATACCTGATTAATATGCCAAATGCCTTGATTAAGAAGTAGATTTATAATGAATCACTTTACATGCAGTTTCAACACAGCTGTCATTGATTTGGATCAAACAATCCCTGTTAATTACTACACACTTCACTTAAACAATCCCAAACCAATCAAAAAGCAAATAAAAGTGTCTCATTTCTTAAAGTACAGTTTGAGTTTCCTTAATGCTGTTTGCACAGATAGAAACTGTTCCAGGGAAAGTGGGTAAGGGTGATATTCTTATTTAGATGGTGATTATAATTAAATACTGTCCATTAGGAATCAGGAACAAGTTAATTTCCATAGTTTGGCCATTGGTTGGCTCCTGAGTCTTCCAAGCAGGTTCATCATCCACAAACTTAATTGAAATCATCAAATTATAAATCAAGAGCCTGCTCCGTAATTAATCTATTTCTATGCACTTTTTATTCCTCTGCCACTTAGGTTTGGAAAATGTATAATTATGGATATTATGGAAAGTTAATGATTTGTTTTCTGTTGATCTGGGGATAATCTCAGAGCAATCAGTCACGGGTCAGAATAGCTCTGGCAAAGGTTAAATCATTCAGCACAGCCAGGGACAATGCTTATTATTATTACACTGCTGTACAAAGGCATTCAGATGTAATTTAGTTCTCAGCGCGCCGTAATTGAACCGATCCGCAGGTAGTCTGACAGCAGGTTGGAAGCTCATCCTCCATAATAGTATTAAATAAAAGTAAAAATTGTATTATGAATAAATGTAAATATGAGTGTATTTTAGAAAACTGTTTAATAAAATACAAAAATGAAACAAATATTTTAGATAAAACTGGTGAAGACAATGTATCCCATTGTAAAGTCTAGCCTCCTTACATTTTGAGATGATAATAAGCATGTTATATCAAACCTCGAATTAGATACAATCAAGAGAAAAGTTGTTCATCTGAAGAAAAAAAATTGCACATCAAGCAAAGTTAGATTCAGAAGCAAAAGGATGATGTTTAATCAAAACAAATATTCAAAAGAAAAACGAAGAATGACAATATCCAATGTTGGCAGAAGATCACCAAAATTATAAGGCTAAACAAGGCGATACAGGACTAAAGAATGAGATGTAAAGATGCTGGATGGAATCTCTGTGGATGGCTAAAATCCCTTAAAACATCCACACCTCAGAACCTCTTAGACATTTTGATAGTTCCTCATTATTAATTGTTTTGGACCCATTCTGCTAGTCAGCCAGAGCTCTTCTAAAGTATTTAGCATTTATCTTTTGGAATTTTGCAGACAGTACCTTTAAGGTACAACGTAGCAGTATAATAACATTAGCACCACACAAGACTTAAGACATACTTTGAGGGCTCCTATTATGTTTTTTTTTTAATATCTATTTTGATAATGAGAATCTATTTTGATAATGTACAACATGTTGGGATGCAAGCAAGAGAAAATACCCCCATTTTTATTTAATATGCATTTCTTTTTACCTGTTAATCCAATGAATCTCATTTGTTTTGTCCAGTGACTTGTTTGTCCAAATACTTGTCAGGAACTGTATGACGAATTCACTTGCAGAGGAATTTAAAGGTATATTGGACATGGTGTCACAATTCTGAAAATACGGCCAACAAACCATACGACTTCTCAAAAATAATTGCTGATCAGTGTCACTATTCCTCAAGGAAGTATGATCAGCTAGCTCTCCCCTGGAAAAATTCTGAGACCAGATGGTACTTATGAGACAAAACACTGGGATGAGTGATACAAACAAGGATTTGGATTTAGGAGTGAGCTCTCACAGAGCACAAACAAGCAGTATAACCTCATATCAGGGTCCAAGTCTGGAGAACTTACATAGCTGTGCAACACAAAGCAGGTGTGAGATGAATGATTAATTAGAATGCAAAACAGGAAAAAATAAGGAGCAATTGAGGAAAGGAGAAAATAATAGAGATTAGTCTCATTGCAATTTGCAATACAATCGTATCAAAAGTAAAAAAAAATTATTAGTTACTAGAAGCTGTAAGCTTTCCGTATGTTTTCTAAAGTAGTCAAACAACCAGCACCCAAGTCAACCTTCCACTCACACCCAGTTCCACCTCATGTCTGACATCACAGATTGATGAGAGAAGTTGGATGTCAATCGAAGGAAGCCAGAGGACAATCAAGCATGATTAGAGCTGTATCACATGACAAAGCTGCTTTTCCATCAGTGCAAAACACAGTAATGTTCTTCTATTTTGTCAAAACTATTTAAAAACTTAATTTTTACCTCAGTACAAAATGAAAAAGATTGTTTTTTATTAAAATAAAATGAAAACAAAATACATACCAATATCTGCAATTGTTGTTTCAGAGAAGTTGGAGAAATCAGACCCGGTCACAAGTTCACCTTACATGTTTAAAATGATATTCGACTTCAAGAACAATACATGAATCAATTATATTTTGCAGTAAAAGCTGTGCTCAAATGAACTAGTAGCTCTAAACATCAAATACGTTCGGATATGATTCTATTTTTCTCCCTCAATCTGCTCTCAGGTTGTTGTGACTACCTTGGTGATAAAACATGCTGAATATTTTGAATTTAACTGAAATCATTACAATTATGACCATTCTTCTGACGCGCTAGCAAATATTATTAGTATTTTGATTCGTGCTTTGAAAAGGCATCACTGAAAAAGTAAATATTACCCAGACCTTGTTCAAAAACACTGCTCAGGACTCAAGTCATTACTTTTTATTTTAACTTGTGTAGTTTTTTTAAGTAACTTTACTTGTACATAAGTACAATATCACTGAAGTTGATGTACTTGAATACAAAATGCGTTTAATCGTTCCACCCCTGCTATGGACACACAAAGCACCTTCAAATTCAAAACTATGCTGGATGTAAAAATGTTGAGCCTATAATCTAGATCCCAGACACAAACCTAAATCATCTCAACCATAAACATCCAACAAAAAAATTTGAAGAACCACAAGAAAAACAAACAAACAGAAAACAACGATGAAGACATGAACACACAAATGCATTTCTGACAAGCTATCAAAGTAAATCCTTCAGGGTTATGTCTGGTGTCCAAATCTCTGACCGTGAGTTTTAGATTGATCCATTTTGAATGTCCTCAGTGCTGTTTACCAAAAGCCAGAAGCAGTGGTGTTTCATCATGAAGAGAATAACCCATTATGCACAGTTTTACTTCTTTATCAGATGAATGATGATTCATATTAGAGGTATGTGATGTTGTGCATGCCCTGTAATGAGCGACTCTTTCTTTCTAGCATATAATCAAGAGGCTTGAGTTAGTTTCGCGTCAACAATGTGTTCTCCAGGTAATGCTGATACACACATCTCTTCATCAACTCCCTGTTTTTCCAATTTGAGCTGTCAAGGGCAATTTCCCAGACACTCTTAAATAAATAGATGCTGATGATCAAGTTTAACAGGAGAGAATAAGCAACTATAAAGAGCTTTAAGTCCTTAATGCTCTGCCAGCTTTTCAATTTGACTGAAAATTGAGAATTAAAGTCGAACAGAGAAGAAGTTTTGTATTCCAGGCTAATAAACAGTGTCTCAGTTCACATCCATATGCTTTAGCTCTAAGGAAAACTATAATTTAAATATAGATGTAAATTACCATACATTATCTAATACAACAGAATATACTAATTAAATGTTTGTTTGTTTTTTCAGACTGAATATGTGTTTTTAAACAAGAGCATAATAAATCATGTATGTTACTCATAAAAAAAAACTTCAGTAGTTATTTGATTAAATTTTTTATTTATATCAAACCTGCCCACTTTATTTTTCTGAGTCACATAGGCTACATTTTTAAATCCATGGCATCTTTACACAGAAATTTACATTGGATAAAGAAAAACATGCTTCGTTTGCTAAGTAATTTATTTGTTTGTTTCTAATTTGCATTAAGGGAAAAGCATTTTATATCATTTGTTTCCACCAGCTTTCATATCCACCTTGCTTTCATATGTACCTTTAAGTCACCAACTTAAAAAAAACTGGGTTCTTATGAACTTTATTTCTCTTCATCTGCGACAAGGTAACACATTTTTTTGGTAGCACTTTATAATAACTACACAATACTAAGCATTGATTAAGCATTAAAAATGGTTAACAAGTAATTTATAAACCCTTTATTTCGTGTTAAAGGCTTTATTCCGCGTTTAAAAGAACCCCAATTATTTGCTTAATAACATTCATTTCATGCTTTATTGAGGGTAAACTGATCATTTATACAAATTTTCACTATTTACAAACTAGTTTGTTATCATTTATAAGTGATTCTTCATATAATTTATAACATGTTAATAAAAGATTAATAAACTATTTAAAAACACATTCATACATCTTATTATTCAGAAGTATAGGAACAGTTACTAAGTAAATGCTTTATTAACACAAAATCCTACTGTAACTCATGATAAGTTCAGGTAAATATAAAGCACTTTCTAGCTGCTAGTTAGCTGTTTGAGCGAGCCAAAAAATAAGATCATATTACTCCAGTTCTTGCATGCTTACAATGACTATCCTTCTGTTTCAGGATACATTTTGAGATGTTACTGTTTAATAAGACTGCCTCAAACAGACTGGACAGAAAAGACTGCTGTATATAGCATTTTTAAATCTCACCTTATACAACTTTTGCTGTTTAGCTTTGAAGGCATTTGTTACTCATTTGTTTTACTTTGCTAATCTATTCTTTGTCTATGCATTTGCTCTATGCATTTTTTATTTTAGAACAGTTTTTTATTTATGTATTATTTGCACACTGAAATCTGTTTGTTTATTAAACAAGACATAAATAAAGTGATTATATATTATATAATAGTGGTCATACATTATATAAGTTTTATAATGAAACATAAAAAGGAATAAATTTTTGACAGAGTGAGGCAAGTGTGGGTGTTGGAGAGAGGATGTATATGGCATATAGTGACCTGTGAAAGGTGCCAGGGGTTGCTTTGGCTAGAGAAGCACAGCCTGGAACACGGATGGAAAACAAGTTTCATTGGATTCAATAAGTTTTAGTAAAAAAGTGAAAATTGTTTATATTTTGAGTTAGCTATATAGTACAGACATGCACACTGTTGTCTGTTTTGAAAATAACATTTAAAGTTAAAAGAACAAACAAAACAATCTACCTAAAGACATTGGACATCAATGTCCAATCGCCAATTCAAATGAACACAAACCAAGACTAATTTTGACCCTCCTGAGGAGACACCACTTTTTTATTGTATCTTAGTTCTTGAAGTTTGTAGAAGGTCCAATGTGTGTTCAGAAAAAGAAAGCAAGTCAATTCGTGTTAGATTTGTGTGATTTGGTTTGATAATTATGCTTAGCGTTATAACAATAAAGATGTTTTATGCAATTATTAGACAGAGTTTATGTTTTCAGTTTTACTATTTAGCTATTTGTTATTACTTTGAAGGAGAGGTTTCCAAATCATTCTCTGTAAAATCCTATTATTGAATTTCCTTGGAAAGAAATGTGTAGCATTGGCAGGTGTACATGGTGAGGAAATCATTTAGGTCATAGCCTTTTCCAGTTTTTGGATGATTAGTACCTATATATATATATATATATATATATATATATATATATATATATATATATATATATATATATATATATATATATATATATATATATATATATATATATATATTTTTTTTTTTTTTTTTTTTTTTCTTTTTTTCTTTTTTTTTTTTTCAATTAGGATTTGATGAATGCCCTGTGGAGCCCATTACCGTTAATGATGTATAGCTGACTCAGAGTAACAAAAAGACCTAATGGAGTAGAGCAGGATAATGACTTATTTCAATCCCTCCCACATGGATATGAATTTTTATGAAACATATGCAATCAAGGCATGTATAACATGGGTCATGAGGGGAATTGTTTAGGCTATAATTGACTTGCAGTGATATTGTGCAGTTCAAACAGTTACAAGTGTGCAGATTAGCTCATGAACATGTGGCCGTTAACAATACTTATGTTTCAAATACTGGGTGATTTGACAAACATAATATTACTAACAGGTCAGAGTTAAGGGTATTATTATTAAATGATAAATAAAAAGAGTATGCTGTGGTACAAGAGCATGTAAAATGCAGTGCTCTATTCTGTATTTAAAGCAGTTTCAAGTGTTTTATATAAAACCTGTGCAGTTTAGAATTAGCTGAAAAGCAGTTTAAAATAGTTATTATTATTATTAAACATTTTATTATTATAAAATGATTGATAGTTTGTGAAGCATCACGGTGGCGCAGTGGATAGCACGGTCGTCTCACAGCAAGAAGGTCGCTGGTTCTAGGCTCGGCTGGGGCAGGTGGCATTTCTGTGTGGAGTTTGCATGTTCTCCTCGTGATCGCGTGGGTTTTCTCCGGGTGCTCCGGTTTCCCCACAAGTCCAAAGACATGCGGAATAAGTGAATTGAATAAGAACGATTGCCCATAGTTTGAATGTGTGTGTGAATGTTTCCCAGCGATGGGTTGCGGCAGGGAAGGGCATCTACCGCGTAAAACACATGCCAGAGAGTTGGTGGTTCATTCCGCTGTGGCGACCCCAAAAGGGAATAAAGCCGACATGAAGATGAATGAATGAATGATAGTTTATGGACAATGTTTTGTATGCAACTATTATAACAGCTGTGTAACTTGAAGATGTAAGCAGAATTTTATTTAAAAAAAAGATAATAAAAACCATAGCATTGTCTGCATTTGCATACTAAAAAACACACAATTCACAAGTTCATGGTGAGATTCCTCAGAGGGGTTAGTAGAGCATAACTTCTGTCAACTAAGCAGTGCTCCTGATCGTATTAGCCTTGATTAGAGGGTGGGGGATCTGCAAGCACGCTCTGTCGACGAGACCTGCTTACAATTCGGCCTGGTGTTATTATAAGTCCAGGCCTGATAGGTGCGAAAGGTTTCTACCGTCCCCTTAAAAAACTCAGGTAGTGAACCTCCAAGCTCTGTCCGGAGAGGAGGCAGCACCAACCCCTGGTCCCAATTTGCCTAGTCTAAGTAATGAGAATTTATGTAGAAAGACATGGATCATTTAAAGTTCTGATGGCCGAGGAGTTCCCCAAAAGGCTAACTCTTGAAAACTTTTGCTTTAAGTAGTTCCATTTATGCTATCTTCCCTCTACAAAGACCTTTCCCTTATGGTTCAAAACACATTTTTCCATAGATCCCTCAATGAAACTATACATGTATTAAGCTGCCAGAAATTCTAAGTCCAGCCTTTGAGGGAGTGAGTACGACCTCCGTGCATTCCCTTCAGCTCTGGGATTGATGCTCCCTCCTCACGTTGGTATGAGAGAGTTTATTGCCCAACTGCCCACTACAAAATTAAGTCTATACTTAAGTCCAGGGTGGAGGAGGGCCCGCTTGGTCCCAGATTACTGATGGGCCCAGCTTGCCTTGCCATCGGCCAATTCGGAAGAACCTTGGTTGTGGCGTTTTGCATGGTATTCCAACATAAGTCATAGTGACTGACTGATGGGGAACGTAATGGTCACTTTCGTAACCCCCGAGTCACAAATAGGGAATCGAGACTTATGTCCCCCAGCCATTACGTTAATTCTTGGATTTTCTTTGCAGCTGCAGCTTTCGTAATAGCAGCTGAAATAACTGATGAGCGCAACTCAGCTAGTACTCAACTCAGCTAGTACTCAACTCAGCTAGTTTTCAGAATACTTTGTAAATTCAAATGGACAAAAATCAGGGAAAGTACTGGACTAGAGAATAAATGTAATTCCTGTTTTACACTACATGCCTGTGTGGTGTATTTGCATAGGCACACTGCTTGGGCCTTTACCCTGAATTTCCAAGCAGTGCAAACAATTATCACAGTTTTTTAGTTCTTCCCAATGGGTAAGGCATATTATTTCATTCGTTGTTGAATTTGCTTGAAAACTCATGAAGCTTGAGTAAAAGTATTTTTTCTGTTACTGTCTGAATCTGCTACTTCAGGCTGATAATCGATGTCAACCACGCTATTGGCATTTGCTTTGAATGAGAGAAAAATATTCACTTTGGTGATGTATTGTCTTTAGAAATGACTGATACTCACTCATATGAAAGGCTGTTCTCTTGCATCTCTCGTGTCGGCACAATGCAAAACTACGTTAGTGTGCATTCTTAAAGAGGATTGACAGCTCTCATTTATACTTTTTAAATGATTATAAAGGCCTTTAGACATCTATCCAACCTGCTTGCAATTTTTAAGAACTAGATTACTACTAGTTTTTTGCTGCACATAAAAATGCAGTGCGTAGACTTATTGTTTATTTACATTTATATGTTTATTTTTCAAAAAATACAGTGTGTACGTCAAACTGATTTGTTCATTTATTCATGTGACGGGAGTTGCCTAGCTTTCCACTTGATTGCGCTAATGACACAATGCTTCTCTAGGAGAAATGTTGTCTTTAATGCTGTTTTTGTTACATTTAGAAATTAATATTACTCTGAAACAAAGAATAAAAAACTAAAACGTGTGTTTGTTTTTCCATTAATATCTCTATCTACTCATGTCAAACTCTTCTCCCTCAAACACCTGCTGTGCAAGAAGCATACTTCAACCAACTTCCAATGTTAATCTATGATTGTGAGCCTTTAATTTAAGATCAGGAAACTCAAAATGTGCTCTAAGGTCATTTTTTGGCATCCCACAAAAATCACCAATATGTTGGCACCAAAAAAAAAAAACACCCTCAAGCTTTGCAAGCCATCTGTCATTTTTTCCATCACATGGACATGCACATCACTTTTTGGTAGTGTCAGGTTATGAATATTAAGTACCTAATCTCAATCCATCATAATATTATTTTGCCACTGGACAGTAATATGACAGCATGTTAAATGTAACTGTTAGTCTGGCTCTTTGTTTAGTTGCAAGAAACTCCATTTTGAATGCATCATGCTTTCTGCCTCTCAGGACTAATCTCAATCACAGTTTATTGATGAAATCTAAGAAGCTTTGACGTCAGATATTAATCATTGTTTGTGCAAGCAATGCCACTTCATCTCTGTGGGTTCAGAAAGAAAAAGCTCCACATTAAGAGATGAAACAGACCAAGACCAGCAGTAGCTCCAGCCGGTTCTGATAATTAATATTCATTTAGATCAGGACCGTGGGATTCATTTGGAAGAGGCACAACAAAACAAACAACAGGAAGGTTTGAAATGCATATGATTTTGAACTTCACAAAAGCAAAATCTTGCTTTGCTGCATAATGAAGTTTTCCTTTGACTATGCCAAAAACAAATACAGATCTCCACATGTCGAACCTGACGGTAATGAGAGCCGATTCAAAGGTAACAAATGCATTCTGCTGGTTTTGTTTTCTGTGATGTTATTTATGTGCTTCTTAGCAGTATTTCACATCTCAGCTTGTGACTTTAAAGGCATTATAAACTTTCCAAACACAAACTAGCGCTTTAATCTGTGTGACCGTATTGTATATTAGCGTGGCTTTGATTTCCCTTCCTTGGTTGAGTTGTGTTTAAAGATCATTTGAAACTCTTTGATGTAAACACATTGCTAGCTTATAATAGGACGCAAAACAGATTGGCCTCGTTATTTCTACTCCTCAAATAACAACTAAACAAATAATGCATTCGGATACTTTGTTAGTGCTAAAGGGAAATACATATTCAAATGGGAAGCATATTGCTTAATGATATATGTAACATTTTGGCCAGAAGATCAGCACATTGGCCAGCACTGTGGCTCTCAGATCAAAGGTTTCATGTTTATACATGAATATAAAGAGCCATCATGTAAGGAATTTAAATATTCTCCCTATAATTGAGTAGCCACTATGGGTTCCACCGACAGTCCAAAAGCATGCTTAATTTGAACTGATGTCCCTTTGTTATCCTTGGATACTTATTTCTGTGAAAATAAGTAAATAAGGCCCTGTGATGAAGATATAACCTGTTCTTTGTCCAATTTACTAAATATTACTAGCTTTCTAAGTTACAATTTAATAAATATAATCTGATCCACAGCTAATAATTGAATTACAGAATTTGTCAGGGTATCTATATATTAATGTTATGGGGCATGAGACATTTGTTGTTTTTGACACCAATAATATATATAGAATTCTGTCTATACGCAGTAGTCCCTTGCTTTATCACGGTTCACCTTTCTCAGCTTGATTTTCAGCAATGGTAATAATGCCTTAAATTTTTAATTCTTTTTTTTTAGGCACTCAAAGATGCTTTTCTATTTTTATAGCATCAATCATTCTCTCCACATTCACACACTGGTGGTGATAAGCTCTGAGCTGCCATGGGACATTCTGACAGGACGTGGTTGCCAGTTCACGTCTACGACTTACTGCTTACCATCAAACATATCCCACCAGTCACACACATCCATCCATACATGTGGGTGAAGTGGCTTGCCCAAGACCACAGCGGCAGAGTGGACCTGGCGGGAATAAAACACTTATCTTCCAGTTTCAGGATGGCCAACTCCACCACTGCTCCACCTTTTGCTAGCAACACTTGCTCTCCCACCTTCAACAACCTAGGATATGGTGCCCTTGAGCAAGGCACCAGTTTCTTAACTGCTCCCTGGGTACCCACTCCTCCGGAAGTGTGTTCTCTGTGTTTGTTCACTGCTGTGTGTGTACACTGGGATGGGTTAAATACAGAGCACAAATTCCGGGTATGGGTCACTCCGAATCTGGGCAACTGGTCACTTCACTTAACTTGTAGATCACAAGGCTGGAGTTGGCCATCTTTGTTTTGTTATTTTTTGAAGTGCATAGCCTTGTGTTGTTCTCTGTAACATTTTCCCCACGCTATACTCTAGAGGTGGAACCAAGTCAGTGCTTTACAAGGCAAGTCCCAAGTCAAGAGGAGCAAGTGTGATTCAAGTCCCAAGTCAAGGGTGAGGTTTTTTCAATACAAGTCCTATGATTTGAGTCAACACCAGTGCCCTACTCATTTCATAGTTTTTAATTAGTTTACCTGGATTTACTAGATTATTAGCGTCCCCTACTTTTGTTTTCTAATTGTTCTGTTCCTCATGGGATGGTTTAGATGCATTAGTTAGCAACACCACGGTCTGAAGTAGCCTTACTTTATTTTATTATGGTTAATGGTTCAGAGGTCATAAAGTATCATTGTGAGTATTTTGTGTTTTGTCTCCTATGTTGAATTATAAATAAAATGTTTTTGCTGTCATGAAGCCTGCTATATTGTATCTGGGAGTCCACTCCTCACAATTTTCTCTGTATTGTATCTCCAGTACAGAATACATTCTTCTTGCCCAGTTAATGTTTGATTGCAAGTGACGATGTCGATGAAACATCAAAGGCACCTGCTCTAGCTCCTCTGACAGTAAAATTCCAAACAAAAGTGTGAATATTTAAATGACTGTCAGAGAAAAGTGTATTAATGTTTAGTGAGGGGAATACTTGTAAAATAAAGCTGACACTTTACATTATCAAGCGATGTTTTGAGAACATAACTGTACACATGGAACCATTGCATATAGAATTCAATTGGGGAAATGTGTAAGGTGTTTTACTAGCCCTCTATCCTCTGCTATAATTACACTAACATAATTTAAAATTTAATAAAGAAAAGACAATGTTTTTTTTCACAAAAAAATACTGCTGCGTTACTTCAGATCTTCACTTGGAACAATCTAGCCCATTATGTAAAGTTGTTATCACACACTTGCACACAAGCCAGAGTGTTTTAATCTGCTCTACTGTACAGTATTAGCAGGGCTTTGATTTTCTTCTTTATTCAGATACACTGAAGGTCATTTCTAGCTCTTTGATTCACACACACTCCACTTTTTTAATTGTCAGAATAAACAGATGTAGCCCTCATTATTTTTAATAAATGTGGAAAAACAAATCGTATGGAAAAACGTATGATGTAGCGCACGTTAAAGAAACATAACTTCTGTAATTAAAAAGCAGAAGAAATGGACATAAATCAATTGAAAGTTTCCTCTAATCACCAAACTTCAGAGGCGCAGACTGATGATATACAAATACAGAAATTTTATTAAATATATGGCTCATTTGTATAATCAATCAAACTTAAGGAACCAAAAATATTTAAACATGCCACTTAGTTTTTGCATTTTAACTTTGTTTTTTTTAAAACATATAACATGTAAAAATTATCTGATTCATGATGAAGAAAAAGGAAGAGAATGTTTATTTTCTAATTTTTATTCCTGATATAGAATCTACCTATCTGCATTTGCAAATATAATGTGCTTATTTGATTTGTTTTTATTAGACATTATTATTAAAACGAAATACAGAAACCTAAATGTTGTCAATTTATGTATTTATTTGCCAATCATTGTCAGATGTGGGAAAAATAGACTTGTTTCTGAGCTCAATTTCTGTCGGTAAATAGTTTTTGATTTTAGAACCTGGGACAATGGCTTTGAGTTTGAGTTTAATATCAATGTCACAAGCTACGCTCCCAATAGCGACTAATGCAAGTCCCGTAACACTAGTTGCTATAGTCACTATTTAGCCACTGTGGTTAGCTACAGCACATGTATCTTTATGTCAAGTGTGATTGCAGATGCGACATGGATTCATTCTTGCAAGCAAGATTCTCTTATCACAACCGTTACCTCTTAACTATGTAAAGCTTGACACACAATGGCTTCCAGAGCAACATAAGATTTCAAGAAACTTTATGATTCTGGAGCGCTGCTAAAGAAAACAACTTGCTTACACTCACTTTACAAAAAAAAGAGTTTTTCACTCTTTGCGTTTTTTGTTTGTTCTGAGACCCTAACCCTTGGAAAAATGCATAGCCCCTTTTAAAATGGCACTCTTTTTTCAGCTTTAGTTGCTAATTTGTACAATGTTTGCACACTTTTCTGAATTTGACCAACCAAAAACAGTTTTTGAGGAATGAAGTGGTTTTTCATTGTAAAAACATTCATGTGTTTTGACCTAATTTAGCATTTGAAGGTTATTTTAGTAGGGGAGTTTATTTTTAATTTCAAAGAGCCCTTAATCAGAGAAACAAAAATGGTAGTATGACAGACAAGCAAATGACTTAATGAAATATATAATATTTTAAGAACTAAGTATTGTCAACATATTTAAAGTGTAAAATAAAATAATATCAAAAAGCATTTATTGGTAACATAAACATATATATCTCTTTCAAAGTCAAAAGGTTGACCTTCACCGCTGTTGTCTGTGTTGTGCACACTTGTTGAGAACAAGTAAACCAAATGATAAAAATATGGAGAAGTCTGAAACTAAAGATGGCCCCAAGAATAATCAGAAGATAGTCCAGAGAGCTTTTCTTAAAATCTGCATTACTTAACAATGTTCTCAATTTCTATCGTCGCCAACATTGTTCATAGATTTGATATTCCCAAAACCATCATTAAAATTAATGTTTATAAGCATCTTTTATTCACAGCAAAATACCTGCTGGTCTGATCCGCTTCCGAGTTGTGTTTTATACAACAACAGATCCCTATTTACTCGTAGAATGACTCGTATACGAGTCGTTATGTCTTTACATAAAGCCCACCTGACTACTCGGAGACATAGGGCCAGGGCCTCAATGAATAGAAAAAAAAGTTAATGACACCCTGAAATTGAAAATAAAATGTCCATTGAGAATAGATCCATGAGCATAGGTAGACCACAATTACATAAATACATACTTATTTAAACAATTGTTGAATTTACAGCAAGCAGGGCTTGACTAAGGAGAATATTTTGCGTAATCTGAACAAATCCTGTTAAGAATAATCTACTGACCACTACTTCAAATTAAAGACCTAAAACCATATTAATATTTAATCCAATTTCACTAAGTCAGTTGCCCCCAAAATTTTTGTTTGTACCTTTGCAGAGCAGGTGCCACTGTTTTAAAAAGTAAGAACTATTGTTTTGGCAACCTAAATAATAAATTCATATAGGAGTCAAAATATTAGTGGGCCGGTGTTTGTTTTATTACAATTCTTTAAAAATATTAAAATAAGAAAAAAAGTGATATTAATGATTGGGCCTGTGCCCCACTAAAGACAGATGTGCAACAACGCCCCTGAAAAATCTATACGTTAGTTTTTTTTTTAATCGTGTTAAGTAGGATGTGTTCATGTTAAATGAAAATTAGACAAAAAACTGAGGTCAAGTGGATGTTTCAATGCGTCACTGATGTGAATAACTTGTAAGGTACCACAGCTCTCCAATTCACAATTCATCCACTGCCCAGAAAGATAAACCCTGAATAAAACCTCAGCCAGATATGATGTAAAATATCTCAGCGCAAACATATATACCCAGGTGTTCCTGCTACATTATTCATGTGACTTTGACTCTCCTGTTGGCCTGGTTTCCAGTGAGGCGGGAGTAGGAGAAATGACTCCAGTGGTTGTGATTGCAGGGGAGCAGACAGAAGGTCTAAGGTTCATCTGTGTTCTGCGCCAAACTATAAAAAAGAACACATTTATTTCCTCCATCTCCTCTTTTCTTTAGTCACCTGGCATTTACTGTCTTTCTCCAGGAGAGCTTTAAAGTGAAAGTACTGGGGTTTGGTTTGAATGCTAAAAGAGAAGCAGAGAGTTTCATGACAATTTAACAATAAGGCTTAGGTAGCTTTGTTCTGTGGTGTCAAGCACAATTCTATATACAATAATCACACTGCAGTTGTTAAAGCAATAGCTTTGTGTTCATAGACATTTTAACTAACTGCAGGGCCTTTTAGGCTGCCATTAATCTATATAAAAATATAAATGTCAAACCATCCGTCAATGAGAATTGCCCCATTACATTTCCCCCCACCATAAGTGTAGTGTTCTGTTTGTTTTGTTTTATCCACTTTTTCAAAATTGCTAAAACACTCACTTTTATAGTACGAAGGGTCTGGTTAATAAGTTGCGGTATGTTTTTATTTTTTTATCTTCTTGAATGAACACAACACTTCAAGGTTTGGCAAAGGGAGTCCCCCACATTCGTTTTGGGGGGAATTAAATAATTTGAAGAAAAAAATTAAATATAAATTAAATGTCAATGTCAAAGTTGTATTTTTGACCCCATTACGCAAAATAAATTAATGTCATACATTTGTTTGTTGTTAGAAGTCATCCAATACAAGAGCACATCTGAGTCTTTGAGACATTTAAATTCACAAAGGATCAGTGCAGCCCAGAAAAAAAGAAGAAAAACAACAACATATCGTTTATACATATACAGAGTTTTGTATAATAAACACTCTTTAATCTAGAGAATGTACTGTCTATCAACAACAACTTAAAGACATCTTATATACTAGTTAGAAATTCGTTTGCTTTTTTTTTTTTTTCAAAATATACCTCAGTAAAAAGAACCACATTAGAAATAAGTTGGGTTCCTTTACATTTTCTTAATCATTGTGAACTATGAATAAACTTAACTTTTTTCTAATAATGAATGAACATGTTTTTTAAACTCTGGTGGTTTAACCCCAATTTATCTTTTTGTTCAAGCTAAAGTTTGTTTTCTATGATAAAAACTTATTTTTTTGTTTGTTTTTTACTTCACAGCTTAGGTAAGGTTTAAAACTGAAATGTTTTGTGTATCAAAATATTTTCTTTATTAAGAGTCGAGTCAGAGTTGATGAAATGATTCTTAGTTGAATGTGCATTTTTTTAAACACTTCATTCCGTACAACCTCAGAGTCTTTCATTCATGGAACCCAAACTTAAAAAAAACAAACAAACAAAAAAACCAACCTCCACTCCCAACACATTGAACTAACTCAATGTGCATCTCATTGCTTTTGAATGTTTTTTTTTTTTGTGTGAAATAATCTAACTGGAATATTATTCCGGAATGCTGAGTGCTCTCACAATGAGCCTCAACCTTCGACTCTTTATTCAATCTCTGGCAGTTTGTTGTTATGTTGTTTGTACTCTACTTATATGTTGTCATTTCTGTCAATTCAATTATCTAAAAGCTGTCAAAGGCCAGAGAGATTTCATTGTGTCTGTTGTGTCACAAACAGGAAGAATTTATTATGAACGAGTCAGTAAATGATTCATTTGGGAATCGACACCAAATGTGGTAAAATTAAATGCATGTTATAAGAAAATGGAAGTTTTTTCAACATTGCATGTGTGTCAATTGTTGTTGGGGACCTCCAAAATAAAATAAGAAACCTTGCAAACTCACAATAGTTACCCTTTAAAAAAACAAGAATATTTTATTTGTACCTTCATTAACAGTGCAAATTAAAAAACAAATTCAGTTCATAACCCTTTTGTATTCTTACTAATGTCGTCGGGTTTAATTGCTCTGACCACAGTTCTGATTTTGACTCTTGAAGGTTAAACCACCAAAGCTAGAAAATTATTAGAAGAAAAATCTATTCCAGCTCTCAAACCTCTACATCGTTCTTCAAACTGGTCTGTGCCTTTCCAGCTTATTGTTTGTGACAGTACATGGTGCCCTCAGATGTATTCTGTAATTCCAGTAAGAGCGTCGCATCATTGAGTCTGTTGATAGTCTTTTGATCATCAGAAAGCAAGTCTCTGAAGAGCATTAATGAGCTAGCGTCTCTACCCTGTTAGCATTTCCCCATTAGCCACAGTGCTTATTATTTTATATTGTGCATTATATTTACACAATAGCCTTCACAAAACACCTGATGCAGTGATGTTTTCTATTTATTAGTCGGATAAAAAGGCTTCCTTTAGGAATTAAGCTGGAATAGATTTTCCCTGCTCTCATTTCCATAATCTAATAGTCTGTTTATGAGGGGAGGAATAGTGCTGCTGTTAGAATTAAACTGATGCTCTCAAAAAAATAAAACAAAAATTTGAGAGAGAGAGAGGGGGTTTAACATTCACATGTTCTGTTGTTAGTCTAATAGATGTTGCAAAATCTACAGACTTAAACACATGCACAGAGGCATGTATTAATAATTCAGAACCAATGTCTCTCAGGGTTTCCCATATGAAATATGATTTCCTTTATTAATGGGGTTTAGAGAAGGACAGAGTGCCATTGCTCTCTTAGAAATGGAATGTAATTGTGCATCTCTCATCCGAACTTAGATCAACACCTGTGAACACTTTGAATGAGCAAGAAATGCACACAAAATGAAATATTCATAACAGCAGTTGAGTGCAATAATTGTATTGACAGTGGGGCAGGGTTCGTGGTCACCTGTGTGTCAGTATTTCTTTTTTTTCCTGCAGAGTTGGTGTGTGTGCTCACGATTGCCTGTGTAGGAGGATTTTCTGTGGTCTGGGATTTGGATTGAACAGATTGTCTCAAGGTAAAGGTCTCAAGGTAAAAAGTTGTTTTTGGAAAAGTAAATTTTTTTTGTGAGAAAAAAAGATTGGTAAACAAAGTTATATTGGTGTTGTTTGCTGGCTAAGCCTATTCTTTGTTTGACGCCAGTGCCATTCCTTGGTTGTTCCTTCTACTTGAGATTTTCTATTAAAGCCAATGCAATGCCATCTTCGTTTGAGTATCTTTCCTACATTACGTGACAGTCTTCATGGCAAAAGGAAAAAGGACATGACTCTAAAAATCCCATTCAATTGTATATTAATTGTAAAAAAGATTGCCATTCCTTCTATGCCCTGTCTTCAGAATCTGCTTAATTGTCATGTGTGTGCACACAAGAAATGTTCTGTGTTACAATGGAGCAGTCAGTGCAAGCAACATAAGAACAGTAGAGTAAGTAAAGTGCAAAACGACTTTTTAAAGTGCAAAACAAAACAATTAACATAAGATTATGAGGTAGAATATTGTAAAGAACTGATTGCACTCACCTAAAGGATTATTTGGAACACCATAATGATTTGGTGTTTGACCCCCATTTCACCTTCAGAACTGCTCAACAAGGTGCTGAAAGCATTCTTTAGAAATGTTGATGGAGATTTGTGGAATGCACATCCAAAGCATGAAGCTCCCGTTCCACCACATCCCAAAGATGCTCTATTGGGTTGAGATCTGGTGACTCTGGGGGGCATTTTAGTACAGTGAAGTCATTTTCATTTTCAAGAAAAGATTTGAGCTTTGTGACATGGTGCATTATCCTGCTGGAAGTAGCTATCAGAGGATGGGTACGTGGTGGTCATAAAGGGATGGACATGGTCAGAGACAATGCTCAGGTAGGCCGTAGCATTGAAACGATGCCCAATTGGGACTAAGGGGCCTAAATTGTGCTAGGAAAACATCCCCCACACCATTACATCACCACCACCAGCCTACACCGTGGTAACAAGGCATGATGGTTCAATGTTCTCATTCTAGCTACGCCAAATTCTGACTCTACCATTTGAATGTCTCAACAGAAATCGAGACTCATCAGACCAAGCAATTTTGGTGAGCTCCTGCAAATTGTAGCCTCTTTTTCCTTTTTGTAGTGGAGATGAGTGATACCCGGTGGGGTCTTCTGCTGTTTTAGCCCATCCGCCTCAAGGTTGTGCATCTTGTGGCATCACAAATGATTTGCTGCATACATCGTTTGCAACGAGTGATTATTTCAGTCAAAGTTGCTCTTCTATCAGCTTGAATCAGTCGGCCCATTCTCCTCTGACCTCTAGCATCAACAAGGCATTTTTGCCCACAGGACTGCCGCATACTGGATGTTTTTCTCTTTTCACACCATACTTTGTAAACCCTAGAAATGGTTTTGTGTGAAAATCCCAGTAACTGAGCAGATTGTGAAATACTCAGAGCGGCCTATCTGACACCAACAACCATGCCATGCTCAAAATTGCTTATATCACCTTTCTTTCCCATTCTTACATTCAGTTCAGGAGATTGTATTGATCAGGACCACACCCCTAAATGCATTGAAACAACTGCCATTTGATTGGTTGATTAGATAATTGAGACGGGGAGCTATGAGTTCAGCAGTCAGTTAGCTTGGAGAAAGAAGCTCTATTTGTAACCTACAGTCCTAGTGTTAGTGGCTTTGAAGTGGCGGCCACAGGGCAAGAACTCAAAAATGTAGTTGCTGGGTGCCATCTTTCACTCTCTGGTGGTTTATAGGTACTAGAGGGTAGGGGAGCACCGATGATCTTCTCAGCCGTACGAACTATACTCTGAAGTCTATAGACGTCATGCTTAATTTTCAATGTAAAATCTTTTGTGTAGTTCTGTAAGTATTTTTTTTCTTTCTATGTTTTTAAAGCACAGCACTTTAGAAAAATAAAATTATGCAAACAGTGAACTATTATGGTAGTGTAGTATAGTGGTAATGTAATCTTCTGAAGTGTTTGTGGTACTGTAGGATTTTCAGTGATAGAAAAGCAAAGCAACTGGCAAAAACTTTTGTCCACACAGGCCCACATAACATGTTGGTTCTCATCTAAAATAATAATGTAAAAAAAAATTTTTTTTTATTTTTTTTAGCCATTACACACTACAAATCATTAACTAAGAATTTGCATATAGTTGATTGACATTTTAAAAAGCACCATTTCTATATCAATACACATTTGTTAGTGGTTTATAAATATATAATACACTTTAAAGACCTTATACTTGGTTTATAAAAATCTACAAAATGTGCTTAATAACATTCATTCATACTTTACTGAAGATCAATCATTAGTTAAAACTTATTAGTTAAAACAATTATCATTAAACTATTATAAGTTAGGAGTAACTTTACACATACATAAAGCAAACACAAAGATAACAACGAAATACAAGGAGGATGTATAAAACAGACAGAAAGGGCAAATCCTTTTAAAGTTAGGACAATTTATAGCTTTCAACACATTATCACATGAGATTTAAAGGCTTAGTTGTATTATAAACAGAAAAATGAAAACACAGCACAGAGAAAAACCAGACCATTGAAACATTTAGTCTCATTTGTTAATGCTATACAAGGCATAAATAATCCTCACTTTAGATGAGCTCACAAAAACAGTTAACGGCAGCTAGAAAATAACAATAAGATATATTATTGTAAATTGTTTAATTAACACATTCTAGATGATCTCATCAATCACTGAAACTAATAACTAACTGGTTTTTAAACTGTAATAATTAGAATGTGTAAATAATTAAAAGATCCTCAAGAAAGCATGCAATTAATGTTAATATTATAAGCATATTACAAAGATACTTATAAACCAAGAAAAAAAGTGCTTAAAGTTATATTTATAAGGTGCTGACAAATCTATATTAACATAGAAACAATGCTTTATACCTTATTTATTAAATATGTGCCCAGTACTTTATTGAGGAACTAGTGTGCATGGCTTAGACAAAAGACATAAATCTAAAGATGCCAGTTGTCAGGAATATGACTGTAAAAAACATCTGTATAAGTCTTTGTCACTTCTACATTTTATATTTAGATCTAGTTCTATGCAAGCTGAACAAAAAATAACATTAATTCTAAAAAATTCTGTTTTCAAATGGTTCTATCGACTTCTGTGTATAAATGATTTATTGGCACAGAGCCTCTTTAAAAAGGGTAAACAACAAAAAACAGTGACCCCTGATAACAAAAGCTCCATAAACCCAACCACTTCCTCCAATGCCACAATATTTGCATAAACATCTACAATCAATTAAAAATGTCAAAAAGACCAAACATCCAACTGACAAGTAATCATCAACCAAAATCACATTTTGTTTTCTTTTTTGATCGTTACAATAAATTTAAGCGGACAGAAAAATAACACATGCATTATTTGAGGCATTATAGAAGAATCTTACATCAGCTGTTAAAGCTTTTAAAATCTAAAACCCCTTAAAAATGACATAGTGCGCAGTGAAATGATATTTATTGGAATTCACAATAAGGTCTAAAAAATGAAAGATGCCAGAGCTTGTAGAGATGTTCCTGGCAAGTCAATGAGACATGAAGGAAAGAAAGTGTCCACTTGAAAAACCATTAGTGTCAACCATGTGGCACCTTTAATATACACAACAGCCCTCAGAATCCAGGTTTAAAGGGAACAAAGCATATGCAAATGCCTTAAACCATTCCATGTATCTTTTATTTTGAAATGCTAATAACATAGACTGTTTATTTTTATTGGTTATTTTATCCCAGCTCTAATTCCCTTGGAAATTTACATTAAGAGGTGTCCTAAACAAAATGAGTCCATAAAATTTTTTTGTGGAAGTCCCCTTAAAAAAATAACTATACATTTAGCTACTCAGAAGCCTTTGATGCGTCCTTGAGCAAAATGAAAAGTAAAGAAGACAGATAATTTTGAGTTTCTGCTTTGCATTTGTGGAACGAAAGTAGTAAATATAAAAATAAGGAATTTTTCTTACACACAACTTGATACCTGCATGCATTTGATGGTATTGCTCTTCTGATAGATGTATGAACTACATATTAATTTTTTAAATCTTTTGTGGTTATGTATTTGTAATTGTAGTGTCTTTCTTTCTTTACTTTGTGTAAACCGAGGATTTAGTTGGCGTGTAACATATGTTTTCTAGACTGTTGCTGTTCTGTGCTGTTTTTGTGACATGGTATACTAAATCAAGGTATTTAATCACACCCATATTAAATGATCTTGAAACGTAGAAAATACATGCATCTTTCATTTTAGCATGTTTGCAAATAACCTTTCTCTATCAAGTACATAAATCCTTAGTTCACATGATCTGTCTGTTAGAAATAAGAAAGGGGCAAACACTTTTTTCAAAGATATAGTTTCAAGACATAGTTAATGACCAATATAGGACTTGTATCTGCCATTAAAGAGGATTTCAGATATTTGAAGCAACTTCAAAAACACAAATCTTCAAATGACTTTGACCAGCTCCAATTAAAGTAAAGTAGATGTCTTGGCTCAGGCTTAGAGAAAGAAAAATAAAAAACGACAATAGCTACAGATATCGACAAAGATTCTGTTCATCACTTATTGATCCATGTCTACACTGCTTCAGTTTAAAAGCTTGACAGAAAGACAGATGTTACAAGAACAGGCTTTCTGCTGGATTGCTGTCTTAAAATCGAGCTTATGTCTCCTTGAACAATCTGAAAGATTCAGTGTCCGTAGCCTTGCTTAGTTCTGAAGATGAAATGCTATTTGCATGTTCTCCAGGGAGATTTCCCTCCATCAGAGCCTGAGACTGCAGTTAACTGCTCACATCACCTTGCTGCTAATGTCCTGTAGGAGTCGTTAGTCTTGTTTAAAATAACACAGCGTTTAATAATTCATATTTTACCCTCGTTTAACAAGCAGGGAGGGGTGTGAATGGGGACAGATCTTGCATTATAAAGAATATTAGCTTCCGTAAGACACAAAAACGCCTCAACTCATATATTATGTCATAATGAAGGACCAACAGCTGGGAGCTTTCATGAGCAGCCCGATATTGGATGAGTGTATTAGTGCAAGCATGCCATTGAGGTGTTTGTGACACTCATCAGTTTGAGTTACTCACAGATTCCCAAAAGAATAACCTACCCAGATTGCTTCTTTATCTGTTTTTTTTCCTCCTCACAACCACCTAAGCAGATGCTGACACACTCTATCCATCTAGGAGTCATGGACGATGCCCTGTGGAGGACTGACTGGGAAATTGCCCCTCACACACGGCATTGCTCATGGTCGCTGTAGGCACAGTTTGAAGTCAATATCCATCATTTGAATTGCAAATTGCTACACACTGATATTAGCTCTCAGTTTGCAGGGGATGAATGCTGGGACAAGGTCATGGTTATGGGATCAAAAACCCTGACTCGGTCCTGTCACACACTGACATTGGTTCCACTGTGATTAAAACTCCAATGGATGAGTTCACTCCACAGATTAACTCCACAGCTAAAATGCAATGTATATGCAATGTAATTCATTCAAATAAATGTTCAATTTCAATCAAGATATTTTTGTAGGTGGCTTAAATAAATAAACGGTAAGTTACATACATTGACGTTTTAGGGCTCATTGGCTTACTATAGGTAATAACTGTGCTTATACAGAATGTGTTTTCATTTTCAAACTGGAAAAACTGATAATATAACAGTACTGTTATAATAGAGAGGGCCTGTATTAGCTATTCATATGATTGACAAGTAAGAGGGGCTTGGGCGGGGATAAGGAAAAGGGCAGTGAAAAAGAGCCATTTTCAGCTCATGAAAAAGGAATAAAGGATTGCTTAATTATGCATGAACAAATCAGAATACTACTTGAGGCATACTGATGTGGGACACTGCAAGGATGACAGGAATGTAAGAAAGTTCATGTTATCATCATATGTTAATGTTTTCAAGTTTCCCCCTGACTCCTACAAAACATTTTGGTGTTGCCATTGAGCACCTACAGAGTCTCTGGGTAGATTAGAAAGCACTGTTGATCAGGTTAGGACCAAGCTGGGACATTGCCCAGTTTGTGGATTGGATTCTAAAAAAAATTGGGGACCCCTAGGCAGTTACCCACCTTTGCCTAATTGTCTGGTGACACTCGCAAATAAAACATGCAAAGTGAATGAGAAACTAGGCAGTTAAATTTAACTGAATCAAATAGCTCCTAAAAAGATCAAACTACCAAATTGATTTAAACATGAAAAAATTCGTAAGAGCAAGGTAAGTAACCCTAAAAGCCATTAGACACATAAAACAAGTAAACACATAAAACAAAAGAAGATTTAAAAATCTGACCATGGAAACCCTGACCGATTAAATAAAAATTTTACAATGAAATCAGATCTTCGAAAGCTCAACAAATCGACTGTAAATACTCACGTGAATCTGTGGAAAATATACTTGTTTATTGCTGCTTTCTAATCTCAAACTACTAGACAATATATCTGAAACATCAGGATTACCAAATGCCCTTGTCGAGTCATTCTTAATTATGTAGCCACACAAAAAAAACCTTAAGAACAAATTGAAGATGTTCACAATCTACCTTAATAGGTTCTTTTTAAGATCTAATTAATTAAAAGTAACTAGACACGCAAAGCTAGAAGGAGCTATCAAAAGATGAATGAATAAATAAGTAATTCAAGGTCTAAAAGAAAAAATGAATGTGCAACTGAAAAAATGTTTTATAATTGTGTCAAACAAGATTTAATCAACATTCACTGAACAAAATGTTCCTAATACTTCTGTATAAAAGGTAAGCATACATATCACATCACATGACACGATCATATCTCATTTCTTAAATATACCTTTTAGAGCTTTATAAAAGCAAGTTTGCTGGTGTGTACTCATCAGACTCTATTTGCAAAAGATTAAGCACAGCTCTTTCAACTCTTCAACCACCCACTGGTTTCTGACTAAAGCTCATCGTATGGAATAAATCTATTTCTTGATCCCCTGCCACTTACGGACATGTGAAAAAAAGAAGAAAAAAGCCTTTCTTGCACCCTTAATTAGCGTGAGTAGAAGGCGTTTGTTTGGATCACTTTTCATTATGTCACTCATCCGAAGACATTCGAACTGATCTAATGCCAGTGTAAAGCAATGGAAATCTAATTACAAGTGCACGCATGTGGAGCGCATCCCGTGTGCCAGTCTGCATCTGTAAAAATAGCCTATTTTGAGTTGGATGTCATCCAGCTCATTGTCAAATAAAATCTCACGATAATGAAGACTAAAACAATAATTAAATCGGGTACAATGTAACAAGCGAGGTAAGAAGCCCTAAATTGTTTCACAACTTGTATTCTTTCTGTAGAGACAATGGAAAAAGTGCAATTTAAATGAGAAAAAATAAATTGTGGTGCAGCAGCTATTTAGATTTAGAATTAAATACAACTGAAATGCCACCTGAAAAGATGAACAAATTTAAATAGAGTGAAAGGTCTAACTGATGAGAAATCCACCTGAAAATCACCACTATTGTAACTGAATTCGCCATCACTCAAACGAATGAAGGAGGTGAGTAATTGCAAACCCACATATTTTGAAAGGTTGAGCACTAAGGATTCATGTACTTGATAGAGAAAGGTTATTTGCACATAGGTTAAAATTAAAGAGGCATGTCTTTTCTACTTTTTAAGATCCTTTAATATGGGAGTGATTAAATACTTTGATTTAGTATACCATGTCACAAAAATATCACAATATGAATCGAAGTAAATATATGAAGTAACGTATAGAAACATATAGAAAGCCAACTAAAAAGAAAGAAAGAGCTGCAGCACACCAGCCTGATTGTTTGGCTCAGAAACCAGTGATGTTACATCTTAAAATGCTACTTTCAGTAATATGATGTAACTAAATTATAGACAGAACTCATTACCTGCATGTACACTACCTTAGATCGGAAAGTGAAATAACACACGCAGACCCTCTATTGGCAGATGCAAAGTAATTCCATTTTCATGCTCTCACACCAAATTTTCATGGAGCATATTGCAAATAAAAAACCTGAGCTTGCGGTCTCAGACAGTGGTGTTTTATGACAATTTTACAAGTAAAATGTTCCCTCCCCACAGCACTAAAAGGAAAAAAATGTTTTATGAGCTTCGGGCCCTAGGTTATACTCTACCTATGGAAAATGTCATGTTCATTTTTCATTAAGTACACAAGGAGCAAATGTCAGAGCGTTTAGGGGTCATGACCAGAACATTTCATGTAAGCCTTCACAGACCCACAATCTCTTTAAAGAAATGTGTCTTGCTGGTGTTCTCAGAAACTTCTCATGATTCAGGTCACAGAAACAAAGCCTTTCTGCAGAGTGAAATGTAAGCCAGCAGTTACAGTCCATAAGGAGAAAGCAGGAAGTGAAAAGTTTATGTTCTTTTGGAAAACTGCCTGCTGGCTATGTTAGCTGCCCGAGTGATAATGGCCTGAGGAGAACTGCAATGATAGTTAGAAAGCAGACCTTGTTTTGGACAAAAGGGGAGAAGAGGTTAAAGATCAATTACAACTGACAGTGAGCTGCAGAGTTAAGGTGATAATATAAACCAGGATGACATATTGTGTGCATTGAAGAGAAAGTGCTACAGAAGGAATCAATTTTAAAACGCTGCTGTAACTTAAAAAAAAAACAAAAAAACACTTCAGCGTTGACTCTGAACTAAGGAGCAGCTTGGCTTTGTAGTCCTGCGCATTATCGACAATACCATGGGATAGTGGCTGTTAACACTTGATTTTAACTTTAATTCAATCAATCAATCAATCAAAATGTACTTCTATGCCACTTTTTTGCAGTTACTTAAAAGCAACTTCACAGAGCAATGAACCAAGGCAATGAACTTCACAAATCCAAAGAACCAAGCATTTTGTTTATATATCACTTACATCATGTCACGAGGACGCACTTGCATGAATTAGCTTTGGTAGCGCAAGTAGAATGGGCATGTGTAAACGCATACCAGGCGAGCTGTCTGTAGGAGGTCTTTAGGTTTGGGAAAAATTGGAGCTTGAAGACTTCCCTTAAAGTGAGACGAAGGGGTCGTGGAGGGTTTATAGCGCAACTCCAAGCATAATAGCATAACTCCTGCACTAATTGACTGTGCGTGCTACTCCCAAAAATTAGTTTGTAAACATCAAATTTTTTGGATATGCGAAGCACCAATTTTGCAAGTGCTTGTTTAAAAAGATATGTTTTTAAATTTTGCTTTTGAACTCAATACAGGAGTTTGGTCCAAAGCTTTTGAATGTTTTTCCTTCTCTGTTGGATTTATTAATATTCACGACTACCAACAGCCCTGCTTCTTGTGATCGAAGTGAGTTAGCTGTAATATATCGGGAAAAAGACTGCTCGAGAGCTAGACCGGAGCTTACCCATTTAGGGCCTTAAAGACAGAAGCAGTATCTTGTAGTAAAAGCGGTATTTTACAGGAAGCCAATGACGAGAGAGTAGAACGACATCATATTTTTTGTTTGACATCATATTTGTAATTTATATGACGGAGGTTGAGCAGCCGGCTAACAAGAACACAACATTTGTCCATTCTGTAGATCATAAAAAGCATGAAAAATTTTTCTATATCTACAATAGACTGCATGTTCCGTGCTTTAGCAACGTTCCTAAATTGAAAAATATTTTTTTTTAAGAAAATGGGAAATACGGTCCTTAAAAGTCAGTTTGCAATCTTGATCTATTGGGAGTAGTTCCTATAGAAATTTTGTTAGTACACAATCTGGGAAAATTGTTTTATTTTAGAATATCTGATTAGTTTATGGGGCTTCTCTAGGTGATTTTTGAAAACTTTTTGTAATTAATTGGTTTTGGCTAATTTTAATTATTTTATTTGCATTCACAGTTTCTTGTTTGTCTTTTAAATGTATTTTATTGTCATAATACCATGGAGTTGTTTCTTTATTTATATCAATTTTGTTTTAAGATGAAACAATGCTACTATATCTTAGATGTAGGGAGAATGGTCATCATACTAGAAGTAAGTTAATCATTGTTTGCTATTGTACTGCTTTTTGTGAACACATCTTTAGTTTGGTTTATATTGCTACCAAGTTAATGGCTATTGCTAATATTTACAGTGTGCATTATACAGGATATAATAAAAAGGCTGTGAGATGGTTCATTTTCTGGTGATATACAAATATCACAGATTCTATCCTGTGCAATAGAACAAAGTCAATAACGTGACTTTTTTTCACACTTCAAGCACTTAGTACAGAGCTAAAGCACTTTTCAAACCGGGAAAACTCAAAATGTAAAATTCCTAGTGTATTAAAGGATTACAATCATTCATAAGATTGCTGGGAAGTTAAAGTTTGTTACTTTAATGTCTTGGAAGAAAAGAAACCACAGCCACAAAACTTCAGCTAGACACTGTAAATAGATTACCACACACATGAAAAATATTCACTTCCATATGAGACAGGTCTAGAATTTGTTAAATATGGTTTAACACCTTTAATTTAGATAGGTCATTTTCTTAATACCACAGATTTAGCAAAGAAACACACCAACAGATCCTTAAAGAGGAGAAAAATACATTTGTGGAAGTGTTCAAGACGTTTCTTATTTTTTTTAGCAAAATGAATGGCTCAATTCTGTAAATATATTGGAATTTAACGATCCCCCGAGAAAAAGGTATATACTGTTCTAAGTGAAGCAACTGCAGCTACATTTTTCTTCCAGTAATATCTTTCACACAGTATGCACATTTACTCTGTCCAGCTAGTAAAGCATAATATAGAAACCAGCCAAGGCTACACCAGCACCTCGGGTCTTCATTAGTTTCCAACAAAAAAAAAGGGTCAATTGATCCTTATTATGTTTCTTGTTACTGAAGTATTCAGGAAACTGCTGCAAAATGGTGGAAAAGTAAAAACTGCTGTATTTAAATGCATTGGTTCAAATAATAGTTACATTTACTACTAACTAAATTCCTAATCTGACACTGGTTCAAGTCTGGTTGAAAAAATTCTGTCAGGAAAGTTGTCAAATGTTTCTACATTTTAATAAAATATATTATAATATAAACATTCATTTTACAATGCATATTTATTTTCATGACACAATGTTTTATTTTTACTTTTGGAGTTGGAATGAACCATTTTAATTGGATGATTTTTTTTATCAATTGATCAGATTGTTATTAAATTAATCAATTATTTACAATTAAAGTAACAATTAAACGTACGTTTAATATCTGGCTGTTTGCAGTAAATGTTATAAAAAAAACGGCACATAAATAAATTTTGCATGAAACTGATTCTTTTTTAATTCATTCAAAGGTTTTGAATCACTTGAGGATGAGTAAATATCAAAAATATGTTCACATTTATATTTTTAGTGACCTGTCTCTTTTGGAATTCTCTCAGTCCCTTCTGCCGCTTCACAGCAGTGTTTCATGCAGTGTGAGTGTCATGCTTATCAGAGCTTGAGTTCTTGATGGATTCATCATCAACAAGCTGTGGTCCCTGGTGGATGCAGCACCGCAGATACTCAAGGTCACTGCATGGCTTATCCACGAAGAAAAAACAGGCAGAAAAACAGGATGAATGAAGAGTTAGAGAAGATAGGCTCATTTGAAATGACAAATATGTGTGTATGAGCTTTAAAAGTCATGGCTATGTTAAGCACGTAATTAACCAACTGTAATTGGCTGCCATTTTAAAACTGTCCATTGATCCTCTTTAATGCAGGGATTTATCGCCTCTGAAGAGATTCTTGACTAGGATTCCTGATCACCCTTCTTCCTAAATAGAGCCTTGATGGATTTCCACACAAAAATTGTACTCCGTTAGCAAAACAAAGTGCTGATTCAGGAAGGCCTTTCAAACTTTTTGCAGAGTTTTGATTTCCCTTTATTTTCGGAAATTACATTTGGGATTTAAGCACATTTATTTATGAATTCTGGTCTGTGTTATCTTTTTGAGCAGAGAAAGGAAAAACCCGTCTGTTTATTATTAGGCTTACATTACCCCTGAGAAATCAACAGATGTATGCTGTTCCATCTGAAATATGCAGAATTGTACAATAATAATTGATATCACCATGCTTTCACGTCAAGGAACCAACATTTCCCAGAAAGTCTTCCTTTCTGCATTTTCAGGTTATATGACTGTATATAGCTGCTAACATATAAATAATAATTAAATTATAATAAATAATATTTTCTTTTCTTACATAGACATTGTAATTAGTTTTAGAGCATTGGTGCCCAGAGTTAAAAAAGTGAATAACAAAAGAATTACACATACTGCTGTAAAAGTTGAGTATATTTTTGTGTTTTTCAGCTTTAAGATATACTTTTACTTGAGTAGATCTTAAAGTAAAGTCAGTAAATTAAGTCAACTTTTTACAGAGTTTAAAAAAAAAAGCTGTGACAGTTTTTCATAATAGACAGTTATTGTTAATCCAAAGAAAAAGTATTGTCTGTTTTTAACATTTCATTGCAGCTCAGACCAAGTCACAGAAAAAATTCTTTCTTTCTTTGTGTTTAAGAGACCAGGGGCCCATACCATTAACAAACTCAGTATTACCGGATAGGTTTTGACTTGACAAATCCTAACCATTTGAATCAGTCTTAATCGGTACCATGAAGAGCTCATCAACTTTCTTTATCGAGTCAGGCTTAGATCCTGAAGCTATGATTAGTTCACGGGTGCACGCACATACAAGACTGACGTTGGCACTGAATAACCAATCACGATGAACATGATACAGCCAAATCGTGTTTTTCCACTGCGGAGGAGGAGCATGAATATAAAGATAGAAAATACAATGCATATTTTATACTTTACATATATTTTTGTGTCGTAGTAATACTGTGGCTGCTGCCAAAGCCAGATGAGATTGTTGGCAGATAATTGCTGATTTTGAGAAAACAATGTAAAATAAGCACATTCTGTTTAATGTATTATTGAATGTCATGCGCGATGTGCGTTTGATAATATCAGCATATTTTTTGTTAAGTTAATTCCAATACATTTTAATGTTTTATGTCACGTTAACATGTTTTATTTTTGTAAATGAAATGCTTATTTTTCTACAAACGTATGTTTACATTTAAAAGGTCTATATACTTTTATTTTCTTTTTTTGGAAGGAGTAACCTCTATGCAAAATGATCATGTAATGGATAAAAATAAGGTCTGGAGCAGTGCAGTACAGTAAGGCTGGGACTTCTACGCGTTACATTTTGTATGCGCAAAGAAGCTCGCAAATATAAGCTGCTGTTCTGCAGAGAACCTTTATCTTTTGTGCAAATACGTGTCAGGAAATGCTTAGGGATTTTATCTGTCTTTAAATACTCATCTCGATTTAAGTGCTCGTTTAACAATTTGCATACAGATATGCACAGGATTGGGAAGTAAATGTGAACCTGTTGTTACTGACGCTAGTGTTACGTCACTTAAAAGTTCCTTTTATAACCACTGATTGGACGAATGCAAGTTTGCGATCTCTAATCCTGAACTATAGCAGGTTAGCCGTGTGGCATAAGTAACCACGGTGACAAAGTTTGATTAAATCCTAGATCGTTCATAGTACCCAAAATCCAGGATTGGTGCAATCTAATCCTAAACTTAGCTGGCTAACCAGTTAATCCGGCTTCATGGTACAGGCCCCAGCTCAATTTCAAGAACGGGAAATGCATTCTATTTTGAGTCAAAACGATTGATAGTTTTAGACACCAACTTGTGCATAGGTACAAAGTAGTTGTACTCTTTAAAACAATACAATGAAAATGTATTCATGATGGTAGTTTGTCCAAATGGATAAAACAGACTGAAATTCCAAATCAGTTCTAATCTATTAAACTAGTTGTAAATGCAATGCTTTGACTAATACACTTAATTGAAAACATTTACACTGAACATTTTTTAGAAAGACTGTGCATATGATCTTAAAGAGCTCTCCAAATCACGTTAACATACCAGGAGCTCAGAGCTTTTCAATTAATTGATAAATGAAGTTTTTAACTGTGGGAAGAACTGAAGTGAGGATACAGCATGCTATCTATCTGATAGAATGAAACAAGTTAAAATGCTGACATGATCATTAAACTGTAGATCAGAAACTCGAGAGCACAGACTTGAGCTCCCCTATCAGCAGATGAATAGTTCACACCACCGTGTCTTTGATTCAATGTGCTGCTTCTGCAATTTTTAGACTTTTAAAAGCTTTTGATGGTGATGGTCTGCCAATGCCATTGATTTGACCTTTGGGTCCTGCTGCACTCTAGCTTCACAGGGTCACTTAAAGATCTCTTGGATTTTTTCCTCCATTGCCCTTCATTGACTTCATGAAATACCATCAGCTTTATTCAATCTAAATGGTGAAAAGAACATTGCCTTGAAGAGCTTATTTGATTTAATTATATTTCACCCCAGAAGTTAAATCATTAAATCCAGTTTTATAAAATGATTAAATCATTTAAGATTTGCAACAAAAATAAAGTTTTAATCATAATATTACCGGCCTTCAATAGGCATGAACCCACTGATGCATGAATAGACTGTGTGTGCAGTGAAAGGTATAAGTTATTTACAATTTAAATTAGAATATCATGAAGAACTTCAAATCAAAAGTTCTAAACACACAAGTACATTGGGTAGTAGTGTTTACCTTCACAAAGAGCAGAGTAATTCAATGCCTACAAGACATGTAAATGCCCAAGAAGGCTTGCTTAACTTCAAAACCCAGTAAGTGGGAAGTTTTGAGACATATCTTAGAAGTCTGCTTATCTTTGATCTTTATGACAACTATGGTATCCCATTCCTCTTTGTCAAACTAAACTAAACTGTTAGTGTCAGTAATAACTTTTTTCTTTGTGTAAAAACTTCTTGTACAGTAGTCATGCTTATCCCATGATACATGATATGACATGTTTGAGTTGGAGAGTAGTTAAGTGGGATGAGATGTAAACACTCTCATGTATGCTTAGTGAAATCTTCAAGATAAAGTTAATTAGTGTTTTTGCTTCCAGTGTATTTTTGCATAACTAAGGTATTGTATGAAATATCATTTTAAGATTAGTATTGTAAGAAACTGAATTATGCCTTTGTGTGATCTGATTGAGAAGACCGAACTAAGCACAGGATCTTTTCACATGCATTTTGGGCGAAACGAGCAGATTGGAATGACAAAGCATAGAGCCAAAAATTGTTTCTGGGTGTCAGAGTAATATCCACCCCATTGTGTTTACTAAATCTGCATATGAGCATATTTTAATTTCAAAAGCCCATGGGACTAGCCCTAAATTTACACTTAAATCTCACCAGCTTTGTCTCTCAATGAGTCTCACCTTTTCTCTGAGAGAGCCAATCATGTATGCCTTAAAAATCTAAAACTCCCAACAGCTTTGACTGATCCTCTCTGATTCGTATTCCTAGTTAGGTCACTCCTCTCTGGGAGGAGACTGATCTGAAGAAGCTTTCAAAGGCAGATTCAGATTTCAAATCCGACCCTTTTCGTCTCTGAAATTGACCCATGAAGGAAGAGCTCTAGAGCTCCCTTATCATGTAGTAAACTTGGAGTTAAAATGTAATACCTTTTTTAGACTGATAAATTCCAAATTAAGTGTAGACAATAACTTATTCTTGGTTCAAATTTCATAAGTTGTAAAATCTAATGCATCGTTTATACACATTAATGATAATAAATGTTTGAACCTTTTTCAGTCATTCTTCTTTTACTGAAACACTTTTAAGGGTTAATAACAATATTAACGTCATTGTGTTGGTTAAAACTTAATATTATCATGAATAAGTAACATTCTAATTTCTTTGGCTGTGACCAAGAATAATGGTAAAGATAAAACCTTTAAAATTCAATTATGTAGTCATGTATACGAATTTATGTTAATTATTAAAAACACTTTAGCACTCTTTTCAAGACAGAACACATGATCTTTCAGTCCTGGCTGGTATCTGTTTTTGGGCCAAACACCGTGATCCTGCAGTATGAACCAGTGTTGTTTTTGGCAGCCATTTAAGTTTTAGTCTTAGCCTTTTTGACAAAAATAACTTTAGTTTTAGCCACATTTTAGTCTTTAGTCTTTTAGTAGTTTTAGTCAAGCTTTAGTTGACGAAAATCAAAAACATTTTAGTCTAGTTTTAGTCACTTAAAAATAAAGGTTTAACTTTAATTTTAGTCAATGTAGATGAATATATTTGATTAAAAGCATTTTGAATTACAGATTATAGCCACGAATCATGCATAACAAAAATTTGCACTCGTCTCCTCAAGTTTTTGTCAAAAAATAGACATATTTAGCTTGTCATCGTCTCGTTATCGTCACAAGAAAAATGTTCGTCAACGAAATCATTTCATTGTCATCATCATTGACAAAAACCACACTGGTAAGAACTTAACTTTATGTCAGGAATACTATAAATAGAGGGAGTAACCAGCACTAATTAATTAGCTTAAGAGACAGGACAAACAAGAGGTGCTAAATTCTCTGTAGTGTGAGTGTGAATGAATGTGTATGGATGTTTCCCAGTGATGGGTTGCAGTTGGAAGGCCATTTCCTTTTTGAAAGTAATGCTGGATAAGTTGGCTGTTCACTCTATTGCGGCGATCTCAAATAAAAGGATAAGCAATGGATGGATGGTTGGACTTTGCTTCAAATATATTTTAAATTTTCTATATTTCAGTTTATTCCTCTTTAATCCTATTGACTAGTGCTGTTGATGAATATACACAATGAAATAACTAATTATAAGAACTAATAATATTTACTAATAAATAGCATAATTGTCCAAAAATTTATCACAAATAATTGTGATTAATCACAACTTATTTAGAATTTTCAACTTTGTGCAGTTGATTAGACCCCCAAAAACTATTCCTTTACATGACGTAAATCTGCATACTGTTATAACCAGCATGCTGAGACTAGGCACTGCACCCGGAAGGTAATGGTTACTTTAATAAGTTAAATGGGAGGTTTAACTTCTTCAGCTGGTGCAGGAAGTACAGCCTTTGATGGACCTTTTTCCACAGTGTTGATGTGTGTGCTCCAATTCAGGTCCAGAGAGATAATGGTGCCTAGGAACCTGAATTAGTCCACTGGTGCCACAGTACTGTTCATGATGGTAAGGGAAGGGTGAGCAGGGGGGCTTCTTCTAAAGTCTAATATCATGTCCACTGTTTTGAGGGTGTTGAGCACCAATATTTCAAACTGCAGCTGAGAGCCAGTTGCTCCACTTCCTGTATGTACACAGACTCCTCAACGTCCTGGAGGATACCAATGATGAAATACATAATACTGCCATTTTAATAACACTAAATAGTGTCATACCTGCCAATTTAATATTGTATATATTTTCATCTTCTTAGATAATATTTAATGCATTTGTATTGAAACAAAATACAAAAAAAAGCTGAGATATTCTATTCTAAATTTGTTTGCTAACATCATCATACTCTGATGAGATTGCAACAGAAACTGGACAGTGTTAGGCTTAGCCAATCCAGTAATCAAAAGCCCTTCTAAGAAAAGTTGCTGTTTTGTTCCCCACCTCTTTTTTTTCTCCTGAAAACTCGTATTAGCCTTTCACCTGTAGCTCCCAGTACTGTTTGAATAGCTTCATTCTTCTTCTGTCCACAGTCAGCCTTTACTTACATTCTCAGTGTCTCTCTATTTCTCTGTTTCAATCTATCTGTGGCCCACTGAATGTCTTTCAATCACAGGGAGAAATGGGCTAGAGAGAGAGAAGGTGAGAGAGGCTGGTGAAGGCTCTAAGGAATGTCGATCCATCATCAGTAGGACGGCTCTCCACTGAGCTCAGTCACGCAGTAATTTCTCCTTTTCTATTGAAACGCTCAGCACCCTCAACCCCCCTTCCTATTGACAACCCAAATGGCTTTGCCAACCTGATTGACAACTTTGTCTACCTGACAGAAGGCATAAAGGAGAGGCTCAGAGATTAGAGTCATAGAGCTGTGAAGATTTCGCTCCTCTATAATGTTTCTTTGTTGTAGGGATGCCATTGTGCAGCGCTCTGGGTTTGGAGGTTTTGTGGAGAATTTTGTGTTGTCTGGGTGTATTTCTTTTGTGCTGTGCAGGCTTCTCTGAAACCACCTCTTTGTCTGTTTTCACTGTACTTCAGATGTATTTAAGGTTGTTGCTTCTACCTTTTTGACCATCATAGAAGTTTCAACATATGGGAGAGAAAATTAATTTCCCATTCTTGGAGGACTGAATTGGAATGAAATTCAGTTCCTTTCAAATGCACAAATATATGTGTCTCGTGAAGAATTAACCATGTTCTACAGTATGTTTGATTAAATACAGCGTTTTATTCTACAACAAAAAAAAAGAATCAACCTTGCTTATGTAACCTCCCTTCACAACTTTTTGTGTGTGGTTACTATTTAAAAATTTTTATAAAGAAAATAGCAATATAACAAAAGCTGGGCTGTTACTTCATGTAAAGTAGTTTAACATGTAACCACAGTGGAAATTGTCCTTTTTTCTTAAAGATTTATTCCAGTGGGAACAGAATAGGAAAATAAACGTAATGGTTACTTTTGTAACCCCTGTTCCCCGAATAGGAAACGGAAACTTATGAACACGTTGATGGTCACGTGATAATGTCGTCTCGCACAAAGCGGACGCATGTGTGAAGCTCTTCCTGTTCTGAAGCTGGAGCCATACTCACCCCCTAGGCAACCAGACTTAGTCACGACCTTACGATTGTGGCTGGGGGGCATAAGTCTCCGCTTCCTATTCAGGGAACATGGGTTACGAAAGTAATTATTACGTTTCCCATCAGTCGGTCACTACGACTTAAGTTGGTGACGACTATGGGAGCACCCTGCAAAACGCTACAACATAGGTTCTTCCGCATCGGCCAACAGCTAGCCTAGCCAGGCACATCAGTAATCTGGCACCCTCCTCCATCCTGGACGTAAGTATAGACTTACTCTTTAATGGGCAATTGGGCGATAAATTCTCTCATACCGACTCAGACGTGAGTCAGACATCAATCCCAGAGCTGAAGGGAAATGCACGTAGGCCGTACTCGCCACCTTGAAGGCTGAACTTAGAATTTCCAGCAGCTTATTACATGTATGGTTTTATCGAGGGACCTACGGAAAAATGCACCTTGAACCATAAGGGAAAAGTCTTTTTAGAGGGATGATAACATAGATAGAACTAGCTAGAGCTTTCGAGAGTTAGCTTCCGGAATTACTTGGTCCCCCTGTGCCCAGGGTCATAAAACATTCAGCCAGTAGTTCCTCATAGAGGGCACAAACTCTATCGAACAAAGGAATACTCTGCTTACTGTAGTATTACTGTTGGGGCAAGAGGAGCAAAAAGCTGGAGGGTTAATTAGCGAACGTATAACCAAAGAATGGTGCAGGTAAAGTTGGACACCCCTATGTACTGTTCAGACCGTGCTGCCACCACCTAGCATGGCTGAAAAGATGTATTCAAGGCTCAGGTTATAGTACCTGGCGAAGGTGTTGGGTGTCGACCAACCCATAGCCTTACAGATCTCTGCCAGCGGAGTACCTCTTGCCAGCGTCCAGGAGGCCGCAACACCCCTGATAGAGTGGGCTCTCAACTGCAGGGGGCAAGGGACATCGGACACTGTGTATGCGGTAGAGATGGCCTCCACTAGCCAGTGGGCCAACCTCTGTTTGGAGACAGCCTTCCCTATCGTCTGCTGTCCTCCAAAGCATACAAAGAGCTGATCAGAACTTCTAAGGTTCCAGGTCCTTTCAACATAGATCCTCAGTGCTCGAACTGGGCAATTTAGACCAGGGACTGGTGCTGCCTCCTCTCTTGACAGAGCTTGGAGGTTCACTACCTGAGTTTTGTAGGGGGTGGAAGGAACCTTGGGCACATATCCAGGCCTGGGCTCAAGAGTAACATGAGTTTCACCAGTTCCTGAACTTAAAGCAGGTCTCGTCGACAGAGAGTGCCTGCAAATCCCCCACCCTCTTAGTCGAGGCTAACACGACCAGGGGTGCTGTCTTAATTGACAGATATTTAAGCTCTACTGATTCAACCGGCTCAAATGGAGGACCTTGAAGTCCTCTAAGGACAATGGAAAGGTCCCAGGAGGAAACTAAGGATGTCCTAGAGGGTCTAACCCTTCTGGCCCCTCTGAGAAATCTGACTGTTAACTCGTGTCGTCCCAACATGTTGCCTTCAACCGGAAGGTTATAGGCAGAAATCGCGATGATGTAAACCTTCAGGGTGAATGGAGACAGTCCTCAATACAGACCCTCTTGAAGGAAGGTTAGTACGAGATTGACACCAGTCCACGAACCGACCCCACTTGCCGGCAAAACAGGCCCTAGTAGAGGGAGCTCAAGCAACACACAGTGTTTGAACCACAGAGCGAGGCATTAACCATGGTCCTCCACGGCTTGATGTGCCAGAAATAGAGATTCCATAAGTCTGTGTGAGGGTGCTTGACATCCCTGGGTCAGAAGGTCCGATCGCAGGGGAATTAGCCAGGGAGGGACGAGTGGACTTTACTGCTAGGCACACTGCACATAGCTCTAGGCGTTTTATGCTCCAGGAAGCGTGTTTCTCGGTCCAAAACCCTGCGATTTTGTGCTTCCGGCATATAGCAGACCACCCCGCTGTCAAGGGAAGCGAGAGAGGGGAGACTGACCAACCTCACTTTAAGAGGTGCCTTCCAAGTTTGGGTCAGTTCCTGAAGCACTTCCGGGAAGAACGAGATAGGAGGTAATAAACTAATGAGATTCTCATTTAATTTCTTTAGAGTAAGCAAAAACCAACACAGGTCACCAGATTTGTGCCATGAATCCTCTAATATTAAACTAATCCACTTTATCAACAAAGATGAAGGACAGAAAACAAGAAGTTGGGGTGAGCTGGAGGGTAGATTTGAAACATACCCTTGTAATGAATAGTTTTCTTTAAAAACAAACAACAATCTTATGTAAGACCTTTTTCCTGCATTAAACAACAAAGCTTGAAGCTAGAAGATGGTCTGCCATATTGATTCGTGTTTCTGTTCTGTCAGTCAGCGGTGTAGACAGGCTGATCGCTGCAGAGCCTCTTGTGAAAATCACATTCATTATGTCCTGCTGCAGAGCCTGATGTTCACGCTAACAATGCTTCACTGCCAGTTTAAAAAAATGGAAAGTGCTCTCTTGCAGCATCCTCCTAAAATATCCTGTTTTTCCTCCATTGCCTTGTTCATGTTTTTGTTTTAAATAAGACTCCAAGCCATGTCCTAATAGCCCAGACTCCTTGTCTTTTTGGCCTAGATTTGCTTCCTCCCATGAGAGTAATTAAGTTACCTGTAAATATCAACTTCCTGTCCATTCATCCCTCCAAAATGAGCAAGTTTTACATGGTAATTACTCTTATGGCTACTCTCCCGTGAACCACTTTATAAACAAATTAATTTGCTTCAGTGTAAGAATAACAAAAAGATTATTATAACAAGAACCTACTTTTTGAAAACTGTTCTCTTCGACAGCGTTTCTTAAAAAAATGTAAGGTGAATAAATTAGGTGAATTCAATGCATATAAATAATGTATCATGTAAAATATAAAAAAGAAAAATAGTTTCCCAGTTCAGCTAATGGGTATAGTTTAATTGTATGAAGAAAGTGTTAACTACACTGATCAGTAATTACTTATTATGGAAGCCATTTTTATACCAATATATAAATAAAGTATCTAATTGACTTATTTTTAAGATGTGAGTATTTAAGTCTTTCTGCATACCCTGGCTCATTAACTCCTGATCAGGCTCCTGTATAATGCCTTTTTTTCTTTGGTTTACTGTTGAAGCATTAGTTGTTAGCACCTCTTTATTTTTGTGATCTTTTAAATCATTGGACTCCTTGGAAAATGCACGAGAATATAAATTTATGACATATCTTGAAAAGACAACAGAAAAAAGTAAATAAAAACAGGAGAGCAAAGTGTGAAGGAATAACTTACCATGTTTACACTGTATTACTATGATATGAAAATCCCAAGCTCTCAGAATTTGTCAGGCAGACTGTTTGTTCAAATCCTCATTCTGGACAATTTAGCCTATCAAACAACTGAAAATGTCTTCATGCCTGGGTTCAGTAGGTTTTATTAATGTATAGAATTGCTTGCAATGCTTTCCCAGCGATGGGTTGCGGCTGGAAGGGCATCCGCCGCGTAAAAAATATGCCAGAGGAGTTGGCGGTTCATTCCGCTGTGGCGACCCCGAAAAGGAAGAAAGCCGACATGAAAATGGATGGATGGATGCTTGGATTGCACACTGACACGTGTTAGACAACTGCTGTTAAATTTAAGAAATTCACACTTTCCCTTCTTTTTAATTTTTCTTTGTGAGCAGTGTATGGTATGTATTTTACTGTGTTTTGTTTTATTGCTAATGGATTTAATGAAATTATACCTAGCTCTGTCTGAATACTTGATTCTGATTGGCTGCCAGGTGTTGTATAATTCTAGATATACCACAGGTAGTGCTGGCTTGGTCAAATCACTATGTATCCTTGGGCGACTTTAGGAACTTTGATCAATCCAGTTCGAGCTTTTTAGACTGGGAGTTTATAGACAGGTTTTTCGCTTAACCTGTATTGTTTTATCGACTGTATTATTTAGGGTAAATTTTTTTTACACCAACGTTTGAAGAGCTCTGCTAGACCGGAGGGACTTGTTTGAAGCAGCTGCCTTCTCAAGCCATGACAACAAAAGCTAAAGGAGAGCATGAAGTGGTGTACCTCTACTGTACACTTATCTTGTATAATTCCACATTAAAGCAAAACAAAGAACACATCTTCCTTCTCCTGTTTAATTTAGATGTATAACACATTTCGTATACAGGGTAATTCAAAGTGCTTTTCATTGGAAACAAAGAATTTAAAAAGTACATGTAATAAAACGAAGCATAAAAAAGTCATATAACAGCATAATGATTAAAAACTGAAAATTAAGACATAGATTATAAGTGCAGAGATAAAATAGTTGTTTGAAAGTCAGTGCTTAGTCGACCAAAGTGCAACTAAACAGATATGTCTTTAGCCTGTTTTTTTTTTTTTTTACTAAAGTGTTAAGACCCTTAATCTCCTCTAGAAACTGGTTCCATCTGTGGGCCGCATGGTAATTTGCCCCATTTGGAATTAACCCGGGGTAGATCTTATTTATTTGATCTGATGAATATCAGTTCTCTGTTTGTTGTATATTCACTGAGTATTTTTGGACATTTATACAAGCAGCAGAACTTTAAAATCTATCCTGAAGGATACCGTAGAGACTTAAGAACTTGATAAATAATTATAATAATAATTATTTAGAATCCGAGCCGCTGCTTTCTGAACAAGCTGTAGCTGTAATTGCCTTTTTAGGAAGACCGCGAGAAGAGCGTTACAGTAGTCCAGCCTGCTGGAGTTGAAAGCATGAATAAGTTTCTCTAAATCTTGTCTGAAAACAAAGCATCTGATTCTTGCAATGTTTCTAAGATAGAAATAAGCTGATTTGGTCATTGCTTTGACGTGGCTATATTGAAACTGAGATCGGAGTCCAGAATCACCCCAAGATTCATGACCTGATTTGTAGTTATTAGGCCCTTGGCAGTTAAATAAGTGTTAACCCTAGCAACCTCACTTTTGCTTCTGAATGCAATAAATTCAGTTATGTCCTTGTTTAATTGTTGTACAAAGTTGTTTTGCATCCAGTGTTTAATCTCATCAAGACATTGACAGAGAATCACCTATGTTTACATAGAAACCTCTTTCTTTTTAAAACGATCTGTACCATTTTATCACAGTTCCTGAAAGACCAACATAATTTTCTAGTCTATTGAGAAGGATTTTGTGGTCAACTGTGTGGAAGGCAGCGCTCAGATCGAGTAGAACCAGAACAGTCACTTTTCCTGAATCGGATGTCATTGACTATCTTCAGTAGAGCTGTCTCTGTGCTGTGATGAGCTCTGAAACTCAACTGGTAACAATCCATGTATTAATTTTGGGTCAAGAATACAATCAGTTGGTTTGCGAGAATCTTTTTCATAATTTTACTAATAAAAGGGAGATTTGAGATGGGCCTGTAGTTTGTCAGTACAGTATTATCTTAGTTTGTCTTTTTCAGTAGTGGCTTTAACACTGCGGTTTTTAGAGATTTTGAGAAAAAGCCGGAGCACAAGGAGGTGTTTATAACTTCTATGAGGTCCTTTTCTAAACATCAAAAAAAATATGTTGGTACATGTCAAGACCGCATGTTGATGTTCAAAGGCTCTTAACAGTCTCTACTAATTGCTATCTTTTATTATCGTTTTGCTATCGATTAGATTGAAGGTGCATATTGAGAGTGGAGGCTGAGGATGTCTATTCCCAGCCCTGCAGGGGGAAGCACTAACGCCTTTTCTGATGTTAATGATTTTATTGATGAAAAATGAAGCAAACTCATTGCATTTATCCTCAGACAGAAGCTCATTTCGAGTTTGGTTTGGTGGGTTGGTTAATCTCTCCACCGTTAAAAAGAGAGTTTGAGCATTGTTGAGGTTGTTATTGATTAAGTTTGAGAAAAACTCTTCAGCTGTGCATGCATAAACATCTCGCTGGTATTATCGTTTATGTGTCTATTTCTAACCGAAATTGATTTAACAATTTTGACATGGGAGATGAACGCATCGACAAAAACACAGAAGTGATCAAACAGACCAACATCTTTGATTACTAAGTCCAGTGTGTGACCGTGAGAATGTTTGGCATCCTGAATGTGTTCGGTCATGTCGAAGGTGTTTAAAATATTGTTGAGTTCTTTAGCAGCATTATTATTGGGCTTGTCCATGTGAATATTAGAATCCCCAGCGATGATAAAAGAGTCAAACTCTGAAGAGATAGCTGAGAGCAGTGCAGTGAAATCATCGGTAAACCCTGTAGTGTACTTTGGAGGCCTGTATAAGGTGGTGAGAAGAACCCATTTGGAGCCTTTTAAAGCTATACTCAAATATTCAAAAGATGTGTAATCCTCAAGATTCACCTGTTTCCATTCAAAAACATTCTTGTACATACCTGAGATTCAGCCTCCTTTCTTACCAGAACGACAGGCATGACTATATAAGAAGTTTCCTGGTGCAGCCTCGTTTAGTTTTAACCATGTTTCAGTTAGCAACATCAAATCTAAGTTATGTGTTAAAAAAAATCTTTTACAAGGTGTGCTTTGTTTTTAAATGACTTTTGGTTTAGAAGGAATTCTTTCACCCTGTTTTCTGTCGTTTCCGCTATTGCGGTTTCTTGCTTGCAGTTTATTTTAATCAGGTTTGCTCTGCATGATTTTTTATTTCTAGCATACCTGTTCTCCCTCTTGTTTAGGCCTTATCTGTATCGCTCCTAAAGTAAGAGCTAAAGGGGCTGAGGACATTTGCCTGTTCTGAAAACCGGTTACTGGCTTGACGCATAGTTATCAATCTAGTTGATAACTAACGTTAAGTGTGCATCTTTAAACTCTAATTTACCACATCTTTATAAATCCAACAAAGACAAAAATTATCAAATGCAAAGAAAACTAAACATTGTTACCACACTGGAACAGGAACATTTAAATGTTCAAGGAAGATAGATGCTTGTAAAGTTATTTTTAGCCCCACATTCATAGCTATCCCTCTAAGTTTGACTTTCCTCAGAATGAATCAAAGAACCACTAAGAGAAAGAGAGAGAGAGCTTGTTTGGGCAATCCCAAAAAAAAAACTGCTCAAAAGAGCCATTTTGTACATGACCGATAATTTGGACTGCCCAACACTAATATATATTTGTTTGTGTGTGGGTGCGTGTTTCATATATCACTTGAACTTGTGGTTTTACAAGTAGGAATTTGGGCATCACCACTTGCATGTTACTGCATTTGTCTAAAAGTCTATTAACTGTTAAATCCAAACTTTTAAAAACAGGCTGAACACACACTTTCTCAGACACGCGTTTATTTTGTAGTACTTTGTCTTATTGTTTGTGTGTATCTTATCTACTTCTATTGTTCTTTGTTGTGATTAGTATTTTACTGCTATGTAAGGTCTCATTGTGTGTCCTGAAAGGCACCAAAAATAAAAATGTATTAATATTATTAAGGTAACTCTTGTTCTCATTAAAACTCACATTTATTGACCTCAATAATCAAAATATGGAAAATGTGCCAAAGCTCTAGTCTAACGTTTCACTTTTACAATGCAGCTATGAACAGTGTCTCAATGACCTCATTAAATATTATATGAATCCTTCAAATCAATGTCTTTGTGATGTCAGACTAAATCCACTCCCAACATCTATCTTCTTCAGTTCATGTTCAACTGCCAGTTTGATGACCTAAAAAAGTTTGAAAGCTTCTGGTTTGTCGACCTTCCCCCTAACACGCAGCTCAATAGTCCCTTCTAATACTCTGCATCAAGCACTTCTAGCAAAAGTGCACCAAGAAGGTCTTCTACCTTTTTGTTTTTTCTCCCAACAATTTGTTTTTCCAAGGATGCATTTAAAAGAAAGAAGTGTACAAACAGAGGAGCACACACAATAATAAGCCATTTCTGCAAAAGTGACATTTTAATCGTAGGCCTCATGTAAGTGTTGTTTTAACCTAGGGGTTGGAGTCTTTTTTTCTGAGCTTTTCATAATGAATTATTATGTAGAAATGTTGTAGTCTCTTAAAGAGGTGCCCTTATGTGTTTAAATAGGTTTGCAACTAGTAATATTTTTAATTAATTTTAATACAAAACTACTTTGAATGTTGAAAAAACACAAAGTGTAGACCAGTTGCCATGATCATTTAGAATTGCGCTATACTAACCGACTGAAAAAGATTTTAGCTGGGGATAAAATAGAAAAATTAGTTTTTTATCAAAGCAAATAAGGCTATCACAGGAAATGCACATTTTTAAATCTTGTGTGGTCTTCGGGTCAAATTGACCCATGTCTAATTTTACGAGAATAAAAATGTTATTTTTTTAAATTTGAAATAAAAGCAATATATGTTAATGTGTTACGGAGTAAAGGTTAGATTTTTAATTGCTTTTAAAATGGGAATACCCCACAAAGGTTAAGCAAATACACATTTAGTATACTGAGTAAGGGTATTTTGGAAAAGAGCAGGAGGTTTTTAAGGATTTAAATTGTATTTAGATTATGAGGCAGTACATAAAAAATATGTGATTAAACACTTGAGCAGGGCTCAATAACTACCAGATTACACTAATCACAATTATGTCTGCAAGATATCTAGTAAGTTCTGGCACAAGTGTCCGCTAGGCTCATTAAAAACAAGCGTCCAGAGTCAGTGGTTTGTCACCAAACCACTGATTGTCATAGAACACTAGTGAATAATCTCAGAACTGAAAAAAAGCAAAAACAACAGCTTTCAGTTCCCTACAGCAAGGTTCGTCTCTTTGACCACGAAATAAATGCAATCATGAGGACGCCTATCAAAACGCTATCCTTTCCCAACATGTGTTTAATCCCTAAGAAATGATATCTTCACTCCTGCTGTTCGTTTGCTGGAATTCTACTGACAATGCAGATAGGATGACTATAAATCATAATTATCTCTCTCTGTCACGCTGAGAAATGTAGGTCCTGTAAGACAAATTGCATAGAATACCTCTTGCCTGGAGATAAATTCAGGATTTCACAAGCATTGGTTAAAATTTCCAATAGATATACATATAGGGAGCGATAAAGAAGAACCGAGTCAATAAGAAAACTTTGAATTTAAGCTTTGAAAATTCCAATGTGAGCATGTTTTCTAAAAGTTTTTTTAAAAGTGGGTTTACTAGAGTGCTGACAGCAGTGAAATAAAGTTATGCGTTACTATGGTTGTGTGTTTGTTCTTCTGTGTACACACTTTTTTAAGGGAATGGTCAACTGTGATGTGTGTGCTTCCTTAACTTTAAAATATTTTGTTATTTATTGTTCAATTGTAACTTGATTGCTGGATTCATTTATTTTGATCAGTACCTGTTTATCTCCGTATGCTGAGATGGGAACATTGATTTTTCAATCAGAGAAAGATACATTTGATCATGTCAACCTTGGCAAAAAAAAAATCTGAGTCTCTTTCAAAATCAGAAATTATAATTATCTTTGTTAAAAGTATTGGAGCCAAGTCAAAATAAGGTAGATTGTAGTTTGTACATTGAGTGTTGGAATCAATAAATAGTTATACAAGCCTAATTGGCCTGCTTTCGTAAAGTTTTCAAGTGTTTTTGTTTGTTTTAATATGCTGTAGATGTCTTCTGATTTTATACTTGTCTCTGTGTGGTACAGAAAAGCAGCAAGCAGGAGGGGGTTAATAACATCAACAAAGTAGGAGTAAATAATGACAAAGAGCTCATTTTGAGGTGAGCTATTCCTCTAAAGAAACTTACCACATTGAGAAAAAGCCATGCGTTTATTACAGACTGTTTTCCGATAAGCTCCATAGATTAGAGTGTGCACTGAATTCCCCTGAGTTTAAGAGTTCAGAAGAAGCAGATGACTGGATATGCTCTAAGAGACGTGTTTGGTGTGTTCTGGTTCTGAGAATCTCTCTCGTATACAGACTTCTCAGACTTTTTTATTATATACTGATAATATACGTTACTTTGGTACGTGGACAAGTTTGATTTGGATTAAGAATATTGAAAGACTATAGCCTCATATGTTAGTAGACCGTGGCTGACTGGAAGCAGAGAAGGGAGAAACAAGTTGAAGATCAGAATCATCTTGCCCTTTTGGCTTTTATAAGAACGATATAATGGTTAAACTCGTATCAGAGTTATTTCAAGTTTTGTGTACATTGGTTCCCCTGGTGACATAATTTATATTGTCTCATAGATTTAATCAATTGAGTTAAAAAATATGTTTTAATGTTGAGACACCTGTGTCTTGATGACCTGAATCAAACTAAAAACATGATTATCAAAACAGGAACACAAAACTTACATCTGCTCTTCCCACAGTCTGGGGCTACCTCCAAAGACTGTCGACCTGGAAGCGATTAGTTTTCCGTTCTCAGGTGGGAGGAATCCAAGCTTGCCTAGTTTGATTTAATTTTTCCCCTGTGGATTTTGCACACAACTGTTTAGCTCAACTCAAGGTTGTGTTAAACTAACAAAAATTGAGCTCCCCTGCATCTGAAATAGGTTAAATAATAATTAAGATTGCAACAGTACACTTAAAATATACTAGTTCATACTGTTTCTTGCTGCTCTTTCTATAGTTTTTTTAAAGAATTTACCTATAAGTATACCATCAAATTATCAGGAGCCTGCAAGACCTAATATTACCCTTAAAATTCCCCACACTTTCACCACAAAGATTTGACCTTATAACTTACTAATGGTCCCTGGATCCTCAGAGACCAGCATTTTGGGACCAAAGTTTAACTTTCAAAAAAATCTATAGGAATAGTTTTTGGTATATAGGTTTTGGTTTAAACTGGTAAATATTGAATAGGTGTACATGCTGGCTGTAACATATCATCACTCGAGTTGGGATCCATTTGCAGGCTTTTATTATCAACGTAGTCAAGGAACAGGCGGGTAGTCAGGGCAGGCAGCAAAGATCGTAATCGGAGAACAGGCACGGTCACAACAGGCAGACTTATAGACAGGGTAAACGTTCAGAGTTGCAGCACAGAGACAAACAAGACTTCGCCTCGAGCAAAGGGAATCAGTCTGTTAAATACTGGTGATAATGTTCCTCAGCTGGATGTGTAATCACGGCGGACCTGGGGTGTAACGTTCTTCAGCTGGGTGTGTAATCACGATGCCCCTGGGGTGTCTGGGAAATGTAGTGTGGTGCAGGTGGAGGAGCAGGAGTAAGTGCAACGAGGGTGCCATCTGCTGGTTAGAGGAGGGAGTGACGAGGTTAGCCTCTGTGACATAGCCCCCTCCCTATGAGCGACTCCTGGCGCCATGAGGCAGACGGTGACGGGGTCTCCCACGTGGTCGAGGAGCCGGCTTGTTCGGGTGGTTGCGGTGGAAGGTCTCCGTGAGGCCTGGGTCGAGAGTGTCCTCCGCGTTATCCAAGAGTGTTCCTCTGGACTGTACCCCTCCCTGTGCCTAAGAGGCAGTCCAGGGAGGAGCTGGTGGCAGGAGCCATGCCACAAAAAGTGACCTCAGAAACAAGGCCTGTGGCATCGGCAAGAGCAGGCGAAGAGCAGGTGCCGGCAGAGCTGGGCAGCGGCGCTCGGGTGGCGCCGGCAGGCGTAGACGTTGAGCAGACGTCGGCAGAGCTGGGCAGCGGCGCTCGGGTGGCGCCGGCAGGCGAAGAGCAGGCATCGGCAGAGCTGGGCAGCGGCGCTCGGGTGGTGCCAGCAGGCTTAGAGTAAGCATCGGCAGAGCTGGGCAGCGGCGCTCAGGTGGCACCGGCAGGCGCAGGCGTTGAGCAGACGTCGGCAGAGCTGGGCAGCGGCGCTCGGGTGGCGCTGGCAGGCGAAGAGCAGGCATCGGCAGAGCTGGGCAGCGGCGCTCGGGTGGCGCTGGCAGGCGAAGAGCAGGCATCGGCAGAGCTGGGCAGCGGCGCTCGGGTGGCGCTGGCAGGCGAAGAGCAGGCATCGGCAGAGCTGGGCAGCGGCGCTCGGGTGGCGCCAGCAGGCGAAGAGCAGGCGTCGGCAGAGCTGGGCAGCGGCGCTCGGGTGGCGCAGAGTAGGCATCGGCAGAGCTGGGCAGCGGCGCTCGGGTGGCGCCGGCAGGCGAAGAGCAGACGTCGGCAGAGCTGGGCAGCGGCGCTCGGGTGGCGCTGGCAGGTGAAGAGCAGGCATCGGCAGAGCTGGGCAGCGGCGCTCGGGTGGTGCCGGCAGGCTTAGAGTAAGCGTCGGCAGAGCTGGGCAGCGGCGCAGGCGAAGAGCAGACGTCGGCAGAGCTGGGCAGCGGCGCTCGGGTGGCACCGGCAGGCGCAGGCGTTGAGCAGACGTCGGCAGCGGCGCTCGGGTGGCGCTGGCAGGCGAAGAGCAGGCGCCGGCAGAGCTGGGCAGCGACGCTGGGTTGGCGCCGGCAGAGCAGGGCAGCGGCGCTGGGCAGACACGGAACCTGGGGCGGCGCAGGCAGACACGGGCGCTGGGGCGGCGCAGGCAGACACGGGCGCAGGGGCGGCGCCGGCAGACACGGGCGCAGGGGCGGCGCCGGCAGACTCGGGCGCAGGGGCGGCGCCGGCAGACTCAGGGGCGGCGCCGGCAGACTCAGGGCGGCGCCGGCAGACTCAGGGGCGGCGCCGGCAGACTCAGGGGCGGCGCCGGCAGACTCAGGGGCGGCGCCGGCAGACTCAGGGGCGGCGCCGGCAGACCTCAGGGGCGGCGCCGGCAGACTCAGGGGCGGCGCCGGCAGACTCAGGGGCGGCGCCGGCAGACTCAGGGGCGGCGCCGGCAGACTCAGGGGCGGCGCCGGCAGACTCAGGGGCGGCGCCGGCAGACTCAGGGGCGGCGCCGGCAGACTCAGGCGCAGGGGCAGCACAACAAGCAAGACGGCATAACAAGACCCCCCAATATTAAGGACAGGAGCATGGCACACTTCAGCCAAGACTCTCCCTTCAGCCTCAGGGATCAGCGTTTCCGGGGCAACACTGGCGTGGTCTCCACTAATCCTCGAAGCAGTAGACTCGGTCGTACTGACTGAAGAAGAGAGAGTTGAGGGGTTGGAAACACTCCCTTTCTTCTTCTTCCTCTTTTTCGAAGGAGGTTGTGGTTGTGGCACCGTGGAGGTGTCTAGACAGACCCTCTGAGGGCAGGAGACAGAGGGAGTCTGGACGGGGAGTTTAGCACAGGGTACGTGGGGAGCGCGATTCTCCACCTTGGAGGGATCTGAGGTAAGACTGGGCTCAAAGACCAGAGGGTTGAGTATAGGAAGCCCATACCACTCTGGGAGGGCAACCTCTCCTTGTTCTCTTCGCTGGTGGTCGGCTGGGTTCGTGTTTGGTTGCTGCACTCTGTCCTGTGATAACTCTAGCAGTTTATCAGCCGCGCTTTTGTCCTCGCGGGGTTGATCACATGTCCTCCTTAAGCTCTCCGTGAACTCCAGAAACGTGAGAAACACTGTGCCTTCTCCTCTCCATACGGTCGTGGCCCATTCTAGTGCCCTCCCGGTTAGCAGTGAAATGACAAGCGCGATCTTACTGGTGTCCGTGGTGTAGAGCGTGGGTTGTTGGCGAATGAAGAGAGAGCACTGCCGCAAAAACCCCTTGCATTTTGTAGGATCCCTGTCGTATTTCTCCGGAAAGGCGAGGCGAGGACTGACCTGCAGCGCTTCTGCGACAGCGGGAGCCGCGTGAACGTTCGTAGACGTCATGGCTGCCGGTTGAGAAGGGACATGCAAATTCTGAAGCGCTCTGACTAATTCCTCGGTGAGGGATGTCAGGCGATTCAGCTGATGTTGGTGCTCGGCCAGTTGATTTGCCTGCGTAGACAGCGCTGAAGACAGTTGTGAGAAAGCCGCTGGATCGTTGGGTGGCGAAGTCTTCTGTAACATATCATCACTCGAGTTGGGATCCATTTGCAGGCTTTTATTATCAACATAGTCAAGGAACAGGCGGGTAGTCAGGGCAGGCAGCAAAGATCGTAATCGGAGAACAGGCACGGTCACAACAGGCAGACTTATAGACAGGGTAAACGCTCAGAGTTGCAACACAGAGACAAACAAGACTTCGCCTCGAGCAAAGGGAATCAGTCTGTTAAATACTGGTGATAATGTTCCTCAGCTGGATGTGTAATCACGGCGGACCTGGGGTGTAATGTTCTTCAGCTGGGTGTGTAATCACGATGCCCCTGGGGTGTCTGGGAAATGTAGTGTGGTGCAGGTGGAGGAGCAGGAGTAAGTGCAACGAGGGTGCCCTCTGCTGGTTAGAGGAGGGAGTGACGAGGTTAGCCTCTGTGACACTGGCACAGCCTGGGGGGTGGTTCTGAAATGTAAAACAATGATGAATGATGACAATAAAAACAATTAAAACCTTAAATTAAAAACATTAAAAAAGTTTAACACACAGTTTTAATTTATGACTTACAAATCTGTTCATACAAATTACAAAATAGGGTAGCTTTTCAGACTTCTAAAGGTATATCACCACACTAAAAGTTAAAGCAAGATTATTCACAATTCACCAGGCATTTAACTTCCACTAAACAACTGTGATGGGTAGTGAGTACGGAGGACCCAGATGCCACAAAGCACCTTATTTAAAAGCTAAAACTTCTACTCAGCAGAGCAGGGGAGCTAAGAGTCAATGAAAAATGTAACTAATCCAGAGACTAAGCAGTCTGTTACAACAAAAAACTAAAGGAAAAGATAGATAGAGAGCCAGCTCTGAGCACGCACTCTCAGCCTTCTGACGAGCAGCAAGACGGACGTCAGTGAATTCTACTCCAGCTCCACTCCAGCATGCGATATAGATGGCAAAGAACGCAATGGGTCGTTGAGAGTAAACTGTGCTAGCTACAACTAGTGAGAGCAATAGAAAAAGCATTAATTCATAAAGGAACTTAGAAACAAATCAAGACTAATCAGCGGCACATGAGACGAATAAGGGTAGACACAGACATGCGACGAGAGGGATAAACAGCTAATAACGAAACAAGATTTTCACAACTGCAATGAAAAAGCTAAGCTATATGATACAGTTACATAAATAAAGACCAGTAAATTTTTTGTTGCATTTTTTTTCCAGAAATCTACACATTTGTACATCCCTGAAATCTTACCCATCGACTCTCTTTCTCCAGTCGTCTGATGAAAGTCAAATCAAGCCTAAGCTAAACCAGTCCTCCCCAAGCCATTAAAGAAAGACAGAGTGTGCACTTGGTCATAGGTGAAGCTATCTTTAGAATTCCACTTCTTTCAATTGTACCCTCTTTCTTTTTGCTGTTTTACAAAGAGCTTGCTGGGCTTGCTCTATGTATTCTCTGTGTGATCAGAGAGAAAGGCTTACATTTATTAATAAACAACGGCGTAGACTTATGGCATCACACCATTGATGCAATACTAGAGTAAGAAAGAGGATGAAGACATTTTTGTTCGACATCACTAATTAGAACACATCTGAGAAGAAGAGAAGTTTATTCCTCATCACACAGAGGGATTTCTGACTGGTGTTTGAGGAGCACCTTGCACAAGAAAGCTGCTGCTGCTTCTCCTTTCTCTGAGTGGCATCAGAGGTGTTCAACATGGCATTGAGAGTAAAAAAAAGTTTTCTATGTTCAGTTGAGGTTTATTTTTTTCTGGCTATTGAAAGTAGACCTGAAATGATTATCATCTCTTCTGCAGTAAAATTTTACATGTTTTAGATTTGGTTTTGACAAAGACTGTCACACATCTTATCAAGTACATTTGGGTAAAAGTATGGCCTAGGAACTGTCTTAAAATGAGTTTGCAGGTTGTCTTTCAAAACCTTGCAATAAACATCTCACGTTTTCAAACACTTTACAAAAAGAGTATACGACTCAAAAACAAAGCACTTGTCACTTCACCCTTGAAAATCTCAGCAAGAGAAGTAAACTTACATTCTCAAGGGTCAACTACAAATGAAATGTATACAATGCTAAATAAACTCCACAACTGCAATTTGTTTGCCAAGCTTGTCCCTGGTGTCACAATGGGGAGTGCAAATAGTAGGTTTGCAATTTGCGATTTGCGAGCTGCATTTGAAATGCAATCAGCAAGTGGTTGAACATTATTGTGCAAAGGTATTTTTCTCTTGACTTTGGAGTCTTGAGTCACAGTTTTATCAAAAGGAAATGCTGACTTCTAAAGCTCAAAGGCAGGAAAAACATCATTAAATCAGCCCACATGACCCCTGTGCTTCAATCATAATTTATGGCTATTACAAGAAATCTCTAATCTGTTCTGCTTTTGTGAACTCCAGACATCGACTTAAGAGGAGGTGAATTAATTTGTCTGCACAAAGCTTATTATTGGCATACAAAACACTTTTGTTATTGAAGCTAAGGGTGAACCAAGTGATGTTACCATTGGAGGTTTAAAATAACCGAGGTATCTGGGATGAACTCTAAGATCACAGAAATATAACAGTCTTGAAATTCTAAAATACATTTTATTTTTACAATTAACTATTCCTTTAAATATTTGTTTTCATCAATGATGTGATTTTTTTCCCAAAACTTTCACTATTATTTTATATCAAATATTTATTTAGTCATTTTTAGCTCAAAAACAAAAAATAAAGCATATTCCATATTCAATGCAAAGACTAAAAGGAGCTTTTAAACATGATGTCTCAGAGGGAAAGAAAAATCGCAGCCACTTCAATATGATTTGAGTATAATCAGCAACTCTCTTTTGCACAAAGACCGTGTATCCGGCTTTTAGTGTGCCCTGCATTTTGATTAGGTAGTGCTTCTCAAATGCAATTTCATTCTTTAAGACGTAGGATTTTAATTAGGAACTTGATTACTTTTTTGTTGATGACTCACCCCTGATACATATTATCTTCTCAAAGTTTAAAATACAGAAAATACTCCAAATAGTTAAAGATAATTAAAATGGAAAGAAAGAATCCTCTTTTTGGATGGGAAGGTGAAAAGTAAAAAAAAAAAATCTATTTAATCAAATGTCAAACAAGAACCTAAATTTCGAGTGGTTGGGGGAAATGCAAAACATTCTTGGCTTCAATTCCACTTCTCCCCTTTAACCCTAAGCCTTAGCTGCCCCCTTTCATGTTTGTCTGTTCTTGAGAAGTGAAGGGCTGCCCTAATTATCTCTTGTTTAAAGGCCTAGGGCAACATAAGCCTTGAACAGAAGCTCCCTTCCAGTCAGCAAAAGAATGTGGGGCAAAATTGGCATTTGCCTGGCAGATATGGCATTCATTAGACACTGGTATACTGGTATTTTTTTAGGCCAAATGTGATCCAAGTCTGTCAGAATTTGTTTTGATGTGGCACCAAAGAGAGGACAGACAAATACCTTCTCAGTCCAGTTATGTACCTTGATTAAAAAAACTGGAAAAAACATTAAATCCTAATAACTCTGTATGGAATCAGTCCGATTTTATGATTTAGAGGGTTTTTTGTGTATTTGAAACTTGCAATGCATTCTGGTATAAGCCGCTGATTGAACAGGTGCCAGTATATCCTATACATTTGCCGTCTATCATTATATATTTTTTTTCCAATTGAGATGGTAAATGTTGGTGCTTATTTACTAAAATTCATGGATACATGTAAATGTCTGTTTAAATAATATCTGTATTAGGTAACTTAAACCTGCTTGTGCAAATCTGACATATTATAATTTTGTCTTGAAGTTTAAACCCTTGTTTTAAAAGCATGTACATTATGGAACAGTAGTTATTGAATCATTTGAGCTCAACAAATATTCTAAATATTGATCTGATCTGAGTTTTTTTTTTCATTCTAAAATACAAACAAGTGTTTGTCAATTGATACATGTTTTCAAAGTAAAGACATTTCTGATTTAAATTAAATGCCTTTTATTAAATGACCCCTCTAAAAATCAGAGAGAAAAACATACACATTTTCTGTCAGTTTTTACAAAATGTTCACAGTATTAAAGAATTTTTTTTAATAAACAGTATGATATACAGATTTTTGCTGTTTTCATTAAGGGTGACAAGTCTCGCGCTGTGATCCTTGAAACAGATGAGTGTCAATGGGTGAATCCCACCCATGACAAACTATTACCCAGAATGCAACACAAGTTAATTACCTTAATTAGTGCAACAGGTGTGTTTCATGATGGTTGAACCATCAGGGTCGCTTTAGCCTGGTGATACTCATGTTATCTTTAAGCCCAGGCCTGGGTATGTGCCCAAGGTTCCTACCATCACCTTCAAAACTCAGGTCGTGAACCTCCAACCTCTGCCCAGAGAGTAGGCAGCACCAATTGCCCAGTTCGAGCACTGAGGAACTATGTAGAAAGGGCCTTATAAGTTCCGATCAGCTTGTTGTATGCTTTGGAGAACAGCAGACGAAAGGGAAGGCTGTCTCCAAACAGAGGTGACCAGTGGAGGCCAATCTCTACCGTATCAGATGTCCCTTGCTCGCCACAGTTGAGAGCCCACTCTATCAGGGGTGTCTTTGATCCTCCCTGAAATGTATTATCCTAAACGTCAGTTAATGAAAAATGCTTTTTAGCATTTCATTTCATTTCTGACCCTTGCTTGACACATTTTAGTTCTTGCTAGAATGAATCAATAAAGAACTAATATTTTCAAGCTTAATTTCTATGACATCAATGGCCAGTCAATCCTGTTCTGCACATACATAAAGGATGAACACTGACAATGGACTGTTAGAAGAAGCCGACAGCCACTTGAATTCTGTACCTATTCGGTTTGTTCACATTTGCTTGTGGCTCATTTTAAAGAATTCCATTTGCAATTATTTGTAGTATAGCAAAAACAGACCAATAAAAGTGCAGTTCATCATGATGAACACAATGGCAGCATCAGTCAGTGGTTAATAGAGGGTGAACTGTCACTTACACTGTAATAAGAAAGCTAGTAATGGACTGGTGGAGGTAATCTAAATAATTGAGGTTTTATTATTAATAGATCCCTTTAGGAAGAAAACACCTAATGCAAGAGGTGAGTCATGCTTTGTCTAACAACACCATAAAACAAACAGGTGACTACTTAACAAATGATAAATAACATGAATTATTTACTTTTGTTTTTTTCTATATATCGCTATCCTGGAATCCATAACACATTTTAAAAGTCTAATAAAGCATACATACCCTCAAAATTTTTACACCCTACACCAGCAACAGTTCATCATTGTTTTAATATAAACATCCTGCTGCGTTATTGCCATGCAGATGTGGTATAATTGAGATTTTACTGCACAATCACAAAGATTAATATCACACTTACCGTCGGTGGAACAAATTAACCTAATGTTAAAGAAGGTAGTTTGGATATTCGCTATTCAATATTTTTTCATTTCGCTTCTGAAAGTTATTTTCAAAGCACATTGATTGCAGTGCAGATCAATTTACATGAAGTTAAGGAATGTTTTTCCACTTCTGTCTCTCTTTGAACCTTTTTAAAGATTTACATCATAAAAGTAATCAGTCATTAAACATTTTTTAAAGACAAACGTCCCATAAAATGAGTTTTAAAATGGTCTAAATAAGACTACAATAGCATAAAGTAGACAAATAACTTGCTGAATTTTCCTAAACATTTACTAACCCTAGTATTGTCCATATCTTTGTCATTTTAACTAAACATGTTATTTTATAAAGAAAAAGAAATGCAATAATAGGAGAGGTGTAACTTCTGTCCTTTTTACAGTTTACCTTTTTAGCTTATCCCTTGGTTCCTCATTCTCCTTTTTGACTCCTGGATTATTCTCTGTGATTTTTTGCGCAAGTCTTCAAACCTTTTCGATTTATGTTATAGTCTTGGTTATACCTGCCAAGTTTTATATTTAAAAGTGGGTGAAAAGTGGGCCACAAGGCCAGTTAAAGTCCATATGCCTTACATTGTAATCTAGTAAGAAATATAAAATAACTGTTGTTCATTTACAAGCTACAATAAGTTGGTCACACTGACTTCTCACTTATTACATTCATTCATCTCTTTGATTTGTTGTTCCGAGTTTATCCCCATTGTTACCATCAACCTTGCAATTGTTTCCCAGGCTACAGCAGGTGGAGTTCTTGGAAGGCTAGTTATCCAAAACGAAAGACTTGACAGATAATTTTATTGATTACCAGTGTTTAACACTATAGTCTATATAGTCAAGATTATAGTCAAGAGACCCACTCCTGTTTTCAAATGCTTGTAACTTTCTCAACTTGTGACTTTTGATAAAATGGTTTCAATTAGGAAGTGTTATATTGGTTGTGGGATCAAAGGGGAAAAAAGACAGCAGATTCTGATCATTTCGACCCCTTACACTATTTGCTCGTTCCCAAACTTTTCTTAACATGTCCAGTTCCCTAAAGCCATGCAGCTGCTACACGTCACATGTCCCTAAACTAGCTCATATGCTGAATAAAATGATGCTCGAAATGCATACATATTGTCCAAACCAGTACTCATAGATGTACAGCACTGAACTTCTGTGTGATTCCCAGACGCTGCACCAGATACACCAGCACCGGTGTGAATGGGAGTGCTGTGTCTGTGTGGTGAGAGCTGCTCTTCTCACCCTTTTCCTTACCTACTCAAAACATTAATGTCAACTAAAAGGCTCATTTCAATGTATAACTGTTATTTGTGGGTAACAAAGTGTTGGAAACCTTGGTGAGCAGCTCCACGTCCAAGAAGAAATATGCTGTTGCACTCTGAGACTTGAAATAGTGAAAGTAGTATTGCTGATAATACTAATTTAATTCAGTTTTATAGAAAGATGGAATACCCATGATAGAAAAGAGCCAATAATTCTGACCTGGCTGCTGAGTAGATTGGAAGTCCTGCTGTAGCTTATCCTGGATTAAACAAAGAGGTACATCCTGGGCAGGATGGCTATCCATCGAAGGGAAATTGGATTTCACCCAACTCAAACGTTTTTGGAGAAACCCTGGAAGCAAACCTGAGCATGCAAATTAAAAGATGAACTGTAAAATTGCCGGAAACACAAACAAAATTTTCACCTAATTGTTTATTTTCAATACGATAATAGGTATGAGGTCATGTCCGTGACATTAATTGAGCGTGTATTTTTGATAAATTATGAAAAATTATTAAATTTGTAATTCTCATGGCTTGTCATTGTAACTTGATTAAAGAGTCATTTTTACAAGAAGGTTAATGTCTTTGTTGGAAGAGACTTGTCTGAGCGTTAAAGTAACATAACTGACTGACAGACAGGTGTCCAATCATAGCTGTCTTCTGATGGTTCCGCCCCATCTTGGACAAAATCAAATTCCCTCGAGCACAGAAATTAATCATGCGCACGGGTTAAGATTGAGAGGGAGCAAGGGAGAGAGATTTGACAGAGAGGAATTATCGGGTGAGCACGTTAGCCCCTCCTCTCTCTTACGACAGGTGCTGTACCGTATGCACGGGTTGCAAAAAAGCTTGTGGTTTGTTTGTTTGTTTGTTTTTGTGCATGCTGTTGAGTTTCTGCTCATGCAAATCTTATTAGCCCACATGTGATTATTAAAAATACACGCTCCATTAATGGCACAGAATTGACCTCATAATAGGCTTTTACTAAGCCTCCTATGTTATATATGCATAAAATAAATTAAAGATAAAATGCCCCATCATGTTTAAAGTTGCTTCCCTGATTGCTTAAATATTTAACCTCCCATCCTCTGTGGCTGAATTAGTAATAGGAACAGATTTAATAATTACGACTAAGTATGTTTCAGGTGAAGGAAAATGACATTGTGTGAACAAGGCTCTTTATGCCATATTGTATTACATTTATCCAAATGTACATTGAATATTTGAATAGCGAAGTTAAAGAGTTTGAGCAATGAAAAACACTGGTAGGATATAATTCAGAAAAGAGGTTATTTATGTGATCTTATACAGGCGTGTTAAAAGATGTTCACTCTCTCAAACTAAACAAATATGTATAATTCTAAAAGTTGAAAGTAATTTTAAAAATATGTCAACTATAATAAACCCAGATAGGAAACATAATATAATAATAATAGCTAAAATAAAACAAAAAGCTGTCGTAAATCCTGTGCAAACTTGAAGAAAATTAGATTCAAGCGCAACACAGACCTCTCGACAACCCACGTGATACTGACGACAACGTGGTGTGGTTGTATCTATCCTTGCTACTTCCCTTAGCGGTGCACAAGCACTGCGTGAAGAAATGCTGCACACTTAAGTAACACAAATCAAGATTTTTATAGCTCCCATCAGGTACTAATTATCTTGTCACTGCTCGGAACACCTATTCACACTCACAAATTAACTACTTTCAGGTGTGTCCTGTTTAATTAGCATGCAAATCTGTAAACCAGTTTCTCATAAAAACCATGTTTAAATGTGATTCAAGGATTGCCAAATTCCTCATAGGCAGTGATTTCACAGCTGTCCCTAGCATATTAGTAAGAGCTGTCTTGTTCCTAATTTATTTGCAATCCACTGCATGACCTGCCAACATAATTTAGTGTGTTTTAGGTAGTGATGGAGAGATGAAGCCTCTTGAAGCATTGAACCACTTTGGACAATTGGTTCGAGATAGGGTTCATTTCTTCAAGCGACTGTCCACTGTTTTCTGGGAATTAATTGAATTCAAGAAAAAAAATTGTAATCAATACAACGAATAACAAAATCTGTACTTAAATGATCACATGTTTGTAAATATTATGTAAAAAAAACATTCTCTGTGTGTACATTTTCCCCAATGATTATTTCATCACTTGGCAAGTTGTGCAATTTTTTTCTGAAAATGGCATGGGTATATTCAAGGTGAGGACAGTGAAAGTGCTTGTGGAACTAAAGAAGGGACTCAGATTAAACTTGTATATCTTGGGCAATCATTTTCCCAGCGATGGGTTGCGGCAGGGAAGGGCATCCGCTGCGTAAAACATATGCCAGAGAGTTGGCGGTTCATTCCGCTGTGGCGACCCCGAAAGGGAATAAAGCCGACATGAAGATGGATGGATGGATCTTGGGCAATCATGTACAGGACTGGGGAATTTGTTTTCATTTTGTTTATTTTTACAACCCACTCTCTTCACCCGCTACATCTCTTTGTTCCCTAAACTCTTTAAACTATTTCCAAACAATAGAAACACTAAAACACAAACTCATCTGACACTTTCAAAAACACACATTTTGAAAGGACCCTTAGCTGGTCAGTTACATAATTTTTTTAACCGGTTTGTAACACTTCGCGTCAAAATCTAAAGCGATTTCCGAAGCAGTCACGTGGTACAGTTGGTACAGGCTTCGGACGTCATCATTTTGGCTCTTCCACCAAACGAAGCAAGCCTTGATACCCAATTCGCGAAAACCCACCTTAGAACTTCCCTACAATTATGTCCACAGTAAGAAATTCCTGTAGTGTGTGCTGCTACTGAATACACACATTTTAAAAATACATTACACATTAAATTGAAGCTGGAACATCAAGCAATATAAATAAATCAATATGTTTCTATATTGCGCTTTCAGTGGCTGAGGTAGGTGCTAGTTACCTCCTCAGCATAAAGACTTATATTTTAACTTAAGAGCCATTGACGAACAGATTGCTGGACAGTATCTGAGAAAAACAAAAAACAACAAAACAGAAACAAACAAAACAGTTGTTAGAACAGTGTAATACAAACAAAAAACAGGTTATTATCATCAGTTACAGGATGTATGATAAATGGGGGTGATAGGTTAGATCAGGGGTCGGCAACCCAAAATGTTGAAAGAGCCATATTGGACCAAAAAGCAAATAGGTCTGGAGCCGCAAAAAATTAAAAGCCTTGTATAAGCCTTATAATGAAGGCAACACATGCTTTATGTATCTATATTAGCCTACTATAAAAATGACTAAGTTTGCTACGAATACATAATGAGCCTTCATGATTAAATGTTTATTTTCCCTGCAGTGAATCCTGTAGAGAACGACGCACCACGTGACTACTCTGTTGTACGATTACAATATTAATGAATTATGTTTCATTGCTTTGATGACATTAGAGAAATGCAATAAAGAAATCGAATTTTTGATGTCATTTTTATTTTGAGGATTCCCAAAAACAACATCAAAATGGAACGTGCACAACGTGCCCCTAACTGGGCAACAAGCAATGCGAAAAAACGCAGCATACATTTATAAAAATAAAACAGCAGCCTTTTGAAAAGAAGTATATAAACGCACAGGCACTTTGTTACTAAATACGTGCATGCCTTCCCTGGAAATGTCTTCCCACGTTACTCTTGTTATTAGACAACTTCCCAATACAGAGCAAACATTCAGAGAATCCTTCCGCATCGGCAATGAATGCAAACGATTCGGTCCAAGAACCTTTGAATCCTCTGTTCTCCTCAGTTATGTTTCTCTTTTTCTCTTTGGGATCCAGGGCCCACCACACAGCCGCTGGTTTGTTTACAGCAGCCACCTTACCTGGCATCCCGCCCCGCTGATAGAAACGTGTGTCGCGGGTGATGACGCAAATCGTCGCTGACAGAAATGTTGAAATTAAATATTTATTCTACACTCTTTTACAGCATTGGAAAACGTTAAGAATGTTTGTCCTCCTATAGAAACCATATTAAACAAAAAACATATTTACCTTTTACTTTTATTTTTTCCTTTTTCAAACATTTTTGAAAAAGCTCCAGGGAGCCACTAGGGTAGCGCTAAAGAGCCACTTGCGGCTCCAGAGCCACGGGTTGCCGACCCCTGGGTTAGATAGATATTTTGCCCTGATACCATATCAGTTTGGATACATACCAGGCGTCAAATATTCGAATGCTAGATGAAACAGAAATGTTTATAATCTAGTTTTGAATATCAGTTAAAGTGCACACATAAAATTGGTTTATAGCAAAAATAGCTCCAATCTGCTCAGTTATAAGTCTATTCATAAGAATTGTGATTGTGGGGTGAGATGTGTGACCATTGAGCGAGCAGTCAAGCATAGACAAGAGGTTTTCAATGCGAACTTAGGAAAAGGTTAGACAACCTTCAGGTTCTTTGGACACTCCAGATAAATAAAATAAAAGACCTGCATGACACGTTTATTATGGAAATGTTTACAAGTCCCAAATAGCTACTCTGTCTTCACACCTTTATAATGTTGCATATGTTATCTTTGTTAACTTTTTTACATAGTAGTTTATTGCTCTGGTGCTAGCCTAATGACCCAATTAACTAGTACACAATTAGGGCAATGAAGAACCTCTTGCTTATATTAAAAATAGGAATAAGTTCCTTGTAACATGAGGGCGTCTTAATGCTCAATATTTTTTGTGTTTGTTAATGTTACAAATATGATGTGGATGATATTTGTCTTCTGTTTAAAGGAAATGTGACTTCAAAGTGATACGCATGCAAAGAAGAGGAAACTACATTTCCCAGAATGCCCTATTAACAGACAAATATTGCTGCGCTTGCTCTTGAGCAGGCTTGTGGTTTTGTTGCCATAAACATCTGAGCCAACTTTATTAGTATTAAATGCCATTAACAAATATATTGGAATGTAAAAAACACATGCTATGTAATATAAGTGAAAACAGAGTTGGGAGTGCTGGGATAACAATTGCAACTTCATTAGGCTTCAAATACATTTTTGGGCATCTTTGACATTTTCAGTACAAGTCTGTCTTCTCCAGCAGTTTGTATCTGTGAGAAATTATGTTTAAAATGGGCTCAATGAAACAAAAACCAGAAAAATACTAAGTGAGCATTAAGAGGTCATGAGGTTACGTTGCAAACAATCAGATTCAGGATGTTAGCGAGCAATTCATGTATAGCAAGTCAGTGGCTAGCTGCATCAAAGGTGGAGTATCTATGGCAGGACTTGTACACACTGATGAAGTAAATTTTTTTTTTACTTTTGCCGTTATTTTGCAGCTGCGTTTCCTAGAGTAGTCAAGTGAGAGAAACCTGAAAACCAGAAATTACGGCGGGCAGAGTTCACCCCTGTAGGAAAGTGAATGAGAGGAGGGTTTCTACCCTTCATTCAGTAATGATCGGCACGTTTCCCTATTCTCTGTCTGAACACAACATGAGATGTTTGAATGTGTTGATAATCTTTTACTACTACTAATTGTTATGTCATAATTCAGTTTACATATGTTGGCCAAGAAATGTGTAAAATCTTGGATTAGCCCTGCTCTCCAAAAAAAATTATTTTTTAATGGTCACAATTCACAAAGCATTTATCAAACTTAACACTACTGCTTTAAATATGTTAAGTTAATTAAACAGTTTTCTTTGTAATTTTATGTTTATTTTTAGATTTTTAATATCACCAAAACAAAGGTTTTTACAGTTCAACAAACTGATGACATCACAGGCCACAGTATTGCTGAGGTTTTATATCTGACTTTCATGTGGGAGATTTTAAAACCCTTCTGTTTGTTGAAATGAATACAACAACAGAATTTAAATAAATAATGAATGGTGCTGTAGTTAACAATAAAATAATAAGTTGTATTTAAAAATAAATAAAGCCAAGTACCTCAAAATAAGCTTGTTATTCCGTTAACACTGGCAACGCAAAGTGCTATATTTTTGTTAAATTTTATAAGTGCACTATCCCTTTAACAGGCATGCACTATTTAAAGAGATCATGTTGAACACTTTTGTGGCATGAAAAATGTAGGCTGTTGTTGATATGGGCATGTTAAGATGTTGAATATTAAACAAGAATGATAGCGGGCGGCCATATGTTAATGTGGTTGTGATTCCTTCAGGGTGTTTCAGTGACCGCGTCTGAAACACACAGTATGTTCTCACAAATCTCTTTGGGGTTTGTGCTTCTCGTGATGTCTAAATAAAGAACTGTTTCATGCCAGAAGAAGGGTGGAAAGCAGTCTTGTCTGTTAAATGTTCTTCATGGTATTTAATCCAAGCGAACATTTATAAACCCTTGCTATCAAGCAACAGAGCATAGAGAAAATTATTCGGAAATAAGTAATAAGTAATTATTGCATTAGCTTTTTTTAAATAGCATATTTCATTAACAAGAGAGCATGTTTTCTTTTAAATTTATGAATACAATTAAATTGAATCTTTTAAACATACCATATGATTCTTAAAATTTTGCTCTGCATTTTTCAAAGGCCAATTCAGTTCATAATGCGCATACACATAGTATAACTACTACTACATGTGTATATATATATATATATAAAAAAACAAAGAGTCTGATAATACAAAAAAAAAACTTAAACTTAGCACTAACACCTGAAGTCTGGATTGATTTAGTTCTTTATTTATTTACATAGATTTTTTTTTCTTCTGGATTTGCGTGCATACCCTGACTTACTGTCAAAAAACACCTTGACACACTATTCCATAACTTTTGTTGATCCAAAATATTAAGGAATATAACAACAATTAATAAAAGATCTATGACAATAAAAGAAAACTAAAACTTCTACATTCCACAAAGGTCACAAAGACAGTATTGCTGGTGGGAAAGAGATTATAACAGTGGAGTATCTTTGTAGCCAGGTTTAACAGATTAAGGCAAACTGATTATCCAAAAAGTGAGTATTTTTTCTTTGTGGCTTTGATACTGTTCTGAACTCAACTACATCTACTGATTTTCTAAACAAATTAGTTGTAAAATCAAAGCAGGAAATGCTGTAAAAGTCTTTAGTCACAGTGTACTGTGAAAGTTTTCTTATTATAAGCCAGTAAATGATAAAAAATAACAGCAGTTATAGGTTACATGGGAAAAAAAAAATATTATTTATTTCAGCCTTAGATTAACAAAATATGTATACATTTGCAAAACAAGTTGTATAAAACAAGAAAACCAACAACACCTATACTCTATCAATGCTTAGATTTGCTATTGTACCACATTGTGTCACATGGCACGCTTTTATTGAGATATGATATAGTGATATTGTGGCATATTCAATATCATGCTCTTGAGCTTCTTTTTGATTCTTGTTTCCCTTTGGTCTGCCTTTGAGGCTTTGAGGTGCGTTTCTCTTTGTGTTTGGCCTTTGTGGAGCGTTTTCCTCCTGACTTTGAAGTTCGGACAAACGTTCCACTGCTTCAGTGTTTGTTTCTTTGCAAAAATTACCTTCTGTCCTACTTGCTTCCTCACCCTTGACCATATGTCTCCTCCCGATGAATCTGCTTCACAGCTGGGGTGGATATGGACGTCTGGGCTAATTTTTTGGGGTCAGAAAAGGAAAGACATTCTATGGGAAGTCGGGATCATCTAACTGGAGCAGATCCTCTCGGGACATCATTATTCTTTCTAGGGGACCGCTGGGTGGTTAGCTTCTTTACAAAAACCTACATTTCAATGGCTTAAAAAGCTCATTTTTAAATCAGTTACATAAAGTCCAAGAACTTCACTGTTTGTACTGCTTGTTCATTTTTTGAATGTCAAGGTTTAATGGGCTACACTTTCACAATATTTCCACTATGTGTGAATAATTTCCATTATTCACAAATAATGCCTATAAAATGTATCTTACTTCACAAAAAAATACAATAAATCTTACTTCACTTTGAAAGTGAATTTAAATGTTATTAAATTAAATGACCCTACCTGAAACCTTAAAATGTGTACCTTTAATTAAAGCAAAATGTGGTCCTGCAATGAACTGATGATCAGTTTAGGCTTTACTTTGCCTTTCTCTCAATGTAAGTGTCCCAAGGGAAACAACAATAAGAAGTAAGCAGCATAAAAAATTTAAAAGATGATTTGATGCTACCAAGGCTAGATTTGCACAAATTAGAAAAAAAGATAAAAAATCATTACTAGCAAATTAACATTACGTACAGAACATTTCAATGGCTGATATCTTTCACCAGTGCAAATTAGTTTCATACTCTTCAAGCTTTAGCAGGTGATATATGATAACATTCACATATTTCATGTAAGGTCCTATAATTTCATTGTGCAAGATGAATCCTGTCAAACTGTGTAGTGCTATGGAACAAGGAAAAGATTCACAACAAATCTCATTTATCTGTCACAGTTGATGTGTCGTGAGAAATAAGAGCAGGTATTCTGGCCCACACTTCTGCAGTCTAGGGAATCTTCTCACAACCGTTCATTAATAGAGCTATCACACACATGAATGCTTTTATATTGCTAGGATTTCACTGTCCTCTCCTGTGGTTGAGGCGGGCCAATTGCTCCGATGCAAAGGATCTTCTTCACAAGTAAGGATTTCTTATTTGCCTACTTTCCAAATAAGTAAAAGTTGATATTTCTAAATATAAACATTCATACGTCCTTTTGTTTTATGTTTTTCTGGTTATGGTGCAGAAGTCTGACAATGGAAGACCAGATGTCATGGTCTATCTGGATTCTGATTGGCTGGCATTATGCTTTTTGTATTACAGTTGTTTTACAATTATTACGGATTATTATTAGTTTGTTTTTACAATTATTCTGCTAGATGCAATTCAATTTATTATTATCTATTGCTTTAAAAATATTTCAGTCAGTGATTATGTTCACAACTGTAATACAAAAAGCATTTGTCCGAATGATCGATTCCGGTTGGTTTGCAGATGTTTTCTATTTTAATTACTAATTTACAAACGTCACGTTTGGCAAGTATATGTGGAGCCAACCATGGGAAGGGAATTGCCAGTTAGTAAGTACATTTTTTGTTTGTTAAAGTGCATTTTGAAATCGTCAATATACTACACTTATTATAAACATGTGAAGGATCAACACTGATGTTCTTTTGGTGTATGCATCTTGTGAGCACTCTGTAGACAGTCCTGTAATGTTATGCTAATGTGTCAAGAAATAAAATGTCTCTCCAATCAAAGCAAAATCAGAACAGCATTCGGTTATTTCCTAGTGTGTGTTTCTGATATCTTTTAAATGTCACAGATTTTATTACCAAACTGTCTATTCATAAGTGGAGCACAACATAGATTCGTTGTAGCACTACGTAACATTACTATTTTTCTGTCTGGAGCTAGAAGCGGTGAAACAGATACAAACAGCTTCATGTTGAGAGGTTCTTCCACTCCACGTTGTGAATGTAAAACTGGATAATTCACGCTTAACTGTTGAATATCCTTTACATAGCCAACACAAAAGTTGTTCATTTGAACACATTGGTGAATGACACACAATTTCATCTTATGAGCATTATCATGAAAAACTTGCAATTATTGAGATATCTGTTTATCAATTTCACACACCCAAGCCATCCATTTTACTCATAAAAGAAGAATGGAAGATGTAGAACCCATGACAACAACTTTTAATATTCATTTAACGTGAATAGCACCTGGTTCAAAATGGAGAGAAAATTTAATTCCAATGAGGTTCATTGTGGCTGCTAGGACTGAAGGGAGGACATGCTCCCTTCATTCATTTCTTTTGTTTGAAAAGTCTTTCAAATATATGCAGGTCTATCCACAGGGGTATGAGAGTCAATTTCTTGAATTGGATGCAACATCCATTTCATCAATACTTGACCTCCCTCACTGTCTGAATCTATGGCAGGAATATCAAAAAAGAGAATTTGGTTAGTCGAGCAACCTTGTGCAGTTTATTATCCAGTATTTTTAATCTCCAGTATTGCCTTCAAGGTCTAATCGGTAGCCTACAACTTATGAGGTCGCCTAGAAATTTTCTTTTTCACGGTGCACAAGGATACATATTCATCTGCTGAGTTTTCATAGGATGGAAAAAAATCTGCCATGTCAATAACTTTGCAAGGTTAGAGTAAGACTCACAAAACGATTATACATTTAAAATAGAAAAACGTCTGAGCTTGGCACTATTCTCTCCCCTTTGCACATAGACTCGAAATACAAAAAAACCCCATTGAAAATGTAGCACACTGTAGAGGTTACCTTATTTCTGAATTCCTTCTTGACTGACCACCTAAAGCCCGTCACATAAATTAAATCCAGCTTTTCTGAAAATTCATTCTGAAAAGGTCTAAAGATGTCTCACCTTTCACTAGGTAAACTAAATAGAAAGCCAGACACACAGATGTTGGAAGCTGAAGAACAACTTTAAAAAGCCAACACTTGGTATAATATAACCACGAAGAGGTCCTTGCAGGTCTGCACTAGAAAACCTCTTAGAAAACAAGGCCCTTGATAGCACTACAAATCAAAATGGCTGGAGGAAATAAATGAATACTGGCCTCTTTATGGTAGACATACATCTGTGCTCCACACAACTCATTCTATCCTCAACAATGCAGCCTTAAATGTATGATTTTGCAGCTGAATTGATCTTTTTAATGTTTTTAATTTTATTTAGATACAGCTTAATATACCTCTTAAACCTACAGACATTCTTAACTAAATTTAAATGTAGTTTTATAAAATGTTTCAAAAAATTCCTAAAACTTATGGCTGATAATAATGTTTGTAAAATGTTTACACCTCTGCTCATTTTTAAATTAAAAGCTTAGGTAACTGTAATACCTTTTCAAATGGAACACTACGAGAACCGTACATCTTTCTTTCCTCTCTCCCTTGTGGGACTCATTCAGAAATTATTGAGAAATTGTGGACTGAACTAAAATGAATGAACTGGCTTTTTGAGGCAGTCCACGTTAAAACCTGGCCAACTTTAACATAGAATTTTTTTTTATGGCTTGTATATTTCACCTTGCTGACAAGTCGGCACACAGCTTTTGCGGGCATGCCAAAACTCTGACTTGTAAGTAAATACCTACCGCTTAAGATTGAATCATTTTGAAAACTAAAACATCTATGCATGCTGCTGTGACACTGAAATATATCAGCTAAAGCAATTAGAATAAAGTAAAACTAGCTCATTATAATTGCAAAACAGATGAATTTTCACTGTTTCTGATGTGTGGACCCCACAGGAAGCCCAGATCAGATTTCTCTAACAGGGCCTTGTCATAGATTTATATCAGAAAAAAAAGACAATTATCCAAGATATTCTTTCATCTTCCTTTCCCAAATGACAAACCCAAAAGAAAATGATTGTTTGAGTTCAGGGAGATCAACCTTTGAGTAGAAAGAAAAACAGCTTTTATGCCAAATCTTATTCTCTTCCTTTGAAGCTAACTTTATAGTACTTCATGAACAACATCAGGAGTTCATACACAATAGCACAGCAACTTCACTAAGCCCCTGACCTTTCTCAACATCTGAATTCAATAATGTTCTCTCCTCCTCTTGCCTATTTCTTCTTTTGACTCTTCATAGCAATCTCTTTCTCGCACACACTTGTGAAAGACACACTTTTCTCATGGAGACAAAGACACTCACTGCTGCAGTAAAGCAGTCGACTGCTGGGTTTGATCAGTTTTGATTGACAAAGGCTTCAGGGGGCGTATACCGTCAGAAAGGTTCATGAAAAAGTAAAGAACCAATTTTATCGCTAATATACACATTTACACTGGACAATTATGTCATTTACAGTATTATCACCTCAATATTGTTGTTTTGTCTTGGATGACTATTATTATTATATGTTCATATCAAAATAGTTTTGCTGCGATGTTTCCTGACTGTTTTTTTAAGACATGTTTGCATGCGTCTGTGCCTAGGACAGCATCAAATGGCTAAATCTGGTCGATGCCGGACGGTCTGCTCCAAGGATCAGCGGTCCAAAAGTGGTCAGAGCACAACGTTCAGCCAACGTTCAAAAACAGTCCCGACAGGACGACACAAATTTAAATATGATATATAAGCAAACGCTTCGCAAATTAAAACATTTTGTCATTACAGATCGAATTTCTAGGAATGACAATTGAGTGAATTTTGACGGTTTTATGGACCAACTTACAACAAAGAATTAACTGTAGCACTATTTGAGAACCACTGCTCTAACGGAAATTAGTGTACCACTAGGGGGTGTTCATGTACCAACAATGGTATAGTGTAAATAACCACTGTTATAGTGTATTTCGATGATTGACTTTGACATTGTTAACATTGTTATAACACTTGCACAAATGAATGAAAAAGCTTCTGTTGGTAAAGATGAACAGACATTGGATTATTTCATTACATTTACAAATAGAGAAAAATAACTAATTTGTTTGTATGATGAACTCTTTCAAGATTTTCTCATTCACTCTGAGGAAAACAATCATAAAAACAACTGGGTTCGTTGTACGTGAGCGTTTTCTGGTGTGTGGTTGTAATAATCAACTGTTTTAGGCAAAGCTCTAAAGTTTGAAAGCTGTTTGTCTATTTAATATATATATATAGATATATAGACAAACCTTTCCAAATAACCTGATGACAGCATATTTATTTATTTGAACCTGAGATTAAACCTTATAGTAATCTGGTCACAGAGATTATGCTTAACAGAATAAAGTTATAGTTGACAATAAAAAAACCTAATACGATTTTTTAAAATGCTCTGGAGAAACTTCACTATCATTTTTGGTTAATTATTGTGACAGAGAAGTAGAGGTCAGGTTAAGGGTTGTGTTTATGACTTTAGTGAAGTCAATTGGTGGGTATTTTGGCAATTTAGTGATTTAACTCAAAATTTGTTTGTCATAACTTGGTCCTATTTAAAATTAATAATTAAAACAGTTCTCTATCGAAAAAAGGCTTTGTACCTGTCCTTTATGAGTGTCAGCAGATCACTTGCATTACATACTGCGTGACAATTTCATAAACACTATTTGACTCTGAATGTTTAGTCTATCCCACGTCATGCACACTGATATCACTCCTGTGTAACTGCTCTCAGTTGCTGCAAACTGTATGGCTCTCATCCTCCTCAAGATCAACAAGTAAAAGAAGCTAGATTGAAAATTTTTGTCTGCTCTTTCTTTCTAGTTTCTTCTGAGCATGTGGGGTTAAAACACAGAGAAAATCAGTATTATGTGTTGGAATGGAGTAGTTTCCCTAGACGATGGCGCAGTGGGTAGCACGGTCGGCTCACAGCAAAAAGGTTGCTGGTTCGATCCTCGGCTGGGGCAGTTTGGGGAGTTTGCATGTTCTCCCCGTGATCGCGTGGGTTTACTCCGGGAGCTCTGGTTTCACCCACAAGTTCAAAGACATGCGGTACAAGTGAATTGAGAAACAACAATTGTCCATAGAGTGTTAAAGTGTGAATGATTGTTTGTGTGAATGTTTCCCAGCGATGGGTTGTGGCTGGAAGGGCATCTGCTGCGTAAAACATATGCCAGTTGGCGGTTCATTCTGCTGTGGCGTCCCCGAAAGGGAAGAAAGCCGACATGAAGATGAATGGATGGAATACACCATTCTCAGAATATTGAGTGTTTTAAGTCCACGCTGAAGACTCCCTTGTATTCACAGCCATTATAAATGTGTGGTGCTGAATATTTGTAAATGAATGTAATTAAAAAGAAATTTATTTTAAAAATTTTACCAACTGTTATCCCATAATATGTTATGTACAATTGTATGAGGAAACTGAGTCATTAATTAATTAATTTATTTTTTTTACTATTTCTGACTTCTAGTTTGTAAATAAATTATATGTAACATACGTTTGTATTGTGCCATTTGTATAATGCCTCTGTACCTCACAATAAATGGTAATTGGCTGTCTTATCCTAGGTGAAGATCCTGCACATTAATTATTAATGACTCTTGAGGGCTTTGTCTACTCTGCGTAACTGTACATGCCCATTTCAGGGGCATTTTAAAATTTATTTTAACAGGAGGGGGATTGTGGCCTTTTAAGTGCTGCCACTCATATTACTTATATTTTAGTTTCCTGTAATATTAAAACTGTATTTTACTATTTCATATCTTCAGCATTTTGCTTCTGCTATACTGTTTGTAAACGTGCTACTAAATAAGCTTTATTACTTACTTTCTTTGGCCAGAGTGTTATCTCACACCTAGCCTGAGTTTGAAGGTATTTGTTTTACGGAGCTGAAAGATGAAGGAATGTCTTCTTTAGATGTATATGTGAAGAAGATGCTGGATGCACCGTGATTTTAGCTTGTCACTGAAAATGGCTTTGTGTAATTTAGTGACGAGTAATCCAAGATCTGATATTCCTCACCCCCTAAAACAATACATAGAGATGCCGTGTTACATATCAAAGCTGAGCTGTGGATTGTGATGTGTTTCTATGGGATATCAGAGGGATTGGGAAATAATGGGAGGACAAAGTTAGGGATCATTCAAGAATCCCTCAGGATTTCGATTGATGGTGTCGGATTTGATTTGTCTGTGAGCAGTATTGATTTGTTTTTGTTGTAGAAAGATGTTGTACAGCCCTAATCGTGCTCGCTTCAGCTCTTTCTGTATTTCATTTTCAATATCGGTCAGAAAATATCCTCTCTTTGGCTTTGACATTTATAACTTTCTTCCTTTTCCTTTGAAATACTCTGGAGTGGAATGTTATCATCTATTCTGTTTATTGGTTTCTTATGTCATTAAAGCATAATATGTCTACAGTGTTGTAAAAAATGTATCTGTGATTCTGTAATAGGTGTCCAATCCTTACTTTAATAATTTACTAATAATTTGCAGACAAAACATCTGAATTAAGTAGATGAGAGCGCAGACAATGAGCCAGCACATTTATTTTCACTTAAATTAAGAAAACAAAAAATATGATATTAATAGACTCGTAGGTGCACACACAAATATAAATATCAAAAGCTTGAATCCACACAAATGCAAATATGATGTTATTATCTAAATACTAATTGAAACAGAAAAAGTTGTTGAGAATTAAAAAAATAATAATGTAACACATGATTAATGTACAAAGCAAGTAAAAGTGATCTATGCTCATTTGTGAATGACAATTATCAGATAAAAGGCTCCTTCGTATTCCATTACTGGATTCCATCAGAAGAGGGAAGATAACCCAAACGTGCTTCATTTTCACACCAGGAAGAATGTGAAAAGGTCATATGCCAGAAACAGTTTCTTCCTAATAGGAAGCACTCTAACTGGAAGAGCGGCTAGTACAGGTTGTTAAAATGTGAGTATAGAGTAAAATGGGCTCAGTCTGTCCCTCCACTCATTCTCTGCATGGATTTCTTTAAGTCTTAGTTCATGTGTTTAAGGCAAGTTCATGTAAAGTAAAAGTTTAGTTGAAGAAACTCAAGAATAATGAAGTTATTTTACTAGCAATAACTAATAATAATGTTATCTGTGTTTGATCTGAATATTGAGAAACTAAACCTAAGTAAACTGCTAAAAAGTGTTATATAAAAGCTTGATTGATTGATATTTTAATGAAGTTTCAATATCTGTTTTGTTTCGGTTAATGCTTTATCTTTAGCGCTTTAGTACTTACGTTACTGCACAGGTTTTGGGGCATGTTTTAACTTTTTAAAATGACTCCACTGTTCTTTTTGACATGAGGACAAGCATTTTTGCCTTTTCAACATGAGGACAATTGTATTTGCCATGTCCACTGGGTTAACAAGCTTGTTGTGACTGCGTAAATTCCTGTGGTTTTTTTTTTTCCCAGACTAACCGACTAATGAAAACGTCCATCAGAATTAGCTTGTTCTAGTCAACCCAAAAAGAGGGCAGCCCTAATTTCATGTGAACATAGGGAGAATGCTGCAGCATAGATTTGGTGGACCTTTTCAGTAAAACCAGAATTGCAAAAACAAAACAAAATATAGCATTTATTTATTTTGTCTATGGATATCAACCTTTATTCTATATATAGAGAGCTGTCCATGCTGCAATGTTTTTGTGAATACATTATTAGTTTTGGCCTCTTACTTAAATACTGCATCTTTAATGAGCATTCAAAGATGCATCCATTTCTTTAAACTTGATACATGTTAAATGTTGAAATGGCTGAATCACATAAGTGTACCTCTACGTGTTTCTTTTTTTAACTTAATGCTTGAATAACTTAGTTTAAAAAGTTTGCAAGTCACAATAGAACACGCTTTTATTAAAATCACATTTTTCAGAGATGTTTTCATGTTTTATTCAAGTAACAACATCAGACCTTTAGAAATATAGATCCCAGAGATATTTGTTCCTCCATCGATGAAAGCAGTTTGTTCCTCAGAACTAGTGCTGAAGGTCAGCATTGCAGACAATGAAGACCAGCGTTATGTCTGAGATTCTCTGTTGAAAATGAGCAAAATGTGAATTTTATTTAACCCTTCTTTATGTAGTATTGGCAGGAAAGTTTGACGTCTTGGTGAAGATCCATAGTTGTCTTCTGGGCAGCACGTCATTCTGCTGACATCAATTTTTTATTCAAACCAAATCATTTATTTTGCAGGTAAAATCCTTCACTATTACAAGATTACTGTTTTTTGTGCCTAATTGAGTCAGATTTTCTAATTGCTGTCACAACACTAGTGACGGACTGCCTTGCACCAGAATTGTTTATCAAAGGTTCTTATAGTAAATGAAAAATAAATTAAGCCAAACCATGCAGTGCAAAGGCACTTTGAGAGTCCAACGAAATTGTTAAATTATATGGATGAATGCACCTTTTCTATAGTTATACCCTCATACTTGTTCACTTCAATTATCTTGCACCATCTGCTTTAAGGATGAAACATAACAGTTTGATAAAGCATCCAATTACTGAAGCGCATTTTTATCTACTTTGGCGAATGTATAAATTAACAATTTTCTTGTTAGATTCCATTTTAAATTAGCAATTTAATTGTTTCAATTTGCTTGACTTATTTTTGCTACAGCACATTTGTATAGGATTATTTTAAAGATAATAAATTAGCGGCTAGTTAATGGCTAATAACTGCATTTATAAAGGATAAGTTATTGATTTGTACACCACTATAAGCTATATATTGATCGATGTATTTATTTTGGACTAATAGCCATCAGCAACTAATTATGATCCCTAAAATAAAGTGGTAAAATTGTTTAAACTTTGAATAAAGCTTTATGAATTATCTGGATTAAATCCATTCAGAAAAAGAAAAATGAAAAGAAAAAAAACAATAATGCAGAGGTTAAAGGGGTTTGAAACACAGACCTAAAAACCAGCATTATGACATAAATACTAGGATTTTTGAAAGGTAAGGATTTAGCCCCATATGGCAGTTGTCTCATCTACCTGAGGAATGTTTGTGGAACAAACATCAGCACATGGTAGAAAGCAGATGAAAATCCTGATCTGTTTAGCCTGGATCAATAGAGACAAGCCGTTTGTGAGGAGGCCAGCTGTTGAGAGTTGTTTTTAGAGTGGGATGAAATGAAGCAGCAGGTAATTCCACCCACTTCTACATAACTTTGTCAGATTTTAATTACATTTACTTGTTTGAATCTCTGTGAAGGTACTCACGGCACGCAGAAAGGAACTAATGGTTTATGTTTTGGAAGTTAAAGTCTTTGACTATCTTCATCAATTACTTATAAAGTAACTGATTTTTTATTAATGAGCAAAATATATGAACTTCAAAATAATATTTGGAATCTAACTGTTTCTTTATACATGAGTGTGAAATAAAAATTAAAATGCATCCTTATGTTAATATACATCAAAAGAGGACTTTCTTTACATTTGAACATTTTACATTTACATTTCTGATATGTGCACTAAATAGGAAATAAAAAATGAAATAGGATGGCTTTTGTGATTGGGGTATCGGTTAGTGACAAGCAGTGGCTTTTGTAGAAGTTTTAAGCTGAGATGGAACTGACCTTTTTTTGTAGTGGTCATGACCAAACTGTCATTTACATAAATAATGGTTGAACTAATTATAATTAGACTATTAACTGATAAACAGTGCTTGATCAGACACATAAGTATATACAGCATCTTACAACACTTCTTATCCATCATTGATGATCCTACCAGTGTGTCCCTCTGTATGTTTTCCCCTTGCACAGATGGGTGGTTGCTTTTAATAATGTCTATTTAGACAAATGTTAAATAATCTTCTTGATGTAAACTTAAATATTCTACCTCGAGTGTTCCTGACAAAATGAGGGACATAAACAGGTGGAGAAACTCTTTTGGCGGGGATGCACTTGCTGTGTTCTTTTTGCAGACTATGAATGGGAGGTTTGGTACATGGCAATCTGGAGATTTTGTGAATTTGCTGATTAAATGAAATTCCAAATTGAATTTGCCGCAAGCTTATGGGTTTTAATTTAAACGTATGCACAAATAGTTAAATTAATGTTTAAAATATATTAAATTATCAAATAAATTCACCTCTAAGTGTCTACTTTTTAAATGTAATGCTCTTAAAATGCATTACAAACATACAACATTCCCATGAAAAATGCAATCTTACTTTTCTAATGAGCTGAAATTACTAAATGCATCATTGTCTGTCTCAAAAAATTCTTAGGAGCTTTAGAAATAATGTTTTCTGTGACACACAAGCCGAAAAGCTGCTCACTAAAACAAAGCATGTAAAACAGCTTTGGGGTTACTCATCTCTTTCACCCAATCTTAACAGGGGAATGCACCAGCAGTTTAATTCGTTCATGAGAAAGTAAGAAGTCACTGGAAGCTTATTTATCAATGTTTTTAGCCTAACACAATTCAGTATAGATATCACCACATTATATGAGTTTGAAATCTGTATGTTTTGTTAACGCATGCAATAAATTGCGAACGAAGAAGGATTTAAGTGTACCATTACAGGTCAGGCATACTTAAACTGGAGAAAACATCATGACAGTGAAGTGGAAAATATGAATATAATTTGATATCATGTCTTTATTAGATTATGCTCAAACAGGTTGCCTTAGGTGAGGATGCTCTGTCGTTGAGTATAACATCATCCATAGACACGGGATGTTGCACAATGACCTTTCTTCTGGCAAATAACCTCAGTTTACACACCCATTTACTCATTAATCCTGTCCTCATTTGTCTATTATGTGGAGGTTAAGTCAAGCATAAAACAAACGCCGGGAGAACATTTGCCTCATAGACATTACCAGCCAGTCTTCTCTGCTTTTAAAATACAGCACATTAGAGCAAGCAGCACTGTATATCATCATGAAGATGACCATCTTTGTAAATTAAGAGTGAAATGTATACTCTACTGCACATGTACAATATCGGTCAATGCAAAATGTATCTGTTTTTATTGGTTTTCAAAAGGATTTAAAGGATTGTTAGCCTGGGTTTTAAAATTTGGATTGCCCAAGACAATAAAAATGTAGTATTTAGTATGGAAATGGGCCTGGAGATGGATCATTTTAATCTGGGTCTATTAAGGTAATTAGACTAATAATAGTAATACAGCAATATTAAAATCCATATTATGTTAAAAATCATTAAAATCATAAGTAAAGAGTTTCAGAACTTTGGCTTTTCCCAAAATCATACATTTTTGGATTAGTCCTCTTATTAGCTCATATATTTATTTTAAAATTAATGTGAATGTTCTTAATTATTATTATTATTATTTTGGCACAAATGCAACATATTTTGTATAAGCAAATTATAGCTCACGCAGTAACTCAGTGCACCATTTTCACAGTATGATACAAGCCTTGATGTGTACTCTGTGAAGCACCTCTTTCAAAAATCAGCACTGAAAGAAGGACAGTAAATAACTCGTAGGTACACACACAAATTTAAATATCAAAAGCTTGAATCCACACAAATTAAAAACTGCTTCGTGTGTCCAATGAGCTTGATTGGAGGTATGTAATCGGTTATTCTAATTAGATCCTTCAAGAGCTATACTTAATTATATTTTCAGTTAATTTGACTTGTGTTTACATGCTGACAATAACTATTTTTCCACATTAAATAAAAATAATTGAGGCACAACAAAGTGTCTCATGTCTAGAAATAAAATATATTGTGATATATGTTTTTATTTAACGAGAGTAATTTTTTGTGTTTCAGGAACATTGTTCAATGACATAACTCCTTCTGAACACCTGAAAACAATCAAAACTTCATAAACAATTTAGACACCGCCCTGAGTACTAGTTACTGCTAACACTCACCTTCGCACTATTTAAGAAGCTCGATTCCCCTTAAGTCAACATCAGGTCTTTGAACTTCAGCCTGAAAACATTATTAGACTGAACATCTGGATCTTTTATTTTTAGGTGGATCTTTTATTTTTTTGCAAAAAAAAATGCAGAGAATATAATTTAAATTATAAAATGCTTTCAATTTATATAGCCCTTTTCTGGACACACAAAGATGCTTTCAAATAGTGTTACTCATCCGATTAACATAAGTTCTGGAGGAACTTGGCTGATAATTGCCAAATCATATGGTCCCACCTACCTATATTATCTCCAGTATTTAAGACACGACCAGGAGATAACATCTACATCATGCAAGCTATCTCCTGCAGCACAAACAAATAAATATGCTTATCTCTTCAGCAAAAATACAGATCAGCTCCTGCTAACTCCCGGAAACAGCTTTGTCTCAGAGTCCACATATCATTAGCTTAGCATCCAGCTAGCCGGTAGTGATGGGAAAAGCGAAGCTTCGTGAAACTCCGAAGCTGATGAATCAAATGAGCCGTAATGGGGCCGGCCCTGTGCATGCTCAAGCAGTGGCTCCAGTGTGTATGTGTGGTGTGTGTGTGTGGGGGGGGGGGGGGGGTGGTGGGTGGGGGTGTGATTGAACATATGTGTGTGTGTGTGTGTGGATGGGGTGGAGGGTGTGTATGCGAGTATGTGCATTTGAGAGACGGGTGGGTGCTTAAGTGCGTGTGAATGAGTAGGACTGGTCCCGAGGGGGGGGCAGCTGTCTCCCGGCTGCCCACATTATCCTTCACAGGTCTCCCGTGGCCCCTGCGGTGGGGGGCAGTGCTGTCCCTGGGGGGATGGACGGTGTGGCCAGTCGGCTGCTCCCACTCACCACACCAGATCCCATTACACACACTCTCTTCACTCACATAAATAGAATCATGAGGGTCCTTGTTCCCATGGGGGATCAGGCAGGCGGGGTGACCTATCGGCGATCCCGCCCTGCCTCCTTTAGACGGGGACTCTCAGTTTTAATCACATAGGACACAGAACATCTCCAGGGCACCAGGTGGGCCTTCCTCCCGGAGCGGACAGTAAGCCAATCTCACCTGCCACTGCCTCACTTCCGGGGTTGGGCAACCCCTGGGCCCCTTACAACACTTGCAAGGACACACTACATTTAGGCCTGGAGGGCTAGTCTCTCTGTCTAAATCTTGGTGGGAGGAGGCTGCAGATCTGTGGCACCTCCCACAATATACGACGGAGAAGGCTACCCTCATTTTAAATACACATTAGATATGTAGGGCGGGGGGTGGTGCCTGGACATCATCTGCCAAACGACGGTGACACTCCAGGACACCATTCCCTCTTTTATTGCATTTTATCTCTCCAACACACCCACATATACCTGCATTACATGACAACTGGGAGCAGATGTTGGGGAATGGGTGGACGACTGCCCCCGTCTTCCCTCTTGGGGGGTAAGGGCCCACCATCGCGGGGGTGTGGTTGGCTGCGGGGGTGGGTGCGGGCTGCAGGTGAGTGACTGGCTACTTCCTGGGACAGGAAGAATGAATGAGTGTGTAGATGGATGGATGGATGATTGGATGACAGGATGGGGTTGATTTAGTGGGTGGGGGGGGGGGTTGCTGGTAGGGGTGTGCGTGGGGTTAGGTTTGGGGGCTGCTGGTAGGGGTGAGTGTGTGTTGGGGGACTGCTGGTTGATGTGTGCATGGGGTCGGGGTGTGGGCCGGGGGGTGGGGGGGGGGATCCTGCCGCGTCTGGAGTGGTGTCCCTACCCGCGCCCATCTGGTCCCTTGGCCGTCCTCCCATTTTTCTTGCGGGTCCACGGAGGTGCCCGGGACTGGGGGCCTACCGCGGGGGGATGTGGGCATGGCGGTGCTTGTGGGTGGGGCCTCCCAGTCTCTGCCCGCACTGTCAGGGGCTGCATTCCCGCCTAGCTTTGGGCTGGTCGACCTCCTGCTGCAGCGGGCCCACTGGGGCCCCGGGCATTGCTCTCTGGGGTTGCCGACTTTACCAGGGGAGGTGGGGCGGGTCCGGCTCCGGGTCCCAGGCCCCAAAACTTGTCGTTCTGTGGGCGGTGGGCTGGATATCTGGGTAGTTCCTGACCATATATGGGACTTGTCTTGAGGCAGATCCCACATTTCATTTGGGACATAGAAGGTTAGTCACGACACCTGGGATGTTTGGTCGCTGCTAGATGCTTGAGGTTTAGGTCACCTGTCCTGTAACACTCAATTACTTATGTGTATGTGTATATATAGGTGTGTATGTATGTATGTGTGTGTGTGTGTGTATGTATGTATGTATGTATATATGTATAGGTGTATGTATGTGTGTGTATGTATATGTGTGTATGTATGTATGTATATATGTATATATGTATATATGTATATATATATATATGATTACTAATTCTATTTATTATTATTATTATTATTATTATTATTATTATTATTATTATTATTCTGCGTGTTTATCTGCATGTATGTATGTATGTATGTATATTTATATTTGTATGCATATCTGTAGAAAGATGCAAACTACTTGGATGTAATAAGGTAGGAATCTAATATTATTTATTTTACTTATTCTCATTTTCAACTCAATCTTGACTCCTTCCCCCACAATTACCTCTCACCTTCTCTTTCCCCCTCCAAAACTTCTCTACCTCTGTTTTCCCCTCAATTACTTCTCTCCTCTTTCCCCCTTTTTTTTTATTAACACCGTCCTGTCCTGATGTATGTTTATATGATTGATTAATGTAATTATTGTGATGAATGCGAATGAAATGAATTAAAAGCTTCTATCCAGAGGAATAATCAATATATAATATCTTCAATTCTCTGGAAAGAGCAAAACTGACCAACTCATACGAAGCACCTCCCATCTCATGGGGCTGCTTTGAAGAAACCAGGACAGGTTAAAAAAAAAAAAAAAAAAAATGAGCCGTAATGGTTCAAGGCTTCGAAACAATGCGACACCTGGTCCCACACTGAGATGTAGTGGTCATTGTATGAAAAATACTGAACGATCATGAAATTCTGGCCACTTCAGATCGTTTCTCTACAATTTTGGATGAAACATCTCCATCCACAATGTTGTGTATATGTGAAAATAAAAATACATATTTGTTTCAACGCTGTGTGATGTTTTTTTATTGTCAACACTAGGTTTTTTCATGTCTCCAAACTCATCTAATGAAAATTTAACTACTCTTTGTGAACGACTAATTTGTTTATATTTTATGACAAAATCATCTAAACAAAGATCACTCACAATAAATGTCAGGAACTTTATTTAAAAACTAACCGTATTTTAAAGACACACTACTTATATATTATAATAAAGATATGATTTGATCAGCTTTAGAAATAAATGTATAAAGTGAATAGGACTGAAACGCCTCATCAGATGTTGACTGTCAGTTTAATAAGCCTATAAATCAGTGACACGTCAGTGACATTTATTATCTAAATATAACGACTTAAATAAAATAAAAACAAAAAAACAATTATACGGGGTAAAGATGCTTTATTATAAGTAGTTAAATGTTTTACAGCTTTAGGATACTTGGTTCAGACAATTATTATTATATTACAGAATATAACAGGTTCAACACTCGGACCAACGCTGACCAATCAGTTGACCATATCATCACGCACAACACGTCCAAGAAATTAGCTCCTTTTCCCATAAGTTAAACAGGAGGTTCTAATGGATCTATAATCCATTTTCATGGATGAACCTGTAATGGTGTTGCAGTTGTGGTGTGGTGGATAAGGAGATCGACTTCTGATCAGAAGGTTGCAGGTTCTATCCCCAGGTACACCGAGTTGATGAAACACTTGCTCTCAACAACCTCAGCTGTGGTGCCCTTGAGTAAGGAACCAGTTTCCCGACGGCTCACTGGGTGTCAAAACCATGTCTTGCCACTGAGCTGAATGTGTGTTCGCGGTGTTTTTGTACACTGAGATGGGTATAATGCAGAGCACAAATATCCAACAGGCAGCTTCACAAGCTAAGGTCCAACACAGATTCATTTAAGCAGCCGAGAGGATTCCTCCATCATTCTATCCGTCAGCTCATGACAGTCAAACTCAGTCATTCTATCCTTCTACTCATGACAGTCACCAGGTATGGGCAGGAATCCAGGAAACAAATATGTTACTACCAGATTGTTACTATGGTGGCTTAAAAGACTTAGCAACTCAGCAGCATTGAGTTCCCAGCCATGTCCCCCCCCACCCACACACACACGGCTTCAAATTCTTATTTTATAAGCCTTCAAGTCAGAGCTAGAGGCGCAAAGTCTTTCTTCTAACCCACTTTCACTGGAAGAGTCCTCCCGCTCTTCAGGGAGTGTCCCCTTTTAACATGCGAGGTTTCGTCTTCAAGGGAGTCTCTTCGATTAGAGTGCCAAACAAGTCAGATGCACAGGGATGACTGCATAGTCTTCTAAACCAGCCAGAAGGTCCCTGGTTCATAATACTCTTCTCCATTTCTCGCCAACCACGCTTGTGTTACTAGGCAATTATGAACAGATCGAACTCGTGAATTTATCAGAGCAATGTCAGTCAAACCACATTCACACACTGGTATTGATAAGCTACCTTGGTAGCCCTCAGATGCTCCGGAGCTGCTTCCTCCTGCCCACCACTCACCCCATCAGTCACACTTCCATACAGGGCAAGAAGGACGAAGTGGCTTGTCACAATGGCAGAATTAACGTGGTGGGGATATTTATTAGGATAAACTTTATTAAGACTTGTATCAACACTAAACAAATCAGTAAACAACAACAACAAAAACAGGACGCTATACAATGGTGTAGTTGGTATGGTGCTCACTTTTTTAATCCCAGCAAAATTAATGTTTCTGATTTTATTTTGACATTATATAATACATGAACAACAGTTACATTTACATGTAAAATTATAGAATTTTCTATATAGAAATGCCCATTTTTAAATGGAGATTTTTTTACAAAAAATTCCTCTTGTAGTTACTCTTTTTTACAGTGTATGTATGCACTGTAAAAATTATCAAGCTATTGGTTCTACAGTTTACATTTGCTCAATGACTCTGTGTGTGGGGTTTTAACTAAATTTGGAGAAACCCTAAACATTTTCCGCAAACTAATAAATAAGCAGGTAATCCTGATAAGCCAGCTAACCTCTTCAGAACCTCGAGAAAGAGCTTGCCTAGTATATTTTTTTAATATTTGTTATATTTTTACTAATCGAGGTTGTAATAAAATATTAAATTTATGTAAGAGTTATATAGTTGATTGGTATGATATTAAATTGCATATGTCATACTCTAATATCTGGCATGTATTGCAACACGTTAACTCTGAATCATCTTCGGTCTTTCTGAATGTGTGCTGAATTTGAATCTAGAGTCTTAAACCATTAAATGACACAAAAACTTCTTAGCAGCTACAAAACTTAAAAATACCAAAGGTTAAACTTACACCTTGCTGACAAATTAGATAAAAGTGTAAAACTCAAATGTGAAGCTGTGTCACTGACTTCATTAAACTCCAGGAGTTAATTTCAGAAAAGCTCTTGAAAAAAAGTATAATCAGGTTATCTCAAGTGAACTCTGAATGCTGGAATAAATAGCTGTGCAGCCGGAGTGCTCCCCTGACAGGTTCAAGCTGCTCGCAGCCACAGATTAATTTAACCACAGATCGCTTCATCCGCTTCTCAATGAAAACACAGAAGATGCTCATAAGACAATGTTAACCACAAGTCCTAATCTTACAGCGAATCTAAATCAATTCCAAACAGATGCACACACGCTGCAACAACAGTAGGTTCCTCGTAGAGTTCATTTTGTTTATTCAGGCAATTTTTTTATTCTCTGAGTATCAGCGGATTGTTGAATTGGAACAAAAGGAGCTTTAAAAGATTTTCCATCTGGATGAAATACACCAGTTTTACAACATTTTTTGCAAGAATATATACAAGTATGTATATATATGTGTGTATATATATATATAATTTTTTATATTTTTTATGTTGGAAATTTTACTTGTGACACATCTTTTATAAAACAATACAAAAATAGATCACAGAAACTATGTAAGATTAATCATTGAAGTTTTATTATTTCACACGTCTGTGGACAGCAGTGGTTTTACTCAGACGGTTGATAGATGTGGCAGAGTTTTCCTCTAAGAGGTAAAACTTTAAAGACCCTGGTTTGATGGAGTTGTGAGGGAATGCTTTCCACAGGCAGTGGATGCTGTACTGTGTTCTGGAGTGACTTCAGCTTAAGGCTAGAAACCCAGGGGTTGGAGGGTCATGCCACTCAAGTAGCTGTGAACAGAAAGAAAACCACATTAGCCAGGGTAACTAAAACAGGATTGCACCCTTGCATTTGATAGTCATTTCTGTGGACTGACTCTTTTTCTCTTTTTTGTTTGAAAATTATTTATACCTCATTTAAATTTAAATTTCATTTAATTTGCAAAAGTAGCATTTGTTTGATGGTGATAAATATGTTAACACCCTTCGAGGTAAACAATGAGATTTTCTAAATTTGGCATATGTTGAGGAGTGTAAACACAACAATCTTATTTTATATTTTTGACTTCCTGATTAAATATCAAGAATGTTGAAGTTTTGGTGTACAATAGTCCATTAATGACACTTTTGATACTTTATTAGTAGTCATGAGCTTTTATTTTACATTCCCTTGCAGATGAGATCTGAAACAGGCAGATCTTATTGCCCTCTAATGCAGTTCATTCCTTATTCCTACTGACTTCTGTTTCTGGTAATGTTGTTAAAATGGGAAAAAGTTGCAAAGACAGATAAATGACACACTGAAAAACATACGGGATGAAATAAACAGCATTTCATTTAGAGGAGAAAAAAACATTCATAAACGCAAACATAATCCTGAAAAACGCTAACATAATCCTGAAAAGGAAACCATAACTACTTAAACCTTCACATTCCATCCCCCTGCTGTGGGTGTGAAGAGAAAATTGTTTGGTTTGCATTTTAATGGACTAGAACTTTCACAATGCACACGTTAGCAATCTCTGCCACCCTGAAAACTGATAATGAAGGATTTTCTACTTAAAAGTTCAAAAGAGGATGCCAACAGTGTTTTCACTGAGAATTTACACAAGTTTTTCTGTCATTTGTCATTTCCCCTGAATCCAAAACAAATGTCAATAATGTAGTTTATATTGTTTGGCATTCAGACACATATAAATACATGTACTAAAGAATCTTGACAAGTTTTTATAGAACTTGAACATGAAATTAATTCGTTTTTGTCATTGGGAAAAACTAAAATGCTGTGGGGAATTCACTATATATTTCATATGCTAAATTAATTTGGTTAAAATAACCCATCGTTTTTAGGGAGCTTCAACCTCTCCCTACTGTACATTAAAAAAAATCTCTTTTGCCTCAAACAGCTTTGTTTCTGCAGCTGTGCCATCCGGTGTTGTTTTCAGCATTGTTTCTGCATTGCAAAACATCCAGCAGAGATGTAGAGACTCAGATCTGGCAGCACTCATAAGCCTCAGGATAAGGCCAAAGACCAAATACAACAAAGATGGAAGAGAGATGAAAAAGATAGATAAATCTTCAGGAGGCGGAGTGCTGAAGTAGAAAGCAAACACGCTCTGGGCGAGTGCTTGTTCAGTGCCATCTCACAGGCTTTGAGAAGAATCTCTGAGCAGTGCAAAATAATATTTGCCATTTCATATTTCAGAAAATATACTTATATGCGCCGACACAGTGTGTGGAGTTGAGAGGAGCTTGGGAAGGAGCGGGAGAACTAAAGCCATAATGTGGCTATGGAGAAAGTGTGAAAAATTGCCACTGTCCCTTTCATCATTTTCTCTCTCTTTAAAAAGTGCTATTGAATTTGGTTCAAAAGAAGCAGACATCAAAGACTAGGGGAAAAGTCATGTGTGCGAGGAGTAATGTCATTTATTGGGAAAAGAGAAAAGAACACTAGGTACTGCTTCAACTGCACAGCTTCACGATTAAACCTATGCCCTCAATAAGCAGCATTGTTAGAATAGATGCAAGCATAGTTAGATAATATTTAAACAAAATAAAAAAAATGGCCAAAAACATTTAGCCCTCAATAAGCAGTATTGTTAGAATAGATGCAAGCATAGTTAGATAATATTTAAACAAAATTAAAAAAATGGCCAAAAACATTTTAAAAAATCAGCCTCATAATGGAAATGTGCTTATCATGATGTCTTCTTCTTTTGTTGTGCTGGTGGTTTTACTTTATTTGATTTATTTGTAATCTTTGGATTGGTCTTATGGTTAGTCTAAATTTATTTCCCCATGTCAAACATAGTTCAGTATTAGTTGATCACTTTTGTACTTCCCTCTGTGCTTTGTATTGTAGGCATTGCTCTTCTTTTATAGAGTTGCATTGTTTTAGTTTTGTGTGCCTACTTCTGTACCTTGTTTATTTTAAATACAGGTTTTCCTCTATAACTAGGGTTGCCACCCATCCCTTACAACGCAGTTGTCTCATTTTTTAACAAGATAAATATGTAAACCATTCATTCATTCAGCTTCATGTCGGCTTTCTTCCCTTTCGGGGTCGCCACAGCGGAATGAACCTCCAACTCTCTGGCATATGTTTTACGCAGCAGATGCCCTTCCAGCCGCAACCCATCGCTGGGAAAGTATGTAAACCAATACATCCCATATTTCAGAGCTGCCTCAATTTGATTCCCATGCTTAAACCAATTCAGAATGAATCAACTATGGATTAAAAAGCACTGTCGTCTCATGTACCATGCTAATGATTGGAAGACTTATGCAATCCAGCCAGAGATGGGCGGGACTTTAGCCCCAGACCCAAGCATGACAATAAGGGCTTCCCCTTCATCGTCAGAGACATCAGCTGGTGGTCTTCATCTTTAACATCTAATAAGAATACTCAAATATACAGAAAGTAGTTGAAATTTTAAGTTGTGGATATATGAAAGGCAAGTTTATTTGTATAGCATATTTTTTTTTCAGATTGGCATCTCAAAGTGCTTTACGGAGGAATAAAAACAGGTCATAGATAAAACAGATCAGATCAGATGCTGTTAAAGAGGACTAGTCAGTTAACGCTAAAAATGAATAAATATTTACCCCCTTCCTTGAGCCAAAAGGTGGAAACCTGTTCTTTTCTTTTTATTTGAATACATATGCTTGATATTCTTGAAATGAATTTGAAATATGTGCAGGTCTAATTAGTATGAGTAGAGATATCTCATTTCAATGTATTTTGAGAGAAAAACAGGATAACTCAGGGGCTAATTCTGTTTATAGCAAGATGCTTGAGTTAATTGTCAAAACCTTTGGGGCATAAAATATGGACTAAGCAAAAAAATGCAAAAATAGCAACATTTCTAGAGTAATGCCATTGTCAACCTAATAAAACAACTCCATTGACTCTAGTCCCTGTCTATGAGACTGAAAAGTGCTGTATTGGCGAAGTGAGATCATGTGTTTACTGAAATCTTGTTTTGAAGTAAAATCTGGTTTGTAGGGCTTCTTTGTTAACATGAGGTACATAAGAGTGATACCTGTTGCTTTTTGGATATGATATTTTTTAAAAACCTGCTGAGCGGGATCTTCTCTGCCGCACATCCATGCGATGGCCATCTGAGTTTTTTTTTCTCCACAAAAATACTTCCCTGTACAGAATGGCTACGGTCATTTAAAACCAGCAAAATAGGAATTCTGTCACAGTCATTCTTGGAGCAAGAAGCAGAACAGAGGTTTCTTTAGAAGGAACAAATTAAAACAAGTTGGGCTTGCTGTGAGCAATATCTGGAACTCAGAGCGACTTCAGCTTAGAGTTGGGCTGTAGAAGGAAGATTTTATCTCTGATCTTCTGATCTGACCTCGATGCAGATGATGGATGGATAAAAGCCAACACTGATAGCTACAGATCCATCAAACAAAGGCTCCCTTGATGAATGAATATGTCCTCTATCAAATGTGCATCACCTCATGAGCTGTCATTTGCAGTGAAAAGCCTTCTTGTGTTTGGATGAGATTAATGAACCCATGAAATGATTTAGTCAGCAGCCCACAGAAGGTCAAAAGGAGGCGAGCGTTTGTGAGTTTTAGACTGTAACTTGATCAGTAAGAGCTATCATTGTCAGGGCAACTGGCACAACCGATGAGAGAGATTTTATTTTTGGACACATGGCTTATGTTCTGAAGTCACTCAACTGAATAAAACAGAAAAATGTGCTCCAAGAGGTTAAACTAGATACAGGTGGTGTGTTGCTTGGCAGGTGTGAAAGTCAACTATTTTTAAAGTTCAGTGGTTATCATCTAGGCTTCTTTCCTTCTTCGGTGATAGCTGGTGGTGAAATAAAAAAATTTAGAAATATCCAGATTGGAAGTTTTTTTTTTCCAAGCAGTCATTATCAAAACATAATGCATTATGACATTCTAATACAAAGTCTAATGCTTATATCCTTGTAAACAGAATATTTTTTTAACTTAGCTTTAACTTAAACCAATATTATATTTATTTATTTTTAATTCAACCAATATTTTATTTATTCGTATACTTAAAAGAATATAAATATTGGAATAAACTGAAAAATAATAGAGCGTCACGGTGGCGCAGTGGGTAGCACGGTCGTCTCACAGCAAGAAGGTCGCTGGTTCTAGGCTCGGCTGGGGCAGGTGGCATTTCTGTGTGGAGTTTGCATGTTCCCCCCGTGATCGCGTGGGTTTTCTCCGGGTGCTCCGGTTTCCCCACAAGTCCAAAGACATGTGGAATAAGTAAATTGAATAAGAACGATTGCCCATAGTGTTAAAGAGTAATGTGTGTGTGAATGTTTCCCAGCGATGGCTTGCGGCAGGGAAGGGCATCCACTGCGTAAAACATATGCCAGTGAGTTGGCGGTTCATTCTGCTGTGGCGACCCCGAAAGGGAATAAAGCCAACTTGACGATGAATGAATGAAAAATAATATTGGGGCTTATCTGATAGCAGTAGTTAGTCTTAAACTTTCTTTCACTTCTCAAATATCACTGTTTTGCCTCCAATATTATTTGTTTACCTGAAAATTCTTATCCAGACAACCAACTATTTACAATGGATAATGGATAATGAATAATGGATAATCACGAAAATTTTTATGGGTGCAAAAACCTTTGCATTCCACTGTAAGCTGTAAATTGACCTTTACTGCCTTTTGTTTACTCACCATGGAATTTTTATATGCTATTTTACCATACCAGCCTGGCAGTCAATGTGGCATTAATATGGACTCTAGTTTGAGGTTGGTGACTCAAACTCGTTCTCTCCAATAGAGTGTTTCTTTATAGATTATCTCCTTTAATTGTATTCATGTAAGCCAGTTATGTCAAGTCAAACTCAAAATTAATTTGTGAAGTCTATAGCCAATGATTAATCACTTTTAAAAGCTTTCCGATCGTTCAAAGTGCTGTACTTATAGAAACACCCACTAATATTCAGACAACTCTATTTCATTTGAAGATGATAACTCACCGACTTTCCCCAGGGAGGTGGGGCAGGTTCGGCTCTGGGGTCCGGGAAACTGCTGCCTCAGACCTGGATGAGCTCGCTGATTCTGTAACATCCTACATCAATTTCTGTTAAAAGATGTGCATACTCACCCGGACTTATGCGACATATAAATACGACAAACCATGGTTCTCTGGAAAACTCAAACAGCTTCGTCAAGCCAAGGGAGCTACTTACAGAAATGGAAACCGCATTTTGTACAAACAGGCCAGAAATACATTGAACAACAAGATCAGAGCTGCCAAAAGAACGTACTCTGAAAAGCTGCAAAACCAGTTTGCTACCAACAATCTTGCTACAGTGTGGTCAGGCCTAATGACCATCATAAACTACAAAGTCCCAACATCTCCATCAATTGGCAATCAAAACTTTGTGAACAATCTGAACGAGTTTTACTGCAGATTTGTGACACCCTCCGATTGTCTTCCTGAGCAGCTATCAACACCTCCAGCACACACCCTCACAAACACCTTGAGCGCATACCATTCTCCCACTCCCGTTCTACAGATCAGCGAGGGTGATGTTTGTCTGCTCTTCAGGAAACAGACAAGGAGGAAATCACCAGGCCCTGATGGTGTCTCCCCAACCTGGCTCAGAACCTGTGCTGACCAACTGGCTTCCCTCTTCTCTTTGATCTTCAACCAATCACTGGAGCGGTGTGAAGTCCCTGCATGCTTCAAATGCTCCACCATCATCCCTATCCCCAACAAAAACGTCGCTAAAGGTCGCCAGGAACAGCAGGAAAATTCACAAAATTTGTCGATAGGATAAAAAAAGTTGTTAGACATTGTGAAAAGTCGCTTAATCTAGCGACAAAGTCACTAAGTTGGCAACACTGGCTGTCCGTCTTCTGAGCTCTTTAACTCTTAGCTCGCCGCCATTAGTTACTTCCACATGGACTGTCCCACATTTCATCTCCTTGCATTTTGCACTTAAGCACAACACACTTTATAGAATTTTATTCCACTTTTTCCTTCAAAATCCTCTATCTTATAGCCTTATGTTAATTGCTTGTTACTTGTGGTGCTATTTACTGTACTTATGTTGTTTTCACTGACAGCTCCTTTATACCACAGGAGATTCCTTTTGTGTGCACAAACGCACACGCATGCACGCACACACACCCGCGTGCATGCACGCACAGACACACACGCACGCACGCACGCACACGCACACACACGTCAATAAAGCTGATTCTGATACAAGATACAGAACTAAAAATGTCTGACCTTTCTAAAAATGTAAAGAGTTCTAATTTTTCAAAGACTTGGGGTAACCAAAAGATGAGGGTTTTTCACTATTACCGAAATAGTCAACAAAAAGCATGACTCAATCAGGCTGTCACAGCTTCCTCTCTCGGTTTTAATGGGCACGATCCATCCGTTGCTAAGTTACTAACCTGAGAACTTTATTAAACTTTTATATAAAAAAGTGTCACCATTCTGATTATTCTCAATGCATTTTAAATATAAAGAATTCTGGGAAGAGTAACTGATGAGCTGCTAGAGATTAAAGGCTAGTGGTTTGAGGAACACAATCATTAGGTGCCTGGAGTGGGAGGTATGTTTAGAGGTGACGGTAACAAATTGATTTTAGCTTCAAGGAGAATAAAGCAAGTCCTACTCTTCATGAGTGTATTGCATAAGTCAATGGATTCTAAGAGTTGTTGCATTTAAACGTGTGCTGTGTGCATTCATTTTAATGTATGAAACAGATCCAGCTTTAGTATTATCAGTAACAGGATTCTGCTTGTAGCCCTTGGGGAGACCGCCTGCAGTCCCTGCAGATTGTCTCCAGTCGTGTCTGCCAATACTGATGTATGCTAGATTCTCTTTTCCCTCTCTCTGTGAAAACAAACCTGGAATGAAAATGCTATGCCTGTGGTACTTCTCACGAACGTTTCAGCACATCAATGAAATGGAGCGGGAAAATAAATTCGCTTCAGCTTTGTTTTAAAACAAAGTTGTAGCTTTTTGTTCAGGGCTAAACGCTGAATGTTTGCTTATTCAAACGCTTTAAGGACTAAGCAAAAACTAGTTTGTTAGGTAGTTGTGTGCTACAGCTCCATTCTGTAGTATTTCTCAAATGTCTGTTAAATTCAAATATAAATGTATATACACAAACGGGTTTACGTTTTTTGATTGCATGTTAAGCGGACTGTAAGAAATAACATAATGTAATGACATTTGTTTGCCCAAAAATTATTTTACTCATTAACACAATGGCTTGTTTCAAGATTTAATTTTTCTAAATAAAAAAAATATCAACCAACATACACAAACACAAAATAAACTTTTGGATTTAAAGTAAAAATTTAGCCTCATGCAAGGATAGATGGTGATATTAAACTGTCCGAGGCAAGCTGTCTGATAAAGTGCCCTGAATTCTCAGGAGCAGCAGAAGCTTTAAGACCTGCCTGGGTAGAAGTAGTGGGAGTGTGGAGGGGTAGGGGTAAGGTTTTGCAATGTACAGTTGGCAGAGAACTTAAGAAAGAAGCCATGCTAGTTGTCCTCTGTTGATTCACATGGCTCCCTGATAGCAAGAACCTTTGGGCCAGATCTCTCTGAAAGCGCTGTGATCTGGCTTTAGTCTGCACATGGTTTAACCTGACTTGCAAGATTACAGCCAAATGTGTTCTCACAAGGCCAATACATACATATTGATGTGAGTGATGTATTGCCGAATTTGACAAAAGTCATACCTGGAATTTTTGGGTAAAGCTAAACATGCACACCTGATCTGATAACTTTCATATTCAGATGGTACACCAAATCCCAGCTCATGGTTTCCAATTTTTTTTTTTTTTTTTGACCACTTTCAAAAACTCTTTTAGAAACTTGTCCTGAGAGAGCCGCTATAATCACGTATGCAGTGACAAAGTGATCACACACATGCTTCCATACCAGACAAAGGCTGAGCTACTCAGATGCAGAAAAGTGCTTATCTTGTCTTACTGTTTGCCACAGCAATGGCTTCAAGAGGGATTTCAAAGGATTAGGCAACACAGAGCTGTCAACAAAAGAGTACAAAAAAGGGACTATAAGGCAGAAAAAATGAGAGTTGAGCTCTGTGTGTCAACATACTGAGAAAGGAACTGTTTTATATTTGCAAGAGAGAGAGACTGCTGATTGACTGCAGGCGAATAAGTAACTGTCTATTTACTTTTTGAGACTAATTTATTCAAAACCAAAAGACAGAGCTTGTACCAGTTTTAAACACAATCAATGGTCACATTCACTTTTCAAGGAAATGTAGACTCTTTTGAAGAATAATAATTTCGGACTGTGCGAGGAAGCTGTACTACTAAAAGGAAGCCAATGTAAGCAAGGTAGAATATCCAAAGTCCGTCCACTAAAGATGGCTAATGTATTGCCACAAACCAAATCTATCAGATAGGCAGAACTACTCACTGTGCCTCCATGTCTCTGAGTGCATTTTTGGTTTTGGTCTTTTACCCAAAACTAATTTTTTCTGTTGTTAAACTTTGAATCTTTCTGTTCTTAAAACATGACAATTGATACTCTATGCACGACCTACTGCCTATGTTCTGCTAAAATCTCAATGGTGAATATACTTCTGGTTTGAGCTTTCATATATGAGTGTTGTATATATATAGTGGTTTTTTTTCCCCAGAATTGATCACGAGTAGGTGTTAATTTAGGAAGATTTATAGTAAGTCAGAATTGTGAGAAAAAAGTTCGAATTCTGAGAAAAAAGTCAGAGCTTCAATTTTATTTTCTACAGTGGCCCTAATCCTTTTTTGTAGGCTCCACCCCAGTCTGGAACTGGACTAAAATTGCTCCGTACATTCACTCAAAGTGAATTTTCTTTTTTCACTCAAAGGGAAACTTCCTTTAATATGTTCAGTAGAGCCATAACATTAAAAGCAAATAATATCAAATACCGTTTAACTTGTTCATTCAATATAACAGCTTTACAGGAATTATGATTTTAGGAAGTATGATTTCTTTAGATTTCTTTCATTTTTATTTGTTTATCCAGTCAAGACAACTTTTATCACTTCAAAGAAACTTGTGTATGCCTTTCAGTCAATTTTTTGTAACATCTTTATTGATTCAAAATAATCTAATCATCTACCGCTTAAGTTGAAAATAACATGGCAGTAAAATTGAGAAGTTCCAAGGAATCAGCTGATTTTTAAAAGCTTAATTTTTAATCTCTAAGAGACATTTCCACAAAAGCAACTAAAATTGGGATGTATGGCAAGACTTGCCTTTTCTGGCGATAATAGACCTCCTTGACCTGAACTCTTCTTTATGTCTGAGCTTTGAAAGATGACGCAAGATTCAGATTTGCAGAATGCAAGGTCAGAAAGGTCTGAGTGCTGGGAGAAAGAATAAGTCCATAGTCAAGTGCCAACAGTCAGTTGGAGCCTGCATTTAACCATCTGTTAAGTAATTGAGCTTTTACGCAAAGATTTCTTCTGCCCTGGAATGCCAATGATTTACATTCACTCTGAAAATTGTTAACTGGAGAGAACGGCTGATTTTCAGGCTGAGGTGACAAACCAAAGAAGTCAGAGCTGAACAGATTTTGCACGTGTCTCTATTTTGTTTGTTAGACTCTTAACTTTCTTCAATGCCCACTTTTGAGTTGCGTGATTATTATTATTATTAATTAAAAAATAAATTACCCTAAACATTCACCACACTGAAACCTGCACTGTGTTATAAATCAATGTTTGTTCATCAACTTACCGCCAACATCTAAGACTTCTGATCTTTGAAATTAAAGATCTCTGCTGTGTGTTATTTAAATCTTTGGATTAATTAATCAATCATATATGGATGCACCAATACCAAGCTCAATACTCCTACTGATAAATACATACCGATACCACAGACCAACACCTCGCAAGAGAAGTTTCAGGACAGCAGGAAGAGAATGTCAGGTTCAGCAGCATAAAAATAACGAAAGGATAATACTTTCGTTATTGATGACAACACACGCATGTCAAGCTACAATCTTTGCTTGGTGTCAAAAGGTGTGGTTAAAATACCAGAACTACACATGCAAAAAACTCTAACTTAAACACACAAGGGAGAACTGATATTTTTTCTTTAGTGCTAAATACATAGAAGCAGTTCTAAAATGATTAGTCTCACTGTGCCATTATTTGTAAACATGTTACTTCCCCAAAAAAACAATCATCGTTATTAGTATCACTATTGGTATATACCTGGAAAGTACTCATACATGCTCTTTAAAAATTAGTATTGGTGCAACCCTAATAAATATATTATTTTTGTTATTATTTATTTGTTATATCAAGCTAATCATTGATTACATGTATTACCCAGTTAATTTTTCTGTACAAAGTTACAGTGATTAGAGTTAAAGGCTAGATAAGAGACCAGATGCTTTGAGTTCGGGAACGATCAAGGTTTGCCTGTGAATGTGGTTGAGGTTGATAATAATTTTATTAGTAACAACAATGTTAATAAATAATTTAAACTTAATAATTTTATATGATTTAGATTCATTCGTTATTTCTGATCATAACCATTCAACTGAAAGTGCTAGAACAGATCCCCTCACATGCACACATTTACTTTTATGAACAATTCACATGCCTTTTGTGATTTCAACAATATCCAAGTTATAAGAGCATCTTTCAGTCTTTAACAGGCAAACTTTAATATTTAATAGTGAGATAAAGTTGTGTTCAGACATCACTATTTAATTACTTCAGATATAGTTTAAGGCTCTTGACTGTTGTAACTGTGAAAGATTCTTCATGAATAAAGATTAATGTCAAGATCAAGGTGTGGCTTGTGACTTTGGGGATGGTGAGATCATTGTTATGATGTGCAATTATCCTAACATCTCAAGCAGGATCAGAAGAAAGCCCTATGCATGTCAATGCATGCAAGCAACTACTTTGTTATCAACCTGTTAAAAGCTCAATAGGGTTAGACGTTTATCTTTTGGATACTTCAAGTCATTATTTAGCATCTTAACATTCATTTTATCCATAAGTACAAATGTGTAAGATTAATGGCTTGCAGTTGTTTACGAACATAAATGGGATCAGGAGATCAATGGGAATCCAGCGCATCTATCAGTTCAAACTGTTGTGTGGAAGGGGTGTTTATTAAATGAGGATTAAAATGGTCTAAGATACGGATACTTATCTCCAACAAAGAGCTGCCACAAAGATAAATGAATGAAATCAGAAGCTGAAAATTGCAACACAAAAAACTATTTAAATTTGCAGGTGTAATGTGAAAAATAAATCAGTGAATCAATGTTGAAAAATAAAGTAAGCAGAAAAAGAATAATACATTTGATCAAAAAGCCAAGTAAAGCAAGCTTTGTCAAACTATAATTAAAAAATGCAGGACAAATACTGGGTTAATTTATTGAAATTAGACCATTTGGAATTTCATATGATTTACAGTGTTTTATCCATATTTTATACATATTAAACCAACCTTGCATTCTGGGATAGTCTGCCGATTAAACAGATGCCAGTTCATACCAAACACCTGCTGCCATCACTTTTTTCAGTTCGTCAGCGGAGAAGGTAAAACATGCACATATTTATAAAAATACATGACATGTTTTCTGTCTAAATAGTGTTTGTTGAATCTGTAAACTTGCTCTTGTGAATAATAGTTAACCAAGTATTGACCCATACTACCTAATGGTGTAGCAGGTAGAGTGCAGGGCTAGTAAGAGAGGTGCACCTTGATTCAAAGATTAAATCCCAACCAACCCCAAACACACCCATCCCTCCCGCCCCCCTCCCTCCAAAAAAAAAAAAAAAAGAAAATCAGCTTTTAATTGTAAAATTATAAAATGACCCACATAATTTATAGAAATTACAGTTTTTAAATAAAAATGTAAAAGTCGTGATCATTTTTTAATAGTACTTGTTTATTTTTGAAAGATTTTTATGTGAAATACACTGGTGGAGATTGGTGAGCATAGCCCAACCTCAAATGTAATGACATTCTGGGAATCCCAACATATCACAGCTGCAACTTTTTGTTATCAGAAAAGTCATTTGAAAAATGTTCTCACGTTCAGCTAGTATGTAAGGATACTGGAGAATAGCCTTTTTATCAAGGCCAAGAAGCGTCTTTTATTCAAATGCTATCCCTTCTATACAATGTATTTCTCGATGTTCGCACGATGAAAATTTCAAATTCTTAAAGAGCATTTTCTCCTTCCCTCTTAGCCTTGTCACACCAGATCTAAGATGCAAATTCAAAGAAATTTGTCTAACATTGTGGGAGTGAGCTCTGGTATGTGACAGGTCTGTTTCATTTTAAACCAATGGAGAGTAATGTAGAAAAGCACTTGAATAAAAAAGATTGGGCACTTTTGTGACTCGTGTGGCAGCCTTATATAAATACCAATCTGATTGAGGGATACATTAGAGCCATAGAGCAGAAAAAAAACTTAAAAATCAGAGACAGCATATAAAACAAATACCTATGAATGGTGTCAGATTTATACACTTAATACTGAAAGCCAATCAATTAAGAATGTACCCTAACAGAGGATTATAACAAAATAAGCTGATTTCCAAGAAACACTTGAATGCTGGATCTGTAATCCATATTACAAGAACAGCAGTTATGTTTTTTTATAAGGAAACATGTGTCAAAGATACATGAGTAAATTCTATGTATAAATAGAGAGAAATTCTAAGATTAAATCTAACAGCCAACCAACTCCTCCCTGCTAACTGATCTCTGACATTTACACAATTGTTAAATCCTTGACCAAATTAGTTATTGTTAATTTATACAGGCAATCACATAACTTTATGCCCTGTGTCACGATAATGTATATAAGTTACTTTGAATTTCTTCACACTTTCAGGAGCTCTATTTTACATTTTACAAAACTATCACTATTGTTTTTTTATTCATATTCATAATAATGTGACTCATAGGCTAAGCAGAGATGCTTTAGATAACATGAAAGAACACAGATAAATAAATGAGATAAAGGCAGATCCTTTGTGGTTTTAAAAAATATTTCTATTGCGCAATTAAAAATTCTTAAAGCTTTGTTTACTAGACCTTAGAAAAGGCTTTAACTTTATTAAAATGATAAACTCTAAGCCTTGTGTTTCATAAACTTATTTTTTTTTGTCAAAGTCTTAAATAAATCCTGCCAGAGTCAATTGCAGAAAATCTTTAGTAAATCTCTTCCTGAAGCTAGCGCTGCGTGTACTGTAATTGGGACACATTACCGTACACTATTTCCTTCCTTTTAAACATTTACAAGAATATTATTGAACTGAGGATATATGCATTATTCAAAGCATCAAAGTTCTGCAGGATGTGAATTCAGTTTGGTGGAGGTAAACTGGCGATAAATTCTCATTGCTGACATTAATCTGTCAGTCTCTCTAGCTCATCAGATTCATTAATCCATGGGTGTATTTCTCTCACACACAAACAGATTTAAATCATAGGAGATTTACTTTCCTTTGTTTGCATGGTACACGGGTTGAGAGGGATTGGTCATAGTTATCTGGAATGCCATCGTTCTGGAAATTCAAACAAAAGGCTATTAAAGCAGAAAGCGATTTCAGATTTCTGTTAACAGTTGCTAAATAATTTACAAAGGAAGCATGTTCAGAAATAATTCATTGTGAATACATATCAGATACAGGGTGAAAAACAACAGAGACCAGAGAGAAAACATGGAACATCGTTATCAACAATAAAAGATTCCCTTCCCATGTGGGCACAGGAAAATGGATTGTGCTCTTTAGCTAATTCTGTCTCACAGAAGCCCAAAACTAAATTAGCAATATTTTAGCATTTTGTTTAGATTTCACATTCTATTTAGTGCAAATCGTATTTTTTTTTATTAAATTTGTATTTTAAAGAAGTGCTCCACTTTTCAGTCTCATTTTCTATAAACATGTGTATATTTTAATTTAAAATGTAACATGTTTTGTTTGAATAAACTGTCAGTATATTTAACAAATCAACAGAATAATGTGTATACCTCTATCTGAAGAACAAACTTTAAAATTGTAACTTAAAAAAATATATATTTAAGTATCAGTAAGCACTCTTTTGACCTTGCAAACATTTTTCGGTGATTTGGTGACAACTGCACAATTCATAACCTGTTCACCAAGAACGGAGCACATGTTTCCGGGTGCTTTCTGACCTCCTTTAGCTTCCAATAAAAGTTTTAAAAGTAAAGTAAAAAAAATGTTAGTTTTTTTTTTATCAAGTTTTCATGTTGGGCTTTAAAGCCCTACTAAATCAGGGGTCACCAACTTCTGTCATTGGAAGTCTGCTGCATGCAGTTTTTGATTTAATGAAATACCTTTTGCTCTTATTAGTGTCTTTTTCGCTAGTCTGTAGCTACAGAGTAGGATCCATACTGGAATAAGGTTGCAAAAAATAGGTAGAGCACAAACTCTCCAAGACCGGATTTGGTGGCCCTTTACCTAAATAATGCTGCTCAATATGTTTATTAATAGTAACTTATTATATTCATAGAGCACATATTCTAGATTATTAGAACTTGGTAAATCTGCCCGGTAATGCTGGGGTTACACTCTTATTCTTTATGACACTCTTAAGAGTCTCAAGACCTTAGTTTAACATCTCAACTGAAGGATGGTGCTCCTTTACAGAATGTGTCCCTGTCACTGCAGCACTAGGACCCACACACAGATCTTCAGGGTGAGCATCATTCACTTCCCTTTCCACAGCAACCTTGAGGTCTCCAATACAGGAACCAACTACACTTTGACCTGCTTCACTTCAGTGTAAACCAGTAATGGGTTATTGGGTGAAACACGTTTGGTTTGTTTTTTTTACTTCAGTCGCAGATCATTTCAAAAGAAATCAATTAGAACTGGAAAGAGTTACAAATTCAAAGATTCATAGTGCAACATTTCAAGATTTAACAACATAAAATAAACAAACAATGTCTCTTTTTAATCTGTGTATAATAGTAGGGAACAAACTACAAAGATGTATAAGGTTTGTTATGCCTTTCTCTGCATTCTTGACCACACCACACTTCAAATGTCTGGCACCCAAAACTCTTGATGTACCACTTTATGTACCGGACTGGACTCAGACCCCAATGTTCTCAGTCTAAAGAAACGGGGTGACACAACTATCTGACCTGCTTATTGTCTGCTTCTTGCCCAAGACCCTGCTCAGTCCTGAGACTTGAGCTCCCTTGGCTACCAAAAACACCTGTGTGTATGCTGGCTTTCTCTTGTGGTGCTCCATTGCTGTGGATAAACTTTTGTTGCTAATCTACAGCGCTGCGCAGGGGATGGAGTCAGTGGATTGTTATTTGTGCCACTGTTCATCACAAGAATCAAATTAATATTTACTGCAGGATTGAAACAAAACTCACAATGATCAATTCAGTAAAACACCTTAATCATGAACAAATAATCTATGTTCTTCAGGGCAGCAGAGACAACGATCATCAATCATTTATTTCCTTTATTTAATTAAATTTAATTTAGGATATTTTAAAAAAATAAATAAGACTTGTTCTAATTCTAATGCATATACATGTATCTCAACAGTAATGTAGCACATATAATGGCTATAAAATAGTTAAATGTGTGTTGAGTTAGATATTTACTTGTTAAGAACTCGACTAATCCCCTAAAAATTATAACTTACCAAAAGGAAACACTCCCCCCACACGCAACTTTTGGTCTCCCTTTCTCTCAAAAGCTTACCTCTTCATTTAAAACATCAGCACCGGTAAACCTTGGATAGGAAAAACCCAGATGCACTCTCTTCCCCTCTTGTCTTGTTTTGTCCCTTAAGGCATTCTTTAAAGTGTACCCAAAAAACATGGGTAGGAAAAAAACCTGCCCATAGGAAAATGGTAACAACGCTCCCAAAAAGTTTGTAAAGAGCAAGTTATTCCACTAGAGGGCCACCGAGTCTTTAACCCTGAAGTCAATCAGAAGCCTCTCTCAGCTCCTTTCGAAGGTTACGAAATACTTCACACAAACATAAGAATATCTTTTATGAATGACAATTCTCTCACCAGTCTTTTTCAACAACTATTTTGCTCTCAACATTTATTTATCTCAGTTCTTGCTCAAAACTGCCACTCTCTGTGTCTGTGTCAGATTGGCATTAACGCCTTATTGTTGCTGTTTGACACATCTGTTCTGTGAGTAAATACGTTTTTAAGTATGCGGTGTACTGGTGTAGTCCTGTACATCTCAGAGAAGATATATTTAGCAGTGAACCGAATGGCAATCCCTTGCTCTGTCTGACAGCCAATCTTGAGGTTTAGTGTGCAAAGCTGTGCAGCATCAATGACAAACTCTTAGAGCTCCTCCAAACTCCAACTTGAACAAAAACAAACACCGTTGTGCTGTCTACACAAAAATGAATTACCAGTGTATGCAAAAGACTTCACCTTGGTCAGCGTTTTAGAAAATTCTAAATTACTCCGGATATGTTTTGATATATATCGTAACCTTGTTTACAAAAACGCTGTTACAAATAACCGGTTATGTCTGGACAGGGCTTCTGTCTTCACCGCTGAGAAGGAATAAGAACAGAGATCCTGCCTCTGATTACATAACTTCATGGAGGAGTTTCCTGTCAGGTGGTCGATTCTGATTGGCTCCTATTGTTTCAGTGTCGAGTTTAAGCAGACAAAAATACTGATAACAACATGGCTACATTTGACATATTCTGACATAGCCCATGTTGGAGAGAACTGATCAAAACCTGACACATTATTCACAATCTTTAATTCAAACAGTTTAATTAATCATATAAAAAACTCAACTTGTTATAGAAAATAACTTCTGTAATTAATAAATGAAATGATAGTGTATTAATTTTAATAGTTATTTGTTAAATAACCTAATTTTGGCATTTTTTCCTTTTTCTTTTAAAAAACTTCATAATTATGGCATTAAACTTTTAAATCTACTTATCTTTAGCTTTTTTTTGCTGTATTTGTTAATATTAGTGGATATAAGACTTGCTATTGATCTAATGTCCTTACAAGACCAAAGTAAAACTTGTGATTTGTTTTACATTTTATATGTTTGGAAAAAAAAACTCCAAAAGTACTGGTGAAGAACATTTCCTTTACATTAATTATGAAGAATAGTGTATACCTCATTAATTATTTTCTTATTTATGCTATAAAGGTTAGAAAAAGGAACCACATCACATCAGTAATCTTAATATAAAGATTAGTTTTGCCATTATCTCAATCAAAGCTCCAAAGGGATTCCCTGGTTAAACAGAGCTTTTAAACAAAAAAAGCATCTGGATGACCTTCAATGTGAGCAGAAGGAAATCAAATCTCTGTCTGGAGCAGAGCCGCTCCTGGGGAGCCTGCCATGTTTGGGTTTCTGATCTAATTTCTTATGCCAGATCTCAAAGGTCCATGCATGTAAATGAGGAACACGAGCACATATTGTTTTTCTCTCATGTAATAAAGATCAAACTAGTGCTAAATGGTGCAGGGGACCATTCTAAAAGTGTTTTCCTTATTCAAAGAGAATTTCCCATTTTTGTCCTCTCTTAAAAACAAGTCTGTACTAAATACCTGTGCACAGACAAGAAAGCCTGGAAAGCTTACATTCCTTGCTTATTTTATCACCTAACAGCACTATTCAGATAGATGTTACAGTTTTTCACAATTGCTAAGACAGTTTTTTCAATACATTTAACAACTTTCCTAAACTCTTAACACGATTAGCACAACATCCGTCGAGGTAAGTGATACAATTAACACATTTTTTGTTGCTTTGATACAAAACACATTCAGTTAACACAAATTTCAAATGCTTGAACTTCTTTTACACTCGAGCTCCACCAAACACCAAAACTATGTCATTTTAAAACAAAGTTTATTCTCAATGTTTTATTATCGACTAAATGTTGCTGTCGGAAGAAGACATGAGTTAGTGTTTTGAAAACTGTATTATTGTATTTTGAAAATGAGTTTTGGAGTTTTGTTTACAACGAGGGGTTTTGAGACTGAAATTAATTGTTTTGCCAATAGTGTGTTTTAACTGATTCGGTGTGTTAAGAGTTAAGCAAACTTGTTAAAGGTATTGAAAAAACTGTCTTAACAATTGTAAAAAACTGTAATATCAGAATATTGCACAGAAAAGAGAAACAGAGGGTCGGCATTTCATGGGAACCTGTGTAAAAATATGAGTTTGCAGGGAATCAAAGCAGATCAAACACCAGACTGTTCTATTAATACCATAAAAGCAGCACATCCACTGATTTGGTGAACTCTGCGGGGCGTACGTAACAGCAAGCACACCTACTGTCCCAACCTCAGAAAAGAAAATGCCATGCTAAGAAAGATACAAATAGACAGAACATGTCTCAAGCTGACTTCAAAGTGGTCCAATCAACAGACAGCTCTTAAATAAGCAGTAACCATGGAAAAATCTCACTAGGACACAGATGCATCGCATACATTTGACTGAGTTTTAGTTAAAGTTTTTTATTTCACATTTCTATGAATGTTGCTATGAATGCTAATGACAAATGAACCTTTAGGGATTTTGATCTATCATTCCCTGCGTTGCTAAAAAGAAATGGGTGGCAACAGCTATAACAATTTAGGTGATCTTGTACAAGCAAAGATTAATTCTGAACAAACTGTGACTGAGAAAAGGAAATGATCTTTCCTTTCTGTGCCCTCCTTAATCTCTGCCCAGGAAATTTGTTCCCTGGCTGCTGTAATAAATGGCAGCACAATACTTTATAAGGAGGCAATTCAAAACAAAGAGGCCAAGTGCGACAATGTTTTGTAGTGCTAAGAATAAGAACATGATGTTCAAACCATGCACAATAATCACAATTATCCACTTACAGCTCCACTTGTGACAATCTTACCGCAGACGTGAAATAGAAGAATTGCCATCATTGATATAGCTCTTACAAGCATCTCACTTATGGTTTGAAGAATAGTTTTAATTCAAATGTACTCCAAAAGATTAGAGTTGTTGTCTCATTAAAGTCTGATCAAGTGTGTCAAAATATATATTTATCATAAACTTTAATTTAGCCAATTTACTTATAATTGGGGACATTTTGTTTCTCCTAATTGAAGTGAAAGTTAATCACTCTTCAAGCAAAGCTAAACTATGATTAAAATGCAATTAGAATTAAAAACAACACAACCTTAACTTGTTGAAAATGTTAGAAAGCATGCAGAGTGAAAAAAAACAATTTAAATGACAACATGCTGGTTTCACAGAGAGCATATTTGATTAAGCTGAGAGGGAAATTAGAAATAATACAAGCTCCTTCCAAGTAATGTTGTAGTACTCAATTTATTAATGGTGGTTGCTGCAAGTTCTATAAAAAAAAAATACACTTGATAAGCATTAGGTTTCCATTTTAACATTATGCAAATAGTGTTTTGGTTCCATGAGAGCAACTTATGCAACTTGAGGAATGCAGGCATCAAACAGAGCAGCAGAATCGAGTTTGGATACTTTTGATGAAACCAAGTAGACAAGTCTTTTTTTTACGGTTTGCTCACAAGTAAACACAACATTGTTTCCGCATAACCAAACATTATAAAATAATATATATTTAAAATATATTTCAATATATTTGATGCAAGAGGCGGAACTTAGTTTATTTCACAAGGTGAACAAGCACTTTCCATCAGATGGGTGAGGAGCTCCAAATACAGCCTCTGCTTGTCTTAAGTAGTCAGATCTTTCTGGATGGCTGCTATATAACTTTATAAGGAGGTGTTTCAGGCATTTGCCAGAGTCGAAGGCTCCAGGATAAACCCAGAACAAGTTGGAGGGGGCTATGCTAGGAGAACTGTATCCCATTGATATGGGCTTCCTAATGACATGTTTATGTATGCATTAAGCAGTTCCTTCCAAAGTGACTTAAAACTGAGGGAGAGAACAAGTAATTTGTTATGAAGGCAAAGATTAACCTCAAAAAAGCACTGTTCTGAGAATAGGAATAATCAGAAAGATAAAGAAGATAGTTGAAAGAACCTGACAGTTGAGACTGCTGAACCTTTAATCCGACTCCAGATTAAGATTTGGAAATTGGTTGGATGCATGATTGGTCAACATGGCTTGAGGCTGGGCAGATGCTGCAATTGTTTTTCTGTAGTATAATTCTGCTACTACTTAAAATCCACAAGTAAATAGCAGGGGTCAAAAGTGTAAACCTTTAGTCACGCTGTAAATCATCACTTTACTCTGTTTTGCAGGACTGAAACATAAACAAACAGAAATTTGAGAAGACGCTCGATTGAGAATGTACACTAAAAACAAACAAGCTACCTTGGCAATTTGCTTACTTCTCTATGCAAAAAAATAGGATTATATAAAAATAAAAGAAAAAAACTTGTATGAACAAGACAATGATTTGGAAGACGTGGATAGTTTGGTCTGACAGTACTACAACTGAAACTGGAGTTAGTACTCAATAGCATTAGCTAATTTATGCTTACATGCCTAAAACTAAAAATGTACCTCAGAATAGGCGTCACGGTGGCGCAGTGGGTAGCACGGTCGTCTCACAGCAAGAAGGTTGCTTGTTCTAGGCTCGGCTGGGGCAGGTGGCATTTCTGTGTGGAGTTTGCATGTTCTCCCCGTGATCGCGTGGGTTTACTCCGGTGCTCCGGTACAAGTGAACTGAGAAAGAACGATGGTCCATAGTGTGAAAGAGTGAATGTGTGTGTGAATGTTTCCAGCGATGGGTTGCGGCTGGAAGGGCATCCGCTGTGTAAAACATATGCCAGAGAGTTGGCAGTTCATTCCGCTGTGGTGACCCCGAAAGGGAAGAAAGCCGACATGAAGATGAATGAATGTATCTCAGAATCAGATGTTTATTGCCAAGTGTGCATGCACACAAGGAATTTTTGTGGTAATACAGATATAAACTAATAGAACTATAACTATATCAGAAGTCCAATGTGCTTTAGAAGAAAAGTGCAGCAAAAATAAGTGCAGCAACAGAACAACAGAATTTGGAGCGACTGGAAATGTGTAAAGAGTCTATATCAGAGTGCTGTTGCTAAGTGCAATACTTAATGGAAATTTTTGATTGTTTGTGGGGAAAGTTATGGGTTCAGGAGCTGAATGGCCTGAGTGAAGAAACTGTCTTTGTGTTTGGCACAAATGCACTTTCACGCCAATGTGCAGAGTTGAGATGATTCTGAGTTGGAATTGAGTTGGAGGGAATTTCCTTTTCCTTTCTACACACTGGACATCTTTGCAAATGTTTACAAATCCGATCACATGATTCTGAACATTTACATGTACATATACCCTTCTGTTCATTAGAAAGCTTCCTAATTCCAAGAATTACAAGGTTTAATACAACTCTAAATCAGACAGATAAAATTGATGGCAGGAAATCTTTCAACCATAGATATGTTGTGTTATAATGTTATTGAATGGCATGCTAATTTCAATTTGCATTCAAGCTTCTGGCTAATGAGTGAAGATGCCACTTTGTGATGCTACTTTACACTAAGAGTATTAAAAAAGTGCAGGGACACGCACACGCACCCCCACACACACACACCATTTGTAGAACATATCATCCCATACGAAAGAAGACTTACTTAAACAAGTCACTTCTGATCACTTTGTCCTCATTTAAAGGAACACAATGGCATTAAGACACTATGTAACCATCATCTAGATAAAGTATTGGCGACTGGAGGAGTTCCTGAGCACCTTCAAAAGTTGCAAAGCAGTGTTCAGTACAGTTTGTTCTATGAATATATGCAAAAACCACCCCCCCCCACCTTTCAGGATTTAGTCCATGTGTGTGTCTCAATCTCACTCTTGACAAAATAAAAATGCTTTGTTTTAAAAGCAATTTGAGTGATTAAGTGCTCATTTAAGAGAACAAATAGCATAGAAGGAAAATAGTTTTTTTAAATAAAAAAATGAATTTGCATAATAAAAAAAACTTTCTGTCGCATCACAATGCTGCAGTTTGCAATAGGACAATTTATCCCAATTTGAAGCCTATTTTCCTCAACGGTAAAGTTGATTGCAACTCAAATGGAAAGAAAAACTAAGATAAAATCGCTATCATTTGGTGTTATATGCATGACAAAACATATAGCCACATTCTGCTGATGCTAAGAAAACAGTTAATAGCCATTTTGAGACAAGTTGGCCTTGACAAAACTATGTGAGAAAAGAGAAAATGTTAAAACGAAATAAATTACACTCTGTATTTTTTCTTTAACATTTTTTAAGTGCAAGATGAATTTATACAGTGAGTCATCAATGTTTCAATTTAATGGTTCCAGCGTTAGCAATACTATTTTTTTTTTCAGAGCATTACTGCTCTTGCTGTATAATTAAAGTAAAAGTGTGATTAACAGTGATGAATTAAAACAGTTTTTGACCTTGTGGATATGACATGTCTTGATTATAGCTCATCTAATTCTAGGTATTAGCAGATCTGCAAGCGGTGAGTTCAAAATAGCTTCCTGGGAATTAGTGGAATTATTTGTATAATTTTACAGTTTTTCACAATTGCTAAGACAGTTTTTTCAATACATTTAACAAGTTTGCTTAACTCTTAACACACCGACTCAGTTAAAACACACAATTGGCAAAACAGTTATTTTCCTTCTCAAAACCCCCATTGTAAACAAAACTCCAAAACTCTTTTTCAAAATACAATAATACAGTTTTCAAATCACTAACATATGTTTTTTTTCCGACAGCAACATTTAGTCAATCATAACACATTGAGAAAAAAATTGGTTTAAAAATTATATTGTTTTGGTATTGGTGGAGCTTGAGTGTAAAAGAAGTTCAAGGATTTGAATTGTGTGTTAACTGAATGCATTTTGTATCAAAGCAACAAAAAATGTGTCAATTGTATCGCCTACCTCGACTGATGTTGTTCTAATTGTGTTAAGAGTTTAGGAAAGTTGTTAAATGTATTGAAAAAACTGTCTTAGCAATTGTGAAAAACTGTGAGAAACATGAAAGAACCATTTTTTTTAAATGATTGCACACACAAGTGAGACTGCAGGCTCTGCGTCTTTATTTTGTCAATGTTCTTGAGTCATGTGACAAACTCAAGCTAATATCAACTTCAGAAGAATGACTGCTCCCATCGGAGCTGACTGTGAGGTGAATCCTTAAACACCCCACCTCACCCCAGGGCTCAATACGGGTGTCCAAATTGATTAGCTCACACTCTCGGAAGGGGTCCAATCTGTTCATATATTTCTGTTCATAAACATAATTTTAACATATCAAATCTAATATGTTGCTATAATGCACAAGCAAAACAATTACTCTTGATGACTGCTGCTTTGAAGCAATTTAATGAAGGTTAATTAAACACAAAAACAAAAAAAGTGAGAGATTAATGGTTAGGTAAAATGTCTGATGTGCGTTGTAAAGAAGTCACAAAATACATTTTGTCCAAGTAAATCGACAACAATACTGAAAATTTAACTCTTAATTCTTAATTCTTTAAGATAGAAGTCCAAAATTTCTTTTCACAAAAATAATCAACATAAGTGCTTTAATATGAGTCCAACAGAGCACGTTTACCGACATCAATGCCAACCAAACTCTTGCTCCGAACTACTGAGACTAAACCATCTAACTGAGAGGTTCCCTGAGAGCCCACTTCCAAAGCACTCCCACTCTATTTTTTCTTCATATCCACAAAACACATGTGGACTTCAGGTTGTGCGAATTATTTTATAGTTCCACAGTCAGCACTAAACCCACATTGCTCCTCCTACACCTGGTGTTCAAAAATGAATTGGAGCAATGGGAGCTACCTGCCCTTTGTGTGCATACTGCTTGTGCAATGAGAGAGGGTGCAATACATTGAATGACTATTATTTGGGTACACCCCGTGTCTTCCTCTCTTTCCCTGTTTTCAGACTATTTAAATCAAGCCTTGTTCCACAGCATTTAACAGGTTGGTGTTCAGCTATTTTGAAGTTCTTACAACCAAGTACTAGCTTCTGATTTATAGAATGTATGCTTTGCTGCATTTCTATGACGTGTTGTGTAAGACCTGTTAAACGATAACAATGGGTGAAATTCGTTGATCGATTTGCTGTTGGGAAGAGTAAGTATGGCATTCCGTTGTTCTTGTTGGCAAAGTAAGGGTAAATGTTAAATTTGTATTAGTAACTCATGTGCCAGTTGTTCATTTAATTTTCAATTTAAAAAAGAAAAGCAAAATTGTTTTTCCATTATTTATTTTCAATTTGAAAATGAAAAAAGGAAAAACTATTATTTTTTTAAGTTCTCTGTTCAAATCAGAAATTGCACAAATGAATTAGGAATGCACATTGGATTTTGATTTAGAGTTTTCCTTTTGAAAAAACGAATTCGCTTTTTTTCATTATTTTAATTGACAATGAAATGAACGAATGGTAGGGCAGATTAACAATGTTTATTGTTTTCTTTTTGTTTGTTTTGGGTTAGGTAAACACAGCTTTTATGAAAACCTGATGTGCTAGTTACTGGTCAGTTTTGGTACAATGTTGCCTGGTGGATATTGCCAGTAATTGGCCGCTGCACCATGCCATGAAGTCATCCTCTCTCTTACCAGTGTTGAATGAGTGTTGTATAATTTGGAGAACTCAAACAGTGACAATATTAAGTTTTACTTATAGAGCTCATCTGCGTATGGTGTGGAGGAGAGGGATCCGGGCTTTGCTTGACTGCGTGATCACTGATTTGGGGAGTGAGCTAATCGCCCTTGGAAGTACACCTTTAGTCAAGATTTGCCTCTCTCTGTCTCCCCTCTGTTTGCCAAGTTGATGTATATTTTTTCTATTCAAAATTTTTTTTAGTTACAATACAGAATATGTTGTTGCTTGTTTCCATGCCTCCCTGCCTTGTAGTCTCATCTTTTGTGGATAATTCCATGCAAACCTTCAGGGTGGTGTAGTCAGGAAATAATAATAGACTCAAAGAGAGTTTGTAGTATGGCTACACAGGTGTAATTATCCTCAACAATGCCCTGGCATCTATTTAAAAGTTTGCAAGCATGTTATGATAACGTAGTTTGAAATTGACTTTTGAATAAAAAGAACACCGTCATTCTGTATCACTTCCCTTGAATTGCACCTTACCTTATGTAATCAATTTTAAACAAAACTATACATTATTTCAGAAAATAACAATTAAATATTGCTTCATGGAAATAAAAAAGGCAACTGTGCTTTCTTAACCAGCAAAGCTAGGTGGAGAGTCTGCCCTTTATTATCTTCCATTTTCTTTTTCGATGACAGCAAGCCCTTTAGTTTTAAAGGGTCAACGTTTTTATTACAAAAGACAATAGGAAGCACTTATTGCATTTTGTCAATTTCACCATAGTGCCTAAAGGGTGAAGACATTTTGCCATTTTAAGCAATCAATAACTCTCGAAAGCACTTTTAATTCTGCAGAAATTGAATCGGTCAATGGCAAAGCAATATATACAGGCTCCTATTAAATTAACTCACTCTGAAGAGCTGTGCTATTCACACCTGCTTTGACTGATTTTTCATATAAAACATTAATGTCTGCACTGACATTCAACAAAGAAAATTAACACCAAAAATGGAGTTTCATTAAATTGCCTGGCTGATGAATGAAATTATATTGTCTTTGACTTTGTTTATCCAATATTTTGTTTGGGTGCTACATACCTGGTCAAGAAGGAGAAATAGTTTTGAAGTTATAAATATTTATTTCACAAGCAACTCAAGTTAACATATTGGTAATCATTTTCAATGATTATACATTTTTAAATTATTATTATATTTTTGTTATTCTTTTTTTTTCGTAAAACAGCCCAAATTATTTACCATTTTCAACAGATATGACAAGTCTCAACAGATAAATGTTGTTCCTATAAAAGACCAGAACTACATTACAAGAACAAAGGCAGAATCCATTACCCCATTGTGTTTGCACTTTACTACAGGTTCATAATCCGACACTTGCCAGTCAATATTTCCAGCAATCACTTGTCCTATAACTGCTTTCACCATTCTGTTTTAGAGAATAAATCTCATTACAATCCCTTCAGTCTACAACCACATTGCCTGATCTGGAAAGAGACGTTTGCTTAATATAATTGAGACTTTCATTACATTAACTTCTCACAATCCATTACTCACCTGCGGCAGTCATAAAACAAGCCTATGTTTATTTGAGGGCTGTCCAACCATATGGAACCAAGTCAATACTAATTTGCTGCATGGTACAGAGGCATATGGTCGTCAGGTATGTGTGAAAGCATGTCAAGAATGGCTGTGATATTTTGTTGTGAACCAAAACACATAATAAAACAGAACATGGTCGATATTGTATTAAAAGTTTCCTTGGCATACATGTGAGAGGTGAACTTTTGCTTTTAATCTATAACTTTGTTTTTGGCTTCACCTGGTCTCTAGCTGATTAAAGTTCTCACAAAACTCCTTCATTTAACCGTTTGGCCATATTTCATTTGCCAGCTTTCAGTTTCTTTTTAATTACAATAATACCCTGTTGGCTCATAATGTTTGGCTGAATGAAGCACAATCGAGAAATGGTCAACGTACTGCGATTCACACTTTTGCTGTTAGCAAGGTACTGGGTAACTTAAATGGCGTAGAGTTTAAAACATGTGAAGACTAGAAAATTGGCAAAAGCATGACTCCAGAGGATCCTTTGAATGTTTCTGGAAAGACAAAAAGACCCCTTTCTCCTTTGAAACAACGGTTTTGCTCCTTAGGGCAAGGCTGTCTAAGTTATTTGATGTTTTAATACTCTTGCTTTATAGAAATGTCTGGCATTTTTTGTTAGCTTTTACTAATGAAGTGGTCTCTTAGAGACCTGTGACTTTGTGGAATTGTAGGTGGCAAATATTCAGCAGGTTTAATCATGCTTTTTAATTTAAATTGATTCAAAAAGATGGAGCATAGTAAAAGTATATTGAAAAGTATATTGTATTTAAAAAGATTTGTTTTTGTAAAAAGTATATATTGTATACTTAACAAGGTTTGTACTTTATGATCTTTTTTTTTCATTTGGCAGTGGCTTGTCCTGAGGAGAAATGGTTTTAATCAGTCACCAAGTTAATATTAAGTGACTGTAAAGGTCACAGAAGGGTTTTGAGCAAGTATGACAGGAAAGCAATGAAAGATGACGCCTTGCATTACCAGAGCCACAGCATCTAATTGGGGGATTGGTCAGGATCCAAGTTAATGATTTTTTTCATATGAGCTGGTTGAGGTAGCTATGGACTATGTGTACCACCTCCTGCATCCATACGGAGTAAAATCTAGAGAGTTAAATTGACTCTGTTTATTTATTCCTTCTTGGTGTCCAGTTAAATTCTGTGCTGTGAGGTTTTTTTTTTAATATTGAAATACAAACATGCAATACAAAGTTCAAGTTTTCGGTGAAGAGATGTCAGTTTAGATAATAATTTCAACTCAGTTTTAGTGGTATCTGTATTCTTTTTTTCAGTTTATTTGTTTCTAATCTTGATTTTGAGTGAATTTTACTGAGTAGAAAGAAAAGGCATAACTAATTATTTGAGCATCAGCAGACTGAACATCAAAAAGAATAATCTATATTATTTGTGTTTTGTTTTGTTTTTGTTTAGTTTTGCTTGATTATTTTGATGATGGTCGGTTGCTAAAAAATACATACATATGAAAATATATGGGGACTAAATATATATCCTTCTACTGCCTTATCTGGCTCATCTATTATTTGTCACTATTATTTGACAACGTCTGATTGTCAACAAAATGCCAGGTACAGTCATTGTCTAAGCAGAATGTGAATTTATTTTACTCCATTTACTAGAAATTAATCCTCATGTGAAATTTGTGAACAACAAATTCAACTTTATGGTAACACATCTGATAACACTCAGGAACTTGATCTGAATGATAATCTATTAATTGTTCTTTGTAGTTTAGCTGCATTTCATTTTGTGTGAACAATAAGTTATAGATGTAGATGTCCAATGTGTTTCTATAATAATGTGTTCGATAAATGTAACACAAAAAAGTAATTTATCAGTGTTATTACCAAAAAAGAAAATAATTAAACATTTTAAAATCACTGAGGGGACATTTGTGTCTTGGTGTCTGCGATACTTGATTTGAAAATACTTGATATTTCACATCCCTCCATGCAAAAAAAAAATCCAATAGCTGAATTCACCTTGGTGGAAATCAATTTGCATTCTGGGATTTTAAAATGTGGGAAAAGATCAGCAGGACTAGTACTTGTTTGTTTTTCATAGCTATTACCCTGCTGTACAGTTTGAATGGTAGGCGTATTGAAAACCCACAGCGCTGCAAAATCAATTGAGAAAGACAACAATTATCTGAGTAGGTGGTGAAGGTCGCATGGGAGAGAAAAAGAGAAGGAAAAGCCATGTGTCCAAAGACAATATGTTCAGCGGGTTCTCAGCATTATCATATTGTTGATACATGAGTTTTTGACGACCTGCTGATTTTGACTGTTTTCCACAAGACATTTTCAGACAATAGAGTTGATGGCAGGTTTGGTTCAACAGTGAGAGACTGTAAAATACTGTTTGCACTTTTCCAAAAGCTATCAGTCTTATTCCCCATACCAATCAGTGATATATATTTCTCCCAGTGACTGGTATCTAGATAGGTAGCGGAAATTAGGAGTCTCTCTTAAAGAGAGTATCACATGGTTACCTATATAATATATATTTGTTTACTGAAGCAATCACTCAGATTACAGACTCTTCACCAAGGTCAAGATCAAAGACTTGGCAAAAGTTGGCCTGTGGCTATAATCCAATAACATAACTTTTCTAACAAGTTTTGTAATGGAGATACCAATTTATTCATCTAAGTGTGTATGTATCCATCCATCCATTATGCCTCGGTAACTCAGTAAATGCGATCATATACGATGGTGCAAAACCAGAAAGTCCAGCGTATGCGATGAGATTTTGGATTTCGCTCTAAGGAAAGTTCAGCTGAATATAACTTTGACCTGTGATACTGCATCATGTGACATGCCTACTGAGCACAGATTGGAGAGGTGAAAACATATATTCACTAAAATCTTGTTTTAAAGCTAGATTTTTGTAATGTAAAATATATTAGAATGAAACCTGCTACCATTTGGGCCGTTTATATGTGGAGCTTGAAATTTAAAACTCAAAAGATTACTTTCACATATAGATATCCATAATAATACAGATGACCCTGACAAGCAAAGAGTCACCTGTGGATTTGTCTTTAAATCGCATCTGGTCGGACATACCTCAAGACATAAAATCACCCGGGAGAAGATAAGCTGGAACATCTGCCATTATGCTGCCTGTCTACATCAGAATTTGCTGAAACTTGACGGTTACATATTAAGGATAGTCCGAAAATACCTATTACATTTGCTGAATGTGTTGCACAAATATAGCCAAATTGATGGATCCAAATCTAATGCTGACAGCTGTGTGCCCAAATAGGAACAGGCAGGTAATCTTCATTAATAGAGAAACACAACACATCACATATCAATATCTCCTGTCATCTAGCTGAGATTAAATTTCTACATGCGTGTCAGGACTTAATACAAATGCACTAGTGAGAAACTTCAGAAAAATGATGAAATACCAAGCAGGCATGGAATTAGCACTGCATTAATTCTGTGTATTTACAAAGGAAATTATAACTTTTCACAGTTGAATGAATAGTAATCACTGGTTCAGATATAATTGAAAAATGTATTCATTTTAGCCTTCTGTGGGAGTAAAAATTTGAATGAAATTGGAAAACAAGAATTAGAAAATAATTAATATGAGGTATGAGTTTTAACACTCCTTCATTTAAAGTGCCTTTGAAGAGTTTCTTTTTTTACAAATTCTATAGTATTTTTAATCAACATTAACAACAAAAGGTATGCCATAAAGAAACACTTGCATTGCTTAGCTGTAATTATATCTGCTGCATTCAAATAAAAATATAACCTTATTGTTATTCTACTTTCTTTAGTAAAATGTACTCAAGGCATTATATAAAGCATATTTGACGTGCTGAAAAACGCTTTGTTTTTGTAACAAGTTAACAAAGAAATGGCAATATTTATCAAGCACTAAAATCTAAATGGGCAATTCACAACTTTGACACTAAACTAAACTAAACATAAAAACACAGCTGAAATTTGAAAGAAAGAAATCACTGGGTGTTTCAAAAAAACCTGCATGTTCTGTAAAAAGTGTAAGGTGTGCTAGTTAGAAAAGATAAATTGAGTACTGTAATTATTTAAGATGCGGCTGGAAGGGCATCTTCTGCGTAAAACATATGCCAGAGAATTGGCGGTTCATTACGCTGTGGCGACCCCGAAAGGGAAGAAAACTGACATGAAGATGAATGAATGAATTATTTAAGAACAATACTATTATGTATCAATTTATATGATATTTTAAATGTTTATATTTTAAATGTTTTTAATAAAGATACCCATGTTGAGTGGTCTCAAATGCAAAACAAAAGTAAAATTGTAACGTTAAAATTGTCATAGTTGTGAGAGTAGGACAAAAATTGTGTTGATTCATTTTCAATTTCATTGAACATTTTGGAACTTTCGACCATTTACTGGTGTCACTTAAAAAGTCAAATTAAAGACATTAGAAATTGCAACTATTGTGAGTTATCTAGTTTGTGGAAACATTAAGAACAGGGTTTTTCTAAAAATTGGAACATAGTTCAGGTTTGAAGGGGTGAAATATTCTCATCGTGATCCAACACAGCTAATCAGAGAATGCCCTTCTCCTCTGCCTTTGTTGCCACCATAATCTACACATGCTAAAAAGATCAGCTGTACAATTCAAAGCTAGGTGCGCAGCTGGCTTGCCCATAATCAAGCTCTGAAACTGTCTGAACTAATTCAGCAATTTCTTGTCATTTTACTCTTTTCAGAAAGAACAGGTCTGACACAGGCACACAGAGCTGGTGAACTACAATTAAGCTTGCAACTCAGGGCCAGCTTTAGTTTCATAAAGAGTGTTTGAAAAATTCTCTAGAGCACAGCTTGCTGCTTGATCATTGATTAAAAAAATGCCACAATAAGTAAATAAAGAAATAAACAAGTCCTCTATGTTTTATGCCCTAAAACGAGTCTTAAACATTCCCCAAACAATCTATTTAAATGAAGCTTTTCTCTGCAGATGGTAAGAGATAAAGGTCATCATAGATAAAAATCCTTATTCACAAGAAGAGCTGATAAAGTGCAGAAGTAGGCTGCTAAAACATTCTCCTAAAATCAATCCTTTATACCTTCAAGACAAATGCTCATCTGATCACGTAAAAGCCTAGCAACTGATGACTCAAAATCCTTGTGAATGGAAAAGGAAAACTGTGCCACTTCTAGTTTTGTTGAGTGCTTCCGTTTCTGCAGACTAGAAGAGTGCAAAACTAATTATTAGAAAGGAGAGAAAAAGAGAGAGCAAGTAAAAGTAGTCCTCTGGCGGGACCCCTTTATTCTCTGCTACACATAATTAGACCACTAATCAAATTTCAACCGTACAGTTGAGGCCAAGCAGACCGGCTCTCAGACTCCAAGTCAAAGAGCCTTTTTGGTATTCAATGCACATAATAACAATGCAGAAGCTGAGGTGGGCCTAAAATCCTAACAGCCTTCTGTATACAACAACAGCTAACATATCAGTGTTGCTACAACTCAAGCCATTGCTCCTTTGTGATTGGAGAGTATTTCATGAATTTAAAAATCATAACACATTCTAGAGTTTCTGCCTCCATAATTTGTCTTCCTAAATGTGATTCACACATTTGAACAAAAGAACCAGCAAGTATTCACATCCTTTTTGCCGGGAGTAGAGTATTTTTATAATGAGACCCAATTAAAGGTTATGGCGATGCGGTTTTAGGTGAGAACTTGAGCTCATGCCTCATGGCGTCTGTATAATTAGGAGAGAAATACCAGCGAAAAGTAGTACGCAGCAAGCTTAGACTGTGATCGAGAACTGTGGAATATTGTGACACGTTCACGGTCTCTAGGAATCTCTGTGGGAAGTCTTATTCCCCTTGGGATGCTGTCGACCGTAGGCAGCTGCCTGGGGTAGGGTCTCAGAGGAGGCACAATCCTATATTCAGGCACAGAGATTCAGTTTAATAGATGTCTCTCTTCCCATCTCTCTAGCCAGATTAAACGGTCCCCTTTCTTCAAACCTCTAACTCGGATAGGGATTGAGGTCATTATCGAGGCCCTTAAGAGTGAGTTAAACTGTAGGATCAATAACTTTGGGAACTTTTCTTTGGCACTCCGATGGCTTCAGCACTTCTAAAAGGTTCATGTCTAGTTGTTTGACCGCTTTATTGTTTTAGAGAAAACCTCAAGGATTGCAAGCGGCAGTAAAAGGCTGTCACTATTCATCCTTATTTTCTCAGCTTTTCAAGTTGTCCTTCAACATATACAATTTTATGAGACAGACTGGATGATTAGTGAAGAGGAGCTTGCCATTCAGAAGATAAACAGCCAAATGGCCTGTGCAGCGTTTCATAGAATTGGATCCATCTCCAACCTTCTTAAATGTCCAAAGACATCCTGTCGATTAGACTATGGCAAGCTCTTAGAATATCCCTTTAGCACAGGTATGTGTTTGAGAGCGTATAGTATTGATTTTACTTTATACATTTTTGAAGCAGTGTAAAGAGTACTCTGATGATTCAAAGTGCTTTGAAAGATGAGAGTGGGGTTAAACATTCCACTCAGTTAAAATGCTTACATCCTCTAGACTTGCAATCAGACCTAAGTGTGAGCATGTAAAATGAGTTTTTTTTTTTGAAAGAGTGAAAAAATAGCATTTCCTATATCATCTTTGGTTTAATGCATATTAATTTTATGATTTACTAGCATTTTGCCCAGATACAAGGTTAATGTATCCATGAAAAACGCAAGATAAATTGATCCATGCTTAATGACTCTCAAAGTTGAAAAATATCTAAGCTTAAAACAGAGCATTAGTAGCCATTAGCTAGTAATCGGTCAACACAGAACAAAGCTATTGTCAAATTAATGAAAGGAGCCTGATTTAATCTCCAATTCATTCAAGAAGTTAAATGAATGAAAAACTTATTTTTAATATCTAACCAGGTCATAAAAAAAGACCTGGCAGATAATTAGGTGCACACCTCTCATTTTAATGTTTTAGTTTTAATGTGCAATGGTTCAGGTTATTCATTGCTATTCCTACCAATAAAACTTTTTTATTTGTAAACCAGATATAAGGGATTAATGGCAGAATTTTTTAAATGTGTGATATCACAAAAAATAATACTTAAAGTACATAAAACTAACAAACAAAAAATCCCTCTGTTGCATTTCCTACTTGTTAGTTTTGCTATTTTGCAAAGCATTCATATGTTTCGTTAAAACCAACAGTTTACCTTTTTAATTGTGTTAATTTACCAAGACAATGTTTTGTCTTTTAGGAATTCTCCACCTTTGGGGAATTTTCCTTATTTTATATTTTAGGACAAATACATGGGGCTTGGTCTATTAAAGGATTTTTTTTAGCTTAGCGTAAATCATGTATTTGGATTTGACCAGTACCCTTAGCTTGTAAGTAACAGTAGTAGCAGTACACCTATTTTCCAGGGACATCCTTGTGCTCTCTGTGACCATGTTACAGCAGCAAAGCATCTGTATTATTTTGCTGGAATATATTGGCCCTTTTGTCTGCTTTATGTTTTGCTTAATACATGATGTAACTGTGGGAGAATCCAGCTTTAAACAAGAACAGAATACAATCTTAAGAAAAAAGGTGGTACTTATTAACTTAGTCTAGTCTATGCTAACAGTGCTATCACCAAAGCCGATTCCAAAATTAAAACACTGAGGGGAGTTGGAAAGTAAGTCTAAATTAAAAAAAAAAGTAGATGAAAAGTCAAAGAGTATAGTTATTATAACTTTGGGCAAAAATCATTTTATCAGCCAAATTGTACCAATTTTAATTCATTTGCAAGTCACAATTAAGACTGTATACTTAAAATTGAAATATCTGGGATTTATTAGTCAACCTTCTGAAAATAGTGGCACATTAATGAAACATAGATTAAGGACAAATTAGTGAGTCACTGCAAGAAAAAACTCAGACGCCAAGAGGCGATTCACTCTTGACTTTTATTTTCTAGTGCAATGTCCAAACAAAAAATGCACACGAGCCAAAACAGGAGTGTAAGCAGGTCAGGATGAAAATCCTACTGGGACCAGGCCAGAAATTGGCTACAGAACAGTCCAGAACCCAGAATCCCTCTGCGCAGATGGGGCAAAGAGCAGGTGAAAGTTCACGGAGATAACACACAAATCCTTACACAGCATAGGACATCAACTAGAAGTGCATGAAGTTGTGAGAAGCATATATGTTTCACAACAGCTGAGCACTGAGCCTAGGCTGGGAGTCCTTCTAATGAGATAGAATCAGCTGAGAATCCACAGCCAGGTTTGGCATGAGGAAATGAGCTAAACGATTACAGTTAAACCAAATGTAGGGGGTATAGAGACATTGAGGGTGATAGCACAGACATTGACAAAATATCAGAACCCATGGTCACAGCATAAAGCAATAAAATAAGTTATAAATTCTTGATAGAGGAGTCAGTAGACTTGGTATATTTCCGCAGAACATGGAAAAGTTTAACCACACACTTTTCAATATTCCACAAAGCCTGTGTCCAACCCAATCAATGCTTTTTTTTCCTGAAACTCAATGTAATAACCATTCTAAAATCAAACTTAATTTACAAAAGATGTTGAGTTTGTTTGCTTTTCAGCAGGTTGTGATAAAGTTCAGGGTCTTTTATTCCATACCGAAGAATGCTTTTCTGTCTAGGATGATACAAAATTTTTTCTGATTGAAGATAAAGGTTATTATCAACAAATCAATTATTGTTTATTCATTTATTCAGTCTTTTTTAAGCTTTGGGTTTGCATTTGCACGATGATTTTTGCATTCTCATGTCATTCCTTGAAAGTAAGATTATTGTTCAAATTAATATTATTTAAAAAAACTTCCAAGTTTCAGACGAAAAAGAACACGGCTTGCCTTGAACCAAATGTGTGCCTGAATAAAATTTACCTACTAATTACAATGCCTTGTTTTTTTACCTTATTGTGGAAGTTTAGCAGCAAGACTAGATTTTCAGTTAAATATGAACTGTCCTTTCCTCTTGCAAATATGATTATTTTATGATTATGATTTTTTTTACCGCAGAGTATCACAGATCTACAGAGAGCTGCACTTCATGTTGGCAGTAATTAAAAGTCTTTAAAGCAGGGCACCTGGCCAATCTGAAGTGGTGCCAAAAGCAGTCAGAACCATCTAAAACATGAATTGTGCACAAGCCAACACTCTCTAAACAGACAGTGCCTTTAAACACATTCAAACACGTGTCTCATTTCAAATGTTCTCTTTTTAAACACACAAAAAGACACAAGGGCAACACTCCATATCTTTTTCTTTCTCTGCTGAGCAAGGATTCAGTGCTTGATTTCCGAGGCTCTATAAAGCTTCTTACATTTCAACACCTCAGGGTAGTGTTTGCTCTCTCCATTCTAAACACAACGTATTTTTCAGAATAACTCTGGAATTTCTTTCAGAGGCTAACATGTATTATGATGTATTCCGGAGGGAAGGATGATGCAGACAATCTTTGACGCAGCTTCTTATTGTTATCATAAAGAAAAACAGATAAGGTTTTCAGGGTTTTTTGACAACATATATGTAAATATCAAAGACAAAAAAACTAAGAGAAGGTTGTAGATGTTTAAAAAAACAACAACAACATTTACTCACTGATGCTTTTCACTGATAAAGGTTTAGACAATGCCTGAGTTATACTGACAACTTTTAAGCCTATCTTGTTTGTAATTCAATACCATTTTTATTTACCAGATTTTTTCATAATGCATACAGGCAAAACTTGTGTCTTTTTTTTAAACCAAATTTTGGTTTAAGGACATTAATGGCTCTTTCTTTCAACTACAAACAAAAACGTTATTGAAATTGTTCAATTTTAATGTAAATGCTTAGTTCAGATTTAATTAGTAAAAGAAAGTCTCAAAAGTAGTCTTATAATATAATGAGTGATATAGCTGTGGTGTATTTAGGGCTACATTCAGACTGCAGGTCTTAATGCTCATTTCTTTATTTAAGTTCATTTTCATGATCGTTTAAACCAAAACATATTAATAATTATTAGTTCTTATACTTGTCTTTCCTTATAATGAGTGCTTTTAACGCCGTTCTCAGCCAAGATTGATGTGAAACTTCACGTCCCTGCTCAGAAATATGACTTCATACAGTGATGTTGGGTAAAAGTTGGGTAAATGTGACCTGGCTGTGACTGAGGTCACAGTGCAAAATAATGGCTATGTATCAGTTTGATGATCACATATGAAAGCAAGCTGGGTCAGATAAAAAAAAAAAAGCTGAATATAACTTTTCATATAGTCGTAAAAATATTTGGATCACTTGTGGTGAAGTTAAGAGCAAGTAAAAGGGAGTGAGACAAACAAAGAAGTTGTGCGGACAAGACCAAGATAGTACAGTAAGTGAAAACCAGACAACGAACACAAGAGATGACTTTCAAATAGTAACATCCCTGACAAGCAATGACGAATTTTTTATTTTAAAAGTGGTGTGACATAGGACAAATGTGGGGTGAGACTAAAGCTTTTTATGTTTATAAGAATTCATTTTCAAAACAATTAATTACGTATTATTATACAAACATACAACTATTTTTTATTATTAGAAGAAACTTAGAATTATTGTAACTATTCTTTAACTAATAAGTTGAACAGAAATAGAAAGATGGTTAATCACTGGTGCAAAAATTGAAACAACAGGAAAAAGTAAGACATTCAAGGATTTGGAGCAAGACCCTTCTCAGTCGCACTCAAAAAATGTTCCTGTTAAAAAACAGCAAATACCTGGCAGCACAGTTGCCAGCAAGTAACTGTTAATTAACTGTAAATAACTGGCAGTATAGTTTCCTTCAATTAACTGTTAAATATTATTGCAGTTGCATATGGTTAAAACAACTGTAAATAACTGGCACCATGATTACCAGCAAATAACTGTTAATTATTATTATAGTTGAATACCGTTTCAAAAAAAATAAACTGAAAATAAATGGCAGGCATGTTGCCAGCAAATAACTGTAAATTGACTGTGTTTTCTTGTTGTTAAAATTGACTGGTTTAAGCCGTTTTTGCAACTACAGGAAAGGCTGCTTCTAATTTTATACATATATTTAAAATGTCATTTAACAAATCTCCCCTTCTAGCCTATGGACCATCATGATTAATTACAAGTGTAATGAGGAAAAGAGACCCAAATGCAACTGAAGCAAATCCCACCGGGACCAGGCCAGTTGTTGGCAACAAACAGTTCGTTCCCCCGGATTGCTCTGTACAAATGGAGCAGAGAAGAAGAGAACATGGTGAGCAGCAGGTACACATAGAGCAAAACAAGACACAGCAAGGTACAGCGCTAACTAGAGTCCGGTGACAGGATCAGTGATAGTTGAGCACTGAGCCTAGACAGAAGGATCTCTAAAATAGGGAGACTAAGGGAAGACTAACAGCTGAGGCTCCTCAGCTTGGCTCAGTGCTGGGAAATGAGTTAAGCGACTACAGCTGAACCAAATGAGGAAAATACACATAGATTTGCACAGACAATTATATCAAACAAGGATAAACAGAAAGACTTTGATAGCAAGTCAATGATTTTACAATGTCACTTGTACTCTCAATAAATCAATGACAATATTGTTTTAGATATTTTATGTTTTATTAAACTTTGAAAAGAGTGTGTTGCAGAAAAAACTATAAGCTGTATGTTTTCTGCCTCCATTAGTATCCATTCAGCATGCAATTGACTTCTTTTCTTAAAAAGAATGCAAATCCCCTATTAATGTGATAAAGATGTATTCAAGTCTGTGGGGATAGGTGCAGCTTGCAAAAATACTGTATAGTGATTGTTTTTTTTTGTCATTTTACAAATAATTACAACAAAGTGCTGTTACATTTGTAATAATAATAATAATAATACACATTTTTGTTTTTAACCATAATAACAGCAATATCCAGTTTTTTTTATGGAGAGCGAGAAAAAAGAGAAAACGATAAGTTAAGTCCAGATCAGGAAATGTAGGCAGAGCCACATCAGCTGCCAGATGAGTACTGGAAATGTGAGTTCTTAACAGTGATCACTGCATGAGATAACATAATGTTTTGAATGGAAGCTTTCTTTATTGACCATTTTTTTCCTATTTGGCCTGCCATACACTGACTGTCTGCACTGTTTCTACAGTAAAATGATGGTGCCTGAAAGTGAATGTATTGTGTTTAAGTTGAAGCTTATTTATGTTGGAAAGAGTATGGTTTTATTTTCTCTCTTCATTCACATTGGTCCGTGTCGGGTCTTTTGCGATGATACTTGGACACATGAGCAACAGACAACACCACTCAATCAGAGAGCGTACTCCTGCTATGTTTTTTGAAGATGTGTGTGTCAATATACAGTGAATATATATTTTGTATTCAGTCTCTATATGTCACAGAAAGTGCAACAGTACTTTTGCATTAATTTATTTGAAATTGGTGCTCATTTACAAAAATGTACACGTTAACTTTGACAGCACTAATAACCCCTTAATGACATTGCATTGGAATAGGGTAGAGTTGGTTTGTGAGTTTAAGGTGAAATTTATTTCATCAAGAGATTATGGTGTATTTCTGAAGCCATGCTCAGACCAAGAATTGAAAAAACGATCAGAAGATTTTTAAGAGATGCAAGAACTTGTTTTCTGCAGGCAGACTACATCCTCTGCCTTTACTGGTTTCACGGTTTCCGTCATCTGATCACTCTAGGAAGGAACTGATTGGTTGGCATAATTTTTTGTACTAAAAGCATCTACAAAAAATTCTGTACTTTCTACACCTCTACTTTGCAATATTCGGACAGCAGCAACCCCAATAACAGGCTTGCCTTATATAAACACAGATTCAAGATCACACCTACCCATTAACTTAAAGGTCTCATTTTATGCCATTGTTATAGCACTTAAAATCAATATTTGAGCCCTCTATATTAGCGCTGCACTGTTAATGACATTGAAAATGCAATATTTTTCATAAAAACTGCGGCACGTCCCTACTGACCCGCGCGCTCAAGTGCGTTCGTTTGAGCAAAACCAAAAACAACTAGCAATGCTTAAAACACTTATTATTAATTTAAAAGATATTAATTGACAGGCAGCGGCTATGCGTGATGTAACAGCACCTTATATGTGCGAACCTGAGTCTGACATAGAGTTTAAGTCCACAGAATGAAACAGAAACTGGAAGGAAAAGGCTCCTCAGCGGCGTGTTTTCAGGTAAATTATATGGGCCTACGCCACACTGTATGATTTCTAATGTAGGCACACTGTTTTATTAATTTTTTATTTTGTTATAGGTTTACTTGTGTAAAATGGCAATAAAAGATCTAATCGTGATTTTTATTTTTAATGTGTGAACTTTGCACAATAGTGTGTAACGTTAGTAACATCCCTGTAGTGTGTGTTTCACATGATTGGCTGTTTTAGTATGGCATGTTTAGGATTTTAGGGAAGATAAAATGCAGAGTCTCTTTATGTAAGCCTAGCACAAGAAAAAAAAAACTTACTTTGTGGACCTCCAAATTAATGAATACGGGTCTGTTGGAATTGGACCCAGTGACAGAGTCAGCCTCGCCATAAATCCTATATCAAACTGTTCCTTGTTGATGAGACATGTGAAGTGCTGCTCACAAGCAAAGGTGATCTTTCCAAGTTTTCTCTGTTGGGCAGACACAAAATCGAGCCATTTCTGACTAATAAAATCACTGGCAAACCTTGAATCTTCTTGTCTTGGTATGAACATGTAGTGACAATAGTATACAAAAAAAGATTATTCATGTATGTTTGCTCATATTTCACTGGTTATCTCTGACAATTTTACCTCCTTTGTTTTTATACATAATTACTGTATATATATCTTACGTATATGACAGAATCATTATAAAGATTTTTTTCTTTATTTGCAATATGATTTATGAAACAGACTTGTTTTAAATCTAACAAATTCTCAAAGCAACCTGTAAAAAACCTTGGTAACACAGCTTTGAGGGAGCTGAAAAACATAAAGCTAAGTGTCGCTCAAGCATATTGGAACATACTTTAATTATAAACACACATTTGTTTGGATTTTTTAAAGAAGTATAGATTTTAAAAACTGGAGACACATCCGTGCTAAATCATTAATGAGTTTTAGCACTTATTAGCAGAACTTCTGCACAGAAATAATGATATCAGTGTCTCGCATCTGTTGTGTCTTGCACTGTTTGTGAGAGTCATTATAGGTACACATATAGCAGAGGAAGAGCAGATGGGCATTGTGACTATGTCTATCTCTTCCTATCTGTCTGTGTAAGGTAATTGCATTATACTGACAGTAATTAAGAGGTGCTTTACTCTTAGTGACAGAAAGAGTTTGCAGAGAGAGTCGGAAACCTCTGAAAATAACTTTTTCATGTCAGACACCCTTTAGACTTTCAGACTCGAGCATAGTGGTTGCATTGAATTTCTTTACAGTGCCGTTTAACTGGCTAAAAATCAATGAAAGATTAAAGATTTACAACAGCACAGCCTTGTAATTGTTTTCACTGGGATTTTGATTTTGGATCTCACTCATCAAAGTTCCTCTACTGAGAATTTCAAGGGCAGGCGTGGAAATTTGAAATTTTAGGTTATCCATCATAGTCTATTAAGACAAACTGTGTATTCCATCACATAATGACTAGTTTGCTACAGGAAGTTTGAAAGTGAAAGTTTTTCTCTCAGTAAAACTAGGATAGAAAAAAAAAACATATATTATTTTAGACTATCAGCCCAGTGCTTTATACTGTGCATTGTTATCGGTTCGTCACCACTAGGGTGCATAAATAGGACCCGCCATCAGTCTAATCAGGGTAAAATTACTGACTAACACAATGGCAGGTGGTCCTTCACAAATTGTCCTTTGACAATACGGCCTTGTTTAGAAGCAAGACACACTATTTGAAGTCACACGTTTGATTGGAGCATTGGTGAACATGTGAAACCCCAGCTAAAGAAAACATTTCTGTTGGTTCTTTTATAGTTTCATGATTACTGAGCTCAAAAACATGAACTTGTTTTCAGAATGTCTGAGATCTGAATGAACTCTATTCCTGTTGAATTAATTTAATCCACTCTTAAACTGTGACCTACAAAGGAGATTTGTACAATAATATACCTTGATATATTTTGATAAACGCAGGATATTTGCAAATTGAAGACATTTAAATTTGACATTTAAATCAATTTATGACATTGAAAGAGATCATTTGAGACACGTGTTATGACGTTTGGGTGAAACAATGAAATGCTAATCTTATACTTTGCTTTTTGTTGTAATTCTCTAAATCGAGAGGATAATTGTTCGTCAGATAAACCTGAGACATACAAGTTTGATTTAGTGATAAACAATTTAATATTTCCTTTAATACAGTTTATTAAATGTCATTTATTTTGTTATTCATCATGTTTCATGATTTATACATGTGAATATTTGACAACATCACTATGGCTACTTTGGTCAACAACATACAACCCTAAATTTTTGTTTCATGTCTGTGAGATTTAAGACTGACAATGCATTCTACACCAGCCAGAGATACAAACAGTCTATTTTCCACCGCTAATATAACTGTTAATACTTAATATTTGGAATCTTTAACTAACCTTTAGTTGATATTAGTGTAGTGTTGATATTACAGTTTTTAACAATTGCTAAGACAGTTTTTTCAATACATTTAACAACTTTCTTAAACTCTTAACACAATTAGCACAACATCCGTCGAGGTAGGTGATACAATTAACACATTTTTTGTTGCTTTGATACAAAATGCATTCAGTTAATACAAATTTCAAATGCTTGAACTTCTTTTACACTCGAGCTCCACCAAACATCAAAACTATGTCATTTTAAACCCACATTTCTTCTCAATGTGTTATGATTGACTAAATGTTGCTGTTGGAAGAAGACATGAGTTAGTGTTTTGAAAACTGTGTTATTGTATTTTGAAAATGAGTTTTGGAGTTTTGTTTACAATGAGGGGGTTTTGACAATAAAATGAACTGTTTTGCCAATTGTGTGTTTTTAACTGATTCGGTGTGTTAAGAGTTAAGCAAACTTGTTAAATGTATTGAAAAAAACTGTCTTAGCAATTGTGAAAAACTGTAATGTGAAAAAAAAATTTTTGAAAAAGAAATAAACTAAACTAAACCTAAATTAACCCAAAGTTACTACCAGAGTTGGCTTATCTGTTTAGTGATAGTTTATACAAAGTAAAGACACATTAATTGAACCATGCTTTTATTCACTGTTACTTTTATATACTATTAGCATTATCAGAGTTTTATGTTCATAAAAGTCCACTTGGTCAATTCTCTACCACCACTTAAGAGTCATGGAATAACAAAACAAAAGAAGAGAGCAGAAACTGGAGCCAGAAAAGAGCACAAAGTCCTGCTTTTATCCATCATTTGACCATGTGAACTGTTCAGTCCCAAGACATTTTGTTTGATCAGCAGGCCCCAGTTTATTCCCACCTCAATAAAGATGTTAAGCTGAGCATACCTCTGGCGAACAAATATCACTCACAGCATGCTTCTTTTGAATGTGTTTACTGCTGATTTACTTGGTTAACATTCCTGATGTGTTTTATCATTGTTGCTGTAAAAAGGGCAATTTGAATCATAATTTAATTAGGCTTATATTCATTTAAGGCTTTAACATGTGTGTGGGTGTCGAGACCATCATCTTCATCTCCATATGACATATATGTATCATGTATTGTTAGCTATTTCTGTCTCGTCTCCTTGTTAAGTTTGTTACCACTTCCCCATTGTTTGTGTTCACTTGATTCATTATACTTAGTTATTGTTTTGTATTTCTATACGTTATTCACGTTACCATATTTTAGTTGTCTCCCATTGTTTAAAAATGCAAGTTAACTGGGGATACTAAATAATGAATTTCTGAAGCAAATTAAAACAGCAGGTAGTGTAACTTGTTTGTAAAATCATTTACGGAAGTTATTAGCATTAGAGAAAAGTGAACTAAATATTGATTGAGCCCTTTCATATAAGAATATTAACTTATTTTATTTGTAATAAACAGAGATTAACCAACATTGATTCTTGTTTTCATTTAATTAAAATACATAAGACAAGTAAAAGAAACAGAGGCCTGAGATAGAAATTACAGTCAAAGGATGAAGGAAGAATGTGAGTGAGAAGAAATGTAAATCTGACCTTTCTTCACTTTTCTAAGCTGATCTGAGGTCAGTGCTTTATCTCTTGTAACATTTATCTGCATTCAGTAATGACCTTCCCATCATGCTCCGCTAGAATACTGATGGGACTTAAACTTCACTAGCTGTCAGAAGCTCTTAATACTTGTACTTAACATGAAGATGTCCAGCACTCTTTTAAGTTGTAGCAAAGATGGTAAAAGTTAGCCGGCCAAGAAAAATGCCTGTGAGGATGGCATTTTCAGGCATCTTACGATTGCTCACAAGACAAAGCCTGTTTTAAAAGGTCACTGACAACATAATGTTGCTTCCCATGATACATTATTTTGGCTAAATCTAATGTAGCAATGAATGTGTGTCTTACAGGGAGAACAATCTCAAAATACTTTGCAATTTCCAAGGGCATTTTGCAGAGCATTAAAGGGTACTATATGCAATCCGTCTTTCCCGAAGTTGACTTTGAACTCAACAAACCCATTTGTAGAATAGTAGCAATGCTTAATATTTGATTGCCCCCTGGTAATCGGCTACAAACTTGTTTTAGTACCAGTTGTAACCAAGTTTATTTTCCTTACACTGTATTATACCATGATAATTTTAAGGACATAGTAATTGAGTCAGAAATCACAAACAGCAAAGCAATGATTTCATTTTCATTAGAATCAAAATAATCCAAACAATCAACCATGTATACACTTGAAGCTGAACCTTTATTCCTTTATTACAGACCATAATGGACATAGAACTGCACCCTTGTGGCTATTACTGGCTTGACTGACTTTGACCATTAAACTCTGCATGCAGTGTCAGTAATATCTCCCATGGGTTTCAAAGAAAGAAGGAAGATGCTAAGAGTTAACATAGTCAGCTTTTTAGTTCTGGCATTTTTCAGGTGACAAAAACAGGAGCATCATTTTAAAAAGGTGGTTATGTACAAAATGTGCATACTTGTTTTTTGTGCTCTATTTCCGATTGAAATAATAACTTACAATTTTAGGTGAAATTGTGCTTCTCTGTAAGAAACCCTTGGATTAAATGTTGTTAAAAGCTGTTTTTAACCTAAAAAAATCAGATCCCATACAGTGTGTAAGTGTAAATATTCATAGAGCTCCATTGCATTTTATCCAGTCACAATAGGGCAATATTATGCTACTCTTGAAAGATATAATAGAATGAGTACACCACGTTTGAATTTGCATACTTTCTAGGTTTTTCATTTGATCAATTAAATACCTCCAGACAGATCATGCTGTACTTAATTAGCCCGACATAATTTTGAATATTCTACACTTTGCAAACAGATCTGTACTCAAGTATGCAAATTCAAAAGCACCTGTGATGTTATGAACAACAATGTAAATTTATTACTGTTTAAGCTGCACTTTAAAAAGTATGTAAGTTTAACTCACCCAGTTCCTTAAAAATACAAGTCATTTGAATTAAATTTCATTCTCCTCCATTATCAAACACATAAAAATAAAACATTTCAGACTGATGCTTAGAAACATTAATATTATTTTTAATAAAATTAGTTTTGCATAGTCTGTAAAAGAACAAAACTCATTGGAGAAAATACACTTTAAAGTGTTGTTATTAGTAATTAATATTTACAAATCTTTTTTGGTACACCATAACAATAATCCAATAAGGTTATCATCTTGGTAATAAGAACATGTGCATTTCGATATATTTATGCACATCACACTTAGTGTTTCAAGATTTACAAATCATTTTATATCAAATGAAGTGACAAACGCGTTGTGAATGAACACTGGAAATATCAAAGATTTGGTACATCAGTTTTCAGAACCTCATTGCAAAACTGATTCAGTCCATAAAAAGGCAAAGATAAAGTCTTCTGGTATCACACACACACACACGCACACACGAGTCTGCCGGGATAGATTTTAGAGTCCTAACAAAGTTTGTAAGTTCAAGGAACAGACTTATGATAGGTCAGAGCATGAACTGGCCTATCTGTCCAATAGAATTTTTTTTTTATATTTAGCTCTATGTTTTCAGACACAATGTCAGTTTTCGTCTACTTTCATTAAATCGTTGAATTGAGTCAAGGCAGGGTCATGTGCTGTTTGTAGCTTGTCTCCCAAATGGATCTCTTATCTACTCTGTGGTGATCACAGATTCCTTGGAGAGAATAACTACTCACGACTCAGATATTGACCCAATATCATTACATTCTCCACTCACTTTCTATGAAGTTGAGTTGGATGGATGCATTGAGTAGCATTGTAGAAAACAACGAAAGATTATTATCATCAATAATGATGTATTTTTTTAATATAGCTTTCAATGGCTGCTTTTTTAAGCAAAAATAAAATGATTGTGATTAAGAAATTACTTGAGAAACAGAAATAATTTGCTTTGGTCATTGTTTTTTGCTAACTCTTTTAACTGACCGAGTGTAGATGAGACATATTTAGATACAGCACTATAAAATGTTACTAACAATATGAACATGCAAACTCCACAAAGAAATACCAACTGACCCAGCCAAGGCTCGAATCAGCAACTTTCTTGAGGCTCTCATTCTACCCATTGCACCAACATGCCAGCCTCATCTTCATTTTTAAATCTCTCGACTTTAAGAAACGTAATTTCAAATAACCATTAACAACAATAATGTTATATTGTATGTAATCATATCATAAATGTGTTTATTTTTAATTTTTGTTCATATAACACATATGCCTGGTTATGCTAATTGAAATTTGGTGGGAAACGAAACTAGTTTACAGAGGATGTAGAAGACAGCTGGGATTTATGCAAGGTCGAAACTTTATTTCTTCACCCTGGTGCAATAACTCAATTTCTGTTTCTTTTTTTCTTGTGCAACTTTTTGATTGGAACACTAATGAAGTTGATAACAGATTAAATATAATTAAGTTAGAAATATATTGATGATACAGGATCATAAATGGAATATTCCTTGATCTCCGCCAAAGTTAATTGATAGTTAATTGATGCAGAGCGAAAGGCTGAACCTAATCTAATTAAGTCTCATTAATACCAGTGCTTCAGACGATTCAACGTTGGTATGCAAATTACACTACGGCCATGATAAACGTCTCTTAAATGACAGGTATGAACGGAAAAAAGGATAAACAAAATTACAAGGTCCCAAATATGTCCTGGGAGATAATCACAGCTGTCAATCAGAAGTTCTGCCAATCAAAGCAACGATCATTGTAGAGACTTTACTAAAGGCCCACAGTCACCTTTCTAAAGAAATGTCACTTTCCTCTTTGTTATCTATCACTCCTTCTCTCTGCTTTCCTACATTGCCATGTTAGATGCGACATCTCCCGTGACTGATGTGTCACCAATGGACTGCGTCGGTTTCCCCAGGCTAGTTACACTGTCAGTGATCTGCTCTGTCACACACACTAATATTGGCTGACTGATTCAACAAGGATGGATTTTGTTTGTCTGGCTTTGCTTTACTAAGACGGATATGTGTCAGACACAACTGTGACTATCATCAGAAAGAAAACTTTAGCAGGGGGTGTGTTATCTGCCAAGCAAATAAATTATAGCAGACTTCACTCAAACAATGTATGCAAATATGAAACGATAAATGATCGAATAAATGATCAAACACAGTTTAGGGGCAATAAAAACTGAAATGGACCATTATGGTAATGCCTTGTAATTTTATTGAAATATATATATATATATTTATATAAAGATGGAAAAAACAGATACAAAATAGAGTTGGTTTCTCTTCACATACCATTGTGGGCTAACAATCGTAAAAGTGATCAACTTAAGTAAAATCATAAAAGTGATCATTATATGAAATACATTGTTGTTGGCCTTTATTACAACTTGGAACAAAGGGACAAAGCGGGACCCCACAATACAACAGATATTGTGTCTTTTGGAAAAATGAGTGAAAGTAGTTTTAAAATCAAACTGTTCTCTACAGTGGTTTTCTGTAGTTTCATGTGTTCCTCAATAAAGGACACAAACAAAATTGAGACAGCATTTGTGTCTAAAACAGCTACAACTTCAAGCTCCATTGACAGCATTAGGGCAGACAGCATTTGCTCTTAATCAACCACCGGCTAATTCAAACGACTCAGGTCAGCAGGCCAGGTTTAGCCTAAAGATCCAAATTTGATGGATTTAAATATCTCTAAATATGAATGAAGTATCAAAATCCTCTGTTCCTATAACACTATTCTTTTAAGTGGGATTTTACAACAATATTTATTGTTTTTTTTGATCATTTGTGGTGAACACTAGAAAATGAAAGGTGGTGAAAATGGAATGAAAGGTCACTAAAGCAAATAATAGAGTGCTAGAAAAAATGCTTCAGTGGTGTGCAGAACAGTGATGTCTAGGAAGAAATGGTTTCTTCCCATGAACAGAAAAGCTCTCTAATCTTGCTTGGAAAATTGCCTTTAAGCACTGCTCATGAGCCCATCTGTCTGCCCCAGGGATGTCCTATTTACTCCATTCTTTCTCTGCTGTGTTAAGTGCGAGCATGCAGGAGGAACTAACTGACCCTCGGTGATGAAATAAATGCTAATAGATTGAGTCTACAGCCATCAGAACCAAATTAATTCAAACGTGTGTCTTCTGGGGGGAAACCTATGCAAGCACTTCAATAAAAGGGTGATTTATAAATGGACTTTCAAGCGACACTATGGTGGTTTTGAACCTTCAAATTATATTTTCAAAGTCTTTTGAAAGTGGGAGAAGTACTTGCAATAGTTTTAATAACACACTGCAGAGCATCTGTTGCTGGTTCGAGTATCAACCGTATAGGAACAAAAAAAAATACATATTAACTGCTTTATGAAATTCGTGTCATCCCTTTCAGTATTGTTTAAAGAAAAACTTAACACATTGAACAACTGGTAAAAAGTAGATATTGTCAATTGTTTAACAGTACAATAGTGAAACATGGTATTAATGGTAATATAAATTGATTTAATAATCCAGGGAATGTGAAGATGACCTACGATACACTCACTTGCCTGATAAACCTTTCGTTGTTCAATTCTAATGCACCTGCTAATGTGGATAAGATTACAAGAACAATAAAACAAACAAAACAGAACAAAATGATTCATTTATGGAAAATTATTTTTAAATCCAATTCCTAGCGCAATTATTTCCCTTCACAATTATGCAAATATATCCTTTTAGATACAATTTTCACTAGCCGGAACAAAATGTTGCTAATGATTGAACTGTGGCAAAACTCAGGAATGCACTTAAATATATACATATCTAAAAAATATTTTATGTTTTTAACATTTTGTAAAAGAACATATTTGAAAAACAATTGTGAAAGGAACAAGCTGACATACATAAAAAGTCACTTTTGCTTAATTTGTAAACAATTCACACTTGTTTTTACCAGATTCCTTTTGTGACAAAACTGCTTCCAGCCTGCTATGATCTTGAAGCTGGATTCTGTCCTACAAATTATAAACATTTAGTGAGGACACATGCACACACACACACACACACACACACACGCACACACACACACACACACACACACACTATATACATATATATACACATATATATAGGCACGCTGTAAGACAAACATTACTACAGCCAGTTTAATCATCAAACGTACTGGTTGTGAATGGTAGGAAAAGGCTGAGGAGTTCGAACTTATTTATTCCTTGAGTGACATCAGTTTGCATAAAAAAGCCCTGATGGGAAGAATGCCATGGCTATTGCCAAAATATATTCAAAATGTCATATAAGTTATTGTTAATATTGAGGCTGAAATACATGAGAATCAATACAAAATAAAGATGGTTTCATACGTTAGCTTGCATCTTAATCTGATTAATGAGCAATGTTAGCTTCTAAGGACACAGTTCTGGTCATGATGAAAATTTGGTCACAACCGAGTACTGTTCTGTTCGTTGTTTCAATTCACAAATGCTTATCTTCCAGAAAGCACACATTAAAAGTCTATTTACAAAGTGCTCACAATACTGTGAAATGTCAATCAAGTGTGTAGTTTAAAGATTGAATCTAAATTATTGCAAATTGTTGTACATTTTAAACTTGTTTTATTTATTTTAACAAACTTGCCTTGCTCAAGCTGTGGTTGTTGAAGGTGTTTAATCACTCAGACCACCTTCAACTAGGGATTGAACCATCGACCTTCTGATCACCAGTTTATCTCCTTATCCACCAGATCGCAAATGCCCAAAGATCCAACTGAAACTCACCTCGCGCTGGCAGGCTGTATACAGTTTCCTGCAAATGACGGTTTGTGTAATGACAGTGAAAGTTAAATAATATAAACCATCAATCCAAGTTGAGGCAATCAAGAAATGTTTGCTTTTGTTTTACTAAACTGTATTAATGCTCAATCAGGACTTTGTGTACCCCTATTGTATTTACCCATGTTGCAGATTGATACAAAGAGCAAACAAACTTACCTGTATTAATAGTGTAGTTATTTGAAATTAATCAACATGTTGTAGCCAATCAGAATATTGTCTGTTGCTCAGATGACAAAGCTTATTGCTAACAACAATAAAGCTAGGGGTTAAATTCACAAGGAAAGCAATAACTGATTAAATGCCTTTTTCCTGGCTATGAAAGTCACTGTAAATAAAACTGTGTATCTATAGAACAGACCATGGTATACATTAAAAAAAGGTTATTGACTTCGTTCGGGTTTCCCGATCACGATGTATCTTAGCTCTTAAGCTAACGTTACAAACGTTCCTCAAAATACCGCATGAGCATCTTAACAGATGTTGCTCATTGTGGAATTGCTAAAATATCATCAAATATGAAATTTTAGACTGAATGTTTAACCTAATATCCATCATATGTTGTAAATTAACTGTCAGTTTTTTTTTACTGTATAAATTACCTGTGTACTAGGGGAATCGCTTATAAAATGACAAGATTAAATTAACCCATCACTGGATTTCATGGACGTCAACAAGTCATTTCATTTTTCTCCTAATACATATTTATGTTTTTTTTTATATATTTATTTTTTATGATAAAGTACAGTAGTCTCAAATTTTAGCATCTAAATACACTTGAATGAATGTAAAGGTGTAATTCAAAGTTTGGCCTGTAGTTGTTCTTGGTTACTCTTTTTTTCTTAATTTGGATTTTGGCCATGTACTATTACACCACTCATAAAACTAAGAGGTTTTTTATGTTCTACTTAAGTTACCATACTTTTAGGAAACAGAACAGAATATTAAGTTTAGTTTTAAGATGGTTTTTGAGAATAATTTAAGCTTAAGATGCTTTTGGGAAATGACCCCCTAGTTGTGCCATCTATTTAGTAAAAAAATTAACTAGTTTATTTTACAAATATTGCTAGTGCTGGTCAGGGTAATTAAGTAGTAATTAATAATTAAAAGCTGAGGTAAGTGTGTTGTGACCCTTTCGCTCATTGTTCTGACATGAATATGAATTGACAGCAGAAGGAAGGATGAAATGAAGCACGCTTCAGTGCAGCTGACAAGAGGTGAGGAGCTCAGAGAAACATGCAGTGACGTTCATTATTCCAGCAGAGCTTCTCCTAATGTTTTCTCCTGCCAAACCTGTGAAGAGCAGGCAACCGATGGTCAGCAACATTTCCGACAGAGTCTGATTCTCAAATCTCCCGAGGACCAAAAATATTAAACTTCTTTTTAAAATATTCTTTAACTTACAAACCACTGAAAAATTTCTGAACAGGTAATAGAAACAACAGAAATGCTGAACTTTTTAAAAGCTAAGAAAATCTGTTAATTACAGATGGATACTAATGCAATTATTAGCAAAACATAACTAACATTTAGAAATATTAAGGCCACAATAAATCAAACTAAAACCTTTTAAAAACTTATGTACATATAAATGCAATATTTCTATTTAATGTATCAGTCTATTATTAGGGTCACATTTGTTATAATTAATGATTTAATGTCAATTTATTTTAATCTTTTCAGTATTAGAGACTGAAAGAATAAAGAAAGTCTAGAAACAAGAGCAGGATTGCTTCTGAGGTTTTAATGATATTAAATGTTGATACAAACCACTGTTGCCAACTCCTCAGCAAGAAGAGTCGCTATAGGCTGGCCCAAATGTCGCTAAATGTTTTTTGCATCACCCCGTTTGCATAAATACCATGTGACGTGCATGACGTAAATTCACCACCCCAATGGATTTTTATTAATGCAAACATAAAAGTATTGCTGTTATACATGTTTCATGTCATTAAATTAACACATATGGTGTTATAACACAAACATGTAATGCAAAATATAATTAAATAATAATACAAACAATGAAAATGAAATGACGTTTGGCTGTTGCTTAAAAATGAAAAGTAAGCTCTGTGATTGTGTCAAGAAATTAATATCTAAAAAAGTATTTTATAGTGTCAAAAGGTTGGGTTACTTTGTATTATTTTAGTTGTGTTATATTAGCTTGTTAATTGTGTTGCACTTTACTGTACTTATGTGGTTTGTATTGTACTTATGTTGTTTGCACTGACGGCTCCATTGTACCACAGAAAATTCCTTATGTGTGCACACACACTCACAGATGGCAATAAAGCTGATTCTGATTATATGTAATGTGTGAGGGAGGAAAACTTCACACAGGCGTAGGCTTCTATTCTTGTGCAAATATGTAAAAAAAAAAAACATTTTATAGTACTCCTTTTATTTGTAATAAAGACCCACAATCTCGAAACCTTGGCCCGGGAATTGTGATAATTATGGAGTAGAGGAAACAATAGAACATGTTATACTTAAATGTAAAACATATGAAATTTAAAGAAAAAAATTATGAATGAGATTATGGAAATAATAACAGAGCATATAAAAATGATCAAAATCATAAAGGAAACAAAAACATATAAGGCAAACCTTTGATTTCCTAAAAAGACTAAGAATAATTTAAAAATATAAATTAATAATAATAATAGGAAAGGTTCCTTTATAAATAGGTCATACTACTTTGCAGTTGGTGGCGGTAATGTACCTTTAAGAAGGCTTGCAAATTTCCTTTAAACAGCATATGAAGAAGAAGAACCTGACGCCGGCCAGGGAGCATTGATTATTATATAAAGTGAATGGCATTGACGGGGAGCAGGCTGGGTGGGGGCAAAGACACTTAGTGACAGAAAGGCATTGGACAGACATTGCAGCCGTGTTCCTCTGTGCAAAGAACCCATCAGCCATGACAAAAAAAAGTATATAAAAGTTGACAGGAAAAGCAAAAAATTTTGTTAGATTTGTCGCTTGGATACAAAAAAGTCTCTAGACGTATATATCCTATACTCCTTTCTAAGGCCATAAACCAAATGTGATTATTGCATTAAAAGATTTTGACAAACTCATCTGTATCTTTCTTTAACCACATTTAATTTTTAACCACAGCTCTAAAATGTTCTAGATGTCAACAAGGAGTAGTTCAGGCCAAAAATATATTAAGTCACTATACACTGAACATTCAATAACAGCTGGGATTCAATGGTGTCAAACGCACAGATCATGGTTAGTGGCTCTTGATGAATTACATTTTTTGCATCTGTGAAAAAGGTGTGCAATTAACACCTTTAGCTGAAGAAGGTAGCTTAAAAGTCTGGATAGCTAGAGGAGTTCATTCGTCTTCCCCTTCTGACATTGTGAAGATCTTCCAAGAACTTCACTGATTGCTAGATGATGCTCGTTTTCTCAGATGCCATCCCTAACCCACATCCCATGAGATGCCACCCTAACCCACACACAGTAATGACCTCCACCAGTGCCATGTACCATCGACAGCTGTCCAAGTACCACTAGTGGTACACGTGCCACAGTTTGACAACCACTGCCCTAGACAATTACTTTATGCTCCCTGAAGGTTTTTTAGTATACATTTTTTATATATAGCTATACATAGGTAAAACTAAATCATATCCACAAACAGTAAAAAAAAAGTTACCACCTTTACTAGTTAACTATTGTTGTAAAAGTGTACTCTGGTCTTGAGATCAAGTCATGACAAAGAAAAGTGTCATCCCAGAAACAACTTAACAACGAGCCATATGTTCCAAATGCACACACATACACGCACGCACACACACACACACAATCTGAGTTAAAACATTTTATTTTTACCTCTAAGCAAATCGATGGCGTCCCATTTTTACAACCCCCTTGGAGCGGTTCACAGTCCGAGAAGCATCTGTTGAGCCTGTCTGAAAAAAAAATCTCCTTGCTGCCAAACAAAGATGGAGGGTGTGCTTCAGGGCCTATTGCTATGCCAACCAAGGCTTTCCAAGGATAAGCTTCGCATCTGGATCTTTCTATGATCAGTCATAGGCTTATATTCCTCTAAAGCCAACATTTCCCTTGGTGAAACCCTCAGACATCTTAAAGCCAGACACAGGATTCACTAAGGAACGGAAGTAATTAGAGCTAAATAAAGCACTGGCATAATGAGAAAGAGGTTATGAAACACTGCAGGAGAACATGATTCAGAATAGAATATTTGTTCAATTATTTATCAATTGAACCACTGAATACCTGTATATGAAAAAGTCAACTCGGTTTTATCATAATCATTACATTTCATGTTGCTATGCTGTATGATTGTTCATCTTTGACAAATTATCATTTTTTTCAAAACAATTACAGAGCCAGTATAACTTGCACTCCATAAATTACCCCTTTCATCCAGTTTCAAAACACAAGCCATTTTGTTCCGTAATTTCAGTAATGAAAGCAAAGCAATACTTTGTGATAATTCTGAACAACATTTATTTCTGTTTAAATTTGGCTTAGGTTATAGACTAAGGCAGCCTTTATATTCCCTGTTATGAGTTTTTAAAAAGAGACTGCTCCTGCGCTACTGCATATCCACCTCATTGAATATTAACTTTGTTTCTTAAGATGCTTTTCTCAACACTGACTTCTGAAGTGAGTTGATTGGAAATTACCAAATTGGTGTAGTCTTTAGTCCATCCAATGTCTGAATTTGAACCTGAAGCTATATCCAGGAAAAGATGTAAAACTCTAAAATAACTCCTTAACTTACTGGACCCTCAATTTGAGCATTCTAATGTTCTGCTTTTGCTCTGATGTGATGTGATGTTGCCTGGTGAGTTATGAAGACGCTTTAGAAAACTGATGATTGGGATGATTGTGTGCATATGTATTAAAAAAACATGAATAGACATGTAAACTCTTTTAGAAAATCAAATTAAAAGATTAAAAATGGGTCAAAAGTTGTTTGGTTAAGAACAAACAAATTTTAATCCTCCATCAAAGAGGAAGATTCCTAACAATACAGCTAAATGTGATTTTATGTAGTAAGTTAACTGAGAAGTAACTGAGAATTATTTATACAGTGATGAATAGTCACAAAGCTAATAATAAACAGCTTGTCTGACAAAATGAAGGTAGGTAGACTTTTAACTCATACAATAGAGTTTTCTTCATTATTTTACTAGGTAAGCAAAACTAAAAAAAAAAAAAAAAAAAATGTTATATGTGTGCGTCATCAATTCACAAAAGAGGAGAGGGGAACTTCTCTTATTGATATTTATTCAGAACTAAAATCAAACTGAAATATTCACGTATAATAGACAACGTAGTGTGAGTGACACTAGATAAATGTAAGGGGATTTCTGTGTGCCTTAAAGGAGGAGATGGAATACAATGCAGGTCTGCATTATTCCGGTGATTGAGAACTTGTATAGTGATAAATCATTCATTGTGGGCAGGAGTGTTTAGAAAGTCTGTGACAGTGTGGACATGGCCTTTAACTTCTATCAACTCCTCATGTGTGCTCCTTTTTCCTTTGTGTTATTTTTAAAACATTTGATATTCTATATCATCCACAAATTTGATTTCTCTCTTCCTGATATTAACCTGACCCCGGTAGATTGAACAAGGATGATAATTTTTCCTGATTTAAAAAAATAACTTCATGGTTCCCAAGTTAACCATATTATAGATCTGTTCTTACCCTATATAACTAATTTATAACACTTGTCTTATAGCTTTAATTAAAACATGTTGATAATCATGGGATATTTCTCATGATTTTATCTTCACTGTATGTTTTCTGTTCCTTCAGGCATCTGCCCTGGAGTAATACTCTAGTCTAGTCAGAACGGTGGCATATGCAAAGTCTCGTTCAATGCAATTGTGATACCTCTAGCACTAAATTGTATAGAACTTGAGTCTTAATTCTGCCTATACATTTTCTATACCACCGTCTCTGAAAGAACAGTGTAGGATAGTATCCGTGTCAAATGCCTGCCTACTCTTGCCCCGCATGTCGCCTTGCTTGCTTCAACCGAACAGACAGAACAAAAGCAGCTGACAGTTTATGGCACAATCCAAAGAAAACAAAAATAAGAGGAGGATGATAGCGAGCTGGAAAGAAGCATGACTGCCAGTGCAGTGCAGGGTATGGAGTAGGTGCAGTATTAATTTAAGATACACATCAGAGAAAGAAGAGAGACAGAGGAGAAGAACATCATCTCCTGTACTGTATGTGTCTTGAAATTTGAAAATAGTTGAAAAGAGGAAAACTTTACTTTAGAACAGACTGAAATATAAAGACACTGTAGTTAGCATGTGTATAAGAAGATTTTAATCATTTAGGTGTAGTAAAGTGCTGAATATTTCATCTCATTTTAAGTGTACCTGGATTGGATTGTTTTGCAGCATTTAAACACCATTGAGATTTAATTAAGCCCCCAGCTCTAAAAGTCCTGTGAAAAGGGACTGTGGCCAAACACGCATTATTTAAAAGAGTAAAAACACCACTCATTTGCTTTTGTGTCAGAAACAGAATAAAGTACAATATATGTTCAGTGTGGGCAGATTTCGTGACTTTTCAGACCTTTAAGCTATTTTTTTCCTCTCGAGAAAAGCGACATATCTAGTGACTTTCTTTGTCAATTTGTATCCAGGTATGATGTCTTCTTTCTGGCTCTTTCATGAAGCAGTACACTGGGATATGAGCAAGATTGGAAAAAAATAATGAAATGAAATAGTGAGGGCCGTGAATGCCGCTAGAGAAAAGTTGCGATAAATTGGACTGATTGCGAAAGTTCAGAAAAGTTCTATTCAGGCAAAGTTTGTGTGCATGGCAACCAATCAGGGGCTTGCTCTTGTGACTTTTATCAATTGGGAACAATGCAACAGCAATGGAGGACACAATTATTGCAGTTTGTGGCCAGCCAGGATGATTAACTTGTGTTATTATCCATGTAGAAACAAAAAGGAACTTGCTTGGAATTAATTGCATGGTCTCTGAATCTTATGAAAAAAAATGTATTAACAACTTGATATAAATTGATATTGTGCAGATGTTAGCTGAAGCTAAGCATGTTGTTTTGTTTTTTTTCAAAGGAAGTGTGCAGGAAGAAATGGATAGGGTTGAGGGACACTTTTTGAAGGAGAGGAGAAAGGAATATAGGAGGGAAAGAGTAGAGTCTAGTCATTCCTGTGCTTCCCCCGGCAAGCTCACATTCTGCTCGCATGTTGGCGCTTGGTGTGAATGCCCTGTCAGGAAGTTCAGAGTCCTCACTGCTGTCTCAGTCTGTCTACACAGACAATTGCACAAATTGCCAAGGCAGCTCGTTTCTCTTTGCTGATAATTCTTGACTGAGCGCATCTTCCACCACCAGGCTTTTAGTTTTACATGCAAATGACAAGTATCATGTTTTGTGATTGGACCATAAAATCAATGGTTGAGAAAATGTACAGTGTGGTATAGTGTGGGCATTCGGGTCGTATCCGAGCATCAGCTAGTAGAGTGGGAGAACATCAATCGTGTGCTTTGAACTTTTAACCCCTGCGATTTTCTCACGTAGTTTAAGCAGGAGCTGAATCTTGCGACTGAAAAATCGCACAGTGTCTGCCTGGCTTTACTCTGTGTGAAAGACACAAACAGAGCCAAACTTGACACATATGAACAGCCTCACCATGCTCACAGAGCTGAAAGAACACTCCCAACTGATCTCTGTGTCCAAGAGAGGCATCAAAAGCTTTGTGCATGCTCTAAATTAGCCATCAACCACAGAGACAGAGATGTTTTTCACCAGGGTTTAACATAGTCTAACAAATGCTTAGAACAGCAGTATTTTTCTGGCTGCACACATTGCACCCCTCTTTTTTTAATCAAGTCTTAAACATGTTTCTGTTTAACATTTCCCTTTACAATTTTGTGAAAAAAAATTTGTGAAATATTCTCCCCCTCATAGAATAAGTGTATTTCTTCAGTGAGAAAAAGTAACACACACTGACCTTAAATAATTGTACTTTTATATGTCATCCCATCATTATTCTTATTTTTATTGAAGGTCATTTATTTATTTTTGAAAAAGCATATTTATCTTTTACATTTTTAACCCTATATGTGTAATTAAAGGCAGCACAACAGTTATTTTAAAGTAATTATAATTTATAATATTATGTTTTCATTAAAAAGTTTCATTCGCATCACATGGTTTTTATGCAAGATAGGAGTCATCTAGCAACTTTGGAGCAGCCAAAACAGAACTAACCACTTTGCTTGTAATGTTTTCACGGATCTGAAGAAGAGCAGCTCCCAGTTCCACGCATTGCTAAAGCACTCAGACAAGTGCTACCACCCTACTGTAGCTTTCACAGACACAGCCCTTCTAGCATTTGAAACCGAATAAACTTTCATATCTGAAAATGCCCAAATTAAATTAAGTTAAGAAAATATGAATATAGCATTTTTTTTGTGCTAATTGTTATTTTGGTTGACCATACAAGAGTACAGTTGTATCTCACAGTCGAAATGTGGAGTTTAAGTGGCAAGTAGTTGGTGTCAAACCATTGAGCTGCCTGTAGATCAAATTTTATATGTAACAAAAACGTCTAAACATGAGTCTAAACAAGTAAATATTATCTGTATTTTACAAGTTAAAATAATGCTTATGAAATGTGGTGTTTTTTGTTTTTTTTTACAAAAAATGTTAGTTGTAAGTTCAATATATTCATATAATTGAACCTCAATCAATAATACAAAACATCTACTTCATGACCAATTTAAGCACGATCACTGAGATAATTAATATAGCTGTAACAGCCTCAGATGCATGTTAATAAAATCACTTTAATATGATTTAAAAAAAATCTATACCCTTGATTTTTCTGAGCCACAGCCAAACAACAGATTGAAGCAATGCACTCAAATTGGGAGTGCACCTGGAGTACACTGGGTTAAATACAGAAACACAAGCTATTAGTTCACAAATCATTAAAGCATCATTCACTCTGATTCCTGTTTACTACACTGCACTGAGAACAGAATTCTGCTATCTAAAGGAGACAGGTACAGCAATGTCCCATTGCTCTCTGAGATATTAGTTTCTGTGATTGTAATGAGTTCTGCATAGATTATATTCCTGAGCCAGTAATATCAATGTATGCCAAAATCATTTAAATCAAACATGCCACAAAGTTAGCATTTCATTTCGCAGAGAAAATCCTCATAGACATATGAATGGACGGCTGAGCCAAAAGTAATCAGCAAATGTCTGTGCTTGTCTACGAGTGTATGTCTGTGCATCTGTGACATGGTTACTTCTCATGCTCCTTTTTCTATGCCAAATTTAATTATTCTTCACGGTTTTGTTTGCTGAGTTATGTATATATACCGTATAATCAGAAAATGCATAAAATTGACTCTGGATGAATACAAATAACTCTCAAACTGAGTTAAAATACCTGAGCTTATCATCATCATCACTTATTATTCACCAAACACTTGTAGTTTGTGATAAATGCCTGTATTTCACTTTCTCACAATGTACAAGTACTACTGCATTGTAAAAATTATAAGTTTACCTTAACATTTTTATGAAGGGCTCAATGTTATAGAAATACTCTATTAGATTGGGACCAAATAAACTGGGAACAGAGTCGCTATATTCTGCAAATGCACAGAAAACTTTGGGTGTATCCTCAAATTAGCAAAAAGAAAACAGTGGGATAGATGATCTTTTTGGGTCATATTTATCTGTTAATACAGTGCAGTGCATTCATCATTAAAAATCTCCAAAGCTTATGTGAGTTGTAAACTAACAGGCCTCTGTAGAATCACAGGCACTTGTTATTAATCTATCTCTCTCCCTCCCTTTTTCTCTCTCGTGGCTGGTTAATGGCCCTTGTCCTCTATTTGATTAGTTCATCTCTCTGGCCCTTTAAATAATAATCCACCCAGTTCAGGATCTAGCAAGCCCAGTACACCAGGATGTACAAGTATATGTATGTTCATTTGCATAAATGGGGGAAATGAGAAATGTCATATTTTATTCATCCAATCTACCAAACACTCACTGCTAGGTTAAATTCTAAGAGCAAACTCGGTTTTAGGTTAGTCAAAATGCCCCAGGGGCTATAAAAATTCAACAGAGTGAACCGATTTACATTGTGAGAACAACCACTATCAATACTTTTACTTTCAGTCCAAGGGTGAGCCAAAGCCCCGTACGATAAAGTGATGTCTAGGAAAATACAGACAAGTTAGACAAGTAAAACCTGATTTCTTAAATAAATAAAATTATTAAATATACATCCCTTGTTACTCCTTTCTTCATCTCTCTTCACCCTGGCTCCCCATCACAGCCTATAATATGTTCGAATCATTGATTTTGGCTTTCAAAACCGTCTCTAGATTTGCCCCTGTCTACTGTACCTTTATAGACTCGTAGCTTGCATTCAGAAAATAAACCACGGCTTGTTGTGGCGTCTCAGAAAGGCATTCTCTCAACGGAACTTTCTCTCTCACTGTCCCTGGCTGGTGGAACAAGTGCTTTTTGTAAGAGATTAACCATGTCTTTGTAAATGGTCCCCTACCTAGTCGCCTCCTCCCAGGTCCCTTTGGATAAAATAGTGTGCTAAATGCATTATTGTAAATCCATATGATACAACATAAAAAGTAATCTACCTTTCACTATCTCTGTTTAAAATATTAATTAAATTAGAACATTTTGATTTTGATGAATTAGAAATTATGTTGCCAATGAACAAAATGCATTTCTTAAATTAGCCTCTGCCTAAACATACGTGGTTTTTATGATTGTCTGATTTTTTTGTGGTTTGTTTTTTTTCCAGTAGTGTCTACAGCCTGCTGTTTTGAGTTTCTTAGAATTTTAAGGAACTTGTTTTTTTTTTGTTGTTGTTGTTGTTTTTATTAGCAGTACCCATCTTTGCATCTTAATGGAGCCAGATGGATCTTGAAAATAAACAGTTACGTTAACATAACAAGTGCTTTAGCAATTCTGTCACAAACTTCTACTAAAATATGATCCAAGTGGCATCATGTAACCGCAACAGCCTATGAGTTCAGTCATTTGGAGGTAAAGGATAACCTTATAACATGTGTTCTTACAACTGGTCTATTTTTGTAAACTCCTGCAATGTGCAGCACTGGACTGTCAAATCTGACTGAAAGTTCTGCTGCTCGTATAGAAGTCCAAACATAATCTAGCACCTACATACCTAACAGACATGAACAGTGAATACACACCGAACAGGGATACTATTAAATAATCTTTGTCTAATCCATCTTTGTCATTACCTACGCCACACTGCTATGTTCTGGATTAGAGATCACTAGCTTACATTCGCCAAAGCAGCGGTTTTAAAAGTAATTTTTAAGTGTCGTAAAACCAGCATCAGTAACATGGACTTCACCTTTTCTTCTCAACACTGTGCATTTTTGAGCGCAAATTGTTAAACGAACACTTAATAGTAATTAGACAAAATCCCTTAGCCTTTCCTGACTCGTATGTGCATGAAAGATACAGGTTTCTTTGCGGAAGGAATGTTTGTGATGTTTAACACAAGGTGCTGTTTAAAGGAAAGAGCTGTACCTACAGCTTTCCTGCTGTGTACAGGAGTTAAAGCTATTACTGATTTGTGTGTGAAAAATGGCCCTGATTTCTCATTTCTGAGAGCTTACATGTGAGACTAAGAACTTTTCATGTTTTAACAAAAACTTTATACACTCCCTGATCAAGCTTATAGCTTCATATCACTGCTTACTCACAGAATAATTGTATCACATATCTTTGCTTTATCTAAGGATGAGCACTGTCTCTTTGATTCCATCCAAACCTTTATTTTCTTCTACTACACAAAAGCTTGAGCATCCTTGTGGCATCTTTCAATTTGATTTTTACTATTCTTTTGAAATATAAAAAAGGTCAATAAATTCATAATAGCATACAAGAACCATGAATGCAGCTCAATTAAGAGCTACTTGAAAGCCAGAGCGAGCATTTGAATATCAGAGTGCTAGACATTGTAGCAAATACTTGGCTTGATTCTGTGTTCGAAGAGCTACACAAGCTCTTTTTTTCTTTACCGAGTTAGCAGCATTTCAAGTTTTAAAAATGCAACAATCATAATGCATTATGAATGAAAGCGTTTCATCTCCATAGTTTGTTAATTAGGACACATAACTTAATGAAAGCACAGAAGGAATAATATCTGCTGTTTAAAAATGCATACAGGCAAAGATGCGTAGATAATTGATGTTGAAACGATGAAGAGCAAAGTCTCAGGAATCATCACAACTCTGTTACGTTGTCACTTCAGACAAAGCAGCAGTTTCACAAGCTGGATCTTTTGAGTAACACTGTTCACAAATCAATTTCAATTTCATTCCCAGTTTGACAAGGTGAGATGCATATCGATCATGCGAGACAAACATGATTCTTTCAGTGCAACAGATATACATGCACTATTAAGATATAAATGTCTCCTCTGTCGAGAAGTGAGGGAATTATGCTGATACAAATGGAACTGCTTATCTCTATGCGAGGGCAGGATTAGACTATGAAGTGTGAGCAGGCAGTGCCATCTAGTGCACAATTCTCATAATACGGGTTAAAGATCTGTTAAGTCAATTATACCAAGGTACCTGACCAAAGACCCTTTGAAAAAAACAGAAAATCGGACAGAGAGAAATTTTCAAAATGAATTATTGTAATCTTGAAGTCACTGTCAATCGTTCTGTAATAATGGCCAACAATGTATAATACTACTTTCATTCATTTTGTACCAGAAATAATTTATTTTTATGTTTCTATTTCAGACCATAGAATGTTTAAAATGTTTCCTTATGTATGTGCAGAAATGGTTATCTCTTCAGATCACAAAAGGAATACTTCAGTGCACACACAAAGGCTAACTTCTCTGCCTTGCTCTTAATTATTAGAAAGAGAAAAAGCCTGATTTATAATTCTGCGTTAATTGCCCTCTGCCCTTGGGCTGACCCTTCTGCGAACTTCGACATTCCCGTTAAGGCTTCGAAGACCTACGGAGACCATGAGCTCTATGATTGGACAAAGCGGAGCAGTCCTCACTCTTTCTGGGCTTGCGCTCCATGTTAAACGCTGGATTATGAAATAAAACATTGGCGATGAAGTAAATAACCTTCCTTTGTTACCTGTGTTGAGTTTTAGCTAGCTAGAAGTTAGCATTATCATCAGGCTACATTGTGATATTGATACATTTAGAGACAGAGCTTCCACAGCAGCAGTGGAAGTTTGTAATAAGTTATATTGAAACGATATATGGTAGGTAAATAAAACATGTCTTTTGTCGAGTTGATGCAGAAAATACAATTTTTACATACAAATCAGAAGGGTCAGCCCAAGGTGCGTCAGTTTGCAGATGACGCAGAGGGCAATTCGTTGAGTTGACACAGGTTTAAATCAGACTGAACAGTGCATTTTGTGTGTTCACGTGAAGGGTCGTGTGTTCCAATTCTCTTTTGATGGTCAGACCCACAGAACCTACAATTTTCACACTTTTATTTTCCCCGGGTCCTGTAGGCACAAACACCTTGTATGTAATATAAATGTATAGTGGTATACCGTGTGGGCCATTCAAAACTTGTTCTGATACATGTTCTTAACAGAAAATGAATCAAGGCCTGTGAGTCTGGGTGTGAAATGATCATTATTTTTATTTTTTTTATTTTGATGAAAACTGAAAACAAACAGGACACAATGTTCAACAACAGTTTAACAAAAAAAAAATTCTAAATGTGTAAATAACGTTCAAAGTGTACTTTATTTGATTCTTTTTTTATTCAAAACTGTTTAATTACGAAACAGGAAAGCTAGGATAGACTTATCGTGTTTGTTGGTGTGCCTTACTGTATTATTTAGTTCTATTTTCTGCGTGGCTTATTTGTGTGTATGTAAATTCCCCCTTAAATTACAAAAATCCATCCAAGGGTTTTATTTTAATAACAACAAATGTGCTACACCGTCTGAGAACAAGCTGGTGTGCAACTTACAGTAAATGACGTCAAATACTATAACATCCTCCCATTAATTACCATAAAATCTGCCCCTCTGGCTCATGACGTTTCCTCCAGTTATAAGCACAGTAGACCCACTTTGTGCTCATGAGCAGCCCTGCAATGTTTTACAATGTAAAGACACAACTGTGCTCATTTACTGTCATCAAAGAAACCTTTAAGGACTGAGTGAATAACATTTATTTATGGAGGAAATGCACCAAGACTAAAACTTGAATATGTACCAACTCTATGTGATCCAACTCCAGAACAAGTAAGTGTATTATTTTAAATTACCATAAATATCTACCTAAAACCTAGATCAGACTGCATGATTTTACCTCTGATTTTGAATTGGCTTTGAAAAGGTTTTTGAGAAGTCACTGACTAGGATCCGAAATCACGAGTAAGTTGGGCCTCATGCACAATCGCACAGTGTGAACGTGTGAAGATGCAACCCGAGTGAACAGCTGGTGAGTCGTCAACACCCACAAAATAATTGGCAACTTTAATATCTGGACCTGTTGGCAAGTCATGCCAAGTGAAGGGCCGACTGAAAACAACATCAGGGACTGCCTACAGCCAATGAGAGACCAGCATCCAAGGAAGCCCGAAAGTTGTGGGATCTCCAACTCTTTCTGCAAAACACATAGTCCTTGCTCCGCTTGTCTCCCAAACCCTTAAGAAGCATCCAGAATCATTTTATTCTTTTTCGCTGCAAATAACCACACATGGAATTTGGACAGCAAGTTTCTTGCGCGCTAGCGTTATTGTTGATTATCCTGGTCCCACATGACTCCAGTATTGCACACGTGACCTTATATTGATGTCTCCCCACTTCTTGCATGTTCTGGTGCAAGATGTGGTTTGCTCTAGACAAAGGTTTTTATAAAGTCATGCTATGTGAACACATCAGCAATGGAATGCCCCGCCAGAGTAAGGCAGTCTGAAAAGTTCTGTGACACGACTACTTTTAAAATTGTGCAGTCTGTAGGTGCCTTATGAGATCTTACAATAGTTATCCTAAAAACATTGACAAACTTTTTTCACCAATACTATTCAAAACTATTACATGAGATCGTTTGAGGATCCTGCTCTTGCATGCTTCCACCAAACGTGCGTTATGCTAGAACAGAAAACTAAACACACCTATGTGTAGAGAGGGCTGTGGTGAGCTGTCATTTGACAAAGAGCCAAAAATAACTTGTTTTTACCAGAAGTGTTTTTTAGATTAAAAAATTTACAAATGTAACTTTGTATTCTTACATACCTTACATATATACCCTAAAGAACCAAATTAACATTGACATCTGAGGTCTATTGATTATGAGAAGAAGATGTGATCATGTGGGAAAGGCAGAATAGCAGTACAGATATTGATTTCCTGCAGCTAGCTGCAAGCTTTCTAGTGGGGATGGAGAAAGTAGACTATTCAGAAAAGTTGAAATCCAAACGTTTGGCATAAATTTATTTACCTAGACTAGTGACATGGTGACCTTAGGGAAGTCGCAACAGAAAATTAGTGGAGAAATAGTGGAGCATTGGTGTATGGACACCCGGCGATGTATGACTCCAGTAGACATTGCTCGTCCGTAAAGTGGCCGGATAATCAAGTTTTCTGCACACATTTTTCCAGTAACCTCTGTTCATTGCTATACATTTATCTGCTTTTTTGCTTCCTGTTGTGAACATGACTTTAAAAAAATAATTTTGCAAAGTTCAGGCTAAATGCCCTGTAGTGGTCCAGACTTATGAAACTTTGAATATTCTTTTTTGTATTTCCTTAATAGATTCAATCATGTTGATTTTCTCTGCTAACTGTCTGATGCCATACCTGTAGAGCAATTTTTGCCCCACATTATTGCTGCAGGTACATCTTCTGTACATTAGTTTATTAAATATTATTATTTTATCATTTTTACACCTTAAAGTATGTATTTTATAAACTTAGAGCTTTAGACATGAGTGCTGTAACATGGAGGCTCCAGCCAGCTAAGGGTTGGCTCAGCTCCAGCTGAGGGTTAAAAGTGAATATTACCAAACCATGGGCTGCACATCAAACAGAAACAAGTTGTATGAAGTCACACCCAAGGCCAAAAATGAGAATCGTTCAAAGTCACCACTGACCTTGGTTTAAAAAAGTAAAAAATATAGTAAGTGTCCCATTTCCTCTAATTCTAATAGCTTCTGTGTTATGCTCTATTGGAGAGAAAATAGAACAGAAGTGCTCAAAGCTTTGAAGAAATGTCTAATGCCTTTGCTCTGGTAATAGGTTCCTCTACAAAGAGAACACATTTGGATGTTTCAGAAATTGCAGAAAATCTTCCAGAGGCAACGAATTTCAGGTTATGACGTGCTCTTCCATCTTTGATGGGTTGGGCCATTCTTAACACTTTAATTACAAGAGCTAAATATCTCCTTCAGGCCTGAAAACACAGGCACCAAATGAGTGAACCCAGATCATTCTCAAAGCTGTAGTTTTGGCTTGACTTTTTTTAAACCTTCAAACAACAACAATCAGCTCTACATAATAGAATAGACAACAAATATAAAAAAAAAGCATCAAAATGCGTACAGAGAGTTGGAATTAAACTTTTTTTTCTTTGTGAAATTATTGTTTTAAAAGATGGAAAAGAATTTTGACTGGTTCAAGGCAAAAAAGATTTAAAATATTTAAAAAGATAAAAACAAGAAAATATATAAAAAGTAAACTGTAGTGTTGCCAGGAGATTTTGAATAAAACTCCTCAATGTGGAATATGGGGGGTAAATGAAACTATTGTTTTATCTATTTATTTCATATAATTATTTGTAATAAAATCTTACAACATTAGAGTTTCATTTTTGGTTCAAAGCTTAACTTAACCTCAGTTGCAAACATGCAGCAAAACAACATTACAAAACTAATGGTTTGTGACTAATTTACAAGGGCTTGTCCTCAACAACAAGAACAGTTTAGATGCAGAAAGCTTCACAGGGACATTGTTTAGACAATAAATACCATGTCAATGTTTATATTTATTTAGTTCTTATTCTAAAATTGTTCACCACACAAAATTAATGATTATAGAAAGCCTTTCACTATAAGATAAAAATCATACAAGTTTAACCAAGTAATGCAGTTTCAATCAACTGTTATTCTGTCAGAACTCAAATCTATTAAAAATTGCTAATTTGAGAAAATAAAAACAATAAATGAATGTCGTATAATATGTATTGCAATAAAAACAAAAAACTAAATTTGAACATTTAGTCTCTAAATTGGGAAAAGTTCAGAAGTCAAAGTTTTCATTCAGTGGGTGCCTCAAAACCTTCATAAAAACCCTTTCAACAATGACTTATGACTGTCTTTACTTCAGAATCTTATTTTTAAATTGCTTTTAATCTTCCTATATCCATAGGGATACTGTATTTGTCAATACAGTTAAAAACCCCTGAACAAATATTTTTAAATAATTCAAAAGAACACCAAGCCATATATAACCAACACCAGTAGAATCTTCAGGGAACCAGCGAAGGTTGAAGCCATTGATACAGTCTGCACTTGTGCTAAGATCTGTTGACTAACAGACACACCTGTTCCTGAAGAGAGAATATGTATATTGTGATTAGCTGCAGCCATTAAAATGAACCCAAAAAGTCGAGACTAAATTCACCTTGACTGCTTTCAAAGAATATCATAGGACCCAAAGACACGGTGGTGTTGTCATATTGGTTCAAGGATCTGTCATCTCTCTGGATGTTCATAGAGTCGCATTGCTAGAAATCACAAAGATTTTTTCAACACAGAAGGAAAATTAAGTAAGTTCATTAAAACCTGCTAAGTTTTTTGTAAGATACAGTATTGGGGAGACACCTGCAGTAATCCCCTTTTAAACATGTTTGTAGTTGATCAACAATGAAGACAAAAGCCATTTACACATGTATTTTACATATTGTGTAGGGACCTTGAGTGATCTTAATACAGTGCTAAACATTCAGTATTATAAAAATATAATTTGTCAATGTATTACATGCAGAGTACTCTATTTCACCTAACCATATGAAACTATATGTATTGTTAATCCTGTTCAAAGAAAAGTGGCTCTGTTTAATTATAACCACCCTGATGGGGCAATCTTTAAAAGCTGAAGAAATTGATTATTAAACATTATACATGCATTTAGCATATTTATCTGTTTGATAAAAGACCTTCTCAACATCATTTAGAGTTATACTTGAATTTTATCTTATCCTGTGTGAATTTACAAAATAAACCAAGGTTTTTGACCAGATGAGAATAATCCTACAGTAATAGGATTAATACTGTAATACAGATCCTATTAGAGTAATATTGTAGATAATTACAGTAACAACAGGCATCTCAGATACTCAGTTAAATAGGGAATCAATACTTGTTTTTGTTAAGCTGCTTTACAAAGAAAATAGCTATTTACATTTAATTCTGAAACATGAAATAATATTGTGTAAAATGTCTGTTGACACAACTTTTCAATCCCCTCATCATTTTACTTTACTCCCATGGAGTTCCATTAATGGCCATTGGGTTTGGGGTCTCAGACTCAATTCCTGGAGGGCTGCAGACCATGTGGGTTTTTGTTCCAACCCTGCTTCAAGAGACAAAGCAGTAGCAGTAGCAGTAGTGGGCGTTGCACTGTCATGTCGCTTAGTAATGATTGGGTGACTAGTAATGTGACATATGTGATACGCAACAAATCCACTGTCTTACAATCCATATAAACATAGTCTTTCATTGAGATCTTCACAATGAACGAGGAATGTATGCTTTTTTGCATTGTGGCTCTGTAATTGCACCGAAAGCGTAAATGCAGAGTGAAATGGATTCACGAAATCAACCTGTCACAGAGTCAGCAAGGCGAGTACCACCAGCTGGTGCAGGAGCGTCGTCTGGATGAAGGTTTCAACAGAACGTCAGGCTGAACAAGGCCTAGTTTAATGAACTCCTATGGAGGTTAAGTCCCCTAACAGTTGAAGAATCACATGAAAATGATTCTTTCCTATTGTTTGTTGCTTACATCAGTCACTTCTCATTTGCATAACGTTGAACATTATTTAACGTTAGTCATTGGCGTTCGTCACCGGACATGCCCAGTCGTTGTCGCCTGCCAACTGCTCTGGACAATGATCCATTTTGTCTACACCATCAACAGCTAACCAGGCACCTTCCTGGTGTGACACAAAATATTTCATTCACAACGTTGATCAAAATGAGCAATTGGGAGCAACCCCAGCACTCACTGGATTGAAGGCCACATTAATTAACAACCATTTCAATGCATTTTAGAGTGGAAAACCTGCAAGGACGCTGCTTGCGTGTTTGTCCCCATTAACAAGTTCCCAGAAGTCTGAGAAGGGAGAACACCTCAAGGTGGCTATACGCTAGTGGCAAGAAAGAGAGTGTTCACCAGTAAAGGTTTCAGCACAGAGTACAAATCATATGGGAAGAGCCCAGACATTTCCCCAGTGGTGAAACGTTTCCAATTGGGCCTGTTGCTTGGAGAGCAGCTTGTCCTGGAGAAGGGGAGCTGGCAGCATGACCGATGGACTACGAGAAAACATGCTCATTGTCTCAGCTCTGCATATTTTTGGACCTATTTTCCACATTCACCATTGTTATGCTTTATGTTAGTAATTTTTAGTAAGTAACATTTTTTGAGTACTTTTAATTTGCTATGCCCATGAGTCATTACTCATTTGACCTGCATCAATGGTTAAATGCTCTGTGATGATATCACGTTCAACAACTTATAGAATACATCGGTATTCATTTATTCCAAAAACACTTTGTAATCATTCCTTGAGTCATTTCAAGTTTTTGGATGCTGCTCAAAGCAAAATAAAAACTTGCAATAGTTATTTTCATTGTCACCTTTTGGTAACTTTTGTGCTAACTCACCGTGGAGCAGTTTTTCTCTATCAGAAGACACAGGTGAATCATGCAGTGCAGGTAGATGTTTGTAGAGTTGGAACTGAAGGGAGAAATGTTGAAGGAGAATCGGCTGATGGTGGAAACTCCATTGAGGATTACCACAGTGTCATTTGTCCTCGGACACCTGGCCATTAAAAAAGTATAAAAAACCCATTGAGTTTGGACAGTGACTTATACACAATAAGTTTTACTACACTATTACATTGTAACTACTATCATGATTAAATGTCATATTTAGGGCAAATAAATCAAGATTAAATTAACATGTTTTGAGTAAATAAACTAGGGTTAAATTAAAATGTTTTTAGTAAACAAACAAGGTTTAAATTAACATTAAGATAAAACATGTAAACTTTCAAAAGCAAAAGAAAAAACTGTGAAATGTGATTTTCTTTCTCAGTGATTATAAATCAATTGTTATCAGTGCACGAACTAAGCTTAGAAAGTAACTTTTAATATACGTGTAAAGATTAGAACAGTGAAAGTCGTTGAAAGCAAGACACTGGTGTGATAGCTGTTTTGCATTAATTTAAATAATTTATTCAATATTATATTTGATTTAATTAAAAAGGAAATCGGACGCCGTCAAATGGTGATCTTATCCTTTTGAGTATTTGTAAAATGTATTTTTCATAAGGGTTGAGTATGTTTACTCTCAAAATTAAGCACTGTATACAGATAGTAGTTGGTTATTGATAAAGCTCTGTTATGAGGCATGGGTGTGATCCTAAGGTTTGTGATGTAACAAACAAAATGATCTGAAGATGATGGTAATAACAATTTGTAGCTTTAAATCTGGATGGATTTTTATTATTTAAAGGGTGACTGTACATGTTTATCTACATGTGTTTATCTGCAGCCATTAACCATAACTTCAAACTTTCTTTTGTTTTTAATTAGAGCAACAATAGTTAATAATTAAAATAGTTTTAATTACAGTTTTAACCTAAATTTGTATTAAATTAACACATAGAAACATACATTATAAGATGTGACTGGGTTATTGTTAAATTCACTTGTCTGAGCCGTCTAGCTCGCTGTACAAGGATTAATGAAGAATCCCAGTGAAGAATTCTTTCATAAGATCACAGGGAGCCTCTCTAACTGAGGCTGGTGCTAATCATCTCCCCAGCTTAAAGCCTATTCGAACTTAAGGGCCATTGATGAACAGATCACTGGGCAGCATCTGAGAAAAAAGGTTGAGTTCGGAGTTGCATCACCAATGCTTCCTTAATCTATGCTCATCAAAATAAAACTGAAAGTCTGTTGAAACATGTTTGTTCCTTTTTCATTAAATCAAATAAAATATTGAATAAACACTTATTCTTATGCCTCTGTTTTTTTTTTTTTTTTTACTTAATTTCTAAAATGTCAAATACATTTGTATGATGTTTGGCTTACATGCCAACAATGAGGTTTAAGCGGAGAGAGTCATTTGGATCATTCGAATGTGTAACCCAACAGGAGTCAATCACGGAAGCGAACTGACTGCTGTCGACTCCGTTAACGTGAACCTCAATGAAAAGCCAGTGATTCTGCAGCTCATTCAAAGTGGCATTGAATGGCTGCTGGAAAAACTGGTCTTTGTATGGAATCATCAGGACCATGTAAGTGCCCCGAGCAGCAGGAAAGATTGGGATCGCAGAGTTGCTGAAATGACACAGATTTTTTTTTTAAGTTTTTTTTTTTATATATAAGTTTATGAAAGGAAGAGGAAGAGCTATGCACCTCTCAGAAGAGCTGATGTCCATGGAGGAGGTTTTTGTCCGTGGGTAAACACAGCTGAAACGGATCTTCAAGTTCTGTTGTCTGCTGATGATCTGTCCAGATCCAGATGTGCCAAAAATGTAGTTCTCATAGATGAAGTGGGTCTCGTTTACCTAATAGGGGTGTAGTTTCAGTTTTCTTACAGAACATTGTCAGACCAGGCCATATGCACATGATGATTATAGAGAGTAAAAGAAATAATCTATACTACACAAAAAAAGAGTATAGGTTTACCCCATTTTCACACAAAACTTATTCCATGATGTCCATGCTGAAGTGACATTACTCTAAAACTTGGAATGTAGTTTACAAGGAAAGAAACAACAATCTGACCATGATGTTATTGAAGCTTTCACAACAGACTGAAGCTCTTGTTCCCATATGTTCAAATTAACAATGATTACCCATCCAGCAATTAAATTTTTTCCACAGCTTGGACTCTAGGCATCTATGTCTCTTCTCTGGTTTACCAATCTGATGCTAATTTAAATAGCTCTGGGTTCTGGCAAGCACTGTTTTGTCTATGGTATTGAAGATTTGTGAAGAAGTATAATTGAATTTGGTGTAGATTTGAGTATTTGAGTACAGTTTACTTTTAAATCTGGAGTTGGCTACTCAATTGCACTACATGCGAGCTACTAAATCAGTCAGTGATCAATAAGGGCCACTACTGGATAAATTTTTTTACCTGAATCACACCATTTTTTTATGTTTTAGTAAGGTTCCCTAATCAAAAAACATGCCTCAACTAATATTCAGACTGGTTCTTGGATGCTTGCATTATGTTATTGTCTTTTTCTGGGAGCTCAAAATGGCTCGTTGGCTGTACCCATGCCAAATGTCTAAAGCACCACCCACTAACCAATGTGATGAATTGTTCAATGAAGAACACAAGGAATTGTACTCAATGCAGAACCGCATTAGTAAAAAAATGTATAGTAAGTTATTTAAAAGGGACATGATAAAGCCTCTTTAAACGATCAATAAAAAGTTTCGTAGTTCATGATTGTTTTAAAAGGGTTTCGAAAAATGTCATATTCATTACACTTAAAACATGTGAAAAAACATTTTACATATGCCTAAAAATAAATCTTACCTTAAGGTTTGTACCACAGATGTGATCTTTGTTATCAAAATAGAACTCCACTCTACCATTTCGAACAGTTCCTTTGCAGCTCGGGTCTTTGAGGTGTAATGTGGTGGAAGGAAAGCCAGCTTCAAAGAGCTGACAGCGAGACAACGATATAGACCCATAGCTGCTCTCACAGGTTTCGTTGTAGTCTGAGATGAAGCATATACATTTAATATTAGGAGAGATGAACGTGTTTGAGATATAAAATCTTACTAGGAAATGAGACCAACCAAAAAACTCAAATTGAGATCCATGAAGAGAGGTTTTGCAAGAACACCCATAAACACCATTCATCTTTTCACAGCGTTCATCCTCGGTGCACTGGAGTTCAACACAGGGGTCTTCCTCGATAAAGACAAAAATAAATGAAATAAATATTAAGCAAGTTTTGCACATTGGCATGTTTATAATTCCTAGCTGGTGGGGGCATGTTGGTGGCTATATATATATATATATATATATATATATATATATATATATATATATATATATATATATATATATATATATATACATATATATATATATGTTATTGCTGTCAGGCGATTCAAATGTAGCATTTAATTAATTACATGGTGTGGTGATTAATTACTCTAATTAATTGCAAATGCATACAAGCTGCCCCCCCCCTTTTTAATTCTTATCAATGAATGAACACAAACTATGAATTAGGTTACTGTAAATTATAATCATAACTTACTAAACGCAAATATTAGCTAGTCTAAATCTACAAAAATCTAAATATTTTAGTCTAGTTTTAGTCACAAAACCCAAACAGTTTCAGTCTAGTTTTAGTCAATGTAGATTAATATGAATTTGATTTTTTTTTTAAATTACTGTGACGTGTTAATGTAATGATGTCATGTTTTCGACTGAATGAGTGGACATGACAATCATGCTTTGAGCATCTTCACACTGCCATTGGGACGTGTATAGTCACCTATTAAATATTTTAAGAAATTAATTTAACTCTTTAAATATTTGAAATGTTTATTTACATTTATTTCATGATTTAAGGCTCCATTTAACTTTATGAAATTGTTGATAGGCTTTTCATTAAGGAATTCAATGATACTTATGAATGTTTAAGTAGTATGCAAAATAAAATGTTAACATATAATCTCAAACAAACACACGCAGTCCAGCCATGAGCAAAATACTCCGCAGAGTCCTAAACAGCGAACTGCGAGCGGGTTCTAACATTAACTGTATAATATACAACAGGTTTCCATGAAGCTAAATATGGTCCGCCTCCGTGAAGTTGATTGGCGTCTAGATGGGCGAATCAGGGAAAAGCTTTAGTCATCTACCAGTAGAGTTCACACTTGAAAGGTGATCTTTCTTGATTCAGGTTCCTTATATCTGATATGTTGAAAAGTAGCATTTACTCAAAAAGTATTTACAAAAAAATAGCTGAAGTAGAAATCTTAAAAGCACTGGATTAAAAAAATAGCCTTGCCTATAGATTCCACATGTTCATCTCTTCTTGTGTTGTTCATCTTTGTGTGCTGCTGCTGCTCCTTCTGTTCCGTCGTGTCTGATAGCAAATATATACATGTCAGTGTGTATATAAACCAGTGAGGATATATAACTTTATATATGCAAAACTTTATTTACTAATGGCTTCTGATAAAAGCATTTCATGCTCTTTTATGGATTCCAGTGACCAGTTAAAATGTTCAAATTCTGATATGGAGAAAACACAAATTAAAAACCTTAAGAGGTAAACAATAAATCTCTAGAGAATATGTAAATAAAGGATTATACCATTTGGTTCTTTTATTGGGTCTTCTTCTGACAATATAGATGGTGTTGTCCCCGTGAAATTGGTGTTGTCTGAAATGGTAAAAATAAATCAGAGGAGAATCTTGAAAATGATTCAAAATAGTTTTGCTTGGTCATTTTTTTTAAACTCTGGTTTAAAAATTCTTTTTTGTTGTTGTTGCAAATATTACCCCTTAAAAAGATTATTAAAAAGGGAAAAGTAGACTACCTGGTTGCCCATCAATTCTTACAGCTGTTGAATAAAAATATGTTACATCTAAAGTTTGGCAATGAATATTGTCCTATTGAAATGTTTCAAATATTCAACACAGTTTATTGGTTACACTTTAAAGGTGAGCTGCGAAACTTACCAATCAGCATCAGTATGGACACAAACAGTGATAGTGGAATCCTCATTGAAAACGGATGTGTTTCTCAGACTTTCACAAAACTGTCAAAAACATTAATATATATTAGTTTTAACATGTATAGTGGTTCTTCATTGAATATCAATCCATTTATGTAGCACCTTTGACAAGAATCACATAGCAAATAAATAAACTGTTAGGGTTAAAATAAACAATAGGGTTAAATACATTCTAAACTACTGTTACATAAATAGACAATGAAAAATATTTATTATGGTGCTCTGCTTAAATAAAGTTTAACCGAATATCTGACATACTCACCTTTCAACAATTCTTACTCAAGACGCTTTTTTTTTTTATCTGTTCAACACAAGTGACTTATATATTACCTCCCCAAATCAAGTTGATTAAACTGTGAGTAGGAAACAACAGATCATTTCAGAAACTCTTCCTTTGTATAATATAGCTTAATGCTAATTTAAGCATCAACATAACCAATAAAAACCATTTCTTTATAACAGAAGATCACAAAGCCATGTAATCTGAGGCTTACCTGAACTGAAATAGTGAACTCTCTTTAAACCTTTTAAAGTAAAATCAAAGCATTGACCTGTGCATCTCAGTATTTAAATAGAGGCGGATGAGGGAACACACGTGCGCTTCTTAAAACCATTAGCAAACCTGTTTGTCAGTAGTTTTGAACAGCCTTGCTGTTAATATCTGTGCTATGTCTTTAATGATGTAAATGCTGCAGTTAAGCCGTCAGCAAAAAAGTTTACTTTTAAACACTAAAACTAGTGTTTTCATACATGTACAGTAATTAATATTTTAAGAACGTTCTCTGTTTTGATGACGTATGGATGCATTGTTGAGATCATCAACTCAATATTCCACTCCTCTTCATAACATGCTTCTACGCAATTTTAAATAGAAGTGTGTGATTTTGTTACCTGAAGTTAAATTTTTAAACCTGCACTATTTTTTTCTTTGTTTACTTTCAAAGTGAGTTTAACATGATTAACATACAATGGATATTATGGTTATTGTTTTAGCTGTATCCTTTGAAAACTTCTTTAAAGAGTCAATTTAAAAAAACTGTGTCTAGATCTGTGAACATGTTTCTTGCTTTGAAAATACTTACACCCAAGTCTCAATCTTAAGACATGACCTCAGAAATGTGTAAATCAGTTTTCATACTTGTAATTATGTACAGAAAAATATAATAAGCAAAATATGATATTTCTGTCACCTGATGCTAAGTCTGTAGGAAATGTATCATCTTACAAGTGCTATAAAACCATTCTTTATTTACACACTAGCAATAGCTTTTACACTGTTAAAAGATTGCACATAGTTACATTTTTTTTAAATCTGTACATAACTGAACATAATCACAATTTTCATTAGAATAGTTTTTTATTGATGTAGTTATGTAAAGTATTGCAATGTTGCCTTACAGCAGGTCTCTAGAATGTGTTGGATGGTCACATACCATCCAAAGTGATTTTTGTGAAAACCCACAGTGAAAAATTAGGCTTAATCAACACTGTACACAAACTAATTAAATACTGCTTGATGGCAAAAAAAAAAGTTTTGAGTAAAAATGAATTCAATAATTAGTCTACCAAAGCAACAGTAATCCACAAAAAGCTCGTTTGCCTAACTTGGAAGTGGCACTGCAATTGCACACCCTTAGCCTACATAGATATTCACAAACACTTAGCTAATGCTCCTTTTATACACTTCCTGTGACCGCCACAATTTCACTTTACATTTGGTACAGGTAAAGTATAAGTTACGTTTGTATTGTACAAGTATTGTATTTTTATTTTATTTTTTTTTTAAATAAAAGCTCCCCCTGGCGTTTACTCTGTTTGGTTGCTACATTAATTCAGACCTGCAAGCACCATACAGAGGGAACTTTAGATACACAAGGAGAATGTTAGCTTTATCGTAGAGACCATAAAATCTGTGACTTAGAGGGAATTAAAAGTGTCATATTTAGACCAGGAACCATCTCTGAGCGAACAAATAGGTTAATGCAGAATTAGTTTGTATGGGTGAACCCGTGGTATTTTATGCCAGAACTTCTCCTCAACATCACCTCCTCCATCTCCTGGCGGATTGTCCGCGGTGCAAGACAAGTAGTCCGCAACATTTTTTTACCAGGAATTCGTCGGACGTGGAATTGGAAGGGCAATCAGGATATATATATACCGTAAGGTAACCCTTGTGTCGTGATCTTGCAAGCCATTTATCCAGATGAGTGATCGTGATCTGTCTCTAGTCAAATTCCCTTCCAAGGAGATCTGGGACTTTCCAAGGCCCACTTTATGGCTGGCACTCCTTTTCGATCGTGCAGTAGCATTGCTCTCTAGACAGCAACTACCTACTCTGAAAAACAACCTGTCTTTCTCCTCCAGATGCCAGGACAGCTCCTAGCTCCAACTTCTGTGGCTGAAGCGTCAACTTGGACAAGAAAACATCTGGAGAAATTTGAACTCTGCAAGACAGAATTAGAACACAGGCTGAACTAGAGGCTGTTGAAAGCTGTTCGACAGACTTCTGTCCAGGATAATCTTGTTTTTACTTCCTTGGTCAGGGATGAACCTCTGAAAACAGCCCCAAAAATTACTACACCTTCATTACTTCTTCTAGGTAGATTGTGTACTGCGCTGGATGACCTCTACTTTGCTAACTTCATGTTACCCATAGTTCAAGATGTAATCAAGATATACTGTTTCTTGGTGTGCCTATCTGCATTTGCCAATGTTTAAGGACAATCCACCACTCTGAATTCCTCCCAGTGTTTTTTTCCAGGTGTTTTAGGTGGTCAGCAAAGGTGTTACTGTAAATGATCACATCATTAAAATAAGCTGCCACCCATTCTGCAAAACCTTTCAGGACTTTGTTCATCAGACGTGGAAACTGTTGGCTCTCAGCTTCTTCTCAGCGTATCCAACAGTCCTTGGACATTCCTTCCTTATAACAGCTCAAATGGTCAGAAACCAGTCAATGCCAGAGGGACTTCACGTTAGGCAAAGAGAATATATGAAAGACACTTATTCCAGTTACGCCCAGTATCTGCTACATACCTCCTGAGAATCATCTTTAGTTGCTGCTGAAATTGTTTAACAAGCCCATCCATTTGAGGCTGATAGGGACATGTTCAGACACCTTGGATACCCAACTCCTGTTGAAACGTCTTTGTCAGTTGTGACTTAAAGTTGGTTCCTTGGTCTGTGAGGATTTTCTTTGGGATACCAATTCTGGAAAACAACTGGACAAGGGCTTGGATTACCTTAGGAGTGGTAATGGGGCAGAGGGGGAAAGCCTCTGGTATCTGGTTGCAAGGTGTATGGTCTTCAGCAGATCATGAGCCACTTCTCTGCCTCCCCATCGTCCATATGATTGCTCTATTGATCTCCTACCTGGTACCTCCCCACCTCGGGGCCGTCTCTACTCTTTATCGGCTCCCGAGAGAGAGGCCCTTAAGAATTATTTATCCGAGTCCTTGGCTGCTGGCACTATTGTCCCATCTACCTCTCCTGCTGGGGCGGGGGTTTTTTTTTATTAAAAAAAATGATGGTTCTTTCCGTCCCTGCATTGATTATCGTGGTCTTAATGCTATTACTGTGAAGAATCTTTACCCTCTCCCCCTCATGTCGTCTGCTTTGAGGTTCTCAGGTTGTTTGTGCATGTTGCCTAACGGGTTGCCTATTGCTTGTCTCGTATCCAGTTCTGTCTGACTTCCAGAGTTGTCGACGCTACCATCTAAACGGCTTCCTGTCTGTTGACGGAGCGATCTTGTGGGCCGGGGACTAACGGAGTGATTCCAGGATCCCGGTGGGATTCCTTCCTTTGTTACGGACAAAGCTGAGAGCTATTTTTGTTTTGTTTTTTGGCCCTCGTGCCTATTCTGTTTGAACGCCTTGGTTTCTGTACAATAAAAGCGGCTAAGCAAACTCACCTCGCATCTGGGTCCGATCCTTCATCACGAAGCCTGACATATTATTATTATTATTAGTAGTAGTAGTAGTATTATATTGTGTTAGCTCTAATAAGAAAATTGATTCTGATCCAAAATTATAAAAGTTCTATTCAAATGTAATAAATTGAAGGTTTTCATGCATATGGACTTCTTGGGTGTGGTTCTATTTTCTTGTGTCAAACTCACATTTTTTATTAGTTGAATTGGAAGTTTAAACTCCATTTTCATGCATTTCATTGTAAAATAATTTTCTGAACCCTGTGCCCACTCTTTTAGCAAAGAAAGGCGAGAGAGGAGCTGTGATCTTGAGCATCATCTGAACTTGACCTCACGTTGCCAAACGACGTCATTAGATAATGCGTCACGCTCTTAGAATCGCACTTGCTCCAGCATTTTTAACCTTTGAGGCCTTTTTGGTTTTGACAAAGGATCTCATATTTGTTTGGATCTATTGTGATGCAAATGTACAGTTGTGATTTCTTTATATCTATTACTCATAGTTCATTAAGGGTGAAGAAAAAATCTTTACAAGGTGGCCATTCTATTTTTTAATGCTAACGATGCATTTTAAAGGTTAATTTAAAGTTTTCCCTCAACCTAAAGCATGTTTTTGGTTAATACCCAGATAAATTCCAAGCGAGCGCTGGGAGAACATGCAATTTTTTTATCTGCTACTCTCAGAGACACAACAATGGAATATAAGCAGAAAGCTGCAGTACATGATTCTATATCTAAAACCGTCTTTAATTGAAAGTGAAAATGAGTTTGTTTGCAAGTCTAAATGTCAAGGAATTTCAGACAATGTTCCTGTTGTCCAGAATAGGTTTACACCTCTTTTGATATTATAATTTTAAATATTGCTTAGCCAGCTAATTGTCATCAAAAATAATCCGTATTAGATAGCTATACTTTCAAAACTACAACAGATTATTTAAACAGATAGAATAAACAGATAGATTATGAAAATGGCGTGAACACACTCTATGGTGAAATTTGCACTGACAATTGAAATAAATCTATTGGAGAAAAACAAAGAGACATCATTTTTTTTTATATTTATTATTGAAAAGCCTTACATTGTCCCAAAATCAACCATAGCTTGAAAAGGCAAAGCATAGAAACTGAACAAAAATACAGTTTACATCATTAAAATTTAACTAATTAACAGTTGTCATCAATTATATTCTGTCTGATGCATTAAATAATCACCCAAATCATTACAAAATGTATTTCATTTAAAAACTTTTTATCAAAGATGATTAGTCAAGAAAATTAAATTAGATATGTAAGATGTCTAGACAAGAATCAAGATAGTGATAAGCGAAATAAGCGAAAGAGCCAGAGAAACACACAGCCTTGGAGCACTTGCTGCAGACACTTTGCGGGGCTCCAGGAAATCTGCGCACAGATTAAAACAAGTCAGTGTATTTGATAAAATCTAGATGTAACTATTATGACTATGACTATATTTTATTTCACCTTTGTAATTTTCAGACCACATCAGAGGACCCAGGGATATGTGAGTGCTGTCTTGATTTTCTGCAGATCTTTCCTCTCTTCTGTGGTGCTTAGCATCACATTGCTAAAACAAAAAAAGAGAGAATTTTATGAGCTTGACATGAGTTGTTGATTTGGTCAAATAAAAAAAAAAATAAAAAAAGTGCCATCATCACTAGAGGTTAATCTCAGTGTAACTTTTACATGTTTTAGGATAACAAATACAATAAAACAAACAACTTTTACTACATCACATTAAACATGATGGAAAAGTATTTTGTTTAATGTTGTATTATGTACTTAATATACTGCAAATACTTGAATCTAAATACTAGCTATAATGTATAGCTAGCAGAGATTAAATGTAACTAATCTTTTACCATATAAATATGACAACATAAATGTGTCCGTTGCTGCTGTAGAAGCACTATCTTTGCATTTATCGATAATACAATATAACATGATAACAACACTAACTTCTAGCTAATCAAAACGTCCCACAGATAACAAAGGAAGGTTATTTACTTTATCACCAAAGTTTGAGATCCAGTGTTGAAATGGGACGCAAGCCAAAACAGAGAGTGGAAAGACATGCTCTGCACCACCTCGACCAATCAGCATTAGCATTCTGAGATACTTTGATGCAAATTGAAATGTTCAGAGGCTTGCGTTGAGCTTCTGAAGGGAGAGTGTGGTAATGCAAAAGCACAACCTTCGCAAAGGCAATTCGTAGGCTTGATGATCAAGTACAGATTGGCCTTTAGGGCTGACTAGCTCTCAAATTCAGACCTCATGCCTGTAAAACGTTGGCTAATGGTCTGATGGGTTTGGTGGTTTTGTACAGCAGGCACTTCAATAATCCTGTTTTTTGTTTTCACAAAAAGTTATTGTTTTCACATTGCAATCTTTCAGTCTAGACATAAACATAATAGGGTAATGAGAGGATTCAGAAGTACAGTTGATTATTGACACTAGAGGTGTTATCAAAACCTTAGTATAATTTAGAATTGAAAAGCAATCAAATGATTAAGGCTCAAAAGCTAGGATAGACTTAGTGAAAAAAATGCTATTACCAATTAGAATATGACATGGTAATCTTCAACCTAATCCAATCTAGAAAGTTAATCATCTTTAAAATAACAAATCCCTAAAAAAATGTATCCACTCAAAATGTCCACAAACTAAATGTAAATTAATACAACTCAGAGCAAATAGATTGGATAACTCACCACGGGGCAGTCTTGTTTTTCCAGTAGGCAGAGGTGAATTTTGCAGTGCAGGTAAACCTTTGTGGCATTTGCGGTGAAGACAAACATCTCAAATGAGAAACGACTGTATGTGGAGATACCGTTCTGCACCAATTTGACCGTGTCATCATTTGGATTGGGACAGCTGTGAATTTGAGAACAGAATAACAAAGATAATAGTTTAACAAAGATAAATAAAAAAAAGATAATAGTCTGGATTATTATATCTATTAACAATGAAAGAAACTTAATTGTTTAAATCGAAATAGTTTGAATGATTGACACTAATCATATATTAGAACAGAAACTTTGACTTGCTGGTCTACAATGAGGTCCCAGTGGAGAGAATCATCTGGATTGTTCACTGGAGTTGCCCAACAGGTGTCAATCACTGAGGAAAACTGACGGTCGTCGACTCCATCAACACGCACTTCCACAAATATACGGCTGTTCACCATTGCTTCCACTACACCAGCGAAGGGATGGGAGAATTCAGCATCCTGGTATGGGATCATCCTGACACGGTAGGTTCCTTGGCCAGCAGGAAGTTGCTTAGTCACATCACTGAGGGAATAAAGATGCAAGACAAGGAAAAGAGTATTAACTAAAATATAGTTATTTATTGACCTAAAAACTAAAGGAATACATTTTGATGAAGCTGATCATAAAGGGGCTGGAATGAAAATGTTGTGAATTAAAAATGTGTGATCTATTGATATTTTGTAAGTTAGATAGATAGTAGATAACAATATAACAGTCTGTTGGAACGATTACTATAGTTACATAAAAAAAAAAAAAAAAAAAAAAAAAAAAAAATATATATATATATATATATATATATATATATATATATACATTTTTTTTATTAATTTTTTTCTTACTTTAACTAGAACTGGCTGATAATAATCTCTCTCACCTCTTTACTTTACTTAACAACATCTCCACCTTCCCCTGCTATCATGCTTGTTCATCAACAAGTTGATGACTAGCATAATGAAATATTGCTTTACTAATTCACATTTAAAGCACATTTAACACAGCCACTGAGACATTTTGAATTGTTTCATTATTTTGATTTACTTTTATGCAATTTGTTGATCTGAAATATTCCTAATTCTTATTATGTAAACCCTTTTAACAAACAATTTAAGACTAATTCATGATAAATTGGCAGACGAATCCTTAAATTTGTCTTTAAAAATATATTTGAAAAAAGTTATACTATACGATACAATTTTACAGAAGGTAACAGCAGATTTTAAGAAATCTTTTGCAAAAACATCAAAGGGTTTGTTCCCATTTTAAAAATAAACATGAAATTATCGACACGTTTCTCACAAACATAACAACATAAATATTAATAATGCATTCAAATGAGGGAGTCTGACAGAACATGGCTGCCAATTCTTAAAGTTATATGACGACAACCAACTCCATCTTTCAGGAACATTCAGAAGACGCCATTAAGACATACTTTACTAGTACAACAAAAACATCTGATATACAAATTTGGGCCACAGCTCTACTGCTGCTTTGCAGTAATTTCCACAAAAACAAAAACCCTTGCAGTTTTCTGCAGCCACAGCACTCTTCCCATTTAAGACCTTTAAATGCATTTTTAAGAGTTTATTTAAACCTTTTTGAATTTACAACTCTTTAAGGACCGCAGACAGACACCATGAAAGCTTTGAACTGGGTTTCCAAGCAGAACAAAAAAAGGTTGTTGATTTCATCTCACCTTTGCAGAGGGTTGATGTTCATTGAAAGGGATTGAGTTTGCAGGTAAACGCAGCTGAAAGAAATTCTCAGTATTTTGTCTCTGCTAATGAGGTCTGCATGGTTGTTCGTTTCTGCCTTCACAAAGTTCTCATAGATGATGTGTGTGCCGTTAGCCTACAGAAACAATTTAAAACAGATCAATGAATCATAAATACAATAAACAAATTATGCTTAAATGTAACAAATCATACCATAAGATTTGTCCCACATATGTGCTGGTTGTTGTCGAAATAGAACTCCACTTTGCCATTTCGAACACTTCCTCTGCAGCTCGGGTCATTGAGGTGTAAGATGTCAGACGGAAAACCAGCATCAAAGAGCTGACAGCGAGACAACGATATAGACCCATAGCTGCTTTCGCAGGTTTGAGTGAAGTCTGTGAGAAAATACAACCAAAAAGCCTGTTAAACTTTAAATCCCTAACTAAGGCTACACTTTAAATGTTGCTAACGTAACAAAATCTAACCGAAGGCGTCATGAGGAGATCTGTGATGGGTCTTCTTGCAGGAACAGCTAAAAACACCATGCTTCTCTTTGCACTGTTCCTCTTCAGTGCACTGAAGCTCAGCACAGCGCTCTTCTTCATCTGAGTAGAAATTCTTGATTAATTCCATGCATTTACACACAAATGCTTTTACTTAACAAATGCTGTAGAAGCCTATATGTTAAATTGAAATGACTCCTAAAACTCTAGAAGGATTACTTTCTAAATAACTAACAGAACACATGCTAATTGATAACAACAAAAAAACATAAACCTCAATTTAGAAATTAAATGTCAAATTCATCAGTAAAACAATTGTACTTAAATGTTATAATGCACACAATAACATGGTTGAATAAATTTTTACAAGTTTTCTCCTTAGAAGTATAAGGTTCTTTCCTTTCTGCATTCAAAGAGAGGTTCTGAGATATTGAGCATTAATATTTCTACAATTCATGTTGCAAATGCAGATATAATCTTTTAAAAATTTTAAACAATTTCATAAGTTTGACAAACTCATCCCATAATGTAAATGTGAACCAAAATGTCTGGTACAACCTTACTATTTCAAGGGATCAAGTGTTAACTAAAAAAAATTCACTCTAAAAGACATTATACATATCATACATATATATAATTTTTTTATAATAATTTTTTATAAATTATTATCTATTTATAATTTAGTATTTAGTTTGCGTTCTCGCCTGCCTCAATGTTGTGTAGTAGTAATTGCTGGAATCATCATAGTTCATAGTTGTTATTGTTTGTTTAAAAAAAAATAATAATTCTGTCATGCATTCCTGTATTGATGTGGAATAATCACGAAGATTGATAACGAGTTTGGTGGGGAAAGGAGAGCTAAAAGGCAGGAATTCAACCTCTAATCACATTTCCTACTCACTTATCACCATACCGAGGAGTAGGACAAACAACCATTTATATAAAATACAATCCATCACAAAAAGTAAGTATATAACAATACCTGCTAAGCTAGTGGTTGTGGTGGTAGAGGTGAAGGTGGAGGGGATGTCAGCGATGGTGGTGATGTAGGAGCTGGCGGTGGTGGTAGGGATGTCAGTGGTGGAGGGGATGTCAGTGGTGGTGGTGGTGGTGATGTAGGACCTGGCGGTGGTGGTAGGGATGTCAGTGGTGGAGGGGATGTCAGTGGAGGTGGTGGTGGTGATGTAGGAGCTGGCGGTGGTGGTAGGGATGTCAGTGGTGGAGGGGATGTCAGTGGTGGTGGTGGTGGTGATGTAGGAGCTGGCGGTGGTGGTAGGAATGTCAGTGGTGGTGGTGGAGGGGCCGGCGGCAGTGGTGGTAGGGATTGCAGCAGTGGTGGGGTTGGTGGTGGTGGTAGTTTCTTTAAAAAAAGTCCCTTGGTTAAAATGTTTCATCAACTTTGTCACGTCTTAAGTTAAAATTCTGAAAGCCTTTTTATAACAAATATTCAATAACGTATTACACATTTAACTTTTTTCCAAGACAAGCACAATGCAAATAAGTAAACTCGCGAACAAACTTTTTATATTTTTAACAAAAAATATATTTTAAACAAATAAACATACAGTAAATTTTTATAACAACACATTTTCCCATTTTATGAGGCAACTTGGAAAAGTTAGAATAAGGTGTCAGATACTTGCCATAACAGCCACGGACTCCATTTCTGATCATGCAATCCATGTTAGATGAGCAGGAGAATGCAGAGCAGCGCAGATCATATGGAGCAAAACACTCACAGACTTGGGAACATTGTTCATTCAAAAACTGCTCACCAACCTATTAAAAATGACAAAAGAAAGGTTGCCACTATCAAATTAATTTAGTTAATGTACTATTTTATAGAATATAATGTTTGTGTGAAAATGGCTCTTTTTATAATTCTCATCAAATCATCAAATCAAAGTTATAGTAATATTTTAACGTTAGTTTGTTTCAAATCTTGATAACTTATGTTAATAAAGATATGAAGAAAACATGTTAAAACTGTTATACGTTTCTAAGCCTAGTCCTAGGTCCCTGGAGTTGCTAAAGGTTTATGCAACTTCTATTTTGAAATTATGGTTACAGAGGCTCAGTGTGGGTTTAATGTAGTTCTGTATATTGTACACTTTTTTGTTCATACTATTATGGAAAACATCTTCTCATTTTCTGTCACCATCAGCTATTTGGCCATTCATACTAGTAAATTCATTGTATCCTCAATGTTTCAAAAGAAAAATAAAACAGAAAATTTCAAACCAGAATTGTACCAGTCCCTCGTTTAACTGCTTTTACACCTGTTAGAAATGTACCTAAGTACTTTTTATTCAAGGGAAGAAGTAAGCATTTAAGCTGCATTTACCAAACAACAAAAATTCCCAAATCAAATGATACATAAGAGCTTGAACAGAACAGAATAAATACTTATAAAATATCTTTTGGTCTTTCTGTTGATTTCAAACTCTAATTTTCACTTTATTTGGCATCCTTTTATAAAAAAGTATTTGTTGTTTAGTTGCGAAGTCCTTTTCTTGGATTCAAAAGACATGGAATTAAACTAAGGAAAAATACTGATGAGGAAGTAAAAGCTATGTGACACTACTCTGAAAAGTGTTTTGTTGTCCAGTGTTCTGGAAAACCCTTTATGAACATGCCACCTTACAGATAATGGGCTTGGGTTTAGCTGGTATTTTAGGCGAACTCGTATAGCTTCAATGTTTTTAAGAAACAGGATCCAAAAAAAACCTCATCCACAAATAAATCTCAAAAGAAGTATTTGTTAAAACATTGTTATAAAACTCACGTTAAAGTAGAATCCATCAAACATGCAGCCACATTGCTCCACTGGTATGCATCGCCCACCACTCCTCACCAGTCCAGCGTTACAGAAGCACCCCTCTGAGCATGAGTGATCACAACTGGCATCAATGTTGCTGGCACAAGTATGACCACAGTCTGTGCCACACAACTCATAGTGTGTGTTCTCTGAGCAGGTCATGGCTGCAAATGTATTAATAATGTAAAATAATGTCAAACATTTGTCAAAGATTATACTTTGAAAATAAGCTATGTGCACTCATGAGGCATGAGAACACTCTGGCTTACCACAAGAGGCACTTTCTCTCCAGGGGTAGATGACTGCATTGTTAGACTGACAGGCACTTGCATAAGTTTGAATTGAGCGGCAGATAACATCATTACGGTTTCCAGAGAGGCACACATCGAACACACAATCCTCATAGTAGGCTTGAGGAGATACTGAAACATGGCAGAAGCTAAACGGCCCCTCGCTGGACCTGATGATGTCACACAGAGAACGAGCGGTTGACTGATCTTGGCACAGAGGGCAATTGCTTCCACAGCCATCACTGCAGGCAAGCTCATCTTCGACTTTCCAGCTTGCCCCAAACTGTTCTGCTGATCGTACCAGCTCCCCTGAAGGAGTCATGAAGTCATCGTTCACTTTGCCATTAAAGTTGCCACAGAGTCCACATGTAACTCCACTGTACTCTGCAGGTACGATGATGTTCAAAGCCCAAGAGCCACCATAACTCACACTGAACCCAAAGTCAGTGGAGACATATGTGTTCTGTCCGCTGGAATAGACTGACACACGACCAGAATCGAGCAGGATGGGAAGGTTTCTGCTTTCCCCATCAATCTGAAAAAAAAATAATAATAAATAAAAATAAAAATGAATAAATTATGGAAGTTGATAAGCCAGGTAGGCTTTTTAACCTTTGTGGGGTATTCCAAATTTAAAAGCAATTAAAAATCAAAATTTTACTCCATAACACATTAACTTATATGACTTTTATCTCAAATTCAAACAATATAGTAAACGTATCTTGAAATATTGCAACCACTCCCTACTAGAAAAGAGTTTACACTTTTACATTCTTATCATACATTTTTATTCTTGTAAAAGTAGAAAATGATCAATTTGATGCGAAGGCCACACAAGGGTTAAGGCATTAAAACACTAACAATAAGGTGAAATTATTACCTCAATTGCAGAGTGATGACTTAGACCTTGTGTCATATGCACCAAGTGGCCAGAAACATTGACAAAAACTTCAACTGTAATTGCCACAGCGTTCCATGGCTCATTCCTGGCATCTACCTGGAAATGTGGAAGTTCGAGGGTATCATTACAAATAGTGGCGAGTGTGTAGCGGCAGGTGCCCTGGAAGTCAAAGAAGGTTCCATCAAATGACATGTAGTGGGGATCTCCTGAAGCAGAGCAGCGAGCATGTGGAAGACGATGGCAGCCATACTCCCCATCCGACACCTGGCAGACCTCCTCCACACTGCAAGATGATTGGCTGCAATGCACATTTCCTGTTAATCCATTACAAACACATGAGAACTGACACTCTTCACCATGCCAGAAACTCTCGCCGGGCTGTCGATAGCGTCCAGAGTAGTAGCACCCACAACCTGTGGGTGGTACACAATGATCTCCATTTAAAACATAGCCATCATTACACTGGCATCCCTCCTGGCATTGTAAGCTGCACTCAAATGGAAAGGAGAGACCGGGGCAGGATGCTGGGCAAGATGTTCCACATACTGAATAATGAGAATTTTCTGGACAGGTGGGTTCTGAAATCACAAAAGCATTACAACTCAATTCACAAAGTTTAATGATGTCTTGATTGAACAGATCAAACACAAGCTGCTTACCACAGTCAGTAAGGCTTCTCCACTCTTCCACTGCTATTCCATTCTGTTGGCAAAGCAGCGTGTATCCTCGCAATGCCTCACAGAGGGCCTCTCTGGAACCCTGTGTCTGATCCAGCAACTCATTGCAATCTCTAATACGCTGCTGAGGGTCGAGAGCTCTGCTGCACTCAGCAAATGGTCCATCTTGAACAGACATAATATCACAAAGTTGAATGAACTGACTCCTGTTCTGATAATGTCCCGGCTCCCAGCTCTCAAATGACTCTTCACAGTGGGCCGAGAGAGATCCATCACGCCAGCTTTCAGCAAAGAATTGAGTGTCACTTAGGAGAACACCATCTGGACTGTAAAACTCATCACTGACGTCTCCATTTAGGTTCCCACACAGACCTCCAAGAGTACCGTTGTAGCTGCCTGGTGCAGTGATTCGCACAATGTGTGGCCAGTCAGCCCTCACAGTCACACCAAAGTTAGTCTGCAAAACAAAGCCCCTCACACCGCTGTGATAGATGCGAATTAGTCCTGATCCGACACTGACTGGGAGACCTATCGATTGGCTGTCCACCTAAAACAGAAAAACAAAAAATCAGTTGAGCTTTCTATCTATCAGATTCTAAAATCAAAATAAGAATTTACTTTTTTATTCTAACCTTCACGTTGCTTCCTTCTCCCATTTCAACTGAAACTTGAGTTTCTCCTGCCTCAAACCTAAGAAACCTGGCAAAGTCATTAAGACCTCTAGGATTTTTTTCTACTGTAAGCATGAAGTGTGGTAGCGAAGAGGGCCCCATCACTTTAGAAAGTGTGAGTCCACAAGCTCCGGGGAATCTGTAGCTTTTTCCATCATAGGTGTAGTATGATCCTAGGTCTTCAACTGAGCAGGTAGCATAGCCGACAGGTCTGCACCCTCTGACGCCATCATGGACATCACAAGTCTCTGCTGAACCACACTGGTGGCCATAGCAGGTCATTGCCATATCGCTGCAAACACAGCGTCTCCCACAATCCCCATCCAACACCACTGACTGGCCATCAGAGTAATAGAAACCTTCAAATGTACAGCCACAGTTTGCTTGAGGAACACACACTCCTGCACTGAGGACGAACCCAGGATCACAGATACAAGTCTCTTGATTGGGCAATGGACAGTTCATCGATGCAGAAGGATTACTGCAAGTTGCTGGGCAACCTGTTCCTTGTGACTCAAAGTGAGCGTGATCAGCACACTGAATTGCTGGCAATGGAAAAAAAGATATGAAGATTAAGATCATGCAATGTTTTTAAAGAGATCAGTGGTACTAGTTACTTACCACAAAAGTCCTGTTGTCTCCACCGCCCAAGATGAATACCCCGCTGTTGGCATTGACTGGCATAAACATTCAGAGCCTGGCAGAGAATGGGCTGGTACCCCTCTCCTAGACAAAGGTCATAGACACAGCTCTCTATGTACGTCTGTGGGGAAAGCACTGAGTGGCAAGCAGCAAAAGGGCCAGACACATCTCCTAAGATTCCACAGTGGTAGGTGTCACTGTAAATGTTGCTTTGATCAGTGGTACACACAGCACAAGCCAGACCTGTACACCTGACATTCTGGCACGCAGGATCAGAGTCACTTTCTACTTTCCAACTGTTAGCAAAGTCCACATCAGAGCTCAAGATCTCCCCGCTGCGAGAACGGAAGTCATCATCAGAGCGGAAATTATAGTTTCCACACAAACCGCAGACAGAGTTCTGATAGTCATAAGGTACAGAGATGCTGACATAGCTGTAGGCATCATATGTAACCAGCAGCCCAAAGTCTGTACTGATAGCCAAAGAAAAACCTGACTGATAGACTTGAATTGAGCCATTGTGCAGAGTGAATGGAGTTGCTGCAAAACTTCCATTTATCTAGAAAATGTGGAAGAAAAAATAGATAAATAAAAAGAATATAGTTTATAAACTATTTAAAGAAAATTGTCCTACTAACTCTCGCTTCATAATGGTGATCTTTAACCAGCTCGATCACTTCATCATAGACAGACACTCTGACCATGCGTGTCCATGAAACATGTGTGCTCCCCCGATGCTCATTTTTGCCTTCAATGCGGTAGTATGGCACTCTGCTGTTGCATGCCTAAAAAAGAAAAATATTTCAAAGATGTTCGCTTCTATTAAATTGATAACAGTCTTGAAATGTACATATAAATACTGTTAGTCTCTTTTTTAAAGAGCTGTTGCTGCTGGAAACAAATCAGCTTTAGCTTTACTATTGAATATGCTTGCATTTTTTAAATGCTTTGAGAGGTTTAATCAAACAGACAACTGTAGTATTTAAGCTCTTCAGAAGCACCGTTGGTAACAACTTCTCTGAAGAAGAACTTACCTCTGATAAAACGTACGTGCAGGTTCCTTGGAAGTGGAAAACCTGGTTGTCAAAGGTGTAGTAGTGAGGATCACCAGATATAGTACAGGTTTGGCGAGGAATGTTCTGGCAAGAGTACTGGAAAGCTGCAGGACGACAGGCTTGGGAATAACTGCAGGGATCCTGGTTACACTGAAGGCCACTGTTGGTACATGTGCATCTCTGCTGGCAGGTCGCATCACTCCAGAAAGTGTCTCCAAGCTGCACTGGAATGTCTATATTACAGTTGGTTCATTATTAATTTAACTGAATTTTTTTAAAGAAAAATTCTCCATTAATTGATTTGCACATTATTTACTTATAGCTCACTTTAAACACAGTACATTTCCAATTTAGGAGATGCAATACTAATTTTATTGATTTACGGTTTCGTCATAATTTCAGGGTTTGACATTTTTATGTCCCTCGACAGTCGAAGATACCATTTTTATTGTTGATGGATGTCTTAGCAGCATTCCACACAGTCGATGAATACTTCTGTGGTGACTATACCATTCTGGTCTGTCATGTAGGACAGTGATCAAGTGGTTTAACTCATATTTTAAAGAGAGATTTTATTCAGTTCAGTGGGATGGTTGCTTGTTCTTTGCAGTCTCAGTCAACTGTGGGGTCCCTCAATGTTCAGTTTTAGGTGCTGTTTTATTTGTATTTTACAAACTTACAATTGCAAAGATTATTAACAGGCTCAATATATCACGTCTATATAGATCATCTGACTCTCATTTAAGTTCTTTCTCTAAGAATAAGTGTGAGTTTATCATGTTTGTCTATGGTCTTTTTCAATCAGTTTATCTCATTCCCTGAAAAATGTGTGGTCCGTAATCTAGGAATTTTTCTTGATTGTGAAAACAACAACTAAACTAAACAGATATTTGCATCAAATAAAAACAATTTTTTTGATTAAAACATAAGTAGATTTAAAATAATTGTCGACCAGTAACTGTCCAGAAATGTTGGACACTGATGCAGAAGACAAACTCTGCTTTAAAAGTACATTCTTTACTGCACATGATATAAGAAACTTACTCAAATGGCTATTATTTTATGTCTGCAAAGGCATCAACAAGACAAAAGAAAGGGAGATTGAAAGAAAACAACTTAACTGTTCATAATACGTCAAACAAGACCATTGCAAACCGAATTCAAAGCTGAAATCACTGGGGGAAAAATCTGACCTGGCGTCTGCAATGAAAGTTAACATGCCGTTCAAAGTAAAAAGGCAAGAATTTCTGATGCTTTAGTTTTTGTTTATTTATTTTGATTAAAATAAATGAAAATAAATAACTTGAACAAAGTGTGTCCTATTCCCAAATTCTTTAATTTAAGATCATGTTTTTGTGAATGAGTGTCTTCATTTTTCTCTGTCTCTGTGTCTTCGGAGCTTACACAAAGCATCATTTCTACTGTACACTCATATAAATTTCAGTGAAACCAATCAGCACCTAGACAATACAAGAAAGGCCAAAGATTTTTTTCCGTTCTTGCTTATGATTGGCTTAGTTTATGTATTTTTGAGTGAGTTTCATCAAAATATGTAATATTTATAGTATTTATCTTACAATCTAGTTAGTAGATTAATCGCCATTTTTTAGACATTGCAAGTTGGTTGGCAATTAATGTTAATTGTGAATTCTCTTTGTCATGCAACCTCTTCTTGTTTAGGACAGATCATGTGAAGGACCAAAAGTTTGTGATGGAAAATGTTTATGCTCCTGCTGTTAAGAACATTTGAATGAAAAATCTGTGAACGTGTGTTAATCTTTCAGCCAAAATTGCTTGAAAATATGTTTACAAAGTTTTTGTGAATTGGTTAAATACACCACTGTTTGCTCTGGAAACAGCTCTGGAACAAACTCCCAGATGCTGTCTAGGGCTCACCTACACTCAAAAAGTTCAAAACTAAATTAAAAACATATCTGTTTAATCTAGCATTCGAATAATTGGCTCCTGGTATTTGTCAAAACAGATATGGAGTCTGACGACTATAAACATACAAACTGTTGAGAAAACAATGTGGTTCAATGTTCCTCTCTAACCTAACCTAATCATTTATTACTCATCCTGCAGCTGATGCTGATCACCTGTTTGTTGTCTGTTACATTTTTCTAACCTATGTTTTTCACGAATTAGTTTCTGTTTTGTCTTTGTTTGTTTTTTTGTTTTTCAGGTGCCGTTCGGTGAACTTTTCGGCGATGGATCTTAAGTTTGTATATTATTTATGTTGGGAAGGTGACTAGCATCTGCCTCAGTCAGCGAGGCTTCCAGGGACCTCACAGAAGGAACTCCTGTGTACCCTACCTGATCCACACTAGGGCTTTATGAATCGGCATTGAAAGCATCTGCTTAAAAACCGTTATATAAAAACTTGATTGATTGACTGTTTATAACAATATGTATATTATAGTAGTCAATTTATACATGCAGACTTCATTGTTGACTAAACCTCCTGTTTGCTGACTAAATTCAAAGAATATTTTGTAGACTAAATTTAGACATAAACAAATCAAAAACAGGACAAAAATTCTGATATTAAAATGAACAATGATCACATAAACAATTGTTTCGATCCCTTATGTTTTGTTTTTCATATCTCTGACTCTGCCTAATGCTTGTTCTTTTTTTCTCATAAAAAATGTGCGATGATGCTGAGCTAATTAATGCATAACTCGTCCTACTCTACTGCTGAGGGAGTGAACAGGGTGCCATGTTCTTCTCATCAGCCAATCCGAGCGTGCCTAACTGCAGCATAAAAACACGTCAACTCCACTGAATCAGCGCGTGTGCAGAACCGGCAAGCAAAACAGAGAGAGAGAGGGAAGCGGTCAGCAGGTGTGCTTGCGGGAGAGAGTGAGGCGAGAGCCAAGCGGAGTGGTGAAGCTGTGACAGACTTGCTGTTAGATGCTTGTTGAAAGAGAATGTTAACATATTGTGTATTTAAGAGTTTAGCTGGGGAGTTGATTGTTGCTGGTGCTGTTTCAGGTGAAAAAGTTCAGGTGAGGAGCGTCACTCACTGTAATTTTGATTTGCAGAGAGAGTAGAGAATACAGGGCATCGCACACACTGAAGAATCCTGTTTTCTGTTTCAGTTACTTTTTTAGTTTTGTTTTAATGATTTCTTTTCTTTGACATACCCTACCTTAATTCATTCTCTGTCCCTCTGTAAAATGGGACCCAGTCCTATTACAGGAGGAGTGTAATTTTGTCTTATTAGAATAATAAAAAAACTCACTCTGTTTTCCTGTGCCTGGCCTCAATTCATTTGAATTCACTGGTGGCTCTTCTCAATGTGCGTCCTAAACTTTAGGTGTGTAACAATGATACTAATAATATAAATATATATTACCATTAAATTCACAACCCCGTGTTCCATGATCTGTTCGGAAGGCCCATCTGCCTGCCACATTGACATTGCTGGTGTATGTCAGGTTTGTGATGACATTCGAGAAAGATCCAGGAATTGAGAAATAGTATTTTGAGTTGATTGTGTCATAACCAGCCTAGGAAAGTGATGAATAACAAACTTGAATCTTCTCATAATACAAATCAACAACTACACATTTACTATCTTCTGCATACCTGTGTAAGTCTGTAAGTTGGAGCGATTCTTCCATAGTTCATCAAAACAAATGTAAAATGGCCATCTGATATCAACACCACTTGGAAAGAGGTTTCCTAACAAAAAACATTTAATAAATAAACAAGTTCATAGTAGACCAACTCTATGTTGTTGACTAGAATAAAGAAAGATATTGCTTTACCAATCAAAGATAGAAGGTTGAACAAAAATTAACTTGGGTGTTTTACCGTTCCTGAGTTTGAAAAGTATGCAACTCTGTCCCATGTTGCAACAAAGACCCAAGTAGCAGAGAAGCTCAGATCAGGAAAGTATTGGTTGATATCTTGTGTTGCGGTTGTGAGTACACTTCCAGAGGTGTACTGATGATATGACACAAAACCATTGTAACGGTTATCGAGATCTGTCCAGAATGGAGCAATGATATCTCTTCCACCATAGCCTGGAAACTGGAATGGAGAGTAGCTGTACCAGGGCCAATCAAATGTCAGGTCACCATTGTTGTTGACCTGAAGCAGAAAAAAAGTTTCTTGGTTGCTGTTTGTTTGAACATGTGGACCTTATTCATAAGGAGCAAAACCTCAAAAATGTTTAGCAACAAATAATAATAATAATAATAATTTACAGCACAAACCAATTAAATAAAATATATATTGTGCTTATTACTCCATCCATTATTTAATTCATACAATTTCAATTGCATTGACTTCTGTGATTTTAAGATTGAGGCTTCATACTTTGACTTACATAAAGTTGACTGTATCTTTGTCCAAAAAAATTGAACGTCTGCAGAAGGTAGATCACAGATGAACTTCCATCATCAGAAGGGGTGTTAACTGTATCGTCAGTTCCAAAAGGATAAAACACATCTAAGGAGAAGTAAAGTTAACATACACATAATTCAAAAAGTTGTTGTAAGTTTTCAAATAATAATAATAATAAAAAGTACCTGGTAGCATTGGTCTAGTGATGGTCACTGACATGTCATCTTTGTGAGAAAAAAATATCATGTAATTACATTGTTAATAAATCAAATCTGTTTTTAACAGAGAAAAAATATGATTGACTTAGTTTCCTTTCACCCCTTCATAAAAAATTCAAACACACTATTAAAATTAAGGAAATAATATTTTACATTCATAGTTTACAATTATTTAATAATCTAATTGTAAGAATTTGGAACACTTAGATATAGCACATCACAATTTTGATCATTTTCTTATGATATTTGTTTTCAATATATCAATACCTGGAAAGACACTTGATGTGGGGGTGGCTGTGATGTATGTAGTAGTCTCCTCTGTAAAAGGAAAATCATATATGAAACCAACAATAATAAACTTGAAAACTTGTCATGAATGTGTATTGTAAGCTGTAGATGGGTACCAGAAGACCCCAGTAACTCTGACTAGCATTATGCATGAAAAGATAAAGAATAAATATTACTATTTGTTCAAATAAAGAGACAAATAAACAACATACAAGAACAAAATGTTTGGAAACAATATAATGTACTGACCATAGCAACCACGAACTCCATTTTGAACCATACACTCCATACTCGGTGAGCAAGAATATGCTGAGCAGCGTAGATCATTTGGAGCAAAACACTCACAAACTTGGGAACATTCTTGATTCCAGAACTGCTCCCCGACCTAGAAATTAAAACAACATGAAAAATATTGGTTTTCCTTTTATTTAGAGAACAGCATTCAAGCATGTTTACATATTTTATTTAACAAAGTTCCATCAAGTACCACTTCATTACTCACGTTAAAGTAGAATCCATCAAACATGCAGCCACATTGCTCCACTGGTATGCATCGCCCACCACTCCTCACCAGTCCAGCGTTACAGAAGCACCCCTCTGAGCACGAGTGTTCACAACTGGCATCAATGTTGCTGGCACAAGTATGACCACAGTCTGTGCCACACAACTCATAGTGTGTGTTCTCTGAGCAGGTCATGGCTGCAAATGTATTAATAATGTGAAATAATGTCAAACGTCTGTCAAAGATTATACTTTGAAAATAAGTTATGTGAGCTCATGAGGCATGAGAACACTCTGGCTTACCACAAGAGGCACTTTCTCTCCAGGGGTAGATGACTGCATTGTTAGACTGACAGGCACTTGCATAGGTTTGAATTGAGCGGCAGAGAACATCATTGCGGTTTCCAGAGAGGCACACATCGAACACACAATCCTCATAGTAGGCTTGAGGAGATACTGAAACATGGCAGAAGCTAAACGGCCCCTCGCTGGACCTGATGATGTCACACAGAGAACGAGCGGTTGACTGATCTTGGCACAGAGGGCAATCGCTTCCACAGCCATCACTGCAGGCAAGCTCATCTTCGACTTTCCAGCTTGCCCCAAACTGTTCTGCTGATCGCACCAGCTCCCCTGAAGGAGTCATGAAGTCATCGTTCACTTTGCCATTAAAGTTGCCACAGAGCCCACATGTAACTCCACTGTACTCTGCAGGTACGATGATGTTCAAAGCCCAAGAGCCACCATAGCTCACACTAAACCCAAAGTCAGTGGAGACATATGTGTTCTGTCCGCTGGAATAGACTGACACACGACCAGAATCGAGCAGGATGGGAAGGTTTCTGCTTTCCCCATCAATCTGAAAAAAGCAAATAAATAAAAATGAATAAATTGTGGAAATTGATAAGCCAGGTAGGCTTTTTAATCTTTGTGGGGTATTCACAATTTAAAAGATATTAAAAATCTAAGTTTTACTCCATAACACATTAACATATATGACTTTTATCTCAAATTCAAACAATATAGTAAACGTATCTTGAATTATTGCAACCACTCCCTACTAGAAAAGAGTATACACTTGTAACATTTTTATTCTTGTAAAAGTAGAAACTGATCAATTTGATGCGAAGGCCACGCAAGGGTTAAGGCATTAAAACATTAACAATAAGGTGAAATTATTACCTCAATTGCAGAGTGATGACTTAGACCTTGTGTCATATGCACCAAGTGGCCAGAAACATTGACAAAAACTTCAACTGTAATTGCCACAGTGTTCCATGGCTCATTCCTGGCATCTACCTGGAAACGTGGAAGTTCGATTGTATCATTACAAATAGTGACGAGTGTGTAGCGGCACGTGCCCTGAAAATCAAAGTAAGTTCCATCAAACGACATATAGTGGGGATCTCCTGAAGCAGAGCAGCGAGCATGTGGAAGAGGATGGCAGCCATACTCCCCATCCGACACCTGGCAGACCTCCTCCGCACTGCAAGATGATTGGCTGCAATGCACATTTCCTGTTAATCCATTACAAACACATGAGAACTGACACTCTTCACCATGCCAGAAACTCTCGCTGGGCTGTCGATAGCTTCCAGAGTAGTAGCACCCACAACCTGTGGGTGGTACACAGTGATCGCCATTTAAAACATAGCCATCATTACACTGGCATCCCTCCTGGCATTGTAAGCTGCACTCAAATGGAAAGGAGAGACCGGGGCAGGATGCTGGGCAAGATGTTCCACATACTGAATAATGAGAATTTTCTGGACAGGTGGGTTCTGAAATCACAAAAGCATTACAACTAATTTCACAAAGTTTCATGATGTCTTGATTGAACAGATCAGACACAAGCTGCTTACCACAGTCCGTAAGGCTTCTCCACTCTTCCACTGCTATTCCATTCTGTTGGCAAAGCAGCGTGTATCCTCGCAATGCCTCACAGAGGGCCTCTCTGGAACCCTGTGTCTGATCCAGCAACTCATTACAATCGCTAATACGCTGCTGAGGGTCGAGAGCTCTGCTGCACTCAGCAAATGGTCCATCTTGAACAGACATAATATCACAAAGTTGAATGAACTGACTCCTGTTCTGATAATGTCCAGGCTCCCAGCTCTCAAATGACTCTTCACAGTGGGCCGAGAGAGATCCATCACGCCAGCTTTCAGCAAAGAGTTGAGTGTCACTTAGGAGAACACCATCTGGACTGTAAAACTCATCACTGATGTCTCCATTTAGGTTCCCACACAGACCTCCAAGAGTACCGTTGTAGCTGCCTGGTGCAGTGATTCGAACAATGTGTGGCCAGTCAGCCCTCACAGTCACACCAAAGTTAGTCTCCAAAACAAAGCCCCTCACACCGCTGTGATAGATACGAATTAGTCCTGATCCAACACTGACTGGGAGTCCAATCGATTGGCCATCCACCTAAAACAGAAAAACAAAAATCAGTTGAGCTTTCTATCTATTACATTCTAAAATCAAAATAAGAATGTACTTTTTTAGTCTAACCTTCACGTTGCTTCCTTCTCCCATTTCGATCGAAACCTGAGTTTCTCCTGCCTCAAACCTAAGAAACCTGGCAAAGTCATTAAGACCTCTAGGAATTTTTTCTACTGTAAGCATGAAGTGTGGTAGTGAAGAGGGCCCCATCACTTTAGAAAGTGTGAGTCCACAAGCTCCGGGGAATCTGTAGCTTTTTCCATCATAGGTGTAGTATGATCCTAGGTCTTCAACTGAGCAGGTAGCATAGCCGACAGGTCTGCACCCTCTGACGCCATCATAAACATCACACACCTCTGCTGAACCACACTGGTGGTCATAGCAGGTCATTGCCATATCGCTGCAAACACAGCGTCTCCCACAATCCCCATCCAACACCACTGACTGGCCATCAGAGTAATAGAAACCTTCAAATGTACAGCCACAGTTTGCTTCAGGAACACACACTCCTGCACTTAGGACATACCCAGGATCACAGATACAAGTCTCCTGATTGGGTAACGGACAGGTTATCGATGCAGAAGGATTACTGCAAGTTGCTGGGCAACCTGTTCCTTGTGACTCAAAGTGAGCGTGATCAGCACACTGAATTGCTAGGAGTGGAAATGGAAAAAAAATAAGAATGAAAACCATTAAGGTTTACATTTATTTTAAGACTAAGTGTTTTTTTACTTGTAAAATAGCCATATACTCTGTTCAAGATGCCTACCACAAAAGTCCTGTTGTCTCCACTGCCCAAGACGAACATCCTGCTGTTGGCATTGACTGGCATACACATTCAGAGCCTGGCAGAGAATGGGCTGGTAGCCCTCTCCTAGACAAAGGTCATACACACAGCTCTCTATGTACGTCTGAGGGGAAAGCACTGAGTGGCAAGCAGCAAAAGGGCCAAACACATCTCCTAAGATTCCACAGTGGTAGGTGTCACTGTAAATGTTGCTTTGATCAGTGGTGCACACAGCACAAGCCAGACCTGTACACCTGACATTCTGGCACGCAGGATCAGTGTCACTTTCTACTTTCCAACTGTTAGCAAAGTCCACATCAGAGCTCAAGATCTCCCCACTGCGAGAACGGAAGTCATCGTCAGAGCGGAAATTATAGTTTCCACACAAACCGCAGGTGGAGTTCTGATAGTCATAAGGTACAGAGATGCTGACATAGCTGTAGGCATCATATGTAACCAGCAGCCCAAAGTCTGTACTGATAGCCAAAGAAAAACCTGACTGATAGACTTGAATCAAGCCATTGTGCAGAGTGAATGGAGTTGCTGCAAAACTTCCATTGATCTAGAAAAAATGAAAAGAGGGAGTTAGGGATGGTTAAATATAAAAAGGCAAGATTTCATCAAATAAAAAATGTTCACTAACTCTCGCTTCATAAAGGTGATCTTTAACCAGCTCGATCACTTCATCATAGACTAACACTCTGACCATGCGTGTCCATGACACATGTGTGCTCCCCCGATGCTCATTTTTCCCTTCAATTCGATAGTAGGGCACTGTGTTGTCACAAGCCTAAACAAAAACTCAAAAATGTAAAACACCCAGAAAGCCAATTTCAAATAAATAGACATCCTTAAAAATTTTTATTTATGTAGCTAACCCTGCTCCAGGAGAGCTACCATTTATCTGAGTTCCGCATCATTAAAACAGACAGAATACCCTCTTACTACGTTATAACATTTCAATGCACATTTTCCATTTGACTTGTTTTGAGGAATGGGTTTGAACAGTAAATGCTGTAAGGATTTAAGCTCTCCAGAAGCACTGTTGGTACCACCTTGTCTGAAGAACTAACCTCAGATAAAACGTATGTGCAGGTTCCTTGGAAGTGGAAAACCTGGTTGTCAAAGGTGTAGTAGTGAGGATCACCAGATATAGTACAGGTTTGGCGAGGAATGTTCTGGCAAGAGTACTGGAAAGCTGCAGGACGACAGGCTTGGGAATAACTGCAGGGATCCTGGTTACACTGAAGGCCACTGTTGGTACATGTGCATCTCTGCTGGCAGGTCGCATCACTCCAGAAAGAGTCTCCAAGATGCACTGAAATACCTATTTTAAGGTGGTTCAAATAAACTATTATTTGACAATTTATCAATTGACTTTTTTACATGATAGGACCGGTTAGGTTCACATAGTCTTTACTTGTTTTATTGTAGCAATTGTTGAGTTAGTATTTAGATATAAAGACAATTAAATTTTAATTACCATAGAACTGACAGCCCCTTGATCCATCGTCTGTCCTGAAGGCCCATCTGCCTGGCACATTGACGTTACTATTTTGTGTAAAACTTTGAACATTATACAGTTGATTTCCATTGATTGACAAATAGTATCGTGAGCTGATTGTGTCATACCCCGCCTATGAGTGATGAGAGTAAGACTTTCAGTATGTTAGTATAATATAGTTATTACTAGGTAATTTCATGATTTTCTCACCTGTACAAGTCGTGGGTTTGGACCAATTGCTCCATAGTTCATCAAAATAAATGAAAAATAACCATCTGATATTAAAACCACTTGAAAAGAGTTCAGCTAAAAATGAGAAGAAAAACTATTACACGATGAATCATAAATATATATTTTTTGTTTGATAATGCCAGGCAATATTTCTTACATTTACTGATTGTGAATAATATGGAACACTGTCCCATGTTGCAACAAAGACCCAAGTAGCAGAGAAGCTCAGATCAGGAAAATATTGGTTGATATCTTGTGTTGCGGTTGTGAGTACACTTCCAGAGGTGTACTGATGATATGAAATAACACCATTGTAACGGTTATCAAGATCTGTCCAGAACGGAGCAATGATGTCCTGTCCACCATAACCTGGAAACTGGAATGGATAGTAGCTGTACCAGGGCCAATCAAATGTCAAGAATCCGTTGTTGCTCACCTGAAATGTAGACACATGACAGCAACATTAAAAATATATATACACAATTACAATTTCAGTAGTATTGTTTAGTTGCCTTCAGTTAACGAGAACTAAAATGCTACATTAAATTATAAAATAACTTACATATATTTGATTGTATGTGGTTACAAAAAATACAAATGGTTGTGAGAAGTGGATCACTGGTGAAACACCATCATCAGAATAATCAGTTTCTGTGTCGCCAGGTCCAAATGGATAGAAGGGACCTACATGAGAAAAATAAACAGCTAATTAAAGTTAATAGCAGGCTTACAAAATGTGTTTTAGGATACATTAAAGTGTTTCTAAATGCTATAAAGTATTTGGGCAGAATAAATTAACTGTAATAACAAACTTATTTGATGGTAAAGTTTAGAACTAAAAGGTCATCTATTCTTTCTATAAATGCATAACTATCATTTGTGCATTAGTACCCATTTGTTCATGCTCTCAAAATGGCCCTCAAAAACAGCATTAAAATTTTTGTAGCAAGTACATCAGACCATGACCAAGATTCTCATACAATGCATGTAACCTGGGTTAGTTTAGAGCAGATCAATCAGGCTTTTGCTTTTTATATTAGTTTATATTAGAAAACATACAATATATATTCAAATGTTAAATACCTGAGGAGTTATTTGAGGCTCTAGGCGTGGTGAACTCTATAGTAGAAAAAAAGCATAAGAGACCAAATTATATAAAAATGTTAACTCATAACAAAATGTAAAATGAATATCCTTATAACTAAAACTACACACTTCTCATGCTTATCAAACTTGTACTGGATTTTGTTAATATTTTTTTTTACAACTGAATAACAAACTGGTAAAAACCATTTCCAAATATACAATTCACACAGATTTAGAAAGCACAGAAAATATCAATAATATTGTATTTTTTTTTAACAATTATTAAAGGGGTAAAGTTTTGAAATATGAAAAATCACTCAAACATCATTACCTGAGCAATAAACTGAGCAGAATAAAGGCTTGACGAACTCATACACAAAGTAGTTCCCCGGGCAGGCTTTGATTCGAATCGGATGAGAGGTGAGATCACAGCAGCTCCCCCATGATGAAGCACATACATGACGTGTTACCACTCCATCTTCTAATCGTGGATGTGGGCTGTTCAGCCAAAGTGGGTAATATGTGCCACACATGCCAGCGCTTACACATGACTCTGGCATCTGAGCGCTCTTACCGTTGTAGAATAACCTATACCAGCCATTCCAGATAGTATTGTAGTCACATTGTGCACTGGTGTAGTAGTTGTAGTATTTATCATGATACATGGAGTTTGTGGCCCTCCATATCTGATCCAGACTGTTATAGTTGTCACAAGGATCAACATTTGGAGTGGTGTATGCAACTGATTTTGGAAAGACAGAAAAATGTTGAGTTATTAAAGTGTAGAATGAACCTGTAAGTGAATACTGCATAGAGAGAAAGATAAAGAGACTCTACCTGCACAGTACACTGGAGCTGGGATTGACAACTTAGGCCTTTTAAACTTGTATACATAATAATTTCCAGGACATGACTTGACTTGGATTGGATCTGATCTCACTAATCCATTATGATAAATATTAGTGCCATAGACTTCAAGAGTAACAACTCCATCTTCCAGCTGAGGATGGGAACCATTGAGCCATAGAGAACTAAATCCTCCACATGTCATATAGCTGAAATAACTCTCAGGCATCTGAGCACTAATTCCATTCACCAAGAGACGATACCAGCCGTCCCATTCCACTGAAGTGTCATCATGTTGATATTGGTACCATTGATAACTGAGTGTGCTTCTCCAGGAGTCATCAACACTGTTGTAGTTATCACACGGGTCATAATCAGTGATGGGCACTGAAGAAATTGAAATCACATTAAATTTGGAGATAATTCACTGTTCATGATGATGCAACCCATATAATAATATTATCTTTTTATTTGAGAATATCTAAGAAACTACAATGGTTTGATTTCTGTATAGTTACAAATGTGAGACTGTTATTCAAATAACATTGTTAAGATTATATGCGCTTTTTTTACCAATGTATCTTTGTATTTTTAATGTACTATGTCTCTATTGACAGACATTATAAACACTTATGCTTTAACAAAGACGACATATTTTTCAAATTTGGAAAACGTACTTAAGCTGGACCCAATGAGGGATGGCTGAGTTGTGGTATAAATTGTTTCAGTTGCTGTACTGGGATCTAAAGAAAAGAAATTGAGCGATTGGTGAAAATCTAAATTATAATAGTAACAGCAATATCAGATTTAATTGTACCTGTGCAGTAGCCTGAACATTGGTAGGAAAGTGGCTTGGTAAATTCATAGACATAGTAATCTCCTGGACAAGCTTTCACTCTGATTGGTGTGTACTTCAGGTCACAGCAACCATACCACGAGCTTGCACAGACCTCTCTGGTCACTACTCCATCCTCAATCTGAGGGTGAGGTTCATTGAGTGATAGTCCGTTGTAAGTATTACAGGCCGAACTACTCACACAGCTCTCTGGCATCTTGATGTTCATGCCATTATAGAACAGTCTGTACCAACCGTTCCAAGTGAAATATTCATCACAAATGTAATTTCCAGTTTCGTTTGTGGCTCTCCAGGGACGGTCCAAGGATTGATAGTTGTAGCAAGGATCATTACTGGTACTTTCAAAAGCAACTGTTTAGAGGAGAAAAATGCATAAGTTGCCAGTATACTTTAGAATGTTTAGATTCAGTTTAAATTCACCTGTACAGTATGATGGTCTGATCGTGTTGGTAGTTGGTTTGACAAGCGCATAGACATAAAAATCTCCTGGACAGGCTTTGACTTGAATGGGGGTGGATTTATGATAGCCACATTGATTGCTATCATACCACCACCACCACCACCACCACCAAGAATTCCTCGAGCGTGTTCCCAGGACTTCTCTGGTAACTATACCATCTTCAGGATGTGGATGAGGACCATTGAGATAGAGTCCAGTTGCACCTCCACATCCTGTGATACTCACACACCACTCAGAGAGCTGAGCATTTGCTCCATTAGTAAACAGTCGATACCAGCCGTTCCATTCAACAAGGCTGTCATCCAGGTATGGGTATTGATTCTGGTGGAAATCTCTCATATTTTGATCAAGCACATTGTAACCAATACATGGTTCAGAGCTACGGGGGGCAGCTGTTAAAAAAGAAACAAGGACCGGAAGTTTTTTTTATATCAAAGGTAAGACAGACTTTTTGAGAGGTCAAACTATGTAACATCATTTAAATATACTAATCTCAGTCATATATATATGAACTATTAGTTACTTAAATTATCATATATCTAGAAATCATAGCATTCCAGTAGTCGTGTTATGACTGTTAAGCAGTGCGCTTATTTTAAATATCTTCTTCACTCTTTAACCTGCCTCCCTGTTGTGTCAGAGCACTATTCACCCATCTAGAGAAAGAGAAAGGTTTAGATGACTTTGTATCTTCAATTCAGAATTATTAAAACATACATATTTTAAACAGCAATAAGAATAGCTTAATTAAAAAAAAAACTATATTTAGATTTTTTCAAGTGATCTCAGTAATCCTGCTTAATGACTATTTATTATTGCCTGTGTTAAGCTTAGATTTACAATTAACTAATAACACCCCTACTCTAAAACTGATCTACATCAGATTGCTCACAGGGTTTTAATGAGCAATTTTGAGGATAAATTATGGTAAAACCTTTTGATAAGTGTAAACAAATGATCATTTGTTTGATCCTTTTATGTACACCTGTACCTGTTAATGATTAGTTAATGTAGTAACTGCTCACAAGTTTTAAGTAACTACCGGGAATTACATACGATTTTAAAGTTTGTTATGAATTATAATTATGAATTAATGTGGTTTAAACAAACACAGAACTCTGTTTACAGTTACAGTACGTTCACGGCAGTCCCTTAAAGGAAATTCATGTATCTATCTATTCCTTAGTTTGTAACAAAACATAGGATCACTTTTTATAACTGCTTTTAAGGTTATCTATGTTTAATTTTTATAAAAGCATGAAATTATTGATTCAACTAAACTTTATTCTATTCTTTTTAACTTAAGCTTTTGTCAGAATAGGATCTGGCAACCTAGAAGACCAACAAACAACTATTTACCAGGGAAAGAAAGAGAATAAAAAAATCTTGAATAATTGTATGATGGTTTAATTTTTAAAAGTTTTATAAAGTCATGAAAATCAGAGGGCTAACTGTGAGGAAGTCTAAGTGAGGCCAGTTTTTTTCTCACTGGATTTGACACTAATGGCACTAGCCCCACAATGATAACACAATAAATGTAGCTACTGATCAAAATTACACTCTAAAAATTCTCTAATGCCAAGGTTATAATAAAAAAAAAGTCTTTTACAGATGGCTTGAGTTTTGTTAACTTTAACAAAATAATTCTAGATATGTTACAACTGGATCTTTTCACAAATTTTTTAAATAATGAAAAACAGTAACTTTACAAATATTCGACAAACCTGCGCAGTAGGTCCCAGAGCAGAAGTTTGGTCTCACAAACTCATAGACGTAGTAATTTCCAGGGCAGGCTTTCACTCGGATTGGATTGGACTGAAAAGCACAGCAGTCCCCCCACCAGTGACCACAGATATTCCGAGTTACCACTCCATCCTCGACTTGGGGATGTTGGCCGTTTAGCCACAGCGGGGCATATGTACCACACTTTAACTGATCAACACAAGTGTCTGGCATCTGAGCGCTCTGTGTATTAATGAAGAGACGATACCAGCCGTTCCATTCCAAATACATGTCACATCTTATGTAGGAGGCTTGCTGATTGTTAATGGAACGCCAATAATCATCAAGAACAGTGTAGTTAGAGCAGGGGTCATAAGGAAGCTCCTCTGTGGTTGAAACTAGAAATGAATAAAGCAATTAATTCTTTTTTATATATATAAAAATAATCTTTGAAACCTGTTTCTCTGTTTTATAAAAAGTTTTATTAACTAATGGAACCTAAGCTTAATTAATTAATTTTTCTTCCTGACGGGAAGACTTCCACATGAGATGATAAATTATTAAAGCTCACCTTCAAATGTCTGAACAGGGGTTTCTGGGGTTGCTTCTGTTGTTGAAATTAATGTTGTAGCTGTAGTAGCAGATGCCAGTATGCTGTCAAGTTTTGTATTGTCTGTGATTAAAGCAAAATAAAAAATACATATTGCATGTTTTATGTTTTTATGAGTTTTGGGATTTTTAAAAACTACCTGCACAGTAAGAGGAGCAGAAAGAGGGCCTAGTAAACTCATAGACGTAGTAGTTTCCTGGGCAGGCTTTGACTTGTATGGGACGAGATCTACCACCACAGCAGTCGTTCCAGGTGGGGCTACAGACCTGTCGTGTTACCACTCCATCTTCTAACTGTGGATGAGCGCCATTTAACCAAAGTGGCTGATAACTATTACACATGCCACTATTAACACAGGATTCTGGCATCTGGACACTCTGACCGTTGTAGAACATCCGGTACCAGCCGTTCCAGTCTCTGTTATAATCACAGCCGTACCATGAACCAGAATTATTTTTGCCTCTCCAAACGTCATCAAGGCTGATATAGTTGTTGCAGGGGTCAGTACTTGGAACGTTCAAAGAAACTACAACAAAACAATAAATATATACTAATGAAAGAAGAAAAGTGTGCAACATAAATTAGATCAATGATTGAAAGACAGTGTACCTGCACAGTATGCTGGAGCTGGGATTGATAACTTTGGTCGATTAAGTTTATAGACGTAGTAATTTTCAGGACAAGCTTTGACCTGTATCGGATCAGATTTGTAGCGGTTACAGAGGCTACCATCAGAACCAAAGATTTCACGAGTTACAACTCCATCTTCCAGTTGTGGATGAGAGCCACTGAGCCATAGTGCAGTATAGCCTCCACATGACATAAAATCAAAACACCACTCTGGTATGTGAGCGCTCGAGCCGTTAATGAAGAGACGATACCAGCCATCCCAGTGCAAACGAGAATCATCTAACCTATTCATAGCATAATACCACTCGCCTACAGAATCTCTCAAAAAATCATCAATGCTGTTGTAGTTGTGGCATGGGTCGTAATCTGTGTCTAGAAGGGGGAAGAAAGAAAGAGAGAGGAGAGTGGAGAGAGAGAGAGAGAGAGAGCGAGAGAAAGAGAGAGTGAGAGAAACCATTAGTAAAACACAGAGTTTTCAAAGTTTTTTTATATTCTATGATTGATTCTTTAGAGAAACATCCTTATTAGTTTGTCTGAAACAACAAACTAATATTGCACATTGAACCTGTTTATTTACTTTCAAATCCAGACAATACATTTTAAACAGACAACCTTTTGCTTCGTGAATTTTTGGATGAATGGCAGTATGACAGATATCTAACGCAGTCATAAAATGGCTGATGTGTTAAGAGGCACTGAGGAATCATGTTCCAATCCAGTAAAAAAATTACTGACAGTAGCTGTGTGTGTAAATTTTTGTAACCAACAATTATAACTCATATAACAATATTTTATGAACGCTTCCAAATACCTTGTGTTGTTTCCCCTATTACATGTTCTCATACAGTTAATTTGAGTTTACTATGAGTAAGATAACTTACAGTCATGGGGACCTATGCATTTCAGAATCTAACAACACTTTGTTTTAATTACTGTAATTGTTAACAACAGAAAACTTGTAAATAAGGTAATAATAATATTAAAAAAATAATATAGCACTGATTGATTAATTTACGCCAAAACATTTATTATTCACAAATTTATTCAGGATTGCTTCGAAACACATATTCACTAGCATTTAAAAAAGCTACTATTGTTGGCTTTATGGCAATATTAACATGAAGGTACTTACAACATTATTTAGTTTACATGGTTGATATTAATAGTGATTTATTCATTAAATCATTAAAGACATTACTGATTGAAAAAACTAATGCATCATGATTTAACTTCAGGGAGACACATAATATATTCATCATTGTAAGAAACTGAATATTGCCTTTGTGTGATCTGCTTGAGAAAACCTATCTATTTACATTGAATCCAGGAACCAACAAGGACTGCCACCTTTCACATGCATATCATGCAGAATGAGCAGATTGAGACAGATGTTTCTGAGATGTTTCTGACCTTATCATGTGAATGAAATAAATGAGCTGTCCTTTTAAATCAGAATCAGAAATATTTTTATTCTCCATGTGCACTTCTTAGCTTAACTTAGACATTTGGATGACAATGCATAGAGCCAAATACAGGTTCTGCGTGTCAGAGTGATATGCGTCCCACTGTGTTTGCTGAATCTGCATATGAGTGTTTCTGAGTATCAAAAGCCCATGGGACTAGCCCGGAAGCCTTCTTTCACACCTAAATCTTACCAGCTTTGTCTCTCGATGAGCCACACATTTTCTCTGAGAGAGCCAATCATGTATGCTTTAAATCTCTAAAACTCCCAACAGCTTTGACTGATGCTCCACCATTCGTATTCCTGGTTAGGTCACTCCTCTCTGGGAGGAGACTGATCTGAAGAAGTGTTTAAAGGCTGAAAATAGCGAGGACTCATGGCCTTATTTTCCCCTGAAATGGCCACGATAGAGAGAGTTCTAGAGCTCTCTTACATCAGTTATGCTGGAGTTAGTTAGTTTAATGTTTTTCTTTTAAAAATAATTTAGACACCCTTACTCTTGGTTCATATGTCATAAAATGTTTGCTATTTGAACCTAATGTATTGTATACCTACCAGACATCAAATTTATTAAATCATTTAAGAGTTAATAAGAATATTAACGTCAAGTGTGAGTAAATAAAATATCATTAAGTGGGTTAAAACTCAATATTATCATTAATAATTAGCATTCAATTTTTTTTGGTTAATATAAAAATAATGGTAAAGATAAAACCTTTATAAATCAATTATGGATATAAATGTATGTGAATTATTAAAGCACTGTTACTTTTAGCACTGTTTCAAGACAGAAAACATGAGTCTTCAGTCCTGACTGGTATCTGTTTTTGGTTCTTGTATCGGGACACTACATCATTATTAAAAGATAACTCAAGATAGTTTAATGATAACCATAGTGTTATTACCTCACGTGGCATAAACTAATAGTGAATTGTAACATGTTAAATAAAAGTTACAATTGATCAATTTAAATTATATGTGATTTGGTTATCTATTACAGAAGTAATGAAAATAGTTAAAAATCATAAAATAGAATGATAAGTTAATGCTCCTTTATCCATTGCTATTGTGAAGTGCTGATTAAGAGTCTAAAGATGTTTAAATTTCAAACATACCTGTGGGGCTGGTGTAATCAGGAATAGTAATGGGAATTGTAGTGGGGAGCAGAGATATGGTCCTGATATCTGAAAGAAATATTCAATGAGTCATTTTAAACAGCAAAGAGTCTAAGGTTTAAAATGGAAAAAGATTACCTATACAGTATGCTGAGCAGTGGTTTAGTGAATCAACTAATTCGTAGACGTAGTAATCTCCTGGGCAAGCTTTAACCCTGATTGGCATTGAATTGGAATCACAGCAACCATACCATGAGCTTCCACAGACCTCCCTGATCACCACTCCATCCTCAATTTGAGGGTGAGGACCATTGAGTGACAAACTATTATATGTGTTGCAGCCGCCTTGATTCACACAGCTCTCTGGCATCTGGATGTTCATTCCATTGTAGAAAAGTCTGTACCAGCCATTCCAGGAGAAATGTACATCACAGGCTCCTAGACCAGTTTCATTTGTGGCTCTCCAGGGACGGTCCAGAGATGCATAGTGGTCACACGGATCAGCACTGATCTTGTTGAAGGTAACTTAAAAATAATAGAAATAATGGTCTGATTTACACATAACTTGGTAGTGTATTTGTATTATACTTTGGTAATAATGCTTTTTCTTTCCTCAGTGAAGACTAAGAACACCCTGATAATAATACTACTAGTAATAATAATATGAAATGTAGAGAGGATTACTAATAAAAAAACAAACAAACACCTGTACAGTATGTAGGCCTGAAGAGACTTGGATCTGGTTTCACGAGTTTATAAACATAATAATCTCCTGGACAGGCTTTCACTTGGATGGAGGTGGATGTGTTGTGACCACATTGTGACCCCCAAGATATGGCAGACATTTCACGGGTCACCTCCCCATCCTCAGGTTTGGGATGAGAGCCATCCATATAAAGTCCAATTTTGCCACCACATCCTGCATCACTCACACACCACTCAGAAAGCTGAGCACTTATTCCCTTCAGATAGAGTCGATACCAGCCGTTCCATTCAATAAGAGTGTCATCGTTGCCACTGTATTGGTTGAAGGAGATGGAAATGTCTCTCCAGCTGTCATCGAGAATGTTATAAGTCGAGCAGGGATCAAAGAGGGTAGTTGATGGTTCTAAAAGTAAAGAGAGATATACTTTTTTTTCAGAAAACCAAATCTCTATTCATCATCAAGTATGACTAAGCAAAAAATAATAGCAATTTTTAATTATTATTTTGCTATTTGAACATGTTGAGAACTGATTATAGGAAACTATAGGGACCTATTTAAACATAGAAATATTAATAAATGAAAGTTGTCATGAACATCAAAATAAATAAAACAGAAATGGCTCTGGAAACCCCAAGTTTAAAAACAGGTTCTGAAGCAAAAGAGCTTTTCATATGAGTTAGCATATCTACTGAAAGTGATCACTTTGAAAATGGCTTTTAAAGGACAAATGAGAATATTTTTTTATGTATTTAAAACAACAATGACGTATTTAAACATTAATTATGTAACATATAATTAAAATATACATTCTTAATTCTATGCCTTGTAATCCTTTACAAGGCAAAAAAGGGCTAAATGTATTTTTGAAAAACATAATTAAATGAAACTTTCTAATTTAGTAATTAAGTTTATGTTTTACAATAAAACCAAAACATTTTTATTTCCCATTAAGTCTTTTTGATATTGTAAAATTGTCTATTGAATCTTAAACATCACATTACCAGGTGGTGGTGTCGTTGACGGTATGAGAGTTGTTGAACTGGTGTCATTGCTGAGTTCTGAAACGATGTGTGTGAATTTGAATAGCTTAACAACATTCAAAAGCATTGAAACAGAGAGGTGAATGTAATTAAATCTACCTGCGCAGTAGGCCACATTGCAGAACACTGGCCTTTGAAACTCATACACGTAGTAATTCCCAGGGCAAGCTTTCACTTTCATGGGACTGAATTCAAAATTGCAGCAGTCTGTGTTCCAGTGGCCGCAAACATGTCGCGTCACAACCCCGTCTTCCACTCTTGGGTGAACACCATTTAGCCAGAGTGGTGAAATAGTACCACAGCTAAACTTATCAACACATCTTTCTGGCATCTGAGCATTATGACCATTAATGAAGAGACGATACCAGCCAACCCAGTTCACATAATAATCACAGTTATATGAGCTGTGGTCATCTACTGCTCTCCAAGATTCTTCCAGGGATGTGTAAGTAGAGCACGGGTCAAGGCTAAAGGCATCTATTAAAAAAATAATAATTAAAAGTGACCAAAAAGTACATACTGTTTCATGTTATACTTTTATCATTTAAAAAAGGTTTAGTTATTGTTATAAGAAGCTAATAAAATAGCAATCGAGAATGCCAGATCTTAAACAGACAGTAGAGAGAAGAGTTTGCGTTTTATTACCAGTAAAGACAGTCAGTGGAAAGACGGTAGGAGTAGTGATGCTTTGGTTCCTCACATCTGAGAGATACCAGGACATAATATCAGTAAATAAAAAAATAAATAAATATGTTTTGTGACATTTACAATAGGCAGCTGGTGTAACAAACTACAGAGTATATCATATTTAGTAGAAGCAATTGTATGTTTACCTGCACAGTAAGTCCCAAAGCAAAAGCTTGGGTTGACGAACTCATAGACGTAGTAGTGTCCAGGACAAGCTTTTACTCTAATGGGATTAGACTGGAAGAAGCAGCAGCTATCAAAAACCAGTGACCACCGACAGCTCGAGTAACGATTCCCAATCCTCGATTAGTGGATGTGGACCCATTCAGCCAAAGAGGGGGCATGAGTGCCACAGCTGTTCCGATCAACACATGTGTCTGGCATCTGGACGCTCTGACCGTAGATGAAGAGTCGATACCAGCCATTCCAATACACATGAGTATCACATCTTATATCGAAAGTGAACTGATTGTCTGTGGCTCTCCAAGGTTCGTCCAGCACAGTGTAGCTGGTACATGGGTCTGAGTCAAGTGCTGCAGATATAAAAAAAGACAATAAATAATTGCCAAGCTTAATTTTATTTGTATATTTTTTTATTGCAGTGGCTGCATTCACTTGTAAATTATCCATTAGGTTTGAAACTAAAGAGTTAGGCAATGACTAAAACAAGTCTAACCACCCAGGTCAAAGTCACCAAAACCTTTCAACATCTTAAAAGGTGAGGTATGTGATTTAACGGGGACTTAAGGAGAGCTCTGTCTGATCACCTGATTTGTACCAGAACAAATTTGAAGCCAATTATTAAGAGATTAAAAATAAACAGTAAACAGGGAGCTATTAGACTAGTCAGATCTAAGTTATTGTATAAAGCATCTATAAATGATTTATCTGTTACAGCCTTTGTTTGACCCAAGTGAACAAAAATATTTAGCTGAGCTACTAACTAGTCTATTTGTAGCTTTGTACACAGGATAGTTTGTTGAATCAACATTTCAAATATTATGTTTTGTTAAGTTTGTTCTTTTTTGAGCTTAAAAATAAAAACATATTACAGTAGTTAAAGCTTGGCTAATGCTCAAGTTTTAAATTGAGTTATCTGAGAAAAATTCCAGTTGATTAAAATAGTATGTTTTAATGCCAGAAACCATACACTATAATGCTTTTTACAGGTAACTTGAGCATGAAGGGCATATTTAGGTTTTAGTTAGTTTTATTAAATGCTCAAATTTTATCATGTCAATCACAATAGAAATTTGTTAAAAATGTAAAAAAAAAAGGCAAATAATGTACCCAATACCCTTCAGCACTGCTTCCATCCTTGGGACCTAATGTGTTGGACGATGGGAATTGGATCATATTGTCAGGATCTCTATCTCGTCTGCTCGTTAAGTTTGTCTCCTCCCTTCCCTCTGTCTCCCGTCTGCATCTCTGCTAATTACGTTAATCTGTCTCAGCTGCTTCTCGTTCCGTTAATTTTCTCTGATTTATTAAGTTCCCCTGCTATGTCTCGTCTTTGTGAGTTATTGTTCGTCCTTTCCTGTTTGCTGATACACTGTTCTAGTTCTTCCTCTTGTGGCCTGTTTTGTCTTGTTTGCGTAGCCTGTGTGGAGTACTGGATTCAACCCTCACCCGAGGAACCGAGAATCGCGGTGGACTGACCGCTCAGACTAACCCATCCTGCACCTCCTTGAAGGAGCAGAGGACCTGTCGCCCTCCGCTGGGTTTTTGTGCTCCATAGCCAAGCCTTTTGTTTTTGTTTGGTACTGTGACCTGTTTTTCCTGTTCTGTTGAACAGCTGTTTTGTTTGGACCACTACAAGTCATTAAAGACTCTGGGTACCGATTCCCTTGCTTCTGGGTCCTTCTTACTACAGTATCATGACACATATATTCAGGTTTTGAGTCATTTGTTTCTTCACTGAATGGTCTTTTCAACATCATGAGTAAAACAATCTGGAATTTTACTAATACGTTCATGCCGGTTCATAAAATCTGCAAACTATAAATATATATTAAAAAACAAAAATATGTGGATGGAAAATAAATGTCCCAAAACCACATAAAAAAGATTGTTAATGAACTCATCATGTTCATTGTCAAACACCTCTGATAAAACAGAATAATTTTACATTTCTAATATAAATCAAAGGGCAATTTCATACCTGGGTAAGCTTCAGTACTGGATCCAAGAGATGTGATAGATGATGTGGTAGCAGGTGGTGATGTAGGAGTGATTTGGCTTGTGACCTCTAGAAAAAGTGTAACAAATGAGGAAAATCGAAAAATTATTATTTAAACTGTAATGTTAAATGAGCAAATGTTTCACCTGCACAGTAAGATGAACACAGCAGTGGTTTTACAAATGCATAGACGTAGTAGTTTCCTGGGCAGGCTTTGACTTGAATGGGATGAGATCTATAACCACAGCAGTCGTTCCAGGTGGGGCTACAGACCTGTCGTGTTACCACTCCATCTTCTAGCTGCGGGTGAGCGCCGCTGAGCCAGAGTGGCTGATTACTCCCACACATGCCACTATTAACACAGGATTCTGGCATCTGGACACTCTGACCGTTGTAGAACATCCGGTACCAGCCGTTCCAGTCTGTGTTATAGTCACAGCTGTAGCTCGAGTAAGAATTATTGGTGGCTCTCCACCAGTCATCCAGACTTGCGAAGCTGTCGCAGGGGTTCACGTCTGGAGTGCTGAAGGGAACTGAAAAAAGTAAAGTGTTAAATGGGAAGAGCTAGTTTTCATTAGGATCATTAGGGCTCTGTATAGCTTTTGTTAGGATTGTTCATTATCATGTTCTATTTTTAGTGCATAAGTTGGAAGCTGTGTTCATCAGGAGGGAGCAGAATATGAGATTTGGACGCTCTGAAGCTTTAAAGAAAAAGCTCTTTGAAGTCCACATGACTTCCCTGGTCATTTAGAGGGCATCAGGACCAACAACTTTCATCCTCCATGTTTTTGGTTAGGCTAAACAGGAAGAAATCTATTCAGGGAAGTTTCCGAAAAGCATGGTTGATGCTTAAAATTAGTTTTTATTATTTTATTTATTTAAAATAAATGTTTTTTCGTAAATCCTTAAAAAACAATAAATGTTCAGTTTAGAAATAAAGGATACTGGATTGCAGGTGAATTTTCAACATCTGGTTGCTCAAAGTGTGGTAATACACAATAAAAAAAAACTGACACATGGAGTGATAATCTCCGAATAGTGAGTTTTTTAAAATCTTCTTAACTTTTGTGAAAAACACAATTTGAGGGAATTGAACATTTAAGCTCTAAAATATTACTTGCAGCTATATTTGTTGTTTTTAATTGATTATTTAAGTCATGCAATTATACTAAATACAAGCAAAATTTTTACAATATATAAATGAGTATCTTTGGTTGTAGAATATTGATCCTTTGACAATACCTGGTGGATGGCTTGTGGTGATAGGGGTGGTGGTGATGGAGATGGTAGTTGTGAGACTGATAGTACTGGCTTCATCTGAATTGATTTCTCCTGTCAATTAAAAGGTTTTTATGAATTTGATCTATTTTTATCCAAAGTACAAATTTTACCTTGATCCAAGACAAGCACTTCGCATATTAGGGAAATTATGCTAAACAAACATAACTACCTTCAGGAAGGTTTGATCTTGTGGTCATGTCGTTTCTGCCAGCACCTATAAAGAACAAAGAGATTTTCTACTACAAACCAAACACTCTGATTAACACTTGCCAAATTTCTGTCTGAAAATATGTTTCTCTTTGCAACCTTAACAGGTAAAGTCATGTAACACTCAAACACTCAATTACTTAAGTGTATATGTATGTATATGTGTATACATACATACATATATATATATATATATAAGATATATATATATAGATATATATATCTATTATATATATATATAATCTTATATATATATATATAATATATATATATATATATATATATATACTACATACACATATACATACATACACACATACACTTAAGTAATTGAGTGTTTGAGTGTTACAGGACTTTACCTGTTAAGGTTGCAAATATATGCAATATATATATATATATATATATATATATATATATATATATATATATATATATATATATATATATATATATATTTACTAATTTTAATAGTTATAGAGCATTAATCGCGTGTATGTATGTATGTATTTATATTTATATTGGTATGCATATCTGTAGATAGATGCGAACTGCTTGGATGTGATAAGGTAGGTATCTAATCTTATTTATTTTACTTTTATTTTTATTTTTCAACTCAATCCTGACTCCTTCCCCCACAATTCCCCTTCTCTTTCCCCCTCCAAAACTTCTCTACCTCTCTTTCTCCCTCAATTACTTCTCTCCTCTTTCCCCTTTTTTATTAACACCATCCTGTCCTGATGTATGTTTATATGATTGATTAATGTAATTATTGTGATGAATGCGAAATAAATAAATAATCAATAAAATAAATTAAGAGCTTCTAAAGAATACTCAATATATAATATCTTCAATTCCCTGGAAAGAGCAAATCTGACCAACTCATACGAAGCACCTCCCTTCTCGTGGGGCTGCTTTGAAGTAGGACAGACAGGTAAAAAAAAAGGGAATTTTTCATATTAAAAATCACTATTTAAAAACATAAGACCATTCTTTTATCAAAATGAACCAGTCAAAGCATATGTCTACAACATGGCCATCACTAGACCCTTTTTCCCTGTTTAAATGTGTTGTACCGTAGTAAAATGTCAAATAGAAATTAATTTTAAACATGGGTAATTGTGGACAATTCCCTGCATATATGTTTTACCTAGGACAAATTGACAAGTAACACGGGAGGGTCAAATCATAGTGCAGTTAATTTTTCCATAAAATGTAAACTATTTCACTTCAAATATTGTTTTCCTGCCAGAAAAGCAAAAGCTATAAATTAAAAAACTAAAACTAAAACATTGAATAGTTTTAAAAGGCAGTCATTTATAAGAAGCAACTTAAAAAACTCTTAAAAAGTCAGTGTCAGGTACTTGCCATAGCAGTCACGCCGTCCATTTCTGATCATGCAATCCATGTTAGATGAGCAGGAGAATGCAGAGCAGCGCAGATCATATGAAGCAAAACACTCACAGACTTGAGAACAGTCTTCATTCCAAAACTGTTCGCCAACCTAACAAATTGGCAACAAACAAGTTGTCACTAATAACTTAAAAACTTAGCTTTTAAGTATTAAAGCTGAGATTTCTGGGAGGTCATTTGAAATGACCAAAATACACCACTTTTTTCACCACCAATTCATTTCTGATTCAGTTACCTCCAATCATTGTTAATCAAAACTGAAGTATCATACTAATTACTGCAAATTAAAAACTATACCTACCATACATAGTTATTTCCATTACATCTTAATTTTGATGAAAAAGGTTTTCTTCATAGTTTTTTTTATCAATGAACAGACACAAACAAGACAATAACTGAGGAAAATTCACTTGAAAATGAGAAAAAGATAACTAAAATAAAAAAGTATTTTGTGTAATAAAATTAGTTGAAAAGTGATTGACTGACGTTTGTTTAAAATCCAGTCCGAGTAAATTTGACCCCTGGTGCGGGAGAAAAACTCTGGCTTGAAACTCGCAAATTGTAGGATACAAGAAACATTTGCAAAAAATATATATTTCTTTAAACATCTGAAAATATTACACATGGCAGCCAGAGGATGAGAAAGAAGAGAACATGTAAGGGGCGATTTAACTTTTCATTAGATGACATACGAGGTCATTGAAACCCTTGTGGAACAAATCATCAGAAAACCTTAATCTGAAAGCACACCTGGAGCGAAATCATCATGACATTTAGGGAAAAGTAAGAACTCATAATGTTGTTTTATATAATGTTTTTATTAAGCCTTTATTAAAATCTCTGATCACAGAGAGTTTGAGTGTTTTTGGTTTTGTTTTAAGTTCCCAAAAAATATCAAAACACGTTAATAGAATTGATATCACAAAAATCAATTCTATCCAGGGTTTTTAAATAATCTGTTTTGTCATTGCCACAATATGACTAAATCCTTTATTTTATGACCGTTCTTAAGACCTGTAAACAGAAAGTGAAGAAACTTCAGCCTCTGCAACTAACAGTGAAACTTTAAATATTCCTCAATTGGTTTAATAAGAAATGTACACACAGTATTCCATACCAAAAAAATTGCAAATGTCATTTGTATATGTATTTATCTTTCCTCACAATTATCAGGATCATTCTTGATGTGGAAAGGCACTTATGCACTTGCCAATAAGATTTGGAAATCTTGAGGAAGAGTTCTGGCAGAAATCCTGCTCAAAAAAAACTTTAATCAACTCTTTATATTTTTTCTTACTTAATAGTTTTTTTAAACAATCGCTTTTACTTGAGTACCTTTTCACTCTTTCCAACCCTGAAATCAGGTACACTACTGTGTAACGGCAAAAGTTACTGCGATATATTGAATTTCAACCTAGTTACTCTCATTCTTCTTCTTCTTTCAGCTGTTCCCAGTTTAGGGGTCGCCACAGCAAATCATCTGTTTCCACCTAACTCTACCTACTCTACTCCACCTACTCTTGCACCAATTACCTTCATGTCCTCCTTCAGCACCCCCATATAACTTGTCTTTGGCCTTCCTCTTGCCCTCTTGCCTGGCAGCTCCATCTCCAACATCCTTCTACCAATATAACTACTATCCCTTCTCTGCACATGCCCAAACCATCTCAATCTGGCTTCTCTGACTTTGTCTCCAAAACAACCAACCTGAGCTGTTCCTCTGATGTGCTCGTTCCTAATCTTGTCCATCCTTGTCACTCCTAAACTGAACCTCAACATCCTCATCTCTGCTACTTCCATCTCTGCCTCGTGTCTCTTCCTCACTGCTACAGTCTCTAACCCATACATCATAGCTGGTCTCACTACTGTTCTGTACACCTTTCCTTTGATTCTTGCTGACACTCTTCTGTCACACAATACCCTTGACACTTTTCTCCACCCACTCCAACCTGCATGCACTCGCCTCTTCACCTCTTTTCCACACTCCCCGTCGCACTGGACTGTTTGACCCCCAAATACCTAAACTCCTCCACCTTCTTGACCTCAGCCACCTTAACTTCACTGTTCTTACTTCCCTCCCTCTCGTTCAACACATGTATTCTGTCTTACTACGGACTGACTTTCATTCCTCTTCTTTCTAGAGCAGACCTCCAACTTTTCCAGGTGTCCTCCACCTGCTCTCTACTCTCACTACAGATTACAATGTCATCTGCAAATATCATTGTCCATGGAGATTCCTGTCTGACCTCATCTGTCAACCTGTCCATCACCATAGCAAACAAGAAGGGACTCAAAGCCGATCCTTGATGTAGCCCCACCTCCACCTTGAACTCCTCCGTCTGACCTGCAGCACATCTCACTGTTGTCATACTCCTCTCATACATATCCTGAACTACTCTGACGTACTTCTCTGCCACTCCTGACATCCTCATACAGGACCATAGCTCCTCTCTCGGCTTTCTCATACGCTTTCTCTAAGTCCACAAAGACGCAGTGCAGCTCCTTCTTACCATCTCTGTACTTCTCCATTAGCATTCTCAGAGCAAAAATTGCATCAGTAGTGCTCTTTCTGGGCATAAAGCCATACTGCTGCTCGCAAATATCCACTTCCCTTCTTAGCCTAGCTTCCACTACTCTTTCCCAGAGTTTCATTGTGTGGCTCATCAACTTTATACCTCTGTAGTTGTTACAACTCTGCACATCACCCTTGTTCTTAAAGATTGGCACCAGGACACTTCTCCTCCATTCCTCAGGCATCTTCTCACTCTCAAGAATCCTGTTGAATAACCTAGATAGGAACTCCACTGCTGTCTCTCCTTGACACTTCCACACCTCCACAGGGATGTCATCTGGACCAACAGCCTTTCCACTCTTCATTCTCCTCAGAGCCTTCCTCACCTCATCCTTTCTAATCTTTCAACTTCCTGCTCTACAATGTTCACCTCTTCCCCCCTTCTTTCCCTCTCATTCTCTTCATTCATCAACTCCTCAAAATACTCCTTCCATCTTCTCTGCACACTCTCCTCACTTGTTAGAACCCTTCCATCTCTATCTTTAATCACCCTTATCTGTTGCACACCCTTCCTATCTCTGTCTCTCTGTCTCGCTATTCTGTACAAATCCTTCTCACCTTCCCTCGTGTCTAACCTAGCATACAACTCATCATATGCCTTCTGTTTGGCCTTTGCCACCTCTCATTACTAGTCATTAAGTGATGTCAACAGGGTAATGCAGGTCTTCGATTATTTAATTTTTACATTTTATTAATAAAATAAATGTACATAAATTTATGTAAATTTACATAAATGTAAAGGCTACTGAACTTCAACCCTCCATGCTGTCCCCTGCTCTAACAATTTATTATGGCTGTATGTGGACCCACTGGAGATTATTAGGAAGTGAAATTACGTCCACTAAAATAAAAAAATATATATTGTGAGGTAAAGAGAAAAACTCACATTGTAGTAGAATCCATCAAACATGCAGCCGCATTGTTCCACCAATACACATTGTCCACCACTCCTCACCAGTCCAGCGTTACAGAAGCACCCCTCTGAGCATGAGTGTTCGCAACTGGCATCAAAGTTGCTGGCACAAGTATGACCACAGACTGTACCACACAACTCATAGTGTGTGTTCTCTGGGCATGTCATGGCTGGAAATTTAATGAAAACCGAATAATGTCAAGCAAGGCTTAAAAGAATGAACATAAGCATTTCATCTGATCATAAGCTCTTTGATTTATTTCACTCACCACAAGAGGCACTTTCTCTCCAGGGGTAGATGACTGCATTGTTAGACTGACAGGCACTTGCATAAGTTTGAATTGAGCGGCAGAGAACATCATTACGGTTTCCAGAGAGGCACACATCGAACACACAATCCTCAAAGTAGGCTTGAGGAGATACTGAAACATGGCAGAAGCTAAACGGCCCCTCGCTGGACCTGATGATGTCACACAGAGAACGAGCGGTTGACTGATCTTGGCACAGAGGGCAATCGCTTCCACAGCCATCACTGCAGGCAAGCTCATCTTCGACTTTCCAGCTTGCCCCAAACTGTTCTGCTGATCGCACCAGCTCCCCTGAAGGAGTCATGAAGTCATCGTTCACTTTGCCATTAAAGTTGCCACAGAGTCCACATGTAACTCCACTGTACTCTGCAGGTACGATGATGTTCAAAGCCCAAGAGCCACCATAACTCACACTGAATCCAAAGTCAGTGGAGACATATGTGTTCTGTCCACTGGAATAGACTGACACACGACCAGAATCGAGTATGATGGGAAGGTTTCGGCTTTCCCCGTCAACCTGAAAAAAATGTAGCAGAAAGAATTTTTTATTTTCCAGCTTTTTAGCAGAATATTTCAAAACCGGGTAGAGTTGGTATTTTGTAGAAGTGAAAATTTTACCTCAATGGCAGAATGACCACTCGTGCCCAGTGTCATATGCACCAAGTGGCCAGAAACATTGACAAAAACTTCAACTGTGATAGCCACCGTAAGTCCATGCCATGGCTCATTCCTGGCATCTACCTGGAAATGTGGAAGTTCGAGGGTATCATTACAAATAGTGGCGAGTGTGTATCGGCATGTGCCCTGAAAATCAAAGTAAGTTCCATCAAATGATATGTAGTGGGGGTCTCCTGAAGCAGAGCAGCGAGCATGTGGAAGACGATGGCAGCCATACTCCCCATCCAACACCTGACAGACTTCCTCCGCACTGCAAGATGATTGGCTGCAATCCACATTTCCTGTTACTCCATTACAAACACATGAGAACTGACACTCTTCACCATGCCAGAAACTCTCGCCGGGCTGTCGATAGCGTCCAGAGTAGTAGCACCCACAACCTGTGGGTGGTACACAGTGATCGCCATTTAAAACATAGCCATCATTACACTGGCATCCCTCCTGGCATTGTAAGCTGCACTCAAATGGAAAGGAGAGACCGGGGCAGGATGCTGGGCAAGATGTTCCACATATTGAATAATGAGAATTTTCTGGACAGGTGGGTTCTGAAATCACAAAAGCATTACAACTCATTTCACAAAGTTTCATGATGTCTTGATTGAACAGATCAAGCACAAGCTGCTTACCACAGTCCGTAAGGCTTCTCCACTCTTCCACTGCTATTCCATTCTGTTGGCAAAGCAGCGTGTATCCTCGCAATGCCTCACAGAGGGCCTCTCTGGAACCCTGTGTCTGATCCAGCAACTCATTACAATCTCTAATACGCTGCTGAGGGTCGAGAGCTCTGCTGCACTCAGCAAATGGTCCATCTTGAACAGACATAATATCACAAAGTTGAATGATCTGACTCCTGTTCTGATAATGTCCAGGCTCCCAGCTCTCAAATGACTCTTCACAGTGGGCCGAGAGAGATCCATCACGCCAGCTTTCAGCAAAGAATTGAGCGTCACTTAGGAGAACACCATCTGGACTGTAAAACTCATCACTGACGTCTCCATTTAGGTTCCCACACAGACCTCCAAGAGTACCATTGTAGCTGCCTGGTGCAGTGATTCGAACAATGTGTGGCCAGTCAGCCCTCACAGTCACACCAAAGTTAGTTTCCAAAACAAAGCCCCTCACACCGCTGTGATAGATGCGAATTAGTCCTGATCCGACACTGACTGGGAGTCCTATCAATTGGCTGTCCACCTAAAATGAAAAAAGAAAAACTGTCAACAGAACTGTCTATCTTTCAGACCCATGTGAAATAAAATAATATTTTGCTTAATCCATTGAGGGGTGTACTGATAGATACATTGACCTCCCTGTTTGATATGAATGCTGATACATACACTGCAAAAAATGAATTTAAGCAAAGCTGAAAATGCTTAAAATTAGATTGAAAATCTTGATTTTCTTATTTTAGGAAGAATTTTCTAATTTAATCCTTCTTGGTATAGATTACTTTTCTTATTTTGAGAAAATAAAACTTATATTTTCTTGAGGAGAAAAAAAATCTTATTCTGGTCATTTATTTTCTTGAATTAAGAAACTATGTGAAACAAGTTGCCACTGATCTTAAAACAAGAATCTTAAAACAAGAATTTTTGACTCAACATATTCTTATATCAAGAATGTTACTAATATTTTATTTTAAGAAATCAATATTAAATACTGGTAAAAACATGCATCTTGAAACAAGAAAAAAAATCTTAAATCTAGTTCTAGTCTAGATCAAGTAAAGGTAAGAACATTTGATTTCTTGAAATAAGTCTCAAATGTTTGTAAAAAAATAAGAAAAAGGATCTACACCGTTAATAAATCATCAATACCCCAAACCCCATCCAGTTGTGAACTAACTTTGATGGAAGAGATTTGTACTTCAAAAAAGCACTCTTGAAACAAGAAAAAAAATCTCAAATATAGATAAACTTAGAATTCTTAAAATGAGCAAAAACTTCTAGCTGGTTACATAAGCTGTTGGATCTTAAAAAAAAATACAAAAACTCTCAAAACAAGTCTTTACAAGCTTTAAAAATCCATTGAAACTAGAATATTCCAACTTGTTTCTAGTCACTAGTGGTCTTAAAACTAGACAATCTGTTTTAAAACTAGAATATTTTCTCTTTTAGTTTTATATAGCTTATCAGAACTAAAATAACTTGTCAGCACTGATAGAGTAGCGGTCAGAGCGCTCACATGTGAAGCTGAAGTGACTGGTAACGGGGAGCTCTGGTCCTTCGCTGATCTTCTCCCCAGAGCTCTACTAAGTGTTCTTCTGCTCTCCTATCTGAACTTGTACTGTCTAAAAATGCACTAATAGGCCTATATAATATAATTATTTAAAATTAAATTTGTAAGCTAGAATTTCTAGTTTTAAAGAACCCATATTCTACTTTAAGAACTAAAATTAAGCACAAACTTTCTTAATTTAAGCTCGTATGTACTTATTTTAATACTACATTTTCTAAGTTAGTCTTAAATAAAAGAGAAAACATCCTAGTTTCAAGACAGATTGTCTAGTTTTAAGACCACTAGAGACTAGATACAAGTTGAAATATTCTAGTTTTAGTGCAGTTTTACAATTTGTAAAGTCTTGTTTTGAGAGTTTTTGTCTATTTATCAGCTAGAATTTTTTTCTAATTTTAAGAAATCTTGCCAAGTCAAATTTGCTTACCCCATTGGCAGATTTTTTTGCTTGATATAGGAACAGTTTAACTTTATTTGAGTTTTTTTTTTCTTGTTCCAAGAGTGCATTTTTTGCAGTGTAGTTCTGGATGCACTAATGAAACAAACTGTTGTTATTTTATCACTTTTGGTAAAGTTTGTGTATGTGATCCCCAGTATGTTTTACATAAACTTAGTTTTACCATTAAATTTCTTCACTCTTACAGGTATACAGCTGATGCAGGGAACATAGAGCTCAGCTCGTCAGGTGAGATTAAGCTTTTGAGGAAAACATTTTAGCTTAGCATCTGAGCTTAAGCACGCTAACCAGTTTCCAAATGCCATCATATCTTTGCGATAGAAATAAAAAAAATCTTGTGGTTCTTTATTAAACCTTTGCACATTACTAAGTCCATGATGGTGCAAAACTATGGTGGATTGATACTTGGTCCAGTGTACCCCTTGGTTTTTTTTTACACACAGTTTAAGGACATTTTCAGACACTTTAAATTACATACCAGATCCATAGTGTTAAACGTTGTGTATATCAACATTTTTACAGTGTTTATATTCTTATGGCCAGTTTACAATTTTTTTATTGTTCTCTTGTCGATTAAGACAGTAGACTTATAACAGTATGGGACTTCTTGAATTTTGATTTTCGATTTTGGTTGAAAACACGTTTCTAACAATCAGTTCCACAGTGCATTAATAATCTTGTGTATATATATTTCAGTTACACTAGTGTATGCACATGGGAAACAACTATGTAAGGGAATACGGCTACAGCCTGCAACCTAGTATCTGACATTTTAAAATTAGCCTCAACTGAAAAATTCCTAGTTTTTTTTTTAACCAGCCCAGGTCGCGTTCATATGTGGTCCTAAATTCAAGACTTTCTTACATGCAACCTCAGCTTGAAAAGCCAAATAGCATTCATCTAACTATTACATAATCAAACCCAACAAAAACACAGATACGATTCATTTGAGAAGATTTTCTTGTACTGAAATTGTTACAGAAAGAACAATTTCTAAAGCTTAACGAAGTTGTTTTTTATCCAAGCACTGTTAACTTAGTTTCCAGGAGGATAACATAATAAGTGTTCTTTTTTGTCTTAATCTTATTCTGATTCTTGTTTAATAATAATAAAGTTTATCAGATCTATGCACAAACAAAGAATTATGGCTATCACCAGTCCAATCATCCTCTTCTGTGCATGCGTGTTACATTGGAGCCGCATTTTGTTCACACAGAAGACGATTAGCAAGCGCATGCTATTTGTATTGTAAATAAATGCACAAAAAATCTAAATTTGCCATTTAGACCTGCAGTCTATCCAGGTTATACCCCTAGTAATGACATTTTATTCTAACCTTAACGTTGCTTCCTTCTCCCATTTTGATTGAGACCTGAGTTCCTCCTGCTTCGAACTTCAGGAACCTGGCAAAGTCATTAAGACCTCTAGGAATTTTTTCTACTGTAAGCATGAAATGTGGTAGCGAAGAAGGCCCCATCACTTTAGAAAGTGTGAGTCCACAAGCTCCGGGGAATCTGTAGCTTTTTCCATCATAGGTGTAGTATGATCCTAGGTCTTCAACTGAGCAGGTAGCATAGCCGACAGGTCTGCACCCTCTGACACCATCATGGACATCACAAGTCTCTGCTGAACCACACTGGTGGTCATAGCAGGTCATTGCCATATCGCTGCAAACACAGCGTCTCCCACAATCCTCGTCCAACACCACTGACTGGCCATCAGAGTAATAGAAACCTTCAAATGTACAGCCACAGTTTGCTTGAGAAACACAAACTCCTGCACTTAGGATGTACCCAGGATCACAGATACAAGTCTCCTGATTGGGTAACGGACAGGTTATCGATGCAGAAGGATTACTGCAAGTTGCTGGGCAACCTGTTCCTTGTGACTCAAAGTGAGCGTGATCAGCACACTGAATTGCTGGCAATGGAAAAAAACGATATGAAGATTAAGATCATGCAATGTTTTTAAAGAGATCAGTGGTACTAGTTACTTACCACAAAAGTCCTGTTGTCTCCACTGCCCAAGATGAATACCCTGCTGTTGGCATTGACTGGCATACACATTCAGAGCCTGGCAGAGAATGGGTTGGTAGCCCTCTCCTAGACAAAGGTCATACACACAGCTCTCTATGTATGTCTGAGGGGAAAGCACTGAGTGGCAAGCAGCAAAAGGGCCAAACACATCTCCTAAGATTCCACAGTGGTAGGTGTCACTGTAAATGTTGCTTTGATCAGTGGTGCACTCAGCACAAGCTAGACCTGTACACCTGACATTCTGGCACGCAGGATCAGTGTCACTTTCTACTTTCCAACTGTTAGCAAAGTCCACATCAGAGCTCAAGATCTCCCCACTGCGAGAACGGAAGTCATCGTCAGAGCGGAAATTATAGTTTCCACACAAACCGCAGGTGGAGTTCTGATAGTCATAAGGTACAGAGATGCTGACATAGCTGTAGGCATCATATGTAACCAGCAGCCCAAAGTCTGTACTGATAGCCAAAGAAAAACCTGACTGATAGACTTGAATTGAGCCATTGTGCAGAGTGAATGGAGTTGCTGCAAAACTTCCATTGATCTAGAAAAAATGTCAAAAGGGAGTTAAGGATGGTTAGATATAAAAAGGCAAGATTTTATCAAATAAAAAAAAGGTTGACTAACTCTCGCTTCATAGAGGTGATCTTTAACCAGCTCGATCACTTCATCATAGACAGACACTCTGACCATGCGTGTCCATGAAACATGTGTGCTCCCCCGATGCTCATTTTTCCCTTCAATTCGATAGTAGGGCACTCTGTTGTCACAAGCCTAAACAAAAACTCAAAAATGTAAAACACCCAGAAAGCCAATTTCAAATAAATAGACATCCTTAAAAAATAATATTTGTGTAGCTAACCCTGCTCCAGGAGAACTAACATTTATCTAAGTTCCGCATCATTAAAACAGACCCATATCTTCTTATTACGTTCTAACAATTAAATGCACATTTTCCATTTGATTTCTTTTGAGGAATTAGTTTGAACAGTAAATGCTGTAAGGATTTAAGCTCTCCAGAAGCACTGTTGGTACCACCTTGTCTGAAGAACTAACCTCAGATAAAACGTATGTGCAGGTTCCTTGGAAGTGGAAAACCTGGTTGTCAAAGGTGTAGTAGTGAGGATCACCAGATATAGTACAGATTTGGCGAGGAATGTTCTGGCAAGAGTACTGGAAAGCTGCTGGACGACAGGCTTGGGAATAACTGCAGGGATCCTGGTTACACTGAAGGCCCCTGTTGGTACATGTGCATCTCTGCTGGCAGGTCGCATCACTCCAGAAAGTGTCTCCAAGCTGCACTGAAATACCTATTTTAAGGTGGTTCAAATAAAATATTATTTGACAATTAGTTAAGTTCACATAGTCTTGTTTTCTTGTAGCAATTGTTGAGTTAGTATTTAGATATAAAGACAATAAAATTATAATTACCATAGAACTGACAACTCCTTGATCCATCGTCTGTCCTGAAGGCCCATCTGCCTAGCACATTGACGTTACTGTTTTGTGCTAAACTTTGAACATTATACAGTTGATTTCCATTGATTGACAAATAGTATCGTGAGCTGATTGTGTCATACCCCGCCTATGAGTGATGAGAGTAAGACTTTCAGTATGTTAGTATCATATAGTTATTACTAGTTAATTTCATGATTTTCTCACCTGTACAAATCGTGAGTTAGGAGCAATTGCTCCATAGTTCATCAAAATAAATGAAAAATGACCATCTGATATTAAAACCACTTGAAAAGAGTTCAGCTAAAAATGAGAAGAAAAACTATTACACGATGAATCATAAATATATTTTTTTGTTTCATAATGCCAGGCAATATTTCTTACATTTACTGATTGTAAATAATATGGAACACTGTCCCATGTTGCAACAAAGACACATGTAGCAGAGAAGCTCAGATCAGGAAAATATTGGTTGATATCTTGTGTTGCGGTTGTGAGTACACTTCCAGAGGTGTACTGATGATATGAAATAACACCGCTGAGACTGTTATCAAGATCTGTCCAGAACGGAGCAATGATGTCCTGTCCACCATAACCTGGAAACTGGAATGGATAGTAACTGTACCCCGGCCAATCAAATGTCAAGAATCCGTTGTTGCTCACCTGAAATAATGGACAAATGTTAGCATGTAGACATGACAGCAACATTAAATATATATATAAATATATATATATATATATATATATATATATATATATATATATATATATATATATATATATATATATATATATATATATATATATATATATATTTATATATATATATATATATATATATATATATATATATATATATATATATACAATTATAATTTCAGTGGTATTTTTTAGTTGCCTTCCGCTAAAGAGAACTAAAATGCTATGTTAAATTATAAAAATAACTTACATATATTTGATTGTATGTGGTTTCAAAAAATACAAATGGTTGTGAGAAGTGGATCACTGGTGAAACACCATCATCAGAATAATCAGTTTCTGTGTCGCCAGGTCCAAATGGATAGAAGGGACCTACATGAGAAAAATAAACAGCTAATTAAAGTTAATAGCAGGCTTACAAAATGTGTTTTAGGATACATTAAAGTGTTTCTAAATGCTATAAAGTATTTGGGCAGAATAAATTAACTGTAATAGCAAACTTATTTGATGGTAAAGTTTAGAACTAAAAGACCATCTATTCTTTCTATATATGCATAACTATCATTTCTGCATTAGTACCCATTTGTTCATGTTCTCAAATTGGCCCTCAAAAACAGCATTAAAATTCTTGTAGCAAGTACATCAGACCTTGAAAATATACAATATATATTCAAAAGTTAAATACCTGAGGAGTTATTTGAGACTCTAAGCGTGGTGACCTCTAAAGTAGAAAAAAAGCATAAGAGACCAAATTATATAAAAATTTTAACTCATAACAAAATGTTAAATTAATATCCTTATAACTAAAACTACACACTTCTCATGGTTATCAAACTTGTACTGGATTTTGTTAATTCTTTTTTTTACAACTGAATAACAAACTGGGAAAAAACCTTTTCCAAATATACCACTCACACAGATTTAGAAAGCACAGAAAATATCAATAATATTGAAATTTTTTTTTATTTTTATCACTGATTAAAGGGGTAAAGTTTTGAAATATGAAAAATCACTCAAACATCATTACCTGAGCAATAAACTGAGCAGAATAAAGGCTTGACGAACTCATACACAAAGTAGTTCCCCGGGCAGGCTTTGACTCGAATCGGATGAGAGGTGAGATCACAGCAGCTCTCCCATGATGAGGCACAAACATGACGTGTTACCACTCCATCTTCTAATCGTGGATGTGGGCTGTTCAGCCAAAGTGGGTTATATGTGCCACACATGCCAGCGCTTACACATGACTCTGGCATCTGAGCGCTCTCACCGTTGTAGAATAACCTATACCAGCCATTCCAGATGGTATTGTAGTCACATTGTGCATTGGTGTAGTAGTTGTAGTATTTATCATAATACATGTAGTTTGTGGCCCGCCATATCTGATCCAGACTGTTATAGTTGTCACAAGGATCAACATTTGGAGTGGTGTATGCAACTGATTTTGGAAAGACAGAAAAATTTTGAGTTATTAAAGTGTAGAATGAACCTGTAAGTGAATACTGCATAGAGAGAAAGATAAAGAGACTCTACCTGCACAGTACACTGGAGCTGGGATTGACAACTTAGGCCTTTTAAACTTGTATACATAATAATTTCCAGGACATGACTTTACTTGGATTGGATCTGATCTCACTAATCCATTCTGATACATATTAGTGCCATAGACTTCACGAGTAACAACTCCATCTTCCAGCTGAGGGTGGGAACCATTGAGCCATAGAGAACTAAATCCTCCACATGTCATATAGCTGAAATAACTCTCAGGCATCTGAGCACTAATTCCATTCACCAAGAGACGATACCAGCCGTCCCATTCCACTGAAGTGTCATCATGTTGATATTGGAACCATTGACAATTGAGTGTGTTTCTCCAGGAGTCATCAACACTGTTGTAGTTTTCACACGGGTCATAATCAGTGATGGGCACTGAAGAAATTGAAATCACATTAAATTTGGAGATCATTCACTGTTCATGATGATGCAACCCATATAATAATATTATCTTTTTATTTGAGAATATCTAAGAAACTACAATGGTTTGATTTCTGTATAGTTACAAATGTGAGACATTCAAATAACATTGTAAGATTATATGCTTTTTTTTTTTACCAATGTTTCGTTGTATTTTTTTATGTACAATGTCTCTATTGACAAAACATTATAAACACTTATGCTTTAACAAAGACAACTTATTTTTCAAATTTGGAAAACGTACTTAAGCTGGACCCAATGAGGGACGGCTGAGTTGTGGTATAAATTGTTTCAGTTGCTGTACTGGGATCTGAAAAAGAGAAATTGAGCGATTGGTGAAAATCTAAATTAGAATAGTAACAGAAATATCAGATTTAATTGTACCTGTGCAGTAGCCTGAACATTGGTAGGAAAGTGGCTTGGTAAATTCATAGACATAGTAATCTCCTGGACAAGCTTTCACTCTGATTGGTTTGTCCTTCAAATCACAACAACCAAGCCACGAGCTCGCACAGACCTCTCTGGTCACTACTCCATCCTCAATCTGAGGGTGAGGTTCATTGAGTGATAGTCCATTGTTAGTATTACAGGCCGAACCACTCACACAGCTCTCTGGCATCTTGATGTTCATGCCATTATAGAACAGTCTGTACCAGCCTTTCCAAGAGAAATATTCATCACAAATATAATATCCAGTTTCGTTTGTGGCTCTCCAGGGACGGTCCAGGGATTGATAGTTGTAGCAAGGATCATAAGTGGTACTTTCAAAAGCAACTGTTTAGAGGGGAAAAATTGCATAAGTTGCCAGTATACTATAGAATGTTTGGATTCAGTTTAAACTCACCTGTACAGTATGATGGTCTGATCATGTTGGTAGTTGGTTTGACAAGCGCATAGACATAAAAATCTCCTGGACAGGCTTTGACTTGAATGGGGGTGGATTTATAATAGCCACATTGAAAGTCATCATACCACCACCACCACCACCCCCAATAAGTCTTCGAGCGTGTTCCCAGGACTTCTCTGGTAACTATACCATCTTCAGGATGTGGATGAGGACCATTGAGATAGAGTCCAGTTGCACCTCCACATCCTGTGAAACTCAAACACCACTCAGAGAGCTGAGCATTTACACCATCAGTAAACAGCCGATACCAGCCGTTCCATTCAACAAGGCTGTCATCCAGGTATGGGTATTGATTCTGGTGGAAATCTCTCATATTTTGATCAAGCACATTGTAACCAATACATGGTTCAGAGCTGGGAGGTGCAACTGTTAAAAAAGAAACAAGGACCAGAAATTGTTTTATATCAAAGGTAAGACAGACTTTTTGAGAGGTCAAACTATGTAACATCATTTATATATACTAATCTCAGTCATATATATATGAACTATTAGTTACTTAAATGATCATATATCTAGAAATCATAGCATTCCAGTAGTCGTGTTATGACTATTAAGCAGTGCGCTTATTTAATATCTTCTTCACTCTTTAACCTGCCTCCCTGTTGTGTCAGAGCACTATTCACCCATCCAGAGAAAGAGAAAGGTTTAGATGACTTTGTATCTCCAATTCAGAATTATTAAAACATACATATTTTAAACAGCAATAAGAATAGCTTAATTAAAAAAAAAATATATTTAGATTTTTTCAAGTGATCTCAGTAATCCTGCTTAATGACTATTTATTATGGCCTGTGTTAAGCTTAGATTTACAATTAACTAATAACACCCCTTCTCTAAAACTGATCTACATCAGATTGCTCACAGGGTTTTAATGAGCAATTTTGAGGATAAATTATGGTAAAACCTTTTGATAAGTGTAAACAAATGATCATTTGTTTGATCCTTTTATGTACACCTGTACCTGTTATTGATTAGTTAATGTAGTAACTGCTCACAAGTTTTAAGTAACTACCGATAATTACATACGATTTTAAAGTATTCATACATATTGTTATGAAAGTTATGGATAAACACCAAAATGTATTCATTATGAATTAATGTGGTTTAAACAAACACAGAACTCTGTTTACAGTTACAGTACGTTCACGGCAGTCCCTTAAAGGAAACTCATGTATCTATCTATTCCTTAGTTTGTAACAAAACATAGGATCACTTTTTATAACTGCTTTTAAGGTTATCTATGTTTAATTTTTATAAAAGCATGAAATTATTGATTCAACTAAACTTTATTCTATTCTTTTTAACTTAAGCTTTTGTCAGAATAGGATCTGGCAACCTAGAAGACCAACAAACAACTATTTACCAGGGATTGAAAGTGAATAAAAAAAAATCTTGAATAATTGTATGATGGTTTAATTTTTAAAAGTTTTATAAAGTCATGAAAATCAGAGGGCTAACTGTGAGGAAGTCTAAATGAGGCCAGTTTTTTTCTCACTGGATTTGACACTAATGCCACTAGCCCCACAATGATAACACAATAAATGTAGCTACTGATCAAAATTACACTCTAAAAATTCTCTAATGCCAAGGTTATAATCAAAAAAAAAGTCTTTTACAGATGGCTTGAGTTTTGTTAACTTTAACAAAATAATTCTAGATATGTTACAACTGGATCTTTTCACAAATTTTTGAAATAATGAAAAACAGTAACTTTACAAATATTCGACAAACCTGCGCAGTAGGTCCCAAAGCAGAAGTTTGGTTTCACAAACTCATAGACGTAGTAATTTCCAGGGCAGGCTTTCACTCGGATTGGATTGGACTGAAAAGCACAGCAGTCCCCCCCCCAGTGACCACAGATATTCCGAGTTACCACTCCATCCTCGACTTGGGGATGTTGGCCGTTTAGCCACAGCGGGGCATATGTACCACACTTTAACTGATCAACACAAGTGTCTGGCATCTGAGCGCTCTGTGTATTGATGAAAAGACGATACCAGCCGTTCCATTCCAAATACATGTCACATCTTTCGTAGGAGGCTTGCTGATTGTTAATGGAACGCCAATAATCATCAAGAACAGTGTAGTTAGAGCAGGGGTCATAAGGAAGCTCTTCTGTGGTTGAAACTAGAAATGAATAAAGCAATTAATTCTTTTTTTATATATAAAAATAATCTTTGAAACCTGTTTCTCTGTTTTATAAAAAGTTTTATTAACTAATGGAACCTAAGCTTAATTAATTAATTTTTCTTCCTGACGGGAAGACTTCCACATGAGATGATAAATTATTAAAGCTCACCTTCAAATGTCTGAACAGGGGTTTCTGGGGTTGCTTCTGTTGTTGAAATTAATGTTGTAGCTGTAGTAGCAGATGCCAGTATGCTGTCAAGTTGTGTATTGTCTGTGATTAAAGCAAAATAAAAAATACATATTGCATGTTTTATGTTTTTATGAGTTTTGGGATTTTTAAAAACTACCTGCACAGTAAGAGGAGCAGAAAGAGGGCCTAGTAAACTCATAGACGTAGTAGTTTCCTGGGCAGGCTTTGACTTGTATGGGACGAGATCTACCACCACAGCAATCGTTCCAGGTGGGGCTACAGACCTGTCGTGTTACCACTCCATCTTCTAACTGTGGATGAGCGCCATTTAACCAAAGTGGCTGATAACTATTACACATGCCACTATTAACACAGGATTCTGGCATCTGGACACTCTGACCGTTGTAGAACATCCGGTACCAGCCGTTCCAGTCTCTGTTATAGTCACAGCCGTACCATGAACCAGAATTATTTTTGCCTCTCCAAACGTCATCAAGGCTAATATAGTTGTTGCAGGGGTCAGTACTTGGAATGTTCAAAGAAACTACAACAAAACAATAAATATATACTAATGAAAGAAGAAAAGTGTGCAACATAAATTAGATCAATGATTGAAAGACAGTGTACCTGCACAGTATGCTGGAGCTGGGATTGATAACTTTGGTCGATTAAGTTTATAGACGTAGTAATTTTCAGGACAAGCTTTGACCTGTATCGGATCAGATTTGTAGCGGTTACAGAGGCTACCATCAGAACCAAAGATTTCACGAGTTACAACTCCATCTTCCAGTTGTGGATGAGAGCCACTGAACCATAGTGCAGTATAGCCTCCACATGACATAAAATCAAAACACCACTCTGGTATCTGAGCACTCGAGCCGTTAATGAAGAGACGATACCAGCCATCCCAGTGCAAACGAGAATCATCTAACCTATTCATAGCATAATACCACTCGCCTACAGAATCTCTCAAAAAATCATCAATGCTGTTGTAGTTGTGGCATGGGTCGTAATCTGTGTTTAGAAGGGGGAAGAAAGAAAGAGAGAGGAGAGTGGAGAGAGAGAGAGAGAGCGAGAGAAAGAGAGAGTGAGGGAAACCATTAGTAAAACACAGAGTTTTCAAAGTTTTTTTATATTCTATGATTGATTCTTTAGAGAAACATCCTTATTAGTTTGTCTGAAACAACAAACTAATATTGCACATTGAACCTGTTTATTTACTTTCAAATCCAGACAATACATTTTAAACAGACAACCTTTTGCTTCATGAATTTTTGGATGAATGGCAGTATGACAGATATCTAACGCAGTCATAAAATGGCTGATGTGTTAAGAGGCACTGAGGAATCATGTTCCAATCCAGTAAAAAAATTACTGACAGTAGCTGTGTGTGTAAATTTTTGTAACCAACAATTATAACTCCTATAACAATATTTTATGAACGCTTCCAAATACCTTGTGTTGTTTCCCCTATTACATGTTCTCATACAGTTAATTTGAGTTTACTATGAGTAAGATAACTTACAGTCATGGGGACCTATGCATTTCAGAATCTAACAACACTTTGTTTTAATTACTGTAATTGTTAACAACAGAAAACTTGTAAATAAGGTAATAATAATATTAAAAAAATAATATAGCACTGATTGATTAATTTACGCCAAAACATTTATTATTCACAAATTTATTCAGGATTGCTTCGAAACACATATTCACTAGCATTTAAAAAAGCTACTATTGTTGGCTTTATGGCAATATTAACATGAAGGTACTTAAAACATTATTTAGTTTACATGGTTGATATTAATAGTGATTTATTCATTAAATCATTAAAGAGTATTACTGATTGAAAAACTAATGCATCATGATTTAACTTCAGGGAGACACATAATATATTCATCATTGTAAGAAACTGAATATTGCCTTTGTGTGATCTGCTTGAGAAAACCTATCTATTTACATTGAATCCAGGAACCAACAAGGACTGCCACCTTTCACATGCATATCATGCAGAATGAGCAGATTGAGCCAGATGTTTCTGAGATGTTTCTGACCTTATCATGTGAATGAAATAAATGAGCTGTCCTTTTAAATCAGAATCAGAAATATTTTTATTCTCCATGTGCACTTCATAGCTTAACTCAGACATTTGGATGACAATGCATAGAGCCAAATACAGGTTCTGCGTGTCAGAGTGATATGCGTCCCACTGTGTTTGCTGAATCTGCATATGAGTGTTTCTGAGTATCAAAAGCCCATGGGACTAGCCTGGAAGCCTTCTTTCACACCTAAATCTTACCAGCTTTGTCTCTCGATGAGCCACACATTTTCTCTGAGAGAGCCAATCATGTATGCTTTAAATCTCTAAAACTCCCAACAGCTTTGACTGATGCTCCATCGTTCGTATTCCTGGTTAGGTCACTCCTCTCTGGGAGGAGACTGATCTGAAGAAGTGTTTAAAGGCTGAAAATAGCGAGGACTCATGGCCTTATTTTCCCCTGAAATGGCCACGATAGAGAGAGTTCTAGAGCTCTCTTACATCAGTTATGCTGGAGTTAGTTAGTTTAATGTTTTTCTTTTAAAAATAATTTAGACACCCTTACTCTTGGTTCATATGTCATAAAATGTTTGCTGGTTGAACCTAATGTATTGTATACCTACTAGACATCAAATTTATTAAATCATTTAAGAGTTAATAAGAATATTAACGTCAAGTGTGAGTAAATAAAATATCATTAAGTGGGTTAAAACTCAATATTATCATTAATAATTAGCATTCAAAATTTTTTGGTTAATATAAAAATAATGGTAAAGATAAAACCTTTATAAATCAATTATGGAGTCAGATATAAATGTATGTGAATTATTAAAGCACTGTTACTTTTAGCACTGTTTCAAGACAGAAAACATGAGTCTTCAGTCCTGACTGGTATCTGTTTTTGGTTCTTGTATCGGGACACTACATCATTATTAAAAGATAACTCAAGATAGTTTAATGATAACCATAGTGTTATTACCTCACGTGGCATAAACTAATAGTGAATTGTAACATGTTAAATAAAAGTTACAATTGATCAATTTAAATTATATGTGATTTGGTTATCTATTACAGAAGTAATGAAAATAGTTAAAAATCATAAAATAGAATGATAAGTCAATGCTCCTTTATCCATTGCTACTGTGAAGTGCTGATTAAGAGTCTAAAGATGTTTAAATTTCAAACATACCTGTGGGGCTGGTGTAATCAGGAATAGTAATGGGAATTGTAGTGGGGAGCGGAGATATGGTCCTGATATCTGAAAGAAATATTCAATGAGTCATTTTAAACAGCAAAGAGTTTAAGGTTTAAAATGGAAAAAGATTACCTATACAGTATGCTGAGCAGTGGTTTAGTGAATCAACTAATTCGTAGACGAAGTAATCTCCTGGGCAAGCTTTAACCCTGATTGGCATTGAATTGGAATCACAGCAACCATACCATGAGCTTCCACAGACCTCCTTGATCACCACTCCATCCTCAATTTGAGGGTGAGGACCATTGAGTGACAAACTATTATATGTGTTGCAGCCGCCTTGATTCACACAGCTCTCTGGCATCTGGATGTTCATTCCATTGTAGAAAAGTCTGTACCAGCCATTCCAGGAGAAATGTACATCACAGGCTCCTAGACCAGTTTCATTTGTGGCTCTCCAGGGACGGTCCAGAGATGCATAGTGGTCACACGGATCAGCACTGATCTTGTTGAAGGTAACTTAAAAATAATAGAAAAACTGGTCAGATTTACACATAACTTGGAAATGTATTTGTATAATACTTTGGTAATAATGCTTTTTTTTTCCTCAGTGAAGACTAAGAACACCCTGATAATAATACTACTAGTAATAATAATATGAAATGTAGAGAGGATTACTAATAAAAAAACAAACAAACACCTGTACAGTATGTAGGCCTGAAGAGACTTGGATCTGGTTTCACGAGTTTATAAACATAATAATCTCCTGGACAGGCTTTCACTTGGATGGAGGTGGATGTGTTGTGACCACATTGTGACCCCCAAGATATGGCAGACATTTCACGGGTCACCTCCCCATCCTCAGGTTTGGGATGAGAGCCATCCATATAAAGTCCAATTTTGCCACCACATCCTGCATCACTCACACACCACTCAGAAAGCTGAGCACTTATTCCCTTCAGATAGAGTCGATACCAGCCGTTCCATTCAATAAGAGTGTCATCGTTGCCACTGTATTGGTTGAAGGAGATGGAAATGTCTCTCCAGCTGTCATCGAGAATGTTATAAGTCGAGCAGGGATCAAAGAGGGTAGTTGATGGTTCTAAAAGTAAAGAGAGATATACTTTTTTTTCAGAAAACCAAATCTCTATTCATCACCAAGAATAAAAAAAGCAAAAAATAATAGCAATTTTTTATTATTATTTTGCTATTTGAACATGTTGAGAACTGATTATAGGAAACTATAGGGACCTATTTAAACGTAGAAATATTAATAAATGAAAGTTGTCATGAACAACAAAATAAATAAAACAGAAATGGCTCTAGAAACCCCAAGTTTAAAAACAGGTTCTGAAGCAAAAGAGCTTTTCATATGAGTTAGCATACTGAAAGTGATCACTTTGAAAATGGCTTTTAAAGGACAAATGAGAATATTTTTTTATGTATTTAAAACAACAATGACGTATTTAAACATTAATTATGTAACATATAATTAAAATATACATTCTTAATTCTATGCCTTGTAATCCTTTACAAGGCAAAAACGGGCCAAATGTATTTTTGAAAAACATAATTAAATTAAACTTTCTAATTTAGTAATTAAGTTTATGTTTTACAATAAAACCAAAACATTTTTATTTCCCATTAAGTCTTTTTGATATTGTAAAATTGTCTATTGAATCTTAAACATCACATTACCAGGTGGTGGTGTCGTTGACGGTATGAGAGTTGTTGAACTGGTGTCATTGCTGAGTTCTGAAACGATGTGTGTGAATTTGAATAGCTTAACAACATTCAAAAGCATTGAAACAGAGAGTTGAATGTAATTAAATCTACCTGCGCAGTAGGCCACATTGCAGAACACTGGCCTTTGAAACTCATACACGTAGTAATTCCCAGGGCAAGCTTTCACTTTCATGGGACTGAACTCAAAATTGCAGCAGTCTGTGTTCCAGTGGCCGCAAACATGTCGCGTCACAACCCCGTCTTCCACTCTTGGGTGAACACCATTTAGCCAGAGTGGTGAAATAGTACCACAGCTAAACTTATCAACACATCTTTCTGGCATCTGAGCATTATGACCATTAATGAAGAGACGATACCAGCCAACCCAGTTCACATAATAATCACAGTTATATGAGCTGTGGTCATCTACTGCTCTCCACGATTCATCCAGGGATGTGTAAGTAGAACAAGGGTCAAGGCTAAAGGCATCTATTAAAAAAATAATATTTAAAAGTGACCAAAAAGTACATACCGTTTGATGTTATACTTTTATCATTTAAAAATAGTTTAGTTATTGTTATAAGAAGCTAATAAAATAGCAATCGAGAATGCCAGATCTTAAACAGACAGTAGAGAGAAGAGTTTGCGTTTTATTACCAGTAAAGACAGTCAGTGGAAAGACGGTAGGAGTAGTGATGCTTTGGCTCCTCACATCTGAGAGATACCAGGACATAATATCAGTAAATAAAAAAATAAATAAATATGTTTTGTGACATTTACAATAGGCAGCTGGTGTAACAAACTACAGAGTATATCATATTTAGTAGAAGCAATTGTATGTTTACCTGCACAGTAAGTCCCAAAGCAAAAGCTTGGGTTGACGAACTCATAGACGTAGTAGTGTCCAGGACAAGCTTTTACTCTAATGGGATTAGACTGGAAGAAGCAGCAGCTATCAAACCAGTGACCACAGACAGCTCGAGTAACGATTCCATCCTCGATTAGTGGATGTGGACCATTCAGCCAAAGAGGGGCATGAGTGCCACAGCTGTTCCGATCAACACATGTGTCTGGCATCTGGACGCTCTGACCGTAGATGAAGAGTCGATACCAGCCGTTCCAATAAGCGTAAGAATCACATCTTAGATCGAAAGTGAACTGATTGTCTGTTGCTCTCCAAGGTTCGTCCAGCACAGTGTAGCTGGTACATGGGTCTGAGTCAAGTGCTGCAGATATAAAAAAAGACAAATAATTGCCAAGCTTAATTTTATTTGTATATTTTTTTATTGCAGTGGCTGCATTCACTTGTAAATTATCCATTAGGTTTGAAACTAAAGAGTTAGGCAATGACTAAAACAAGTCTAACCACCCAGGTCAAAGTCACCAAAACCTTTCAACATCTTAAAAGGTGAGGTATGTGATTTAACGGGGACTTAAGGAGAGCTCTGTCTGATCACCTGATTTGTACCAGAACAAATTTGAAGCCAATTATTAAGAGATTAAAAATAAACAGTAAACAGGGAGCTATTAGACTAGTCAGATCTAAGTTATTGTATAAAGCATCTATAAATTATTTATCTGTTACAGCCTTTGTTTGACCCAAGTGAACAAAAATATTTAGCTGAGCTACTAACTAGTCTATTTGTAGCTTTGTACACAGGATAGTTTGTTGAATCAACATTTCAAATATTATGTTTTGTTAAGTTTGTTCTTTTTTGAGCTTAAAAATAAAAACATATTACAGTAGTTAAAGCTTGGCTAATGCTCAAGTTTTAAATTGAGTTATCTGAGAAAAATTCCAGTTGATTAAAATAGTATGTTTTAATGCCAGAAACCATACACTATAATGCTTTTTACAGGTAACTTGAGCATGAAGGGCATATTTAGGTTTTAGTTAGTTTTATTAAATGCTCAAATTTTATCATGTCAATCACAATAGAAATGTTTTGTTAAAAATGTTAAAAAAAAAAGGCAAATACATGTACCCAATACCCTTCAGCACTGCTTCCATCCTTGGGACCTAATGTGTTGGACGATGGGAATTGGATCATATTGTCAGGATCTCTATCTCGTCTGCTCGTTAAGTTTGTCTCCTCCCTTCCCTCTGTCTCCCGTCTGCATCTCTGCTAATTACGTTAATCTGTCTCAGCTGCTTCTCGTTCCGTTAATTTTCTCTGCTATTTAAGTTCCCCTGCTATGTCTCGTCTTTGTGAGTTATTGTTCGTCCTTTCCTGTTTGCTGATACACTGTTCTAGTTCTTCCTCTTGTGGCCTGTTTTGTCTTGTTTGCGTAGCCTGTGTGGAGTACTGGATTCAACCCTCACCCGAGGAACCGAGAATCGCGGTGGACTGACCGCTCAGACTAACCCATCCTGCACCTCCTTGAAGGAGCAGAGGACCTGTCGCCCTCCGCTGGGTTTTTGTGCTCCATAGCCAAGCCTTTTGTTTTTGTTTGGGACTGTGACCTGTTTTTCCTGTTCTGTTGAACAGCTGTTTTGTTTGGACCACTACAAGTCATTAAAGACTCTGGGTACCGATTCCCTTGCTTCTGGGTCCTTCTTACTACAGTATCATGACACATATATTCAGGTTTTGAGTCATTTGTTTCTTCACTGAATGGTCTTTTCAACATCATGAGTAAAACAATCTGGAATTTTACTAATACGTTCATGCCGGTTCATAAAATCTGCAAACTATAAATATATATTAAAAAACAAAAATATGTGGATGGAAAATAAATGTCCCAAAACCACATAAAAAAGATTGTTAATGAACTCATACATGTTCATTGTCAAACACCTCTGATAAAACAGAATAATTTTACATTTCTAATATAAATCAAAGGGCAATTTCATACCTGGGTAAGCTTCAGTACTGGATCCAAGAGATGTGATAGATGATGTGGTAGCAGGTGGTGATGTAGGAGTGATTTGGCTTATGACCTCTAGAAAAAGTGTAACAAATGAGGAAAATCGAAAAATGATTATTTAAACTGTAACGTTAAATGAGCAAATGTTTCACCTGCACAGTAAGATGAACACAGCAGTGGTTTTACAAATGCATAGACGTAGTAGTTTCCTGGGCAGGCTTTGACTTGAATGGGATGAGATCTATAACCACAGCAGTCGTTCCAGGTGGGGCTACAGACCTGTCGTGTTACCACTCCATCTTCTAGCTGCGGGTGAGCGCCGCTGAGCCAGAGTGGCTGATTACTGCCACACATGCCACTATTAACACAGGATTCCGGCATCTGGACACTCTGACCGTTGTAGAACATCCGGTACCAGCCGTTCCAGTCTATGTTATAGTCACAGCTGTAGCTCGAGTAAGAATTATTGGTGGCTCTCCACCAGTCATCCAGACTTGCGAAGCTGTCGCAGGGGTTCACGTCTGGAGTGCTGAAGGGAACTGAAAAAAGTAAAGTGTTAAATGGGAAGAGCTAGTTTTCATTAGGATCATTAGGGCTCTGTATAGCTTTTGTTAGGATTGTTCATTATCATGTTCTATTTTTAGTGCATAAGTTGGAAGCTGTGTTCATCAGGAGGGAGCAGAATATGAGATTTGGACGCTCTGAAGCTTTAAAGAAAAAGCTCTTTGAAGTCCACATGACTTCCCTGGTCATTTAGAGGGCATCAGGACCAACAACTTTCATCCTCCATGTTTTTGGTTAGGCTAAACAGGAAGAAATCTATTCAGGGAAGTTTCAGAAAAGCATGGTTGATGCTTAAAAATTGTTTTTATTATTTTATTTATTTAAAATAAATGTTTTTTCTTAAATCCTTAAAAAACTATAAACGTTCAGTCTACAAATTCCGGATGCTGAATTGCAGGTGAATTTTCAACATCTGGTTGCTCAAAGTGTGGCAATACACAATAAAAAAAACTGACACATGGAGTGATAATCTCCGCATAGTGAGTTTTTTAAAATCTTCTTAGCTTTTCTGAAAAACACAATTTGAGGGAATTGAACATTTAAGCTCTAAAATATTACTTGCAGCTATATTTGTTGTTTTTAATTGATTATTTAAGTCATGCAAATTATCTAAATACAAGCAAAAATTTGTACAATAATATATAAATGAGTATCTTTGGTTGTAGAATATTGATCCTTTGACAATACCTGGTGGATGGCTTGTGGTGATAGGGGTGGTAGTGATGGAGATGGTAGTTGTGAGACTGGTAGTACTGGCTTCATCTGAGTTGATTTCTCCTGTCAATTAAAAGGTTTTTATGAACTTGATCTATTTTTATCCAAAGTACAAATTTTACCTTGATCCAAGACAAGCACTTCACATATTAGGGAAATTATGCTAAACAAACATAACTACCTTCAGGAAGGTTTGATCTTGTGGTCATGTCGTTTCTGCCAGCACCTATAAAGAACAAAGACAATTTCTACTACAAACCAAACACTCTGATTAACACTTGCCAAATTTCTGTTTGAAAATATGTTTCTCTTTGTAACCTTAACAGGAAATTTGGGACTTACAGGGACTTAACTTAACAGGAAAAACATAAGATCATTCTTTTATCAAAATGAACTAGCCAAAGCATATGTCTATAACATGGGCATTGCTAGCACCCTTTTCCCTGTTTAAATGTGTTGTACCGTAGTAAAATGTCAAATAGAAATTAATTTTAAACATGGATAATTGTGGAGAATTCCCTGCATATATGTTTTACCTAGGACAAATTGACAAGTAACGCGGGGAGGGTCAAATCATAGTGCAATTAATTTTTCCTTAAAATGTCAACAATTTCACTTCAAATATTGTTTTCCTGCCAGAAAAGCAAAAGCTATAAATTAAAAAACTAAAACTAAAACATTGATTACTTTTAAAAGGCAGTCATTTATAAGAAGCAACTTAAAAAAACTCTTAAAAAGTCAGTGTCAGGTACTTGCCATAGCAGCCATGCCCGCCATTTCTGATCATGCAATCCATGTTAGATGAGCAGGAGAATGCAGAGCAGCGCAGATCATATGAAGCAAAACACTCACAGACTTGAGAACAGTCTTCATTCCAAAACTGTTCACCAACCTAACAAATTGGCAACAAACAAGTTGTCACTAATAACTTAAAAACTGAGTGTTTAAGGATTAAAGCTGAGATTTCTGCGAGGTCATTTGAAATGACCAAAATACTTTTAGTTCTCCACCAATTCATCTCTGATTCAGTTACGTTAATCATTGTTAATCAAAACTGAAGTATCATACTAATTACTGCAAATTAAAAACTATACCAACCATACATAGTTATTTCCATTACATCTTAATTTTGATGACAAAGGTTTTCTTCATAGTTTTTTTTATCAATGAACAGACACAAACAAGACAATAACTGAGGAAAATTCACTTGAAAATGAGAAAAAGATAACTAAAATAAAAAAGTATTTTGTGTAATAAAATTAGTTGAAAAGTGATTGACTGACGTTTGTTTAAAATCCATTCCGAGTAAATTTGACCCCTGGTGCGGGAGAAAAACTCTGGCTTGAAACTCGCAAATTGTAGGATACAAGAAACATTTGCAAAAAAATATATTTCTTTAAACATCTGAAAATATTACACATGGCAGCCAGAGGATGAGAAAGAAGAGAACATGTAAGGGGCGATTTAACTTTTCATTAGATGACATACGAGGTCATTGAAACCCTTGTGGAACAAATCATCAGAAAACCTTAATCTGAAAGCACACCTGGAGCGAAATCATCCTGACATTTAGGGAAAAGTAAGAACTCATAATGTTGTTTTATATAATGTTTTTATTAAGCCTTTATTAAAATCTCTGATCACATAGTGTTTGAGTGTTTTTGGTTTTGTTTTAAGTTCCCAAAAATGATCAAAACACGTTAATAGAATTGATATCACAACAATCAATTCTAGCCAGGGTTTTTAAAGAATCTGTTTTGTCATTGCCACAATATGACTAAATCCTTTATTTTATGACCGTTCTTAAGACCTGTAAACAGAAAGTGAAGGAATTGTGGAATCCTATGTTAACAACTTCAGCTTCTGCAACAAACAGTGAAACTTTAAATATTCCTCAATTTGTTTAATAAGAAATGTACACACAGTATTCCATACCAAAACAATTGCAAATGTCATTTGTATATGTATTTATCTTTCCTCACAATTATCAGCATCATTCTTGATGTGGAAAGGCACTTATGCACTTGCCAATAAGACTTGGAAATCTTGAGGAAGAGTTCTGGCAGAAATCCTGCTATAAAAAAACTTTAATCAACTCTTTATATTTTTTCTTACTTAATAGTTTTTTTAAACAATCACTTTTACTTATAATTGAGTACCTTTTCACTCTTTCCAACCCTGAAATCAGGTACACTACTGTGTCACGGCAAAAGTTACTGCGATTTATTGAATTTCAACCTAGTTACTCTCATTACTAGTCATTAAGTGATGTCAACAGGGTAATACAGGTGTTCGATTATTTAATTTTTACATTTTATTAGCCATGTTTATCTTTATATGGCCTTAAACCACGAAATAATAATCTATCCAAATTTTCCCAACTGTGTTAAAGCCTAACAGCACTCAACAATTAAAAAAACTGTTAAATAATCTTTCTGATGTGATCAAACGGCTTTTTCTTGATTACATCAATAGTTTTTGTTTATAGGTGAATGTGGTTCTGATTCTCAATTTCTCTGCTTGATTACAAATAAAAGAAAGCAGTTCCTCCAACACAGGGGTGGGCAAATTCTTCCCTAGATTCTAGACACCACTACTAATTTTATTCCAATTCTAAATAAAGACACACAACAATGGTATAATCAAGTGTGTCATAATTTGAAAGGCTTCTGAACTTCAACCCTCCATGCTGTCCCCTGCTTTAACAATTAGTATGGCTGTATGTGGGCCCACTGGAGATTATTAGGAAGTGAAATTACCTCCACTAAACTAAAAAATATCATGAGGTAAAGAGAAAAACTCACATTGTAGTAGAATCCATCAAACATGCAGCCGCATTGTTCCACCGATACACATTGTCCACCACTCCTCAACAGTCCAGCGTTACAGAAGCATCCCTCTGAGCATGAGTGTTCACAACTGGCATCAAAGTTGCTGGCACAAGTATGACCACAGGTTGTACCACACAACTCATAGTGGGTGTTCTCTGGGCATGTCATGGCTGGAAATTTAATGAAAACAGAATAATGTCAAGCAATGCTTAAAAATATGAACATAAGCATTTCATCTGATCATAAGCTCTTTGATTTATTTCACTCACCACAAGAGGCACTTTCTCTCCAGGGGTAGATGACTGCATTGTTAGACTGACAGGCACTTGCATAGGTTTGAATTGAGCGGCAGAGAACATCATTACGGTTTCCAGAGAGGCACACATCGAACACACAATCCTCATAGTAGGCTTGAGGAGATACTGAAACATGGCAGAAGCTAAACGGCCCCTCGCTGGACCTGATGATGTCACACAGAGAACGAGCGGTTGACTGATCTTGGCACAGAGGGCAATCGCTTCCACAGCCATCACTGCAGGCAAGCTCATCTTCGACTTTCCAGCTTGCCCCAAACTGTTCTGCTGATCGCACCAGCTCCCCTGAAGGAGTCATGAAGTCATCGTTCACTTTGCCATTAAAGTTGCCACAGAGCCCACATGTAACTCCACTGTACTCTGCAGGTACGATGATGTTCAAAGCCCAAGAGCCACCATAACTCACACTGAACCCAAAGTCAGTGGAGACATATATGTTCTGTCCGCTGGAATAGACTGACACACGACCAGAATCGAGTAGGATGGGAAGGTTTCGGCTTTCCCCGTCAACCTGAAAAAAATGTAGCAGAAAGAATTTTTTATTTTCCAGCTTTTTAGCAGAATATTTAAAAACGGGGTGGAGTTGGTATTTTGTAGAAGTGAAAATTTTACCTCAATGGCAGAATGACCACTCGTGTCCAGTGTCATATGCACCAAGTGGCTAGAAACATTGACAAAAACTTCAACTGTGATAGCCACCGTAAGTCCGTGCCATGGTTCATTCCTGGCATCTACCTGGAAATGTGGAAGTTCGAGGGTATCATTACAAACAGTGGCGAGCGTGTATCGGCATGTGCCCTGAAAATCAAAGTAAGTTCCATCAAATGACATATAGTGGGGGTCTCCTGAAGCAGAGCAGCGAGCGTGTGGAAGACGATGGCAGCCATACTCCCCATCCAACACCTGGCAGACCTCCTCCGCACTGCAAGATGATTGGCTGCAATCCACATTTCCTGTTACTCCATTACAAACACATGAGAACTGACACTCTTCACCATGCCAGAAACTCTCGCCGGGCTGTCGATAGCGTCCAGAGTAGTAGCACCCACAACCTGTGGGTGGTACACAATGATCTCCATTTAAAACATAGCCATCATTACACTGGCATCCCTCCTGGCATTGTAAGCTGCACTCAAATGGAAAGGAGAGACCGGGGCAGGATGCTGGGCAAGATGTTCCACATACTGAATAATGAGAATTTTCTGGACAGGTGGGTTCTGAAATCACAAAAGCATTACAACTCATTTCACAAAGTTTTATGATGTCTTGATTGACCAGAGGAAACACAAGCTGCTTACCACAGTCCGTAAGGCTTCTCCACTCTTCCACTGCTATTCCATTCTGTTGGCAAAGCAGCGTGTATCCTCGCAATGCCTCACAGAGGGCTTCTCTGGAACCTTGTGTCTGATCCAGCAACTCATTACAATCTCTAATACGCTGCTGAGGGTCGAGAGCTCTGCTGCACTCAGCAAATGGTCCATCTTGAACAGACATAATATCACAAAGTTGAATGAACTGACTCCTGTTCTGATAATGTCCCGGCTCCCAGCTCTCAAATGACTCTTCACAGTGGGCCGAGAGAGATCCGTCACGCCAGCTTGCAGCAAAGAGTTGAGCGTCACTTAGGAGAACACCATCTGGACTGTAAAACTCATCACTGATGTCTCCATTTAGGTTCCCACACAGACCTCCAAGAGTACCGTTGTAGCTGCCTGGTGCAGTGATTCGAACAATGTGTGGCCAGTCAGCCCTCACAGTCACACCAAAGTTAGTCTCCAAAACAAAGCCCCTCACACCGCTGTGATAGATGCGAATTAGTCCTGATCCGACACTGACTGGGAGTCCTATCGATTGGCTGTCCACCTAAAATGAAAAAAGAAAAACTGTCAACAGAACTGTCTATCTTTCAAACCCATGTGAAATAAAATAATATTTTGCTTAATCCATTGAGGGGTGTACTGATAGATACATTGACCTCCCGGTTTGATATGAATGCTGATACATAGTTCTGGATGCACTAATGAAACAAACTGTTGTTACTTTATCACTTTTTGTAAAGTTTGTGTATGTGATCCCCAGTATGTTTTGCATAAACATAGTTTTAGCATTAAATTTGTTCACTCTTACAGGCCACTGATGCAGGGAACATAGAGTTCAGCTTGCCAGGTGAGATTAAGCTTTTGAGGGAAACATTTTAGCTTAGCATCTGAGCTCAAGCAAGCTAACCAGTTTTCAAATGCCATCATATCTTTGCGATAGAAATAAAAAAAATCGTGTGGTTCTTTATTGAACCTTTGCACATTACTAAGTCCATGACGGTGCAAAACTATGGTGGATTGATACTTGGTCCAGTGTACCCCTTGGGGTTTTTTTACACACACAGTTTGAGGACATTTTCAGACACTTTAAATTACATACCAGATCCATAGTGTTAAAGGTTGTGTATATCAACATTTTTACAGTGTTTATATTCTTATGGCCAGTTTACAATTGTTTTATTGTTCTCCTGTCGATTAAGTGACAGGAAAGCAAAAATGCATCAAGACAGTAGACTTATAACAGTATGGGACTTCTTGAATTTTGATTTTCGATTTTGGTTGAAAACATGTTTCTAACAATCAGTTCCACAGTGCATTAATAATATTGTGTATATATTTCAGTTACACTAGTGTATGCACATGGGAAACAACTATATAAGGGAATACGGCTACAGCCTGCAACCCAGTATCTGACATTTTAAAATTAGCCTCAACTGAAAAATTCCCATTTTTTTTTTTAAACCAGCCCAGGTCGCGTTCATATGTGGTCCTAAATTCAAGACTTTCTTACTTGCAACCTCAGCTTGATAAGCCAGGTAGCATTTATCTAACTATTACATCATCAAGCCCAACAATAACACAGATACGATTAATTTGAAAAGATTTTCTTGTACTGAAATTGTTACAGAAAGAACCCAAAGACACATCTAAAGCTTAACGAAGTTGTTTTTTATCCAAGCACTGTTAACTTCGTTTCCAGGAGGAGAACATAATAAGTGTTCTTTTTTGTCTTTATCTTATTCTGATTCTTGTTTAATAATAATAAAGTTTATCAGATTTATGCACAAACAAAGAATTATGGCTATCACCAGTCCAATCATCTTCTTCTGTGCATGCGTGTTACATTGGAGCCGCATTTTTATTCACACAGAAGACGATTAGCAAGCGCATGCTATTTGTATTGTAAATAAATGCACAAAAAATCTAAATTTTCCATTTAGACCTGCAGTCTATCTAGGTTATACCCCTAGACTTGACATTTTATTCTAACCTTAACGTTGCTTCCTTCTCCCATTTCGATTGAGACCTGAGTTCCTCCTGCTTCGAACTTCAGGAATCTGGCAAAGTCATTAAGACCTCTAGGAATTTTTTCTACTGTAAGCATGAAGTGTGGTAGCGAAGAGGGCCCCATCACTTTAGAAAGTGTGAGTCCACAAGCTCCGGGGAATCTGTAGCTTTTTCCATCATAGGTGTGGTATGATCCTAAGTCTTCAACTGAGCAGGTAGCATAGCCGACAGGTCTGCAACCTCTGACGCCATCATGGACATCACAAGTCTCTGCTGAACCACACTGGTGGCCATAGCAGGTCATTGCCATATCGCTGCAAACACAGCGTCTCCCACAATCCCCATCCAACACCACTGACTGACCATCAGAGTAATAGAAACCTTCAAATGTACAGCCACAGTTTGCTTGAGAAACACAAACTCCAGCACTGAGGATGTACCCAGGATCACAGATACAAGTCTCCTGATTGGGTAACGGACAGTTCATCGATGCAGAAGGATTACTGCAAGTTGCTGGGCAACCTGTTCCTTGTGACTCAAAGTGAGAATGGTCAGCACACTGAATTGCTGGCAATGGAAAAAAAAGATATGAAGATTAAGATCATGCAATGTTTTTAAAGAGATCAGTGGTACTAGTTACTTACCACAAAAGTCCTGTTGTCTCCACCGCCCAAGATGAATACCCTGCTGTTGGCATTGACTGGCATACACATTCAGAGCCTGGCAGAGAATGGGCTGGTAGCCCTCTCCTAGACAAAGGTCATAGACACAGCTCTCTATGTACGTCTGAGGGGAAAGCACTGAGTGGCAAGCAGCAAAAGGGCCAAACACATCTCCTAAGATTCCACAGTGGTAGGTGTCACTGTAAATGTTGCTTTGATCAGTGGTGCACACAGCACAAGCCAGACCTGTACACCTGACATTCTGGCACGCAGGATCAGTGTCACTTTCTACTTTCCAACTGTTAGCAAAGTCCACATCAGAGCTCAAGATCTCCCCACTGCGAGAACGGAAGTCATCGTCAGAGCGGAAATTATAGTTTCCACACAAACCGCAGGTGGAGTTCTGATAGTCATAAGGTACAGAGATGCTGACATAGCTGTAGGCATCATATGTAACCAGCAGCCCAAAGTCTGTACTGATAGCCAAAGAAAAACCTGACTGATAGACTTGAATTGAGCCATTGTGCAGAGTGAATGGAGTTGCTGCAAAACTTCCATTGATCTAGAAAAAATTTAAAGAAGGAATTAGGAATGGTCAAATATAATTTACATCAAATAAATATTAAAATGTGTTTACTAACTCTTGCTTCATAAAGGTGATCTTTAACCAGCTCGATCACTTCATCATAGACAGACACTCTGACCATGCGTGTCCATGACACATGTGTGCTCCCCCGATGCTCATTTTTCCCCTCAATGCGGTAGTAAGGCACTCTGTTGTCACAAGCCTACAAAAGGTTCAAACATTTAAAATGCCAGAAAGCTAATTTCAATTAGACATTGTTAAAAAGAGTTTGACGATTGTAGTTATTTCTGCTCCGTTAGAGCCACCATGCAGCAGAGTTTAAGTTCTGCATCTAAAAACATACCCTTATCTTCTAACTAACACTTATAAATGGAAAATATTCAGTTTCAATAGTTTTGAGACAAGAGTTGAACTTAAGCTCTCTAGAAGCAATGTTGACAACACATGTTATGAAGAAGAACTAACCTCTGATAAAACGTATGTGCAGGTTCCCTGGAAGTGGAAAACCTGGTTGTCAAAGGTGTAGTAGTGAGGATCACCAGATATAGTACAGGTTTGGCGAGGAATGTTCTGGCAAGAGTACTGAAAAGCTGCAGGACGACAGGCTTGGGAATAACTGCAGGGATCTTGGTTACACTGAAGGCCACTGTTGGTACATGTGCATCTCTGCTGGCAGGTCGCATCACTCCAGAAAGTGTCTCCAAGTTGCACTGAAATACCTATTTTAAGTAGTGAAACAAATTGTTACTGAATTATTAGTTGGTTTGATTGTACAAGGTTTTTAGTTTGGTTGACAGTTTTATTCTTAGAATTGAATATAAAGTTACAATTTAGCTTAACGGAAAAAAAAAACTAATTACCATAGAACTGACAACTCCTTGATCCACCGTCTGTCCTGAAGGCCCATCTGCCTGGCACATTGACGTTACTGTTTTGTGTTAAGTTTGTGATATTATTTGGTTGGTTTCCGTTGATTGAAAAATAGTATCGAGAGTTGATCGTGTCATACCCCGCCTATGACAGATGAAAATAAGTCTTTCGCACCGGCTTTAAGTAACTAATTTGAGAGTTGTTTAATAAAACCATGGTGTTCTCACCTGTACAAATAATGAATTGCCAGTAATTGTTCCATAATTCATCAAAACAAATGATAAATGACCATTTGATATTAAAACCACTTGAAAAGAGTTTTCCTAACATATTCAGGAAGTGGAAAAAAAGAAATGTAAAGGTCTCAGCCACATTCAATTGTTGATAAAACAAATTATTTAAATGAATAAAAGGATTAAAATGCATATTTTTATTAAATAAATAAGATAAAACATGCTGTAATTGGTGGTTTACCATTCCAATGGATGGATAATATGGAACTCTGTCCCATGTTGCAACAAAGACCCAAGTAGCAGAGAAGCTCAGATCAGGAAAATATTGGTTGATATCTTGTGTTGCGGTTGTGAGTACACTTCCAGAGGTGTACTGATGATATGAAATAACACCGCTGAGATGGTTATCAAGATCTGTCCAGAATGGAGCAATGATGTCCAGGCCACCATAACCTGGAACCTGGAATGCATAGTAGCTGTACCAGGGCCAATCAAACGTCAAGAATCCATTGTTGCTCACCTGAAATAATAGACAAAGGTTAGCATGAAGACATATTTTAAAATAATTAAACAGGAACATATTTATAAACGAATCTTTTAAACGATACCTATTGATTTGCTAAAAGAAAACTAAGTAACAAACACATATGGGTTTTATTTTTCAATATAATTTCATGGAAAATGTAAAAAAAAAAACATCACTTACATATATTTGATTGTATGGTTTTCCAAAAAACACAAATGTTTGCAACAAGTAGATCACTGGAGAAACACCATCATCTGAATTATCAGTTTCTGTGTCATTTGATCCAAATGGATAGAAAGGACCTACAAGCACATATAAAAATAAACAATAATAAGTAAAATTAAAGCTGCAAGCAAAGATGGGAGTGCTCTAACACAATGTGTCCGCTGGAGAAAGGCACTGCCCCCTTACCTTTCAATTTTTTTCACTTATTGTCAAGAGCTCGAAACAAGGTGAAAATGAATTTGACAAAGTACTGAACAATACAAAGGTTTAAATGAAAAGATGATCTATTTTGTTACACAAACAATTCATATAAAAACAAGAGGTGGTGTTATAAGATTAGCACAACATTAGCATATCAATCTGTTCTGAATCACAAGATTATCATGCTTCATTTATTTATACACATTGGATGAAGTATGTGGGAGATACAGCCACAAATATATACAGGCAGTAGGTGGCGCTTTAAGTCTATCATCACTTAAGCTACTTGGTCAGAAAGGTAGGCTCCTAATTCTAAAATGTTTTCATGCTTTTTTTTAGTATAAAGTATTTAGCCCTACACGTTTAAAAAGGTGAAATTCGTTAAGGTGCCACAGCAAGACCATCTACATTTTTGCCTTAAGAGTCACCAGATTAAAGTGGGCTCTGTAAAGTACATTTTTAGAGTGCAGTCACAGTGGTGCATATCCTTTTGTTCAGCCAGATAAGGCTAATCATGCCAGGCTGTTTTTGTTGAAATTGGATTAACTTGAACGGAGATACAGCCCAAAATATGTAAAAAAAAAAAATGTGCACATTTTTGAAGGGCAACCCCAAGACCATTTGACGTACTTCTTAGCTTTTGATAAAAATTTTTCCCTAATGCATTATGAGTGATTGGACATTTCGCCTAGGAGGAGTTTGTTAAAGTATATAAAAAAGCAAAAAAGCACATTTTTAGAGGTTTTTACGAAATATCCATCTTCCCGTTGGTTTTGGAAACAGGGTTTGTATTAGTAAAAGTTGCAGCTTTACATTTAATTTTAAATTTAGTAATTTACATGTGTGTACCAAATTTCATTCGCCTACGACAAACTGGTTGTGCAAAAGCAACAAATCCATTTGATAAAGAGCTATCCCAAGACCATTTGACGTACTTCTTAGCTTTTGATGACTTTTTTTACCTCATGTTTTTTGACTAACTAAATCAATTTTCAGTTGGATCGGACATTTCGCCTAGGAGAAGTTCGTCAAAGTACCTATATTTTTTACATCAATTCTAAAATATTTGGTTTTTGTCCAGTTTCAAAACTCGACCCAATAGACTTTTTTAGTTGGTCTTAAGGTCCTACACACATGTGACAAGTTTTAAGTGTGTATGCAATACATTGCCTGAAATAGAAGTGTAAAACTATTTAAAAAAGGCTTTCAATTCTTGCCACTAGCCTGCACTATAACTGATGATTTTCATTGTCATGTGACTGTTTTCAGACTTGGACTATGATGAAAATGAGACAAGTTCTAGCCGGATAGGATATTCTATGCCCAAGTAACAACTTCCTGTTTCAAATCAAAATTTGGACGTTGGCCAGCCACAACGACCACATACTTTATGATGGCCAAAAAAGCTTCTTAATTTCACATGCCGTATGCTTTTTGATCATACTGAAGAAGTTTGGAGATGTTTAGATAAAATCTTTGGGAGAAGTTCGTCAAAGTTTAGAACAAGACCGACTTGCTGTCGATTTTGGAATATAGATTTATATTATTGTATTAAAGTATACTAAATTTTTCACCGAGTTTGAGGCATGTACAAAGTCTGGTACTTTTCGTTAATGTTTAGGCCCTCAAAACTCCCCGCAAAGACAATAAAGAATAATAATAATAATAATAAAAAATATATATAAATTATTTTTCAAAAAACAATGGGATTCTCGCACTGCTGGTGCTTGAGCTCTCATAATGAAGGCATACAATATCTGTGTTAGGTCTGTTTCTCTGTCTTGTCTGTTCGTCAAAATTTTTTCTCTCTTTTCCTGCTTTTCACCTGTCTGCGGCACTACCGCTTATTACTCATCAGCCGCGGCTGTTCTCGCTCACTCATTACTCAGGGTTTTAAGGATCTCATCCCTCGTCTGTCTTTATGAGTTATTAAACTGCTATAACAGCATGCTTGCGGATTGTCTCCCCTACCCAGAGAGTTGTGTGCCATCATGTCTGCCATTGTTCCCCTTTGGATTACCCTGCTTCTCTCTGCCTGACTTACAGTGAGGATCTGCTGTAGACTCGCCACAGTACACCTCTGTGTCCCAGCTCTCCACCTATGAGCCGGTGAACTCCTTCCCCTCCTCGAGGCTACCTCTCTTGGCTTCTCCTCTGCTCATCTGTAGCAGATCTGAACGGACTCTGTGTTTTCTTTGGTTCTTTGGTGTACTTTGGTTTCCTTCACCGCTGCTGCCTTAGTTACCACTGTTCTATTGGATAGTTTTTTTGTTTCCTCTAATAAATAAATTACTTTACGTTTATCCCTCGCGCATGCGTCCTTCCTCTACACCACCACAATCAGACTTTGCATGTATTGAGGTATGGCTATGCTTAATTTTAATCAAATATGTGCTTTTGAGGCCAAACCTACAACTTTAATTGTTAAACACTTGCAAACAAATTGTTAATGTAAAACACATCTAGATTTAAAAACATGCACATCACTGCTGCTGCAGATCTCGTCCGGCCACTGACTCCACAATGTGGGTGCTGCGCAGCTGAAGGCGCAAGCCCTAAAAGAAGACTTGAAGGGAGGTGGAAGAGTAGAAGAGCTAGAGCGGAGTGTGCGTGAGGGTATAGATAACTTGAAGCTCTCCTAGGTAACTTGGTGACAAGTCCATGAACTAAAATAGCAGTAGCTGAGTTGATATTTTGTATTATAAAATATGCAGTGCATGAGACAGAATTAATCAGGTTCCATTGACAGTGTTTAAATAAGAATGACTCCAAGACTTCTATCTTTGTTGGTGATGATTACTGATGTTTGTCAATCTAGCTGAACTGAAGCTAGATTGGATTTCACCAGGGCGGATTTTCAACAAATTAAAACTACTTCCATTTGGGCACCATTAAGTTTAAAAATGTTACTTGAGAGCTATGTTTCAAGTTCTGACAATCAAGTAGTCAGGTATGAAGGGATGAGGGAGGAGGTGGGTTTGGTGGAGATGTGTAGTTTAGTGGCATCGGCGTAAAAGTGGAAGTTTATACCAATTTTTTTTTAATTATTTGACCTTTGGAAGAATATAGAAGAGGAATAGTATAGGGCCAAGATCAGAGCCCTGGGAGACACCAGAAGTAACAGGGGAGGAATCTGAGTGGTGAGATTTAGACTGAACAAACTGGGTGCATTGAGAGATTTGATTTAAACCAAATGTGTGCAGTTCCAGCGATGCCAATGGCCTTTATTCTTGTATGCAGGATGTGATGTGCAATAGTGTCAAAAGCAGCTGACAGGTCAAGCAGGACCAATGTAGAGATTGAGCCAGTGTCTGCATTGAGCAACAGATCATTACTGAATTTTAAAATAGCAGGCTCAACACTATGGACAGGGCAGAAACCAGATTGGAACTTCTCATATAGGTCATTGTTAGAGAGAAAGTCTTGCAGTTAAGGAGTTATATGTTATGTACAGGTCCTTCTCAAAAAATATTATATTGTGATAAAATTCATTATTTTATGTAATGTACTGATAAATGTTTGACTTTCATATATTTCAGATTCATTACAGACCACTGAAGTAGTTCAAGCCTTTTATTATTTTAATATTGATGATTTTGGCATACAGCTCATAAAAACCCCAAATTCCTTTCTCATAAATTTGCATCTTTAATTCGACCAATAAAAGAAAAGTGTTTTAATACAAAAAATGTCAACCTTCAAATAATTATGTTCAGTTATACACTCAATACTTGGTCTGGAATCCTTTTGCAGAAATGACTGCTTCAATGCGGCGTGGCATGGAGTTAATCAGCCTGTGGCACTGTTGAGGTGTTATGGAGGCCCAGGACTCTTTGATACCGGCCTTAAGCTCATCCAGAGTGTTGGGTCTTGCGTCTCTCAACTTTCTCTTCACAATATCACACACATTTTCTATGGGGTTCAGGTCAGGAGAGTTGCCAGGCCAATTGAGCACAGTAATACCATGGGCAGTAAACCATTTACTAGTGGTTTTGGCACTGTGAGCAGGTGCCAGGTTGTGCTGAAAAATTAAATCTTCATCTCCATAAAGCTTTTCAGCAGATGAAAGCATGAAGTGCTCCAAAATCTCCTGATAGTTAGCTGCGTTGACCCTGCCCTTGATAAAACACAGTCGACCAAAACCAACAGCTAACATGGCTCCCCAGAACATCACTGACTGTGGGTACTTGACACTGGACTTCAGGCATTTTGGCATTTCCTTCTCCTCAGTCTTCCTCCAGACTCTGGCACCTTGATTTCAGATTGACATGCAAAATTTTCTTTCATCCGAAAAAAAGTACTTTGGACCACTGAGCAACTGTCCAGTGCTGCTTTTCTGTAGTCAAGGTCAGGTGCTTCTGCTGCTGTTTCTGGTTCAAAAGTGGCTTGACCTAGGGAATGCGGCACCTGTAGCCCATTTCCTGCTCAAGCGTGTACACGGTGGCTCTGGAGGTTGTGCGGTGTTTTCTGCCACACTTTTCCTTCCCACAGACTTTCCACTGAGGTGCCAGCACTCTGGGAACAGCCTATGCGTTCAGCAATTTCTTTCTGTGTCTTACCCTCTTGCTTGAGGGTGTCAGTGATGGCCTTCTGGACACCAGTCAGGTCGGCAATCTTACCCATGATTGCGGTTTTGAGTGATGACCCAGGCAGGCTGGGAGTTTTTAAAAGCCTTAGGAATCTTTTGTAGGTGTTAAGAGTTAATTAGTTTATTCAGATGATTTAGTAAATAGCTCGTTTTGAGAACCTTTTCATGATATGCTAATATTTAGAGATTGGAATTGTTTTTTTTTTTATGTGCTGTATGTCAAAATCATCAATATTAAAACAATAAAAGGCTTGAACATCTTCAGTTGTCTGTAATGAATCTGAAATGTATGAAAGTCTAATGTTTGTCAGTATATTACATAAATTAACTTTATCACAATATGCTAACTTTTTGAGAAGGACCTGTATGTTATATTTTATTAAAACCAGTGATGAAGTTACTCAAATTACAGATTTAAGTCAATGTGGATATTATCACTTCCTTTTTTAATGGATGTTGATGCTTCTGTTTGCCTTCTGGGGATAGGAAGGTTTATCAGTATACATTGAGCCTCATTAATAAATAACAATTTATTAATAATATATAGACAAAATAATAGACAACAATTTCTGATGGAGAAACCCTGCCCACTTCCAGAACCTGGCTGAAGGAATTATCAGAGCGGGAAAATGGGAATTTATTCACCCTATCTTTTGTCTTATTTTATATACTTTTTGATGTATCTTGATGTAAAATCGCTATCTTTAAAACAAGAACGCCACAATCTTAAACAAAACAATGTAAACACCATTGTCAATCATTTTATGTAATTTCTTTCAACAAGTGTAGTCTACTTTCTTGGATTTCAGACCTTGGTCAAATCAGGAAATGACTGGTTAAATTAAGAAAAGATAAAACATAAAGCTCTGCTTAAAAAATTGTGTACAGTGTGTATTTCGAAAATGTAAAATTATGAAAGTTTTTCAAATACCTGATGAAACGTTTGAGGCTTTATTTGTGGTGGAAATCTCTGTGAGAATGAAACACAATGTATCAAAATATATACAAAAAATTCAGCATATTGCACATATTGTATTACACTTTCCTATACTCCACATCATACTTTTAGAAAAAATTCTGGAGTTTTGTTAATATGTCTTTTCACAATAAAAATAACAAAAACATGCAAGTAAATAAAAACTATGACTTTCATTAATCAATGCTACATTTCATGTTTCAATGGTGTAATAGTAAATGGACACACATTTTTAAATAGTAGAAGCTAAGACAATATTACATAAAATCATCACCTGAGCAATAAGCTGAGCAGAAATACGGGCGAACAAACTCATACACAAAGTAGTTCCCCGGGCAGGCTTTGACTCGAATCGGATGAGAGGTGAGATCACAGCAGCTCCCCCATGATGAGGCACAAACATGACGTGTTACCACTCCATCTTCTAATCGTGGATGAGGGCTGTTCAGCCAAAGTGGGTAATATGTGCCACACATGCCAGCGCTTACACATGACTCTGGCATCTGAGCGCTCTTACCGTTGTAGAATAACCTATACCAGCCATTCCAGATAGTATTGTAGTCACATTGTGCGTTGATGTAGTAGTAGTATTTATCATGATACATGTAGTTTGTGGCCCTCCATATCTGATCCAGACTGTTATAGTTGTCACAAGGATCAACATTTGGAGTGGTGTATGCAACTGATTTTGGAAAAGTGAAAAATAGTTTTAATCGTAGAATATTTATACATAATATGAACTTTTGGTAAAAGTCGAAAGAGAATGAGTATGAGAATGAATGTTTTACCTGCACAATAAATAGGAATTGGAATGGATATCTTAGGCCTTTTAAACTTGTATACATAAAACTCTCCAGGACAAGACTTGACTTGGATTGGGTTTGATTTCGTTACAGCACATTGGCTATTCGTAGAACTGGAGACCTCACGAGTAACAACTCCATCTTCCAGCTGAGGATGGGAACCATTAAGCCATAAAGAACTAACACCTCCACATGTCATATAGCTAAAGCACCACTCAGGCATTTGAGCACTAATTCCATTTAGGAAGAGACGATACCAGCCGTCCCATTCCACTGAAGTGTCATCATGTTGATATTGGAACCATTGATAACTGAGTGTGCTTCTCCAGGAGTCATCAACACTTCTGTAGTTATCACACGGGTCATAATCAGTGATGGGCACTGAAGAGGAGAAAATAAATCAGTGACTTCTAACAAACACAAAATTCAAGATTTCAGCTATATGATTACTTTTATTTCAGAGAACCATCCAGTAACAGTAGACAATTTGTATAAATCAGAATGTTAGGCCTCTTGCGATAATATTACATTTTTGTAATGATTTTGTAATGAAGGATTTTCAAAAATTTCAATGGTTTTGTCTTTATAAACTCTTCAACAAAGACAAAAAACATGACACTTGAAAACTTACTTAAGCTCGACGAAGGTAGGCTTGTTGTAGGAATGGCTTCTGTTATAGTACTGGAATCTAAAGAGAAGAAATTGAGTGACCATTGAAATAATAATAAAAAAAATGACAATCACAGATTTAAGGGTACCTGTGCAATAGCCTGAACACGAGTAGTAAAATTGAGTAACAAATTCATAGACGTAGTAATCTCCTGGACAAGCTTTCACTCTGATTGGTGTGAATTTCAAATCACAGCAACCATACCACGAGCTTGCACAGACCTCTCTGGTCACTACTCCATCCTCAATCTGAGGGTGAGGTTCATTGAGTGATAGTCCGTTGTAAGTATTACAGGCCGAACCACTCACACAGCTCTCTGGCATCTTGATGTTCATGCCATTATAGAACAGTCTGTACCAGCCTTTCCAAGTGAAATATTCATCACAAATGTAATTTCCAGTTTCGTTTGTGGCTCTCCAGGGACGGTCCAGGGATTGATAGTTGTAGCAAGGATCATTACTGGTACTTTCAAAAGCAACTGTTGAGAAACATTTTCATTAGTTTGCATAAATCTTCACAAATCATGAAACTTAATAAATGCATTTCAGCACAGTGTTTGTCTTAAACTTTGGAAAATTTTTCAATCTAATAACAGCAAAACTCACCTGTACAGTATGATGGGATGATCATGTTGATTGGTTTGACAAGCTCATAGACATAAAAATCTCCTGGACAGGCTTTGACTTGAATGGGGGTGGATTTGTAACGACCGCATAGTCTGTCGTCATACCCCCACCCCCCGTACCACCACCAATATTTTCTTGACTGTGTTCCCAAGACTTCTCTGGTAACTACACCATCTTCAGGATGTGGATGAGAACCATTGAGATAGAGTCCAGTTGCACCTCCACATCCTGTGATACTCACACACCACTCAGAGAGCTGAGCATTTGCTCCATTAGTAAACAGTCGATACCAGCCGTTCCATTCAACAAGGCTATCATCCAGGTATGGGTAGAGGTTCTGGTGCAAATCTCTCCTATATTGATCAAGAACATTGTAACCAATACACGGTTCAGAGCTGGGAGGTGCAACTGTTAAGAAAGAAAAAAGGATCTGAAGACTTCCTGAAACAATGTATAGACATTTTATTACATATTCATTTTATTGACAATTTAATTTGGTGAACATTGCAGACTATTATGAAATTTAAGAAATATTATTTTCCCCCACATAACTATTTAACATCAACTTCCGGTTTTGATTGATTAAGACTAAATCTATGCTCCCACTGAGGTCATGTGCCTTCTGGGATAGGAAAGAAAATAAATAATTATTGTATGTGAATTGGGTACTCCCTGGGCATACCACCTAAAATGTTTTTAAAACAAAATGTAATACACTGCTTGGTCAAAGATTTTGGATGACAGAAAGCATGCATTGGGATACCATAACATTTCCAGGTCTTCAATTCTAAGTTTCCTACAGCGTTGATCTTCATTTCCTACAGCTACTTGCTAATCCCAGTTTGGATCAGGGGGTTTAACTGGTGATTATTGTTTTTATAAATATTGTCAAAATTATAATCTATAAGCACTACTAATTTGACCTTGTTCAAATATATAAATCACAGGATGGCTGACTTGTAGAGATCAGATCACCAGAAAGCCTCCAAAAATAGTTTTATTTCAACCATGATGCTTTTAGCCTCTCAAACTCACTCTGAAACCATCAGAGCCGCACAGATAAAAAGAAAACGGTTTACATTCCTTTGCATCTCTAATTCAAGTATACAAAAAAAGATCATAAATGCATACAAGAATGATCATAAACGCCATAATTTGACTTAATTTTGAGGTTTATTAGCTAACCTTGGAAATTATAATCTGCTTGATTTCTAAGTGTATAGCTAAGATATGCTAAATCACAAATAAACTAACTGCATCGCTGCTTCATCAAGCTGAAAGTAATCAGAATTTGCATTCTGTACTGTTTAAATAATCTGGTTTGAGCTGAAATGATTGTGAATTGAACAGCTCAGACTATTTCCATCTCTACATCAACTACTTCCAACTTTGCATCTTAATCACTCCTCTAGTCCTAACATGTGCGATGAGAACCAAGGTTTAAAGAGGTCATCAAAATGGATGTTTTAACTTAGGAAGCACCAATGAAGACTTTGTGAAAATATCCCTACCTCTGTCACATATCGGCTTGCTTGAAAATGACAGTAGTAAACATGTAGTTTAGTTAACTTGTTTGCATTTTTATTGCTAAAACTTGGAAGTTTTACACAATCTTAATAAGTATTGGTTATCTAAATTATTGTATACCCAAATGCTGCCACCAAAAAAAACACAATTCAATTGTTATATATGGACTATTCGATTAAACTTTGAGACAATGAAAATAATTTCATAAATAATCTGCATACCTGTGCAGTAGGCTGAATAGCAGAAGCTTGGTTTCACAAACTCATAGACGTAGTAATTTCCAGAGCATGCTTTCACTCTAATTGGATTGGAATGAAAACCACAGCAGTCCCCCCAACTGTGACCACAGATATTCCGAGTTACCACTCCATCCTCGACTTGGGGATGTTGGCCGTTTAGCCACAGCGGGGCATATGTACCACACTTTTCCTGATCAACACAAGTGTCTGGCATCTGAGCGCTCTGTCCATTGAAGAAGAGACGATACCAGCCGTTCCATTCCAAATACATGTCACATCTTATGTAGGAGGCTTGCTGATTGTTAATGGAACGCCAATAATCATCAAGAACAGTGTAGTTAGAGCAGGGGTCATAAGGAAGCTCCTCTGTGGTTGACACTGGAAATGAATATTAATTTTCAATTAAAAACACCATTAAACCGCTCAAATAACTCATCTAGTTATTTTTCTTGTATCACAAAACGTAGAATAATTGCTTTATAAAAAGCAAATATATACACTATTTTTTTTCATGATCTACATTTTCTAAGACCTACATGAGTTACTATTAAAGTTAAAAGTTTAAAGTTAAAACTCACCTTCAAATGTGTGAAAAGTGGTTACTGGGGATGTTTCTGTTGTGGGAATTACTGTTGTAGCTGTAGTAGTAGACTGCAGTATGATGTCAAGTTGAGTAACATCTATGTTTTAAGTAAAAGGAAAACCCGTTTGGTATTTTTCTTACCCATTGTGAAAAAAAAACATTCTGGGAAGCCTACCTGCACAGTAAGAGGAGCAGAAAGAGGGCCTAGTAAACTCATAGACGTAGTAGTTTCCTGGGCAGGCTTTGACTTGTATGGGACGGGATCTACCACCACAGCAGTCGTTCCAGGTGGGGCTACAGACCTGTCGTGTTACCACTCCATCTTCTAACTGTGGATGAGCGCCATTTAACCAAAGTGGCTGATAACTATTACACATGCCACTATTAACACAGGATTCTGGCATCTGGACACTCTGACCGTTGTAGAACATCCGGTACCAGCCGTTCCAGTCTCTGTTATAATCACAGCCGTACCATGAACCAGAATTATTTTTGCCTCTCCAAACGTCATCAAGGCTGATATAGTTGTTGCAGGGGTCAGTACTTGGAACGTTCAACGAAACTACAACAAAACAATAAATATTTACTAATGAAAGAAGAAAAGTGTGCAACATAAATTAGATCAATGATTGAAAGACAGTGTACCTGCACAGTATGCTGGAGCTGGGATTGATAACTTTGGTCGATTAAGTTTATAGACGTAGTAATTTTCAGGACAAGCTTTGACCTGTATCGGATCAGATTTGTAGCGGTTACAGAGGCTACCATCAGAACCAAAGATTTCACGAGTTACAACTCCATCTTCCAGTTGTGGATGAGAGCCACTGAGCCATAGTGCAGTATAGCCTCCACATGACATAAAATCAAAACACCACTCTGGTATCTGAGCGCTCGAGCCGTTAATGAAGAGACGATACCAGCCATCCCAGTGCAAACGAGAATCATCTAACCTATTCATAGCATAATACCACTCGCCTACAGAATCTCTCAAAAAATCATCAATGCTTTTGTAGTTGTGGCATGGGTCGTAATCTGTGTTTAGAAGGGGAGAGAGAGAAAAAATCCATTAACTTTTCTTTTCAGTAAACATTCAAAAAGTTTGTCAATAGAAATAAACATATTCACTTAGTTTGTCAAATATGAAACTTAATGCTGACAACCAATGACTGAAGGTATGAAAAATGCATTAAATCTTTATATTCAAGATTTTCGATAAACGATATGGTTAATTCCTGCAAATCAGAAGCTGAAATGTCTATGAATGCTTGAGGTAACATTTAAAAAATTGGCAAAATCAGTGCAGTGTCTTTATTATAACACATTGTTTAAAATTGTAATTATTTCTAAAGATAACTGTTTATATCCAACATACCCATGGGGCTGGTGAGTTCAGGAATAGTTGCTGGACTTGTAGTGGGGACAAGTGATATAGTGCTGACATCTGAAATGAAAATGGATGCAATTACAGGGACGATTACTTTTGTTTTTAAAACAATATTTTTAAAGAGAAAAAGATTACCTATACAGTATCCTGAATAGTAGCCTGTTGGATCTACTAATTCGTAGACGAAGTAATCTCCTGGGCAAGCTTTAACCCTGATTGGCATTGAATTGGAATCACAGCAACCATACCATGAGCTTCCACAGACCTCCTTGATCACCACTCCATCCTCAATTTGAGGGTGAGGACCATTGAGTGACAAACCGTTATTTGTATTACAACTACCTCCACTCACACAGCTCTCTGGCATCTGGATGTTCATTCCATTGTAGAATAGTCTGTACCAGCCATTCCAGGAGAAAAATTTATCCGGGATTCCTAATCCAGTTTCGTTTGTGGCTCTCCAGGGACGGTCCAGAGATGCATAGTGGTCACACGGATCAGCACTGATCTTATTGAAAGTAACTGAAATAGAAATAAATTTGTATTGTATTTCACACAGAAATGTATTTGTATATCCAACAGCATATGATGGTAGATTTAAAGTAAAGAATAATGTGAAGCATACAAATACCCTAATATTTTAATTAATCTAAATAAAAGCTACACAAACTAAAATTTAAAAAGCACCTGCACAGTATGAAGGTCGAGGTAAGGTAACATCTGGTTTTTCAAGTTTATAAACATAATAATCTCCTGGACAGGCTTTCACTTGGATAAAGGTGGATGTGCTCTGATTACATCGGTTCCACCAAAAAACCATGGCTGAGATTTCACGGGTTACCACCCCATCTTCAGGTTTGGGATGAGAACTCTTGAGATAGAGTCCACTTGCACCACCACATCCTGTGTCTCTAACGCACCATTCAGAAAGCTGAGCACTTGTTCCATTCAGATAAAATCGATACCATCCAGTCCACTCTACCAGAGTGTCATCGTTGTCATTGTATTGGTAGTAGTGATTGGAAATGTCTCTCCAGCTGTCATTAAGAATGCTATAAGCAGAGCAGGGATCTACGATGGTAGTCATGAGTTCTAAAAGACAAGTGGGTTGAAAAGATTAAAAGGTTTAATGCATTACTTTTTTACAGAAAAAAAGATCTAATCCATCCATGATTTTCAACAAGAATTAAATAATTATGTATGACAAAAGAGCATATGAGAGTTTACATTCTCAAGTGTTCTGATCATTTTACTAATTGTTAGCTACACTGAAACAATAGTCACACATTTTTTTAAAGAAGCAGGAGCTTGGTAGCATTTTATAATAACTACATACTACTAATTATTTATTAATATTATTTTAAAAATGCTTATAAATTTGTATTAAGTACTTTATTCTTGGTTTGAAAGCATCTATGTAATACACTTAATAACAATATTATCATGCTTAATTGAGGATCAGCACAATGTTTATTAATTAAGCTTTTCACTGTTTATGAGATGTAAAGCCTTAGTTTTAATCTAAACTGATAGGAAAAATACAGCGCAAAGGAAACCAGACAATAGAAATATTTGGTCTCATTTGTTAATAATGCTTAACAAACCATAAAAAGACTTTAGATGAGCTCACAAAAACAGTTAACTGACAGCTGGTATATGATTTTTTAACTAGCTGAATTATTAAGGAGTTACTGTATGATTGTGTGTTAATAAAGCCTTTATTATCACACTGACTGATAATGGCTCTCAGCGGTTGTTAGGAACAATTCAGGCCCTCCATGAACCATGTTACGACATTTCCTGGCACCGCTCTGTATATCTATCTCTCTTGGTTGCATATAAAACCGATGAATTCCCATTTGGTTGGTCTCAGGTGATCTTTTCAGGTGAAGATTTCTAACTAGTTGTAGTTTGCAGTTGTAAGACAAGATGGCGTTGAGGACTGCTTATGACGTACATGTGGACTCTTTGCATGCAACAGCTCTTGAAGCTATTCCAACAGTCTGCACATCAACCTGCGTTATTGCGCTGTGTACCAGCATAAGTTTTTTTTTTTTTTTTACAAATTCAATAACCTAGCATTACTAGTATTTTTTTTTTAAATAAATAATTTGAGCAGTTTTTAATAGAGAGTACTGCACCTGTTGCTGTTATATGCTCAATATGATTACTAGATTCTTCACCTGTTCCTACACTCTGCTTTCTTATTATAGCCGCCACTTGGAGAGTGTGCGAAGAAGGCACGACTTGCGGCTGTCTGTGCTTCCCTATCCACTGTCTCCGATCGCGTATTCTCAGTCTCACTGTGCCGGTTCCTGGTCAGCACTTTCCGTCTTCGGTTTTCCCGCCTGTCATGTGACTCCCTTGCACTTCCCTGATAGGTGGTTGTATCGCCTGCGTGTTCCTTTTTGTTCTCTCTTCTCCTCGTGGCTTGTTGAGTCAGTCCTGTGCCCTTTGTCTAATTTGTCTTTAGTCCCTTCAGCTGTCTTCTCGCGCACCTTCACTTATTTAGTCTCCCTTTTTATACTCCTGTGTTTGTGCTATTCTTCACGGCTGCGTTTATCTATGTGCTATTCGAAGTGATGTCTAGATTTTTTTGTTGTTGTTATTTTGTGAATATGTTTCTGGCTCAGTGATCCGTGTCATTTGTGTTATTTGACAAGTTTTGCCCCCTTGGGGGTCCTTTGTTTTAGCCATCGCTTTGCTTTATTCTGTGATAACAGAGCTCCTCATGATCAGCTGTCTCTGCGTCTGAGATCTATCCTAAAACGTACACTCGAGATCTTGACAGTTTACTATACTTTTCGGGGTTAAACACAAACCTAACATCCATCAACCTTTTTCAGTTGACCAATTTGTGGGCGTCATTAAATATAGAACATAAAAATGAATGCTGTTGACATCCTCTGGCTAAAAGACAAAGTAAGAGTAAAAGATATTGATAAAGAAAGTAATGGCCACATAAATTGTTAGAAAAATACATTATATCGAAAGGTTATGAATCCTAAACATGGCTTTACCAGGTGGTGGTTCCACTGTTGATGGCATGACAGTTGTTGAACTGGTCTCATTGCTGAGTTCTGTAAAAATAAAGTTCAATGTAAGAGGAGAAATATATAAAACAAAATAACAAAAAAAATTCCAAAAGATTACAGGTGAAATCTCATTCAATTTACCTGCGCAGTATGCCAGATTGCAGAACACTGGCCTTTGAAACTCATACACATAGTAATTCCCAGGGCAAGCTTTCACTTTCATGGGACTGAACTCAAAATTGCAGCAATCTGTGTTCCAGTGGCCGCAAACATGTCGCGTCACAACCCCGTCTTCCACTCTTGGGTGAACACCATTTAGCCAGAGTGGTGAAATAGTACCACAGCTATATTTATCAACACATCTTTCTGGCATCTGAGCATTATGACCATTAATGAAGAGACGATACCAGCCAACCCAGTTCACATAATAATCACAGTTATATGAGCTGTGGTCATCTACTGCTCTCCACGATTCATCCAGGGATGTGTAAGTAGAACAAGGGTCAAGGCTAAAGGCATCTGATACAAAGGAAACAAAGACATAAAAATACATATTATAGATGAACAGATATAAATAAGTAGAACAAGTTCATTTTAAAAGGTTAAAATGAGTAATGATCTTTTCAAAGGCTTGAACACAAATACAGACAGACAGACAGAGGGACAGTAGATGGCAGTGTGTGCTTTATTACCAGTAGAGGCAGTCAGTGGAAAGACGGTAGGAGTAGTGATGCTGTGGTTCCTCACATCTGCAAGATACCAGAGACATAATAAAAAAATGTATATTAAACAATTAGTTGTAAAATAAATATATAACATAAAAGATGATACATTTACCATGAGCAGATTGAGTAAAAAAACTATGAACTCTTATATAATAAGTAAAGGCAAATAATGTGTGCCTACCTGCACAGTAAGTCCCAAAGCAAAAGCTTGGGTTGACGAACTCATAGACGTAGTAGTGTCCAGGACAAGCTTTTACTCTAATGGGATTAGACTGGAAGTAGCAGCAGCTATCAAACCAGTGACCACAGACAGCTCGAGTAACGATGCCATCCTCGATTAGTGGGTGTGGACCATTCAGCCAAAGAGGGGCATGAGTACCACAGCTGTTCCGATCAACACATGTGTCTGGCATCTGGACGCTCTGACCGTAGATGAAGAGTCGATACCAGCCATTCCAATAAGCGTAAGCGTCACATCTTAGATCGAAAGTGAACTGATTGTCTGTGGCTCTCCAAGGTTCGTCCAGCACAGTGTAGCTGGTACATGGGTCTGAGTCAAGTGCTGCAAGTATTGAAAAAAAAAACACACAGTCGGTATATGATAGACAATCTAGCAATGATTTGAACAGCCTAATTTTGCTTGCAGGGTTCAAGTCAGAAACAAGTGTGATGCTTACTTAACCACAATTGGAAGGTACTATCACTTATTGATTTCAGCATTTTTATATTTAAAAAATTACTGACATATTTCATAATATTTTAATACCAGGGACACTCAAATATAAGAATAAGAATATAATTTTAAACAAAATTCAACTGTATTTTTTGTAGACTTATCAATGTTCATTTCACTTGTACAAAAGTACAGAATAAAAATTAAATAAAATTAGGCATCCAAAAGAGATTTGAGAAACTCTTTACACAGAGCGTGTCATGTAAACCCAAAAAAGTTTCTCAAAGCTGAATAGATATAGACATACATTATGCTTGCTTAAAGGTCCCATATCATATAAACTTCAGTTTTCAGATATTTCTTGCATGTTTTAGTATTAGTTCATCTTCATGTCAACTCTCTGGCATATGTTTTACGTGGCAGATGCCCTTCACACACACATTCACTCTTTAACACTATGGGCAATCGTTCTTTCTCAATTCACTTATATTGCACGTCTTTGGATCACGGGGAGAACATGCATACTCCACACAGAAATGCCACCTGCCCCAGCCGAGCCTACATACCTCAAATCATATTCAGATTGGTTTGCGCAAGATGTTTGATGGCTGTAGTCACGTCTATTGGCTATAGCTCTGCCCACTAACCAATCACATGAACCACTAAAACACTGCCTGACCCGGAGGTGTAATCACAACAGAACCGTGGTAAATAAAGAAAGTGTGTTTTTGGATGCTCTTGGTCAAAAGTGATTTGGTTTACCAAAAGATGAATGTAATCGTTGGAAATGGGTGGATTTCCTGTGTGCCAGCCCAAAAAAATGGAATGCATCTTTAAGGAAGCAAGAAAATAACTCAAGAACAGCAGCTTCAACAGGAAGAGTGGACAAACTGTAAATCAGGAAGAGCTGCTAATACAAGGATGACAGACGAACTTCACTCAAGAAAAGCTGTGTTGCACAGAATAAACATAGAAATTCTTCTCTAGGATTGCCAAGAACAAGCAGAATCCTTTTCTGTTGTTCTGTGTTTCTAAGAGAGAGTGAACATCGAAGTGCATGCTCTCAGAATGACTTTTGATGATGAGACAGAAAAGAACACGTAATACAATATACACTTGACCAGTGACTAGTCTCTGTAAGACACCACTAAGCTCAATGCCGCAAAACCCAGAGAAATGTGACTGACTGGTCGCATGGCAAACAAAAACCGAACTTGTATCAAGTTCAAGACCACATATGAAATCAGCCTGGGTGGGATTTAAAAATAAATCATTATTGAGCTTTTGTAATTGTCATGAAAAGATTCAATAAAATTTGCATATTGGCAACAACAATAATAAAAAATAATAATACGTTTTATTTGACGGCGCCTTTCATGACAGTCATGGGTCATGTACATTTCAAGGATTTGAAATGAGTGAACATGAAGAGAATAAAAGACAAGATTGCAAAAAAAAAAGTGTTATGATTACTGTCACTTTGGGCTGGAGATTAAACGTGTTCTTAGCCATGAGCCACAAAATCAAGAATTAATATTTTGTTGTGAATAAATGTCTTACCCAAGTAAGCCTCGCTGCTGGATCCTAGAGGTATGATTGACACAGTACTTGTAGGTGGTGTAGTCTGAGTGTTAATGTCTCTAACATCTGGGGGGTGAGGATAAAAATGTAAAAGACAATAACCAATTCACAATATGTTATTGAACATGAAAACTTTTTTCACCTGAACAATAAGATGAACACAGCAATGGCTTTACAAATGCATAGACGTAGTAGTTTCCTGGGCAGGCTTTGACTTGAATGGGATGAGATCTATAACCACAGCAGTCGTTCCAGGTGGGGCTACAGACCTGTCGTGTTACCACTCCATCTTCTAGCTGCGGGTGAGCGCCGCTGAGCCAGAGTGGCTGATTACTGCCACACATGCCACTATTAACACAGGATTCCGGCATCTGGACACTCTGACCGTTGTAGAACATCCGGTACCAGCCGTTCCAGTCTGTGTTATAGTCACAGCTGTAGCTCGAGTAGGCATTATCACTTGCTCTCAAAGGGTCATCCAAACTCGTGTAGTTGTGGCACGGGTCTACATTTGGAGTGTGGAATGGAACTAGAACAAATTGTAATAAAGTATTAAATAGATGAAGGTAATAATGGTAGCTAGTAATTTTGCTTGAGTCAAGCATTTTTGTCTGTCATTTTTGGCACACAAAGGTTGTTTTCATTTAATCAATAACCAGAACCTCCTAAATTGCAGATCATTGTACATTAGTGTATATGTCTCAAATGAGTTTTCAGTTGTTATTTTCTGGGTTCTAGATTAGCTTAATTTTAACTTTTGGAAACAAATTATGAGATTTTTTATCAAAGGTCCTCTTCACCCAACAATGTGTTTTTTTCTCAATGATATGCCACTTTCATTGGCTGAAATATTAATTAGTGTTAACAACATGTTTTAACCAGCATAGTTAATGTAAATGAGATAACTTCCAGGAAGAAGCAAAAAACAAGTTTAATTTTTAAAATGTGATAGTTCATATTGTGAGTAGACACTGATGTGGGGTCATTTGCTCAGAGTTCCAGATGGTCTTCTGTGCACATTGTTCACCCAGAGTGTTGTTGGGCAATTTCAGGGCCGTATTTTTAATAAGAGGTACATATCGGAACACAAATCATGCTGTTTGTAAGCATATATTGTTTTTAATTGTGAATTGTGGTGAAATTAATATTAGATGTTGGTCAGCAAAACTGTTTTATTGTTAAGGGTCCTTTAAGGATGAAGTAAAATGAATTTTAGTTCAAGGACAAGGAAAAAGTATAATTTACATACCTGCACAATAAACAGGAACCGGTACTGATGGTGTTGGCCTGACAAGCTTGTACACGTAGTAATGTCCAGGGCATGCTTTGACTTGGATTGGGTTGGAGAGATAGGAACTGCACTGGCCATTAGCAGCTCCATAGATATTACGAGTTACAACTCCATCACCCAGATTGGGATGAGAGCCACTGAGCCAAAGTGAAGCATAACCTCCACATGACATAGATGTAAAACACCACTCTGGCATCTGAGCGCTCGACCCATTGATAAAGAGACGATACCAGCCATTCCATTTTATACGAGTATCATCATGTCCATTCATGTACCCATACTGATACCAGTAGTTGAGTGTGCTTCTCCAGTATTCATCAAGAGTGCTGTAGTTGAAGCAGGGATCATAGGATATGGCAGCTAAAGAGGGAAGAGTAACAAATCGCAACTTTTTAAATCAACAAAATAGAAATTAAAGAGAACTATTAATGAGAAAAAAAGGTAATGTTATTTATTATAATCATGAATAAAAGTCTAAGCCCTGACAATTGCTTGACAAAAATTTGACAACTAATGTAAATTAACTTTCTTAAAAGGTGGTCAATTCTCTGTCTCTGCACCATTATTGTAACACTCCTCTTCTGACCTGTTGCCTTTTTATTTTAGACATTCATATCTTTTTTAATCTTATTTACTGTGTTCATTTATGATGTTTAAGTGAAGTCCACAAGTGCAAAGTGTGCCATTTGGGACTGGACATTTATCATAGCACCTTTTTTTTTGTATTTCAGTCAACTGTTTGGATTTGAAATGTATATATATCTAGCTAAAAGTTAGAAGGGGGGTAGACTCACATTGACAGACCTTCAGTGAAAAAGATCAGGACGTTGTCATGTCTTTAAGTCATTCTGATGAGTATGTTTTAGTTTTTAAAAGCAGAACAAAATGCCATGCTCAAAATTGCATTAATGAGAAAATGGACAGGTGTTTCTAATAATCCTTTAGGTGAGTGTGTATATATATAAAAAATATTTTGCAACTTACATGTAGTCTCTGAGACACTCTGTGGAGTTGGAGTTGATAATGGAGATACTGAGCGGATATCTAAAAATTGAGGGTTTAAAGAAAATGACTAACATTTCACACAAAAGAAAAAACTAATGAAAACATTTAATTTGATGAAAAAATATAATGAAAATCCAGCAATACCTGCGCAATAAGCTGCACATGCATTTTGTGGCTTCAGAAATTCATAAACATAATAATCTCCTGGGCATGCTTTAACTCTAATGGGGGGGAATCTGAGATCACAGCAACCATTCCATGTGCTTCCACAGACTTGTCTGGTCACAGTTCCATTCTCAATCCGTGGGTGGGAACCATTGAGCCATATTCCAACCTCCGTGTTACAGCTACCTCCACCCACACAGCTCTCTGGCATACGAATATTCAACCCATTGTAGAAAAGTCGGTACCAGCCATTCCAGTCAAAAGAGTCATCACAAATGTACATTCCAGCTTCATTTGTGGCCCTCCAGGGACGATCCAAGGACTCATAGTTGTTACAGGGATCAGCACTGAAGCTGCCAGAAGAAACTTCAATAAAGCAAAATACAATTCTTAAAAAAGGAACAGGAATTGTTATAACTATGTATACTAATGAACTTCAATCATCCTGGATCTGTGCTATAGCAGCCAGGACTTTCAGACTCCTTCTGTAGTCGCAGAATTTTTTTTATTTTTGGAAGTACATTGTTGTTTATTCATTATTGTGAAATACAGAGCATGAGATGGGGAGAGCGAGAGTGAGAGCAAGAGATGGATAGAGAATGCTGTGCTGATTGAGGAGCAATGAAGATAGACAAGACAGACAAGATGAATCCACCTAAGTGTTATTTAATACCATTAGCTGGAATTTCCACTCTTGGGACAACAATGTTGTCATGATTTTTGCAAAAAACCTAGTTGTTTAAATAATGTTTATTTTACGTATTAAGAACTTGAAAAAATACAAAATATTTGTAGTTACATATTAGCAATTTTTTTTGGCTAGGATTATTATAATGTTAAAGTGCATATAGTGAAACCATAAAAAAAATCTTATGCTGATTATAAGCCTTGACATTTTGATACCCTGTGTGTGATCTAACCAAGAAAATAGCACAATAAACATTGATTAAACTATTTGCTGGTTATTAAATTCCGTGAATATTTTTGCTGGATTTTAAGCCACTTTATAATTCAAATCTGAGGGGTCTCATTGCACTCATGAGGCCATAGGCTACTTTAGCCGGTCCATTAATCCACCGAGGCATGGAGGAAAAGCATGCTGGAAAAAAAATTGGAATTTAAGGATCTTAACTTTATAATGAAATAAATAAGTGCTAAATCCTGAAATTATTAATATTCTGAAATGTAATATATGACTTGAATCTAAACTTTAGAAAATCCTAAATGTGCCTTAGAATTTGTTAATTAGCAAAAAGCATTTCAAATGCTTAATAACTGTAATTTCATGGTTTATTGAGGATCAGTTAATCTTTAAGAAATTAACAATTTTCACTATATACAAACCAGTTAGTTAGCACATTCATACATCGTATTGCAAATGATACTGTATGTCTTAATAATACAATGCATAAATGTGACTTAAAAATAATAATTTGTTGACACGTTCTAAATGATCTCATGAATCACTTACTACTAATAACCAAGTGTTTTTAAATAGAGGAAAAATATTATAAAATATTAACTGTTCATTGTTAAATCATGTTATGAAGCATATTATATAGATAATTATACACCAAGAATAAAGCCTTTAAAGAAACAAACCTATTTACATAACTTATTCTTTAACAATTTGCTAATAATTTGTTCATGATTAGTGTGTCATTATTATAAAGTGCTACCAGTGTGTTTACTTAATCAGTGTCGATCAGTGATAAGGTAAGGTAAAATAATACAAACACTTCATTTAAAACTCGTTCAAATTGTACACATTGAAGTCACTGTACAATGTTATTATGTCTTTTTATAAATGTAAATAAGACTTTTTTTTTTACTGTCAAGCACTGTTAGATAAATCTGATGGCTTACAAAGATATGATCTATTCAGTTCAAATCATTACAGGAAATACTACTTATCTAAAATCTAAATCTACTTATTCCAGTTAGCAGTTAATCTTATGAAGAAATAGTTTGTAAGAACTTTCACTTGTTCCTAATATTAACTGCAACATATCTGGAGATCTTTCATCGGTGGAATTCGTTCTCTCTGATCTGTTTGAATATAGTGTGCTTTCAAGATCATTGCAAAAGTTGAAAATAATAGTTTAATACCTATTAATAACATCAATCGAAAAAAATAAATAAAAGTGAATTAAAAAGAAATCAAACCACTGATAAAAAAGGCTTACCATTTATCAGTAGGAGCAGCGACGCGCACAATGAGATTAAACTCTTCATTGTGGCCGCCTTCTCCTGAAGACAGAAATCTGATCTGTAAAAATGAAATAATTATATCAAGCTGAATGTAGTCAAACTGACAAGAAGTAATCTTTTCAAAAGTAAAAAAAGATATGTTTTGCATCCTCTTGTAAAGTAAAACAAATCAAGTAAATATATTGCATCTTTTAATGACCTCTAAATGTCTTGTATTTTTGATCAACTTTGGAACATGTGCTAAAAATTATTCTGAACACCAAAGACCACAATTTATTGAGTTATTAAAATACCTTGAGATTCATTAAAAATGTTATATTCAAAAAAGCATTTGACCATTTATTTCCAAAAATTAAAAAAAAACTTCAAAAAGATGCAAAAAGTTCAATATGCATTGTATTCTTTCTTTCAAAGCTTTTTCAAAGATTGAAGATCATTTTCTGGACCTACACAAAAACTACAGAAACATACACATTTAAGATTAATATTTCAGATAGGACCTACAGGATTCTGCTCTTAAAATGCTAAATTCCACATGTTTATATTTGTCATCAAAGCACTTCCTAAACCATGCTTTAAAAAGTACATGATTGACAAACTGAGCAAAAGAAAAGTTATTAAAACATAACAAAACTTTAAATAAACCCACTACCGAGCCTTTACAGTAAAAGCATTTAAAGAAGGATGAAACTAGTAATACTTTTACCTGAGGTTAAATTCTGCAGCACAACAAACCCTAGTGTCTGTCTCCTCATCAGTTTAACTTAGATGCTGCACTGCATGTCTTTCCCCTCTACACGCAGAGTTGATCATCGAGGAGGATCATTGCAACAAAAGTTACTTCTCAACAATAACTTAAACCAGTTCTTCCATTAGTTTAATGTACGGTATGCAGCATGTCACTTACAAGAAAATCACTTCTTTTACTTCCTGTAGATTGAAATGTGTCCAAGTGACTTGAGAAGCCTTCAATCTAGATTTTTATCGTTATTTTATCATTAAGCACATCTGTACAATATGTATATTTTAAAACCACTTCACTTTTTAGTTAACACAAACAACAGTACACTGCATAAGACTAATATAAATGATGCCTAAACAAACTGGGACTTACTATAAGTTTACATCAAGATAAGCTTGAATGCACAAATGAATCTTATGAGAACCCTCCATTTTTGAGCTGAGTAAAAAGTAAGATTTTCATAATTGAATCACCTTTCACTTCAGGACATTTTTGCTTTGACAGCAATTTGACTTTTTTTAACAAACCTAAAAAAAAACTTTTTTTGACTGCCACTTGATTCTGCTGGTGTCCATCTCAAACTCACATTGGGCGAAAACAAGCGTACACTCTTGATGCTAGTACATTGTAGTGCAATCTACACATAATAAATAGACCCTGGTGTTGTTCGATTAATTCAAATAGAATATTTTGAAACAAATTAAATTAATCAGCTTATTGCATCTACATTGTTATTTTGAATCAGTCTGAACGTAATCAAAAGGTACTTACAATTACTTAATTAATTTATTTTAAAACAACTAAGAACTGAATTGAGTCAATTACTTGAATTGCGCATGCTCAGAACAGAGGATCTCCAAATGATTTCCTCCATTACTGCCAAAGCCTGACAATTGAGACGGGGGAGGGTCGGAGGCTCATCAGAACGAGTGGCACCAGCCCCTCTCCCTTTACAATTGGCATCTCACTTTCAGTTCCTCTCTGCTCTCCTGTTCTGTCTTTCACATAGCTGCTAGCTCTTCAAAGTTAGTTTGTTGTTTTGAAATTGTGATAAAAACTAAACACATTTTCATTGAGATTTATTTATTGTGTTTATTTGTAGATTAACCTGCTGTTTAGTGAAAATATTTTGGCTCAATGTCTAAAATATGTCATGATATCAAAATTCAATGGTTTGGAAATAGTGCGTCACAATTATAAAATGTTGATCCAACAGAAGTGAACTGCATGCATTCATTTGATCTTATTGGATGAATAAATTTTTTTTAATTTCATTCAGTTTACTCAAAATAAGGTTTGACAATATGATTCAATTGTGTGGAAATGTGTGTCATAATTTTATTATGTTGATTCAACGATTCATTTTTGAGTGTATCTGGAAAATGGAAGCAAACCGGAGCACCTGGAGAAACCCATTAAGCACAGGAAGAACATGCAATCTCCACTCAGCAAACCCAGCTGGCCACAAATTGACCTTTGGACAATAGAAAAGAAGAAAAAAAAAAACCAGAGAACAAATATAAAACGATGTAGACAAGACCAGAGAAGTCCAAATAAAGGATGTTTTCTCCAGAATGATAAAAGTAGAAAGGAACGCAAAAAAAAAATCCCCGTAGAAGCCCTCTGAAGCCCTGTTCAATCATAAGTGAGAAGTTAGCAAGGTTCCTGGTAAAGTTACATAAAAGAGATCTTTTGAGTTACTTACAGTTTTCAGACAGCATTATCAGATATTGTTCTGTTTTAAAAAAAGCATTTTTAACTATAAAAGTGCCCTTTATAAAGTTATCATAGTACGTATTGCATCTTCCATAATAACAGGATGTTTACAGATGAGTGTGGAGAGTTTTGTCATGAGCATAAACCCTCTACTTTCGTAATCAGGACCAGTTCATAGTCCTCCACACCAGAATCTGTAAGAGAGCGGAGCTCGTTTTAAGTGGCAGCTTTTCAGGTTTGGAATGCACAGATACAAGCTGTTCAACTCACTTCTGAAATTTGGTTTTTAGTTTTATTTAAACACAATACTTTTTTTTTTTACATTCACTTTATTACAGTTTTCTGTGTTTATTTATTAGTGTTCTGTTTTGTATGGTAAGGGGAATTCTCCCTGTAGTTTAGACTTTCGTGTTGGTATTTAGAGTTGAATAACTATTAGATTTTCTTCGGTTGTTTCACGTGTTATGAACAGGAGGCTAAAAAGCAGACACTGGGATGCGAATCAACCTAAGCATCTGCAACCATGACTCTTATTATTTAAAAGAATGTTACCTAACAACTTGGGACAATGATGGAAGGGTTCTTGGCAGGCATGCTTGATTTTTGCTGGTTCATCAAGTTGTCTTTTATTTTAGAAGAAAGAGAACGAATGCATGACCTGTATTGTTAAAAAGACTGGTTTTATCTCGAGTTCCACTTTCAATATCACAGACGATGTTCATAAATCATTCACTGCACGTACACCCACACAAAATAACAATAACAGCCACTCATTACAAATATTGTATTTTAATATTCTATATAAATACTTAGAGAATATTCTAAGAGAATAGTTTTTACATTCCCAGACACTCTCACTACATGATCTTAAATGCACATGTGAGAGATTACAGTCTGAATTTGAATCATTGGTAAAAAAATATCTGTTATTGCTTTATGGAAAAAAATTTTTTGCTTCGTGGGAAGTAAATAAATTGGTTTATTCAATAACTTAACAATATCAATAACTTAACAGCAAAAAAAGTTTTTAAAAAGTTAAACTTTTAATTTAATAATGATTAACTGATCCTCAGTAGGCATGGATTTAATGTTACTTAGCATATTATATAGATGCATATAAACCAGGAACAAAGCACTTAAAGTTATATTTATAAACGGCTTACAGATGTGTAATAACATCAAAACAATGCTTTAAAAATGATTTATTAGCTATTTGCAAATGTTTAATTAACAATTAGTGGTGTGTTTTATTATAAAGTGCCACAACATAATATGTGGTATCATGCATTTTTTTTTGTTTAGTTAGAAACTAAATTGATTTGAATTTCTAGTCAGTTTATTGTTTTTTTCATTTTTTCTTTTTTTCATTTGCAGTAAACAAAAAATACTAATGATAAAAATTATGATTATCCCTGTGTCGTTCCTAAAGAAAACATGATCTTGTGAGAAGTTTAAGTTAGGATAGAGGACATTTTTCTTTTGAAAAATTCATAAATGCAAAGTGGGTAATCAGATTTTGGAGCTCTCTGAAAGGCGTAGAACCAGTTCTCACCAAAATGAAAAGGAAATGCAGGCAAGTCTGATACAAAGCTTTCATTTATTACAAACCCAGATACAATAAATCTTATTTAAAAACTCATTCCTCCACACAGACTTGTTCCTCAGGGCAGTAGGTGCTTGGAAGAGGGAGAAGCCAAACTGTAGAGCACATTATCACTCAATTAGCGACACACGCACTCACCAATGAAAAGTGCAGGAACAGCACCACACGCTGAGAGCATCCCGACCCCAAAGGCTTCACCACATCACCAGAGCCAGCTGTCTCAGTTATTTTTTGGTTGTGAGAGTCATTTATTTTACGAACATCATTTTTGTGTGTTGTCATATTTTCATATGCTTATATAAAGACAAATTTGCAAGGAACAATGAAGATAATATGAGGTGCGGCCCTTCGACTGTCAATCACTCATTGTATGAAAACTTATTACTTTCACTTGTGTTTGACATGTTACAACAATGATTGGGATTAATTACATAAATATTCTTTGCTTGTGTTTGGTTTCACTTGACTGTGCAAACAAAGTAAGTCTTCATAAGAATGCTTCACGTAGCTTTCTTTTTTCATAAGCAAAAGCACATCTATATTGTTGAAGTACTGGTTTGAATTCTTGAATGTAAAAAATGGCTTAAAGGGTTGTGTTATGTTTATAGTGTGTATATATTTCTAAAGATGTGTTCTACATAGAGAATATTTAAGAAATAAACACAACTTCACACTTATTTCCTGCATTGGAAGGTAAAAAAAAAATGTAAAGAAATTAAAGAATGATATTAAATTGCAGTTTCCAACAGTATGAAACTTAATTTGTAACTTGTAGATAACAGATGAAATAGTTATATTTAATATAAGATATAGAATGAAAGAGGCAACTGAGTGCATAAATTAAATTAAATTATACGAATCAATGTTAAAGTTCTCATGAGATAAAAAAAAGTAATTTGAGATCTTTGGGAATGTACAGAATGAACACCATGTGACTTACTTGAAAATTGAACTTGTTTTTGCAATGCTGTTCCAGTTTGACTGGAACTCAACTGGAGCTGTGAGATGCCAGAAAGAAACAAGAGCATCCTCTCTCTGGATGGATGCTTCAACACGCTTTAAAAAAAGAGATTAAAAAAAAATCTACAGTACACAAAACTCAAGACTCTGTTTAGGTCTATGAAAGCAAGTCAAAAATGCTTTCAAAATCAATTAAAAGAACACTAATAGAAATTTAAAGTATTAAGTGTTATACATCTACTTGAATGCCACAAAATGTTTTTTTTTTTGCCACAGAACAATTAGATTTAAAACGAATAAATATAGAAAATAATTGCACAATACGCAATCGATTAAAAGTATAGAATAACTATTCAACAATAATGGTCTACTTTAAAAATGTTAATATAAGTTATACTGTATGAATGACTTTAGTTCAAAACAGGCTTTCATGTGTTTGTATTGAACATTAATATGCCTTATTCTAATTTAATACATAATTTAATATTAATTAAAGCCAAGAATTTTTGCAGTGCACGCTTATGTGGTTATATATTAAAGATAAGATTAGTTCATGCAAATTTTCTTTAAAAAAAAAACTAAAAACTAGTGTTGCCACTTCAAATTAATAACATTTAATTGGCTCAATGTTTAATTTCAATAACTTTAATTTTCTCAATTCACTTTTTTTACATCAATTTAGGCACAAAATAAATAAAATAAATATTGCCATTTTCAGAGATCGAACTCTGAACCTAAGAATATTTGTGCTTTTAAGCCATGTTCTCTGTCCACAAAAATCTGAACTTTAGTTCATGTGAAGACTACATGTCAGACTCACACAAGCTTTTTAAATAAACAAATGTTACTTAGACAGAAAATACTTTTAAAACATATATTTTAGTAAAAAACAAAAGTACAAGTTTTACCTTCTCCACTGACTAACTGATAAGAACAACAAGGGCTGACAACAGGAGTCATGAATATAACGACACTATCCCACAATGCAATGTAAAGAGACCTCAGCATTTGTGTATTTCAACGAAAATGAGTACTGTGTTTTTCATTTATTGTATTAAGTGTATTACTTCTGTGAACTTTAGTCTCAATTGCTGACAAAAGTAAAAAAAAAATTCACAGCAAATAATTTCAAGGGTTTTTTATTATTCCTTTTCATTCCTCAAGGTCAGTTGAGCATACCTTTTAATATATAGGTATATTTTTATATAACTAACCTATTTTCAAAACATCTTTTCAACACACATTGAGCAGACTAAAAATAATTAATTGACTTAATAATTCCTTTGGTAAAACATTTTTTAAAAATGTTCGTTTACAGAGTATTTGTAAAATATTACAGTTTAATCGGAACAACAAAAATCTAGCATAGTTAAAAATATCACAATCCATAAATGTGCTTGACAGTCAATCACATTCTGCATGATGGACATTCAGGTAAATTGTTTCGAGTTAAAAAACATTAGTCGGTGAGTCTGGAGTGTCTCACCCTGCATCTTGTATCGACCAATGGATCCCTTTTCAAGTTCCACGTTCTAAGGGTTTATTGCCCATAACTGCAACGCATGGGTTCTTTTCTGACTGACTTTTTTTGTTCGATATAAGATGCCAAGATGGTTTTTGAATCCGTGGCTTATTCCTGTGATAGTCTCTGAGAATATAGCTTGCTTGTCCATTCATACCAGGTACCCATCAGAAACTAATGCTTGACAAATATATTACTAATATAATTTGTATATATTTGAAGTTTTTCACTGATTAAAGGCATGGCTAGAAGTCAGTTATAATGATATACTTTGTCTGTGTTCTGGTTGATTTCATTTTAATGCCCTATTGAACATATTAAAAGCTTTACATGTAACTTTGGATTATTGTGCACTGCAGTTTACAGATACCGCCCAACATAACATCCCCTTTATTATGTTATAGTTTTACCTGAGAAGATACATTTGTAATTGTATGTACATCAACGTAAAACTGCACTTTTACAGTTTTACTTGATACTCTTGGAACTTTTTTCTTTTTGTAGGGATTTTCCACTGTCAGGTAAAAGCAGACTGAACACATTCATGGCCTTTCATAATGTGTGAAGCTGATTTCATGATTTGCTTTTCCTGTGCTAAATAAACTATTTAACTTGTGTTGGCAACAAGCTACAAAGCTAATTCAATCCAACTAAAAAGGTCTCGTGTCCTTAAAAATTCTACAGGCACAAAATTTAGATCACCTGCAGGTCTTCAGCTGAATGTACATTGTTGTTTTTTGGTAAAAATAATCTTTTTGTGTTTGCTCTTTAGTGTTTTTATGTATTTCTATATCAAGTAAGCAATGCTGCATTTCTCAGGGCAGTTATGGTCTGGTGGATCCACACTCTTGAGCAAGGCACCAGTTTTCTGGCTCCTCCCCAGACGCAGCAGCCATGGCTGCCCACCGCTCCTGCTGTGTGTGTTCACTGGGATAGGTTCTACGCAGAGCTCAAATGGGTCACACCATATCTGCCCCACTGGTCACTTTCATAATGTATTGTAGTTTTACATTTATTTATATATACAGTGTGCAACACTGCATATATTGCTCTGCCATTTCATTCAAAAACCATTTCAGCTATGTCATTATGAAGATTATGTTATCACAAATCTCGAGAAATCAAAGTGACAAGTGATTGAAAACCTTACCCAACAAGTTTTCTTCATACAGTATGAAAGTTTGCAGTTCAGCAGTCAATGTGCTGAAGCTGGTAATTACGGGAAGCTATTTAAAACAACGCCCTTGGGCATATTAGAAAGCAAATAATTATTTATATAATAAACCTTGCTAGATCAAAAACACATAATTAATTGTAATATTACTTCTTTTATAGTCTCAGTCAACATCAAGCTTTATAAAAGATATGTGAAACAAAAGTTCAGCCTAGTTTGCCTTAATTACCATCTTTTCACTTGAATGTCTACATTATTACCAACAAGTCTGGAGACATGACATGTAAAAAAAAATTACATAAAATGATTTGAACGTTTAACAACTACTTAAGTATGTATGAACAAGGTCAAAGCATGAATGGTTTACTCAAACCTGAAACATCTCTACAATTTAAAGCATTTTACACAAGATTTGGCAATACCAAATTTAACAACATCCTGAATAGTTTATTTCCAAACATAATTTTTGCATACAAAGGGCAGGAAACAGGAAATGGTCACTTGAGAGGAGAGAAAGAGTGCAAAGCATTCTAAGAGATATATTCGTGGCTACATTATACTGCAAGACACTTTTCAATTCACAAGAGAGACAACATGAATATTGCGCTTTGCAGAGACACACCCATGTATCATAATGCATAATTTCCTCACACACTCACAGGTATATATTGCACTTTGGAGGAAAATCAAGGTATTGGTTAAATAGATATGAGATCAATCTCCCCAGCCCATTCCATGCCAGTCCAGCAAAGGCTTAACTGGTTAGTTTCAAACATTATAGTAAATGTTCAAGATCACTGACATAACAGGATTATATATGTACGGAATATATATTATGTGCAAACATGACAAGATTATACACCAGTGACGAGTTTCAATCAATCTCCATCAGTTAGAGAAACATTTTGTTGGTTTATAAACAATGCGGCACAATAAATGAGTCAAGAAGAGTACAGGTAAAAACAACTGTTTGTTCAAATAAAGAAGAAAATTTATGAGGAAATTAATAAATAAACAGTCACGCCAAGAGGACACTGATTACAATTTTTGAGGAGTGTGCCACACAATATTTACATTATTTCACAAATCACCATGAGTAAAAGAAATGAATAAATATACTGTGCACAAAAAAAATATAGCATTTTTGTTGCAATGACAGTCACCCAGTGCCACAGACTCTAAATCAAACTATAACTCTGGATTATGATCATAGTGTACCAGACAATATCAAGTAGCTTAATTGATAAGCAACCTTTAATTTACTGGTAATTGACAGGGTTAAATCAACAGGTTAATTAGTAACGAATAATTCAATTAAAATATTCTATTAGAAAAAACAACAAATTACCCTTTTTACTGCAATATACAACCAAACTATCTCTTACGCAAAGTCATCTAATTGGTTCATTTGCTACTGTTTAACTACCATAGAGTTTTTTAGTAATGAGTAAAGTTGTGCAATACAAGATTTAACACGGCAGTGAATGATTGGTGAACATGTGATGGTGACCTCTCGCTGACCATTCATGACCCATAAAAAAACTATCGACAAGTTGCAATTCATCTGTTTGCTTGAGACTAGTCTTAAAGGGAGAAATTCCTATGAAACACTTCATGTTTGCAGCATGGTGCAAAATGCTGGACTTGTTTAAATTTGGCAAATTTCGAAGTTCGCTGCTACTGACTGGTAGTGCATTTGCCATACAACTAAAAATAAAACAGCACCCATATATTTAAGGCCTCCACAGAAATTTCTATTACAACAAACGGAATGGGTTTTTACAGCGTATTGGTTCCTAATTGAAAATGATTTTACTGAATCAAAAATTAGCTAGAAAACTGTAAGCGTATGTTCAAATATTCAAAGGAAAAAGCATGCATGCATATATGTGAGCATCTGATTAAGTAACTGACCAGAGAGACGAAAACTATCTGCTTGAAACATTTTTTGTAGAACAATTGTGTAACATGCAATGCTTAATCCCAGCACCTGTCATAAATAAGAATAATTTTTTAATTTACAGATTTGTGATGGGCAATCTATTTTCATAGATATTCTGGAAGCGAAGCTCAAAGATACTGGAATACACAACACAGAACAGGAGTAACTTTTAAACCAGGGATGTCAAACTAATTTCAGCTCGAAGATCACATGCTGCACAATTTGAACTTCTGTGGGTCAGACCAGACAAATAATACTAGATCCGTAACTTGATTAATTATTTGATTTATTAAAAAATGTTAATAGTAAGGAATTAGAACCACATTCTGCTCAACATTTTAATGAAAGTTTACAAAATCTATTTTGACAAAACCACTACAGTCAAACTTTACAGTTAATTCCCAAAGTATAATGAGATTTAGAAGCCAGGAAGAAACTTAGCTTCTTACTGAAACTCTTTTATATGTGTTCATATTCTAAGCATCTTGTCTTCTTTTTTAATATGATCCAGAGGGTGGATTGAGCTATATGTGACACCCCACTTTAAACTGTGAGCTCTATTACTATATCTTTTGTTTTTTTTTAAAGATTAAGTTGCCATCGAGAGTTGTCAAACGTGCCTAAAATAAAATATTATGAAGTTGTTACATTGTGAATCATCATTTCATTCCAAACATGAAATGGCAACTTGTAAAATACTGTCTTCTCTGGACATTAATGTTTAGGCTGTATCCTTTTGAGTGTGCATAGACTAGTCACAATCAAATCATTACAGTTTAAAGGGAAAACAAACATGTTTTGTGGAAAAAAACTAGATCTGACGAAAGTCAGGTATTTTTAAAAGCTACCCAATAAAACATTAAACATACTTTTACATCGTTTACATGTAGACAAATTTCTTCTAAAATAATCTCTCCCAGCCAAGCTCCTTTGTGAAAAACTTTTATACCAATTAATAGTCTTATAGGCTTTCAAATGAACAACAAAACAACAATATAGAAGAGCATTTCAAAGATAAAAGTAGCAACAACTGATAAATAACTTTATTTCCTCAAATATCCCAAATGTGTCATAAGCTGAGCAGCATCAAGAAATTTACTTTATGAATTAATTAGCACAATATTCAATCACACCCCGACCAAATCCCAAACTTAAAAAACTATGCCCTTTAAAAATAGAACCAACCAACAAACAAACAAACAAACTGTAAACCTCACATTGAGCTGCTTAAAGTGAAGTTTACATTGAATTTTGTAAAACAATCATCATAAACTCAAGGCTTAATATTCTTAAAGTATACCTATTAAAAAAATAAAAATAAAAACTAATCTAAAACAAAACTCATATCAAGAAGTGATCCCACTCAACAATGTGTGACTATCTGGAGTGCTACATGATTCAGACTGCAAGTTTCACATTCTTAAGTTACCAATTTCTCCTAAAGGAAGGCCACCAGACTATGTGATGAAACAAGGGAGAGGAGCCAAAGACTAGAACTTTAATCCACCAGCTCACTCACAGCGCATGCTTAGCCCTGGTTTTCTTTGGAGAGCTCTGTGTGAAATCCTGAAATGTGTGCTGGTGTTGAGAAAAGAAATCGTGTGGATCTCCCAGCGCAGCAGAGAAAATAAAGGCCCCATAAACCTACATCCGAAAAAACTATGGCAGAGAAAAGCCCTAACATGCTGGTAAATCTCAGTGTGTAATGCTGCTTGACAGTTTGCACACAGCTCTCACTAAATTCTCCTGGCTTCAGTTGAATCCTTGAATCCACACACAGACAAGTTTATATCTCATGCTACGGACACCAAAGGTTTTGGTATCAATGCGAGACTTTGGTATGGTTTTGATAACGTGAAGCACGCTACATGCAGTGACCAATGCAGCTATTCGGACTAGATTGTGTGCTTGGCGCACCTCAAACGGACCTCTTAAATAAGGCCTGTGAATGGAGGATGAGGGGTGAGAATTTCAAAAATAAAAGCTTTTAATAAAAACAGAGATTTCCAAAGTCTAGCTTAGATTTTAAAGTCGACACGCGACTCGTGCTCAACATCAGAGCAAGTGCCGACACCAGAGCCAAAGTTAGAGTCCGCCAACCTATATACACACACACACACTGAATGTGTGTTAGTGGTTGCTAGAGTCTTCACAGCAGGTTCCTGTGATTCTGACATCTCTTTAAGGCTCTTTAGGTGAATGACAGCACAAGCAGAGAAAGAAAGAAAGGCTGGACCGGATTGGTTTAGAGCTGGTGTACTATGCTGTCAGCGTGATTGATGGATACAGGGCAGTCCTGCCTTAGTCTCTGCCACTGAAAAGTTGTGCTAAGAGATCCTACTTCTTCCTCCTCATTCTCCTGCTCCTTGGCAAACTCCATGAAAACCTAAGAAACAGGAGGCAGCTTGATTGTATTGATCTTGTGTTAAAAGCAGTTCTATAAATATGATTTATTATTTGTAAATCTAGAAACTACATCACAACTGACGCTTTTTAGAAGTAGGTTAAAAGGCAAACCACAAATTTTGTGCAACAACAACTGGCCTGATATCCAAAGTAAAAAACTAATGTTATGAGCATACATTTTGCTGTAACATGAGCAAAAACAAACATTTTAAAATGGAAGGATGGATGGATGAATGAAAGTATTAACAAATGGATGGATAAAAGTATTAATGAATGGATGGATGACTGGATAAATGATAAATGGATGAATAGAGTAATCGGTAAATGATGGACGAATGAAGGAATTGATAATTAGATAAGTGAATAGAAGAATTGATAAATGGATAAGTGAATAGAGAAGTCGATAAATTATGAACGAATAGATAAGTGAACAGAGGAATCGATAAATGATGAATGAATGGAAGAATGATAAATGGATGGGTGGATGGATTAAAGAATGAATGGATGGATGGATGACCCTAAAAGGGACAAAGCCGACAAGAAGATGCATGGATGGATTCATGAATGAATAAATAGATAACTGAATAGAGTAGTCAATAAATGATAAAGTAATGGATGGATTAATGAATGAATGGGTGGAAGGATGAATGAATAGATGGATAAATGTTGAATGGCTGGGTGGATAGATAAATTATGAATGAATGGATAGACGAATAGGGGAATTAATAAATGATGAATATGAATGAATTGGATAGAAGGAAAGGATGGATGCATGGATGGGTAGAAAGGATTGAATTGATGGTTAAATGATGGATGGATGGATGAATAAATAAATAATATCAACATACTTGCTCAAGAGTTGACTGGGAGAAGTTATACTCTTCAAAATTAAAGTCCTGTTTAGCTGTAAAGAAACAGGTAAACGATTAAAGTTATACTTTGATTTTTAAACTTATAATAGAATAAGTTCCTTACCTCTTTCCAACTGGGTAAATGACTGGGCTAATGACTTCACATCCTCCATAGGAATCTTATACACCATCAGTGTAGCAAAACTGAAAATGCCAAAATTGGAGAGAAAAATCAGTACCCAATACAAGTAAATGTTTCAGTTATAGAATTTCACAATGTAGCTCTGGAAACACACGGTACAACCCCCCAAAACAATGACCTGACTATTTGAATAATCAAAACTGTCTGGATATCAGAGCAGTGTATGATCCAGTCAACATGCCAACATGCAAAACACGAATTTGTAACAAATACTAATAACTATTTCATGCAATTGTTTGTGAAAACATTTGATCTGTTGAGTTTAAAAAATATTTAATTTAAATACATTCTTGTTATGGAATAGACATAGAATTGTTTAACTGGCCTTCTTCAGAGTATAGCCAAAAACAGATCTGTCAATCAGGTGTGTTGTGTGTTTTTAGAACAACAGTTAGTTGTTTTATGACCATTTATGTCTGTCTGCTCAAGGTGAAAGCTTCAGGTTTGAGTATCTGTCTCACTCCTCAACTGCTGGGAGGTGAATTTTTTTGAGTCATATTTTGATTATGATCAAAATAAAATCACTGCTCTACGACTCTCTTAATTGCTGACTCAATTGCCTTTCTTTTTCCACATCATCTATATATTTGTACCACACAAACAATAAGAAAATAAGAAAATATCAAAAAAAGATTTAAACAGCAAAAACATACATATGTTAAACAGACAAATAAATTTGACTTAAAAGAATAGTTTACTTTATAGCAGTGGCAGGTCTTCAGCTGATAAGATTTTTTTTTAATATTACAACATACTTTTTGACACTTTCACTGAAAAATGACACTCATGCAAAACAGGCATGTTGTTATGGACACAGGAGGGAAAAAATAAAGCTCTGAGATCTCTGTAAGTAGACCTCATTGACTAATACAAAGAAAAAAAAGGTTTATTTTTGCATATTTGCACTTCCTCACCTTTCCTGTCGAATAGCGTGTGGAAATATATTTAGGATCTCTTTGTGCAATAGCGCTACCTGCCGGAGACCAGTAAGCTCCTCCCTGAGTTTAATCTCTAGGCTGTAGCCTCTCCCAAACTTCCCTTTCAGGTGCTGAATTGAGCCAATACACCTGCAGAGGGAGACAACTCATGAGAAATCTCTTCTCTTTTTGTTTCATTTTAAAATTATTCACCACTTTTTACCTCAGTTCACCAGAAACCATGATGGCAACTCGGTCACAAACAGCTTCTGCCTCTTCCATGTAGTGGGTGGTCAACAGAGCCCCTCGCTGTTTGTTCTTGAAAGCAGCACGGATTGCTCTCCTAAATTGTGAGAATCACAAATAAGCTGATCAAAACTGCAGCCTTTGGCATGATACGCTTCTGTCTGGAGTGCAGGATAAACAACTCTAAAATAAACCCTAGAATAAGGCCGTGCAGTCAGTTTTACCACATGCGCTGTTTGGATTTTGGATCCATCCCTGAAGATGGCTCGTCCAACAAAACTATCTGAGGATTTCCCAGCATACTTAGCGCAAAGCATAACTACAATTGAAAAACATTATAACAGTTAGACACGAGCCACGTGTATTATAATGAAAGATAATTTTTGACTGACCTTTCGTTTTAACCCAGCTGATAGATGTTTTGTCTGTTTATAAAGATGATCCCTTAGCTCTAGAGCGCTAACAACCCTGTGAACAAGCAGACAAACACATGCGATAGTGAGTATTTTCATAAATAGAGTTTCATAGTTTTGTAACGCAAAAGAAAAACAAAGCAATCTGACAAATACTTCATAGGGACACTTTTTAAGTCACAAAATGCAAATGTTATTCGTAACATATTTGAACTCATTAAATATTGAAATGTTTGAAATTTTTTATGTTTTAAATGTTTTTGAGGTGGCTGCTACCTCAGAGTCGACAGTTCAAGGCTTATTGGGGCTTGCATCTTCTCAATGTGTTCACTAAATTTAAGTTCAATGTTGAGGGAATGAAGACCTTGTGATGAATTAACGGACCACAGGTTTACCTCAACTTTAACCCAATTTGAGGTAGAAATAGGTTGTAGTAGAAAACCATAAAAAATACCAGGAGTAAGAGTAAGGACAAAGAGATTGGTGAGATAGATACACCTACATCTAGTTTAAGAGTTTTCTTGTTGAATGAGGTGCTGTGAATATTTACACATTAGTTTCCATTAGTAATATTGCTTTGGCCCTTAATTGGTGCAATTAACTTCATGGTCACCAGGTCAAAAGAGACCCATGTCTTATTAGCTACAACTGAGTTAAAGCTGTGTCATAACTCAACTCAGTGATCTCAAGGTTTCTCAAGCAGTAGATGGATAGTTTCAGCCTCAGATGTCACATCCTCCGTTTCAGCCTCAGAACACTAGCTAAATATCTGATGAGTTTAATACAGAACGTTAAAAACACTTCAAGAATCAAGAAGCTGTAGTTTGATTTGATAAACTTATCTGGATTTCTGGTAGTAGCGAGTATCGCATTTATTTTTGTTCTGCCCAAAAACATGCTTTGCTTCACGCTGGTCTACATACGTTTTCCACTGCGACCGATTTACTCAAATGTTTTAGGTTCAGATGTGGACGGGGACTTGTGAGTCATTGTTGATTTGGCCTAGTATCTCTACTCTTAAGTGACTTTGTTTAGAACGTGCACTTATTGCATGTTCGTCAGTTGCTTGGTAACATTCCTGCTCCCAGAAACATGATGCTTTGCATAACTTTACGTTAGTCAAACAGCACCATGGGTGGATCTTGACAAAAAAAAGCTGGCAAAACCCCTAAACCTTCCCTGAACGTCTTTCTACGTGAGACTAGTAGATGCCCTTAGGTTCTTAATTGGTTTAATTAAGTTCATGATCGTAATCCCAAAGAAGGCTCACATCATATTAACATAACTCCACTCTAAGTAATCCAGGTAATTTCTTTTTGCCACAAAATGAGCTTTGCTTTATGTAACAATTGAATTTCAAAGAGTAAGACACTTCAAAAAATGTATAAACATTTTGGGAGAAGTTGTTTTACCTTAATGTTTAACTTATACTCATCATACACTGTTTAGGCTTGATCAATAACTAATAGTAAAACCACTCGTCACATGTATACATTTTTTTTTTTTAAGTCACCGTTTTATAATTTTAGGGATATCTTGCTGGTGTAGCCCCTTGATGGCTGCATAGATCTCCAGGTGCTCCTGTAGAGTGATTCTGGGCCACAGAGGGTTGACCTGAGGACAATACCCAACATGCTCCAGTGGGTTCTCCACTGGCTGAAAGTCAGTGCCATAATCACCCATTAGAACCTAAAATCAAAGATAGTACACTAAAGACCGTTTCATTTTTAATAAAATCCTAAAAGTAACCGCAGAAATAGCTATGGGGACAGAGTCACAAACCTGTCCAGCAGTGGCTTCAGTGTCTCCAGACAGCATGTGCATGATCGTACTCTTTCCTGCCCCGTTGGGTCCCAGCAGACCCAAAACCTCCCCTAAAAATAGTTTTTTTTTTAGCAATGCTTTTTGCACTTTAGAATCAGATATAATGAGATTTTACCTTTGCGAACACAGAAGGAGACGTTTTTGGTGGCCACTTTCCTTTTTTTAGTCAGCGAGAGGCCCTCCCGCTTGCCTTTGTACTGTTTCCTGAGGTTATTCACCACCACTACTGGTTTCTTAAAAAAAGGGGGGAAAAAAAGCATTGGTCGGCTCTATATCTGTATAGCTTCCTTGAAAACCCTGAGATCCAAGAGCACTTATAGTACCTCCTCACAGCACTGGCAGGTCACGGCCTCCTTCACACGAGCTCTCTCCATCTGCACATCTTCGTCCTCACTCATGTTCTCCTCTGGGTTTCGCTGAGAGCTGTTCTTTGCTTGAGAGGAAATCCTTTAATATGTTTTAATGAAAAAAGTGCAATAGTTTAAAAGCGGTTTTCGATGACAATGATAATCCAATATAGCTGCAAGCACTACTTAGGGCCCAAAACAAAGAACCCAGTTCTTTATTCCAAAGATATAAAATTGAATTTTTGCCGTTCTTTCAAAAGTAAGAGGTCTGATGTGGAGTTTAAATTGATATTGCCTGATTGTATGGGGCAAGAATAAAATGACAGTATATGGTTAACTTACGAAAAAAAACTAAACTAACACTACAGCTAAAAACTAATTAATTAAATAAATAAATACATACATAAACATAATTTTAGAATCAATTTTGTTTATTAATTTGTCACAAAGAAATGAACATGTTTGTGCATGTAAAATAATGGAGATATTGAAATCGAGATATTAGTTTTTATAGAGATAGTTTTTATTCCTTTCTTATTACATGCTTTAATAAAATTTTATCAACTCATACCTGCAGAACTGATCATTTTTCATTGTCTTCCCTCCATATCTGATCTCCAGACATCTTAGGGTGAAGAGTAGCAGGATGCATTGAATGTATGGCTATAAAAACCACAAAGATGATTTATTCTAAAAGATTATTTACAAGCCCATTACATCATAAAATGTAACAGTACCACAAACACAATGATTACATAAACTATTGACAGTTATAAGAGAGAAAAAAAGATTATCCTCACAGCAACAACTGAAATAAATAGGTTCTTCCATGGGAATTCATCATCATGTGGAGACTGGTGGAAAGTTGCCTAAAATAAATAAGACAATAGAGTCAAACACTATTGTTGATTTTTAAAGTGTAATGGTGAATACTTACCATGGTAATGCAGTTAAGGCAGCCCATGAGAGGGTAGAGTGGATTGAAGAAGCACAATGCATTGTGTAGAAGACGTGCCATGTCAGCATTATCATTCACGAGAGCCAGCTGCACTATGGATGCAGAAACCACACACATCTGGCAGAGAAAAAACAAAAAGTTTTCACATAAAGGAAATTTTAAATAAACATAATTAAACAAATTAAACACATAAAAAAATATTCAAAATGATATATATATATATATATATATATATATATATATATATATATATATATATATATATATATATATATATATATATTCATCATTATCAGAAGGTTGAACTCACCCATTAGCAAAGGGGCAAACAAACCTTACTGCAGAATGGCCCCCCTAATCAAAACCACTCTAATAAAATGGTTTCAACATTGGTCTGAGAAGTAATTCACTTATTAAGGTCTACTTTCTTATGTTCATCTGAGGATTTGTTTTCCAATAGAATTGATGATTTAAAAAGCTTAGTAACTATTGGATAGTATTGATAGCTGTGAAAATTCTCTTACCATCATGGAGACCACAGAGAAGAAGTCTCGGAAACTCTGTACTTTGACAAACATGAATGAGATGCAGTATGTGAAGAGAACCATGGCTGGAGAGAAGCCAATTAGACAAAGCGCCTGAAAAGTCAATAGGACAGTCACATTCAACTCTATAGTTACTGTGCCTCGTCAGATCAGTTCTTTAATTGTAAGGTTAAACAATCAAAGAGTTGATGCTCATGTGCACAATACAGAAATAGGTTTCCCTGTACAATTAAATTTGTACTTTGTTGTCCACACTGAACGAGAGAAGTGCACAGATGTATACATACAAAAATAGGTAATAATATACATAAATAGACATAATACAATAAAAGTCTTTGAGCAACTGTGTGGCGGTACTAAAATGAACTGTGTGCAAAAATAATAGAAGGTTGCAACAGTAGTATTAAAAAAAGTATTTAAGCAAAGAAAGTATTTTTATTTAATATTGCGATAAACATTTGAAGTGATGCATCTTACCACAGATAAAATGTTGTGGGAGGTCAGTAGATTTGTAGAATGGAAGGCAAACAGAGTGCTGGTCATACAGATTAAAATAAGGTAAAAGAAAGGGACATCGATAGCTGCTTGCCCACACCAGTACGCAGACGGAAAAAGACCAGAGATCCTCAGTGTTGACCAACACTTCAGCTGAAATCAAATAAAAAAATATATAAGTTGCATTCATAAAACTTTTTTGTGTATTTTTACGTATTTTAGTTTTTTTTTTTCGTTTTTATATAGCCCTTTTAAGCAGGTGCTTCAAATTAGCTTCACAATAGGCCTAATGGGGACTAGGAGTTAGATGGGAATTCCTGTTGGATGTAGAGAAATATGAAGTAGAAAAATAATTACTAATTATTTACTATACTGTTTCTAATATAATGGAATAGATAAACTCTAAAAGGATAGATCAGATAATGGATGAGGTGGAACTAATGAAGTAATTCTTCTATAAATTAGCTGTTGTCTTTAACCCTTATAAAACGGATGTGTCCCCGGTGACAGAATAGTAACTCTCACTTCAGCTCTGGTTATTTTCGCATCAAAAAATCTCAACAGATTCTGAAAGCTGAGAAACGGCTCTCTCGATATGACATTCATTATGGTAATGGCAACATTGCTTGTGTTTCAATTTGTTCCAGTTTGTAGAGCATAGGGAGTGCATTGTCAGGTGATTAACACATAACGTCTGAATGATTTTAACAATACTTTAGCTGTGTTTTAGAGGCGATTTCATTTAAAATTTTATATTTTTAAAAGATCTTAACATCAAAGTTTGTGAGAGCAGCCTCGGAGATTTGTGGAAGAGAACAGACAGCAGCAGCAGGCAGGGAACGTGTGTCACCATATCAACCACAGAAAGTGATACAGTTTATTTACGCAGAGTTTAGTCACAGCTTTATAACAAAAAATGTTTTCCAATATATAATGTAATTTTTCTAACTGACATTATATACCGTAAATTCTGGACTATAAAGTGCACCTGCATATAAACCGTATCCGCTCTGTTTAAAAAAAAAAAAAAAATTAAAATAAACAAGCCGCACCTGCATACAAGCCGCATCCGCACTATTTAAAAAAAGTTTTGCAAGCCACAGATATGTATGTTTTTAGATTAGATATTTACTACAGGAACAGAACGATTTTGAATCGTAAATGTACATGTATGTACCTAAATAGATCCTTTCCTAACCTGTATTTTAACACGGCAGCAACTTTGCTTATTAAAACGGGACAAAAACAAGAGAAAATAACCGGTATTTCCAGTATTTATCTTCATTTCTCCAGTGTGTGAAATCACGTCGTTCTATCCGCTTCTACCGACTTATATCTTGAGCAGGAGGAAGTAGCGTATTTTTCTTGAACTAGCGTATTCTTCTTTGTATTTATTTTGTCTTAGTTTTGATTCTAATTCCGGTTAGAGCGCCCCTATCGGTGGAAAAAAATCTGCAGAATAGCCGCACCTTTGTATGAGCCGCATGGCTCAAAACCTATGAAAAAAGTAGCGGCTTATAGTCCAGAAATTATGGTAATATTGCTTTATTGATGCTCATGTTCATGAATTCGACAACCTATTGCTTCATTCGTTAATTTTATTTCATCTAATCATTACATTTTTTATTTAATCTTTTGCTAATTTTTGTATAGAAGCGCAATAATTTGTGGGGGGGGGGGGGGGGTCTTATCCAATCTTATGTAATGTCTTTATATTTACAGAGAATCTTCTGATGAAAGGGAATCCTCCTGAGGGTAGGAAAGTATGTCTGTGGCAGAGGCCGAAGCATTAGTGACACCAACAAAATCCCTTTACATATGTAAATAAAACAACTTGTAAAATGGACACTGAAATCCCTATTCAAACAAAACTGTTTGAGTTCATGCAAAATAGTTTGAGGTTCATTTTTGTAATCTCAAAAGACTTGTTGCTCTAGATTTACAGTTGTTTATATAAAGACGAACTTGTTTATAAAGAGAAACTTTATTACACGTTGTTCTGAGCCTTTATAACATAACAGATATTTGCCAGATTTTGAAAGCCTTATTTAATTTAAAAAGGGAAACTGGCAAAAATAATCATAAAAACAACATTTTCTGATGCAATGATTTAAAACAAGACAAGAATACCACAAAATAATATTAATAAGAATAATACAGCAAACTGTTATAATTAGAGTATCTTTATAGGAGTAACAAAGTTAAAGCAATAACATGAATACCAGTCAACCTAAGTGATGACTGAGAGAGAGAGAGAGAGAGAGAGAGAGAGAGAGAGAGAGAGAGAGAGAGAGAGAGAGTCTTTATAATCATGTTTTATAGAAGACTTTATAACCTGTACCTCTCTGTCTCTTGTGTGATCCATTGCAAAGTAGGCGGGCATCCCAGCCGCCAACATCCCAAGAATCACTGCCTCGATGTAAACCAGGGCATATGAAGTTGTATCTGGAATTTGCTAAAAGACAGAGAGGTATAGAAGTTAGAAGTTAATGAAAGAGTATGGCAGTAACACATAAGCAACACACTTACATAGTCAAAGGGTTTAGACCATGTTCGAATGCGTCCGGTGACGTTAAAACTCCTCAGCAGAGCATTACTGAGCACATTAACAACCATCGGTAGGGAGTGCACTGTGGTACTGTTAAAAGCTACAATGTAGGTAAAATCCTGTAATGCAAACAAGAGAAAAAAATTGTGTTAAATAGTAAATATTAAAGTTTAAGATTGATTTCCACAACAACCAAAAGCAGGCAGTGCACATTAATGCTTCAAAGTTGAATGCTTCTAAGCATTAGCTGAATGTATTAAAACCTTTTTGTACTTTTTAATAGTAACAGATACTTTAAAGCTATACTGAACACCCTAGTTGGAGACTCTGGCATAATGCAGTAGGTTCAGCCCAGAACACAGTACGTTTAACACAGGTGTGGTCAGATGTGATTTCTGTGTGCTCAGGTTCTCACAAAAGCGAGTATTCAGTGAGCTCAGTTCACAAAATCACACTTTTTAAAAAAATGATAAGGATTGTCATAAAATGAACACTATACATCTCCAAGAAAATACAATTTATCATCTAGCCTAACTGAAACCTTTAAGAGTTTAATTCCTATACGTGTCATTAGCAAGGGAACATTTAGACAACATGCGACACTGCTTCACTCACTTTATTGGATCCAGTAACATTTATAGCAGCGCTGACAGGTGCAGATGACATGTAGTCTGGTTTCTTCATCATTTCCACTTTAATGTCCAGAGACTCCAAGTTGTGGATGAATCCAGACAAGTCAGAATCTATCAAAACACAGACTCGTAAATCTTCAGTGAGCTACTTGAAATTACACTGCAGTCTAGTCAAATATCTAGCACTACAGCTGAACACACATATAGACAGCCACTGACCGCTGGAGTTTTGCACAAGCAAGCTGGAGGTGTATTTGTGAGGAGCCTCATTGCGATGCAGCAGATATATAGGTGAGAAAAGTCTTTCAGGGGAATGAATCTGTATGTTTCCTGTGGCCACAGACAGAATCAGCATTGCAGACAGGAAAACCAGGAACAGTGTAAAGCTGGGTGAAAGGGGAAGACAAAATTGTATAACTTTTAGCTAAATTAGTTAAGACATTTTAGTTTAGTTAAATTAGTCATAGGGGTGATATTTAAGGTAAATTCAGCACTTTCAACCTCAATATCTGTGGTTTGTCTGTTCAAAAATCTGATTAACACGATCAGGAAGAAAGTAATAAAATTTAAAGATGCACAAAAATTTAATCAGTCAAACCCAATGTTGCCACAAATCTCTCACATGTCCAAAACTGTGATCAAATCATTTGATCAAGTTAAGTATTCGTTGGTACAGACTATTATATTTTAATTAGCACCAAAAGATCAAGATGGTATTTTTAGTAAACAGACTTCAATTGAGTGGGCTTACTGAAGTGAAGAACAAGGCGTGTCAAAGAGAATCATTACTACAACCTATTTAATCCAACCATCTGTGATCTTTGGCCACCCTCTCACCTCACTAACCAGTACGAAGCAGGTACACCTGGAGTACAAAGCAACTAACACCTAGAGAATACCAGCATCCCTAAACTAGGGTGGTGATCATACGTGTGATCAGATTTATTTACAGAAGTTACAATAAAAAGAAACAATGCCACTTGATTGGCTGGCTTTGTAACATTAGGTCAAAGTTGCCCAAATATCTTCTCTCAGAGACCCAAAACTGACATGTTATAGAATGAAACATAATCGACAAAAAAATCCTTAAAAAAACAACAACTTAGAATTAGCAGAAAAACCTTTTCTGCTAATTCTGTTTGGTGCTTAACTACTTTAGATTTCGATAGCTGAAATAATAAATAAATATATACACACACACAGGTTCTTCTTCTAAAAAAAATGTGCATATTGCGATAAAGTTCACTATTTTCTGTAATGTACTGATAAATTTAGACGTTCATATACTTCATATTCGTTACACACATCTGAAGTAGTTCAAGCCTTTTATTGTTTTATTATTGATGATTTTGGCATACAGCTCATGAAAAGCCAAAATTCCTCTTTAGAGAACCTTTTCATGATATGCAAAATTTATTTAGAGTTACATAGTTTCAGATGATTTGTTAAATAGCTCGTTTAAACAACTGCAAAAGATTCCTGAGGCTTTTATAAACTCCCAGCCTGGGTCATTACTCAAAATCATGGGTAAGATTGCCGTCCAGAAGGCCATCACTGACACCCTCAAGCAAGAGGGTAAGACACAGAAAGAAATTGCTGAACGCATAGGCTGTTCCCAGAGTGCTGGCACCTCAGTGGAAAGTCTGTGGGAAAGAAAAGTGTGGCAGAAAACACTGCAAAACATCCAGAGCCACCGTGTACAGGCTTGAGCAGGAAATGGGCTACAGGTGCCGCATTCCCTAGGTCAAGCCACTTTTGAACCAGAAACAGCGGCAGAAGCACCTGACCTCAGCTACAGAAAAGCAGCACTGGACAGTTGCTCAGTGGTCCAAAGTACTTTTTTGGATGAAAGCAAATTTTGCATGTCATTCAGAAATCAAGGTGCTAGAGTCTGGAGGAAGACTGGGGAGAGGGAAATGCCAAAATGCCTGAAGTCCAGTGTCAAGTACCCACAGTCAGTTGTCCTGGGGTGCAATGTTAGCTGTTGGTTTTGGTCGACTCTGTTTTATCAAGGGCAGGGTCAACGCAGCTAGCTTTCAGGAGATTTTGGGAGCACTTCATGCTTTCATCTGCTGAAAAGCTTTATGGAGATGAAAATTTCATTTTTCAGCACCTGCTGACAGTGCTAAAACCACTGGTAAATGGTTTACTGCCCATGGTATTACTATGCTCAAATGGCCTGGCAACACTCCTGACCTGAACCCCATAGACAATGTGTGGGATATTGTGAAGAGAAAGTTGAGAGACGCAAGACCCAACACTCTGGATGAGCTTAAGGCCGGTATCGAAGAGTCCTGGGCCTCCATAACACCTCAACAGTGCCACAGGCTGATTAACTCCATGTCATTTCTGCAAATGGATTCAAAACCAAGTATTGAGTGCATAACTGAATATAATTATTTGAAGGTTGACTTTTTTTGTATTAAAAACACTTTTCTTTTATTGGTCGGATGAAATATTCACATTTTTTAAGATAGGAATTTTGGATTTTCATGAGCTGTATGCCAAAATCAATAGTAAAACAAAAGGCTTGAACTACTTCAGTTGTGTGTAATGAATCTGAAATATATGAAAGTCCAATGTTTATCAGTACATTACAGAAAATAATGAACTTTGTCACAATATGCAAATTTTTTGAGAAGGACCTGTATATATGTATGTATGTATGTGTATATATATATATATATATATATATATATATATATATATATATATATATATATATATATATAGTTATACAATGCTACATAAAAGCAATCAAAACAAGCAAACCTGCTTAAATTTTAGGTAATCTTAGCTTAATAAAAAAAAGAAAGAAAACACACAGAAAATACAGAAAGACAATGAGGGCAGCAGTTATTTGCAGTTTGGTTTGACAAATTCGGCTTGTGTACCCAAGTTTGAATTTGAGACAATGTGTACCCTTGACAGTTTGCCAGTCCAGTGAAAATGAGCCATCTTACTGATTCTGCAAAATTTGACCAATGTGGTTCCATCAATCAAATAACAAAATGAAAATGTGAAAATGAGCCATCTTACTGATTCTGCAAAATTTGACCAATGTGGTTCCATCAATCAAATAACAAAATCCATCTATTAAAAGCCAACAGCAAAGGAAGCATGAACATAATCTCAAACTTAAAGCTCTGCCTTTACCACCCAAACTATAAAAAGAAATGTCATCAGATACCAAGGATGCTTCAGTGTTCCTTAAGGATACTGGTCAAAACCATATCCGGCACATGTTATTCACATCATAATTGCGTCTCACCAATCAACAGCGAAAGAACCATCAATTACAGAGACAACAACCTTTTACTCACTTATATATGATCGGCTTTCTCTCTCTCTGAAGATTAAGCATGTGCAACCAAGCCACTGAGGTAAACTGCTGCCTCCAGAGTGCTGGGCCAGTGGCCGCATCCTGCCTGTTATCAGAGAACATCAGCAGCCTCTGGTCTGTGTCATCCAGGGATGAAGCATCCCCCTCTTCTTCCACCTTATCCTGGTTAAACACACTGTAATCTGAAGAGGCACACAGAGAGGGTGGACGTTACAGGTCTTGACATTATTAGATATAGCTGCTGAATTTGAAAATAATATCTTGGTAGATGGCTCACCAGCCTGATCCACTTCAGCTTCTGCCTCCAAACGCAAGAATACATCCTCTAATGTTGTCATGGAAACACCATAGTTAATGATGCCCAAATCAGGTCGACAATCAAGCTCTGCAAACAGTCCTGGAGTGAAATACAAACAAATTGGAAAAACATTGAAGAGGTGCATATTCACTGAACACATTGAATTTAGTTTAATGACAAGTAAAAATTAAGTGTTTAACAAAGTATAAAAATCCTATATTTAATTCACACTACAACGAAACAAAACAATTCTTCTATACATGTTGGCTTAATTTTTTTTGTATGTCAGTGAAAAATCTACTAAAAACAACTTCATTTGGAAACATTAAATCGGAACAAAACAAGGACATTAATTCCCCATAAGGGAAAATCAAGGCAATCTGTTGCTCTGTAGGGTATTTGCCAGCAGGGTACATGGCAGATGGAGACAAGAGGTCAAAGAGAAGGGAGACCTGGAAATGTGTCCATGCTCTCGAAAGGCAATGTGAAAGTAAGCTCTGCCTCTTGCTCCCTTGACAACTGAGCTTTGGAAACATGTTGCTTGACCAGAGATGTGATGCCATCTACTTCACAGCCTTCTGTAACAGACATCCTACAGGAGTTTGAGAAGGTTTGCGTTAATATATGAAAATTGCCAATTAGGTATCAAAATTACAGGAATCAATTTGAAATAGCTTACTGCACATTCAAAGTAATAATAAAAAAAAAATCTGAAAACTTTAAGCTGATCGCAGTATGCAATGTCTGAGCCCTCTTGCTTATTTTGATAGCTCCTCTTGATTAGCTAGAGATTTGTTTTTGAACTAGCCAATGGTTTTGAAAAAGCACTTACACCTTTATGTCAATGTTTTCCAAATCTATCAAGTAAACTGATAAAAAAAGGTAAGCATGCCTCTTATGAAAAGTCAACTTTTGGAAGGTGTCTCCAACTCTTTGTTTCGACTAAATTAACACAAAGTAGGGTGTTTCATATGTTATTTTGCTACAATTAGGTCTGCTATTTGTTGTGATGCAACATCAAGACCAGGGGAAAAAAATAGCCAAACCTTGAAGCGAATACGCAGCCCATGGCTAATTCCTGTTCCAATGTTTTGACATTTTGGTTCTACTGTGAGTACACTTTAAATTAATTTAATAAAGCCTTCAGCCTTTTGGCTCATGCGCAGAATTCTACTTCATCTTAAAATTTTTATGTAATCCAGGTGGATTTTATGAGCTCAACTCCATGTGCATTCAGAGGTTTTTGCAACAAAAAGCTCTGGGTTTAGCTAGTTGTGGCATAAACAAACAAAACGCAGTAGAATTGCCTAAAGACAAGTTATTGTTATTTTAAAATAACAGTGTTTATAAAAGTCTTTTGGATCGAATTTTGTGGAAGATAAAAAACAATATTGTTACTTTTTTTCAAATTTAATTTAAGTGAAGAACAGACAGATCTATAAAAAAAAAAACAACCTAAGATGGTAGCCGACTCCACACTTGGTCTTCAGATACAACGAGGAACCAACACATTTCAGCTGCCCTTGAGAGAGGACAGCTTTACGATCTGTATGAAACACATACCACACTGATGAGTGAAACTGAGCATACGGCAAAGACTGATGGACAAGAAAAGAAAAGTGGGTACCTGCAAGGATATCTGCCTCATCCATGTAATGGGTGCTGAGAACAGTGACTCTGCCAGCTCTCCGACTCTTCAGCAAAGACCATACCTGGTGTCGAGAGACAGGGTCCATACCTGCTGTAGGCTCGTCTAGTAGAAGTATCTGATTAAGGAAAAAAATGCATCTTTATTACAGAGGAAAGACAGACTGTGTCAAAACCATTTTCAGCTTTCAAAAAAAAAAACACAAATAAAAATCAAAAGCCCTCTTGCAAAAAGTCAGCCATTTTTATTTATTTTCAGCTCTGAGAGAATCACTGTCCCGAAGCTAGTTGAGCGGAATTTCAGTTTTCGATGAAGCAATTGAACTTGAGATCATGCAATCCAGACGCAAGATGCAAGTGTGAAAGCCCGGCTAGAGTGCACTTCAAGAGCTTGGGTGAGGAGCTTTAAGCTTTCCAAACCCTGTCATTGGATTTGCCACTGTAGCTGAGGTGCTTGACAGTTACCAATATTTTTGTTAGGTATGAAAGCAAACATTTTACAACGACTGTGTGGCAGTTACACACATTTTTTCCTTGTCTGTTGCTTTACTGCTTTATCAGTTTGTCCTTCCTTGATCTTACGTTTTACTTTATGTGTTTTCTTGTTGATTAGTTCTATTCATTTCGGAATGTACAGCACCCTGGACGACAGAAATGCACTGGGGTGTGATGCTTCATAAATAAACTTTAATTGATGTTTATCTTATAGCAGTTTTCAATAACTAAACATTGTTCAGTTAGAACATTTTTAGTCTAGATGCCCAATGGCCCTCTACTAATTTTTGTAACTGCTTCCATGCATGGGTTTTTCTAACCAATCTCAAAGGAAACGGTAAATAAAACGATAAAGAGGGAGACAGTCACCTTTGGGTCTCCAAGAATTGCTATGCCAACAGCAAGCTTCCTCTTCTGGCCCCCACTGAGGTTTTTAGCCTGGGCATCCATAATCTTTTCTAAATCAAGATCCTTTAAAACCTTCCTCACCTGAAAAGAAAAATAATCATAAATAAAAAACCAATTGATGAAGCCCATTAAAATCAACAACCGGTATTCTATAACTTGCCAAACTTACAAATAAATACATATATTTTTAATGATTAAAAAAAAACATTCATTTTTAGCATATGGTAGTAAAAAGCAGACGTAAATTTTCAAATAAATCAGTCATTATGCCCAGCTTTCATCAACTTGAGGTACTTTCACACCTCTAGTTCATTTTTTTTTGTTTTATCCTTACCAAGAGAAAAAAATAATAAACCACAGTATAGATCCTTTACACACCACACTGATCTCCCAGATCAGCACTGGAGGTTGCCAAGCCAAACCAAAATCAAATAATGTAAAATTGTACACAAATCACTCATTGTACAGATGAGTCCCTTAAAGTATTTCCTAAAATGCTCCTCAATTTGCCAGCATAACACAATAAGAGAAATGGAGAGATCAGAAGTAATAAAAAAATGGGATGAAAAAGGCAGCTGATGCTAAAAAATAACAGCTAGTTCTTATTTTAAAATGGCTCTAACTAACTTGTTTTAACAACACCTTATTGTTATCTACTGTACCAGTTAACTATCGTTATCTATAACAATGAAGCCCAGAAGAGTGGACATCAAGTAATGTCATGTGATGTTCTTCCCTGCAGACACACCTGCTCACTCAGATCAGCATGCTGCTTCCGGCACTTCCAGTACGATTTCAAATAGTGCAGAGTTGTGCAATGTGGGTAGTCAATTAGGAAAAAAATGCACACTACTTGTTTTTTTTCTTTTGTTACATTAAGACTAGTATTGTTGGGTCTCCAGGTCTGCAGCATCCTGACGCATTGGCAAAGCTGCGAACCCTGACATTTTTCTGAGTGATTCGTTTTAAATAGATTAGTTAGTCAGACTACTTAGTATGAAAAGGAAGCAAAGGTTTTAGTATTTAAGAGTTAAAGACTTTCTTTAGTAGCTCAGATTGGTTCTAATCATGTTCTCACCACAAATAAAATAGCGGTCTGACACAATCTCCTTGTACTTTAGTACACTTTTTTTTATCTGCTTTTTGTGCACACTCCAGTTTGGCTGCTTATCACCTGTCCAAATAAACTGTACTAAAAGTCAAAACGAACTGTAGTTTGATTCAACCGACCGAAAGGAGGAGGCAGAGAAAGCACCCTTAATAACTGTCCAAAGTCACTTGGAGTATATATTAAATGTCATTCTCCTCGCCTGTCTAAATTAGTACAATGCATTAAGTTTTGTTGAGCCAGCTATCAATGTGCCAAGGACAGCTAAATATAAAGCCTGTAGTTCAACTTTTCCATTCAAATTTTTATTAGTTTTACCTCTCTGATGGATTTAATAATGTGCTTCAGGTTATAAAAAAAAGTTTTAAAGTTATTATTTTCTTCAGCACTATAGCATGTGTTTTACTTAAATAAAACATACACAACATATGAACTAATATGAAAATATATATATTTTTAAGGTGCTTATTACAAACAAACTATTTGGTTTATTTGACAGAGTTATTACACCGCATGATTACAAAAACTATAACATTTACCAGATTAGAGTCCAAAGCATTGAGTGTTAAAATCTAGCATAGCTTTAATAGCCTTTTTTGACCATTCTATTACAAGATCTTCAGGTGAAAAAGAGCCATAAACGGCAAACCATACAGCTGTCAAAAAAAAGTGGTCAACACTTAAAAAATTATGAAGAAACAAAAAAATTTAAAAAACACAATGAATCTATATCAATACAGCAGATGTGGTTTCCAGATGCACTGAAAGTTCCTACCTCACCATCGATATCAGAGGGCAGAATTCCTTTAATAGCAGCAAAAATCTTCAGGTGCTCCTCAACCGTGAGTACATCAAAAATGATGTTGAACTGTGGGCATATACCAACCAGCTGCTTCATCTCAGCCCCCTCTGCCATCTCTGCCACAGAAGTGCCATATATGGTTGCAGTTCCTGTACAGAAAAAAAAAAACAATTCCTGACAAGCAGCTCAAGCGTGTTTATTAGGGCAAGGGTTTTAGTATGAAGCAAATATGCACAAACACACCTTCAGTAGGTGGGCAGATGCCACACAAGATGTTCATGAGGGTTGATTTTCCTGCTCCACTGTGACCCAACAGGGCTGTGATTTGACCCTCATAAATGTCGAAAGTTAAACCTTGTGATTTCATAGAAAACAAATTACAAGTTTGAAAAAAAAAGACTGACATTATCACAGTTAGCAATACGCAAGTCCACAAGTCACCACCAAGTGTTATCTTTAACCAATGGGTTGGATGCAGTATTGTAATGATGGCAACCTTGTTTTTCTATTGTATGAGGTGGGATGTTGGGAGTTCATTTGTGGGTAATGGATCAAACTGTTAAAGCTTTTATGGGGGTATTGTATTCCCATGACATGCCTAAACGTGTGATAACTTTTGCTTCAGATGATTGCGAAAAGCTGTTTTTATTATTTGGTGTTAAATTTAAGGGATGTTAAGGCTTCATTAAATGAATATTTAATTCAGTAACCAGTTCTCTGAACTGAATGTTCCCCCCAGCAATTGGTATCTTTCAATTAATTTTGGTGGGAAACTATGAATAAAAGTGTTTGCTGCAGTCTAGGGAGATTGGTGGAGTGAGTTGAAGCTGTGCCTGACTCTGGACTGTAAAATCTACTGTGAGATATGTTTTCTCCCCTCCAAGTGTGTAACATAGTGTTTTGATGCCGAGAGCATTTTCAGTTTCAGAGCTGAGATCTCTTTTTTATGTTTGTCATTTTTAGTGTTTGCTTAATTGCTTTTTTTATTTCTTAATTTGTTTTGTAAATAAAACACCTGACAAACTGAAATCAACATGTTGTACTGAGCCTAGTTTCTTTCTGGACTCTCTGTGATCTCTACTAGACATCAATCTAGAATCAGATATTTGAAGACTCAACAAACTTACAGGTTGACAACTGTCAAACCGGTCATAAAATAACACTGACCTCTCAATGCCTCAACTTTAGTGTCTTTCTCCTTGTAAACTTTACGGATATTGGAGATCCTGGGAATGATACAAACAGAAAATGGAAATAACTTAACAGATCAATGTAGCAGAAAGCTCAAAAATCTAAGCAAACATTTATTTAAAACAGTGAGGACTCTAACAAGCAACAGCTCATTAATAATAAAATGAGCTGAAAAAAATATCCTTTAACATCTTAATACATTTTAATCAAAGCATATCTGATTTACAGAATACTCATCTAACTGCCTTGTGAATACTGCATTTACCACAAAAACATTAGTTAATAAATAATTATTTACACTAAACAGTTTGCTGTTTATTTTATTGTAGCAATCATATTAAACCTCCTTTTTTTTTACAAAAAAGAAAAATAAACCATTTAAAAATAGTCAAAATTTTTTATTTATTTAATGGAATTTTTCACGTATCCAAAGGACAAATCACATAAGTACAAAACAACAGAGTAGAATGACATTATGCAATAAAAGCAATTAAAAGACACAAAAATTGGCATCTGCATTTAAAAGTTTGCAGATCACTGTTAACATTCAGTAAGTGGTTTCACTGAGCAGGAGGAGCACGGCAGAATGCTCGCTCACCAAGAGTTGAAGGGTCACGCTACAGCAGAACGTGTGTGAGTGTGTGGAAAGTTATGAAACAAAATCTAAATAATCGAACTCATATTCTAATAAGCATCACTAGCACAGTTACAAGAACACCGGTTGAAGGCCAGTCTGGGGCCTTGATAGCAGCAGTGTTTGCTGGTTCAGCCTGTGCTTAAATGGGTTTTCTTCTGAAGCACAAAAATAAGCGTACTGAACTGACTAAACACTAAATTATCCTTAAAATGAAATGGTGAGAGTAAATGGAGATAAACTGAAGACTGACGCCAGCAGATTGTTGTGATTTAAACAAGAAGTACGTGGGAAAAGACTTGCGCAATAGGTCCATGGCCTAATTTGATTTAAATTATTTACCATGTTTTAGTATTGTTCCCTCATCAAAACTTGCCTCAAGTGATATTTAGATCGGGACATGCAGGTTTGTGTAATCTTATTGTCTTTTTCAGGGACTTTATAACAGCTTGATTGCCATAACCACACCTATTGGGTTTAGCACCACCCACTAACCTATCAGGTAAATTGCTAATGCATTTCAATGTGGTACATGCTTACCCGAATGTGTAACTGTAGTAAAACTGTGTCGAGAAAAAAAAAATGAAATGGATATTTTGGCTCTTCAAAAGATAAATGTAACAATCGCAAATAGAAGGATTTTCTGTGAGACAACAAGCAAAACCCAGCAGAGGGAGCGGCAGAAAATGCAGTGGAAGGAACAGGGGATAAATGACTCGTTATCTGAAATCTGTGTAATGTTATTATTTTACATTTCAAATTGCCATGATATGGCACCTTTAACTTTTAGATCCCACCCTTTTTCTCAATTTAATTCATTGGGCGCCTCAAAATAAACTATTTAATACAGAGAAAAAAAAAACATTTACAGAGAACACATTTTAGTGCCAATTGTACTTTCAGTAGGAAGCTGTAGGTAACTCTAGAACGGTAGATGAGGTCATTGGTATTAATGATTTATCATCTTCTGGTTTTTAACAGGTGAATGTATGAAGTTCAGACATAGTTTCTGCTGGAAGTGAATGAGGCTCACTTCTTTCTTGGCAGTGCATTATTAGTTATGTTTGAGTGAGCGAATTTCAAATAATCTAGGTAACTAACAAAACAGTTAGAAAAAAACCCCCATAACAATTAATCTTAAGTCTGATCATCAAGTGTTAATATTGTGCCTATGAAGTTTATTAATAGACATTTATATAACAATCATGTAATATTCAGATAGTATGAGGTTTACCTGATGACTTCTTTGCCTCTGAATTCAGGAGAAACTGCCTCCAACGATTCATCCATCATAGACGCCCCATTCACTTCACCCTCATAAACTGAGCTCACTTCCACATATCGCTTCCTCTGCTTCGACCAATAGGATGGCTTTAGGAAGAATAGCACCGATTGTCTTGAACCAAACTCGCCTAAGAAAAAAAAGGTTGACATTACATGAGTACAAGGTGCTACCATTTTTTTGTTTTTCTTGGTCAACAAATGAAGATGCAAAATAGAACAAATTAAGAAAACAGTCATCATACTGAAAACACACATACGTGAATAAGAGAATAATCACAGCTCTTCCAAAAGAGGACAAGATCTGCATGTTATCAAGTATTGAACATTGTAGTACAAATATATTCTATAAAAGTCAGAGCTGAAAATTCTTGCAACGTTTACAAAATCCAAATGTGATCAAGTCGCTCAGGGCCTGCTACTCATTCCCTGGCTACAAGTGTTAATGAACTTAAAGGTGAGCTTTGTCCCTAATACAGATTAAGAACAGTTTTTACAATAGTTAATATTTGCATATTAGATGCATATATAGGGCAGCTTTATTCTTCACCCGGTTAACATTTCCTTTGGGTCCACAATGTGATGTCAAGCTTTTAAAAGTATTCGAAGTATTTGTAATCTGTTTCTGTTTTACAAAGTCCTTTGAGATGGTGTACTGTTGAGTTGTTCACCTTGTGAAAATAGCAAAAGGTTTCCTGCACCTGTGTTGTGCTGTTCTGTATTTTCAAAATGTGGGTTTATTCTATAAAAATAATTAACGAGCCCTATCCACCAATCAAAATTCCAATTTGAGACAGTTCATTGTGTACTTCACCAAGGTCAGCTTCACACTAGTATCTGGGTTTTTTTCAGCCAGTGTTATTTTAACAGGCAACTGAAATTGCAAGCAGTTTCTCCGGCTCTCCTTACTGGCACGATTAATGGACTGCTTTTTGTATTCTAAAGAAACTATTAATGAATGTATTTTAATAAGTTGAAAAAGAGATGCATTTGATGGTGAAATTTTAACATTAGTTGGAGGTGCACATCGGTGAAGAGGCTTAGGTGTGTGTGTACTGGTCTGAACAAAGTATTTAAAATAAAAGAGAAGTTCCAGAAAAACTCCATGTTTTGAGCTTTTTAAGTCACAAGTTAAATATAGTGTTAAAAATGCTTTTAATGTTCAGTTAGTTTTAATTTAGTCTTTTGGGGACCTTTAATTCATTAGTGTACTGTAGAGCTGCAAGTAGCAATATAAAAAAACCCGATAATACCTTTAGATAAAAACCTATAATACACGGTCAAAAATAACTTTCTACAACCTTCCATATCTAATACACATTGAATATTAGATCAGCATTGCATTAACTTTACAGTCATTTTAATAAAATGTGTAAAGTGTTTGTAACCTGGCAGCACTTGGTCCAGATAAATGGCTAAAAGCAGGTAGAGAATGCAGTCCAAAAACAGCATGACCAAAGGAACATAAAGAGGGTGAGGGCCATTGCCAAGAGAAGAGAAAACCGCGCCGTCTCCTTGAGCCTCCATATACACCACCTACACAAAACCCCATAGAACATAATGTTTGATTAGAATATGGACTATTTTACAGATATTTAATTGTATGATCATTTCTTATATTAGCGTTGCACATTTGGGAGGCAAACTACACTCCGGGATTGTATGAGCAGAGCAAGGGCCACAACACACTCAAGAAAAATATCATGATTTTCAGAAATGTTCATGGTTTGGACATCATTCAAGACAATTTTGTTGTCTGGGTGAGAGAAAACCAAGGGGTCTCTTGTTTTGTTTGTTTGTTTATTTATTTCTTACTTCCCAGTTAAAACCTCATCAGATGTGACATTTTGGCGTACAATATTATATGGGTGACACTTTAGTGCCTTTTAATTATTGATAAGCCTGAACTCTCATTTTATGAGAAGATGTTATGTATTAATCATTGAATGACTATAAAGGTCCAGCAGTAATTTATAGGCTGCAGTTATTTGTTTCCTTAGAGGAAACATTCTGCTGTTATAACAAGCAAGTGAAGAGTTAACCGAATTAACAAGAGGGATCATCAATAGATGGACCATTACACAGCGGCTGGTCAGTTGATGTCCTTGTGTTAATAAATCTGGCTAAACACACAGCTGTGTTTGTGTGCACTCTATTCTGTCTGTTTAAGGGGGAGGTTTTTAAGTTGATATTGATGTGTTGGATGACTTTCTCATTGGCCTTTCTCAGTGTTCAAGTAGATTTGCAGCAATGCTGTCTAAGCAGTATCTAAGCCATTTTTACCCTTGTAAATCAATGTATATTATCATTTGAATACAGAGTTAACTCTGCACAAATAAAAACTAACCTTTAAAGCAGAATCTATAGAAGATAATGTGCAACATAATACAAATTCATCCATATTTACATAGTCCACTGATGGTAAAGAGAAAATCTGAAATCTGAAAGTCGTTGTCTGTCTTTATTGAATTTATGTTCAAAAGTTTATTTTAAATTGAGGGGTGAAAAACAACCACATTTAATGACCCTGTCGGCCAGAAATGTTGGGCGCAATTAAGTGTGGCTGTTTTTCACCCCTCGATTTAAAATAAACTTTTGAACAAGTCATTTGTTCTTTTTCCTAACAAAACATCTTGTAGCAGTCTCCCTTTAAACCAGAAGACCAATTACTGGTGTAAATGAAGTGCAAGTTAAAGTGTAAGCATAAGGTTACCTGTGCAATTCCAATAGAGAAAGCACTTGGAGACAAAAGACAGAGAAGCCAAACAGCAGACTGAGGGAAATCTCTAATCAGCACAGTGAAGAGAGACAGACACCCAAACACCACAGTCAGCATAGATCCCACTGTGCTCGCAAACTTTGGCTTCTTGAACAATGGAGTTAACAGGAAAGAAAAGAAGATCTGTGGAATGAGAAATATAATTAATTTAGACAAAGCTTAACATGTGGAAAATATGCACAATTTTCATTTAAAGCACTGAAGCAGTAATTAGTTTCTATTAACAAACACTTCTTGCTAATAATATATTTTCTAGATGGGCCTAATAAGATCCACTTAGAGTGCATCATCAATGTTATTGTCCAAAACTTCATAATTAAAAGTTATACTGTTTGGCGCTTTAAATCCAAATGGGATAGTATTTTCCGAAAGTGTTATCCCAGGCCAGAAAAGCAAGGGTCATAATCGATGCTGATTTGTTCCTAAATAAACAAATTAACAATGCAGTGAGAAACAGCTTTTACCAACCAAAATTGATTGTCAGGCTGAAATTGACATTGTCCCATTTTAGACCAGGAGAAGGTCGTTCATGCTTTCATTTCCACAGGGCTTCCACAGGGACAACTCTAATGCAATAAATAGGGACTTCCAATCGTGGCCATTACAAGGCTCCAACCTATCCAAAATAGGCCAGCCAGACTGCTGACTAGAACTAGAAGGTATGTCCATATTTTGTAAGTTCTAAGAACCTTTCATTATCTCCCTGCTTTCATAAGGTTAGTTTCAAGAATAGTAAAGTAAACTGTTTTTAAGGCAATAAATCGGCTGGCCCCTAAGTACTTAGTGGAGCATCTGGTTTCCAAAAAAAACAATTAGCGTCCCGCAGATATTGAGCTGTTGATTGTTCTTGTTAATGGAACTAAATAAAAAAAGAAAGGGGACAGAGAGTTTTCTTCTGCAGCTCTGTATTGGTTGAATACTCCTTACAAATTACTTATACTTGTGTCTTCACAATTAAGGGCATTTTGACATTGGAAATGAGATATGATTGTACTGATGCAATGTACCTTTGTCTGTTTTCTTTTTTTTATTATTTATTTTTATTTTTAAACTGCTCCTTTTATGGTTTGTTTAATTGCTTGTGTTGTGTATATTTGTTGAGTTTTTTTTTAATGTTTGAAGCACTTTGGGGCAGTTCTGCTGCTGGAAATGTGCTATATGCACAATTATCATTCAATCATTTTTCTTTTCCACCAAATGTGTTCAAGACTACAGTTTTGTATGGTTATTCTCAACCTTGCTCTAGTATGTGTATTAGTCTGTCGTCTTTCAAGTCATGAGGGCCTTTGTGTGATGAGGTGTGGTTCAGGCTGAATGAAGCTAATCTTTTCATTGTTTTAACACTGCAAGGGTTTCCTAAGACACCCCTGATTTACAAACATACCCCACAAAAATAGCACTTTCTATCAACACATGGCTCTAGTCGAGGACAGCCAAGGAAGCCAGCTAAGTCAGGTCAATTTTACGATTTTGAACATTTATGCACATTTTCTCAGACCCTAACCCTAACCATCTGTTTTTAGCTTTTAGAAGCATTTTCTCAATTTGTGGCAACCCCAATCAACAGCAAAATTAGCTTTACATGGACATCAGAGAAAAAAAAACTTATCATAATTTAATTATTAAAGACCTAAAACAGTGAATATTTAAAAATTTCTAAAATGTTTAATGTTAACGTTATTAAGACCTCGCAGAAACCCTTTTCCGCGAAATACATCATTTGATTTCTTGACTAATTCAGACATTAAAATTCAAATATGGTTACCTTGTTTGACAACAAAATTATGACACCTGAAATCATGTTGCCTTTGAAATCTGATAGAAGAACTTCAATCCAATGTGTAATGATTGGCTTTTCCAATCTCCAACACTTGCAACTCAATCCATCAGGTAGAGAAAACAATTCAAATACCATAAAAAAAATATGATGGAGAATTACATGATGGAGAAATTTGGACTCCATCATTTTCATCTAAAGCCACCATAATTCTGTTTTCGTCTGAACGCTGTTGGGACTTACAGAAGAAATTCCATAGAGGAAAATGAGTAGGAAGATGACAAAGAAACTGCTGTTAGAGAATAGTGGTGTGCAGGTTCCTATAACAGCCATGAGGATGGACATGGCCGTCACTAATGCAGCATAGAGAAGCCCCCATGATAGCCTGCGGACAGTAAAAGAAAATATTAAGACTCCAACCGTTTTAAGTGAACTTGGCACCTAATTTTTTTGTAGATGACAGACTTACCAGAAGGCAGAGTCGTACAATCCCATCATTCCCATTGTATCTTTCAGTCTTTGTTCCTTTTCAGCGGCCACGTTGACGATGAGAAAGGAAACAAACGGTGTGAATGCAAGCACCAGGTAGATGGAGATGAGGGCATGAGGAAACTTCTGCACCTCCACCGAGCCAGGGTGACCCATCATTACTGCATGGACACTTAATTCATTCCACACTGGGCGATTCGTCTTCATCTACATAAAAACCAAGCATTGAAATAAGAAATGCTAATAACCCAGACGTGCCCATTCTCAATAAGTCCAAAGTGGTATGTATGTATGTATATATATATATATATATATATATATATATATATATATATATATATATATATATACACATATATATATACATATATATACACACACGCACGCACGCACGCACACACACAGTAGTAAGCAGTTATGAAGAAATGCTGACAACAGAAATGTAACTGATGATTTTTCAAGTTACAAAATGCAAAGCGAGTGAACAAAGTAAAAATGTTAATGTTTTGAAGATTTTCAAGACAGCAGGTGGTTTGTAAGCCATGGGATTTTCATGTTTATATCACTTTCTTACACATGGACAAATCAAAGTGCTTTACAGAGTATAAAACAGAGCGGCAGCAATTTAAAATCTATTGTATATGTCACTGGCAGCCAGTATAGAGACTTGAGAAACTCTGAATTTTTAGCTCTAATCAAGATCTGTGCAGTTGCATTCTGAACAAGCTGAAACCGTCTAATGGCAGTCCTAATGAGGATACAAGTAAGAAAAAGTTTCTCCTCAACGAGTTTAATTTGTTTGACATTCATAGTTTGGATTTTATTGATCTAGAACATTTTATTCTGCACTTCGTTAACAAAAGAATTATAATTTAATTAAATGGGAAACAAGCAGCAACAATTTGCATCTATACACCTGCACCTCAAGCTCACAAATCAACATTAAAACTATTTCAGCAGATTAATAAGCCATACCTTTGAAAATTTGAGTTTAATTACTAATAAATCATACCTGTATAATAGCAGCATCGATTACAGATTGCAGTCGTACAAACCCAGAATACCAGTAGTTGGCAGCACGGCAGTTAACGTGGTTTGTGAAACAGCTTGCTATGTATCAGAGATAAAACATTATTAATTTTTATTTCAACAACACCTTCCTTGATTAGAAAAAGATCTACAGAAAGTGTTACTCACTAATAGATTCCGTGAAGTCACTTGGCAGAGGGAGCTGGTTGTATGGGAATCTCAGGCGATACGACATAGAGTCCAAAAAGACCACTCCCACGTAACCCTCAGGTTCATAGAGACTGGCATTCTCCAGTTCCGCCTCAGTAGAGAACATGTCTAATCTTTCAATCATAGCTGTTGAATTAACACCAATAAACCTGTTAAATTTGTTACCAATGCTTAAAAAAATATAATATGGGCTTCAGACTACCCTGCCCAATCAGAGAACAGCTTGGCGTAAATGCTGAGACCACAGGATTTGCAAACAAACGCAAGCATGCATTTATATATATATATATATATATATATATATATATATATATATATATATATATATATATATATATATATATACACAAACACACATATAGGCGATATGGGCTAAAATTCATATCACAGTATTTTTCACCCTCGAGACAATTTGGACATCACATTTTAGTAGACCTTAATAACATTAGAGCCAAAATTTGCATCTTAACCTTATTTAAAGTGCAAGATTAGACAGAGAACTGAAAACTGTTTTTGGCACTGTTAAATGTAACAAATATTTTCGTAAATTTTTACCAGGTTTCTTGCTGACATTTCACTTCAAACTGCACTCGGTGTTTAATTCTGGAGGTATTCTCATGTAGATCAAATGGAGTTCATAAAAGCTCTACAGTTAGAAGCACCAGCTCTATACCACTTATCTTATTGATAGCTTTTTTTATTATTAGCTTAATACGTAATAAAATATATTATATATTTCTTGAATTTTATTTAATTTTATTTTATTTAAAAAAAATTACACCATCAATGAAGTGTGTGAGGAACTCTCAAACCTTAATAACACAAAATAAAAAAATACCACATCTAAACAACTTCATGGATGAAAGAAAATGTATAGTTTCACAGTGAAGTGTTTTGTCTTCTATGTTGAGAGTTTGTGTTTTATTCTCTGTCTGAGCAGTTTAACTGTTATCATATTCAATGTTCCAATGACTTTTTACTACTTGTAAATTCAGAAAATTACAGGAGCATCATATAATTGGCAATTGGTTCCAGGTGCTGGTTATTGGCTATCGAACTAATATACAAACAAGCTAAGTCCATTTTCGCATGTTGATGTTTAAAGTTAAAAGATGGGGGACCATAAATATTTCACCCCTGATTTCTTGCCACAGCAATAAATATAAACACAGAAATGACAACAACAAAAAAAACAGTCTTACTCAATTCTCGTGCCACCTCTTCCATTATGTAACTGGTGACATTGTTGATGGGAGTGTATCCAAGGCCTTTAAACGTCAGATCTCGTTCATACTCCAGCTCTTTGGTGCTAATGCTGCCATATGAGATGTGAGGATTGAGAGTGCTGATGAGGATGAGGAGACTCAGTAGAAGCAAAGGTAAAATCAGCTCCTGAACAGATAAACAGCACGCACTTGAAAGTCACACAAGTCAACTTGGTCCTAAAATAAATGTTGTTAATGCTTTCAGCTTTCATGGCATTGACATTTGCATGCAGTGTTTCTTTGCACTTCTGTTAGTGGACTCACTCATAAAAGCATGATCTCTTACACAGACAAGAGTGCCTTTTTATGTTTTCACTTCCATACAAAGATAGAGCAACATTACACAAAGTGGAAGAGATTTCTTGTGGATCTACTGTGTCAGTGAGGAACATTGGGCCTATATCATATATCATATCATTTTTAGCTGAAACAATTTTTTTGAAGGCAACCCTAACAATCACTTTTATGCATGCTTTCTCAATCTCTGGTAATGCTTACAATTACATTTAAATTTTTTATCATCACATTTTAAGGTTTTTGGCATTTAGACATGTTCTCAAATGTTTTCTTAAACGCTGGCAACTCTTTCTATAACGTTGACAATTTTGAGTTTTTATGCTCATTTTCTCAAACTATGGAAACCCTAACAAGCCTATTTTTTTGCATTTAGAAGCATTTTCTCCATCTCTGTGAAAAAATATTCAATACCTAGAATGAGTTTAACTAACTTTTTCCATTTTTTAAGACTTCAGTCAATTTTAAGCACATCAGAGTAAAACATGTTGTTGTTTGGATTACTTATGTTTAGAGCTTGGAGTGGGGTCTTCGCTGCCGCACAACCATGTCATGGGCATCAGAACTCTCAAAAGATCGTCTGACCAGGATCGTTTATCAAGAAATACATGGAGTCAAGACCTTTCAAAGTGTACAGAGCTCAACAAATAACCACTTCATTAATTTCATTGTCAGAGAAAAAAATTTGTACAGACTTCACCAATATTTACAGACAAAAGTAAACGCTTTGGAAATGCAGAAGAAAGCGTTTGAAAGCCAAATAAAATATACCTGGAGACTCTGTTGCTTGGTTCTCCATTTGATCAGCAGGTTCTTGTAGAGAAGGCTCCTCGTCTGATGCCAGACTCCAGCATCTCTTCTGGACATGGGCTGCATTCTTTCAGCATGCTTCAGCTGCCTGACACTTAGAACAGACACCGCAACTTCTTACAATGCAATTTATGGACGTTTGGAGCTTACATTTATAACCCTGCAAACAAATATTTACTTTGATCATGAGATTTCAATTAAATTTAAGACGTCATTTAAAAATATAATATTGTGTAGTTAGAAAATCACAAGTAACTTAGACAAAAAAAACTCAACAGTATCTCAGTTTATTCTGGTTGCATGGTCACATGCTTTCTGATATTGTGAGCGTTTTTTCATAAATGAATCCATTTAAAGTTTAGACAGAGTTCGTTAAAAGGGGAGTTCAAAACAACATTCTGTAAAAAAAAGAAGGAAAAGGGAGAACAAAGGTAACTTCATTGGTTATGCATGTCAGTAGATAAGAGCCTGTAAACTGCGACATAACCACGGTGAAATAATTGGTAAATACAAGCCCATAAAATTACACAACGCTAGCTGCTTATTTAACTATTTTCATGATGAAATACGCTTTACAGCGTTTTTGCGGAAGAATATGACCACATAACATGAAAGTTAGAGGGTCTGTGTTATCTCCATTTTGTTTTTGTGTGGTTATCGTTATATAATTCCATTACAAACGCCTTGATTTAATTTTCTCCCGCATTACGATCACACGTAGAAGCCGTGAGCGAGCTGGTGAATGTTGTTAGCTGCAGCACCTGTGAGTACAAACTGACAGCTAAAGCTAACTGGCTAACAGCTGGCCCTCCAGCGTAAACAACAAAACCTACTTACGTATAAAATACATTAATAAGTGTTCTCCATGTCCTCCGGATTAGCTTAGTTCCCGGTAGATATACATTATATGAGAGGAATATAAAACAAAATAGATCCAGCTCGGCGTTGTCAACACTGCTTGCTCCTCAGGCATCAGCTGGGACTGGGACATCAGTCTCTCAGCCAATCAATGCAGACCTACGAGTTGCGCACAGAGGACTGTGAAATATGTGAATTATGAACCAATCGAAGTTGTTGAAACGTGCAAAAAGACGGTGATTGGACTCCTTCGTTTTGATTGACGTCTCAGTAACTACGCCTCTGGACACTTCCTGCATTGGTCATGACAAACCAATGAAGTGAAAATTAAGGGAATAAAATAAATACACAATTAATTAATAATAAAAAAAAAAACAAATTCCTTAGTTTAAGTATGCTGATTTGTTTGCAATCCATTAGTTAACTGTTTGGATGAGAAATACACAATACAATTGAACAAAAGCATTTATCAAACCTAATTTTATTTATATCAATTAACAGATACATTTTTTTAATGTGAACATGGGTATATAGATAGATGAAATAAACCAATGAAAACAGTGTTATGTGTGGGAAAAAGATCTAACACGATTTAAAATAAAACACATATTTGACAACATAATGCACTGTTAAACACTTATATAACAGTAGAATTTCCAATAAAACCATTATGTTTTATAAGTATTCCGGTTGTACATCCACTTTAAAATATGGCCACAACATAGAAGCCAAAAATGACTAAAAATTATGTAATCCCCCATTGTGTTACTGTTTTTTATAACAGTGAAAAGCATTTGCAGGCATTAATACTTTTAAAGTTCTAAAATGGTACTTTTACTAGCTTCCTTGATTTGTCCTCCAAAAATCATTGTCCTACCATTGCGTGGCCATTTTTATCTTAGCCTTTTCTCCATCACTCCCAGGCGTGGGAAGTATTATTACCTTTTAAATGCAGTCTGAAATCAATTATATTGATTATTTATTTAAAAAATGTATAGATACTGATGGACAACCCATACTGAAAGTTAAAATAACTTGGGAGCGGGAATCTCTTTCTCAGATCATTTTTCTCTGCTCCTTATGTAAGGTTACAACTTGGGCCCTGTCCACATGTACCGTTATTTTTTTTTTTTAAGTGTGTTTTTTTTCTTATAGTTTACACAAAAAAATGCATCTACACGAGCACGGATAGAAAAAAAAAAACTTTCTTTTTCAAAACTGCCACTTTTTATGTTTGTACGAAGTGAGCGTACGAAGTCTGTGACATTAACACACATTACTGTGGTTTGGCGCATATGTGATTAAGCACGTTATGAAATATATCGTGTGCTTGTGTAGTCCTGTACATCTCAGAAGATCTGCTTTAGCACAGAGAGCCAGTGTGCAAACCCTCGCTCTGTCTCCATTATCCATATGGAGCTCTGAAAAAATGCTGCTGCATCAGATAAAGAACTCATTTAACTCCTTCAAACTCCACCTGAAGTAGAATTTGTGCGGTTATTGTGTTCACATGGAAACGAATCAGTCATGTTTCCAAAAAAAAATCACTTTGGCTGGCGTTTCAAACAAACACGGTTACAGAGAAAACGCTGCACCTATTATGTGTGGACACACCCAGTATTCGTGTAAAAAAAAAAGTGCCGTTACAAAATAATTGTGAACATGTGGACAGGATCTTGTTCTTTACTCAAAATCAAAATTTTTATGAAATAAATCAAATTGTTTTCATGCAAAAAAAAAAACAAATCTGTAGAAATGTATGTTTTGGTTTCTGTTAACTTTAATACTTTTTAAGATTAGAATCAAATTGAAATCTTCTACCAAAACATCAAAACACATACCACTTTTCTTCTGTTGTAAATGTATACACTGTTTGAAACTCTAAACATCATTATAACATTTTTGAGCATTTACGAAACCCTTACCATGCCTTTCATACATTTTAGGGTTTATTAGCATTTTCTCAATCTCTGGTAACTCAAACAACCATTGTTATGATTTTTAGCATTTTTGTACATTTGTGCGATCTCTGGCAACCCTAACATCCCTTTTAAAATGCTGAGCATTTACAAGTGTTAACAAATGTATATGAAACTATGGCAGTGCTAAATGTTAAATTTATGTGTCTGAGGATATACAAATGTTTTTTCAAACTCTGGCAACCCTAAAGATGACTTTTAAATTTGATATGCAAATTCAAATTTTTTTTTTAGCATTAATGAGCATTTTATTAATCTTTGGCGACCCCAAGCAACAACAAAAACACATATCAGATGAGGCTTACAAGGACATCAGAAGAATAAGAGCTGTGAGAAATGGTTTAAGAGTTTTAAAGGCCTAACATTTGGGCTTTTAAAATTTAGACCCTATGAAAACCCTGAAACAATCATTATTCTCTCTTTTAATGTACAAACAGATGCTAATTATCATGCATATTAACTGCTAAGCAATCATAACACAATGTTTTGTCAAGAAAAAACCTCTTTGAAGCTCAAAAATTCCAGTTCTGGTCTCAACTATAAAAAAATACATCAAATGCAGAGTACATCGCTGGAATGTGAATATTGTGGTATGTGTAATAACAAAATCTTAAAAAAAAAAATACTGTACATCCATAAAGAGGCAAAAGTTTTAAGGTTTAAAATAAAATCAAACCACCCCAATCACTTAGTCAATCAAATTTATTTGGTTACAAAAAGGTAAAAAAAACAAAGAGTAGAAAAAGTGTCTATGCATGTAAAACTAAAACAAAATACAATCTTTTCAAAGAAAAGGCAGATATACTTCTTCCATCTCTCTCCTTTTCACCTAAACATCTTCCAGTGAGGATTTCGACTACATTTAATAAGTTGACCTTATCTGGTTCTAAGAACTAACACAAACCCAAAAGTATTGTAAAGAAAAGAGCTATGCTTTAACCTGAATGAGAGTGAAGGCAAACGTACTGTACAGTGACTATTACCAGTAAACACAACATGACATCAGTAAAGGGAACATACTGTATTAATCACAAGCAATGCACTCGTGCAGTCCTTCGTGCAAGGCCCGAGGGAGCAATCCCTTCACAACAGCAGAAGCTGTGAAATATTCATCTTTCCCTATAGAACAAGACGGGTATACTTGACTCCTCAGTCTGGTAACAATAACCATGCCAGTTTCCTACACTAAAATACATTTTATTAAAACTGTTTGATGAACTCAGTTGCCTCTTTAAGACCAAAAGGCATGTGAGACATGGTGAATCTCTTATAGTGAAGTCAGTCCTGGAGTGCCCCTGCACATATTAGTTTCAACCCCAACTATATATAAAGGGATTTACAATGGCTGAGAGGTTGCCTCTGCAAAGTTGTTTCAAAATCAATATACGAGGGTTAGCTGTTGTACATCTCGTTTATACCATGGTCTTTGCCAACACTGGCATGTTTAAGTTACCATTAATATCTGAGCTGCAATAAACGAGTGGAAACTAAAGGTTTTTCCAGTCAATCTTGTTTTGACTACTGAGAAAAAGAGGTGTGTCTGCACTATGATGCAGTGAAGTCTTAACATTTGACTCCCTTCCCATAGTAACATTAGGCTCCACATACACACACCGAACGTGAAGTTATTCTGAATTTATGAGTTAATATAGTCACCAGAAATGATGTAACTCAACCACATTCCACCATACACAATCTCTTCAGAGTAAGATATTTGCACAAATGAAAAAAGGCGAAGGCAGATGTGATCTTTGTTTATGTAAAAGATAAGTGTTCAGGAGTGTTATATCGCTTCATGCTCTCCCTTGGTTTTAGTCTAGCAGAGCCTTTAAAACCTCGGTTGGTGTAAAAAATGTTTTACTGTGCAACCAAAATTATACAGTTGCTAAAACGCTGTAAACTTCTTGTCTAATGAGCTCGAAAGGACTGATCAAAGTTCCTAAAGTCGCGTAAGGATAGATGTGGTCATCTGACCGAGCCGGCACTACGTGTGGTATCTAGAATTATACAACACCTGGCAGCCAATCAGAATCGAGTATTTAGACAGATTGTGATAAAAACACATAATAATCTGACTTCAGACAAGCAAATTCAGTTTGTAAAAAACAGCTTGAAGTCATTGACCCCTGATCTACTTTCTGTTAGATCTGAATTTCACAACCTGAATTTTATGGTGTGTATGTTAGAATATTGAGTTTGATATTCAAGCTGTTTTTTTACAAACTGAGTATCAGTAAAAAAAATATGAATTTTGAAAATACATCTATAAATGATTTGCCTTTAAAAAAATCTGTAATTTTAAATTTCACAAGTTCAATATTCAGATTACAAAATTCAAATAAATGTATTACTTTTTTACAACTTATTAATTTTTTCATGGCATATAAATTTCAGGTTTATTAAATTACAATTGCCAATAATTCAAGTCAACACAATTATCTAGCTAATCTGTGTAGTATTGCGGGCCTCCAGGACTAAATTTAAACACCCCTGACTTAAATAACAAGCAGTTTTTCTTTCTCACATAATTATATTCACAACAGCTATATTTTTCACAGCTTATGTAGAAACTTTTCAGGATCAAGTCATGAAAAAATGAAACATTGTTTCTTCAATGGAGATGTTTAGTTATGTCGTAACCATATCTAATCCAGGACCTGGTGCTCTGCTATCTGCTGACTGATAATGAGGGAGCTGTAACTTTTTATTATTATTTAATTTTAAGGTTAGTATTATGGTAACATGTTTTTTTTTATCATATGTTTTAATTTAAATGAATCATTATGTGTAGATTGGCAGTAATGAGCGATTATCACATTTGGTCTACATTACACTAGATTTTACAGACCCAGTGCCAACACTACTGCTTTACATATTTCAAGTTAATTGAATATTGGTATTTTTATAACTCTATTAATCTACATTTTCATATTTTAAATAACAGGGTTCATAAAAACTTTTATTTTTAGGTGTGAGTCAACGAAACGAAGCGTTTAAACCCAGGGAATGTTTTAAAGCAAAGATGTTTCAGAGTGTTTTTGTTCAGTTTAAAAGTGTTCGAGTGAGGGTTTAACTGTTTTAAATGTACTTGCACATTGACTTCGATAGTCTAATCCCCGGGGAGTAAGATTTATGCTATCATGACGCTGATAAGGTTAAATAAAACTAGTTATTTATTGTCGTAAAATAAAAATTTAGCTGCAATTTAAACTGGAGTGAACTGTCAAATTATTATTATTATTATGAGTGAAAGACTGTTAAAACTACAACATTCCATTATTTGTACTATCATGATTTCCAATGCTGCAACCATTAAGATTCAGTAAAAGTTCTAAGAATACACCAGCTTAGGAAGCTAAGGAAATTGTTACACTATAACTAAACATCTCCAAATTCTTATTTCACACCAAGACCATTTTGAGAATTAAAGAAAGGCTCCTGAGGGAAAAAACAGGAATTAGTAGGAAGAAAAGGAAGAACAGGAGTGACCAATAAAATATTTTGCTCATTTAATTCTCGTAATTGTAGTATAATTAACTTTATCTGCACTATTGGTGATTTTTTAGATCCAGGTGGAAATAAATACTTTCCACCTGTTTTGTACATAATTGTCACTCATTGATTAACCCCCTTAAAACAATAAAACTCCATACAAGGGTTTTTTTTATCACAATGAATGCTTTACAGCCTTAGAATGAGCCACGAGTGAAATTCACAGTAAATGGTATCAAATACTTTAAGGCCCTTGCATTAATTGCCATAAACTCTCTGTGTTTTGTTGTAAACATAATAAACCACCATTTTGCTTGTCGTATAGTCGTGGCTTCGAAGAGCTGTGATGTTTTGGAATATAAAGTAATAGACAACAACTGTGTCCATTTACCCCAATCAGAAGAACTTTTAAGGACCAAGTAGAAAACTTCTTTTTATGGAGGAAATACATCAGCAGATCTACCAAAACGCTTGTTTATTCGCTGAAGTCATTTTGCTCCAGACTGTTTTCTGAATGAGGGTCAGGACAAAACAAGATTTGCAATGAAGATTTGACTGAAACTTGGATCTGTACCAACTCTACGTGATCCAACTCCAGAACAAGTAAGTCTATTTTAAATTAAACAAAAAACAATTATCAAAAGGAACTCACAATAGCAATCATAATAACATTGATAAACGTTTTGGCGCCAGTTCTATTCAAAACTCTAATACGAGATCATTTGAAGATCCTGCTGCGCATTCCTCATTAAAAACATAATAGATATTGCACTAATTTACTGAATTATTTATATATCGCATGCTTCTACCAACTTTTCATTATGAAAACCTGATAGACAACTAAACACGCATCGGTGGAGGGAGGGGCGTGGTGAGCGAAGACATTTGGCACAATCCCCAAACTGGCTGGTTTTCACCAGAAGCATTTTTGTTGAGGTAAAAATTCTTATTTCTTTTTCCAAAACTATTCGGGAATAAGTACATATATACCATAAAGAACCAAATTAACTTAAATTGTCATCAGAGATCTTCTTTAATACAACAGCAGGGAGATGTCATATACATTTTTAACATCAATGATGTTAAAATCCTTCCAAGTTGGTTGTCCACACCATTATTGTTTACCACTAATTCCGAGCCTCTCTTTTATTCTCAAAATGACAGCAGCGTGGAAAAAAAGAATTTACATGTTATTCAAAGAACTTCTTTTCCCATATTATGCTTCAGACATACTGTTTGGGTACATACTGCAGCTGAATATAAACCATATGGCAAGTTTCAAAACATAGAGAACTGTCAAAAGCAATTGTGCCAGGTTTAGAGCAGCGTGAAAGAGATTACCAGTTCCAGTCCTGCTGCTTGAGCAGGTTTCTTGTTTTCTTGGGTTGTGCTAGAACAATGTCAACTTTCACTTTGCAAGCCACAATGTACTAAAGGAGACTGGAGATGCTAGGCTAAGAACTCACCTGCTCCAGCTTCCCTCTCTTCCTGAATTTTCTTCAAAATGTCAAATTTCAACATGAATATTCACAACATAGCAAATATAAATCAAAAGGATCAATATAGTTTTCTTGAGAAGAGACTTACTGATCAAAAATGTTTTGACTTGTTTGACTTCAATGCACAATGTGTTTTGATTGCCCCATGTACAACAACAAATCAAGTTTGCTGTCCAGCCAAAGGCCATACTTGGCCTTTCGTGCAACATTACAAACGATATCACCTCTGCAATACTTGTGCCCTATTTGGGTCACATACTGCATGCCATTGCCAGATGGATGATGGGTAAATGTGTTTGTATTTATATGAACTAAAAACAAAGAAAGAAAACAAAAAAAAAACAGAGGCATGGCTGTGGGAGGCGGAGTCAGCAACACTTTTCCTAACTGAAATTCATTTTAAATGATTTAGGCAAATCTTTTTGACCTTGGGGCCCATTTGTTTTCAGTTCAAAGTGGCCTTTTTCATTTAAATTGATCAAAGTCTAGATTTTTTATTAATTAAATTCCAAAAGTATATATTTTTACAAAAAACTGACAAATATGAATAAAGAAAATAAAGAAAATTAAATAATTAAAAACATAAATAAAAGTTTTGTGATAATAAAATAAAGTGTGAAAATAAAAAACTATTAAATAAAATGTAAAAATTAAGTGCAAGTAATATTAACATTGTTGAATTTGACAAAACTAAAAGTTATGTCTCTTACATCCCATAAATGCTGTACAATTTTTTTTACATCAATATGGTTAAAAATCCAGGCAGTGCTATTTCATGCGTTCAGTGCATTGGTCATATGACAGAATATTTCTGCATTAAAAATCCTACTTCTGTTTGGAACAAATTTTCTGAAAGTTTTATCAAACCTGGCTCTCTATTGCGAAACAATAAAAAGTCTTTCTCACTGAAGGATGCAGCAGAACTGTGCAAGATTGAACCCTATTGTCCAGCTCATAACCATGACTACCTTTGAACACACCTACACCCGTGAGTACACTCCCATTAGTTTGGCAAATTTTTGATAAGACATTGTGTAATTTAGTGTAATATGACATTGGCCAAAACATGGTTTGTTTTTCACTCTAAAGGTACGGCAACATTGGGGCGAATTCACTGGCGTCTTCGCATTCCTGGAAGGCCATTCGCACAGCTCGAGGGAAATAGAGATGTAATGGTGCTCCTTGTTGTTAGATGACAACAAGGATCAACGAAAAATCTCTGACCACAGGGTGGTATTTCAGAGCTGAAGGCCTTCTGAAACATGCGGTTTACCAAACAATTTGTTTAAACATGAGCAAACTCCCAGCATGTGTGTTCCAAAACCTCAGAGAAGAGATCGGAGAGTTTCCTTCGCTTATTCACCGAGAGTGTGTGCGCGTTCGGAGCTTATATAGTGACATGGATAACTTTCCTACATGCTCTGCATCGCTACATAAACCAGTCAATTTACTGTGTTTTTTGCATTTTAATACGAAACTTGTTGTATTGCTTTTGTACAATTAGAAAAATAATCTATTTAAATAGCACTATTTAAATCTATTTAAATAGCACTATTTATGATGATTATATTGAATCAATAGCACAATCAATTTTCTTACAACATGATGAGAACCATCTGATTATTGAAAATGTATCCTTTTCACGTCTGCATGAAGACACAGAATGTGCAAAGGTATGATAGAATAGTGAAAGTAAAAGTGACCCATATCTGGAATTTGTACTCTGCATTTAACCCATCCAGTGTACACACACAGCAGTGACCAAACACACTGTGAACACACACCCGGAGCAGTGGGCAGCCTTGGCTGCGGGGCCCAAGGAGTAGTCGAGGAACTGGTGCCTTGCTCAAGAGCACCACATCTGTGGTTGTTGATGTTGGGAGAGCAAGTATTTCATCGCTCACCCCAACTTCAACTCGGAGGACCTGGGGATCGAACCCAAGACCTTCAGATCCCAAGTCGATCTCCTTATCCACCGGACCACAACAGCCCACAAAGCAACAATAAAGTAATTCCTGGGTCATCTTCCTCTTTTCCTGGCTCTTCTTCGTCTAGGAAGCTTGTCGAGAAAGAGAAATTCGTTTAGAGTGCCCTCAAGTTGTGCATTTATGTAATATCAGCATTTCCTCGCATGTCAACAAAAGATTCAGATCCATTGTCGAATGGTGGAGATTCGTCTGACCACAGACCAAGGCGATATGCCATGCAAACTTTTTTATTGTTCGCCGTTGATCTATGCGGGGCTGTCCATGGCCATTGATTGGAAATTAAAAGCGAATCATTGAGTACGCCTGTCGATTTTTGGTGGCAAACTTTTGTCCCAATGTGGCCTAACTTTAAGAATGACTGTTTTAATCGATCATCTTTAACAACAACCTTTTCCTAACCCCAACTTGTTTTCCGTTTGAGGTCTGCATACTTTCACCCCTCACACTCATACTGACTCCGCCTCCACCACTTTACTCTTGTTTTGAAAGAGTTGTTTGCTCTGCAAGGCTGCAGCTGGATACTATCGAAAATGTGGGTCCAAATGTTAAGAGGTATTTACCAATTAGCCAATAAAGCTTCAGCAGCTGAAACTTAAACAAAGTAATGGAGATTTCCCCAACCGTGCAGTTAAAACAGCTCAGTGAAAACCGCATCTGAACAATTAGAGTATAGTTTAGTTTGAGGGAATTTAAATGTTTCAAGTGGCATTAATGGCGGCACTTAATGGAAAAAGGTGCTGAAGTTGAGATCAATATGTCCTCAAATTGTTTGAGATTTTGGTCAACTTTAGTGTTTCCGAGTGCGGTGGGCTCCTGTGGTTGTGACATACAAAAGCGGCTGAAGTTGCCTGGTTTGGGGACCTCGTTTAATGAGATGAGATGGGAGGTTGGAGGAAGTGACATCTGCTGTAGATCCTGCTGAGAAGGACGTGAGGTGAGTAAATGGGACATCTTAGGAAGTCCAATTGAAAACATTGGATTATGAACTCAAACCTGTTTGTTGAATGTTGTGTGTGGCTCGAGCTTTGCTCAGCTGGGCTTGGGCTCTGTGATGGGGCCGCAGGAGCGGGGCCTGTGGATGACCGTTAATGTGGAGATGTGGATCTGAGGTGCTGTCCAGTGGACGAAATCTCTGGGTGCTGGTCTTTGCCTGAGAGAGCTAAAGAAGATTGGAGTAAATCAATGAATCTGGCTCATTTCTGGGTACAATAGGTTTTTTTCTACACACAAGATACATTAGATTATTGAAATAAAAATGTCTGTTTCCATCAAAACCATAAAAAACCAAATAACCTTTAATATGTGGTTGATGGAAAACATACAAAAAAAAACATCCATCTTACTAATATAAAGTGTTAAGAAAGTTGATTGCATTTTTTTATCGGTTTCATAAAGCTATCCATGGACAACAAAAAAACTCACTGCTTGTCCAGTGACCTCAAACGACCGCGACCTCCTCTTGCGCCTGCGACCCTCAAAGTCCTGTTCCCTTGTGCCGGCGTATTTGATCCCCTGACGATTCCGTGTGTGGGTCCATGTCCCCTGTGTGCCAGGACCGTCCCCTGTACTACTTGACAGGTTATCATCAGAGGTGGCGTGGCGGAGCTCTGGACTGGGCTGCCTCCCACGTCGCATCCCTGGGGCTTTAGGGGGCCCCTCGCTCAGAGACAGGTTTGTTTTATGCTTTTTGGGGTCCAGGGGTGAAGGTGGTGGGGGTAAACGCAAGGCATCGATTTCAAGCACTTTTGAGCGGCGTCGAGCTGCTTTGACTGCAATGCTCTGCACACCACGTAAAATCTGTTGGCGCTCTAGAAGGGGCATGATTAGACAATTTAGTAACATGAACAAATTGAAACACTGTTTTTAAATTCATTTTATAAAATGTTAAAATAACTTTTTTTTGTGAATTCGTCCTTTTTGTTTGCTGAAAAATCGTTTTCTATGTGAATCAAATCGCTCAGCTACATATACAAGTGCACTGTTGCAGCACTTGAACAAGAAGGCAAAATACTTTAGTTTCTCACTTTCAACAAAAATACAGACATTGAGAAAAAAAGGAAAAACTATAACTGAAACAAAACATTAAGTATGTTCATAATCTGCTGTTGCTGTTTTTTTTACAACATTGTTTAAAAAGAATACATATATATTTATATATTTTTTTACAACGTTACAAATCTAAATTTGTTTTAGTAATATTTTAATTATCGGTTTTGTTTTGGTTTTCTTTTTAAATTAACTGAACAAATGATAACAGATTAACATTAGGGTACGATCACTGAAATCATTTTAGATCTAGAATCTTTAAGAACCCAATTATTGAATTATTATACTCTTTAGAGCGCTAGAAATCAATGATTTAATCAAGATAAATCATTACGTTACAGTTCAGAGCCTCTTTGAAAGACATGAGCCTTTCGTACATACCTTTGGGTGTGAGGGGTGCATCTGTGCCGTTCTCGCTGCTCTCAGGTGAGGAGTCGAAATGGCTGCTCATACTGTGACTGAGGTGGCTGCATCTCAAAGCTTCGTCCAGCACAGATGGCAACAGCTGCAGAAGAAGTACAGAGCAGTGTTCAAACACATACCAGCAATCTCATTTAAAAAGAACCAAATAGAATTCTGATAAACCTAGGGCAAGTAAAAAAATGTCAAGTTTTCAAGTGCAAATACAATCCAGGGGAAAATCTGGGATTTTTTTTCTGGTTATTTTCTATAATGAGTTTAAAATTTTATATTTGTAAAAAAAACTGTGTGAATTACGGATTGTGTTAATGTTGAATTGTTTCTCCAGCACTCTAGGGTGTGTATAGGCATTTTGAACTCAAACGCTTAAGTAAATAATAATGGGATTGGAAACCCTTGTCTGTCGTTTCTATTTAAACTGGTATTTAAAACTCAGTAGTCCATTACAATGGACAAGACATTTCATCGGTTTTTGGAAGATTTCACTCAAATTAAAGTAAGTTTTCCAGACATTAAACTTCTTTATGTGGTAGAAGATCAGGAAAACTCAGCATGGTGAAATTTGGAGAAGAAACTTATCCACCAATGCTAGTACATTTTTCAAACACAAAATGAAAAATGTTTTCTGGTTTTAATCTTACACTATTTTTACACATTGACTGAATATAAAAGGTAAACACCTCTTGTTTTGTGAGTTTATCTATAAGTGCATACCACTTTTTAAAAAATCTGAATAATCAATCCAGGCCTTTATTGGTCACTACACTGTTACATGCAGCAAAATTGGTGATTAAATTCAGCCAGTTAATGTGCTAAAAGAGAAAGATACATTTATTCAAACTTGAAATACTAGTTGTAGATAAATCAAAACAAATTAAAATGACACAGAATGGAAAATGCTTGGTTCACAAAACCAATGTAACCATGCTGTTTACAAAAAAAACCCCGATTTGAAAATTATACATATCTAATTTTCACAAAAATAAACAAAAAAAAAACTACTTGACATTATAACGTAATGGTTCATTTTGTAACCCCCATTCTCCAAATAGGGAAAGGATGTTCATGTCGGGGACGACTACGGGAAGCTTCTGATCGAGCTCCAGTCTGGTTTATGCGGGACGGCATGATCACGTGACCATCAGCGCGTTCCCTGATTGGCAATTTGAAAACAGTGTGTCGTGAGTAGAGCGCTCCTAGCAGAGCTTCCCATAGTCGTCACCGTAATAAGCAGTAGTGACCGACTGATGGGGAACTATTATTAAGCCTTGACAAAAAAAAAAAAAAAATGTTTAGGTCCGAAAGGGTTAATGTTTTCAAATTTTAGGGTAAAGAGTGTGTTAAGAAAGATGGAGTCTCAAAAAAATGTATAAATTCCAGAATAAATGTTGGTGTGCTTTGAGTAAAGTGTTACTCCTGCATGACCTCCAAATATTTGTAATATTTTAAAATCTATAGTTTAATTTAAAAAAGTAGTTCTCATGACAATGTACGAATTGTATGAATTGCTTAATTTAATAATTGCAAATATATATCATTATTTAAAGGTTTACCCTTACATAACAAGATTTAAAAATATAAAGATAATGTTAGCATGGTTGCTGAAAATTGTATCCTCTTTAAAAATAAATAAAAAACTCTCAACAAAATGAAACATCTACCTGTCCTGCTCGCTCCCTTTCTGTTCTTGTTGTAACGCTGAAGTTCTTACCTCTCTGTGGCCCTGGCCGTTGATGTGAATGGGTGGAGGAGTCATCACAACAGTGTTCTTCATCTGTTTGAAGCTGTTCTTAAACACCCGCTCTCTGTGTGGAGACAAAAAAGGTTTTAGGATAGCAGGTGACAACTGAACAAACTAGTTTCAGCTAAGTAACACTAACAGATCCTTTACAAAATTATCTAAATATAAAAAAATTACCCATCAGTCTCTGGGAGGATGGGAGGCAAAGTGTGTCTCCTCAGTTTTGTCCGACCTGGTCTGTTGTCAGAACCCAAAGTGCGAACACTTTCTTGATCTGAATCTATTTCCTGTAAGGGGTCACGGCCTCGACTGGGCAAGGTGATCTTCGGCAGGGAGCCCTCCTGAGGATGAATGTCAGAAAGAAAGTCACTTTCTTGTTTATGCTCCATACTTTTTTAGCAGAAAACTAGTAGTTGTTTTTTATTGGTCAACAGTAAAATAACAAATAAAAAATTTACTTATACTTTTGACAAAATTACTCACTTGACGTACCTTAAGGGTACGAATGGTGAACTTATTCAGGGCAACAACTCTGTCCAAGTTCTTCTCATCCATTTCCTTCATGTACATCTCATAGAGCTCTTGAAGATGAGGAGGCACCAAGAGACTGTGATCTGTAAAACAACCCCAACCCCAAAATTGTATTAATATTATAAAAAATAAATTGTTACAACTTATTTAAAAGTAGTAATATAGTGTTATTTTTATTGTACAGCTGTTATTAAAATAACAAAAAGCTACATTTGGTACACAGTTTGAATAAATTTGGCTATGCTGTGAAGGCAGCCATGTAGGCAGTGACTAGGCAAAAGCAGTGTTAAAGGGTCAGTGACATTGTGTTATTTTCAATAATATGTTGTTCACATTGGTATAATTGTATGGATAGATGTGATTCTGTTACTTATAAAGTCTCTATTTATTATTAAATTCACATTCAATCTCCTAATTTTCTAGGAAATGAGCTGAGATTTTAAAACTTCTTAACCACTCCCCAGTTAATTACCTATTGGTTGGTGATTTGCATATTCATTACGTGTATTCAAAGCTACTGTCTGACTGTCAACATAGATTCGAGAGATATTAGAGGGATTAATTATGAGCAAATTCACTAAAATTAATTCTAACACATGAACACAGAGCTAGCAACATTGATGGACACTATAATGGCATTTGGAGGGAACACTATTATACAACATTACCTCTATGAACCAGAGTAATATGGATGTTTGGTTTCTGTACACTCTGGAATTGAGCATCTTCTTTTAAACCTTACAAGTCCTTTTAATAACCTCGTTTTAATCCTTTTAATAACACAAGTTCAAATTGTGGGCTGCTCTTCCATTTCAGTGTTTGATTCGAGTGCGTTTGTTTCAGGTATCACGAGAAAAGCTGTTGCTTTGTGGATAGTGCATCACTTCCGGGGGAGGGAAATCGGCCCTTTCATATCTGACTGTGATTTTACAATGAGACTTTGTTTGACGTCGTCAATAGTGCGAAAAAAAAAAACCCTTTTTAAAAGAAACATTCGGTTTTTGTTTAGGAACCTCCATGGTTCGGTTTTTGATTCAATCTACTCTTACAAATCATTATAAAAGCCACGTTATAATAGATACACTATAAATAGGATACACATTAAGGGGAACATAAAAAATATAAAGAAATTAATTTATCAACTATTGTAAGCATACTATCACAATTTTTTATTAAATTCAATTTCATGTATTGATTATTAATTAATGTACTCATTTCTACATTTAGACACTTTTCTTATTTATCTAAATAACAGAGGTTTTGACTTAAATAAATGATAAAACAAACAAAAAGCACACACAAAAAAAGAAACATTTAAATATACATTTCTGGCATTCAGAACAAAAGCTATCCAATAAAATACTTGCACTTTCCAAAACATCGACCAATCACAAAAGTGAAAATAATCACTTAAATACATTATATATGAACATAATTATGAAAAATTTTTTGCTTTCTACCACTTGCATGTATGTAATTCTTATCATTTATGAATTAAACAAAGTCATTATTTTTACATCTAAGAATGATTAATTTATTCATTACTCACACACACACACACACACACACACACATATATAAATATATATAAATATATATATATATATATATATATATATATACATATATATAAATATATATATATATATATATATATATATATATATATATATATATATATATATATATATATATATATATATATATATATATATATATATATATATATATATATATATATATCTATACTATATATCTCATATTTCTATATGTGTGTATATCTACTATATCATATCTATCTATATATATATATATATATATATATATATATATATATATGTATTGGAGCGTTGGAGCTGAGAGTTTATAGTGAGTGACTGACCATCGATGAACTGCCTCTGCTGCTGGATGATCTCGTGGCAGAGGAGTCTATGTTGCTCAAAGCGCTGCACAACCACGTTCTTCTGCCGGATCACGTTGTCTTTGAGCAGAGCACTGGACTGCATCTCTGCATTCTCAATCTCCAGCTCGTGAACCTTACAGAGAAGACACAGCACCTCCCTCTGCTCCTCAGAGCTGATGCGGCGGGGCAGAAGCTCTTCTACACGCCGAGCTTTCTCTCTCAGCTCAGTCAGGCGCTGCTCCATGGCCGCCTGCACACAACAATGAGGATTACCTTCAGATATTGTAACTCTCAATACTCACAATCTCTTCTAATACATTTGGTAGAAGTTTCAATTAAAAGAGCAACACTTATGTAATACATGTGTTTTCTTTTATTCTATGGATGGTATAATTCATTTTTTACTTCTTAAATGATTTTACGGCTGTTTTAATCTCTGATTTGTTTTTATTTTTCTGTAAAGCCCTAACCACAACTTCTGTAAAACACACAACTAATGTTTAAAATTTTTTTTTCAAAAATACAATTTATGCCTTGCCTTAAGGACCATTAAACCCTGCTATTTCAGATCCAGGTTTCTTTCATAAAATGCACCTGATGGATGCAGAGAGTAGTCCTGGGAGGAGGAGAGAGAGTGTAATGAGAAAGTACCATTAAGCATCCTCTTCAGTGGAGCTCATTTCATTGAATGAGAGAACTCAGGATTGTGGGTAAGTTTGAGTTACTGACTGCACCAATCAGAGAGAAAAAAAGAGCACCATGCAACTACTTTTCTGTTTCTGTAATCCACAGAATTAAAAAGCCAGAGTTATGAAATGATTGCCAAAAAGGCTGGAAAGTAAACTAGGAAAGCATTTCACGGGAAAAAGGTATGCTCACAAGGCACTATGCATGCTTCATATTTTATAACATTGTCAACGTAAACTTGTATCTAAACATAGCTATTGTTTTAGGGAAAAGCTGTGTCTGAATATAAATACTTTTTTATTAAGACTTTTCTTTGTAAGGAAGACAAACTGCTGGTTCTCTATTTAAGGATCAGCGTAACAATTAGAGAGCCAATCAGGATCGGTCATCGCAGTGCCTCATGGGGTGCTATGAACAATATAGTGGTTTTGGTGCTTTGCATCTAGCCTAAGTATGAAAGATAGTGAACATAGGGTGCTGGGAAAACAGAAATTCTGTAGAAATGTGTCATTCATGAATGTTGAGTAAAGATCAAATGGTTCAGATACTATATTAAGCCTTTATGATCACGCGAGCATTTACGTTGCAACATATGTTTGAACTTGAAGTTAAAAAGGGCCCTTTTTGTAATAAATTGTTGAGATGGATTTACAGATTTTTGTATCTGAACTCTTTAAAAAAATGCAAAACAGAAACACAAAAGTTTTAGTTCAATTAAAACAGGAATGATTGGAAATAGGTGGATTTAATTAGAATCCAATACATTGAGTTTCATAATTCACAGAACATTTGCCTTTATGAAAATGGCATTACTTCATGAACATATTAGTTATTGTTTACCTCTTTTATTTGTTTTAAAGTAAATAATTAACACAACAACTTGTCATGTGAGAAAAAAAATCTTTGATTTAAAAAGAGAAAAAGATTTGGAGATCTAATTTACATTGCTCAAGACAGGATAGAAGTTGAAAGCTGATATCTGACATCTAGTAGCGACACTCAACATTACCTTCTGTTTTTGAATTTTCTTCTGCTCAGCCATGAGCGTGACAAGATTCTCTCGGGCAATAGCCACTTCTTGGGTCTCTGCACTCTCAGGTATAGACTCTGGGGAATCAGAATCTTTCTCACTTTCATCTTTATTAAAGCTCTCCTTTCTCCTCTCTCCATGCCATTTCTTTCTTCTCCTGAATCTTTCTTGCTCCCAGCTGATGAAAACAGACAAACAAAATAAAGTTTCAGGTGAAAACTTTCACAAAAATAAGTCTTATGACTACACCACACTGTTAAAAGATTGCTTTGAACAATTTCACAACTACAAAGATTTTAGCAGAGATGATGCAGCGTTTTGTGTGAGTGCTAACTGACTCTGCGATGGTCAGCAGATGTTTGGACGTGTCAATTTGGATCTCCATGTTGCTGTTGTCCAGCTCCATCAGATGCTTCCTGATATCCATCTGCTGTCTGAAGGCATCGATCAGCTGCTCCCTCAGCTGGTCCATCTCTGTCCGACTCTGCTGAGACGAGTGAGCCTGCACCTCCGCTGCACAAACACAGAAATACAATCAAGACGAACTGCTCATCAGCATGGACATAAACAGACATAAAAAAATTGAGACAATAAAACTACAGTAGAATTCTCTACAGAACTCTGCAGAAGTCTAACATCTACTTTTACATAAAATAAAACAAGGAAATTGGAAAATAAATGTTGTGTTTTATATGGCTGTTGTAGAGATTAAAATATTAAAATGTACAAAAAAAATTTAAATCCAAACTGAAAAAAAAGGTAAAACTGAAAACTGGGTTGCTGTGAGTGCTTAGAAAAGTTTTTGTGTGGTTTTGACAATTGCCCGATATTCCGTTTAAGGTTTTGACAATGCCTGAAATAGTAAAACTAAATGATGTTTTGAAAGTTACAGCAACTAAAAGCATGTTGCGGACTCTAAATTTAAAGTTGTTGCTGCTTGGGTGGTCCACTTTGTTGCCTTAAAGATATGGCTTTGATTGTAAAAGCTTTGGTAAAAAAAACTCAAACAGTTATAAAAGTATAGTTAAGTTAATGGCCAGCATTGTTACACATTGTTACTACCAAATTATTGAACACTGTGGACACAAAATCACAGTACTTCAGCCGTTCCAATGAACTTAAAATGTTAAAAAAAAAAAAAAAAAAAAATCTAATTTGTTTCATGTTGCTCTGATTCAGATCTAGAGAAATACCTTGAACCTGGCGGATATCTGTTCTGTCTGAGTTGATCTGTCTACTGGCCTGCTCATCGATCTTCTTCTTCAGCCGTTGGATCTCACTGCGGAGATCAGAGATGATGCTGGTATACTGAGCAATGTGATAGGACACATTCAGAAGGTTCCTCTTCACCTGCACATCAAGAATTTAAACAACATCGGTTCAAAAACGAAATGTTTTCACCTGTGCATGATGACATGCAAATAGCTATTTTTTCTACTCAAATATACATAGGTACAAAATATAGACAGAATCTACATTTATGATTAGATTATTAAGCCAGAATTAAATGATATCTTATTAAGTGATATCTTATTTCACATGTTTGAAACCTGTGATCTTCTGCACTGCCATGCAAGATTAAACATTTGAACTTTTAAAGAATTGTGCTGGTATGAACGCGAGAGGAATTAAAAGTGACTTTAAATGTTTTAGCATGTGGTTTGCCCAGTGCCAAAGAGCTTTGCAGAGAAAACACCAGGAGCTGTATGATGAGATTATTATAAGCACTGTTCTTTGACTAAAGTGACAAAGGAAATCAGACTGTCTGATGAGTTTTAAAATATTTCTTTAAAATATATATATATAAAAAAAAGTTGTCATACATTTCAGATGTTCAATATTCAAGTTACAAAATTCTAATTGGAATTTGAAATTTCTAATTCAAAACCTGCTTTACTACAATATACAATTCTGGTTTACTAAATTGCAAAAGTCAATAATTAAAATCAACACAATTCATATTCAGATTGTTTCATCATACCTTTACTTTCATAATTATCCCTTAATCTTGTATGCGACTTAATCAAAGTTAGTAACTGATATTCATTCAGAGATCACTCAACTTAGTTTTGGTAAGTAAGGTTTGGATATCAACGATTTTTATGTACTCAACTAACCCGTGTGCGAATGCTTTTGGCACGGTCAGCATAGGTCAGCGTGTTCCTGGAATCCTCAAAGGCCAGAGATGCCGGGCTGATGTGTGCAATCATCACCGTTCGGCTGTTTCCTCCGAGAGAATCCTATAAACATGAAATAAATAACATTCAACTACTGTCACATCATCTCTTCACTCCTCTGCCTTCATGAGGATCATACCTTGAGCAATCGTGTCAGCTTGCTGTCTCTGTAGTTGACATATTTGTTGCCGTTCTTTTCGCTCAAAGCATTGATGCAGTTCCCCAGCGCCAAGAGAGAGCGGTTGATGTGAGCACCTTCTTTTAATCTCTGACCCCTGTTCTGAGTCTAGAAATAGAAGTGGACATAAAGAGTATGACATGAAAGTGGTCAGGTTTTTTAGGTTCCTGGTCACTATTTTCCACCTGAACCCGTGAGCTTGCATGATACTCAGGCATTCCGGCTAAATTCTATTCAGTTCTGTTTAAGCATTTGAACCTCCTGATAATAAAGGTCAACATTACTGCTTTTCCGTGGAGAGTAGAATCATGCTCTCCTAGCCTTTTTGGAATGTTACCCTTATTGTGATTTTGAAAGGTTCCTTACTTGATTTTAACAACAGGTCATTTTATCAAATTTGGTTTAGATTACCAAATTATTTGTTTAGTGACTTGTTTGTCATAAACCCTTCCTGTTTTTAATAAAAAGCTTGTAGTGATAGTGTCCATCATTCAGGGTCCTGGGTAAAATATCCTTACTTCACAAAGAATAAATTAATTCTCCAGCAATCTAATCTCTGTGAAAGGCTTGCATAACCAAGGCTCCCCTGAGTCCACCCTTCACGAGTTCAGTTTCGCGACATAAAGGAATGGCGTGGGTGGTTTCACAGTGTGATGTCTGAGTTTGCAGGCTAAAAGATTTGCTTTCAACTACGACTCGTTTCAGCAACTCTGAGACAAATAATTCTTATTAAAGTCAATATTTTGATAGACAAAGCACACGGTTTTAAAATGACCTCTACTAGTCCAACTACGACCCTAAGAAAATACAATTGTTTTTTTTTTTACTTTTTAAGAGGAGAAAAAGGGTATTTCAGGAATTTCACCTTCAAATGAGTAATTCATATGTGTGAAGATCTGCTGGAGTGTACATTTTATTTCAAATCCTGCCTTCAGTATGATGTAGGTTTGAAAAACTGCTTAGAGTTTGCAGCAGAGGGCACTCTAGTACATCTAATTTTCAGCATAGTTGTGCAACAAGCTTATGTTCCTCATCAATAGAGAACAAAGGACACTCCTGTTTCTCAGCAACAATAGGCCATAACCTGGGACAATGCAGCCCCCTTTGTGTCCATCACGTGCATGTTTAAAAACCCAGGGTGCCAGAGTAGTCAACAAATGTAATTGTTTCCATGGCATATACATTTAGGACTAAAAAAATTCTTCAAAATAAAATTCAGCTCTTTGTTTTTAATAACAAAAACATTGCAATTCACCCTTTATAATCTGAAGTTTATCATAGGTGGTTAAATCACTTCTTTTGTCCCTCTGTCACAGGCTGATTCATGGTTGAGAATGTATTTGACATCTCTAGGCAGCTTTTATGTTTGAGGAAAGATAGATAGCTTTTATATTAGCGATTTCCAAATTTACGGATGTACATTTAAACTCTGTTAATGAGCTAGGGTGGCGTGTCTTTGAAAACTCAAACTCACAAACCTGTGAAGCCCGCTCAGAGCCAGCCAGATCGATCATGAAGAGACGGGCAAATCTCACTTCCTGTAAGATGTCCCGACAGCGACTCTGCTGCCGCACAGCCACCTGCAGCACAGCGTGAGACCGAGAAGATGTCTGATTGGCTGCTGTTGGCTCCTGTGTTCTCTGCTTGTTCCCTTTCATTAGCAACTCCATGATCTGGTTTAAGATAAAGAAAATATTTTTAAAAATGTGTAGATTTTGTTCAGATATTGTTGTAAGTAATGGTGTAGAAATTTAAATTTATTATATATTTATCACCATTGAAAATATACTTATTAAAAATTGTTTTCAACATAGTTAAATATAACTTTAATGTGACAAGACAAAAATTTAACATAGAAATTTCAAGCTAATTGAATCCTAAATCAAGAAAGTTACCCAACAACATAAATAGCTTGAACCAGGAATTTTTCTGGGGTTCTGACCGCAATAAAGTGTCCAGTCTAAATGTAAGATCACAACTGGGCAAATTATTTTCCTCTGTGTCTTTACATTTCTGAACCAAAGGGTGCCCTCTGCCCACGTTGAGAGAAATAAAGGCGTAGTGAGGCTCCCTGCTTGATGTAACATGTGAACATGAACAATAGATCCATAGATCCATTTTCAATGGTTGAGCATGAAACTTTGCCTGGCAAAAGACCAGTACAATATGACATAGCCAAATGTTTTCACTCTTTGACCAAAACTGTGCAAGCCCATTACTTGGAAAGAAGAAACTAATCAGTGGACACGCAGAAATTTTTTTCATTGAGTTTCACACTGGATTTCAGCCCAATGTGTGTTTGATCTTCAGGATCTGAGCCCCATTAAGCTGTTTTGGGAACAGCTCGAGTATAAGTTGAGATAAAGTGTCCATCAAGCCCACGTGTACTCTGGGTAAATATTTAATATCTTAGAAAAAGGACATCCACAATGGTGGAGAGGTTATCAGAGAGAAATTATAATGTGAAAAAAATATCCTACAGAAGGAGATGTTATTGCTTTATCTTTGAGATTAAATGTTTCTAACTCTAACGATTTGTCGTCTAGACTAATATTCACGTAATGGTTTCATGACGCACCTTTATCAGCTCTAGGTCAAATGTACTGTAACTTGTTCAGGTCACATGTCTTTCGACAGAACAATGGGTCTAACATTAGCGAGTCATATATTGTGGATCATGAGTTTGCAAAAACACAGCTTGCATCATAATATGTATCTTTATCTCTTTTAACAATGACTGGTTTATTATTCTTAGATGTGAAAGATGTATAGGGTGGTTCAAAAAGAATACCACAACTTTGAAAATTGAGAACTCTTTAAAAAAGAAAAGGAGAGCTCACTTTTTCTGACGTCGATTTAAGGAAGCTCTGAAACGTGTTTGGTACTCTTCACATTGATTGATTACCCAATGGTTCATTGGTTCAATCTTTGGTTTGTTTCTTTGATTTTCAAAGTTGTGGTATTCTTTTTACATCATGTGTTTCAGGGATCACGCCCTTATACTGTGAACATACTAGAGCTGCTTGATTAGAATAAAACTTACTATTAGTTTAGAAAATAATTGAAACCAATATTATATGAAACTATTATTCTTTGTCTTTGCAATACTGCCTTGTAATTTATTCATTTTTCATATAGCGCTGATCTCACAATCTATTCTATGTTTTCATTTTTTGTTTGATTTAGTTTAAATACTGCTAAGAGCAAAATATCTTAACATTTTGTGTCTTTCCATTTTTAGAATTCCTATTACACAATTCTCGCTTGCATATGTCTGTGAGGTCCTGGTCACAAAAGGCGCCGTGCCAGACTGCTTCGAGTTCTAAATCGCTGCCCACAGCTATATTTGCCATTATATTAGTTTGCTAGTGTTTAGATAGACAATTTTACAAAATGTAATGCATTTTTAATCAATGTCTTGGAAAGAATGTACTTAGGGACCTTAATCATTTTTGTTCACCTGTACATCATTTGTAGACCTTCAATTAGCTAAAGTCTGTGTCAAAAATAAGAGTAACCAAATTTGAGGCTCAAATTTTGAGTGGTAGACTAACCTCCCGTGCATTAATAGTGGAGACCTCAGTGATTCCAGCAACCTGTATCTCCCCCTTTGAATCCTCTCTCAGGTCTAGAAACCCTGAAGAGGGATTCAGCAAGTCCCTTATCATTTCATTGTAGATCTGCAACACAAGAAAGAAACTGATTGAAGACCATGCTTGGACTTCAAGATTATAGCCACTGTTTTTATAGCCACTGTTTATGCATGAATATTTCCACATTCATTGTTTACGTTCATGTATTAGAGATGGTATCTTTGACGATAGGTAGAGCATAACAATCAGGACACCCAATCTATGATCTTTTAATTGCAAGAAGCATTGAGCGCCTAGACAAGTGATGTAATTGGTGAAACCTAAGAGTTTATTGATGGTGAACTTTCTGGGTTTAAGTAAGTATAGATATAGATTATTTGCAATCTTTCAATAAGCTTCTTTCAACCCAGTTTAGAATAAGACCACATCCTGAGGAGCACCTGTGGTCACCTCAAAAGTGTTTCATTTAAGTCCTTTTGCACATAATATTTCATTTCTGTCAGTGAGGTCAATGTGATTCACCAAACCCAAGTAATAATTATAGGGTGGCACTGCCGGTATGAAAAGAAGTCATTTACTGGGAAAGTCTGATATAGATGGAAGGAAAAAATGACAGCACAAGCCGGGAGGTCTAAAGCAAAACCAGAGAAAAATCTCACTCCCTCCGCTCGAATCCCTTTGAGGGTTTGGTGGGGCTGAGTAAACACGAGTTTGAATGTGAAGGTGTAAGACGAGCAGGGAAAGAAGACCAACATGTGTTTTGCTGAAACGTGCACTCTATTTGTAGATATATAAACAGATAAATACCTGTATATCCTTGAGTGTTAACCTAAAGAAGTCTTCCAATCCTGTGTTTACCTGTGTATAATGAACAGTGTGTGGCCAAGCAGTGACCTCCGGCTGTCTCTCAGGAAGCCAGTTTTGCAATTATGATGGTAGTGAATTGTTGAACTAATCATCTGTTTAAGTCATAGTGAAATGAAATATGAGAGCAGCAATTTTAGCTCTACACATATCAGCTTTTTCCCCCAATTTCATTAATAAAGCGCTGCAATGTCAAGTTTTGTTATATGGTCTAACTATAAAATTAAAATGAAAAAAATAAAGAAAATTCGAATAAATTCAAGAAACGTTACATATAAGAAACATAGAAGTTTACTTCGAACTACTTGGATGTACTAAGGTAGGTATCTAATATTAATTATTTTACTTATTCTCATTTTCAACTCAATCTTGACTCCTTCCCCCACAATTACCTCTCACCTTCTCTTTCCCCCTCCAAAACTTCTCTACCTCTGTTTCCCCCTCAATTACTTCTCTCCTCTTTCCCCTTTTTTTTATTTAACACCGTCCTGTCCTGATGTATGTTTATATGATTGATTAATGTAATTATTGTGATGAATGCGAATGAAATAAATTAAAAGCTTCTATCCAGAGGAATAATCAATATATAATATCTTCAATTCTCTGGAAAGAGCAAAACTGACCAACTCATACGAAGCACCTCCCTTCTCATGGGGCTGCTTTGAAGTAGGACAGGACACAGGTATAAAAAAAAATAATAATAAAAAAATAGAAAAAAAAAAAAAGAAACATAGAAGCTACGTTCAGACTGCTGGTCTTAATGCTCAATTCTTTTCTTCACATTACACACAACATGTGACAAGTATCCATTCTGTATGAATCCTGCTCCATGTGATCCCTCCATGGGCAAAATATCTTTGATAAAAAAAATGTAAACATGGACAAGAATGTGATTTGAGGTGTTTGTGGCTTTATTCACGGTACTTTCTTTATTTTCAGGTAAATTCTTAGTTAAATTTCTTCACTTTCTTTCCACCAAGTCCTTTTAGTGTTGTACTCCGCCCACGCTCAGAAATGCAATGTCTGTTGCATGGAGCATGCAGCTCAACATATTTCCGATATGCCTTTTCATCGATTGACCTGCCAGTGCTCAAGTCCTTCAGCAGGTCCCTGATATGCCTGAAAACCACCATGGTGTGCAAGACTCTACCAAACTTGATCCACTGATTGAGGTCACATTGTAAAAAATATTAGGAACGCCTAGTGTATGAAAGTAACATACAATTTTATTTCTGATTTAAAAAAAAAAAACTGAATTGAGCTGTTCAGGCTGTCCTAAAAAAATCTATAAGGATCACTTTGGGCTACCCTTTTCCCACAGAGAATAACTGTGCTTTACATCTTACACATAAATAAAAACTGAATTGAATAGGTTATATGCATTCACTTCTTTTTTTATTAGTTAGCAAAAAACGAAACTCTCAGTTCTTTTCTATTTCTGTATATTTGAGTGATTCTAGTTAGACATAGTATGACAAAGTTAAAGATAAACATAATTAACAACAACAAAAACAACAGGTTTTAACACAAATGCAGATGACCAGACCACATGTGAAATTACAGCAGTAACAGTACACACAGTGAACACTCATTGGTTTTTGGTTGTCCAATACATATTGAGAAATACGCCAGTTGCAATTCGCACAAAGTCTGCCACTATACATTTGCTAAGTTTAATAATTCCTGGAGAAGGCTCAAAACACCAACCATTAATAATAATCTTAAACGAAATCTGAGTGAAATAAAACATTTTATAATTTAAGCATTATTATTATACATTAAATGCAATTTGAATATGGAGTGTTACAGGCTTGCATAAAAAATAATTGTAAAAATTTAAAAACAGACAGTTTTTTAAATACATTTTTAAAAACTAAATTTTCTGTACCCCAACAGTTTTGCTAGATGGAAATTCAAGAAGATACAACAGTATCATAAATGGTATCAAAATGAGAATATTAAGGCTTATCGTAGTTCATTTTGGGGCACTTAAGACCTATAATCAAGGCAAATTTATGAGAACATTCGAGCTATTAAAAACGAGTGTACAAGTACACGCAGTCGCTGACTTGAAATGACCTGAATCTCTGATGAACAGCATCATGATTAACTTAGAATAGAATTACTGGAATTCAAGAACACTTTACAATCCCTTCTTAACCATATAATGTATCTACCTGGTTGAGAGTTTAACACAAGAAACGGTGGGGGTGGGGGGATTTGTTTTAAAAACATTTCATCGTGATCCAGATCAAAGATGTTGAGCCAATAGGATTACTACTGACCAGATAAACAGAAGTGCTCTCATCTCACAAGTTCTGATTATCCCACAATGCTACTTCTGAACCAACATTTTTGTTTTTGTTGTGTTATTTTGTGATATATATATATATAAATTAATCGACACAAAACCTATAAAATTATTATAACCATAATACAAATGTGTCAAATGTATTTTAATTGTGTTTTCAACCTCTATGATTATGTATGATTTAAATTTTTCAGTACAGTAGAGACAAGCAGGAAGTGAACTGGAAGAGAGAGGGTTGGTTGATGCTCAGGTTTGCCAGCTCACTAACTACTACACTAACTACATCTATTTTTGTAGATTTGATTTGGTTTGAATCCTTGTTCAGTACATCGATCAACTTGTGTCAAATTACATACACTTTATAAGAAATGTAAAAATAAATACTTAAAAAGTGCAATTGGCTTATTAGCCTGTGTTTCCAGATTACAGATATATTCAAAATGTATAAAAAAACAATCAACTTTCAAACTAACTGAAGCGCTCACCTCGAGGTAGGACATTGAGACGCTGTACTGCATGTCATCACTGGTTTCCTCGATGGCTTTGAAGAGGTCATTCAAAGTGCGAACATAGATCCCCGGTTCTCTGTCTGTTCCTAGCATGGTGTAAGTCTTCCCACAACCTATCCACACAAGTAGCGCATGCTTATTAAAATGAAAGGCTAAAAGATTTACTGTCATGCAAAAAAATAATTAAAAAAACTATTGTAATAATAAAATGTTAAAAAATAAACAAAAACTAATAAAATGGAACTGAAAAACAAACTGTACAAAAAACATTCTTATACATTAAGAATGAATAAATAAAAAGTAGAGTATACAAAAGAAAGTAGTAGTTAAACAAATAAAAGAACAATTCAATAATCAATCAATCAAATGTGCTCTTATTTATTGTTTTATTTTTTTCTTAATGTAATATACGTAATTAGTTATTTATATTGCATATTTTGTGGTTTATTTACTCCTTATATTATTATTCTAAATATTATATGAGTATTTAATTATTTATACTTATGTAATAACATCCACAGTACAGAAAAAAACTTTAAACTAAATGTCCCTCTGTATAAAAAGTACATAAACAAAAAAAAGTACATAAACAAAAAGATAATTATGTGTTATCTTTTTGTTTATGTACTTTTTTGTTTTGTTTATGTACTTGTATAATGAAACTTATGATGCAGTTTAAAATCAAAATGTTGAACTCCATACACTTTTTCCACACATCTTCAGCAAAATAATAATATCGGAAAATAAATTGTAAAAGTAAATAGCACTTTGTCTAGCACAAATGACTTAATTGCAGATAATGGCATATGACTGGAAAACACAAGCCACAGGTGTGAGATGAGTCAGACTGCGTGAAAGATGATGTTTAGAGGTGGCTCTATCCCCGTGAGGATGAGCTCAGATTGTGTGCCCTCTGAGCTTTATATAACCACAGCCACAGTCAGGACAGCCAGAAAGAGTATTTAGACATTTTAAAAGTGAAATGATTTGGAATGTAACCAAAAGTGAGTTAATTGTTGATGTTATAAAACACAGATAGGAAACACTCTTTATATTCATATCTTCAGAAGACATCCATAAAAACGTATCAGCTGTAATAGGCAGCTAAGTCTTTTTATGGAATTAGTGCATGTGACTAAAGTTGCTCCATAAGCAATGGAAAAGAAGATCAGGATAAGGATTAACAGTGTATCCTTTGGCTGAGTGTCGGAAAATAAATTACATTAGACATTAAGAGTGTTAAAACATTCTCTTTTATATTGAACTGTTCAGTACAGCCTAGACAGTCAAATCCCAGTACACTTGCAAACATTTTATTAGGATATGAACAAGCTGGAAGTACTGTATAGAACACATTACTGCTTTATGTGAACATGCACATGTCCCTGTGAAAAAATATCTAATCAATGAATGCTTCAACTTGTAAGCATTCTGATTCAGCTCTAACGTTAAGGAAACTGTCATGTTTCACGTATTCTACTCTTGGAGAGCTCATGATTCACTTATTCTACTCTAAGACAGACCTGGGAGGATGCTCTTTCAAACCTGTTTACTCTCAATTAACACGTGATGTTAAAAAGACGTCATTCATATCAGACGTCTTTTGGTTCAGAAGCATTCACACATCTTATGCTGCTAGGGCTATGACGCAGCAATTACTTGAACAAGCACCCAAAAAGACCTGGAGATGCATGTTCAACAGGCACAAATTAATAGTGAGATGGGAAATCCATCTTTTGATCAGGTTATCAATAGAAAAATACATTGATGCACAGAGAATTGTAAACACAAGTCCGTTGTTTGATGGCTACTGCACTTGATACTGTAATCGATAAGGCAGCAGTGCTAAGAAAATGTTGTATAAAAATTTGGCCTAAGATCAATAAAAGCTACTTCAGTGCTAAGAAGTTAATTCACTTTTTTACCTAAAAAGAGCATTTTCTTTCCATAAACACATATATGCCATACTTAATAGATTTGTATGATTAATTTAAACTCCTGTTTTCCATTCATTACTTATTATAGATTATCATGAGCATCGTTGATTTAAAAGCCTGATGGGGACACATGAAATTATTTTGTAAATAAAAAATGTAAATGTTAATGTAAAAGTCTTAATGTTAAAATGATCTGCATTTAAAAATGTAGATTCCTTTACATTTAATACTGAGTATGGATTTAAACACATAAATTAACAGTATATTAATCTAGATTAATGTAGATTTAAAAATGTTTTTAACTACGCCAACCTCTAACTGGTTATCTTTAAAAGTGTAAGTTAATTACTAAGTGGTGGACAGGAGAATTAATTAACCACTGAAAAAGTTGTTTGAATACTCCACTTAACAGAAAAAAGTAATCACATTTTTGTGTAATTTTATACTTAGTCAGCTCAAACCAGTTGAATCATAACACATTTAATTGACATATGAACCAAACCCACAGGATTTTAAATAAACTTGAGCTGTTGTGAATTGTGTCATTAAAGGAAGTTTGTTCATTCCTTCAGCATTTACGTTCTTCTTCTAGTGCTTGTGTTGTTTGTGTAGCACAGGTATTAATGTATGTGTGCACTTAACATAGGTTCTGTATTCACAAACGAGTGAAGTGCGTACCGAGCATGGCAGCGCAATTGTTAGTTATACTGTGATAATACATTGTTACTCTGTGTTCAGGGCAATCCCCAAAGTGCCCAAAGTGAGGGATGTTATTTTCTAACCTGTTCTATTTCACTAACCTGTTGGGCCGTAGGCAAAAACAGTGGCATTGTACCCAGATATGAGACCCTCGATCAAGTCTTTAGTTGTGGATCTGTACACCTCGTCCTAAAGAAAAAACACACCATTACACATTCAACTGAGGCCTTCTTACAACTATTTATTGAAAAGACTTCCAGTATAAATTATTTTAAATCCTCATATAAACAAGTGTAGCTTAAACACAGAAGGAGCTTGCCTGTGCAGCAGAATAATCAAAGGCCACATCAAACATGTACGTCTTCTCTCGAGACCGGTGAGCTCGAAGAACATCATCAGGATCCTCCATGGGGTCCATTAACACCACCATCTAAAAAAACACAGTGTGAAATATAAAAAAAGAAATATACATCATGCCTTACGATGTCTTTGTTCCATAAATATACAGCTTACAATAATACTTATTGTCTGATCCACATAAAAGAGAAAATTGTGACCATTTAGAATCCATTTCCAGGCTTTAATGTTTGGTTTGAACTTTTTGCTCTATGCCGCATGCATAAATATACCTTTAAAGATATATCAATTATGTTTAAACAACTGCTTTCTTTCATCTGTAACTATCCATACTTTATTTTGCAATTTACAATATCAAGGTAATTACTGTATTATGACAATGACAGAGACTATTTATTTGTAAAACACATATTAAAACCAACTACGGTTGACCAAAGTGCTGAACTGCAGTGGGAACACAGGAACAAACCAGGGATACAAACAAACAGAAATGATTGTTAAAAAACACAGTAAAACCTCACTGGGTAGAGTAGTTAAAACAAATAAAAGTCAGTAAAAATTTTAAATGAAATAGAATAAAGTCTGAAATAAAAGAGATAAAATTTACAGACCATATGCTTGAGAGAACAGCAGAGTTTAGAGTTGAGATTTAAAAGCAGAAAGTGATGGTGCTAGTCTCAATTTGCGGGGAAGAAAGTTCCAGATTTTGGGAGCTACTACAGAGAATGCAAGCTCACCTCGGCCTTTTAACCGTGACCTGGAAATCGCCATATCTCTGGTCAGAGGACCACAGTGATCGGGATGATTGGTGATTTAAAACTTTTTAAATCTATTTATTCTTCTGTGCACCAGAAGCCAATGAAGAGATTTTAAAACTGGATAAATGTGATCTCTCATTTGTCGTGTGATGGACAAACAACTCAGGTTAACTGTAGGGATAGTGGAGGAGGAGGAAGGGCCAAAAAGGATTATTTCTGTTTTGCTCTCATTGAACTTGAGAGAATTAGCTGAGATCTAGACCTTAATATCTGAGAGACGAGCAAGGCTATTCTCACAGCTAACTATGTTACTCTTGAGGGGCAGGTAAGCTGAAGTGTCATCAGCATAGCTGTGAGATGACAGACCATGTTTCCTAATAATGGAACGAAGTGGCATCATATATATGGTGAAAAAAAGGGGGGCCTGAACTCAGCCTTGAGGTACACCACATGACAAGGACTCAGGCCTGGAAGTTAGTATTTATAGTTCCCACTACATTTTTGAAACTACAATTTTATTTCAGGATAGCAGAAGAATTGCTCCTAATAAATACAGATAATGCATTTTCGGATCTAAAACAGGCTTAAACATCATGTCCACTTCACAAATGATGCAAGTCCAAACTAAAAATCATACTTTCAGAACTACAAAAAGTGCAAGAATTGTAGGAAAATGTTGACATTTTATGAGCATTGTACATTAAAGTACATGAATGACACATTTTCAATGTGCACTGCAGTATGGGTCACAGAGGACCTACACAGTAGTTAATGGGACAGCCTTTTTGGGAATTAAACAAGGGAGTATTCACTGCTATAAAATCAAACTTGCCAGAGCTCACTAACTCTGAAGAAGAATTTTTTTTTTTAAACAAAGAAAGGTATACGAATGCGCTGCTGGTGCACAATTTAGGTGTACCAGGTATCGTACTAAAAAGTGTTAAAGCGTGTTTATTTTTTTTTACTTGGCAAGCAAATCCTGCAGACTGGACTTAAAACTCTAGAGTGGCTGGTTTTGTTTCACATTTTTTCAAGCCTGGGTTATATATTTATTCTTTCAACAAAGGCAATAACAGAAACAGTCTGATATAACATGTGGCTGAATTGAAAAAAAACTTTGTTTTGAATATAGCACAGGCTTGACGATGAAGCAATACACCAATATTCGTGTCTGGGGGCATTTGACGGCTGTTGATTTAAAACATGCAATTGTTCTGTTCAGGTGAAATGTTTTAAATGTCCTTATTGTCATAGAACACCATGACCTAAACATATTTTCTCCAGTTAATTGGCAAGTTAGCTCCCACCAGGAGTTAAAAGTGACAATGCAAAGGAAAAAGTGTCATACGCATCTGTAAAAAAGTAGAAAAATCTAATTAAAAACACATGCACAAATTTTATTGACAGAGCTCACGTTGTTTACACTGACATTACCTTAATATTTGTTGAAAAGGGTGTAAATCATTGAACAGTATTGTTTGTATTATCATTTACTGTACTTTAATTTACTTTGGAAATTTTTGTAATTACCGTAGAACCATCTTTGTTCGGGATAGAGGCCCTGAGATCGGGAGGGTTTTGAGCTTCTGATTGAACATCTTAATGCAGAAAACACATCCAAACTGTTTGAGGACCTGTTCAAACACACAGCCATGGTGCTCTCTTTGAAGCCACTCGATTGAAATGCATAAGAGGAGATCTGACTTTTAAACGAGGCCAATTAAAGTGGCCCATAACACAAACACACAGAGAACGGACAAACAACCCGATAAAAGAAAAAAGGAACATAAATATAAAAAGGACCACACACAAAAAAAATGTTAAATCCAAGTTGTATTACTGCTTTAGCTCAAATGAATTAGAACAATATTTATATAATTTAACACAAGTTATTTTTACATTGTTTACTTTTCTTTATGTACACTTTAATTGTTAAAAAGTCAAGTATGATGTTGAATAACAATGTGAAAAATATTGATTTAAAGCCATAGAAATGAAACTCATTTAAATAAAATTATATAAAACTGTTCACTTACTTCTGGGATTGAATATGTCAGATGGCCACAATAAATGTTATCATGAAGTATGTTCACCCAAAATATGAATAGTTATCTTCATTTTTTTAATAAAATGTTTATCTTATTTCTGTTGCCTTTTAATTTTTTAACTTAAGGATAAACATATAAAATAAAATTATACAGAGAACAAAATACGATGCTGAATAAGATGACAACAATTATTAAAAAAAAAACCCACAAAAATAAAAAGCATGACAGAAAAAGATCAATATAAAACAAAGATCAGTTGTTTCTTTAAATCCCCTTTTGTGTTTGAATACTATTCCAATTTCCAAATTTACAGTGATATTTTTATTGTAATAAATATACCTAAAAAACACACGTTAAGAAAAGTGCAGATATTTAAGCACACGCTCTCCTCTCCACTCTATGGCCTCACATGAATAGCTACAGTAGGAGTACAGTAGCTCACTGGCCTTTATCAATAGCAGAGACCATTTCAGGTGAATGGAACCCGAGTAGTGACACCATGCTGATTACGGCTCGTCATTCTCTCATGGCACAGTAAACTATACTGGAACTGGCACCTTAAGAACACTAAGACTTGCCAAAATGCCACTCTACAGCTGTCACTGTGTGAATGCACTCATCCACCATATGCTTGAAGCACTTAACGTAAATAAAAACGCTAAATAAACACCACACAGTTCCAGTAAGAGAACATCTGATGAGTGTAAGTGTTTATGTTCTGAGAAGAGCTTTCAGATAATTGTCTGATAGTAATCAAGAAAGAGCTTCAGCAGATAACAAATGCCTTTATGCATGCAGGGGTAAATTATTTAAGATATATATTGGCTGATATATATTGTACTTTTTGGAAGGGAAAATACATTTCAATTCTCAGAATGACATAATTTGTGGTACCAAATATTAACATTGGATGCTTTGAGATTTCAAGTATATTGATCAAAAAAGTTTATCCAGCCTTTACATTAGGAAAGTGTGTCAAGGTCAAATCAATGCAGAATAAAAGAGGCACTCTAGTTCTAGGCTTTCATGAATCATTTGTCAGCATCTGACTGAAGGAAGGAAGGAAATAAATAAGAGAGTAAGGAAAGAACATAACTAAGGAGTAAGTAAGGAAGGTAGGAAGTGAGAAAGTAAATAAGTAAATAAGACAGAGGGGACATAAATAAGGAAGTAAACAAAGAAGGAAGAAATTAGGTAAGCATTAAAGCAAGGGAATAATAAATTAAGTAAGTAAACAAAACAGGAGGGAATTGAGGAAGTCATTAAGTATTTAAGGTAATTATGTAAAAAGTGAGTGAGGAGATGAGTACCTATGACAATTATGTTTTTTTGTCTGCCTTACAAATTGAGAACATAACAGGGGGAATATTCCAGCACAATGTGTTATTTGAGATACCATATAAAAAGAGAACAAGGGCATTATATGTGCTGCGGTGCTCCTAGTGCTTTGTAGAGGTTTGGAGAAAGTGTTACCATTGATACAGAGGAAGTTAACATTTTTTATAAAAAATAAAAAGATATTTGCTGCTGATAGTCAGAGAGAAAAATAAGTGAGTTGAAAATTGTTCCATTAAGTATCATTCCTCGGTGTGAACAAGGCTTAAGGAAGGAAGTAAAGAAGAATGTAAGGAAGTTAGTATGTAAGGAAAAAAGCAAGGAAGTAATTAATTAAGTATGGAAGTAAGTAAATAAGTGATTAGGAAAGTAAGGAACAAAGGAAGTATGTAAAGGGGAACATACTTTTGAAAGTATTGGGCCACCATGATGGAATAATGGGTAGAGGGGAAATCATCAGTCTGGGGCCTCCATGATTAAAGTTTTCATGTCCACCAGGGGATTGTATGCGTTTTTTTTGTACCAGTCCAAAAAACTATGAAAACTAAGAAACATATGAATTGCCTTTATTAATACCCTTAATTGTTCCAAAAATTGTCGCGCTGTTTTTTTTCTTTTTTCAAGGAAGGCAAATTTTTCTAAGAAATTACTTCAAAATTAATAAAAGGATGATACCATGTAAAATGTCAGTTGTTGTCCATAAATATGGTATAACTAATTATTGTGTTATTCCACATTTGTTCATCTACTGATAGGACATTTGTAGTGTACAACTGAATAAATTTTTTTTTCAGAGTACCCTGACAAAAAGGAGTAAATAACAGAGGGAGCATTCTTGCACCATGTGTTATTTGGGATAACCATCTTTACTTTCCACCTGAATAAAAGGGGGCACTCACCTGGCCAAACACTTACTGCTCGACCAGTCCACTGACTCATTTATACCTTCATAAAGCTCACATTAGAACTCGAATAGCCTTCCTTACACTGAACAATACTCTCTCAAATACTTAAATGTGTTTGAGAATATCAGGAACAAGATTATAAACTGGTTTATCGAGTCAAGGGACAAAAACAAATCAAGCCATGCGTGAATAAAGGGTGCTAAAATTAACAGCGGAGCATGGTAGTGAAATATTTAACAGCATCGAACATCAGCCAAGGCCTGCACGATAGCCAGCTAATACAGTGACATGAAATCAATTAGGATTATGTAGTTATTTAAATAAGCTCAAACAATGGTATGATGGATAGGGGGCGACAATCCAAGTCATCCAGGAGGCTTGGGTTACCAATTAACCGCAGGGGGAAGATTAATATGTTGGACAAAAGCCAATACTCTGCTAAAGCACAACAGCGATTGTGATTAAATATCAATGATGGGGCGGGGTTTGATGAGGTACTGATGGAAGAGCAATACAGTGCTCCTTTATAAAAGAAAACACTTTTGCTGGGCAATTTATTGCAAAGAATTTCTAACAATGGCCGTTAGGATTTCTTTTTTTTAGACCATTCAAAAAGAATACTAATACTTCATATTACTTTCAGAATAAAGTGCTGGATTTTTTTCTTTTAACTGTTGGTATAAATGGTATCCATATTCTTTCGCAATTATGTGATCTGTAATCTTTGTATATTTATAACACAAAATCTACTATTGCTAAATAAATAAAAAATGGTTAACTTGGTTTACAGAAGGCTTTCCCAGGGGCTCATTTTATGCTGAAAAAAATACTTTATAGCCAGGCAAATTTTTTTTTCAGGTAGGTATAAAAGCACAGAAAATACATGATGGTAGAACCCGTAACACTGCTGCTTCTCAATTAAAAGGTCACTGGTTTGAAACCAAGTAGGCATTCCTTAATGGAGATCAGAAATTGCTCAGTGAATAGGTAAAAAAAAAAATAAATGTTTTTTTACATTGGGCTACATACACTCCATAGGCTTTGGCCCCTAACATCGTGCTGCTAACTTGGTGTATGTGTGCTTGAAGTGTGCATATGATAAAACAATTCTGAGAGAGACTTATTTGAGGTTGAAGAGAACAGAAACTGAAGCTCTTGTTGATGAATTCACCTGTTTTGTTGTGTGGTCAGGGCAGAATTGTATGCGTCCACCGAAAACAGAACGAGCAGTTCATCTGATATTCTGCTTTTTGGTGTTAGCATGACTTTAGGCATTAAAGTTGACATGACTTTATAACTTTAGAAGAAAAACATATTTTACTTTATAAAAACTTGACTGGTACCAAAAAAAATTGTTTATACTTTGTTTAGTTCATGTTAAAAAATTTTTTTTTGCAAGTTCTAAACTCAAACGTATTACAGTAGGAACATGTTTTAAGCTTGAGGAGTGCTTGAGGGCTAAAAGTAGCACAATTTGATCTTGTGTTTGCAGAATCTGACAAATCTTAATAAAATACCTTTTTGTAATTATAATTCAATTGTTTGCTTTTTTAACAGTACAGTGGGGTTACTATAAAATATACTTTGTTAAAGCACGTTAATCTTTAGGAACATTCAAAGGATTTCTTTTAACTATAAGTGCAAAATTATCAATTTTGACTTGTGTTCAATCACATAACGATACAGGTCACCATGGGAAATGTGTCAAAACATTTCGTCTCTGCCTATGGAATTGATAAACATTGTCTATAACGCTAAACATTTGCTTTCAATTAAAACACATTTTTATACCGTAAAAAAAGCTGCGAAAAAAATTATTTATCAAAACTTGGTCACCTTTCTTTAGTTTAATTCAGACGATTGCACTTTCTTGAAGGGTACTCAAAAATCTTTTTTTTTTTTTTACAAATAATACGAAAATAAACACAAGTAAATAAATGTAAAAAAAATAAATACAATAGTAAATAAACAGATATCCCAATAAATGAATAAAATAAACTCAAATAAAAACTAGATAAATAAATATTGTCTGCAATTGACTATGCATACAAACTAATAATGCAAGATGTTTTACAAGTTTCTAAGTGGCCTCAAACGTGTACTCCACTTCTATGATGAAAACACATTTTCATCTTTGAAAGAGAAGTGTCCTGCTGAAACACACGTACACCAATGTTTACGCACTTTGACTGCACAGGATAAACCCTCGGGAGGACAAGATGAGCCTCTTAATGACTAAAACTTACTCTCCAAACACGTAAACAGTGAAGGAGAGAGAAAAATAAGAGGGAGAAAACAAAAGAGAAAGACAAATTACCGAATGACTGAACAGTGAGAGGATACAAAAAAGAGATTGACGGACTGCCTGTTCATATAATGTAGTCTAGCCATTGTGATGAGTGAATTCAGGCATGCTTTATCATGAGAGTTATCCCCCAGAAGTCAGCTCACTGATAAAACTATGATGTAACACATGCTATGTGATCCTGTACTGGGAAATAAAATCCAGAAAAAACCGCTGAAGTCCAACTCCCAATGGATAGTGAGTACGAGAATCAGTTACAACACTAAAACATATATCTTCAGCCAAACAAAATCAAGAAAATTATACACCAATTCAACTCCCAAAATAACTTCCCAATTAAAATAATGAAGTAATCCTGACTAAGTATGACGCAGAAATGACATGGATCAGTAGAGAGATGTGCACTTATCACTGTTTGCGGTTGTACCCATAGAGATGCACATGTGTGCATGTCACTGATAAAGCATGCATGATTGCAAGTGGGTTTATTCAGCTCCAGATTTGACGTCCCTTCACTGTTTTGTGTGGCACCCAGTGACATGCTAGTTGCCATGGTTAAAGGGAGGTGGGTGTTGACTGACTCAGACACCTGTTGCTTTTAGTCTGATAAAGAATGGCAGAGAGAAAGGGGCCTCACTGGGACTCTAACACTGTCACACATATATTGGAAGCCATATATCATTGACAGATGGTTATCCTGAAGCAGTGGTGAGTGTAAGGGGAGATTAGAGTCTTAACTATAGTAGGCCGATGTGAATGTAGAGAGAGACTTCTGAACAAAAGATGAATTTATATTTATACCTTGAGCAGAAAATTAACTACACATCATTAATATTTTAATGTTCTTATCATGACAAGTGGTTCCCAAACTTTTTCTAGGCACATTTTAGTTAAAACATAATACTGACCACGTACCCACATACAATCCACGGCTCTTAGTTAGTGGCTATGAATACAGCACAAGAGAATATAGGAAAAATGATGATCTTCACCACTGAGTGATCCTAAACCTCAAATGATGTATATCTCAAAAATGTATACCAATTTTAGACTTAAGGCCACCACACACCTTGTTGAAATTTGCTTGCTCGCTTGAATATCTTATCTGCAAGGGGCTTTTTCTCTAGCTTTACACCTCTGCTGTCTAAATGCTACTGTAGTAACACTCCCTGCCCTTGAATGGCGCTCAGGGGACAACAGTGTTAGAACAGCCATTTTATAATCTTTGTGGGCTTTGTCGAACAAATTTTCAGGGTGTGACACAAACAAGACAAGCTTCTGAATGTCCATATTCTCCACTTCCACAGGTTCTTCTACAGCTCTTCTTCACATTGCTCTTCTTCAGTATATCCTGTCGTGAGGTTGATGAGAGAATGTGTATCAAGCACCAACCAGCTATTCTGTTGTGTCCCAACAGCACTTTGAACTTAGATTAGCGGAGATACAATTTGCAACTTGTGATGTAGCCAAAGTCTAACTCAGGTTGCTCGTACAGGAAGTTGTATCAGCTGATCAATCCACCATAGAAGGAAGAAAGGAAAAAAGGCAAAAAAGTTTTTCTGTTATGTTAAGATTGTAAGTCTTCCTCGAAGACTGCTTTTTGAAGACTGTTAATGTTGCTGCTTTTTCATCAAGGAGTTTGTTCCAGCGGCCAAGGACAGTGAGAGTGTAGGTTCTACTGAGAAATGTTCAACATGTCGGAGACAAAATTTTGGCTTGTTGCTTAGCCAAATGTGTGAACTAGCATAATTTTTATCAGCGTCTATTGTTTTGGCTCAAGTTTCGAACCAAAAATCTGTCTAGGTGTGTGATAACCTTTAGCCACTTTAATACTAGTAATGCACACCTAATTGTATCTAAAGATTGATTATAAATGTTGTAAGAACATAAAAGTCATAAGTGAACTTTCATTAAGAAAACAATTAAGTCACCACTATTTTATATGTATTTGTAAATATGTTTAGTAGATAAACACTCAGTTAAACTAAACTTAGTTGACAATAAACAGTATTTAAAAAATTGCATGTGAGAGAGAATAGAAACTTTATTTTTCTGTGTATTTTTTTTTTTTTTAAGATTTTCCTGTTTTCTACAAAGTCTTCAATAAAGAAGATTTTTTTTATATATAACTAATGACTTTGTTGTTGGAAATGCTTTTAAGGGGCTCTTCAGTTACTGGACACTAGCAACATTTGGTTGATTCTTGAAGCACATTCCTTTTCCATTAGTATTATTCTTGACCCCTGCCTTCTCTCAATCCTCACACGCCTGTATAACTGCTTTCTTTGGTGGATTTGCAAAGGCACATACAAGCCTAGCTTTCTCACAGTGCAGTCTGAGAGCTGAGGTTGCTATAAAAATATTATTATTATGTTACTTATGCTAAATAAACAAAGTAATCAACTATTGTTGTCTAATGTCTTAACGTCTTAACTAAATATTCTCATTATAACATATGGAGTGTTTGCAAACCATTGACAAAGAAAATGCATTTAACATTTGATATTTGAAAAAAAAAAAATGAAAAAACAAAGATGTAAAAGTTTCCAAAAAAAACTTTTTTAAAGGTTAAAGTTTATGGTTTTCGAAAATGCACATTTGTACATATCAGTAAGAGTTACTGTAGACAACCTGATTTTAGCTTCCCCATGGTCAGAGACCCCATACCTAAAGGAAATGTAGCATGCTATTTAATCAGCAGGGTCTCACACCTTTGAGTTTGCTCACAGCACCTCCAGGTATGAACTTACTTCAAATTATTAGGCTGATTAGCTAATAGTCTCTCCAGAGACTTATAATACAAAAATAGTAATTAAAATAAAATGTTGAGATTTTATGATATGATTACAAATAAAATACAAACTTAATGAAATATAATGTTTTCATGAAATCCATCCATCCATCTTCTTGTTGGCTTAGTCCCTTTTAAGGGATCGCAGCGTTTTACACAGAGGTTGCCCTTCCAGCTGCAACACAACACCGGGAAACATCCATACACTCTATTTCTATTCATACACTATGGGCAATTTTGTTTTACCCAATTCACCTGTACCGCATGTTTTTGATCTTAGGGGGAAACCGGAGAGGAGTAAACCCACAGGATCACTGGAAGAACATGCAAATCACACACAGAAATGTGAACTGACCAAGCCAAGACTTGAATCAGCGACCCACTGCGCCACAGTCACCCCCAAGTCATGAAATAATACAGTTAAATAAACTAATTAAAAAGTTTACAGATGGATAAAAATTAATTAATTAAGAAATAAATTACCACAGAAAGAAAGGAGACAAACAAACAAACAAAAATAAACCAACCTATAAATAAATCTCCAAAAATAAAAACAGCTTTAACCTATCCTCCTGTTCTCTTGAGATAGGGACAGCGATTCACAGCTTTCGTTCTGCATATGTGACGTATGCTACAAACAATGGAGCCAAACACAAACCAACTAGCAGCTCGCAGTCTTGAAAAGGCCTTGACCTTTGCGTGGCCCTTTCAAAGCCAAGAGCTGTGTTTTGAGAAGGTGAAAGCTATCTGATGGTCCAGCCACCCCTTCATTCCACTCATTCACTTCATCATCCCTTCTTTCCTTCTTTGACACGGTGCCCCAACAATGGTGTCTCGTCTTACAAGAGCCTTGAGTGGCTTCTCTGTTCTAACACTGCCAACCTGATACATGCTGTTTGACAGAGCTAGCTTCTCTCCTCGACCTAACCTGTTCGTGGCTAATGTGGTGTCATCTATGCAAGGCTATATGGTTTATATGAATATGGGAAAACAAGAAAAATTAATATACGTAATTATCTCATAACCCAAATTTTGTTTGTTTATTCTGAGAATAGCTTCAGTTTCATCATGGTTTCAAGCTTTAACATTTTTCCACACAAACTTCTTATTGTGTTATGATTGTCGGATATTTAAAAAATCATTAAAATTGTTTAATTAAAAGTTTGTTTAATGTTGAAAAATAAATGATAAAAGAGCCTTTAATTTAATTGAAGTTTACACTTAAAGGAGTATTGGCATTTATTTAACTATACAAATAGTATCTGGAAACACTGCTTTAAATGAGGACTTTTAATCTAAATACAGTTTTTTGTTACAAAAATGCAATAGACTAAAATAACAATTATGTTTTGTATCAAAAACTGGGTTGACTACATGACTAGCTCTAATTGTGACAGTCACAAAAATCAAAACTCTAATTTTAACTTATGAATAGAGGTGTAATAACACATTGTAAAAAGCCAAATATACAACATGCTTTATACAATATGTATCAGGAGTCACTGAGATGCACTGGTACTCTCGGTTTTATGTTAGTCTTGGCAAGGCGCGTTAAGTTGGATTTACATTGTACTTGGCCTGAATAGTGTTTCCTGGCAACTTAGTGAAAACACAAGAAAGAAGCTGTCTACTAATCTCAAGATCATCTAATCAGACTGGGAAAACATTTGTAGGCTTGAACACCTATTGCAATTGTGCTGCTCTGGTTATGCATGAACATTTGATCACACATCACCAGGTAACAATTAGGCAGAAAAACATCACCAGATAAACAGGCCTAAACATGCCTGGAAATGAGCTTGGGAGTCGGCAACAAAAAGAAAGAAAAAAACGAATTACCTCAGAAGACCTCATATTATACAGTCCACACAACACAGTGATATCACAATTTTGTGCTTTGCATGTTTTTAACATCTATTTCTTTTACAATACTTTACGTCTTCTATATTTTTGCGCTCTTCCATCAAGTAACCATAATCACATTACTTGTAGCTTCCATCTTGTTTTTAAAGCTTTCTATATATTTATGTTAAATAGGATTGTGGTTATACTACAGTTATAACTCCTTACAAAAAAAAAAAAAACAATGTAGTTTCTAGTCGAGTCTACTAGTCATGTGATTAATATCACATGACTGGTTAAATAAACAATATTGAAGACTCTTGTAAAATCTCAGATTGCGGGTATAATGTGAGACTTGACAAAGTGGTATGTTATATTATAGTATTATCTAAAAGCAGTAGAAAAGTAGAAGCTAGTAGTTATGCTATTAAGACAGCATGACTAATGAAAAAAAATAATTATGGAAGATATACGTAAAATCTCAAATTGTGGTTATAATGTGAGCCTTTAAAGTGTTATGTTATAACGTAGTCTTAAACTCCAAAAATATAATGTGAAAACTACCAGTCATGTGATTAACATCACTGATGAAAGCAAAAATTTAGAATATGTATGTAAAATCTCAGGAAATAATGCTTCAGTAAAACATGATACTGCACTTTCATGTGTTTAGTAGGAACTGCACTTTAGCACTTTTGTGTAAAAACTTTTAAGATGGAACATGAACTGTAAATTATTATGTTTACAAGATATTTGTACACTCCTTGTATCACAGCCCCCTCCTCGTTATATTAGATAGCTCACCTGTTTTTCCCCTTATTAATACTGATTACTATCCCCTACCTATTTGTTGATTGCAACTTTGAGCAGATGTTTCTGTTGTGATTTGTCAAGTCAAGTTTGATATTGTTTTTAAAGTGACTTATATTTTATATAGTCAAATTTTTTATTACTGAATATTGTTTTTATTGTTAGGTTGCTTTAAACTCACCCCTAGCCCTACCATCTCCAAATCATAGGTTTTGCTTTGCAGTTTTCCCTGTGTGTGGGTTACTTTTTAGTTTTTTAGTTTTACGAAGAGATCGTCTGTGGTGGATTGCATTCTCTTCACGTAACCTGACAGCATCTGATAGGACTTTTGTTCACTTTATAAACCATATCCATTGCTACTACTGCGCCTTGTACTGTTGAGATTATCTGGGCATTCATAGAACTTGACAACTGGGATGATTGGCATCTGCTCAAGACAGAATGGGGTTAGAAGGTCACTTTTGGGTCAAGACATGCAGAGCAGCATTGCACAATAATGTGGGACACGAGAGACGGCTGAACCCACATGACAGTGATTTGTACCCTGAGCTGCAGACAGTTTAAGTGTACTGTCAACACACCATTGTACAGAGCGCAGTAAAAGTAAAAAACGACTATGCAGCCTTTACCCACAACAAGACAAGGCAACTTTTCGACATACACCGACTGTTGGGAAACTGAAAATCCCAAATTTATGTTTTTTCAATGATTTTTAAAATAATAAAAAATGACAAATAAGCATATATATTGTTAAAATGCATAGCACTTTACAATTTCTGATACAAAAAAAAAAACTGTATGACCAGTATTATAATGTTTATCATCTGATCTTTTATCTGGAATGCACTGTCTGGAGTGCCCCCTTTACCAACCTATCTAGGTTTAACTGTGGGATCAGTAGATAATTTTAGGAATTAAAATTTTTTTTAATTAAATCTGAGAAAAAATAGATAAAGGGATTAATAAAATGTTGATCATTTATTTTTAGATTTTAACTGACAGGGAAGGTCCCGGATTCACTCAAATAGGTCACTGCTCCAGCCCTGATCTTCAATCAGAAATATGTTAAATTGTGCAGGTTTATTTTCGAGCTCTGTCAAGATGATGCTTGCACAGATGTTAGGCATAGGTCATCGCTGTCCTTAATCTGTTTTTCTCATTCAAAAATAACTCAAAAACATTATATTTTACTCAGTCCGAGGGATGTTAAACGTTTATCCTTTGACAATTTCCAACATAATTGATGTGAGCATGTCAATTATGATATTGCTTTACTGCAATGATTGTAGTTTTTATTTTGCTCACACACAAATAAAGCCTGTGGAGGCATCGGTATTAGTGGAGGAAACAGGAGGAAGAAGAATTCATCCATCCATTCATCTTCTTGTCGGCTTAATTTCAGGGGTCATCACAACGGAATGAACCACCAACTCACCTAACATATGTTTTATGTAGCGGATGCCCTTGCAGCCACCCACCATTGGGAAACCAAGTCCATGTCTTTGGACTTGTGGAGGAAACCGGAGAACCTGGAATAAACCCACAGGGAGGGAGAACATGCAAACTCCACACAGAAATGCCAACTGACCCAGCTAAGGCTCGAACTAGCGACCTTCTTGCGGTGAGAGTATCATGCTACTCACTGCACCATCGTAACACCCAGAAGAATTTAAAACAGTTTATAAGCATATATAAAACTACAGTGTCATGTTTCATCCTAATGGTGGGTTCAAACCAATGTTGGGTAAACACACAAAACATCTCTGAATGAACGCAAGAAAACCTCAATTCACTCACATTTCCTACAAGGAAAATCTGCAATCACCATAACTGTTGTCTTTTTCCCCCTCACCTGACTATTCTAGGAAGCTCCTGATTGGATGTTGCAGCCGTGACTACAGGTAAAGTTCAAATATTTCAACTTCAGCTGCATCAAATTCCACATTCTTCCGAAATACCCGCTCTGTAATCTCTATAAGATTTCTATAAAGCAATCGTATCCAAAACCATGAAACCTATAACGGAACAACCTGACTAATATTGATTATCATTTTATTTTTCAAGGTGGTAGCTCAACACTCAAAATCAAAGGAAATTTTAGAGCATCTTCAAACAGAGCTTATTCCTGCTCTCTGCTCTCTAATGATGTATACTTTGGAAAGTGGCGAGGTATTGTCCTTGGCAGCACAGGTACAAATTGGCTTCAAGTGTGTTTTTTCTTGTTCGCTGGGACAGGATGACCTTGCAGCCTTGTTGGAAACTTCACCATACTAAATCCAAACCAATGATTCTATACTTCTTATTGTTTAGGATCACCTTTCACACGTGGAAAAAAAACACCAAAGTACATCCTCTTCCCTAATCCAGGATACTTGAGACTTCCAGCAGCACACAGCACACATACTGCAAAATGCATGCTCCTTTCGTCATCAGAAAAAAACACATCCAACAGAACCCAAATGATTGGAATTAAGTTGCCTCGAGGCCTTTATGGCTTACAAGAGGAAAAGTGCTAGATGAGCCTCATTATGAAAAACATGAAAATAGAAGGTGCAGTGGGGATGAGATCGATGTGTGATAAAATCAATTAATTATCTACAATGAGTGATCTAACACCATAAAGCTCCAAAACAGCTTCATTACCACAGAAAACAATGACAAACACAATAGAGTGCATACTCTACAGATAACCAAGGAACTCATTGCTCCTTCTGTCATAAATTAGGTTCCTCCTATTATCCAAAAAATGACGGTCCTTGTATTCTAGAGTTAATAAATTGTGTGTTGGTGTCACATGTGGCCACACGAGTGCTTATTGAGTTTGTCATGATTTCCTTTCACTTGCTCAGTCTGACCTCAGACAGGGTTCAAGACAAAGCATCAGTTGTGCAACAGGTATTGAGTACCACACAGGATGAGACATATATTGCAACATTTCCACCAAATTTTTCAAAAAGGTAGCACAAAATACATTTTCTTTTTAAACAAAAACATATTTATAGTTTCAACTGACAAACATTCAATACATTGAAAACATATAATACAGCAGTCTATTACAATAACTCAAAGTCTGGTGCTAGCTGGTTCCTAGTGGTTCTCTTCATTTGGTCTGGACAAATGAAATCTGTGTTGGCATTATAAAAAGTAAAAAAAAAACATAGTTTTTAAACCAAAACAATAATAAAAGTTTTAAAACGTGATTCAATAAAGGATTCTGTTTAAGCTCGCATTTAGGGTTTTAATGACATTTCTTTCTTTATGTCAAGATTTGTACAGTTTAAAGGGGTTTTTGCCATCTACAACTGTTATTTAGAGCATGCACGCTCAAAGAGAAAAATATGTTTCAGCAAACTCAGAAAAGCTTTAAAACTATATGACAATGGTAGATAAATTGTAGATACAAATTGGGGAATAAATCCTACATATAAAATGTTAATGATTTATAGCTTAGAAGCTGGATCTTTGACAATCAAATTATTCAAATGAGTCTCAATATTGAAGTTAGGGAAATGTGCTGAAGCAGTATGGATAATGCGAAATTACTTTTTGACACAGGAGAAGTTAAAGATTTGAACTTTCAGATATCTTCACTCATACCAACCAGTCAGGATCTTTCTATAGTCACAGCTGAAGCAAAGGGCAGATTTCGCCTTCACTCAAAATTTGACTTTCTTGGGTTCGTGCATTTAGAATAGAATAGAATAGAATGCCTTTATTGTCACTATACACATATACAATTTGCATTATAAGCATGTACGATGAGATTAAGAGCATCTCGCTAATCAGTGCAACATTTAGTAAAGAAAATACTATAAAGTGTCTATTTAAGTCTTTACGCAAAGCTCACAGTAGTGTACTCTCAGTTGGATGTCTAAGGAAGGGTTAATAAGTTGCTGTTGTGGAAATTTGATGTGATGACAATCATTTGTAGTGACTAATTTTAAAAATAACACATATTGAAGCATATGTTCCTCTATGAGTCACTGAGAATGCAAGAATTCTCAAACACGTGTGTTTGCAGCCAGACCCTTCTTAGCAAATGGTGAATATGGTATCAAAATGTACAAAACTATTGTCATACCAAATACAAAATACAGATGAAGCTGTAAAATATCTTTGAAAATTTTTTAAACGAGTCCATGGAGAAGCCTTCTGGGGATCCCATTCAATCATACTTTAGGTCAGAAGTGTAGTAAAATTTGCAGCACCATTGAAAAGGTTCCCGGTGTTCAACAAAAATGTGTTACTTTTCACAACTTAAAATATTAAAATAGCCCCACTTGTATCTGCAAATTGCAATCTATTCAATTAAATACTTTTTGTTGTTGCCTATTTGATTAAAATAAACTGAGTAGCTTTTGTTTTTTAAAATGTAGGTTTGAGATTGACCAACATCTTTTGCATCTATTTAGGTGTTGCATGGAAATTTGCATCTAATTTCATATTTCAAGACTTTATAAACCCATATAAATATGATACAAATGTTTACCTTGAATTTGCCTCTGAAATCTTTCCAAAATTATACACATTTATGTAAGCTTATTTACTTTTTTATTTCAATAGAGAAACGGTCTTCTAGCATAATTTCCTCACGATCACATCAAGAGTTAATCAAAATCACAGGGAGGTCTCTCATGCTACTGTAGAACTTCTCTTCAACATCAAGACATACAAACACATCCCAGATCTCCTGATTACAAGTGAGTAGATTAAAGAGACTTCGAGAAAAGGGTCCCAAGTCCAGAACTGGCTGTATACAAGAGTAAAGAAGCCTTTGTTAAACCATTTAAAGAAATGTGTCACAGAGAAGAGCTTTTTAAAACACAGACAGAATGCTAGTGCACACCTCAGCTGATGTTGTAAACATCTTTGCATAAACACACCTAGAGTTAAAAAGTTACAGTTCAACAACTTAAAACCCTGTCATTCACTACTGTTAAAAATGAAGGATCACTGTGGTACCTGGAGATACGAATGCTTCACGTTACGGAAAATTCAAGATATGAAAGGCCACGCGAAGTCTATTTTGCTTTATGATGCTATTTTTTTTGAGATACAAAAAACCTTCATGACAAATAAACATATAAACTCCTTTTGGTCAGTTGCAGCCCTAATGCTGCATGTTCGTGCGTAGTATCCTGCTCTGCTAGGGATGGCCTGATGCCCCATGACGTCTTCCAAAAAGAGCTCTCCCTGTCTTCATGCACACTTTCATGTTGGTGTGCTAAATTTTTGAATATATAATATATTCAGGTATTTTTATGGTCATGGCCCTTCTCCCCTACTTGCTCCTCCGACACTTTGCCTCGCTCGAAAGGTAAGTGTTACTATTTTTCATTTTCTTTATTCTGTTTTCATTGTTCAAGATTTATAATGTGTACTTTAAAGGATTGAAGCTTCCAATATTAGTTTTCCATGTTATCATAAATAATGTTTGTGTTATTTCTTTGTGGCTTGTAATGGATTAGGCATTTTACATGTAAAACTTGCTTCAACATATGAAAAATTCAACATACGAAGGCCACCCTGGAACGAAATTATTTCGTATCTTGAGGTATCACTGTATAATAATTTTAAAGAGGTGCTATTATTAAACTCAAGTCTTCTACTATTTTTAGTATTTAGTATTGTTCCATTCATTCACAGTCATTTAAACATATTTGTGTAATCCTATATTCATTTTATAGGAGCTAAAATGGCTTGTGTAATCTGGAAGTAAGAAAAAAAGATAAACACATCACTAACCTGGACGTATATGGATGTCTGTGATTGGTGGGGTTTGTTTGGTGGTGGGCAGGAGGCCACAAGAACAAAATGCTAGCCACGTCCTGTCAGACTGCCCCAGGGCAGCTGAGGGCTACTAAGGTAGCTTATCACCACCAGAGAGTGAATGTGGAGTGAATGACAATGCTCTGAAAAGCGTCTGAAAAAGTGGTTTGTAAATTGAAAGCATTTATGCATTAATGGTAAGAGCAGACCAGATCAACGCCTACACAGATTGTTTTAGGTTGTAAAATAAATGAAAACAGAAGTTTTATTTGGCTCACCAAATGAATAACTAATTTATTAGTTTTCAAACATTGAAAAAAAAACTTTGTCGCACATTTTATTGGACTGTATTTAAAATTGTTTTGTAGATTAGCACCATTTCATTTTGAAAGATTTATTATTTGGTTTAAAGTAGTCTCAGGCTCAGACATCATATATAAAACATATTTGAAACCCTATAACCATAATTTGCCCTGAGATTAACACCTTGGGTCCATCTGGAGCATTGCTAAAAGCAAAACCATGATTGAGAATATTTTAGCTAATAAGGTGAGAGCAAGTTGAACATCTACAAGGACAAACCAGAAGGACAAAGACACCCGAAACTTTTGAGTTGGGCCAAAGCGGTGTCTTTGTGGAGCACAAAGAAGGGTATTTGCCATGTTATCAGGTACGACCCAAGCACGGATGAATGCAACCCTTTGTTTACTAGCCAAGGTCTTTTAAGGAAAACAGAGGTCCATTCTTCACCTGACTGCCTTGCTTCTTGTATCGGTAGCAGTGGCCTAACCACCTGTGCTAGCCCAAGAGATGCATTCTGGGAAAACATTCAGCTAGGAATCCATTGTTAGCTAGAAATACCAATTAGAATGACTCAATGCTTTTGTTGAGTGAGTCCTTAGGGAAATAAGAAAACCCAAGAGATTTCAAGTCCATCTGCACTTGAAGAGGATCCAAAAAAAGAAAACAATGACTCTGACCTTGACGGTGAGTTGTCATGGTGAAAGGGAACAGTTTGAAGGAGTGGAGAAACTGTCAAACTAGTGAGAAGAAGAGTTAACTGCCTTTAAAAGCAACACGAGGCACCTTCCAAACACCATTCACCTCCAATATGCTGTCTGGACCATGTGATTACAGACATGTTGGTTTTAGACTTTCTCTTTATCCTTCCATTTTTGTGATCTCAACACTCAAAAAAATATTTGAAGAATCAATTACTATATTTTAAACTACAGTAATCCCCATAACAACAGACAAACACCATGATTGATAACAATCACAGAACAATAAACATGAGGATAAAGCTTTGATAGATTATGGTCCATAATGAGCTTACAAGATTATACAAGAGTTATGGCTCTGGTCACGGAAGTCCATCAGTGTTTACTGGCCGGTGGAATAGAAGAGTCCTTAGAATGATGCAAACCTATATTCACCTTTCAATGCAAAATGTACCAAAGGGTACAATCTGGTTCGAATACGAAACAAAAACAAATAGATGATGGCAGAACCCTAATATCAAAACAAAGAAACTTTTTATATTTAAACGAAACAGATCAAAAACACTGTGTTTGACAGAAACATATTCACTTTTTTCTGTTTAAGTTTAAATGATAAAACATCACATGACCTTTGGATACTGTTTTCATAGCATTACAAGTTGTTCACAACAAAAGCGGGTTGAGCAAAAAAAAGCATGTGGTGGCGCCTTGAAACGTTTACTCTTGTAAAATTATTTTCAAAATTTAAAGACTTGAAAATATTCATCAAAAGGAAAAGTTTGCAAACTCAAGCTGGGCGGATCCAGTCTCAATTCAAAAGGGCAGACATGGATTACATAGAGCAGGGGTCACTAACAGGTGACCAGATCGGGACCAGAGGCTCATACGGACCCGGAACTACTGACTAAACTGAATGCTTTGGCTCTAAATCAGGCAGCTAATATAAACCGGCGCTGCTATTGTCATCGTAACAGTAGTTATGTAGTGAAGGCGAGAACGTATTGGTGAACTGAATGAGAGTTAAGCAATCCCTTGTGACTTTTTCAACCCTTACCTTCTGATCACTAGTGGTGAATTTCATGGCTGAGCAGAAGATGACATTCACAATATGACTAATGAGCAGTTCATTTATCAACAGGCAGCTCATACACAAGCAAGTTGCTCACACGTCACAACATAAGACTCATGGTTTTAAGTTATGGTAATAGGAAGAGCAGTACAGTGTCATCCATGCAGCAGCAGGTACACTTCCATAATAAATCTCATACAGCTCACAAAAAATATTGAGCTCTCTTAAAGGGGCAGTATACCTTAAAGTGAATCCTATGTTCACTTGTGTCTGAGAACAGCTCTGATTCCTTCAAACCCAGGTTTAAAATGAAAGCAGGACAAGCTATAGCTGAATTTTCTCACCGAGCAACAAAGTAATGGAGTTAAATATACGACCATCCCAAACTGTTCAGTTGTTAGGATATGTTCAGATTTTATCTGTTAAATTTTATGAAAATTTTGAGAGGCAAAAGAAAATGTTTTAAATGCTTTTCCTACCTTTATGTTTTTCAGCTAACATATTTGGGGTTTTCTTTTTACTTATTGTGAAGAGCAGGCCTGATTTTATTTCATAAATTAGATAACATTGTAAATATATGTGCATTGCCATAACAGTCAATTTGTTTAAAGGTTTTTTAATTGTATGGAATTGAAAATACTAAATTGATAGCACACAGGCTGTGTAATAATATACCTCTGGTTCCGGAAAATTATGTAAGCGGACCTTTTTAAAGTTCAGCTGAACACCCCTGATGTAGCTCAAATTAAGTAAAAAAATTTGAACTAATAAATGAAAATTTTACAAAAAAATTAAACTTCTTAATTTTATTTAGGTCCTCCAGCATGTCCTTATCAGAGAGATCCTTTTAAATGCCTGTGTCAACCAGCCACAGATTTCTGACATTTAGTTTGTATTCTCAGAGAGCAAAATACATGCTTTATCATTTTTTTCTCTCGCATTTCTGTCTTGTTGGACCATGCATTTAATTTTGTTTCAGTTTTTAACAAGCTATCGGATTATTTTTCTCTCTTACTTTAAGTTACATCACTCTTCCAAAAGATTTTTTTATATGACTTTGTCCAGATTTCAAAAAGCTAGCAGTTAGCCCCTGGAAAACCACTTGATGGGTCCTTGGGTCTCCTCTAACTACAAATTTATGTTATTTCTGTCACATACAAACAAGCTCCTGATTCGTTAATGAGGTCGAGGAGGTTTATTTTTCCAGTTGCATTGGTCTAGCCAATCACACACCTGATTTTGGTTGATCAGGGGGTTAGTGATAAATGACAAAACTTTCATTTATACTATTGAACTATTGAAATTACTAGATTTAAACACTAAATTTTTTAAACAAAAAAAAATACTTTATTGAAACACTTTTAAAACAACAAATTGTTTTAAAAGAACTAAACACTCATTGCACTTTATTAGATATTTTTTATTTGTTATAAAATTGTCTTAAAGTTGTCAAAAAGTGCTCTATCTATTTTTAATCAAACATTTTCCCCAAACAGTAATAAAACAGTACAATATTTAAAAGACAAGACAAATTTAAATAAAAAATGTTATAAATTAAATTATAAAATAAATATAAAAATTATTTATGTTCTTACTAATAGTCTATCTGTTCAGAATAACCGATTTCTTTTTAATCTGCCATAACATGACCCTTTTAAACCATTTATAATATATATTTGACCCTTCTAGACCGTCACTGCAGTGTTTATTGTAAACAATGTCTTTGCAATCACCTCAAATTGTTGTACTTGGCAAAACAAGTCGTGTGCCTGCTGTTTCTCCAACTGCCCTGTTTCCACCATGACCCCAGCTAGGTTTTTCTTGTACACCAAAATGCACCCATTTCCGACAAATACATTCTCGGGGCATCCAAAAACACTTGTTTAATTTGTTGTTTATTGAGATGACTGTGCAATTAATTACAGAGCTGAATAAAATTAGCAGTTTTCCTAGAATGTGCTAAATTGGGTGTACAAAACTACTTTTTTTGTTTTTTTTTTTACATTTGAATCAAAATGGTGCATACACATAGTTTACAACACACATAAAATGTTTTAAAGTAATTTATAATACATTTCTTTTTTTTTTGTCTTTTGTATTTGAAGTTTCTGGTATTTTTAGCCCTGAAACAATTTGAGCCTTCTGTAGTTTTGCAGATCAAATTTAAAACCCTTTGAAGCTCTTTATCTCAAAAATGTAAAAACTCCAAGAGGACAAATATAAACCAGTCATCTTATAGATAAAGTTTAAATAATTTAACCTAATAACTAAGAATGTTCTCTAAAGTTCTTGATGGATCCAATTGGCCATTAGTGTTTTAATCATTTGAAAACATTATGACAGAGAGGGTGGCATTGATACTAGTCAGCCCTGGCATGATCCTTCAGCCATCAGGTGGTCAGACTTACAGAAGAGCAGGTGGCAGCTGTCTAAGCCAACTAAAGTCGCTGTCAGTGAGCTCATCCTCTTAAGGTTTACTCTACCATGAGTGTCTGCCATCATGGGGGGAGAAAACACCACAGGCACCCCTAATAAAATCTTAGTCTGAGCCTAGATTGTGCTGCCATATGGCCTGTTGGGTAAACTAATTCATGTCTAGCTTAGGCTAGCAGGAACCTCTCAAGATGCCCTCCTTCCCGAACGTGTGGATGGTTTTAAACTTTTTGTGCACTTTAAGAACCCATTGGCACTGCGAGTGTTTTAGATTTTTTAGAAGAGCACAGGCATAATAAGAAGCACCAAACGCATCCTGTACATACTGCTAATCCCATTAGCCCTTGTAAAACCAGTTTGCATTGTTAACTCCATAGGCTTGAACATAACCCTGACCATATCACCTGACCACTCATGTGCCTAAAGACAATACTAATCACTCAACAATGCACAGTATCAGAATGAAGGCAACCACAGAGGGAAGGCAAGGTATATCAACTAGGCATGAGATGAAAGCCACTGGATTGCTGCCATTTGGGAAGAGAAGGTCTAAAATGTGGAACGGAATAAGCTTTTTTTTCTATATAACTTGCCGTGACGTCAAAGACAAGTTTTCGACTATTATTAAATTCATTAAGTAATTTTAACATACTTCATTATTTTATATTTCAACTAATTACCTTGGCATGCTTACAGTCTGTGTTGTGTGTTCTACAGTGGATTTCTAAAATGCATCTAATCAAGTACAAATGTATTTAATCAAGAGGATTTTTTTTTTGTTTCCAAAAACTTAATTATTCATTACGAGTAGTTAAATTTAGCGAGGTAATTAGATCATAATGCTTCAGCCCAGCCAAACCAAAGCTCAACATAATTTATCCCAAAGCTTATTTAGTTTACAGTCTTTTTTTATTAACCCTAATAGTTTAATTAGTGCCGGTTTCAGCTTAATTTAAATGTTTTTGATTAGCTGTCTCCTTACTTTCATTACGCACATGGTTTAAACTTTTCCACACCTCAGTTTTTCCCTCAGTGGGATTTTTCAGTCCCACTAATGTCTGTAAAAATACATGTCATTTTCTCATGCTCCCACTGGGAGATAAACATTGAAAGAATTTCTGTTTTTTCAACACTTCTGAAGATTTTTGTCTAGCAAATTACAATACTCGCAAATCATTATATTCTCACAACCGCATTCACGTGTCCTGCACTAGTGTGTTTGTCGCCACAGTACTCCCACCGGGTCGCAAGTCTCTACCTACATTGCTTTAGTTGGAAGAGCGACCAAAATATGATATGTATTTTGGAGATGAGCCTCAGTTACACCTCATCATTTCCATGTCTCACACCAAACTAATTACATCTTCACTGGCTGTTCTTTTACTAAGCATGGTGGAGCATAGAAATTTTTTAATTAGGTTTAAAATTGAGATCACTTAAGACTTAAGTCATAATCTTACTCTGATGTTGTGTCGAAATGTTTTCATTAAAAAAAACGACTTTTTTATATAAAATTCATTACAAGTTAAAATCTTAACAGTGAAAATTAAAGTATTGACATAAATTATGAAATGAAAGTCAATCAAATACTGTAAGCATTGAGTGAACCATGGAAAACACAGAGTGAATAAAGCTTGACTCCATATTATTGATATTATTTATAGATGTTTGATGTTATTACGCCATATTTACACAACCCGGTAACAAATCTTACAACATTGAGGAAAAGTTGTTAAGGCAAACCTGCCATTTTTAACACCAGGCTAAATTCTGCTTTGCTGTAATTCTTAACTTAAAATCCAAAAAGCATAAATCATAATTTTCTCATTGGTGGAGAATGTAGTCCCACATTTCTCAATATTTGTTGTTAAATTTTCAGACTCATCAAATAAATGTAGTGACAAAAATACATATAAATCAGTTCTTCTTACAGGTACTCAAGCATAACTTGATAAATGATTGCCCACTTGTGAACAGAAAGCTAAAGAAGTTATCATATCTGCACATGTCTCACAGCAGATCAATTGTCACTGTGAGGCACCCTTGAGAACACCTGACCACACTGTTTTAATTCAATAATTCAGATGTGTTTAGCAACAAAGGTATCCATCAAAGAGAAATCCAGATACAAGAAACAAGCCTGAAGTTGATGACCCAATGTAGAAATGTGTCATCTAATTTCAAACAATAAAGCTATGCTTTACCAAATAAAATAACATTATTATTACCACACATTTAAAAAATCTAATCTGTAAATCTTAAAATTCTACCGAATTACCAGCACCAAAACTACTAAATGTGTACCTATTAATATATCAAAGGATCACCCCTTTTTATGGCAAATAAGCTAATATTGAGATAATAAGAACAAGATGTTTAAATCTTTTATGGTTTGGCGACAGCATAGCTTAGCATAGATTATTGAATTAGATAAGAACAGAAGCAATTCAGTAAAAAAAAAAAAAAACTTCCACAACTAAGCCACGTTTGCTTATTTATTACTTGAGACTTCTATAGTTACATCCACTTTGATTGGTAGAAAATAAACAATTGAAATTTCGTGTTCAGTCAGGCTGTGTAATAGTCTAATTATTTATTTTCATCACTGCTGTTTATGTGCCATAACACAAGTCTCGCTTGCCTTGCCTTCAACTTAACACAACGCTAAAGCCAAACACACTTTCCTTGAGAAAATACAACGCAATCAGAATGTTAGTTGCCAGTGCTCCTTTCAGACAACTCATTCTTCATTCATTAGCATCCAGGTTTTAGTCCTGCGCTTTATCTTTCCTGCAACCATACACACAAAATCAGATTCCTCTTTGTCCTCTGACCTGATCATCCACTTTGTGGGCGATGATAGTGGCTCCTTCCTCCAGCTCCGCATCACTCAATGGCCGAACCCGAAGGGCCACCTTGAAAAAAAATGAATTGCTTTAAAACACAAACACGTTTAATTATAAAAAAATGTTTAGTATTGGTCCAAATTTTAGTAAAACATATTAAAGCTCAAATCTTTTTTTAATCAAGTCCTTATTTTTATTCCAATCAAGCTTGTTTACAAAACAATAACGTGCCAATTTTGCATCAAATATTGGACTTTCATTGACATTTCCCTTTGCAAAACGTAAAGTGATTTCATTACAGTGGCTCCTGTTTATATAAAACAGAAACATATACACTGTCCATGTCTTATACGCACGCATGCTTGATTATAAAACAAGCAAGCACAGCAGTGCAAAAGTAAATTAAAGGCTACTTTTGGGACCTCCTTATTGCAAAAAGTACAAAATGTGATTTCTTGCTGAATTGTCATTTTCAAAATAAAGTCAAAAATACAATAAAAATCAAATATTTACTGTTACTGATGCACTAAAATTAAATCCAATACTGCATGCTATTTAAACATTATAACCAGTAGTTAAAGGATGTTTCATGGTAATCATATTAAGATTGAATAAAACCAGACACCATTATGATAACATTCCACAACTATGACAAATGCTTATATCAATTTTCAAAGGTCAAATTACAGATTAAAGATGTATAAAGTGGATTCCCAGTTTAAAAGGTTACCTCACTGTCCTTCGTTTACATTAGCTAAAGTAATGCAATGATGTGGTACAGTGGAAAAAGAGAAAGGGAACTTAAACTGGCCCTGTGAATAATTGAGATGAGGGCAAAAGATCCTTAGAAAACAGGTATTAAATCCCAAAGAACCTAAAAATATCTAGTGTCACTCTGAAATCTGTCCCTGCTTTTTAAGTATTCAGGCTGTCAAGGAATGAAAAGCAGCTATTTTGACTTGCTTACAGCTTTAGATTAATCCAGGTAAAGTAAGGTACCCATGCATTAGCGAACTAGGCAGAGGTCTTACAAATGTCATGGGGTGGGATTAGATTCTTCTTCACATTTTATTGACAGAAGTAATCATACAACGTGCAAAAGTATGAGTAGAGTAATAAAAAAATCACACCAAATAATAAATAAAAAAACCAACAACGAGGGGAGGGGTTGTTAGAATAATTATTTGTGAAAACCAAATAGCTGTCATTTAGAATTGCCTAGTATATATAGGATATACAACTTGTCTAGTAGTATAACTATGTTGCAGAAACATACTAGTTTTGTTGGTCTGGGTTATAATTTGTAAACCTAATAACACATTTCCATTTAACCCTCATAATCCTGCATGTCCTCAGTGTTTTTGCCTTGGAGTAGTCATAGTTGTTACAAACGTTTCACCCCTAAATATTTGTGAGACTGAGAAATCCCCTTTAATGTTACCCGTGAAAGCTTTGGAGACCCATAGAGCAGTGGTCTGATGTAGCACCACAAGTCGAGTGAGAAACAAGCGGATCGGACAGATGCCAAACAAAAGCATGGTATGGCTAGTTGCTACAGCTACAGGCTAACTCTGTAGCAAAATGTTTACAGGTCTCTTTCTCTTACATTTCCGTGAAGAAGAAGCCCCCTACACCTGGAATTAACAATATGATGGCTGGTGGAGTTTTTTTGTGATGTTTAGAGTGTGTCATGACAAAAAGTCAGCTTGTTAGCCATTGCTAACCAATCACAAATTAAGAGATCTGGGAAAGCAGGTAGGAGGCATCCGATTGATCCAGAACAACAGTCTGAGAACAGCTGGGTTTTGAGTGGGTGTGTCGTTAACCAGGAAAAAATATGTAAACATCAGAGCAGATATGTATCAGAGTGGATATGTATAAAGCATGACGTTACTACTGTCTGCATTATTCCGTTACTGTTTATATTAAATACTATATGCCAATGTACGAAGAAAATGCTTCATGGGATTGGTGAATGTCACTCAAAATACAGAAGAAGAAAACGCATTTTCGGAATGGTGGATGGCAACTCTATCATTGTAATATCTCTATCATCTCACAAGAGGAAAACCAGTTTTTCTGAGTGGAAATATGCATATTATTTCACGTTAGTTTAGCGTAAAGGTCCAAGGTCCGGTCAACAGCGACAACTGCACCTTCAGAAAATATGTCTGTCAACTAAGCTAGAAGCAAACCACAAGTGACGCGAGTGAAGCCTCTGCACCCCAACAACAGTTTTAGCAGCAATGTCAGTCAGGGACAACTCAAGAAAGCCAACAAACGGTATGTTGTTGTTTATAACATGGAGCTTGTCTCTACCATCGAGTCGCTCGCATTTAAGTAGCTTGATAATATGTCCTGGTGGAACATGGCAAACGTGACATAAAACTTTCTCAAAATGCTTGGATAACTAATATTTTAAAATAGAAAATTAGCTAAAGATGACATTAGGGGATAGAGGGCAAATAACTATCATTTTTTTATGTTCTGAATATATTGTTCAAGCTGTTTTGCATTATTTTTTAATATTTTCAGTTTCTGCTGATCTTAATTAAATGCATTAGTCTTCATAATTATATAATGTGTTTGTCAGTTTGTATTTACAATAACGCTTAACATAAAGTGTAAAATGAATAATTAAACAAACAAATAAAGATAGTTAGGTTGATCAATAAAAGCATTATTTTACACATAGCAGTGAAATTAAATAATAAGGGGATTAATTGGGCATCAAAATACGTTCTTTAAAAACAAGTTATTAAATTTTTGTGTAAATAATAAATAAAAAAACTTGTGTTACTTTTTGAATTAAGAAACTCGTAACTGTAACTATTTACTATTTTTCTGTATATCAGTGACAACCAAAATAACAGCTAAATACATACAGCTAAACTAATGTCTACACCTAAAAAAACCAGTGTTTAAGTAACAACCAAAACGAAAACCACTACACTTACCAAAAAATGTTTTATAATCACTCTTGAACTGCCAGCAGATTTCAAATGTGCTTTATTTTTTTATGGGTTTCTAAGAACTCTTGAAAATGCTTGCATTTGATTGGACAAGAGTATGCGTAAAGTGTTTTGCTTCTTTGGCTACCTGTTATTAAAAAAATGTTCATGCAGCAATTGAGATTTAATTGGTCACTATTTCAAACTCTCACCAAATGTTAATCTGACTTGAACAACTTAGCATAAAGCTAAAGGACAGGCGTCTCTTTTTAAAACGTGTTTGTAGAATCATGCGTTTGTGTTTGTAGAATCATGACGCGAAATGTAGAACCATGACGTGAATATGCATCTACCAGCAAATTTTGCTCTGTTAATCACAGATGTGTATGTATGCAAGCCTTCCTTCTTTGGCACCCAGTGCCCCTCTACAGCTCCAGCAAAGATGCATGTGCATGAACTTGTGTTCATGAACAAGTCTGAAAGCTGTTCGGTTTCAAAATATTTAATAATAGTGGCGACTGAGAGACTAATATTTACTAGAGATGGACCAGTATATCAGTAAATCCGTATCGGGTATTGGCCTAATTCTGTGCTCCAGTATTCATACTCAGTATTCAAAATGAAATTTAGTTTTTCATAAACAAAAAAGCTGCCTCCCACAATTTGACATTATTAAAATGTTACAAAACCTTTGTAGAATTACCGATAGTGTTTCTTTAACCTTTGACAAGGATGTTTGTTATAATGAAAAATGCTTCCGTTTTGAGAATAAAAATTATACTTTTTTAATTACACGATAGAATGCGTTGAGTTTTCCATCTAAACATAAAAGGAATACATTATGGAGGAGTTCATATGGCTTTAATGTTATGTTTGTCATGTTGAGATGAATGGCGTGTAAACAAACAAACAAGCAAACGCTGTTTTAAATATAACCTTTAACAGATCCATTTCAAGCATCCGAGTTAAAAACTTTCCTTAACACGTGTTGAGGTTGACGAAAGAAAAGTCACTTACAGTCAGTTGATGATCCTTTGACTCTCCTGTGTCCTTCATCGTAATGTTCTGCGGGACTTTCTCTAAACACACGCGCGTGACGTTAAGAGAGCACGACCGACGCGCGCGGTCATGATTCCTCACAGAATTCACCTGCGCCTCTCGCTTTCTCGAAGATTAGGAACGCGCTGAACTGTTAAAACGCGTCTCTTAAACACCTATGGAGTCTGTCAAGTACATCTCTGAGGAGGCTGTCTCTCTCCCAGCGCTAGTGAGCGAACTGTGAGCGTGTCTGTGTTGTGTTTTGAAATGCCCCTGGAGATGAACGACCGCGTAGTGCGTCACTCACCGCGGCTGAAGCCTCTCTTCAGGTGGGCACAGAAATGAGGACTGTCGGGGCGCGGTGACATCTGCTGGTCGCTTTAGGTACTAAGGCTTTAAACCAGGATACAGATTTTTGATGTTTAACTTCGTAAAAAAATGTTGCTGTCATTATCACATGACTGCTTTTCAGCAATGTTGTCATATAAACATATATTTACATTATTAATTAATAATAAATGTATGAGCTAATTATTAATAAATAGACGAAATAAAACAATAAAAGGGCAGCACAAACCACAATAATAATTTGTTGTATATACGGGAAGGATATAAGAGAGAGAGAACTTCTTTGGTTGAGTCCAAGAATAGTGGTAAAGGTTAAACCTTTTACATATAAATTCTGGAGTCAGATTCACAAATTTATATGAATTATTTAAAATTTTTAATCACCGGTTGGCATCCGTTATTGGGCTAAGCAGCTGGATCCTACAGGACAAATACAGCATTTTTCAGTTATTATAGAGATAACAGGGTTGAGCGTGATGCTGTTGGGTTTTTTACATACAATCATCGCTCCTCAATGTAGGGAATAACAAAGAGAGATGCATACAATTCAGAATTTGTATATATTTGTGAAATTAAAAAACAACTTTTTTATAAACAAGTTTTTTTATTTATTTATGTTTTTTCATGTTCCAGGGTTGAGTGATTGAGTTGAACAGGCACAATTTGAAAAGTTGAATGGTAGAAACAAATAAAAGAAGGGAGCCACCTGCTTGTCTCTGCTCTCCTGTTTTCCAAAAGACTTCAGTGATGTCACGTCCTGAAGTATATGGTATTATGGATTGTATTAATTGTATTTCTGCAGGTGGAAACATTCATATAATGGAGCTGAGGAGTTTACTCAGGGATTTTAATTAATAATTAACAATAAAATAAAAAAAACATTACCTGCAAAAGAGCATGTAGATGTTTAGACTTATAAAAATGTGTTGAATTTTTAAATGGATTCATTTGTTTGTTTGTTTGTTTTTTATCAGGGATATAACAAAACTGTACTATTCATAAAATTAAACAATTTATTTCAGTTTTTTCATTGTAATAAAGTGTAAAATTTAAAGTTTATGTGAGTTGGTGTAAATATATTGTTGACCCAAAAGAAAAAAAATACATTTTAGTAGGTGAAAAGGAGCCAGAATGTGCCATTTTTATATATTGATTCTTGTAACTGTCAATTTTGTATTTGTTTTATCTTCCAAAAAGTACATGGTTAGGAAGTAATTTCAATATATTTATTTACAAACCATGGAAATCATAATGAATGCACATTCATTTTTTTTTACCATTGACTCACACAATGTTCAGAATTAAAAATAAATAAATAAACAGAAAGAGGGCGGAGGTATTTTCAACAGACAATGATATGATGGTAGGAAACTTAGAATTGAAGATCATGCAGAACATTTTTGGAACTGTGTTTTAATGTTTAAACAGATGCAGCCCTCCATAATTTACACAGCATTAGTCATTTTGTGGGCAGTCTTCAGCAACATTTGCTCAGATCTGAGCACCTCAAAGCAGTGAGCAATTAACCAGAGTTGGAAAAACTCTTACGGTCCTATCTCCTGATTAGTACGCATGGTTTTAACAGCTTGGGCTAAAGCTATTAGAACCCTTTGTTTGTCTCTCTGAAGGATGTTCAGAGACTGGAGAATCCATCTCACAGGAAGTAGGTAGAAGTACCACTTTCACAAACACGTTTTACAAATCTTACATTTGAAATCTTTTATGGTCCATCCATACATTTCATGGATGTGGATCAACCGCTTGTTTCAGTCATAAGTGTGCAAATAATTTTTTCAAATATAAAATATTTTATATTGCTATTTTGTCTCTCATTTTGAACTAAACCTAACAAAAACCTAAACAAAGTTTGTTCAAAACAAAACATTCAAAATCAGCAAGGTCAAATGTTTCTTTTCTCTCACTCTACACAACATTTGTTTGTAACGTGATGACAAATGTACTTAAATGAAGACAGTTTCATAATAAAAAAACAATCAATGGTCATCATTTCATAATAATCTGATATATCAAAGTTATTACATAAAGTACATTTTTGATATGTTATCAAACACTACTATCAAGTTGTTGTATAACTTCAAAAAATTGTAAGTCTTAAAACAAAATTTTTATGTCTTTTTCAACAATATTACAGATATTGTTTTACTCATCCAAATGTTTCATGTACTATATTGATCTTTTTTACCGTCCTGCCTCTGTCTGGAAGAATTTAGCTTATTTCACAACATTTCTTATTATTCTGTACTATGTGGCATTTTCTTTTAGATGGCGAATCAGTTCTGGTACATTATAAACTGGATAGGTTTAACTTACTCACATAATTAGTAAATATGTCACATAATTAGTGACATACATTTTTTAATAATGAGGTTTTTCATTATATATATATATTTTCTGCATAAGTTTAATGTATTAAAATAATTGATTTGTCCAAACTGTAAATACAGACTAGACTGAGTTTTTTATTGTGATAGAAACTAACTTAAATTCTTTAATTGTACACAACTTAATTTATTTAATCGACCACATCATAAACTGTTGTAGTAGCGATCGAAAAGACTATATTAATCAAAGAATTTTTCCGCCACTCCAAACGGAGTGTTGTTGAGCAGAAGTGGTTTGGCCTGAACCAAATCGATAATAGTAATAGTAGCAAAGTCATAGTTTGCAAAGCTAGAGGTACAGGAAGAAATTATAGAACCAATTTCAATATCTGTCAAATCAGTTTTAGGTTCTATAGCATACAAAGCAGCCCTGTTATGGTCGAACATCAGAAACACATTTTTACAACCCTGCCTTAAGATATTAACATAGATAGTTTCTGATACACAGCATATAAACTGCTTTTTAACAAGAACTTGCTGATTACCCAGAGTTCATTGCAATCTTGTGAAACTTCCAATATAACAAATTTTATAACTGAAAACAAAAATATTGCTCTGTCTACTTGTAAAATTGTATTCAATTTAAATTAATTCAACATTTTAATTCAATAGAAATGTAATTAATTAATTAGTTAAAACTTTCAGGTTTACAGTATAATTATAATATATATATATATATATATATATATATATATATATATATATATATATATATATATATATATATATATATATATATATATATATATATATGTTAAAGATAACAACCTTAAAAATGTTTAACCTTAAAAAAAAACAGGTTTAGAACAGTACCTGACAATCACAGTAAAGCAGTTTCCAGTGTAAGGTTCTTTCAATGCTGAAACCATTGTTTAAAAGATTATGGTGTATTGTAGGGCGCAACTTTATACTTCTTCTGAAGCCTGCTTAACTCTCACATGTCACATGACGTGATGCGATCATGCAGTGAAGTGTAATTGCTTTGCAGTTCATGTTGTAACTGTTTTCATACTGTTGTAACTTTTCATATCTACATATAAAGCCAGGGGAAAAAAGTAACCAGATCCTACAGATCCTATAATGCTACATGCGCTCCAGAAGCCTGTGATCATAGAAGAAACGGTGTCTTGTTGTGCCGTCTGAGAAATGAAATCTCTCAGTGGAACCTTCTCTCTCACTGTCCCTGGCTGGTGAAACAAGCACCCTTACCCTGCCAGAAAAGCAGCAACACTAATAGCTTTCAAAAAGCAACAAAAAATCTTCTCTCCAAAGAAAACAACATCTAAATAATAATAAAACCTATTATTTATTTCATTCTGTTTCATTTTCTTCCTTTAATGTTTAATTTAAGTCACTTTGGATAAACAAATCTGCTAAATTAATTTGTAGAAAAGTGTGTATGTTTGTAGCATTGCTAGGGAGACGTGCACAAAGGAATATATGAGAGATGTACAACTTAAGCTTCATCATGCAAATGGAATAAATCAGTTGTGTTTGTTTCTTTATTCCACCCATGCACTTTTCATCGTCTATATGACACATATTTAAAATAATGTTTTTCAGAATTGTGTATTTCTGTCTCGCTCGCTTTTTACAGATTCTCAGTGATCTATGGAGAAATGTTTCTTTTTCCCAATGAAGAGTCATTCTCAATCAGGAAATCCTTCTCCTCACACACTCCTTTCTCCTGTAAACAACAAGAAACAAAAACAAAACAGATTAAAAGCTCAGCATAGCATTTAAACATCACGAAACACGTGTAAAATATACCAATCACAACCCTGACATCGTTAACATAATTTAAAACATTGAAAAGGTTAGAGCTGTAAATCATATGAGTTATAAGGTAGATTCGCCTAAAGCAATTCTTGTGACCCTCATGAGAGCTTAAACGTGTCCTGTCCAATCACAGGGGAGCATAAAGCATTCTGGGTATAGAGGAAATAGACTTTATTGATTGCTCTTTCTTTGTTAGACCCAATGGAAGGTGTTCTTTAGAGTGATCAGGGTTATTTATAGAGCTGTGACCCTTATCTTATTGGAGCAACAGTCAAACATGGGAGGCTTTGTGTTTAAGTCTCACAAAGGGGGTTGGGTTTATTGAGAGGCTGTTTTTTGAAACACACAGACACACATTAGAACTTACAACAAGGTGCACTATAAAGCTAAGATAAGACTAGGAAAGATTATTGTAACGCTCTGTTAGCCGGCTGCTCAGCTGCCATGCTACAAAAATTACAGTTAGTCCAGAACGCAGCAGCTAGAGTTCTCACAAGTACAAAGAAATATGACCACATTACACCAGTTCTGTGCTCTCTTCATTAGCTTCCTGTACAATATCGCATTGACTACAAGACAATCCTCCTTCCCTTTAAGGCACTGAAGGGCTTGGCTCCGGCCTACCTGAGCAGTCTCCTATCACGATATATTCCAGCTCGCTCTCTTCGATCCTAAGAAGCAGAACTATTGATTATTCTGAAGATAAGTAAATCCACCAGAGAGGGAAGAGCGTTCTCATATAGAGCCCCAAAACTCTAGAACAAACTTCCAGATGTTGTTCAGAGCTCTGCTACGCTCACAGAGTTCAAAACTAGATTAAAAACATATCTGTTTAATCTAGCATTCAAATAATTGGCTCCTGATATTTGTCAAAACGGATGTGGTGTTTGAGCACTATAAACATACAAACTGTTGAAAAAAAAATGTGGTTCAATGTTCCTCTCTAACCTATCCTCATCATTTATCTCTCATCCTGCAGCTGATGCTGATCACCTGTTTGTTGTCTGTTACATTTTGCTAACCATTGTTTTTCGTTTGTTCGTTTCTGTTTTGTCTTTGTTTGTTTTTTGTTTTGTTTTTAATCAGGTGCCGTCCAGCAAAACTTTCGTCGATGGATATTAAGTTTGTATATTCTTTATGCTGGGGAGGGGACTAGCACCTCCCTCAGTCAGCGAGGCTCCCAGGGACCTCACAGAGGGAACTCCTATTTACTCTACCTAATGCACAATAGAACTTTCTGAAGCTGCTGCTAAAAAGCGCTATATAAAAACTTGATTGATTGATTGATAGGGGACAACAGTAATAGTAATCATTACTGTTTGAGTACCTTAATTGTTTTGGTCTAAAAAGTTATTAAAATGTTGTCTTTTAATGCAAACGGGGCTGTTATTTTAACTTGTCATTTATAAACATAAAGCAATGAAGGCAATCTTTAGTTGTTTTAATATGTTGGATTTTCTAATTATGGAATCTGTGTACACCGATGACACTGACACTAAATTCATTGTATATTGCTACACTGGAAATGTGCTACAAAAAGAAGAAAAAAAAACTACTTGGTATAACTTACAGAAGAACAGTTTTAAAAAGGGTTTTATGCCATCTTTGTTTCACCATTTGTCTTTTTTTTATTTGCTTTCAGACCAGTCAAACTATTGGACACCCAGTTACATTTACAGGTAACTTACATAAACAAAACAAATTAAACCTAGGCATATATTTAGTCTAACTAAATATAGTCCTAAAAAGCCTATTGTGATTTTGAAATATAGATTGGCCCACCTTTATGGTCAAAAATGCTTTTGTTTTCTTATTATTTGCATTTAATTTTGCCAAAAGTATCATCAGAATTTCTAATTGATTAGTTTAGTGACTCATTTGTAATAAATTCTTCCTTTACTTGATTCGACTGGAGCAGCTTTAAGACCAGCTGAATAAAATCTACTCGGTCCATACGCTGATCCCGATTCACCTGTTCTTCATCTATGTTTTCTTCCCTCTGTTTCTTCCTCTCTGCTTCGATGATGTTGTAGAAGTCCTTCTCGGCGCGTGCAAGCAGCTCTTCAGTGCTCCCATCTTCCACCGCATCCTTTAGATCATCCTCTCGGTTCTGCTCTGAGCGACTGCGCTCTTTCAGACGCATCTCTCTGTGCCGAGCTTCCAGAATCTTCTCCCGCTTGGTCTCGCGCTCAAACATCTAAAAAAAGTACATTTTAAAACTTCTGTTTAACGAAATACTTCATTGTACATTGATGTTCAATTATATGAGTATGATTTTTTTTTATTTGTGTGTGGTGTGGAACTTAAGCTGTGATAAATCTCATCATTGATTTTTGACTGGCCAAGAGTTTATCCCAGGGGTGCCCAAAGTGGCCACAGTTGCATCCCTGGTCAGGGACGTTCAGAGAAGGGTTTCTGGGGGGGTGACCTTCCTAGTCATGTGATGCTGAGCTTGCTGGGAAATGTAGGTCCTGTGTCACTGCGACCAAGTACCCTCATGTCACATAAACAAAAATGTCTTATATTCAGGCAATGTGCGTAAGAGTAGCTTACTTTCACTTTCACTTAATTTAACACAAAGTGGAGTAGATGTGTGGTTAGTTCGGAAAGCGCAGGTTTTTATATAGCATAATCAGCTTGTATAACTTTTTGAACTTTTTGGTTTTCTAGCTAAAGACTTGCTCTTGAATCCATAAATCATCATTATCCACTTTTCTCTGAGACCTCTTACTTCTGAGACTAGGGCTTTCTCGTTCTTCTGCATGGAACACAATCCTTCTGAAATCTCCAGCAGTGAGGTGGTCCCCAGCTGGGATCCACATGCCAGGAAACGACCGTTTTCCTGTACCCTGATGCTGTACAGGGCTTCATTGCACACCTTTCAGAAAAAAAACACATCCAAATGTATTCATGAACTTGGAAATGTTTCTTCAGACAAATAACACCAAAAGATTTTCACTGTGAGGGTTTGAGTCTCAGAATTTTCTGACTTTGAGACTGAGAGTGGGGTCGCTCTGTTTAAACAGAATGTCCCAAACATCTAGAGTGCCGTCCATCTTCACTGTGAAGAACACAGAGGGTCTAATTGGACTCCAGCAGCCATCTAACAGGTGAGCCGCGTGATACCTAGGAGAAAGGGCAGAAATAATTGTAGAAAAGTATGCTTTAGATTTCTCTGTCTTACTTAATCTAACTTAATACTGTACATGGTTTGCCCAAGGGTTTTTGATCTTCTTGTGATGCTGTCCAAGTTTTGGATGAAAAAGCCCATTTTATTTCTGTGTATGTGTATTATTTGGTGCTTTCTATTTTCTTTCTTTGCTCTGCTGTCTTTGTTTCAAGTATTGATAGCCAACAGCTTTGTTTCATTTCTAGCTTTATCTAATCATATGACTGGTGGTAGTCTTGCTTTTACACACGCACACGCACACACACACGCACACGAACACAAAAACACTAAACACAACAAATTCACAATTAGCAACTAAAGATTACATTCAAATTGAATTTGCATGATTTAAATGCTGAATATATTCCTGTATTGTTAGCTGACACCAGGTTCACATATTTTTTATTCTCTTGCTTTTCTATTCTATATTTGGATTCTCAAAAACTATTTGGCTTAGTTTTCTTTTTTTAAGTTTGCAAGTTTTAACTTACATGTCATTGAGTAAAAATGTGGAATAGTTTATACACTCAGTTAAAAAAAATCTACCCCAAAATGAGTTTTCCTTACTTAGTCCACATGATGGAGGACTCCTTGATGTCTTCGGACCAGATGCGTGCAGTCCAATCAGCCACCGTCAGGAAGTTCTTAGGAAAGAGTGGGTTCCTCTGCAGGGCATAGATGGGCCCGTGATGTCCAGAGTAAGTGCTCACAATCTTCTCAGCTGGAGTTTTTGCTTTACGATTGCACGAAACCACAACACCTTCCTCTGTACCCACCATAAACTTAGTGGGCTTGTTTTATGAAAAAAAAAGCACGTTAAAATATATTTCCACAAGGTTTCTTAAAGTAGACGGACAAAATATAATAAGTGACATTACCATCGTGGTCTCAAACTCCAGTGAGATTGCCCCAAGAGCACTCTCAAGCTTCCCCTCCTTACTGGGGTCTAGCACAAGTTTCTCAGTGGGTTCACTCACCTTACGAATGTCCCACCACAGGACCTTAAAAAAAAACAAATAACTTATTTACTAAATATATTACTTTTCATTTCAAAAATAGTTTTTTCTAATACACAAAACAGTTAATCAAAAGTGATTACCAATTAATCACTTTTGTAACTGTAGTATCTTTTAAATGACAAAGAAAGACTATTAAACCAGCCAGGAACTGTGGAAGATAAGGTTCTGGAAAGACAAGATATTACATCGATTTTGCAGACCTGTCCATCCGTGGAAGCGGAGAAGACATCAGTCCCTGTCTTTGACTGTAGCCATATGGCTTTGTAGACTGGATCTCTATGGCTGTGTTCAATGGTGGACATCTCAACAGGCTGACATCCTTTACGCGTATCCCAGTATGCTGGGTATAATGTAAAGGAAAATACCTTTAGTAATGTCAAAAAAGTTTCCTCTAACTCAATCGACAAGCCACACCGCAGAATGACTGCTAAACCAGTTACCTTTAACTCAAAAAATTGAAACTAGTATAACATACAGATTTAATTAATTAACACTGAGTGATACATTTGAGGTGTCATGGTGGCGCAGTGGGTAGCACGGTCGTCTCACAGCAAAAAGGTTGCTGGTTCGAGCCTTGGCTGGGTCAGTTGGCATTTCTGTGAACACATTTTCTCCAGTTTCCCCACAAGTCCAAAGACATGCGGAATAAGTGAATTGAGTAAGAACAATTGTCCATAGTGTTAAAGTGTGAATGAGTGTGTGTGAATGTTTCCCAGCGATGGGTTGCGGCTGGAAGGGCATCATATGCCAGAGAGTTGGTGGTTCATTCCGCTGTGGCGACCCCGAAAAAGTTCTTTGGAATACTATTATGAAGTACTAAAAAAAACCTACTCAGTGTTTATGAAATATATATATATATATATATATATATATATATATATATATATATATATATATATATATATATATATATATATATATATATATATATATATATATATATATATATATATATATGTATATATATATATATCATAATTTTTTTAATTGACTTGGTTTCGGTTAGTATGCACGAACGAAAATAAACTGTGATATCCAATCAGCAAGTGGTTTTGTGGATGTGTTCATACTGCTTAAAATGCAAAAGATGGGAGTCTACCTGCTGTCCTGCAGTCAGACAGTGATCTCTTTCCTCGTGTGTGGACTATGTATAGTTAAGTTTTGCCTGGTAACAAGACATGACTCGCATTTGTATTTAATAAAATGTGGTGATATGAAAGTATTATTTCCATTCACGCATCAACCTTACACATGTTGTGAGCACAGGCAGTCTGTTTATTCACTCTAGCTTGCTTCAGTAGTGAATGATAGTGTAAACAAATGAGTCATATTTATCCTCTTTAACACTTATTTTAATGCAAATCCTGCTCCCTGGTATCTTATAAACTCATAGCTGACCACACCACGCCCTTTTTCATGGGAATTTCATGAAGCAGAATTTCACCAGCAGAGTATGAAGGCACTCTGCTGATTCAAAGGGGTGTTGTGACCCTTTAAATTAGTTTAGATAACCACTGAAATGTTAAAACAACTAAACTCTAATAAGAAAAGTTCAGAGCTATATTTACATAATAATAAGAACTTACAGACAATAAACAATGTCAGCTAATTCAATGTAATAAAGATTTAAAAGTCTAGAGGACCAGATGAATAGCGTATTACATTTACTATGACAGAATTAACCCACCAATTTGCCCATTGTAGCTTCCCCCGACAAGAATGTGTGAGTCCTTTGGGTTATACTCCAGACAAATAAGTGGAGATACAGGTTTCAGAGTCATCTCGGGTCTATTGGGATTTTCTGGAATAGAGAAATATAATGTTCCATACAAATGTTATCTTTACAGAGGGCCATGAATGTAGCTTTTTTAGCATATACCAATATCCCAGATATAAGAGTCAAAGCTCATGTCTTTGAGTTCTCTCTGAAACACCAGTGAAGAGTAGGCCACTGCCAGCTTGTGGTTGCCATCAGGGTGCCACGATAAACCAGTGGCAGTGCGCTTTACTTCATTTGGATCTCTGAAGAAGACGGAAATAAAGTAAAATATTACTGAGTGAATAGGATTTAATCAATAATTTGTTTTTATCCTGAAATTGTTCTTATGGGTTTAAATACATATTAAGGGTGCACTTTTAACAGTACACAGATCCCTAATCATCACTGTGAATCAAGAAAGATTTATTAACAGTAACATATGGGACAAATTTGAGTAACTGATACAACTGTTCAATTAGCTTATGCCAGGAAGATGCTGCAATTTTTCAGTAGCATGATTTAGCTCCTGCTTAAAGTGCACAAGTAAATCGCAGGGGTCAAAAGTATAAGATTTATGTTTTCATGTTGTGATGTTCGGATGCATCCTGACTGCTCAAACTGTACGTCGTCCAAACACAACATGTCACTCTAGTTCCCTGCAACATGAAAAACCTGCACATGTGCAGAGTGAGATATAGCTTTAAATCGGCTAGTAGTGCTGCTCATGAGGAGAGAGAGAGAGAGAGAGAGAGAGAGAGAGAGAGAGAGAGAGAGAGAGAGAGAGAGACAGAGACAGAGACAGAGAGAGAGAGAGAGACCAAGACAGAGACAGAGACAGAGAAAACTCATATTAATATAATATTTCTATATCCATATTCCATGCTACAGAAAATGTAGAACAATAATGAATATGAATACAGAAGAAGAAGAGGGTAAGATTTAAAGAGGCAATATATTCCCCCAAATGTACATAAAAATAGCTAAAAAAGAAAACACATAATTTGACAAAGCTCGTTTACCTGAAAAAATTTATTGTCTTTGCTAAGGGCTTCTCCTCCAATTCCTTACAATTCTCCCCATAATCAAGCTCATCTTCTAAAAAATCCTGGTAGATGTCTATAGCATTGTTTTGTCTGATGCAATGTTCCATCAGCTGGAGAAGGGCAGATCTTGGAGTTAGAAATAAAAAACACCAGCCGTGCGTTATTGAAAGCCTAATACTTTAAAAAAGATAGGTACTCACACCAGAAATCTGCATGATGGTGTTTTGATAGTGTTCATCTTTCTCCACCTTCTTCCTGTAGCGTATGGTTGCTTCCATGTCATCTGGATTGAGATCTTTCGGCCAACCCCCTTCCACATGGTTTATTCCACGTGACTCTGACTCAAAGCGCACTGTGTTCACCTGAAAAAAGTTCTTAAGTTAATATCTGAAAATTGCAGACAGAGTAAAAAAAAATAAAACTATTAAAAAAAAGCCGTTGCATGGATTCTGACCAGAACGACAAACGTTTTTGAAGACACATCGATATAAAATATCAGCCAAGTCAACTATGACATTTAACAAACTACTTGTGCTGCTTGGCTGTATAAAGACTTTCTCTATATCGATTGCAAATATAATTTCAGATTCAAATATAAATTCCACCCACAGAAAAAATGACAAGTCCTAGCTTGCATATTTTCCAAAAAATAAAAAAAAATTGTAGAAAACAAAAACGAAAAGAAAATTATCTTATTCGGGGGACAAAGGCAGACAAGCTGCTTTACAAATGATAAACCCATTGGATATAACACAAATTAGTGTCAGAAAAAACAGGAAAGAAAAGTAAAAGGGGAAAACTCTGCAGTGAACAGAATTGTATTTACAACCCGAAATGTAAAAAAAAACGTAAATACTGTACAACGACGTAAATTTCAAAATCACAGTCAAAGAAAAAAATCGGTAGTGTGAAAAAATCAGATGTGCCAAGGCTTCAAAGCAGGTGTGAAATAATGAGATAGCTTTTCCACAAAGTGCATATCAAGGCTTGCTTCATTTAGCAAAATGATAATGTCCGAAGTCTCGCTGGCATTCAAAGTGGGTGTGTGTTTTTAAGAGTTTGAATAGAGTTTATACAGTTTGGAGATAGTTTGAAAAGTCTAAGAAGAATGAGATTTAGGAAGGCGAGTAGAGTAAGACATATAAATCAAAAGAATAAAAAGTTCTGTACATCATTGCCCAAGCATAATCGTTGTCCTCTGCCTGATTACGCTCATGATTACGCTCATGCCATTTTTAGAAAATCTTTGCACAGCCTGCCATATTATGGTATTAACATTTTGGGATAATGTAAACAAACAATATATCTTTTTTATGAACATATATATGTTCATTTAAAAACATAACCTTTTTCAAATTAGTCATCCCCAACAAACATAACAGTCACAATAATTCACTACACCACACATGATGTAGTTTAGATACAGCTGTCTGTGGTATTACACCTGACCAGTAGGTGGTTTTGTGTGCACTTGAAGCTTTGAGAAATTAACCCCTTTTCGAACCAATTGGCTGATTCGCTTCAATACCTCACGAGGCATCATCTTACATTCACTACAAAGCGAGTCAAATTCTAAACGAATGGGCAAAGAGCTTAAAATCACAAGGTGGTAAGCTACTGTAGGTGAGGGATCAACCACTTTAAGAGTCTTCTTATCGGGAGTTGTGATTAGGCCCAGGTCGTTAGGAATACACTCCTGAAGCCATCAGTGGTGGGTGGAAGGTGATCCTTATTGAGTTGATTAGCAGACACACACACACGCACACGCGCGCGTGCACACACACACACACACACATATACAGGCGATGGCTAAGCTAGGTTGCATTTAGACTCTATTTTCGACTAAAACTTGCCTTCATGCACCACAGGAAAGACAAACAATACATTTACTTTAATTGTGTCCAATAAGATGAATACATTCATTGATCGTATGCATTAACATTTTGATATTAACAGCAAGGGGAGTCATGGTGGCACAGTGGGTAGCACGGTCGTCTCGCAGCAGGAAGGTCACTGGTTCGAGCCTCGGCTGGGTCAGTTTGCATTTCTGTGTGGAGTTCTCATGTTCTCCCTGTAATCCTCCGGGTGCTTCCCCACAAAATCCAAAGACATGCGGTATAAGTCAATTGGATGCACACAATTTTCCATAGTGTATGGGTGTGTGTGTGTGTGTGTGTCAATGCTTCCCGGTGATGGGTTGCGGCTGGAAAAGCATCCGCCGCATAAAACATATTCCAGATGAGGCGATTCCGAAAGGGAAAAAGCTGACATGATAATGGATGGATATTAACAGCACTACAGATAGTACAAAAGGAAACCGATACTAAACAAAACAGAAAGAACTGAGTTCTGTGGTGTAGATGATGCAGTGTCTGCAGAAGAACAGATATTTGAACTTTGCCAGACGTTGAAAGATGTGCCAATGAACACAGGGTGTCCTCCAAAGCAGTGCTTCATTTAGTTTTATATAAACAGGAAAAACAACAATGAAAGACAACCTCATCATAGAGATTGCCTAGCATTCATTCAAGTGTGTTTACCCATTGTTGGTGTGAAAACTGCTAAAAATAGTGACAACTAAACTAGGGTACTAGTTCAACTTGATATTTCAACATTAATTTGTATTCACTCGGTCTTTCATTTAATAGGACTTTTACTCATAATCAAATAATTAAATAATTTGACCCTACTGGGTCAGATGATGAGACATCATAGTTATGCAGAAGATACTTTACTTAGCCCTTACTCCAAATCACTACAGCCTGTAAACTCTCTATGTAAATGCCTGGATGAGATTATGTATTAAATATTTAGGTTACTATGCTGCCCGCAGGTGGAACCAGCTTCCAAAAGAGATTAGAGGAGCTAAAACTTTAGTCACATTTAAATCCAGATTTAAAACTCATGAATTTAAATGTGCGTTTACTCACTGAGCACTGCTTTAAAAAGCACTGCGCTTATAAACTTGTGTTTTGCTTTTATTCTATGAGTCTTAAAGGTTTTGATGTTTTATCTTTTTTTTTTATCTATGATCGTTTTTTTCTTCTGTAAAGCACTTCCCATGATTTGCCAATATGTTTGAAAAGTTGCTATAGAAACTGAATTGCTTTGCCTTGCCTTGCCTAGAGCAACTTGAAAAAAGAGCCGCTAGCATTAGTTGTCTGACCTCATGCTCTGACATCTCCTCAGCACACTGCACAGCTGCATTGCAGGGGTCTCTGACAGTGAAGTTTGGGGCCAGTGAAGGGTCTGGGAGAATGTCCACGTGAAGCTCTGCTGGGCGGTCTGAAAAGTTGCACTGGCGACCGAACTCGCTGCGCTTCTTTGTGTACACATACACAATCTCCATTTTGGCTTAAATATAAAATGAACACAACATTTCAAAATCAACACTGGATAAACAAGGTGTATTGTTTTTTTATAACTTTTTTTTAAACAAACCCTAATCATGCCATTTTCTCAATCTCTGGCAACCTAAACCCGGCCTTTTACAAAGTTGAACGTTTGAGCATTTTCTCAAATTCTGTCATTAAAAAACAAAAACAAAACAAAAAAACAAACATTTAGAAGCATTACTGGCAAAAATCACTTTTATGCTTTTGAGCCTTTATGCACGTTTCTCAATTTCGGACAACCACATTAAAAGTTTTTTAACAATTGAGTCTTGTGTCAATATCTGGCAACCTCTTTTAAGATTTTGAGCATTTATGAGTGTTCACAGGTGTTTTCTCTAGCAACGTTAAGTAACTACAAAAAAAAAAAAAACAGACATAAAAAGCTTTACATGGACATCAGAGAAAAAAACTGTGAAATTATATTTAAAGCAGTGAACAGTGACAGAACTGCTCAAAACTGTCAATGTGTAATACTTTTTAAGACCTAAAACTTGGCCCTTAAAATTTTTGATTTTTTAAGACAGCAGAAACCATAATATAAACTGATTTTAGATGAAGGCTCTGCTGCTGACTTTGAGGGCTTCAGAGGCATGGACAACTGAAAATGGAAACTGTTTTACGTTTATCTCTTCATTGTATTTCTACAATGTTTTTGGAAGAGGTTGGAAGTTTATGTTAACAAAAATTTTAAGTACAACATAAAGTTGATATTCATCTCGTTCAGGTTTTTTTGTGAACATTTGGAAAATAAAACGAAGAATGTGTTTTAAATGTATTCAGCTTGGTGGGAAAGTATCCCATTCATAAAAATAAATCATTAAAACCTTTATCATTGTAGCTTTGCTAGAACTGTCTGCCAATTGATTAAGTTTATTTATTTTATTTTTACTTTATTCTACCCACTTCCGGTTATTATTTTATGTAATGTGAATATATTAATGACTCTGGCTATAGGTATATGTACATGTATGTAATGGTTATTTTATTTGGTTAAGTCGATAAAGTAAGTACCCTCTGAAATTTATGAAGAAATTCATGATAATAAACACACAGAAGAATGAAAGCCTACCGAATTATTTACCAAATTTCTCATTTCTACAAAATAAGAATATAAAGTAAAAAAACCTTGTAAAATAATTTACTAAGAGTTACAAATTTACTCGAGTATCTTTAGTTATAACTATAGTTACAGGCTACTTATGGTCGGATCGATACAAAGCACAAAAAACTCACAAAAAACATGTCACATGATTTTGAGCAGTATGAGAAAGCATTGATTTTGAAAAAAACCTCAGCCGTTAACGTCAATGGAGGCCTTTGGATCTGTGAGAGTAACTTAAATGAACTTTAACTTGAGGCTTTGTGTGATCCACTGACACGAGATTTCGCAAACTCTCGCTCGCAGCCTCTTCACTCACGAGACTTGCAATCCTATTATTTTTGATTGCAAGCACTATTCATTTATTTTGATGATATTAGTATAGTTAACCGACACCTCAACAAAACAACACCAAATGCAAATCGATAAATATATTGAAACCATAATTTTAACGTAACGTGAGCCATATAACGTTATTTCGGACGTCTTAACGTTATCAGAACACGCTGTTTTAAATTACTTTTAATTCCAGCTCTAACAAAAAAATCACGTTTATTTTTTAAACTAGCTCTATGAAAAAGAATACATTCCTCTTACCCGAGTTTGTCAACCTTGTCGCTCAAAAGTTTGCTGTATCTTAGCAACCGAGGGTGACGTCACGTTAACGAAGGTTTGGTTTGTTCATGACGACGTGAGAATTAACATTTCTGATCGAAACTTATGCTTTTACTTCCTAAAAATTAATAGCAACATGTATGTATGACCTAAATAACCAACTATATTTAAAGTAGTTAGAAAATTGTTTTACTGCCATTTTAAGAAACTGTCACCAGAGGGCAGCACAGTACAGATATTCTTCTTTGCAGCAGCTAATGAGGTTTTAAACTCAGCAAAACATTGATTGCGCTATTAAACAGTTCATATTGAAATTGTATTTATTATGAGTTAATACTTTAATAACATTTGATTAAAGTCACAATGGGGTATTGGATTTAGTGTCATGCGTGATATGATTAAAACATGTCTTACAAAATGTTACTTTACATATGAAGGACTGCACTGTAAACAATCTTATAAGTCTTGATTCGAGGAAGGGAAGGAGAGAGAAAAGTAAAAGAGGGAGAGAGAGAAGGGCAGATAAAGAGAGTAAAAATAGGGAGCTAGAGAGAAAGACAGAAGGGTGAAAGAGATAAGGGAGAGAGAGTGAAAGGAGAGGGAGAAAGAAAGAGAAAGAGGGGGAGAGAGAGAGAGAGAGAGAGAGAGAGATGTTTGTCTGTAATTGACATTGTTAGACAGCATGGGTCTCTCTCAAAACATGGTGTATTTGTTCACTGCTGTGTGTGTACACTAGGATGAGTTAAATGCAGAGTGCAAATTCCGGGTATGGGTCACTCCACATCTGGCCAACTAGTCACTTTCACTGTCATATATTTAAAATGATGTACTAATACTAATAACAACTTCAAATCTATTAAATATTTTGTCAGATACTTTATGAGTAGTCAATCAAAGCAATCAATCATTTTATTAGATTCTTTTGTGATTGAGACATTACCTTTCATGAACTGTTAAACTACTAAATAAAATAAAGCCCCTTTACACAACGCATGTCAAAATGCTTTTATTCAGTTCACATCACAGGCATCAGACACCTCAGTGTTGCAACACATTGCAATTCATGCACTCAAACTGTTGCAATACGTTTAAAAAGAATAAAAATAATAAAGAAGTAAACCTAACTGTCTGAAAGAAGCAGATTTGAACAAACACACAGATAAAAAACTCTAACAAACAGCGTATGTTATTTTACATGTTATTTACAGCTGGTAAACATGTTTATGGTTTACCAACACAACTGCATCATGGGAAGAGTTGGACTCTTTAGATCTAACTTCAAGTTCCTCGCAAACTGAACAGTCATTGTGCTACATGAAGAAAAAAACTAAATCTCTGAGGATCAGTGGGAAAAATTAATTGATTGGTCACTTTATATGGATACATTGTGCTTTCAAATAACCAATCAACATTCATTAACATAACAAAAGCTTTAGATAAACATGAGAAAGAAAAAAGCATTAGTGGTTGAGAACAGAATCAAACACAGATTCAAACGCACGAATCATGAGTCAATTCTAGGCACAAAAAACATTTGAAAATCTAATTAGACATGAATAAAAACAAATATACAAAAAAAAAAAAAAACGATCAAATGCTATAAAACCTGTGCTATTAGCCATCATAAGAAGTAAAGATTTTCATGAAGTTCACAATGCTGAGAAGCTAAAAAGCCTTAGAGCTTAGATCGAGCTAGAATACGGAGCGAGTTGTAACCAAATATATGATTTTGAGGCCAATGAATAGAAAACGACAGTACTTAACACAGTAGAAAGCTTTAGTGCAGAAACTGATCCATTGAAATGTCCATGCACCGTTAGACACAAAGCAAAACAGTTCACCAATACTTGTTGCCTAAAGCCTTTTAGTGCTTAAACACAAAAAATCTCAAAAATACAGTCTAAACACAAAATAATTTTTGAACAAAAGACATTTTAGCACCTCACATATCAGTAGTGAGGAAACACATGTAGATTGGCACACAGGTAGCCGTTCAGTGCTCTCAGATACAGACTCTCAGTTCATCTCAAGAGGAGACAGTGATGTGAAAGTTTCCATGTGTCCATTTCCTTGCGTGTAAAAACTCATCACAGGAAACATGTGTGATGGAGGAAGGAAAGGCTTCAGTTCTACGCTTGGAAATCCTCCCCGAAGTGTCTGATCTGGTCTTCTGTCATGGAGAGGTAGTTGGCTCTCATGGTCGGAGAGTACTGTGGAAAAAGACCTCAGAGTAAGAACGAGAAAACAACTGGGATAAAGCAGAAACAAATGAACTATTCTTTTTATAAAGCCAGGTTTTTAGAGCTGGCTTACAACTTTGAGTGAAAGACAGATAAATAGATTAGATACAATTTGTAAATGACATAATGAGAGTTGATATATAAGCTCGGTGCATTTAGTTTAAAATAGCATGGGATTTTAACATGTTGATTAGATTAATTTATGACTAAGAAAATAAAATGTTATTACTTTGGGTTCTACCAGAGCTGTGTCTGTATTCCGTTTCCAAAAACACTTGGCTCAGGTAATGGAATCTTTTGTTTTTAGGAATCTTTACCAAAACCAGAAGACACTTCCTAGAAATGGTTAAAGCAGTCTAGAGGAGGTATGGGGTGTGGCTCCAAGGAGGAAGTTGCTTGCTTGGGATATGATGTAATAACAGACTCAATCGTTCATTATACACAAAAACATGGAGGAGAAAGGATGTTTTCATCTTCTGAACTGCACCATAAATGTGCAAATATGAAGGCTGTGATATAAACATCTGCAAAACAGGATCAACTCTATGTCGCACACTGCTTGTGTTTCATGGCGATCTGTCCACACATCGAGTGTCATAAGACATGCTGCTTAATTCCAGTGCAGCGATCGCTTCCTGATGTAAAGTGAATGAGAATGATAGCACACTTTAACATGTTTAAACATTTTTTTTTTAAATAAGTTGTTTTAAATAACGGTTTGATTATCGAAGTTTCAGCAAACTGTTTGGCTGTTTAAAAGTTTGGCTGTTTGCTGTCATCACATCATGAGAGAGAGGAGAAATGATGCTGTCAATGATCACACTCAATCAAATCTTCCTCAATTAGTTGTACCTGCATTGAAAATGAGCTTTTCTGCTTTAAACAGTATTAACCGACCTCAGGGTTCCAGAAAACAGGCCAGGAACAGCTACTTTTTTCTAGTAAGTCAAATTACGACCTAATCATGCTATGAAAAATAAAATACTTGTTAGCTTAAAGTTGCTAATTCTGTCGAGTTATGTTATTTGCCTCTTGTAAACGTGAATAATGAGTGTGAAATTCCAGGCAGAGCTGCCAAAACTATTTAACTTTTCTCCTGTAAATCACTTCTGCGCATGTGTCTTGGTTTGTCTGTCTGCCTGCCTGTCTGCCTGCCTGTCTGTCTGTCTGTCTGCCTGCCTGTCTGCCTGTCTGCCTGCCTGCCTGTCTGTCTGTCTGTCTGTCTGTCTGTCTGCCTGCCTGTCTGCCTGCCTGTCTGTCTGTCTGTCTGTCTGTCTGTCTGTCTGTCTGTCTGTCTGTCTGTCTGTCTGTCTGTCTGTCTGTCTGTCTGTCTGTCTGCCTGTCTGTCTGCCTGCCTGCCTGTCTGTCTGTCTGTCTGCCTGTCTGTCTGCCTGTCTGTCTGCCTGTCTGTCTGTCTGTCTGTCTGTCTGCCTGTCTGTCTGCCTGTCTGTCTGCCTGTCTGTCTGCCTGTCTGTCTGCCTGTCTGTCTGCCTGCCTGTCTGTCTGTCTGTCTGTCTGTCTGTCTGTCTGCCTGTCTGCCTGCCTGTCTGCCTGTCTGCCTGCCTGCATCCCACTCGCGGCGAATTCAAATGACCCAATGTCAGGAGGCAGCATCGTGTTGTCCATATTTTTTACAGTAATTGCGAACCAATTCAGTGGTTCACTGATGGCACGAGAGATTTCTTCTTTTACGCGACTCTGGTGCCATGTAAACACAAGCATCTCTGAAAAGAACTGCATGTTCACACCAAGATCATAAGTTTGTGTATGGCGAGTGATTTACATATAAGTCAATGGAAAGATGTGACGTTGAATCCTTGCGAAGAAAGTTGTTTGTGTGAATAGTAAAATGTAGCATTGTATAGAATGTAGAATTGTGGTTGAGCCATAGAAGTTCAGACATTTGATTATTTATTTTATCCCTCCTGAAATGTAATTGGAAGTGACTAAATTCTTGATTGAGGCTGGGCCAGAGATGAGTGTCAAATTTTCCAATTGACACCAGTGTTAAACATGCACAAGTTTACATCCCACGAAATAAAAACTAGTTCGGCAATTAAACAGAATATTACAATTTGTGAATATCAAATAAAAGAGAGGTCAAACTTTTTTTAAATTAAGGTTAATGGCAAAATGACATTTCTTTTAAGTGTGGGACAACTAACTATCATTGCTTACAAAGGGTTTGTGAGGGCATGCTAGTGTTCAGACAACACCACAACCTGAGGTATAATTTCAATACATTTCTAAAAAAAATGCATTCTGACCTCCTACAAACATTTGTTCTGTGTCTAAACATACAGTACAAGCCATGAGCTGTGTCTGTCCATGCCAGGAGTGAAAAAGGGAGGAACCAACCACACACAATATAGCAATGAAGAAAAAACAAGGGACGAAAACTTTTCACAAGGGGACAAAGGCAGGAAGGAAACAATACTGAAAGTAACTTACGCGGTTTCTATTTTGCTGAGAGTAAAGCTCCAATAAAGAACAGTTTAAAGGTTATTTTGAACAAGAAAAATTTAAAAGAAAAAGGACCATACAGACAGAGAAACATACGAACAAACAAAGAAAAATGTAAGAGAAGCTATTAGTAGAAGATAGCCATAAATGAGCAAATTAAGAGTCAAGGCAGGAAATGTCATCAGTATGAAATCAAAATATAGCCAATCTACTATCTTAAAAGGATTGTTAGATAGATTTACTCATTTGAATAAAGATATTTAGCTAAAACGTTCCAACTACTTAAATTTTACTTCTTGCTCAGTCTGCTTAACCTTATAACCTAGGTGTGAGGAATTTTTGTAACTTTTGGCGTGAGTTATTGTTTGTGTGTGTGTTCATGAGAAGATCTGGACCTCTGGAGCCCAACGCACCGAAGGAGGAGGGGAAGATCCTCTGCTGATCAGAGGCACATTCTCATAGCGCGGGTTTCCACCAAACAGCGCAGATTGGTTCCTAATCCAGCAAGGTCACGAAAAAGAAGAAGAAAGATGGTTTTACAATAATGCATGCTCTACATGTTAGTCATTCATGCAGAAAGTTGTGAAAAGTGATTGTTTGTGAACAATCTATGTGCATAAAATAAAGCACTGACTTTAAAAAAGGAGCATTTTCTAGTGAGTCTTGGAAGTTTATTTTACATCAATCTTTATCTTCAATATCATTGCTAATTGTAATTAGCAAGTTAGCATTTTTTTTGTGTGAGCGTTTGTAAGAAACAGTGGTTAGCATAGCCCGATTAGCATTTATTAGCACAGTAGTACAAGTGATAGTAAAGAAATAGCATTATTTTCTAATTCTATGCGCAGTAATGATGAATTCTGAAGTTTATTCCACAAAATTCCCACCCTTATCTTTTATAGCAATGGTATTTGTAACTGGCATGTTACCATTCATGCAGGAATGTTCTTTTAATTGTTATTGAGTAAACACTATAAATATGAATTTGAATTAAATAAAGGTCTTACAGAATGGTGAGGCCTTTATTTAGCATGTATTAGCCACATTGGCACAACTGCTAGTAAACAAGTAGCATTTTTAAATTCCACTTTCTGCAATGACACAATCTGAAATGTATTCCTTAATACATAAACCTTTATCTTTTGCTAATTGTAGTTAACATGCATTCGTTTGCATTACCATTCAAGCAGGACTTTTTTTGGAGTGTTTGTGAGGTAACGCTACCATTTGCATGAAACAAAAACCCTTACAGAATAGTTATCGTACACTTAATAGTGAAGTGGAATTATTTTGTAGTTACACATGTTGCAATGGTAAAAGTTTGTTCCTCAATACATCCAACTTTATCTTCTATGGCTATTTTATATATTCAATAACTTTTTTGCTATTAGCATTTATTATACACATTAGCACAACTACTAGTAAACGAGTTACCATTTTTTTTGTAATTCCACTTTCTGTAATGACAAATTCTAAAGATTATGTGACTGGCAGGGGATCTTTATTGAAGGCAAACCAATACCAGTGTCTTCCCTTCCATTCAAATGGTAAGACACATTATTTAAAATAATGTGGAGCTAAACAATATAGAGCTAAACAATTTATGCCAAAATACAAAAATAAATACATGTGGAGTTTTTTAAAAGAGGAAAGTGAGAAATGAATAATACAGATGTGCTGAGATGTTGAAATACAATAATTTTAACCTATTTATATATACTTATTTTGTTTATTATTTAATGTAATCGTTTAACTATTGATTGATTTATTTACCTAAGCAAAATTTTCATTAATTTATTGAACTATTAAAATGAATTATTTATTTAAGCCTTTATTTTCATTTAGTTGAATTCTATTTTTCATACTCAATATGCCTTTTGTTCTGAATTGTGACTATATGTGCTAGTCTAATTGTATCGCCCACACATCTTTTGGAAATATAAGTCTACAAATTCTTTAATAAAATATGGTAAAATGTGTAGCCAAAAAGTATCCAAAACATTTGAGGATTTTTTTACGAGATGCTGCAATCAGGTGCATTTACAGGAACATAAGTATACCAGTTATGGTCAATAATCTACTATTTTTCACCATAAAAATCAGAATTTTTGTTATTGGTCTACAGACAAAATGGCTTATAAGAATTCAGTTTGCAGAATTCAGAATTCAGTTTTTGAGCTCATTCCTCTCTGCATGTATACATTCTGAACAGATTCATCTGTTTTTTAAAGAGTGCATATCTGTTTGTGCTCAGAAAAGAGACCATCTTTGTGACTGTAGAAAATAATATTTTGCATGTGATGGTTGTATTCCATGAAGGAAGGTGCTGTGAGGTCTTCACTCGCATCCTCTGCTCTCGCAAGAGATGTAGAATCATAAAACGAAACCATTTGCTGTATTCCCTGTTGCTGTAAAGTAATACAATGTACATCTGTTGGACATATTGATGTTTTGATGTCTCATGCAATCACAGCTTTCTGTAGACACAGTTTTTTGATTAGCCTTCCCCTTGGAGACTGTTGCCAACTTGAACAAATTGACAAAAAAACAACAACAACAGATAATTCTCAAATATCTGTAGAATTATCAGATTTTGGGCAATTTGTACAAGTTGGCAACAGTCTCCAAGGGGGCGGGGCTTAATTTAATCCTTCTAAAAAAAGAAGAGTTTGTGGATACAAAGTATGTATTATAATAAAAAAATAAAGATGTGATTTCATATATATTCTCACATGTATTCAGCGAGTGGTGCATTGTTCACAGGGGGTGCCGGGCGCTGGAGACTACTCTGGCTTCCCAAACTGCTGCTGAAGCTGCAGAAACTGTGAACGTTCCCTTGTGGCGCATGATGAGATGTGACCCGTCTACCCTGAGGATTGAAAGGGTCTCCGTCGTCCATGTCATCATAATCCCGCTCTCTGTGAGGAGAGGAGGAGGAGTCTTAAATTAAGAATACAAGTGCCAACCAGGCTCACAAATGCTGAATTCTAACATGACTAATTAATCAATTTAGTGGGTGTGGTGGAAAAATGTATGATTTCTTTATATCAGTCTCACATGCTGTGTACTCGATAAAGAGCCTGGACACCTATGTGTCCGTAGGCCTCTGCTCGTGTCCTTCTCTGTGTCAAAGTGGGCTGACATGTTGTATAAGAATATCTGTTGTACCAGACTAGAATATATATTAGAATATCTACTATAACATCTTTATTTATAGTGGTAGATTAGAATATCTATTATAATATCTTTACTTAGCCTCTTTTATCTCTGACATCTCTTCTGGCTAATCACAAGTTGACGATAAACATTTTCGACGCACACAAAAGTTAGGTTTAGGGTACAAATGTATGAACTGATAAATGTTATGTTCATGTTGAGAATGCCGTATCGTGATTGTCAGCATTTCAATATTGTACATCAATAAAACAGAATGAAGCTTCTTCTGATAACTCTATTTGCTGTGCAGGTTTAATTAAACTTACAAGTTTCTCTCTACACTTCATACTCCAATGAGAGCGCCACTGTCCCCTAATGTAGTGGAGTGGTATTTCACTTTATTCTAGAACAGTAAAAGAAAAAAGCATGTTCCCCGAGGTCAAACGCAACACCCAGGGCTATTTGAGAACCACTGCTCTAAAGTAAGGCGGAAGCTCTGAATATTTCCATTACATGCATTACATTCCCGGCTCTACTAAAACAGTAAGAAAAAGAATTCATTTGGCAACCGATTGTCTTAAAAACTGTAATTAATTATTCAGAGAAACACTTTTAAAACTGTATCTAAACATCTCCTGATAAATGCTTTAAAATACTATTTTATTAAATACATAAAATAAAATAAATAACAACTTGTGTGAGTGTAAAGTAGTGTACCTGTTGGCAATCTGTCTCCAGGCCCTTGGGATGGCACAGAGCATGACAGAAAAGGCACAGGCCGCCAGCAGAGAGAACAGACAGAGATATAGTAACCCTTCCACACCATCATAGCACACCCCCATTAGAGCATCCAGGTAGTCCTGTAGGCACAGCAGGCCCAGGAGAGATTTAAATGCTATTTACTAATTGTGAAAATCTCACTAATCTCCCAGAATCCCTCCAAACTGAAACTGTGGCCAGGTGGAGCGTGTGTGCACTTTGTACCTTGTTGAGTCCTCTGCAGTCCAGAAGTGCAGTGAGCTGATGCAAACTGGCCTCTGAATTATTCAGCAAATGCTGAATGCTCAATAAATCCCTCTGAAAAGAACCCAAAGCAACCAATATGACAAAACTTGAAAATAGGATTGATAATTGTGGTTAAAGTTATGATTTATTTGAAATAAAAACATTTATGTTTTGAACTTTCACTAATAAAAAAATGCATAAGACACAAGAGATTCAGAATAATGAATGCCTTTAACTGATACAAATGGTAGTATACACTTGTTCCACATTAATAAAAGCTTTGTAAACTCTCAAACACAAGTCAAGATATTGTATTTTATATTTTTTTTAAATGATGAATTTTAACACTTTCATCGATGATAACTCATCTTGTTTAAAAACTATAGAAACTACTACTAGCGGTTAATATTTTCTTCAGTTCACACAACTCCAGAGGACTGACTTTAAACGAATGTTGGAATTGATATGCCTTTTCATACAATATGTGTAGAAACTTACAAAACAAACAAAAAACAAAACAAAAACAAAAGCATCCTGAAAACTGTTCTGGATCAGACTCTGAAATGATTTTAAAAGACTGTTTAAAAATCTTACAGAAATCACAAGAATATCCCTTCATAAAACAACATGAGGTTGGATAATTAATGAGAACTTAATCCCTTCAGGGTTATTAACACAAAATTAGCTAAACGAGATAAAATGAAATAACAGTTTTTTGGTATAAAAGGGATACATGCAGAGACTGACCTCAGCAGTGGGGAATAGAGGAACTGCAAATGCCAGGAGGCCTTGAATCTGGATCTGCATGGTGGTCAGCGATCTCTGGAAAACTGTCAGCGACTGCAGAACAAACTAATTCAGGATCAGTTTTTAGGGTCAAATCCAGCATATATTGAGAAAAGCATAATTGGTTTAAGAGCCTTGTGTGCAGTTCTACTCTCTGCCAGTAGAGAGAACAACTGCACCTTCTGGAGTCAACCCAAAAGTATCATGATCATGCTTTTTTTTAAACCCTTCAAAACAACAACAAAAAAAAAACTATAAATATATATTCACTAAATATATCAAGGCTCAAGTGAAAATGAGACAAAATGAATGTTAAATGAAATAATGATGAATGAAGTATTCAATTGTAGCTTATTTAGATAAAACATCTATTAGGTACACTGCCTGAACAAAAAATGGCCCCAATAACACTCTTCAATGTCAAGATTTATTTTACACCAAACCTGCTTGCTTTGTGGCAACTTTTTGTCAGAGTATATGAACAAAACAAGTTTTTTTTAAACTAGATATTTTTTAAACAAATATAAATAACCTAAAATAATAATGTCACAAATATATCTATTTAATCAGAAAAATTACTTATCTTATCACATATAGTATGATTGCATTACTATTTGGATATAGTTAGTTATATATTACAATAGTTTTCCAAATTTTTGACTTAAGAAAAAAAAACTAAATAATTGTATATCATATTTAAATAAATAATACTAAATGCATATACATTCATGCTTAAAATAAAAACTCAGCTCTAGTTCTGAACATTCATTTTTAAATGGAAGAACACATCAGAAACATTATATCTGATTTAAGTCAATACTGTGATGAATTAGAACAATGAAAAAAATATTTCATTGCTGAAGTTAGTCCAAGTTCCAGATCAGGAACTGAAGGAAATTAAGTTAATTCTTATGAAGGTGTCACCACCAAGAGGTCGAGCTCATTAAAATGTCGTTTATAGGCAGTTTTTTTTTGTTTGTTGCAGTAAATGTCATGGAATTGAGCTCTTGTTAACAACACAGCTTCTGATTCTCTGTGAAAGTCCATTGATCTGTAAGATTCATCTACAGATGCTCTGTTAGAGCTGAAGAGCAGCACCATAGATCTAGGACAATAGCATTTTACTGCCTGACCTATAAAGTCAACAATGGCAGAAAGGATATGAATGAGGAAATAATGATGAGAACCCGGAGCTGAGCTGCATTGACCTGTTTACAATCAAAATACTTAAATTTCATTTTATATACAAATTAGCATCAAACCAAATGACAAGCAGATTTAAACATGTTTTCTAGACTTCACCTAAGATTATTTTATAGATATCAAAGACAGTACAAGAAGGATAGGAGATAATACATGATTTGATCAGTTAAAAACAACCGTAGTACCTGCTGAAAGGGGTTGGGGAGAGTCTGGCTGCAGTACAGGTAGTAGTGGACAATATCTAAGAAAAGAAATGCATTTAAAATTAATGCCATAATCAGGAAAACTATAATGAGGTAAAAGCTTTGACTTCAAAACCACCACAAAAATCCAATTCAACTATCTTTATGAAGTGCTTTATTATAGATTGATTAAGTAATCATTTTAATTGGCAGCAAAAAAAATTTACCCTTCTAGCTGAAAGAAACCAACTAACTAGGAAAGTAAAAATCTTCAGTTTTTAATAAAGGTTGGTTTGAATTTCCCAAATATCCAGATTAGATCCACATTGCATAGAACTTAGTTGATAACCCTGTGTTGGTGATCACAGAGGTAAGACATATCTTATAGTTTATTTCCAGGTTTGCACTGATCTTATTAGGGATTTTATCTCACGCTCCTTTCAGATTCTCTCCAATCAATTGAGATTTGGATAATGTACTGCAAGTCAAACCTTCTGCTTTATCCACGAATTCCGGAGACTTCAAGGTTACGTCAGGACCTAAATGTGTATCTACTTAAGCTAGTCTTTTGTTCTCTTGGTTGCGTGTTTTTGGAAAGTTTCCAGTTGAAATACCATGACAAATAGCACGCCTCGGCCTTGTGTAATTCTACAAATTTGTCCCGGATTTCTTGGACAGCCCTGGTTAGACCAAAGTGAACATTTTGAATATTCATTCATTTGGAGGATTTCTAGCTCCTAGGTGATTTTATAAAGATATCAAGAATTCAAAGAGGCTTCTAATCTCAGTAATGAGCAGTTGTTAACTTTGTTTTGGATGCATGCAATGTTTGCATTTAGATTCTGTCTCACTGTTGAAACAAACCTACCCTTAAAAGTATGCAGTGATTATGAGTGATAATCAGATTTACTTTTTCTCTACATAAAAGACCATATAGACTTGGATGAGAATATCTAGATTAAATGTACATTTAAAATAAATATATAGTAATAGAGGGACTCACCTGAGCTAATGATGTCTTTTGTTTGGTTCATTAGAAACTTATCGGGTGCAACACAGAAGTCACTTGTGCCCTAGAGAGCAAAACACATCCAAAAAAGCAACAATTAAACTAAATAAATAATGATTGAAACTATTTCAGAATTAACATTGCAAACACTGTGGTGCAGTAACAGGATAGTGCTAGCTGCTAACCTTAACATCTTTTGACAGAGAGAGCTTAAAATAAATTAAAAAGTGTAATAAATTGTTTAGTCAAGAGAATAATATAATTATACCATATGGAATAAGTCTAATAGTAATGTTTGATGAAAAAAGCATTTTTTCTCTCGTTAAATGTCTCACTTATTCAATACATATGTTGAAGTTAACTTAAATTACATCTCTATGTAACTCTATCTAAATGTATTTCATCTTTTATTACTTTTGAGTTTTCTTCATATAGAAACACTAATAAAGTGGATTCTAGATTATGCTAGGTCAGGGAACAAATTTCAATCATTAACAAAATATTCATAATCATCATTTTAATAGAGAGCACACTTTTTTGAAATTCAGTGCATACGAAACATCACATCTTGCAAAGAGACTACTGTTCTGCATGTGCTGTTGTCCGTAACCTAAATACTGTCCTGTAACTGCAGGATGTTAGGGGCATTGAAGGTGAAAGTAAATTAATCAACACAGACAGGAAGTACACACAGCTGCAGCATGCTACAGAGCTGTAACATAAACTCATCAGGTCAAATAAACATCTTTGTTTGACACACACATGGAAACATAAACAGGCCACAGGAAAATGAGCTTCAGAGGAGATATAAGGCAATCATACAATGTCTGAGGAAAAACAGCTGAGCAGAAACATGACATACACCCTCACACATTTGTGCATAAACATCTGCATACTCAGAAAATACAACACATTTAGTTAACCTAGATATCTGGTTTTGAAAACTGTGTTACAAGAAGAATAAATCAAATACATATTATTTTTATTAAATGTTAATATATGTATATACACTCGCCTAAAGGATTATTAGAAACACCATACTAATACAGTGTTTGACCCCTTTCACATTCAGAACAGCCTTAATTCTATGTGGCATTGAATCAACAAGGTGCTAAAAGCATTCTTTAGAAATGTTGGCCCATACTGATAGGATAGCATCTTGCAGTTGATGGAGATTTGTGGGATGCACATCCAGGGCACGAAGCTCCCGTTCCACCACATCCCAAAGATGTTCTATTAGGTTGAGATCTGGTGACTCTGGGGGGCATTTTAGTACAGTGAAGTCCTTTTCATGTTCAAGAAACCAATTTGAAATGATTTGAGCTTTGTGACATGGTGCATTATCATGCTGGCAGTAGCCATCAGAGGATGGGTATATGGTGGTCTTAAAGGGATGGACATGGTCAGAGACAATTCTGACTTTACCATTTGAATGTCTCAACAGAAATCAAGACTCATCAGACCAGGCAACATTTGTCCAGTCTTCAACTGTCCAATTTTGGTGAGATCATGCAAATTGTAGCCTCTTTTTCCTATTGATAGTGGAGATGAGTGGTACCTTCTGCTTTTGTAGCCTATCCCCCTCAAGGTTGTGCGTGTTGTGGCTTCACAAATGCTTTGCTGCATACCTCAGTTGTAAAAAGTTGTTATTTCAGTCAAAGTTGCTCTTCTATCAGCTTGAATCAGTCGGCCCAATCTCCTCTGACCTCTAGCATCAACAAGGCATTTTTGCCCACAGGACTGCCGCATACTGGATGTTTTTCGCTTTTCACACCATTCTTTGTAAACCTTAGAAATGGTCGTGCGTGAAAATCCCAGTAACTGAGCAGATTACTCAAGACTCAGATTTCTGGCACCAAAAACCACGCTATGCTCAAAATTGCTTAAATCACCTCTCTTTCAGTTTCAGTTTGGAGTTCAGGAGATTGTCTTGACAAGGACCACACCCCTAAATCCATTGATAATATTTAGTTTTGCCAAGGGAAAGATCAGGGTTTCCTTCAGAAATTGACCTGATCGCTGAATACTCACCACTGCAGTTGCCACATCAGCTCCAAGAGATGCCCAACTGAGTATGAGAGTCAAAACACCAAACACCATCATCCTGAAAACACAAACACAAACACAAACGTGTTTATTTTATAGACACTGAACTGGTGGGAAGTTGGTTTTAAATGAATAGCCTTATTCTTGAAGTTAAATCAGTTGAGAATGTTTCTAATCTTTGATTGAAGTGCTCCAAAAAAAAGTCACACTTTAACAAGAAAATTTTTTTTAGAGTTCTAAAAAAGATATAGAGAGAGAAAGTTGCACAAACTTTTGTTATATTTAATAGATATCCACTCATTAGACATTCTGTTTAAAATGTAGAAAATTTATCAGGAAAGACCAATTATTCCAAATGAATCTTCATTGTTTTGATTTGCTTGAATAAAATACCAAAAAGCTTCATTGGTTGAAGTCTGATTGCTTTTTTCCCATTTTCAGCAGGTTTTCATTTCCACTCTTGTGGAATAACTGCGCAGAAGCATAATATCATAAAATGTGATCTCAGTTCACAAATTTTCTTAAAAACCATGTCAAGAAGATGGGCTCACGTAGTGAGAAGCCAGCGGGATTGTTTGGCCAAGCCCAGACAAGCAGCAAGACAGATGACCAGATCCAAGATCAGAATCAAGAGGTACGTCAGCCACCTTTAAAAGAAAAATGACAACAGAGAACGCTTACAAATGAGATGTTCCAAGATCTTTAAAAAAAACTATGATGAAAAGATAAAAGAACTTTCAGTTCTCAAAAGTAAATCTTCTTGGTGAAATACTGAAGTTAAACAATACAGAGACTCTCCTGCAAGCTCTTAATGTGTGTGTCATGAAAGTCACTCCAGAGAGCTCCTTGTCTCAGAAAACAATTCATAATAGATGAACATTTTCTACAACTATTAATATTGCATGAGCTGAAATCTTGTCAGAATAAAATGATGCACACGTCTCTTCCCCACAAATACTCTTTTTCCCATGAACCCAAGGACATGTCAGCTGCCCTAATATGTTTCAAACAGATATTTATTCTGGCAACCTAAAGAACATGCTTTAGCGATCAAGCTATAAGGAATCATGAAAGCCTATAAATCTTGCTTTATATGCTTGACTAGTAAAAACTACAGTTCACTGCAATTTATCAGCAGCCATTAAAGTGTCAGAAAAATGCAATATGAATAGGATAATACATAAATATTGTGGAGAACACATCACATATTTTAACCACAGCAATGTAAAGGTTACAGAGGACTTTTCATTCTCATTGACTTTCATACAATGGTGTAAAAATTAACAGACTATAATCCAGCCGATTTTGGATTTGGCTTCTCTGATTTTGGAAGTGATCGATGGAACCCTTTGGGGTGCAGAGAGCCTCCCTCAACTCCCAGCCACCACCTTCCGCACAATCTGGAATAACAAGGATTCCAAACTGCTTGCAAGGCTACCAATGGCCTATCCATGTTTCATATATTTATTAATCACAATACTGGTAGGAGGTAACAAACATTTCTTTGCCATTTTTAAAAAAACTTTTTAATTACTCTGCGGGGAACTTCATCATACCGTGCATTGGTAGAAAATTCAATCTCATCAAGTTTCGAAGGTTGTGTAGCTCTAATCCTTTCTAAACCCATTCACAATCATCTACATTCATTAGTGAAAGGGAATACAATTGAGCCTATATCATAGGTCCACTGAAACCAAACAAATCTCTATGGTACCTGTAATACTCGATGTATGCCGTTTGATCAGCAATGGCTGCCAGGTCCACTTTGGCCTTTTCCCAGTCTGGGAGCCCCAGCAGCTGTTTGATGATGTTGTCTGACAGCTGTTGCATGAAGTGCAGAGTCTGCACAAAATCTCCACGTGTTGCAAAGATTTCACCCAATCTAGATAAGTGATCATTTAGGCTTCTTTGCATGCCTCCCATAGTCCCAGTCACCTGTGAAGAGAAACAATTCTTTTGGCGACCATTTAGCCTCAGGAGACTTCTTTTCAAATTAAGATTAACCAGGGTTATGTGTGAATGTAACCATTTTTTATAACTTTAAATGCTTTATCCGTAGTCATTTTTTTCCCTTTCATAAAAAGCCCTGAACTTTCAGGGCTTAATGATGCCATCCCATCTGGAACGGTCACTTCTGTTAAGCGGAGGTATTTAGGGGAGATGTTTATCCTCTTTATATTTAAAGATGAATAAAAAAAAGCAGAAAATCAGGGGATTCCCAGGAACGTGCTCTTTACCCTGAAACCGAATACACATGGCTCAATTCCCAGCAACCCTTCTCAGAGTATGACATCACTAAAAAAAGTGTAGTACTCATAAAGCTAAAGCCGTGACAAACACAACTGCACAATCAGTATTGTACCATTAACTCTCATAATAAACAGCCTTTAAATACAAAAAAACAACAACAATATTTCCCCCTCTTGATAATTTTTTGTGTACTCTTATATTTTAAAATAGTTTTAACATGTTTTGTGTGAATTTCATTCGGAATATGTACATAGTAAAGACAGTGACAGTGAGCTATTTTACCTGCAGAAGGGATAGGCTTGCTTGGTTTTGACAATTTTATTATCCACTTTTCACATCAATAACTTTTGGTGCATTTGCTGTTATTAAAGATCAAGTTCAAGTGTGTGTGAGAGAGAGAGAGAGAGTGCTAATAATTGGTAGAGTTTATTTCAGCCTTTTAGCTTTAGTTTCCTTGTCACTTTTCAGCTAAGAAATTTTATTTCATTTGCATCCCTTTAAAAGGCTTGTTTTTTTTTTTTTTGGAAAATAGGGTGCAAATATGAATCCATATTTTATGGCTCTAATTAATTCTCTAACTCTGTTGAAAACGATCCAATAATCCAATAAATGAACACCCACAAACATTTGAGCAATGTTTCTCAAGCCCCGGCTATGAAGTGTTTATGAGGAAGCGGTTAAGATTGCAGGCAGTGATTTCTCTCCCAGCGCTGTGGCTCTAATTGATTGTCTCTGGTTTTGTAGGCACTGAGCTCCAGCAATTAAATTCGAATGAGATGAAGCATAAAATACAAAACAAAGTCTAAGCAGAGCTCGCTGCCTCTAGTCAAAGATGTATCTCTTATTTGAAATAGAGTAGAAATTGAAAAGACAAAAAAATTGGACGAAATGAGATGGGTATCATGATATGTAAAGTTGTCCTTATTGCCTCCAATTTTAAGCACAAGCTAGCATATTTTGTCCAAGTACATTTAATTTCATGTAAATATATCTTGTTTCACAAATCAAAATTTTGGCCATAAATGTGATAAAATCAAAGCATTAAAAATTCTGAGCCGCTCTGTGACCAAGCCTCTTATGACATCATAAACCATTATTCCCCTCCTACCCAGTAATGATTGATGGGTATATGTCCAAACAATGCCCAAAACATTTGAATTAAAGGAATAAAAACTTGCAGACAACTCTTTCAAATCTGATTTTTCTAAACAACTTTTACCATGTATGTATATATTTCCACCCAAATGTTTTGAGGTCAGTTCTGTCTTTTGATGACTCTGAGACTTAGGAAAGACTGAGTTGACCTCAGATAATAAAGTGCGACATAATTCAGAGCGAGATCGAGATTTTTATTCATCATGTCTATTTAATACTAACGAAACCAAACATTTTGAACATGACTGCAAAATATCTGTAGCTTAACCTGTTAAATGTTGTTGTTAGTTCTTGATTGCTTCTGTGCTCACCATCAGATTAACACACAAAGCCAAAAAGTTCATTACCAAGCACAAAGAGCATGTCGAAGAGAGCGAAACTCTAGACTTGATGCCCTAGGACCCAAAACCCTGCCTCCTATTGGCTATTTCAAAAGGATACCCTCGCTTATTCTTTGTGCTTGCATCTGTGTGTGAGAAAGAGCGAGCATCTGCGTGCAAAATCTGCCAAATGAAATCATTGTTTTCATCCGGACTGAGGCTTCGAAGAGCCTCAAACAGGAAGTCGAAGGATCCAGCTAGTGACTTCATCAAAGCTTTTGTAACACAGTTCATGGGTAATTATATGCACTGTGTCTTTGAGCTCCCAACACTGGACACTTTGTTCTTTTAGAAGATTTGATCTTTTAGGAGCTAAAACCAAGAATGCAGAAGCTTGATTGCAGGATAAAAGGTTAAAACACATTTGATGGCAATGCAAGGTCATGATTCATAGCATTCTGATCAAAAGCATTCAGGCACCATCACTTCAGCTATTGCCTCTAAATTTCCCCTTAGTTTCAAAATTTCTGCTCTGCCTTGTGATGACTCAGAAAGTGAGGAAGGGATTGAGTTGACCTCAGATCATAGAGTGCGCTGTAATTCAGAGAGAGACAGAGATAGATTCATTCATCTCTGTTAATATCTCTGCTGAGATCATTCTCAATGGTCTGAGAGATGTCCAGAGCATTCTGGTTCATTTAAAGACTGCTTTAAACATGCCATGTTTAACTGACGTTGAAGCTGACTATACTGAAGTCAATAGTTAAGATGTTTTATTATAGCACATTTTGGCCACTTGTACAACTGTAAATTATGATTACTCCCAAAATCATTTAGTTTCCATTTTTTTTCAAAATGTTTTTGTTTTTATTTGTTGCACAGGTGGCTTCCTACAACAGTTCCAGGCTGAACCTTACTGAGCTCTTATGAGTGACCCCATCTTTCACAAAAAGCTGTAAAAGCCATCTGCATGCCTAGAAACTTGACTTTATACACCTACACCCATGGAAGTGAAACACCTGATTCTGATCTTTTGGATGGGTTTGCGAATAATTTTGGCAAAATAGTACAAGTTGTATTTAAGAGGATAATTAGATTGAGAAGAACAAACTGTACAGAAGCGTCACACCTACATATGGTGGCCATTTCAGACACACCCAGTTGAAAATCAGCGATCAAAACCTGCAACAAAATAGCCGCTGAAGTGTGACACTTACTTTAACTCAAGTAAGTGAATAATAAATGCTTAAGCATTCCTTTAAAGCACTCTCCCAGGAAAGAACTAAAACTCAAAATCCAGAGGCACGAAGGTCCTGATCAAGTGTATGAAATTGCTGCATGAAGCAGGATTAAAGCATCTTAGTGTCACAGATAGCTTCATAGATTTCACTCTAAAAACCAAGGAGAATAAAAATAGGTCTTTGCTGAAGATTCATGGGTTTATTCAAACAGCAGCCTTCGAGGACAAGACGAATAGAAGAAAAAATAGCATTTAACATGACAGTTTTAACAGGGTATAACATTAAAAGATGGGAAAAGATGGTGTTTAGATTTTTTTCTCAAACCAAATCAATGCCACAGGTCTGATTCTAGTGTTTGCATCTTGCATGTTTACAATATTTTCTTCATTAAAGTTGCCAGCATTCGTCTAAAAGAGACAAATCATCCTTTTAATCCTCCTTTTTTCATCCCCAAATATTTTCTTGCTGCCACAACAAAATGACAATCCACTCAAACTAAATATATCAGAATATAAAGAGGTTATAAGATACAGAGGCAATTTTATTCTTTCTAGATAAAGACCCTCTGTCTAAGGGTTTGTTAAAAGGACAGCTATGACAGAAAGTGCAGAGCTGTTTGTGGGGAGAGAAAAGAGGGGTTTTGTACAGAGTACATTTTTAAACATCACTTGATATATGAGGATTTGAGTGGTTATTTAGAGTAAGTGCTGTTAAATTTGTACTTACCAAACTGTCTACTCCTGACAGGGTGTGATTGGCGTTGTACAGGGAATAGGTCAGCTGGTACACCCCATCATTGGCTTCACTGTTTCCATAAAAACCGACTCCCACTGCAACACTGACCGAAACAGGAGACAAAAAGATGCAATTAGTGTACACATTGTAATTATCAGCTTTTCTGCAGAGCACAATCTTCAGCGCCCAAACATACTGGTACATGTTAAGCAGTTAATGAAATGGTTCAAGATAATTCTCACATGTCACATAGACATGAGAAAGTTTTTAATAAAAACTAAAAATAAACATATGTAATAAATAATAGTACAATATAATAAAAATCTAATTAATATTTTACTTTTTAAAGGAAGACTACTTCAAGAAATCAGACAAAACAAAACAGAAAACAGGACAAGCAATTAATTTCAAAAATGTAATTAAAAGACAACTACAAATTTCAAAGACAAAATATCAAATCAGAAAACACAACAATAAAACAGACAAACCAGTAAAAGACAAGAACCATTTGTGAATTAGTTACTTAATGTTAATGTAATTTATTAGCCAATTTCTTGAGTTTTCTGTTCGGTTTGTTTTCTTGTGGTGATTAGTTTTTTTTTCTTTCATTTGTTAAATTTGCAGATTTTTTTCTATTCATTCATTGATTTATTGATTTATGAAATTGTATTAATTTCCCAATGTTGGTTTTTAAGTGTTGCTGTATTTTCAATTTGATAATTAGTATTTTTTAAATAAAGAACATATAATTAAATTAATTGAAATTCAAGATGTAATATGTAGGACAGGGGAACAATATGTGTTTTTATGTATTAATGCATTTATTTATTTAATAACCTATTTTATCATACATTTATTTGTAATTTTTTTACAAAGTGATTTATATTTATATTAAGTTTTCACATTTTTATAGTCCATACTGCACACATATTGTGTGAAATAGACAAACTGTGTAAAAAAATATATAATTATAAAAAAAACTTTATTTATAGGACACATATTAACTAGGTACAAAGTCACGAACAATAATCTGTCTTGGAACTATTTTCTTTTAGCGATCACGCATAGGTGAGAGGGATTTGGGATTTTCAAAAGAGCTAGCCACTGAGGCTACGTTCAGACTGCATTTTTCCAATTTTATTTTAGAGTCAGATTTTTGTTCAAATCTTGTTCAAATCAGACACAAACTGTTTTTTGTCGTGATTATACCTTCAACAATGCAACCTTCTCATCAAGAAGAAATGATCGATGCAGACTTGCAGAGTGGCCGTGGTCAGACAGAATGCAGTTTCAAAATGGACTTAAACATTTATTGCGATAAAAAAAAAAACAACCCTTTTCGCTCTAGCTGTAGCTCAGAGTGCATTTGATAACACACACTTTTGATTCACTTATCACACAGCTTCATAATGAAATTGCAATCCTTCGTTTCTTACCCATGAGTCTAAATGCCTACAGGACAAACAACATTTGAATAGTAATTTTTCTACTATTTTTGCATCAATGTGTTACACAATTCAATTTGGGTAATGCTTTTTCAACTTCAATAATTGTGCAACTTTTACAGCATCAACATGTTTAACATACTAAAACTATAGTTGTAAATAGCAAATGCGCATTTGCATTTTCATTTAGAATCAAGTAATTGAAATCTTGTAATCGTATGTAATGTGAAAGTGCAACTATAAATACAGACTTTTTCCTTGCCATATTGCATAATACATTTCAAATTGAATTTCACTTCTCATATGTTTCCCTAATTTGTTGTGTCTGCCAATTTGTTGTTTTTCAAAAATGATAAACATGTATTTGATTTAGTTGTTGGTTTCCATTCTATATTTATGTTGTGTCTTGCGTTTCTCGTCCATGGCAGAAATCACCACCAAAAATAAAAAAAACACAATTTAAAAACCAATATATCCATCTCAACTGGCTTGTCAACATAGGAACTCACTGAATGCAAAAAGTGAGAAAATGTTTACCAAGCTCAGATAAACATCTTCATGAACTGAAGCGAATCTATTAGTTGTCAAGTTAAATGACTAAAAAATAACATCTCTGTGGATGGATGGTCTACACGTGTCCTGTGCAGGTCTTTAATATTCAGCAGTCATGCAGACCCACAGGCTAATGTTCCAAAACACAAAACAATATTGTAAACAAAACAAAATGGCAGCTTTTGGCAGTTAGAATAGCTCACAGATGACCAGTGAACCGAGAAGAATGCCATTGTAGGTCATCTACAACATCAGAAAAACAAGTTAATTAGCCTTTGGCTTGTACTACAAGCATGAAAAAAAATTATCTCTTGACTGAGAACAGGAAACATTCAACATTGCATTAGACAGCCCTTCTCATCCTAGTTTAACCAATTTGGATCAAGATCTTCTAAAGATCATGTTGACAACACAACACAGGAAGTGGTGTAATATATTGCTTTACGATGTTTATAACATAAGTCTGTTAGAACGCTTATAGTCCTCACTGCATTCTGCTTTCAGGATCATGTTTGATCGACCACGTACATGCTGGGTAGAACATAACTGAGTTTTGAACTTTTTTTTCATGTTTTGATCAAAATAACTGAAAAAAAAAGTGGTTAAGTAGAAATTTAAGGTATTACTTTGAAGCCACTCAGCACATTCAAATTCTGTATATGTTAAATAAAAGGTATGCTTCTGACTGTTGTTATTTTGTGCACTCTGGTCTTCAGCTGGAGTTAAATCAATGTCAGACATTATTTTTAATTCATTATGTAACCAAATTGGCTTATTTTATAAATTTACTTATTCATTCATTCATTGGCAGAATAATGCACTTTATTAAGTAAAATCAGTGGTAGGAATCAAAATGCTATTCACAAATGGTATTTCAGGGAAAAGGATTTAAATTTGTTATTTCTTTCATAGCATGGCAACTATGAATAAAATGAGGAGTCTACTTTATCGCAATTATGGTAAACCCACCAACATTTCAATCATTTATCAGAAAGCCTCAGGCAAATAGTCTAGACAGAAACATGATTAATCACTCTTTACAGCCCATTCTGTTCTGAAAAGATTTCATCTAAAAGCTTGCCTCTAGAGATAACAAAAGAATATTTTCAAACATGACAGTCTCTCCAGCGAAGTTCAGGTGAAAGTTTTTTATAATTTTTATTTTCTATTCACGTCCATTCAAGCAACCAAGTGATTTGCTTGCACCCCAGACTCCCTCTCACCACAATACACATTAACATTTCATGTAAATGAAGCCACTAGCAGGCAGTTTTAGCAGAAACTCATAAATAATAGAACAAGAGGTTACAAGTATTTAAAAGCATCATCTTTGATAAACTGTTAAGTTTTATAATAATTTCAAAAATACAACACTGCGCATTGACTACAAGACACTGCTCCTTGCCTTTAAGGCACCGAATGGCTTGGCTCCGTTCTACCTGAGCAGTCTCCTATCACAATATATTCCAGCTCGCTCTCTCCAATCACAAGAAGCAGGACTATTGATTCTACCGAAGGTTAGTAAATCCACAAGAGGTGGAAGAGCGTTTTCAGATAGAGCCCCGAAGCTCTGGAATAAACTCCCGGATGTTGTCCTGAGCTCAGCTACGCTCCCAGATTTCAAAACTAAATTAAAAACATATCTGTTTAATCTAGCAATCGAATAACTGGTGTCTGAGCACTATATACATACAAACTGTTTGAAAAAACAATGTGGTTCAATATTCCTCTCTTACCTATCCTCATCATTTATCTCTCCTCCTGCAGCTGATGCTGATCAACTGTTTGTTGTCTGTGTCCCAGTTTTCTAACCCTTGTTTCTCCATTTGTTAGCTTCTGTTTTGTCTTTGTTTTGTTTTTTTCAGGTTCTGTCCGGCGAACCGTTCATCAATGGATATTAAATATGTATATTCTTTATGCTGTGGAGGTGATTAGCACCTGCTTCAGTCAGTGAGAGTCCCCTCACAGAGGAACTCCTATTTGCTCTACCTGATCCTCACGAGGACTTTGTGAAGCTGCTTTGAAAGCAATTGCTAAAGAAGGGCTATACAAAAGCTGATTGAATGATTGATTGATCTGATAATTTACACAACTTGATATAAAAAAAAAACAGTCTGATCAAACTTTAAGGCTGTCATAACATAAAATCTTAAAAACAGAGCTTGAAGATCTTACTGTTTTCATTTCAATTGTTACCCTAAATCCAGCCAGCGCAACATGAAACAATATTTAGGAAGTACTGCTGATAGCCTGTGTTGTGAAACTGTTTTTAAATTGTAAACACATTATTGTTGATATATTTATGCAAATTGAACAAACTAACATTACATAAAGTAACCTTTAAGAGATGACCAGACATGATGGGTGGGATAATGGTAATGGCAAATTATTATTATAATTATTATTATATATTTACTACATATTAATATTTTTCCCTGTGTGCTTAAAACAAAAAAGTCCAAAAACAAATCACGAGTATGAGTCACTATGTTTTCAAATTTTCCTTTTGGGAGAGAATACATTAACATGACCTGGAAGCATAACAAATGTATTTTTCAATTTAAATAGAAAATCAACTGAAGGAATGTTACACAGATTGTCATCTACCATCATTATCTAGCAAATTCATATTGACTTGTTTTTTGTTTAGACCAACTGGGCTAAAGAATGTTTTATATAATAGCTCTTAAAAACTCAAATGAAAAAGTGCAACAAACGTACACAATCAAATACATTTATATCCTTAACAAAATAATTAAACTTTTGTTTTCCTTCAATATTACTGCTCTCATGCATCTCGTGCGTGGGACCTATCCAGGTTGTCGCCCAGCCTGTCACAGATTTTTATCTGGGCTAGGCAGCTCCAACTGGCAAAGAACTCAACAACAATAAGAAATGGGTATAGGTTGCGCAGAAAGCAATTAATGACAAAACATTACCACACATCTTAATGTATAAAACAATTACATATTTACAGATAGACGGAGATCATCAAATTCCTCATGTTAAACTCTAATCACACCTCTCTATTTAACCCAACAGTGGGGTCTGTTTCACTACAGAAGCTCTCAAAATACCAACCATGGCATCGTTAACTTAATAATATCAACACAAATGAGTATCATGGGAGCAAGAGAGGAAGGCCTTCATGAAATGCGCTCACACTCGCATGCAGATTCAATTGAGCACTTAAGGCCTCAAGAACCTCTCCAGCAGTGCAGAGATTATGTAACAGCTGGGAGGTTCGCCTGCTGTAAGAAGGTAGTATGAGTTAGATTAGATAACTCCCCTTCTGCTGTTTGCATGTCAAAAGAACTGCTGCATTAAGAACCGTATGTAGTGAAGCTCTTAAGAGATCTGAATTATAAACGTCTTCTTAAATAGTAATACAAAGTTTATTTAAAATTGAGTTACCCTCCATTTATACACTTATTATCTTTCCTTTTCCCAAAGCTATTCGTAGCCATCATTACTTGGGAATGTGCGATATAAAAAAATTAAAATTGGGATTATCTTATGTTAAATGTCAAATTTTTATTTCCCATGCAAATAATCAGGTCTATACTGAGGTGTACTGAGGATACTGAGGTGTTCCCAGACCCATATAATCTCGCTACCAAGTCATGGGTCTTCCCCAGGGCCTCCCTCCAGCAGGACATGCCTGGAATACCTTAGTAGGGAGGCATTCAGGAGTCATCCTGAACAGGTGCCAAGCCACATCATTTGGCTCCTCTCAATGTGAAGGAGCAGTGACTCTACTATCTTTTCTACCCTATCTTTTAGAGAGCTCCCCACCACCCTGTGGAGGAAGCTCATTTCAGCCACTTGTATCCGAGATCTTATTCTTCTGCTCATGACCCAGAGAGCTCATGGCCCTAGCTGAGAGTAGGAACATGGATTGAGATGTATATCGAGTCAGCTACTTTTTCACCACCACAGATTAGTAGATCGACTGCATTATTGCGATCGCTGTACCGATCTCCCTGTCAATCTCATGCTTCATCATTCCCCAAAATACTTGTTTATAGTAATGTTTTGGTACAGCCAAAAGAGATCCAAAACCAAAATTACAAAAAAATAGCAATGTTGGGACTGCATGGAGAGGATTATAAAGGTAACGAACAAGACACAAGTAAGAGAATTTGAGAAGATTGATATCAAGTGGAGAAAGCCTAACAGCACCCCCTAACCCCCTTTCCTCATGCTTTATACTCTTGACATGAGACCATGGTGAATAACAGAATGCGAATTAGAGAAAGAACAACTAAGGTAGGCTCAGCAAGAAGGGGGAATGCTGTAAAGCAGCCAAAGGAGAGTAGTACCACCAATAGGGGAGCAAATGGATGACAGTGCCCATTGTATCTATGGGGCCAACAGATGACAGTGTAGATGAGGATGTAGAGCTCCAAGAAGCAAGAGTTTCTGCTTCAATCATGAACATTGGTAATGATGTTCACCCCTGGAGAAAGAAAGGTATGCCTTGCTGTCACATACATTGGTTTTAGAGCTATGGCGATAATTATCACCATATATCATTTCTCGGTAAAATTAAGATAGAGAGGTTGATTGAGAAGTCAATAGCTGCCTGAACAGCGTATTGCTAACAGCACTTCTGTGCCCTGCGCACTGGATTATTTTTATGTTTATATGAGCTCCAGAGTCAAATTAGATAAAACACTTGCTCTACTCCTGCTCGGAGATTAACATTGTTGCACTTTAATTCTAGTTTTTGCCAAAACAAAAAGCTCAACTCTGCATATCTGTCCATTTCTGAGATCTAACACTTCCTGTTGATATAATACATGATGTAATCGACTGGAAGATGAATCAGAAGCCAGGCTTTTAAAAGCAAGCCACCAACTCAACCCATTCTCTTGAGCTTTAGGATGCAGAACACAAAACATCTGGAGAAGGTTAGCAGTTCTTGCTAACCTAAAAAAATGCTGAAAATATTTTCTTAAACACTACAAAAAAATAATCACTTCCAAATAAGTTCAGTATGTCTTATTTAAAAAAATAGTTTTAGAATTGAATTAACTCCCTTTATAAGCACACACTTAATTGTGAAATAATAATTGGTAATGTAAAACCTCTTAAATTTATTTTCAGGTCACACTGACTGGATTTATGTAACATGTGAAACAATTTCAAGCTCTTGTTTTATGTTGTCTACTTTCACTGAGGTAAAATGTATAATATGGCAGCCTTTCAGCTATTTACAGGCAGAACATTTTTATTAAAAAAGGCCGTGATCAAAAAAAGAAAAGTTCAACCATACAAATTGTTCAACCATGATAATAAACTGTGAATTTATTTTGTGAATTCTCCCCTCTAAGAAGGTCTTTTGCATTTCAGAATCGAATGCTTAGAGCAAAGTCTGAACAGAGGTCACAAGCCTGTCTCTGTGTCTCCAAAGCTATTCAACCCCTTTTTAAACTCTTAAATACGGGTTCGGCTTTGAATGTTCCCACAACCCCTCCCCCAAATCAGACCTGAAGGACAATGTGGCCTGAAACAAAACTGGAGTGTTTCTAATCGCTGGTCGTGGTATGCCTTTTGGACAGGAATGTAGACTGCTCTCGGGATCTGAGTCAACCCGGTCTGAGCCAGTGAACCAGTGAACCGTGGATTTTACAAAGAAAGAGAATAAATCTGGCAGTTGAGTCCACTAAACCTCTAAAAAAGAAATTGAGAGTAAATGAGTGAGTGAGGGAAGCTTTTATCTAGGTGAACTGTGAAATCATCACACCCAATAAAACAGAGAAGCTATTTTAGCTTTTCTTTCTCATTATAATATTTAAAAGGTATGTATAATGTAGAACTGTGAGGGGGTTTAAAGAGATTATATATATTTACGGTACAAAAAAAATCTATGTGCTTTTTCATTTTATGAGATTAGATAATATTTACACAAATTCTGAGCTATTTCATTTTATGAGTTTAGATAATACTTGTTTATAAATTAATCTTTATTTCACACCTTCTATGGATGGAATTTTCCTCTTGTCTTGTGGGTTATTACTGACCATGTTATGATTTTCCTAAATATTACATTCATATGCTTTGATTGTTTTTGAGAGTGGCATTTCTGTGAAGGTTTACAGAGCAGTGCTTTTTCTGTGTTTATATTCAACTAAACATATTAAATTCAACATAAAACAATAATGGAGTGACACAACATAAAACTGCAGTGGCTCATAGAACTATATTCCCTTTATCTAAACAAACCATAACAATTAATAAAATAAACTCATTATATATAGAATATCATAACATATTCTTCTGCATCCAAATAAAGTTGTCCAAAGAAATCCTCTAATAGTGTACTAAAGAACTATTTAAGTTGGTCAAACATAAAAATGTATGGTTCATCAATCATTGAAATGGAAAAAATATCAATAGGCCATAAAAATAAGTTATTTTAATTTATATTATGTTATTTTATATTATATTAACCATTAACTCTTATATTTTTAATAGTAACCCATGAAAATTATGTAATTAATGTGATTATTTGCATTTATGGATTTATTTATTTATGTATTTAATGGCTGACTACAGTTGCAAGAAAAAGTATGTGAACTTGTGTGTGAAGTATGTGAGACAGGTTGAACTGCTGAAAAGGTCATTGGAGCTTCCCTACCCTCCCTTAAAGAACTGTACACCTCCAGAATGAGAAAGAGGGCTCTCAAAAACACTGTGGATGCTGCCCACCCAGGGGACCACCTCTTCCAGCTCTTACCCTCTGACCGGTGCTTCAGAGCCCCAAACACCAGGAGAGCCCGGCACAAACACAGCTTCTTCACTCAGGCCATTCAGCTCCTGAACCAATAATTTCCCCCACCAACACTCCATATATTTAATCTAAATATTGCACTAAGCAACAGGACTCTTTGCACATTTCCAGTCACTCATATTCTGTTGTTTTGTTTTTCCACATTACCTTTAAAATTTCTTAAGCACATTACCTTTATAGTACAATTCTTAAGCACCTTGGACTTCTATGGTTAAAGTTCTAATACTTTATATTTTTACTTCCTCTATTTCTAGAATATTACTATATTGTATTTACTTTTAACTTGAGCAATTTATTAATATAACATGTGTTACTGTGCAATGTCATTGTGTCATTTTTTTGGTACCAACACTGGAGAGTACCCCTGTGCCACAACAAATTCCTTGTGTATGTGCAAATGCACACTTGCCAAAAAAGATCTTTCGGATTCTGAAGAAGAAGAAGTGTGTTTGATACCAGCAAATGAGTCCTGCAGCAACAGCAGCCCAGGTGACGCAGCAGGAGTTGGGTTTCTTGCTCTCTTCTTCCTCATCATCATCCTTCCGACAGCAGCACAGGACACTCAGGTAGATTGCCAGAGCAAGCAGGTTTATTCCAAGGCCAGCTGCAGCCACACAGCCCAGAAAGATGAGCGACTACAACAGAAGAAATACAGTAAATCAGTGCATTCATCAAAACCACTATACAAAAGGAGAATATTGTGCTTTTCCAGACAATAGAGAACAAAGACAGAACCCTGATCGAAGAAGAGGTCATACAGGAAGTGCAGAATTATTAGGCAAGTTGTATTTCTGAGGATTAATTTTATTATGGAACAAAAACCATGTTCTCAATGAACCCAAAAAATTAAATAATATCAAAGCTGAATATTTTAGGAAGTTGTTTTTAGTTTTAACTTTTTAGGAGGATATCTGTGTGTGCAGGTGACTATTACTGTGCATAATTATTAGGCAACTTAACAAAAAACAAATATACAACCATTGCAATTATTTATTTTCACCAGTGAAACCAATATAACATCTCAACATTCACAAACATACATTTCTGACATTCAAAAACAAAACAAAAACCAATCAGTGACCAATATAGCCACCTTTCTTTGCAAGGACACTCAAAAGCCTGCCATCCATGGATTCTGTCAGTGTTTTGATCTGTTCATTATCAACATTGCGTGCAGCAGCAACCACAGCCTCCCAGACACTGTTCAGAGAGGTGTACTGGTTTCCCTCCTTGTAAATCTCCCATTTGATGATGGACCACAGGTTCTCTATGGGGTTCAGATCAGGTGAACAAGGAGGCCATGACATTAGTTTTTCTTCATTAAGACCCTTTCTTGCCAGCCACGCTGTGGAGTACTGGGACGCGTGTGATGGAGCATTGTCCTGTATGAAAATCTTGTTTTTCTTGAAGGATGTAGACTGTACCACTGCTTGAAGAAGGTGTCTTTCAGAAACTGGCAGTAGGACTGGGAGTTGAGCTTGAATCCATCCTCAACCCGAAAAGGTCCCACAAGCTCATCTTTGATGATACCACCCCATACCAGTACCCCACCTCCACCTTGCTGACGTCTGAGTTGGACTGGAGCTCTCTGCCCTTTACCGATCCAGCCACGAGCCCATTCATCTGGCCCATCAAGACTCACTCTCATTTCATCAGTCCATAAAACCTTAGAAAAATCTGTCTTCAGATATTTCTTGGCCCAGTCTTGACGTTTCAGCTTGTGTGTCTTGTTCAGTGGTGGTCGATTTTCAGCCTTTCTTACCTTGGCCATGTCTCTGAGTATTGCACAGCTTGTGCTTTTGGGCACTCAAGTGATGTTGCAGCTCTGAAATATGGCAAAACTGGTGGCAAGGGAAATCTTGGTAGCTGCATGCTTGACTTTTCTCAGTTCATGGGCAGTGATTTTGCACCTTGGTTTTTCCACACGCTTCTTGTGACCCTATTGACTATTTTGAATGAAACGCTTGATTGTTCGATGATCGCGCTTCAGAAGCTTTGCCAATTTTAAGAGTGCTGCATCCCTCTGCAAGATATCTCACTATTTTTGACTTTTCGGAACCTGTCAAGTCCTTCTTTTGACCCATTTTGCCAAAGGAAAGGAAGTTGCCTAATAATTATGCACATCTGATATAGGGTGTTGATGTCATTAGACCACACCCCTTCTCATTACAGAGATGCACATCACCTAATATGCTTAATTGGTAGTAGGCTTTCGAGCCTATACAGCTTGGAGTAAGACAACATGCATAATGAGGATGATGTGGTCAAAATACTCATTTGCCTAATAATTCTGCACACAGTTTAATTTTACAAATTTGTCTTAACTTTTGTGTTTACTTCAATCTCAATATCAGCCTTCATCAACTTGTAGAAGAATATTATAATAATCAAGATTAGTTAGTTTTCACAGGTTCTTCAATTTATTTAAAAGTAGAGTGGTGTAGCTGACTTCACTCTGACATTAAATTGGGTCACAAGGTACCATTGACCAAAGCTTAGCCTTAAGGCAAGGCAAACTTATTTGTATATAAGTACTTCTTCGTACACAGGGTAATTCAAAATGCTTTACGTTGGAAACAAAGAAGAATATTAAAAAATAAAAATCGTTAGTGCTCAGTCGACAAAAGCACAACAGGTGCGTCTTTAGCCTGTTTTTAAATGTGACTAAAGTGTTAGTACCCTTGAGCTCCTCTGGAAGCTGTGTCCTTAAATGACTAGCTTACAAAGAACAATCTCTTATCTAGACAGAAAACTAAATCTGTATGGTATGATATATGCAGCGACGAAAGATAAATATGACAGGGGTAGAAAATTACTCACCAAATACACATTAACACACTCAGTGTCATATCATATCCTGCTCACTGCTCTGAAAGGAAAGTAGGACAACCCAGAGTCTATATTTGCTGCATCACAATCCCTACTTCTTCCCTCCTCTCTCTTGGATACAATTTGCGCACTCTCTTTCTTTCATCCTTTGGGCGTTGGGATTCTATAGCCTTCTGCTTGTCTCACTTTATAACCTACAAGACTAATGAGTCAACCAGAAACCTGGAAGCTAATGATCTTGGGATATTCATCTCAGGTTAGCATTAAAATGTTTAAAATACATATCTTTCATTTCAAACAGTCAAGGTAGTTAAACCATGTGATGATAAAATACAAAGCATGGTTATTCCTAAAAGTCTGATTGGATGTAGACTGGGTGAAAAGAATGATCAAGTGTCCTCTTCCCCTTCCAAGTAAGCAGAATTCCCCCATCAGTCCTTTGTAAGAGGAAAACAGGGCTTGATGAAGATGCAGTGATGAGCAAATGGGGGAGGAGGAAGACACATTGCCACAAGGGGATTCATGGGAGGGGGCACAAATTAGAGACGAGGTGAGGGGGGTAGGGGATCTAATCAGAAAAGGGAGCGGTTGGCGTGGAAACAACGACAAATGGGGGACTGAAATTATGCTTTTGGCAATAAAAAAAGAAAAAACAACTACGAAACATAATTAGGGGTCACCATGGCAACCTCTAGATCCCCACTACCCACAAGTCCTGGGACACAGTGAAAAGACAACTGATCACAGATTACATTTGTGAAGCAGTTAGGGATAACGTGAATGAAATTGGCTCAAATCACCTCTATTATAGTCACCCAGCCATCTTAAATTCATCTATTGTTTATCTTTTGGACTTTGTTACCCGGTACCCAATTTATATTAAAATGTTGAGGCTGCACATCCTCTGGTGTGAAGTCTCAGTGTATAGCCCGACATCATCATTGAGAGCATTTATACCAGACGCACTCTGTCTGTAATATTACGTTGTCTGAATTCCCATGTGTCTATGTTTTCACACGCATTGTGTTTTCTATGGTAAGAACAAAGTAGACTGAAACTGATCAAATTGCACTGGTTGGACAGAGCCAGAGTTTAGGCTAAAGACCATTTTTTATTATAGAATTGCAGGAAAGCTGTTTACACAGCCCAAACTATGCAAGGAAACATGGAGTAATGGTGTACATAAATTTTCTCCTTTTTGCGTTACGTTGTTTCTTGAGTGTACCTTTACCTCATTCACAGACTAAATCTTTCACTAAGTACACAATCTCCACATCCTGCACTATCCATCATACACTTTTTAGCATTTTCAATGGAGTATTTGTTAAATCACTTAATTTAAATAGTTTTTTCGAGTTACAAGCTTTTGGTTACAATGAATTGAATTAAAAAAGCGCTAATACAAAAAAGTAGCTAAAACGACAAAAAAACACAGACTATTTATTGGTACATCAAAAATAAGCATCAATATTATTAAAATCGTATGTCTGTCTATTTCAATTAAATAAAAAGTTCAACATTAACCCCAAACAATGTGACTGAACATGAAAGCATTGAAATGTGTAGAAGCAGGATTGATCATAAAGTATGTGTGATTAGTGTACTGACAGATCTTTTGTACACTAATATTACCATAGCAGCACTATTATGAGTATATTTACTTGTTACTAAGTGATGTTGATACAAGGTTTTATGTGTGAATGATTCTTTTTACAAAAGTTCAATTCTGTCCAATTGTATGAATGCGTATCTCCTGCTGTCACAATGAACTGTGGAGTCCCTCAAGATTCTACTCCCTTTGAATGTGAGCTCCATCACAGTAAGTTGTTTTAAAAGTAAACTTCGGACTAACTTTTCAACTTGGGTAAGGTGGGAGTTCAATAAACCTTTCTTTTTTTTATTAAATACTACACATTGCTGCATTCATTATTTCTTTAATGAATTTGCAGTTTGTTCAATTAGGATTGTTTTGTAGTTGTTCTTAATTGCACAACCATAGACTCTGACAAATCCTGCTAAGGACTGAACTAATCAAAAGTAAACAAATGTATTCATTATTTTAATAAGCATAGTTATTAAATAAACGATGTGAAAAGCATGAGAGACAGACTGTGCATTAATTCTAGACAGACATAAATAATGAAACACCTGCATTCTCCTTCATTGAAATAAAGCAAAAAGGATTTATTTATACACTCCTACACTTCTTGTCATTTTCACCCACCCTGAATCGTTTTGTATCAATGAGAATCAACATCAAATACTCAAATGAAGAGAGTATGCAAGAGTACTAAACAAATGTTAATAACTGAATCAAAAACATGTACAATAATTTTAGTGGTACTAGGGCCAAACAAAACCTCTTGAGTAAAGGTCAATCTGTACTTGTACGTCAAGTCTAAGAATCGCCCTTTGTGAAGGCTGCGGATTTCCGAATTGCAATGTTTTGACAAAAATTGCAATTATTATTTTGATCTAAAAAAAAAAAAAAAAAAAAAAAAATATATATATATATATATATATATATATATATACTCCTCTTTATTTTTCAACAGTGATAAGTAATATTTTCCCCTTTGTGATCATCTGAGAAATAAGCGGTCTGAAGGCAGTGAGCTTCGAACTCATATGTTTTTCCATGCACTTGACATAGAGCTCAATGTTTAGTTTTCTATATGCTGTATCAGCTCTGTTTTATTACCCTGTGACTTAACAAATTGCGCTGCGCAGTATCTTTACTTTTAAAGACTAAATCATTTCATACAAGGACGTACTGCTCCTCCTTAGGTTCTTTAGACTCTGAATTGCTTTAACATACTAATATGCTGATTAACACGTGTCGCACAAGTTTCGTCTGTGAAACTTTCAAATGCATGCCACGTGACTGAGCGTGATCACGTGACCAATCATAATAGCAGTCTTTGTGATTTAGTAATTGCATTTTGTGAAATAGCAATGAAATTGCAAGTGTCGAGTAAACCTTTCTGTATGGGTGGTTGTCTTATGCGAAATTTTTGCTAAATTAAATTTTACAGTTTTCCACTATGGGTTTGTTTAATTGGTACATTTTTTTATTTGTATACTTTAATACAGGTAGACTGTGCATCTTTCCTAGCTGTGTATATTCTATAAGAACATAGACAGAAACCAAGAGAAAGTTGTAAAAAAAAAAGAAAAAGAAAAAAAAAAGGCATTGACGGCAGAAGAAATTGCCAAAAAGAGAGGCAGACTTAATGAAGAAAAGGGAAAATGGCAGGCTGCGAAAAGGCAAGAAGCAAGGTAGGGATAAAAAGGGTTCAAACTGAGGACTAAAGGGTGAAACATGGTATGGCATCCTTAGCAAAGAGAACAAAAGGCACAACGCAGCTCATGTGAATGCAATTTATGCACGCACTCATACGCACAAACACTTCTGCCTTTCTACAAGACTGAAGCATCAGTATCTCTTATTAAATGTAATGGAGTTCATTTGCTGATACGATTGCTGAAAAATTGCAGACTGCCTTCGAATACAGAAATGTCAGAAATGTGTATACTGAATAAGCACTGCATTCCTTTCTTGAAGGCTGTATACTTTGGACCTAATGTGTCAAACTCACTGTCTGGGGATTAAAATAAAATTCATTAAAAAAAGTAACTTGATATAAATAAAGTAGTAAAGAATATAAGGTAATCAATCTAATCGTATTTTTTAGGGTGCAGTTTCATGATGAGCATTTGAGTGATAAAGTACAGCCAGTGACCCATAATTTTAATTCACGACAGTCAACAAAATATTGCTGATTTTTATAAGCATAACTCTGCAAATGTTCTTTTAATATCAAGCATTTAGAAATCCCTCGGTATAAATAGCTCAGCACAGGTAATTTCAACCCTAGAGTTGGAAAAACTTATGCAGTATAAGTCTTCAAATTGGGACGCAGAAAAGGACTAATTGTGTTGGTGTCACTGCTGTCCCCTGAGTGCCATCAAAGGTCAAGGAGTGTCACTGCCTCCACATTAAACAGCAGAGGTGTAAAAACCAGATAGTGAAAAAGCACCCTGCAAAGAAGCCATTTGAGTGAAAGCTAATTTTGATTTAAGTATAAGACCCTTTAAGTTGATACTTGACAGTCATATAATTATCATAGACCTTTTTCAGTAGCATTAATCGGTAACTGCTCAATAGTCCAAAAGCATGTGAGAATACCATCTTGTGTACTTGAATGTAGATCATAAAGCTGTTTGCTGACTGTTTCGCCAAATAAAAGGTACTATTATTTGCGCAGGAATACGAAAAGTTATTCAAATGGCTTGTGCTGCTTCTCAGTCATTCAGCTCTGAATGGTATTTTTAAACTAACGAGAACTTTTGAAAGGAATATGGTTCCTCGGTTTTGCTGAAACACACTTAGCGTAGCAACTGCTGACAATTTCATATCACATCAAGTAAACTGCCATGTAATAGTAGAGCATGATGGGAGATGTAGTTGTGTACAAGACAAATGGCAGTGGGAGGAGCAGGGTAAGAAGCCTTATCACAGAGACCAACAACAAACTAAGGTGAATCAAAGACATTGCTTACGGAAAATACTGAATTCTGAAGTTTGAAGTATAGAGGGGTATTTATTTATTCAAAATTATTTTAAAAAGGCATAATATAAATGTGTTAGGCAGAAATTCACTCTTTGCCAATCATATCACATCATATCATATCATATAAATCAGGTGTCCATTAGACAGTATGTCTGAAATTACTTGTAATTAGCCAATAGAATGAATTCGAATATGTTACTTTGTTCATAGGTGATCTGGGGGGTTAAAAAGTGTCCTGTGTTGATCTTTGGCTTGTTTACATTCAGTGTTTCCAGCACTTTCACACAGACTGAGTTGATCCTGGTGGTCATCGACATCCAGCTCAACCTGAAAAGAGCTGGCAACAGGCCTGGAACACTCTTTTCGAGCTCCAGTCACACTGCCCTCTTGATTAGTACTGCTGTGAAACTGACATGAATGAGGATGAGCCACAGACAAAGCCTTTAAGCTCAGAAAACCAAACAGAATAGAGTGTGTTGCCTGAGGGGAGAATCAAATAGAGTCAGATACATGCAGTCTGGGAGACAAGTCAAGACAAAAAATTTCCACTCCTAGAAAAATAGATGGTTGAACCCAGGTCAGGTTTCCAGGAGAAACTGACTTGTATTTTCTAGCAAATCCAGAATGACAAGCAAGGTCATCACAGTATAACTTACTAGTATAACTGTCGTAAGATATGTAAACACACATCCTTCTATAGTTTTAGCCTCAGTGAAAAACTTACTGAAAAGGAAAGTTTACTTCATCAACTCAAGACGTTGACTTAATGCCATTTAAAACAAGATGCAGAAGCAAAAACTGGATTACCATACTTGAGAACTTTCTACAAGACATTATTTTAATCTTATGGCCCTCCTAAACCTGAAAAGTTATTTTATAATCTTTTATATTTACTAGTTAAAAACTATCCTATTGGGGATGTGAATGAACAGCACTATTTTATGGGTTTATAAATATCTTCTTAAAGGCATAGGCGAAAATTCAATATCAATAATTATCACAATATTCATTCTCTCAATAAATGGATAGAGAGAGGTAATTTTCTCTATTTTTATATGGTCTCCAGAGTGGATGTGATTGAACACTAATCCTGCGTTAAGATCGAAACCCTTTATGCTAAAACACTTAATTAAAACAGTTTCATCCTAGTTTTTCAACGAAAAAAGACATTCTTTCTTTGTTAGTTATGGTCTTGCATACAAACCATTGACTGTATATAACATGGAACAAATCATGCGTGACGTTTTGTATGAATGGGAGAGCAGGCTATCAATGAGCATAGCCAGCCATCACCTTCATGGAAGTTCATCACTTCCTGGTAACCCAAAATGGGTTCAGAGAGGCGAGGCATGGGCGGAGCGAAGGCACCTGATTGGCTACAAATTTAAAATAAATATATCTTAAACAAACTAAACCCTAACTGGTCAAGATACTACAGTTCAATCACGTTTTATTGCTCATGGGCAGGGAGAGTTTCCCCTTGATCCAAACAGTTCCTGTTGATGTATTACACGACATGAAACCAATCAGAAGCAGGGCTTCACATACAGCGCTAAAGGAAACAATGGTGGCATCATCTAAAAGAGGTTTATATGAAATCGAAACACATGCACGTTCCTCAACAACCCATTCTATTGAGATGCAATAGGGTCCTTTACATCATTGGGATGAAGAACACAAAACATAATAAGATAAACAGCTCTTGACTAAAGTTGAGCTTGAAGTGGGGAAAAGATGACTTTAATAGATAAAAACATAAAAGTTTACGAATCTCATGAAATCATCCTAAATGTGAAAATACTTATTTTTAATGTTTACAGGTTATGAATACATTTTTATAACAAGTTACCTGAAATGGCATCCAAATCAAATTAGAGAAATTCCCCCTCATTAAAAAATAAATTAATAACAAACATCTGTCTTGATGACTAAAAAAGTTTATCGTAATTATTTTGATTATACAATATTACCTTTAACTGCTCAAGTTTAGAAAAACTTTCGTTTGTTTTGACAATAAAATAGCTCAAAACCTCATTTAGGTTTTTGGCTCTTACAATTTTGACTAAACACATGTTTTTATTTGTACCAGATTTTTTTTCAAATAAAGATTTTACAATATTGTGATACATATAGATGTCAACAGATATAAAGAAAAAATATTGATTTATTTTGACCATATCACCCCTACATCCTATGCTATTAAATACACCCTAAAAATAGAGCAGGGAAACATAACAGTCTTGATAACATCAATCATCTATCTCCACGTTTGGATGAACTACCATTCGAAATGTTCTCAATAGACCGGTCCAAATCTTGGATGACGTTTTGGTAATTTCTACAGTGTCAGGGAGCAGGGGGGTTCGGGGCCAACCCTTGGGGGCCTTTTCCAGCAGAGTGCACTTGGATGAATACACCCTCCGCAGCGCAGCTGGGACATTATTAACTGTGAGCGGACCAGGTCATGAGTTTGAGTTAAGAAACAGAAAGAAGACACACATAGGGACAGAGAGGAATGTTAAGGTTTCTACAGTACATCCTTTTACGAGACGTATAAAAGTTGAGATATACCACACACAAAAAATTCAGTACTGGTAAATGTTCGTAAATGTTTTAAGGAATGGTTTTGGCACAAACAGCCCTTCATAGTGTGAACCGAACAGATGGATGGTCTGTGTGTCATGGTGTGTGTGTGTGTGATAGAGATGTTTGCAGCCAGCCCCCACAGGAAATAAGTGCATCATATGGACAGATGATCTTTGACCACTCAAAGGCACAACCGCAAACTGTATCCACTCAGGCATAACCCAAGGACTTTAATTTCTGGAGCTGACATCTATTTAGTCACTCATCTCACTGACTGGACCCAATGGGGGTTTGAAACCACAAACTCAAAAAAGAACATTTGGATTTGAACAACTTTTTAAGAGAAAAGGTTATGTAAACACGAAACCCTGCTCGTATTTATTTTCAAAATGTCCGTTTAATGTACAACTTTATTTGGTTTATTCAAGTCCCTTTAATTTTTAGCCACCCAAAATAAGGTCACGAGGGTGTTAATTCAGACAGCAGCCCAAAGTAACATGAATCCCACAATTTGTTTACTCATATGTGAGCGGTATCAGATATATTTATGACAGTCTAAACATCTCAATTCCATTCTTTTTATCCAAACCAGGTTGCTTTCATATCATGTAAACCCAACATTTCTGGCTTTATTGCACGTATTAGCACTGTATCCTTAGATGTCTTGATAGAGCGATATATAAGGGTCTATATAAGGGACTATTACAAAATAGTACATAGGGACTATTAGCAATTTTCTATCCGTGTGATAATGTACTTATATGGCACCTTTAAACATGGTTTCTCACAGATACAAGTCACTGGAGAAGACAGTCTTTAACAGATTGTTACAGAAAAAGGAAATGCTCAGAGAACTATTTAAAGTTTTGAATGAAGTCACGGTTGTTATCACAGGACTATACACTCCTCTTTACCCAATATTTCATAATACATTCTCCTTTATAGCGCAATTCTTTTCTTAATATTATTTAGTCCTAGTAAGGCTGTTCTGATCAGACAAGTCAACAAAGCCACAGCTTGAAATCGAGATTTAAAGGAGACACAAATTGATATTTAAAGGAGACCTCGGATGAAAATCAAAACTTTCCAGCTGTTTGGACAGAAATCTGTCTCATTGAAACACCCCCTAAAACAATAAAAATGCATCCAAGGGTTTTTATTTTATAACAACAATTGCTGTATACCCTCTGAGAACAAGCCGAAGTGAAATCACAGTAAATTTTGTCAAATACTGTAAGATCCTCCATTTTGTTCTTGAATAGCCCTCGCTTCGAAGGTCTTTGATGTTATATAAATATAAAAAAATATAAAACTGTGCCCATTTACTCATATCAAAAGAACCTTTTAAGGTACTGAGTGGATAACTTTTATTTATGTAGGATATGCCCTGGCAGAACTAACAAGATGCATGTTTTTTGGCTAAAACCCTTTTGCTCCTGACTGCTTTTCAACAAGAGTCGGTACAAAGCAGGATTTGCACTCCAACTCCAAGTTATCCAGCCCCAACTGCAAAATTGGTAACGGTATTATTTTAAATTACTATAAATACATACCTAAATGATCTCACAATTGCCATCCCATAACGTTGCCCAACTTTTTGGCGACAATGCTTTTCAAAACTCATTTGAGAATACTGCAGGCATTCAATTCTCCTGAATAAAAATGTATACAGCCTATTTTTATTGCGTCTTATTATTATGCCACTCTCGCATACTTCAACCAAACATATGTTATGGAAACACCAGACAGCTAAACATAAATATGTCCAGGGAGGGGCGTACTGGTGAACAGCGTCTCAGTGCCCCAAAACAGCTAGTTTGCCCTGCAAGTGGTTTTGTTGAAGTAAAAATTGTTTGTTTACATAAACTTAGATTGTTATTCACCTTATCTATACCCTAAAGACTTAAATTTACTCATGTTAAATTGGGATCTGATGTCTTATTTAAGGCTTGCAGACTGAACATAGCCTTAGAGCCAATATCATTCCTGATTGGGTAAAAAGCAAGGCTTTATCATCAGCTTGACTCTGTCTAGAATCAATATGAGGTTTTATGCTCTAAATAGTTTTGGCTTAAATTGCATTTCAACACAAGCCCTCATCTGATAACTTTTGATCAATTGAACATTTTCGAGTGCAAATGCAAGTTTTCATAAAGCGAGCACCTGCCATCTGATGCTAACCACTGGTGATTTACAGTAAAGCGCTACTCCGGCGTCAGACCTGCAACATCTCCCAAGCCTAAAGCCTGAACCCCTCTGAGGAAAAGATCCCAGCAGTTTCCTGTTCTACTAAAAAGGTACATTAGCTTTCAAAGAGCTCTGTCAGCAGGAACACAGCACTTCTATTCACAAACAAGGAGGAAATGGGTTATGAAGGAGGATCCCTCGGGACATCAAAAAAAAGAGCCAGATTTGGAGACTGTGCAGGAGACAGCATGAGCCCAGAATGATCTCCCATCATAGCATCTGCTATCACTCTGACTCGATTTAAACCATCTGTGTTAATCGAAACAGGCAGCGACAGAAAGGAGCACTCTGCTCCAACATTCTCTCAGTTTCTTTCCTTCTACTCAAATAAATGTTGATAGTCGTTGTTGAATACAGTACACATGGTAACTGTTGAAACACTGGTTGACTTTTTTTGTCAACAGAAATTTCTCTCAAAGAAAATGAGCTTAAGTTGAGAAACTCAACTTAACTTTTTTGTTATGGATTTAGGCTGAAACAGGTCAACAAAAAGTGGCATTTACATGATAAGATATGCATTTCGTAAAAACCTAAACTTAGGAAAAGAAATTAAAAACTTAGCGATTAATTTTTTTTACAGAATGAAATTTATTTCTCAAAGTTATTCAGAGTTCTATCACTTTTGAAAAAACAAAATACAGCTTACACTTACACCATATTGCATTAGTCACACTTATCATAGTTTTTGTACTTGATTAACTACAAATACAGAATTTGAATATTCTGCATTTTGTTGTTCTCAGTTTGAATGATATATATAAACTGGTATTCTGTAGGTTTGCTGTTGAGATATGTTAATAACATCACAGTTAAGTGTCTGTCTTTCTATGTTTTTGTATTTCAACAGAAAACACATTGAACTTTAACAAATCAGGCACAATCTTGAACTCTTTTGACCAAGCACAACCTTTCATCTGAACTTTGGCCATCAATCATTGCTTGCTAAAATTAACTTAAAGGGCACATTTTATGAAGAAAAAAAACTAAACTTTTTAGAATGTGTTTGGACATAAATGTAGGACATATCAAAAATAGCTAAATAACGAACAAACGAAACATATACCTGTGTGCATGAACTGTTACCACATTCCTGTGAGACATTCATTCATTGCGTTTTCCAACACCCTACCAGCTTCTACGGCTATTTCAGTGGCAAAGCAAGTCTAATAAGTATAAAAGGACAGCGATATAAAATTAGATAAGATATTAATTACTAGCTGTTCCTATAATAAAACCATACGTGGATTTAATGATTACAAATATGTTCTAGGGTTATAACAGGACAAAATATTTACTAACAGGGGTAAAAAAAAGGGGGGACAGTCAAGTAAAATAAGTTGAAAAACTGATTTAAGTAAAACTTGACTTAAACTCCTTGATTCAAGACAAGGATCATAACAATATAAATTGAAGGTATTTTTATTATCGATTGTTGAAAGAAGTTTGTTTCTTTCTAATGTTGGAATTTATTTTCTACAGTTTATTATTGCTCCACTGATCCCATTCAGCCTGCCATGTTTTGACTAATGTACAAGTTTACGTGAGGTTAAAAATATAATACTGAAATATGTACACGTATAATCAATGTCATCAAAACAACAGACAGAACAGTTTATAGCATCACAAACCCCTAACCATCCCTTATAATAATTTTCAGATGTATTAGCTGTTTAGGAAAGCCCCAAATAACGTAAGTTCAATTGACAAAACACAAAAAAGGGGGAAATTGTCAAATGTTTGACAACTATGATGGCTACTTCTATTGAGCGCTACTTGAGATATCTTAATAAACCTCACGCCTGCAATAAACCATCGCTAACCATCAGGGCACGCCCAACCACCTTAACCCCAAGTTTACTCTAGTTTCCTCTACATTCTTATACGAATAAGTGTATCTCTTTGTTTAAAGTATGACAATTTCCTTTACAAAAGAAACAAAAAAGACGCTCCCATATTAACCAACCCAATAAACCTCAACCAAATTGAAATGATCTCAACACATTAATTTCCAAGTTAATGCACATATTCATGAACCCTACCTTTTATTGATAGTCTATTATTACCTGAATCGTTTTAGAACTTTACATTCTGTATGGTCGAGGTCATGGTTAACACAAGTAAAACATTCTCAATAACTGTTCTCGCGTGACCTCATGAAAACCTCAAAATACACAAGAACCAAAATATTGAACACACCAAATTCACTTTAAACCAAACCCAACATAACTGCTCTTCCATTTAAGATACATCTAAATAAACCAAATATCCAGGTTAAATAGAATTGGAATCTGGAACAAAGCTTAAGCTACAACATCACAAGCAGATCTTGGACTGTGTTTGCACCCAGAGCCTTATCTGAGGTTTGGAGTTAAAGCTGAAGGTCTAACCTGCTGATAGTTCTCCTCTTGAGGCTTAAACGTGTGGTCCAGAGGCTGGAACCTCAGGTTAACATGAGGGAACTGGTGCAGCCAGTAAGTCCACCAAGGAGCGATGTAATCAACCCGGGCAGACGACATCCTCCAGAAGCCCAATAAATCACTTTCCCAGATGAAGAACGTTTGTTTTCCCGCTGGGCTCCGCTGTCTTGTCCTCTCAAACAAAAGCCATGAGGTTTAAACCTATTAGCCTGGCTTCTGAGGTAAAACTGCTGACAAATACACGAGTATCCTTTAACAATTCGTGCGTATTGAGGTCCACGAGAAAGTTCGACAAATATGGAATTAGGCTGTTAAATAATCCAGGTCTCGTGGCGCTGCCATCCCCGCGCGTGCTGCTCGTTCCTCAGAGCGCTCGCAGGTTCTCTGAGGAACTCTATCGGAGAGGCGGGTTGCCAGATTGGCTTCCCGTTCACAACAAAGGCTCGCGTAAATATTTAAATGACTCGTGACACACCAAAAGAAAGCTACTCAATCACTTTTTGACGCAGGCCGGAACTTGCTGATTCGCACAGGACACCATGCATTTAATACTAGCTCGAGTGGAATGCAAACACAAAAGGGTGTCTCGCGTAATTATTAAAATTAGAAGATCTGTGATAAAATGTCATGTTAACAGTGCAGTTACTCAGAATACCTACTCCTACTATTAGCACCATTTTCAAGCCTATAGTTAAAAATGAGACATTGGCGCCACCAGATGTTCAACCCAGGTTCCACCATTCGTTCTGATTTTAAAACAAGTTTGCAGTCATGGTGATGCATGATGTCAAATAAAAGCATGCCTTTCCTCTTTATAAAGACCTAAAGGTATAAGTTGTGAGCCTAAAATAAACATAACCTCAGTACTATCATGTTTATGGCTTTGATTAAAGGATTATTAATTATTCAGCTCAATTTGAGTAGATTAATCATGCTTTTAAAACGTTACGACTTAAATGCCAGAAAATGATAGACTTCAATACCAGACATTTAATTCCAAACATAAAATGACGTACAGTCAGTCTATTGCAGTTGCTCATGTTAAAATTAGCTTGACCACAGCTGTAAAATTAACCAGTCAAGATTGGTATGTCAGATTTGTAATTAGCTCAACATCAACACAATACTAATCAATATATCTAAATATTTGGTAACTGCCTATATCTTCAAGCTCAGCAGAATATACAAAACTTGACAATTCACTGTTGCAAAAAAGATCACCAAAATTATTTTTCACCAATTTTATTTCAACATTTTGTACAAGGTGTCTACTTGAGCTCCTTCACAGCCAGACCTGGAACACAGAAGAAAAGGGCATCAGTTACGCAGTAACGATTGCAGGGACCACAAGGGGATGAGTTTGAGGTGTCCTTGAACCGGTGGAACTGAAGTCTCAATGAAGGAAAACTCAGCACTTGGTCCATCATTGCTCTAGCAAGCGTGTAAATGCACAGAGGGCACAGGACAGACCCAAAGTGTTTGGACAACTTGCAATTTCTCAAGAACACCAGCATCTAATTAACTAATTTTTGTATGGAGCATGCAGTTTCTCAATGTATCAAACCATAACTCATGCTCTAGATGACTTGCATAATAAAATATCAATACAGCTGTATGATGCTAGCTGGAACTACTTTTACTTCATACAGAAAATGAAATCTCCATGAACCAAGCAAGTAAACTGCACAAGATAACTAATGGATTCATTATTAAAAATGTTAAGACAAAGAAAATACTCCAGATAAATAAATGTATTGGACGTATGCTCTTTAAACAAAAAAATGTTAATGTGTGCACGAACACCACTACATGTTAAGGTAATTGTTTAACTATTTATCAGTATTTCACTTAAGTAAACCATTATTAAACTGCAGCTTAAAAACTTGCCATCATTTTCAGAAACCTTAAAAGCCATTGAAACGGATGAAACACAAATCATGTTAACTGTGAAGCTTGATGACTGACCTGGTGGCAGTGACTGCTTCAGCTTCTCTGCCTTTTCTTTGTCTGTGATGACCAACGTGTACAGGAATCTGCTGCATCGGACCTTGAACTTAACGTTGTCCTTGTTCTTCTTGATTTTGACAGCTAGGAAATTATTTAAAAATAAATCTAAATAAAAGTCATAACACAGTCCAGATTTGCAAACACATTGAACCAAACATCCAAATTAAGAACCAGAAAATATCTGGAGGTAGATAACTTCATGAACAGTGTGCTACTAACTGCACTGCTGTGTGCCCCACAGAATAATTTTCTCTGTGTTGGTAGAAAATGTTTTTCAAGGGGTATTATCCATATTTAGAGCAATACAAAAATGTAGTATGCATTTTTTTATGTTACATAACTCTACAAAGATCTGCATTGTAAAGAGTAGAACAACCGAGAGCCATTCACCAGCTCAGACATTTCAAGCTAGTGAAAAATAGCAAAAATACTTTTTTTTTTTTTTTTACTTCATCAGTTGTTTTTAACCTAGTAACTAGGGCTTTTGAAATTTTGAAGTTAAGTGGAAGTTTTATTGCCATAACAGCATCTTCATCTGGCCATGTTATAGCAACACGCATTAAATATTAAAACACATCATAACACAAAGAAATACAATACAACAATATTCACGTAACATAGTAAACACTATTCTAAAAACAGGTCTTTTCATTTTTAAGGTTAGTCAAAGTAAGGAACTTAAAGAAGGTTTGCAAGGATAATGCAAATGCTTGTAACTCACAATAAATTATAGATTAAATAAATATAAAAAGCCTCAAATGTAGGTTTAATAGATTTTTTGCAATTCAAAGATGCTGTAATAAAAATCTAAATATGTGGACGGCACTTTTCAGGACATACTTCAGAAAAATATAATTTAAAACATTCCTGCTAAACTTGTGTGTTCATTCATGTTTCATTTTTAATTGCTCTGATTAAATAAATGGACAGATTTTCAAACCACTCTTTCGACAGATGAAATTCTTTATGGTAAAGACAACATTGTTTGTACTACTATATGTATATAATAGTAAAGGTATTGTTTTTATTGTAAATATAGGTTTATTTGTGTTAGATTGTGTTGTTTTTATACCGTGTTAGCGTCCGTGATTCTGCCGCATTCAGGCTGACCACACATACACACACACACACACACACAGAGAGATATATACATACATACATATATATATACACACACAAACATACATATATATATACATATATATGTTAGTGATGTCAACCAATTAAAAAAGTATTACTTAATCGCACAAATTTCTTTAATTATCGACTGAAACTTTTTAAATCTATAAAGGTAAAATTCAAAATACGATCGTTTAATGATTTGTTTTTATTTCACTTGTAACACAGATTTTGTAATGTAAACAACATACCTGCAATAAACCATCAATATCCTCCAAATTAACTTTTTGCTTCTCTTCTTTGGTGGCTGTTAGTTTGTGGTCTCTTTAGACTCTTGTTTTACAGGACTTAACAGTTTACTTAAAGAGGCCTCGTTCCTTTAACCCTTGGATCAATTGCAGTAATTCGTTTAATCAAATTTATTAAAATTAAGTTAAATGAATTTATCATCTGAGCTTGAACATACACTTTATTTGTAACACTGAATGTTATAATAAACATGAATATAAGCATTAAAATACCTGTGCCTTTACTTTCAAGTAAGTAGATTGTAAGTACAGATGTACTTTCATGCTGTTTTCATCCAGAAAATATCAAATAGCTGCTCAGACTGTGTGTACAGGTATTTTTGTCTTTGCAGAAATTCCAAAACTTTTTCGCAGTTCTAGAAAGCGCACAAGCACTTCCACGCATGATAGCAGCGCACCTCCGTGTGCAGCAGGAAGTTTGGTGCGCTTTGTGCTTCATTCTCACATCATTGCATAAATGATCTCTGGTTGGTAGGACAAGCATTATTAAAGTTTAGGACCTTTACAACTGTTGTGAGTGTGTCTCAGGTCTCTGGACAGTTTTTTTTTTTACTATGGGTTCTTGACGTTGGATCGTACAGTTGATCAGTACAGTGCGAGCTATGCACAGGTCTGTTCATTCTCTGTGCCTTCTCAACCTCATTCAAAGTACATATGTCTCATTCATACTTCGTTTGACACGGCCACAACAGGAAACAGAAAAAACTGCAACCGCATTCATTTTTTAAGCATTATAAATGTCAAATTAATCACAACGCGTTAATTTTGACAGCATTTATATATATATATATATATATATATATATATATATATATAGATATATATTTACAAAAATATTTACTGGGTTTCCCTTTCATTCACAACCATCAGAGGGTCATGTTATGCAGCCATTAGTGAGATATCGGCATGAGTTTACCGAGAGTATTTGTCTAGAGGTGGATGAAGACAAAATGTCAATTATAACCATTATTTCATTAAAAATTAACTGTAGTTAAAAACAAAAGGTACACATTATTAGTTGAAGATTAGTTATTGACTTCAAATTTAGTTTAACCAAGAAACGTTATGTCCAGAATACCGTGAGTGTAAATTTCCTTATGTCTGGAGTACAGTGAAAAGTCAGCAATCCTGACACTGTAGGTCTGTTTTATTCTTATTTTCTTCCAAATTATTGGTACAAAACACATCCATCATCCTCCCCAGCGAACTGAAGCAGTCAGGCTCGTCTTTGCACACGAGAACAGTATGCTTCAAACACAATGTGCGAAACCCTTTTCACTTGTTTCTGAAAACTTACAAAAATGTTTATACTCTGCCAATCCTAGCCAAGTCTTTAAAAAGGTTCTGCATTTATGAGCATTTTCGATAACTTTGGCAAGCAAAACCATTTTTTTTTTTACATACTTGTACATTTTTCAGGAATTTCACAATCTCTGGTAGCTTTATATCATTACTAGCATTCTGATGTGTTTGAGAGAATTGTTGCCACATCAGGCAATGAAAGTCTAATAGTTAAGCTTTAAACGACTCAGACCCCCTGTAAAAAATATATATATTATATTAAGTTATAGAAGGAAAAAAAAACTCACACTTGGCATCCTTCCTCCTAGCTGTAAGCAGGAAATCTTTGATTTCTTCAATTTTGCGTGGCTACAACAAAATTAAATCCATGGTTAATGCATATCAAAGATAATAAATATGACCTTTTTACTTACGTCTTCACGACACTACACATTTTTAAATACATAACAAACAAAATTAAGTTTAAACACCAGCTTAGCATCAGTAACACAGCCAACGCGTTTGCAACAGCACACCAACTTAAAAAAACGGTTTATTAGTACAACAGCCTAGATATTACACACAGCTCTCTTCGGCGTTGATACTATACATGTAATTCATTCCGAGATGAAGAAGGAATCCAATTAAACGTAAACCTACTAACCATTTTATCTCACGTAGTTCCTGACCCTGTAATAGAAAAACACTGATGTCAGTACAGCCAATTTACATGAAATACTTCGTAGGATAACACGTTTAAATGTTTCCTTACATACAGTTTCTACGCTAAAAATGTTAACCGAGTGATTAATAAAGATTCGCATGGATTGTTTTGGCAATGCTAATGTGCTAACACTTACACGTCCTGTAAGCGAGAGGGTAAAAGGGGCGGGACTTCCGCGCGAAGCCCTGATATAAACCAACTACGGTGGCTCAAAGGGACCCAGCAGCCAGGAACATCAGAATTCATAGAGACATCTACTGGTTAATTCTAAAAGCTTCACCATATAAAATATCTTCTTTGATTTTCTGATTTGCTTTGTTTACTGGCTTAATGAAACACAGATTTTTTTGAATATTATTATTTTTATCTATGCATTATTAATACTATTAGTACTAACGTCTGCCATCTTTGCATTTTTGTATCATCTCAATCATATTGAATACAAAAAAAAACATTTAAACTAAGTATAAGCACACACTCCTAATTTAAACTGAAAAAACTATTACAAAAAGGGGGAGGGAAAATGTAACTTTTACAAAAATATAAGATATGATATCTTCTATCATAGATATACGTTATTTATACTTTTTTATAAGTATATTATTATAGATTTAATGTTAATAAATATCAGGATTCATGTAAAAGATATAGCAATAGACCCATGATTTAATATAAATAAATTAGGCCATCAGGTAAAATAAAAATTTCAGTCTAATATTTTGAATAAAATTAAAATGTTTTTAACATTCTGCTTGATATTAAGGTTAATGGGTGGAGGGAGAATCCCTCATTTTCAGACTGTTTTCAAATAAAACAAGGTGAGTGAATTAACATCATTTTAAAAATCATTACTTGTTGATTTTACCCACAGACTTCAATACTTAGAACATCAAACCTACACATAACATTTCAAGTTACATGTAAAATGGTTCAGTTAAAGAAGGGCAACCTATTAATTGAGCTTTAACAGATACAAAAAATTTTTGGATTTCAAAAGGCAATTTTTAAGCTGATAATTTTATCAATCTAATCTGAGGTTTAAAAACTACAAGAGCTCAACAGTTTTGTTTAATTTAATACATTCAGAGTAAAACATTGTTTATACTGGCTCTAATAAGTGTCACACGCTGGATTTGCATTTGTGCCTCTAGCAATCAACAAAAAGAAGCAAATTTTCCTCAATATCACCATTCAATATGTTGCCTTGTGTTTTGAAAATAGAAAATTCTGTATACATCACCAAACATGCCCTTCAGCAACACAGAGCCAGTCAACAAATTATTATAATTTTGCCAGTAAAAATATTTGTCATGATCAAAAATCAAGAATGCATAAAACGTTTGAGCTCTAACATACACAAGTTGATGATGAAAAGTGTTCTAACAATCACCCAAACTATAATGTGTATTTCAATACACTATAATATACTATAGTCACCTACCAACATAAAACTAAGTTTCTTATCAGTCCTGGTTTCACAGCAATTAAAACATCTTCTTGAAAGGCATCTACATCTTCTCTGCTCTTCATTAATGAATGACAGAGCCCAGCACCGCATGGCCTTCTCACTCTAATTAATCTCCCATAGGCTCATCTGTGTTTCGGACCACGTAGAAGACACAGGGCAGACCACCAATGTCCCTCCCCTCCCTCCACTGAACGGAATGCTGATCAGCATCATTGGGTTCAGTGTGTTTGCTGCTTCCTTTCCAGGAATTTATTAAAGTCTCTCAGCACTCACTCTGAAATGAAGCAGGCTAGCTGTAGTCTCATGAATACTGAGATGGGTGGTGAGGGAAAAAAATGTCCTTCTGACACGTAAAATAGCACATATGAAGGGTTTCATCTAAAACATAGTTCTTAATGTGCTTTTTCTGTCAGAGTACAATTTGAAGGAAATGTAGTAACATGAATTGTTTATCGACAAATGTTCATTGTCTTCGAGTAATGCAAAAAAAAAGTTCTGCTTTATTGTATTATCTCAAGTAAATTTCAAAATATAGTTAGAAACACTAGATGGCAGGTTTGTTCCAGGAAACAAATAGAAGAATGTGAAGCATGAAAAAGGAAATGAGAGGGCAGTGTCTGACTATACTTTCAAATCATGAAACTGTTATTTCAGAGTTTTTTTTTTGTGTGAGACTAATTACTTCTGATTGCTATTTTTTTAATTATGACAAAAATATATGATGTATTGATAAGGCATTCCTTAACTTTTCAATCAAGCGTACAAATTTAACATGAAACAAAGATGCCAGAAAACGTTCTTTTGTCAGCAGAATCTGCTTTAGTTGGGAGTGTGCGGACAGTAAAAAGATCAACATAATTTGTTGCAATGTTTTCTTAAATTGTAACCAATATGGAAGTGCATTAATCAGCGATCTTTCTCAAAATCCACTTCAGAAGTTCACATTTAATCCATAACAACTTATCTTTTTAATTAGATTAAGTGAAGAATTTTGTCTCCTTTCAGTAAGCACCAGTAGGCACCCACTCAATCAGCATACACAATCAGCATTAAGAAAAACAAACAAAAATAGTTTCCTTCTATTTAAACACCTACAATTGATGTTGTAAACATGTTAACTGGATGATAGAGACCCACTGAACCATGTGAATGGTGTTGATAATGACTGATAATGGCTGCGGATGGGATGTGGATATTAAAGCCCTTCAAGTGAATAAATTCAGCCGACACTGATTGTTCATTTGTTACTGATTTCAGGGTTAGTGAGGCAGACATGAATTGTTTAAACTTAACATACAAGCATTATTAAATGTTAAGCATACTTTTACTAAAAAGTAAGTATGGATCAGAATTATAGCAAAGGTAGGATAAAAAGCACCATTAAAAAAAGTTAATAAGCAAAGTTCAAACAAAGGGCAATTCATTAAAGAGCAGTTTTTACTTTGAAAACATAACTCATTAAGGCTGCAGAATTAGTGTAGGGATCACAAACTGTTTTACCAAAATTCTTTGAATATGGATTGGTGGTTGACACTAACTCTATCGAAACTATTGACTGTTTTTGAAAGATTTAAAATTTATTTTCTTTTTTAAGTGAGCAAAATAAGTTGATTGTAGGCCAGTGATTCATTTGAACAACTAAAACTATTTCTAAAAATGAGTTTTTCTTTTGTTGATTTATTGAGCATTTTCAGACTTTTTTAGTAGACAGATGTAGAGAGGAGTAATTAGAGGCAGATTTAAAATGAAATTCAAGATAATTCATACAAAATTAATAAGCTGAAAGATTCATTTTAATGAGCTCCAAGCTTCAAGGTCAGATTTCAAATTTCTACATAGGCATAAAAAATAAAAAATGTATGCCTGCCATATGTCTAGATTTCATTTAAATCTATCTCTTCGAAGAAGTTGTATTTTCATATTAGTTTTCCAGAAATTAAAAATTACACCAGACCTTCAGTAAGTCTCTCTAGGCATCCTTCAGAGACTTTTACAATGAGAGCGCAGAGCTTTCCTCAAACACACCCTCTCTTGCTATTAGAATAGATGTGTGCCCAGTCTTCAGGCTCCATTTTGACTAGCGCTCTTCACTTGCAATGACACGCTCTCCATCACTCATCCATTCAGGTGAGACGAACACAAGCTTCACTGTGTGTTTAGCCAGAAGTAATGCATGGATGCTGCCCTGGCATCCATCATGCTTTACATACTGCTCGATCCATAAACTGAAGTAAGTATAAGGGTTCATCCAGCCATCATTAGTTTCACTCAACTTAATTTCAACCTTAATTCAAACCTGTTTCGCCGCAGGGCTATGCTGAGATGATAATGCATATATCTGGGCCAGGAATGAGACAGGAGGCCCTGGAGTGGAAACAGTGCTGTGGAATAAGCCAAAATGGAATTTTCAATTACGTTTGCAAAAGAGCTGCAGAGGATTTCACTATTGAATATAGTATTGAAGCAAAGAGAGCCATTCTCTTGAGCTTCTCAGCATATACACAGACACTGTTTCTCTTCACAAGAATATATTGTGCCCCACAAAGAGAGTGAATTTATAAACTTCTTCTGACAAGGGATTTCCCCCTGCTCTTTAAATGCATTATGAGCATTGATCGGCAAGTATTGATTTTTATGTTGTAGATTATCTGAAAGGCATCAAATGTAGTTTAAAGGATGAAGGACAAGATTTAAGCTTAAAGAGGTTTTTCAATATGTGACTGGAATAATATAGACATGGTTCACACTTAAATTGTGCAATTTAATTCTATAATGCTTCATATTGGGTCAATTATTAAAAAGGGGGGGAACAAAGATGACTCAAAAGAAGACAAATACATTTTTTGGCTATTAAAAAGTCAGTTATATTATGTAAACTTGACTTTTCTGAAATTTCACTGATTCAGTGATGTTCCTTCATCAAAACATGCTCGAAGTTGTTTTCAGAATCATTTATGCATGTGCAATCTTAAACTTGTTTTCTAAGAGCTCAAAACGAATGGAAAAAATAGCATCTCCTATTATTTACTCGCTTCGCGCAGGAAAAGGTGTCTAATGACACAGAAGTGTATTACCAGACAGTGATGCCTTATTTATAAAGTTGTAGAGAATCACTCAACGTTAATATTTCACCAAATTCTCAAAAATCTGAGATTATTTAAAGAATTGTTTTATGATCAATACAGCACTTTGAAGGATATTAATAGTGCAGTGATAGTATAGAGGGAGAGGGGTCATATTTTTTATTCTAAATACATTAAAAAGGGTATAATATGGCACATTTAAATAGTGTTAGATATAGTAAACATTTATTTAAAAAAACATTTTAAAATGAAAAGAAAAAAGGGCATTTGGAGAATCCAGATCAAAACACAGGAAACAGATCTGAAAAGAACACTCATGAATGAACTAACAGAAACAACTAAACATTGAGAACATCGTTAAACATAGAAAACACAGTTCAGAGCATAATAAAGCTAATAAACAGAACCTAATAAAAATAAAAAATAAGTTAGGAAATAATCTGGACCAACACTGTATTTTTTCATAAGGATTTTAAATGCTAAATCTACCAGTTTTTGTTCTTATTTGCAAATCCTTCTGGGTGCGTTAGTGCTTTCTAAAAGTCAGTCTCCCATCATCATCGTTTCCTCAAAGTGACACTCTCACGTCTCTGAATTTCTGAATTGTGCCAATTTTATGCCGTCCATCTCTGTAATGCCTGTAGGTTCTTACTGCCCATGTGCCTGTCAGTCTTCCAGAAACACAGTTTCACAGGTGCCTACCCACTTTGTCAGTTCTGGCCGTCAGCAGCCTTATTTCAGCTGTCTGTATAAGAGTACTTGGCAGGAATATAACGTTCTTTTTGCTTCACTTTATTTAAAAAAAAAACTCAGTTGTTGTTCACTTCAAAGAATGTTACAATTTGGAGTGTTGCTTGACCTGAGACACCAGCCTGACATATGCTTAAGATATCTGATGAGAGTTCTTTGACACATTTACCATCTTTAACAACCATTTTGCTGAATCCGAGCCCAGAAAAATAGAAAGTGTTAAGGTTATTGTGCTCTGATGAGAAACTGTAGCTCTAATGGAATCAGTCAGCAGTGGTTTCTCTGAGTGTCTCTCTGAATGTCTGTCTCTCAAAGTGTTTTTTCCTATTACCTGAAGTGAGGAACTGTACCATCAGGTTTCCAATGAGCTAATCAGACCTTTATAAGTTGATAAATTCAAGTCTGCAATCATTCACATTTGAGCTTGGTTCATTGGTCCTTGTAACACCAACTTTTGTTTGCGGTGTCTTGGTATTAAAATGTAATTCCTTACCTGGTCAAATTGTTCCACTGACACCATACCATTAATCTCTTTTAATAACTACAGATTGATCATTGATTGATAATAAAATAAAATTCAGCATTACATGGCTGTATCCATATTTTGAAATTCTGCTAAATGAAAAGGTGCCATTACATCCTTAACTCCTGCCGGTTATTGTTATCTGTTTTCAGTTGGGCGGTGGAGAATGTAAAACTTGTAGATAATTACTAAGAAACTTTTTAAAGTCTAAGTCTATAGTCTCCAGTCTAAGTTGTTGAGTTTGAAGTTTAAAACGGGCATTACCAGGCACTAGCTCATTCTTTAGTGTGTTGAAATTCAGGACAAGAAAGTCTGTCGTTCTTATGTTCCTACTTGTGACAAGGTTACCCTTCTTAATTATTTTTTTTATGTAACATTATACAATACAAAAATATCTATTAGATTTTCAGTAAAACCTCTCATATTTTAGTTTTTAAATGTTCAGTACATTAGTATTTTAAAATAGAGGATGTCATGTAAAATGCTGCAGTCATTTTCTGACAGTTCTTTCTTTTTTTTCTGATTTTTGTTAACAGCGGACATAACTTAATAAGCTTTTGATTCCCCTGCAAGCCAATAGTTGCAGTGTGTTCGGACTGAGGGGCAAACTCTGGACTTTTCTCTAGATGCACAATAAGAAAGGACTGAACTTGTCTGTACTCAGATGTTAAAAGTGGCAAAGTTGATTGAACGGTTTGCATAATTACAGAAGGGACAACTTCAGTAAGAACTACCCTCTAAGAAGTTAGTTTTGTCATTTCCAATCCACCAAATGATGCCTATTTATACTCTCTGGCAGTGATACTTTGCCAAGGAGAAAGTGACTGATTACCCAAACTCATTGGCTTGCTGCTAAAACTTATGGGCGAAATCATGCTTATACTGTAAATCAATGTTATTATATACAGTCAGGGGTTTGGACACAGAACGGTAGCTACCTTATCATCTATATGTTTACATACAGACCAGGAGACCCCTGCTCAAAACTAACTTTGAGAGCCCCAGAAAAGCTCTACAATTCAAATACAATTCTTAAAGGTTTTCTTATTCTAAAACAAGGCATAGAGAAAGTGCATTGTTAATTGAGTAACTGTGTATTTGTACTGATTAGTTTTCTACATCATATTTGGGCTAATTCAGCATTCTGCTCTTGTCTCCATCTACATCATCTCTCCAAGCCAGCCTCAACCTTTAGCCTGTTTTACTCTCCAGCACAGGAATCAACAGATTAAATATTGATGCTCTTTAAGAATGTTATTTACCAGCTTCAGTCCCACGGTCTTGAGTTCTTCTGCTTGAATTGCACTCCATGAGGCAACCCAGAGCAACAACCTTGGGTTTGAGACGCTCTTTGAAAAATGGCAACCCTGTAAGTATTCCAGAGAGAATACTACAATTTAAGGTATTTTGAACAGCTTCAAATAAAATGTTGAATATTTTGGCAGTAGTGCAGAATAAAAAATGGCAAGGTAACTGTGTGGTTTCATATATTTTTAAAGAGATATCTGTCTTAAACCGGTAAATTCACTCTATCTTTAAACACGCTCGATTGGTTAAAATGTTTGTGTTTATTTAATTAAAGACAAAAAAATACATTTTGAATGATACATAAAGACAATTAAATATTTCTCAACTATTTCACATCTGAAAATCACACTTCTCCATGTATTTTAAACAGAAATGTTTAAACAGAAATCCCTCTAAAATGGTGAAAAGTTTTAAATAATTACTTTTCTTGAGTGTGTTTTGGTGTAGGAATTATTTAGTTAAAATATATTTTTATTATGGAATAGACATACGACTAACACTGCCCTTTTAAATGTATTTGTACTCAAAGCATATTCTAATTCTGAAAGATATCTCAATGCTAAAGATGGCCCTGTCAATAGTGTGTTTTTAGAACCATAATTGGGGTTTTTGACCATGTATGTCTGTTTGCTTAAGGATAAAGCTCCATGGTTCGAGTCTCTGTCTCTCTCTTTGATCGCTGTGAGGTTGATTGTATTCAAAATAAATAATTGCTTTGCTGTTCCTCTAATTTCTGACTCAGAAACCTTCCTTTCCACATCAACTCAAAAATGAACCTTTCTCAATCTGCTTTTTTGTGATGTCACGAACCATAGGATCCCAACCACAACCAGTGTTGATTTCCCGAAAGGCCAAAGCCTTTAAAGAATTTGAAAATAATTAATTTTCATTTAGCACATAGAAGGGTTGCACCATGCCAATGCATCATGCTCATTGGCGATTGGATTTGTCCCATATATTTAAAGAACAGCAGGTTACAGAGTGTTAAAAAAGGAAAACTAGTAAAGTTAACTTAACTCAGTAAGTCACAGTAACTCAAGCTATTGTGCAAGCTAATCATTAAACCCTTACATGACTGTTAAACTTGGGTGTCATGGGTAGCACGGTCATCTCACATCAAGAAGATCGCTGGTTCGAGCCTCGGCTGGGTCAGTTGGCATTTCTGTGTGTAGTTTGCATGTTCTCCCCGTGATTGCGTGGGTTTACTTCGGGTGTCCAAAGACATGTGGTGCAGGTGATTTGGGAAAAACAAAATTGTACAATGTGTATGAATGAGAATGAGTGTATGTTTCCCACTGAGGGGTTGCGGCTGGAAGGGCATCTGCTGCATAAAACATATGCCAGAAGAGTTGATGGTTCATTCCGCTGTGGCTTTATCCTTATTATTAAGGAGCAATTACAATGTTTTATAAATACATACATTGATGCACTTTATTACTGTAATGTTTGCAACTGCCTTTTCCAACTAAATTCTTTTTTTTCCACCTATTAAGTATGAAAGCCTTTAAAGTAGCGATTAGTTTTTAGTTAAAGTAACATTAGTGAAATATGCTGAATGAAAATTTTAGTACATCATTTTAAGGGCCAGTCACAACTGTAGATTAAGTATGTTTTATGCATGAAATGTTTTAATGATTTGTATCCAAAATGAAAATGCATTACCAAAATGTAATGATATGTCTAACATGTAAATGTTGAAATGATAGCAAGATGCATTACTGAAAGCTCTTGCTGATTGGAGACAGGTGCGTTTTGGTAAATGGATGAAACTGCCAAAAGTTGCTCCAATGATCCACTTCCTCTTCAAAAATATCGTACACCACAAAGAAAAGGAGATTTACTTTGAAAAAAAAAATATTTTCATTCAATTGAATTAAACATTCTTTATTTAACAATGTTTAGTTTTGTAGCATTTCCTTGTACATTTTTGTGATTTTAACTGGTGTTTTTTTTTAAGCTTCATACCTTTTCAGATCAAACAGTGGTATATCTAATCAATGTTAAGCAAAGCAAGCTCAGGGTTAATGTTGCTTAGCTATGCAGATTCTTAGATTCTTGTATACCCAGAGTAAACAAGCCATTTACATTCCACAGCTGTTGCTTTTCTGCAACCCAGTCGTGTTTGCCTTGTTAAATATGTATACTTGCAAGATGTTCAGGGCATATTTGATCAGAAATCTGCTGATGAGTCAAAGGAATGCAAAGTGAACATTAAAAATGAACCTCAGATCTTCACTAATTTCAGATGCTCTGCTCTAAAATGTGCTAAAGCCTTATCAAACCACGGACTGAAGGTGTAAAAGCAATCAAAAGCGCTGCAGTCCTTGTTGTCTTCTCTTTGTTTCTTTTACCCACGGTCTGATGAAAAGCTGGTTAATAACAAAAGCCACCTAAAAGAGAATTTCGTGAAGCATGGTGCACTGGCGATTAGTTTTTTAAACTCAGGATTCAGATTTCTACATTTGGTAATCCATGAGATTAATAACATTCATTTAACTCAATTTGCCTTGTGTGTTTCAGCAGCCACAAACAAAGACTCCAAATGGACCAAATCCTTAACCGGCTTGTCTTTACTTTTGGCTTTAATGTGATTGCAGTATAATTTATCAAAAATTAAATAGACAGTGCGTTAAAATTAGGGATTGATGAAAACAGAGAGGCTACTGGATAAAACAGTGCTCTGAGTACAAATTAAAGATTGATGGAAAGAAAGAGAGACTGTAATGTAAGTGAGGGTGACGCTTTGCCAAGTCCATTACATTTGAAGCAACAAAAAAAAAAATTCAGAGCCTTGTGAAAGTTTTGTGATGAAATGGTGATCTTCAAGGTGATTAAAAAGCCATTATAGAAATGACTCTCTCAGGTACTTTGTAAAGTAGTTATTCAAAGCTATATTTGATAGGACTGGTTGGAAAGAAAGTGCATTAAAGAAATGGCAGTTATTAGATGAAGATATTATGCAGGATTGCCCTTCAGAGAATACCTACATTTCTTGCCTCTCTTAAATCAGACTTTTTTCTACAATTGGCTGTTCTGTCATGTCGGTTGCATTTAGAAGATGTTCAAGTTAATATGGTTACTTGTCTATGAAAAAATTCGATTGACGGTCGTTTGTTATCCTCAATAAGAATATGTTACTCAAGTCTCACCTTATTTTTTTCAACTTGAACCTATTCCAAGGACAGATCAGCCAGTGGTAGTTGAAAATCTTCTGTTCTTGTGTTTTTGCTCATTGAGAACTTGTAATACTAAAAGCATAATAGCAGAGACCAAGAGCACCTTAGCAAAAGCATTTATTCCCAAAAACTAAATACTGAAACATTTGTACACATCAATAAAGTTTACATTTGTTCCAAAATGTTTAATTGGCCTATAATTTTCCTAATTGAATTTTTAAAATGGCAACACAGTTTTTTTTGCTTTTAGTAAACGCTAATGCAAATTTTAGCTAGAGCTGAGTGTTAGCATTAAGATCTGCTGAATAAGTTTCTTCTGTTCATCTACATTTTTACTTCTCAATTCCTTTATTTATTTATCCTTTATTATTTGTTGAGCATGCTAACATTAGTCTTTATTACATTGGCATCTACGCACTTACCTCTTGATGCATAATAGAAAGTGGCTAAGCTGTAATACCTTGCCTGATCTATAGAGGTCCACTCCGAAAGTGCGCACTTATGTTGACTGCTCTGACTATACTGAAATCCTTTGTTTTTAACTTTATGCTTCTGAGAGAGCAATTTTAAAAAAAGTGTTTTCTTGCCTAGAAAGAAACAGTAGATATTGCCTCAAATGCTTTCTGCAGGAACCTCTGGGTGACATCACAAATGCTCACAAGCAACAGTCAAATAGAGTTTCAAAAATTTTGTTAAAAAGTTATTTTTTTTAGATGGAATAATGCTAAAAATACAACTAAACAAATACATTAAAAAAACCTGTGCAATCATGCACTGCAGTACATAACTATATGTATACTGTATGATCTGCTGTATTTAAACACTTACTATAAAACCTCATCGATTTAAACCTTGATGCATTTTTGTCTCTTTGTCCACAAAAGGATTACAAAGCATCCTATCTGCTCTTTTATTCATGTAAACCGATGAATGGATCCGACAAAAGGCCAAGTATTTTATTTTGAGATGAGAGCGTGGCAACCTAATTGTAATGCTTTCCAAATCATTTCCTCCTCCATCAGCAAGAGGACCTTCACCGAAATACTGGACCACTCCCCTTCACTTAATCACACTCAGGTGACCGTTATTTCTCATCACATCAAGACATATTTATAAGTCCTATTTTTCCAGTGCTGAGTGCGTAGCATTTCATGCCCAGTTCACATAGTGCCAAGCTCTTTATAACCCTCTCTGACCTCGGCTCGGACTTCTATTCTTTGCTGCTTGCCTCTCGAGCCATGTCTAGCTCTCAGAACTCTGCCACCCTAGCTGCCTCCTCGACCGTCGCCTGTTCAACTGCTACTCTCTTTGCCTCTTCTGTGCTACAAGTGTTTGCCTGGCGCATTGACCCCTCTGCCTATTAAGACTTTTGTTTATATCTCTATCTTGTCAATAAACAACTCTGCACATGGATCCCAAACAGTCTGTTGATTCATTACACTAATATAGCTATTTGAGTCAGTAAACAAACAATTTATAAATGTTTTAAAGTGTAGTTTTTTTAACACACCATAATTCAAGTCACTGAGTTTAAATGCAGGCCGCCATCAAACAATACTCCTAAATTGAGTGCATGTGTTTAAGCTGTTTTGATTTTAGCTCTTAAACATCAATAATCAGCTAATTTTAATACCAACCATGAATTCCTTAAGTCCACTGCTGCAGTTCTCTCTCTCTCTCTCTCTCTCTTGTCTCTCTCTCTCTCTCTCGCTCTCTCTCTAAAAACAAAATAAAATTTTGTCAGTGATTTTTTAAAAAGAGGCCTTTTCACAATTTTAAAGTCTGCAACATTGAGTTGATTCCACTTTGTGTGAGCTATATTTATAGAGCAAGTGAAAGTGTATAAGTGGCCATAATTCTGAACAATAGTGAGACTGATCATTAAAGGTGTACAGAAAATTTTAATTCTTGATTTAACAGCCAACTTTTCAACTTTTTTGAAAATCTTTCCAAATAAATATCGCTAAATTATTGAAATAGTAACTAAATTAATGTGTATGATAACACTGCTTATTTTACATTATAATTATATCTTAATCTTTCTTGTAACTAAATACAAATAAGTTTTTTGAATGATTTGTGTGCAGCTTTAACATAACAAAGCAAGGATATGCTTAAAAACCATTAGCTCATTACTATTTGTGGATGGCAAATGTAATTACACATCTTTGCAAACCTAACACAATGATTAAATAACACTTAACAAACTTCGCTTGCCACTTCTTCGTTGCTTGTACCATAATGAGATTTCGTTGTTCCTAATTACAGTAAAACATGAAGAAATTTTTACAGTTAATTTCATGATCTCAGCGATCATAGACACCAAACTACATCTCATTTTCAGCTAGTTTAATTAAAAATCCTTAAATACATCTTTATCAGCTCCATCATTAGCAAATGATAATTGAGGATGATAATAATAGGAGAAACAAATGAATGAGCTCTTCCAGTCCATCTGCCCATCACTCCATTAGCTGTCTTTTGCAGTGCATACTGTAAGAAGATACAGAGTTCAGAAATGGAAAATTAATTGAAGTCTCTAATTCAATTTCCTCCCTCATCTCTCACTTTGATTCAATTCCCAGAGATGGCTACTTCTGTTTCCTTCAGGCTTCAAGCTTCCATACTCTTTCAAACATCTGACGGAAATCAAACCGTTCACCTTGAAGGCTGTTTTTCTTGCTTCGCTGAACTTAAATCAAATGACTTTAAGGAAAGTTTTCAGTAGAGTAAGTTGCTTCTGTTTTATTCTCTGGAAATGAGAACTTAAAATGGCAGTCCCAAAAGTTATTGTTCTCCAGATATTTATTTTGTGAAGTTCCTATCTGTGGCAGATGCTTCTTTTTCAAATAAATCAATGAAGGAAGTGTGAATGACTTCAAGGTGAAGCATTTCTGTGCTTTATATCCCTCTGACGATAATAAATATGTTTTGCTTTTGCATCAGTGTGTCCTTATGTGAGGAGCAGGACTGAAATTGAAATTGTAAAGTAACAATAGGAAAAAAAACACTTTAAAATAAATTGTACAGGACACAAAGTGAAGTATTTTCAGATAGAATTATAATTTGTTTGTGGTGCTTTATGGTTCAGTTTAATCACTGGTTATCATTGTATCCTGTTCATTATCACTTCTTATCAAAAACACCTCATTGTTCACTTTAAAAGACTCCAAGCATCCTGCTGTCGGTCAACTGTTGTTTTCCTGGTACACTTTCTTGTTTCTTTCTCATTTTTTAATCCCATAAAAAATGGCTGGTCACACTGGTTTTTGCAAACTTTAACTGTCTCTGCATGGTTGTGTGGCAGTAAAGATCTCAAAACACACGCATTTTAAAACAGGTTTAAAACTGCAACAGTATTTTTACTTTTATGTGTAGTTTTATATACATCTGCATGTATCCATTTTTTGACAGAAATATATTTCAATTTAAACTATTATTTGAGCCTGAATATAACCTAAATAACATTTGGAATTTTTATTGTAAATTAACTGTATCTTTTATTGTAAATTAACTAAAGATGGTCCAATGTGGTTTTCCATGCTCTTGTGAGCAAGTTAGTTTATATATAGAGAGAGAACTAGATAGAGAGATAGAGAGAGAGATAGATGAGATATATATATGATATAGATGAGATATAGATATAGCGTAGAGATATAGAGATATAGATATGAGAGAGAGATAGATAGATAGATAATCTGAGATATAATATATAGACTATATAATAGAGACACACAAACACACACACACACATACAACACTATATATATATAGATATAATATATATATATTATATATATATATATATATATATATATATATATATATAAATCTGGTTTTAATGTAATTAAACATTTATCCAATAGTTCTTGATCTGTTTCTTATTAACATTTGTAAATAACACATAATGCTTTTTATATTATGTCAGGCTTTGAAAGCTTCCAATTGCCATTTTCAAAAGCAGATTGCATTATTATCATCATTATAATCATCATCAAAAACACAGCTTGAATAAATCCCAGAAAACCAGTCCTACCAGGTGGGATAAACAGTTTAATTCCTGGAGCAGGTTTCACTTAATCCTAATACCCGTCTAGATCCAGGAGACACTAATCTGCCCGACGTTTCTCAGCTGGTATTGCTTTACTTGTCTTTTCTCAAGCTCGTGCCAGGTGCATGCCTTCTGAGGAGCTTTGGGTGAAACTGAACAGCCACGGATTGAACTCTCCACAAGTGGCAATGTTTCAAAGTCCAAATCCAGATTAGCAGGCTCTGGATGATCATTACCTTCCAACATACACACAGAGGGATTACAACCTCACCGTGGGCCACTGCGTATATCAGTGTCTTCCTGAGAGTCAGGCGGACTAGTGTTTGATAAAGTCACTCGTGGATTTAGAGAGAAAAGCAGGAGGGAGCCATTTTGCTAATCACCTGCTGAGTTTTGGGATTTGCTAAATGTTTTGGAACCTCGAGTCGGAGACTCATTGGTGTTTGAACATAAACCATCGTTTTAATGATCAAGACAGTTTTATGGGTATTATTCTGTATTCTACATAGATGAATGAGTGTCTCTCAATCAAATCACAGGTTGAAAATGTAATGAATTCTCTCAAACTAGTTAGCAAGAGATTCTAAATGGTTTTTAAAATGTTTAATTTCTACATCCTAGCAGACCTTTTCATTGAATAAAATGTTTTATATTTATCAAGAAAAAATGGCTCATATAAATTTATAGCAACATCCCAGCTAACAAATTTATGTTACAAGAACTTACCAGTTTTTCCAGCTTTTTTTTACATTTCGTGAATGTTCTCTCAATCTTATTAAAACATTTTTAGAACGTTCATTGTTCATCACTTCCCAGAACGTTTTCCTTTAATACTGTGAGAACATTTATCACTCAAAAAAACATTCTAGGAATGTTCTGAGAATGTTATTTAGATAACGTTTTTAGTTTACCATTATTAGAATGTTACTAGAACATTCTTTTGGAAAAATGAGAAAACATTTAGACAATCCCTAAAGAATGTTAACGAACATTACAAGAATGTTTCCTGTTAGCTGGGATATGGAAACACTTTATGTTCCATATGTTTTCCATATATCATGTAATTATACAGTAGCAAGTGAAAGCAAAATAATGTATAAACTAGACTTCTACCACTGAAGTAGATGTTCTTGTCCTTTAAATGTGTTTTTGTTATGATTACTATCAGTTTAGTGAGAGTTCTCTAGTTATCACATCACATCACAGACTTAATGTAATGATCTGATTTTAGTTGTTTTCTTATCAGTAGTGTTTTCTATTAGATAAACTGTGTGTAGAATTTGGATTGCGAGCATCATCTTTCAGCTATCAAGGATAAAGTGGAATGTCTCTTTAAATGAACCATTTTGTTATCAGTTTCTATTGCATGCCATTATAGGAGCCAGGAATAATACGTGCATCACATGAAAGAGGAAGCAATACTTGTTCTTATGATGAGAGTCTCAGCTCGCAAGAATATCATATGTTCAGAGTGCGTAAAAGGCTAGGGCAGAGAGAGGGTCTCCCTAGAAATGTGTTTTGGCGTATTGCTAGGGAGACAATGATATCTCAATGTTAGAAACTTAAGACCCAGAATTCTGTATGTTTTTATGACTGGAGTAAAGGAATTATTGGCTCAGATGTTTTCTACTGTTTTTTTTTTTCTATAAACTAGCTGGCATTATAGCACAGTGAGTAAATAAAAATTAAATATTGTTGCAATTCATGTTTTATTCAAAACTGGCAAGGAGACAGAGCTCTGGCGTCTGAGGTTGTCTTTTGAAATCCCCAAAACAAACTGACCCCAAGAACAATGATAACCATTTTGCTAATCCCTGCTGATTTTTTTATTTCTATTTTTTAGAGCTACCCTCAAGAATGTCTGAAAAATTGTGAACAGCACTTTTAAATCAACAAACAATCAAACAAATCAAGTTGTTTTTGGTTTAACTTTATGCCGAAATGTTGTTTTACTTTAATGTGTTACTTGTTTTTGAATGGCCAATATAAATTAACAATCTGCAAACTTGAAACCAGAGAACATGTGAAAATAGTTTCTCTCTTTCAATGAAGCTTTGAACTAAAGTTTTATTACAATTGCATGAATTGAAACATTATTGTTAACTATTTAAAAGTGTTACTTAAGTGACAAAAGTCTAGTAGTGATATAAAAGCAGATCAAATGTAAACAATGATAAAAATAACAGTAGATTTATAGTTTGATAATAACTATTGCCCAAACACAAATTTGTAACTGCAGTCATGAGTTTCAAGAGTTAAATATAAAAAAACAATGGTTAAAAACACTTTTAATTCCAAATCCATTTGTCTCTTAGCTTGCATAAACACAATAAAGATTTTTTTAAACAACAAAAAATGGACCACAAATAAGCCTACTTTAGATAACAAAAGCTACCTCTCTGGTATACTGCAGTCTCAAGAAACATTTCACAATCAATTACTTCTCCTTGTCTCCTGGATGACCTCGCTGATGCTTTCTGAATCCAGAAGTGATACTGTTGCATGCATAAAAAGTGTATTTATTAGATTTGTCATTCTTGTGTCAAATGTCAAATCCAATCTGAAGAAAATGAGTTCGCTGATTGCCGTGATATCTGCTTTGTAGGAGAAAAAAAGGAAAGTGATTATGGAGAGGGACTCATGTGCCAGACTTGTGTCAAGTCTCAGGTGAATGGGTGCAACAGCACTCTCCCTCTCTCTCTTTTGGCTATTAACCCTGTAACAGAAGTCATTTAATTTGCTGTTTACCATGTTTTGTTTAAAGTAAAGAATACGAAACTGACTGCAAAGGACTACTTACAGTGTGTTCCCTTCCTAATTATTTATTTTGCATGTTTGTTCCAGTGGTCTCTAGCCACTCTCAGATGTGATTACTGCCAGACCTGTTCCCTTGATTATGATATGTTCTCGTTGTTCCTCCTTTGTTTTTTTCACAAAGTTCCAGTATCAGTTGAAACCAGAGTGGTTTCTTATAGATACATCTATTACGATACATCGGTATAATTTTGATCAAAAGCTCATTGCACACAACATGGAACGAAGGAGACAATCAAGGGAGTGCTATTGTTTATGTGGTGACTGTTAATAGTCAGACAAAAATATTTGTATAAAAGATGATAGCCAGATCCAAAACCACAGAAAAGTATGTATTCTTCATTTCAATCATGACTCAACGGTAAGTCTCATCACAATTTTCTACTCCATTAGATAACATTCTGATAGTATGCTCGAATGCTTTTATATATATAAACTGCTAGTGGGACACACTAATTCGCAACAATAAAAGTGTGGATAGTGCGCTGATTGGGACATAGTGTATATTCGTGTCTATAGTCTATAGCCTTGTGTCCTATTTTCCTTTTGTATTTGTGATCTGGTGTGTCAATGGGCGTGGCTGTTAATCAGCTGCAATTTGGATCCCCTGTCGCTCAGCTCCTCTCCCGAAGGCAGAATTCAAAAGGACTTGGAGTTCAACTATCCAGCACCAGATTGTTCAGTCTGCCATGTTGTACTGCTCTAGAGCATTCTCAGAAATTTTTGGTTTTACTTTTGTGAATCGCTCATAATATTTTCCCTTTTTGTGCTCCAGGTCATTTTTTGTGTTCCTTGCCTGCCACCCTCAGTTTCCAAGTGCCAGTCTGGATTCGGTTGCTTCTGACACAACACAAGGCTTCCTCACTTGACTAAATTGAGAAACATTTCTGTTAATAAATTTTATTTACTTTCATCTGCTTTTGACTGTGTTTACTGTTGGGTTCAGTTTTGTTCTTAAACTCAACACATAGGGAGAGTCTAGTTTTACATTAGAAAAATTTATGGTGTAAAGGCAGTAAAAGTGAAAAAAAAAAGCGGTTGAGATTTAACAGCCTGGAAAAAAATTCTAAAGTTTTGGGACCATTGAGGTATAGTGAGAACCCTTATCTATAATAACAGCAGAGATCAACTTTTCCAAACAGGGAAAAACCTTTCCAAAAGTTGTCGTCCGACAACAATTTCCCCAAGAGTGCAACAGCAACACAATAACATCCAAAGACTTGCAGGTCTCATTTGCTGCTTCAGGTGCTGGAAAACCTTCAGTGATAACAAGAATCAAAGATTCTCCCGGGATAGTTGCTCACAAAGTTTGAAAGTGTCTTTATTGGATTTTTCTTTTATTCTTATAGAAGTGCATTTGAGAGGTCACATTGAAGTTGGCTCAAATTCTCCCCAAGGTGTTCCACCAGGTTGAGGTCAGCACAGGCCAGTAAAGTTCATCCATAGATGACTCTGTAACTCATGTCTTTATTGACCTTGCTTTGTTTATGCATGTTGTTATATTTAGGATACTAGAGGAGGTAAATATAACTATGTCTGTGTTGTGTTTATCTAGCTAGTAATTATCTTGTCTTGCCAATAATGATCAGTGCAAAGGCTTTGCTTCTACAGCAACAACCAAGCAGAGAACTATAGATGATCTTGATGAAAAATGGGTGAGTGTGGAGTCTTGCAACAGGCAATTCACACAGACTTGTCACGCGCACACACACACACACACACACACACACACACACACACACGCAAGCACACACAACCCCAAATCATCATCACTCCTTCACCAATCTTTACACTTCACACATTCACGTCTAAGTATTTGTCGCTCACAAACACTCCCCATTTCTAGAAGCCAGGAGAATTCTCATCTGGATTCATAGCATCCTCTCACAGTTCCACCCTGGAATTTGTTTTGGAATTTGTCACCCCGATCTTTGTTTATACACTTCTGATCATGGAAGGGATTGGAACACCTTTTCAGATTATTTGGATAAGTGAGCAAATACTTTTGCCATTATTGTAATCCTTCTGTATTTTTTGTGTTTGTAATATAGTGCTGAATTTTAGGTTTGATGTCTGAAAATGAACAGAAAAACAAGAAAATTTGTCATTTTACTACTATTATTGTTATCATTATGTAATCTACTGCATGCTTAAAGAAGATAAGCTATTAGGATATCATTCCTCTTACATTGAAAGGGGGAAAATCAGTTTTGAAGTTCATGTGTTTTTATCACAGTGAGTAATGAAGATGAACAAAGAATCAAACAGCAAATTGTATAATGTATAGAACTTTGTTTGACTTAATGTTAATTTTTTTTCTCTGTCAGTCATTCCTTGTGTCCACCCAACCAATCAACAAACAAGAATCAAGAATAATTTAATGGCCTGTAAAACAGCTAGACATACTTAGACTCCCAGACACATTTATTTCATTTGCTTGTTTGGTCTGTTTAACTTTGAAATGATTCATCATGCTTGCTGCTCTGAAAATTGGAATCAATTATGTATTCTTGGAAGAAACCACTTCTTGGAATTTGGACAAAATGAGTAAAACAATCATAATAGTTTTGGAACAGCGCTAAAGTTTCCTACATCTATTCCCATCTTGTCTTCACAGTCAATCGCTAACTGCATTGGCCATGACAGGAAATAGAATTGCACCAAATGCCTGTTTTGATGGGGGAATGCACAAGCTGCAGATGATATCCATTTAATTGTTAGAGCAAATTGGTTTGTGAAACAGATGATTGGGCAACTGAACAGAACAGAAGGATGTTTTAACATTGCAGCCTGCTTCTCCCCTCTCACACAAACATTAAGTTATTCAACTGTAGATATGGATCAATAGTCACACGTTTTTGCTTAGTAAACAATAACGGCTCTATTCCACTGAGCAGAAGGCATCTATTTAATTCGCTCAGAATCAAAAGACATCAAATAGATTGACATGAACATCTTTTTAATGTATAAAATAAAATAAAAATAATAATAATAGTCCTGTGTTGAAGCATTTTATGCCTCTTATTTAGCTTACTTTTGCACTAGTCAATCAAATGTCTTCTGGCTGACTCACATTTATCATATATTTTCAATTTCTCCATGCACAAGTGAACAGGTTCAGAAAGCTAAGGTTGGAATGGAATCTGCAATTAAAAATAAAAATTTGAAAGTAGATATACTCAACTTTCACTGTTCAAAAATTTAAATAACCTTAACTCTCCTATGAAGAAACATCTGTTGAGTTTTCATCAAATACATGTATTTTTATTGAGGTGAAAATTATAACCTGACCATATTTGTCAGGATTCGCAGGGAAAACACAACAAAGGAGTGGAATTGAATTGGAGAAAGGATATTCAATCATTCAATTAGTTTCACAAAATAAGGGCTCTTTGGGCATTAAAAATAAAATAAAAACTCAACCAAAGCACAAGTCTTTTCTAAACCGAACAGAGTGTAAACCAGATAACAGACTGGTGGAAATGAACCTCAGTATAAATGTCGCGGTCAGACTATGAAATTAATTCCATTGACTTGAATAGGTTCATATACGAAGGTGATGAGATTTTGTATAACGCTCCAACAAACGTTCAGTTGAATTTAACTTTGACCTGCGATACCGCATCGTGTGATGCTAACACTAAGCAGAGATTGGAGAGGTGAGAGCAAATGTTTACTGAAATTTAGTTTTAAAGCTAGATTTTTTTAGGGCTTCAGCATTAATGTAAAGTGCATTAGAGTAATGTACATTAGGTTGGCTGCCGTTTGGACCATTTATTTTTAGAGCCTGACTTTAAAAAAATGTGTTACGTTCTGGGTGGGGTCTGCGCTGCCACAAGGCCATACAGTGGCCTTCGGAGCTCTCAATAGTGGGTTTAGTTAGAGCTCTCCAATTTGCTAGAGGCAAAAAGGGTAGGCAATGAGACCAATTACAGGTATAGATTATTAGAAATCAGGGGACTGTGATCTGGAGTAATTGAGGATTGGACCTAATGAGTTTGTTTGCTCTGTGACAAAATTCTAGCAAAACATCGATTTAAATAGTAATTTAATGTAAAATTATCAATCAAAAATGGGATAAAACACATGCATGCAGTGTGACTCAAGTCTTTCTATGAAACCCTGCCATAGTTAGCCTCACTGTGAGACACTTACAGGGGTAGTAAATGCTGAGAGGATGAACAGAGTGAAGTAGATCTTCATCTTCAGCTCTTCAGTTGATCCAGACAGAGTTGAAGAGATCATAGAAAGCAATTCCCTCACAGGGCAGGAGGATGAGTCTCTGGAATGTAATGTGACCTGTATCTCAAGCTAGCTCACTGACAGATGGCCCTGTGAAGATAATGTTATACATAAGGTGGATTGGCTGGCTGAGGATCTGACACAAAAGACAGAGGCTAGAGAAAAAAGGAAAGTGTGGAAGCATTACCAGCCTCACACTTTAGGACTGGGTGTATCATCATTTAAGCATCTATTTAAGCTTTGCGGGAAAGCTGAAGGTTAGCACTTGGTTTGTATATTCATGAATCTGAATTTACTCTTTGTGTATACACCCGCTTTATTCTTGTGGAACGTTGTGGAAGAAATTGACGCACATGTTAATACATGAGGCCAAACCTAAATTGAGATCACTAAGAATCTCAGACAAGCTGTTTTTTTTTTTATTATAACAAAAATTCATTGTTTTTGGACACAGTTTGATATAACATGGCAATCTGTGCTTAAGTTAAACAGTATAACTTGTGTTACAGATTACACAGCTTCATGGCACTAAAATTGTATTGCTGTGACGATGTTTTACAAAACAAAGCGCTCCTGTGAAGTTTGACTCACAGTCACGATCTGCTGACCCTAAAGTTCAGCGTTGTTGCCCTGTAAACTGAGTTTGCTATATTTCCACTTATTGATAACCAGACTGATTGTTTCCTTTTGGCAAATGCTGTCGTTTACACAATTTTCTTTTTTTCCCAGAACAAATTCTAAGTTGTAGAAATAGTTTAAACATAAACTATCAGAGCAAATTATTCTGATATAGACTGCTTCTCTTAACCAAGACTTCTTACTTCCTTTTTTTGAAGCAGTGTGTTGGTGAAGTCTTTCTCTCTTGGATAAGGTGGCACTTTCAATAAGGCGCTTGAGTCCCACACGGTCCTGCTGGAATGAGCTGGGGAGAAAGGAATAGATTTCACAAGGGAGGGCCGAGCTTGGGGACGATGAAAAGCAGGAGGCACGTTTGCCGAGTTGAGATAACGCTTCTTTAGTCAGGATTTCTTGCCTTTTTCAGAACGGATATGAAATAGTACTTTTTTGGGGCTGCCAAAACCCAGCGATAACGTAATGCTAACTCACAGAGGTGATAAAGAAACTAGTTTAAAAACAGTTATTAAAGAAGTTTTTGTGAGTTTTTGTGAGACACTTTGTTCATACCAAGTGAGCAAGAAATTTGCACAAAACACACATTTGTTATTTGCAGAGAGGTTTTCAATGAAAAGACTGCAGATTATCAAAACAGCGCTGGGTAAACAGGGGTACCAGTTTATTGTGGAGCTATTTGAATACTTTTCTTTGTGACTTGAAGTGATAAAAGTACCTGATTATTGGCTAAATTTAATGGTCAACATTTCCTTTGCATTACAAATGAGAAAAATTGTGTACCGTGAAGCTACAGTCAACCATGCAAAGCAGACCTAAACCCATAGTATAATCCCTTATTTACAAACCTCAAGACACACTTTTGAACTAATCCAAAAGAAATCAAGAGGATGGAACTGGATTAGAGATGCCATCATTTCCATTCAAAGCATAACCAAACATAATAAACATATAATATTTTATGATTGTGAGTGTGACTATTACATCATTTAGCTTTATAGTTAACTGGGCAATGTCAATAAACAGAGACATTTTTGGACACTTTTTTGTAGTGTTTTCTTTAATTGTTAGTTTAGAACAGTTTCTTTGGCGGTTTTATGCTTTCCAAATACTTAAAAGTGGATGTTAAAAAACGAATTATGCATATTAGCCTAACTTTAACTCACTGTACTCCATTCTAGTGGTTGAATATATTAAAAGGTTCATGGTTGGGGTTTGGGTCTCCAAAAACAGGCTTAAATTCACTAAATGTAAAAAACAACAACACTTATTTTGTCTTATAATAGTAATTTATTTTGGATTTACAAAAACTGCCAAACTATTTGTTTATAACTCTTTCATACAGACAGGGCTACATTAAAAGCCCATGGGCTAGGTCTTAACACAAACACACAATCTCTTTGAAAAAGATTTTATATTTACTGGAGAAATTAGAAAAACCAAAAAAGTTTAACAAAACAACTAATTACACAAATTAGAAATAATCAAGAAATGTCAAGGTCCCTAGGACATGTGACACCACAGAGTGAGAGAGGTATGGAGAGAGATAGCAGAGATGGGGGAGATTGACAAACAGTGGGGGCACTATTATGTTCATTATGTAGTAGGTTAGTGCTTGGGCCACATTGGTAACCATAGTAACAAAAAAACATTTACGAGTGTGCTAGACCACAGTTCACAGATTTGCTCAACTAGGATTTTTTTAGTGGCTATATTAAAGGCCCTGTCCACATGTACACAGTTATTTTATACAGGACTATACAAACACACACCATATTTAATAACGTATTTAATCACAGATGCATCAAACCACAGCTATGTGTGTGCTATTCCTACAGACATGCTAACCTCGTTCAAACACAAAAAGCGCCAGTTTCAGAAAAGAACAATTTGAGTCCCAGATGATCACGTTTTGAGAGTGCAACTGTTGCTGGTAAAGACTAGAGAGAAAATTATCATTTATAAAATAATTTTCTTCTTATCTTTGTGTGAGCTGTATTTTGCAAAGCGCTGCTTTCTTAAGAGTCTTCGCTCAAAGCTGAAAGAAGCTTATGATTAGTTGATTTAACCTCAATGGGTGAAGAGTCTTCCGCCCTCTACTGGGTAGACATACTGTCTGCAATGTTTCGTGTGGACGAAGTTTTTTCTATCCATACTCGTGTGGATATGATTTTTTTGGTAAATGGGGTAAGAAAAAAATGCATTTAATATCAACGAACAATATAAAAAAATTGTTAATCACGATTAAGTAAAAATAAGTAAAAAAAAAAAGCTGTATGTACTTAGGTATGAAGCATAATAGCTCTTTCTACTTTTTTTCTATGGGATTGCAAACAAATGCACTTTAAAGAACCCCTTAAACTCTAAATCCAATCCAGAACATAAAAAAAGCTTTGGAAACATGAACAAATGTAGCAGCTAAGGACTTACTGCACAATAACATACATTTACCATTAGGAATCCGCTGAATGGACACACTATTCATTCATTTTTATTATTTTCCATTTTGGGGTCCATGATTAACCTTGAACTTACCATATTATGCTCGAGATTTCAATGAGACAGCAGTTGCTCATTTAGCATGACGGATAATAAATGGCAACCCATGACAATAATATGTTTTTCTATTGTTCAGAGAATTGTATAAAACTCCATCATGCGGACAAGCTCTGGTAGAAGTAATTCCTGACGTTATTGTGTCATTATTTGTATGAAGATAACATAGCAGATATAGCTATTCAAAAAATGATGGCTTGCAGCTGTGGATAAATATTTTACCTGCTAAAAGTATAATCATGTTTTATCTCGCTTATGCAGTTTGAGTATGATAAGAGAATATTGCCATGATAAATCCTCTAAACATGTTTTCTCCCCCCTTCTTATTTGCATACAGTTAATGAAGGTAAAGAGTGAGCACATGTGCAGTATACCCTCCCAGGATCCTGTGTGCTCACATTAAAGTGAAAAAGCTGTTTGCTGGTGTAACACAGAATTAGATTTGGAGACTGAGATGAGTCTGGGGGAAGTGAATCACAGGAAAAATGCCAATGACACGTTGAAAGTCAATTATATTAGCTCTTAAAAAATGAAAATGCACCAGAGGGTCTGATCAAGTTGCTTTTATTCTGAGCAAAGAGAAAAATGAGTTCCTCTCTCCTATCACTGAGGTAATGACCCAAACTTTTGCGGAGCTCATCATATAGCTTTAATTTGACAGTGATACATTTTCATTAACTTGGATTTTCATTTTACCTGATCGATGAAACTGTAGGAGCCATTTTTCAGTATAAGTTCGGTATAATGGGAAAACTCCCTTTTTAATGATTCAATGTTTATGTGTGAAATTAAAATTAAGTGTTTAACAAAAGTGATTAAGTTAAGATAAGTTTATCAGTTATGAACTGAGAAAAGAGGCAGAGCAGTACAAATAAAGCACAAAACTATCATTAGGTTAATGGATTGGAATAAAGTTTGGGGTCTAATTGAAATCATTTTTAATACTTTTTCAGTAATAAACTTTATTTTACAAAGTACCTTTAAAGTGATGCTTTACAAAGCACTGGACAGTCAGAAAAAAAAAATTCAGATTATAAACCAATAGAGGATCAATAAAACATGCTGAAAAGCAGTAACTGTAAAAGCAATAAAACAAATAATAAAACACAATAAAAAAATCAACTGAGCTATAGACATAGAACATCGGTGCATAGACAGAAAAAACCCTATTTCCCATAGTTTCTCATTACACGTACGTGGAACAGACAGACGCTTTGACTGAGTGTAGTGGAGTTACGTACATGAATTTACTAGAGAGTGATTACAACGCTTCAATCAAACGATTGGCCTTTTACGCTTCCCCTTGCGACTCTTGATAGAGATACAGTCAACCAAAGGTTTACATCAACAGATTTGTATGTACAGATTTATGTACAGATGCGTCACAGTGGCGCAGTGGGTACACATTTAAAACATTTTGTCAAGGAAATTGCCCTTAAACACATGTAGAACACATCATGAAAACACACCAGAGACCGAACTGAAATCCTGTTTTTTCTTGAGGGCAGGATCAGCACTTACACAAAGCTAACTCTGAGCAAGCAGCTGGTCCTGTTCTTCCCTACCTGGGGAAATATTGCATTAAATTACAAATGAGAAAAGCCATCTCTCAAAACAGACAGAAAAAGCTATGTATTGTTACCTTCTAAAAGAATAGTATCCATGGGATAATGGTGGTCTTAGTGAGAGATTGTGTTCACATTTTCCATGTTCTTTATGATTACCTAACTCAAGAAAACCCACATAAATTTTAATTTCTAACATTTTTGATTGCGTCGACACATTTTCATTCAACAACAACCACTGAGAATGTGAGCTCAATTATAAAATTATAATTCGGTCAATGACTGAATTGAGCCAACTAAAAATAATTTATTGACTGAATTATGCCTTTGGAAAAAAAATTTGTCAACATTTCATTTTTACAGTGTGGCTAATGGAAACTTCTGATTGGCCAATATAACTTAATGATTGCCATGGTCGATTGATCACTTAATTAATGTTGATACTTTTTACAGCATTTAGCACTTTTATCCAGACAGAGTTTTTTTTTTTTACTTAGGAAAATTTTTTTTTTATAAAGTACATGCGGATATTGCCTTAAAAAGCAAATCAATGTCAGATTTAAACTCTTGGCATAAATGCTTAGTCCCAAAGACACACTTATTTAAAGAATCAAGAAGAAGAATTTAAGAAGATAAAAGAACCGGTTGTGAAGGGCACAATTGACGGCAGACATGCTTACTCAAAGTTGCTTACTCAAAACCAATGAGAGTATAACCTAAATCTTATCGCTAGCACTTGTTTTGTCCTTCATTACAAGACGAGAAAATCACATCTACAATAAACATTGCATGAATTTTTAAGTGCCTCGCCACCTTTATTTCACTTTAAACTATTGCCAGCTGTCAGACATGACCTCTGTTTATCTTCAGAGGAGAGATACGTCTTTCGAAGCAAAGTTGAATATGAAGGAATTGAAAGATTATTCAGCTCCCATGGGCACTGACGGCACAGGTGTTGAATATAAGAAGTGTTTCATTAACTCGGGACGCACAATGAAGGATAGGATTCAGGATCGCATGATATGTCTATAAAAAAAAACAATATCACAAAAAGGTGAGGTGAGAAACTGGATTTTGAAATACTGTGCAAACATAACCTTGCTGAAATGACTTGTGCTACTTAAAGGAAAACATATTACTTTCAAACCAAATGCTTCAAAATTTTGCTGAATTTGCAAACATGCATAATGTAACATGTTGAAAAAACTATGCGATTTCCTTTTCGATGATTCTGGAAGGAATTAATGTTGAAAATACCATTGTTTCTTTCTCATTAAGTATGTCAATTCTATAATGTGTCTTTTGTTTTCACTAAAGATTTTTTAAACCATAAGAGGCATTTTAAAGTACACTTATTATGATTTTAAAAGGTTAATATAATTTGGGAGTCATCAGCAGCATATTAACACATATACAAGGTCGTTTGTATTCCCTAATTTTATTTTCCTAACTGATTTATGTTCAAAACCCCTTCTTGACATTATGCTCCTTTCAGCAGTAAGCGGTTTAGCGCAAGTCTGTTGTCATTGGATGGTGCAGGCAGCACGGATCAAATCAAATGCAATCCACAGAGAACAGCTTAGAGGTGTTCTGTCTCGTCTCACAGTTTTCAGTTGTTGAACTAGAGGTAAGATTTTTACAGTCAATGGAGAGAACATTCATTCATTCAACGTAAAAAAAAATATTACTTTAAATGATGATTCGTTTCAGGGACTCTGAGTCAAATCTTATTATAGCACACAAAGCGTGTTTAAATTTAAAACTCAAACCAAATGTTCCTTAAACTCAGAGCCTCATCACATGGTTTTCAGTAAATTTTGAATCATTCAATACTTGTAATCAAAATGTAATTCTTTAAAGGAATTTTCAACCTGGACCCTAAACATTGCAGATGCTATTAATTCCTGAGCTGAGGATTTCTACTTTGTGAAACAGGAAAAGATACAGTTATTGGGTCAGTTATTGGTTCCCAGAGTTTAAGTGGTTATTTGTTGTTATTTTTTTGTGAGTTTGCAAGAAAAACAATAGGTGCTCTGCAAACAAATGTTTGTGGATTTACTTTAAAAATGTGCCTTGTGGAATTACCTAAAAAGCAAGCTTCTTAGTAGAAATATTAATATTTTATTGTTGATACATTTCTCATGTAACTTCTAAATTTACTTGTGAACAAGATTAGGCTCAGAGTGGACAGCGTCAAAAAGATGCATGCCTCCCCAAAAAACAGGTTTATAGCAGGTTGTCTATATATGCTCATCTACAAGTTCAGCACGCCTGGCTTCTCTTCCACTTCCACAAATAAATGTTTAATATCTGAGGCAGTAAAATTAATTTCACTGAATGAAAAAGTAAAACTCTGAACTTTTTTAAAAAAACTACTCAGAAAGCAAGTTTTCATTCTGCTGTACATATATGTTATGTTTCTTGAATGTCCCACATCCCACAAACTGAGACTAGGTAGCACTTTGTAAAAACTACACACTACTAATCAATAATTAAGCATCAGCAAATAGTTAATTAATAATTTTTTAAGCATTGTTTCTATGTAAATATGCAATTGTCAGCAGTTGAGGATCAGTTAGTCATTTATAAATTAAACTTTTCACTCCTTAAAAACTTTTTACTTGTTATTTTTAAGTGATTCGTGAGATCAGTTAGAACATCAGTAAACAGAAGTAAATTTACCTAAGAAAGAAACAATTTAACTAATAAAGAATAAAATATCTGTATATACAAGCTAAAACCTTGCTGTACAATAGAAAATATGAATAGTGGGAATGGTGCATGGAGTGAACAGTATCTGAATTTGCTGAGGTGTATAAATACGCTGTAAAGTGACGTATTAAGTGGCTTGTGCGCATATTTAACGTGTCTTATGTGCATAATGTCCAGAAGTGTGCAAGTGTGCAGTGACAACTAGTGTTAGTGAATGTCCAGAACTTTAGCGTGAGTGCAGAAACTTGTGGATGTACAAAATGGTGCACTGATTAAGAGACCGTATGAACTGTTTGAAGAACCTCCTCCTCAGTCTCTTTGTGTCGGCCTTCAGGATGCGGAATCGCTTTCCTGACCTCAAAAGATAGAACCGTCCATTGTTGGGGTGACTGAGGTCTTTAATGATCTTCCTGTTAATCATATTAAATGACTAATAAACTATTTGAAAGCATATTCATGCATTTTATTTTTCAGACATATAGTAACAGTTACCCAATAAAGTGTAATAATAACAGCTTAATTAACATATCCTACTGTAACTAATTATTAATTAAGTTAGTTATAACACATTTACTAGCAACTAGTTAACTGTTTTTGTGAGCTCATTTAAAGTGATGACTATTTATGCCAGGTATACAAAAAATTATAAGGAAATAAGAAATAAATTTACATTTATAAACTGCTTACAAATGTGTATTAATGTAGAAACAGTGCTTTATAAATTATATATTAACTATTTGGTAATGCTTAATTAATGCTTAGTATTGTGTAGTCATTATAAAGTGTTACCTCAGATGGACAAATGCAAATCAAATGATCTGCGAATGCACAAAATAAGATTTGTAATGGAGAAAAGTCTTGTATTTGTAATATCAGATTTTTAAATTCAAACCACAAATTACATCAATATGGCGCATACTTTAAAAGGTTGCAATGATGGGGGATCTGCACTTATTATAAATTTGATTGAAGATCAAATTTCAGATCAATTGAAGATCAAAGGGGTCCTGCTCACTTTCACTCCAATAGAATTTTTTGTTAGCACAATAGAATTTAAATGTTAGGAAACAATAGATTGACAGCGCAAACCAAGCTGAAAGTAGGACATTATGATTGAATCTTAAATTTAAATACCTATTGCAACAAAGTGCCAAAGTATTGTATATAAACCTTGTTTTGCTGTTGTGGGAAAATCAACTTATTTTTCAGTCTAAATGTGTACTGTTATTGTTTCAAGTTGTGTTGGAGTGATGTATTGAGTCAATACAAAAATGTTAATAGTCAATTTTGGAGAAAAAACATAAAATGTGACTTTTCTCTTTTGTGCGTCAAGTACATTTTTTTGAGTGAGGCGTGAAATTTCATCACATCATCTTGAGACACAGAGAAATAGTTTTTAATGCATTTTTGTGAATGTTTAGTGTTTTGCTTCTCTGGCACCAGCTTTTCTTGTTAGGGGTCGAGCACCGAAGGTGCAAGAACCCTATTGTTTTTCCTCAAGACTTTTTTTTTTTTTTTTTTTTTTTTTTTTTTTTTTTTTTTTTTTTTTTTATTAGGGCCCGAGCACGCCAGCGAAGCTGTGCGGCGAAGCCCTATTGTATCTGTTAGGATTATTATTATTATTATTATTCTTTATCTGCCGCCAAACTCGCAAAATACACCAACTAGGCGTGCTCGAAAACGCACCAAAATCGGCACTAAGGTCAAGCTCGCTGAAAATTGCGATCTGGCAAAGTCGGCGTGATCGTAGCATAAAAAATGGCTCTACAGCGCCCCCCTTGAAAAACCGGGGTCCCCCTGCCAGTTCGACCTACAGTCACGAAAATCGGTACACATATGCACCACCTCTAGCCAAGTACAAAAGTCTCTGACAGGTTTTCGCCAAATCGTACAGGAAGTCGGCCATTTTGAAAAAAACCCATAATTTTTAAAAAACATCACCTTGCACATTGACGAACTCCTACTAGGCAAAATGTCTGATCCGGTTGAAAATTGGTGTGGTTACTCGGAAGACATTTGGGATGAAAAGTTATCAAAAGCGCAGCAGTACGTAAAATGGTCTTTGGGTGGCGCCCCCACGAATTTCCCCCTTCAAAAAAGTGCCGAAAATTGACAATTTTTGAGTATATCTCCGTTCTAGTTTGTCCGTTGTCCACGAAAACGGCCTGACATGATGAGCTTGGAAGGCTGAATAAAGTGATAGGCCGCAATGTGACGTCGCTCTAAGAGTGCCTCCACAGCGCCCCCTTGAATGTTACTAAAATAGATGTTTTAGCTGTTTTGACACCCTAAACATGTTACAAACCCCACCAAATTTAGCCTAAACCTCATCCTCAATAAATATAGTAGTCTGACACTGTTTGTACAACTTTACTTTAAACGACAGCTTTGCAGCGCCACCTAGTATGCGAAAACAGCTCATCTCGCATTTTAACGAACTCCTCCTAGGAAAATTGCCAGATCGAGCTGAAAATTTGTCTGGTGACTCTTAAGACAGTATGGACCAAAAGTTATCAAAAACGCAGAAGTTCGTCGCACGGTCTTTCTGTGGCACCGCTTCGAATTTGAGCTTTCTCAAATGTATGGGGATGAATGTACTTGTTACTGTACCTCTCACATACTTCATCCAATCAATGTAAAAATTGTATGGAATGATGAGCTTACCCCTCAGAACAAGTAGATATGCTTACTTGATAATACACTCATAGCACCTCCTGCTGGCTGTATGAATTCCAAGGGATACTAATGTATTTGTTGCTGTATCTCTGATATATTTAACTCAATGTACATGACAAAAAATTTGCATGATGAGCTGGTATTTCTAAATTGATGTAAATGCTCATGGCATGAGACTGTTATAGCGCCACCTGGAGGCTTTATGAAATGTGTTTAAAATAGCTGTTGTCAATAGGCAGTGAATGTAAAAAATGTATGGAATGATGAGATTACCCCTCAGAACAAGTAGATATGCTTACTTGATGATACAATCATAGCGCCTCCTGCTGGCTGTATGAATTCCAAGGGATACTAATGTATTTGTTGCTGTATCTCTTACATATTTAACTCAATGTACATGACAAAAAATTTGCATGATGAGCTGGTAATTCTAAATGGAATAATATGCTCATGGCATGAGACTGTTATAGCGCCACCTGGAGGCTTTCTGAAATGTGTTTAAAATAGCTGTTGTCAATAGGCAGTGAATATAAAAAATTTATGGAATGATGAACTTACCCCTAAGAACAAGTAGATATGCTTACTTGATGATACACTCATAGCGCCTCCTGCTGGCTGTATGAATTCCAAGGGAAATTAATGTATTTGTTGCTGTATCTCTTACAAATTTAACTTAATGCACATGACAAAAAAAATGTAAGACCAGGGGGCGGCATCTTTGGATCCCGCGGATGCATCGTGCGAGGGCCCGCCCATCGCTGCTTGCAGCTTTAATTATTATTATTATTATTCCGGGAATCATTGCGGGCACTTTTCGGTACCTGAACATATATGAAAAGTCACAAAATTTTGCACACGCATCAGACCCGGTGAAAAATTTCATAAAATTTTGGTCCCAAAACTGATTTCTAAAAAATGGCTCTATAGCGCCACCTAACGCGTTTTTACGGCTTTTGATCATCCAGTTTGTCGTAGGCGGATGAAATTTGGTACACATGTGTAAAGTACCAAGGTGTAACTTTTACTAATTGAAAGTCTATTTCCAAAATAGACAGGAAGTTAGTTATTTCGCAAAAACCTCTAAAAAAGGGCGTTTTTGCTCGTTCTACTTTTTGACGAACTACTCTCACAGACTTTATCCAAACATCTCCAAACTTCTTGAGTATCATCATAAGGCATACGGCAATTGATATTGAGAAGCTTGTTCGACTATCATAAAGTATGTGGTCGTGGCGGCGGGCCAATGTCCAAATTTCGACTCGAAACAGGAAGTTGTTATAACTCGGGCATAGAATATCCGATCCGGCTCAAACTTGTTTCATTCTCATCGTAGTCCAAGCCTGAGAACAGATGTACGACGACGAACGACATCCGCCATAGCGCCACCTAGTGGCGAGCATTAAAAGCCTGTTTTTCATAGTTTTACCCTTCTATTTCAGCCAGTGTATTCCATGCACACTTAAAACTTGTCGCATGCGTGTAGGACCTTAAGACCTACAAAAAAGTAAATTGGGTCGAGTTTTGAAACTAGACGGAAAAACGGATATTTTAGGTTTTATGTAAAAAACACAGACTTCATACTTTGACGAACTCCTCCTAGGCGAAATGTCCGATCCAGCTGATAATTGGTGTAGTTAGTCGTAAGGCATTTGGGATGAAAAGTTATCAAAAACGCAGCAGTTCGTCGAACGGCCTTTGGGTGGCGCTCTGTAGCGCCACCTGAAGCGGTTTTGTAGCTGTTGCGCAACAAGGTTATCGTAGGCGAATGAAATTTGGTACACATATGTAAATGACCAAGCTGCAACTTTTACCAATAAAAACCCGTTTTCCAAAATCGACGGGAAGACAGATATTTTGCAAAAACCTAAAAAAGTGTGCATTTTTGCTTGTTTCAAACTTTGACGAACTCCTCCTAGGCGAAATGTCCGATGAAGCTGAAAATTGGTGTTGTTACTCATAACGCATTAGGGAAAAAAAGTTATCAAAAGCTAAGAAGTACGTCCAATGGTCTTTGGAGGGCGCCACAGCAAAGTTCAACCTTCAAAATTGTGCAAAAACAATTTACATATTTTGGACTTTATCTCCGTTCTAGGTTATCCACTATCAACAAAAACAGCCTGCCATGATTAACCTTGTCAGGTTGAACTAAAGGATATGCATCACTGTGACTGCGCTCCAAAAATTGGCTGTACAGCGCCCCCTTATATGTGACCAAAAACATCGCTTTAGCTGTTTTTTAAAGCTGTTGCTCAAGCAGTTTGTCATAAGCGAATGAAATTTGGTACACATGTGTAAAGTACCAAGCTGCAACTTTTACTAATGTAATCCCTGTTTCTAAAATCGACTGGAATTCGGTTATTTCGCAAAAACCTCTAAAAATGGCCGTTTTGCTCATTCCACACTTTGACGAACTCCTCCCACAGATTTTATCTAAACATCTCCAAACTTCTTGAGTATCATCATACAGCATACGGAACCTTAAAATTATAACTTTTTTTCACCTATCATCAAGTATGTGGTCGTGGTCGCAGCCAAGGTCAAAATTTCGATTTGAAACAGGAAGTTGTTATAACTCGGGCATAGAATATCCGATCCGTCTCAAACGTGTCTCATTCTCATCGTAGTCCAAGCTCGAAAACAGGCGTATGACAACGAACATCATCCGTCATAGCGCCACCTAGTGGCGAGCATTAAAAGCGTGTTTTTGATAGTTTTACGCTTCTATTTCAGGCAGTGTATTGCATACACACTTAAAACTTGTCGCATGCGTGTAGGACCTTAAGACCTACAAAAAAGTAAATTGGGTCGAGTTTTGAAACTGGACGGAAAACCGGATATTTTAGGTTTTATGTAAAAAACACAGACTTCATACTTTGACGAACTCCTCCTAGGTGAAATGTCCGATCCAGCTGATAATTGGTGTGGTTTGTCGTAAGGCATTTGGGATGAAAAGTTATCAAAAACGCAGCAGTTCGTCAAACGGCCTTTGGGTGGCGCTTTATAGCGCCACCTGAAGCGGTTTTGTAGCTGTTGCGCAACCAGGTTATCGCAGGCGAATGAAATTTGGTACACATATGTAAATGACCAAGCTGCAACTTTTACTAATAAAAACCCATTTTCCAAAATTGACAGGAAGACAGATATTTTGCAAAAACCTCAAAAAGTGTGCGTTTTCGCTCGTTTTAAACTTTGGCAAACTCCTCCTAGGCGAAATGTCTAATGAAGCTGAAAATTGGTGTGGTTACTCATAACACATTAGGGAAAAAAAGTTATCAAAAGCTAAGAAGTACGTCAAATGGTCTTGGGGGGGTGCCACAGCAAAGTTCACCCTTCAAAATTTCGGAAAAAAATTTACATATTATGGTCTGTATCTCTTTTCAAGATAATCCACTATCAACAAAAACAGCCTGGTATGATTAGCCTTAACAGGCTCAACAAAAGCATATGCATCACTGTGACTGCGCTCCAAAAATTGGCTCTACAGTGCCTCCTTACTGCCCCCTTAAATGCTACCAAAATCTTCGTTTTAGCTGTTTTGACCCATTGAACATGTTAGAAAGCCCACCAAAATTTGTTCGAAGGTCAAAAAACTCGAAAAAGGCCGGGAGGCGGTGCTTTCGCTCCTGCGGATGCATCGTGCGAGACCCCTTCCATCGCTGCTTGCAGCTTTAATTTTTAGTTATTTTGCATTTCAATTGGACGTATCTGTGGATTTCTCTGATGGAAGATGCCTGGGCTTAGAGTCTCTCTTGATGATAAAATCTTTCACCTCTCTCTGCTCGTGGCATGTGCATGTATGGGAGTAATCAACCTCACTTTGTTCTCATTCTTTGTCATGATCTAAAAGCCAGATCATGACAGTGATGAAATTAAAATGAGTCATCAAATCATCAAATGTATTTCCTAATGTTTCACTCAGTTAATTACTTGAGTCTTTCTTTAAGATACTGTAATATTTGTAATCTTTATGGGTATTAATTACGCTAGCTAGAAAGACACGTATAGGAAACTTATTTCACAATTGCAAGCTTATATGCAAGCATACTTGGCGGGATCTATAATTTCAGGCAAGCTGTTTGAGAGAGTGCTCTGAGTTCCGGAGAGAAGAACCAGAGCCTGCAGACCCCCCTTTCATTAAGTTTTGGAGAAGGGAGGTTGAGGGCTGCCAACTGAACATCTGAAGAATACAGTAGGCTGATGGCTTATATAAGGTGGATGATGATGTTAATTTAGTGTAGTGAACTCCTGAAACTAGGACATCGACATCACCAACTGTACCTAAAATAAATCCATGTTTTATACTGTTATGTTTACAATATATTCCCATTGTGTTTAGGCTACCTTAGTTTTCTGACATTTATACATTTTCTTGTCTTTAGCATTTCTCAAGCACACAAGCGCATGTTGTACATCACAGCAATGAGATCACATTTATATTTATGCTAGTTCTGGCAGTTTTTGAATAATGAAGGGTGCTCTCATTATTTCCGCTGGAGAGAAATAATCTTAAACATTCCATATACAGAACAAAGACAGAAACTATGTCCTTGAGCTGTTCTTTTAGTGTGTGTTTCAGTAATGATGCACATTGTTTATTCTGAGGAATGCTGCATCAGAGATTCAAAGCCTTTGCATTTGTCTCACTCATGTCTCCATAGGAACAGGGCACTTCATGACTTCTCATTTAGCTTGGTGCAAACTCATCTAAAATGTCTCTTTTCAAATCTCAAACAGTGAGATATTGGAAAAATGGGGTAGGGGTGGGGGGTGGACCCCAGCGTTTAAATCGGTCCTGTAGTGATTGGGTTTGCATTTACTCGTGGTCTACAGCAGCCGAGTCTGATTGATGGGAAATCTAATTTCACAGCCTGCAATGCTTAAACTGTTCAAGTAAACAAAGAGGGAAGTGTGCACTTGTGTCTCTCTCAGACCAGAGGAGTGTTATGTGGAAAGCATTCACTGTTCTCTGATGAAGCCCTTTAATAGTTCAAGGACTCTTGGTTAAGCTACAAGTGTGTAAACATGTTACATTTGACAGGTTCTTCTGACCTGATATAATTAGAGTAGTTACATGCAATTATATCATGAGTGCTTTTGAGAGAAAGAGAAAAAAGCAGGCTAAAATAATGCTAGTTTCCTAGAGTACCTAAATACAATCACAATCTACAGCAGAAATGTCAACTCAGTTACAAGAGGGCCGTCACTGTGCTCAGGTGTGTTCCAACATGTGCTTCAACACAACAAATGTTTTAAATGTAGTCAGTAATCAGCTTCAATAGTTTTAAAGGCATAAATGTTATAAAATATTCATTCATCTTCATGTCGGCTTTCTTCCCTTTCGGGGTCACCACAGTGGAATGAACCGCCAACTCTCTGGCATATGTTTTACGCGGCAGATGCCCTTCCAGCTGCAACCCATCGCTAGGAAACATTCACACACACACATTCACACTTTAACTATGGACAATCGTTCTTACTCAATTCACTTATACCGCATGTCTTTGGACTTGTGGGGGAAACCGGAGCACCCGGAGAAAACCCACGCGATCACGAGGAGAACATGCAAACTCCACACAGAAATGCCAACCGACCCAGCCGAGGCTCGAACCAGTGACCTTCTTGCTGTGAGACGACCGTGCTACCCACTGCGCCACTATGACGCTGCTGTTGTAAAATTTGTTTAATGTAATTCTCAAACAATGTGGTGAAAAAAAGTCCAAATCTGTCATTGTCATTCGAAGTAAATGTGTTATATTGAATATACAGTAATGTTTGGAGTAGATGCGCTAGTTAATTTGAACCGGGGATATATATACATATATAAACAACTGAAATTTAAATGTAGCCCTGGGGTATAAATGTTACTAATTTGTTGGTATTATTACTATTACTTAATAGACAAAATAACAGAAAATAGTGCACATGTAAAATTAAAGCTTTGGTTTTGTCTTGGTCTCTATGCTATACAGACTCAGCTGGTCTCGGTCAAGGCGGTCTTGACTATAAGTGTATAAACTGTCGATAAAAATGCAGTTTTTTAAGAGATGTGTGATTTTTTTGATTCCATGATTAATTATTAAATACTTTTGTTATCATCCAGATCTCAAGTTTGAGACATGAAAACCCCTTTGTGAGCCTGATCCCTGGGTTCCAGTTAAGACTTTTCTCCATGTTTTTTTAATTAGTTAAATTCTTGTTTTGTTCCTACTCTTCGTATGAATTCATTCAGCTAAACTACAACCATAACAAATAAGTTATTAATAAAGCTATTTTAAAACAGAGGTATATATTTTACTGAATTCTTCTTTAATGTGTATAAAATCAGATTTTAAAATAAAATATTCTGTCAGAATTGTCGCTGAAGTTCAGAACAGCTCAGTGTCCCCTTTGATTGAACCCGTTGGTGAGACCAAAATTGCTCTTTTCTTTTGGATGATGTGACAAGAGAATAAAAACTGTGTTAAGTGTGAAGTCATTAAGACATTGCATTTATTTATGGTAAATGGAAACGATATACTATATTGGCAGTAGGTTAGATTTTGCTGTCCTAAAAAAAACACATTTTTAAAACATTTTTGATAAGATTTATCTTCCATACTCTGACCATCTTCACTCTGTTTGGATGTTCTGTGGTAGAAATGATAATGACTTAAACTGTTTGTTGAAGTTTGAGCTTGTCAACACCAAAAAAAAAAAACATACAAAAGGTTATATTTACATACATTCTGGTGTTGTACCGTCTCAGTTACTTAATTATGTTGATTTGTTTAGTCGGACGAGTTTAAAAGTTAGTACTATCCGAAAGGTCTTAAATTGTGAAAGTTGCATTTCCTGCCTCCATCAGTCAATCAGCATCTCCTGCATGTTCTTGATCAGTAATAGCCATCAACCATATGTTAAAACTTAGTCCACAAATACACTTTAGCTGCATTCAGATGCTGGTTCAGTCTTTTTGTAGCTTGTTTCAGCTTAGAATTCATAAATATTTAAAATGACAGAAAGGGCCATGTTTGTATCATGTAAAACTATATGTCTATCTCCTTGTCATTGTTGATAGACATGTTTATGTAAGTGCATGTCTTCTGGTAAATCCATCAAAGTCACTAGAATTAAGTGCACTCTACCAAGTACAAATACCAGCTCTTGTGTATAGTATATACATCTAAAAACATGACTATTCTCACTATAGCTCTTAACTTTTCAATGAATGCAGCTCATTTCTGAAATCTGACGCACTAAATCAAATTAGTTTATGGGACTGAGGTTTCTTGACTCGCAGCTTGATGGTACCTGCAAATGTTCCCTCGAAAACAGAATAAACAATCAACAAAAAAGTGTGGGTTTGTGAGTGAATGATTTATATGCTTACCAAAACTATGCATCACTTTGGATGCAATTTAATGATGAAGCAAAAAAAACGTTTAAGTGAGAACTGCTCTTAAACACAACTTAGAAGAGCTCTCTCTGGTATGTACAGGGTCTCAGAATGGACACAGCCTCGCATTCATGGTGAAACACTAGAATTTTAGTTAGAATTTCATTTAACTAGTTTACAGCGCGAGAGTAGAAAGCTTTTTCTTCGGGAACATTTATCAGTTCCCTTGCACACTGTCTTGCATCAATCATATAATTTCCTCTCCTTCTTAGACCCCAAAACTAATCCAGTGGGTTAACACATGCAGAAAATGAGTTAAAGGTGGCTAAATGCCTTTATTCCTGCATTTTCATTCAAGACAGATGTAAATGTGATGGAAATGGGAACACCTCTGTATTCCACCAACAGAATTTAGAGAAAGGATTTAATATGGAAACCTTACATTAAAGTTCTTTTCCATGAAAAAATTAACAACAAAAATAAACAGACAAAAACATTGAAAATACACTGCCCCTTAGTCTATTCCACAACTTTCATGTAAGTAAAATCATTTTTTGCACATGATGCATAATGCCGTGAAGCAATAAAAAATGTGTCAAAGCACAAATGATTTCACTAGCATGTCACCTATGCAAAAAATAGCAGCGTTTGATGAGACGTCTCTGGAAAGGTGTTGCATCCATGGTGCGATCCTATTGAGTTTGTATTGTTTGATGTGCTTTAAATTTAATTTATAATCAAGTATTCCTAGATCTAATGGAAAATGTGTGAACCTTTTTTTAATAACCTTAAAACAAACACATAAATTACACTTGTTTGTTAAACTTGTCAGCTCACTCATGGCATAATTGATGGATATCTTTAGAGCCAGTCACAAGAACATAGAGTGCATGAAAATTGAATTACTTTCTCCTTTAAACAGATGCACAAGATCTAATTATTTTCCTGAGAAACAGAACTTTTACATTTTTCCTAAATTAAACCTCCCTTTAACTTGAGTATATTTATATAGCGCCATAGAAGCAGCCGGAAACAAAGTGCCCAAAATCTAAGATAGAACCATACTATTAATAATAACAGAACAACACTGTGTTAAGAATAATATCCATCCATCCATCTTCTTGTCGGCTATGTCCCCACACTGGAATGACGCAACTATATCTCACACAAATATATATATTGTTTGATGTTGTTCTCTTATGTTGCTTTTATTGTATATATATATATATATATATATATATATATATATATATATATATATATATATATATATATATATATATATATATATATATATATATATATATATATATTATATAAGTTACTTGAGGTGTTTGCATGGTTGTCTTGGCAACTCCCTTAAAACCCAGCCAAACATTTTTTTCAGAAAAATTTAAATAACCCCAAAAAAGTAGCCATAAGTTTAAATTTTGCAACCCTCTTCTCATCCCATCACCTGACCGTTATGACTTCTCTGTTGCTGGGTTCTAGAACACTAATAAATGCAGTGACATGTGTTATTCAATAGTTTGCCATCACAGGTCCATTAGCTCTGTGTCCGTCTGCATGCAGCTGGAAGATGAACGAGCGGCCAATTGCATCCTATCTCCAGACTGAAGGCTTTTATAGCCCTACAAGCCAAGCAGTCATGACCCTCATTGTTAGCATGGCTAGTCACCATTAGTGCAGCCCCAGCGGAGTTTCCCTTTAGGGCTGAACTTCCAACAAATCCTCAAAGATTTTCAACGCTACAGAAGAGCTGTACAAAGCATTAAAATACCTTATATTTGACAATCTTAGTTGCTTAAGATGCATAATTGCAACTTAAAAAATGTGTGCTGTGTAGAGAGAGTTTTAAACTTGTGCGGATATATATGTTCTATGACACATTCAGAATTAAAGTTGGACCAGTCTATATAAGTAATGCATCCATTGTAACTTTTGAATTGCATTAGTTAAACAACGGGTTGAAATCAAATCATATTTTCATACTCTGAGTTCAAAAATTAATATAGGATTGCAAAAACATGCTTGAACGACTGTACAAACAATTTAAACTATTTCCTGATGAGGGAGCATCACTAACATAACATAGTAAAATGTTAAAAAAAAGTTGAGTTTATAAAGTGAAACTTCCTCAAAGTTTTAAAGGACATTGTTCAGAAAAGTCAGAGAAAGGACTATGTTCTCAAATATTTAACAAAGTTACATTATTGCAGCTATCAGCTTGAGGTATAAAAGACCAACACAGTGCTTCCATCCACATTCTTTCACAATTCTTATTAGTCATAGTTTCTTACTTCTCATTCTCTGTACTTACTTTGACCCTCTCCTCTCTTTTCACCTCTTTCCCCCGAACACCACACCTCTGACCCTCCCTCTGGGAAAAAGTGAGCAGCTTGAGGTTGCACAAAAGAAGTAGAGACCTATTAATTTCACACTGCCAACCTTCACACTAAGCTGACAAGACAGGCATTTAATTGTGCTAACCTGAAGCCTGCAAAGCAGCTCTGTTGTCCCTAATGACTGCTGTGGGAGAATACCAAGAAGATTCTTTCCTGCCTTTGTGGTGAGGTCTCAGAGGTACAACATGTCCTCTCATTGTTGTTGCCAGGTCTTCCTTAAAAAGAGACTTAACGTGTTCAGTTTTGTTAATTAAATATTTTTTTTTTAAATAATCTTTCATGTTAGAGTTTTTAACCGTCCCAAATAAACTTAACAAAATGAAATGCTGCAAAAGTCAGACAATTATGTTTTCAATTGTAGTTTTGATAAATACTAAATCAGGATTTTATCTCTTAAATTGCTATTTTCTTTAACCGTGTCACTAATTTGGTGGAAAAACAACACTCACAATGACTTTATTTTCATTTTAAACTCTTTGTTTTGCATCTTTCCCCTGCTTATGCGCTGGTCTGACTAGCTTTGAAAGCTCCGAAAGCCACCTCATGGACGCGCGTGCAGCACCACGGACTCAGCGCACCAGGCAGCATGTTTTAAAAAAATACTTATCTCTAAATATAATCAATTCAAACAGAAACATGGCTCACTGTTATGTACTTCCCATTATGACTGCAGTCTTAAAAAATCAAATCTTGCTGTAAAACGAGATTTCGGTAAGCTTGTGCTCTCACCTGTCCAATCCAGTGCTTTGTAGTTACGCCACATGATGCAGTATTGCAGATCAAAGTTGAATTAAGCTGAACTTTTGTCAGAGCGGAATCCGAAATCTCACCAGCTGGAACTTCCGCTTTCGTGCCATCCTTCTCTTTCCCCCTCATTACCCTGTACACTCTCACCTGCCACATATCTGGACTCCTGATTTCAATCAACTCACACCCTCTCACTGCCCCCAAAATTTATTTTATTCTAACCTCACTCTGTTCTTGTCTTGTTGTCTGTCTTCTTTTACTTCCTAGATTTGAATAGTTTCCTCTGACTACCAGTCTTTTGTTGGTTAATTGTGCCCATATAGAACCTGCTGATACCAGTTCTCCCCATCACCTTGTGGGTAAAAGCAGAAACGTTGATGAGTATTTTCAAAGTTATTTATTCAAAATATAATAGTTCTGTACCCACGAATACTTAAATTGAACACATGATTTGATCACAGTTTTGGACATGTGAGAGATTTGCGCCAACATTGGGTTTGACGGATTTCATTTTTGTGCATCTTTAGGTTTTATTACTTTCTTTCTCAATGTGTGAATCAGATTTTGAACAGACAAACCACAGATATTGAGGTTGAAAATGCTGAATTTAACTTAAATACCACCCCTATGACAACTAATTTGTTAAAGAGGTACATTTACATTTACATTTATGCATTTGGCAGACGCTTTTGTCCAAAGCTAGTATATTAAATCCTTGAAAATAGTCTTCATGCCATGGATAACATAGCTTTGTGTTTGAGGAACATCCAGTTTGAGTATTTGTGCGTCAAGTTATTATTAAAAAAAAAAAAGAGTAAACACCGATTCACTGAAATAAGTTTTTTTTTTCCTAAATGTGATGTAGGATGGTCAGTTCCTATTTTAATGGGACCAGCATCTTCCTGCCAGTCAAAACCAGTGTGATGCTAAAAATGTATGTATTATTGCTGAAGCGCTATATGCTTTATCGAGTGTTGTATGAACGAATCACAAAACAAATAATTTTGGAGTCATTGAAAAATCAGGTACAAATAAATGCGTAACAAAATTAAAGTGTTTTTTACCTTGCATAGATGTTGTAAGGTTGTTTGAGACACCAAAACACAAATAATCAACAGTTCAGAACCCTGAAACTGATAATAAACTTACGAGAGGATAGAACAAGTTTTTGTTGATTTTATGGAAATTTGTAATTATGATCGACACATCCAACACACAAATAGAAAGCCAGCTGTTAGCGTTAGCTGCCACTGTTGCTGCTTTATATTTCAGATCGACTCTAATTGCTCCTAAACTGGCAAACATTTTAAACTCTCAGTAGGTCTTAGAAAAGATGTATTTTTGCAATGATTGTTGCTACTTAAATCAGCCAACCTTTTAGCTATTCATTGATGTGTATTTATGTGACTTTGCTACTCAACAACACCTTTTACTGGTAAGAGTGGAAAAATAGCAACACCATGTAAGGTTAAACGTTAATGAAAAATGAAAAGATTTGGCTTTAGAGAAAGGTGGAAGGGGTGGTAAAGGGGTGGAAGAAGGGATAGCTCGCACAACATAAAGAAGTGAAACAGTGGCCCTGTCCTAAATGGAACACAGACAGCAATTGATTTCACAAGTTTAAATTTAGCTTATAATAGCCTAGTATCGCAAATGTGACAAGAGTCCTAGGTGAATGAGGAGTCTGGGACCAGGAGGGGAACCTGGGCCTGGAGAATACAAGAGGTGGAAGGTGTGGCGAAGGTGTGGAAGAAGGGACTTTATGATTGTTTGGTCAATTATCAGCCAACCTACTCTCGAACATATGTTAATTGATGATTAACCTCATTTATTTGGATGTAAAATAAAAAAGTAACATTAAGAACAAATATGGCTTTTATACAACAGCCAGATGGGTAAAACTCATAAAAATGACATATAGTTCAAACATTTAGACTAAAATGTTATTATATATATATATTATATATAAGCCTAAAAAGCATATGCATATTACATTAATGAAGAAAAAATAGTTAATGTTTTGATATCTCCACTACTTTTCAGTTGTTGACTTGGTAGTTTTTTTCTTCAGGCTAGTGGTGACTCTGAAATCAGTCTTGCTAGCTCTAATCTAATTCTCTGACACCTAAATAAATGACCCTCCTGATAGGGAATATGCAGAACTATCTGTCAAGCAGACGAATTGGCTACTATGGAGGTGAAATAAAAAAACATGGGCCTGTTTAATCAATGACAAACAAGAAAAGAAAAGGACCACACAGTCTGTTGTCCCTAATGTGTGCTCGGCTAATGGCTTGACAAAGACTAAACTGAAGTATAAGGTGTGACTTGGCAGAAGAAGATTAGCAAACTCCATCACCTCATAGAGTAATGGCCATAGAGTAATATATTTATATATATATATATATTTTTTATAGCCAGGAGAAGCAGCAAATGTAATGCAGTAAAGCAAGCTAAAGGGTTGTGATTTTATTGTATGACAACTTTGTGAATCATGATATAGAAACTTGAGAGCTATTTAAAAGAAGTTATGAATGGCTTAACTTTCTATATTTCTTCAGTTTACTGAGTTCTGCTACTATATATTTCATTGCATTAAAAGAAAAAAGTAATTTAAATAGGTGAAAAATATGTTGTGTGTGTGAAAAAAAACAATCTTCATGTAGTGCAACATCCTCTTCATCTGCTATTGTTTTATTATACCAAGCTTTCTGAACGCCCATTAAAACTGCAGAGTTAGCTATTTTCATGACATTCGTTCATGTATTCTTTATATTGGGAAAGATAGTGTGATAAAATATGTAATGAACAATCACAGTCTGTAAACTTTCTGTGCTTCAATGACTGCATACAGTCAGTATTTTAAAGATTCTGTTCCTGTTGGGTCATATTCAACAACAAATTCAAAATCTCCCCAAACTAAAATTATTGTATAACAATTGTTAATGTTGCCTCATTGTTTTGATAATTAACTACATGGAAGACAAACCTTTAATAACTGTCAATAACTGTCATTAAAATGAAATATCTCCATTGATCAATCAATCTATCAATCAATGTTCAATTGACTAAACTGTCATCAACAGTTCAACATTACATTTCTATTTTTTAAAGCAGTAAGAACAGTGTGTTCTTGAAATAAATTAAAATTCTCTTTAAATGGTTCACTTTCGTCTTATCTATACACTGAGAAATATGTTGCTGATGGTCCAAAAGTTGTTTATGCAAAACATATTTTAAAGTTTCTAGCAAGTTCCACAAAATACTTTTACAAAAACTTTACTTTACTTTATTATAGTTTGCTTTTAGGGAAGGGGAGTTCTGCTTCATTGAGCATGTTCAAGGACATGTTTAAAGGTTTTAGATTTATTTCACACATTTTTTTATTAGGTATCTTACATATTGATTTATACATTCTATCTATACTCAACATTCTATCTATACTTACTCAAGTAAACTCAACATTTTAGTTATATGGAAGCAAAGAATAGCATTTTTCTAGTATTTTCTTTGATTTTACAGTGTACATCTGTTGCATTTCTCTGCAAAACATCCTCTGACTCCTCTAATTGTAGCGCTTGCAGATTTGATGTTTATGTAAAGAAGTTGTTCATTGATTACATATTTGCATGCGGACAGCATTTTCTCAGACATAAGCATGTTTGTGGTGAGAGGAATTCTCCTTCTTTCTCTCTCACTGTTTGACTTTTGACTGCATGAAGCTTACTCCAGAGTGAGTTTCGAAACATACAATTAAATGCTTTTAGGAATTCATTGTAAAATTTGAGTAAATACATTGTGACAGAAGTTCTGTTTTAAAAGCTTTCATCCCCCTTTTTTGTGTCTGAGAAGTAAATCAGAAGTCAGCTCTGAATCTGTGTACATTTTAAACTGAAATGCCTGCGAGAATAAAAAAAAAACACATCTACTTTGACCTATTTTATTTATTGACCTATGTTGTTCTACTTTGAAATCATAAACTTTTTAATAAAATATCTTAGAAAACTTAGAAAATTACACTACATAGATGAATGGATTTTCTTTTGAATATTTCTTGATGTTCTTCTGGCCTACATTAAATATGGTTAATTTTAGTTCTTTTTAAAATGTTATATTTTAAGGCTCAATCTTTATGAGATTGTTCACTTGAAGTTGACTCATTTTCTCAGCAAGGTATCTGTACTTTATTTCAAGTATCATTTTCAGGTAATTTTTAAGCCTCAAAAATGTCAGGAGAGTCTTTATTGTAAGGAAGAGCTGAGGAGCAAGCGCAGGTGATTATTCCAGCTTGTTGGTAATCATGCATAAGTTATGTGGGAAATTTAACTAAACATAATTGAAATTGTAAAATGGGCATGCAAGCAAAAAAAAAAAAAAAAAAAGCTTGAATTGCTTTACTTGATACTTACAAAGTAATTCAGATAGACTCCTGCCTTAATTCAGCAGGACCCAAAGCGTGTTTGTTTTTGAGTAAGCAAATGCAGGTAGTCACAAGTTATGACAAGTCTTTACTAACACAGCAATGGCAGCAAGTAAAGAGAAATATTGAAGGTAAATAAGTTGCATAATTATGAAGAAGCTTAGTCTGAAATACATATCCATAATGTCTTAATTAATGTTCTGCTGGGGTTCTATATTCATCCAGCATTAAAGTTAATGCTGTTTTTTTCTGGTCTCTGTGTATAGCTTTCCTCAGAACTACTCTATTTATTTTAGAGATGGGTCAGCAAGGCTCTTCTAATTGTTCATTTTCTCCTTACAGCCACACTGTCACGGTCTAATTGGTAAATGGCGGGCATGAGCTAGTCTGATAATTGAAAGTGAAGGGTGTTTACACAACACGTACAGCCATTGACTGGGAAGCAGATGAGGAAAAGATTTTAAACCCACCACTCTACATCTTCCATTGTCACTCACTAAATTAAGAAATTAATAAAAAAAATAAGAAATAATAATAATTGTATGATGCTTCATGCTCCTTTTAACTCTTTGTAAGATAACATAGACTGGTATTATGTCAAAAACACACTCGCTGTCCTTTGTGGAAAGTCTCAAGAAACCAAATAACAAACAAATAAATACATTTATAAAAAACATGTTGGACAAAAATAATAATATTTAAATAGAAATAGTTTTGTTGTAATGTTTATTGAAGTGAAGTGAAAGTGACCAGTTGGCCGGCTACAGAGTGACCCATAACTCGAATTTACAACCATCCCAGAATATACAAACAACAATAAACACTGTAAAATAAACACATATAAAATAAATACAATAAAAGCTGTAGCAGTGGGCAGCCATTGTTGTGGCGCTTGAGGACCAGACAGGAAACTGGTGCCTTGCTCCAAATGTTTCATCATTCACACCATCTTCAACTTCTGGGGATTGAACCAGCAACCTTCTGATCTCAAATTCATCTCTTTATTCACTCAAATGCCCAAAAATTTACGGTGTTAGTGAGTTCATGATAAATGTGTAGTGCAAAACTGGAAATCTGTGTTTCAATTAGTGGGTTTTTGACTGTTTTCTCAAAAAAAAAGTTTATTTTCAGGTCTTCTATCTACTTTGCCAATGAAAGTATAACATAGTCAGTTTAAAAAAGCTGCTGTTTGCTAAACTTTTATCATTTAGATAGAATTTATAAACACATTAAAGAAATACTCAAAATTTACCCCATGACTGCTCCGAGATTGGTGTGCTATGAAACTTTAGTACTGCTATGCAGAAGTGGAATATAGCTTATAGTGGAATAGATTCCAGGGATCAATGTTTAAATAGGGAAAGAAAATCAGAATCAGAATGAGCTTTATTGCCGTGTGTGTGTGTGTGTGTGCATTAGTTCAGTTAGTGCAGCAACATAAGTACAGTATAATAAGTAAAGTGCAACAACTAACAAAACAATTACCATAGGCTAAGACATCGAATATTGTAATGGACTAATTATATGTAAACAATTGAACAAAAGTATATAAAGTGTAGTGTGCTTAAGTGCAAAATCACTGCACTTTTTTATCATTTTGCTAGTTTTTTGATACTACAATGCTACCAGGTGCCATCTGAATTAGCTGAACAGATTCCAAATTGGTGACTCTCTACTTATTAACTCGAGTTTATATGAAAAACTTGCTAATTAAAAAAAAAACATTGAAGTGTTCCAATAAGTGTTCCTTTACACCTGAAAAATGCATCCTGAAAATGTACTACATTTGATCAAAAAGGCCAAACTAATGGACTAGTGGATAATGGGCACATTTTTTCTACAATAAAAAAAACTATTCTCAGGAACCTGTGGCACTCACTATTGTAAACCATTTTAAATGCTCAAAATTATTAGTAGAATATGTTCTCTGAATTATAGAGGTCATGCCATTGTGCAAACAAGTACAGCACTCACTAGAGTGATTTTCTAATATATTCATCACCAGGTTAATAATGTTTTCCTTAGATGAGCACCCCTAAAGCTCTGATCGTAAAGTATATTATGAGTACATTAATAACTATTTATATAGAACAGTGCAGGATTTGCAGGCCTACCATAACAGTGAAACTATGCCTCTAGCAAGCTTTATAGAACCTTTGTTTCAGCTCTGACTAACTTCACAGCTCCCCTTAACTTTTCGAGTAGCAGCCCAATTTGATTCGCCACTATTACGATACCCAAAATAAAGATTAAAGATTTTTTTATCCCTATTTAAAATCTGATTTAAAGATATGTTTTTCTGTAATTGATCGTATTCCTGTGGATATTCAAGCTAATACTGTAAAATACAAACTAACTAAACTTTTTTATATAAAAAGCCCAGTCATTTAAATCATTGTTCCTCAACCTTTTTATCGTTGCAGACTGATCAATGCTTGACAGTTTTAACACAAACTGGAGGTGAGATGGGGGGCATTTAAAACAATAAATACAATGCACATAATTGATTATTATATAAACAAAGCCCTATTGATTATCGATGGACCGGTCCCGGGGTTTGGTACCACTGCATTAAATGATCTTCAGTCACTCCCATCATCAGGAAGATATTCTTTGAATTCTTTTTTTTTGTAATACATGGCTGTTATTTTCATTTTTTGCATTTGTTGAAGGTCAACACCACCATTTAGAAAGTTGTGGCACCAGCTGTGAGCAGGATAGTATGTTTGATGTCACAAACATAGCATTCAGAGAGAAGCATGTTTGACGTTACAGATTTATGCTGATTAGCATAAAACCCCCCAAAGGATTTGGAGCATTACAGAGAGGTTGTGCACAGAAGAAAATAAGCCACCTTTCTGCTCTAACGCTTGAAAAATGTGAGTTAACACCTGGAATCCCCATTATACTGATTATGATCTAGCTATAATGATAATTTATGCATGTATTGATATTATCTGTTTTGAGACTGGTTGCTGCCATAAGTTTATTGTAAAAAAAAAAAAAATTCACTATGCTGCTTTTTTATCACTGTGAAACTCAAGGATATTCTTGGGCATTTCTGTCAATCTCCAATGAGTGGATCATTTCACTATTTAATAAAATGTTCTTTTTCATCCACCAGTCAAAATGTCATTCAGCATTACAAATTAATGCTGAATAATTAGTCGTTAAATAATGTCACTGAAGATCATGCAGCACTTCACAAAAAACACAAACGCACACACACACACACACACACAATGGACAATTGTTTTTTCTCAATTCACTTATATCGCATGTCTTTGGACTTATGGGGGAAACCGGATTACCCGGAGTAAACCCACGCGATCAAGCGTCTGGTGTTATTCATTGATGGGTTGGAATTTCAAGAAAAAATGAAGAAGTGGACACTTGACAAATGATTCAAGAACAATTCAAGAATGATTTGGATCTTGTTCAAAATGAAGGCGCAAACACCAGACAGGCGATTCAAGAAAAATTCCAGGAAGATCTGGATCTTGTTCAAAATGAAGGCGCAAACACCAGACAGGCGATTCAAGAAAAATTCCAGGAAGATCTGGATCTTGTTCAAAATGAAGGCGCAAACACCAGACAGGCGATTCAAGAAAAATTCCAGGAAGATCTAAATCTTGTTCAAAATGAAGGCGCAAACACCAGACAGGCGATTCAAGAAAAATTCCAGGAAGATCTAAATCTTGTTCAAAATGAAGGCGCAAACACCAGACAGGCGATTCAAGAAAAATTCCAGGAAGATCTAAATCTTGTTCAAAATGAAGGCGCAAACACCAGACAGGCGATTCAAGAAAAATTCCAGGAAGATCTAAATCTTGTTCAAAATGAAGGCGCAAACACCAGACAGGCGATTCAAGAAAAATTCCAGGAAGATCTGGATCTTGTTCAAAATGAAGGCGCAAACACCAGACAGGCGATTCAAGAAAAATTCCAGGAAGATCTAAATCTTGTTCAAAATGAAGGCGCAAACACCAGACAGGCGATTCAAGAAAAATTCCAGGAAGATCTAAATCTTGTTCAAAATGAAGGCGCAAACACCAGATACATGATTCAAGAACGATTCAAGCAAGGTTTGGCACTTCTTTAAAATGAAGGAGCAAACACCAGACAAATGGCTCAAAATGATTTTGTAATCCTTTACCTCCAACGCTGGTCAACGATCATGCAAACAGATCACAAGCACACTGTCAGTGAAGACAAAACACATTTTATTCAGATCAAAAGACAGATGACAGCCAAAAATATCATGAATTACAACAATAAAACAAAAGGTAATAGATGCTCCGCTTGAACACTTCAGTCCCCATTGCAAGAAAAGTCAGCTAAAAAAAGAACAACATGTCTTTGAATGACACAACATTAGTTTGATCTCCTTCTTTTCCAAAGCGAATGGCAGACTGTGATTGGATCTTATTGCAAAATACGTTTCCAAAATAAAGTTGTAATCAATGGATATAACAATGCCATCTGCTCAGAACAACTGAAGGTTGCAGCCCCTGAAAACTGAAAAATTTATTTTAAGTTGAATCCAATTAAAGCTTACTTTATGCAGTTTAGCAAGAGATGTTTGAAGTACTTAAAAAAAACAAATAATGGTTACTTTGAGAAACTGATACATGTTGCATCAAGCATTTGGGTTTACCACATCTCCCTGATCTATTTATTTAAAGTTTTGAAGGTGTAGAAACTAGAAACTAGAAAATACAGATAAAAAAAATAATACATGTGAGGTCTGTTCAAACTTATGTTTGGTAGTGTATGCCAATATTGTCAACCAATATTGAATAGAACAATCAGTTAATCAATGAAACTGGGCAGAGTGAGTGTTCACAGCAATCCTCTTGGAAGGTTTGCAGTAAAAATATTTGTAAAAGAACAAAAAAGCCCCCGATTATCTAACCTATCAAACTCTTTAGAGTAAATTTCCACAGATAGCCCTTCACTTAAACTTTATGCACACGCAGTAAAGACTACAAGGTTTGTACTTCACCCAAAGGGGTTTTGCACAAGCAGTATCATTTCATGGATGGCTGTCTCTGGCTTGACTCCTGCTATAGTTTGAGGGTCAGTGATGGATTTTTGAGGATAAGAGAGGGGGTAGAGGTGACAACCAATGTTCCCAGGAAGCAGAGAGCATCTCATGTGAAAGACAGAAAAGTCAGGGTCAAAATTGTACAAACAGAATAGTACAAGACCTGGAACTGGAACATGAAAGAATATGTAGCTCGCCTATTTGATTTTTCAGCCTCCAAGCCATGCAGCAAAGAGTTCAAGATCATGTCAGCATCAAACAAAATAAAATAAAAGGATAGAAACTGTTTATAATTTTGTAAACGTGCAAAGTTTTAAACTTTCCTGTGATCCAAAAACAACTTTTGAAGGGTTTTTGGACATAAATGTGTGCATGATGGGTGTGTAGAAAATTTTCAGTATTTAGCACAATTAAATCCAACTCTAAATATTTATTCACAGGTTTATTAAAATGCTGTCAATTTGTTGCTCATGTGATCTCTGTAATTATATCATTAATTACAGTTAGTATATAATTGTGAATAATAATACAATAACACATATATGCAATGAGTGTGTGTATAACATACAAAGCGGTTAACAGACTCGAAGATCACTGTCACAAGGAAGACAGTAAGATGCAAAGATTTTGTATATTGTACTTCTTTATAGGACTTGCAATGTGGACACTTTTTGTTTTGATAATTAAGCATTAACTGTGTGAATCTGATGGTAAGGATTACTGCCACCACTCGGTCTAGAAAATCTAAATCTTGCTGGATGTGTATCCTTGAAAGAACTACTGGAACTGGGTAAGTTTCCTTTATTTTTCCCTTAGCATTTCCACACCCAAATAGTTCAGTGCAGACTGCTTTATGAATAAGGGACAATATAAATCAGGATTCATTCCGGAAGTTTTCATTCTATCCTTTTTGCATTGACACTCTGAAAAAAGTATACATCACATCAGCTTTGGTTAAAGCTAAAATTATTCTAAATTATTTAAGTGAATTTTGGAATTGGCCAGGAATTGCAAAACAAATTGAGAAATAGAAATTGAAATTATATTCACAGACAACTGCATCACCTTGATTCTTGCTACATGCTAAATTAGTTTTTTTTTTCAGAATATTATTGTTAGTGTAATGTAACATATTAATCTGTTAAAATAACAGTAATTAATTCTGATACAGTGATAACTCAAGATGTGAAAATAACTCGTTGCGGGGTGGCTTTTGTATGCTGAATTTTTGCTAAACCATTCCAAGCCTCACAAAAATTGCAAGGTAAACCAGAGAGAAATAAAGTAGAATTGTTCAATCCTTAAAAGTACACATTATAAATGTAACAGACACTAATAAAACATTGAATACAGAATAAAATACATGAAATATAATAACCTTTACTACCTTTCGAGTAAGGTGTTGAGGGGAAGTGTCGGAGAAAGTGGTTGGGTGAGTAGAGCGGACGGTAGTGGAGGAGAGCCATTGCTATAGAAATACGCTTTTCCAAAAAAGCAACACCAATATAATTACAAATAGGACACCAACACGAAACCGAAAGCATGCATGAACACAAGGAGAACTCTTCCGGAAAGGCATCATGGGGCATCCGGCGACCAATTGGAGAGCAGGATACTACGCACAAACAAACAGCACCATGGCTGGAACTTACCAATAGGAGAGCAGAATATTTGATGGTGCGTTGAATGCGGTCACGTGATGTCCAGTATTATCTTCCGCCCGTATTACAATTGTTGAATATGTATTTCTCGTGCATGTTTTTCGTATCTTGAAATTTTGTTCAATTCATGAAACAAAATATTCTTTGCGTGACCTTTCGTAACTTGAAATTTCCATAACATGAAGCATTCGTATCTCGCGGTACCACGGTACTTGGGTCAAGCAAAACTTGAGAAAGCCAGAGCTGAGCCAAATAAATGTTGCTACTGAATGTGGGATGAATTTGAGTGATAAAAAGGTAAAAGAATGCAACAGGATGTAGGTTGTGTGATGGAAAATGGACATGAATCCCATTTATTTGCTTATGTCATGTATCTAACACAGAGCAAGATGTTTTCAGGCTCCCTGCATGAATGATGAGGCTCTCAAATGATTTGCTTGCTCTCTTTTTCACATCACTTCTCCATTCTTCACTTGTAAGACTCATGAATCTGTGGAGAGGAGTCTATTATTCCATCAACATGTGCTATGCAAGACATAATGCTCAGTTACTTATATCACTCAGTTTGTGCAGCAAAAACATGGCTGGGTTAGAGGATCTAAGGTGTTATATTTCCTTTACCTGTTTGAAAACCTGTTGGAAGTGTGAGAATTGTCATGAAAAAGTCAATCAAGATTTTGAATGAGCTTGAAAAGGAGTGAGATTGCAGTCAGTGCATCAAGAGCTTCTGCCTTTATAAAATGATAGACGTGGGCAACAAATGATGAATTCCTTTAATCAGGTTACTCCTGAACCAGAGACAAATATCACAAGCGTGACCTTGAATGAGAAGAAAAAGAGTTGGATGACTTGTCTGTAGTATGTCTGTAGTTAGCCATCATAGAGAATTTTTTTTTTTTCTTAATATATGAAAATAATCCAGGATAAATAATGCTTCGCGTTTTTGGCAGTAGGCTACAGTAAAGAGGAGGATTTGATTGTATTTTTAAAGTATCTGCCACTTTATACAGCACTGATTTATATTTACAGATAGTATATATATATATATATATATATATATATATATATATATATATATATATATATATATATATATATATATATATATATATATATATATATATATATATTCAATGGTGATTGTTGAGGCGATAAATATGTGATATTACATGGGTGAATAGCTCAACCTTGTTTGTTTCTCAAATAACAAATCTATCTATGATTAAATAATTTAACAAATCTATAATTAAACTCCAAAAATTGTTGAAATACATCTTTTGGAAGCTGTTGGGACATAAATGCGTACACTAATGCTATGTACACTATGTTGGAAGTGAAGTCTTTTCTGCAAAACTTGTACAAACCTAAATAAGGTGTAAATCGCATGCTGTTTCAACTAATCGCATTACTTTATCACAATGTGATTTTCCATTCCTGAATATTGATTGACAGTCACACATTAGCTTACCATTCATCAGTTTCCAGTTTCCACCATTATTAGCTTGAATCAATGTCCAATGTGGAATCAATGTCCCCAAAGATCCAACACCCTCGCTGTGTTTCAGGATGTACATCTCAGCATCAAAATCTTCATCTTCTACTCACAGATGAGCAGCAGATGTTCGTACATTTCTAGTTAATATTGCTGCTCCTCTCGCTCGCGTTTTGACAACTCGACAATGATTCCGGCGGCAGGAGAATTAACATCCCAGCAAGTTTATATCTTCAGCAACACACCAATAAAACAGCAAGAATCCTTGATACCGCCAAACTTTGGAGTTTTTAACTCAAAATTATAAATAATCTGGATCTTTATTTAAAACTAAACATTAGGTTGGCATGTTCTTGAGAGCCAGAACATCAACATAGCCTTTTATTAAAGTCCAATAATATTGACCCTTTAACGATCGATAAGTAAAACAGTCACTCAAGAAGATACACATTATAAGCACTATATATACACATATAAATATATAGGTTTAGGTAACTGTTACGACCCCAAAATGGTGGTGGTGTCTAGGGTTGGGGTGTAACAAAAAGATAGAGGAACAGAAATGAAAACGGGAACAACAGGACACAAACAATAACTTGACAAATCAAATGTGCTTTAATTAACAGAACTGGTGTTGCCAATGGTAAAATAAATCAAATACAAATACACACACTCCAGGGGCAGAGACTAAGGGACGCCAGGTAAAACAAAACAAACTAACTAGAAAGTGCAGACAATTCTAAGCTAACTAAATAACATACACAAAGCTAGAACTAATCTACCCTAACTAGGAAGTTATACAATAAACAAACCTGGCGCACACCGCTAAACTAGTGTGTATAACAGAAACAATCCTACGTGCCGAAGTGGTCCGCCTGCTCGCTGGTGATCGGCGTCCCAACTGGCGAATCAGGGGACAGCTGGAGTCACCTGCGGAAAAAATCAGAAGTGCGCACGGGTGCGCCCACAAGCAGGTGACAGAAAATAAAAGGGAAACGCTGCAAAACGGCCAGGGCCGTAACAGTAACATATATAGGTTCTGTCTTGAATTTAGTTATTCATTATTTTTAACATTAATGATCTTTTTTAGGAATTGTTGTCAGTTTCCTTTATTAGTCTTTTGTTATTGTAGTAGATTATTTTTAAATTCTACTTTCCTGTCAATCTGCCACTGGTTAGTTCCATCATTTTCCTCAATATCACAATAACTTTATATTGCTCCTGAAGTGCAATCTTATGAAACATAGTTTCATTCTCTATCAGCCCCATTTAACTCAAAAATCTGACTTAGGCATTAAGACATGCAGTCTGAACGTAGCCTTAGAAAAGAAGAAAATACTAGTTAATGGCAAGCACACAATCTGGGTTGAACAAAATGAGTAAATGCCACAATAAACTATGCAATCTGAAGTTTGCTTAGTTTGGACTCAGTAAAATTTTACTTTGTTTATAAACATCATTCTGAAAAGATTCTGTGTTTACAGTCCTGTGTTAGAATCACCAGTTGCATTCTGGAAGGCCCTATTTTAATTAATATTATGATAATGTCATGCTATGAAGCACAAACATGAAGAATATATAGCAAACTTTAAATATACAGTATACCCGTTTTCAGAGATATGGTTGATATTTCAAACCACTTAAAAAAATGTCACCAGAATAATTTTTTATGAAAAATTCTAATATCTCTAGCAGATTGGCTAGAAGTTTCACAGAAGGGCATATGATTATCAGTGACAATTCTATTCTGCCAAATACTTCAATGACAATTGTCCCTGTGCACATGTACTGTGACTTACAGTGAATAATAAATTAGGGAATATGTAACAGGCAAAGGTTCATTTAATAATTGCATTTCATTTTTTTGAGAGGAAAGCACTGATTGGTTCAAAAACATAAAAAAAGGAAAAAGTTTATACCATCAATATAGTTATGGAATTCCCCTGGTCTCACAATAATATAAAAGAATGTCATGATCAGGGAGACATCAGAGACATGCTAGACTCTGCTGGGAACCAGCAGAGCACAGCAGCCATTCTGAGTCAATCAGCAGCAGAGATAACAGAGAAATTAACAGTCATTTTAGGAGAAAATTAATCCAGTTTTCCAGTGAATGACACCCTGGGTATGCACATTGTACCAGTTAGAGGTCATTCCTATCTCAAATCCCCAGACACAAACGGGTCAGGAAGAGAAAATGCGATTTTGACTTTCTCCCTTTGAGCCAGATCATACTAAGGCCTTTAGAAATGACTTTCTTTTGTGTGTTCGCTGAGGTTCGCAACCAAACGCAGTGTGTTTCCTCCACATGTTCATTTACTGGGCCTTTGTGTCACATGGCATGATCACATTCAAAATGGCCTCCTGAGTTCACCTTTATTTAAAAGGCACAGCTGAGGCCTAAAAAGCATTGACAATGGTAATCACTGCCTCGCTGTTTAATTCTAAGCAATTAAAATGGGATCATTATGACATTGCCATTTTCGAGCTTTGTTGTTGGACTCATTTAAAAGAGCTGGCATTTGAAAGGCCCTGCTCTCCTGCCATGAAATCTTTTTTCAGTAATTACTCATATTAATGAAAAATGCTTGCCTTTGCCTTTGGATTTAGAAAAAAACAACTAAATGAGACACATTTTGCATTGCACAGAAAGATGTTTTCAGTTAAAATATGAGGGTATGTTCAAAAATGGTCTTAGTGAAGCTAGAACTGAACATACAATATTCTATGGATCCTTGAGATGACTAATAGTGTATGCATTTTGAAATTAAATTTTTCTTCCTTTAATTTTGAATGGCTAGCTGATTTATTCCCACAAACATGCACACACACACACACGCACGCGCACACACACACACACACACACGCAAACCGCTTAATTAAGTGTTGAATCAACACTCTGGTGTTGGTTGCCATATAGGAGTTTAAAGTTGAACACTGACTAGGTGTGAAATGTTTCTCAGAGTAACATTTAAACACTGGTGCATTGTGTGTATTTATAGGGCCAACTATTGACACCAGCAGTGTTGATTTAACACTTTTCAGTTCCACCTGGCCAATATAGTGCTGTAATTATTTTTCACTATGTAAGCAAGCAAAGCAGACTAAAGCAAAGCTTAGCAATCTCTAGGCTCAATCAATCACAAATCAATCCATTTGTAGATTGAGTTCTTGTTTAAAATAACCAGAGATATTTCTTTATAATTACAGTTTTTCATTAATTTCCAGCTTAGTCAAGCCAGCCAAACCAGTTGACTGCTGTTTTGATGAAAATAAATAAAGTAAAGTTTCCTTCTGGCTTCTGCACCTTCTAATTTAGTGGCTGGGTGGCACTGTTCAGAAACAATGATAGATCCCTTAAAAACATAAACTAGCAGTTTACAATAAATCACAATAAACACATTGGTTGTAAGTAGTGGATGGTTTTGGAAAATTCGAACTGGAGTGGCACCAATAATTGTTGGGTTGAATATGTTTAAATATTCTGTGGTTTTAAAGTTGACAGTCCATCCATCCATCTTCTTGTCGGCTTTCTTCCCTTTCGGGGTCGCCACAGTGGAATGACCCGCCAACTCTTTTGGCATATGTTTTATGTGGCGAATGCCCTTCCAGCCGCAACCCATCGCTGGGAAACATCCACACAAACACTCATACACAGTCAGACACTATGGAAATAGTTTTTAGCCAATTGAATTATACCGCATGTCTTTGGACTTGTGGGGGAAACTGGAGTACCCGGAGAAAAACCCACACGATCACGCGGAGAACATGCAAACTCCACACAGAAATGCAAACGACCCAGCCAAGGCTCAAACCAGCAACCTTCAGGCAACCGTGCTACCCACTGTGCCACCATGGCCCGTTTTCAAGTCACATTTTTGAAAGTGTGTAGTTGACTTTGTTCGGAAGGTATGTTACTATAGATAGAACCCATCAGAGTGGTTTGAAGTTTGTGTGAAGTGTAGCTAATCTGTATTTAGAATTTGATGAATTGTGTAATTAAACATCCTTCATTTTACTTCAATGGAACCCACAGAGAAAGACAGTAATTAAAACTAGCTGCCTCAGGCACCAGACGTTCTTGTCCCTTGCAAAAAAAGGGCACAAATAAGAGTGATGAAATGAAGCTTATAAGGCCATCATAGTTGATCTGGGCATGACACTGTGATCAATATCTGAGAAGAGCATAGCAGAGACATTTGAAAGTGATATTCCCTGGAACCTTGCTGTATTAAACGAACAACAAAACAGCTTCAACATCCTTATAATTGTAGAGGAAGACTATTACAGTTGCAGCTGCTCAGATCGATCACCCGGCAAGGTGAGCACAATGGATGAGCACGTCAAGCGCATCTGACACATAAGCTCGGCAGCTGTCGATGGTTTAATTGAACATGGAAAAATGGTGGTTTCAGATAGATTTTGTTGCATGGCATGATGGGATGCTTGCTCTGTTGACACTTTCTGTGATCTGTCTGGAGCTTTTTGCACTCCCTGGCTGTGTTTGAAGATGGTAAATACCAGGAACTAACCTCTAGGAAATCTTTATGGGCTGAAATTTAAAGATTGGGAAACCTCTACAGAGCAAGGTGATGACTGAAGGATGATGAGGATGCAGGCTTCACTCACACATTATTTTGGTGGAAGACACATATCTGAAATGCCAAAAAAATGCCAAAATGATGACAGCTCCTGCAAAAAAGAACAACATGTCAATACAAAAACAATTGTAATAATTAAAGCTCCCACAATGTGTCCGGAGGAGCCAAAAGCAGCGCCTCCTGGCCTTTCAAGTGTTTTCACTTTTTGTCAGGAGCTCAAAATGAGGTGAAAATTAATTTTACAAAGTACTGAACAATACAAAGCTTTAAATGTAAAGATGATCTGTTTTGTTACACAAACAACTCATATAAAAACAAGAGTTTGTGTTATAACACTAGCATAGCAATGTGTTCAGAATCACAAGATTATCATACTTCATTTTTTCTTGTACAATGGAGGAAGTATGTGGGAGAAACAGCCACACATATATACAAGCAGTAGGTGGCGCTAAAAGTGTATCATCACTTAAGCATTACAATTTGGTCAGAATGGTAGGCTCATCATTCCATACTTTTTTCATGCTTTTTGGATAAAGTATGTGAGTGCTACTGTAAGAAATCCATGCCACAGCAAGAATATGTGACGAGCTTCTGTTCCTAATGGCTTAAGAGTGACCAGATCAAAATTCAGCTCGATCTAGAAAGTTTCCTTGGAGTAGTTAGTTAAGCTTTTTCGCATTCAAGGTGGTACTGCAGAGCTGTTGTCCAATGTATAATTTCAGTGACAGTATTAGATTAATGTACTTATTGAACATGCCTTTGAACAAATTTTGGTGGGCTTTCTAACATATTCAATGGGTCAAAACAGCTAAAACATAGCTAATCATGCCAGGCTGTTTTTGTTGAAATTGGATTTCCTTGAACGGTGATACAGTCCAACATATGTACATACTTTTGTAAATTTTTGAAGGGTGAAATTTGCTGGGATGCCAACCCCAAGACCAGGGTTTATATAAGTAAAAGTTTTAGCTTGGTAATTTACATGTGTGCATCAAATTTCATTCGCCTATGACAAACTGGTTGCGCCACAGCTACAAAACCCACCCCAAGATCATTCGATGTACTTCTTAGCTTGTGATAACTTTTTTCCCCTCGTGCCTTATGAGTAACCACAGCAATTTTCAGCTGGATCGGACATTTCGCCTAGGAGGAGTTCGTCAAAGTATGAAGTTATATTATTTACATAAAACCTGAAATATCCAGTTTCCTGTCCAGTTTCGAAGCTCGAAACAGTGGACTTTTTTGTAGGTCTTAAGGTCCTACACACATGTGACAAGTTTTAGGTGTGTATTCAATACACTGCCTGAAAGCGTAAAACAAACATAAAAAACGGGCTTTCAATCCTCACCACTAGCACCGCTGGTGCTCGAGCCCTAATTATACAAATGTTCAATAAATATATAAGAATGTAATTAATGTAAGAGCCCTAATTGTAATCATTTAGCATTCAATTCAATCATGAATGACTCACAATAAAATCCTGGAATTTAAAATGAAATAAATAAAATTTTAATTATATTAATGGGTCTACAACGCCTAACTACACGAAACACTCTGATATCGATCTGCTCCCTCAATGACTTGACTCAACAGTGCCACTTTTCCACCCACTTTTCCACTGAGCCTTCAATCATCTCCAGCTGATGAAAAGAATGAAGTAAGCAGGAAGTGAAATCAACCAACACCAAACGTCTCAGAGTTCCACCTACCACCAAGCCTTTAGTCTATTACAGAAGCTGATCTTCCACACGGAAGATAAAGAGAGAGAGAGAGCAACAAACTTTTTAGTACACCTTAGTTGAAAAAGCAGGTCTCAACTAGTCTGTTCACTTAATAAACCACCAGACTAGATATATTTTCTATCACACTTTTCCTCACCTGTCACAAAACAAAGTAAGAGTTCAGGTGTGAATATGGTTCTGTGAGAAGAAAGGTGTGAGCATGTGTACATGGTTGAGCTGATGTGAAACCCATTTGTGTGATTTCTGACTGGTTTTCTCATATTGACTGTATGCATGGGTGTCCCTGTGACATGAAATATCCCAAATGACTATTTGTCTATTATTCATCAATGTATTATTCATTTTGTAGATTTAAAGCCCCATGTATTATTTCACAACAATAAATATTTATTTATGTGCCATGCACTGTATTTTTAAATCACAGTCTGAAAGCAGTACACAAGAATGTTTAATAACCTTTGAAAACTGGACCTTTTAAGTGAGATACTTCAGTCCAAAAATGTTAAGGGAACTTTGCACTGTTAAACATTACGTGATAATTACTTGATGACATTTAAGTTTTTAAATGAATATTAGCATCTTTCATTAACATGAACCAGGAGAGTTTGAATCCTCTGCCACTGAAGTCAATTCAATAATATTACTAAATAAAAAACATTTAATAAAAACATAAACGAGAATAATGACAAATCAGTCTCAAAAAACTTCAGGTGAAGAACACTTCGAGGTGTTCGCTATCTATGGCCATATAATCTTCCCAAAATCAGCAAATACAGGGCTTGAAACAAAGAGTTTTAGAGCTTAACAATGATCATAATTTAAGGAGAGGACAAGAACATTTTCATCCAAATGCATTGTATGTTTATATGGTAGTTCCTATAGAAGTAGTCATTGGTACTAATTAGTTAAGGGTAACAACTTAGTAGCTAAGATAGTAACTAACAGTACATCACATTTAATTAATAGTTACCTGTTAGTAGTGCTGTAAGTTTACTGTTACTAAAAAGGGTATTGTAAAGAGTTACCAACAAAGGTATAATTATAAACCAGATGGAAACTGTCATGTCATGTTAGTGTAGTTGGGTACAGAGAAACCCCCCTCATGATGTAGCTTGAGTGCCTTGAAAAGGGGTATACAAATGTCATAGAATATTAATTATTATTAATGTGAGCAAGCATTAAGTGCACACTAATTTTCCTGGAACCAGGTGGTAACCAGTCAATGACTTGAATAAGGCACAAAACCCACTGTGCTGTTTTATTTAACTGTAACTGAAATCCAAAAATGTTTTTTTTTAATCACAACCCACATCAACCAATAAATGCCCACAAAAAAATGACATAATTCATTTCTAGCTTTCATGAGAAAAAAACGTCTGACTTTCGTTCCTGTTCCCAAAGGACCTTCTCTGTTTTTCTTTGAGTTCACAAACACACATCTCCACATAAAATCAAGAGTCCTGCATGCCATGCCTGCTACTCATAAATCACTTCAATTCAATCTCAGGGGAAATTGCGGCAGAGATGGCGAGTGGTTTGCCGTGTTGGCATGGCGGAGAAGAAGCGAGCGCTGAGATTTGATTTATCAGCACTGGGCTGAAATGAGGAGGTGGACGGCAGATGGACGGTCAGCAATCAGAGCTCTGGTGTAATCAATTCAGCCCAGATTCGGACATGAATCAGAGGTCTATAGTGGTGCCAGTTTGGGTCCAGTCTGAGTTTGTTTAGAACACTTACAAACACGCACTCCTTCATACTTGTAGTCAGAGTGTCCTGCTTTTTGTAGCTCCATCAAGTAGACAAACAAGGAGTATGCATTAGAGTCTGTTTACAATCTTTGGAACGATTGCCTTCAACTTTTTAATTTGAGAAAAATGGGGTTTATGATATAATCTTGCCCTTGTACTCATGTTTTTAATGTGTAGAATTAAAATGTAATTTATCTGAGCCAATGTTGATATTTGAAATCCACATAGTGCAATAGTGCAACAAGATTTGAATAGCACCACTTGATAGCCATATTTGTATTCATTAAAAAAAAAATTCTACATCTTTAGCTTGAAAGATTTAGCAAAAAAAATGTGAATATTGAACATTTGACACGCAAGAAACGGGCAGAATTATTTATAAACGTATTTTCAAACTTCAGACTTTTTTGTTTTTAATTTCTAGACTGCGGATATGCAGTTTATGAAAATACAGTTTCAGTTAAAATTTTTCAAGATGAAGAAATGCAAAAAATGAAATTCAATATTCTAACATTCAAACCACAAAATTCAGGTTTTGAAATTCATCCACAGCTAAATTTGAAACTTTAATTTTTACAAACTGGATATCTGCAGAAAAATCTGAAGTTTAAAAATACACTAAATAATACTAAATGCATTATGCCTTTTTAAAAAAACAGTTGTTTTAATTTTCAGAAGTTCAACATTCAAGTTACAAAACTCTAATTCAAATGAATAAATTCACATCATGTTTAAATGGCAAGTAATATTCAGTTTTATTAAATTACATTAATCAATATTTTTAATAGAATTTAAATTCAGATTGCTTTGGCAAATCTCCAACTCCATACTATTGCCGGCTTAGCGTTATGCGTATACAGTACATATATTTGTACTTCTGAGTAAAACAGGATTGCTGTGTAGTTTCAATAATTCCACGAAATTTTAAAATAAAAAATTAATTGAAGAGAATAAAAGTATTTTTTGAACAAAGAAAACTAGAACTTGCTTTTATGTCAGTAAGATCTAACCAATTTCAATATTTTTCTTCTTTACGAGTTTTTCTAGATTTTACACATGCTACAGGTCTCATAAAATTGACACAAAGCCCACAAATGGCTGGAAGTAAATAAAGGAGTCATCTGGGAAAACATCTGGAAACTAATTAAGATAATTGTAGTCAGGCCAGGTGCATTCTGGAATCAGCTGCTAATGGCATTCTTGGGAAGACAGATGCTGAGTACCAATTCAACTACTTAAACTACACGTTTGGAGTACATACTCATGTATACAGTATTGCTTTTGCAGTTGTTTGCAAGCAAAATGTTTTCAGCATTCTTAAAGAAAACACTGGATTTAAAAATGGTACTTGTTCATGTTTGTTTGAGCACTCCATTGGAGTTAGCTTAGAACCAGAAAGGTGATTTGTCAGTCTGGATTAAAGGGTAACATTTTAATACAGCTGAATAGAAGTGAATAAAATAAAGTACAAAGTTGTGCAAAAACTACTTAAGGGTGGTAAGGGAAGAGGTCATAACAGATCATATACATCAGAATACTGAAAAAGAGCACAGAGAAAAGGTCTCGATTACTTATTTTAGTAGAAAATGTATAACAGACCTAAGTGCAATAAACCATGGATTTCTAACTAAACAGAGTTTATATTTATCTGCACTATGCAATATTAGATTATAATGTTTAAATGCTGACAAAACTTTAGCAAAACCTGAAGTATTTAGGATGGCGGTTATTAAGACTTTTAAAAACTCTGAAAGAAAACAGCTCTTTCAAAGTGTTTAGCAAGCAGCTCAGCTATAGATTGGCAACGTTGAAACAAAACATATACTAAAGTACATTAAATGCACATCATATTATTAGTAATTCAAATATATGCAAATATAGAATTGCATAAAACCACATCATATTATTTGTAATTCCAATATATGTTTATTCAAAATATATAATTGCATAAAACCACATCATATTATTAGTAATTCCAATACATGTTTATACAAAATATTTAATTGAATGAAAGCACATCATATTTGTAATTTTAATATGTGTTTATTTAAAACAGTGAAACTAATTTCAATAACACAAGATCTTCATCATCTGATTACTAGCAATTTTATTGAGTGATTATCCAAAAGCGGACATGTTGGATTCACATAAAAGGACTACACTTTCCATTATTCATCATCTGCTAATACTGTAGTTGTGTTATTCAGATACTCCAGTGTTTTTCTTTTGAACTCTGCCTATGTATACTCCTCCGTTGTTGTCTTCTGTGTATCACCATCATCATTTGCTGTCACAATCCTAAAGGAAAGTTCTTTGTTTTGTGTTGGTTAAAATAAATGTGGGTATACTCACTACTTCTGCATTCCTGATAGACCAAGGGGCAACTTCCTGCTCTCCTTGCCCTTGCGCAATAGGCGACTGAACTATAGTACCTTGACCAGGGTCAGAAGTGAGCGTGCTCTCATTGACTCCAAGGTTATAACTGCCCAACTTTGGAGCTGACAAAGTTTTTTTTTTTTATTGTTAGTTTCGAACTTAATGAACGCTCTGAGGGAAGTACATTATTTTTAAGAATTTGTTGGTTTAATTTAAAGTAAATTTAACCCATTAGCCACTCAGAGATCTATGTTACACCGAACCCATATTTGGTTACCAGGAAGTGATGCACTCCCATGGTGGTGATGGATGGCTATGCCCATTTTAGCCCCTGTTACTACTCATACAAAATGTCACAAATGCTACAATCATGGTGTATACAGTCAATGTGACAGAAACATGTATTTTACTTATTAATAATTCAGAATTTTGTTGGAGATTAATTTATCACTATCAAGTGTTTATATCTGTTTCTATTAAACCATATTGAATGGTGTGAAACAAATGTATAGATTGCTTAATATGAATAATCCAACTAGTCACACATATATGACATGCTCTGTATTTAAAGACAGTAACTGTTTTTCTGACTTGATCTGCACTTATTGATTCGTAATCTTTGATTTTATGATCTTTGAGACTTGTCCTGATAAGACAATCAAATGAGCTTCGCTTCTCCCCATCATGACACAACAGTTCTTGCACAAATCTTGGCTCCTATTGTGCTGTTCAGCGAGTGGACATTCAAGACAGCAGCCAATCATACTGCGTAAGTATTTAATGCTAATGTTTAAAGTGCAAAGAAAGTGCTGAGCTTTAACTTGTGAGTCCCTCTCTTTTTTAGAAAGGTATTTTGTGGGTGTTGTTTTCTAAGGAAGGGTTTTTTTTCGGTTGTGAGAGATCCAGCTGATTCCTCTGTCTGTTTCAACATCTACTCTCAAAAATTGCCCTTTTTATTTTGTTACAAATAAAGAGCCAGAGTGACAGAATGAATCAGTGTAATTGAATTTTTGTCAAAACTTCTCTTGTTTTAGTAGAGAAAAACTGTAAAGCTGTTGTGGAGGATCAGGTGGTGGAAAAATTAAACATGCATACAAAGCCCAGACAAAGCTATTTTATCCTCTGCTAAATTGATCTGAATACTCTGGTGGAATTGGCTGCTGGGGCAAAAAGCACTCAGATGATTGGCTTCTGGGTGGACTTCGACTCAAAAGTAAGTATTCAATCCACTGATGGAAGTTTCATCAATTCTGAAAGTGTGACACTGTGAAACGTCAATTGACTTGAATTAACTTGCACAGTTACTGGATTACTTGTGCAGTATATGATATCGGGGCTCTCTTTGTTTTGCTTACTCGTTTGTGTCCCTGTAGGGCAAACATGTAGATATATTTTATTGAATCAGTATAGATAGAAAGTCAGACCAAATAATAATCAATGTTACTTATGTCTCATTAACTCTTTTAAAATAATAAAATGTTTCTTTTTAAGTACCATACTGTAATCCCAAACAGTTGTACTAGCTCATAACTAACAAGTTCATAACAATCAAATGTTGTTATGCAGTTGACCGAACTAACAAATGTTGCCACTTCAATTGAATAGGGCTCAATATTTTATAGCAAATGTTTGTGGAATGCATAAAAAAGTAAAAAAATTAAATAAAAAAAACTCCAATCAGCCATCTTGATTTTGGCCAGCTCGCCTGGATTTGCAACACAGTTTAAATTGTTATTATTTGTTTGCAATTTTTATCACTTATTAACACTTATCACCCTGCTTCAAACCATCACCTCCGTTTTTTTTCATTAGTCTTATTGCCCTCGGTTTCTTAAGGGCCATCTTATCATCAGGCCTGATTTGGTAAGATTAGATTTTTAATTTTTTATTATTGAATTTTAATAAATATTCTTACATTTGGAACTCGGAATACATATGTGCAATGAGCATGTTATCAGTGGGTTTACTGCATGAACTACATTTCCCATAATGCATGTTTTCCATGGATATTGACAGTTAGGTCCACGAGTCTGAACACTCTGGTGGGGCCAAAAGCTATCCCTGCTTCCCGGTACAATTATTTCCGCAGACTTTATCCACTTTACACAGTCTATATAGTACGCTGTCGAGTTGTGTATGTGTGCTAGCGTAAAACGAACAATGCTAAACAACATAATATAAGTGTGTAATCATGATCCTAACTGTTTGTATTTATTGGTAGGCTCAAGAGTGTGTGAGATCATGTCAAAATTTTCAAACATTTTCAAAGTTCAGGTAAGATGTGTTATGAAACAATTGGTTTGATTGTGTGTGTATTTCCACAGTCATTCTTTTGATATTTGTTACTTTCAAGAACGTATTTTATTTAATTATATCAAGGAAGGTATTTTCCCTTTTGGGCTCATCGTTCTCACTCAGCCAAATGACATTCAGTTGAGGCTCATTAGTGGAGGTATGTTTGCTCTGGAGAGATGAGTTTAAATGGCACTCACTCTCATCTGGAAGTGAGACATTGCTGCTAAGCTCCAGACTTGAAATTTCTAGTTTGGAATTGATTTGTTGAGTTCACGTTGTACATTTTGAGTAGAAAATTACGAACAAAAAGAACGAACATAAAACAAAATTGGAATTGACTATTACATTTACATTTATGCATTTGGCAGATGCTTTTGTCCAAAGCGACTTACATTAGGGGTAAGACAATATGCAATTTGTTACACCGTCAAAGTCTATCTCAGCTTCTCATAATAGAAATTGTATCAACTGATCAATAAACAAAAGCAGTGAGCAAGTAGAGGAAGAAGATAAAGACAGAGGAGGGAACAAAGAAGGTAGTTTTTATTTATTTTATTTTTTTATAGTAGGTGTTCTCTGAAGAGAAGAGTTTTTAGTTGCTTTTTGAAAGCTGTTAGTGTTGCTGCTTTCCTGACTGGATCACAGAGTTTGTTCCACCAGCCAGGGACAGTGAAAGAGAGAAGGTTCTGCTGAGAGATCTTCTGCCCTTGAGGGATGGAACCACAAGTCGCTGTTCCTTCACTGAGCGCAGGCTTCTGGAAGGTATGTAGGAGTGTATGAGCTCATGGAGGTAGACAGGGGCTGATCTGGAGAAAGTTTGGTATGCCAGAGTTAGAGATTTGAATGTAACCCGAGCTGCAATGGGGAGCCAATGAAGAGTGATGAAGAGGGGAGTAACAAGAGCTCGTTTCGGTTCCTTGAAGATAAGACGAGCTGCAGAGTTCTGGATCATCTGCAGAGGTTTGAGCGTATTTGATGGAAGTCCTGCTAGGAGAGCGTTGCAGTAGTCCAGACGTGAGAGGACCAGAGCCTGAACCAGGAGTTGAGTTGCATGCTCAGTTAAAAAGGGCCTGATCTTTCGAATGTTGTGCAGTGCAAATCTACACACTCGAGTTGTCTTTGTGATGTGGTCTTTGAAGGACAGCTGTTCATCCAAAATAACAAAAACACAAAAGAGTATTTAAAAGTATTATAAAAAAGTATTTAAACACAAAATATTTCTGACTGTAGGAGAAGGGGTGATTAACTGTAGAGGATTGCAGCTGGTTGGTGAGGTTGTGATGCACAGAGGGATGAGCTGGGATTACCAAAAGTTCTGTCTTGGCCATGTTGAGCTGTAGGTGATGGTTCTTCATCCAAGTAGAGGCAAGGCAAGGCAAGGCAAGGCAAGTTTATTTGTATAGCACATTTCGTACACAGGGTAATTCAAAGTGCTTTACATTGGAAATAAAGAGTAAAAAGAAAGTGCATACATTAAAATCAAGCATAAAAAAGTCATATAAAATCAAACTGATTTAAAACACTGAAATTTAAAACATTGATTAAAACAAAGATTAAGATTTGAAGTGCAGAGGTAAAATAGTTGTTCGGACGTAGGTGCTCAGTCGACAAAAGCGCAACTAAACAGGAGAGTCTTTAGCCTGGATTTAAACGTGACTAAAGTGTTGGCACCCTTGATCTCCTCTGGAAGTTGGTTCCATCTGTGGGCCGCATGGTAACTAAAGGAGTATTTTCCCTGTTTGGAATTTACCCGGGGGAGATCTAATTTATTTGATCTGAGGGACCTCAGTTCCCTGTTTGGTGTGTATTCACTGAGCATGTCTGTTAGATATGTAGGTGCTAAGTTATGTTTGGACTTATATACGAGCAGAATAACTTTAAAATCTATTCTGAAGGAGACCGGCAGCCAGTGTAGAGACTTAAGAACTGGAGAAATGTGTTCCAACTTTCTAGTTTTGGTTAGAATTCAAGCTGCTGTGTTCTGAACGAGCTGGAGCTGTTTAATGGTCTTTTTGGGAAGACCGGTTAAGAGGCCGTTACAGTAGTCCAGCCTGCTGGAGATGAAAGCATGAATCAGTTTCTCTAAATCTCGTCTGGAAACAAAGCATCTGATTCTTGTGATGTTTCTAAGATGAAAAAAATTTAGATTTCTCATCTTCTGAATTTTCTGTTTTCCTGCCACAGCAAATATGAATTGGCACTGAAAGAAAGCATACTCTGCACCCCAGGAAATCTATATCTAGTCCGATAATCCAGCTTTTTCAGCATACTCAAGGTCTAGCATACTCTCATTGATGATATACAACTGTCATTTCTGCTTTTTTGCTTGGTATATTTTTCAGTTGGTGTGTACATAACTAAACTTTTGTTAAACTTTATGTTAAACATACCATAACTACATTTTAATGAAAGTGACAAGTTGGCCAGATATGGAGTTGAATTTGCATTTGACCCATCCCAGTGTACACAGAGCAGTGAACAAACACACCGTAAACACACACCCGGAGCAGTGGGCAGCCATGGCTGCGGCACCCAGGGAGATGTTGAGAAACTGTTTCCGTGATCAAGAGCAAGTGTTTCATCACTCACACAACCTTCATATTTAGGGACCTGGGGATCGAACCAGTGACCTTATGATCTTCAGTCAATCTTCTTATCCATTAGAGCACAATTCCCCAAAATTTCCTTTTGAACCAGTGACCAAAGGATTCTTACAACTCTATTGTAATCTTTCTTTTGTGCACTTTGGTTTGAAGTGTTTTAGTTTTTAAACCAGTCAACCAGAGTTTATGGCTACTGAAAATTATAACTTTTTTTTTTCAAATGCCCTTTCACTGTTGCTTTTGAAGTAACATTTCATTAAGTACAAGTTGGCTTTTTTTAATCCACAGGTTTATTTCTCCAGGTTAGTTTTCTTCAAACCTTAAAGATTTCAATAACTTTGATATTATTAATTTGCACTATTAAAGGCATATTATTAGTTGATCATTAATTGATTATTTTGGATCAAGCAAAAGTTTGCTTTAAAACAAATTTCAGAAACCTTGTGATCTTTTCATACAAAAATACAATATATCGTTTGATGAATTGTTATTCTCCCGCTTATAAAGACCTGGAGAAAAATGCAAATAAAGGGAATCTACAATCAACTGTAGAATGTTGAATATGAAGAAAGTGTGAGAAGAACAAACAAAACAAAATTGAGAATAAGGAGAAAGTGTTTGGACTGAGAAAAGCCATATTGAAGAATGAAGTGAGGCTGATATTTTTTATTGATCTTATTCTGTGCATGCCCATACAACGGTCCCTTCTGCCATGTGTTTGCACAGGGGAGATAATGACTTGTGAAGGGAGAGAGAATAGAAAGAGAGCGATACGCCTCAGTCCCTTCCCGTCAGCCCACCCTGGGGCTAATGATAGTGTAAAATGAAGAGAAAGTGATTCACTGGAGGTTCTATTTACACCTCTGCCTGAAGCTATATGCCTGGCAAAAATATAAAAACTTTCTTAAACCCTTAAAATGTTGAGAAAAAAACAATATACTTTACAAAAGCAAAACAACAACAACATATTATAAACATATTATATATATATTAGTCCGGTCGATCGATTAAAAAAATTAACTAATGAATCATACATTTTTTTATTAATTGCGATTAATCACAATGACAAGACTGAAACTTTTTTAAATCTATAAATGTAAATAATTCATGTAAATTGAAGACAAAGAGGCTGTTTCAATTCAAAATCTGATTGTTTATTGAATTTTTTTTTTAACTTGTAACACAGGTTTTGTCATGCAAGCAACATGCCTGCATCAATGTCCTCCAAATTAACTTTTCGCTTCTCTTTTTTGGTGGCTGTTAGTTTTTGGTCTCTTTAGACTCTTGTTTTCCAGGACTCTGCCAGCTCGCTTAGTAAAGCCACGTTCCTTTTATCTTTGGGAAGAAACTTTAGGCCTTTAAATCTTGGATCAACTGCTGTAGCCATCCATGTGAGATAAGTGCTGTCCTTGCTTTTAGAAAGTCTGAGGTAAAATCATGTTTGAATTTAACTATATGCTTAATCCATAATTTTGCAAGTGGCACAAGGCTGGCAATACCACTTACTTACATTACATTATTCAACACAATATTTATTACTTCTTCAACTTTTTAATATTTTTTTTACACAAGTCTAAACTTATTTTTTTTTGTAGCAACATACCTTGACAGTGGACACGCGCATGCACACGCACACACACGCACGCACACATGCACACACACACAAAAAGCTGTTCCATTAGTTCTTGAGCGCTGGATGGACTATTGTTTAGGCATCCAACAATCTCACAACATTTAGCTAGTGCACTTTCCAAACCGCTGGCCAGAATGAAAACCTGACAGTTCGGTGCAGTATGTGAGCCATGCGGGACAGGTGTTCACATAAAAGTAACGTTAGTCTCATGGCAGCAAACATATTACGAGCACCCTAAGTGTGCTTTAACTTGTTTTTGCTTTTTCCATTCTCTCGCCACTTCGAGACAGTGACCCACACTTGCCTCGTTCTACTGCCGTTCCTTAGTTTTACACAAAGTTAGACAAAATGAATACAATTTCAACAAAGAGCGCTGTGATTTTAAGTGGCTGTCATTGCTCACAGAAGCCCAGCGGTCCCCCGAGAGTGCTATGTTTGTCACGTGCTGTAACATGTTAATTTTCCATGACTTCTCATCGTCATGCAAAATTTATATATATATATATGCATGAATAAAAATAATTACCTACCTTCCACCAGCTCTAGAAACACATTTTTAAATCCTGTGTGTCTGTGTGCAAATGAAACAATATACAAGAGTGACCAGGGACTTGCTATAGATCTGTTTACATCACAGACTAAATGGAACAAGCTAGTTCCAGGCATGACATTTCAATTTATGTTCCTGTAGCTAGACTGGTAGAGCAGTGCCCAGGGTATGTCTTTGAATCCCAAGGTACAGACAATCTCAGCATGACTTGAATGCTTTGGATAAATGCACACCGTGCCCAGACCAAGATTCCAGGAACAAGCAATTTGTTTGTTCAAGCTTTCTTTCTAATATAATCACCAAGACAGTGTCCATCATAGAGCTTGTTTGGTTTGGATAAAACAGACCAAAGTCTTTTGGACAGATTTGAAGGAGAAAAGCTTGGTTGGTTGATGAAAAAACAGACAAACAGTTAAGTAATTTTAGGAGAGGAAGCGCTTTTTTCAAAACCTGATAGACTTAATTTAAAGGAAGATTTAAAATAAATACTAATGTCTTACAAGGAATAAATGCTCATATACTGTGAAAAACATATATCAGATCACATTTTTTATGACCCCACACGTTCGTCCCCCTACACATTTATATCACACACAAGGTGTTCGGCTCTACTGGACCCGGGGCATGTAAAGGTGTGAAAATGGTAGATTCTTTACCTTAATTCTCTCTTCCCACACAAACATAAATCACACATAAACATAACATTTTACATTTTATAATAAAATTGTGTGATTGTGTGAATTAAAAGCGCCAAAATGCAATGGGTCCAGCAGAGCCATCAACCCTGCCAAAGTAACAATAATGCCACACATGGTTCAAATTCGAAACGTAAAGAAATCAGGTTAAAGAACAATAAATAAAGTATATTTGCTGTTTATATCACTTGTTTCTTGGCTAAAGGAAATATTTTTTTAAGTTTTTAACATTTAACAATTGGCTGAATTAAAATCTACAAAAGGCAATGGGTTCACGAGACCCGCAAACACCGCCTGAGTAACAATAATATGAACACCACACAAGGGTTAACATTGCCCATAGGACAAATCTGTCTAGGACTATACTGACATCCTTAGGGGCAGTCTGCTTTTACATTTTAGTGCCAACTGACTAATCCACTGGTGCCAATTACTAAGGCCAGTCTCTTGTTTGCCAGAGGGCAACCTTCCACACCAAACTAAGCTTTGACTTCAGCTACTCGTGTAGGTATGAACCCAAACAAAAAGCAGTTGGAGAATGGTAAGCTTGTTAGATTTTATTTTTAGTTGTTCAAACCCTCACAGAAATACAACAGAAAAAAGAAAAGCAGTCAGAGAGCAGAACATCAGCATGACAGAGGACTGCTACCACACTTCTTCCAGAAGGGCATTGAATGAGAGGGAAACGGAAACTAATACATTACAAGCAAACAGGAAGTCCTTGGAAGAATTTATACCATTGAAGAAAATAAATCAATAATGCCAACAGTATACAGAGTTTGGTTATGAATTAGATTTAGCTTCTGCTTTATATAAAATAGTGAAAATAGGGAATTTTTTTCCCAAACTCAAAAAATAAGTTAATATATATGTATATATATATTGTACCTACTATACCAGACATAGTAAGGCAACGTCCTCCAAGCTCTAAGTTTCATATTACTGCCTTAATAGAACAAAACCATCAAACGTCCTTAACCTCTTGCACACTGAGGTGGCAAAGTTTTGCCTTTTCTAATTTAAAAGCTTTTTGTGCCCACAATGTTCCCCCTAGGATGAATAAGTGAGGCTCTTTTTAAAGAAACCCCTCAGTAGTCTTGTGGAACAAAGCTGAAAGCTTTAGATTTTTTTTAAATGGTCTGTGCTGAATCGAATGCTTTTTTAACATGGAACATTTAAATTTTAGTTTTCTTGAAAGTTAAGAGTCAAGACATTTATACAGATTGTATAATAGGCTAACAATGTGAGTTGTTCCTAGAATTTTGAGAGGAAATACCCAAAGCAAGAAGATTGCGAGAAGTAATTCTATGTTGACCTCTATTGGTGTTAGTTTTTAAACTGAAATCTCAGGGTTTTCATGTCCAAAAGAAGCACTTCATTAAACCCTTGTATACTATATTAGATTATAATCAGTTGGTGGAAGTAAATTATTACTTTAATATAAGGTTGTATTATATATAATTATTGTAAGGTTATCTTATAATAGATTTTAGAGACAGTTTAAGTAATTTAGCTGTGTATTTAATAGTTATTCATTGCCAGCCGTAAAACAATTCACTCTGTGAGAAAGCATTTTTACTCTTAAAATGTAGCACATGTAAGCTTTTATTCTAAAATTTCATGTATATAATGATACCACACAGCTGACACAATTGTTCCTTTTAAAATGTAAAATTTTATTCTGATTGTGATATATCATGTCATATATTGTCATATATCACTATATCATGAAACCACTCTGCAGAAGACACCATTTATTTATAAATGTAGAAAATGTAAGCCTTTAACATGAAAACTCCCAAAAATGTCTCTGGGTGTTCCAAGGTTGACAATAATTGTAGGCAAGTACACTGAAAATTAAATATATTTTATCTCTATGTCCCACCTGTTCACCCATTTACCAAAAATAATTTGCTAAAGAAATAAAAAATATCTTTGTCACATATTGTAACATTTAAAAATAGGGGTCACAGGGCATTTGTATGGCGTCAACATTATATATTACATTATGAATTTAAGAATTCCACCATCTTAACTACTAACTACAACTCATTCAACTTGTCTCTCCCCATTCAAGTGGTCAGTTCTAATGGGTGGCTAGCACCACAAATCACTTGCCATTACCAAACTGAAAATCCATCCAGCACATCGAATAATCCAAGCTCCTCCCTCCCACTTGTCCTCCAAGCCACAGCAGATATTGATCTCTGGCTGTGGCCCAAAGCGGGGCAGATTTACTGTCAGATTTCCAGCTTCATCTGTGTGAACATGCTGAGTTTTAAATTTGAATTGTGTGCCCGAGGCCATTTCCAACCTGGACAACTGTGTAGTCATTCTAGTTGCCCTTGATGCAATGGCACACTGTTTATTTCATCCAAACACTCTGCTCAAAATGACTGCATGGCTCCCTGAACCCTTTAAATTTCTCTGATTTCCGAGTTGGGAACATTAGAGTGGCTGACAGTGAGCTTTTATGAGTAAGCACTACACATAAACTACCTGGTTGTCCTTTTGGAGTCTAAGGCATTTGCTTTAAGCTGTTTACTTTCATATAAATAGGCAGACTTAAGTTTATTGCTGAGTAATTTCATTTAGGTTTGAAACACCAGCCTATTTAAAAGTAACACGCAGGGAATATTTGCATGCATTGTTGTTTATTTCAATGTAAAGCCATCCCTGATAAACCGAGTGTCAGTGAGATATACTGCCCACAGTTGTAGTAGCAGAATTCCCCATTTGCCAAGTGGAAATTAACAGCTACTACAAACTGTAAATTCAATAGGTAATCTGTTGAAACTGTAGAACTCATTGACAGCACCATAAATATTGATACCAACATCACTTATGTCTTGGTACTCACAGTTTTCAGTGTGCCTTAGCAATAAAGCAGAAGTATGTCTGCAGTGATGTTAACAGTTTTTTTAGGACTGTAAGGAGCTTGTGGGCTCCTGCATTTCAGGTATTAAACAGCAGCGGACCTGGCCTGCATCCATCTCAATGTGGTGTCTGTGTTCATTAAACTGTGACCAGCTGAGCAAGACACCTGGACTGATTCATAGCCAGAGTGTCAGTGTTGTGAATGTGCATAATAAAGCAGGAGTGTTTTGTCATATGGAACTTCACCATGCATCAATACATTTACAAACAGAATGGGAAAGTAGCCAATATGAACCTGTGTTTGATAAAGAACATGCTCCAATTAGAACGGATGTGCATGCTAATAGAGATGGGAAGTGTAACATTCATAGAATAATTAGAAAAACATACATTTTTTAAGATCACAGGGTGTGAGGGAGCAAGCATAAAGGCATGAGGACACAGTCAAATTCCACAGATAATAAGCAAAATAAATTATTTCAAATGAACAAAAACAACTGTCACATTAACAGTGGGCCCATACAAAAACAAATGAGATTCTAATACAATTAAAAAATACAAAAGGTTATCATATGTACACTGGCTGATTAGACCATTAAACATACATACAGGGGTATCAACAATGAACACACAATAGCACTCTAAAATGAAATAAACAATTAACAATACAAGAAATAATAATAATTGTATTTCTTTCTTTTAAGGATGAATAAACATCTGTGAAATGTCTTGGTAAATGAAAACAAAACTAAACTGAACTTACTATGTAAGAATTTTAACACAAATGATGATAAAATGATCAGATTATGTCAAGAGACAGTAAAGAGGTATGTTTATCTCAAGCATTGACATTGTTGAGTATTTATTACTTATTACTAAATATTAGTTAAGGCTGAATATTCTCATAAAAAAATCTTAGTTACACCTAGTTTTCATAATTTTCAGATAATTTAGAATGCAAGTATCATGAAAGTTTTTAACCTGGAGATGAGATACACAGTCCAAGTATTTTTTAATGCTATTTCAGTACCGGTTTTGTAAATAGTAGTATAAATTAAGTTTTAAGAATAAGTTAATAAGTAACTAATTACATGCTCAGTAATGCAGAAGTTTTGATAAGTTACAATGAAGTAATGCAGTTATTATTAAGAAAATAATTTACAAAATTATGTGCATCAAGAAAGGTTGGTGAAGGAACATTCAGAAGATGCTTTTACATTATTATAATATCACAATTCTCTATACACACATTTTAAAAACTATTATACTCCCTTCTTATACAAAAGATTACGCTTATACTCAAGCAGAATGATTCCTTTGTGTTACACAGTTCTGCCCATACACACAGAAAGAAACTTCTGATATAACGCATAGTTCTAAACAAAGCAGATCTGACCAAGGTTCTTCCCCGTAGCCCATCTTCCACGGATCTTGCCTTTCTTAATTTTATAAACAGACAAAACCCTTTTGTGATACATACCAAATCTCAAAACCAGTTACATATTCCTTGTTTGAGAGGGACACATTTATCACGAAGGGACCAATATCATATTTTTAAATTGGAAAGATTTGGTCTTACATATTTTGGCCTGCCAAAAAAAAGGAACTTAGCATTTTTTCTTTTCCATTGCCCTTCTCAATGCTGTGTGTGAGAATCAAGTGTCACATTCAAAGTTTTACACAATTACCACGTAAAATTCAGACATTGCACTGCTTTGATGTGTACAAAAGTTCATAATAAACATTCAGATTATTATCTTGTGAAATCTGGGAACAGTTGTAAATTCAACAAAAACACTTGCAGCATTGCCATCGGACCAACAATCAACTATATTCAAGTCTTGCAGCTGTTCTCTCTTGGTGGTATGAGTACAATTTCAGCACATAGCTTTTTCATAGAACATAGCCTTTGCAGTCCAGGTTCAAGCTGTGCACAACCTTCTAGTTTCTTAAAATCTAAGCCCTGTACTCAAAGCTTATAATAGGGAGAATGAACAGAAGGTGCCTTGTTGTAATCACACAGAGATTATGTTAAAAAATATGGGAACTTGAAAACAATTTTGGACAAAATCCTGAACTAAATTTAGACTTTGTATGAAAGGTCTAAATTCTGGAAATACTGTATCTCCATTTTCAAATAAGACTAAAGTCAAGTAAATCATCTAACCTCTTTATTTTCTGGAGGCAAATGAATGCCGCTTATGAATATTAATTTTTAAAGTACATCCCAGTTGGTAATCATGGGGGTATTATACTTTGGGGGTACAGTGTAACTTCCCCACATTTAGGGGAAGATATTAAATAAAAAATATGTTATTGATATTGTGCCATACCGGTACTAGAACATAAAAAAAACAAAGCTAAAAAGGTAACTTCTTACAGTTTAATAAAAAATTAGAACTAGAAAGTAAGTCATATTAAGTAATCACTTATTATACCAGTAAATTTAAATCAGTTTAGTCCCTGAGATTTAACTCTGCACTATGAAAAATGCACAAAAACACATGATAAATGCCTGTTTAATTGAACAGAATCCCTCTGTTTTCTTGAATTACAGGTTTAATCCATAATTTGTAACTCATGTTACTTTCTGGGATAGTTTGCTGATTGAATATCCAAAACTTCTGCCATTTTTTCAGTTGGTCAGTGGAGAAAGCAAAAATTATGTTTATTTACTTAAATTACATACTTTGGTATACATATTGTCTTTGTTACTCAAGCAAGGCTGGTAAGTTGAAGTCACATGTCAAAAAGTTAAAACCAAAATGATTCAGTGTCTAACATTTTGTGTAGTAGGTAGTGGACTGGTTTTACAATGGGTTTGAATCACCCTTGTGGCAAAGTTTTGTTAATGTAGTAAAATATAGAAATGTCAAATGGATAAGTTATTGTTGTGTAAATTCATGGAGATATTAAAAAAATAATAATAATAACAATTACGTAAATATCTGTTATAACATGGATAGAAAACCCCAGGAAAAAATCCATCTTTACAGTGTAGGTAAACAAAAAGGAAGCTGATTTTACTTAATATTTTACTAGAGTGACATGATTATTACACAAGAAAGATGGAGCAGTTTGATTGACGATTTGATGAGTGCATACAGTTTAACCTGAAATAATTTGTTCTAGCCTTAACGTTCAGCAACTCCTGCATAACAAAACTAGAGGACCTTATATGAAATCTGCTGTGCTTGGCAAAAAAAAAACATATCAACTTTACTCGACACATTTGTAGCTTGCTTTTTTTAACTTACACTTAAGACCTCTTTTACCAAGAATGGGTCATGTACTTCTGTAAAGACCAGGGGTCTCTAACTGAATTCCTGGAGAGCCGCAGACCTTGCAGGCTTTTATTCCTTTTATTAGTTTCAGGAGAAACAACAGCAGCTTCAATCAATCTCAGAGAAGCTTAACCAGTGGATTCAAGTATGTTCAGTTAAGGTTGGAGCAAAAATATGCAGGGCGGCAGCCCTCCAGGAATCGAGTTTAGAAGGTATTGAATTTGCCTATAAAATTGGTATGATTCCAAATATATGGAGAGGCATACAAGTACACCACCATGTATCAAGAGTTGTCGTTTGTGAAGTTTTGAGCTAACATTTCAAACTGGGAATCCATTTTTTTTTCTTTCATTTTTTCTATCACTGCATATAAATTGACAAGTATATTTTTTTTGTGAGAAATGTTTAGAGAAAACAATCTAAAATTAAATAAATTAACTATACAGTGAGTTTTTTCTGATGCAGGCTTATATGTTTTGTTTGTAGAATTATAAGCCTTACCAGTCTGAGGAATCAAAAAAACGTCTTAATTCTCTGTGGGCAACTATAAATGTGAATAAATTACAGTTTGGCCAATATTTTAAAGAAGAGTGACAATAATATTATTAACGGGGCAAAATCATGTAAACTTGTACTTTTATTAGTGTTCTTCACTCTTCAAAAACATGCAGAAGGGGGTGTAGCGGAAGCATTACAGTTGGAGGAATACGCTTTTTTGGCACAAACGGAATTCTTTGAGATGATTCAAATTTTATAGGATAAATTCAATCCTTTTGAAGGATACTAGGGTGCAGTAATATTCTAGAGGGGTCAAGTATTTATTATAAATCATTTAAATGGGGTATGATATTGACGAGTGTGTCTTTAACAAATTGACTAGAGCCCTGATCAACGCAGCATTTGTGTCTCATTGACATCTCCTCAGGCTTCAGTGGTTGAGTTGGTACACATCACTCCAAATCTTCACTGGCATCCAGCTGTGATACACACAGGCCTCTCAGCAAACAACTTAGAGCTCTCTCGCGAAAGCAATAAATCCCGGAAAGGGAATGAACAGGTTAGAGAGGGAGCAGATGGGGGTCAAGTTGTTGCAGCAAGTTGTCTCATGACTGACAACACATCAAAAGCACCATCAAAGACCCGCGATGTGGGATTGTAATGGGGCTAGTATATATGCAGAGGATGGGTGGCTCAATTTAGGTTTGGAGATGGAATGTGCCAGGGAGCAGCTGGCACCGGTAGTAGAAGGGCCCAGGTAATGAATTCTCACCTCGGGCCCGTCTGCTTCGCATTTCCGGGAGAAATATTAAAAGGTGTCATTGCTTGGTTCACTGATGAATTTTAAAATAGCCCCTCTTGTCACATAGGGTGAAATATCAACGGCTGAATAAGGAAGAAAAAATATGGAAGCTCTGGAGAAGTGGAAGACAAAGGGCCTGACTCTGCCAATTATGGGGTTTGTGGGAGGAAGTGGAAGGAATGGAGTGTAAAACATGGACAGGTTTAATGACAGAAACAGGGAAGTGGATTTTGAAGTATGGCAGGTGAGCTGGTGTTTTATCTAGTACTCCAGTTGTGTGTCGAGGATAGAGGGAGAAAAAAAACTGGTTCTTCTTGTACAGAGGAGAGTACACATGCTCCATTTTGGAAAAAAATATGAATCTGACAAACCTGTTCTCTGATATGCTCCATGTAGAAGATCTCTTGAAGGTGGATGTTTCTAATTGACACAGGCTCATAAAAAGGTCTTAAACACATAAAGCATTCTACATTATTAAGTGATTTGTAAATGTAGCAAACTGTAAACAAATCGATCGTACTTCAAAAAATATTTCCACACACATTTACTTGTCATTTATATATAAATACACTATATTTGCAACAGGCAAAAAAGGGGGCTTATACAAAATCTTCAAAAGGTCTAAAAGAGCTTTCAGTGATAGAAAATGTAAACAGTGCACACTAATATACAGTAGCAATATCTTGCAGAATAGATTTTTATGTGTAATGTATTTTGGTTTAAATCTACTCTTCAATTTGCTCACTATTGCTTTGCAAAACATTTCATTTGCATATATTTACCAAGCACACATTTTATTTTTTAACTATAGCACTTGCTGATCTATACTGTAAACCAAACAATATTATCTACTTGAGAAAGTCTTAATGAGGTCCGGTTAAATAGTTTATTGAACTTAAAAGTTTAGCACTGTTTGAACTAACGACTTCATTTTAATTTTGCTTTGCTCGTACTTTTTGAGTAAACATTGTGTTACGTCATGACCAAATTGTAATCAACATAGCAGAAACACATGCAAGGAAAGACAAATAGGGAGAGGAATGTTTTTATCTGCTTTAAATCATCCAAAAAATAACTACAAATATTAATATTTTAAACTTATTTCAGCTTTGTTCTGTAAAGGCTTTACTCCACAGGCTTTTCCATGTGTAATATTAGTTTTGTTGGACTTTTGAGGCGTCCATTGCATGTTCAAAATGACCAATAATATAAAATACTTAATATTACTTAATACTTAATAATATAAAACGGTAGAATAAACTATAAATCCCACAGTTTCCATGTGAAATCAGCAATTTAATACATTAAATCAAGCTGAAATATAGCTACTATTAATATTTTTTGGGAAAGCAGCAAACGTTAGCAATAGATGACCATTTCCACAAGGGAAAATTAAATCCTAAAATAAAACTTGAGATTTCTCTCTCTCTACTCAAATTTGTTAGTCAAATAAACATTAAAACCATCACTGACTGGAAACCTGGTACTTACAGAAACTCTCTGAGTGGCAGGTGCTCAAATATAAGAAAAAAATATTTGGTACAGCTTTAAAATATGGTAAGTTAGAGGTTAATACATTGCTTAGATTGACCCTTTGAACTAACACAAAGGTTAGAATTAGAATTTAGTTAAAATAACACCTGTTTCAATCATAAATTAAATAACTGCACAAATGCACAGTTCACTTCCAATAGACCAATTACTTCCAATTACTCCAATAACTATTTTTAATGTAAAAATATTCACCCTTTGTTAGAGCTCTCTTCCATGATCCTTTTCACAATGGGCAATATTTAAGACTGTGTATGTCACATACATTGGCTCTATGGCAAGTGTGCAAACTTGTTAAGAACTAGATTTCCTAGCAAGCTCACTATCTGGTAACTGAAAAGCTTGCCGCTTTTGGCCACATTATAACAGTTTAATGGCAAATGTTTTTTGCTAACATTGTTTAAAGAGGCTTCTTTTTTTCCAAATGTGACAAATTGAGTGTTTTTTTATTTGACAGAGGGAAGAACTTTTGCATTCAGCTTTCAATCAAAGGTCTAGAGCAGGAGTGTCAAACTGGATCCCTGGAGGGCCAACATCCTACAAAGTTTTGTTCCAACCATGCATTGATAGACAGACCTTTAACCATCAATCAATCCTTAATTGGGGTGATTAGGTGTTTAATCAAGGTTTCACAGAAAATGTGCTGGGTTTTGCCCTCCAGGGATTCAGTTTGACACGTGTGATCTAGAGGAAGGACACTGTGATGCATAGGGCATTGTTGTTTCATAGCTTATGCTGTGAATAAATGTTATGGGAAAGGTAAATTATACAGGCAAAAGTATTAAGGGATACTCAGCTTACTATGTTTCCTGCTACAGACTGACACAGAACTGTTACATCAACAAAAGCCACTACAAGATATACAACAATGTCGTCATTATCCAAACTCTGCTTTATTATCATCCCGATATTTTGTCCCAAAATTAATTTTTAGCAAAATGCTAGCCTACACTGTGGCACAGTAGCATAGGTTCATCTTAGTGAGGAGATTCTCAATTATGATGCTTTCAACCTGCTACCTTCCAACACTTTAGTTCACACCCACGTCACTTTGGCGATTCACCAATGTTTTTCTGTGGTTCAATCAAAGCAGTAAAATGCTGTAGCTAAGGGTTTTAAGATCAAGTAGAGTAAAAAGTGATCAAATATACTTTTCACCTCACAACCATTAGTATATATCAGTCAAAAGTATATTGGAATATATCCAATTAGATTGAGTTTGCAGTAAGAAAACCAGTGCCAAACTTCAATGCCCCATTCATAATTTTATCCATTCATCCATCCATCCATCTATCCAAACATTCATACATCCATCCAACCATCCATCCATACATGGTCACACGGAGCCTTGTTGACCGGGTCAGGTGCTAGTCATCTTCCCAGCATAAAGACTATTTGAACACAAGAACCATTGGCAAACAGATTGTTAGACAGTAAAAGAAAAATAACAAAACAGAAACAAGCAAAGACTGGTTTAGGGAGATATGGAGTGACCCATACCCGGAATGTGGTCTCTGCATTTAACCCATACCAATGTACATAACATAACAGTGAACAAACACACAGTGTACACACTCCAGGGCTGTGGGCAGTCATGGCTGTGCCACCCGGGGAGCAGTCGGGGAACTAGTGCCGGGTTGTTGAAGATGGGAGAGCAAGTGTTTCATCACTAACACCACCTTAAACTTCTGGAAATTAATCCGGCAACATTCTGATCATAAGTTGATCTCCTTATCAACCAGAATACAACTGCCACAGTGTAACACAAACAACAAACCGAAATTTTGCATCATTCCAGTATTAACTGCATCAATTATGTAGACGTCTAAATACTTTGGGTAAAAATCAATAAAGAAATCAAAGACAATTTCTTTAAAAAAATTGTAAAAACATTTGAACAATATACAAAAGATTTCTGATGTAAAACTCACTATAATGACGAAGTTATTTGACATTATTTTATCCCTTTTAGACTGACATGTTTAGCCTGAGGCTCATGTTTTTTCAAGTGTTATATGCTTTTAAATGTATGCTTCCTTCTCTCTCACAGGATTCGAGAGCTCTGTTCTGTTCTATTCATTGAGAGGGAGAACACGTCCTGTGTGCAACACTCTAATCTCTCCTGAGCGTCAACGCCACTGAAGCACCAGACTGAACGTCACAGTGAACGCTGTTGACACAAATTGTCTGTCAGGACATAAGTTACGGCTGTAAATGTCACAATCAATACAAAACATGAAACAAAACTTTTGCCAATTGCGTATTTATATGTGTCTGGTTGTCTTTGCATGTAGAGGCCATTTTTTGCAATTGAATGGAAATTATTTCTAGTTTAATTTATAAATGTTACTCACAAAGATTTGTTTGGTGATCAGTTGATCAAAGCAGTTTTTTTTCTTTATACTAATCACTAAGATCCATTCATATAGAGATCTCATGCTTTTTAAATATAAACAATTCCGTGGTCTTACAAACCAAACAACATTTACATAATGTGAACAGTTATTCATTTTCAGCTGGTATCGTGACTGAATCTTCTACACGATACAAGTTCAGACCTCGTCCCAATGTGGCCTTAATCCGACATTTTTTTGCCCATATAATATTTACATTTGATAAAGCTCAATTTTGTTCAAATCTGAACCAGGCAATGTGACCTCAGTCTGAGCAGCCAAAATGCAGGCCGCATTTATCCAACTTTTGCGTCATTGTATGAGGATAGGCACCACATTTCAGAGCATGAGCATGAAGATTCACACCAAATGACGTTAATCATCTGATTAACATAGGTTCGGGAGGAGCTTGGCTGATAATTGACTAATCATATGGTCCCACCCACCTATATTATCTGCAGTATATAAGAAACGACCAAAGAGCTAACATCTACACCAGGCAAGCTATCCCTCCTTCCACCCTTTCGCCACTCAACATGCACGTTTCACTTCTCACTTTGGGTAAGACGGTCTTCTCCTCGTTTAAACTGTGGTTATAGTTGGAAATCTAAGGGGGATATTCTCCAGAACACTTGGACAATTCGCCTCGTACGCTTCTCCATTTCTCGCCAAACCACACTTGTAATACTAGGCAATTATGAGCAGAGTGAACTCGTGAGTTAGAGCTGATAACGGAGTTGGAAGCAGTCAGGGAAAGAAAAGTAAGGCAATAGAACTACTAAAAATTCCTTAACTAAAAATTTAAACATGTTTAGTATTGTATTGATCAAATCCATTTTCTGCGCATGCGTGCCTCACAACAAGCTGTATTGTGTTCATAAATAGGACGGATACAAGTCGCATGTTGTGTGTAATGTGAAAAAGCACACACAAAAAATGGGTTTCATTAAAAAATAAATCTGAATTGCGCAATAATATCTGCATATATGAAGGAGGGAAAATTAACCTTTTATTAACTATTATTATTAATTTATATTCTAAATTATAGAATTTTATTTATCTCTTTCATCATTTCCATTTCATATGTTTTACATATGTAAGTATTACATGTTCTATTGTTTCCTGTACTCCACAATTATCCTAATTTCTGGTTTTTCCTGCCAGGATTTTTTTGTCGAGATTGTGGGTCATTCATTCATTCATCTTCATGTCGGCTTTATTCCCTTTCGGGGTCGCCACAGCGGAATGAACCGCCAACTCTCTGGCATATGTTTTACGCGGCAGATGCCCTTCCAGCCACAACCCATCGCTAGGAAACATTCACACACTCATTCACTCTTTAACACTATGGACAATTGTTCTTACTCAATTACTCAATATCGCATGTCTTTGGACTTGTGGGGAAACCGGAGCACCCGGAGAAAACCCACGCGATCACGGGGAGAACATGCAGATTGTGGGTCTTTATTACAAAAAAATGAGTACTATAAGATGCTTTGTTTACCAATTTGCTCAAGATTAGTAGCCTATGGCTGTGCAGGGTTTTCCTCCCTCACACGACATCCATTATCATTACATTTACTACAACGGAGCTTAACATTTTGATGCTATAAAAATACTTTTTTTAGATTTATTTCTTGACACAAAGTTTGAAATCAAAATTGATCTAAAGACATTAAAGTTAGTTTAAAATCACAGAGCTTACCTTTCATTTTCAAACAACAGCAAAATGTCATTCCGTTCTCATTGTGTATTATTATTTTATTTTATTTAGTATTACATGTTTGTTTGTTTTATAACACCATATGTGTTAATTTAATGACATGAGACATGTGTTCCTACAATACTTTTATGTTTGCATTGATAAAAACCCATTTGTAGGCGGAGAATTTACGTCACGCACAGCACAGGTATTTATGCAAATTAGTTGATGACATCATCTAGCGACTTTTACCAACTTTCAGGCCAGTCTATAGCAATCAGTTGGTTCAGTTTTTTTCTCTGGAACATCTTCACAAGTATACTTTGCTTTTAAGTTCATTCATTCATTCATCTTCATGTCGGCTTTATTCCCTTTCGGGGTCGCCACAGCGGAATGAACCGCCAACTCACTGGCATCTGTTTTACGCAGCGGATGCCCTTCCCTGCCGCAACCCATTGCTGGGAAATGCTTTTAAGTTTTAAATTCAAAATGGTTAGTGTTGTGCAGGCTTGTTTATGTAAAAAAAAAAAGATCAAACACTTTTTTTGTGATCTCTCCGTTCGTGACCCCTTTAACATTAAAAAAAAACTAGAGGTAATTATTCAGAAGTGAAAACTTTAACAAGCCAGATCAGCAAAAGGAGGTCCAACGCTCAGCTCTTATCAGATAACTTTTTTCAGGATTTGTCCTTTTCTCTTATTATCTTGTCGGAGTGTATCATGAATAATAATAAAGTTCACTCCTGTAGTGAATGTACTTGAGGGCAAGAAGAAGATAATTAGTCGTATTCCAGCTGAAGCATTCCAAAGAATATTTAACTAGTACTTAGCTACAATTTTTTTTACTTCTAATCTCACCATAGCAGAAATTACAAAAACAAATCTGGCCACTGAGGGAAGAAACTAAAACTCAGTAGAGTGCATAGAAAAAAACAAGCATTTTCGTCATGGGTTTTCATTTAAGCCTGATTGGCAATTCAAGTCACCATCCCCTTAGCCAATCAACAAAGACACTATTCTCAGATGTGGTAGACCAACACATACTAACAGAAGTTTCCCACTGTACATCTCTTTGCCTGTGATTGCCTGAGACAGACGAAGGAATATCTACCACAGTGAGAATTAGTTCAAAGCAGAGAGAAAATTACAAATAATTTTGGAAGTTTGAAGAGCTATTTGCTCTTTTAATGAAATGATGCTTCAGAAAATGGGATTTTGAGTCCATGGCAAGGAGCCAGGAATGAATATTCATGGATAAGCTACTGCAGTGCCTACTTAGTATGTTAACTCATGTGCAAATAGCAGCAGAGCTTCAGTCCCACGTCTAAACTGATTTTGGCTGTGATCTCAGCTGCAGTCTTAAAGATATTTGTTTTTAAAGAGCTTTTAAACATTTTGTTACAATAATTTGTTAGGAAGAGTGTTGGCAGTTTTTCAACTTGGTTGAATACTTTGGTTCCTCAATGGAAATTCAAATTTTGCTAGACCATTTTATAAAACTAAAATCTATTCTCATGGCTTTCTAATCATCTCTTTTGTACAGTGCAGAATATTCATGATGTTGTCTTCTTAAAATAAATATTAAAAAGCTGCTATTTCTGTAACATCAATCAGCCAGTTCTTGCTTTTTCTTGATCCATCTCCTTCCGGAAATGCACTTTTATCTTCTAATCAGAACAAAATGGCAGCTTAAAGCCTGAATAAGGAGATTGTTTGTGTTAAGAATCTGCCTCCCGAGCAGACGCCTTTAATCCACATCCAGCAGTCTGATATCTGATCCTGAACAACAAATGGCAAGCAAATGGCAGTAAGTTCCAACAGTTCTTCAGTTCCCGAATCCTCCACCACCCCTTTACCCGTCAAACCAAGGACAAATAATACATGCTTTGAGTTTCCTGTATCTCAGAAAGCCATCGAAACCATAACACACACTGGTGGAAAAAAGAATAATGGTCTGACATTTCAAAGCCTGGACAAGGACAGTGTCTTGCATCCTGGGAATGCAATGATGTTTTAAAGCAGATATATTTGATTTCATTGTTCACTGAGGTCAGTCAGACAATGGACGTTGTAAGGGGAAAATGTCGAAAGTGGAAGTTGCCAGGGACCATTTTCCTTCCAGGGGCCTTGGATGGATTGGAGATCAAAACCAACATACCAATTCCAAGCTCGAAGCTCGAAAAGTGCTATTCAATACATAAAACATTGCTTTTCAAACGTGATCAGATTTGATTCCCTACAGAAACCAAGTGGCAGTTACTGTTCATTTGTGCTATCTGTTCCTGTATAATTTAGTCCTTGAGAGACTGGAGTCAATTTAATCATGAATGCCTTCTTAGCTTCCTGTAAATCTTTGCCAACTACCATGAGATGTTTCATGAGCAATACTGATGGCCAGGAATTCTTCAGGCTGCACCTCATCAAGTTGGCAATGAAAATGCAACTGAATGAACCAGGAAAGGCACACAGACTGAAACTGTGCATCCGAGACTGAGAAATGAGCTGGCATTCTCGATGTGACAGCAGCAGACTGATCGAGTCACTCTCAACGTCTCTGTAGACAGATCCTCTTCAGAGTGTCTTGAGCATGGGAAAAATTGGGAAGTGTTTTTAAGGGAGTTCTGGAAATTAGTTGAGGTTGGATCTGCTCCCTTAGGCTTGCTAGTGCTCAAAAAAGTTGGAGAAGAGTCAGCTGATCATCCTTGGCATCCATCAATCACCTTGTAACTTTCAAAGAAATATTTTCAAGTAAGTAACATCTGTTTTTAACAGGTATGTCCAATTGGCTCAACTGCAATTCCTATTCAAGTCTCAAAACATTTAGGAAGTTTGCTAAACCTATTATCAAGTTGTTTAAAACCAGCATGTAGTACATCCTCACAGCTCCAGTGGTAATGAATCTGGGAACAGGTTTTATTCTCTGATACCAGATGGTTTCGTGAACATATGGCAGCTGAATATATCATTCAGCATCCAGAACTTTTGGCTGTGGACGAACGGCAAACTTCTCTTATATTTTCTCAGATTTTTTAATTAAATAAAACTTACTGTAACCTAACCAAGCATCAAACATCAGGTAATTTCCAGCCAACAACCATTTTTAGAGCATAACTCTATGAGTGTTTTCATGATGAGCATCAGAGAGTCTTGTCTAACATTCAAATGTTTTGTCACACATTTTAAAAGATGACATTCAATTCCGAATGGCATAAGTTGTTACCCTTTACATGGACCAGTATCTTCACTAGTTTACTTCATCTTCTGGCTAGTTGAGATTCTTTAGTCAAATTGTTTTCAGAGTTTTATCAGACTATTTAGACTATTATAAACAAACTTAACATTTTGAGTTGAGGGTTTAGTATAACTTTGAAATCAAAAGAAAAACTAGTGCTGTCAAAATAAACTGTGATTAAATGGGCCGATGCAATTTATACATCGTTATTATTTATTGCTATGTCATGCCAATTTGAGGAGTAAAAATAGCATACTTTTTATGTTTTAGCTGTCCATTTTTATGCTTTTACTCCACAAATTTACAGTTACATATAATTAACTTGTATCACAAAAGTAGATTTGCCAATTATGGAAATGCAAACATAGGTGTTCTGTCCAAGGAGAGTTTTTTTTTTTCAAACCCATGCACCATAATTTTCATCAAATGTAGTTGTTTATTCTATTTGCAGCACTAACACACACACAATATTAATTCTTTTGCCCCACTTGAGGGCCGTCTGAAGGTGATCCATTTTAGTCATATGGTTCAGAAACTGGTCCTATCTTTACCAGACTACTGCGATACTCTTCCACCAGGACCTCCATTAAATGAAATTCCTTCTCTGAAAAGGACCTATAACTCTGCAGCAGACTAACATTATGGCCTTCTTCATCTCTCTTCACTGGCTCCCCATAGCAGCTCATGTTATGTTCAAAACCTCACTTACACAATCATCAAAAGCTCTGGCCTTGTCTAGCTTAACATTTTCTTACAAACCTACATGACCCCCAGAAGCTCGTGTTCAGACAGTTTCTTCACCAAAACTTTCTCATTTGCTATTCCTGACTAGTGGATTAATTTTTCAGAATAGTAGCTTATAAAAATGAACTAAAAACAATTGTAACTATACATACTATCTTTTTGTTTCAGATGTTTCCAATCCTCAGATAATTTCTTTGTTCGGGTGATCATCTGAGACAGCATTCCTGTTAACTTTGCAACAAGTTTGTAACAAAATGCTTATTTTTTCTTGTTGCCTTAGATAAAAGTGTCTGCTAAAAACATAAATATAAGAAGATCATGTTAGTAATGCGCTGGGGGAGTGACATTTGATTAGTTGCAAATTATTACATGCAAAAAAAGGCTTTCCCAACATTTTTTGGGACCTAAAACACCTGAATTATTATCTTTGCTTTCCCTATCAAAATCTTTAAACAACTTTAAACATTGTCAATAACAGGGATGGATGCTTCCAAACCTTCATCATGTGGCCATGTGACATGACTGTGACTGTGCTGCCTTTGATTAATGGACTTTCTATGTTTGTGAGTGACAAATGATAAGAAGCTAGACTCTCTCGTACATCACTGTCACAACAGCTCACCTAGCAACCAAGTCGTCAAACCATTCTCAATTCATCCCACCGCCTGTGAACTGCCCTCTGCATCAGGAGTCAGCAAAGAAGACAAGACAGATGAAACACAAAGTGCTCTAGAATTGAAAATTTTTTTTTTTCTTCTACTGAATTGTTGCTCAACTTGTGTAAGGTGATAACAGTCAATTAACATAACGTTGAAGATTTCAACCCACTGTGCTTATCTTTGCATTAAAGCTAATTTAGGGGAATAAACGAGCTGATAAGCTTTCCGGGGTGACATAGGAGGGTAGGACTTTGCCTTGTCGCTTGCTCACTTAGAGTCTGGTTTTGCTTGTCCACTCATTAGGCAGAGCTGTGAGATGGAGCCGAGGGATTCTTATCACTTGCGGCATGCTGAGATTGTGTTTATAAGTGGCAGCATTAATCAATTAGCTGCCACAGCATGGAGAGACGATGCGATGCTTCCTTTGGTTCTGAAGTGCTTTGTGGCTGTCAAGTTAGCTTTCCTGCAAATTAGGGCTTGTTGACATGCATGGAAACAGAAACAGACATTCTCTTGCTCACTCTAAATCAATGGCTCACCACATTTTTCTTTCTAAAACCTTGTAAGGAAGCATAAATTACTTAAATAAAACACTTGAAGCTCATATAAATAGTTGGATGTTTTGAGCTATAATGCATTTGCATTGAAACCTAGAAAACACTGCAAGAAGCAGTAAGGAAACTTGTGACACTCTTCAGATGAGAGTGTCAATGATGGTAATCTAGGAATAAACTAGGGCTGAATGAGTTTTTATATTGCTATTTTAAAGGTCAATGTTGCGATTTGATTTTGTAATTGTGATCATAATGATAAAGCTGTCATGAGTCAACTCAATGGGTTCAAGACTATTCAGAAACATGTAAATGATTGATCTCAAATTCTATTTTTGTTGAAACTAGAACTTTAAGTTATATTTGAAACAAACACAGGTTTATTAACACAAGATACATCATGTTCTCAATACAATACAGCATGTTCTGAATCAAACACAAATGTATGGGGTCTGTGAATTATGATGTAATTATTTTAGTTTTTCAAATACTTTTTTAAATGTGTAAAAAATACATTTACATGATATATGATTTCCTTAACTTTGCTGTATTTGCTTTAATGTACAAAAAAAATGCAGAAATATAACACATACTATGTGAATCTCTTAAATTACAAAGCAAGTTATTGATGTGTGTCTGTCTTAGACTGGCCAAATATTTTGATATATACTACAATTTGACATAATAACTCTACAAACAATCTCTCTAGTTCAATTAAGTGTTTTTCAGATGCAAATATTCTTAAACTTTCCTCAAAAGCTTAAAGAATATAAATAATAATAATAATAAAAACATTGTATTAATATAATTTTTTTATAAAATTGCAATAAAAAAATCCTTTACTTTTGTATAGTGTTTTCTTGGTGTTTCTCAAAAGTATTTTCTTTATGTACAGTATTTCACAGAAGTGAGTACACCCCTCCAGTGTCTTGTTGAAATGTAGTATACCTTTTATGTACACACTAAATAAATGAGACTAATGTAAAGTAGTTAGTTTACAGCGTGTATAAAAACATGAAATTTAAATGTTTAATTTCCTAATTGCTTTTATTTTCTAGCACAGTCTTGAACGCAGTCTTGGACCTAGCTTTCAGCTAAGCTTCACTGGTTGACACTATAATCCTAATCTAGTTCTCCATTATGGGTGTTTTGGCAATTAGGTGACTTGATTCATAAATTGGACCTGACTCCATGAAAAGACAGTCTGGCCTTAAAGCTTGATTCCATGAGAAGACAGTCTGACCTTATAGCTTGAGTTCATGACAAAGACAGTCTGGCCTTAAAAGGAGTGACGCTTTTCTGATAAGGATACACAGCTATAGTCCATTATCTGCCACGTGAAACTTATTCGCAAGGATAACTTTCTGTATACATGCCCCACCTATGGAGGGACAGGGAGGTACAGTTTTGAGAGTCGGTTCTGTAACCAGGCTTGCTGCTGTTCAAAGATCTTATGCTGAAAAGTAAGAGAAAATCGGACTAAAAGTCATAGTCTGTCTTTATTGAAATGATGTTAAAAAGTTTATTTTAAATCGAGGGGTGAAAAACAACCCATAGATATTCATTCATTCATCTTCATGTCGGCTTTCTTCCCTTTCGGGGTCGCCACAGCGGAATGAACCGCCAACTCTCTGGCATATGTTTTACGCAGCGGATGCCCTTCCCTGCCGCAACCCATCGCTGGGAAACATTCACACACACATTCACACTTTAACACTATGGGCAATCGTTCTTATTCAATTCACTTATTCCGCATGTCTTTGGACTTGTGGGGAAACCGGAGCAATCGGAGAAAACCCACACGATCACGAGGAGAACATGCAAACTCCACACAGAAATGCCAACCGACCCAGCCGAGCCTAGAACAACCTTCTTGCTGTGAGACGACCGTGCTACCCACTGCGCCACCGTGACGCCACCCATAGATATTGTTTTCCTCAATTTTCTATTTTAGGATGACTCACAGATAGGGTTTAGGTCTAGTGACATGCTTGGCTTCTTAAACCATAGAACTCCTTTCTCGTGGACCCAGCTCCCTACACAGCGCTCTCAAAGTGACTTGCTTTCATAGGACGCTGGTCTGTCTGTATTGGGCGAAGAGAACTGAGCACGACTATCTATGAAGATGACGTGGTCAATCCGTGGATCGCAACAGAAACACAAACACAGTCAGCATGAATGGAAACACACGAACATCAAAATACACTACGACCTGCTGAAATTCTATCACATATGTGACAGTACATGTTGACATTCATGGTTCCCTCAATGAACTATAACTTTTCAGCACCGACAGCACTCCTACATGCTCGCATCATCATACTTAACTGTAGATAAGACACAATTGTCTTTTTTTAGTGCTAGTTGTATTCGCCAAACACACTTTACATCATTTTAAACATGGGACATAGTACAATTTTTTTCTTAGTCTGCTTGACTTCAGCAAACTGTTTGCAGCCTTTCCTGTGAATCATCTTTATAATTTGGTAGGATACATTTTCTGGAGATAACAGCCATGAAGACAAATTTGACGTAACATGCGAGGTATGATCTAAGCACTGACAGCACCCATACTTTTATATTCAGCACCAACAACAACCTCTGGATACGACTCAACCTATTCTGTTAAAGTTTTGCATGGTCTTAAGTTACTGACAGGGAGCAATGGAGGCATTTGGCCAGGTACTCACACTTTTGCTGTTTCAAGATTTGAATGGCAAATCAAAAGGAGGATGTGGTAAAACCTACACAATAGAGAGGTGCTAGGACCCACGAAGACCAATAGCTTCAAACTCCTCACACAAATTTGCTCCACAAGGGCATGGTTGCTGAGTTGAATTTGATCAAACAGTAGGACTTAAAGACCGATATCCAGGCCTTTTGATTTTCAGTTATTATTTTTTAATGCATACAATACACAACCTATCAAAAGACTGGTTGCACTTCATACCTTCGTATCCTTCATACTCTTCACTCTGAAATATCTCATTGTCGTGTACATTCAGAGATTATCTATTCTCAGAAAGGATCTGATTCAGACCCAGACTCAGCAGGTTTAGAGATGTATTCTTTGAAGAATTTGGGAAATAAAAAATATAGTTATCATTATGATTTTTTTTACTGCTCATCTTATGTTAAAACAAATTTTACTCCCAATCCTCTGAAGTACACCTTGTATGTCAGTAAATGGTCCTCGCACACTTTCAATCTTTTTTCTCCAAAGCTTTCCACCACTGACTCTGGCAATCACAAACCAACTGTGTGTTTGTTTCAGACGATCTTCTGACACTCAGCAGACCGGGATGAGCTTTTGATTGATTGAAAGTGGACAGCTGTCTTGAACCTGGAGAGGTGGCTGCCTGCGGTGCAAGGTAGAGACGCACCTAATTCCCAGGTCTTATTTTGTCAATAAACAGCAGCCCGTGGCACTCAATTAGATGGCTTTATTGACTATGTTCCAGGGGCCATGTCAGATGTCAGCCAGCAACACTACCCGATGACAAACGTTGACACTCTTCTCAAGATTACAGAAAATAGAAACAGTGAAAGATAGAGCTGGAGAGATGAATTAATGAGATGAGAGAGGGAAGATTTAGTGGATAGTACAACATGAAACAAACTATCACAGTAATAAATATATAATCTAAAGCCCCGATCACTCTACTATTAACACCATCAAATGATAGATGAATTACAATCAGAAATTACTGCGTGTGCATGCATGCACATCAGTGTAGTAGATATGGTTATGCTCAGTAAGCTGATTCTGTCATATCAAAGTAAATGTCGAAATAGCTTTCTATTACAGACTAAAATGGGGATCCAAGCAGGTAGAGTTTTTTGTTTTGTTGTGCTTATTAAAAGTGTTTATCTTTGTATATAAACGATAACGTTCAATCTGTTTTTGTCTGTACTTGTCCACCTTTGCATTTCTGAACCAGGTTGAGTGGTATTACATGGACTGTCGTATGTGCCTTTAAACTGCACATTGTTGAGTTATGCAATTGTTGTATAATCAATAAGACAAATCTCATTGCTGGTTCTTTATCTTAATTCTTACAATAAAAAACCAGCAATAAGACAAATCTCATTGCTGTTTTTTTATTGTAAGAAGTAAGATAAAGAGTTTAATATCCCTGCCAAATCACCCTGCAACTAATAATTAGTTCCCTACTGAAGTGAAGCAGATGTGGTGAGTACCTGCATGGAAGACCTCCTCTCACTGAACTCATTTCCACTCGTTCACCTGTCTGGTCTCTAAGATCTGCAGATCTAAGATCTGCTTCACTGTCTCATGTTGTACCCAAAGCCTCGAAATCATCCCTGGGTTCTCGTGCTTTTAGTTCTGCTGCCCTGCCCCTCCTCAGGAACAAACTGCCTCCGGATGTATGGAATAGGCCTAATATGGATCATTTTAAAGTTAGTCTTAAAACTTTCCCTTTCAGACAGGTCTACAGTGTGTAGTTTAATGTTCTTTGACGTTTTACCTGCTTGGTTTTATCACTGTTGTTTTATTACTGATTGTTAAGTTATTACTACTATAACTGTTGTTTTTTTTCTTTATTGTTGCTTTGTTACTATGTTTCCTTGTACGATGACCTTGAGTACCAAGAAAAGCGCCTTCAAATAAGATGTATTATTATTATTATTATTAAGTTGTGCTAGTGTTGCCAGCAGGGGGCTTTAATCCTATGCTCTTTGTAGGACCTACAGTAGCACTTTAGTGCATTGACAAGGACACTGTGTTTTAAGGAGCAGCATCTTTTGGGATTAGATGTTAAACAAGGTCCTGAGGTCATCGAAAATTCCAGGATTTTGCAGCGAATAGTGTCAGGGCGTACCCATTACATTAGTGTTCAAATTTATCCTCTCCTAATAATCCCTTAGTCTACATTCATCTGATTGGTTATCCATGTCTCCTGTCCACCAATAGCAGGTGTGTGTTCTGGTGCATAATGGTAGCCACCACCATCATTCAGGTGGGTGCTGCACACTGGTGGTGGATTCAGAGACAGCTCTGTTAAGAGGTAAAGTGCTTCGATCTTAGTTTTGAAAAGCACTACATGTTATTTCCATTAGATATTATAGTTATTATATAGCGGGCATATAGCCCAATAAAACTTTTTCTTTGTGAGGGATCTCATAAATATTTGTTCTTTTACATGTCGGCCTGAGAGAAATCTGAGTAGAATCTCATGTAAATTATTTTGTTTATGTTTTATGAGAAGCCTTTCAACTAACTGGCATGCAAACGCAAGGGTTATCTGATCATTTATTCCATGCAAACACACTGCTACTTTTCAAAATTAGTATTTTTCTTAAAACTACAACATTTGACATAAATGAATTAAGCTAAACATGTTATGTGTCTTTCAATCTATTCTTTTATTTATTCGTTTTTTTTATTTTAAGTTTTAGAGCTTCTTTCTTCTCCAAAGTGTAGGAATAATGATACTATAGGCAAACCGTAGATACATTCTGGTTCTATTAAAACAATGCTGTTTTAATATTATATTTTATATGGAACAGTGTAAAATTTAAATAGCACACTTGCCAGTGTTAGATATTGCATTTAGCTTGCTGAATAATATAGATTCAGTCATTATATATTTTTTGTGTTTAGTCAGACTCATTTATGCATTTGTAAAGGCAAAGAGCCCAAACACTGTTTACAAGGACTTTTTAAAACCACAACATCTTATTTGCTTCCAACCCTAAACAGATTGGGCTTAAGCTTTGTTATGCAAATTGAGAAATAGGCAATTAAAACATGTTCTAATTGTCATACACTAATTAATAAAATAAACTTGCAAGTTGTTTATTGCATTCCTACCTTCAGCTCGTTTACAATATGCACACAGCATCATATTTTCAGGCACTTGAATTTTACTTAGTATTTCAATCACAACGAGAAGAGCTCATACACTTATTTCAAGAGTCACATAAACGCAATGAATCTCAAATTATTTCGAAGTGCTTTGTAAGGGTTCTCTCACTGAAAAGTTGTTTTCCTGCTGTACTTGTTTATTGATTTATCTCGTTAGCTTGGAGGGTACACATGCCCTTGATAAAAGAATATTCTATAAACAGCTCTGGTAATTAGCATACATAAGTTTGTTGGGAAACTTGAGAAAACAAAATGGTAATGTCCTATAAATTTCCTCTCTCCATGCATATAATTCCCAAGATGCCATTCCTCAATCTCCCCATCCTCTTACTCCCTTTTGAAGTTAATGGACTTTTAAGCATTTCTTCAAATAACAAAAGAGTTTTGTCGTGCTAATGCATTTAAAATTCTCTCGGGATCAGTTTTCTGTGCATTTCCAAGAATAAATCAGTAATAATATATAGTTTGAGTTGAACTATAGAAGAACTTGACATTTAAGAGATGATTTCACACTGGATGGAAATGTAGCAGTATTTACAAACCAAGCTCATACAGACTGCAATTAAAGCATTGACGTGAACAGCTGTATATAGTATAATAAAGCCAGATTTGGGCAATAAATAAAAAGTGAGTCTTACAGTCTGAACGCTGTCTGAAAGTAGCTGTTTTCTACACAGAAACAGATCCGCCATGTGGTATAGATTATAATATGAATTTAGATGCAGCTTGTGATTACTGCCATTAACTCTCTGGGATGCAGTTTTGAACCTGTTCTGGCATTCAGCAGATGGTGCTACAGATAGAAGCTCTGCAGCAAGTCCCTCCAGTGTGTGTGTTACTGGCCAGGTTCTCCCAAACATGTCTAATGCCCTCCATCACTCAGGCCAGGCGGACATTATTAACTTATGTGGTGAGCGGTGATGGAAGAGACATGTCTGGGTTGATCATAGCAGACGATCGCTTACTGAGAGAGCAAATGAGAGCATATAAGGAAGCTGCAGCTAAAATGTTTTTTTTTTTTTAACAAGTCTGTTTTTTCTTCAGAAAATTACAAAACAAAGGTTAAACTAATAGAGTAAACAGGGGATTGAATCGCATTAAAATAAGTGGAAAACTGCTATGGCTATTATGCATGTAATTACTGATAGTGACATGTACCAGGGTTGGCAGTGAAATTATTTGTCTTGGCAGTGAATGTGAGTGGTAAAACAAGGCAATGTTAAATTGCCCATTATACTCATAAAAGAAGCATTTTGTACTTTGTTAAAAAAGGAAACATTTTTTTCAGTGTTTTTCTACCCAAAATAGTATATTAAGAATGTTTATGTGTATTCCATCTGACATTTCTGATCAACAGCAACCTTTAATATTTCATGGGTAATGCTCTGAAGGAAATTAGAAATTAGAAAAGGGGAAACGTGTAAATGCTAATTTTGGCTCATTCATTGCACAACATAGGATATAAGTATTTAACTTTTTGATTTGAATGCTTGCCTATATACCAATAACTAAAGTGCCTGAGTTCTGAGTGACTGAGTTCTACCAAAATGTCTACCTTATAAACTACATAAACATGTGATTTTTGAGCATTACCAGCTTGTATTTTGCAAGTCATTTTCACATTTTGTCCATTGCTTTGACTACTACAGTAACTGTGCTGCATCTTTAAACCATTTGGTTGCTAGGGGAAGCAGCTTCCCACATCATAAGCCACTATAGGTTCTAAAACGGTTTAAATGTCCTTTTAAATGTCTTTTTACTTCAACTTAAGGTTTACAAATATGACGATGAACTTCTATCGATTTGCAATGCAAATGTTTTGCATGTTTAATGTCCAAACAACCTTAGGAAGTTAATTTTCATGTTATTGTTACTCAGACAGTGTTTGTGGGTTTGGTGGGCCCATTGCATTAAGATATTTTTATTCACACAATTAAAATAGTGTATGTACTCAATGAAAAATATATGTTTATGTGGGATTTATGTTTATGTAGGAAACAGGATGAAGGAACAACCTACAATTGTCATACTTTTATATGTCCTGGATCCAGTACAACCAAACACCTTCATATGTAATATAAATCTTTGTGTGTGGTCTGTGTGTGGTCTTTATAAATGAGTTCTGGTATATGTTATTTACAAAAAATGAGCCAAGACCAAAGAGTCTCAGTTTGAAGTAATAATACTCGTAGTATTTTTATTGAAAACACCATAAAACTAATTAAATAGCATCATCTTGACAAAGTGGCATATATCCACCATAGCTGGACATCGTGTGAGTCAAAAAAATTAATAACTTTAAAATGTCTGAAAAAAGAGCATGTTCAGTATATTTAGCATGTTTGTGACCTTTGAAGTGTACTTGGGATATAATGCAGGAAAATAATCCTAGATACACCAGCAAATGCATGTTTGAACATTGACTGAAGAAAAATAAATTCAACGCTTCAAAGTGGCTACATCAAAGTTTTGCCCTGAGTACGATTTTACTAATGTGGCATAATTTGGACTCTTGCAGGAAATCCCTCTATTGTGACTGAATTACAATTATAACTTGTTCAAATCTAAATTAAAACATATATGTTTAATCTAGCATTCAAACAAATGGCTTCTGGTATGTGTAACCCTATTGTGTCTGGGTGCTACAAACTGTTATAAAAATTTCTGACATGACAACATTATTCAATGTGCTTATCTAACCTATCAGCCTATCCCCATCATCTATCACACACCCTGCAGCCGATTTGTTGTTTGTGTTCCAATGTTCTAACCAGTGATTGTTTTTTCCAGTGATATTCCTCAATCTGTTCCTCAATGGATCTTAATGTTAAATAGTCTTTAGGTTGGGAAAGTAATTAGCACCAGATCCAGTTAGAGAGGCCCTCTATGATCTCACTGAGGGTTCTCTCTATGATCTCACTGATCATTTTCTGCACGTGTGTGTGTTTTTTTACTCTAGGTTTTCCTACACCAAAAAAAAAGGGGGTTGGACTGCTTTATTTAACCACAACATCTGTTACTGGTAAGTTTAAAGTACTGGTAACTTTAAATCAGCATTTTCCTCATAATAATAAACCTTACTATCCCTATGGTAGCAAATATATGGTAGTTCTTATTTCTACTTTTATAGATTCATCAAATAAGAATTCCTATCTATCTTTTAATTCAAAATAGGCCTTCGTGAAACTGCTTTGAAGCAACTGCTAAAACATGATATTTAAAACATTTTAAATAGATTTTTGATTTAATTAATCTTTGAAGATAAGCCTCTTATCTCCCCACTGTCAAACATGGCAATGGAATTCTTACACTGGTTTTCCAGCAAAAGGTCTGTATGATTGCACAAAATGTATATAATTTTACGTTTAAACTTTTCATGGCAGTTTGCTAATGCTTGAATCGCATACAACAAAGTGAGATGAAAGTGAGAATGAGCAAAAACATGTCAGATTAACTTGAGAAAAAGCATAGGACATCGGACACCAAAAAGAAGAACAGCAATTAATTTAAAACATGCATTTGAATTGCTGCTCTGAATTCATTGAGGTCTTTTTTTTCAATGTTGATGCTTCCTTGTGATTAGTTTTAGTCCTGCTAGCCTTTAGATATGAAAAAGACAGCTCAGGCACTCAAACTGTCATATAAATTACAGTCTTTCTGGCAGGTGGCTGGACAGACACTTATTTCAGATTCCTGCTCAGTGAATCATCATGCAACAAGGCAATTTGTTTTCCTGCTCTTCGAATCTTCATTTCCTACAACTAGTGCAAAATTAACGTGTTAATGCATGTGATTAATTTGAAATGTATAACGCGTACAAAAAATAATGCAATTAACAAGGTTTCAGTTATTCCTGTTTCCTGTTGTGGTAGACTTTCTTTAAATGAAGTATGAATACGACAAAGTAATTGTATGATGATGAGAAGGCACGGAGCATGGACAAGTTATATCACGCGATACACATCGCGCTCACGGGGGACCGCTGGGCTTCTGTGAGCAATGACAGCTAATGTGGCATCACAGCGGTCTTTGTTGAAAGTGCATTTGTTCAGTCTAACTTTGTGTAAAACTGAGAACCGGCGGAACGTGGAGTCGAGTGTGGAACATTGTCTCAAAATGGTGAGAGAAAGGAAAAAGTGAGGACAATTTAAAGAGTGTGCGTGTGCTTGAAAAAAATCAATAAAAACCCTATTTTGAATTTAAATAGTCTCAATGTTTTCAATTTACATTAATTATTTACATTTATAGATTTAAAAAAGCTTCAGTCTTGTCATCACGATTAAATTTAGAAAAATTGTGTGATTAATTTTTTTAATCGATCGACAGCACTACCCACAACCCAATTACAAAGTGATATTCAAAACTTGTTTTGCTCTCTGTTGTTGCAAAAGTATATCTTATTACGTCACTTAGAGAGACACAACATGAGTATTCAATGTGGTCCCTGATATCCCATAAAAATATGTGTCCTTTTAGTTAGAACTCTTGCAGCTGTGTGCATTCACTCCTGCTCTCCTTCATGAATCTAATACGAAGAAACCTGCAGCTATAATTCATGGACAGAAAAAGGGGAGTCATTCCCAAAAAGTAACATTTAAACTCTAATAAAAAGAAAAATGTTTTAAATTAATGAAGCATTTTTCATTTAATTTTTTTCTGAAAATCTAACTTTTAAAAATATTCTTAATTAAGGTCATGCTGTTTGCATGGTCAGCAAGGATGGCGGATGAAGGGACAATCATCTGAATTTTTTGAGACAAGGCAACTCAACATCTATGCATGATCATGTTATTCCTATGTGATTCTCAGCTGTTTTTTGGCTTATTTACAATACTGCTTTACAAATAAATGTAATTAACCATTGACTTATTTTGAAATTGCAGCACTGTGAAATAATCAAGTTATCCAACTCAACTAAATAAGTACAGATGTGTTGCATAAGAAGCAAACAAAAGCTTCTATTTACATTTGCAACTTTTTCAGTTACAGGTAAGCTCGTTTAATATAATTTCTGTCTGAAAATTGATATGTAGCTGCCTTACAAGAGTCTTCCTCTTTTCATCCTAGATAAAATGTACACTTTTTCACAGAACACACACAAACGCACACATAAAGAACTAAGAGTTGCCAGATTGAAAGCAAGAGTAAGAGAGATGCATCTGGGCAGGCGAAAGCAATCTTAAGACAATTGCTCCACTACTCATCCTGTTATTGCAAGCAGCACTACTTCATCAGAAGGACACAGGGTCACACTTCCACAACAGATTACACCAATACATAAACAAGAGATGGGACTCATGTATGGCCAGTGGGGACATGTTGGAGTTTGACTCGGGAAAAGGAAGCCATGCGGCAAAAGCTTGGGTAAATGTCTACTTCTTATAATGCGCAAAGAGTCCAATGTTCATCCAGAGGAAATGAGTTTTCCTCATAGCAAATTGAAATAAGACCTCAATTCTATACAGTGCAATTCAGAACCAAGAGAGCATAACATCCATCGTGTCTACTTATAGAAATCTACACTGCAAGGTCTTTAGCTTGAAAAAAGCAAAGAGCACATGGATTGTGAAACGATCAAAATGGATTCACAATTCACTTTTTTAAGCAGTGCAACAATTTCTATCCTCATATTCTTTTTCTGACTTCACATCAGGCCCAATTGAGTTGACACTATGATAAGGTAGTCTTACTTCCTGTTCTTGCCTCATCATCCCCTGAGCTGATCAATATTTTGTATACAAATCTAATTTTATAAACTAAATCTTGTATTTTATGTTTATTGGGTGATGTGTGAGTGGTGCATTTGAAATAATGACACAATGCATTATACCTGGTTTTGTACTTTAAAATGCAAGCTTCTGCCTGAAAGTTGAGCAAATGTGGTGTAACCTGATTGGTCACTCATAATCAGTCCACCTTCTGGTGAAAAAGTTTTGTAGTACATTTATGTAGTTGCGTGTTTGACGTTCAATGGTGTATTCCATGATGTTGCTTGATCTATGCCAAGTCTATGAGTTTCATTGAATATTTTAATGGATTGATGATTGTGTCCCTTTGTTGACGTAACCCCCATGATATGTTTCATCACATCACACTGAGTAATTAATGCATGATTAAAATGGCTGCCATTAGTTTTGTAAAGGAGATCCCGGTGAGTCCATGCTAGAGCTCCGTCTACTAAGGGTTTTAATAAGGAGTCTCACTTTGGAAGTTTTTGGACATTGTTAAGGATGAGTGTTGAATGCACCCTGCTCAGCTATTAGTTTTAAAAGTATAAAGCCTAGGGCTGCTTTACTCCCCTTCAGGGATTTTTTTTGTTACATTGCATTTTCATTTAGTTTTTACTAGACCAGTTTTTGTTTCATGAGTCTATTTTTAATTGTTTATTGAGAGCTTTGGTTGTTTTCATGTGTGTCTCACAATTAAAGCACATCACAAGGGTAGACTTGGTAGAAATTGGCATTTATAAATGCATATCAAGCTAGTTGTCTGTAGGAGGGCTTCGGGTTTGGGATTAAATGAAGCCCGAAGACCCCACCCTAAAAGTGAGGCGAAGAGGTGATGGAGGGTTGTTGCTGTAGATTGTTCAATGAGACTGGGAGAACTGATGCCTTATAAAGGGTGGAACTCCAAGCTTAAGAGGGAGACTGCCCTGCACTTATTGACTGCGTGCTACTCACGAAACTTTGCTTGTAAACATCACTTTGCACAGCAAGCTCCTAACTCCAGACCTCTAAACTCCATCTTGCGACCCTCGGACAAGTTTCCACATTACAACAAACACATAACTTTAGGTAAAAGGAAGCAAATTGAGGATGAATGTGAATTTAAGTGGATGATAGTTTGTTGGAATTTGATTTATAGTAAAAACTGTTTGGAGTTCCAAACAATGAGATGGGTTTTATTAACTGGGAAGGGGATTTGAGAGCACACTGATGATGGCTCAATCAAATTAAACATGGATTTGCCATGTAACTGTAATGACAGAGGAAAGCAAAGGTCAGATTGATTGAGGTCGCTAACAAGGTTAACTGGGGTTGAGGTCTGGAACGAAAACAGCAAAGTGAAGCAGACGAGTGCTTGAAAGGAAAGAAGGCCAACGATTTGACGTTTATCATTTCAGCCGGGTCTATAGGGGCATCTTCAGTTCCCAGTCTGCCTCCGGTGTGTCTGCGCCCCTGTGTCCTGCAGCTGGAAGAAGCTGTGTAAGTCTATATTTGTATGCGTGCAACTGTTTACTGTCTATTTGCCCTCCAACTTTAGTTTTTATTCTGAGCTTGTGAGCTGTTGCTACTTTATATACTGCAATTAAAAATAACTGAAAATAACCTAGAAATGAGTCAGGCAATCCGCTTTGCTTTTTGTTTCTACAATATAAAAAAATGTGCTCTGTTTGTATTTATAATTGTATGTATTTATTATTCATGCACCAAAATAATATGTTTTGTTTTATTTACAGTGTTCACTATTTAAAAAACAGAATTGTTTAACATCATGCTAAACGAAAGACAAATCACAATTCTGTCAAAGCTAGTTTTGTTGCAAAAACATTGAGGAAAGATGGGCGACTAAGCTGAATTTTGATTCAATGCCCAATAAATATTTGGCGTATTGATTATTTTGGGCTTTCTGGCTGAAGTAATATAAAGGCCAGTGCTTGTGAGAATTGTGTTTTATAAAGTCTGTGTTCTCTGTATGTTTTCTTTTTTTGATGTGCGTTTTTGATGATTGTTTATTGTCTTGCATCAATATTTATGATTGGTTTAAATTGCTTCATTTACTAAAAAGTTAATTTTAATATGAAAATTTGATTTTTGTGGATGATCTATACTGTTTTTAGGCACACTAGGATCGCCCCCAAACACAATCAAGCATAGAGTCAAAAGCAAGGCTAAAACAGCACAACCGATACTTGCCATTTAATTGAAATACATCTGCAGAATATTACTTCAAATCAGATAGATCTTCCTTCTGCTACTGGAATTATGTTTTTGCACTTATTTTCAGTGCATTTTCAGGATTTCTTCAGTAAATGTAATGTATTACATGTAAATCATGCCAAATGAAGACATCTTAAGAGGTGAAATAAAATATCTTTTCAAGAACTGATTTCCATGAAAAATAATATTTTAATATGCAGCTAAGCAAGGAGCTATCGATATATGAGAAACATAAGGCAAATTAAATCTGAGCTGATCGAATCACAAAGTTAGTCTCGGCCCATAACCTTTATAAGATGGTTATCACACATTATGAGTATGATAAAAAGAAATGACAGATCATGAATATTGGTCATGTCCGTCCAATTTCCATAACAGCTTTTATTTATAGAGCAAAATTACTGCCAAACTGATTCACTTTCCAACTGTAGTCATCTCAATGTTCATGGATGTCATTTGGTAATCCCTTAGCCATTGTATATTTCTCAGCAGCCCAGCTCCACCTCTCCTGCTTTCCGTTTCCAGTGGGCTGCTTATCCTGCTTGTTTGCTGTTGACCCTTGAGGTTACCAAATCCCTGCCTACCAGTGTTCTCCACCAAAGCAGTTCCGACAGGCACATTAAAATGCAAATTCCTGCTTTTCTGCTCACTGCTATTTTGTCACAATCCCTCTCAGGAGGAGATCCAAATGCAGAAGGAATTAGATGTTGGGGCAAGGGGTTGAATATTCAAATGTTCCCCGGATTTTTTTTCCTCTTGTCGAGGTTTGTTTGTGCCACTGAATTTTAAATACAAAATATAATTGCTATAATTTATGTATTCATTCAATCGCTGATTGATATCTGCTTCTGCATCTATTTATGAGTTCAACTCATCATTACAGCCAAGAAAGATGCATCTGAATTGTAATAGACTGTCCTTATTGACAGGAAATGTGACAAATACTGCAGCTTTTTAATTTCACTTTAAGGGATCATGCACTGAGAAACAAAATTTTATATGTACACAGATCAAAAAGTTCCAGAATGTAAACAGTGTTTTTAAATGGCTTTTATCAGAGCCAAAAAAAAAGCATAGCTCTGAAATTTTCCAGATAACAATAAGGAGTTGCACTTTCCAGGAGGCCAGAGAAACCATTTAATCACTCCCAAAAGTCCCTAAATGCACAGAGAGGCATGTGGGATCTGATACTTGAACACACACACACACCAGCTAACTAGTAGAATATAGATATAACAAGTAGTTATAATCTAAACAAATAAAACGTTGGATGGGTAGGTAAATCTGCCGAAGATGTTTGGGGTTATGCTACTCTTTTCTACTAAACATGATGGAACTTTAATGACCATGACCTCCTTTAATGATTAGTACCCCTTTTTATGGTCTCATCTGTCCTTATGGCAAATTTTACCATATTCACAGACAGCACATTAAATGGCTGGCCATAAAGTATAGGTACAATCTGTACAGGTAGACACAGCCTTAGAGCCAGTGTGTGTAAGGGCAGAACATGTAAAACCTAAAGTGAAGGAAAATCAATAGGATATCCATCCTTCAAATACAGTCTTTCAGATTTGGATTTCTGATCGATTCAGCCCTGATAGGTTAGCTGCAAACCATTTTTGTTCAGGCACTTGGCCTTCCAAATCAAATCTAATGCACCATGTCTTCTGATGTTCTTTCGCTTAAGGGTGCTGAAGGGTCTTGTTTAAAGAAAAACTTTCTGAAATAGAGTAATTATAAGCTTCATTGGGTTTGGTTCTACTCAAGAAAAACACATTACTGGTGGGAAGGGCATGGTTATGTTAATGTCAATAAACATTTGTGGGTGGGGATTTTGATACAATAATTATTAGAGGCAACATAAAATATCAGCGTTTGTATTTACCATTTTAATCAATTTTTAAATGTATGAGGCAACCCAACAAACCTCTCCTCCTCCGGCCCATTATGAATAATCTATGCACTCTCATCTTAAAACTTCATGTTGCGCCTCCCAACATTGATTAACGATGTGTAGTGCTGCTCAAACACAAACAAAGCATACATAATTATTCTAATCACACTAAAATGTTGACTTTCCCCGGTTAAAGTCAATTTTACTTTAATTTAAGTGACCCTTAAACAGCATGCCTCAGCGTTTGGTTCTAGAGGGGCTGAAATTTTCTCTTTGGAAAGCCTCCAAAAATGCAAACAGCTCTAATGCTGATTCGTTTGAATGAGTACTCCTGTCTGGCAGAGCGAGTCTTGCTGGTTTTCTGATCAGCTAAACTCAATTCCTCTCTGTCTGCATGTCTGTTCCATGCAGCGATGACTTACTTTATGACTGCTTGCTGTGGTCTTCATCCTTTTACCTAAAATAGCACTCGGTATATCATTAGGGAACTTAATAGCGTTTAGCAGAAGAGAGCATCTGTGTGGCTCTATGGGAGGCTAGTGGAATAATTACGCCCAAGCTGGGTCAAACGTCTCTACAAAATTAACCCTGAATAACATTCAGAATCAATGGTTTTCTGCAGGCAATCTCTCGACTGTGTTAGGTACTAGAAGGATGAATTCTTGCTATCTAATTGCTGTATTTTAAGAATAGGTGCCTTCTATGAAACAGTTTACTTATTATTACCAATTTATTTATGCTGTGTATGTTTGGTATGCAACTAAACTGTATGCAACATTTTCCTGAAATGAACCTTATGATGTTAAGAGAGTTTGTTTATTTTGATGATACCTGTAGATTTCTGTAGACAAAAGGAGAAAGAAAAATCCAGAAAATCACATTGTCTGATTTTTAAAGAATTTATTTGCAAAATATGGTGGAAAATAAGTATTTGGTCAATAACAACTTTTGTAATAATAACTTTTGTCTCTCCTAGTTGAGGTCTATCTATGATGAACATTACCAGCCTCTCTCATCTTTTTAAGTGGAAGAACTTGCACAATTGGTGGCTGACTAAATATTTTTTGCCCCACTGTACATTCATGTTGGTATCTTAAATTCTTTAATATTTTTGTGTTTATTGGCAAAGTGTATTTTTTATGGTCATGGCTCCCTTACCATCCGTTCTCCTCCCCTACTACCTTCTCCAACATGTCCCGACATCACCTCACTCAAAGGGTAAGGGTTATTTTTCATTTGCTTTATTTTGTTTTCATTGTTTTATTATTATTTATTAGATTTATAATGTGTGCTTTTAAGAACTGAAGAATACTAGTTTATTTTCCTCTTGTTTTACATGTTATTTTCAATTGTTAGTGTTTCTGTCTGGAACAGATAAAGTTTTACGTGTAAAACTTGATTCGACATATGAAAAGTTCAGCATATGAAGGCCACCCTGGAACAGAATAATTTCGTATCTTGAGGTATCACTGTATAAAAATGTAAATAAATTGTTAAAATAAACACAATAAATATGAAACATTTTTGCATTTAATCATCAAAATGAAAGTTGACTTGCTACGATTTTGTATTTTGGGAGCAAATGGAGAATTGAAATCACATGGTGATGTTTGTTAAATAAATGCTCTCTAAGCATCTGCTAAAATAAGAGCGTTATTTAGATGTGGAAATATGAATGCATAAAATCCCAGTACAGATGTTAATGATTAAACTGAGTGAAAATATGCATACAGTAGTTTAATGGATAAACATAATTTTGAGACAAAGGATAATTAACTAAAATTTTCAAATGAAAATGTATGCCAAAAACAAAGCCATACAATGGCCATCAGAAAAACCTAAAACAAGAATGAAATAAAAACAACAAAAAATTTAATCCAACATCAACCTAATAGATAAATTGACTTCCAAAACCAGTAAAGATAAAAAAAACATAGAAAACCCAAACCATATTTACATACTTTAATTTTATTGTTGCCTACATCTAGTTGGGATCATGATGGTTATTTAATTTATTTATTTTTTACTTTATTTGATTTATTTTATTAATTAATATAAATGATAACAATGTCTTATATGATTTGGCTAGCTGACTCAATAAAGCCCACAAAAAAAGTTATTTTCAACATTCAATGTCAAAAGCCCATTTACTACAACAAGCAAGTTTAATTGCTAACTGCGCCTGTATCTTGGCAACAATGATAGCGATTGACTCGAACTGTTGCCTCAGATTTAAAACTTGGTGAGGACTTTAATTTTAAGAATATTTTTAGACTTGAGGAATGCCAATTAAAGACAGCAATAAAAAGCCAATAGGAGACAGTGAAGAACACTGTGTGGACCTTAGAAATGTGGAAATTTCTCAAATACATTATTAAGTTTTTTTAATTTTAACTGAAGATCAATAGAGCAATAAATCCTGTTTACAAAGTATCTCTCTCTAGCTCTTCAGAGAATAGTGATTTTGAACTCTGTTTTTGTTTAAGGGTGAGACAATTCACCTATGGATCTATATTTTGCCTCATAACTGATTAAAATGTGACTATGCTATTAGTGTTTTTATGGAAACATATAATTAATGAAATTCATTTTGAAATGTAATATGGAAAATGTGCAATGTTTGATGTAAATATGAACATTCAATTTTTTTTTTGCCTATTTATTTCACACTGCAGGATTGTCTCTTCATTATAACACAAAGGAAATTGGTTGCAAATGAACAGTGAATTATTTAAGATGCATTCTGAACCAAAAGGTACAGCAAAAGAGTAGCTAATTATTATTGAATTCCAGTACTATATAATTAGGTATTAATTACTCACAAAGGACATTTAAGACCATTATGGTAGGCACTTTGGTGGAAATTTTGAAGACAGAACCAAAATCTGTCCCAAAGCTTTTTGGTGAAGCTTCTCAAGCTTTAGAGAGGCAAATCTCAGGAAATCCAAAATGAATGATTTTGGTTGAAGTGCAACATCTTTGAATGCACCTGGCTTGCACTGGTTTCTGTGCTGATGGCACTGCTGGAAAACCTTCAATTTCGCAGGTTAATAATCTCTATGTGTCTTTCAATTTCTGAAGGTGATAAGTTTCCTTGGCGAAACACTGTGTTTATGGTCCTCAATGATGGCTGTTTCTTTCTGCTGAGCACATTTATAATCAAAATTTAACCCAGGTAATCAAATGAATAGTGACTACCAGAGAGCGTAGCATGCCACTCAAATGTACAAGCTTTTAATCCCGGTCTTACTCAGCACAGTCCTTCGCTAAAAACACTCTTTAGAGTCAGGCCCATCTATAGCTAAGGTCCTTTGGGGTCTACAGTATGTTCAGAATTAGAATACTCTTCAATCAAGAATAACCTTTACAAGTTAAATAGGCTTGTGTCCTTTAGAGAAGGCTCCGTGTGCAACCGTTTGTAAATAAAAGCATCTATATTTCTGCGCTCTGTCTATGTACTGACCAATATTGAGGTGCTAACAATGTTAGCTACTAGCTAACAAAAACACAACACAAACGCCAACAAAAAAAAAAGATTTACCTTGTCATATATCATATAATTGGAATGACATACATTGATCCGCTGCTGCTGTAGAATAACTCTTTGCACTGATCAATATTACAGTGTGGCATGCTAACAAAGCTAACTTCTAGCTAGCAAAAACACAGCACAGTTAACAAAAGAAGGTTTTTGACTTTATTTTAGTTTGCTCTGCAGCACCTCAACCAATCAAAGACCTCAGGCTGTATGAAACCTTGACATAAAGTTAGACATTTTCAGAAGTCAAGTATACATAAAATTACTAGCATTTCACAATAATTAACAGTATTATTTTACAATAATGTATTGTAATAAAGTTTCCCTGTAATAATAACAACGATTACCTGTAAAAACTACAGTGTACTTGGATTTTACAGCATTTAACTCTTATTTTACAGTATAATCATGTAATCTAAAACCTGCTGTTATTTCACAACAAGGTCTGTAATATAGTGAAACACAGTGATAACAAATAAGGATTTCACATCATTAAACAGTATTATTACAGTGAAATATTGTATTGATTTTGCTTTGAGTACCATGTTTTGAGATTGTACATTTGGGTTATTATCTCCACATGTTCCACAGTAAAAAGATTGAAGAGAAGATGAAATATTTCATATGTCACTCAACTTGTCCGGCTCTTCTTTATTTAAAGGAATGTTTATTGTTCCAATGTGTTTATTTCCCTTGTTAAAACGTGTAATGAGAGTAAAATGGTAATGTTACGTGATGTGGGAAGCATGTGTGTTAACGTTATAATGCACATGTTTGATTATTATTCATGGGAAACCTGTTAAATGTCTTTATATAAACTCTTATAATGTTTTTATAATGATTGTTTAGGGAGCTGGTTATAGTTTCTAAGAAAAGTGTATGTGTAACATACTTTAATAACTGATTGTGTGGTCTTGGTGCATATGCGCATCATTCCGACCGCATGACTGAAGATAGCGAGTGTCACTCATCTTCTCCCGCTCTTCTTTGTTTAAAGGAAAATAAATCGTTTTGTATCTGTGCTTCTGAGTGTGGTGTTGTCCCTGTGGTGTGTGCGTGTGTGTGTGTGTGTGTGTGAATTTGAGAGCCAGCTAGAGTCTTACACACACTGATTTATACATGTAAGTGTTTTGCTGCATATGTAGTGCCCTCAGTTCGATGTAAGTGATTTGAGAATAAAGAAAACGTGAATGTTTGTTGTCATCTACTGAGAGTATTTTGTATTTTTCTGTGGTGAACTGGTGTTAAACACAAAGAATATAACATTGTCTTGGTGAAGTGAAATGCAATGACATAGAAATGACATTTTATTTGTTTCAGGTGTTAAATTTTGAAGCGATATATGTTCCGTTTGCTATGCTAGATGTCCAGCTTGATTTGTGTTCTGAATAACCGCTTAGACATGTATTGTTGGCACTTCGGCTATGAGTTTTCCATTTAAGAAGTGTAGATTAACTTAGTTCTTTCCTGAAGTAAGCTGTGAATGCCTGTTGCCATCCGTACTGATAGCAGTTTGAATGCTTCTACAGAAACAAAGATTTATTAAATGTGTGGCATCAAGAACATATATAGTTATAACGGGTTGTTCGTACACCTGACTTGAATCCGACAGGATTACTATCTTTAAGCAAGTTTACTACAGCAAATATTGATCTGTTTTGATTTTTCTTTTGTTCCCTCACTTTGCATTTAGTAATAGGCAAAAAAGCAACATTATTTATATTTCTGAAAGCATTCTTTGTTATAACATTTGTCACACCTGCCTAAATGTTTGCATGGTTCTGAATACAAATTATCCCCATGAAATCTTTTCATCATAGCTGGAAGTTATTATAATAAGTAATTTTGAATCATGTATAGTCATCCAAAACACCTTGAACAGAAAAACAGTCCAAGAGACTTGTTTTTCCTCAAACATAACAGGACTATCGAACTTCACAATTTGGGCCAACAATTAAAAGCAAGCTGGCAGAGCAAAATTATGCCAGACTTGTAACTGAGCAAAAAAGTGTTAGAAGTAAGAGCAGAAGCTTCCAAAAACAGTGCTTTGGACTCTTTAATATGATCATCATAGAAAGTACTACATAAGTAAGGGAAGCCTTGACCACAACAAAAATATTCTGAATAAAATCAGGAATGTTGGTGGCGGAAGTTAAATGAACTGTGTCTTAAATGTTTCTCAAAATCAAACAGTAAACAGTGCTATAAAGTAAACAGCTGACACAAAAGGAGTCTATGTTTTACATGTATTCAGTGTTTTACTTTTGTCTTTGTTTAGTAACAACCTGCTCCTTTCGGTATGCTAATAGTCAAAACATTGATGCAAAAGCAACAATCTCTGTCATAAAAAGACACAATCAGATCTCAGATAGTGTAGTCCATAAGAATCAACAGAATTAACGAGTCTATTCCTGTAAAGGCATATCTCAGCATGATACCAGTTTACCATCACAGCGCAAATTTTCATTCGGCAATCAATAGAAAGTTTCTTGCCAAGCTTAATCTGACACCGTCTTCCACAGACTAAGTCCATGTGAACACTCAGAGAGACAACTACAGGAGCTATTGACAGGAAAAAATAGAGAGACAAGCACACTTTATTGATTCCCTTGAGAAATCGACAGAAATAAGCATAAAGGCTTTTAGACACTTAAAACCACCGGCCAAAGTTTGTCAACAATTAAATCTATGAGGTAATTCCGAGTCTGGTTCCATTTAAGAGATTACTGACAGCTAATTGTCAATTTTCTGGGATTTAGACGTCAGTATTGTGTGTACTGCTCAGATCCTCCTGGGTGAACCATCCACTGTCACTGAACTGTGCAGTCACTGACAGGCTGTAATGATGATGGTGTCTAATTAGAATGTAGCACTGGAGAGATATTGAGCGTTAAATGTGCCCTTACGGATGAAGTGTTGTTTACTCACATCTGCTCATGCATTTAAAATAATTATCATAATAATGGGAAACCGGTCTGTCTTATTTTTTAAATGTTTCTCCTGTAAGAGCACATCTTGCACCAATATACAATACCGCCTACATTAGAAACAAATGTAAGAAACATTGATCGTCAAATACAGTTCTTGTAGTTGAATAGAAAGAGTATACATGAGGGGTAGTTACTTTTGTACAGTTGGTGATACTAAATGTTCAAACAAAGGAAAGAGAGACATTTTGAAGAACAATTTTGCATTAACTAAGCTATTTAATGTTGAATTCTTCCCAGCTTACTTAAGTTATACAGAAAATAACAAGAACATTTTCGATATATATATATATATATATATATATATATATATATATATATATTATTTTTTTTTTTTTTTTTTTTTCTTAAATGCTCACTGTGCCTGAATTCCTGTAGTATTTTTATAAATAGATTTATTTATTATATATTATATATGTTACACAGACTTTGACAAATGCATAAATGTAAAAATGTAAATGTATTATTATTTCAATTAATGCTTTAGTGGTGGTAGTAGTAGAATTAGCAAATTCATAACATGAGACTGAGGCCTTTTCTTTACATTTTTCACCAAAACAAAGAATGTTATGTTATCAAAGTCATGGCTTATTAGGTTTGGACAACTTTAACATAACAATTACAGCTTTTAACATTTTAAATAGGTGATCCGATAAAGTTTGTGCTTTGAAGTGTACATTTGAAGTTAAAGTGCAAGGTTTAACTACATGCTTACAGCTTTTGAAAAAAGTACATGATTAGTTGAGAAACAAAATCAAAGCAAGCTATAAATAACCATGCAGTAGAAGATTAGTGTTTTTAATATATATATATATATATATATATATATATATATATATATATATATATATATAATAGCTGAAACACTTTAAAATTACATGCACAAATAGCCCATTAAAGTTGATGTTAAAGAAACCTGATGATTTTATATCTCGTTAATGGATTTTAGAGTGAGGTCAGACAAAAGACATGGACGTAATGAACCGATAATTGTTCTCAGCAGGTACATTTGGGGACACAGGAGGTACATAGCTATTCTACATTGCAAAGCAGCAGGCCTAAATAGAAAAATGTATAAATAAAGCAAGGATAATTCTAAAGAGATTGTATATAGGGTTGTACTCAACAGAAAGCAAAGCTCTCTTTTTTTTAAATTAAGACATTCTTTTTTTAAAATCAAATCCAAGTAAATTAAAGAATGGAAATAAGAAAAATTATTAGCTGTGAAAATCCACAGAATATTTAGAAATATGCAAATGTACATTAATTTTTAATAATGAACTTCTTTGAACTTGCTGTTAATTTACGGAATAATTTCAACAGCATTGTCCTGTTAAACAAAAAAAACGGATATTGTTGTTATTTTTGTCTTTGTGAAAAGGAGTAAAGAAAAAGTAACAGCACTTTGCTCTATTTATTAGTTAAATTAAACACATTCAAAATTCAAAAAACAGAATCTTCATCCTGTTAACAAAAAATCATTGCATTTTCTCCAACAGCTAACTAATAGTGTTTATACTGGAAGTGATATTCCCTTTCATTTACACTTTTCAGTGATAAACTCAATGAGTTGAGGCATTGTGCAGTGAGTAGTAATAATGTGTTATTCCCAGTGTAGTGAGTCTATGATGTGTAACGATCATAATCGCCATTAATTAATTGTGTTGTTGTTATTTTTGCATTCTCTAACACGTTGTTTGGAGAGAGAGAGAGAGAGAGAGAGAGAGAGCTCATTTAGTGTGATCATTGAATCTATTAGATTATTTTATACTTAAGTGTACTCAGTTGTTGTTAGTTAGTTTCAAATGCACCATACAGAGTTTATTTTATGTTATACAAACTAGATAAGAGTGAAATAGCACACGTGACTGCATTTTGGTTAGTTAGTGAAGGTTATTTAGAGCGACGTTATATGACTATAGAAAGCTAACGTAAACGTATATAAACAACTGAAAGAGCATCTCAACCCAGACGGTTTCTTTCTTTGACAGGCTAAAAGCTGACAAACACACGCGGCTCTTGTGCTTTATATGCTCTCTGCTCTTTAAGCAGGTTAATAAACAAATTGACTCTGTTACAAATTAACTCACTAGCCGTTGGATAATTCAGTTGGGTCTCTGTTGCTCCTAGCCTTTTTAAGCTACTTTAACTATTGTTAAACTTACTTTATTCACACACAACTAACTCCTCGGATTTAGCTCTAAGTGCAACCCATCGTTTTAAAATAATTAATTAGATGAAATACTTTACTCGTTACTACAACTTGTACACAAATTTGGCTCTTTCGGTTCAGCTTCCCTTGTGACCTGTTTCAAGGCCGATCTATCCATAAAAGGCTAAACTGAAAAATAGGCTGAACAAATAAGTAATAACAAACTACTAGAAAAAAACATTTAGCAATCTCTAAATAAATATTATATAAATAAATAAACTATGTAAATAAATTAATTAATTGTTTTCTCAAACCTACAACCTAGTTAAACACCTAGCTAATTTGGCTTTGAAACCTGCTTTTTTATTGTCCGCCATTAACTTTCAGTGTTAGTTAATATTGATAAAACAGATAGATATTACTCTACATAATGATATGGTCTCACCATACTGTTCCTGACCAAAATGCAAAGATCAGGAGTCATTCGATCTCAGTGTCATCAAATCCAAATTAGCAGATATTGAGTTTCAGATCAGCCTTTTACAGGTCAAAAGATCCAAGCTCATGGAACAATGTGTGGCAATCTCCTCTCATAACAATTCTAAATGTACTTCACTGTCTGTGCCCAGAAGGACACATGATGCTGCAGTAAACTGTGTTACAATCTCCACAAGATCGTAATTGTTATTAAGTTTGGTGTCATTTTTGTGTTCTCTAACACGTGTCTTTATTTATGTTTTACATGCTGGCGATTGGAATTAGAGCGGATGACGCGCTGATTGTAAACCAATCGGGAAGCGCGACTACTCTACAAAGCCCGGGTTCGATGCGGCTCAGCTCTCTCTCTTCAGCCCGGCTTCATTCCCCGAACGCTACGCTGCTGTGTGCATGTGTTGTGAACGTTGTCAGCTGGTTTCATGTGTGAGTGTGTATTTAAAGTAGTCCAGTTTGTCAGTTAGTGAATTTAAGGGGAGCGTGTTTGAAGTTAGGTGCGTGCGACCGGAGAAGCGCACTAGAGAGAGAGTGAGAGCAAGAGCGAGTGTAGAATGTGTTTTGCTGTTTGAGCAGTGTTAGTGTGCTCTATTAATTTATTTTATATTCAAGTGGAATTGGTTGTTATTAGTTAGTTTCAAATGCACCATACAGAGTTTACTTTCTGTTAAACACACTAGATAGGAGTGAAATAGCGTTTGTGGTTGTATTTTGGTTAGTTAGTGATGGTTAGTTAGAGTGTCGTGTCGCTGAAGATTTCCGGTTTTCTTTTTGTTACAGATTAGGGTTCAGTTAGAGGGTTTTATTCATTTATTGCCCTATTTCACTGTTTTCTTTCTTTTCCCCAAAGTCCCGGGGAACTAAAATAAAAACTCTTAAAGTAAAGTGCATGGCCTGCTCTTCGGAGATCTTTTGGTTGTTGTCTTAAGTTGCTGTTATATTTGGTATGTGTTTGTCAAATAAAGAGTATATGCAAGTTCTAACCCTGTGGCTCTGGTGCTGTCTATTCTTAACTGACCTTACTTCAATGTACGCTCTTTGAGCCAATCTGCTTCACTGAAGATCCAGCCAGCGCCGGACCATCGTGGTCCCACTTTCTTGTTTTGTGAACAGAAGAGGAGAAGATGTACCCGTCCCCTGGGGGTCTTCACACCTCTCGAGCAACCAAGAATTGAGATCCGCAACCAGAACCGGTTCAATGTTCACAGTAATCCTGAGATGAACACTCTGGTGATTGAAAGTTCCATCGTTCGACACGTCCAAGTGACTGTCAATACGAACAAAGCATGTACTGCTTCCCCGGTGCTAGGGTTCTTGACTCCGCAAGGTTACCTGCAATCCTGAAGCCTGATGGCAACATCAAGGCTGGGGTCCTGCACATTAGCTCTAATGATACGTCTCGTCTTCAGTTAGAGATGCTAAAAGCTTATTGCAGTAAACTGATCCGCACCACTCGTCATCTGTCACCCGCGGCCCAAATTATTGTCTCTGGCCCTCTGCCGATGTATCGAAGGGGAATTCAGCAGACTTTTTGCACTCAGAGAGTGGCTGGCCACCTTCTGTTGAGAAGAGTAGTTACTCAACTGGGCATGTTAGGGATGTTGCCACAATTGATAGAAATACCCTAAACACAACCAAAAAACAGAACATAATTTTAAGTATTTTGAAGTACTTGTGCTCCATATTACACCGGCAGTATCAAAAAAAGAAAAAACACAATTCTAGCTTTCTTCAAAAATTTGCTGATTTTGTCACACATCTTTTGGTCAAAGCAGATAAAATACGGAATTTTTGTAGACTTTTTAACATCCATATCGATGACAAAAAAGACTCGTTGGATATTGCCTTTACAGCCCTCCTAAATTCCTGTGGGTTTAAGCAAAATGTGGCTGGAGCAACTCACCGCTAAACCACACTCCAGATTTGGTTCTATCTCATGGCATTGTTGTCAGTGACATGTTGACCTTGTTATGTCTCCTCAAAGTGAGGACATCTCAGACCTTATATCTTGTGCTATGCATACTGTAAGCATAAGCAATAGTATTCAATGCTACCAACTAGGCATAAATATAAATCAAAATACTAAAGAAGCAATCATAAGAAACGTACCAGATATTACTCACCGTTCTTGTGTACCTGTAGATTAAAGTTAACTTGAAAAAATCACCTACAGTATGGATTTTTGTATCACTCCGTTAGCCGTCAGTTCAGCTGCCACGCTACAAAAATGACAGTTAGTCCAGAACGCAGCAGCTAGAGTTCTCACAAGAACAAAGAATCATATTACATCAGTTCGGTGCTCTCCTGTGTACCAGTTCCTGTACAATATTGCATTGATTATAAGACACTGCTCCTTGCCTTGAATGACTTGGCTCCGGCTTACCTGAGCAGTCTTCTATCACGATATATTCCATCTCGCTCTCTTCGATCCCAATAACTAAGGACTATTGATTATTCTGCAGATTAGTAAATCCACCAGAGAGGGAAAAGCGTTCTCATATAGAGCTCCGAAGCTCTGGAATAAACTCCCGGATGTTGTCCGGAGCTCTGCTACACACACAGAGTTTAAAACTAGATTAAAAACATATCTGTTTAATCTAGCATAATTGGCTCTTGGTATTTGTCAAAATGGATATAATGTCTGAGCACTATATACATCCAAACTGTTGAATAAAAATCTGGTTCAATGTTCCTCTCTAACCTATCCTCGTCATTTATCTCTCATCCTGCAGCTGATGCAGGTCACCTGTTTGTTGTCTGTTACATTTTACTTACCATTGTTTTAAATTTTTTTGTTTTGTCTTTGTTTAGTTTTTTTTCAGGTGCTGTCCGGCGGACATTTCATCGATGGATCTTAAGTTTGTATATTCTTTTTGCTGGGGAGGTACTTGTACCTGTCTCAGACAGCGATGCTCCCAGGGACCTCATAGAGAGAACTCCTTTTTACTCTACCTGATCCACACTAGGACTTTGTGAAGCTGCTTTGATCTGATGCAGACATTTATGCCAGGTTGAGGTTTTATAATAAGTGTCCTTTAACTTAAATTTGTTGTGTACTTATTGTGGAAATGATCCAATAATTTGTTGCTATAATAAGTAAGTTCATCCACCTGTTTCTCATCAGAAGAAATTCATTTTTTTTTTCAGTGACTTTAAACAATGGCAAAAACTGAACCATTGGTGCACGTTACTGCATCTTTAATATCTGCCAATTTGTGAGAGCTATAACATGAAATTACAGTAATTGCAGCACAAAACGTTTGCCAGTTAATTGCTTCTACTCTCCCATAAGGCAAATTACTTCTCAGTGCATCTTCTAAATGAACCACAAGCACATTGTTATCTTCTTCAAAAAGATTAAATTAGTGGCCCAATAAACCAGTTTAACTCAGACAACGCAACAAATCTTATCTTAGAGTTAACAATGACTATCAACCTCCCAATCTAATTTTCACAATGCGACTTCATCATACTTGTATCCTTTGTTCAGTGGAATTTCATTAAATGTAATGCTCTTTGGCACTGCAGAGAAGTTTACACGGAGATAATCAAGTTCTAAAGTGAGTTGATTATCAATGTTAAACTATTTGTTAAGGCTTACTGGATTGAAACTGCTTTTATCTCAAAACCACTTTCAATAGTCAAATCACAGTCAGTTTAACAACTGCTGTAATTCTAACAAAACTTGACAAAACCTAACCATTTGAATCAGTCTTAATCGGTACCATGAAGCAGCTCATCAACTTTCTTTGTCGAGTCAGGCTTAGATCCTGAAGCTATGATTAGTTCACGTGTGCGTGCACATAAAAGACTGACGTTAGCACTGAATAACCAATCACGATGAACATGATACAGCCAAATCGTTTTTTTTCACTGCGGAGGAGGAGCAAGAGATTTAATTTAGAAAATACGATGCGTATTTTATAATTTACATATATTTTTGTGTCGTAGTAATACTGTGGCTGCTGCCAAAGCCAGACGAGTATCTTGGCTGAAAATGGCCGATTTCAGGAAAACGATGTCAAAGAAGCACATTCTATTTATTGTAAAATTGCGTTTGATAACTATAGCACATTTTTTACCATGTTAATTCCAATATGTTTTACATTTTTTAATGTAATGTTAATGTGTTTATGGCTGTATTACAATAACAAAAAATGCTTATTTCTCTACAAATGTATGTTTAAAATGAAAAAATCTATATAATTGTTTTTATATTTTGGAAGACGTAAAAAGCCAGCAAATGTAAGCTGTTCCTTTGCTAGATATTATGTATTTTTCATGAAAATACGTGTCAGGAAAGGCTTATGGATTTTGTCCATCCCAAAATACTTATCTTGAATTATGTTAGCATTAAACAGTTTGCGCACAAATATGCGCAGGAGTGGGAAGAAAATGTGGAGATATTGTTACAGATGAGATTATTACATTATTTAAAAAGTCCCTTTTTTAACCACTGATTTGACAAATGTAAGCTTGCTATCTTTATTCCTGAACATAGCATGCTCTGGAGCAGGTTAACCGTGTGACATAGTATCCAAAAACAGGATTGGTGCAAACTAATTAACTTAGCTGGCTAACCAGTTAATCTGGCTTCATGGTACAGGGCCCAGATTTATGACCATCATCCTATCTTACTGAGCCTTTCTAGATCCTTCTTGTTCTCTCTGTGATCTCTACATGACACAGACATATAAACCTTTGGGGAAAATGAATACCCATAATGTATGGCTTTTTAATGGCTTCAAATGCAAAATTCAAACTCAAGAAAGCCAAAGACTTATCATTGAATGAATATTGTCTATGAACCTCCAGATCTCATGGTGCCAAGCCAGAAAAACAGTAATGTTATCCAATGATTAACGTTGAATTTGACTTGTCTTCTGAGATTCTTCTGATACTTTTCAAAAATCTTAAGTAAACTCTCATCGCTGAGACTCTTTTCGCTCGAGATTAAAGCACTTTGGTTTTAGAGGAGGGAAAAAAAGGAAAAAGTGAAGAATGGTGAGTTACAGCCCCTGGCTTCTCGTTTGATCTCAGGTTTGTGAAGGAAGACTGTGAGAAAGCCTTACTGTCTGAGAGAATCAGTCTATGAAGCGTTGTCTGGCTTTTAAAGTGCCCTTTAAGGTGTACCCTGGCTACAATGTCACTGAATTATACTGACAGGCTAATCTTCATCAAATAAACGCTGAACGAAAGATTCACAGTGAATGTATCTGGTGAGGTGGAGAATAGACAGTGAGCTTTATCTCACGTATATGTTTGCTGACAGTCTACTTGGCTTATTACAAGACATATCAACAATTATTTGATGAATTATAGTTAAGAGATGAAAATAGTTTGCCAGGTAAAACATGGTTTTGTTTAGATTACAATGCTATAATTGGCATATAAACTTTGAGGCTCAATCTGAATTTAAAGCTGCCGTTGTTCTCATACACTTTTAAATTATTATTTTTTCTCTAAATTTGGCACTGAACTGAACCCAAATGCAGAAAACAGGAACTTAAGAAAAATATGCATTTATAACAAACAAAAATGCATTCAAAACAGGAGACAGGATGAAAATATAGCTCAACAAAAATCCACTCGCTCAACCCATGGTGGCAATCCAAATCCAAAAGAAGGAACTAGCTGTGAGAGGGGAGCAGATTCAATTCGGCAATCAAGAAGGGCTGAAGCGGAGTCTGAAAACATACAAAAAAATAAACCTACAAAGTTTCTAACGAAGACAGTAAGTTCAAATTTGATAAGAGATTCTTGAATTAAAGAGGAATTCTTGAGGGAAAGCACCAATCTTTTATTTCATACCGACAGACTAACAGTGATGGGAAGAGGTTCACCGGTTTAAATATCCCCCTGAATTATTATCAGCAGGTGTTTCCACCACAGCTCTCAAGAAAACAATTAACAATCTATCACAATAACTGAAAATACTGAAATATAAGAAAATACACAGAAAAAAAACATGGCAAAAATAATCAATTATGCTATTTTAAACAATCTTGTTCATGTGATATGGGATGAAGTTAAGTTAATATTTTACTGTAATAAAAGACCCTTTACTGTAATAAAACATTTAGCTTCTTTAATGAACGGGTTTATTCAGAACTAATATTTTTGTTTTTTTGCACAGAGGTGAGTAACATATATTCAGTGCTGGGGGGAATTAAATAATTTCCAAGGCCAACAAAACACTGGTATATCTCTCCTCCTTTACGTCTACAAAGAGGAGACTAAAAAAGTTGCTCTAACTGTCCCAGTTTCTAGAAATATTCTTTCAATATAGTTTTCTAAACAAGTGGTCCAAGTCTGATCCTTAAACATACACGCTGGTTGTCCCCAGCCCCCGTCTGCAGCTTAACACTGGGTCACAGGCCATTTAGTGGCAAGTTTCAAGAAAATAAATATATTTATACTTAATCTCTACACCGAATCTGAACAAAATTTGAATTTAAAAATATCTCAGCTGTCTCTTTCTCTCACTCACTAAATCCACTTGGGAAGAAGCTTGATAGGGTTCAGTTCAGCAAAGGAGTGTAAACGGCTCTTGGCTCCTATTCATTCAGCTGTGTGGTGCTTAATATTACTCTTTAGAAAGGCTTAAATGGGGTATGTTTAAATCTTACAGTGACCCAAGTGTTTTGGAGAACAGAGGAAGTTCTTTGTTTTTTTTTTTTTGCTGGTGTTGCAATTTTATGAAAACATATTGAGTTCACATGAATTATAATATTTTAACATTGAATCTTTAAATAACACTGGTCTAGAAGAGTAAATAAAAAGCCTAAAAATATGTAGACAAAGAAAACTATTGGCAACAGTTTGGTCTTGTTTTGCTAACGTTTAATAGCAATATTCGCTCCACAAAATTCCATACTGTCACATCCTCACCCGGCTCAACCTCACAGCACACAGTCGCACGATCACAATCACCGGAATACTGAAGACCTGTGTCCTCAGCAACGATCCCCAACAGCACCTCGTCACCACAAAGACTCGCTCTCACTCAGTTCACCGATCGGTCCTCAAGGTTACACACCTGCTGATGATTTCTTCACCATCCATGAGACTCCTCCTTCGCCAGCCAGCCTTCTCCTGCCTCTCTCCAGCCCCTCAACACACGGCTTGGCTACCTCCTCCTTAGACAATTAAGTTTGCAATTCAAGCCGGTTCTCTTTGTTTAACGCCAGTAGCATTCCTCTGTTCTTCCTACCTGAGTTATTTGATTAATGGCCATCCTTTATCTCCCCTACGAAACGTGACACATACCACACCTCCAAATGCATTTTAGTTTGTTTTATCACAAGACCTTGGTTCTCAGTTTTGGCATTGTAAAATCTTTTCTAGTTGCATAGGTAATTCTGAAGAGGATGTCCTGAACTGCCATGTTAATTATTTTAAAGGATAAACATTTTAGATACAGTTGGGGGCTGTATGAAGTCCAGTTTAGGAGATCTTCTCTGCTTTTTAATGATCGTTTCAACCTGGTTACTCCATGAAACCAGTACACACAGAAAGAATTGGATTGCTTGGATTTGTTTTTCTAAAAACTTGAAAGTTTAAATAGGAAGTCTAAAACTTTCTATTTAATTAGCAATGTTTCAGCTCTCATTGAAATGACTGAAAGGAACAAGATCTCTAATACAAGCAGTAGAGATGAGCTTGATACAAAGGGTGACGAGAGACTCTCTTAAAGATAGGACAAATAGCTTTTTCTCTCTGGAGGAGCCTGAAACATTTGTGATGACTTGGGGATCTGGTTCTGATTTCTCTTGAGTTTGAAACAGTATGTTTCAGGACAAACTCAAATACTATGACAGTTGGCTCTTTGTGGCTTAATGTTCTTCTTGTTTTTTGTAACCCTTCTGTGACAGGGTTTTACTCCAGGTTTGTCCATTGTGATTGTCTTGTGTGCCATTTGTGGTTGTTCTTCCTCTCGTCGCCTATCTGTGATCTTCAGCTGCTTGCGCTCTGATTAGACCTTCTATTTTGCCTGAGCCGTTTCATTGGCATGGTGCGAATTATTGCTCTTTTAAGTGGTTACGCTAGTGGCTCTTCCTATTCTATGTGCTCTTAGACCTAATGTCTCTTGCGTCGTCCAGAAGTTCCCTTGTCTAGTCGTGTCTATGGAGAGAAGACTCACCTGTCGTGCGAGTCGCCAGGAGGCTGACAGCAGACACCCGGAGCTGAGTCTCCATCTAAGAGCCTTTACTCCTCTTTGATTTTGAACTCTTGATTTTGCTTTTCCCTACTTGGTTGAGGAGTGGGTTTGTTTTCCTCTGAAATAAATCCTGACGCATCACTTCTCTGCATTTGGGTCCTGCTTTCCGAAGCATCACATCCATAATTTGAAGGCTTACTAATTTAAACCATAATGCAGCATTACATTACTTTTCTCAGTTTTTTAGTCACTGACCTTTGCTTAAGAAAAGGGGTCTTTTGCAATTTCCCATTATGTAGATGTTATTTTCGTCTGGCATCTTTGAAAAGTCACCTACAGTTGCACTTTCAAACATAACATTTTCTACACACCCATTTCGACAGCATTGAAAGAGAAAACCTTCAGACATACAATTCAAATAATATTGGCAGACAGAGTAATAAAAGATACACTGTAAGCTGATTAGTTTTTTTATTTTTTTTGCTGTTTAATGAGGGAACCCTATTGTGTTTGTATGAAGCTTCGTTGTTTGATTTATTGTATGACTTTGAAAATAACTATTTGGAATCGTTCATGTCATAGCCTGGAGTCTTGTCTGTCATTAACAATGTTCTTTGAGTGACTTGATATTTCTGGGCTTTGAAAAGGCCACTGTTGTTATCAGAACTGAGAACAGATGTTAATGCAGGCCGGCTTGGAAAGGTGAAGCAGTAATAAGTGTCAAAATGATGACAGGCTGAATATTCATCTGAACTATTCCTTCAAAATATCTTTCCCTAATGTGTTACTCGGAGAAAAAATATGTGATTTACAATAACTACATTAATTCTCTGAATACTGATGGATGATACTACAGTTTAACGTTACAAAGTTCTATTGCATATTTATTATAGTTAGCAAAGGATGTTAAGAACTTCATTTAATTTAGATTAATCGAAAAATTAAATTTGTTATGTACTGGAAAATTTTTACTTAAAAAATGCTTAAACTTAATTGAAAATCTTGATTTTCTTATTTTAGAAATAATTTTTTGGTTTAAAGTTTTAGGAAATAAATTATTTAGCTTATTTTAAGAAAATATCCCTTACATTTTTTGAAGAAAATAAATGGCTTATTCCTGGCATTTATTTTCTTTAATTAAGAAACTTTGTAAAACAAGCTGTTGATTTTGCAACTCATCTTAAAAATATAATCTTCAAACAAAAAAATTTGACTCAACATATTTTTTATTTCAAGAATATGAATGACATCTTATTTTAAGAAATCAATGTTAACTACTGTTAAAACACTCCTAATATAAGGTAAAATATACTTATTGTAATGCTAAATTTTCTTTAAATCTCAGTCTTAATTAAAAGAGAAAACGTAGTTAAGACAGCTTGTGTAGTTTTAAGACCACTAGTGACTAGATACAAGTTGACATATTCTAGTTTCAGTGCCGTTTCATAGCTTGGAAAGTCTTGTTTTGAGAGTTTTGTCTATTTTTAAGATCCATCAGCATTTATCCGCTAGAAAATTTTCTTAATTTTAAGAATTCTTGCCAAGTCAAATTTGCTTACCCCATTGGCAGATTTTTTTGCTTTATAGGAAGAGTTTAACTTCATTTTGTTTTTTTTTCTTCTTGTTCCAAGAGTGCGTTTGTTGCAGTGTATGTAATCTTTAGGAGTCAATTTCCTTCTAAATCTTTAAAACAAGCACATCCCTAAACCAATGGTGCCTTGATTTTTTGATAGTCACTGCTAATTGGCTACACATTTTTACTTACAAGGTTATGCTATCCAAACCTTTCAGTTTAGAAAAATCCACGCTTTTAAGGGACCAATGAATCTTGCTAGTATGTTTCATGCCATGAAAAAAAGATTAATTGAAAATAAATGTGTTTCAGGTTTTCTATTTAAATCTACAACACAAAAATAGACAGACCACCAGAAAATTAAAACATGAGAAATTACAATTGTGACTCTTTATACTGTATACTGTATCGTGCTCCATCAAGTCACACTTTATTATAGCATAATATATGAGGTGAAGAATAATGCGAAAGTTCTCAATATTTAAATCAGTTCTTGGGCAAGGAGAGTTCATTTCTGAAAGTCAGTTTATGTGTGGTTGTTTCTCTTTGCAGGCCATGCTGAAGGCTGAAGGAGAGCAACAGATGGTCTGGCAAGAGAGACCTTGCTCTGCCGCAGGAGAAACAGCTTGAAATGAAGCTGGTGTTGATGGAGGGTTTGTTCTGTTTTACCTCCACACAGGTGGGAGGCTCCACTGCAGATGTTCTTCTCTCCATCACTGGTGACATATTCACCCTTAATCCATACACAATCACATTTTAGTCATCTCCAAGCAGAGTTACCACCTGTCAGGTGATTGAGGAAATAGCTCTTGTGGTGAAAAACTAAGGGAAAATGTTTCATGTGGAAGCTTCAGTGAGTTCATTTATTAAATGAATTTCACTGAATAGTGTATAGTGAATCATACAGTATCTTATGGAAATTAGTAATCCCATCATTGCTTATAAATGTAAATAATAATTATATATATTTTTATATGTAAACACTAAATAAACAAAACTCCACTACAAGGTAAATTAGTGAATGCACAGCTTGTGCAAGAGTGTAAAATGAATGTCCAATTAAAACAAGATAACAATTCCTTTTAGGGTCACATAAAACACTTTACGTCAATTACTTACAATTAATGTCTAAACTCCTACACCGAAATTAAGACAGCTTTAAAAGAAAATCCAAAATGAGTCCAAAATGTCAATATTATATTTTATTTTATTGTATGGCCACGATTATTTTCCAGGATCACCATACTCTTGGAGGACGTGATGCTCCCATTATCATCATCAGCATGCAAAGTCAAAGAGCTTAGTCAAGAAAGTTTTATTTGTAAAAAACATTTTCATACACATTGACAATTAAAAGTGCTTTACAGAAGAATATAAAAGATAAATCAGACATAAAGACAGATCATAGATAAAAGGAACCAAGAGAAAAAAACATAAAAAATATTAAGTGCTGTTTCAGACAGTAAAGCAGAGCTTAGCCAGTAAATGCACATTTAAAAAGATGTGTTTTTAATCTGGATTTAAATATGACAAAAGTTTTAGCTTCTCCAGTCTCTTCTGGAAGCTGATTCCAGCTGCGGGCAGCATAGTAGCTGAAAGCTGACTCCCTGTTTGAAGCAAAACCACGGTAGCTCTAACTGATTTGAATCCATTGACCTAAGAGCTCTGTTCAGCTTGTAGAAGAAAAGTATAAAGTATTTGTACTACTCCTCTAGTTTTATCTACTAAATGAGTTTTCTTGCTCTAATTAGACCACATGGTCACAGTAATTCTAGGTTTGGACCTACTTGTCTTCTTCAAACTTGTTACAAATTTTTTAAGTATCATCTTTGTGATAAGCTTCTTCTAGGATGACAAAGCAATTTGATTATGAGTGCGCTCTATCATGAATGAGGGAGAGCAATTACACCAGGATTAATTAATCTACTCCCCATTCACAGTCGAGACCTTGTATTGCAAACAAGTGTCCAGGGAGGGGAAATGGCCACTTGAACCCAATTTGGAAAGTTTTTCTTAATTGTGTACTTACTTTAGTTATTAGGGATTTTGACATCAATGTCTGGGAGTTCACCTTCACCTCTTTACATTGTGACGTTAATTTCTTTAGCAATGATATTTGCCTATATATTATTTATTGCATTTATGCTGCTGTTCCTAATTATTTAGATACTTCTAGTAAATACAAAGTTTTAAGATCGTTAATGAAAAATACCATACATAGTATGTCTTAGAGGCAAAAATAGCAACTTTTGTATGTGCTGTGCACCACTATGACATTTGTAAACACAATGACAATGTGGACTCAGTCTCTAACAACAACTTTTTTCCTAATACACAAAGGCAATTTTTTGTAAATATTTGCTGAAAAGCAAGAACATTTTGTCTTTACTAGTAATTAATTACATTTTAAGAGTTAACATACTTTAGCAAATTTGCTACTGTAAAGCTTTAAAATTTCCACTGTAAATCTACACAAAGAACCTACAAAAAGTTATGCAATTTATATTAGTTTAATCATTTAAGAAGTCAAATTCAGTTTTTAGTTTTCCTTTACCTTACTAGTTCATTTAAAAAGACGACTAACATCTTTTAAAGTATCAAATGTTGAGTGATTTAACTCTACAAAAGTAAAATTTTTAAGCAAACATATTTTTGTTGTCTTGTTTTTTTTTTACTGAAACACTTTTCTCACAAAGGATAGCGTACAGAGAGATCAGTGGCGTGTAATTGGTTGAACTTGGCAACAAACACACATAGCCCTCAAACAAGCATGTTTGGCCCTTCATTCATCTCAGGAGGCGGTGGCGCTTTCAACATATTGGCATTTCTGAGCTGCTTTGCGGTAATTGTCAGTCATGTGGCAGTTGCTCGTTTGTTTTGCTGACATTTTGCCTTTGCCTGATTGTGTATTTAACGGTGGGAAGGGAGGAGAAATTAATTGGAGTGGGGCCTAATCTGTCTGCCTGAAATGTCACCTTTGTATTGCCTATGCCGAGTCTGACACTGTGGCTCAGAGAAGAGACACAAAGAAAGGGAGGAAGTGCTAAAAACAGAAGAACTGTTAGCATACATTTACATATAATCACTGCACTGACATTCAGAAGTGGAGTAGAAGAGTAAACAAAGAAAGAGAAATCTCTTGATTATTTGTATGTACTGTAGATCTGAAATAAATACTAGCCCTGTAATGTGAGAAAATGACCAGACCAAGAGATGTTATGTATAGGAATTTACCACATTATAGAAAAGTGGGAGCCAGGTATTGGTTTCACGTCACACTAATTTAGCATCTGAGATTTGATTGCATGTCTATTTCAATTACTTTGAAAGACATTTTGGCACTTATGGGTGAAAATAACATTACATTACAACTAATAGGCATACATGCAGGTTGAACCATTAAATCATCCTCAAAAAGCCAATTGACAACCTTGTTAAATTATAAATATTTAGAGAACAAATAACATAATCATTCTGTTTTATTATCTTTTTTGTACAAAAAAAAAACCTGCAAATAAAGAAATTTGGGTGTTTCTGAAACTAGAGTTTTTCCTTCTTGTTTAAATATACAAGCACATTTTCACTCTATTGAACATACTGGGTGCGAAAGTATGCCAGCCCAGAGTATGGGATATAGTCCTGGCCATAACCCATTCAGACTTTCATTATTTTCAAATTCTCTCAAAACAATGAATGATGTGTTATTGTTAATAATTAATTCTTACCATATAGTTATGTTTTCCATCCCATTAAAAAACTTATACATTTTAAACTTACAAAAAAAGTTTTTGTAAAATGATTATGTAAAATGCTGAAAATTGATTTATCTTTTACAATCACACAAGTTTTTCAGCATATAAAAAAATAATTTACTTTGAGGGAAATTTTCCAAAATGGTTGCTACCACAATGGAATTCAACTTCTTACTTTAATAAGCCAAGAACACAAAAAAAATCTTATGTCTATGTAAATGTGTTGAATGTGCTTGTTGCTGTGGATCAGCGTCGGCAAATGGCAGCAGCAATATGCTCTCTGTCAGGGTTTTTGTTAATTACTAGTTTGTTAGGCACCTGCTTCTAATTGTTTGGTTTTATTGTCCAGCTTTTAGTTTATTGCCAAGTACTGTCTGCAAAAGTTAGTTATTTTTTTGTTTGGTCAAGATTTATCTGTCGTGGATGTTTGGTTTCTAACATGTTTTTGTGCTAAGTCTTATAATGTTTTTGAGTTCTCTTACTTCAGCCTTCTCCTGTGAAATCTATGTGAATATATGCGGGGAGTCTAATCAACTACAAAATTGGTCTTTATTAAATGTCAAGAGCTGATATTGACGACACAATAGAATAGAAATTGAGCTGATTCATAATCCACCATTTAATTAACAAATTCCTATTCTGCAGCCTTTTGGGGAAAATGTAAGGTAGTCAAAGTCAGATTTAACCTCAATAACAAGTTGATGTTCCACAAGCTGTTATAAAAGTATATGATATCTAGAGAATTTTGACTCTACAGCAGTTTCTGGATGTAAATTATCTTTACCAAAGTTTTCATGCAGAGAAAGACTGCATTAAAGGTCAAATGAACAATATAAAGGAATTAATATGCAAAAAATAGTTTCTTTCCGTTACAGATTACTATTTACAGGCATGTAGATCTGGTTGTGCCTACCTTATTATACAATTCTTAAAGAGAGCTGAGTGTTAAAAAATTGTGTGGCTGATGTTAAACATTTTTTAATAATTTCTGCAGATTCCTGCAGATATACTTTTTGGCACACAAAACATCATAGTTTCAGGATTTTGGAAAAAAATAATCCGTTCCGCATATCTTCACCTCATCTGAAGACATTCACAGTAATTTGTCTAAACATGTGCAATGAAGTGTGTGTGCACTTCACTGTGAAACAGGAAACATTGATCAAAGTGTAATAATCCACAGTTCCATTCCCTCCAAATCAAGCTTTCCCCCATGAGACATCATCAAAGTTGTCCAGGTCTCTGGTGAAAATAACAGGAAGCCAGATGAGAGTCGAGTGGAAGTGGTGGTGGGTGTTGTGTTCGTTTGAGGAATAATGAGTTTGAAAGGGTGGGAATAAAAGAGTCTATTCCAATAATAGAGCACTTTACTTAAGTGTTCTGCTTCACCAAAAGACTTCTTTGAGCTAGGAGGACAGGAAGGAGGAATGATGAGCAATAGGGTCCACACAAAGGGCAGTGGGTGATTAAAATGTAGATATTGTTTTAACTTTCAGGAAATTTAGTACTTGACAGTTTTATGTGTAAAGGTATGTGATGATTCAACATTCACAATGTTTTGAACATTTGGGATCACAACATTTTATTAGATACACCATTTCATCTGTTTTCTTTTCAACGAAAACATAGAGTTGAATGAACTTTTCACTCATAAACTAATGACACATGACCTCTTTCTAAGTACATCCAAAGGTGAGCTCTAAACTATGTCAAACTAACTTTACAATTTGATTAAAGTTAGTCATAATTTTCTCAGAAAAGCTGAAGGTCTTGCAAAGATCCATTTTATTATTATTGTTATTATTATTAATTTAATATTTAAGACAAGTTCTTCTTAGCCATTTATAAATTGAAACCAGATATCTAATGTTCTTCATTCCCAGCGGTTTCACAGCTGTTTGATTAGCCACCAATGCACCTCGCATATTTCCTCACAATCGCAGTAACTTTAATCATATTTGCTATATACTCTACAATTCTATAATAGAAATCAGAAGTGTGATGTAGCCACGGAAAGTTTTGGCAAACACGAGGAAAAGGGCCTGTTGTTCAAGTTTACCCTGTCTGTCAACCAAAGTATTACCCTGGTGTGTTATTTCTGTAATTCAACACGCTTTACTTCTGTTTCATTGGTGCATGTATTGGATTGTGTTTCACGAAAAAGTTTTTTTTTGTTTTTGAGAGTATCCCTAAAAAAAACTTGCAATAACTTTAAGCTAAAGAAAAAGTTTACTGGAAATTATTGAAACACTTGTTGGTTCTTGTCAAAATGTTTTACTCTGCATCTATGTTTTATATATTTTAATGTAACTGAGACAAATTTATGTTGGTCTGTGAGGTGTGATCTATGTATATTTTTTTCTGAACATACACATATGTAGAAGTAAAAATCCTTATGCACCATTTAGTTTGTGTTAGTTCAAGCAGAATAAAGTATAATTTGTGTTTTACCATAGGTTCTATTTAGTATTGTACATAGGTACTATGAAAGTATGTGTGTTCATACAAAAACCCTAGATTTTATATAGTATAGTACATAGGTACTACGTAAGTATTTGTGTTCATACAAAAAATATTACTTATGCTCCTCTCTAAAACCATTCCTTGACAACAACATTTTTAACAATCCCTCGACCAATGCTTCAGCACAGTTTAAATTCAATACCCCCCACCTAAAAAAACAGCAAATGTTGAATTATACAACAAAAGCTCTTGGAAAGAAACAATAGGCTAATGTGGAGCACTTTATTTGCACAAGGTAATGACGAATTAAAAATAGCATGTGGTAGTTTATCACAAAAAAGATCCAAAATGATTTAGTAAGTGAACTATAATGAATAAAACATGTAAACTTTGTTTATAAAAAATGTCAAAATTAAAATGAAGCTGGTGGCAGAGCCAGCTGTAATGTATCTACCTTCAGCAAGAGTAGAATAAATGACTTTTAAGGACAAACAGATGGTCAGAGTGACATTTCCGTAAAACTTCATGACGGATGGCTTTTGCTTAAAACCTGTGAAGAAAATGTGCAAATGCCAAAAACTACTAAAAAATCTTAAATATATGCGAAAGTATTTTGACTTACTGTAGAACAAGCATAGCAAAAATGTCCTTGCCAACTCATGTTAGTCAGCATCAGTGGTCTTTCTCCTCAGAAACCTGTAATTGATTTCAATCGCTAATTGTTTGATAGCCATAATTTTAAAAGCAATATATTCTAAAACATATTGTGAAAGATGAGTCACAAGAGAAGAGAAAAGAAGAGATATGTAAACCTGTGTCAAATTTTTTCCTGACTAGCTTAATTCAGACTTTTTAAATCCAACCAAAGGCGATTTTGTATGTTTTGTCCAGAATCTGATATGTATTAGTTTTTTGCAATCCAGCTTCACTATTAATGCTCATGTCATATTTGTCAGTATGTTCTGGGTGAAATAGTTACCTTTTTTATGTATGCTTGTTACCTCTTTTATGTAGGTATGATTGGATCTGCATTTCTTTCACACAGAAGACAGACTGCAGTCACATATTATTTTTAATGTGTGAAAAACACAAAAAACTGTATATCATAACTGTATGGTCAAACAAGGGATAGTCAAAATTATATTGGCATGACTTTATTCAGAGGAGTTCTTGTGCATAAGAACACTTACTCGCATATTTAGAAAACCTTAAAAATTGTTACATTTGAATGACTGATGAACCATGTATATTCTGCTCACTGCTTTCTTAGACTGACTTTCCTCCACAGGTCAAAGCACCAGTTGTAGGTGTTCATTTCTCACAGCCAGCAAAAGCCCTCTCGCCAGGGACCAAGCTACCAAATTGAAAAGAGACAATGCCATTTTTCACCCTGGCAAAAACATATTATATCCTACTGGCATCAGTTCAGGGATGACTCCCAGGTGAAGATCTCGTCATAGAAGCATCAAATCAAAGACAAACCTCAGGCTTCACACACAAGGGGACAATGTGGGGTCAGAACTGATGGAAATGCTGCAAACTTCTATTTTCCAAATTGTAAACCAGGATTTTTTAATCTGTTATTACAGCTTATGTATTGTTCTTTCCCAAATTATGCCAAATTTGGAGTCAAGGAACGATCTCAGTAGTGGTTTATTATATTATACACACAGACAATGCACGAAATAATACCTTTCCTTAACAAACAGTAAAGCATTTAACAGATGACAACAGGTAAAGACAATGATGCAAGGGGAACTGTTCAGTTTCAAGACAAAAGGGTGATGAAGTGGAATCCAAAAAAGGAACAGATGATAGGAGTATTCAGAGTACACAAATAAGGTTTTCTTTTCTAAATGATAAAGAAGGCAAGGAGAAGACCTCAAACTGATTGCAAGAGGTGCAAGCAATTTACATGAAGAAATAATCTCGTGACACCCAGTCATTTATGACTTGACAAACTATTTTTATAATGGCAGCACAAGGAGGATATTGCTGGGAAATGAACACATTAAGTTGAAAAGGTTTTGCTGCTCAATCCAAATAAACTCACTCAGCTGCGTGCATCTCTGGTAAACCGAAAGTAACCAATCAACGTCGTTTTCACCCTTCCAAAGTGATGTAAAAAAAGAACGAAAATGTAATAGTTACTTTCGGAACCCCCGTTCCCCTAATAGGGAAAGGAGACTTATGTGGGTGACAACTATGGGAAGCTCCACAAGGAGCGCTCTACTCTCTCCATACTTTTTCAAAATGCCAATCAGGGAACACGCTGATGGTCACCTGATCGCACCGTCCTGCGTAAAGCGGACACAAGCCTGACGCTCTTCCTGTTGTGAAGCTGGAGCCGTACTCACACCCTAGGCAACCAGACTTGGTCACGACCTTACGCATCCGCATCGTCCGAGGGCCAGGCAAGCCGGGCACATCAGTAATCCGGCACCGAGCGGGCCCTCCTCCGCACTGGCCTTAGGTAGACTTAATTTGTAATGGGCAATAATTCTCTATACCGACTAATACCAGAGGAGGGAGTATCAATCCAGAGCTGAAGGGAGATCCGCGGAGGCCGTACTCGCCACCTCGAAGGCTGGACTTAGAACTTCCGGCAGTTTAGTACACTTGTGGTTTCATTGACGGACCTACGGATAATGCGCTTTGAACCACTAGGAAAAGGTATTTTTAGAGTGCCCAGGGTCATAAAAGATTCAGCAGGTAGTCCCTCATAGAGGGCACACAGGTGGACAGAACTTACTCTACTACGCCTGTTGGGGCGAGAGGAGCCAAAAACCTGAAGGTTATCTCCAGGGGCAAAAAAAAATCCCACGTATCACCAAGAATGGTGCAACCCAAGCTGGACACCCCTTCGTACATCCCAGACAATGCTACCACCACCTAGCACGCAGAAGAGAGGGATTCAATGCTCAGGTTATAGTATCTGGCGAAGGTGTTGTGTGTCGACCAACCTGCAGCCTTGCAGATCTCTGCCAACGGAGTACCTCTTGCCAGCGCCCAGGATACATGATAGAGTGGGCGCTCAACTGCAGGGAGCAAGGGAAATCAGACGCGGTAGAGATGGCTTCCACTAGCCAGTGGGGCAACCTCTGTTTGGAGACAGCCTTCCCTATTGTCTGCTGTTCTCCATAGCATACAAAGAGTTGACCAGAACTTCTAAGGTTCCAGGTCCTTTCTACATAGATCCTCAGTCCTCAAACTGGGAAATTGGAACCAGTGCCTGGGGCTGCCTTTTCTCTGGGCTTCACTACCTGAGTTTTAAGGGAATGGTAGGAACCTTGAGCACATATCCAGGCTTGGGCTTAAGAGTAACATGAGTATCACCAGGTCCGAACTTTAAGCAGGTCTCATCGACAGAGAGTGCCTGCAGATCCCCCACCCTCTTAATCAAGGCTAACGCGACCATGAATGCTGTCTTAATTGACAGATATTTGATATATATACTCATACAAGCGGCCCGAATGGAGGACCTTGAAGTCCTCTAAGGACAATGGAAAGGTCCCAGGAGGGAACTAAGGACAGCCTAGGAGGTCTAACCCTTCTGGCCCCTCTGAGGAATCTGACCGTTAACTCATGTTGTCCCAAAGTGTTGCCTTCATCTGGCAGGTGATAGGCAGAAATCGGGGTGAAGTAAACCTTTACGGCTTAATATGCCAGACACGGAGATTCCATAGGTCTGGGCATGGTGCTTGTGCCCACATCCCTGTGTCAGAAGGTCCGACCACAGGGGACTGGCTAGCGAACAGGTCTACCTCCGCTATACCAAGGCATTCCCTGATCTGCTGAACTGCGGGGGATAAAGCCGCCATTCTCCTGACCGGGGTTTCCACCAAGACACTGCATCTGCTGTCTAGTTCAACCTGCCAGGGATATGGACTACAACTAGGAACAGACCCCAATGCTGACTCCCATTAACTCAGAATTCAAGCCAAAGCTGGAGTGGTCTTATATGTAATGAGCCGAGCTGAATAACCACTGCCGCGGAAGCCATATGCCCCAGGAGCCTCTGGAAGTTCTTCAGAGAGACCACTAATCTTGTGCAGACTCTGCATGCTGTCTTCAGCAGGCTCAGGGTGCATTCTATAGTGAAGAGTGCTCACATATTCAACGAGTTTAGCTCCACACCCAGAAAAGATATGCTCTGGCCAGGCTCTTTTTTGAGTTGATCCGAAGCCCCAGATGGCTGGGGGGCATAAGATCCTGTCTCTGTGGCGAATCAACTGGGACCGCGTCTGGGCCAGTATCAGCTGGTCGTCCAAGTAATCCAGGATTCAAACCCCTTCCCGTATTAACGGTACTAAAGCAGCCTCAATCACCTTTGTGAAGGTGCAAGGGGACTGAGACAAGCCGAAGGGGATGATACAGAACTGAAAGACACGACCTTCGCCAAACCGAAGAAGGGGTCTGTGCCGAGGGAGTATACTCATGTGAAAATACGCATCCTTCGGATCTATTGTAGCGAACCAATCCCTTGGATGCACTGAGTGGACAGTGCGTCTGAGGGACATCATCCTGAATGAAAGTCTCAGAAGATGAGCGTTCAGACAATGCGGGTCAAAGATTGGACGCAACCCACCTGTGCATTTGGAAACTAGAAGTGTTGGCTGTAAATTTCTCATTCCCTGTCAACAGGAGGGACTGGCTTGATTGAACCTTTGTGTAGAAATGAATCGATCTCCTCTCGCAGCACCGGGCCTCTGTGGGTGAGACAGAGGTTACTAGAACTCCATTGAACCTGGAGAGCTTGACATCAAACTGCAGTCGATTGCCGTGCCGCATAGTGCGTATGAGCCAAGGGGAAATATTGGGAAGCTCCCCCCAGAATTCCTGAAACTCAGATTTCCATAGCAGGGTAGCCAACTAGCAGGTTTGGACAGGACTGCTCCTTCTAAGGGGGGGCTGAAGACTGAGGAGGTTTTCTCCAGTGTTGAGCAGGCGGTGGGTGTGCCCGACTTAGAAGAAGCCATGTCTCTTCCTACTCATCATCATGAATTCTCCCAGACTCTCCGCCTGCTTCCTGATCGTAGAGACCCGTGACGGAAGGTCATCTACAGCGACATTGAAGAGGCCATCTGAGACCCCAGGTGTGTTGAGAAAACGCATGTGGCAGCATCTCAGCCTGGGTCAACCAAAGATGGCGGCAGTGGACTACTAACATAGACATCTTGTGGTCAAGGAACCTTGCTGCAACTTTCGTCGCCTTGAACACGAAGTCGGTAGCCGCTCTCAGATCTCCCTCTGTAAGACCTGGGCCACAACTCCCCTCCTGCATATCTTTCAGGGCCTTGGCCTGGAACACCTGAAAGACTGCCATGGCATGCAGGACCCGCAGCAGCGTAAGCCATCAAAGTCAGGTCCAACGACAGGCTTAGCTGGCGGGATGAAGGCTAGGCGGCAAGGTTTCCCAGGCATAAGTGCACCGTCAGCACCTGCTCTACCTAGGGAATTGCTTCGACCCCCTAACTATCGCGCCGTCAAGGGGGGTGAGAGAGGGGAGACTGACCAACCTCGCCTTAAGAGGTGCCTTCCAAGTTTGGGTGGCGGCTGCAGGGTATCATACCGGTGCGCCCCCACAAACCACAGACTTTAAACTACATACAGACTTTATAGCCATTCATAATCTGAAATGGCTGTAAAAAAAAGAATGCAAATTTCTTCTTAGGAAGTTGTATTTTTCATAAAATGAACAGAAAGTTATTAATCAGAAATCCGCCTTCATTTTAACCAAATATATTTAGATATACTGCAAAACCTTGAAAAGATGTCTAGATTGACAAGTCTTGTTTTGAAACAGAGCGCTTGTGAGACTATGTTTTCAAAATGTTTTCCCTTTTACTTTTTGTGGCTATAACAGTAATAGAAGGTCTGACTTTCTGTAAAGTCAAGAGTTCCAACCAAAGAAAACAAGCCAAGGCTGTTTTCAAAGATCAGGCAATAAATAAAACAGCCTTCATTTCTGCTGGCTACTCCACTACAGTAAGATACACCTAAAAAGCAGAACATGCTTTAAAATAGGCATGGACATGTTCAGAATTTAAAGAGCCATAACCCAAATCCCACTTTTCAAAAGTTTGGATTTTTTTTTTCTTTTTGGACTCAGCTTTGCGTCCCAATATGTTTAAAGTTAAGTAATCATGTAAATTAGTCTTTAAAATAAAAAAAAATGAAGTAACATGTTTAATGAGTTTGATGTTTTCACAGGCGTCATAGTGGTGCAGTGGGTAGCACGGTCGCCTCCCAGCAAGAAGGTCGCTGGTTCGAGCCTCAGCTGGGTTGGTTGGCATTTCTGTGTGGAGTTTGCATGTTCTACCCTTGATCGCGTGGGTTTTCTCCTGGTGCTCCGGTTTCCCCACAAGTCCAAAGACATGCGATATAAGTGAATGAGTGTGTGTGAATGTTTCCCAGCGATGGGTTGTGGCTGGAAGGGCATCCGCCGCATAAAACATGTGCCAGAGGAGTTGGCGGTTCATACCGCTGTGGCGACCCCGAAAAGGAAGAAACCCGACATGAAGATGAAGATGAATGAATGAATGTTTTCACAATTTTCCTAGCGATGGGTTGCGGCTGGAAGGGCATCTGCTGCGTAAAACATATGCCAGAGAGTTGGCGGTTCATTCCGCGGTTATGACCCCGAAAGGGAAGAAAGCTGACATGAAGATGAATGTTTTCACAATCCCAAACAACATGTTAATAAACGTTTTAGCTGTCTGCATAAGTAAAAAGTAAATTCATTGTTTAAACATACCTTTTTTGTAGTAAAAATAGAGTTTCATGTTCTTTAACCCTAGAAGTCAAATACTTTTCTATGCCTTAGCCAACAGGCAGATAATCTTGCTAACTTTTAGCATTTTTCACATGTAAATTTTATAATTACCTAAGCACTCTGCAGGGGAGATGGTGTGAAGGAATGGGGTTTTTGTACTGACTGTGTAGGTGAGGATCTTTCATGTAAAGCAAGCAGAGAACTTGATTGACCAGTTCTCACATTGCCACTGACTTGACTTCCACAGATACATTTCACTGAATTGACGTTGGAATTTTTAACAATACATTTCAGCAGCAAAGACAAAAAACATGTGCGTTGCTCTCTCCCTAAGATGTATGTAAGAAACACAATGTATGTGGAAGATTTTTTTTATGTTTATTCGTAAATAGGTGTAAACATGTTTTTATTTATTGTGTACTATTTTTAGCAATACATATTAGCAGCAAAGACATATGTCTCTCCCTTAGATGTGTCTCAGCCTCGCTCTACCTGGGGAGCACCAGTGATTGCCTTGTTTACATAACAAAAGCATCCTGTTCAAACCTACTTGCTAAAGCTGAGCCAAATGGCTCTCCGGTGGGTTTTTATTGGTAGGGACTTCTAGCGTTAAGTGGAAAAATTACACTTTCAATAGATAATATTATGTGTTTTGCATATAAAAGATAATAAATCAAATAAAAAAGAAAAACTTTAAATGTTTTTTTAAACTGTCTACATGAGTTATGGAAATGGGTTCTTTTGATTCTTGATTTAGCTGCAGACAATATTTGTTGCCATTAAATCTAAGAAAAACCTGACTTAATTCCCCAGATATGGGCTAAAAATTTGGACTATAGAAGGAAAAAAACCCAACATAAAGTATAAAATAGTAGATTCATATTTTAAAATCAGATTGTTCTCTGAATTTTGAAATTCATATAAACCAGATCATATCTCATAGAAAAAAAAAACTTTTTAATTTAGTGTTTAGTGTAACACATGAACATTCTAACATACTGATAATTTGTCATGGGTTAATTCAACTGGTATTTAAAAAATTTTTTGAGGCCAATTAAAAAGGAAAGCTTCACTTTTATTTCAAGGACATTTTTCTCTAAGCAAAATGATTCAGGAAACTTAAAGAATTGACAAATCTATAATCTTTAAAGAAGGCTTAGCCGAGAAACTTCAGACTCTCAGCATGGCATCATGTAATGTCTTTAAATAGCATGCAGCCCAGTAATCTTAGAGATATATACAGAAGGTCATGACAGATGACATGCTGTAATTTTACATGCTTATTTGTTCAGAATTCCTGACTTATTCGTATAAACAGCACTGTGGGCATGAGGACTTTAATGGCTTTCTTTGTGTAGATTTTTTCCTGCACTGGTTCAAATTCATAGACTTTTAAAAATTTGTAATTTTACTGCATATGAATTAACAGGGTTTTGGTTCAGAAATGAAAACCATTATGCCATTAATGTCTTAGTTCCCTTACTTTTTTGTGAGGGCGTCACAGTGGCGCAGTTGGTAGTACAGTTGTCTCACAGCAAGAGGGTTAATGGTTAGTGCCTCGGCTGGGTCGGTTGGCATTTCTGTGTGGAGTTTGCATGTTCTCTCTGTGATCGTGTGGGTGCTCCTGGTCCCCCCACAAGTCCAAAGACATGCAATATAAGTGAATAGGCTACACACAATTGTCCATAGTGTATGAGTGTGTGTGGATGTTTTCCCATGATGGGTTGTGCTGGAAATGCATCCCAGATGAATTGGTGGTTCATTCTGCTGTGGGAACCCTTGAAAAGGGACAAAGCTGAGAAGAAGATGGATGGATGAAGCTCTGTTTGTGTTAGTATAACCTTAATATTTCTTTTATGCTTGTTACCCTGTTTATAATCCTGTGTAACAACTGCTGTCTGTCCAAGAGTGTCCGCGTCTTGTAACTGATGTTCTGAATAAAAGTGAAGTAATTTAAAAAGTGAATTCAAGCTGGTAACACTTGTAATAATCAGCATTTTTTGTCTAAATGCATACAAAAAATCCTTTATTGCATAAACCCAGACAACTAGAATATATTCTTTTTCACAATGCGTTGTCCATCTGTCACACATTATTGATCAGTGTGACATCAAGCTAGTCTCGTAGCCGGAACTTCATAGAAATCTGGTGTGTCTTGAAGCTTTCTTTGGCTAAGACCTACCCAGGAACCCTTTTGACTGACATGAAAAAAAAATTGTTCTTCCTCTCATGGTCTGTCTGTGATCACCCTTATTCTCTTCAGCTGCTTTCATTGCCAGGTTGCGAATTATTGCTCTCTAAGGTGGTTTCGAAAGTGGCTGTTCCTGCTCGATGTGTACTTAAACCTAATGTCTCTTGTGTCGTCCGGAAGTACCATTGTCTAGTCGTGTCTATGGAAATGTGAGGTGTCACCTGTCATGTGAGTCGCCAGGAGGCTGACAGTTGACACCTGGAGCTGCGTCTCCATTCCATCCGCGAGCCTTTACTCCTCTTTGAGTTTGAACTCTGAGCTTTTCCCTACTGGGTTGAGTAGCGGTTTTTGTTTTCCTCTTAAATAAATCTCTAAGCATTACTTCTCTGCATTTGGGTCCTCCTTCCTGAAGCATCACAGTTTCTGATGTTCTAACGATTTTTACTACCCCATAAGATTTGCCTTCACTCAGTTTAAATTGAGTATAATAGTACATGTTTTACAAAAAATGCTATCTAATAACTAAATTGGGTCTATTTTAAATTGTTCATGCTTGTATTAAATCCTCTGTTAAAATAAAATAGTAAAAGTTTTGACATGGTCTTACAACATGGCGAATGTAATTAAATAAAATAACAATTGGAAGCTGTTTAAAAAGCTATTTTTGAATTCTGGTGGGCAAAAAAAATTTGCGTACATGTTCTATAAATCTCACGAGGGAGCAAAATCACAAAACATGACTTGGTCTTGCTCTTCTGGCTTCATCATCCTCCATGCTGTGTGGAACTTTCCAAAACTCCATCATCCTTACCAAAACTAGCCTCTAATCCACACATTTGTCCTGGGGTCCTAGTTTACTAGTGGCACTGAACATTTTACGAACAGGAAGCATCAGATTTTTCAGTAACATGAATAAAAATGCAAGACTTAACAACAACAAGCAAACATGTTTTTTCTCTTTTTTAATGATGCTGGCTAAAAAGCTAAATATATAATAAATAAGCTGTCATTTTATGCCTCACAAAACAATTCCTTTACACACAACGTAACAGCTACAACGGTAAAACAGGTTTTGTCCGAGAGGAGGAATGAACTCAAGGTGAGAGACTTGTTAACTATTATTGTCTGGAAAACTGACTAAAAATAGCTATAACTACCCCCCCCCCCACACACACACACACACACACCTTCTTTTTAACACTTCCAGATCAACACCATCAGAGGCTTGGTTCCATGGCAACACTTTTTAGGGCTGACAAATGGATTGAAAGGCACACAAAAATTTATGTAATGCTGGTTTAAGATGACTTTTTATTCAAATGAAATGAATTGTATTTGGATATAGCTGTTTGAACAATCGGGGTAATTGAAATCTCGACTTTTCACTGAGTTAGAAATTTGACTTTTGTCACTTGCTGCTACATTTAAAGTGACACTCATTAGCGCTGATAAAAGAAACCATTTGAGTAAGCAATCAGTTTCCGGGCTTTGTGTTTGTCCTTGAGTCTCCTATAGTGTCTCTCCTTCTCATTTTCTTTCATTTTTCATTTCTTACACAACCTCGCTTTCTCATTCGTCACTTCTCTCCATCTTCCCTTCACTTTCTCTCGCCTTCTTTCCCTATTATCTAATCTTTTTTTTCCTCTCACAGAGACTAACTCATTTTCCACCCACTGATTCTCTTAAAAATTTACCTGATTTCTTGATTTATTGGTAAGACAGAATGTTACTTGTGAGAATTATTTGAGTGACATTGATATTTTAATGACTGTCAGTCAAGCAGAGGGTATAATGTTGTTGAGTATTATGTTTCTGTGTCAGATCTCCAGTGATGACTTCATACAGAAAATACTTGAACAAAAATAAGATTTATGCGGCTAATTAGAAACACTCATTTAAAGGAATTTTAAAAAGTAGTAATAGTTGTAGGGTTATTATACAATTGGTTTGTTTTAAAAGGGACTGAGAAGCAAAGTAACCCTGGAAGTTTCAGGTTTATAAAAATAAAATGTATTTTTATTTAATTGCTTTAATTACTATTAGTCGAGTCTGCAGGGGTGTGGCTAACATTGTTGCTAGTAAGCCTGCAGTGTAGCTAAGCATGAAGGACCAAACAGAGATGTAATAGACACCAAATTAAATCAGTGGAATAACTGATGTTTAGACTTTTCCATAAAATGTAAATGCAGAAAATATTAGGGTCCTGAGAAATTTACCTACTGTAGGGAGGATGCCTCTATACTGAGTAAACAAGTGAACACAGCTTTAAAATATAACTTATGTCAATGAGTAGATGCTCAATGCAACAAGCTATAGGCAAATTTAACTTCTAGGATGACAGAGCCTTTGAACATCCTGAATAAGCTCAGGCACCCACTACAATAGACATTCTTTTAATGGCCACCTCTGTCTGCTGAAGTTACAGCACATGACACCAAATATTTCATTTGGTAGGTTCACTCTGCAATGTGTTTTTCTTTGTCTGTTTAGGATAAAACTGAGCCGTTAAATCTCATTTGTTAATGCTTTACAATTCATGAATAGTCCTTACTTTAGAAGATTTCTCAAAAACAGTTAACGGACCTCTCATAGATGCTTTAGCTGAATTAATCGTGAGTTACAGTAGGAATATGGCAACATATAATGTGGTTAGATTTATATCTACACTGTTTGTTGTACTGCATCTGCATAACTAGACTTCCATGAACAGAATAAATGTAAAAAAAAAAAAAGATTACGCCGTTCAAAACTTTGTAATTATTAGAATTATTAAAGTATCTTTTACTTATAAATATTTTTACCATTAAATAACTTATTTTTTTGTTTAAACAAATAATAGCTAATATTTTTTAAAGATGTGGATGAAGCAGTTGTTTGAGGCAGATCCACTTTTAGATAAAGAGGGCAAACTTTGAGATGAACAGTGGGATAGATTGTGCTTCATGCTGGGTCACTTTTGCATGGAAGTACAGAAAATGTTTGACAGATTTCAGAAGACATTAGCTGCTACCTAAAGCTGAAAATTGCCCACAAATTGCTTCATTCACACACACAGTCTGTCTGTTACCACTCACTCTAGTCAATACTTGCAGTAAGAGATCATCAATGGTAATCAGTGTAGTGAATCGAGATGTTTAAGATGAGAGTAATCCCTCCTTCCTAAAAATCCAGCTGAAGTATCACAGGCAAGTCGAGACACGTTGAATATTATTGGATAGTTGGAAAAACAAAAAAGGCCTGAATTCACGAAATACAAAATATATACACACACACACACACACACACACACACACACACACACATTTCCTCTGCTGAAATGGCTTCTCTGCACAGATGAGCAGAGCATTTTCCTTGCTTTAGCCACAAGATGGATAACTGTTTAGACATCGGTGTAAACGAGAGCAGATTTAGCAGTTCTGTCAGCTGTGGATGGAAGGATGCGCAAAGGAGCTTTGAAATATGGCCACGCTGTTGAGAACGGCGTAAACCAGGCACTCTAACTTTTTTAATTTGGATTGGCAACTGAGCTGTCAGAGGGCTCGTATTTTATACCTCCTCCTCATATTTGAGGGTCCTGCTCTGGCACTGAGTGGCTCTCCATCATACCTGTCAGGGGGTTTTATTGAATAACACAGAGAAGGAAGATAGAAGGTCTTCGTGGAGAGCAGTGCCTGATTGTAGCTCTGATTGCAGGTCTGATTAGAAAACAAATTATTGGGCGTCTTATTCTGCCTAAGCTAACTGTTTATGCTTAACACTCTAAGCTTAGATTAACTTTCATATTTGTACATTAGCATAAAAAATTCTTTATTTTTTTCTACTTGTGGTCTCCAGCTGTGGCATTCGCTCTGACTGGACCTCATAGCAGATACAGAATTGGGTGTGTTTAAATAGAAATAAAAAACTTTTTATTAGAAAAGCTTTTTCATAGCGAGATGAGTTACAATGCTATAAAGTTGCTTTTTAACATTTAAGCATGTGTTAGATATAAACTGTAGAAATACATGTTTTATGGTAATATTACATTTTTTTTCTACTTGTGGTCCCCAACTCTGGCATTCGCTCTGACTGGACCTCATAGCAGATACAGAATTGGGGGCGTTTAAATTTTAGAAAAGCTTTTTCATAGCAAGATGATGCTTGATCAAGTATTTACTCTTTGTATTCTGTAAGGTGCCTATAACCTAAATTAGTTTCTTGTGTCGTATGTGCATTTAAAAGGTCTTCGTATGTTCAGTGCCTTGGGTGGACAATTGATTGTGTTGTCTTTTGTAAATATGTTTGATTGATTTATTGATTGTAATATGCAAATTAGGACAATTACCCCTCAATTTCCCATGGTCGGTCATTAGAAAGTCATTTAAAAAATATTGTTAAAGTTAAGAAAACTATATAGAGATTAGAAACAATACTGTTAAAGAAGTGAATCTTTGAATATTACTACCTAATTATTTCTTTTATAAATACTTGGGCTAATAAATATGTATTTGTTTAAGTAAATCAATTCAGCTCCTGTTATCTCTGTTGCATTGAAGTAGAAATTAACACAATAGCTACAATAGCATTATTGTCTATTTTTGTTGTCTTATTTACTGGCCTATCTGACTTGAGCATGTTTTTTCCATATTGACTTGCAGTACAATAGTAATATGCAACAATTTGCATTGCCAATTACACGGAAATTTAATATTTCAGTGAACCTTAATAACCAGCTATAGTCTGCAGAACTGTGATTACTAACTAACTTTGCAACACATTTTTAATTGTTATTGTATCTAGGTTTTGTATTAGAAATTTGAAACTCTCTCTGGTAGAAATCACTCCGGAGGCAGGGACAGCAGAACAGCAGCACCTCGGCATCTTTATTTTGTGCTTCTCATTTAAACAAACACTGAAACCATACTCTACTAAAGCCGAAAGATCTACTCGTGTGTAGCGAAGGAAGGAAGCAGGAAAAAGAGACAAAAGGTCTCCGTGCACGCTAATGTATGCCCATCACTGCCCGGAAACCCCGCCTACTCCACCAGTCAGCTCCCCCACAGGCAGCCAAAGAATTTAAACACACATTCAATATGAATTGTCGTACGATACATTTCACTGCACGTCATACTCTGTGTGTATATGTATAAGACAAATAAAATCTGAATCTGATTCATAAAATGCTAATAAGAATACTTACTACTCATTATTACTAATACCAAATATAATGATTTAAAATGTCTATCACAGTTGGTAAATCATATTTTGTATTCGCCACTAGAGTACTATCTAACACTTGGCATGGTTTATATCATGAATAGTTTATATGAACATGGGGATTTAAACTTGTGTGTTTTATTAGTTGATTATTGTAAAGTTTTGTGTTTTGTTTGATGAATCTTCCCGTCCACGAGTCTGACACAAAGACAAAGAGAGTGCACCCAGCACTGATAGACTGTTGTAAAGCAAAGATTTCCAGTCATTTGGATTATTTCCTTCTTATTTTGCTAATGTTTCTGTTTACACTTGCATTATTACATGCTCAGCAGAAGCAGAGCATCCTGTATGCAATTTTTTCCACTATGCACTTTGATGAAAACCGTTTCACATTTTCCACAATTTCTAAAAACATTTGTTTTGGTCTATAATTATTCACATTATTTATAAGTCAGGGTTTCCACAAGGTCTTAATAAGTCTAATATTTCAGAGCCTAAATTTTTGGCCTTATAAAAAGTCTTAAAATCTATGTAGTAGAATAATTCACAAGCCTTATTTTTCTAATGTCCATGTCAAGATAATTTAACGTTTTTTTTAGTTGTTGTTTGGTTGTTGGGGTTGATTGAGAAAATGCTCCTGCATTCTACAACATTAATGTAAAAATGATGATTGGGATTGCCATAGTCTGAGAAAATGAGCATAAATTAGGAGGGTTGCCAGAGTTTGAGAAAACTTTCATTAATCCTCAAGAATAAAACATTTTAGCGGTGCCACAGTTTGAGAAAAGGCTCATATTCACTTAAAATCTTAAAGGAGATTGTTAGGGTTGCCAGATACTGACATCTGTCCCACACACTCGCACTACAACTCCAGGACAGGGCTTTTTCCAAGTGTTTCAGATTGCGGCTGCTGAATTGGAGGCGGGATGTTCAGAGGCGGAAGTCCTCGGGTCATTCTGCCTTCTCATCATTTTAATTGCTCAAGGGATTATAGGTCAGGCCTCTTCTATGTTTTAATTTGTCGTTGACTGGAAAGCCCAAAAACCCCTTCCTCTTTGTTTTCATCGAGTAATATTACGTATGTTTTCATGGATTGATGTTCAGGTACACAGATTATTAAAGTTTACGTAGGAATTAAGTGTTTCACAGATAAAGTTTGAACGCCATGATCACAAAGTTCCTTTTGCTACTTAACAATCAATGGTTTTGCAACCTGTTAAATTGCTTGTAACCTATTGCATTCTCTTTATGTTGCATAGTAGCATTGTAAATGTATGTCTTCAAAATACTACTGTCCAATCCAGTCATGGAGGTGCCCATTTTCTTCCTCTTTGCAGGTGTTTCCTGAAAATAAGAGAGAAATCGGTGAAAGACTTTAGAATGAGACCTCTGACAAAAATGTAAAATAGCTTTATACATGACGTTAAATGAATTGTTAATTATAGTATGCAAGTAATTTTAATTTAATTTTTATAGACTTTATGTCAATTTACCATAAATACTGTAAGCACAAATGTTTGTTCACACTGTTTCATTTCTAAATTGAAATGGCTAAAACACAAAAAATAAATAAAGTTTTGTATAAGCTTGCCTTTTTTTGGTAGATACTGCATTAAACATATTTTGATTAAATATAAAAAGGTAATCAAAAATATAAACCGCACAATCTTTGAATATACTATCTAGAAAGTTTTACACAAGGTTGGGTTGGGGAATACTATTTTGTCCAAGATCTCTGATGAGCAAAAAAATAAAAATACATCACAAATGCTGAAGGAAGCACCACTTGCTGATTAATGGGGAAACTAAGTGTATTTTTGCATGTTAGAGGGGTCTTGGAAGAAGTCATTACATTGAACACAAATTCGATTATGAAGTGAATTATTATTTTTCATGCTTTGTCTACATGACAACGGCCCCAGATAGAAAAAACCTCTTGGATTAATCTTTCTTGAGAGGTCAGAAGTGGTGGGATTACCGACCCACGATTCCGGGAGGACGCTAATACGAGCGTCATATCGGTTGTACACCGACTCTCTATACAGGCGATAGTGCTACTCATTTGCTCATTTCTCATGAATTGTATGTTTATAAATACCTATTTTCTCTTTAAATATATTCATCATTATGTTGCCTTGAGAAATGTAGAATTCTGAGAGAAAAGTCAGAACTCAGAGGAAAAAATGAAAAAGTCTGGGGAAAAATGTCAGAACTTCAATTTTATTTTTACAGTGGCCCTAATCCTCTTCTGTACCAATCAATGCACCACTCCCTTGTGTAAATAACTAACAAGTGAGCACTAAAGGTAGAACGTCTCATGGTTTACTCATTCAGTCAGCAATATAGCGAGGCATCCTCCATTTTTAATCTTTGAGGACATTTCAGACCCTCAGTTTTCAGGACAAATCAGACCCTCAATGAATCTTTCAATCTGTCAGAGACACAAAAAAACAACAAATGTGATGTCCAAGGCTAAACATATGCAGCTGTTTTCAGTCGACTTTGATGCAGGTTTTCAATAGTTTTTGAGCTTGACCCATGCTACACACTGTCATCGTATACTTTGTTTTAGTATTGAGATTACAAAAATGAGATCCAGGTGTTGTTTGATTAAATCAAACACAATATTTTAAATCAAATTAAAATGATCAGCTGAACTAAATCAAAGATTACTTACAATTCCTTAATTATTTTATGCTAAAACAACTAATGAGAAATGAATTGAGTGTATTACGTGAATTGCGCATGCTCAGAATAGAGGATCTTCACATGACTGTTAATTGTCGTGACTATCGGAGGCTCATCACGAGAGTGGCACCTGCCTCTCCCTTTAAAATTGGCATCTCACATTCGGTCCATCTCCGCTCTCCAGTTCTGCCTTTGACATAGTGTCAATGTCTGTCACTTTTTTTTTCCACTGTCTTGTGTATTTTTTGGTTTACCTTTAGTATTTCCATTTCCATTTGTCTTAAGATTTTACATTGTCTACTCTCAATGTTTGTCTAGAGCAGGCGAATATCACCACCGGTTTGTGTTCGCCTGCTGTTTGTATTAAGTTGCTTCACCTATTTTACCCTCGTTAATCCCTTGATTGTGTTTGCTTTATATTCCTCACAGTTTAATCAGTTGCTCTGCTTCATTGAATGTCACTGCATTCCATCTTGTCGATAACGCTTCTCTCGTCTAGTGTTTGTAAGGTATTTGTTCTAAAGCGTTCAAGTTCAGTTTTAGTTCAGTAGTTAGATTTTCCCTTTGCGGATCATTTGTCTTTTTGTTAATTTTCATGTTTATTATTTAAAATAATACTCTTTAGGTTGAATGGCTGGTCTGCATTTGGGTTTTGCCTTTTTAAACACTACACTACCTAACACATAGCTGCTAGCTCTTCAAAGTTAGTTTGGTGGTTTGCAATTGTTGTAAAAACTAAAAACATTTTCATTGAGATTATTGTATTTATTTGTAGATAAACCTACTGTTTGGCATGAATATTTTGGCTCAAGTTTGGTCTTTGGTTCATTCAGTCTAAAATCTGTTATGATAATTCAATTGTGTGGAAATAGTGTGCCATAATTATAATATATTGATCTAACAAAAGAAATCTGTTTACAAGTTGCACAAGATAACTTAAATTAAAATGATTTGATCTTATTGGCTCAATCTGCCTGAAATGCATTGAGATAACAATTCAGTTATATGAATATATATGAGTAAATGTGCCATAGGTATATTAAGTTGATCCAGTTAGATTAAATTGTGTACACGTTAAGTGCATAATATAGTTTAATTTAAAATGATTTGATCTTATTGGATAAAGTTGTTCAATTTCATTCAACCTACTCAAAAGAAGGTTGGATAATATCATTAAATTATGTTGATCAAATGCAGAATTATGTTGATTGAATGCATCTTTTTTTTTTAGTGTAGGAACCTAAAAATACAAAGGTCTGTTGGGCTACTATTTGTTGTATTTTTACACCATTGACAGATCAACACGGAGATTATTTTACTGCATATGTTTTTATTTTTAAATGTTCCGTTTCATATTTATTCCCAGAAGTTTTGAACAGATGGTGTATATTAGTAAATACATAATACTGTTCTGCAGTACTGGCTAAGTTTTCTTTATATTGTTAATTTATATTATTGCTTATATACATTGTCAATTTGTGAAGATGTGTATTGTTGTTTGAGTTTTTTTATTATATTTAAAATCTGCTCACATGATCTATACAAAACGATGATAAAAATGTACTAATTTGTTAAGCCATCAGAACTTAACCACACAGACCCCATCTAGGATCAAATAAGGAGTCAGTTTGACACATAAACTAAATAAACATACACACAAACAGTTAAACATTCAGAATATTTTCATTATTATCCTATCATAACAGGTGGGAAGACCAGCTGTAGTTCTATAAGCCTCAAACATATTTTATACCTCATTAGTAATCAAGCTGTAGTTATCAAGCATTTCCTTCAGAAATAATACATTTGTCTGCTTCATCGTTTATTTGTTATCAGTAACACATAACTACGCATGACTAATACAATACATCAGCAACTTTTCCAGGAAACACTAATAAACATCAATCACTGTCTATCAGTGTTCCAGATTTTTGAACATAGCTGATATGTGGGTTAATACAAAGGAGTGTAGGGTCAGGTGACATCATCCAGACCCGTATGATTGTTATTTCCATTTCAATCAGTTTGTTTCCATCCGCCGATTCTCTCCTTCCAGCAATATCAAATTGTCTAACTACAGTTTTGACAGCATGTGAATTACAAATATATTAGAATTCCTTGTGAAGTATTTTGTCGATATACTGTTTCCAATTCTCCTTTATACAAAAAGAATGATTCTCTAACAAGTGAAACATCCTGGCTCTTTATTTAAAACGCTTTTAAGTTATTTTGTGCTATAATAGGATCACCAGCATGAGCATAATTTTAGATGCAGCAGGTGCTTAGCTCTCAGATTGTTTTGTTAATGCAGATGTTCTATTAACTCATCAAAGAGGGAACAAGCAACTAATTTTTGCATTATTCACTTTTCTGTTTCTCTTTATAGACACCTTCCCTCAAAACCTCAACAACTAGGGAAGTCATTAGTTTTTCATACTGTGGCTAGTAAAACAAGAAGGCACCGCCTAAGTGGGATTAACTTCTGACAGATCACTCTGCAACCAAAGCATGGAAAAGACTTAATAAGGAGAAAGTGTGAAAGACAGAAGGGTGAAGAGCAATGTGCCAAAGCTCACAGACTCCTTTTTTCACCTTCTGAGGCTCTTTGCGTAGGTAGAATGAGTCACTTTAGAGATCTGATCCTCCCAAGGAGTCGTCCTCTCCTGATTTAGCCCTTCTCTTGGCCTGGAGAGCATCTTCTTTCCCATAATTACAGGGATAACTCGGTGTCATGTCCTACTACTACATTGATGGAGGTTAATTGGTTGTGATGTTCAAAATGAAGCTTTGCATTTGATATGAAAAAAAAAATAGACTAAGATAATAATAAACATAGATTAAGGTGTTGGACTGGCAAAATTGAAGGGGTTTATGGGTCAAAGGTCAATTGTTTGAATGGTTTATTTCTCTTTACTGTAAAAAAAAACTGTATTTAATTAGGAATACAGAACAAATGCTTTGTTAATTTTACAGAATTGTCCATTTCCATATTTGCAATAATTTGTAAACAATGTTCACTTTAAAAGGGTTCACAAAAAATGACAGCTAGTAAATATTAATCATGTGTTACTAAATATCTGATTGAAATGTATTTATGTGCTTTCATATAGTTCCATTACAATTTAAATAATTAATTTTATAAAGCATCTTTATCAATCTTTATTTTCTTCACGCCAAAAAATTTGAAACACCAAAAACTAGCAGGAGAAAAACACAAAACCTCTGCAGATGAGTAAGGTTTTTCAGACTATTAGAGTCCAGCCAGACAGCGCCGCAGGTGGTCTTCAAGGAGGGGATCCTCAAAACTGCAGATCAGGGCAGAAGAAATAGAAGAAAAAAAAAAGATAATACCGAATCACAAATACTTGAGGAACGAGAGATAAACAGCATGAACATAGAGCTGAAGCTGAAAATAACTCACACAGATGAGAGAGACAGGGGAGTTTAGTAATGAGTGGAACGAGCCTAATAGAACGGAAGAGCTAGAAAGACAGAACATTGAAAAAGGTGACGAGCTAAACCAGCAGACGAGACAGCAAAAACTCTAACATATTTATAAACCATGAATAAGGCCTTTTTAAAGCTACTTTTTATGAACTGTTTACAAATGTCTTTGGAATTTTTATTCTCAAATTAAACATTATGCAATAAAGACATAGCTGTTGTTTTAGCTTTAAAAAGTACAGAAATATAATAAAGAAAACTCCTGGTAATGTTCTGCCTCTCCCTTTTCCAATTTTTAAAGGAAACCTCAGATGAAAATAAAAACTCAAAATTCACAGTAAACTATGTAAAGTTCTGTGAGGGTTTCACATTAACTACTATATTCTCAGCCCCTCCACATCTGGTTGTAAACAAAATCGACTTCCATTTGGTTTGTGAGTAGCCGAAGAAGTAAAGAAGTACACGATTATGCTCATTTACTCCCATCAAAAACAACCTTTAAGGACTGAGTGGAGATCTTTTATTTATAGCGGAAATGCATCGGCAGTTTGACCAGTTTGTCAAGGAATTGCAGGAAATGCAATGAAGTTAAGACTGAAACTTGGATTTGTATCAACTCTATATGCTCCAGAACAAGTAAGTGTATTATTTTAAAGCAAATAAATACATATCTAACAAATCAATCTAATACTAACTACAGATCATGAAGTCCTCATGAGAAAACACACACGCACGCACACGCACACACACACACACACACACACGCATATATATATATATATTATTATTTTTTTACTTGTTTTAATGTTATATTTCTTTTGCAAATATAATAGTTTTAAAAGTATATATAAAAGTGAAAACACAGACAGCTAAACCAGAAGCAGTTTTTTTTAGGTAAAACGTTTTTTTTTTTTTTACAAAACAATTTTGAAGTGTAAACTTTGATAGTTACAGGTCTTGCACATATAGCCTAAATAAACAAGTTAACTGTATTTAATTAAATTGGCATTTGAGGTCTCCTTTAAGTATGAATTTTGTGTAATAAACGTTTTACAAAAAAATGCTATATAAACATAAAGATGCGCTGATCATTAGGAAGAGTGTCAACCTGTGCTATTTCAGTTTTTGTTCAAAACAATCCACAATGTAAATGCCATTGAAATGTATTTTTTGGCTAGGATATTGAGGCTATTTATCTCTCTGTTGAGTGTTGCTTTGCCCTTGTGTGATGAGCATCAAGAGAAGGTGCGAGCAGCAGAGAGAGCATTAACCACATGCTCCTCCTGCAGTGCATTCTTGAACAGCTCTTTTATTTATGCAGGATATAAAAAGTGCATTAAATAAAAGCGAGGAGTTGCCCATGCCGAGGTTTGTCGCACCATTGTGATGCACTGCTGTCCATAACTCAAGGTGATGGATGGGCATGAGCCTCTGCAAAAAATGTGAAAACAAAACATTGGTTCTGTATCTTTGTTTGATTTTGTTTCCAGGTTTAATCTCAGAAGATACGACAAATATTTAAGTGCTTATTTTGAGGCATGTGGAACAAGATCTATAAGAGTATGACATAGTAGCTTTATAATTTCCTTTGTCACTTGAGTAAAATTGTGGAATGAGGCATCAAAGCATATTAAGAAAACCTCTTTTTGAAGAGGGGAGGTTTTTGGGCTAGGGAGTTGAACCCCTGACCACATAAAACACATTTTGATTTAGCGATCTAGACAAGACAAGACATTATATATCAACATACATCCACAAATTAATCAACTACTTTTCTCTTGTTATAAATATAAGTATAAAAGTAAAAGAAGATTTAGAAAATGTCTTTTTTTCGCATAAACAACTTATTTTCTTGGTAAATGTAGTCTCAGAAGCGGAAATTGATTCATTTGGACGTTTTAGTCTCAGTTTTTATTCACATGGTGAATTATATTATTATAGCCAGAGTTTGAGGTTTTTTTAGCCTTTTCACTTCGGTGGTCTGCTCATTAACAATCTTTTCCAGAGGAATTTCCCCTTGAACTTCTGCTTTTACTTCGTTACATGAGATCCAATTCCAGTTAATAACTTTTTTTTCATAGTGTGACCACAGCATAACTACAACAATGAAAATAACATTTCTGATTGCAATTAACCAGGAAAAAATTGACTAAACTAGTTGTTGTGGGGCAAATGAGACAGATGACAGTTTAGTTTTGAATAGAAGATTTCCCCAGATGATGGATTTATTCACACATAATACTATTTAATAATAATATTAAATCAATGTCTGTTTGTGTCTATTTTTGCTTAAGTGCAGGTTGCAACGTTCCTGCGTTTCCTCAACCTGCTTGGGGCAGTCTTCAGAGTGGAGCTACAAAGTAAGGTTTTAAATTTTTTTCCAGACTATTGCTTTGGTTGCAGATTTGGTTGCAGAACAAGCAGAGAGAAAACATGGAACAGAGATCCAGTGGAATGGAGTTGTAGCTCACTCAACTAGGAAGCCGTTTATGTGTTATTCTAATTCCGTTTCTGTATTTTGCGCACTATAAAGTGAACCGTATTATAAGACGCACGGTCAATGCATGTGAATGAACATGTCTTTTTTCATACATAAGGTGTACCAGATTAAAAGGTGCATTAAACAAAACAAAACAAATAAACAGATGTTCAAATTTTTACAAAAAATAATTCAATGACTAAACAAATTTTAAATACAAAGCAATCAAAAAATTATTCAATTAATTCCTCTTTCATAAATTATGTCCTTTCATACATTCAGTAAATTCAAATAATAACTCAATTACTGAACTTTTTAAATTCTAAAGCATGAAATACAAAGCAATTAACACATGTTCAAGTAATTCAATTCAGTTTTTTCATTACAACACATACCCACAGTCCACTTGGAACTTGACTCATTTTTAAATAAGATTCACAAAAATAGATTATATGATTATATAAAGAGTTGGATATATTGTGTTTCATGTGAAATACAAAGGAATACACTTTATTTTCAGTTAATCATCAACAAATTTAATGTCTAATTAAAACTGTTGATTTTAGAGTCAAGCACACTCGATTCCCTCTTTTCATTGTTATGTAATAAAACATTCTGATCCATTTTTTGTGCGATCAGCCACAAAATTATAAGGTACACTGATGAATTCTGAGAAAATGAAAGGATCTTAAGTTTGTCATGTAGTGCACAAAGTATAGTAACCATCTGCTGATGTTGGGTTTTTGGTTCTGGAAAACTGTCTAGCAGAGTTGGGTTTACATGGAGAAACTGATTGCTCTCCAATGTCCTTGTAGCATAAGGAAAAAGTAAAGAAAACACATGAGAACATAGAACAGAAATTTGCAACCACACCCATCAAAATGCGAATAATGTGTTTTTTTATGCAACCTCTTGCTGAACTATTGTTTGCAAGTGTGAATCAATTTTGAATTTAATATTCCTTTTAATTATAATCATCTAAGCCATACAAGTCATATTTATGATATCTTCCACTCAAGCTAACCATGGACCACTTTGCTACTAACCTCAGGGTCAGCAGACATTGTAAAGTTTGAAACCCCTCTCCATCATCCAACTCTCATATGGCTGTCTCTCACATGAAGGAGTAATGGTCTGTGCCATCCATAACCATCAACTGGCATGTATGGCATGTGGCTGTCAACCTGAGGCATGCGGTGATTAGTGACTGACCGTGCGGTGACATTACGGCCAAAAGCCTCAGTTGAAAGGACATCATCTGACAATTTATAAGGAAAAGATAATGAACAGAGCTGGCCTTGCTGGTCCGAATAAGGCATCAGGAAAGGTTAACTGCCACCTCGTTCAGACCAGGCACAATTTTTTTCCCCTACTTTTGAATTTGAAGGGATGGAAATGTCAGGAGATTGGGGTACAAGGGACCCATGTCTTGCAGATCACAGCAACGTTTGAACAGATCTTCCAAAAGACACTCATTAACCCTGAGGACTGAGCTTCTGTGACATTTCACAGTGCCTCTATTAAGTTTATTTGGCACACTTGCGATTTATGGAAACTGATTAAAAGCAAACACTACTGATGACATTGTAAATTGTGATTCTGGTTTAACAAAGGACACCAAATCATGAGAGCCATCTGCTGTGATGGAGTGTTTCTGAGCACGGAGAGGCATGAGTCAGTGTATTAGCATTCAAATGAACAGATAAGATCCTCATCATAGCTTCGAACTTTTAGAGTTACAATATTCAGAGTATGTTTATTATTATTTTTTGTTCACTTGGATTGTCTTTTTAAGGCTGGAGAGTCCTAGACTGATCCACTGAGCTGATTTTATAAATATTCCCCATGTTCCTCCGGGGCCCTTAAAATGCATGCTCCTGCATATTGATTGCAAGTTGTCTTTTGGGGACAAGCAAAATTGTGCAAATTTCAGCAGACTCTAGGGAGCCTCTGAAAACATGCGTGGATAATCCATAAGCTTGCTCTGAATGATTTATTAACAATAACTTTTTGTTGGAACCAACTATTGTTTGTGTATCGAGCAGCAGAGACAACGTAAAAAATTAATGGCCAAATAATTGCCTACAAAGCATAACTTCATAAAGTGAATTATTACTTGGCAGAGCGATCTGATGTGACCCCTTGTGCATTAAGAATCTCACCCAGCAGCCTCAGCCTTTATTAAATACTCTCTATGCCACAGGGTTAATAGGATATAATGTATAATGTGTGGCAGTGCTGCCATTCCCAGCCCTCATTGTTTGGTGGCTGCATTGTAAAATTCATTATTGTATATATTAGTTATACAATAGGTATATATTCATTTTTTATTTGCATTTTAAATTTAACCAGGATTTATCTTTATGTTGTGTATATACTATGTACTGTATGTATTGTTTTCCTAACTGCATTGTAGATTTCAAAACTATCTATTTTTTCTATTTCTCTTTAAAACACCAAAAACTAAAAAAATCTGTTATATCAATTGTTAGAATATTTTGTCTTGGAAGGGAAAAGAAGGAGGTAAGTTCTTCTATGCAGGGCCACATTAGGATTTGCACATTAAGGGCTGTAACTTTGTTTAATAATAATAATGCCTTAAATTTATATAGCGCTTTTCAAGACACTCAAAAAAATGCTTTACAATCATCAGCGCATTATTCATTCACGCCACGTTCACTCTCTGGTGGTGATAAGCTACCATGGTAGCCCTCAGCTGCACCTACGGCCTCCTGCCCACCACCAAACACCCCTCACCAGTCACACACATCCATACTGGGCAATGTGGGTGAAATGGCTTGCCCAGGGCCACAACGGCAGAATGGCCCTAGCGGGGATCGAACCACCAACCTTCCAGTTACAGAACGACCAACTCCACCACTGCGCCATCTTTCCGCCCCTCGTTTAGGCCCTCACTAGATCTAACCATAAACACACATTAACTCAACACAACACAATACTGTTTTTATATTTATTTAAGGAATTAGGAAAATCAAACAAGTTTAACGAAGCAAATTTTTACACTCTGAACAGTACATTTTTTATATCCTTCTTCTGGCTTTTGCAGCTCAACAATTCTGTTACCATAGCAGAGACCAAAAGAGCCAGCAGAGATTCAGTACCCTACAAATGTGTGGCAAATTTTATTGACAATTTCAAGGGCAACTGTACTACTTGCTTTAGAATAAGTATTAGCTTAGTATCAATTTAAGCTAGACACAAACATCCATAACTGTATAAGGAGCTATCTTTGACAAGGTAAATTGCACACTGAAACACCTGAAACATGGTTGAATGCTTTAATAACACTGATACAGGGATGAAACACACCAAAACATTTGCACTACACTAACTACACACTACAGAGTAACTCACGACATAAACATGTGATGCGCATCCATCACATTGAGATGCTTCAAAATTATCGGTATGACAGTCACTCATTTAGTTTCCATGAACAACAAGCAAGTAGTCTTTAAATGACAGGTATTTGTTGTTGGCCTATATATAACTTTTTTTTTACCGTACTGTACAATTTTTTTAAACCAAATATACAGACACAATTGGATCAGTTGTTATGAAGCTTCAGTCATTCATTATCTTTCCAAGAGTATTTATACAATGATTATAATGTCAGTTTGTCTATAATTTAACAAATGACTTCATATACAGAACAACAGCGACTTTCATATGTGGTCCCGAACCTGAAACATTTCCCTTTTTTACTATGCGACCTCAGTCTGAACAAATTTGATGTTGCTGGAAAAGACGTTCTTGTACTGGAAAATTTACAAGAAGCTGAACGAAGTTGCGTCAAGCATGCCTAAGATCAGTCTCTTCAGTGTTTACGTCTGTTAGCAGTTAGTATTCTGGGGGACATAGTTTCATCTTCTGTGCATGTGCCATGATGGAACTGCATTTCTAACAGATAGCAGGTGCATGTGAATAAAGCACTTAAAAATCCAATTTGGGCATCAAGATCTTCAATCTGAATGTAGACTTAGTATCCCGTTACACTGACATGGGTTCATGCTAGAATGAAATAACTTCCTATTACAATGGAACAACTTCCTGTTACCAATTTATAAGTATTAAAAAAGGCAACACAATTTGTCTGTGAATACCCACAAAAACCCCTTTGACCTTCCAATTTTGCATGACTGAAAGGCAAGAGCTATATGCCATTTTAAGTTTTTGTAGCTACTATTTTCACAATTTTGGGCTCATAGGGATTTCCCTGAAACACTCACTTTCTGATTTAATTTTGAGATTTAATATTCTCTAATAATCTCCAAATAATAATTATAATTTATTTATTTTTTTCTCACTTTGGACTTCTGGATTTTGTTCATATATTTATTTACGAAACCTACATTTTCTAACAACTTAGATAAAATGTTTAAAAAGATGTTAAAATGGAATAATGAATATCTACTGTTGTGCAATCGTCACAGTGGCGCAGTGGATAACACGATCATCTCCCAGCAAGTAGGTTGCTGATTTCTGTGTGTATTTTGCATGTTCTCTCCGTGATCGCGTGGGTTTACTCCGGGTGCTCCAGTTTTCCCGACAAATCTAAAGACATGTGGTACAAGTGAATTGGATTTCCCAATGGTGGGTTGTGGCTGGAAGGGTATCCGCTGCGTAAAACTTATGCCATTCCACAAATGTTTCATTCCATTGTGGCGACCCCTGAAAAGGCACTAAGCCACCAAGAAGATGGATGAATATTGTACAAAACAATATTTTAAGTACTAAAAAAATATGTTGAAAGTACTAAGTACAATAAAAAGTACTTTTCATGCTAACAATCGGTTTGAAAGTATCTACATTAATTCATATGTTTTCCTGTTTTATTGATTCTGCTTCTATAGAGTATTAAACATTGCTGTTCCCACAGAATGTCAGAAACTCTCCTCTTCACTTCCTCCTTTACTCCTGGAGCCATATAGTTCTCAATTACAGTCCACCGAAGAGCAGAAGGATGAAAGAAGAGATTAGCTAGCCCTCGCAGGCCTTTTCCTCACCAGCGCATGTACAAGATATTCAAATACATTCTCTTACAGTGCGGGTGACCTTTTGAGGATTTTAAAGCTATTCAGCTGCTCACAACTCTCCTTTGACTTCCTTTCTCCATTTGGTTCTTGATACCCTTGGCCTAACTCCCAGTTATAAACTCCTACAAGGAATCAGAGGAGATCCTTGAAATATCGTTTGATGTTTCTTTTCATAAATTCTTCACCACAAAGAAGTTATGGGTCCAAGTTGTGATTTTCAAAACTTCTTTATTTACTCATTTTACAGTTGTTATTCATCGTGCTAGTTAAAAAAAGGAAAACTAGTCAAATATTGTACCTGTCCTGTAGCAACGAGGTAAACAAAATTGTATATTCAATAAAAAGCACAGATGTACGATCAACAGGAAAAAAGAGAAAATTAACACATTAATTATTAACAATAAATATTGATGGGTGCATGGGAATGAGAGTCTGATGATTGTAACGCTTGATTTTAATGTATCACACATTTAACACACATTTAACAGATGAAAGCTTGCGTAGCGTGTGTGCGGTGCAGCAATGTGTCCCAGAAGACTTCTTAGCCGAGGACAGAGCTCAGGAGTGAGTGGTTGAGGCTGTCGGCTCTGAAGGCAAGATATTTGTGTTTTTATCTGGTAATGAGAACATGAGGAAGTTACTTTTACACAAAAGTTAGAACAGGTGTTGCTTTTTTAACATTTAACATGGATTTTATTTTTTTTTTTATTTTTTTTTAAGTTATCAGATACAAGACCTACAAATGACTGAAAGGGACACAAACCCTCTCAAGCATGAGTTCTTTGGCTGGACTGATTTATAATTTCAATTTGATTCACAGATTTTGTTTAATCAACCTAATTAATAAAAGTCTGCCTGCAACAGTACAATGAAGAGGAACACAGAAAATAAGCAACACTCTCTTAAACAACAACAAAGACTAAAAAAGGAGTCTGAAATGGGGATCAGGAGAAGGGTGACTTTGTCCACGATAGTGTCCACAGTTATAATTTTGTCAGTTTTTGGTGGATTACTGACCTGTCCAATGTTTTGCTCTGCAGTTCATGCAGTCGTTGAGAGAATAAACCTGTGTCAATATTTGGTTTCAAAAACACATCATTGCAAAGTTAACATACTTTAATAACATAACTGTTTTCATTATAAAACATAATTTATTGTTTTAACGGTAATTTATTAAGTCTGTTTTCATATCAATGTAGAAACCTACCTCACAAAATGCATACACATGAGAACAAATCTCAAACATCAATTGGTGACAGAAAGTTACTAACACTACTTATGCAAAGCGTTTAGAAAAACAATAAAATATATAAGAACATTGACTCAGCCTGAGCAGCCCAGGTTTTGACCACCTTTGATTCCATTTGCTTTTTCATTCCCTTCTTCCAGGACCATCACCTTTGCTTTCTGACATTCACAAGAACTGACAAAGAATTAGATTAAAGTAATGCTCAGTTTTATCCCTTGCTTTTATCTATGATCTGTTTTTATTTTCTGTTTTGTCTATTCTCTGTATTCTTCTGTAAAGCACTTTGAATTGCAAATGTGTATGAAATGTGCTATACAAATTAAATTGCCATGCCTCTTCTTTATAGTCCTTGTAATAGCTGTCATTTGCCCTTTGGAATTAAACATAGAATTGGTTCTACCTGAAAAAAAAAAATCTGCATCTTTTAGTATTAGTTTTTCTCTTCTGTCAAATGAATATGCTTCCACTAGGTGACAAATAAATGGACTATGAAGCTACACTGTTCTACTTTAGAGTTCAAATCTATTCATGATTAGTTCACTTGAAGCATGCTATTTTGAAACAACTAAGTTTGTGCTATTGTTGTTATAAAGATAAATAAGTTGATAAAAAGCTCAACATTAACTGTATGTAGTATACTTTTATACCCTTAAGTACAACTTAAAGTATAATTAATATCCTTAAAGTACAGTGTTTGGCTTTTACTGGGCATGAATATCTTGAATCCATAATTAGAGTGACAATATGGAGCATTCATTTTATAATATATCAAAAATATGTAAAAAAATATTTTAAAAATTTCCCAACGATGGGTTGCGGCTGGAAGGGCATCCGCTGCGTAAAACATATGCCAGAGAGTTGGCGGTTCATTCCGCTGTGGCGACCCAGAAAGGGAATAAAGCCGACATGAAGATGAATGAAAATGAATATTTTAAAAATACACTTTAGAAGATGCACTTATATTTCACTTATATTTTAGTCTAATATATTTCTATAAAGTGCAATGTATTATAATTGCTTCAACGTGTGTTAAAAGTTTTAGCGTGAAAGCCTGAAGTATAGTTAAAATGCACTTACAAAAATTACAATAAGGGTAATTATTTTTTAAACATGCTACCAAAAATATAAATATACTTGAAGTACGATAAAGTACTTTTTTTTTTGCTTAGGTATATTGCTGTTATAACGAAACATAAAAAATACATTAATGCTTATAGGTTACCTAATACTTAAGGCATAAAATAATTTTTGTGGCATGCTTACACTAAAAAAAGCAATATATTCTCAACAAAAGATATTATTATTTACAGTAGCTGTTGACTCATCATATGTGCTTCAAAAAAATTTACCAAGAACAGCTTTAGTCACTAAAATGTTCATTTTCTCCAGGTTAGGAGGTGGCTATCTTTCATCATTAAACTTCAAGCTCCATTTGAAAAAAAAAAAAGATTCATAAGCCTTGTTTAGTGGAAATCATCTTTTTCTCTGTGTTCCCTGCTGCAGAGACAGGTGAAGAGACATCTCACAATGCCCCAGTTGGCAAGCTTAAGTGAAAAACAATGATTTGACTGGTGGTAAATGAGAGCATTCAGATGATAGAAGCTTCTTTTGCTAAATCTACTTAGACCTGGTCATCTGTTACATCACCATTATTCAAATATGCAGTTATACAGGTGGGCCATTTCTGACTGGCCTTTTAGTGCCAATTGAAGCTCATCATCAAGGGAAGCTAGTATTAATCTATTAAAGCCTAACAGCACCTGCCTCCCTTGTTTGGGGCTCATAATCTCTACATCATACTTAGTGGCCCCAGCCTCCACTGAAAGAACAAGGAATCGATCACGTAAAATGATGCCCGGCTTATACTGAGGACACAGAGCCAATTTTAGACACAGCATGGTGGTCTATACACCCAACGTCTGTCCCCAAATCAGATCGTTTTCATGTTTCCATGAAGCCAACTCAAATGATAGCTACAATGCTCTTCACATTAATATTTAAACATGTTAAAAGCTTCTGTAATTAGAACATGATTCTGTAACCATTGGCGTTCTTCTTAGATAAATGAAATATATAAAAAAAAAAATGAAGAAGAAAATACACACACGCACACACAGCAACATCTAGAGACTTAAGCTGGCCGTGACCTAAGTCTGTTTGGTTCTTCTCTATATAGAGTTGAATTCACTCTGATACTTATACCTTAAAGGTGACCTCAGATTTCCTGCTGTTTGAACAGAAATGTGGTTTATTGATGTCTTTGCAAATCCCCTAAAATGATAAAAATCCATCCTATATAGTTATTTTAATCACAACAACTGCTCTATACCCTCTGAGAATGAGGCAGTGTGAAAGGCAGTAAATGGCATACAATTCTGAGGTCCACACATTAATTACCGTAAACTCCATCCCTCCGTTGTCCAGTTGTAAACACAATCAACCATCAGATCTTCCAAAACAGGTGTTTGTTTGCGCACACCATTTTGCTCAAGTTTTTGAACGAGGGTAAGTACAAAGGCAAGGCAAGTTTATTTGTATAGCGCATTTTCGTGCTCAGGGTAATTCAAAGTGCTTTACATTGGGAACAAAAAGAAAATACATTTAATAAAATTAAGGATAAAAAAGTCATATAATGATTATAAGACTTTGATTATGTGTTAGGTATTTAGGTGCTAAGTTATGTTTGGACTTATTTACGAGCAGCAGATCTTTAAAATCTATTCTGAAGGAGACCGGAAGCCAGTGTAGAGACTTAAGAAAAGGTGAAATGTGTTCTGACTTTCTAGTTTTGGTTAGAATTCGAGCCGCTGCGTTCTGAGCGCGCTGGAGCTGTTTAATGGTGTTTTTGGGAAACCTGTGAGAAGAACATTACAGTAGTCCAGCCTGCTGGAGATGAAAAGCATGAATCAGTTTCTCTAAATCTTGTCTGGACACAAAGCATCTGATTCTTGCAATGTTTCTAAGATGGTAATAAGCGGATTTTGTTATTGCTTTGACGTGTTTTTTTAGACTAAGAACAGAGTCCAGAATCACTCCAAGATTCCTGACCTGATTTGTAGTTGTTAGGCCCTTGGCATTGAGATACGTGTTAACCTTAACAACCTCGCTTATGCTTCCGAATGCATTAACTTCAGTTTTGTCCTTGTTTAATTGAAGAAAGTTGTTTTGCATCCAGTTTTTAATCTCATCAAGACATTTGCAGAGATAGTTTATGGGTTTGTAGTCATTCCGGGAGTTTGGTAGATAAATTTGTGTATAATAAGCATAACTATGGTATGATATCTTGTTCCTTCTCATAATTTGGCCCAGTGGAAGCAAAAGAAAAATTTATATTGCATATTTTTTTAACTTCTTTCTCGTTCGCTTTTGCATGCTGTCACAGAAAAGTGGAACACCAAACAGATATGAATAAAAAATTTGTGAGTCTTAAAATGAAATACAAATATTTCTTAAAAAGTACCAAGCTTTGCTGATTAATTGGCTTTCTATGTGATGAAAGAGAGACTTATTAAATAAAACTGTAAAGTCACTATTTTTCAAATTCTCGGCATGTGAATTTAACTTAACTAAAAATCTTCTGCTGAACTTTTATTCCAACTTATTGTAGATCACCTTATTATAGCCCATATGCCTGTTCACTCAAGAGGCAAATACAGGTTTTCAGAGACTACATGCAAAGAATGATTAAACACATTCAACTTTACTACAAGCACAAATCAGTTCAAGACTCTTTTTTGAAAGTCCATTTACTTGCTAAGAAACCAGGTTTTAGAATGGCAGTACCATTCTATTTACTACTTAACAGCCACTGGCAAGCCACACTGGCATCATTACAACTTGAGTGCTTTGAGTCAACAATGGATTATTTTACTCAATTGGGTCCTATAAACACAAGATTCAATCTATCACTTTGCTTTTAAACTGTTTGTGATTCAAGGAAAAGTGTCCCAATGTTCTCACCCAACACAAATACACCCTTCTATCAGCAGCTCAGTTTTTCCATCTGAACACTAAAGAAACAAAGTAGTGGCTAACGTGCCAAGACAGGTAAAACATGTCACTTGTTCAAGATCCGTCTGCTCTCTCACCTGCACACCTTCCTTCATATGATTTTATCCGAAATTGGCTTCTGCCTCTCGCAGCAGGAATCAAACCAACTGTCTCAGTTCAGTGACTAAAGTAATAGAAGCATGATTCAAGTTACACAGCACAACTACGAGCTGTTTGTTTATTTCTATTTCATGCTTTATTGTGGAAAAGGGAAGTATAAGCTATTTTCTTTTCGACCGTGAATTTTATTCATAAGCTTTCAAGACATATTCTTTCTGCAGTGTATATAAATTGAGAGTCTACTATAGTAAATATTTACAAAGAACCAAATGAAAGCTGTTCTGTGGTGTGAAATTTTTCAAATTTTTAATCAGGAAAAAATGGGTACTATAAAATGTTTTGTTTACATATTTGCCATTCTATTCATTACATTTAATACAAAGTAACCCAAACTTTTGTCACTATCAATATACTGTTTTAGATTTAATTTCTTGACACAAACCATGAAATCAAAATTGATTTAAAGATGTTGGTTTAGCTTAACGTTAGTTTAAAATCACAGAGCTTAACTTTCATTTTCAAGCAACAGTTTGTATGTTTATTTAATTTTATTTAGCATTACATGCTTGTTTTAGAACGCCATATGTGTTAATATATGTGTACCTGGAATACTTTTATGTTTGCTTTAATAAAACCTATTGGGGACAGGGAATGTACGTCACGCACATCCAGTAAACTGGCTTTGCCGAAAACTATACATGACACTTGACTGTTTATCATAGACACAATCCTCACATGTCATTGGGAATTTTTATAGGTGCCGTATCGTGTAAACTCAACTTTTCAGACATTTATTGCATGTTTTAGTATTGTTCCTTCATCACAAACATGTCTCAAGTCATATTCAGGTGATGCAGTTCATGCATATTTTCACATGGTAGTTCAAAACAATTCAATGACCGTAGCCACACCTGTTGGTCACCTCCCACTAGCCAATAAGATGAATTGCTAATGGATCTCAATGAAGTACGATTGTGCTGTCTGACCCAGACATGTAACGTCAGATGATTTATGAAAAGAAAGAACGTCTTTGGATGTCCTAGGCCAAAAGTTGGTTTACCAAAAGATAAATAGAATCGTCAGAAATAGGTGGATTTTCTGTGACAAACTAGAAAAACCCAGCTGGGGCGTGGTAGAAGGAACAAGGGGTAACAGTTGAGAGGAACAAGGGGTGCATAGCTTGTTAGGCAGAGCGCAACTATTTGAGGTGATTCAAAACCATTGTTTGATAAATATTGCTTTCTTAGGGTTATTAAGGGTACAGTGTTTATTATAAATTATTTAAAGGGGATATGATATAGCATCTTTAGGACAAGAAACCATCTGAGTGTTCAAAACACTTTTGTCACTCATGTCTAGAATCATCTGTTCTTGGTGAATGTGTGTCTGTAGCAGCAAACGCTGGAGGTGGAGGAGGGTATTGAGGTCAACTATTATGAAAAGTCAACTTTTGGAAGGTGTTTGGACATAAATCTGTGAAATAAAAGTATGAACACACTCCTGTTAGTATCGTTAAGTAAAATTAGTCTGGACTTTCTTCTATTTTCTGAACCTGTGATATGGTTTTGGAATTTGTACTTCTTTTCTGAATTGTTCCTTTAGTTGGATATTGTTCTTTTGGAAATGTTCTGGACTATCGTCTCGCTGACTCACAATGTTGCAATACTTTGCCTAAACAAACTGGGCCTAAATACACTATCATTAAAATGTTAAAGTAGTTTGTTTTCCTATTTCTATACCAACATATTCATTTTCTGGAATCAAGCTTACAAAAGTTAGAATCATGACCAGTCAATTGTTTTGTAATTTGCCTATAATTGCCTTTTATGATATGAATGACTAAATAAAAAACTTCTCAAGCTTAAAGACCAAATGCTTCATTTCTATGACTCCAAATTACTTTAGGATCTGTTAACATATGAAAAACATGATATACTTGTAACATTTGATTAACTTACAGTTTTAAGATGTATGAGTTTATGTAACTTATTTAAAGAGTCTTTTTCTATTTATGTATCATAAAAGTTAGAATTAAAATTTAAACATGTATCCTTTAATATGAAAATTTTGTTAATGACGCAAACAATGGACCACGTAAAAATCTACATGAGATTGCGAAGCATTCACAACATATCCTTTAATGTTGACCAATGAACTAAAAAGAGAAGCAAAATCAAACCAAGATCTTTCTGCTATGTGTAATGAAACAAAATATGCTGCTGGATTAATAAAGATGACACAGATGTTAGATAAGTCTTTAGTACAACTTGTGTACTATAGTATGCATCCAAATTATGGTCAGGATCTGGGATCTCATTTAAAAAGGAGTCTCAACTAAAAGAGAGGCCAAATGTATGTGCACAATAAAACAGCTTATTTATAAAACCATTCCCATACACACATTTCCCAATATGGTTTGTTTTAGTAAACACATGTCTACTGGAAGTGTATGTAAGGAATGATACCTTCTATTTAATTTCATTTTATCCATATATATAGCCAAAGCAGCTCAAGAATATTCATGTGTGATGAGCAAGGGAAGGCTATTTTATTTGTATACATTTTTGTACACAAGAATTTAAACAGATCCTAGATTAAAGAGAGAAAAAACAGAGATGAAAAACAAAAAATAAAATGTTAAAAAGACATAAAAAATTCATAGAATAAAAGACAAAAGGAAGTTAATTAGCGATGCTGTTCGGACAGCACTGTTCAGCCAGTAAACGCACATTTAAATAGATGTGATTTTTAGTCAGGATCTTAATTAAGAAGCCTTGGTGGTGAACATGTTTATTAAGTTTTAGTGGTTACCACAAAGTACACCACCAAACACAAAACAATTATATTTTCCTCAGGATGGTGAAGCTAGAGATTTACTGTATAATACAACTTTTTATGGGCCAGCTTGTTGGTCAGTTATGTCTCAGTTCTTGTTGAATTGGCTTGCCTCAGACAGTATAGTGTGGGGACTGAAGAAGATTAAACTGTGCTTGCGATTACGAAATCTTTCAGAAAAGCATAATAAAAGAGTCTTTTTTGTGTACAAAATACTAATATGCTCATGCATATTTCTCAGTCCCTTGTCTTTGTAATAAACCTTTTTTTTCTGAAGGGATGGGGGAGATGAAGGTGGGGAAACTACAATTCCCAACCAGACCTATTCCTCTCCCTCTGTTCCTGCTGGAACAGCTCTCTCCTGGTGTTCCAGGACCTCCTCATGGACAAATCAAATACAGGCCAGTACACAGGACGAACCCACACTTAGTTGGTTGCTGCTGTAAGGATGCAATGATCCAATCTAGATGTAAATAAGCAGCTTCAACCAATCCAAAATCTCCTTGATCTGCTTTTTTGGGCATCCATATTAACTTTTTTTTCCAGCTACTCGTCGAGTCAATATAGTTAAGGGACTTAGAATAAACGATGTGAAACAGTTGTTCTTTTCTTTATTTCTTTGAACATAGACCACAGCATAGACTGCATGATGTCTTCAAACCCTTTCTACTATTGTACTGAGTAAAATAAGCTTTATCCAGAGTAAGATTAAATACATGCATAGAGTTCAAAACACTCAAACTGAGTACCATATCTGCAAATCCTTTGTGATCATATAAACAGCCAATCATTTGCACTGTAAGCTAACATCTGAGCATGCGACTGTAGAGAGTGACAACATGCCAAGCTTAAGGAAACTGTCAAAAAAAACTGACAATATGATTTTTATCAGCATGATGCTCTTTTTTTTCTCTCAATGTCGTTCATCTGACTATAAATTAACTATTATCTATTTCATTACAAAAGTATTACATTTTCTATGATTAAATTACTAGCCAATGTTCAGTTTACATTTCAGGTACCAGTTAAATACATTGCTAAACCATATAAAAAAATATAAAATATAGTTTTTTTCTGTTTATTGCTAAACTATATAAAAATAGGTAACACTTTAGCTTACCACTAATTACAGGGTAATTACTGTGCACTCATAGGGTAATTACAGTATTATTATTAGTTACAGTGAACTTATTGTTTAAATACTGTTTATTTACAAAGTACTTGTCTGTTAAATACTGTGTAGTTACAAAGTAACTACTGTATAAGTACTGTTTAATTACTGTGTACCTAGTTATTACACAATAATTACCCTATAAGTACACCGTAACTAACCTGTAATTAGTGGGCTGTAACCTAAAGTGTTGCCGAAAATATTCTCTACATAAAAAGGCCACATTTTTTACAGTTTCCCCAAATAAATTATCTCGCATTCTGCTTTTCTTTGTTGAAAGGTAAAAGGAATATTTACTGAAAAAACACGTGTTTTTGCTGAGATTTGTTTGTAGGAGCTATGTAAATGTCACTAGTCTTAGCTTTCTATTGTGGGGGAAAAAAACTCTCATCATTAGTGTACCTGTACCTGCTCGGCCTATATCCCTCAAATGATTTAACACAATCTGCCAACTGAATGCGACCATGCAACTCTCAAGATAACTTTCCAGCCATACCTGCTCCTTCATCTAAGAAAAAGAAATTTGGCGTCTACAAGTCTAAACCCTTCTCTTCAGCAGAGGTCTGATGACAACAGAAAGAACATGTGGGTAGGGCCGGCTCCAGGGAAGACATAGAGTCAGTAAGCAATCTTCTGGGTGCCCTTCTCTGCCCATAATGCATGCAGAAGTGTGTGATTGATTTTCAGCAAGGGAGTGGGTGTCTTAATGTCCTAATGCATTGCTCTGTCACAGTCGGCGGAGCTTGGCAGTGTGCCCTTTTCATGGAGAGATCACTCGCTCAATTGGATGAGACCAGGGCAAATAAATAAAGAGAGGGGGGTGTCTGAGTTAGAGTAAAGGGGTGAGTATGCTAAATGGAACAGCTGTTTCTTATTTTAGATTAATCTTGTCTTATGGAAATGTATTCTATTTAGCTACACTTGCTGTGTATTCCATCACAAGCAGTTTTTTTTTACTTTCGTCTTTCCACTTATGTAAATCAATGTGTTTAAAAGGGGGCCAGGGCTTGACTGGATTTTTTTTTTATTATTGCTTATTGGGGTACAATTCTAGAGACATTTAGTTTTTTATATTGTTGCATCAAAATACAATTTGAATAAATTGGCTTTTTCTCTAGCTACCGATTCCTTCAGTCAGGTTTTGTAAGTGGCTGGGGCTTTTCCCTCTGAAATCTTCTGAGGTTTTACATGTTAATGAACTTCACTGTTGAAACCAACAAAAACTTCAGTGAAGACACAGGCGCAATCGGAAACACTGACCTACATTAAAACCTATACGTTCAAAAATGTCTTTAATCAAACAATTTCAAATTCATCATCAAATTCTCCCTCATGAAATCTGAGACTCATTTGCACAGACTTAACCCAACGTTAACTGACTCCATTGTGCACAAGAAGAGGCTAAATTGTGTGGTCCCATCTGTGGAAACGCACTCACCAAGAGAAAAACAGTTGAACACATGTGACTTGATTCATATCTTTCCAGCAAACTGGAGCATTACAAATCTGGACTGTATTACAGAATATTTGATACTGAATTTTGATTCATTGACTGTGCTCGAGGCCAGACCTAAGGAGGTATAACTATATTAACAAATTCAAATTAAAAGTTCCACTTTCAATTTAAGGTCCACAATAAATAAAATTACTGGCCTATACAATTTAACACAAAAGGAAATAATTGATTCAAATTCCAATAGCGCTTGCTTCTCACCTCAATAATATACATATAATGCAGAAGTAATGGTGCTCATCTCTGAGCAGTTACGCATACGCAAATAAAAAAGAGCTAACTGCTTCACATGCCAAGCACAGCAACCTTACATTAGTTTTGACAACAGTGAAAACAAACATAAAAACAAAGTATGCTTAAAATAATAATACACCAAAAATATGTGTTTGTGCAGGGTGGTATTTCATTTGTATAATTTCTTTATTCTTCCTTTTCTTGTCATAATACAGATTCTAACAATCTATTCAGTTGGACTATCAGCTGTGTATCCACCTGACTTTACATGATCGACAAAAGTGTGATAAAAATGTATTAGCAACACATTTAACTAAAATATACAACTAGAATAAATTGTTAATATGATTTTTAAAAGAACAACTCTTAAACACATTTCATTCTAAGATGCTGTGACATCCCTAATGAATCACCAAACATAAATGATCAATATAGATTTCTGTTCCCACAAGCAGCATTTTCAGGGACACTAACTCTAATCTGCAAGCAGCCGATGTTCTGCACATACTATGTGATTCATCACTAGGGCGGTTCATGGAGGGCAATTACACCTTATTGATCTTGAAATCTCGTGGGATGAAATACATGTATGTGCATGAACTGTCAGCCTGACACACTTACTACCTAAAATGCCCGTTGGGCTTTCACCTCAGTGGTCTTGCTAAATCCCATGGATGACACAAGGTCAATTTACCCTCAACCCTTCATCATTCTTTACTCTCAAGCCTCATATCTCTGGCTACTGATGACTGATGTGAAAGCAACAGAAGAGGTCATCGCTCCATCTAAACATCTTAAACAGCTCTCCAGATGCTCCTACTGAACACATTCTGTACTCCTCTGTAGCTAATCCAGTGCTCTCTAGATCTCCGACAGGCTGTTTTGTTGAACTGAGATGTAATAAAGCAGCCTGCTCCTATCTATTGAGATGTAGCTTCGACAATTGGTGACGAAAGCAAGTATTTGGGATGTGTTGGGATGTGCTTGTCTCTCAGGAGCCAGGCTTGAGATATGAGCATTTAAGTGTCACAAAAAACAGGATGCAAAGAGAGAGATGTGTGAAGTTAAAGTGATAATCCATGTCACAACTGACAGAGCGTGATATTGAGAAATGATTGTGTTTGTGTGCTTGCATATATGCATTGGGCAAAACACAGAGTTTGATGTTTGTGGACAAGTTGACGTTTGTGGAAAACCACAATGTCTTGGGTATAAAAATTGAGCATACCAATGAAGAACTAGAGTATAAACAAATATTTCACTTACATCATATGTATTATATATATTTTATATATTGATGCAGAATAATATTATATATTTTAATCCAAGGAAACATGTATACTTTATGAAAATTGCAAATGTGGTTATAAAACTTGTGTCACTGCTTTTTGTCGACCACAGTATACGTTTTTGAGGAAGATTCCAATATTATAAAATATTGTGCCATTTTTTATACAGTTCAAGAATGTATTCATTAGTCTATTTCATTAGTCTATTTCAGGATTTACACATTTTTGATTCAACCATTTTGAAATACAACTGTTAACACACTATTCAAGGTCCTCTCTGATTGTCTGAAGCTAGAGTAGTATGCATACTAACTTGCACATGAGCAAAACATTGAGATAAGTAAGGGATAATTACTAGTTAAGTGTTCATTATTTAGTTAAAAAAACTTTACGAAAGCAACCACTCTCCACAGTGCATCAGTTCATTCTTTGCCTCCGCGCTGTGCATTTAAAACAGAAAAACGAATGCTTAACCATTGAATATCCTGTTTCAGTCATAGTCTTTTGCCAACAGACACATATTTTTTTTGTTATTCACATAGTTATTATTAACATAGTAATTATTAACACATAGTTATCACATAGTTGGGTGCAATAAATTACTTAAACAAAGGTCAGTCTTGTCAGTTAGTCCACATTGCTTTTAGTCCAGTTAGTCCACATTGTTAGTCCACATTGATTACGCAAAAAAAGGCAGTGCTAGAGGTTTGACATGGATTATGATGTTAATGTCATGATCATTTACCCACATTATCTTATTACAATCATTATCAATATTTGTTGTGCAGTACATTACTCAAAGAATTAAGATGGGGGTTATTTTAGTCAGTTTCTCTGCTTCTCGCTCATGACAGACAAAAACAACATAGGTGTTCGTTTAACCCAAATTGTTCTCCTGAATGAAATAATTATTTATAAAAAGTATATTTATAAAAATATACAGGACAATTTAGGCAAATACTGAACATTGTTCTGTTCATTTTGTTACATTCTTTTTTTTTTTTTGAGACATTTTACATCTGGAGACTTTAGCACACAGAACTGTCTAAAAAGGGTCACAAAAAATGGAAGTTGCATTTTTTTTTTTGTAAATAATTTTCTTCATAAATGTTTTGTAAATCTGTGAAAATATAAAAATTACTTTATCGACCAGAGCTTTGTACTGTTAGCATCTGGCATTTACTTCAAATAGCCTCTACTAATATTACATTTACATTTATGCATTTGGCAGACACTTTTGTCCAAAGCAACTTACAGTAGGGAGAGACAATATGCAATTTGTTATACAGTCAAAATATATCTCAGCTAGCTAAAAATATAAGTTGTATCAACTGATCAATTATACATAGCAGGAAGAAAAGAAAGAGAGAAGAGGAAAAAAGTTAGTGTTCTCTGAAGAGAAGAGTTTTTAGTTACTTTTGAAAGCTGTAAGTGTTGCTGCTCTCCTAACCGAATCATGGAGTTTGTTCCACCATCCAAGGGCAGTGAGAGAGAAAGTTTGGCTAAGAGATTTTCTGCCTTTGTGAGACAGAACCACGAGACGCTATTCCTTCTCTGAGCGCAGACTTCTGGAGGGTATGTAAGAGTGTATGAGCTCATGGAGGTAAACAGGGGCTGATTTGGAGATAGTTTTGTACACCAGCATTAACACGAGTGAAGAGTGATGAAGATGGGAGTAACATGTGCTCGCTTTGGTTCCTTGAAGATAAGACGAACTGCAAAGTTCTGGATCATCTGCAGAGGTTTGAGCGTGTTTGCTGGAAGTCCTGCTAGGTGACCACGGGGAATCCCAGTGAGCAGTCTAAGAGTGTTGGAGACCTCACCCCTCCACCCGACACTTAAAGATCTACCAGTGAGATAGGACTCAAGCCAGTAGAGTACAGAGCCAGTGATGCCCATCACAGAGAGAGTGAAGAGAAGGATCTGATGGTTGATAGTCAAACGCAGCAGAGCGGCTTAGCAGGATAAGGACAGATGATCTGTAGTTAGCCCTGGCATCTTGCAGCACTTCCATCACAGACAACAAAGCCGTCTCAGTTGAGTGTCCATTCTTGAAGCCTGATTGGTTGTCATTGAGCTTGTTGTTCTGGTTCAGGAAGGAAGAGAGTTGATTGAAGACGACCCGCTCAATGAGTTTGGCAGTGTAGGGCAGCTGAGAGACCAGTCTGTAATTTTCCACCAGTGATGTGTTGAGTGTAGGATTCTTGAGAAGCGGCCGACTCAGGCTACCTTGAAGTTGTTAGGGAAAATGCTGGTAGTGATGGAGGAGTTGATGATGTGAGTGAGAGCAGGTGTGATGGTAGGTGAGAGGGTTTGTAGAAGGTGAGAGGGGATGGGATCGAGGAGGCAGGTGGTTGGAGAGAAGGAGTTTAAACACTTCTGTGAGTGAAGTGAATGAGGACAAGCAAGGTGTCGAAGATTTTGGATGAACTTGGGTGCAAGGTGGTGCAAACCGTCTGCTGACGGTGAGGATTTTGTCTGTGAAGTGATCAGCGAAGTCATCTGCATGGAGGTCGCTGGGTTGGGGCGGGCAGAGGAGTGAGTTGAAAGTCCTGTAGATCTGTTGTTCTGGCAGGTCTGCAAAAGAGAAGGCACTGCTGCAACAGTGGATTTTTGCATTTGAAATGGACGTCCAGTAATTTTTTTATATCAATTACTAGAAATGATGGCCTTCAACAACTAATGCTAACCCCATCAAATTTAACCTTCCCCTGACACCCAAATCAATTAAAGTTCACATTGAGGGGGAGTGTGAGAATTATGTCGTTCTACAGAGAATACCCCTTAACTTTCAAAATGATCTCCAACAAAGTAAAACTTCACAATAATCTCTTCAATGTTGGGAATTTAGATGAATGAAAACAGACAAAGGCTAATTTTAAGGCCCCCTTTTATTTTTAATGTGGAATTAAACAATAAAATGGAACAGTTTATCACTTCATCCTCTCCTTTTTCTCAAAGACTTAGCTTATTTTATTTCTTGTTCTCCATCATATATCCTTGTACTGACAGCTGACTTGATCAAATGTCTCTGGAATCCATTCCAGCTACACAAACAGGTTGTGTAAAAAAAAAATACTTAAATAATACTTTCCAATAATCAAAACGGGAAAGTTCACATAGAATAAGACCATATTATGCTGGTTCCGTTCTCTCTTCATTGGTTTCCTTTGGCCCTGAAAGGCTTGGCTCCATGAGCAGAGAGTTAGAATTCCTATCTAACTCTAAATTCACAATTTATAAACATTTTAATTAACTGGTCCATTCATTCATTTTCACAAGTTTTCACATAATCCATCTACTAGTTCTAATAACAGGATTGAACAAGTATGTAATAAAAAAGTATGATTGACACTTGATTAATAAAAAGTGCATGACGGAATATGACAATGGATGCAACCAAAACAAATAGATAGTAAAAATTTTACACAACAAGGCCAAATAAATATTTAAAGGGCTAAATTCAGAAAAAACAAAGCACTTAAACATTTAATGACACATGAAAAGTTAGAATTGGAAAAACTAATGAAAAGCTAAAAACAGAAGGTTGTGTAACGACTCGCGGAGAGCCACATGAGAACTGAGAGGCACATGAAAACAGAACAAAGCAATGTGCTCAACAAACTAAAATGCATAGTCCAGGGACATAAAAAAAAATACATTCAAGATCAGAAAATATCAGAAAATATAGAGACTAAATTAACAGTGGTGTTGTATGAGGGCTCCATCAAATGGTTATGAATGACAAGGACTTACGCTGACAGGAATCTTTTACTACAGTATGTACCAGTAGTATAAGCCATTATTATCTTTATTGATCAAGGCAATCAAATTCACTTCAAATACAGACATTTGTATTTAGTTCTATCCATTTATAGAATAAAAACCCGGGCAAGCAAAAACATGTCATTCACTTTTGCGGGTTATTTAGTTTTTAATTTATATGAAGCATATTTTTTAAGACCATTACAACTTACAGGAAACAATTGTCTCCCAGAAAATTAATTTTAAGTTAAACTTTTGCTATTAGGATTTTGGTCACATAAGTAAGCATCGTAAGTTTTTAGATATTCTGGGTGGTCGTGACATTAGTGCAATTATCTAAACATAATTTAAGCAATAGTGAAACTGGGAAAGGAAAAGCAGGAACTAACTACAAAAGACCTGATTAAAGTGACAAACTAAATGCCCCATTGCCTGAGGCCTGAGCTTGATCTGGCTGATGGCTCACAACCTGTGCTGTAGAACCCTTCTAGGAAGGCTGCTTTTGATCCACGTTGGTTATTTTGAGTCAATTGGTTGCAGTGTAAAGCACATTGTCATCAGCGGGTGAAACGGAGACGTCTTTTGCCTTACAACTTCATCAGACGAGCTGCTAATTATGCACAAGGCTCATTAGTGAGGCCTGAGGAAACATGGCGCTTAAAATCTTCATTAATGTAAGCACCCAGTCTGAGCATAATTACATCCCCTGCTCCCTCTTACCATGAGACGCCACATTAACCTGCAACTCCATGCGGACTCTGGAGCAGACTCTCAACAGACTTCCTTTGCAGCTGCTCAGGCTGGGATTGAACTCTCTGGCTAGGTAGAGCATGTGCTCGTTTCTTCCCCAGTCTGAGTTGTATGCCCTCAATCAACACCATGAAACAGACTTTGTCCCACATGACCACCTCCTGCTCCAATATAATCTCGCACACTGTCATCACTCAAAATGTTTCTGAAGGAACTAAAGAGCAGATCAGGCTGAGAAAAGAGAACCAGGGCACTTTTTAAACCGTTGTCGCCAAACCATTAAATGTGCAAATCCCTAGGTAACTGGTGTTTCTGAGCTTTGCAAGAATATTTCATCATCTGAACTTAGTCTAGGACATCCACAATTAAGCCTTTACTTAGAAAGCTTGAATATTTCAATGGCCCCTGTCAGAAGTTAGCTATTGACACATCTGATTGTGTTTGAAAGCACCATCACCTAGCTGTCTTAAAAATGTGGAAATCGTTTAGCAGCAATTGTTTAAATGCTCTGATTTTATCTTGTTTTAATATTTACAGAACATTTTTATGGCGACGTGATTTACTGAAAAATCCAATTATTGCATGATGAAGAAATCATGCAAAAATTTTATATTTTCAATACCAGAGACCGAAACCCATATTATTTTAAACACAAATTGTATTAATAAAACGGTTTATTATTATATTTATCAACAGCTCACCAATTTTTGATCTACACACTGATGAGAAGGAATATCAGGGTCACCCATCTTGTGAATTCTCTATCCTGTCCCTTGTGAAAAATCCAGCTCAAACCAAGTCTAACAACAAGCTCAAACTAGCTACTATCATCTACACTCAGATTATGCTAGTCATGTTGGTTAACAGAATCAGTAATGTTATTCAGTGACGTGCAGTGAGGTTCATGGTGAGGAACTGACATGGAAAAATACAAACCATGCAGAGAAGCTTAATCAAAATTTGGTTGGCAACATTTAATATGTTTTATTTAAAACTTAATTTCAGCATTTTTTTTTATTATATAAACTGTTACATAGAAAAATGTTATCGTCTTAACTTTACTCTTCTTTTTAGTTCTGATCCCTGAGATCCCTATCACCCCCTGTCATGAGGCAGGAGAACTGCTTGTGTCACTTTACAACTCAGCATAGCACTTTTAGAACACGACCTTTCAGAACACCTTTCAGAACAAGAAAAGGTTACACACATACAGATGTTGATAGTTAAAAATAAACACAGTGCATTATATACGTAGCAACATGCTGAAGTACAGCAAAACGGTCTCACTGAATAGCATGTAAGTGCTCATCTAATCTTGGTATTTAAATGTGTTTGAAGGTGCCATGTCATAATAATGTGACTTTTCTGACATTCCTGGCATCTTGCAGTGTTGTTCCCTCATCAAAAGCATGCCTCAAGTAGGATTCAGATTAGTTCATGCATGTTTGAGTAATTCTTTATTCTCTTTTTCTGAACTGAAAACATCTCGTTTTCCTTATCCCCACCTTTTTTTCTTATCCCCGCTAAAGTCCCACCCACTTGTCAATCATATGGATCGCTAGTAGAGCTGCTTTCTATGACGAACAGGAAATGCGGTTTTAGCAGGAACTGTGACAGCAGCAGACCGGCGCTGGAGAAGTGCGCTTTCGGATGTCTGGAGCCTAACCTTTTGTTTGGATTACCAAAGAATGAGTTTATTTGTCAGAAATGGCTCAATTTTGTGTCACATTCACCTGGTTCCCAAACAAAGAAGAGTTTTATAAAGGATTTGTTCTGTCACCGGTGCTTTTCCAACTGTCCTGTGTTCATTGATTCGGAGTACCACACAGTAAGTAATACATTTTATATATCTTCCTTAACATCCTAAACCTACAGGTTTACAACAGTCAATCATTATAACGCACACTACAGGGATGTTACTAATGTTGCACAAAGCTTGCGCATCAAAAAGTAAAATTCGAGAGAAGATCTTATATTGGCATTTTACACAAGTACGCCTATAACAAAAAAAAACTATTTTTAAAACAGTATGCTGACAATAGAAATCATACAGTGTAGAGTAAGCCCATCTGATTTACCTGTAAACACGCCACTGAGGAGCCTTTTTCCTCTGGTTTCTGTTTCATTCTCTGGACTCAAACTCTGTATCAGACTGTGGTTCACACATATGAGGTACTGTTACACCCCACATAGTCATTGCTTGTTGATTATAATGTTTTAAAACAATAAAACGTGTTTAACGCGTCACTGGTTGTGTCTGTTTTTGGTCAAAGACTAGCTTGAGAGCGCTGGCCAGTCGGGGTGTGGTGAAAGCTTATATGCGTGTGTGTGTGTGTGCACGTGTGTGTTTTTATCTAGATTTTGATATACAAATTATTATTTTCACTCCAAATCAATTATTTTATGTAAAAAGCCTTTAAAAAAAAACATATGTAATCAATTGACCATTGCATGTCATTCCATTCAGTTTTAAATACTCTGTAATCCCACTAGGTAATTTGTACTCTGTAAAAACTCTGTAATCACTCTAGGTAATCTGTACTCTATAAAAACTCTGTAATCACTCTAGGTAATCTGTACTCTGTAAAAACTCTGTAATCACTCTAGGTAATCTGTACTCTGTAAAAACTCTGTAATCACTCTAGGTAATATGTTCTCTGTAAAAACTCTGTAATCACTCTAGGCTGACAGCAGGTTGAATAGGATTCAAGTATTTTCTGACATCCCGTCTTAATATCACTGTGAATCGGATGTGCTCAATACAAACCTAGGCTAAAGGGTCAGCATAGAGGGCAAAACTGACAATATGATCCCTGATTCCTTGTGAAGACTGGGGGCAGTTAGGATGGATAAGAATCCAAGCCACGGTTCCAATCTTATCCCAGCAGACCTGCATAAGTCAAGGGATCATTGAGATTACATGCTATTTGATGCAACATCACAGTGCAGCAAGTTTCTGTACACAGAGCAGGTCACGGAGGGGCTTGCTGGAACATGGTGTGGAACATATAAATGATGAGAGTGCTGCTCTTAGGCCAGATTGCTTTAGAGAAGGTGGAAGGGGTGAAAGGGGTGGAGCTAAAGTGTAACTCAAGCAGAGAAGATTAAAAGGTAGAGTAGTGTTTGGCCCAGCGAAGACTAATAGAGTTGAGACAAAATGGATGTTGTTTTAAAAGTAAACATCATTGGGAAGTTCAAAACGTTTTAGAGATGTTTTTGTTTTTAATTCAGTTTAAATTACTCTCCCATTTTCAAATAATTGAGACAGATTTTTGCTTAATCATATATTTATGGGACAAAATTACCTCTTTTCAATACACTAAAGTTCATTACACTCAAAAAAATGCTGTGTATATACCTAAAAAAATGATAGGTAATGCACAGCAATAGATTTTTTAGTTGAGAACTTCAACAAAAGTGGTTTGTTTTGAAACAAAACCACATAATGTTATTAACCACCTTTACACCATCACAGTTGCGCATTAAGTAGCATGGTCGTCTAACAGGAAGAATGTCACTGGTTCAAGCCTCGGTTGGGTCAGTTGGCATTTCTGTGTGGAGTTGGCATGTTCAACCCATAATCGTGTGGGTTTACTCTGGGAACACTTTCACAAAGACATGCGGTACAGGGAATTGGGAAAACAAAATTCTCCATAGTGTATAGTTTGATTGAGTGTGTATGGAAGTTTCCCAGTGATGGATTGCGATGGAAAGCATGTGCTGCATAAAACATATGCCAGATGAGTTGGTGGTCCAATCCGCCGTGGCGATCCCCAAAAAAAGGGACTAAGCAGTCAAGATGTGTGTGTATAAATATATGTATTTATATATACAATTGTAATGATGGCCACTTATTTTTCTTTACTTAGCGGCATTTTTCTTGTCATAATACAGATTCTAACAATCTATTCAGTGGGACTATCAGATGTGTATCCACCTGACTTCTGTGCAACACAACTGATGGTCCCGACCTCATTTATAAGGCAAGAAATCCCACTTATTAAACCTGACAGGGCACATCTCTGAAGTGAAGACCATTTCAGGAGACTACCTCTTGAAGATCATCAAGAGAACGCCAAAAGTGTGCAAAGCATAATCAAAACAAAAGGTGGCTACTTTGAAGACACTAGAATGACATATTTTCACCTGTTTCACACTTTTTTTTTGTTATGTATACAAATCCACATGTGTTAATTCATTGTTTTGATGCCTTCAGTGTGAATCTACCATTTAAAATTTTCATAGTCTTGAAAATAAAGAATTTTTTTTGAATGAGAAGATGTATAATTTCTGCCAGGTCCATTCCCTTTACCCACATTGCCCTGTATGGATCTGTGTGACTGGTGGGATGTGTTTGGTGGTAGTGAAGATGTAGTATGGGTGACATGGCAGCCACGTCCTGTCAGACTGGACTAGGGCAGCTGAGGGCTACCAAGAAAGCTTATCACCACCAGTGTGTAGTCTGTTTTTCCTTTGTTATTATTTCTCTATGGGGTAACTTAGGTATAGTTAACAATAACATTGCTCTACTGATAATGGGTAACTGTATCCAATGTTTTCCAATCTTATTATGTGTTTTACACAAAATTAAATGTACCCATCCCTGATTTTTGCACTGTATTTAATGACAATCTTCTTTTCAACATTTTTCTTGTTCAGCAGGTTGACATGATCATTTGTCACATGTCTCTCTTAGATTCATGGGCATTTTTTGTCTGTCAGCAACCAAAACATCTAAAAGGATTTGCATCAAAAATGAGCTATTTATCAAAACATGATTTAACTTGGTAAAAAAGGGGAAATGTGATATTTGAAAGTTTTGAATGAAGGCATGAGAAGGAGGCAAATATAGCAAGAACTGCTCAATTTGTAATTTGGACCACAGCAGCTGGTTTAACATGGTCTAACAATGGGTTGAACCAATAACACTAAATATGATTAGATTAAAAATGCAAAATCCAATCAAATTAGGAAAACTTTGAAGTTTAACGCAAGCTTGGGTACTAGTGGGAAAGCGTTTGAATATAGATTAGACACAGTCAAGTCTGTGTGGAGTCTGGGCAAATACACTGAATGAAATCCTGAGAGTGCAGAAATGACTAAAGTGGCTCAAATTCAACAGGGCCGCTTCAAGTGCTTAGCAGGACTGTAATTTCACCAAACCAATTTGAAAGTTAATCTTCATGATGAAAGGTGTATAAGGTGTTCTTGGCAGGAAGATTGCACTTGAGGACTGACATTTTAAAGGAACAAACAGGGAGATGGAAAATCTGACTCTAAAGCAGAGCATTTGCATTTTTAGGATGCTCTCTGTGGACAGAACGCTTCCGATGTTTACACTTGATGTTTGGCTATAGCTCTGTAAGAATGCGCTACGATTGGACCCAAAGGACCATTTTCTGCTTATTTTTTATGACAGAAATTATTTGAGCATTTTCTCAATACAAATAAAAAAGTTCAATAGAAAATATAAAGAATGTATTTAATCTTCTAATTCTCATGCTGTTGTTGATTATCCAGAATGATTTCTTTCAAAGTAAAACAAATATGAGTTGAATAAGTTTAAACAAAATGATTCAAAAGCCTTATAACAGTCTGATGATGATGAAAGCAGCTCATTCCGTTTTCTTGTGCTCTATGGGGTCCCAATAGCTTTGTCTGAAGGACTGATGGAAATTTAATTTATCTGCTCACTGAATATGTCCTCAAAAGAATTGTTAATGGAATTGTTAAGGGTCTGAAATTGAAACAACATGCAATTCATTGCTTGTCTTGCTTACAATGACAGCAAATGGTGCGTAACTTCTCATTTTGTCTCCCATAAAGAAAAAAAAAAGTAATTTAGGGTTTGAATCAACTTGAGGCCAAGTATAAGATGACATTTCAATTTGGGGATAGCAAAGTTTTAAAATTGCTTAAATTGGCATAAGCCTTTAATCTGCATAAAACAAATCTGGAAACTGTCCATTCTTTGTATTGCATAAAATGACTTTCATGAAACATTATCTACAATCATTCCAAATGAATTTTAAAAGGAAAGAACCTCTAAAGACACAAATAAAATCTCAAAAGCCAGACAGTCACTGTCTGAGATGATGTTTTTGCTCTATAATCTGTCAAACATATTCCATCATAATTTTTATGATTGGTACAATTCTTCAAACATTCAATTTCAAAACCATTGAATGCTACAATCTTTGATAGTCATTCAATAACACATCCTGTTTTTTCAAGACCAAGTGGAAAATATTTTGTCATTAACTAAGTCAATACAAATACTTTTGCACAAGTAATGTTTCTTTTGAAAAAAAAAAAAACTAAAATATTTTCACTGTATACAGCATTATTCTTGTGAGGTTTTATTAACTTATAACTAACGAAAATTTAATTTATTTTGGCTCATGTTCTGTTGATGGCATTTGTGAATGTGTAAAAAGGAAAAGCAGGGATAACAAAGAAAAAGATAAGAAGATAAAAAAACTGGGAAACAATTTAATGAGTTTTGTGAAAAGCTTTTGAGCAAAGTTGAGTACGGAAGATGAGTGTAATGGCAAAATGTAAAGGAATGTTTTTTTTTCAGTGGTTATTTGTCTTCCCTTTCTTATAACCAAAATGCTCACTGGGTTTGTTTCCGCCCAGGATTTGCTTAAACAAAAGCAGCCTTGGTAATGCATTGTAATCCCTCAGTTTAAGCCTAGTAAGGAGTGTGATAGACTTTTAAATTCTGCCGTTTTCAAATCTAGTTTATTTCTATTGTGTACATAGATCCATATCCTCCACTGTTTTCTTTATTAACTTTCCAAAAAAAGAATATCGGTTTAATTTCACATTTTTTCCTGAACTCAATAATATCAGAAGTTTAGTCTGAGAGAGAGAGAGAGAGAGAGGTGGGGGAGGGGGGTACTAGACACTGTGGTGATTTACTATCTAAATTAATTAGTTTCACATTTAAAAAGTAGGACGGTTTCTTGTAATTAATTTTTTAATTTCAACAAACTACTATTAAACTGTCCTCTGCCAAAATATAGAGCACAAAGCATGCAGTAAAATAAATGTATATCCGTTGATAATATGGAGGCACTATTGAGGCCATGAATGTGTCATGAGTCTTGAATAGAAGAAATATGTCCTTAAGGAACAGGTGAGAAAAATGATAAGACTAGAGAACAAGAAGCCAACTAGATATCAACTTAAGTTCTTTTGGCCCCCCAAAAAATCACATGCAAAAGTTTTGGGACAAATAAAAATAATACAAATAAAATCTGAGGAAGACTAAAAGACTTTAAAGAAAAGTCAAACCTTGCAAAAACTCAGAACTAAAACATGAACTAGCGCTGAATTCACCTGCTTCCTCTTACCATTGTGTTTGACACATCTCTGCTTGACTTTTGGACTATTCTTCTTTTGAGAGTGCTTTGAAGGATGTCTTCTCCAAACAGCAGTTTTTAGATCTCTCCACATGAGTTTTGTAGGAAGTAAGATCCGGTCTCCTTACAAGCCATTTAAGAACTTTGCAGTGTTTCTAACTTCTTAGTGATTTAGGCATTTCCAAAAGTCGTTGTCCCACTGAAAGTCTCATGATCTCTTTCTGAAAATGGTCACTTTGTTGTGCCCTAAAATTATTTTGCTATAATCAGACTTCCTGATATTGTTCTCACAGTCAAGGCCTACTGTGCAAGAAGAAACTAAATAAAATAACTACAAAACATCTAAAATTTTTTACTTTTTATCTAAAAGTTTCAACTTTCTAAGTCAAAATATCGACTTTAAGTCATTATGTTTTATATTTATTTAGCAGAAATGGGCTTCCATACAGATCAGCTTTCATTGCTTACAGAGCTTATCTATGGTGCCTTAGGCTATAAACCTTCGTGACATTGTCTACTTGGTCACATTTGGATCACTGGAGACACTTTTTAACCTTGAAACAGTCAGTGTTTGTCCATAGCATAATCAAATGTACATGATGGTATTTCGAGGCCAAACTTTGGTATTGATCTGTCACATCTTCCACTCATCAGGCAGTGGCTTAAGGCATGTGGGACAAGCATGGTCCAAGTCTGGCAGATGTAATCAAATGTTTAATGTGCCACAGAGAACATAGGCCAGACAATTATTTAATTCGTTCACTTGCCCGATACTTGGACCATGGTACAGGGCTGCCCATCTGTAGTCCTTGTCTGGAAGCAAGCCTCTGTCCAGTTATATACCACAATTCATTGTGACACCTGAGCAAAGCAAAATTATTCGAGGAAGGTCTTGGCTTGACCTGGGCTAAGCAAACTTTGCTTTGTGGCCTGGGCGCTCCTGTGCACCATTACTCTTCTGGGTCTTTATTGACTCTAGATTAGCTCATCTCCTGTGTGCTGTGATTGAAGTCTCTGAATCATTAACCACTGTCAGGTTAAGTTTCTGTACACTCTGTGTAGGATTTATCCTCACATACTATACACACTCTCCTCTTTGGTTGAAACCTAATGAGTGCCATAACCAACAGGAAGTAGATGTGCCATCATGATCCATTCATATATATTGGGAAAATGCTGCATGAAAATGTGTGAATTTATATATATATATATATATATATATATATATATATATCCATCCATCCATCTTCATGTCGGCTTTATTCCCTTTCGGGGTCGCCACAGCGGAATGAACCGCCAACTCACTGGCATATGTTTTACGCAGCGGATGCCCTTCCCTGCCGCAACCCATCGCTGGGGAACATTCACACACACATTCACTCTTTAACACTATGGGCAATTGTTCTTATTCAATTCACTTATTCTGCATGTCTTTGGACTTGTGGGGAAACCGGAGCACCCGGAGAAAACCCACGCGATCACGGGGAGAACATGCAAACTCCACACAGAAATGCCACCTGCCCCAGCCGAGCCTAGAACCAGCGACCTTCTTGCTGTGAGACGACTGTGCTACCCACTGCGCCACCGTGACGCCCATATATATATATATATATATATATATATATATATATATATATAAATGTGTGTGTACTTTCACGCTGCAATATTTTCACCCATAAGTATTGTAGGCTTAATTAAAAAAAAGCTTTATGAACACCATCAGACTTTTGTACTGTGTGCATTTGAGATGCTCAGGGAAACATTGTTGCTGTTTGTTGAATATATTTTATGTATGTGGGTTGTTTGCTAACAACGGTTAATTTCCCTGTGGTTATAAAGTTCTTGATGTGCAAATTTGACTAATTCTCAAAGGGAATTAAATCTCTCCAGACCTGCAGTTTTTAATTTGTAAGGATAAAGGAAGGATCTAATTTTTTTGATGTTCGTAATTGTCTCTAAGAAACACCATATGTATGAAAACTCAATGTGGCAAAAGGATTGTGTGTGTGTGTGTTATTAATGTTGCATATTACCATTTTAAAACCCATTTGCATTTGCAGAATATTGCTGTTTTGTTTAGCCTGAGGTAAATACAGGCAGCAATTTTGCAGTGACAGAGAGGTTCATTCAGAGGTGGCCTCAGTGGTGCAATCTCAAAAGAAAATTAAACAACTCATCAAAAGATTCTACAGCCACTCTCAGATGTCTTATTTATTCTCTAAAATGATTCATTTCTGGTTCTCAAAGCACAAGTGCTTCCCAAATTGATTCATTCTTATAGAAACAGCCATTTCAGAGTTCTTTTGCAATCATTCTCAAGAGTCAATATAACAGCTTTTTACGTTTCTTTAGAAGTCAATTGCAATTGCAGGAGAGATTTAGGTAACTCAATACAGAATATTGCAGCGCAATAGCATCTTTTGTGCTAAGAAATGATGACAAGTTGATTACACACCCATTTTATATTTACTTCAGCTTTTCATCTGGTGTCTAGGTTTATTTTTATTTATTTATTTCAAATATCGTATCACAGGTGTCACGGTGGCGCAGTGGGTAGCACGGTCGTCTCACAGCAAGAAGGTCGCTGGTTCTAGGCTCGGCTGGGTCAGTTGGCATTTCTGTGTGGAGTTTGCATGTTCTCCCCGTGATCGCGTGGGTTTTCTCCGGGTGCTCCGGTTTCCCCACAAGTCCAAAGACATGCGGAATAAGTGAATTGAATAAGAATGATTGCCCATAGTGTTAAAGTGTGAATGTTTCCCAGCGATGGGTTGCGGCAGGGAAGGGCATCCGCTGCGTAAAACATATGCCAGTGAGTTGGCGGTTCATTCTGCTGTGGCGACCCCGAAAGGAAATAAAAGCCGACATGAAAATGAATGAATGATATCGTATCACATGATTTAATGGAATGTGAGCTGAAAAAAAAAAGAATGTGTGACATATTTATATTTTAAAATAGTAGTTATACAACAAAACTCACTTTAATTTAAGAAGACTTTTGAGGACACTTGCATAAAGTGGTCTCACGTTTCTTCCAGTTCGTCAGGAGGCTGTGATCTTTTTAATTCTCCACCTGCACTCACTCGATTAGTGTGTGTCAGAGTAATCTCGTTAAAGTCTGAAGGTTCCTCCAGCAGTGCGCTTTCTACTGTTGTTGCTCAGCCAGAGGTGAACGTGTCCTGAAACAGATGTACAAGATGATTTGTGTCCGTACCAGCTGGACTATGTAGCTTGAAACCAACATCCAGATTAATAAAAGGGATGCAAACACACTTCTTTCATCCTAACATAGTTGTGTGTTATGCATAAGTAACACTTGACATCAGTTATCTTTTAATAAGGATGCTTCACGATGTTGAAATGTATCGCATACACAAAATATGGATATATTTGGCTGTAATTGTGGTCAACTATACTCTAAAAAAACTGTGCTAAATGTCTCCAAAAGTGCTATTTGTGAGTAGAGTAAAGACATGTAGTGTGTGTGCGTGATGACATAACCAATGTGCATACGCTCTTGTCCTTTTTAAAGTCTGAGGAGTGATGGGTCGCACCAGTGCATGGGTCCCATAGTAGTCATTGACGTACGTTGAGTGACCAACTGAAGGAAGACTGAAAAAAATAATTAAAAAACTAAACCTAAACTAAACGTCACTAAACTAAAACAAAGGGAAAAATGTTTGGTGGAGACACAGCTCTGGAACGCAGCAGGGCAGAGGTGAGACACAATCCTCCACACCAGCACACAACAAAATTAGGGGTATTCTAGACAGCACCAGACAACACAACACTGGGTAGACATACAAAGTAGATGAGATATGAGTTACAAAGATATGACTGATGAGAGAGAGAGACAGCACGCAATAATTCTCAGAATTACAGTGAAAAAACAGAGAGAAAATAGTTTGCCTAATAAGCAACAGCACGTGAAATTAATAACAGGTGATGAGAGGGAAAAACAGCTAATGACAAGACAAGCTCATTTACAATTAACACTCACCCGAACAGACTCTTAACTGTCTTCCTTCACAATTGGGTAAAACTAGGGTACAATCATTAAATACCCACCGTCAGTTTTACTCAATCTCTCCATTTTGACAATGAACACACAGAGGCAAATTCAAATGGACAGTGTAAACAAGAAAGCTTATAAATAGAAGCATAGTGAGACCAGAGATCAGTGTTGGTCTTCTTTTCCTGAGAAGTCTTGTTTCACCATCATTAATCTTACTTTTCCCTGCTTTCAACCACCACTTCTACTCTAGCTGCAGACAGACTCCCATGGGCTCTCGGCTCTCAGTCCAAGTGTCTGATTCACCCCCAACTTCTCTCTACTTTTTCTGTTGAAGTGAGCTGTGATTAAATAGCGGGTTTCAACTTAAACAGAGTGACTCAGCAGGAGTCATTTTTGCACTGTGCCTACATACTGCACTGTATGTGAAGGTTTGAGATCAATGGTGTGGGCTTTTTCCACATCTTCGTATTTTTACGAACATAGGACACAGTTTTTTAGGTTTGGCTTGTGGGTTTAAATTGTATTAAATTGAAATGTGTGTATCCCAAACTGAACAGGCCAGTAACATATTTTATTATAAACACTGCTGGAATTAAGCTCGTTGTCTATATTTTATGGCAAACTGTTTAAACTGAAACCTCTTAACTGTAAAATATATAATTTGTTGTTGGTATTTTCTAAAATAGGAGTGATTTCAATCATGACTTGTTTAAAAAATAATATATAAAACTGCTATTATGAAATATGCTGATAATGGGAATGCTGAGCTGGTGGACTACTCATTTGATGTTTAGATTTTTTGTGGACAATAATTACACGATAAGGTTACTAACATGCATTTGTGACTGTCCCAGACTGTCCTCTATGGCATCTAAAACACTATGTTGATGGAGTTTGAGAACGTTATGTTTCTGGATCTGCCTCTGACAAATTACACCTTTGAATTGTCCTTGGTTTGTAATAGAATAAGTGGACTAAGTAATAAACTAAATAATTGCTCTGTTCTTCTCTACTTATTTAATGTGTTTTTCAATCCTGGTGCTGACCATCACTTTATCTTCTGCACCAAGATTTGGACAGCCGAGACCAATGAAAAACACTTTCACAAGATAAAAGAGATACAATTTAAGGTAATAAAAACACTTCAGTGCCAGTGAAGCTTAGTAGTAACTATACTAAAATAAATTAAAATGTATTTAAATATAAATAGGCTTGAACAAAAACTAAAATGTAGCCTAAGTTTAAAACCACAATTAAAAAAATTAATGACCTGCAAGTAAGTCTTCTGAAATTAATTTCAAATTTATGATCACATTTTTAATTATATAGTATATTGTGGCAGTGTTGCTTATAGAACATAGAATTCAAAGGGCTTCCAAAAAAAAACAACTCCACAGACTCATCTCATTGATCCTCGAGTCAGTCATCTGATGATGCTTGGTTGCATGCTCTCTTCATTCCTAAAGAATGTATCATTCATGAACAACAGATCAGGCATTCATTCCTGGCATCTTGAAGTGTTGTTCCCTCCTCAAAAACATGCCTCAAGTAGTATTCAGATTCGTTCACGCATGTTTGAGCATCCTTTATTCCTTTTTTGAGAGCTAAAAACAGCTTGTTGTTCTTAGCCACACCTGAGTTCTTATCCCCGCCCAAGCCCCACCCACTTGTTAATCATATGAATTGCTAGTACAGCCCCTCTATGAAGAGCAGGAAATGGAGTTTGACCCGGAAGTGTGAGTAGTAGCAGACCGGTGCTAGATAAGCAATGCCAGAGAAGTGCTTTTTCGGCTGTCCGGAGCCTAACCTTTTGCTTGATTAACAAAGAATGAGTTGATTTTGACTCGATTTTGTGTCTGCCTATCAGAAAAAACTTAGAACAATCATTTTTGTTTGTGAGTAGCACTTCACTTGGTTTATCAAAAAAGAATAGGTTTAAGACGAGGCTGGCTCTTACGCTGTGTGCTTTTCCAACTGTCCGGTGTTCGTTGATTTGGAGGTCCATGCAGTAAGTGTTTTTTTTTTTTTTTTTACTTGTGCTAGTCTTAAATAAATTAATTGCGCAATTTTAACTCTTCATACATCAAGCCAAGCAAATCCTATAAGGAAATCTGGTTGCAGCACACACATGGGGACTCTTAGAATTTTATATTCTCTCAAATCCTAAACATGCACACACTACAAAATTCAATAATCCAGTGGAACGTACAGTACAGGATGTTACTAACGTTACACAGTAATGTGTAAGGTTTGCGCATCAAAAGAGTAAAGATTGTAACCAGATCTTCTATTGACATTTTACTGCATTTATCACAAGTACACCTATAACAAAATAAATAATTCATAAAACAGTATGCCAACATTAGAAATCTAAAATGTAAGACAATGTGTGTCTGATTTACCTTGTGAATGTGCCCTGAGGATACTTCTTTCCTGCAGTTTACGTTTCATTTTGTGGACTCAATCTGCTTGTCAGACTCTGGTTCACACTTATAAGGTTCTGTTACATCACGTATAGCCATTGTCTATCAATTATAATGTTTTAAAACAATAACACATGTTTAAAGTGCTGTTTGTTGGCATAATATGCGACTTTTAACATATTTTATCTTTAGTTAAGTATTAAATGGTAGGTGCTAGTAAAACATGCAATCAAATAAACTTGACTTTTGTGACCATGAATTTAGCTTTAACTTTTATGAATGACAGATTTAATACAGCGTCACGGTGGCGCAGTGGGTAGCACAGTAGTCTCACAGTAAGAAGGTCGCTGGTTCGAGCTGGGTCAGTTGGCATTTCTGTGTGGAGTTTGCATGTTCTCCTCGTGATCGCGTGGGTTTACTCCAAAGACATGCGGAATAAGTGAATTGAGTAAGAACGATAGTCCATAATGTTAAAGTGTGAATGAGTGTGTGTGAATGTTTCCCAGCGATGGGTTGCGACTGTAAGGGCATCCGCCGCATAAAACAGTTCATTCCGCTGTGGCGACCGCAAAAGGGTAAAAGCTGACATGAAAATGGATGGACGGATGGAGTTAATACAAACTTACACCTTATATCCATTGATGGGTTGAAACCAAACCCTGCAGCAGAGCCAGCCCTCCCTAAAAGCTAACTATGTACCTAGAGGGGTAGAGGTTGTTTCTTTTTGTTGCAAACTGTGCTGCCGTCAATAATAATAATATCGCTCCCTCCACCAACCCCTCCCTGGATTTTTCTTTATTTTGTAAATTAGAACTGCTAAACTGCAAAAATGAAACAAATCTACCCTTCAGGTGCAGAAAAAAGAAAATAAGAAGAATGATGAGAAGAGACAAACTCAAGGTAATGTTTTTTTAAGTAGTAATGTCATGTTGAGGTTAGAGATCTAACCTGGGTCTTTATTGAAAATAGGTAAATAAATATTAAGTTGCAAAGCTATCGCTACATCCACGATGTGAAAGGTTAAAATATGAATAAAATATCAAATATAAGTGTTAAACCATAAATAATCATCAAAATGAGTAAACAATGGCATTCAACCTGAATTATTTTACTACAAGAACGCTTCAGTGGTCTGTCAGTCTACCACCAAGTTGGAAGCAAGATTTCCCATGATGACTTCTAGAAGACTTCTATTAGGCATCTAAAAAAGCAAGACAAAAATCTGATAGAAAATATCCTTGGAAGATGAGAGTGGATCTAGGGAAGCAAAAGGTTTTTATGGGGTTAATTGCTTTGTTGTTTATTGTTATTGTTTTTGTATTCTGAGATGATAGAAATTAAGAAGTGTTTATTAGTTTAAGTATATATTTTATTTCTGATTTTACTCAAGATAGCACTTTTGGCTAATGATTGTTCACCAAAGTTTTTATGTTGCAGTGTTTTCTTATTGGAATTTATAAAAAATAAAAACTAATCTCAAACTAGAATCTTTTGTAGAACCTTAAATCTCTTTACATGATATCTGCAAGTGTTAACTTTACTGTTTTACTGAGCGTACTTTATAAGCAGTCATTCAAAGTAAAAGAGGTACAGATATGCAGAATGATCAAAATGTATTAGATTGTATACATTTGATGGTTAGTGAAGACCTAATTAATATATTGTAGGGCCACAAAATGTCCTGCTTATGGCCCCCAGATGTACAGGGCCGGCTCTACCCTGCAGTAATAGTAATCACAACAGAAAGTGTGTGCACTGGTTCAGGGGAGTAGAAATTACATTGACTTGAAACATCAGAAAGAACACGACTAAGCTTCGGCACCACACACTGAGACCTTTATTAAAATGAATGTTTGAGGATTTAGCTTTCATGTTCCTGTGCATGCCAACATCAGTCTCTTACTTTGTAACATTGCTGGATGTAGCGTGCATGGATTATTAGTGCCATTTTAGTTTATCTTCTTTTGCAGAGGAGCAAGTTTCTGAGTGAAAATACAGCTTCAATTCGGGACGGTTATCAAAGCATTTAAGTGAAGAGTAGCCAGATATTTTTTTTTTTTGTTACAAAACCAAACACAGATGATGTCATGGTCACTAATGCTTCTTTTAAACAGGTCAAGTTGTTTATGGACAGCAACTTGAAAACTTATTAATCTAAATACCTGTTTAGGGTTTCAAGTAGGTATGGCCATGAGCGCTGTCAAATACAAGTAAAAATGGTAATAGCAGTGTTTGTTTTATTTATAAATTAAAAGGAAAACTCCAGATCAATCATAATGAGTGTGAAAGAATAAATGATATAAAGGAAAAAAGGGGGATTTCTATTGAGCAACTTGTAGAATTTTTATTGAACATAAGTACTTCCAGGTTTTTTACTGTCGTATTAGATAACGAATAAAAATGAATGGATTTTTGTCATTGTGTAATCGGGGCATAAGCCTAGGGGCTGAAGTAGACAAGAAAACAGAACAGGCCTTAAGCTGTAGAGCTATCATGGTCTCACCAGAGAATCAAAGACACAAGAAAAAAAGGTAAGAAATCAGACCTTCTTCTGGTTTTTATGCCTGGAGCCAGGTTTGTCCCTCTGGTTTTAACTGTACAAGGAGGTTCCAAGGTCTTGGAGGGAGATTTAAACAGATTATGAATGTTGGAAAAGGTTTATAACCAAGCATTAACACTTATTGAAGCAAAATATCTGTCACATATTCTGTTACGAAAATAAACAAAAACACAGTAACACCAGCAAAGTCAGAGTGGTACAGATTGTCAGCGCTGCAGTCTAGAACCAAACATAAGCCCAAACGACAATGAAAATGTTTATTCAAGAAATGTAGGAATGGTCATTGTCTTTTTAACGGTAATTTTATTTCTTCAAACTTACTCGATGGTGGCCTTCGAGCAACTTTATCTTGCTCTTTTTCTCCTTTACATGTATTCTTTTTCTTGTCTGAAGAGACATTTTTGTTGTAAAACCATTTACTAGATGCATTGAACAACACCTTAATATGATTGTATTAATTTAGCAATTGATTTTAATAATTCATTATTATCATTATTACCAGTAATTTAGTGACTGGTGCAAGGAAGTGCACCTATATGCAAGGCATTTGGGGTAAAATATATAAACAATTGGAAAGGGTGCTGCAACCATTTTTTTTACTAACATACACTTGTTTACAATATTATAATCATATCATATAATTTTTATGAATATGTTTGGGTGCACTTTTGTACCTACCATCACTGAGATTAACAGGTATATTTTAATATTTGAATACTGTTTGAGATTTTGTCTCTAAGAGGAATACAAATGTTTGTAATTAACTCAACTGTTCATAAAAGAAGATGGAAATATTTCTTTTTCAGTCAGACTTGTACTTACATCAGCTGTGGCACTTGGAGCTGAGCTTTCTGTTTTCTGAGGGGCTCATTGAGAGCATGCAGCTGCTGTTACAGGATGCGCCTTTTCAGATCGAAACACAAATATTCTTTGTTCTTTTTTCTCATAATTATGTAAAATACAGCAGTACTGCTTCAGCACTAAAACATTTTCCCCTAGATAGAGAAATCTACCAGTCATGATTAGGGCAGAGTGTCCAAATGAGAATTCTGACAGGTTTTCTGAATGGTCACCCCGAACATGAACAGAAGAGAGACAACTACAATTATGGATCTCACACACCCACACGCACACACACGCATACTTGTTTTGTGTAACACTGGAGATCAGAAAGATTGCACACATGTGTTTCACAAAACTGAATGCCACGCTAGTGGAGAGCAGTGTCATGTATAATTCTGAGAGTTGAGAAAAAAACCCTCAGAATTCTCAGATTAAACTCAGAATTCTGAGAAAAAAGTCAGAACTTCAATTTTATTTTCTACAGTGGCCTTAATCCTCTTCGGTACTTAGTAGTGTTTTTAAATGAAAGAGAGCCTTGAATATTGGATCTTATGAACTTGAAAAGGCAATACTCTCCATCTGTTGATATGTTGGAAATGGAAATAAAACAGAACTGTTAGACTTTGTTTCAACTTTACAAAAATCTATGGACTTTTGACGAGTTCTACACATGCGTGCACATTCACTCACTCAAAAAAGAATTTACCTGCCCCAAACAGATTCATCAGAAAAAATGCTTTTCAGCATCTTTCCCCTCCATAGCGAGATTCAGACAGAAAGGACATGCGGCTTCATATCATGTCTTACATAACTGAAGACAATATGGAAAAAGAAAGAATAGGAGAGAGAATTTTTTTGATGGAGTGAAAAACATCAAAGTCCAACTGTAGGTATCATATCAGGGCTCAAAAAAAAAAAGAAAGTGGATGAAACTGAGTGAAAGAAAAAAAGATCTGCGGAAGAGAGAAGAGAAGCCAGAGGCTTTGATGTTCAAAGGTCTCTTGAATCCACTCAAGAAAAACAGACAATAAGAAGAATTGTGTGTATTAACACTGACCAACATACAAGGAGCTGTCCTTAATGACGTCCAGGGGTCTGTTTTAGCTTGAAGAAGAAGACTTGATTCTAAATCACTGTGAAGAAAATGTACGTGAATTATTATGATTAGCAATCCAATTTTAGTAATTAAAATTTGAGAATGAACACAGACTCTTAACGATTATTAACAACCCCTAAATTAATTAATTGGAGTTTAGTTTTCTGTAAGTGATTATATTCTCGAGAAATGCAAGAAAAAAGCTTGTTATCGGTGTGTCAAACATGGAGGATGGAGCTGTGAAAATCATGGTTTAATGAAGGGAATTTGGAAATGAGATGAGAGGATTGTGAGCTGTTTTGTACGCAGGAACAAAACACAAAGAAGAAAGACTTTGAAGGGTTTTTCGAAGTGAATGAGAAAGATGACAAGTCTGAAAGAGCTTTTACAGACATGATTATGTAAATAATGACTTAATTACATTGCATCCAGATTATTGAGATGAAACAGGGGCTTCTTGTTATGACCTTTCTAAATGGATATGCAATCAGGCTCCAGTAAATAGCGATTCTATTTCAAGTGCTGAACCTCCCTCCCCTCTCCCTCATCCCAATCACTGCCTCAATTTCACTCCTTTTTATGGCTGAATCTTCCCATCAGCCCTTTTTGTCCTCTTCTTCTCCCATCTCTCATTTGCCGTGATCTTTCTTGATTTAGCTCTCTGAGATGCCGAGACAAATCTGTCAGCAACATTTTTTAGAAGGTTTGCAGTTTTGTTTTTAAGGTTGAGTTACTCTTTATCTTGACTCTGAGGTCTAAAGTATGAAAAGTTAAGTCCAACTTAGTAACACCAAAATATGAGAACATATGCTGTATTGAATAATATGCTATATTGGTCTATATTTCTGCTGTTGAAATGTACAGGCTGCTTTTTTTTATGTGCACTAATGTATCAGTTGAGATAATTACATGTTTTTGTGCTAGCAGAAAGGGCATGCATCAGTAAGTCCTGAGTAGACATTGAAATATTTACAGCACTATCCACATAGCAACAAATAATTGTCAATAATTCACTAGTCTGAAGCTGGGCAAAAAAAAGAAGACAATTAACTTCATGATACACACTTGATTCCACTAATTAACTCTAGTTTGATGAAAGCCACTGATGTCTCTCTCTTTATCTGGTTAGTTTTAGGTTGTGAAAAACACTCATTCCGTTGTTAGAAACCTCTCATGTGCTCCTTCTGCTTTCTCAATTACTTACCTCTGTTTGTTGATCAGTTTAACAGTTTCCCTCTTTGTTGAATGTTCTTCTTGATCCATCATATTTGGAATCCTCCACCAAATTATTTTCTTCGCCTGCACACAAGATTACACCTTTGTGAGTATCATTCAAGTTGTTTCAAACAAACACTACTATTTGTGTCTTGTTTTTTGTCATGAAAATAACTCACATTTTAAAGTATGCCTATTATTTAAGGTTAACACTTGTAAGGTGTTGAGATAGTTGTATGCATGAAAGGTGCAAAAATAATCTCCTGTTGGAGTTGCCTCAAGTAGTTTTTGTTAGTGCTCTATGTACATGACTGGTTAAAATAGTCATCGCTCCACAGAAAATAATTCTTCCCATCTTTAAAGGAGACCTCAAATTTAAAATAAAATTTCTGGTTCCGGTGTAGGAACCAGGGCTAAATTTGATTCCTACATATTATAATAGTTATGGAAGGGAGTTTTAGTAGTGATGAAAAGAGAAATCATCCGTAATGATTTAGCTTGGTTTAGATTCACTACCTTAAATCCTTCCTGATTCTCGTCCAGCAAGAATTAAAGTATAGCCCAAGTAGTTATGTCAAACATTCAATATAAAAATATTGACATTAATATAAGCTAGGTAACAAGATCTAATTTCGATGTCAACAAAGATATGCAAGGTGAGGCCTGTATTTGTGAGACAAACAATTCATTTACTAACAGACATTTACTATTTTATGTCTTTTATTTACTACAACTAACTAAAACACACTCATACACACATTCACACAAGAGCAAAATAAAACAGTGTATGAGTTGATGACTGTAACATTATCCAAACGTCTAACTAGGCTTTAGCTTGTATAAGAGTAAACTCATTAAGACTTACGTTAGTTCTGAACTGCACGGAGTCAGAAGATAATTGAGTGCCTGTTTTGGCATTTCTTGCCAATGTCGCCATGCGATGAGATGATGCCAGATAAAGTCTGATGAAGAGATCTGAAGGTTTGGCATCCAACCTGGTTTGCATCAGGGTGGAAATTTGTGTACAGATCATAGTCTTTGATGAGAATAGGATTCTGAGTCCTAAGATGCTCGTAGGTTCATCTTTAAGCTTTGCATTTAAGAGCGCATGGTTAGACCCTACGGCCCCATATTAGAGTTCTTTCCTGCAATAGCGTCCATGGAGAGAATAAGATCATGAGGTCTTCTGAGATGAACAGTGAACAGAGCGAGTAAGAGTGATGAAAGCTCGATGATAAGACAGAGAAGACAAGAGCTGCTTTTAAAGAACAGTCCCCTTCCAGATGGAACAACCATAACCAAAAAACTCCCAGAGTCATTTAAGGAAGACTAAAAGTTACATTATACCAACTCATAAAATACCATTTATACATTTGATTTAGGCTTGCCTTAGGGAATAGATAAAGATCAAACATGAGTGACGTAATATAAAAGATAGATGAACAACCATCATTCATTTTCTTTCATCCATTCAAGTATCAACCTAATTTCTGTAATAATCACATTACATGGAAGTATTTCAATGGTACACAATTAATTATACTCACAAAAATAGAGAAATATTAATACAGCTTCTTCATGAAGCTTCCTTGTATTGATCGACTTCAAAGAAGCTCACAAGGAGTTCACATGATCCATTCCATGATCCACTCAACACATGTCTGAGGGTTGTCCCAAATGACTTTGTCAGACTTCCATTGTTTGGTAAACATGTTCTTGTTCAGCAGAAATCTCTGGTTTGTGTTTCCATGGCACAGTGTTTAATGATAAATCCAGCACTGAATTGGTTAAATATTCCTTTATCCAGGAACAGTCTAGTCCAGGTCTACTGTCTTCCCTACACTGGAGTTGAGCCTAGATTGCCTAAAGTTGTTACAGATCTAAGATTCAATTTTAAATTCAGTGCACATGCTACTTTGTACTGACCCTGTTCATAAAGAGTCAGGAGCAAAATGGTTTGAACAAACAAACACGCATTTGGTAGAATGTGCTAAGGTGCATTTCCTACAAAAATAAAAGTTACCTACTCTGTCCTTACAAGTTCCTTTGATAGCAGTAAAAGATCACAGTTGTGTACTTCTTTAAACTATCACAATTCATAAAATCCAGGACTATTCATGAGAAAAAAATGTGATCTATTATATTTACAACTGGAGGAATGTGATGATACAGAGGGGCAGAGTTTATGGTAATTAAAGGGAGGGCCTTACAGTATTTGATGTTATTTACTGTGACTTTAACACTGACTGATTCTCAGTTGGAATGAAGCATTTGTTGTGAATAAAATAAAACCCTTGGACGAATTGTCTCCTTTAAATGCTTTTGCAATGTGTCTTTCACTCATCTTAGCTCTACCCCATCTGGAAGAGGACATGGAATCACGAAAAACATGCATTGTGGACCCATAATATTAACTGATTAAATTAAACTTCAATAATCCTTGATTTTCTTCCCAATTACAGTAAATCGAACAAAAAAATTTAATCTTGACATTTTCTCAAACCAAATAAATGTAAGTTTTGAGTATATCTTTACAAGTCTGTTAGTTTCCAATACTAACAGATGTTGCTTTTCACTTGGTGTAAAATTAAATACACCCTCCCGTAAAAAGTCTCTTATTTTCTAATATGTAGTTGTTGTGTCCTCGTTTCCATAAGCTTCTGCAATGCTTATTGGATTATTTCTGTTCATTGTTGCATTACTCTTCTACCAGCATCTTGCACTGATGAAGGTAGAGTCAGACTGCTTTACAAAACCTTCTCCAGCACAACCCAATGATTCTCTATGGAGTAAGGTCTGTAAACTGTGCTGTAAAATCCATGTGAGAAAATGTATTTTGCTCCCACAACAACTCTTTAACAATTTGACATTTCACATTCTGGTATTGCAGTCTGAATTTGCCATTCATCAGAGAAGAAAAAATCCATTGATGAGATTACCTGCTCAACGGCACACACAGGGAGACACCTGACTACTGCATGCTTGTCCTTGCAGTGATTATCCAATAGGAGGTTCATACCTATTTGCTTAGTTAAATCCAGGAAGAGATAGGGGCCAGTCAGTGTATCTGAATGGTAAAAGATCCCAGTTGCTTTTCTTTCAATTTTGTATTGTGTAATATTTTAAGTCATTTACAGAGGTAACCATATTTGGGAAATGCTTTGATTTGCAATTTAAAAATTTCACACTAACTCATTACCCACTTTTTTTGTTCTGTGGAATGAATGATATGGTAATGCGACAGGAAAAGATCATCAAATCTGCAGTGGCTTGCTGTTCAATGTCAGCACGTCCTCTCTAAACACACAATTAAAAAGTACATAATTTTCCTGTTAACCACTCAAAAACGGATTACCCTTTTCCAAATTCCTAAGTGTGTTCCAGAGCAGTTATCACCCTTGAAAGGCTTTATGAGCTTACAAAATGGCTCTTCACCTTTTGAGTAGGCACTAATTACCCATGGCTGCCTGCTACAAGTTCCACGATGCCCAGCTGCGCACAGCAAACACCCACCATGCAAACCAAAGAGCTGCTTTGATTTCAGTTCCTTTGCACCACTGTATGGTGCTAATTTAAGAGTGCATCTGTGGCCAGGGTTGGCTACAGGTGTCACTAAACACACAGTTCAATGGTATCCCAAAGGAGAAACAGTTCCAAACTACCCCTTAATTATTCTGTGATTATTGCTATTAAGCTCCGAGGGGCGGAGTCATCTGAACACTGAAGGACATGCTTGAGTGTAGATTTGTGAAATTTCAAAAACCTGGGTAGTGTTAATATCAACATGAACTTCTTATCACAATGCATTTATTCTTTAATTTATTTCTCTATTTTTAATCTATACAGCACATCAGTCAGTTTTTGTTCATTCCTTGTAATTCAGCATTTTGTCTGTTCAACTTTTTTCTTGCTTTACCAGCTCAATATTTTTTGCATCTGATCGATGCTCATGTCTAATTATAAATATGCAATTGCTGAGCCTATTTTCTATTTATCATTTATTCATCCATCTCTCCATATACCCACCCACCTGATCATCTTTCCACCTATCAATCCAGGCATTTATCTCTCCTCTGATCATCAGCCACATTTAGCCTTCCTTCAGTCCATCAAATTCAAAGTGAGTCAATAATTGCTCAGGACAATCAAGTCTATAAGTTGAATTCTGCATAGCTAGACTTGGGATTTTTTTTTCTGCATAGCTAGACAGGGGAGAAATTCTCAGAATGAAAAAAAAAGAATTAAGATACCCATCCATCTTTTGTCGCCTTTGTCCCTTTCCTTCTGTAGCAGTCGCCACAGCAGAATGAACCACCAACTCATCTGGCATATGTTTTTATGTAGTGGATGCCCTTCCAGCCACTGTGCCACCCTGACGCCCCTTATTCAATTATTTTAGTCCATTAGCAAAAATGCAGTGAATGAATAAAATATAAATCTACGTCTAATAGTTATTTGGTCTGAAAACCCTTTACCTTCAAAAGAGCAGTATTTATTTTTAAGTACACTTGCAGACAGATTTTGAAGGAACTTCAAGGGTGAGGCTTTGACACACCCTTATGTCTCTTCATGTATTCCCAAACAAGTTCAATTGCGTTGATGTAAAGGCTCTGCCGGGACCCTGTCATCCCTTCCAATATGTCTTGCTATTCTTTATGCTGACGATAGTTCTCAATACACTTGTTAGAAACTTTGAGGCCATTGTCCAATTGCAGAATAAAACTGGAGCCAATCCTACACATCCCTGGTGGAATTCCATGATGGATAAGCATCTGCCTGTATTTTTCAGCATTGAGAACACCTGTCATTCTGACCAAATCTCAAATTTAACTTGAAAAATGCATCCACGAACATTCAAGGTACCTCCACCATGCTTTACTGTTGGCTGCAGACAGGCATTATTGCATAACCCTAAAATGAATAAACTGCCTTCGGCTGCAGCCAAACGTATTAATTTGTAGTGCAGAACATTCATTCATTCATCTTCATGTCGGCTTTCTTCCCTTTCGGGGTCGCCACAGCGGAATGAACAGCCAACTCTCTGAAATATTTTTTACGCGGCGGATGCCCTTCCAGCCACAACCCATCGCTGGGAAACATCCACACACACTCATTCATTCACACTTTAACACTATGGACAATCGTTCTTACTCAATTCACTTATACCACATGTCTTTGGACTTGTGGGGAAACCGGAGCACAGGGAGAACATGCAAACTCCACACAGAAATGCCAACTTACCCAGCCGTGGCTCGAACCAGCCACCTTCTTGCTGTGAGACGACCGTGCTACCCACTACGCCACCGTGACGCTTAGTGCAGAACAAACACTGTTATTTTTTTGCACCCCTAATCCCTATGGTTTTTTCCATGGGTTGCTTGGCTTAGTTCCTATATCAGAAGTTGGTTTTTGCCTGCAACTCTTCTATGTTGTACACTTCTGATCAAACTTCTCCAGACATTAGATGGGGGAACCTGAGTCACACAGGTTTTTATCAGTTCTGAGGTGATGGCACTGCTTAACAACCTACAATTTCGAAGGCTAATTAGCACCACATGCTTATTTGATTCCGATCTTTCTTTGCCCATTTTGCATTTCGTAAATTTACAAGCATAAACAATTATTACTAACATTTCTATATTTTCCACACCTACAATTACAAACCTAAAACCCTTGCATAGTACTGTATATGTAGTAGATAGTATATATTTACTTTTAATGCAGTTTCCAAAATCAGTGTTTAAGTTTTTACATTTTCAATAAAAATTGTATATTTTAATAAAATATATTTTGAATAAAAAATAGTAGAAGCCCTGTTCCTACTGATTACATGAATATATAATCAACCCCCTTGTCCTGCACCTCTAAACGTCCCACAGTGCATCCTCTTGTGCCCAACATGCACTTAAATTTTTCCCCTCTCTTTATCTGTGTGAAGTCAGTTTGCATTCATTCTGCTCATGCTCCTCCGTGTCTCCCTCTAACAGACACAGCCAGTTCCCTCTTGTTGGTCGGTAAGAGGATCGGTAATTGTAGTGAGCGTGGGTGAGCCCTAAATGCTTTCCCCATGATGAACGTTTGAAGTTCATCTCTCTTTCTCCAAGATAGAGCTTGATGATGATCCCCATCAATACAAATCTCCTTTTTCATGACAGCAATAACAATAATCATCAAGAAACCTTCGAATAGAGAATTAGAAATATAGAAACACTAAGTGCTCACCTGCAAAGATTAAATTAAAGTATCATAAATAATACAAAATAAGAACTCATCTAAGGAAAGAGTTAGATCTTTGTTAACGAATTATGCTGTTTCATGATCTTAAATTAGGATTTTGAGTTAAGCAAAGCATAGCTTGGAAAAGTGTAAGCTATTTAGTAAGCACAGGTGTAAAACTCAGACACTCAATCTTCTGTTAAGTATTAGAAATTAGCAAATATAGACCCGTTCAAGGACAAATTAGTATTCAAGAGCAGCTTTGTATTGACAACAGCTTTGCATATTAACACATGATGTAGATTTATATAAAAAAAAACTATTTGATGTGTGTGAATGGATGGTTTTCTGATTTTTATTTTTTGGCATTAATTCCTTTCTAAGTATTTGTTATGTTTTAACTTTGAATATACACATCTTTTTTAATGACTTCAGCCAAGAGCCTAGAAAGTGAGTGGAAGTGCTTGCTCTACACCACTCCACCAATCACATAGTTTTGGTCTGCAAGATTTTAATGCAGAGTTACAAATTTTCAGATGTGTGCATCAGATCCCGAGAGAAGTTCAGTTTGGGTTTTTGTAAACGTAAAAGGCAATTTGTTGTGTGCGTGTGTGTGCATGTGCGTGAGTTGACATAGATATGTTGTAATCTTTAGACTTAGACATGTTGTAACAACCTCTTGTTTTAATGGAATTAGTGGATAAAGAAAAATATTTGCATGTTGCACATCAGACATGTGCCAAGACAAAAAAAATCTGCATATTTAATGAAAAAGTTACTTAAATGTTGTATAAGCCAAAAGAAAATAAAATAAATGCTAATCAACAAGTAACAGTGACAGAACATTGCTGCAGGCGATAAAACTAGCAACAAGTATCTAATAAGACCAGGTAGTACTAAACTGGACCGGACTGAGGAAGAAACCAAGGCAGTGGTGGGCAAGGAATGCTACAGTCTGTACCAGTTAGCTTCAGCCTTCATGCAACACTCCTGATTCTACTAATTAAGCTCTTCTTGTATTGTTTTGCTCTTATCTGGAATCAAGAGATGGTTCAGTCATGTACCATAATTCATGGGCCAATCACAACGATTTGAGAATGTCACAGCTGGGCAAAGCAAAAATGACTTCAAGGATTTGCCCAAACCTAAACTAGTGTGGCGTGATTGCTCGCAGTCACAAGGTTGTTATGTTTCAAGTGAATCGGGTGGCCACTGAACCCAATTCTGTGATTAACAAGAGAAACACCAGGAAGATAACCACTTAAACATAAGACAGCAAAAAGACTAGAAAAGAAACTGTCAAATTGAATCATTTGACATAATAAGAGTAAATAACTGTATAACTGTTAATGATAATTGAATTATTTTCTACAGTCCGGGAGCTTGAGAAATCTTACTTGGAATTTATGTAGAGCTAATGACAGTGACAAGATTTTCCAAAAAGCAATAGCGTGTTTATTTGTGATTATTTCCTGAGCTGACTTGACAGCAAAGCTGCTGTTGCAATTTGACAAAAGAAAACCTTTTTTTTTTTTTTGGCTAAGTGAAAAACACTGTACAAAACCTACCATTATCAGGCCATGACGTTCTGTCTAGAGTTAGTATTCAGTTACACCATCCAACGTAGAATATTCACTTTGCCCTTTTATTTTGAAATCACATCTGCCAAGAGCAATAAAGGAAGGCTTTTCAGGAAATTAGCTTATCTGTAATGCTCAAATTAGCACATTCAATTTTTTGTTTTTAAATAAAAACACATCACTGTATTACATAATCGAACACGAAGGCTTAAATAGAGGATTCAGTCTCTGAATGAGAACCTTTGTGGTGTACCACATCAAAATGGGTTACACCGCTTGAACTTTTATTCCTTTTGAAACCATACTTTCATTTTGAGACCAGGGTCACAATTTTCTAAATTAATTAAATAAAAAACAAAAGCCTCTGTATACTGTACAGCTTAGAACATTTAAGTGTAGAGGATGAAAGAGCTTTTTTTAAACTTCCATGATGAGAAAATCCAATGCCATTTATATATTCTTCTTTTTCCATAATAAAAAAAAACACATTCGACCATGAAAGCACTCAGATTTATAAACTTTTTTTTTCCTTGGGCAATCAAGACATAATACATTTCAATATATCATTTAACAATAATCTGACAATAGGATTAAAATCCAATCAGGCAACTGACGCAATGTGTTTATTTTTAGATATCAATGTTGGTGGCACAGCAAACACATCTACTTCAGTTACATTTCCCAACTGATATAGCAGAGACAATATACCTGAACACATTTAGCATTTTTAACATTTACCATCAATTAAGTTTATGCCATTTCTTGTGATGTATTTTTCATGCTGATCCTTCACCCCATTTATGTCTTCTTACACTATGTGAAATATTTTATTCTAAGCATTTACAAAAGGTACAACTCTACTTCTAAAATAGACGGAATTCCATTTAAAGGAACGAAATATGTTAATTCCTACCATTTTACAGGCCACCTCTCTCTTATGATACCTTCAGTGCACACAATATTATATTTAATAAAGCTCAGATCTGCTTCATTGAGCCGAAATAAAAAATAAATATAAATAAACAACAAAGGATGCTCCAGGTTAAAGAATAAGCTGCGCAAGGCTTGTATTGATTGCAGGCGTTTGAGAGCATCTGAAGAACACAGAGTGTGTGACCGCAGGCTGAGAGAGGCTATCAGAACACAATCTCGATCAATACAGGCTCCCTTGGTCTGATCACTGTCTTAAAGGAAGCATCGCTCAGTACTGCCCTTTGTGTTTCCAAAATTTCATTGAATGTTCAATTTAGTTCTTTGTAATTGTTCATTAAATACATCCTATGTTCAAGTTGGTATAAAGGGGTTTTGGAAACAGACCATAAAAAAGAGGTAGTTTCATATCGTAATAAAACAAGGCAGGTTGGTAGTGGGTACTTGACCTAATAAACCACCGGTAGTTTAACTTAAATAAAATCACGTGTGAAGAACCAAAGGTTAAGTTGTATGTCAATATCAAACAAATTCCTATGGAAACACTTCTGTTTAGTTACTTGGGATCATTTTCCCATAGGTTCAAAAACAGGCTTTTTTAGAGGCAAGGGCTGCTCAAGAACCTGCCTCTTTTCCGTTTTATTGGCAAAGTTCTCTTGTGGGTAATTATTTAAAATGATATTAACAAAATAATTAATAATATTTATCGCCAAATCTACATTAAATAGTCCAAAATTGTGGAATTTTATAATCGTTAAGTTGGATCAAACTCTATATGAGTTATAACAAAGTGTTTCAATTCATGTCAGTAAGTGACAATAGCAGCAGAGCTTTTCCATCATCTGATGCCGAGCATGCTGGGTAATGTGGTTCATGCAATAGTGGAGGGTTGCATACACAATATTATTTTCCTTAAAATAACTTTTGGACAGATATAGGACGATAAGATGACTTCTCAGGCAATAATAAGCCCTTTAAACAGCTAAATGGTTGAAATAGCCATTTAACTGGACATAAATGATTATGTATTATTAATTTGCACGCAAATAAACTTAAAAGAAAGTGTGTTGGATGAAGATGAGTATCATTGAAGGCAACTGTCATTTGACTGAAACCACTATCTCACATAATTTTATAAACTTAATAATTTTATTTGATAAACAGTTGAAATTCTTCTAAAACTAAGTGTTTTCACCTGGATTAAAACAGCACATATCTTCTAAAATTCTTATAAACAGTGCCTTGGCTTTTCAATCAACCAGAGCCATAGACTATAGAATGTAAGGTCATAAAAAAAAAAAATACTGGCTTCAAACATACCTGTAAAGTATTCTAATATTATGAAGCTTCTAGTAAAACGTTATAGGAATTGTGAAAAAAATGTTTGATGTGCCCTTTTTAAATTCTTGAGCAACTGCTCCTCTAAAGGTTTCTGCGTGGCCCTGCTAAAATAAAAACAGAAAAATGCATAGTACTGTTTAAGTTTTAGGCAGGTATGGAAAAATGTTGCAAATAAAGAATGCTCACAATTAATCATAGTTTGTATTATTATATTATTATTATTATTATTATTATTATACAAAAGTAAAAGAGTGAAATCTAAAGAAAACTACGTTAAATATTTCCTACTAATTTCCTTCTAATAATGTTTACCTTCACGGTAAGTACACGACCATAAGAAGACTGCTACAGATTTCACTTCACACATCATTCACTTCATTTTGGTCATTGATAAAAATAATTTATTAACACTCAGATTAAACTTTGCCTATTGAATCGCTTAACATTTTCATTGGCCACAACTTTATCACAAAGATTTTCTCTATATAAAATCGGGACCTTAGTATTACATGAGCTTATTGGGACGAGATATGTACACTCATTATTTAGATTTCCTTATTATTTAGAAGCATTCAATGATAGACATTTCAACTAAAGACATTATACAAATGACTGCATTTCACACAATACCTATACATTTTATTTTATGTTGACAAAAGATACCAAGAACTATCATGACCACTACTAACTTCAGTCTTTGATGCTACAGAGTTTTTAGAACCCTCAACACATTGCTTTAGTTAACTAAAGTATATTTGATATACTTACATCTAAAATCTGAAAAAGCTCTTGCATATTTAGCATTTACAATCCAGACATTTACTAAAAGCTTGTGACTAACAGCAAAACAGACCAGACTATGTACCAAGGCAGATAAAAACATCTATTCATCTCCAAGTAGTTCATTGTAAAATGGACAATATAATCATATTATTATTATTATCAGGAAATAAATTCAATGAATTCATAATACTTAAAAGAAGAAAAAAATATTAGAACTATTCAGTAAATATTTCACTTTTAGTATCCTCATCCATATACATAACTTGAATTAAGAGTGATAGAGGAATAGCTGACATTTCAGAAATTATATAATTGGAATTTCCCAGGCCATCATTGTAAAGATTTCTTTTTTGATGGATATAAAAAGGGATTGGATTAAAAATAGCACTTAAAATACACATTCTCCCTTTGCTCCACTGAATATAATCATTAATTCATAAAAAGTGTTAAACTCCCCACTTGGAATCCTCATTCATGAGCTTCTCCGTATGAACTTGAGTATTTGACCCCATCTCAAAAAGCACTGGACAGTTTTATAGCCCACCATCAGAATGAGTGGGTTATTGAAACATTAAAATGCTCAACAAGATGATTAATCCTCAAGCACATGGTTTTATTAGTGGGCTATTTAATAGGGAATCTCTTTTTAATGTCTACATAATATACTAATCACTAAGGTAACAAAAGAACTGCCTTTTTTACAGGTTGAATTTAAGTAGATTAGACCTGTGCCTTTTTTGCACAATTGCTGCTAATGTATTATTAATGTAGTCTAATATGTAATTTATTTTGTTGTTGTTTTAAAAATAATTTCACCTACTTAAATCTTGACTCTTGACTAAATGGTAAGTTAAAACATTTTCTGAGGCCATTATTGTTTGAACCACTGCTCTCTAAAGTAATACTCTAAAACGTGTGGCATTTCTCACCAAAATTTTTTTTTACAGTAAAACTTGTAATTTAAAGTAGGCTTTTTAACATTTAAACATTAAGAGTTGCATTTCAGAAACATAAGGGATTTATGAAATCACCTTTATTTAATTTTATAAAATGTTATATATTTTAGAAAGAGTGAGACTTATCGGTCTCAAACAGATCATTTTGTTGATCTGCTCCACATCAGTTGAAATCTAGCTATAGACCCTTTTACTGGTTGTGAACAATGATGATGTTTCATCATTTGCATGCACATTTTGGCAATTGAAGTATGGAAATCAACAGTTTGTCAAGCTTTTATCAAAGGCAGTGAAAATATTTATATACATTTTTATATAAATTATAGATTAAATTATAATAGATTAATTATATTAGGTGTGGGCATAGATTATTTTTTTTATCTAGATGAATTTCACAGTAATATTGAACTTAATCTAGATTAATCTAATTTAAAATGCCTCATTTGAATTCTGCCAAAGGCATTCAGAATATGTATCCAAAATAATGACTTGCTATTTTAAACGGTTAAGCAAGAGTGTATAAGCAATGCATTAGTTATTATGTTGGTGCAGGAAGTGTCTACACGCACAGGACCACACAGATGTACAGATGTTACTAACAGCTGCAAAGGATGAGACTCGTGTCAACCTCAAAATTCAGAAACAAAAGTCCCGAAAACACTTTTTATAAAGACTTGTAAGCCAAGGGCAGAGCTTGGGATCAAGTTGCTGAGGCTGTTGATGCTGAAGGGAAGCAATTTTTTATCTGTTAATGAGGGCACGAGAAACTCAAAAATAACTTTACATAAAGTTAGAACGGATGTTGCTTTTTTACTATATGAATATTGATGCATAAACTGTTCACTTAAGTGCTTTTAATTATATCCATACTCTATTGAGAAAAAGGATCTGTTTTTATATGCTTATGTTATGTTAAAACTAAAGAGTTGCATGCTTATAGATTTACTCCCATAGTGTAGACGAATTCATGTCATGTTTTATGCGCTAATTTCACAGTTGGTATACACAGGTATAGAGACTATCCAAACCATCAAGCGGCGTAATGTAGACCCAGCACCCACCTCACCTTTAGTACTATATTAGTGGCGCTATGTTTTTATCGCCTGATAATAGTCTCTTGGTAGTGCAGCATGTTAATGCCGATAATGGCCCACCACTAATTTAAATATTTTCATTATAAGATATCTAATAGTGCAATCATAAAATCAAAAACCAGAATTTGTGGCTGCTGGAGTACAGGGAAACTGTTTTAAAACTTTGCTGCAACGTCCAAATGAGTGAGAAACACCTACACTTCTGTTTCTAATATCCACGGCCAACTATTTAATCATAGGTCAGTCATTCTCAATTATTTTCGGTCATGCCCCCCTAGGAAGAAGAAAACATCTCGCACCCCCCAATCGCGACTATAAATAGTGTCATTTGTCTATAAAATTGTTATAAGTACACCTCTCCATAACACTGTATCCTTATTAACGTATAAATATTTGTAAAAATATTTTTTCATGATGTCACTTGAGGGTCTGCTACACTTCGTGTCTACTCTTCATACTTATACTCTCTACAGTGTGCGCATGCTCAGTGCAAACAAAACCCCTACACCACCGAGCGAATGCTCCCTGCGCACACTCATAAAACATAAAACTGCCTGGTCACCCATAAAATAATATAGTGGAGTGGTATTGCACTTTATTCTAAAACAGTAAAAAAAAATCTAAATAGAAAAATAAAAAATGATGTTCCCCGAGGTCAAACGCGTCCCCCTTTACGGAGCCCCACTATTTTTAGGTTGATGTTAGGATTTAAACAGGAAAAATTCTTCATACATTTTGCACAATTCTATCTCCCCCAAATTCACAAAATAGCGAGGACAACATGTGGCTATCCACACAAAAGGTGCATGATTGAACATGAATTCTCATTAAAAGTCTTTTGATGTGGTTAATCAGTAAATGTGAACTGTTCTCAGGAGTGATTATAGGGGTCGATGAAGACTCTGGAACCCGAGAGAACACAGCTGTGTCCTCTCCCGAGGGGGTAACGCAATTTTTGGAAGAATCTCCAAGGAAACACAAGCACAAAATCTTGCTGTAGATGTATAGTATAACTAGGTTCTGCTTCAAGATTATTATTCTGCTCAGATTCTTTTTTTGCTTATACTCTATCCACTAGCTTTAGCCACTTATTGATAAATGTGCTCTTGGAATCTGCTGGAGAATGTATAAAATACAGAAAAACACACTCTGTAAAAATCTTTTGTTGATCCTTTGAAACATATTAAATACTACACATTAAAATTATTTTGGGTTCAAGAGACAGAAGAGCCAGGCAAAGTGCATAAATATATTCAGAGGACGAGGAACCAAAAAACATGGAGAATAGGAGCTAGGTTAAGGGCACAGGAGTAATGTCTTTGTCTCATACTCTTTTTCTAAGATCTAAGTCACTAAATAAATAGTTTGGGTCTTGCTTTGATTTAGACTGTCTGTGATCTTGTTCTGTTCAAGATCTTGGACATCTTTGATTCAGATGGGCAAATTGATCCTAGTATAGGTAGTGTTGATACTGATCTACCTGTATATTTGGATAAATAATAGCTGAACAAGATCAATACCTAGGCTTTTTATTTTCAAATAGAAAGGGCATTCGTCAACAAGTTTACATGTCTTCAAATCCTCCATTGCTTTCATCTCTTTTGATTCATCTGGTCTTATCTGGACACATTGCTCCTCCCTCTATGTTACTTCAGAGCCAAACAATCGCAAGCACGATCAGACTGATTCAGAATCTTAACTAAAGATGACAGACAGAAAGATGAGTACTGTTTGTAGTTATTTTTACAGCAGTGGATTTTATCCGTTACTGTGGTAACACCACGCTTTTGAGATTTGAGAAGACCATCTGAGAGGTCACCATGGAAAAAAAAAGAAATGCTAAGCTTGAAATACAATTGAATGAGGAGACTTTTCCTGAAAGAACACGTGGGTTGTCAGCTGTGAGTCAAAGATTGTTAATAATGTAATGAATACATTTTTATTAAATATAAATTAGATTATATTCATTGTTGATATTGGTGCTGCTGAGCCACTATTTACTTGGCCAGCCCTAGTTTTTATACAGGTCTTGTACAGGTGTGCTAATTATTTTTGTTCAAGTATTAACATGAATATCATGGTTTAAAAAATAAATAAATAAACTTTATCCTAATGATATTTATTTTATCCACATAAGAAAAGTGCTTCATATTCACACTCCTCAAAAGTACTATAAAAAAATGTCTGTGTCTCCTATGCTCCTGGTGACTCAAGTTCCTACGCGCACAGATTTTTATTTAAATCATTATATTTACTCTTTGTAGTAGTTTTACTATTGTCTAATTATTTGAAGTCATTTTGTTGAATAAACCTGTTGGCTGACTTGTAATGGAAAGAAGAGAAGGAAAAAGAGAGAATTTATGCCCAGAGTGACATGGCTGTTGGTCTAATCCATCCATCCATCCATTTTCATGTCGGCTTTCTTCCCTTTTGGCAGAATGTCGCCACAGCAGAATGAACCGTCAACTCTCTGGCACATGTTTCATGCGGCGGATGCCCTTCCAGGTGCAACCCATTGCTGAGAAACACACTCATTCACTATGGACAATTGTTTTTACCCAATTGACTTACACCGCATGTCTTTGGACTTGTGGGGAAACTAGAGCACCTGGATTGAACGAGGTTCGAACCAGCAACCTTCTTGCTGTGAGTCACCCGTGCTACCCACTGCGCCACCGTGACGCCCTGGTCTAATCTAAAGTGTTATTTTCTGTCGTGCCCCCACTAGGAAGAAAAAAACTTCTCGCACTCTCCCACCCAACTACAAACAGTATTATTTGTCTTTAAATTTGTTATAAGTTCCTCTATTCATAACACAGTATCCTAATTAATGTATAAGAAAAATAGCTTTATTAACTTTAAAAAGATTTAAGGTGCATCTGAAATGTAAAAAAAAAACATAAAAACCTTAATAAAACCATGAACATTGTTTGACTGACCCTGATTGCTTGCAATATTCGATATGTTTTTGCTGAAAAAACTCAAGGGGCTTGTCAGCATGAATGGGGTTTAATGTCTCTAAGTGACGCCTTAATTTAATTGGCTTACACCTGTCTCTCCTCGTCTCCTACCGTAGTTCCCCGAAGTCAAACGCGCCCCCTTGATGGAGCCTCGCCCACCCCCCCCCCCACCCCACCCCCCAAAGGGACCCACTATTTTAGAACCACTGGTCTAATGGTCTAATCCTATGAGAGTCTATGCAGACAGAAAGATTGGAGGCTTGCCCTTTTTTTGTCCGCTCGGCATGCATGAGTTAAACGAATGTTTATTTAATTGTTTGATTCTCTTATAATGTTAAATTAAACTGCCACTGTTGATATGCTGTCATGGTGGCGCAGTGGGTAGCACGGTCGTCTCACAGCAAGAAGGTCGCTGGTTCTAGGCTCGGCTGGGGCAGGTGGCATTTCTGTGTGGAGTTTGCATGTTCTCCCTGTGATCGCGTGGGTTTTCTCCGGGTGCTCTGGTTTCCCCACAAGTCCAAAGACATGTGGTATAAGTGAACTGAGTAAGAACGATTGCCCATAGTGTCAAAAGAGTGAATGTGTGTGAATGTTTCCCAACAATGGGTTGTGGCTGGAAGGGCATCCGCTGCTTAAAACACATGCCAGAGAGTTGGTGGTTCATTCCGCTGTGGCGATCCCAAAAGGGAAGAAAGCCGACATGAAAATGAATGAATGTTGATATGCACTTTATTTTTGACTCCAGAGTTGTTGTTATTGAAAAAAAAAACCTTCCAAAATACAGCTTACAAGAGGGTCTTTATTGTTTTAAACTGTTTTTGAGCAATTTTTATGAAAACTATTTACCAGGTACCTATCGAATAGCCCTGGCTGCAAAAGCCATTACCATCCATTATTTCTATGGTCTTAAATAAGCAGATTCGTGTTTGTGCCTTGCCAAATCGAATTTGCATAGTAGACTTTAAGTAACTTAGAATAACACAAATAAGGTTTCGCAACTTCTTGATTTAAACAACTTCCTTATGTAAGAGTCTAAATGGAGAGACCTGCTTCATTACTTATCTACTAGTACGTAATTGAGAGGGGATTGAACTCAGTAAATGGAGACCTGAGGTGTAAAAGCCAGTTAAGAGTCAAATATAGAGGCACCACGATTACAGTGGAGCACTCTTCCCCAAGCTAACCTTTGAGCGAGGCTTGACCCTCACCTCATCAAAATGTTAACTTTGCTGCACAACAAATGCAGCCAATGCAGACTGCAAGATCTCTGATTAGTCAGCATGGTGTGGAGCTCCAACTTCAACACTGCTTAGTTTCAATCACTCAATTGAACTCCACACATTGTAAACTAAGTGTGTGATCTCGTTGTAAACCAATGAAAGCTGGCTGTTTTTATCAAGTGTTCAGAGTACTTCTCAGATACTTGGTGGCACTTGATAAAAGCTCATGGCAATTCAAGACAGGAAATAGAGAATAAGTTTACGGCAGACAAAGGATAGTGAAAAGCTTGTCATGTTGGTATCCAAGTGTCTTGAGTTGTTCAATAAGTCCCTTAAAGACTATAAAAGCACAAACAAAAGGTATGAAATATAATGTGGCATATTGTTGTTTTTAACCTTGGCATGTCAATGTAGCCCCCTGAGCACCATCCAAGGGCAAGGAGCTAAGAGAAGCTGATGAAGAAATTACATTTAAATGCATTCAAAGAGGTGTGGTGATCTAAAGTCTTGGTCTAACATTTCTATACTTTCAGGTAAATATCAGCAGTTCTTGGTTTCGGTCAAGGAGGTCTAGACTACAAGATTCTGAGGCTGTGTGGGAATATAAAAGCTTGTGAAGGTAGATATGTCAGCATTGGGGAGCTAGGAAAGTGGAGATGAAAAAGGGAGTATTGTGAGAGCAGAAAAGGAGAGTAAAGTAAGAATAATTGTGAATTGTTCTACTGCAGTTGATAATTACAGTTAACTCTTCAGAAAGCTTCCAGATACCCTAAAACAAGTTTTTCTCAAACTGAACCTGCTCAACCAACACACAAGTGAGATTAGAACATATATTTCCTTATTACTCCCACGACTTCCTTTCTACTATCTTTGATAGCCCACCGGGTTCATGGTCGCATTTCCTTTTTTACATATTTAGTAGGATATATTTTGAAACTCACCTATTCATTATGACTTCAAAGCAATATCTCTATGTAGTCATATTTTGCTTTGCTCTGTACATGTAGGCATGGAGGAAGGGAAATAAAAGCCAGCATGGCCACAATGTAATTGAAAAAACTCTTTCCTTCAAATCATTTCCTTCTAGCCCATGAATTATTGAAATGAATAAAGAAATAGCTCCATACTAGCTTGATATGTCTGATCTTTGATACTGGGAGAGAGAAAAAAAAATCAATTTCTTGCAGATTGGTCCAATATGGCCTGCTGTATTGCCTGAACACAGAAAATGAACTAAAGGGACGATTTTATGGTGTCAAATTCATATTCCCTGATTTGCTAGCCACCAGGGCAGAGAAGTAATTTAGATCAATAAAAATCAGTTCATAGGTACAACCAAGCATTGCTGGTGACACAAATCAGAGAAAGTGCTTTCTGGTTATAAATGTGTAACTCAGGAAGACATTTACTCCTAGTGGATGTTCGATAACCAAATGTGATCAAAGATGCATAAACTGGTGGAATTGCTTGGGTGTCTCCGCTCATTAGATGCCTATAATAATTGAATGTATCTATAATAATAATCTATAATTATAATATATAATAATTTAATGCATCCTTAATTTATACACTTTGTGCATTGCTGTGGAGTTTAATCTATGGTTGCACCAGACACACTTACTCATACAATGTAATATTTTCTATACATTTACAACAAAGATATAAAATACTTTATTTTTCATTTTCTGAACAAAACTTCAATGGCTTGGCTATTGAGACTGGATCATCAGTGTACATAAGCCACAAAATTAAGATTTTTGTCCCCCATAGAGAATTCAATTTCTCAATGAGCAATTCCCATCACTAATCCCTGTAAAGACTCAATTACCCAGCATGCAACAAAACAACTTTAACCTGAAAACATTCCCTTACATTAAAATGAGTGGTTTATTCATTCTGATTTCTTAGAGAATCTTAGAGTGACTTATATTTACTCCTGTGGAATGTGTAAATAAACTTGATATCTTCATTGACTATAGTATTTTGTCTGAACCCTAACAACTATAAAATACAGTAATGGTGATTTGTAATTAAATTTGTAGTGAAAAATTAATGCATTAACTGTACCACATTCTGCAACATATATGAACATATGCAGGATTCAAATAAAAGTTTGTTTAAAAGATGTGAACATCTTGTCAGGATGACTGGCATAAATGAGTGGAGTAAGAAGGAAGGATATTCATGAATGTCCAAAGGGAATGAACTACACTGGTATCTGGTAGTAAGATGTTTTTTGTGTTATTGCTGAATAGTTAAGTCTGTTAAATATAGGGTGTTTTAAACCAGACCATATTTTTGTAGCATACCACAAACTTGAATAAATCTGTTCTTTTTTGTTATTGACCATTATGACACAGACAAAGAGGAGAGGGGAATATGTGCAATAATAACAACCCAATTACCTTTCTAAGGTTGCATACCTTGCAAAATGAAAGAATGAATAATGCAGAGAAAGCTCTTGCATTCAGAGATACGATACTAGATGCACAACCATTATTGTAATAACCCCACCCACAAGGTACTGTAGAATATTTTTTTAATAAATCAAAATCAAAATGGTGTGAAGGTTCAGTGTTAGACTACATTAAAACAATGTAGCTTTTACATTGGCTTTAAATTAACATTTTAGTAGGCTTCACCATCTGGTTGGTTCAGAAGTATTACTTGGAGTCTCATTCATGTAAATGCAATTGTTTTAACATGACACTGTCAAGTAAATAAATAATTTAGAGTACAAAATATTCATTACTATCAGATTAAATTATAGAACAAATACTAATTTGGAAAGAAAGTACAATGAACTGGTGCTGCTAAGTAAAGAAGATAAGGGTCTTGACTCATACCTTTAAAAGGGAGTTGGAAAGCTAAGCAAGAAAAAAAAAACTACAGAGTGAGTGATCGCACAGAGGGTAAAACTAGTGATTTGCTGTCAGCTGCTCAACTAAGTGGTGGAAAAAGACTAGGCAAGCATTTTTTCTTTGCTCTCCTGGTGTGTCAATTATGTTGAGCTGCTCTTCTCAGGGCGCTGGAAGCCCACATTGAGGTTCTACTCAAGCCACCAGAAGCTCTAATTGGTAACTTTATGAATAGATAAAGGGGAAATGGGGACACTTCTTCCTTCCAGACTGGGCAATTAGACAGTAGTTGGACTGCTGAGATTAAGATCTGAGAGACATCTCTCTTTCCTCATTTTTCTTCTTTTTTTTAGGATTACTGCGGAGTGCCGACCATGGAAAGAGTTTTTTGAGGAAATATGGGCCTTGTGGATTTTGTGACATTTAAATGGAGCTGCTTTCAGGTAGAATGCTTGTAAAATTCATGCAACATCATTTTCACATATACCCTTGACATGTTTTACTCTGAGATGTTAAAGGTTAATTACATTTGTCAACCAAACTCAAAGTAAAATAGTCTTCTTCTTGCTTTTAATTTTTACGCTTTTTATAAATCACATTGCTCATGAGAAGAACGTTCTACCAGTTTCTAATAGATCATAGACATTCTCCAAAGTATCACCTATGAATACCCATGCAATTTCATTCTGACTCTATCGCAGCTCCAACTGCTCAGCTACAGCTGCTAATGTGCTTTTTAGTAAAACTCTTTTAAAGGTTGTTTTTTAATGTTTCATATTCAGATCGAATGTCTTTACATAGCCCAGGGGGGCCACTGTTCTTCCATTACACCGACACTGTCCTAGTTGAATTGGAATTGATATAGTACTCCTCATCTGTGCAAGGTTATAGAGCCCATTAATGTACGTGCACTATGCATACAATTCTGTAACAAGCTACTACGTTCATTTCAGGTCTCACATTGTCTATTTAGTAGTAGTTAAAGAGAGCAGACATCTAGTCTGGTTTAACTTCAGTCAGTTTTGAGGATAATTCTTACTATTTCTATTGCTATTTCTACATCCACAACTGTCACTTTAGCCAACAGCAGTGCTACTGCTTCTGCTACCACCACTGCAACTGCTACGGTGGTATGGAAGAGTTAGATCTGGCATGCCTTGGAATAAAAAAAAATTAAAAAAAACATACATGAGCTAAATCCAGCCCATTTCAGAATCCGGCACAGTAATTCAACGAATGTTAACAATGTTGCAATATAATAAGTGTTCAGTGTCAGATATTTGTTGCTGACTGCATATAACCAGTGTGGTGCAGGTTACTTGCAAGATGTAATATACTGTATACTACTTAATACTGCAATTTAAAAGCAATCAATTTCTCTGCAATATTACTCTCTTGGAAATGTAATGAGTTACTTGGCTCTATATTACTTTTAAGTTACATATATAAGTGTATATATTTCATGCAGAAATGACATATGGTGAAGCATAATGATTGTTTTAAAATAATAAACTCCTTTTATTTCAAATATACCAATCAAAATGAATGACACCGATTATTATTTGATTCAATCTCTGTGTCTATCTATCTTGGAAAAATATTCCACTCAATAATCACCATTGTAGGAACCAGGGCTAAATTTGGGGAATGTTGAATCTTACATTATATAATAATTCAGAAAGAGTGTTTTAGTAGTGATCAAAAGAGAAATCACCTGTAATGATTGAGCTTGGTTGAGATTCACTAACCCTTCCTGATTCCTGTCCAGTGAATATCAAAGTATAGCCCAAGTAGTTATATATCAAATTTTTTATATATAAAAAAAATGACTTCAAAATAAGCTAGGTAACAAGATCTAGTTTCGAGAGAGAGAAAGAGAGAGAGAGAGAGAGAGAGAGAGAGAGAGAGAGAGAGAGAGAGAGAGAGAGAGAGAGAGAGAGAGAGAGAGAGAGAGAGAGAGAGAGAGAGAGAGAGAGAGAGAGAGAGAGAGAGAGAGAGAGATGCTTTTAAAGAACAGGGCTATCCGTGTATACTGAAAGCATGTGACTGGAGCAACTTTGACCTTTCAGATGAGTTATGGAATAGATAAAGACCAAACATGACCGACTTAATATAAAACTTAGATGAACAACTTCTGTAATATTCAAGTTAAATGGAAGTATTTCAATAGTACATTTAATTATAGTCACAAAAATATAGAAATATTTGATTAATATTACTTCTTTATGAAGCTTCCTTGTCCTGATTGATGACAAAGAAGCTCACATGGAGTTCACATGATGCATCTTGTGATTCACTCAGCACATGTCCGAGAGTTGTCCCATGATTTGTCAGACTTCCATTGTTTGGTAAAGGAACGAGGTCACATGTTCTTGTGTCAGCACAAACCTTACTGGTTCGTGTTTCCATGTTTAATGGTGAATTACGAAGAGAAATGGTGATAAAATAGTCGTTTATCTAGAAAATAATAATGTTAGGTCCACGGTCTTCCCTACACCATCTTGGATAAAAATAAATAAATATAATGTAAGTAAAATAATGTGAGTAAGACTATATCTCTATATTTCTTTGTCTACCATCTTTGCTGACTCTGATTAGGCATGAACATAAAATAGCTTAGAATTGTATTAAATGTTTTTTTCATTTTCTGTAAAAAAATGTATTGTAGCATATACTTTACTGAGTAAGTAACTAGTTAGTTATTGCAGAAAAATTAAGAGTATAGAGTTACTCTATTACATTACTAGTAAAAGTAATACCCTACAGTACACTTTTGTAATATATTATTTCCAACACTGCATATAGCCCACCTCATTCTTAATCCAAACAAAAATGTCACCATGTTGATTTCATTGTACTTAGGGATTTGGCTGCCCTACCATTCTTTATTTGTGAAGGATCCTGTGAATCTGCTTTTGTTTCCTATCTAATACTTTAATTGTAAGAACAAGAAATGGATAAGCTATTTTCCAATGCAAAAACTATGTTTAGTTGAGTCAAAATGTGAAGCCTAATGACACAAATTAATTGGTAGACTAGTTCATTTGTAGTAGGAAATTGAAATGTATTCAAGGGGATTAAAGGACAAAATGTCTCCTGCAATTGATTGGAATATCTGCCAAGATCTTTGTACCAAAATCTCTTTGGAATTCTTTTAATCTGCAATACAAAAAAAATTTGACAAAATGTTCAAATAGGCTGACATTATGGTAAATTTTATAATACTCTTCCTAAGCTTTTTTGTGTCAAGACCCACAAACAACCAGTCCTTCATTTCTGAGCCGAACGAAAACAAATGCATACCTGCTTCTTCCAGAATTTTTTTTAACTCAGATACTACAACTGCATCTACTACCTGTGCTAATGGGTTGGTGGATCAACCAATCATTCTGTAAAGCCAGTCAAAAATAAAAGACCTCTTTGAATGAAGGAGTGTAATCATCTTGCATACTGCATACGTTCTGCATGACTGGAGGAGGAGGAGCTTGCATGCAAGACTGAGTTCACATGTGACAGTACAAGCTTCTTGGTTACTGCTAAGTTGTATGACTCATAAAAAAAGATTGACTGACAAACACAAATAAACAATTTATTATATTAAAAAAACATGCATTTCTTGTGTCAGTATGCCGCAATTGCAGAAGGTAATTAGGACATAATATTCACAACATTTTGTAGTTGGGGAGTAATCTACAGCCTTGTTTTTTTTGGTCTTTTGGCAATCAATGGAATTTAAAAGAAGGCTTTTGAAGACACGTGATGTGTAGGTGGAAAATAACAGCATTCATGAGGAGGAGAAGGGGGGGATAACAGCAGGAAAAATGCCAGAGAAAATAACCCTGAGAGGTGTGATTTCTCATCAGACACTCTTCTGTTTACTGTGGGAGAACAAAATGGCTGCAAAGCTTTATATTTATGCCATATAAATAAGTGCTCTTTAAAAGACCTTTTGGATGCACGCATGTTGGATTCAACATCTAACATTTAAGTTAAGAAAAGATACCTCTATAAACCATCTCTTTTCTAGCTCAGTGTATTAGCCATATAGTGTTCAAGTCAGGACTCGCTGAGTTTTGTTTCACTTTAGATGCTCTTTAATCTCAAACTTTGTTTTCATTTGTCTCAGCTTTGTGCAGGTCTCCGAATGAGTTTTGTGTACACCAGCAAGTGGAGTGTGCATCATCGTAGAATAAAAAACGTTTGCCTTGTTTCGAAGCTTCAAATCCGCTAAATCTAATCCGCTAGATCTATTGTAAAAAAAAACAACAACAACTCTGCATGAGGAATGACCAAATTGATGCCATTGTATCAATTCTTGTGATGCAATGGAATCAACATAATAAATGATCACACTAAATGATTCTATGTCAGCTTGTTTTCATTTTTGATAATACTATAGTAAGCAATCAAAAAAAGTTAAAACATGGAAGTACAGTCATTTTAAATAATTTACTGTTCAAAACCAATGGAAGACAAATATATAAAGACGTCTGAATTTACTTTACAATTTTTCTAAGCAAATATCTTTTTGATCATTTCTAAAAACCCATGAGGGATTTTTTTTTTATATTTTGCCTCAATTGACTATTTCAGAAGACATTGGTCTGCCAAGACCATTTACTGTACTTTACAACAGAAACTTAAACATTGAAAAAAAAAACAAAGAAACACTGCTTCTGCAATACAAGCTGACCAAAAGCAATAAATGCTGAAATTGAGCAGATGTGGTCTAGTGGGTAAGGAGAACGAATTGTGATCAGAAGGTCTCTGGTTCAATCCTCAGATCCACCTAGTTGAAGGTAATGTGAGTGATTACACACTTGCTCTCCCACCTTCAACAACCACAGCTGTGGTGCCCCTGAGCAAGGCACCACTTTCCCCACTACTCCCCGGGCACCGCAGCCATGGCTGCCCACTGCTCCGGGTGTGTTCACCGTGTGTTTGTTCCCTGCTGTGTGTGTACACTGGATGGGTTAAATGAAGAGCACCATTTCCGTGCACGGGTGACTCCATATCTGGCAAACAGGTCACTTTCAGAAAAAGTAATACATCTTTTGTAGCTATATTCCAGTTAGTCATTTAGCCAGCAGTGTCAGCCATTCAGGAAACCTGTTGCCTGCAACTGAAAGGCTCTTAAATTGTGGCCAGGTCCTGCTAAAACGGCATCTAAAGTCAGAGAGAAAGTCAAGAGAAAGCCACCTAAGCATCTACTCTTTTGCTGGAACCAGACAAAGACAGCAATGAACATGAAAACACAGGAGCTGACAAGACAAAAAAACAACCCTCAAAACTCAAAAAGTTGAGGAGACATGCTTATTTCTTTCATGAAGCCCAGGTAATATTTGCTTATGTGAACTGTACACCTGAAATGGTCAGACAGAAGGCTTTTAGTTTTTTGTCATGGCACTCTAGAATCTCTTTGTGTAGCTTCCTTTTGTTTTATGGTACTCGGGTTTGGTTTGTTGCGGTGAATCAGTGAAATAACTTCCTGGCTCCTTTCATTTTAGGGTTTGTCAGGTTCTAGCCATGGTTCTTTTTGTGTTTTTGAGTTGGACAACTTCTATCTCGTGTGTACGGTATGTTGTCGATGTGTAGCTATTCAGAGATACACTTTGTTTTTTTAAGTGACAAAATGAAAATAAGTGACAATTTATTTTCAAATACTTTTTGGAGGTAATATTTAGTACTTTTCGACAGTAAAGAACCTGTCAAGCTCTTTTTAGATTTTCAGTGATTCTCACTGACCTTGTTTTTTTTTACATTTACATTAATACATATTGACGACCCTTTTATCCTAAGCAATATATATATATATATATATATATATATATATATATATATATATATATATATATATATATATATATATATATATATATATATATATATAGTAAATTTTTAACGCATTATATATTTCAAATTAATCACATGGGTTAAGGCATTAATTTTGGCAGCACTTCTCACCGGTCTTCCCAAAAAGACCATTAAACAGCTACAGCTTGTTCATGTTCAGAAGCTTCAGTTCGAATTTTAACCAAAACTAAAAAGTTACTAAAAACTTAAGTCTCTACACTGGCTGCCGGTGTCCTTCAGAATAGATTTTTAAAATTCTGCTGCTCGTATAAAAGTTCAAACATAACTTAGCACCTAAATACCTAGCAGAAATGCTCAGTGAATACATACCAAACAGGGAACTGAGATCCTTCAGATCAAATAAATTAGATCTCCCCCAGGTAAATTCCAAACAGGGAAAATACAGATGGAAAAAAGAAACAGATGGAACCAACTTCCAGAGGAGATCAAGGGTGATAACACTTTAGTCACGTTTAAAACCAAGCTAAAGACTCTCCTGTTTAGTTGCGCTTTTGTCGACTGAGCACCAACGTCCGAACAACTATTTTACCTCTGCACTTCACCATCTTAAGCTATATCTTAATTTTCAGTTTTTAATCAATATGCTTTCATTTGACTTTGCTTGATGCTTGATTTTATTAAATGTACTTTCTTTTTTTATTCTTTGTTTCCAATGTAAAGCACTTTGAATTACCCTGTTTTCGAAATGTGCTATACAAATAAACTTGCCTTGCCTGTAATGAGGTCATTGTGATCAGGGGACACATGGCACATAATTAAAAGTTAGACATGATGATTTAAGATAAGCTGCTCAGAAATATTTGGTAAGTTTTAGAGAAGAAGTATGTGTTTCACTTCCCACATATGTGAAATTGTGTTTGTTTTTGAGAACATAATGATGTTCTTTCCAATAAAGAACTGAAGCGCATGAGTTAATTTTTCATGTAAATTAGGTAATTATCATGCCACGTTAAATTGTGTTTTCTCTCTCTCATTCAGTCAAAGGCACTAATACACTTTCGAAGTCTGTTTGAGTAAGTAGCTGCTCGAATGAAAGAGTTTGGCAATTATCAGAATTTCTGATTAAATTGTGAAAAGCTTTGAAGTTCTGCTTCAGATGGGTCGTGCTCCTTCTAAAGTGACATCTAAAGACCCCTACAGTGGCTTCATGGGTCAGTTGCTCCTCTGGATGCAGGTTTTACTTTGTGTTGTGAAACACCTGAGGTAAAATACCATGTGTCATTTGAATCATACATTATTTATTTGAAATGGTGTTGTGCCTGAAAAAAGATATACAGGCATCAATGCAACATTAATCCAAAATATAAGTGCTTGCACAGTTTTCCATTATTGCACCAACATATAGTGTTAATTCATCAAAGCCTGAATTTTAGGTTGGCCTTTAAAGTAAATTAGATCGATGGGTAAAATATCAAGAATTAATATTAACTGATATTAAAACTAACATTAATTATAATGTTTTATAATTATCTTGGCAGTACAGGTACTATCAACAAAAGGACTTATTTTTAATAAGTTTTTAATCAGTATATTTACAACTTTAATTATAACATACATGGCAAAAACATACAATTTAAAATGTAAGGGACAGAATAGTTCTCTTAAAAATAAATTTTAAAATGTACACACTTTTTCACTAAGACAATTCCCAAACTTTCCCAGTTACTCACAGTCCTCCACAAGCTTGAATATTGCATCCATCTTTAGAATGTTCTTTTAAGATGATAGGCTAGAGCTGTCCTTTTTTGCTTAGCAAAGCTTTAGGAGACAAAACATCAAGAGAGACTAAATATAATTTCATATTTAACAAGAAATTAATCATAACTGGTTGCCAATTTTACAAACACAAACTTTATTATTGTTATTTTTTTTACATTATAGTTTACTTCTTTTAATCTTGTTTTATAGTGTATCTAGACCTATGTCCATACTTGGTCAAATCCACCCAAGAGCTGTAATCAGGCCTAAACTGTTCAGCCTGGCCCAAACCTTAAATTATACCAATGAATGCATACAAACACAGCGTTTAAATCACTAGTTTTAATTGCAGTAATTAAATGAACATAGCAAAAATAAAATAAAGACTACCAATATGTAGTTAAAACATCCAAAACGTAATCTCCAGGGACAAGCGTTAGTTTCACATTCTCTGCATTCATTTTCGTGTTTCTCATGGCAACCAAAGTGCATTATATGACTATGCACAGAAGAGCTTGAGCCCAATTTAAGCCTGTGTACAATTATATAAAGTCCAAAGCCAACCTGATTCATTTGGTCCTGGCGGGCCAGGTCCTGGGAAAGATCTTCAGCTCTAATCCACCCAGCACCATACTGGCTATATGATCCATGCCACAATATAATCTATTATATGTACCTATGTTGATTCATCAAAACATCAGGAATCGCAAAATCAAAAAAATCTAAACTGATAAGTCTTAATAGTACTACATTACCCCCAACATTCCTTAACATTGGATTCACTATATGTGCTGTGACTATTCAGAGCTGTCTGTGGGTGATCTTTTATCTTTCCATCTACGGTATCTGCTGTCGATCAGTCACACAGAGCTTCAAGTGCATCCTCTGCAGTAGCCTCTTGTGTGTGGAGGGCGATGAAAAGCGTTGGTTATCAGTTCTTTCCATGGTGTAGTGGCAAGCTTGTGAAGGACTGCGGGGTAAAATCACATCTCTATAGCATTGCTGGACAGGCAACTGATTCAGAAAGTTACAGGGCAATAAAGCCAGAGACTATTATAGTCCCATTTTTGCACTAATTAGGGCTGGGTAGTTGGTAGTAAAAAAAATCAATCATATAGTAATATGAGTGCTGTGAGCGCACCTGTTTGTAATAGGCAAATGTAGTATGTAATTATTGTTGAGATTTTGTCCTCATGTGTGATATAGATTTTTAATAAAAATTTTGGGTGCCTGTACCACAATTCATTTTATATAACTATGATTGGTCAAGAAAACCATAATGGATGGTATACTTTACATAAAACCTAGAGCCATAGAATAAAATAGCTCAGTAAAAAAACGTACATTTACAATATTAAAACAGGTTCACTAAGAAAAGTTTATGGTTTAAGAGAGTTATTGTAATTGTGTGAGAATATTACAATTAGAAGATGAATAGTTGGTGTTAAAAGATGTAAAATTAAGGAAATGAGGAGAGCATGAAAACCCTGCCTCACCCACTTCATTATCCTATTACGCTCATTAACAAATAAGACAAGGATATTTTGGCATCTCGGTGCACTGCTTGGTCCCAGTGTTACCCTATCTTATAATATTGTCCTACTACACCACAAAATGATCTTGTTTTTCTTTTGTTTCGTTTTTACATTAAACATTTACACAAATTATCTTTCCTTGCTACACCCAGACGACCACCAGAGCAGCATGAATTTATGGGCATTTGTGCATGCTAGGTAAGCAAAAGTAGGTTGTATTCATGGACAGGACAAATTGTTAACATACCAGATATTTGTGTCAGTGATAGCATTCCTCCAGTTTTGCTTAATTATGAATGAATATTGAATGAACTTGAAGAGGTATGTTCTTAAATTAAATACTGAAACACTGTTTAATAATTTGACGATCCTGACTAGATTGCCTAGAATTCAATCACAAGTATGCAATTATGAATGGCTGACATTTTTTACATTATGAAATTCAAAACCTTTTTTTTAGCACAGGTAGTGACTCTAACATATTTTTCATAGAATTTCTGATTCGATTCGCATTGTATATCATCAAATACAAAATTTGAAGGTAAAGTTTTATTCCTGTTAAAAAGTAATCTACTTTTAATAGACAGAGAGAGTAGAATCGTCTGTCTATGCTTTATTGAAGGTTGCAAAACCAAATTAAAGTTTCAATTGGATAGTGTGCTACAGAGTTCCATGCACTCTGAGAAATGAAAAGAAAGGTTTCTGCTCTGGCAGTAGCCTGGAAACCTCACAAAACCCTCGAACAGAGCCAAAGCCTGGCTGCCTTTTATCTTGAAACTCTGGCCTAAGCACAACCTCTCACTGTGTGACTCTCTGCTCAATAGGGTGATGCCACCAAGGTGTAAGAGTGTCAGGCTGTTGCGATTCACCTTCCATTTTCTCACTCACTTTTTTCAGAAATCAATACAGAAATAGACAACATACGTGTAACTGTTTGCTTATTTCTTAAACTCAACTAGATGTTTGTCCTTGATCTGTTCAGTTATTCACTTACAACCCACACTTTTCCTCAAACTTCATCTGAATTCAGTTGTGTCTAATAAATAACTGCAAAGGGAAGAAAGAGAGAACAGATTTACCAATTGAAGATATTGGCTGATGATTTGACCCACCTCTTCTCTGTAAACACACACAATTTTCCTCACCCCCTCATTTTTAATCACATTTGCAAAGCACAGTGTCATAATGGCAGTGATTAAAGCCTCTTACATTAATTACACTGTCTCTCAGCCAATTAATATAACTATTTGCACCTGAGGGCACTCTCATCCCCTCTCTCACAACGTTTCCCTTGTCTCTTGTTTACTCAACCACAAATATAACGGCATGATGGCACTGGCTTCTGCTTCTGAATTTCGCTGATCCATTGCTTTCTTTGCTTTTTTTGTTTCTGATGATAACTATCTGAGACACTACAGATGCAGCAGAGTTTGTTCTTTAAGATGGACTTTTAAATTGGGCTAGAGCAGAACTGTTGGAATCTTTGATAATATAATGATTTTAAATAGTTGTAATCATCCTGATTGGTATTTCAGTAATCAAGAATATTGATCTACCTGCATGTAGGTAGTTAGGTAAACAAATGCTGGGATTACAATGTTTGAGTTTTTGATAATTTTTTCCCTTGTGGCTATTAAAATTCTGTTATTATTTCACAAGTTTGCTTATATCAAATTGCGTTTCTGGAAAAATAGTGGGCGAGCTGTCTGAGAAAGGGACCCTATAGACGCACACATACAAAACAAGAAACTAAATATTTTTTGTGATTTTTTGCTTTAGCCTTCAAATGAGAACGGGCTTAACTTGTTTATATACTAATAAAATGGCTGCTAACCGGCGACAACCAATTGACAATAACATGATACCCTTCCCAAAACTAATTTTTACAAAATTCCAATCCCTGAAACTCAATTGTGACTTTCCTTTGATTAAAAGAAAAGCATGTGCAACTTGAAGTAGGGTCTGGCAATAGTGACAGAGTGAACATGAATATTATATGAATGTTAACAACAACACATTTAACAAAGCATGCTTATTTTTTCATGTGGAGTGCAGTTGGTACCAGGACTGAACACAGACTAAAAACATGTATTGGCACTGAATGTTTTTGCAATATGTGCTGGCATATATGTCATAGTGTGGCATCTGTTGTCTGAGGCACAAGTCTCCAATACTTTTTTTTCTTGAAGATTTTTAATCTGTTTGAACATTCACAAAATAAACAGTGGTTAATTATTTTAAATGACTAATCAAGTATTTTCTTAAAACTAAACTGGTATTTTTGGATTTTTTTAAATCTTTATAACTGGGGTTTGGCAAACGCTTTTTCAAAAAGAATATGTAGATTTGATATCAACCTGTAGCCAACAGTGCTAAATTGTATTTAATAAATTCAAAAATCAATATATTTATTGTATAATTCCACAGTAAATACATGGTGAACATGTATATGTATGAGTTCCGTCACATTTAAAAAATAATATGAACAAATGTATATTTACATGTGAAGGAATTACTTCATAGTGACCACATTTCCTTTGTGGAAATTTTTTTTTCTCAATCTCTGTCTGTTTAAAATGAAAGTAGATGTGAGATTACACTAGGGTAACACACTCAACCTGCTTTTGAGACTGATCGTTTCCTGCTTTTATATCGATAAGGCTGCACTTGGTGCTTGGGGTTGAACTTGTGGTGGAAAATATTTCTGTGATTTTGCTGTGTTTCTGGCCAATTTTGCTGCACCTACTGCTTTTTGTGATTTCATTCATTCGTTCATCTTCATGTCGGCTTTCTTCCCTTTCGGGGTCGCCACAGCGGAATGAACCGCCAACTCTCTGGCATATGTTTTATGCGGCAGATGCCCTTCCAGCAGCAACCCATCGCTAGGAAACTTTATGTGATTTGTTATTGTTTATTGTATATTTTTAAATTTAAGTATACATTTTAACAAAATATGTTTTTGATGATTACTTTTTGCTTCTTAAAATCCCAGACAATTATGCAATCAGAAACAGCATAAGAACTACACAAAACAATGAATCGTTGGATCAACCGAAAACAGAATTACATTTTAGAAAACAAATTTACATTTTAGAAAACACAATTACAAACTCCAAAACACTTTTACAAGTTCAGAAAACACATTAACATTTCAGATTCCCGGAAAGGGGGGATACCATCGAGAACCGACAACTTGCCTCTGACTATCAATCATTACAAGCGCTCGTACAAGCGAACTATTTCTGTAGTTTTTGCAAAAATAAGGACTATAATAATGACTTTAATGGGATTATGTAAATACTATTATGAAGAAGGACATGATTATTTTGTTGATTGTGAACATGTCAGCAGCCCATTGAGTAATTATCAGTCTTTTTTTGGTTAAAAACACGTTTGAAGGAAGCTGTGTCTTTGCAGAACAGTTGTTTAACTAGTGGAGAATGTGGATAGTGCTATAGCATAGATAATAGTTGCACATTTAACATGATTATGTTAGCAACACACTACAGCATTGATAGTTTCAATTTTGGGAATTGTCAGATAATGGTGTTTTTGGAACATTCCTCTGTGTTTTAACGTTACGATGTCTGACGCATCTCTTTCAAATTCTCCCTTTCCCGGAATCAGAAATGCAAATCTCTTAATAGGTTTGTTGCTGTGAACTGTTGTATCTTATTGTTTAATGCAATTTATTTCAGATGTTTTCTTTTCTCTTCATAACCTTTGCATTTTGTTAGCACATGATCCACTGTCTCATCTTCATCGCATATCGCACATTTCCCAGTCGGATGGTTTTCTATTTTATATTGATGGTAATTAAGTCCTGTATGTGCTTTTCTTAATCTTGCTATGGTTGTTTCTTCTGTTCTGTGTCTCGGAGGATGTTGTTGTTGCCCTACCTTTTTTGTATACCATACAAATGCCTCCCTACCTCACCCTCATCCCATTGCTCTTGCCATATTTCTAAGATCGTTTTTAGTATTACACTTTTAGCCTCACTTTTTCCATTGTATTTTGTCTTGCTTAACTGCTGCATATACTTCTCCATTTCCGTCGATTCCTATATATGCTGGTATCCATAAAAACTGTATGGTTTGATTTTCTCTTTCCATTTCGTCAATCTTGCTATTTATTTTATTAGCTATGTCTTGTCTTACTTTAGATTTTTTTCCTTTATGCTGTTTAATGCAGAAGAGTTGTTTACACGAATTAAATATCTTTTTCTTTGTTCCTACCTATCCATTCAAATGCCATTTTTATTGCAGTTAATTCAGCTGTGAATATGCTTAAATGATCAGTTTTTCATTATCACCTTCTTTGAAGGAATCACGACTATAACACCTGCTCTGCCAGATATTGCATCTTTAGATCCATCTGTAAAGATTTGAGGTGTTTAGTAATATTTTTTTGTATTCTTTATCATAGGTTGCTAAAAATGTTAATTTGTAAAAGTATTTCACCTTATGATAATGTCTTGTGTACCTCTCGATCACCATAAGATTAAGCCAATAAGATTAAATCATTATTTTGTGCAATTAACTTGTACACAATTTTACTTTTGTTGGATCAACATATTGTAAATATGACACTATTTCTACACAATTGAATTATGCCATCATAACAGATTTTAGACTGCACGAACGACGGTGCAAAATTCACATTGAGCCAAAATATTTTCACCAAACAGTAGATTAATCTACAAATAAACACATTAATCTCAATGAAAATGTGTTTAGTTTTTGGTACAATTGCAAACCACCAAATTAACTTTGAAGAGCTAGCAGTTATGTGTTAGGTAGTGTAGGGATTAGAAAGGCAAAACCCAAATGCAGACCAACCATTCAACCTAAAGAGTTTTATTTTAAACAATAAACATGAAAATGAACAAGAAGACAAATGATCCGCAAAGGGAAAACCTAACTACTGAACTAAAACGGAACTTGAACGCTTTAGAACAAATACCTTACAAACACTAGACGAGAGAAGAGTTATCGACAAGATGGAATGCAGTGACATTCAATGAAGCAGAGCAACTGATTAAAGTGTGAGGAATATAAAGCAAACACAATCAAGGGATTAACGAGGGTAAAATAGGTGAAGCAACTTAATACAAACAGCAGGCGAACACAAGCCGGTGGTGATATTTGCCTGCTCTAGACAAACATTGATAGTAGACAATGTAAAATGTAAAAAAGACTAATGGAAAACCAAAAAAAAGGTAAACCAAAAAATACACAAGACAGTGGAAAAAAAAGTCAAAGGCCTTTACAAGATGTCAAAGGCAGAACTGGAGAGCGGAGAGGGACCGAATGTGAGAAATCAATTTTAAAGGCAACTGCCACTAGTTCTCCTGATGAGCCTCTGACTGTTTCAATTGACAATCGCAAGGAGATCCTCTGCTCTGAGCATGCGCAACTCAAGTAATTGACTCGATTTAGTTCTTATTAGTTGTTTTAACATAAAATCATTAAGGAATTGTAAGTACCCTTTGATTTAGTTCAGACTGATTCAAGATAACAATGTAGATATGCTGATTAATTTAATTTGTTTCAAAATATTGTATTTTATTTAATCAAACAACACCTGGACCTAATTTTTGTGTGTGTAGAACTACAACATGGGAGGGTGCAAACAGCAGGGGAGTGAAAGGGTGGGCCAAAAAAGAGGGGAAAAATCAAAAGAAAAGAGTAAAAATAGTAATAAAATAGATAAAAAGAAATTAAACATTAACTCCGACACACAGCGTCCGGGATGGAGGAAAAAAATACGTTTTGTTACTTGATACCTTGGAGAGGCTCTTACTCCAATAACTTTTCATTTAGAGTGTTATCAGCCGTCTACAACCTGCAAGAAATAATTCAAACATGCTAATTGTAAATAATAATCACAGCAGAGAGGGTAAACGACAATTGAGAGTTGTTGGAATGTTTAAGGTGCAATTATGTATAGATGAATTATATGTATGTCAAAACCAGAAACAAAAACTTTTTTTTATATAAATAAAGAGACTTTAATATGTCTGACACATAAATAGATATTCTGAAATAGCAATTTCTCAAATGAAAGTGTGTGCCAACTTGAGGAATTATAACAAATTTAACTTTTAGTGGGTAGAATAATAATCATAAAATACATTATATGAAAGCAACAATACTCAACTCTGGCCTTTTCTTCCCCAGTTCACAATATCTCCTTCAGAGGGCCTGTCCTCTACATTATTTAGCACGCGGGTATCTGTCAGCCCTGTGAATATCTGCAGGAAAGGATTGCCGCAGATGTGCGTGAGTCCTCAGCTCACGTCTTTCTGTTCTCACCTGCTGTGTCTTCAGCACCAGATATCTACGGTGATGTGGAGAGTTAAGGTTTGATAAGGGCTTAAAATATCTTTCTAAACTGAGCAAATCACTGCTTTAAAGATCGACCTTTACAGTCAGCGAGTGTGAATAATTTACAGCTAAAATTAAGGAGCAAGTAAATGTGATTGAAGTCTTCAACTTCATAAATGTCTCATGCTAGTGAAATAAAAATAGAATAACCGTATGGAGCCTTTGGGATTTCAAGTCATAATTTAACACTGTTCTGTTTAAACAAGCTACCTTAAGCAAACCATTGACCATTTTTTAAAAGATTTATTCCATTATTTTTATTCATTTTAAAGTTACACATTTCTCAAGTTAAATTATAAATATCCAGTATACTTCTATATTTGTGAGCTGAATTGTTCTTTGTACAATCTTCTCTAAAAGGATGTGGTTTCTGTTTACTTCTGGGAAAAATATCAGGTTTTGAGCAACTTAAAATGAAAGTTGATACTCCCTGCTCAAGGTTCTTTTGCCATGTTCACATATGCCCAGGTATTTAAAAGTAAAAAGTAAATTAAAAAATAACTAAATATATTACTTACTCTATTAAAGAAACATGTCCACACAGGCACAAAATAGCAAATATAAAAATGCTGTGAAGTGTATTTGTTACTGCTCTCATCAAACATCTACGTCAACAAAACTATCAAAGTGCCTGATGATTTTTTGCATCTAAAATTAATTGCTGCCACAGATATTTTTTCCACTCAATTCTGTCATAATAGTGACATCTTGCATAATATTTAGTTTTTACAAGGATCATGTTATTATGGCATCTTATGTATTTTGTTTTTTTTACAAGATACAAGGGCTTTTCTGAGGGTTTTAGTTTCTTCTGCACAGATGTGTCTCATCAGAGATGTATTTTGTTCACACACGAAGGATAAAATGCACTTGTTATTTGTAATATAAATACCACAAAAAAAGTTAATTAATAAATAATGAAAAACATTCAAAACAATGTTTCTCTTCTCATTAACAACATATTATCCGCTTATTTGTGAACCATACATTTGATACATTTGCCGTTTTGTATTTCATACTTTTATCTGTCAGCAATGATTGTAAAATGGTTTGAAATCTCATACCATGAGCTTTACTATCCATATATCTAGCTGCAATGCCACTGTGTTTGTCCAGTCATATGTTCAGGAAAACAATTTTCAAGAATGAAAGGAAAACATCAACTGTTCAATATATGCCACTCCCAAAACTGCTTATTCAAGGCACATTCTGTGGATCTGCTAGTCTCTTTTATAGTCAACGCTCTGGCAGTCTCCAAAAGCAGCAGTGTTCCAGACCAAGGCTCGCTTTGTCTGTCTATCTTTTGCCAGTAAAATTTATGAAGAGCAACCCAAACAGATGCATTTTCAAGGAACATCCCTCCTACATAAGATGAGCCTGTTGATAAAGTAAGTATGTCATTCAGTTGATAAATACAGTGAAGAAAATCTGATATGACATATTTTATGAAAATAAACCAATGATCCAGTTTGGCACTTGTCAGGTGGGCAAAGACAAATACTGATTCCATCAGTATTGGAGGCATTGATAATTTGACTAGACTAGCACTGATCCAACATTAAAATTCAAAATGGAATATTCATTATAAACCATTTTTTTAATCGCTTAGTATGTTTGGGCTCCGCAAAATGCAGCATTTACCACCGTTCCTCCCACAGTCATGATTTTGCAATGTCCGGTACTTTTGTTATAGCTACATGTAACAGCCTCTTCAGAAAATGTACTCACTGCTCTAATTACAGGTCAAACTTACAAAACAAAAGTAACAATACCAAATTTACTTGCTAATTTAACATTAAAGAGGGTTGGAAAAGCATAACATTTCGTCTTGTGTTAGACAACACAGTTAGTCTTGTGATAATATCCTCAAATTTCGCTTTGTTTAGCTCTGTTCTTTGGTCAGACAGCACATTGATTCTGCATTGAGATAGGCTGCATTAGTGGTTCATCTGATTGGTGAACGGGTCAGAGAGGTGATCAAGCCCTTTTGAGCTCCCACAAAAAATATTCTAGCATGCATTACACAAACATGCTTGAACAGATCTGAATACTACATAGACTCTGTTTTTGAAGAAAACTAAAACATGCTAGAACAGTTGAGCGTCCATTAGTGAAAGTGACCTGTTGGCCAGATATGGAGTGACCCATATCTGGAATTTGTGCTCTGCCTTTAACCCATTCAGTGTACACACACAGCAGTGAACACACACCCGGAGCAGTGGGCAGCCATGGAGCAGTGGTGGAACTGGTGCCTTGCTCAGGGGCACCACAGCTGTGGTTGTTGAAGATGGAGAGCAAGTGTTTCATAGCTCACACCAACTTCAACTCGGTGGATCTGGGGATCAAACCCGGGACCTTCACAAGTCGATCACCTTATCCACCAGACCACAACTGCCCACTAAAATTAATAGTGCACTTCTAAAATAAAAAGTAGTCTGTCAAAACAGTTGGTAGCTTTAGACATGATACCGGCCAAAGGAGCATTGAAGTATAGTATGCTTGTATTCATTAGTATCAAGGGTGCAGTCCTTGGAGACCTGATATCAAAAACAAATAAAAAAGGGTTTGGAACAACAAGGGCTAATATCATTTTAATCATCATCATCATCATCATCATCATCATCATCATCATCATCATCATCATCATCATCATCATCATAATATTAATACAAAATGAATAACTACATTTTTTTTACATTTTTAAACCTGGTCCTGGAGGGCTGCATTAGTTTCAACCCTGCTGTAGCATGCATATTACTCTAGCGTCAGACAATCAGAGAACCATAATTAGTGCCAAAGGTGTGTTTCATGATGGTTGAACCAAAAATGTTCAGGGCTCCTGCCCTCCAGAACCAGGTTTGGAGACCTCTGCATTAGAGTGCCATTTTAAAAAGTAATTTTGCAGTTGGGTTGCTGTTCGGGAAAAAAAAAAGTAAACAAAAAATTGTGTAGGTTTGTCGCTATTAAAAATTGTAGCTTGCTATTAGCATAGTTTTTAGTGTTAAAATCATGTTTGTGTGCTGTTTGCATTTTCAAAAACTTAGGAACTTCAAAGCCCAGGTAAATATTTGTTTAGGTTGTTTATTGTTTAGCTTCATTTTGCACTGATTTTTGTTTAGTTTTTTTTATTGTGGGTTTGCTGTTTTGTTTTGCTTTCCTTTGATTTTTGTTGTTCAGCTTTGAAGTTTGTTTGTTTTGAAGTGAAAACATCCATTGATAAATCCATTCTCATGAACTTCTATTACACAAGAAATGCAAAACCAAACATCGGAAGAACTTTGAAAGAGTTTAAACGGCATACATGGAGAGTCCAGTAGATGATGACAAAGATTAGATTTTTGTAATAACTGAAAGTTGATCTTCTTCCAGGTTCTAAAAGGTGAATTTTAGTCTGGTTGCTGATGAGACTAGCTCTTCTGACATGTATGATTAACCCAACAGAGTGCTGCTTGACGTGGAAACTGTTTTCCCGCAGGCCAGAGATGATCAATAGTCTTTGAAGCGTGTTTGTTGCTTGTGTGGGCGAACAGTCCCCACAAGAGAATTCAGACCTGTAAAGAAGTCTGATGTTGGCTTCTTCTGAACCTTGACCTCTATTCCAGAGAGTCGAGACCGTTCCTCCACCAAATATCTACTTATAGATCTACATCCTTTTGCATTTGTGTGGAATTGTGCGTGCAAGTGTGTCGATGTTAACCCTGAGCAAGTGTAGGTGTTTGGTTTGCTATGTTCTGGCATTTGTTTAATGTTCATGAGTTTCAAATGTAAACCTGCTCAAAAGATTCTATATTGGTTTATTTGTATTGTGTACTATACTTATAACTGTTACAAATATTTAGTCTCTTTTTTTATTTTTTAAATTGCTGTAAAGACAAACTCAAACTGTTCTCTGTTGCGCTTGTTTTTTACTTGTATAGCTCTATATGATATATGTGTATACCTTCATGAGATGTGTGTGTGCCTGTGTGCGTATGTGTGTGTTTGCATGCATGCGTCTGCGTGTGTGCGTGTGTGTGTCTGTGTGTATATAGTAGACATTCATACAAATATATGTACTGTTTACGATTAAATAACATATTGCAAATTGTATTATAATTAATAATTTCCATTTTCCCAGCTCCACAGCTTTGACTGCTTGTAACTGGATGTTATTAAAGTTTTTTTTTTTTTACTCCATTGTAGCCTAATATAACAGTAAAATACTGAATTAACTAGTATATTACAGCAATTTCTGTTTCGCAATACATTCAAAGTAAATGTGTCTATTGTACGCCTTTTCTGTTTTTAGTCTCAGCCAGTCATCGTCTTGCTCTTGGCTCATTATGCCTTGATTTTTATACTCTCTGGTTTTGGCCAGGTTTTGGTCTTGATCAAGGCTTTCTTGGCTACAAATTTAATTTATATAGACCTTACCGCAGCCTGCAAATGAGACAGAAGAGCACCTTCATTCACATACTGCTTCAGTTCTGTTACTATCATATGGCACCAGACAAAGTCTTTCCTACCAGCAGCCAAAATGAGTCTGTGTCTCAGAGTAAAAAAAAAACCTCCTGTTGCTTATGTGATAACTTTACATTACGCTAATAGCACAGTACAAATGTTGAAGCACATTTCCGTGGACCAATTAACACAAACACATTTTTGTATCTTGTTTTTCTTCTGTTCACATTTGAATGATGAAAAGCGTGGTCAATTGTTAATTGAAAAAGCCATGTTGAAAAGCAACAAAAGAGAGGATGAATGCATGAACAGCACATGGAACCATGTTTGCACCTGCTCTGATAATGAATTAAAATAGATTGATCAGGCCAGTTCACTACCCTAAATTACAAAAAACACCAACAGTCTGTCAAAGGTAGTGGTTTTAGGCACGGGCTGTGTGGGTGGCTGCCTGGGTGTCAATTCAGAGGGGGTCTTTGTTAGCATCTGGGAAAAAAACAAAAAGCAAATGGGACACTATTGCTATCCCCCAAACCGCGCAAAATGAGAATTAGGGTGTCCCAAACTGTAGTATACAAAAAAAGTGTCAGAGCAGGGCCCGAATGTATACTTTTAAGGTTAGATTCTAAAGTGCAGATCCATGAACACTGAACCAGCTGATTTTACCCACAATCCCCTGTGCTCAGGGGGAAGGAGTGTAATGCGACTCATTTTAAAAAAAAATGCTTATCAACATGTAGATTGTTTTATTTATTAATATAATATTTTTTTAATGAAGTAATAGAAAAGTAGTTAAGTTTGTGGCAAAACCACTTCCATCACGGGATGTTTTAGTGTGTCCCAGATCGTTCCCTCTGAAAATTAATATCTACTTTAAGCGTGCAGTGTATAGTGTTTTGATTGAGATGCAGCATTTGGTTTATAAGGACAGTTTTAGTAACGTCTAGTCTATTTTGGAGAACCATCGTTCCTCCCTTCTCCTCCTCAAAGTTTTAAGTTCATACAGAAACTTCTGAACTGTTTCAGAGAAGCTTATGTAGTCAAGTCAAAGTGATGAACGTCTCTCGTGTCGCTAGTATGTGGATAGTTCACCATGCAAAGGTGCAACATGGAGTAGACAGTGTTTGGCAGATTTCCTACCATATTTACACATTTAAGGTGAAGTATGGAAGAGGAAACATGCTTTCCCCACTATGTTGCCGTGTATGATGAATGAACGGGTCTGTTATTACATCACATCGAGCTCAGGCAACTTCGGATGGTTTTATTGTATAATTAGGCTATAAATGTGAAATGAGTGGTGATGTAGCATGCTTCTACAGTCAGATATTAACGGGACAAGTCACTTCAGATTAGTCATTACCATAACAATACTTTGTGCTAGCCTTAACATTTCTTTTTTTTTCTATAGTCAGTTAACTTAAGATTTTAACAGTTAAAGGGGATAATTCTGAGATGAACTGTATGAAGTTAGTGATGTGTGAAGTTAGCTGTTTGCGCTGACGAGAAAACATGTGTGACCCATATATTTTTGATACATTTTTATTTCTATTACTTTAGTCTTTATTGTGCAATGTCAAGTGGAAATTACTAATTGACCCATTTTGGTGCTGTTTTCTTCAGGTATGTGTGAATGGAGTTTTTTAAGTTTCTTGCGTGAAAGCATGTTCACTGCACAGTTGCGTGAGCATATGAGAGGAACAAATATCAGTCAAGAATGTTCTCTCCTGTTCCAGCTTTATAAATATTTTAGCTTCAAGTAACTTCAGATTAGTCATTATAGTAATAATAATAAAACAGTTGAAGTCGGTTAATTGTGTGGCTGCCTGTATGAAGTTTAATCTTTTTTTTTTTTACATCATGTTGGGTTGTGTTAGTAGACTATGAAATAAAAAATCCGCAGGTAGTTTTCAAGATGAATATTTACAGTTTAGGCCTACTACAGTTCTATGGTGACAAAACCTAATTTAACCATAACTAAAAATATACATTTGGGGGACGCTTGGAGAAGGTCTCTGGTAGTATTTAGTGTAGGACCACCACGTGTCTGTCAACAGGTACGTTTTCAAAATGTAATTCCTTTTAGGTTTAATGGTCGACTCTAATCAGCGTCGACTCTAAAACACCTGTGAACCATTTCCGCTCAGACAGATACGGGATATCTGGCCAACCGCTGCTTCTGATTTACCGAATCTCTGTTGAAAGCAGCTTGATTCCGTTCATCCGAGTCTCCGCACACGTTCTAACCAAGTGCCCCCGTCCGTCTCGCTTCTTGTTTTATTGGAGCTGGCCGCGCGGTGGCAGCGTGCGTCAGCCCCGGGAGCCCCCTCCGCGCGTGCCGCTCTCCCCGCTATCCCCGAGCCGCTGCTCAGATGATGCTGGAGATCTTCAGCGAACCGCGCCGCTTCCTGAGCGGCGTTCGGGTCTGCCTCGCAAACTCGGACTACACGGAGTTTTACGCACAGCATGTTTCACCTGACGCAAACTGCAGCGGGACTTGTGAAGTCACTCTAAACGAATAAATCGCTATCTGTCTCTGGATGGACTCTGGTAGCGGGATTCTCCAAAGGAATCGCCTTGGGTATAACAAACACTGACTAACTTTACTGGATAGACTGCTTTAAAGGAGTGGACTGTCTTCTGCTGATCACAGGCTGAAGACCTGATCGAGACCTTCATGAGATTTATTCGTGCAGGAGTGGGATTGACTTAGGTGAAGCCCGTGCATTAATGAATGAAAACAGTGGATGAATGAACAGAATATTCCAGTGAAGAAAAACTCTAATTCTGTTCTTTAAAAGCATTCAAAGTTCACAATCTCAAATAACGGATCTTAGGTTTAACTTGAGATCTACATAAAGCATTACTGAGTAATAGAATAACTGTTTTATTGCGCAAAGACGCGGCTGAAGTACTTTAGTGAATCACGCGCAACTGTGGCTGAATCTTGAGGAGCAACATGTCTCCAGCGCGCCGGTCAAAGGCGTTCAGGAGCTCTCCATCTGCCCCTCTGACACTGTTTGGAAGTCCAGCTAAAGAGAAGAAAGGACCCTGTTGGATTGTAACCTTGCTCTCGGTCTTTCTCCATCTGGCATCAGCTCAAGGTACAGAGATCCTCCATAACTTGCTTGTTCAGATCATGTGCAGAATTTCACTTTGGAATCTAAGTTTGTATTCTTTACTATATTAATAGAAGATGTCGGAGCAATGAGTTTATATCTCCTGACTCGTGCACAGAACAGTCATGCAGCAGTCAGTGCAGAAAGTGCATTGATCTTGCTGCTCATGTGAGACGTCTCCTTTCTTTCATCTCTTGGCCCCGTAGACACACTGTACAGGGATACCTGTCAGTCGCTGAGTTCCAGTTGTGAATTCGACACTTTGAAACAAAACAGGGGGATCTCAGTGGTTTGAAAAATACAAATCAACTGTGATGTGGCACTTTTCCCAGTTACTTTAAATGAGATTTACAAAGAAGAGTCAGATTTGTTTAGAACTCAGATTAGCTTTTAGAATAGACAAGAAAAAAAGCTGATGCATTTCATTTGTAATTCTTAAAATTGAGGTCCTATTGAAATTTGTAACTATAAGATAGAATGTTTGTGTGTCTGACTGAAAATACATTGGGGGGGGGGGGGGGGGGGGGGGGGGGGGGGGGGGGGTAAATAGATGTTGGCTTTTTTTATTAAGTTGGTTGAGACTCCCCTGCCACAGAAGTTAAACAATATATGTTCTAACTGTGATTAACTGCAGTGAATGGGTTAAGCTTGAACTCGGTTATTGTGACCCAAATCTTGCTAACAGTACTGAAGCAGTCTTGTCTGCCTGTGAATCGCTATTCTTAGCTCACACTTCTATATCGTTTAACAGTTAACTTTGTTTTAAAAAAAATATGTCTGATTCATAACGGATAAAAGATTCAGTATTTTTTTGGCCAGTATTCAAATGTCAGAACTGAAATGTATGTGAGAACTGAAATGAACGTAAACCCCATGGCTCTTAAATTAACAGTAAGTTGAGATTATATTATCACCCTTAAACTAGCTAATATAAATTGTTTAGTTGAATCTACCTTTCACTGAAGCGAAATTCATAGAAATGCAGAATACATAAATTTACGTTGCAGATCTGTTTTCATGATTTATATCTGTAATTTAATGCTCACATTGTATTCTGGGGTGGTCTGTCCATTATATCCCGAACATCTGCTGCTTATCGTAATCTTTTTGCTCCGGTATTAAATAGAGAATCTGCATTAATTTCTTAAACTGAAGTAAAAGTTTAGGGATCAGAGTCAGCATCTCCTAATCTAGAGGGAAATGCACTGAAATTGGGGTCCTGGTGTTTATTGGTTCAGAGTTTGAATCTCAGCTATGACAACATTTCCAAATCTTGGTTATGATTCCTCTGTGCATTCAACCAAAATATTAGCTTAATTATTAAAAGTACAATGAAATTATTCAATGCCAGTTTTAAAAAGAGAAAAGTAATACTCTTCTACCAGTGCTTTCTCTTTTTCAAAAGAATACTTTTGTAACTGCATTTCAAATTGCAAATCAGGGCAGTTGTTTCAGGTGGTCTAGTGGATAAGGAGATCAACTTGTGATTGGAAGGTCCTCAGTTCGATCCCCACCGAGTTGAGTTAAAGGTGGTGTGAGTGATGAAACACTTGCTCTCCATCTTCAACAACCACAGCTTGAGCAAGGCACCAGTTCCCCGACTGCTCCTCGGGTGCCACAGCCATGGCTGCCCACTGCTCCGGGTGTGTGTTCTCGGTGTGTTTGTTCACTGCTGTGTGTGTACACTGGATGGGCTACATGCAGACCACAAATTCCACGTATGGGTCACTCCATCCTTATCTGGCCAACTGGCCACTTTTACTTAAATTTTAAGTGATTTAATGTATTAAAATATCCAAAGGGCACATCACAGGCTTGTGTGCCATTCGTAGAGGAATAAAAGTTGCAGATTTTCAACATAGTCAATGAAAATAAACAATAACATTCTAAAACAGCTCGATGTGTGGCATGAGATTACACAACAAGACTATTAGTTTGGAATGTAATACTTTCGTAAAAGAACAGCAATGCTTTCAGGACTACAACTCCCATCTGCAGCATGTTAAACAGGTCATCCATCCAATCATCTTCTATGAAATTTAGTTTAATTACATCATTGGTGCTGATCTGAAGTTGACTTTAAATAGCTGGTAATTGAAAGACATTCCCAGAACATTTTGTAGCACTTTAATGATATGATCTCCATGTTTAAGAACTTAAAAAGTTTATATTTAACAATTTATATAATGAATTTTGTAAGAAAAAAAGGTTCCCTTGTTGTCTTATACTGAGTTCATACTTCATCATTTTACCACAGATTTAAACCCACGAAAAGTTTTAAAATATCGCAGACATATGCCTGAAACTACAGGACAATTCGCGCTCATGCACGGAGGGGATGCTCGCATTGTGAACCATCAAAGACACGATTGAGTAAATCGCAGATGAGTTGCAGGGTGAAAACAATTCCAAATTAAATAAATCAAAATAACTAATCTGATAATCTATTTGCACTGCGAGCATACCAAAAATGTTTGTGTTTTATTAATCAAGCACCATTTTAACAGATCAAAACCAGCTAACATATGGGCTTTCCAGGTTCCAGGTTTTATCAAGCAGAAACAAAGCACAAACTGCAACACATTACAACATTATTTATTGATTAAACATAAAAATATATTTGTAGTATGCTCAATACTTGCTCCTCACATCTTCATAACCATTTCCTTATCCATAATCTTCTTTCCTTTTTCATCTTTTTACAGCAAATGAGTGCACATCCGCTTTGACATCAAACTTCTTGAGAGCTACCCTTATCACTGATAATGCCAGTCTAACCTGACTGCGGTCTCGCTCAAATAGTTGTTTGATGCAAGATGTGATTGTCTGCGATTCTTGTAATATCATGCAGGGTGAAACCTCCTGTCGCCAGTCTTCCATGCAGTATGAACTCAGTCCTGCAGTCTGAAAAGATCTGTGACACGATTACTTTGAAAATCTTGCAATCTGAACTCTGCATTACAGAGCAATCACCCCTGCCGAGTACTATCATCAGTTCTGAACTTTTTAAAATCATGTGAATGTCTTCTCTGTCTGAGATCATTCAAGGTGCTAGAACCAGCCTAACTAACTGAGATCTGTAAAATGTGCAGTGATAAAAAAAATAAAAAAAAAACATTTTCACAGAAAAATCTGGAACATCCTAAAGCAGTCACTAATATTTGATGATTTATCAAAGACAGCCATTTTGATGTCTGCAGAAAATGCATAACTTCTTAGATCTGTGCCTGCTGCTTTATGTTTGCTCCCTCTCTTCTTTCTTCCTTCAACACCAAAGCTGTACTGCACACAAGAATTGTTCAATCTATGGAAGCTCTGATTTTATAGAATCTACAATCTACAGCTCTGCACATTTTAATGAAGGTGGATAGGTCTTAACACACACTCTATATAGTCTATTATATATAAAAGCACATTCAGAACATCAAGCAGCTACGAGTATTTAATAACTTTACAAGTGCTGTCCATTTTGAAGTCTTTAGTGCATGCAGGAGTTTTGACTTTTAAACAGACAGGTAATTATAAAAGACATGAGGACAAAATTAACCAAAGCCGAGTAATGAGACTGTAGATTAACCATCAAAATTAATGAAATCCTTGGCTGTTTTACGACAACATACGGAGAGCTCTAGTGCTGAAGTGGGATTTGGTTTTGTAGGCATCTGTGCATTTATGATTGATTCTTAATTATTTTTAATGAGGACTTAAAAAGAGTTTTTGGTTATACATCCTTTGCTCTGATAGTAAACTTGGGAACATGTAACCATTAGTTTATAAAAAAAAATAAAATGCTACAAACAACTACATATAAAAACTAAATCTACAGATTATTAAAAAACAATAAACCATTGTGATATTTTCTTTGTAGATGGGTGTAGAATATGTCTACATTAAAAATAGTTTACAAATTGCAAAAAAAAGATTTTTTTTCTCACTATAAAAATTGTAGTTTTTTATAGAACCAAAAATAACAATAATAAAACATTTTCCAGCAGTGCACAAAAAAATTGTGTGGGTTTGAAGTTACTGGGTTGTTAAGTTCTCTAAAACCTTCAGCACAATATTGACACGTGGTTCTTTTTCCTCATTTATTTGCCTTTTTCTTTAAAAAGACAGAAAGTAGCTCATCATGTCTCTGCATGCCAAGTGCAAGAAAATTTAACCGGCCACTTGTGGTAATTTCCCTCTTTTCTCTGCTGATGGCCTCAAGCGTGGAAAATTGTTTTGTTCTAAATTTTGCAGACAGCAGGCCAGCAGCAGAAGCTCGCACGAGCAGTCGCTCCCCCTTTTCCTTTGTGAAAATGAATAGAAGCAATATCCATTTCTCAAATCTTCAGTGCTTAAAAAGTGCAATCCGCTCTGCTCAAATAAAATGAAAATGTAGATGAGTGCATGAAAATGCACTATTTCCCCAAAATGTTCCCCAAGATATTGTCCCAGCTGTATTGTAATAAAATAATGAAACTTCCAAGCTTGTCGGCTCTCTTCAAGCGCACCAGGGCTGCTTAGGTATAGTTGTTATGCAAGCACAGGTGGGAGTGTTGGGAATACGTGATAGCTCAAACACTAAGCCCTGGATCGGGAAATGGGCTGTTCTGTAATACTGTCTAGGGAGAAAAGCGTAGCAAACTAGGACGTGCCATATATCCATCATTCATGAGTGTATGCTGTCTAACCTGACATTTACAGTAGAGTGATAACTTACACATTGGGAGGATTAGGGGCCGGTTTGTGTATGTGTGCATGGAGGCAAAACGGAGTGAGTGGAGCAGAAAGAGAGGGAAGACGTGTTTGTTTTACCAAGCATCTCAACAGCATCTAATGCTCATGTTTCCTGATGATCCCTGCCATAGGTTGATTCTTTCAAGTTAATTGTTTCAAACCCCAAAGGTTCTGGGAAATGTCTTTGAGGTCTGGGTAGCTTTCTAAATCTTGCAAAGGTTTAACTGAAAAATCCATGGAGAAACTCCCAATCGACAGATGTGGAAGGCCTTCTTACTGGGATAAATTGCAAATTTATGGGTGAATAAACTTGTGAGGGCTTATATTATCCGGACTACACTGATCACAGCTTTAAGAGGAGCATTCTTTTTAGAGCCAGCATTTTTCAACAAACCTAGTTTAATGATAATGAATGTTATATATGTAGCAACCCCATTGGCATAGCAAATGTTTTCAAAATTTGGTAGATAATTAAGCAGATAGAAATAAACTGAAAAATGCACTGGTTACAGTAATTGAATAGCCTTCAAGGTTAGTAGGCATCTGTTTCAAGTTTTTACAATTTGAAACATAAAAGTGGGATATTGTGGTGTGGTAAAAAAGGAAAAAGTCAAAGGTTGTGTACACCAATCCTTTATTTCAGTAGTTTAATCAGACATGTTTGAAGAATCCCACATACATGGGTAGAACACATGTTAAATAAGTGCTGTCTAATTGTGGGAAAAAGGATGATCGTGTTTGTTTTGCTAATTATTTATAAACAGTTACTCTGTTTTGGAAATGTTCTGCAGTACTAAATATTTACATCGTTTTAAAGAAATATGTACATGTTTTATAAATAACTAATCTAACTTGATCTAATATATACTTTATGCTTTTATATTGTAGCGACCCATGCCTTTGTTGGAGCACAGGTTGAATTATGGGTAATTTGGGGTTACTATTGTTGAGTTGTGTGTGTTGTTTATCCTGTCCATCGCCGTGTACAAGATGTTGTATGTGAGTCTGAGAAAAAAAAAAATAAGACTCATTATCTTGACATTGTATTGGATTTGACAAAGAGCCTTGATGCGTCTTTGTAAAGATGACAACCAATGATCTTTCCAAGATTGCTGCAATAATTAAAATAATGAAAGAAAAAAATTCATGATATTCCATAAGTGGATATCAAAACCGGGATTGAGAAATAGTAATTTCACAATAATTTTTTCCTATGAAACAAAGATAGTAGATAACATTTCTTGCACAATATTATATATTTTCTTTGCGATGAAAAAGATGTATTACTTATTATATTTTCATTCTTATCTCAGCTGAAATTATTTCAGTATTTAGCGCTAATCTTTTGTCTCTGATCAGCACAAACTTGTATTTTCTGTAGAGAAGAGTGCTGAACCAGGAGGATTCATGATTACATTCTCAACGAAACGCCAAGTCTGTACTGTTCAGGAAAATCTATTGTTAAGAGAAAAATGTGCTATGGTGGTTTGTGTATGTCATCTCCACTCTTATTTGCTCTATTGTGTTTGGTAACCTATAACTGAACAGCTGGTATTCTAGATAAATGTATCTGCACCTTAGGTGTAATAACGTGAAGTAAAAATCCCAGAATGAACCCTGTCAATGCTCCAGACATCCTTCAGTCTGCTCCAGAATGAGCTTCAGAGTTTTGTAATGAGCACAATGATGGTTTATTCTCAATTATGTCGTTTTCATGATTGTTAAGCCCTGTATCTATATCAATTGTCTTTACCAACTTGATAATGACTGTAATGACATGTATAGCAGTAAACCACTTATATTCAGTAAACCAATGTCTGTCACAAAAACACAGAAAACAGGTGTCACAGAATCAGGCTTCTGCAAAAAACAACTTATGAGAAAGCTAAGGAGAGCAGGGTTTTTTGTGCTCTATTTTCAGATTTCCTTTGGCCTTTTAACAGCTTAACTCATATTATTTTATGTCTGTGTGTGCTTGTGAATCAGCTACTTTAAACCACTTCTTTGTCTTTGAATTTTGTAACATCAGGTCTTTAACTGGCAAAGCACTTTCAGCACCAGCTCTCAGAACCTGTTATTGCGATTCACAATTCATCCCATGCCATCCAGGAGTAGACATTTCTAGACATTTCAACTCTACAATCAGATGGCTTGAGCCTTTAAAATGTGCTTTGAAGATTGATTTACTGTATGCATAATCATAACGGCAATTCAAATGGCTGGTTTCGTTATTGCAATGCAAAGTTATGTACAGCATTATATTTTCTGTAATTTACCTGCACAGCCATGACTCTGTTCTGTGATGTCTGTTAGATGCCTTTTTAAAATAAACTGTTTGTTATGAGATGTCCGGTTATTTAGTGCAAGCAAAACAGTCACACCTTGATCAGTACTATCTGAGTACATTTTGTAAATAAAGTGCCTTTTACCTCAACACAACCCAGCAGTGACCTAGACTCCTCTCTGCCCACGATGATTTATAGCTTAACTGTGTTGTTTGATATTAAGCTAGCTGATTATGGATTATTTTCAAGTGACACTCTTCTGTTGGAGCACTCATTGATGTTCTTTCAAAGAAATACACAGGGTAAAATTGCTTCCCATGTGGAGATTAACAAATGTCAAGCTAAATGGTATTTTTAGGCTTTTCATCGCTTTGGTGGTTCAAACTGATCATGCCAATCTAAAATGGACTTCTCTCCTATAGAGTAGGTGAAGCACTGCAACTGAGCCCAGCAGTATGTCAGAATCTGAGGAATATGGGTAAAAAAAAAGTAGGTGAGAAGTGTCTGAATATCTTGCAACACGAATCTGAAAGTGTGGATACATCAACATTGTTCAGTCCCATGATGCAACTCAAGGGAGAGATGCAACTGTTTCAGGTTCATCACTTACTGTATGGCGGATGTTCATACTTGATTCATTCAAAACTTGTGTATGCAGCAAAAATAAATGTATTTGATCATAAAGTACATTTATATTCAAAATTTTATATTTATTGCACAGAGGTTCATTTTAATGAAGCCACTGTTTGTTTTTCAATTTCTGAAATTCCAGTTCTCTAATTTCAACATAGGAGAAATGCTTGCTTTAAAAACACCCCCTTTGCTTTTTCATAAATATGAATCTAAGAGAGTTAAGAGAAAGAGATGGTCGAAAATATTGATTGTGTGCCTTTTTTTATTTTTTTAGTCTTCTGAGTCCCGTTAAACATGACACGTTTGAGACCAAGTAGGGGCAGTTTGAGTCTGGACTAGGGGTCATTGTCTTCTTTGGACATACTGATGCTTTGAGGCTGTGGGCAAAGCCTCAGGCTCTAACTGTTACCGAATACCAATTAGAAATTGGGGCTTGGTGTGACCCCCCACTGAAGGCTGCTTTTGTGGTCTGTATGAATGGATCAACTTCAAGTCAAATAAATACAACACTATCCCCAAACATTTTCAGATACCTGAAGGTAATGTCTTACATTTCAAACAATGTGTGCCAGGAAGACATGGACAAATCCAGAACTGGAAAAAAAAGCTGTAGATATAAATGTACTTGATATTTAATATTTACCTAAATGGAACAAAAAGGCATAAAACATTATGGGTTGCTTGAGAATCAATATAATTTTAATACTCATTTCACAAGTGTGCACTTGCATAAATTGCCTTGGATGTGCAAGCAGACTTGGTTTGTATAAACTCCACCAGGTGAGCGGTTCGAAGAGGGCTGTAGCTGAAGACACCTCCCTCGGATACCGTGGGGAAGGACTGGTGGGGGGGTTTCTGTTGTAGATCGCCAGAGAAATCTATCCATCTATCTATCTGTCTGTCTGTCTATCTGTCTGTTTGTCTGTCTGTCTGTCTTAAGATAAGATTCTATGTTATTTATAATTCCATCAAATGATCTGCTTAATAGGCCTTTAATTAATAAAGGATTAAAGCAATTCATGTCATTAAACTGAGGTTTTGCTATGGGGTTATTGAATAAGTTGACATTAAAAATGCATAGGTAGAATATGAATAAAACTAAAGGTAAAAGTAAATTGACCGGTATTGGCAAAAAATAAATATAAATTTAATACTATATAAATTGGACATAAATTAAAATAATATTGATTGGACATAATATAATCAGCATATATCTGTGTATGAAAGCTATTAACAAACTTCTGTTAGAGTTTAAATACATCAAATCATTTTGTCAATAAAAGTTAAACCCCATCAAAATTCTAAACTGGTCAGTTCTGGACGTATGGGCGTAATGTGGCAGTGTGGCAAGCCATTTTTACCATTTCATAGAATATATGAACTACATTTCGAGATCAGGGTCACGGCACAGGAATAAATGTAAAAATGGCTTGCTGTACATTTCACTCGTCTTAGCTCTATCCACATCTGGAACCTGACTAAAACCTCTCCATATGTTCACGCCCCCTAAAAGAACAGTTTTTAAGCAAAAATAGTTTTTTGAAAATTCACTTATCATCTTAAGGAGAGCAAGATTACTCTCACATCATCTCAATAAGGTTTATTAGGCGATCTTTAAATCATGAAAACAAGTTAGAAATATTAAAGTTAACCAAAAAGGTTATTTTGTAATATTTAAATTTCCTTTATATGATGCAAAAGGAAGGAGTTTTACTCAATTGCATTGGATGGGCAGCATGAACAATTTATAGAACAGAATCTGAGGTCAGTTCGAGCTAGCCGTGTTCTGTCAGAAAGAACCCCAGAGTTTCTTGTACTGCCTAATGACTCTGTGTCTCAACTCACCTGGGGAGCTGTAATGGAGTCCTCAGAGGAGAAGAAGAAGGTATACATAACACAGGGTGAAATATTATATCCGTTTTCTACCGCTGGCACAAATCTCAGCAATTATTAAACCCTTAAGAGTAAAAAAAGAATAGTGGAAGTAAGTGAAAGCGATAAAAACAGATGCTATGCAAGTGATGGTGAGCTCAGTTTTGTTCTTCGTTATACAATGATAGTGTGTTTGTTAAATTGACCACAGTTTTACCTACATTCACTATTCCGCTATACTCTCTTTCTTTCATTCAGTCTGGTCTTTTTGATTACAAATGTGAATCCTTTACTTTCAACAATAAAAGGAACTGTGTTTTAAATCCAATTGCGATTAGAGCTCTTGGACTCAAGCGGAGCCAACAAATGCAGACAAAAATATAACAACTCACCCAAATACTAAGTTCAATGACTGTGCTAACAAGGCATTTATCTATGACGCATTAATTGCTCTCAGCTCATTGAAGCAGGCTTTTTTCTTCTTCTCTGTTGAGTTATGGCATTGAAGCCATGACCGTGCCTGGAAAAAGCGTTAGGGCCAGAGTTTCACACTTTGAGCTCTTGGTCTGCTTTTTGTAGGCATGGATTTATAAGAAAAAAAAGGTTATTGAAGTCATACTGTAAGGACTTGTGTTGTTGCTTAGCACAAACCACTTCCTATTCTCTAAGTTGCCAGAGGCTTTGGCACAAATATGTGTGTCCCTTTTTATGTTTCTTTTACATTTTTTAATATATGGCTTTAATGTGAAGAGTTCAAAAGATTAAATGTATTATACATTTTGTTTACATTGATGTTACATCCCCGGATAGTAAAGCCTGGGATAAGGAAACCCATTTTTTTGCAAAGCATAGCTTAGTACACAACAGTCAACCAAACTGCATTTTTGACTGCCTGTTGATAGATGTATAAGTAACTATCTGATTGAGTTTTTTTCTGACTTGTTCAATAATTTTAAGAAAGACTTGTATTGTAACTTTGACAACATCTTGCATGCTCTGATGTAGCAAACGTTTGTATTGACATCAATTTTCCATCGAAGAAATCATATTGCTGCCTATGAACCCATAAAACCAAATTTTCCACTGTTAAACATTATGCTGTGAATGTTTTATGCCATGGAAAAATTATTACCTTATCAAGAGGAAGATAGGCTCATTTCGGGTGAGAAACTCCCTCTCATCCTAGGCACTAAAATCTGGTCACCTCAGCATAACAGAAACCTTACCCATCATGAAATACACTTCTCAAATTTTTCTAAATGCTCAAAATTTTAATTTTCTAGTATCGCAAGAGTGTTGGCAAGCAATGGAAAATCAAACTAGGTGCGCTGTCTGTGTGTTAGTCATGGACCGTTGAGTGACCTGGGCCCAGAGAAATTTAAATCAGGTTTTTCAAGTGCAAAAATAGTCCAACTATTCTATACTAAACTATTACAGCTGGTGTAACCGTCTCCCGGTCCCTGGCATTCTTCTGTTTAACTGCAGTCCACAAGTTCAGACAAACACTTCAGGGTTGATTCCCAACGGTGTGTCTACATTGTGCCAACTCTCTAGAATTTCAGCTGTTCCTGTGTTGTTTAAACTTGACACCCTTTTGACCTGTTTTTGCTGCATTCTTTCCAGCCTTCCTTTGATAGAGTATGGGTTGCATCTTAAATTGTCTCTAATGAGGAGCATTTTGTGATCTTCATGTTTACATTAGTGGTTTAATGCCAAGACTACTGTGTGAGCATAACGCTTTGAAATAATGAGTCAACTCTCGGCTCTTTTCCATACAGTGGCTTCTTTGAAGTTCCAGACTTTCATTCGTCCTCTCATTGACATCAAGGGAGAAATGGATGAGAGTGGGGAGGAGTCTTATAGGAAATGGAAGTTTAGTGATCATTAAAGGGAAAAGCAGGTTTGGGTGTTTTGTGTGTGTGGGTGCGTGCGTGTGTGTTTATGAGGCTTTTGCCACACACAACTATTTCTGTGTCAAAAGTTTTCCTGGATTCTGTTCCTTATTCTCGTGCATGCATATCTGCATTACTCACTTTAGAAGAACCACACACAGATGTGTTGACATGGGGAAAACCCAGCATGAGTATGAATGTTTAAAGAACCTCTAGAATTATTCATACACTGGCTGACCTTCCTGTTTGCTAAACATTTAGAGGGCATCATAAAAAGTATGATCTGGTAGCTCTCCTGCATATGTTGTAAGTGACTTTTTAAGCCAGATTTGAAATGCATTACAGTTGAATTACACAAATGGTTGATCGCATGTTTAGAGCAGCGTCTGTGCACAGCCAGTTCACTTGATTCACATAATGCCAACCACACACACAAACACACCCACACACAAATCCTGTGACTTGTTGGAGACTAAACATATTCGTTCAACACTTTAAAGTCACTAATGCAAAAGAAAATTTGACCAAACTACCTCTATGTTCACACAGAGACGGCAGCACTCAAGTCCTCGTTCTGTGCCTAATGGCTGAATCTGAGGCCTTTCATAGCACAATTATGCAAAATATGGAGACAACATGAAATGCTTTTGGCTTGTTTACCAAAGACAGGAAGAACAGTAATGAGCATCGACTACTGTGTATCTCCGCTCATGAAGTCTTTGAGTCTACACTCTTAAATGCCGTCTTGTGCTCTTGGAATGGAAATGCAACGAGATTGGCCACTGCAGAAGATGCCACCTCTGAACCTTGTAATTGCTGCTCCCTTGGGGTGCTTAGGCAAGTGTGTGTGTGTGTGTGTGTGTGTGTGTGTGCGTGTGCGTGTGCGTGTGTGTGTGTGTGTGTTTGTGTTGTATAAGCTAAATGCAGACACTAATCTTAGGATTCTTGTGAATAATTGGTGTTGGTGTCATGGTATGATGCCACATACTGTATTTTCTCAAGAAATAATGATTTGGATGAGAAAGATACGCCACATGGCTCAGACACAGAGGCTGTAAGCTTTCTTCTTTTTGAAAAGACTAACTTTAGCTGTAAGAAACATTTTTTTCAGTACCTGTGATGTTTCTTTTTTCATCCAAAACACTTTAATTAATAAATTTCTAATAGGTTTGTAATGAATTAAATTAAACTCTAGCCTCCCACACTCTAATAAAGCTATGTAAAAGTAACTTGAGTTTTATTTAAAAGAGGAACAAATGCCATTGACACCCCTTCACATAAAGTGGACACTTTTACAGCAAAGAACATTTCATTTTCAAAAAAAGGTAGCAACAGTTTTTGTGTGTATGTGTGAGAACAGAAGAGATTATATTATTTTATTTAAGTTTTTTTTCTGAGTACCACTGTTGTCCCAAAGTTAACAACCACTTTTCTTGTGCAGAAGAAACCAATTTTGTCATGAAGTTCTCAGAGAGCCTAAAGCCATGGTGACATTCTCACCCTAAGAATGTTATTTGAGAGGCCAGTGTGGAAATGGATCATACCTGCTGATTATTAGGAATTCCATCCATTGGGAGCTTGGTAGTCTACTTCACAATGGCCATTTTGTAGGAGCTGCAGAGGAGAGGTAGAATCCACCGGCGCAGGAGACCAGCGCTTCTCTGGAGTCCCTGTGTCCCAATAGATGTGACATCAGAATGAAAATTGCCAGGGGATGTTGATGCTTGCCATGCTGGCTGCAACACTATATTCCCATTGCATTCCAGCATCCTCCTCCTTAGTGCCATAGAATCGAGGAGGAACAGCCACCAGACCCAAAAGTGCTGAGAGACAACCATGTTGGCTCATATCTTATGCTTTTGTTGCATATGCACATTAACTTATCAAATATCCACAATCACCCCCATGAAAAACTGCTCCAAAGCTCTCTATCGGGGTCAAACATGCAAATGCTGTTTATGAATTCAGCAATCAATAGAATCCGTACCCAACACCTAGACAGATTTGAGCATGTCAGGCTTTAACAGTCTTGAACAGAGTTCTGAACTTTTTGACTGGAAGACAGTTTGAATCTTGAACACCACATCTAATACAATACAACAGGAAGTCTGAATCATAAAAATAACATCTAACACAATAAAACACTGCAGTCCCTCAGGGCTGTCTGCTCTGTCCTCTGCTATTCACTGCACATTAACAGCTTTTCTGTGGGGGACACTAAATGCCCCTGCATTCACCTGGATTAGAATCTCAGCTGTTTTCATAACATATTTATCATCTTCCTGTCAAAGCTGAGGAAAGTGTACATCCCCACAATCTTTACAGATGAACCAGCTCATCTCTGCCTGGTTAGGGAACTACACCATTGCTCTATTTACGTAAAAAGAAGTGCACTTTGACCAGTTATAGCATTGAAATATCTAATGTAACTCAAAAATATTACAGAAACCACATCAAAAGGTTTTTTTTTCAGAAAAATCAGATAATCAGGATAATTCTGCATATTACCCTTCTGTACAGAGTATAACAGTTAACCGTAACATCCTGGAGTTATAGTCAAAACAGCACTACACTTTAAACTCCCTGGAAAGTCACTGGATATTTAGAGTTGGACTAATTCTTCAATTTTGACCATAAAATTGACGATTTACATTGCTATCAGCCTATTAAAAGGGTATGATTGTGTTTCCCATGCCATAGTAAGCATGCACATTTTTAAGATGCTTTTTATTAACTCTGCATTAAAATCCCTCCTGCTTAATAATGTACTTAGTTGGTCTCCATTCAATGATGCACCATTTCAAAGATGTGGCAGTGTAATTGCCATTTCTTTAAAGGTTGCAGGCTTCACTTTGATGTTTTTTAGCAGAGCCAAGCATTTGTTGTAGTGTCCTAAACCAGGTTATTATATGTTATAAGTATTAAACCCTTTGTTTTCAGGAAATATGATTCTGGTTGCATTTAAACCATAATGGCTTTCATGCAATCCCCCTGCGCTCATGTTCATGTGTTAATTAAAAGAGCAGAAGATGGATCACAAATGAATAATTAAATAATGAAATCAAATGGTATTTGTTGTGTAATTTAGTAAAAGACAAATCAGATGTAATTAGGTTGTAAAAGTAAAATTAAAATAAAACGTGTTCAGGAATAACCAGCTCCGAGGTAGAATTTGAGACTGATGCTTGGTAAAAAGAAATGTATTATTTATTAGAATTTGAAGTAAAAATGCAGCCTTGTTGGATAAGTAAATAAAACATTAAAAGGTATCCCTTGCTGTACATGTTAGCTGCAGCTCTCATTGTTTAAAGACATTGCAGCTGTGGCATCATCCAATTGCTTCTGAAAGGAATAATGAAATAAAGATGCACAGCTCTGCTCGAACAATCCTCAACTTTTCCCACACTGAATGTTCAGTTTTTTTATTGTTTCCAGAGGGAAGATGTCTGTCCAGATCTTCTCAGATCAGTTTTTTTCTGGTTCAGCCGCCTTCAGCAAGGTTGTGCACCATTCAAACTGAATAGACAATACCAGGTCTACGAAATGCAATTGTGAATTATAAATCATGCAGTAAGGGGAAGTAAAGAAAACTGAAAGCATTAATGAGGTTTTTTATATACATTTTTTTAGTTTGACAAATGTAAATATGATCTATTTGTTCTGTTCAACTGAATTGCATTGAATCCTGATGGATTAGATTACATTCAAAAACATAATGATCGAAATTAAGACAAATTAATACAAATATAATTATAAATACTTACTAATGAACCACATTGCAAAAAGTAATAAATACAAAAAATTGTAAATCAGGCAGCAAACAGTCACCTTTCATTTAGGATAAAATGGGATATGTATATATTCATAAAAGGTTAGCCTGAATGTTACTATTTAATTAGAGCTGGGCAAGTAATCAAAATCAATATTTAGAACCTATAATTTATATATTTTTTTCAGGTTGATCATTTCAATTGCTTTGCATTTAACAATTATACCGCATGGAGTCACATGACCCCACTTCTTTAGGTTACGTTATCCCACCAACGTGTTGAGCATGGAGAGCTTAAATACTGAGACACCTGAGCAACAAGAACAACTTAAACCAAATAAAAAAAATATCAAAGCTGCTGCGCTTAATGAATGGATAGAGCAACAGTGTTTTGAACACAAACTACACCTTGTATTTGATAAATACACATCAGCTTAAATAAAAAAATGAAAAACAGCATAAGGATGTTAACTAATTGGGCATATTTGGCATTTACAATGTTCTGGGCATGTTAAACTTGTTTATAAAGCACCGTTTATAAATGTTACAAAATGCTTGATATTACAGTGTTACAATGTTAAGCTCACATCATAATGTAACAGAAGACTGCATAATGAATAATAAAAAATGAAAAAAAAAAATGGGGCAAAAAAATTACCCATTAACCATTTTAAAATGTGAGATATTGATTTTATTCAAATCGTCCAGTCCTAGTTTTATTTAAGGTTTTTAACAGATACAGATTATTACTTTATGGCAGGTCTAAATTGTATTCATCTATATTTTACATAAAATATAGTCAAAGGTTTTCCCAGCGATGGGTTGCGGCAGGGAAGGGCATCCGCCGCGTAAAACATATGCCAGTGAGTTGGCGGTTCATTCCGCTGTGGCGACCCCGAAAGGGAATAAAGCCGACATGAAGATGAATGAATGAATAGTCAAAGGTCTCAAACTCAATTCCTTGGGAGCTGCAGCCCAGTTCAGCTTTGCTCCAACTTAAACTGAATGCACCTGATACCACCAATTAAGCTTCTCTTAGGTTTTTTGGAACTACTGGGTTGTTTCTTGAAGCAGAGTTGAAACCAGCAAGGGATTCAGCTCTCCAGGATTTGAGTTTAAAACTTGCCGAATATGGAAATTCTCATTGTCTGTTTGTTCAGAGGAAAAGTGGCATACTCATCCTCGATCTGTCGTGATGTGTCTCCTGGTACAATTTTAATTACACCTAAGTGCTGCCACCCTGTCAGGCTAGATGGGTAACGAAAGACTGATCTGCGCTTTCTAATTGATTAATTGCCTCTCTGATGAGCAATCATTCCTTTCTTCTGCATTCCATATCATTTCCTACCAACAAAGAAAGGTAGAGAGCTATTCTACACTATGTTGGAGATTGCTAACATAGTAAACTGAGTTTCAGAGTTGTTTAGTTTAGTTTTTCCATAATAAAAAAAATAACTATAGAACTTAAACCCTTCACAATCCTGCACATTCTGAGTCAAGGTCTTGTTTGACAGTGTTTAGTGCAGCAAGACGAGTAGTTTTATAGGGAATGAACACTGGGACTGAACTGCAGTACATCACTCTGGTCATTACATAGCAGTTATGGTGGGAGCAGATAGTGTGGACGGCAGCCCCAAAAACGCTTTTACACCTAACAGTATCTTTAATTTGTGAGGCTGTTTTTCAGCCTCTAACGGCACTTCTGCTGCCATTTCAGGAAATGGAGGGAAAGATATATGTTTGTTATTAAACTGGAGAGAGCAGGGCTGGATGTCGAGGTGCTTCACTTCACCTTTCTTGAGCCCTCTGCTTATAAAAAACAAAGGGTAATGGAAGAACTAGCTCAGCAGCTGTTCTAGACTTTGGTGATTTTGTTTGGGATACAATTTTCCATTGCTGCCATGAGTAATCTTGAGGAATGCAATCTTGTGCTGGCAGATCTTCCTAGCACAGACTAAAATTGTGACCAGCTTGCATTGCTATGGGGAAGTAAAAGAGTAACTTAAAATGCTTCCTTGTAAAGCAAATTATAACTCATTATCTCGTGGACATCAAACAGTATCAAGCAGTGAATCAGAGTTAAAAACAAGTTTTTCTAATTAAAGAGCCACGAAAACCTAAGGTGAACAGTATCAGTGAGATTTGCTTGTACGAAACAATTGATTACATTTTATAATATTTTAAATGTAAGTATTTGTATAATGATTATAATACTAATAGGCTGCATTTATAGTATGGTTCAGAGCAGAGGTTGCTCAAAGTAATGATAAATAATGTGCTAAAATGCTATATTTTAAGGTGGATTGTTATTACTCACTCCTCAGGTGTCAGTTAAACGCACGTTAATTTGGGTCTGTAAATATCTAAGTGGATATTTTGAAATGTTTTTTTGGAAAAGAACAAAACAAAATTTACCACAACAAAACCACTTCTAATAAAAACAAGCTGTTTCAGACACTGTACCAAAAGACATGCCCCTCCCTGCACAGATGCACGCGTGTTTTTATCTTTTTGGTGTTTTTATAATGCGTGTTCAGTGGAAGTAAGTGAGAACAATATAATAATATGCAAGATCTATTTTCTTCATGAGGGATGCAGGGCAGCGGGATCCTCAAATGAATTCATGTAAGAGTTTTTAGTTATTAGTGAATAGTATTTAGTTATTAGTTTTGCTGTTGTGAAATCAGTTAGGTATGTAATTATAGTCATTTAAAACACTTACTTGTTCTGGAGTTGGGGCTGGATTACAAAGAGTTGGTACAGATTCAAATTTCAATTTTATCTTCATTGGACTTCTCACACTTTTTCCAAGTGGCAGACACTAACATTGTCTTAAAGCTCACACAAAGTCTAAAAAACCGCACTAAACTAAACAGTGGATTATACAGTGATAACCACTACTGCATTGCATTTCGCCACTCTGTAATTTATTAACATCATACCCTTCTACTTCTTATTGTAAATAAGCCACTTATGCATTTCTATTGAGATGAAAACTTCATTTCATTGGCTCTTTTCATGCACCTGGCACAATAAAGTTGAATCATATCTTTTCATATTGTCAATTTCCTATTGTGTTTCACATTTTGTATTTTAACTGTATTTTGTTTAGAAAACTTTAAAAACATAAATTCTTAACTTGATTACTTACAATTTTTGTCATCTTTATGTGACTGTATGTGATGTTAAAGTCATTGATAATATATACGCCAAATATTTGATTCATGTTAGAGATTCTATCTACCTTAAAATGGACCTCAACATTGGTGGGCTGATGGGGGAAGGACTTGGGTGTATGGTGTGAAGGAAGAGTTCATCCAAGGCTTCAAAGCCAAATCGTGTTTGAGACGCTCAAGAAACATAGAGGTGCAATTATATCTAGAAAAAAAATATTTTTCTACATTAAACTAATTCCTAATTAAATTTGTACATATTAAATATTTTGTTTTCTTTTACTAATAATGATATTTTTTGTTAAGAGAAGGTGCTTTCCATCTTTTTCATCTACCAGTCAGGTAGAGAGTGTAGGTGTGCTGGTTTCAGCTCTTTAAATCAATGCAATTTGACTTTAAGTTTCCTATTCCCTCTGATTTCGCTGTGATCAGTTGAGGAAAACCAGCTGTGTTCATGAAGGGAGATGAAGTCAATTTAAATGTAGAATGAAGTCAGTCTGTTTTCTATCCTACTGTGTTACGAAAATAATAGGAATTTAAATAGATCATGCTCATACCTGAGATGTTACGAGACAGTGTGTTGCTAGAGAAAGATGAATAATCCATGAATAAATAAATAGTGTTGTACATTAGGGTATAACAACAGTATGGATAACTTCATATAAGGAACATTTAATGCAATTTTTTTTATTTGTACTTGTGTGCCAGAAGTAGAAAATACTGCAAGAGGCTTATTTAAAAGTGAAGAGAATGGAGACTGGGTAGAGCTTTGGTAGCTGAGGAAATCAGGAGTTTCTGAGGTCACCTTGGTATGTTACTTGTTATGCTTTTTAGTATGAATGCAACATTGCAAATCCAAAGTGTTCTAAAATTATACATTTATTTGCAACTACTGAACAGCTTTAGAGAGCTACAAAGTACACCCTGTTCTTTTATGAATATCGTTCCTGAAGTATAGAGAAATATTGTTTCTATTGAAGAGTCTTTGGCACTGGAACAGGAACTGTGAGACATCCTATATACCAAACACAATAATGGCAAACTAGCCACTTTATACAGGTGACAGAGCTTCTTAAAGTAGACCAAAGGAACAAAAGGAGTTTGAAATCAGCAGTTGATTGGAGCATTTGTGTGTGGTTGCATTGGTGATGGCATGAAACTGCTCTTGAAGGATGGAAATAGCCTTTCCTGGTAGAGTGTATTCAGGTGGACGACCAAACACAAAGGCAAGAGTTAAGAGAATGTAGGCTGGCTGAAAAAGCCTTGTCAGTGCAATCTTCTATGGCACACAATGAACCAATCTCACTTCTGTGCACTCTTTCTTTATATTTCTGTTCCACATTCAAGCTGATAAGCCAAATATCGTTCTTTTAAGAGCAAATGCAAAACAGAACAATCTGCTTTGTCTTTGAGATGGAAAGAATCTATGAAAACACGTTTATCTCAAAGTGATTGGTTTAATGTTTTATGGGAGAAAAAGCTGAAAACGAAGTTAATTGGTGTCATTTAAATGATTTGTTCGAGGGTCATTCTGTAGCGGCAAAACATCAGTACTTCTTTTAAAATACTAAATGGACAAGTTCTAATTTTGGCTTTTCAAACGCCTTGTTTGAAGTTAGGTTAAAATGGCAAATGTCATCAATTTTTTTAGGAAATTGAAGGCCGAACGTGATAACCAAATTTTTTTGTCTATGTTTTATGCAAAGATGAATAGGGTTTTATAATTGCATCGATCTCTGTTGTTAAAAATGATACCTGAACTAAAGTAAGCAAGTTTTCAGACCTACAATGTTGTGATCAAATGTAATGCTGTCTTCTGTGGAAAGCCAGCTCAACTTAGTTTTGATTGGCTCCTGAACTCAAAGTCCAACGTTTTCTGAAATATAGTATGTTTATTTGACACCATCTGACCTATCTGCACCATTGTAGAAATACTGTATTTGTGCTCTTATGTGAGTAGATGCAGTTCGACTGGGGAAGTTTTTGCCCCTGAAGCATGTTTTTCAGGACCGTATCATTACACAGCATGCCATTGACCTTTTGACACACCACCTGCACTTACAAACTTAAAATAGCTGGTGCTGAAAGAGCAAATGCCACATCTGGTGTCCACAGAAAATGCAATTTTTGTGAAAAGATAGAGTCCCCCCCCCCCTTTCATAAGACTCAGTATCTGATACGTTTCAGCAAATATATGGGTAATGTATCACTTGAATGACACATTAGCTGAAAAAATTATAGATAAAACTCTATGTAGGGAATATGTGTGGTTTAAACACATCTTTGAATAAAAGCTCTCTAATGCAGCACAATGTCATTCTTTACAAGGGACTTACAGTGTATGCCAAGTCAAGCTTTGAATAACAAACATAATATTAAAGCTGCAAGCAGCGATGGGCGGGCCCTCGCACGATGCATCCGCGGGATCCAAAGATGCCGCCCCCTGGTCTTACGTTTTTTTTTGTCATGTACATTCATTTAAATTTGTAAGAGATACAGCAACAAATACATTAATTTCGCTTGGAATTCTTACAGCCAGCAGGAGGCGCTATGAGTGTATCATCTAGTAAGCATATCTACTTGTTCTGAGGGGTAAGCTCATCATTCCATACATTTTTTACATTCACTGCCTATTGACAACAGCTATTATAAACACATTTCAGAAAGCCTCCAGGTGGCGCTATAACAGTGTCATGCCATGAGCATATTATTCCATTTAGAAATACCAGCTCATCATGCAAATTTTTTGTCATGTACATTGAGTTAAATATGTAAGAGATACAGCAACAAATTTATTAGTATCCCTTGGAATTCATACAGCCAGCAGGAGGCGCTATGAGTGTATCATCTTGTAAGCACATCTACTTGTTCTGAGGGGTAAGCTCATCATTCCATACATTTTTTACATTCACTACCTATTGACAACAGCTATTTTAAACACATTTCAGAAAGCCTCCAGGTGGCGCTATAACAGTGTCATGCCATGAGCATATTATTCCATTTAGAATTACCAGCTCATCATGCAAATTTTTTGTCATGTACATTGAGTTAAATATGTAAGAGATACAGCAACAAATACATTAGTATCCCTTGGAATTCATACAGCCAGCAGGAGGCGCTGTGAGTGTATCATCAAGTAAGCATATCTATTTGTTCTGAGGGGTGAGTTCATCATTCCATACAATTTTTACTTTGATTGGATGAAGTATATGAGAGGTACAATAACAAGTACATTTATCCCCATACATTTGAGAAAGCTCAAATTCGAAGCGGTGCCACAGAAAGACCGTGCGACGAACTTCTGCGTTTTTGATAACTTTTGGTCCATACTGTCTTAAGAGTCACCAGACAAATTTTCAGCTCGATCTGGCAATTTTCCTAGGAGGAGTTCGTTAAAATGCGAGATGAGCTGTTTTCGCATACTAGGTGGCGCTGCAAAGCTGTCGTTTAAAGTAAAGTTGTACAAACAGTGTCAGACTACTATATTTATTGAGGATGAGGTTTAGGCAAAATTTGGTGGGGTTTGTAACATGTTTAGGGTGTCAAAACAGCTAAAACATCTATTTAAGTAACATTCAAGGGGGCGCTATGGAGGCACTCTTGGAGCGGTGTCACATTGCGGCCTATCATTTTATTCAGCCTTCCAAGCTCATCATGTCAGGCCGTTTTCGTGGACAACGGATAAACTAGAACGGAGATATTCTCAAAAATATGTTAATTTTCGGCACATTTTTGAAGGGTGAAATTCGTGGGGGCGCCACCCAAAGACCATTTTACGTACTGCTGCGCTTTTGATAACTTTTCATCCCAAATGTCTCCCGAGTAACCACACCAATTTTCAACTGGATCAGACATTTTGCCTAGTAGGAGTTCGTCAAAGTGCAAGGTGATGTTTTTTCAAAATTTTGGGGTTTTTTCAAAATGGCCGACTTCCTGTACGATTTGGCGAAAACCTGTCAGAGACTTTTGTACTTGGCTAGAGGTGGTACATATGTGTACCGATTTTCGTGACTGTAGGTCGAACTGGCAGGGGGACCCCGGTTTTTCAAGGGGGCGCTGTAGAGCCATTTTTTATGCTACGATCACGCCGACTTTGCCAGATCGCAATTTTTAGCGAGCTTGACCTTAGTGCCGAATTTGGTGAGTTTTCGAGCACGCCTACTTGGTGAATTTTGCGAGTTTGGCGGCAGATAAAGAATAATAATAATAATTAAAGCTGCAAGCAGCGATGGGCGGGCCCTCGCACGATGCATCCGCGGGATCCAAAGATGCCGCCCCCTGGTCTTACATTTTTTTTGTCATGTACATTAAGTTAAATTTGTAAGAGATACAGCAACAAATACATTCATTTCCCTTGGATTTCATACAGCCAGCTGGAGGCGCTATGAGTGTATCATCAAGTAAGCATATCTACTTGTTCTGAGGGGTAAGCTCATCATTCCATACATTTTTTACATTCACTGACTATTGACAACAGCTATTTTAAAAAAATTTCAGAAAGCCTCCAGGTGGCGCTATAACAGTCTCATGCCATGAGCATATTATTCCGTTTAGAATTACCAGCTCCTCATGCAAATTTTTTGTCATGTACATTGAGTTAAATATGTAAGAGATACAGCAACAAATACATTAGTATCCCTTGGAAATCATATAGCCAGAAGGAGGCGCTATGAGTGTATCATCAAGTAAGCATATCTACTTGTTCTGAGGGGTGAGCTCATCATTCCATACATTTTTTACATTCACTGCCTAGTGACAACAGCTTTTTTAAACACATTTCATAAAGCCTCCAGGTGGCGCTATAACAGTCTCATGCCATGAGCATATTATTCCATTTAGAATTACCAGCTCATCATGCAAATTTTTTGTCATGTTCATTGAGTTAAATATGTAAGAGATACAGCAACAAATACATTAGTATCCCTTGGAAATCATATTGCCAGAAGGAGGCGCTATGAGTGTATCATCAAGTAAGCATATCTACTTGTTCTGAGGAGTAAGCTCATCATTCCATACATTTTTTACATTCACTGCCTAGTGACAACAGCTTTTTTAAACACATTTCATAAAGCCTCCAGGTGGCGCTATAACAGTCTCATGCCATGAGCATATTATTCCATTTAGAATTACCAGCTCATCATGCAAATTTTTTGTCATGTTCATTGAGTTAAATATGAAAGAGATACAGCAAAAACTACGTTAGTATCCCTTGGAATTCATACAGCCAGCAGGAGGCGCTATGAGTGTATCATCAAGTAAGCATGTCTACTTGTTCTGAAGGGTGAGCTCATCATTCCATACGTTTTTGACATTGATTGGATGAAGGATGTGAGAGGTACAGTAACAAGTATCGTTATCCCCATACATTTGAGAAAGCTCAAATTCGAAGCGGTGCCACAGAAAGACCGTGCGACGAACTTCTGCGTTTTTGATAACTTTTGGTCCATACTGTCTTAAGAGTCACCAGACAAATTTTCAGCTCGATCTGGCAATTTTCCTAGGAGGAGTTCGTTAAAATGCGAGATTAGCTGTTTTCACATACTAGGTGGCGCTGCAGAGCTGTCGTCCAAAGTAAAGTTGTACAAACAGTGTCAGATTACTATATTTACTGAGGATGAGGTTTAAGTAAAATTTTGTGGGGTTTCTAACTTGTTCAAGGTGTCAAAACAGCTTAAACATCTATTCTAGTAACATTTAGGGGGGCGCTATAGAGCCAATCTTAGAGCGGTGTCACATTGCGGCCTATCATTTCATTCAGCCTTCCAAGCTCATCATGTCAGGCTGTTTTCGTGGACAACGGATAAACTAGAACGGAGATATACTCAAAAGTATGTCAATTTGCATCACATTTTTGATTGGTGAAGTTTGAGGGGGCGCCACCCAAAGACCGTTTTACAAACTGCTGCGCTTTTGATAACTTTTCATCCCAAAGGTCTCCCGAGTAACCACACCAATTTTCAGCTCGATCTGGTTATTTTCCTAGGAGGAGTTCGTTAAAATGCGAGATGAGCTTTTTCACGTTCAAGGGGGCGCTGCAGAGCTGTCGTCTACAGTAAAGTTTTCAAACTGTGTCAGATTACTTTATTTATTGAGGATGAGCTTGATGCAAAATTTGGTGATGTTTCGAACATGTTAAGGGTAAAAAAACAGCTGAAACATGTTTTTTTGCGAAATTCAAGGGGGCGCTGTAGAGCCATTTTTTATGCTACGATCACGCCGACTGTGCCAGATCGCAATTTTCAGCGAGCTTGACCTTAGTGCCGAATTTGGTGAGTTTTCGAGCACGCCTAGTTGGTGAAATTTGCGAGTTTGGCGGCGGATGAAGAATAATAATAATAATCCTAACAGATACAATAGGGCTTCGCCGCACAGCTTCGCTGGCGTGCTCGGGCCCTAATAATAATAATTAAAGCTGCAAGCAGCGATGGGCGGGCCCTCGCACGATGCATCCGCGGGATCCAAAGATTCCGCCCCCCGGTCTTACAAATTTAACTTAATGTACATGAGAAAAAAAAATGTAAGAGATACAGCAACAAATACATTAGTTTCCCTTGGAGTTCATACAGCCAGCAGGAGGCGCTATGAGTGTATCAAGTAAGCATATCTACTTGTTCTGAGGGATAAGTTCATCATTCCATACATTTTTTACATTTACTGCCTATTGACAACAGCTATTTCAAACACATTTCAGAAAGCTTCCAGGTGGCGCTATAACAGTGTCATGCCATGAGCAAATTATTCCGTTTAGAATTACCAGCTCATCCTGCAAATTTTTTGTCATGTACATTGAGTTAAATATGTAAGAGATACAGCAACAAATACATTAGTATCCCTTGGAATTCATACAGCCAACAGGAGGCGCTATCAGTGTATCATCAAGTAAGCATATCTACTTGTTCTGAGGGGTAATCTCATCATTCCATACATTTTTTACATTCACTGCCTAATGACAACAGCTTTTTTAAACACATTTCATTAAGCCTCCAGGTGGCGCTGTAACAGTCTCGTGCCATGAGCATATTAATCAATTTAGAAATACCAGCTCATCATGCAAATTTTTTGTCATGTACATTGAGTTAATTATGTAAGAGATACAGCAACAAACACATTAGTATCCCTTGGAATTCATACAGCCAGCAGGAGGCGCTATGAGTGTATCATCAAGTAAGCATATCTACTTGTTCTGAGGGGTAAGCTCATCATTCCGTACATTTTTGACATTGATTGGATGAAGGATGTGAGAGGTACAGTAACAAGTACCAATATCCCCATACATTTGAGAAAGCTCAAATTCGAAGCGGTGCCACAGAAAGACCGTGTGACGAACTTCTGCGTTTTTGATAACTTTTGGTCCACAATGTCTTAAGAGTCACCAGACAAATTTTCAGCTCGATCTGGCAATTTTCCTAGGAGGAGTTCGTTAAAATGCGAGATGAGCTGTTTTCGCATACTAGGTGGCGCTGCAGCGCTGTCGTCCAAAGTAAAGTTGTACAAACAGTGTCAGATTACTATATTCATTGAGGCTGAGGTTTAGCCGAAATTTGGTGGGGTTTCTAACATGTTTAGGGTGTCAAAACAGCTAAAACATCTATTTTAGTAACATTCAGGGGGCGCTGTAGAGCTACTTTTAGAGCGGTGCCACATTGCGGCCTATCATTTTATTCAGCCTTCCAAGCTCATCATGTCAGGTCGTTTTCGTGGACAACGGATAAACTAGAACGGAGATATACTCAAAAATTTGTCAATTTTCGTCACATTTTTGAATGGTGAAATTCGTGGGGGCACCACCCAAAGACCGTTTTACAAACTGCTGCGCTTTTGATAACTTTTCATCCCAAATGTCTCCCGAGTAACCACACCAATTTTCAGCTCGATCTGGCAATTTTCCTAGGAGGAGTTCGTCAAAGTGCAAGATGATGTTTTTTCAAAATTGTGGGGTTTTTTCAAAATGGCCGACTTCCTGTACGATTTGGCGAAAACCTGTCAGAGACTTTTGTACTTGGCTAGAGGTGGTGCATATGTGTACCGATTTTCGTGACTGTAGGTCGAACTGGCAGAGGGACCCCGGTTTTTCAAGGGGGCGCTGTAGAGCCATTTTTTATGCTACGATCACGCCGACTTTGCCAGATCGCAATTTTCAGCGAGCTTGACCTTAGTGCCGAATTTGGTGAGTTTTCGAGCACGCCTAGTTGGTGAATTTTGCGAGTTTGGCGGCAGATAAAGAATAATAATAATAATTAAAGCTGCAAGCAGCGATGGGCGGGCCCTCGCACGATGCATCCGCGGGATCCAAAGATTCCGCCCCCCGGTCTTACAAATTTAACTTAATGTACATGAGAAAAAAAAATGTAAGAGATACAGCAACAAATACATTAGTTTCCCTTGGAGTTCATACAGCCAGCAGGAGGCGCTATGAGTGTATCAAGTAAGCATATCTACTTGTTCTGAGGGATAAGTTCATCATTCCATACATTTTTTACATTTACTGCCTATTGACAACAGCTATTTCAAACACATTTCAGAAAGCCTCCAGGTGGCGCTATAACAGTGTCATGCCATGAGCAAATTATTCCGTTTAGAATTACCAGCTCATCATGCAAATTTTTTGTCATGTACATTGAGTTAAATATGTAAGAGATACAGCAACAAATACATTAGTATCCCTTGGAATTCATACAGCCAACAGGAGGCGCTATCAGTGTATCATCAAGTAAGCATATCTACTTGTTCTGAGGGGTAATCTCATCATTCCATACATTTTTTACATTCACTGCCTAATGACAACAGCTTTTTTAAACACATTTCATTAAGCCTCCAGGTGGCGCTGTAACAGTCTCGTGCCATGAGCATATTAATCAATTTAGAAATACCAGCTCATCATGCAAATTTTTTGTCATGTACATTGAGTTAATTATGTAAGAGATACAGCAACAAATACATTAGTATCCCTTGGAATTCATACAGCCAGCAGGAGGCGCTATGAGTGTATCATCAAATAAGCATATCTACTTGTTCTGAGGGGTAAGCTCATCATTCCGTACATTTTTGACATTGATTGGATGAAGGATGTGAGAGGTACAGTAACAAGTACCAATATCCCCATACATTTGAGAAAGCTCAAATTCGAAGCGGTGCCACAGAAAGACCGTGTGACGAACTTCTGCGTTTTTGATAACTTTTGGTCCACAATGTCTTAAGAGTCACCAGACAAATTTTCAGCTCGATCTGGCAATTTTCCTAGGAGGAGTTCGTTAAAATGCGAGATGAGCTGTTTTCGCATACTAGGTGGCGCTGCAGCGCTGTCGTCCAAAGTAAAGTTGTACAAACAGTGTCAGATTACTATATTCATTGAGGCTGAGGTTTAGCCGAAATTTGGTGGGGTTTCTAACATGTTTAGGGTGTCAAAACAGCTAAAACATCTATTTTAGTAACATTCAGGGGGCGCTGTAGAGCTACTTTTGGAGCGGTGCCACATTGCGGCCTATCATTTTATTCAGCCTTCCTAGCTCATCATGTCAGGTCGTTTTCGTGGACAACGGATAAACTAGAACGGAGATATACTCAAAAATTTGTCAATTTTCGTCACATTTTTGAATGGTGAAATTCGTGGGGGCACCACCCAAAAACCGTTTTACAAACTGCTGCGCTTTTGATAACTTTTCATCCCAAATGTCTCCCGAGTAACCACACCAATTTTCAGCTCGATCTGGCAATTTTCCTAGGAGGAGTTTGTCAAAGTGCAAGATGATGTTTTTTCAAAATTGTGGGTTTTTTTCAAAATGGCCGACTTCCTGTACGATTTGGCGAAAACCTGTCAGAGACTTTTGTACTTGGCTAGAGGTGGTGCATATGTGTACCGATTTTCGTGACTGTAGGTCGAACTGGCAGAGGGACCCCGGTTTTTCAAGGGGGCGCTGTAGAGCCATTTTTTATGCTACGATCACGCCGACTTTGCCAGATCGCAATTTTCAGCGAGCTTGACCTTAGTGCCGAATTTGGTGAGTTTTCGAGCACGCCTAGTTGGTGAATTTTGCGAGTTTGGCGGCAGATAAAGAATAATAATAATAATTAAAGCTGCAAGCAGCGATGGGCGGGCCCTCGCACGATGCATCCGCGGGATCCAAAGATGCCGCCCCCTGGTCTTGCATTTTTTTTTGTCTTGTACATTAAGTTAAATTTGTAAGAGATACAGCAACAAATACATTCATTTCCCTTGGAATTCATACAGCCAGCAAGAGGCGCTATGAGTGTATCATCAAGTAAGCATATCTACTTGTTCTGAGGGGTAAGCTCATCATTCCATACATTTTTTACATTCACTGCCTTTTGACAACAGCTATTTTAAACTCATTTTAGAAAGCCTCCAGGTGGCGCTATAACAGTCTCATGCCATGAGCATATTATTCAATTTAGAATTACCAGCTCATCATGCAAATTTTTTGTCATGTACATTGAGTTAAATATGTAAGAGATACAGCAACAAATACATTAGTATCCCTTGGAATTCATACAGCCAGCAAGAGGCGCTATGAGTGTATCATTAAGTAAGCATATCTACTTGTTCTGAGGGATAAGCTCATCATTCCATACATTTTTTACATTCACTGCCTTTTGACAACAGCTATTTTAAACTCATTTTAGAAAGCCTCCAGGTGGCGCTATAACAGTCTCATGCCATGAGCATATTATTCCATTTAGAAATACCAGCTCATCATGCAAATTTTTTGTCATGTACATTGAGTTAAATATGTAAGAGATACAGCAACAAATACATTAGTATCCCTTGGAATTCATACAGCCAGCAGGAGGCGCTATGAGTGTATCATCAAGTAAGCATATCTACTTGTTCTGAGGGGTGAGCTCATCCTTCCATACAAATGTTACATTGATTGGATGAAGGATGTGAGAGGTACAGTAACAAGTACCATTATCCCCATACATTTGAGAAGGCTCAAATTCGAAGCGGTGCCACAGAAAGACCGTGCGACGAACTTCTGCGTTTTTGATAACTTTTGGTCTATACTGTCTTAAGAGTCACCAGACAAATTTTCAGCTTGATCTGGCAATTTTCCTAGGAGGAGTTTGTTAAAATGCGAGATGAGCTGTTTTCACATACTAGGTGGCGCTGCAGAGCTGTCGTCCAAAGTAAAGTTGTACAAACAGTGTCAGATTACTATATTTACTGAGGATGAGGTTTAGGTAAAATTTTGTGGGGTTTCTAACTTGTTCAAGGTGTCAAAACAGCTTAAACATCTATTCTAGTAACATTTAGGGGGGCGCTGTAGAGCCAATCTTAGAGCGGTGTCACATTGCGGCCTATCATTTCATTCAGCCTTCCAAGCTCATCATGTCAGGCCGTTTTCGTGGACAACGGATAAACTAGAACGGAGATATACTCAAAAGTATGTCAATTTGCATCACATTTTTGATTGGTGAAATTTGAGGGGGCGCCACCCAAAGACCGTTTTACAAACTGCTGCGCTTTTGATAACTTTTCATCCCAAAGGTCTCCCGAGTAAGCACACCAATTTTCAGCTCGATCTGGTTATTTTCCTAGGAGGAGTTCGTTAAAATGCGAGATGAGCTTTTTCGCGTTCAAGGGGGCGCTGCAGAGCTGTCGTCTACAGTAAAGTTTTAAAAACGGTGTCAGATTACTTTATTTATTGAGGATGAGGTTGATGCAAAATTTGGTGATGTTTCGAACATGTTAAGGGTGTCTAAACAGCTGAAACATGTTTTTTGGTAAATTTCAAGGGGGCGCTGTAGAGCCATTTTTTATGCTACGATCACGCCGACTGTGCCAGATCGCAATTTTTAGCGAGCTTGACCTTAGCGCCGAATTTGGTGAGTTTTCGAGCACGCCTAGTTGGTGAAATTTGCGAGTTTGGCGGCAGACGAAGAATAATAATAATAATAATAATAATAATTAAAGCTGCAAGCAGCGATGGGCGGGCCCTCGCACGATGCATCCGCGGGATCCAAAGATTCCGCCCCCCGGTCTTACAAATTTAACTTAATGTACATGAGAAAAAAAAATGTAAGAGATACAGCAACAAATACATTAGTTTCCCTTGGAGTTCATACAGCCAGCAGGAGGCGCTATGAGTGTATCAAGTAAGCATATCTACTTGTTCTGAGGGATAAGTTCATCATTCCATACATTTTTTACATTTACTGCCTATTGACAACAGCTATTTCAAACACATTTCAGAAAGCCTCCAGGTGGCGCTATAACAGTGTCATGCCATGAGCAAATTATTCCGTTTAGAATTACCAGCTCATCATGCAAATTTTTTGTCATGTACATTGAGTTAAATATGTAAGAGATACAGCAACAAATACATTAGTATCCCTTGGAATTCATACAGCCAACAGGAGGCGCTATCAGTGTATCATCAAGTAAGCATATCTACTTGTTCTGAGGGGTAATCTCATCATTCCATACATTTTTTACATTCACTGCCTAATGACAACAGCTTTTTTAAACACATTTCATTAAGCCTCCAGGTGGCGCTGTAACAGTCTCGTGCCATGAGCATATTAATCAATTTAGAAATACCAGCTCATCATGCAAATTTTTTGTCATGTACATTGAGTTAATTATGTAAGAGATACAGCAACAAATACATTAGTATCCCTTGGAATTCATACAGCCAGCAGGAGGCGCTATGAGTGTATCATCAAGTAAGCATATCTACTTGTTCTGAGGGGTAAGCTCATCATTCCGTACATTTTTGACATTGATTGGATGAAGGATGTGAGAGGTACAGTAACAAGTACCAATATCCCCATACATTTGAGAAAGCTCAAATTCGAAGCGGTGCCACAGAAAGACCGTGCGACGAACTTCTGCGTTTTTGATAACTTTTGGTTCATACTGTCTTAAGAGTCACCAGACAAATTTTCAGCTCGATCTGGCAATTTTCCTAGGAGGAGTTCGTTAAAATGCGAGATGAGCTGTTTTCGCATACTAGGTGGCGCTGCAGCGCTGTCGTCCAAAGTAAAGTTGTACAAACAGTGTCAGATTACTATATTCATTGAGGCTGAGGTTTAGCCGAAATTTGGTGGGGTTTCTAACATGTTTAGGGTGTCAAAACAGCTAAAACATCTATTTTAGTAACATTCAGGGGGCGCTGTAGAGCTATTTTTAGAGCGGTGCCACATTGCGGCCTATCATTTTATTCAGCCTTCCAAGCTCATCATGTCAGGCCGTTTTCGTGGACAACGGATAAACTAGAACGGAGATATACTCAAAAATTTGTCAATTTTCGTCACATTTTTGAATGGTGAAATTCGTGGGGGCGCCACCCAAAGACCGTTTTACAAACTGCTGCGCTTTTGATAACTTTTCATCCCAAATGTCTCCCGAGTAACCACACCAATTTTCAGCTCGATCTGGCAATTTTCCTAGGAGGAGTTCGTCAAAGTGCAAGATGATGTTTTTTCAAAATTGTGGGGTTTTTTTTCAAAATGGCCGACTTCCTGTACGATTTGGCGAAAACCTGTCAGAGACTTTTGTACTTGGCTAGAGGTGGTGCATATGTGTACCGATTTTCGTGACTGTAGGTCGAACTGGCAGGGGGACCCCGGTTTTTCAAGGGGGCGCTGTAGAGCCATTTTTTATGCTACGATCACGCCGACTTTGCCAGATCGCAATTTTCAGCGAGCTTGACCTTAGTGCCGATTTTGGTGCGTTTTCGAGCACGCCTAGTTGGTGTATTTTGCGAGTTTGGCGGCAGATAAAGAATAATAATAATAATTAAAGCTGCAAGCAGCGATGGGCGGGCCCTCGCACGATGCATCCGCGGGATCCAAAGATGCCGCCCCCTGGTCTTATGTTTTTTTTGTCATGTACATTAAGTAAAATTTGTAAGAGATACAGCAACAAATACATGAATTTCCCTTGGAATTCATACAGCCAGCAGGAGGCGCTATGAGTGTATCATCAAGTAAGCATATCTACTTGTTCTGAGGGGTAAGCTCATCATTCCATAAATTTTTTACATTCACTGCCTATTGACAACAGCTATTTTAAACACATTTCAGAAAACCTCCAGGTGGCGCTATAACAGTCTCATGCCATGAGCATATTATTCCATTTAGAATTACCAGCTCATCATGCAAATTTTTTGTCATGTACATTGACTTAAATATGTAAGAGATACAGCAACAAATACATTAGTATCCCTTGGAATTCATACAGCCAACAGGAGGCGCTATGAGTGTATCATCAAGTAAGCATATCTACTTGTTCTGAGGGGTAAGCTCATCATTAAATACATTTTTTACATTCACTGCCTATTGACAACAGCTATTTTAAACACATTTCAGAAAGCCTCCAGGTGGCGCTATAACAGTCTCATGCCATGAGCATATTATTCCATTAAGAATTACCAGCTCATCATTCAAATTTTTTGTCATGTACATTGAGTTAAATATGTAAGAGATACAGCAACAAATACATTAGTATCCCTTGGAATTCATACAGCCAGCAGGAGGCGCTATGAGTGTATTATCAAGTAAGCATATCTACTTGTTCTGAGAGGTGAGCTCATCATTCCATACAATTTTTACATTGATTGGATGAAGGATGTGAGAGGTACAGTAACAAGTACATTTATCCTCATACATTTGAGAAAGCTCAAATTCGAAGCGGTGCCACAGAAAGACCGTGTGACGAACTTCTGCGTTTTTGATAACTTTTGGTCCATACTGTCTTAAGAGTCACCAGACAAATTTTCAGCTCGATCTGGCAATTTTCCTAGGAGGAGTTCGTTAAAATGCGAGATGAGCAATTTTCGCATACTAGGTGGCGCTGCAGCGCTGTCGTCCAAAGTAAAGTTGTACAAACAGTGTCAGATTACTATATTTATTGAGGATGAGGTTTAGGCAAAATTTGGTGGGGTTTGTAACATGTTTAGGGTGTCAAAACAGCTAAAATGTCTATTTTAGTAACATTCAAGGGGGCGCTGTGGAGGCACTCTTAGAGCGACGTCATATTGCGGCCTATCACTTTATTCAGCCTTCCAAGCTCATCATGTCAGGCTGTTTTCGTGGACAACGGACAAACTAGAACGGAGATATACTCAAAAATATGTCCATTTTCGGCACTTTTTTGAAGGGGGAAATTCGAGGGGGCGCCACCCAAAGACCATTTTACGTACTGTTGCGCTTTTGATAACTTTTCATCCCAAATGTCTCCCGAGTAACCACACCAATTTTCAGCTCGATCTGGCAATTTTCCTAGGAGTAGTTCGTCAATGTGCAAGGTGATGTTTTTTCAAAATTATGTGGTTTTTTCAAAATGGCCGACTTCCTGTATGATTTGGCGAAAACCTGTCAGAGACTTTTGTACTTGGCTAGAGGTGGTGCATATGTGTACCGATTTTCGTGACTGTAGGTCGAACTGGCAGGGGGACCCCGGTTTTTCAAGGGGGCGCTGTAGAGCCATTTTTTATGCTACGATCACGCCGACTGTGCCAGATCGCAATTTTTTGCGAGCTTGACCTTAGGGCCGAAATTGGTGCGTTTTCGAGCACGCCTAGTTGGTCAAATCTGCGACGATTGCGGCGGATGAAGAATAATAATAATAATAATCCTAACAGATACAATAGGGCTTCGCCGCTCAGCTTCGCTGGCGTGCTCGGGCCCTAATAATAATCCTAACAGATACAATAGGGCTTCGCCGCACAGCTTCGCTGGCGTGCTCGGGCCCTAATAATCATTAGAAATACAATAGGGCTTCGCCGCACAGCTTCGCTGGCGTGCTCGGGCCCTAATAATCCTAACAGATACAATAGGGCTTCGCCGCACAGCTTCGCTGGCGTGCTCGGGCCCTAATAATCCTAACAGATACAATAGGGCTTCGCCGCACAGCTTCGCTGGCGTGCTCGGGCCCTAATAATCCTAACAGATACAATAGGGCTTCGCCGCACAGCTTCGCTGGCGTGCTCGGGCCCTAATTAACATGTTTTTTATGCCATTATTTTTTTATTTAAATGAGATACACATAAAGGAACAGCCATTGTGACAAATTATTTTGAACAAGTTATTTTAAGGTAGACATTCATTGTGTGAATTTTGGCCCATTTTTCGCCAATTTTTCAGTAATGCGACATTTCTTGAGATTCTTACAAGTTTCTTCTAACGATGCATTTTGGTATATCATATCTGGGGTCATGAGATGTGAATGACAAATCAAATCCAGCTCCCAATCACCAATCGTAAGAAGAAAATGAAAAATCACAAGAAAATTCTATCTATTTGAAGCTTCTCGTGAGTATATCGCACTGTTGAAGCAGTGCCATAACCCAACTGTCGAATTGAGCCAGCTCAAACCTGAGATGCAAAATTAAAGTAACATTTTTGTCAGCACAGAGCACATGGTCTGAACTGTACACAAAGAAACTGCAGTTACGATGCCAGGCTTTTGAGCTTTGGTGGTTCCTGATGTAAGGAAATGGAAGTTTTATACAGTCCACTGAATTGCTACATTCCTTCTCATCATCGAAATATAAATGAATAATAATCCAGAGTAATCCATTCATAATATAATATAGATATGAAAGTGCCTGTTAATATACAAACTGCCTTTTGGTTGCAGAATTCCCTGGCTCTTATTTTTGCAGCCTCCCCCTATAGTAGAACTGTCTCATGACTTCTCTCTCAGCGAGTATTTTGGTAATTTGGACCTAGCCAATGGCATTTAAAGAACATCATGTGGAATTTTTACAAACTAATTAAGGCTTTTGAAAATTGTCATAAACTTTCTGAATGAAAAACAAAATGGCTGGAGATCGCTATTCATGTGCCGCTGCCAGGTATGTAATGAATGTTTTTGTTTAATCAAGCACAGTTGGCATGCAGCTGAACTGTTATATATAAATGTGTAGATTCAATTCATGTTTTATTTTAGTGTCTAAATTTGTTGTGCTTTATTGTGTTAATAGAAAGAAAAAATGCAAGAGACTGATATATTTTTTTGGACGTACGAAGTGTCCAGCTCATATCTGAAAATCAGTTTGTACTGTGTGAGCTTTGAACTTTTAACCCCTGTGATTCACTCCTACAGTTTACATTGCTGCTTTTCACACAACTGGGAAGAAATTGCACAGTGTATTCACAGCTTTTGTAAAATATAGTAGTATATTTTACTATAGTAGTAAAATAAATAGTATATTTACTGCAGCCCATTAAACCCCATCCATATGGCAGCTAGGGATGCACCGGTACTGGCCTCGATACAACATTTTCTAAAGTACTCGTACTCGTTAAAAGAACCCTGATACCGGGGACCAATACCACTGAGAAATGTCTACGTTTGAGCGGCATGTAAAGGGTTATTCACAGGCGATGAGTGCCTGCAGTTCTGAGCAGGGAGAAGACGATGGGAGACATGTTAGTATGTGGAACTATTTGAAAGACGCCAAAACAAATGCGGACTTCTCAGTGAAATTTTTCAGAAATATGTGCTCAGCAAAATTGTCCACAGGAGGCTCAAAAGGTAGCACATTTAACATAAGTAAGTTAATCAAGCACCTAAAATGTTCTGGAGCCCAGAAATGATGCCCTGCCGTTACATGACTGACACGGATCTGCCTAAACTACACTACTCCGTGAAAATAAACATAATTATCCAAACCTTGATGCAAATCTCTTTGGGTTTAGTTTTATCACAGATATTGGGACAAGTAGTGTTAGCCATTTGTTGCTAATTAGCCTAACCTCCCAGACTTTTACGCCACATAGAGCCATAATACACGTGAAACAATAATACACTTGAACACCAGCCATGCTTAATTTAAAAGAATTAAGATTTAAGAATTTTTTATAATGATTCTATAATATGTTGCATGCAACATGCTTTTCATGATACATAAATGGTCTTAATTCCAAACTAGTTCATTGTTTGTTTGTTTTTTTAATTATATGACTAAAGCTGTTACCTTTCAATTTAAATTGTGTTTTTATTAAGTATCACTATTGATATCTCTATCGGTATCATCGAGCACTGAAATGAAAGTACTCATACACACACTTGTTTGCCAAAAAAGTGGTATTAGTGCATTCCTAATGGAAACCGAAGAAAAACTAACTTTAAGAATGTTGCCCTGGTACTTGTCATAGAGTTTGCAAGGCTGAAGCTTGCCATGTTTAAGATCAAGTCGACCTCTGGATTGATCCAGACAAATCCAGACCAGACTCACTTTGGTCCTTTCATTACAAGAGCTCTGTTCTTTTTAATGCCTCTGCTTTTAGCTTAGCACTCATTGACTCCCTCGATTGTTCATAAGTTCAGAGCAGAGAGCTAATGCTGAAGAGAACTAATTATTTGTAAAACGGCATTGTGTCATGCTTATGATGAAATTACAAGAGGTTAAAAATGAATTTTTTGGAGGATTTTACAGAATGATCTATTTAATTTGTATAATATTTATTTATGTCTTTGATTGATTGTTTATATGATTGTCTATTATGTTATAATATTTGTAAATATCAATGTATGAATATTTGTAAAATTGTAATATTTACATTATTGTTTTATGGCCTTTTTTAAACCATCACGCTTCTGGCCATTTCTCCTGTTAATTAATTAATCTACTGTCTATCAAATACGAATCACAAAATGTTGAACATTTACAAAAAAATATTTTATCTGAAAGTGTTTGTACATATATGGTACAAATAACTAAGTAATAAAATGTAATTATCTAATATACATACTAAACTTTGGAGTTATTTTATTCTTGTTGTAGGGAGCACTCTCTGAACAGATACAATTTACTCACTGTATTTTGCTGTGTATAATCTTTTTTTGGTGAGCTGCTCTCTCAAATGTTTTAAAAATGGGTGATTTTCTTTTGAGTGTTGGATTTAGCTGTAGCTTTCATATCTACAAAGACAAGATTTCAAATGATATGACTTCAACAGACTTGCTGGTTTATTTTTTATGAGCATTCTAAGAGCAACAGCATCATAAAGTAGGTCTGGAACATTCTGCTCTTCTTCCACTTGGAAATAAAAAGTTGGTATATGTAAACTCTTGTTATCACTGTTCTATAACAATCAATCAATCAATCAATATGTTTATATATAGAGCCTTTTTAGCGGTTGCTTTCAAAGCAGCTTCAAAAAGTGCTAGTGTGGATCAGGTAGGGTAAAGTATATTGTAGATATTGTGTGGATAAAGAATATTTGAACTTTAAGATCGATCAATGAACAGATCACTGGACAGCACCTGAGAGAAAAAAACTAAACGGAAACAAAAAATCTGTGATTAGAACAATGTAACACAAACAAACAGGTGATAAATGATATGTATAGGCCAGAAAGATACAATGAACCACATTGCATTTCAACAATTTGTATGTTTATAGTGCTCAGGCACCATATCTGTTTGGACCCATATCCGGAACCAGTTATTCGAATGCTAGATTAAATAGATATTTTTTTTAATCTAGGTTTGAACTTTGTGAGTGTAGCTGAGCTCCGGATAACATCCAGGAGTTTGTTCCAGAGTTTTGGGGGTTCTATATGAGAACGCTCTTCCCTCTCTGGTGGATTTACTAATCTTCGGGATGGTCAGTATTCCTGCTTCTTGCAATTGAAGAGAGCCAGCAGAACATGTGACAGGAGTAAAATCATCATGCGGTATCAAAGATATTTAGTTTAAACACCAAGCAAGCAGGACTCTCTTGTGCAGTAATCGTGAACTACACCGATTTTTAACAACCCTTGAGATAAGACATTTTTCTAGTCATGTTGAAATATTTTATAATCGATACTAAATTGAATTAAGTGAAATGAAAAAGTGAATTAGAAAAAACATGTTAGATCGTCTAATTGCGAGAGTACTCCTGATTAGTCTAAGCAGTTAGACGATTTACGCATGTTCATGTTTTTTGTGATTTATGATTTGATTTCCCAAGAATGAACACTTGGCTATAGATTTATTTCAACACTGCCCATGCCTTTGATGTCTATATTTTGGTAGTACTGTAACATCACAACAAGCTGAGTCTAAACTACACTTCAACTCACCACTCTTACCAACTGTTAATGAGGCCTCTGTCAACCTCAACTGATAGACTCTGTAATACACACCTACATAAAAAAGCATCAGCTCATTGTTCTCCAGAATCCTTGCCATTAATCTGACTCTTTATCTGGTCTCCGACTGTCTGGCCATTATAATTTATACCTTTCAGAGTTTCGCTCAGCACTCTCTTTCTCTCTGCTTGTTATTTTTGTATATGGATCCAAACCACTGATGGGCTTATTTTTCACCTCGGTTCACACAGAGATCCAAGAGTTTTTTTTTTTTCTCTCTCTCTGTCCTTGTCCTTTGCATGCAGAATGCTGAATGAAACCTTATATAGAGAAAAGCAGTCTAGGAAGTGTTGCCTTTGTGCCATTGGAGTTCTGATTTGAAACTTTACAATGCCATAATGAAACCACCTGGGCCATTGTGTTGCAAAGCATATCTCCTCACTGCTTTCTGACTGTATACTTCTGCATTAAAGTGAGGAAAAAATAGTTTATTCTGCTTTTAGTGCCTGATCACAGGTTTACAGTTGAAACTGTTCATCTTCTAATAGCCTTTGCATGGTTCTGATGAAAAAAGTATTACACAATAATATGGGTTTGTCAATTAAGCTAAACTCTTGTGGGAACTTGTAGGAATTACTAAATTAAATTGTTTTTGTAACTCAAGGCTGTACAAAGCTTAACCATGCTGTATGTCGTGTTCACTAACTCGTATGCTACCTAGGCTGTAGTGATTTTTGTTGTATAAACAAAAAATAAATATTACATTTTAAATTATTGTCATTAAATAAATACCATAAGATGAGCTCAAGTGCTTGAAAATGTGGGTGTGGCATTTGTCATGTTCATTAACCCCTAAGCTACAATGGCTGACTCGTTGAGTATTCAACAACATGCAATCTGTGTTACATTAAATGTAATCTGTGTTACATTAAAAACCCAATCAAAGGTTTCTTTCTTTTCTACATTAAAATATCATGGTACAATTTGTGGACTTTCAAACTTTTATTTGAGCTAAGTCCTATCTTTGTTGAACGAATTCAATGTTATTGATAATATTGACCATTAGAAAACTTTAATTAAGACAAGGTCGAAGCAGAGAGAATTGAATATATAATTAATTATATCTAACAAAATACATATGGTTGTTAGGATTGCTTTGGGCAAGTATGTTGCTGTTATTTACATAAGAAATAGTAGCGACATCAGTATAATACTGTATGTCATAATCAGGGAATTGACCCTATAGGGCTGTGTGTTAGAATTTAATGATAAAGATTTACTGTGCCTACTCACAGTCCAAGTAGCCTACAGGTGAACCTTAAGTATAATGTTGATAACAAATTGTCTCCTTGGAATTAAAAGGTTCTGTCTGACATTCAAATAGTCGGATTCTTTGACATCTTATATACAATATTTGATGTGTTTTGTAATTTTTTTTTACATGTTTTGACTTTTATTTTAACCATTTGCCAAAAATTTGGAAAAACGTTGAAGCTCAATATCTCAAAACCCCTCCTAAAACTATATAGTTCCAAGAAGATGAAATAATGACCTTAAAATTATATTATAAAATCCAAAGCACATCATAATTGGAGCGTCTGTATTACGCATAACATGTTAACCAAACTGACTATTTACATTGAAAATCATTCTTGAATATCATTGGATAAATTGCCACTAATTATCACATCCACACACTGCATCTAAGCTTCAGCCAGGTTGTCTGAGAGTTATCAAAAACAATCATGGCTCTGCATTAGTTATGCAGAGAGAGCTCGTGTGAGAGCGAGAGAGTGAGAAAAGATGAGCAGGAACAGAAAGTGTTTTTACCCTCTGCCGAACGAACTATAATGATTGATAGCCTGAGAGATTGGGATAGACAAGGTAAAAATGGCTTCTGTGCCATTCTTTAGAAGAAATACATAAAGGAAGGTGCCTGGCTGCCATCATAAATGACTATTAATGATGTGATCACTCAGATTACTCGGCTAATAGAGCTGTACCCCTGCGTTAGCTTAATGCGGCAGGCCTGTTCCTCCAGCCTTCTCCGTTGATCAGTGGGGAGCAAAAAGAGAGCTCATGAAGCAGGCTAACCATGCTGTGAAAGAGCCCTGGAGGATAGGTACCCCTCTCATCTGGAGGTACAGGCAATGGAGGTGGATGATTTGGCTTCAAAGAGCTGAAAGTGGCCTGAGGTCAAACAGGCCAGCGTAGAGAGTGCTGACTCAATGGAGAAGAGCTTGAGAAAAATACCATCTTGTGCTGTTGATTCTAGGCTGTGTGGGGAAGCCTTTAGCACAAAACAGACTTCAGGTTCAGTTCTGTGTCTTTGAATCCCTTGACTTGGACTTTGTACTGGTTATCCCCACAATTTTATTCTACTCGTGAGGATAGGTACACTATTTTTCAATAGGGTCTGGCTGCAGACAAAATGCTTTGAGTTGTTTAGTTTGTAGGTTTTCAGATGGGATTGGGAAGGTTATTTTATATTTTTTATTAAATAGTATAATGATTTTTTTTGTGTTGCATTGCATTAATCTAATCAAATATATTTTAAATTATTCTATTAATATGATTATATGTCATTCATACTTTTTCATTACATTATGTTGATTTTAATCTGGTGAAAGTTTAGTGTCTGTATGTTGTATGTGTGCCAGACATTTGTTTTGCGGAGTTTCCTGCCTTTTTCACTATATTGCATTCATGAAATCACTACTGGAAGTCTCTCTACATCAGATTATTCCAGTAATCATGAATCCACCTCCATTTTTATGGAACGGATGAGGTTCCAGTTTTTACATACAGCCTGTCAAAGGGTGCTGTAGACTAGGACAGTAAAAAGTTACAATAATACATCATTTTAAGGAAAATGTGTACCACGTGAAAAATGAAAAAATAACATGTAGCAATGCCACCCTTCTGAAAAGAGTGGTCTGAAAAACAAACAACTCTTTAGTTAGCAATATTTGCAATAATGAATAATTTTGTTTAATGCTTGGCAAACAAATAGAATGAATTAAAAACAATATATATCTTTAAACGTCTACATTTCCTACCAAGTAAAAAAAATAAAATAAAATACTATTTTCTTACGTAACTCCCTAACTCTCTCGCAGTGAGATTTCCTCTTAGGTATCAAATAAAGATGTCAACTACTAAAAAGAATAAAAACATCTAAGGATAGAACACTTGCAATATGTTCAACAGCAACTAATCATTTTTCTTTCATTTCGGTTGCTTTTCACTTTTTGCCAGAAAGTAATGGGCAGTTTTTCTTAGCTATGTACTAATACATTTTGCTGGCTGTTTAATTCTCTATCTGTGCTTGAACCTGCTTGTTACACTCTCATTTGTGAGAGTTCAAGTATCGAGAATTACACCTTATCCCTGCGAACCCACGATCGCTTCCAGTCTGTTATTTAGCTGTCTGTCTTCTCTCTCCTTTTGCTTCATTGCTTGCAATGTTAGCTGTTGAATTGCCTCAGCAGACAGAGGCCTGTTTTTTCTAATGTGTATGGCAGCAGCTCAAAGACGTCCATTGAACTGCCAGGGCAGTCTGTGACACAGTTTTGTTTCATGCTCGGCCAGGCTTTTGTTAGCAGTGATGCTAATTGACTTGAGAGTAATTCCTCAGCATAAGAACAGCATATCAATGATAGAATTCTTATTGCATGGAACTATCTAATAATGGACAGGGTTAATGCACATTTTTCAAAGCTGTTGTCTGGAAACAATTAGAAAAATGCGTTCTGCTTCAAAGCTCTGTGGATGCATTGTCAAGTTTGAATTTGATAAATCTGTAAAATCATGACCCCCTCAAAAATTATACTGCTTTTTTGACACAATGTATTACTCGCTGTACGTTTACTATAACACCTTCTACATCACTGACATTTAATGAAAAGTTAATAAAATTTGATTTTCTGTTCATCAAGTTTCCTAATGTTTTCACACTTCAGTTTAGACAAGAAAGAATCTTTATAAAGGTAATTTTGGTTGATTTTAACTTTCAGGACTCAGGTCCCCCATTTACTTTAGTTTCTATCTCTACCTTCTCTTCACTTTCAGTTGTTTAACAACTTTGCAACATTGGCTTTTATATTCAGTGTGTGTGCAAAGTTGCAACATAATACGTTGTTGCCCAAAAAAGATCAGTTTAAAAGAAACTTCTCTGCTTGTCACGGACGACTGAAAAGAGCACTATTGTTTTTCCAGTTGGTTCTATTTTTAGCAAATGACTAGTGTCCAACCCTGCATGAATCCTCTTATTCAAAAACAGGTTTTCCACAGAAGTGTGGTCTCAGTGGGTTGGCTTCATGTTTATGAGAGGCCCAGTCGGGGTGAGAACTTCCATGCTGAGATTGTGGCTCGAAAATGGCCTTCCATTCATGTGTGGCTTCAACAGACATTGTCTGCTATAGAACTAATATGAATACAGTTTTTTTTCCTTCTCAGGCTGTTTGAAACATTTTTGGAAAGACTGAACATCTTATTATGTTTTTGGAGGATAAAAAATAAATATATATGTTTTATTAAATGCTGCATGGATGCACATTGTACAAATGTAAAAATAAAACTCTAATGGGTAATTATATTAATTCGTTTTTTTATCCCCTCAACCAATAATATCCATACTACAGAAAACATTAGTTCACGCATTGACTAAACTTTACATCCGAAAATTAATAAATAACTCCTGGTCAAGCTGTGCTTTGTAAGTCGAGTGAAAGATGCATTATTACTTAGAATACAGGATACAATATTACATAATTTGGCTTGCTTAAGTGTTTAAATGATGTTGAGCCTTCATACATGTTAGTTAGTGCAAGATGCAAGTTAATTGTTGTCTGCGTTCTATTGTTGGCCATGCATTCTCTGTGATCTGGCAGTCGGGTTGGTTTGGCATTCTTTTAGTCCAAGTGGACTAAGCTGTGTCCAGCTGTGGAACACTATTCCTGTAAATTTTAAATCTGCTACAGAATTGATGATTTTCAAGCAGAGCTAAAGACTTACCTTTTTGGTCTGGTTTTCGTGGAGGGTGGGATCCTAAAAGGCAGATAGTGACTGCTTTTATGAATCTGTTCTGTGTTTAAAGTATGTTATTCTTATATGATTGTGTCTATTTTTTTCCAGCACCCTGGTCAACTTTGCTATCATTGTGTGGCACAATAACTTTTAATTGAGTTATTTTTAATTCATTATTTTTCATAATATGTTTTACCATAGCGTCACGGTGGCGCAGTGGGTAGCACAGTCGTCTCACAGCAAGAAGGTCGCTGGTGCGAGCTTTGGCTGGGTCAGTTGGCAAACCGGAGCACCCGGATTCCCTTAAGTCCAAAGACATGCGATATAAGTGAATTGAGTAAGATCTATTGTCCTTAGTGTTAAAGTGTGAATGAGTGTGTGTGAATGTTTCCCAGCGATGGGTTGAGGCTGGAAGGGCATCCGTCGCATAAAACATATGCCAAAGGAGTTAGCGATTCATTCCACTGTGGCGACCCCAAAGGGAAGAAAGCCGACATGAAAATGGATGGATGTTTTACCATTTTTAATTGCAAGACTGACAGATTAAAAACAATAAAGAACAAAACATGGCCAAACATACAGAGCTAAAAAGTGTTTACTACACTAAGCTAAACTAAATTAAAATGCTAACAAGAAAACGACGGATAACTCTGAATGAGGTTTAGTAAGGAAGCTTTATAAGACAAGTCAGCACAGAACAGGAATTAAAATGGAAAAAAGAAGACAGAAAACCAAAATACGTAATACGTATTTTAATACATAGGAGAGAAAAAATACAATATATTGAGAGTCAGCTTCTAAAAGAATCTTTATACTTCAAAATATGGTTTTAATAGCATTTTTGTTCAGTAGAAAAAATAAATGTATGCAGAAAGAAGAAAGCGATACCTGCTCAACTTAAACCAAGCATACATAGTAGCCAAATAATGTTATTATTTATTTACAGTGGAGTGTGAAAAGTCAAGGAAAATATGGTTGTATTTTTGCTGTCTTCTGCTACAGTGTTTCTTTTCAGGCGAGGATGAGAGTGTGTTATTTATCGTTCCGGACTCTAGGTGTGTGTTCCAAAGCTCTCACACTCTCCCGCTGCTCTCTCAGGGGATTGAACTCGTCGGCGGTTCCAGCACCTGCTGCTGTAACAGTAGATGCAGCTTTACCCAGAGAAGAGAAGAAAAAAAACTCCCACTGAGCCGGGGGAAGAGAAAATAACATGCGAGGCTTCTAGCACTATCTGCAAAACTGCATTCGATATCTCTCTCTCTCACGCTTTCTCTCTCTCTGACCAAAACCCTTTTATTTTCCTTTCACTTAACTCAGCTGTACTTAACAAGTGGCCTTTTGGTAGAACGACAGCAACTACGTCAAAATTTTTTTTTTGCTAGTTTGTTACTTACTCTTTTACATAATAGGAGATCAGTGCATCTCTAAGCAGGATAGTTCTCCCAAATAACAGAGCTTTCTTAGCAACTTTAAAAAAAAAGTGCACATAACTAATAAATGAAAGCATATCCTGTGAACTTTTGATGTATGGCCTGGATGTGTTTGAACACAGCTAATTAACCCAAAAATACTTTGCAACCATCACATTGAGATCAAACTATAGAATTCTGCTTTTTGAAAACACATATGTTATATCAGTTTCCCAATTGAATTAAATGGATGAATTTCAGTCTCCATCCTTCCATTCATTATAATCTTTCCATTTAACCAGAATGAGGTCCCTAGGGAAGCTGTCTCAGCAGGACAGCCAAGAGTTTTCTTTCTATGGACTCTTTTTTTTCCACTCTAGCAAAATGAATCGGGAGGATTTCTAGGTTATCTTAGTGGCATGGTCTCTCCTGTGTCTTGCACAGGACCTCATCCTAGCTGGATATGTCTGGAATTTTTCTTTAGATAAGGTATGCAGGGTATCCAAACAAGATACTTCAGTACACTTCAGCAACTCCACTCTCACCTAATTCTGAGTAAGAATGTTTCTTACTCTATGTCTGTGATTTTGCGGGGAGTTGATTCCGATTCTATTTAAACTGAATGATTAAACCACAAGTGTTAAAAGTTCAAAGCACAAGATTTATGTTCTCACACTCTACGAGCCAAAGCTTGAATCTGACCCGGCTGCTCACACTGCACATCTTTCAAAACATTGACTTTACTGCCCAAACATGACATGTGACTCTTGTCAAGTGACTGAAGCACCAAAACCCAAAAGTGGAAGGTACTCAATCCTCATCAAAAACAAATGAGCTGCCTTGACAATTTGTGCAATTCTCTGTGCAGAAACTATTAAAAATAACATGTGTGGACCAGAAACATGTCAAGACACATAGTGTTCACATAGTGAGATGTTCTGTTAAATTGACATGTAGCGCCACTCCAACAGTGCAATGTCATTGGTCGGAAGCTAGTAGTGAAGTGTTAATCGATGCTCATTACACCAAGTAAACAGAATGAGCCACATGATTCAGCAGAAACTCAAAAAAAAATAAAGCTAAAAAAGCACTGTGTCTGCCAGTTTAAGGAAGCACCACGTCTAAAAATGCTCTTAACTCACCCAACAAAACGATTCTGTTTAATTTTTTATATGTAACTCAAAATCTTTGAGATCATGACATTTTGCGAAAAAATCTATGAAACCATTCACAAACATATTTCCATTGTCATATTACCTTAACCTTATCTAAAACCATGGTTTATTCATCATAAGATAAACAAGGGTTATCCTTTATTTTTTGGGGGGTTAAGTACCCCCAAAGCTTGAATCCTGAATCACCACTGTCTTCGAGGTTTACAAGATACTTTATACACATTACTACTTGTACTTCCACATCTTTATTTTGTAACTCTGTTTAACTTTTCTGAGCAAACAGGACAGATGATAAAGATGGGTTTTGCACCACTAATCCGAAGTGACAGGGTTGCTAATGCCGAGAGAGGCTGCTGCTAACACTCATTACCCACAAGAATGAGTGAAACCTAGTGTGTGTGTTTGTGTGTGGCAGCGGGGTGTCACTTCGAGAGGGCCAGTGGATTAGTGTGTGTGCGTGTGTGTGCGCGTGTGCCCGTGTGTGTGTGTGTGTGTGTGTGTGTCTGATGAGCACAGAGAAGTGGGCTCTCAACACTGAAGGACACTTTGAGGTAATCTTATGTCAGATAGGTACTACACCTGCTGTGAGAAGCTTTGGTACTGTATGTATGCCAACCATAGATGTGTACTAGGCTACTAGATGGATGAAGTATTTTGCCCCAACCTTTCACCAAACATTGGCTTAGAATGACTTTAATTAGCACCAGGGAACACAGCGACACTAATTAAGATTGTTAAGTAGATTAAAGGATGTTTGTTCATTGTGGAAGCCCTGATCCCTATCTCCAAGAAAGTGCTTGATTTTAGTTCTAGCAACAAGCACCTCCGACTGGGTTTCCTCTGAGACGTCTTTGTTGATCTTGCGAGCATCGACACCTGCACTACCATTTTGACACAGACCTGAATTGGCCTTAAACATAAAACATATTCATTTAGGTTTATCATTTTATTGCTAAAAAAAGAAGGGGTTCAATAATTAAAGTGCCCCTATTTTGAAAGCTTCCTTGTTTCTTAAATTATCCATTTAATTTTAGTTGATTTGGTCGCGATTCCAAAATTATTTGTTTAGTGACTGGTTCATAATAAACCTCTCCTCTACATGGCTCAATCAAAGCAGCTTATGGAGTGGCTGAATTAAATCTGTCTGGCACGGTTTTGAACATGTTTAGATTACGTTTACAGAAATGGCAACCAATAAATATGAGTATAATCAACACAACAACAAACTGCTCGATTGAATAAAGAATCCAGTTTTGAGTTGTGCTCACCAGAGAAACTTAAGGCTCATTGAGAGAGAGTGTAGCATTCAGGGTCCCGGGGGAAAATATGGTTCCAGTTCCTTACTCTACATATAATACATTTATTCTACAGCAATCAGACGCAGGTAAACTATAAGATTATCCCTTTCTGCATGCTAATCTCTGTGAAAGGCTTGCAAAACCATCCTTTTACTCATCTGACAGTGTAATCTGAGACAGTTTCTTCAATGTTTGTGGCAGAGGTTGTACGGACTGACGTGTGAGCTCACGAGTTGACTTTCATATTAAAAGCACTATTTTGACAGACAAAGCAATTTCAGTTTTAAAACTCCAGCAGGGTGTTCCTCAAACCTAAAACTAGGTTTCACAGCACATGGGAGGTCATTTTTAAAAACCTTTAAATTTCCACTCCTACATCTTCTATCTGTTCAGTGATGAGGTCTCGAGAATAGATTTCCATTAGAGATGCTCTAGTGGAAAGAAGAACGGCTTCCTTGAGCATGCTGGGAAGATTAGCCAACATACTTCCTGATAGGGAGAAGGATCAAGATTATGAAAGATCACAAGATAGACTTATTTTATCTTGTCTTATCTTTATCTTTCAACCACTTTCTTCTTCTTTGCAGCATCCTTGTTCTTGTTGACAGAGGTGAACATGGTCTCATCACACAGTTTGTTGGGCAAAATTGTAATATATAATGTTCTAAATTTAAGAATATATATACATATATAATATGTGCTTTTTTATACATGTATATATGCAAAAATAAACGTGTTAATGCATGCAATTAATTTGAAATGTATAACGTGTTAAAAAAAATTAACACAATTAACGCAGTTTCAGTTTTTCCTGTTTGCTGTTATGGCGGACTTGCTTTAAATGAAGTATGATGCAGTTTGTATTACGATGAGAAGGCACGGACTGTGGACATGCTTTAGCACGTGACAAACTCATCGCGCTCATGGAGGATCGCTGGGTTTCTGTGAGCAATGACAGTCACTTCAAATCACAGCGCACTTTGTTGAAATTGCATTCATTCGGTCTAACTTTGTGTAGAAGTGGCGAGAAAAGGGAAAAAGTGAGGACAAGTTAAAGCACTCTAATAAGTTTACTGTTACCTGTCCTGCTTGACCCACATACTGCACCGAACTGTCAGGTTTCCATTCACGGTAACGGTTGTGAAAGTGCGCTAGCTAAATGTTGCGAGATTGTTGGGCACCTAAACCATAGTACATCCAATGCTCACAAACTAATGGAACAGGTCTGTCTCTTGTCTGTTTTGTGAGCGTGCGTGCGAGCGTGCATGTGTGTGTGTGTCCACTGTCAAGGTATGCTGCATAAAATAAAAAACAAGTTCAGAGAAGTGTAAAACTATTTTGAAGTTATAAATATGGAGTTAAATAATGTAATGCAAGTAAAATACATTTTCTCCTACTGGTGTTGCCATAAATAATGTAGTCAACAGATGATGATCAGAATGTGAGGATCACATCATTTCACCTCAGAACTATCTAAAAGTAAGAACAGCACTAATCTAACTCCGATGAAGGTTTAAAGACCTAACGTTTCTTCCCAAAGATCAGTCTTCACAAAGCAAATTGTTAATGGCAGAGAGTCCTGGAAAAAAATAGTCACCAAAAGAAGAGAAAAAGCTCATTTGGAGCTATGTTGTATATATATTGTTTAAACAAAATCCCCATTTATCTTGACATTTCATCAAAAACAATCATTTGAGCAAGCTTGCTGCTTGATCTTCAGTAAAACAACTGCTTGGCTGACAGTGAATGGTGACATAGAATGGTCATTGGTCAGAAAGAGTGTGGAAATTTGAAGGAAAGAAAATTAGAAAAGATGACAAATACAACCCTACAGTAAAAAAATACACACTGGACCAAGCAAGAAGTAAAATCAATCCTCCTTTTTTTTCTTTAGCAAAAGAGCACTGCTATTGGTGCATTTGCAGAGTGGAAGTCAAAATAATAATGTGTAAATATTTGTAGTTTCTAAACCAATAATGTGCTGCCAAAACCTCATAGAGAACCCTTGTTGTGGGCTTAGTGAAAATAAAGTCTCTTAAATCTACACAGAAGGAGGTGAAAGAGTTCACACTGAACATTTGAATTAAAGAGGATTTGTATACTTAATAATTTAGATTCTTATTTTTGTTTCATTTTTTGAACCATTGCATTTTTTTGGCAACTTTTAATGTTTACGGTTGTCTGTCGCTATTGTGTTTAAACCTTCATACACATGTGCATTAATGAATTTCATCTTTGTTTATTGTATATAAAAATCTTACTTGATTTCCATCATAGTACCTGTTGAATTTATTTCTGTTCAGAAGTTGTTTTGTAATAAGGTATTACTCAGCATTCCAACCACAGTGCTTGTGTTATTGTCTTTCTTAGTGAATCAGTTTTGTTTTTCCCCATGATTTCTCATACTTTCTCCACAGTGTGCAGCAGGGATTGCTGTTGCTGGCCCCTTGGGATCTGTCTTTCATCTTAATTAAGATTGGCTTTAGACTGGGGCTGCAAAGCACCAGGGTTAAATATAGGGCCCCAAGGAAGCGCTGGCCATTAAAGTCCTGTGAAAGCAACTCACGCTGCTGTTTACTCATTAGTTATTTGATTTATGGAAAGCGTTGATCATTTGATTGGATTGGTGAGGATTATACTAAAATAAACAGAGAAAATATATTCCCCATGAAGATTAAAAGGGAAACTTTTTATTAATCATTTTATTAATCAAGGCGTTCTGAATTCTTCATGGACTTGTGAATAGATGCGTTATGAATGTATTATGTTTGTTAATCTTGTTGAGGACAAGGACCTTAGTCTATGGGGACATACTTGTTTCACATGTGTAAATTAACAAGTTTTTTATCGACAAATAATTAAAACAACTGAAAATATGTCTGTATCACAAATACATAAATTGAAATATGTAAAATGAAATAGGTTTACAAATATTACATAGCTATATATACATATACATAATATATATATATATATATATATATATATATATATATATATATATATATATATATATATATACAAATATAATAGTATTTTGTAAACTGACAAATACTGATTAGTTGGATTTATTTGTGGATATTTTCCTTTTCGTTAGCAGCGTTTGTTGAACTCATCTTCTGTATTTGTGATTCTTTGCTCACACTGCGCACATTTATGAGTTTTGACCCAGATCTCTCTTTAATAGAGCAAGAGCCACAACTAGATAAGCTCCGCCCACCTCCTGGTAAACCAATCAGAATGCTTGACAAGCAATATTGTGGAAAATTTGGTTTCAGTTCCAGATGTCAGGGAAACGACATTCCATTTGAAGCTCTTTTGATTGAAAAGCTAATGAATGCTTTCAAAAAGGCTAATGTTTTTTGTCAAGGCAATTTTAATATTTATTTTAGCAGTTTATACTTTTGACGACATTTAGAATTTGCATTTTAGAGCTAAACCATCAATGATACACTCCTGCTTCTCCAAAAAAAATGGTGTGTGTGTATGACTTTTGTGAGATTTGTCAGCTCACAACAAACATGCTCAAAACTCTTTTCAATGAAATATGAACGACATTATTTATATGTGGTGAAAATGATGCTTATATTTAAAAATAAGTGAAATACTTGCAAACTGAGCACCACAGGGTAATGAAAAAAGGAGCTTTATGGCCCGTAATGGTATTTTGTGTGTTCATTTGTGTGGGCCGGGGGGACATTTTAGACACCAAAGAGGTGTCAGAGTCAGAGGTCAGAGGTGATGAGTCAGAGTTCATGATCTCTTCAGGCTATTTATCTTTCTCATTCTTCTCTTAAAGTAGCTGTGGAAAGAGGCTATGGGAACGTTCACACCATGTTCTAGGCATCATATTCATGTCACTGAATTAGAAATTAACTCAGGTCAAGGGCTTCTTTTAAAGCTAGCTTGGGAACTTCTGGGTCGCTTAGTTGGAAAATTTGTTCAGAAAGCCGCTATATATTTTATTTCATGCATAAAAATTATGACATGGACACTTTCACACTCATATTCAAGAGACATCAGAAATCATCTTCTAAAATCATCAGTTTCAAAGAATAGATTAGGTGAGTTTATTTTTAATAGAACAAATGGTCAAACAGACTTCAATACGTGCTTGAATCTGATCTAAGTGAATATATGTATATAATCTGATTAAGCAGATTATATACATATATTCATTCAATACAATTTAGCATTTTTTAATATGAAGAACAATATCCTACTGTAAGTGCATTCTAAAACATATCTTATAGTTAACAGTTGTTGTTTTCTAACAGGAACTGTTACTTCCCGGAATTTGTGGGTGTTATTCATGCTGTTGAGACCTTTTATACAACATTCATCTCAGCCATGACAACATTTAAAGTTGAACGTGCAACTAGGCTGCTCAAAATAAGAACTTATAAGTATTAAAATAAATAATTTCTGATAGTCAGTGGTTGCAAAAATACAAGTTATAAATTTATTTTTGCAGGTCTAAACATGTACTGAATCTAATTAAACTTTAGTGTTTAGTTGTAAACATTTTATTTTAAGAATCATATTTTGTGTCATGTCTAGTTTCGTTAATGTCTGTGCAGCAATGCAAGCTTATAAATCTTTTGTTGATTTATTATTGAGAATGAATACTAATGACCCTAATCACAATTTATTATTTAGCTACATGTTGATTAAAAATAATAAACACTCAAGGTATGATATTTATGGCATCTTTAGCATAGTGTGCTGCCTATTCTAATACATTTAGTTATTTCTTGTTGGAAAAAGTTTTAAATTTAGACTTGGGACACATACTAGAGAATGTGTGTGAAATGTGCTTTTAGCTTGTCATTGAAGGGTCACAATACCCCAAGGTGTGTAAATGCCAATATGTCAAAGTGTGTTAGACCAATTATTCTTATCTCTTTGCTTTTTTAACATCCAGAACTGAAAATCTACTTTACAGACAGTGATATAATGAGACTACTGCAGAAGGGCAGTCAAGATTTTTTGCTATTCCGTAATCATTTGTAAACTGAGTTCTCTTAATCCATATAAAGATGTAGTCTCTTAAACAATAATAACAACTTCACACAAAGTTGAAAAACCGATTTGTCATATTAGGTTTAAAGAAATAACAAGTTCCGTGCGTAACATTAGGAAAGTAATTGTAAATGTCCAAACAGTGGAGAAACCGAGGGAAAAACATTACAAAAGAAACAAGTGCAATCAATAAGGACGTATTTACAATAAAACACAATTAAACAACTCAAAAGCAAACCAATCAACACCACAGAAGCAACAAATGAAAATACCCCTAACCAACCTGAAGAGACAGTACCTCCTAAAGTAAAATTCGTCCTTGCAGTTTCATGAATATACAATTTAAACTATGATTCACAAGTTTGTTTAACATAGAATTGTCCTAAGTATGGACACATGTTTTGCGGAAGGGATCTTTGTCTAGGAGTTTACCCGGACCCCGAATATCCCCCTGATGGTTGAGAGTGCTGAAGGGCAGGAGGAGGGTTGCTGTTCAATTGTTGAATGAACATAAAATGAGAGGCGTCTTTAATACTATGCTGGAGATGAATACATGCAGTACATGAAGACATGCGGTATTGAAAGGCCATATGGTATATGGTGCCATTTTGCAACTTCATTTAAGTGAAAGTGACCAGTTTGCCAAATTTAGAGTGACCCATACCCAGGATTTGTGTTCTGCATTTAACCCATAACCCATTTAACCCATCCCATTACTATTCAAGCGCTGGATTTGTTTTAGTTGTGGATTATTTGTGAAGACATATACATGTACAAGTCTGCCATTATGAATACAATATATACTGAAATTAAACATTGCTTTGTAATAGAGCTTTTTAATAATTAAAGCATTTTATAGACTCCATATTGATAATCAGAAATTAGAGTTGTAACTGTTTTATTTTGATATAGGTAACAGTAAAATTAAATAATAATTGACATGTCATAGCTGAAATTAAGGTGAATGTAGAGTACCCAATTCTCTTTTTTTATTAGTTTAAAAGTAGTTCTTGTCAAATGGATTCGTTTGTAATTCATTACTAGCTAATTTCTGATTGAATTCCCCTGCGTTACTTCTTATTGCCAGATCATCTGTATTTTGTAAGCATTTTTTTATTTTATGATGTATTGTGTATATTTTTAATCCCCAGGCGGTCTCTAGTCTCATTGCCCTTTAACATGAGACTGTGATATAAGGAAGCACCGTGTGAAACCCACTGAACCACGACCAGACATATCACTTTTTTTGCTGCTTAAATGCTTCAGTTTGTGTCTGTGTGTGAGTACACAACAAACTTTTCTCATTAGACAATCATAGAGCCATAAGCAAACCATGCATGGATGCTCTTTTACTGGCGACAGTCTATGAGGAAATATGCTCTGATCATCCACTGATGGAATCGCAGTAATGAATGCCGTCTGCCAGTCAAATGCCCAACAGAGTAACTCATCCACTTGTTTTTTTCTCTTTTCATGTCTGTCCTTTAGGTTTCTGTTGCTCTTTACATCATGACATCTGTTATAGAATTCAATTATGGGCAGCAGTCTCATCTTATGTCTTATACTTGCCATTTTTTTAAATCAATGAATTCATCCATCCACCAATTTGCCTTTTAGCATGTTCTTTCAGACATTGCTCATTTTTCTTACTAATAAAATTATTTTTTGTGTTGAATTTGTTGGTATATTTAAAAACCGCGTCCCAAATTGGGACAATTGATTACAGTACAGATCAATTTTATACGGCTTCTCCAGTTCCTGTAAATACAGTAACTTTTAAAATTGGCAACTGGTATTACATTATTGTTTGTGTCGGTGTAAGTGTCTCTTACACTAATAATCTGATGTTCTCTTATTTTGGGTCATAATATCAGGGTCATAATCACTCACCAGCCTATCTTGTTTCTGTAAATGATGGTGTTGGAGGAGTGACTTATTTAGATGTTGAGATTGTTGAGAGTTCACTGTTGAAATTGCTCAAGGATTTGTCACCCGTAAATCTTTGTTTGTTTGTGTGAGTGGATGCTGTTGGGTTTGCGTTCCCCAGGCCTGCAGTCATATAGGATCACATGACTGGTGATTGTACATATGATTGGTGATAGTTTACATTACTACTGGTTATTGTTCACATTACTGGTGATAGGTCACATTACTGCTGGTGATAGTTCACATTACTTCTGATGATTGTTCACATTACTGGTGATAGTTCACATTACTGCTGGTAATAGTTCACATTACTGGTGATACTTCACATTACTGCTGGTGATTGTTCAATTTACTGGTGGTTGTTCACATTACTGGTGATAGTTCACATTACTGCTGGTAATAGTTCACATTACTGCTGATAGTTCACATTACTGCTGGTGATTGTTCAATTTACTGGTTGTTGTTCACATTACTGTTGGTGATAGTTCACATTACTGGGGATAGTTGATATTACTGGTGGTTGTTCACATTACTGGTGAGAGTACACATTAATTGTTGTTAACATTACTAGTGATAGTTCACATTACTGTTGGTAATTATTCACATTACTGGTTGTCGTTCACATTACTGGTGGTTGTTCACATTACTGGTGGTTGTTCACATTACTGTTGGTGATAGTTCACATTACTGGGGATAGTTGATATTACTGGTGGTTGTTCACATTACTGGTGAGAGTACACATTAATTGTTGTTAACATTACTAGTGGTAGTATGCATTAACAGTTGTTAACAATATTGGTGATCGTTCATTACTGATCGACATTACTGGTTGTTGACATTGGTTATAGCTAACATAATTGGTGGTTGTTCACATTACTTGTAATAGCTTACATTACTGATGGTTGTTCACATTATTCATGATAGTTCACATTACTTGTAATAATTCACATTACTGATGGTTGTTGACACTACTCGTGAATGTTCACATTACTTGCTTGTGTGTTAATATTTAGATTTATTTTATTGGTTGTTTTAAAGTACAATTATTTGGCATACATTTTCCATATTTGTTTTTTCATTCTCTGGTTTGCCTGTTCAACATCGTTTGTGGTCCTGCCTTCTTATACCATCAAGATTAAAAATAAAATTTCTTTCCAGACATCTGTAAGCATCTATAAAGCCTGTCTTCTATTCTAAATTCAAAAAGTCTCAAGACCCAAAAGTGCTCCCAGATCAGTAAACCATGGTCATTCTTTAGTAAGTATCAAAGCAGTTTCATTCATTTTTTTAACTATTCAAAATTCTCCTCTAGCCATAATACTTCTTTTGTTTTGCTCCAGGAAAACACATAACTCTTGTTCTAGCAGCGGAATACACTTTTATCAGCCTGCTTTCTACAGGATGTGTTGAAGGATACTACTGTAAGTTATAGGTACACAATACTCTCTCAGAAAGTGACATTACTGTCTGGGAAATCAGATAAAGCCTTGTCCTGTAATGTAATGTGTAAAGTGACGAACATTAATGCATGAACTTCTTCCTGCGCCTGTTCACACGACAGATGCCCCAACAGATAGGAAGCTGGTGACCGCACAGAAACGCTAAGATCTGATAAATCCTGTACCGCTCACGCATCTAACACTTTCACAGAGATACTTCAGATCGCAGAGCAGATGTCAAGACTGGGAAGGGAAAAAGAATTCATACAAGAGCACACACAACACGGCCATTCACTGTTCACCCTCAACATTCATTTAGTAGATTATTGTGCAGAACGCCTTTGTTGAGTAACTGAATGGTGTTAAACAATAGAAACAAACCTGTCCGATGAGCTCGAGAGCAGAAGAAATGAAGTAACCCACTCCATCCTAATTTTAATTCACTTCTCATTTGAGGTTGTGTAAGCAGAGCCAAGAGGCAATAGTTTCCCTTCAAACCACAAGAATGCAAGAATCTTTCCACTTAGAGTTAACCATTTTCTTATAAAAAGCGGAGAACAGCTCCAACTGCACTTAGGTCAAAATTAGTGGGTTAAGTGTTTAGAAATAGTCCTTTTTTTTAATTATTATTATAGAAAAACACCACTGAAAAGTTAGATGGGTCATTTTGGTTGAACGGTTTACATGTTGCACAAGACTTAAAGTGCAGAGCGCGTAGTACACTCTACATACTCGAATCTTCTTACCAAGAATAATGAAGCCTAAATATAAACCTCTTAATCTAAATCCAAAGCTCCTAAATAGAAAATAGCTCCAAAAGAGAAAAAAAGCATCACATATGCACATGTCTATCATAATATTAACTCTGTCCTAGTTGTGAAAGCAATTGTCCACCTTTCATGTAGAATTCTGCTATCAAGAGGGCAAACTAATAGAAATCAGCGGATTCTTGCATTTTTTACTGGCTGGGAAGATTAATTGTACTCATCATAGAGTGGTTGCTGAGTGTTTCAGGAGTAAAGAAGAACCAAAACACTTAAACAAAATCCAATCCTCATTCATTCCAGCTTTGACCCTTGCTCTTGTACTCTATTACTGCTGCATTCAGTTTTAGAACAGCTTCTGCTTCTGGTATGCCGGCCACACAGTGAGGTTTTGTATCAATTTGAAGTGCTTGTTGTGATTGTTGTGGCTTTTGTCTGTAAGGATCCTGTTCATCTTCCAGTGTGGTAACCTTGATCGCTCATGAGATTTGTTTGAATGCATTTCCAAAAGAAGTGGAATGCTCCAGGCCAAGGTTAACATGATTGCCCAAACTCTAAAATTAAGAACTTTACCGGGCAATAGTTTAAAGCGGAAGCGTTTTTCTGCAAGTGGAAAGCTCAAAAGCTATGGACTCTAGATTGAATTGGTTAAACGTATTAAATGGACTCAACGACCTAAATTCTTTTGAAGCAATGTCAATGCTCGCAACTCAACCTTGGTTTTCAATGAGGCCTTTCTTGGCTGTGGACTCAACCAAGTTGGAAAAACTACTTTACAAAAACAGTTAGATAGATTCAGGCTGCGTTGTAGCATTCAAAAGTCTGAACTATCCAGAATAACAAAGGATTAACTTGTTTTAATGAATATATTAATACTGTCTGAAGCTATGTGAGTACTCTGCTAGGTATTCTCCCTTTGATCTTTAAAAAAAGTCCAAAAAGAGTTTGGGAGCAAGGTTTGTGTGGAAGGGAAATACATTCAGAGGATATACACTGCAGCCTTTTTAATGCTGTCCAACAATAAAAGCGCGTTATTATTCACAGTGGAGATATTCTTAGCGGCCTTATTGAATACTAGGAACTGGTTTAGTCTCTCTCTACAAATATAACAACATGATTACTTAAGCAATGGCTGCTGGCTTTCTTCTGGAAGCAAAGCAGTTTCAAAACATTAATCATGGAGCAAAACAGCTTCTTTTCTGAACCAGACAAATATGCATTCTCGATTCCCCTTGTGGAAGATACTAAAATGTTCTTCTGTAAAGTGAGATTCTTGGAGACAAGCTCTCCTGAGGTTTAAATGGATCCAACACATATAAATTCTTTAAATCTTAAAATTGATTGTTAGGGTTTCCAGATTTTAACACAAGACTCATAAATAAATGTGAATGAAAGGGTTTGCTGAGATTGAGAAAACATGCACACTTGCTCAAAAGAATAAAAATATTTTTTTTGGGTTGCCAGACATTGAGAAACAGACATTGCTCATAAATGTTTTTTATTAGTATTTATTTTATTAGTATGTATTTTATTTTATTAGTAATGTTTTTGTTAGTATTTTAAACAATGTATTTGAAGCCAACTATTTATTATGCTGATTATGCAAAATCCTTGTGTGTATGTTTTTGAGGATATAGGTCTTAAATTGGATTCTTAATAGTATTCAAAAGGTCATAAAAATTCTTACCCTGACCTTCTTAAATCTACAAAAATCCGGTTTATAGACTGGATAAAATACACTCTCTCACACTTAATGCAACAACTCGTACAGTTTGCAAGATTGCAGTCTGTTGGGAAACTGTATGCATGTTAAAGCGGCTAAACCACTGTATTGGAGAGATTTAGAGCATTCTCATTGTAGGCGCAGGTGTTTGCTCTCAGCGAGAAATCCTCACAACATTTCATCATGAATCCTTGAATACTAGAGACTAGTGAATAATGGAGGAACATGTTGCATCACTATGTTGAAAATATTGATCCATATTTCTCATTTCGTAACTACCACAAAATTATAAAAATCATAAAAATGTTCACAAAATCAGTGCAAAACTGTTTGTAAAAATGTAAAAAAATAAACTATAATTAATAATATGTACAATGTAAAAAAAATTATATAATCTTTTATATGTTTCTTTTTGTTTTATATGTTATATGTATTAATTTCTAATATTTGTGTTTTTTTTTTTACTTGCAAATGCATGTACCAATCGCATGGAATAACAATGTCACTCTGGTAGAACTCTCAATTATACATATCTGTGCTTGTGTGAGTTTCTTATGGAGAAATTGTAACTCTACTTTAAACTCTACTAGTTCCTATTTGTAACTCTACTTTAAACTCTAAGTGTTAATAAACACTTCCTGGACTGAAAGCCTTTCTCGGACAGCTTGCTCAGTGCACTTTACTTATGATCGCCAAAAACAATTGTGATACTGGCTAATGTTTATGTAAATTAATTTGTGATATAAATGTTTTAGTTTTGGGTGTTGCACAAAACCACATCTTCATGATGTTTGAATTGTCTGTCAAATCAAGTATATTTTTACTTTTGTTTTATACATATTACATTAGTAATAGTTATAATAAAAAAACACAAACTTAACAAAATGTTAATATTATAGTTTGACTCTTATAATAAACCCACTGCATTGCATTTGTTTAATTTAATATATTTTTCATTACATAACAAGACCAGAAAGGAATGAACTCTGCTCTAAAACTGGATCTACAGTACCAAACAATGTATTCAGGTCAGTTCTTTTTTTTTCTTATTCAGTTCATACACATCTATGGTCTGAATTCAGTGCACAAGCGATTGTATGGAATTTTATATTGACCGAATTACACATTCATAAATATAACATTTAGATCAGATTCAAATTCTTAGAGTACTGCCAAATTTATTGAAACATAATAGGTAATTTCGTCTAGAATTTTTACAGAGGTTTAGAAAAAAAAGACAGACACTGCAGCTTAATAGGATAAACATCGCAACGTACGTCTGTAAAACAGAAATGTATATTATGTCCCACTGTACTAGTTTTATATGAAAAAAGCTCTAATTAAGTTTTGATCCCAATGCTTAAACTGAGCTTAATATTGTGATGTCTTAATAAGTGGTTACAGAAAATAGAAGTATGCTTTTTTTTGTTTTGTTTTTTTGTTTAGAAGTATCTGTTTTTGTTGTCTGCACCTCCAAAGCACATCTTTTAAGCACCTTGAACTTAACGCTATATAGTTCTACAACTTTATGTTCTCTACCTCTTTTCTAGAATATTATTATATTCTATTTACTCTTGAATTAAGAAATTTACTTAAATATCCTGTGTTTCTGTGCAACCACGAATTCCTTGTATGTGTGCAAATGTACACTTAGCCATAAAGATCTTTCTAATTCTGATTCCAAATAAAGATGCATTTCCATATAACGATCTAGCTATTTCAGTGACTCAATGAGGGATATACTTTCTCTTCATGGCCAATAGAACATACTCCAAATGTGATCATGAGAATTCAGTGAATCTGCTTCCCTTTCTTTTTCATATTCAGATCTAGTCTGTCGAACCATCGAATACCTATATTTTGATGAGCATTACAGCACTGACTGATGGCGGGATAATGAATGCAGATCTGTGGAGCATCCAGCTGTTAACCCCACGTTCCTTTTGTGGTAATTGAAACATGAATTTGTCAAAAGGAGGAAGATAATTCACATTATGTCAGACACTGCCACTCTAATGAGAAAGCTCTCTGCAAGTGATACAAGGCAAGGATTCTTGGCATCCCAGAAGCCTTTGCCAGAAACAAACAGAGAATTGGCCTCTTTTAGAAATGTGTCTAACATCACCTCCCTTGGGGCTTTGGTGTCACTTTGAGAGAGCAGGGGGGGAAATAAGAGATTAATGAAAAGAAGAGATTAATAAGAAACAGCCAATCATTTCAATGTGATTAAGATGTAAAGACTTTTGTGTATCTGCAAAATGTGGGTGAGTTTGACTTTTCTGAATTTGAAATATTTTCTAGAGTAAAACAACATTCAGGGTAACTGATGCAAACAAGTTCAAATTGGAATATGGGGAGCCTTACTGAGATTTCACAACGAGAACAGACTTTGCGTGGTTAGTGAGTGTCTATGATGGGTGCTTGAGGTGCAGCGTAGGGTCAACAGACAAATGCCCGGCATTCCCACTGGGGAAGTTGTAGTTTTTGAATTTTTTATGCTCATTTGTGATGGATATTCATATCAGGATTTGCACCAGCCAACCAGGAGCTTCTACTGTTGATGATGTGTTTTTCTGGAGGACCACAAAAACGAACACACATGATGGACAAGTAAAAAGACTTACTTACTGGCGAGATTGATAGGCTTTCAGCTGGTAAAATAGTAGCCTATAGTAAACAGCCAAAGAACCAAAATAGCAGATTTTCTGTTGCCGTGAGAAAAAAGCCTATTGAAAGCTCCTCCTCCTGCACTCATGTCAATGATCCAGAGCGGTACATTCTTTTTCTTATTTCAGCACACATTTAAATTAATCTTTTCATTGATTCAGCAACGATAGGCATTTACGATAGGTGTTTAGCACAAGCTCTGTGCACAGAGCATACAACAAATTAACAGTTTAATGCCTTTTCACGTATTGCACTTTAATTTATACTTTTGAAGTGGAGAATTTTATATGTAACCTTTATTTCTGCACACATTAGCCTAAAGAATGCATCAATGTAAATGTAAAGCAAGTTTTTTTTTGTTTTTGTAAAGGCTTTTGTAAAGTCTAGAAGAGCCCCATGTGTGGTCAAGGGATAGACGGTGGTTCCAGTTGCGATGTTAAAAAAGCAGCTTGTGTACAATACACTTAGGCAGAGTTATTTGCCAAAGTTGAAGTTTCCTTCAAGAAATATGATTCATCAAGTTAGTTAACTACTTTGTGCTCCATAACTGTGATGTTTCCCATTATTATACATATGCATATTTATGCATTGAAAGCATTAAAGGTACAAACAATATCAAACAATTAAATAGAAACATTTAATTAATCTTTATTTTAAGACACCTTAATATTCATCAGCATTCCTAAAAGACCCCAACTACTGTTTTTAAGGAATACTCTGTATCTGACAAAATATTAATTTATTTTGTTTAAAGTATGGTTTACTTATATTAAATAGTTATCAATTACTGTGTCTTTCTACATATTTAAGTATTTATAGATCAACAAAACACAGAAAAATTATATATATATATATATATATATATATATATATATATATTTATAATATATATATAATATATATATATATATATATATATATATATATATACTTTACTGTTTTCTGCACTGACTCATATTTCTTAGTATCCATTATATACACTACATGAGACATGATTATGTTAGTTGTATGTGTCCACCATGTGTAATGTTTTGTGCCAGTATTTATCACTATTAAAAAATATCTCAAAGTGCTTTTATCCAGTATACTTCAGTCTCTAAACACCCAGAGTGATGTTGTTTGGTTTGTCCAGCACATTAAAATAAACATTTCAATGATGATCACTGTATCTGAATTGTTTCCTGCAGGATTGTCTAAACATTTTCTAGATGCTTAAAAGTTATTTTTAATAGGGTCATTATAATTTCTGAGCTGAACGAACTTACTGTTTGTGAGTGTGTGGACAGTTGTCTACCTCGTCGTTATTCCACACACCATTGTTCTCCTCTAGTCAAAACTTTCTTATACAAGACCTGCTCTTAACATAAGCAAAATGGCAGTGGTAGTCAAACACTTATTCTTTTACCATTTAAGTATGTGAGCAGACGGCCACCCGGCTCTGTGGCTTTCTATTCATCTGTCTTTCTCTGTAAACGCCATTGCCGTTGCTTACTAGTCACCTTTGACCCCTGTTAGTGAAGGATGGCAAGCCATTTAAAGAAAGCAACCATCTTTTCTCTCTTCTCCCTGCATTCCTTGGCACTTCTGTTGAACAAAAAATTCTGGGGGTCACAAGATTTTTTACAAGGATTTCCCAGCATCGGTTTGACTATTGCAAATAAAGATTTTTTTTTAAAGAGGGAAATAAAATCAAATCAAGTCAAAGTCAGTTTTAGAAGTCAGACTTTTTTTATTATAGTATTTTGTAAAAAGTGAGCAGAGCTTTTACTACACATCCTTTAATATGTCAGTGTATACAAATAGTATGAATGTTTGTTTTTCATATTATATGGAAAAGGACAGAATGAGTTTTGTTATTGGCCTTTTTGATGTCTTTTTTGGTTGTTTTGGGGGTTTGGGATTTGTATTTACTCATTTTCATGACTTAAATGATTTAATAAAAAATATAGATTAATCCTGAAATAAATACAGACAAACAATCAAAAGCAAACCTGACATATTCAACATCTTAAGATTAGTCATTACAACGTTCGTAATATAAATATTTTGTATTTTCCTACAAATGTTTTGTGTTTTGTGAATGTTTTGTTCTTTTTTAAAGTCACTTTGTACAGAGAGATATACATTTCATTGTCATCATCTTATCAAATTTGATAACTTCTTTTGTACACTCTTTTTATAGTATTATTCATTATTGCTGAATTTTTTAGCGTTTTTAACTGAGAGCGCTTTAGAATGTCAAGATAAATTTTACTTTCTTTTAAAAAAATTGTTTTGTAATTAATAACTGTGAGAACACTAATAATGAACCGATGAAACAGTTATTGTTCAAATGTATTGCTTTAACTTAAATGATTTGTTTTATTTGACTCACATTTTCTGTTTATTATTCCAGTCACCATTGACCTCTCTGAACGTAACACTTTCAATATGTCAAAATACAACTTATCTTAGGCAAAAAGTACTTTTAAAAGAGCGTACATGAAAAGTCTCTATCTTTTTCCCCATGGTTTACTCATACCCCGTCTTGCTGTAATGAGGGCGTTTGGTTGAGAGAAGCAGATGGAAGTGCCTGTGGGATTGTGGGAAGGCAGAAATGGACAGAGAAGGAGTTTATAGAGCTTCCTAGAGTCTGGTTATATAGATGCCATTTGGTGCCAGACATCGTTTTTGCCCCGAAGATATTTGTGCCAGGCCCATTTGGTGGTCATCCAGGCTCAGGCAACAATGTCTATTAATGACCGCCTCCCAGCGTGCCGCAAGCTTTCTGTTTCACCTCTTTTGGTCTGCTTCTTCTGCCAGTCACTCTCCATCCCCTTCCCTTCGCCTCTTGTGGTTTCTGTAGTGGGGTGTCTCTTGTTTCCCCTCAGTTCTTTTCCTGATCATTATCCAGCTTCAGACCTAAAGCCAGTTAACCCACTTTCAAATCTCAGAGTAGGATCTGGCCAAGAAGCCTCTACTAGCCCTGACACACTTTACAGCACACATTCCAGACGGCAATGAACTGGATGTGTTAATATGATTGCGGATCAGTATTCATAAATACATAAAACACACGCGCACACGCACACACACACACAATTTTCTGTATGGTAAATGGCCAACTTTAACAAGCTCTTTGCCAACTTGTGTTAAGAAGTTAATTAACCTCCTTTAACTTTGCAGTTTATAAAAACTACTATATACAGATACACATGTACTATACATAAAAAGTAAACATAAAAAAGATGGGGACCACTTTAGATTACAGCTAGCAAATTGCAGGGTAATTAATTACAAGGTAAATACGAGGCAATTATTAGTAATAACTGGGTAGTTACCCTAAATTAATTGTGTTTGCATCGTATTAACCTGTAAATTACAGTATACTTAAGGGATTATTAATAGTAACCGTGTACTATATATTACATATTTTTAAGAATATGGCATTAACAAGTGGTTAATGGTAACAGTTGGATAATAATACCATAGAAACTGAAAGAAAATAGGATGCAAATATTATTAATAACAGCTTACTTCCCATTAATTATGTATAATTGTAATGAGCACATTATTATTAGCAATTTACTTCATTTTAATTATATATAATTTTGTCTGTATAATCCATAGTACACAGTTGTTCCGCTGTCGCTGCACTGGATGAAGCCTGTAATGTAAAGTGGATCTTGTTCTCTGTAGTTACAATTATTATATATTATACCTGTAATTACCCTGTAACTACTCTAGATAAAGGCTTTAACATAAAGTAGAGCTTGTTCTGTGTAGTTACACTGTAATGCATTTTAACTACTCTGAATAAGGGGTGTGATTAAAGTGGAACTTTTTCTCTGTAGTTACAGTGATCACAGCAAAACGTCTTACCAGTAGTTACATGAAAACAAAAATAAAAATTGTACAATTTTACAATAAGCTGATTTTTTTAAATAAATTTTTCCACATTGCATTCTTACATTATTACTGCATTGATACCCCATTATGTTTTACTTGTCATTACCAAATAGTTACAAGTTATTTTTAAAGTAAGCCGATACTATTAATAATTTACCATTAAGTAAACTGTAGCTACCCTATAATTTACATGATGTTACTATGTAATTACATCAATTAAGAGTAAGTAGTCCGTTACTAAGAATAATTACACAGCAGTTACTGTGTAATTAATTTGTAATTTGCTGGCTGCATTCTAAAGTGCTAACAAAAGAGTACATGATTTGATTTGCATCACTCTGTAAACACATTATAAACCCAGTAATGATCCCCCATTCTTATATATCTCCTCAAAGAATCCATGCAAGACATATGGGCTGCACAGATGTTGAAAATTTTGTCCTCTAATTCAGTGTTCCAAAGTGTCCCTGAAGCTAGGAGCATCCACATATCCCACACCAATGCTCATTTAGTCCCTAACCTCCACTGGTGGCATCCTGACCACCTGGCATACCTGTCAAGAGCCATCAGTCTCCATAACCTCTCAAATTATGTGTTCTCTGATTTCCGAATTTAGTAAGAGTACCGGTTTTTAGATAAATAGGTAAACAGTTTATTGCTAACATTAGTTAAATAGCTAAATAGGAACATCTTCGCATTGTTTGGTTAGGAATGAGGAAGTCAGAAATATTCTGTCCATTTGTGTGAGATCACAGTTTAGAGAGAAATGTCTAGCATCCGTCACTGTTTGAAATCTTTTCATTGTTTGGGTTTAAAGGCTCTGTTGGTAATTAAGATTTGACAGATGATTCATTGAGAATAATTTATTAGTTGATACTGTGTCAACTGCAATACGATTTTCCAGAGCAGAATCTGTCATCTGTGTCATGTACATTTGTCAATTTGACTTTGATTAAAATTGCTTTTCTGCAAAGCTGCAGCACCAAACAAACAGAGTTTTTATGCAATCCTTTTTTTTTCTCATTTTCTTTTTGAATGTGTGGTGAAGATGTAGGTATACAGGACAAGGAGGCGAGGAGTAGCACATACATAATCATAAGTACGCATAGTGGATAGCATAAATCGGAACTAGCACTAAATCTGTCCAAAAAAAAATAGACCAGATAAAAGATAATTTAAATTAATTTCAAAACTCACTTTAAAGGTTACAAGGTCAACAAAAATACACTTTTATTTCAAATTTTTACTTTTAGATATGTTTTTTTTGTTGACCTTGTAACCTTTAAAGTGAGTTTTGAAATTAATTTAAATTATCTTTTATCTGGTCTATTTTTTTTTGGACAGATTTAGTGCTAGTTCCGATTTAGACTTAGCACATCAACAATGGCAATAAATTTGGTTGTATAAAACACAGTTGTACATTTATAGGTTGACAAATCCTACATTTAAAGATTAAACACCGGATTGCAATGAATATAGACATATATAGGGACAGACAAATAACAAGCAACAGTTGAAACAATACTAAATATATTTTGCAATAATTAATAACTAATCTTAATGAATAGTTCTACAAATGCTAGCAGAGCAAACTGCTAACATGAGAAGACATACAGGGGTGAGTCATATCAGCGAAAGGTGAGAGAAATCAACCATCAACTAAAATAAACGAAATACTCACCAGCCATGTGTAGCAAAATTCCAAGCAAATGACTGGTGAAAAACAATGTAAACCAAATGACACAGTAATGCATGGAGACAAAATACCTAACCACATGCACCACAAAAACACAGGCATGGTTAAGAAGGCCAGCACCAAATGTTTCAGGATCCAACCATCATGTTTAATACAAACACATTACGTGGCTATAAATAAACAAGACGTGTGCTGACTACAGGACACTCAGCATATCAAGAAAGGTTATCAAGAAACTACCTGGGTCTTATCTTCTTTTTCTATTATTATCTGCCTTCGAGTTGAGATAATGTATGATTTTCAAGGTTGCACATATTTACATAAAGTAGAAACAGCTGTAGGGGATGAAAATGTTGCTAATCTCTTTTTTTTAACACTGAAGCATAGTATTGCTTGTATATTAAACAGATTGCAACATTAAATTGTGCAGAAAGAAAGAAAAAATTAAATCCAGGAAAGGTCAGTCTGATTCCTGGAGTCTCATTTTGCTTACAGTAAATGTTCTATAGTCAGGTTCATTATTGTGCTATGTTGCTATATGGCGTTTGGCCCGTTAGTTTAACAAATGGGTCGAAAAGAAAATGGCTAATGGATTGGCAGTTCTCTAATTGGAACACTCTGGGAATGGGTCATAAATATGGGAGATAATGGCATAATAATGTGTTAGCCATACCCTGGATAAAAACTGCTTGACTCCTGCTGGCTTGTGGATTTCTTTTTACCTCTCTAGATACAACTCTTTCCTATCTTTTAGTCTCAGTCCTTTTTGGCAAAAATGGACATTTTAGTAATTAAAAAAAAGTTTTATTCATGTGTTAGTTCGAAAAGTTAAAAAGTTTTTAGTTAGAAAATCAAAAACGTTTTTGCCTAGTTTTAGTCACCAACAAAATAGAATGTTTAAATTCATTTTTAGTCGATGTTAACTAATGTTTAGTTGATAAAAAAGATATTTCCATCCATCCAGTCGGCTTTTTCCCTTTCGGGGATATGTTTTACACAGCGGATGCCCTTCCAGCCACAACCCATTACTGGGAAACATTCACACACACACACGCACACGCACAGTATGAACATCTGTTTTTTTCTCAATTCACCTGTACCGCATGTCTTTGGACTTGTGGGGAAACCGGAGCTCCCGGGGTAAACCCACACGATCACGGGGAGAACATGCAAACTCCACACAGAAATGCCAACTGACCCAGCCGAGGCTCGAACCAGCGACCTTCTTGCTGTGAGACGACCGTGCTACCCACTGTGCCACCGGGACGCCTTTACAAATGTTTTAAAAATGATAATTTACTTTTTTTAATTATTAGAAGTTGTGTAATTTAATTTTGTTTTAAATTATTGATAATTTAAATAAGATTATTGATATATCTTTTATTAATAAATACAATAACTCAAAACTAAGTTTCATCTAAGGATATATAAAAGCAAAATAAAGAGTTACACAATTAAATTTATCTTCCTTACTTTAAAAAAGTCAACAACTAAAAAATTCTTAATTTGGCAACTGAGGCTTTATTTTTTACAATTACCTAACGTAAAAAAAAAATGTATGCCCTAAACCTATAAGCGTAAACAGGTTCTTGCATATTTAAAAGCATGAAGAAAATATGCAAATTTAAATTGCATGGATTTAAATTGGAAACCCTAACCCTAGTGCAGTCTCCAAGTACAAACATTTTCACTTTGAAGAAAGCTCTCTAAAATTACTCTATAGTATAATCCATAGAGTTAAAATCTAAATAACATTTTTTCGTTTCCGACCACCAAGCCTTTTGTTGACCCTGCCATGATCGCCAAAAAGAACGTAAATGCCCACACATATCACTGGGGAGTTGGGACACCAGATACATGAGTGGGGCGTGTCAGCGGTTGGGCGTGGCATGCCAAGGATAACATGTGGTGGTGGATACTTAAAATTTTGAATGACAGATTGCAGTAACGAATCATGAAAAGCCATATTGGCAGGCGTGAACGTGAAACCGCCCGTCCAAGAATATCTATGTTCACTCTCATCTTGTCAATGAAAACTTCTTCTCCTTTCGTCAAGTTTTCGTCATAACAGAGATGTATTTAGAGAGAAAAACACTGCATTAAACAGACGTTAGATTCTTAGCTATCTATCTTTTTTTTCTTGCTTCGAATTTCTTTTTCATTAGCTATTTAGTTTTAGCATGCATGTATCAACACCACTTAATGTAGCATGCAAAATATTAAACTACTATCAATGTACATGTAGTTTCAATGATAGTCAAAATTATGTTTTTTTTACACATCTTACACATTTTTGTTCTATACTTTTAAATGGTGCTTGTTCAAAAAATGTTCTATAGCTTTTTCCCCACACATAACTTCGAGAACACCTTACAGTCTAACCCCTACTTTCTGTTTGAACTTTTCCTTTATGCTCAAATCTGCATTTGTATAATAATGCTTTATCCAATGCCCTTTACTGGCTTCTCAGAGCTGTGGAAAGTTTGCAGCGTCTGGCACTCTTTCCTATTTGACAAATGTCTCCCTGGACACTCCTGAACGTGTAAACAGACCAGGGTTCCATATTTATGAAGCCACCACTTCTGGAGTGTCATCAGTAATGAGCAAGTACGGCCAACCTTTCTGTCTTATTGTGAAAAAAGAAAATCAAATGTGTGTCTGAAAACAGGCAGCACAGGAAGGATGGTAATGAGACAAAACTTTAAGATCCATGAGACACATCGACTGGGTTTGAATGGCACGGTGCTTCCTGGCTTTTCACTGTCCTCTACAAATTCAACAGATGGTCTCAATGAGGTCAAACACTGTGCTGGTTTAGTGCTGGGATGGTCGAGTTTTCTTTTCCAATTAATGTCAGCATCAAAACACAAGCAAAGATGTTTTTTTTTTCCTCCCAGTAGATAATAGTTGAAGAGAGGGGCAACAAGGAGAAAAAAGCTTTGGTATTTTATTCTGGAGATCCGCAGATTTGTTTGCTGGAGGATATTATTGATTACATTTCCTTTGAAATAAATATGTTGTAATCTTAATTGACCAACAAACATGTCTGTCAAATGATCTATTTTTGATTTTGAAAAACAGCTGAAATACTTTGACATATGTCTCTGTGATGGATTTAAAGTCATTATCTAAATCCTTCGACATGCATGCCCTAACTTTTATCCCGGAATTAACTTATGTTGTCTTATCTTATTAAAATGAAAAAGATATTCATCAAATTTTGTGGAACTCCTTTGAAATAAGAGTTTAAAACAAGAACTTGACTAAGCCCCACCCAATCCTGGATCAATTGGCATCAGGTCTGATTCTTAAAAATTGAGTTAATTCTCTTCACACGAAGCTTTAAAACCACACACACTCACTCTAATCCAGCTCTGCTAAAATTGGGCATTTTTGCTCATTAAATAGGATTACCGGCAGCCTCTGGTTTAATCAGTTGTTTGGGATTTTAATTAAAATGTGCTCAGGTTAATTGCTGCAACTCTATCTGGAGTCCTTTACCTGTAGTGTTTTTTGGAAGCAGAGGCAGATTTGAACACTAGATGTGAAATAGTGTTATACAGAAGCCTTGGTGTCTCGCATGTATTGTTTGATCACTTAAAATTAAACATCACTAAAATTAAGCAATCCGCTGTGTGCTTAATTTTGTATTACACTGACTCTCAGATGCTACAATACATTTTTAAATTAGATGTACTGTTGTATTTACCAATTATTTATTGAACACTATGATCACCATGTGGGTCATTTAAAATAAAACAAAAAGATTTGTAAACAGTTTTTATCATTATTTTTATTTTTAATTCAAAGTTGAGTGATATTGTGTTATTTTTAATAATATGTTGTTCACATTATTTTAATTGTATTGGAGATGTGATTCTGTTACTTAGAAAATTAAAAAAAAAACTATTAAAATATTCCGGAAATAAGCTGAGATTCGCATTCTGCAAACTTTGTAACCATGTCCATGACATTACAATGGGACTCTTTTTTTTAAATTCACTGTTATAAATCACCGTAAAAGTAAAAAAAAAGGCTCCTTATTGCATGAGCTCTTTAAAGAGAAAAATAAACCATTTATTGTCAATAAAATACTTTTTTTGTGAATGCTGACACTACTGTAGCAATAGGCCAAAATGACTGCTTGCTGTTCTAGCGAGTATTGGAGTTCGACCATTTGAACTTTTATCTTAATGCTGGCACATTGGTTGAAATATGTGCTGTATGAAGTAAGTAAAGTTTGGTAAATAATTTACAATTCAATAATTTTTTATTGGTTATGCATTTATGGCCACCTGTCTGCAGCATAGCCTCCATTTTGTCTAAGGCAACATAGTGTATAAGCAGAACCTGTGACACAGAACAACAACATGCACAGTAAATGAAAAAGCCATCTTCATTTGCTTCAACTTTGATTCACTCTCTGATTTTAACCGTAGCAAGAATTTTTAATGAAGCTACATTCTAGAAATATATATGTATAATTAAGATGGGAAATTACCAAGATAAATAAGTTGTCAGTTGTTGCCAGTCCCTTTAAAATCAAAATTCATCGAGTGTTTTCTTTGTCCTTGCTTTAGGGGAAAGCGTAGATGCTTGAGTCATGTTCTGTGACCGTGGCGGACTTTGAGAAGCTGGCATCTGCTGCCAAACTTTGCTCTTCATTAATTTTAATGAACACTATTGACTTGTTAATTCCTGTGCGAATCTGGCTTTATGAGGCTTGTCATCCTTCAGGCAGTAAAGATGCTCTCACAACCTCTATGCTGAAAGATGTATGTAAAAACAACTAAATAGATCTTATGTTTATTAACTTGGGTGAATATTGGAGGAATGACTAAAGGAGGGTTAAAATGGGAACAAAAACAAGTTAAACAAAAAAACTCCTGGGCCTTCCCAAGCACTTTCAGCAACTCTTTCACTTGCAGACTCTGAGTAATTTTTTTAAAGTGGACATTAAGACATTTCAGAAGCCTTAGCTCAGTCTGCAGCAGGTTCTATCATTTCCCCCAGTGTTTTCTCTGCATTTGCAATCCTAATAGCTAGAGTTTTCTTATTTCCTGTTTAGTTTATATTAATTTGTATTTGAACCTGTGTTATGTTTTTATATTTTTCATATGATATTTCTTCTCATTTAGCCCCTCGTTGCCTTGTTTTGACTTCAGTCTTTAAAAGTATTTTCATCTGTCACTTCCTGTATCCCCCATTGAATCATTGTTTGCACCTGTTCCATAGTGGAATCTGATTCCTCCCCTTTATTAGAACCTCTTCCTTTTCCATTCTGTTTTGAGCAAAGCTATTAAGAATTTTTTTACGTTCCAATATATTAGTTTGCTTTGTTTTTGCATCATGTTAAAAAGGTTCTTTCACCAGCTCCTCAGCTCATTCTTTCAAAATTGTTAATGGCTATGACCTATGTCTTTTTTGCTCTCAAGATAATGGTGGGTCAACCATAAACTATTAGATAGTTTATAAATTATTCTGAGATGGATGCAATTACTTGAAATATAAGAACCAGCCTTAAACATGTCCTCCATGGTCTTGAGACATGAGGATTCTCTTCAGGCATCAATGACACTTGGGAACTCAAAAGTGGTCCTCATCAAGCTACTAGAACAGAGGCAGCCTTGAAACTCCGAGTGATTGGAGAAGCTTGTGGTTGGCGTTTAAGTGGATGATACACTGAGTGTGTTGTGGGGTTTAACATATTCTATCAGCGGGCGGAGTGGTCTTGAACCCAGCAGCTAATCAAAATGATTTTTTGAATTACAAAATCAAGTAGAATTGTAGCCCTGTCAAGTGTGTGAGAACATACCCAACTGTACTTGTGTGCCCACTCTCTGTGTGGGTCCTAGTCAAAATCACATTTCAAACTCGTGGGAAGTCTAACTACTCAATATCCTGTGAAAGGACTAAACAGAACACATCATGGATTATTCACACCAAGCTGTTTTCAACATGCCCTTTTCCATATATTTAAATTTTGTATTAATTTTTTAATGTGCTGCCTTTGATTGAGCAGCCTTAGCAGGAGGGAATTGTTCTGTTCTCTTTTCCTCGCACGTCTAGTCAAATCTAGTCGACCACCAGTTGTGCTTTTTTTTAATTTTCACCTGTCTGTCTTGATTTCCAGTGCGCTGCTTCTCATATGGTTTTCTTCTTCATTTGTCAAATGTCAGTGTGTGTGCTCACTTACGATTCATATTTAACAACAACACTTCTCAAACATTGACAGGATTGAAACAACAAAATCTGTTGAAATGATGCGATATATATATATATATATAATCTCATGAGGAGTAAATAAAAAAAACAACAATAATAATGAAGATCATCAACAACAACTAAAAACAGCATAAAAATAATTAACAGTATGGTCAGTAGAAAACTACACAAATAATAACAAAAATATTAACAACAACACAACTAATAAAAACAATCCAATCGCCGCCATCTTCATTTCTCTTGTTAGAACTCCATTCCCAGCATTCACAGGAACTCATTCTATTGAATTATAGCAGAAGGAGAACAACCAAATCCCCAAAAGAACAGAGAAACAAACACTAGCAACAGAGAGATATTTTTTTAAAAGGTGCAATTTTTTTAAAACTCTTATGAAGAGATTGGTTAGACAGACCTAATGGGTATCAATAAAACTTGTAGGTAATTAGCATGAGCTATCACAATTTGGATGAGGCACTTTAGCTCTGGAAGTATTTCTGTTTTAGGAATTTCAAACTACAAAATGTAATCCTCAGATCTTATACAGCAGCTTTAGGTTTAGTTTATGTGTGCGTAATACAGGAAGCTGAATATGTGATTACATGATACAGTTGGGGGCATCATGATGGCGCAGTGGGTAGCACGATCAGGTCACAGCAAGAGGGTCACTGGTTCGAGTCTCAGCAGGGTCAGTTGGTATTTCTGTGTGGAGTTTACATGTTCTCTCAGTGTTTGCATGAGTTTCTCCGGGTGCTCCTGTTTCCCCAAAAGTCCAAAGGCATGCGGTACAGGTGCATTTTTTTATTGCTATATTGTCCGTAGTGTATGAGTATGTATGAATGTGTATGGATGTTTCCCAGTGATGGAAAAATAAATTGGTGGTTCATTTTGGCGATCCCAGATTAATAAATGGACTAGGCTGAAAAGAAAATGAATGAATGGCACATTTGACACAGCAGCTAAAGCAGACTGAACTATTTAATATATTGAGCCCTGTTAACACTCAACCAATCACAGTGTGGAAATCTGATCATCTGATATGAGCTGGGTTTGGATGCTTAACACCAAGAACTAATGCATATGCTCTATTGTATTATTTCACTGCTGTTGTTTTGAGTCTGATCCATGACCATAGCATGATGGCCAACGCGTTTGCTGAATCTGTCAATTCAACCAAAACTCTGGCAGATTGTTTCCAGACACTAATCTTTTATCCAGATGACTTGTACCCCTTCTAAGAGCTCTGGATGGGCAAAGAGAAAAAGTAATAGATGACTCTGATTTGCCAATCTGTTGAGAGACCTGTGCTATTCTGGGATAAAGGGTGATAGGCCATTACTCAGATTGGATACAGATAAAAGGCTGTTCTCTGGGTCCAGCTGTCAGAGGCATTATGATGGGCTAATGCAGTTCATATTGTGAGCTTCCAGAACAAATAGTAGCCGCAGTGGTCAAGAGTCGCTCATTTGGGTTGAATCAACAGGGTAGATGGGATAGTAATTGCTACAAGCTGTAGAACCGTTGCTGCTATAAAGCCTTGTGGGAGTAATCACTGTCTGAGTGCATTTTGCGTGCTTAAAAATAAATAAAGAGAGTGAGAATGCTTTCCTGTTGAACTAATAATGTTGCTTGTGCTGAGTTGAAAAGAAAAACCTAGATATTTTAACAACATTTTGTCTCTGTGTTGCTCCAAGTTTCCTTTAGTGTCCATCCTTTTGAGATTTGTAAAAGGAAGATGTGTGGCTATTAAAAAAACGAATGATTTTGTCTATTTATGTTATGTACATTGTATTTTTATAATAGTGATTTTTCTTTCAAATTTTTATGCTATCTTGAAAATTTTTCGAAATTATGTTTGACTTTTTTTACCAAATTAACATAATGAAATAGCAAATGTTTTTGTCAACCCCAAACCGTAACTATTTATGGAATTACATTTGGATTGAAGCATCTTGTACCAAAAGGATGGGAGTACCAGCAGTGCATCTACCATAAGAGCACAAAGCAAAAGAAAAAAAGACTCAACATGTGGGAGTATTGAGAGTATGTTGAGAATATGCACAAAAAAAAATTATCATTAAAATGTGCATATGCTTTAGTAAATACTTAAAATGCATTTAAACCATTTTAATGTTTTATATAAATATAGGACATTTCAATATTACCACATATTTGCTGACTAACATCCTTTTACATGCTTGAGCCTAGGGAAGCTTAATTGAAATTCAGCTAGTTTATATGAGACGCAGTTGCTACTTAACAATAATGGAGTTTACAGAACCAAGCTGCAAAGTGGATTTACCATAGCTGGCTTCTCTGGGCACTTCATGAAACACAGCTGATATCGTTTCATAGGCTGAGGAGACTTATAGCCATTCGACGATCTCTTAAACCCAACCATATGGAGGAGATCGGTTCTAGCCCTCCTCCTCTACCCAATCTTTCAAGTGTGGCACCACTCCATGACCCCAAAACTCATGCTAAGCCCACCCAAGCTTGTCAGAGCTTTGGGTCTGAAAATAAAGATGTGGGAATGCACAGTTAATCGAGCTAGCAGGTCCAAAAATTAGCCAGGTGCAGAGCTAAATGAGATAATTCATCATGGCAGAGCGTTGTGAGCCAATCAATGCACAAACATACATCTTTCTTTGATGTTTCACGTGAATAAAAAATGAGTCTTGCAACACATGTATCTGTTAAACCCATTTATTGTCATAGAAGGGCATTACCTGATCATTGAATGACCCACATAAACTTGAGAAAAATGGCATTTTTAGAAAAAAGGATGACACTTTTACAACAATAATTCATCAAATCACTTGTAATTTATCAAAATTATTATTTTTTAAACATCTCATTATCTCAAAAACAAAAAAGCTGTAACATATATAAAATATATAATATAAATAAATAATATAGCTATAAACCACATCCACAATCAGTTAACTTAACAAACAAAAAAGATTAACGATGTAAAATGTATAATTGATTGAAATAGCACAGACATCCAAGTAAAATGCTCTTACTTCCACATGTGTTGACCCAAAGTGTCAAAACATAAATCCTATGAAAAAAAAAAGTGGAAAAAAAGCTTTTTTTTTCCATGTACCACCACCAAATACTCTTTTCGCTCTTCTTCTAATCATGACAGTTTATCTTTTGGTTAATGTCTGCATAACAGATTGGTATTAAAAAGCCACTTTTTTTGTAATGACCTCTTATGTGAAACATAAGTTCATAAGTTTACTCTCACTTATAATTACCTAGCATCACAAGCTGGAGTGGCAAGCAATGGAGAAGTGTACTAGGCGAGCTGTTCGAGTGAGGAGTCCGAGACCAGGAAGTGACTTGGGCCTGGAGATAACCCCTCAAAGTGGTGAAGAGGTAGAAAGAGGGATCGTTTTCACAATGTCTATGTTGTTCCCTTAGGGTATGGCTTAAATATTAGAAATATTATAGGTGGACCATATGAGTAGATGCTCAATTATCAGCCAAGCTTATGTTAATTGAATTATTAACCTGATTAAGAGTGGACTAACACCACAGTTCTTACAACCTCCCACATCATTTATGTAATGCCTGACAAACCAAACTAAAAAAAAAACAAAACACATATTCCCCAACCATTGAGGTATTGGCTCTCGGATAACACAGTTGCATGAGGAGAAGCAGGGTTATGCAAGACTTTTACAGAGATTAACATGCAGGAATGGAATATTTTATAGTTTACCTGCATCTGGACAATGAATTTATTCTCTGCGGAGTAAGGAACAGGAATTATAGTTCACTCGGGACTCTGAATGCCTCAAGCTTCTTTGGTGAGTTCGACTCAAACCTCGGCTCTTTATTCAATCAAGGGCAGTTTGTTGTTTTGTTGATTGCACTCTGTTTAATGGTTGTCGTTTCCGTTAACGTAAATTCTTTAAGCACGGTCAAAACCACGGCAAATAGATTTCATTCAGCGGCTCCATATACTTCTCCGGTTGTCATGTAGGGGAGGGATTTTATTTTTAACGAGTCACTAAACAAATAATTTGGGAATTGCAACCAAATCCAGTAACATTAAATACATATTGTGAGAATGCTACAACTTATTTCAACTTTGCATGTGTGGCAACCTGTTGTTGGAGAACAACAAACAAAGACATCAAACTTTGATGTCTATTTGATGGCAACTTTACACAGAGATACCAGCTAAGGATAATGATAATTATAAACTTGAATGTTAAATATTAAACATATATTTGACATTTTTAATGAAAATCCTCAAAATGCCTAACCATGTTTATTATGTTGGTTTTTATTTAAAAGATCTTTTAAAGTATTTTTCTTCACTCACCAGAAGCATTGTGTTATTCTTAAACAGAACATAATCACTGGCTGTTGGGTTCAGTCAAAAGATGTAACTGTCAAGTGGGGTTTTCTCCCTATAATTTAAAAGACCAAACTTGAATTTCTTCATTGTTTAGTTCCTTTTTTCTGTAGAGTGATGTTTTTATAAGCTCTTTTGACATTCCCTTGGTGAGACATGACATGGTGAGGCTCAATCTTGTTGTTTCTTTCTCCATATATAGTCAAGCTTCTTAACCACAAACCAACAACAGACTGGGAGTCTGTGGAGCGATTGGGTGTGGCCACCTTTGGGTTTCAAATATAAGTATACAGAATTAACCCTGCAATCTGTGATGGTGTAGCTACTTTTCCTATTTTTCTTATTTAATCAACATGTCACATTCATGTCACTTATACCGCTTCTGGTATGAGTTGAATTAGTTGTTTATGTAATTTCACTGCTCTTTGGTCTGCAGTTGTTCATCATGGCATCCAATTAAATGTATTTTGACTTGAAGTTTTGTATATGATGTTAATTCTTTAAGCAGCGATACAAAGGATATGAACTCTGAATGACATTTTACAATCAAGATCAAGCAATGAATTAGTGTGTGCTGTAGCTGTCACATTCAATAACCAGAACACAGTGTGTCATCGATGACTAATGTTTGTGAGTATTTGGACTGTTTTTATAAAGATAACACTCATCCGTTGAAAACAGATGCTAGTAAAAAGTGACAGCTATTTGTATTCCACTGTGTTGACATGTAATAAAAGAAACATTTAGTATATGTACAAATACCATATAAGTAATCATTTTAGCATTTATTACCTGTAAAAAAGCATGATTGTAATGTTCTAGTTTATTGTTGGTTTACATGCTCTACAGGAGTTTGCATGGTTGGATATGCCATGATGGCTTGAAATGCCACGAGTGTGTACAGTTAGTGAATGTGGCTCTTTGATGGACTAACACGCTGTCTATGGTGTTCCACTTGAGAAAATGGAAGATGAGTGAATAATGATTCTTAAACATGTACCTTGTTGACAAAAAATGTATTAAAAGATTGCGGGAAAGGATTGTCTACTATGACACAACAGACAATGACCCAGAAACCCTCTACATCCTAAAGAGAATGAGGGATGAGTGTTCAGAAGATAGAGACCAGAAAGACAAACTGGAGACCCCCCCCCCACCAAACAAACAAAAAAAGTAGAATAAATGAACATTTTTGGGTAAAAGTTGTTGATAAAAAAAATGCAGTTGGCCAGTTTGCGTTTGTCATCCTGCTGACTTTCTTTAACTAATGAGACTTTCTTTGCCGTCACCAGAAAAATTGTATGGAGGAAAGGGTGAACATATTTTTATGCTAAAACAGAAAACTGAGTATTATGTTTGAATGAATGACCTCAAAGTCATCAGAAAAATGAAGTGGTAACTGAATTGCAGGCTGTCAGATTTTTTCCACATTCTCAGTAAGTTCACAAAGGCCTATTGCACTTTGAAAAGCATTAAAAATGCATTACCTGCATGAATGAATACATGCAAAGTATGCTCTCTGGAAAATGTCATAAGGTTAGAGGAATTAGTATTACTAATTTGTAACAGGTTTCACATTTAACCTGAGAAATGGAGAACTTTGAAGCCTAACTTTTTTATGACGATGGATGAATGAATGGATGGATGGATGAATAAATTGATGATGGAATGAATAGTAAAACAAATAGAATCAGTTTTTTTTCAATGCATTTCATATAATTTAACTCTCAAAAACCCCAATCATTACAAAAATGTAGACACATTTTTCAAATTAGTCACAGTCCAGTTTATGAACAAAGTACACAAGTCATGTAGAAGTCTCATACTAGAGTTCTTGGCCACTTTTGAAGCTGGCTACTGTTTTTTTTTTTCAGATCATTTACACTTGAGCTGACTATGACAAATCAAAACTCTTTCACAAGTACAGCAGTGAACACATTTTGATGAAGATTCAATTAACATTCCATTGAAAAAAAAAACCAGTGTAACACATTTTCTTGATCTCTTTATGCTGTAAATTTTTCATGAGAGCTTATGTATATTACTCATATGCAAATTTTCATTATCCTCCTCATGTCTTATGTTCTCAGAGATGGTGAAATAATTTGCATTTGTGGCCCACATTCACCTATGACAGTAAAAAAAAGTAAAACATTTGTAGTTTATTTGAAGATGTAAAGAACTCATTAACCACATTGCGAATTTACATACATTGAAGTAAAAAGTATGCTGAATAAATTATCTAGACCTTCTTTGTTGAATCTTTTTCTTAAAAATGAACAATGTGTTTGCAGCCTTGGTGGAAGCATAGATAAATTCTATACAATACGAATGGAAACTTGAGAGAACATGGTTTTATCGTTGGAAGAAGAATCAAAATTACTTTGATTTCAACCAAAATTGTTTGTTTTTTGTAAAATCACCAACTCTACAAAAGTAAAAGGCCTCTTTTTGAAAAAGGTTTTACTTTTTGTTGCTGCAGTGAAGGCCTTGCATACAAAGCCAAACCCCTCTTGGTTGAATTTCGTCTTTCATCAACTGAGTCCTGTAGACAGCTGCAATTGCGCAGAGGTTTGTAGACTTTCTCAAACCTCCAGTCATCACCTCGCTCTCTCTGGGACCCTACATTCCCAAAACATCCAACTGCTTGAACCCTCTCTCGTCTTCTGCTGGCATTTGACCAGTTATTCTCACCAGAGTGAAAACATACGACTGTGCCTCTTTGTGTCCACCCCAATAAGTAACTTATCTTTAAGCCTTTCCGATGGGAGACAAGGAGAAAGTTCATTTTTCTGTCATCTGATAGTCTTGATGAGACACTTCTTTTGGCTGTGCTTCTGTTTCTCTTCAAGGGTTCTGTCTGTGACTGAAGCCAGATGGAACGTCTGAAGGTCTCATTTTAGGGATTTGCTCTCTGATAGGTTTCCTTTTGCTCTCTAGTTTTCATATTTTCATCTTTAAATGCGATAAACTCCTTAAGCTCAAATGGCTGGTGCTAAGATCTCGGATGTATGGAGTTTTTGTTAGAAATCATACTGTCACTGCAGCTGTTCATTATAATCTTTGTTATGTAGTGGGGACATCAGATACAGATTACAGCCTGCAAATTACAGTAAAAGTAAATACAATGTAATTAATGGACAATTATCAGAAAATAACAGTGTATTTTCCCTTAATTTTTATTACATGGTAATAACATGTAAGTTAAAATTTACTTTTCAATAGTTATTTGAAAACTTATGGTAACAACCAGTAGATTATTGTAACAATGGAGTAACAGTACAGTAAACATTTAGTTGTTGTGCTGTAATTATAATTAACAATGTACTTCAAATGTAATTATGGATATTTATTTGTAATTGTCTACTTTTGTCTGGTTTATCAATAGCAACTCAGTAAAATGGCAGATTTAAAAAAACATTTTCACAATAATTTATTTAATTACTGTATTGTTACCCCATTGTTGGTTGTACTTTACTTGTTGTTAACAATTAATTACAAATAACTATTGAAAAGTAAACTGTTACTATTAATAATGACCCTTTAAGTAAACTGCAGTTACCCTGAAAGGTTCATGCGACATTGTTTATTTTGATATCAAGTCATAAGTAAATTTATAGTTGAAAAAGTGACTAATTAACTTCAAATCAGAAAGATGTTACAAAAAACTTCATGTCAAACATGTATATGTGTAACCAATCGCATGCAGATTGTTGATTACTGTGTGTTTTGTGCCAATACCCTAAAAAAGGAAATAAAATGCATGACTGTAATCCTGTGCCTCAGTAATCATCGTACATGCCATCACACATCTTGTAAAAAATAATGGTTGGCCGAAATGGTAAAAAATGCCAGGGCTTTTTTTTCTTGTCCCAGTATAGCCCTGTTTCCAATAATAGAATATTATAGTTCCATAGCCAAACTTCTAATGTAAAACAGTCCTGTTGATTAGCTTAACACTTTGGTACCCGCCAAGCTATACTTAAAGAATGGAAAATACTTTTATTTTTAGTTATTTCAGGCATGCACCAGGAGAATGGTTTTCACAATTAATATTTTTTAAAGAAGTATGTTGAAAACAGTTTGCAAGTGGAGCACTGAAGTTGAGATCAAAAATCTGCATTAACATTTATACACACTTTTCATTCTCTGCATGTTTCATATTGAGACTTTGTAGTGAAACTGGTTTAAATAGAATGGCTTATTAAAATAGGCTAAACTTGTTCGCACAACCACCTCACACTCGTACACACATTCAGTATAGCGTTTCGTTGTTGGTGTGGCCTAGAAATGTATTACAAATAAAACATCAGTATGATATTGTTGTTGCAGCTTCCAAAAGCTTTCACAATCCATTTGAGGTTTTGCTTACCTCAAAAGGAGCATTGTCTTTGTAGAGGAAATTTGAATTTGTAATGCTGATTTAAAAAAAAAAATCTAATACTGTAAGCTAGCTGTAAGTTTTAAATTACAAATTATGTAATTTCACTTAAAAAATGTGAAAATGAGATTTCACTAGAAATGAAATTAGAAATAGAGTTGGGGAATAATAATTGATATTGAATAAAGAAATGTAAAATACTGTTTATGTTGATTGAATACATTTATAGGACTCTGATTTAACCCCTTTATATCTGTATTGTTGTTAGGACTCAAACAATACATTTGTTACATATGTATACTATAATACATGTATAATATAAAGCATTTTTTTTTCTATTTTTGGTACACTTCAGTGAGGCCAGTTACAAATGAATGTACTCACAAAATCTGCTAAAGGTGTTTTATGTAAAACAATTTAAGATGTAGAACTTTGTGTCCAAAGAGCTCGATGCAAGATACCAAATGAATTAGATATTTTTAGTTTTGTGTTTGGGAAAATAAAAGCTGCTCATTCTGAGCTTTCTTGACATTCACCTGAAAAAAAAAGTTGTGTTAATCTTTCCACAAGCATATGGCAAATAAACAAACAAAAAAAAATAAATATGTTTTTGTCTGGATATACGGTCAAAAAAGAAAATATCTAAAGATAATGTTGGATATTGAATAAAGGTTTCAAGATGAAATACGGTTTATGTTAATTGAATACATTTATTGCAGGCTAATTTTAATGTATTTTGTGTTTAACATGTGCCTAAATATTATTATTTTTAACATAGATATACACATTTATTTATTCGTTTAATATAATGCAACTGTTACGGCCCTGGCCGTTTTGCAGCGTTTCCCTATTATTTTCTGTCGCCTGCTTGTGCGCGCGCCCGTGCGCGCTTTTGCTTATTCCTCCAGGTGACTCCAGCTGTCCCCTGATTCGCCAGTTGGGACGCCGATCAGCAGCGAGGAGGCGGACCACTTCGGCTCGTTTGCGAATCAGCGGCGGCAGCTGGAGTTGAAAAGGAACGCGCCGACACCTGTACAGCAGCGAGGGCTCTGCGGAGTCCTTAGCTCACGCGGCGTGGAGAGAGTGGCTCCACTCGGTTGCCGCCCGTTTTGTTTGTCCTTGCTCCCTGTGTTTGCTTCCGTTTGTTGCCATTTGAGTTCACTTCTGTTACCTACCCGGTGTGTCACGTTCGTTGTCTTCTGACTTCCAGGGTCTCAGAGACAGCTTAGAATGTCACGTGACATACATTCTGCACGTAGGCTTATTTCTGTTATACACACTAGTTTAGCGGTGTGCGCCAGGTTTGTTTATTGTATAACTTCCTAGTTAGGGTAGATTAGTTCTAGCTTTGTGTATGTTATTTAGTTAGCTTAGAATTGTCTGCACTTTCTAGTTAGTTTATGTTTTGTTTTACCTGGCGTCCCTTAGTCTCTGCCCCTGGAGTGTGTGTATTTGTATTTGATTTATTTTACCATTGGCAACACCAGTTCTGTTAATTAAAGCACATTTGATTTGTCACGTTATTGTTTGTGTCCTGTTGTTCCCGTTTTCATTTCTGTTCCTCCACCTTTTTGTTACACCCCGACCCTAGACACCACCACAATTTTGGGGTCGTAACAGCAACATTGATGCTCTGGAGCATTGACAATTTGTCTATGTGTGGCAATGAAAATGTACTGTTGACAACCGTGCCTCAAATTCAGTCTTTATGCCAACATAATTGGACGTGTGAAGGGGATATGACTAGTGTGTTAACAAATGCCAACATCTGTTTTGTTCTATGTGTCATCCTAGAATGAAGCTGCCTGGCACTGATGATCGAAATCACATGCTTGGCCTGATGAGTTATGCCTCAAAGCTCCCCAGACTGAAAAATGGCATTAAAATGGCAATGTCTGAGTAATATAATGAGCTGTACTTTTAGAGAGGATAGAAATAAACACATATTAGGAGACCTACCTAGACCTGTGTTTTTTGCAGTTGTGTACTCAGACCAAGGTCATGCAATGTTGACCCCAGCCTATCTCTGACAAGGCCATACGAGCCAGCAGACTGTTACTAGTAATGCTCTGGCCAATCTAAACTGCTGGAGGTAGAATGAGCCATTATCCTGGGAATCCCTTCATTTGTTTCACTGGAAATCATTTGTTTTACTTGTGTATTGTAGAGAAGAAAATGCATTTCTACTAGTTACATCCCGCCTGTTTTGCAGCATTCTATTTCTGTCCTAAGTGTCTAGTTACTGTAGATTAGTTTACTGTAGTATTCTTTAGTTAGCTTAGTTATGTGACCTGCCTTCTAGTTTGTTTCATTTTACATGGCACCCCTTAGTCTCTGTCCCTGAAATGAGTATTTGTTCTGTTACATATTGTTTGTTTTATTTAATTTGGATTGTGTTATTGGTAATAAAGCACATTTGATTAGGAAAATATCATTTGTATGTCCTGTTGTTTCCAGTTTTTATTTTGTCTGTTCTTCTAACTATTTACGCTCTGACCCTAGTTGCCGTCTGCCATTTGGGTTTGTAAAAATGCCCACTCAGGGCATGGTATAGAATAGCCACATCCTTTTCTGCAGACATCTGCATGGCAGAGGAAATTATGAGAATTATAAGAGCAGCACCTTTTTGCTTACTGAAAAGTGATCTTAGTAATAGTCTGCTGCTATTGGCTGTTATCTATGTATGTTACAGCTTGGCCGTATTGCGGCATTCTATTTGTCTGTCACCTGTTTGGGACTCTGACCCTAGTTATAATCTAACTTTTGGTGTAATAACACTGCTACAGCCATAGCCAGATTAATATGATGAGATAAATAGTATTAAGCCTTATATATTAATGTATCTGACTCTGGCATTCCTGACCAAAATTAATTCCTCCTAATAATCCCTGTATTCTAAGCAATTAAAATACTCTGATTGGCCCCCCATGTCTCTGTTCACCATTTACTGGTGAGGTGAGTGTTCAGACAAAGAATGAAAAAAGTCATCCAGGTGGATGTTGGACACTGTTGGTGGATTTAGAGACAGCCATCTCAAGATGTAAATCTCTTTCAGTATCCAGAAAAGTCTTTTATATATATATATATATATATATATATATATATATATATATATATATATATATATATATATATATATATATATATGTCATGAATTATTATTGTGATTTCAGTATACAGTAGGTTGACAGTTTTTAAATAAAGCACTGCAAGAATTTTCTAGACTAACCAAATGATGTTTTCTTATTCTGTTTGTAAAACAAAAGCAGAATTTTGATCGGGGAAGTTGAGAACAGGTTGAAAGAATTTACATTTTTGGCCAACTATCCTTAAAAAATGCACAATCATGGTCTCTTTGTCCTGAGCTGTCCATGCTTCTGAAAAGTGCCTTCTATTGTCCTGCTCTCATCTGTCATTCCCTGAGGTTCACTCTGTCTGCTTTTCACACAGCTGCCTTTTCTTTCTTTCTTCTACACCTGTTTGCTCTTGCGCCCTCTCTACAGTTGCTATCATTCTCTACCATTACAGTCGAGGTTTTGTTAAGCCTCTCACTGCCTGAGTGTCTGGAGAGCAATGCATTCAGTCTCCACACACACACACACACACACGCATACACCATGCTGAAGATGCCTGACCTGTATTAGCATACATGACATTTGTCACACCCTCTGCACGTTCTATCAGCCCCGATCACCAGTCACATTCTCCAGCCAATACACGACGCACTCAATCACCCGAGTACTAACCAGACACACCTGGGCACTCATCACCGTCATCTGTTCCAGTCATCAACACCACCCTATAAAGACTCACCCACGCCGTTCACTCACCGTCAGGTATCATCTTCACTGGATCGTATCTCACTCCGTCTTCTCATCCCGATCTTCTGCCAGGAGCTTCTGCTACTCGTTGCACCCAGAGACTAACCCCTGTCACCGGCTTGCTCTGCTCGAGGGAAGTAACGCTACTACCACCTAGACTCTCTATTGAACTGTCACTAGTACTTCGGTACGAAGCCTATTGTGTTTAATAAACACTGTGTGAATCACACCTTTCGCTTCTGCCTTCTGTGATCCGTGACAACATTAATGAAGGACAGAAGTTTTCTCTAATTTAATCTAAATGTTAAACTTCATTGCTGTGTACACCATATTCGTTTTCAATGTAAATCTTTTCAGTTAATAGGACAAATATGAGATGTGAACAGAGAGGTAAAAATACCTTTTTTATTATTCTTTTAAGATCTGTAGCTTGCTTAAAAGCAGCTTCCAGTGAATTGACTCGCAACTCTTGCATTGGCCACACCAAAAATAACAAAATAACAAACAAACAGTGGATTACTTTAATCTAGGAATACTTAAATATGTCTCTGGAAAAATAAAATGAGTTATACCGCTGCTCTGCATGCCAAGGCAACCTTTCAGGTATTCCAAGCTTAGGCCTGTAAGATATGCAGTTATCGCCCAGGTCTTATGAATGAACACTGCTACAGACTTTAGCACTTACTGCTGTAAAAGTTGAGGCAAGCTCGTTACCCACACAATGCCTACATTGGTAGTACACAGCCACCATCTTGGTTGACCCAGGCTGAAGTGTTGTCACATGATCGGAAACATTTACATTGTCCCAGATGGTCCTTTGGCATCGCCTTAGAGGACCTCACATCACGGGTCTCTGCGTTCAGGAAGCAGATGGAGGGTCGTTGAGAACCCATCACACCACATAGGTGGAGATTTGGCAGGACCCTTAGTCGACTCCTAATCTCCTCAGTCCTTCTCAGATCATCAGCCCTGCACCAGGACAGCGACATAGTGCGGCTATGAGGAGTTGACTGAGGAGCAGTCCTGTCAGCCCCCCCCCCCCCCCCCCCCCCCCCCCCCCTAACATCATCAGTGGAAGAGGTGCATCGCATGTGGCCTGAGGACAGGACACCCAGGGAGTCCAGCCGGTGCCCGGACTACTGATGTGCCCGGTATGCCTGGCCGTCGGCCGATGCGAAAGGACCTTATGTGTTTTGTGGTCACATGACCATCAGCACAGCAGCTGATTGACGTTTTAAAAAGTATGGAGAGAGTAGAGCGCTCCAAGCAGCGTCCCCATAGTCGTCCCCAACATAAGTCTCCATTCCCTTTTCGGGAAACGGGGGTTTTGAAAGTAACCATTACGTTCTATAAAGGAGATGAATGATATGGCACAGGAAAACAGACCAAAGCAATGTGCTCAACAAACCAAGACCTTGGCCAAAGAATATTCTCTAATTTCAACCAGCATACCCAAAAACAAGACGAGACTGAAGTGTGGATGAGTGAGGGCCAATGAGTGCATGCCACAAGAAATTCAACTACCTTTGCACATTAGAGCAAGACACAACATTTTAAAGCCAAAAGGCTCTGTTGCAATAATAATAAAATATTTGTGTTGAAACACATCAGAACACAACTTTTAAGCTTTACAACAAGCTTTTGCAATGAATGTGAATAGCATATTAATTTAAAGATTTTCTCATTCAAAAACATTCATAAAGCCTTCACAACATGCACACACTTTCTCAGTTCATTCAATTGAAAGACTTGACATAAAACACTGCTTGCCCACAGAAGTTCAGTCATCACTTTTACAGTAACTTTTACACTCTAGCTCCTGGTTCACTTTCCCTGCTTATATTCAGGTGAATGTTGAATTATGTGAGTTCGTCAACAACATTTTATCAGGAGATTTTAGGAAATCGTCAAGCTGTAAAGACATTACATTTAACACTCTGCCGTTAAATGTAATGCTCTCAGGGCTTGTATCCATTTACTGCCCTAGCATCAGATTTGAGTGCCAGTGTTGGAGAGGTGATTTAGGAATCTCTGATCCTTGCATTTTTTCTGGGTCTTGTTAGACGGCCCGGGGTGCTCTGTTGATCATGGTGCGATTCACCATAACCTGGGGGAGAGGAAAAGAGACTTAAGTGAGTTACAAATGTTTCAGCAATCCATCTTTTGCTGGAAAACAGTCCCCAGGGAAAACAGAGCTTTGTGAAGAAAGAAAAGATATAAAGAAAAGCAAAAAAAATGATGAAAAGGAAACAGTTGAAGGTGAGCGATTCAGGCGATGTGATAGATCAAAGAGAAGAGCGATTCAGAGGACAAGATATGAATTTATTAGGATTTCAACTCGACTTTAACTGTACAAGAATCAAAAACTGCTGCTGTTTTGAATACGATCGACCTAGGATTATAATAAGTGCTGTATAGTATAATACTGCACAGGAAAAGCTACTTTATTATGAACATACAGTCATACAGTTTAAATTGATTTGCGTGTTCTGTTGATAACGACTAATAAAGACATATTTTTATTTTATTCATCCCTTCAGTTTACAAAACTGCATGAGCTTACAAAATATTTTTTTCACACTATTCAACTTTACAAAACTATTCAAAGACCTTTTAAAAGTGCATTTGCAAAAATGTAACACTGTATTTATATAATGACTAAGTCAAAAGGCAATAATCCATTTAGATTTGCAAATTGTATGAAAGTTTGAGTTACATCTCCAAAATTATGTTTATTTTAGCGTTTTGTTTTTTGTATTTTCCAAAGATGGTGTGTTTGAATTCAAGGGAAAACATGATTAGCAACACAGCTGCAGTATTTACTAAGGAAACTTATTTCATACATGCATTGCATTGTACATGTAGAGCCATTGTTGCATGCGCATCTGGAGAGGGAGAGAGGAAGGGAAAGGGGAAATCTGCCTAGTTGCCCCAAAATAAAAACTCCTAGTGGGCTGAAGCAACATAACATCACTCTTCCCATCTCTCTCTCTCTCTCTCTCTCTCTCTCTCTCTCTCTCTCTCTCTCTCTCTCTCTCTCTCACTCCCCATGATGCTCTACCAAAGCACCTTCCATATAAAAGTTGCTATCATTTAAGCAGTCTTACAATGATCGACATTCATATCTCTATTAATGATTACATTTTTCCTTTTACAATATATATATATATATATATATATATATATATATATATATATATATATATATATATATATATATATAATACATAAAATAATAAAAAAGAATTTAGTCAAGCCTGTTTGTCAGATATATTTATTTTGTAGCATATTTAATAATTGCTTAAACTAATCAAAATGACTGAAAAGGGAGTCTTATCTTTAAGACCGCTTCATGATTTTTGATGAAGCAGAGTGTGGGACAGATGATTTCTAGCATCTAACATTTCCACACTATTATTCATAAATTCCCATATTCTTGTTGCCAAAACACTCAGTGAATGTGATCGCTGAATGATTGATGTCAGGTCTAGAAGAAAGCAAAGAGTGAATGACTATGTTATGTTAAACTACTCTTTTGCCATTTTATTGCTCTTTTTATCATATATTTTCCTCTCACTATTTTAAAAATATTACACTTAAATGGAATTAAATACAAGCCTCTCATGTGGTGTCTCAGTGTCAGAAGAAACTCCCAAGAAGATCCACGCATGTTTACAGCCTAAAGCGCTGTTATTGTAGATCCAAATAGGTCAAGAGACTTCAGCTTACTGCTAAGTCAGAAGTATTATTAACATGCTTATGCAAAATGAGATTGAAACTACACAAGAGCAAGCACTTTTGATTGCAGCCATGGGCCTTTTAGCATAGATAAGTTCTTGATTATCAACCTCGGAGAAAAAGATGGAAATGCATTTGCTATTTTAGACCTTAGTGCTTCTGAGGTCTTCTAACTGTTTGTTTTTTTTGAGCTTAAGTGTTGCACCACTATGACATTTCCTTCTCATTTCCTTCTTCCTTCTTGTTTTGTTATACCCATGAGTGTTTGTTTATGACTAAAATAATCTTTGTGTCAAGTTTCATATAATGAGCTGAAGTTTTGCCTGAGCTTCATTAAGCAATTAATTCAATTTCCATCTTTTCATCACTCTGCTTTTGGGTTTCAAGCCTCCGGGCAGCAACCTGAACTAATCACCTGCCAGTTTTTTTTAAACGTCAACCACCTTTGCATATTTCAGAATCAAGATCAACAATATAGTTTGTTCACATCATTTTTTTTATTATCTATTATCCTATTGTATTTTTTGTATGATGTTCTGCTCTAGATGAAGTTGCATGATGTTTTCCTCTGATTGAAAATAAAGAAACTTGAGTGTTACATTTTTGAATATATAGTTTAAAATTTAATTGACATGACATGTAAATTAATGTGTAATTTATTAATACATTTAGAACAAATGCAATAAGAGCAAACTAAACTAATCTGAACTGAACTAAACAAAATAAAAAGCAAAACAAACAGCAAAGCAAATCAAACCCAAACAAATTTCTGAAGAAAAAAAAATCTGGAAAAACCCCACGCTTACATTTCACCTTCTTCAATGTCTTCTGATTTCTGGATGAACTGACGTAACATCTGAAGTGGGTTAGTCTGCAGTTTGAAGGGGTGTTCATTTCAAAGATCAATATTTAGTATATTTGTGAATTCTCAAGAAAATAGATTAAACAAAGATACAGCATTTGATCAAGAGTGGATGTTTGTTACACCTGTGTTTCGTTGAACATCACATAATATTTCACTGTCTAGGCAAAAACAATCCCTTACCCTTAAACAAACAACAAAACTTCAGCATGAACCTCTTTATTAGACATGTTAAATCATGGCTGATTTGATCATTAGCAAACCAGCTTGAGTTTGACATCAACATTGAAAGGCAGGTTAAAAACCTGTGATGAGGAGGAATGACCAAATCATATATGAACATACTTATTATTACTAGTATTAAACGTAGTACTAATTATAGTAGTACATGTAAGATGCATAGTTTTACAAAATATAAATAAGTTCTGAATTTCTCTGCAGTGAATTTAAGAATATGAATTTATAATATCATTAATCTAACAGCTCTGAAAATCAGATTTTTGAGGTTTCTTTTCAGTGTCTTTTACATCCCTTGGCTACTCGCATTACATTTTCTTTTTTTCTTTATGCCATAACATTAGCTATTTTCACTTTCTCATGACAGTGTAATGTTAAAACATTTCCTTGGAAGTCATTGAAATACATTTGTCGGTTTCAGTGTTCCATAGAGCTTAGATAAGAAAATGTAGCCATCTCCTTCTCGATTAATGATCAGTTTCTGCCTTTTACAGAGGTAAATCAGGTATTGTGCTCAGCTTTATATGAAGATACGACCCAAATATGATATGTAGTGACAATAGAAGCCCATCTCCCTGATCTGATATCTTACTTATCTGATATTACTGATATCTTGCTTTTATTCCTGTCAGGATTTCATACAATCTTTGAGAACCTATTTTTTGACATTGTATCCAATGAGTTCTATCCAACTAATGTACCACATTTAAAAATGTGTTTCTTGTGCTAAGTTTAAGATCTACCCAATCTAACATACATTTGACTAATGTCAGTATTAAAATTAAATACTTTTTCAGAGTCAAATTTAAACCAAAGAAGCCTGCCTTTTAATTTTGTTGAGGCTTCGAGAAATTGACTGTACTGTACTGTGTCGTGTGCAGATGAAATGCTCGCTCACACAGACTGTGCAATTGACATGCGGTCACATCTCATTTTACACAGGCGATTAAACACAGTGACTCTTGCACTGTCAAACACACATACACAAACACCCAAACCCACACTGTTTTCCACTGGGACTCCAGTGTTTGGTCTGGTGTCAAGAAAATCACCATGGCTTGAAAAAGGTGAACGCGCATTTATCCACAGGAAGGGGAAGAGAAAGAGAGAGAGAGAGAGAGAGATAGGTAGAAAAGGGAGAGAGAGATATCTCAGATTAAAAGCAATCAGCTGTGCAAACAGTTCAAAGAGAGGGGATCTGGGAGGGGTTAGATGTTTAACTATTTTACGATAGGAATGTGATGGTTCAAACACAGAAATTCAAATACAGGAAGGAAGTAATTAAAAATGTAATAATTCAGATAACATACTACATATAAAATATACTTTTCTTTTCATTTTCCATTAATGCTTGTTACTATACTGTGTATTTATCCAGTCATAGATCGAAAGTTTAGTCCAGATTGTTCTTAGTCCGGATTGTTCTTGTTCAGATTGTGCTTCTTTCTTATTGGACACGAAAAAAGGGCCATCAACATTGCATGACAATGCAAGTGTACATTGGATTGCCATTAGTCAGTTTCCTGTTTAAAGGGATGTCACATCTGGCCTTATCTACCCATGTGAGTAGAACCAAGAACCAACACCCTTGCTCTGTTTTAGGATGTACATCTTAGCATTGGATTCGTTGTCATCTACCCTCAGATGAGCAGCCGAGTTTCTTGGATGTATGGTTGAGTTACATTGCTGCCTCTTACTCTTCTGTTTTGACTCCAGTGTGGTTGTTTGCAGGAGACGTGACATCACAGCAAATTGACATCTTCAGCATCATGGTCCTCAAAAAGCCTGAATTGACGAGGCTCCCAAATTGGGAGTTTTGAATTCATAATTAAAACAAATCTGGTTAGCTTTTAAACTAAATGTTAGCTTTACGTGTTCAGTAGAACCGGAAGGTTAATATCACCTATTATTATATTCTGAATATATTGGCCCTTTAAAAAATGTTAAATGCCTTTAAAGCAACTAATGTCTAGGTTGAAAAAAAAGGTAACACTCTATCTCAGGCAGCAGAGAAAATCCTTGAGAAATGATCACTGGTAGACACCAGAAGTTGCAAAGAGACAAATTCAGCAAAGACTGAAAAAATGAGCAGGAAAAAAAGCCAGTGAGTCCCGAGATAGACAAATGAAGAAAAAATGAACATTTTGTCAAAGAGTGACATAAAGACTGAAATTCAAAGTCTCTCTGCTCTACATCCCTCTTCTCTTCCAGAATTTCTACCTCAGAATTTCATCCAGCTTTCCCAAACCTCTTTCGTTCTGTTCATCATCATCTGATTTAATGCTTTCTAATTTTTTCATTTCTCCACCTCTCGTTCTATTTTTATTTTGCATACCTGTCAGTATGAGCTATTCAGTTTGGATTTGGTTTTGCCCTAGGGTAATAATATTCAAAACAGCGCAGGAGTGAGTGAAACAGCAGGAGAGATCATGCATTACACAGCGCCTCCTGCTCGCCCGCCCTGTCCTCCTGCGTTCTCTCTCTGATGGGCATTCGTCCTGCATGGTTCCCCTTACTTCTATAGCTTTATCGATTGCAATCAGCAGGCAGTAATTTGCTGGGGAGTGAGGGAATGTGATTAAAAGCCCTCTGGCCCTTTAACTCGGATGTGAATGTGGGTTGAGGTTGGCAGTGTTATTCGGGGTCCCTATGTTGTTTAAACCCGCAGGGCTGTGGAATGTTTAACACATGTGCCAATCAAGACTGTAGTCCTTGTGACAAGTGAAACGTTTGATTGCATAAGCAAAAAGTATGGCCTTTTAATAAGATGAATAAGCAAAAAAAATGGGTTATTGAGTTCACATTCAGATTCAGTCACCACCTGTGATTATTTAGATATGTTTGGTTTCAGTCGTTTGTTTATGTCTGTTTAATCACACAAACTAAACTTATCAGACTTATAATCCTTCACTTCATGATGTTTGCTGATAATCTTGATTATAAGCAAATAACAAAAGCCCTGTCTCTCCTGGCTTACACAGGAGACTGTCCGCCTAATTATATTCATCAGTCAGCGTCACATTTGAATAGAGATGCACTTGTGGCAGAGGACGCGAGTGAAAGAATAATTATAAACTCCATAATTACAGTTTACTTCTTCAGTAGCGGATGTATGAGAGTAAAAGGTGCTGACGATAAGAGTTACTCAGTAATTTTCATAATGAGACCTTTGACCTGACTCTTTATGACTGGAATTGAGGAACACTGACAGGGTCTGATTGATGATTCAGTAACTCTTGATTATAATTAGTGAAATAGATAGGCACTATTCTTTTTTGTCTCTTCAAGATATGCTTGACTGTCTCTAGATCCCATCAAGAACAATGAGCTTTCAGGCTCTTTGAAATTAAACACCTGAATTGCCTTAAAGTGCAAGATAAACAATGAATGGGGGGAAAAAATATTAACTTTTAAGATTTTCTGCTTCATGCTTCGGAAATACAGTCTTTACATATATATTTAGTTCTAAATTTATTTGTATTTCGGTCGATCCAAGAAGTTTAGTTTAAGTGATGAGAAGTTTGGTTCATTTTATTTTTTCAGATTCTTAACAAAATAGTATTCTTCAGAAAATACAATTATTTATTGATACCTTAACAAGCTTACTATGTCCATTATACAAAATAAATAAATTAATTAATGTTTACACTCCTTCTAAAAGCATGAGATTTCTATTTTTGTTTTCCATTTGGTTTATGCATATTATTTAGACAAGGACCAGGGTTCACATTATTGATTATAAAACATGGGTGTAGTGAAGCTGACAAAACCCGTAGGTGCAAAAAAGTACGAAAAGATGTGATTTGGTGGATCTGCAATGAAGAGAACCTTACCAATCTCTTGGACAAATCTTAATATAACTTAAACAAAAGTGTATAAAAATGTACCTTCAGAGTTGTCATGAAAGTCAAATCAAGCACTATGCATCACAAAACCTGTGTAAGTCAGGGTTGTAAGCATGTTTTTAGATGTATTTTTTTTATTTTTAACATTGTTAATGAGAACCTGCTCACTCCTGAATTTATTCTCAAGTGGTGAAATGATCAACTGCACTTCAGTCACTTCATATGGGCATCGAGAGAAAAGCTTGAGGTTTCGTCTTGGATTCACTTAAATATATGAAGTCCTCAGGGAGTGGAAAAACAAAAAAACAAGTACTTTTGGCTCATTATTATTTGTTGGCCATTTGCTAGGACTGAAAAGTTACATTGAGCATTTTAGAAATATATATATATATATATATATATATATATATATATAATATAATACACTAGCTAGGGTTTACCTCCTAAGACCTAAAAATCAGCTGTAAAAAAACACACGCACGCACACACACACGCACACACACACACAAAATAACATGATATTTGGGTAAAACAATCCCAGTGCTATGCCTTTACCAATATTAATTGTTATTTACATGTATACAGATTATTTATGTGCAAACAAATATTGATTGTATTTGTTATCAGAAGCAAGGGTACAACTGATTTGTGGTACAACTCAACAATGTACCAGGAAAGTGCTTGAAATGTTGGTCCTTTAAAACCTGTTTCAGATTGCTTCATGGGACCTTAATGAACTTTTGAGTCAGTGTACATGGAAATTCAGAAATGTCCATGATTTTTAACCATGAATTTAAATGAATCCGAAGAAATAGGATAAGAAATAAAATATAGACTTTTTCAACACAGAAGTCATGCCGCATTTTGCGATGATGCATAATGTGAGTCAGCCTCATTCTTTCATTCAAATGGCAACCCAGTCATGGAAAGACAAAAAATACTGACTAAAAGCTTTAGTTTTCAATTCAGATTTCAATCAGATGCATTCTTTCCCACTAGTGACTCTGAACTGCATTCCCTTCTAACTGTTTGTGACACATTCCAAATTCATGATCGCATGGTGAACTCCTCAGCAACATGACTCATAAACTCCAGCCAGTAAAACAGCTTCTTATTGCCTTTAACGACTTAAACAGAGTCTCTAAACTTTCCCTGTCTCTTTACTTCCATCCATCTGCTTTCTCTAAAAGCCTTGGAAATTGCCACACCTCCAAGAATATGTGTTTAACCCAAAATCATGATTTTAAACTGGCCACAAGGGATCTATAATGTATTTTCATGTCTGGCTGTCATTTTAACACAATTCAAACGATTCATAGAGTGACTGGGAGATGTAAAAAGTCTAGACCAGGTCAACATTGAGAAGACTTTGAGTTGGAAATCAAACTAGTAAATAGATTTTAAAGCTCATTTTGATATAGTTTAATATACAGCCTTAATATTTACAGAACCTTAACAACAACAAAACATCTTAACAATTTAACTTTCTGATTGCAGACTTGTGTCTAGGGATCCCTTTCTGCATCATACCTGTCTATGACAATACATAAACTGTATGATTTGAAACATTTTTCATTTCACATGATTAAGTTCAGTACTGTGTTTTGTGATGGTGATTATGCAAGTAAATAACTTTTCCTGTAGACTAACTCCACCTGAGTTCACATGACTACTCTAAGCAGCTTCTGATTGGTTGGCACAGCTGCATATATCCCAAAAAGTTTAAAAAATGAACTTCCTGCACTGAACTAATCATCCTGCAGGACCCATTATAACAACTCTACTTTTTCCACAAATGTTCCTTATTGTTCCTAACTGTTGCCAATGGTGGTAACAAGTAAAAGTACCATTACTTGCCAAAAAAGTAAAGAAAGTAGAGTAAAAGTATCTGATCTAAATAGTAGTCCTTCTGAAGAAAGTAGCCCTTCTGAAAAGTATTACACTGCAAAATTATTTAACCTTATATGCTACAAATAAAAAATGTACAGTACATAAGAGTAATTTTCCTAAGTGTTTTCTAAGTATAATGTGTGCGTGCGTGCGTGTGTTTTTGTGTGTGTGTGTATTCCACTTTTTTCTGTTTCTTCTATTTGTTCTCTATACTCTATGACCTTTAAATCCAAAGAAAATTTATTTGTGACATCTATGACCATGGTCATGTCAAATAAATTTGGCCTTGGCAATTATGGTTTGCGTCATGGGTGGAGCTAAGAACCTCATTATCGTGTGTCCTCATATTACTGTATTGGCTTAGGTTGTGTCTTGAGTTCTGATATCTGTAGCTAAATGTTTAAGTAATATTTGTGTTGTATAGCTGAAACTTTATATATAGTTAGATGTACTACATTTTCTAGCATAAGTGAAAAGAGATGTTTGCTTAGAGTTGCAAAAACTTGATTAGAAAAAACTGTCCCTCAAATTCAGCAAAACCGGATTGAGTGTGGTCATGTGTGTTGTGTTGTGTTTGTGTGTGTCAGGAATACCAGACAGTTTCAGAAAGAGTTCATTAGTTTTACTGATAATGACTCTACCTGACTCATAAGATGATAATTGCAACCTTTTTACAGTACTTGGTGAATTACTAATTAATAATGTGCCTCAGTGTCCTGGATATTTGATGTGCCTAAACAAGATAACGGCAAATTAAGATGTGTTGTGCAGATATTTACAGACCTTTTCTGACGGTGTTAATCAACATAACCGGTGATAAAGCCAATGGATTCTTAGAGATACAAAATTATACAAAAGATAAACAAACTAAATTTTATGAAACAATTAGTTAACTTTTCAAATTAATTTGATTGTATTTAAAGATCAAATGTGTGTTTGCTAATTGTTTTCTTTGGCTTGTTTTTCATGTGCTGCTCTTGTCTGCTGCAATAACAGGTAAGAAACATTTCTGCTTGATTAATTTTCTGAAAACTTAATAACTTGACACATTATTGCAAAGATTTTGCATAAACTAGGAGATTGTAAATATAGGTAATCATAAAAGAATGTGGTGTATCTATTTTAAATGACCAATTAATATTAAACTGTCAAATCAAGATAAGATTCGCTCATAAGATATTTTTGTGGAAGCACTAAATGCCTACATTTACATTATCGATATTATGCATAAAAAAGTCTTCACTATTTTCATTTGTATTATGTAGAGTTAACAATTTGCGCACTTAATTTGATGCTGAACTTACTGCATCTTTATTATATATAATATATATATATATATATATATATATATATATATATATATATATATATATATATATATATATATATATATATATATATATATATATATATATATATATATATATATATATATATATATATATATATATATATATATATATATTATAGCGGAATATAAAACTTCTTTGTTTATGCATAAAGCAAGGAGAAGTCTACTTCTAGAGGACATGTTACTAAATCTAAAACTGTATTCCACACGTACTAACAAAAAGAGATTTTGTATATCTATAAATGGGGTCAACTTGTGGAATAGGCTGAGTAAGGATTCAAAAACTTGTATATGTACAAAATGGTATAAATTTCAGTGTAAAAATGTGTTTGCGAGTGTTGAGGTTTAAAGGGGGAATATTTGGAGTATTCGAACTTTGCAGCATGATGTTGAACTTGAAGTAGTTGTGCGTTTACTAAGATAAATATCTACAAATAAAAATAAGTTTGTTTTGTTTTATCTTATTGTAGCTAGTTTGATGAAGACTTTTTGGGAGTTTAGTGTGAGCGGGGTAGGACAAGAAACATTTATAAATACGTTCTTACTCCCATTCAATGAAAAAAGCGCAGTGCTACAATAAATTAATATGCAGTATATGATGTTTTCACTGTTGGGTTTTATTTTGTTTTAATTTTACACGCTTGTAAAGAAGAAAAAATCCTCTGTATCTGTACATGTCCTTGTTATATACCATAGCATACCTTTCAACTTCTTCACAATGCCCTCTGTTAGCCGAAACAGAATCAGAGAATGAACTCAGTAAAAGAAGACCTCTAATAATTTATAAAAACACTAGCAATTTCTTATAGTTACATGTCCTTTTAACCTTTCTATTTTCACTTTTGAACTCAGTCTATATGATCTCATTTGAACCGATATCCATATCCTAAGCCTGAATACAAGCAATCTGAGAATGAGTCAGTTGTACTCTAAGAACCCTGAAGCCCAGCTGTCCATTCATCTTTATAGAAACATTTCAGCACACAAAGAAAGATCTACTTCCTTCTCTTCTGTAATCCAAACAAACTCAACTGTGAACCATTGGTTCTGGCCTAGAGCAGAGAGCATGCATCGATCCTGTCTCACTCCATTTGTGTCCTTGCCATCAAACAATGCTATGCTTTATTTGCAGTGTCTGAATTGAACATTTTGAGTTTTTATGTTAGATTTGGTTACTCTCTTGCTGTATCACTAGCTCAGGGTTGATAGAGGCAGATTTTCTTTAGGCTACTTAATGATTTGCTCATTTATTGAGTAAAAACAACCTTTATTTTCAATATATGTTATGCATGTATATGTTTAATGTTGATGTGATCTGGTAAATAATAGCTGTTAAAATCTTTTGCTTTAGATATATAGCAACATTGAATTTGAATACTTGTACTCTTATGTGAAAAAGAACAAGCAAGTGGAATTACAGATTTGAATTCTATGTAAGTGGTAATCAGTAAGCGAACAATAACCTAATGCCCTATTACTTCTGGAGAGAATCTGAAGTCTGGATGAGATCTAAAATGCAATGTGGGAAAATTCTAAATAGGAGAGATAAAACACACACTGCTGCAGTTTAGCAACATGACAAATGGATAACCTAAAATTGGATGCATTTACATCAAATCTAGATTCAAAACAAATATATGACTTTCATATGCAAACCACTTGTTTTATTAGTACATAAACACAATGCCAATTGTGCAAAAAAATACAATTCTGCCAACAAAAGAACTAAACAGTTTTTAAAGTGGCATTTAATGTGATGTTAATTATTTTAGGGTGAGATTTTATGAACAAAAAAAAATAGGAATTCAAACAAAAACATCTTCATCTTTACATACACACTGTAGACAAACCGATTTACATAGGGGTAAATTGCAGACCCTTCTAGTTTAAATTACAGATGTTTTACAGTGGTGTATTTCTGAAGCAAAAAAATCTAGATTTTTTATAGTTAACATAGTATTATATAGTTTATAGTGACAGTTTTTATGAAATGAAACACCTTTCAGCAATGCATTTATTGCAGTATTATAAAATAAACAAGAAGTCTCGTTGAAGTGCTTAGAAGTCTTATTTAAAAAGAAGTGCGCATAGACGTTAAATCCAAATTTGGCTTCTCGGTAAAAAAAATCTGATTTAAAAGCTTGCATGTCTTAGGAAGTGTACATATGCAGCGATACATTCTAGTCAATCCCTTTTTACCCAGTTGTTATTTATTGCAAACATTGCATGAATATTCATGACTTAAAACAAGTTTGGCATCTTAATATGTATAAATTGCATAAGTGATTCAAACATTACTTTACCATGTACGCTCTGACGATGTATATAAGGTGTTGACAATTTCTTAGAATAATCACATGACTGTCCAAAGGTTTATTGAGGATAGGCAAATTTTTACTTCAGTTATTTTTGCTTCAGAATCACTGCAGAAACATATAATTTTGTATGTACACACCCTGGTTTAAAAACAAATATTTTATATCTTTTGACAGTGTTTCAATCAATCCAGATTTTATTTTACCTATTATACATTTACAAGCATTTTTCTTCTTTATGCTTTTCTCATTATGTCTTTGTTCATCTGGATGAAATGCTTGTATAATTAAATGCTATTGATTTCTGGTGGCATTAACAATAACTAATTTATTTTGTGAATGGATTCATGAAGGTAATCTAAACCCAATCACACAATTAAACACCCAGTTAAATGTTGAACACCAATGTTTGCTCGAGAATGAATTGAGTTTTCAATCCAAAGGTCAACTTTTTGTAGAATAAAATAAATCAGTTTTAAAGGCATCTGACACAAAGTCTTGCACACTTCAGAATTAGTATAAGAAATGGAAAACCCTATTCAATCTTGTTTAGCAATTTTCCTAACCATAAATGCAAAAGGCCAGAACCAAAATAATAAACACATTCAATACCCACACCCAATGTCAACTAGAGTGTGTGTGTAGGTAAAAAACAACAACAACAAAAATCTTTGAGCATTTTTTTATTTTAATTTAAACCCCAATAAAACAAGCTGTATCCAGGGGAAGAATTGCACTGTGGGTTATGTCACTTTATAAAGAAGTACAAGAACAGCCACAGTGTCTTTGTCTGATCCTCTGCTGGAGTTTGGAGTGAAAGAGGAAGGTCGTTTAAAGGATGAAGGTTCTTGTGCGTGTGTGTAGTGGCTCAGGAGGAGCATCCGTCTTCCTCACTGTAGCCAATTATTCAGCCGCCTGCACCCACTGAGAAAAATGGAGCAAACGAGGGAGAGCTTAATTAGTGATAATTAAAGACCAAGAAAAGGATAGAGAAGAAGCAGAGAAGAAAAACTCTGCCAAGTTAGACTGAGGGACAAGGGTTGTACGTGAAGGTTGATGGGGTTAGAGAGGGAGGGAGAGAAACTGTGCTTCTCGCGTCCCCCGCAACGTGTGGGCATTGTGATGCAGAACAGAAGTCGAAATTATGTCTTTTACATTGTTTACATGTCATTCGAATATCTCTGCACGTCTTCTCCACATCTTGGTGAGACCATTTCTGGACATGAATATAATTATTTTATAGTTTAAACATGTATTCATTCTTTTAATTTTAATTAACACACAGACGTTTCATTGCTTTATTACTCACTAAAGCATGAACAGTCAGACTGGAAGAATCTGGCTTTCCATTAGGGACAAGGGCTGCACATACAAAACACGTCCCTTGTTGACATCCGATCATGATCCAAAAGCAGTGCTGAACTGGTTACCAGGTGATGTTCCCTCAACATCAACGTTTGGACTATTTGTTTGGGTATTGTGTCCCGGAACATTCAGAGTTTTCTGTTAACCACTTTCACCCAACGAAAAAGTAAACCTACATTAAAGGATTGCAAGTGTGCCATAATATATTATAAGTTATTTCAGTGCTTGTTACACATGCATCATACATAATATTTTTGTCTCATTCACTGTCTGCAACGTGTGAAAGCTGTATGAGACTCGTGTTAGAAAAAAATGTGGTGCGACTAGTGCACAACCATTAGTGCATCAACCACTACTTCTGCATTCTTCACACCCCGACAGCATATTGTACGCAATACAGTAACTACAATACCCATTATACCCACTCGGCTTACTCCACACGTATATTAAAGGCCGCATCTTCTCATTGACTTGAAATGTAAAACACTCATATGCACAACCTCCCTTCATGAGGTAAACACACATTAACAGGGAAAAACAATATAATTTGGGACGCATCAGCAGAGAGTGTGAAAAAATAACACAATACAAAGCTTATCTGAAAAATCTGATTAATTTCAACATAATTAAAGCACAGATACACAAATTTCAGCACAGACATCTCATCAATTCTGTCAACCACATATTTTGTCATTCCCCGACAAATATATTACAATAATTTATTTTACTTAATTGTTTTTTTATTTTGCTATTAATAGTTTACATTTTTGTATTTTTCTTATATTTGAAACCAGAAAAAAACTTCTCCCATAAAAAAAAACTATTGATAATTGTTTGAAAACTGTCTCCTTAGCAAAATAATGGTTACAATCTTCACATTCAGAGTCTACATGCTACATGGCTTTTAAAACGCAAACTTGTTACATTTTTATTTAAGTTCATTGATTGTTTATCGATGCCACATTCTACTTGTGCCACAGCTGAATGGGTAGTTTTCCGGTGAGCAATTTGTAATTATCCCAGATCAGTATGAATTTCCGGTTCTTCTCGTCTCTTATTAACAGCTCTTTCACTCCATATAATCTCTTGAGATCTGATCTTTCTGCCTCCATGCCATTGCCCTATGCTCCTCAGCTTCCTTCCAGCTGTGCAATTGAGTGCCAGCTGGCAAGCAGTAGGAACATCCTCCACCACAGGGTTCAGTCTTCTTCTCAATCATCTGAGCTTTTTTTTTTTATTCCTTTCCCCCCCTTTATTCCATCTAACATGGTCCATTTACTTTAGCTGCTTGATTAGCTGTGTTTGTGAGAGAACTCTAAATGAAGTTGTTGACAAAGTTCTCTTTAATCAACATAATGTTCTTTTTTGTTGTTAGCGATTCTAAAAAAAAAACATCTTTATCAAGAGAGGTCTCTTTGCACTTCATTTGTAAAGATTTGAAAACTATTTTTGATTTTTATTATTAAATATTGTGTTGGTATACAGCATTTTTTTTCTGTCAGTTAATTAAACTGAAACATAATCGATTGGCTTGTTTCAGAATTAATAGTTTCTTTTTTGATATGACATATATCAAATTTCATTAGCAAGAATTAATCTAAAATGCAAGTACTGCGATTTGGTCCTTGACGACAAAGGTTTTTATACATTTTAAAACCTTCAGAATTAGGAAAACTACCATTTTAATTGTCATAATAAATTAGTTTAAATGCTAGATAGTTTTCCAGTGGAGGTTAAACTTTTTTAGGTGTCCCAATCACATATACTAGTTAAAAAAAGAAAGTTTAGTGGAGTTTAGCAGGCTGTGGTAAAGAGGTGATCTTGACCGAGTGCACAAGTGCAGAACAATGACTTTAGTAATGTGGAAGACAAGACATGTAAGATAGTCTAGGGCAGGACAGTGACAGATGACAAAACACCAATGGCAGAGAACCAGGTGACAGAATCCTGTGAAGACACAGTGAAGGGGATGATGGAGCAGACGAGTGGAGCCACAGAGGATGTCAATGATGGAGACAGGAACCAGGTGAGACAAAGGTGAGAATATTTCAGTCTGAGGAGACACAGGAGAGAGGAATACATAGACACGTTTTAAACAGAAGTGTTGTGGAAGCAGAATAGTACCCGGGCATGGGATGCTGGGAGTCCTTTATACTAATGAAGGTGATAGGATAATGCGATGACAAGCCCACTATAATCATGTGCAGTGACGTTATTGATGAGTGAAAAGAGGATAACGAGGGGGTGACAGAGAGTGAGTTTCATTTTACATGTTACTTTACTGGCAGTGGACAACAGTGGTTCTCAAGCAGGGTTCAAAAGATCTCTTCCTCGTTGACTCTTCCTCTCTGTTCATGCAATGCTCCGAGGATTTAGCGGATTTATGCAACATACAGGACACACTGTGTTTTAGCTGCGGTGTTCTCTTTCTGCTGTCTCTCAGATCAGCCTATTAGTTGCCAACTGTGTCTGTCTTCCGTTGGTCTCTCCAGCAAGTCTTGGCAGAGCACGGTCCGGGTTGGAGAGCTGTCTGTCATTATGGCTCTACATCTTCTCTGGTAGTTTTAGAAGGATTAAGTGAATATGAAAGAAGAAGTTAGGATTCTTGGTAACATTGGTTTATTATGTATTAGAATGGTGTATTAGAATTATTGTAAAGAAAGCACACGTCCATGAGAGGATTCAAATAATGCAAACTCTTCAAAACTCCCTTGTTCTGAAACTTTTATGCTTGACAGGTGTTACTTTTCTGGCTGTGGTTCCCAGCAGTGGTCCAGGCAGGGTTGCAGATCTTTCCAGCGGAGTTCTTTGTCTCTCTGCTTAACTGTATCCCATGACAGCCCTGAGCTGTGTGACTCCAAAAGTAATAAGCAGTTACATAGAGCCTCAAATCCCAACTTTATGCAAATGAAAAGGGATTTTCTCAAAGTACTAGCAATAGGAAAATAGCCCCATTCACATAATTGTTTAGCTTGTCAATCTTGCTGCCATCATCATTGCTTAGCAACCTGAAGCAGGAACATCCACTAGTAGCCAGCAACTGTTGACAACAAGCAATTTGGTCTCTTTTTGTGTCCACTAAGGGGAACAGAGCAAACGCCACTGTGAGATAACACCCGTGAGATAACAGCGGGACTGAGTAAGAAGACATGATGTTGAAAGTTGAGTTGGAGTTATTTAAAGCAGATTGTTTAAAATTGTTTGGGGTTAGGGAAAGATTTTTGTCAAATGAATGCAAGTAATGGAGTTTGTCAAATCAAGTCGTTCTAAAATGAGTTTGTTTAAACAAATTTGACCAACTCTGCCCCACGACACTGCCACATTTCTGAAAGAGGTGCTTTGCAAAACAGCAGATGGAAATACTCCATTGCTTCTCAGACTTCTGGATGATTTATTAGACATCTGTCACGTTTAGGTAGAGTGTGCTTTCAACTATGGAAGTGTCCATTAAACTGAAGGTTATTTTTGTTGTTCTTATCAACTTTTTTTGTTCTAATCAACACAGGAGTCTTAAATTGTTCCAGAGACCAGAGAACGTACCTGAGTGTTTAAATCACATTCTAATAAAATGAAATTGAAAAAAAAAACTGAAATAAAGGTTAAACAATACATAAATTAACCTAAATGGTGGGTGCTCTACTTTTTGTGATGTCAAGTTAGTTTGGTCATGTGATTTGTAGGTGATGGTGTGTCTATAGGGACTATAGGAGCCATTTCTTTGTGTTGTATTATTTATTTGCTTTTTATGAGTCATTTTTATTTCCTTTTGGCGCTTTATTTTGAATCTGTGTAATCCCATAAGTTTTTTATTTTACTCATCCTTTTGTTTTACAAGTATTACACATTTAAGTTGCAATGAATTACATATACCTTTCACATTTCATGGATTTCGTTTAGTTCCAGCTCACAAGTATGAAAGATGTCCCAGTCAGCAGCTTGCATAGCTAAAGGTGACAACAAAGGAGACAAACTGCCTGCAACTGGGCCTCTAAAGTTAATTCCAAAGGTTTGACCTCTTGACGTTGGTGTTATTTTTTTTAACATGTACAGTAAGTATATAGAGATTTCTCAACCTGATCTGAAAGTTTGTATGGAGTATGGATTTAACAAAGCTGTTTTTATGCATGCCTTGTCTTTCAATTTGGTTCCAGTTAACATTGTAAGAGTCCCGTGTGTACTAAATTATTTTTGTTATTTTTGAACTGAAATTTTAGTTGATTTAGCCTATTTCAGAAATTAAATATGTAATTAAAAAATAACAGAGTTTTTACAATTCTGAACACAATTTCAAGTATTTATTCCAAATACCCACAACCATAATACAAGTTAACCAAGTTTGAATGCATTTATTAGCATTTTTGTTTTTGTAAATTTTTTTAAGACATGACTATTCAATAGGAAGCAATGAAGGAGGACCAAGGAAGTAAGATCATTAGGAGAACACAATGAATAAAATGGTGTAATGATTGAGGCAGTACATTGATGAATGGATTCATTTGACTCAGTAGGGGTTCTGTGAGGCATCTTTTAACATCTGCACTCATTTGGGGTCTTAAAACTAAATATGAGTCATTGTGTTCATATGACTCATGGTATCATTACCAGCTCATTGTCAGAACATATGTAAGATCATCTCGTCTGTTTATTCTGCTTCATGCTGCCTGTGCGTCTCTTCGCAGCTTATGTGTGCTTACGTGTCCTGTGTAGTGAAGATTAAAAGTGACCTCTGTGATCTGTAATCCATTCCGAGGCATTGCAGGTGTTCATGAGTGACTCAGAAGCATTATCATCTACAGAGAAACAAAGCACACAGCTGGAGATGCGCTCTCGCTCAGTTACCTCCAATTCACTCATGCAGTAGACAGTAATTTTATCTCTGTAATTAAGTCTCTAATAAAACCCCTCACACATGAATGCTGCAGCTCCAGAGAAGGGAGTTTGTGTGTGTCACTTTGACAGACAGATGGTCATGCTCTGCTTTGTTTATCCACAGAAAGTCTTGAGCTAAGCTAAGCTTTTTTACTGTGACTCTTTGCTTTAAAAAGACCAATTGATCAGACTGATGTCATCACAAAAATGTCAGATGTTTAAAATTGCTTTAACTATACAAATTCATCATCTATGTTCTTAGGCAGTTTTGGTTGAAGATCAGAAGGTTGCTTGTTTGTGCCCAGATCCCCAAAGTTGAAGGTGGTGTGAGTAATGAAACATCTACAACACCCACAACTGGGAGGCCTTGAGCAAGGTACCAGTTTCCCAACTGCTCCCCAGGTGTAGCAGCCATGACGCCCACTACTCCTGGTGTGTGTTTACGGTGTGCTTGCTCACTGTTTTGTAAACTTGGATGGGTTAAATGCAGAATACAGATTTTGAGTATGGGTCACTCCATATTTGGCCAACTAATCTATTTACTACAAGGAGTCCTGATTAGGGGTCACAGGGTTCTGCTGGTTACCACTAGTCACTAGTTGGGCCATTATCACTCACATTTACGGCTTTGTACAAATATAGAGTCTTTAGTTCAACTAAAGCAGGTTTTTTTTAATGTGGGTAAAACCATGCTGGCACTATAGCAGAATTTCTCAGGAATAGAAGGAAGGCTAGATGTTGTATTGAAGGTGGCTTTCTGTCCCTAAAGTCCTGCCCTCTACTACTTCTGATTGCATGTATCTTCCAATAATAAGCACTGTACATGAGACATGCTTTTCAATTTGGAATTGATTAATTTAGAATCTGTTCAAGTGAATCGAGTCAGGTGAGCTTTGAAATATGGGACAAAATGCGTCCTGCATTGATTCAAAATGGAACAGCCTATTTTTTCTTTAAATACAGGACAATTCGTATTATAAGGTATCGGCGGCATCCCTACTCAGGAAAGACCAAACATTGCCAAACTTCTTCTGTCAGTGGTTTTCCCAGTTTGCCTTGCCTAGTTAATGCAAAAAACTAGTTAATGCAAACTTGAATCAAGACCCTTGTGGGAGACGAAAGAATGTTGACATGGCTAGGGGTGACTTGATCTGAACTTAAAACTAATTAAACAGAACTGAACTAAACTGTTCAGAGGTGAACTAAAATCAAAACACAAAAAGAAACACTTTAATTGAAGCCATTTCATCTTCTGCCCTGGTGGCCTGGGTTTCTCCGGGTGCTATGGTTCACATTTGAGAAAATCATACATATATATTTGTGTTTTGTAGAAATCAAACTCTTCTGTGTTGTTGAAAACTGTCCAAGGAACCCCCACACGACCCTCCCCAAGATACTATAAAAGTATAGCAATAAAACAATACCTATTTAAATAGCAATTAAATGTGTTTAACTTCTATTTTGAAACCTGAGCATAAATTCGGAAACTGACAAGGTCATTTTAACTCTGTATTCCCAAATTTGACTTCTTCCTGTGGCTTTGCTGCATGTAATATTTATTAAGCTTCATAACAGCCGGCTCAGATGACCTTGATCAGGCAGGCGTGAGAACAATTACAGCAAAACAAACCAGCACAAAATGAGATTTTACATGTTCCTCCCTGAGGTGAATTAGCGTGCCAATTAGTTTATATCCAGTAGATTTTTCCCCCCCAGTTCAAATTACATCCGCCAATTACCTTGCACTTGAAAGCTTTTGCAAACAGGGCAGGTCACATTCACTCTTAAAAGTTACCCTTTGGGACAAAAGTTTACTCTCTTTGTTCTTGATATGCGAATGAATTGTATGTATAATTTGTATTTAGAATTAAAACACATGGAATTGTAAAACGTTATTTGGAAAAATCACTGATGGCTTTTAAATGGATCCTGCAGATGTACATGAATCTTCTGACCTTGATCAAAAAGAACCTCTTTGGAATTAACAAGGTTTTGAAAAAGCTTCGATTATCAATGATGGGATGTTAAAAGAGGCCTAAAATGTGTCATGAATGCTCTGAGGGTGAATGAATCTCAGTTTCAGACTGATGGACTTCCCAGGGCTTCTGTCATATACAATCTTGCATGATGTCATTCATTCAACGTTCATTCTGTAAAGGATCATGAAAAAATATGTTGCAATCTGTGTGGTGTAAGTCTTCCACGGTCAAACGAGTCACTTCACTGATTTTCCTAAACTTGACATTCTGGGCTTGTTTCCTAGACACAGATTTAGTTAAACCCTTGATTAAATCTCTGCCAGCAATTAGTTTCCATTCAGGATCATTAATAGCTTAGACCCCTGCTTCATCAGACCCGTGGTTGGAGATTAACTTTAGAGTTTTCAAAGGTCTTTAGAAAGTGATTATTAATATTATATGATGTCTGTTGCTCATTGGTCAGTTGAGTCTGATGTAGTTTATGTTTACATTTATGCTTTATGCAGATGCTTTCGTTCGACTTACAGTTTGTATCACAAACACATTCAATAACGACCCATGCTAAAAAAATGTAAATATAACAGCAAGTAAGGGAAAAAATGGAGTAATCATCATAAAAGCAGTATCAGGTGAATTAACGATCTGGAATTATAGAACCTTATCGGGGCTCGAACCTGAAAAATGTTGGCTGGGTACCTCTAAAAACGTAAAAATGTGTACAAGTATAAAAAATAGAGTGTTACTTTGGTAGACTAAATGAAAAAGGTATCACACAAAAATCAGTCCCTGTAGTAAAGATCATTTTAGTCAGTGAAAACTAAAAGAGTCAAAGCTTCTTTCTGCTCTTTACATCCTGAGATAAAGGTGATTCAATCTATTTCCAATGTGTGAGTACTAGTCTTTTTGAAGATAAAACAAATAACAAACAAACAACATATAAGTAAAATAATTTCAGATCATGGAATTTATTGGGAAACCATTGTTCTGTTTATAAGAGAACATCTTCCACAAAAGCATGTTTACTTGTGCATCAAGTTCCAGAAATCCTACCTGAACTTGACATGCATGGTCAATGTCATTTTAAGTTCAGCTTAAGCCATTTGTTTTTGTTGGTGATGCTGAGCTCCTCTCAGCTCACATGACCTGGGACTAGGCTGTCTGCTCATAATTTGATTGTTAGCATATGGTGCTATCCTTTCAAAGCAGCCTTGACTCATGAAATATTCACCATTACAAACAGAACAAAAAGCTCCCCCCCCTGCAGTGACATTCATATTTCATTCTCCTTACTCGGTTTTGCTCTGAATTTCCCAGTGACTTAAAGGTTTCTATCTTTTCTGTATTGTTCTTCAATAGCTTTTCCTTATGTCTCAGGAAATAAATTCTTTCAAAAATTGTATTTCTCTTTGTTACAAAGTCTTTGAAAAGTATGAGGATTCTGACAGTGTTATACACCGAAACCAAGTATATAGTTAAATGTGAGTTATCTTTTGAATTAGCTCTTTAAAACTTTGACAGACTAATCTGAAAAACATTTACACTTTTCATTATTATTATTTTTTATTGTCAAGTGTTGTACTTTTTTTCATTAACTACTTATCTTAAAACTCAGCCTGGAAATTATTGATTTATCCTGAAAAGTTTTTGAATTCTGTGAATAATTGTCACATTTTGGACTATATCTTTGATCAAAAAGAATTTTGTAATGGTTAAGTTCTAGATGGGAAAGGATGTGAGTTTATCAGAAAAGTAAAATATTATAAGAAATCTACAATCTCTAGACATTAACAGATCAAAAATATGTGTATTGGTGATTCAGGCTTATTTTAGACAATGTATTGATTGTATGCTCTTGTTCAAGATAGCTGAGATTTCCATTCGACCGTCAGCAAAGAAAGAGAATAGTAATGGTTCATTTAAAAAAAAGAAAAAGAAGAGCAACTTAGTTTCACTAATTTTCCACGCAGACTGAATCTTTCATTGATCAGCCAAAAGTGAAATTCTTCACTTTGCTTGTTTAAGGGATATGTATTTGAAAGGGTATATCCTGCAGCAAGAAGTGTTTATCAAAGTTGACAAAACTGGCAGCTTTTTTTTTCTATGCAAAGCTTTGCATGGATGTTAAGTTTATCTTGTTTATTTTTCTTTCTGATCTGCTCTCAAGCAAGTTATGGCAGACATTCCTATAAAACATTACATATTTCTAATATCACTACAGCACCTTACTTTGCCTATTTCCTACACACTAGTGTATTACTAATCTGTATTACTTTATTAGGTTTAGTAAGCAGCAAAAGCCCTTCAGACTGACAGAGAAAGCAGAGATTAAAACACTACAAGAATGCCTTAAAAAGAAAAGCATAACATGAAAATGACAATTTCTACTTGCTTCTAAATGGTTTTCTGCCCTGGGTTATGTTCTCAGCGATTTTTCAAGAACACTTTTTAACCAAACTTTTTTAAACTGGCTTAAGTTTGTGCTTTTGGGGACTTTTCCAGCACATTCTGTACCATGCATCGTACTTTCTTCCAAAATGATTTGAGAAAGGTTCTATAAAGTGACCGAGACCTGACAAAATGATACCTTTTTTCCTGATTGAAAAAATGGTGTGGTTTGACATCCTGGTGATCAGTGATTGATCAATTGCTGAGCTCACTGATTGGCCAGAAATAACCAAACTCAAAAGATCGTTTGGCAGTTTATAACTTTGGTTCTATCATACCAAATGATTTGTTTGCAGGTAAAAAGCAAAAACTTACACATAATGAAGAATTCCACTCATTTAATAGCCACCACTGTTCCAAGTTTTGTGCAATCCTTGTTGCACCTTTCTGACACAAACAACATAAAAAGGGGTTTCAGCACACATATTGAACAACTATAAACTTTGTGAAACTAACAAGCAAACAAACAAATCTAAAGACCCAAATTGTTCTGCATTAGTGGATATTGTGATGAAAAAATGGTCAGATTAGCTACAGATTTGTAGATTAAATCCTACATAGAAAATTTAAGTGAGATACAGCTGAGAATCACTGAAGTCAAAATGATTCAAATGAGTCGTCAACTCAATTCAGTGTATCAACTTTCAATATTAGGGATGTCTCAATCCAGGGTCTGGATCCTTCGGAGTCCGCAGCCTTCCCAACCTCCGGAGGCTACGGCTTCGGAGGATCCTCCAAAGGCTGCATCAATCATTGGTAAATGGGACGTCGGAGCACCTCCGGAGGTCGGACTAGGACGCATTTGAAGGACTCATTTTAAGGACCCATTTTAAGGACCCTTCGGTTTTTGGCAAAAAATGGTTGGCTTTCATGCAGCGTTGTGACGTAAGTTGTGAAATGTGCGCTCCAAAAGTTTTAAACCCTAGAATGAGACGTAGATTTTATTACCCTCAACCTTGATCCAGTAGAGTGAGTTGACTCAGGTGCCGCATTTGCTATGTCTCTAGCAGTTCTGCACTGACATAGTGGAGTGATGTCTCAAACAATTCCATTCAGAACTGATACTGAAAGTCAATTAAACATAAAGGAAACTCTTGTAAGTTGACCTTAACCACACTAAAGCCATGGTGTTAATAGGGTCAGGTGGAAAATGGGTATTGAGACTCTGAAGTCATCCAATGTAAACTAAAGCGTGCTGTTGTGATTTTTACACCATTTTCATCTTTGAAATCATTGCACATTGACCAATGAAACACAATCTCTCTCTCTTTCACTTTCTTGGTTGGTATTAGTAAACCTTTTCTGGCCTCTTTTTCAGCTCTGAATCTTTCCGGCTGCTAATTACAGTTCAACAATTCACTTATCAGGGAAACACTTTGTCAAATAATAATAGCGGCACTGAAAACAAATCTCATCTGACTCTCCGGGTGAGGGGTCCATTTATTTGAGTTGCCTGTATCTGATTCTTCATCGGCTGTGAAATTTAATTAAATGAGGCTTGTCACATTTCACATTGTTCTTTCAGTGTCCTCGTTGACTCTCCAGGTATCTCTTGAAATAGGCGCTATTGCTTTAATGGTGGTCCCTGGGACTAATAAAAAAGGCTATCTCTATACCAGATGTTAAAAGGATTGTTTGCCATGAAATAGATCCTTCTCTTTCTCACCTTAATGTGAGAACACAAATTAAAAGTAAAATTTCCCTTTTTGTATTGGCAATTTCACTTGTCTGCAATTCTAAAAATCTTTTGAACAGCTTTGGAGGAAGCAAATTGTGGTTTATGATGATTTGTGGTTTTATTTTAATGTAACACAGCATTTGTTGCATAGAGTGTAAATGTCAGGCTCTCTGTCTCGTCCGCTTGTTAAGTTTGTCTCACTCCTTCCCTCTGTCACTTCTCTGCATTGTTCCTACTAATTCTGTTCATCAGCCTTAGCTGCATCTTATTGCTTTAATATCTTTGCTATTTAAGCTTTCCTGTTTTGTCTCGTCTTTTATTATCTCGTCTGTTATTATTCAGCCACAGCGTAGATGCTCTATTCTTGCTCTTCCTCTCATTGGCCTGTACTGTCTAGTCTTAGTGAATTACTTCTTTGGCTCCTCTCTGCCCTGACCTGAAGTAACGAGGATCATGGTTGTCTGACCCTCGCTCTGGAACCTGCTCGGACTCTCTCTCCACCAACTTCCTTCAAAGAAGGAAGGACCAGCCACCTTCTGTTGTGTTAATTGCTCTTCAGCTAAGTCTGGCTTATCTGCTTTTTGGACTGTGACCAGCTTCGCCTGTTTGGTTGAACAGCTTTTTGTTTAGCCCTTTTAAGACATAAAGACTCTTAGTTCTGAGTCCCTCGCATCTAGGTCCTTCCTTCCTACCACTTTCTCACAGTATATTTTGACTTTGAAATAATCACAATGATACAAATTTGTATGGGTGACCTAGATCATAACATGACAGTATTAAATAATCCCAGTGTTTTTTTATGTCGTATAATTTGTAAGTTGTCGTTTTGGTTGTAGTTTAAAGTGAAATGCATGTTCAGGTTAAACAGAACTTAACATTGGTGTTGTTCTCAAATTGGTTTAGAACTTTTTTATATCTATATGGACACCTTTATAAACAACATATTGTATTGTGTATGAAATACTTCCAGAAAAGATTGATTTTACAACAACACTAAGCAAATCTTTATTATAAAATACAATTATTTATATACCTTGGAAAAAAATACAACTACACAAAAAAGTATACACATAATACAGAACACACATAGAGAACAACCTAAATACCCTACTTGTTCAGCATTAGTGGGCGATGTTGCTGAAATATTACTCTTGTAGGAGATTAGCTAAAGATTTGGGCAACAAATCCTTCAAATAAATACAATATGATTATATTGAAAATCTGTATCTAATAAAAGAAGCACGATGAATGTAATTAATCATTGTCAGCAACCCTATAACCCTATCATTGTGCTGTAGCTACTATTCAGATTTTGTTAATGTAAAAAGTAAAAATTTAAAAATACAAGGAATCCTGATTATCCTCTTCCTCTTACCACTTCTTTGTTTGGTATTTAATTCTGAACTTGAGCTTAAATTAGACTTTGCCTTTGTAACAAATTGTGTATTGTACGTCCCCTAGTGTAAGTAGCTCTGAATAAAAATGCCTTCTTAATACAGAAATATAAATGTTCCTTAATGACCCATTAATTTTAATAAACATTATAATAAACAATAATATGACGCCAAAATTGTGATTCCAAACTTTTGACTTACAGTGGGCTTCTTTTGTTCTTTCTTTCTCCCTTTACATCTAATTTACATCCTCATTTTTTCTTGACATCTGCTTACCTTACTAAAAATGAGTTTTGAGAAGCAGATGTAAAGGAGTTTTAATGATAAAGAAAGCTAATTAACAAGCATGCTCTTCAGAGATATGACATTTAAATTTCCTCAGGTGTTCCATTCCCTATAACTACTTTATTTATTTTTTTAACTGGCAAATGTCTCACGTCACTCTGCAGGTGGTTGCTAAAATGGTTCGAACACAATCAGCTTTGACATGTCTGGCTAATTAATCTCTAGGCTATGATATCCATGGGTTCATCATTTTAGCACAGAACACCCTACTTTGAAGATAATTCACATACGCCTTTACTTTTTCCAAGCTTAATAATTCAGATTAATTTTATCTGACAGAGAGCGCAGATTTCATAGAGCAGATGAAAGTGACATGCATTAAATGCTAATCGATTGCAAAGGCGCCTTCTCAGAGCATTCTCCAGTCTAACTAACACATGCAGACAGCTGAAGAGCTTAAGCTGATGCTAAATGTCTGTCCTCAGAAACCTTTTTCTGTGTCTCATTACACTTTTCTGCCTCCTCTGTGTTCTTCACAAGTTTGGCATTCCCCAAGGTTCCAGCTTAGGCCACCTTTGCTTTGCATGTTTCTTTTAGTATTTGCCTCCTTATTCTCCTGATGTGCTCAAACATCTGCTTAGATGTTCAGAAGTAAACATAGACAGCGGGTATAAATGAGTGAGAAAGCAGAGGGTACCCAGGGGTTAGAATGCTTCTTTGTGAGCTGCTTGTAGATTCAGACAGGCATACATTTATACTTTTGGCATGCGATTCAGCACATGCTGAGAAGGATAAAATCCACTCTGTTGCTCTTTGTGTTGGTAAGCCAACTGGATAGTGCATCTGGGCTGGTGTGACAAAGATAGTTTGCTCTGATTGTTTGTCAGAGGGAATTATCAGTTTCTGTCTCACCTTATAAGCGATAAAAGCTAGTGGATCCTTCATTTCACACCTTCAACCTAGTGATCGCAATGCTTAAGGTTATAGTATTGAGATAAAAGCTGGGGATAAATTATGGGATTCCATAAACATTTGAATGCTTATCGATAAATATTTTTGCTTGGGTTTGTGGAAATCTCAGTTTAATGATCAGCTTGAGTTATTTTCTCGACAGCAAATATTCTTACACATACAATTTGGGTTCAATTAGTTATTTTATTAGTTAATAGTTTATTTTCTGCTGTGTATTTAGTATGTGTCTTTTGATTCACATCCATTTGCTGTTTAATTACTGTTGAATATAATCTGAATGCATCGAATCTAGCACCTTGCAGATCCTTCTTTCCTTCTCCCCAGATCTCTCTTCCAAAAACTCTTCCGGTCTTCTCTTTACTGTCCTATCGATTAAAGGCATTAAAAAGCCCCCAAAATGTTATAAAAAATCAAACTAGCAGCTGGATATATATTGAAAAATGTTAGCATTCTGTAGAATAGCTATTTTTCACATTTCAGAATAGCATAAACATACTACAGCAATGAATGTAGACTAGATTGTTTTATATGCTTAATTATAAACAAGAAAAAAATTGTTTTGTCTAAGCAAAGGGGAGATTGTAATTTTCTCAGAAGTTATCATTTTTATTTGCTTTTACTTGCTTGCAAAAAAATGTAAAAATAACACAGTAGGCACAAGTGGTTTAAATGGTATGTCAATGGAACATGTCAGAAGCAATCTTGTATGTTTTAACTTGAAGGATGAGAATGAAGCATGTAAATTGAGGTGGAAAGAAATCCACCCCCCTCGACATTCACATCCATGACAACCAATCAGGATCCAGATGGCAAGCGTTTATTTCTCACAGCTTTTTGCAGACCCCAAAAGTTTTATGAATGAATTTCATTAAAGACTTCAAATAATCTTTTATATATCAAGTATGTGGTTTGCACAGAAGGAAACATAATGTGTCAATCCCCATAATGAGTCTAGTAACCTGAACTTTGCAACTAAATTGGAGCAGGAGGGTTACGACATGCATGATTGACTTTTTATTTAATAATTGAAATTTCACATAGTACTGTTTCAATCGTACACAGAGCAGCACACCACATAATCTGTTTGTTTATTTCTCTCTATCACTTGTAACCTCACAAACAAACCCTTTTTCACAACGACTTGTTTTCAGGAGTGGTTAAAGATTTGTGATGTTTATTTATTTATTTATGTTCACACAATCAAAATCTGTTGGGTGTAATCCACTCTTAAACCAATCTTTTTTAAGCAAGTAAAGTAAAATCTATATACTGTGTAACAATAAAATTAAGAGGTATTGAAGTCTTCTCTCTGGAGAGTAAATGGGTAGTTTACACCCAATATTAAAGACTTTGTCATAGATGTCTATTCCTTTGGCAGCGCGAGACAACCTCCATCCATCTGAATAAGAGAACCTAAAATACACCACAGAGGTTGGAATCCTTGTTAGAGGATCCTTCTTAACTCCAAAGGACCTCCCAAATGGTTTCCACCTAGAGTTGAGAGAGAGAACTCACCCTTTGTTATGGAGAGCAATCCAGTGTGTTTTGATAGTGTTTGTCTGTTGCAGCTGAATCATTTCAAAGTCAGTTCTTTGGAGTGCAAATACAGGATGTTTTCCTTGTTACTCTGTTGTCCACATTGCCCTCATTTTTCCTCCTCCTTATTGCGTAATCTATCATGTAGAAAGTCAAATTGCCCTTAAATAAGATGATAATTGAGACCCAATGACAGCAGCAGCGATGAAAACAGCATTTTGTGACCCTGCTGGGAGCTCTAACAACAGTCGTCATCGTGTCAAGTACACACACACACACGCACGCACGCACGCACACAAACGCACACACACGCACACACACACACACATGCTTAACCAAAATGATGACAAATGCAATGCCAAATTGGAAGAAAGTGTTTTCTCAACACCAAAGACCCCTTGTTTATTTTTAAACTAATCTCCTAACTCATATGGCTACTCTCACCATGAATCTCAGCCCCTAGTTGCTGAACATTTCCATGCCAATACTCAAGCGCACCGACAGAAGGCTGATAATGGGAGCAAGCAGTTTGAAAGCAGTTGTTTGCATGTTTTTACCGACTGTTTACTGTTCCCCTTTGTTTCCACTTAAAACACAGCACCAAATGAATCCCTCATTGATACTTAGAGAGAGGGAGATATTAGACAGAAACAGGAAAATGTGGGCATAGCTACAGGCGGGCATTTTGTTCTTTCATTTTCTGTTAATCAAAAAATGTTTGGTCGTGGAGGGACAAAAGAATATTTGAAAGAGTGAGACCCCCGAGACTTTCTGTTCCTTCTAAAAGCTTTTCTGGGCAGACCATTATATCAGACAAGGTCATAGACCACAGGCTCCAAAACATTTTACCTTTATCATGGCCCTGTCTTTTTAAAAGGTAGGTTTAAAACACTATTCATCTGCACAGAAGTGGCTGGATCACTTAAAATGTAGGGTCATGCTTCCTCTCAAATCATGGGTTAAGTGGAGTTGGAATGCAAGTTCCAGAGAATTTTGAGTCAAGGAGAGGTTAAATTATTAAATTGTCTCATTGGGGTAGATCCATTTGTCATAAAACATTTTTTTATTGAATATTCCAATCAGGTTTCTTTCAAACAGTACAGTGTATGATGTCTGTTTAGTTCATTTTGTAAATTCAGTTTAGTTATTTAGTAAATTTAATTTAGCATGTTTTTTTAGGAATTATGCCCAAAATAACAACTTTCAGCAAATCTGTAATTACTATGCACAAAATCGATGCACAAATAACTATATTAAGTTATCACATATTTAATAACGGATTTATAAATAAGTGACTAACCTATTCAGCACTTATGGAGTTCTTTCCTAGATGCCAAGTTTAGCAAAGTAAAGTAGGTATCTTAATTATTGTGAAAATAGTATTACAAAAATGAAACAATGCCTGATAGTGAAATATGTTGCTGTGGTAGAATACTCTAATAAATCATATACTACAAAACGAAATCTAGCATTATTTTTAAAATGCTGTATTATACAATAAAGATTCAGGGCTTGCACAATATTGTAATTCCTGTCTAAATGATCGCTCAGCGTTACAAGTTACATTTCCTGTAGCGTCACGGTGCGCAGTGGGTAGCACGGTCGTCTCACAGCAAGAAGGTCGCTGGTTCTAGGCTCGACTGGGTCGGTTGGCATTTCTGTGTGGAGTTTGCATGTTCTCCCCGCGATCGCGTGGGTTTTCTCCGGGTGCTCCGGTTTCCCCACAAGTCCAAAGACATGCGGAATAAGTGAATTGAATAAGAACGATTTCCCATAGTGTTAAAGTGTGAATGTTTCCCAGCGATGGAAGGGCATCCACTGCGTAAAACATATGCCAGTGAGTCGGCGGTTCATTCCGCTGTGGTGACCCCGAAAGGGAAGAAAGCCGACATGAAGATGAATGAGTTACATTTCCTTATAACCATGTGCATTTGCAAAGATTGCAGAGAATTTACAACATTTCCACATGCATGCTGTTACTATGGAGAATTGTCTGCACATACAATATTAGGTTTTTTGCATTAATTATATATTAAAGACACAAAGTTTCACCCACACATGTTCAGACCTCTGACTTTTTTTCTTTTTAATGGCAGCACCTTAGAGCAAGTCTGTTTGGATGGCAAGATGTTAGCTCAACTCAGAGCTATTTTAAGGCAAAGGAAGGCAAGACTAATTTATTGATATGACACATTTTTACTCTCATTGTCAATTCAGTTGTGGTAGTTGTGGTCTGGTGGATAAAGAGATCGACTTGTGATCAAAAGTTTGCAGCTTCGATTCCCAGATCCACAGAGTTGAAGTTGGTGTGAGTGATGAAACTCTTGCTCTCCATCTTCAATAACCACAGCAGTGATGTTCTTGAGCAAGGGACCATTTTCCCGGCTGCTCCCCTGGCCATGGCTGCCCACTGCTCCGGGTGTGTGTTAATGGTGTGTTTGCTTATTGTTGGGTGTGTACATTAGTATGGGTTAAATGCAGAGCACAAATTTTGTGTATGGGTGACTCCATTTCCAACCAACTGGTCACTCTCACTTTTAAAAGGTTTTACAAAGAATAAAATGGGAAAATACATTTAAAGCATTCAAATTCATAGAATAAAACAAAACAAGGAGTTCTTGTGTTCTGTCAGTAAACACACACTGAAATATTACACATTGGATTTTAGTCTGGATTTAAATGTGGTTCAAGTTTGATGTGACTAAAGCCCCACTAATCTTTTACTGATTCCAACTGCCAGCAGTATAATAACTGAAAGCAAACTCTCCCTATTTAGAATGAACTCATGGGAGTTAAAATGTCAATTAAGGGCCATTCTGTGAAAGAGTATTGATATTATCAGTTATACTGATCCAGACATGTAGAAATACAATTAGTTATAGGCCCCTTACAGCACAAAGTAATGCAAAGCTTTGCTAATCTAGAGTGACCTATAAACACTTCATGATAAAATACTAGGAATTCCTCTGAAGATATGTCTATATATGCTTCATCCTGTTCATTTATATGTGTGTGTTGCAATATTAACTACAACAAAAAAGTATGTATTTTTATCATTTTGGACTGGAGCTTTACAGGAAGTCGTATTATGAGGAAACTAAAAGTCCTACAGCAGTTAATAAATGCATATTTATAAATAAATATGACAATAACCTAGCTCTATAAATTAGGTTGACTATTCAATTAACACAAGTTTAAGAGGAGCTTGGCTGATTAACCATCCAATCATATGGTCCTATGGCAGGACCTAAGTGACAATATAAACATTTTCAAGCTATCCCTCCTATGCTTTCCTGTTACTTACCTGTCACACTTGAGACACAAGGCAATTAAAAGCAAGCAAACTCATAAATCGTAAAAAAAAGTCTACAGTAAAATAATAAAATATATATTTTAGGTGAAAAAAATCCTCTGCATTTTTCAGTCTAGAAAGAGATCATAAGAAGATATGGCATTTGTGTAGAAGTGTGAAAAAAGAGACTTCGACAATGAATTTGAAGAAGCTGGCTTTTATCAGAATGGGTGGGGCTAAACAGCACCACTAAATACTCTGGTTATTTTTGAAGATGGTTCAAATGATTAAAGCATTTATAATGTTTGGAAAATGATCATGGAAATGTCACTTTGGAATATATCAAACATCATAAAAGTCATCATTATTTGCTTAAAAATTACTTGTTTCTTTTTTTTCAGTAAGAGAATCTAAAGATGACTGATAATTTAAACTGGTTCCATTGAAACATAGCACAATGTTTTATTCAAGTAAGTTTTATTGTGATTTTGTGTTTAAAAAGAAAGAAAGAAATTAATAAAGAAAGAAAAAAAAGAAAGAAAGACACATTTTAAACTTTGTTTTAAATGTTTTCACTGTTTCTCCTGTTTTCACTGATTTAAAATATCCGTTGAATACTTGGACCATAACACCTCGAACACTTTGTAGGTTTTCAGTTTGGTAAGCCAATAATTTAACTGTCTACTCCCAAAACACATGAAACAGGCAGATGGCAACCATGCATTTCTTCTGTCTGGTTTCACTTGCCATGTATAATCATCCAAAATGAAACAGAACAGGCGTTTAGCATGAAAAATGTAGTTGAAAAAGAAGAGCTTTGGTGCAGCATATATTAGAGTCTTTCATGAGCGAAAGATTGACAAAGAGAAACTGTAAGCCGGTGGGAGTTTGTGAAAGAAAATAGGTCTGATAGGGAGATTCTGCCTCTATATGGAGCTTTAACATCACATTTACAGTGCCAGACGCCAAGCCTGCATGACTCATGCGACTTATCACAACGACTTTTTAAGCAAATTCTAAGCTTCATTATTTATTTTTGAAGGAATATTGAAATTCCATTTACTGGTGTAATGGATGCAGGCCCGGTAAAACTACAGCAGGCAGATTGGATGGGAAATTCTTGTACCTTGTCTCAGCATGGCACTCTGGGTCATCTATTTTAGCTCAGCTCTGCAGTTCATCTTTCTCAAAAAAATGTGACGTGGATGCTGTAATCATGAAACGGTACTTTAAGGGAAAAATAAAAATAAAAGGAATCGTTAAGAGTATTTGAGAGCGAGAGAAAAACATCAGAGCTTAAAGAATTCTGTGCACAATGTAACTTTCTTCAGTAGATAAGACAAACTTTACATAAATTACATAAAAATGCATAACAACAGCTGAATATATAAAGATTTACTTTATCTAGGTATGGGAATCCAAATAAACAATTAGTTTTTCTTTAGGTGTGTAATCAGCATGATGGTTTAATGTGTAGCGAACCATTTGAGAGAAAGAGTGACTGAGAGAGAAAGGCAGTGGGATGCAGAGATTCATAAATTATTCATAAAACCAAAAGGAAAGCCGCTCTTTCTCTTCTTGTTAGAGTTACTCTTCTCATTGGTCGAAACTTGCCTTATCAGATTAATCCATTACTGTGAGAAAAAAAGTGCTTTGGTGCTGATTAAAGATGATGATGTGACAGCCTGATGAAAAGAAAGAAGACCAGGAAGTTCTTGATTGGATGTGCCTCATGGAAAGAAGAAAAAACGGAATGGAGTGATTTGATTCTTTAGGAGTTCTTTGAGCCAGCATCCATTAGAGAGGTGGACTGGCTCTATTTTTGAGGCTTGTCTGTTTATCCTGGTTTGGTGTGTATGTGTGCGTGAGTTTGTTTGATGTTTGTAGGTCTGTGCATATGTATGTGGGAGCACATGCTCATTTTAAGGCTTAGTTTGTTGGAAAATGAGAGATACTGAGAGCCGTGTTTATGATGTAGGTGGTTCTCAAAGTAAGCAGAAGATGAAAGAAACACTCTCTTACTTTCTCCCCACACACACACGCTCTAGTTCTCATCCCCACTGTAGTCTGTATTTCAATTCAATGAGGGAAGTAAATTGGCCTTATTTACTGTTTTGGTACACAGTTTGAGTTTTATTGTGTACATTTCATTCGGCTCATCAAATTGCAATAACCTGCTGTGACTCGGAAACGACTAGATATCTTTACATCATTAAAAGTATATAGTTGAACGTTAAGTACTTCAATTTATTAAAGTAAAACCGCATGTTGTGTTTGGGAATATATTGAGGTGAAATGTGTTAATACTGTAAACTGATATATTGATACATAGATAAACTGGTATGTTGATCGAAGTCACTCGTGTTTCTTCCTGTCCAGAATTGAATTTGTTTTTTTAACTGGTGAATTCATCAGTTTTTTTTTTTTCTCAGTTCTCACAAATATATATAAAGTTTATAACTCGCTTGTATTGTAAAATACACAACTTATTGCCTTCTCAAATACAACTTTGTTCAAAATTAACTGTTTAGTCTAGTCCTCTAGCCATTTGAAGAAAACAAGGCAAAAACAAAGAAAAAAAGTTCTTCATAAACAAAGTTTATGAATTTTTACCAAATTACATGTGAAAATTATTGTATATATTTTCTACATTTAGAAACAATAACAATGTAAAATGTGTGAGTTAACAGTAACCAATGAGTGGGGACCTATGTTTTGTGACATTACAAACAAAGATATCTGACTCATTTCATAAGCGAGTTTGTAGTGCCAACTGACTCTATTAAAATATGGACATAATATTGTGTCCGTAAGATCACTCCTTGGTTTCTGGCAAAGTTAAAAGAGTGTCATTTTGTGAATTATTAGTAATGGAATGCGTTTATGAAGGTCAAAACTAGCAATCCAAATCAACACACCTAATGGAGCCACAGAGGTAGAAAGATGGGTTTTTTTTAGCTTTTTTTGTTGGTCAGTTTAAACATTGGAGTAAATGAGAACCTGCTCATTTCTGGAATCAAGCAGCCGGTTGATGAACCGCGGTTCAGTCTGTTCCTATTAAGCTTTAAGCGGAAAAGTTTTTTTCCCCGGTCATTAATCCAATCTAAAACATTTATAGTTTGTTTAGTTTATTTTTAAAGGAAATATTGAAAAACTGTTAAAAATGTTGCTACAGTATGTACCAGATCTGTAATGGAGGCTGATTGCATATCACTGTTAATTTAACCCTCAGTATTTGGACATTATCGAGGGTCTGCCTCCCTGGTGGTTATGCACTCTGCTAATCAGCATTATGTGTTTTGGGAAAACAATAAACTCTGGGGATATTTGTCTGGGATGCGGCTTTATTTCTTTTTAACAAGCAGCATATTATTCAACCAGTAAACAGCATGGAGCATTTCTGTAATTGGAAGAAAATGCATTGTGCTGAGTCATTTGTGCGCCCACAGGGAGGGTCTGGGTCCTCTCTTTTTAATGGCTTTAGCAATGTGAAAGTAACAGAACGGAATGAAAAATGTGTTTACCTATTTAAATATTCTTAGTCAACTTTTTGATCTTCACCTTTGCAATTGAAATGGAAAGATAATTAATGGCACAATTTCTATTTGGGATTTATTAGCTGTTTAAGCCCTGAAGGAAATAACATTATTTTTCAAAGATTAGTTAAACTAAGCAAATAAATTATAGAAATTATGACCCCCTCGTTATGATTGATATATATATATATATATATATATATATATATATATATATATATATATATATATATATATATATATATATATATATATATATATTTATTTATTAACATTTGTTGGAGTGAAATGTTTTGTCCAAACATCTGAAGTCATATCCAACAATCATGTTACTGCAGGGTATTGAGAATGTAAGAATTGGGTATTGCAAAAGAACTTTGCCAGTAATTAACAAGTTTGTGTTATGATGTAGACCTCCCCACTCTTAAAATGGCAGCGTTTTAGACCCTGAAAGCTTTCAAAACCTTCCTCTAGCACCCCTCATTAGTCCTTTTAGGTGAAAGTTTCCTCCATTAATGAATTAAGCGGTATTGATTTAGGAATATAAAAATGTAAAAATAGCATAGAAAAAAAATCAATGAGGACTCAAGGTAAGACTAATGGAAAAGCAGCAGATTACTAGAGTTCTTCAAAGAGAAATTGTTTTCCTTAACATGGTACACGTTCTGGAGATGTCTTGACACAATAGTTAACAGCACTGTGGCATAATATTAACTTCAAATGAAACTTGTGTTAAAATGTTCTTGCTTTGTTTTCATTACTTGGTGTGTTTTGTTTTACTTTCTCTCTTTCTTTCAATTTACATAGTCCAAATGTGTTTATTTTTCACATAATTTTCTCATTTACACTAAATGAAAAAGGTCAGCTTGTTGATGCATCAGAGATACAATATTAACATGTAACTCATTAATTAAGATATGTTTCTCTATGTTTAATTATTATTTTCCTACTGTTTCTGTTTATTTGGATACATGTCTTCTTAATGTGTTTATTAAAAATATATAATAAGCTGATGCTAAAGCGGCATGATTGCAAGGGATGTATTGATGTATGCTCATGGTCATGTAGATGTGACTGTGATGTCATTAGCTGACTGAAAATGATTGTTGGGTTAATCCTGGCTTGTGGAGGATCTCGATCACCAGGCTTGTGCTCATCTTCCAGATCACTGCCGCCGAATCTAGATCAGCCTAAGCTTTGGTAAAGCTGCACAAATGAGCAGCTCTGTTCTTTAGAATTCAGACGAGGGGTCTAAATGTGACGGAGGGACTGGCATTCTCATCACAGACGTCACTCTTTGCCAAAAGGACAGAAAGTGAGAGAGGGGAACAGATTCAGAGAAATCAAGAACTCTTTTAACATGTCCAATCCTGGGAAAATAAGCTATGGTAATGACTCCCATTTCCACATTACGACTTTGATTATGAACCATTTGATTGCGTTATCATGAAGTCCTAAAGTCCTGCAAGCGTTAATAGTGCAACATTCAAGAGAGAAAAAAAAGAAACTTTATTTCTCAGAGCTATGGTTTGATATGCAGTAAGAGACAAATTTTAGCCTATAAAACAAGAAATAATTCTGGAGATTAAAAGCATGGCAATATAACGAAAGAAGAAAATATATGTGCAAACTCAACCAAACAATCTGAAAAAAATTAAATTTGTAATAAGGCTCTGTGTGATATCTTCATATTAAAGAGGGGACCTGAATGAAAATCACGATTTTTAGAGATTCATAGATATTGTTAGACTCTGGGTTTGAATTTTGTGTTTATGTTCATTCTTAGTTCAGTTTGTCTGTTTTGGTTAGACTTTTAAGTTATATTGTTATTTTAATGTATTCAGTTCAAAGTCTATCTCTGTGTCCCTCAATTTGAGTTATTGGACTCAATCACACTTGTTTTCCTCTCTACACTTGATAGCTTGTTTTTCAATCAACTTCAGTTCACATAAGACTCCACTTCCCCTTCACTAACCTGCTGATTTCTAACCATTTGATACCATCTTTTGTGTTCTTACAAACATTTTTGTTAATTTTGTTAACACACAGATATGTGTGTTTGATGTTATTTTTGCTGCATCACGAAATCATAAGGAAAATAATTTCTGTTTCATGTAAATATATACTTATATTCTCACTCTGGTGCGTCCATAACATTCCTACTCCTAACTAAAAATAAAAAAACCCTGAATGAACTCTAAATCATGTAGCGTACTAAATCCAAGTTTATTCTTCAGACAAAATGCCAATGTCTTCAATATTAATGAAGACCATTTATTAGGTATGGATTTTTTATATGCATAATTTCTGTTCTTTGTTTTAATATGGCAAGTAAAAAGATGATCCTTAAGCAACACCAAACTGTCCAAGAGTAAGCTTTATTGAAGACTAACCTATGAAACCTAGTGATTTAACGGATAAATTAATGCTAGTTTACCAGGGTCATTTTAGTAAAAATATTTGTGATTACCATAATCCTAAATGAATCAGAACAGAAAGTTTTTGAAAGACACATTGCAGAACATTTACATTTCTTTGTATGCATTTTCAAGCTGTTTAATATAATTATTTTCAATATTACATAACTAGAATTTATTCTTTTGTGCTCTTTGTTTATATTTTTGAAATTATATTAGAATATTCTCATTCTAAAATCCAAAAATGAAGTTTTTTTGTATTTTGACAATACTAAATCAAGTTAGCAAGTCTTTTACTGCACAGATAGTAAGAAAATATTAAATACATTGTTTTCCTCCGAAATACAATACCTGCATAGGTTGAGCTCAGAATCATAATTATAATCCACTTTTATTCACAGTTATGGAACATGGTTAGTAAAAATACACATTAATTGCAGACACAGCCTAATTTGGTTATTTAAATGAAGCAAAGTCATGAATGTAATTATTGAATGGAAAATGGGTATCGCCAGGCACACACATTAAGATGAAGAAAATTAATACAAAAATTAAGAAGTGGCTCTTTTGAATCATTTTCTAATAAAGTTAAAGTCTCTGTCACCTTACTGAGTGATGCTTTTACCTATGTGTGTTTTTTTTTCTCACCATCTACTCCTATCCTTTTAGTTAATGTTTATTTTACTTCAGTTACGTAAAAGATAGCATGAACGCATAAACTATTAGTTATGTAATCTTAAAATCTTAACACGATTGCTTGTAAATATTTTGTATGTTTTTCAAAAATATTTCCAGGTTTTTTTGAGGCATTATGAATTCAACAATTGGATGTATTTTTGCACAACTAATAGCAGTGAAAGTTGTTAAAAAATCATGTCCATTACCTACCCACATCCAGATGACATTCAAAGAAGTAAAATAATGAAAGCATGGAGGAGATAACCTGTGTAATATCCTTTCAGCATTTCCTGGCTGCGTTTAGCTCAACTCTCAAGAGTCACAATTATTAATCATTACAAAATGGCAGACTGGTTGGAATGCTTCCTGTGCTGATAAACCAACAAAAGGGGTTTATGGACGCATGCCCAGATTTTCTAATTTCTTCTTTTGTCCAACCCCCCCCCCCCCCCCCCCCCCCACATGTGTCAAGCATCTGTTCTTGTGTGGCATATAATAAATAGATGCCACATAATAGAATAAATAGATAATAAAAAAGGCTAATTGTTAGACTCTTATGATTCTGAGGTCAATGTTCTGAGGGAATCATGTGTTTCTCAAAAACATCAGGAGACTTGCATTACACTGAACAATGGGGATGTAATACCTTATTTATAAAGCATCACATTGCAGCAAAGCCGCACATATTGTGGATCGTTTGCTACGAGTCGATAAAGCCACACAATTATTGAATAGCAATTGAAAAATTATATTGAGGAGAGGGGATACTAATGGAACACCTGCTCATGGGAAGATTATTTATCAGAGGATGGATGCGATTATAATGGTTGTAATCATTGATCAACAACGCAAAAAAAAAAATGTCACTGCTTCTAGACTGAGATTGTTTACCATCTAAAATATCTCTGGATAGCAAATGTGCTGTTTTGGCATTTTGAAAGTGTTGTCAATTTCTTGTCAGGTTTTGTATAACCCTCCCCTCTTACTAACTATCAAATTTGTTAATCCCTGCACCTCTGCTTTATTTTCTTTTTTCTTTTGTTTGTTGCCCCTTGTGTTCAGACCTCGTTCTATTTCTGCCTATTTTTTTTTTTATTAATTGTTCAAATCTGAGCATTGCTTTTTTAATAGCAGTGTATACAGTGTTCACAGGTATATTGAATGGAATTAATTCAGAAAAGTTAATAAATTAATATTTTCCATTAATTTTATTTTCCCGAGGGTATAAATGTCTGGTTTTATCTTTTTTTTTCTAATGTAAAATAGATTTAGGCATGTTTAGTGGTGGCTTGTTTAAACATCTCTAGGAATTGCTAAATAAGTCGACATTGTATAATTGTTGTGTTCATTTACTCACCATTTTATGTGGTTTTTTTTTTCTTACATAAAAAAATATTTTGTAATATTGTTTCATAGTTGAACTCAACACAGCTGATATTAATGCAAGTATTTCTCTTCACACAGTTTGCAATCATGCTGATGCTATTCATTTCTTTTGCCTAGTACATTGGCAGAAAGGCTTATGTAAAATGATGTATAATATTAAAACAATGAGGTAATATTGAGGATAGACTCCTGCAGTGAAGAGTGCCGTCACATGTTAACGTGTTTTGCTGAAGCTGCACAACTTACTCGTACGCTTCACAGCACCATATCTAAACTGACATTGCGATTTTGACATGCCTTAGAATGTAATACATAAAACATGCAACAGTTTTGTTTTTACACAGCATCATTTAGTGCTATGTCCCCCACTAAAAAATATTGCAATGGAGAAGTGTTGGCAGGTGCCTTATTTTCTTGAAAAATCTCATGATTGCATGACATGTTTGTCAGATGAGGTGCTGTGGGTGGCAATTGTGAGAGTTTGTGGGTGGCTGTTGGATGGGCCGTTCCCATGTGTGAGGAATAAGCTGCCAGTTATGCTCAGTGTATTGATTGGATGCCCTCAGATCAAGATTTATGGGATCTATCCATTTTCAGCTCGGTGTGGAAGTTGTCATGGCTCTGTCACTGGACTGATTTGATTTGTGACCCTTGGAATTGTTGCATCATTTGGTCGGAGGCTGAGCAATGCTTTCCACAAAACCAGATCAAAATCAAAGGTTTGGATTTTCCAAAAAGTTTAGATTTTTCTCCTTCTATTCTAATTTTGATCTTCCCTGATTTTGCGTGCAGAACTCTGTTAGTCTCTTTCCTGTCTATCTTTCTGTTTCAGTGTCAGTTTCCACTCTGAATTAGAACCCAATTGACATTCTGTGAGCTTAGGTGTCGACCGTGGAGGAAAAGTCCATCAAGAGAAAAATACTTTTAATGCTTTGTAAAGAGAATAAAACGTGAGAACAGAAAGTGAGAGAAAAATCTAGAAGAATGTACGTGTTGGAAAAAAGATGGACACATTATTGTATTGTACTGTGTTTGTAATCAAATATTTTTTTACAACAATTTTAAATTTGACAAGCAATTAGCTAGCGTAAAAAATTGTAGACATATTTTTTTCCCTTGTGAGGATCATAAAAAAAGCATGGAGGACTTGTGCATGTTGTGTGCAGACACCAAGTAATTTTTAACTTTTCTGACCATTTTTTAAAAGACAGGAACAAGAAGGATCTTGCTTGGAAGTCAGTAAGTGAGGAGATTGGAGAACCTGATAAGTTAAATAAGTTTTGCTGCTCAACTCAAGTTCAAACTTACCAAGCTACTTGGAGGCCAACCAAGTTAACACCATTATCAGCTTTCCAAAGTAATGTAAATAAAGACAAAAAAAAACCTCTCGCATTTATTTAATTTTTAGTTAATTTTCAGCTCTGAAATAACCTTCTCAATGAGTAACGTTGAGATGGTCAAGCGGTTATCCTGGCGCAATTTGAGCGATGTGTTGCCTTTGTTTGTGTTCAGTCTCAATGCTAGCTCGGTGACAGTTTTACTTTTTTAAAAAAATCATGTACAACTGGTTGATTGATACTTCTACAGTTTTGGAAAGACATGACTTGAAAGTCAAAGCTTTGGAAAGAATACTAAGTTCGTTAAAGTTTCCACAGGCTAGCATTTAATCCAGCTTGTTTTACAAAAGTGAAAATCTACATGAACTCAATTACACAGAAATAAACTGCCTGCCTTCTGCATAAGCAAATAAAACCCCTCAAACAAAATTTAGGCTATTCTCAGACCTGAAATAATAATGGCAATAATGCACTCAAATGCCTCCAATCTGTCCGCATTTACTGCAAAGTTGTACTGACATACAGAGTCTCAGGTCTCGGAAACTAATCCACTTATCAGTCCTTTGTATAGCCGAGTACATTGCCGGCAGCCAAGTGCCAAATGCATCTCGATCTCATCAGAATTTCTTCTCTGCTTCCGGGAGTGAAAGTACCGTTTGAATCCTCAGAGGAATAAAATTGAGCCGGGATCAATTTGGGATGTTTACCGGAAAGGCCTCTGATTATGCCAAACATTTATTGGTTTCATTGTGTGATTTATTTATGTGTGTAAAGCGATGAATGGCAAGCAAGACAGGCTTTGTTACTCATCCTTTATGAGAGAAAGAAAGAGAGAGAGAGAGAGAGAGAGAGAGAGAGAGAGAGAGAGATAACAGTGCAAGAAGGCAATAAGGCTGGCGATGGTCAAACGTTGCTAGGTTCAAAAATGTTATCACCAGTGAAAAATGACCAAAGAGAATTTTTTATGTCTTTCATATTTTCCAAATGGGAAATTCAATTAGGACAATGACATCATAGTGAAAAACTCTTCACTTTATCATAGCTGAGAGGAGCTATTAGTCTCTGGCTCTGAACTTGCAGATGGAAGCCTGGCACAGGACTTGTGAAAAGTAAACAATCAATTAGTCATAAATCAATCCTTTGACGTTTATAGATCAGCCTCACTTCAGGAATTTCAATGAATGTCAAGCTGAACTTTAAGAATTAAACTAGGTTGGTAGTTTCAGATCACTATCAGTGATCCCACCAATAATAAGTCGAACAGAGTCAGTTTAAGTACTAAAAACTACCTTAAATCTTAAAAAAGATCCATATAGTAAAAAAGCTATTTTTTAACTATATGATTATAAAGTCTATATTCTCTGATCATCACACTTTTTCAAAAAACACTTTTCCTGCCAGGATCCCGTCAGCTTAGGTCAGTGCTAAATGAAGTTCGGGTCATAACTGGTGAATCTCAAAGTGCTCGCTGCGGACACTAGAGGAATATGTAATAACTCGTCCACTGCAGTGCAGTACCGCTGAGTGCATTAACCTTCCAATAGATGAACGTGAGAGAGTCCACAGAGGCCAAATTGAGCTTTTGGCCAGACTCCAGTCCAGAATGCTGGAGTCATCTGATCCTCAATGCACCCTATCAGTCTTAATCTGAATTAAAAAAAAGCCTGCAAACATCCTCTCTTTGACAACAGGATTATTAGCGCTCTGAAATATCTCACCCTCTTGGACAAGTGTGTCTGGTGTCTAGACCCCATCCCCTCGAGACACAACTTTGAAACCTCCTCACCTTCATTACCCAATGGCTCCTGCAGTTGCAAGCATTTAATGAGCGTGGAGAGACAGAGATGGAAAAAACAAAGACAGAAAGAGAGAGAGATTGTATAAGAAAAACAAATGAAAACAGGCCACGAACTAGGTTACTTCTTACTTCTCTTTCTCATCCTCTTTTAGACTAAAGTAATTTATGCATCTAGTTATTCTAAATGGTGTATTGATAGAGCCATGCTATTCCTGGCCTGTTTGTATAGCGACATGTCTGTCGCTGTAAGTAGGCCGGTCAGCACATCAGTGACTGAGCGGACTCAGCTCAGGGACATGGAGAGCACAGCACACCAGCCATTTCCTGCTTTCATATAAAGAGAGCAACTTTCATCGTCCCATTTTTTCTGGGATTAATGGGTTGATGGTTTTGTGGCTGGTTTGTGAATAATGTTGACCAACTATTTACAGACCCACATAATGATGCAATAATTTGTGGTTGTCTATTTAACTATTGGTAACGGAAAGGTGGCACAGTGGTGGAGTTGATCATTCTGTAAACGGAGCTTTGGCGGTTCAATCATAAATTGTCGTTGTGGCCCTGAGCAAGCCACTTCACCAGTATTTTCCTGTATGGATGTGTTTGGGGGTGGGCTGGAGGCCGTAGGTGTGGAACAGCAGCCATGTCCTGTCAGACTGAGGACAACCAAGTTAGCTTATCCCCACCAGTATGTGAATTGGATTGAATTAATAATACTCTGATAATTGGAAAGTGTCTTTGAGCATCTGGAAAAGTGCTATTTAAATTTAACAGATTATTATCATCATTATTATTAAGCACACAACATAGTTGTTTTTTTTTTGTTTTTTTTTCAAAACCGCTGATCATGTTACAGCTGTATACTAAATCATAATTTTAATCATTCAGATATAAAACTTTAGAAAGTGATAATTTCAAATAAAATAAAAATACTTACAAGTGTCCTATTCAAGAGAAAGAGAAATAATGAATACTTGTTGAATATAATGAAAATTTTTTAATCACTCAGTTCATCACATGAAATCTATACTATATATCATATTGCATAGATTAACTGCACATAGAGTGCAAAGTCTGTTATTGATGATGATTTTTAACATGGACATTAATGATAAAAACAATGCAATTACTACTCATCGTAATAATAAATAATGCATTTTATTTCTGAAATCTTTATTTAGAATTAAGTAATTACATAATGCAGTAGTTAAAGCTCATGTAGTGATAAGATAATTATGGGAAAAAATACAATTAAAATGAAAAAAAGAGAGAAAATAACAATGTGAAAGGGATGTGCATAGTGTGGATTGTGATTCTGTCTGATGAAAAAGGGCGACTCCAGCCTATGGAGCGAGAGGAAATACTCTAGATGTTGTCTTTAAGGTCCAGGTTTGGAGAGTCTGCTGTTCAATAAACGATGCAGATGCCAGTTCCTGCTAGAAAATAAAAGCATAGCTATGATGACTGTGAACTTCAGAAAACCCAAGGGATTAAGCACAGGAGAAGTAAACCAAGTTATAGACGTTTCTGAAATTGTCTCTAGTTCAGGGGTGGCTCGGCTGGATGTAACATTTTTAGCGAATGTCAAGGATCTATCTGTTGGTGGTGGCTGTTGATTCTTTTTTTACCATTTTCTGAAGCTTTAAGAACTCTCATTTTCTCAGATCTTTCCAGAAGTTTTACCCTTTGCTGAAAATGTTTGATGTTTTTATTATGTTTGAAGACAGTTCATGTAAATAACAAAAAAACAAATATCTTAACAATTTACCCTTCTTGTGCATAGTATCGATGACTGTCTTATGCACATCTATCAAGCATTCTTCTTTGAGATTTTGTAGTGTACTGATTCACATTGTCTGCGATCCTTAATTTGTTACCTATCCCTTGTCTGTAAGATACAATAAATTGCCATGCAAATGATTTTACATGTTTTTTCAGAAATATATGTTTGCATATTAATTTTTTTGTTTATATTTAGCATATAATTTTTTTGCAGATATGCACTTTGGTGGTGATGCATCAAGTCTGGTCTCCTTTAAAATAATTGCCTTTCGATGCTGATAGTGAGCAGCGGATGGACGTTCAGTTGTGCTCACTATGATGATGCAAACCCTCAGCAGTTGTGACCAAAAGCTGCAGTAGGAAAAGAGAGCAGGTGATGATGGTGGAATCGAGCTCCAGTTCAGACTTCAGTAATCGAAAACAGCCTAATAGTCCCCGAATGTGTACTGCACTACTCTGGCTGGTTTTCAGCAGATCAATAGAAATGAAATGCATTGACTCTATGGAGGCAGTGAAAGCTTGCTCTTGAGCTTGCATTGCAGCATAAGCATAGAGAGTTCCAGAAAGCTTAAGGTTTTGGAGGGAACAGAAAGAGAGAGTGGGAATATATATATATATATATATATTATATATATATATATTCTATATATATCTCTATATATTCTCTCTAATATCTCTCTCTATATATCTCTATATCATATGTATCTCTATATCTCTCTGTATCTCTATTTCTCTCTCTCTCCATCTCTCTATCTCTCCTCTCTCTCTATCTCTCTCTCTTCCTGACCTGGAGATCTGTAATAGAACTGTTTTGTCTCCTTGCCGCCGTCCCGACATAGGCCAGGGACGTTTCTTGCTCTGTCATTTCTAATTAAGGAACTCTTAAAGGAGTTCAGCGTTGAAGGCAAGTAATTAAACGGACATGATGTGAGGATCTGGTAAGGCCGCAAAGATGAAAAGAAACTTTATAAAGTTATTCATATGGATTCAAGCATATATATATTCTTACTTAGAAGAATTACTTGGAATTATGTGTAAGTCTTAACCGGAGATTAACTGTTGACATAATGTGATGTGATCTTAACAATTTGAGTGTTCATTTTTTGTAAATTTTAGCAGTTATTCTTGAAGTACACAAATTCTTCTCAGAAATGTAGAATTCAGATTTATTCATGGTACACTCACGCATGATATTCTTATTTACTTATTTAAAGGCACAACAAATTGATCATAGATTTCTAAAGCACCTGTGAAATGACTTTGCATTGCTTTTCGAAACTGTGTTGTTAAGGCATTTTATGCCATTTTAGCAGACTTGATAAGAGGAGAAAATATTACAGCAGAAGCATGTCTAGCAAGTCTAGCATATGTGATTTTTTATGCAGAAAATGCTTGCTTTTTTAACAGGGTTTAACAGGGTTTAAAGGGGTAAAACATGATCATACTTATCGAACTATTGGCATGCATTCCCTTAACACACCAAACTGGGACAGACTGAAAAGAAGTGATGTTGTGATGAATTGAAAATAAATAAATGATAACAAAAACACAATTAAGAAAACAGTTCGAAGTGATGCTCAATAAAAACAGCTATTTTGCTGGCGTTTGCTGTTTTTATGTCTTTGATAAAATCTCCTCTATTTTATAGGACCAGAAATACACTTTTGGCTATCTAACTTTATTTTTTCATTTATCTAATTATTTATCCTTGAACCCTAAAATAATACATATGCTATAACATTGATCCCCAGTAATGGAGGCAAAGTTAAAACACTAGAAACAAAGGTAAACATAGGAAATAAATAAAATTGGTAATGTATAGTGAATTTTGAAACGCTGTTAGTGCTTTTCTGTGCGCCACTTTTTTATATGGTTTTACATCAAGACCTTGGACAAGAAAAGTAAAACTACTTCATTATAGAACATATAAACCCAACCACTGCTACAAACTTAGCAACAGAAGAAGAAAATTCATTTTATTCATGTATTAATTTTATTTTCCACTTTAGGATCAAAGAGGTAATTTCAATGTATTTTAATTTACACATTATTTATCAAGGTTTTGACATTTTTTCTATCTTTAATAACTATAATAACACTTTCTCTGTTTCTCAAGTGAACTGTAGGTTATACTTATATGCTTCAAATTAGCTCTCTAAAAATGACATGTAGGAAAATAAACAAGCAAAAAACACTGGTGTGGCGCAAGGGACCTTTTATATTGTAGAGCATAATTAACATCAGCAGCAGAAATATAGCCACAGGCAATAGCACAGCTTTTCATTTCCTGAACATGCAACTGCCCACAGCTTGAACATGTAACCTGTCGGTTTGACACATGCAAAGGGAACGGAATGTTGCATCATTAGAGAAAACTATTTAGAAGAGAAATAGCAGTAATGGAATGCTGAGAAACTACTAGGGAAGTCTTTAAATTAATTGTACTTTTCAAATTGCGCGAGTTCAGTGTTTCTCTGCTCACATCCCTGCCTCCACACGCAGACGAAACAGACAGTGGCAGGGACAGGTTGAGTTTTAACCTCAGGTCAGACCTCTGGCCTTATGTGAAGCATCTTACTCCTGTCATTGTTGCAGTGCGGCGCTCGCTGTTGTAGCATCTGTGGCCTTGACCGTGGCTCTATTCATAGGCTGTCTGAGCCTCAGGATGATCTATGAGATTCTGTCACAGATTGACATGGGAGAGAAGACTGCCTCAGTCTGAAGACACGGTTTGGGAGAGAAACTTTCAGCTTTTCTGATGCAAATCCAAAGAGCTTCAGGAGAATGAGGGTGAAACCAATAGCAAAGAAAATAGCTTAGCTTATTTTTTTTCCGTTTGAATGTATTCATTTTCATTGGACTGAACATTGGTATTAGGTTCAGAAATAGTTTTTAATATAATGGGGTAATGATAAAATAGCTTTAAAAGAAAATAAACTCCACCTTAAATTGCAGCCCTCATCACTGTAAGTACAAAATAATTACTCTAAAACTATTGATAAACCAGACAAAATATTATAAATGAATAGAAACAAATACAAATGAAGTATTCATACTTAGAGATGAACTATATTGTTATTACTAATAATTATACATTAAGGGCTTTTATAATTACTGCATTGTTACCCAATTTTTACCAAAAACTGTTCTCGTTGTTATCATGCAAATACAAATACTGGGAAGTAAGATAATATTAAGAATAATTACACTACAATTTCTGTTTTATTACTGTATTGCTACCCCATTATTACAGGTAAATTAGTTTTACCACATAATTACGTATAAGTATTGTTTACAATGTTTATATTATTAATTGACATTAAGTACACTGTAATTACCCTGTAATTAGCAGGTTACTACCAAGTATCTAAAGGGAAGTACCCTGTTATCACTAATAATTACATAAAGTGTTGCCTTGTTTTGGAATTCAAATGTTTTTTTGTGAAAAAGAAACGATTTACTATATAATGTTTTTCTATTTAATGTAATGTGTTCCGTGTTATACAGTTTTAAAATCTTTGGAACATATGATATGGACGTGGAATCCATATGGATTCGAGTCAGATGAATACCACTCAGAAATACAGAAAGTTGTTTCATGCACATTTAACAGCTGTGAGTGATGATTTGAAGAAAGCAAAGTTGCATTTGTGCATATGAAGAAATGTAAAACAAATGATTTTTTCTCAATTTAAACAAAAACAAACACACCATTTTTCAATAATGTCTCTGGAGTAAAAAAGAACTTCTGGATATTTTCTCCTGTTTTCAGACTCTCAACATCACTTCCTGTTGCCTCTGGCTGAAACATCAGCCTCTGTCCCCACCTCCTCCCATCTGCCTGAGACCATGAATTATTAACCATCTCATGCCAGTCACATTGTTTGTAGTCAGTGTGCAATTATTCCAGGCCCTGCACACTACTTACTCCATGTGAGCGCAGAGCTCGGATGCGCTGACTGCTCTACTGCGTCAATTTTCTTAAAGAAGATTGTTCAAACAAGTACAAATTGTTAAATAGAACGCAAGCAAACAAACACAATCAAATATGTATCTTCCTTTATACTTATTAAACACCAAAGATGAAACTCACAAGACCATTTGGATCTTGTGATTTTTGCAGCTTCACTAATGAATTGAGCATCTGAACTACTCTCAAAAGCACATTTGAACCTCATTTGAGCGAGGAAAACCGTTTGGACCAAATGCTTCTGCTTCTCAAAGAAGATGTTAAATGTTTTTGTTAGAAGTTTCTCAGCTTAAATAATAAACAAATGGTTGTAGATGTTTACTTTTTAATTTAATGTGCTGTTTACAGGAATAAAGGTCAGAGGAGAGTCATTGGCTACATTCAGACTGCAGGCCACAGTGACCCAAATCTGATATTTTTGTCCCTATGTCACCTGTACCTGATATTTTGACAGCTCGATTCCGTTTTTTTTTTTAATAAGACCCAGGTCACATGTGGTCCTGAATCAGATTTTTAGACATGCGACCACAGTCAGAACGTCCAGGTTGCGTTGGGATGTGCTTCATCAAGCCCACAGTTCTCTCATATCTCACATACAAGAGGCTGGAGAAGACTTTTTTTTGCACTGAAATAGTTACAAGAAGAGTACAAAGATACATTTGAAGTTTAATGAAGTAACAATTGCTATCTGAGCACTTTAAACTCAGTTTTCGGGAGTATGATTATGAGTAGTATGAGTTCTTTTCCATCTCAATCTGTTTCTTAATATTGTTTGATACAATATTGTTTAAAAGTTGGTTATGATCAGATTTTATGCCAACAAAGTGTCAAGCGTCCCCGCAAGCACGCACTTCAGTTTTATGACTGTTAGCAGTGCGCTCTGGGAGATGTAGTTTCACATTTGATCCATTACATTCGCAGCAGGTGCAAATCATTTGTAATGTGAACGACACAACAAAAAATTGTATCTCACCCAAAAATCAAACTGGGCTTTAAGGTCTATTTCTACATGTTGTGTAAAAAGGTGGAAAAAATAGAAGAACGTGGACATACAGCTGGGTTTCCATTACTTATCCACAGCTAAAAAGTAGTTTGATCTCCCTGGAATGTCATTTAAACCTCATAATCTTTTCCCTAACTTTGTACAATATACATGAAAGACTGTATGATCACTGTTTGAGATCATCTCAAGGATTCTTCCACTAAGGATGCCTTAATGCTAGATATTCAGCTATTTACTGATACTCATTACTATTTAAATGAGCACCAGCTCATTATATGAGTTTACTCAAAAGAGAAGAGAAGTAAGCTCGTTTATCTGTTTGTTTGTTTTTTCTTTTTCAAGCAGACATGGCAAATTCACCAGGTCTTTATTTTTCTTTTTTCAGAATTTGAATTAATTCATTAAAATTCAAGTTGTATTGTATTGTAAAACATGATACAACGCCTGCATTCTATTATATAGATAGTTGTTTAATCCCTTATTTAGTTTTTTAAATTCTTTTTCAGTCGTCATCAGATGTTTCTCTCATGAAGTCATTCCTTAGCTGCTGCTATTTTCAAGTCAGCTGAGCTCTGTCTATTGTCAGTATCCGTCTGGTCTCTCCAGGGTCAGTCTATTTGAGGGGTGTCTCGGTACGATGTGGCTGTGTAGGGTTATTTCATTGTGGAAAATGGCTGAGGTGTCTTAGATATTTACCCATAATGCTTTGAGGCAAACCAGAAAGCGCTGCGTTACATGTTGAAGAGCATGCTATTTATATCCCTTTAATATCCAATACAATGTTTATGGAATGTGTCAGATTAGATATGAGTCTACCAACAACACAGCCTTCAGATAAAATTCCACTTATTCTTGATGCACACATGAGATTATAATGGGGCTTTAGGTTAATACAGTGCTAGGCACATGTGCTTAGAAACCAAAAAACAGTTTTGGATTTATTTTTGGAAACACAAAAACTATTTGGGGACTAGTAAATAAAAAAAAACATTTTACATATGTTTCTGTGAGTTTGATTTATAATTTGCTATGTTGTGACGTTAAGTAACCTGGCCTTAGTTACGCAGCTGCCTGCTTCTTATCCAAACACATTCGAGTGCCCTTTGACCTCTGACCTTTTAATCTGAAGTTCAAATCACTGGGCCACTGGTGTTTGCTATGGAGAGAATTCCCTTAGGTCATGTTAATTGGATCTTTACATTTCCAGTTATTTTTCTTGGTACAGAAAACATGACAACACACACAGAATTTACACTGCATGCCAACGTTTACAATGAAACAGTTGTTTCTGATTAAGGATGAATTGAAATATTTTTAAGTGTGCCTTGTGTAGGTTTGTGGCTAAATTTGCTACTGCATTAACGTAAAATACTATGGCAAGCAAATTCACTCCCCTCCTTTCCATTCTCAAGATTTCAAGCTAAAGGCTCTCTAAACAACATGAAACTGAACTATTTTAGGGCTGTGACTAATCTTTAGAATGTGAATACTATTTTTGGAAATCTGCATTGTTCTATAGTATTGATACTTGAACTGAAAAATGTGCATTGAGGTATTTCTGATGTACTATATGTACTAATCAGTTTGAATAAATCCCCTTTACACTGACTTGTTGACAAGCCTACTCAGCCAATTTGCATATAATCACTATGCACTACTTAATGTTTGAGTGCTGGTTTGAATAAGAGCTGCTGTTAATTGTATAGTTTTGATTCAAAACATGGTCTTTAGTATAATGTAAATCACGGTGTGTGTGTGTGTATATTATATATATATATATATATATATATATATATATATATATATATATATATATATATATATATATATATAATACGTCAAAATACAAAATTAATCCGTATTTTCGTATTTTACATGTTAAATGCCTTATCCGTTTCAAGCCACACAGAAACAATACACAAAAAATTTTGTTAACATGGAAAACCAGAGAAAAATTAATTTTTTTTATAAAGAATTTATAAAAAAAAAATAATAAAACAGTGAAAACAGAATACAATAAATAAAATAAAAAATAACCCTCACCTTTCCAGTGAGGGGATGTGATGAAGTTTCGGAGGAGGTAGCGGAGGAGAACCATGATAAGAAAAATACTCTTTGCCAAAACACGAAAATATTCACTGATTTAGGACACCAACATGAAACAAAAAGCATGTTTGAAGACATGAAGAGCTCTTCCGGGAAGACGTTGTGGGGCGTCAGACGATCAATCGGAGAGCAGGATACTACGCACACGAACACACAGCATCTGGGCTGATGAAGATGCAAGTATTAAACTTCTTTCTATTTGGTGATTCACTATTAATTAAAATAAAGATATGGAGAAGTTATTCCATGTTATAATTGTGTACCTCTGATTTCTACAGATGATTTACATACTCATTTTATCACATATTATGTAATAAATGCAAGAAGGCTGTTGTTTCAGGTAGAGAAGTAAGTTGAGCGTTTGACAAGCTCTTTCTCTCTTTATGCGTGTGTGCGTGCGTGCGTGCGTGCGTGTGTGCGTGTGTGTGTGTGTGTGTGTGTGTGTGTGTGTGTGTGTGTCTGTCTGGGGGTGGCTGGTTGTAGTGGTGAATGCACATGTAGTGTCAGTATGTCCTTAGAGCAGCAGGGAAGATGTGCAGTGCTGAGCCGCCCACCAGCCCTGTTGCAGCCAAATAAGCACTGTCATCATGTCATGCACGGCACGGTTGAGCAGTTAGAGAAAAAGAAATGGAAAGTGAGAGAGCTACACATTTGCAATTCTTTCAACACTAAAAGACTCTACTCTTTGATGACACACAAAGCGGAGCAATCTCTTTCTGCATTAATGATTTCAATTTGGTTTTGAATTAAATTGTTTTACTGTACTTATCTGAGTCTGGCAGAGTACACTTGCTTTCATTAGCCTGCAAATGTTTGCAGTGGAAGACACTTGTTAAACAGTGCATGGACTTGTTGAATTGGGAATCTGATTCATTGCCAAGCTTTCTCAGGCGACACACAGAGCTGTGGGAGTGTGTGAGCAGATAAATGCATGAGTATACTGGGGTCAGGTTTTTTTTTTCTGCAGGGTCTGGCAGACTAACGGATATTGTTTTACACTGTCTGGAAAAAGCATCTTCACACTGGGCTAGTTATCCCTCTTCAAAGAAGAATCTGCAGCTGCAGTTTTTTATATATGCTACCATATTAAAAATGCTACCCTAATCTCATTTTATAAACACACATAGGTTGATCACATCACTCATCACATCTTAAATCAATTTTACTCAATTCTGCAGCTCTATCTAATAGCAAAATGCAGCTACACAGGGGTGTCAAAATTCATAGTGACTTTTTCCCCATTACACTGAATTATATATATTAGTTTATTATGTGTGTAGGGTCGGTCCTTGACCATGGCTATTTTTGTAAAGTGGTCTAAAAAGGCACTTGTGGAAGTAAAAAAAAACTTTCAAAACTGTCATTTAGACATGTTTCGCTTTTAAGAACAACATTCCAGGCAAAGATGATTTTTAAAAGGCAAATTAGCTCCCGAAGACATGTGCAGACAAAGGTATAGTGGCATCACACAAAAAAAATGAGTATTAGAGCATTCATAAGTCTTACTCACAAAGTAAATATAATAACTAGTCAATGAAACTAAAATTTATTACAACTTATTGCTCTTGATCAATGAGGTCTCTGGATGCAATTCAGCAGCCTATCAGAAGCATAAAAGGTTTTTAGATATCCAAAAGTGTGCCATATTGACTGAATTTTATTCAAACATTCTAGCAAAATTACAAACACTAATATTTAACACTATATTTTTTTTATTAGAGTTTTTATACTCAATGTTATGAAGTTGACATTTGAATTGATTGCTATATTAAAAAAATCCTGATGAATTAATAATGATTTAATATTGCTCACAGAGAGGGTTTGCTTCTAAATCATTTGCTTATTAAAGTAATTCACAATAGATGTTACTCACCACTAATATAAATGTAAAATTAAGTTCAAATTGAGAATTTTCACTGGGTTGGTATTTCTGACTACATCTATGAGTCATCAAAGTCCCAGACCATAACACAATGCTTTGTAAGAATCGTTTAAATTAAATGATTCATTATTATAACTAAACATCTGTTCTTTTGATTAAAATGTCTTCATTTTAAGTAAAATATCAAGATGTGTAAGAAGTTTTTTTTACTATTGTCAGATTGAAATGAATAATTCACATAAAAGGAAAAAAGGAAAAACAACAGCAGTTGAGAGCACTGTAGGTCAGAACATCTTTTAAGCTGATTTTACACTGTTCTGTTATAAAAAGGTAAACCCGTCTCTGCACTTTTCGGGCCTATCACCTGTGAGAAAAGTCATGTCGATATGACCTTTTCCTTTGATTGGAAATCGCACCACAGAAATCACCCTGAAAACACTCTGTTGATTGCTGATTGGTCAATGGCTGAGGTCCTTGATTGGCTAGAAAGTTGCGTAGCAAACTTAAGCGTTCTCATGAACTTTTCAGTGGTTATTCACCTAGCAGTTATCACCCGTCTGTTAAACAACACTTACTGGAGTGTTAAATATCACCAAATACATCATTAATACACTTAGCTTAAAGAAAACCATTCCTTTAACAGTCTTTATTTTTCTGTGTTGAATGATTAGCCTTTTGCTTTTAACAAAAAAAAGAAATCACCAGTGGGAACGCAAAAATGATCCATAGAGATTCAAGCTAAAGCATACCAATTCTTTTTGATTCGTTACTCAAATTTGCATAACAGTTGTATTTAACATGGATAACTGTGTCATGTTTTACGTATATGTGTGTCTTATTTAAAAGCTACTAAAAGGACTGTGCATAATCAAAAATAAAGAACAAATATTACATAATCATGCAAGATTATCACTACAAAAACAAAGCAATAACTTTTCAATTTTGGATCGTTTGAGTGTCCTGCTGCTGATACCTTTTCAAATATTAAAAGGGGTACACCAATTTTTTTCTGCAGTTGAAATAAAGTATGACATTTTACAAGCAAATATGTTGTTCAGATGAAAATCTATTTACTATTATTCAATTAATTTTTACATTTCAGCATGATGAGTGAAGTGGCACTACTTCTTTTTTCTTTTCTGAGGCTATGTGCTATTTTTATCCAGGAGAATACACTTAATTTGGCTAAAGTTTAACTGCTTATCTGAGTTTATATTTTTATGTCAGATAGTGGTCTTGTGACAATTACCCCTTTCTCAGTGTTGTCCATCTTCATACAGCAGACTTTCTTTCTGTTTCTTAACTTTCTTTGCATGTAAAGAATGAGATGTAACTATTTGCTTCCAATTGGTTGTGTCACCATTTAGCTGTTTAATGTCCTGGAAAGTCTAGTCTATGTTTATGTCTGTCCACCGGTCTTTTGTTTTACAAAAAAAATGTGTACGTAAAATGTCTCTGGCTCCTTTATGAAAATGGTTTTATGCAGACTTGAATACATTAACTACATTTCCCAACAAGGTCTGCATCACCTGATGGAAAAGTTGTGCTGCTATTTGCGCTTTTCGACAGGTGCTTTTTGATCACATAGAATTATTTTGCGAAAAGTGTGATTCAACCTCAATATTATAATACCCCAGATATTCTAAATGTAGATTTAACATGTAATGCTATAAAAAAAATTATTAACACTATTATAAATAATGTCCACAAGGGCATTTTGGATCCACAAGGGCATTTTGGCCATCAACAGGCACCACCAGCACATGCCTGGTTGGATTAGCAATGCAGGCTTTTAATGTATGTTGTGTAGATGGGTGGGTCAAAAAGTTTACTATTTTGTGGCCCCTGCACTGGCATTTTCCCAACAATATCAATCGTAAGGCATTCCTTCTAAAACTGGAAACTTTAACAAAGCAGCTTTTTCAGATCTGCTGCAATCTTGGAGACACAGCTCTGGACACAAATAACTCTTACTTCACTTCTCACTTCTCACAACCAGTGAAAAGCTGGGTACATTGTTGGATTTGGAAAGCCTCTTGGATTCCATTACACATCTATTTTTATCTCATGCCACCTTAGAAGGCCCTAATTCTTCTCGTGTCGACTAGAGAGCAGAGAATCTCACACAGCGTGTAATTTATCTGCCATCGGCTCTTGAGTAAACTGACCCGATCGTTTATTTCCGGTTATTTGACAGTGTTTTACGTCTGCCAGTGTTGTTTAAGAAAACAAACCGTCTGCTAACTGCCAATTTCAGGTGTACATTTCCTTTCTGGGATAAAATGACACAAGCACTCAGCTTCCCAGAGTGGCAATCATGTTCTCGACATGCCACTATATGGAGAGGCAACAGAGGCGAATGATTTTAGCTGCTCATGGAGAGTGAGACGGGTAGGAGGAAGTCATTTCTCCCTCTGATGAATCTGGACATGAGTTTCACCCAGATCGTATGCAAAGCGATTCTTTCCATTGCTGTCTCTCATATCATGAGACGTTTTATCAGCCTATAATCACGCATGAACTCCTGCTGCTTCACTCTCCTAATGTGTTCTCTGCGATTGCAGATTCAGAATATGTGCATGCGTGGGAGGAATTGCTCAAGGTGTGGGTCAGATGGAGTGGTTTTTGGATTTCTAGTGGATGATCAGGTTGAACATATTGTAGTGAGGAAATTTTGGTGGAAAGAGAAGAAGTCAAGCTTTCCATGGAGTGAGATCCAGTTTAGGCTGATCATTAAAACAGCTGGAACTCATAGTGGGGGGCCCCATAAGTCTGTGCAGCTGTCACAGAGGAAACAAAGGGGGATTCGGCAGAAGCTCATAAAAAATGTAGACCATTCTCAATTCATGTGTTGCCACTAAATTGTAATTTTGTGCTAAATTGTATAAAAAGTGTATATATTAGCTTAAAGAGAAGATTGTTCAGTTGACCTTTGAAGATGTAATTTTGACTTGGTGACCTGTAAACGGTTAATCTAATGCTATAAATATGTGAACACACTTTTTATGTAAAAATGTAGAATTTCTAAGGCATAACTTTTATAATTTATTATCTTATTATATCAAGCCTGAACACTTTTTTAAACCACTATATAATTTCTAAGTTATTGAAAATTATTATTTTCCCTGGATATCTTTTGGATTTTTCGTTCACAGTATTGTTGTTAGCAGCTCATAAAAATTTCCAGTAGATTTTTTTTTATCAGTGCAATTTTTGAAAGCATGTTTTGATTCAGAGGTTGTTTTAATTTATGAAATATGTTCATAATTTTCGTTATATTTTTTTTCTTTTATTTACTCCTTTCAAAATGTATTGTTCATAATGTCTACAAATAGCAACTATTTGCCCTCTAATATATCACCAACAGAAATGGCAAAATATGTTATGCGTCCCTTTTTATATTTGAGCATATAAAATAAAATAAACTCAATGTTTTTGGCTAACTAGAGCAACAAGCAATGCAGTCATCACACTATCACTCCTTTAAGAAGCTTATCATAATAAAGTTAATTTCTGTATCCCCCCACCCCCCAGAAGAAGAACTATACACAGAGAGAGAAAACACATCAGTGAAATTCTGAAATTAAAACTTCACTTAAAACATCTGAGAGCAACATTAAACCTAACAAGTCCTGTCCCACTCTGTGTAAAGCAAATGGGAAAAAATCTAGTATTTCTCCAAGCTTCTGAAATCAATCTACACTTATTAATATTTAATAAGCTTTCCTTTATCTTTTAATCACGGTTGGTTAAAAGTGGAAGGAATGAATTAGACAGAGAAGAGCAGAGAAATCACTTTGGTGAAATGAATTGCTGCTTTGTGTCATTAGTGAGCTCTGGAGCGTGGTATTTGGGGGGGTCTGGATGAATGAGTAAGGCCTACATATATTTGAATCCTGGACCTGAATGAAATCAGGTTTCCAGAACTTGTTCACCCAACAAATTAAATCAGGTCCTACATGTATACTCTTTGTATAAATCTAAGCTTGTACAGTTTTCTTTTTATCTTAAAATAATTCTATTGGTGATTTTTGTTAGCAGAGGTATAAATTAAAATACTGAGATTGGCTGTTTTTCTTTTTACTTGTGCAAAAAGTACAATAAAAATGTAAGTAGTCTTTCTTCTGTTCAAGCTGCTCTAAGATATTTACACATAGTTTGTTGTTTTGTATGAAAATTAATGAATTGCAATGAAAATTAATGAACGTTTTATGAGCTTATTCCTTCTCAGACTAAAATGGACACGTTTTCATAAATAAGTTCAAATAAGCACAACAACTGCCTGCATCTTTAAGGTATCAGTATGGACAAACACACCTCTTTATTTAATGAGCTTTAATTTGGCAAGTTGTAAAGTAACTATGAAATGTCTAGAGATGGCTCTGTTTTTTTCCCTCAGGTAAGTTTATATTAATTGTTTTTGTACTGCACAAAAATCTACCTAGCAAGTCCCTTTCAAATTCCAAAAGCATCTTCACTTGTGACACTGATGGCTGCTTGCCCAGACACCGCACAGGCCTCTGGGATTATGTGTTTACAATTGACTAAATTTCATGAGTGTTATGAATAAATAAATAAATAAATATGTAAAATAACTAAATTAATGAATGAATGCATACATATATACATAAAAATTAAATACTAAATCGGATTCAACATTTTAAAACTAATGTATTAGATGTTTTTTTTTAATTGATCGTTTCAATTTCTTATGCACCACATTATTTTTATTTTGGTATTATACTTTTTTGTTACTGACCATATATTGTGGTATTAAATTTTGTTGAGAATAATTTTGAAATATAATAAACAAAGAGCATTTTATAGTAAAACATTTCAAAAAGCCTTTTAAGATTTTAAGGCGATTGCTGCTTTGTCATGTCAACCATTAAACAGTTTTGATCTCATTTGAAATCAGTTGGAAGAGCTCGTCATCTGGGAAGATTTGAACAGGATTTAGGTCACATCACTTGGGCATTGACAATCATTCTACACATCCAGAGTAAATGTTACACTGTATATATTCAAGTCTATAATGTGTGTAAATGTTTTGTTAGCTTTACAGCGATCTTCTCTACATCATAAATTACACCTGATGTACATCCTCTTGCCTCAGTGGGATCTGTTGTTTCAGGACAGAGTTGATGCCTGTTCGTGTGCATACGCCTCTCTAAACTCTTGGGTCACCATAATTATAATCCAGATTGTGAAAGAAAATATTTCAACCTGTTCATGCTGCTTCTAAAGATATTCAGATTACTCAAGTAGAGTGCGTTCCAGAGATCATTTCAACAACATTGTGAACAGCAAATGATTTGGTTTAAAAAAATGAGAGCAATGATGTGTCTATAAGTAGAGGCTTGAAATAGAATGGCTAAGCAGAGGTGTCATAATCCAAAGGGCTTGATTCCTAAAGAAAAAAAAAAGCAGATGATGTATTTAGAACAGATATAATGCAACACAACAACAACAACAACAAAACATTATATTGTTGCTCAGCATGTCTTTTACTATTAAGTTATTGGCAGGATTGTCTACACAGAGCTACAGGGAGCTCTCTTCATCTATTCATTAATAGTAAAATGGATTGTTGCAAAAGTTCCTGAAAGCACATTAAGATTATTTTTGAAAGTAAAAAAAAAAAACACATAAAACATTAACATAAACAAACCTTTAACCTGTTGAAAAAGAATAAAATTTGTTTTGAGTAAAGCATTGAATGTTTGAGTTTAAATCACCAAAACACATATACTCAAGACCTAGAGCTGCTGATTTTGTTTTGCTGCTAAGCTGACCAATGTCTATGAAAACTTGCATGCCACAACTTTAAACGGTAAGGATGTACACACCATTTTCTTTTTGTCAGGTACCTAAAGTTCAGACATCCATGGGTAAAGAGGAAGAAGACATTGAATTGAAAGTATTGTTTGCATTGGAGTAAATACTAAGCGTTGGATTAGGAATATCCGTTCTTCTTTTATTCTGGATATATTTTGTTAGTTGTTTTAATCAATTTGGCTGTGAAATTATCACAAATTCTGACAAACAGGAAGTTATTAAGTTTGGTAATGATGAAAAAGTTTGAATGCTTCATGCCAGTTTTCACAAGTATACGCTTAAAATGGCAAGGCTAGGAAAGTGTGTATTTATATATATTTATGTGTATAATTTTATATATATATATATATATATATATATATATATATATATATATATATATATATATATATATATATATTAATTGAAGGACAAAGTATCACCATGATTCAATTTTTTTTTTTACCTAAAGGTTAAACTTTTACCCTTGATCTAGTCAGACCATAAGACAAAGAAACCAATCATGACCAAATCCTGATTTCATAAATCTATTTCATTTGAAATGAAATCAACACTTTTACAGTCCAGTTGTGACTCAAAGTGAGGTGTGCATAAATGGAAATAAACCAGTCTTCAGCGTTTACTTTAGATGCTAGACTTCTAAAGCCACACACACATAAGAAACAGATTTCTCTACTTGCATTCATAAAAATGCAAAATGACACAATCTCTCACTTCAGTATCTTTCCAGTGGCAGCATAAAGCTGTTCCATGAGCTATGATCTTAGAACCGTCATTTGGGATGCTATAAAAGGACTTGATTTAGTTAAATATAGACTTCAGATGAATTAGAGAGCTATTCTCTAAAATAGAAACAGGGAAGGATAGAGTGGTCAGACACAAGAGTCGATTTGAAACTTTAATCTTGTATGAAATGGTTTTGGGTTTTTTTTTCCTGGCATTATCGCACCAGGATATTTAATGCAGTTCAGAGTGAACAGCTGTTGGATGCAGAGATGATTATGATGGTGATTGAATTTACATATTTTATTAATATTCTAAAATGTGAGTGAGTTACAGATGCAGATGTGACTCCTCTGAAAGCAAAACTGTAGGAGTATCAGACTAGAAAGAGAGAAACATATTTTTCCAAAGCCAACCAGAGTTGTGAAGCAGCTAGGATGCTGATGGGTCAAAGAAGAGCGGGTCGAAATCTTTGCAAAGTCCCAAATGTGGTGGGGACCCATATTGTCCGGTCATCAAAATATAAGTATGTTTTATATCACATCAGTGAGAACAATAGCATAAAACAGAGTAAGCTAATTATTATAAGTAGAAAATCAGTGAAATTGCACAATTGACATTGTGTGCCATAAGTAGAAGGTTACATATAAAAGTTAAACAACTTGATGACTAAAAAATTGCTTGTCAAAAAAAAAGCCTATGATGTTATTTATTGGATCAGTGGATGAATGTCATAGCATGCAAAAATGGTCAGTTAGCAAAAAATGCTTTGCCCAATCATTTATGAGCAAAAAATAAAAATAATATTTCACGTTTGTTTGGTTACACACCCCTAATCGGAACTCTTTTGTGCAACATCACACTAGCATTTGAGAGTTCCTATGCCCATCGCATGGCCGTGCTTCAGTGGAGACACTCACTAGCTAGCACATTTACTTTTGGAGGTCAAAGTAGAAATCAGCTGAACTTTCATCTGAGTGGAATTCGAAATCTCTCCGCGTAGGCTGGAACTTCCGGTTTCACACCGTAGTATGTGATCCAATTCAAGTCAACCAAATTGTTTTCATAATGTGACCGCGGCATCTCTCTCCTCCCCTCATTCCCCTGAACACTTTCACCTGCCAAATATCTGGACTCTTGATTCAATCAACTGACACCAGTCTGCACACAATCTCCCAGAACTCCTTAAGCTTCCAACTTACTCAGCACCAGGGGTTTGTTCAAAACTGCAAACTCTGGATGTAGGTTGTATATTTGACCAAGTAAATACCTCCCGATAGGTCATTCAGTACCAACTACAAAGTATGAATAGCACAAACTAATTTTTAACATACTGCATAAGCCATGTTAATATTCCATGTGAAACCTCCACCTCATCACTTGTTAAAGTTTCTACCATTATCAAAAGTTTTCCAGGCGTTGGTGTTTACGATGGTGTAACTTGGGAACTTTTGCTCTCTCAAAATTCTCAAAGGAAGTTACATTTTGTTAGTACAGCACATTTTCTACCTACTCAGATATGCTAAACAACATGTCCAAGTTACAAATGTTTATAAAACATAAACATAACATAATAAATGTAAACACAGCCACAAACAAATACAGCTCAACGAGGGCAATGTACACATTTATTAAAATGCATTGATGAACAAACATTTAGTTGGACTTTAAAAACTCTTACTAATTTTGCATTCTGAATACCAGTTGGAAACTCATTTTAAAAACATGGTGAAGCAACTTCATAAGCTAAATCTCATTTAATCTTAAGTTCATTTTTCTCTACAATAAAATGACTAAATTTGTATTGAAGGACTAAGAAGCTTCATCAAATATACGGGGGCTAGGCTTTGGAGCTGTTAGGAGGATTTTGAATTGGATTTAGAAGCAAACTGGTAGCTAATGCAGTGTTGCTGGAATTGCTGTTATACAATTTCCTAACTTCAGTCAAAACTCTGGCAACCACAGTTTGAATGGGCTGTAGCCTTGAAATGTAATGGTTACTTTCGTAACCCCCATTCCCCCAATAAGTGATGACTATGGGAACTTCTATAGGAGCGCTCTACACTCTTTAATACGCCAATCAGCGGCCATCTTGATGGTCATGTGACTCGTCTGTTTGTGAAGCTGGAGCCATACTCATTCCCTAGGGAACCAGACTTACTCACTACCGTACGGTTGTGTCTGGGGGGCATAAGTCTCTGTTCCCTTTTCGGAGAACAGTGGTTACGAAAGTAACCATTACGTTCCCCATCAGTCGGTCACACCGACTTATATCGATGACGATTATGGGAAAACCCTGCAAAATACCACAACCTAAGACGTTCTGCATCAGCTGACGGCCAGGCAAGCCGGCCACATCACTAGTCTGGCCCCAAGTGGGCCATACTTCGCCCTCGCCTTAAGTATAGACTACATTTTTTATTTTAATTTTTTGGCCGTACTCGCCACCATGAATAATGGACTTCTAGCAGTTTAATACACGTATGGCTTCATTGAGGGACCTACAGAAAATATGCCTTGAACCATTGGGGAAAGGTCTTTTTAGAGGGAAGATAGCATAGATTGAACTAGCCAGAGCAATAGTTTTCAAGAGTTAGTCTTTCGGGGAACTACTTGGCCCTCCCATGCCTTGGTTGATAAAATATTCAGCCGGTAGTCCCTCATAGAGGGCACACACGTGGACAATACGTAGGAATACTCCGCTTACTCTGCTAAGCCTGTTGGGGCGAGAGGAGCCAAAAAGCTAGAAGGTATCTCCAGGGGCAAGAATAGCGCACATATCACCAAGGAATGGCGCAGGCAAAGCTGGTCACCTCTTCGAACAATTCAGACTGTGCTGCCACCACCTAGTATGGCTGAAGAGACACTCAGTTATTAGTATACTTATATATATAGTAGCTGGTGAAGGTGTTGGGGGTCGACCAACCAGCAGCCTTTTGCCAATGCCCAGGAGGCCACAACCCTGATAGAGTGGGCTCTCAACTGCAAAGTGGCAAGGGACATCGGACGCTGTGTATGCAGTCGAGATGGTCTCCACTAGCCAGTCAGCCAACCTCTGTTTGGAGATAGCCTTCCCTATCGGCTGATCTCCTCCAAGCATACAAGAGCTGACCCGAACTTTAAAGGTTCCGGGTCCTTTTACACAGATTCTCGGTGCTTAGACTGAGTATTTGGGACCAGGGGTTGGTGCTGCTTCCTCTCCAAGCAGAGCTTGGAGTTTCACTACCTTTTTTAAGGAGATGGTAGGAACCTTGGGCACATATCAGACCTAGGCTAATAACAACACGAGTGACACCAGGCCTAAACTGTAAGCAGGTCTCGTCAACAGAGAGTACCTGCAGATCCCTCACCCTCTAATTGAGGCTATTGCGATCAGGAGAAGGTCTGACCTCAGGGGAACTGACCAGGGGGGGACTGTCAGGAGGGAGAAGAGTTCTGGACAGGACTACTCCTCCATCAACTCCTCGTAGCCGCTCTAGGTTGCTGTTTCTGACTGATGATCCGAGAAGAACTGAGGAACTCTGGCGTTTCTCCGGCATCGAGCAGATGGTGGGGGAACCAATTTAGAAGGGGACACCTATGCGGTGTCACGAGTTCCCACAGACCCTCCACCTGCTTCCTGATCGTAGAGACCCGAGACATGAGGTGATGCCGACGGGGCCATCTGGGACCACAGATATGTTAGGAAATGTTTCCAATCGTGTGACAACACTTCAGCCTGAGTCAACCAAGATAGCGGCTGTGGACTACCAATCTAGACATTGTGTGGTCAATGACCCTGCCTTAACTTTTACAGCTGAAAGAGCTAAAGTCTGTAGCAGCTCTCAGGTCATTCATAAGACCTGGGCGACAACTCCCCTCCTGCATATCTTTCAGGCTTAGGCTTGGAATACCTGAAAGGTTGCCATGGCATGCAAAGCAGCGGCAGCTTGACCCGCAGTAGCGTAAGCTCTCGAAATCAGATCCAACGTCAGCTTAGCTAGCGAGATTGGGTCTCGGCTTATCACGCCAAGCTGCTTGGTTACCCGGGCATAATGCACTGCCAGAGCCTGCTCTACCTGGGGAATCGCATCATACCACCTAGCTACCACTCCATCAAGGGGAGCAAGAGAGGGGAAACTCACCAACCTCCTTTCTTAAGTAAGAGGTGCCTTTCAAGTTCTGGTCAACTCCCAATGCACTTCTGGGAAAAACGTGATTGGGGCAGCTGCGGTTTATTAATACCGGGCGACCCCATAACCCACACGTCCATAGAAACGCACCGGCGGAGTGGGAAGCACGCAGGACGAAAACTGTGCATGCAGCCCAGCTTTGACACTCTGAACGCCGGAGATGAGTACTCGTAATCACAACATCTCCAGGGGCAGCCTGAAAGAACGCTAGCCTCATTCAAATGTGTTATATGACAGAACAGTGCACTTCTACAAAGTCTGATCCTATGACTACTGTGTCTGTATGGTTACACCCCAAAACAACCAATACAGCTATCGACTCTTTCACCAGTCTCTTGTGTTTGAGAGTATGGCTCCAATGAGCAGACAGAGTGCCACACATGCACCTACTGTATGTGTGAGGCATGATCACGTAACCATCAGTACGGTCCCTGCTTGGCATTTCAAAAAGAGTTTGGAGAGCGCTCCTAGCAGAGTTTCCATAGTCATCAACGACATAAGTCGAAATGACCGACTTATGGGGAACAGCTGATTTAGGTAGCCCGGAATAACAGGGTTGCTGTTTTACAATTTCTCACATACTTGAAACCTCTGTGTGGTGATCATATTATTGTTACTCAGGCAGTGTTTGCGGTTCTTGTGGACCCATTCATTTTTAATCCCTATCAAAATATTATATGTTAAAATACTTAAAAGATATTTACTTGAGCCAGTACACTAGTGATTCGAACAGCAAATAAACTTTATTTATTGTTTTGTAAGCTTATTTCTTCACTTTGGCAAGGTTGGTTGGGTCTGCTAGACCCATTACATGTTGGGCCTTTTGATTCACACTATCATAGAATTTTATAATAAAATCTAAAATTGTATGTTTATGTGTCAGTTATGTTTTTGTGGGAAGACAGAATAGAGGTAATAAATCTACCATTTTCACACTTTTACATGCCCTGGGTCCAGTAGACCCAAACACCTTGTGTGTAATATAAATATGTAGTAGGGTATACGGTGTAAAAAGTCTGTTCTGATATATGTTTTGAAAATGAGCCAAGGACAGTGAATCTCAGTTTCAAATAATAAATGCTTGTATATTTTTTTCTTTTGATAAAAACTGAAAGTGAGTCCCAGAGACACAAACAAAATAAAAGGGTTAAATGGAACATACAGCTCGACTCACTTACTACATTTTGGATTCTGATGATTATCCATCATCATCTATACTTCCTGTCAATGTTTCCGACGGCTTACAAAGATGTGGCTAAAGTTCAATCAAAGGAATATTTTTCAGCACCTTTGTTCTGTTACAATAAAAATGTCTCCTAATAAGTCTCTGAGAGATTTATATGTTTGTTTGTTCCAAGACAAAACCATTGAGGAATTTAGAGGATTCAAAATGTTGCTGCACTTGAAAAAAACTAATGCACGAGGTCAATGTGAAAACAGTCAATCAGCATGAGGTCAAAAAAGAAAGAGATAAAAACACAGTACGAAAAATTATTTGTTATATTTTCTGAAATACATAATTTACAAAATAGTCAAAGCTCAAAATTGAGATCATTGATATTATGTTAATTGTTCAACTTCCTATTCGCAGAAATATAAACTTTGCCTTTCATTAAAAAAAAACTCCAAGTTGACTTAAGTTGTTTATTACATTTACATTTTACATTTATGCATTTGACAGACACTTTTGTCAAAAGCGACTTACAACAGGGGAGAAACAATAGGGGAGTTTATTGTAGATATATTTTGTTGGAAAAACAAACAAACAAACAAAAAACATTTGTGCCGTTTTTTTTTTTTTTTTTGTGTAGCACAACATACTTGGGACAGAGATCACAATAAGATCATAGTGCTTGACCCTGACATGAAAATGCTGTATGTAGACCAAAGCAATATTATGATTCTGATCCATATTTTAAAAAATAATCTGTTTTCAATCATTATTTTAAATACGTTGTACTGTTTAAGTTAACCAACATGTAAAGGACTCAATAAATCATGCACAGCATTCACCAAGTAAAATTGTATGTATTTAACATGATAGCTGGCCAAGTATGGGTGATTATCTTGGGCGAGACAAGGTTCATCTGTGGCCTTTGTCTGCTATCAAGTCCATACATGTACCATAATTCATTGCAGTACTTTAAAAGTTGCAATTATGGGGCAGAGTTGGGCCAAGTAATATTTGCTATGTGAGTTAGAATTATCTTAACTTGTATCAGATTTAAAAAAAAAACATTTTTATTTTTAACCAAGTAAATGTCACCCTTTTAAATTTTTCTTAACTTTTGTATTTGACTTTTCTTCATGTTCACAATATGGTATGCTCAATCTAGTTTCCCATCTTCCATTAGAAACAGACTCATATCCTCCCATCTATTTCTCCCATTCTCCCGCTGTCATTTTATCTATACAGTACACTACATACTACTTTGTCATCGCTGAGGTGGAAACGCACTGTTTTTATCCATTCTCACGGCGCCGGTCAGGCAGATTTCTACCGAAGTCTGATACATGCGGTTCATAAAGCTGCCACACTGTTTCTGGAATCACATTACCTTCATCTCTTCTTCCTGTTTTACTGCAGTCACCACCACAGCCTCTCCAAACACTCTGGGGTCATGCCCATCACATCGCAAATACACACTCACACTCACACTAGCGCGCCGTGAAGAGGTGTGCCAATGCTTGTCACATCAGATCGCACGAGAATCCTATTCACAACAGCAAAGCTAAACTTACTGGATCTGACAGTGCAGACATTCACTGACGTGTCAAACAATGCATTTTCCACTTTGCCGGTTTCCGCTTTGACGATTTCGTCTTCCTTGACATTTCTCGAACCCCCCACCATAAGCAGACGAAAGCCTGATGTGAACAAACATGTCAATCTTTCACGGGGATGAGTGTGTGAGAGAGATTGTGAGTGTCCTATTATGATTTGTATCTAGATTCACATGTGCTAGATAGAGGACGTTTCCATAGAAGGTTTTTGATCAGTTATTTGTCAAAGTAAGCTGCAGCATTTTTCATTCAGTGTGAAACATATCACCATGCTAGAGGCTCAGACCACTGCAGGCTGTAGGTGACCGACCTTCTGCCAAAAACAGCACCCTGTCCCACGAGGCCATGTGTGACAAATTGAGAGCCCCGCAGGACAACTATACTTTCTCAGGAATGACACTTTTAGATGACTAGACAGAAAAAGCTGAAAGATATAAGTAACACTGGGCAATATGTATTCACAAAAACTTTTTTATTTCAGTTGGTAGTTGATATTGATAGTTATATATATATATATATATATATATATATATATATATATATATATATATATATATATATATATATATATACACATACTGATTAAAAATAAAATCTAATAATGAATGAGAATTTCTCTCTTTTATTTGATTTAGAGACAGTTTCAAATAAAGTGTTGTTAAAAAAAGACATTCATAACTTGTAAAAATAGCACAGATATCAGACATCAAGAAAGTGTTTAATTTTATTTAGTACTCTTTATCGACCTCTATATCCTATTTCCTATACCATCTTATCGATAAATTGTATATTGATGATAATTATTGATATTGAACTATTTACAAATCATTTACAAGATGAATGAGCAACATGGAAAGCTACTTTGTAACCATAGTACATTTATATATAAAAAAAACAAATGGGATAAAATTAAAAACAGTAACTTCTTGGAATTTTACTTAGAAATGTCAGCAATTAGATGATCTAATATGTTTTATTAAATTATCTTTAATTATGTATCGATTCTGAAATATTTCAAAATGACTCGAGAAATTTCCTATCTCAAATTTGCACACATGTGCAGAATGTGTGATGTACGTGAGCACATGTACTAAATATCGTTGGACATCGCATGATGAATTCACTCTCATCACATGATAAATAAGATTGATAACAACAGTTTAAATACCCCATCTTTTATTACCAAGTAGGCAGAATTGGTCATATCGGAGCTGCTTCAGAATGCTGTTTCTCCAAATTCTCATCAAGAATAAACCTGAAAAGTCATCTATTATCGACATTTAGAATCTAATTCTTGGAAATCACTCACAGTTAGTCTCTTGAACACTTGGTATTCTAAACCTGTCAAGGTTAATGAGTTACTATTACTACATGGACAGGACGGAGAGAAAGAGTGGGATATTTTTAGAGTAGTGGTGGAACGACAGAAGAAAAGAGAGAGAAGCCCCTGGGGTCGTCTGTCAGTCTTTGCATTCATACCCTCATCTCTCAAAACACACTGTTTATTCAAAGAGTCAAACTCACCGGGGAGTGGAAGAAGAAAGGCAGAGGTGTTCTGTGGAGTAAAGTGTTACATTTTTTATACACAACTTTCATAAGGCACCTTTCCTTCATTTGTGCATGAGTAAAACATCTCAAATGCAGACTATTCTTGTCTATTGTACACTGTATTTTATTTCTCACAGAAATATTTCATAATTTACTATTTATAAATTGTGCATTTACATGAAAAAGAACTAAAACATTTGCTTATTTTGCACCTCAATATAAAGTGTAAGTTTAAAATCAAAATAACACAATATTACAAAAACAACCTAATACAAACAAAACTAAATGTAAAATGCATGTAATAAATATTCTAGGATACCTATAGTTGTTTTGAATCTTGCTCCACAAAAACATTTGGCACATTTCTGTAAGCTATTGGAAATATTTTTACTGTCACAGTCACTTGCACATTAAATTATAACTTTTTTGCAGTGTAGTGAGCGTTTTAAAAGACGAATAAAGAGGCAGTTTTATAATTCCATGTTCAACATTTTGATTTCTTGATTAGTTCCTGAATGAATGCTCTTTTGAAAGGGCTTTTGATTGCTCTTTTTTAACCGCTAATGAATAGAATAATTTTTTGTTGTTCCTAGGCGAAACGTAGAAAAATAAACACTAAATGGACCTAAATTCCTGAACGAATCATTCTTTTCTAAAAGGTTTTCTCTTGAATACATGAATTGCTTGTTTTATTTTTGGAAAAACCTTTTCAATCAATTGTGCCGAGGAAAATTTGACTAACCTCTGGTTGGGGGTCAAGTACTCATTTAAGTGGATGTTTTAAGCAAAATCATTCTGAACTTATTTAAATTTCTCTATGCATCAGGAGATTGTTAATTGAACAAGAAATAAGTGTTCTTAATATTAATTACATATGACTGACAACCAAGAATTGTGATCAAGACAAGAGGAGCAAGGTGGGGGAATTTCTAAACAAAAACTGTACAAATCTACGCAATATGCATTTTATGTTTAGAACATACATTGTCCATACAAAAATACATCAAACACATAGTTGTGAACAACATTTATGGGAGGAGCTGACAGTTTATGCTGTGCAAATCTTTCATCACTTACGATCTGAGAATGTTCCAGACGAGATGACGTCATCAACCCACTGGCACATCAGTGGTCTACACCTCTCCTTACTTTGCATATAAGTAACTTTAACTTGAAGTCTTGTGTATGGATTGGCATTGTTTCATAAGAGACCATTGGGAATATTCTGAGTAGTTGGCTTTCAATCATTTTGTTTCTGCAATAATAATAGTGCAAAAAATTTGTAACAAAACAACACACTACAGGGACAGACACTAAAGGGGGTAAATTAAAATATAAAATAACTACAGGATAGATTTCCTTCCATACATTTTTAACTAACTAAGTAAACAAAGCTTTTAAAGAAGCTCTAGGCTAAAACTACACTAACCAGAAAATATTTGTTTTACACTATGCTGCCTCTGACATCCTGGAGATCAAAAGACAACTAACACACACGTTTATAGGAAGTGAAACTCTAAAATACACACATGGAGTCAACTCATAACATAAAAATTGGGCAAGGAACGGTAATCACCCAAAAACTACACTGTCTCTCGAGTCTACGCTTCCTACCTATCTATCTATCTATCTATCTATCTAGATAGATAGATAGATAGATAGATAGATAGATAGATAGATAGAAATAGAGATAGGTAGGTAGGTAGGTAGGTAGATAGATAGATAGATAGATAGAGATAGATAGATAGATAGATAGATAGATAGATAGATAGATAGATAGATAGATAGATAGAGATAGGTAGGTAGATAGATAGATAGATAGGTAGGTAGGTAGATAGATAGATAGATATGTAAATAGATAGATAGATAGATAGATAGATAGATAGATAGATAGATAGATAGATAGATAGATAGATAGATAGATAGATAGATAGATAGATAGATAGATAGATAGATAGATAGATAGATAGATAGATAGATAGATAGATAGTGATACATTATGCTGATTTCAGATGAATCTGGCAAGACTGCAAACGTTTGACTAGAAGTATCAATACAAAAACATGTTAATTGTTTCAGATGATGTGTGAGATGGGTTTTTTCCAGAGATTAATTTTACTTAAATTTTAAATCTTTCTTCTTTACAAAACACAATACACCTAAAGTACAGCATTTCTGTTGTTTGCGACATTAAAATACACAGTAGCATTGGGACATCTTGAAGCAGTTCTTTCAGGAAATAGTGTAATTTTGGGCATCTGGTTCACATTGAGTCCTGGATTGTGTTCCTGTAATGCGGTGATAAAGGGCTTCTGGGGCCTGGGGCTGCGTCATTCACTGGCCTGGACTCAATGAACACACGCTTCTCCTGGGATTTCAACATGGCAGACCAAAGACCGACTTTGGCTTCTCTAAGACTTGATTTTATTAGCTTGACTCTGTTTGTTTAATCCACAAATGCTCTGATCGGTTTGGTGGAAAATATCCAGGAGTATTCTCAAATGTAATAGTAAGATGTTTATAATAGCAACACTATGTGACGGAAAACAAAACATTCTGCAATATAATAGTTATGTTTCAGATTTTATGATTTCCTGTCATAAATTAATGGCAGAAATTGCTTGTGGATGTTTTAGCTTATGATGAACACAGCTCTACTGGATTTCAACTAGAGTAAAAAACTGCAATGTGTGATGTGCAGTAAAAACACACAGATGAGATCAGTGTTGAAATTTGGTGATTTTCTCCAACCACAGAGGATGCCATGGTGCTCTCTCTCTCTCTCTCTCTCTCTCTCTCTCTCTCTCTCTGTCTCTCTCACTCACACTCTCTCTCTCTCTCTCTCTCTCTCACCCACTGCAAAATCACTGAAAAATCAATAAAGTCTGTTTGTCCATTAATTAATCTGCAGTCTGCACAACCAGTGTCTTTTCTCATCAGCAGTCCTTGTTTTTTGAATCCTGATATTTTCCTCCTTCTATTTGGCTTTATTCTATGCCAATCAAGTTGCTGCTTCCCACTTTGTCTCAGAATCAATCAATAAAGTTTTTATATAGCGTTTCTTTAGCAATTGCTTTCAAAGCAGCTTCACAAAGTCTTCGTAAGGATCAGGTAGCGTAAATAGGGCAATCTCGCTGACTGGTAGGTGCTAATCACCTCCCCAGCATAAAGAATATACAAACAAGAACACAAAGTATGCCTTAAAAAAAGAAAGCCAAAACAAAATTGTAATTCTTTAAGTTGCTTCTTGAGACTAATCCCAACACACAAAAAAAAACGCTTAATAAAATATTTATAGTCACTAGTTTTCCCCTTCACGTTGACTCTGGGGATAATTTATCTATTCATTTTTATTTATTTATTTAAACTCATATAACTATGCCTGATTAAGGGTTGCTTGAGTGGCGGATGTTTGTTATGTCTCATATTTTGAATATCCTGCACTGATGTGTTTTTAAGATGGAAAAATTCCTCCTCTGAAACCTTTTGGAGATGCTACAGACATGATGTCCAATGTTGTATATGGTCTGTGGTGCAAGTATGAGTGCACATCCAATTAGTAGTTACTTAAATAAAGAATGGATAAACTGTATTTTAAAGCCTATCACTATGATGCCACTGATCCCCATTGAAACAGAAGGGCTGAGGAGATGAAGACGAAAAACAAAGATATTATCAAAGGAGGATTGCCATAATAGGATTGAGATGAGATGAGATGAGAAGGATGTTAGGTGAGGTGGAAGGGCGTCTGTTTTTTATAGAAACAGTACAAAAACACTTTGAAACCTGTAATATGACACTTAGTTGGAATTGTGTTCCATGTTCTTATAATTGTGTCTGTTAATGTGATTGTGGTTACCCTTGATGAAATAGAAGGAAATAGAAAACTTCACTTATTTTATTTAATTTAGAATACTTTTTTTGTTATATTGTTATATAATACTATTCATACTTTAAAGGCATACTTTGTGTTCTTTGTGTAGAATTTGTTCTTATTATTGACTCAAAAGTTTTGGGGGGTTTTTAAACACCATGGGTGTAAAAGGTTACTGACTCTAGATGTGCTCCTGCACTGCCATCTCTCACCTCTAGCCATTACCCTTTCTCTTTGGTGTGAAGAAGCGGCAAAGCATAAATCAAAGTAGCACTGAAAATAAAATTGTGGGTCTCATCCTTTGTAGAAAAGATGCAAATTCGCTCATCTAGTAGTAACATGAATTTCAGGTAACTGACTGGATCTTGTGACCTTTTGTCCGCCTAAAGTCGTTACATTTTAAAATAAGTTTGCCCCAATTTAAAAACACACTAATGTCTCCAATAAGTTTGTTTTGTGTCAAAGGTAGATAGGTAATGTATAGTAGGATCTCCCAGTAGTGGAACAACTTGTCATTGATCACACAGTATGTCTTGCTCCCTCAAGGAAAAAATTTTAGAACAAAAACACAACCTTCCTCACCAAAAATAAAGTGTATTTTTAGATGCCTCTGTATATTGAAGATAGTTTGTTTCTTAAAATGCAATACAACTTGGATATTTTTTTTCTTTTTTGTCATCTTTTAATATAGTTCATCTCTGAAATGAGTGAAGTTAATTTGTCAAACCTCATGCACTTGTAAGTGTAGAATATCATACACGCATAGCCGGGAAACTGAGAGCTGAAAGTGTTTCCCATCATGTGGAAAGGGAGCAATTAACATGGGTTTCCATCTCTTGTAAGCTATAATTGAGTTCAGGATGAGAAATATGTGAGAAGTCAAATCCATCCAAGTACATACAATTTCAGTCTTCGCTGTCTACTGAGTATACATGAGCTGGACAGATCCAGTTTGAGTTTATGCTGTTGTTTTTTTTTTTTTTTCTTTGATACTGAGTTAGCTCTTCTGAATTTCTGTTGGAAAGACATTTTTTCTGTCTCTTTTTCTGGGCTTTAGGTATATGTTCTAGGTCATAAATCTCCATTACTGCAGAAAATGCTTTCTATTAAAGGAACCTTGAAGCTAAAAGAGCAGTGCGGTCATTGAAATCTTCCAGAACATGCTTTTGTTCTTGACCTCAAAGTCTAGTCTTTGATCGAAATGGCTGCAAATGGATTGACATCTGTGGATGTTTTTGCTGCAATCTCAGAATGAAAGGTTTTACACTAAAGCAGGGATTTTTTTATCTTATTATCTTGTAATTTTTTCGTAAACATTTATTTGTTCAGTTATTTACTTTTCTTTTATTTAAACCATTTGTATTCCATAAGCTTGTTGTATGAAATCCTTTTTTTTTCATTATTAAGATTTAGTAGTTTACTACTTGGCAATTTCCTTGTCTTCTTTTTTTTGTTTGGACCAATGCAGTGATAAAGGTTGATTAAAAGATTTCAAGTAATTATGATATTGCTGGCCAAAAACAGCTTTAACAGCTTTAGTCAAAGTACTGTAGAACAAAGATAAACTGTGAAAATAAACCGTCAAATAAGATTCCATCTTAAATAAAAAAAGAATTAAAGGAAATAAACTTCAATATATTTATCATTACAAAACTTTCAAATCTTTAAATAGTCATTCAAATGTTGGAGACTAAAAGAAGATTGACAAATGGACCCGAGTAACCTCACGAATGGACTGATGATCAGATGGTCGAAAGATGAAGGTAAAAATATTAGACAGAAGAGCACAGGGTGCATGAGCACAGGACAAAGTTGTGCTTAACAAAACAGGCCAAATAGCATGTTATTAACAAAAAAACACATGTCCACTAAAAAGTAATAGTCTGCAAAAAACAAGAAAATAAACTTAAAATCTCACCAGCAGAATGGAGGAATCAAGAACATGCAGGCCCTTAATGTACAAAAGAAGACATGATAAGGACACACCTATCAGGCACACTTAATAAAACCACATCTTTTTCAATGGCTGGATGTTGTCACCAGGCTTTTCATAGAGTAAGTTAAGACACAATGCCATCCAAGTGTCAGTGCTGTGTCAAAAATGTATATATACCAAACAAGACAATAGCTGACATGCCCTTGAACCTTTGCATTTATGTAAAATAGTTAATTAATGAAAGAGCATGCCATGAATGTCATTAAATACTTTTTTTAAATAGCTCAAGTGCAAATAAAGACCTAACCATCATTTTTCAACTAGTTTTTTTTTTTCAAATTGAGTCTTTAAAGAAATTTTAGAGCTACCAAAATGGATTGGCAAGACCACCTTGACAACCATGTAAGCATTCTGGCTTCAAGTCCTGGCAACTGTTTTAGTCGTGCCTAGAGGTTGATCCCAGCTCTGATCCTAAAACGAGTTTGGCCGTTTCTTTTCCAGTCGTTCACGTCCAAGGAGGTGTGATAATCTCAAATCATTAGCAGTGGTCACAGAGTCGGAAGCTTAGGGGTCTTTTTTCAGAAAGATACTTATCCCAGTTCCTTTCCTCACACGCTTAGCATGGTTTAATCTCTTTAAAAAGTCGTTTTTGTGTAGTGAATGTTAAAAAAAAGTATCTTGCGGTAGAGATCTGGTTGATTAATTTTACTAATCTCAGTTATCCAACATTTATTTTAGCAATCAACTTAAAAGATATGGAAACTGTTGAGAAACAGCACTGATCATTTTGTGGTTTATTATCTCTTTGATGAAAAAGTGCTTAAAGTATAATCAATCTGCATTGAAATGGAATTTATCCCAAAGGTAAGCCAAAGCCAGTAGAAAGCCTATATTCATAGCTAACCTGAAGGTCAGATGAATTTGGCTAATGGATCTAGCTTGGACTCATCTAGCCACTCATTTTAAATCTGAAATGGATTTATGACTCTTTCTCCTAAATAAAGATGCTTGCTCATTGATTCGCTTCCATTTGTTCCTTGACTCAATGAGTCTTTGGACATTTATCTAAGATAACAACCTAAGGTAGAGTTTGATTTCTCTTTGCCACATCTTGAATCAGTTAAGTCATCTTTTATACAGGTAAACATAAGAAAGGTTGTGAATGAACATTAGAAATTTTTCAAAAAATACAGTGCTGTTTTTTAAGATATGATTTTAGGAGAATTATTTGAACCTTACTTTGACTATTTCCCTCTTCTCCTGGCTGAAATCTAGTGAAATAGCGCTAGCTGCCATGCTGATCTGTGTCAGCAAATGTGTAATCCTTTCTTTTGTTTGGTCAAACTGCTCAATTTTTGCTGCCGTTTTTATATAAAATTTTACATTTTATCATTTTTTGTGTTATGTATTTATGTATTTGATAAACACATCTACACTCCATAGAAAGCTTTTCTTGCACATACTCTTTTGAATATTATGATCTATGTTTATATCAGAAGAAAATTCTTCACTGGATTCTAAAAGTTTGACTTATTTATGTTTCATTTTTCTTTAAAATAATTGTATTTTGTTGGAAAATTGCACACACTCTTCTAATTACACGATTGGGATACAGCTTAAAATTGCTTTGAAATTCTAAAACAAGCGTGATGTGTCTTTACTCTCTCCATTAGCTGCCTTTGCACTTTTGTATCGATTTCAAAGTTTTAATCATAGTTTATACAAACCTAATGGCTCACCCTTGACCCCCCTATATTGAGTATAATCAAAATGCAAATAATGTGCAAGATTTTAACTCAAGTTTAAAGCCACTCAGAACTGCCAGTCTATTCCTTAAGGAAAACAAACTGAGAGATCTTAGGTCAAGGTCAGGCTTTCAAAATTCCTGATGAAAAAACAAATCTTACATAATTAAAGTTATGAGCTCAAAGTTCTACCAAATTATAATTTTATGCTAAGAGCTAAGATTAAAAGTTGTCAGAATTAAGTTATAAGCTCACTATAATTAGCAATGAAACTCTCACTAGTTAATAGTTTGTTGCAACTGTGTGACATGTTAAAAAAACAAACTATTAGTAACTAACTACAAATAAATTTGAAGTTAAAAATATGGAATCCAATAGATTTTTTTTTTTAATGGCAGACCAAATTATCTGCAGATAGACACAAGTTATATAGGCAGCTTTCATTGATCATCATCTGTAACTTTTACCCTATTGCCCATATCTAACTGAATCCTTGCGATTAATTTCCACCATTTGAAGAAAATCTAAACATTGAAAAGATAATATGACCCATGCTTTTGAGGGGATGGGATGTAGGGTTCATAGTTTAGTATTTATAAGTACATTTCAATGCAACACACCAACATCACATTTTTGCTATGCATCGTATTTTTTAGTAACTTGTGGTGGGCACTTTATTTATGTAATTTAGGTTTCTTGAAAAAAAAAGATTTTATATATTATACTAAAAAATAAAATATTAAATTAGATACATATTGCATCATTCACAAGTCATTAAAGTAGTATTTGTAAGTTGGAAAAGTTGGTAACAAAAAAGCATCTCTTTTTTTACGTGTTCTGCATTAGTAAAACATAAAACACCAAAGCTGGGACACCAACTGTCCTTGTTGATTGCAGTTATATGACTGTTTGTAAAATCCCATTTGGAATCAAATCAATCCAAAATGACTAGAGGCACGCAGCCAATTTATTAGTTCTATCCCCTTCCTCATATTTACCGTTACCTTTCCCTCATTATTTCCGGTCATCACAGCCCACATTTCACGCTCATTAACTTCAAGCCATAAAAGATTCATATCGTTTTTAATGAGGACATTGCAGTTATGTTGTATTGACTCTAGTGGATGAAACACAACAGCTCGTTCTTTAGAGGTCTTTCAGTTGAATCTTCTTTTCTGCTGTGTTTTTGTGTCGATGTCTTTCAGTTGAATACAGTAGGCGAAGCATAATCTCTACTTAATCCTGGCTGAAATCTGGTGAAATGAGCGCTAGCTGCCATGCTAATCTGTGTCAGCAAATGTGTAATCCGTTCTTTTGTTTTGTCAAACTGCTCAATTTTTGCTGCTGTTGTGAATGAAGTTTTACATTTTATAAATGTTGGTGTTATTTATTTATTTATTTATTTGATCAACACAGCTTAACTCCAAAGAAAGCTTTTCTTGCACATTCCTCTAATTCACTTCGTTTTCCTTTAGTCATCATTTCTGCCCTTCCTTAGTCTAGCATCCCTCCATAGAAGAGAACAGCTTTATATAAAACAGGATAAGAGAGTAAACAACTTTATTGTGACCTTCTAGGATAACTTGGAGAAAATTATACTATGTCCCTTCTTTAAACAGACACATATTGTTTAGAATTTGTTTATTGTTTATGAAATACTGCTAAAATACCAAACCTTGATGGGTATCTAAAGCACAAGAAATGCAATCAAACACAATATCTCTTCAAACAGCATAATGTTCTTCTATATGACTTTCCAGTTGATCTGATGTTACAGCCAACTTGTCAAAGCATCCCTAATCTTTAAAATATTTCAGAGTCTTTGTTTGATGCCAGTCAGCATCGTCTGACATTAACCAACCTAATTATGAAATCCAATTTAAAAATGTTTCTTGATGAAATATGTCTAAAGCTCCAGCTTTATGGATATAATAAAACATATTGTATTTAACCATATATCTTAGTTTGTCAATGTATTTATACCAAATTAGAGTCAAAGATGGCCTTAATCCTTAAAGCGGTTGTGAACTGAGAAACAAAAAAAGTTATTCATCGTGAGACTTGTGTCAATTGATTATTTGTTGTAAATAAGGTAATAAATTATATTTTTAATGATAGATTTATTTTTATATAGTGCCTTTCTTAGTACTCAACAACAAAAACAATATAATAGCATACAGTACAACCGGCAAAGAAATCAGAAAAACTATCTTGCCATCAGGACCTTAATTCCTCTATCTATGGGCACCAATTACAGGCTTCTTACATGGCGCAGACCTTTTGTTTGAGTAGTTCTTCAAATTACAGTAGCTACAGTATCCGCTCACCACAGCTCGTCCAGTCAGCAAGCTCGACACATAAAAAAAAAACAGCCACTATGTTCAGTCGCAATCTGGAAGTGCCTGGTAGGCAACTCCATGGATTACACTCCAAAGCATAACATCAGGCCAAAGTTCACAACTCTGTGTCCCCGATCTCAGCAACTGTGATTCGCAGCTATGCTCACCAGCTCCAATTTAACGTGCTCAGTCTGAATCTATGGTCACAATTCTAAATGACTTAAAAAAACACTCCATTTCTCTTGAACAGGATCATATTCAGCGAAAACAAATCAAATTAAAAGCAGAAACCAGAAAGATGGTCATTTCCTGGTTCCTTTCAAACCAAGTGTACTCCTAGAGCATGAGACTTGGTACAAGCAATCAAAAGTCAGCTCAAAAAGAGTAAAATAATGAATAGTTTGAATGTTTTAGGTTGGCAGAATTGCCATAAATACATCTGCTGGCAGCCCTCAACCAACTTTTTAAAAATAATTAAAAACTTGTTTAAAAAGTCTTAGCCCACTTCCAATGTTGTTAGGGTACCTCCTCTATCCACCCACTCTTTCCTCCTTATTATAGAATTTAAGAGGGTGCCTCTTAGGGCAGGATCTTAGTTATCTCCATTTTTTGATGTTGGAAAAGATGCCTTCCAGTCAACCAGTGAGGTTCCACCTTCTTATTCCACCTTCATTTCCCAGGAAACAGGAAAGGTTTAACAAAATGGGCGGGGTCAGACACCGAGGAGCACATGAGGAAATTAGACTTGTTCTTCTTCTTTTTTCTTTAGTTTCAACGGTCTCATATGAAAATATGAACACTTTAAAGTTTAAATAAGTTTTGAAATATTTTGATTGAACTACAAACCCTTGTGGGTAACGAATGCAAAACAGATTTTGTTTTCCAAACTAATTATTGGTTGCCACATCGGAGATAAAAAAAACATTTTAGTTTTTTTTTTTTTTAGAATGCTATCTGGAGTTTATAAAAAATAAAATCATATAAATGAGCTGTTCATGACCCCTTTAAATTGCCCTAAGTTTTTGTTTAGTGTGTGTAACATCCTATTATTTGCAGTATTTCTCGCAGCGCTGACTCTTTTGAGTTTGACACTAATGAGCCTGGAGTTAAAGTCAATGTTGATTGTCTGGCAAATCAAAACGTTGCTGTATTTCTCATGGATCGCACAGTATATGTTATTGTTGTGATCTCTGTGATGAGAGTAATCAGACAGGCAGAGGTTGTGCTACTATTGTGGAGTCTTTATAGCTGGATGAAAGTGTTTGATCCTAAGAATGATGAGCTTGACACTAGCACAGACCACTGCTGAAGCGAGTTAGATCAAGCTATCAGCAGCCAATTGTGAGAGTTCCACATAGCAAAGTTTAGATATATGGGTTCAGGAAAAACATAAATAAAATGCATTGATTTTAACAAGCAAATTCACATGAGATGTATTTTAAGGTGCCAATGGAGGTTAAAAGCACATTTCCATAATGACTCAAAAACTCAATCAAGAACAGCACAAATTAAACATTAGGTAGCTTGCTAATCAATATGTTCAGTTGGCATTGCTACACTGGAATGTTAGAAAATTATTCTGTGTCAGATTAGTAGAACTAATTGAATTAAATATGTAGGCAGCTGAACCCAGAGGTAAAATCTATAGAGTTAAATTGATCCTGTTTAATCCCAGAGCTTGAAAGATTATAAGAAATTATGACTTAAAATTACATACATGCTAAACATTCAGATTTTAGAATAAAACGTTGGATTTAAATATTTAAAAAAATAAAGAAGACCCAGTGAATGATAACAAAGACAAATAATTTGTTAATGAATAAAATACATTTTTTTTAAAATAATATAAAACATTTATTGTCTCTGGGTTTGACTTAAATGTAACTATTTTTATTCTTTTACATATTTGAGTGAGCGACACAGGTTCCATTCTAGACTGGTACATCGTACTCTATGAGATTTAAATAAATCAAGTTCGGTTGGAGCTGATTCCAATAAATAACTTTCTTCGAGTATATACGCCAAAACAGAGATTCTACGATGTTTGATCAAGCAAACCCCACCATCGCCCCTTTGCCACTCTTCACGGGGTGAACTCCATTAAACACATGTTTTTACAAGATCAGATTTGTGACAGGTGTTAAGACAGAGGGGTAAAACAAAAGTGAGCAAAAATTCATGATTAAGATATGATGAAAAGGCTTTTGCGGTGGAATTCAGTGCCTGTGTTGGTGCTCATGAAGTGCTCAAAGATGCTTGAGTTGCAATAAGTGCAGCAGGCTGCAGCGTAGTTCTACCACCCAGCAGTGAGGGATATATGTGAAGCAGTTACAGAATTCAGCTTCAGTCCATCGGCTTGACCTGCTTGAGATGCTCCTCAGTGTAGTGGATTACACGGGAGAGTGCTTCTAGTTGATGTCCTCCCCTTTGGTTTGTTTTAGGAGCCAAGCTGTAGATCCCTCTTAGGTCTATTATTTCCCCTTAAGAGACATGATGCAGACATGAAGCTACGCTCTTCTGTAACCCAAAATGTTTAAGCTCCATTTCCAGAGTGATGCTAATTACATGTAGGGACACTTACCTATTTTAACCAAAAAAGAACTGTTAAAGACACCATATTTTTCAGATTTGTTTTTCAGTTAAATTGACTACTTTGTTATTCCTTTGTCCCCAAATCTTCACAATCTTATCCAAACATATTCACAAGCCCTTTTCCTTGTGGTCAGAAAAACAGCTTCTCTGAGTGGGAAAGATTTTGCAAGATTTGTAACTGAAAATACTAGAAAAAAAAGCTAGAATAACAAAAGCAACAACAAAGAATATACAATTAAAGAACACAAAAACATTTGTTACCAGACAGAAAATACTGGGAGGAACTAATTCTTTATTACAGAGAAATCAATAGACAACACAGGTAAAATCAATGAAGACAACTAAGGGGGTGGAGTCTTGAACAAGGTTAATAAGAATCTAATCAGGAAGAGATTGACGAGGAGTACAAATAAGGATTCTCAGCTAAACAAGGTGATTTAGAGACACACAGGAAGTCTATATATGGGTTATAAAAAAAGTGATCAAAGATACTAAAGGAAGTAATTAATTACAAACAAAAAACATATAGTGACCTCACTACAAACGAATACACAATCAAATGAAACATGACAATAGCATGTGAATACACCCTGTTTGTATGTGTCAAATGAAGGATCCCCACTCATCCACACAAATCTACACAAAGGCATTCACAACTTGATTTGTGTCTGGACTGTTTTGTGTCTGGATTAAGAATCTTTCGGTGATGCAGTTGAAAGTCTAATTAAAACACAAATAAAAACATGATGCTTTAAAAATCAGTTTCTAAGCTGAAGTAAAATTGAACTTTTATCATCATGGAACAAGTGATTCTATAACATGGGCTTAAAGTTGTTCCCAACATACATCATCTGTGCACACAGACTTGTAGCTTTTAGACAAGCTTGAACTTAATTATAAATATCAGTTGGGGTTCATTAAGTGCAGCTAAACTCTACAACTGTAACTCTACATCTGTAGACCTCAGGTTAGGGAGTTTGACAGGCATTCTATATGATATTATATTGCTTTTCTAATCTCTGATCTATGCACTACATTCAAATTTTATCTATATCATAAATGCTCTGCTAAGAATGCAACTAGCTTTTGTATCTCATCCCTCAGGCAAGCATTATCAGAAATGTTGTCCACATCTGTTCACAGACCCCAAAAGGCTATATCACAAGGCTGGACCGGTTCGTTTATCATCCCTCGCTTTGAGCAAAACTTTCTTCTAGGATAATGAAATGTCTGTTTGTTGAATTGGAGGTGGACAAACATATGGTGTCAACGTGAATTGTTATTTTTATGTTGAATTTCTTTCCAGAACACACTGTTTGTCTCGTAGATTTCTCTCCACAGATTATACACCTATCAGTTTTTTTTTATGTGCAGCCATGTCTGGATATTTAATGCAACTGGTGCAGGAGCAGCTATCAGGGAGAGTTATTTGAGCCTGGAGCCTTGGTGGTATCTTGAGGACATCTCTGTGATATATGAAGGAGAAAGGCGATCAGGAAAAGAGATTTGCGACAGATCTAGGGAAGGATCTGAAAGAGAGGACATTAGTAACAAAACAACGCAGGGAGAAATCCGAACCCTGGGAGGACAAAGATTACTGTAGATCAAATGAGCAGGAATGACAATGGAACATTTTTAATTAAACACTGTTGTTCCAGAGCATAAATTAATCCAATGGAAGTGCTGCCATTGACAAAGCACTCTACAAGATGTGTCACAGGATGCCTTTGAAATAGAATAGTATTTTCTCTCTTAAGCATGTAAGTGATGTAAAGTGCTTTTGTGGTATAATAATGTGTGGTTTTAAAAGTATGCAAAGATCTAATATCAATTTTCTCTTTCTCTCTTTTACATGCAATCCTTTTCCTGCATCTGTTTCCAAACTCAAGGTATGCTGCAATTATTATTTAATTTATCTTTACTATACTTTTAGTCATGATCTTTCCTGAATATTTAACATAACAGTTTAAAAATAAAAACATTATACGGCCATTTTTTCTACTATACATTTTTTCTTTTTCCATATACAGCATTTAAGTATGATCCTTCAGGATGGATAATAATTGAGCATTTTGGTAAAGTTTATGGAGTTCGCACTAAGCCTGATAAAAATATAAAGATTCCCTTGTCATCAACTTTTTACATGTAATTAACATTTGTTTAATATTTGTGATCAGCAGTAAAATATTGAAAATAATAGTAATAGTAGAGACATTAAAAGAGTGTGTGCAATGATCAATTCTTGATTATGATTATTCTTCATAGTCAAGGCTGTGAAAAAAGTGGGCAAGGCTTTGAATTTTCAATTAGCCTACATTGATTTATATTGGCATCTAATTGAACACAAACAACTGCAGCCAGCAAAAATGCAATGCAGGAAACAAAAACTGGTATTAAAGTGCATTACTGTAAGGCTGTTAACAGATGTTATTTCATCAAATGAGGCTTTTTTGAGCTTGTTGTTTTCTCTTGGATCCCGTAGTAATCAAATGCGATTATGCTGGTCATGACACATATGGTCCTACAGGTCCCAGTTCTGTTGGTTTCAATAATGAGGACATAATCCCAACATTTCATCTGTTTCCAACTAATGGTCCAGATGGGGGTCGACTTGGGATTTTCTCTCCTCCTCGTCTGATGTAACACAAATGAAACAAACCCTTGATCCCTGAGCGAGGACATCTCTGAATATGCAAGCACAAATAGGGATACATTAGGAGCCCTAAGAGACAGACTGATGGATAGGCAGGATAAAAATTTCACTGACAAGGCAAGACTGGTGGTGAGACTTGTTTCCTTTCATCTCTGTGCACCCACTATCACACAGAAAGAAAGGAAACATAGAAGGAGGATGTGAGGAAAAGACTTGAGTTTAAAGTGGAGGAGAATAACAACAGGAATGTGGATTACTGCAGATTTTTGTGAGGAATGCATGATAGTTCCCCTGATCTTGTTATCGGCTTGACAAGGATTGCACATCTTCTTAAGAAGAGAGAGGAGGAGGAGTGATCAAGAGACAGAAGTGAGAGGGAGAAAGAGCCACAACAACTAATAGTGCATTTAGGAGACATACTTGTTGTCAAAGATAAACTTGTCTTGTGGCTGAAACCTTTCACATCAGTTCTACTATACTTGGGTAAATTGAATGAGAGCTGACAACCTCTCTTTTGGCAGCATGGGAGGTAAATTTCACACCATTTCCTTTAAAAAAAGAGAAGACTCTCTAGTAGTAGTTAAAATAGCTTCTATTCAGGAAAGGCTGGCTGTGATTTAATTTTGAATGTCGAACAGAAGCTATAACACAAATGTTTAGTATAAACTTTAGCAAAGCTTTAGACATTAACCCTTGTATGGTGTTCGGGTCTGTGGGACCCATTTTCAGCTTTCATCAAAAGAAAAATGAAACAAGCATTTCTTATTTGAAGCTGAGATTCACTGGGCTTGGCTCATTCCTGTGAAAAACATATATCAGAACAGATTTTTTATGACCCCACACATACACCCCCTACACATTTTTATTACACACAAGGTGTTCGGGTCTACTGGACCCGGGGCATGTAAAAGTGTAAAAATTAGATAGTAGATTCTTTACCTTAATTCTCTCTTCCCACACAAACATAAATCACACATAAACATAACATTTTACATTTTAGAATAAAATTGTGTGATTGTGTGAATTAAAAGTGCCAAAATGCAATGGGTCCAGCAGAGCCATCAACCCTGCCAAAGTAACAATAATGAGAACTGTTAATAATGAGCTGTTTATATCACTTGTTTCTTGGCTAAAGGAAATATTGTTTAAGTTTTTAACATAAAATTTTTTGATTGGGTGAATTAAAATCTGCAAAAGGCAATGGGTCCACGAGACCCACAAACACTGCCTGAGTAACAATAATATGAACACCACACAAGGGTTAATCACCCCTGTTTTCTCTTCTGTGGCCGTTTGTATCTTAAGAAGCACTCTCTCAAGGCAATCCGATTATTTAACCATGAACCACCTATTTACAATCACGAAGAAAAAAGTAAACAATAGTGTTTTGACAGGTTTGTCTCTCTAGAATCGAAGAATGCGTCAGCAGATATTTTTTAGCATTAGCTTTAGCAATATTTGGGTGTTCTTGGATTGTTCAACATGTATTTTCAGTAACAACCAAACATTGTTTCCACCCTGCAGGTCTCTTACAGCCGCATAAACATCTTAGTGACAAGGACGGGCGCTGTATACTGACCAAGCAAAAGTTTTATTGGCATAGAAGAAAGAGAGAGAGAGAGAGAGAGAGACAGAGAGAGAAAAAGCGTGGGTGGGGCAATTGCAATCCCTTGGAGTGTGTCCCCCCGCAGTTCTTTGACTGAAACGAATAAATCAATGCTTCATCTTTTGAGGAGAGACCCAGTTATGTTCTTTATTTAAAGTGAAAGAAGCCCTCTCGCAACCCAGTTTCCTCTTTTTGCAAATGACGGACAAATAGGACATTTAAAGAGTTATTAAACTTCAAGTAATTATTTAGCATTTTACTTTGAAGACCTTTAGAGAAAAGTCTGTTGGTTGCATATTTGTTTGTTAGGTGAATAGTTTATTAGTCAGATGACTTGGAAGCTGGTTAGTTGGAGAGTTAGTCAATGACTATTTTTTCTTAATCTGTTGTTGAATAGTTTGATTACTTAGTTAGTGTCTCACCTGGTTTGTTGGTTAGTGTGTTAGTTAATTGGTTGGTTCAAAAGCTAGTTTGTAATTTGGTTGGCTGTATGGACGGTATGTCGTTGAAGTATTTTTTTTATTGTATCTTGCTCAGTTGGTTTAGTAGTTGGTTATTTTGGCAACTATGTCAAATATTTGACTGGTTAGACTGGTTGAGAGTTAGAAGGATGGAGGACTGTGTGATGGTTGAGTTAATGGGTTCATGAGTATGATTGACTGAAAAACAATTGTATACGTGGGTGAATGATGAACGAATGGATGAATTGATATGAGGATTAAGTTTTTTTTTCTTTCTTCATCTGTATGAAGTCTGCCTGGAACAGAAGCAAAATGTTTATACTCCAAATGTGTTGATTGGGTTCAAGGATATGACTTATTTTTCTGCCTCTTTCTTCTTCCATTTCAATCTTTTTTCTGGGTCAGAAACATGTGACCCTTCTGAACACACGTCAAGCTGACTGACTATAACCCCTCTCCTTCCATCATCATCTTTAATAGAGGTGAAATAGACAACAGAACAGAACAAGTCTGCTTTTCACACAGGTTAGCTACGCAATTCTTTGAATTCATCAAAGAGGTTAAACTCTCAGCCAGCACGCTTCAGTGGCACCTGACAAAATGCTGAAGAGATCTGAGGATAACGATAAAGGAGATCCGAGTGCAGCAACATTCTCTGAGGATGCATGGAACTCCAATCACATTTATGTCTCTGTACACAGATCAATGGCAGCAGGAAGCACATGTTCGCAATGGGCTGACAAAGTCATGCTCGCCTACAATGCTGGGTGAACTCTTTCCCGAGATGCCATTCTGCCTCAGCAGGAGACTGTGATTGCATCAGGTTTACCTGCTGTTACTGGAAGCCAGAGTGGCAGTGCTCCAAAGATGCCAATATAGTACAAAATGACTTGCTGTTAAACTGAGAAATGAAGTTACCAGTTTATTGCATTTAGAATTATTTTTAGAAAAAAAGTCAAATAAAATAGTTCATTAAAATACACTGGTTGTAACTTGATTGAGTTATCACTTTTTTTTTCAGAAAGCTGTTTGCTAGCCAGTTTGTTGTTCATACCTCTCACATTATAAGAGGTCTTAATCCAGACAGAATGTCCACACCTTGTATCAGCTCTGTCTATGGTGGTTGTCATGACACCATGTTCATCCATTTCATTGGCAGCCTATTACATATGCATCCTATGGGACTCAATGCCACATGCACAGGAGCCTGCGCCAGGCGTGTGGTCAAACTAAAAGCCCTGGCATGGAGTCATGAACAGGCCCCCAGAGTGCTGGCAGGAGTCGTTGTGCCAGGCCCTCTCTTTCTGCCACCTGGCTGGCCGTCTGTAGTTGAGCTCTGAGTGAGCCTTGACAGTCAGACAGCATGGAGAGACCATGAATCTTCTCTATCATATGCTAAACTGAAGATAGTATGGGCAAAGAGACAAAGTAGTTTGTGTGCGGTACATCATACCCCTCTTTCATGTGGTTGGAAACCTTACGGTCATCTTCATAATACATTTACAGGGTTTTTTTTTGTCAATGTCTGAAAGATTTAGATCGTGTATATTATGGTCTCTTGTCTGTATTATCTTATTTTTTAAAAAGGTCTTATTTGTTTAAGTATACAATATTAGTGATGTTTAGTTAAGTTAATGTGGTTGTTTTTACTAAACAGTGCCTTTAAAAAAGGTAGTAACAAATGAACATACAAAAACAGACATTTCACCTACGAACACCAGCTCAAATAGAGAACAAAATATTATTTAGTATTATAGCCTTTTTAACTGTATTATTTAGTAGTTCAGCATTTTAACAAGTTAAAAATAATGTTCATCTAAAAAAGTATACTGTATATCTGAATAATACAGTTTCTGGAGTTTATAAACCACAATGACGAGATATCGGCTAGACTTGGATCCACCTGCTTGATCATGACGTCTCTCCTGCTAGGTATGCATCGTCCTATTGCATTCTGATTGGTTGACATGGCCATTGATTGAATTTTCCTCTGTTCATTACCAGTCAGCCTGTGAAATAAAACGTGTTTTATAGTCTGTGTGAAGATAAAGGTATATTCGTCACCAAATACCAGAGGTGCGATGGTAATGTATATCCACAGATAGGTGCATATATTTGTTAAAAATGTAATCCTTTACAGCGAGAGTAATATTTACAATGATACTTGAACTACTCCTGTGTGAGTTGCTCGGTGATTTTTGTGGGCATGCTAAAGGGGGCAGGCTATTGATGAAGTCCCTTTTATGACAATGAATATTGCATAACCCATCTTGTGATTCCCTCAACACATGTCCGAGGGTTGTCCCATGATTTTGTCAGACATCCAGGCTTTAACAACAACATAGATTGCTCTATAAAGGAGAAAGGTCACATGTTCTTTTGTCAGCAGAAACCTTACTGTTTTGCAATTCAATGTTCAATGGTGGATTCTGCACAGAAATGGCGATCACATAGTTCCTTATCCAGGAACAGTCTAGTCCAGGGTCAAAGTCTTCCCTGCACAAACATGGCGAAAAATCAAGGAAGGGGCAACAAACACCAGGCCCTGAAGTTTTTTTTTTTTTACGTTTCTGGATGTCATATCTCGTTATAAAAGAGCACATTTTTCAGCTCCTCAAGTCATGACTTCATCAAGAATGTATTGCTTGAAATTGTTCATTCTCTCATTTCTCGAATATCACTACTTACTAGATTAAATTTTTTTTATAACACTATACCAATTTTTTATTATTGGTTTGTTGGTTTGTTGATAAATGTGTCTGTTAAAAGAAGCTTAACAAGTGCCTTGTGTGGAAATTTCTCTATGAAGGATAAAAGCAAACAATCTCAGATGAAGCAGCTTGTTGTGACTGTAAGATTGTTCAGGTTTGCAAGAAAACAGAACGGAAATCGTTCCTCTGGTGTGCAGATCGTATTGATTCTTGTAGCATGTTTCACCACTGATGAGCTGTGGCTGTCAGTAAACAGCAACAGGAGTGTGAAAACGAAAGTGAATGAAAGCAGAGAACAGGATAGTGTGTATAACATCTATTGATGTACACGAAAATAACTGCTTTCTTGGTTCCCAATTGATGAAAGGTAAAAAAACGGTTCAACAGAGAATCGATTGTGCAGATTATTTTTCACTTTCAAAGCAGCACCTGGTAAAATGTCAGCAGGACCTGGGCTGTCAAACTTCACTTTGCTTTATATTTCTGGATGTTTTCTTTCATATGTCCAGAGGGGCTTTTTCTCCTCTGATCAATGCTAGTTTGGCTGTTGTGTGTCCAAATGCCATTGTATATCGAAGAGCTGCTTTTGCCCTTTTCAGGTTGTATTCCTGTGGTCATCAAAGAGTCGAGAGGCAAACAATACCAATACAAGCACATTAAAGTACTAGTACAAAATAGCATTAATGAATAAAGGATAACATTTTTGAAAATATGGCTCTCATATAATCTCTCTCTCTCTCTCTCTCTCTCTCTCTCTCTCTCTCTCTCTCTCCCATCCCCCCACCTCCCAAGTGGCCTTGACAGCTAAGCCAGATAAATTCAGAAGAGAATTTTTAAACTGTCCTGACAATGAGCAGGATTTACAGTACGTCGAGAGCCCCTTGGCTCTGCCAGTATAAAATGCCTGTGCCTCTCCATCTGCTGATTACTCACAGAGTGGCATCCAAGCTGGCACGTTGGCTCCAGAGGCTACAGTGTACAGTGTTTGTGTAGGCTTGTAAAAGCAGCCTAACACTCCCTCAGCCGGCATGTCACTTGCTGCTGATCATAAAAATCTGCATCAAAGCCTCCTCAAATCTGGGGCTTGGCACTGAGGCCTTTGTGCCACAGCGCACCTGTTATTCGATGAGGCCATGCTGGTGGATGGAGGGGCTTTAGGAGTAAAACACCTGTTTATTTCTAGATTAATAGGGCTGACAGCAGATCTCAGTGATTCAGAACGTTTGAGTTTAACCAGAGTTATAAGACATGATTCAGAAATGTTTTCTTTGCCTTCCTGGAAATGTGCTAATTGGAGGTTATATAGCAAACATTGGCCTCATTAAGTATATGTTGTATATACCCTGTAAATTGTTTGTTTAAAAATGGTGAATCGCTTTACTGTGATTAAATTTAAATAGATGTTAAATAGCCAAATTCCTAAGCAACTGAAAATCCACACATCGCTTTAAAAATGATAGATTCTCTTAATTTAAATGCACAGATTTTAAATGTACTGTCATTTCATAAATAAATAAATACATTCAGATTTACTGTATTTAACAGGTATGTGTTGAATAAAAACAAACACATTTTCTTAGAAAAATATATTCATAGTTAAATGTATTTTACATTTTAATATTGTAAAAATGTGTTTTACTATAGTATATTTATTCAAAGAAAAAAATATTATAGAGATGGTGTATTAATGACTTTGATGTTTTTATTTTACATGAACACAAATAAATGCATTTTTTACTTTATGTATCACAAAGTACAGAATTATAAAATTTTAACTGAATTTCTTAACACCATATTTTTTAAACATGTAGATGTATTTTATTAGGCACGTTTATGAAAATATAAAAAACATTACAATAATCTATTCATTTTACAGGATAGTGTTTTTTTGTTTTTGTTGTTTTTTTTAGTTCTGTCACTTTAAGAGCCATACAAAAAATATTGTCTTGACAACCTTAACCTAAGGCAGCCTTTTCCAAAGCTATACCTCAATGCCAAGTATGCCAGGCTGGTAACCCTCAGGACCTTATGCATGACTGGCATGCCAGAAGCATGGCATCTGAATCCTCCATGCATTCCAGGCTGAGATTACTTACAGAGGAATGAGTGGTCAGTCTGGGATGCACATGACATGACAGCTGGGCATGGCCTGCGGTCTTAAGTTGGGGGTCTTCCTTTCTGATGCCCCATGTGAGAAGTCTGGGATGCATCATCATAGACTTTATATTATAGAAGTGTGGACAGCTTGAGCAAAATTCATTTGGAGAGGAAGTATGCTTTGGAATCACATTGCGCAGCTGTTATCGACATTTCAAACGTTGAACTGTTTCAATTGAGCCCTCAGACTTTATAAGGTCTGGTATGTCATCATACTGTGACCACTCAACAGTTTGTTTATTTGGGTACTAATCAGAAAGGATTACTTTTTTCATCAAGTGAGTTATAAATACAGTGCACCTATCATTTATTGAAAAAAGAAGTCAAATGTGCATTTCTCAAAACGACTTAGAAATAAATACATAATTCTATTTTAAATCTCTAAATTGTTTCATTAAAGATGCTATCGGATACCATGGGTTTTAAGCTGCCCGTATTATAATTTACTCACAATAAAAGTGCATTATTTCACAACTGAATGGATTTGTCATGGATTCCCTCATTCCGCTTAATGTGGCTTCCTCATTCTACTCATCTCAAACTGTTTGTTGGTCCTTGTCACATTAAGATCTTGCGCCTGGAAGAAATCTAAAACCCATTAAACAATTGTCCTGAAGCAAATCACCTGATTTTTTTTGGCAGCACTCCATTTTGCTGGATCCTTCAAGATACCTCACTTTCTTGTCCGGTCAATGTCTTTCCCTAAAAGTGACAGACATAGTAAACCTGCTACGTACTTTTTAATTATGGAATACTTACTTTCTTCTTTTTTCTCCATGGCCTGTTCCCGTTTCGTCTTGGTTTACTTTTGTGTGAAATCTTGTTATAATTCTTATTTCACCTGAAGCAAACTCACTTGAGTTGTCTTTTGGGTTCTCTGTTGTTGAGTTCTGTACTTTCTCAAAGGAATGTTCATCCTATTTCTGACAGGCATATAAGTTACTTGCATTCAATACTATACTGTATGTAGTATCTATGAAACATTTAAATTTGAAACTTTCCAACCAATGTGGTTTGCCACCCTCTTAGTATATACATTATTAACAGTGCAGTAAATGCTAAAGCAGAGGTGAATAGTAGAGAATTAAATTACTGTATTTGGGATGTTTTTGAGTACTTATACTCTTGAGAAGAGATTTAAAGTTTAAATTTTACTTATTTAAATTAAAATTGTTTAATTTATTTTTAATTACAGTACTTATTTACATTCAAAATTACTCTCTTTGTTTTGAAAACATGAAAAAAACTAAACAAATAAGTAAATTAATATCGTAACAAAAAGGAGAAGATAATATCCAAACCTCTTTCGCTGGTGCAGAGATTTCCAGGCTGGAAAAGTTTAATTAATTTAATTTATTTATTGAGTTTGTACATGACCTACTCACTTAAATTTGGATACATGACTTACTCACTTAATTATTTTTATAACTAAAATTAGTTTCAAAAGTAGACTTCCAGCTTCATGTGTAAAGATTGACTTTAAAGTTTAACCTGAGATAAGAGAGCATCCTTGGAACTTTGTTAATACTTTTTTTTATTTTGTGTGATGGATTGTGTGATTCATTTACAGAAATAATTTTGAGAGCAATCTTTTAGAAAATCAGTTGTTTTAAATGGTAACTGGAAGTGGCGTGTTCCCTGCTGTATATCAGGGACAATGACACCCCAAATAGGCAAATTAAAATGTTAACCCAAGGTTTAGGGATATGCAGTGTGAAACTTTTATTTATTAATGCTCAGAAATAACTGTTAACTCCAGGTTTTAGCACAAACAGTGTGAAAATTGATTGCGGATAACAGACGATTCAGTTTTTTTTTAAGGTTTATACAGGTTAACAATATGTTAAGTGTGAAAAGTACTTTATGGTCTTTTTAATAATACTTTTTAATAATGATATTATTATTTCAAATTATACCACGACCATTGCATTTAAATTTTTTTATAATAACCTCTATAAATCTTGACAAAATTATACTAACATAGATTTCCTGTAAACTTGCAGTTTTACATTCTTTTAAATAGAATGTCAGCATTCTATTTAAGTTACTGATAACTAACCCAAAATGTTCTTAGTGACACATACTTACAATAGGTTGTAAGAACATAGAATGTATTTTTTTGCATACAATTATTTTCTGCATTTATTGTGAAATTAACCTTTTATAAATAGAATCCACAGAATGGAAGAAGCTATATTTAAACCCAACAAGTTTAGTCAAGAGAATTCTAAATATGGTTATTTAAGTCCCAAAATAGCAATTTCCCAGCTTTCACCGAAAGTAAAGACAGGACACAGAGAGAAAACTAAACTTTCATGGAGATGAGAGGGCTGTTAACCAAATCCAAACAATTTAGGTCCATGTGAGATGCCTTTCATGTGGGATTGGCCACATGTGTTCTTTTCCACATCCTGACCATCTCTCTCATGCCTTAGCACCCCAACCTTCTCCCTCTCTATATCTTCTCTCATTGGCTAAAGACTCTGAGCTGAGATGAATCTTGTAGAGCTATCTCTACCCTGCAGACCCAGCACTGCTCAATCATTTTTCTCCACCTATAGGCCATGTCTTATTTTTCAGAGATGCAGAAAGAGAGAGAACGAGGAGCTAGAGGAGAGCAGACTATTTAGAAAGTGGTACGGATGCTTTTATGTGGACTAATGGAGTGAACAATTTGATTTTAATAGTTAGGAATGTTTTTGAGTCTGGTATGATGACTTTCAAATATGTGAAGCTAATTTTAATGTTTCACACAGCTCTTGTTCAGTTAAAATGTATTTCTTACATGATATCTATTAGAGTCTACTTACTGCTGTTTATTTTTCCCTGAACATTTAGAATTGAACAGTCTTTTGGAAATGTTGACAGAATGCCAAATGAGCATATAGCGAGAGGATAATAGTAGCCTCCCCTTTGTTTTTCTATGGCACACCTGTTAAAGCCATTCTTGATTCCCATTTTAAAGATGGATGAATCAGTCTAATCTTTTAAGATATGCAATTAGCTAAGGCTTATAATACAGGGAAAGTTTCTTATGTCTTAGTATTGCTTGATTTTCCATTAACGTTACAGAGTCAACAGAGAATTGTCTGGTTGAGAGAGTTAAACAGCATCACGGTATTTTAGCATTTTTAGTTCAGTAGTTTATGGTAAAATAAATTATTTTGGATTTTTTTAGTACCAAAGATATATATTTTTTTAATCAACAAAGAAAAAGAAGACCAATCAGTATACAATTATAGAAACATTTTCCAGCATTCCTTTGTCTTACTGCCCCATACTGTATTCTCCCAGACTCACCTCGTCCTCATCTAGATGTTTAAAAAAAAAATTTTCTATCATCCACTGTATATAAGACATGACCAAAAGCTAAAGTTCTACATCGTGCAAGCTATCTCTCTTTCCTTCTCTTTCGTCTTACTTCATACACACGAACTTCATATTTTCAAAAAACATAATAATTGTCCAAACGGGGGAGTATTCTCTGGACCAAGGTTACTCAATGGTGCCGGACTAGTACACTTTTCCAACCACGCTTGTGATAATAGGCAATTATAAGAGCAAACTCGTGAAACAAATAATAAAACATATTTTTTGTGTCTCTGTGTACTCTAGTGAAAATACTATTTTCTTCCATACTGGTTACATGAATTTCAATATATCTGTGAAGGTCCAGCTGTATGATCCAAGAGAACTAGCAGATATTTAAAAACAAAAATTTGGAGACAGGGCAGCAAGAAATTGGTTGTATGTGATGTAGAGAACTATTTTTTTTAATCTTCTTTGATTCGGCCTTTTCTTTAATTCATGCATGTATTTTATCTGCTTTGTGCTTCTGAGCTCACTGAGGTGAGTCAGCGGCTGATAAAGGTCCGTCTGATGGAAAATTCCTCTCATCTTCTTCCATCTGAAAGGACTTTCATTTGAGTTGATCGAGAGCTTGCAGACTCCTTTCAGGATTCTCTCAGGATTCCTAAATGTGTTTTTGGAGAGTTTCTAAAAGTGTTTTGTTTAGCTTGCATCTGACGACAGCTCATAATGAAGTTAGTAAAAACAGGAAGCTGTTAGAAAACGTATGTTGTTTGTTTAACAGGACGCGAAGCAAACATTTGTGCAGTCTTTACGCAAAACATCTTGTTTGTTTGTTGAGCTTTGGTTAGGTGTTGTAATGGGTTTAGAGAATTGATTTCAAATACAGAATAATTGTTGAGAATTTGTCATGTCTTGAATGCATATGATACACACTATTGTGAAACATTGAAGGTAAAACTGAAAATTAATAATCAATAAAATAAACAAACAAATAAGTAAATAACCTAAACACACACACACGCACGCAAACACACACACACACGCAAACACACATACAAACAGAATGTTTTGCACTGATCAGTCAAGGTAGACAAATAACTACAAAAATGGACACAAATGAATATCAATTAAGAGGTAAAACCTACAGTAGGTGCAGGGAATGAGTACTAAAAAAGGTAAACGAGAGAGTAAGCGCATGGCACAAAGACAAGCTATGCTCAATACATCTCCATAAAACCAAAGAAAACACAGACTGCTGAGAGCTCTGCTACTACTTCATGTTTGTACACAGAGTTTTGGGTGAAGCACAAGCTGACAATTATAGCACTGGGCGGTTTGCCTAATCATTCTCATTATTTCTCCCTTCATTGACCATCTGATCACTCAGTTTCTCTGAAGATCAACAGCAAAAAAGCCTCCACCACCCTGTTTAACTCTCAACAGTACAAGGGCACGCCACTGTATTACAATGACAAGCGTGAAACTAAAGGGAGTTAAAAAAAAACATACTTTCATAGTTATGCATTTAAACAAGTTCTGAAAATTGTACAATACATATTTTTAGAAATGCTTTTATTTTTTGTTACAATGGGTGACCAGTGTAAATCTTGCTTACTATATAAAAATGGAATTTTATGTAATGATTGCTCCACTGTTGATTTTCCCATGGCATATGACAGAAAAAAAGATTGTAGAGAGATTAAAAAGACTAATACACATACAAATGGAAAGTGTTCAAAATCTACTTAATTGTAGCAACCCGTCAAGTGACTCATGCTTTAAACTGTAATGCTTAATGACTAGAAATCAGTCAGTACAAACAGTGCTGTAGTGGAAAAAATAAACTTGGCAAATCAGCAGACTGAATTAGAGTGAAGAAACACATTATTTCTGGTGAAATAACTCTGTTCTTCTTACAGAGGGGGTTTATCTTCATTATTATATCAACAATATAGCAGGGGACAAGTGTATGTCAACACCACATTTGAAGCTCTGGAACAAACTCCCGGATGTTGTCCAGAGCTCTGCTACGCTCACAGAGTTCAAAACTAGATTAAAAACATATCTGTTTAATCTAGCATTCGAATAAATGTCTTCTGGTATTTGTCAAAACGGATATACTGTCTGTTACATTTTTATAATTATTGTTTTTTGGTTTCTTTTTTATTTAGTTTTTTCAGGTGCTGTCCAGCGAACTTTTTGTAGATGGATCTTAAGTTTGTTGTATTATTTTTGCTGGGGAGGGGACTAGCGCCTGGCTCAGTCAGTGAGGCTCTCAGGGACCTCATAGAGGGAACTCATATTTACTCCACCTGATCCACACTTCACTTTGTGAAGCTGATTTAAAAGCAACTGTTAAAAAAAACTTGATTGATTGATCGATCGATCGATTGATTGATTGACCAGAGGAGCCCCTGTCCAGCTCTGCTGTTTATAACACCACTTCTGGACCCAGAGCTCAATCGGGTGATTCTCTAAGTAGTTATCAAATGTTTTGACAATGAATGAAAGATATTTTTTTTCACAATAACCTAATCACAAAGGTTGAGAGGAAAATATGGTATTATTTTTCATTCTAAATGATTGCATGCGAGGGTACAGAACAATTCAGTTTTTCTAACACAATATTCATTATGCAAAAATGAAATGCAAACTGAGATAAAACTAAAAAAATTAAAAACAAAAAAACTGTGAATTCACATGACAGTTTTGTGATTTCTTGATCCTAGATAATGCTTTGACCATTTTTTTAATTTGATTTTTTAAATTATTTTTAGTTTTGGTTAATACATTTTAAAACTGAATGTTAAACATAATATTTTTAAACCCACAAATTAAATCTTTTAGGAGGAACATTACTCCCATCGAACAGCTGCTGTAACAGCAGGCTGAGGAAAAACGAATGCACTTTGATACATTTTAATGTAACACAAGGTGATTACCAAATATTTTAAACAATTATTACGTTTTTTTAGGTTTAAAATCAATTCAGAACAATTTTATGTGTGATTTTAAAATTTAAATGTATAAATAAACTTTTCATATGCTTTTTGTATTATGTATTTTTGGTGGTGAGCATGAAATGTGTTTATCAAAATAGCAAAGTATTTATAAAAGATAAGTAAAAGCAGGCAAAAATTACCAACTTTATAAAATGGCATTAGATTATTGTTGATTAGGTTAGCGTGTGAATCCTCCCAAGCGTTCAAAGTCTAATGATCATTCCTGACTTAATTTACAGAATTCTTTTGCTCTATCTATCTCTTCTCCATTGAATGTTGCTACTGTTTAGGCATCTCTCTCCTATCAGAAAATTCAACGTTAGCAATGAGGCCTTGGGATTGATCTGTGTCCCACGCGTCTCCCTCTGTCTGTCCATCAATTATACACACACACACGCACGCACGCGCACGCACACGCACACACACACACACCCACACACACATACACGCGCACACACAGGGGCCTACTGAATAATGATGATTCCCAGAAGGGTAATTAGTGAAGACAGGTTATACAAAAGCTCTTCTTTTGCATTCAGCCAAAATTGTACAACATACAAATATACAACATACTCCACAAGCAGGGATTTATATTCAAACACCTTGCTTCCATGAATTACTAGTCACTAACAACTTCCTTGTAAAAAAATACGCTGAGAATTAATGTTTTTCCTCTTTTCTCTGGCTGTCTCTGTCGTTCTTTTCCGTCTGAGAGTGTGGGAGACTGTTTGCTCCCCTCAGGCTTCTGGCTGTTTTTTCTTCTGCTGTATTAGTTGAGAGAGAACAGCTTTTATGATCGACTCAGTGTCACTAACATAATAGAACAAAATCTATCCAAAGCTCAACAGATTTTCTGCTATTATGATTCCCCATGTGATGCTTACAAGTCAAACACAGTGATATTCAAAGTAAACCATTTCTAAATACTTGCCTGGAGCATAGAATGGCTTTTCACTGGTGATGGATCCGGAGAAGTATTGGATTTGGATGCGAAAGGATGTACTGGCATGAATGAGCATACAAAAAAAAATAACAAATAAATACGTGTTTATTTTACTTAATCATGGCCAAGTGGCTCACCCAAACTTCCTTAATTTTCTTTTTTAATGCTGAGATGTGGATCATAAAGTCTTTTTAAAAATCTATTTGTTTTATGTATATAGAGAGTGTATGTGTAATATATGTTATACGAAAAATATGTTTTAATAGAAAATTAAAATGTAAAGTGTAAAAAAAACACTTTTTATATAGCATGTATGAATACATTTTATGATAGTATTCATGTGAGTTAGAAAAAGACCTTGTCCAAACCGATAAATACAAGTATTAGAATAAAAGAATATTAGTATTTTATTAGATATAAAAAGGTAGTTTTCTAAAGATAAAATTATAAATAAATTGCCCATTACAGAAAAGTAAAATTTGATGGGCAAATTAGAGATGACAAAAAAACAATTTTAGAATAAAAATTAGAAATGGTGCTAAGATGTTGAATTTTGTTGATTAAGAAAACAACTTTTTTATTAAAACATGTTATTTTAGCTATCATTTAAGTATTGTTGTACTTCGTCTACAATAAGGTTTTTTACATTAATTATATAAAATATTCGTGACTCAATTTTTATTTTATGTTATTTTGCCATTAGGTGAAATTAAATAAATGCTTTTAAATTTATTTCGATTTTAAACATGTATCAAATAGCATTTATATTAAATTCTTAGTGAAGCAATTCTGTTGTCTCATTCCTGAATTAGGGTATCATCAAAGAAAAGAAGGGAGGGGCTTGAGCCATCTGGCTCTGATTGGGTTGTGAAAAGTGGGCATTTCACAGCAGTATGGAGGCAGATCAGACTGTGCGCTGGCAGCGGGTGTCATAGAGGATGAAGCTGTCTCAGGAATCAGGCCATATTTATCTGAGCCTTTACCTGCTGGGAACTGAAATGGTGACATGGATCTTCTCAACGCCTGCCAACAGTAAAGCTCTCTTTAAGATGTTTTGCTTGTTACTGTGAATATATTATTCATTGAAGATTATTCATGAACAGGTTTATGTACTCTGACATTTTGGAGTGGACATGTAGAGAAGTCACTTTTTAGATTTTAATTATCTAGCGAGTCTTTTTTTCTGGGTTTGTTGAACTTTCTAGTTAAGTTCACATGAAATCATTATGTATAGGATTGAATGAGGATAGATACTTCAACTGTAGTCTCCAACAGCAGACATGTTGGTCTTATTCTATCTTCTATTTATGGGGTAGAGTAGAATCAGAGAAATAGGTGCCGTGACCCAGATTGGAGATTTATAATTATATTAAAGGCAACCCAATGAGGGACTAAGTTGTTGTGATGAAGAGAGAGGCTATGTTGGTGAAAGAGGCGGGAGAAAATATACAAGACTATGAAGAGTTTCACAATGTGAAGTAGTTTCACACTACTTAACTTATAACTAGCATCAACTGGTCTTCAATCAGCAATATCTGATCTTTGTTTCCTTGGTAGCTCACTGTCATTTTATGTCAAGGAGAAGGTTGACACTCCAGTTGAACCGAAACTGATAACTGAAAACTCTCTAAAGCTTATTGAAGTTTACCCTGGGGGGATAAGAATTATGGACAAACCTTGAAAAAATGTGCCGCTTTTCATTACAGTAAAAAAAAAAACAACAACAACATCAAATTCTGATTTTATTTTATTTTACGTCATGTTCACTTGTGTATCGTCCCTGAAATCAGTCAGATGAATGAACAATCAAGCCAAAGTCTCTTGCTGCCCACATGCCAAGGACATGCCTCAGGGTGTATGAGAGCGGGTTACTCAGGGCTGAGCTGTCAAGTCAACTAAAGCAGGCAGGTGGATATACAACTGCAGGCTCCAGATCATGCTTTTAGGAACCTTAATGGTCTCAACCAGCATAAAGGCTTTTATTGTCTGAGTTTTTTTTCCACTGCGATATCACTCTAGCATGTCTCTATCTTGGTCAACAATCCCTTCTACTGCTGAGACTCAGAGTGGGTGGCTTTCATCACCTCAACTCTAAACCGCAAATCTTGTCACAACTCAAATTGGTCTTTTTGTGTTTTAAGTCAATACTGCCTTTTTTTATCAATTAGGTGATTTTTTAATAGCAAGTAAATGTAAGAGTTGGTTTGGCCATGATAGTGTTAAAGAAGCAAGAGTAAAACCAGAGGATTTTTTAAAGTGTGGTCCAAAGACCTCATAGCCTTTTTTTCAGTGGTGACTTAATTGATTTCCAGCAGGAAACAGACCTTGGTTTAACTTTCTCTATAGATTGGGACTGATTGGATGGGAGAGCATTCATCTAAAGGATTTCTTGTCTGCAAAGGAAGGATTGATCAGACCTGAAGCTTGTGTGGGTTATCATGGGACTTTGAAGAATATCAAGAATATTTCCCTCCATTGAAACACTTTTGAAAGGGTAACTAGCTACATCCAAATACATACGAGTAAAATGCTGTAGACTTTCAGCATCTTTTTTTGCTTCTAGAATAATCTTGAATTTTTTTTAGGTTCAAATGAATCTGTATACTTTTACATAAGTCAAGGATTTTGTTATTTTTATTCTTTTCTTGTCTGCTTTTCCCTCTCTAGTCTTTTTTTTGCATGGCATGGGCACGTGTGGCTCATTTAGCTGATCCCTAACTATTAACATGCCTGTGCTCTCTCGTGTCCCGTTGTCATCGCTTTATCGCATATCATTAGCTATAAATGCCATAGATTCTACCCTAGTTCTATGCGATCTAAACAATTCTTTGTAAATCCTCGTCCTGTCCTTTGAGGATTAGTTTTATTAGACTAAGACATTTATTGTCATGAGAAAAATGTGCGTCAACAAAATCTTAATCTTATAAACGTCATTGTTAGCAACAGCAACACTGCTTCAAAAGAGTCTAGCATATGATGAGCTATACTGTTACACATTTATTTTATAAAATGCAGTTATTTTGATAGCGAATCAAGCATTTAATTTCAAATACATGTATTGCTGTAATATCAAGTATAGAATAAGATTAAGATGACTAAGTAAGATTAATGGTTACAAAACAAGATGAAACTATAAATTATGGATTGGACTGCAACAGGTTCCAACGGGGGACATATAATGAACCTTGTTTGAATTATACAGTTACAATTACAAAATTACAGTTACAAAAACAATGGAGTTTTTGCACAGTGAATGCTCAAAGAATAATATATTGTATGAGTTTAATCAATCAATTAATATGAGTTCAGGATGAGCTTGGCTGATAATTGACAATCTAATTAACCCTTTTATCCCTGTAAAGATACTGTAATTATAACAGTTCGCCTTCTATTCTTGTCTTATTTTTAATAATTGTGTCAAAATTGTGTCATCCTTTTCAGATTAAATAAAACTTAAGCAATATGAAGCAATATGTTGTTGGATTCATGAGCAAGAGCAGTAATAAAGCAATATTATATAATGTCAATTAGAAAAATTACATTGCAAAAAAAATCACTCTTGGAACAAGAAAAAAAAACCTCAAATGAAGTTAAACTCTTCCTATATCAAGCAAAAAAATCTGCCACTGGGGCGAGCAAATTGGACTTAGTACGAATTCTTAAAATCAGCAAAAATTTCTAGCTGATAACAAATCCTGTTGAATCTTAAAAATAGAGAAAAACTCTCAAAACAAGTCTTTCTAAGCTGCACGGAAACCAGAAAATTTCAGATTACCGTAATAAATGTAATATCAGTCGAAAGGACCGTTTCTCAGCTTTCAGAATCGGTTGAGACTTTTTCGATACTGCGAAAATAACCAGAGCTACGATAGCTTGAATTGCGGATGTGATTTTTCTGTCGACAGCGACAGCTCCAGTGTATGAGGGTTAAATGATCCCACCTACCCACAATATGTCCAGTACCTAAGGGACAACAACATTGTTGTACAAGCTATTCCACCTTCAACCCCTTCTCCCCTTATAAGGGGTGTATCTCTTGTCCCAGGTCCCTTCCTGTTCTCCGACTCCTCACTCGGACAGCTCGCCTAGTACACTTCTCCAATTGTTCGCCAACCACACTTGTGATACTTGGCTAATATAAGCAAAAGCGAACTCTTGAAATTAGTACTTCACTGTAATACATGTATAATAATAATAATACATTGGCCATTATCAAACAGCTCATCAGGAACTAAAAAGTGAGGTTTCCTAGCTTTAAACGACTTAGAAAGTGTTTCTAATTGTAAATGAGAGAATGCCAGAATGTCCATCTTCTATATAGCATGGCTAAACAATTTAAAATTTATAGTGAGTAAAAATTAATGCTCACAGTAGAATAGAGATAAAGTGACTCAAAGGCTCTCAATTGTAACTTATTTTTTCTCATTTTTACTATAAATTTGCTAAGAACTGGATTTTTAGAAGATAACCGGTTTACAGACTTTCCTGGGGCTACTTTAAATAAGTCCAGGAGCCATTTCAGCCATGTTCAGAGTATATCTGGTCCTTCTCCAAATAGGATCTATTTTACTCTGTGGATTTTGCTGTGTAGCCCACAGAAAAGTAACCTTTTAAAAGATCCAGAGGCATATTCTTTAGAGACTCTTCCACCAGAGTTTTAGAAGGCAGACTCATTTCGACAGCCATTAGCGACCATGCTTTTGAGGATACAGGATGGAGAGATCCATTGAGAGTGTTGCTTATTTTGCCTTCTGGAATGGCATAGACTTGAAGACCACAGGGGAACATGCAGATGCATGCTCACCCGCTCCTTTTGTTTCACAGAAAAAAACAAAGCAGTGTATTCTGGACCCAAATCCACTGCAGATCGTAGAGATGGGAAGGGGGAAACTGACGTGCCATTAAGAAGCGTTATTACTTTTTTTATCAGTAGCAGGGGGATAAGCGCGGGGAATGAGAGTGGACCCAGTGGGGAGAGAAGAACAGAGAGAGGAAGAAACGTGTGAGAAGGAGTGGGATGGGTAAGGGTCAAATCCCAGCAGCACATCACAGCCTGTCTATCAGAGGGGGACGCCGGGCTCAGCAGGGCCAGCCAACAGCAGGATAAGATCTCTTCATCTATCATTCTGACATGCCATCAACATTTTTCCCTCTCCATTTTTCTTTACATCAATCATTTTTTATGTCTGGGACAATAGATGCAACTGGAAATAGGTTGTTTGAGTTGCACTCCATGGCCATTTTATTAGGTACGTTTTCGTGTCTGTTGTTTTTTTCTTTTCTCCGCAACTGAATTTATTCTCTGTGTGACACTGCATTTTCATGTTGCAGAAAGACTTTGGTAAAATGTGTAAGATACAGCCTCTGTAATCAGTGTTGCATTTGGTTTTTGCACATCAACATCGATGGTTATTCGACAAGCGTTATTTTTTAAATTCTACCATCAAACAAACATATTTAAAAAAAATTTCCACTAATGGCTTGTAAATTAAACACTTCAACCACCCTCTCTGAGACCATTCCTTAACACCCTAAATCATTAAGTACATTTTAATTTATTTACCATCTTAGTCTGTTTCTAACTAGATTGTAATATCGGTGTGCGATTGGCTGATTTAGAAAATAATAATAATAATAATAATAATAATAATAATAATAATAATAATAATAGTTGCGGCTGGAAGGGCATCCGTCGCATAAAACATATGCCAGAGAGTTGGTGGTTCATTCCGCTGTGGCAACACTGAAAGGGAAGAAAGCCGACATGAAGATGAATGAATGCTTAATAATAATAATTCAATTCTATTAAATCAACTAGCAGTTTGATTATACACAATGTAGTGAATTGTATACATTCTTAAAACTAATCTGTATAATTACCAGTTTGACCTACATGCTGTGTTAGATTTAAATATGCTTATAGTTAAATGTCCACTGCTGTCGTCTGACTCTAGTAAATATGTTTTCCACTATTAATGTGCCAGGGATTATGATCTGTCATAAAACCCACATCCAGATTTCACCATTATAGCTGAATGTCTCTGCATGTTTATGAAGGTATTACACAATGTAGACATGCTTTTAAGTACTTAATTTTAGTATGAAAATATTGTTGTGAAAAATAAATACTAATCCAGGAATTGGAAAAAAACATTTTTTTTAGTATATGTTATATTTATATATAACTAATATGTATTCAATACTTTCTAAATATTTCATGTCCAACAAGGATTTTATGCTGTTAGTTCTATGAAAGGAGACACAGTGGCTTTAAACAGCACATTATGTTTCAGAATGCCAAAAGAACTCAAAGCATATAATACAAAAAAAAAAAACAAAGATCCAAGGCACAGAGGATTTTTGGACAGGACAGTCAGGACTGGGAAGTTAAATACCTTGATTACTTATTTTCTGTCAGTATCTTATGGAAGATATTTGTTTCCTGCAATTTAATGTTTGCATTTGTATTAAATTAACCAAGAATATCATTCTCAGAATTACAGGGCTTAATACAATGCATCAAGAATTGTGTGCATTTGTGACAAAATACCAGCACTTTATTATAATATTATTTACATATATTCAGTGTTCATTTTTATTGCTTTTTATAGGCTGTGAGATTCACTCTCCAAAATACTGGGAGCTGTAGGCTTTTTGGTTTGCTGTAAAAGGGTCTATAAGCAGGGATGTCCAATATAACAGAGGACCAAAGACAAATTTGCTAAAAAGCTGATTCATTGTTTATTAAAAAATATTGAAGGGATTGCACATAGTCTGTTAAGTTAAGACTTAATATTATTAGTAATATGATTTTTAGATGTTTAAATGAACGCAGCAATGTTTCTACTATATGTATTATAGTATTAAACTATAATTTGTCAATAATTTCAAGGGCAAACACTTTCAACATGCAAATAGAATAAACACAAATGTCCTTAAAAAAAGTTTTCCTTGATATTAAGATGAATTCAAAAATAAAATTCAATGTATTGTAAACTGAAAACGGATTATTGTGCATCTCTATCTTTTCACCAAGCAATGCGTTCAAACAGTAAATTGAGTGGAAAAAATTCAAATCAGTTGTTCCAAAGTGTGTGAATGTGGAGTGAATGAATGATGCCCCGAACATTGTAAAGCCTCTTTTTTAAATTGAAGACACTATTATTATTATTATTATTTTTAATTGAAAGTACATTTATACCATGGTCTGTCTTAATACTCAATTCTGATTGGCTGGCTGGTGTTCCAGGTAGGTTCGTTCACTCAATGTATCCCTGCACAATTTTAGCAACTATAGTGTTTAGCTGACAAAAAAGTTGATTATCACTTATCACTTTTTTAACGGTATCCTATCAAGCTGCTTTTGAAGCATGTATAGTACATATTTGACCCCACTAGACTTCACTGCTCCCTTAAATATTGCCTTAAATATTTGCCTTCAAAAGGCAGTATGTATCATAAACGATGTCTTTGAATCATTTCAAATGGTTGTGCTCCACCAATCAAGTTAATTACCTCCCACTGCCATGTTTCCGCCACGCCCCCCGCTGGGTTTTCTTGTTGACACACAGAAAATCCACCCACTTCTAATGATAATATTTATCTTTTGGTAAGCCAAAAACAAAGTTTCTTTGTTTATCCAACCTTATTACACTTTCAGGTCAGTCAGCATGTACGTTCTTCATTGAGATGCATCAACAGTTAAAGCGATTGGTTAGTAGGCAGTGCTCTGGCCAATTGGCATGGCTATGACCAGTGAGTCGTTTTGAGCTCCCAAAAAAAGCAACAGGATTACACAAACATGAATGAACCAATCAGAACATGACTTGAGACATGTTTTTGATGGGGGAACAATACTAAAACAGGCAAAAAAATTTCTGAGAAGTCGAGTTTACACGATGTGGTACCTTTCCAATAAACACGACTAACATCTGTTCTTCTCCAGTTACGTATATCATTTCTCTTTTCAACTGTCTCTTAAGTGTGTTTCTGATATGACAATATCAGCTTTTGTGAAGAAAAAAGTTATGCATTTACTAAATAAATGCACTAGTATAATGTGATATAAAATATTTTCTTAGAATGTTGTGCCAGCTTCTCTTTCAACACATATATTTTTTCACAAGTCACCTTTTTGGTCTTCTATAATCTCTTCAGATTTGGAATGAGTGCTATCTATGAAATCGACATTGTTTATCAAGAGGAGTTTTTATATTAGTTAAGTTCCGGCAATCAAAGTAAAGCCTTGAGTCAGATGCACTACTCTCTTCTAATTCAATACATAAATCTCAATCAATTATATTTTTCCAAACAAGCTGAAACATTTAGCACATTAAAGAAGCAACTGTGAAACAGCCCCTGGCATCTCTTGTTTTCTCTTACCCAGAGGTTGAAAAGAATTAATAGTTGCAGAAATCCCCAAAGGCTGCGTTTACATAAGATTAAGATGCTAAAAGATCCTGAGGGTTTTTATTCTGAAATTGATTGCATATTCATGGCAAGGAATTATATGAATAAATACATACTCACTTCAATCTTCTGCACTCGCTCTGATTCACCTTTGATCAGAGAACAAAGTGGAGCAGATTCTGCCCTCTTAAAGCACTGAGGGTTGAGACAATGTTTAATCTCCCTTTCAATTTTCTGGCTCACTCTTTCCGCTCAGAAGCTACTCGCCCAGACCGCGTGCTGTCCCAGAGGGTCCATCCTCTGTTTATTTCAGGGCAATAAAAGTAAGAGACTTCTCACTAGGTCTGCTCCACTTCCAGCTGTCTGACACACAGTCCTTGAATAGACACACAGGAAGGTTGTGAATACGGTATTTATGTTGGGGTTTTATAGTTATAAAGGACTTTCCATTTTAAGTGAGAGTACTAACAGCCTTTTTTTAACTGGTTTATTCAAAAACTTTGCAGTGTGTTTTGTATTGCTCTTAAGAATTGCTTGATTTATACATGCAATATGTTTTTATATACTTTATATATTAGTTAAGTAGCCATTTTACTGCCATCATGGATACAAAGCAGGGAGGTTTTACGGGTGACTTGGAGGTGGAACCTATGGATAATATGCTTTGCGTTCATTTTGAAAAAGGGTCAGATCTCTGGTTCTTGAGATATAAACATCATGCATGATTAATGTAATTATTGTGAATAATTGTGAATGTGAAATAAATAAATAATAAATACAAAAAAATTATAGTTTCTATCCAGAGGAATACTCACTATATAATATCTTCATTTCCCTGAAAAAGCAAAACTGACCAACTCATACGAAGCACCTCACTTCTCATGGGGCTGCTTTGAAGTAGGACAGGACAGGTATAAAAAAAAAAAAGCATGTTCTACTCTGCAATTATCTCAGTGGTACAGATTTCAAGTTTGATTCAGATTTTCTACTTTCAAATTTAGAAATTTTATCCTGGTTAAGATTTCACATAATAATAATTCAGATGAAAGGGAATGTCGAAAACAGTAGAAATAGAGAACTGCACCAGAACCTGAGATACAAACATTTTACAATCAACCAATAGGGATCGTGCTTTAAATTCTTCACACTTGATGGTTCAGATCTCCGCTTCTAGGTGTGATATCAATGTGAAAACTACTAGATTATTTTATTCCACACTCACTCTTTCAACTGCCTAGCCATAAGTGTTTGAATTTAGTGTTGTCCTAAAATGAATTACTAGCCACAGTTACTAGCATGTTTGTGTGTGTTTTTTTTTTTTTACATTTCTTCAAATGATTTGTAAATGAATTGTAAAAAGAGGGTGCTTATATCAGAACAGAGATGCAGTTTAACATCAGATCTAGAACCAGAGACACAAATATCACACATATTACATAGCTTTCTATTTGAAATATTTGAATGTTTTGTTTACATAATCAAAGACCAGATCTCTGGCTCACATGAGAAATCTTTGCCTGTATATTCTAATTTACACATGCACACACATCTAATATCTCAAAAAATTATACATTTCAAGAAGTGAGCTTGTTTTGTGCTTTTTTTATTTAGAACAAATTAAAAACTGAACTTGATTGTCATTTTTCAAAAAAAAATTTATTACATTCCTTTCAATCAATTGTAAGGCAGTACATTGAAAGAGGGTGTACTACCTAGAACTGGGATTTAGTTTTTATCCTAATATGATTTCTAATTCAAGATTACAGAAATACATTTTTGCCTATTCTGTGTTGAAATGTAGTATTCTGCTGAGTTTCATCTTGTGGTGCTTAAATTTTTTTAAATGCTTTCTCTACATGGTATAATACATGCAGAATAATGCTTTCCAGCATGTGAAAAATGACTCGTATAGATTCTGTTAGTTTCATTTGAGTAAATTTATGACACCTGGACATCTAACAAGAATAGAAATTCTCAAGAATATGTGAATTACACATGTATGAACGTGGTAGGCCTAGTTAGTATTTAAAAAAAAAAGAAGAAAGAAAAAAGTTTCAGTTATGTTTGCAATGTCCAAGAAAAAAAGTGATTTGTGACTGGTTTTCTTGATTCTCACAAAACAAGCTCTGACATTAATGACGTTCTGAAGTAAAAAGGAAGTCTATCTAGTCATTTTAAATTTACAGTACTTGAGAATAGGTTGAAAGTTGTTAGAGACAGCGCTCCTTGGGGAATTACCAGATCAAGGAGTTTGGCTACAGGAAAGTTATTTAGAGGAAAAAAATAGCTCAGAGTTTTTTTTTCACCTAAATCTGTAGAAAAGAATACGGTCAGAGTGACGATGCCTCTTTGATCCTATTACCAATGTGAAACATTGTGGGCGACAGCAATGCAAAAGAGTTGAGGTTTACTTATTTTATTTTTCCTCTCTCTTTTATGCTGACTGGTTTAAAATGCTTCAGAGTCTTGCCAGTACATGTTTCTTGACATTGTTTTTTTCTCTCTCTTGCTTTTAGTAGAAAGCCCATCATATGCTTTAAGGCATTTTATTCTTTATTTGCTTTCTCAGATGCCAATCTTGAATATACTTTCTCAAAGGCTTTAGTTGCCCATGCATGTGAATCAATCTGCTGTTTCCAGTTGCATGACTGCTCACTGTAAGGAACGAGAAGTATACCAGCACAGATTAAATTCTTGCCGAGCTGAAATGTCTCTTTTAAAGATTAATTAACATACAGTTTATAGCAACCACTGGCTAGTGCTTTGTACTAAAAGAAACCCTGGGCTTAAAATCATGGCTCGGATCACTTGGGTATGTCCATGCATCAGGCTTTGGATTAGGACATTTTAGCGAGGGTATTGTTCAGCTGATCACTCCTGCTTTTAGTTCTGCATGTGAGGATTTGAGAATATTCTCTTTTGGAGTTTAAGCCAAGTAATGGGACAAAGCACACTGACCTGCTTCCTGTTTTTTTTTTTTGTTTCATCTGACCTCATTTTTTGATGGAATTAGGTATAAAAGGTCCTTATGTAGCCTATCTGTACAATCTCTGATCTTTCGAATTAAAAAGTAAGATTAGTTGTTGTAAGAAACATGCACATCTAGTCATGTTTCAAATTAGATATCTATGTTAACTTGACAGTTGTGTAGAAAATGGGTGGAACTTGAAATTTGATTTAAATATGTGTTACAATCAAGGGCATTTACACTACATGCTGCTTCTGCAAAGCTAACAGATTTTTAGAGATATCAAACACCCCTCTCCCCTTCCATCTGGATAGAGGTACCGGAGCATTCATGCAACTGTTTCTTATCTGAAGTCATCAGACTCCTCAACACCCAGGATTTAAATTTAAGTTTACATTTAAATAATAGTATAGCTAGACTGCTATGCACTGCTAATTAAGTACCATCTGCTTAAACATGTTTATGTATTTGCAATACCTCTGCTCCTACTATATACTTGCAACATATATACTCTCACTCACTTTCTCTCCTCTCTCTCGCTACCTCTCTCCCTCTTTCTCTATCCTCTTTCACTCTTCACTCTCTCTATCTCTCTCACTCTCGCTCCCCCTCTCTCTTGTTCTAATTTCCCTCTTCTAAGACAACTGTTTTGAAGAGTGAAATAACAATACATCCTCTTGAATCATGAATCTAAAAATAGTATTAAATGTAACAACTCACTTTCATGTTGTTCGTTTCTAGTTTTAGGAGTACTACTAACTATGTTCTTGTCTTAGCAAACAATATTTTGACCAGGCAGATGTTAAACCGTCTAGGCTCTGTCTGGTTAGGGTGGGGTCTAACTATGGGGTCATTTAGCCAGGGACCACCTTCTATAGATGTTTCACCTCTTATACTTAAATATATCTTGGAATTTTTGATGCTTTCTTACTGTTGAATTTGAATAAAGACTACTTGTTGTTTTGCAATAAGAACCAGCTTTTGAAATGTTGAAATTGTATTCAAGATACACAAAACATATAGAAAGGTTTTGGATTGTTGAAGCTGTTTTCTAAACAAGTTTGTCTGAAAAAAAGAAAGAAAGTCTGGAACCATGTGAGGATGAGTAATTGATGAGGGTATTTTCTTTTTGAGTGAACTAGCTCCCATAATAGATGCTGTGGTTGTGGACACTGTGTATTTTTTTCCTTTTTTTACTTCAGTTTGGAGACCGAAGCAGTAATCAAGCAAGTCCATTCCAATTTCTAGATCTTATTTCCAGGAAGCCTGGTATGGCCTGGTCTTGCCTGGGTTGGACCCCTTGGATGGGTTGATTTTGGCCCAACTGCCAAGTTCCAGGGGTTTCTAAACCAACCACAAGAGTTTAGGGAGGGAGAGATAGAAGAAGAGGAGTGACACAGCTGCGGCTAACTCTCCATTCTCTGTCAGGGTGGATGAGTGCAGCCCTGACACTGATCTCACCCTAGCATTGCTATGGTCAGTGGTTTTTCTATTTCCATTACCCTCTGAAGCACTGTCTTTTCTGTGAAAACATGTCTAGGATTGCTAATCAGGCATCACAATGCAGAAAACAGCTCCAACTGTGGGAAACCATGTTGTCATGTGCAAAGATTTAATGAAGGAGTCGGAGTTGTGTTTACAATGTGTGAAAAGAAACTTTCCAAACGACCAGAACCTCCATCTGGAAAACCTCTGCTTTTTTCATTGTTTATAAATCTCAGTATACGCTATATATCTTTTCATCAATGTTTGCACAAGTATCTTTGTGTACTCTCCCCCTTGACCATAATCGCATTTCCTCGCTCTTGCAGTTTGTCTGTCAGTGGCTGAGATCGAAGCTGATACAGAAAATAGCTTAAAATATCCCATCAAAGGAAAGCACATGGAGATATTTGGATGAAAAGCCAGAACATATAGGAGCAGAGGTGACCCTGCAGACATTTGGACTGGTTAAAGTGTAAAAAAACAAGCTTGTTATAAGAAGCTTTTCTGAAGGGGGATGGAGGAAAGATGGGGAGGGATGGACAGGTCAGAAGGTCTTGATGAAATACGTCTGAGAGTCCAGACAGTGAGTCTGGGATGAATCAGAAATTAGTGTTTCATTCTCCATGTGTTTCACTCATTTCTTGGTTGGATGCCCTTCAGGCAGCTAATGAAACGTACACCCTACTGTTTAAAACTTTCTATCTGAAGGGGTCATGAACTGCCTTAATAATAATAAATTATTTTAAAAAATTTTCAGGCACCTTCACAACTTTTGAGGTCATCGTACAGTCAGCAACACAGTGAAAAAGAAGCTAAACATAGATTGAGATAGTCAGAAGAGGAAGTAAGACACAGAAATAAGTGCTAAAATGCAAGTGCTAAAATACAATTGCATGCCTAGAAAACTGGTAGAAACTAACAGTTTTCACAAAATGAACTCCCTCAAAAATTGAATTTCTAAAAAAACGAGAATGATGTTATTGTCTTAAAAGCTGTTAAAAATGTACTGTTTCAAATTGTATCTATGAGCTTGATAGCAAAATAACAGTCAGCAAATAACATGCAAAGTTTGGTATTTTTCTGGCAGATCTGGTATTTGTCTGGCCCTGGTATTCAGTATTTTGGTCCAAGACTATACGAAGTTGTCTTGTATTTAATGTGCCACAAAAGATATGAGCCAGACATTCAAAATAAGGCTAACTGAAGCTTGGACCAGTCATGGGCCAGGAATCAAAACTGAAACTAGTCACGTACAGTAATTAATTGGTTATAGCTCTTGTCAGTTGACAGTTTTCAAAGTAGTTTTTTGTATAGGGGATAAGAAAAGTTACTATCTAGAGTAAATGCACTCACTGCAACAGTAAGAAGTGCCCTGTGTTGCAAGCTACTGCATGAGTTTGTGTACTCTGTATGGTCAGTTCAGCAACTTCCCGATAGCTTCTAGAGATAGCGGGACTTTGTTGATATTCCAGCATAAAATAGACCTAACTTTTCGCAAATCGGTGTGAAGATTTCTCCAGTCCATTTTTATTCTGCCATTAATCATTATTTCCTGGCATGGTGGATTCCCACATTGTCAACCTTGTTCTCTCAACCCCCTTGAACATCAAAAACGGATATTAACATAGACCATCATCGAATTTAAACATTTCTGAAAAACTTAAACCACAAGCTTTCCTAATCTTTAGGTCGGTGAATTTGTGTATAGAGCAAAAGCATGTTTTTCACTTGTCCAGAACTCAAAATTAATTGAAGGCATTTAGTTACCAGATTAACCAACAGTAAGTAACATAAAGAGTCATATACCCACCTCTTGGACATTTTTTTAATGTCAACTAAATCCTCCTGGAAAAGGACCTAACAATAAGCAGTTAATGGCGTCATAATCATTGGACAAAACCCAGAAAAAAGAGATTGACAGCAAGGTTCAATTCGTTAAAATAAAAAATGCTTTATTCTGTCAATATCAATTTTTCATATTGGGTGATTTTTATCTCCTAAATCACTTTATTATGACTGATTAATGGTCATATTGGCACAATCTAAATACACATTCTAATGCAAACAACTGATGTGAATAAAACCTCAAGATACTAAAGCACATTCGCTCTCGCAGCAGATTTACACAGTTATGGATAATGAAAACATAGAAAATGAAAATATCATCCGCGTTACAACCCGAAACATATGCACTGCTTTTATTAGCCAGCTCATACTGTGCTTGTGAAGTTGAAGAAAGCAATATATACTATTGTTACTTTTTCATACTCAAAATGTGGCCAACGAATTGTAACTATCTATCTCATAATGCCTGATCTTAGCCTCCTGGTGTGTTGTGTGAGTGTGTGAGTCACTCATGCCTGTGCTTTGATCTCTCCTCTCACATTATCCACAGGGAGGGAATGTATATGCAGCTCCTCCACACTGGTGTAATTAAATCGTGTGGATCCTGTAATTGCTGCTTTTAAACAGAACTAGATTAGCAAAGGTTTCTCACAGGAATGTTTGCCTGGTAGCGCTGTAGAAACTATCAGCTGAATACCGAAACTGCTCCTTGAATCTCTCTCCGGATGGGTCTAAATGCACTGATGCAGGCGATGAAAATGGGCCGCGTGTGTTTTGCTGTGGGCTGTTGTGAAGCACACAGCTGTCTACTCCGGGATGAGCCTTGATCGTCATGGCTGTCCGGTTTATCTGTGCGGTCCAATGGAAGAATGTCATCCTGGTGTTGTCTTCAAAGTTTTGTTTGCGTCTAACCATGTTAAGCATCTTCAGTGTCCTTGAGGGTTTCTCATAGAAAAAGTTTGATAAGTAATTCTGTTGTTGCAGTTATAGACACTTTTTTTAGACTAAACTTTATTTATGAGTCATTGATATTGTTTTTATGTAAATGTGCAATTTTCCACTTCAAAATCTTTTTCCACTTCTTTACTTTTTCATAGTCCTGCAAGCCGTGATCTAGCCTATTAGCTATGTTAGTTACCTCGATAATGCTAGCATCCATCTTTTTCCATAGGTTTTGTAGTTTCTACAAACAGAAGCTAGTTTTGCAAAAAATTAAACACCACCAAATTGACTTAAGAACCATATTTTGAACTTGATTGTCCTTTTAAAGCAGAAGAAAAGTAATGTAAAAAAGGTTTGGCCCTTTAGTGAGCAATATCAGTGTGGCTAAAACAAGTAAGTCAATATGAATATGTGAAAGACATGAAATTACGTCTATAAAATAAAAATTAAAATAGAGTGTCCTAAAGCCTGATTTTAGGATCTGTTATGCATCCATACAAGTACACACCATGAACCAATGCAGTGCAATACCTGGAGGGCAGATCTGTTTTAGTTATGAGCTTTACCAGTTGGCCAGATATGGAGCGACCCTCACCCAGAATTTGTGCTCTGCATTTCACCCATTCCAGTGTACACACACACACAGCAGTGAACAAAAACACAGCGAACACACACCCAGCTCAGTGGCAAGACATGGCTTTGGCACCCGGTGAGCAATCCGGAAATGGGTTGCTTACTCAAGGGCACCACAGCTGAGGTTGTTGAAGATGGGAGAGCAAGTGTTTCATCAACTCGGTGTACCTTGGGGATAGAACTTGCAACCTTCTGATCAGAAGTCAATCTCCTTATCCACCACTCCACAACTGCAACACCCTTACAAGTTCATCCACGAAAATGGATTACAGAGCCATTGTTATGTATCAAACTACCAATGCTACTGTCATTGATGGTAAACACAAAACACTCAACATGAACAATTAAAAAAACATGTCACAAAACAACAAGCCAATGTAAATAATTATTGTTATACAACTAACCAACAATGTAAAATAGCCCAAATCTCAGTAGTTTATCTAAAAACTCATTTACCCAAAATGTCACACATTATAAAACATAAATACATAAAAATATCGGATCACCATCACAAGTGCTTCCTAGCTTCCTAGCAGTAACCGTTTAGAAAATTGTATAAAAAAGAATATAAATATTAAATATTTTAAAGTAAAATAATTCGGTTCTTTTCCAAACTCCCCATTTAGTTGGCTATTGTGTGTACTGTAATACTTGTGAAAGTTAAAATGGGTACAGCTTATTGCTTTAGTAGATTTGCTATTTACAATTAAAATATGGCAAAAGGAAAATGTTTCAGGGATAATTAGGCAACACTATATTGAAACTGAGACACATATACTTTATAACATTTATTGCTTGAAATTTATTGATGCATTTTGTCATAATGGTTGGACAGAGGACCCCCAAATTACATTCTTTTGAAGTCAGCCAAAAGCATGCACTGGTTAACTTATTTAACAAGAGTATCATAAACATTAAGAGGATTAAAAGTTGATCAAAAGGGCAGGATAGACAACAAATCACAAAAGATAAACCAACCGAGTTGTATTTTAGAACTTAGTACCACGATTAGCCGATCTACTAACAAAACAACTCAATGCAAAGCATGCAAAAAAATATAACCACATGTAAATGAATTAACAGCCTATTCACTCTGAACACTGACTGGGGTCGTAATTCAACTTGCATAGTTTTACTTTTAATACAGAGGAAGTGTTTTGCAGCTCAAAACAGTTGACACCCTTAGTGTTGATTTTACTCTTTGGATGAGAAACTATTTTGTGTTGCAAAAATGAACAACTATATAGTAAAAGTCTTAGAAACATAATAAGGATTGTTTTAAAAAGCTGTACATGTCTTTGCATTGATTGTTATCTGAATTCATCATTGAGGACTGAGAATTTGACTCGGTTGTTTATCAAAGCTTATATTTGAAGTGGAAATAGAGTCATTACTAATTTAATAATTGCTCATATGAGTGAAAAGCAATTTCAAATTGGCCCTTTTTTATCATGTTCCACAATATGTTAAATAAAGTGAATAAATAAGTGCCTTGTAAATGTGAGAGAAAGTGACATTCCTTCACATCAGAAAAGCTGTTTTAATTCATTTTTAATTGAATGAGCTTCTGGTGGAGTCTTTGAAGATCTAAAAGCAGCTGCTGCTGGTTCAGAGTCATTTTAGACGTAAGAAAGAAATGTTAATACATCAAACTGAAAATGTGAAAGAAATAGAAATTCAAAGCGTCCTCAAAGAAAAAGTCATTGATAGTCAGAGATTAGACTGTACAAATTGTACAGAGACAAAATATACCTAGCTGCATAATATTGACTATTGCAGATAATAATTTATCAAATATTGTATAAAGTAACTTAATAAATAAATAAAACCATTTATAGATCAAAAGTTTGGACACACCGCATTCAAAAAGTTTTTCGGGCTGACTGACCTTTTTTTAATTTATTTTTATTTATTTTTTATTATTATTATTATTATTATTATGGCCACTTATTTTTCTTTAAAATAAAATAATGTAACAACCATAATAAATAATTCTAACAACCTATGTGGAAATATCAGGTGTATATCCTCCTGACTTCTGCACAACACTACTGATGGTCCTGACCTCATTTATAAGCTAGAAGAAGCTAGAATGACATATTGTCAAGCGTTTCACACTTTTATTTTTATGTATACAATTCCACAATATACAATATTACAATATTTATATGGGAAAACCACTTAAGGTCAAAATGCATTTTAGGCCAGTTATGAAATAAATATTTACTTCTGTCAGTGTTCTTGTAAAAAGACTATACTTTTTGATTAAAAAAAGCCCCAAAATTCTTAATGATTTTAATTAGAAATTATTATTTACAATCATGTTTTTCTTCACAGAAAACTCAGATGGAAAACCCTGCTCTATGGTTGACTTCAAAAGAACTAAATCAAATTGACAAAGTTGTATTTCTGAGAGCACCATTTTGAAGTCTCCTTGCGGCGAATCCAAGCATTGAGATTTTTTTTTCTTCGTTGACTGAAGTGTGACACATGTCGCACCTTTGACTCTTGTCAACATATGTTTCATAAAGCATGTTTCAAGTTTTATTTCCTGCTATAGTTGGCATTTAACTGTGTGAAAATGTGTGCCCCAAGGGACTGTCAGGTGTTAAAGGTTACCTGTCTTCTTCACACAACTCTTTCTTTTCGTACTCGGCTATAATTTCCTGTGGCTTTTTCACCCTGTTTTAGTTTTCTTGGCTCTCAGATTCTGAAACGCTGTCTTCTGTCTAGTTTTTGGCTTTTGGCAATGGCTCTGAAGCACTTGAAAAAGCTGAAACTTGTTTATAGGCCAGAGATTATGTATTGTCATGCGCGAGCCTCTCTCTCCTGCTTTGAGGGAAATTGGTGGCGTGTTGCGAGGCCAAGCAAGGTTATTTCCCATAAGCACGCAGGCATCTAAAGCTGTCTGATTACGCTGTGAGCAGCTCAACGTCTTTTACAATAGTGATGACAGTATGGTACTTATGAAATCCGTAAAATCACTTCAGAGTCCAATTGCTCTGACCTCAGCTTTAAAGTAGTGGGTTTGTCTAAAAAAAGTAATGTCCTTTGAAATCAATAATTTCTGGAGGATAATTAGAAACCTGAAGACTTGTAGTGTGTGATAAAAAAAATCAATGCAAGTTAGAGCTTTTTCGTCTATTCCAGACTTGTCGATAGATTTATGTAAAATGTGTATTTTATGTGTCGTCATTTTTTTCCAATGATTAACAGATTCCAATGCAAACAGTTCATTACCTTCAGATAGAGCTCTATTTTGCATCCCTCATTCCTCACCCAACCCTCAACTGTTCCCTAATTAGGAACTAAATTCCCAGAAATGTCTAAACAGTCTTGCAAGAATGTGAAAATCTTCTAAATTAATGCTAGTGACCTTGAAGTCGGATAGTTGAGGTGTAAACTTTAATTACACCCTACTCTTGGGATGTCACAGAGTGGTGAGTTCTTCAGTGTTCTTTACTTTGTTTGTTCATCTAACGTATGGGTTAATGTATTTAAAGTAAGCAAAGTGCAAAAAAACGTTTTTTATAGTAAACATAGGACTAAAGAGTGTGATAAAATGAACTATGGTTTTGGACTAGAAAAGGTTGCTTGCTCCATGTAAGTTTCTGCCTCAAGTATACGGGGTTCCAAGTATCTTGAGATCTTTATCATGAGTGAGGGAAGGTTATAGTTGGCAGACAGGGTGTCACAGGAGAAGAAGTAGCTGTAATAGTTAGACAAACCTACTCCAACTCCCTTTGTTAATCCAATAATTGACTGAATTTTCACCAGTGTAGGTCATGTGACATACTCTACAGAGGGGCCATAAAAAAAGAAATCACACATGGGAGAAAAGAATGAGAGAGAGAGAGAGAGAGAGAGAGAGAGAGAGAGAGAGAGAGAGAGCAAGAATATAGTGCAAGTATATAGTAGTAGCAGAGGTAGTGCAAATACAACTTTTCAGAAAATGCAGTACCACGATTTGAACATACTGATGTATTAAACAGGCGGAGTTCTCACAGTACAGAGGGAGCTGGACAACTGTCAATCCGTGTGTTCCACCATTTTCCCATTGAAAGAAGAGCAAGGGGTGACTGCGTTGTTGCTGGTGGGGGCTCACTGTAACACTAGGGAAGCTATTGACATTGCTTACGTACGCCACCAATCTCATAAGCTAATGATGATGCACTTCAACTACAGGTGAATTAGATTAAAGTAATAAAAAGTACCGAGCAGTGTTCCTGGATTAAAACACCTCAAGAAAAGCTCCCTGTTTGAAATCCTTCTCACTCCTCGTAAGGACACTGTGGAAGCAGCGCTATGAGCCGACTCTGTGCATGCACAAACACGGGTTACAGCATGCATTCATTGTGGTATTATTTCAGTAAGCTTTTGCAATGTTATGATTTCAAGCTCAAGTATGAAATAATATTGAGCATTAAATCCACAGGTTTGCTTTTGACTTCAGCACAACAGATTAGTAGATGTATGATTTTTTTCAGATGGAGCATCGCTCTGTGTTATGTTGGGCAGTCTCTGTGGTTTGTTCAGTTGCTTGGTTCAGCTCCTGCTTACACTGCACAAATAAATTGCAAGGGTTAAAGGTTCAAAGCACCGAATTTACATTACTCACACTGTACATCTTCCAAACCATTCACTAAATGCTATAAACTTAACAACTTTTTTCTGCAAAATGGAAAAATCCGGAAGTGGAAAATATGCATCACTCATTTACAAATTCTCAATAAAACAAATGAGCTGCCTTGGCAATTTGTGCAATTCTCTGTGCAGAAACTATTAAAAATAGAGGAAAAAACATGCACAGACAAGGACATGTCTGAGAAGACGTGTTTGCTCATGGGCACAGTGAGATAGTACAATCATGGGTAGGGAGCTGCTCAAGTTATATGCTACTGGTTACTCCAGGTACACTACATAAGCCACGACACACAATCTGTGAAATTGACCGACAACTGAAAAACATTGGTGGTCAAATAGGTGCGTGTTAAAAATCGCACCGTGTCTTCCTGAATAAACAAAATTTGCTTTGCTCTTAGAGTTGTAAAGCTGCAGTCTTTCCTCAGCTCTTTCTCCATCTGCCTGCTGGACCCGTCTCAAGGTCTTCCTCTATAGATAAACCCAGTCCTGTGAATAAACTGACTCCCTCGATAGCTTGCAGTCAATTTTAAGTGTCCATTAGTGAGGCATAAAGGCTGTTACTTCCACGCAGTACTATACAGCTATTAGTCATGTTATAGATTTGCCTTTAAATTTAAAGCACATGGTTTCAGAAAGGTGGAGAGTTTTCAAAGTAAGAGGAAGACGGATTTGTAGCCTTTTGTAATTGGTTCTCAGCCCATTTTTGCTAATAAAATGCACAGTTTAATTTGCATTTAGGCTGTTCATCTTTACAGAGAGAATTAGGGATTGATCAGAGTCAGACTAAAAGTTAGTGCTGTCTCTAGCACTTCTCCTCAGGTGCTCATAACTAACACAGGAATCGAGTCGCCCTTCACTGTTGTCTCTCTGAATTAACACCTTCATTTGTTGGATCATTGACGACATTAATTGTTTTCCAGTCCTTTTTTTCCCTCAACCGCAAATCAACCGAGAGTATGTGAGCGGTTCCTTCTCGCTCCCGGTCTCATTCTTGTTCCCAGCTCTCTCACCCTTTCTTTTCTGTGTGCATTCATCCTTTTCAGGCATTGATCATCCTGCCCTCTGTTTCTGACCTTTTACACATCATTTCAAGTGAAATAGCACTGCAAGACTTTTTATATACATCTAATAATAAAAATGAAGCTCTGGAATAAAATATGCATTGTTCAAAAAGAAGTCTGTTTTGATAGGACACTAAATGTGACATTTATTTAAAGGAGACCTCAGATGAAAATAAAAATGTTCTATTGGACAGAAAATATTTTCTGTTTGAATAGAAATGTGTGTGTTAATCTCCCTTAAATGCTAAAAATACACCCAAGGCTTTTATTACAATAACCAAAAATGTTTTATACCTTTTGACAAACTCACAGTGAATGAAGTCCAATAGTGCAAGGCCCTCCCTTTAAATACCATAAACCCCACCCCTCCACACGAATCGCAATGAAGTCGACTTTAACTTGAATCACTGCAAACTCTATGTGATCCAATCAAGAACAAGTAAGTGCATGATTTAAAGTCATCAAAAAATAAATAAATTATATTTTAGTGGCAATAATATTAAAAACTCCTAAATGACATCATTGAGGATCCTGTTGCACTGATTTCCTTATGAAGAAATATGTATATCACATATTTTCATGTTGTATTATTATTATATTGCTCTCATATGCTTTCACCCAACTTGCGTTATGAAAACACAACACACAATTAACATGAGGAGAGGGGCGTGGTGAACAGAATAATTTAAGAATTATAAACTTAGATTGTTAAAAATCTTACATCTATACTCTAAAAAAACAAATTCCCAATTCGTATATATTAAATCGGTATCCTTTAAAACAGTAAGTATACTGTTTCAGCAAAAAAAAATAAAAATACAAATGTCAAACTGAATGACTGAAAGTCGTTTTATATGGGTTAAGGAAATGTAGTTAACTAACAGATCTCTGCGCCCTCTGCGGTGGTGTTGACATCAATCTTGGCCCATCTTCATCAGGTGTGAATGTTTTTTCAGGCTGACAGATGTGCGGAGGCGTCTCATTTGGCTTGTTCACACGTCCACACAACATCTGTTTCTATGCTGCCGCATCGCTGTCATCTCCGTGCTGCAGGCTTTGAATTCAAACTCTCTACAGACTCTAAAGGCTATCTAAGGCAACTGACTCATTAAAGCAGAGCAATTGTTTACTTATTTGTTAATATAACACTTTTGTGACTTTTTAAAGACAGCTGTTTTATTAACAGAGTAAATGTGAATTCAAGGAGCTTCTTTAAGAGTTTGTAAAGTTATTGTCCCTTCAAAAATTTTATGTTGATTTTTCCACTTATGTTTTCATCCATCATATGCCCCTTTTTAACAAAAGCATCTGCCAAAATATGTAAATGAATGAAGTTAGCTAAGCAAGTCACTCAAAACCATGAAATTATTCAGGTGATGATTCATACTTGTTTTTCAGCACAGTTGCTGTCTGAAGTTTTTAATAGTACATGTCAAATTGGCTAAATAGATGATGAATTTCCCTTTCACTCTCTGAGCATAGACATTTATTGAACATCTGTTCACATTAGAACACACAGGGTTTTTACTAAGCTGAAGAGGAACTGCTGGCAAAAGTTTCTGGGAAATGAATCAGACACAACAGCGTGTACACTTCTGTATTGGGACAGCTTTGAACAGGACCTTGTGTGTGACCTAAAATTCAAAGACGTGTAACAGCCTCTTTATAGCTTTCAAAGATCTCCAAGTTGTCTGCCCATTCGCTTGATAGAAGCCATTTTATCCTTTGTGAAAAAGGAAAATGCAGCAGCGGATGGAATAAAGCTTCTGCAAAATCCATTAGGACTTCATCTGCATCAGAAAAGCACCGGCAAAGCAAAGCGAAGGCTCGTTTATAGAAGTGTCACGTTGCTTGTCTGCCTTTGACTTTTTCACCGATCACTCCTGTAAGAGTTCTGTGGATTTATTCAAGTCTGTATCTGTACATCACACTTCATGCCTGTTCAGAAAGCACTGAGACTGCTGCTGGCATCATTTTAACTTCTGGTAATTACTTGGCTCTGCATCAGGTGGTGCATCCACTATGCTACTGCACCCGCCAAAAATCAGTATTTGAGGAAATTCATTCTCATGATTATTACAAAGTCTTTGAACAACTTGTTTTCAACTAAATTGAACGCTTGAAGTCAATGTTTTAAACCATCTATTGTTAAAATCATATATAGTAACCACATATATTCATTATTCATGATAGTTGCATTGCTACAGCCAGAGTTAAGGCAATTATTAAGCCGATTATTATCTTCAAACCGAAGAGACATAAAACTGAGAGATTTCCAAGACTCTGAAATATCTATTAATTTTTAATATATTCTGGTAATGCTATTATACTAGCTTACAGCATCAGAAGAAAAAAAAATAATATTCCCTTAAATTATGAACAGCCCTCCAAACTAAGATCATTATGGTCTCAGTGACTTGGATGGGCTAAAAGTATGCCACCACAAAACTGTTGGAGACAAAGATTTTTATGGAAACAAGGACCTTCAAATGTATCCGTGCTGGCCTTTATGCCAAACACACAGTTTAGAAAGTCTTCTAGAGAACATCTTTTTTATCTTCAAGGATATACTAGAAACTGAGACATTTTCAAGATCCACTTTTTATCTTTTTGTCTTTTCCGAATATCTTCTGGATGATATGCTAAAGATAATTTATCTTTTTTTTTTTTTTTTTGCTTATCACCTCATGACACATACAAGATATTCTACTAGACTACAGTATCTGAAGAGAAAATGTTAGCATTTCATTAATTTCCCAATTAATATTGATTGAAACTCTGTCCAGGGGTCTCAGATTTATCAGTGCTGGCCTTCGCACCATACATATATATATATTTTTTTTCAATCAATACACTTTGCCATCAGTTTCAGAGGGCTTGCTAGAAGGCTGGAGATTTTTTTTCTGATGTGTTGAAAGTTGAATTGGCTGAAAGTTGAATTCGTAAGGAGAGACTTGAAACGGATAATTTTGGATTCTGAAATCTCCAGCCCTATTTCTGAAATCTTTTGGAAAGGCTACGTAGACGCTGATTTAACTTTTTCCTGCCAAGAAAATAAATTATTAACTACCAGCTATTCTACTGGCATACAGCATCAGATGATAAAACTTTAGCTATCCATTAATTTCCTAAATACATCTCCGAACAGAGAACATCATGAGGTCTGTGACCTGAAAGGGCTCAATACGATCTAACTGAAGCATTTCCTGTAAGAGAGGAATTGAGTAGGACAAAGGCAAGTGAAACATTTTTTTTTTGCAGATGAGTTTTTTTACTGACGTTTATGAGCACGTTTCAGCAGAACCATGCCATTTAATGAGCTAATTCCTCATGGTCCTCTTCAATTAACCTTGTTATTTATCCATTGCTTTAACTTAACTGTAGAACCAAAATTAATGGGCGAAGTCACACAGAAAACTGAGTCTTTAAATATAATAATAATATAAAAGAGTGTACTTGTTTAAACCAGTTCGGTGAGAACTGTCTGACTAGCAGTGCAGATCATTCCAGAGCTTAGGTGCACCAAAAGCAAGGGCTCTGTTTCTTCAAAGCTTTTGCTTTGCTGTCGGAACTCAAAGGTGGCTGATCTGCTGACGAAAGCTCAGGAGAGAGAATATCTGGTGAGAATCACCCAGAGAGACCTTTAAAACATTTCAAAACAAATAAATAAACAAATAAGTGATATAAAAAATATTGCTTGTAAAATATCTATCTGAACTAAATATGCATTTGATGAGGATTTTACTTTTGTGTTTTGGATGATCCACACATTGTCACACTGTTAAAATAATATTAAGATTGAGATTTCACTGAGACATTAATGTTTGGCTTCCCTTGTTTTCCCCCGTGTTCAAGCTTTACAGCAAGTACTTGTTGCGGCAGTATTTAACAAGCTAAATAAAGTTCAATTGGAAATCTGTTTGTTTTCTAACTTTGAAAATGGATATGATCTCCAAACCCTCCAGCAGACTAATGAATCTGCTCTTATATAGCATTCAACAGACACACACACCTTGAGGAATTTTCATCTGAATTCATAATCTTTGAATATTTGTGTTTCTGCACATCTCAAATGATTCATGCCGAGTTGATAGATTACCATGACCTTCAGCTTTGACAGTTTGTAAATAAACATATAGATGTAGACCTTAAAACGATGCTGTCCCTCTCTCTCATTCCCTCTCTCTCTCTCTCTCTCTCTCTCTCTCTCTCTCTCTCTCTCTCTCTCTCTCTCTCTCTCTCTCTCTCTCTCTCTCTCTCTCTAATCTGCCAACAAGGTCACAGATCTGAAAACCAACGTTTAATTTCTCTTGCGTAATCTTAATGGCTGACATGGCCATGAACCTGGAACATTTCTCAAACATGTGTTATTCATTGTGGACAGTCACAGCTCAGTCCTTGACTTTACTGCATGGTCTGTAGAGAGGTTTGCAGAGGCTGGAACAGATGGACCATATACAAATCAAACAAAGAGCTGATACATTACTGCACACGAGAAAGCCAAGGGGTTTGCATTATGATTAGATGATTATTTAGAAGCGATGAGAGGAGGCATTTCTCATCCAGAGCAGAGAGGGCAATCTACAATTTCTGGAAGATGGAGAGCTAGGCGTTCAGCTTTTTCCTTTGTGCTGATGAATGCTAATAATGATGTGGATCTTTCTGGGTTATCCTGACTGGTTTAATTAATGCCTGACAGAGGAGAGTGTAAAATATAAGACTTGCTTTTGAGTAATCACAGACAACATGGTTATACTAAATGGGTCATGGAAGGCGAGGAGAGGGGCACTAACTTATTTATTGACATGTTATTTAGACATTATACATTGTATGTTTGCATGTGTATGTGTTTTTTGTTATAATATAAAATATAAATATAAAATGGCTGTAAATTCAACTACATTTAAAAATAAGCTGTTGTTTTACAGCTGATTTATCAGTTATAGGCCAGCAAGGTTTTTTAACACAACCAGATGCACTGACAAACATTAACAACCCAATCCTGGAAAGTAAGAATTTATAATATTGTTGTATTTCCAAAAGACTAGTATATATATATATATATATATATATATATATATATATATATATATATATATATATATATATATATATATATATATATATATATATGGCTGCAGATGATATAAGGATTTTGTGATCAGTTAGTTAGTCTGTATGTCTGGCTGTCAATCAATCAATCAAACTTTTTATTAGTTGTTTCCAAGTCTGAAAAGACATAATGTGGATTAACAGTTAAGTAGAAATTCATATTGGATAAGTGAAAGTGACCAGTTGGCCAGATATGAAGTGACCCATATCCTTAATTGGTTGTTGAAGATGGGTTCCATCACTCACACCATCTTCAACTCGGTGGATCTGGGTTTTGAACCGGCAACCTTTCAATCGCAAGTCAATCTCCTCATCCACCAGACTACAACTGCCCCTAAATTCTATAATGTACAATGTAATACACTACTATCATATGCATTGTAAAGTTCCCACTGAGATCAAAAAGTATAATTATCTTAGTTCAGTCAATAAGGAAAAATGTTATAGTATAAAGAAGTTGTTGTAGCGACCAGTAATCAGTAACTTATTATATAATACCATTTTGAACCAATTTTGTGGTGCAATAAAGAAACCAATTGTATTATATATATGCAGAAAATTATTATATTTTTTTTGTTGTTGTTGGGCTGACAGAAGAAGAACTGAGAGATTTCCAAGTTTTTTAATCACTTAAAAGGCCAACAGTTGCTAAGTTAACATCCTCCTGCAGGGACAATAATGTATTTGCTGATCACTTCTTGACATACCTAAAAGCCAAACTCCTGGCTTGATGCTTCTGCTTCAAGGATTTTGCAGGAAATTGGCAAGTGATTGACATGGTGTTGGGAGCAAAACAGAGCTGTGTAAATAAAGGCAACATCTAATAGCATTGTAACGCTAATGTAACTGAAAAGATTTAGGTGTCGGTCAGGTTCAAGAAGTCTGAAAGAGGAACACATGTTTAATAACCTGTCCTGTCCTACTTCAAAGCAACCCCATGAGAAGGGAGGTGCTTCGTATGAGTTGGTCAGTTTGGTCTTTCCAGGAAAATTAAGATATTATATAGTGAGTATTCCCCTGGATATAAGCTCTTAATTTATTTAGGAGAGAAATAATTGAGGGGGAAAGAGAGAGAGGGAAGTTTTTGTGGGGGAAAGAGAAGGTGAGAGGTAATTGTGGGGGAAAGAGTCAGGATTGATTTGAAAAAAATAAAAATAAAATAAATAAATAAGATTAGATACCCACCTTAGCACATCCAAGCAGTTCGCACAGTTCGCATCTATCTACACATATGTATACAAATATAAATATACATACATACACGCAGTTATTGATCTATGCACAAAAAAGAAAAATAATAATGATAACATTTACACATTTAATGCACTTTTAAACTAGAGGTTAGTGTTGCTAGTTGTTTTTCTTCATATTAAATGTAGTTCATGGTCAATGTACAAAATGCTTTATGCTCTCTGTAATGCCATGACTTAATATTTTAACATTTGTGTATAGTGTTCTTCCTATCTGGGGAATTATGATGTGATTCTGAGTGTAGTAATAGTTGAATTGATTAATATGTGCTCCTATGAATTAAAGGTCTATAATAATGGCCATCCGGAATACCATATAATGGTTTAACATAGTGATGCACATCAATGAACATTCAGATATTTAAACTTTTTTGAGTTAACCTGTTGGAAATTAATGAACAGTTCAAAAGCAAATGTATTGATGTGAGGGTTTTTGCATGCTTGGTGTCCTGAAGTCCTCTAAGGATATTCAGATGAACTCTTTCATCAAATCGTTACATGACAATTTAATCAGAATAATGAGGTATTAAACTATATGGTATTAAAATATATAAATTTAAATTATTACAAATGATTAAAAAAGTTAACTTTTAGAATATCAATATGATCTTGATACTTAATTTTGTAATTCTGTGACATCGTCCGTGTAATAAAAGCAAAGCAGCAGATTGAGAGGTGAATTATGGCCCTTTATTCATAGAGGAATTAGAACTGGCATAAACTTGTTTAATGAGACACATTTATGGTTATTTTGCTAGTAATTGTTCCATTTCACTGCACTGACTGTCCCGTCACTTTTGGCACCTCAGGCTCTTTTTTAATTGATTTTCCTTTGCACAGATGTTATTTTCACTGCCTGATATTGCAACGGAGATCAAGTCATGCATAACAATTTGATTTTGTTGGAAACCACGCACCACAAGATCAAAACCCTCACACTTAAACACTATCATTTTAAAACAATCATGCTCATTTGAAAATAAAGTTTATTGGGTCTGGAGAGTTTTCTTTCAAGTTTATTAGAATTTTAATTGTTTTTTCACCTCAAGAGAGCAGTGTTTCCCAATAAAGCAGGTGGATGCTTCATTCATGTCACTTTTAGTAGATCTTCTGTGAATTTTGGAGACGTCAGTGAGATCTATGTGGAAAATCTTTTCTTTTTTTTTTTTTTTTTGCTGTTGTACCAATTAACATCCACAAATTCTAATTTATAGAGCATATTGTTATTTTGCCACCTAAAATACTAACCATGCCCATCAATGCTGCATCTGCCGAGAAGGGTCTGGCTGCAGACATCTCAGATAACGCAGAATCCACAGTCACTCAGCTCTCTCTGGCCACTTTATTTATAATAGTTTTTCATATTTTCTTTGTGCCAATGAAACAGTCTAACAGTGATTTTAAATGTATCTTTGATTCTTTGCTTGTTAAATGTATAATTACAATTATTGATTATCCTAAGATTTTTATGATACTTTAAGATCTAAGATACAGCTATTTAAAATGCATGCCCATATTTTCAAAATTACAGTTTTTGTACAGTCTTTGTACTGTTGCTCCCAAATGACACAGTGTGTGTTTATGTATTTGAGTTTGACAGAACAAGATGCTAGAAATCACCATGTGAAAAATTCTCTTCTTAATTAAAACAAACAGAAAGATTCCAGACCCTGGAGCGCTAGTATGCTTTATTTTTCAGTCCAATTTCACATTGAGTTTTAGTTTAAACAGTTGAAATTGAAGTAAATTACCTGTAACATACTACATTTCCAAGTCTGTCGGCACTATTCCTGTGCAGGTAAATCATACTATATCACGTTGTTTAAAAGTGAAGCTACTCTCAATTTCCCCCTCTGTGGAATCAAAAGTTAGCTTACAACTTCATTTATCTTTATTGTCTGAAGCTTTATGGAATGAATAAAGATGTTTTAGTTCAAGATTAGTGTCATCCCAAAATGATCTGGTTTGTTTTATTTTTAAAAAATCACAACTTATATGAGATTTGAGCAATTGCCACAGCTAGAGTTTATGCTATGCTCTACTATTATGACAACGATGCTGATCTGAAGAAACCAAACATCCGAGATGAATATCTGAAGGTAGAATTCATATAAACACAGCCTCACACTATCATGATGATATTAAAACTCTTGAAATATATTTTGAGCAAATTGAGAGCACCTGAAAGGTGAGAGAGAAAGAGAGAGAGAGAGAGAGAGAGAGAGAGAGAGAGAGAGAGAGAGAGAGAGAGAGAGAAAGAGAGAGAGAGAGAGAGAGGTGGTACTTGGTGAAAGAGTTTGAGGTTTTGTTGAGAACCCCTGATCTAAATAGCTCACTCTAAAAAAATGTTAATGATCATGTATGCTATAGATGCATATAACAAGAAAAAACTTCTAATAAAACGTATGCACCCAAATCAGAGGATTTTTTTCCTCTTCTGATTCAATGACTGATGATTCAAAACAGATGATAAAGTTTCCAAATCTCAGAGTGGAAGTCAGTGACTCTTCCAGTGGAAACCCTTGTTTATCAGAGTTGACTTCTGAGACTGCAGTCAGGTAGATGATAGCGGTAACAGAGGATGACATGGTTTTTCCCTTGTTAAATCTCTCTTAGTATTTATCAGGTGGTTCAGACTTTTATTTTCCCTTATTCTCTCGGTATGTGATAGTTAATCAACTAATTCTGCATCTGATCACTGATTTACTTCAAGACTTCTATTTATGAGCTGTAGGGTTCTTTTTTTATTCTGTGTGATTTCCCGCTTCACATACAGCATGAGAGAAGCGCTTACTCATTAACACCAGGGTTTTTCTTAGGACCTGCTCGTTATCACATACACAGACATATATAAATGAGAGTGTGCCTGTGTGTTTGTTAATGGCTGTTAAAGTGTTGGCAGTTGCTGTGTGACATTATTTATGGCTGAGGAAAAAAGTAAATAAACAAAATATTAATGTTTTTTTGTTGTTGTGTGTTTGCGATTGTAAGTGAACTCAAACTTTATAAAGAGGCAAAAACGTTTCTTGAGCTTTCTTAGGAATGTCAGTTTGTTTGTTTTTAGATGATCAATGTTGACTTCCTGAATCATTTTGGTTATTTTAATCCTACAGGGGGCAGCACATAACTTAAATACATTTTATTTTCTTTCTTTTTTTCCTCCGTCACCACTCTACTTCAGTTAAGTCTATTTTTGACAAGGCTAGGAAGTTTGGAAAGTAGGAGGTGATCACGTGTTACTGGAGGTGTGTAATATAGTGATGGGGTCACGGCAGCTGTCAATCACCCATGAGTTGATGGACTGACTAACTTAGAGAGCTGTCAATCAACTGTCAACCCGACACCATCCACTAATGACATCCTACCTCAGGTGGAAGGAGTGTGCTTTTGAGGCGGGGCCAAAGAAAAGATTTGCAAGGGTGTTAATAGAGAAAGAGAGAGAGAGAGAGAGAGAGAGAGAGAGAGAGAGAGAGAGAGAGAGAGAGAGAGAGAGATTAAGTTGATGTACTCATTTGTAGGTATGTCTCAGCTTCTTTCATCATAAACAGAAACTTGTATTTAACACAAAAACATAGATGAGGGAACAATGGAACATTGCTGACAGCATCACATGGACTAAAGATCTAAGATCAAAGAGTGCAAACCCAAGTTCTCTCCCAGCAGCTTCAAATTTGTTACAAAATGGCAGACGGATAAAGTTGAGAAAGCAGCTCAAACACAATAAAACTTATCAATAACTTACCAGGTTGTTTGCCCTCCTCAAACATTAAAGGTGCATTCATGCAGATTTCACAAAACCACCTTAAGGGTGTAAAAAAAAAGAAGGGACATGGTCTGCATTTTGATGTTTTACCCCAATTTCGACTATGTTTTTAAATCGGATGTGTTCTCATGGTGAGTACTTGTGGATCCTGCAAGCTAGAGCCTGAAATTGTATTTTCAGAACAATTGAGCGAGAGAGAGAGAGAGAGAGAGGTTGTGGTCTTTCACCTCAAAGTAGTGATCATGAACACCACATCACTTGCAAACACTCCTAAAACAAGTCTGCGTCAAATAAGAGAATTGGGACAGGACCATTATTTCATACAACTTCTGGGGTCCACAGAAAGCTAGCAGCTAGATTTAGATCCATGTACTTGATCAAGGTCCCTCCCTTGTCAGGTAAGTATAATGCGTGTCCTATCGCATTAAGGCAAGCATCTGTTGGTGGTATTTGTTAGAGCGGCCGTGTTATTCTTGCCACATCATTTGTGTCACGTCGTTCATGGTCTTCACACTATATATTTCCCAAACTCTCATAACAAAGGCTCAGCCTCAATGTTCTCCTCCTCATCTCAAAACATTTTCAAAACATTTCAAAAATTGTAAGCAGAAATGATACACATAACGCAACTTGAAAGGACAGCTTTCACATTTACTGAGAAATAAATAAATAAATAAATAAAATTATTATATATATATATGTATATATATATATATATATTTCTCTAAATAATGGAAAAGGAAGAAAAGTTATTTGGCAGGTGATGCTTGTGTTGACTACTCAGGATCTAATGGACATGTTGGCTTGGCATCGCAGGGTGTTTGCTATAACTGTAGCCTGGCATTGTGAACCCCTGTTGGCTTCTGCAGTCCTCTATAATGTAATCTAAATAATGGTCAATAAGTCTCCTCATGTGAGCCAAAATCAGCATTCAGAGGTTTCTCTAAGACCTTGTGCTTTCTGTTCGTTTGCTGTGATGGGAAATGCTTTCTTCATTAGTAGCTCATTAAAGCTGAATTAAGGATTAGTCTGGGCTGACTGCTCAAAGTCTTTAGCATTCTCCTTCAGAAAAACACATCAGAACCACTGGCCTTCATAACCCAGTGCTTCATGCTAATGGAAACCATTCTCTTGGCCTTATTGATTTAAGAACTAAATTATGTATTTAAGGAATTGAGAAGTAAAAAGTGGTAGAGGAAAAATTTTGTTGAAGTCCAAGGACGTCTGTAGACTTACAGATAGAAGAAAGTGTACTCAGGTTTTAAGATTATTTGAGTCACTCAATTAAGTATTCATGAACTGTAAGACATTTCTTTATTAAATGACTTGTTTTTATTTCATTTATATATTAAATATTTAAGACATTTTATTAAACTCAAAGTGTGCCTATTTTACATACAATTTGAGGTTATCCAATAAAATATGTTTGTTATCTTTTTTCTTACCTTGGTCTGACTTGGTTAGAATATGTTTTTGTTTTATTTTGTCTTCATCTTGGTTAGGTTAGTTTTTAACTGTGTCTATTGTTCTTACTATCTTTACTTTAGACTCATTTTGTACTCTGTGTTGCTTCTGATTTTGTTGATTTTGAAGCTCTTTAAACCGTCTTGTTTTTTTAGTCTTGTTAATTTTAATTTGGAAATGTTTTTTCTTGTCTTGGTAAAGTTAAGTTAGGTATTATCAGCTGTTGTTTCTAGTTGTCTTTGAGTTTTTGTCTAAAACTTGTCTTGTTCATAGTTAGTTCCATGAGTTTGCTTACTTTAAAATGTCCTAGTTGTAAGTGGCGAGTGATAAGAAGTTTCTTCCCCCTCTAAGGAAAATGAGGGGTTTGAGAAAGTGAAAGGGTTGAAAGTTTTGTTTTTTTTTTGCTTTAAGCATCAAATGCGGAAAACAGGATTACATTGTTTATATACTAGTAAGATGGCCGATAACTTGCAACAACTGGGATCAATTGCCAAAAGGTTTCAGACGATTGCATTCCCTAAAATTTGATTTAGTTGTCTGGTTTGTTTAGGTTAGCTTTGTTGTTGTTGTCATGATTATTTTAGATTAGGTTAAGTTTTGAGTTTTGTCTTATCTAAAATTGTCTGGGTTAGGTGTTGCTTTGCTTTGTTTATATTACCATGGGCTTTTGTCTTATCTTTTCTTATGGTAAGAAATAGATTAGTTTGAGTTAGGTTAGGGTTGTCTCTTTTGTTTAGGATCGATATGTTGTCTTGTTTTGTCTAGCCATAGGGTTTGAATTCTGTTAGATTGTCATGAGTTAACGTTACTACGTTATGAGTATGTCTTGACTAATTTTGTCTTGGTTAAGTTGGGTCATGTTAATTGTTTCTTTCATTTTCTTGGTTAACAAGATATATTAATCTTGGTTTAACAAGGAACTTTTTGTCTTGTTTTATCTAGTTTGCCAACCAGCTTTACCTTTCTAACACCGTTTTCTCTATCGAGCCTGGGATGGTTTTGTCCACTGCAGAGCTGAAATTGTGTGGGTGGGAAAAGGCTGTTCATGCTCACAGAAGACTGTTGACCTATGTCAGTGACAGAGTGAAAAATAGCCATGACCTTCAAGTCAAGTGTAGTTTCTGAGTGCATGGAGTGAACATGCTGTTACAGAAACACAAATTTATGTCTGCTGACAGATCAGCCAATCGCTCAATTCTACACATATACATCGTTGACTTCGCTAGCCATGCTGGGTCACTTTAAACAAGCATTTAGGGCGTCAAAAACATCTAACACCCCACATGTTCTTGAAATGAAGGCTTGGTAACAGACCATTTATATACATAATGGTAGCTTTAAAATAAATCCATGAGAAGAACTCTTCTTGTTAAATATCGACTTATCACTTGAATGAAAAGGACAGAGAGTGCTTGGATAATAGCATCCTTCATTCATCTTCGTTTTATCTTCCCATGATCCTCGGACTGACTCTCCAGACTAGTTTGGACCATTCCACTTGAAGATATTTCTGCTGGTGGTCATAATACACTGCTTAACCACAGTCATTCAAGTTGGCATAACTGGATGATGCTGGAGGTCGAGGTCCTAGACTAGTGTAAGCTAGGTCTGTGGTTCTCAGAACAAGTGGATGTAGTGTGGACATTATCAACTGTGGATTTGAGTAGAATTAGAGGTAGTTAACTTTCAAATGATCTGGAACTTCTTTGGTGGACATCATGTGACGTACACTCTCCTCTCCATTTGTAAATTTTAGAAAAACATATTTTTTTGTTCAGCCAAAGATGTATTTAAAGCAATGTTGCTTCTGTATGATGAAAATTAAGTCACACTAGAATCACACAACATAGAAAGCATTATGTAATATTGTTTTCTATTTAATCTGAAATTCGTCGTAAAAATGTAAAAAACTGTGAAAATTTTAATTATCTTAAATTTTGATATAAACACCAAAGTTTTAAATATTTTTATGATTTTTGTGTCTATGTACACATTGTTTCAGATACCTTAGAAAAATGCAAGATAAATGATAGTAACCTCACACTTTAGGGAGGGATTTTATATAATATGGTATAATGGTAATACTCTACAATTTCAATAGTTTCTCTTCAAATGTATGTTACGCAATCACTCTAGTTTATCCCACTCATTCAAAAATGTGTTGTTCAACTGTTATAGGTTTTAATTTGAAAAAAAAAAAGAAAGAAAAATCATTGTGTTACTGCTACACTGAAGATTTGTGCAGGAAAGTGTTTAGGTCTGGTTGTAAAATTATGATGGCCTTCACTGGAAATACAATGCTTCTGTTCACATAAAATTGGCTGGAGCCGTGTGTGCTTTAAGCAAGCACACTCAAAAGTAGCCTTCCAGTCTTTCATTGTGAACCAGTTTGGGTAGTGGAAACCAAACTACTTTTTTTTATTCATATAAAACAAACAGTAAACTAGCAGGGAAAAATAAATAAATAAATATTTAGTAAGAAAAAACAATACATTTATAAGCTACACAGTAAAAAAGCCATTGCCTTAAGTGATACTGGACAAGTGGCTATTGAAACCAGAGCTTAAAATGTTTAATCAATCAAATTTTCTTATTATATCTAATAAACAGCACATCCCATTAATGAGACAAATGCTTAAAAAATATTTAAAATAAGACGAGAAAAAAATTGCAACACATTTTAACATAGTATCCAAATATTGCCTGAATAAACCAACTTGAAATATGGAAATCAAAGTTTAAAATTATAAATTAAAATACCTTCTATGAATTTATAAATATTTAAGCTAAACAAGAAATAAATAATTAAATTGAATCGCCGGCACTGCTTGAGTGATGATAAACTGGTATCATATATTCAATTAGTCTCTTTGACTATGATTTGATGTTAGAATAACATCTCTGAAATATGCAAAGGTTCATCCACCATTGTCCTGTCAGAGAGACCCAAAGATGGCTTCAACATGCTGCTGCAGTATGCGATTAGATTTGCTTTCTATAATCATGGCGCCAAAATTTGCTTAGTTAAGACAGTCCGCTCGAGAGAATTATTCCAGCAACTGTAGGGAAATTAAAGCAGTTCACACACACACACACACGCACACACACGCACACACACTAACATTCTATTACATAGTTCAACTCTTTGGAATGAATCCTTACTAATATTCTCCCTCCAAAAAAGAAAATTTGTTGTTGCATCCTAAGTACATCTCTTCTTTTGAGTGAGTAGTAACTTTAAAGCAAAATCCAGAACATACCGTGGTCCATTTAATGTACTATAGTCAGATACTGGATACTTCATGTATTTTGTATTGTGCATGTGAAGATGTTGTTTGTAGTTAGATTGCCAAAAAGTAGTTTGGTTACATTATTGTTATAGTAAAAATCATTTAAACAGCTTTAAACCAACCGTAATCACATTTTTCCTTCATTAGCCGTGTTAGAGATTTGAATGAAATTTGTGTTTTTTGGTAATGTCGGTCTTTAAAACAGATACTTCAGTTCTAAATCTAATCAGAACTCAATCAAGGAACACATGCCACATAGAATGATTTAAATATTAATATTGAAGTATTACAGGTTAATTCTTCTAAACTGTCCCTGAATTATTCATCCACAGTGTTCCTCAAGACCTCATTAGCCAAATAACAAATGTATTTTTTCAATTTGCCCACATTGTTCTATTTCATTCTTTCTACTTGCAACAGGGCGTAGGGGTCCCGGTGCTTGGCCCAAAAATGGATACCAGTCGGGACTGAAGGCTCACGTGTTCTGTCTTGAAACAGTGCTTAAGGATTTTTAATAACTCACATAAAATCGTATATCTTTCGAGACAAAAAGGGCCAGCCTTTGAGTCTGCTGTCTGCCCTTGAAAGTTTCTCCAGATCAGACTCCTCCTAGATAGTCTCCTCCACCTAACCAGGAATACTCATTTGATAGCATCAGTCAAAGCTGTTGAGTTTTATATTTTTAAGGCATACATGATTGGCTCTCAGAGAAAAGGTGAGGCTCATCGAGAGACAAAGCTGGTGAGATTTTGGTGTACGTTTAGGGCTAGTCCCATGGGCTTTTGATACTCAAACACACTCATATGCAGATTCAGTAAAAACAGTGGAGCACATATTACTCTGACACCCTGAACTGTTTTTTGGCTCTTTGCTTTGTCATTTCAATTGGCTCGTTTTGCCTGATGTGCCTGTGAAAAGATAGCACTACGCGTTGGTTCCTGTGCTTCGTTTGGTCTTTTCAAGCAGATCATACAATGGCATAATTCAGTTTCTTACAAGGGCGAAATTATGCTTAGAGTAACACTGAGGCAAATGTACCAAAATACCTCAAGGCATCATCCAGACATCTAATTCTACAATGATTTAGAGTATATAGCTAAATCCTGAGAGCAAAATGTACACTATCCAGAATGTATTTGGTTTTTCTCAGGATAAAGTAAAAAAAAAACACTCAAATTTAATTTTTTCAATTAAAACTTTGGTGCAATAAAATACTTAAAATTAAGTTCATTATCTTTAACGTAGCCCCTAGCAATAATTCATTGTACTTGTAGTCTTCAGGCTCCCTTTACCCTAGGACTCACAGCCCTCTCTTGTACAGCTCTCCTTATTCATTTAATTTTTTTGTGTGTGCACATTTGAAACAGTATTTATCAAAGTGTTTTGAAAACCTTGAAAAGTTATGTATGTTTTATTCAATCTTGGGCTTAAAACTTCATTTGCACTGCTGTACGAGCCATCAAAAATGTCTCTGTTAGTGAGTGCTTTTAAATGCACATCCGTAATCTGGTCATGCTCACTAAACTGATATCTGTGGTGTTAAAAAAAATGCACAAATATCAGGTTTCTGGCATCAGTTCATTGTCATTAACAGCTTACGAGAAATCAGATTTCAGAATGTAGTTTTTGTTTTCTAATTTGGATTTCTTATTGTTTCTTAACACCTTCGCTCTAGCAGCTTACTAATGAGTGCATGTGTATTTGTGCATGGAACAACCGATTGAAAGTAATAAAATTTTTATATGTCTGTGAGTTATAAATACATCAGATTGCTAAGCGTAATATGGCCCTGCCAATTTTACTCATTTTCAGATCATTACATTACAAATCGGCTTCCAGCAGAGGCAAATCTGGAGTGAGATGATGGTAGATTTACATGTACTACTTTAAAAACATGTGCTGTAAAATCCTGCAAAATGAATAATCAGCAAACTAAATATTTGGTTTATAGTGTTTTCCCTCCCTTTTTAAAAATACTTGTTCAAATGATGCCATGTCCTCAAGACTGATGTTAAAAAAGGAAAGCGCTTGAAAATGCTCTCTGACCAGTGAGAGAGTATTTCTTGTCCTGTAAACCCGAACTCTAAATGTGTGTTTGTGCATTGGCCTTGTACTGAGAGTCTCTCAGGGAAGAGGTTTGAGACTGCCACGCATCTCATACACCATAATACCGTCCAAGCCAAGCTGAGCTTTAACCACCACTGACACTGACAATTTCACTTTGTGCTTCTACATGAAGTTGTGATTCAAATAAACGAAAACTGTTGTTTTTTTCTGCCTCCTCTGTGTAATTTTGATTATGTCATTTTTACAAGAATTAATAGGTTCTTTTCAGAGCCTTTAAAGGGCAATAACTGAAAATAATTATGTGATGTGGACAAAAGATGCTCATGCTTGATGAAAATTCCCGACAGCGCTTACCATTTGAACTATGCATGTCCTCTTGAAAGACCTGCTTTGACATTATACAACTAGAAATGCAAGAATGTGAGTGGCCACAAAGATTGTTTGGCCAAACTTTTTATATTTTATTTATACAGCATTTAATTATGTAAACATTTTGTGTGTTTATTAAAATGACTACAAATTCTAGAACATTTTGTAAGTTTAGTAAAAATAAAACTACCATATAATATTAGCTAAGAGATTGTAAGATTGTAAACTGACCAGTACTTTCTTACCTGTTTAATGGTGAAATAAAGCAATCAAGACACTTATTTTGTGGTGATGTGGAAAAAAAACCAGAGAACCCGGTGTAAAAACCCACACTCAGCAAAAGAGCTTTACTGGTGGAGCAGGTGCTAATCACCTCCCCAGCATAAAGCCAGTGGTTAGAACAGTGTAACAACAAACAGGTGATTTGCTTCAGCTGCAGTATGGGTGATGAATGATGGGCATAGGTTAGATAAATACATTGAACCACATTGTTGTTTCAACAATTTCTATGCGTATAGCACCTAGACACTGCCCAGACAAGGTATCCTTAAAACATGCACACCATTAGTATTTTAAGAAATATATGTGGTTGTTTTTTCACCTCAACATCAAGTCATGACCTAGTGCAGGAAACCGCTCCACAGCTGGTGTTACCTTACATTTGAAATAAAATGACATGATACACCTACTAAGGGTTATCAATCAGTAGTGTAATGGAAATACTAAATACTCATGAGACATGATTTATGAGCACAATCGCAAACAGCAATTTATTACTTTCCTCAAACATGGATTCAGCTCATACCTTGATATCAACGGAGAATGTGATCACATTGCAAGCAACATGGAAAGAGAAAGGGAGAGTAAGGAAGAAAGAGAGAAAGGAGAAAAGGAAGAAGGGGAGAGAAAGAATGAGCAGCCCTTCTCTCAGCAGACACGGGGGCAAGAGACTGAACCCAGCGCTTCCCTTGAGATTACTTTCATATAAATCCCGCCCCTCTACATCACTTCCTGTTCCATCCAAGTAAACTTAAGGACATTCAAACTCAATCTTATTGGATAATTAATTACAATGATTAAATATTCTATAACAGTAGGTTAAGCAGACACCTATTGGACCATCTGAATGGACTTGATAATGACCATTTAATAAGAAGAAAACATGAAAAGTGGCTCTCCAGAGCTCCTAATTAGGTGATGATATGGTGGGCAACTCCTCCACTTAATTTTATTTTAATCTTCCTGGTGTCTTTTATGCAGACCTGTTTTACTTAACGAATGCTGATTGTCCAGGGAACAGGGTTTTAGGGAAAAACTGATCAATTATCCAAGTGCACTGGCCACTGAAATTTTTCTGGAGTAACCAACAGGCATTTTTGCATTCATTGTTATAGATGTGTACTTTGGATTTGTTTATGCCTGTGTGTTTGTAAGCACATCACACCTCCACCTCCCTGTAATTAGTTTAAACCATAATCGCTCATAATGAGAGCAGGCTAGCGAGAGCGTGCCAAAGGTGCCTGTACTTTGAAATAGAAAGCACATGGGTTGTGTGTAATTATGGATGTTAACCCCTGGGTAGAGTGTATGCATGTGTGTTTGAGAAAGATTTGTGTTAATGAGTTAAGAAGTGTAATTCTCTATGCCAAGCCTTTTTGACACCAGCCACCAGACCTCTTTTGGGTCCTTGAAAACCTGTCGTCAAAACAACTACCTCAGGGCCTCGAGAGACCCTGTCTGACCCCTGTGCTTCTCCTGCACACTCACGATAACAAGCACACTAGCAAAGAGACTATAATTGCTGTGGACTCTAAGAGTGTACAACCCTCTGCCTCGACAGGCTAGTTCAAAAACAATTTCTGGAAATGTACAGATTTCAACTCTCTGCATGTAATGGTGGCAGCCATTAGAAGGACTCCTCTAGAGATGTGTCATGGTAAACTAACTACTGTTTTTTAGGTCTTTCCTAAAATCATTCTCTTTACAAAGGCTTTTTCATCTTCTTCATTTCAAACAAAGGTTGCTTACTAATTATTTATTTGTTCAGTACGCCTTGATCATCCTCAATAAACAATTATACATTTTTATTTCATTTTTCAAATCTCCAGAATAGTGTTTAAAGGCTTGTGTCTTGTTCCTTTTTAAAAGTTTCAATTAATGGCTAGAAGGAGATGCTTTTACATACAGTAAAATACAAATAACCAGTACCAGTAAAAAACCTGGTCAATGGGCCACATTTTATGTATATTTTATTTCTTTTTTAGTCAGAAGCCAGATGGATGTCATGTGTCTTGCTGATTCAGACTTTAACAGTCTCTTGCTCAAATCCGGGAGGCTGGGGGTGCTATAAACTCAAGTGTTACAACACCCTTCTTGATTCAGCAAGGTGCCTTCTTGCCTTATACTAGAAAACCTCAGGGGATAAGGGTGTGGCCAGCTGTGAGTTATAAAAATGCTGGAGAGCGGGACTTACATAAAAAGAAGAGTTGCTGTGAATAAACATTGCTCAACATGCACCTTTGAAGTGAGAGCGAGGAAACCCATGAGAGCGAACGAAAACAATTATTTCATGTTGGTATCAAGGAACTAAATTTACACAGGAGGAAAGAGGTATTTCATTTTTAACATATTTACAAAACCTCATAAACTCAAAGAAACCTAGTGACATCAACCTATTTCAAAACAATGATAAACTTGCTGCAGTGTAGATTTGGTCAACATTTCCTTTCAAAACACAACACAATTTAGGATCAAATCAGAAAATGTAAAGATGACCAGAGGAAAAAAAAAACACTTCTGTTAAATAAATTAAATGGTTCAGGTTACATTCTTCAGCATATATAGATCATATACCAATGCTAATACAATACATGTTGATATCTTAAAAAAATACTTTTTTTAATGTGATTCTGCATTTAAATCAAAAATCACCAAATATGGTCATGGTGGTCCGGAGCCCTGCATTTTGTTTGCAGTAACTCTACCCCAGAATGTTTTCTGTATTCATCTATTCTAGCTCCAGACAAGCAAAGAGGACCTTAATTAGCACAACATGTGTGTGTCATGATGGTTTCACCAAAAAACTGGTTCAGATTTGATTAACCCTGCTTTAAATATTCTTTATGATAAAATAAGATATATTTTTAGAGCATGATACCATTTCTGAATGTATAGCCCTAAAATTATGCAACATTTCAAATATGTCTGTGCCGACTTTTAGCTTAAAAACTAAGAAAACTATGGCTGATGTCATAGACACCATGTGCTCCAGTCATTGAAGAAACCCAAATGTTTCCATTCCCAAAAATAACTGAAAACTGCTTAATGAGAGCTTAGAGTTCAGTTCTTTTTGAGTAGTAATACATGTCTTACATAAATGAAACAAGGCAAAGGCTAGAAAATCTATTCTAATGAATTACTACATGGCATCCATAAGCCCTATTACAAACCACATTTTTGGTCCCAGAACACTTGTTACTGGTCCATTCTTGTAAGGTCAGAGAAGGGCACGATCCCCTCTTTGCTGGCATTTACTGCATCAGTAATCAAGACTCTGTGATCTTACGGTTATATCTCGGCTCCCATTGGCTCCTTAGAGGCCCATCAGGGTGTTTGTTAGCTCCATTGACGGATCATTAAGGCTTTTAGTCGAGCAGATCATTTGTTCTCTAATGAGAGGGAGAAACACGAGTCCTGATACTCATCGATGATCAATGTCTTCTGCCTGTTTTAACTGTATCGCTCCTTCTCAGTCCCTCTCTCTCTCTCCATTGCTGGGTGTATCTATCTCCCAATCAGGCTTTAATCAAAAACTCTCATGCACAGCTCCTTTCACCTAATTTTGATAAAACTTGGTAAATATTCCAAACTGTGCTTCATATAAATATCTCTCATTTTCCTTTCTTTCATTTGTATTTTTTTTTGTCAGAAAAACAAACGCTACTTTGTATAGCTTTTCATAAAAAAATTTAAAAAAACTCTACGATTTATGGCTTACCATAAATAAAAGAACCGAATTAGTATTAATACATGTTGAATCATTCCAAATGTTTCTTCTGTATAAGCTTTGCTGACAACTGTTTGCACAGTTTGGTAAATCTCTGCGGTTTTTAGACCAACACTAGCCCATTATGTATTGTGACAAATTTAAGTATATGATATGGTTTCATATCAAATTTCTAAGCTTGAGTAGATGTTAAATACAACAATGGCTGAATTAGAATACCTCCCATTAGAACTTGTGGGAAGTGTTGGGCATGTGCACATTTTAAAAAGTTATTCATTATAGAAGTCACTTGTTACTTTTCACAAATAGTAACTGAGTTAGTAACTAAGTTACATTATTTTAAAAGTAACTAATTACCAGGGAAAGTAATTTTTTCTGTATTTAATTGTGTGAAATACAATAAATATACACCATTCCACACTTATCTAATAAGATAGAAAACGATCAAATTCAACATGACATTAAGTATATAATCATATAAAACACAATAACTGTTTTAGAAATGTAAAGATTTATTGCACAGAACATAACTTGGCTATAACTTAGTCAAAAAATAAAGATTCTTTTAAAGAAACTTACCAAAAATAAACAAATAATAGCAATACATTTTAAACTACTATTTAGTTTAATTTGGCCTGAGTTAGTGTTTGTAGAGGAGAAAAATCAAGTTTTACTTGCTTGGGTTTCATAGCTTAATCCCCTCCTGTTAGCACAGCTAACATTATTGCCGACATTCTTACCCACATCATTAACTTTAAACATTAGTCACCTTCATTCGCTTTGAGTTATATAATCAGTGACGCAGAAAGACTTTTTTCAGGGCACATGTGGCACATCTTAAACATTCTTGAGTTTGAGATTGAGTTAACTTTGAAGTGATCAGACTTGTCATGGTTTTGCTTCGAGGTCTTGAACGTTAATGACAGTTTATCTTGTGTGTTTGTGGGTAAAGGCCCACCCTATCCTGCCTCTGATTGGCAAATGATTGACTGCATTTCTTGAACTCATCAGGCATAGGCCTATGGTGTTTGGGCCAGAGATGGTTGAAGTCTGGCAGAAATTATATTGTGCGACAACCCCTGATGATAGGATTGGTATGGAGTGATATCATCTGACTGGCTTCATCTGCTCTTATTAATTATATAATCGACTTTCTTGGGTATTTAAGTTTAGGTTGTCGTTTTATCAATTGGAGATTCTGAAGTATCGCACTTTTTTCAATGTATCATTTTCAGTAGTTTTCCTTTATTTTTTCCTTTGTTAAAGAACATAATGGTTACATTCATAACCCAAGTTCCCTGAATAGGGAACAGAAACTTATGTTATGTTTTATGTACTTTGTTATATTTTCATTTATTGTCAATTAAAATAAATGATCATAACTTTTCACATAAGTTTTTTGTCTGTTCCCTATTTTTGTTTCAGCTCTGAATCAGCAGCTCAGAATAATTGTTTTTATTGCAAAGCAGAATTAATGGGCCAAATATTAAGGATGATGTTAATCTGATTGGCCAGTTATGTTCAGTTACTTAATTTGATCACATATTTATCGACTCAGGTATGTTTACCAGGGGTGTAATTTATAAACAGCTCAAACACACCTAAAAGGTCATAAAATGTACTCCTCTTTCTCCAGACCATTTAATATAAATTGACAAGAGAATGTGCTTGGGACAAAGAAAATTTTGTTGCTTGTCTATTTCAATTATTTGTTTATTTGACATTAGGAACTGTCGGAAAATGAAAGGTGAAATTTCGCTCATGTCTCTCACTCACAGAGTAAAGAGTTTAAAAGACAGAATAAAAACAGAAAACGTCTACAGTTCTGTTTTGTCACAAGATTAAGCCCTTTTTGATATCACAGTTTGCGAGCACATGAAGCGTCTCCACATCTCAGCTCTGTTTTGCTTTCATTACTATTCAAGGAGCTAAATGTTTTTTTTTTTTCTCTAGATAATTGAAAGCCTAGAGATACCATAAGCCATCTGCCTACTAGATCATTCTGACAGTTTAATTTTAATGCTTGATTATCGTTCAATCTTATAATTTTATTACCCAACCATTCAATTAATTTGCTCTATATTTACACCAATGATTAGGATCAGATGAAATTGTAGTGGTGTGGAAAGCACCAGGCTGCTCTATCTCGATCTCTCCTGATAGGCGTATTGCAGCAACACTGGGAAATCAACTCCATCTGCTCTCTGCATCTTTCTATTCGGTTAACCAGCAATAGCAAATGAGATCCAGTGCAATGATCTACTTTGAATGTCTGTGGACTGTGATATGAAATGAGCAAAAATGAACAGACATGACTTGAATACATTTGAAAGGATGCCTATTTGGAATGTCAGAAGAACTCATGTTTCCGAATTTTTATAAGCCAGTCATATATTTAGATGTTAATGAAAACGACAGTCCTCTAACTCGTTGCTTAACTAGGATGCACACACCAAAGAAATTACATTAAAGGTTTGTTGATAGCATGTCTATATGACAATGTTTTATGTGGTTTACTGTGTCTTGGATTAATATTTGGAAATATTTGTCTACATTTGAAATGGCTTCCCCCATAATAATAAATAAATAAAACTTTGCCTTTTTTAACTCCTGGTTCCAATTAATAAAATTATTTGGCCAACTAGTCTTGGTTTGTTACCCACATGATATGTATTTCTGTGTGAACCACTTGCTTGATCTTGTAGGTTATTTATACAGAAATAAATATCATGCGGATTACAAAATCATGGAATAAATAATTTTTCCTCAACTTCTGGGGATCACAAATAGCTATGATCCACCCATTTGATCATGTTGTCATCCCTGCCAGCTAAGTAAGATCTCCTATTGATTTCCAAGCCAGGTTTTTCATTCATTCATTCATTCATTCATTCATCTTCATGTCGGCTTTCTTCCCTTTCGGGGTCGCCACAGCGGAATGAACCGCCAACTCTCTGGCATATGTTTTACGCAGCGGATGCCCTTCCAGCCGCAACCTATCACTGGGAAACCAGGTTTTTCAATGTTCAAATATTTCAGCTTAAGAGAGTAAAGCTAAATCGGTCATACCCCTTTTGTGTCAGTTTGCGTCTTCTCAATGAGTTAACATAGAATGAATTTGTTCTTGCTGCATCATCTGCACTTTGGTGGGTAGTGAAGTAATCCTATGTTTTTATAAGCTCAACAATTTCTTCGTAGCCACACCTGTGACACTTTACTATCAATTACTCTGCAACCAATCACATAAGTCTTACTGTAGCCTGCACTACAATTCCCAGAATACATTATAAACACCTCGCTTCCTCTTCAATTTTTTTATCCAGACACCATATTCTCTTAGATGGAACTCAGAATCCCGTAGCTGCAGGCCTACCTTCTCTTTCACCTTGCTCCATTGTCTTGACTGGATATTCCTGATGGTTTCTGCCTGTGATCTGTTTCATCTACTGGCTATTGTCTTTCGGAGCTAGTATATCCATAATTGCTGCTGTGATGCCTCCTGTATTACTTTTTTGCTGATGTAAACTTTTTAGAATTTTAGAATGCTGAGAAACACCCTAGATTGTGGTGTCAAAACTGCTTGTTAATTAACAATATCAGTTCACCTACTTATTGGTTCTCTGTATGATCTGTAAAAGTACTGTTTTTTTCTTGTACCTATGTGTGCAACCTGTTCTGTCAGGGTTTCTAAAAGGTGGTCTATTGAGCCTGGGTCACCTTCCTGGACCTGCAACCCTTCCTTAGACAGCTTGTCTAGTATGCTTACCATCCTTGCCAATCTAGTTTACAATACTAGGCTATTTATTTGTTAGAGAGAACTTGAGTGGGTTTACCTGTTAAAGTGAATTAGTTATGTTTGCTTAACTAAAAAATAATAAAGATAAACTATTTACTGCAAACAAACATATTCTCAATGCATAATGTGCTACGATTATTTGTTAAGTTGAAAAATTCTGATAAGTAGTTTTGTTTAAAATATGTGACACTTGGGTATAATTTAAAAATGCATTTATTGCAATAAATTATCAAAATGTCCACAAGGCATTCTGCATTCTAAAATGGATGGCTATTTAAATAAAACTATACACTGTATGCTTTTAAGGAAGCTTGAGGGTTTACTGCTGAAGTCTGTGAATATTAGCATTTTCATCCAAACTCTTAATCATCTTTCTCTCTTCCTCTTTTTCTCTCCTCAGATGATGTCCCACCATACTTTAAAACTGAGCCAGTTCCCAGTCAGCTGCATCTCGAGAGGAATCGACTGGTGCTGACCTGCATGGTTGAAGGTAGCTGGCCCCTGGAGTTTAAATGGATCCACAACGAGACCGAGATCACACGCTTCTCACTCGAGTACAGGTCAGTGTTCCTGAAGTGGTGATCTGAATGGTTGAACTATTTTAACTTTCTCACATTACATTCCATATATTCTCACCTTTCTTTCTTATTTTTATTTTTTTTTACAATAAACAACTTGCTGCATGCAATTTTTATAGGAACATTTTCATACGCAAAAACACTGCGCTAAGTATTCTGGGCCGATATTAGACCAAAAAAAATCTGCCCTGTACATTAAGACGAGACTAACAGCAACATTATTTATTTATTTTTTGGTTTACACTGGTATGCATTTCTTTTGAGTGAGATTAAACGTAATTCAAAAGTCAAATATTTACTTTTGTATTTAGTTACTATTGATCTTCATCCTCCTTAAAGGCTCAATTTTAGTTTTTTCCTAGCTGGTGTTTAAGTGGGTCCAATAATACATATTAATCGTAGTAACTAGTCTTATTTTTAGCTCAATCTTATGCTTACCTTGCAAATCTGAGTATTTGTCCCGGTCTATCAAATTATATGACTTCCTGTAAACAATCCGACTGATCAGAGTAGATTTCTTAGTGTGCAATACAAAAAGAGATCAGATCAAATAACATACTTTTAGGCAAAGTAAGAAAAGAGCTGATTTTGCTTGTGTTTGACCTTGCATGCATTTAAAAACATAGTTGCAAGTATAAGCGCACTGTGTGAACAAAATAATGAGCATTACCTTGATGGTTTCTTTAGGAAAGCGACTCTGTTCCATCATTATTTTCTGAGGAGAAAGCTCAAAGAAATAATTATTTGGAACTCAGTGTTGCAAAGTAGGAAAGGTTTAAACTGCCTACAAAATAATGTGCTTGGCCATTCAATTTAGAAGTGAACAAACCTCAGAATAGAATGTTAACTGTGGAGCTGAATGGACTTTTAATTAAAAAGATAAAATGTGCTGATTAAGCTCAGAAAATCTCTCTATTTTTGTCATTTTAATTGCTAAAACCCAGAGCCCAAAAGAACAACTATTATGTTCTGTAAAAAAAAGAATATGCATATTAACACCGTAAATTGATAACCCTTGTGAGGCTAACAACCTGTTGAATATTCATTATTCCACAGAGCATGAAACTATTTTGTGTGTAGCACAAATGTCCAAAATCCACCAAAGGAATGAATTAATGTTATTAATACCCAAATTACAGATATTAAGAGATATTAAAACCCAAATCCTATGCACAGAGGGGGATTCGGTCCCTCCTGAAATCCTGACATATCCAAAATGTTTGTAATTTTACTTTTCTCCTATCATTGTCTTTTGAACCAATAGAAATCCTGTCTGTTCACACCTCTCATCAGTTATTGTCTACTTTATTTTATAAATCTGGTTCTGGAGGTCCGGATCCCTTCTCATTTTAATTCAACCAAGGGGCAACCTTCTGCTTTCCCTCACAACACATAATAAGAAGGGAATGGAACTGCAGTTCCTCAACCAGCCACTTGAAGCCGACTCCAGAAGTGAGCAGCTTCTCATTCACTCCCAATTTAAATGCCCTTGTTATAGCACTTAGATCTTAATAACGTTCAAAATGCAATATTTTTCATAAAGGTGTTTGAATCACCTCACAGTTTTAGCCCGGCAAAAAACCGGTCCTTCCCCCCGATGGGCTTTCAGCACCCCCCTACCGACTGGTGCTCTCAAGCTAGTCCGGTTTGAGCAAACACAGCAAGAATTAGTGACTCATTAAACATGTGTTATTGTTTTAAAACATTATAATCGACAGGCAACAGCTATCCGGGATGTAAAAGAGTATACAGTTAAATCAAACAGGCTTACTCTATACTGAATGATGTAGACTAAAAAAATATATATATATATATTTATTTTGTTATAGGTTTATTTGTGTAAAATGCTAATACAAGATCTGGTCGTAAACTTTACTTTTTGATGCTTGAGCTTTGAACAATAGCTTATAATGTTAGTAACATCCCTGTAGTGTGGATTAAACATGAGTGACTCTTGTATTGTGTAAATATTTCGGATTTTAGAGACTCTGTGTGTGCTGAAACCAGATTTCCTTATAGGGTTATAAAAGCCATGTAATGTGCACTCAGCTTCATGTATGAAGAGTTAAAATTGTGTATTTCATTAATGCATTTAAGCCTAGTGTATTAAACATATAATGCATCAAAACTTACTGTGTGGACCTCCAAATCAATGATCAGGGGAAAGGTGCAAAAGTATCCAGTGACAGAACCAGCCTTATTATAAATCCTAAATCCTTTATCAAACTGTTCTTTGTTGATAAACCAGGTGAATGTGAAGTGCTGGTCACAGGCAAAAGTTATCTTTCCAAGTTTTCCCTTATGGACAGACACAAAATCGAGCCATTTCTGACGAATAAACTCTTTGGTAATCCAAACAAAAGGTTAGGCTCCAGACATTTGAAAGTGCACTTTCTCTGGCATTGTTTTTCCAGCGTCGGTTTGCTGCTGTCACACTTCCGGGTCAAACCGCATTTCCTGTTCATCGTAGAAAGCTGCTGTACTAGCGATTCATATGATTGACAAGTGGATGTGGCTTGGGCAGGGATGAGAAAAAAAGGCAGGGATGAGGAAAACTAAATAATTTTCAGCTCAGAAAAAAGCAATAAACGATTACTCAAACATGCATGAACTATTCTGAATACTATTTGAGGCATGTTTCTGATGAGGGAACAACACTGCAAGATGCAAGGAATGTCAAAAAAGTCACATTATCATGACATGGCACCTTTAAAAGGGACCAAGTTTGGAGCTGAAAGATTTTGTTGATCCAAACCACTAGTTTTGATCTTCATGAACACTCTGAGGGGGGTGCGTTATTTATGTATTTATTTCTAATTAAACGAGTCACATGACCAACAAACAAAAATCATGGGACCAACAATCTGATACTCCTCGTCCTTATTAGGCAAAGGGGTGCACTTCCATTTAATGGAAATATTTCCAGGAATTCTGTACAACTTTGCACAGATATGTAATGGAAACACAGCTAATTATCTTAATGAAATAATATGTTACTCAAAATAAGTTGCTAAAACCTCTACAAAACACTGACTGCATTTTCTGCACAGATCTCAACACCAGTATTTACTGATATGGTAGCCCACTCTTTGGATATTATAGACAGATATTTAAAACATGAATTGACTGTTTTATCAACAAACTCACTTGTGTGCTCACTGAGAAGGAAACCAAGCAAACCAATGCAATGTGAGCATGTAAGAGACAGCACAGCTTATGCACACTGTAATGTAAATTCAATAATGAATTAGAGGCATGGTGACATAGCACTGCTAAAAGTGAGCTCACAGGTGTCCGTTTGAGTTCTTTGAGATCTTACATGCTCTTCACACACTGACAGACGTGAACAGAGAGCATTAATGCAGAGCCAGCCTAAATGTATATCCATTCAGGCCTAGATTAGACGCATGAAAATGTCCTCTGGCAACCCCAACAAAGCATTTCTGCATATTTTCTTAATATCTGGCAAACCTGTTCTATCAATTTAACATTTATGAGTCTTTTGTCAATATCTGGAAACCTTAAAAATATCTTTTATGATTGTACAATTATATGAGACTGTTCTCAAACTATGTCACCGTTTAACATCACTTTTACATTTTTGAGAATGTAGGATAGTTTTCTCAGACTGTGACAACAAAAAACACATATAAAGTTAGCTTTACATGGACAAAAAATGACCTACTTCGGATTTTTTTTAAGACTCAGCAGAAAACCTGTCATCATTTGTTCATACATTTGAAGACATTTATTTTAATATAAACATTTTATTTCACCAGTCACAGAAAGAAAAACCAGAAGCAGCCCACGAAACAAGTAACCTTAAATCATGGTTCAAATCACATCAATATGATGTCTTTTGGTTCATAACTAGTAAAATTGACGTCTTTTTCATGTTGACTGCTCAGGGGGAGGGAAAGACACTTTTAACACTTTTCATCTCATAATTGCTTGGCGGGCAGTCTCGAACATTTCTGAGGTTAATTAGGGAAAACAAAAAGTCAAAAACATTAGGAAGAGCCTCTCTAATGTGTTTTATCCCACTTGTGTAAGCTTGTGTTTGTGCGGGATGTCTCCGGAGTCACGCCGCCCTCCTCTGAAGTCTGAAGGCACTGAAAGTAGGAGTATCAGCAAACTCAATGCAAATCTGCCCACGAATGGTCCTCTACCCATAGAGAACGAGTGAGAGAGGGTGATGCATCGTCATTTAAAAGCCTCCCGGCTCTCACGGTGACCTTTCCTTTCTCAGCCTCCTGACACGGCCGTGTGTATGTGTATGGGACTTGTGAGGAGACTTTCCCAAGTGGGCTCAATCAATTGTTGTCTGGCAGCAATGTGATGTCTAATGCCAGCTCAGCTGTCTTTGGCTCTAATAACAACGGCTTTTCCAAGTGCCCAGGTATCCAAACGTATCAGGCATTTTCAGGCTATCACTGATAATCTGGAGGTTAAATGCAGAATTTATTCTGATGGTGAATTTATTTATTTTTGTTTGATAACATATGTATTTATTTTGCTTGGTCGTTTAAGTCATAGCTATTTGTTGATATAAATTGAAACTTGTATTTATTTACTTATGGCCAATTATTGTACTTATGTTTTATATATATATTTTTTTATTTTAAACATTTTAATAATAACACAATATCGACATAGTAATAATCTGAAAAATCATAGAAAATTATCTGATTATATCCCAAATTTTACTTTTTAACAGATAAAAACTACTTTTTTTCAGTTGCACTGATTGTGACTGATGAATGTTTGCTTTGTGTGCTGAGTTCCAATATAATTGTAGTTTTGAACCTTAGCTTATATTTATCATTTAGTTCTTGGTGGTAACTTCAAAACACATAAAACTGAAGTATGTTGTTTTGAAGTTTTTGACTTCTCATCACATAAACTCTAAATCTGCTCCCCAGAGCTGAAATAAACCACAGTTCACTTGAAGCCCCATAAAACTCTTAAATAAGCAAACATTTCTTTCTTGTTTCAAGAACCCTGCAATTAGTGTCAGCAGAACAGAAAGCTCCAGTGTCGTTTGCTTACTGAAAGACAGTGTCATTCATCATCTGGTTACAGTCTCTTTTCCATAGGTGGCAGATGTTCTCAGTGATCCCTACGAGAGAATCTTTACATTGAGCTCCACAGCACAGTGAAAAAGGGAAAATATATTTTTTCTTCATTTCATTTTTTTTATCTGAAACATGTAATTCAACAACAGCATTGACACAACCTGAAGTGTTCTGTTGTTTGCTTTTCATCATGTAAAGATCTGTATGGTGTTTTATGTTTTCTGTGTCACCCGATACTAACACGATCGCTGAGAAAAGCTCTCGAGCCCAGACAATACTAATGGATTCTCTTCTTCACCTGCAATATGATACTTCCAGCTTGCATTCTTCCAGTCTATGTGTGTCTATATCTGTATGGCCACGAGTATAGTTTCCAGGGCGCTCCCAATGGATTAGTTGGAGTCTGACCTCACTTTGAATTTGTATTCATGAGTATGCAGTTCATGGCAGAGTTGGGGAATGGTCTGACCTTAGTTGAAATTGGGTTAAAAATTTTAAAAGCTCCATTTCCACTGAATGTAAAATTATCTGCTACGCCTCTCACATTTTTCCTACTCGTCAGGGTACTTTAACTTGATTTAACCCTTGTATGGTGTTTGGGTCTGTGGGACCCGTTTTCGGCTTTCATCTAAAGAAAAATTATGCAAGCAGTTATTATTTTAAGAGGATATTCACTGGCCTTGACTTATTTTTTTTCTGTGAAAAACATCTACCAGAACAAGTTTTAATTATCCCACACTGTATACCCCCCGTATGTTACACACCCAGGGCATGTAAAAGTGTAAATAATATAGATTCTGTACCTTTATTCTGTCTTCCGATACAAACATAAATCACACATGAACATGAAATGTTACATTTTAGTATAAAGTTGTATAATTCTGTGAATTAAAATTCTCAAAATGCAATGGGTCTAGCATAACCGTCAACCGTGTCAAAGAATCAATAATGACAACACCACACACGGTTTTTAATTCTAAATGTAGAATGAAGAAATACTATTTTTCTGGATTTGGTCAATTAAAATTTATAAAAGGCAATGGGTTCACCAGATCTCAAAACACTGTCACACTGAGTAGCAATAATATAAACACCTCACAAGGGTTAACATTTAACAAATGAAAGTCCAAACCTGTAAAGTCTATAAAACAAAAAACTAGCAATGTAAAACACAGAAAGTACCAGCAGAAAAATACTAAGACTTTTTTAATTTTTGTTTATTCTGTTTTAAAACAGACATTCATAAAAAAATTAAATTAAATATTATAAAATAAACAGTTATATTCATTTATTATGTATAATTATACAAAATATAATTTAATAAATATTTCTGGGTTGCCTAATGTTTAATTGTACCTGCGCTCACTTGTCTTATTGGCAATTGTATTACAAGTTTTTACATATTAAATATGTACACTATGAGTACACTTTGCAAGATTTGAACAAGCAACACTGACATAGCACTGTCACTATATAAACCAAAAAATGCTATTTAACCATGCGTTAAACAAGCAAGAATTTTACCTTCTACATTGACCACCTTTTTTTTTAATTCTGTGTATTTTTGCACTTTAACAATCAGTATGAGTGGCAAAGTAAGAGTGTTATTGTACAGGCAAAGCAGATAACAATGCTCAGCATGTGTTGAGGATATAATGGCACCTTCTCAGGCAGCAGACTGAATGCAATGAGTTTCATAAAATCATTTAAAAATATATTTAATCTTTTTTATGAAACTGGCATTTATTCTGTATTTTTAAGTTTTTTTTTTCAATGCATGATTACTATGCTCATATAATTATTGGGTTTGGGATAACTGGTGTCAAAAAAGTCTTTGTCACTTAAACTGAAAAGCAGTCGTAATGGTGTAAAAAAAGATGCAAAAGCAGCTTTGCTCAGCCATTGCGATACAGTACTAACAGCTGTTCCAAAATAAGGAATTCAGATCCACAAGAGAAAGGTTAAAACAAGGTATACCCAACAGAAGCTGTATATTAATGCCCTGAAAGGAAGGAAGTGTCTGGGAATAAAAAATCAGGGAAAGTCTAAGGAAAGTGAAGTGAAGGCTGCCCACCATTGTTTTAAAACAGTTGATTCAGATGAGCATGCATTACACTCCATTTTTAACATGACACCTTTTGTTTGAAGCCCCATATATTTTGGTTCCATTCTTTCCATCTTTCTATTGTGGTCGTGCAATCTCAGAGTCCCTATTGTTTACTTATCCGTAGCTGCTGGAGTTGCACAGTCTGGTTGCACTCTCTCAATGAGATCAAAGTAAGCAGCAAGGTACATGCAGTGGCCTTCCTCCTTGGACCCTTAATCTGTGGGTCCTGTTTCTGAGCAAATGAGGACAGCGTGTCCCTCCTCTCAATGCACATCTTCAGAACTTCAATGTTGCGACTGTGAGTGGATACGCGAATTCAAATAATTGCGGTTTACAAAGCGGCTTCTCACCGCATATTTTTCAGCTAGTGACTGGATGGGCACAGTATTTCGTCTCTTAGTTAATGATACAACAAATTCTTTTAATATGAGGAACTGTTACACAACAGAAGGAGGAAAGGACTTTTTTTCCTCTGCTGGTGTCATAACTGTGAAACTTTATGTTGTTTAGTATTTGTTTTCCTTGGTAAAATTTAAATAACGTGCCACTAAAGCCACATTGCCAATGCAGCCCAAATGACCTCAAATTTTTTTGGCCATATGTGACCTGCATCTGATATTTTCAAGACAGTCCTAACAGCTCAATTTCGATTTTACCAAATTGACCCAGGTTGCTTTAATATGTGGTCTTGAATCTGATACATATCCGATTTGTTGCAATGCAACCTAAACATTTGCTCAACCAGGTCAGATTTATCCGACTTTTACATCATTGTACGGGGACAAACGTCACATTTCTGGGCATGATTAGGAGGTTTCACATAAATCTTAGCTGACAGCAGAGCAGAAGGAAAGGTAAAAGAAAAAATAATTATATTTTTTTCTAGTCTAGTCTTCTTCTTGATATGATTTGGTCTAAATTATGGTGGCTCTGTTTGAAAATGAACTTAAACAAAGCCACATAATAGTCTCAAATAGCATTCTCTGTCATGCTTACTTTTGTTTTGATCAAGGCCATTTTCTGCACATGCACACCTCACAGCGAGCAGGATTGCATTCATACACTGGACAGATTCAAGTCAAATATTGTATGTGAACGAACGTACACAAAAAAATTGATTTCTTTCAAATAATCAGAATTGAGCATTAAGACCTGCAGTCTGAATGTAGTCTATGTGACTAGATGAGACTCCTGCACCCTGCAAGAGACATTTAATGACAACTCTGCAAGTTGACTCAAGAAAACATACTTTCAGTCTGCCTAAAAGCACAAGTAGACAACAACTTGTAACTTGGAATAATAAGATTCTATCTGACATTTTGGTCAAAACTGAGACACTCAAAAATTCTGATTATTTTCAATATTATTTACACTATTTGATGTGCTTGATAATGTTAATTAACAATTTTAACATTTTTGTTTAAAAGACAAAAATGTTCTATTTGCATTTTCTTTATGAAATGCAAAATCTCAATCTCTCAAAACCCCTCTGAACTTATAACCTTATCATTCTAAAGAGACAAACTGCAGAAAACACAAGCAAAAAAAGGCTATAAGAGTGGAGGCTATCATGATCTTCATTCATTATGTGGTTCATCAGCATGTATTACGCCACTTTTCTATTGCACACGCATGCGTATTCAACCTTCACATTCTGGTCTTTATGGTGGAATGTGGAATCTGTAAAGACTTGCATTCTTAGATAGCAAATATTTTTATAGTATGTATCTTTAGCAATATTAGCTTTAGAATCTGGGTCTCGGGTCACACAGATGGATTCAGCCAAGGCACGTGAATGAAATTCCATAGACGCTTAGCATATAGATGCTTTATAGTACATGTAGATAGTTTAAATCACTAAACAACCTGCTTTAAATGCCTTATATGTGAACAAATATCTGCCAAACAAAGAGCTCCAACAGCTCCTCTGATGACTTTGTATCTCTCTTCTTTCGTGTTTTGTTCTTCTTTAGTTTTTTTCTTTGTTCTTCTTTAGTTTTTGTTCCTCCTGTCATGAGGTCGACACGAGAGTGTGTTTAAATTCCAACAACACTTTGAGCATGTGATCAAAACGTGATCACTGTCATTGGTCCAGCGTGAGAATTGGTCTGACGAAAAGCCAAGACGAACGTGCACAGCCAAATATTGTTTGCTTGCACCCTTCTCTCAGCCAAACATGTATACTTACATCGACACCCATGGTTTTGTCTCAAGGCTTGTTTGCATGCAAAACTTTAAACTAAAAATGTGTCTAGGTGTGGGATGGTTGCTTGGCTTTTATCAGTTCCACCACAATCCAGTAGGTGTCTACTGTGGGTGTAGTTGGTGCTTGTAATACAATTATAGCACAGATAACAACACTTACCACCAGTAGAGGGAATTGAAGGGTAGATTTGATAGGCAACAAAATGTTTATATCTGAATGTACTGTTTTGAATATACACATTTCTTAGGTTGTAAAACATTTACCACAAATCTAACCCACGCCTCAAAACCTACACATACATTTTTTTTAGTATTTTGTTTGCTTTTTTGGAGTATTTTTGTTTGGATCCTGTGTTTTTTTTACTTGACTAAAAATACATCAACATTATGAATTTAAGTCATACAAGGGTTATCAACTCACAAATACAAATTACAAGATCACTTGATGTCTTCTCTCAGCTTTAGGAAATATAAATAGATGTAAAGATGACTGTGTTAAGGTTAACTGAAAGATCAGACTCTTATATTTTCAAGCCTTATGCCAGTGCACATAACAGTTTTTCAGTATTTATCATCATGCTGTTAAGTTCACTGGCCTCTCCATTTTTCTTACAATATCACTGATTCACCAAACAAATTCAACAGAAGCCATCTAAGGCTTATAGAATGTCTTTCGCTAACTTTTTCTTGGCATCTTTGAAGAATCCAACTATATAATAGGTTAAAGTTAAGATGAGGCCGGGCTGCTCTTCATCTTCCTGTCATTGGTTGCCATGGCGACGTTAGCACAGACTGTGTTTGTCAGGGACGTTTGAACTTCATCTGCTGCATTTCTGCTGTCACACTTTTCACTCCTTTCTCTTCTCCATTAGCGGAAGGCTAATTAAAGGGGACCTGACACTGCGCTCTGTTGGCTGGGACATCAATCAATCAATGTCTGAAGCCCCTGCCCCTACTGACTCTCTCAACCTGCTGCACAAGCTCACACCTCTTTAAAGGTTAATTATATTCATTAGAGAAAGGAGGAGTGGAGGAGAAGAAGATAGAGAGGAAGTCACCCTGAATATAAGTTTGTCCTGAAGGGCTTCGAAATCTTCATGAAACTCTGCAAGGTTAAATTCAGAGTCACAGCACCACCTGTTATAATGGTACCTTGTCCAGTTGACTGAGTGAATGATACTAAGACTTCAGACTTCAGGTTTTAATGCTCAATTACGACTTTTTGAAATAAATTTTACGTTTTTTTTAGTGCTCTTTCACATTACACCCAGCATAAGACTTGTGTCTGTCATGTGTATTAATGCAAAAATGGCTTTGTATTGTATGTGTATTAATGCAAAAATTAAAGCCAGAAAATGGCTTTGATCATAATGAAAGTAAACATGAACGAGAATGAGATTTGAGCTGATTACATGGCATTATTTGTGTGAGAAGTTCATTCTCAATTGGAACTGTCATCATTTCAACCAAATCCTATGAAGAAGACAAAGAAGCAATATTTCACATATGAAAGCGACCTTGGTTGAATGTGATCAGTTCGAAATGGATTATATTCAACAAAAAAATTATTTATTGAGATTTCTAACTCATACTCACTGAGTCACCTACAATGGTGACTGTTGTTTAGCAGCTTTGTTGGCAAACATAACAAATGGGACAGATAAAATTTAATAATTTTTCCATAACATAACATAACAAATGCTACACTTTTAAAAACAGGAGCCTGTGCCCAAACAATCAACACACTCACAGAGAATGTAGCATGCATGCTCTGTGTAATCCATTAAAAATAGATGCACAGGACATGCAACGCAGATGAAACTGGTGTGGCTAATCAACGGTGATACAGGTCTTTGTTAACAGAACTCCTCCCTTTTGGAATTAAAGTGTGGATTTATCTGGATCTAGTGGTGTAGGCTCTCTAATCAGTGCTGTGTCACAAAAAATAAAACACATTACAGTTGCATTTACATTTTACACATTAATAAATTGAACTTCATAATTTTTACGTTTATCTGCAAAAATGAAGATTACAGCATTGACTTAGTGATAATAAACTAAAATCATTAAAAACATGTAAAACATTTAAATCTGCTTTCACAATAGAGATTGGTATCTATGTTTGAGTTAGTGTGATTGAGAATGGTTAGTTCCTACAATAAATTTACAATAAAGTGAGCTGAGATGAGCGCTAACTATACACAAAAATACACTGTGAACACACGCCTGCACCATTTTGTAATGAGTTGAGACACAATTCTAGGAAAATAGTTCAGGTCAGAAGGGGTTAAGGCTTTTCACGTATTGTTTGGCTGTATAAAATCTGAGCCATTTCTAGATTGAAGACAGCTTTTAACTCACTGAATGTCAAACTAAACAGTAAACTCCCCACTAGCTCCCCAAACTTCTTAATTAGTCCATTAGCTATAATACACTTCACACAAGAAGCAAATTAGCATGTCTGACAGAATGTGCAACCTGCTAACCCTCTCACTAATACTGTATGATGCTTCATTATATTCTGTTAATAACAGGCCTCCTCAGCTCCTGCCGGAACACACATCAATCAAATCCTGACAAGCTTTCTTCTACTCCCAAACAATGCACCCATCTTGCATCCATCAATCACTTTCCTGGCAGCTTCAACACTTGTCCACGCCCTGGTAACCAGCAACTGAACTACTGTAATACTCTTTGCAGTGGGTTGCTGGACAAAAAATAAGTAAGCTGCATCTGGATCAAATTCTGCTGCCAGCGTTATCGCTTGCAGACCAGTCACCCCTAATTTATCCTAATACTGCATGACTTAAATTATTTGCTAAAATTCTGTCTGTTATCTTTTAAAGGCCCTAATAACCTTTACATTTATCTGAACTCCATGCGATTCATCATCTTTCTGAGTGCTCTGTTCTTGTTCTTCATCCCAGGAGCCTCCCAGGCCTCCAAAAACTTGAATGCAGGGAGAGCGTTATGTTTTATGCTTTGGAAGATACTTCCAAAGCCATGCTAATGTTTCCTATTCAATTGTTTTAAATACCTTTCTCTCCAGGCAGGTGATTTTACAGAAAGGGTGATCGTAGTTCAATATCTCACCCCTACTCACTACTGACAGAAAGCTAGTCTAGAAAGTAAGGTGTCATTTATTTTTCTTGCACAATCCCATTAATTTTCTTCTCGCTCTTTCTGGCAATTCACACCAAGAACAGAATTTGTAGCGAATAATTAACGTGTTAAGTCAATGGCTAGCCACGGTATGGGATCCATGCAGCAAAGGCAGAGGAACTTTTAACGTCAATTCGCGATGAATATTCGTATCAGGATTTGTGTCAGCAATCTTCTTCTGTTGTGGAATGCCAAAAACAAAGAAACATGGAAGACAAGGTAAAATATTTATTTAGAGAGAGGGGGGATTGATTGAGATTGGCACTTGGCTAGTAAAGTAGAAGCTTGTAGTTAGTAAACAGCCGGTATTTACTCTGCATAAATAGCAGACTCCGCTGTGTTGCCTTGAGAAAAAAAACCTATTGGAAGCTCCTCCACCAGCATGTCACGCATGATTTTTTTCTTATTTCAATGCGGTTTTGAATTCATGTTTTCGATCGTTGTTTCAGCAACAATTCGCACATTTTCCCTTTCTTTCCCTCAGTCTTATTTTCAGTGTCAAGCCAGATATCCTACTGTCTTTAATCTATTCTTTTGTATTGATTTCCATCTGAGGTCAATGGCTTTTTAAAGAAGGCAGATTGAAATAGAGAGTGTCTTCCTCATATCCTTCTCCATCCACTATGCTTCCCTTTGTCTTGCTCATTTGTCTGTGTTTCATTCTTTTATCTACCTTCATCATTGATCGGTGTGGCCGGAGAGCATTCCGGTCCAGTAATGAAGGGCTCATGGGCCTCCAGGTCATTTTAATCTGAGTTCAGGTCAGTAGAGCTGAGAGAAAATGTGTTTCATCTGATTTAAAATGGTCTGGATGATGGTTTGATTTCATCTGCTTGCCATTAGAAGTAAATTAAACTAATGAACCCTCAATGGTTAATACGAAAGGACATTGATGCTGCTCAGTTCAAGTAATGAGACTTAAAAAAGATTTAAGAAGTTTATTTTAAGAAATTAAAAAGTTTATGAAAAAACTAAATCTTTGTTTTATTTCTTTGAACATGTTTCAGATTGCATGGCTTGATAAGTTTTTTTGTAACTCAATGAAAGCAAAATGGAAAAATGTCTAACAAGGCCAACATGACAAAAAACAACCACTTCAAACCGAAGTATAGAATTTTGGTTTCAGATTTCTAGTTTTCCTCAACATATTTAACAGGAACTCACCTCATGGAAAAGGATCTTCTTTTTCTGAACGGAAGACAGGAGATATTTTCTTGTTAAATATTTCTATATGCAGCCTGCTCTCTCCAATGGCCACGGGCATCTCAGGAGTCGACAGCAAGCTTGTAGACTTAATTTGACTGCATATAATTGAGAATACATATCTTGGCAAATGTTAGCTAAGTGACAACCCATTTGATCTGTCAAATAAGGCATTATAACATTGAACATTATAATAGTCACGGCCAGCAGGTGAGGCAGTGGGCTTCAGACTTTTGCCTTTTTTTTGTTACTCTTACCAGTTTTTGCATTGTTTCATCAGGACTGTGTGTATTTACATTTGTTGTTGATAACAAGGATAGTTGCCCCAATCATATTTCTCTGCAACCTAGTTTACCTCTAAAGCTAAGCTATGGTGTTGCTGATTACAACCTGCATTAGATACTTATAGGAAAATAGTGAAAATTGGCGAAAGTGAGACTATCACCCGGTGCAGTGATGGAAACAATGGCCTTTAAAGGGCATCGCCCTTCTGATAATACATTACACCGAAGTCTGTGTTTATATGGTCATCAAAATGCATGAAGATAAGTTTGATAAATGTTAGTATATAACCACGGTACCCTGGCCACATTTCTCCCTGGTCTCTGACCCCCTAATAATAGTATTATGTTTGTCTACATTGCTATGTCTACTGTAGATCAGTAAGTCAATGTGTGGTGTATTGCATGTTTTGATTTTTCCCAAAAGTATTATAGTGATCAATGCCCTCTAGTGGACATCAGAGGTTAGCTGCAATACAATAGGTAATCAGCGAGTTCCTGTTAAAAAGCGGTCTAAATGCGGTTTATCTTGAATTATGAAGGTAGCTAGTTAATGCAGTGTAATAAAATGTGTTTTTGATGTTTGAAGTTTCATTATTGGGTTTTTGTTTCGCTGATTACGATGAGAGCGAGGTTTGGAGAAATGGCTCTTGGGGGGAATTGATAGTACATAAGAGTTATGACAGAAAACATTAGACTGTGTCTATTTCTCTCTCACCTCTCACTCTTAAAAGAGACTTGATAGTTGTACAATATAGAGCTCTGCATGCTTATGCAAAACTTTGCTGACTTATTCGTTTGATAAGCATTAGACCACTTCTGAGTTTGAACATAAGTTATTTTAATTATCTTTTTAAAAAGTCATTCAATTGCATTTCTTTCATCAACCTCAGTGCTCAGTTGAAGTGCCATTAACATTTACCACCAGTTGTCAGCCTTTTTAATTACATAAATTAATTGCTCTTTTCCCTGATTAACTCCTCGAATCTGTCAGGAAGTATAAGTTCAATGTATCCTAGACGAAGACAGCAGTTTGAGGGCATGGGATCAGTCTTTTTTGACTAAACACAGTAATAATAGTACAAAACCAGCAGAAAAAAATATTCAAATGTAAAGATATAGCATAACAAAGGTGGCAACTAAACATGATGTATGAAATTGACAAATCTCACCTTTGAGCAACTAAATTGCTCACAGTTTAACTAAATCACTCACAGAGATTCTCACACAAGCAAACGGAGTCCTTTCTAGGCATTTTGATGCCTTAGACAAGATTTACTTAAGTGCCTCGCCCCCACTCTGGCAATAATACCACACTGGATAACATTTTAATAGCTTTTTTTTCTAATTTACCAGTTTTATCAATGTTGTATTTTTGTGATCTTTTGTTTATTTGTTTGTTTATTTTTGCTCAGTCGCAATTGGTTATTTGAGACATTTATACATTTGTATCTGCTTATAAGCAATGAGCTTGTCTATGCACACGCTGACTTTATCAAGCAGATACATGACGACATTACAATCTGCACACTTTTTTAGTAAGTACATACCACATTACATACAAAAATCTTGAGCTTACTTCATCCATCATGTTGCAATCAAACACTTTTGAAGATTCCTCTATGTTCAATGGCTAAGTTTACCGTGGTGCATTACGGGATTGATAAGTGGGGAGCTTACAAATTCAGATTCTCATCTAATGAGATGTTTACTTATGATTAGATATTTGCTAATGAGATAGTTAGTTTAGTATGGCTTGTACCAACATTCTGTATATGCTAAAGATGTTACACACAAAAAGTCAACAAAATTTAATAAAACCAAGACAATAAAAAAGCTATACAATCAAACTATAAACAAGGCATAGACAAACTAGACCAAAATGTACTCTGCAGTTTGACAACTAACATTCAAAACAAGGAATAGAAACAAAACTACAAACTAAATACAATCAAAATATACAATATAAATATATCAACAACATATATTAAAACTGGACTGTCGGATGAAAAAGAAACATGACAAGATGGAGACTTTTTTTTAATCTCACAGTTGTTAATTAATTCTCTGTGTGATTCAGGCTTTTATGAATGAACCACCAAAGACACTTTTCTTGTCTGTTTGGTTATGGGGCAAATGATTAAGAACTTGGACAGAGGACTATTAAACCATTGTGACACGCTTTCATGAAGCTTACAAATGCGTAGACATGTTTTTAGTGTTTAAACATTGGGTATGTGAGAGTGCCATCAACCAAGGGGAAGATGGTACCACAACTATATTGCAATGGTATTCAACTTCCAAAAGAAGAAATATAAGAGTTATGAATGTTCAGAGAATTAAATAAACACTATGGCCCAGTAACTATTTTATCTCACCTGTTACATGTGCATTTTTGTGCATGTATGTTAGAGTTGCATAAAACGCAAAAAGCAAACCTACTGTTGAAACAAAACTAATATATACTAGTATAAAAATATAGACTAAATCATCTTTTTTTTACATTTCACAGGTATCTGATCCCTTCTTTGGACCGATCCCACGCTGGCTTCTATCGGTGTATTGTGAGGAATCGAGTTGGCGCATTGTTACAGAGGAGAACCCAAGTACAAGTGGCTTGTGAGTAACTCTCTTTTGCTTCTAATTTCACTTTTATTTTCCTATTTTACAACTCAAATAAGACGACTTAAAGATATAAGGTAGCCCACCGCAATATCTTTTTTTGAGTGTTAAATTCCAACACAACTACTTATTTTTTAAAAGCATAATGTTAACCTAAACAAACATTTCAACCTTGGGCAAAAGATTGGATACATTCTGTGCAGGTTGCTAGTCCATCACAAGGCAGCATTTACACATACATTTGTGTTATATTCATCCCTAGGAGAAATTTTATCTAAGAGATGTTTTTGATCTGTGCAAGCAAACAGGGCTCTTGGAGTTAACCCCCGGAGACACATCCATTTTCCATTATTTCAAACCCTTGTATTTCCTGATTACCATTGACAGCATTGGGTTAAAATGTTAAAAATATACAATTTAAAGTACTTTATTTGCAAAATATATAAAATTTAATGCATATTCAAACTGCCAAAAACTTCAAATGTATTGCCAAAAAGATTATAATGCAGTTGTTACTCCCCCAAGAAAAGAGTTGAGTTTAAGGTTTCAAATTTCAGTGAAGATTGCAAAATAAGCCAATAAAAAATACATCTGGAGAACCTGTTCAATTATCAATGAGGAGAATCTTGCAAATGTGCAGTGATGTTGAAGAGATTATCTGTAGAATTCACTAATTTGTCCGTTTTGTTAATTAAATGAAGCCTATTACAGTAATTCTTACTTTATCGAGAATGAAAAAGCAAATTAGAACACTTTTAATGTGTCACTCAAATAATGTGAAATAAATGCTCAAAACTAGAGAAACTCTAAAATATATATTTATTTAAAATTTAGTTTTAAATGTTTCTGGGCCTGAACCCTGAACTTGGCTTTACTTTAGATTTACTCAGACGATGGTTCAAGCATCCACAGATTGTGTTTAAGGCAGATTCAAGAATCCCTGTCCACCTCACTCTCACTGAAGGTGTCTGGTCATTACCGAACTTGAGTACTGATTTTCTCTAGCAGAGACCATGATTGAAACAACTCTAACTTCTTTTCCTTTAATTACAATATGCCCTGCTCAATTCCTGCTTGACGATTCTTATCGCCTCCAGAGCAAAAGTTGTTTAACAGCTTCGTAAATAACCAGACATGTCTGGACGAACATTTGACTGCATTCAAGGTCTCCTAGCTTTGGTAAATGCTCCTCTCCACTCCCACAGCTGCTCCCCTCGATCTTCCTCATTAGATTGATTGGCTCTTGTCGACCAATGACTGCACCCCTCTCAAATCTAAATTTATTGCATGGTTTTGTAATCTGTTCAGCATAAGGAACAGCTGTTGGGATTGAACTGAATAGTGTTTGGAGCCAGATGCAAAAATCTCTGCTCACTGCCCTATCTGGATGCTTCTGGTCATCATTCAACGGAATGTTCTCCAACAGAGTGTGGGAGTGGAACCAAGCAACTTCCTGTCTTTAATTGCAATTCATTCTTAATTCGTGCTCATTGTTTGAGGTTGACTCCAAAGCACTTTTTTCTTTATTCTATTTTCTATATTCTACCCTTGATTATTAATTAATGTGTGTGTGCGTGTGTGTGTTTGATTAATAGTATTGAAACATCATCAAATGAGTCTATTCTGCTTAAAAATGCACTTTTCATGTTGAACTCTTAGCTGTTCTTCCTCTTTTTGAGCAATGACTTCAAAATGACCGTCCTTGACAAATACAGAGGAGGAAACTAATTATGAATAAGTGTCTGGCCTGTGCCTTCATTTATTACCCTAGAGAGAATCCACAGTACAAATGCTCATAGATAAAATAAGATGTATGCCATAATGTACTGTAAATAGAGATAATTTGATAATTGTTGTTGGCTAATCCCTTTGGGATTCCTATAGTGTCATGTTTGTTTGGTTGAGACCACAATGCTAACGTTTCGGTTATTTTCTTTTCATTTGCTTGTTTGTTTGTTCTCAATCAGAAAAGAGTAGCTTGCCTCATATGGAGGGGTTCAAGTATCTTGGGTTTTATTCACGAGTGAGGGAAGGATGGAGCGTGAGACTGACAGGCGGATTGGTGCAGCAGTTGTAGTAATGCGGTTGATCTACCATGACCTATGGCAGTAGGTCATGAATAAAAGAATTAGATCTCAGATACAAGCAGCTAAAATGAGCTTCAACAATATGATGAGGAGCTCCACCACTTGGGAGGTGCTTGGAGTAGAGCCGCTCCTCCTCCACGTCAAGAGGAGCCAGTTGAGGTGGCTCGGACATCTGTTCCGTATGGCTACTGAACGCCTCTCTTGGAAGGGGTTTCATGCATGTCCTGCCAGGAGGAGGCCCCGTGCAAAATTCAGGATTGGCCTTGGGATGCATTAGTATCTCCGTTGGGCTGGTAATTATAATAATAACAATAATAATATTAATAATTAAATTCAATATATAAAAGCTTGTAAGTGTGTATTTTTATTGTCTAAATGTTCTCTCTGGTCCAAAATACACTATGCGCAATATTTTGTGATTATGCCCATTTCTATTCTGTCATGTTTCTACAAATCTTTTAAAATTATTTAACTTCAGGAGTTTTTTTAACACGTGCAGCAGTTTCAGATTATCCACCAATGTATTTAAGATTCTCTACCTGAAGAAATCTGCCTCATAAGGAACTTTGATAAAAAGTAATAGCAATTACAGTGTAAAAAGAAACCCGAGGGGGACAGGAGAGGGACACGAAACAAGTTCCCAGAGTTAAAGCACACTAAAACATCTATATTGGACATATATGCCAAACAACATCAAACATGATGATGAGAGTTTCTTTTGTGAATTTATAGACTAGATATTGATGGTTAAGCTCACAGTGACAATAAAAGGTGTTAAATTGTCAGGCCAAAAGAATTTATTTTTTTAACTATATTTTATTTAAAATATGAATTATCCCCTGTCCATAGCAGCATGGTTGTGAGCTCTGGCTCTCACTTCCAGACTCTTGGCCAATTAATCAGGCTGGCTTATGTATCGCTCCATCGCTTCTTATCATCACCTTTCATATCAGGAATTGTCCAGGTACTTCACTTCTGGCCAAGATGGAAGTGCTTAAACCATGTTTGCTTTTCTCATTTCCCTTTCAAGCATGTCTGCTATAATTGTCATCCAATTACCTTTCTTTTCATCGTAGCGTGAAGTGAGAGCAATCAAATACAGGAGTCAATACACAGGAAACGACAGTGTGATATCAAAGGCAGGACATTGACACAATGCAAATTGGATTCTTTAAGTAGTTTTCCTTAATTAGCTTGTTTGATGAGTTGTACACTTGATATTAAAGAGGCTGCCTTTGATTCTTACATTTATTTCATGCATGTAATTCTCAGTAAAAAAATAGAAGTTGTTCATGCTAAAGTGATTTTTGGGTCATTTTTCACCCTCCATTTCAACACAACTCTATTCTGATTTTTGCCTTTTTGTTGACCACTGATTTAAATTTTTGACTTCTGGTAAATTTACTGTTGAAAACCGCCACTATATTTCAAACACAGCTCGAGCTGGTCATGCTGTAGTTTCCACAAAGGTTGCAGTTTCAGAAATAATCTTTTTTTTTACCATTTAGCATGACAATTTTCATTGCATTAAACAAGAAATAAATTTGGCCAATACTATCTGAGGAGGATCCGAGTTAGTCATTGAAACACTTCGAGACTGTTTGCAAACCTACAATTTTTTAGAGTTCTAGCATTCCAATGTTGTTTAATTCAAATGAATGCATGCTAAATGTTCTTTCAGAAAAGTCAGTTTTGGTCACTGTCATGGCCAATTGCTTGCTGGAACATTTCATCTTCACTGTGATGGGAGCCACGAGGAAGTCTGGCACTGTGTCATAGCATGTCTGTCAAACACAGAACCTGCAATAGGTGGTGAGAGATGCTGACAAAGTCTCTGGGATGCCTTTGGAGCAGTACACAAACATTGTATTACTGCAAACTCTAAACAGGTGTATTTAAGTGTAGACAATTTGGTAGATGCTTTAAGTTACACATTCTTAACCAGTTCTTGGTCTTGCTAAGCATCAAACGACTTTTGGTCATGCTATTGTAACAATGTTATTAAAGAATGCAGTGCAAATTTACCCAGTCCTTTTTGTCCTTTTTTATATTTGGCTGCATTAATCTTTTTAGCGACTTATTTCTATAGCCTGAATATACCTGTTGTGTGGCAAATGTTCCATTGCAGATAGGCAGCCATCATGCCATTCTGGGGAATGCAGCACAATGGTGTCTGTTTTAGGGCACTTAAATACTAAGAACGTCTAGTCTGAAGAACGGTTGCCCCCCTTCCCCTATCCCCCACTGTTTTATGTTCATACAATAATAATGTATACAGTTTTACATTTATCTCTGAAAATCTAATCCGTTTCAGAGATGATTACGTAATTATGTTACCGGAGTCACATAACAGACATCTCTTGCATCGTCAGTGTGTTAACAGTTGGTCACAAAACTGTGCGACATGGAGTAGACGCTGTTTTGTGGATGTTCTTACCATAGCCTTTATATTTGCACATTTACTGTGCAGTTCGGAAGACAAAAACAGTCTTTCCCCACTCATGTTGTTGTCCTTTTTTGAGCCACATGCCCCATCTATCTCTAAGCTAGACTGCTAGAACCATTTCCAGGACTACCTCTGGAAGCGGTTTTGGTAACAGTTCCTGAAAGGATTGCTTTCACACTCGCAGTAATAAACCATTACCAAACATTAATCGTTTCTCTTGTATATTAAAGACACTGCAAAACCTGTTTGCTCCACAAAGGTGAATTCCTTTGTCCGTTCTTGCTAAAACATACAGTGCTTCTCATTTGTATTTGTTTTCTGATAAAAAGGTTTTATTTATGTAGCTGACTACTTGTTTAAAAGGAGGGAAGTTTACCTTATCCAATAAAAAAATCTAGTGTTGATCCGGTGACCTTGAATGTGAACGGTAGAAAAGAATAGATTACAATACAGGAAATGTTTTAAAGAAAAATTAGCTTGAGCTGCAGCCAAGCATGTTTTTGTTTACCCTAATGTTTGATTAATGTCAGTATGTTGCCTAATATAGTCTAATCACCTATTTGCGTTCTACAGACATGGGAAGTTTCGAGGAAGGTGAACGAGTCCAAGCTGTGTCTCAAGGTGAAGGAGCTGTCATACCAGCTCCCCGCATCCACTGTTTCCCTCAGCCACAAGTCACCTGGTTCAGAGATGGACGCAAAATCCCCCCGAGCAGCCGAATGTAAGTTTCTGAAGCCGTTGGATACTTTTTTCATATTCTCTGTTTATTCTCTCTCTCAGAAGTCGTTCTGTTTGAACGCGATTGATTTTTGAAGGATTTCTGTTGCAATATGTCTACTCCAGATATACACTCATTCTTTTTTATCACCTCCAGCTGGGTTTCTGAGTGTATTTTTGAGCTTGTTTGAGAGGGGTTTGTTTCTTTATGCACACGTTCATTGGCTTGCTTACAGTGAGTGCCATGAAAATCTGAATGAGTTATGAGGAGTAGATTTGTTTTCGAAAGATTTTTGGAGTTGAAACAATCTACCAGAAATTCTGTTGTCCGTAATGGAATCAGCTTTCTGGGTAACTGTATTTTTGTTTCAAGTGACTCGATTTTGTAGTTCTCACTCTGTTGTTTATACATGTTCTCTCTTCATTAATTCCCAGGTGCCTCTAATTACCTTATCTGATTAGTCACTACTGCCTTTAGAAACTTGTACAAATAACAATCAACAGAGATGTGATAGAAAAAATACTGAAATACCATACTCAAAGTACTATTACAAGTCAAAAAAAGTAATGAAAGTTGAACAAAATGATCCATTGTACGTAATACTCAAAGTATGAGCAAAACAGAGCCTAGAAGAGTATTAGACTGTAAATTATCTCACCTTGTATCCTACTGAGGGAAAGTGTTGCTTTCGGTAGTGCTATTGGTTTGAAGTATGAGAAGGATATACTATTTTTCCCCCTCAACAGTTTTATTTCTGGCTGCAGGCACTGGAATTTCAGTTGTTAAGTGAAAAAAAAAATCCAATAACAAACCAATATCCTTTTCACCATTACAAAAACTTTCTGCAGGAATTATTTATAAAATATTACATACATATATAAAGAGGTTACAATGCACATTAACGTAAAGGGTGAGCAAATTCAAATATTTAATGGAAACGACTAACATAAGTGAATTCATAAAACAGTCAGGGACAGTTTGAATCATTGAAAGTTATTTTTTGCAGTATCTTGAATAGACTTGAAAATGTGTTATAGGATTTGATCTATTATTATTATTATTATTATTATTATTATTATTAATAATGAGGAAATGTTCCTTTATTGCGATGTGACAGATGGGAAGCAAAATGTGAGAGAGATTAACAAGAAAGTGAGAATAAAGAATCATTAGCTCAGGACTCAAATTTATTTTGTTTGAAGCACAATGTATTGATGTCCTGCTTATTGACAAACCGAAGATTCTGAAGGTGTGAATCAGGGCTCCCATAAAAACCAGAGCAGGTGCTACAGTAACTTAATATGGGTACTATATAGATGGAAACTTGTTTTTAACCATACATTGTAAAGAAGTGCCAACTTTATCTTCTCCATTGTTTATTACAAAAGTAGATAAAAATAGGGATTTACCTCATCAGACAGCAAATGTGCCAGGCTCTTCTAGAAGTAGCTAAAAAGCTGTAATTACTCAAACACCAAAATCTTGATTTGTCTTTTTATGTATTTGTCCATTTTTTTGTTTATGAAAACTCTCTTCTTCACTTCACAAATTCTTCAGTGATTTGTGTGCACCCCTCGCTCTCAAGTGCCTGCTTTAAGGTTTGTGGCAAGGTTACCTCGTGCAAATGAGTGGAGCAGATAACATTTATTCCAGGAAAATCCTCTAATTGAAATTTAATCAGGGCATTGGCACCTCCATCGAAGTTTCAAAGGCTCCATGAAAAATGGTAATAAGCGTAACATTGACCGAGACGCCTATGGAGGACTGCTGCTCTGCCTGAAAGCGTCCAGGCTCTTTTGACTCAGAATTCTAATCTCTCGCTCTTTATTTTTACCAGATTGCACTCATTTCGATCGCCCACTTTTTGGAGAAAACTAGCAATGAGGCACCTAAAATGAAGAGTTTTTGAAGCTTAGAGGTTCTCACTCACATTTCATCCAATCTCTTTCTGTTTTCCCTCTAATGATGGTATCATGTAGCCTAGAAGAAGATGTATAATCAGTGTCTGAAAAAAAGAGGGTACGAGAGAGGTTTCACCACTCTGCTTCAAGCACTTTGAAAGCCTAGAATGCTTGAGTGCTTACAATGATTTGTTTTCCATCAGCATTTTGCTTTTTTTTTGATCACATATTGTGCATTGCTAATTTGTATTGCAACGGGGTAAACAAAAAAAATATGTTTTTTTTAAATACTTGCATTTTGTGTTTTATATGACAAATTGGATGTTTCAACTGTACACCGTTATTTTAATTTTAAACCTAAATTAAATAGATAGCCTCATGTCATTCATTCAGTATAAATCAGACAAAGGCTTGATGTTTTCTTTAGGAATGTTTATGAAAAATTAACTTTAGTATTTTTATCCTTGGTAGAAGGTTATGTATAGTGCACTAGGTTCTTTTCCACACTGAAGTAAGAAATATGTATTCCAACCTTATTATCAGTGGATGGGCTTGCACTGGGTAGCCTTCGACTAATCACAGAACTTGTGTTCTGTGAAGCCTTATTGCGAGGTTAGAAAATTTCAGAGGTGCGACAGGCTTTGTAAAGGGGTCAGTGTGGGGTTATGTGAAAGTGCAATCTTCGCAAAGGGCAATTCATAGGCTTGACGCACAAGTATAGATTTTAGAGAAAAATCAAAGTGAAGTGAAGGCAGGTGTACTTGTGATGTCAAACAATTGGAAGATAACAATAAGAAAGAAAAAACTTAACATTGAAGTGTTTGTGTGTTTGATTGCCTTAAAGCCTGGCCAGGATTTCCACATGTGGTGTTGGAAAATAAGTGTAAATTGAGCTGTAATATTGGAAAAAAGCTTGTCCAGCAGCAGTTTTCCTCTTTCTCTTGCCATGCTCTTCTGGCTATAGTTTTCCCTTGATGAGACAATCTGGTGTGACTTGGATTGTGTTTTCCATCCAGGCTTCGCAGAGATACCTCTCTCTCTTCCCTTATAAAATTATACTGTTTTTTTATTACACACTTTGATCTGTCCCACTGCATTCTCTTGTGTAGGGTTCCTTCAGTACCCTCCTGTCTGCAGGGGGAGAGAGCGAGCTGCTCAAATGTTTAAATGCAATAGCCATTAGTCTTTTATTATTGAATAGGAAAGGAATTGAAAGACCCTTTTCCACAGACTGCATTTGATTTGCTGGGTTATTTGGGAGGACTAATGTTGTGTATAATCAGAACCTGGGATGGTAAACACATTACAGGAGCTGTTCCGGTCTGAACTGGAGTTAACTGAAAGGTGCAATTCAGCATTCCTCAACTATTTTCTTCCTTGCTTTTGGACCTGTTCGATAAGGCACCTATAGACTGTTTTCTAAAATATATCTCTAGTAGAATTCATTCAAATGGTAGGGAACATATGAATGTTTTCTCAGGATGAAAACTTGAAGAAAAGGTTAATATTTATGACATAATTCTGTAGATTTGACAGCACTGACTTTATCTTAATGTGAGCAGATATATGCATTTCCCTAGAGGCACACTTGTGTGAAAATGTGTATTCTGTGTGTTTGCCTGCATAAAAATGTCTGATAAGGGCCTGCATTTTGCTGTAATCTGAAAAATAGATGTTTACACAGTTTTCACTGTTCTGAGGATATTCAGTCTTCACAATGTAGCATTTAGTAGGACGTTTTGACGATAAATGTATCCGTTTTGTTACCTGGATAGTCCTGGTTTGGGTCTCTAGCTCATATTATACGAAAGATTGGGTGCAACATGGATGGGTTGAGTCCAAAACAGGACCACGTTCACTCCCAAGGGTCAAATCAATTCTTGAATTACCTGAGGCAAGTTTTAAACTTTGGAAGAAACCGAATCTATAAATAATATGCTTATTATAATAATATGCAACTTAGGAAGATGCCTGAGTGACCTTCTACCTATATTGTGTAAAGCACTTGAGTAAATGGTCTTCATTACTGTAAATATGAAAAATAAAAAAATGGCTATTAAATAATTGCTTAACACTTCATAAATGGCTATAGTGCTATTGCGTACTTGTAATAAATACATAATAAATAAAAATGAATGACACCCAGAATAGAATTTAGTCCAAAATTCCATACTTTCTAAGTAATATAAAAAAAATTCAATATGTGGGGGTGCCTATGATTAAGATTTTGACAGATATTGCACTTGTTGATTACTGTCTTTTTGTCATTATTGCAGATAAACTGTTAAACAGTAAATCATGTGAGTAAGACCATATTGCGAATTTTCCGTTTTCTGCCTTGTTTTGTACCATGCACAATCTTCTTTTACAGTATTTGTAGTACTGATTGTATTACTAATTTTCTCATCTTGCAACACATTCTATTTCCAGTATGGTCAAAATTTGAAAGAAAATATAACAGAGTCTCAACCTCATGCAAATCAGAACGCATCCCACGGAGATGATAGCAAAACAGGTATTTTAAAAGTAGATATACAGTCAACACTTAACAATTCTGATGTCATCATCTGTGTTTGTGAGTTTAAACATGGCCACGGCTGTGTAAATCAACTGTATAATTCATAAATACTTTCCAGCTCAAATATCAAAGGCCAGAGAGCACGACAGATGGAATCCAAGCTAACTTTGAACATAGTATTCATTGATATACAAGGCTTATTGCAGAATATAAGAGAAGCATATGCTGAATATTTCAAATACATATTCAGGCTCAGGATTCTTGCTAGTGTGCCTAAACAGAGGTTTGAATTGAGACCTGAATATATATGACTAGTGTCAGAAAGGATTTCCCTTCTGCAGGCGCTGATGGCACCAGAGGGGCTACTTCTGTTTTTCTGCAACATAAACCTTGAGATATTGGCCACAGCAATATCATTAGCTTTGTTTTTGAGATGCTACACATTTTTCTCGCCTTGGCTTGCCATTCATGGGTATTTCCCTGGAAAATTTAAGCATATGCTGTGTGTCAGTTTTATTGGACCACCTGTTTTTTTTTTTTTCTCTAATGCAGTCGCATGGATTGTCTCCTAGCTATGCTATGCTATTTGTGTGTGGTATCTGTCAGTATTTGTAAGTGTTCCTGGCTATATTTACCATGGTTCTGTGTGTATGAAATTCACTCGAGGTTCTATTTCCTCTAAAGGGACCATGGCTTGTGCCGTGCGTGTTTGTCTAAGTGTAATAGAGGTCATGGACTGTGGACTCCACTGCTCCCTGGAGAGTATGGAAAGAGCACGGCACTGACAAATGCCATTCTACTCACTGCTGTGTACATCTGACTGTGTGAGTCTTACTCACATATAAAAACAGATATTAAAAGATAAACACAACAAAATCACCTCGTATGTGGTGTGAAGCAGGTTTTGGATTAGGTTTGAGGAGCATTGAAAGTAATTTGTGTGTCAAAATATTACCGTTACTAAGAAAGGGTTGACTCAGAGTTACTAAACAAATCCTAGTTCAAAGCGAATCTAGCCCGTGAGTTCACAGGTCACACCATACAACCTCTCATGTTATTCGTCAGAGAAACTAAACTTGAAAATAAAAAAAATTAAAACCTCCGCCCCAAAAATTGAAATCATGGCTCTCGGATTACCCAGCCTTACAGAGATTATCATGCAGGAAGGAAAAATGTCATATTTCTGATTGCTGAAGAATTAATTTATTCTTTGTGGAGTATGGAACTGAAACCACAATTTCCCTCTGTACCCTGAATGAGGAGCCTGATGAGATCGAATCAAACATTGGCTCTTTATTCGATCACAGGGAGTTTGATGTTGTTTTGATTGTACTCTCTATCTTGGATCCTTATGATCTAAGATGGCGCCGCGAATCTGCAGTGTTTTTGTTTGTTTTGCTAGTTTGTCCTGCTATTTACTTTGCTAACTTCCTTATATTAATTGCTTGTTAGTTGTGTTGCACTTCACTGTACTTATTTTGTTTGTATTGTATTTATGTTGTTTGCTCTGACGGCTCCATTATACCATAGAAAATTCCATGTGTGTCCACATACACACATGCATGCATGCACACACATACGCATGCACGCACTCACGCATGCACACACACACACACACGCGCACGCACGCACACACACACACACATGGCAATAAAGCTGATTCTGATTTATTGGTTGTAATTGCTGTCAAAGCAATTTCTCTAAATGTGTAAATATCGGGCCAGAAAGATTTAATTCAGCAGCTCCATAAGCTGCTTTGGTTGCATCATGTAGAGGAGGTGTTTATTACGAATGAGTCACTAAACAAATCATTTGAGGATCGTGAACAAATCCCATAAAATTAAATGCATATTTAAAAAAAAGTGTGTCAACCTGTTGGTAGAGACCTCCATAATCAAATAAGGAAACTTTCAAAATCACAATAGGGGCACTTTAAATGTTTGTGTATAAAACATTTCTTTTGTAACTTCCCTTTGGGTACAGTCTAATACAAAATATGTGATCATATACTGTAAGTTTGCTTGAGTTGACACGATGTGTGAGTACAAATAACCAATGGAGTTTCTAGATGGGCATTTAGCAGTTAAAACCCAACTTACTATCAAGTGTGTTTTTAAAAGAAATACAAAACTCAAGTTATAAATTATCTAAATACTAAAGAAATATATAGGCCTTTCAATTTATCATCAACCTCTCATAAAACCTTTCACCTCTTCTATCTGTTGGCTTGAGTAGCATCACGTGGTGTTCACAGTTCACAGTTCTTAGTTCAATCCAGATTAACTTTCTATAGGAGTGGATACTGAGCAGCACGGTTGTCTCACAGCAAGAAGGTCACTAGTTCGAGCCTCGGCTGGGTCAGTTGGCATTTCTGTGTAGGGTTTGCATGTCCCCCTGTGATCTCGTGGGTTTTCTCCGGCTGGTCCGGTTTCCCCACAAGTCCAAAGACATGCGGTATAAGCCAATTGGGTAAAAATGATTGATAGAGTTTGAGTGTGAATGAGTGTGTGTGAATGTTTTCCTTTGAGAGGTTGCGGCTGGAAGGTTATCCCACGCATAAAACATATGCCAGAAGAGTCGACGGTTCATTCCGCTGTGGCGTCCCCGAAAGAGAAAAAGCAGATAAAAAAATGGATGAATGAATGTATTTATTAAAGAATGCAGATAACAATTGTATATAGTGTATTATCTACAGAATTCTATTATTCAAATTATAGATTCTAAAATTACATAATACATATTTATACTTGAAGGCTGATCTTTCTATGGAGTTTTTGCGATATTTTATTAATGCACCTATAAATGAGAGCAAAGAAAACCTAAAAAACATGTTCTGTCTTTTGTTACTTGCAATAAAAAATGCAAGCAATTTAACAAAAAAGATTTTCGATAGTGAGTTAGAAAATATGTGTTATTGCAAGCGTAATGGTTTAAGCTTGATTTGTTCAGGAAATCATGTTTTATAGTATACACAAGAGGGTTAAGATGCAAAAGCCTAAGAATTTTCTCAACCCCGTGAGTAGCAAATCTTTGATTTCCCTTTTATGTTTTTTAAGTGAAATAACAGAGCTCAAACATTAGAGTCTGAAAAGGATTCACATTTTAAAATAAAAATGCAGACGATCCTTATAAGTTATTGCATCTGAACTATTCATAAATACCTTGATATGATTTATCAGGGCAGAACTCTGACTTAAATTGAGGATTGCAGTTAGTCAGTTGAGTAAATACATTTAATGATAAAACACAAGTCAACAGCGAATCCAATTTTTCAGCTCTGTGGCTTGACAAGGAAACAGGAACTGAACGCATCCAAAAGATCTCTTCACTAACTCATGGAAATACACACAAACATATACGGTCAAGAGAGAAGCATGTAACACAAGAGATTAGATTGTTTTCTTCTCAATGAGTTGCCATGATGCTGTTGCTATATGTCAAATCTTCATAGAGTATGATAGGCAGATTAGTGTTAAGCCTCAATTCTGCCAGTCTCACACACTAGAACCAATTATATTCCAAATAACTTGTTTCTTTAAATCTTAACTGGGTGCATTTATTTAAAGAGCCACTATTATGGATTTTTGAAACTGATATTTCTTTTGAGATTTAATGAACATTAGGTCTTATTAATCTCAAAGTGCTTTGTGTGTCTAGTAATAGCCTTTAAAAAATAACAACTTAGATTCATGAACATTAAGATTTATGAACCTTCTCTCCATTGATTATAAAAAAAAATTGTACCACTGCATACACGCACTTGGAAACTCATATCCCTCCAAGGGATTCCTCCAATGAGCTCATGATTCTGTAAGTGTACTAGGTCCTTATCTTGGAGTAGGATCAAATAGCAATAATTTGGCAACATTTTGAAAGGAAGGACAATAGAAATCCCTGTTAAAAAAGTAATGAACCTGAAGCTGTAGTTGCCAACTTATCGTATTTTGTGCACTATAAAGCGCACCAGTTTATAAGGTGCACTGTTACCTTGTGCGAAATGAAAATATAATTTTCATACAGATAAGGTGCACTGGCATCAAAGGCGTATTAGGCTAAACAAAATAGATATTCACACTTTATTCAAATAATAACTCAATGACTTCAATTACAACTTCAAACTACAAATTATTCAGCAAGTAACTTCATGAACATCATTGTACTTTTTCTTTGTACATGTAGTTCTACAGTACTTACATGAGTACATTGAGAGATGATCTTAAGCATTACACTATCATGCCAGGCGGTTAGGAATATGAATAGAGTATAATTCACATCCGTATCTATGTGCGTGAGGTGTATAAAGGAAACGGCATATTGTATGTGCATAAATGTGCCTGAATCTGTTCACTTCAGAGCCTCGTTAGTCGCTCAGTCTGCAAGTCGAATCTTTGCTTTTCTCTGCTCAGGTTCAGGGAATCACCTGAGATTAATTTGCAGTCTTGGGCTGTGAACTGTCCCTCGTCCAATCCATAATTCATCAGCGAAGGGGCTCTCTCTCTCTCTTGCTCTCTCCCTCAGTGACACCTGGCTGGCAGAGTGAAATATTCACTACAGCTCATCACACTGCAGCCGCTCACCCTTATTACTCGGGCCCTTATCCGTCTGGAACCAAGCGTAAAGGGCCAAAAAAGTGAAATTTGAGGCTGAAGAGTGCACATGAGGAGATATTAAAATCAATCATCCTCTCTTATGTCATCCTGCTCTAATCAAACAGGACTCATTAATCATTTGAGGAGGTTGAAGTCATATCCAGTGACAGCCGGCTGTGTTGAACGTAATGTCTATATCAAGCTGTTTTTAAGGTTTATCTTTAGGCGACGTCTTGGAAAAGGACAAGGCTTTTTAATAAAGCAACCAAGCATGGTATCAATCATCTGTTCATTCTTGAAAGCAACCAGATATAAAATTGAACAACTTAAACATGAGTTAATTTAACAGCAAACTAATGCAGGAGGTAGCTAAAGTGATCCGATGGATTTCAGATCTTTTAAAGCTCTGCTCTGCTTTTCATCTAATGTTTCTGGTACAGAAAATAGATGGACAGACATCAGGAATCAGGAGTGAGACACTAAACACATTAAAGTTTTCCTTATAATAAACCAGGTGTGTATACAAACACAGCAAGAGACATCATCTAGTAGGTAAGTGTTTTTTGTTGGTTATTTCCAGTAGAGAGGAAGTGGAGGATGAGGAAGAAAATGATATGGACAGTCAGGGATCTGCAAGTAATGTGAGGTAAATTATGGCAGCGCAGAGAGAAGCAGGAGATAAGGAGTAAATGCAGGAGTAGGTGAGACCGGATGGTTTTATGGAAGCAGAGCGAGGGCATGCTGGGAAAGTGAGTCATTTTGATTGCTGTAATAGGATAAGTGGATAACTATCGACATGTTCAGTGAAGCTAAATGGAAATACTATTGATAGCAGTACATCCAAGTGGAAAACAAAGAGAAATATAATCACCTGAACAGAGTACAATTGTAACATAGGCAAGACATGAGCCTATGTCTTATAAACTAAAATGTGCCAAGTGTCCTTCCTCAGTTTCAGTTAACACAAAGCACAGGGACAGAACCTGACTATAGGTTAATTTTAAGAGTTTATTATCAATTGTCATTTGAATTATCGTCCAAATTCTTAAGCCATTCATAACACAAGAACTATCACCAACAAGCTATAAGATATTTTGCTTGGCAATAGTTTCTTAAAATATCAATAGATTAACTCCAGCCCCTCAGTTTGTGCTTCTGGACCATGCAGCATTATTTAAAATTGTTTAAAAAAATGTAGTAGGGGACAAAATGGTTATTTTTCACATACTTATTTTGTACAGTGTATTTTTGGGGTTATGGGAGCTTTTCCTCTGTTTTATGTACCCAGCACCAATACCATTTTTTACAACCATTTGGATGAGGTTGCAAAAACTAAGAGTTGAATGAAGGTGATTTTTTTATGTTTGGAAAGAAAAGACATCTTGTTGTTCATTATTGGCCAATCAATGAGCTCACTGACTGACCAAAATACTTGTAGCAAGCCCAACAAGTTTTCCTGTTGTTTTTAACATTTGAGTGTTAAAAGCCACCTCATCATTACAAGATAAACAAAAAAAATCACCCTTCATTTCTTTTTTTCCACTGGGCTGATCTAGACTGAAGTAGTGGATTGAGTGACGTGTCTAAAACAAGCTCACTCAGAGCTGGAAGTCGGTGGAAAAACAGATGCGAACTGTGACGATTCTAGCAAAGCAATACGAAGCAGACTCATGCTGTTTCTAATAACTGAGGGAAAAGTGGCATTGTTCTTTTCAGTACAAAAATCAATTGGCTCACCTAAAACTTATCTGACCACTCAAGATTTTAAATGAATTCCACTCTCGTTACATTAGACCTCTGTCTTAAGCTCTTCTCTTCATTTGACATCTTTATGTTGAAAATATTGCATCGCACAAAGCAGTTTATTTCTTATTAGCTTTACAGTTACATTTTTTAAAAGCTTGCTTTGTTCTCATTTCCTGAAACTGAATAAAAAGTATCTTTGGGTAAACAGATTTGAACAGATTAACAGTTTTGGTGTCAATTTAAAAATCTTTCAAATTTCACAGCTATTTGTTTTACCCATTTGCTGTCCTTCAGATATCAAATAAACAATAAAAGCAGGTTAATATTAAAAAAAAAAATACAACATGTGTAAAATATTTCAACATGCAAATATTTCAGTTAACAGTTAAATGGTGATTCCAGCATTATGATTTGTGGGCTCAAATTCATAATCTAAAGTAATGCCTTGTTATGTAGTCATCAGTAAATATTACATCCCACATCTTCTGACTTCTTCAAGAGCAAATATTTTTATTTTAATCTCAGGAAGAGATTTAGTTTGGGGAAAAGAGAATCCAGGTCAAAATTATATTAACAAATAAGGAGGTTATGATGCCGCAAGTCTTCCACACACTCAATCTTCAATTCATTCTGAATTATTGCTGCATTTGTGCAACATATGTGGAAGCTCAAAAAGTACCAAGCAAAGGGTAAAAAAATTTTAATTCTATAAAGCTCCTCTAATACCACTCTACATTTTGAAGACGTAGTAAAAAGTTGGGCAGAAAAATTGCCAGTCACTATTAGCTTAAATATACAATTTCTACTTTTTTAAACCACAACATTTTTTCTGATATTTAGCTAAATTACAGAGCATATTAACAAGAGCATAATAAACATCAGTATACTGTAAGGCGACACAAAAATATCATCTTTTGCATATTAAAGCAGTTCATAAATGTCTCAATTATAGTGAGCCAGAGCCGGCTAATAAATATTAACAACAACAATCGATGTTGCAGGTTCTTTTGCCAATTGAATAATGAAGTGCAAATCTTCTCAGAAAAACTGAGAATGATCTAGTTTCCAGTTTAAAACACAGTTAACAATTCATTTTCTGTATTCATCTCCAGTATTATATAGTATTCAGTTGCATGAGACCAGTTTATAAAGAGTATGCATGTGACGTCATGGTACCCAGAAGTCAAAGAGTGAGTGACAAAAAGCTTTTGAATCGCTGGTGGTCAATATGAATTTAACAAGCTTAAACTGATCTAATCACTGAATAAATGCTATGTTATAGACTGCACAAGCAGATTCTCAAAGATCTTAAAAACGAATTAGGAAATTGATTCAACACTACTTTTGATGTTGGATCACTTTGGGGTACAGCCACTTATTTTTTTCACACACATTCCCACTCAATTGAACTAAATGGGGTTTGGACCAGCAGAAACATGATAGTCATCAATTTCTTTTCAGTCATTTCACAAATTAACGAGAGAAAAGGAAGAAAGATGAATAAGAGGCATGGAAGTTTTCTCTCAGAGTTTGCTGGTTATCCCTCTTTTCTGTCCCTCCCGGACCACATTTGCTCTTCAGGCAGAAAGATGGACAGAATCTGATTAGCATTCAACACAGCGCAGAACTCAGTGCAGGGAATGCGAGTGCCAGTTCTGAGACGGGTTGAGAGCAACCACGCAGAACGAACCATTCTTCCTCAATTGTCCAACACATAGTCATAATGAGAAAACATTGATTGTAAACAGAGGAGGCACAATAATTGGGACTCTGAGGGGTAGCAGTGTCAAGACTCAGCCCAGCGGACACCAATGGTTGAAGACAGCTGCTTATTCAAAGAGTGACTCGTGAACAAACTGATAAACAGGAGGAGTGGTGCTAACGTGTATAAAGCAAGCTTTTTTTTTTTACTTTAACCTTGATCAGTCTAAAAACAAACTTGTTGAATAATGAACTGTTGTTTGGTTTTCATTTGGGAATCTTTTTTAAATGTTTAAAATATCATAATCAGAATATTTTGAAACAGTGTTTGTCCTGGATCTTTCTTGGATGAATCAGCTGGCGTTGCATTTCTATTCTGTACAGAGTAATTTTGGATGGATAAAAGTTTGAATAGTTGGCTAGTGGATAGATGAAGATGTAACAACAATATGTATGTTTATTGTAGAGTGGTTAACCAAAATTGTCATCATCTAGAAACATTAACAGTTGTATCACCTTAAAAAGGTGTCCAATCTGCTTCAAACTCAGAGTGCTCCAGAAGCTTGAATGCTGAGTCCATCTTTAAAATGTGCTTTGCTGATGCTGGTTACAGTCTGTTGAAGAATGTGATGCAGTAAATCAAACATTGAATTAACTAGAGAGCAAGAAAAGTTTGGCCTTAGGTATTAACGAATGAGCAAGAGAGGCCTGGGCAGCTGGAGAACACAATTAAAAATCTTGCACAGACAAGAAGCGTATCACTATAGATTTATTTAACCATGAGTATTAGAGTAACAAAAAAAGAAATTAATTTGAAAACCATTTCAAATTGGCAGACATGTATTTAAGCTAAAATGTTGAGTGGTTTGAAAGATATGTATGCACAGTGATTTGTGTTTGTGTGATGTTACAATTAAACAATGTTTACAAAAAGTATTTGAATGAACTGTTATTCTGCTCTTGCAATACATTTGTGTAAAAAAACATGGTTTTTGTCTTAGTAAAAATATTCAAATCAGCAATGGCTAAACACTGCCTTCACTGTTTTTCCTTTTTTTTTATCTTACAAGCAATGTACTACAATTGCATTCTCATTTTTGGAGTTCTGACCAGAAATCTTTCTGTTTGTTTTTTCTCAGAGCCATCACTCTTGACAATACACTGGTCATCTTGTCCACCGTGGCCCCTGATGCTGGACGATACTATGTGCAAGCTGTTAATGACAAGAATGGTGAAAACAAGACTGGACAACATATAACGCTCTCGGTGGAAAGTAAGTTTGGTGAATTTTATTGTGTCTGTCTTTCAGGGTATTTCAACCAATCTGATGGGTAAATTGAGTTTAGAGTCTTAAAGTCTTATAGTTTGAAATACAAAGAATTGAGTGGAAATCAAGTCACACAACAATACACTGTACTTCTTTATTTGTGAAATTCTAATTTTATTTTACATGAGTTTGAACTAACATAACTTACAGCTGAACACATCAGTTAAGTCTACAAACACTTGTACATTTAACAATTGAGAAAATAAGTAATTCTTATAGCTTGGCCTTGTTCAAACTTGTGGGATTTTTTTTTTGGCTGCAACATAAAATAACACATAAACATAAAATTGTACATTTTAGTAAAACATTGTATGATTGTGTGAGTTAAAATAGCAATGGGTCCACCAGACCTGCCTGCCCTGTCTAACAATAATGAGACACCACAAATGATTTAAATTCTAAATTAGAAGAAATAAAATTAAAGAACAATACATAAATTATATTTGCTTTTTATATCACTTGCTGCTTGGCTAATGTAAATATCTTTTAAGTGACCACCTAAACACTGCCTGAGTAATAGGGATGCACCGATACCACTTTTTTGGAAAACGAGTATGAGTACGAGTACTTGCATTTCAGTACTTGTCGATACCGATACTGATACTTAATAAACATGATTTAAATTTACAGGTAACAACAAATCATATAATAAAAAAAACAAAAAACAAGGGACTTTTAATTTGGAATTAAGACCCTTATTTACAATGACAAGCATGTTGTATGCAACATATTACAGAATAAATCATTATTTAAAACAAGGGCTTTAATCTTAATTCTTATAAATTAAGCCTGGCTGGTGTTCGAGCCACGCAATTGTTTCACTGGTAATATGGCTCATTGCGTGAAACTCTGCGAGGTTAGGCTAGTTAGCCACACGGGGCAAACACTTTTTGTCCAAATATCTGTGGTAAAACTAAACGAATAGGAGGTATCAGTCCCCGGTATCGGGGGTCTTTTAACAAGTACGAGTTCTTTAGGAAATGTGGGATCGAGGCCATTCCTTACTGATTAACAATAATATGAGCATCACAAGGGTAAAACTGCGTTTTGAAAAAAGAGGAGTTTGTCTTGGAGAAAAGAGATGCATATACAGTTGCATAATGAACCCATTTATTCAGCGTCGGATAAACTTTTTCTCTGACAGGGATATCCACTTTACAAAACTCTTTATTTTCAACCAAAAATGTGTTATAACGTTGTTCATTCTGTTTGCTCTTCTCCACTAAGTCTAAATAACTGCCTGTCTGGTTCTTGATTCTGAGTGTTACCATTCATGTATAGTGCAACATTAAATGTGTGTCCATGTTCACGTTCTGGTTTTATTTCTGGCGGAGCTCAAGTAAAAGAAACACATGCTGTGTTGTATCACTACCCTGCGGATCTTATCTTTCCATTGTGGACAACATGCTGTTTTATATGAACATGTACACCTGTGAACAACAGGTTTGTGGCAAATACAGATTTGTCATCTGTGAAAGCACTTTGTTTCTCCACCAACAAAGACTGAGAATATTGACAGTTATGGATTGAACTTTGCAAGTTTCAGTGGATTAGATTCTCTGCGCAAACCAAGAACTGATATTTTTGACTAGAACAATAAGAGCTGAAGAAAGGAGCTGAAATTGGACAATGACTCTATGCTGTGGGTTGAATGGGAGCATGTTTGTTTGGGAATATTGTTTTAAAAGATGGCCCTTCTCTCAAGTGTTAGTTACATATGTAAAAGTGAGCCTTATTGACACCACTCCAACTCAAACAGATGTATGTAACTGACTTCCAAACCAATGGCACATCCATTGTGTCAGTGTAGGCGTGTATTGAGGGCCATCAGGTATCGATGTTGAATCGTACAACAATTTTGCATACTTCATCCTCAGAGATTATGGTTAATGAATGCATGTTTATCTCTGCTTCAAGTTCTTTGGCGACTCACAGATACAGGGCATTAAGTATTGTAAATGTGCAAGAAATTTGCAGGCCTGTATGTAATAAAAAAAAAAATTTGGATTGATTTTCATTGTAGGAGGTTTTCTCATTTTGATTCTTCTTCTTCTTCTTGTTTCGGCTGTTCCCAGTTTAGGGGTTAATCAATCATTAGCAAATCATCTGTTTCTACCTAACTCTGGCCTCAGTATCCTCTACTCTTGCACCAATTACCTTCATGTCCTCCTTCAGCACCCCCATATAACTTGTCTTTGGCCTTCCTCTTGCCCTCTTGCCTGGCAGCTCCATCTCCAACATCCTTCTACCAATATAACTACTATCCCTTCTCTGCACATGTCCAAACCATCTCAATCTGGCTTTTCTGACTTTGTCTCCAAAACAACCAACCTGAGCTGTTCCTCTGATGTGCTCGTTCCTAATCTTGTCCATCCTTGTCACTCCTGAACTGAACCTCAACATCCTCATCTCTGCTTCTTCCATCTCTGCCTCGTGTCTCTTCCTCACTGCTACAGTCTCTAACCCATACATCATAGCTGGTCTCACTACTGTTCTGTACACCTTTCCTTTGATTCTTGCTGACACTCTTCTGTCACACAACACCCCTGACACTTTTCTCCACCCACTCCAACCTGCCTGCACTTGCCTCTTCACCTCTTTTCCACACTCCCCGTCGCACTGGACTGTTGACCCCAAATACCTAAACTCCTCCACCTTCTTGACCTCAGCCCCCTGTAACCTCACTGTTCTACTTCCCTCCCTCTCGTTCAAACACATGTATTCTGTCTTACTACGACTGACTTTCATTCCTCTTCTTTCTAGAGCAGACCTCCAACTTTCCAGGTGTCCCTCCACCTGCTCTCTACTCTCACTACAGATTACAATGTCATCTGCAAACATCATTGTCCATGGAGATTCCTGTCTGACCTCATCTGTCAACCTGTCCATCACCATAGCAAACAAGAAGGGACTCAAAGCCGATCCTTGATGTAGCCCCACCTCCATCTTGAACTTCTCCGTCTGACCTACAGCACATCTCACTGTTGTCATACTTTTCTCACTTTGGTTTTCTCATTTTGATTAAGTTCCCTTAAAATATTTATTGTAGCTATTGATTTAATCATTGTACAATACCGTTAATAGGAATGGAGTATTCATTAAGCATTACGTATCACTATGTGTTTGCATTGGAAGGCCTCAGGATCTGAATCATATTAAGATGCTATGTGACTTCACTGAGCAGAAAGTAGATATTTAAAGTTGTCTCATCGTGTAAAATATGATCCAAGAACAGGGAGGTAAAGTGTTATCAGATTACCTTGATAAATATACAGGTACAACATGTAGCATGCCCAAACTCTATCAGAATATTTATTTTTAAAGTTAAATATTGAAATCACAATTGCCATAAACTTGACATATATTGCTAGTCATTATTCATTTTTGGGTTGCGTTTTGCCGGACAGTAAGAAGTAGCAAAAAAGAAACAGAAAGTGTGTTCCCCAAAACAAACCTGCAACACTTTTACTGTCTTCTCACATCTGGAATCACTCCTGTTGTCACCTGGAGGTGACAGGATAGAATCTGTTAAAACACTTGATAATCTTCTGTGTAGGTTTGATGCTAGTATACTCTCTCATCTTGATCTCATTCTCATGTTTCTCTTGTGTTCCAGATGTTGGTGGTCCAGCAGATCCTATCGCACCTACAATTGTCATCCCTCCAAAAAATACTAGCGTTATCTCTGGCACCTCTGAGGTCACCATGGAGTGTGTGGCCAATGCTAGGTGATGACTTCTCATTTTTTTCTCTGTCTGAAATTTGAAATGAGCCTATTTTTTATAAGTAGCATTTATTTTCTCATATTATTTTATTTTACTTAGAAATATATCTTTGATATGTTTTGAAAAGTGTATGGAGAGTTAGCAGATGTTCAATTCTCAAGGCATTCAATTTTCGTCTAGTCTGTGTTCTACATAATCCTCAGATGTCTAGCAGCCCTCGTTAATTCTATTCACACTTTTAGTTCAAAATAAAATATAAAAACGTTTTGAAGTTTTGAAAACGAGTATTACTACTAGTTTTAAGTTCAGATAATTTTTGCTTTGCTATATTTTTGTAATGATTTCTTTTCATATTGGTTCACAGTATAATTGTCTCATTCAATTTACTCCTTTCCTAGGCCACTGATAAAGCTGAATATCAGCTGGAAGAAAGATGGTGTCCCTGTAAGGAGTGGATTGAGTGATTTTAACCGCAGACTAACCGTCTTGAGTCCAGTGGTCAGTGACTCTGGCTTCTATGAATGTGAAGCCATTCTAAAGAGCAGCAGTGTTCCTTCTGTCAGCGCTGGAGCATTTCTACATGTTCTCGGTAATAAATTATCTACAGAGATGTTAGGAATCAGAAGGTGGTGTGTATCCCCAACTGCAGAAAGTATTTTATCTAATCACTCACATATAGAAGTGTAACTAACTCAGAATGGTAAAACACTATAATAAAAACAAAACTTAATTCTAGGTAAAAAAAACAAACATAGAATCACAAACTACTGTCAAAATTGGTCACCCCAGTTTTTTTTTTTTATAAAAAAAAAGTGGCCGACTGCAGTAAAAACCAGAAAACAATGTGGCGAACTTGGTTTTGGAATGCCAGGACTTTGGTTAAGTATTTTGTTGTTGTTGCTGTTTTAATTTTGTATAACAAGAACCTTTTTCAATTTTAAGTACATTTTCCATAGAAGACCTAGAACTTAACCCTGCTGTTGGATTAAGACCTTGTACTGAATTCAATTAAAAACATAAAGAAACAATGTCTGGTATACATCTAGTTGTCATCTCATCCTCTCTCTTTTTCCTTTGTTGTGCGCAGAACCTCCTCAGTTTGTGAAGGAACCAGAGAAGCACATTACAGCTGAGATGGAGAAAGTTGTGGACATTCCCTGTCAGGCTAGAGGTGAGACATCTCACTGACATATGTTATTAATGAGACCCTCCAAGCATTTTCCTCCCTCACTGACAAAAACAAAGATAAAAGTTCAAATCTGTATAGTCCGATAGTCAACACATATTTTCGCCCCATTCCGATTGATCTGGTGGAAACAAAATCAAACAAATATGCTGACTTTGACGTCATTTAAAGATCAGATGTGCCATTGGCCTCCTGAACTACTTTTTGATTAGTCGCAATTAGCATGTGTTGGAATAAAACAAAAGGAAAACAACAAGCTAAAACAACTGCAGAATCACAGCCTTTAGAGAATTGAGAGAACATCCACCATCTGATGACACACTCACAAAACTTTAGAGAATAAATTGTGAGTTCATCCCTGTACTGTTAACATAATACCTCCTATTATAATACCGGTCATAATAGCGTATTGGTCAGTCCACTTACACATTTACATCCGGCGATACCGGTTCGAACCCGCTCCTTTGCCTTTGCCCATCCTCCTCCCCAGATCTCTCTCCCAAGAAACTCTTCCGGTCTCTTCTATACTGTCCTATCTAATACAGGCAATACAAAGCCCAAAAAATATATTTAAAAAAAAATTATTTTTCACCATTTAAAAACCAGTTAGTTAATTGTTGTAATCGGTTCATGGGAACATTTAGAACATGTTGATAAATGATTGTTAAACTATCTGAAAGCATATTCATGTCTCTTATTATTTATGCGGTGAAAGTTGCTCAGTGTGATAATAAATGATTTATTAGCACATATTTATACTATAACTCGTGATTAATTCAGAAAGTTTTCTTGCATTTTCTAGCTATAGTCAACTGTTTTGTCAGCTTATTTAAAGTGAAAACTATAAAAGTCCTTATATAAAACTATACACTTCCTTTTTGTTATCAAAAAAAAAATTTGTATTCACCCCAAGCAAATGAGATTAGTGGTGTTAAGAGGTCAAAGTTGAATTCTAAGATACATGCCAGGTTGACTTTTTAATAGCAACGAATTCACACCTAATAGTAGACTGTGAATCAGCTACATTTAGTTTGATACTTGATGTTTAATGTTTATTCAAATGCTGTAATTGTGTTTTTGTATGATGAGACAAAACTTTGTGATAACAGATAATAGTAATCTCAGTTTTGAAAATGGTGATTGAAGAAATAAGGTTTTCGATAAAAAGAAAACTGAAAACAATGATAATTTTATGTGTTTTTTCAGTCAACCCAGCAGGTCAGATATTGCTTGACCTCTGAGTGGATTAGTTCCATCTTTGATGAGATGTAAATCAGCAAAAGGTCAGCCCTTAGCAGAAAAGTTAGTTTCTAGAACAAAAAAGTAGGCCGTGGCTGAGGGGGCGGTGGTTGGATTCAGCTTCCAGCTGTCAGGTGAAGAGGTGGGAAAGGAGCACAGATCCAGGACACCTAAATTGAAAATGAATTTTTATAGATAAAAACTAAATAAATCAAATCCACAACATAATTCAGGGCTGAGAAATCTAAAGAAATCTAGATACAATAAACAATAATAAAAACTGTACTATACTAAAAACTGACTTGACAGACTGTAACAGCTTTAAATATTGTATGAATTAAATGTTCATATAATAACAAGTTTCTTGTTCACATTGACTTCAGGCGTGCCTCAGCCTGATATTGTGTGGTATAAGGATGCAGTTCCCATAAGTCCTGTGAAGACACCACGATACAGAGTGCTGTCTGGTGGAAGCCTCCAGGTAAACGGTCTTTTACCCGATGATACAGGAATGTTCCAGTGCTTCGCCCGCAACCAGGCTGGAGAAGTCCAGACCAACACCTACCTCGCTGTGACAAGTGAGTTCTTCCACTTACCCATCCTTCTCATCACATTAAACCTTTCCTTTTGACCTTTAAGGCTGTCTGACACTGATGCACAAGTTTCATTTCCTTTAATGCAATTTTCTTGTCTTGTCTCTGTTTTTTGCTTTTCTACTCTTGCAGCTGTGAATGCTGTTCCAACAAACTTCCTTTCTTCCACTTTTGCCTCACTCTTGCTTCACTGATATGCTTTTTGTGCCCAGGTGAAGGCTGTGATTAATACCCTGTTGTGAGGAAGTCTTAGAAAGAGAAAAAGACAAGAAGAGATAAAGAGGGCTTTTATAGTTGAGTGACTGAGCTTATCTTACTGCTAAAAGACACTCAGGGCTTGCTAAAGCACTAAAAGAGCAAATGTAGATTCTATTTTTATAATCTAACCAAAATTAAACTCTTGTAAGTCACCTTGCATGTCTCACTATGTTCGGGGGACTTTTTTATGCAATGGAACATAAAAGATGGTCAGTTGAAGAATTGTGCTATGTAATAGAAGTCACAGGAGTGCAAACGAACATCTTTTGTTCTCCTCAGATAATAGAAAGTCATAACGCTTGCAAAGAAAATGTGAGATTAAGAAGTTGTCAGGATTTTAATTATTTTGGGAACCATCCCTTTAAGAAATAATTACTTACTTATCAGGTAAAAAAATAAAGGGCCATCCATTTTTTGCTTGTCTAATTTTGTTATTCAACCTTTCCATGTCTGCTTGCTTTAATATTGTTGTGTTTTCTTGATTTTGCTTAAAAGAGTATTTTATTCAGTCGCTCACATATATTAAGGTAACATATATTAAGCTGAAATAAAGAAAGAACTATCAAGAATTGGTCACCCAAAATCGGAAAAACTTGATAAGGTGACTGCCCCTTGAATGACATGAATGCAGCACAAACTACAAAAAAAAAATGTGACAAACTTGACAAAAAGGATTCCCCGTCAATCGGTCACTTCGACTTATGTCAGTGCCGACTATGGGAACTCCGCTAGGAGCGCTCTACTCTCTCTACACTCTTTTTAAAACACCAATCGGCGGCCGTGCTGATGGTCATGTGACCAAGCACCACACATAAAGTGGGTGTAAGCGTGGCACTCTTCCTCTCTGCTCATTGGACCCATACCTCTCAGAACATATTCTCCTTTTATGCTGATTTCATTTCAGCATAGTAAAAAATAAAAAATAAAAATAAATCTTGCGATGGACACAGTACCTATATACCTTACAACAGCTGCAAATTTAAATAAATTCTCTGTAGAAGCACATTTTTTCTCTTGCTTGTCTACCATATTTCTTTTGTTTTCGACCTTTCCATGTCTACTTGCTTTGTTATTGTTGTGGTTTCTTGTTTGGGTTATAAGCCTGACTTTGATCTGCGAGAAAAGGGTTTGTGTCATTTCCCAAACACTGTGAATGTGAGGAATCATTTGAAGGTGTGTAGTATTTCTCATGCAGTCAGTGTGCTTCTCTCACAGGTATCGCCCCAAACATCACGGCAGGTCCTTCAGACAGCACTGTGATTGACGGCATGTCAGTTATCCTACATTGTGAGACCTCAGGAGCACCTCGTCCTGCCATCACCTGGCAGAAAGGTGAAGAACCATCTCTCATTGTCTACACTTGCATTGTTTTGAAGATCATCAACAAAGTGTCAGTTCCCAGGATGCAGTTCACCTCAATGTCTCTCTGTTGCACTGTTTAAATTCCCCTGGGTCCTTATTTTCTGCTACTCTGTTGTGCTATTTACTGCAATGCAGTATACGCATCTGTTGATAAAAGCATGAAATAACCTCTGTTTGTTGGTTGTCCCTGAATCTGGAAAATAATTATAGAAGATACAAATACTCAGCCTCACTAGAACCATCTGAAATATGTGTATGGCTGACAAACAGATCAGAGGAGAATCAAATTGCAAAATGTACTACATTTCATCCCAGAGCAGAAGCATGCATGGGGTTGTAATGGATTTATTCATCCTAAAATGAAACTTTTGTAAATGTTTGCTTAACATTGTGTTGTTCTGAATCCATGCTCAGTTTCTTTGAAATTTAAAGGAAGTTTGGGTGGTCTTGTCCAAGGGGAACTAATCTGAAAGATTCAAAATGAGGCTTCTGTTTGTCCATATTCTATAATTCCAAACCATATATTTGTCTTATCCTTAAACATTTAAATTCGTCCATTTGATGTATTTACTTTTAAAACGAGAATGTTGTAAAAGAAAACTTTTACACAGTATTTAGCAGTGTACTTAGCAGTGTTTTAGCTAAGGCTGCATTCATGTTTTTATAGTAACCATTTGTATGACTTAAATAAAATAATGTAAATTTTTCCACTGTTCAGTGTGTACTGACAAAGCATCTAACGTTAATTTCACCACCAGAACGCATAATCTTTCATTATAAACTGCATTAGTTGTGGTCCTAGGTTACCAATTCCCAGATCATCAAAAACAGCGTTCACACTCCACCCACCAACACTGACACATAACACAACACGCGATAACATGTTTATGTTTAAATCAACCTTTGACTAGCACTTGGCTAATGAGTAGGGCTGAATGGAATCTGTAGCGGAAGATTTCCTATATAATTTTGAGTTCAGTGACGAGGGACAAGTACTGATATAAGATGTTAAAGTGGCTCTGTGGCTGAAATCAGATTAATTAAAGTGTTTGTTACTTTTACACTCTTAGTCTTACTACCAGACTTAAATTTTTTTTTAATTAATTTCCCATACCTTTAAAAACCTTCCACAGAATTTCACAACATTTACAAAAGAATTGGTGCAGAAACTATGAAAACAAAACTGAAGATTTAGATTAAACATAACGAAATAAGATGACATAAACTGACAGGTTTAAGATCATGCAATTGTCACCAAATTATTATATATTTCTTCAACGGTGTTCATGCTCCAGGTGAATTAAAAGACTTTAATTGGCGTGAGCTTGTGAGCAACAGAATGAGGGTCTGGGATGGACAACACGGTAAAATCATGAGAGTAAAATTAACTCTGTCCAGAATAGGACCAAAAATAAACTCTAAATAGAGTGCAAATAACATTCAAGCTGAGATAAAATATTCATATACAAATACATGTTTGTATTTTGTCATAAACAATTGACCCTAGGTCAGTTGCAAAGGTTACAGGTAGGGCTGTAAGAATGGCAATGTACAGTATGAATCAACTTTTGCAACATAGCAAATGTTGGGAACTTTTTGGGTCATCCCATCTAGCAGATAAAAAAATACTATACTAATTGTAAGTAATAGTAATTTGGCTTAACAGTGCGATACCCTACCCCTTTAAAATGAATTATAATAAATATTTGACCCCTGAAGACTATCATTGAACCCTTATTAACATTCACCCAAAACACACTTTTTTTTTCATTGTTTATCTGACGCTGTTCTACCACAGTTACACTTTCTGGTAGATTCTTCACTGAAATGCATTAACGGTTTATCTAATTTGATATTGGTGGAAGCTATAGCCAATTGCTGTGGCTACAGCAAACAAGCATGAACTACTCTGAATATGAATTGAGGCATGTTCTTGATGAGTGAACCCTAATAAAACATGCAACAAAGTCAAATTTACACCTTTAACATTAAATAGTGTATCAGGGATCGAAAGGATCATACCAATGTAAAAAATACATTTTGTATGCTGGGTTGGATTTTACAGTAACTGTCTGGTACTTTTGTTAGTAGTAATTTTTAAAGGTAACTAATAAAATGAATTGAATAAACATGTTTACAACATTGGAGGCAGTTGCTCCAGTTTGTTTGAGAGTGTTATATGGGTATCTTATCCTCTTGGTGATTGTCCTGCTTTCTTTTTTGCTGTGCCATCTTCACCTTTTTACTTATCGAAGAAAACTGTCGGTTGGGTCTGTTTCTGATTTCATCATTTAATTGCATGCATCAAAGAACTATGGTTGCTTTAGCAACACAGATCTTTGTCGGTGTGTATGGATGGGCCACCTGGGTATAAAATTCCATGAGAAGACACCTGGGTAAAGCTCCCACTGGTGATTCATGCTGCAAAGAGCCAGTGAGGGGGATTCTGGCATCTGGATGCTTGCAGGATGCCTTTCCTTGGAGGTATTCTGGGCAGCCCTACTGGGAAAAGACCTCTGGGCATGCTGGATGGATTATATCTCTGCTTTCCTGAAAATGCCTTGAGATGAGGACAGGCTAGAGGAAGCTACCAGGGACGAATGGGCAACCTTTGTGATCCTGCTGCCAACAAACTGGGCAATTTGACTAATAAGTGCACAGTTTACTCTCTGAGGGGTCTGACTAAGAATAATTAGATCCTTGAACTATTTCAAACTATGTAAAAGATGGAATGAACCTGACTAAGTATGTTAAACTAGATCCACATTTTAAGAATACAATCATGCTAACAATCTTGCTATGCACAAATGCAAAGCTTTTGGAGCATTGCTATTGAAATTGAGTTCTGCTGAAAAGGTTTTGCATGCAAAAATAATATTCCAAAAATGTATTTTAGAGGAACCTGTTGGTCAGATTGTGTTCTTGGCTCTTTAAATGACGCTTCTCTTATATTGACATGTTTGTTTGTGATTTCCACAGGGGAGCGAGTGCTGGCAAGTGGTTCGGTTCAGCTCCCAAGGTTCACGCTCTTGGAGTCGGGAAGTTTACTCATCAGCCCCGCTCACATCTCTGATGCTGGTACCTACACTTGCATGGCTAGCAACTCCCGTGGCATCGATGAAGCCTCAGCTGATCTTGTGGTCTGGGGTGAGTGTTTGTTTTATGCAATGCATTTTTGATGCCTATAGATTGAAAATTATGTTATATTTAATACATTTCCCATTTTGCAGCTCGTACACGGATTAACAACCCCCCTCAGGATCAGAGTGTCATCAAAGGAACGAAAGCCATCATGACCTGTGGTGTGACCCATGATCCCAGTGTCTCTGTCAGGTGCAATCTTTTTTATCTGCTTTTATGATCAGAAACAAAATGACAGTGCAAATGTGCAAAAAAAAAAAATTACCCAGTAACCCAATTACCCAATAACTACACAGTACATACACAATTACTACCCCATAAGTACACAGTAAATACATAGTATTTACACAATAATTACCTCTAAAATTACACTGTAACTACCCTGTAAATACACCGTAATTACCCTATAAGTACTTTGTAAATATGCAGTATTTAATAAATAAATAGACAGTAATTACACTGTAATTAGCGAGCTGTAATCTAAAGTGTTGCCCAACAATTTTCTGATCTTGTGTTTAGTTATTTTATGTCAATAGACTTAGAATAAATATTAAGAATGCATGCTAGTTCTAGAGCTTTCCTTCCTGCCTTTAGCTCAAGCATAATTATTGTTATTGTTAAGAGAATGCTAGCCAAAGAGGTGGCGATATAAATAGTTGAGGGAAAAAAGCTTTTTAGTCAGAAATTAGAGGAACTGCAAATTGATTCTTTAATTTGATTATAAGCGAAATGTCTGTAAACTATAAAAAATCAAACACACAAATTTATTAGAGTACCTACAGATAGTCAAACTTGTATTCCTTGTCATACATACCAGAAAGGGTATAAAACTGCAACCTTGGTGTCTATAATTAGCTTGACTGACAATACCACCCGCGACTCTTGTGAAATAGCTCAAGGATTCACTTTACAAGGTTGTTTCAGAAATAGAGAATGCTACTTCTCTTTGCGAAAAGAAATTACACAGGAAATAAATTAGCAGTTCTAAGTCACCATCCATAATAGGAATGTATGTTTAATTAACACTAAAAAGATGTTGGTGATCAGAAGGCTCAAACGTGATTTAAACACCGTCGTGTTAGCCAAAAAATGTGATCTTGCTGTCTACACCGAGCTATGCATTTGAATAAATTTACTTTGGCCAGAATAAAAAAAAAAGTTTTGAGTTTATGTGTATGCAATAAGAAAAGCAAATTCTAGCATTGCTTCTGGTAATATACAGTAACAAGTAGCATACTCAAACCAATACTCTATTCAGATTATGCTAATACGGAGTTTGCTTTATTAAAATAACCACCTGACATGCTTGGAATAGTCAGTTCATTGCAGTTAAAATTGTCTGGTGTAAATGAATTGCCAGTGTGAGATCAGACTTATTAAATTCCATTATCTCAACATTTATTTCCACTTCAGCCACAGAAGTCTGTGAATCAGAGTGGAATTTGCCTGCTCACTTCGAATTGTGCAGTCTCAGTCATGTCCATGTCCAGCAATAAGTAAATCAAAATAAAATTTATATTCAGACTCTCATTCAAACCTGAAACTTGCTTCAGAAATACTTGAATTGTTTATTGGTAGTGTCAAGTACCTTCCTTACTTTCCCCGAAGCCTTTTCTTTGGCTCCTCCTGAACACCCATAGAGGCCTTTTGGCTATTCGGTGAGGAATGAGGGATGAGAAGGAGGGGTAATTGTGTTGGATGGAGCCAGTAATTGATAGCAGCAGTAAAAGGATTTCCAACAAGCGAGGCTATGATGCAATTAATCACAAGTGTTTGTGAATGCAGATCCATTTCCAGCGTTTGTGGGGGTGTGAGTAAGTGAGTGTGAGGGTCTTATCGATTAAACAGACATTAGACACATCTTTTAGAAACACCCGGTGACCTTGTATGTGTACAGTAACTTTAGTGATGAGTCTCTTATGAAGTATTGCCCAGTTAAAAACTCACTGGTGTTTTTGAAATCAATGGAGCGGAGCATAGCAGTAATTATCTCTATCTCAGTGTGCTTCAGCCATTACCTAATTTAACCCTCAAAAAATGTTTTTCGGACATTCTGACATTCAGTCTTTGACTTATTCTCTACTTTGTTTTCATTAATTCTAAAGTGTTTCTATTGGGTTATTAACTTTGTCTCATGACCCTGAGGCAACTTTTTCGCATGCTTGGTGATAACTCTTGACTATTGGACTCAAATTTGATCTTGAAGACAACTCACATATTACTTCTTGTTGTGTTGGTTTGGTCGTTTGTAACATAAAAACTGGTCAATGTCTTGGCGGCGATTAAACACTGAACAGTCTAGCCAATCATAAACAGGCATCAAGATATGATAAACATGGAGCTGGTTAATCCTGTGGTGTTTGACATAGTACAATGAGCTGTGTTTTTTACCTTTATAGTTTACAAATAGTTTTCTCAAGTACGTAACCTATGTCTTTGAGGCATAGAGACTATGATTTACCAACCATAGGTGGGTAAATGGATTGGTTAGTTTGTTGGCAAGAAGTATAATCGTGCCTATTGTACACTTGTTGGTCTGACATATTACCTTTTCCCCTTGATTGAATATTATATGCTGCATTTTAAGCTCAGATGATTTGAACAAACAAACACATTTCAGTTTATAAATACCATTTTTTCAACCCAAGATCAGATTATATTCTTAAAAGTAATGGCTGCGCATTTGTAAAAAGTGGGCAAGATTCTGTTGTTTGACATCACAAACTAATTATTTAAAAAACAACTCATTTGGATTGGGGTGTATACACACAAAAAAAGTATTTTTCAGGTTCAAATACATAAAAAAGCTTGTTTTTCATTTGAGATCCCAATTAAGTGTTTCTCAGCAACAACCCAAAAAACTACAACTGGTGTTAAAACCAAGTGACTAAAATGGCAAAACTATAATATATTTTTGTTTAGGTATGTCTGGGAGAAGGACGGTCAAGTTATCTTCCCTCAGTCTCTTCCTCGCCTGCGATTGGACATCAATGGCACACTCCACATCTCTCAAACCTGGTCAGGTGACATTGGCACATACACCTGCAGAGTGACATCGGTGGGTGGCAACGACTCCCGCAGTGCACACTTGCGTGTCAGGTCAGAGATGAAAACCCACTCCCATCATCCTCTCTGCTCTCTATCCCACTTCTTCTAGTCAGATTTTTTCCTTTTGATTTGCTCTCTCTCTTGCTCTCTGAATTGTATCTCATCCGGTTTTTCAATATCCCCGTTCATCACCTGCTCCCATTCTGCCTCTTTTTCTGTCTCAACGCCTCCAGATTTTAATTTAATAGCACAGCAGTTATTTTTTCTCATCATTTTCCCCTTTCATTTTATGTTTTTTGCCATCCAATATTTTGTGACTCACTATTTCATTTTATTTCATGCCTCTGATCGATAGATAATCTCCCACTTATGTTGTACGGTTTGTCATTTCCACATTTCTACCAGTTTATTTTCACTACTTTTTTACAGATTTATTGTGAATAAATCAACTATAAAAGGCTTTTTAAAACAGGCCTGTCGATATTCCTGCTGATGAGAGTTTCCTGCTGCTTTAAAAAAATCCTTGAAAACTTGTCAACTACTGAAGTTGATCAAAACAGACTTCTACATAATGTTAAAATCTATTTTTGTGTTGAATATGTTAGGTTTCTACGAGTTATGCTGAATATGTAACCCATCACTAAGCCCTCCCCAACAGAAGAGATCATGCTGATAGTCCTTTGCTTGAAATCCGACCAAAAAGAATATCGGCTTTATGTTTTTTTTTTTTTTAAATAAACAGTAGACTACAGAGTTTGAGTGAACAGATTGCATTCAAGGCTCAGTAAAGTGGGTAACTTCATCCAGTTTTAAAAACCAAAATAAGATGAATGGATCTCATTTTTGAAAGTTGAGTTTCCAAAATGTCTAGATTTGTAGAAAACAGGCTAATGTTTTCATATGCTAACAGTACATTGTGTTCCAAGCTAAAGTGTAAAAATTTGCATTTTTGCAAAAAAAAAGTCGTTAAATTATTGAAACTTCAAATGGAAATTAAAACTTAGTTTTTATTTTTTTTTAAATGGTCGATTTTTGGTCTTAAGAATTTATACCATTTGGGCTGCCGCTGGTAAATCAAACTTTATTTAAATTCAAAAGTTTTAAATTAATAAACATATCTCTCTGCCTCATTTTTATATTGATCCCTCATTTTTGTCTTCCCTCATGCAGCATGTTCTTTTTGACAACCACATTTTTGCTAAGAGTCATTCCCATGAATATTGTGTCCCTCACAGGCAGCTTCCTCATGCCCCTGAGAACCCAAGTGCTGTGTTGAGCAGCTCAGAGAAGAGAGCCATCAACCTGACCTGGGCTAAACCTTTTGATGGAAACAGCCCTCTAATCCGCTACATTCTGGAAGTTTCTGAAAACAGTGAGTAAAAGTTTAATTCGAGGCTTGGAAATATCAAGTGCTATGTATGACTCAGATACAATGTTTCAAGTGTCATAAGGGTAAACTAACCAACAAATCTAGAAAATAAAAGTGGTCCTTGGTTAAAAAGAATGAAGTAGACAAGACTAAATAAAAGCAATAACATTCTTCACATGGAATCAATTAAATCAACTAAATTGTATTTTCACTTCAATAGCTCCAAGTTATGGTGTGTTAAAGTTCTATGCAGTGCAAATGAAAGATAAAGTCATTTTGCATTTTAGAGTAACTACAGATGGGAATTACTACACAATGGTTCAGGGTATGAACTACAAAGGAGTTTTAATCAAGTACATAAGACAAAGGCTCCCCTAAAAGCGTGTTTTTTAGTTTTTTTGGGGAGGTGTCGAAAACCTTTTTTTAAAGTTCAGTGAAATTTTATGAGCACTCCTCTTGAAATTGCAAACAAGTGGTTTCAATCCTTCTTCTAGCCACTTCACTTCCAATTTGGGAAACACTGGGAAACATACACACACACATGCACACACCACACGCACACACACACACACACACACACACATTTTCACACTCATACACCTGGGACAATTGAGCTTACCACTTATACCGCATGTCTTTGGACTTGCGGAGAAAACCGGAGCACACGGAGAAAACCCACACGAACACAGGGAGAACATGCAAACTCCAACCTTCTTGCAATAAGGTGATCATGCTAACCACTACGCCACCTTGACGCCTACGATGTGTAGTCAGTTTTGTGTGATTTAATCATTATAAACGATAATTATAATCTAATTTACTTGTGCTATTCTTTTAATGAGAATCAAGGTGATAAGGTGCTGCCGTACAAATTTCACTTATCTTATCTTGGAAGCCACTCACCCTTTCACAACGGTCTTTGCCAGATATTTACACTGCGGTTTTCCCACCACACCGAAGGCTACCACACACCTATGCAAATTATCAGTACAAATCTGCATATGTGCCTCAAATAATGAGTGTGGACATGAGCTCAAATATCTGACCATTTTGCCATATCATGCTGGTTTGTCATAGTGCGCAATCTTACGGTTGACCAGTGAAAGCTGGCTCTTTTGATCACTAGTTCGGATTAGTTTTTCAAGATCTAAAAGAGCCAGTGTGTTCATTCAAACTCTCGTGTTGACTCACGTCAGGAAAAAGTTAAGTAGAGCCATGGATATTGAAAAATCCCACCATGCGCACAAGGATTATAAAATCATGGACAAAAGGGTGGAAGCACAGCATGGAATTAGGGGTTTGATGGTGAGTTTAATTTCTTAGACTCGTGTTTGTTCTTAGCACCACCTAAGGGCAAGGAGCATCACTGCACCAATAGAGGTGTTAAAGCACCCTACTCCTGTATGGAATTATGTTTGCAAATGGGTCTGGTGGCTTTGAGTGTGAGATCTTTGCTCCACAGATTAGACAAAAGGAATGAGCAGGTGCAGATATTAGTGAGGGAATTAGAAAGAATAAAATTATTAACATCCTTGAATTACATACCATTGTGCATACTGTATGGTCAAACCATTTAACACTGAAACCACACTGAAAGAAGTTTCAGTACATTAAAATAAAAAAATATTTGTTTGTTTGCTTTAAAGTGGAACAAGGAACTTTAAAAACTAGTTAAACAGGGATTCTTTTCCCCATCATGTTTGATTATAGAAGGGGATGGTTGGTATTAAGTAATCGTTCCTCCTTGGCTTTACATAAATTTTTCAAGAATAAAACGTTGTGGTTAAGTACAACATAAAGCTCATTATGCTCTCTATCTGCTCCACACAGATGCTCCTTGGACGGTACTTCTAGCCAACATCGAGCCTGACTCAACAGCAGTTACCGTTAACGGCTTGATCCCGGCGCGCTCATACCAGTTCCGGCTGTGTGCTGTCAATGACGTGGGCAAAGGCCAGTTCAGCAAAGAAACTGACCGGTGAGCTGGCTCTGGTGTTCTAAGACCTTCTGGGTGCCATAACAGCGAATAACCATAAAGATAACTCTATCACTCAGTCACAGCAAGTGAAAACCTCCAATTTTCTCATGGGATGGTGTCTATGAGAGGATTTATCCATCTGAAAATGTTACTCTGTGTGTTTGTACACCTGTGTTTTTCTGTTGTGGTTCTTCCATGGATCAGCGCTATCAAAATCCTAGACGTGTAAAGACAGCTTTAATTAGACATTCAACAAATGCCCTCATAAGAACAGACACGCGTCTTTCTAGATCCCCTGAGAGTTTACTCAAAGCTCTTCAAGCCTAGATAATCTCGATTCAGATATGCAAGACAAAACCAACCAATATTCCAGACTGAGAGGTCACTTTGACTGTCGAAGTGCGGTTGCTAGGTTGCTAAATAGATACTGCTAAATTGCAGACAAACACCAACTTTAAATCCTGATTTACTACATATTGAGAATATTTGTGAAATGAAAAATTAAATTATTTATTTGTATTTTTGTAGTATGTGTCTGTAAATGATAATATTCAATACAGCAAGGGTGAGTCATTGGAAAACTAAGTCATTAAAAAAAATAGTAATCCAATTTGTGCTTTATAAACAAAATAGCCAGTTCAAAATGAGTGCCTTAAATAATTGGAATACCCCACCGGGAAGTGCCTAACAAGGTAAGAGCCTACCGTGTCTCTTCACATGAGGAAATTTTTTATTTTGAATTTTAGCTTTAACTTCAATTATAAGTGCTCTTTTTGTGTTTTTGGTGCCTGTGGAAATTTTCTATAAATTAAATCTGTTTGTATTCCTGGTTTGACTAAAAAGTAGTTAAACAGTACTTTTATAGTCCATTTAAAAATCATGGTTTCAGTACTTAATTGATTGCATCACGTTTTTCAATTATATACAATTTTAAAGCTTGTTTTAAAACAGACTATTTCCACCCTTCCTTTTTTTTCCTCTTTGTGTTGGTTTTGGAGATTCGCATCGTAGATGTGAAGCAGACAAATCTGTATTACCTGCTTGATGTCAACATGGAGCATATTCTCTTAGCAAGGTTTCCAGTACCTTGTTAAATCTATTTAACAAAAGATTAAGATATTTCTAAAGACTAAAAGGAGTCCACCCACTACTAGCATGGTGTACCTAATAAAGTGGCCAGTGAGTGTATTTGCTAAAGGATGCAAGAAACTACAATTTTTTACAGAACAATTCTATTAAAACAACATACATATTTAGATGCTTGCAATAAATAAATTGAGAACCACATTGCTTTGGATTTGTATACTAAATCTAGGCAAACCCGCACAAGCCCATTTTCATAAGCATTAGCAAGTCAAGGTGTTTTATTGGATACAAACAGGTTAGAGATAAAAAACAGAAAATCAAATACACATAAAAAACATTTAAGATGTAGCTTTGGTACCATGTGGTGATTTGGGTACCATGGATTCGTTTACAGCACTCTTAAATACATATGTATCAATAACTTTATGAGAAACCAAACAAGGATAATTTCATGCAACCATTCACTTTAATAAGAGTTAATTAAATTGTCACTAGTCTTACTGTTTTTTCCAAAGAGTGTGTTTTACCGAGTGTGCCTGATTGTTTCTCTTAAAAAAAAAGCCCAACTAACAAATTAGAAGCTGTATATAAATACATCAGGATTTATCATTACAAAATAAGAGCTCTGTTTTTTTTTGTGTGTAATTCATTTTGTAGTGTCCATGAACAGTCTGTTTGCAGCTATTTTAATGTTGTGTGATGAAACTTTAGCACTGTTATGTACATGAAATTGTTTTATCTACTGTATTTGAAAGTCTGAAAAAATGTGTTTATTTCTTTCTTCTCCAGCGTGTCTCTTCCAGAAGAGCCTCCCAGCGCTCCTCCTCAGAATGTCATTGCCAGTGGTCGCACTAACCAGTCCATCATGATTCAGTGGCAGCCGCCTCCCGAAAGCCACCAGAATGGCATCTTGAGGGGATACCTTATCCGGTGAGACATCTTTACTCATGTCTGAGCTTCCATAGGCTCTCAAACCTTTTGCTTTTGCTACATTTTCCATTTATTTTTTACACTTTTATGAGTTCCAGGTCAATGTCAATTTAATCTTTCTAAATTCTCCTTCCTTTCAGCAGGTTTTATTGGTAAATTAGCTTGTATTGTAGTATTTCATGAGTGCTCCATAGCCCAGCACGTCTGGGCTGTTTCTTTGCTGTCAGTGGTGACAATAAAATAGACTTTTTGTTCATTTATTTATGTTTTTTTTCTATTCATAAGTGAAGAAGCTGAAGGCCACCTTTGGCATTGCTATCAGAAGTGATGTCACTGACCTCGTTCTTTTCTTTTCTCTGTGGATCTTTATCGCCCTCTCTAGGTTTCATATGCTATTGCGGTGCAAAATCCGGCAGACTGATCAGATCATGAAGAGAGTAGATGTCAAAATATATTTTTAGAGATGCTTATCGCTCAATTCAGAGAGGGCTATCTGGGGAAATTCTCTATCAAAGCTCTCTGTCTGTTCAAATCTTCCCATCTGTCCTTGACACTAACAATGTAACCCTGCTCTAATCTCAGGTATCGCCTGACTGGCCTTCCTGTGGATATCCAGTACAAAAATATCTCCAACCCTGACGTCACCAACCTGCTGCTGGAGGATCTCATCATCTGGACTAATTATGAAATTGAAGTGGCAGCTTATAACGGAGCTGGGCTGGGTGTTTACTCTCATAAGGTTACAGAATGGACACTACAGGGAGGTGAGACTTTATTTTCTTTTTGGATATCCACCATCTGTTGTTTAAAAAAGCTGCATAAACACATCATTTGTTTTCATTTAAAACTTGTCAGTTCCAGAGACCTTGCGCATAGCAAATTAAAAGAAAATCAAATGGTCACCCTTTTATTTTTGACACTGAGAGAGTAGATTTCGCTCTCATGTAGGTTTAGCATTAATGAGGGTAAATGTTTTCTCAAGACAACTGGATATTGTTAATTAAGTAATGTCCTCTAACTCTGGAAATGTAACATTTTCAATTGTTCTTTTTATTTACACACAAAACTAATAAACAAAACAAATGTTTAATAGTGTCTTTAGCGTAAAAATTTTTTTCAATTGTATGTACCACATTAAAGGTTGAGTGTGCGATCATTGAGAATCAAAGTTGATAGTTAAAATCCTCAAAACAAATGCCCTCTGCAGATTGGCTAATAGCTTGTTATGATGTCAGCACGACCATGCAATTCTAAATCTCACACATCCCATCTTTAAGGTTTAAAATTCTAAAATATATAACTAGGTGTAAGAAAACAGTAATATCTTGTATGTAGTTTTCAGTTAAAGTTCTAGTAAGTTTGGAAAACTTTTTTTAGGAGTGCCCTTAACGGAGTGCATGTCACTTGTGCTTCTTGAATCTATATTTAAACCTTTTTTTTAAGTTAATCCCTGTAAAAAAAACCTGTTGAGTGGTGTAATGTTAAAATCAATTTTCTATTGTAACAAACCCAAGCCTGCATTTTCCTAAAATAGAAAAAAAAAAGTTTTACACAAATTTTAAAGGGAATGGTCAACAAAATATATTATTATTAAAAATGTATTAAACAATAAATAAATATTTTTGCTGCTGCACGTTTTTTTCATTCTTTTGTAATTTCAATTTAATTTATTTTTTTTATTCAATTACATTAGAATGGCTTTCAAATTTAACCAACTCAAAGATCTCTCATATATTTTAACACTGGAAAATGACTAAAAATGACTACTTTTTAGTGTGACTCTCGTCACATCAAACTTTAACTTTAGAAATTGTATCTTGTATTTCAAAATATGGTTGTAATTAACATTTATTACAAAATTATTAAAAGCTATCATATTACCTTTAACTTAAAATGCTTATATATATATATATATATATATATATATATATATATATATATATATATATATATATATATATATATATATATATATATATATATATATATATATATTTAAAGAACTAAAATATGTAACTATGTGTAAGATCTTGTAATAATGACATGATGATAATGACAATAATGTAATAGTGACATGATGACAATAATGATTTTTTCTGTTTTGCATAATGGCAATGTTTCTGGTGAAGTTGCTTCTGACTCACAGAAAGAGGGTTGTTTGTTTTTTACCCTGTTTTCACTTCAACAACGTGTCAGTTGGCAATAAACATTTCCCCCTAATCTAAAGTTAGCTGATCTACATCTCCTTTTTACCAGATCAAAGATATGACAGAAGACACATAATTGTAAAGATTGCTAGATTTAATATTGCCCATTCAAACAATATAATATTTTTTGTTAACTAACAAATCAAAAATGAAAAAAAAATGACATGTACCATTTTTTTTCTTCAATTAAATTGTATGTATTTAAATGTGTGAGGACCTGAAATCATCTACAACGAGTCACCTGTTCATATTAAAACATCTTGATGGCTCGCCAACTAAAGTACTGCCATTGTTCACCAATCAGTGAACCAATCAGTTTGTCTCAGTTCTTTCTAAGTTAACGCAGTGTCTATTTGCTGCAGAAAAAAGGTATTGATCACCTTCACCTCACAGAATAATGTGTGATCTTTAATTTTCACTTTCCCTACAAAAAACTTCGAAGAGGTGTTCGGGTTCACACTTCCATCATTCTTAATCATTGCTAACTAATGTGAGCAGTTTTGACCTCTTCCCAGGTTTCTACATTCATAGAGATTGTAGAAAATTGCATCTTAATAGCTGCTGATGCTATTTTACCTTGAATACTAATCCTTTTGAAAGTATTTAATACATTTGCATGCCATTCTCTTTCGACTAAAGTGTATTTACCTGACAAGTAAGGGCTGTCCTTCAGGGGTCTGTCCAATATTTGGTTGACTGTTGCTACTTCATAATAACATGCAGTTTAACAATGGCAAAGACACATAGATGCAAATTGAGATCAAATCATTATAATTCTTTCTGCAATATATCTACTTTACAAATGAAGTTTCTAAAACCAAATCTATTCTGCCTCAAACCCAAGTTTAGGACTTATTTTTGGCCTATCCCTTCCTCCGGAATCACACATCAACACAAATCAAAGATAAATTTATTCATATTCAAAACACGAATTCTCAACACTATCCTCAAAATCAGCTGTACTGGGATCATTACATCACTCTTTGATTTCTGCAATTATTTTTTATGGGCTTCTAGATTCATTCACAAACTACTCCTGTACGAAATGTGGCTGCATAAGTTATGACCCAGACTTAGAATGAGAACATCATATAGGCTTTATTGTTGGATTCAAATTAGTTTTATAATATCATTATACATAAAAAGCAATCATGCAATCATGTGACTTTAAAATGTTGCTACAATGTATGTATGGAATATTTTGCTTCAGTAGTAATTCAATTAATATTTTGTTGACATCTTGACTTTTTTGTCTTTTTCTCTAGTCATTGTCTCCTATTCATTGTTGATACGAGTTTTCTATTTTTAGTTCTGAAAGTAAAATATCTCTCTTCTATTGTCATCTAGTTCCGACCATCGCTCCAGGCAACGTGAAAGCTGAGCCAGTCAACTCTACCACAATAAGATTCACCTGGATGGCCCCAAACCCGCAGTTCATCAATGGAATCAATCAGGGCTACAAGGTATCAAGCAGCTCATGTAAAACAAACATCTTATTTCATTGAATTTAATTAAAGTGTAGTCATCCTCACAACCTATAACAGGAAGGATGTTTCAGACCATCAGAAACTGGAGGCAGCCAACTCTATTTTAGTCTTAATAGCTTACTAGACAGTTTTAGTCTCAATCTCAGACAAACAAACCTTGAGGGATACTTGCAGGGAGTCTTTTTTATTATTTTCCTCAGGACACTCATTTTAAGAACAATTTAAACTTTAAGAAAAATAAAACTACCTCTCCCTATTTACTGGCAACAGAGGAGAATTAAGTGTCTATAAACTTCACAAAATGCCATATAATCCACAATGGTGATGGATAAAGAGAGGAAATCCAGGATCATTCTGCTGTTCTTAAAGGGAATAAGCTTAAAGTGAAGCACGCATAATGACTGGGTATTTGTTTAGCTTCAAGCTAGTTAGTAAATTAATGATAGTTAAATAGTAAATTACAAACAGAAAATAGTTTAAAGTTGATTAAAAGAAGTCCTTTTACTTTAACTAAACAATTTAAAAATAATATGCATTGCAAAATAAGATGTAGCTCTCTTCCCAAAAACCCTTTTCATTACATGAATCAAACTTTAAACAAAAAAAAACTTAAGACTCAAGACTAAGATATTTTAAACTATTAAATGTAGCGTGAAAACAACAATTTTTTTGGATTTATTTGTTTTTACTGCAACGCATTTATATTAGGTGCTCTGGTCTTTTGTTTAAACATATTATTGGAGGTTAATTGCTCACAACAAAATAGATTTGTGGTTAATAACAACAAAATAGATTTGTGGTAAAATAGATTTGTTTGATTAAGCAATGCAAAAAACATGCAAAACAACTTAGATTTAAAAATAAGTGCTAATATTCTACCTTACACCTGAACTATATAGAAAATGATGTTCTCTTACTCAGCATTTAAGAAATTCTTCTGCACTCACTCCCCATCTAAAAAAATTTTTATAAAATATTTTGGAGACCCAAATTTCAAATTCATCAAGGCTACGCTTCACTAACTGGCACAAAATCCTGGAATCATGTGCCACAGAGAAGTGGAATCCAATCCAGGCTTGGGTTCGAGCAACTCTGAGCAACACTTGCACCTTTGCCCCTACATTGCACCTACATTGCAGTTGTTGCACCTACATTGACTCCCTGATGGGCCTTTATACCATACAGGCGTGTCAGACTGACTGCTCCGCCCATCAGCTCCTTGCCTCTGTTGGTCTCAGTCATCCATTGTCTGTACTCCAGGCGTTTCAGACAAACCTATGCTTCAGCTACTACACCTCCGGCTTTGCATCGTCACTGAAACCCTTCTGCTCCTCTGGATCCTTCATCTCAACAGAGCCACTGGTGCTTTCTAAAGCTTCAACTTGACACTCATTGAAGCCTCTATGAAATAATTAAACAATTTGTCCATTGAACAGTTTGTCAGTGGTGTTCTGAACCTGCGTCATCTTCAATGGGTCCTTCCACTTGTGCCTTAAATCGCTGGCTTCTCCTTTCAGCTTTTGTCTCTATATTTAGAAATGTACCCTGTTTGAAGGGGAGTCCTGTCACAATTTTATCATACATTTATTGTTTTTTCCAGTATATTTATTTATTTTCATTATTTAGTTTATTTATTTGTTGTTGTTTTTATTAATGTGTTTAATAATATATTTATTTAATTAAATTATCCAAGAACTCTTATAGCTTCCACCACAGTTGTTGTGAAAGTCTAGATTTTCTAATACTATATATTGTATATCAATACCTAGTGAATGTGTGTGCTTGGTTGATTGTTTTAACTATTTCAAATGTTGCTATAAAAATAAAATGATTTTGTTGTTCTAGCTGTTAGCATGGGAGCCAGGAAAGGAAGATGAGACCACCATAGTGACCGTTCGTCCAAACTTCCAGGACGCCGTTCACATTGGTCACATCACAGGATTAAAGAAGTTCTCGGAGTACTTCACATCCGTGCTGTGCTTTACAACACCAGGAGATGGTCCACGCAGCCCAGCACGACGATTGCGCACTCATGAAGACAGTAAGATCGACCCCTCACCCAAACACACAAGCAAACATACTCAGTCATATTCACATAATCGCATAAATGATGATCCACAGTAAACTCTGCCTCTAATACTGTGTTAAAAATAATAACCCTGGATTTAATGCAAAACTGGCATCCTGTCTGATCTCTGACTTGTGCCCTCAGCTCCTGGTGCGGTGGGTCACCTCAGCTTCACAGAGATTCTGGACACTTCTCTTAAAGTCAGCTGGAGAGAACCCAATGAGAAGAATGGTGTCCTGACAGGTAATATATTTGTTTTATTATCCAAAAAAAATCCCTTTGCTTTGTATCAGAAGTGAGATAACTTTATTGATCAAGATTATATATGAAGACTCAATAAAATCAATTCATACAATTGCACTTGTATCAATACTTGTTTTGTTTGAGAAGTATGTTGCTTTTCATATAACAATCTTATGTTTTTGTAATTGAGTAGTCCAAAATGTAAAGTTATGTTACACAGAAAACATTCTTTTGCATTAATGCAGTAACATAAGTATGTATAGTATTATCTAACTAAAGCATCTAAACATGCTAGAATATAATAACATTTGGATTGTATCCAACATTGTTAGTGCAATGTGAAGAAGAAGAAATCCATTTAACAGACGTCCCTGTATCAGCTTTTGTCCTGGCAAGGTGACAAAGGAGGATACATGTAGTGGTGGCTGTGATGAGGAACTGTTAAATGTTAACGCGACAGAAAAATAAATGTCAGAATTTTTTTAATGAGCAGTAGACATCTTCACACTGGCACTTTAGTCACATAGATAAATGAACTAGACTACATACAAAAAATGTCTGACTCAACATAAAATTCTTAAAGGAGACCTCAGAATCCAGTTCATTCATTCATCTTCATGTCGGCTTTCTTCCCTTTCGGGGTCGCCTAAGCGGAATGAACCGCCAACTCTCTGGCATATGTTTTACGCGGCAGATGCCCTTCCAGCCGCAACCCATTGCTTGGAAAGAATCCAATTTAACACAAGTTAATTTGGATACTTTAGGGTATATATGTGATATCTGTAACAATATAAGGTTATATTTATGAATGTTTTTTTATGTAAACTAATTCAGGTTTTGGTCGCTCTGCAGTGTAATTCTTCCATAAATAAAACTCTTTCATTTTATTTTATTAGTCCTTAAAGATTCCTTTGATAAGAATAAGTGAGGGATGGTGTGTACTTCGTTATATTCCAAAACATATAATATAATTAAAGGGAAGGCCTTATTTGACAGCATTTATATTACAGTATTTGACATTATTTATGGTGAGTTTCACACCAGCTGGTCCTCAGAGGATTTAAAGTGTTTGTTGTGATTAAAATAAAACCCCTTGATGAATTTTGTGTTTTAGGGGAAATTTGCGCAGTGAGACACATTTCCGTCAAACAAAATCTGAGGTCTTCTTCAAGCAAAATTTACACCAAAATCTTTACGTTGAGTCAATTTTATCTTTCCAAAGTGGACTGAAGGAACATGTTTTAATTGACTCAATGAATCGCTTTGGCAGAGCTTGACACAACATTGAACATACTTTTTTTTTAATCCTGTCAACAACAGCCACGTAGAACATGAACTCAATCAGACAATATTAATTCAGTCAAAAACTCTTCAACACAAATTGAGCCAACTAAAAATAATTCATTGCCTGAATTACTCCTTTGGAAAATAAATAGTCAATAAGCATTTTTACGCTAAGTCAACATTGTAGTGAATTGAAAAGGGATACTTATTTTCTAGGGTATCGTATATCTTGGGAGGAGTATAACCGAACCAACACCAGGGTCACACACTACCTGCCTAATGTCACTCTGGAGTACAGAGTCACTGGACTGACAGCTCTAACCACGTACACCATCGAAGTGGCTGCCATGACCTCCAAGGGCCAGGGTCAGCTGTCATCTTCCACCATCTCTTCAGGAGTACCACCAGGTAACATCTATGCACTCTTAATGAAAGGCTTTAGACTCACATATACCAGTAAAAATATATCAAAATCTACAGAAACATTTTCAGGTTATTCGTAGAGCTGTTTAATTAAAATGGTAGTTTTGATTTTTAGTTTCTTTGTAGACGGCTGATGAGGTTGGTACAGAAAGTTGGACACACTTCAAGAAAAATTATTTGTTGAACTTATTCAGATTTCCAGTTGTTGCAAATGTCATGCTTATTTTCAAGCAGCGTGGAGGCGTACTATCAAGATCATCTAATATCTAGTCTCAGCCTCAGTGTCTGCATACTTTCTCCAATCCCACCAGTTTACTCAATGTTTTAGGTACAGATGGGACAGGGATTCATGTGCCATTGTTGTTTTGCTCTAGTATCTCTCGTCTTTTGTGACTTTTTTTATATGAAGAATGTGTTGCATGTCTGTCAGTTGTGTCCGCAATCCGAAACATGACGTATAATTGGTTGTTTATCATGTCAGATAAAAGGCCTCACTTAAAAATCTGCCAAAATCCTCAAGTTTCCTCGAAGGCGTGGCTACACAAGACTGGATATAAGTGGGTACATATCAATGTACCTTAAGCTGATGAATAAACTCTCTAAACTATTAGTATACTAATAGTATAAAAAACGAATACTAATACAATATTGATGGTAACTAGTATGATATACAGTATTCTTAATATAATGGATTTGGAGTCACTTTAGGGAGAGTAAATAATGTTTATTTGTTACATTTCGTGACAATAATTGGATCTCTCTCTCTCCCTCTCTCTCTCTCTCTCTCTTCTACCAGCTTTAAAACAGCTCTGGCTTTAGAGTCACCATTAAATGGACTTCAGTGGCTCGTAAAGTTAAACGTCCAAGCTCTTGTTATAGCACCGATGCGAACACTAGTACAAGCAACCCAGAGGCACAGAGCTTTCCAGGGCATATTATGACTCCCTCGACAGAGATCACTTCACTTTACTGCTTCGTTAGATGCTCCATGACTTCCAGACTTTAACCATGCTCAAAACCCAAAGTAATTGTAGATGTTAAAAGAAGTATGCAACCTGAATTATAATGCAGTCTGTCTATGTTATATTCTTGATGGTTACAGTAGAGCTGTTGCTTTTCAGGTACTAAACCACTTCTTGATTTCGTTGTCCGATGTGTAAGCAGCTGTTGTGAAGATGTTAAGAAGTATACTTTTCTCATCTGTTCTTCTTTTGATGCTGACAAAGTGCAACAAAGGAACTTTTTTAGATTATTTTTGAGCTGTTTAATTAAAAGGGATTTTAATTTAGTTAAACATTTTCATACATTTGCTTTGCATCTAGAACAATTAAGGAGTTACAATAATTTTACATTAGCCTTTGTTCTTACATTAGATCAGAAGTTTCCTCTACCCACACAACTAAGCAAAGATATACATTTTTTGTCTTGTTTAACTGTAAGTCTAGTCTATGCTAAATTAGATCCATTTAAATTGGTCTTTTTATTATTGTTGGCGAGATTCAAGAATCTAAAAATCTAAGTATTCTTTATGTAATGTTTTTTTTAAACAGAAAGCAAGTAGCTCATAACGTAATTTATTACAAAATGATGAACATCTGACCATAGTTTACCATCTTTTAAACTGAAGTGAGTTCTATGACTGATAACTACAAGTTTACATAGTTAGCCCCTGATTGGCCACGGCCCTATGGCAGCAGAGTCAATTACACTTATGTAACCAAAGAGATCTCCTGCCTTTTTACATGGAAAGATAATTTTTATAATATTAATTTAATCATATTATAACATTTGTAAGGGCCATCTTCTGGTGGGCCTACAGAGTTCAAGGGTGGTAGCTGTATTAGTTGTTAATAATATATTCAACACAGTGAGGTTTTTTCATGTGATTTACTTATAATTTCTTACTGATTTACTAATATACTGTATGTGGCGATTAAGTGGGATTCTGCTAGCATAATAAAGATATAGATTGTATCTCTTCATTTTACTAGGTCTGAATGAATTTTCTTAATCTTCCAAGCATATTCATAGCCACATCCTCCCAGAAGAGGGCATCATAATGCTACTGAAACATTCTAAATGTTCTTCAATGCTAATGAAGTTTGTCTCGTAGTAAAGTATGTACTGTAGTCAATATTTTGTGAATAAGAAGGCAATTGTCTGTCTGTAACTAGAGCTTCCTGGGCCTCCTTCAAATTTGGCGATCTCAAACATTGGCCCTCGATCAGTAACCCTGCAGTTCAAACCTGGATACGATGGCAAAACTTCGATTTCACGATGGCAGGTGGAGGCTCAGGTGAATCACACTCTTATTTGTAGCATATTAAATCTATATAATTGAAACTGGATCTTTTTTAGATTAGGATGTACACTCATCTTTGTTTTCTCTCAGGTGGGGGTGATTGGAGAGAATGAGGATTGGGTGACGGTCCATCAGCTGGCCAATGAGCCTGACGCTCGCTCTCTGGAGGTCTCCGGTCTCAACCCCTACACTTTTTACAGGTTATAACTTATTTTATTAATTATTTATTTAAAATTGTAAAAAAAAAACTGTATGCATAAACACAAACTGTAAAAAATGTTACTTTTCATCTTTTACATAAAAAAGAATAGGAAGAAATTATTTGTTTTTAGCTAATAAATCCTTTACCCCGGTTCCAGAAATGTACAGAGCTTCTCATTTAACTTCTGCAGTTTTACATAGTTTTTTCTACATAGCCATCTGTTTTGGTTGTTGCTGTTGTAGTGCCATGATAAATCACCTAAACAAAGAAGACGCTATACCAGGGGTCTCCAAACCCCTGCACATTTTTTGTTCAACCTTCATAAAACACACTTGTTGCATTAATTAAGGTCCTCTTTGATTGTCTGATTGTTAGTGTAGTTTGCATACTAGAGTAGGGTTGCGACTAAAATGTGCAGGGCTTTAGCCATCCAGGACCGGATTTTGGAAATACTGCTCTAGACCAATAGCAATTGTTCTGTCCCTATTTTCATAGCTTCATAAATTTGGTGGCATTCACAGGTTCCATCTCATTCCTACTTTTGTAGCTCATGGTGATTGACTAAACATTTGTTGTGAACTCACCCAGGTAGCAGTTCGAAAAATTGTGCAAACTAGCCTTAATTTTTCATTAAGACTGAAACTTAATAGGAATTTGTTGGTGTTCTCAGGTTCCGTATGCGCCAGGTGAATATAGTGGGCACAAGTCCACCCAGCCAGCCTTCCAGAAAGATCCAGACCCTGCAGGCCCCACCTGACATGGCCCCTGCAAATGTCACCCTGCGAACAGCCAGTGAGACCAGCCTTTGGCTTAGATGGGTGGTACGTACTAATCCAAACGATCCAAATCCAAATTCAACAAGCCACAACTCTCTAAAGTTCTTCTGGGTTTGTTTCTCAGCCACTTCCTGAATGGGAGTACAACGGGAACCCTGAGTCAGTGGGTTACCGTGTGCAGTACAGCAGGACTGGAGCTCAGTCTAAAGCTCTGCTGCATTTGATCGCGGACCGGCTGGAGAGAGAGTTCACCATCGAAGATTTGGAAGAGTGGACTGAGTATGAGGTTCGAGTTCAGGCCATCAATGGCATCGGAGTTGGTCCCTGGAGTCAACCTGTACGAGGCAGAACCCGCGAGTCTGGTAAAGAAATCTTTATAAAGAGTTGTGTTAAAACAAGATTCTTTTTACTGTTATACAAATAATGTATATGTTGTTTTTCTGTTGCCTTCAGATATTGAATAACATTTTGATATTATTTTAACACATTTTAACTGAGTGCCTTATTAAAATGCACCTACATTTTTATGTGTTAAACATAAAACACTACAATTTTTTTTTATTTTTAAAAAGAAAGGTATCTATAAAATTTCCACGTTAACTTGCTGTTTTTAATTTGTAATATGACAAAGACAGCCAAATTGATCTCAAATGTTGCTATAAAGCATGTCTTAAATAATTTATCACATGTGATATGTGGGCACAGGATTTCCTGTTTGAACATTCCTCGGTGGCCTCAGATCTGCACACACATGCAAGTCGTTCAATCGTTTGTGCTTTGAAAAAGAAGAAAAGCTTTCTTACTGCTCTATAACTGGTGCCCTCTCCCGCCTCTGTGGTTACAGGAAAATTCAGGCAAGGGGGTTTTGGAATTAATAAGATGGCTTTGAGGAAATCGGTAACACATGTGGTTGTACACATGACTCCCCATTTTTTCTTTCGCCGTTGAAATTCTTTCATTTAGCTTTGGCGGATTTGTGCCAGAGAGTGACTTTCAGTCTTACTCCTTCAATAACAGTCAAGTCTGGTGTCCTCTGGGCCTCGCTGTCTTTGTAAAATGTGTTTGGATACCAGCACAAACCTAATCCTTTGCACATATACACATTGAGCATTGGAATGCACAGATGTATTCAGAAAGACCAGTTTAGCCCTGCATGCCTAAATGTAAAACATTAATCAGTATAATCTCTCTGTCTGACTCTGTTTTACTGTAGTCCCCTCTTGTGGCCCCACAAATGTTTCTGCATTTGCTACTACCTCCAGCAGCATTCTGGTTCGTTGGTTTGAAGTTCCTGAAACTGACAGAAATGGACTCATCCTGGGTTATAAGGTCAGTTTGTTGCATTTTTTTCTGAATAATCAACCTCTTATCTAAGATATTTCAAAATGATATTTTTTATGCCTCAAATAACATAACAAATATATATCCTGAACAAATACATTAGACACTGCTTGTTTGAAATTTTACTTACATTAAAATATAAGGTCACTGAGATGATCTCACATCACGTATGAACACTTCAAAACTGTTCAAGTATCTCAATATACTGTCTGCTTTTTAGAAACAACAGTTCAAGTGAGCTTTTTCTAGTTTGAAAATAACCAAAAGGTTGTAAAATTGGTGCCGTGACCCAGATGTATGTTGTAACTGAATCGGGCAGATAGCAAAATGAGCAAACTCTGGTATGAAGTTGGACTTATCATATGAAAATAAAGCTCTATGAGATCATGCAAGTGTCACTATGCTGGACTCATTTCACTCAGCTAATTATTTCACTCAATTAGCTGTGTTATTACTGAATTAGCATCTCTTTCCTGAAAACACTAGTACAATGCTCCTAGTGTGGTTTAACTATTACAGGTGATAAGATTGGTGCAGTGAGATATTGAGTTAGTGAATTTTGCTACTAGTGTAGTAATAAGAGCATGAGACCATTTCATTTTTTATTTTGAAAAAAAAAAATAAATAAAATAAAATACAAAAATTGTTGCAAAAGCATAAGTTTAACCATCCTACTTTGAAGTTAGGCCAGTGTCACATCATTTGATTCAATAAGGGGTTTTCTTTCTGAACAGTCTAACGCTTTTTCTCAAAATAACAGATAAAATAGCTATAGCATATTTTGTTCCTTTTTAGATAAAATGTTATAGAGAGAAATTATAGCATGGGTAAGCTATTACAGTAATAGCTAAATAACTAAAGTATAGAGCAGAGGAAATGTGTTACCTGTTAAAAGTCAATGCATGAAAAGTGTGAATAGATCTTACAGAGTTTGTTTCAATATGTTTCAATTACTATGGTGCTCGCAATTGGAACCAGCTTTCAAAAGGAATTAGCGTGAAACATATTTTGAATAAAACACATTTATCTAAATTGTTTAGGCATTTACTAAGTACGAACAGTACTGCACTTGTGAAATGTTTTGAACTATGCTTGTGATCTCTTTTCATTTATTAAGTGTATGTTGGAATTAATCTGTAATACCTTTACTGTTAAATTTTCGTGGATTTGAGTTTTTCCAATTGTATCTCATAATGAGGCTTGAATGAAAATGATACATTGAAATTGAATGAAAATATCTGATGCATAGTTATGTGCCCCTAAGTGTAAGAAGCACAGTTGAGGTGCACTACTGTGTAAGTGGTTTTAAGGTGTAAGATTTTATTTTTAATTCTCTTATTCTCAGATTTTTTTTATGTCTTATTCTCAGATTTTTAGCTGTGCCCTTTTAAAGACTTTTAGTTACTAACATGTATGAAAATGAATAATACCAATAAAATTGCTTTTCCTCCGCATTCAGGTGGCATACAAGGAGAAAGATTCAGATGCCCCTGTTCAGTTCTGGACAGTTGAAGGAAATGGAAGTCACAGTGTTCAGTTGACTGGACTGGGGAAATATGTTCTGTATGAGATCCAGGTTTTAGCCTTCACTCGCATTGGAGACGGTAGACCCAGCTCTCCTTCAATCCTGGAAAGAACACTGGATGATGGTGGGCACTGAAAGACCGAATTTATTTTAAAACAGAATAAAAAAATAATTAACTTAATGATATTTTTATACATAGTTCCTGGCCCACCTGTGGTAATTCTGTTTCCTGAGGTCCGAACCACCTCTGTCAGACTCATCTGGCAACCTCCTTCGCAGCCAAATGGCATCATCCTGGGTAAGGGTTTCTTTGCTTTTATTTTTTCAGTTTGTGTTTAGTTTTTATTTTGAACATCAGCAGCTTGTTTTCTCTTTTACCTTTGTGCTACAGTGAGATAAAACAACCTTGAGTGATTTCAGATGTGTTGGTATGGAAATTTTATGGAAATGTAGATGTTATATTTAAAGAGATGAAATGATAAATTATAAATAAAGAGATGAAATTATAGAATTCAACAGACTCTCTAGTTTATTTTTGATGAGCCAACCAATTCTGCTCCATTGGTATATATTTAAACTGTTGTTATTGGTGTTATACAACATGTATTGGGCTTAAATTCAACATAGCATGTTAAAGGATTCAGTTTAACACCATGAATGACCATGAACGTCACATTTTCTGCACAGTCCATGCTGATTAATAAGCTTTGAGATAGGAAAGGTCTTGAGTATTGTTGAAATATTTAACAATAAATACATATTTAAAGCAAATTAAATCAAACATGTTAGATAATTTAATTGTAATGATATCCTTTAATGGTTAATGTTTTCACTTTAAATGAAACACTTTCCATTCTATTGAGTTAATAATGTTAGAGCATAATGTGAAAGAGCACAGCCACAGATGAATTATGACGATTTCAATAGCTTTGCTCTGTCTGTATCGTTACGACACAGTGACCTCTTTTCTTAGAATCCTGTGTAAGAATGATGGGGAGTTGTGTCAGGCAAAGCTGGCAAGAGATACTGGGATGTGCCATTAAAAAGATAAACTGGCACAAAAACAGCTATGTAAGGATGTCTTACAAAAAATTATTGGCAACTGGTTGTGAGGTTTATTTTGCAACCTTTCTGAATATGTTACTCAAATAAGTTCATTCTTAAAGATTCTTTTCAAAAATCCACTTTTTGTATCTCGTGTTAAAGAAACTCGTGTTAGTTATGTCTTTGTTCGTTATTAGTGTGTTTCCTTTAATTTATGAAACAAAGCAAAGGCATATCATTTCCTGTTCTGTTGTTTATGATGTCATTGTTTCCTTCCCCAGCCTATCAGATCACATATCGCCTGAACTCCACCAATAGCAACACAGCAACTTTCGACGTGCTGAACTCCAGTGCACGACAGTACACCGTCACCGGACTGAGACCGGAATCGGTCTATGTGTTTCGCATTCGAGCACAGACACGCAAGGGCTGGGGAGAGGCAGCGGAGGCTCTGGTGGTGACCACTGAGAAGAGAGGTAATAGAGTATTTAACATCATTCTGTAAATTAAATTATTAAGGTAATCCTCGCATAACATAAATCTGGATCTATTGTGAATTCCCTGGAGCTTTATTAGAGCTTGAGCACAGAAGGTGCAAGAAACCTATGAGCTATTCATGTAATAATATATTTTGGCAGTGTATTACGTGCACAAATAAAACTAGACAAGAAGCCAGTTATTTTAGGTTTTCATTCAAAAATATATGCTTCATACTTTAACAAACTCCTCCTAGAGATATTATCCATTGTTACTTAACTCAGCCAGTATAATCTTAAAATATGTACACTGTGAAATTCCAAAGCTTTTTTTTTTGTTTGCTGTAGAAGAATAAAATTGGGTAAACACATGTACAGTAAAAACACAAACAAAAACTAAATATGCTCTGTGCTACCAAAATTGACAGGAGATTAGTTATTTTGCCATTTCCTGTAAAAAAAAAGTGCTTTTTAGCCTTGACGAAAGATATAATTAGTCCATGGATTTTATCCATTGCTATGTCCCAATTCCCAATTCAAGAACTATTCACAGTTTTATAGGTGCAAAATGAGAATTATTGTCTCCCAAACCATAGTGTACATTAAAAAAGATGTGCACTTTTTCCAGTTATGTTCTGAAATGCAGATCCATCAACACTTAACTGGCTGATATTACCCAGAATCATCTGCACTCGGTCGGATGGAGTTTTCTCTTGCCAAACAAATGAGCACTCTATGTAATATGATTTATTAAAAAAAAAAGAACATAATTAAATACGATCAACATAGAAAGTGTTTTATATATTATTAGGGTCATTTTTATTGAAGGGATGGAAAAGAAGAAGGTAAGTTCTTGCACATGTTGTGCATGGTGACCTGCCAAAACCACTTCCGTCACATGATGTTTAGTGCTCCCCAGATCTTGCACTCTCTAGTCTTACACACTAAAAACTATATACATTTTCTTTTGAAAATGACTGTCTACTTTAAGGGTGCAGTGTTCAGATTGGGACCCAGCACATGTCTGAAAACCTTCATATGACAACGCACATTATCTGGCATAGCACTACCTTATGGAGAGCATTTACAAAAAAATTACACCTCTATATGCCTCAACACACCCAAAATGAGCAAGCATTTATGAACTGTCTCAATTTTGATCGTTTTCTCTGTGGGATCAAATATCTTTGCTTTTGGAAAGACTAAAATCTTTTTTTTTTTGTTTGTTTACCTGTTAGTATCTGTTTTTTCCCAGTTTTGTCAGCCATAGAGTCAGGGAAATTCCAAGCCAGAACGAAGCCAGATTGTTTGATTTATATCATGTATTATTATGGTTTTTTTGTGAAAAAGAAAATACATTCAAGCTATAAGTTGTTATGGGAGAGAGTGGGTGAAATTTCCATTGTTAATATTGTTTAATATGTTATAATTTCTCTAATTTCTCAAACTGCGCATTGACCACACCATAGACTGATCTATCATACTATTAGGATTTATTTCAATTTAAATATGAACATAAATAAGTGTGTAGTCACTAGAGCCACAAGAGAGTGGTTATATTAACACTTCAGACCTGAATTGTTTTCAATTGTCGTTCATCATAACATGTTTATTTTTCAGGTATAGATGGCCTCTCAGCTCATAGTTCCACATTACTAAACTTTTATAACAGACAATCTCTTCTTAAATCCATAAAATATAAATAAAGCAAAAGTCATAACAATTGTGGTATCAGTAGCATCTCGTTAAGACTTTCATGACTTCATTTATCTGTTTTGCAATATCTGAATTTAGTAGTATAATGAAATAATGTATTATATAGAATATTGTCATCCCTCAGCTGGAGTTATTTCTCTTTATAATCTTTATACCCATTTTCATACTTATCTTCTGTAATGTGGCTGATTTTGAGTCACTAGTCTACCAAAGACTGATAGAAGAACTTCAAAATTTGCACAAATACAGAACTTCATAAAATAAATATAGTATTTCAACTACTACTCTAAATTTGTAAACAGCTTACTGTATATTTGTATGCAATCTTAAGGAGCTCTGCACATGTTTTTGAGTTTATGTTTCAAAATGAAACATTTTACGGTCCACTGAAACTCTAAACAGTTCAGAGGCCTCTGCTCAGACCTGCTCATGTGAGCTTGAGACTTCTGGGGGAAGATTTCCAGCAGTGATTTCCACCCAAGCAAACCTACAGAGCATCATAATCAGAGCATGGATTATTTATGCAGTCCCCTGTTTCACTCTTGAGCCCAGAGGTTTTGACTCATGAGGAATGCTTATATAATGTAATATGAGAGTCATACATTTTCCATAATCTAATGTATTTTTTAAAACATGGACTCTGTTCTGCTTGAATGTAATTTGGCAGGGAAGCAAAGGTATTGTTATGTAAAGACACTCATAAAGCCAGTTGCTATGACAAAAATAGTTCCAAAGTCTACAGGATACTCAGAGTACTTTACACAGTCGTGTTTTTAGCTGCTTTCGGGATAGGTTTACACGACCGTGCAGCCCACAAACAAACAAACTGAAAACTGCTGAAAATGTGGAAAAGCAAAACATAAGAAACAAAAATTGTTTCTAATGGTTAATCTTTGATCCCCAGCTCGACCTCAACCCACCAGCCGCCCTGCGGTTCCTCAGGAAAACGTACAGGCCCGCAGTGTGCTGTTGTCATGGGAACCAGGCAGCGATGGTTTATCGCCAATCCGTTATTACACAGTCCAGGTTCGAGAGCTACCTGAGAAGAATTGGACGGTTCATTCTGCATCTGTTAGTCATGAATCCAGCTCTTACATTGTGGACAGGTAAACCTGCTGGAAATGTTCATCACACTTTTTTCATCTTAATTGAAGGTTTTTGCTCCTTATTACTGTTTTGACATGTTGTTTATTTTCAGATTAAAACCCTTCACCTCCTATCAGTTCAGAGTGAAGGCCACTAATGATATTGGGGACAGTGAATACAGTCAAGAGAGTGAAGCCATCACTACTCTTCAGGATGGTCAGTCATCTTTTCTTTAACTGTTTTTATCATGGACTTAGTGTCCAGTTTAGAAGATAAATATTTATAGAGTTTTTTTACGCTTTTCAGTCACTCCAGTTCCTCTTCTAAGTAGCTGAAATTTCCTAAAGGAGTAAAGTTAAACTTTCCATTACATCCATTAAAACAATCAGATTAACAGATCTAAGGAAAATTATTTAAATCAATTCTCAATGTAGAAACCTAAAATATTTCAAATGCATATGTATTTGGAAGAGATAATAGACATCAAGATTTGCGCCCTTTCAACTTCCCCTCCATTCTGCATGTTCACGTGCTATGAGGCGGATTTTTTTTACAATGTTTTGTTTTTGTTTACTATATTTATTTTTTGTCTGAAAGGAAACCTTCTAAAAAATTCTCACCCTCACCTAACAGCTCCAAAAAGATGTGCGCACTCATAAGTTTAAGCAGATGTTCCTCTACATTGGCTTCCATGGCAGACTTTTGTCTAAATTGGAGCATTTAAAGTTTCATTGTAAACCCAGGTGGTGTAAACGAAAATTTGCTCCAATGATGATGTCATTCCTAGAGGCCGTAGAATGAATTCATTCTGCACATCTGGTTTTGGTGAAGCGAAATGTTTCCTAAGAATCTCGGGTCAAGTGTGTAGTGTCTGTTTGGAACTCTAATTAACAAATCAGACTTCAAGACAGACTCTGCATGTGTCTAATGCAGTGTGTACATGGGAGCCGCTAGAAATGTAAGGCCGCTAAAATAATTTTTTTAAATAGTAGTGAATGATTTATCAGTAATTTCAGAATTTTATCTGTGCTCGCTCTCTAGATGGACTGAAGCTAATTACTGGATTTTTATTTCATTCAAACAATGGCAGATTATTAGGGAACTGCCACACTTAGATTATTTAAATTCATTCTATCCACTCATGTTAAAATTATAGAATAGTGCCTAGTCATATCAGTCAGGAAAGGTTACATAAAATCTGCAAAAACTTAATGAATTTAAACCACTGAAGTATTTTTTTTTAAATACACTTTTACAAGGTTTTAAGTTGGTAAATGAAATGTCAGGTTAAATGCTTAAATTGGATTCATTTTAAGGGTTAATTCTAATGTATTTAATCAGCTTGTATTAAATGCAAGTTTATTCAATTGTAAAACAATCGTTTAAGTAACAAAAGAAAACAAAAACATTATGCTAAGCATTATATAAAGGTTTTGTTTTGCAAATAAAACCATTTTATTATATTTATTATACCATCAGTTAAAGAATTGTTTATACATACAATATAATAAATACATATTATACATTATAAACATAATTTTCATTGTTGAAAATTGGTCATCTATAAATGAGATGATATTGAGATGAGCTCATCTGGAAATGTTTTTGTAACAGGGATTAACTCACCTCATCAGTTTCAGAATCATGTGTGATGAAGCTGTGAAAGGAACATATCTTGAGTAATATATAATGGGATATATATATAGTTTTAGTGTTGTTAAGTGAGTAAAAATATGTCATCTAATAGGAAAATGCTCGAGCTGGACTGTACCAAGTGGCGAGCGGTGATGGGTGGTGGGTCTCTATTAAAAAAAACTTTTATTAAATCTAAAAATAAATCAATTTGTTTATTAAGATGAATAACAAAAGACTGTAAATATAAAATCAAAGTTTGGAATTTTTCTCTTCAACACTCTAACCTTCTGGGGGCCCCACCGGATTGCTGGGCCCCCTGAACTGTCCACATTCTCACCCCTTTATCTGCACCCCTGATTGTGTATGATGCTAAAACATTGTGGCTGAAGCTTTCTGTCGCTCTTTGCAGCTCCAGACGAATCTCCCACAATACTCACCGTCACACCACACACCACAACCTCTGTGCTGATTAGCTGGCAGGTAAGGAGGCAAAACATTCTACTGCTTCAACTTGTAGAGACTTATAAGACATGCTTTTCCATCAACAGTTTGTAATAACAGAGCAAGATGATATAGACTCTTAAACCACTCTCAAATTCACCCCAGAATTAACTTTCAAAGAGGATTGCTTTTAGACGCATACCTCTGGTTCTTGAAGTTATTCTTTAGGCGAGCTGGATTGTCAAACACAAACAGTCTATTCTTGTTTTATTAGGGGGATTACTTTGGTTTAGTCCAAAAGTCTGGTTCATCCCTGCAATTATACAGAATAAAGGTGCATCATCCCTTTGACTGTAAGCAATGTATATGTTTATACATGCAACGATCACTTACTCTAGACACAAAGGGTTGTAAAACATAAGGAAAAGCAAGTTTAATTAGTTAGTTTTCTCCCCTAAACAGTAATATTACAATCTTTAACTTTATTAAAGAGCCTAATTATAGTGTTAAATATATGCCAAATCAATCTGAATATGTATGATTGATACTTAAATTTGTTAAAACTGAATATTCTATAGCATCAAACAGAATTGAGTTTGAATTTATTCATTTAAATTTGATTTCGAAAGTTGAGTGTAGAACATCTAAAATTTAAGACGGCAGATTTTTTTTAAGGCCTAATTATATATAAACTAATTTTAAAACCTTTTTTTGTTGTTGTTGTTGTTGTTGTTCTGAACTCATAGACTGCAGGTGTAAAAATTTGAGTTATTTTTGGGATATCTCTAGCACCATACCTAAGATGTTTTTCTGTCTGTGTAGTTCTGTGTTTATAAATGTATTTTTGTCTTTGTAAGAATTATGAAGTTGTTTTGTTCTTGTCACTTAAGGACAGTGTATATTACAGCAAACAGAAAACAAACAACATTAACAAAGCACATCAGTCACAGAGAGTAAACCTGTCTAAATTTAAAGACTATGTTTTAAGACTATGTTTAAGACACTCAAGACCATTGTGTAACTTGGGAAGCAGTTTGTTCCAGAGCACGGTGGGTAACTGAACTAAACGCTCAAGCTCAGAATCAAAATTTAGTGTACGAGGTTTGACGTGAAACTGAGGTGCAGCAGATTTAAAAGATTATGGTGATTTAAGTAGTATTAATTGTAATTCAGTAAAGTGTTCAGTGAGATTTGAAGAAAATTGATTATGGAGAGATTAATACTACAGTAAGAGCACTTTGAAGAGAATCTGAAATTTATGATCAACCAGCGACATGGTTACAAATCTGAATGTCTTCAGTAGAAGGGGTTTCCTGAGGTTCACTTTCGGGTCAAAACTTACCAGTATCGGGTCCTTCAGTTAGGCCTAGACACCCTGTTGCAATGGGGCATCTGCATTTTAAGTAGATAGTCAGTTGGCGCATTCTGGCTCCAAACCAAAATAGTAGAGCTTCAATATTGTTATCCTAGCTCATTTGAATATCTTGGGTAAGACTTAATGCAGAGACAAGCGTTCTCTCTCTTGCTCAGAGGACAATGTACTCGAGTGTCATCAGGGATTCGATCACAATGCAAGCACCGTTGATCCTGCAGATGTGGAATCCATTCTCAACACCCTAGGAAAAATCAGGCTAGGCCAAAAAGTGACTTCAATACTTTACTTGAGACTTTCATTGATTCCATAGAGTTCTAGGTCTATCATCCACTGTGGTACTTTTTAGGCCTTCCCTAATGAGTGGGGGTGCTGTCTTTCCAGCCCAAGGGATATAGAAAGGTCATCTTCTTGGGTGCTACACAAGTTGAAAGACTTCTATTCAGGAAAAACCATCATTGGTGATGTTTGCAAGGGTTTCCATGGTGTTTGGCATCATAAACCCTCGCCCAGGTGACCCAGCTGGGGTTGATCAAGCTCCGACTTGCATCCCAGTAGCAGCTCACGGATCTACCCTTTTAATCCAAAGCTGCCGGGTGGCCTTATCGGTGTTTCAGTTGTAGACTTGGATGGTCCTCTTCTTTAAACTTTCCATCCAACCTCTATGAGCTCATAGCAGGTCCTTTAGCCACTCTCCTTGCACTACTCCTCTAGTTCCTGCTATTTAGCCCTCTTCCTCTCATTGACTTGTTCAATATGTTCTTCCTAGAGCACTATCAGCTCCAGTACGATCAGCTCTTTTGATGACTGAGAGGTCATGATCTTACCAAACGGAGAGATATTGTTGCAATTTGCTGGAGGAACCTCAGCTGCTTTTCCAGGTCGACCTGCAGCTGCCAGGCTGCTGCAATGTGGAGGAGATCTGTAGTCATCTGCTTGTTTGCTCTGGGCTTTTCTCCAGCTTTGACAAAGGGGACTGCAGTCTTTGGAGCGTGATGGTTCCTGCTGGAGGTGATAGCTGTGGCTACGCTCTCAGTGACTGCCTTGAGCACCTGATAATGGCGCCAGCAATAGGAACCATCCGCCAGGGCCTTCGGGCTGCAACTGAGGTGGTGTTTAAAAGTGCCTTTTCCTGAGCAAACATCTTGAAAGAAAATTACTGCAGAAGGATAGAACATAAGATATTTGTAACAATCGTATTATTAAATTAAATTACATTTTCTACACAGTATATTACACAGTACACTGTTCAAGGTCTTCCCAGTTTATGACCCCTTTAAAATGAGCATTTCAATATTGTCCTGTTGTTAACCTGTGGACCAAGTGTGATGCTTACACTTGTGTTATTATTTATTGATCTCTATGTGACACACCATCTATTTTATGTCCTTGCATTATTGTGTCAGCTATCTGTTGCTGAAGATCGTGGACAATTTCAGAGTAGTGTTTTATTTGTTTTGCTACTTTTCCAGGGAGCAGGTGAACAGAAACGTGATCATGTCTTTTTTGTGTCTTCCTGTTAATGTCTTTTAAAAATGGGCTTTAAGATTCCACCCACTTTTGACATCTAAATATACAAATGTTAATTTGTTGCAGTTTCGTCAGCTAATTTACATTTCATACCTTTTGAGCCTCCTCTGGACAATTTTGCTGAGCAGTCCGTCTTTGTTTTGTTGTCTTCGCTCCTTTTGAAATAGTTCTTCACAGCTTATATGCCTTACCTTGTCTTCTCCCCGCTCAGAACTGCAGCCGGAGTGTGGGAGCGGGCACTCGACGCCTGTGATTAACCCCTTACACATAGACATTTCTCAGACGGTGGTATAGGTCCACAGTATCTAGGGTCTTTTAACAAGTAAGAGAACTTTAGAAAATGTGGTACCAAGGCCGATTGGAGCATCCCTAGTTAATAATGTTTCTTTTTGTCACCGATATATGCAAAGAAATCAAAAGAGAATCCAGGAATAACATCTAGTCTTTTTTAACACACATGTTCACAAGAGGGAAGGTGTCTCCTAATTCATTCCATGTCTTGTTCCTTTTAGCCACCATCGGAAGAAAAGATCAATGGGATCCTTCTGGGCTTCCGAATTCGATACAGGGAGCTGCTATATGAGCGGCTGAGGAGTTTCAGCGTTCATACGATCGGCAGTGCTTCAGCCGGCTGGGCAGAACTCACCTGTACGTATGAAACAGAGACTGCTCTGGTTTGAAATTTATAAAGAGCAACTGTTTTTTAAAACGTAATCAAACTGTGATATTAACACAGTTTTGAGAGCATTGTATGGTCAAAGACATACTTAGGTAAAAACTATACTTTTCTGTAGCATCCACACCTCACATCAAAAAACTAAATGCATAGTGTAACATAAATAATTGATAAATGAAAAATAAGCTGGTAACATTTTACATTTTAATGTGCCAAAATACTGTTTTTGTTCATGTTGACTATATTGATGACATGTATATTTCTGTCAAAAACTTTAGAATCTATTTATTGATTGATTATCATGTTGCCCTTTTCCTCCACAGCTCCATACAGTACAAAGAACCTCAGCGAACCCTCTCTCACACAATATGAGCTGGGCAGTAAGTTCTTTTTTTGTTTTTATTTTGCTAATATGTAAAATAAGATTCAATAATAAAAACTGAAATAAAAATATCCCTAAAAGTGGTTTAAAAATCCACTTATACGGTAAGTGAATAAGATTTGGAAAGACATCTTGAAAATATATATTTTGTAATGGAAACAAATGCTAACCTTTAAAAGAATACAAATTTGTTCTTGTTTGAATAGGGACATGTTTTCAGTGTTTGCCACATTCAAAGATCATTTTCAGGCCTTTTTAAAAAAAAAACCTTAAACTATAGTCAAAAATGTCCATATGAAACAAAAAAACCTTGCATTAATGATTTAAAGATTATTGTTTAGTTGTTTAAATGTTTACAAATGTCATACAAATATTTCTCATAAATCGTAATCTACTTTCTTCTTAAAGAAAAATTAATCTAAACAGTTTTTAGATATGACATTTCTTGTTTAAAGATCAGTGATAAAATCAATTGCTTCATTGTATCTCATTGTGTCTCAATTCAAAGTGACTCAATTCAATGTGAAACCAATGTGATTGATTCTTTTGTTCATGTTACTAAAGTTGGTTGACTCGTTACTTGATGGTTCTAACAGGACCTTGAGCTAAAAACAAAACAAGCAACCAACAAGGATGTGTTTGTCTGTGAGTGAGTGAGTGAGTGATTGACCCTCTCACCAAAAGCTAAATCTCTCAAACACACAGCTGCTCTTTTGTCTTGTTTTAAATTAGAAACATATTTTTAAGTGAGGAACTGCTCTTTAAACTACACAAATGAGCACTACCCTGTATTACACAGCACGAATTATGTGTCAAAAGAAATGCTGTTTTTTTTTATGAACACTATTTGAGCACCATTGACAAGATAAGCTATATCCCTTCATATTTGATCTAAAAACTTGAACGCAATAGTTGAATGTTAACAGAAAATGCATGTAGGAAATCCCCAGATATACAGAGACCTTTACTTCAGATAGAAGAATCCCAGATGGAGATTTAGGCTGTAATAAATCTAAACTACAGCTCTGAAAGCTCTCCACAGATGATATTTGCAAGAAGCTTTACTGAGTGACTAACCACGCTGACCCCACCACCATAACACATTTATTTTGTCCAGATCTTCTGAAACACAAGCGCTATGAGATCCGAATGAGTGTTTTTAATGCCGTGGGCGAGGGACCCACCAGTTCTCCACAGGAAGTCTTTGTTGGCGAAGCAGGTAAAAAGTTGTAAGTCATGCCTTAGCTTTAACAGGAAACAAATCTTCACCTCATGTTTCTTTTCTTTTGCAGTCCCAACTGCCCCACCTCAGAATCTGATTATCCAATCAGCTACTGCCACGCAATTTGATGTAACATGGGATCCACCTCCACCAGAGACTCAGAATGGAGATATCCAAGGCTATAAGGTCTGCATCTATTTATGGATTAAATGCTACACTCAGCTCATGATAACCATATGTGTGTGTGCATGTGTGCGTGCGTGTGCGTGTGCGTCTGTGTGTGTCAATTCAAACATCAAACAGAAGGTTGAACAGTTGAACATGTAGAAAAAAATTATATATATGTGTCTTGAGAAAGCTGGTCAAATTCCCCAAATTCTAGTGCTAGAAATATAAATCGGCCTTCTGATTATTTCCCCATCTTAAAACCATTTCCATTACAGCTTAGTGAACCCGGCTGACCTGCTGGATATTTTCCTGATGTAAGATAAAACTAACAAAAAAAGGCCAAAGTTTGAATAATGAAAAAGGCTGGTAAAAATTCATTACTGGGAAAGAAAGGCATTACTGTGAAATTAAATTCTTAAAAATGCTATTGAATTTTTGCAGATCTTCTTTTGGGAATATCAACGAAAAAATGAGACTGAAAAACTGAGGACTCTCTTCCTGCCAGAAGGAGGAGTGAAGCTGAAGAATCTCACTGGTTACACCACATACATGATTAGTATTTCTGCATTCAATGCAGCCGGAGACGGGCCTCGCAGCACACCAACCAGAGGAAGAACTCAACAAGCTGGTGAGAAAATGTTCTGCCTAATTGTACTAATTAAACATGCTTGATTTAGGTAACCTATTATTCTAATATGTGCTAGTTCTGAGGGATCAAACTCCAATTCTGGAGTGTTAATTCGATCACAGTTCAACACAGAAATTACAAAATGTAGTTTAGGCTGGAGCTAAACGTTGTTTGGTTTGACTACCTCTGTGTTTTTCCAAATTTGAGTGGAATATTGACTTTTAAAATCACCAAAACAAGCTTGCGTCTAGACAAATAGAGCATTATCCCTGCGTTTTTTGCTTTTGTGATCAGCTACAAGTTTGTTTTTTTAAGGAAGAAAAAGATTTGAATATAGTTCAAAGGACTCCGCTATATCTCCTAGAATTTAGTATGTGTTTAAGTGTATATACTCTATATAGCTAGAGAGGGAGAAAGAGAGAGATACAAAACAGAATTGGTTAAATGCAGGAGCGTTCATGAAGGGATACAAGAAAATTTCAAAGCTCTTGTTTGGTTGTGGGGGCTGTGAATATTTGCCAATGTTGAACCTCTATGCCATCGACTACAAATTCTGGATTGTATGCACTACTATTGCGCATTATTAGGATTGCACACATTCAAGATTGCATCTTCCTAGTGACTTAAAATGTAAATGTGGCAAACTCTGCAGTTGAAATATTTTTTCATCTCACCTGCATCCAATTCAAATATCTGATAGAAGTTTAGATTAATTATAGAGACACAGACTGTGCTTTTGTAGCCAAATGTATGGGCTGAGATGTTTCTCCTGATTCTCTTTCAGCTCCCAGTGCCCCCAGTTTCATTCACTTCAGTGAGCTCACCACCACCTCTGTCAATGTGTCATGGGGTGAACCCGTCTTCCCTAACGGCATCCTCGAGGGTTACAGACTCATCTACGAGCCATGCATGCCTGTTGATGGTCAGTGCCACTTTCCTTTTAAACTTTTGTATTAATAAACAGTACACACTTACGCAAGCGAATACTTCAGAGGGAGACATCATGTGTGTTTGTATTGCGGTATCGTATGCTCTAAGGCAAAGCTTGTGCTTGCTCTTTAATTTTCATATCCACTGTAAAGAGATTCAGTTATTAACCATTTAAAACATTTTTTTCTGACACTTCATTTAGATAATAAAGATAATAATTATTCACTTTTTTGGTTTGAAAAATCATGCATTAAATAAATAAACTGTAAAATATTTTTAAATGTTCTCACCACAAAAAACATATTTATTATTTTTCTTATTTTCATTGTTTTATACACAAATCAATGTTTTTTTTTCATATCCAAAGATCTGAAAAAAAGTCACAAACAAACTATTCCCTTTTACAATTGCAAAGGTGGATATATATATAGACACAGACAAAATATATATAAGGAACTCCAGAATTTTAATTTCATCATCCTCAGCCTCAGACAAAATCCAGCCTCAGATTGTGCCTCGTTTGTGAAAATAATCTGCAGTAAATTGAAGATTAAATACAGCTTCTTTTGGAATTTCTAATTCCACATAAAATGATACACTAATTACCATAATTTAATGAGTACTCTGGAATATTCTTACCAAACATCTTAATATTGAACTAGCAATTTCTCAGTAATTGACAAACGATATAGTTGTTTATTAATTTTTAGGGATGTTTACCAAGAAGACAGCCTCAGAAAGTGAGAGATGCTGCAGTCCATCATCTGGCCACTTGAGTCTGACTTCATAAGGAAACTTGTTACCAATGATAACCGTGTTAAAACTGGCCACCTTTACAGCTAAAAAGAACATGTTTACAGACTTTCATTAGGTTTTTCTATGGTTATTGCCTGATTTAGCCATCATGACATCTCTGATGAAGTGAATGTTTAATTACTTTTTTGAGATTTAAAGTTCTAAAGCTAAAGTTTAAATCTTATCATTTCGATCCACCAAATGTTATCGTTCTGCCTGTATTTGACTCTACAGTTTAGTAAAATGACCATAAAATGATCTTAAAGAGTTAGTTGACAACTTGCAAGCTTGTAAAAAAAAATGTTTTAAAAATATGAAATAGACTATTGAGAATTTTACCATGTTTACTATTTGTCTCAACTTGTCCTTCAAAAAAATTGTCTAAGGTCAAAGCTCAAGACTACCATGGTTAATAAGATAAAAAAAAGAAAGATAATAAGGCAATCTTGCCGAACAATCACTTGTCCCTTTTTTGGAGTTCTGGGCCCATATGACCAAACTTAACTAACATTTCAAGATAATCTTCAGCTGCGTGTGAACGTGTGTGGGTGTGAAAAGCTCCGGTTTGCCTGAACTAAAAGCGGTGTGTTTGTCCAGCATCCTCAGTGGCCTGTGTCGACTGTCTTCACTCCCCCTCCCCCCCAGGCGTCAGTAAGATCGTGACGGTTGACGTGAAAGGGAATGCCCCCCTGTGGCTGAAAATCAAAGACTTGGCTGATGGCGCCACATACAACTTTCGCATTCGTGCCAAAACCTTCACTTATGGTCCAGAGGTAGAGGCTAACATCACCACCGGACCTGGAGAAGGTCTGTTTGGATGCTTTCTTTTACTATTTTAAAGATTTACCAAAGCATTTAAAGTAAACATTCATTTATTTTTGTTTTCAGGAGCACCTGGACCCCCTGGTGAGCCGTTTATATCTCGGTATGGTTCTGCCCTCACTATCCACTGGGCCAACGGGGATCCTGGGCGAGCACCTATTACACGCTACGTCATTGAAGCCAGACCCTCAGGTTAGAGCCAACACTCAAATCCAACAAATTTCCTGTTTTTTTTTTTAAATGTTGTGTTTATTTTTGTTATTTTATTTTGACTAACTATCTCTTCAATACATTAGTAAGAGTCAAGCTCTTTGCATAAGATTGTTGATTAAGTGTTGGAAACTTTTTTTTTTCATTATTAAAGGTAAACTATTTGTTTGAATAATTAAAAAACTATGTGTGGATAAAACAGCAAGGAACTCTAAGTTGTAATTTTAAGGGAACACTTAGATGTAATTTTAAAATAGATTCAACTTCAAAGATAGTTAGTTTAGCAGCACCAATACTAATATCTAATCACATTTTTTTATCAACTTACTTTTTGTTGAAGTATTTGATGTGTAAAGTCATACTGCCTTTCGAAGGCTCCTAAACCTTTTTTCTCATCTTATAATATTATGGCGTTATGACACAGTGATCAGGAATATTTTATTAAAGCTTTATTTTAGTTATTTTGCTGTGATGCCTTTTGGAGTGGAATGTATATTCTTCGTACTGTGTCTCCAGCAGTGTAACAACATTCTTAAGGTGACTCTGAGACTCTAAATGCCCCTCTAGAGAGAATGTGAAAGGTGAATATAGTTCTGAAATAGACTGTTGGCTCTGCTCAATGCGAGCACTAAAAATACACCGCTAGAAAAAAACACACTGAATTTACTTCATAATTGTAATAGAGCTCAACCCAGCTACTGTTTGCTCTGTAGCAAATTCTAATCTGCCATCATCATTACAAAGAGTGAAGATACAAATCTAATAACCTACTTGCATTCATTCTTGTACCTCTTTTCCTTTATGAAGGCAGCATTAATGACATTTCGGTGTGAGATCTCAAAAACCGACAAACATGCCACATGCCAGATTTAGGTTTAATACACATATTCTCTATTTCAAAGCATACTGGGTTTATATTTTGGTTTACCCAGTATCAGACAATACATTTTTTTCTCAGAGACAATAAATCAATTAAAATAACTTCTTTTTTGGTTATGAATTTCTGCCGTGACTTTGCGTGAAAATGCATATGTGTGATTTTTATCACGTCACAGAGTGGAGGAAAAAAAGAAAAGTGGGTAAAATGGTGAGCTGTGTACCAAGTGATCTGGCCTTGAAAAAGGACACAACTTCTGCAGATTGGTAGCATTTCGGTTTTCAACCAAATGAGAATGGAAAGATGGTGATTATGTATGAGGCCATTTGCAAATTGTGCAACAAAAAGGTGACCAAGAGATGGAAATACCTCGAACTTAAGGTTGCATATACAAAACCACCACTGCTGTGAATATGGACCCGAGTTCATTCAATGCAATATTTTTACCTGACTATGCAGGACCAACAACATCTAGGTCCACTGTTAATACGCAGACAATGACAATGGGGGCCTTACTCAGACATTTTAGATCATTTATTCGCAGTAATATCGTATATGGAGGTAAGATAGGGAGGAGGTTTGATGGTATCAAATTTTGGATACCACCCAAGCCTAATACAAAAGAGAGAATAAATTCTGTGTAAATTGCCTTTCTTTGAGACAATTGCAGTAAACTGTACACTAATCTGAACCCAAGCGTCCTATTATTCAAGTAATTCTGCAAATAATTTCAGATCGAATTTCATATAGAAATAAATAATAAGGGTTAAGTTACAATTTCAATAAAATATTATTGTGTTTATGTCTTATGTCTTAGACAATGAAATATCTGACCATTATGGGAGTTTATTCTGCGGTCTTTGAAACAATCTCCCCGAAAATATGAAGAGTGATTCCATATGGTTCGGTCTGGAACAAAACGATGCTGATGGCAGCTTGTGTCTGGTGCAGGAGATGGATGTTGAGATCTTTCCACTTGAGACAGATCAGATTTTTTCTGTGGCAGGAGCAGATGGGACTGATTTAGGAAACTGTTTGGATTAAAGGCCTGTGCACCAGTGTGATGAATCCCAGACCATCTTTGAAAGGCATTCGTGTGCCATTGAGCTGGAAATATTTTTTTGTCTTTTTCCTGTCATTTCTCTTTAACATCACATCTGAGTTTTATATATATATATATATATATATATATATATATATATATATATATATATATATATATATATATATATATATATATATATATGTATGTATGTATGAACAAGAGTCAAAAGAACGAAGCACCAAAATAAACTAAACTTCCCATCACTATTCAGAGGAGACAACAGCAACATGCTCACCTATCTTATAATCTTTGTGGGCTTTGTCAAACAAGATGAGCTTCGGGAACCAACAAGACAAGCTTCTGAATGATCATGTTCTCCTCTTTCATTATTTTTTCCTCGACTCTTGATCAAATTGTTCTTTGTTGCGATTTCCTATCAGTACGTCAATGGAAGTATGTGTATTGTACACCACTCTTTTATGTCCCACTCACCTCATCAAAAGAGCTACCTTTCATTGGTCCTTGGCAAAAACCAAACCGATATGGCACAAACAAACCTTTTTTTCATTCGCACCCATCTTTAGGACAGGTGTGTGATGTGTCGTTGGCGCTCTCTATTTTTTAATCGAGGTGTGCTCACGCAAATAATTTGGATAGGTGTGTGTAGAGACCTTTAGTTCTCCAAAAAGGTCAGCAGCAGTTAGTACTCTAAAATGCAAGTGTTAAGAAACTGAAAGAAAATGTTCTGGTAAATTGGCACATTCACCAACAGATGACACTTGGGACCTTGATTTTCAATGGATATGCAACCTTTACTTTCAACTTTGGACCCCTCAGCAGTAGTCAACAGTGTTTATTGTTCCACAGTCGCTTAACACAAGCAATGGGATGTCTTGCATATGCCTTTGAGTGGTTGTTCTTGAACCACTACCTCCAGCTGCAGTACACCCCCTCCCCCTTCCTCTCTCTGCTTTCCTAAAATTTGCTCGATGACATACATTCACCTGTGTCAAATCAAATGACACAGAGTTAAATATTACTAACATAGGATTAAAAAGAAAATGTTTGCCAACATGAAATGTGAGATGAAGTTAATACAACTTAAAAGATGAAAGCAAATATTAATGGTCATGCAGTGGGTAGGCATTTGAGACTGATGTCTCATGGGCCATGCTCAGAAAATGTTTTTCAAAGTTAAAACCTTTAGTTCCCAGCGTGTGGTCTGGAATGTAACCAAAAGTCTGGAGTGCAAGCAGAAGACTATGACAGTAAAGAGAACTTACCCCACCCCTTGTCTTTCTAAAATATTCCAGATGAAGGATTGTGGGACATCCTAATTAAGGACATCCCCAAGGAAGTGACATCATACACCTTCAACATGGATATCTTGAAGCAGGGAGTGAGTTATGACTTCAGAGTCATCGGAGTGAATGACTATGGCTATGGCTCACCAAGCCAACCATCACCTTCTATATCAGGTATGTTAGAATGAACTAGTGGAAATCCTTCCTGAGTCACAGTGAATGTTCTAATATCACAAGCACTTTTTTGTTTAACAGCTCATAAAGTGGCTCCATTCTATGAAGAATGGTGGTTCCTGGTGGTGGTGGCTCTGGTCGGCCTTATCTTTATCCTGCTGCTGGTCTTCATCCTCATCATCAGAGGCCAGAGCAAGAAATATGCCAAGAAATCAGACTCAAGTACATGTCTCTATAGCTTGTCTTGTTTTGCCAATCAGTTATTCAGGGAGCAGATTTATATTTTAGGGCATTTTTAAAAAATTTTTTTATCAGGTAAACTTTTATGTTCAATTCTGACAATGACTTCCTCAAAAACAAACTCACATTACCCATCTGAAATCTCACACCGTAAGCCAGGAACAACCGAGGTTTTAGCTGAAGTGCATTGCCAGTGGGCCAGAGGATAGCTAAAACAACTGCACCTTCAAGAAACACAAAAACGTCAAACTGAATCTGAACAAATATTTCATCTTTGCACCAAAAAAGAAACAGCACCCTTTAAGATAATGGCTTGGTGTAGTTTCATTCAACAGAGCTGCATACTAAGAACAAATACATTTTGGGTTAAATTTCAAAGGTAATCAAAACTTGTATAAACAAACTTCTACTTTGCAATGTAAGTCTCTTTGGGTAAAAGCATATACCAAATGCATAAATATAAATGTAGTTGAAAAGTACTAAATTAACTGACGAATGGGGTTTTTATTTATATCCCATAACATTTTCATGTGTTCACACAGGCAACAATTCCAACTGCAACGCCCTGACACACGGAGAGCTAGTCAGCCTGGACGAGAGCCGCTTCCCTGCATTAGAACTCAACAATCGGCGTCTCTCTGTCAAAAATTCTTTCTGTCGCAAAAATGGGGTCTATACCAGGTGAGAGAAAGCTTTTGTTTCTCTATGCACACAAGCTGTTCTGTGTACTGTTATTTCTAGGTTAATGTTACTATACCGAGGATCCAGCTGAAGTATTTGCATATTGAGTATTGAGTTCTAAATGCATCCATTTCAAAAGCTTAACAGAATAAGTGTCCAAACCTCTTTGTGTAAAATGATGTGCTAATTTTAGGTCAATGGTAAATCTATTATAAGAGGTGTTTTTGTTTTATTTTGAGCTATTAAACTTGTAAAATGATATCCCAGTGGAAACAGTGATGTGATTTCCATATAGCTACTTTGGATCCTGTTTTCCATGATGAAATGTCTTATAAAAGTAATTGTTTCCACTAATGAGGCCATTTTTCGCAGACTTAAGGCAGGATTATTACAGGAACAGATTCTGGTGCTTGACCTCATCTTCACTGGTAGCTTCATTGCCAATGTTTTTAGATAGCTACTAAATATATACATTGAAGCAAATAAAGTTACAATGAATGAAGCTTGACCTATGCCCAGTGATGAAACCAGACCGGAGTTTATTAAGATTCAAAAGGCGCTTTGTGTTGTTTGTGAAAAGAGCGAATCTGACTCTTTAGTAATAACTCCGTTAAACTGCGGATTACACTGTTAATAATCAGAAGACACCGATAAGCAAGTTTATTTCCTCTGATTTCAATTTTTTTTTTGAGAACGGAATGATGTTTTGCTGTTGCTTGGTTTCATTTTTGATTTCACGGTTTGTGTCGAGAAATTAATGTCTTAAAAAGTATTTTTATAGTGTCATAAGGTTGGGTTACTTTGTATTATATGTAATGATGATGGATGTTGCGTGAGGGAGGAAAACTTCACACAGGCGTAGGCTTCTATTCTTGTGAAAATATGTAAACAAAACATTTTATTGTACTTTTATTTTGTAATAAAGACCCACACTCTCATATCCTTGTTTCGGGAATTGTGATAATTGGTAAGTAGTGGAAACAAAAAAACCTGTAATACTTAAATGTAAAACATACATGAAATCAAAATAAAAGAAATGATGACAGAGATTAGGGAAATAACAGAGCCTTTAACAATGATCAAAATCCTTAAGAAACTAAAAAGTATAAGGCATCATTTTATTTCCAAAAAAGACAAAAAATAATTTTAGAATATAAATGAATAATAATAGGAAAGGTAGTTTTCCCTTCTTAATTTATAGTTCGTACACCTTTCCAGTTGGTGACGGTAATGCACCATTAAGGAGACTTGGAAACTGCCTTTTAACAGCATACAAAGAAGAAAAACCTTGTGCAGGCCGCGAGTATTGTATGTTTTATAAAGTGAATGGCATTGGCAGGGGAGCAGGCCCAGGGTGGGGGCGAAGACAGTGAGTGACAGAAAGGCAGAGCACAGACATTGCAGCTGCGTTCCTTCGTCCAAAGAACCCGTCACCCAGAACAAAAAAAAGTCGCTAAAAGTCGCCAGGAACAGCAGAAAAAGTCACTAGATTTTTCGCTAGTCGCTACGATACAAAAAAGTCACTAGATGGTCTAAAAAGTCTAAATCTAGCGACAATGCACTATGTTGGCATCACTGTGAAGCGGGAGTGCGTTTCTAGCACCATCTAGCAGTTCTTTCATGTCCTATTCACATCATCAAAACAGTCAGCTCTCATTGGTTGTTCTCCTGCGAAAACCCGATCTGATATGACAGAGCTGAGCTCTTGTTGGTTCGGACCAACCGCTTGGACAGATGTGAGATGTGCCGTCGGGGTTTGTGCTTTTCATATCGAGGAATGTTCACGCATGAAACATCGCACCGAATATGCGGATAAATGTGTTTTGTCCTGAAAACAAGATTTACAACAGGACAAGATCTTAAAGAAATGCAAAATAACACAGAAATTCTTATTTAAAACCAACTTATGGTAAACTTTATGAAAACTGAACTGAATGCGCTGAACTAAGTGAATTTGTGAAGAAAACTTTGTTGTGAATGAGCTAAAAAAAAAAGCTGTTGTAGCCATTAAATGACCATGTTGATTTGAAGGCTTGAAAGAAAGAAAGAAGGAAGGAAGGAAGGAAGGAAGGAAGAGATTTTTTGTCATTTTTTGTTTTACTTGTAAATTTTGTAAGTAAATTTAAATCATTAATTTTTTTATGACTTGCTTTTACTTATATTAATTTTTTTATTAGTAAAAAAAGACTTAAAATAATATTAAATTATAGTAATATTTTAATCATTGTGTATTAAAAACTATTTGTCTTGAAACAATTCTTTAAAAAACACAGTATTTGAAAGTGTCAAATGCAAAACTAAATTTTTGCAAAATACGTTTTTAAATAAAAACATAAAATGTTCTACATTTATTTTTCTTTATCATATGTTTTAACCTATATGTTTTTTTTATCAATACAAGAGACATTTTCCAATTTTCCTCCTCGTATTTTTCAATTTGACAAACATACTTGTAGAAATATGTAGTTTACAAATAAATAGAACAAACAACTACTCAGCGCTCATCTCATGAACAGATTCTGTTCTGCAGCAGAATAAATCCAGGTGCCAGAGCCAATCCTATCTAAGAAATGCACCCCTATTAACACTCCTGAGTTTTTGGCTCTCTATCTCCTTCATCCTGGGTCACCTTGAGGAGGATCAAAGGTTTTGGGTCTTTGAGGAGACGCCAGCCTCTTTACCTCCGCCGCAGATTAAGTCAGAGGTGTGGGAGGAATGTGAAGATCAACTTCCACATTCTTTTTTTCCTCTTCTTTGACTTGGGGCACTGAAATTGTTTTCCTTTTTATAGTCTATCAATAAATTACATGAACAGAGTAACAAAAAACATGACAAATATTGAATACACTTGGCAAAAAGGTTACAACTTTACCTGATGGATGTTCGGCTACAGTGCTTTACTATAAATATATGCAGTGATTCAAAACAACTAAAATAAAAAATGTCATCAAATTTGTTTTCAAATTAAATTAGAAAATTGAAGAGGTAAATAACAAACTGTTTTACTTTAATACATATCAAGAAAAACCTCAATAAAGGTTCTAATATAATGAGTCTGGAGTATAGCATTTTGTCAGATGCATACATTATTAAGAAAATATTGGCAAAATGTCAAATATGAACTCATTTCAAACCCCCATGTTTGGTTTAACCACAACCTATAGAATTGACTGAAGCAAGAAAATGGAAAAAACGTAACTATTTTTTCATCATCGAGAGCTAATTCAGATGTCTGTCTTTAAACTCTGTAGCTTTACGACAAATTGTAACACACAATGCAGAGCTTCTCTTTGTCTGCATTTTGACTGGATTTAAAGACTCTATGATCAGAGATGGCTTTGGGATTCCAGTTATAAAAGCCAGGACCTTGGTTTAAGATATTTCTGAGTGTCTGGTAGGATGTGTCTGTGGTCTCTCAAAGTTTGGGCAGTGGTTTGGCATTTCAGGGTTTCTGTGGAGTCTTAAAATTTTATTCTTAATTGTCTAACATTTTAAAACCCAAATTTTAGGCTGTAAAAGTCTTACATTGCACTGTTTTACGTCTAAAGGAATTGTTCGCAGGTTGTTCACAGGTTCTAATGTCCATGTAAAGCTCATCTGTTAATTTGTTTGTTTTTTTGGTTGCCAGAGATCGTGAAAATGCTCCTAAAGGCTAAAAAAAATGTAAACCCAATTATAGTTAGTGTTGCTATTGCCTGAGAAATTATGCATAACTGCTCAAAAACATAAAAGTCATTATTAGGGTTGTCAGACTTTGAGAAAAAAATTGCAAATCCTCAAACATAAAAGTGATATTTAACGTTGCTATTTATTTATTTATTTTTTTTGGAGAAAAGGCCCATTAACACTCAAAATCATAAGTGATGATTAGGGTTGCCAGAGTTTAAGAAAACGTTTTGCAGACACTCATAAATACTCAAAATCTTAACAATCATTGTTAGGGTTGCCAGACATTTACAAAAGAGTCATTCATTCATCTTCATGTCTGCTTTATTCCCTTTCGCCACAGCGGAATGAACCGCCAACTCACTGGCATATGTTTTACGCAGCGGATGCCCTTCCAGCCGCAACCCATCGCTGGGAAACATTCACACACACATTCACTCTTTAACACTATGGGCAATCGTTCTTATTCAATTCACTTATACCGCATGTCTTTGGACTTGTGGGGAAACCGGAGCACCCGGAGAAAACCCACGCGATCACGGGGAGAACATGCAAACTCCACACAGAAATGCCACCTGCCCCAGCCGAGCCTAGAACCAGCGACCTTCTTGCTGTGAGACGACCGTGCTACCCACTGCGCTACCGTGACGCCATTACAAAAGACTCATTAATGTAAAAAAAAATTAATGGAATTTTAGTGGTTGCTAGAAAATGTGCATAAATGCATTTGATTTGTTTCAATTTGGGTCAAAACAGGTTTTTGTACAGCACCCTGTCTGCACAGTCAGTTATTTTTAACTATAGAACTAAAATGTTCAAGATAAAGATATTTTATTGCAGATACAAGCTGTCCATATAGGTTAATCTGTTTGGCATAAATTTATGTTTACATTGCAGTTAATAGCAGAGGAAATGTGTTTACAGCTTACAAAATCAACAGAGAATAGTGCAAACATGAATACAAATAAACTGCAGTCATCAGCAAAACATGCACTGCGGGACTGCAGAGGTGGTTTTGACTGATTCAGCATCTGCTGCACAGAAAATGTAGTTTTCACTATTCTCTGTCAATTATATATTACATTTGATATGTGTTATTTTTGTTGTATATAGCATTACTTCAGCATTGAAGTTATGAAAAGAGTTTTAGAGGCTAGGAACCTTATGGCTTTTAGGCCAGAAAAGAGCTTTTATCCAGTATCCACTTCTCGTCACTGCAGAAACACAGTTCAGTTGAAAAGCCTCAGAGCTGGCGTCTCACGCTGGTCCCATGATGCTCATAAAGGATCCGCTCTCAACACAAACACACACTGTAGTTCATTCAGCAACAGAGACAAAGAGACAAGTGTTTGTTGCTAGAAGCAGAAGTTAATCTAACAAATCTAAAGTAGCTTCAAACTGTGCTGCAGTTAAAAGTGGGGGTTGATTTTTGCATTTTTATAGAAGATCATCTGTTTACAAAACTTCCATCTGAATGTATTTTGATAGTAGTGTGAGTAGACATATACTAGTTAATGCATGTAATATCTCGCTTGTAAGGGTCATGGGTGTCTGCGGTACTTACAGTATCAAGGCTACTCGCTCTTTTCTCAACCACTTTATTAAGCACTAAAGCTAGTACACTCCACTATTATTTAAAAGCAGGGCTAGTACATGGATCTCCTTAAAAGATAGCATCCACAATTTTGTTGATTCAGTTTGCAGCAACATCCTTTATAAGGATATGAAATGTTTATTTGCAAGTAAAAAACACCCTTTGTAAGAAAATAAGACTACTTTTAACATGTTTACTTGTCTCAAGTGGTGTTTTTTTCTGTTCCAGGTCCCCTCCTCGTCCCAGTCCAGGCAGCCTGAATTACTCAGATGAAGACGTTAGCACCAAATATAATGACCTGATTCCAGCGGAGAGCAGCAGCCTGACAGAGAAGCCCTCAGAGATCTCGGATTCACAGGTAGCACACCCTGTCTCTCAGGATTCGTAAAAGAACCCTCTGTCCTCATTTACACACTCTAAACTCTTCAAAATAAAGAATAATGTATTTGGGTTTGTATATAAAAGTTCCATCCACCTTGATTATATTATAACCTAATTCTGGGATTTCAATTTTTTTGTTTTTTTTTGTTAATGTAAGTTAAAAGTGACTAAGATTTGAGCACAGGACAAACCAATTAAATTTGCAATACATCCATAAGAAGAATCATTACATAAGTTACTTTAAATGCTAATAAATAATATCAAATAAAATATCGCAATGTAAATGCTATGAATAAAGAAAATACATTTGAATAAACATTTTTTTCCCTCTCTAAAAAAAATTGTAAATCTAAATAGGCTACAACCAAATCTAACCACACGTACAAACAAGATCAAGTTTTAACATAATTTCAATCATTTCAATCAGACCTACATTTTTTTGAGTACACTTTACCAATTTTTCATACTGTCAGTTTTTTTTTATTTTAGTTCCTTGTTTTTAGTTTAGTTTTAAACTCAAAATGCCATCTCCTTCTTGTTTGTGGTTTGTTGTCAACAGCTATGTGGTCCCTGATTTTTTTTCAATATTTCTTTTAGTTTGTATTCAAATATGTTTTTATGTTCCCCAACCTTGTGTTTCCAGAAGGTTAACAAGACTAGTGGTAGTGTTTGCTGCTGCTGCTGCTGCTGCTGTTGTTGTTGTTGTTGTTGTTGTTGTTGTTTATATTCATCAGTTGTGTTGTTTGTGTTGAATGATCACAAGATCTTGGTTGCTTCACATGGGGTAAGGGTTATCTCGTCTTATTGTTTTAGGCAGAACATGGCTAAAGCAGGAAGCCTATCACACTAACCACTGCTTTTTAAACATACTCTTATCATAAACTGGTTTCACTAAAAGCCATTTTATATAAAAACAAAAACATTTTGAATTCTAACACTACCTATGTTTTTGCATTGTTTCATCAGCTTGCATTTATCTTAAGATCTTATAAAAACTCAGTTCACAAGCCATTTAAAGATTTAAGAAAGCATGTAATGACCTATTAAAACCTGAAGACATACACTGATCCTATGATTAGTATACCATATCTAAAAACATCTTACGGAGTAGAACTTGCTGAAATCCCCTCGATGCTCATTATTATTAGCACAGGGCTCACTCTGCTGCAATGTTGAAGTTTGCTGAAAGTAGGATAAATGGCTTCAGCAAAGCTTTGTCCTGTGGGTGCTTTGTGTTTTTTTATCATGTCCAGATTGTTCTTTTCTGAGGCACAGTTTGGAAAAGTTGAGATAGACAAACTTTGCGTACCTCAAAGGAGCTGTTATTCAACTTTAAATGCTCTTTCAGGAATATTTTTGGTTTTGAAGGCCTTGTTCAGCTGCTATGTTTAGATTTCAGCTCTTCCCCAACCATTACCTCCTAACATTATTCCAGTCAGCTGAAACATTTGGAATAAGTTTGACTTTTTTGAGACATTAAATCCCTGAATCTGGTATACAGACCCAAGTAGGCTAAACTTGGTCCAAGTCTGACAGAAGTGATAGCGTTTTAATAAAGAACAGACAAATTGGGCCAGACAGTAAGGAAGTATACGTCAGTATTTCTCACCACTCTCTTGAACCAATCCTGAAGGAGAGTGCCTGTGTTGTTTTTATTTTAATTTTACCAGGGGTCACTTGACAAACATCAACATGAGATCAAGGAACCAACTAAACATTGATATTTCAGACTACCTCAATTAAAAAAACAAGTGAATCTGTTCAAATATATGGACCTTTATCTTGAATGTGTGACAAATTGTGGGAAAGAGAAGCGCTACAGTAAATACTCTCTGGATATGTCATCAGTACACAGCAAAGTCTTGAGAGCAATTTAAATTTAGCAGAGGGTATTTGATCCTTCTCTGGAAAGAGTAAAAAAATATCTAAACAAACAGCTAATTTTCAATTAAAAACTTTGGAATTCATTGTTTTATTTTTGTCAAACGAAAACCATAATGATTTTTAGCTGTTTCTTTTCTCAATGTAAGAGAAATGTTTACCTTAAAAATGTTCTACTTAACTAGAGCAATGAGCAAGACTTTATAGGAAAAAGACTCTTGAGTTTAATGTTTACGTTTGTTCATTCATTCATTGATTCATGTATTTATTCATTCGTCATCAATACTTACATATGTAATATGGTGTTTTGTTGTTTTTGTTATATACTTGACTTAAATATTTTGTAAAATATGTGTGTTTAAAGTGCACTGTTTACATTATGTGATTTCAAACTTATGGGTCTCCTGAACGTGCCAAGCTAGGTCTCAGTTCAAATTAGAGACTGTGTAGTGCAGGGAAAGTGTATAATTGAAGTAATATTATTACATAATTGTATAATATTATCGGACATAGTTTCCAAGGAAACTAATGGTTCCAGTAAAATGCTTTGTTTGTTAAGGAACAAGTTAAGCTATGAGAGTATTGATAAAAAAAAAATATTTTTACCATTGCAACACTGATGAGAAAAGGCTGCATTTAAATTAAATAATGACTCTTATTCAGTAAAATTGACATTCTTTCATTTAAATAAATAGCACACTGGGATTGAATATTTAGTCTAATGTATGATAAATAAAGTATAAAAGAGACACTAGTGTCTAAAAACATCCCCTTACTGATGTACACTGTTTTGAAATTTCATAATATCACATTTAGATGTCGGCTATTCCACAAGATATCTTCAGACTGAGCACAACTTTGCTACAAATATTTACTCTCTCACAATGAAAAATCTAAATGTTGGGTTTTGGCCCTTTTTTGGCCGTACACAACGATTATACATTTGACCCATGCTCTCCTCCTCAATGTTCAGTGACAGATTCTGCCAGCAGCTTTAGATCTTTAGTCCTTGAGAACAGACCATCTCTTGTTCGCCACGGTGCCCTTTTCACCCCCTCCTGCGCATGTTGAGGAACTACATCATCACCATCAGGCCTAGTGTGGACAGAGCCTGGAATCTTCTTTTGAGCTTTTATTGATCAAATAACTCCAGGCGGTTCCAGATTCGCAGCTCTTACATAGAAATCATTAACTGGAAAAAATAATAGTTCTTCAACAAAAAACTCAAAATTCGCTGTTGAACAGAAATGATGGAAACAGATTTGCGCTGACAATCACATATATCACAAGAAGAGTTTTTAGCAGTCTTTAAAAAATCGTTTATTTGTTTAAACCAGACAAAGAAATAATAAATATTAACATTGAGAATAAGCGAGCCCCTTTAATCAGTCATTTAGACGTTACTGTAACTACTGCTATTACAACTATAACTAATTCTTTCAGAAGAGAAGAACAGAACTTCTACTGCTAATTGTAATAGTTCTGTAACTACTGCTATTACTACTAATACCACTAATACTACTACTTATAATACTTCTGCAACTATCAATAATATGTATACCACTAATACTTCTAATAATACTACTTCTACTAATGATAATACATCAGTTACTACTGCTACTAATAATAATATGTATACCATTAATATGTCTACTACTAATAATAATAATAACACTAATACTACTACTTCTACTAATACTGGTACTACTGATATTAGTAATAGTATATATATATATATATATATATATATATATATATATATATATATATATATATATATATATATATATATATATTTATATACACACCACTAATAACCAATACTGCTGCTACTACTACATCTACTACTACTACTTAAATACTTCTGTTAATACTAATACCACTAATACTACCACTTCTACTGCTGCTAATACAACTGTAACTACTACTACTACTTCTAATGCTAATATCACTCATACTACTACTGCTGCTTCTAACTACTGCTGCTATCAATACTACTACTACTGCTGCTAATACTACTAAGTACTACTGTAACTACTGCTACTACCTCTACTACTACCACTTCTACTCCTGCTACTACTATTGCTACTACTAATACCGCTACTACTACTATTACTAATATCGCTACTACACATTAAAATCTATAGTGTTAAATTGACACTGCTCTGAGTCTATTTGGTTCTACTCTAAATAGAGCTAAATTAGCACTGAGCTCATCAACCTGAACCATAAAAAAGTTTTAAGTTAAACTCTTTTTTTTTTTACAATGTGAAGAGGAGAATACTTGTGATGTTTTTTATACAAGTTCTCGGTGAGTAATCAATGGTTTAAATAAACCTCATTGATGATTTAACTCAGTTTAAGTGTTATTGTTTTACTCTATTTAGAATGTTTCAGTCACCTACTCTATAGACATTAAATCAGATGACGTTGACTAATAATTTAGATTTTGCTTAGACAGCTGAGCTGTCAGACAGGTTTTAGTCTTGAGAGTGCAGGAAGTTTGGCTGGAACTCTGTCAATGCATCTGTCTTCCATCCCAAAGCCTCTTTGTTTTGATTGGCTCTCAATAACCATTCCAGCATCGCATCAACAGAGACTGAAATAGCTCAGATTTCCTGCTCATGGAAAGTTTTACCTCAGATTTTGTCAGTTTTGTTTTAGTCACAGTGTCTTACAATATTTATTGTGTGTACACGGAGCCAATTTTAAAACGAATCTCTGATTTTCTCGAACTTTGTTGTTATTTTTCACACTGTGGAATTTAAGAAATCCAGTTTTCATCAGTTTCTGGGCAGAGAAACAGTCTGGACTGGTTGCTGATCCCTCAAAGGAGAGGATAAACTCTTCATTCGCAGGCATTATTGAAAGTTATTTATTAAATTAATTAACACAATATGTTTTTTGGCTTGATTTCATATTGTGGAATGATGCCTTGGTACTTTTAAAAATACACCTTGCTGAGTCAAATTCTAAAGCAAATTCCCTTTTGTACACTTCTGTCTGACATCACTTGTGTTTAATAATATTGTTTCTAAAGGCTGTTAGCAATGTGATACAGGCTAGACCACATAATCAGTTAACAAATACACAGCTCTCTCTAACCATCTATTTGAAAATGTGTTTTTTTTATTACAGGGCCCTAAAACTTAAATCCATCAGCCTTTGTTTTAATGATTCTGGACAGATCCTCACATTTGTCTTTCCTCTTCATCAGTCATCTCCTGAAAGAAAACAACTCTTAATCCACAGAAAATCATATGTAGACATATGCTCAGCTCAGATTTAGTCTTAGCAATGCAATTTAGGGCTGTTTCTAGGACGGGGTTAAAACAGCAATAATTATCTTGAAATGGAAAAGTGTCCCCTTTTATTTCTCTGCAGGGAGAAAAAGATGATCCTAATCCTAAGATTAATTTTGAGCAGAAAATAACATGAAATCATTGGAGGGTCCTAATCTAAACATTTCGATTAGACAATGTTGATGCTACCCAAAATTATGAAAAATAGATTCATAAATCTCTTTGTAAAGAAATATGTTCTTCTTGTTATAACGTTGTAAAATGTAATCCATCTCGTTTTTTTATTTTTTGGTTTTGTCAACCCAACTGATACTCTCTAAAACATAATTCAAATATGAAATATACAGTGTTAACTTCATGTATTTAAATGTTATGCTGTATAAAAAAATAGCAACATGTGTTTAGTGTTACTTTAGAATTTATAAGCCCTTAAAATCAGCACAGCCGTGTTAAAAAACACAAAAAAACAGGACATTTGACCACAATTTTTTTATAAATCTAAATGTATTGTATTTTATAGGTATGTGTTTATAAATGATAAAATAATGTTTTAATAAATATTAATATAATTATATGCCAATGTATGCTATATGTAATGTGATCCTATCTGTGTGACCAATTTAAAATTAAAAAATGGGATTTTATTCTTGTAAAGTATCACGTTCTTCACAGTTTCTGTCTAATCTTGAGTAAAATACCTTGTTTTATATCCGCCGAGCTATTGCTACGACGAACACAGCATTACCACTGTTGATATGTAGCTTGATTGAGGAGGAAGAAAGTCTGGAGTGGGTGAAGGCAAACAAACTTGTTTGGAGGAGTGGACAGCTGTGTAGACAGCGGTGTGGGGGTCGCCGGGACATGTTTTGATGACCACACACAAACTGATGGAGTGTGTCAGCATGCAGCTTTAGTTTTCTGTGCTGGGCTCGGCTGTGAGGTCACGCCGGACAGAAAGCGCTTTCAGAGCTGAATCGTAGGGTGTTTGTTGCTGATTATTGAGATGTTGAATTTGCTGGTATGATAGGAATGTCCCCAGTGAAAATGCTCCTGGTGTTTCAATGAGAGCATCAGATCATGGAAAATAAATATTACTCTTTCTAGAGGAAAGGTTGGACATTAATGTCAAGGAATTATATCATGTCAAATTCTTTCATTTTAAACATCTTTAAATGTCTATTAACTAATTGTAGCAGTAAATGACAAATATTGTTACTAACACATTGTTTTACATTCTTCTTTCTAACAAGATGATTTTTTAAGAACAGAAGCAAAAGCACAAAAAAAAGGATTTCTGGTAAAAAAAAAATTGTTGCAAATGTGGGGGTTAACACTCTGAATTTAACAACTGATCTAGGATCACACTGAACCTTTTCAGATGTCAACTTAAACAAACTCTCTTGTCTCTTTAGTCAGCATAGGGCTTAAGGCCCAGCTCTGTTGATGGAGGTACCGGCAATGAGGGACACAGGGAACTCTTGAAATTGGAACACAGCTATTTCTAATCATATTTAGTGTTTTGGTGGCAAACATAAAACATATGTGATGTGTAGTTGAGTTTTTGGAACCTTAAAGAGATACTTCACCCCAAAAATGTACATTTAGTCAGGAATCACTTTTATCCCCCACAAAAACTTAATTTGTTCTCTAAAGAAAGCCATTGTTCCGGACTTTGTCATTGCTTGGTGTGGGGGAAGTCAGGGGCTGTTAAAGGGGAAATTCTTTGCCAAATCAAAACCGAAGCATGTGTGTCACATATGTGGGGATGTTGTAATTGCCGAACTGTGTTCAAGCACAAAGTAAAAGAATAAAGCAAATTATGTTTTATTTAGAATTGTTCTCTTTTAAACTATAAGTTATGTTATAAGCTCTCAATGACATAAATTATTCTGATCTATAATGCCAGTAATTACAGACTTTGAGAATTTGAGAAATATCGAGGAAGCATAGACTTTGGTAACGTATAGTTGTATAAAGTCTTAATAAAATATTAGCAGTATAAATTTGTCTTTTGCTAAGTTTACATTTTAAATTCTAGATTGGGCCCGGCTAATCAACATGATCAGGAATGAAAAAGCTCAATTTGGCAAACTATAGAGACTTAAAATAGTGCAGGTTTGTATAAGTAGGTTTGTTTCAGTTAGTAGTCAAATTGCCTTTGGATTACTTTTAGCATTTTTTAATGTCCATGTATCTTACTTTTTAAACCCAGGTTGTTCCTGATTGATTTGGAGGAACCTCTTAAGATCTTAAGATGTTTTCCTCAATTTGGTGCTGGGGTTGACATTATAATTAATTTAGAAAAAAGAAGGTGATTTGCTGAAAGATCGGGTAGTCTGAAAGAAGAGAGTGATGGAGAGATAATCTTCTTAGTGGACTACTTGTGCAAGAGGCTTTTGTTTATTACAGCTGTTCCAAAAACTGAATTAATGTGTCGGAGAACACGCTGAAAAGTTCAACACACAGCTTTCATTACCCTTATAAAAAAGGTCATATTTCAAACCTGGTAAGGAAACAGTTCACTTAAAGAATTGTATTTATTTATTTACTTATTTATTTATTTATGGGTTTGTTTGATTGATGTTTATTATTTATGTACTTTAGAAGAATACTTTTGATGTTTTAGCGAAGAAGGAACAGATTAAATTATGAAACTATTTGTTTTGCTATTAAAAATACGCACAAATCAAGTATTGAATTGTTTTGCTCCTTTTATGTTGAATATATATCCTGCCAGTGTTTTAAAGTCATTATTTCATTAAAGATTATTTATTTATTTTTGATTATTGGTAAACATTTATTTACGCAAATGTAACTTAAAAAAACAATGAGTTTTGATTATTTTTTTATAAGGGTAAAGATCCACTTCAAAACAGAAGCTATAGTTGTGTCCCAATGTGGCTTAGGATCCATTCTGCACTGCTTTAAACCCCATATCTCTGTTTACCTCTAGGAGGCGCTTGTTTTCTCCTTTAAGACTGGGGGCCTTCAAACTCTTCCAACTCAATGGGTGAGGACATGCTTTGTGCATCAATTTAAAGGAAGTTGCTTCCTAGTGCTCATCCATTCCTATCCCTCTCCATTAGCGCCATTAATTTTTGATCAACCCCCCCACCAAAAACATGTGACCCTTAAACTGAGCTTGTGATTGGTTGATAATAGAGTCTCCATCCCTTCTTTGGTTTGACTTCCCTTTTAATTACATATTTGATTAGTTGTTTGATGAAGCTAAAGCAGGGGTGTCAGTCCACAACCCTTCACATCTAACATACCTGATCTCATTATTTACAACCTTTTTCTTTGTATAAAGCTAGATTCGTAGGCGTAAAAATTAGGGTGGTAAATTAAATGTGTATGACTTTGGACACCTCTGGGCTAAAAGGAATTTATTTTGTGTGTTGAAAGGTTTTGGGGTACAATTTTCTGTGCAGTTGTGTTTTTTATGTTTGGTTTCTATTTGTGCAGGAAGCACAACTTGAACTCTTGCTTCCCACGTAGACTACTTCCTTAAAGATTTATAACATTTGTTTAAATCATTACTAATTTGCAAGCTATTTGACATTGACTTAACTTGTTTCAGTATTTATGAACTTACCAAGCAACTGGTACCTGCAGCATCAAGAAGACATTCAATTCACAGATTTAAGTCATCTTTATGTTCAAAACTAGTCAAATGTATGTTTTTGCTGTAATTTTCTCAATATGTTAACATTTTAGGTTGCTGCGTGTTTTTTTTTTTATTCTGAAAATACTCTGAACGTTTTTACTAGTCACCTTTTCATATACAATCATTAAGTCTTAAATGTTTTGAGGGTTAATGATTAAGACCAACTTACCATATGAAAATTGTTAAGCATAAACCACTTTTGTTCCATGATGATATATCTGTATTACATGTAGTGTATTAAAGAAGCTTTTTTTTTTTTGGAGTTGGACTCATTCTCTAACTTTCCCTACAATAGTAGGTCATGTTTAATGTTTTAGAATCTGACAGGTCTAATATGATTCTATGATTTCTGCTATTTTATGCTAAGCTAAGACAGGTTAATGTCTAAACAACTTCCAAAACTGTAAAACACTACAAATTATCTCATGACTTTGTAAAAAGTATAAAATACCACAGTAAAAATAATACAGACACAATGCATCTATGGTGTCACTACTACACATAACAACTGACTATATAATGGTTTTCAAATGTGCATAAAACATTGGCTCAAAAACGGCTTTGACTCACATGTCAAAAATAGTTCTTCTCGTTAAACAAGAAGGTTGTTTTCAAATCTGGAGAGCAGTTCTGACATCATCGCTCATTCCTCCCCTCGTTTTTTCTCTCCAGGGCAGCGACAGCGAATACGAAGTGGATGCCAACCGTCAAAAAACCCACTCTTTTGTCAACCACTACATCAGCGACCCAACATACTACAATTCCTGGCGCAGACAGCAGAAAGGAATCTCAAGAGCACATGCTTACAACTACACAGAGTCTGAATCTGGAGAGCCTGAACAATGTGCTCCCCCACCACCCCTGCCCCCTCTCCCCCCACTGCCCCCTCAGCTCAGCTCCCCAACACCGCCACAGAACCAGCCCCAAACTGCCACTCTGTTTAGATCCAAGGGCAGCCGGACTCCCACCCCTTCCCAGCAGAGCTCCAATCCGCCCAGCCAGCACAGCACACTTTACCGACCCCCGAGCAGCCTAGCTCCAGGATCTCGAGCACCCATCGCCGGCTTCTCCTCATTCGTTTGATAAAATGAAGATATCAGAACGTGGAATTACAAAGCTTAAACCCGGGAACTTAAACTTGACTGGATCCCAATAGAAAGTCTACAGAGAATCTGTTGTGCTTCATATCATCGACAACTTATTTTATTTCTGCAGTCTTCTTTTGACGTCACTCTTTTGTTTTCATTTTACATTTTGAGTTGTTTTGAGTTGCTTATGTGTTTGGCTTTTAATGACAGAAAATCCCACAGGAAACATGGTGCTGAGTCTGTTTGGCCTCTTTGTTGGCTGGTCAAAACTGCATGTTTTTTTTATCACACCAAAGCATTTTCTGCTTGCGTTATGAGACATAACAATGGGGGCTTATGTGAGTGCAAAATACACGGCAACAAAGTGTCAAACCTTCCTCTTTTGTTTTTTTCATCAAACACTCCTATTGGCTCTGTCAAAAACTTCTGAAGTTGCTAAAGAGCAAGACTTGATGATGCTCTGTAAAAAACATATCAATGAGTTTCATTGTACTGAAGGATGATGCCACTATAGCAGCAAATTTTCTTTCAGTGCCCAAAGTTCCTCATTAAGCTCTGCTTTTATTTATAGTGATGACGAGAGCTAAATGAGTACTTCTGACAAGATTTCAGATTTTATTTTTTATTTAATAACAATGTAGTTTGTTACACAGCCAGAGAGAGAGAGAGTACTAAATGGTATAATGAAGTTTTGTGTTAAGTTTTATGTTTTTCTGACAAAAAAAAGGCCACCACACATGTATGCGAACTAAAACTTCACACAAGCTTGTACTTTTTCTCAAGCTTCACACCTCTGTTGATGCAGTGACGCTCCTTGTCCTTGGATAGCACTCAGGGAAACTACCTGAAACAATCCCTAAAATATTTAACAAAAGTGCAAGACAATAATACCACTCGCTATCGATCCCCTAATTCCACAGCAATCCCACTCCATACTTCCTCCCTCCTCCCTTTTGTTTGTGTTTTTAAAATCCTTATGCGCCTTGTCAAATAGCTATTGATGGTCAGACACCAGCATTATGAGCTTTTCAGCTTCTTTTTAGTTATTTTGCTATTTTTGTAAGGTTGACGTGATAGTGTATATTGAGCGCCACCCAGCAGCTCTTTTATGTCTTGAAAGTACTCTGAACACATGATCAAAAATTGATCAACTGTGAGATTACTCTCTGTTAGAAACCAGGACAGCATTGGCAAAACTTTTGTGATGTGGCAAAGCAAAGATTTGTGAGCACAGGTATGCACCCATTATTTTTGGCTGAAGATACATTCATATGCGTATTTTCACTGATAATACCCATATGTGTGTGGTGGCCTTAAGACTTAATAAAGTGTGCCCAGCAGTGTCTTCTTGCAAAAGTTCCAACAGGGTGAGGTTCTGTGTGTTTCCCCAAGAAAAGCCAAACTAATTTGGTTGGTACCCACAAGTGCAAGCAGAAAATCGAGGTGCGTAAAAATCTTTATTTTGTTTGCTTTTCAATTGATATCTTCATGTCGCTGAGTTCCTAGCTTGTCCTTAGCCATCAAGTTGTGATATCTGGACAACATACAAGACTATTTTTTAAAATGCGGAGCACTTGGTCCACCAGCAGTGACTGACTGTAAGGCAGTGATGTCCAAAACAGCTCGGCTGTTATTCATGAGAGGTCAAAGTAAATGTGAGCGTGATCTGATGAAGACACTTCTTCGCTTCTACGCTTGAGTTGGAAAGCCAGCATCATTTATTGATGTCACAGATCTATTTTCATCAAAAGGCCAAAGGTCAAATGAAGTACTTCACTCTAATCTGTATTTTGAATGTTTTTCTTGACGTGAAGTGTAGAGTATTGACTGGAGTATAACTATATTTTCCTTTGTGGAAGTGATATGAAAGGCCAAATATGTAAGAGTCAAATTAAAGATGATATAATTATAGTATAACTCTGGATTTATTCACATTCAGAGCCTTTCATGTCAGCAATGTGTGTGTTTGTGTGAGTGTGTGGTGGGTGGAGTCATTTGTTCCTCTTTTTGATATGACTCTATGATGTCATTCTGAGGTTCAGGTTGCTCTTCAGCCTTCCATTGGTTATATTTGAACATGCACATCACTGGATATCAGATTTTTAGCAGTATCTTAAGCAAAATTTGATGTCAAACATAATTATCAAAGAGTTCCTGATCACTCGCCTCTCCGATTTTACTTTTCCGATCATTTGACAAGGCATAACGTCACTGAAATGATTGTGCAACCAAGCAGCCGTATTGTACCTATGAACTTTGAACCTCATGGATTTTCACCACTTTGCTTCAAAACAGTGTTTCAAAGCTACTGGAGTAAAAAGAAAATGGACTAAGGGACCCAACATGATGCCAGTGGAAAGCTCAATAGCACTCGCGCAGCTTACTTGTGAGGTTTTACAATGTTGTTTGAAATTTCTTTTCTGTGAAGTGATTTTACTGTCTGTATAAAAAGGTCAATCACACACGCAGTCTGCTTGAACACAGTATATTCCTAAATAAATTATGTTTTCGGCAAACTTTGCTGGTTTTGATGTTAAGAGGAGATCATTTAGGGATCACATGATTCTTGTCATTAATCTTTTATTTATTATTTTATTTTAGGTGCCCTTATTTAGCATGTGATTTATTTTGTCTTGAAAAATGATGAATCTGAGTCCATTAATATTGGCTTAGTTTCAGCAATAATATTTTTTTTTGTATCAAGTCAACTGTCACAATTGTAACAAATTTTTCCATTAACTTTTCGAGCTTAATAAGAGTCGGGTACACACACAATTGTTGAGCCAACTTTCACATTTTCCATTTCAACAATTCATGATTCTATTTGACCAAATGTTTAGGTCTGCATCATTGACCTTATATAACATGGATGTAGCGACCATGAATTAATGCATCAATTTAGCAGAAACAGTTTGCACGCTTTGGTGGATCGAACATAACGAGAATGTTATTCCCACGTAAGTTACCTCACTCTTAAATATTCAATTTTTTAAGTCTTAAAATAGCTTAAACTAATGATAAATACATTTTTAAAAATCACTACCCTCACAGTTATCTTAAAGGTCAACTCTAGCAACATTCATCAAAAAACTGGGGCACAAACATCTAGTTGGACATTTTTAATATGGCTGTCAATGGGAGCAGGCTCACTTCAGGAGTAACACTGAAGTGATCTGACGACAAAAAACTGCCCTCATTTCCTGTTACACAAACGCAGAAGCAGGGCCTGAGCAATATGATAGGGTCAAGACAAACTAAGCACTTTTCTAAGACCTGAGCATGAGGAAAGCCCCAGACAGGCCGTGTGATCTTATTTTTTGCAGGAGACACTTGAGCACGGGAAGAAGTGTTTCAAGTTTACTGACTGTGCATGTGGTTTTATTTATTTCTGTCATCCTACAGCCACACAATGCTTGAAGTACTCTGGGTAAATAATTTACATATTTAGCAAAAAAACGAAATCAATTCACATTTAGTGTCTATAGTCCCTATAGTGTCTAGCAACAGCCTGAGGTTTCCACCGGTCTGCAACTACTATATGGTACAGCTTTCCAGACCTGACCAAACCTTTAACCCGAAAATCTGATAGATTTAATTGGATTGAAGTTCCAGTCTAACAAGGAAGTTAATCTGAGAACAAATTATTCTTGATTAAACTGTCAGCAGTTATTGTATGTAAGTGATTGTTTCTACTTTAACATTCTTATACATGTTCTTATGTGAGGAAAAAGATAACCAATTTAATCCTTGAGATGGATGTGTTGGTAACCTGTCACTACGAGTTTCTTATCCTGTGGCTCTCATTGGGTTAATGAGTGAGGATAAATCGGATCAACAAAGCTGTGAAATCCTGTTAGGTTGGAAACATCTGTTATCTCCAGACAGTCTACAATCACATGCTTCTCAAGTTCAGACAGAATAAAGCCAATCACTGGTGATTTCATTTACATTGAATGAGCAAAGGAAATTCCCAGGATTTTTTTGAGTGTGAGCTTGATTTACTTTTGATAACCCATAAGAACATGTCTATTGTCCTTAAATATAAATTATTTGGAACAATTTCACAACAAAAAAAATCATTTTAACACATGCCTGCTCTATAAAATAGGTATTACCAAGTATAAATTATTCTGTTCCTTCTATTGCACTTAAGAACAGTGTGTTTCAGGTCATCTATTAGAAACAATAACTTTGCAATTATTCTCATACATAAAGTTATTCACGTCTAGTCACGCCTATCAATTTTTTACAGTTGTTCATATACATTACCAGAACAGTCTTCAAACTCTTGATAATTCTGCTTCTGTGACTGGTATAACGTCTGCTGATGATATAAACTTAATAAATGACCAGTGTTAGCTATTCTAAAAGTTCGCCCATTAGAACTTCCTGTAAAATTTCTGAGGGTATGCCAATTTGTAGATGTGCTTTACCCATTTACTGTATATAACATGGACAGAGTGTTCCTGACATCACCCATATCTTTCTGTCAAAGTCAAATGAAGCTCAAAATGGGCATAGCCAGTACTCAAAAATGTGTCCTCATTGGTGGGACATGGTCGTAGTGAAAGTTGATTTGTTGAGGGTTAAAATTTGTATGGCCTTTAAACAAACCAAATAAAAAAACCCTCATAGTGTTCATGAGGGTCAAAACTAGTGATCAGAATCAACAAATCTAATGAAGCCAGGGGTGTAAACATAATTTTTTCAGCTCCAAAGTTAGTCAGTTTTGACATTGGAGTGAATGAGAACTTGCTCCCTTTTGGAGTCAGCCTCAAGTGGTCGCTCGTGGAACTGCAGTTAAATCACTTTCTGTCACACATCGAGAGGGAAAGCAGGAGGTTGTCCCTTTGTTTTACCGTCACTCTGAAATGAATACCATGCCCCACTCAAAAACTCTCCTACTTCTTTTAAACATTGTCTTCTTATATAGTAAAAACTTATTTTCTTTCCACAGGCATTATATTTCATCTGTTTTATCTTTTCCACTTTTAATTAAAAGCTTTAAACTGTGCAGTAAAGTGTCAAGAAGGAGCTAGCACTATATACATTAATACCATTGTTCATTCCTTCAATGTAGAGTATTCCTAAAAGCATTATGTCTGCCAAGAATCTGAACATGAATGAATCAGAGACTTTTTAGATTGATTCATCAGGTCACATGATCATAGTGTTTAGATGCTAAATGTTAGCATCTCCATCATCTGGGCTTCAGCTCATAATGTTTTATTCAAAGATGTCATTGTGCCTCTTTGAACAATCTGTTACGGTCTCCTTTTTGGGGGTCACGTCTTTGAGTGTTTAATGCTTAAATTATACTGTTTTCCTCTTCTACAAAAGGGTAACAAGTACCATGCTGAGATGAAATGGGTGAACTGAAGCTTTTGATGATAGTTATAGGGTGGAATTTACTGTGTATTAGAGGATTGATCTGGCGGTTTGGTTTGGAGAACTATAAAGTGTATCTCAGGAAGTGGGAGTTATGGGGCTTTTTTTTGGATACACTTGGACCTCATTAGAAACTGGTTTGATGTGTGGAGGTACCACACTGTAGACGTTTTTCTTCTATTAGCAGCATTCTCAAAGATAGACTAGCTCATTTTTCAAAGCTAGTTGCCATAATATTGTCTGACTTTAAAAAAATGCCTCAAATGGTGATGTTAGCAATGCTTTCAACACAAAAAATAATTGATTATTTTCATCTAGACTACTCTAGATTTCTACTAGTGTTTTACAACAATCGCTCAATAAACATGCACACGCACACCTCTCCAACAGAGCATATGTCATAAATGTGAAGACTGTTTTGTTGATTCATATAGTTCTGTCAGTCATCACCAAAAAGACTTCTCTGATGCATATTTCTTTCTTCCATAACTCATTCTATGACTAACTGGAACTATATTTATATTATATCACACCCCTTTGAATCATTGTCTGTGTGAAAAAGTCTTTCGTTGATAATGATTGCCATTTGTTCTACATGTAGCCACTGACATTGTAAAATTACTTGGGAATGTCATGTTTTTAAAATATATTTTACAAAACACACAGCTTTAAAAGTTGTATAACGCTGAAAAAGTATTTTAATCACTAAAAAATATTATAACCTTTAACGGTGCAATATTTAATTTTTCTAAAGGTTTCAGAACAGAAACAAACATGTTTTAAAAAAAATGTATGTAAAGAAATGTGATTTTTTATTTTCTGTTATTTGTATTATGGGAGCTCCATGTAAGGGGCTACAATGTCAGAAATTACGATTTCTTTCATTATAATGAGTGCTTTGTCTCAGTTCTACACAAGAAGAGAGCTGATAAAAAGTCTAACATCACTGGAGATGAGAAAAATATATATCGTTAAAAAACTTTACATTCAACTCTTTAAATTATTAAAAAAAAATTTATATATACAAAAGGTAAAAGTAAAAAAAAAACATTATGCACAGCCACTGGCGTCTTAACTTCAGTCTAGGAGAAGCACTGATTTGATATTTGATACTGTTCCTTTAAAACTCTTTAAAAGAACGATAAAACCTAGAGCGCTTAAGCGGAACGGCAACAACTTTTGACAGAAAGAGGCGTGGCGCAACAGCCATTTCAATGGCTATAGGCGGGGCTTGGGCGAGGGGCGTGGTTATACCCACAACGTAATAATCACACGCTCAGAGTCCAGGTTGAACTGCATTAGTGCGCCATCACGCTCAGGTCTCTCAGCACGCCGTGAAAACGCCGTCCTTATTTCACTATTCCGTTTAACAAGTTTCACTCGCCGGTGGTGTGATATTAATCTCTTGGAAGTGTAAAGTAGGTACGGAAGTTCCGTCTGAGTGAACCTTTGTGGTAAATATCCTCATATGACTCTTTTGTTTGGAGTAGCGTGATTCCATTGAACTTGCTCCATTGTTGCTGGATGAGAAGCTCAACTTGGCATTGAGGCTACTGGGAACCAAAGCCACCGAACAAACACTGGTAAGACTATACGGTTTACTTTTAAATTCACTATCTTTGTTCCCTTTTTATTCTATTTAGTATAGGTCTCATTCGAAGTTGGGATGAACCCACGCTGGTTTAGATTAGATACAATGAAGCGTTTTTCCCACAAGTGTCTTATTTGAATGAGATTTCTAAAGGTTTGCCTTATTTCTGTTCTATTTAGTGACATGAGATATCAATATATATATGCTATATATCAATGAGATATAGATTTAGATGTATAACATCAACGCTGAAAGCTTTATATGATCCTCTGATGTATTCTTTAAGCTGTGATTTCTTTGGTTGTAGTTTATTACTTGCATTAAAAAAAAGGAATCCTGTTTTGACTGAGCAAGATTCCAACAACACCGTTTCTTTCCTGGTTGGTTTTGAAAATGATGAATTACAAGTTATTATGAATAAATTTTTTGTATGGTAAGTTGGCACATTGTTGGATAAAATATTTAGGATATAATATTTGTGTCAATGTTTCTTACGATTGCTATTTGTTACAAAAGCCAAGTCAAACTTAAGTAATTCACATAGATGTCATCCCCAGCTGATAACCTAAGGATCTGAATGATAAGAAAGACGTGTAAAAAGGTGCGTTTGTGTCTGTCTCTCTACGCATGCGCGGTATAGCAAAATCTTATAGAATAAATTTCTGTCAGGGTTGAGGATCTTATTCCACCATCTAGGAACTGCGAGAGAGAAAGTTCTGGAGAGTTATTTTCTGCATTTGTGAGGCAGAACTTTAATGACTGTTTTCCTGAAGTTAGAGGGTACTAGTTTGTGAAGGTAGACAGTTTATAGTTAGCCGATATTTTTTCAATTTGTTTTATATATACAGCTACCCAGAGAGGTATTTTGTTATCCATGCAATGTTGTGTAATAGTGAACTGCTTAATTTCCTGAAGAGTATTTCTAGATTTAGCATGAATATGGTTTGAATTTAAAGCTAACAAGTGTTCACTGTTGGGGTGCTTTCAGAAGGGAATAATATTAGGATAGTGAACTAAAGACAGCGGGTTTGAGATTTAGACTCTTTAGTGCAGCTTAGATTAAGACCAGTGCTGTTCTGCATGCTTGGACGGAATGGAAGTGGGAGAATTGTTGCCCTTTAAACAGAACGAAGTGTTATGTAACCACTGAGGGGACTGAAAAGTCCACGTTGCAGTGAAACAGGAATCCAGTGAAGGTTTCCAAGAACTTCTTCTGAACTTTAAATGGTCTTTCCATATCGTCCTTAGTGTAGTTTTTATACATGCTTCGTACATGGTTGATTTTTAGAGCTCTTCACTTTAGTCAACTAAAGAGATTTGGGAATTGGCTTAGAGGTTAGTAAAAGAGTGTAAAACGTGTTAACTAGTTTTTTTTTGCGCAACAATATTTTATTTTCAGTTGAATTCGTTATCATTCTCAACATATATGAGAGAATCTGAAATTAATAGGAATGAAGAGATTCTGTTTGCTAGATCAACTATTTATTGCAATGAAATTGTAGTAATCTCTTTGTTAATCACCAAATAATTATCAAAGAGATTGGTGTAAGCAATGCAAAGTAGTTGCAATGTCAGTTTGGTGAGGTTTAGTGGATTAACACTTTGACCTTTTAGCATATTTGTCATTCTTGGGGTTAAAGGTGACATTATTGTCCCTTGGCAACCAGAGCTTTGAGGTCAGTATCTGCTGCTTGTGGCTAGTGTACCTGGAGTCAAAATTGTTCTGTTATTATCTTGAGCATTCAATGCTCCAATTAGTAGGAGAAGAACCCTGTGATTTAACGTAGAGATGCAAGAAATTTGCTCGCTTGCTTTTCATGGCAAATTTTTTTGGGTGTCACTCACATGACTACTCTAGGATGTCGGTTATTAAATACTTCCTTCAACCTAACCAGTGCAATACTGAAACTTTTCCTTGGCTGGTCAAAAGACCTAACTTTTAATAATAATAATAATAATCAAAAATATGCCTTCGATTTATATAGCTCTTTTCTAGACACTCTAAGAGTATTATCAGAGCACTATTCAATCGCTCCACATTCATATGCAGGTGGTGATAAGCTACCTTGGTAACCATCAGCTGCCCTCACTACAGCCTCCTGACCACCACCAAACACACTCCACCAGTTGCACACATCCAAACGGGGCCAACCTTCTGGTTACAGGACGACAAACACCAGTGCTGTGCAACCTTTCCACTCCATGGAACTTTTTAACCTTTTTTTTTCATCACTGCTTTAAAAAAAAACTCTATAAACATATCTGCCTGTAGATGCATATATTTGTAATCTGCATGTCTGTGATTGGTTTACCTTGGGTGCAGTACATCTTTGCAGAGCACAAATTTCCATCACATTTGCTTTTGTCACCTGCACTGAGGATAAAATATTTCCATACAGCAGATATTTTAAACGTGACTGCTTGACTTGTATCGCGCTGTCATGAAGTGGTGTCAGGTGCACTGTTACCAGAGCGCTTTTGTGAGTACGAATACTCAAACATGATCGGTGCAGCCCTACTTTTTACCAACAGCTCACAAAGTGTTAAGGAGGCCATGCCTAAAACTTTCTTTATGAATTTATCTAATCATTTCTGAGCCACTCCAGCTGACTCCTTTCAATGCGGAGTAGTGAATCTGCTCTAGTTAAAAGTGAACATGCTGCAACCATACAATGAAAGCTTATCGTAACTGCTTGTATCAAGACCAAATGTACCAGGCTGCTGCAGTTTTTTTTTTTATTATGCGACTGTCTAGCAAAAAAAAATTGTGGACTTTCTGCAGTATTGGATTTGTGGTTTGTCTTTAACTGAGCTTGTTTTGGTGTCTAATGGTGGATTAAGCAAGGATTCCATTGTTGTTATGGCATATTCAGGACTGCATGCCATATAGACTATAATGTGTTAGATCACAGAATGGTGAGGGAATGTAGCTATTATCTGTGTGTGAGCTTCTTTGCTAACACATTTAAGTGATAAAAAATGCAAAAATAGTTTGGAAGTTTTTGATTGGCTGTTTTAATGAAAAAGAGGAGTTGGCTGCCCCTTAATTGGCATGCTATTTACAGTGTTTTACATTTACATTTATGCATTTGGCAGACGCTTTTGTCCAAAGCGACTTACATTAGGGAGAGACAATATGCAATTTGTTACACCGTCAAAGTCTATCTCAACTTCTCACAATAGAAATTGTATCAACTGATCAAAAAACCAAAGCAGTAGGGGAAGAAGGTAAAGACAGAGGAGGGAAAAAGAAGGTAGTAGTTTTTTTTTATAGTAGGTGTTCTCTGAAGAGAAGAGTTTTCAGTTGCTTTTTGAAAGCTGTTAGTGTTGCTGCTTTCCTGACTGGATCAGGGAGTTTGTTCCACCAGCCAGGGACAGTGAAAGAGAAGGTTCTGCTGAGAGATCTTCTGCCCTTGTGGGATGGAACCACAAGTCGCTGTTCCTTCTCTGAGCGCAGGCTTCTGGAGGGCATGTAGGAGCGTATGAGCTCATGGAGGTAGACAGGGGCTGATCTGGAGATAGTTTTAGTCTTATTGTACTTGTTTTTTTTTCGAGTCAAATAAATGTTTAAAAATAAACAGTCCATGTAATTTTTTTAAATTCCAGGGTACCTGTGCTCTTAGATTCAGAGGGAAAGTGGGTTCGGTCAACTCTGTAAGGTCATTTTTGCCTAGACTTAAAATGAGTCAAATGTGTGAGTCAGTTATTTTGATGCAATCAGCCCATCTGGTAAACGCCGCAGGTCGTCAGACAATTCTGTTCTGACTAATGTTCACAGAGACTCGTTTGAAAGATTGTTCTTGAAGCTAGTTTGCAGGTTTATTTGTGAGTAGTTTGTTATGGCGGTAACTCAGCAATGGGTGTTTCTGGCCAATCTAGATAACATGACTTATAACTACCAGCAGATGTATTAATAGGATGTTTGCTATTTGCGGTTTAGGGTCAAATATTGATCTGTCTCTTCAACAGGCTATGGGCTAGAGTGCTTTTTTTTGAGTCCTGTTATTTTAAATAATTGTCCTTTTTGAAAACATCGTATGGATTACCCATCGATAAATATACAAGCACTATAAATCTTTAAAAATTTATTTTCTTGCTATTAATCTTGTTTAATATATCCTCACTAAATACTGTTTTGGCAGAAATATGCTTCCAAGCCTCACATGTTTTTCATCAAACAATCACAGGAAATGTCTGTGATCTATTGTTGGTTTTGAGGACTTTGAACTCTGAAAGCATTTCACATTCATATCAAAACTATTTTCACTGCTGCCATGACCCCTGCTAGGAGTCAATATTTTTGCTGCTTCTCTCCTGTTGCTGAACTAGGCTGAGAATGGTAGCTGAAAGCTACTCTCCTAGCCCTGCTCAGGCCTCAGACATCTGAGATTCTGTCAGCAGAGGGGTTTGTTTCTCCCGCTCTCCTGCAATCCTATCCTTTCTTACCAGGCAATGAGCCGCTTGCAGCAATTCCAAAAAACTCTTGCGATTTGGGTCCGTAGTAGTCTGACTCTGAGGTCTTATGGTAGCTTTCATAGCAATACATTAAATATTAAACACACAAGGGAATTGATCTACCATTCTAATATGACTGTGCTCTAAGATTTGTTGATTCTTTTTTCTGTTATTCTTGATATCCTTCAAACCTTGCAATAATAGGAATGAGAAACACTTTTATCAGAAATAAGAATGGAGCAAAAGGCACAAGATGGCAGAGCTTACAGAGTAATTCACAGTAAAAAACACTGCAAATGTTGAACAACGATTAAGTTTTCTTTGCAATAGTTTTTCCTTAAGACTATGAGAGTATACATTTTGAAAATGAAGATTCAACAAAGTCTACAATGAACGTAGAAAATGCATCAAATGTAACTGTAGAGCAATTTTGAAAATAATGTTTGAAATGAAAAAGGTTTGATTGGCTTACAATAAAGTGTTGACTTGAGAACTTTACACTACTATTCATCGGTTGCAAAAGCAAAGGCACTACCCCATTTCTTCAAACTAGCCTTGTTTCTGAATTCCAATGCTCAGCATGAAATTCCTTGGAGTTTTTTGTCAGAAACAGAAAGTAAGAGTCCAGATGCTTTGTTGAGGTTAAAACTCAATAAATTTTGCCCTCGATTAAGGGACTTAAAGCACAACCATCGAAAGAAAGAACGATTGCTACATTCTCAGGAATAGTAAACAATACAGCTTTGTGCACATTGTTTGGTAGTCCTTTTGGATATGATGCGGTTTTGTTTTTTTTTGTAAAGTCACTTCCTATGACCAATCGGGAAAAGGTTATTGCAAAAGGGGGTTTCTACGCAACTGGTTTATGGGTTGGCATGTAAACTCACTAAACTGTTTATTTAGTAATCGGCTTATGACGCGTACCCCGTTTATTGAAGTGCCTGTAAACCCACTCAATGACGCAAATATTACAATAAATGGAGGAGTGTGAATTTGCATCTGTGTTTGTGAGCAAAGAGATGAAGCTAAATATCAATATCTTGTAAACTTGCAACTTTAAACTAAGTTTATTTTAGTTACAGTTCCCTACAGCAGGAACTTTATTTATATATATGTATAATTTAATAGTGACAAATGAAAGAGTTGTTCGTTGTGAAGTCATTTAATCATTCCATCTCTTGTCAGCACACATTTTTCAACTTGGTTTCCTTATCAAAAGCTGTTTCAAGTGCTGGAACAATTGTTTTTGTGTTCAATGATCTAGTGAATGTTTAAAGATTGATGTTTTTCTGGTCAGTTATTAAAACTTTATTTCTTAAAAACACTAGTTTTAGATGAATATTAAAAGGTTCAGCCTGAGAACAGATGTGGTTTGGCATATTTTGGCCTCACTCATTATGGGAATGATGGTTATGACATGCATTTTCTAATGTGAAACCAGTGTAAACCACCATGATCATGTTGCAACAAAAAGATCCTCCTATGAGAAAATGACAGGCAGTTTTTCTTTGGGTTGTGCCATGCATTTTTGGAGTTACTGTATCAGCGAGACTCAACTTGAGTTTCTAGTTTCTCTTTAAGTCCAAACCTCTGACCACATTATTTCTAAAACCTGACACGGCCCAACAACTGGTCTTGCCACATTTCACAACCATTACCTTTTGTGCAACCATAATTCTTTCAGCAGAGTTGTTTTTCTTCAGTGTAAATGAAATAAGCCATCCATTAATGGCGATGAAACTACTTTTTCTGTCCTTAGAACATAATTCCCACATTATCACAGCACACTGGCCGTCTTAAAGTTTTCACTATGGAATGAATTTTTTGTCTTTTTTTGAACCATATATATATATATAAATGCTTTGTAGTGTGTAGGATGAGTGTGCATGATTGGAGATGCACTAAAATGTCAATGTGACTGTAGATGTTAACTTTCTTTCCAATTTTAACATTTAATATAATATTTTAGCAATCCATATAATGCTATATTGCTATACTATGGAGGGTTTTCTTGTTTTTCTGCTGTGTGCAGTGAGCGTTTGTCGATTTGCACTTTAAAATCTAAACTGAAAAGTATATATCTGGGCACCCCTTGGAAACTTTTTTATGGCTACTACTGTTTGGGACCCACTAATTCTCATTTCGCACCCTTAAAAGTTTGGATATTACACTGACAGGGAAACTAGTCTCATGTTTCTTTATATGTCTATGGACAACGTCTTTGTAAAGCTATGTTGCTAAATGCAGATGGTGCAAATACTTTATGTTTGGGGGGGCCTAAAGCTTATTCAAAAATTTTTTATGATAACTGGACAAAGACTAAATTAATTGATTAAATGAAACCTCTATTTTTTTAATATTTTATTATTGTACTACAATGAATAGTACGAAGTAAAATCTAAATTGTGTAATACGGATTCTACATGTCATGGCAACCATAAGTTTAGAAGATGGGCGTTTTTCTTGGCGTAGTTCTTAAGTACACATATATGCAATTTTCATTTTTCTCCTTTCTCATGAAAAAAAGTGACGTGTTATTCCACAGGCATTTAGGAACAGAAAAGAAGGAATTATTTTCTCCAGTTGTTTCATTTGCCATCCCAGATGCTCTTGGCCTCGCTTGAGCAATCCAATATCCTCTAGATCCATATGGCTCCTGTGTCCTTGTGTTTAGCTAGCCCCCAAAATGTGCCCTAGATCAATGGGTGACATAACTCAGCGGTTTGTTAGAAGGAAGGCTTTATTTTCAACTAGCGTGCCAATAGAAAACATAAAAATATTTAGTTACTGTTTTTTCCCCCAATATTTCTGATGTTGTACTTAATTTTGTTCCTTACTTTTCATTTTTTGGACACTCTAAACCTTTCTAAACCTCCCCAAATTTTTTTTTAGTAATGAGCACTCATAATATGAATATCTTTTTTGTGATTGGTTGGATCATAGTCATGGCCATTTTAGGAAAGTTTCTTCTCAAGAAGTTATTTCATACTTCAGATGGTTTGGTCTCTAAGCACCATTTCTGTGAGCTGTTTATGTAAGTTCATTGTGATCGATGTGACTCTGCTTCCACACTGCGAGTGCCTTTGAGGACAGTCCATTGGGTGTTTTCCAGAGGGCTTGTCATGTGGAGGAGGAAATTCATATGCTTCAGTAAACTTAGACAGTAGGTCAGTGTGTTTGCTGAAGGTGGACCTTTGTATTGATTAGCTCATTCGTGCTTTCTATTTGAAGCCGTTGGAATCAATCATGGACTCTTGGTGTTTTGATTTTCCAGATTAATTTATTTGGATGGCATTGATTATGAATGCCAGTCTGGAAAGTAACACACTGTTAATAGTTTTGATGTTGTTTACACAAGGCACCAGCTGTAATTCTTCAATCTTTTAGTTTAGAAATGTACTTATACATTTTATATTATCCCCCCATCCCCCCTGTTTCATATGTTGCAGAATTACACTAGCCTTTGGTTCTTCAGATTTTGTGTAAGAGTAGATAAAGCTGTCAGTTTTCATACTGTTTAAAGTTTTAAATGACAGCTGTACACTAGCAGCCAGTGGAAGAATTGAGTGACGCATGCGTGTACTTACAAATACTGCCATCATCATGATGAGTCTTCACTTAAAATTCATTCATTCATCTTCATGTCGGCTTTCTTCCTTTTCGGGGTCGCCACAGCGGAATGAACTGCCAACTCTCTGGCATATGTTTTATGCAGCAGATGCCCTTCCAGCCGCAACCCATCGCTGGGAAACATTCACACACACAATCGTTCTTACTCAATTTACTTATACCGCATGTCTTTGGACTTGTGGGGAAACCTGAGCACCCGGAGAAAACTCCACACAGAAATGCCACCTGCCCCAGCCGAGCCTAGAACCAGTGACCTTTTTGCTGTGAGACGACCGTGCTACCCACTGCGCCACCGCGACAATTAATGAGCGTTTTTAAACAAACAGTCATCTTATGCCGCTTTTCACCATATTTTAGTAACGACTCGACTTGGCCTGATGCCTGATAAAAGTGGAAATTGCTGTTCAGAATCAAATGAAGTTTTGCCATTAACTCCAGAACAGCACATTATTGGTAACCTATACACAACATTCCGCTTTATTTTAAATGGATTTAAAGTGTTTTTGATATAATTATAATAATAATAATAATAATAATGTTTTATCCGATTACTTTGGCAATCGATTACATTTTCAGTAGAATACCCGATTACTAAAATATTGTGTATATATATATATATATATATATATAGCTACAGCCCTGTTTAGTTGTCACTATAATTTAATGCGAAAAATAGGTACATTCTACATGTATGGGCATAGAAATGGTGCAAATGTTTTCTACATAAACAAATTAAATCTTAGTGGAATGGTTTAAATTATACACTTACTTGTTATAGGTGTAAGCAACAATTGTGTATTTTCCTAAAATATTTTTTATACATGGAATTAGTGCATTAAAAAATTAACAGTTGTCATTAACTACTATAATTTTTATAAAGTAGAAAGATTCAGAATTAAATGTAAAGAGTTAGGAAATGCTGTGTTAAAACCTTCTTTAGTAATCTCTCCTTTAGCAGGCCTACAATTGGGTGAGCCTATGTTTTGCTCCGCTATGTGATCAAGACTTTGTCAACCAAAGAATTCTGTTGAAATGACCCCAAAAGCATGCAGAGTTGAGTAGAGCTGTTACTAAACAGCTCGATGGAAAAGCGACATTAATGTTTTAGTTCCAAAATATGTGTACATTAGAGCATTTTCAAATGACCTTGAACATATGTTCTATTATATTACGTTTTATTTTTACGAAATATTCAGCAAACTCATTGTTGTGTTTTAGCTGTGTTTGTATGTTTCAATTTAGTCATGTTGTTGTGCCTTAACTCCAGATGTCAAAGTGAATAATGCAGCAGAAAGAATTGTTATTTTGGTCATATTTTAGAAGTACGGTACTCACAATACACTTAAGAATTTGTCATCTTGAAACGGGTTGCTGTGAATATCAATTTCTGGCTCAAATAGCCACCCTCTGAAATAGTTCTGAGAACTCATCTGAATAGATAAATATCAATGATTAATCGCCATAGTGCATGTCTGAGATTTTTAACTACCTTTGTATCCTTTTGATGCCAGCGGGGAATTCCTGTGACCCATGCAGAAAGTTGTAAATTAGAGACCTGGTTTTTAATATACAGTCCCTTGAGAAATGCTGCCTGACTGGTGACGTGTGTACCTGTTAAAGAAACTGTTTTGAAAGATGAGATTTGTGCTGTCTGCTGTGTGTGACACAAACATCTTGCGCCTTCATTGGAGTGACATACTGTGGTGACACATTTATAGGTGAACGTTTCTCTGGAAGGTGTCACCGAAACAGAGGCAGTAAAAAATGTGTTTTAGGCATGAACAACATTTTTCAACAACATTTCTCTCTGTAGAATGCGAAAGCAGTTCAAACTAAACAAAACATTGTTATAATTGGTTTGTTTGACCTCCACTTGAAAATTCTTCCAATATGGATCCTTTTTTATTCATGTCACAGCTATGAGAATTTGATTAACTACTCTGTTTGCAATTCCTAGCTAATTTCTTTCTTGATAAATCACTAACTTGACATATTTTTTTTTCTATCCAGTTTTTAACAACCTATCAGGAAATTTGAACTCGATTGTCCAAAAAGGTATTTTCACATGCGTCATACAATTTGTTATCTGCAAACAGTTTACTGAATTATTTTAGCTTATGGAGCTAGGTTGGCACAGATGAAAATGTCCACAATGTTCAAATATGAACTTCGGCAAACAGTGCAGATCCATTGCCACATCGTTCACGAGTCATTGTGCATGCTGCTTCACTCCATTACCTTTATGCCACAGAGTGCAAAATCACTTTCAACTGAACTTAGTTTCCCTGTTGTGGTTTTGAAAGGTTCCTTATTTGATTACTGAGGTCTCCAACTAAAAGTTGGCGGTCAAGATAAATGGACGAAAAGGAAAGTTTTCTACAAAATGTCTTATTTTTGTCTATTTACATCTTTAGTGATTGGTTTGTTTAAAAAAACTCTTCCTCTACATTACTCAAGTGAAACAGTTTATGGAGCTCAGATTTCAGAGTAAATGAAGCTTCATGAATGGTGAATTTGCTGGCTAGAAATTTTACTTCCCAAGAGTAGGTCTATGCCTCCTTATATATATTTTTTTTTTCAATAATTTCATTGAAAATGGCAATTGTCCTCCTTATTGTTCACTTGTACCTTGCTCAAAATAATAATTTTGCTTATGAATAAAGAGTTTCTTTCAATGCAACTGTAATTGAAATTTATTTGTAGATGGTGGATAATTTCACTGAAATGTGAGCATGTTTTCCAACGAGTTGCTTGAAGTTATAAGATGTGTGTGGCCTGTGCTCTTTGCTGGTTTATTTACTGTGTTCTATATCTAGTGTGTAATCCTTGTGGTTGGTTTCAGCATGTTTGGCTGAGAAACCCAAAGCACAGAACACATTCACACACAGAGTGTATCTGTTTAACCTGCTGGCTGCTAAACATTGACTCAGCTAACTCATAAAACCATGCCTTGTTTTACTGGAGAGGGAACTTCAGAAACAAGACTGGAAAGCTTATTGTTACATTCTGTTCTCTCATTCTACTCATTTGCTATTTTGTGCTTGTTCATTTTAATGGATTTAGAATAGGTGTTATTATTATTATTATTATTATTATTATTATTATTAATGGTACAATTTTACATAAGTGTGTGGCCAAATCTGGTACTTCAATTTAATGGTATGTCAACTCGTACCCTGTTGGAACGCGCTCTGATTTGTGTGCCTGTGTTTTTTTTCTCCATGTGAAAAGTACACCTGTCCTATATGCATGTTTATTCACACTATATATGTTTATGTTTGTGAGCCATCTGAAGCGATTAACACTGGTTGTATTTAGCAGTCATTTAAGCAACTATATCCATGGATTTCAGACAGTTCCTGGTTTCTTTCTTTTATTTAGTTGAAGATCTAGGTGCAATAAACTCCATGGTCCATGATCAAACAACCCTGTAGCATAGGTGCAATATCACACCGGGTTTGGATATCACATCTGTTATAAGTAATGTCTACAAAGTTTCGGGAATAGCACACGGAGTCAAGAGTGGGGTTCCACTGTTTATAAGGCATCAGTTCGCCTTGTCTCATTGAACAATCAACATCAAAAAACCCTCCACCACCCCTTTAGGGAAGGTTTTCGGGCTTCAATTATTTCCTGAACGCCAATTTCTGCTTGCACTACAAAGGTTAATTTTGGAAAGTGCGCCCTGGTGAAAGACAGAAAATTAGCATTTGAAAAGCTCTATCCTGAAATGTCAACAAGGGCTCCACTATCAAGTAATTTAGTAATTGGTTATTCTACATAAAATGTAATCAATTAATGGAATAACAGAATAAAATATATGTGACGTCACACTCCGCTTTTGGAACCTACCACTACTCGCCCATTGACATTCAATGATAAAAGGAGCTGAAACTTTGTCTTATTATTACATCAAAAATGCTTAATCCATTTTAAATAGAGGAACCTTCTGTGTAGACATGTGTAGATTGCCAATAATTTGCCATAGTAAAGGTTAGTCAAGGTGTCTTAATGTTTTGTTGTCAAGCACTAGTTAGAGAAGAACCCCCGTGTGAAATAGTGGTGTCTTGTCTTCTAACTTTAATTTTTTAAACAGCAGTTTCTAATTTATATAAAGTTGTGTGTGTGTGTGACATTTATGCCATGGTATTTTGGCAACAGTTTCATATTTAAGTGGTTAATGATTTCTGGGCTGCAATTAATTAATGGAATAATACAGCTGAAAGTGTTTGTCAGGCGGTATCTTGCTTTGACGAAGTTATGCAGAAACAAGTAAACCTGGAGTTTGTTGTTTTGATATCTTACCATTTAATGTGGATTATGCTGTTTACAACATTATTGTTGAACAATATGAACATATTTAAGATATTATTATTTACTTTGCAGAAGAACCATTTACTCCAATCTAGTGATTCCCTTTTGCATAGCACGCTACACTAATACTCGCTGTAATAAAAGGGTTTCCCTATTTTAGCACATTATTTATACATATATAGCGTGATTATTTATCTGTGAGAAACTAGTCACTAGAAATATTCATCTCTAACAACATATTATAACTTCAACATATTCAACCTTCGACTGAGCTGGAGGCACTCAAGTTCAGCGAGGAGTGAGAAATTTGAGCGTGTAACTAAAGGTCGCTTAAAGAATCAAAATTGAGCAAATCCTTGAACAATTACTGAACTCTGCTCTAGTACTCTCATTTAGCGATCAAATATTGGTTGTTACTATGGTTACTAAAGCCGGATTTATAGTTGTGCGTCAAGCCTAGAAATTGTCTGTTGCTGAAGCTCTGCATGCACGCATTATTCAACAAAATATTTATTGAAGTGCGTTCTATCTTGCGGTTTCTATACACTGATCAATATTGGCTTGATAAGAGTGACAACTACTAGCAAACCAAATCACAGCACAGATTCTAACAGACAGGTTTTATTTCTTATCATAAATCATATTAATATAACTTCTTGCATACATCCACTGCTGCTGTGGATCCACTGTCTCTAAACTGATCAATATCACATGGTGTGGTGACGATGCTAACTTTTAGCTAGCTAAAACTCAGCACAGATAACCAAGAAAGGTTATTTACTTTATCGCCAAATTTTTATTTCATTATCCAGTGTTTAACATGAGATGCAACCTTCCACTCTTTCTCAGCTTGCACCGCTTAACTTCCCCTTTGCCCCAATCGCCTGCGCTTGATGTGTGATAAGAGAATTGCAGAAGATTCGCATCGGAGTCAGCACAAAGATACGTACGTGTGCACTGTTCACAGAGAGCAATTCGTAGAGTTGAAGTAGAAGTATAGATCATGTGTGACATTGCACAAGGATACACAACGTAACTACTTGTGCGGTTAACACTTGCCAGCCAATCACAATCCCATATTGAGTGAGGAAAGGGATTAATAGAGGGTCGTTTTTTGGTAATGGAGATATTCGAGTAACTCATCAAATAATTTCAGCCATGATGTCACCCATGGCCTTTTTCAGTGTTTGCACATATCTGTAGCCATACATGACAACCTTTAGTCTGGATTGGTAGAAGCAGTTACTTAATCACAATTTTCAAAGAGAAATCAACTGAAATCTGGCCCATAGAAATCTTCAGTGTTCCTTAGTTGACACAAGTGACCTCATGAACCAGCGTATCAATCCTTTTCAATTCAACAGCGTTTCAATCCTGTTGTCCTGGTTCTCAGTGGATTAGAGTGGTTTTTACAGACCCCAAGGCTTGTTGTTCATCATATTCTAGCACCAAATTTAGCCAACTTGTTTGATGTGGAACTGCTATTGATTTTAAAATAATTTATTTTCAAATCATTAAATTAACTAATCACTGTTTACTTCTACTTGAGCCTGTATTGTGGATATATGCTATCTATTTGTATGTGAGGCTTTCATTGAAATAAAATAATTTTTTATGAATAATTATAGTAATTATTTTCACAAAAGCAAGTATTTTCTATTGCTCAACAAAATATTCAAGCTTGTGTAAATTTAAACTTAAAGTTAAATTTAAATTTAACTTAAATTTAAACTCCGCCCTGCCAGGTGTCTCTGCCGACTCTTCCCATAGGATAAGCCAGCTCATGTTCATGACTAATTCTGAGGTACTGATACATCTTTGAATTGGTACAGTACCAATTCCAGAGAAATTTCTTATGAAACCAGAAGACAGAAATGGCAAATGAAATTTAGAAAGCACCCAGTTTCTCCCCACACACAAAAAAAACATAACAATAAAATTGTGAACTAATGTTCAACACTTGCAAGCGGTTTAAATTAAATTCTCAAAATGTTTTAATGCGGGGTGTTGTAGCTCTTTAAAGCGTGCAACTGCTAGGCATTTCAGACAAATGATTTGTATTCTCTGAGGAATGTAGTGTATTCTCCCCCGTAGGCCTCTGGATGTATGTTTAGACCCACTCTGAGGCAGATCACAAGGCAGAAATGTGGGTAGTCATTCAGAAGCTGATTTGTAAATTTTGGTAATGATGCTGAACACAATGCTTGGCTCCATAATTTCAGCAAAGGCTGATGAAGGGTTTAGATTAAGTTTTTGTGGTAAACAGGCATCAACAGAACCTAAGCCGTTTGCCTACCTATTTTGTTATTTATGATATTAATGTGTTGGACAAAATCATGAGGAAATCCCTAAAGGAAAGCATTTAATATTCTTGTGTTTTAATATCTGCTTTAGGGCACATGATGTAGGCCTGTAGCAATAAATAAATCAATTAATCAAATTCTCTTAACAGACCATCAAAAAATTAGGGAGGAAATATGTGCTTTTAGGTTACTAATTATGCTGCTGTTTGCAAGACAGAAAGCCAACCCCAGCATGAGGTCACAAATTTGTTCAAACGTAAAAAGTTTGTTGAAATTCACTCTCTTGACTTTTGTTCATCTACAATAATTATTCTTTGAATGTGTAGCATCTACAGGTCTAATGTAATGAGAATCTTGCATTAAGAATCTAAGCTACCATGGGGCACAAGAATCTTGATCTAAGATTCACATGATCTGCTGTGAAACAATGAAACTGTGCTGAATCCTCTGTGGGACAGCCTGTTCTGACTCAAATGGAAAGATTATCATTTATCAACCCCTCTTCTGTTCTCACACGGCTAGTCGCTCAATAGCCTTTTGTTACAAGAGATGCAAATGTTTTGGTGGGGTGGCATGTCTGTGGAATATTTCTGCCTGAATATCATTCATTTCGGTGGCATGCACTCAAACCGTAGGGAGGTGCTGAAGTCTTGTTTGAAAACATGGAGTGTAGATAACCCTACTAGACACTTTGATATCTCTGAAGCTAAAATGGAAGCATTTCAGAGCATTGTGGTTGAGTGTCTTCTGGCTTTGGTTTGTGAAGTCGTTTGTTTGCTTTTGGTGGTTAATCACAGTCAAGCCTAACAGTCATCCAAAGAAGCAAGTAATCAGATTAATAACTAATAAATCACTGCGCTCACTGTGAGATCCGATACAAAGGGCACTCAGATTCCATTGAGTTTTTTTTTTTTTTCTTACTTTTGTTTTTCTTATCGATTTTTCTTGTCGCTTCTAAAGTATTATGGCAAAGGGTTCCATTAGTCTTTCAGGACATGCAAAATGGCTCACTGTTGTAAAAATATTTGTACGTTTTTGTGGTTAATTAAATTATTATTTGAAAAGTTATTATTATATATATTTTAGCTAAAATTGGACAATGCATAAAGATTACACAAACATCTATGCGTGATTGGAAACAAGACATCGGTTTCCTATCAACAATAAAGAAGTGGATTTTACAGAGTATTGAAAGTACCATCTAGGGAAACATATAATGACCTTGTGAGCTCTGTCTCTGGAAAGGAAAACATGGGCAGCTGTAGTGGAGTATGAGAGAGTAAATCTCTGGATTTCCTTTTGTTATTTGAGCTTGGTGCTTACTACAGAAACAAATGCACTGTATGGGGTTGAATGTACCAAGAATGATTATCTTTTTTATCTTACTGAATATTTCTAGCATGTGCTTATGTAATGAAGGGAATGTACTTTCTGATTTTGAATTTTTGCTTTGTATTTGTGCTGATACATTCAATGTATTTGATCGTTTAGACATGAAGAGGTGTAACTTTGCTGCAAAATAATATACATATTGTTGAAATATTTTTGGGGGATGATTAATCTTAGGATGTTTTAGTTTAATCTGTGATTTGTGGGCTGTTTTTTTTTTCCCTATTGCCTCTTTTAGCATAGTTTAGTATAGATTATACTAATGAGACTATCAACACTACTATTAAAGATTGAGACCAGAGGCATTTTGATTTAAAAGAGATGTATAACATTTCACTTTGAACATTTGGCCCCATGATGCTCTATCAATTGGTTTGTAGAAATGAGCATGCTTTTGTCTTTGTGGTTACCAGCTGTCAAATTGAATTGGCAAACAATGACTATCAGCGTCTTTTCCCAGTGTTTCCTTATTAAGCAGAACAATGTCTTCATACTTGAATGAACATTATCTGTTTGGTTTGATAATTTGGTTCTTGGTAATTCAGACTGCTGCATTGTTTGGTAACCATTTGCAACTTTCCAACAAAACACTACTGTCATGAAGAAATGCCCTGAAATGTGATACTTAACAAAAAGAAGGACTACGTTTATATTGGTTTTTGTTACATACCATATTATTAAAATATTTTTAAAACAAACATTACTTTAAATCTTGTTACATCAATCAAGGTTTGATGAATAAACTTAATTAACATAAATATATTTTTTACATTAACATAACACTTTTGTGTGTGTGTTGCCTTGCAGATGTTACTGACCCAATACTCCACTAAAAGGATCAAAATGGCCTTGTATCCTGTATTCCTGAAAGTGTTTTCATCCTGACTGCCCTGAATCTTTTGACCAGTAGGGACTCATCTTTTGATGTGAACAGACTTTGTATTTGTTCTGTTGATATATTAAAGCGGCCATCATGCCTATTCTGAAGCAACTAGTCAACTCGTCCTCCCAGTCAAAACGACGTTCTCGTGCGGATCTAACGGCAGAGATGATCAGCGCACCTTTGGGAGATTTCCGTCACACTATGCATGTGGGTCGAGGAGGCGATGCGTTTGGGGACACCACGTTTCTTAGCACTCGCTCAGGAGAGCCACCTAAAGCTCCTCAAGAAGTACAGCAGAGCTCACCCAAACAGAGTCTCCTATCCCGTACCTTCAGAAGCAGCAAGCGATCGCAGTCCGTCAGTCGAGACAAGCCGGACAAATCCAAGCTGGCTCCTTCTGTGGGCTCAACTGGTTGTATAACGAATGCAGTCTCCCTTCCACAGTTAAATGAGGATGGTTCAGGACGAGGTTCTAAAGTGTACTTTCCCAAGAGTGTCTCATCGAGTCCTTTAAAGAAATTTCCTGATGCAGAAGAAAAACCACTCAATGGAGCAACGGCACCATTGGTGTCCGACTTGGAGCTGGATGAGAGGAATTTTGGTGAGCTAACAGACTTGCGACCGTCGGTTCCCTACATCGGAGGAATGAAACACGCCGAGTCCATTATGTCTTTCCACATCGATCTAGGACCTTCCATGCTTGGTGACATCCTCAGTGTGATGGAGAAGAAAGGTCTTGATGATGTTGATTTGGGTTTCGAAGAAGGCAAGAGTAGCAGCCCCCCACCTCAGAGTCCGCCAGATGAAGTTGAGGGGATACTTCCTGTAAGCTTTCCACCACACCAACGACCAAGCACCAACCCTTACACTCCTGAGCTTCAAACCAGAAGTCGTCAACACCTGGACAGCTGTTCGGTCTCCAGTTCAGGGTCCACTGTGCTGGATGAGAAGCCTCCTGTGTATGAAGGCTACATAAAGTACAGCTCGCCTTTGGTGCAAGATGATAGGGACTTCTCGTACATGGATGATGATGACGATGATGATGAAATCAGGGTATAGATGGAACCAGACAATGATGCATGATGGTTAAAAACCTACTACCATGACATACAGAGCAACATTTTTTTTTATAAAATTGAGATGAAAGGGAGAACTTTTCACTACTTTCCCTACTTTGGGATTACAATCTTTCTGTTGCTAGTAATTTTCACAGAAGCATTGCAGTTGCGAGTAGAATCTGCTTGCAAGTTTGTAGAGGCTGAGGCAAGGGAATGCCATTTTGGATGGCTTTTCCAGTCCTGTGCATACTATTAATGAACTTCGTTCCAGCGTTGACCACTGGGATTTCTGAGGTGGGAGATTTTTGTGCAACCAATCCTTCTGTTCGCCAACAAGAGGAACACTTAGGCCTTAAGACTTGGACAATACTTCAAATTAAATTCCAGCAATCTCAAGCTTTGCCACAGGTTCTTTCCATTATGGATTTCATTTGTGGGTTTCGATGCCACATGGAGCAGACCTCAGGCTTGGTTTACTACCCTCATCTTGAGATTTGCTTATCTATTTGATCTGAACTTCATGTCATGGTTCTTTAAAATGAATTTCTGTCAGGTCACATGAAATTCTCTGTCCTTGACGATCAAGAATTGACGTTGCAGTTCTTGAAATTCTTGGACTGCAGCAAGTGTTTGTGAATAAGGATTGATGTCAAGAGAGCTCTGAAGTGGGTTATTTGATTATCGTTGAAGAGATTGTAGCCGTCTAATTCAGGTTATAGCTCTGTGCTTGCTGCTCATCAGCACAAGTGTCTTTGAAGCTTTTTCCTTCAGATTGTTGTGTTCCCAGCCTTGGGTTTTCAAGACGGGACAACTTGTTTGTGAGTACACCCCATTCTTTTTCTATCAAGCAAATATACTTTTGTAAAATTTGACTATAGCTGAGAAGTGTTTATTGCCTGTGTTTTTGCTAAACAGATGCTTTTTGTTGAAAAACAGGTTAGTGCCCATGAAAATAAACAGTTTACCTCTAGGCCTGTATTATAATACTACAAGCGGTCAGAAAAAGTTAGTGGAAAAGTTTTAAATTCTGTATTAAACAGAATTCCATAGTACAAAATGTGGGGGGTGGGGAGTAAATTCTACATTTGTATCACTGTTTATGTAACATATCATGTTAGCAAACTGTGGGAATTTTTGAAAAAATCTTTTGAAAAATATGTTTGACATTGTACTTTTTTATTCATTGTTAATCTTGCATTATCACATTAGCAGACAATGAGAAGTAGAATTGGCTTATTTAATGGAAGTGTAAGTATAGAAAGTAGTCAACTAAATCCTAGCAAAGATAACAAAATGAACACCATTTATTTTGAAGCTAGGCTTATTCCCCAATTCTCTTCAAGATATTTAGCTATTTTTAAAAAAATTTGAACTGTAAAAGCCTCTGTTTAGCATGGCTTAGCATAAATCATTGAATTCGATTAAACCAGTAGCAGTGACAAATTTTTAAATGTGACCTCTTCACCTGGTGCTACCTTGTTACAATAAAGCTTCTAGGTTGTTAGACTGAATTTAAAGCATGTTTGCCATTTATACTGGCCTTGGTTAAATCACCTCTTAATGTTTCTGTTCTTTGTACACAAATATAGTAGTCAAGTATGAAATTGGCAGAACTAAAAACTAAATTTTTGTCAGTTTGCTACTGGTCAAATCCGAATCAATGACCTATGCTAAGCTATAATTGTCAGAACCAGAGAACAATGCAAACAGTTCAAAATTGAAAAGAAAAAAAACACTACTCATTTTCTTGAGGAGAGCTGATGAATGAGCCAAAGTCAGAAATAAGAGCAGTGTTCTTTAAACACTCCAGAGATCATTTTTGACCACTTATTCTCAGTGTTTATTGTGTATCTGCTGATTTATTTAGATGAACTAGTCGGGTACCAATTTGTAAAAATGTTGATATGTTTGTAATTTTGACTCACCTGCTTTCTTTGAAATTTTACTGAGCTTTTCTGGATTATTCTTTAGAAGGGCTAAGTTTGTGGTACGAGGGGCTTGCTTTGCCTTAAGTCTGCTTGAAGCGCTGCATTATCAAAGGTGCCAATCTCTTCTCTTCTTTTCGCTGTCTGTTTAAGAAGCATTTTCAAGAAGTTGTGATGTGCACATGCATCTGTGTTGAAGGAGATGTACAGAGGTGGATTTGTGAGTCTGAAAAAGAGCTGGATGTTTTTTGTTAGTAGTTTTCTTTCAGGGTATTATTATTTAGTGTCTTTGCTTACTTTACAATCAGTATCTGTTGGCTACCTTAGTGTACTACCATTTGATTACTTTATGAGCACACGTTTACAGCACAACACCTCTTAGTTTCCCCAGAAAGGACTTAAACACTAATTTGTTGGACAAAACGCTGTAATTGTTTTTTTTTTTTTTTTGCTGTTTATCTCATTACTTAATGTCTGTATTTTTCTGTACCGAAATAATATATAAATAATGACCTGTCTCACTTTCTCTTGCAAAATAATAATGTTTTATTTTTCAATAAAAGAGGAAGCTGATAAACATCACCAGCGGGGAGTGATTTGTACAGATGTTCATCACTGAAGCGTGAAGGAACACACTCGAGCAGGTTTCCTCATCTTTTCCTTTCATGCTAATCAGGGCCAGAGATCATTTCTATTAAAGAGTGGTATTTTTGGAAGTTCTTTGTGAATTTATCAGATCAAATTGATCGTTTTATGAGGAATATGACTGATCGTGTGAATTACAACCTAAACAAGTGTAAAATGTAAACAAAAAAGATACAATTGGATTTGGACACGAATCATTAATTTAGTAAGTCAAACACTTGGAATGGAAACACACCAAGTTAAGAGGGAAAAACTAAAGCAGGATCCATGACAACACACTTCTTGAACAGCTTTGAATCTACTGCCATCTGCTGTTCAGTCATCTTTAGTACAAATTTTAAAAAACCCTAATTTATAATCCTCATTTTAAGAGGACTGTGTTTAAAATTGTACTTTATTTTTATTTTAGTTAATAAAAAGTTTGTATAGGTATTGCTTTTGGGATCGTATATTAAACACATTAAAAACAGTTCTAAAATAAATGTATTTTTAATTAGACAAACTATTGTGATGTCATTACTTCAAAGAAGAAGAAAACGTTGAGCTTGCCCTACAAACATTTACTCCATCAACGTAATGTCTGCACGATTAAAGAGCTTGATTGTGAGTTAAAGCTTGTGAGATCTAATTTCTTTGGACAGATGGTTAGACATTTTGGTGAAATTGAAACGATGGCTTTTAATTAGATTTTAGTCTACTGGTGAAAGTTACCATCACAAGTCTGACTGTGACTGCCTTAGGCTCTTGCAGTGTCTGTTTAATGTTAAATTTGAGGTATTAGTGCCATGAGCTTTGCTAGTTTGTTGGCATGCTTCACTGAAAAAATGTGTGATAATAAATAACAAATCTTAATAATAAGGTTGGCTCTGATATTTATGCACACAAAGCCTCAAGTGTGTCAGAGCACACGCTTCAGTTTGAACGTCTGTTAGCAGTGCATTCTGGGGGACGAAGCTTCTTCCTCTGTGCATGTGCACACAGTAGGCGCATGTTATCTGTTACGTGAACAAACACACCAACATTTTCCAAATTGGCCGTTTAGACCTGCAGTCTGAATGTAGCCTTGATCGTGGAATTCGCTGCCACGGAATATATTCCACAAGGACTTCAATGTCCATTTTTAAATCGTCTTATTCTCTGTGGCTTTTACCTCAGCGTGCACATTAACCTGGTTTACCGTTTTTATAGTTTTAGAGCATATTTTAAAAAGTATTTTAAAATGTATGTTTGATATACTATATGGTTAATATTACGTTTTTACCTGTATGTAAAGCACACAAGCCAGTAACGGCAATAAAGATGGCTTGACTTTATGGAATAAATCGATGTCCAATACAATAATTAATCATTTCTTATATTAAAAAAAGTTATTTGATTGGTTAAAAACAAATTTTGTGATGAAGTTTTATAAGAAGTTAGTGGTAACTGATTGGCTTAAATCAACAATTACTTCATGCTCTTAAAGTTTCTTTTTTTGACTGGACTTGGATAATTATACTTCCTGAACTTAAATGGAACTTCACCTAATGTTGCAGTGTATGGTAGTTCCAGGTGTACCCCATACAATTCCTGTCTAACTCTTACTCTGTTAGGCCTTTGTGAAGCTGCTTTGAAGCAACATCTAAAAAAGTTATTTCTAAAAACATTTCTATTTGATTGATGTATTGAGTAAATAATGGTATTTAAACACTTTAATTGCACCCTCAAGTACATGTCGGGAAACAATCACTGACAAACATTAACTTAATTCTTCCTGATGTTTTCTTTAAATTGTGCAATAATAAAATTGCTTTTTTTTTTTTATCAAATCAGCAATAATGCATTAAAGTAGAAATGAGCAGAATAAATAAGAGCCCAATGATGATCAGTAAAAAGAAGAAAGAAAATGGACCAGAAAACAGGTAAGCGTCATACACAGAAATAGATATATATTTTTTCGTTCAAAAGTTTTGTACAGATTATAATTTCATGATTGATTGCTGTTCAAAAACAGGATGATGCTGAGATGTTCTGGCTCCAGCTGGTTTCTCCTGCTGATGAGCTCCAGGTCCTCCCTCTGAAGCGCTCTCCCTTGGACCGACATTCTTCTGACCCACTAGTACAAGTTTCTCAAAATATTTTGTGTAGTTCCAAAAATTAAATGCGTTCATTGGGATACCTGTTGCAATTCAATACTTTTTTGGGACTGAATTTTCACTGTGCAATTCTCTCTTTCTTGCCGCTGTTATATCTTCAATCCCAGAATGCAGAAGTATGCATTTTTTTTTATTTGTGAACTAGCACAGTGAAAACCTGTAACAAAATATTTTTCTTGCTTGAACCATAATGATAATCACATCTTTCAGATATTTCTCGCAACTACCTTCTTTATTTTACCCAGTCGTGCCTGGAGACTTTGCACAAGTGGAATGATGTTCGAGATCGAATTAAACCCTTTTAGCACTTCTGTCACTTGTTTCAAAGGTTCTCAGTAATCACATGGAAAATTGCAGGCCATTGATGCAAGATAGTCTTAAGCTTTTAGGACTGAATTCTTTCACTTTGATGTTAACTACTTTTCACAAGCTGAAGTGCTTACGAGAACACCGTTAGATCGTGTTCCCGCACACGTCTTAAGGTTTGGTCACTTTGGGAACACCTGCTTAGAAAACAGTTGTGTATTTCCACTGTTCTTTCGCTCAAAAGTTGCTCACATGTATTTTCTGGAGTATAGTAGAAGCTCAAGTGTGCAGTGTCCAGCATGTTTGATTTTAACTCTCAGCTTCTGTTGGTCAGGAGGCAGGACACAGACCAGAAGAAGGTTTTCTCTGCAGAGTTCTACAGTTCAGCTGAGAGAAGTTAATCGCGTGAGCTACTCACGATTTTCTGCACTTCTTTTCTCTTGTTCCTGTAAAGTTCTTGAACATTGGTTTGGATCCTAGAGGCACTTATCACGTTAACGAAGAGACTCCTGCAGAGGTAAGACGTTTAAACAGTGCTCATGCTAAATGGAAGTAGAGCCTTCATAATCGTATTCACAAGTGTGTTGATTTTAATTGAGCATCTAAGAGATTTAAAAAAAAATGTTACAGGAATAGTATTTGTTCGTAGTAAACTCAAATATGTAAGTAAAATGATTCTATTTTTATCCTTTTTAGGCTCTTGTTGATCAACATTGTTTACTCATTTGATCAGTTTTCACATGATTTGTTGCTGCCTCTCTTAACAAGAAAAGTACTTTGTAGAGAGTTAGCACACACTTTTTTACATTGAAAGTTGGTATCTCAGTTCATAACCCTTTAAAAAGGACAAGTTATGTATTTAGATTATATATTGTTTTTATTTTTCAAACCAAAAGCAATTGTTAACACAAACTAAATGTCACATCAAGCATAATAAATATACATTCTCATTAGTGTTGATTGTAAATAGATAGCTTTATTTTAAACAGATTCATCTAAATATTTTCAAATTCATTATTGTGAAAAATTTGTATCCACTTCAGAGTAAACCCAACCATTACACAGACTTCCAGAGAAGTTTGTGCGTTAAATCCCCGTAATACATTCCATAAATAATACGACCTGTAATTGAGGCATAATGGGCACAAATAATCTTAAATTGTTTATAATTTGAAATGTTTGTATTCTTTCCCCCCCTAAAACTCTCAAAATATGGAAGTTTAAAAAAAATTGGATTACAAAGGAAAAGTAGGATAATACTTGCAGAGGCTGAAGGATCTACGTCTTCTCTTTGTCTTATAATAGTTGACTGTAAAGAATAGAAAATAAATATATAATATTAATTTTGAAAAACCTCCATTCATTTGTTTACCCTTTGAAGTACATTAAAGTGTTTATACGTTTATGTTATAGTAACTTGCAAACAAATGTTTTTAATGTGATCTATTATTGCCTACAGTTATGTAGTCATGAAAACACTACATTACAGACTGTAATGCTGCAAATTCCTTATGATGTGTTTACACAAAAAGCAGATAAATGTATCGGTGTTCTCCCTTAAATAAATCCCACTTAGTATCTTTCTGTACTTTCAGCACTCAGCAACAAATCTAAGCCAGTTGTACACTGCTAGCGGAGTGTCTTTACATATAGATTAATCTCAGCCTCACACAGGAGATTCTTGCATTTTTATGGCAGAAACTACATGATATGATCATTAAGAAGTCATGATCTGATTGGTTAAATATATCTGTATTTCCAGAAGCAAATCTCACATTTTTGTTTCGATCATGACTAAAATTCAGGTTTTCGATTGAGAAAGGTGTTCCATCGATTTGATTATAGAAGATTGTTGCTCTATTTTTGTAACTCTGCGTTATTTTTTTTTTCTTTGGCTAACTGAGTCTTGCTGTAAACGTTTCTCCGCCATTTTTCTGTTGATAATTCCCTCTAAACATGCGTCACTATTCTAGGGTAAGTTTATTGGTTGGAAAAGCAGAATTCAAAAAAAAGTTGAGATATTTTATTTTCTGAATTGTCTGCGTTTCCTGTCACTGCATCAATGTATTATCTTTTTTCTCCAGCACAGCAGAAAGGAAGGCCATATTTATTCCTCATTTTCTCCTCATCGACTTGACATGTAAGCCATTCTTGCTTTTTGGTCTAAACACAACCTAATTGATACTAAATGTTTTTGGAACCTACCTCCTTCGGATCTGTCGCTTTATCTATCCACATGTTGATATGGATTAGGTCTGGTGTCATTTCTATCTTGTTGCAAATCTTCTGCCTTTTTGGAAATTATTTGCTAAAAGTGAAAACAAAAATTGCAATATATAAATTACGAGTGCCTTTTAACATTGGTAAATTGTTTAAAATCATTGTTCAACACAGAAATACAGACACAAATCATTTGCTGACAATAGCACAATCTCTCACAAGAAGAGGCTTTATGGCCTAAACGAGATTAACAGGAACTGTGAAATTTAATCTACAATTGTATTTGGTGGGTTTTTTGAGCATACTGCAAATATTTAGCAAATCGAATACTTACCAGAAGCTCCTCTTCTGTTCATGTTAACAAGGTTCTTCAGTGAACGCTCATTTATATGAAAACCTGCTAGAGAAAACAAATTTGTTTGCAAGCCAGATTCAAAAAGTTTTGAAGGGTTAAAGGTATGTAGGTGCAGTTTGTGGGGATGAATTTGCACGTTCCTTAACTTGGTACATGTGCGTGTGCTTGCACGTAAAAAAAATTAGTCTCCTTTTATTGTCCTTTTACATAACTTATAAATCAAAAATAAAAAGTCCTTCATGAAATAAATCAATAATCTACACACAAAGTTGTCTACATCATCAACTGTTCTACACGACACGGTCAAAAAGTTTGTTGGTCTTATTGTCCCACATTCATGCAAGTACCTTTAATTGACTATGCGCCGTCTAGTGGCAACAAAAAAGGAACATTTGTATGGTAATTGGTCCAACATTTTAAAGTATTTAAACACATGCATGCACAACAACGTCCTATAACAATTGGGTGTCTTCATAATTTAATTAATACACTATCCAAATTGCTCAAAAGGCTGGAAATAACAAATGGTAAACTATATGCTTACAAAAACATACAATTGTATTAACAATAATACAAATTATATTGTAATTTTGTTTATGCTTAAAGATTTACCTGGCGTTTTTTTTTGAAAAAGAAACCCAAATGAGTTACTTTTGTTTCAGATTCCCCGTTTCTATACATTCAGCTTGCCGCATCTCCAGCATGTGGAAGTGTTCACCAGGAGAGGGCGCCATGGACTCTTATGTCTCTCTTTTCCTCCCCTCTTTCTCTCTCAGGAGTGCTTTCACTAGAATAACTAAAGTCCTTCAATTCTAGTTCCTTGACTTGAATACTACCCTCTTTACAAATGAAGCTTATCTTCCTTGTGAAATATGTTGTGTACAGCAGATACTTGTTAGATTTTAAAATATTTTTGTTTTATGTTAATGTTAAGTACACATTTCTTAGTAACTCAACGTGAATATTGCAGTTCATCAAAAATAAGCTCCAATAATTAGTCCTGAGGGTTCATTTACAAGGATGAATAATCAGTGATTTATTATAAATAATACATATAGTTCAGTCTAGAAGATGTTTAAGTAAACAATGTGATTGACAGTTACTGGGATCTCCTCGAGGCCTTTCGGAAGCTTCTTGATTTGTAGACATCCTGAAGATTAGTGTGAGGGAAAGCTTATTTTCTCAACATCTCTCTTTGTTTCCTGCTGTCAGTGCGGAGGCACACTTCCAGGTTCACATTTTTTGAGTCCTGCGGGGAGGAGTGGCTCAACTTCCTTCCTCTCGAGGATCATGAGGTGAAATTCGAGGGATATCCAGCTACCTGTGTTAGTGAAATTTAAAAACTGTCCTTTTTAATGCTGCATTTTCCCTTTGTTATTTATGTTTGTATACACAATATGCATCCAAATATTTGAGAGAAGGCAGAAAGTCCATAGTAATGTTTGTTTTGGTTAAATGTGTGGTTAAAATATCGGTGGTTTTGATTTTCTTGTCTGTGGTGAGTACAAAAATAATTTAATTTGATTGTTTTCAGCAGGATCTGGTAGATGGTAGCTTAAAAAAAATAAGAATTTGTAACAAGTGAAATGGATATAATATATCTTATCAATGTTCATTAGAGCTGTATTTTCTAACATTACTAATAAAACATTGTCCTAAAATATATCATCAAAATGTTCAGAATTTAGACAGATATTACTTTTGAATAAATTAAATTAGTCAAAAAAAAAAGTGTCTAACATCTGTCACAAAGCACAAGGTTCTTACTAATTTTATGTATGGAAGTAAACGGAAGGTAATGGCTTTAAAAACAACAACTGTATCAGCAATCTTAAATACTAAAGATATTACAGGATAATTTATACATACTAATCCTATTTCATACTACTTAGTACAACATAAATAGTAAGGAAAAATAATGAGATGCAATAAAACAGAGAAGATAGATATTTTAAACAATTTTAACAATTCAGTAAATAACTCTGGAGAATTGGTAAGACATTTTTGCTCAAAAACCCAGAAAAGTAATGAAAAAAATTTAACTTGTATTTAAGACACGTATACAGTTTAATATCTAATATTTCCTTTTCACATTGTTCTTGATTTCCAGCATAATGGTTATCATCCAGTAAAAGTGTTATTTTACTTATGGAAAAAGTTATATATTACAAAATATTACTTTACATCAACATACTATCAGCTTTTTTTGGTTGGATAAATACAGTATAAAACCAATTGATTTTGCAGCAGACACCAATGTATTTGCTTTTTCATTGACATACAACATGCTTTTGGTATCAAAGTAAGCACCAAAAAAAAAAACTTTGGATGTCCTGGGTTTGAAACAAGGTGTTCTTTACACTCATGCATTCCTACATTACTCGGTTATGCTCAATGCTGCAATTTCCATCATGTACCGTGTACACAGAAAATAGGTTTTTAACTTTAATGTTACTGAAAAAAAACAGATTAAAGTTGTTGTTGTATGTGAGCAGATGAAAATGCTTACATGATGAAATGCTTTTAAGTTCTGCCCATAACAACTGGTTACGACTGTAAAGTTTTCATTTATCCTTGAATTCTATAGAAATGAGTTTATTAAACAGCAAGTTAACATGCAGCACATCATCACATACGGCTCTTCTGGTTAACCTTTGTGTGATCGATGGACCTTTTTATAAACTATATAGCCACAGAGTAAATGAAAAATAACTATAATACATTTGTAATACAATACAAATTCTTAGCGATATAATTAACCTGAATTACCCACTCTTCATGTAAAATATTTCATCAATGATAAGAAACTGCTTCTAGCCTTAAAGGCCCTTAATAGATTAAAGCAAATTCAAAGAAAGTACACTTAACAGGTAAATTTTTACAGAGAGGGATTTATTTATTAGAATTATTTGACTGTAACAATGCTGATACATTTGCTTTTGTTTTTATTTTTTGCAAGAAAGGAGATGATTTGGAAAGGAAACTTTCCAACTTCTGTTAAATAAATATACATGTTGCCGTTAAGATGTTTAATTGCATTTAATTAGTCATAATATTTATATTATTCTCACGTGAAATTTAACTGAACATAATTTGACATTCTTTAACATTTTAAATGTATATCCAACATAGCACCAAAAAGTTACAAATTACACTTTTAATCTGCCAAAAATCTATTTTAGACTTGCAGCGCACGTGTCAATGGAAATAGTTTTAAAGACGTAAAGGCTCAGATTTCTTCTATAAATAAGAGTCCAGCATCACTGATCCTCAGAACATTTCTAAACACTCACACGCTGTACTAGAGGAAGAGAAGCAATCGTCAACACACGCATGTTCTCACTCATCAGATGGAAAGCTTACCTTGAGTTTGGTTCTGGTCCAGAGAATGTATTTTTAAATGGTGAAACCCACCTGGTCCTGCGTTCCAGGGATGCCATAGTTATTACCAGAGCAGGCAACTGAAGTTAAAGATGTTCTCAAAGCTTCTGGAATAAACAGGAACAAGGGTCACTTGAATAATTTATCTTTTATTTTATTTGAGAGGCTTAAACTACTGCACATTATAAATTCAGCTGCAGACATATTTCAATCATTGACTGTTTTACAACCTCATATTTGATGAGTGATGGGAAAGATTATGATTTCAAGCACTGAGACTACTGTAAGACCAGTGTTTTGCGGCTTATGAGAAAATAGTAACTAGTTGTGCATTACTGCTAAAAACACTATAAAGTACATTTTTAATGGCCCTATTGCTTTCATTCAGTGATACATGTAAATTAAAAAAAATAATAATTGTTCAGGCACATGGAGAGTGGGAGGCTTTGTAGGATCAAGCCCCTTCCCTTTTAATGAATGCCACCATTGTATCTCTTATTTATTTTTATATATATATATATATATATATATATATAAATTTCTTATTTATTTACAAAAGCCAATTCAATGCTTAATGTGAAAAATAAATGGTTTCAGAAAACAGCAACATATATATGCAAACAATCTGTAACATTTTCACGATTTAATCATACATTAAAACCCAAAAACCATAATTAATCTGCTAAAACAAAACATACAATTTTCTAAAATATTATTTTATGGAAAGTTAAATCAATGACATTTCAGAAAGCAGACAACTTGAATACAGGAAAAAAAGTTATACTTATCTTTACAAATCAGTTTTTTCTAGCCATAATTGTTGTTAGAATTGAGAATCTAATATACACAGATAAGATATAAAGTACATTCAAAATAACGTTTAAACAAATCATTGTTCAACAGAACGTGTGGGCTGCTCAGATAAAATAAAGATCAGGAGCTATATGCTGTGATTTAACTGAGAAACAAAGATGCAACAAGCACAATTTTTAATAAAATGATTTGTAATATGCTAGTGTTTTGAATTTATTTGTTTTGAATGAATTTACTGAAATAAATCAAACCTGATTAAGGTAGTGGCTGAAAATGCTTCAGCAGAATGGAATTGCCGTTTGCTGCATAAGATGAAACCTTCATCTATGAGCTAGAAAGTCCAATACATGAGTTAAAGGTTTGTTTTCCATACTCATATGAAGTTAACTAATGAACATTTTTCTTTCTTTTCTTGCTTATACAATGACTGTCACAAAAAAAAGACAACGAAAGAGATTTTTCACTTTTCATGATTCTAAAACTGCATTACGCCGAGATGTAATCTATACCACTATTAGATGATTACTCTATCAATTTGGCAAAATTATTTAATTTAAACATTATGAAATCATGCCAAAAGTTGCTAGTACCTCACTGTATTAATCTGCAGCCCTGTATCCGTCTCATAAACAGGGCTCTCGCTGATGGAGTTCATGATCACGTGTGCATGTTTTGTTTTTTTGTTTTTCTCAGTGCTGTTTTTTTTTTCCACCCACAACGTAAAAACATAAATACATGTTAATTGCAGTTTGGCAATGGTATTGGCAAAGTTATGTTGCCAATACACTAGGCTTGCAAAACCTTTGTAGTATTAATCTAGCTTCCTTAGATTATAGAACATTAATCATATTTCCTGGCTCCTTGGTTGACCATCTATTCCAATTCTATTCTTACCCCATATAGTGACTTACTCACACTATAATGACTTTTGTTTGTGAAGCTCATTTGAAGCAACCACAAAATACATTTTTTTGTTGTATTTTATTTATAAAATACTTAAAAATTTTGACCAGTAAAGAATTTCCAGCTAATCTACTGAACTTTGCAAAGTACATGTGGTTGTACAATTTTTATTTTGGAAGCAAAAGACACAAAACACTTTCATATTCAAAACTCAAACGGAATGTTTCTCAAACCTAAAAATATACACACACTGCATGTTGTATTTTTAGTAAAATACATTTTAATGTAGAAAAAAGTGAATATATTTTCCCTGTCTGCAGCACCGTCGATCAAGATGACCATACAAAGCTCCACCATACACCTGCCTTCAGAGAACTCGTTTCCTAAGATGGAGAGAAGCCTGCAGCTGTTGTCCAGGGTAGGAGCTCTTCTGAATGTCAACAGCTCATTAACTAGAGCAAAATTACTCCTCTGCTGCACCACGCCTCCATTGGGTAGAGGTTCAGCCAGGAGTCTCAGAGGAACCTCCATTGTGGGCAGCGCAGCCCATAACAGGCATGTGGAACAAGAACACAACGTAACAACTTAGGCTTCCCCAAAAGCTAAGCCAACAGAAATATGGGCATGGACACAGAGCAGACGAGGACATTTAATCATAGTCTGCTCCGGGATACTACATTACTATCTAAAATAATTTAAATTTACCCAATAACTTTTTCTCAGGATAACCAATTTTTTTTTATTACTAACACAAGAACATCAACCACAAATGTATTTCAGTGATTAAAGGGATCATGCCATATTGAGCCTTTTAGTGGCTATTAGAGTGATTTAAAAAAAACAAGTTTTATTCTCACTATTTACGGATGTTACAAGTTCCATTTTAACATCTTGGCCGGACATGAAAGAGCAAATTTCCCTCTAAAGCAAACGTAAAGCAACGTCTTCACTCAGAGTAATGAATTCCTCTAATTTCTCTCACATCTATGTTGATCGTCAGACAGTAACTTTGCATACACTACATGAATATGCAAATCACTAACCAATAGGTGATTAACTGGGGTGTGGTTACAAAATTTTTTCATACAAAAAATCTCATTTCGGGAATAAGATTGAATGTGATTTCAAATTAAAAATAAACACTTTATAAGTTATTCAGTTTTCCTATACAAGCAGACCAATATGTGCAAAATATTATTAAGGTCACTGAACCTTTAATTCATTTAGTGAATGTTCAATGACCAAAATATATTTCTGTGATGTCAAGAATTGTTTCCAAACTTAGAAACCTGTAGCACAGAATCCCATCACGTCCCCATAAGACGGCTCTCACTCTCGGTCCCTCTGCATTCTCAGCTGTCAGGATTCGCTCTGTCTGCGCACTATGAGCTAAGTCTACATTGGTAAACAGAGCCTTTAATTATCTCATGGCATTTTCTGGATGAAACACAGACAGTGAGAGCCATTAAATCAGTGTTACCAGCTACAATGGTTGAATGTTAAAACATTCAATTTGTCTAGAGATTCTTTACTTGCAAGTCTCCCGTTAGTTTTTAAAGAAAAGAAATGCACCTGAAATGAGCTTGTACTGTAGCGCAGGGGAATGGAGAGGAGTGAGCGGGGTTAAGGACAAGTACTACATCCAAGATACAATTGCAACATTGCTATACCTATTACATTTGATAATGTAACAGGGTTAAAACAGGGTTGAAATTAATTACACTTGAAATTAAGTAGAAAGAAGAACAATTGTTATTTTGTGTTGCAATTTAGCTTTTGCAATCAGAATAATGGTATGTGCTTGGATTGGATTTTTTGCATCTGAAATTGTGTTTTTTTTTTTCTCAATTTGTAAAAGGCTGCATCATGTGTGTGTTTGTGTCTTCTATGGAACTTGTGGATCAGCGGTCTTCAATCTCTGAGTACAAAACTGACGCGCAGTCTAGACTCTGTATGGCTGCTCCTCTTCTGCCCCAACATTATTAAAAGTGCAATCTTTGCTGTCATAAGGTGGCATATTTTACATTGTACTGCTGAAGTTTTTATACGAGTATTATTTGTTTATGTGCTAGCATGGTATTGTATTTCATCTATTGTACTATTTATTACATATAGTGTTTTAATTGTATATAAAAAAATAAATAAAAGCGTTCCATAAATGTGATGAAATATGTTTTTAGAACTGTGATATTACAACTACTCCTCAGTAAATGACAACGTTTCTTTTTGACTGTTCTACAAGTAGCCAAATAATATCATCACCTAATTTGCATAAATGCTATGTGACACCACAAATCAATATTCAATAGTACACACACACAGGTTAAAATAACATGTATTAACAAATACTAAAATATGTAGAATATATTCTGAATCATTTGGATTTCAGAGCGTCACTGTGCCAGGTGCCACACATGGAATTTGTTTTAATTTTGCATTATTTTATTTATTTTTTCAGCGTCTCCATGTTCCAAATGATACTTTAACCTTCCCCTTGAGCTCCAGCTACTTCGATGCTGTGACAGTTGATAGGTCTGAACTTTCTTTCACAAAAACATTTACAAATAATTTAAATTGACATTAACGTGTGTTTAAAATTGTGAGAATTAATGTTTTACATTCAATACAGCATGCATTTATTTAGCTTGCCTAATTCTCATAAATCCATGTTCGCCAGCTGTGTGACTGAAGTGCTGTACTGTGTTTGCAAGTTGGTTCCAAAACAAACCCCACAATGTCAATGAAACATTCTGCAGCTGTGGTAACACCCAAAAAAACTCACCATCGCATAAAAAGCTGGAGTTCTTGAAAAGTACAAGTTTTAACTTTGACAATGTTTAAACAAGAAAAAACATGTGAAAATATTAGCGCTGGTCTTAGAAAGGTGCATAAAGTGTGTAGTGTTGAGCTACACACTACTGTAATGACTTTAGAAGTGTTTTAGAATTTTTTTATTTTTTTTTTACTAATAAGTACAACGCCGTTTTAAAGCTAATCAGGTATTTGTAGACATAGCCTCAAAGTTGGAAGAGGGCAGATGCGGATCTGTAGCTCAAAAAAACAATGTTTTCTCAAGGATTTCAAAATAGTCAGCGCTACTATATCGTTTTGAATGTATACATACAATTCAATGGCAGACACAGACCAAAGATCTCAAAAAAAGCTAAGTTTTATTCTTTTTTCCAACCACTTCTGTCATACAAAATTTCTTAAAAATCCTGAAAAAGTTACCAAAGAACAGAACAAAAAACTATTGTTTACTAAAGCATCTCAGACACTGAATTTTTACCACACAAAGGAGACAACTGACTAAAGAGCCATCAGAAAAACATGCAGGAATCCAAGCTTTGTTCTCTCTTTGGACCACAGATATGACCATTCCCACCCTTTGGTTTCTGGATTTGACTTTAGCCCAAGAATGTGAAACAAATGCCAAAGAGTAGCACAGTTCACACATGACTCAAGTTTTCCAGACAACAGAAGAAAAAACATGATTCACAAAAATGTTCTGGTCATAAGAACATCTGTAACTGGATCATGGACCCACAGAATTGCCTTCTTTTATAATGATAAAAAGGTTTCAAGGAAAACTTTCATGATTAATATTTTAAAAGGTACTTGATTACAAATAAAACTAATTGGTGGGATTTACTTATACACCCAAAGAATTTAACTATATCTCTCCTTTGCATTTCTTCACAATTACAATTTGGAATCTCAAAACATTCTATTTTCTAGATTAGAATATGGTCTGGTTCATGCTTTTATAGTTTGTTCAATAAAAAAAAATGCAAATATAAACCCAACTTTGCTCTTAAGCAGAGTTTAAAAGCATCTTTTAAAAGCAATATTAGCTCAGTGATTTATTGTATAAATATTTAGTAAATGTCAAGTTTATTCCATCTCTATTTTAAAAATCAAAATGCTTTAGGAAAACAAACTCGTGGTTTAAAACAATCATATATTTCATGTCATTTTCTCATTTGCAAAGCCAATTTTTTAAGTTTTATGGTTCCCAGATGGGCTTTCACATCCTTGAGCGCAAGCATATTTTGGTGTTTTACATGATTTACAATGAAACTATTGCAGTGTTCACTCCCAAAACAGGTGGCCAGAATTACTCACATTTATACATGAAATAGTTTTCTGGTACACTCATAGAATATCTGTTTGGTAGACGCACCACACCCTTTCCACGAAAACAGTTCAGGTCAAGAGAGAACTCCCAGTGAACACTGCGATGCTGACTCAGACAATGAGCTGTTCTCTCTGAGTAATCACAACTTCCTACAGCATTAGGATTATTTTATTATTTCAAGAACACTTCCTGCGAGGATGAGAATGTTCGAAAACACACACATAACTCCTTGATTGGGCACCAGTGATTACGTCATAGACTCGACACTGGTGTAGTAGCTGCAGAATACCTACATCACACAGTAAGAGGATGACCTGTAACGGTTGTCTAAAATCAGTCCTGGAGTCTTAGTTGCAACTCTGACAAACACTAATCTGGCTTCAGGGAAGCTAAGAGGGTCTTAATTCCTGTGATCAGGTGTGTAAGATGGTAGTCGAACCAAATTTGTGCCGTCAATGACAATCCAGGATCCATCTTTGGAGATATTAAGTCAGGATAAACTAATATTTAGAAACTGCTGCATTGCAGTGACTGAACTAGATCTGAAGACTACCGGCCATTTAGAATGATTGGCTATACCTCATAAAGTAGATTCTTACATACATACACAATTTACACAACAGTTCTAAATGATCTATTCTCGTGGCAGCTAAATGTGTGACCCTGCCACACAGAAACACTGCTAAAAAAATTTAAATAACATGGAAAACCAGAAAAAATGTTTTTGAATTCTTAAAAGTGCACATTAAAATCGAAAAAATAATAATAAACTTGAAACGTTCATATCTCGAGGTACCACTTTATAGAACTACAGACACAACATTTTTTTCAGACACAACACAAACTTTTTGTCATCCGTCTTTAGTGGTTTCCTTCTTGTCTTGATCAAAATATCTAAAATGAAAAGTACTGAAAGAAAAGCTCTATTGATGTTGGCACCTTTGGTCAGTGTTGTTACTGGAACTTTGTTACTTAGAAAATGTAATAAGCTAAGCTAATAATTACTCTTCATTAAATGTAGCTTTACTATACTAAAGCTACTACCATGAGAAATGTAGTGAGCTAAGCTACAGAAATATGGTCCATTACATCTAAGCTAATTTTCAATATATCAAAAATATCAAACTGTAAATATAAACAGTCAAAACTGTAGCTGGTTTACACGGTCCTCATTTAAATATTCTGTATATATAAAAAAAAAAAATAATAATAAAAAAAAAAAACAATCGCTAGCCAAATTACACATTAAAGATCAGGAATGGTAATTAAGTTCATTTTAATCGTTTATTAATTACCATGATTAGCATACAATCAGAATCATAAGTCTCAGTATGAATGTCTGACGATGTGACATGACAAATTAATCTGTACCTTTACAAAATATCTTTTACTTTTTAAACTGTCAATTTACTTAAATTATCAATCATGTACTGTACCAAAGTTTAACACAAGGGGATGGTATCCCAAATTGGATGCTTCCTGTAACAAAAAAAAAGCAGATCTTGATGAAACTTTGTCACATTTATTCTTCACCTAACTAATCTGCTTCATATCATTATCAGCAAACAAGTTAGCGCACAAAACGTGTGTGTGTGTGTATATAAGTCAGCAGGTTCTAGTGTTAAAACCACGCAACTTTAATTATGCAAATATTTTCAGCCTCAAAGGTGTTGTTTCTTGAGTGGCAGATGATAAACAATTATTCAGCTGGCTTCACTTTGGTGTTATTCATTCCAGCTAATTTCTTTAAACGAACGTGATTACCGGGAGGCCACTTTCATGGCTAGATTTGGATTATTATAATTATTTTTTTTTACTTTTATACCCTGCAAAATTGTTTTAACTTTTTTTCATATCTCTTTTTCCTGTTCCGTTTTGATTGGCTGTTCAATTTCTCATGTGTAACTAACATTTTGGCTTTTTATGCATTCCTTTGAAGATCAATTTTTTTTTCCATGGTTATATATTATATTACACATTTTTAAAAACGTTTGAGTTTTTTTTTTGTTTTACCAAATGATACACACACAAGCACACTAAATGTCTTGTTAAATCTCTATTTTAAAACAGACATTTTGATTGAGGTAAAACCCTGTATTTTCCATAATTTTAAAGAACTTTTTAGAGGGATATTTCTGTATTGCCACTATAATGCCAATAAACACCAGAATTGTTAGTTACACAACCGACAACTTAGTGCTACTTGAACGAGACTTCATTCAATCTTGACGAGCGCTTCTATAAAAGCAAAACTAATTCTGTTGTTTACGGTACAATTTTGGGCACTACAATGTATAAAACTAAGCTTAATAAACATCTGTTGTCTAAATAAAGATAAGGCACTTTCAACTTACATTTCTGTACATTTAAGTTTTTTCTGTCCGCATTAAAAATTAAACCCATTTCATTGACTAATTAATGAGCCTATTTACTAATTGTGCATTATTTTATTTGATTAAAAATCCTATAGTCACACTGAAAATCTTGAAGTTTAAAAGTACCATTTTGGAGAAAAGCAGTATGAACATAAAAATAGAAAAATTGAAAACGTCAATGTCCAAAACTAAGACAAAAACCCACTGCTGGCCATGTTCATTTGTAAAACCTTGTAAATTAATTAAACCGACACAAATAAATCGCAGTACAATATATATATATATATATATATATATATATATATATATATATATATATATATATATATATATATATATATATATATATATATATATATATATATATATATATATATATATAAACAGTACGCCGTTTGAGACACAGCCTAGATGTTTCTTGATAATCAGGACACACCCCATTTAAACAAATTCTATATCACTGCACGGCTGTGTGCTTTATCTGTTGAAGGAGGAACACCAAAACACAAGAGATTAGTGTGTACAATAGAAAGGGTGTTTAAAACATGAAACAGTGATTGGCTCCAGACTTTTCTCAAATATTTCTGAGAACTTAAGATGTTCCGCACATGCTGGAATCAATGTTCTGCAAATAATGCTGCAGGATATGTGAGTCAGCAGTCAAAAATCCATGCAGAAACAAAAGAACCAAGAGAAAGATGCTATGTGCCACATGATCAGTTCTTTTTTTTTTAGTGTGATTCAGCACAAACAAACAGATGGTTGAGGCTTTTTGAGTTTATGTTCATATTAAATTTCATTCAAATTAATGTTAAAGAGCAAGATTAAATGTTCTTCACTTTTGGTTCAGAGATAAACTGTGAGCTGGAGGTTTCGGGAGTATGACAGGATTTTGTTGGCAGCCCTTGTGCAGAACGGTTGGATTTGGCCTCTTCTCTGCTGGACCATCCCGTGTGTGTGGCTCTGAAGGAATGTGATGACTGGGACAGGGAACAGAGCATGGCATTCATTCCCAGTGGCACGAGCTTTATCCAAGCACACACATGCCAATGAATGTGCCATTTCCACAACTCTGAATCTGTCTGAGGCTAAGAATGATCTATGTCTTCATCTCTCTCTCTCTCTGTCTGTGCATCTATGAAAAGTTGTTTCAAAGATTAAATGAGATCCTGGGAGGGGGAGGGCTTCACACATGTTTATGAAATTGGTATAGGCATAAATTAATTTCAGTGAAGGTCATGTTTTTAACTATTTAAACAGATAACATTGATGACATGGCCAGTGGGTTAGTGCCAAAAGGAAACCGTATGTAGTTGGGGACAACCTCTCAGTGTCACTCTGTTAATAGTAAATTGACTGAAACCGAAGGTCATTGAACACTTTGTAGTTTAAAAAAAAGAGAGGGGTCTGTTTAATCTATGATCTGTTTTATTCTTCTATAAAGCACTTTAAATTGACAATGTGTATGAAAATGTCCCAGATAAATAAATTTGCCTTGCCTTGATTGCGAGATGTAATAATAAAGGAGGGTGCGGAGCATGTTGGACTTCACCCATAGATTTCTGGCAAAGTCAAATTAAGCATACAATGGAAGTAGCCAGTGCTTAAAAAACGTGTCCACAAAGGCAGGACATGGCCGTAGTGAAGACGTCTAATTGGCTGAAGGTTTAAATTTGAATTTATTTTAAACAAACCAATTTTTCAGCTACAAAGTTAGTCATTGGAGTGAATGAGAATGTGTTACCTTTTTGAGTCACCCTCAAGCGGCCGCTTCAAGCAGAAGGTTACTCTTGGTGCATAGCGATCTCTGCTCATACACTTCAACTGATACATTATAGCAAATTAACAGTAAGGCCACCTGGAAGCTGCCCCTTCAAGATTATTGGTCAGATAACTCTTCTGGGTATGGTAGAACACAAAATTTGAAAAATAAAGCATAATTAAAAGAAAGACATTTTGGTGTTACTTTGCTTTACTACTTAATCAACAAACAAAACATAATATAGTCACCTAGGTAGATGGTGTAACTAAACTTTTATTTAAATCGGCACATAAATGCATTTTCTTTCTTTCTTTCATTCTTTATTTTTAAATCAACTCATGGCATAAATGATTACACCAAGTCCATTCATGAGATATTAATGTTCGTGTTTATGACCCTTTACGACACACCATTTCCTCCCTGGTTGTCTCCCACTGTCTCATGGTGTTTATGCCCACATGGATTAGAGGTTGCCGTAGTATTCATGTAGAGCTTAAGTATTGACAAGTGGGTTGGGTTAGAGCGTGTCCATGGATTGGCCGGGTATGAAGCAATGCAAAGAAACTACTTTGGATATCGCGTCTAACATGGTAAACCTTATCCCCATGTTACCACCTAAGATAATAATATATCCCATCTTATCTTCAGAATTTATTGATATTGAAAGTACCCAGGTAATATACAATCTTTAGTAAAAATATTAGCAGCGAAAATAAGCTATTTTTCTTTGAAAACTTTTAATATTACACATTTTTACTTCTTTACCCCCACAAAGTAAAACTTGACTGATTTTACGTGTTTGTGGTCTTCCTGGACTTTAGTCTTTCAATAAGTCGATTCATAAATGAATTTCACTTAAAGCAAGGATCAGAAATCATGACACATTTTTCGATGTGGGCTGTGTGAACACGGCATCACTATGATAAGTCAGACTTAGATGATTTTGCAACATCCACATGTTGTTGTCTGTGCTCCAGTTGCATGTCTAGACCGCTGCAAACACAGGTGCATTTGAAAAGCCCAAATGCACTATGCAGCGCTTTATCTGGCATCCCTTTTCCATGTGGTTGAGCCTAATCTGATCATTGGCGCCTGCACGGTTTCACTACGTAATCCAATACTGTACCACTCTCGCTACATCCAAAAAAAGCATTCCAGCCGACCTACAGAGAAGAATGCAGATCTCCTCCAAACATTAACACTGTACGTTACGCCTGGCCAGACAGAGACCTTAGTTTGCCTACCAGCCAAATTAGCAACACTAAAACACACATCGATCCCTGCTAAAAGCTTCAATCAAGAACAGAGCGTCAACGACAGAAACATGGAATGCATTTTTTTAGAGACCACACATCGAGAATATTTATAGACCGATAATCAGAACGTGGGAGTCTAACACCTGAATAGAGATATTATAACATTATAAGTATTCAAAAAAGAATGCATCTATTCTCTACATTGCATTTAAATGGTTTAAATAATATTAATCATTCTAACCCTACTTAAATACTAAAATACTACTAAAATAACCCTACTTACTTGGTAAGTAATTTTTTAAGTTAGAAAGTCATTTTTGGTCTATTAAACAGTAATCTTGCAGGGGATTTTGCTTGTTTGCCTATAGATTAAAAAAAGAAATCATAAGTCAATGAATGAAAAAAAAAAAAAAAAAGAACAAATTTGACCCCTTTTAAACTAAAAAAAAAAAAAACATGTATCCGTGAATTTATTATTTATTTATTTTTAATTAACCCATAAGAGCCAAACCTAAGTTTCCAAAACATACATTCATGAGTTCTACAAATAAATAAATAAATATATATATATATATATATATATATATATATATATATATATATATATATATATATATATATATATATATATATATATATAAATAACAAATAATGGAGCCAAACAAGGACATTTTCAGAAAAATGTATAGCTGTTAAAACCTGTCATAATGGGTTATCTATATCCACTAAATCTACAAAAGACTTCCAAACTAATCATAATAATGCTGTATTATATACAGCATTTTTCAATTTTGGATCCTTTTAAAGCACTAAATTAAGTTTCTTGTGTTTTCTTTTTATAATTTTCGCGTAATGCTAATAACTATCATCTATATCATTACTACATCAGCTAATCATCAGAAGATGTAAGTGTAAATCAATTTTGGCTATGTAAAATTTCTGGAGAAACGTTATCTCCCTTTCTATGACTTACCAAAAGTTACAAATGCTGTAAAAAACTTTACAATTGCCTGGAAGGGAAACTATTTGTAACTATTAATTTCCCTTTTCAGGAAAAGCATTCCAAAGGCCTCTGGCTCAGTAAGGGGCTGCCATCAACAAAAAAAACAGATTTAATGCCCCAGTTACTTTTCTTCTCAGGTGTGATTGCGTTCCATGGCAACAGAGGAAACTATAGTTGGAATGATCGGTTTCTTAAATACGAAATTGAAATGTAAAGAGAAGAAGTCTCATTTGCTGTCATAGGAACCTTGAAAACTGTTTATACCCCCCATCCTGCTTCGTTAAACTAGAGGCTCTCCTCACATTCTCACAATCTCTTTCCTGGTGCCTAGTTCAGCAGTGTTTAAAATTACATTCTTTCTACAGTGTCAGTGTTTCGAAAGTGCTAAAGAGAGCAAAGTTATAGGAACTACACAATGTGAAAAATACTTGTATTTTTTGAACACTTGTAAATATTTCTAGTAAATATTTTTTTTATCTTACTACTTCACGTCTACATATGTATTTACTTAAAAACGCCATATATTCATTATATGTGTTTCAAAACACCAGCAACTTCATCAATAGGCATTCAGAACTTGGTGAATGACTGTAGATTTGAGACACCCTCCGATTGTCTAACTGAGCAGCCATTAACACCTCCATTATATACCCTCACAAACACCATTCTCCCACTCCTGCTCTACAGATCAGCGAGAGTGATGTTCTTCAGGAAGCAGAAGAGGAGGAAATCCTTAAGTCCTGATGTGGTCTCACCAACACGCCTCAGAACCCGTGCTGACCATCTGGCTCCATTCTTCTCTTTGATCTTCAACAGATCATTGGAGCTGTGTGAAGTCCCTGCATGCTTCAAATGCTCCACCATCGTCCCCATCTCCCAGAAGCCTAAAATCAAAGGTACCAATGACTACAGACCAGTGGGGCTGACATCTATGGTCATGAAGTCCTTTGAAAGACTGGTGCTGGGCCACCTGAAGAACATCATTGGGCCCCTACTAGACCACTTGCAGTTTGCCATCCTATCTAACCACTCAACATCCTGCAACATCTGGATAAGCCAGGGACTTATGCGAGTACCCCGTTTGTGGACTTCAGCTCAGCAATTAACACCATCATCCCATAACTCCTTTGAAACAAACTTCAAAGGACTCCACGTGTCACTGCGTCACTGACTCCACGTGTCAATGGATAACAAGCTTCCTGACATACAGACAACAGCTTGTGAGGATGGGGAAATTCACATCATGCACCCGTACCACCAGTACTGCCCCACCCCCTCTCTTCTCCCTCTATACACCCCTTGGACAACTGCATCAGAAGGCTGATCATCGGTGCTCCCCTACCCTCCCTCCAGGACCTGTACACCACCAGAGTGAGAAAGAGGGCCAACAAAATCAATCTGGACCCCACTCACCCCGGCCGCCACCTTTTTGAGCTCTTGCTTTCTAGCCAACGCTTCAGAGCCACAAACACCAGGGGCCTCATGTATAAAACTTTGAGTAGATGTAATCCTTAAAGTGTGCGTACGCACATAAGTCAGAATTTGCGTACGCACAAAAGTTTTCAGATTCATAAAACCGTACGTACGCCAGAACCTGCGCAAGGTTTGCTTTAGAAATCAAAATTATCTGAATATTGTGCGCAGGTGCATGTGCTTATTGCTTACCCCAATCTCCTCCCGAAATAACCATATTTGGAGGTTAAGACCGGCCATTTTGAATATGTATGATCTCCCTGCATATTAATACCACCAATAATTCGGTTAAAAAAAGCAAATTAATTCTCAGATGGTGCCTTTATTGCAACATGAGTGCAGTCAATAGCACCGATTACATTGGGAAAACCGGCGATTGCTGCAAATTGCATTTTGATGTTGGCCTGTTCAGCTTGCGTGTAAGGAAAACGGATGTATCGGGGTGCCATCCCCACTGTGGCATCCCATACATATGGCATGACACGGCTCGGGGATGACTGTGATATACCCGATCGGTCTGCTAACTCTCGCTGGAAAGTACCAGTGGCCAAGTGGCCTAATGTGGTCAATACTTGCACAGGAACAAACAACGCATGGTTTCTCCGCGAGGGTCTTTACAATACTGGCCGTAATTCAGAACACAATTCCAAGAGGATGGCTCTTGGAAATCGAAATCGGCTCATGAACCAATCATCATCATGAGCAAGGAAATCTTCACGGTCTCTAAAAACACGCTCCCTCCGTCATTAGCAAGGTCTTCTAACAGCGCTAGAGCATCCATTAGGATGATAAGTTATATACGCACATACCTTTTTTTAGCCCATTCATTAAAACAAATTAGTAAATTCAAAATATTTGCACCAGGTTAAGAATGCTAATAATGGTAATTCAGGTTGATACAATTTGATTTATAGGGTGATGTAATAGGAAAATTTGGAAGTTTTTAATTTTAAATAGCTATTGCTATTTGGGAAAGTTGGTGTCGCCAAAACACATACTCTTCTAAAAGAGTGCATACGCACGGTCAAGAGCATCCGTACGGTGCGCACTAATTTACGCCAAGTTTATTTTTTATAAATCCCGATATGTGCACGGAAAAATGCGTTCGCATATTTCTATGCCCATTTTGTGCGTACGCAACGATTATACATGAGGCCCCAGGACTGTACGGCACAAACGGAGCTTTTTTTCCCAGGCTATCAGACTGCCCAACTCATAGTTCCCCACCATCCCACTCAGTTACCTGCACTTGGACTCTTGCACATTTCGTCACTTTGTATTTTGCACTTAAGCACACTATACTTTCTAAACTTTTGTTTAATTGATTACTTCTAAATCAGTCTTTCACTATTTTCTACCTCATAGCCTTATGTTAACTGCTTGTTAGTTACACTTTACTGTGCTTAAGTGGTTTGTATTATACTAATGTTGTTCGCACTGAGGGACTGCACCTTAGATTAAGCAAAACCATTAAAAGGTGTCTATTAAGGGCAGAGACTTAGGCGTTGGGATGGAATGGAGGGTTACCACAAAATGGATTCATAAAGGGAGATCCATAGAGAAATCTTTTAATTAATTTATTTCACAGATTCAAATACAGACAAAGAAATCAACTGCTTGAGTTCCTCTGATGAATAATACTGGTTACTATAATTGAAATTTATAACCAGAATAAAGCGTATTACCAAACTGGTGTGATCTCATTGTTTGGCAACACAACAAACACATCAACATATCAGCAATAAACCTAACAAAGAATACCGTAGCATGAGCTGCAATGTGAGCTCAGAGTATAAATGTGGTGACTAATTTCTTGCAGGTACAAAATAGTGGCGGAGCCAAGTAATCAGGAACAGATTTGAAATGTAAGTGACATCACGGTTGATCAATAAACTGCCCAGATTGAAGATTGACAGGTGTAGGACCAATGGTTGACTATGATTTCGTACAGTGCCGTATCCTTTAAACTCAATTTTTCAGATATTTTTTGTATGTTATAGTGTTTCTTCATCAAGTCATATTCAGATTGAGTAATGCATGTTTATGTAACCCTGTTTTAAATTATTCTAATGCAGGGGTGTCTAACTCAATTCCTGGAGGGCCCCTTCTATTTGAACCCCAAACAAGCCAAAAGGAGCTCAGTTGGTGTTATCGGGTGTGTTTAGTACAAGGTAGCCCAACACTATGCAGGACTGCAGCCTTCCAGGAATTGAGCTTGACACCCATATTAAAAAAATTTAAAAATTACTGGTTTCTTATTTAACTTTAATCACCGGTAATGATCAATCCATGCATCACCTCAAATAACCAGCCTTCAAATCCAGATCATCATGGAAACCGGAGTCCTGCAATGCTGTGAAAGAGCATCAGGTTCTCTGTGTCTATTTGATCCTCTGGAACGCTAGCTAGAGTCTTATAATGTTAGCATTAAACCATCCTGCCCATCCCACAGAGTGCTTGATTCAAATGTACCCAGCAACAGTTGATCATGGATAACTCTGAATGTGACACCTGTTTAAATACACAATTAGTCTTTCAAGGGATTTTTTTGGGGAATCAGCTTTGTTAATTTTTTTCAAGTTACTGTAGAATATCATTCCACTGCACAATTCACAAAATTAAACTAATGTCTAAGAAATACAGGTTATTTTTCTTGAATCACACGGCAAAAAATAATGCTCTTTAAGGTAAATTTTATAAAATCATCTTTAATTGTTTCTGACATGTCATAAACTATCCCTCCACTTTTTATTGTCTGAAAGATGTTCACCTCTATTGGAGCTGATACCATGGGGTCTTGATATAAACTAAATATTTAATTTTTCTTTAATACTTTCTGAAAAAAAAACAGGAATTTATGTAAAAAAATCTAATTAAAGCCTTTACTTAAAAATATAGATACGTGACTGGATAGATTTGACAACCCCCGATAAGTAAACTAGAGTAATTCTGGACAATTTTTTCAGATGTTCTGTACAGTTACAGTTAATTTTTAATTACATTTTAATCTACTGTAAAGGGTTACATAATTTTTTTATATGAAATAAAAATAGACTATTGTTAAAAAAACAAACTAAAACACAGTAATCTATGTAGTAATCTACAGTAAAACTGTAGTTTTAATAAAATTTAAAAAGTAAAATACTGTAACACTTGGTATTTTGTTGATTGATTTATTGTATACTGTATATAAATTTTATACCCTTTATATTATTTTATGCCGTAGTGTAAAGTAACGGATTACACATACCCAGGTTACTGTAATTGAAGGGAATACCATGTCTTTTTATACTTCAAACCATTACTTATTTGTATATGTATTATTTAGAATGGATACTTTTACTTTACTTGCATAGCTTTTCAGGTAATGCCTTGCCAATGAAGTAATGATGGTCCCTGTTGTAGATACTGGAGACCTGGTTTTAAAAAATGTTATACATATGCACTCTATGATTACATCCGCTATATAAAACAAAACTAAACTATGTTTGAACTTAAAGTTAGTGGTAAGATGTGAGAGAGAGATGAGCAATCTGAACTTAGATTTGTAACTCTCCTCCAAATGTGCTTCATCCAGCTAACTACTGAACATTTCCAAGCAATAAACAACCCAAAAACACAAAACTTATAGCTAAAAATGTTTTATAACAAACTATATTACTACTTGATCCACATATAAATCACGTGACAAGTTACGCTTGGAATATCTGGCAAGCCGTTCATAAAATGTGTTTGTCCTCTCACGTATTCGTGGCATGCAGTAGTGCACCGCAAACCCTCCAGACGCACAGTACCAGGGTAAATATAGGCTACTATAATGTTACACTCACGTTCTAATGGAGACTAGGGAGGCGTTTGCCTTTTGGGGGGTAAAGGGCGTACAATCTTACAGTAGGTTGGTTTTTCTTGCCTTTACAGAACAAATTCCACACAGAAAGAGGTAGTGACAGGAGCTCAGAAGAGTTTACTGTATGTGTGTATGAGGGCATGAGCTTCAGAATGTGTGTCAAGTGATACAGTAGGTCGCTGGCATTATGCCAGTCTGAATCTCAGCTTACCCTGCTGACACTGAAAACCTGCGCTTGTGATATCAGACCACTTTGAGACAGGCTCAAAAGTAAAATCTGAATTTCTAAATGTCTAACTAGTGTACATTTAGAACCTTAAATCCCTTGATTCCTCTCTCTTCAACTGTGTCCTCTTCTCGCTCAACACCTGGAATTTTTTCTTCTTTAAACACTCACGATGCAACTAACCGTTTCTGCTCCACACTCGCTACATGCCTCGATCAACTATGCCCTCTCTCTTCCAGGCCAGCCAGAATAACACCATCAAACCCCTGGCTATCGCACACTCTCCGGGAACAGAGGTCCACCCTCAGATCGGCAGAGCGCAAATGGAAGAAATCAAAGAGCATGGCAGACCTCGAAGCATACCAAACTGCATTCTCAACCTTCTCAAGCAAGATACAAGACGCGAAGACACCATACTACCACAAAAAGATTGAACATGCCAAGGACAGCCGAAAGCTCTTCAGGACTTTCAACTCACTCCTCGGTCCACCCCAACCTCCCTCAGCGACCTCTCTCACTGCAGATGACTTAGCTGATCACTTCATAGACAAAACCCCTCACCATCAGCTGGCAGTTTGCACCACTTTGCACCCAAATTCATCCACATTCCTCGACACCTTGCATGTCCGCATTCACTCCACTCACAGAAGATCAGGTGTCCAAACTCCTTCACTCAGCGCATCCAACCGCCTGCCCCCTCTCACCTTCTACAAACCATCTCACCTACCGTCACACCTGCCCTCACTCACATCATCAACTCCTCGATCACTACCGGCATTTTCCCTAACAACTTCAAGGTGGCCAGAGTCACCCCGCTTCTCAAGAAACCTACACTCAACACATCACTGGTGGAAAATTACAGACCGGTCTCTTTGCTGCCCTACACTGCAAAACTCATTGAGCGGGTCGTCTTCAATCAACTCTCTACCTTCCTGACTCAGAACAACAAGCTTGATAACAACCAATCAGGCTTCAAGAATGGACACTCAACTGAAACGGGTTTGTTGTCTATAACGGAAGCGCTGCGAGGGGCCAGGGCTAACCACAGAACATCTGTCCTCATCCTACTAGGCCTCTCTGCACCATTTGACACAGTCAACCATCAGATCCTTCTCTCCACTCTCTCTGCGATGGGCATCACTGGAACTGTACTCGATTGGCTTGAGTCCTATCTCACTGGTAGATCTTTCAGTGTCGGGTGGAGGGGTGAAGTCTCAAACACTCAAACTACTCACCAGGGTCCCCCAGGGTTCAGTCCTTGGGCCCCTTCTCTTCTCCATCAACACCACCTCCCTAGGCCCCATCATCCTCAGACACGGATTCTCATACCACTGCTACGCTGATGACACTCAACTCTATCTGTCGTTCCCCCCTGATGACCAATCAGTAACTACCCGCATAGCTGACTGCCTGAACGACATCTCTACTTGGATGAAGAACCATCACCTACAGCTCATCATGGCCAAGACAGAACTTCTGGTAATCCCCGCCAATCACAACCTCACCATCCAGCTGCAATCCTCTACAGTCACCCCTTCTCCTACAGTCAGGAATCTTGGAGTGATTTTGGATGAACAGCTGTCCTTCAAAGACCACATCACAAAGACAACTTAAGCGTGTAGATTTGCACTGCACAACATTCGAAAGATCAGGCCCTTATTAACTGAACATGCAACTCAACTCCTGGTTCAGGCTCTGGTCCTCTCACATCTGGGCTACTGCAACGCTCTCCTAGCAGGACTTCCAGCAAATGCAGATGATGAAAAACCTCTGCAGATGACCCAGAACTCTGCAGCTCGTCTTATCTTCAAGGAACCGAAACGAGCTCATGTTACTTCCCTTTTCATCACTCTTCATTGGCTCCCCATTGCAGCTCGGGTTAAATTCAAATCATACAAAACTATCTCCAGATCAGCCCCTGTTTACCTCCATGAGCTCATACACTCCTGCATGTCCTCCAGAAGCCTGCGCTCAGAGAAGGAACAGTGACTCGTGGTTCCATCCCACAAGGGCAGAAGATCTCTCAGCAGAACCTTTTCTTTCACTGTCCCTGGCTGGTGGAACAAACTCCCTGATCCAGTCAGGAAAGCAGCAACACTAACAGCTTTCAAAACGCAACTGAAAACTCTTCTCTTCAGGGAACACCTACTATAAAAAAAACTACTTTCTTTTTTCCTCCTCTGTCTATCTTCTTCCTCTACTTCCTCACTGCTTTGGTTTATTGATCAGTTGATACAATTTCTATCATGAGAAGCTGAGATAGACTTTGACTGTGTAACAGATTGCATATTGTCTCTTCCCTAATGTAAGTCGCTTTGAACAAAAGTGTCTGCCAAATGCATAAATGTAAATGTCAATGTACATTAACTACATGTAACTAATGTAGGTCAAAAGGTTTAGAATTTTAGCAATGAGATAATGCAACCATAATGCATCAGCAGAGATTGATCGTAATGCCAAGACCTCCAAATTTGATCCCTTTTGACACTTTGAGAACACAAATTTGTTAATTTTATTCATTTTGTCCTTTAATCAAGTGTAAATTGAGACGAGGGCAGGATCCACTGTTAATGCAATATGTATTTGTATCTTCAGGCCCTGGTATTTGTAGCTCAAATGTAACACCTGCCTAGAAAGACATTTGACTGAAATGCCAAACAACCAATCTCTTCTCAGCTAGCATAGCGGTTAGCACATGTCATCACAACAACTGATTGATATGCAACATGTTAGCCATTACAAAAAAAAAGTCACAGAAGACAACAGATAATGTGAAGTTGGAAGAAAAAAACAACAATCTTCCATGATCTATAGGTGGGTGCACACATCTAGTAAAATCAATGTTTCTCAATCGGACGTCAGAAGAAATATAAACTCAACACTCTCTTCTCCCAGGAATCCATATAAATTCAACCCAGGTCTTAATTTGTGCCAGAGTGCGCTCTGGTACATCTGCGGTAGGGACCAGCACCTGTACCATTCAAAATAGGTCATTTTTGGGCCCAAGGCAAACAAATGAACAGATGCCTCTATGTAGTAAAAAAAAATTTTTGCTTCACACTTTAATGAAACATTGTGGGTCTTGCAAGTTCAAGAAACCTTTTTGTGAATTATTAGGTCAGCATCTTAAACTTGCTTAAACTTGGCAGTTGTGGATAAGTGGATAAGGAGATCGACTTGTGATCAGAAGGTCGCCCATTCGATCCCCAGATCCACAGAAATTGAAGGTGGTGAATGATGAAACACATGATCTTCCAGCTTCAACAAGATCAGCTGTGGTGCTTTTCAGCAAGGCACCAGTTCCCCGACTGCTCACCAGCCGCTGCAGCCATGGCTGCCCACTGCTTAGGGTGTGTGTTCTTGGTGTGTTTGATCACTATGTGTGTGTACACTGGGATGGGTTAAATGCAGAGCACAGATTCCAGCTATGGGTCACTCCATATCTGGCCAACTGGTTACTTTCACTTTCAGAATAAAAACTGTTTACCCTTGACATGGGTCAGTTCAAAATCATCTAAAGTTCAAATGCTAATGTTGTGTGTTTTAATTTACCACTGAATGAAAAATCTGGTAATTACCAAGCTATTTAATTGTTAGATTAATTAAACACAAGTCTATATTCCAAGGAATGTATTGCAACCCAAGGAAAGGGGCACCTATAAAATTGGTTGCCCAAGGAAGTCATCTACCTTTGTCTAATAGTAAATTCACCCCTGGGTCTGAATGTTATTATAAATTCGAGAGAAGCAATGAATTAAAATAAAAATGGTCATAAGAGTGCAACAAGATACAGATGAAAGTGGATGCTAAATCACTAACAATCCTGGTCTCAAGATAAAGACATATGTAAGAGTAATGTATGCTTACCCATTGTATATCTAAGTTTTTTTTTGTGAAACAACATGGAGGCACAGAACCACCCGATGAGCAGCACAGCTTATTACTCCCCCCCCAATTCTGCCGGATGTGGACGTCTGAGGATTTATTTTTAAAATAAATGAATCACTAGAAAATATTATCCTCAGCAACTTCCCTTAACTCCAACCAATTCAACTTTCCACTGAAATGAAGGAGCTCAAGTTGAGCATGAAAAATTTCACCCTATATGAATAAAAAAAACTATTTGAAGATCCTTGTTTTCTTGTAATGTTATATTTTCATATTAAAAGTAAAGGGGAACTGTATTTAAAGTTAACGCCAGGTTTTGTACATCATCTTTGTATAGACAGCTGTCTCGATCAAATGTCTTGCGGTTCCAGTCCAGCAGAGCTCCACAAACAACTATTAGTATATACAAAAATAAACAAAAATAGCCATACAGCTAAATTAATAGGATCACTAAAAAAATCATGTGGTCAAGCGCTGGTATTGAGTGATCTAACCAATGTCGATCAAACTAACTATACTAATGTCAAACAAGGATATATTGAACCACCGACCTGGACTACCTGTGAAGTTATTCAGAATTAATCAACAATTGCTAGCCAATCAGAATCGAGTATTCAGACAGACTATGGCAATGTGATTTTATACATCTGTTTTTGGAAGACAAAATTATCTTTGTTATCATTGGCTCCACATGAACAACACAAAGTATAAAAAGACTCTTTATGACCATTGATCTGACCACTTGTGTTACTATTTCATTGTTCAAAATGATGTATGCTGCATGGGTCAGTACACGTCAACACACTCTTCAAACCTGAGAGATACAAAAGTAGCGCAGGATAAACACTTGATACCAGTCGCAGTCTGTGTGTGTTCGCTCACACTGTAACAGGACACACAGATGGTTGCACTGTGTTAAAGAGCTCAGTGTTCTCTCTTCCTGTTGAATGAATTATTGATGAGCTAAGGTAACTTATCCTCCTGAATTGGGGGATGGATGTTGAAGGTATCGGGGAGCATACAGTAATTAGAGGGTTAACTGTCACCTAACTCCCAGATTCACATAGTAGCTCAGATTCAGGAAGAGGGTTGTGCTCCAAAATAAAGGAGGCAATGGTAGGATAGGGTTCCTTACAATTTGATGGTTACAAATACTTTCTAACACTAAAATTAAACTTGTTTGCTCACCCTCGTGAGAAAAATAAAAAGAACTTCGAGGCCATGAACAGAAAATTTGGAAATATTGCTCAATTTTCAGTTTAGTTACTGAACTGGTAACATTTTATTTTTAACAATGTGTCAAGGCCAGTTGACATCTGTATTCTACCATCAATTATGTTACCAAAAAAAAACACTTTTTGAAGTGGGTATTGATTTAGAGCTGCTGTGCTGACGATGAACTAATTCATACTAATTATGAATTAGCTCAAACTTATTATCCTTTTTCATATGGAAGGTTTGTTTGTTGTTGTCGTAAATGGTTATAGATTAAAGAAGAGCCCCGGTTATAGATTAAACAATATTTTGTTTAACCAGATGAGAGTTTCTGAAGATCAAGGTTTAAATACTCAAGATTTACATTCTGAAAGCAGTTAAAAGTTGCAGTTCCTTATAAACTACAATGCATTTAATGTAAATATTGAATTGTCTATATAATGTAACCTCATTGAGCACTAGAAATAATCCTAATAAATATTTGTTCTTGATCCTAAGTGGTGATTCAATAAATATTATGCTACAGGAACAAAAACAGGTAAGAGAAACAAGGTCACTAAAAACAATAGATTTTTGAGAAAGCCTGACTTTTTTTTTTAAGAACTCGATGAGTTGTGCAAATGAACATTTTAACCCTTGTGCATTGTTTAAATTCAGCCTCCTTTCTTATGTCAGAAGACACAAACTTTACTGTACAGAATCCCAATTTACTGTAAAAATGTATTAGTGAAGTAATTTTTCCTGCAAAATTCTGTTTATCAACCTCACCACCAACTAAAACGATTAAAAAAAAAAAAAAAATCACAGAGTTTGCCACGATGTCACTGCTTCTGGGCAAAAAAATCAGAGTACACCAGGTAATATAAAAATGCATTCAATTTTATGAAACACTGAGAAAGTTGAGACAAAAAAAAATGCTTTTTACTCCAGAGAATCAACACCTAGGGGTAAATATTTCAAGAATCTGTTTGATTTTATGTACAATTTCAGACTAAATGATATTACCAGAACAATTTGTAATAAACTTAATATTTTAGTTGGTGTAACAAACACAAATAAGTTGTTTAAGCAGCACAATGACAGTATAACATGGATATAGTTATTCAACTTTCTAAAAAAAAAATTGCAACAGGCAAGGACAACAGGCAAATTGTAAACGAAGCAGAAATAATAAGTTAATGTCATTATGTACACATATGCAATATGGGTTTTCCAAACCAATAATATAATATTGTACTGAATTCATTGCAATTTAATTGTATAATATCATTTTACTAAATTATTTATGAAATATTTAAGATTGATTAATTCCCAGTTTAGTGCAGTTGAAACTAGTCATTAGACGTAATGCATGTGTAATTCTAGATGAATTTAGTATAGCTAAAAAAATGGTTCTTTTCTTTAAATTATGTTTGCATCCAAATGACCACCAACACCAACAAAAAAAAAGGTTAAAGATTTCAGTAGTTTAGATTAACTCTCCTGTTCCCTCTCACAAACCAAAAGATATGGCAGTTGTTCCAAAGTCTCCTCAAATTGATCTCCTCACTGCAATGAACCGAAAAGATATCAGAAAAAAATGCTTGATCTGCTTTCAACTGAGCTCTCTCAAACTGTTATTTGATCTGTAAACTAAAAACTCAGGTAGTATGTACATATATACAAATATATATAATCACATTTGAAATATAACAGATCGGTGTCTGAAACTCAGTCAGGAGATACGCTCTCCCTCGGCCCTCAACATTTACTTTCACACTTCCAGCTGTGCTTCCTGTCTCCAGATGTGCCACACCCCACCACATCTGTCAAACATTCCCTTTGCCTTTTCTATTTCCCAGGAAGAAAACAAACACGAGTCTGTTTTCTCAGCCCATGCTTTAACGGATTTCAAATGCATTCTGACTGATTCCGAGTTGAGATAATCGTGAATAGTAAAGCCTTCATAAAGTGTGGGACACAAAACTTCCAAGGTTATGGATTTGATTTCAAGGCGTTAAGGACTGAATATTGCATTCTGTAGTTTAACATAGTATTGGATGAAATTGTCTGACAAATGATCTGGCCACAAAATCATTCAATCAGACATGAGTTGCAAGCTGAGAAACAAGAAAGATGAATAAAATACTAATAATTAGAAATAGCTGTGGTGGGAAAGGTGCATGACACGCTGCAGGAATCCAAAAGGTTCTTCGAGTTCATTCATGGCTCCTCCTCCCTCACTGAGCACAGTTACTGCTTGCACATCTATTGCCAAAGCTACTTTCAAAAGCTCACCGGGGGGGATGCATTTTCAGAAAGCACAAAGTGAGAAAATATTTCAGAGAGCACAAATTGACTTGAAATTAGTAGGGTCATAGATTTCAGTAGAGTGTCAGTACAGTATGACACTTAACATGATATTCGATTTGGGTGAATAATTGTTTAAAAAAAAACAACAAAAAAAAAACGGTAGCACTTTTTCAATACATAACTTATAAAGCATTGTTTCTATGTTAATACACATTTGTAAAGAGTTTGTACATTTTAAATTAAAAGCTGTATTCCTGGTTTACTAGCATCTAAAACATATGCTTAATGACACCACTTTGCTTTATTGAGGATTAGTCAATAATTTATAAATTAAACTTTTCACCATTTAAAAACCATTTATTAGTTGTAAAAGGTTCATGAGAAATTAGAATGTGTTAATAAATGATTATTAAACTATTTAAAAGCCCATTCGTACATCTTATTATTCAGATATATAGTAACTGTTAATAAGTGTGATGATAAATGCTTTATTAACACAATCCTGTAACTCATTAGTTCAGCTAGTTATGAAACTTTTACTAGCTGCTAGTTAACCGTTTTTGTGAGCTCATCTAAAGTGAGGACTATTTGTGAATCTACTTTCAAAAAATATATTACCATGTTTTAAATTCTCATGAATCACTTACAACAAATAACTTGTTTTTAATTTTAAATAGTTAAAAATTTGTAAATGATTAACTGATCCTCAATGAAGCATGAAATTAATGTTATTAAGCTTATTATATAGACAAATATAAACCAAGACTAAAGCCTACTTTAAACTTATTAGCATATTAGAAAACATATAAATTATAAATATAAATTTTAATTATGAATGAACTATTTGCAGACTCTTAATTAATGATTAGTAGTGCGTAGTTATTTTCAACTAATTAAAAACCTTTTATTGTTTATATATATATATATATATATATATATATATATATATATATATATATATATATATATATAAATAAATGCATTTGTTTTACTGGTTACCATTTTATTATATAAAATTAAAGTCAACCCCATCATTTATTGATGACTGTACATAGATTTTTTCAGAAGATAAATAGTGTACCTTACGAACAGGCATCTGCTGTGATTGATTTTGTGAATTTAACTGTAATCTGCAGTAATTGACAAATTTTTCAGGACATTATCATCAACTTCTTACCATTCATTTCCTGGAAACTGCAGTAAACGTTCTTTTTTTTACAGCGAGAATGGTTCAAATCAGCTCTAGTAGTCCATAATAATTCATAAAAAAAACTTTAATGTACTGCATTTAATAGTGATATTTATACGTTAGTTACCTGTCAGGTAAGTTTAACATTATAAAATAAATGGCTTAAAATACAATAATAAAATGAAATATTTCTATACTTTTTATTAATATTATTATTATATTTTATACGTGAACATTAATTCTTAGAAGCTGTGAAACATTAGGTTATTATCTTACAAACGTAACCTATCAGCTAATTAAGTGTTGTCTGATGTTGCCTACATGCATAACATGCACTTCTGTATCTGAATGCTGAGTTGCTGCTGGTAACATCTCTAAACAGCAGGGCAGGGTTACTAACGGGACTCTCGGTACTCTAGGTCTCTAAACAGCAGGGCAGGGTTACTAACGGGACTCTCGGTCCCGGTAGCTTTCAAGGAACGTGCAGAAGCTCGCCATCAATAATGCAGCGGGCGCCTTCCAGATGTCTGCGCATGCGCGAGCCCTCCGCAGACTAGGTAAGGCGAGCGTTCGCACCTGCCCGCGGGCCAGAGAGAGCTGAGGCTGCGTGCGCATCGGATTCACACACTCGGTGAGTGCAGAGAGGCCTCCGGGATTCGTTACCCGTTAAGGTTGAGACTTGATTCATTTGCTGAAGTTGTTTTATCTTAATTGCAATTTGGACGAGTGTTGATTCCGTCGCAATGCATTCTCCACATCGCCTTTATTTTAAACTGCCGTTATTTTTGAAAACAAACATCGCAAGCGTGCAACGTTATTTTTTTTTTATGTCAAATTTACTTCCATGGTTGTCCAAAATATTACAATTTAGGCGACATAATAGTTAACAGTGATGTTTGCCTATTTTAGTATCTCTTTTTTTTTGTTTTACTGAGCTGTGAACTATCGTCCGCGTATTTATGTGAAAACTACTGACTGGAACTACTTTCCCAACGAAGAATGTCGATTGACCTCCTTAATAAATATATTATTTCGTAATTTATACTACTTTAAAAACTGGCTGTATGCAGCTAATTAAACAACATATTTCATAATTCAAATAAAAGTTTATGCTATAATATCTATAATATCGTCTATAATATTGTCATATATGAGACTGTGCTGTTAGAGTATTTCAGATATTATTGTTTTGAAAGAAATTTTTGAAAATTCATTCATCAAACTTTGTTAATTGAAAAAAAAAAATCTGTATACTAAAGATTAAATTCGTACAGTATTCATTTTGTATAAGCATCAAATTAGAAGATAATTGTTACTGCAAAGACAAAGTTAAAGAACTGTAAATTTCAAACAACTCTGTTAAATTGCATTCCATGTTTAATTATCGAAATTACCTTAGTTTAAAGCCTTTGTACATAGTAAATAGTATTTTTATTTTGATAACCCTCCTTCTTCCCTCTTGATGCGTGATTGTGACTAAACTGCAGTACCCCTAGCAAACCACTTGAGGCTGACTCCAAAAAGGAGTGAGTTCTCGTTCCCTCCAATGTTAAAACTGTCCAACTTTGAAGTTGAAAAAACATCGCTGGCTCCATTAGGTTTGTTGATTTGGAATGCTAGTTTTAATATTCAGAAATACATGTCAAATATGGTAAAAGGATTAAAGCAGCACTACTGCACAGTTTTAATCTATGAGCACACCCTTTTTTTATTCTAATTCTCTAGCAGGAGCAAACATTTAATAATAATCTCTTTTGTATTTTGTCTCTTTTTGTATTTTGTATAAATTTAGGATGTATTTATAGACTTTTAACAAAAGGAGAGCATTTGAGAAGTTATACCGCAACCGGAACCAAGAAAAAAAAAACATTTAGTTTAAAGGCTGTTTTTTTATATAAACATTGAATGTTCATTGAATAGAAAATAAACCACTCATTTAAGGAATTGAAAACTGACCTAGGATCCAGCATGTATACCAACAAAACACTAATCAAGTTTAGAAAACTGTGTTTAAAATCTTTTTTTTTTCAGAGAAAGGAAAAAGTTGACAGAACCATGGAGTTACTTGGATCCACTCAAATTGCTACTTACACTCGTCCCAAAACCAGCCACTTCCTGCCAGCTATTTCCACCACAGCTTCCAGCTACAGGGGCCAGCAGCCTACGCTGACCCTCAATCAGAACTCAAATCTACCGTGGAGGCCTAACAACTCTTACTTCAGGAGCAGCAGTGCCATCCCTGTTCTGTCACCCATTCAAAGAGATAAACTGGAGTTAGTCCGAGCCAACACCATGTTCTACCCCTCAAACAGGACCATTCTCAGCACACGCTACATGCCGGAGGACTGGTACAAGTCCAACCAGAGTAACTACAGGGAGTCGGAGTCATCCCGAAACAGCGCTGAAAGGCTCAGGCGAGACACAGTTCGTCTTATCCAGGATAAAGACCAGCTGACCCGCAGAACTCAAGACACCACCAGCAAAAACATCGGCGAGAGGCTGAATGACATCAGCTTTTGGAGATCTGAGCTGAACCATGAGATCGACTGCATGGTGACAGAGATTCAGGCTCTGACGGAGGTCAAAAGGAGGCTTGAGAGAGCGCTCGCCGAGACTGAAGGCCCCCTGCAGGTGATGGAATGAAAAATTGATGGCTTGGGTGCACTTTTTTTTGCATAATTTATTATCTTTGTATTGCATTTAACAAGTTAATGTATACATGCAGTTTTTGTTTATCAAATTTTCACCAAATAGAAAGCCCTTTACAAATATGTTTTTTATAGTTGACTGAAGTTTATACAATTAATTTTACCTTGTGCAAAAAATACTAAACCACAAGTATATTACCTTTTTTTTGTTTAAACATTACAAAGAATTTGTAAGCTAGTATGTAAAAATGTAGCTGCAATGCATTGACGCAAGACTAAGTTGTAGATGAATCACCAGTTACAGCACCAGATGGATAAATCAGGAGGACACTGATTGAATAGCACAAAAACTTTACAATTTAATTTTTTTCTAAATTATTTTGTCTATCCCGAGGTTTATACATTGTTAGGAGTAGGTAGGTTGTTTTGTGGTCAGTTGGGTACTGATGGCATGTTTCCTTACAATCAGATAGCTGAAGACAAAAAGCTTGAAATTCATTTTGGCACAAAGCTACCAAAAATGTGACATTAACCACCATGAAATAAAAATAAATTTTACCATGACGGTTAGAGTATGATCTAAATTGAACTTGGTGAAAATATGATGAATAAAAAAGGGGGAATTTTAAAGGGTATGGAATCTATCACCACAGAAGATAAAACATATGATACTTTTTGATGAAAAGGTGGGCTATATTGTAAACATACAGGTTGTATTCACTTAAAAAAGGCAAAGCAAGACTTTTAATTCAGAAAAGGCTATGTAAACATTCATTTATGTAAGACAAAATGCTCAAAAGAAGAGAATGCTGCCAGCAATTGTGCATCCCTGAAAAAGCAACATAAAAATTGTGTGTGTTCATTCCTTACAACATATTTTACTGTCCCAGTAAGCTCTTAAGTGTCTTATTTCCACCTTTCGTTCCTCCACACGGAACTAATTCTGTAGTTTTATTAAGTTAAATACCGTTCAGACCTTGGAGTTCTAGTAGCGCTTTATTGGTCTTTAGTCTGTTGCACACCTAATGTGGGTCACAGTGATCCATCTAAAGACCCACTAACTAGAAAACTGCAGCAGTGTCAAGTAACCCATTGTTAGAAAGCTTTGGGTAACAGAACCTACTGTGGTGTAACATAAACACACTCAATAACACAAAACGCAACCCAAGCTAGATCTACAGTGACCTCAACATGTTCCACCTCTGTCTTTACCAAGTCACCCCTCTGAGTCACAGTAAGAGACGGTTTCCAAAGAGACCACGGCAAAACACACTGACTACCAGAGTCCAAAACTGAGCGTCTCAGTCACTTCTCAGGAATGACCACAAGAAAGATCACAAAACATCTCCATAGTGATTAAACTCCCAGTATCAAACTTGACACCTGACAGACTATTCTGAACACGGAAATCCATATTGATACAATTCATGCTAGACCAGGGAGAAATGACCAAAAAGTTGAATCCCAGATTTTTCCCCTCATTTCCTCAATGTGATTTCTGATTTAGATTTTTGAATAGCAAAATAAACTGTACAGTTACATTAAAAACGCTTTTTTATAAATAAGGGGTCATGTTTCCCAAAAATCACACAAACTCACAAACAAGGATATATTCCCACTAAACCAAATGGTTGAGCATATATTTAGAAAATACATTTTATTTAGCTTTATTTGTTGTTTACAGGTTAAAAATCAAAATCAACAAATATTCTGTGTGAAATGAAAAGCTGAAATATTTTAAGAGATACCTCAATTCATAAAGATTCAGAGCGAGATGGTTTTTTTAATAATCTTTCAAAAAACTATATCCGTTTATTTTAGGGGGATTTTCTTATGTATGTATGGTACTTTTACCATACTAAAGTATTTGGTAGTCATTAATAGTTAAAAAGTTATGGGATGTGAAAAAAAACTGAATGATATTAGAGCTAATAAATACAAAAAAAGCCTTCAACAGCCTTTTTCTCAGTGTGGCAGTAAAAGGGTTAAACAAATTTCAATTTGGATTCCAACTCTATCATGGCATTGCCACAAATGACCAGTCATCTACTGCTGATGTGCAAGTTTTAACAGTTTTAATAATTGATCCAAGTGCTTCATTTGATATCATCACTTATTGACAGGCACTCATCTGACATGGCTTAGACAGACATTTATGATAATAACAGTAGGACCCCAAATTTTGAACATGACTGTCTGCTGTCTGAGTCCTTGGGAACTCATCCCTCAAGAATAAGTCGCACAGAGCAGTGTATGTGTAAAGTTTCTTAATCTGTAGTTTTATTCTCAACATAAATTAGCAAGAACCATTTTAACTTGACACGACCTGCTGTGAAAATGTAGTTTTCCTGGAATTCCATCTTGAGTGATGGCTTAACGAGCTGAATTAGGCTATTCAACAAGTTCAGAGCATTACAGGTCTCAAGCTTGTCTATTGATATTTTTCACCTCTCTTGAATGTTTCCACGAGTAACAAAGTCACTGACAGAGTCTTCACCCTGAGGGCTAAGGGGACTATGCATCTGCGGTGGAAGAGATGCCATATGTAAAGTCAAGCTATACCAAACAAAATAAAAATGTGAAATTGACTTTTCATTTTCAGCATCAATTAAAACCATCAATTTGAGTTAATTGATAAATTCATTTATCATACAACTTTAAGTCAGACCATAATAATATCGGCCACATTATAAGGCTCTTCTCTCTACAGGTGTCTCAGGAATGTCTGTTCCACAGAGAGAAGCGAATGTCCATCGATCTGGTCCATGATGGTGTAGAGAAGGATTTGATTAAGGTGAGTTCACCCGTCTCTTTGGCCTAATTCTATTTCTCTCAGTCATCCCGATTCTACCCAAAAAATATCACCCCTAATAAGTAGCTCACCCTTTTAAAGCCAGGAGATAGTATCCTTTGCGGCAACATAACATGTCTTGAGTGTTTACAGCTGTGAATATATTGTTGCCTAAGAACATATTAAGTGGCTTTTGTGGCTGCAACGTAGTTATTAGGTTGTATTGAAATTGGTGATTGTGAAAGTATGCACACAGAGTGAGGGCTTTAGCATAAAAAGATTGTTTTACTCTTTTAAAACTATTATAAATGACAAAATTGCACACTATCTGTTCACACTGCTGAGCATTGTAGAGTAAATTTTACTTGATTTGTTTTTAAAATATTAGATGGACTCGCCCAACTATAACTTTCTTAGCTTCATCTCCACCGGATAATGAGACTCCTGGAGCCACCAAGGTCCAGAATGATACTCTGAATCCTTTTCTATTGCTGGACTGGAGTTTTGGAATGCGTTTCCACTGCAAATTAAACAATCAACATTGTTTTAAAACATGACGAACACTTTTTAAAAACTTTTTTGCGCTGTTATATTTTGTGCTGACTAACCGATTCAGATTTTTAAGGTGTATTTTATTCTTTTACATATTTTTGTTGCTGTAGTTTATTACTAAACTGATGTACAGCTCTTTATTTAAATTGAGGCTGTGTGAATATCCTTTTTAAATAAAGTTTAAAGGCCTACTGACCATAGAAATCCATCATAGCGCTTTGTTTCTAATGAGGCTCATCCCTCAATCCTTGAGAAATAATTAGAAACCTGTTCCACTCACTCCAAACATACAAAACATTAGACCAAATACAAATGTAATTGAGCCTGATATCTAACTCAAAAAACCTAAATTAGTTCTAAAAAATTACTTTCTGTATTCTCTGAATATATATATAAAAAAACTATTTTGCAGGAAGTGGAGGTAATTAAAGCATGTCAGGAGAAGATGAGGCGTCATTTAGAGCGAGCTGTTGCTCAACTTGGGTAAGTCTTACTCAAAACTAAAACATAACATGAAAAAACAATTACACTAAACACTAAAATAGAGAGTACCAAACCCACTCAAGATAGTTAAATTCCTGCTTTGGAAATTACTCAAATACAGTTACAAACATATTTAGATTAAAAAATTGAAATCAATCTTCGGCTAGATAAACCTTTTTAGAGTTGCAAATGTATGCGATTATCATCCACAGGGTGAATCGTTCAGCTCAGCATGAACTAGAAAGAGATTTGAATGACAAGGTCACAGCTCAGCGAATTGATGACCGATGTCACCACCTCAGAAACACCTCGGACGGAATCGGTTACTACAGAGGAATCGAAAGGCTGGACCCATCGTGAGCTTTGCTTCAGTTTAACGAAGATAATATTTGATATAGATTCAGTATAAGCAGTAATTGCTCTCTTCACTACAGTCTCAGCCTTCCAGACTCCTGGTCTAAATTCACAGATGACAACATTCTCCATTCCCAGAGCGAACGCGCTGCTTCTCACAAGCTCCGAGATGAGATTGAGATTCTGCTCAACAGCACCTCAAATGAGATGTGGAACCAGTTCAACTCTGTTAACGTGTCCTTCACCAACCGCATCTCTGAAACAGCAGATACCAAAAACAATCTGCAAAGCCATTTGGCCAAGGTAACCTACAGACCATCACCGGTCTTTATAAAATCATTCACCTTAAAGTGCTGGCTCAACAAGTTGTTTGATGTGATATCGCGCTCAAATTAAATCAGGCGCACACAGTCAAATGTGTCATTTAAAGAAATTTGCCAGAATGAGAGAGTACTGCAAGGGACACGAAAAAAAGAATGCTGAGGAGATGAAATAGAGGTTCGTGTCTGGCGATTACAGTTTGGTTTCTCTGCCAACTACAGCTAAATTGTGAACATGTGTGTAATCAAAATAATAAGCCAGTTGGTTTATAAAATTAAGCAAAAAAAAACACAACAACAATAATAATAATTAAATAAATCAATACGTGTTAAAATTTGACAGCAACCGACATGGAATTCTACCCCGGATGAAGCATTTCTGACAATAAGATTTTTTTAAACTTAAAGAACATGATATAAAACAATTATACAGGCTTATTATTTTCATGAGGACCCAAATACATAAATATTTAGACTCCACGAAACCAAATCCTGCAGAGTCATCTATTTACATAAATTTCATTATTGCCAGTACTAATTAAATTTTTTTATTAATGGAACTAATTTAAGACTTTCTTTGGTACCTTTATTTTTAATGTAATTTATAAAACTATATTAAAAACTATAACAACTTTGGATTTCTTTTCATTAATTTTGTTAAGACAATTAAATTTTTAGACCTTGTTGACATGTGTAAACTGTGATGCGAGCACAAATCTTTTATTTTGGGTTATTTAAAGCCAAGATGTTGGAAGTTGAATTACTGGTTAATTAAATGTAATTGATCTTTGGCTTTTGCTTTTGTTAGTCATTAATAAATTGATGATATGTACAAAAGACTAATTTCTGAAAAGCTGGGTTTGCATGCATTTAATTAAATAATCTCAGTTTCTCTGAATTTCTGAAATCAGGTTCAGGTTGGCTTAAATCCTCTCTGATTCTTTTTAGGCCTGACTACAGCTGTACTTGGTTTTATGCAAATCAAGAAACTAAGTAGTTCATATTTTTGAGTGGGGCTTTTTATACACAAAGTGCCATGTTTAACTGCTTTTTCATACTACACGTTGACCTCAAGTAAAAGACTTTATAAAAGATGAAACGAGTCACAAAAGCTTTTTTTCCCTCTCTTACAAGAATTTATCTCTGGTATAAAAAAAAAAACCTTTTATGGTTTGAGTATTTTATATAAAACTTACCAATGCATAAAAGTTAAGAACCTGGAGAAAGAACAAAAAAAATAGGAGAAAGTATGCCAAGAGTGCCCTCAAAACATATAAAGATGCAAGATCTGAGCACAACAGTTTTACAATCACAAAGCACACCAAGTCAATTTGTTGCATCAAACATCATAGTCATTGTAAAAGACATCCTAGACTGTAGAATAGCTTTTATTTTGAATTATATACTTTACTATTTTGTTAGTTTTTTTTTATTTTACTAACTAATGATGTGTGTTCATGTTGTGATTTTACAAAGTTTAAGGGGTTGCTTCCTGTAGTCCATCTTGTAAAGTGGTTCTGCCAAATGGTACATATGTAATTAACAAGGTCCTATAAGACTGATAAACTGTTAAGGAAGGTCCTGGAAGATTAGAAAAGGAGTATTCATGAACATTATCATTTAAAAAGAAGTATACAATTCACAGTTTTAAACTGCACTTTCAGTTCCCAAATCTAGTCTGGGAGAGTGATAGGAAAAAACAATCCTTTTTTTTTTTTCAAATTTGTAAAGATAAAAATAGACTGTCCTGATACTGTGTAATATGATTTAATAGGATTCAATCAGACTGTGCCGCACAAGTAAATGGCCAGTTCTTTGTGTCTGTGTGTGCTGATGTGAATTTTCTGAACAATGAGGGAATTGTCTATGGCGTCTAATGAAGAGCATGAAGAAGCTCCGTAAGCTGTTTATATGGTTTAAACCCTGACGGTGTTATCAGAAGCATGAGGTAACCAATAACCCGCCATTGTTCATAATGTTCCTCCACCAAATGTACACAACTGCGAGAGCATCTCCTGGCACGAGATATCTCGTGAATATTTTTACAAGGATTTGCATCTGTCAATTCTGAAGGTCCCTTGAAAATAGCAATAGATGGCCGCGTAAGATCACCTGACTGACTGAACTAAACTGAAAATAAGCGTCACTAAAATCACTTACTCCAATTTTAGACTCTTCAGGAAATCTTTCAGACGGAGATGCTGATTGAAGCTCTGAAAAAGGCTATACGGGACAAAGACAACCCCCTTAAAGTGGCCCAGACGCGCCTGGAAGAGAGATCACGCCGACCCAACATTGAGCTTTGCCGAGACAGCCCTCATCACAGGTACCTGCCTTACACTACATAAAGCAAGAACTAAAACTCTATAAAATTACTTTTTGGATACACAAAGTGAATAAATCCCCCTTGCACTGTCATGAGAAGACTGGTCACTGCTTGTTGATTAAGACGAGGCATGCCAGGGAATGAAGCGCTCAAGTAGATTCTGCTTCCATTAAACTGGGCCAAATTGGATGTACATGCTTTTTTTTTTATCCTCTCTCTCGTTAATGCAAGAAACACAAAAATCTGTTTGTCTTATTTCTTGAAAAATAAGCCTAATAATGAGGTTCTAGTGTTTAACTAATATTAAGGTCAAGTAATTTCAATTAATTTAAACCAGACAGTCTCAGGTGACCCGTGTAAACCTGAGATATGAGCCATGCTGTTCTGTTTCTATTCGTGTTTGTCAAGATGAGAAGATGTGGATGTAAAGTTTGTTTGTTCTAAAGTTTTAGCCTCTTTTGCGATAAGTAAGTGTTACGGTTGCAGCTAACCCCGGGTAGCAGATGGAGTTAGCTTCACACCTCTACTGTTTAATGTTGATGCAGTGACACTCCTTGCCCTTGGATGGTGCTCAGGAGACAACAGTGACACGCCCGGCACGTTCACATTTTTTGTGGGCTTTGTCGGACAACTCTTTGTGGTCAGAAACCAACAAGACAAGCTTCTGAATGTCCATATCTTTCTCTTTCACAATTCCTTCTCCTACTCTTATTCAGATTCTTCTTCACTGTTTCCTGACTTTCGTACTTGCAAATTGGGAACACAACATTCTTTACAGGTGATTTAATAATATCAGGGATCTCAAAGTAAGTTCCAGGAGGGCCAGAGCTCCTGCATGTTTTTATTCTAGCTGTGTCTTAAAAGACAGTGTTAGTGAAAATTAGTGAAATCAAGTGTATTGTATGAAGTGAAACTGTGCCCTTCAGGAATTGACTTTGAAACCATTGCTTAATGTCATTAAAGACCAGATAAGTCAATTAAGGCCCTCGCACACTTGTGTATAACTGGTGCAAAATGATTAATAATGGTTAACAAAATGTTTGGGTGCAGACAATAGCTCACACATCTGGCTATCAGATGATCTGCCATGTCATCTTGGTTTGATGCAGTGTATAATTTCACAGTCAACCAAAGAGAGCTGACACATCATGTGTCATTTGGAGACATAAAAAGGCCACTGGGTGGCACTCGATATGTGCTTGCATCAACTCATGACAGGAAATAGAGCAGAAGAAGTTAACGGAAGAGAATGAAAAGTGACAAGCTCATCATGTTTGTTATCAGAGTGTCCCGAGTTGTTCGATTATTCCCATAAATAATACAAAACACCCAGATATATGACGAAAAAAAGGACAGAAATATGACGTGGCATATTATTATCTGGAACTTTGGCATTTCGCTGTAGCACCCCTGAAAACCATCCAAAAGCAAGGAGTGTCATTACACCAACAGAGGCATGAAAGGTCCCTGCAGAGAAGCCGGTAAAGAATTTACATTTGCATATGTTCGCATAGTTGTGTGTTGACCTTTACTTGTTTAATTTGTGTATTTATGCTCTTTAAGCCAAACTTTCTCCCTTTCAGGCTGATCGCAGAAGTGAGGGAGATAGAAGACTCCATCCACAAGCTGAGAGAGAGACTGATGGAGGCAGAAAACACTCTCCAGACCCTGGTGAAGACTAAAATCACCCTAGAGCATGACCTGTCAGTCAAGGCCAACTCTCTGTTCCTGGATCAGGAGAAGTGTATGAGTATGCGGAAGAGCTTTCCCAGCACCCCTCGCCTGGTGGGATTCACCTAGAGCTTCTGGAACATTCCCCAGATGATTTACAAACTTGGGTTTTTCAAAGACAAATTACAAGATTCATGCAACACAGTTTGTTTCTTCTTTAATTGGTTAACGGAATTTACACCCATTGGTAACCTTTAAAGGAACATTTATTAAAATTGGAACATAAAGTAGGTTTAACGGCTGATGTGGATGTGTTAATAAACAGAGTGTAATAATTCTTAACACAATACAAAAATCTAAATCAACAAACAAAAAGTCCAATAACAAGTGCCGTCTTATTCAGCATTAGAATGTGATAAATATCTTTAAAAACCTGTTCTAGTTAGTTGGTGGCATTTCTCTGGTGTTCATCTGTAGTGAAACTGAACAGGTTTAAACTGAGCCTGAGTTTCCAAAAAGTGAGGCCAGCCCCGTGATTCAGCTTTGAGGCCTTTCGCTTTCTTAAATTGGTCTGAAGAGTAAACAGCATTCATGTTTATTTGCTGCATCTGGTTTTATTGACTCGGGGGACAAACCTGTTTTCTCTCAAACAACACAGCGGCACTCAGCACAAACGAAGACAGACCAAGCCCGCATTTTTGACAAGATGCTCCTCAGAAGTTGGTAAAGACTTGTGTGTTGTTTTCATAAAATATGATGGAAAAATAAAAGCCAACAATTCGTGATATCAATCTAGAAAAGTAAATAATCAAAGGAACGGTCCTTCAAAAATCTAAGTGTTAAAAAAATATGGCTTCTCACAATTGCAATAGATTTCGACCTATACAATAAATTATTATTATTATTTTTCAATATTATATTTTGGCCATCTTATCTGTTGATATTATATGTTTGCATCTTACTGCTCACTAACCACTACAACAGGACATATTACAGTTATTTACATGGCTAGGTTTTTAGCATTTATTTTGCATGTTGATGTTTAACCATTGCATAGTGGGCATTTCAAATACAGACACAACTATCAAATAAAACAACTCATTGCAATAATCAGAGAAATAAAATGTAAAAAAAGAGAAAGAAGAGAGAAAAGGAAAATTTAATTCTTAAAAACAAATGAAATTGAATTAAAAAAATTACTTTTTCACTTGATTGAAAGCCAGTACTCATTTTTGGAATTAACAGCTTTTAAGTTAAACAGGTAATATATGTGATCTTTGAGATCTAATATTGATGTTTGAAATATCCAAAACAAACATACCCCTATGCAAATTGCACCTCATTGGCATTTTCAAGGTCCTCCTGTTGGTCAGGTAAGATTTTTTTTAACACACTATAAATAGCAAAGTAGGTTGAGACAATAATGATTGGATGAAATGTTGGAGGTTATGCTGAAAACTGACACACCTAAACTGAACAAAAACAATTTTATTCATTATTGCGCAATCTGCACATACAGTATATAAAGAGCCACTGTCATATTTTTCTCAACAGCATGAATCTTATTTTAGGAACAAGGTTAGCTTTCTCAAAACCAAAATTATATTTGATAACTTCTGATTTACATGTTATAATCCATTCAATGTTCAATGTCAGGACAATAATGTTGATGGCATAAACTGTAAGAGCGTAAAAGGTTTAGACTCGGTTTGTTGTAACATTGCAATTTAACCCCATTATAATTATTTTAAATCGTTAACCTGTTTTATTTAAAGGATTTAAATATGTGGATTCACTTTGTAAGCATTGTAGGTTATAGTTAGGTTAATGTAACAGATATGTTGAGTCACATGCAACACTATGAACTTAATAAATGTGGGTGCAGTGCATCATAGATCGGAATGATATTATTCTTCATATACTGGAGTTTTCTCAGTTTGTAACCAGTAGACCTATTCCTGACACTGAACAGGCAGTCAGTATTTACAATATTTTCTCTTCGTTGCGGTGAAACCATTCATCAGCTTATCTTATCCGGTCCAAAACCCAACCATGGAATCCTGCAAGAATCCATTACTTTAGACAAATATGATTGTTTGGTCTAGAGACCTTATCGTCCAAGCAATGTGTGGTTTGGCTGGATATTAGATATTGCTGTTTGCATTTCAAGATTTATTGAATCTTCACACAGAGTTATGAGAAGCTGTAACAAACCCAATTTAAACTGGGTTTCGATTGCCACCCCATTGTCGGATCTTTAGTGTGATGCAAAGACAACATGCACAACATTAGCATGGTTTTGCCAGCAGCCCAGAGGAGTCATCCGGTGACCAGCTGTGTGAGGCAAGTTGGATCTCACGGTTCTTTGCTCGCCAAGTTTTACACACAGACCACCACTTTAGAAGATAATGTCTGCCAACAGCACACTTGGGCTACATTCATGCAAAAGTGTAATCTGAGTGTGATCCAAACACAGCTGGAAACTCACAATGGTGCAATCTTTCATGCTACAAAAGATTTACAGTCGTGAAATTCACCCAGATCAATAAAGTGCCATGGGTGTGGATGTCTACTTTTCGACGTTAACCTTTAAAAGTCAAACAAGGCTATCAAGAAGCAAATAGAGCAGGAAAATATAAAGGAAAATTCAGATGAAAAGGTATTTTAACTAGTGTGGTGCCTTAGTTTGTTTTGTGTAAATTGGCATTAAATTATATTCGTTTTTACTTTAAAAATAACTGCAACAGATTTTGTGCTCCCTGAAAACTAGTCATGTTGAATTGGCTTATATGTGACACCATAAGATAATTTCCCTATTAACAATTGTATGGTGTTCAGGTCTGTGGGACCCATTTTCAGTTTTCATCAAAAGAAAATTTTTCTAAGATTCACTGGCCTTGGCTTATTTTCTGTGAAAAAAACCATCAATCAGAACACATTTTTATGACCCCACATTATATATCTCCTACACATTTTTATTACACACAAGGTGTACGGGTCTACTGGACCACGGGGCAAGTAAAAGTGTTAAAGAGGTAAATTACAAAACAAAATGTTTTGACCTTGATTGGAATAAAAAAAATTTAAAAAAATCAATGAGATTTTGTTTTCAAAAGGAGAGTGGATCTTCACCAATTATATTTTGCAACAATTCTTGCTCTGCTAACACTAGTGGCTTAACTTTTTCCATTTTAGAAACTTGACATTTTAGGCACAGAAGACACACAAGTGAATTATTTGGAGTTGTTGTAACAGTTTCTGAAATTCCACTTTAGGTGAGATTTCTTGCCGTGAATGTATTAGCCCAATGTATTACATAATTATGAATAACTGAAAATGATATATATCCATTTCTAAATTTTTATTTTAAGAATATTTAGCATAATTAACCACTACCGAACAAGTGAGCAAAAACCACTTTTTTCCCAAGATTTGGGTGATTGAGACACCATGAATTATCATTGATGTATACAAATTGAAGGTACTTGCGCTATTTTATTCTGCAATATATTAAATACAACCTGATTCGGGGATGTTGGTAAAGTTATTGTCAAGGCAAAACACAATGTTAGGCATGATAGTCCAGAAGGTCCTAGCTGATAAGGGTTTTCTGGAGATCCCAAGGGCCAATCTGAAGATTAGAAGTGACAGAGCTCTGTCTGTGGCTGCCGCGAGGCTTTGGAATGATCTGCCTCCAGACATACTCCATCAGCCAACATTGTGATTTTTAAAATTAGGTTGAAGACGTATTGATACGTTATGGCTTGTTGACGTTGCTGAGGGTTTTAAATATCCTATTCTTATTTTTATTGTTGTTATTTTATTGATTGTATTGATGACTGTATAGCACGTTGAGCAGTTCCACTGTGAAAATTTGGCTTTCTAACTAAACTTTACTTGATATGTTGGTTTGTGCAAATATTAAGCTAAGCTACTTTATCCTAACACTTTATAGAAACTACATCATGTCCTACTCTACATTTTGCTTTTATAGTTTCAGTGGATAAACAAATGATGAGACACAAAGATGCTGCATTAGCATTCATTTGTATGTAGTTTTCCACAGTTGTTTTCAAAATAACTAATCTAAAGTGTTCTAATTTCAACAAATTTCAATTAATGTCTCCATATAAACAAAACACAAAAGGAAAAACAAAAGAGAATTGACTTTCAAGTGAAAACACATTTTGAATGAGTTCATTTAATTATGAAAATTCTAAACAACAAGTCAATAAAAATGAATAAAATTAATTTGAACCTGAATTAAAAATCTCAAAAACTGAACAGCCCCAGCATCAGCACTTTTTTTAAAATGAGAATGTTTAACATTTTAGCATCACCCAAATCAGTTTCTCATCCATCCAAGTAATATTTGGGTGGATGAGGAAAAAGCATGGTTAAACACATGTGTCCTTTTTATGTAGTAGTAGTAGTAGAATATATTAATGTCTATATTACAATTGTCAGTTACATTTTTCTTGGGACAATTTTCATCCTATTATGAAAACTAGGTAGATGTCATTTTCCTCACTATGTGTGAATAAGTGTAAACCTCAGGTTAGCTCCACCCATTGTTATGATCTCACATCGAGGGCATATAATTTAAATTATGCAATCTCACAAACTAAGGCTGGTTTATATTTAAAGACAAAAAATAATAACTATCTTTCACATGGTTATTATCTCCTGTTCAACCAACATTGAATCTGAATTCACTATTGAAAACATAGAAAGACATGTTTTTTATGGTTTAGTCAAGTTGTAAATGGGTAAGTTTCATTTAGCAGTGTAACTATTGTTCGTTATTTTGCTGGTGGGTGGTATTCTTTGCAACAGTGAAACAAAAAGATATGATAGTTCTTAACTATGACTAATGCACAACGCTCGTTTTTGTGAGAGAAAATTGAATGAGATTGTAAATGTCACATGCTTGCATATCAATTGATTCAAATAAAGCATAACATTTAGAAAGACTTGATGCAAAATATTCTATAACCCAGAATTCAATAAAGGTGTTTCAATTAACACATGTCTGACATATTAGATCTCTCTTCTCTCCAGTTCACAGCCTAGTGGTTCTGAAACAGCCTCAACCATTGTGTTTTTAGCATTACTCAGCTGAAAATCTCTCAGCATTACATAATTAGAGCTACTGACAGAAGAGAGGTTCTCGAACCTTCCCTCTTTACATCCATCTCAAGCTTGAAGTTCAATCTTTAGCATGGGACAGGCATTCTTCTCTGCCCCCCTCAGCAAAAACATAAAGTCACTGGCCCCAAAAATAACTGGCCTTAGCCCTCTGCTCTTAACCCTGTCCTCAGAGAATGTACTCTGGAATCTCCACTGGAGGCTTGACATAGTCAGCCTTTATTTTTAACCTCCAACCAGCGAGCCAAGTCCTTTTTCTCATTAGAGTCCCCTCTTTAGATACTCGCATATCTCTGTAGAGACAGATGATTATGCAGAGATTACATTATCCTGTTTCAAATTGTTCGGAATTATTGATTTGTTTGGATGTTATCAGAAAGGGGTTAAAGCCTGGGAAAACATGCAATTGTCTTATTAAAGAAAATAAATCAAATACGCAATGTAGAATAAGCAATTTAATTAGTGCCAAATCAATTTAAAGGAGTTATCAAGACTCCAACACACAAACTTTTCGGACCTTAATTTTTGCCTCCAAAAACAGACAAATAAATACTAATATTTATGGGTGCAAAAATAATGTGTTCGAGTTAGATTCTTGCATGTTTGAGTGAAACATACATCACAATCAATTAACAAGTTTTACTCAAATTGTAAATGCGTATTTTGGTATTCTTTCTGTGCCCAAGTACCAGAATGAAGTACATGATAGGATGGAGCCTTGATTTCCAACAAGAGCCACAGATAGCACTGATAAAACTATATAATGAGGCTATTTTTAAGTGAATAATTTTTATTTTAAATGCATGTCATCATAAAAAAACCAGCATGCCTGTTTTACTAAAAAAAATCTGGGTTTCTAGTAAAATATTGAGATTGAGAACTTCACAAAAAAAGAAAAAACTATCTATTTATTTTTAAATTAAGAATGCCCTGAGCCTTTAAACTAACGTGAGAGGAGCATTTTATATTTACACCTTTTCAATTTAATAAAAGTAATTTAACAACACTTTCCCAACTCTGGTCATGAATAACTATGTCCTGAAAAGTCTACAACAAACTCCAAGAATAGTTCAACACGTCTGGAGAACGCTAAAATTACACAAACGACCTGCTAGGAAAACAGACATTTCTTCAGGCTTTTCATCAAATCATAACTTGTTATTATTGTAACCGCATAAGCTCCGTATGTATGCTTTAGCAGGAAATAGCCGACCTTTACCCAATACATGAATTCACAATGAAAAAAAAAAAAAAATGTTTTGAAATATATTGCCCTTGAACCACAAAATGATTAGCAGCTGCTTGGCATTCCTAACATAAAACAGGAAGTCTGAAGTAGACAAGATATGCAGAAATAACTGCTCCGTTCCATTACAGTTATACCGCAGCACAAGTTAGGGATTTCATTCATGCATCTGCGAGTTCCACAGTACATTCAATAAACCCACAGAAAAGAAACATTACATTTACTCTAGAATTACTTGTCATGGGCAGATTCTGCTTGAATACTTTACAGACACATTATTATGTTTTCTATTATTTTAATCGATGTCTATCCATGTATATGTTAGGGAGTTATTTTTTTGGCTACACAACCAGCTACATTATTTTGCCGCCTTATATGCATGTTCTGAGAAAACTCAATTTGAAAAATAGTAAATCTGTCTAGTGAATAGGTAATAAAGATTTTCTTCATTAGGAATTCAATTTAATTATTTCTCAAGACAATTCGGTAAATTTTCGCTGCAGGTTTGCAGCACAAACAGATTGATTTGATGAACGTTTCCTCCTTATGTTACGCTCAAGATGTAACTTCTCTCAAACTGTGGTTGTTTTCCCGCAATATAAAATACACTTTTTTAAAATAAATTCAATAAAGACAGACTACGACTTTCAGTCCGATTTCTCTTTACTTTTCAGCACAAGATCAGGAAACAGCAATGTGATGGGTTACAGAACCTGGCTCGAAAACTGCACCTCCCTTGGTGTTTCATAGGCGCGGTATATATGCAGAAAGCTATCCTTGCAGATAAGTTTCACGTGGCAGATATTTTGTCTCTAGCTGCGTATCCCTATCAGAAAAGCGTCACTCCTTTTAAGTTAGACTGTCTTTTTCATGGACTCTAGCTTTTAAGGTCAGACTGTCTTTTTCATGGAGTCAGGTCCAATTTATGAATTAAATAAATGTTAAATCAGGTCACCTAATTGCCAAAAACACCCACATTCCCTCCTTGGGAACTTTCCAAGTTTCCATTCGTTAAGGCAATTAAGTGAGTTAATATGTAAAATCGTTTTTCTCCATTACTTCAATTGGCTAAGTTAAGGAGTAGCACTTTCCCTGTCTTTTGCCAATTTTCTACAAAAAACAGTAAACAAACAAAATAATAATTAATCAAAAGTAGAATAAGATCCGCAGATGATGATCTTCTTCGTAAGGAAACGCGATTTCGATGAGATAGTCATCGGAGGGCCGTTCGATACCGGTCTGTCCGATCATGCTTTCAAGACATCATTCACACATTAGCATTACTTCTTCACTTCTCATTAAAACTTTCTGTTCAGTGGTTACAGATGCTCCAAATATAATGATGTTCAAAATGTCCTTCAAATGTCATTCACTCAGTCATCATTCTCTCAAAGACAAATTTAAGAGATGCCTCATGGAAAAGTTTTTTGGCATCTATATTGGTGATTAGGATGATTATTATAACTTGTACACTTGATAATGAGCATAATATTTTTGGAATAATCTCCATATTTACAATAATTTAGCATAAAATCCAATGTTTAGCCAAACTCTGTTCTCTAACTCTCCAACAACCAGAAAAATCAGCATTAAACAGCTTTTCACCCAAAACTAAAAAATTTATTCAGCAAAAATCAAAAAGTAAAACTAGATTAACTCAAAAATCTCCGTATATACTCTAAGTAGAAATAAAGTAAAAAAAGAAAGACACTCGCTTCGGATCCTCTTCATACGTAATCCTCTCATTTGTAATCCTCTCATCCCACGCACACACAGAAACAGGTGTACTGGGGTATCTGACAGTTCTTTTAGGTGGATCACTTTTTCTCTCAGCATTGTCCATGTGATCACCTTTTTAGGAAACAGGGTACCTTTGAGCATTTGGGTAGGCTTTAGGCAGGATAGGCAAGGTCAAAAGGTGTGGCGGTTGTAGAGTTGTTTGGCACCATGCTTTCAGCATCACTCCGGGTGACTTTCAGGAACCATCGCCATGGGTGACCTTTTAGCAGTGACATGGGAATACGGGAGTCAGGAAATCTTTCGGGAACCCTCAGGAACCTCCAGGTGTCTCATCAGACGATCTCTTGTTGACTGCTACCGCGACTGCATCCATGTTTCTCAGGAAAGCCTTTCAGCCTTTTGCTCAAGTCCCTCAGGATCAAGCTAATAGAATGAATGCTAGGTTTCTTTGCACTCATTTTCAGAATAGCACAGATAGTGGTTCTGCGCTCCTAAGAGTCTTTAGAGTTCATAACACATTGTCCATTGTCTCCACTAAAAAATTGTCCATTCAAAGTGGGAGACTTTCTCTGGTTTTCAGCCAAAATTCTCTCGTGAGTGTCATAAAAAACGCAAAGTATTAGATATCTACAAAAATCAAAAAGTACTAAGAAATATCAATCAAAAAAAACAATCGACTTATTAAAAAAAGTAATAAAACTAAGGGCTAGAAAACAGCAAACGCTATCGCAAAAACTATTGAAATAAAAGATTGAAAACAACAAATTTGGGTTACCATGCTGCCTTCATACCAATCTTAAAAGTTGGCAGTGAACCGGAAAAAAGAGTTTCATGATTTTTTAGATTCTATCTTTGATTCTACATAAACAACTTTATTTTTGATTTACACTCTCAGAAATACTTTATTTAAAAACCTTAATTGTACTCCATCATTATTTTATACTTTTTTTTCTTTTTATAATGCTCACATACTCATTTTTAATTCAATAACAGTTCAAATATCATCTTGTTTTTATTCTTTAGCACTTAAAAATACGCTCATTTAGTGAAAAATAAATCTTAGATACTAGGAGAAGAAGCTCTCATCACACAAGTTCTCCTTATGATTGGCAAAGACACAAGGTTTCAAAAATACACTTTTACTTCTTATCTAAATAAGAATCAGACAGTGCTAAATATGTGGATCAAACAAAAGTGAACTTTCTCTTTAATGTTTCTACTGATCTCAAAGGATATCATTCTGGTCAGCTGAAGGTCGGTTGAAAGGAATCCTTCATTCACAGGACCTAGAGGGGATGCTCTTCTCTCTCCGAGCATTCACGTTGTCATGGAGTTCACTCAGTTTTGTTCAAACAATCATTCTTTCTATAATCAAGACAAATAAAATTAATATCCAACAGTGGAGTGAGAATCACTCATTCCTCCATTCTCCTTTCACTCGCTTTCATGCACATATAAGACAGACATCCTAGCTGAGGAATATGTTACATGCATGTGTCCACTTCGTCGCAAAGTAGTGAACCAAGCTCTTCCTCAGTCGCAGCAAGATCCTTTCCTAAGTTTAGGGTAATATCAATAAATCTGTCGCTTGTATTTTGGTACATCATCCTAGTCATACTATTTTCGATAGCTTTTTGAATGAGTCCTCGAACGCAGGGTATCACGCAGCATCCCATGATTGCGATAATGGCAAGTGCAACAACTATAGTAATTGCTATTGAGGAAATAATCTTTCCCCATTTTCCAAACCATCTTTCCATCATTTTACCAAATGGATCTTCTCTGTCAGTGTTTCTCTTCAGTTCCAGGGATAACCTTTTCAGTCCGTTTAGTGCGTTAGTAATTGACCCATCGATTTCGGTATTTGAGGGTATGGCAGTACAGCATTCGGTTCCAAACAGAATACAAACTCCTCCTTCTTTTGCAAGTAGCATATCTAGAGCTATTCGATTTTGTCTTGTCATGATAGAATTTTTGTCTAATTGGTCTTTTATTCCTCCAATAGCTTGGATGGAGAGGTTAACAAATCTCTGCTGGTTGTAGTACAAATAGTTAATCCATGCTACATTTTTGTTAATGTTGCTTTATATGCTCTAACGTTAGGTGGAACCATTGGTTGAGTTATCGGGTACTTTTGTGCTATTTCTTGGCAAATAAATGGTAAAGGATCTTGTGCTCTAAAAAGCAGTGCTAGACATCTTAATTCTTGAAAGTCTGTTACTCTGACAGGTGTAGTTGTTAATAGGGGTTTTGCCGTTGCACAAATAATACAGTCACTATGTTTAAGGATTTAGCCGTATAGGAGATCCATTCTAGCCATTCATTTCTACCTGTAAATCCTGTTTCAATAGCAAATAATTCTTCAATTGAACTGGCTTGGATAACATCTGCTCTAATTTCTTCAGTTTCAGCGTACGGGGAAGTTGGTCCAATTGTCTTAGTGGTTGTGCCGTTATGCTCTTTAACTTTAACGTAAAATGATCCCACAGGGTCCCATCCATCAATTGACGCACCCACTACATAGTAGTTTTCATCACTTTCAAGGGCATCTTTTAAAGTTATCATTAATCCATTACACTTAAACTGTTCGCATTGGCTTCCTTGGTTGGGCATTTTAATGATACTCAGTCGCTGAAATAGAGTTTTTCCCTTGCTCACAGTTTCCGGATTGGTTGTCTTTGGTGGAGGTTCAATAGCCCAGCTTGGATCAGTAGACCATCCTACTAGACTCCAAGATGAACAGGTCGTGTCTCTAGCTCCACTATCTTCCTTGATTGGGGCTGTACAAATATACATCTTAGCACGTTGGTACATATTATGGTGTCCTACACATTTGGCTAATCTACAAAAATCAATTCTCCAGGTTGTGGTAGCTCCTTTTGGTGCAATAAACAGTTTGGAAGTTTGAGCTTCTCCTTTCCAAGCATTCATAATTAAAATGAGAAGCACACAGACCCATCTTAACACAGACATCTTTCTGTTTTAATTCCGATTTGTACCTTAGAACGGTTTTAATCAGCTCTGGAGTGGTAGAGGGGCTGGAGCAGTCTCGATCCGCCTCAAGTCTAAGTGGAACACAGGAATACTCTTATCCCAGGTTCTCAGAATCTCCAGTCGAAAGTAATCTGTAACGCAAAAATTCAACACAAAAATGGTACGTTTTATGGTTATTTGTCTATCGGGATGTCTGGATTTATTTCAAATAATCTACTCCTTCACAGGGTCATCTGCAATTTGATCACTTGTTGGAAAGGTCTCATTAAGATTTCTTACTTTCAAGCAGTGAGATATATGATACCACAGGTTGGATCCCTTCACCCTTACAGCAGTAGGTGTGGCTTGGGTGACCTCATACGGACCCTCTCTTCTCGGTTGATCCCACTTTCTCTAAAAATGTTTATGAACACGTGATCTCCAACTGATATAGGACCTGGTCGTCCAGACTCCTCAGGAGAACACCTTGGTCGACTCTCAGCCTGTAAAACATGCTGATGATTCTTTACCAACAAACAGATATATTTGTCAATATCATTTCTCAGATCATTCAAATTGTCACAGCTAATAAATTCTCTATCAGGTCGAGGCATCACTCTTCCTGTCACCATTTCATGGGGGGTTAATTTGGTTTCACGATTTGTGCTGTTCCTGATGCTGAATAATGCAATGGGTAAAGCTTTTGTCCAATTGAGCCCGGTTTTTGCACAAATTTTAGAAAGCTTTCCCTTTAAAGTCTGATTCATTCTTTCACACTTTCCTTGGCTGGCAGGGTGGTACACAGAACCATACTTCAAATCAATTTGCAACCTCTTACACATCAATTTCATAACAACCGCTATGAAACCCGGTCCATTATCACACTGTATCTGCGACGGGATACCAAATCTCGGAAATACCTCTCTCGTCAAGGCATTCACTACAGAGTCTCCACTCTGACACTTTACCGCGAAAGCTTCTACCCAGCCGCTAAATCGGCAAACAATTGTTAAAATGTATCTCTTTCCACTAACAACCTTAATCATATCTATAAAGTCAATGACTATGCTTACAAAGCGTCCCCTTGGTGTCGGAAAAGTTCTGATTATATGTGGAGCACTTTTGATGTTTCTGACCATACACGTTTCACATTTCTCTAGAAAGTTGTTTACTTAGTTTGAAGATGCGGAAACCAAAGATTTAGTTGTCTAATGATAACATCTATCATTTCTCTTCGTTGTGGTGCGCTGTACCATGAGCATGTAATAGTACCATTTGTTCTGCACTCTCTGGTATTATCAATTGACCTTGAAGTGTTGTCCAAATTCCTTCTTTTGATTTAATCCCTCCTTTGAGGTTCCAGTCTAATGTTTCTTGTACACTAGCACTTGATTGCATTTCACAAAGTTTTTCAAAATCCCATTCACCTTTTAGTTCAACTGCTTCGTTTTTCTTTTGCTGTCGAGTTACAACTGGCATTTCAGTAATAATCTCTTGCATCGCTGCTTGTTTGGCTGCTGAGTCTGCAAAATTGTTTCCAATTGTTTCTACACTTGGATCTCTTTTGTGTGCATCACATTTGACTATACTTAGCTTTTTTGGTGTTTGACAGGCTTCAATCAATGCCATAATTTCTGCTCTTTGTGCTGACATTATACCTTGAGTGACTTTTATTTCTCTGATGGTGTTAAATTTTAATGGATCTTTGTTCTCAAGTTCTACCACAGAAAAACCCATTTGGCTCTTGCCTGCATCGTTCTTAAAACACGAACCATCTACAAAAAGAATTCTTCCTTCCTCTAAGGGTTCAGCTGATAAGTCTGGTCTTATCTTCATGTCCACAGTCCCTGAAATTTCACAGCAGTGTGGCTCTCCCTGGCGGCAAAATAATAGTTTTTCTGCTTCATTTTTTATTTTTTTTTTTTTGAGTTCCAAATATTTAATTCTTCTTCCTACTGACAGATTAAACCTCTTTTGTTCCAAAATTCCTACAACTTCATAGGTTGATCTTATTTCTACTGGGGCACTTAAAACTATTTTTGAACATTTTGAATAAGCCCAAAATACTGCTTCAAGATTTTTCTCACAGTCTGTGAAATTGTCCATTCCACTAAGGAAAGTTGAATACCATCCTAGCGGTCTTTGTTTTGTACCTTCTTTTTGATGTAAAATAGCTGTTGCTAATCCTCCCTTTCCTAATGCAACATCTAATAAAAAAGGTTTGTTGTAATTTGGATTTGACAGTTTTGTTGCAATTATCACTTCTTTTTTAAGTTGGTCAAATTCTTTTGAAGCTTCTTCAGTCCATTTTAAAGTTGCATTTAGTTGTTTAATTCCTGCATCTCTCATTAGGTGTCTCATTAGTTTGCATTTGTCTGCATATTCTAATGTATTCACTGCAGTAGTCTGTTTTTCCTAAAAATCCTAATGTTTGTCCATTTAATTTTATCGTTTAGAAATTTTTTAATTATTTTACAGTCTGCATTTTTAAAATCTATACCATCTGCTGATTTAACACATTTAAAGAATTCTATCAATTTAACAAAACTCATTCTAGAGTTTCCAGAACCACACACTACAATTGTTTATTCAGTTACAATTTGGATTGTAATTTCAGGTTTAAAGTTTAAGTAATTGAACTTTAATTTTCATCATTAAAATTTATTTTTCAGATTCTACATTTTGAAAAAGTATCTCAATTCCACTTTGCAGTGCTTCATTTCTCATCCAAGTTCTATTATCTATCTGTGCTTTACTTTATGTGTTTGAGTTTCTCTTCCAAGAGAGCACATAAAGGCGGGGTGAACTTATCAGTCTCTGCGTTGTTTTGTCTAGGCTTTCTCACACATTCAAACATTCTAGTTACTCATCTCACATCACAAGTTCCTTGCTTACACACACATACAATTTGCCATCTTCATAATTTTTCTCAAACATTCTAGTTGCTTTTCCTCATTTTATCAATATTCACAAACACAGCACACATGTCCATTAACATTGTACATCTCCATCCATTATCCAACACAACAACTTTCTCTTGCTTTCTTTTTGAGATTTGCTCTATCAATTTATGTCTTGTCTCAATTCTTTTTAGAGTTTTGCCTGCATTTCTCCTAATTATTAGCCATTTTTTCAAATTTTTGATTTTCTCTGTGTCCCAACTACCTTCTTTTGGCCACGAAAGATCTACAGATTTGTCTTTTCTCAATTTGTTTTGGATTTTTCAGACCAGCGTCTAAGTTTTACTCCTGCCGTTGAGTCTTTCATTTCAATCCACTGTATTGGGGTTAGTGAAACATTAACCTCAAACCTGTTTACAGCCGCAGTTGCCATTGTTGATAAGAGCCAGCTCTGAAGACTAAGTCTTCGCTCTCGTTAATGGGAATTATTTAATTCAAGGTTTTTTCTTTTTCTTCAAAGCTAGTTACTTTTAAATGGTCTTTATTTCTTTTCCGGTCGTTAACAGTTTTCCCAAGATTAGATGCTTTTAGTTTTAAAGTAATAATATTATTGTCTAACCACTATTTTTGTATCCCTTTCTAATAAAGTTTTCAACTAAACACTATCACCTCCGTCATTCAAGGACCTCCATGAGTATATCATCACGCTACCCTTGAGCGCGCTTCAGATCAAAATATCTGGCAACCTTACGCTACTTGAACGTGCTCCAGATCAAAATATCTGGCAACCCTTGAGCGTACTTCAGACCAAATGTCTGGCATCAAAAACAAGCGCAAGTTTTCCGGAATAACTTCGCCTCCTCGGTAAGCTAACTATCCCGAAGGTATACTAAACAAATCCTAGTTTATTATATTATCACCCGATTCAGCAGCGCTGCGCAGTCACCGTGATCTGAGTCTCTCTAATCTTATCTATTACACACTCCATTATTATAAGTTTCAATTTGTTTAGTAGCTAATCGACACCCCCGACGACTAGACTTTCTCAAGTTCAATACTCATCCACTCTCAACATTTGTGTTAGCAGGTTATAAGTTCAATTTGGTTCAATGATTATTTTTAAAGTGCTCACTTTTTCATCAGTACCATCCTCTCAGCCTTTCCTCCTTCTGAATCAGACTTATTCTACTCAGATAATAAACAATACTAACCGAATTGTATTTTTAGTTTTAACTTATTTTTAATTCTTTTAAGGGGTTTAAAAACAACCTGTTCTTTTTAATTCAGAGTCTTATTTTTACACACTTCTTTCAGAGTTAAGAGCTTTTTCCCAGAGCCAAAAACCTCATTTAATTCTAATCAAAAAACTGGAGAGACACATCACTTTTCTTAACATTAACTAACACAGTAAGCATAAATAACAAAGAGTTATGCTTACCAATCCAAATGATGTGCGTTAGCTCCCAGTTACAGGGTGAGGTTTTCTCTCTCGCTCTCGAAGCTCTGACAGCGGCTCCTGGCACCTCTTCAGGGTCAACGGCTGTGATCTCAGACTCTTGAATCTTGCCGACAACGCCATTTAATGTGGTTGTTTTCCCAGAATATAAAATACACTTTTGAAAATAAATTCAATAAAGACAGACTACGACTTTCAGTCCGATTTCTCTTTACTTTTCAGCACAAGATCAGGAAACAGCAATGTGATGGGTTACAGAACCTGGCTCGAAAACTGCACCTCCCTTGGTGTTTCATAGGCGCGGTATATATGCAGAAAGCTATCCTTGCAGATAAGTTTCACGTGGCAGATATTTTGTCTCTAGCTGCGTATCCCTATCAGAAAAGCGTCACTCCTTTTAAGTTAGACTGTCTTTTTCATGGACTCTAGCTTTTAAGGTCAGACTGTCTTTTTCATGGAGTCAGGTCCAATTTATGAATTAAATAAATGTTAAATCAGGTCACCTAATTGCCAAAAACACCCACAAAACTACTATATTGCAGTGTGAAGAACCCCTGCTCTCTCCCAAGTTCAAATGTTTTGGAAGTTTTCCTGATGTCAGTTGAAAGCTGTGAATGAGATAGGAAGAAACTGCTTTTTTACTATTGACCAAGAAATCATCCACTGCCTCCTATAAAACACAAAACAATTACTTCAAACAAATAATTATTTCGCCCTCTTAAACTCAAAGAATAAAGGCAAATAGGATAATCATTTCTCTTCTTAAAAGGAAACAAACAGCTAATTCTTAGAGGAGTAAACAAAATTGATTCCTAGTGTCTCTACATTCATTCATCTTCATGTCGGCTTTCTTCCCTTTCGGGGTCGCCACAGCGGAATGAACCGCCAATTTAATAAAAGTAAATCTGGGTTTCTAGTAAAATATTGAGATTGAGAACTTCACAAAAAAAGAAAAAACTATCTATTTATTTTTAAATTAAGAATGCCCTGAGCCTTTAAACTAACGTGAGAGGAGCATTTTATATTTACACCTTTTCAATTTAATAAAAGTAATTTAACAACACTTTCCCAACTCTGGTCATGAATAACTATGTCCTGAAAAGTCTGCCTGAACATCTGGCATATGTTTTATGCGGCGGATGCCTTTCCAGCTGTAACCCATCGCTGGGAAACATTCACACACACTCATTCACACTTTAACACTATGGGCAATCGTTCTTACTCAATTCACTTATATCGCATGTCTTTGGACTTGCGGGGAAACCGGAGCACCCGGAGAAAACCCACGCGATCACGGGGAGAACATGTAAACTCCACACAGAAATGCCACCTGCCCCAGTCGAGCCTAGAACCAGCAACCTTCTTGCTGTGAGACGACCGTGCTACCCACTGCGCCACCGTGACGCCTATAGTGTCTTTACTGTAAAGTAGTAATCATATGAAGAAGTTCTATACAGTGTTTTGTTTTACTTTGTACTATTACTGGAGGGCCACTTATACAGATTCAAACAAAAATAATAAAAACTGATACAAAGTGTGGTATTTTATCATGCTGATGTTCACAAACAAGCTATTTTCTGTAATACCCTCTGAAAAAATCAAGCCTAGATTGTGCTTTGTTTTTAAAATATCTATTACACAATAAAATGTGACAAATGACTCTGACATGGATATTATATAGGATAAAAATAAATATCCCATTCTCTATTGTTACAATCAGGAGTAAAAGGGAGAGAAACAATCTATCGATTATCATTTGAGGATTTTTTTAAGCAGAACATTGGCTTGTGCAGGGGCTGCGTCCTAATGTCCAAAAGTGTGTGACTTAAATCATTCCTCGCTACAAACGGCAATGATGACAAGAAATGATATCTGGTATCTTAACAGTTGAACATTTGCAGGGAAGTCTAAAATGGTGAAAGGCTCAGAAAGCTGGCACAGTGGTGGAGTTGATCACTCTGTAACCGAATGTTTGGTGGTTCAATCAACCCCTGAGTAATGCTTTAAACATTGTAAAGTGTCTTTGAGCTCTGGAAAAGCACTATATGAATCAAATGCAATATTATTATTAATAAACTTGTTCGGTGTGACTTGTGAAGTGTTCCCTATGAAATAATACACTGTGTGCAGAATTATTAGGCAAATGAGTATTTTGACCACATCATTATGCATGTTGTCTTACTCCAAGCTGTATAGGCTCGAAAGCCTACTACCAATTAAGCATATTAGGTGATGTGCATCTCTGTAATGAGAAGGGGTGTGGTCTAATGACATCAACACCCTATATCAGGTGTGCATAATTATTAGGCAACTTCCTTTCCTTTGGCAAAATGGGTCAAAAGAAGGACTTGACATGTTCCGAAAAGTAAAAAATAGTGATATATCTTGCAGAGGGATGCAGCACTCTTAAAATTGCCACACTTCTGAAGCGTGATCATCGAACAATCAAGTGTTTCATTCAAAATAGTCAACAGGGTCGCAAGAAGCGTGTGGAAAAACCAAGGCGCAAAATCACTGCCCATGAACTGAGAAAAGTCAAGCGTGCAGCTGCCAAGATTCCACTTGCCACCAGTTTTGCCATATTTCAGAGCTGCAACATCACTTTAGTGCCCAAAAGCACAGGTTGTGCAATACTCAGAGACATGGCCAAGGTAAGAAAGGCTGAAAAACGACCACCACTGAACAAGACACACAAGCTGAAACGTCAAGACTGGGCCAAGAAAGATCTGAAGACAGATTTTTCTAAGGTTTTATTGACTGATGAAATGAGTGTGAGTCTTAATGGGCCAGATGAATGGGCTCGTGGCTGGATCAGTAAAGGGCAGAGAGCTCCAGTCCGACTCAGACGCCACCAAGGTGGAAGTGGAGTACTGATTTGGGCTGGTATCAAAGATGAGCTTGTAAAGCCTTTTCGGGTTGAGGATGGAGTGAAGCTCAACTCCCAGTCCTACTGCCAGTTTCTGGAAGACACCTTCTTCAAGCAGTGGTACAGGAAGAAGTCTACACATCCTTCAAGAAAAACATGATTTTCATGCAGGACAATGCTCCATCACACACGTCCAAGTACTCCACAGCGTGGCTGGCAAAAAAGGGTCTTAATGAAGAAAAACTAATGTCATGGCCTCCTTGTTCACCTGATCTGAACCCCATAGAGAACCTGTGGTCCATCATCAAATGTGAGATTTACAAGGAGGGAAACCAGTACACCTCTCTGAACAGTGTCTGGGAGGCTGTGGTTGCTGCTGCACGCAATGATGATGTTGAGTGAACAGATCAAAACACTGACAGAATCCATGGATGGCAGGCTTTTGAGTGTCCTTGCAAAGAAAGGTGGCTATATTGGTCACTGATTGGTTATTGTTTTGTTTTTGAATGTTAGAAATTTATATTTGTGAATGTTGAGATGTTATATTGGTTTCACTGGTGAAAATAAATATTTGCAATGGGTATATATTTGTTTTTTGTTAAGTTGCCTAATAGTTATGCACAGTAACAGTCACCTGCACACACAGATATACTCCTAAAATAGTTAAAACTAAAAACAACTTCCAAAAATATTCAGCTTTGATATTAATGATTTTTTTGGGTTCATTGAGAACATGGTTGTTGTTCCATAATAAAATGAATCCTCAGAAATACAACTTGCCTAATAATTCTGCACTTCCTGTATTGCCAGAGAGAGCATGTGACCCAAGTATGTTTGTAAGAATTATTGTATCAAACAGATGCATTAATGCATGCTGGATTCATTAATTGCATCACCAAATTCCTTCATATAAACCTAAAGGCCATTTCTTATGCCTTAATATTCAAATGATGTCAATATTTTTAATACTAGGCATCATGGACCATGCAGACAAAACCCATAAGCAGTATAGTCAAATTGTGAGCCAAAGACAGGCTGATCGATTACACAATTAATCCTTGATGTGGACATCTAGTTCACAATAAAAGCTCTCAGACATTGATCTGACATGTCTCTCTGTTTCCTCTGAGTCGTAGTAAGTGAGTACCTGTAAGAGAGTACCTGTAAAAGCACTTTCCACAACCAGGCTACCCAAAATTAATTAAAGCATTCAAAAAGTACACCAAGACCTATACAGTACAACTTCATTTCCAGAAAGGAGAACACACAGTACTACAGAGACAGTTTGTATTTCACTTTCTTCACCCAAGTGATTTCACCCAAATCACTTTCTTTTAAATCACTATCTTTTTTAAGCATTGGGTGAGGATAGCCAGATTACAATTTGTTTGTAAATCAAGTTTGGATTGAAGGACTACAAGCAAGCTCAGATGAAACCATTACTAAGACTTAACTTTAAAACAGGGGAACTCTAAATGAACCTGAGCAACTTTAAAACTGGCTGCCAGATTCGGGGTCACATGATCCCTGTGTTTAGTGGCTATAAGAAGCTAACCAGAGACCTATACAGTCAATCTTTGCTGTGGATGTTTGTGCAAGATCCTATTAGGCTATGTTCAGACTGCAGCCTAAAGTAACCCAAATTCGATTTTTTTTATTGCCCATATGCGAACTTTACCATGATGTTTTATCCGACCTTTACCTCATTTTATGAGGACAGATTTTATATTTCTGGGCTGCACAGCGATGATGATTGAAAACAGAGCTGAAAGCAGTCAGTGGAAGGAAAGTCAATGTAATAAAACTAATAAATATTGCTCTTCTTGATGTGATTTGTTTGAAATGATGAGGACTCGGTTTGAAATGAACTTAAATAAAGCCACACCAGTGCCTTGATTCATATTCTCATCCTTGTTTACTTTAGTTTTGATGGCCATTTTCTGTGCATCCATGCCCCAATGAGCAGGATTGTGTTCATTCACAAGACGGATACAAGTTGCATGTTGTGAGTAATGTAACAACAACAAAAAGCACACCAAAAAATTGGAATTCATAAAAAAAAAAAAAAAATTTGAGCAATACATAAAACATAATAAACATACTAAAAACATTTCTCAAGATTACTTTGTTACAGTGCTGCCTTGAGCCTGGAAGTTTACGGAAGCCGTTTCTGCTCATTACATTTGTATTAATTACTTACAACTCAATTTCTACTTCCAAGTTCCTTACTGCTGATGATGACTAAAAAAGAGAACAGGTCAATAACCAAACACTGATTTTAGTCTCAACACCATTTAGCTGTAAATGCTGCTGGTGGACAAGGACAAGGCAGGCAAAAAAAAAAAGTGGAAAGACTTTCCAGCCTACAAGGCAAGGTAGCTCTGTTATGGCTCTCAATAAGGACCCTTAAGATTTTATGTAAAAAATTAAAAGCAACAAAATTGTATAAATAAAAAGTCCCACAATTATAGACAAACATCCACAGCTTGCCAAATAAATAGTATTGGAAGCTGAGTGAGAAACTTTGCATATATTTGTTTTCCAAATGCCACTGGGACTGTTTTTTTGGGTGGAAATGCACAAAGAAATCTCAAATATTCTAACTGAGAGAGTACAAAGCATACTCCACGGAGTAAATAGAGAAGGAACATCCCCAGATATAAGCTAAATCATTTGACCACCAAGCCTCTAATTAAAAACAGGTTCTTCCAACACACGTAAAGATAAAGGTCTGCCAAAAGAAAGGTTGCATAATTTCATTCTTTATTCATTTTGGTTCAAAAGGCACTCTTTCCGCCAATGTCCAGTTTCCCCACAGGAAAAACATGTATGTTCAGGGTCCTTCTAAGAACATTGGTTTTGCCAAAGTTTTTTTTTTTCCACACGAAAACAATCATGTCCAAAGTTAACCTGGAGTTAAATCCTCTTCCACATCCATATTTTCCCCTTTGGTTGCTTTTACTTCGATTGAAGTGTGTGCGCAACCTTGCGTGTTGTGTTTCACGCATCTCTTTGTTTAATCCATCAGTCTGCCCCCCCCCCAGACACACACACACACACACACACACAAGGAAAGTAAATCATGAAGTACTTTGATCTGTGATTTACTATGAATCCGGGTTTTGAGAGGCTCTCATGTTATTATCTTCTAATACACATTTCTGTGACTGAACAACTTGAAATTAAGTTTGTGATATAAGGAAAGCTTGGATACCAGTCTGTACATCTTAATTCAGGTAACTTTCAAATCATTACTCGATAGTTGAACATTCAAATGTTTAAAATGTGAAAGATTTCAGCACTATTCTCTGCTCATTAATTTATGAAAGAATTGCTGATCCAAGTATGGGATGGGATGAGATCTAATGAGCTGGCTAGATGAAAACATGCTGTAAGAGGACTCAAAAATCCAGCCTCTGCCTTTATAGCCACTTGTGCTTATCTGTGGCTTCGTCTCTATGGAAACCACAGGAAGTGTGACACAAGATCAGACTGGGAAGACCAGCGCATGAGATCAAGAGACAGACTAAATACACATCCATATGCTTGCTACTAGAGTGTGAGTGTCATTGTCAACAGTGCTGTGTATGGTAGTGAAAGCTCCAGTTCTAACACTTAATGAAAAGACGATGACAGCTCTTGCAGAGGATAATAGCGGGCAAACATCTGTGCAGTCCTTGAAAGACCTTGATTCTGCTCTCATCCCTCAGGTCATAAAAGGAGCCTTGTTTTCTTCCCACGGACAGTCTGGACTTTAACAGCCTCCTCTAAATGCACTTACTCTTTATGAGCTCTTAATATAAATGTCCTTTATGGACATTGATTGCTTCACACACAAACAAACGTTAAAATAATTCCAGAGAAGTGCAAAATGATGAAGGGGCGAGGAGGAGAAAACGGGGCAAAGAAAAGAGGGGGAAAGAAAAGAGGAAGGCGGGAAAGAAGAAAACAGAGAGAGAGACAGACAGAGACAGACAGAGACGACAGAGAGAGAGACAGATATATATATATATATATTATACATATATATATATATATATATATATATATACATACATATATATATATATATACATATACATACACATACACTTTTGGGTGAAACAGTTACTTTTAACGCTTATACGGTGTTTGGGTGTGTGTGACCCGTTTTCAGTTTTCATCAAAAGAAAAATTATACAAGCAATTATTATTTTACAGATTTACTGGTCTTGGCTCATTCTCTGTGAAAGGCATATATCAGAAAACATTTTTATGACCCCCACTGTATACCCCTCTACACGTTAATGTTACTGCACCTGGTTTACCGCACCTGGGGCATGTATGCAAAAGGCTCAAAATGCAACGGGGCTAGCAGACCCACCAACCCTGCCATCCCATTTACCACCAAGTAAATAATAATAACAATAATAATAATAATAATAATAATAATAACAATAATAATAATTCCTTCAATTTATTTAGAACTTTTCAAGAAACTCAAAAACACTTTACAATTATCAGACCATTATTTATTCACCCCACATTCACACTCTGCTGGTGTTAAGCTCCTTTGGTAGCACTCAGCTTCCCTGGGGCAGTCTGACAGGACGTGGCAGATATTTGGCGCCTACGGCCTCCTGCCCACCTCCAAACACACCCCACCAATCACACACATCCATACTGAGCAAAGCAGGTGAAGTGGCTTGCCCAGGGCCACAACAGTAAAATGGCCCTAGCATGTACCCAAACAGTCAACCTGAGAACACCCTACATGGTTTAAATTCTAAATGAAGAAATAAGTAAAATGTATAAACAAAAGTGTATTTGCTCCACCAGACCCACAAACACTGCCTGAGAAACAATAATATGAACACCACACAAGTGTTAAATTGCACATTTGTGTATTCTATAGCTAAAGGGAATATGTATGTATAAAGGGCAGGGAATGGGTGTTTCAGAGTGTTGTTAAGTAGTCAATAAGACATCGATTACCTGACAAATCTTTTAGTAAAAAAATCATTCTGGAGGGTTTCAATTTCGGGGGTCAGATTTATCCCTGAGTTTATGGTTAAGGAGGGTTAATTGTCATCAAAGAGCAGGATTTATAGTTGTTGGTCAGGCCTATGAATTGACTGTAGAAGGCTCCGTGCGCGCTTATTTGTCAACACAGCATTCATAGTTGTGCATTCTGTCCTGCACTGATTAGTGAATGCCAACTGACAGCAAACCAAGACACAAAACAGATGCTAACAAAAGACAGGTTTTAATTACCTCATCATAAATCGTATATATATATAACTTCTTAAATACATCCACTGCTGCGGGTGAAGCACTGTCAATATCACAACATGATCAATATCACAACATGATCAATATCACAACATGGCATGATGACAATGCTAACTTCTAGTTAGCTAAAACTCAGCACAGATAACAGAGAAAGGTCATTTACTTCATTGTTGAAGTTTTTCCATTTTACAGAGTTTAACATGAAGCACAAGCCGAAATTGCTTTCTCAGCTCCACTTCGTCCAATCACGGATCTTGTGGTCTGCGAAGCTTTGCATAAGGGCCAGCGCAAAGTACTGCAAACTAGCAACCTTTGCAAAGGGCAATTCGTAGAGTTGACACAGAAGTATAGATCAGGCTTTAGCCCTGACGATAAGCTCAAGTGGGCTAAAATATTTGCTTTTAGTGCACTGAAATTTCACGTTTAAACCACACAACACCATTCCAACTAATAACAGAACATAACGTGTTAAAAGAATGAAGTCGTTCTTTTATATGAGTATAAATCTGAACCTTCAAACTCTCCCTCATATCAGAAGACTACTGGTCACCCTTTAATTCTCTCTCTCTCTTTTCTTGACTTCCTCTTTAGTGACTGGTGAGAGAAAGAGAAAGGGAGCGCAGCAGAGGAATTCTGCACATTCCTTGAGTTTCCCAAAGGCCAGCTAAAGGACATGCTCATTTCTCAAACACAGTGTCAGAGCAAACCGAGGGAAACCAATTCACAAGTTTGTATCCCTCCTTCCCCATGGCAACAAACAAGAAAAAGAACACGTTGTAAGATCTCTGAGCACTCAACAGACAGCGCAAACTTCTGTAATGACGTTCCGATCATGTGTTTGCAGTTATGACAAAAAGTGAAGTACAAGATGTACCAGAAACACATTCTATAGTCATGTTCTTAAAGTTGTCTTTAAAACAAAATCTATACAATTATTATGGTCTGACAGAGGTAAAAATTAGCTGACTGCAGAACCCCAACCCTGTAGTTTTAGAATTTTATCTTCAATTAAAAATGAGCAATGTTTTTTTAGGGCATATTAAATCTCATTCAGATATATTTATCTGGTACTAAAATCAGTACCATTCACACGTTCCAATAAAAATAAAAAATATGTGTAAACAAATGCCTATGTATACCTTACTCTACTAAAAAAACAGTCATTATAACCAATGAAATTATTAAGTAATAACGTGAATATTTAAGCTAAAACTACAGCACTATATAAATACTGTATATCTACATCGAATATATCAACTGCGCATATATCCATGCATCAGGATTTATGAAAATTATTTTGCTTTTTATACAATCTCTCATTTTAGCAATATACAATACATCTTCAATGGGTTACTTGTGGTAGGCATTTCCTTAAAAGCCCAGCCATTATAAAAAATGAGATATTTCTTTAGGTTAAATGTGACACATACAGATTAGAAAGGTCTTTGTCTAAAATGCGTGAAAAAATAAAAAATAAATTAAACTACATGAGATTTTAATGTGGGTAAAATATAATTAAAAACAACCCCCACCACCAACACTTTTCGTGGTTGAGATATTCTGGTGATATTAAAGGGTCAATATTATTGTAATATAATAAGATGTTATATTGATCTTCAGGCTTTCCAGAAAATGCCAAACTAAATCTTGTTTTAAAATGAAAAATCCAGATTTGTTATATTTGGGAGTTAAAAACTCCCAATTTGGGGTGTGAACAACTCATGCAGTTTAAGGGGTGTGTTGCGAAAGATGTAAATTAGCTGATGTCTTGTCTCCTGTCTCCACCTTCACTGTCAGCAAACTAATAAAAAATAGCAGGTCGAAACAAGAGAGAAGCAGCAACGTACCTCAACCACACATGTTGGAAGCTCTGCTGCTTATCTGTGGGTAGACGTTGAAGACGTGCTTAGATGTACATCCTGAAACAGAGGAAGAGTGTTGGTTCTTTGGGGACCACTCCTCTTCCACTCCTCCTTTGACTCGTAAGGACAGATAATGACATCCCTGTAAACAGGAAATTGATGAATGGCAAGCGAATGTGCGACAGTCAATCAATATTTAGGGGTGTTGAAATCGCATTGTGATGCAGTAATGCGATCAGTTGAAAACAGTTCAAGATTTGCAACCCATTTAGCTTTTTAGAAGTTTTACAGAAAAGGCTCACTTTAAACCACTCTAATATAGCCTGGTCCACAGCATTAGCGCACACATTTATGTCCCAAAACCTTGCAAAAGTTGTGTTTCAAAAATATTGTCCCTTTTAGCATATATGCATGGCAGATTCCTGATGTTTTAAAGTTAGATGTAAAATATGGTTATAACAAATGTAAAATAAAATCAGAGTAGCACAGTGTTGCAGTGCAAGGTCAACGATCAGAAGACATAGCCGGGGATCTTTCTAAGTGGGAAAGCTTTCCAAGTTTGCATGCTCTTCCTAACAGGGGCTTTCTTGTGCTACTTCTCGATTAAATACTTTCCTTCCCTGATCTCATAAATCTGTGACTAAGAGAGAATGTGTTGAGTGAATGTGGCTCTGTAATGGATTTGCAACCAACGAGGACAGTCTACAACTTTCCCTCACCATCTAATTTAAAGCAGAATTTACCTAAATTGGGTGTTTACATGTGTGAGAAGAATACCAATTGCTTCGAGGTACAAGTTTCCAACAAGGACAAAACTCAAGAGCCCTGTTCTGCCTCCAGTTTGAAAGAAAGATAAACAAACAAATCAATAAACAAATAAATTAAAAATGAATTAATAATTAAAGCAAATTAATTAATAACTAACTAACTAATTAATCAATCAAATCAATTGCAGAAACCAATTTGTTCTGTAGCAGAACTTGATAGATTTAAATATTTCCCAGAATAAAGAATTACCAGAACAACAGTTCAATTGAAAAAGTAAGGCAGCAACCATGGTTAGGCTTTCCAATAATAACTCCTGTACTCTCACGACTGTATATTTTCATTCATTCGCTGGTTTCCTCGGGAACCAAACACAGCTCTGGTGAGTGTATACAGTGACTCAACGCGCCCTGCTTCCCTGCGCTCCGCTCGTCACGGGGGCACGCCCTGACGTCATCGCGCACAGACAGGGCGTGGCTCCTCTATAATGAGGCTGTTTTAAGCGGCTGATCCATCCCGCGCATTACTATTCATCTAGTCACGGGGATCTGGACTTTGGAAATACGCAGTACTTTGGACACGGGAGGCGCCACTGCATTTCGAGCTTTCCATCCATTTTGTGGACTTACTTTCGCTTTTATTCGCAGTAAGTTGCATTATAGTCTGTAAGTTTATAAAGTGGAGCAGAGTAAAGCGATTATTGTACGTTGAGCCCGTCCTCTGACTTCTGCTTGATGTTCTCTGGCTTTATTATTTAATAAAAAAAAAAAAATAAAGAAGTGATCGGTAGGTTAACAACATTTAAGCTTAACACCAGTTTCATTAGGGTGTTTTGTTTCCAAAAAAAAGTTGAATAAGAGTAGAAATTCTCCAACATTCTGCTAACAAATGGCCAGCATTGCGGTGACGAACACACCTGAAAATGCTTTAAACTGCTAATTAAAAAATCTATAAAACTGAATTTAACTAACTTATTATGAGTTAACAATATCACTCATAATACTAATACTAAGAATGTAGCATTACGGTAATACAATATTTGTAAATGCCTGTCATGTGTATCCAACTATAATATTTTACATATTATATATATTACATCTTACGTTAAATAAAGTCAGATGTCAGAACTCTTATACAACTGTTTTATACAAATGTATTAACATTTCAATTCTAATTAAAGCTCATACAAAGATTACAAAATATGGTCTTTTTCATATTTGTTAATTTATTCTATGTTTTATGCAGATACGTGAGGAAACATGTTGCTGCTCTTACTTGGAATCGTTCTTTTGCATGTGGCAGCACTGGTTCTGCTGTTTGTGTCCACAATAGTCAATGTAAGTACAACTTTGACATCATTTGTCCAAGTGTTTCATTCATCCAACCATTTGCCAACTTTAGAATTCAGTAAAAAAAAAGCAGTTAAAGTTTTAAAAGTTCTACTCCAAGCCAGGCAAGATATGAACATTTGCACACACACACACAAAACATTCTAATCTAACTCTTTTCATCCTCTGGTAGGCATGGGCTGTTAGCTCCAGCTCCAGTACCAGTACAGACCTCTGGCAAAACTGCACCATGATTGCTGAACAAAACAGCTGTCTGGATGCAAACGATGGAGGTAGGAACCCAGATTTATGATTTATGTGATCAAAGCAAACACATCTACTCTCAAATCTCCCAAAAAGTCTGCCTCACTCTGACAGTCTGTCTCTTCACATGTTTACTACAATTTGGGGTGGGTGTGCCCACTCCGTCTCACATGTTTCATGCTGCCATCTATGGGAGAGAATGCAAGCATGCAGTTTAAAGCCTCACCAAAGCCCTGCTCCACATCGGCTCATGCTGGCTGTATAAATAGTCTGGTTGAGCTGAGCTCTGGCCCCTTGTTTGGGTGGCACAGAGAACATATGGGGTGGGGCAGAGGTATGCTGTTGAACCAGAGTAGATTTAGGCAGATGTTTGTGATTGCTTGGTATCAGATTGCTGTGAGCTAAAGAGATTAGTTAACCAAAACGTGATTTTTTTCCAAAATCAAACACTTCTGAGATTATTCTTCAAGTAAATAGACATTGAAAGATATTGACTTCTATAGGTTCAATAGAATGTAATTTAGTGTGAACTGTTACTTTGATGCATAAAATCAGTTTTTACTGCCAGTGATGGATGTTTTGTCTTAATAGCAGAGCAGTTGAGAGAGAGACGTGTGTTCTTTACAGATCCCAATAAACAAAACACAAAAAATGTGTTTTAACGACTAAATTCCCAATCAGAGTGCCGCTGCACCATTGGCTCATCTTGCAGAGTGGGGTGATGTCATGGTTCTAAAATGAGAAACGCCTCTCTGAGTTTTGCTAATGAGGCAAGACCAGAATGCTTTGCAGTGTTGTTTCCTTGCTGGCAGGCAGTTGGCGAAGGGCTAAATACGCTGTGTTTGCTTTGGGAGTGGCGTGAGGGAGGGAACAGAAGGCTTTTCTGTCCTTCTCGCCTGCATTCACTCACGTGTTGCAACTACACTATGTTTATGTAATTTCTACTTTTAGATTAGAATTGAGTGTGAAGAATTTCCATGATAATGCAGATTAGGTTATAAATTACCTTGACCACCAAAGCTCTTGCTAGTTTTTGTTCCAACTCTTTCAAGAAAAAAAGAGCAAGAAAAGAGAATCAGGTAGGTTGCATGAAGGTTGAAGTCACTTTGTTCTGGACCCACCCCTTTTTTAAACAGGCCACTAAGCCAATAGCATCTTGTTTGTATTTTAAACTTTCTGCTGATTGGTAAAAATTTTGTTTCAGTCAGCTTGACAGAGGTTTTTTTAAGGCTTTTTGAAAAATTGCACACCCACCTTTAATAGATCTAAAACAGCGGTTTACTTGCATTGCTTGGAAAGTTTCCAATGGTTTTCAATTACATAAAATTGCTGCTAACATCATGCTATTTTCAAAGCATTGTCACAGTCATGTGAAGTACTTGCAGAAGTTTCTATTGTATCAATCATTGATTTCCTAAATATCCTATTCCAGCAACTGCTGCCAATCATGCACTCGATTATCTAATAGATAGATTATTACTGGCCACAGTCTTTGAGAATTTAGTAATACTGATTAGTTTTGGAAGCCCAAATATGCTAGCTTTATATTAGACTAATTTTGTTTTTTAAGTTCCCAGGCAAATTCAAACAAAGCGACCAGTGACCAAGGGGAAACCTGTTTGCCCTGCTGATACGCAATAGGAAGTGACTGAACTGTAGTACCGTGACCGATCATAAAGGGGGTGGTGTCAGAAATTAGAAGGTTCTCATTGAATCGCATGTTAAAACTGCCCAACTTTGGATATGAAAAAAAAAAATGTGCTGTAAGGTTTTTTTATTCGGATCGCCAGTTTTTCCCTTCATGCACACAGAGGGATGAATTGATGTTAAAGTTATTTTTAAATACTAAAATTAAAAACTTCAGCCAAACAGATGTCTCGACCAACTTATGCCCCATTTCGGGCATAATGGTGACTTCAATGCATAATGCAAATGAGTCATAATTATTTTAAACAGTCACAAAACCAGTGGGTAGTTTTCAATTTTGAGAGATATATGCATATTGAATTACTTCATATAGTATATTTTATCTTGTGATCATTTTATAGAAGATAAAAAACCTCAATTTTTGACTTCAGGAATGAGAATCAGCTTCATTCGCTTCACTGAGGTCACTTATAATATGAAGACACACTCGAATCCACACTCGAGTCTGTGGCTCAATGCGTCGAACCCACTCATCTCCCACTGTTAATATAGATAAAAAGGGTCAAATAATAAAATACAATGTATGTTGTGCTAATGAGTAATGTATTTTTCAAAAGGGCTTTAAAAAGTATGTTACCTAAAAAAAAAAAAAGCAATTTGTTGATATCAACGATTGAATTTTTTCATACATATATCAAAGCTGAATTCATCACGGCAGCAGTGAGGTCACCTGAATGATTTACTTTACACCGGGAGTGATGCAGAACAGCTGGCACGTCCAAGCTCCCCAACCATGCCAGCTAAACTATGCCTGAAATCCCAATCATCCTCCGGATTTAGTGAGAGGTTTCATGCACCAAACCAGGGTTAGGAAAGGAACTCACATACTTGCGACCCTGTGTTATGTTTCCTTGCCGGTGCATATTTATCATCTGCTAAGCCACATTCCTCACACCCAGAACCGTAAAGCACCCTTCTAAATGTAAACACAAGACCTCCACTTTCCAAAATGAAATGTTCTGTCCTAAAATACACACGCATGACTGCTGACTGAAATACACAGGGTGTTGGCTGGCTAAAAATGTGACCGTCGTATTTATACCAGGAAACTCTGAATGTCACATCTCTTGAGGAAGGAAAAGGCTGTCTGTCCTTCGTTTATCTTTCCTCGCATTAAATACACAAACTTCGTAGTAGTGAGATAATTGATGTATGAGGGGATCTACTGTTATTTTTACTACATTGTCAAGAGATTTGGTGTAGGTGTGGCATCACTAAATTTTTCATCAGTGAGATAGTGGTAGAGTCTTGTATTTATTGATGGATACAAGAATAGTCTCATCTCATTGTTTCTTGCGGGATGTTTAAGTTAAACAAATGCCATTTCTGCATTTGTTTCCATTCAGAGATTTATACAAGAGCGAGATGTTGTTAGGGTTATGTACAAATGTATGCATGAAGATAGCAGTTTTTGTATGACCAGTTGGATCACTGCTTGAGGTCAAATCTTTCCAAGAGTGGTGTATTTTCTTTTCTTTTTAGATTTAAAAAGGATTTTTTTTAAGACTTTGTTAGAGTTTGATAATATTCCATAATTCACAGGCTGTTTAAATCAAGTACCACCTCAGAAAACGTTTAGCTCCATCGCCATTATTCATCTGGTATTTTATTGGTACAACACTGTTCTCTGCAGCAAATAATTCACACGGCAGTGGTACTTTTAAATAATTTGAAGAATTCTTTTCGCCTAATACTAGAGCAAATATTTATATTTTAACAACAAAAGTTAATACCAGACCATTAAAACGAAAAGCTTACAAGTTCCTCGTCTGAAACACCAGTCTTTGCTTTGATACTTTGGATGTTCCATCTACTGTAAACAAGATAAGGGCCCACAAAGAAAATGTAATCATTTAAAAATGTAGTCCCAATTTGACACAATTAACACGTCAGACATGATGCAAATTAACAATACGGAAATACGAACAATCCCTTTTGCTATTTAAAAACACTAGTATACACATCAAACATGAGGCAAATGTGTTGTACAAAAAATTGTATGAAAAACTTGCACATTTTTCTGATTCTCTGTCAAGTGATGGTGACCATTAGCTGCAACAGAAAAGCAAAGGTGCTACGATTTTGGGTTCATTCTTTATTAAATCAGAGGAGAAATCTAGGGATTTTCTCCATTTGATGCAGGAGTTGAAGCTCTATAAGCGGCTCTGAACCTTACGTACTTTAGAACACACTGTGCTGCAGTTTGAGGAGCTGTCTGTGCTGCTGGTGTCCCCTCTGAAGAGGAGGAGGAGCTTCAAAGACCTGAAATATTCAGAACTCCTCTAGCTGTGGGCCTAAGGAGTTCAGTTTTTTTCATTCACAAGCAAACCGGAACGGGTTTACCAACAATCTACTTTTTTTACTCACTTGTTTTAAAAAAACGCTCGCCTTATGCAAAAAGCTAGACATGTTCTCATATGGAGTAATAAAAAAGTTTGAGTATGAGCACGATTATGGTCAATTAGCAACCATGACACAAATGAGGCGTTTATCACCAAGGCAACCTGAGCCTAATGCTCAGCCATTCGTAATGACAGCTCAAAACTCAATATAATGAAAATGGCAAAGAACAAATATAAACTCAAGAAAGTGTATTGATACAATTTTCCAAATAAATTTTGTACCTGCCAGCCATTAAACTATAGATCAACGAGTAGGCTCCCTCTAGTAATATATGTACTAATATATGTACCGCAGTTTGAGAACAAGTGTAGGCAAAATTATATATTTTTTGAGTGTTTGCATGTATGGACCCGTGACACTGGTCTGTCTTAATTAGATATCAGATACATTACAGAGGCTCAAAACAAGGAAGTCTGCTAAAACATAATAAATAGAGTATGGTTTACAGTTCCAGTTTCCTCAAAGCCATTTCGGCAAACAAGAAAAAAAAAGGGGGTGGGGTTGTACGAGAATAACTCACCCTATTATCACTGTCAAATGGCTCCAAAGCATCTTTAGTTCTTTTCCTTCAGATGAACAAAGTAGATACAAATGCCAAAATATGACAGAAAAAAATAAACAAACAAACTTTGTTTTTTAAATGCCTTAATGTGTGTGTTTGTTTATAGCCTAGATTACTTTATAAGTGAGAGAGAGAGATGGAGGAGGTAGAGGTTTCAGGAATGACCTCTGGACAAGAAATAGACATGCTGGACAGCCCAAGCATTCCTCTGATTACCGCTTGGCCACAGAAGAGATGAAGATAGAACAAGACCTGCTACGACAGGTTTGACATGTAGACACAATTTATATGGTGGTCTCATGTCTTGCTAACAAAATTTCTGACTTTATCGTTAAAAGCAGGGATGTCAAACTCATTTTCACAGAGGGCCACATTAGCATAATGGCTGTCCTCAAAGGGACAGATGTAACTTATAAATGTAAAACAATGTAATCGAATGTAATGTAAAATAAATGTAACTACTCCTTAATGTTAAATAACTCATTATTTATAACTTATTCAAGTGAGAATTCAGTTGCATAGAAACAATTGTATGCTTTTTGTTCTAATATAAATCCTTTAGATTTTTGTCAGCTTATGAAAACTTGGGATCATTACTTGTGGCTCCAGATGTGGACAGCGGAGTTTATAATACTAAACTTTTAACTAGTTAAATAGTTATAGTATAATACCACCGCTGCTTAAAATGACGCATAAAAGCTGTACAGTTTTCACTCATGTCAAAATACATCCGCTAACATTCACATTCCCAAGTCTACACATGTAGTTGGACCTTAAAGCAGGTTCAAACGACATACAAGAGGCTTTAAAGCCATCAAACAAAGCTAACTCTGAGTTAATGGAGCTCTTGTGAGTGGTTTATCCAACGGAGAGTCAAAAGAGGATCGATATCAGGTGCTGGTAACCTGCTAAGAGCTTTCAGGAACAAAAACATCATTATGTGATTGCTCGATGCAGGAAGAACTCCTAGATCAGATCCTCCTGGGATCTAAAGATCTATCTGACTAAAGATCTATCAAATGCAACACAGCTTTCGTATTCTGCCTTCAAATCTTAAAAAAAAAATAGATACCTAAGAGCATTGTTCCAATCTTTGACTTAAGCGCCATCGTCTGAATGTATTAAGATAGTATTAGTCTCAAGGGGAAATGTTACGTTTTTCAGAGAGTTAATGGTTGAAAATGGTTTGTGTTTCAGTTTGGATCCAAGCTGTCCAAGCCCTGATGATCCTGGCTATCATCTTCAGTTTCCTGTCTCTCTTCCTATTCTTCTGCCAGCTCTTTACACTGCAGAAGGGTGGGCGCTTCTTCCTCACCGGAGCTTTCCAGATCTTTGCTAGTAAGTGTGTCTTCAATGTTCTAGCCTAGAGAACACCATAGAGGAACTGATGATCGTGAAACCTTACTTTTAAAAACTGACACTGCTGTTAATAAATACACAATTAAGACCGTGAATTCTGTTGTTTTAATGTTGAAACAGAACTAAGCAAATTTTTTTAGCCAATAATATTGTCACCCAAGGTGGAGGAGTTTAGAATTATTCACGACACACTCCATCTGTGCCATCTTGAGACTTACACCCCAAAAAAAGTCTCTGCGCTACTGTAAATCGCTTTGGACAGAAGTGTAAGCTAAACGCATAGATGTGAATGTCCACACCGGAACACACGGGTTTGTCCACTTGGTTAGAGTGAGGAATGGTGTTAGGCAGAAATGAGTGCGAGTGGAAATGTATAGTAACTTGCTGAACAATGATCAGTAAGCAGCTTAAATACACACAATGTCAGATTTGCTTTCGCAGTACTGAGGAAGTAAAGGGCTGGCAGAGTTATATTTTGAGCTAATCAGTGCACCACCATTACAAGAAGTAACTCGTATAAACAAATTCTTAACCTATTTACAATGGTTTTACAAGTTTCAAATGACATTGAGAGAAAGAATAGCTTTAAATGAAGTCAGTTGGAGCTTTTATGAATCAACCCATAGTTAATTAATTTCACTACAACACATTGTTAAGGTTTTAATTGCTGAATTGTTAAAATGATGGTATATCTTTATCACCAACACACATAAAAACAGGATTTCCACAGGGTCTTCATTTTTTGCTTTTAAATTTTAGACTTCTTAACAGCCTTGAAAAGACATACAATCACTATTCTAGGTGTTCATTTTTTACCAATCTTATTTTTCTAATGTCCATGTAAAGCTCAAGCTCATTTGGTACATTATTGTTGTTTTTGCTTTGGGTTGCTAGAGTTTGTGAATCCACAAAAACAGAAAAGTGCCATTTAGTGGTGCCATCACTTGCGATAAAGCATATGAACGCTGATAATTGTAAAAGTGATGGTTAGGGTTACCAGATGTTGACATAAGGCTCATAAATGTAAAAAAAAATATTGTAAGGGTTACCAGATATTAAGACAACATAAAGTGATTGTTGGAATTGCTAGAGATTAATTAAAAAATTACAAAATTTCCCTCTTAAATGTCAAAAAAGGGTGGCTAAGGTTGCCAGAGTTTGAGGAAGCGCTTACAAACAAAGAAGTTTAGAGATGTTTGTTTGGGACTGTTGAACTTTTTAGTGGGCGGCAGGAATTCTTGAGGGTTCAGCTAATACTGAAAGGTTTTTGAGTTCATATCAGAGTCTGTATCAGATAATGGAGACTGATTGAAAGCTGAATGTCAAAGGAGTTCTGAGGGTGTAAGTGGAACAATGAGAGACAGTTCTATGTGCCCACTTAGTTGGCATCAATACACAACCGCTGCAACAGAATGAATGTCAAGACTGGCAGCAGTTTCCATCCTTTTGTGCCAGCTAGTTAAAAACAGCACTTAGGAAAAGGGATGCCAGATTGTCTTCACAAGGTTAAATACAATAGGTTAATCTCAGTAGTTATACATGAATTGCACGCATTAACAAACTGATTTTAATTGTATCTATAAGCTTTTTTTAGTCTCCAATTTACCACATAATTAATGGTCTCCAGCTCAATTTAACTTGTATTTCAACAAAGAAATTAGTCAAACGTGCACCTTTTTGTTTAATCTTCATAGGTATAAAATTTTGTATATTTATATTTAGCTTTTCATGCTAATATTTAATGTCCATATCACCACCAAATATCAAGTCGACAATTGATCCATATAACGTCTAAAATATACCAGCATGCACCACGTGACCTATATCCACTCAGCACGTCACTGAATTTGTTAGGAAATCATTGGAATATAGGGAGCTTTTTAAGTTCTCAATAAAGCGAACACGGTATGATGTGTGACGTAAAAAAGAAGTAAATTACAGAATGATGAAAAATGTCCATAACATTACTTTACATAATATATAATTGATCGTGTAGTTTTTTTCTAAGCTTAAAAATCATGTTTAACTTATTTATTTATAAGTTACTGTTATTTCTTATTTATTTTCAAGTGCATATTTATTCTGCATACAAATGTACATATTATAACCTTGTTTTTATGCCAACAGAATGTTGGAACTATGGAATGTAAAACTTTCTTTGTGTACATATGTTTTGATGAAGTGTCTATATTTTAAAAGAAAGGAGGTTTTCTCAAAGTTCTCTTGCTGTTCCTCAGGCCTGTTCGTCATGAGCGCGGCCATCATTTACACGGTAATGAACGACTGGATTCCTCAGTCGTACTCTTACGGCTTCTGCTACATCCTGGCCTGGGTAGCGTTCCCTCTCGCGCTCATCAGCGGCCTGATCTACGTCATCCTTAGAAAACGAGAGTGAGGCTACATCGTCATCCAGTGGCGTCACCCGGAAGTAAAGCAACAAGCCAAAGCAACGCACTGTGTAAAATTCACAGCGTGGGGTCCCTGAAGTCCCCGCGACAGACATAATTCAGTTGAAGATGTATATAGTATGGTTTAAAACCTATTTATAACACTTTTTCCATGTATGTAAATAGTATTTTATGTTTGCTCTGGTGACAAACAGCCTCTGAAGAGCTTTCAGCTAATTAAAGTGCCTAGATTAGACTAGAAAAATGTGCATTAGCCATGCAGTGAAAGTGTGTTTTTCATTTTTTTTCTTTTGACGATACTTCCTAAGAGGTATTTTAACCAGTGCATGTGTTAAATGTTGGGATACTGAAAGGAAGCACTGCATTGAGAAGTAATATGAAGTATCTTGCAGTGAATAACATTTTGCAGCAGTTTCTTTCAACAAAATGGTGCTATGAATTTACCATTCCTTTAGCAACTAGCCATTTAGCCTTATATAGAAGGATGTGTCTTGACTGTAAGCCAAAACCAGATTGTCAATGACTAGATCAGAGTTATGTTTATACAGTATACGTGCTATACACCAAAGATTTAACCATGAGAGTGCTTTGAGCAATACGTTTTGGGAGACTGGTGCACAAATAGTGAAGATAAAGAGAAGGAACTATATTTTGAGTTACTTTTGAGAGCAGTATTAAATGTAGATTATAGTGTACAACTTTTTTAAATGACTAAACATTACTTGCATCAATCATCGATTATGATCAGGAAATTAAATAATTTAAATCAGCAGAGGAAATGCCCTGCTTTTACATAAAAGAATTTCAGATTTCGACTCATTTCAAGAGACGGCTCACAGTCTGTACATTTAATGCATTTTCTTAATAGCATGACGTGTCAGTTTGTTTGGGTCAAACCGCCTCATTGCTTCTGCATACGTTAGAAACCTTTTTGATACTTGAAATGTTTACTAGCCACACCCTCGGTTTCAGCTAACAGTAACTCGCAGGGTACTGTAATAGCATTTGATTGTATTCTAGAAGAAATCTCTTCTGAGGACCATGTGTTTGAACTCTTCCTGCAACACCACCCTCCAATAAAGACACAAAAACATCATTACTCATGATAATCTGAACACTTGCCTGTTTTTCAATGGTTTTTCTGACTGAACAGCCTGTTAAAGTATAGTGGAATACTTTGATTTTATTTAAAAGGGAATTCCTCGTAGATGTTCATACTCGCCTCAGAAAGTAGTACTTTGAAACCTACAGGGGACCAGCACTAAAAAGTGTGCTCATTTCCCAAAATAACCAGATGAGAGACTATTTTATTCTTTCCATCACAAGACAAGAAGCTGAAACCCTTGGGTCTGAACTATTGTTATGCATGAAAACATCTGTACTGTATGGAGTCTGAAGGAGTGTGAGCTCTGATGAAGACCGTTCATGATCCAAATCTGAAATGCTTTTGTTGTGTTTACTATAAGCTATTAAAAGATACTACGCTTGCTAGAGATCTCTCTGCCTCATTTCCTGCAACACTGACACCCTCATTTGGTGCTTTAAATATAATATGATGTTTTCGATTATTTGGACCATGAAAAGTATGGTGATGCTACTTTTCTCCCCATTTTTGAAATGGCCATGTCTTCAACAAAAAGTTATTAAAAAGATAACTGATCTATCATAGAAATTTGGTACTTTACAAACCACAAGTTACCAGATTCATAATGTAAAACCCTCTTATTTCTATAATAACAAAAGGAAAAATCTGGAAAAGAGCTTAAAAGATGCACTTGAGATCAGAATGTAAGGAGAGGCTGCCCTCTAGTGTTAGAAAGCACAAAAGAGCTCAATGCATCAATTTTAAAATAAAATGCATGTGTGTGTGTTAGAATAAGTTCCCGCTATGTTATTCCTACCCACCATCAATGATTTAGAAAAAAAGAAATAAATTATCGATTTAATGTTTTCAATTAAGTTTTATGATTTATTTATAGAATTAAAAATGTTAGTTTTTAAAAAAATTTTCTGCTTAATAATTAACATATTTTAATATTATTAATCAGTTATGATTTATCAAGATGCAGTAAAAGTCTTTTTTAAATCATTGAATTCATTATTACGTATTTCTCGCATCATATTTAGCATGACTTGACTGAGGTCAGGGAGACACAAAACACATCAGTAATAATCACCAAAACAACTCTGGCTACCAAAATATTGCTTTGACCATCTTTTAATAGCTTCTGCTGATTGGCTACAAGTTAGAACAAGAACTTAGTTTTACTAACTCATAAGAATATCAAACAGACTCTTTCTAATTTATTGTTTTTGGCTGGGGTTGTTTCCGTGCTAACAGGGTCTAGAAAATCAAAACGGCAGCAAAAATTCAAAGGCTTTGATAGTAATAACGTAAACTACTGTAAAGATCTTTGAAAATGGAGAACTCAGTAAACATGGAGCCTCCCTATCATCAGGTTTGCACGATTCTCTGAACAATTTTCCAGAAAATCAGTTCAATCAATTTTAATAATTTTGGGGCAATTTAAAAGGAATAACATTTGAAAACTTAAATATTGTTTAATATTAGGTCATTATTCTATCCTACCTAGGATGAATGTATAGGAAAATAAAGTTTGGGTCTTGGGCAGAAAATGTCTTACATTTTTGTTAATCTTTGGGATCAATCAGTGGACCAAAAAAGACTTGCCTTTAATATTAAAGGGGTACAATGTGTCTACAGAGTGTGTTTAAATGTAATCTTTAACTCTTTTTTTCACCAAAGATAGGACAAGATCAAAATCTCAGAGACATACGAAACCCCGAGAATAAATAAGCGTTACAAAATTAAATGGAGCATGTGCGAGAAAGATAATTCATTCATTCATCTTCATGTCGGCTTTCTTCCCTTTCGGGGTCGCCACAGCGGAATGAACCGCCAACTCTCTGGCATATGTTTTACGCAGCGGATGCCCTTCCAGCCGCAACCCATTGCTGGGAAACATTCACACACACACACACACACACATTCACACTATGGTCAATCGTTCTTACTCAATTCACTTATACCGCATGTCTTTGGACTTTTGGGGGAAACCAGAGCACCCGGAAAAAACCCACGCGATCACGGGGAGAACATGAAAACTCCACACAGAAATGCCAACTGACCCAGCCAAGCCTAGAACCAACGACCTTCTTGCTGTGAGACGACCGTGCTACCCACTTCGAGAAAGTTTTGGAAAAAAAATACATACAAAACTATTTCATCTTGAAAATTCAACATTCAAGGCAGACTAAGATGTACAAATCCCAGAAAAGTCCCAGAATGAAACAGAAAAAAAGGTTACAGATCATTTAACAAGATGCACTGGTTCATTTAATCCAATTACATCATTCACGAACTCTTCAAGAGTGCCATCATCACTCTTCATTTCCAACAGCTTTCTGTTTTCCACTGTGTGTTTAAGTGTGATGCACTGAAGCAACCTTTTTTAATTAAATAAATTCCCCTGCAGATAAAAAAAAAAAGTCATACTTAATGGAATGATTCAGTTTATTATCAAGTTATTGAATCGAGAGTGGAAGCTCCAGCTTGGAATAAAGTATCATTTTTAAATAATTAGAAACAAATGGGCTTTTAAATGAAGTTTTAATATTCATTGAAAGTTATTCACTGGTTTAAAAACAGACTGCGTTTTCAGTTCTTGTAGAATGTTCCAAACCAAGATAGCAACAAAAGCAAACACACACTCCCTAACTCATTCCTGACATTAAGCACCTTAAGAGCAAAGGGAGCAAAACCATACAGACTTCATGTTCCATCTAAAACAGAACATAAATAAAAAGGCGCCTGATCAAGACTATGGAGCCTTTACGAGGAAAATCATCCATCAATTTAGTGAAATGAACAGTACTAGTAGAACTGAATGATAATGACCTACTGAGGTCTGCCAGAAGGGGGAATCATACCAACTGAACCTTAAAAATGTGATTGATACTCACAGATGGCTAGTGAACGGCATGATAACATCAGATTAATTATTTGATTATATCCAATAATTAAATCCTTCTACTAGTCATGCAGTGCACAAGGTATTGGTATGCACACCATTAGAGAGGCTGCCAGCTCTCCACTCAAACCAAGTCCTGTTTAAACATTCTTGAGTAGCATCTGAGCATTTTAGGGCTGCTACAGAAACTTCTGACATAACAAAGAAGCTCCTTGCTGAAAGGCAGCAGCCTGCTTGTTTGTTTCTTACTAAATCATGGATTTAAGAGCCCCTCGTGTCATTTATGAAGATTAATGCAATGGTGGGCCCTTTTGGGAATACGGCAGACTATAGACTATTACTTATGCATTTCACCATACTATGATGTTATTTTATGCAAGATTTGGTGCGCCCCATTCTGTCTTCAACAGCCCTCAACCACACAAGATATTGCTTGAGTCGCAAAAAAAAAAAATAAATAAATAAAAAATATGATTTTTAATGTCTCATAGATGTCGTCATGGTGTACATTATGGCATCAAATAAAAAATGTCCACTACCCCTCTATTCTAATAACACTTTTAATATATGATTACAAGATGAATTAACTGCTGTGAAAATTATTTAATCGTCTGTAAACTAGTCATGAACTGAGGCATTAAAAGTGTCTGATGTTCTGCCATATTAGTGTGAATTGATTTGTATAATTGCTTTCAGTTTAAATAGCGCTTTTCCAGAGCTCAAAGATGCTTTAATTTTTTTCAGAGCATCATTTACTCACATTCACACTCTGGTGGTGATAAGCTACAATGGTAGCCCTCAATTGCCCTGTGGCAGTCTGACATGACGTGGCTGCTATTTCTGGCCTATGGCTTCCTGCTCACCACCAAAACACACCCCACCAGTCACATCTATCCATCAATAATTTCCAAATAAGGTTGCTGGATAGATGTGGATGAAAAGCAGTAAAAGTTTGTCTCTGTCAAATTGCACTCATCTTTTGGGTGACAAAGCTCCATGCTCGACCAGTGAAACTAGAGCTTTTGTTAACAAACAAGAGGGGATGTGATAAATGGATGCTTTGAGGTGGCTCTTCACACACACACTCAACGGTAAATTGCTTATGCTTGTGTGTATATTCAGGGAAAATGTATTTTAGGTAGCAACCCAAAGCAAACCTCGCCAAAACTCATAATGCTTGCACCTTGTTCAATGCAGATTTTCTTTTTTACTGTAGTTCTTCTAGTCTCAAGTAACTGATGTAGTGCAGAGAATGCCATCAAACTACTGCCTTTAAATGCAATTGAGGTAAGTCAGCACAGCTCTTATCAGAGATGCTAACTTGTTTCGCCACTTACAATCTACCTGCGAGGTGAACTATCATGAGGAGAATACATGACCAGCATGCCGCAATAGACAAGAAGATGGTAGAGCCAGGTGTGTAGAACCGACTGGGAACTGATCCCAGAGAAGGGACGTCTTGAGGTTCAGTCCTTGAAAGGCAGAAAATCTCAACAAAACTTTCTCTCACTGCATCTTGCCGGTGGAACAAGCGTCCTGATCCAGTCAGGAGAACAGAAAATATGACAACTTTCAATAATAAAACAAACTCTACTCTTCATGGAACTCTTGCAACCTTTAATGTAATTTAAAAACACATCATCTTTTTATTCTTCCGTTTTATTTTCTTTCTTCTAAACGCATAAATGGAAACGTAAATAAGATTTTATTGGGGATAAAAATTATAGAAAAAAAACTATCTGCACCAACATTACGAGAATGATGTCAAGGCAGCATATCATTATTGTCTTCCACATTATTGCATCAAGCTATTTCAATCACTGTACATTTGTCCCTGATTCTTGAACACATCTTACAAAAGATTATATCAAAAGTAACATCTAGGGAAATTAGACACAAGACAAAAGATCCCTCACCCAGTGTCAGAATGAAACTGCAATCAAAAACTTTTAACCCCTAGTCACAATGTCACTCTGAAAAATGATTCTCATTTGTATAAAAAGAATAAACTTTTAAAATCAAGGTCTTTAGTGTTGCTGATGATTTAAGTCTTTTTAGTGAAAATATTTTAGCAAATAGGGTGCCCAAAAAATTCAGGAAAATAGAGTACTTTTTGAAAAATCAAGTGATGACACAAAATGAACCCCTTTTACCAAAATGAACGTGCATAAATTTAGTTTGTTTGTTCTGAGATTCGGAAATAAAATAGTATAAAAGATAAATCATGAAGTTCGCATCAACTTTCAAGCTTATCAATAAGCAAAAAAAAAAAGGTTTGAACAAACCAGAAAATGTTTCAGTTTGAGTTCAAGAAAAGTACGGTCATTGGCTTCGCTTAATGCATTTTTTCTCCAGTACACAACACGCTTTCCTGACATCTAAAGGCACCAGTGTCGAATATTAAAGAAAACGAACAACAATTTGAGTAAAATGTAACATAAGCAAAAGGGTTGAAGTATCGATAGTATTTGACGCGGAGTCTGAAGGGATTAAAACCCTTCAACTGATCTCTCATTCACCAAAACAAAAATACTCTAGTAAAATTGCATCAACCACACCAACTCCGCACACCCCTTTAGCTTTATTGAGCAAATTCTTTGTTTACAGCCCATTTGTCTCTCTCTGTCGCCATCGTAATTGTTTACGTACAGGTCAGGAATGCGACTAAAAATAACGACATTATCCGTCGTGTCCGTCTCTCTTTTCGCGCGCCCCAATGTCATTAACGCCTCCACGATCCCTTTTCTGGTCCGGAGGGAGATAATATTCCTTCATTTTTGTGTGACAATGGAGAAAGGCGGCAAACAGAAGGTCGAGGTTCATCTATCAGGCTGCTTCAGCGGGTCTGAGGCCTCTCTGACAGCCATGGCATCGCTCGAACGCAGACACAATTAAACCTCATGAAATGCAAATACCTTTTGTACAGCGAAGGAGGGGGTTGTTTTCTGCATGAATCCTGAATCCACCATCTGCTGGCCATCACCTGCACGAAACAGCGTTTGGGTGGGAAATCTGTAGCTTTGATAATTTTTCAGGTTAATTAAAAAAAGCGGGTTAGACAAGCGGCCCGCAGCTGGTTTCAATCAGCAGAAACACGTACGAATGTTCAGTCGTTTTATATTTTAGCTTTTCGTGTTCTTCCATTTATAAGAGTTAGGGAAAGTATTTAAAGTATTCTGATAGGCATAGTAGTCATGATACAAACTTTTTTTGTGCGTGAAATGAAAACCAAAAATGTAATACTTGAGCCACAATTCAGTTTACATTTTAAAAAAGTAAGTAAAATGACAAAATATCTCACAGTCTAAAAAGTATTTATTGTCCAATAAATAACATTCAAAATACATCCTTTTAGCTTTTTGTCTTATTTTAATATATATCATTTCAAGATGTGATGTTAATGAGCATTCCAAACAAAGACCAATCAGCAGTGGATACATGCTCAAAAGACCCACAATTCAATCAATAACTTAACAGTAGAAAAGTGTTTGACAGAAAAATACAGAAATTATAGTTTTATAGACAAGCATGATGATAGATTCTGAATGCTATTCCATTTGAACAACAAGCTTTTTGATTACCGTAACTCTCCTAATAGAGAAGTGCTCTACATTACAGGTGCAGCTCTCTACCGAATCAGTACTATACTTACAATCAGAATAATTTGATTTAACCCAAATCTCAACAAAAGGGTTTGTACTATATCTGTACTGCAGACTGATGGACGCTCTCACAGCTGATAATATCTGAGCGCAGCTGAAATTGGAGAAAAGTTCTACTTTATTGACAGAGCTTTCTAAACAGGCACTTTTTACCAGCTGTTGTGTACAGTCATGCTGAAATATTTAAGCCACTGCAAGCAGGACCTGCACAAATGTTCAAAGACCTGAAGTCACTTCTCTATTAGAAGCTCCTGATTGGTTGGTTTGTATTTGATGTTTGGCTAAGGGGTTGGACATGAAACCACATTGACGGCACCCCTACAACAAATTATCCAAGCACCTACAATAGCTTTCTTGGTGTGAGATGGTTAAACTGCAGATTGTAGATTTTAGTAACTAGCTGCATTTCACCAGAGTTTTGTTTTTCAAATATCTAAACCCCTATGATGCTACAGCTTTTCTTTACTTTTTCACTATTTGAAGTTTTGTGTCTACAGTGAAGTTCAGAGATTCCCTCCTGAGCAGTCAAGTCACCCTTCCCTTATGAACACGACAAGTAATTAAGTATTGTTTTTAAACACTGATGTTAAATTTATATTTGATTAATAAATAAGAGTGTATGAACTTGAAAATGCAAGATGTCATTCATTTAAACGAATCATATGTTGAACTTAAACATATATTGAATGCTTAAACATTTTACTTTATATAAAGTGTGTAAAGTGGAGTTCATTTCAAAATTGCGTAACTTTGCTGACAGCAAATGGATAGATGCTTGGAATTCTCATATCACTTGCTTCTTCCAGTAAGCAAAGATCAACAATCCAAAGGAAGCTCACGATCCGTGGTTGCATATGCAAAGTCAATATTTAAATGTGCTCAAATCGTAGCACGTATAATCTGCACTGCAGACACCACAATATCTGCTCTGCTGTATTCACAGGATTTCAAGATCACATCTTTCTATTGATTTAACTTGATTTTACTACAAATCACTGGCAATTAATTCACCATTTTTGGTGAGAACGTACAGCAAACCTGCATTCCACTCAGCGTCATGAAGAAATCAAAGTAGCACTTTTGAGAGATTTATGGCCGATGACACAAATAGTATTGATCTTGGCCTGCAGAAACCTGTTTCCAATAAAATGTACTGAAACCAGTTTATGTAATATTTATGTATATTGACTCATATTTCCTCAGTCAACGCGTTCTATAAATTACAATAGTTTTAACTCAAAAAGAGGCATTTAGAACAAAAGTAGTTCAACGAATGTCTTAGATCAAGTTTTATACAAGTTTATTCCCCCAAAACATTGTTTTCTTTAAATAGATAATTGAATAGTCACAATCAAGATTTCAACAAACAATGCCTTTTCCATTAACATAATCACAGCATTGCTTTTTACAACACAAACAACGGATGCAAACACGTGTACAATCACACTCTGCATCTTCTATCAAAGGTGACCCTCGCACTATTGCCTCAGCATTCCCCAGAGACTTCATAAATGCTCTAATATGTGTGTCGTTGTTCAGAACCTGATTTTTCCTCACTCGGAGGTCAACCCTGATCTGAATCCCAGCAGCTTGTCTGGACGTGAGGTTCCCCAGGGCACCCTTCCTCTCAGCTTGGGTCGGTCCTTTTCTACTTTGTTCACTATGTTCAATGACCGCAAAAGGCTTTTAGCTCCCGAGGCCCCAGATTTGTCCCCGAGTGGCCCAGTTGCAGGGGTCCCAAGGTCAAGACCAGGCTGAAGGTCATCAAAGCCCGATCTGCGCTGCACATTGGAGTCTGTCCATCAACGGTGTCCAAATGAAGGAAACACTCATCACTTATGGAGCTTCTGAGTAAATGAAAGCCATTCAGAGCCATCTATCATCCTCAATCAAGTAAATGAAAGCGAACAGACTATCTGCTCTCAATAAAGGCTTTGAAAGGAAGGAATTCAGGGGTGACGAGAGGAACAATATATTTCCTGTTTCACAGCAACTTCACTAATTCATCTTATCTTTAAGTGTTAGAATGTCTTAAAGGGGCACTATTAAACAATTAAGCTTTTGAAATCATTTACTCCCCCTAGAGTCTATTGAAACACTTGGCACACAAAAACCTTTAAAAAAATAAATCAAGTCACTCTCACTCAGTCTTTTGCATTGACAAACAAAATAAAAGTCACATCATCTGTGAGAATAATCCGCATCTAATTTTTTCCCCTTTTTTGTGAAAATGCAATGCAATACTGTATCAATCTAGTTTAAGCAATACCAATATTATAAGCAATATGATAAAATGTTTTTACATTATTTTGCTTGCAGGCCTTTATCACCAAGTAGTTGAACACCAGAAGTGTCCTTCAGGGCAGTGTAAAGAATCTCACAAGATGGTAAAAAAAACTTTCAAAAATGCGCTAACAGTATTTATTTAGCTTGAGAAACATGCATTCCGGACAAGTTTGAGCTACCGTAGAATCTGAACAAATCTGAAAAATCCCACAGATGGACCGCATATTCTAACGTTACAATATGCTCATTAACTAGATAGTGGACAGACACACATTCTCCCGTACAGACCTATTTTCTGTTTCTAGTCAGTTTAGTCAATGCTAGCTGAAGATGTCCTAATGATTTTTAGAAACAGATTTCTGCAAGTTAGCAGTGTTCGCTACAAGTTTTTCCACCAATTTTTAGCCAACTCAAGTAAAGCAGATAATGAATATTCATGTGTCCATGAACAAGCCTGTAATTCAATCTGCTAGAGTGACTTGTACATTAAAACAAGTCTCTTACATAGTAATTAAAGTTGAGTTAAACTGTAGTCTTTCCAAATTTGATGTCAGACATAAATGCAAATATTTGCATGCTTCTATATTTCTTTGATTTCTCACAATGAATTTAATGTTGCTCTCTACTAGCTAGACGATGAGCCAGATAACAAGAGATAGTGCAAGAGAGGCTTAAAAGTATATTACAGATTTGTTTCAGAAACATGGGGGGTTATTTGTTTTATTGTATGTTTAAACTTTTTTTTCAACTCACAACCCCTTTAGAAGTACTCTATGTTGTGTATATGTATTTAGTAACAGCATTTTAATGCATTCAAAGTGTGAATATTGACAGACTACAACTGAATATTCCTTTAGAGTTTGTCTTGGATTTTGAGGCGAAGTCAAAATAAGTGAGGAATCTTACACTGCTATGTGGAGTGCGTTCACACAAAAATACTGTACACTGGGAAATGCAGACTTCCCACAGGCTGCAAAAGCTGTATAATTATATGCAATGGAACTCTATAAAACGACAATATGGTGTGTGTCAAGGATTAGTGAATAACTGAGTGTGTGTGTGTGTGTGTGTGTGCGTGCGTGCGTGAGAGAGAGAGAGAGAGAGAGAATGAGAGAGAGAGAGAGAGAGAGAGAGAGAATGAGGGGTAGGGAAAGCAATGTATTAAATTATTATCAATCTCTTTACTAATCTAGATTTCAATACTCATAGGTTGAAATGATACCTCTGATTTATTCATGGCATTAAATACTCATCACCACAAATAATTATCACCGTTTCATTTGGAAAAAAAAAGCTTCAAGGATCCAGATAAGAAAAATGACAGCCTCAAACGGTAGAAAGGAAACAAAAAGAGGAGAAGGTGAAAGGTCAGGGTTAATGTATAATGATTAGTAAAGCTAATTAGAAGATCCCAGTTTGAGCTCGTCTGGCCCTGAAAAAGTCAATCAGCATTAATCTCTGATCCGCAGAGAGCAATCGCAGCAGCAAAGATTAATACAGCTATCACAGCTTTACCTGCTACCACATCTCATCCATCACAGGCACTGACAACACCACACAAACCGTCTGCATATGTGTCTCCCTTTTTATTTGTGGCGTGAAGAGTAAACTATTTTATTGTTGCGAGTCTCATCATTATTAGTCAATAAAAAAGAAAGACTTAATCTTTACCATTACACAAGTTTGAGATGAAACAAGAACATAAAAAACAACTTCTCAGAATAGAGATGCCTTCCTGTTTCCTGTGTTAACTTAAAAAATGTTTAATGTTAAAATGGTAAATTTTTCTGCAATGTGTCCACAGTGTTAAAAAAATATATTTACAGCAAGACAACCTTTTTTGGTAAATCTACTATGTACTACTGTGTTTTTAATGTACTGTTCAATCTGAAGCTTGATTCAGTTTTACAATTAAAATATCTTTTACATCACATGCATGCTTCATTTATTTTGAATATTTCTATAAATGCCATGTTCTTAATATTTAGAATGATATGTAGTGATCAATTTGTTGAGATCACTATAAAACAATCTTAAAAGTGATACGTACATCATGATGTCCATCAAGACATATAAAGAAATTGCTATAAGGGCAAAGAAAACTATCTTTATATGTCAAACTGTTATTTAACATGCATAAACAATAACAATAAATTGAAATAAATTTTTGTAGCGTCTCTTCACAACATAGAGTTTTCCAGGGCACTGAACAGCAAGCGGCATAAAATCCACGCAATGTACAAAGCTGCCATTCCATGAAGTTTATATAAGAAACAAGTAATAAAATAAAAATTACACATACCAAAAATGTTTAAGAATAATTGAGGTTTTGATTACTATGACCAAATTAATTAAACATTTTTATAATGTAATTTCAATTCAATTAAGTTTTCGATCTACTAGAGACTAAAGTCTTATAAATCACTTAACTTTGCAATCCTTAAAAGACGTAAGCCAAAAGAAATATATATATAATTCCTTAATTAATCCAACATTGTGATGCGAAAAAGGCGTAAAAACGGGGTAAAGGAGGCAAGGGGGAGAGGGGGCAGCAAAAAACCACGAGAGGAAGAGACATAGAGAGAGAGGAAGAGAGAGGGAGAGAGACAGACAGAGAGAGAGAGAGACATACAGAGAGAGAGAGAGAGATAGAGAGAGAGAGAGATAGAGAGATATAGATAGGAGAGGAGATATAGAGGAGAGAGACAGATAGAAGAGAGATATATAGAGGATATACATATAATAGATAACATATAGTATAGACATATATACAATAACATATAATATATATAATATATATTATATAATATATATATAGATATATATAATATAATATATATATTATAATATATATATATATATATGTATGTATAAAGTTATTTTAAAAATCAGGGTTTCCACAGATTTCAGACCCAGAAAAGTATATTTAAAACATTTTAAAGCCAAAAAAAGCCTTTAAATGTTTTGTAAGACCCGAAACCCTGAAAAGTGTTTAATTTAAAAACACGATGAAAAATTCTTAATATGTATTAATAGTATATAAAACAAATCTTCTTACGTTTGATATTCATCAGAGTAAATCCGGCACAGATTAACAACACTTTAATTAGTGAGCATGTAAGTGTGACCAGCTCCATAAAACAACAAGCTCTATGGTGTCTAGGCTTAACGATAAAAGTTCAATGTGCAAAGTACACAAACACTCACATAAATACACACCTTTCCCTCTTCCGTCTGGATTTTGTTCACACCATCCTTATTCTCACACTTCAGGGCAGTGTTTGGAGGAATCTGAATGCCCTTTCTCTTCCCTCTGACCCCACATTAGTTGTTTCCCCTAAATCAAAATCCACATGGGCAACATATTTCTCTGCTTCATTGACTTTTACTGCATTCACTACAAGAACGTTGGAGGCTGTGTCAAGTTCAAGAGGCTAAACACTACAGCTTTTATTTCTGTTAGTATAGCCGCCCCGGCTCTTGGGAGTCTTTACAACCCCAGCATCAAATTAAAAGAGGAACAACATGAGCTCAGCGGTCTCCTCCTGTGGCTGGACAGAGAACACATGCTGACCGGAGTGAAATAAGCTAGCTATTGTACTGAAAAAATCGAATAAAATAAATAAACATTCAAAAGTGAAGTTGAACAAGCATGCTAAAGTAGTACTTTTAGTATTTGTTTTCACTGTCGAGTGAACGTTTTATAGGAGTTAAGCTATATGAACAAAGTGTAACATTAATTCTAAAAGTAAACGGTGGATTTGTTCACAACCAATAAGTGACGTAAAGAATATGAACAAAGTAACGTACCTATCTCTTACTGGAAAATAGAGTGAATTATTGAACAAATCAAATTATATTCAACAAATTAGAATTTATCTATTCAGAACTGAAATATTTTCTGGAGAAAAAAAAATACATACTTTTTTTTAATGTAAGTTAAGACTTATTATTAATTCCCACGTTTACCTCCTTAGTTGTTACTTTTTGTTAATTTCACTGAAGATAAAAGATAAATGAATAAAATTCTCAGCATAAAAATGTAAGGAATAATTTTATAATACAGGTATTATGAAATAACAAAAAAGGGTTTTTAAAAAACGTAAAAGGTTTATACTTTTATGTTTATTTTATTTGTAAAAATTTTAATATATGAAAAATATATAATTTAATTAAAAAGTATTTTAATCAAATATTATTCATCTACTTCATTTAATCCAATAAATAACATTTCATAATCAAACAAATTATTACTTTGCAGCCATTGGTGGATATTTTACAAACTGTCCAACATCAGGAAAAACTAGTTTAATCTGTGTAAAATTTTCCAAAAGCAACAAATAACTGATGAAATGTTGGGGCCACTGGAACACAATTTGAGCCTGAAAGGGTTGATGAAGGAGTCAAAAGCAAAAATAAAACAATTCATGAAATAAACAAAAGAAAACAAGTACGCAAATTAAATCAAACAATCACTGTATGACAGGTGTAATCAATTATGATAAAAAAATGTTTCAACATTGAATAAAGACACCACCAATGGATACCATTTTCTTTTTTCTGGCACAGAGCACAAACAATATAAAGAATACAATCAATAAAACCCAATGCATTAAATAAAAACAAAAGTTTATGGCATAAAGTTTAATTAGTGAGTCAGAATACGATACCAGAAAAGGAGTTTAAACTTAAATTATGAATAAAAATTAAAATTAACATGCAAAAACGTAACAATATTTTACATTATAACTTTAAAGCGATGCTATTTTTATTTCTAAGGCCAGAATCATTTCCAATAAAGACCTAATTAAAGCCAGCACTCACGAACAAAACAGCTTATTACAGTCAAACAAGCTTCCAATCCCATCTTGATAGAATTCATTATTCTACCATCGGCAGCATCTTTCCTTTTTAAGAGCATAAGCCATCAAACAGCCATTATGTGTCTGGTAAACAACATTAGCACTAATTGTATGACAGAGCTACAGAATATTTTCAATTTGCAACCCTGCCATTTTCTTTACTTTTGATCAGTATGGCCCTCCATTCAGCACTGAGCAGACACATGCTGCATCTCCCATAAAACTTTACTGGACTCAATGCCATCGACTTCATTATGCATTTCGGCAGCCTCCCATGAGAAAAACTCACAGGTCAGGGTTTCTACGGGCATTAAAAGCACAAAGTTTAGACCTTAAAAGTTTTAAATTCAAAGTAATTTTTCACAAATCTTACTTTTAGATATCCATGTAAAGCTCATCTGATATGTGTTTTGTTGTTGCTTGATGTTGCCAGAGATTGAGAAAATGCCCTTAAGTGCTAAAAAGTAGCGTACAATTTATGGTTAGGGTTACCATAGTCTGAGAAAATGTGAACAAATCCTCAAAAACAGAAGTCATATTTAGGGTTGCCAAAACCGGTTAAAATCGGTTATTAGGGTTGCCATATAACCAAACCAAAAAAAAAAAGAAAAATACAATTTTAATGTGAGGGTTACCAGAGATGGAAAAAAATGTGTATAGATGCTCAAAAGCATAAAAGGAATTGTTGGGATTACCAAAGATTAAGAAAATGCTCCTAAATGATAACAAAAAAAAATGGCTGACAAGGTTAAGAGAGCTTGAGAAAATGCTCATAAACGCTCAACTTTATAAAAGGTTGAGAAAATCTTTGTAAATGTCCAAAAACATAAAGGTAATGGTTAGGGTTTCAAACAATGTATTTGAAGCATACTGTTTATTATGCTAAAACAATTTTGTATGCGTTTTTGGTGCCAGTCTTAAACTGGATTCTTAACATGTTAACAAATCTTAAATGTGTCTCTATGAAACTTGGAGAAAACATGAAAATGTTCCTACATCCCTATTAACAATCAATCATTTATACACTGAAATATACCACAATGAAGTATGCATAACCTGCGCAAGGAAGAGTTATTTTAGTTTTAAACAGTGAATCAGGTTAACGTTTTGTTTCCAACCACTTCAGTTCACGTTTACCTCATTCTAAAACAAAGTAATGATGTGTAGCACTCAAATCTATTGAATGCACCAAATTTCCTTTCAAATGGTTTCTATTGAATGAATCTAAAGTGTCATTTCCAGAAATTGCGACCACAGAGAGACCCAATAGGCTTCTACAATTTTGTTTTCTAAGAAGAACTAATCTTTACAAAAAAGATCTTGCCATTTGATCTAGCAGTAGTGGCACGACTCACAGCTGTCTGTGTTTGATGGACTCTCAGATTGTGTTTCGTTTCAGTTGACGGGGATGAGCTATAACTCACAGAGACAGAGCCCTGACTCTGAACCCGAGCGCTGACCTGCATCTGGACAGCAGCTGAGATCAGTTCAACAAGTGCTGGGGCATCTGACCTGCATCCTACTCGCCCTCTAAACCTCAAGTTCAGCTCTAGCAATGAAGGGAATGTGCAGAAAAATAAAACATGAGGGGAGCAGAAGCTGGTTTAATGAGACACAGTGGTTGCGTTTGCTGTTGAATGGATTTTTATGTCATACAAACACAAAGTACAAAAAGCTTTTGCAGGAAGGCATCTGTTATGCAGCATACTTCCAAATACATGGAGCAGAGTACACATTTCCCTTTCAGGAACTCAAGCTGCGTCAAACGCTTTGGGGAACGCTTGCTGCGTTTCCTGCACTGAATTATATGTCAAATCTCGTCCAATGGACAGGTGTGACGTCATCCGAGCGCGACATCGCACCAGCAATGCGCAGTATAAAGAGCCCGCGATGGAGACGGCCACCAGCTTTTCTGCTTTCAGTAAGCGCTGTTTATGTCTCGTCTTGTCTAAAGTGGTTTCTAAGCTTAAAGTTGTATGAAAGGATGAAGTGTTCTGCTAAAGTTAAGCATTCTTTCAGACCGTGTTTTCCTCCCTGCCCGCGCTATATTACGGGTGAGGATTCACACGCGATTTGTGTGGCTTGTTTGGGACGAACGTTATCTGCGCCCGCGAACACAACCTCCACGCCGGGGCCTGCCATTTTTTTCCGGACCTGCACACCGAGGTGTCCAGGTCCTGGAGTCACCCCTACTCGTCCCGCCTCTTCTCCCCGCATGTTCAATATTATGCGAACATCCAGGGGTTGCAAGAGCACGGTTATGGGACGATTCTTAAAGTGGAGCAGACGCTGGCAAGCTATCTCTCCCCTAGAACGGCATCGTTCTTGGGGGCCCCGGCGCTCCCCACCAGACCACTTAGAGCCACCTCGGCCTTGGTGGGGAAGGCATATTCAACAGCCGGGCAGGCAGGCGGTTGCCTGCACACCATGGCAGTGCCACGCCGCCGTCGCCCTGGGAAATCTGCTGGATTGCTGGAGGTACAGAGCGACCCAGAAGCAGAGTGTTGCTGCCCGTGCCCCTCCCGAGGGGCAGCGACACAAGCCTCAGCCCAAAGAAGTGACGGATCTAAGAACCATCTGTTAGGAGGCGAAACGCTCCTAACAGGCAGGGGGGGGTCTCCAGCTTCCTTGAGCGATGCACTTCAGGGGAAGGCTGTTGTCTCGCAATGACCCCCCTCGACAATATTTCGCTAACCCTGCCACCCTTGGTGCTTCAGGAAGCATGTACTTTGTCCCTGCGTCCACCCAGATTCGGTGGCCGGGGCCATGGGGCTCCCATGGGATCCCGGGGCCTATGACAGGAGCCACCACCGTCAGTTACCAGAGGTCGGCCTCGAGAGGCGGGCTCCCCTGAGTGGCTATAGGGGGCTGGGTTCAGCCCCTAAGCGCCTCCCAGTGGGTCTTGCGAGTTGTGAGATTGTGCTGCAGGATCGAGTATCGATCCAGGGCTCTCCGTTTAGGGGGGTTTAGCTACCGTTGTGGCCCCTCGCAAGGTCTGGTAGGGGACCAGGTAACATACACCCTGCTGCACAGTTCTCAGGGCTCAACGATATGTTGAGGGAAGTAATCTGGTTCCTAAGAAGGAAGGGGACCTGCGCCCAATTTTTGTTGTCGATCTGAGGCTCGTGAACAGTCGTAGAGCAGATCATGGCGCAGATCAAGTATAGTGCTGGGTCGTCCATCGACCTCAATACGCATATTCTCAGGTCCCTATTTGTCCTTCTTACAGGAAGTTCTCGGTTCTCCGTAGGGGGCACGGCTTACCAGTATCGAGTGCTTTCTGTCAGCCTTTCGCTCTCGTCTAAGACCTTCACATAGGGTGTGGGTAGGACACGGGTCCCCGGTTGAGACATCAAATGGCCCCGCATTCTCAATAATAGTGAGGTAGGTCGGCATCGAGACGATGTCATCCTCGCCTGATGAGAAAAACTAAAGGGTCTGAGTTTCAACTGTAATCCCCGCAAGAGTGGGTTTTCCCCAACCCAAACAGGTAAGTATGTGGGGTATGGGATTCCTCCACATGCGGGTGTGCCTGGCTAAACAGGCCAGGGTCTATGCGATCCTAGTGGGGACCCAGAGAGAGAGGCTGGGTCACTCACTGTCGGCTGCAGTCTGAGGAACTGCCTTGCCTCTTGGGGCCAGCGGCGACTTTTCCCCTTTTGGATGGCTCCATGAGGCCCCTTCAGTGGTGGCCGGGGAGCGCAGGGTTCTCTCCCCAGAGCTCTCTGCTCTGGTCTATTAGAACTGCGAGACTAATGCCTTCGTGCCATTCTCGTTGGAGGGAGCCTGTGTTCCTGTCCCAGGGCCCGGGAGGACACCGTTCCGTCGAGTAACTATAACCACGGGGGTGTCCCCGCACGGGTAGAGGGACGGCGGTGCTCGGGAACCGCACGACCCATGGTCTGTAGGAGTGGTCCCATCTCCTTGGCACATTAATTGCCTAGAGTTGCTGGCCGTCTTGGTGCATTGCACTTCCTACCAGACAGCTGAGACCATCAGTGCTTCTACGGAAGCACAGATAATATGTCCGTGGTGGTCTACATCAACCGGCAAGGGGGGGCATACGACTCTCCCTGTAGGACCGTATAAGCTCTGCTCCCTTAGAGCATCTTACATTCCGGGCCGGTTGAATTGGAGGCGGTTGCTGTGTCGCACCTGGGACCGACATCTGGGGGACCCAGCCCGAGAAGAGGAACATCATTCCTATGAACAGGCTGTGGTTCAGTGCTCCTGACGACTGGGGGTCTACGGCTTTTTAGAGCGTTGCACTTCATGTAAGGCAGTCGTCTCTCTATGACCCCTCGTCACTATTCCGCTAACCCTGCCACCCTTGGTGCTTCAGGGAGCGTATTTGCCCCTGTGCTCACCCAGGCTCGGTGACCAGGGCTTCGGGTCTTCTTGAATCCCGTGCTTTATCAGGAGCTGTCACCCCAGTAGCACTGCTTCCCGGAAGCTGACGGCAGGGGGGTCTCCGGTTTCTTAGAGCGGCGCACTTCATGAAAGGCTGTCGTCTCTCGGCGACCCCTCACCACTATCCGCTAACCCTGCCACCCTCGGTGCTTCAGGGAGTGTATATTGCCCCTGCGCTCACCCAGGCGAGGTGACCAGGGTTTTGGGTCTACTCAAGCCCGTGTGTTATCAGGGCCGTCACTGCTTCCAGGAGTCCTGGAGAAATAACATGGGACGGTGGTTCATCCCCGTCCAGGATTGCGGAGACTGTATCTATAGCCCCGTTGGGGGTGCAGCTCTAGCGTTCGGCCTTCAGGCCGAGGTCATTGTGACCATTCGCCACTCCAGGGCTCCATCTATGAGGAGGTCTGACGCGAGACAGCGACTGTCATAGTGTTGGGGTGTTCTCACACTTTGGATTAGCTCTGCCCGATCAAGATCGGTGCTAGAGGCCTGTAGGTCAGTTCAGGGGGTTCACCGTCCACCATTTGGTGTATATATCAGCGGTTGGCCTGCCACACCCCAATTGATGGGTTCTTTGAGCAGTACCCCCCCCCCCCCCCCCTGATCTGTACAAGAGTGTCCATATGGGACCTGGTCATCATCTTGGGGATCCTAAGAGGCCTCTATGAGACTCTGGTTAAAGTGTACTTGCGACTTCCTGTCACTTAAGACAGCAGTGCTTCCCTTATTAGGATGGGAGATTACACGCAAAAGACTTCTGAAGTCTTCCTGCACCCTAAGCCGAGCCATGTCTCGCAGGTGCCTCACACGCCCCGTGGCCTATTAGGTTCCAGGCATTCTTCCTCCTCCAGGTGAGTCCCCTGTATAGGTCCTTATTAGTATCTGCCCAGTGTGGGCATTGGGCTGTTATGTCTGTTGCATGGCTCAGTGGAGCTCAGACCAGCTTGTGTGCTATGGTCCACCCAGGTGGACTCTCCTGCTATTACGCAGTCAGTGAGCAGATGGACTGTGGAATAATGTTATCACCTATACTTAGGTGTAAGCATCTGATTTTCTGACCCCCCGTAGGGGCAGGGCACATTCCACAAGAGATGTGGCGACTAGGGCCTTGTCATCTGGTATTCTTCCAGTAGTGGTAGCGCTGCGGGACGAGCCACGCTCTCTGATGTTGCTCCGGTCCAACAATTGGATCTGGATAATTCTCCAGGCTGAAGACAATGTCAGTCCGGAGCGAATTGGCGTGTTTTGACTCTCGTTCCCCAAAGCGTTTGACGCAGCTCGAGTTCCTGAAAGGGAACGTCTCAGGTTACGTAGGTAACCAAGGTTCCCTGAGGGAACGAGACGCTGCGTCCCCAGGCCATTTCGCCCACGGCCTGAAGGCGCTTACTGTGCCTCAAAGCTGGTGGCCGTCTCCATCGCGGGCTCTTTATACTGCGCATTGCGGGTGCGACATCGTGCTCGGATGACGTCACACCTGTCCGTTGGACGAGATTTGACATATAATTCAGTGCAGGAAACGCAGCAAGCGTTCCCCAAAGCGTTTGACGCAGCGTCTCGTTCCCTCAGGGAACCTTGGTTACCTACGTAACCTGAGACGTTTACGCAAGATTAATGTGCTTTTTTTCCCACCTTAGTTTTTAAACCAAAACATAAAACGAATCTATGCTTTAATTCTGTACTTTAAAAGAAAAAACACATAAAAAATGCAATGCACTGTCAGAAAATGGGTCCTTTTTTAAGTACATTTTAATTTTAGACACAGAAACAAAAAAAGTTTGAAACCCATCTATCAAAAATGAAAAATACTTTCTCTTTTCTAGGTTATACACTGAATTAGTTGGTATGTAAAATGAAAAAACTAATTGAAAGCATATTATCTCAATAATTTTTTTTTTATTTCACTTTTTCATTTTCTAAAAAGAATGTAGTGGTCAATTCTTGCAACAGCTCCACATTTTTATTGCTTCTGCTGACCAGAGCACTCACTCTCATGTTCTTTACTTGGATCAGAGCACATAGAGCAACCATTTATAGCTTTAGCAGCATTTTTTTATGGAACCGGGATGCTAATCCGGCACCCAAACCAGAAACATCCACACACACTTATTCACATTCATTTACTACAGACAGTTGTGCTTACCCAATTACTTTATTTGATCGCTTCCTTCTGAAGAAGTCTCAGCACCCAAAATGAGAGCTCACAGATAATGTGATACAATCACAAGTGTTACTGAAAGAGGGAAGAATCTGTATATGTATACTTCTAAAACTGTATTCATTTTACCCATCTACCTACACAAATCGAACTGTTTAAATTTTTTTGACATTTGGCTACATCCCTTCTAAAGTGACATAAAAACCTGAGGTGTAAAAGTAGAATCTGTAAGATATAATAATAAACGTATTACGGATACTGTAGCTTCCAGAAGGACCGTTCATTACTTGGAAACAATTTTTTTTTTAGAATTATTAATGAGTAAACTCATACATTCAGGAGATGGGGTGTAAATTTGGCGGTCATACTTGAAAGTTAATGTCTTAAAAATCTGGTTTACACCGATACAAGATTAAATCAAGGCTAATTAATGTTTTTTTATGATATACATGTAATAACAGATTAGAATGAATTAAACTGATTAATTTATTATGGCTAAAGTTTTTGTTCTAATCTGTTACAGTGGGTAGACAACAAAAAAGATTCAACAAGAAGCTTAAAAATAGATACAAGATTTTTCTTGTTATATCCTTTTCCATAAAATAAATTGCTGAAGTGATTTTCTTTCTTCTAGATTGGACCGTAATGTAAATTTAATGCCAAGGCATCATACTAAAATTCTATGAAGTCTAGCAGGGGGTTGATACGATGAAATTAGAACAGAATGAGGTTTGGTTGGTGAATATCACCCGCTGCTGTTATTTATGCAAGTGGCTTGCAAATTTGCTCTACCAGTATGGAAGGTGTTTAACCCTGATGCATTCAGAAAGATTCATGCAGCTATCAAGTGTGGCTCTTTGTTTGATTATTTTGTTAGAAAAAGAAAGCTTAATTGTTCTCTGTCTGGTACGCTTTGTGTTTACTAAATTATTTGACAAAAAAAAAAGGAAAATAATTTAATCATATTGTAGTGAAGCTAATTCCACACAGAGGATGACTAATTAATGAAAACATCCAAACCTGATGGAGTGTTGTAGAAGGCAGAAAAAAAGCAAAGTTAACGAATGAAGTGAAGTGAAAGTGACTAGATGTGGAGTGACCCATACCCAGAGTTTGTGCTCTACATTTAACCCATCCCAGTGTACACACACAGCAGTGAACAAACACACTGTGAACACACACCCAGAGCAGTGGCAGTTTTGGCTGCGACAACCGGGGAGCAGTCAGGAAACTGGTCCCTTGCTGAAGGACCCCACATCTGGGGTTGTTGAAAATGGGAGAGCAAGTGTTTCATCGCACATCACCTTCAACTCGGTTGATCTGAGTTTCGAACCTGCAACCTTCCGATCACAAGTTGATCTCCGTATCACCAGACCACAACTGCCCTGAGTGTGTTTAAATAAATCAGTTATGCTCAATAATGTCTTTTCTGTTTTGAAATATTAACAAGGAAAACATGGTTCTGTTATGAGTTTGTTGTCTAAAACAGCTCTTAAGAAACCTGATTGGAGGAGGTACTTTTACCTGAATTATAACTCAATAATTATTAGACAACCTAATCAATTTATCTCTATAAATTAACACCGGAGAGGAGGATGGTGTCCAGTGCGATTGCATACTTCTGCTTTTGTAAAAAAGGTCTTTGGGCTTTATGTATGTGATTTTCTTAGGTTAAAGCACTACATGCCTTTGGCAAGAACAGTTTTTCTTTTGACGAGGAAATGTTGATACTCAGCAAAATGTCATATTTTAATGTTAGCTGTTTAAAATATTTTTTTATCAAAAATGTTTAACAAATGATGGTCAGAATGAAGACTGAATGAATGAAGAATGGTTAGACTTCAGCAAGATGAGCTCACAAAAGCTGTAATCAGTATTGGCAAAAAAAAAAAAAAACCAGTCAATCCTTGTGACTAGAAATGATTGTATAATCAAATAATTGCGCACAAGATAAGAAGTTTACCCACCAGTTTAATGTAGTGTAAATATAATGTTTGTAAATAACGTTTGTAAGTAACGTGTCATATGAAAAGTCTGACAGACAGTCTATCTTGGAGTTTGAACTGCTTAGAAGATACTCAATAAATTTATACAAGCTGAAGAATGTGATCATATGACCAATCCCCGGAAATCCACACACTCTCTCATCATTCAGAGAAGTGGTCACACAAGCATGGTGTATGGCTCATCCACGTGTGTCTCCATTAGAGAGCAGTATCTGTCTTCAGCAAAAGAGAAATAGTGTTTCAGTGCAGGAAGTGGGGGAGGAATTGAAACAGAGAAGAAGCTCTTCATCGGGCTGTGAATCTGAGCTTCCAGCAGCCTTTCTGGTTTAAATCACACCTCCACCGACAGGTCTCAGATGAATGATTTCATCAGTCACGAGTCAAGGAGGAATAAATGTAACTGTAAACTTAAGGAGAGCAGGAAAAGCTCAGATCTTTAAAAGCGTCTTGATTAAGCACCTGGACCCTCTTCCACACTGTCAGGAGGAACCGTTGAGTTAATGTCTAACCTACACTATTGACTATTCAAATAAACTGTCCTTCAATCGGGCAACATCTCATTGAGTTTAAGCTGATGATGGAGTGGAATTGATTTATTGATACGAGTATGCATTACATGGTTAGTGACCTTTACTTTGCATTAGGACCTCATTGTGTGTCAGTATATTTATACATCAATATTGCCAATATCAATCAATTTACTTGTATAAGTACTACTAATGACTCTGGTTTACATTCTTTCCTGTTTTTTTTTTATTTTATTCATTATATTTACTATTATATTACAGAGAAGATATTGCTGGGTATTTTCATAGTTTGAACACACATTTCCTTCATCATGGTTCTCCACGGTCACTCATGCACTCTTTTTACAATTAAAAAGGTGCTTGATTAAATTTTTCTCAATTAAAATGCTGTACCATAGTTTTTAAACTCATTTTAAAAATACGTGGTAATACCTTTAAGTGGGCAAGACGTAAGTTTGCGCAGTCTAGGACACTAGACAATATCTGATGAAACAGGTTTTACTCTTTTTCCATTCATTTTGTGAAATAATCTAAACCCCAGAACAACTCACTTGATAGACCCTTTAACAGGTCACGCGATGAAATAGTTGTTTCACTTTTTGGAAAAGGAAGTGGATGCGTTCCCATTCATTTGAAGATGGCAGCAAGGTTTTAAAACAGTTTCACAGAAACCCAAAATGTCTGGCTGTGATGTTTACGGATGCACTAATAGATGCTTTATAAATAATACAAATGATAATCTAAATATTTTCACTATCTTCAATCCACTCACATAGCCTGACAAACTGATTTTTTCTGTCATACTTATGTTGCCAAAATGCACGTGCATACACTGAAACGTCATCATTGTTTACAAACACACACACACAAAAAAAGAGTCTGTATTACTTATTCCTGTGCTGTTCTTAAAAAATAATCACAATGGATTGTGGTTAATATCTGCGTGCGAGTGTCCATCTTTCTGCACTTCAGAATCTAACCATAACAGTTATCTCTGCCCACTGTGGAGACTTTTAACATTTATACTATGGTTTGAGATACACTAATTCTCATTTCGCATCCACACAAGTATGGATAGTTCACCGATTGGGACGCACTGTTGGATAGAACTTGGTCAGACAGAAAGGTTTCTGCCAATTATTTTTTTCCCCAAACAGCAGAAGCTATCAAGGTAATCAAACCTCAATTCAATATTTGAAAAATAAATAAATAAATAAAACACCCGGATGATAATGGACAGCAGCGGAGAGGTGGTGTGATGGTTATGTGCTGGTAGCAGTGTGACCAGTAAAGCTACTTACTTCCTTCACAGGTACCCTGTTATTTTGAGGGTTTTTTTCTAAATGGATGCAACTGAAAAATTTTTTTAACTCTGACCAAAGTGAGGTTTTCTGAAAGCACAGATAAGATAGTTGTGTGAACAGCACAACCACCATTTTTGGGTTTTTCATTGATGGAGAGGATTTTGTTTAGGCAAGGCAAGGCAAGTTTATTTGTATAGCATATTTCGTACACAGGGTAATTCAAAGTGCTTTACATTGGAAATAAAGAAAAAGAGAAAGTACATTTAATAAAATCAAGCATTAAAAAGTCATAAAATCAAACTGATTAAAAAACTGAAATTTAAAACATCGATTAAAACGAAGATTCAAATTTGAAGTGTAAAAAAAAAAAAGTTGTTCGGACGTTGGTGCTCAGTTGACAAAAAGCCTCAAGTCAAATGGTGAACTAAGTGAGAATTATGTTGCTATTCACTACATGTAGAATTAATACAGGTATATTCCAAATTAATACTACAACTTTAAAAATCTGTATTTAACCAAAAATGTGATGGAACCTTGGGTAAATAATCAATGTAAGCAAACAAACTAGCAATCAATTGAAACTTCAGAGCTATCTGAAATCAACGATAGAAAGATTTTAGCGCTCCTTTTATTCTTGGCAGATTTTTTTATTTTCAAAGGTGTGGTATTCTTTTTGAATCACCAAGTACAAGTAATAATACATTTAATCACAGAAAAAAGGTGCCAAACTGCAAAATTATGCAGATCAAATTTGCTGACATGCTTATTGTTGCTCACAAGACAAACTGCTTTTGGTCAAAACCAAGTAAATACATGTTACCGTTTTGAAAGAAAATTTGTTGCTTATCAAGAATGGTGGGAAAATGTTTTTTTTTTATCAAGAAAATTATTATTGTATTTGTGTGGACTGCTTTGTCCTGGCATCTAATCATCGAAACGGAGATGAGTCTAATGTGAAACTAGTTTGGAAGCTTCTGATTGGCCAATATAACTTTAAGATTAAGAGTCAACTGCCCTTTACTGAATTGGCATACTCTACGATTACTTTACTTTACGATTTTGATTTTATAACATGCTTGAGTGCACGCAAGTTTTTTTTATATACTCAGGCAGCCTACCGTTAAAGAGACTCTCGGGCTTGTGAATCACTGAAACATCAAAGATGCGTATTCATTAAATGATTTATTGCAGCAGGGTAGGTTTTAAACCCTCATTCTGTGGATGACAGCAAACATACACACAAAGACACACACGCACACACACACACACTATCGTGGCACACCATCATCGGCCACTATAGTTGATGCTAGTTTTGAAAATTTTAAATCTTATGTTGAACTATTACATCATATATGTAGAAAAAAAAAGAAAAGAATTCAGGTATCCCACAGCTCCAGCACACACTCTTAAACATGCAGTGTCCTCTCGTCTGCCTGAGGCTGTGAAAACCAGCTGATGTCCTGAGACTTTCTCTTCCCCTCAACTCAGATTCTGCTCTGGGATGCTGGCGAGCCCATAATGACCATTTGGGAGTGCCAGGGGGTCTGCTGAAATAGTATTTCCCCTCTTTATATGCTAATACTGCTGTTCATGAAGCCATCCTCCCTTCTTTGTGATTGGAAACAGCTTGTTCTGGCCGTGGGGATGCTCTGATGGCAATCCTCTTCTTTGTGCTGGCTCTATTTTAGTCAATGTTGGCTTTGATTCAGTCTGTGTTCCCTTCTGATAAAACCTGCATGAATTGTCCTGTGGAGTTAGCTGAACATGAGCTGGAGAAGTACCAGCTAAGTACCAGTGTAAGACCAGCTTAAGAAAAAAGATAAAACCCCAAACCAGGACAAATAGCAGCCAACAAGCGGGCTCAGTTGTACTTATATTTGGCAAAACACCAACCTTGATCATAACCACTACATTTACAAGTTGTGTTAACGTAGCTGAACTGTAATAAAGCACTAAAAAACAAACTTGAACAGAACTAATTATTATTTCACAGTGAGTAAAGCCCCAAATGGTGATAAGTATAACTTTCATATTAACAAAACTCTCAATAGGTATGTTTTTAAAAATATATATATAAGAAGCCCTCGTTTCTCAGCTTTCTGATAAGTCATATTTTGCCCTCTTTGATTTGAAACTGAGTACATGGGTGGTTGTGGAAAAATACCTAGTTAACAACAATGGGCCAGTCACACAGACTTATGGGAGAGCGGACAGTCTGCTTATTGTTAAGCCAGGAAAAAAGGGCTCAAAACATAAACCATTCAAAGCATCCTTGTTTAAAGCTAATTGACATCATATCAATTTTGAGTTAAGCAAAATTTTCATATCAGGTGGTTCTAGTCATATCCTGTGACGCAATATTGCAAATTAAAGTCTAAAGTCAATATTTTTCATTGTCGGGTATAATTTCATTTTATTTCATTTCGTTTTCTCATAACAGAAAACTTAAAATTTTGCTGGAAATTGGTGTGATATACAAATTGCACCAATAAGAAGACACTTGCAGCGAACACATAAAAAATGAAGCATTAAGAAGCACAATCACAAAATTTACTCACAGACTAATTTTTTATTAGGATCAGGATCACATTCAGTCCTAAGTTTTAAAGCCTTCAGCTGGGTTCTAACTTCCGTAGACGCTAGTCTGGAAGGGCCTTCGATTATGTTTTATTTAAATTTTTATTTAATTATTCTATGGGTCTATTTTTTTAGCTTATCATAGATCATTGAAACTAAATAGCATTTCAATAAATAGTTTTCATTACTGTACATATAGGTTTCTTATATATTGTTATAGTTTGTTGTTCTTTATTGAATAATAAAGAAATAGTATGGAAAACTAAAATTTCTACTTTAGACTAGCACCCTGCTGGAGTGACGCTTGTTAGGCGTGGCACAGTTATGCACCGTAGAGTTAGACACCAAACTAAAAAAAAACATTTTTACCAATGGATAATTCAAACACGACCATTAGCATGTGGGTTAAAATATGGATTTGTGAGAAAGTGACAATAAACTGTTTGTAATGGTGTTTAATGTTTAATGTTGTAATTAGTAGAGCAGTATTCCATGTCAACATTAGCTAGAAATCATAATCTGTCTAATCACAAATGTTTAGTTAATTATGGCAAGATCAGTTTTGTTTCTAACTATTTACTTTGTTCAATGTAATTAATATCTAACTATTAAATGTTTTTAATGTCAATATACAACTCTGGTACTTATTTGTAATTGGACAACATTGCTGCCCTTTGTTTAACAAATTCTCCAAAACACTGGAGGGCGCTGTTTGAAAAAGCCAGGGGTCAAGCTGTGTGGTAACTGCTCTGTGCCTAATGAGTCTCCACTTCAGCGAGGCAGCTGGGTAATGTTCAATTAAGGAGTGCTGTCCCAATTGGTTTTCTCATAAGTCACTTTTGGAAGTAACCCAACAACAAAAACCCATTTCATTAACATGATACAATAGAAATCATCTTACTGAGTATAATCAGGTTACTTATGCGCATTTAAAGCACTCAATAGACAGCATTAGAATGATACCTACCGTATCTGGTTTACAATATATATAGTTGATGAATTTGAACAATAACACTATTTGTTATTGTTTGCTTCACAACGATACAAATAGTTGATTAACTTGAATAACAGCACTATTTGCTTCTGTGAAGTCCCCATGGGTTCTTCATGATGGGACACAGAGATGGTGGACAGTGAGTGTGGGTGTTTTAAGCCCCTTTGGGCTAAATCCAAACACCGATCACCAGCTGTTCTTCTGTCAGTCAAGGTGCCATGACCTCTTGATAACGACCATACAGTAATGAGCTATCCCATAATCACAGCCACTTTCACGAAGAGACCTGCCTGGAGACCATAGCATTTATTCATTTCCATTTTTTTCTACAACAAAGAAAATGTTAACAAATCATTATTGCAAATCTTAGTCTGGGCCACAGTTCTAAAAGTAAACAAGGAAAATTATATATACTGATTTCAAAAGGAATTCTATGGTTCTAAGAATTAATGACCACACTTATCTGCATACACACACATTTACAATTAATACAAATATCTATAATGTGCAATTCCAATCTAACAAACTATATTTCAAAGCTAAAATTAACGCTAAAGCTTCTTTAGGCAACTATGAAAAAATAAAAAAGCACAAAATGTGATAAAATGGTAAAAAATAAATTACAAGATAAATGTCGAAATAGATGGAAACAAATAAGTAATGAAAAAAACTGTTTATGTTAAAAATAAAAAAAAAATCATTTGACATGGAAACAACTATTTATTAAAATGATTTGTAAGGAATTAATAAAATAAAAGTGTGTAATTTGCCTTATTATTTTATTTTGGCGTGGTGCGTCATTTCAAGAACATATTCCATGGGTGTGGAAGATGCATAGAGTGCAATAATACCAATTTGATATTACGTTTTTATTTTATGCCTTGGATTTTTGGAAAAAAATTAAATACAAAATTATTTTCTAATGCTCCATCTTACTAAAGACTCTCAAGAGGAACAAAACCAAAGCAGAGACATTCACATGTTAATGACCACCTCTTGAAAAGAGAAAGGAATCCTTTTCTCTTGACTTCTTATGTACTGTAATCTTAGACCGCCTCTCGAGCTGCAGCTAACTTTCTTTTATTCAAACCGCAACAATGAGCCTAAATCTCCTTTTAAGAGCAAGTCGAGTTACTCATTAACAAAGCAATGGCTTGCTGTAAAAAGCCATTGTCTCAAAGGTCTCGAAGAAAAGGAAGGAGGAGGCTGATTTCAATAGGATATATTTTCGAGAGAATTACTTTCATATGTGTTCCAACTAACCCATGATGCACTGCAAAACTCAGTCCATCATTACAACCAGTGAGACAGAGAAATAGGAACAATCGGTGAAAGAAACGCCTTTTCTTTTCTCCTAAACCTTTCGTGAAGACCACAGGCTTTTTAAAGCAGCTCTTGTTGCTTGCTCATTCCAACAACATGGCTGAACACAATGTCGTTTACTTGGTCAGTCCCAAAAGCAGAGTGCCTTATAGCTGGAGCAATTAAAAGACAATAGTACAAAATGGGGGATTGATTGGAACTAATGGAAGTGTTCTTTCACTAATGTTTCTCTATAACTGATTATCCCTTTCAAGTTCTCATTGGTCATACATTTTAAAGGCATAAATCAAGTATCGCCAATTTCCTTGATTGCCTGGTTATTTTAGTCTTGGATGGTGCCTTAAATATCATAGAAGTGATCTAAAGCCACATTTCCCTCAATGTTCATTGACCTTTTGAGCAAAGCTAATTTACAGCTCAATGAAGGGTAGCAAATGTCTGTAGTGGTTGTTGCACCTATGAACTGAATCTGCTTTATGTGTGTTGGATGCTAGCAGTCATTAGCGCTACCCACAGGAAACAGCAGTAGTCCGGAACACACAGGTTAAGAGTCCAGATTTGTGCTTGGAATATTAACAATGGCTTTCTATGGTACATTCATTAAAACACTGGAAACTTGGCCAGATGAGGAAAGAGAAGGAAAGCTTCTCTTAGAGCTGAGAGTCAGCAAATTAAAGGAGCCACCTGTTTGAAGTGTGAAGGGTAAGTATTCACTTCCAAAATAACTTTGTGAAAGTCTAACACCTTAAATTCATTTTTTTGCTGTATGTCTGCGGATCCAATCATAGTTATTGTACGGCATATCTAAAATATTATATATTAAAAATATGACAACACAACAGTCTTCAGTCTGTTTTTTTAACATTAAGAAGAAATTATGAAAATAATTTTTATACATAGCTAACATCTAAACATAAAGAAAGCATTCGCAATTTATCAGACAGACTAGAATGCAGGATCGATATGACAATGAAAATAAACATGTAGCCAATTATCAGAAAGCCATGATAATTTACTTTGGATATTGGCGTATCCAAGCTTTTACAGAAGTATGCAAGAGGCTTGGCAATCAAAACAGGGACAATGTGCTAATGGTCAAGGGCAATCAAAGTAATCAATGGTTCTCAAAGTGGGGTCCCTGGAAACCTGGGGTCTATAGCTTGGGTCAACATAAAACACTGCTTATTAAACAAAAATTGTCATATCAGAACCATAGAGCTGATTAACCAAACAGACGCCAGAGCCAATTACCTTCTGTTAAGTTCGCTAGTTTACAATAAATGTGTGAACAGGTCACAAATAAAGCGGTCACTCTTTGCACTCACCCAGCTCTGCACACACATCACCAGTCTCCAACTGCGAATTAGCTTATAGCTAGGTGCATTTTTGAATCAGCCTCAGTCTAAAAGTGATGTTAGGCCTAAACCAAATGTGACAATGACTATATAGACTTTGGCTTATTGAGAACAGCGATGATAGGCCAACATGTGTTCTATGTCTGTAGGTGCTAGCTATAAGGATAAAACCAAGGAATGTTTCCAGCAAAAGGGGAAAGATCACATAAGGTAAAAAAAACAAGGATGTTGAACTTAGCTGAACCATGCATAGAAGGCCTCTTATTTGGTGGCTCAAATGATCACAAAATGTAACAATCTTATTTTCATAGTGGTAGATTTTATTCTACCAGCAGAGATGGAAAGGTGTGAGGTAATGATTGGGAAAGTAGCTCCTAAAAAACTGAAAGCAACATCACTTTCTAATGATACTGTGAGAAGTGAATTGAAAAGTCATCTGATGATATTAAATTCCTTTTCTGCATCAGCACCCAATTTTGATGAGGTTCTTGGCATATTTTCCAAGGTGGCAGTGGTCCCTGACTCAAAAAAGTATGGGAACCCCTTATCTAAATGCATTTTTCATTTAAGAACCATAGAGTTCCTTTTGAAAAGATTATGAAGAGGAGGGTTTCTTTTGATTTACTGATGCCTTGCAGTTCTTTCATGGGTTTTTCCTCCCCATCACTGACAGGTTTGAGCAGAAAGCTTAGGGGCTGGGTAAATCAGTCACTTATGTCTTGACCGAGTAGAGAGATAAAAATGGGCAGAAAAAACTGATTTGGTGGATATGAAATTACTTTACTCGAGTAGCCCCAGCCTTAACTATGCAAAACTTCAATTATTAATATAACTTAAAATAAATTAGCAACTCTAAAATTCCCTTAGAGTCGTCACTAAATTCAAGAAATGAGCGTTGAAAAACTTGGATATTATATTTACATTGCTGAAACCTGAATCACTTCTGCCGTAGGCCTCATTTGAACTGCTGTTAAATCAATTTCTTTTGTCCAGAGAAAAGGCAATAATTTTTTCAAACAAAATTAAAACCATGTGTTGAAAGAGTCAGTGGTCCCCAATTTTTTTTTATCACCGCGGCTTGGTCAATGTTAGTTAATTTTACTGGAGGGACATAGGTACATAGATTTTTAAACTATTTTGAATGTAATAATACACATACTAGCATTGGGTATGAGAGAATCCAGAAATTTTTCAAAATAAAAGATTTCTCTAAATAAAAAAGTTGAGACTCATAATAAATACAACAGAAACAATTACCTATTTGTTCGATGACCTGGTACTTAATGATCCACAGAACGGTAGTGATTTTGGTTGCTGTCTTTTAATATTAACACCTTCATTAAAACATGCTTTTGTCTAAAATGTTGATTGTACTTCTACTGTATCTGAATATATTCAGGCATAAATCATGATTCTACTGGTACATTACGCTTTCTTATTAACATTTAACTGCACCTGTTTGTAAGCAGATTGAGTTGCAACTTTTTTGTGACCCAACCCTGCTTGTTTGGTAGGCACCAGGTTTCAAGTGGCAGCGTTAACACTAGCTGAAAAAAAATGCACAAGTTGTGCAATCGCACCAATGTTCAATTTAATCAAACCAAAAGGAAGAAGTGTTAGAAACCTCAGCCTGCTTATTCATCACATGAAAAATTGCGTTTCGCAAGTATAAAATGACAATCTAAACATAAGAGTTTGACAGTTATTTTCCAAAATAATTTATGTAATGCATAGAATTGCAAATGAGTAGACAACAAAAATCTTTTTACCTTTTTAACTTCTTGAAATACAACAATCGATATCTACTTCAATAGAAATCAAATTTTTTGACATGAGAAAGAACTAGCGACCAAATGAATAGCTGAACAAAACTGAGACAAACTCTATTGTACAATGTTACTGAGGCTGGAAAATGCAACTTAATCCTATTTTGTTGAGGTGGCTCAAGCCCCCCTCATACACATCAGTCCCTTCCTCCGTCAATCCTACACTTTAAAACAATCCACCATAAACCTGGTGCCGTTTTCTACTTCAGTGCTCTTGAAAAGTCAGCACCACCTCGAACCCAAAGAGCTTAACCTGAGGACAATGCCAACAATACCAGCAGACTTCCACCTATACCACCAGCCCAGCGCAAAACCTTCAGTACCTTCCCCCCCTTTAACGCCCATTAAGAGTTTGCCGGCCTTTGTGCCATTGTTTGCCAGGCAACTGACTCAATGGTTGAATCCTGCAGAATAAATTGTTTGTGGAAAGGAACCCAAGAGGAATCCTAGGCTTGACTGGCACCTTAAACTTTTTTTTTAATAATCAGAGATTTATATAAAAGAAGAAACACAATCACTGCTGTTTAACAATGCCTATTTACCTTAATGATATTTAAGTTCTGGTAATGTGAATTTTGCAAGTTCTGCAACTTGATAGGCAATATATGAGTGGGGGGTTTCTATTTAATTTTGTTAAACAAAGATCCACTCATCTCAAATTTCTCAAATTTCAAATTATGACCACTGTTAAAAAACATTAATACAGATCTAACTGACTGCAATGCTGTCTATGTGGGCCTAGGGTTTGGAACCATCACTTTTTAAAGAAGTATGCATATCTTTTGAGAATCCTGGAATCAAATGTTTTTATTTTATCTATTTATTTAAATCTAATTTTGTGCAGATTACACAGAGACTCAAACTGTGTTAAATTCAAATACTAGAATTTATGGACATAAACACTATATTAAGACAAGCAATTGCTTCTTATAAATATTGGTGTAAGAATGTAGTATTAGTGAGGACAGCCTAAAGTTCCAGAAGCTATTTTTAGAATAGCTAAAACTAAGCGTAGTCAGCTACTGAACTGTTGATAGGAAAACATTTTAATATAATTGAATATGGTCAAAACCTTTGACAAGTGACGATTTTTAAAAAATCGTCTTAAGAACAAAAACAAATTTGTGACCAATCAGTAGGATTCATCAGAACGGAGACAAAGCATTATGGGTGTATGGGCATCTTACGCACAGCAATTTCAAATATAAGCACTAGTTTGCACAGATAGCTAAAATATAGATATAAAATTAGTATTAGTGATAAAGTCAGAGTACTACAACTTGAATTCAAAAGTCTTAAAATGTATGGGCATGAACAAAATTGCCAAACAACTTAAAATTAAGATGATGCAAAATATGTTTGTTTATGAACCTTGAACATAATGTAGTGTTCAAACATATAAAAAGGTTCCTTTTATATTTGTGGATTTTTAATAAAATAGAAGTTCCATTCTATCATGTTTATTTTACTAAACACAATTTAAAATGAAACAGATTATTAATGAATTAGTTATTTAGACATTTGGGGATTAAGGTAACCAAGGTCCTGTCCCAATTCGCGGAAGCCGTCTTTACGTATGCTCGTAAAGTGCGAGTCTTTAGGGCGTGCCAACAGTCCTCATCAGCACCTTCAGCAAAGCCTGCATCTGTGTCCGTTTCACACACCCTACAACCCAGAATTATTTTTGGATGAGCAATCAGACCATTGTTGTGAAGAGCTCACTCACATCAGAGACATAACAAGGAAGAAACTGTTAAAAAAATGATCAGAGAAATTACCAAGCAATACATTATTATTTAAACAGTGCTTCACAGATTCTTCTGTGATAACTAAACAAGTGGATTGTGTACCAAAACAATAAGCAACATTTATCAGTTCATTTAGGTGGCTGTAATTCTCTGCGCATTAACGATGAACAACAACAAAATTACCTTCTGCAGCAATAAAAACTTTTTTGTAAAAAATGTGGTGAGTTCAATGCAGCCAATGCTGGTAAAAATCAAATTCAATCTGATTTGCTGATGTACTTTAAACACCAGCGAATCTCTTCCTACTTCTGGCAAGACGCAAGTCCAAAATACGACCGCAGAGGACCCTCATGGCCCATGGAGTCAAGGGCCACTAACATCGAGCCATCATGATATCTAATATATCATATAAGTCGTGCCAGCAGTATATACGCCCATCCTACTGGTATGGGCTTATTTAAGTTTCCATTTAGAAGTAGGGCAGAGTGTATATAAAGTCCATACCTATAGTAATAATCTGACAATGCAATTTAACAAAAACATATTTTAGATATGGAAATTGTACAAATTTCTATGAAAGGAATCTACTCCCTTTTGGGACAGCTTCAAAGTGGGCAATTGTTGAACTGAAACTTCAGTCACTTCCTAATTGGCTTTCTGGGCTAGAGTGGGGAGTTGCTGCTTAAAATGATCAAATACATTTTTTTTGTATCCCACCCAAAAAAACAAAAACAAAACAAAATAACAACAATCAAATAAATAACAAACCATCCAAATATAAACAAATACATAAATAAATATCTTGCAGCAAAAGAATAACCCTAAAACAAAACTAAAATCAGATTTGAATAATGCAATAAAAGAAAGCAAACTCTTGAGAAAACAACAACTGTGTGACACAGGAGAGTACAATCCTGACACAAATTAATTTACCAAAGGCAGAAATAATAGGAATGATGATTATGATAATCAACTTACTCCATGTATCCTCAATTTAAAAAGCTGCATCATTTAGACCCACTTCCCTAATTAAGCTAATCTGAGGCAACACACAGATGAGCTAATATTTATCCTGGTTAATGAATCCCAGTAGCTGTGGTGCAGTCAAGCATGGCATACATGTGATTTGGAGATGATTCTGTGTATGTCTCCTCTATTAGATGCATTAGGGCCCATTAATGCACACAGAAAACTAAACCAAAGATGTGCCCAGACTGATAAGACATCATCATTGCACACTCTCGCTGTCTGTAATACATGTTGGGTGCAAATGTGGTTTGGAGATTTGCCAGGAGCCTCATGAGTGCAATGCAATCTAGTTGATGAACAGTCCGTCTCACCCTACAGCACATGGACAATGATGAAAAAGGATGTTTAAAGTCACCATGAAATCCAAAATGACAATTCACGACAAGAGAACATCTGAGATGAAAAGTAATACCATGTTTGCAATACTGTATTGTAGGAAAAATTATTGTTGTTCCCATTAATTTACCAAATGTAAATTGTTTGATTGATTTGACAAATCTAATCATTTGAAATAAACAAAATAGTTGTGGCATCTCCCACGTTTTTCTTAAGTAATATTTTAACCTAAAAGTGGCCTAAAGCTCTCTTTTTTCCCTGTGCAGTCATACAATGAAATGTAGACTTTTGCATTGAAATTAACACAGAGCCTTTTAACTTGAACCTTAAAAGTTTTAACAATGTCAAATGTTAAAATTGTTAAAAAACAAAAAGTGTTAAAGGGGTTTTATTTTGTGTGTGTGTGTGTGTGTGTGTGTGTGTGTTGGGGGGGTGGGGGTCTATAGTTAAGTACATACATTTATCACAAAGTACACGTTTTCGGTGAATAATTATGGGTTAGTCTTAAATATTTGTAATCAGTTTGAGTGTTATTTGCACTATGTTCAAAGTGTATTTAGTCCGAATCTGTATATTTGCAAATTAATTTTACTCTCAGGACAATGTATGGTGACAAAAAAAGTGAATATGATCACTCACCAGCCCACCAAATGCAGTACATAACAGTGGCTTGCCTTGCAGCTTAATTGCACTCTTGGTACAAACTCTCTATTAGGTCAAAACAAGTCAGTGTTTGTTAGGGGACCCACTCACCAAAGTATAATTCTATACACCTAGTACCATCCAGCATTTACCAGTGAGATTCTGGAGATCCTGGTATTTTCCCTCATAAAACAAACAGAAAACAAGCAAAAAATGCATTAAGGAGATACATAGAAGGTAGAGGGAGACTTAATCAGCAGATTTACCCCTCACACGTGTAAATAATACATAAATAAATTAACATAATGTCTGTTATATGTATCAAAATAAAGCTATAATAGCCTTTAATTATTTTTAATGCAAATCTTTAAAGTTGGACAGTTTAACATGGGGAGTCCATGGGATCTACTCAAAAAGTGATTGTCTGTTGCTCCAGGATGCTTCAGTTTTGTTCTCAACAGCTCCACCATCACAATATCCCCACACCATGGCACCCCCTCCTTCATGTTGAACAGCAGAAATCATACAAGTAGACACAGTCCTTTCACGTTTTGTAAATCCCTTTGAGAAACAATGTGATTAACTTGTCAGTAATTTCTACTTTTCTAATGTCAAGTTTATTTATTACCCACATTTAGATTATTCTGCTTGCTTTTCTTCCCTATTGTTAAAATAAAATCAAGCTTGCACAGTAGCCCGTGAACAGCTGATAAAGAAATGCATCTTCTCTAATATTAGATGCGTTTAACTTGCATTTTCTGTAACTCAAATGAACTCGTTCTTAGTCTCTTGGTTTTCCATTCCTTGAGTAATCATTTTCATTCTGACAGCAAACTGATGAACACTGAAAGAACAGATAAACTCAATCTGTGCATCGTAAGACACAGATTGAAGCTATCCTCGGACCCTCTTTGGGGTCTTAGTTCATGTGCGACACCCTTACTCTTGCGTCCAGAGATTCCAGAGATGCACATATATATGAAGGTGCCTCTACTGTCACTCAGATTCCCCCGTCCCACTCAAACACACCCCAGTTATCTTCTAAAAGCCTTGTGCATCTGGATCTGGTGGCTCAGGCCAGTTTAAGGGATTTGAGAGGACATATTGCTAATCCCAACTTTGAACATGAGGCGAAAGGCTTTGAGGGGAGGTCTCCTGCGTCCAGAGCTTTCTCTCTTTTCTTATGGAAATGGCATCTGCTCAAGAAGAACAGTTATGAAAATGCCACAAGGCTTATCACAGTATGACAGAGAGAGCAAGAGCAGTGGGAGAAAGAAATTGATGGGCATTGCTATGTGACTCATATCATCTTTATTATGTTATGTGCTCATGTCCAGTGTGTTAAGAGGAGAGAAGAGACGAAAGAAGTGTTGAATAAAGCGCTCTGACAGTTCAAAGAAAGAAAACTTGTTTCTATAATGAGGGTCCCCTCTGTAGGTTTGAAGTAAAATGGGAGCTCGAGTTGCTAATCTTTGAGTGATTCTTATAAATGTCAGAATTTCTGAACCAATAAAAGATCTTCTACAAAAGAATGCTATTTTGATTAATGTACCAATAATTATAAATGAATGAGATCTCGGTAGGTTTGAAAATGTCAGCGTCACTGCCAGCCAGAAACCTTTGCTGATACCAAATTCTAAATCTTTTTTCATGGCATATAATATTCAGGTTTATTAAATTACAATTGTCAATAATTAAAATCAATACAATTGAAATGCAGATTGTTTCAGCAGATCTCTAGCTCCATACTGTTGGTGGTGTTTTGATCATGTCAAGACAAGTGTTTGCTAACTTTGCAAATTAGCCAGCTACTCCATAAGCATCTGTATCATAGATTTTCCATTAAAATGAATGAAAATCATATGTGGAGATTCATGGGAATAGGAAGGGGCTGAGACCAGACCCTTACTGGGAAGTCCCCAAAGCTTGAGGGCTATGCTTTTTTGAGCCGTGTAGCATCTTGTCTAGAGCTGTGTTTTATTAAAAAACAAAGAAATATGATCTCAAATATGATTCCAGTTCTGTGCTCTCCATTGGTTTCCTGTAAAAATTGCTTAGACTTTACGATATTGCTTCTAGCCTTTAAGGCGCTGAATGGCTTGGCTTCACATTACAGTGGTTTTAGGGACATTTTAGCATTTTCTTTAGGACAGTTTTTGTCCGACTTGTACTTGTGTGGACACATTTTATTTAGCCAGCAATGTGTAAGTATGGCCTAAATGGATGCCTAGAGCCTCTCCGGAAGAGATCACAATGAGATAAGACCTGATAGAACATTGGAAGGAAGTGAAATAGCATGAGTGGGTTTATCAAACTATACAAACAGAATGAGAGTTTTGTAGATCTGCACGAAGTTAAGTTGACAGTTAATGTTGTTGCTTATTATTTATACAAAAAGAAAGAAATTTAAGTCCCCACTCTCAATCTTTCTTGACACCAAAATTTACTATGAGCACAAGCAACCCCACTTAAATCTATATAAAGTAACCCTTCACACACCCGATAGTGGTCATAATTTAACCTTGCAGGCCATAGTATTGCATTTTGTGACACTCAAAAAGCTTTTCACTGTTCATAAACTTTCTCTGTACACCGTGTAAAAGTCTAGGTTAATGGCCACTCGAGCTCCTAATGTGATGATTCTGGTTTGAATCAGACTCCTCCTGATGCAGCACAAGCTTTAGTCTTAATGACAGAGCATTATCGGCCTGGACTGCAGTGAGGCAAATCAGTGTCATACTGCCTCAGCATCCAATAATAACTACTCCATGCAGGATATCTTCAAGAGAGGGAGAGGGGGTTGGGAAAGAGAGATTAGACACATCATTACCAGGATGTAATGGTCACGTCTGTGGAATGGTATGCTATTGTCAGCGTGGCCAAGTTTGTGGAATCATGACTATATTTATACCAATAATGGCATAGAAAGAATTTTCTATGACAATTTATGATGGATTATTCATAGACATCAATGAATAAGATAAAGGATTTAGATGTTTTTTTTTATTATTGGCATCAATGAAGGCTTTGCTCATTTTGTATTCTATTAAACAGTCAAATTTAACAACTGAAACAAATAAGGTTTGAACAACAAGTACCTGTTAGAGATCACATTTCCTGAATAAGTTTGAGGTCAACTTTCAGTTAACAATTTTTTTAATTAATTTACATAAAGAAAATTGATTATTTATTGTTCACAGTGTTTAAAAAAGTAAAGAATACTTTTCAGTTCATGAAAATGTTGAATAATGTTTTTAGCCAACATAAAATTAGGGTTGCACTGTTTTTGTGTTTTGATGAATGCGCCTGATAATTACTGTGGCCCAGTAATGCACAACACAAACAAACAAAACAAAAAAAAAAAACCGCACAGCTCAACCAAAAATAAAACAGCAGGGCAAAAACTAAAACCCACAACACAACAGAAGTTCAAAATCCGAACTGGAATAGAAGAGGGCACAAGTCAGTTCGTTGGGATTTGGGACTTCAGTAAAGCTTGCACCAGATGCACAGACTTGCTTTTCCTCACTAAAAACAAAAAAGAATCCTAGACTAGTTTATCATTAAGTATTTAGATCTTTTATATTTTATGTGAATAATGATTAAAAAAATATGTTGCTAGCTTACTTAACTTTTATTTAAAACCACATTTTTTTTTTACTTTCGTTTTTATCAGTTAACATGTATAAAATGTACGTTCACATCCACCTTAATGTTGGACAAACCAAATCCAAACAATTCAACTTTATGACACTTATTTACATTCAAATTTAAGAGGAAATTATATTTTCTTTTTTACACTCAGCACCAGTGGCGTACTTGATTAAGGTATAATTTCATCTAAATCCACCCTTCCTTCCTACTGGGATTAACACTTACCATCAGCGCAAAATCAGTGACAAATTAATGTTTTATCATTGTTCAAATTAATTTTCATGCTGTTAAACTGATATTTACCCATTCAAAACAAATAAATGTATATTACTTTGCTCTGAACACTGTAACTTGTCAAAGATATATATTCACATATTCATTCAACAAATAGAATTTATTGGTACTATGGCTTAAATCTTATGTCTTGACGTGTTTAATACAAGTATTTTGTACATATATACTGCGAATAGTAATCACATAAATTGTATTCTTTTCATTAAGGTTTAAAATATGCAATTCAAATGGTTGGAAATTTTATATGCAATCAAAATACATAAACCTTACATTTTAGGCCTAAATATTTTTTTGAGTGCTGGCTTAATAAATCAATGTATAAGCACTAGTTAGAAACATATACAAGACCTCTTTGTAATCTTTGTCTTTGTTTGCGCTGTAGTTTTTTCTGCATTGTGCTGCATGTACTTTTTTTGTTTGCACTGTTTTTTTTTTGCCCTACAGTGTTTTTTGTTTGTGCTGCAGTATTTTACGTTAGTGCTGCAGTGTGTTTTTTTTTTGTTTGTTTGTTTTTGCATGACTGGTCTACCATACAGAACACAATGAAAGTATAATTACTCCCACAAACTCACCTGATGGAACTTTTTGGTGATCACTTGATTGGTGCACCCCTACATAACAATATTAATTCAGTTAAACATGTCATACTCTCGTGTTATTAACAAGAAATGTTAGTCATCAAAAGCCATAAACTTCAGCAAGCAAAGCAGGTGTTGCTGTCAAGAGCAATTTCCTGTAAAGAAACGAGTAAATGACAGATGGAAAAAAATATATATATTAAGGGTTGTCAGAGGTCCAGTTCCTGTCTTTATGAATTTATATGCTCTTTAATCATTCCACACATCCCATAGAAGTAAACATTGCTACACATTTTGATTGCACTAAGTAACTCTAAAACCAACTGGCACTGGTGACTCAAATGTGCCACTTTCACCCACCAGCAGCTGCCAAAGGACTGAAATTTGCCTTTGCATCTGGTGCCCACAGGGACTAATTAACCTCAAGAAAGAACACCTCTGTACACACAAGCATCTTCTGAATCGAGCCAGTCATAATTGTACTGAAAAAAATCCATGAATTTTCTCATTACTCAACATGAACATGACAGCGCTTAGATTTTCATTTCTGCATGCCCCTTTCCTGTTTCATTAAAGCTGATTTTCAATGGTCCCACCTCCTTTAGATATCATGCAGAAGCATGAGAGATGAAAGACGGTTTGACACTAAGAAACATGGAAGGGGTCTGGCATGATTGGCAAGAGGGTGTGGTCATGTGGGTGGGGTTAAAAAGACGATTTGGGGACATGGCCTTTGTCCTTTTGAATCCTCCTCTGAGCAGTAGCTTGTCATTAATCATTGTCATTGACTCAACATTGCAAACATGCAGTTTATTTTTGTGTTTTATTCCATTTTAACGTTTTACATTGTAGCAATATGCATCAACTGTGAGTAATGCATGTTGAATGAATGTGAATGTTAGTAATGGTAAAATCAGTTTAGGATAAATTGGTTCAAATCAAAATAAATGATTTAAAGCATATAATCTTACTTTAAAGTCTATTTGATAGTTAATACAGTACTGCATGCAATGTTAAAAACGTGAAAACACACAGCAAACAAAATTTTGCTACAAAATGAACATTTAAATGCACAGAATAAAAATTCTCTTTCAATCAGCATTATCTATCAAAATCACAAGAGTTGCTATGGGGGGGTCTTCGTTTTGGTGATTTCAAATGTCAACACTAACTCTGAGAAACCACATATGGCACCTTCAACGGAATTATAAAATAGTATTCCAAGTTAGTTCAGCAATTTCATTCAGGTGAAATGGTTTACATCTTTTAAACAGTAAAGACCAAAAACTATTTGCGTGTGCAGAAACATTTACGTTATGATTCTAATTACTGTTTATAATTTCAAGCTTGATTTTTTGATTGAGATTAACGATTGATGTGAAAATTACAGTTACGATCAAAAATGTAAAAAAAAAAAAAAAAAAAAACCCTAAAAGCAAACATTTATTGTAAGTCATTAAATACTCAAAGGTCAACACAGGCAATAAAATGTTCTGATTTAGCTTTAAATTTATTTTTGTTTTATGTCAAATGTACTCAAGTTAGTGTCAATAAGCATCACCAAACTGTTCTGAAAGACCAAAATACAATCTTGCAAAGATAATTACTCTTCCAGATGACTGATCAACCAGAGCCCAGCGTACCTTCACAAACATAAGAGCAAATCCCACCAGCGGGAATGGCTCATGTCTTTGATTCACGCCCAATTTGTTATGATACAAGTTCAAAGTATAGTGGGGGTTGTTTTAGAGGCTTTGAGAATTCTCGTGAATGTATCAAACCAAACCCCCAATCTGCTCCCCCAAGCCTCCCTTTGACTTGTCCCAGGAGTGAGTAACCCAGACAGCACCCATGCTTGCACCCGACAGCAGGACCCTCAGTCAGACCTAGGGGAGATCTATCAAACCTGTCCCCTGTGGGCCAAACTGATCTCTATTTTGACCCTGATCTGTGTCCTTTACCAGCATGTATAATTCTTATTTATAAAGGGATACCCTTTCTTCTGCCATAATTTGCCAGGAAGCTATTTTTAAGAGTTTTAAATATAAATAAAATAGAAGTCATCTCAACACAGTGTTTTTAACTATGCATTTAATGAATGTGCACAATCCCTTTAACTCCTCTTTAGTCCATTTTTTTACAGCAGCAGTGCTGCCACTAGGAGGAGTCTATTCCACAGGTTTTCTTCAAACTCAGCTAAATTCCCTGCTCATAGTTGTTCAAATCTAATGCTTGTGTGATGTTTGATAAGACATATTAAGATTGGTGCAGGCATGTTCAAATCCAAGACCAACCAAGCAAAAAACACATCTATAAAAGTAGGGTTGAACCTTTAAACTTGTTTTTCAAATAAATGTATGAAATAGGACCTGAAATAAAAATGACATCAGCAATCAGATTTGTATTTGTTGTCGCTCTACTAAGATTAAAAGCAATCTTTTATTTGATGTCAGTGAGTTGATTCAACATTTATGGATAATTAAATGTTATAATATTACTACCATAAACTTAACAATCCTATTTTGTCATCTTTCCATCTCTAGGAAACTATAGCATGCTGCAGACGTTACATAAATCAGTAAATATCATCATACACTGCATGGCACCTAAATAAGAAAAGATTGGGAAATGATTTAACTAAGTGAATTGGTGAGATTCTATTGGATAATAACTGAACAGCTGCCAACAAGTTATTTAATCCAAACTGGTACAATGAGTGCTACTCGTTTCTCGTTTCTATGTATGGAAATAAAATCACATTGGTGGTCATGTAAAAGATGTTAGGGACAAACAATTGGCATGCATCGAGCAGACAAAACATCTCAGGAGATTTCTGTGTCCAGACCTTAACCTCATAAAGAATGTTTGCTAGAACGTGCTGGAGAACAATCAGAATAGACAGAATATAGATTATTTTTATAAGTATATCAAAATATTAGACTGTGCAACTGTTTTTGACCAGGCAGTGTATTAACATGAGAAAAAAAAGCATCTGATATCCTCTTAAATGTAACACCAAAACACCTAAGACCAATGCAATTGTTGATTTACCCAACAAAACAAGGAGAGTGAGGAACAAGCGGAGTAAAAAGTGGTAAATGAAGCAGCAGTTGGGTTTTCAGTTCAATACAAATTTAAAGCTAAACCTGAAAAAAAAATGTTTTTGTGCATCTTTTTTTCAAAATGTCTGCATCTTTCTTTCAAAATGTCTACTCATTTGAGTCTAAAAGCACACCTACAGCTGCTGCAATAAAACTACAACTGAAGTAAAACTACAACTGCTATTTTAGAAAAATGTACACTGAAAAAGATGACTGTTACACATTGTCCAGCATCAGAGTACTCTCAAACTTTCGATTGGTTTAGATTTAAATGTCTTTCAGTAAGATAGAGGGAAAATAGGTGCCTTTGTTGATGAAATCGGTGTGTGTTTTTAAGAAGAGTTCAAATTAAGATAGTAACATGGGTAAATGTGCAGAATGTTGCTGAATGGAGGCAAAATTCACCATGCCCATTGCTTGTTTTCTGTCACTACACTAGGAAGCTGCTGAAATGTTGGCACTGCAAGAAAAATCCATTAAAGTTTCAAAATTTAGGCCCTCCACTGCATCTGCTACAAATTCCACAGTCTCCGCACAGCTACAGTGCAATGTCCACTGGGCAGAACATGCACTACACGCTCCGCTTTGTCTGCAAGATCTACTCATTGACTCATCACGTAACTTGCTCACTCACATAGCACTCAACCTTGGTGGGAACATGTAGTCAGGAACCACTGAGAGCTACTGTGATTATTAATTTGTAACTGACTTATTATATTATAATTTAAAATATATGTAATTTTTTTTCAATGTTTCCTGTGAAACTAAAAAAGAAAATAATATTAGAGTATTTTTTTGCAGCAATGGTACATGTGCTACTTAAACAGCACAACTTACAATTTACAGCTGCAACTAAGAGGGGCTCCTAAGGATGTGGGTAAAGTACAGTACAGTAAAGACGAGGGGTGTAGAGAAAAAGCATGAATGAACACTGTAATTGTTCCCTTAAGTGAAGCCCTGATCTTTGCTCAAGCCATGAAAATGATTGAGCCGTCAGACACAATATGCTGATTATAATTTTTTAGACACCCAGCAGAAGGCTGCATTCCAGAACTATGCTACTGTTAAACATAGAGCTCTTTATTGTCTGGTTAGTGTGTCCAACCTCTTTCATTCAAGCTAAGGGTGAATAATCCATTTACATAAGCATCTATGAGCACAATAGCAACACCTCCTTCTACAGTCTAAGAGCAAAACAGTCTATGAGAAACAAATTACATAAAAGACAGAGAGAAGCATACATTATTCAAAAAATGAACTTGCATTCGTAGAAGTGGAACCTTAATAGTGCCTATGCAAAACATCTCCAATGGAAGCTGAGAAGCAACTGTGCCCTTGCTTTTGTGAAGGCAAACTTGACTAGACATTAGAGGCTTATGAAATCTGCTTTATCTTAATTTGCCAGTACAACATGAGCTAAAAAGTCACCCTTCCATTGGATTAAGGAATGGGATTGGTTTGTTCTGCTTTGATCTGATGGATTTTAGTGAATCTGCCATGACAGGCAGAAGGATGGAAAAGTTTAGGTCTGCCTATTGGACAAGCTAAGTCCTTGGCTGGTCAACATTTTTCCACCCAAAGATCAACTCTTCGGGATTAGTTACGGTTTGGAAATTTTTGTGTAGGTCTTTGAGAAAGTTTGCACAGCTAAAAAATGAATTTAACATATGCACCTATGCAATGCATCTGCGCACTTGACAAATCCACTCAACACGAGTTAAGCTGTTTTGCATCTAAATCTTTTCAGACTCCATGCTACTGTATATTCATGAGATGTTCATCCAATAGTAGGGATGGGTGTCCCTTCGGAATCAGATCCTATGATTAATTCTTTCTGTGTGGTGGTTAGATACGGGCAGCCTGAACTAAATAGCTGGATATAAACAGATTAAAGCTGTCTGTCTGTTAACCTTTGGGACATGGCTCTTGGAAATCCAGCCTAAGTGGTATAATTGGCTTTTTAATTGGTTACTCCAGTCCTGGAACGGAGTAAGGCACTTATGTTAATCACAGCACAAATACCTTGACACTTCCCTTAATGTGCTCAAGAGGACATCAGATTGGTTGAAGTGTTTAAGTGGAAGAATCTCTAGGCCTTAACACTACGGTTGATGCTTTTAACTGGAATGAGGCCTCTGAGAATAGTTTGGTGTCCTTGGAATGAGATCTAGAGACAAAGAGATGAGATGATACAAAACTAAGAAAGAACACAAAAAAGCAAAGCAAATAAGAAGACAAGTAAAAATGACTAAATCAAAAGATGACACACGACTAACAGGTGCAAAAAAAAAAAAAAGCGACTAGACAACATGAGACTAGCATGTAAGAAAAAGAAAGACACGTGACTAGAAGGGACAAAACAAGAGAGAAATGACCAGATGAAAGGACCATAACAAACAGACATGAGAAACGAAATTAAACCAGACTTCAAGGGATCAAAACAAAACAGATGAGACAAAATAAAAGAATACACGAGAAAAAATGAGAAGGGACTATACAAATGAGTTGTGACCAAATAAAAACTGAAAGTACCTGGTGAGACGACATGAGAAAAAATAAGACACGACTAAAAGGGACAAAACAAATGAGATGTGACAATAAACTGAGAGGACCTGGTAACAAAACAAGAGAAAAATGACACAACACAAGAGAGATGTGACCAAATAAAACCTGAGAAGACCAGGGCCCTATGCTCTGAACGTGGCTTAACAGACTCAGAATTACCAGATAGGTTTAGACTTGACAAAACCCAGTCATTTGGATACCAGGTTTTAAAAAAAGACTTATGTTGCCACTGAATAACCAATCACGATGAACATGATAGAGCCAGATCGTTTCTTTCTCTGCGGGAGGAGGAGTACGAGATTAAAGTTAAAAATATGATGAGATTATATTTTACATATATTTTTGTGCCGTAGTAAAACTGTGGCTGCTGCCAAAGACAGATGAGATTGTTGGCAGAAAATTGCTGACTTCATGAAAACAATGTCAAAGAAGCACATTCTGTTTAATGTAAAACAGAGTATCATGCATGGTATGTGTTTGATAACGATAGCATATTTTTACCGTGTTAATTCCAATACTTTTTAATCACTAAATATTTTTTATGTCATGTTAACGTGTTTATGGTTTCACAAAATAAATTAAATGCTTATTTTTCTACAAATGTGTGTTTACATTTAAAAGGTGTATATAAATGTTTTCCTTTTTTTGGTAGAAGTAACCCCAACGCAAAACGATCATGGCAGCAGATAAAGTTAGGGTCTGGAGCAGGTTAGCTGTATAACACACCATCTGCGGTACAGTAAGGGCAGGATTGCGAAGAAAATGTGAACCTGTTGTTACTGACGGTAGTGTTAAGTCACTTAAAAGTTCCTTTTATAACCACTGATTGGACAAATGCAAGCTTGTGATCTCTATTCAAAACAAACGAGATGTAAGTAAGTAAAAACTGAGGGGACCTGGTGAGAATACTAAAGGAATTTGATCAGATGAACACTGAGAAGATGTTAAAGAGGAGAAACAAGAAAAAAAAATGTTTTGCCTTGAAGTGAAAAACATCAAGAGATGAATTGTGAAAAAACAAGGTCATAAAAAATGAAAAGGAAACTAAATGTTTGTTGTTTGTGATAAAAAGGACAGTCCAAGCAGATCGTTCTCAAATAAACAGAAGGATGACTTTTCGTTAATTTATGAAATATTAATGAATGGGGCTTTTGACGTGGTGCACAGCTTTGAAGGTCTCACAAAGATGTCAAAGTCAGTCTTTCTTACAATTTAAATCTCACAGTACTTTGACTGAGCCACAAAAAGTTACAGTGGGTGAAAATCCAATTGAATGAAATTACAGTTTAAAACTAGAGCAATTTTTTTTTTACCAAAGACATTTATTTAAACTAAAAAACTGCTCTCAAAATGATCTTTGACAAAAGAAAATATGACAAAACTTTTGTAAGCTGTTTGATGGAGAGCAATATTTCATTTTCAGATCATGAGCTGGACTCTTTTACTACTTTCAGCTAATGGTTAATAAGTTGTACTTTTGGTTAACATATCTTTTTCTTATCTGAATCATCCGTTGTGCTCTCCTAATTTATAAAAGCAGGCATTAATCTCTAAATTTACAGACAGTGACATCATCATTTATTGCACAAATACACAGAACCTTTTAAACCAACTTTCCTGTTCAGAAGCACTACTAAACAAACATTATGCATATAACTGACGTGATTAATATGAAACAATCCCTTTGGGACTCTCAAGCGATCAGGCCCTTGTGCATGACATCATCTGCGTCAATAGGAAAAAATGACTGCACTTGACCACATGGGCACCTGCACCTTGCCAGAAGTCTCAATCGTGTATGTAAATGGGGTGAGCAGAGTTTAGACAGAATACACATAAACCTCAGTCATTCACGCATGCAGTTGATATTCAACCACAGTGCCTCCCAAATATTCATAATTCATACATTTGAATGAATGACAGAGTCTTGCTGAACAGGCTGATGTCAGTTGATGGAGTGTGTTGAACAAAGCTAGCTTCAGTTACCAAACGGCATCCCCCTCTCTACCAGTTTGGCAAGCAGTCTAGGGATTAATTCATCGTGGGGAAGCAGTAGAAGATTTAGGGAGCATACAGGACCTCACACAAAAAAACGTAAGCCCTTTTAGAGAATTATAAGGATCCTTTGGCCTAAGCAAAACCAATGTTCTGGATTTTCCATTCAATTTGTTTCTTTCTTTTTTTAAACAGAAATAGTCCCAGGTGATGCTAACACTTTAAACTTTCCAAACTTAAAATTGCTTTTGCCAAACACATTACTATGACATCAGCTTCCCGAATACAGAACAGACCAAGCCTGGACTTAAATACATCATGTACAGCTTTATGACAAAATGTCTTATTAAAGCATTGCATCTTTATATTATTAGATATTTATATTTATTGGTTACAAGGGAACAATTAAGAGTCATGTAGAAAATACTTAACACACCCAGGCTGGTATGTTTTGCCTGACATTTGAGTACTGGTTATTTCTTAAACCCACAAACATCCACGTGTTTACATGTTTCAACACAATCACAGAACTTAATCAGCAGCTACATTTGCTACAACTACAAACCAACTACAAACCAAAAGCAAGCAGTTGTACAAGAGGTAGCTTAACTCACCTTAATTCCGCATTTCAAACACTTCCTCTCAAAACTGTTCTGGACAGCTTCTGAAAACCCTTTAGCCTTTCTTCCTAGCTGATTTTAAGTAAGTGTCCAGGTCAAAAATCTTTAATTTGCTAGAGTATTAAAACAAACAAATCAAGAGCACGTGGCATCCTTAATTTTTTGTCACATGTCTAAGTGGTCATGTGATAAATCAAATGGCTAGTTTATTGGCTGAGCCCTTGTTGACATCATTGAAGGTATGTGTAAATAAAATTACTGCAAAGAGCCCTAAACCAATGGTTCTTGTTTGGTTAATTAATATCATATGTCTTCTTAAATTTTTTTCTGCAATGAATTTGGTCTAAATTAGTATAGCTGATCATAAAATAAAAATGTATAAAAACAGTGAGTAAAAATGTAAATTGTCTGCGTTTCACCATGACCATGAGAGAACAAGAAGAGATGTTATCATTAAAAAAATACCAAAAATGAATTCAAACATATAAAAAAATAAATGAAGTAAAACAATGGTAGTGCTAAACGATTTCACCAACTAGTCTAATTAAAGACAAACAAGCTATGCATATACACTTTAGCTGACCACTCTTGAATACTTAAAGCTATGTCAATATGTTGTTGTTGTTTTTAAATAATGTATACTAGTTTAAACATCAACGTTTATGAGTAATAAAGCTCACTTATTTCGGCTTTGTTAACAACTGATGGAGCATGATGTATGAGGTAGACTTATAACATAAAGAAATGTGACACAATTTAGGGAAAACATTTACCACTATTTTGGATTTATTTACCAATCACATTCATTAATGTCCACCTTTAAGAGAAAATGTCCAGATTGGGCCCAAGTAGCAATTTCCTGTTACAAGATCACTGGTATGACTGTTGAGCAGATCTGTTACTGTTTATAGTAAACATGTTAAACTTGATTTGTTCAAATGATGTCTTGTTTAGATTTGTCAGAAACCAAGTAAAAAAATACAAAGACAGGTGTGTGGTCAAGCATGGTGGTGTAAGTTTAATGGTCAGTCAATGTCAAACATGCTGAAGTATGTATTGTTGCATATCTAAGATGACCATTATTTTCTGTATATGTTAACTGGGTTGCTTGGCAGTTTTTCATCATGAAAACAGATCCCAATGCACCTCCAAGTGGAGCAAAGCCTCCAACCTTGGCCATACAGATTATTTACATGTTTGGAGCCTAAGCTGAAGGATGCAGAACAGGGAGTTTACTGCAGAACTGTGACACCAAGCTCAAAAAACTATCCTCCTTTTTTAATCATTCTCCTGCTAAACCACCTTTAGTTCTTTTCACTTTGATTTCATGTTTACCCATCTTATCCTCACGAGAGGGTATCACTAGATATCCCTCTGTGTGCAAACGTCCCATGTCAATGAGCCTTTCCTTTCATTTCTCTCAAATGTTAAAGTTTACTCATTAAACATTTTCCATGGAATGCTTGAAAAGACAATCAGGCCAAAGATAAGATCATTTAAAAATACAATTAGGTCTTTGTGGTTTTTAGAAGTAAAACCTTGATTTTTTGTATCTAAAGCTGCAAATGGAATAAACCAATTCATTGTTTTTGGGGCACCTTACATTGTACATATTGAGAACTACCAGCAAGCTTTTTCTGAGTTTATATATAGCACAGAATAAAAAACGTTCTGATATTTCTTTATTCTCAGTTTTGCCGCTTATGGTATATGTAAACCAGATTTTTTTTATTTTTAAGAACAGCAGAAATTTAACTCTCAAAAAGTTTCAGAGATTAAATTTAAATTCATAAATAAGAAAGTGACCAATGCCTTTTCTGGCTCTTCTTTTAGTTCCTGTGCTCATCTTCTCATCTCTCTCAGCTTGTCTCTGTCAGCAGGAAGTGAGGTGTTTCTTTAGGACCAAGTGTTGGCGGCTGGTGTTTGCTCTGGAGCTTTCAAAAATTCCTGCTGCGAGCATCTTCTTCTGTGTACAATGAGCCATTTTTAGCCCAACCGGAGTGCTCTGACCCCCTGAACCATGTCCTATAGGGTGAGTCCTTTCAGACAAGAATACAAAGCACCCATCTACAGTCCCTGCTCATTCCCAAAACCCAGAACAGTTCACACCTCACTCACACTCATAATCGGTTGTGTTTAAAGGATGGTTAAACACACACACAAACACACGCACGCACACAAACAATTTACTCACCTTCTATGGACATAAAATAAGATTTAGAAGAAATATGAATTGTAAAATATGTTAGTCTTTATTCAGCTAATTTCAAAGTATTCCACCTCCTTGTACATAAATCTTTATAATACAGACCAATAAAAGGATGACTCGTCTTTTTTTCTTTGTTTTATTTCAACTGTAATTCTTGAGCTAGATATTTTTTTGTTGAAAGATTTAGGTTAGTCTTGCAATTGTTGATATGCTCTGATTTATCTAGTTGTTGATAAAAAAATGAACTGCAAAAATGTTTTCATAGCCTAAAACAAGCCATCATCCAGGTCATTGTTAAACTCAGTAGGTGCTTACTTGTCTTTCCCTTTTTCTTAAGCCCTGTTCACGCTGGATTAAAATTATCTAAGGGCCTTCACTGATTAGTAAAAAATTAATGAGGTCCTCTGTGATCTAAATCCAATGCAAATTGACGTTCAAAATAGCGTTCAGCTGATTTGTATAATTTCCCTGAAATCTGTTTTTCCTCCTTATTTCACAAAAAAAAATTTTATTTTTGCATTCTTGTGTTTTTTATTAATTCATTTGTTTATAATATAGTTTGTTATAATAATTCTAATTAAGATTTCAGACAATATTTATGACATATTGCAAAAAAGTGTATTTAATCAAAGCATTGAGCATGATGTGCCAGGTATAAGAATAAATTAAAGAAAAAATAAAACCTAAATCACTGGAAAATAATGTGTAGGTCATCATATATTCAGATATAATTGCAAGTCAATGTAAACAAGTCTTGCATTCGCTTGTAAAAAGTTATTTCTAGATATACCAATGAAAGGGATCTTTCTCTCCACCAAAAAAGTTTTTTTCTGTGCAAAATAATTTAATCTAAATAGCATCAGATTTATAAGTTGTTTTATGTCGGAGCAGGTTATATTGTCACAAATATATGTATGGTTGATCATTTAATTGATAATTTAATTGAACACTTAAAATTGCCTGAGGTTCAAATGTAGGATTTAAAAGCAACAAAAATATATAATTTTGTCGTCACCTTTAGACATGTTCTGAAATGTAGTGAAATAATTTGAAATGCTTACATGTTAAAGAACTTTATATAGTTATTCTATTGATTTAAATGGTCAAACATTACAATGGGAGTTGGGGGGAGCTTTCATTTTTAACCACATACCTCATTTTAATATTCAATGGTTTGATGTTCAGGAATTTTTAAAATCAGCACATTTTTGTTGAACAGATAGAGTGGTTTACTTCAAGTGCCTCAGGGTAACTTTATTATGCAAGTTAATTAGTCAAATGTAACAACCCGCTGGCTTTGAACAGCAAAAGGCAGGAATTGTGATTTTCTGAAGATTTGGTTCAAAAAATTATGCTTCTTTAAAATTAGATAAAACTTTCTGATGTTTGTAGATTACTAATATTACACACGTTCTAAAAAAACTGAGACATTAGGATAAAGCTTTTTTGTTTTAAATTTTGAAACAAACAAAAAGCCAGTTTGACCTCTGACACTGAGAATGAATGCTTGGATTGGTCTAAGTGTTATTAGTTTTGAAATCTTTATTAGGTTAGTGTGAGTCCACTCAATGTGAGATGCATTCGTTTGATCTGAGATCCGGCGAAAACCTGCGTCCTGCTGACCTCAGGTGTTTCCAAAACAAAGTGTTTGAATGTATGGGTCAAACCAGGACAAGAATCAGGAGAGGTTTGTGGGGATCAGGAAAGGGAGAGATTTTAAGCAATTTTTACTAAACTGTTAACAAAAGTCTAATCAAATCAGCTCAAAGTGGTTGGTTCTCAAATAACACATACCCTTTCTGTTTTGGCTGTAATGCTGTTGTATTTTCTGAATTGTTCTTTTTTTTCGCACTCACTGCAGTGTTTTCTGAATTAATATTTAGTTTTTTTTTATTTGTATTTTCGTTTTGATTTGTTATTTTGCTTTCATACATTGTAATTGTTTTGCACCTCTCAGTCACCATAGTTTTTAGATGTAAAATGTAATAATTGATGTAGTTTTCCCTCTGAAGAGTACAAGGGGAAAAAAAGCAGAAATTCAAACAGTTCATGACCTCTTTAAATCAATATTTTGCTCTTTGGATCTTTCTGGATTGTTGTATGAATCTATGAAAACAAATTTTGTGTTAAAAAACGCTTTTTTATTAAGAGCAAGTTATTATTGATCAAGTTTCTTTTTAATGTTTGATTTAGAACTTTTATTATGATACAAAAGCCCAGGTTAGCGAAACAAACACACACTTATGGAACTGAGCAAATGTATTGAGGTAAGTTACAGCGAGAGAAGGACTCTCCAGTTCAGTGTCACTGCAGGGGGGTTTAGGGGTTGGGGGGTAAAATAAACCCCAAACGTCTGTCAAGGAGAACGTCATTAACCCTAAAACATGAGTCTGCAGTTACACCGTCTTCTGGTCAGTTACCTTTTCCTTTCGTGTGTTTTTCTCTCTACAAAACATATCAGAGCGGGGGAAATCTAATTAAAAACGCTTTTACTGCACCCAATAAAATGCTTAATGAAAAGTACCACTATCCTTTATTTGTAAACTTAAAGGCAAATAAAATTACCTTTTAAAGACTTTTCCAAAACAAAGGGTCTGAAACTATTAACATTGGAATTTTTTAGCTGTTCCCGATTAAATGAAGATTGCAATTATTATTTGTTCAACAAAAGTTCCAAGTCAAGAATTGAGGCTATTGAGGGCTGCGTTATTATTATTTTACATGATTATGCATTATACATGCATTATTATTTTAAACAACAACAATAAATCAGAACAGTTTACAGTTTTATATCCATATAATCATACGGTAAATAAAACATATTAAATCATACTAGCAAAAACCTTCTTTTGTACTGTTAATTACCAGTTCTTTCCAGACAGCTCTTTTTCCAACTTCACTCAGAGAGGAAATAAAGCTGTTTAAGGGAGATCTGGGACTCAGATTAGCTTTTAACACTCAATTACATATTCTCCCAGGATAACAAAAACACACAAGCTGAAAATAATGCTGATAAAGCAATTGAAAATACATTAGGAAAGTAATAAACATGAACAAACAAAGGAATATACAACACCCTTTCACAGGAGGTTTGGGTAATAAAAGAAACCACAAAGATCATTTTTGAAAGCTCTTGCCAAATTAAAGTTTAAAAGTGAAAAGTGCTACTATATTTTAGGTTAAATGAGAGGGTTTTAAAACATAACATATAAAGTTTGGGATTTAGTTTATTAAATTTAAAATGTTGAGGATGTCAAACTGGAGTATCTGAAGTGTGTTTTTTCTTTGTGCACTTATACTACTCTTTGTGACTTCTTATAAAATATGTTTGTAGATGACATCAGTTTATATATAGAGGATTTGTATGTAACATACAAACCCCTGTAAATCATGAAAATTTACTGATTCCTTAAAATTAACCAAAGTTTGGGAAATTCATGAATTGAATTGTCAATTCCTAATGGAAACAATCACATAAATTTCATTTGACTTGCTAAATTATATAGCTTGACTTAGCATAATAGTTTAAAGTAAGATATTTAGGACTGAGAGATAAGATATTAGTCCATTAATTGACTCCAACCCTGAAATTTTATAGTACTTTGTTTTGTATTTGTATAATTTTTTAACAGTGTTGGTAAAAACCTCTAATATCATTATCAGCGTTTTTATTTAAGGAATAGATGCCTCTCTGATCATTGTCCCAAATAACTGAATATGACAGATCATCATTTCATGAATCCATAGTAAATATGCAGATATTTTTTATAGATTTTTTATTTTTTTACAAAAACTCAAGGTTACAAAGACTTTATACATGATAACAGATCAGTAAGTGCAAATGCAATTAAGCTTGTCCTCTACAGATTGTAATACATAAAACTAATAATACATGTTTCTCAATTGTCTCTTCCACTGGTACATTATTCTGTTTACCTGTTTATTTTACCTTTACCTGAGCTTCTAAAGAGAAGTAATTTGTTGTAATGGAATAATAAATAAATGAAAAGGATACCAAAAAAGAAAAATGTACCCGTTGGCAGCATGTGCTAAGCTCTGAAGTCAAGACTGAGAGTTCTGCTTGTACAACATATGTGATTTTCTTTCTGTCTTTACCGGTCACACATCCACTAAAGAAAAACTGTTATTTTCCTTTCACACATACATTTCCCTACTGTCTCACCCTGAGGGCAGCCAGAAGAATGTTTGGCCTAGTGATACATCATCTCAGTTTGAAAGAACCCCACGCAGGCGGCTAATGAGTCTAAACGAGACTGATTAGCCAACAAAACTGGAGTCAGTGACAGGGCAGCCAGGCAGTCGCAAACAGACCAGATAGCAAACTTCTAATAGATGGAACATTCTGTCTCTTTAACACTCATTTCTCATAAATAGTGCTTTATCTATATTAAATAATTTTCAGTTCTTCTATTTTTTATTTATACTTCTCAAAAGGGTGAAAATAATATAAGTTTAGATAGAGGCAGCTGACATTTATAATTTTTTTTAACATGTTTTCAGCCATTTTTTACAGTCTGAATTGCTAAGAATCCAAGAGCTGAATCCAGTTTTTTAGAGCAATATCTGTTTTGATTAGACAAATAAAGCTTAGTCTTTAGCGGCTGATCGTCTTGTGAATTTTAGTAAGAGGTTTGGTTTGTGTTACTTGGATCTTTGAAACAATTTTCTTCTTAACCATATTTTGATTTTTGTTGAATTTATCTGAATATAGAGTTACTTCTTGCTATCTTAAGAGTGTCTTTACAAACACAATGTCTTTGGCACTGTTCATTGAGCCTTCACTTTAAAACTCCTTAAGACATACCGTTATCCCAAATTTGTCTGCAACTGAAAACAATTAAAAGTTTTAGTCTCCCGCGTACCCAATCACTAGCCTTCTAGATTCACCTCATTAGAGTATAATAGGCCAGTCACTAACTTTTGAGAGATCCGCCGGTCATACCATGACCATGCTTCAGCCAAGACTCCATGTCACACTATGAGAAGTGAATGAATACATCAGTCAACATTCATTTGGCTTAATTTTAAATATCTTAAGTATTTTGTTGAATGAAAATGAAAGTATGGTTTCAATTCACCCCTCCTTGAACCGCCACCTTAATGTGGTGGAGGGGTTAGCGTGCTCGAAGGATCCTAGGAGCTATGGTGTCGGGGGCTTGCTGCCCCTGGTAGGGTCTCCCAAGGCAAACAGGTCCTAGGTGATGGGTCAGACTAAGAGCGGTTCAGAAGACCCCTTATGACGATGACAAGAGCAGATTCCGCGACGTCGCCCGGATCGGCGTCACCGGTGCCCCACCCTGGAGCCAGGCCTGGGGTTGGGGGCTCGCAGGCGAGCGTCTGGTGGCCGGGTCTTTTCCCATGGGACCCGGCCGGGCCCAGCCCGAAAAGGCCACGTGGGATCGCCCTCCGTGGGCCCACTACCCGCAGGAGGGACCGTAAGGGGCCGGTGCTTTGCGATCTGGGCGGCAGCCGAAAGAGGGGACCTCGGCGGCCCAATCCATTGACACTACTCATAGCCCCCCAGCTCAGCCGCCATGTGTTGGAGTTCTCCCCAGTGAGCGAGAGGGTCGCTTCCCTCCGCCTTCGGGTTGGGGGCAGGTCTCTCACTGTGGTTATGGTCTACGGGCCGAACAGCAGTGTAGAGTACCCGGCCTTCTTGGAGTCCCTGGGAGGGGTGCTGGAAAGTGCTCCAACCGGGGATCCCATCGTTCTCCTGGGGGACTTTAATGCGCACGTGGGGGATGCCAGCGTCACCTGGAGGGGCGTGATTGGGAGGAATGGCCTCCCCAACCTGAACCCGAGTGGTGTCCTGTTATTTGATTTCTGTGCCCATCACGGTTTGTCCATAATGAACACCATGTTCAAGCACAAGGGTGTCCACCGGTGCACGTGGCACCAGGACACCTTAGGCCGAAGGTCGATGATTGACTTCGTTGTCGTATCATCTGACCTTTGACCATGTGTTTTGGACACTCGGGTGAAGAGAGGGGCTGAGCTATCAACCGATCACTACCTGGTGGTGAGTTGGATCCGCTGGCTGGGGAGGAGGCCGGAAAGACCTGGCAGACCCAAACGTACGTTGAGGGTCTGTTGGGAACGTCTGGCCGAGCCCCCTGTCAGAGTGAGCTTTAACTCCCACCTCCAGGAGAGCTTCAACCAGATACCGGGGGAGGCTGGAGACATGGAGTTCGAGTGGACCATGTTTTCCACCTCTATTGTCACTGCTGCGGTGCGAAGCTGTGGCCGTAAGGTCTCTGGTGCCTGTCGTGGTGGCAATCCCAGAACCCGGTGGTGGACACCGGAAGTAAGGGATGCCGTCAAGCTGAAAAAGGAGTCCTATCAGGCCTGGTTGGCTTGTGGGACTTCAGACACAGCTGACCGGTACCGGAAGGCCAAGCGCGCAGCAGCCAATGCTGTGTTAGAGGCAAAAACTCGGACCTGGGAGGAGTTCGGGGAGGCCATGGAGGAAGACTATCGGTCGTCCTCAAAGAAATTCTGGCAAACTGTCCGGCGCCTCAGGAGGGGGAAGCAGTGCCCCACCAACACTGTTTACAGTGGAGGTGGAGAGCTGTTGACCTCGACCAGGGAGGAGGTCGGGCGGTGGAAGGAATACTTTGAGGGTCTCCTCAATCCCACTGTCACGTCCTCTGTAGAGGCTGGGGTACTTGGGGTGGACTCTTCTATCTTGGTCTATCACCCAAGCCGAAGTTACTGAGGTGGTTGGTAAGCTCCTCAGTGGCAAGGCACCGGGGGTGGATGAGATCCGCCCTGAATACCTCAGGTGCCTAGATGCTGTGGGACTGTCCTGGCTGACACGTCTCTGCAGCATCGTGTGGCGGTCAGGGACAGTACCTCTGGAATGGCAGACCGGAGTGGTGGTCCCTCTTTTCAAGAAGGGGGACCGGAGGATGTGTTACAACTACCGGGGGATCACACTCCTCAGCCTCCCGGGGAAAGTCTATGCCAGGGTACTGGAGAGGAGAGTTCGGCCAGTAGTCGAACCTCGGATGCAGGAGGAACAATGCGGGTTTCGACCTGGTTGTGGAACACTGGACCAGCTCTATACCCTCTGCAGGGTCCTCGAGGGGTCATGGGAGTTTGCCCAATCGGTCCACATGTGTTTTGGGGATTTGGAGAAGGCGTTCGACCGTGTCCCTCGTGGGGTCCTGTGGGAGGTGCTCTGGGAGTATAGGGTCCGGGGCTCCCTGCTAAGGGCTGTCCGGTCCCTGTACAACCAGAGCAGGAGCTTGGTACGCATTGCCGGCACAAAGTCAGACCTGTTCCCAGTGTGCATTGGCCTCCGGCAGGGCTGCCCTTTATCACCGGTTCTGTTCATAGTTTTTATGGACAGAATCTCCAGGCGCAGCCGGGGGCCTGAGGGGGTCCGGTTCGGGGACCTCAGGATTTCATCCCTGCTGTTTGCGGATGATGTTGTCCTGTTGGCTTCTTCGGGCCTGGACCTCCAGCGTGCGTTGGGGAGGTTTGCAGCCGAGTGTGAAGCGGCTGGGATGAGGATCAGCACCTCCAAGTCTGAGGCCATGGTTCTCGACTGGAAAAAGGTGGCCTGCCCTTTCCAGGTCAGTGGAGTGCTCCTGCCTCAGGTGGAGGAGTTCAAGTATCTCGGGGTCCTGTTCACGAGTGAGGGGAGGATGGAGCGCGAGATCGACAGGCGGATCGGTGCAGCATCTGCAGTGATGCGGTCGCTGTATCGATCTGTTGTGGTGAAAAGGGAGCTGAGCCGAAGCTCTCGATTTACCGGTCGATCTACGTCCCTACTCTCACCTATGGTCATGAGCACTGGTTCGTGACCGAAAGGACAAAATCCCGGATACAAGCGGCCGAAATGAGCTTCTTCCGCCGGGTGGCTGGGCGCTCCCTTAGAGATAGGGTGAGAAGCTCCGTCACCCGGGGGGAGCTCAGAGTAGAGCCTCTGCTCCTCCATATCGAGAGGAGTCAGCTGAGGTGGCTTGGGCATCTATTCCGGATGCCTCCTGGACGCCTCCCAGGGGAGGTGTTCCGGGCATATCCCACTGGGAGGAGGCCCCGGGAAAGACCCAGGACGCGCTGGAGGGACTATGTCTCCCAGCTGGCCTGGGAACGCCTCGGGATCCCTCCCGGGGAACTGGAAGAAGTGTCTGTGGAGAGGGAAGTCTGGGCATCCCTGCTTAGACTGCTGCCCCCGCGACCCGGCCCCGGATAAGCAGAAGAAGATGGAATGGAATGGAATGGTTTCAATTCAATTCAGGGGTCTTTACTACAAAAAAAATAAGCGATTTTATTTTAACAATTTTGCTGTGAAAAATTTATATTTTTTTATATGTATTTATTGTTTCTTTCATTTCCAGATTTCATCTTTTCCTTTCAAGGAGATAGATAGCAACAGTGTTTTTTGAGTGATGTGATTGGTAAGACAAAGAAAGCATTGTTTTTGACCTTGGTCTGTTGAGATACTACTTTTTATTTGTATGCGTTGGAAAGTGCTAAAAATAAAAATGTGGAATTTGGCAATTAAATTACTTAACATATGTTGTATTTAATGTATTAATAATGCATTTCATTCATGAGAGAGTTTCACCTGACCCACTCTGTAACAATACTTTTGTTCCTGAAATAAGACCATTTTGAGTGGGTCAACTAAAGCTAACAAATACTAGATCTAAGCTAATACTCCTTCATCAAAAATATGAATTTGTGAAATTCTGGCCAAGACATGTTAGGTAAAGTGCTGATAAGATTAATTTTATAAGCCCATTTGTGACTCACGAAATGTGCAGGTTCATTTGATGCTGTATCAAATGCTGTTCCAACTTTAATGCTCAGTAAATCAGAAACCTAAGCGAAAAGTTATGTATTTTAGACATTTACCTCTCTTTTTCACAGATATATGCTAGCTTATGTTCACCCAATGTAATCTTTTGTTCATCTGTCCCTATGGTCCCTCTCCTGTGGTCCTCAGTGTTGTCCTTCAGTTCTGCTATCTGGTTTCCTGGCTCCATTTATTTTAACACAACAATACAGTTCTTGAGTATGGATGCCTTTTCTTCAAGGAACTTTGCCCCTGTCTGAAATGAATGTTTTCCTCGCATCCCCCTTCTTCTATGTAAATCTGTGACAGCTGATCAGAACAACTCTGTAAAAGAATAACTACTCCACCATAGTTTTCTGCACCCCACCAGACCAGATTACGCCGCTAGTGAGCCATTCAATCTGTCACTTGTGAGAAATGGGGATCTGATGTCCCATTACACAATATGCCAGCAAGTCCCAAAGGTCCATGGAGGAGCACTCTTTACCAACAACACGGTGGAAAAATGTTTAATGGAAGAGTCCAATGTCTCTCTCTTAAGGATTGACTTAAGAGTACTCCCTCAAACGCACAAAACACACAAACTTGAAATAATTGTATTCCAACCACAACTAAATCAACCTTCCCCTAACAGTCAACATCAACTGCTTTAGTTAATGTTCCTTTCTCTCATGTCCACTTATTGAAGATTCGAACAGACTGTTGGCATTAAAACTATTACAACAAAGAGGAACTGCTTATGTACATTGTAAGTGAGACATGACTGAAATAAATCCAGGTTGCTCACTGGAGAAGAGTGAATAATATCAAAGCCACCAAGCAAAACATTTTTTGTCTACAACACAAGGCAAAAGCCACTTAGGTAATGTAACCTTATGTTTTCAGAACAATCCTAAAGAATCGTGTCAGCTTGCATGAATTTGGGATCTGATGACAACATAGACAACACAAAATGTCCAAGCAGAATATATCCCACAGATTATCTAAACAACACTTATAAGAGGCAGTCTATGATAGAGCCATGATAGAGTCACCCCATCACATAATAATATTGTATTATGTGTTATACTGTTGTAACCCTAGATTAACATTTTCTATTCATTTTTAGCAACATAAAACTGTCAATTGTAAATTAAGTTTTAAAACGACCATGAAGGCGTCTGTGTACTCTCTCGAACCTATTCCACAGAGACGTTTTACCATCAATAAAGTCTCTGTTCTTTGCAACATCATCCATGATCTCACTCTTTCATGGCCGTAGAAAGGTATGTTCACAGGTGATGGAGAATCCACTGTGACCCCTCTGTGCACTGGGATAGTGCTTTAGCAGCGGTGACATCAGAGGATCCCGCTGCAGACTGAAGATCGGTCAGGTTTCAACAGTGCCATTGACCCAGGGCAGATAATGCCTCTCTAATTGGCAGCGAATGACTGAATGCCATGTTGATTACTGAGGGCTCTCACTGGCCTGCATCTTCTCCAAACTGTCAGGGTTAGCTGGTGGCTAACACACGATTAAATGCTTGGATGGAACTGTGGCAAACAGACACCTTCACACACATGCTCCAGGTCATGGTGAGGACATGGAGTCATTCCTGCTGGTCATCTTCGCTCCGGAGTAGGGGCCATTGACAGACCTGTCAGCAAGATAGAGGGTCACATAGAGTTTTAGCAAGCATGCGCACTTTTCTGAATAAATCGTGTAGGATTATGTTAGCTTGCATCAGAACGGAGTGCACAATAATTAACCAATAAGGTAAAAATTGTGGATATTTTTGAAAATAAAAAATAAATACATTGAATTATTTTAAATAGGTATTCAAAAAAGGAGTCCAGTAAAGTGCACATTGAGGTTGGTGGAACAGAGAGATCGCAAGTAGGGGATCCAATAGTGGTACTCAGAGTTTACGGTGTCATGGAAATTAATTCTCAAGAGACATGTTTTATGAACATAGCCGCAAACAGCAATTTATTACTTACTCCCAAACATGATAAAATCATACCTTTAGAATCAATGGTTCATGTGATCTCACCACAAGTGCCATAAAGAGAGAGAAAGAGCAAGAGGGAAAGAAAGAGAAACAATGAAAGGGTTAGAGGGGGAGAGAGAGCGAAACCGAAATGGGAGCACAGACAGGATGCAAGATTTTTACCCTAGCACAAGTCCCGCCCCTCTACATCACTCCCATTTCTCCTGTAGTGGTGTAGTTACGCACATCCGTGTAGAACAGTGAAGGTTTTAGAGAACAAACAGCAGGGTAGGAAGGGTGAGATGCTAAACAGGTGATCATATAATGTTCAGTTGATGAGGGGTCAACCGGTACATCCCGAATGATTGAATGATTGCGCTTGGGTGAGGACATGATCCAAACCTCTTATAGTTCCTGAGGAATCCAAAGGTAATCAGGAAACTAGAATCCGAGGTAGTCAGCATATTGCTTGTTCAAATAGAAGATAAACGATATCCATGAGTCTAGGAGTCACAGAAGAGTTGTTGTAGTCAATACTGGAAGTTGCAGATGTATGATGCAAACAAGTGGACAATGGTTTTCGGGATCTGTAGTTATTAGTATTATTATTAGTTTTTGTGTGCACTACTATAATAAAACATACACAATCCTATCATTTATTAATCAATATTATATTATAGAAAAGCTAATACAATATTATTCAATTTAAACATCCATGGATGAAACCAAGATTCCATGTGAGTTCACTGAACTGTTTATATTTTTTTTCGATAAAACGTTTACTTTAAAAATACATGTGTCAGCAGTATTTTTATTAATGTGCTATTTTCTAACTCATATCTGTAGAAATTACTTGGTTTGTTATTATTGCTGAAAGGTGTCAGGATTGTCATTTTTCCATGTTATGTTTTCTGTTCTTTTTCTTTCTCTCCCTGTAATCTCTCGCTCTCTCAGCTCAGCTCATTTAGATCAGGTGTTCCCAATTATGCTCTTGTGCTCTGGTCCTGTCTGATTGGACTCACCTGTTCCTCATCTACTCCTGCTGCTATTTAAAGCACTGTCAGCTTCTTCTCTGTGCGAGTTATTTTATTTGTCACGCTGTTGTACCAGTCTACTCTGTCTGTGGAAGATATATTAGTGTGCCCTGCCTAGTCTTGAGCTTGTCTGCTCTTTTTTTCAGATTATTTTTAAGTTCTGGATTCTCCTACAAGAGTGCTGGATCCCGGTGGGAGCCCTTTCTGTTCTCGTTAGTCTAGCTTCTTTTGTTTGATTTGTTTTGGCCCTCGTGCCGGTTTTTTTCTGTTTGATACCTTGGTTGCTTTTCAATAAAGACTCAAGTACTTCAAGATCACCTTTGCTTCTGGGTCCAACTTACTCATCCTGACAGAATAACTCGCCGAAAGAAATATGGACCCAGCGAAGGAATCACACATCCACTCAGCAGTTGAGCACCAGGGGGCGCTGCTCGGACGTCACTCAGAGGAGCTCCTGGCTTCACGGCTTCAAGTTGAGTCCCTCTCCGCTCAGGTCTCGGATCTGTCCAGGCAGCTGCATAATCTCAGTGCTGAACGCTCGAGAGGAGGTACTTCTTTCCATCCTGTGGAACCAAGGGTAAATAACCCTCCCAGCTATGCAGGGGAGCCCACTCAATGCCGAGCCTTCCTCACCCAATGTGAGATAGTTTTCTCTCTCCAGCCTCAAACATATGCCACTGAAAGATCCCGGGTCGCCTTCGTAATTTCACTGCTAGCCGGGAAAGCACGGAGCTGGGGAACTGCGGTTTGGGAGGCGGATGCCCCATGCTGCCGCTCATACTCTTCTTTCCAAGAAGAGATGTGCAAGACTTTTGACCGTTCTGTTTTTGGCCGGGAGGCTTCTAGGCAACTGGCAGCTCTACGTCAAGGTTCTAGCTCTGTGGTTGATTACTCCATAGAGTTCCGCACGCTTGCCGCTACCAGTGGCTGGAATGGGGAGGCACTTTTCTCCCACTTCCTCGATGGCCTCTCCCTCAATATAAGGGAGGAGCTTCTCTCCTCTGATCTTCCGGTTGGACTCGATGAATTGATAGATCTGTCCATTCGCATCGAGAAGAGACATGCTCTGCGTCGCCAGGTGAGAGGGACCCAGCCACCTCGCTCGAAAGACTCACACTCCTCAGTGGTGGCAGGCTGTGAAGCTCCAGGATCTGAGCCCATGCAGATGGGAGCATTCCGCATCTCGGCTGAGGAGCGGACAAGACGCATTTCATCCCGCCTTTGTTTGTATTGTGCCGGTGAGGGTCATTTCGCCCAGTCCTGTCCTTTAAAAGGAACAGCTCGGCGGCAATAAGGGGACTCCTGTCGAGCTCTATTTCCTTGTCCCCTGGCTCTCCATCTCGCACCACCATTTCTGCTAGTCTCCAACTGGGTACCAGATCTGTCGTTTGTGAGGCCCTCATCGACTCTGGAGCTGAAGCTTGTTTCATTGATGAGAGCTTTGTAGTGGCCAACCACATTCCCCTCTCTTCCTGTGTGGAGGCTCCGACGGTTGTTGCTCTGGATGGCCGACCTCTGGCTCGAATCAGCAAGCAGACATTACCGGTGAGCCTCACTACTTCTGGGAATCACACTGAAACTTTATCTTTCCTTGTGTTCAAGTCACTTTCTGTACCTGTTGTTTTGGGTCATCCCTGGCTGACAAAACACCAGCCACAAATAGATTGGGCTAGCAACATGATTACTTCTTGGAAGATTGATTGTTACAAATCTTGTCTAGTTTCTGCGGGTTCTGGCGGTTCGTCTGCTTCTGTGTTTCAGGATGATTCTGTTGACTTGGTGGGCGTCCCGGTGGAGTACCATGATCTGGGGGCGGTGTTCAGCAAATCACGAGCCATATCTCTACCCCCCTCATCGGCCATATGATTGCTCCATTGAACTCCTACCTGGGACCTCCCCTCCGCGGGGCCGCCTCTACTCTCTGACTGCACCTGAAAGAGAAGCACTTAAGACTTACCTGTCGGAGTCCCTGGCTGCCGGCACCATTGTTCCATCCACCTCTCCGGCAGGTGCAGGGTTTTTTTTTGTTGAAAAGAAGGATGGCTCGCTCCGTCCTTGCATAGATTATCGTGGACTTAACACAGTGACTGTAAAGAACCGTTACCCTCTACCCCTTATGTCCTCCGCTTTTGAAATTCTTCAGGGTGCCAAGGTATTCACTAAACTTGACTTACGCAATGCATATCATCTTGTGCGCATCCGGGAGGGACACGAGTGGTTAACTGCCTTTAACACTCCCCTGGGGCACTTTGAATATAGGGTTTTACCATTCGGCCTTGCCAATGCCCCTGCAATTTTTCAAGCTTTAATTAATGACGTCCTGCGAGACATGTTAAATGAGTTTGTTTTTGTTTACTTGGATGATATTCTTATTTTTTCACCAGATGAAGAGTCCCATATTCGCCATGTTCGTAGGGTTCTCCAGCGCCTCCTCGAAAATAAGTTGTTTGTTAAGGCTGAGAAGTGTCAGTTCCATGTCCCATCTGTTAGTTTTCTTGGGTACATTGTTTCTTCAGAAGGAGTCTCCATGGATCAGTCGAAGGTCCAGGCTGTCCTGAACTGGCCCATACCAGAGTCACGCACAGCCTTGCTGCGGTTTTTGGGGTTCGCTAATTTTTATCGCCGGTTCATTCGGGGTTTCGGTCAAGTTGCTGGTCCCCTGAATGCTCTTACATCGAACAAGCAGAACTTTATCTGGACTGACTCTGCACAAGAGGCTTTCGATTCCTTGAAGGAACGTTTCACTACAGCTCCCATTTTGGTCACTCCCGATCCCAGCAGACAATTTATTGTTGAAGTTGATGCATCTGAGACGGGAGTGGGTGCTGTCCTGTCCCAACGTTCCCCTCTGGATGACAAGATCCATCCGTGTGCTTTTTTTTCTCATCGGTTGTCACCGGCGGAACGTAATTATGATGTTGGTAATCGGGAACTCTTGGCAATCCGTCTGGCTCTGGAGGAGTGGCGTCATTGGCTAGAAGGGGCGAGCCATACATTCCTAGTTTGGACAGACCACCGCAATCTAGAGTATATTCGTTCTGCCAAGCGGCTCAACTCGCGCCAGGCCCGGTGGCTGCTGTTTTTCGAACGTTTTAATTTCACCATCTCTTACCGACCCGGTTCACGCAACATGAAACCGGACACATTGTCTCGAATATTTGCCCCTGAGGGTGAAGACACCCTTCCCATTCCTATTTTGCCCAAAGAGAAAGTGGTGGGGGCCTTGAATTGGGGTGTCGAGCATACAGTAATGCAGGCCCTTGGTAACACCACTCCTCCCGCTCTGTGTCCCAGTAATCGATTATTTGTCGTTCCATCTGTTCGTGAGTCTGTAGTTCGCTGGGGGCATGAAGCTAAGTTCTATGCTCACCCTGGGGTCCGTCGCACCCTGGCAGTACTGCGTCAACGGTTTTGGTGGCCTGAAATGGCAGCAGACGTTAAGCGATATGTTAGATCCTGTGCAGTCTGTGCCAGTTGCAAAGCCAGTAATGAGTCACCAGCCGGCCTTCTTAAACCACTGGCCATCCCGGCACGTCCATGGTCACATATTGCTATGGATTTTATTATTGGTCTCCCTGAGTCCAAAGGTAATACGGTTATTTTAACTGTGGTTGACCGCTTCTCCAAAGCCGCACATTTTATTCCGCTCAAGAAACTACCGTCTGCATCCGAAACTGCCCAGACTGTGGTTGAACATGTTTTTAAATTGCATGGCTTGCCTAGTGATATTGTGACTGATCGAGGTTCCCAGTTCACTTCACAATTTTGGCGAGAGTTTTGTAAATTAATAGGTTCCACAGCCAGTTTGTCATCTGGTTATCATCCCGAAACCAATGGCCAGGCAGAGAGAGCGAATCAGGACCTTGGGCGCCTACTCCGCTGTCTTGCCCACCAGAACCCATCTACATGGTGTGAACGTCTGCCCTGGGCCGAATATGCTCATAACTCGTTGACATCCTCATCTACTGGCTTTTCTCCTTTCGAAGGCTGCTTAGGGTATCAGCCCCCATTATTTCCAAGTCAAGAGATGGAGGTCATGGTCCCTTCCGTTAGTTCTTTCATCCGTCGTGCCAAACGAACTTGGAGACAGGTCAAAACTACGCTGTTGAGAACCAGAGAAAATATGCGCAGGACTGCCAATCGGCGTCGTAGGCCAGCCCCAAAGTATATCTGTGGTCAAAAAGTATGGTTGTCAACCGATAACCTGCCGCTCAAGTTTCCCGCTCGCAAGCTGGCCCCTCGTTTTATTGGTCCTTACCCTATCAGTAAGATCATTATCCCGGTGGCAGTCCGGTTAAGGCTGCCTAGTCACCTTGCACGCATCCACCCAGTATTCCACGTTTCTCGCATCAAGCCCGCCACCTATTCTGTTCTAGCTCCCTCTAGCCCCCCTCCTCCCATTGTAGAGGGCTCACCTATTTATAGGGTCAGGCGTCTTCTTGATGTGCATAAAGAGGTAGGGGGCATCAATATCTAGTTGATTGGGAGGGTTACGGTCCTGAGGAGAGATGCTGGATACCCTCTCGTGATGTGCTGGACCGCTCCTTGATTGAGGACTTCTACCGCTCAGGTCATGGTTCTCACCGTGTAGCGCCTGGGGGCGCTCATTAAGGGGGGGGCAATGTCAGGATTGTCATTTTTCCATGTTATGTTTTCTGTTCTTTTTCTTTCTCTCCCTGTAATCTCTCGCTCTCTCAGCTCAGCTCATTTAGATCAGGTGTTCCCAATTATGCTCTTGTGCTCTGGTCCTGTCTGATTGGACTCACCTGTTCCTCATCTACTCCTGCTGCTATTTAAAGCACTGTCAGCTTCTTCTCTGTGCGAGTTATTTTATTTGTCACGCTGTTGTACCAGTCTACTCTGTCTGTGGAAGATATATTAGTGTGCCCTGCCTAGTCTTGAGCTTGTCTGCTCTTTTTTTCAGATTATTTTTAAGTTCTGGATTCTCCTACAAGAGTGCTGGATCCCGGTGGGAGCCCTTTCTGTTCTCGTTAGTCTAGCTTCTTTTGTTTGATTTGTTTTGGCCCTCGTGCCGGTTTTTTTCTGTTTGATACCTTGGTTGCTTTTCAATAAAGACTCAAGTACTTCAAGATCACCTTTGCTTCTGGGTCCAACTTACTCATCCTGACAAAAGGTTTTAAAGCAAAAATGTATACACAATTCTATAACTATACATGTAAAAAAAAACAATGTTTGAATGGAGTATTGCTCATCTAACATACTTAGATGACTATAAAACATACTTAGATGACTATAATCACTATAATAACTATGCAATCAATGGTAAATATATTTTTGTATTACCATTTAATCAAAATAACCTCAATCAAAATAGTGATGATAAAAACAATAATGAAATCAAAATATATTTTTAAACACTTTTCTTAGATGACTTTGCGGTCCAATGGACAGATAATGTAATCTGAATCAGAATCAGCTTTATTACCAAGTGTGTGCTATGAGGTAGAATGTTGTAAATGACTGATTACATGTAAACAATTGAACAAAAGTATATAAAGATTAGTGTGTATAAGTACAAAATGCAAAAAAGTGATGTTAGATGATCATTGGGAACCAAGGCAGCCAGTAAACCAATAAAATGGCTATGAGAGTTCTTGAAGTTGGGAGATGCAGCTAATTATTTCGTTTACTCTGTGTCTTGTTGAACACAGTGTTGGGGAGTCTAACAAAGAGGGGCATGCACACGAGCCCCAAACGAGAAAATAACAAAGGCTACAGACCAAAGGTCCCTCTCAAATGCCTCAAGACACACAGATACACACGCACTGATCGATACCTGCAAGTAGCTTAATGCCGATCTATGGAATTCTTTAACTTTTGTTAATCATCTGGGATTTAGAATATAAAAAATGTTCACCAGTGAAACAGAGTTTAACTGATGCTTATTAAATATCCAGTACAATAAACATAAGGTGTCATTAATATGAAAAACAAAGTGTTTGGTAACCAATTAGGGTACTGGGTGCACAAGATAATTTAGGTAACTTCTGCAGCACATTAAATCAAATTTGTCTGTAAAGAGACTGAATATAAAAAGATTCTAGGTAAATAACTGATTGTACAAATTTACTAATTAACAATTAATAAAGGTGCCATATCCTTTACAATAATGAATAATAAATATTCGACCCTTCTAGACTATCAATGCACCTTTAATAACTTTCAAAAGACAGTATTTATCGGAGACAATGTCTTTGAATCACCCCAAATGGTTGTGTTCTGCCAAACTAGCCGTATATTTCATGTTCCTACCTCTGCAATGCTTCCTGTCACACCCAATTCTGATGAATATATTCATGTTCTAGTAAGTAAAAAAAAAACTTTTGGCCCAGGACATCCAATACACACTTTCTTTTTGTTGATCAGACGAGGTTCTGGTACAGTTACATGTCTGGGTCAGTCAGCACGTGTGTTTTTTAGCTTCATTAGAGGTTCATCTGATTGTTTAGGGGGGTATGCTAGGGCCACGTATGACGTGGCCACGGTCATCGGGACGCTTTGAGCTCCCAGAAAAAGACAAAAAGCATACACAAACTTGCATGAATAGATCTGAATATGACTTGAGGCATGACTACTGTAGAATTAAAAAAAAAAAAAACTCAACAATAAACTTCCCTTATTTGAAAGTCCAAGATCGGCAACTGTTTTAAAATGTTGTGTATAAAAATGTATAGTTCGAAATATTTCTCTAATAGGCTTCACACACACACGCACGCACGCACACGCACACACACATCTGATCATTTCACCTTTTAATCCAACTCCAACCATTCGCTTTTAATGAAAATCTGATAAAAAAAAAACACGAGGCCAGCACCGTGGCTTTTCTATAACTGATGAAATGAACTAAAAACTTTATCTTTAATTAAAAGGTTAGTTGTGTCCTAGTAAGCTAAACTCATTTAGCCAAACATGTGTGCTCTTTTGATTTTATCCCCTCCTTGCCAACTTTAAACACATCCATGCTCTAATGGAAACTGCACAAACACTTTAGCAATTGCACCAGTGAGGCAGAAAGAGACATTGAGTCTGGGATGATCTCACTGATGAAGGCCTGTAAAGTAAATATTGGTGGTGAGATTGAAGCGTCTGCCTAATGGAGCCAGGTTTATGACCTCTCTTAAAGGGACAGAGCAAGCTGAGGCCTTCTCCCCCCTCTCTCTCTCTCTTTTTCAGATCAAAGCCATATCTTGGCTTGTCTCCGGGGTCTCATTGCTCTTCCAGAGCTGAAGCTGCTCACGGTGGCTCTGATTGCAGTTAGTGGCGCTGGAGGGGCGATCAGATAAAGGGGATCCATCTTTCTATCCCCCCAAGGATCAGCTTCATCACCTGGGCATCAATACATCACAACAGCCCTCTGCCACTCGGCTCATTTGAATGCACTTGATGTGGAAATGCTGGAAGGTGGATTGTAGATGTTTAGCTTAGAAATATAAGCCAACATTGATATATTGCTTTGTTAAAGATATTATTTTTTTTAATCGAAAGAAATACCCTTTCAAGCAAGTATTCCAATAACACATGACCCATTATAGGACTTAGTTAACTTGATTAAGCTGCCTTCCACACCAAGTATTTTTTTTCAGAAACAGATTTCTTTTCTGAACTTAAATTTGAATTATTTGTCATTTTATGCACTAAGGTAATGATGGAGGTGCTGGTAAATATCAAGAGCGAGTTAACTGTTATATCTGTGTTGTCAACTGCTGCTTATAAACACTTATCAGAGCTGGCTTCAACAAAAGATCTTTAAGAGAGAACTAAAAGATGTTGAGGTCAAGGTCAAAAAGCACTTTCATTCTGTTGTAATATGCTCTTTTTTAAATCTCTTTCTCAACGACTGATTTTTTTAAGCAACTTCCCCAGGTTTTTTTTTCCAGGCTTGTGTGCAACTAGGGTCATGTTACATGTTACAGGGTAATGTTTCCATCATCAGAAAACATGGAAAATATAAGTGGGAAAACATGGGGAAAAAGTATGTTTGTTCCTGAAGTAAATCCAGGATTGGAAAAGACTCGACTAAATCTGGTCTTTAGCCATGACTCCTAATTGGCAATTTTAGAAAGCTTCTTAGTCATTCAATACTACACTTGTGTACACACATGTGCTTCTAAAGAATAACTAGGAGATGTTCAATTGAGGGTATAAAGATAACATGTTCATGCGTTGTATTGTCTACCTTAAAACTATAATTTAAATTTTTAATGATGAGCAACTCAGCAATGAACACAGCCAAATCTTCTTTGCCCCAGATAAAAAAAATAATAATAACATGCATTATACATTGCTGGATTTTTTTTAATCTTTATTAAATACATGATGTACAAAAATAAAATAAAAAACAAGGTTAATTTAACATAAAAAAATATATATCAGCTCAATAAAAACCTGCTTTAATTTCCAGTCAGCGTCATCATTTTCAAACAAGCAGTTTTTCCTCTGCCAGTATATATTTTACAGATGATTCATTTTATGTTATATGAAAAGGCACCAAACTAACTAACAATCCCCATCAGTGCCACAAAGATCTCCTAGAGGGGTAAAATGGAAACAAACATTTAACACACTTGCTATAATTTGTGGAATAAAGTAAAAGGAAACATAACATCATATTTTCAAATTTGCAGACGCTTGAAGCTGAAGGGAAGTCAGACATGTTGACAGACAGAAAGAGAGAGAGAGACGAAGGAAAATGTCTCACAAACTTCAGAGTCTGAACATACTGTAAAAGAGCCACAAAAAGGATACAGCAGCTTGTAAAAGGCCATAAAATGTCCATTTCCTTGTGGTCTGCAGCATTAGGTTATCTGGATGATGGGCTGTCTGAGGGGTGAAGGGGCTTCTGGGTTTGTTGTTAAACTTCCAGAAGGAGGTATGCAGGAAAATTGCATTTGATTAGGCAACGGAGACAGATCGTTTGCTTTTCCTCACCCACGCTGTCAATCACACAACATACATAAGAAAGCTGTGAACAGACTCATGCACATCAATGTTTCACATGAGCAAGTCAGATATTATGAACCACAATGGGTTTAAACTTTCAAACACAATGCTCAATTACAAGCGTGTGTTAAGAACGTGTCCGCAGACATGACTCTGTTTTAACAGTAGGGATTTTAAACCTAAAGCTGACAGGCTGACAGGTTACGGCTGAAAGGCCATGGTCAAACCAGACATACAAATGTCACAGCCAACCAGTTAAAATGTATATGGTCTAACCAAAAAGTGTCTAGTGTTTTGACGTAAAAGAACTGAAAGTATCAAGATTTTTTTTTTAAATGGTCAGCAAAGAAGTTACAGAACTACGCAATTTGGGACATTTTAGAGAACACATACAGCAGGGGGTATTGACTATACCCCCAATACCTTGTATTGCTTTGTTTACTAAATCCAAAGGATAGATGCTCCTGGCTCAACACAACTCTGAAAATTGTATGACTATGACATTACTTTAATGGCTGAAAGAGTAGACGAGTAGACCAATGAATCATTTTAATACATCGGACAATAAGATGCTGGATTTGAAAAGAGGTTGGTCCCAAGTAACATTATACTGAACAAGATGCTACCACACAAACTTGGCCTGTAGGTAACACATTTGTCTGTTAGTAACACTATATCGTATAACTTGAATAACTTAAAGAGGAGCCAACGAATCAAGATCTAGGCTCTGTGTCCTTCATTTTTGAAATTCTAAAAAAAGGCAAGTACATCCAGATCGCTCAAATAGTCAAGATTTCAATGAATGGTTTTTATTGATTAAGTTTTTGGACAAAATATTGTAATTAATGGACATTCTTCTATAATCTTAACAGAGATTCCCTCTCCCAAATCTTTTTTTTTTATTCCATATTTTGTATGGATGACTTTAAATTGCTGTCTGCCCTGAATTTTGACATTCCATTACCCTTAAGCCCTCTGGTAATGGGCATATTTGTGCTCCTTATGATCTCTGACCTTGCACCATCGGGACAAGGGGTGAAACACGGGGTCTCTTTATGGTCATCTTGGTTCTTAGCTCCACAGGGAATTCTCAAGTGATGCAGCGCTTACTGATGTTGTTCCAGACTCTTTCTGCTTTTTCTAGTAAACGTATGAACTTGTTTTAAACATTTATGATGCATGTCTGACTAAATTACATTTTATCATTTGTGGGTTTATTTGATCTTAATTGGCTATTATAATTACTTTATTTCATTCGTAGAATCAATGCTGTCTGAAATAAGAAAGCAATGCAAGGTGAGATGGTACAAGTAAAAAAAACATTTAATGACAAAAAAGAAGAAAAAAAGTTAAACGTACCCAACTCATGCACTTCTATATATGATAATAAAATAATTTCTGTCTCAGTAAGCCCTTTTGAGATTTTTCAACTCACAGACTAAATTTCTGAATTATTTTCCCTCCTAAAGAAAGCTTTCCTAAACATCATCCAAAAGATGGAAGTCCTCCTTTTTTCATATTTCACTCTGATTGCAGTAATAGTCTTATTTATGAGTGTCCATTACGAGTAAAGTATAGAACTAAGTCCAGCCAAAGCTGAAAGCGTGATGAAAATGAATCTAGTAATCTTCAAACCCTTTCCTCAATTTTCCAAAACTACCCTAATTCATCACTAAAATCAATGAGTAAGATCCAGTAGCGCCAAGTCATTAGGCGAAGCATGATTGGACTGCAAGAAACTGGGCCAAAGCCCGCCCAAAAAAATATCCCGAAGTGAGAGCTTGCAAATGTATAGAGGAAACAGCAACTGTTAATACAAAAGCAACATGTGTATGCAAGTTTAAGCAATGTTACCTTTGGGACTTCCTTTTGCTACTGTTGAAATCATGTAATTATGACTGACATGTTATTCTGCTAATACCTCTAACACATGCGGAGAAAGAACAGAGCACGATGGATCAAAGTCTTCATCAATAGTAGCCCACACCGGATACAGAAGGCCCAACGCTCACTAGCATCCAGGACTTTTCCACCCACCTTCCCATCACTGATTAAACGTGAGATGGGGCCCACTCATAGCAGCACATGTGAATGATTACAAGGAAACCTTTAGCTCTATAATTGTCAGCAACAGAGACTAAATGAAACATGAGTTAAATTCAGATCTGGATATTAATAGCAGCAGCAGTCAATTTTCATCAACTTTGAAGACGTTTTGCCTTATTACTTGAAGGACCTTAAAAGTGAAGATGAAAAAACTTATAGTTTGTTTGACAGAATATTTGCATGAAAAATAAAAATAGTTGAAGGATTATAGTAACATGCGTTAGACGTGAAAGCAGGACAAATGTCATCTATAGAATGTCATCTATGTTTAAAGGATCAATATTATTTTAATATAATAGTTGACATTGATCTTGTGGCTCTCCTGAACATGCCAAGCAACATTTTAGTGAAAATAATGGGTTTATTATATTATTTAATATATTATGAGTTAAAACTCTCAATTAGGGATATTAAAGACTCATGCTATTTTAAGGGCATGTTGCTGAAGATGTAAATTTGCTATGATATCACGTCTCTTATTGCCACCTGCACTGGAGTCAAAGCAGGAGCATGAGGATAGCATGCCTCAAGGTAATTTAACCTTACATGTAGGAACCTCTGCTGCTCATCTGTGGGTAGATGAAGAAGATTTCAGTACTGAGATGTTCATCCTGAAACAGAGCAAGGATGTTGGTTTTTTGGGCACATTACTTCTACTCCTCATTCGACTAGTGGGAGCAGATAAAGGGGGATGCTATGATTCTGTAAACCCAAAACTGATGAATGGAGTATCAATCAATGTGAGAATGTCAATCAAAAATCAGCAGTAGGGAAATCATATTTTTAGCAAAGAATTTGATCAGTTCAAATAGTTGTTAATTTGTACCTCATTTAGCCTTTCACAAGTTTTGTAGAAAAGATACAATGAAAATAAACAATTCTAATATAGCTGTTCACACATTTATGTCCTAATACATTCCAAAAGTTGTGTTTCAAAAATTTTTGTCTTTCAATTTCACTTTGTTCCTTACTAATCACAATGTTTCTCTACTTTCTTAATTTCATAGGTTGACAGCCATTGGATTAAATGGGCAGCCCAGTATCTTAATGCTTATCATAGTCTCTTGAGATGTGCATGAATGGTGCTTGTATATTGCTGTTTAATCACCTCACACCATGACTTCTTTTTGAGAGGGATTTCATGTTTCTCCTTGGATCATCGGGTTTCACTCTGGTTTCCTCTCGCAGCAAAACAAGATATACTACAAGTTTGAAAAAAGTTTGGAATCTGTTTGAAAGCTCTTGCCAACTATATCCTACATCAAGATAACAACTCAACACAACTACAAAACATTTGGAGCAGGGCTTTTGACTGTTACAGATTGGCCAGTTTCAGTTATTTAACCCAGCTTAGTTGTTGTGGGAACTCCTTGATAGTAAGGTGTTGAGAAAGTGCCTATCATATTAGTTCATCTTGTGACTGATTCTCCAAAAACCTGATAAACATAAACAGCTCGAGGGATATAGAAAGGATCACTAAAATTGTAGTTGAATTGTTGGACTGATTTTCTGTCACCCAACAGATTCGTAGCTACCTACTAATCTCCTGAAGAACCCAATCTCTGTCTTCCTTTCCTCTATCTTCTCTGCCCCCCTGATATCCAAGTTACACAAACCTTGATGAATATTATTCAAGTCATTCTTAAGGAATTAATTCCTTTTCAGTGTTGTGGCAGCAAAGTTGTTGTTTCTTTTTGTGATAAAGTTTGCAGAAGATAGTAACATTAGTTTTCTGAGAAGTTTATGTTGAAAGAGTGGTAGTTTACAAACACCACTCAAATTACAAATTTAAGAAACCTTGTCATAAAGTACTAGGGATGACAAATTAAAAATGTTAAAAGACTCAATAAGTTAAGCTTATCTGAAGATAGAGTAGCTAGCTATGACCTAGAGATGAGTAGCTAACCATGATAGAGCAGGGTTGCAACTAAAATGTTCATGGCTCTGGACCCCAAGACCATGTTTTGATGATATCTGCTTTAAAGTGTTTAGGAGCACCAAAACGGCAGAATATTGATCAAATAGCCATTGTGGGTAAATGATGCATAAAATATAATTAACTGTACAGCTATCTATAAAAAGTCATTACAGCACACAAACTCCCAAGCACACAACATCTCATGGTGATCTGGCTTGACAAGTAAAATACACAACTAAACTCGAACTACGAACCACATTGCATGTATAGATATTTTAGTAACATGAAAAATCACAGAACAGTAAATAACTGGGGCAAAACAGATACAATTCTCTCTCTTGATTTCATTGTAAATTAGCAGCTTTGAGATTAGTTCATGCAGATGAAACAAGATTATAGTGGAATAGAAAACATATTTGTTGATTGGCTGTATTTATAAATAAACCGTGAATTTATGGGCTGATCTTATTTTCTGAGAAAACATTCAAATTCAAGTGGAAATCAAATGCTTCTTTAAAATTAAAATGAAAGTATAATTTAAAAATTATCTATATTGACAAGTGTGCAACTCACACACACAAGAAATGTGTTGTGGTACAGGGCTACTCTCCAGTGTTGGTACAAAAAAAAACCCACAATTTCTCACATTAAAAGTAAATAGAATAAAGTAATATTCTAGAAAAAGTGGTAGTAAACTAAAAGTAACAGAACTATTACTATAGAAAGTCCAAGGTGCTTAAGAGATGTGCGTTGGAGGTAGTGTGCAGACCAAAGCGAAAAGTAAAAGTAAAGTGCAGCAACAGAACGTGGAGCGACTGGAATCCCCATCAGAGTCCTAATGCTCAGTGCAATATTTAGATAAAAAATATGAGTGTTGGTGGGGAAATTATGGGTTCAGGAGCTGAATGGCCTGAGGAAAGAAGCTGTTTTTGTGCCAGGCTGTCCTGGTGTTTTGTGCTCTGAAGCACTGGCAATAAGGTAAGAGCAGGAAGAGGTGGTTGCCTGGATGTGCAGCATCCACAGTGACTTTGAGAGCCCTTTTTATAACAGAATTAAGGGTGTTTCAAAAGCCCACGCATGACTAAAAGCATGGATGATACACAAATTGCAGAACACTGGCTTTTGGTTTCACTACTAGTAAAAAAAAAATTATTCAAGAACGTACAAAAATTCTACAAAACCAAATCAGCAAATTTAAATATTAGACAAACATCTGTTGCTTTCCTACAATCCATTAAAAGTTAAACAGTGAACATCTTGATTTTGGCACACCCGTCTCAAACATTGGTAGAGTAGCTTTCCTTAATTACAAGGATGAATGCATCCCAATTAGCATGTTGTTCCCATTAACAGCACCACCTGTACTTGAGAAAGCATGGTGATACCCCTGACTGATTCTGAAGATAGGCTTTAAACACCCGGTCCAAAAGATGACTCATCCAATCCAGCTCACATCCTGGTGCAATCAAGAGCATTGAAACCTAAAGAGCCGGGAAGCACCAGGGAGCAACTGCTTCCACGAATCCTTTCTTCAAAGTGCAGAGGCCAAATTAATCTTTTCATCTTCTTTCAGGACATCTCTTATCCTCTATAGTAAAAAAAACTTGGCAGTGCCATTAACTATCACATCCTCCCTCTTTTTCAAGCATGCACTTTTAAGTAGACTTCTTGAATGTCTAACATCTTTTTAGATGCACCTTTGAATAATAGAAGAACAGCCGAGTTAAGAAAGTTGCAAATAAACAAAGAGGTGAAATTTGTAGAACATTTTGTGTGTGAATTAGTCCTGCTTTGTTGATAAGTTCAGCAGCGAATGCACTATGCTATAACTACTGACTCTCCAGGTCATTTACTTTCATTATCGGGGTTAATAAATTTGGTTCTTGCCAGTAGACTTGTGGTATCAAGAAATAATTACATTTTGAAATGAAGCCCCTTGAATTGCATTGTTGTCATTGTTTACTTTTGCTTTGATTGATGTTCTTTTCCTGCACATGCACCCCTCTCTGCAAGCTGAAATGCATTCATACACAGGACGGTTACAAGTTACATGTTATTTGTAATGAGAAAAAGCAAACAAAAAAAGGACTTCTTTAAAAAAAATTGAGCATTATAACTTGCAGCCTGAACGCAGCCTCTAGGTTTTCTCATTATTTCACGTACCTTTAAACTATCAAAATAATAAGCCTGAAGCTTTATTAACTTTTCCAAGACCTGTGGTTGAGACTCACTGGTTTAAATGGCAAGAAAGAAAAATAAATGTCAAGGAAACCTGTATCTTTGGTCCAAACGCATAATGACCTCATGGTCCTAAGCAGCATTTAACATATGTCAAGATCTGTAGATGAACGATAGCATCGACGACATTCTTCCAAAGCAGTTGAACTGGAGTTTCTGACATCTGCAGGAAGTGGCCGGTGATGCCTGGAGATAAAGCTGGTCTGCTGGTGAGGTCACTGCCATTAAAGGGCTGTTTCTTTTCCAGGATTATTCAAACAGGGCTGAATCTTTGTGCTGGAATCTAACCATTTTTGAAAGGAGCACATGAAAAATGAACACAGTGATATGCCACAACCTATATTATCCAATAGACAAAAATAAAGAGGAGATAGCAATAGTGTACCAAACCAATCGACAGAAGACCTTGCACTACTTCATTAGGCAAAAATTATCTCTTTCCAAAGGTACATTAACTAAAAATGTAGCTGTGGAGACAGTTCAATTCATTTTGAAACTTGAAGTTTTATTTCATTAGAAAATAAATAGCTAAGCATGAAACATCATTGTGTGAAAGAACTATTACACTACGAGAAATACTAGACATTTTAATTCTGCTGCTTCTTTGATAGATTTATGGAAACCTCCAATCAAACTACCTCTAAAGGTCACTGTTTTAAATGAGTAACTCTCAATTGAGAATTATTTTGTTGTAGTTGTTATTCCTCAAATGCATTAGTGTGTTGTTTGGCTTGAAGATAAAGAACCTTAACAGACCAAATGACAGGATTTTCTGAAGTTTTTCTTTTTTTGGTTTGGTTGCTAAAGGGATTTTAGTAGTTTTTAAGTTTTGCTCTTGATAGGTAACCACTCGGAGTGTTTGGTAGCCTTGTGCACTGACAATTAAATTAGATTGTATTACTTTTTTAAAAGTGTAATAGAATTATTGAAAACAATAATGTGCCTTAAATGTGTGAGATGCTGACCAAGAAATGTTATGTAAGGTGCTCATAAGATGTTGTATATGTAGCAACAAATGTTGTTCCAATTCTAATGCTCAATAAATCAGAAAACATAATCAGAAAGTCTAGGCTGTCAATTTTTTTGTCATCAGTTTATCACAAACAGTAACTCCTGTTTGTATTTAACTGTTTTCAACCATTTTAAAACATGCATATTCCTGCTCTGACTTAAAAAACTGCACAACACACAGTTGATTAATTACTTTAGTATAATGTTGCTAGACAGCATCAAATCAGTTTTGGCTAATGGTTTCAGGGATGAGCTTGTTAAACATGGCTGCCTGCAGAGAGAGAAAGACAGAGGAAGACTGGGCCAGACTGCTTTCAGTGAGGTCCACTCAGCCCACACAGACTCTGGGGTTTACATGTACCTACCAAATACTTCCTGTCCCTCAGGCAACAGAGGATGCTGAGCATGAGGAAGAGATAGGTTGGGGTTAGTTTTACAGCCATGTTTAGTCAAGCACTGCTGGCCACCAGGAGAAGGTGGTACAAAACTTGCCAAGATTCCAGCCTTGGGTGTTGAGCCCATGCAGAAGAAATGTGGCTATAGAATAGCACAATGATACTGTGTATTAGAATGCTTGATTAAACATTTGCACGCAAGTCGATACTTTTACAGCAGTGTTTTCAGTGTTTTTTCTTGGGATATGTAGGAACCTATTACAACAGCAGACTTTGCAGTTTATTGCATGAAGTAGCACGACTTTCAAAATGTCAAGAAAAAACCTGTAAGCCATGAAAAAATTACTAATCCATACAATTTAACTGCAATTTCTCCATTTTAGAGTTTTGTGATAGCTACTAACTGATTTAGGAAGACAATAATTCCTAATTAATTTGTTTCAAATCAAGAGACTTAAATATGTCAAATCACCTAAAAGAAAAGTGTTTTTAAAGCTATTTCTAAAAAAGAAATACTACATAAATTGAATTTAACAACCATCATACAAGTACTACTTATAGATTCACTCCAATCACAAATGCATGTATACAGTGTTAAATGTCACTTAATTCAATTATTTAGACATCATTATGCCTAAATAATAAGTTTAAAATTCAAATGGAAGTATAATTCCCATTATTACAAGCAGTATCTGCTAACTGAATCTGCTAAAAATTTTCTTCAAAAAGAAGTTTCACTTTTTAAAGAATGCACAGGATGTTGCCACCCTTACCAAGGTGCTCTTTTTTTAGACTGTCTGAAGGCAGATTAAAAAGTCAATGTTTCTGGATGGTGAAGCAAACATCAAGTGATATTTAATAAAAAAAAAGCTAAACATGTGCTTTAACACTTGAAAATTCTTTTTATAAATGTAACTCTGTATTAGTCACGTTAACATGATTATGGCACAAAATCTTCTAGAATACAAATCTTTCCTCTCATTGGTTTTAATAGTTCATCTGGTGTGTAGCCAGTATGATATTTTAGAAAATAGGGCATGCCATCTGCATGCACATCATACAAATCTGCCCTCTCATTTGCTGATGGTTTGAACTGTACTCATTGGTTCAAGAGCATGTTAGCAGAAGGGGTGCCTCACTAAAAGTATGTCTTCATTTAGAGGAGCCTGAAGAAACACCACTAATCACGGATCTGTTCAGTCCTAAAGATGGAGCTCTCATCAGTGGCTGAATACAATCACCAAGCACCGGAACAGGCTGATGAATTTCCCATGAAGCTCGAGAGAGATAGAAAAGCCAACTTCCAGTCAACCACTAGGAAGTGGATGTCATTAAAGACACATCAGGGGAAATACAAATTATTTGCCTTTGTGAAAAATCAGATGAGCTTCAATCTCTTTTTTTTCAATGTCTCTTTAGTTCACATGAGTAGAATGCACTGGTAAAACGTAATAATTGGATCAAATATTCAGGGCTATTAAATACATGTGGCTTCTTGTTTTTTAGATATCTTCCACAGCAACAAAAAAGTTATATTTAAAGCATACATTTAAATTACTAATAAAAATCCATCTTGAAAGGTTTAATTTATTAAAGGAGTCGTATTATGGCTTCTCAACTTTTCTGAGATTTCTTTTATGTTTTATTGTTGTTTCCTCATTAAATACACACCTGATAACGTAATCATGACCATTCACACATATATGTGTGCTCCTATATTCGTTTTCTGAGAGCTCAAAATGGCTTGAGGAAGCCTTCTATTTCATGGGAAGTTATCTGAGCCCATTGACCAATTAGAGTTACCTCAAATGCAGGTCATACTTAGATACATACATACAGGCTTTCTGAGTAAAAAAACAACAACAACAACCTGACCCAGAAGTGTAAGAGTAGCAGACCCATTCTGCAGACTGGAACAATGCAGACACAAATAATGGCTGTGTTTGATAGAAGCACTAACTTCTATCACTCCCTTGTTGTAAGCAGTGCACTGTTTTGTAAACACAGCTCAATTTAATTGAGGCTTTTTACAGAAGCTATATTTGAAAAAGCTTGCTGTATTTCACTAAAATCCCAAAGCCTAACCCCCACTGAGTTCAAGTGTTGCATCATGACTGAATAAATAAAACTGAAGTTAATATAGTTCTCTTCTCATACAAAGCAGATGAAAACATATAACAAGAGCATTAACTATTTTAGTACAAATGCACAAAACTTCAAGATCCAAGATTTTAAAATGTATGAAACAAAAATGTAAACGTCAGACAGTATTTTGGCAATATAATCCATATATCCAGTCTTGATGTCAGTCTCAAAATCAGCATTAAAACTCAACAAGATGCTTGTTAGACAGCACTAGAGTCTGAACATAAAATGACGCCACAAAAACCAGCACCAGTCAAGTACATTCAGCTTCTAAAGGGGAGATGATGAGCTGGAAGTGCAGGGATTGAGGAACATGGGAAATGCATGACAGGTAAACATTTGCACTTATTCAATAAACCTCTTTCCAAGCTACTGAATGGAAAGCAGATTTCTAATGCAAAGCTCAAAGAACTTTAGACCGCCCTGACTTGCAGAAAGACACATGTGGAATCATAAAACTGCCAAGCACTTGCCTATAAGAGAAGGAAAAGAGGGAAAAGTGCCAGAGGATGTGTGCATGCGTTTATTGCGGTGGAAGGTTAATTAGTGGTAATTGGCTAATTGCATGGAGAGAAAAGAACAGGGAGCTTTTAAGCAGAATTACAGTTATGTGGAAGGGGGAGCAGGGGCTTTCATGGAAATCCAAAAATGCCACGTTTTAGCAAATTAGAGCAATCACATAGGAACAGGTTTTAAACATTAAAAAATTGCAATAAATCAGAGAACGCTTTAAACTATTCTATTAAAAAAAGCTGCCACCTTTCAAGCCACCCAATGACAAATTAAAAAGACAGCTAAGGAAACACTATAAAGCTATTTAAAAACATGAAACCATGAAAAAGCATTCCATCTTAAAGGTTAATATAAAGCACTGTTAATTCTTTAGTGTTTTGTTGTCTGAAGGTAAAATTCTCTTTCGTGTACATCTGTTCTGAGCAAAGACTGAGAATTGTTTTGTGGTTGGTTGAGTTTGGTTCTTGAGGATGGAGGCATGATGGAGGATGAGATCCTATCAACACTAATGCAGAGTTCAGACTGCATGATAGATCGCCATCAGGAGGTTTCACATTGCAAAACTTAACAAGAATCACAGGCAACTTTGTCTCGTATCAAAATAAAGGTCACGTGTGGAAGGGTGAAGTCACGTGAGACTGGGATGATCAGCAATAGTGGTAGCACTCAAGAACTTTTCCAAACAGATTGCATGTGCACACATTTGCAGCGAAAAGAAGAAAAATATGTTACGGAGACATGAGGAGTAAGCATTTTGTGTTCTATAAAGATAGTTGGAAGTAGTTAAATAAATAGTTTGTGCTTTATTTCTGCTTGATATATCTGGAAAGTCTGAGTGTTAGCTAGTTTATTTAGTTACAAACTAACTGATTTATAAGCTGTAAACTCTATTGTTATGCTCGTCATGCAAATAGATGGATGATCATCAGACTGAGGTTTAGGAAGCTACTGGGAATGACAGTAAAGGAGTTTGATACCTCGCTAATAAATTTCAAAATTGATTTCACATGGCATAACGATCACCAACAGCTCCAGGTATATAGCCAGTGCTTAATTTGACCACAAGATGATACTGGAACACAAAAAGGGTGCTGTTCCAGCAGGGTCAGAGGGAGAGAAAAGGTTCTGGGTAGAGAGATGTTACACTGCAGCATAAGCAAGAGTCTGTTGAAAGAGCTGTTCATCTAAAACACTCAACATAATTTAAATAAAGCTTCAAAGTTCCGTATGGAACTGGCCTCAAGCAACAATCAATCTGAATAACCTAAATAATAAAAAAAATTTAATTGTTAACAAAAGTCAATAACATAATGTATGTGTCTTTGTCATAGAGTGTTTCTCTCTATGTCAATGTAATCTATATTAAAAAAAAAAAGTTTAGAACACAAAACGCATTAAAAATGCTTGGCATTTTTTGGGGACTGTTATTTTTCGGAACCTAAAAATGTTTCTGCAACACTAATATAAAAACATATGTTAGAATATATATGTGTTAAATATCACTATATTAAAAGTAAAAAAAAAGAACATTCTGTGTTTTCGACAATTTGACTGCGATGTCTCAGGACCTGTTGCTGTGTCAAATTCAGGGTTAAAATCATGCAGCCTGACCTCAAGCATAACCCGGCTCATCAAGATTTAAACACGTGTTAAACGTAAACTCCAATGTCCACTTCATGTGCTTTATCTTGTCTGTTTTAGGGGTCAATTCAAGACAGGTCAATTTTCTCCTGCTGACTGTTTGATGTTTGATGACCACAAGTGACACTTTTTAAACCAAATTTATCTCAAAAACCCTGTAAGTATTTTCTCTGCATGTTTTGTCAACTTAGTTCACCCTTTCCTCAACTGCCCTAATCAGGACAATGCTTACAGAGTTGTGTTCCTTTTGGCTCTTTGTATGTGAGAGCAAACTTGACGTGAGTGTTTGTGTCTGCGGTGCAGAGCTAGTCATCGATCAGAGCTAAAGAGCGCAGAGAGCCACATGATGGTGAGAATGGATGGAGCAATGGGGCCAAGCAGAAGACATTCATCAGAAATTGCTGGTCTCTGCCGAGAGAAGGAGAAAGGTGCTGAAAGTATCCCTCAGCAGAGAGCCTGAGCACCACACAGGATGCTTGAAACACACTGAGAGATAAAGTTGGAGTCACTCACTGTAATAGCTTGAACATGGATCTAACAACTTGCTGTTAAATATCTCTTGTGTGATTTCTTTTCTTTCTGAAGAACATTTGCTTCACAAACTCACCAGACTTTCCAAAATGCATGTTTACAAAAATACAACATGAACATGTTCTCAATTCATCGATTCAAACTCCAACCTTTTATAGTAGAGAATTCACAGTACAGAACAGATCTGATATGTGTTAAAACACTTAAACATACTAGATGGTTCCTTGTGGCTCAGGAATTGCAATGCCAGTGCCTTCCATATGCTTTGTTTAATGTTTTAAGAAAAAAAATCCCATCTTAACCCTATTGACAGTAGATGCTCTTATATGTGTCAAAACAGAGGTGGAAAGCAGAGAATCACATTTACTCGCACTACTGTAACTGAGTCAAGTTTGACATACTTCTACTTTTTCAAATAGTTTGTGTGTTCTTTTACTTGAGCAGGTTTAAAGTATATCTCTATATTTGAAATAAGACTCTTTAATTGAAATAAGTATTCTATTTTTCTCTAAAAATTGTAATGAGCCAGTGGACCAAAAGGTAGATTTAGCCATACCAGTCATATTTAAAGAGAAGAGATGATGAGTAGACTTCAACAGACGTTTATGGATTATTTTTGGGCATTTGAGGAGAAAGAGCATCGTGATACAGCTTCGGACTGTTAGGGTTCAAACGCTAGAGGCAAGGTTCCAATTTAATGACAGAAATGTTGTATTTGTACGTCATCACGACGAGCATGGCAATCACAAAAAAAAACACTTTTCTGGAACATTAGGGGGTTATGTAGGAGCAACGGTCCAGAGACATCATCAGCACCAGAGAAGTCGGGATAACGTGCCAGTTTGGTGATGTCCTCACGTGTCAGTACCATCCCACCGTTACATTGCCATGACGACCACAGGATTTTCAAATGGACTTTTCTGGTACATTGCAGGATAATGTTGCATCAATGTTCTCGTGACATGGTTTAACATGTTATGAAGTCATGAAGAAGTGTCAGTCTCAGAAATGTACTCCTCAAGAAATACAAGAAATGGTTATGTCGCCATGACGACCTCAGGAATCACAAATGGACTTTTCTGCATAGCAGAACATGTCGCAGCAACAGTCCAGTAACGTCCTCACAATGTGTTAGGAAAGTCATAATGGAGTTCTAGGTGGGTCACGGAGACATGCTCCTCACATACAACCAATGTTATATCGGTATGTCCTCTCCACGACCACGGGAATCACAAATTTACACCGCAGCCACATGAGATGGTATGTCCTAGCAAACTAAAAAGGTCTGGTCCAAAAACTTTGTTATAACGTAACTCTGTTAGTTGGGTACTAACCCTTCTCTCTGGGGCTTCTTGAGAGAAAAACATTCTCAGATGCTGTATAAAGTTGCTCAGTAATCAAGTACTCCAAGTACATTTTTCACTAACTACTTTTTATTTTTACTCCAGTAGTTTTTAGGAGAGGAGCTTTTACTTGTACTTGAGAATATTTTCAGTAAAGTAGCAGCACATTTACTGAAGTAGAAGATTTGTGTAGTCTTTCCACCCCTGCTCAAAAATGCATTACCAATTAAACTAGAATCCAAATGGGTCCATGTGGTGCTGCGTCCCTGCATCAACATCTGGTTAGTTAGCCTGTACTGAAGGCTCTGTCCCGAGGCTGATCTGTCATTAGGGCCCAAGATCTAGCTGGTAAATGGACACAGATAAGTGGAAGAGTCTACGTGTTTGTGTCAGGGGAAACCTGATCCGCACTCTGTAATCAGTCTTGTTAGTGTCCGTGAGCAGTAGCCCCCGTCTAACCTGGCCTCGGTCAGAAACAGGGCAGTGACGGAAAGAAAGGATTTATATAAACTCAAAACATATGCCTTAAAAAGGAGGATGGTGTATCCTTTGATGAAAAAGAGTAATACATGTTTTGAAGTTGCTCAGTGTTGCTGATTCGGATGTTTGCTAAGGGGACATCTTGGTTGAATCTTAGTGAAGGTTAAATGAGTCTTTTGCATTACTTCTAATCTGATGTTGAAAAAAAAGTGTTTGTTGAACCTACCCGCTGTTTAAAATGCTTTATTAATGTTATCAAAAAATTACACTACAATAAGGGGACACGACTCATCATTAGCTCATACATAATTCATAACTTAATACAAATTATTCCACTTAATGAATTTAATATAATGATATTAATTAAATTTTTGTATTTATTTAAACTTGAAGTTGTTTATATATTTGTTTTTTACATTACACAGGCCTGTTATGACTGGTCTGTTTAATAATTATGTCACTCTTCTACTGTCTCAAATGGAAGCAGACTGCTCTTTCCTAGACAGTTAATGAAACGTTTTTGTTCAGTCATGATCCCACACAAAAACAATTTCCTTTTTTTAAACTACTACTACTAACTTTCCAATCAAATACACTTACAACATTACATATTAAAATATTATTTTGTCACCTGACAACTTAGCTAAGCAAATACCGGAAGAAAATCAGAATTTAATAATTTATTAAAGCAGTAATTGATGTAATCATTCATATGACTTATGTATGCATTTAACAAGTTCATGATTAGTACACAAGTTAACTCATCATTAATTCATCATAAATATTGGTTAACTAATGATTTTTGTCACCTTATTGAATGGTTTAACAAAAAAATATAAGGTCGATAAAAGCCTGTGGAACTTGTAATTATATTTCAGCACTTCACAGAAACAACTGAAATAAAGATTTAAAAGGAATTTTGCTACTGTGAAAACTAAGGGGCCTCTCAGATTGGGAACATCTAGAATGTTCCGTTGCTGGCAAAGTTCGCTCCCCCTCTTGCAATTTTTCCGATCTGTTTTGGAGACGCTTACACACATACTTAAACGGAAACACGTAGCGTGGACGGTGAAAGAAGAAAAGACGAAAGCTCTCGCATCATCAGTCTGCGACAGTTTGTCGGAATATACAATTGTCTGTACATAGTAACATTGATTACCTCAGAGTTTTTGTGGGTCATGTCGAGCTGAGTGACTAGATGCTCTCGTCAACCCAAATTTCGATCAAACATCTCCACAAACATCCTTTTCCAGCCATGTTAATCTGTATAGAAACAGCGAATGAGTCAAGAACTTTTCACGTCACGTCAAGCACGGACAACTTCCTCTTTTTATCCAGATGTCTCGCCCATATCTCCACTAGACTGAACCGTTTCAGACTACCTCTGGAAGCGCTTTCGGAAACAGTTCATGGAAACAAAAGAATTGCTTACACACATGCTACATTGAACCATTACCAGAGCCAAGTGTTTTTGGAAACGGAAAACAGATGCCAGTCTGAAAGGCCCCTAATATTTGTGTCATTCTCAAAACTTTTGGCCACGACTGTATGCACGAGCTGTAATGAGCATTTTTACTTTTATGTTCTTTTGCATAGCTCCGCTGTACCCCTTTCCCAAGTTTGTTAGCAATCACTAGATTTTAGATTGAGCTGAGTGGAGCTTCGCTACATTGAGTGGTCCTGAAAACACACCAGATTATTTTTGGAGCGCATTAACATAAAAAAAGAGTAAAGATAGATACATTGTTACAATACTTCCAAATCATAGATAAAAAAAAGTAAAACAAGAGATTTGCTGGAAAAAAATTGTCTTCATGTCACTGATGGGGAACTATTGATTCCATCACAAACACTACATGCCTAGCTTTATTTGTCATGATAACATAAATATAATGCACTGTCCATGAAATCAAATTAGACTAAACAATCTAAGACAATTGAAAGATTTTCAATGGGAACTGATAAATACAGCTATCAACAGTGACGCTCTATCCCGAGCCCAACTGCTATCCAGCGGGAAGATGTTTGCTGATGCATGCTTACGTTTAATCCAGCATGCCCTTTGATATCTGATGACACACAGAGCTTGACTGAAGCTGGATTAGAAGTCTTCTTGTGCCACAGAGCAATGTGTCTGCTTACTGTGTCTCGGGTTCTGACAGGATGCAAATCAAGCGAGCGGATCTAGAGAATGAGAGAGCCTAATTAATGTGAGGCATCTCCTCCCTAGATGAAACTCTGAAGAGTGGTCCTTTAATTGCCGTTCTAGAGATTAGAACCACCTACTATAGTGGAGGGAAGTGTGTTTGCATTGTTATGTGGATCATTTGGAGAGGAGAAAATACCCTGATCATGAAGAGCCCCATGACATGCCGTTATTCTAGTTTACATTTATCTGCACAAAAATCATCTCAACAAGTGTGGAAAAGCAATTTGTAACAAAGGTGTAATTAATATCTGAATAACCACAGAGCTATGGTATTTTTTTAAAAGTTTTTGTAAAGTACAAGTTTCAGATCGTTTGCACTTGTTACCTAAATCATGTAAATGAAAAGGATCTGGAGGGAGAGATAGCAGATTCAAGGATATAATATCTTATTGTAGATGGGAGTATGAAGGGTCCAAAAGGACGATTTTGCAAATATGTGCACATGTAACAATAAAGCCAACAAATGTAATTTTTATAAGACTTTAAATATAGATAAGATAACAATGATGTGAGTTAAGTGATGTCACTTTACAAGAGTACTGACTTAAAATGGAAACAGAATGCACAAAAAAACTAAACACAAATTCAATCATTGAACAGAGGAGGTATAGAATCCGGCGTGCCCATGTCTTTGCTCAAATTAAACACTGCACACTTGTGCAAGGACAGCTTGATAATTGACTAGATATAAATTAGGAGATACCCAATACACCTTCTATTAGATAAAAATAAGAAAATAAATGATAACTGTCAGAATGTCAAACCCTACATAAATTTATATATCTTCATAACACATCTGTTCCATTAAAAAGTGTATCCTGGCATCTTTACCAGTCCTTGACTCCTCTTTCAAGCATATGCTTATCTGATTTTGTGCAAAATCTTGAGGCAAAAATACATTATCTGGAAATTATTTTACTGCTTCTGTAGTAGAACGTAATTGCTTAATTTTCAGTTGGTCAGTAGAGAAAGTAAAACTGGTGCCAATTTAATAAAATACATGACTAAAAAGCCCAAATGTTCTTTGGTTTAATCCCACAGCAATCCCACCAAGTAAACGATTGAATAGTTTCGTAAAATGATACAATAAAGATTGCATTAATACATTTTCAGTGAAACGTATGGAAATTTTAAAATTGAAAAAAAAAATCATATTTTTTGCCGATTTATTTTACTGTGTAAGTGTCTCTTTTTTTCAATACTTGCTGTGTGGTTGAGTATGCATGTGCTCAGGCATATCTCTGGGAGCTTTTAACTATCTCTTTAACAAGTTGTCAGATGATACACGGTGGAGTTTCACAAGTAACAATCTATGAGATCTGAACTTGTAAGACAATGGCTTGATCAAATGTAGTTTTTCACTACTTAATCATTTTAAAAATACAGTCCTTGACTCATTTGAAGAGGTCTGACTTACAAAAAAAAAGACTATAAACTAAATTTAAAAATGATTGCTGTTTCAAGATTCATTGATCAGAGCTGAGAAGTAGAGTTTGTAATTAAGCCAGAGACAATGAGATTTGAAATTTTGAGCAGCGCAAACCTTTCTGATTTGAGAAAATGTTTGTAAAAAACCATGAACAGAAATCTTATTCTATTATTCTTATTCTGAAATCCACAACCAAAGTTTGGGCACTCTTACAGGACAAATGAAAACTAGTTTCAAGCTATTACTTTAAAAACAGTCTACATGAATTTGACAACAATTGCTAACACAGATCTTCCTTGATAAGATAAAATAAGTACTAACAATCAAGACTAAATTTAGGGCCAGGAAACTGTTATAGGTTTATTAACAATCTGGGATAGCCTTTTGTTGTTCTGTGATCAATGCATGTTTTGCAAACATCTAATCATTTTCAAACTTTAAATGTATGTAAACATACACATTTTACTTCACATCCACTTATTCTGATATACTTCACATGTTTATGTAAAGCCAGGCAAAAAAACACTGAAACAATATCAATCTATGCTTTAGGACAAAGTTTAAAGATGAAAGACTGTAAGTCGAAGACTGTTTCTGAACTTAACTATTGGCTTGCTTCAGTGGAAAGCATTTGGCATCAGTATTGAACCTGTGGTTTTTGGCACCCAAATCTTGCCTGCTTGTCTTCAGGGAAGCGACAGAGGGAGTCGCAAGCGTAAAGGTGGGCCAAGCCCTTGCTAAGCGAGCCATATGCTGCCCCACTCATGCCCAACGATGGGTCATCATGCGCCAAAACTCACAAGCAGGACCAATTACACCACCCACCTCATGTTTGATACAGTGCCCATCAAAACCTTCATCATTCTCCTTCTGTTTTTCCTACATTCTCTCTCACTCTCCATGAAAATACATCTGGAACCGCAGTTACAGCTTGTTCTTCTTTCCCCATTAATCTATTATCTGTACATTCACTAGAGAGCTTTCCTTTAAGTTTTCTAGACATTGATGAAATGTTCAGCCAAAGACAATATCTAAAAGACAATGGAATTTCTGTTTTACTGCAGATTAATTATTAAACGGACTCAGAATTCTTCAAGCCATAGAATTAATCACAGTTTCAGAGAGAAGAAAACTATGATTCTGAAGAATTCTTCAATAATTAATCTTGCATGGTGATCTCTTATCAGTGAAGAGTCAATAGCTTCATGTTCAGGACTTACCATCATTGATATAACAGCACATAAATTCAAATGCAAGCAATATGTGTTGTTTGTGGGACATATTTTCTTTTATCTAGTACTGTATCTCACTGAAAGAAGGAAATTCTTTTATAGATGGGTTCAGAACTCTGTCCCTTGGGAGGAGCTTATAGCAGAAGCACCTTTTCACACACAGAGAAGGTTTCTCCATGTTCTCCAGGATTCATTGGTTGATACTTTGAATCCATCCTGGAGGCCTAAAGGCAAGTTTGGTCAAACAAGAGTGGAACAAAAAAGTGCCTCATGGTTCCTTCTATAAGTTAGATGAAGTGGTTTGTGAAAGGGAAGTCTGGGCATTGATTAAAACTGCTGACACTTGAACTCAGACCAAGACAGGCAGAACAACGATAGATGGATTAAACCAAATTTACACAAACAGTGATTTAAAAATGATGGATGGATAGGTCGTTATGATGTCGGTTTATTTGGTGGAACCAATTGCTTGTAACAAATCTGTGGTACAACAGCGACATTGGTTCAATCATGTTCAATAATGTTTTTATTTAAGCTCTACTGAATGAAAAGTGTTTGAAGCATAACGCTAATGTAGACCAACACAACATATGACAATGGTGATGAAATTAGCTGTCAGAATGCTTTCAAAATATTCTGGGTGGCAGTTCAAAGCCATTGCATTTTATAGATATAAGCTATGCTCCATCAGAGTGCTGCTGACTAGTATTCACAACACCACTGCAACTGGGCTAGCAGTAAAAAACAAAGCTTAATTTCCAAATAAAGAACAAATGCATTTTTTGGAAAAAGCCAAACAGCACTTTGACTGCGGTTCTCCAATTCACATATTTCAATAGATGACTCACTGTCCATGTTTGACCCTTGGCTTGAAGGCAAGTTGTTCTGTTTGCCATTGAATAGATGTTTAAAGAGAGAAAAAAAGAGAGAGGTTATTTTGAATTTTTAATAAAAAATTTTTCTGTTAATGTCAAATGTGGGCAATTTTCAGAATTGTGTCAGTGCCAGAGTGGCTAGTGGCAAGAATAACTTGAAACTTAAATGAAAACAGGTGCAGGTATTTAGTTCTTAGTTAGTGCTTAGTTCCCCACCCCCACTCTTCCCTCTTACCTAACGTGCATCAACTTAACTAATGTTATGCAGAGGGGGGAATGGGATAAAATATGTATGTGGATGCGCAGGTACTAGGATCCAAAGGGGCAGAGCCAGTAAAGACACCATAACAAGAGCTCTGGTTATAGAAGCCCTTACATTTGATATATTAATAGAAGCCTGTTGCGATATCAATGGGGTGGACAGCTGTATAGATTTGTAGGTATACTGACCAGAGGTTGAGATCGACTTCTACAGGGCACTGATGAGAAGCTGAGAAGAAAGAAAGTTACTCTAAAAGACCGAGATGGAGTTCTGAGTTACAGGCCCCTGGAGTGGAAGCCCAGAACATTGGAGAAAGTGATGATTACTGAAGGGAACAAGGAGGGTCTAAGGATACCATTGGGGCCAGGGGGACAATGGATTTTCCAGGGGGAAAATGCTGGAGTGCTGACGGGCAGTTGGTTCAATGAACTAAAAGAATACTGTTCTCCTCAGCGGGGGGAGCTGCTACAATACCATGAGACTGTGGCGGTTGCTAGATTTTGTACCTGATAAATGTTAATTGGTGATCAGGTGATCATGATATCTAAATCATGACATGATTCCAAGTTAACAAACAGATACTTGAGAATACAGTAGATGTATAATTTTAAAAAAAGATGCTCTGCAAAACAGCAGCAATGCAGCTCCAAACATAATGTTATACAACTTGTGATGTTCACATATGCTGATGTACATCACATTTCAGCATATGCCATGCTGATGTGTACACATTACAATAACGTTTGAGATACCAATGTTCTTAATAAGTCTTCATAATCAGTCCATAGTTAAAGTGAATTAAATAAACATGATTTTTTTGGTCATATAATTGCCAAGATACCCTTTAAATCTACTTTGGATTTGAAGGGTTTTAAAGGTTTAATGCTTTTTGAAATGCAACTTGCTACAGGCATCCATTGCACAATGCATGATGTGTCGATGGTTTTACTGTACACTGGGGGAAAAACAGGGGCAAGGAGACCCCATTTGAAGACCCCGAAATTGACCTTTGACTCTCAAACCTCTACTTTTCCATTTGGCTCTCATTGCTGTTTGCCTTTCAGCAGGTCGCAATTCAGAAGATAGATGTATTTGTCCAAATCTGGAGACTCTATAGAGTAATGAGGAGGCCCAAGGACAACAACGATCATGACAAGAGGCCCCTCAAACATACCAAGTGAGTAGCTTTAGGTCTGACTCTAAAAAATATAATTATTACTACTATGAGAGCACAATAAAAGACAAAATTTGATCCAAAAGGATGTCTCAACTTCAGACACCTGCCAGCTCTATTGTTATTCCGATATCCTAATCACAGTCTATCTTTAAAGCATGAGAGCTAATTAATCTAAGCTTTTCTGAAGGAGTGTGCGTGAATTTTTAGGTGTGAGTGCCTTGCTTCAGTGTATTCATTTCTTTGCCTGCTGAAATGTACATTTATTTTTAGTGGCAAATTAGGATCAGAATTCCTGTAATGAAAAAATTATAATACATTAATAATTAAATAAAGTTACAAACAATTCTAAATATCTCATCAGTGTACAGTAATATAAAATGTATAATAACTCTTGACTCACACGCTTCATTTGACATCTTGCACTTTACATCAGATGGTTACCTGAAGGTACCTGATTGATTGGTATCTGAAGGCTGCTTTGAAACTTAAACAAAGGTGGCTGCTTAAAATGAAATACATGATACAAAAACATCTTCCTAGAAAGGAACTACTGCGAACATTAATAAGTCATAGGTGTTGAAAAACAAGGCATTTCATTTTCTTTTTAAATTAGGGTTAGGGTAACGACTTTTTCGCTAGATACATTTTTTTGTAATCTAGCGACAAATTTTGCGACTTTTCCTGCTATCCCTGGTGACTTTTAGCAACTTTTTTCGTTCTGACTGACAGGCTTTTTGGACAGAGGAACGCGGCTGCAGTGTCTGTGCTCTGCCTGTCACTCACTGTCTTCGCCCCCACCCCTGAGCCTGCTCCCCCGTCAATGCCATTCACTGTATGTAACAATCAATGATCCCAGCCGGAGCAAGATTCTTCTTCTTCATCGGATGTTTAAAGACAGTTTGCAAGCCTTCCTAATGGTGCATTACTGCCACCAACTGGAAAGTAGCATGAACTATATAGGAAGGAGGGAAAATGAACCTTTCCTGTTATTATTAATTAATATTCTAACATTATTCTTCGTCATTTTAGGAAATAAAAGGATTGCCTTATACATTTTTGTTTCCTTTAGGATTTTGATAGTTGTTATAGGCTGCTATTATTTTCCTAATCTCTTTCATTATTACTTTTCTTTCCATTTCATTTGTTGTTACCCTGTTTTCCCGGCACAAGGTTTCCAGATTGTGGGTCTTTATTACAAAAAATTAGTTCTATAAAATGTTTTGTTTACATATTTGCACAAGAATAGAAGCCTATGCCTAGGTTTTCTTCCCTCACACAACATCCATCATCGTTACATATAATACAAAGTAACCCAACCTTTTGACACTATAACAATACTTTTTTAGATATTAATTTCTTGACACAAACCGTGAAATCAAAATTGATCTAAAGACGTGATTAGCGTTAGTTTAAAATCACAGAGCTTACCTTTCATTTTCAAGCAACAGCAAAATGTCATTCCGTTTTCATTGTTTGTATTATTATTTAACTATATTTGGCATGGTTGTTTTATGATGACATATGTGTTAATTTATTGACATGAAACACGTAAACCTGCACTATTTTATGTTTGCATTGACAAAAAAACATTGGGCGGGTGGGGAATGTATGTCACGCACGTTACAAGGTATTTATGCAAATTAGATGATGAGTCACCTAGCGACTTTTGGGCCAGTCTACAGCGACTTTTCTTACTGGGGAGTTGGCAACAGTGGTTTTAAGGGTTAAGGGTCGTAATAAACACACAATGCAATTCATGCCATGAATCTGAATACTCAATTCAAATTCCAATATCTCTGGATTTTGTGATAGATTTTGTTTATTTCTTTTCACTGGGTAGTTAATAATTTATACACCAGTTTTGTTGTGACTTAAATGTGTTAAAAATCTGATTATAGATGTTGAGAGGTGTGATTCTTAAAATAAAAAATCTACTCAAGTAAAAGAACACATTTTAAGAACTATTTATAATAGTAGAAATACACACAAAAACTACTCAGTTGCAGTAGTGAGAGTGAATGTCATTCCCAATTTTCCACCTCTTTGTGTTTCCTGAAAAAGTTATTTAGCGAATAACTACCAAACAAACTGTGCATAAATACAAAAATACCTTTGTTTGAGTATAAAGGCAAACAACATGGAATGATGGACAAAAAATAATTCTTGCTAGACAAATAATTAGTCTGCATCTCTTTTTAAAGAGTAATAATGTATTCATGGAACAAAATAAAACACTGAATCAATTAACACCAACTGGAAAACATAAAACTCTGTTGATTAGAATTTTGATTCGTTTTAACTACTTGATGGAGGTGGCGTTTTTTTTTTTTTTTTAAGTAGAATCTCAACATAAAATAACATCGCTCAAAAGCCCATGAAACAAAATGGGCACACAAGCACTCAGAGACCGATATGAAACATCCCGTTTCCTTCAAATGCAACCCTCTTTCATAACACCCGAAGATACAATATTTTTTTTCCATGCAACATCAACACTTCTATCTGCACCTCATGTTTGTATTACCATTTATCTTTATCATTCAAGCCATTCAGCAAATGACAGAACAAAGAGAACACACTGGGAAAGCACCCATGGACTACAGCAGCTGAGCTCCCAACTCTTCCAACCAATCAGCAGAATCATCAGAGAGCACCATCAATCTCTCACACAGAACAACAGAAGGAACATTTCTCAAAGCTGAGTCTCTGACGGACGCGAGTCTGCTTCTGCCAGCACCACCGAGCAGTTTGTCATGTTTGAGTGATTGCACGCATCACCAGCACCGAGACTTAAAAGTTAAACATGCGGAAGAAATATTAAATCTGGCCAAAGATCAAGTAAGTATTTTTTGTTTGTTGTCTCTATAAAATAGTGCAATATTAATAGATATTTTTTTTTACTTTGTTGTCAAGACTGGATACAGATCTTTAAAGCAAATTAAACTAACATTGTAATGCACGATAGTAGTAACTATGTATAGTTACTGAGTTCGAAAAGTAGCTCAATTACTTTGTTGATTACTTACACAAAGTAAAAAGTTACTGATTAAAGTAATATTTGAGTCACTTAAAAAACCTCATAGATCTCATAGATACACAAATATTAATATCTTTCTTTCATTGCTGAATGGAAAATATTTATATTTTTCAACTAAAACTTAAGATTACTGTTGACAATGACCCTGGAGGATGATTTAAAAAAAAACGACAGTAAAGAAAATTGCTCTTTTAAACTTTATTTGAAGAAAACTTCGGAGCTCTCTTGTGGAAGGTAGAAGTCTCGAAGAACTGGCTAGAAGAACTTTTCTTCCTCTACAATAAAAAATTCGGCTTAGCAGCTTTGATCAGCGTCTTTGACTCTCAACGGGAGTCAAATGGCATCTAGAAGCAAAACAAGATGTTACACTGCATCTGCTTTCCCTTTACAGTGGGCTTATGCGGATTTCTAACCCGGGACCGTAAATGCTCACTGGCCTTTTCCAAAGTATGTGGAGAGATTGGTCACGACGAGGCCAGGCTCCCAATGTCGTCATCAACATACGCAGAGTGACCAACTGAAGGGGAACAGTTTTTATTAATTTGCATTTTTGCTTCACCTTACTCAGTAAAAAACTCTGAAAAAACACAAAACTGACACAAAACACTATTTTAAGTGTTAAGCCTTTAGCAAATGTTTCTCAGAGTTGAAATCTATAAACATAACATTTAAGAATATTTAGAAAATAAATAAAATCTAGCCGCTTTTGTTTGAGGGGCTTATCACGGCACTCACTTTGTTGTCATCCACTGATGCCTGTGTTGGGGTTGTTATTTTTAACTGTGAGCGGCTGTCATTACTGTGGGAGTGGATGTCAAACAAAAAATTAACAGGCGTGGGCATCTGATAAATTAATCGGGGCCCATTGGTTGTTATGGACTCTCTGCGTAAATATATTTAATATATTTAATCTAGATGCATGTAAATGGAAACAGCCACAATGTGATGTCATTTTATTCAACAATAAGCAGAATGTCGAATTTGGTGTTAATCTAATCATCAAAAAACGTGTTTCTATATGGCCCCTAATCAAACATTTGGCTAGGTTAAAATAAAACCATTGATCTTGTTTTATTTCTATATTTATTTATGCAATGCGTAAAATTCCATCAGCTGGAATGAAAAGTGAAAGAAAATTGCTTAAAAGAGTAGTATGCAAGTAAATTGCTACTATAATAAAAATAATACTATAATAAAAATGTCTATTCCAGATTACAGGTTCAAAGTTCTAGAAAAATAATGTATTGAACAAGAAAAATGTGTGACATATAGCAAAATGGCCCAATTAAAGCAAGGAACAAATGTCAATTCATAACGCTACTATTTGTATTTAATTGCGTTAAACATGGAGGAATTCATGTTTTGTGAATGCATTTCATGTTTTGTTATTTAATAAGCTGTATTAAAGTAATAAAATATTTTTTAACAAACATGATAATGATAATAAAATACTTAGCATACATTTATTGTAAAAGAAGATTAATCATTCACCAAATAGCTGAAATAAATCCTTGAAAAAGATTTCAATAATTTTAAATGAATTATAATCCTTTTTTCATTTCCTTCGTACGGTCTGATTTATATTGAATATGAATGCTGAAAATATGTTTTAAAAATGAAACATCTTCTATTTAATATTTTTGTATTTTTTTTCTCATTAATTGCCCAGCCCTATGAAAGTATATTTGGGTAGTTTTTTTTATCAATCGTTTTGATGCTTGATCAATTAGATGAAGTTATTTTAAGAAACACAACTTGATCTTTTCATCAAACACAAAACAGACAGAGCGAGCAATTCATAACAGGGTTTAGGCAAGGATGTCATTGAATGAATCAATCAATAATGACAATGACGCATTTCAACTGTCCATCAAAACTATCATCTTTCTACAACAACAAATCATTCATCATTTTTTAATTTCAAGCACTCAAGCAGAGAGAAAGAGAGGGAGATATATACCTTACCAAACATTAAAAAAAAACCCTTCTGATTAATGTTCTTTGAATTGGTAGAAAATAGACAGTAGGAGGATACTGGAGTCTTTCAGGAGCTAAATGGAGTCAATGGAGTTCATCACGTGTTGATGAAGTCACACCACATCAGTCAAACTCCATAAGAGCCAAAAAATATATATCTTATATAATTCACAACCTATTTTATTAGATCATAGTACCTCAAGCCTCATAACTAAAAGAAACAGTGAGTCACTAGAATGATTGACTGCATCAGATTAATCTAAACATCCCATTGAAGGGATTTTTTCCTTAATTATAACATGTGTGTTCATGTCGTGTGGAAAAGAGAAGTTCTGAAAGAGAAGTTCAGAAGCAAAGTGCTCCTAAAATAAAAGCAATTACATTTCTGAGCAAGCAGCATATATAAACAGCAAGCAGCAAACCGCCTCTTTCTGAAGATCTTCTGGCACATATTTCAACACTGTCTTTACATTGCACCGTTTGCACTAGTGGAGAACTTGACGTTGAGTATTGATTAGAGAATATTAAAGTGCTGATGTTATTGATCCATTGATCTTGTTGCAAACACACTGCAGTAGCCATGATCAACACAAACAACAATGTAAAACGTTTTTACTTTGCATTTGACAAACCCAAAAGTATATGAAAAACTATTTGTGGTGCTGATTTTAAAAATGAAACATTTTGACATTACAAGTCATAACGCAATAGTTTTCAGTTTTTATATAGCAAGATTAAAAGTATTTAGACAAAAACAACCATTTTAAAAATATTTTTCAATCAAATTAAAGTATTTTAACAGGAATCAGTTTTTTTTAGCTGTGATTATTATTTTTATTATTAATAAAATAAAAATATATCTTAAAAAAGTAAAACAACAAGAGATCTCGTTTCACATTATCACATCGAAAAAAAGTAATGGCTGATTGAGACGTTTTTGTTACCAAGAAATTGGAACAGTGTGTATAATAAATGGTCAAACTAATTTTCCTATCAAATTGTAAATCTCCCTTTTTCTTCTGTAAAATGTGTGTCACAAGAAAAAAAAATCTGTTTACTGACCGCAGAAGAAACAGTTTGATGTGGAGCTTATGACAAGAGTTATGAAGAGACAGATAGATCCTGCTGAGAACTGTGCAGTTCATGCCAGCCGGACCATTCCAAAGACTGGAAAGAGTTCCACATTCCTCTTTCGGAATTGACTAGAGATTCTGTTTCCATCCTTTGTGTTCTCGCCATAAAAATTAAAGAGGGAAATAAATTCCAGAAGTGTTTGGAGGGTGGAGTATGAAAACTAAAACAAGAGGGATAGTCACCGACTCATTTTAATGACTTTTGTGTGTTGATGCAGACATAACGTCTTCATCCATGAAATGAAGCATTGTGGGTTATTCTGGCGCCTATTTGACTCTTGATAATCTACGTGATAATAGGGTGCACTCTGCACCATGTCTACTTTCTCTCCCTACTGAAAATCATATGGTGATACTGTACATCTGGAGCTTCAGTCTGATGAGCCAGACTTCTTTAAAAGCATATTACCATTTTAAAAGGTTTATACTGTATATTAGTTTTTATAGTCTCCATAACATGTTTACTTATGTGAAAGTGACTTAAGTGATTGCTAAACTTGCTTAATGAAACCAACCTATGGTATAAAAATCAAGTCCCCTAAAGCCATGTAGGTTGTTTCTTTTACATTCTTTTAGTTCCTTTTGCCACTTGTCCAAAATATAAGAAAATTTTTTAGACAAGTGGAAAGGAAAAAGATTTTAGATCGATGACAATCCTCAATGTTGAATGCAATGTCTCGCAGATTAATCTGCTTGTTCTTTGCTAACTTCCTTTTCTTACTTTTTCTGGGATCCCAGCAAACAATATCATAGAACTCTTACTGTTGTAAACTTTTAATAAAACATATTGTATATCAGTGAATGTTCATGAAGATTCGGGGTCTGTGAAAACAATTGAGTTTATTTTTGTCGTTATTCTTTAATATGATGCCTTGCTAAAAGTAGCCTTTTCTTCTGTTTGGCCATCTGTTATATGATTCCCCTGCCTCCTCACTTGAAAACTAAATTCAAATAAGTCTCTGAATGGCTCCACTCCATCCTATCTCAGGGACCTTGTCTTTGTTTGCTCACTGGAGCTATTTATTTGTGAAGTATCATTAGATGAAGAGGCTGAACTATGTGCTTTAGTTTCTTATCACCTTTGATCAGAACTGGCTTATTTAGAGTTTTTTTTTTTTTTTTTTTGAGGTGACGACAAAAACTACAATACTTTTTGGACTACCTGTTGATTGTAAATCGAACCACTAAAATTTAAAAGATTGATTCATATATAGGTCTAATTTATAATCCTATCAAAACTTTGCGAGATAAAAGAAGTGAGATATTAACACAAAAAAGGTACAAAAATATCTGTGTTTAAATTATAAAATAAATGAAAGCATTTTTTGGAAGAGCATCCACCGCATAAAACATATGCCAGAGAGTTGGTGGTTCATTCCGCTGTGGCGACCCCGAAAGAGAAAAAGCCGACATGAAAATGGATGAAATAAATGAAGGCGTTTTTTCTCCAAACAGTACCTTCAAATACGTGATGCTACATGAATACCATGTAACCAGTATTTGAGATGTATGGATTTTTAAATGTAATGAAATTCAAGTTTTTGCTATAACAATCAAAGACTTTGCCCTTTTATCAATCTTACCTCCAACTGAGTTCAAGTAACACATCTTTTTACTAAGACACATCACACAAATCTTTCCCTGACTTTCCTTGATCAGAAAGAAAGGAAGAAAAAACTATTTGGGACTTACTTTGAAGATTAAAAAACACCCATTTTTGGCTTTGCTCTTCTTAAACACTTGAGCGAACACACGCATCCCATTTTGAGCACCCCACACAAAAGAGAGCCGCCTGTTGTAATGATGTGCTCTGCTCTGTAAATGAGCTGAACTAGTTTAAAATATGAAGCCTGGAAAGCATCAGTACTGCAAATGGCCATGAGCAGTGACTCCCCGTAATCTGTCTCTATTAGACTCTCTTTGAAGCACTGTGGCGAGGAGAGTCACTGTGTGCGATAAAATAAGTTTTTTTTTCTGTAAAATCCCATCGGAGTTACTAAACAGGAATTTTTTGCCAATTAGTAATTAGTTTCTGTGAGAAAGTATCAGCTAACTGAAAAGATTTTTGGACATCGTCTTGATTTTATTCAAACTGGGATAAACCCTGGGTTATTCAAGTTATAAATTCATAGTCATATAATGTAACATGAGGAATGAAACAGGAGGATTCCTATTGGAAGGTGTGGGGGCAATAGTTAACAGATTAGGGTGCAATGGTTGAATGGATGACCTAGAAAGACCTAAGTTAGATCACAAGAGAACAGACAAAATGATGAAGAACACAATATGGAATGCCAGACTTTGTACCAGTGTAACTGACAAAAAGATGCACACCAAGAAAACACACCAGGCAACAGAACACATTTTGACCATCTGAATATATTTCTTGAGTTTGGTGTCAAAACAGTTTTTGATGTTCTCACTCAAATCTGTTCAGGCACCTTGGTAGGACTTGGTATTAAGAATCGCCATGCCCATTTTGAATGCCCAAGTCTAGACTGCTGCCAACAACTAGACTGCTGACAATTTTTTAATGTATATTATTATATATTATTATTATATACTTTAATGTGTTTAAAGTATATGCACAGTATTTCACACATCTGTATTTATTCACCCTGTCACATAGGTGATAAATATTGTGTGAACTGATAACAATCAGTTGCTACAGATTAAAGGCCTAATACCTATTATTCTCAGTGATTTCCTGCCATTGGTCCATCTTCTTGTTCTGTTAAGAATGGAGGAGGGGGCAGTATACCCTGGCGTTAAGCCATTGAAGGGGTAAACTGTCCTATAATTTGATAATTAGAGTCTTTAATTTGCGTGAAAGTGACCAGTGGGCCAGATAAGGAGTGACCCATACCTGAATGTGTACATCCCTGTGTAAATCCACAGCAGTGAATAAGCACACCGTGAACACACACCCGGAGCAGTGGGAAGCAATGGCTCTGGGGAGCAGTAAGGGCACCTCATCTGCGGTTGTTGAAGATGGGAGAGCAAGTGTTTCATCACTCACACCACCTTAAACTCGGTAGATCTGGGGATCGAACCAGCAACCTTTCAATCTCCTCATCCATCGAAGCAGAAATGCCCATGTTATGCGGAAATTAATTTAGCTGAAGCATCTTTGGACTGTGGAAGTCCAATAGAAGTCTTTTGAAGCAAAGGAAGGAAATGCAAATTGCACTCAGAACTCTCTTTATAAATATAACTGACTGATCTGTACAGTGTTTGACCCTATGTTGTCAAGACCAGAGGTGGACAAATTCATTTGTACAGGCCGTAGCTTCTGTTGAATATTGTTCCAATCCTGTTTCAGCACCTTCACACAAGCCAAGAAGAGCATAATTAGTAGAATCAGTTTGGTTGCATGAGGGTTAAAGCTCATTTGGGTCGACTCTGCCTAGAACCTTGGTCTAGAACCTGGTGGGGTGTGAATTGAATGGTCTCAAAAATGTGTAAACATCTTAAAGCACATTACTTACAATGTGTGAGGGTATCATAAAGAAAGTATACTTCAATTAAAATTTTAAGCAACGATATGTATACATGCTGAAATAACAGATCTTTCCAAAAGAAGATTTTAATCTGTAATTCACAGCCTGCTGACAGTCTTTATGGGAAAGGATAAGGAAGATAGGTTTAGAGAGACCGGAACTATGTATAAAAGACCATCTGAGAAACTGTCTATGAAATCACATACCATATAATATTTGGTCCATAAATCGATTTTGTAGATTTCAGAGCTAAATGACAATTCTTATTTTCTACCTCATCTATATTGATCACAAATATTAATATACCTGACTAAGCAATGCATTTTAGCCCAATAATCCAAACAATAGTAGATATAGCAGTGCAACAGGTGTGATGATCCTTTACATTTTATCCCAGATTAATGTGGCTGTTGCAAAAATCAGGAATGAGAAGAATGTAAAGAGCAAAGACCTCTGAAATGATCCATTGTGTATGACACATGCACATCACTCATAAGTGATGACCTTGCTTTTTTTAATCCTCTTTTTTGTGTCAATCTGCGAATGGGATTCACAAAAGCAGCCTAACATCAAAACAGACTGTCTGCATCCACCCTCGCTGATGGATGAACGTAATACAAGGATACATTGGTTTGAAGGAGAGAAATGTTAAGCACTCAGATGTTATGAGTTATTACTGGTGTCAAGTTATAGCAACAAAACAAAGATGCTAGTTACTTTCCATGAAAAATCACAGTTTTTTTTCTTTTTCGAGTTAGACATGAAAATATAGTGGGTGATGACATAACATATACTACCGTGCATTGATCAGTACACTTTAAAAACTTTTTTTTTTCATTAAATTCAGGATTCAATGGTTCATGAGAAAAAATAGAGAGGATTAAGATCAAATTGCGATGGAGGTTGCACAGATGTGCACTAAACTTGGCACAAATGGGCCAATGATTAAGGAAATTGTCCTTGCATTTTCTTTATTGGTAAAAGGCCAGACTACCTAGTTGAAGAAGTGCACGATGTTCCTCATCCTCTCAAACCAAGCATCTTAATTTTGATCACTGTCCTGAGCCCTGTTAAAACCCACATTGTCCTCATACCGCAAAGACAAACACAGTCAAACCCTCTGGGAGATCTGGGGGAAGAGCCAAAGTCATTACATCTAGAGTCTATATCTTCTTGAAGCATAGCACTCACACTAATCTGAGGAAAAACTACACAGCGAGCAGCGCTCAGAGCTCTCTAACCCAAACAAGAGAAAGATGAATGTAGAGTTTGCGAGTGAGGAGAAGAAAAAGCTCTTCTGGCTTACATCATTCCACAGAGATGGAGAGATTAAATTGTGGTTTGGATCTGAAATTTTGAGACCACAGTGTTAGACAGCTGAACCTTGGGATATCGCTGGTGCTTTTTCTGTTTTACTTAATAAAACTAGTTTTCTTCCTTTTGCTTTTGAGCGTTTAAGCTTGTCATATTGTCTCTCAAGTGGGAGATCATATCATCTCAATATAGATAGAACATCATCTGTATTAGTCTCTAACAGTCTTACTTTTTTAACATTAAAATTCTAAAAGGTAAAGTTTACAGCTAAATGACAGACATTTCCAGCTGTGACCCAAGAGTTGAACAGTCAGTCGACATTCTTCCGATGCCCAAGTCAATCCTCCATCCCCCAACGTCCTAGTCAATCCACCATATCCTGATGCCCTAGTCATTCCACCTTCCCCTGATGTAAAAGTCAGTCCACCTACTCTAGACACCCAAGTCAGTCCAACTTCCCTGGATGCCCAAGTCAGTACACAATCCCCCATTGCCCAGGTCAGATCACCATTCCCCGATGCTCATTTCAGTCAAATTAGTTCACCTTCCCCTGATGACGGTCAGTCCACTTTCCCCAAACACCCAAGTCAGTCAACCTTCACTGACACCCAAGTCAATTCACCTTCATCTGATTGTCTAATCAGTCCACCATCCCCCAACGCCCCAGTCATTCCACATTCTCCAGACTCTCAAATCATTCCACCTTCCCCTGATGCTCAAGTCAGTAGCAACTTCCCTGGATGCCCAAATCAGTATACCATTCCTCAATGACCAAGTCAGTTCACTATACCCCGATGCCCAAGTCTGTCCACCTTCCCCAGATGCCCAAGTCAGTCAGACAACTTTCACCGTCACCCAAGTCGGTCAGACACCTTCCTGATGTCCAAGTCAGTCCACAGACCCTTGACACCTAAGTCAGAACACCTTACCCAGACATCCAAGTAAGTCCATCCTCCCCTTATACTGCAAACGAGTTCCTGCTGCCCCATCGTTCTGATGCTGATTTTGCAAGTCTGTTTCTGGATAGTATTGGATTGACATGTTCTTATAAAACTCACACTTCACCAATCAACCTCTGAAGGTTACACAACCCACTGTATCATCCCTGAAATGCACCATATTTAAGAACATAATGTAAAAGTGCTTCAGGATCAACCATTTAAATATTAAAATGTGCTATTTCTATGTTTTTATCCTGAACATTCAGTTCAAAGTTTCAAAACCAATTATGTTTCAACTCAAATGCACCAAATTTAAGAACTTTATCTGAAAAGTAATTAAAGTTTTAGTAGGTAATGCTCCAGGACCAACCACTTGCAATTTTGCACTTTATTTGAGCATTTGGGGAATCCTATACCTTGATTTATCTACTTATAAAACCAAATACATACATATATAATATAAACTTTTTTTATAATGTAACTTGTGTGTTGCGGACTAATGGCATGATTTCTGTGTTAAGCCAATATGGTAGAAAAATCTGAACTTAAGCTAATTTTTGCCAAAATTCTCTTAAGTAATCCTAATTTAGTTTCGTTTAAAATTATGGCCATCAAAAGTCCCCCTCACTTTTCTTCTATATTCATGCCTACAGTATTGTTGCAAGATGCTGAAACTGCACAGAGAATTATGCCTTCTCTTCATCCATACCATCCACCTCTTCCCTTGCAGGATCCCTGTCTTGTTAAAGTTTTACTAATATGAAGAAGTGTCTATCAGAAGGCTTCTGGGAACAATATGTCTTGCAGAACACCTGAAATAGAACTTGACTTTTACTGAGACACAACTGTAAATTATATAGAGCTGTGTTACTGGACTTTTTACACATTTAGCAATTTGTACCATTTAAAATTACTTTCAAATAAAATTGTTAAAACACTCTTGAGCAAAATGTCAATGACATCAACCCTGCGAAGGAAATAAACCTTGTGTTTTTACTGAACAATGTTGAAATTTCCCAACCTCTGGTCACTGTTTCATGCTGTCCTTTTCTTCCAGATGAGCCTCTTTACTGCTGAAAACATGGCAAGACCAAGGAGAAAGAGACAGAGAGTGAAAAAGCCTTATCTCACTTCTGCTAGAGCTCTGGCTGAGTGAAGGCCAAGCAGGTGTGTTCATTGCCGGGGAGTTTGTCTTGAGGCCTTGAGGAGTCCACAACCTTCTCCTGTTTACTGTATTCAAACTCAAGGTCTCCTCTGACCAAATGAAAGCAATCTAAGTCTTAAAACAACCAATGTCATTACTGAGGTTTTTTTAAATAATATATTATAAATAACACCTGTCTTTTAGCAAGTAAAACAAGAAACATATGGCAGGATTTAAAGCAATGTGGATGGGGATCACTTAATATACATTTCTCTGGCTGCCAGTGAAATACCTTGCAGCTGTGTTTTGCATAGAGTGCAGACTGTAATGTATAACTTATTAACACCTGCAAAAATTGTAGGGATGTGAGGGCTAATGAGGGTCTGGATCACACATTTCAGTGCATGCTTGTCCAGTAATTGAAAAAACACCAAACTTTCTCCACTAAAAAACTAAATTTATCAGATTACAAACAACCAAATTTTGGTGAAATGGAACCACACCACAATGTTCCATATAATTGCAAAATACATTGAACTCAAACTTGTTCAAGTAGGGAATTTTCATTGAGCCAACATTAAGTTTTAACAACACTATCAAGAAGGACGAAACCCAGAGAGTGAGCTTGACTCATCCAGGGGAACATAAATTGGCAGCTTATAAATAGTGAACAACATAGAACCCTGGGAGATCCCATGATCTGCTGAGAAACCTGAGGTTATCACCCAACTCCAAGAAAAGGAGAATCTGTTTAAAAATGATGACTGGCACAAAGTCTATAGTCACGAAAACATCAGACTACCAAGAAGGCCTCAAGGGAGTCTCTCTATGTTTGCAACCAAAGAAAATCACAGAAAGATAACCCAGACAAGTATTCCACCAGGACAGGCTCACACCACAGGTGTTAGGACGCTGACTCTTGGTGTGTAAAAGGTAAGAATTTAATTATGTGAGAGGCTGGATTATTAACTGAGCAGGTTGATGGTGGTCAGGCGATTGTGATCACTTGTGGGTCAGAGGAGGATCTGTGAAAATGAAACATGACAAATATTCACTGGTAGATCTGCTTGTTTTTGAGCAGAGAAAATAATTTATAGCGAACAAAGAATATTACTGGTTTCTTTCTAATTAAATCCAGAGAAATATTGATGGCATGTACTGTACATCAAGCATACTCAGAGTTTGCTTTAAACTCTGTAGAGACCCATCTGCATAAAAAGATGAGCTTAAGTTTTTCCTATCTTCAGCTTCAAGTGCTAATGAACTTTCCTCTTGCATAATTCCCATCTTGCCAAGGGCTAATTAGGAATGAAAAGCTTCATTAACTCTTCTAAATGATAGCTCACCTCAGGGTATGGTCACAATGTGAGATTCACAAAACACTTAGTCAGCTAATCATGACTGAGATTTTCCTAAGGATACACTTTATGAGTGCATTTTAATAGGCTATTCCCTTTAGCAGTGTGCTTTGCCAGTGTAAGCATGCACATCTCTTATTACTATGCTGTGCAAGGAAGCAGACTCAACTAAATTGGCTTAATTGCATATACAAAATGCACATTAGACATATCATTTAACTATTTATCCTTTATTAGAAACTTCCAATCATATTGAAGCCTTCTACTAAATCATTCAATTAAAAGTAGTAATTGAGAAATGACTACATTCATTTTATTAATTTAGTAAAAAAAACTATTTTATAGCATAACTGACAACCAAAACAATTACAAATCAAGTTTTGTTGCTTCGAAAGAACATCAGCATGTTAAATATACTAACAAACAGACATTAAATAAGAATATCCTTCATTTATACATCTTTATAAGTTTTTTATATGGTATAGAATGATGTATATAATTGCTAAGAACAAATACAAATAAATTTCCTAACGATGGGTTGCGGCTAGAAGGGCATCCGCTGCGTAAAACATATGCCAAAAAATTTGTTGGGTCATTCTGCTGTGATGACCTCGAAAGGGAAAAAGCCGACAAGAAGATGGATGGAAGTACAAATAAAAAAGTAATTAAAAGTTCTCTTTTCTTACGGAAGATTCTCTCTGTGTAAACATTACAACAATATTCAACATTTGTTTTAGAAATACTCACTTAATTGCTCATCAACTTTTCAGTGTTTCTCTCAAAAGCTCTGTCTATTGCACTGTAAAATATCGGAGATTGTAATCATGTTACATGACACATTTTAGATATTAATTTACAGGGTTTTTTTTTTTTACAATGTTTTGCAGTTACGTGGCCATAAAGTAAAAATATTTTTTTATTGTGGGCAACTACAGCTCCTATTACATTTAATGTTAAATTTGACCATAAAAAAAACTATGGACCCAATTAAAATAGGAGTGATGTGGCTCTCCTGGACCAGCTTTGGACACCCCTGCTATATACCAATTGAAATTATGTTTTGGTCCCAACCCAGTCTGTACCATCAAGCTCTTCCATAGTGGCTTTGTTTTAAAATAAACATTTCTGAACTGATTAACCACTGATTGACCAAAAAACAGACATAAAACAAAATGAGTTATAACCAGAACTGGGTTGGTGAGTGACATACATCAGTAATAATAGGCCAAGACAAATGTGAGCTATTTTCTGGTCTGGTTGCAGTAATAGCCTTTTGTTTGTTTTTGAAGCTTTAAGTACACCATGCTATTTAAGCTTGGGATACCTTATAGCTTTTCAAAGGAGCGGAGGTACTAGTTTTTTACGAACTTTTACGGTTTGTCGTTCTCAAGTAAAAGAGATTGTGGAAACTCAAGCTCTTACACTGCCATTCCATTACATTTTTATGATGTACTTCCAAAAGGCAGTTCAACTCCCAGATGCTGCACAATTTAGAGAAAGAACTCAGAAGATGGCACCTTGCTTCATTAATTTTCTTTTTGGGATCAAACATTTTATGAATATGTTTTTGTCAACTGACCACTACTTTACATTTCTTCAGCTGTTTTTTAGTCTAAAAGATCCAAAAATCTATTGTCGTCTGGCTACAAACTGAAGTTTTAAATGGCAGAGTTCAAACACACTTTAATTTTTAAATGAGAGTGTTACGACCCCTTGTAGTGTTCTTTCTGTTGTAGTGTGTGTGAGTGTGTGGTTTCCCCATCAGAGGACCTCACTTCCTGTTCCTGTGCTTTCCTCACTTCCTGTTCCTGTGATCCATCACTTCCTGTTCCTGCCACATCATCCTTACATCAGAAGATTTGTCACTCTGCCATTGGTCCTCGTGTTGTCCTGCCTCCTCGTCAACCCCTCAGTCTTCTCCATAAAAACTCTGCTACACTTCCATACCGGCAGCTTCTGCTCAATTGCCCTTGTGTTATTGTGTGTTTGAAACTTTGTACTCTTGCTTACTTGGTTAACGATTTGCTGCCTGTTTTTGACACTGAGTTCTGGATTGCCCTTGTTTGTTGTGAAGTTGTTGTACATTAATTGGTAAGTAGGGAGCTGGTTGTGGGTTTTATTTTGGTTATTGAAATTGTATAGGTTTTGTTAAGGAGATAGGATTAAGAATTGTACACTTTGTTTTGGGAAGTAAGGTTTATTTAGAGGTGTTTAAAAAAAGGACTTATTTTTCTTTCTTTGTAGTTTCCCCCCAGTCTCCTGAGGTATTTATCCGACTCTTTCACTCAACTGAACCCTTATTGTTTTTATTTGATTACGTATTAAATTTCAATATTTGAATATTTGTTTTTTTGTCCTCCTTCTCAAGTGCTTTAAAAATAATGGTTAATTTGTATTGTTGTGTCTGACCTAGACCGGGCGTAACAGAGAGTTTAGAGAAAGCATGCCAAAGTTTCTTAGAATCAGATGCTAAACACATAACATTCCACATATATAATGCTAATGATACAAATACTTGGTTTACAAACTACAAGAAACAAATGAAAACAAATCATACAAATCAAAAAGCATCCACAAACAAAAACATTGTAGACAAGTTGTAGTCATATCAGAAACCATGATAATGCTAACATAGCACATGAACAAAAGAAGAAAAACAGCAACCAATAAACAGAGTAAAATCAACACAACATAAAGCAAAATACTATTATTTTAATATATAATTAACATTATTTAAATTCCAAATCAAAATGCCGGTGATAGAAAAAAAGTCGAGCTTATTAGAGCTCAAATCATCATTCAGGGTCCTGGGTGAAAATATGGTATTCCACAGAGAATAAATTCAGTCTCCAGCAGACACAGATAAACTATAAACTTTTCCCTTCCTATGTGCTAATATCTGTGAAAGGCTTGCATAACCCTGCTTTCCCTGACTGCAGGGAATGGAGAGCGGTTGTGTCAATGTTTGGGGAGGAGCGTACAGGCTAAAAGATTTGCTTTCAAAAAGGGCTTGTTTCATAAAGACTTTAACTTAATACACAAAGCGCTTTCAGATTCAAAGTTGGAACTGGGTGTTTCTCACACCTAAATCTATGTTTAATACCACATAAGAGGTCATTTTCCAAAAATGCACAATACCGGCTAATTTTGATTTCTATTACAAAATTGTTTATTATACTAAACAATGACAATATATTATATCTCAGACATAAATACAATTATGTGGCTGTATTGTTGTGATTTAAAATAATATAAGTACACAAAAAAACCTGAAAGACCTAACGTAACACTCAAAAGCTACAGATAGGGTAATTTAGAGTTTAACTCCTGAGCATTTTAAAAAGGCACACTATTGCAAAGTGTTGTTTTTGTTTTTCTCTCTGCATAGTAAAGGAGGTCTTTCCCATGTCTAAAGCATCAAACCACATCCCAAGAGACAGCCTCAGGCATAAGCAGTTAAAAGAACCTGGTCTATCACAATCTGAGAAAGAGACCCTTGTAGCTTTCCTGCTCAAATTTCAAATAGTGTAAGAATTGGCTGGAAAAAGTATTATAAATGCCTGTAAAGCAAACAGAATGAATATACTCAACTATCTGGGACCATAATAGAGGCAACCTGATATGCATATAGCCATTGGGAATGACAGTTTTGCTGGGATAGCTGTCTCTTAGTCTTCTTTCAGATTACGTTTCTCTGCTGCCCTAAGCAACAGAGGTAGTGTGAAATGTCAAAAATGTTTCACTCAGACTTGACATGAAAAGATGACTGTTTTTTTTCACCTCTACCTCTGCTACACTTTTTTTGCCAGTTGCAAGAAGGTGATTTGATTTGCTCTTGGCAGGCTGCTGGGGTCCTGGCTGTGAACTTGTTTTATTTTTTAAGTTACTTTTCTCTGTTTAAAAGTGTTGTAAAAACTGATGACAATTCCGCAAACCAGTTGCACAAGCAATTATGTCCAATACATTAGAAGGCAAAAATCTCAACATTTCAGAAATTATAAAAGATTTAGTCCGAGATTACAGGATAGAAGGGAGGAAAGGCTGAACCTCAGCTAACATGTCCTGAAAAGGTTGATTTGAAGTGTTGTATGAATGTTTAAATATCTAGTTTTTTTTATGTTCCTAAAACGTGCTGTTTATGTTATACAGGTCATTTGTACTAAGACTGGAATTTATATTATGATTGATTTAGAGTACATGTTAAAGGGTCAATATTATGGAAACACAACTTTTGGAAGATGTTTAAGGACATAATCGTTTTCATATTACAACCTTATATTAGAGTGGTTTTATTTCATTGAGTGTTTTATGTAAAACTAGTAAAGTGTTAAATGGGTCACAAATCATGAGCTATTTTTTTAAATGATCGCATTATTACATCACAATGCAATTTCTCCTCCCCTGAATATTGATTGACAATCGCAAATTAGCAAACCTATCATCAGTTTCCTGTTTACAGGATCGTGTAATCTGCCATGATCTGCCCGTGTGTGTCGAATGAGGGTCAAATGTCCAACATCCCTACTCTGTTTCAGGATGTACATCTCAGAATGAAAGTTTTCATCATCTACCCACAGTTGAGCAAAAAATGCTCATACTTTCATATTTTTATACATCATCAGAGATCCCGCCCTCTTCTGGAGCTAGATACGTGACATCAAAGCAAATTTACATTTACGACAACTCGCCCCTAAAACAGCCTGAATCGTTGACATCCCCAGATAATTCATACATATAATGAAACTGGATTGTTTAGCTTGGCATATCCAGGAGATATCTCCTCTTATTATATTCCAATAATATTGATATGTCAATGGATAGGCGTGGAATAGAATTCATGCTGAGAAGGCAGAGCAGATGTTTTGAGTGCAAATTCGGGTAGAACGAATAGTGTAGTTGAGCAGCATAGAGAGTGTGGAAATCATTAAAGTCACGGAAAAAACTCAAGCAAGAATTGTGGTCAATGCAACCAATCAGGAGCTTCCTAGAAACTGTATGAAGTTACGCAAGAAAAACCCAAAAGCCAGGAATGGCGGAGGTACAGAGAAAAGAAAAGGGAATGAGAAGACAATTTCTATTACACATTCATGAACATTCAGCACATTTTCCAATATGGCCATAAAAATCTTCTTGAAATGTTCTCTCCTTCCCTCTAGAACAATATAATGAACTGAGAAGACTACTTTGAAATGTTATAAAACATTACATTGTCCCTTTTTTTTTCTTACAGCAATCAGTTTAGGTTTTGAAAAACCTTCTTCACCTCTGTATAGCCAACAATATCGCAATCAGAAAAGGTTTCTTTGAAATGTAACTGGAGGAAAGCCTACAAGAACGGCACGACTTGAGGTCGGGCTCCTGAAGGGGGAAGAGGTGGCTTAGGACTCTGAGGAGGCAGATGGCCCTGGCTGAGTAGAAGCCATACAATTTCACGCTGGATTTTGTACAGATGTGTCTATGTTAACTGAAGCAAGAGGCTACAAGAGTCAATGACAGGCTTGATTGATACCCCAGAGTCCCACAGCATAGCTCCTCTCCATTAAAAACTAAATACATTCACTAACCTCTTCATCTCACCTCACAAATCATTTAAAGAAAATGTTCATTCAAGAGTGAAGATGTTTTCATTTACTCATCAAGTCACCCATTCTTTCGAAGACTTTTGATTTAATTTTGATGGAACTACATTCCTCTTCTTCGATCACAAGAAGCAGGACTACTAATTATTCTGAAGATTAGTAAATACCCCCAGAGGGGGAAGAGCGTTCTCATGTAGAGCCCTAAAGCTGTGGAACAAACTCCCGGATGTTGTCCAGAGCTCAGCTACGCTCACAGATTTGAAAACTAAATGAAAAACCCATCTGTTTAATCTAGCATTCGAATAATCATTTATCACTCATCCTGCAGCTGATGCGGATCACCTGTTTGTTGTCTGTGACATTTTTCTAACCATTATTTTTCTTTTGTTAGTTTCTGTTTTGTCTTTGTTTATTTATTTATTTTTTTTCAGGTGCAGTCCGGCAAACTTTTCGTTGATGGATCATAAGTTTGTATATTCTTTATGCTGGGGAGGTGATTAGCACCTGCCTCAGTCAGTGAGGCTCCCAGGGACCTCACAGAGGGAACAGAATGCAGAAGGATATATGCTATTGATGACAAATGATTGCGTGTGAAGCCTTGCAACAGCAATTCGCAAACTTGATTCAAAACTTAATATCAGCTTAAGTAGGAAGAGCTTGGACTGAGGCTTCTCTACATTTTTCTTAATAAAGGGGTGTTGTTTTATGAGTGCTGTAAAAACCAAACAATTTTAGATTTAGATGTAGACTCATCAAGGAACTTGCAATGTTGCATTGTTTTGTGCTCTGATTTGTACATTTTGTTTAAATAATAATAAAAAAGTAATACATAAATGTTAACAGACTCCCATTTCAGCATTTGGTTGGTGTTTAAAGATAAACCTTTAATCATTGGAGAGCCTTGTGTTGCACAATCTACTACATCCTTACATATATAATTATCAAGATTTTTGAATACAAACTTTAAAACCCCATCAGACATTTCACCATGAATGTGGGGGAACTGCTTGGTATCGTTAGTTGTGTTGTGACATATTTTGTAAGCATATCAATATTATATCATTGATAATACAATTTTAAGTGACTTTGCTGAAACTGTGGGGGAAAACTGCTAAAACTTAGAAAAGAAGAGGGGTGTTTACATTATAAGTACATAAACATGCTATTTCACAGAGCTAAATTGAGTTGATAGACATTGAATGGATTCAGATTGTTAAAGACTCTCTCTCAGTCTCACTCTCATTACGACTCGATTGACAATCCATGCATGAGCTAATCAATCCACTGGCTGCATTATTAAGTAGGTTTTAATTATGTCCAAATGACACCCTGGAGTAAAATCCAATTAAAACTGAGTACAAAACAGAGGAACACTTTAATTCCAGGCTTATTGGACATATTTTTAATCATTTTATGACTTATGAAAGACTCTTTAAATGTTTGTATGCCTATAAACAATGTCAAAGAGATTCATTCATTGCAGTCTGAAACAAACACTTTCATCCGAGACACAATCAACTCTGAGCTTCCACTTGTCAAGTTTTATAGTGCTATAAAAAGTAAGAAGGATTAACATATTTCCACTAATTTAAGTTGTGTTTATAATGTGAAGCAATGAATTTTCCAGTTAAGTCTGAGTCTGTGGATGGTGACATTTTAACAGATGTTTCTCTACTAGAATACCAGTCTTGGTCTGCTGTTAAGATCAGCAGAGAAGGCTCCTGGCTGCTTCTGATCATCCCAGAATAAATTATCCAGACACCTTTGGTCTCCACAGTCAAAGCCTTCCAGGTGTCTTTGGGAGGTAGATTTGGAATGTTCATTTTCTCTGGATTGGATCTCAATGCCTCTGGATTACACACTGAATTCATTTGTTTGTGTTTTTGAGACTTTCTATTAAAAGGACTTGAATGAACTCCAGAGGATTACAGAAGGTGTCATGATATATAACCAAATATAACGCCAGCCAACCTTTAAAACTTAACATGCTTTTCTGATAATGCATGTTTAAACATCGGACAAACATTTCAACACTTTTGAAAATAGTAAAAAATGTTGGTTGTAGGGGTGACTTTAGGTAAAGATATTTTGAATGCATAAATGGATTGATGTGAAACTAATCTGCCAGGAAGTGTGGAATCTCCCATACTCCTTTCATCTTTGCTAACTTTTGATAATGATTGGCAGGTCCCACCCTCTCAGCCCTCCGGCTGTTCAAAAACTGCACTCTCTTTCACTGTGAGAGAGTGAGAAAACAACTCTTTTAGTGTGGATAACATTATGAATGGATCCCTTTATTAATTACGTTCAAAGTCAGCCTATTATGCAATGAAAACTAGCTGCAAGTAAATGAATGCAAGTAAAAAATATTGTTATGATAAGTTAAACATTGAAATACACTTTTACAACTAGTTTAGTCTAACTCTAAAAATGGCATTCTTTAAGAAAAACTTTATGCAGTCATTCAAAATCAGTAAATAGTCAGGTTATAAAAAAGAAAGACAAAGAAAAACATGCAAAATTTTAATGAGATCAAATGTTCACACAAAGAGTGAATTGTTCATGTTAACTCACTTGAACAAACATAAACATGCTATCGGAGGGTGAAAAGCATTTGATGTCAGTAAGGTTTATTGCATTCAGACAATTAAAGATGGACACAAACCTTGCACATTGCATATTTTTCAATCTTTTATAAAAAATATACAATCGCCTCCAAACAAATTTCAATAAGGAAACTGACATTTTTTGTGCATGATGTTTTTTCTAACCGTGATTGTATTTATAAACTCCCAATATATTGTATAAAAAAATACCACGACTTGAATTAAAGTTAAAACTAAGACTTGAAAGCACATGAGATCTTCGATTTCTTCCACTTCAAGATTGACTTTTCTCTACAAAGAGTACTATCATAATAAACAGGAAATTAATTACTAAAAAGTTTACAATTATATTGAAATTAACCAAACATAACTGTCCATTAAATTAACAAATGCTCTGTGCAATTCTGAACATTTCTGTTTATAAAGTTATGTAAATGCATGTTTTAAAATAGAGGGGAGAGACTAAAAATGTCTCTATCATTTTCTGTACTTTCCAAGTTTTTTATGTTTATTTTTACAGTCTAGGTGCTGCTTGATTTACCTGAAAGAACCAAAAGTACTTCAGGATTCCAGTGCCACAGTGTTATCAGTTCTAAAGATTTCCTTTTAAAGAAAGCTACTGATTTTGAATGGAAGTTTGTTTCGAATACATACACATGCATGTAGAAATAAAGCTTAGGTATTTCTGTTTTTGACATTTTTGAATTAAATATTTAATTTAGGAGTGTTGAAATCCACGTTGTGGCTTAGGCACTTTGAGAAGTATACTGGTGGAATCCACTCAGCAGGATTGAGCATCTATAAAGGAGTAGTAAAAAGATTTTGGTGTGACCTTTTCAATAGTAGCATCGAAATCTAAGAAAAAATGTGAGTGATGTAAAAGTGGTAGACAAGAGGAGCAGGAAGAGACTATCACTTTGAAAGAGACTGATACTTTCTTCCAAAGAATAAGGTGCCAGAGGCAATATAAAGAGAGCATGCTGCGATAAGAGTCAGGTGAAGGTGGGGGTCAAAGATGCACGGGAGCGAGGAAAACATGAATAAAATGGCAAGGATGATCAATGGTTGAAAAAAAAAATAGGAAGCAGTTCATCTATTGCAACAGAATTTTCCAGAAAAAAATAAAATAAATAAAAAATGTTGTAATTAAAACATTACAATAAATGAAAAACAGTGTGCAAATGTATATGATTACTATTGCAATTTACTTTTTCAGAAACCTTGACAATTCAAACCACAAATAATACAAATTTTAAAAAGTGTCCTGATTCCCTACATGCGTTCTCACCTGCTTTGGGCCTCTGTCATGATGCAGAGATTACTTAACCCTAAATGTAAAACTCAGAGGTGAAAATTTCTTTGTCTGCAGAGCAATCCAGCTGCTAAATGCTGAGCAATTTTCAAATATGTTGATATTCGTCTTACTTCCAGAGCAGATTTCATGATTACTTGAATAATCTCCTTGATGCACTTTGAATTACCCTTTGGGTATTAATAAAGTTAATTGAATTTCAACAGAAAAAAATAATTTTTATTGTATTGTATTGTATTGTGAAACTCTTGACATCCTGATCTGTTTTCTTTCTTTTTAACAAACTGTTAAATCCTCTTTAGACAGGACTCAGTAACAGCTCATACATTAAGCTCAGAGGCACCTTGTAGCTTGAAGAAGGCCATATCACTTAATGCAGTGTGTGGATGCCAAGAAATCAACTTTAGTCCCTTGATTCAGGCTGTTACTAGAGGAGAGAGGGTAAATATAGCCAGGCATGAGCCAACATGTCTCAGGATGGAAGGATAAGGGTGGGAAGTGATACATGTGTGGCCCATCCGTCCCCATCTACCGCAGTCACCCTCCCGCTGAGTTTTATCTGAGGAGTGACAGCGGAGAGGATAATGGTACTTACAGGTCCAGGCTGAAGTTTGGAGCAAAATCCAGACAACAGACGGGTTAGGCAGTAATCTGAAGTGCACTAGCCCACTTAGAAGTGCTTTAAAGCCATAGAGCTTAAGATTAGATAAGAGTGAGTGCATGACGATGAGAGGACTTCAGAGACCAGATGGAAAACTTTTGTAATTGGGAAAACAGGAGAAAGACGGTTTATGGAGCTTCCAAAGGGCTCGTTATTAGCACAGGTGGTGTGTTTCATTCAGTTCCTATACAAAAGCATCAAGGTTTTCTTGTAGAAATCAACGCTTGGAGTATTTAACATGACATAAAATAGAAAAACTCATGTTTATAATCAATGAGATAAGCTATATCTTATTCAAAGATATTTTCAATTATTATTATTAGTCAAAGTACAATATACAAACGATAAAAATGAAATAAAATAATGCACTCATCCAAGAACAAAAACTGCTTTGAATGCTAAATGCAGCTTCAAAAAGGTGAGTCTTTATATATCACAAATTGTAATAAAAAAGTTTTGAGCCAAACATATATTTTCTCCAACAGTGTGCATAGTTCGAAGATTACTATTACCTTTAATGTAAAAAAAATGACTTCTCAGAATCTTTGACAACGAAGACCACACATAATAAATTTTTTATAAAGCATCATGGTTCTCTACATGTGAAACTCTTGACTTTAAAACTCTTCAAACACTCCCAAATTTATCATCCATTAAATTACCTTAAAATATGATACAAATCCATTTTAAACACAACTGAATAATTCAGTCCTTTTTCTTACCATAGAACCTCAAGTTTTTTAACCAACAAATAAATTATGCAACATGATCTGCGTTTACCAATAGTCATTGTGAATTCATTACATTTTTATCATCTTATTTTCACCATCTTACTTACTTTTGCTCAGCAAAAGGTTTTAGTGTGTATAGCTGAACACTGTAGGGGAACCTTATATTTCAGGTAACTTTCAAATAACATTTTATTTTCCCAGTTCTCATTTTTCCAAAATTATTTGCTCTCCATTTACTTTCTCCTACATAATTTTCGATAAACTCTTTAAACTCCCACATTTTAATAGGATATCATACATTAAATCAATTTTAAATACAACTGATTAATTCAGTCCTTTTTCTTACCATAGAACCTCAAGTTTATTGATCATCAAATAATATTTGTTTTATTTATGCAACATGATCAGCGTTTACCAACATTCATTGTGAATTCATTACATTTTTATCATCTTACTTGTCTGACTAAAATCCAAAGTGCATGTTTACTAGAACCAAACCTTCGGAGGCACACACTGTACAGAAACTGTATTCTGATTAAACACATCAAGGAAAGCTGTATGCTGAAACTATCAAAGTCCTGCCTAGAGCAGAAGAGGATGGTTTCCTTCCTTCCGAAGGAACCGGCTCTTTTTGCAACGCTCATGTGAAAACACAACCATGTGTGGCTTACCGTGTGATGTGGATGGTTGGGTTTGCGTGTGTTTGAGACTAAAGGAGGGGAAGTATGATTCCATCTGTTTTGTTCATCTGTCTATCGGTGTCTGTTCAGTTTTTAGACTATAGCACATCTTTATCCATACTTGCTTTACAAACGTTTTTTGTGTGTGTATAGCTGAACACTGTAGGGGAACCTTATATTTCAGGTAATATTAAAAATAACAACTTTTTTTCCCATTTCTCATTTTTTCCTAAATTATTTACTCTCCTTTTACTTTCTCCTCCATTCGAAATATCAAAAATAATTCTCAATGTAGGATGGACTTTTCCTCTATGGGACACAATGGCTCATGGTTTAAGAAATGTCAATATTTTTTTGTTAATATATAACAGTATATTACAGTGATTATAATAGTAATCAATGATGGTTCAATGGATTAATGATAAAGAAGGCTTCATTTAACTTTTGGAATGAACTCTATTCTCATCTTAAGCTTGGAATTCTGATTTTCTCTTGTCTTTGTGAATTTTTTCCCTCGCAGAGATAATTGACAGAATGCAGCATGCTCACAGCCAATTGGGGTTGAAGAGCGCCCCTGACGGGGGAGCAGTCGCCCGTGGCCAGGAAGCACGCCATGTCAACAGCAGCGCTCCATTCATCAGCCTTCCAGATTTCTTCTCTGATGTGGCTCTCTGGCCTTAAATGCCCATGCCTGCGTTGTTTCTGCCAGCTCGTGTCATGGCTGCTCATGACAAGAAACCACTTGTTGAAAGTTGAACCTCACTGTGGGAAATTCAAAGGAGCAAAATCTCAGAAACCAACATTTCCAAACAAAAAATAAATTCCAACAGCTTGTGCCACTTTGCGTGAGCGTGGATGATTGGAACAAGCTGACAACAAAAACGACCAGTAACTAAGACATAAACCAGACTTAGAAGTGACATCTTTTATCCTTTATTTTGATTTCTAACAACAAATAAACTGATGGGATGAAGGTTTATAACTATAACTATACGCTTTAATCCTAAATCACATCACCATGTAGAATCAACAACCTACCCAGGCAGCACCTGGGGCTTGTACCATGAACGTGACTTAACAAACTCAGAATTACCGGATAGGTTTTGACTTGACAAAACCTAACCGTTTGAATCAGGCTTAATCGGTACCATGAAGAGCTCATCCACTTTCTTTGTCGATTCAGGCTCTGATCCTGAAGCTATGATTAGTTCATGGGTGCGCGCACATAAAAGACTGATGTTGCACTGAATAACCAATCACGATGAACATAATAGAGCCAAATCTTTTTTTTTCTCTGTGAAGGAGGAGCAAGAGATTCAATTTAGAAACTGGGGCTGCTGACAAAGCCAGACGAGATTGTTGGCTGAAAATAGCTGATTTTGTGAAAACAATGTCAAATAAGAGCATTCTATTTAATGTAAATACAATAATGAGTTTCATGCGTGATATGCGTTTGATGATGACGGCATATTTTTTTGACGTGCTAATTCCAATGACATTTTTTATCTCATGTTAACGTGTTTATGGTTGTATTACAATATAAATTGAAAGCTTATTACATTTAAAAGGTCTATGTAATTGTTTTTATTTTTTTTTTGGAAGATGTAGCGCCAATGCAAAACAATCATAGCAGCAGATAAAATTAGGGTCTGGAGCAGGTTAGCAGTATAACACAACATCTGCAGTACAGTAAGGGTGGACTTCTACGTGTCACATTTTGTATGTGCGAAGAAGCTCGCAAAAGTCAGCTGTTCTTTCTACGAAGAACTTTTATTGTTCGTGCAAATACGTTTCAGGAAAGGCTTAGGGATTTTTTTAAGGGTCTTTAAATACTTGTCTCGAATTAAGTGCTCGTTTAACAAATATGCAAAGAAAATCTCTAGTTTTGCATCACTTATAAGTTCCTTTTATAACCACTGATTGAACAAATGTAAGCTTGCGATCTCTAATCCGGAACATAGCCTGCTACAGAGCAGGTTAGCTGTGTGGCATAAGAACCAGGGCGACAAAAATCCTAGATCCTTTCTTAGTACCCAAAACACAGGATTTCTGCAAACTAGCTGGCTAACCAGCTCATCCGGCTTCATGGTACAGGCCCCAGGATGAGAATCACATTGATTTAGCCAGTAATGCTCAACAAACTGATTTTTTCATCGTTAATAAATTCACATTTCTTGTATTGTGTATGGTTAATAAACAGCTTGAGAGTGCATATTTAATGTCTAGAAATAACTATATTTTACTTTAGATGTTAACACCTTTATACCATTTTACTAGTTTATTCATGCTTATAATGTATTGTGAGCAACACACTTATTTCCTGGCAGACGTAAACAAACCCAGAAGTAGCAGTAAAAGCATGTGGACAAACAACTTGGATCTGGAGGCAAGACTTTCCATAATTAATTTTTAAAATTAAGCTGAAAACACATCTTGTAGGCTCTTTAATTAAAAGAAAAATACAGTAAATAGATGAAGGGTACCTCACCAATAGAGAGGTCTGACTGATTATTCTATTCTGATTGGCTGTCAGGTGTTGCATAATTATCGATATAGCCACATGCAGCGCCGGTGAAATCACTCTCCGCATCACTGCGTGACTTCAGGAACCATAGATTGATCAGTTCATTCACACACATACGCGACCGTATCATTTAGGTTGTACGATAATTATTTTTTTTACACCAACCGTCATTTGAGGACTAAAACCTTTGTCCTCCTCTGTCTTTATTTTCTTCCTGCTATGGTTTATTGATCAGCTGATACAACTTCTATTACGATCAAGCTGAGAGAGACTTTGACTGTGTAACAAATTGCATATTGTCTCTCCCCTTCTGTAAGGACAAAAACTTTGGACAAATGCATAAATGTAGATGTAAGTTTCACACTTTCACAAAGGATTTAGAAGTCATGAATAGAATATAATCATTTTAAAAACTGTGAACGATCAACCCTGATGTGCTAACGTTATGATGAAGCTAATGTTAAATAACGTGTCTCAGATAAAAACAAACCATCAGAAAAACGTTCAGGTATGGTCTATGTTTGTCCCAAAACTCTTTTAAATTTCACAGATTTTATCACCAAACTTTTAAGAAGCTTGATTCAGTCTCATCTTGTCTACTTACATGACTAAGGTAAACATTATTTGCCCTGCCAGGAGCGAGAAGCAGTGAAACAGACACAAATAACTGTTCTGTTTTATTTCAGTTAAGTACTGCAGAGCAAGCATTAGTAACATCATAAATGTGTTAATGTTGCTCAAAGATAATGGTTTAAACAGCATAAACGTTAAGACATAACGTTAAGACATCCCAGCACCATGCTTCAGCACTACTTTTTTTCCGTAGACAAAACAATATTGACAGAAAAACCTTCAGTTTTCACTCGTTTATTGCTCCTCAGATATTAATAACAACTTAAATATGCCAGGGTTGACAAAGACCATGGCATCATTGGGATATTCAACGGCTAAGTATTATATATACATTTTTAAACGCACATCACGGAGGCCTCCAAGTCGTGCGTTTAAAAATGAATATAGAACGCTTAGCCGTTGTATATCTCTTAAATATATTACATTAATTATACCACAAAAATTAAATAGCAAACTATTCCATCTGTCAGTTACTTCATATATAAGTAAGTTCAACACATACTGTAAGATTTCTGCCCAGAGGTGTGAGTGTATTCACCATTTATAGTTAATGCTATATTTTCCCCATTCATTAGAGAGTCTGGATAAAATTTCACTGCAATTGAACTTATGTAACAATGTGTGTGACAAATAAAAGAGTTTGACACTAAGCCAGAGACAAGAACTAGCAGAACCTCATTATTTTAAGGAGTGTGGTCAGGCTAAAATTTGAGCTTGTAAAATTTCTCCACAATCAAAAACAATTCTTATGAGACTTCTCACATGGCAGCGCGCTCGAAAAAGTTATGTGACAAGAACTCAGGTTAAAGTTCCTTCCATTGGAACTTTTGAATTGGCCAAATCAAACGCCATACAACTCATGCTTGTAACGTATAGATAAAGCAGGAACACATTAAAGGGATAAAGCTCCCAAATCTTTCAATTTTGCAGAATACAGATACAGATTCGGATACAGTTCGCAGATAAGTTTCATCAACTTTGTACAATGACATTTTATTTAAACAGTTTTGTCTCAGCCATTTAGCTTTCAAGTTCAATTAAAAATCCTCATGACTTTTTTTTAAAGATTAAGGCAAAGCAAACTTGTGCCTCTTCATGATACAGTGACATTCTAGAATTTTAAAAAGAGTCTGTTCAGGATAGTCTATCTAGCTGCAAACGATTCCTTAAATTGTAAACAAGATGGCCTCAAACCAAAATCTAATGCCATTATGGGACTAATATACTTGAATACATGGCAAAATTAGAGTTGCAGAAGTCTAACGATTGTATCATTCTTCAATAAAAAGGAAAAGTAGACCATTGATAGCTTGTGTGGGCACTTTAAATACTGTTAAAGCTTTGTGGCATCATTGACTGTCCTTGTATGTTTTTCTGTTCCCAAAGCTTGTAAGCCCAGGCACATTCAATACAGGGCTTGTATTTAATGTCTTGGGGTATTACATCGTTATCAAGCCGGATATGGAAACACATTAAAAGGAAATGTTTTAAATGCTCTTTAAATCCGGATGATCAACATCCATATGTGAAGTCCGCTAATCTTATTTGAAAAAGCCTGAAGCATCGTGAGCCACAGCATGGATTGTATTAGCCAACTGAAACCGATTTAGTTAATGCTTTGGCTAAAATACAGAAGACTAAGGGAAAATAATAAATAAATTGGATTCATGGGCAGGGTGGTTTCCACAAATATAAGAACACACACTTGTAATATTGGAAAGTCTTCTCTTTTCAACAAAGAGAAAACAGCATAAATTTAACGTCTTAAAAACATGAAACATCTAGATGAAGTTTGTTCACTGACCATAGAATCTAATGTGCTTTATTTTGTTTGCTTGCTTACTTATTTATGCACGTGTTTGTTAGTTAGTTAGTTTGTTTATTAATAATTTTTTTATTATTTATGGGAGGAGGTGGAAAGATTCAGAAATGTTGAGAATCATTAAACATATATATATAAATACAAAACAAAACTCTAAAAAAACATTAAAAGTTTTACATTTACATACTTAATAAAATCGCAGACTCAAAACTGTTTGAATTTTATCCAGAGTTGATCAAGAACATTCAAATTTTTTTATTTATGTCAATTTACACACATGTTCAGACTAATTGTTTTGAAACTGGTTTGACTTTTTTCTAGGATATTTCAAACAGCAACAATTATTGGAAAAAACCCCACAATTGATTATTTTTGCAATCATAACACGAGTTACATGGCACCGGGACTCCAAGCTCTAAATCACTTTTGTTAGTGTTATTCTCTGTGCTTTCTGTTTGGTTACGAATCATTTGCTACAGTCCCTCATCTGTATCTTTTAGTCTTTGGTTTGTGTAACATTTGTAGCAAACTTAAGTTTTTTTTTTTTCATTTAAATCGATTATCTACTTTCTTTGAAGATTGCACACATAAAACAACTTTACTTTCCCCACCGAAAGCTTCTATAGTCTTTTTTTTTTAACTATATGTAATCGAATAAATAGGACCTTATCTATGAATAATAGTCTACAAAAGAGAAATGGAGACTCCTGGAAACAAACTTTAGGCACAGAAGGTTTGGTTTTATCACTGCAAATTTCCATACATCACATTGTACAGACTTTTATGAGGGTATTTATCACGGATGTTCTGTTCTAAGAGTTATCTATGTGTTCGGCATTCCCCAAAAGCTCTCCATACTGATTTCAGAGGATGTGTCCTGTAGGTTCATGGGCATCACTGAACCATCTATCACAAGAGCACAATGAATGACCCACACATGACAAACAAATGAGAGAGGGGCTATGAAAAGACAATAAGCAATGTGTGGATTCGATCAGGGAACAGATTCTGGGCCAGAGTTAAGCAGTGAGAAAGATGTACAGTTGCGGTTCAGTAAAAGCATCACTGCTAGACAGCTGGAGCTGCTGTTTTAGACGGAGACCTGAATGTCAGAGCAGGAAAAACAAGCTCACGAGACCAGGCAGTTGCTTAAGACATTACAGTGGAAGATGCTACCAGCAGAGGGATGAACAATGATGATAACAATACCTGACACAGGTATCTGATGTCAGCACAACATAACTACTTTCATCAACAAGATTTTATGTTAGTTTGTCACTGTTTGGGTAGATCCAATAATATCGATAGAACAAACAAAGTGTTCCTTTTTTGAGTGATATCAAATTTTGTGAAGCCATTGTCTGATCTGCTCATGATTGAAGGGATGGGAACTGTTCAATTAGGAAACGCTGTCACCAATCATTTCAGCTAAAAGTTGTATATATTTGTTATAAAAAACTTTGTTTATTTAGATTAGTTAGGTTTGAATGTAGTTTACATCAATTAAAGGCTTCTATCTATATTATTGTGCATTTCTTTCTATTTCATAAGAAGACCAATCTGTTATCAACTCAGTGTCTTATTTGTTTGTCTAACTAACATACACGATACGATACATGATATGATGATGTCATAAAATGAGATCATTTTACATTTCAGAAACGCTGAGAATGTTTTTGATGATGTTTTAGTTAAAGACAACAATGGAAACCACTGTCAATAAACTTACACCAAATTTAAACCAAGATTTGGAAGTCCTATTTTGTTGGCTTGAAATTGATTTCAAGTACCAGATTTGTCTAAATCTAATCAACAGCTGAGCCCCAAAATCATCAGTAGGTCATATAATAATGTAGTGAAGTTTTTAGTCCATGCCTTCGGTAAATCACCAAACCCTTCGAATGAAAGGATTGGGATCGAGGGGAAAACACACTCTGGATGGATGCCAAATTTAATAAGGCATCTATTGATTATTAAACACCTTCTACACAAAAACAATTCAAAGTCTACAGATGGATGGTTTGTACAATATGACCCAAACGTGTTGAGGTGATTCTCCTACAATAGCGCTATATGTCCAACCAGAAGCTGTCGGGCGTGACGCTGACAGTCACCGCATGCCCCTTGAGCTCTTAAAGAATGGTTATGTTAATGTCCGCATTCTCCACACACGCCTCTTCCTGTGCTATTGTTTTTGTTGTATATGCAAAAGATGAGTAATCTATTGATCAGTCATTTCTCTTCAAGCTGTTAGGGGCCCGAAGGGGCATCCAGGGCACGAGCCTCAAGACTCCTGAGGTTAGTACTGGGATCAAAAATCACTAAAAACAACAACATGTGCAAAGTAACAGCTCGGCATGTGTTTGGAAGCAGATGAGTGGGAGCAAGCCCGTAAAGAGAGTGAGAGTGTCTGTGAACAGGCTCCGTCTAGCAAGCAGCAGGACTCTGGTGGGGAATTGATCAGTTGACACTAATAAACTCAGCAGCATTCCAGAGCCTGCCAGACTATGTAGACTCCGCAGTGTCTAAGTAACGTTTCTACCACCTGCCTCACCTGTCTCAAACGGATTTCCCAACATCTTTAACTGAACTAAATATAGTTGCAATTATTTGCAGTTAGGAAGTCAATCAGAAAATTAACTTTTTTAATGTATAAATAAAAAATGTAAAAAATTAAGAATTCACCTGTTTTAAAAGAAATGGCTATTCATAAGGTGATTGTTTTGGCCAGTGTGTTCTAGATAAGAGAGACAATAAATGTTGAGTGAACATATCAACGATTACTAAATGGAGGCCCACCGAGGGTTATTGTCTGAGCTGGTCTGGCCACTCTCACAAACATAATGATAAACTGATCAACTTCACATGCTTTGATTGATGTGTTGATTTAATTCTACACAGCATATGATATATGTGGTATGATAAATGTGAGTTTTTGTCCTATAATGCAGCGGTCCCCAACCTTTTTTGTGCCATGGACCGGTTTAATGTCAGACGATATTTTTAGGGACCGGCCTTTGAGGTGTGGTGGATAAATACAATTAAATAATATAATACGACCTGCATGTAAATGGTGGTATTTTCTAAACATAACAATAAACGTGAATCCACTCTAGCTGTTTGCTAGCACAGCGTCCCCTTAACAATAGTTTTGAGGGCTTCATCACCTCATTCGAGGGCCGGTTGCTGTATTTTATGCAGAGTGGGCTTGGTGCGTGGGAATCTCCTTTCGAGATAAATTCATATTTTAAGTAGGATAGTTGAGGCTCTTCCTCTGTCTCCTTGCTGGGCCTTTTCCCATTGTAAAGAAACTTTCTAAAGACGTTTGTTTTTTACTCATTTGCGAGCTCCTGAGCTTAATTTCAGCGGTAGCCAATCACGTAATCGTGAAGAAACCCTAGATCGGCATCAAAAGTGACATAGAGGGATTATCTAATACAATCAGGTAATTTTTCTAAATAACATCTCATTCAGATTCCGAAAAATAAATAAAATGTAAGTAAAGCAAGTTATTTATTCTTTCTGTACGGCCTGGCCCAAACGACCCATGGACCGGTCCCGGTCTGCGGCCCGGGGGTTGGGGACCGCTGCTTTAATGTACTGAATCAAAAACTGCTTTTGTTTAGAAAGTGGCTACTATTCAACCTATAGGCACCTCAATGTAAAGTAAATGTACATAAAAAACACATCAAAGTAAAAAAATGTAGTAAAAAAGGGGAATATGTAATTTGGGTAAAAAAAAAATCTTTATATAAATTTGAAACCACAAAAAAGGGAGGAAAAAAGATTAGAAAAAAATGTTTTACTTTTACAGTCTGTTAGGAATTCAATTTTAAAAGTAATAATAAATTGAACTTTCTGAAAACAGATCAAGTGGAGTCTGTCCTTTTTGTTGTCCCATATCTCTGTCTGTAGTTTAAACACTATAATTTATACTTTTTTTATCTGTTTTTAATTAAACAGATTAATCTAAATGTTTGCTCATGTGGCATATTCTCCATGAAAATAAAAATGTTAGACTGATTCTGTTTAATGTCAGTTTGATTTCGTGGTGCCAGATGGGCAGTTAACTCTTCTCACTGTTCAAATATGTTCTCATAAGTTAAATAAAACAAATTTTGTTGCAACCCGCTTGACTGTGAAGAAAAATTTACAAAATTGAAACATTTTACAAAATCAAAGAGCAAGTTGTTTCTCTTCTATCCTCCCTGAATTTTCTCAGGAGCTCAGTGAATTCGACGTTATCTCCAAGGCCATTGGGAGAATCATGGAAGGAATGTCTTTGAATGAGATAGAAGAACTTTGTGTATGTCAGATGTGAAGGAGAAAGCTCTTTCTGCACCTGTTGTCACACACTCTTGGAGTCCTGCCCCATCACTGGAGGAGGGTGGCTGACACCAAAAATTCAGGGGGGCTAGGAAGAACACCGCAATCCTAAACCTTAAATGACAGCAATGGCTGGGTCAACACCCCTCGTGTTACAGACAGTGGGGGTGTGCATATGCATACTAGTGTATGTGGAACAGGGAGAGTTTCACCTTGCACATCGAGGTGGCCCTTTGCTGAGGTAATGTTTGTGGCATGTTAAATATTAGCTTAGCTGTCAAAGCCATTACCAGGGGTTTCATTTAGCCACCTGTTCTTCAGATGCACACTTCGAGCCTGAGTGTTTCAGTCTGCCGGTACGAAGGGAATGCAACCCTGTGCCCTTCTTTTCCAAACAAAAACGACATGTAAAAATATAGACTGCAGCTCTCCATCTGGACTTGTTTTTTTTCTTCTTCTTCTTCTTCTTCAAGGGCCATTGAAGGTTTTGTTTTTCAACATTTTGTTATTGCTTCTCAATCATTTTACTTACAATCTTCCAGAATAAAAACATATTTCTATAGTAATGTATATAGTACTATAACATACAGTAATTATATAGAAGAAAGTATCTGTCTCATAGGTCTTGTTAATTGGAAAAAAATAATAATTAAATAACATAAAATGTGATAAAAGAGTGTTTTGGTAAATAGTTCTATTTGTACATTCAATCTATAACCAAACAATGTCAAAAGTATCGTCTTCATGTATTTGATCATCATGTACGAACTGCTCTCAGAACCAATGTGGAACTCTGATAACTGTCAAAGTGTTTAGCTGGAAGGGCATCTGCTGCGTAAAACATATGCAGTTCATTCCGCTGTTTCATTCCAGATAAGGGGCTAAGGCGACAAGAAGATAGATGGATGGAAGGAAGCAATTAGAGAGTGAATTAGAGAATGCAAGACAGTAGGGTTGTTGATAAATAAGAAAATGATTGTGATTAACTGCATTTAATAGCAATTTAGTAAAAATGTTGCACATTAGATTTTAGTTCAAATTTATAAATGCAACTGGATGGATGAATACATATAAATCAATTGTTTATTAATATTATAATTTTTTTGTTGTAAATCTGGCTACTTCCACAATTCCTCCAAATCTTAGTTCTCAGTGCCAAAAACTAAACAGCAATGTTTACTGCTTAAAATGCATAACTGCTTCAAGTGACAACAGGCGTGAATCTGTACGTTGCTTTTATTTTATTTGACTACTTCTTATTGCGTTTTTACAAATGGTAACGAGCAGCGCATTTGTTTGTAAAGTAATGCGTAACTCCCATGAATCATTATATTCTCCAAAAACCAGCACATAATAGATTCAGCACATCAGATTCAGTTCAGCCACAGTGTTTTGGGAACTCATATGGGAGCACTGGGCTCTATTAACTTTGCTTTAACATTAGTTAGCAGGGAAACAAAAATGGAATCCTTATAAAGACAAGTCAAACTTAACGCCACAGGAAGTGCAAGCAATACATTTGTGTTGTATTGAAAAAAATGAAAAAAATGTAACTTGTTAATTTCCAAAAATGACTAGCATGCATTAATATGTTAATTTTCACTGTAACTCTATAAAGTGATCCAGTGAATGATAAAATGAAAAATATCATTGCAAGCTGAGTGGATACAGCATCACTAACCTTCTACAGAGTCCATAGCGTCAGACCACTTAACTTCATGTGGATTTAGTTTAGTACAAGAACAGAGTGTAAATAGATTGAACACTGCTGGCATAACAAAACACAGCTCTCCTTCTGGCAAGCTAGTTTACTAATGTGATTCATTTGGTCAGTCGCCACGAGAACGTAATTGCAGAGTGAAGATGCAGAGAAATCTGTGAAGGTTGGTGGAGGGGAAATTATGGTGTGTAGTTGCCTTTCAGGAGTTTAGCTTAGCCCAGAAGTTCCATCTAAAAACTCAACTCCTCAGCGTGATGTTCAGGAAAATATTGTAAACTTTGTAAGAAAAGTTTGTGATGTCACTTAAGGGATATAATAAGAAACATCTGAATATCAATTATTTATATTAAAAGTCTATACAAATTGTGGAGATTTACAAAAAGATTGCAGGCTTATATTTTGGCCTGCTTTTTCAATCATCTGTCACCAGATACATTTACATGCGGCAAAATGCAGAAATAGTAGGTTACAGGGTTGTAAATCACATGGCACTCTCTCCAGCCCTGTCTCTTAAAAAAGTTATGATTCTTTTTATCTTGAATGACTAAATATTTGACTTGTTGAGCAAAAAAAAATTATATTTTTAAGTGATATTGCCTAAAATTATTTTGAGAGGAGATATTAGACATTTTGTCTATTGGCAGCCTACGCTCTTTTTCCCATTCTTCAATTGAGAAGAAAACTGGCCGTCACCCACCAATTTACTCCTTGTCAGGGGGATGGGTCTTACAGACTTGGGTTGCTTCCTTGTCATGGTGAATGGTTCTCTCAGACTCAGGAGTTCAGGCTCTTACAGATTTGAGTTTCTTCCTTGTCAGGGGGGTGGGTCTTATGGAATTTTGGTCAGTTCCTTGTCAGAGGGATGGGTCTTACAGAATTGGGGTGGTTCCTTGTCATGGAGAATGGGTCTCTCAGTTTCAGGCTTTCAGGCTCTTACAGAATTGAGTCTCTTCCTTGTCAGGGGGATGGGTCTTATAGAATGAATTCACTTCCTTGTCAGGGGGATGGGTCTAATGGAATTGCGGTCGGTTCCTTGTCAGGGGATGGGTTTTACGGAATTTGGATTGGTTCCTTGTCAGGGGGATGGGTCTTACAGAATTGGGCTGGTTCCTTGTCAGGGGAAGGGTCTTACGGGCTTTGGTCGTTTTCTTAACAGGTTACTGGCTCTTGCGAGTTTGGGTCACTTACTAGTCTAAGGGCTCCTCCTTAAACAACTTGCACAGTACACTTACACTGACCCAAAATGCTTGAGATGCTGGTCCTATTTTATGTTTAGTTTAAACATGAAACTATTATTGTATTGGGAGTGACTGTATGCCTCTAATCTGTGTAGTTGTTTTTAGTTTTTACTGCATCCCAGACATTAAGTGTATTATGTGTAAAATCTAAATACACACCTATTTTCAACTAACCAATACGTGAAAGAGATTGAAAATGCAGACGCTGTTGGAATATTTATTTTCAACTGACACATGCAAGTGCAACACAACAGTTAAAACACAATGATTGAAACTGGAAGAAGTTTAATTTAGTGCATTTATGGTTTTCAAAGGGATCAAACCAGAGCTCTTAATTGTTTAACTTCAGGATCTATTCATAAGAATCATGATCCTTTAGGTTGATCCAGGATTCTTCAGCTTCCCCCATTTTTGGAGATTGAGCGACTCAAGGCTCAATTATTAATGTGTGCTCAGTGGTGTGCTGTAATCCTGGCCGACACTAAAAGTCTGTCTAGATTTAGCATCATGAAACTTTCATGATTAAAAGAGAGCCTCTTTCTCCTCTCCATCTTTACATATCTCTTTTTCCTTCAGTTGTAGAGTCGGTTGTTTTGATATTCTCCATTGAGTGTCTTTGCGCGGTACCACAGCTGCTTGAACACCTCACCCTTCTCTCAGGGCTGATGATGGACAAGGGCTTGAGCCTGAGCCTAAACTAGCAGGTCACTGAAATACATCTGCCTTTGTTTTAAGATAACCTTGATTAAATATGCTGAATTCAGATGCAAGGTCTACTTTCGTACTGTATAACACTCGGAAAATGTAACCACACACTTCCGTTAGGGAGTGCTTTAAACATAAATGGCAAAATATTAATGAAAGACTCGCTTTACAGACTCCTTCGTACTGGTTCACCATTATGTCATCCTCACAAAGTCTGATCACTTTGTATCTCCAATTCACAAAACTATCAAGTACTCCTCCGAATGTGTCAAATCATCTAACAAACTCACAAATAATGTAATAGGAAACATAAGCATCATATTTACAACTAAAAAATAAGTTCTTTTTCTGAGCAGCTACAGTCTGGATTTGTCTATCAGAGTTAAACCATCAAGATCAAGCCAAATGCTTACGTGGGACCGGTCGGATTTGCTAACCCCAGAATCAATCTGCCTTCATGAAGACATCTGCTTCCTGTTCTCTATCGCATCAAATGAAAGAGAGAGCGAGAGAGACGGACCGAAATACTACACTTCAGAAGGTTTATGTTTCAGAGTAAGATTTCTGTGGATAAACATCTAGATTCTTTAGGGTTCTTGAAGGGTTCACACTTAAGTAAGCCATAAACTTTCCAGAAACACATAGAATAGGACTCTCACCTCATATCTCATGACAAATAATACATCTTATCATTTCTCAGGCAGTTCCAACTGAGCACTTAAATGAAGCTCATTTTTCAGAATCAGAAAAGCTCTTTAAATCAAATGCGGACAAATGCAGGATTTTGTTATTGGAAAAAACCGAAGTCATATGCATTCAGTAGAAATAAATATTTGGCATAATCCTTTCTTTTTGCATTTTATTTTTACTTTTTGACTTTTACTTTAGTTTTTTTCTGTTAACAAAAACATAACATTTCTTAATCATAACAGTCAATCAGTATGTTGTAATAAAAGGATAAGTTTTGTTTAAATATATATAAATACATTTTCAAACTCCAAAATGTTTGTAGTTTAAACTTGAATAATTGTAATTTGCTGTTATTTATTCATTTCTTTTTAATAAAATACTTTATGAAATATCAAATTAATGGAGATATAAACAGGTTTTCAAAAGCGCTCCCCTGTTCAGATGTCTGAATCCATTTCACTGTGGTCTACTGGCAGAGTTAAGCATGCATGGTCAAGCATTTTTTTTCTTTTGGCTGACTTTATAGGCCAAATTGTCCTGCAGGTTATAATGGCAGCAAAGAAAATGCTTATTTAAAAAGGTATGCGTAAAAGCATTTTAACTCTACAGATCAGACCTGCGCTGCTTCTCCTATAACACAGTCATGGTCTAAGACTACATAAAACTTGTTGAAAACCATTGTTAGTAGTATTTCACATTCCCAAGACCAAAATAACATTGTTAAACACATGCACATGGGTAAAATCAGTCTGATAAAATATGCTTCTATGCTTCAAGCAATTTTCAAAATAAATGCTGAGTTCCAATTGCTTCTTGAGTTGGAAGTGTCACAAAACTTTTAAAAATAAAAGTAAGAGATTTCACCAGGTAAAATATTTTAGACACTGGCCAAATGAATACTGGCTTGGGTTCAATACATATAATACCAAAAAATTACTGACTTATAAGTAAAAAAAACTACTGTCTAAATTCACATATTACAGAATCTTCAGAAGATGAAATGCAGTTCCAGCATTTAGTTTTTCAGCATCACATTTTTACAACTTCTATGACTTCAAGATATTATTCAAAAAGAAACCATGAAGTTTACACAAGGAGGAAGATTGTCCAATTTTTTGCATGAATGGGCGCATGTCAGCAAAGACTCTTATCATAAATGTTTATGCATATCTAAAGTGACTCAGTGGTGAGCTATAGTTATGACAGCTATGTAATGATGCGTGTCTGAACGGGTTTTCCTTGAGGAAATATGTGTCAATTCTGTAATATTCACACACTGACACAACAGAAAACACTCATTCTCCTGAACTGATAACATCAGTAAGTCTCCCATTTCACTTCAGGTAGGAGATGCAGATGTTGAATAGCTGGAGGTCACAGACTCAATCTGGAGTAAATTAATCTTTTTGCGGGGGTACATGGTCTTGCCATGATCCCTGTCGGAAACTGCTTGGACATACATTACACATTCACTTGAAGACATTTCTAACATAAAAAGGGCCAACAGACTGTTTTTGTATCCAATTTGCACATTTGAAAGTCCAACTGGGCACTCCCAGAAGACCAGACTCAGACAGTTATTAAAGCAGGGAGACTAGCCATGGGCAGGAGAATACATGAATGCATTTATAACACTAAAGCGATGACCTTTAAAGCTCTGAGAGGCATCTCACTCTCAAGTGACTATAAAAGCAATATGAGCAAAATGAAACTTGGAAGCACATGTTACCTAGAGAGATTGTACATAATGTTTCTTTATACAGGGGAAGTAATGAGGTAAGGGGACATCAGATGCCAATTTCTTAAAGATTTATATGAAACGGTATTTATGAAAAGCCTTTAATGGATGTCTTTTTTTTTTTACTTTTTAGTCTCTTTAAATGCTAGCACAGCTACTCACAGTGCCTCTCGCTTACTGAACTATCTCGAACAATCAGTAACTTTCTACTTCAAATTTTAGAGAGACAAAGCAACCAGCACTAACTACAGGATGAGTCAGGCCAAGTTTCATTCAGAGTTCCACGATGAAGTTAGTTAGCTCTAAAGGTCATCACACACAACTATCAAAGTTTAATCCTTGAACGTTCCTCAATCTAACAGAATGAGCGCCAATAACACATCGCACATCTGGATAAATGATGGGTGCAAACAAACAAAAAGTTTGGTTCTGCCATATCAGCTTGGTTATCACAAGAAGAACAACCAATGAAAGCTGGCTCTATTGGTGATGAGAGAGGGACATAAAGAACAGCTCGTTATTGACTTGCAACAACCTCGTGACAGGAAACCACAACCAACAATGTGTTGAACAGCTCAAGAAGAAATCACGAAAGAGGAGAAAATGAACATTCATAAGCTCGTCTTGGTGGTGTTCTACCATCTAGAGATGTTCGTCAAAGGCCAAAAAGATTATACATTTTCCGGGCTGTTGTACACCGAGTAGTTTTTTCAATTTGGTGAATCATTCTCTTGATCATTTAAGAATAATATATGTTATTAAAAATGGACATAAAAAAACATTCCAAACATTTTTTAGCAATTTAGTCAGTGAATTCTTAAGAATTGATTAAAATTTTAAAATTAACCATGATCCCAATCAATGAGTATCAGTTTCAGTCACTTCCACTCTGGAGCTTTGTTAAAACGCAGGAATCAATACAATTATGCAGGAAAAAGGACCTGGAGGAGAGACTTTATGTGATTTAAGGGCCATTATTATTGGAATATAATATCATATATATGATATAGATCTTTTGTCGCTCCTGAACAAACCAAGCTATATTTTTGTTAAAAAAATTTCAGATTCATTAAACTTCTGTTAAAAACTCCCAATGAGTGTCAAGGATTCAGACTGTTTTAGGTGGCCCTTTACCTTTTTACAAGTTTATCAGAAAAGTCTGAAACTGAACTATTTACATATAGATGAGTATTGCAGTTTACCAAAAAAAGCGTTATATCTAGCATTAGTAGTCCGTAATATTTAAAAAATTATGAGATATGGAAATATTATAATGACATTAGTGAAACTTGGTGCTACGAAATACAAATAAATATTTTTTCAGTTGACATTTTCTTGGTGTGGCAGTTAAAGGGTTAAAGATACTTTTCAACCAGTATTTAAATCTTATTTCACTGAATACATCTGGAATGTGTTTGAGTCATTGTAATAGCTCTCCGTTAAGTGATTGTGACAAACATGGCAAGACTTTCCCCCCTATAAGCTTGCCCCGGAACCCCATGGACTATGCTGTCTAGTCACAAACATGTTAAAGAAAAGTAAGTTTTTCATTACATCCATGACACCAGAAATGCTAGCAGTGACAATCTAGCTATAACCCACTCTATTCCAACCTGGAAGCACCCTACCACTGTGGCACTTAACTGTGCGGTAGATCACACATATTTCCTTTCTAAAATTCTATCCCCTTATTATGCTAAATGATCACCCTTAATGGAGTTGAGGAGGGCAGTGTTGAGCGAGCTAACGCATCTGCAGGGTTTGCATGAGCATCACAACCAGAACGATTTCAGCTGATTTGAGTGATTTTATCATTAAACACACAAGAAACGACACAGGAACATGTACCCCACAGACTGCCTGTACCACTCATTAGTGTTCTACCAAGCCTCCGCTCTTTAAGAAAAGTCTCATCAGACAGCAAATTAGACCCATCCATTCGTCTGCGACATGAGAGAGACTTCCTGCAGGGACACGAGTCAATTGTCTCATCATCCTGCACACATGCACCCGAACTGTTCCTGCCTTGTGCATTATTGATGGACATCAGTCATGAGTCTGACCACAGTTAAGTGTTTCCACAGGGGGTCCAAAAGCAATCAAAGCTCACACAAGCCCAGCTGGTCTTTTTTTACTATCATCCGTCTTTTTCTCATTATAATGGTGCAGTTGCTGTTGATATTACCTGATTGGGGACAAAAATACACTTTTTAAATGTCCCTGTGCGTGTTATCTTTGTATGTTGAAATTACAGTGCAATAAATGGTGCACAATAACATATTCAGAGTTTCAAATAAAACTTAATATATATAATAAATATATAATAATAAAAAACTGAAATTAAAAATCACAATAAAAGCTTGGTTTAAGGTGTTTGAGAAAAAAAAATTTTCTGTTCCAAACTTTCATATTGAACTTTAAATTTATACCAACCAATACAATTCAAATCCTGACTTAAATTTTTAACCAAATTTGTGGATTTTCCACAAAATGCATTCAAAATGCAAAATACATCTCATGTTTGTTGTTGAGCAAAATGTTAATACACATTATTAAACCTCATATCAACCCAAGGAGAATTACAAATGTGTTACTCAGCATGCGTTACCACTGCAATCCACATTTTACTGCTCATAAATCAAATAAAACACCCTTCCAAATAAACTAGGGAGCAGTCGACTGAAATAAGAATTAAATTTTACATTTTAAATTAGAATAAAAAAAAAGTTGTTGCAAGGTGTAATCAATGTCATGGCATAATCAAAAATAAACTAATCAATCAATCTATTGAATAAGGGATATGCATGATATACATGCATATATACTCCGCTTCGCTTCGGGTGGTTCTTCACTTCACTGTTGTGCATTTAAAACTGAATAATGCACGCTTAACTGCTGGCAATCCCGTTTATGCCACAGTCTTTTGCCAACATATGTATATTTAAGTTATTATATCTGAGCTATAATAAATGAGAGGAAACTGAAGGTTAGTCTTGTCCGTCTACATCTTAAATTTGGCTGCAGAAAAAGTAGTGCTCAAGTTTGTAAAGTCTTGATGTTTAAAGTGGATAATGCTGGTTATGTGATTAGCATTGGCCAGTGTTAACATATCAAAGATGTTATTAATATTTGGTCATCCATACATAACCAAAAGAAACCGTTGTTTAACTTTGTCTGTTTCACGTTTCACCACTTCTCGCTCTTGAGAGAGAAAAATACTCATGTTACATTATTCTTTTGCACTCCATCAATAAAAAAGAAATGGTGTTAAAACTTGTGCTATTTCAAAGAGATCTGGGATAATTTAGACTATATCCATTTAGTTGGATTTTGATCTAAGAGATTTTACTTGTGGATGCTTTAGCATAATGTTAACATTAGGACTATCTAAACAGTTCTTAAGCTTCTCATACCCTGATCAGGTTGGCGATTTACATTTTTTCAGAATAATTGTAGTGTTAAGAAAAGGGGACAGTAATGTTACATCACTCCACGCTCTCCATTATCTCAAAGATGCAGCTAGCTCTTGTTCTCAGTCATCAGCTTACTCAATCAATTTCCTCCGTTTTAGTCCAGCAGAGCTCCACAAACAACAGTTAATGTAAAAATTTACTTTCAACTTAAATAATACAGTCGCTAAAACAATCCAAGTTGAGTAAATCCCTTAACTCTGGTCTAGTGTGATTGCACTAAGTGGTCGGCTAATGTTTGTTACTATGGTTACCAATGTAGCATATCGAAATATAAAGTGAACAAACAAACAGAAATGTACACCATTCTTTACAAAAGTCTACTGTGGATTAGCAGTTTATTAAGAACTAATATTGTACAATTATTCTGGGTAGAAATAGAATTACCATGTAGTGTTAACTTAGGAACTTTAAATTTCTGAAATTAGGAAATATATTGTGTGTAAATTTGCATGCATACTTACTAAAGCAGAAACGTTTTTTTCTTTTTATTACAAAAATACTGCTTCAAATGTGGTAACACCTAAATACTTCAAACATTCATTGTTGTAGGGCAAAATTCCCTTTTCCCTTGTTCAAATGTTAAAACACAATAAGGTATTCTAAATTCGAAAGCATCCAATCCATGCCTTTCCACTTCCACCCACACTCATATTTGTAGTGTTCTGCATTTTTACAGTTTTTTTGTGAGTGATTTTTGTTTTTTTCTGGTGCTAAAATAAAATCCACTCCACCATAAAAACACAGCTGCATTATCAAGCTTCCTGCCACATCTGCCTCTTTTCTGAGAATATTTGAGCTGGATCCGGTGAAGATTAGGGAGTTACACAGTTCAAACATTTTCAACACAAGAGACTTTCTGTGTTTGTTGTGTGTACAGTACCGTTTGTTAATAAAATGCATCACGTCCATCTTAATATGACATCTAGGGAGTTGATTAACACTACAAAGACTTTAATCATATTTAGATTTCATATTTTAATATGATAAATTCCCAACAACAACAGTTGCTGTTTAATGTTGGCCAGATCAAAATGTTCTCAATCAAAAGAAGTAACTGACACATGGAGGCCTTGCGTGTTAAGAAAGAGCCAAGTGTCTACAACCATGTAAACCTGGAAAACATAATCAGCCATAGCCACAACAGCCTGCGGCAGCTGTGAGGACAGCAAGTCATCGCTGAGCAGAAAAGTAGCAATTAACGGATAGCATTTAATGTGCACAGCATTACACACACGTCCTTTGAAGATCCAAGTGTGTTTAAAGAAGAAGCATGTCATTCCAGGGTTAACAACCTAATTGGAACCATCCTTTAACCATTCGGTCATGCCATCACAAATAGATTTTGGAAAAAAAGTTGGAATTGTGAAAAACAGGCAAATTGAAACACAGTCTACTGAGAGAAATTCTTAGTCTCAGACATGCCAGTGTTGTCTGTTATCTCGATGAAAGCAAAGTAATTATAGCATCTTAAAAATGGAAAGCTGAGACTTGTCTTGCTCCTCACAAGGATAAATTCATTCACTCATAGCGTCATCAAACAGGGGGTGTCAATTAGCAAAATATGCAACAAGTTAAAGCAGGACTGAATTGAAGTACAGTAAATCATCTGATTCATTTTTACCCATGTCAAAACAATTAGTAGTGTCAAGCTTGAATTTTGATCAGAAAACCAACCGGGAAGTGTTGCCTTGTGGGCCACAGACTCCCTGTTGTTGACAGTACAGCATATGGTGCTTGCTTGTTTCTACGTTCCCCAGTATGCTTTGCTCCCGCGAGGACAAAACAGTCACCCAAGGCTTGAGCCTTTGCTCTATTCCCGCCACGGATCTCTAAGATCGAATAACACCTCGAGTCCCACAGGGGGTCCCAGGGGCCAGCTGTGTTTTTGGTTCATGTCAACCCCAAGAATGTCAGTCAGTCCTTAGAGTGGAAAAATCAGCTATGGTAAAAGATGCTATGGAAATATGAACATGAAAGGAAACCTTAAAATGTAAAAAAACAAAACAAAATGATAGAACAGTAGTGAGAGTAAGAGTAATACTTCGACCATTGAGTGGATAAATGACTCATATTGAAGCCAATGTTCACTGAAGAAACAATCCCAGAACTCAAAACAGAAGTTTTATATGCCTCTCAGGCATGCTGCATGCTTTTCTTTCAGTATGAGTGGGAGGGGATACCTTAGTGAAAAAAAACAACAACAAAAATCCTTAAAAATTATTTTAATTCTTTAGTTTTTCTAAACTACGCATATACGTAAAATGGCTTTGTAGGTTGTTGTCTAAGGCCAGTTTCACAGAACAAACATGCAAAGTTTCTATTTGTTTTCTTCAGTTGCGTATGTTAACAAGTCAGAGCAAACACACTTTTTGAATGTGGGGTGCAGCAGCACATCGGGGAAAGAATGGCGTGAGCAACACTGCAGTAAACAGTGTTGGTGCATGATCTATTTTTGATGCTTGTCCTCAGACAAATTCTCTCAAAACTCTAAACATCTATTCTTTGTGTCTGCCCAAAACTTGGAAAGATAACGTTTGCCTGTGACCAGCACTTCACATTCACCTGGTTTATCAACAAAGAACAGTTTGATAAAGGATTTAGGATTTATAATAAGGCTGGTTCTGTCACTGGGTACTTTTGCACCTTTCCCCTGTTCATTGATTTGGAGGTCCACACAGTACGTTTTAATACATTATATATTTAATACACTAGGCTTAAATGCATTAATGAAATGAACCCTACACTAGGCTTTTATAACCCTATAAGGAAATCTGGTTTCAGCACGCACAGAGCATTTTATCTTCCATATAATCCCATGCACACAATACAATAGCCAATAGTGTGGAACACACACTACAGGAATGTTACTAACATTACACACAATTGTGCAAAGCTCAAAAATTTAAGTTTGTGACCAGATCTTGTATTGGCATTTTACACAAGTACACCTATAACAAAATAAGTAATTCTTAAAACAGTACATCTACATTAGAAATCATTCAGACCAGAGTAAGACTCTGGTTCCCACATATAAGGTGCTTTTACATCCCGCATAGCAGTTGTCTGTCAATAATAATATTTTAAAACAATAACACACGTTTAATTCATGGCTAATTGTTGCTGTGTTTGCTCAAACCAGACTAGCTTGAGAGCGCTGGTCAGTAGGGACGTGCTGAAAGCTCGTTTGTGGGAGGGACTGGTTTAAACAGCGCATTTTTGCCAGGCCAAAACTATGAGGTGATTCAAAGATGTTGTTTATGAAAAATATTGCATTTTGAATGTTCTTAACAGTGCAGCTCAAGTATAAAGTGCTCAAATATTTATTCTAACCCCTACACATTTCCTGAAAAGAAATTGTCTTTATCTCATTTGAACATACAAAACAGAGGGGTGAGAGTTGGAAGTAGAAATGTAATTTGCGTTACTAAGTTAAAGGCATAAAAGAGTCTCATTGTTAAAGCATTAATCTCTTGAGTTAGTAAACCAGAAATTCTGAATCATTCAATCTGATGCCAGCTTAGCTAACCAGAAGTTTGACTCATTCTAAACTCCTTTCAATTTTTTGGATTCTACCTTCATAACTCACAGTTTTTACTTTTAACTCATAAATTCTATGAATAATCTCACAGTTCTGACATCCTAAAAACCACATTATTTCAGCTTAAAATGAATTGTTGCATTATTTTCAGTGGCAGACTCAGCTAAAAACTGTTCATGAATTGACAAATGAAGCCTCAAATCTAACTAAATTGTAATATTCAAGGATGACTAAAACAGCTTGTCTATGCAATGAGGTACAAAAATCTACATTTATATCTATATTAAATCTAGAGCTATAAACACCACAATATGAAAGACCTTCAGATGTCCCATTTAGATGCATTGTTAGTGTCTATGACAGATGCTGCTCTAGCTTACCATCTGACCCAGGTGCACCTGTCTCTAGAGAGTTCTGAGACCGAAAAAGAAATGCAGTCTTGTTTGATGGCTTCGTGTTCTGAACACAGCCGTGTCCTCAGCTCAGGTACACAAGAACAGAGCTCTTCTTTCAATAAAGGGTCATTTGGTGGCCAACAGGAATGCATCCTTGCACTCTTTATTCAAAAGCAGAGCAGGGGTTATCTAGAAGCAGGACAATCTGACTGCTCAAAACTTTCTATTAATCAGTCAGAAAACACACTCGACATATTACTGCATTTTAAGCGGGGAAAAGGTGAGATAAGAAGTCATCTAAACAAAATCAATTACACTGGACTCATATTAAAGAACTACACTTCCCGTCACCCAATTGTTACACTGTGGATGTGATTTCCTGGTAAACTCTTTTGGTCGGTTTTGCTCGTCACTGTTTTGTGTATTCTGTTATCATTGTCTCCTGCTTGCTTTATCATCTTCATCTGCTGCTGTGGAAAGATATCATTTTAAAATATGTGATTGAGTTCACCAAACATGTTGACCAGAATTGTGCAATTAATTTAAAGAATATTTTAGCTCAATTTCATAGACACATACTGCTGGTTAATGTTTTATACTCATTAACACATTCTTTTTATTTCTTTTTAACATCATAGCTATTTTCTTGAATTAGTTAAGGGTGTTTTAATTGTACTTGCATTGTGTACATTAATGGATTGTGAGCTTGTTTCAAGCTGAATGCATATTTTTCTTGCAAAAACCCTTTGGACAAAATAATCGTTTTCTTTGAGATGTTGCTCTGCCCAGATTAGATCAAGAACTTGGCTATTAAGAATTTCAGGGGCTGCATGGATTTGTTTACTTCCAACACACAGAAAGATGCTAGAAAAGAGGGAAGACCCAGAAACAAGAATGCGGTGAATAAAATGCTAGACCAAGGGAGAGGATTTCAAGGTGTCAAGAGGGTGTCTCACTGGGGAGATCCAGAATCCTGTAAAATGTATTATTCACAAATGTTTGAAGAATAAAGGAATTTGAAGACGTTTTCTATTGTTTCTATTCAAACTCTATCTTATTAAATCAACACACTTCCATTTAAATGTATGTATGCTTGTTAAATAAATAAATAGTTGTGCTGTATCCCCCACCCTTCATTCACTCAATGAAATAAAACAACATTAAATTAAATATATAAGAATGTCACGTCCATATGACATCTTTTCATTAAAAAAAGATTTTTTTTCTGTGCTCACTAACCCATATTATTTTTACATTTATTTGAACATGGATAAAAGAAAACTCAGTTTTTTTCCAAATAGAAGAAACATTTTTGTATAATAAAAATGCTTTTAAAAAGCAGTAAATCCTGCTGTTTTAATATAATATCTTAAATTACATTTAATATTTTCACAGGACAAAACAGAATCAAGCAGTTTGGTAAAATATATATTTTATTTTATTCTTCATACAAAGCAAAAGTATGAATGTTCAGTATTTATTATCTAGAAACATCAGTTCCATTTTTTTCTTTCATGGTGTAAAATTAATTTTTGATACCACAAAATATTGTTTACATGTCTTTCTCAACATTTGTACATAAAAGATAAATTCTAGCCTATGGTTGTGTTATGTTCAGAGTAAGACAATTACCTCTAGCATTCAAATATCTTTATGAGGTTGAATAAAACTCAACCAATAAACAGAAGCATCAGGGCACACAGCCTGATAATGAGCAAAGTTCTGCATTTCCAACACAAAATTTACATGAAACACTTGCTCTTTTGAAACCCTCAGAACAGTTTCTGAATGGAAAAACCTGATCGCAGTGGCAAAAATGACTGGAGCTCCCAAGGGAGACAATTTGACCTCATCACATCATCCAACAGATTTGCTTTGAAATGCAGTAGAAGAGTTTGATGATTCGATTACAGTTGGAAGAGAAATATCACATTATGTCTCCTTTTCCATCCTCAATGTTTGATTACTTGATTAATTTAATAAAGTAAAAAAATGCCCTAGGAAATTTCTCAGATCTCACTGCTTAATTTTGACTCAACTGCCAATAAGAAAGGAATTGCTGTGTCCTCACAATCTTACATATTACATATGTAACATATTACAATCTCCTCTTCAAATGAAAGGAAGTTGGCTTAGCGTAGCTCTGGTTAGAGGCACACCATGATGCAAACTGAAAATAATATGCATTGGCTTTTAAGGAATCGTTTTGTTTCATATTTTTAAATGAATTCACAAAAAAGAAATTGCTAAACAATTTCTGCTGTGTTTCATTTTCCAGCATATTAACTGGGGTGAAAAAGGCAAAGTTGAGTACATTCTTAATGCTTTTCATATACCTCACAACTTGCTCCTGACAAAATCTCCATCCAGCAGCATGATGTAAATAAGATGAAAATTCTGTTGTTCCTTTACTTGCTTTAAATTTTCTTCGGTTGAACAAAAATGAAAATAGTTCAAACAAAACTTAAAGTCTTTTTCCATCAACTCTCAGAACATATCTTTTCCTGTGTAACATTACAATTGTTTTTAATATTTCCTTTAAAAAGTATTTAAATGAAAAATGCTATATTTAATTCCTGGAAGTGAATTTTGACATTTAAAAAGACTGAAGCAAACTGCCCCACAGCCAGTAGTGGACAAAGTCATTCAAGGAGGGCCATGGTCTTTTATGGTCTTAAGAGACACAATATCAGCTTCAAACAAGCCAAGACTAGCGTTATCAGTGAAATCAGGTGTGTGAAACACCTCTGCCTTGGACAAACATCATTCTATCCATTCTTTGATAGCCCCATCTCACAGAAGTAGACTGTAACCAAGTCAACGATTCTGCCCTACTGTAGATTAGTTAAAAGTTTGGAGTGGTTGTAGGTCCCTTTTTTCTGATGACCAAAGCGTTTTTGAAAAACCCACCACCTTTAACCTGAAGCCCCTAGTGGATGAGTTCATAGAGAGTATAATCCATTTCTGGCAGCACTATCCCTTAACCCAGTCATTAATCTTTCCATTAAAGTCAGCCACCATCGCAGCAGCCACGGGATGAATTTCACAGATAAAACGACCGACTGTTTCTTCTCTCTTTCATATTGAAACACATGGAGGATTGCATGTGCTAAGAAGAAACAACGTGACATCTCTAAGCAAGCGTGGGCAAATTTGGCAAGAAGAGGAGATGAGGGCTGAGTGGACTAGTGTTTTTATGGGATGAACGACAAGTGACCCTTCACCTTGTGAGATTTCTAGTCTAGGATGAGTCACATTAAGGTGAAGATTCTTCACAGAGATAGAGGCCCCACCTCTAAGAGGCATTTGATGTCTCTAGCTTGTTAATCAAATCCATTGCCGTCATGACCTTTGAACCTTTCAGACAGGGAACCAGCTCGTCTTTGAGGCTGGAGAAAGCTAGTCCATTTGTTCAGAGATGTTATGAAATTAGCATAATGTTGGTGTAGTGTCTTGCTACGATTTAGCCATCGACAGGCTAGTCATTCATCACAGTAACCTGTGAGAGAAAGGCCAGCAGCCGGCTCTAGTGACAATGTAAGTAGCAATTAGAGCTATTGATCGTTGTGGTATTGAATAAACTGTCTGTCAGCCAAATGTTCACTCTACATACAAAAACCAGGAATTTACCAAAAAAACTTCTATATTAAAAGACGTTTTGGTAAAAGTAAAGGTGTGTAAAGAGTCAATTGTTTTGTTTGTTTTTTCAGGGTTGTGCTGTTTGTCATTGTACTATAACTAGTATCCTAATTAATGGAGAGTTCTCACTCAAAAAACAGTTGAGATTTGAACTTATATTACTTGTTCAGCAACATGCCTGCCAGAAATCATTCTGCTTTTTCTGATATAAAGTGTAGTCAGGCGCCTATATGGAGTGTAGCAAACACGAAATGGAACCGTAGAATAATACAAACTTAATTTCTATTGGTCACAAAGGTACAGATCACTGGCCTTTCAAAAGTGAACCAATCACAAATGTTGTTGGATTGTAAATGCATAATACCCGTAACAAACTGAGGAACCATTTTTGAATTTGGAAGCACCATTCTTTTCATTGTGAATGTAAAATACGCAGAGCAAATCAAACATGTGGAATGTCAAAATTGAGGCTAGAGTTTCAGCCAGACATTATGTACAGTATAGTTAGGCAGCTTAGTGAATTAATTGCTTAGAAATTAAAAAATAAATTATTATAAAATAGATTTCTGTACATTTTACATTTATAGCAAACATTTTAAAGTCCTTGCCATTTCAAATTCACAAAAAAACAGCAGCTCCTCTATTTATCGTTAATCCCAACCAAAGTTATGCCCGGTCATCTGGTAGAACTTCATGTTGAAAGGCCTGTAGAAGTCTCGTAGTCTCTGGACAACCTCTGGGTCGATGTTCGGATGGGTTCTCCCTTTGGTTTTACCCAAGCAATGTGGCTTGCTACTGCCTTCTGCCTTTTTCAGACAAGGAAACCCTTTGGTCTGATTGAAGTAGAAGTGTTTGTCTGTGATGATCCTCTTAAGCCCCAGGAAGTCCTGAACACGACCAAGTTCACCGGCTGGGTCGCTGATCAGCCTTTCTCCGCTCACAAACAGAATCTGGCTCATAGGGAAGAATTGCAGCCAGTTGTCCAGGTGTTTGGCATAGATCCCAATCTGGATGGCGCTCCACGAGGTGTCGATCAACCCTGTAGTCCTGTTTTTGAATGTTAGGCTCTCAAATGTTGGAATGTCAGGCTTCTTAGAAAGAGTCTGAGTATAGTCAGAGATGGCGCGTGTCACAGGGTCCCGGACCACCACTATCACCTTGGTGTTTCGGGACATGGCGTAGATCCGTGCGGGAGCCTCACGGGTCACAAAGTAGCTTGGTGTTTTCTCCATCGTGATCTGGCCCTCTAGGGTCTTAGGCATAAGGTCCCTGTAGAGAAAGATAGACAATGAGGGTTTAAATTGAGGCCAACTGAAAACAAAACTTTGAGGAGCACCATCTGTTTGATTGCATTACATAATCAATGAGGCGATACAAGGCCATGATTCAGGGCCAAATGAGATTAGTATTGGTTGGAAAATGGAACACACTTTCAAAATGCTCATACCACCTTACCTTACAACAAGAGCCTTTCAAAATAGGGAGGGCTTACTAATACAATAAATTCTTATGATATATTTATGTAGAAGTCAGTTGTTACCTAAAGTAGAAGTAGAAACTCCCATTTTTACCTGTTTCTATTCGTGGATTTTCAGCTATTCTAACATGCTATCTTATAGTTTTACCAATCTACGGTATTAGATTAAAAAGGAAGGTCATATCTTGTTCTGCTTTCTAATGTATGATCTTGTACAGATTCACACTTCAAGGAGAGACTGGCGCTTCCACAACAAGGACACCAAGAGCTTCAAAATGTACTATATACCTTTTTAAAGAAGAAAAAGAAGCTTTTAAGGCCACTTTTCTGTGAAATGGATAGGACCCCAATCAGGGCTTTAAAATAGAAAGTGAACAAGCATGCTGACACCAAAGAGGCTTGTGTTTCACAACCCAGCCCAATCAGGAAGAGTGGATTTTAGTGGATGGCCTGATAACAGCAGACTTTGACAGACACATGCAGGAAAGAGTCTTGTTTCCTTGGCAGACACACTTTAAGAAAAAGTAGATCTGAACTATTAAAATGAAAGAAAATCATGCTGACTTCTCAACCACTGTTTTCAACATTGTTATTCTGTTTGCATGATATAAAGCAATGCAAACTTAAAAATGTAAGATTTTTCTATTGAGTATTGTCCCTTATAAAAGTTCAAGAGGAAGTCTCAAGGGGGGTTTTCTCAAGAATAATGTGTCAGAAAAAAATAAAAGAACCTAATTTAGGGAAGAAAGATAACAAGTGAAAGTGTAAGTCTCAGCTCCTCTTGGGCAGCACATGAGGAATCAGGCGCCTCAGGGGTATCGGTGTGCAGAGATAAGGCTCTTGCTGGGCTGTTGTCTCTAGTGTATCAAGTCTTGTTTTTAGCGCCAGGGCTAATTTACTACCACACTGTGAAGTGCGCTGTTAGCATCTAGTGTAATTTGCTATGCCTCTTTATATCCTATGGGAATGAGATTAGAAAGAACCTGCAAACAATTTATTGAGAGATAGCAGGCTTGTCATAGAAATAGACTATTCTATCCCTTCTTTTTAAAATGCAGAAATATATTGTTTTACCACTGGCCTCAACTGTAAGGGTAAGAATACATTCAACATTCAAATCTTTGTATGCCCATGATTAACCAAATAAAGCACTAATGGCAAATAGAAGTGTTTAGATTACTCAACACTGATGCAAAAATAACAGTAGCAACTTTAAATGCTGAAACTTTCTTCTAAAAAACAGTCAATTTAACAGACCATTCATGTAAACAAAAACAGCTAGTTACTACTTTCTGCTCAATGTTTGCTCCTCGTGCACTTTTGAACTTGCTCTGCTGCTCTTTAGGCTCATTTTACAGAAAATGTTAAATCACATGTTGCTTGTACTTTCTAAGTTTTCAGTAAGCTTGAAAGAAAAGGGATTTTCCATTGGTTTTATAAATAATGATGTTTATGAGTGGATTTTTAAAAAGCCTGCAAATTATTTACTACCACATGTTATTTGAGAACGATAGACAAAAGCCTTAATAAAACAAGTAATTTTTTAGACATTTAACCTATACTTTTTTAAATGAGGAAACTCATCGAAAACTATTCACTCGTTCACTTGAAAACTAAGAAAAGAAAAGAAAACAGGTTTTTGGTCCTAATTACTTTCTTTTTTTTTGGAGAGTGACAAAATCATTTAAAGTGGTGCACACCAAGAATGAAACAAAATATCCACACCGCAATCGGAAATGTAGCAGCATTGAATCACATATGGGTGTAAGTCAAGAGGTGAAAATTATTTATTTTATAGAAAAGTGTTGGCATATTTCCGAGCTTGCACTGTTTCTCAAAAAACAGTCTCAGATCCAATTATGATAATATCTGTTTGATTACTGCTCAGTCATAACTAAAAAAAAAAAACCCATAGAAAAAAATCTCTGACCAATAACAATATACCATATCATAGCATTTTTAAAATGCTGAAATTGTCTATTGGTATCTCCTTGAGAGTAGAATAGACTAATCTAAATTTGTGTAAAGATAGAATGTTAAACAGTGCAAAGAAGTGCAAAATATGGGAGATGAAGACCCACACACACGTACAGTACTCAATCAAAGAGGAAGACCACACACATGCTCATTATCTCATCATTCAAACATACAGAAGAAAATATTTTTTAATGAATGGAGAAATAAGCATAAAAACAAGATTTTATATAATACATATGTTTTAACAAAGGTAATTCATTTTAACATTTGACTTCTAATTTTATGTGATTTTGTTTATCCAACTGTTGCTGAATGGTGAAGGGGAGGGGCAAAAAAATCTGAAAGCCTTAACCGTCCCCTGCCCTAACTTCTTTAACTTTGGCAGAGGGCAAGTGAAGAAAAGGAGGGAGAGTGTTCAGGAAGACAAGTCGGCAAGCTCTTGGAAGAACAATAGCCATTCTTAGCTCTTTTGATTTATGATGTGCTTCTTTTTAGGCATTCCTTCAGTAAACAGGGAAAGCTTTGACACCGAGGCCCTCTTTTTTGCCTCGCTTTTCTTTCTTTGAAATCGGAGCATTGTCCTTCAATGATCTGAAAGAGCAAGGGCCATGAAGAGCCTGAGAGGAAAGGGGGAGGATGATCATTGAAGGAAAAGCGAGAAGCACTTCTGCAACACTCTCATTCCAGGAGAGAGGTTGTGGAGAGCTCTCAAGCTAAACGTGTGCCTCAAGTGCTTGGGCGGCACATGGTGCATGCTGCCACTAGAGCAGGTAAAGATAGGCCATGGATCAATTATTCAAACTCAGATTAGAAAGTGGATATAAGTGCCTGACATGATTCCTTTGATAGAAAGGGTTACTCCTCTCAGGTGACGAGACAGGTTCAAAGACGGCTCCTGCAGTTCTGTTTAAGCTGGATAAATAAAAAATATTTGTCTTTCTAGTATAATATATGCCCCTTTAGGGTAGGGTAAAGAAAGGTAACTCAATAAAAGCACAAGAGAAATAAAAGGCATAAGAAAGAACAAAATACAAAAAAGGTAGTTTTTATGAACTTTGTCTTCATCTGAACTTGATTTGCTTGATTTGTCGGCCTCCAAAAGCCTCTTATCTCACTTTGATGTGATCTCACTCCTTTCAACTGGCATGGATTGTAGATGGTTTATCTTTCAACTCTAGTATTGTTTTGGTTTTGGGCTGGCTAGTGTTTTTGTTCTTTTGTTGGGCATTTTGTCTTGTGTAGGCATCTGGACTTAAAACATGTTTTATAGCTAGACCTTTCAAGTCTTGAAGAGATCAGAGAAACAAAGCCATATCTGCACTTTGGTTCAGAAGAGCAAGTCAAAACAGACAACTTTGAACACCTGCATGCATGCGTCTTTGATGGTCTTTTGAGTGTTGAGGTTTGGTGAAGCTGGTGCAACTGACAAAAAAACTGTTTGAGTAAGGTACAGTGTCATAAACTCTAAAAAGTCGCATAAAGTGCAATTGATTGCATGACGTTTAACAGCTCTGGAACTTGGCATTCGAGAAAGATAACATCAAATCAAAGGCTGTGTTCCAGAATGGTAGTGAGAGAACTTGTCAGTGCATGACAGAGAAAGACTGTCTAAACAAAAAGTACCGGTTCACTTAATTTGTAGTATTGTGTTGCACACATCAAGTTCTAAACATAAAAATGTACCTAGTAGACAAGTACTTGTAATCATTTCAACGATGCTTATTCGAAGAAATCAAGAGATAGGTTACTCACAGAGAGTCGTATAATCAAGAGCTAATTAACATAAAACCAAGTGACAAGTATAAATAAACACTTTCTCTCTCTGCACTGGGCAAGTACCGGAGGGGGAAGAAGACCCGACACTTAATCTCTTGGTTTAGGTTTATTAAAGACTTGTTGTGCCGCAGAAAAACACTACTTAAAATCTATTAAGATGAATTTCAAAATTGTGTTGTTTTCTTTACAGTAGTAAAACAAATGTGCGATTGCATCAATCACCAAAGGAAATATATCTGGTCTATACATTTTGCCCTGTCTGGTCACCCAAGTTTAACCTAAGTACTTCATTTGAACCTTCAACCCCCCTTGCCTTCATGTTTTTAATACATGCATGTGTGTTTAATCCGGGAGACTTCACGGACATGCGCTCTATGAAAAAGAAAGAAAATTGGTCCAATGCTTTATCATCAGATTTACAGTGATTCTAAAGACACTATTGGCTCCAAAGACAGAGTAAAAGCTGCAGGGCTGCTTTTCCAGACAGTTTACTTTTACAGCTTGCACTTCGGCTTTCCATCAGTGTTGGAATATTCCAGAATGGAATAAACAGGCATATCATTCTTGTTTGTACAGGTACACAATACGGAGTACGCTTTTTAGGTGTTCACGAATGCTTTCAGATAACATAGTTAATGATTGTCTATTTTTGTAATTAATAAAAATTTTCGTGTCATGCAAGATTGAGCACAGAAAACAGACACAAAGTAGATTTCAGAGATAGACACATATATATTAAAAAAAAAAAAAGATAAGTTGATTAAAAAAATATTCAGACTATCTGACTAGGCAGATGAGTAATTGTGGATAGCTCAAAGAGTCTAAAGTCTTAGGTTAAATCTCAATTTTGAAATTAAGTGAACCATAAGAACCATACGAATGCATGTCTAAAGAGCCTGCTGGGAAACTTAGACACTGTCTTCAATGGAGATCATGTGGCTACATCTGGCGTGCCCAGCCACCTCCCAGGCCACTTCACACAGACAATATTTTCTATACTCTGTCGTCATAGAGACCTGAGCAAGGCTTTAGCTTTCAAATACACCCTGCGGAGCCTGGAGCCTTGACATTATATTTAACCACAGAGCAAAACTGCAACCGTAAATCTGTTGTGCAAAGCTGGGTTTTATAGCACAAGTACCAGCAGCACAGTAATGGGGTGACCAAGGGGGGAAAAGGAGAGGAAAAATGTGAGAAACACAGCTAGGATGAGTATGCGTGCAACCACGTGCAATTTTGAGAGGTGCGCAACCACTTAAAAACTCTTGATGGTTGGTTTCCTGAATAAGATCTGCCATAGGTCCCCACTTATAACCAACAAAGGAAAAGTCAAGAGACTAAGGAAGCACATGAAAATGGGTTTACGGAATATCCTAGCAAGAGCTATTCTTTACCTTTTTCCTCAGCTAACCTTTCTCGTTTTCAGTCTAGCTCTTCCTCGGGTTTCTCATCAGCCTCTGATCTGTGAAATGTATCTCCTTACATGAACATAAAGAGCTGTAAATGGTGTCTCCGACTGGCTTGTCTAAGGTGTTGGTGTGTCTTAGCTTCACTTTCTGACACGCACACTGACAGATCTCATCACTGGATGTACATCAGGCAGAGAAAGCCTCTCATGTGGAGTGTTATCTGCTGGATTAGAAAATAAGAAATGGGCAGAATATTTGTTTTTTTTTTGCTTCTAAAAGAGTTTCTTTTGGATAGCATAAAGCTTTCTGAAAAAGAATTTAATAGTAACTTTGATAGGAGAAAATGGGAGAAACACTGAAAATTTTGACTAGGTGTTTTTTCAAGAGGGTTTGGTCTTTGGGCACCAAGGCTAGAAAAACATATTTTGGTCTCCCTGAAGTGCTGTATTTATAAAGATATTCAATGTGAAGGCGGTATCGTGAGAGAGGGTCTCTACTCAGCAATCATATCAAGGTTTGGGCTCACTTTGAGTCAACCACAATTTCAATTTCAAGACCATTTTCTTTCTTCTTTCTCCCTTTCAAACTCATTTTAAACCACGGCAGACTCGGAAAAGTGGTGTTATAAATCTTCAAGATCTCCTGCTTCAACTTTGACCAGGCTGTTTTCTTTCATTTAACAGCAACCATTTTACAGTAGGGAGCATTTTCAGGAATCCAATAGATTTGCTGAATGTTAGCGACAAAGATATACTAATATTTTTATGCCAACTGGTAACAGGTTCAATATCTATGTATGTATTTGAAGGGAATTTTTTTTCTATGGACTTCTTTGATCTCAATTTTTCATCTGAAAATATAACTTTTCTGAAAACAACATTTCATTCTCACTAGACCAACAAAGGTTGAAAAGGCATGGAAATCAATATTTAGAAAAAAAAAGGACATTGCTCTCTGATTGGTCAAGCTTTTTAATATATGGTTGTTGGTCAGAATGCTTAGCCATTAATCAAATGCTTTTGGTGGAATACAACAAACTCAACAACAAGAATGTAATAACGTTGATTTCATAGAAAACATAGTGAGCAGTTAAATCAGCACACTTTGACATATTTTACAATTGTCAAAAGAGCTCTGACTCTTTGTGGTAGTTGTCATAATAATATTTAATTACTATTACATCTTAAATTGCAATCCCAATTTACGGTCTACGGCCTTGGATTTCTATGTTTTTGCTGTTAGTTTCCTTCGCTACAAAAAACACTTTGAAGTGAGGTTAGATTTCCCTTCAAAAAAAGCGGTCTATTTTCTGATTGTATGTAATTGTTCTTTCAGCTTGTAAAAATATCAGCTGATAAAAAAAAATTCAATGTCAATTTTGTTTGCAGTGGAACACTTTGAGCCTACTGAACAAAAGCTTGGAAAGAGAGACTGTCAAATGCATCACGAAAACCTCATTAGGAGGCTGCAGCCCGCAGCAGTAAGTGAGCATAAAGGGTTTGATAGTGGCATGAAAGTCTCGCTGATCACCTCAAGGCCCTGGCCAGAAAATCTTGCTTAGAATTATATATATATATATATATATATATATATATATATATATATATATATATATATATATATATATATATATATATATATATATATATATATATATATATATATATATATATATAAAGAGTGGACAGGACACTGAATGAATCAAAAGACTATTGATTCTACTTACAGTATGGTTAAATTTTAATATGTGCAAATCTATTATTTTAATCTAATTATTAAAACTACATCATTTCAACTGGTAGGAGGAAATATAAATTCATGCTGAATCCAAAATATAATTTCATGCTGTATTTTTTTACTATAACACTAAAGTGTATTTATTAGCTGTTATTGTATTGAGCGAAAAAAACATGATAATGCCACAAACTCAAGTCTTTGAGTCTGCTCTTGAGTTATTAGCAGTGATCAAGCCTGTACCCCAGTGTTTATCTTGCTCTTGCTAAGCCACAGTGATAAGCCTGTTTACTTTGGGTGTTTGTAGAGGGTGTTAACGGACTCAGTCCCACACTTCATTTACATTCCCTCTGAGTGACACAACAAGTCTCAGGACTGTTAGAAGTGCTTAGCGTTACCAGGAGTGATGAGGTTTAGCTTGTTTACCGAGCTATAAAGGCTATTAGTGAAGCTACAATGCCAAATCGACTTCAGATTTGCATTGAAATTATAAACAGGGGAAAGGGTGCGTGGGGTTTATTAAAAGCTTCACAGTTCAGTCCTGTAGTTTGTTTTAATGACAAAAAAGACAAATGAATTTAATTTAAATTTGAATGGTTTATGCATACTATAAAGCATAAAAACAATGGTTGCATACTCAAAAGTATAAACAGTAGAATATAACTGTCTGCAGCAAAAAAAAAAAAAAAAAACGAAGAAAAAAAACAAATCTGACTTTTTTCCAGATTTCAAAGAAATCATACGCAGACACAAGATCACACATGCATGCGCCTAAAACATCCTGTTTTGTTTGGCTCCCGCTCGGCTCCCGCTGAGAAGCTTTTGAAGACAGGTGAGCTTTAAAGAGCTGGGAATTTCCTCCAGATCTGTCAGTCAAGAGTATGAGAGGATTCCAACACAGCTGCTGTACTTTGACACTGAGAGTTAATGGTTTATAAATTCCTCCAAACTAGCACTCTTCAACACTAACCCCAAATTATATTAATTACATGATGATAGCAGTAGAGCTGACGATTAAACTGTACATTTAAGAAGGCACACAAAAATCTCAGACGGAAACTCTGTAAATTATATCCTGGATGTTAGCCTAGTTACAGTTCTCTGTAGTATCTCAGAACAGAACTGACTCTAAGCACAAATATCACTGTCAAATTCATTTTTAAAAACAGGTAGAATTTGATTTCAGGGGATGCTATTTAAGTATGTGTCTGGATACATAGTGAGTACAATGACAATCGCTTTTGCTTTTCTTTTTCTCCACTGTCTGGTTTTCCAGAGTCTTAAGATTCCCCCCCAAAAAACTAGATCTAGCGCCTCTTGCCAAGAAGACAAGCCAGCCAGCCACATAATATAGATTTGAAGAGACATTTGAGAAATTGGCCTTGAAACAAAGAATAAAAAATGAGAGAAACTTAGTTTGGTTTGTTTTCAAATAACAATGTATTTTCACTTATGACCCCAGCTAATAATGTTCATAATGATGAGATAAGAAGGAGAAAAATCCAAAAGCAAGTTAAAACTAGAAAATTATATATATATATATATATATATATATATATATATATATATATATATATATATATATATATATATATATATATATATATATATATATATATATATATACATATAAAGTACAATCTGTGTAATTAAAGGGAAGGAAAAAACTATAAATGTTTAAAAGTTTTTTAAAAATCTAGCATATAGGCAATCAATTTTAAACAACTATATAGGGAATTTCAGAACCCATGAACACACTAAACATTTTATTATATTATAAACACATATCACTCAAAAATGCATTGATATTTATTTAAATACAAATAAAACCTAATTAACAGGGTTAAAACCCTGTTAAGGCCATCAACTTTTAATTGCAAAAAAACCCAACACTTTTTAACCTAAAAAGTTGTCCCAGTATTTATCACTTTGTCAGACCATGCCTCACCCACCAACGCTGTTGAACTACCTCCAGACAGATGGGTGAAGTTAACCGTTTTAGGTCGATTTAGGAAGGGGGTCTTAACTTCTGAAAAGTTCAAAGTGGAGATTTCCAAAAGTAAATTACAGCTGCCTACATCTACCACCATGGGAGGTAAGAAAAACACATTTAAAATAGGCTTCCAAAAGATCAATAATTTAATATCTGAACTCCTCACAGTTAAATATACAACTTAGATTGTACTTTCACACTAGTCTTTTCCTAAATAAAGAAAATAAATTACATTTCACATGTTTTCCTTTAATGCCCTGGTATCATCTATTTTCATTAAAGAGTGAGAGGAATAAAACAATACTAAAGACTAAACAAGAGTGACTGTGAGGACAAAAGTGATGCGTTTTCTATGGCAGAATCTGGCTTTGTTGCTCTAGAGCTCATCCCATGCTGTGCTCCTCTGGGTACATCAGCAGAATGTGTGTGTTCCTCTAATTGTCAGCTCTTTTCACTCTGAGGTTAATGCAAACCAAAGGGGGGGGCTCAACTTTTCCCTCTACCTATTCATATCACTTTCATCAGAAAACAGACAGACGCAACAAACCTTTGACTTAAAGAAAGGTCTATTTTTATATTCAGGTTGATAATAAATGGAATCATTCAGTTGCTTCAAAGGTCTTTAAAAGTCAAACTTCTAGGCAACTTTTGCTGAAATAATTCCTGTTTGAGACTATAAAACACTAAAAATGTTTAGCAATGGCATAAATTGTGGACCGAGGCTTGACCCTCATTAAATGACATCAATCAACAAAGACTAGCCCTAGAGCTCCACCTATCAGCCCTTTACGAATCAATCGAAGTCTACACTTGCAAAAATGGGTCTTTGCACAGGCTGAATGACATCAGGTTAGTTCCTACAAAAACAGGTAGAACTAACACAGTGCAAGCATCTGCATTTTAAAACTCTCTGCTTTCATTACATGGAATGTTTTGGATTTGTTTTGTTTATCATACTTTTTTCACAATTTTATATTACAAAACCTTAAAGTCAAATCTAAGACTAAAATAGGCATTTAAAATCAGATATTATTAAGAAAAGCATAAATTGAACAAGCAGTAAATGACATTTGGAAAAGGATTGACTAGGTTGGTGCCACTGTCAGCAACTAGACAACCCTTACAAACCCTTACAAACAGCACAAACAGCAGCACGCAATACGCACAGGGACTCTGAAACTGCCATAAAATAAAAGACTTGTAGAAAGGGGAAGAAATACATTATTCTGCTATATGACATCTAAATTATCAAATCTTTTAAACAGCTTCCATTAAAGTCTTCTTTCGAGGGAGGCGCATAAGAAAACTGGGCTGAATACAAAAAAGTTGTAAGGTTATATTTTTTGCAACTCACTGGATTTGTTGAGACAACATATTTAAGTAGGAGGACCCAAAGCATGTCTCCTCTTATTATTTTTCCTTTAGGGGAGGATACCATCATCCACAGCCATGTTATTTTGCTTTCACCAGAGGGGATCGAAGTTTCACAATGCCAAACCTCCATAGAGGGCCTCTACTGTCTGCCTCTCACCAGGCCATCCCTTTCACAATTAGCCAGTAGTAATTTGGCGAAAGAAAGCCTCTAAGACCCTCCCTGTTGGGTATACCCTACTGGTAGAGCTATGCCAGCTCAAGCAGGGGCCCTCTTTCTCTCTCAGTGCTGACCAAACTGCCCAGTTGGGGGTGGCCTTATGTGGGCATTGAGGCTTACAATTGGGGAACCAGAGCTTGATGTGAGGCCCAACTCTAACATGGGTACAAGGAAATAAGGCACGTACCAGCGGCTGATTACTCATGTTATTTTAGAAGAAACGCAGCACAAGAGATGAGAAACAGAAATATCACCATGATGGAGCAGAAGGATGGGATCCATGAGAAATGAAACAAAACAACAGAATAAGCCTTTGGTCTAAAGAACGCTGAGGAGGTTTGCCAACACTAAAGGATCATTTGAAGGCAGTCCTTTGAGCACACCCCGTCAGTTCTCAATAGAGGTTGTCAACCTGCTGACTGTTGAATGGACGAGCGGTCAAGGTTCACATCCAGCGGAGTGGAGGGAGTCTATTCTACCATGAGACTGAGCAGCTTTCATGGATGCTGCTTCTTAATTGTAACCTAGGATCGGTTTATGGATTGAATTTAAAGAAACCGTTCATTCCCATCAGAGTGTGTGTTGAGGAAGAATCGAGAGTTTGATCGGGGCTCACCTGCAGTGCAGATGGCCTTTACAGAAGCAATGTTGCTCAACTGATCCACAGATAACCCCAATCAGAAAGACCTTTAACTCGACGCCACACAGAGCCTGCCACAGCTAAAACTAATCAATACATGTTGCCGCACAAGTTTTCAGCTGGGATTAGTCGTTACTCCGTCCTTGTCTGTATAAATTTGTGTATAAACATTGTAATAAGCACATTTTCAGGAACACCAGACAAAAATGACCAACAAAACATAGAAAAAATGAGTTCGTCATCAGTCTGGCCACTTTGGCAACGTTTGTTTTCTGGAGCAGATTGATGGCAACTATTCATCAAATAGAACTCTCTACAAATTGTGTAGATTGCCTTTTGTGATTTCAGTTACTATGCTGCCAGCAGCTGGAACCAGCTTTTAAATCCAAACTAAAAACATTTATTTACATGAGCGTTTACTGATTAAGCACTGAACATATCTGATTTTTTCCTTTGAATTTCCTTTGAATCAGAGAGCGTATTGATATTGGTATGACAAAGAATGAGATTCTTCTAGATAGTGATAGGAGTAAATCACTAACAACGAGCGTGCACAAATATTCTTTGTTTCTACCTAGTTTTCATTTCCAATCTTAACTTTTCATCAGCTTTTAGTTAACTTTTTAAATGTCTGCTTGCCTATAACTGGAGTGCCATTTGTACTAAAGTTTTTTTTCCCACATTTTGTTACTTAGATAAACCAACTATGCTGCAGAAATAATAAAAAAATCTCTTCTTCACAGCATGCATTGTAATGTGATGAAACCTGTATCAGTATTGTTCTTATCTATACATATGTATTCATTTATTTTGCTTCTAAACGTGCGTTACTAGATACAGATAACAATATTTTGTAATTGAACTGTATGATGCCTAATTAACTCAAGATGCTCCCGAAACAAAATATATTCATTGAAAGAAGCTTTTTTTCTTGCAATTCTGATTTGGGTTAGGTATCAAAAAAATATGTTCAACATGAATACATTAGTGACTAAATCCCTCAATTTACCTGGAATGTCACCCTTTGCGTTTGTCTATGTGGGAATTTGATTAGAAACTACTGCACTTACTGAGAGCATAAATGGAATTGATAAAGATAGCATGTTTAGTTTTTTTGTTGCTTTATCCAGCAGTAGCTGGTTGTTTTTTCTACCACATCACATTGTTTTCAATCATCTAAACTAGTTAAAACAGAATACTTTTCCTGAGCTGCTTTTCGATTGTTCAGAATTGCATTGTGGGAAAACCCAAAGTAACTGAACTGGAGGACAAAAAAAGCTGGCAGACAAAACAACAGATTCAGCTAGGAGTGATGTTGGCTGGTCCTGTCCTTGTAATAGTTTCCTAAATAAGTTTGTACAAATAACTTAAGCCAAGGATACATTTTGATTCACCATAATACCACGCCAAGCTGACTTTGACGACTGGCATGATTAAAAAAGCACAGCATTTGTATGCAGGTCTGTTTGACTTCAGTACGCTTTCCCTCCCTAAATGAAGTGAATCCAGAATTGGCTTTGAAGAACCAAGTCATCACCTCCTCTGGCAGGTCTTGCTATGTTTTATTTGGTCCGTTGGTAGTGTCTGATTACCGCATTTTCACCTGCCCAAATGAAATGTACCAAAAGAAAAAAAATGAACACTAGTGCGATTCAACTGCACTAAATGAGGCAAAAGCAACCTCAGACAAACTGGCTCCTGGTTTGAGTAGGCAGGAAATAGGTGGTCACTAGACACAGCGCCCGAAAGGGTCACATAGTTGCTGGTATGAATAGGGAAAAAAAGAGATGGCTACAAAAGAGCCTTCCAACCAGAACAAGCCTCCCCAAGCATGGAATGGCTCATCTGGACAAGGTGGCAGGAGGTTGAAGCCATAAAGTGACAGACTTTCAAAAGTTTTCCCAGAGTGAAATGGTTTCTGCAGTTTTCATCACTCTTGCAGATTAGTGCACAAGTTGTGTTTTTCTTGAGAAATAATGTGAGTTAATAATGTCGATTATCATAACATTAATTAACAGTATATCTTATGAGATTGCTCACTAATGAGAAAATGCTAAAGGTTAAACTTGTGAATTTTAAAGCCTTTTGGTGGCTGTTATAGTGATTTAAAAGAGTAGATTGGATCAAAAATCAACCGTGGACATTCTTGAACAAAAAAATTATTTGTTTCTTTTAAAAGAGGGCAAACATGTGACATGATGTCACTCAAGTCCCATTGTAACGTCACGGCTGGACTATTCCCTCCCCCGGAAGTGATGCACTATCCACAAAGCAACTCCTTCTCTCGTGATGTCCGGAAACATTTATGCGCGAGTCAAACTGTGGGAAAGACTGAGCAAGCAACATACAACTTGGACACATATTATTTAGGATGGCAACAAAGATGAAAAGAAGATGCTCAGTTCTTCTCAGGTGTACAGATACCAAACATCTATTTGACTCTGGCTCATAGCGGTAAGGTTGTATAATAGTGTTCCCTACAAACACCATTATAGAGTCTATCGAATGTTGCTAGCTTGATGTTGAATTTGCTTGTAATTAATCCCTCAATTTTCTCTCACATCTACGTTGACTGTCATAGAGTAACTTTGCATAATGGTCACAATTATGCAAATCACTAACCAAGAGGTGGTTAACTGGGGAGTGGTTACGAAATTTGCTGAAAGAAAATCTCAGCCCAATTATGGAATAAACCTAAGCTCGAAAAGAAAGTAATTGAATGAGATTTTAACAAAAAAAAATTTATAAGTTTAAGAAATTATAAGTTTGAGACATTACATTTATCATACAATTAGACCAATGTGAACAACACAATAAAAATAACACAATGTCACTGAATCTTTAACTAAAGAAATCAAGCTTTCAAACACAAAAATGCTGTGTCTATGAAAGGCTTAGAGCATACAAAAAAACACAATCATGTCAAAGACTACAGGAGCTCTGCAATGTTTCCCTTCATTTCTTTTCAGTGGGGGGTTTCTTTAAAAAAATGACTCACTAATCTGAGTAAAACCTACAAACCAAAATGATTACTTCAATCAACCTTTTCTTTTACAGTTCACAATGAAACCTCTCCAAAGAATCAACTTCCAGGTATTATAAACTTTACACAGAGTTGACATTCTTGGGTGAGGTTAATAACAAATTTTATTAAGAAGAAAAGATCAAGTGACGGCAAATAACGTTCGAATGTCAAAGAATCATACACCAGAAGTACATATTGTAACCTGGCCTGAACAGGATTAACCAGTATTGAAGAACAAAAGCTCGTCTGCCATGTCTTTGTCTGGCTCTGTGAAGCCCAGAATTGTCAATCTAAATTATCTTTTTAAAAATCCAACTTCCGTACTCTGGAAATCTGTGGATTCAGCATTGAAGACTCTCATCCCCCCACAATCGGACTGATTTGTATGAGCTCCTAAATTTAAGAATGTCAACTTTCTGCTAGAAATGAACTCTTTACATCTTTAAACATGTCATAAATGAATGTCAAAAGATTCAATTTTCTTCATCAACATTTTGTCACGGTTGTGTATACTGTAAATATGATAAATAAAAAAGTGATGGGAAAAGGTTTGGATCTAATGCAATCAGCTGAAAAAGTGGTGGCCAAATTTGAAACTTTATAGGAAAATATCACTTTACATACTTTACGCCATGTGTTTCAATATTCTGGACTCATACATGAAATGTCTTGTTTAGTAACAGCTTCTAAAATAACTCTGAACTTGTAGCTTGTGAAGGTTTGTGTAAGGATCTGAAGTAAAAGAAGGCATGAACTTCGGTACAAGTAGAACAGTTCTGTTTCTCTTTATTCTTCAGCATAAAAGTGAAATAGCATTATTTAAGTGGTTAGTTTATTCTGCTTTGGAAAATGAAGACTTGTTTAAAGAATACACACATTCCACTGAAGCAGTCTAAATTTGCATTAGACGAAAGAGAGGCCCCGCATTTAAATAATTAATCAAATAAATCTTTTTCTCTCTACATGCTTGAATATAGTTCCCTTTTCATCTAAGCCGGACTCCCAAGCATTCACTACAACGCCTATTCTTTCATCCGTCCTGGTTTTTTTGTTAGGGGCCCTGAGATGTTGCATATATTTAAAAGCACTGGGCTTTCAGGCCCTCAAACCTTTGCAAATCCATTTATAGAGACAGGCGTGCAGTCCAGGGCTGTTTTATCAACTTACTGAGGGTTCTTTCCACTCTATGGCTGGGGTAAGCTCAGACAGACTCTGCAATAAATCTCCATCCTTTCTTCGCTTTCATTTTGAGAAAAGTATACTTTTATCTTGTTGCATTTCACAGCAGAACTTTAATGTTGCTGACATAAAAAAGTGGAATGTGCAAAAAGGATTAACCCCTCAAACTGATTTAAAACAAGTGCTTTAAATGGTTTTTGAGTTAGAGTGTTAGTGATGCGTTTATGGCCGCTCATACTGTGTTCTGGCACTTCAGCGGATGAAATTAAACTGCCCATTAAATAATACTGGCTCCAGAGAAACTATAGGCATCACAGAAAAGAACGTTCCTATAGGTGAAAAGTCCACACAGAAAACAAACTGTCGCACAACACAATAAACAAAAAAATAACTTTAATAACCACACTACTAAACGAGTAATGCTTTAGTTTACTATGCTGGTAGGCTTTGTCACCTAACTACCTTTGAGGGGACAAAATCTGAAAGAAAAAATGTAATTTCCAGCGAAAGTAATTCAACAATTGTGTTTCAAATGCATCGATTATGTGTTAGAGGAAAGTCAAATAAAACTGAATTCTAAACCCTAAAGTTTGGAGAGTGAACAGTTAGAGCTAGAGGTCAGTTAACCTGCAGTGATCAAATCTGTCCAACAGAGACCACTGCGACATCTGCGCTCAGACGCGACTCTCAAGGATTATTTCATATTTCTTGCGTGATTGATTAAAAGAGTATTTGCAAAGCGAAGTTCAATCTTTAACTCGACCTGAGAGCCGCGGGGCTACTGCGTGGCTACTGAAAAGGAAAAAATGACCGTAAAATCGTTTCCCGTTCATTTCAAGTTGGATTAAACTTAAAAGTTGGAGTTGTTGAAAGTAATTTCAAAACTCATTCATTATTCTACACTCATGCCATCATAATTAATATGTTTACGTATTAAATTGGGGCATAATTCTATTCAAAATAATAACACATTCTCGAATCGTTTGGTTTAAAACAGTAACGGCTTATCTCTTTCTGTTTTTCAAACGCCGCTTCGATAAATACATTTGATTATTGACATTCTAAAGCTTTGAGATGTAAAAAAAATGGTGTTTGTGTGACAGTCAATTTGGATTAAACCGTCTTAAAACGAGGTGATGAAATGAAGCACTTTAAGTGGTCAAATATATTTCTGGATTTAAAGTGCATTAAATAAACTTTGAAAACCTACACATTTTTTAAAAGAGAATTGTTAGATCTTCCAAAATTCCGTTTTCTAAAATTGCTTACGGTTTTTCTCTTCCTTTGATTGAAAGGAATAGAACATTTCAGCTATTAAAGTTTAGTCAAAAGTTTATATTGACATTTGAATTATTTCTTTAGATAACATTGACACAAGTGCATCTAGTCCGAAAAAAATGATCTACTTTGCCTCAATTTTGTTTTTTATCTTTCAAGCAGGTTAGATTAGAATTTTTTTTCTTAGATTAGAAATAAAAAAAAATCAGTGATATACTCAATTTAAAACAAGGATCAAAACAAGAAGACGGTTCTTTAAGGTTAGCCAATAGTATCTTAATTTAGTGTTAATCAGTTATCAAAATAAAAGTAAAAAACATGACATACGGTGACAAAATTTGTATTGATTTCGAAACGGCATCTTCACTCACTAAACGCCTTTGAGCTGATGTAAAAATGAGCCATAAAGACTTCGTACCTGTACCAGTCCAGCCCGTTGTCATAGTTCCTATCGAAGAAGTGCGGCTCCGCTCCGACCGCGCGGATGTCGGGATGCACGCGGAGGAACTCCAGCAGCGCGCGCGTCCCGCCCTTCTTCACGCCGATGATGATCGCTTCAGGGAGCTTCTTGCTGCCCGAGCCGTTCGAGAAGCTGGAGAGCGGAGAACCTCTGCGTCCATCATCCCACTCGTCCGCCTCGTCTTTCGAGAAGTCCCTGAGAGTTTTCCGGAGCGCGGGCTCATCATAATCTGACTCTGCGTCCGTCCAGGAGTTCTGCGGTCTGGGCAGGAGTTTGGCCATCACCGGGTCCCGTCGGCCACTTTCCTCCTCGGCGTACTTCGCCCGAATATTACTGTCAATTAAATTCGCTGGCACGGTGGCACAGTAGCCCACGCAGGAGTACAACATATAAACCCACAGGACTAGCATGATGAAGAGGAGTCCGAGTTTCTTCCTCACCGGACTGACGGAGAGCGAGCAAAATCGGTGGCAAAGCAGGCTATATTCCATAAGCCCTGTGCATGCAGACCTTCATATTCCAGATGGACATTTTGACCGGTGTTATGGTTCAGTCCAGGTCCAGTAACCTTCTCAACAGTCTATAATAAAAGCCATAAGTCCACCGATGAAATCCTCAGGTAAAACTAACTTCCCCAAATTGCACGGAGAATAAGGGAATGCTACTTTAGTCAGCTGTTCTTAATCATATCTGAAATGAAAGCAGAGAAAACTGAGGAGAACGACCGGCGCACTTGAGTCCCAGGCGTGAGAGCAGCTCTCCCGCCCGCATCCTCGAGCGTCTGGACGCTTTTGGAGGAGAATGAGCCCTTATAGAGCGGTGCGGTGCGTGATTGACAGGAGAATCAGCCTATCTCTGCTAGTGGATTTGAATAAGGGCGGGGTTGTTTCGACATGTCCGCCAATAACTGCGCGATAAAGGCGGGTCTTTCAGGCGAGGCCGCTTGGCCACTGTTGGCCGCTCATATTGAGGCAGAGAACCACTTGAGTCGAATCCTTCTGTCGCCGGTTTCAGCGGTCTCCAAAGTGCTACAAAGTGTACAACTTTCGAGATTCTGGAAGACCTACTGTACAAACTTGTTTTTGTGAGCTTGTGAGGTAAATTTAAGAGTTGCAGGGAGTTGTGTCAAATACAATAAGATAGGTTGAACAGCGGATTTTAAAGGGAAAACTATAAATAAAAAACACCCAAAGAAGGGGAAAAACGTTATCTTGGCTCGGACAAAACTTTCAAAAGTAAGTTACAAATTATTCAGCAAACTAAATAAGTCCATATGCTGCTATAACGCCGAACAAATCTGCTAGATGCAAATTATATTTTTAAAGAAACCATTAAGTCTTTTAACACGGTCCTTTCGAATGTGTAAAATTACAAGAAAAAAAGAAAAAGAAAAAAGATGCTTACACAACTGTAAAACTCCGCTTAAACCACTTGCAATTATTGGGAACGATTTCTAATATCGCATCAATATTAACACATATGCTGGAAATGATCTTTTTTCCTTGCTGTTCATGTAAAGTTTTGAAAAGAAGAAAAGACGCGATGTAATTGCAGTTGGGTATCAAAACATTCAGCTCGTTTCCCAAATCTTCATTAATAATGCAACGCACTGCTCATTCCATTTCATTACTTCTCAAAAACAACGAAATGATTTCATTCAGCCAACGCTTTGTGATTTGATATTAAAAAGTTATGAATAAATAAATTAAATCTGTTTAAGTCGATTTTATTCACTTTTGATGCATACATTATAAGGGCAACTTTCTTAAAATATATATTACAATTATATATTTTTAACCTAAACATATGTAGTCATTAATCAAACTTGAATCCACAACTCAAGTTACAAAAAAAAAAATCAACAGGACAGTTTGGTATATTGTCTGTTATTGAATTGATACAATGTATCAGAGTCTTCTTAAAAGACAAAAGTTTGTAGCAATGCACCCTAAAAGAGAAAAAGGGAAAGCCTTTGTCCTGAATGTGAAATTACAAAAGTGAAGCTCAATTCTTATCATGTTTGAGTTAGTCTTTTAAACCCCTGCTGTTCAAACATTTGATTGAGCCAGAAATGTCAAGGTCATATTAAGAAAAAAACACGGACGAAAACACACTACCAATCAAAAGTCACATTTACCATCAAATACTTATTGTTAAGAAACCCCACACTAGTTTGCGTAAATTTAGCAAAAAATAAGACTGTTGGAGTATAATGGAAATATTTTAATAAAAATATCACGTCACATAAAAACCCCCCTAAGAGGTCTTACCAGAATGTAGCAGTTTTAGATCCTCCTTTTTGGAGATTTCAGCATTATCTTGACGCTGAAAGAAATTGCATGTCAAATCGCAAAGTTAAAGTCCAAACTTATGATTGGTGAAATGTCAGTAAGTTATAAATCTGGCTAAGATGTGAAAATGCCCCCAATAATCGAAGGCTTTAGTTCTGATGCACAACTTCCGACAGGGACATTTTCTCAGGAACTTTGAACACTTACATGAACACATGCAGATTGAAATCACTGCATGTCTTTGAGACCGATTGTCTCCCTTTAGACAAATATATCTGTGCAGGTTTAACGAGGAGAAAGGTTTGCCCAAGAAACCTCCATTTCCCTCATGACCAATTTCAAGCAAGCAGTGAGGAGGAATAAATCAGTTTCAAAAGCCTCTCACATACTCGTTTTTGTGCACTTTGTGCCAGGAATACTTGATGCAAAGCTGCTCACACTCTGCCAAAAATGTTTGTCATCCTGCCTAACAGGCCATTAAAGAGTATTCTAGAAAATACTGTTTATAGCTGTCACTCGGAAGGTTTCCAAATCTGCATCTTCTTGAGGAACTGAGGCTGAAACCACCCTGCATCGGGTTTACTATTTCAAAGCATTGTGGAGCCTGTTAATGAAAAGAGAGCAGAAATCCACCTGTTGCTGTTGTAACAAATGAAGGTCTGGGAGGCTGTTAAATGGTAATGAGAATCCAAGCTGGACGAAGAAAGCCACAGAGAGCCAAAGATCATTATGGGAAATGTGCTCACCTCCTCGGGGTTCTCAGAGCTCATAATGAATGAACGCACTGTGAGAAATCTCTCGCCGCCACACTCCAAGTCTGGAAATGTTTCCAGGAGACGATCGTTTAGTTCGTTCATGCTGCATTTGTCAAGTCTCGCATGATAAGTGAGAAAAAGAATAAAAGATAGGATTTGAATCTTATAGCTTTAAACTTGGAGGGTAACAAAATCAAAGGTTTTAAACACAACTGTCACTGTTTTTATCGTGGGACGATTCTGATGTCTAAACCTGAAACAAAATTGATGATTACTCCTCAAATTGTTGAGGATTTCTTATCTCTACTGCCCTTGACATTATTATGTTTTTTGCTTGCGATTAGCAGAAATGTATATTTAAATGTGAGATGTGAAAAAAGGTGTTGGAGAAATGCACATAGGTGTGTATATTTGGTGTGTCCAGAGGTTGGGGTAACGGTTAAAGTTTTAATACACACAAGGTATTACAATATCAAGAACGCACCTGACTCGAGGGTAACTCCAGATCTGATGTTTTAGACAGCATATATTGAAACAAAATGGTGCTGATATCAAGTTGACTAAATTCTAAATTTGTACAGTATTATTTATCTATTATTTGTCTCCATTCCTTTAACTCCAAGCATGTAATATGAAAAATAAGGTAAAACAAAAGAAGATAAAAAAAAAGGTTAAATACTTTCTACAAAGAGAACACAATATATAGAGAAAAGTACACAACAGTCTTAATAATAATAATAACAAACAAATATTTTCCTCTTAATTATTTTTGAAAAATCTCTCTCTCTCTCTATTTAAACGTACTGTACAGCATGTTTGCTGCACTTGCATAAAGATGGGTAATTTTAAATCTCTACTATACAAATAAATTAATTAATTTTGTTGACTAGGTGTAAAAAAAGTAATTTGACTCAATTTTTATCAAGAGCACAATTTAGTCATGTCATTTTTAGTTGGCTTGAGTTTAACCTGAATTTAATCATTTCGAGTTGAGTTCACATTCTCAGTGACTTGTTAATTACCAAAAACACCAGAGTATCTATTGTGTAACTAAATTGTGATGCCTTTGTCGCAAAAATAACAATGTTGTTAGTAAAAGTAAACAAATTAAAAACATTGACACAAAATAACATCATCAGTAATTCTCTGTGTTTATTTACAAGAAAATGAATTAAAAAAGAAAACTTCTTCCAATTGTTTTCTATTAAAAATCGAATAGTATTTAAGATAAAAAAAAGTTAAAACAACTTACTCAAGTAGTTATAGATTTCACAATTAATTTATCCATATTGACACAATGTTTTTTATGGCTAAAATGAACAATGTACAGGTGCACTGCCTGGTTGGTATGCAAAAAACATTGAGCTCTACTGAGTTATAAACAAAAACTTTTCTGAACAATTCAATGCAAGTTAAAACAATTTTACAGTCACTAGCTTGGGTATAGAGGGCAGTGAGCAGGACCTAAGAGCACAGGTGATATTAGTGAGTTGAGAGGTAAATAAATACATAACTAAAGGTTCTCAACAGACGTTTCATGTTTACTTGAAGAGCATAGAAAATAAAACAGCAAGTATACAGTTTCGGACCCACAATGAACAATGTGATGGTAAAAGGTGGTGTACTTTACTTTATCCATGTTGTAAAATGTAATGTTTGAAGTTGCCTATAGTTTTATATGTTGCAGTATATTAATTATATTGATTCTTGCGGTTCTCATAAACCTTGAGACAGAACTGTTCTAGAAATCAGCTTAAGTTTTCATGCATCAACACATAATTATATATAAACTTGTAAGATACTTCAATTTCACCATAGTGTTCTTCAGCTCATAGTTCGGATCTCAATCATGATGATGTTTCCCTTGTGTGAAAAAGCCAATTAATTGAATTTATTAAAGATAAGGGGTAGCACTTTATAATAACTACACACTACTAATAATTAATTGTGCATTAGCAAGTTCATTCATTATTTAAAGAGCATTGACAAGCAGTTTATTAATATAACTTTAAAGTCATTATTCTTAGTTTTTAAACATCTATATGTTTCATTACAGTACTTTCATGCTTTAATGAGGATCAATTAATCATTTATAAATAAAACCTCTTACTATTTAAGAACCAGTCTCATGTGATAATGCTTTATAAAACATAAATAGTCCTCAGTTTAGAAGAGCTCACAAAAACAGTTAACTAGCAGCTAGCAAATGCTTTAAAACAACATGAACTAATCATGAGTTACAGTAGAATTATGTGTTAATAAAGCATGCATTATCACACCGAGTAATTTACTATATATCCGAAAAAATAAGACGTAAAAATGTTTATTAATAACAATTTATTAACACATTCTAAATGATCCCCTGAATTACATTCAAATAATAAAAACTGTTTTTTAATAGTGAAAAGCTTTAACTAATCCTAAATAAAGCATAAACTTAATGTTATTAAGCATATTATATAGATGCTGAAGAACCAATAATAAAGTGTTCAAAATAATATTTATAAACTGCTCACAAATATATAACTGCTCACACAATACAAACTATTTTCTAATGATTAAATCACAATTAGTAGTGTGTATTTTTTATAAAGTGCTATCGAAATAATTTGTTGTATTGTGAAACAATTGTGGGACACAAATTTGACTTCAAATCAGATTTTTAGTGGAACTTCATGTCCATACACACCTGTGAGCCATTCATTTTTTTCAGACTCCAGCAGGCGTCTTGGGGCCAGATCAGACCCCAATGCAATACGCCCGACACCCCAGCTCTAAAGTGATTATTATTTATTGTATAAACTTATAAAAAAGGGAATTGCTGACGTGTCTGGCATTTTATCAAATCTGGATGAAATATGGGCAGCAAGTATCGAGTAAAGGTTAACTCAAGAGTAAAATCCATCGTTCAACAAGCACCACGTTTTATAATCAGGTCAAGACATTTTTTGGTCATTTTGGCCAAAATAATTTAAATAACCAAAGACCTATATGATGCAGTAACATCTAGTTCAAATGTAAGATGCATACAAAGTGTCTGAATAAAATGCAAATAAAACATTCAATAGAGCTTTTTTCTTGAAACCTTAATGATTATTGTAAAATTAAAAGATGATTAATAAATTAAAATCATTATTTGGTGTCTCAAATTCATTGGATTTAACCGAGGTCCAGAACAGTTTAGCCTTATAGAGGTCTTTAGAGGTCATTCAGATCCTGAAATTGAAAAGCGAATCAAGCGGAGGCTGTAAAACCCTGGTGGGCGAGAGAGCGGACCCCGAGGGGCCTGAAGGGGATGTTCAAACCAGAGACATGTTGAGAGCAGCTGTTTGTCCCGATTCTTAAACTCTGTGATGTGTAAGGCACCAGCCACATCCACAGCCGAGGTTTACGAGCATACTCTGTACTCCGCATCTACGAGAGGTGCTGAGAGAAGTGGAAGCAGAGCGGGCAACTGGGGGGCACATCGTGAAAGAGTGGAGTGGTATCGAGTGTTACAGTTAAACAGGTGCAGGGGTCGATACTGCAGAGATTAAACTGCATGATATCCAAGACAAATGTGTCCAGAGGAGCCAGACATTGTTTCCAGACCAGTCTGGAGATTCACAAGGACCATTCAGCTCGTGAAAGTGAAGGCCGATATCATTAAATACATAGAGGAAGAAAAAAAAAAACGATGGGAAAGAAATGTTTTAAACATTGAAGTAAATGTAACCTACATACATTTTCAGATACGATCAAAGCAAACACACATTTATGTATTTATGTTCGTAACATCAGATGAGACAGTACTTGTTTTTGTTCGTAGTTTTCAAAAAAATTAAATGTAACAGTGGATGAATAAATATCACCTGACAATTGAAACTACATATGACAACTCTATTTTAGCTGCACATTGTACATTATTATATAAGCCAGTCCTTACTTTTTGAACAATTTATTTCCAAATAACAGCCACTTTATAACTAACATAGTAATTAAGGTTTTATTAGACATATCGTTCCCTTGGAAGTATAAGGTTCTATCTGTGTTTAAAGAGGTTTGAGATATTGAGCTTTTGGATTTGTAAGTTTCGGCATTTCATGTAGCTAATGCAGAGAATTTTTTTTTTTTGAAACAAAGTCAAAACAAGTGCATAACTACAAAAGATATCACATAATTTAAATGTAAAAAAAATCGTAATATTTAAACACATTTTTTTTATCAAATCAGATGGCGCCATAACTGATTTTGAGCATTTATGAATTTATTTGTATAATCTATGAACGTGCATTTATGAGGGTGGACTCCCTGAAAAATAAATGTACTATACTCATAGAGCAAGCGTTCTGAAGAAATATGACATGATTCACCCAATCAAAACAGAGCCAAACGGACACATCCTATAATTTGACTTTAAAAAAAATATATGATCGGAAGCTAATTTTGAACTGAAATATTTAGGTAGACCCATATGATACTTGCATGATAAATAACAACCTGTTAATAAAAGCCCCATTCTTACTAAAAATCACTAAAGAACTAATACACAAACAAAAAACGAGGAAAATTGGCATTTTAGCAGTGTATTAATCAAGTCACAGTCAGTTAGAAAGTAAGAGCTCAGTCCTCATGTAAGTCACTTTGGATAAAGGTATCTTCTACTCAAAATTTAAATACTAATTTATTAACTTGTATTTTTAAAACCATTGAAGTGATTTAATTGGATTAATTGTCACACAAACATATTTGAAATTAGGTAAACATGACTTAGTGCCTACCTACTGCATTTTTATTGGAACCTGAAAAAATGTATCAAAAATATATTTTTTGGAAGCATGGAAAGCAAATGAAAACTCAACACATTTTTTACTGTGACTTTTATTTAGAGCGTTGTACAGTAAAACTTTTTTACAGTAAGGTAGACCGTGAATGTAAGCTGATTTGAGTACAATTTCAAGGACAACAAATAATCAAACACCAGACTGCTTCAGTTGATGATATTCAACTTTAGAGCTATAAGAGAATTGACAGTGGTTCCAGTTCATTTCACCTTTTTGGAGATAAAAGTTGGATGAATATAGTCTGGTAGTATAATTTAGTATAAAATTTAGTATAAAAACTAAATTTGTTTCCCATGCAGAACACTTGGAGATTCCTATTATTATCCTTATTCCTAAACAAAGGCAGCATGTGACTGCATTACTTCATAAGTGAAATGAAAAGAGTATTCATCAGAGGGCCAACTTTAAAATAAAAAAGTGGCAAAAAGCTAGATGAGGACACGCTTTGAAATGCATTAAACAACCGTTCATCTTAAAGTCACCAAAACGTCAGTAAACCACTTTGGTGTAACATGTATTCTTGAATTTCTTACGTTGCATTTATTGTACGTCCACACACATCAACCTATGCCTTTTTAAAATGTATACACACATCTTTGTTTGTGTACAAGTTACCTGACTGAATTCAGGACAGTTTTCTTCACTTATTAGTTTTCCCCTGAAGGAAACCATGGAAAAGAGTTTAAGACGACTCTCCCCAACTTGAGGTTTTTTATAGCACGAAGATGATTCATTTATGATCTGGCAGGATTTTTCTCCCCAGAATGAATGTGTCAAGAAGCTAAGATAGGAGCGTGAGCTGCCTCCTTCTGCGGCGGATGCCTCTTCTTGCAGGTCAGTGCCAGCAGCAGCAGCATGGGTAGGTGCCAAAGGCTACAGAAAAACAGCTTACGCGAGCTCTGTCGGTCGCCAGTACGATAAAACCTAAATGCCAAGTAGCTGATGTACAGATTAATAGGAAGTGAGACTAAGGGGAACGTCCATGTAGTGAGGTCCAACACTGGAGCCAAAGCCGATAGCCCTATCAGACCAATGCTGTGCCGAAGCGCCACACGTTTACAAAGAGCAGGGTGCGTAACGGACATCATCCGGTACCCCCCACGTGAATAGTCCTCTCTCAAACTCCAGCTCAAAGCGTTAAAGTGAGGAAACTGCCAGGAGAAGAGGAACGCTCCCAGTAAAAGTGCTCCTAGACAGACAGAGAGAGAGAAAGGAAGAGAAGAAGTGAATAAACAAATAACAGCTTCCGAATTGCTTAAACACCATCTCTGGAGGATGTTCTGGAAAGAAAAGTGCTTTCAGATTACATTCTACCCCTGAATATATCTACGAGTAGTTTGTTCACATCCTGCAGAGTGAAAAACAAAAAGCTTTCACCTGCATGGAGACGGTGGATAGAAGAAAGGTGACACTGCACAAACAGAGGCTTGTGCAAGAGAAGCCGAGCATGACGCTGACGGCTGCCTTTGTTTGTGTGTGTGTGTGTGTGATTTCAAAAAACACACTTGAAAAAAACCCCACTGGGAAACAGAGCGCTGGGCAGGAAAGCATGACAGGGGCCTCTCGCGTCTTGTCATCTTTTAATGTGCTGTTTGTTTTGAGCTGTTCTTAAAATGAGGGATTTGAAGGAAGGTACTGTGAAAGCAGATAAACTGCCTCTCAACACAAGACCTGCAGGAGGCTGACCAAGCAGTGAATGTTAATTTAAATTATTATGTTTCTTTCTACAGAAAACAGACTCGATAAACATTTAAACTGATGCATTAATTAGGTATGACAATCAATCGAATTTGTAATGACATTTGTAAGGTAATTTTTTTTATAAAATAGAGACTTTATAAGTAAAAGAATCACATCTCCCATACAGCTAGACCAATGTGAACAACATGTTATTGAAAATAACACAATGCCACTGGCCCTTTAATAACAAATAACTCTGGACATCCTGTTATTTTTTAGACATTTGTACATATATAAATTTGTGAGAAACTTCAGTTGTTAAGTTCACAGATTCAAAAAACCTTCTGTAAATGCATGAATTAAAACACTGAAGCTACATTACGAAACAACTGGAGTTCCCATAAATATGAACCCAAACACTATAAAAAGATGTTTGCGCATGAGAAACCAGCTCTCGTGTTTGCTTCAACAGCACACTTCCAGTTAGAAAAACAAGCCAAAGACTTCCTGCTGCCATTCACAAACACTTGATTTAAGTGAGAGCCGTCTTCATTAAAAACAAAACACAGGATGCAGTGTGTATAAGTAACTGTGACTGTAACAGGACAAAGACCTCGGGTCAGAGAGGACCATATGGATCATGGACAGCAAGTTTCACTTCTCTGGAATAAGAGGGATGAACTTTGATGACACTAAAACAGGAAGGCTTTTAAGAATAAAGATTATATGGGATTGTGGTTGAAACACTAACATTTTCCCTTGAGGAAGAGCGAACAGGAAGACTTTATTTGATGTGGCAACACTAACATTCATGTTCACGAACACAATTCTATATATGGTGATGTGTGGGGATTTACATACATTCAATTGAAAAGCTGATGACCAGAATCTTATCTTGAAGCGAGTCTAAATGATGACATCCACATTATCAGGATGTTTAGTCTACATTGTTGGATGAATTATCAAGTTGTATGTTAAAAGCTGGGAATGACATTAACATTTCAAGCAGTTTCACCCTTACATCAATATTATTTCCCACACACCTCTAAAATATTAAAATCGGAGGGTTAGAATGGCTTCTGACAAATCTTCTCTTGGTCTGAACAACATTGAGATGTTATGGATCAAATTGGGTTTTGTGTACAGTGGAAAAGGTCATTTGTATTATTCTTGTGGCTGGTCTTCTGGGAACAGCATGATGTAATACCATTAGAAATTAAACTTCAAGAAAGCTGAGAAAAAGGACTTGCAAAGGCCTAAGACCTTCCTATTTCTTTTCCAATTTATTTTTACAAATTCGGTTTATACAAATGTTTAGAATAAGTTGGTAGGGCGGAACAAATAATCACAACTGCAATTAAATTGCATTATAAATCTAACTGCATTATGAATCGTGCATTATGAAGTCATGTGAGAGTATCTCACAATATTTTTTTTTCATTATTAAAAAGTGCATTACACAGATTTACATGATTTACTATGATATGGGAAAGCTACATATTTAACAAAAAATAAAGAAACATTCATTTAATCCGACCTGTTTTATTTGAAACAGACTTTTATTTTGATGTTTGCCTCCAGTTTTATATGTGTATATAGCCCAGTTCATATTTCCGATCACAGGATTCCACTGTATTTATGTTTAACCCATAAGAACCAACGCCTCATTTTCCTTAAAATAACTTTATAAGTGTTAAAAAAAAAATGCAAATAAAGAATAGAACTAAATAGGGAAACTTTACAGAACATTTAAATGAGCAGTGACACCCGTCTCTTCATGAATTTTTTTTATTTAAATAATGTTCTATTGAGCCAAAAAAAAATTGTATATGTTATTGCTGAAAAAATATAGAAGAGAAAAAAAGCTTTGTACAAAATAATTTCATTATTTTAAAAAAAGTTTACCCAATATTTACCAAAATTGCTCCGCCCTATAATCTACTGAACCTAGTGAAATGCAATTGCACTGAACATTAAACACATAAATAAACGCAAATAATCTTTTTTTTCCCTATATAGAGGGCTTGGAAACAAGTTCTACTTTCCATGAACATTCTGTAATGTATATTCCTGGATGGTTTTCTAAACCATTTGCTTGTTGCAGTTCAATGCTTGATTTGCTTACCAATTAACATCCATGTTATCTTCTTCCAATCCTTGTTTCAATGTAGAAATAATCATATTGTTTATTATGTATCAAATCAGTATGATTTTTTGTGTTGAAAATCTGTTTTAAAGATCTTACTTCTCTAGAAGTTAATACTTATTCAAATCAGTGGACAAAATCTATAAATAAAAAAGGAATTACAGTTTTTGCACAAATTTGTAAAATGTCTATGTGGCAAAATTTTAAAACCACATTAAAATAGACTTAAAAAGTTATACAAAGTAGAGCAGAAGTAAATGATTGGTGCATTCATATGATGACCTACAGTTTACATACAAAAAAGAATGCAAAATAGAAAAAAGTATTTGTAGTTATATTAAGGGCAAAAAAAGTTTTTTGTTATTCAATGTAACTTAATGTTATTAGTTTTATCAGTACCTTAAAAAACCCATCTTACATGTTTTATTTATGTAAGCTGTTTACATCTTATAATATGTGTGAGAAGCAAATAACATTCTGAACTGGTTTTAGTATAACACTTTTTCCTCTCATTTCATGTTCAATCATACAGTATTATGCATACCTGCATCGAGAGAACCAGTGGCTGCTGTCCAGCCCATTACTGGTGGGATGGCACCCACCACTGCGCCCACCCAGGTGTTGACAATGCTGAGGCGTTTCAGAGGAGTGTAGCAGCATGTATACAGGAAGATGTTCAGAGCGCCAAGGAAGCCTGTCAGTGGATTCACTCCCAGGGTCAGCAAGGCCACGCCGGGGATCCCACAGGCCAGGGCAAAGGACACAGCGTGCAGAGGGCTGAGGACAAAATGAGCAGTTTGTAGTCTTGCACTCAGAAACACAATACCAAGTGTGAGTCTGGATGCATGTATATGCTTCAAAAAGATCAAGAGTTTATGTGCAGTTCTATATATATATACTACATTTGGTTGAGTAAGAAAACACAAATGACATTTAAAAAAACACTTCTATTAGATTTCAACAAGTGTGCTTTTTTCTTTTTTCACCAGAATCTCTTAACAAATAATTTGTATGGCATGTAATTAAACAAGTACATTCAGCCACACCATGTTCACAACAGGCCTGCGCAACCTAGGAAATTGCAGAAAAAAATGTCAATAAAATACAAAAAAACCCCACAAAGTTATCTGACCAATTTCAAAGAGCTGCTAACTGTTTTAATTAACATTTATAAAAAACAACAAATAAAAATACAGTTTGACAAAGAAAAAAAAAATGTAGTAAGTCATGAAATCTTGAAATTATACGCATAGATAATTTTCTTTTTGGTTTCTTTCAAAGACAACCAAAATCTTTATTTTTATTAAGTGTACCTCACCTGTGACTGTGTTTGTTTTACTTTTAAAAAAATCCCTTCCTTTATTTGTTGAAGTTTTTTTACAATAAAAAAATATATTTTACAATAGCAAAGCAAAAAAAGTCTCCAAAACAACTTTGGACTTCAAGTAATTACTGAACTGAATTTTATCTACCAATTCATTTAACATGTATTAACAGATGAAATGTTGGATTATGATAAAAATTTTTTTACTTAAATTGCATATGTCCCATCTTTGTATATGTAATATGGCACCGTCACCGGACACAGGAGATGATAGTTCAGATAGCACTCAGTCAGAACCAATCAACAAACAGCCAATCAGAACCACGAGTGATGTTTTGGTCTACTTAAAAAACAACCTTGAAATTAGCAATATTTACTAAGCTGTATGTGTTTGCTTGGCTTAGTATAACCATATCCTATATCTGATGAACATCATGTTTCCATAAACCATACTTTTAACTGAAAAAGCACAGCATGAAAGCAGCATAAGGCATAAATGGTCATGTTCATCAAAATAAAATATCTGACAACTTAACCCAAGCTTTCTTAAAATAATGAACTCCTACTTCTTATCAGATTGATGAAGCAGAAAAAAGCGCAGTGATTCAGAGACAAGCATTTGTGAAGTTCTGAGCATCACATCCAAACAAAGGCTTGTGGGAGTCTGCTACAGATTAAACCTAGGCAGGCTACAGACACTTCTCTGTGCGCTCAGTTGGACAACCACTTCCTCTAAGGTTTATTAAAAGCAGCGCCATCCCATCCTGCTGAGGCGTCTGGTTCAAATTCACAGCTAACTGCTTCATAAATTAGAGGGGTATTGAGCAGAGACCAAAGCGAAGGAAAGAAGGGCAAATTTTCTGCCTAACAGCAAGAGATTCCATTTTAATGCTATTATCAATGTTATGGCTGTTTTATGTGGTGGAGGGTTTTAGGAGTCTGTATGAGTCCCATAAGTTAGCGAGTGAGATCACTTGTTTGAGGCTGAAAAATGCTCACAGCACAGCCACGGGACATTCCTGAACTACATGATAAAAAATCTTATGCATCTTAATAAAGCTCTTTTTACATTTAGCTCATTACAAATTCATTTAGAGTTGTGATGGGCTTGTTCTTGCTTGGGACATCAAGCTATTGAAATATTGATTATTCAGTGACTCCAAGAAACCTTTTTATCTTTACCTTTTTATCTTTCGTACAAAAATGAAACAGTAATGTCAAGTAAAAAAAAGCTGGCCTTTTACACACAGACCTGAACCTCCAGTTAACATCTTTTTGTATTTTATTTACTTTTAATGATTTTATAAAAAATAATGGTTTGTCCTTGTACTCTGTAGTGCTTTAATATTTGTCTATCGTTATTCTAATCATAATTTATTATTTAAAATTAAAGTTGTAAAAAGTTACATTATCTACATGTTGTCTGAATATATTGCAATCTGTTAGTTTTATGAAAGAAAAATCCAGCAACAAAACAATATTGCGACATATTTCAGCATAACATTTGGCAACTTTTAATCGCTAAAGGAAGGTGCTTTTTTATTGCAGGCACTTCAAGAATTCTGAAGTCGTGATTTGACTGGTTGAATTTGTCTGGATTTCCAGGAGAAGCAGGTGTCGCGTTTGTTTGTACTCCCTCGATTCAATTATAGAAAATTGGTGTCCTATTCTTTTAACTTTGTGCTTTCTTTCGTCTTCTGTGACTTTTTTTCCATGGCTAACTTGTTACATTTCGGTCAGTTGATGCAGCGATATATTTTCACACCCTGAAACATGACGCTATGAGAAGCGACAAGGGATTGGTTGTTTGGCATGTCAGTCAAACAGGCTCATGGAAGGGATTTGACCAAATAAAGCAGCAAAAACATAAGACTAAATTCCTTCTAACCTTAAAATTAGTTTAGCATTAACATACTATAGATCATGGATTAAATAAAGTAGGATATGGAAATGTATTATAAAACCAGAAGTGATGCGTCCATGCATGATTTAACTAAATGTTTTAGCTCACATTTTACTTTATGAAAGTCTATTGATAAACCAAAGATGACAGGACTATTAAAAAAAGAACAAGATCTGATATTTTAATAATAGTAAAAACTACGAGAAAGTATGAAAAGATATCATATAAAAGGTAAACAAAAACTACTGCTGGTTGCTTTTGTCTAATGTGCAAGGTATGCCTAAGGTTTCCACCAGAAGAATGTGACCATGACATACACACAAACATCAAAGTGAACTGTGACATCTCAAGTCTGTAATAACACATTGGCAGACGAATGACTGTTTGTTTGTAGGGCATGAACAGGTTGCACTAGAACGCATCTAACGCATGTAATGACACGTTCTGCTAGGTGACTCTAGCGTTATCGTGCTGAGCATTAGTGTCGAGATCTGAAGTGTCTCCAGGCTGTCAGGTTAGGATTGCTAGTTACAATGCTCAGATAGATTCCTCTCATCACTGACAGTCTGGAACAGTGACGTGGTGTAAACACACTAATTGTTGAAGCGATCGAAACAGAGTGCACATGAAGGCTGTTGAATGAGCACGCTTGAGCATACTCCACCTGCACAGACTCAGACCTCCTATGAGGCAGCTGCATTAGCGCTACGCTACTGTGAGGTTAAATCACAATAATTAAGCAGCCCAGAGGGCAGGGGGACGTTTCAAGACATTTTATCTGCTCGCCACTTTATCTTTTACTCGTTTACAAAAGCAACTTGGGTTAACACTGTGAGGAATGTTGTGTTTGAAAGGCAGTGAACCATATGGCTATTCATTTTCAAAATTAAGATAACATTTGACACCACACTGGCCTATTGACACTGATTAAAAGAGGAAAAAAAAAACACAAAAGAAAGGCAGAGGACTGATGATAACTAACAATTAGCTAATATTTAATTATAAACTGTGACAAATATATTTTAATGTATCCTTTTTTTGGTAACTGATACTTATGACGCACTTACATCTTCAACTTTTTCACATTTCCACACACTCTATTCTTTTTCCATAAACATATTTAGCAATCAACTTTACAAAATTGGTAAAAAAAAGATTAGCCATTAACCAAGCAAAAATAATTTTGTTAAACATAAAAAACTAAAATTCCCTGAAGATGTAATGTGTAAAATGAGTTGAATGGCTTTGAAGACTTGACATGTTTAGAGAATTTGTGAAATTTTGAGCTGAAGTGAGTGTAAGGAGATATACACATAACTTTGGGATAAGCTGGGGTGTTTGAAACAGGATGTTTGGATAATTGTGACCGCTTTAGTCCTTCCTTAAACCCTCAAGTCAACAGAGATTTTGCTCTTGTTGTTGGGAAAATGACTCTTCAATGGTGTTAAAAAAAGAGGGTGAAGTTTAGTGCAAATGCAAAGGCCCTAAAATATGATAAACACGATCCAGATATTATACGGCCTGATATAGACAATATTGTGCTTTGATTTTTATATTTAATGAAAGTTATAGCATATAATTTATATTGGACATAGTAACTTTGAATCAGACATGAATGACAATGAATAAAATGTGACACACTACTAGTGAAGCATTTTAAAACTCTTAAACAGCAAGTGTTTTTGACATGCTTAAAGCTTTGAGTAGAACAAGCCTCCCAAACATGAGATTTCCTCAAAGATGCTTTAATAGAATAGAATGCCTTTATTGTCACTATACACATATACAATTTGCATTATAAGCATGTACAATGAGATTAAGAGCATCTCGCTACGCTAGTCAGTGCAACATTTAGTAAAGAAAATACTATAATGTGTCTAGAAAATACTATAAAGTGTCTCACTTATAATACTGCAAAAAAGAGGGAGGGGGGGGGGGGGGGGTAGATAAGGTTTACAGATCTGTAATTTATTCAAACGAACAAATCAAACATTTTTTTCAAGAGATGAGACGTTGGAGAATACCAAACACAAAATTAGCTTACTAATAAATTATCTTCTGTTGGGGTTGAGCATTCTATCCCAGTTTACCAGCGGTGAAGTGAGACACAGCTTCACATATTCATACAATGCTACCCTGTTCAGGTGTGCGAGCAACCTGTTCTCACTTTTTAAGATAATGGCTGCACGTCTTAATTAATTTATGAAAAAGAAAAATACCTTTAGCAAATAATTATTTATTAAAAGGTAAACCCTTACCTGATCTGTCCTCTGACCAAAGGCCGGTTTTTGGTTCGGTTCATGTTTGAGTCAAAGGGCACCTCAAAGTACTGTGGGGGCAAAAAAACATAAAAACATTAAACAAAAGATTATAAACGATCTTAAAATAATACATTCGCAAATATATTTCTTTGAAAGTCTAAAATGATAAAAACTTCCACTGTCATCCACTGTAAACTACTCATTACTTTAAATTCCTCAAAATAGCACATTATGGCAGCAAAATACTAATTACAGAAGAATAAAAGAATAAGGTAAAGGTCACTGCAGTAGCAATGTTTTATTAAATTTACCAATAATTGGCTTTAAAACTAGAACATATTAATGTTCTATATAAAATATATAAGAATACAATTTTTTTTAAATGTACATTTACTGACTTTGTTTTCATCAACAAAGACATGATAATTTCTTAAAGCGTCCGCTTAAAATATTGCTAGAAGAAGAAAGACGGAGGTGTCTTGTGTGAGACAGGGATGAGTAGTGAAAAAGGCCTTTATTGGTTTATGGCCTTCTGCTGGAGGAATCTGCACAAAACTCACCTCTGGGAATCTAAGATGTGTGAGTAAAACACAAACATATGGGGTGTTCAAAGCCATGAAGCGGTTATTCTGTCTGAGAGAGGTAGTGCATGCAACTAATGAAGAAAGCAGACAGCTCACTTTTCAAGAAAAGAATTTCAGGACTCATTTCTCCTAAAATATATGCCATGTAAAATAACTAACAAATAGATAATTCCTCTTTTCCTCTCCTAATTTACTGTCTGGATAACATTGCTAAATATGCTTAGTAAGGCTATTGTACAATTTGTTTTATGCAGATTATGTTCACATTTAGCCCCCCACTCATATGGGACAGCAGGGGGAAGTCCATTTTATCTGTGCTGGTCTGTTTAGACATTCCAAAAATCCCTTCAAGTTTTAAGAGCAAGCACACTAGTGCTGTTTGTAGCAACATCCATCAACAATGACTTATTTCCTAGCATCCCATTTTGCATGCAGATCGAAAGCAACAAAAAGCCCTCATTTTAGACTAATGTACTAGACACAAGCAGGTCAATAAAACACCTAAAACTAGTTGAAAAACTGTCGCATGAGATTGATTGCTTTTCATTTCAGCTACTTTTGGGAGCCTTTTTAAACTTGGACCAATGTCATATAAAGTGATAAAGTTAATAGCTTGAAGCAATGCAGAGAAAGTTGAACTCCAAAGTGGCCTGTATAATGTTGAGTGGAGAGTCTGCTGTGTCTCAAATTTACTCTCTTGGCTGTCAGCATTATAGGACTTGAGATTCTGGGCAGGGCAGGGCACAGATGTGGCCAGAGTGGAGACCCTGCAGTTTTAAGGCAGAGGTGTTAATTCTATTTCCTGGGTCAGGAAGCACGTCAGAGGGTCAACCGAGAGGGAACCAGAGCAAATGTGTGTGGCTTGAAGCTTGCATGACCACTATAGAGTGCATCTTAGCTTTTACTGGACACTTCAGGCTTGTGAGCCTTTTTAAAAAGGATTTGTTAACCTACGCAAAGGACAACGAGAAAGAGTTCCCAACAGAATGAAGAAATATGCTCAAAGGATTTAAATGAGTGATTGACAAAACAGACGGGTGGAACTCTAAACACTTAAGGAAAGAAAAGGGATTCAAGTGTTTTCAAAATGTGTTCTGCACCTGTCAAACATACTTATTTATTAGGCATTGACTTTCACCTATTTTCTAATAACAGTTCATCCGTTGGATTACATAAGTATTTGACATTCCCTCTTTTGTTTCATATGCTATTATGAGCAGTGAATAGGTTACAAAAATCATATTCTCTATGATAACCTTTCCTCTATGAACTCTATTACTGAATTATTTCAACAACGAAAGATTAGAGTTGAGACGGGGTATACTTACAGCTTACTTTCTGTAAAAAATATGTACTCCCTAAGCCTTCAAAAGGTAAGAAAGAGAACACTTTTCTGACTTTTGTGGGGATAACACATGTAGTTCATGGACAACTTTATGCATCTGGTAGTTTACGGAGATATCGGTCATACTTTTTTGGAGGCAGAGTGTATTTGAAACTAGCTATATCAGCACTGTACCATCAGTGATAGTCAGGTTCAATTACAGGACAACAACTGCAGCATGATGGGACAAAGTCACAAGCAGAGCGAGCAAACAATGTAAAAAATGTAAACGTGATTATGTGTGTGACTACCAATATTCTGCTTAGAAAAAGTATGAATCTCAAACAGCAGGTCTATATGAGAAAAACACTAGCACCCATAAGCAGAAATTTATTAAAGCACACACCGCATGCTCTAACTCGCTCCCAGCAACTTTTCATCTTTCCAAACAAACATACAATCCAGACTCTCAATCAGCACTGTGCATATTGTGAGCACATTCATTTGAAGATAATTCCTCATGCTGTCAAAGTCCAGGTGCAGATTTAGAGTTCGGATTTGGAGTTAAAATCCCATTGACTATACACAATTACCTGCCAGATTTTGAACAGCAGCAGAAAATCAGCTCTGAGAGCTTAGGAATAATGAGCAAATAAACATGTTGAGGTGCCGCTAAAAAAATGTCTGTTTAATCTCAATTAAAGAGTATTGAACCAAGAATTCTCCATGTCTCAAATTTACATTTTGAGAGTGTAAAAATTACAGTAATTTTTATTGTATTTCATTTATTTTATTTCTAATCAACTAGCATGGCCATCAGAACCTTTCGACAGTAAGCTGGTATAACTTTGGAAAATCACAGCGATGCAAACTGGAGATACTATTACACCTCTGATTTGGTTTTTATTGGTACAGACAGTGGTAAAGCTTATAGATTGCAAGTGACTCGACATCTACATTACCCATTATTAGCAAGTTGTGGCATTGCGTATTTCCTTTAGAATCAGAATCAGAAAGATCTTTATTGCTTTTTGATTAGGCAATTATGAAATTCTTACAGCATTTTGCAACAAGATTAGTTGGAAAAAAACATGGTTGTTGTTCTGATAGTAATAATAAAACATAACATTTGTTGGAATCACATCATAAAAATAATGTCAAAAAGACAAGCATGGATTTGTCTGCAAGGTACCACCAAGCTGTGTTACCATAAGCTCCTTCAAAAAAACCCTCATGATTATATGTATAATTATAATGTATAAATAAATACATATTTTTAATATTTATAAATATTAGCCCATTTAGTAGAAAAGATGCATCTGAATAATATATTTTTGGGACTAGTGCTGCTGCTACTCCACCAAGCTGTTTTGAAATGATAAAATACTTTTTTAGGAACCGTTGATATGAACTTCCAAAAAGCAGACTAATTTGAGAAAATATTCTGATTGGAAAGAAAGACATGACATGCTATCCTGGTGACCATTGATAGGTCAATTGCTGAGCTCACTTATTGGTCAGAAAGAAGCCTATCTTTCTGGTATTTGGCAGTCATTGTACTTGACAGTAAAGGTACTGGGAATACTACTTCACTGCCCAAATTAACTGTACCAGAGGGATTACCAATTGGGGTTCAATTACACTAATCGAGACAGTTGGGAAAGTATGCTGATATGCAAACGGATATGGAAATGCATAAAAAAAAAACACAAAGAGTTTTACACAAATCATTACAAACGAACATCCTTCCTTGAAATAGAAGTAGGAATCCTACAGTAATCTACAGTTACCAACTTACTTGGATGTGCTATATATTTTATCAGTTCACCTTAGACTGTTTAACCACTGAAACACTATTTAAAGATCCCAGCCTGAAATCAAAAGCATTACTTTGGTCAATCCGGCTTAAAGCGTGCTAAAACAATTGGCAGTAGATCAATTGGCATAGAGCCAAGCTTGATTAATGTGTCATGTCAAAAAAGAAAGAAATTAGTGGTAAACTGCCCTCATGCTAATCAGCTAATTATGAATGCACTTCTCTACAGTTGTGTTATCGTAGTGCTACTCAACGCATGTAATTTTTTTATTTGTTAAATGGCCATAGTCTGCTAAAATACACCTAAAGTATTTTAGACCTAACAACTCATAGTTGGGGCGTCACGGTGGCGCAGTGGGTACCACGGTCGTCTCACAGCAAGACGGTCGCTGGTTCTAGGCTCGGCTGGGGCAGGTGGCATTTATGTGTGGAGTTTGCATGTTCTCCTCGTGATCGCGTGGGTTTTCTCCGGGTGCTCCGGTTTCCCCACAAGTCCAAAGACATGCGGTATAAGTGAATTGAGTAAGAAAAATTGTCCATAGTGTTAAAGAGTGAATGTGTGTGTGAATGTTTCCCAGCGATGGGTTGCGGCTGGAAGGGCATCCGCCGCGTAAAACATATGCCAGAGAGTTGGCGGTTCATTCCGCTGTGGCGACCCCGAAAGGGACAAAAGCCGACATGAAGATGAAGGAACTCATAGTTGGATAAGAAAACAAGACAAAGGCACCATAATTTAAACGGAGGTTCTTGTTTCCTCCTTGGTCTCTTGCTTTGGTTCCAACGCCCTCATTTAGAGATGTTTTTGTAACATTTGTTCTACTTCTATTATGACAACATTAAAAGGTATTTCATGATGATGACCAGAGATAAATGTGGACTGTCTAGGTCAGTTTGGAGTTGGAGACATAGGCTAAGCCGGTGGGAAAGATAAGCTTGTTCATCATCTTTGGCCTAACGTCGGATCTTCTACCCAAGAGAATTCCTTAGGTGAGCATACATTTCTCTTTCTGATCACACTTTATAGCACCATCTACTGCAAAGAAGCGTCATGTTACCAAAATAGCAGCATGAATCAAAGTCTAGTTGAGATGTGAAATGTGACCAAAATATAAATGGTTTATTCATAGATCATATAGTTTGCAAAAACAGGACAATAACAAAGTATTACACAAAGGCACATTACAGAACCAAGCCAAAGCAAGCTAACCTTTAAAAGATCTTGAGCCAATTCTTAAACTCTCAAAGTAACAGAGCATGCTTATGAAATCAAATGAATACTCTTGTATAATCCCGTTTCATTTTTTGGCACACTAATCCAGACACTAGAGTGTTTCAAAATCATTTTGGAGGATAAACACCAGCCAAAATCTCACAAGAGAGTATGATTGGGCTGGTCATTTGTTTGAATTACCTGGAACAGATCAGTAAGGATTAAATGATGACATTCCCAGACTACCATTAAGAACTTGTAATACATTAAATAACATCAGCAAATGTCAAGCAAGCATGTGCTAATACGAGAATTTTTGAGTTTAGTTTCGATTAAATCTGGTGTTTCTCAGCTGTGTGTGACAGAGCAAGACTCATGGGAATAGCAAGCGCTGACCACAAAATGCTTGCTTACAATATATTTACACAAAGAACTGCAGGGTATGGTTGTGGTAAATCCATTCCCCACTATGGTCAACAAAGTGGCAAAACAGAACATGGCTTGATTGCACTTAACATTTTGCCTCAATGTAAAGGAACAAGGCAATTAAGCAATGCTAATAATTTTTCGTTACACAATCTTATAGACATTTGTGTCAGCACCTTCTCCATCTAAATGGTCTTTGAGACAGGGATGTCAGATTTTGTTGGGCTGTTTTTTCATCGGCACATACATTCCTTGTCTTATTTCACCTAAAGAAAGCTTTTCAATGTCTAATCTGCCTGTTTTATTCTCCTTTCTTTATCAGCAGCTGTGGTAAGCTCTTAGACAAGCCAGGACACGGGTCACAAGATCTGTTTTTCTTTTGCAACTACATCTGTGAAGACGGTTGATGTGAAGACGAAGACCCAAACAATGTTTGCATTCCATAATTAGGACTCCTTTTCAAATACATAACAAGCTCTGTCTAGGTACACGGTTTCGACCAGGTATGAGTCTGGATCTGGCACACATTTAAAAAGTCAACAGATTACAAGAAAGAAACTATTTTGAAAACACATAAACACACAATTCCAATACGTTCTTGTTTGTCTGCACTGAACAATTGATATCAGGTAGTTTAATCTGCTTTTGTTTGTGTTTATGATGATCATGACTAAGTTAAAATATCATAAAAAGCCACCACTATTAGCCTAAATAACAATTTACATAGAGTTAGATTCAGAGATTGTTTGCTGTTTGAAAGTGCATTTTAAGCTTATATATGTTTGAAAGCTGAAAATCCAAAGGGGAAGGTCTATAGCAAAGGGATGATAAAAAATAATAATAACAATATTAATCAAATTATTTGTTTTATTGTTGTTTTATATTATGTTATGAATCAGATTGAACCTGATTTTTAAACAATGCCTAAAAACAATGTGCAAAAACTGCTGGAGAACAGGAGCAGCTCTGAAGTTATGGATACGAACCCAAAACGTGCAAAAAGAGTTCAAAAGGAGCGAGAACAAATTCAGAGCGGAGAGTTCTCGTAAGTGAGGTTGTAAATCCACAATCAGCAATGTGTAAATATATCTCACACAGTTACTAACATTTCATGAGAAGCAGCTGAAAAACTTAATCAAATCTGTTAACTTGTTTTCAAATTAATTCAGATAAAATTCACACGTGTATGGATTGAGGTGAATTTGTGTGCTTTCACTTGGTAATGTAAGAACATTGCTTTGAATATACTAATTTGATTTTGTACATTTGAATTGTGTTACTTATTTGAACCGAAATGTGCGAGTACAATCTTTTTGAGATCGTTCTGGCTCCATAAGTTAACACAAGTAATTTAATCAAGCACCTAAAATCGACAATAAGTACAAAGAGTTTACCCACACTTCTAAACCAATACAACCCATGCTGCAGTAAACTCTTATAAGACGAGAGAAAATGTCAAGAGACAATCCAGAAATGTGAAATGTAAATGTATGTGAAAATATCGCAAGCAGTTATCGAGTACATTGTATTGAGTGACCAGCCACTCTCGGAGGTAAAAAAATGTGGGGTTCCTTCGTCTCCTCCATGACCTGGAGCCCAGATATGATGTACCAAGCTGCCGCTACATGATTGACATGGAGCTGCCTAAACTAAACATCTCCACGAAAAAACTATTATCCACAGCCTTCTGCAAACCTCTTCTACGTTTAGTTTCACCACGGATATTTGGACAAGCTAGGTTAGCAGCTTAACCTCCCAGATTTTCACGCCGCAACGAGCCATAGTACATGCGAAACAATTCCGCGGCTCGAACACCAGCCAGGCTTAATTAAAAAAATTAAAAAGACTCACCTGTTTAGTTGCGCTTTTGTCGACTGAGCACCAACGTCCGAACAACTATTTTACCTCTGCACTTCACCTGTGCAACATGACTTTTTTATGCTTGATTTTATTAAATGTACTTAAACGTACTTTGTTAAATGTCCTTTTTTTCTTTGTTTCCAATGTAAAGCACTTTGAATTACCCTGTGTACGAAATGTGTTATACAAATAAACTTGCCTTGCCTTAATTTATAAGAATTAAGGTTAAAGCCTAATTTTTTTTATAATGATTTATTCTCTTATATGTTGCATACAACATGCTTTTCATTGTAAAAAAAATGGTCTTAATTCCAAACTTGTCCCTTGTTTGTTTGTTTGTTTTTTAATTATACAACTAAAGCTGTTACCTGTAAATTTAAATCATGTTTTTATTAAGTATCGGCATCGGCGAGTATTGAGATGCAAGTTCTGGTACTCGTTTTCCAAACAAGTGGTATCGGTGCATACCTAATACCAATAAATAAATATGAATAGAAATTATTAATCTTTAATTAATGCATAAAGTTAATAAGAGTACTTTCCATTTAAAAACTACACACTACACACAATTTGTATAACAAAATCTATATTCACACGACCACCATTCTACACCAGCCTGGTATATGCTAGAGAACAAGAAACACATGATGTCTGACAAAAATGGTGTCTTGAATTTGATCCCCATCCTCTCTTGCATTAAAGTCGGTAATTACACAGCCGCTACTAATTGTGGTTTTTCAAAGCATATGACAGGGTGCAGACTAGCAGCATCTATGGAAATCAACACTGTTATTAGCCTGAAGGCCTCTGGCAGATGGGGTATGGATTGAGTTAGATGTGAGTCTTGTTTAACTGAGGGTCTCAGATTAACCTCTGCATTTATATATTAAAGAAGTAAAAAGCAGATATCTTTTAAGACCAATTTTGAATTAACCATCAACGCACAGCAAAAGATTCATGAATTATTCATGTGACTGAACAGTGCCATCCATGCCAACAGATGGAAGGCACATACAAAGAGTTTCAGTCAACCTCAGCCCACTCCTGCTTCATGCTGGCCCTTGAGACTTTTCCGCTTTTCTTTTTCTCTTCACCGAGTAAGACTTGTCGAAAGCAATGTCAAGCTGCTATCTCTACTGTCACGTCGTCAGAGTAAGTTGTCAAACACATGTTGCCATTAAATGTAGCAAAATGGTTCCTGACAAAGTCAAAGCCGATTTGATGGGTTGACAGAATTATATTTCACTATGAAATGGGTGCTTGACAAAGGACAAGCTTTGGGATAGTGTGGGATAAGATGGCTGGTAGTCCAAAAACTGGAATGCCTGTTCAATGATTGAATGATGAATAATTATCTCTTGGTATTTGTCTAAACAGATCTGGTGTCTGAGCACTATGTACATACAAACTGTTTAAAAGAAACAATGTGGTTCAATGTTCCTCTCTAACCTATCCTCATCATTTATCTCTCATCCTGCAGCTGATGCTGATCACTTGTTTGTTGTTTGTGTTACAGTTTTGTAACCGTTGTTTCTCCATTTGTTAGTTTCTGTTTTGTCTTTGTTTGTTTTGTTTTTTCAGGTGCTGTCCGGCGAATCGTTCGTCGATGGATATTAAGTTTGTACATTCTTTATGCTGGGGAGGTGATTAGCACCTGCCTCAGTCAGCGAGAGTCCCCTCACAGAGGGAACTCCTATTTACTCTACCTGATCCACACGAGGACTTTGTGAAGCAGCTTTGAAAGCAATTGCTAAAGAAGCGCTATATAAAAACAGATTGATTGATTGATTGAATGAATGAAAAGCTTTAAAATTGGGACAATGGAGAGGACTGACAATCATGGCACTCAAGCACTCAAATAGTTTTCCTATAGACATTCAGCACAATTTTAAGATAGATATTAATGAAAACTTCCAGTCCACTATAGGATTTTCTGTAATCTGGTCTAGAAATAAAATTTTCATTTTAAAAAGCTCACACATGATTCGATTTCTCACATGTTACGCAAACAAGTTGTTTAAATATAAATCTGCTTTTCCAAATGGATATTATTATAGATATTATTGAAAACTTACAGTCTAGATATTCATTTTGAATGAAAAAAGCTGTCACACATTTGAATTTCTCACAAAACTCCCAAGTATTTTTTCCATAAACAATTAAAAAGATTGAAACCGTAAAAACCATTACGTCCTTCAGATAACTATTTGTAGTTCAGAAAACCCATAGAATTCAACAGCCTTCGTATCAAATTCAAGAGACATCCATGAAACGCACCTGAAAAGAGTTCATTGAAATTATACAAAAATAGTAAGTATGTGTGTTTATTTTAGGAGAGGCGAAGTTTTCTTTCAAATATGCTGCTAAAGTCAATAGTGTGTTTCTCTATGAAAAACTTCTTTTAAAAAACAGCAACAGGTAGAGTTGTAAACTCAGCCATTTACACTCAAGAATCAAATAAAATGTTTTTGAATCTTCCATTTAGGATTTAAAACTATTTAATCATCAAGTTGTAATATTAAAAACACAAGAGACTACATAGATAAGTTAGGTGCTGTCTTTTAAAAAGCTTTTACTAACTCTTAATGATAGTTTACCAGTGAAGACAAACAAGGAAGGAGAGCAAGTCTGGAGTCACAAATGATCAAAGCACAAACAGACCCACAGGTGAGTCATGCACTAGAAAACACAGTGTACCGATGGTCACTTCCTCAAAAAGAACTCCCTACCACACTTTTTAGCCACTTGCATGGACAGTAAACAAAAATTACATCACTCAAGGTTGCCAAAACAAGAACCAAGTTTGAAACAAAACATTAGATGTCACCAAGTGACCTGAAAGTGAGTTTTAAAAGTGGCCAATCTAGACAGATACAAATAATACAAGCAAAATAACACTTTTCATCAAAATTATTATAACAGCCATAAAAATTACTTGGCAGTAAAATTAAAACCATGGCCAAAATAAAATAGATGACAAATGATATGCATTACAAATAGAAGGAATAAAGTTGGTAAGCACTTTGTGGTGGTGTTGATCTTCAAGGAAGTTCCCTGTTTCAAATTCCAGCATTGCAACAAACCCTTGACTGAAAAATAGCTTTTATTGATCTTTCAACAAAATAGTATATCCTGGTAATTTGGAGGCTTCAAAAATCCAAACAAGTCAACTATGGCAACCTGGTGTCATCTTTCAACAACCATGTATAATTAGGGAAATAAGAACTAGACAATGTAAAGAAGTCACCAACTGCATGCTATAGACCAAGAACAGTATGCAGAGAGCTTCACAGAATGGGTTCCACTGTCCTAGAAGCTATATCCAAATTATATTTTAATTTTATTTTTTTAGGGTAAAACTATGTTTTAGACATAGTGATTTAAAGCACACCGCCACTGAACTCAATAGCAGTTGAGAGAACTGCAGTGATGAATAACACAGAAAAATGTGTCTTCATACCTCTTTGACCACATTTCTAATTTCAACATATCTATTTTGTCCAATAGAAATTCAGTAAATATACAAAACATTATTTTGGACAGCCCTCGTGCATCATGCACACATGTGAATCGATATTTAATTTTGTTTATTTAATTGACAATTTGTGCCTCAATCACACAGACATTCTGATTTCGATTATGAATAGATTAATTGTACAGAACTGCTTAATACTCAACTACACAGCAACAAAAACATTAAATGAACTTAAACATTTAATTCTGTCTGATAAAGGATGCTATGCATATGAACACACGCTGAAGAAAACCTGCTTTCTCCATGTGTGTATCTTGCAACTTCAATGAGACTTTCCACGCAGATTCCCAGAAAACCACTGAAAGCTGATTAATTGGTCAATAGAAAACATGGACTAGCAGCACCATGTCTAGACCTGCAACCTCTGCTAACAAGACCATGAACCACCTGCCAAGCTATTCTCGGTGTTCTCTTCAAAGAGGATTGAGGTAAATAAAAGGATGATGAAGTGATGAGAGCGGCCAAGACACCTCGCGTGCGATGGTGTCATGCAGGGTGGGGAAACAAAACCGAACAAAACCTTTGATCAAAAGTGGCAAAGATGCACTGCTCCACCTGAAGGACTGAATCCCCTAGAGAGTTAGCTGTCTTTCTTTAGTCAAGATCCCATTTGGCTTTAACCCTACCTGTAAGGCTATGTGACAACTGAACTGTGGAAGCCTCAGATATGCAAACAAGTCTCGCATGTGTGAATTTCTAAACTATAAGTACAAGAAAACAAAGGGACAAGTGAGCACAAGATGCCCTGTGACTGGCTGAAGAAGACTGCAAGCTGTTGGTTGCTCCAGAAAAACATACCAGGCAATGCATAGAGATAAAAGCACTGCCCATTAAAATCAGATTTTGCATTTTAAAAAGCATTACTTATTAGGGAAAATCTATTCACACACACTCTTGATTGTGACGTTTATTGATATCGATTGGTTTATTAATGTGCGTTATTCAACCCTTAAAAACTGTGAAGATAACCACTTGCTGTTTTTTGGTCAGATTTCAATGGGCTTTGCAAAAAAAAAAAGTCAAACAGGTGTGGTAGTCTTATCTTTGTTTATCGAGGTGCCAATGCATTTAATATCTTTCGACAAACCTAACGAGCAAAACAATTTATTTTCATGAGAAAGTCTTATAGACTTTGTCTGTGTTGCAATTGAAAGCTTTTACAAGTTCACACGCAATTTGACTGATAAAGTATAGACGGTTGTAGTAAAAAACCACATGTAAGAACAAAAAAAATAATGACATCAAAAGAGGAAAACATCTTTACCAGTCTCAGATCCACTTGAATTGAAATCAAGTGAAGATTGACTAAAAGAGTTAAAAAAATCTTTGTAATGGTCTGCCAAGCAGTCATGTAACAAGCTGTGACATAAGAACGATCCATATTCTTGTTTTCTTCCACTTTTACACTTAAAAGAACACAAAGACAGCAGAGTTGGCAAAGAAACCCCAATATCAATCTCATAACTGACATTTACTAGAACAATGGCCCAACTCAAGCACTTGTGCCCATATGGCGCCTGCAGTATTAGGTTCCAGAATGTAGAATTTGACACAGATTGACACCCTGCAGATCACACAGAATGAGGAAATTATCTATTTAACATCTGCTTCTGTTTAAATATTCATTCTAATCCTGAACACCATGAAATAAGTCATTGAACAGCCTGAGTGCCACTGGCCCATCTGATCAGCGATCACCCACTGATTAGGAATCTGTCTCTCTACACCAACCTCAGTGATGAATTTAGAGCTTTAGGCAAAAAAAGAGGTTAGCCCTCCCTTTTGTTTAAAAAGAAATGTTAAGCAAGCTTGAAATATATGCATACAGCAAACAGCGATTACCTTAAGGTTAATACCTTCTTTAGACACGTTTTCACCACTGGAAAGAGGTGGTCTCCCTTTAAGCGCTAATTTGCTATGATTGGGGAAAAAATAGCTTTCGCAAAGCTTTTCACATGTACAGTGGAACTAATGTGATTACCAAAAGGAATAAAGGATTCATAAATAATGCATAAGGTACAGCATGGACCCCTACAATGAGCACCATTGGTACTTTATGGCCATTCTTAATAAAGTAGTTAGTGACACTAATCATAGCAAGCATCACCATAAAAGAAGGATGACAACATTGAACATTTGGATTGAACAACTTAAATAGCTTTTGTGTGCCAATCTCAGTTGGTCTGAGTAGTTAATCTACACATCCAACTGTTGAAACACTGTTGGAAATTGCAAGTGTCCCTGCATCTAATGCCTTAACAGTGGGAAGAGATGCTTCAGAATAAGATGGACTGGTGGGATGGCTAAGAGGGCATTTGGTTACAGTTTATGTATCCTCCAGAGCTTGTGAATGACAGCGCAAGACCCATAATGTGAGGAACGATTCTAGCACGGGTCCAGAGGGACAGAGACAGGCATCAAAAATGACAGAGCATTAACAGAGGGGTTTAGTGAGGAACGGATTTTGCTCAAGGATAGGCCAAAACCTTAAACATGTGGCAAAAATTTGAATCTGACAGATGCTGTCAGTGAACATATGAAATATTTCACCAATATGTCAACAGTAAAAATACATTTGAGTTGTTAACTGTATGCTTGAATCCTGTTTTTAAGGCATAATAAACTTTTTTTCTTAATTCAAACCATATGTGTATTTTCTACTCTACTGTCAATTTAAATGGTACATGAGCTGGGAAGAGAGAACAAGTGAAATAAGAAAAATGTTGGGAAATAAATTGGTTATCAAGTTTAATCATGTTAAACATGAAGGTTTCTCTGAAAGAAAATCTTGAGAAAAGCAACAGCAGGTTCACATGCAAAGCAAAAAAAACAACACTGTCTTATAATAGTCATTTCTTTTTACCAGAGTTTACAAAGACTAGTTTGACTAATTTCATGACTCGTTAACGCAGAACCCTACATTACTTCACACAATCTAGGGGCATCATCCAGCTGCAGTCTGTTTTACCCAAATGACGATTGTGAAATTAAAAATAGCTCTAAGATTACTTTTTTTACAGCAGTTTGAACCAATTTACTGTATAATTAGTCATAAATACAGGTAGTGTACAGATAGTATCTAAAAAATACGCAAATCATTGCTATAGAGAGAACGTTGTTAACGTTCCAATCATATTTCAGTGTAGTGATTGGAAGAAAGAAGCTGATTTAAATAAACGGGAAACTGATCAAGCCTTTAATAAAAGCAATTTTGCAAATCAAGACTTGCTGGTTAAAAGATTTATTTTAATGACAAAGCCTTCTACTGATTGTACTCTTTCTTATTAAAGACATTAACTCGATGCACATTTAAAAAATATAAATAAAAAAAACAAACAAAAAAAAAACAATTTGAACCTATTTGTCATGTCCAATAGAAACTGTGACATTTCAAATCATAAAACGCTGAGCAGTCATTCATTAACACTACTGAGGCTGAAACAATGCCATGAAGTTGTTTCTATTGGAATATTAAAACAACACAACTACTATTGGTGGATTTAAAAAGGCAGTCAAGCCACACCCCTGAAGCCATTAGTGCAACCTCAGGAACTGTGACATAAACTATATACATGACTGCAAAAATAAAAGACATTCTATTGATAAGTTCATAGAGACTTAAGATAGATTTCAGCAAATAAAAAATAAAGACTTTTGACATTTTTAGCAATTTACAAAAACAAGAAATAAAGACTAATAGACAAGGTAATCCATATTTGTGAGTATCAAAAAGATTTCAAACACGTCACTCTAGTCACTACCCTAGGAACCATGTTAACATATTTGGACCCTGCTTTAGGAAATACATATGTGGGTTGGTTAATATCACTTACTCTGCCAGTAAACACTGTTTACAATACCCCTGGCCACTTGCTATCAACTGAACTATCTACCCTAGCAACTGTATGACGATCACTGAGACAAGAAGTTTGGCTTAATTGACTTTTGCTACCCACACTTTTTGACAGCACCCATCAAATATTCTAAATTTAGTTGGCCTAGCTTAAAATATTTTCTGTCAGGCTTTAACTCTATTACAACACATTGCATCTGGTGGAGCCACAGTGCGAATGCTAATATGGATTTTAAAAATGCATGGAAACTACAAGCAGGCGACAATCTCTCTACTGTTTGAGTCACAAAAGATTACGACTGAATCCCTCTAGTCTGAAGGAGAAGCCTCGTGGGATAGCGGAGACCTTCATTCCCACTTTTTTCAGAAACCCCCATGCAGGAAAACATTGCATTCTTTCAGATATGGAGATTTGATTGCTTCTTTTTTCTGTGATAAGCCCTGATCTTGTTGATTCGGGGGCAATGGGCTGTCTCAAATACAGGATGTTTTTTTTTTCTTTAAAGATCAGACAATACATTTTATAATGGAGATTGTCAGAGAAATTAAAAAAAATAGCTACTAAATTATTAGAGAACAATTTATATAAATTCATATTTAATTTTTTCCTTAATAAAATAACAAGAGTGTAAACATATGACATAAATGTTGACCAAAATATAAAAAGAAACAAATGTGAACACCTTTTATTATAAGCAAAAGAAAAGAATTAATATTTTACAAAGCCATTCATTACATTAATGATTTGATAAGGTTTCTCAGTATAACCTTTAAATTTGCATGTGAACATCTCAAGAGAAAACCTTGTGTCAAGTAGATGCTAATGCTCATGAAGGTTTAATACATTATTTAACATTTGGTAGCATTATCTCAATCTCTGGCAACCCCAACAATCCCCTTTATACTTTTGAGCATTTACTCATGTTTTCTCAATTTCTGTCCACCCTTACGATTGATATATTTTAACATTTATGAGTCTTAAGTCAATATCTGGTAAGTCTAGCCCTAACACTTTTAAGATATTGCGCTTTATATATATTGAGATGTATGAGCTTTTTGTCACACTATGGCACCGCTAAACATCACTTTCATGTTTTTGAAGATTTACAAAAGTTTTCTCAAACTCTGCCAACCCTAACCATGACTTTCATGTTTTTGCACATTTAGACACATTTTCTCAGACTGTTGCAACCCCTAACCCCTATTTTGTTTTTATTTTTGACTGACTGACATAAAAAACACCTTTAACGTTATCCACTATTCATTATCCACTGGTCCACTAAAACTTTTCAAGCAACAATTGCTATACTGCTGAAACATCTACAACTACCATTCTCATTACAGAATGTCGTAGAATGAAGATTCAACCATTTCAACATGATCAACCGGTAATAACCTGAACATTTTCGAAATGGTGAGCATCCTATCCTAGCCTTGAATCCTAGCCAAGTTCAGCATTTGAAATCACATTATTGAGCTCTCTAGGTGGGAAAAACAGCTACTAAATTGACAAAGCATACAGAATGGGTCAGGAACACTAGATGTGCTTTGCTCTGGCTTGTCAAATGCTGTTTATACACATGTGTGCCTGCTATCCAACAATGACCCAAACCCACACATGCACACACCTCTCTTGACAAGAGATGTGACACAAAACCACCCCTGAAATACCATGAGAGGATTTACAAAACCAACATCGAGTTGACAGCACAGAAAAAAGGTGGTGGGAAAAATGTCCATGTCAGCAAAAAGACGCACAAGAAGTATTTTCTTTGCAGTGGACCATTAACCCAACGTTTCAACCTTTGACTGAAGAAAAATGCCTCTTTAGATACAATTATCAAATTAAGAGGAATTTAGGGTGACGCAAAAGCAATCAACATTGATGCCATGAAGCAACTGCATAAATAATAACTCTACATACTCATCCCAGAGAGTAGGGTTCAAACAGCAAATAGATTTCCATGCTATTCATTAAAAAATAAATAGGAAAAATGCACAATTTAACATATGAGATGACGTTTTTTTTTTAGACAAGTTGAAGCTTTTGTTTTAACACGTTAGATCATGTGTTAATTTGCCTACACATACATTAAGAAAAAAAACTACTTTGTTTTATTTTGGCCTTGGCAAACACGATGCATATGTGTTCTCTGGTGATGATTTACAGAACACCTACAAAACAAACTTCAGTGACTAACCATGGAGGGGATGTGTGCATGTATGTATATATATATATATATATATATATATATATATATATATATATATATATATATATATATATATATATATATATATATATATATATATATATATATATATACAGTAATTAAACATGACCCGCAGAGCGGTGAATCTCTACATATAAATCTGCTAAAGACGAACACATGAACCATGAACCATCCTAGGTCTGAGAATGTTAATAGGTTCCTTTTGGTCCCCCCTAGGGCCGTAAATGAAGGTGTTGAAATGGGAGAAAAGTATACAGTATTTTACATTTACATTTTTTTATTGCAATAGGTTATTGTTATTCCTTCCAAGTGTTGGGGAAAACTAGCTGCAATAAAAGATGCTTTTAAAACAACTAAACCATATTCAACCCAGATTTTTCACACAAAAAAACATTTATGATTTAAACCGAATTTTTCCATTCTACTTAAAATCAATGTGCAGATAACAGAAATAGTTTCAAACTGGTTCCAAAAAGTCATCTTCATTTTGTATGGCTTTTCGAACATGGAATTTGATATGGAAAAATTTTTAAAGTGCAATCAGAGACACAAAAAGAAAAATACATTGTGCTTTTGTTGAACAATGAAAATGCTGAAAATATGTTCAGATGTTTTAGCTTCAATGTTTTAGTTTGGTAGGCTTTACGCGTTAACACCAAGGCAGGTCTCCAGGTGTAGTTCTTAATTTTGAAGCATTTTAAGGGTTCAAAGTGAGTCCTGAGACTAATACTTTGAGAATTTTCTAGATAAATGTTTAGAATCTAAGTAATTTTAGTTTCTAATACTTGATTTTTATCACTCTGTAATAGGAGGAGCATTTTCTAATTCTTAGGCTTCAAGATAAACTTTTTGTGATATCGATTCTGGTGAAAACTAGGGTAAAATGGTCTGTTCAGTTACTCTCTTGGATTTTCATGGTTTCCTTTCTGCACGATCACTCACAAAAATCTTTTTCATATGCGGGTTTCGGTGATAAAATGTGAGTAGGAAGGCCTGAGTGCATTTCATTTCTAGCATTTTACCTTCAAGAGAACACTGACTTTCATTCAAGCAAACCAATACGACCCACACACTTAATCTATAAAATCAGTTTATCACCCAATCCTATTCAACTCAAACATTCAGCAGGTTTTCAACTCTCTATTCTTAATCCAAAGCCCATTTTTTTAACCAGTCACTGAACCAAGATCTTTTCATTGCCTACAGACACAATGGTCTTAATTTACAACAAACAATAGATTGAACCTGCCTAAAAAGCAAATGAATGGGTAAACAATATCTTTATACTGTGAGTTATTGGCGGGGAAAAAAGGCAAAAAATATAATTTGCAACTTCACTCAACATACAGAACTTTACAATGTGTCCCCTTTAGGAATGCAGTATCGACTTCAGCTAGTCATTGTTAAGGGATTCTGGGTCATTTACAGCATTCCTGACAGTTCCCAAACAAGGTTACACTGAAATAAGAAACCACAAAATTATAATGTGACTTCAGGAAATACTCCAAGAACCAGAGACTAAAAGAAACAGCCACTTACTCCCAGGCCTGTCTTTCTCATCTGATGGTCTCCTCATGGTCACAAGCAAACACAAACAGTCAACTGTAGTGACTTTCCAATGTTTAACCTCATTGAAAGCTCATCAGGAAGCACCTTAATTTTAGCTTATTTGTGATTTTGATATAGTGGATTTGGGCTAGAATGTGTGTGCTTTGATGAGACGAAACTATACAAGGTGGTAAGGGTGTCTTACAATAGAGTGAAAAAAAGGCACCACATCCTAGTAAGATAGCTCTCGCTCGCTCTCACTCTCGCTCTCTCTGTCTCTCTCTCTCTGTCTCTGTCTCTCTCTCTCTCTAGAGCTATAAAACCTAAGATGAGTTGAAAGAGAGGATCAGTTACTAGAAGGTAAGGGAGTGCCCAAGACCTGTCACACTACACAAGATAAGTCAGGATTAAGAGAATGAGATCAGAGTTGATACAATGACCACAATGCACGCGATTGAAAGCAGTGTTAGACCAGACACTAAGATTTACAACAAACAACAGAAAGTCTGGTCTACATAAAGCTGTTGAGATTAAACATTAGTCTAATGAAATACTGGCAACTAAATATGTACATTTTATTTAATATAAATGATTCCATAACCCATGAACAATGTCAAACAGTAGGGTAAGCACCTACAATATTTGCTTAAACAAGATAAAATGACAATAACGTCACAGTTTCTAGAACAGCAGAAAGAACTCTAACACATCAGATAGTGCTTGAGGCTTAAAAGAACAAAGAAACAGACTCTATTCAGTATCTATGTTTCTGAGCTGTACTGTACTTCTACAGCATTAACAAATCTCACGACGTGTACCAGATAATGCAACATGCCACACTACATAAAACCCCAGATCAGTCAAGATTTTAGCACATATTTTACTCACAAAGCTGATTTGATAACATGTGTGTGAGTATCAATAGTATATTTTTTTCTGTAATGTCTTTTACAATGGTGTTTATGTTATGAAATAGTGTATACAAAAAGAGGTCATTTAAAACATATCACTTTTGACTTTGTTGAACTAAGCGTTGTTTTACCATTTGCAAACACAGATTAAAAATGAGCAATAGATATGTATAACTGTATTGTTATTTTTGTTTAAATAGTAAAAAGAAAATAGTGAATAGATCCTTTTTTTTAAACAAAGCTTGTGAAGCCAACCCCAATTCAACATGTCCTACTTGTGCAACTGCTGTTTTTTAATATTGTTTTTTTTTACTTTTTTTACCCAGTGGCTTTAAATCTTTCTATATCAGTGTCTATTTATATATTTTGTATTTCGTTTTTTTACAGCTTCCTAAAACTTAGATTTTATTCAATGTAAAAATTGTATTTCAATATAAGTTTTTAAATGTTGCATTTTAAGATTTTTATATTTGTTTAGAAATTTAGTCAGTTTTATTTTAACGTAAACTGACTCAATTCAAACTGATAATACATAAATATGTAGCCAAAGCCCCTATTTGACCTCATTTCTATCTTTTGATCAGTTTTATGGTAAAATATAGACAGTAGTTAGGGAGTATCCTCATAAACCATTGCACTAGTTACATGCATCAATAATTCTCCCTTTTAAAACAATAGACAAGAAGGTACATGAGTTTAATAAAAAAATGTAAAGTACAAAAAAATACTCAGCTAATACCACACAATATCTTCCAGTCAAAATGATCCAAACCATTGACCGCTTTGAGTATTTGAGTAAGAGGTAAGTGATCAGAAATCAGCCATTCCATACAAAAAACCTGTAGAGTGATGACTTGTTGAAAATGCAAACCACTTGCCACAAGAAAGAATTAAATGTCTTCTGAAAGGACAAAAAGCCTATCAGTCCCAGACAGAACCTTCAAACTGCTTACAGAATCCAAAAGGATGTCTACTCACAGAATAACCTAGATTACGTATGAATCAGAAAACCCAAATTAGAAGGTGGGACCTAATTATTTGTTCCAAAATGATTGGTGTCATATAAAAGCATAAGTGATTAATGAACAAACTTACACAACGCCCATCTGTCTGCCTTCCTTCACTCGCGCTGTACTTGAACTTACCTTTTAATATTTGCATTGTAAATAAAGTACACCAAACGATAGAGTAAGCTATAGATTTTGTTGAGCACCATGCAAAGACTTCTTTGTAAATACCAAAATAAACAAATGTTATTGTGAAAATTAAGACTTATCAGTTTGATATAATTTTCCTCATCTTAATCTAAATGGAGATTAACCAAATAAGAACAAAAATAAATTTCATCAGATTTTTCAGTTCTTCAACTTCACCCGAGCATAAAGCCAATTTTCAGCGATCCTCATTTTCAGTTTGATAGCTTGCAAAAGCATCAGAGTGAGGGTTAAAAGCGAGTTTCCCAGAAAAACAGCACAAAGTAAAGCCAAATGTTGAAACTAATTAATTGATTGAATATCTATTAACATAACAATATGCAAATATTAATTAACATGGTTGAGCAGTAAGAAAAAAACAGTCTATAGCTGGAGTCCTAGATCCAACAATGTCTAAGAAAACTATCTTATCACATATTTCTGTCAATAAAATTAAGCCAATTTGAGAATTCATCTGTAAAGTACACAAAAGAATCTTGTGGGAAACACTGGAGTCATATGTGCTAAAAAAGGCGATAATGTAGCGAACTTGAGCTTCCAAATACTCAAAAAGTCATCTTGCACAACTTGTTTTGCTTTCAGCACAAAGTTGTGTAAAGATGGAGCAAAGCAGTATACTGAGAATGTGCTTCTCTTGTTCTGTTTCTTCTCACTCTTGTTCAGTAAATGCTTTCATCTGAAAACCATCAGAACAGCGCTGCTAATCTGGCCTAATGCATTTTTAAGAAACACAGCAGGAGTGGAAGTCTAAATACTCTATAACCGGCTCACTTTAGCGCTGATTTCTTTTCTCTCTTTAAGTGAATGACAAAGTGCTCTGTGAGAGCCCATATCGAGCGCTTGTGTCCCGTGTTTGTGTAACACACAATGAAACTGTGCTGGGCATAGCGCGACTCACTGAAGTCAAGCCAGCGCTGCAACGAGACTTCATCCATCTCGCTGTACACAAGCAAAACAAGAGCAAAATCAACAGAGCGCCAAGTAGGCAATTACTCTAGCTGGAATGCTTGTGCAGAGTTGAGGTTAAGTACCAGAACTAAAAAATAATATATTTCAAGCCAGCCATAACTGGATTTGTGTGCTCTGCACATCTGAATTTCAATATTCTATCAGCAAACCGCTACTATCATTAACTTTTTTTAGGAAGAAATAACCACTAATAAAGGGCAATAAGGGAATATATATAGGGACCAGTGAGATGGCACATTTAAAAATGTAAATACTACTTACATATTTCATTTTAAAATGAACGGACTTTCAAATTCTACAAAAATCTCCATATTACAGTTTACCTTACTTACCAGACTGCCTCTCGATTCTAAAAGCCAGCTATGAAAGCCGCTGGGCTTTTTAGTGCTGGTATAATTATAATTCATCATGATTCAGAATGACAACTAATTAGTCGATTCCTGATTTCAGGATCTTTTTAAAGAAACAAACAATTTAAATAAAATACTAAATAGAAAGAAAGTCTACTTCAATAGGTCATTTAATATGTCTTACATCTTATAAATAATTGTACTGGTATTATCATGGATGAAACAATATGGTCCAGTCATATTAAAGTAGCCAATTCTTCCAAATTAGCATTACACTAAAAAGATTCTGATTGAATATGTTCATACTTCTGGACAGAGCTTCTTGGTTTGTAGAGGCAGATTTTGTTGCATCGTCTGTGTTAGTTTCTTTAGTCGCTAAACAAGCATGAAGGTGAAGGTCAATCTATTATAGTCACGTCGGAAGTGGGCTAAAATAAAGAGGGGTTTTTTTTCAGTCCCCTCAAAAGACAAAAGAAAAGAGTTGAGCCAGTAATGAAACATGGATTTACCCCTAGCTACAGCATTCGAGCTACATGCTTAGCCTCAGATGATGTGTTTGGTTATGTCACGTTCAACTGAGTGAGCAATTATGATATGAAGAACAGTGACTGACCTGATTGATGGTATTGGCTGTACAGGACGAGAGGCCCGTTCCGACTGAAGCCATCAAAAAAGTGACAAGGTCAAAGGGCACTGGAGCCATAGCAAAACCTGCTGCTGCTGTTGTAACGACAAGAGCTGCAGGCAGAAGCAAACACCTTGATTTGGTGAATTTATCGATATGGTTGAATACTTCCTTTGATTGAATAATGTAATTTAAAAGGGAAATTACATACTAGTTAAAAAAAATGTCTGTAAAGCATACTTAATTAGAAAAATGAAGACCATGAAAAAGGGGAAAATGTATGTTTACACACACGCGCACACACACACATAGTATGCTAATTTTCTTGAATAGCATATTAGTACAAAGAAAACATCTGTCTTTATGAAAACACATATCTGATAGGAATCTATTATTTGCCTTGGCCAAATCTTTTAATACATTTGATAGCTTTATAGATGCATTATGCAGATTTGTGGCCAATAATGAAACTGCAACAACATTTTTTTTAAATGATAATTGTTTTTTTTTTTTAAGTTAAATACATTCTATATTGTTTCTCTGCCTGCATTAGTTTGAATGCTGATGTGTTTAATTTTTTGTATTTGTTTGACCAACACACAAATGTAACATTAATTTTTTACCTGTCAGTTTAATTTTGGAGAGGCGAGCATAAATCCCTGGTAAATGCCCATATTGAATCTTCACCTCCTTCCACTGCCGAGCCTCCAGACGAGCAGCCCTGACTGCCTCGGGTTCAACTTCTACACTCTGGGGGTCACCTGGCAGCTCCATAGCTCTGGGATCAGGCTTTAACGATGGGATTTCCTGAACTTGACGGAGCAACGAATCATCTCGATCTTCCAGCAAAGGGGACACCGGCTCCTGCTGAGCTCTCACTCTCTGGCTGAGAACACTACTACTCTGCACAAACTGCAAGAAAGAGGACAAACAACAGAAAAATATTATAGTTTTGCATATTGAATATTTACTTTACCTCTCATTTGTCTAATTATTATACAATTATATAAAATAAAATGTACAACTAGTTACAAAATTCATGGTTCAAGTACAAAGTTCTAAAGAAAAAATATTAGTAGACACTAGCTCTAATACATATACAGTAATGTTTTCCCATTTCAAAGCACACGAATGCTTTGGAATGAAAAGTAATGTGAAAAGTGCAGAGGCAAGGGCATAATTTGCAAATGCTTACAATTTCAAAAACTCAATAAAGCAATCATTTAAGGCCAAAAGAAATATAAACAGTTCTTGTCCTTTATAATTTTTGTTTTGTTTTGTTTTTTAAACCAGGTGGTTCAATCTCAATTCCTGGTGAGATAGAAGCACTGCCGAGTTCTTCCAACCCTGACCTGTAGTTTTCAAACTTACGATAATCTAAATTTTGGAATGAATATCTAAAATCATAAATAATCTTTAACTGAAATGTTGCAAGTCAAACTCGACAATCAATGCTACCCTATGCTAAAGGTGTTTTCAGCAGAACCAAGAAAATGGCTGAACAGATTGATTAATTTGCAAAAAAAAAAAACACTTTTTATCAGTTGGAAAGAGAGCATATTTCTAAAATAAGCAAAGCTTTCCCTTAAGACTGGCACTTGCATTAATGTCAAGTACAGACTGCATGATTTTTTAATGTAATCTGGTCACAGATCTTTACATACTGCATGGCTTTATCGGGTAGCATTCAATTGCTGCTGTCTTCATACTGCGTGATAGATCATCATCAAGAACGTGACTTCACACTGCGTGACTTAACAAAAAACACACCAACTTTGTCTCAATCAAACCATGACTCTCATCAAAACAAAACAAGACTGGAGTCACGTGAGACTGGCATTATTAATAATGATTGTAGTGCACAAGAAGTTTGCCATTCAAATTTCATGTGTGTTCATTTGTATCGAATAGGAGGAAAAGAGGTCTGAACTCTGCTGATTGAAGAGTTTAAATTACACCAAATGTCAAGTAAAAACTCAAAGCACACTGTTATCTGTTTATAAAATAAAGAATTATCTAATTTAATTGTGAATCAAAATATTTTCAATTCAATAGTGATACCATTCTATAAATGTTTTTATAATAAGAAAAATGTTTAACTTCCCACATATTTAAGCCAGGCACACTTTTTTTATTTGTAAGCAGTCAAAGGTGCTCTTATACAAAGAAACTTGTATAGCAAGGAAAGAACAAACCTGACAATTTCTTGCTTTCCCAATTCACACATTAAAAAATATAATTGATTTGACATATATGATCTGTCAGACTTTTTTGTTTGTCATTTTCTCCTCAAAGTGTGTCTGTGCACCTGTCTCTTCAGAAAGCATAGATGCTGAAACGTAATCCATCCTGTCTGATGGTTCCTGCAGAGCTGAATCAGACTCCTCGTGCTCATGTGACACCTGGGCAGGTTTTCTGAAAGGTTCTGCTGCACGGTGAACCCAACCATCCCTTCAACAACAAAGGCAATCATATTAATGATTTATCAACAGTTGTAATGCAACACAAAAGATAATGTAGATACGAGAATGAAATACATTTTATTTGGGTAAAAACAATACTGTCAAAACATATGGCTATGACTAAAATATTCTGTGATAGTTTTAGACTGATTGGTGTGTATAATAAACAAGAAATATCATGAAATCAATGAAACAACACAATTTTGAATGTATAATATAAATAGTGCACAAGTAAACATGGCCTTGATATTTTTACATTAAAGAATAGTACTAATTTGACCACTGAAAGTAGAAGTGTGGCCAAAAATTTCACAATTGAAAAGTTACAGCCCTGAGATAATGTTTCTGTTATTTTGTCTAGGTCTAGTGTTCTAGATCTCATCTTTCAGTTTTTACATAGCTTTGAATATATAAAACTAGTAACCTTTAGTCAGGAAGTGATTCCATACTCCAAATTGTTGTTGTTTTTCTTTATATAATGTTGGAGTACAGGTTATGCCCACAAACGAACACACTGCCCTTTTAAAATTAGCTACACAATATGCTAAGTTTTTAAAATGTTTTAACTAAACTAAAATCAAACACTAAGCTAAACAGTCTTGTTCTGTTACCATTGCCTTGTTGCATAGTTTCTGACAGTCAGGACCATTAAAAATTATTCAATGCTGTGGATTATTTTCCATGGTTAAATCACTTCTGCCATTAGCCATACATGTTTACATTCTTTTAAAGTACTAAATCACCCACAAATACAACTGGTTTAACATTGTGTATCACACTATACTAAACCAGAAACACATTGTTACACCACAAATTATAATAAAAAAATAATTAAAAAAAACACTAGAGATTGTTGCCTTTTTAAAACCACAAGCTAGTCGTATAGAACTTTAATGCCATATTTGGTTAAACTTGTCAATATCGACTAGCTGATCAAAAAAGTTTTACATTAACAAATGCGTTAAATGGAAGTTTACGGGTAAAATTTCCAGTAAGACCATAATATATAAGATCATGTATTATCTATTGAAACATGTAGTTGATGCAATGAAGTTAATGTTTAAGGGATGTATTTAAAAATTTCAGTGACGTCACAGTGACCATCTAACGTTCACCTGTCAATAATAACTCCTTAAATAAAGTAGCACCAATTAACACCTTTAAATTTACAATGAACGAACAAAAAAGTCCGTAACATGCAAACAGAGCTGGTAAAGTGACAATTATAAATAAGTAACCATTGGTTGACTATCTGCAAATGTCATGTAACGTTATTTTAAGGTCATGCATCTGCAGAAGCGATAGGCTAACCGGCTAGCATTCGTTCAGTATATTAGACCCGAAGCAACGCCAAAGTATTTTACTTTGTCAGAACATAATTTAATTGTGAATACCATCTCGTGGAATGCATTTCCAGACTCCGGTCAGTCTGCTACATGGTGTTTTGTACATGTTATCCAAGGCAATGACCGGCTACCGCCGAGTCCCCTTCACATGCAGCAGCGCGCCATCTTGTTCTCAGTGACAAGATGACGTATTTCCGGTGACGTATATCCGCACCAGACAGCTCGGACACGCGCTCAAAGAAAATGCACAAGGCATTTTAGTCTTTGTAGGCAAAAGATTGGATATTTAAATAGAGAGGACATTTAATAGCCACGCATAATTATAATTATATTGTATGTTATTGCATTTTTAGGGAATGTGTTTACATTTAGATATAAAAATGTAATCTGTATGAAAACTGTGTGCATCGTTACTTCTCTGCCCTTCACTGCCCTCTTCTCCATCCATTATTTATGTTTATAGCAACAATGGTCACAATAACCGAATACTGTCTACTAATGCACATCCTGTATGCTTCGTGCTTCCATGATGTATGTTTTCTTTTATGTTTGCTTGGATATATGCTTCAGCCAATTAAAGCTAATTGTGAATAAGCAGACGTCAATTCAAAGAAGTACTCAAAAGATCGATTTCATTTTCATCAGTAAACATTCAGAGCTCCCCTGTTGATCTTTGCATCTCCGGTATTAAATTATTTTAGTTGATTCATCTCATTCATGATGTGCATTTCCTGACTATGCCTGAAAACCTCTCCAACAGATCAAATTATTTTGTTGGAAGATTCAATCAAAAGGACTGTCGGGTTTGTTTATACCCTTTTCTCTAGCTTTAGTTGGTCGAAGTTTTCAAAAAAACCCAAGTAGAGATTTTTACATTTTATTACATGTTTGCTATTTCTTTCAACCCACTTTCTATAAGACACAACATATAAAAAAGACATTGAGTGATATATCTGGTGGGGTGTAATAAAGGCTTCACAATTATGACAAGACTGCTGCTCTGACCGTTTTTAGACAATCATTGGCACATTGTAAAACATTTTTAAGATTGTCATTTATTAACTTGATGTTTTGTTTGTTAGTTTCTGTTTCGTCTTGGTTTTTTCAGGCGCTGTCTGGCAAGCTGTTTGTCGATGGATTTTAAGTTTCTATAATATTTATGCTGGGAGGTGACTAGCACAAAATCCTGATTGTCAACCAGATTTGTTAGTGTATTGATGTTCCACTAACTGAAAAGAGCCTTGAGAGATATTATCATTAAACTTATTGTTTATGATAGACATAAACAAAAAAAAAAACCCGAATAGGATGTTTCCCCATAAGCAGAATTAAACACTAAATTTATATAGAAGAATCTGAAATTAATACAAAATAAAAACCCAAGAGGAAAGTCTCAGGGAAAAAAAAGATTCTTTTTCTTTAATAATGAATATATATATATATATATATATATATATATATATATATATATATATATATATATATATATATATATATATATATATACTTTTCTGAGTTTTGCTTCCTAACTGAAAAAACCCCTCACATATCAATTTTAGAAAAAAATGCACTTAACACTCTCCAGTGGACTAAAGCTGAAGGGTTTAGATCAGATTCAAAGAAAACTTGCATGTTTTAAGTTAATGAACTGTTTTGTTGTTGTTTTTTGCTTCTAGCGATGAAAAGCTTTTTCTCCTTTTTTAAATAATAATTTCTTAAAAATCGTACAATGTTTGACCTAATTTGATTTCTAAAACATATGAATGTTGGTTTTTGTATAACTAATATTAATTTTGAAATATTATAGACATGTAACTCAGTACACGTGAGTGCATCAAATAATCAACAGTTAAAAGTTTATATTATTTAAATAGTTTATATATTTTAAAATAGCATGCAGTACCGATGCTCTGTTCATCTCCAGGCAGGGGATCAATCCAAGTATATTTACTAGCTTTTATCATAGATTAGCTCTAAAAAGATGATGTCAGCTATTTATTTGCTTAGTAAGATTATGTAAACTAAAGCCACATGGCCCACCTCTGGCTTCCAAAAGTAACTTTGCTTGCTGCATGACTCTGTAAATTAATCCTAATTCCAGATAAGGGACAAAAATGGTTCACACAAGCATTAAATTTTATTTCTGACTCATTTTGTTATGCCACACAGCCATCACTTCTAGACTTAGACCATGTTTGTCACAAATACAGTATGTTAGTGTCAGATGTGGTGTAGCTGCAATTTATTTATTATTATTAATGACAGTTTTTTTTATTATTTTTGAGTATAAAGCCTTTGTTTGTGTACATCCATCCATCCATTTTCTTGTCGGCTTTCTTCCCTTTCGGGGTCGCCACAGCGGAATGAACCGCCAACTCTTCTGGCATATGTTTTATGCGGCGGATGCCCTTCCTGCCGCAACCCATCGCTGGGAAACATTCACACACACTCATTCACACTTTAACACTATGGGCAATTGTTTTTTCCCAATTCACCTGTACCGCATGTCTTTTGACGTGTGGGGGAAACTGGAGCAGCTGGAGTAAACTCACGCGATCATGGGGAGAACATGCAAACTCCACACAGAAATGCCACCTGACCCAGCCGAGGCTCGAACCAGCGACCTTCTTGCTATGAGACGACAGTGCTACCCACTGCACCACCATAACGCCATATTTGTCTACAATTAAGCACTAAATCTACCAATGTTACAGTAATAAAATATATATATAAAAGTAATATAAAGGTAACAAACTTGTTTTTTGACTAAAAAAGGCAGTGGAACTTCCAAGCTAATTATAATCAAAGGTTTAGCATGTGGTACTGGATCTAAAGAGCTATTTGTATCCAGGGACCTAACAGAAGAATGCTTAAACTCTCTGTTCTCAAAGAGTCAGTGTCACTCTACAATGAGTATCATCACTCAGAGGTGTGTCTGTGTGAGAGTGTGCTAATCAAATGAGACGCTCTACAGGGTAAAAACTGAGGACACTGGAAGGTCATAAAAAATAGACATGCCTCCACATCCTGCTCCACTCAGGGTTTTAGGAGGAGCCAGATGGTCTGAAGGATCAGAACAATATGACCTGATTGCATGGATCTGTTTAACACACGGTGCTTTTCAGAGCTCTCACACTCAACTTTTGTTCTCTGTGGAGCTCTCTAATCATGTCAGACTGAAGCGATGTGAGATGTAAGTGCTCTTTCAGGGCAAAAAGAATATGAATGAACAAAGGAATTGTGAAAAAAGGTTTTCTGTCAGTAATGGTTTGATGAAATTATATTTAATGTATGATATACATCCTAAAAAAATGTGTTGGAAAAAAAACTGTGTGTCAAAAATGTATTGAACGATTGGCAGAAGAAAAAAAACAGTTTCCAGTATAAAAAAAAAATCACTTGCAAATAAAGTTAAACACAGAAAACTTTAACCATATTACCATTTGATAGTGTCTATTTAAGCAGTTGGAAACGCATTACTATTTTTCTAAACTGATGTGCATTTTATATTAAATCTTCTTCTTTTTCTTTCGGCTGTTCCCAGTTTAGGAATCACCACAGCAAATCATCTGTTTCCACCTAACTCTGGCCTCAGTATCCTCTACTCTTGCACCAATTACCTTCATGTCCTCCTTCAGCACACCCATATAACTTGTCTTTGGCCTTGCTCTTGCCCTCTTGCCTGGCAGCTCCATCTCCAATATCCTTCTACCAATATAACTACTATCCCTTCTCTGCACATGTCCAAACCATCTCAATCTGGCTTCTCTGACTTTGTCTCCAAAACAACCAACCTGAGCTGTTCCCCCGATTTGCTCGTTCCTAATCTTGTCCATCCTTGTCACTCCTGAACTGAACCTCAACATCCTCATCTCTGCTACTTCCATCTCTGCCTCGTGTCTCTTCCTCACTGCTACAGTCTCTAACCCATACATCATAGCTGGTCTCACTACTGTTCTGTACACCTTTCCTTTGATTCTTGCTGACACTCTTCTGTCACACAACACCCCTGACACTTTTCTCCACCCACTCCAACCTGCCTGCACTCGCCTCTTCACCTCTTTTCCACACTCCCCGTCACACTGGACTGTTGACCCCAAATACCTAAACTCCTCCACCTTCTTGACCTCAGCCCCCTGTAACCTCACTGTTCTACTTCCCTCCCTCTCGTTCAAACACATGTATTCTGTCTTACTACGACTGACTTTCATTCCTCTTCCTTCTAGAGCAGACCTCCAACTTTCCAGGTGTCCCTCCACCTGCTCTCTACTCTCACTACAGATTACAATGTCATCTGCAAACATCATTGTCTATGGAGATTCCTGTCTGACCTCATCTGTCAACCTGTCCATCACCATAGCAAACAAGAAGGGACTCAAAGCCGATCCTTGATGTAGCCCCACCTCCACCTTGAACTCCTCCGTCTGACCTGCAGCACATCTCACTGTTGTCATACTCCTCTCATACATATCCTGAACTACTCTGACGTACTTCCCTGCCACTCCTGACATCCTCATACAGGACCATAGCTCCTCTCTCGGCACCCTGTCATACGCTTTCTCTAAGTCCACAAAGACGCAGTGCAGCTCCTTCTGACCATCTCTGTACTTCTCCATTAGCATTCTCAGAGCAAAAATTGCATCAGTAGTGCTCTTCCTGGGCATGAAGCCATACTGCTGCTCGCAAATATCCACTTCCCTTCTTAGCCTAGCTTCCACTACTCTTTCCCAGAGTTTCATTGTGTGGCTCATCAACTTTATACCTCTGTAGTTGTTACAACTCTGCACATCACCCTTGTTTTTAAAGACTGGCACTAGGACACTTCTCCTCCATTCCTCAGGCATCTTCTCACTCTCTAGAATCCTGTTGAATAACCTAGATAGGAACTCCACTGCTGTCTCTCCTAGACACTTCCACACCTCCACAGGGATGTCATCTGGACCAACAGCCTTTCCACTCTTCATTCTCCTCAGAGCCTTCCTCACCTCATCCTTTCTAATCTTTTCAACTTCCTGCTCTACAATGTTCACCTCCCCCCCCCCCCTCTTTCCCTCTCATTCTCCTCATTCATCAACTCCTCAAAATACTCCTTCCATCTTCTCTGCACACTCTCCTCACTCGTTAGAACCCTTCCATCTCAATCTTTAATCACCCTTATCTGTTGCACATCCTTCCATCTCTGTCTCTCTGTCTCGCTAATCTGTACAATTCTTTCTCACCTTCCCTCGTGTCTAACCTGGCATACAACTCATCATATGCCTTCTGTTTGGCCTTTGCCACCTCCCTCTTCACCCTGCGCTGTGATTCCTTGTAGTCCTGTCTACTTTCTTCAGTCCTTTCGATGTCCCACTTCTTTTTAGCTAGCCTCTTCCTCTGGATGATGTCCTGTACTTCCTCATTCCACCACCATGTTTCCTTATCTTCTTTCCTTCTTCCTGCTGACACACCTAGCACCTTCCTACCTGTCTCCCTGATCACTTCTGCTGTAGTTTCCCAGTCCTCTGGAAGCTCTTCCTGGCCACCCAAAGCCTGTCTCAGCTTCTGTCTGAATTCCTCACAACCGTCTTCCTTTTTCAACTTCCACCACTTGGTCTTCTTTTCCATCTTTCCTCCCCTCTTCTTCCTGACCACCAGAAACATCCTACACATCACCATCCGATGCTGTCTGGCTACACTCTCTCCTACCACTACTTTGCAGTCAGTGATCTCTCTCAGATTGGCTCGTCTACTTAGGATGTAGTCCACCTGTGTACTCCAACCACCACTCTTGTAGGTAACTCTATGTTCCTCCCTCTTCTGGAAATAAGTGTTAACTACAGCCATTTCCAACCTCTTGGCAAAGTCCACCACCATCTGTCCTTCTGGGTTCCTTTCCTTAACACCAAACCTGCCCATCACTTCCTCATCACCTCTGTTGCCCTCGCCCACATGACCGTTGAAGTCTGCTCCCACCACTACTCTCTCCCCTCTGGGAATACACTCCATCACCTCATCTAACTCACTCCAGAATCTCTCCTTTTCTTCCAGCTTACAGCCTACTTGCGGAGCATAACCACTCACTACATTCAACATCACCCCTTCAATCTCTAACTTCAAACTGATCACCCTGTCAGACACTCTTTTCACCTCTAAAACATTCCTCAAAAACTCCTCCTTCAGGATCACTCCTACCCCATTTCTCTTCCTATCCTCACCATAGTAAAACAGTTTGTATCCCCCTCCAATACTACGCGCTTTGCTACCCTTCCACCTGGTCTCCTGCACACACAGAATATCTACCTTCCTTCTCTCCATCATGTCCGCCAGCTCTCTACCTTTCCCGGTCATTGCACCAACGTTGAGAGTCCCTATTCTCAGACCTATACTCTTGCCTTTCCTCTTCTCTCTCTGCCTACGAATCCTTCTCCCTCCTCTCCTTCTTTGACCAACAGTAGTCCAATTTCCACCGGCACCCTGTAGGTCAACAGCACCGGTGGCGGTCGTTGTTAACCCGGGCCTCGACCGATCCGGTATGGAAATCGAATTGATGACTTGCATATTTGGTTTTGGCATGTTTTACGCCGGATGCCCTTCCTGACGCAACCCTCTCTATTTATTCGGGCTTGGGACCGGCACAGAAGTCACTGGCTTGAAACCCCTGTGGCTAGATTGCGTTTTATATTAAATGGATTTTTTAAATCTTTGTAATTGGGTCCCATTATAGGGAGTATAATATATAGGGAGATTATAATGCAGTAAGAAAAAAAAACTAATTTGCCCAATCAGGAAGAGTTGCAAATCTCAGGAAAAAATAGATTTTAAAATGTATATATATATATATATTTTTTTTGTTTGTTTCTGCGCTTTTGCTTCCTGATTGCCCAACAGTTTTAAACACTCAAGAACTTCTTCACAACAAGTGGCTATATATATATATATATATATATATATATATATATATATATATATATATATATATATATATATATATATATATATTATTAATGCTTAGTTCTTTTAGCAGAATCTACTTGAATATATCATGTAATCCCAAAAACTAGAAACATGCTATTTTAAGCGGTTTATAAGACTTGTTATTTTTTATGCCAGAATCGAGTTAAGTAAATCTTATAAAAATCCAAATGTAATCAGCCAGACACATAACTTTTATAACATTATTAGTGAAATCACATTTTTAGTTTTAAAATTGAGTTTACACAAATTTAATCTTATAAATACACATTCCTCTTTTCAAACTAATTTCTAACACTAAACCACATTTAACAACATAAGAATAACAACCTAAACTTACTTATAGCTGTAGTAAACTTAAAATCCCATACTTCCACAATGCACCTGATCTAACCCTAAGGGTCACTCAATCAAAACCAGGTAATTTATTAAATTCTCTAAAAATAAATAAGGAGTATTTTTGCCTCAATCTTTTTGTCTAAAAGGTTTCTTAAATGAAGCCTAAGCGTGATACAGATTTTTAAATTTTTATTATTATTTTATTATTATTTTATTGGTGAACTACTCTCAATATTTTATAAGAAACCCAGAAACCTTATTTTTAAAATAAAACTTTTACATTGTTAACATTTATTTATATTATTTAACATTATTTTTAATGATGATATAAATTTTGAAATGAAAATTACAAGCCTCGTGATTCATTTCTGACAGTGTAGCTGACCCCTTCCTAACCCCTAACGCTCCGTTGCTGGTGTTCTGGTGAAACTGCATGGTGCCCTGTGAATCTGCAGCGCGCCACATCTCAGTCAGGCTGCTACTCGACAGCTTCATATGTGAGGGAGCGTTACATAAGAGACTATCCCAGGACTGTAGAGAACTAAACTCTGATAAAATCAGTCTTGCCTATTTACAGACTCAGAGATGACACTATTCCTTCACCTCTGCTCTTTCTAACACAAGCCTGATTGAACAGAATTGTCACTTTTATGTTTATTAAAGCAGGCATGTATTTTTATTTTTCAGCTATCCATGTGTCAATCTTATGCTGTAAAAACAACATGGTAAGTGCATATAAGTGTTACGAATTGATTAGTAATATTAAGATACTTTAGAATTAATAATTGTCTCATAATAGTGAGAGATCTGCCTAATATATGTCAGTTTGTCTTTACTCTTTCTGGAAGGAAAATTTCAGTTGAAAAAAAGAACCCTATTGAGAGAAGACCAGTAAAGCATTTAACAAAGTCGCTAGAATCTTAAAATGAAATATATTTATGGATGTTTAACTATTTGCTTTTGTACATAATCACACGTGTTCTGAAAAAAAAATGAAAAGGAAATAAAACTATAGCAAGTTATGGATAGGAAGGAGAAAAGAATCACCCAACAGAATTTATGTTAGTGCAGTGAAATGGTGACATGCTAAAACAAGAGTCTCTGAGGAGCCATATTGTGTAATTCGAGCCATTTGGGGCTATCAGAGGACATTTAAAAGTGAGAAAGTATAACTCCTCCCTCAAACTTGTCTGCACCCCTTTTCCCCCGGTCAAAGTCATTTTTTATGACCATTTACTTGCTGAGAAGACAAGGCCAGGCACAGCAGATGTTGAGAAGAATTTCCCGACTGCTCCTGTAAAATGCCCATCCCAATCAGCCAAGGGTGCCACAACCTGTCATCCCTCTCACCCCATTCATGATTTATGCTTTTAGTGTCTGTGGCATAAAAACACACCCTAATCCTTCAGGGCAGACCATTTGTACCAACAAAAATTGTAGACAAAGGAAGAGAATGAATCCTAAATAGCAAGCAGAAACAGATGCAACTAAGGGGTGTTGGCGATGAGCTTATAATTGATTTTCAAGGGCACAGTCTTCTTGTCAGGGTTTGTCTAACAAGCTTTTGCCTGGAATCCAGGCACTTGTCAACCTTTGCGTGCCAAATACATCCATGCCTGCTTTTACTTCTCTCAAGGTGGATCCTTCCAGACATACAGAGATATTGAATCTGCAGAGCACACTCAAAAAGAAGGCCGAAACAATAAACAAGAGCTAATTTAGTTTGCGTTATTTACAATCAACATGCATTTCAGATATCTGAGGTCACTTCACAATATTCAGGGTCCATTTTAAAGTGATGACCTTCCAGAGAGATTTTCAGAGAAAGCTCTCAGAATTTGTGGAGGTATTGCGAGCCTCTTCGTCTTTGTCCCGTGTGTTTGCGTCCCAGATCCTGCTTTCTCCGTGTGCCTCAGAGGCTAAGCCAGTAATTGGCCATGCATCATCAATCTTACAAAGCTTCCCAAAAGCTTTTCACCCAAACTTGTGAGAAGACGAATGAAAGTGAGTTTCCAGAGAGCAGACCCTGGGTGGAGCCATCAAGAAAAGCCTGTGGTCTTCAAAAAAACCACAATGCCGGCTCCTACTGAAGAGTCCATCTGGTTCATGTCATACAACCCGTTCTTTGTGTCAAACGTATATGAGACACTTCATGTCCCTTTGTGGATGCATGGCACGCAGACAGACAGGCAGGAAAGCATATTGTTTCCACAGACCTCTCACCATCATCAAAAGAGGTCCTGTATTCGTAAATGACACTGATGTCTTTAGAGCACTTACTGTTCTCTGTAAAGCAAAGAAATTGGGAATTTGCATTTAAGGAAAAATAACTATATTGCAATCTGGGTTTATGTTTTGCACTTATTGTTTCTGTCTGATTTATTGACTGTGCAAGAGTCCTAGACAGCCTTGTTTTTCATTTTCTTGGTTAACCCTCTTGAATTGGAAAAAGATCTGAAAATAGTCTGTCATAAATGGTAATATTGAAAAGAGTAAGATTTAATATAAAACTGTAAAAGTCCGTTTTGATTAAAGTTTACTCTAAAAATTTGAGTGCTTATGTGGAAACTGAAGTCATCCTCATTAGTTAATTTACTGCTACTTCAATATAAAAAAAAACGCATGTAAAAACACTTTAAAATCTACTTGAGTGAAAATGAAAAGTACTTGAGCACCAAGTAGCTTACAGCAGTAGTTTATTAAACTTAGTAATCCTTCTAAATTAATTAATTTAAATAGTCATGTCCTATTTGTTAATGTAGAAGAAACACTGTAAAATAATGTTTTACAGTCCAAATTAAAAAATGTCACATATTTTATATTACACACAATATATGTGAGAGCAGATCAGACAGAAGATTATCTTATTTAAATGTGTTTACACAGCTTAATTTCAAGTTTGCTATGCTAGCTGCTAGTTTACATACAGTAAATCAACTGTTGCTGCAAGGTGCATTATTTAATTATTGAAGCATTTCACTTTTGCCTGGTTCTAAATAAGGGATCTAACAGTAAATGGGAGAATAGCAAACTTAAGTGTCTAGTTGTTTTTCTTTTTCCTTTTCTCATTAGATAATTATATAATGCAAATATATAAAGTATAAACTTTTTGAGTCAAGCCAAGAGTCAGATTTAAAATATAGAGATGTACTTTACTTCAGTAAAATCTACTTGAAATACAGTAGAAATTTAAAAAGTTAGTGCAAGTAAATGTATTTATACAAATTCTTTTAGTCTTGCAACTGTCTTCTGTCTGAAATTTAGCAAAATTCACCCAATCACCCCTCTCCTAAACACATCTATCCTGTCTTGCAATATTCGACATTTTTGTCACTGACTTCAGAAAATGAATCCCTATGGAATAAACACATACACACAAAAGAACAGCACTAAAGCTTGAAACCTTTTTTGTGTGTCATTTATCACCAGTCTCCAAATGTGCTACTTAGAACTAACCTTCAAAAGTGCTTTTAAGAACAATATTTAGCAATGTATGACTGAAGAGTATGAAGAGTAAATATTTCAAAGCATACAATAACATTTCAATGACCCCCAAACCCCCTTCAGACCCAAGAGAGCTAATGGATTAAAGCTCTCCGTTTTGCTAAGGCTTTGTTTTTGTCAGAGGTTATATTCCACAAAGCATTTAAGCCATTTCGTCCTAGAGTCCCAAGCGTTTGCCTTCAGACCGTATCTGGGTTTGGCTGAACTCTGGAAGTCCACAGTTTAACCTCAACCGAACACACAGGAAGACTCACAAATTAGTCAAAACGCAAGAAATGGAGGCAAGCACCTCCTTGAGCAACTGCGGTTTAGGGGTCATGACAATGTCTCTGCTGTTCTCATTGACAGAAATGGGTTTCCCATCAGTCTGCATATGTTATTTATCGACTTGAGCTCTTCCAAGTTAACATATGTATCTATAAGCAAATCCCAGTAGTTTGGGAACAGAGATACTTATTTGACCTCAGGAAGGACTCAGTGTGGGTCTTAAACAAGGAGTGTGAAAAACAAATGTTTCCATTTCTCCTCAGTGTCCGAACGTAATAAGCAATGTCATTGCACCCATAAATCTCCATGGCTGGAGTCCCAGATGAGAGCTCATGCCTCTGGGCTGTAAATCTCACAGCATCCTTGCACTTTCAGGGTTCAGATATATATTTCCCAAAATGGAGGGGGCAGGAGCGGGCCTTCAAAATAAATTTATAAAGTGCCATGAGAGTAAAGTGTATTCAAGTGTATCCCTCTCTCGAACTCCCTAAAAATCTTCTTTACTCCGTCTTTTATTGAGCTCACTGTCATGCATGTCTGCTCCAATAATGAAACAAAAAAATCCTGTTTATGTAATAACAAAGCTGTAAGTATCTGCCATGGAATTGTATGTGTGTTTGACATGTTTAATCTAGTTCGTGTTCACTTATTCTCCTTGATACTCACATGTAAACAGTCACCAGCTACTGTCTCCCATATCACCAATACCTGAAACCAATCAAGGACTTATGGAACAAACAGCCTTGCATCCAATTACAGCATTTCCAACATCTCACTCCCACTTCGCTTCCTTGTCTGTTCTTTGTTTTCTTATGTTGTATCACAGACTCATCACAGGCTTCACAAAGTCATTACCAGTGATTGGTAAACCAAGGCTTTGTGAATTACAGAAGCAGATGAATCAAATGTGCCGTATTGGTTCGAAGATTAGAAAAAATCAGACATCTGGCCCCACATTGATATCTTGAGGTCAGTGCTCTGATAGAACCTTAAACTCTCACACATTCATGAAACACACATGTATAACATGTTAAAAAAAATTACGCAATTAACACGGTTGCAGTTTTTTCTGTTTCCTGTTGTGGCCGTGTCAAACGAAGTTCGAATAAGACATATGTACTTTGTATGAGGATGAGAAGGCACAGAGAATGAACACAGCACACGACACACATCGTGCTCACGAAAAGCACAGAGCTTCTGTGAATAAGGATACGTGGTCCACATACTGCAAGAACTCTCAATGAACTTTCTATTCAGCGGTGCAATTCTGATGGCAAAAAGTTAATTTGCATACGTATGAGCTGTGTTTTGTGAATGAAATGTTCTTCTCATGTATAAAAACGTATTTGATAGTAAACTTTGAGAGCGATCTTGTTTGCTCTCGCCAGAATAAGCCCATCCCCGTGCACAGCCCACACTTTTTAATGTTCAACTTAATAAAGTTTGTCCTACCTACAAGAGATTATTTATGCAATGGTGTGAGAACAGAGCACATAGAGCACCAAACTGTACTGCTGCACAAGGAGGTGCGCTGCTATCACGCGGGGAAGAGCTTGTGCGCTTTCTAGAACTGCGAGATACAGTTTTGGAAATTCTGCAAAGACAGAACTACCGGTGCACACAGTCTGAGCACCTGTTAGATATTTTCTGGATTAAAACAGGATGAAAGTAAATCTGTACTTACTATCTGTACTTACTTGAAAGTAAATGCACAGGTATTTTAATGCTTATATTCATGTTTATTATAACACTGTGTTACAAATCAAGTTACTAATTTAAATAAGCTTAAATTTGATTTACAATATACTATTATATATTGAATAAGAAATGGTGTTGAACAATCCAATGTAAATGAAATATTTTTTTTCCTGCTCAGTGGTGTTCCCAGCCTTACAAATTATATGGAGTGAACAAAGGACGACCAGCCTATAGTTAAATTCAAACTTGATTTTACCTCAGACTATCTAAAAGGAAGGACAGCACTAATCTCACATGGCTGAAGATCGCTACTGTAATTGTTCCAAGGTTTAAAGACCTAAAGTTTCTTATCAAAGATGAAAGTAACGAGGCTAAAACTAAAACGAGGCTTCACTAAAGCAAGCTGTTAAGAGTTCTGGAAAACAAGAGTCTAAAGAGACCACAAACTAACAGCCACTAAAGAAAAGAAGCAAAAAGTTAATTTGGAGGAAATTGATGGTTTGTTGCAGATATGTTAAAATCTATGTTACAAGTTAAACAACAAAAAAATTCAATAAACAATCATATTTTGAAGTTAAATAGTTTATTTGTCTTCAGTTTACATTAATTAAAAACATAAAAAGTTTCAGTCTTCTAATTGCGATTAAACGCGATTAATTAAAAAAATTGGTGCGATTAATTAATTACGTTTATTTTAATCGATCGACAGCAGTACTTAAAATATAAACAAATTACTCAAACAAGAACCATCACTTGAATTAAATGTAAAAAAAACGTATTATAAAACAAATGGTATTTAAAAGACTTGTTATACTTATTATATTATATTATAGATATAATTTTTCCACCTTAAAAAAAAAAATGCTTTAATCTTATAAACCTTATAACGATGCGTTTTGGAATAAGTGAATCCGTCACCCAATGACATCCAAGAATTCAGTGATTGGTGTACATTATCTAGTTAACGATGAATGCTGTGTGATTGGTGGTTGTCACTTGCCTAAAAACTCTGAAGGCTGTGTTAAACATATGTGATCAGGGCGAGTCAAGGTATATTAATGCCTTTCTTTCTCCTTGTGTTTCTATGTAATCAAATTCCTAGTTTATCAATAGTTTTTTTTTACTTTTTTGTGAAAGCAAGTTGACAAAAAGTCACTTTTTCTGCTAAATTCACACAATGTTGTGGCGCTAATGAATTCATCTCTTCTAGAAGCTGGTTCCAGCTTTCGGCAGCATAGTAACAGAAAGCATAGACTCCCTGTTAGGAATGTATGTGTGGTAAATCTAACTGATCTAATCCTTGAGATCCAAGAGCTCTGTTTATTTATACAGTTCTTTTTTTTTCTTTACCACATCTTTTATGTGTTTTGTCATTTGATTACGTCTGTTCTCTAACAAAATATATATCAACCACTGTCTATTTAAATAATTCTGTAAATCAAAAATTTGTTAGATAATTTTACTAAAATTACATTTAATTATCTCTGTCGTATATCCAAAATTTATATCAAATGCAAGGAACTATCCAACCTTTTCAGTTGATTTTTAAAATATGTTAATTTAACAATGCTGTTTGATAAATGAGTCCTGTTCCAGACCTCAGTGCCAGACCTGTACTCATTTTTTCCAGTCCCCCTCCTGTCTAAAACAGGCGCTTACTGACAGAGTATGATAAAGGAGCAGTGTGGCACAGAAAGCACCAATGGCATTAGTGCATGACTTTAATTACCAGGGCATTGGTTCTGCATAATGGAGAAACGGGAGTATGCAAAAGACTTATATAATTCATCTGACTTTTTCCGATTTATTATTTTTTCCTTTGTTTTGTTCTTCATCCCATTTCTCAGAAGTACAGCCAATCAGTTCTTTTTGACAAAAGTTATTTGCATATGGACAATCTTCTGTGCACAGTGTGTTATGCTGAAAGACTGAGCTAAGACACATCTGGTGGAAAACTCACTTAAAAGTACACTTTCTTTCTGCTGCCAATCAGAGACTGGGCAATTTTACACACTGAATGAGGAGACAACACACGAGCATGATTGAATTATTTTTGTTTTTATAAATACATACAAACAGATGAAGAAGAAAAAAATTAAGCAAACAAACAAACAATTGCTCATCTTCTCTGTAGGTTCAGGAGACAACTACATTTTTTAAACCAAAAAACCTATCGTATTTTTTACATTTTTCAATAAATTAAAGTTGTATAACTCGAAAAGTGTTTATTGGCCATTAACTATACATGAGTAATTTTAAATGAGAAACATGAAATAGTATAAACATTATAACAATTTTCATGACAAAAAGAAAAAATCTGGAAGCAAACATTCATCTACAACAACTTGTGTTTAAAGTCAAACATTTATCTTTCCATATTGATTATAATATTTCTGACTTTTAATATACTGGTATTATTTTGATTATTTTAATCTATTGTAAATCTCTGTCTAAACTTGGGTAAACTAAGCTTTAGCCAAACATTTATTAACACATTTATTTCTAAATTCTTTTTCGCCAATGGAAATATTCATAGATACAGATGAAGAAATAGCAAATCAATCAAATAAATGGACAGAATCTTTCCTGAGTTTACAGTTGTCTTACCTTTACTATGAGACTTTAAATCAACAGTCATAAGAGCCAGGAGCTCTTGTCAATCATCTGTCTGGTTTTTCTGTCTCTCTCTCAAACGCTCCCCTTGCACAGCTCTGGCTCCCGCAGGCCTTATTTATAGATAATAAAAACTTCTATTAGGCAGAATTCCAGCAGTTGGTATAATAAACACAAGCAGTCAGAAAACGAGCCTTTTCAGAGGCGTCAAAGCACATTTGTGCCTCACTTTACTTTACGCATAAAGAGAGTGAAAGGTTAAAGTTCAGCATTTGAAACTTGACCTTCTCTCTGTTTGTTCTGAGTTAGGTGCTGCTTTCTCAAGTGAAGTGAAAAGCTTCCTTATGCCAACTGTTTATTCACTATGTAAGAATATTAAACAAGCCTTGAGAGAATGTTTTACCAGAGACACTTCTGTTGAAGGGATGATTCCGTATAAATTATCTTTTTTAAGTTTCAACATGTGTTTTTATTATAAACTCACAAATACCAACAAAAGTCACAGTATACTATTGACTTTTATCTTAGCTATTAACTATTAGTCTCTGTGTTCCAATGGTTTCTTATGTATTTAAATACAAAACTGCTACTTATAGATTTTAGTTTTTTAATGAATACATTTTTTTTCCTTTAATTTTAAACAAATGTAGACTGTATAATTCAATACCAAACCTGTTGGTCAATTTCACATTGCACTTAAATATGTTTTTGAAACTACCTCATTGTTATTTCAAAATATATATGTTTATATATATATGTATATAGATGTTTAAAAAAAATTCAGGTATAAAAGGTTTTCTGAAATTAGTCAAGCTAATGGGGGAACCCTGGAGCAGAGAAAGATAACTTAAACACGCACTGCTGCTGATATGCACTAGATTGTAATTGATATAAACAACACTGATATAACTTGAAATAACTTGTTTTATTCATATATAATTACATTTTAATTAAACCATGACTGAAAATACCATCATACAAATATGACCCAAAATCCTACCTGGAATCTAAAAGGCAAAATGAACCACAGCTGCAAAGATTACAACACAACTTGTTTGTAAGGTAACTAGTTGTACTTGAACTGTAACTGTATCATAGAAAGGCAGGTTTGGGGAAAAAAATCAAAGTATACAAAAGATTAAAATATAAGTAGATTATTGTTTTTTATTCTTAAAAGCAATTGAGATGGAAATGGCACACTTTAACAGTTTCACAGTTTTCTTTAGCCATTAAGTCACTGGTCCACAAAGAAACCTTACATTGCTGTATTGTTCTTGAATTGTAATAATGTCACTATTATTAAATAGAGGTACAGTGAGAGACGTTAATTATTTGAAGAAGAAGAAAAAAACTCCACAAGCCTTTGATACGATCTATTGTAATTTCTAATAAAATTATATAAGAATATATAAAAAATGGGGGGCACCACAATATGGAAACTATTTACCAGAATAATCAATACTGTAATACTGTTGTCACACAACAACCAACTCATCAGGTCCAATCCCAAGATACTCTCAATCATAGTCTCCTGATTATTGATCATCTGCACTTTCTTTCCATTGATATTTGTTATCTGTTCTACACTCTATTCTACACTCAGACTTATGGGTTGGTGTATCTGGTGTAATGTGTATATAGTGTCTTGTTACCATTTTAGACTGATACATGTCCTTTTTTCAGTTGATTTCCAATAAATCTTCAACTCCTCTACAACTAAGTTTCCTGACAACTGTCATGGCAGCAAAATAAAATGTTGCTATAATGTTTAAATGATGTATTCTAGTTCTTAGCGCTTATTAAGACCATTTTGATGTTTTACGCTCAGTGGCTGTAATAAGGTTCCTTAAAAGTTTTACAGCAGAGTTAGCGGCATTACTCATGAGGAATTCCAGCTAATTGCTTTATGTCGATTTATTCATTCATGTGTACCTTTCATGTGTAAAACATGCAGTGATTTCTTTTTCGGGGATCCAAAAGCATTAATAAAAGCATGTTGTTGTCACTTATATAAAATGGAGACATAAAAAGCTGAATTCGTAATCTACATGTGTTTACGTATATGTGCTCACTATAGATACTCTCTATTACCAGTTCGAACCAAAGAGTCTGCAACTTCAAAGGAAGTTCTGATGACTTCACTGAATCAACCAAAGCCAGTCTTCTTCGATCCAATCACGGAGCTAATCAAAAGGTTAAAGTGTCGCTGGTCAAAGGGAATCTGAGAACCTTACGTTGTTTTGCTTGAGAGTGCCAGCAGAAGCCCTTCTCTCTGGCCCCTGAACTCTTCCTCCTCCAGAGACGAGCTGGAATCCTTTGTGCATTGTGTGGGCAGGGTGTCTTTCAAACTGGTTTCCTTCTTCCTAAAAGCTTTTCAGGAGAATGAGAGTGAATGAATAACATTGATAGCATGCACTGCTTCTTAAGAAACTGACTGAGAATGTGGCGCGGTGCCTAAGCAAACCCTAAAGCGCAGTGCCCTGTTTCAACGCACCCTGACACAATGAATCATGTAATAGAATGCCTTTTCTATAACAGAAAAACAGCGGCTTTCTTTGAGTTTTTCTACTTTTATTGTGGAGACGTTTTCAATAATGGCATTGCCAGGTAAGATGGTTCATGGAGAGGCGATTCCACCATTGTGTTTAGACTCTTTCAATGTAACTGGAGACCCCACACATCAGCCACTGTGTGTCTTTGAGTGTTGCATCTCTACTTGCTTGTGTGACTCAGCTGAATCAACTCAATTCAGCATCATTTTCAGCATTGAGGATCTATGTTGAGTAAGGATCAGAGAAAGAGGGTAGATGTGTGTGAGAAACTCCTCCATGGCACAAAGACACTGCACAGTTAACCTACTGACAGCTCATATTCTCATGGACAGCCACAGGAGGAGGCCCAAAGGGAACAGCAGAGTCATATTCTCAGCATGAGATTCACAGAATGCAGGCTAGCCAATGTTTAAGAAACAAACATTTTAATTTACATAAGAAATGGACCCGTTGCTTTCACTAAATGTAATTATGTTTTACTTTTTTCTTAAACAGATGTGTGGTTATGGAGACAGAAGAAACCATTTCTTACAAGTGTATCCATTATGGATGGATTTAGAAATTTGTAATTGTAAGAAAATTGTAAAACCCTAAAACAATAAGCTTTGTTCAGACCATTATTATTTTGAATGCTCCTGAGCTACTACTGACTGTCTCTGCAGAAATGTTCTTGTTGAAAATGAATGAAAGGTCCCTTTATACAATTTTAAGCATATTTGTTTAATGATGTGCTTGTATTTTGTGAACAACTTCCTGACCTGTTTCCGCTCCAGACTGCCTGCGGGGTTGTGCGTGAGTAACAGTGACTCTATTGAAAGAAATTGATGAGATTATTTTTCGTACCTATTAATAGAAGCAAAAATTTATCTCTCTCACATTTAGCACAGATGTTTTTACAGTCAAATAAAACAAAAACAAAACACAATCAATCAATTTAAGACCCTAAACATTTTTTTTTCATATTGTAAAAGAAAATTGAGTTTGCAATACCTTTAATAAAAGACTAAAACCCAACACCACCAAATAACATGTCCTCTTGGGGTAATTTTTCTTTGTTTCTGGCAATAATTGCTGCTGGAAGGTCATCGTTTAGTTTGGCTTGATGGACGTGACCAATGTGAAGAGCCTGTTCTGCTTGGGTGGGCTTGAACCTCAAGGTAATCTCGGTCTCCCGTCTTGCTATAAACAACAATGGGGAATAAACCAAAATGTGCTTCAACTTTAGTTAAACATCACCATGAGGACTACTCATTCAGCACAGGTGTCACATTTAATACTTCTCGTATATCAAGAAGCGAACAGGGCAAATAAAACAAAAGGAGCGTCAAGGAGAGAAGAGGGATTTCAAGTTTTAAAGCTCTGGAAGCTATGAACTGGACACAATTACCTTGGTGCCATACATTTGCTAGCCACGTCAGAGGTCAGCATACTGTTTCCTATTAAGAACTGACCTTTGTCTATAGGAGTTTGCTGCATATCTGTAAAGGTTTTGCAATTGGTGGGAACATATATTCCTCATCTCTGTAATTATTTGATCTAGCTAAATAGCTTTTTTCCTCTGTGTGGTCTGGGTGAGTGAGAGAAACAATAAACGCTCATTTGTTATTTTGTGAGTCTAAATCGCTCATTCTTCTTCAGTAAACATAGAGTGCTAGACACATAAGATGTCCTCTTGGAGGGCATCCGAAGACCACAGTGTCTCATTAATCTCAACACATGGTAATTCTCTTCTTGGGACATGCAGCCAACTAAATGATTCACAACAACAATAAAGAGATGGCGGTTTATATATGCATGGTTTTGATACAAATGAGAATTGAACAGTACAGGAAATGTGGAGCAGTTCATTAAAAGGTGATTGATGATTAGCGGGCTGCTTGACATATGCTAAATGGTTGGATGATTATCAGCTGAAAAATTAAACAGTTCTTGTCCTTGAAGGAGTTAAGCTCTCCCTAATGCTTGTCTCTTGAAATCCTCCCCAGTGATAAAGCAGCATTTATTCTCTCATTACAGACCTCAGATTCTGCGGAATGGACAAAGGGATTGAAGAGTCTGTGAAGTTTCACATGCAGAAATTTGAAGAGGGAAATAAAAGAAGTGAAAAAGGGAAAACTTGATGGAAATACAATGAAAACATGGATTACAAAATATGTAAGAAAGCCACAATATATTTTGTCATTTAAATATACGCATCCTTTAAAAAATTGTCTTAAATACTTCTGTCCTAGCAAAATTTCCTAATGATTACCTGATAATTAAACTTGTATGTTTTTTTAGTGCACACACTGGTTATCAGGCAATTTCATTAAAAAGGACAATATTATTGAAACACAAGTTTTGAAAGGCATTAGAGAATTTTTTATTTAATTTCATAAAGACTTTCTTAAAAAAAAAACTTGCAAAAAGCTTACGGGATGCAAATCATGAAGTGTTTTCAACTGATTGCATTAATTCGTCATTATTTCATCACCCCTAAATATTGATTAACAGTCATACATTAACTTACCATTCCTCAGTTTTGAAAAGTGACGTAAAAGTGAGCAGTTAGTTAGATATGGAGTGACCCATATCCGGAATTTTGTGCTCTGCATTTAACTCATCCCAGTGTACACACACAGCAGTGAAGAAACACACCGTGAACACACACCCAGAGCAGTGGAAGCCATAGTAGCAGCGTACTGGGAGAAGTTGACAAACTGGTGACTTGCTCAAGGGCACCACAGCTGAGGTTGTTGAAGATGGGAGATCAATTGTTTCAACACTCACACCACATTCATCTTGGTGGATCTGCGGCTGGAACCGGTGAATTTCTGATCACAAGTCGATCTCACTATCCACCAGACCTCAAATGCCAACAACTGCCTGTTTTGGTTTACAGGCTCGCTTCTGCCATTATATGCCTGAGTGAATTGGACGAGAAGTAGAAGCAGTGTCCTCAAAGAACCAACACCCTTGCTCTATTTCAGGATGTTCTCAAAACTGAAGACTGGCAAACAATATAAAGTACACTTATTACTGAACCAGATACATATTAACAAAATAACTGACTAGACACTATTTCGAGAAGCACATCGGTTAAAGCACACAAAGACAATTAATGCACCCGTGAAGAACAGCACAAATTAGATTTTCCTACCTCGTAATTCTTTCCTGTCGCAGCAAAAAAAGGTGGACTAGTCTGTTGGTTTTCCCTACCCCGTCGAAATTTCCTTCCGCATTCTGCTGCTATATCAATGTATGACGATAAATGATTTTGATCTTTTAGTCATTTTGATTAAATTGGGTTGTTTTGATTTAGCAGACTGACAAAACAGCACGATTTCAAGGTCATGTTTAACAAGGCAGTTTGTTTGATTTAAATAAAAAATAGACAGTGAGACTGATCAAGAGAGACTTTAGCATGATATCATAGTGAAAATATAGTGGTAATAATCACTCTCCGTGTCCTGTAAAATATTTCTCCGTCTACATTAAAGGAAAACACTCCTATTCGAATGAAGAAATACCATCTTGGTGTAAAAAAGGCAAATATAAACATAAAAAGACTAATAATATATTTGTTCAAAAACCTACCCTTTAGCCTGAATTTCCTTGCATAACATCGTAAGGATTGTTTCTTGCACTTTTTGTACCCAGGCAGGTACATTTCAAGAAACAAGAAGTTGTAAAGGACTTTAAACCTTTCTTCCGTGCTGTAAAATGGCAATTTATTTATTAAAGAGTCTGGTTTTGGCGTGCAGATCATGAAAATTAAAGTTAAAGAGATAAATAGTGGAAAACGTACATTTTGCGAGAAATGGTTGGAGAAAATAACGTTATTAATAAATAACGGTTATAAGAAGGATGAAAATGACAGAAAATAATGCGGTTCATGTTGTGCGCATGTGCACAATGACGTGGCAGTTAAAAAGTACGGGTAGAGGAAACTGATCACCGGCACAAAAGAAAACACAGCGAGACGGAGACAGAAGGGAGTGGACAGGGAAGCACAGACAGCTGCGACTCGCGCCTTGACGGCCGAAACCCTGAAACCCTGACCGGTACTTTCTTTCTCTGGTTCAAAAAAATGTGTCTACACAAGCACAGAAAATAAAATTTGCTGCTGTCTGCAAAGTCTAAAGATCAATCTATACTTGAGTTACGACAATGACAAACAACCCCCACCTATAATCGATTGAAAGCGCACACATGACAACGCTTTTGAAAAAATGCTCAGCTATTTCAGAAGTACACTGTTATGCTGCTCTATTTACATGTAGACAAACAATAAAAAAAGAAGCTTTTTTCACAATAATCTGTGTATTTGGGTTAGATCTTACAGTGTGCAAACTGTCCTTTATGAGTAAAGATGTTCTTTATTAGCACCAGATTGCTTTACATTTTTTATCAACATCCCCTCCCCCACACTTTATATTCTTTATATACAATGTTCTCTTATAACAATTGGTGTTATTTAAAAATACAATTATCTCGAAACCTAAGCCCATTTTATCTATTGGGCACTTACATGCTTTTAAAACCTAAAGTCTACTGCAATGCTCTGTGCTATGGCCTTCTAAACAGGTCTAGACTCCCGCCTGTGCAAAATGCTGCTGCTCAGCTGCTGAACACACAAAGAAGTATGACCTTATCACTCAAGTCTTAGTTTCCCTGCAGTGGCTTCTAGTAACTTTCAGGATTCAGTTTAAGATTAGTTCAGGGTCATACATGGTCTAGCCTTATATTATAGCCTTATATTTAGCCTATATTACTTAACTTCTGTTTCTGGCTCATTCTGTGAGGACCTTGCATTTGGATGAGAAGTGCACTCTGTTGGTTCCAAGAGTCAATCTGAAGATAAGAACATTTTATTTATAAAGCACATTTACAATCAGCTGTGCTGAACCAAAGTGACATGATTTCTCTCCAAATAGGTTAAAGACTTGTTTTTATTTCAAGTTTTTTTTATCTCTTTGTATTTTCTGTTGTAATTTTAATTTGAACAGTGAGCATTGTACATAAAAAAATGAACGCTCATAAGTGGACATAACAGGAGATTAAAAGTATGCTTCTAGACAAGGGCACAAAAGATACACATAAACCATGGCTCACTCAAGCTAGCATTAAATGTAATGTCTGGGCCATGTGTTTTGTGCCACATTAAATCCGATATCACTTCTGCCAAACTCAGTCTATGTTTGGCTAACGTAATGGAGGCAAGCGTCAGATGTACCGGTCACTGTCTGGGTTATAGAAACCCAAAAGATACATTTTTTTTACAAATAACAAATACCGGACCATACAGTTATGGGGCACATTTGTTTTTTTGCGTCGATCAATAGTGGTATTTTCAGAAATGCAGAACATGTGTGTATGCTTTAAATTTGTTTAAATAACAAAGTGCAGAGTTTTAGTAGAGAAGCATTGAAACTTGTGGAAAGCTCACGTTGTTTTGCAGAACACTGAGGCTTTATCTTTTTATTTCTCTTTTTTCCGAGTAGATGAAAGGATTAGAGTGCCACTTGCCTGTTTAATGTTAATGATTTATTGTCGACTTGCCCTTCAGTTGACTGTAAGCGACAGCCAGATTTTGACAGGAAATTGCTTTCGCTAACTGTGGGAGCTGACAGTGTCCTCTCAGTGTCTGACCATCATTTTTCATTTCATCCCCTCTGGAAATGAAAGTGGCAGAAAGAGAAAAAAGAAAATACTCTGAGAAGTAGAATAGAGGATCCAGTTAGCTTAACAATAAAAAAAGAAGGGAATCATCAGGGTTGGCATGACAATAATGTCCACAATTTTTTTGTGTATGTACACGGTGTGTTTGATCACTGCTGTGTGTGTACACTGGGATGAGTTACATGCAGAGCACAAATTCCGGGTATGGGTCACTCCATATCTGGCCAACTGGTCATTTTCAGTGGTTTTGGGACTATTTCTTACAATTTTTCAGTGCTTTAACAGATGCTTGTTAGTATATCTCTTGTCTTTACTCACAAAGTCTAGCTGCACAGAATGATTTAATAGTGGGGATTGACAGTATGGCAGTTGTTCATGTACTGGTCAAAATAAACATATCACCTCAGTGAATACAAATTTGGTCATTAATGTTGAGCAACAGACTTTATTTGGTTGTTTGGCTGTAGCAATTATGAAAATATTATATATAATAAACTTCTTATATAATAGATAAATCAAATGAAGCTTTCAGGAAATCTACCAATTTTTTTTTTAAACCAACACTAAAACTATTTTTTACCTTTATGAGTCTTAGCTAAATGTAAAACAATATTTCAAAACACTTTTGTTTTCATAGTGTGTGAATCACAAAAATGAAATAACTTGACATAAAAGAACCAGTGAAAAAATCTTATTGATGCCTAATTTTCCCTATGTGTGCAAAGACTGAAACGCTCCACTTAAAAAAGCTCTACTGACATTTGACAGTCTGATGAACGTCGAAAACCAGGAACAGAGACTATAAATACTACAGGTATGTTATATAAATAGAGATAAATGGGAGTTTAATATAAATTTCAGTGAACATATGATCTGAAAGGGTTAATTCTCAAGGCAATAAGTGATGGCTGAACTGGAACATATTTGCTAAATGCTTCAATATAAATAGCATGTGGTTTATAGCGTATAAACTCAGTGTGCAATCATAGGTGAATAAAAGGTAATTTCATAAATTGAAGAAAAAACCTACATTGCTCTTTTAATCATAGATAAATAAGCTTATGCAACACATGTGTTTACATGTGTACATCCCTCATCATCAGTAACACCAATCCCAAAGCTTCCTCAATCTAATGCAGAGTCCAGATGAGAAATGAAAATGATCCGGAGAAGAAATATTTGTTCAGTGAGTTTCAAACGATGATCTGATAAGATTCACATTTAGCAAAACAAGCACTGGCTCTGAAATTCTCTTCGGATGCAAACTGTCACAAATCACACGGCCAAAAAGGTTCAAAGGACAATGTGTCAGATTTGTTCTGAACACTTCAATCGACATAAATCTCCTTGGAATCCCAATGAAAACAACGGTCTGTGATCGAGGAGCACATAAAGTTAAAGACTCGCCAGCATATAAAGATTATATCAATATTCCTCCTCCAGATGATGGAAATTCTTTCTTTGGTCTAAAACAAGATATTTTAAGCTATTTTTTAAAAAGTAAAAAAAAAAGAAGGGAGCAATAAGGATGCCACAAGGCTAGAGGTTATGGTCAGTAACAGTCTGTACCCGAAATGCTTGCAAACACTACATCAACCCCTTCAAACCTGAATTAACTTTCCAAAAAAAACAAAAAAAAAAACAGTTGTCAAGATCTGAGAAAAATCGATCAGGTATCTGATCAAGAACGCCCAAAGTTTAGTTTGTTATTTGAAATGAGATTTTTAACCTTATTTTGAAACTTTGATTTCTCTATTTCACAAACAATCTGAAAGTAAATCTAAATACAACAGTTAATGTGAATAAGACTATAGAAAAACCTGCCTTCTTCTCCACTTGGAGTGACGTGCTTCCATGCTTCTGTTAAGAGTAGTTGAAGTCCTTGCTGAAATTTGTCTTGCTGCAATTTGATTGGATGACAAACGTCCAATTTAATGGGCTTAATTAGTGTGAAAGTTCTTAGAAGGCAAAAAAAATCCTGCCTTTCAGGTGACATCCATTTAAATGGGTGTCTGAAAAGATTAGAGCATTTCAATAATATTTTGCATAGGAGATGCAAAATAAAGAAAACAATTACAAAAAAAATGTCTTACTATCAATCTGTCTTGCCCTATTTTCTCTGTGTTTGTTGAATCTTTTGTTTTATCTGGCTCAATGACTTCCTGACTCGTATCCTTGATTTGCATGTGCTCGCAAAGTGCTCAAGCCTGAAGGGTGTCCAACTGCCAATTTTATGATAGTGTGCCAATCAGTGCCCCCATATGCACCCTTAATGTGGTCTCCTGCACAGACAAACAGCGACTGTTTGAGATTATATGCATTAATGTTTATGGGTGATTATCAGCTATTGTGAATAAATCCATCCTTCCTCTGTCCCGAGAAGATGTATGTCATTAGAGTTATTTATTTCATAAAAGTGAGCAAGCTTTACAGATAATCTAATCCTTTTCGTCAAAAGCTCCACCCCCTGGTTAGGTGACATCAGATGTTTCTATGGCCAGTCTAACATTGGCACGCCATGGTTGAGAGTCTGGCACTGCCATGCAGCTCCGAGCCCGATAGAGACATCTCAGAGGCTGTTAGCACAGATGGCTGTCTGCAAGTGTATGCAAATAAAGTGCTCCCCGAATCAGACATCCCCAACAACACCACCTGTCTGCCACTTACACGAATAAACACAAACACGCATACGTCCCTCGACCTTCTTCAACACTCAAGAACAAACCATGTTCCTCTGAACAGCATGTTAATTACAACATATTACACTTCATTTGCAGCATCTCGGGAATCAAGTAAAAAATGTTTTTTTTTTTTTGAGTTTTGGAAGCAGTCTCCTTGGGAAGATGTGTTAAATATGCTGGTGTGGTCATAGAGGACAGTGAGGGAGTTGTGAGAGAGACACTTCTGGCACACGTCCCAAAGACATTGGTGGGTTTAAAACATCCCCAGTGAGTATTTGCATGTATGATTCAGTCCATTTACACCCAGGAAGGGGAACGGTTGACTATAAGCTTAAATGGACTGTGTTAAAACTTGTCACTGACACACACCATGAGCGCTTACCTCTCAATACCCAGAGGGAATCTGGGGAAGACGTACATAGATTTTTAGAACGGGATAAAAACAAGTTCATGATATTCATTGCAAGTTCAAGATTCATGCAAGTTGATAAAGCAACTAAGAATAAATATTCCTCAGAATTCATTGAATGAGCCGATGAAAGGTGGAACAAAGATATTCAGGTCATTCTCAATTCTGATTTCAAATAAACATTAATACACTAATAAAACGCTACCCATATAAGCCCTGTGTGTGAACGAAATGCAGCTCCTATGTGACAAGCAAGTGACCAAGGTAAGTCAGTCAAGGTCACTCAGAAATGCTATTTATACTGAAAATTTTTTTAACTGTGTAGTAAAATGTGGATGCTTAACTTTCTTCATATAGGCGCTCAGTGCTCCTCAGAGATCAGACGTTGTAAGTTATTACAGAATGAGAGTACAGATAAAACCTTTAAATCACACTATCAGACAATTACAAAACTAACAAAGCACTTGTCCTGTATTTCTAAAGATTATTTAACTGTGCATACAAATAAACGTGTTTTACAAATAATTAAAGTGTGATTGATTGGTTATTTTATCATTTTAAACTGAACTGAGCAGATAGATAGCAGATGCTATTTCTTTTCACTAAGGTTCACATCTCTCTCTCTCTCTCTCTCTCTCTCTCTCTCTCTCTCTCTCTCTCGCTCTCATATGCATAAAGCAATGTCTAAATGTAATCCCTTAAGGGAGATTTGTTTTCATAAGAGCTATTAACTGTTGAGAAAAGCTGTCAGTTGTTATAAACAGTAATTTGAAAGAGGTATGTAAAGTGCAGTCACCGTACATTTTACTGTGGAGTAAACCCCTCTATGTTTACACCTCACCACTTATGATAAAACAGCGCATTTTTAAAACATGGTTCAGTAGGATTTGAGTTCAAAACTGCCATCATTGGAAGGTCTAGGAACTCTGTTGTGACCAATCAAAAATTTGTAGTGACTAAAAATAACTTGCCAGACCTATGTTTAATTTAATTTCCTCTTGTTAATCTGAGCTCTTAGTGACAATAGATCTTAATCACATCTGATTTGGCTGGAATTTATTTTTTCATCAAATTACTAAAAACAAAATGAAGCTGGATGCACATCAATTATTTTTTTATCCCAAGCCTCATGCTACATAATTATCACATTCTTTGAATTTTATGAAAACTAGAAGGACGTTTTTAACTAACACAATTTAGCCAGAAGCATTCCTTAATAGACGCACAACAGCTGTGCTATAAAGTGTGCCATTTCAACTCAAAAGACTGTTTAGTCCTCTGAGGGGAAAAGAGAAACTCATCTGGCTTGTTAGAGGCCAATTACTCTCTGACCCCTGATTTGCATTATTGACGAGTGCATAAACTCTTTGTTCAGGTTTGCTGTAAACACAAAGCCTGGTCAGTGAGTAGACCCGCTAACAGATGGCATCCTTATTGTGCAGAACAAACCTGTGCCTTTCCCATCTTTCTATTTCTCTTAATAAGCCCGATCCATGACATTCCAGTTTCATTGTCATTTTGGTTTGTTAAACAATTTAAAAAGGTCTGTATACATTAATAGCTTTGATCTTTTTTTATTACCGATTGTTTTTTTTTTAATAATTTTAAAAATATAATTTATTGGGGGAAAATTAAACAAACATGTGTTTTAAATAACCTAATATTATAATATACAACACATTTTCAGTCATATGACCTTTGTCTTTAATTCAGTTTTTTTACATAGTGTTATTATCCAATATTAGATTGGATTTGTTGAGGACAAAAACTGTTTGTGAATCTTCTCTTGTAATACTATTTTCAATAATTATATATCCATATATTGAACAATTATGTACAATGCTTATGTGGTTCTGTATTTCTGTGGTTGTATGTATTTACTGTCTTTATTAAATGAGAGATAGAGAGATAGAGAGAGAGAGACTGATGTCATCTAACTATTGAATTGAGTGTGTTTTGCGGATTTTTAAATAAGTGTATTTACATAGTGAGCGTCACGGTGGCGCAGTGGGTAGCACGGTAGTCTCACAGCAAGAAGGTAGCTGGTTCGAGCCTCGGCTGGGCCGGTTGCCATTTCTGTGTGGAGTTTGCATGTTCTCCCCGTGATCGCGTGGGTTTTCTCTGGGTGCTCCGGTTTCCCCACAAGTCCAAAGACATGCGATATAAGTGAATTGAGTAAGAACGATTGTCCATATTGTTAAAGAGTGAATGATTGTGTGTGAATGTTTCCCAGCGATGGGTTGCAGCTGGAAGGGCATCCGCTGCATAAAAACATATGCCAGAGAGTTGGCGAAGAAGCCGACATGAAGATGAATGAATGAATGAATGTATTTACATAAATGAAGATGCTGTTTATCTCAGTGTTGCTTATTTCAGTGTTTTAAGTCGTGCAGACAGTGACATATTTAGACAATTTTGCCCAAATTTTGCCCAAGGAAACTTTTACCAAGGCAACTCTCGAGTGAGCGACTGTTGTATCGTGTTTGGACAACATACAGTGTGAGCAGCCAGGACATATCTGAGCATCAACTCATGGAGTGTCAGAACACAAATTGTGTTCTTTGACCTTTAAACAGGTGACTGAAAAATCACCATGTGTCTGTCTTGCATTAGGTTTTAGTCTCTTTATGTTGGTCTGTGTCTTGTTTGGACTTTCACGTTGTCTTGTTAATTTTAGTTGCTGATCTGGAGTTAAGTCTTTGCACCGGCCCCAGTTCATTACCTCCTGATCAGACCCCCTTTATAATGCCTTCTTTTACTTTAGTTCACTGTTGCTGCATTAAGGCTTTTTGTGGTCTTTTAAAGATTATTGTTTGTTCAGACATAATGTAGAGGTTTTGTGTTTTTATCATCTTCCTCTTTCCAAGTTTTCCATCCTTTGGATATTTTTTTGTTCAGTGTTAAAAATTATTTACATTTTTTAATGCAGGTTTTTTATTTTTTATTTTTTTTACAAATACTTATACTTATTCCGACAGGAGGGGTGTGCTAGGACCCCTTCTGTCTGTGTTATTGCCATGAACTGACATGCAGCAAACTGACAACCTGTCCAGAAGTTCACCCACGTTTTAATCCAACGTGAACTGGGAAAGCAAAAAGTACACCCCTTAGACCACAATTTGGTACATAGTGGGTATAGCATGTATAGCTTGATATATCTTTGAAATGCTTTAAAGCACATTTCCAATCACAGACTAGAACAGACTTTGACACTCTAATTTGAAATCAAACTTTGTAGCCAAACCTCCAGCAAGCAAGGCCGCTGAACTCACCTACCCACAATCCCACAGGTGCGAGTCTACTGCGGTGTGTCTGCCATCTAAAACTCTCCACCAAAACCACAGCTGCGTCAACATGTCACAAGCACACGGAACCCAAGCGTGGAGATCTTTCTGCTGCAAAGAAACAGTTTGCTTCTGATACACATTCAAAGTGAGAGGTCAGAGAGACCCCCTGCTTGATATTCAACGCTGTCTCTATTCACCATCGTCATTATTTGGGAAATCAGCTAACCCAGCGAGCCAAATGTGGCTTGATTAAGGTCTGAATGATGGTATGCAAAAGCCAATGTTGTTCTTAAAACTCTCAGGAGAGCTTAATCAAATTAAATCAAAATAACATGCATGATTTTAAGAGTGTAACACACAAGGTTTGATGGATTTCCTTGGTGTGTTTCTATAAAATAAAAACAAATAAATAATCTAATTAAGATATGACATACTGTTATTGGATCACAGTTTGTTTAAAATATGTTTATATTTCCCAAAAACGTAAAATAAATAGTTATTGCCCAAAAAACAGGAAAGCCACAACACTTTCTGAAGTGATTGCCATCAAACGTGATGGTTTGCAGCTCCACAATGTTTGATTAGAATATAATTACCACAAGTCACGTCACCTACTGTAAACGTCTAAGCAAACTGACAAATTGAGACCGAATCGATGTCTTTTGCCAAGGCTCACAACACTTTCTCGGCATAGTGAGCTAAACTGAAAAGCTGCATTTCTTCAGTTCTCCATCGGCTAGGCTTCTGATGAGAGAACAAAGAACTCATTATTAAAAAAGAAAAAGCTGTGGTTTTATTCATTGCCGTCTGAAGATAAACACTCGGGGCAGAATAGCATTTGGCTGATTTCTCTCAAATAACTCTCGGAGGCAAATTGACTTTGTCGCACTGTCTATCCAAGTCATTTCTTGCATTTGTCACAAGCTGTAACTTGCCAGATGCATATTCATAATGTGTATTTCTGCATGACAACTGAAAGATTAATGACCATATGAAAAACAACAAGTTTCAGAAAATAACCACTTATCTTGTTCTCAGAAAGATAGTTTGTCCAAACAGCCTTCAAGCAATTTAAATTCCACCACGTGTATCTGAAATAAACTGTGCAATTAATTCAATGCCAGAAAGACATGTCCTTTTGAAACGCTTTGATGGTTCAGTACATCCAGTATGTCAGGTTTCTGCCAATAGCTCTTTTTCACTGTTGGTTGTATAGTATTATGTTTCACTATAAGTTTTGATTCATGTTATTTTTTATTGTATTTGGTTCAGTATTGATTATCATTTAATTTTGTATGTATTACCTACTCACTCAATGCACTCATCACACCTTATTTAATTATCAAATCATCTCCATCATTCTCTATGTAAAAGAGCTCCCAGCACCACTCTGTTCATTGTTTAAGGTGTTAGCCTAATAAAAAAAAATATTTTATTTAATCTATATACAATCTATATAAATATATTGCAAAAACATAATATTCATAATGAAGGAAAACAGTACTTAACAATGTAGAATAAAGTTTGTTGTTGGTTCTCAGAGTATAAGTCTTTTTTTTTTCAGCTAAAAATGTTGGTCGTCCACCATCAGCTGGCAACTTTTGCAGTGGGACAAGCGTTGCATCCTCCCTTGTCTGAATACGAACGGTGTGTTTTCATTTTTTATAACACTTATGACACTACCTGAACTCAAAACTTTATTGGCTTCTACATCAACTTCTGTCCATGTTGTGGTTGCATGTTTAAAGCATGCCCAGTTCATGGCTTGCTCACTAGAGCCCCCTCTGTCCATCAGCCAGTCTCACAGATATCCGCATTGGATTTTTCCCTTGCATATCTGACCTTTCCCTATATCTCCTTTAAATGCAGTTTAAATACATTTCTTGCCAGTACTATAATACCTGCAATAGCCTTAAAATGGGCATAAAAATAAATGTAAAAAATTCTTGAAGTTATACAACACCATCAACTGCTTTCTTTGACTCTTGTATGTTTTCAACAAGGGACAACCCCTGGGTTTCCTTCTCGAAGTGTGATAAGAAGAGACTGAACTGAAATTCGCTTTCTCACAGCTTGAGGCTGACTCCATAAAAATGTTTAACTGCTAAAAGGTCCAAAATTACAACTAAAAAACGTGTTTACATCCTTGAATCCCTTAGTTTTTCCAAAGTTTTAAAATTTTTTATTCAATCAAGAATTTTGACTTATAATCCAGTTCAAGCTAATTTCTCAAAGGATTGTGGGTAACACCAGCCGTTTGAGCGTCTATCAGTATGCCATTCCACTCTGATCAAAAACTTTGAATGATTTTTTCATATTAATTATGATGTTTTGATTATAGGTTAGGTACCATTCTGGATTAATCTTAGCTTACTGCAGATAAAATAATTATAATAACATAACAAAAAAGAAAAAAAGTTAATTTTTCTGGAACATTTTATATGTTTGCCAAAAAATACTTCTAAAAAACTGTTTGTAATTTTTTTAAAATAATTTTTCAAATACAATTGAAAAGGCTTTGTTGTATTTTTTGTTTTTTCCAGTATACAATTTAAAAGTTAAGCAACGTATCATACACAGACGTTTAATGTTCATCACTCCTTTTCTTCAAACGAGATAAGTGTTTTTTATTGGCAAAAAATGTGGAATAAGTCAGTGCGCTAGGTGTCAGAGAATTGTTGATATGCCATTAGAGAGCAGTTCTGACTAATAGCCTGAGCCTGCATTGACCTGTTGTCGAGCTAATGAAAAATGACAATCGCCTGCATCAGCTTTGATTCATTACTACAGGCAATTACTGACCTGGCAACGGATGTGGTATACAAAGAACCCACACTCAACAGCAACAAGGCTAGATGGTTTAATCTCACAGTGAAAAACTTAAAGCAAAAAATGATGCTCCATCCTCCTTCCTTTAAACTTTATATCTTTAAGACTTCACCAAAGAGACATATCTCTTGCCGTGAACTTTGCTCATGGAGCTTCTTGATTCATATGAATGCTGGAGAGAGAAGCCATCTCTCAGGAGCCATGGAGGCAGTCGCTCACCATTCCAGTTTTCTGATTTAAGAAGCATGAGTGTGGCATCCTTGGCTGCCCTGTAAACGGCCTCATCACTTCTGCCTCTATCCTCAACCCTGTTGCTTTTATAAGCTGTCCTGATATTGGTTCATAGCCTTTGGGGATACTAAATTCTGCTGAAGGTGCTAAGCAAAAGAAAAAAAATAAATAAAAGAGAACGAAGGGAGAAAGGCTCTACTGCCGCTCTGATTTATGGGGCAACTTTAATTGGGTTGTAAAATCAAATCCAGTGTTGTTTCAGGAATGCCAAGAAGTGATTCCTGTGCTGTTTACAGGCGGACGCAGACAGTCAAGGACACAGAGAGAGCAAGAGGAGGAAATCTGCCTCTCAGTTAGAAAATCACCTGCTCGAGTCGTGGTAGGGGCCTTCTTGTGTGGCGTTTGCATGATTTTTGTATTCTGTATTTATTAAATTACATTTAATTAGTCATGTTAATATACAATGTAAAAAGCATTCATATAAATAATAAAATACTGTCAATATGACATTTTTTTTCTAAACATATAACCTTAAAATACGGTAAATCTGTTTTGTAAAAAAGATTTAGGTAAAATGACAGCTGAATTCAGTTGTTAAAGTTCATAGATCACGCACCAGTTGGGAGTTAAAGAGTTGTGTAAACAGATACTTTCCTTGAAAAAAGTAAAGCACTCCTCAAAATAATAAAGGTAAAAGAAACAGTAATGGACCACCAACAGGTGAGTGGATAAGTGTTTGTGGTGGAAACCAGTAATGTGATGAAGATGATGATGAAGAGGACAGCAAAAAAATGCATGTGAGGTAAAAAGTATTTTTTAACATGTAAATGATAGTGATGAGGAGTTATTACTGGAGAAGCATGATGAGAATCGGCATTCTTTGTAAGTAACTAATCAAGTTAAAACCTCCTGACTTTTCATTTAGTACCTATACATAGTTGAAATATGACAAGAATGAATTTTGAGCATTTTTCCACCATCATGTTAAAACATCACAATTGACAGTTCTACTATTTTCAATGGTGCGTTTACGTCGGTGGATTATGGGATTGAGAAGTGTGGACCTTCCAATAACTTCGAATTCTAATCAGTTGTGGAAAACCATCAGACTCTTTTTTCTTCTGCTTTTTACTTCTGCACGACTTGTTTACTGCATTTTACGTCACATAACTATGCAAAAAAAATCTTCAAATGCACCAATAGCTATAATTGATGAGCACGTTGGAATTTATTGACCCTCTTGTAGGCTCAGTTTTGGGTGAGTTTTGGATTTAAGTCTCACCCAAATGATGCTGGTCGATGTCTTATAAAGTGTTTTGCTTAAATAATGTTTAATGTAAATGTTTTCAAATAAATATATTTTTTTATAAAACCAATGCAAACACATGGTGGGGCTTCACTGAAAGTCACTGATTCATGGTTTTCCGAGTGGTGTATTTCCCCAGAGATTGAGTGAGTTAACTCTGTGTGCTTAACTTTCCATGTGAATTCCAAAAACAAGTTTAATTTAAATTGAAGACCAAATTTCACTTAGAAGTTAATGTAACTGCGTTTTTGTGAATTCTGCCCTGCAATGAACTAGCTACCTTTACCCTGCCTTTCACCTAAAGTGAGCTGGATACATGACACTTAAAGGAATAAACAAAAACTTTTTTTTACATAGTAAAAACATTTCACAGGACAATTAGCTACAATAACAAAATAGAAAAAAATGTCTTTGGACACTTATAAAATGAGTAAACATTGTACAATACACAAAAGTAATTGGTTTTTATTCACTTGATTATAGTGTCCTTTAAATGAGGAAATATCATGCCCACACACACTTTCCTGAAAGTACCAAACGTTTTGATAGCTTGACTAAATAAGATAACTCTGTTATGTTTGATTAACTACGCTATTAAAAGACAATTGTATGGTGTGCTAATAACCAATATAGAACCTTTTTAGACAATCATAAAAGTCAGATCACACAAGAAACTACAGGTCACACATGACTAAACTACAGGTCAAGAATAGAGAATCCAGTAAGCTTTACCAACTAAACCAGACTTATTCTAAAACTGTTTCATTTTTCAATGCAAAACATGGAAAAAAATCACATGAGCATGCCTAAACATATTTGATACTAATCATGAAATATGTGAAATACATTTTGGTTCAGAAGAATAATGATCACATTAAAAAAGTTTTATCTGCCAGTCTCTTCTGAGCAATTATCTTACAGCAATAAACCAATTTTAAAACCAATCTAATCTAAATGCACTTAAAATTCGTAGCTGTACATCCAAAGGAATCAAATCCACAACATTTGCTGTGAACTCACGAACTCTCATTATGCCGATAGAAAATCGCATTCTCCATAAATGCTCCTCTCTCAGCAATAAATTACATCTGTGTCTTAGATACTGCAGCATTATCTCACTCATTATTCTGGAACGGTGGGTTAGGTTGAATTATTAAAGGCAGTTTATCTAATTGGATGCTGGGATATGAGAGTAATCCCATCTACAGAGTAAAACACATGCACTGTAAATGCAGGCTGCACTCAAATGAACCTCACTGGTATTTATGTATATGTGCTGTATCTTACTGCAGTGTTCTCTATCGTTCATATACACTCTAAATGTAAAAAAAGAGAAGAGAACATGGTGATCAAAAATGATTTTTTACAGTAGTGAATAAAGCAGAAAACAGTTAATGGTGCATATTTATGTTTTATATGAGGGTGCTTCTGCTCCTTTAATAGGTCTTTGAGACGTCAATGTATAATGTAAAATTGCTTTAACTTTTTTTTACTAGTTTCCATTAAAAAGCCTCAAATCTCACTATAAAATGTTTTATACATTTTTTATTTTATTAATTCATCATGTTTTTAATCACTTAAAATGTTGTAAATAACACACTGTAATTATCATATAATATGAGCAGGGATGTTTAACTACAAATTAGCATTCATTTATTATTAAATTAATCTCTAAATGGTTTCAGCGTCACATCATTAATCTGTTTAATTGAAATATAATAACTTCTTGGAGTTTTTAAATAATTAATGTTTGTAATACATGGACTAAAGGGGTAGCTTTACATTTATGTGTAGTATCTATTACATGGTCCCAACAGGTACTCTCAACATCTCTGTTTCAACAAAGCATAATTTATCCAAAGAAATATGAAGGAACAAAGAATAGGAACGAATAAGGAGTGAAATAAATGCCAGCACTGCTAATTAGCTATGCAAATCCTAAAGTGAGCGGGTTGTGTTTTGAAATGAAATGACTCCTTTGAATCTGCAGTGTGTCTGGTAATCTCTAAGCATTTGCCTGCTTGATGACAGTTTGTCATTCTGAACTGAAGGTTGAAGAGATTTCATTTTGCCCTCTGTGTCCTTCTGTCTGAGCCACTACTGAACATTTATCCTCCACAGACAGGCCTTTCTCTATTCTCCATATTCATCAGCTTTTTACAAATTATTATAATCTTCTCTAAGACCATCTGATATGTCTTCAGATGATTACTGAGCAAAATTTGGCTGAACAAAACCATATTACTAGAAGGGCTGCACAAGCTATTGTAGTTCAATTATTATGGTAAAATATTTAAAATGTTGTTACTGCATTTTAATTCTCACTCTGTTAATTTCACTTTGCTCTTTTTCTTCTTCTTCTTCTTCTTCTTCTTCTTCTTTGTTGTAGAATAGATTAATCAGTTGGGCATCACCTTCACTGTAAAAAATAATAAAAAAAAAAAAATATATATATATATATATAAAAAAAATAAATAAATATATATATATATTATATATATATATAGTTGCAGTAGGTCCTTTTCAACCAATACAAAACCTTCACCTATCTAACCCTAACTTAATTTTATTTGGTAGAATATTTTTTAAGACAGAAGGACAATGGACCGTATTCATTCTTTACTTCAGCCGTCAGTAGGAGGCGAAGGTACTTAATTCCCAATTTTATGGTCTGATAACAAGTTATCATTACATTCAGAATAGCATGACAATATCTGAAACAAGTTCATTATTGTGGATCATTTTCTGCAAGTTAAACATGTCTGAGCTGCTAGACATAAGCACAAATAAAATCTAACTAACTACTAACTAACTACTTGAGCACGTTGTTCATTCAATACTTTTTTTAAACAATTTCTCAGGAAATTATTTAGTGGTTACTTTTATTGTTATTTTGGGTACTCTACCCACCTCTGTGTATAATCAAGCAATAATCTTCTTGTACTGAATGCTTGTACTTTATCAAAAAAAAAAAGGAACTAAATTAATCCAAAAATAAAATTTCCAATAGGAACAAGATGACTATCAGACAAAGCTTGAACTGTAAACAAAGCTCTAAGACACTGTGTCTGTGAAATCATTCTGGAGGTTTCATGAGGTCAGAAGATAAATGTGTTCGAGCAGAAGCAGCTTGGTCTTTCCTAGCTTATAAATATCATTATATATATATATCATTTTTTCCCTCCAAGCCCTAATCCTTTGGTTTCTCAAGTCAAACTCCCTTATAGCTTTTCAGACAAGCCACACTCTAAATGGAAAAAAGACTATTGAAGATGCTGAGCTCTGATCAAATACCATGCTGTTTTTCTCCCTGAAAGGGCTCCTGGGAAAACCCGATCTTTCCATACGGAGCAGCCAGGTTAAAAGGTCAGCGACACATGTACTAACTCATGCCAGGCATTAGCTGCTTGAGACACAATGTAAGAATATGATTTACAGCAAGTATGATTCAGTGATGTAGCCAATCACCTCTGATCCTCTTGGCCACAGAACATTTGGGTCTAGTGCACCACCGATCTTGTAAACATTGACCAAAATGAATGTTTTCTATTTCTTAAAGCACATTCTGATGGAATGTTGATAAATTTATTCGATTGGATGTTTTACTTTGACATAAACAAACAAGAGAGCTTGAGCACTTAAAAATAGTGATGACCTTTCAAGGAGGTTACTTTTAAATAATTGATAGGTTGACTTTGAGCATAAAAAATGGAACAATTTCTAGAAATTGTAGTAGATCAAATATGACTTTTTATTACCTTAAATTAATTTTCAACCACAGGAATTCAAAAGGCTTAGAGTTTTTAAAGGATTAAGGATATTAAAAAATAAACTCTTTTCTTCACATATGAGTGCTTTCATGTTTCTGAGATGGATAGTACTTTATTGTAGATAATATTTCAATTAAAAATGAAAAGAGCAATAGTTACAATTACGGAAGAACTAAACAATAACAAGGCTAGCAGTTTTAATTTTGTGAACTACAGACAATTGTGATAGAGCCAAATATCAATCTTTTAAAAAATTAAGACAAAAATGAAAAATTGAAATGTTTAAATAAAAAAAAATTTAAAACACAGAGAAATCAATCCAAACCAATTTGAGTTTGAGAGTTCCAAAAGTGCAGCACAAAACAGTATTTTAAAGAGGCATACAAAACTTAAAATACAAAAACCATAAAAATAATAAGTCACTCAACTTAGCTCAATGAGCTAAAAAAACGTGTTTGCTTCTTTTGGCTTTAAACTTACAGCTAAAATAATTTTTATAATTAATTCCATATATTTTGTATTATATATTCCTAATGTAGGTCCATTTTTTTCTGTGCAATTGGAAGCACTGGAGAGGCCTGAAAAAGAATGGCTTCAGAACTGTCAGACAGATGCATCGTTTGAGTGAGATGTATTATTGGAGGGACAACCCCCCAAAACGCAAGTGATTGAAAAAATATTTCTACCACTTCCTGAATGAAGACTTTGATGTCTCTGAAGAAGACGAGACTTGGGTACTGACAGTGATGGACCTAGCACAAAGTGACTCTGATGGAAAAGCTTTTATGAATGTTTAGGAAGAACTAACACATTCTGAATATCTCCATGCCACCATATGTTGAGTGGTTTATGCCTGAGTGCATGCATTTGTGCAAAAAGCTTCTGGAGAGGCCACAACAGAGTGATAAACAAACATAGTTACTCTTAATCAAAGCTAAGAAAAACCTATTAAAATCATATATGGACAATATTGACCAGTGTTTTAATTCTAATGTTAAAAATGGCTTCTGTTTTTTGAACATTACATTAAGTTTAATGTATTGCAAATCACATCCTTCTATTTTCATATAGAAGTACTTATTTGTTTGTAAATTAAATCTAAAATATTCTGTTATAAATTTAAAATAGTTTCTTTTAGGACTTGTTCTACATTACACATTTATACCGCAATCCATTTTTGTGTAGAAGTAAGTAAAAGTAAATGCTTATAATATTTTTTTATTTCTAAGCATAGTTTATCTCAATGCAATTTAACTGGTTTTAAAGGCTCATGAACAGTTAAACCAAAGAGTTTTTTTTCTGACATTGAACAGTGCATATGACAATGCAAATGTTTCCATTTTAAGTCATAAATTAAAAAGGTGACTTGGAAGTATTTTACTAGAGCTAGAAACATGTGCTAATGGTTGTTACAGTTGACATTCATGAAGAGACAGTCATTAAAAGGTTTAAGCGTGTCTGAGCTGAGTAGATGCTCTGTTGCAAGGACAAACTCTAGATGTACTCATACTTTTACCCAAATAAAAACAATAAATTCAACTAATGGACAACCTGAAAGATTCAGGTTTCTGGTACTGCTATAGTCAGTGGTCCTTTTGGCAACTCATTTGATTCTCTGCACGGGGCTTTTTTACGAGCTTCACACCACTGCTGTAGATGCAGTGGTGCTCTTTGCCCTTGGATGGGGCTCAGAGGACAACAGTGGCGCATCTGGCCAAACGTGGCAATAAAGAATGGTTTGTATGTGACACTTGCTTATAAACACAGACAAAGGGGTTGCAAAGAAGGGATTGTGGGAGGGGCAAAAATATTTTGCTGTAGTTGTTTATCTGACAAATCAACAATTACCGTTAATAATATGTAAAAAAAAAAAAAAAAAAAAGTTTTCAAAGGCCAAATCTCTGCCCACATCTAAAACGTAACTAGGATAGAATATGTTTGTCAGGAAGTAGGACTCAAATGCAGAAGGTTCGTTTCTCCAAATGAATTTATTGTATCACACTGTAGCAGAGTGAAATCTTCATTCAGAATGTCTTTGTTATTGTGAATCCATAATCCACAAGAGTTCTTCACACAAACAGCATAGCGTTGAGTCAATATGAACACTCACATGAGTGTGTAGCAAACCATCCACAGGTAAGCAGGTAGAATAAGTCTCTCCTCAACTGGAGGGCAACTAAAATAGGACTGGAAGACACGGAGAAAACAAACCGACAACAAACAGGAAGAAACAGGATGGTATAAATAGGTGTCTGGGAATTGCCTGATGAGAAATGATTAGGAAAAAGGCGTAGTAAATCATACGGATCAGCTGGTGGTGATCGTGAGATGACGGGTAAACCAATGGGAGAGAAGAGATGAAGAGAGAAGGAAAAGAGAGACAAAAAATTAAACAAACATAACAAGGTATAAAAATAAATACATATAAGGAAAGAAATTATTTGAATCAGATTACCTGACTGGAGTCATGGCAATGTCTAGGTAAAAATATATTTATTCAAAACTATGTTTTATAAATGAGAAATTTGCTTTAATCATATCCCTTTGAAAAATACAAAAAGCAACATTTAATGATACTAAATTCAGGCATTTTACCAAAAAGTATTTGTAAAATGAAAAATAGTAAGGAATGTACACAGTTTGAATAACAATGGTCAGCACTCCTCAAAGTAAGCACATTTATTTAACAAGGACAGTTATTGACTGTTTTTAAAAACTAAAATTGCACAAACAAGGTCTATCCTGCACATCGTCACCAGCAGGATTTTTGACCCAGAACGGTTTTGCAGTGACACAAACAAGCTTTATCAGAAAACACAAAACACATTGCCTTTTCATCAAGAAAAACACAAAAAACCCTTGCAAACTGTTCTTTTACTTCTAGCGGTCAGGTGTCAAAAGTCAAGAAAAGTGATAGGCATACAAAAACCTTTCCAAAATAAACCTAAATTGTAATAAAAAAGCTTTTAAGGAAGGCCTGCATCCACTCCAGCCAATTCAAAGTCTAATCATCACTTACTTTATGGACTAGTCAAGCACTCTGTAGGTGATGGCTAAGCTAGCCTCGCCCCACCAGACCCCTAATACAACACCTCTTGTGTTCCACAGTTCAGAGCCAGGCATTATATCTGCGCATATAACTCCAGACAAGGAATTAAACCAAGCTCAGTGTCTGGGACAGCTGTGAAAGGAGTGGGATATAGAAGACAGAAATATTTACATTACTTGATTGAAATTTCAATTTAAAAATGAAAACTAAAATATATTCAAAACGAAAACATTTTACATTTTTGATTGAACAAAAAATGCAAAAACAAACAAGCTGCGTCAATTTTTGTTTTAAAGAGCAAGCATGACCTGGAAGTTTAATGGCATGGACAGTGTTGCCAGATGGAGCAATTTTCTGCCCAGTTGAGCTACTTTTGGTTATATTTGGGCTAGGAAATTGGCTTTGGGAAGGTCTAAAATTTGGGCTTCTTTTAAAAATATTTAGTATGTTAATGTTATTATTATAATGTTAAAGTTAAATTCTCTGCTAATGTCTAACACTCATGGTGAGAACTCATTTGCCCGATGTTGTTAAATGATGACACGCAGCATTAAATGGGTGAACATCTGCCTGGAAAATACATATGTAAGGAATATACAGGAATATACAGGCTGAGCATGCATATCGCTTACATTTGTGTATATCTTCACTCTCCCGCTCCAAACCAAACAGAGTCGTTGACGTTTAAAATTCCGGGTTACGCTACTCACCCCCAAAAGGAAAAATGTTTCAAAAAATTTTGGGGGATTTTTGACACAATCAAAATGTGAAAAAATGTGAAAAAAAACTTTTTTTGTTTTTGTTTTTAAAACTAATAATGGGAAATGTATTTGTTTTTAAATTGAAAATCAATTGAAAATGATTAGATTAGTCATTGTAAGTTTTCACAAAACTTTCTACTTAAAACAAAAACATATCTAACTGTATCAAAAATATTTAATAAACAGTTTAAATTCTGACAGTGAGTTTAAGACTTATTGAATCAGCAAATTGAACAACTTTTCAGTATAGGCATAAACAAATTCTACATTTTCCCTAAAAGTTAGTGCTGACCAAAACGTTATATATAACTGTTCATCTGGAGGATATACTGCCGAACCACATTTAACTCTGTATTTTCACAAACAATGCTTGTGATGTCACTTATTTCAGGAATGTGCTCCATCGAGACAATGCTGCTTATTAGCAGATATTTGACATGTATAGATAGTGTCAAAACACACCCAGACACAAACACCAGCTCTTATCGTGCGCCAACAACATGTGAAATGCCCAGTCAGGGTCTTAACAGCTCTTGTGATCAATATGAACAAGGCCTAATGCTCAAACAACACAAACATCATTCATTACATGCAGACAATGTTTCACAAGAGGATCAAGCTCGGTATCCGTGGCGATAATGCCAGGAGCCACTGAAGCTTCATTGACTTAACTCTGATTATAACTGCTTTGCAGATCTGCTGGATCAACTTTGGTGCTTTTGATGTCCACTGTTTAAAAATAGTAGTTGGAGACACATTTGTAGGGGCTAAATATTCAAGCTCCTTTAAAATTTAAATATCCAGGTCCGTGTTTTTATTTAGGAACATTTAAAGTGAGGATTTTACTATGAAACCAGAAACCGAGGGGGAAGAAATTGTAGCCAACTGGGGCCTGACTCTACAAGCCTGGAGGTCTCGACCCTGTCCTTGCAACAGTAGCACCTTACTAGGAAGCTAGGAAGAGTTAACATAGCTCTTAGAAAAGGGATCTTAACAGCTAAAATATTTAACCTAAACTATGGTATTAAATAATAAAATGTATGGTATTCTGTCAAATTGATAACATTTATCAAAGAAAGGCATAATTAATGTAGTCTGGGAATCAGCAGAGCAGTACTTATCAGCAGGCAGCCATACCAACTAGAACGTGTAACCCCGAGTTCAGGAGTGTGGGACATTAATCATCTCAAACAAATGGGCTGTGTCTTACTAGGGTGAGGGCATTGAGCCAGGACACCTCCATAAGTCTCATCTAAACACACTCTGGCAGGATTTCCTTCTTCATAGAGGTTTCTTGCTTATGAACTAAAAAGAATCATTTTTAAAAAGAATTCTTTGTAGTGAAAGGGACCAGTTTTGGAATGACCCATTGTTGTAGAGTAGACTTAGAGTCTTGAGGCGTTGGGGAGTCAGCAATGAAGAGATGAAAAAATCTCCTTTTTATTGAAGAAAAAAAAACCTGTTGAGTGTCTATACAGGCAAATGTTGAAAAAAATATTGAAAAAGATCAAACGAATTCAAATCATATTAGAATAAAACACTTATAAAGACAATTACAGTTTTTCAAAACTGCTAAGACAGTTTTTTCAATACATTTAACAACATTTTTAAACTCTTAACACAATTAGCAGAGCATCCGTCGAGGTAAGCGATACAATTAACACATTTTTTGTTGCTTTGAAACAAAACACATTCAGTTAACACAAATTTCAAATGCTTAAACTTCTTTTACACTCGAGCTCCACCAACATCAAAACTATGTCATTTTAACACCACATTTCTTCTCTATGTGTTATGATCGACTAAATGTTGCTGTCGGAAGAAAACATGTGTTAGTGTTTTGAAAATTGTATTATTGTATTTTGAAAAAGAGTTTTGGAGTTTTGTTTACAATGAGAGATTTTGAGAATGAAATGAACTGTTTTGCCAATTGTGTGTTTTAACTGATTCGCTGTGTTAAGAGTTAAGCAAACTTGTTAAAAGTATTGAAAAAACTTTCTAAGCAATTGTGAAAAACTTTTTCACAATTGCTAAGACAGTTTTTTTCAATACATTTGACAACATTCCTAAACTCTTAACACAATTAGCACAACATTTGTCTAGATAGGCAATACAAGTAACACATTTTTTGTTGCTTTGATACAAAATGCATACAGTTAACACAAATTTCAAATGCTTGAACTTCTTTTACACTCGAGCTCCAGCAACATCAAAACTATGTCATTTTAAAACCAAACTTTTTCTCAATGTTTTATGATTGACTAAATGTTGCTGTCGGAAGAAAACGTGTGTTAGTGTTTTGAAAACTGTATTATTGTATTTTAAAAATGAGTTTTGGAGTTTTGTTTACAATGGAGGGTTTTGAGAATGAAATTAACTGTTCTGCCAATTGTGTGTTTTAACTGAGTTGATGTGTTAAGAGTTAAGCAAACTTGTTACAGTTTTTCACAATTGCTATGACATTTTTTTCAATACATTTAACACAGTTCCTAAACTCTAAACACAAGTAGCTCAACATCTGTCTAGGTAGGCTCTACAATTAACACATTTTTGGTTGCTTTGATACAAAATGCATTCAGTTAAAACAAATTTCAAATACTTGAACTTCTTTTACATTCGAGCTCCACCAAACACCAAAACTATGTAATTTCAAAGCCAAATTTTTCCTCAATGTTTTATGATTCACTAAATATTGCTGTCGGAAGAAAACATGTGTTAGTGTTTTGAAAACTGTATTATTGTATTTTGAAAATGAGTTTTGGAGTTTTGTTTACAATGGAGGATTTTGAGAATGAAATGAACTGTTTTGCCAATTGTGTGTTTTAACTGAGTCGGTGTGTTAAGAGTTAAGCAAACTTGTTAAATGTATTGAAAAAACTGTCTTAGCAATTGTGAAAAACTGTAAATGTATTGAAAAAACTGTCTTAGCAATTGTGAAAAAACTGTAATACTAACAGAAGGTTAAATTGTTAGAAGAAAAGGTTTTTGTGGTATGTCTGTGCTTCTTTTTCTAAACAATTAAATATTTGAATGTACATCTTTCAAAAGTGGTTGTGATAGGTTTTACTCACTTTATTCTTATCTTATTCTTACATTCCTGGTTAGCTATGGATATGAAATGATCACCACAAGGTTGTACACCATAGTTAGTATTTTCTCCTGTAGATGTCTGGCTCTCACCTGTACAAGCACTTGCAAAGGAATGCATGTTAATGTAAATAAACATTTTGTTGTGTATTCATTACCACGTGGTAAACCTGGAAGGGGTAAAACACTTATTTGACTCATATACATGCAAATAAACAAATAATTATGTGTCTGTGATGTGAGTACAATGCTTCGTTCCCGCTTTTTTCTCCAATCAAATCAATACTAGTAAAACGTTATCATTATGCACATCCATTTCCATGACAAACAGCTTGATTAAATCTGTGGAAAATTACTCTCTTATCACTCTTGAACAGCTCAACTATTATTAAAACAAACATTGTACAATAATATAAAGCAGCAACAACAACAAAACACTGTCACTTAAATGTCCATGGCTTATACAAACTTCCCAGACAAAAAGATCTTTTCTTGCCACCGCTTCGCTGTTCGGCTCACTAGAGCTCTATTTGTCAGCCAAAAGCTTATTAAAATGTCATTGACCCTTAAACTGTATATTTATGTCATGTTAACTGAGCTGATGCCAGCGAACTGCACACAGACTCATTGTTATTTTGCCGGGTTGAGTCAGACAGGCTGTGGCAGTCAGAGATAAGCTTTATTGCACAACGTTTGCACAGGGTCCATTTGATTGATGCTTCTCCATTATTATTAAACCCCAGCGAGGTAATACATCCCAGGGTGTCATAAAAGCCAGGACCTAAATTAGTTGTGTCAAGTTGTGGTAGCGGGCCCATCTCCTCTTATCACACCATCGAAATGGGATAGCGCTGGATTGGAGGAGATAGGATGACATGAGCAACATTTCTGTCCATTACATATATTTTTTTTCTTTTCCTCTTCCTTTGCAAACAAGTTGCTGCAGGTAATGTTAAAAACACTAACGAAAGCAACTTGCAGATTTCTGTGGGAGAAAAGCTTATAATCTCTAAAAACAATGAAGGATCTCTATCCGTTGTCCGAGACATCCTCCCTTGAAATTCCCCAAGCAAACAAATGTGTAAATCAGCCTCTATAATTGGCTCGTTCAAAGGGAAGGGGTCTAGTCTATGTCACAGTTCTCCCTTTCTGTGCTCATTAGGAAAGATGCGGGAGGATGAGCAGTTTGAAAAGAGTCCTATTTTATCCCCTGCTTGTCCCGGAGGTGGAAATATGAGCGCTGACTTTAGCGAACACTTCTGTGGAGATGAGGGAGGCTTATTCAGCGGAATCACAGGGAGGAAGGAATGCTTGCCATTTAGATGTTAAGGGAGGACAAGAGGGAAATAGAGGTGTCTAAGTATGTTTGTGAAAGAAAAAATGCTTGTAAAAGTGGGGGAGAGGTTTAGCTTGATGTCATGTGCTATAATATCTCTTTGTCAGTGAGGGAAAGTGTTTTGAAAATAAAGGAGCGATAATGATTTCGTTCGTTACCATGGATGCAGATCTATAGCTTTTCTGGTCGCACTTTTTAGTTTTTTTTGTACACTGCTATACTCCAACCATGTTTGTATATTTGTAATGGAAATAATAGATAGGATTAGAATTATAAGATTAAAAACAATCTTTTTAAATCAAGTTTATTAACATAAATATGCAAGAAAAGCTATTCTATGTCAAAAGTTTTATTAGAAATCGTTATCTGAAAACTTTCTGTAAAAAAAAATTCAATTACATTTTATTTCAGCTTACAAAGCAACCAGTGTGGATTATTAATGTGTACATTTCATGAGCTACATAACAATGTTGAGGAATTATCAATTTTTTCCAGATTTGCTGTAGTGTCTTCACTCACCTAGACAAATTGAAATCGATTCATGTTGATGTATTGATGCTCCCTGCCCTTAGACGGCCATCAGGGGCCACAGTAAAACACTCTGCCATTTAATAATCTTTGTGGTCTTTGTTAAACAACTGCTGATGGTCAGACAGCAGCAAGACAATACTTCATCAAAAGAGCCAACTGTCACTGGTTGATCAAAAAACTATGCCTTGAGGAAAACCCAAGGTAATTTGGCAGAGCCAAGAATTTGTCATTCGTGCCCATCTATGTGTGAGCTTGCATTGACATGGCCCTTGTTTTGGCTCAACAAAAGCCAAACATCGTACCAAAAATTTGTTTAGATGTATAATGCTCCTCTCAAGACAGTTTGGACAGTTTTTTGGAACCAGGTTTTTTGGAAGCAGTTTTCCCACACTGCCAGTAAGAATGCTAGCATAACATAGCATTGATTACAATAGGGCTACAAAAACATTACATCAGGATAAAAAAGAAGAGCGCCATTCAAACAAAGGGCACTGATGGATTTCCTGGGTGATAGCCATTACAGTTTTTTACAATTGCTAAGACAGTTTTTTCAATACATTTAACAAGTTTGCTTAACTCTTAACGCGCCGAATCAGTTAAAACACACAATTGGCAAAACAGTTCATTTTATTCTCAAAATGTTACAAATTTTTGTGAAAACCTTGGCAAATATTTGAGTCACATTAACTTTTTCAAACAAAGCTATCTTATCAGTCTTACCACACTCGTTCAAACACAACCATTGGTTTTCTTGTGCAATTTGTGCCTTGAAAAGCTTTATCAAGCACCTGAGACCCACCCAGAGTCACTAAGTGGAGTCTGTCGCCTTTGAGTCTTTGCCAGACTGTAATTTCTTGCTTAAAAACAATATTGTAATGCTCCAACAGGCCAGCACTATTTTGCAGAGTATCAATTACACCACTGCACTAAAGCAAACAAAACAGTCTCCATCAGCGCCTCCCTTAACATACCACTTTAGTGACTATAGTGGAGCTATTCAAGCACTTGCAAAAATCCGGAGGCGTCTGATGTTGCACTCAAGAGGAATCTTAAATGGAGAGGCTCCTTCTACACTTTTCTGCAATTATCCTAGTTACTTTAAGGGGGCTAATTATGTTACCTTGACTGTCATTTTCGCCCTCTGCTGTGTAAAGAAAACAACAACTCTATTTATATTCTAAAGTTCTTTTGAGAGCTTAATAAAGTTAATATTATTTTTGTTTCGTATAATGATCTTAGGAAAGCTGTAATGACAGAAATAAAAACCTCAAACAATTATTAAAATAGTTGTTACATTTGATAAAAAAAAAACATTATCTTTCAAAATAGGAGCATAGTACTAATAACAAATTTTTTTTCATTAATGTGTCGATAAGCCAAGATTGAATCAACTATGAAAGCATGCCACACAGTACAGATTGCTGCAAAAAAATAAAAAGAAAAAAGAAAAGCCAGAAAGAAAAGCCCCGAATACTAAATTAGTCCCCTTTGTAATCACTTTCTGATTAAACAGTGTAGCTAGCAAGACATCTTTCATGCTTTAGGTATAAACATGTATAGAGAAATGTAATTATATATTTTTTTTCGGTGTGTGTGAAAATGCAAAGGTTTTAAATGGGAGCTTAACGTCAATGGGTTAAAGCTGACATTAACAAATAGTGTTCATTATATATTTTCCATCTGACCGGGTCAGCTATTTATGTATTTAAATATCAGTGGAGGAGAGAGTTTAAGGCTGTAAAATATAACTGTATTTAACTGCATATGATAATTGATTTTCAAGCTGATAAATGAATGACACATGTATTAAATAATGCACAGCAGTTTTGGTTTGGTACAGCATAATTAATCTAGTTTCTCAAGCATATTAGTATGGCATAAACAACTGTTTCACAGTTAATAATCTGAGTTCTCCATAAATTACATAAATTCTCGAACAACTGGCCCAAAAAAGTTTTCTTCTTGTCAGCTTTGTCCCTTTCGGGGTCGCCACAGAGGAATGAACCACCAACTCATCTGGCATATGTTTTATGCAGCGGATGCCCTTCCAGCTGCAACCCATTGCTGAGAAATATGTTAATCCAATTCACATATAGCTCATGTCTTTGGACTTATAGGGGAAACTGGAGTGTGCAGAGTAAACCCACACGATCAAGAGATCAAGAGATATGGCTACTGACCCAGCCGAGGCTCAAAACAGCGACCTTCTTGTTGTGAGATGACCATGCTATCCACTGTGCCACCATGATGCCTCGTTTTCTTTCATTAACCATATAATTTTACAAAATTTGGTCGTGATTCTTAAACATTCGTTTAGTGACTTCATACTAGACTATGCAACCAGAGCAGCGTATTGATTTGCTGTATTAAATCTATCTTGCGGAGTTTTGACAGCATTTACAGAAATTGGATTGGCAGAAATGACAATCAATAAACAGAGTAGAATCAACACAACATCAAACTGATTGAATAAAGAGTCAAGGCAGAGAAGCTTGAGGCTCGTCGTGAGAGCATTCATCATTCAGGATTTTGGGTGAAAATATGGTTCCAGATCCTCATTCCACAGACAATTCATGAATTTTTTTTTGTTTGTTTTTGAGTTCAGTTTCTGGCATGAATGAATGACGTGAGAGATGTAAAAGATTCACTTTCAACTACGACTCGTTTCAGCAACTCTGAGTCGACTCTTTCTTTTGAAAGGCAATATTTTAATACACAAAGCATTTTCAGTTGTAAAGCTCCAGCAGGGTGTTCCTCAAACCTAAAGCTATGTTTCACACCACATGAGAGGTCATTTTTAAAAACGCATAATAGCGGCTTTTTAAAATATGTAAGTATACTTTAAAAAGAACACAGTGTCCATACAATATGGATAACTGGTGAAGTGGCGGTTTGCACTGCTGATGTTCATGTTTAGGTTTAGAATTGAAACGAGTTAACTGTGGCAAGTAAAACAATACAATAAAATATGATTAACAAATAAAATAACATACTACTGTTATTATGTTATGGCTTTTGACACATTTTCATTACTTTCCTTAAATCTGTCATGCTCAGTCTAAGCTCCTCTAAATGTTCCAATGCATCTAAAACATCCCTTTGAATAACACTACATTTACTGCTTAAGCAAATTCATCAAAAGGCACAAAGTTTTCCTATTCTAAGTCAATGTGTCAAACAGGATTAAGTCAATGTTTTGGCCAAAGCAGAATTATTGTTTCTAATTCCAACAGTCTCCCCTGTCAAAGATTCAGTCTGAAGACAGGGTCTCCACGATATATATAAAATTAAGACCTTTTATTTGGGAACTGTGTCTATCTTTGACTTAGTGACATATCATAAAGTGTTATTGACTTATATATAATGTCATTGACTATGTGACATATTATATAATATCATTGACTTTTATATAATATCATGGACTTAGTGACATATCATAAAGTGTTATTGACTTATATATAATGCCATTGACTATGTGACATATTATATAATATCATTGACTTTTATATAATATCATTGACTTAGTGACATATGTAGTAGAATATTTATGTATATATATATATATATATATATATATATATATATATATATATATATATATATATATATATATATATATATATATATACATTTATTTATTTTTTTCAGGGTCTGACATGGTTTTAATCAGTAGCAAACTCATTTCTCGTTCTAGCAATAATTTACCTGTTGGGAACATATTTTGGAAGTTTTCCATGTCATGGGGATGAAGCAAGATTGTATTTATATTCCATACTGTCTTCTTTCAGTTGTTACGACCTCAAGAGTTTGGTTTAGATTTTATTGATTAGTTGTTCGAGGAAGAGCAGATCACTTCCTGATTCCTGTGTTTCTAGGCTCCTCCTTTCTGCCACACCAACACTCACAGCTCTTACAGTTTTTTACAATTGCTAAGACAGTTTTTTTAAATACTTTTAACAAGTTTGCTTAACTCTTAACACACCGAATCAGTTAAAACACACAATTGGCAAAACAATTAATTTCATTCTCAAACCCCCTCATTGTAAACAAAACTCCAAAACTCATTTTCAAAATACAATAATACAGTTTTCAAAAGACTAACACATGTTTTCTTCCAACAGCAACATTTAGTCAATCATAACACATTGAGAATAAACTTTGTTTTAAAATGACATAGTTTTGATGTTGGTGGAGCTCGAGAGTAAAAGAAGTTCAAGCATTTGAAATTTATGTTAACTGAATGTGTTTTGTATCAAAGCAACAAAAAATGTGTTAATTGTATCACCTACCTCGACAGATGTTCTGCTATTTGTGTTAAGAGTTTAGGAATGTTGTCAAATGTATTGAAAAAACTGTCTTAGCAATTGTGAAAAACTGTAAGATCTGGCAACTGCTTACTGTTTTTTACAATTGCTAAGACAGTTTTTTTAAATACTTTTAACAAGTTTGCGTAACTCTTAACGCACCAAATCAGTTAAAACACACAATTGGCAAAACAGTTAATTTCAGTCTCAAACCCCCTCATTGTAAACAAAACTCCAAAACTCTTTTTCAAAATACAATAATACAGTTTTCAAAACACTAACACATGTTTTCTTCCGACAGCAACATTTAGTCGATCATAACACATTGAGAAAAAATGTGGTTTTAAAATGACAGTTTTGATGTTTGGTGGAGCTTGAGTGTAATAGAAGTTTAAGCACTTGACATTTGTGTTAACTGTATGCATTTTGTATCAAAGCAACAAAAAATGTGTTCATTGTATCGCTTACCTCGACGGATGTTCTGCTAATTGTGTTAAGAGTTTAGGAATGTTGTCAAATGTAATGAAAAAAACTGTCTTAGCAATTGTGAAAAACTGTAATAGTTCCCTCTCACTCATGATTTGGGTTTAAACTCTGCTCTGCTTTAGACTAGGATTTTGCCTAAATTTTGCCTTAAGCTAAATATTTTAACTTAACTTTTAAATAGGCTGTTAAAATTGTGGGAGCTGAAGCGATTTTTACTATTTTTGTATACTGGACTTCAGACATTTTGATTTATTCTGCTCCTGAAGTAATTGTACATAATTTATTTTATTACCTACATACATCATCTTCTTTATAAATGAATTGACATAATTCCATATTTTTCATTGACGTCCCATCGCCCCCTTTACTTATGCTTTACTTATGCCCCTAGACCAGACATAACACAATACATCCTCTTCTCTTGTTGAGTGCTTTAAATAAGTAAAAGTTAATCAGAAATTGTTGTCATTTGTTTGTTAAACATTATTAAATGTTTGATACCTGGGCAGACCTGCTAACCAACACCAAAACGCGCTCCTCGATTCAAATGATTCTGTCAATTTTCCAACTTTTAATAATCTCAGCACAAATAAGCACCACATAGGTCCACTCCCATTCATTATTATTACATTTTACCTAGGAGCATCGTTTTTACAAAAATCTGTTTCCTGTCCTAAACTCTGATCTGGAGACATACATTTAGACATTTAAGACAAACTGGTCTTATTACTTTTACTAACATCTTTGTAAAAGCGTTACTGAAAAAGTTATTCTTTGTATTGGCTCTATTTGAAATCTATAGAAATCCCAACACTTCTGATCATACAAACATTTCTGCTCTCTGAACAGAAGAACAGGGAGGACATGAGGACAGAGAGGACATTTGTTTATGTAAGAAAGCAATCCATCTAATGCCTGAGTCATCTTCTCAAAGGGGCTCAGCTTGAGGAGAGTACAGATGAGAGTCACACAGGGAGGATGTGAAACTGCTCTCTGAAGCCAGGCCCATTAGTGTGATCAATGGTAAAAAGAGAGAGAACAACAGAATGAAAAGGAGACAAAGAGGCATGTTAGGTAGTGCATTCTGTTAGATGGTTATACTCACAGGAAACTTCTGCTGGCTAAAATATATTTATTAAACTAAAGCATCAAGTCCATTTGAGATTTTCAATATTTTTAAAGCATGGTCTCTCTTAGTATTAACATGCATTAAATCTTTTAGTGAGTTTGAGTCTTCTGCCACACAGAGGCTGGAATGTGTTACAGGCAACACTGATCAAATTTAAACTCCATTAAGGATTTCAAAGTGGACTTTTTTTATTCAAGATATGCATCAGCAATTCCTGTTTGAGAGTGCCTAAACTAGTTTTTTTCTTATTATTGATGCATTTTGATCAGGCCAGGGGTGGTAAAGCAATTCTTGAGGACCACAGTATTATGATTTTGTATTGTGCTGTTTTACTCTCTTCTCTCAATCTTTTCATTATCTCTCTCAGCTGTGGCGTGCTCTCAATGAGCAACTTCCTCACAGAGAACTAACCAAACTACTAGTCATCCCAACAAACCCCAGTGAACATTTATCCATTACTTTATCCACTTTTTTCCTTTCGGGGTCACCACAGCGGAATGAACCGGAAACCGGAGCACCCGAAGTAAACCCTCGCTATCACGGGGAGAACATGCAAACTCCACACAGAAATGCCAACCGAACCAGCCGGGGCTCGATCCAGCCAGCGACCTTGTTGCTGTGAGGCGACCATGCCACCCACTGTGCCACCGTGACGCCCCCTCAGTGAACAATAATTACATAATTTCTTCTTCACCTAGCAACCTCATGTGAGTTTTATATACCATCAGTTTGATTTCACTGAATTGCTTCGTTATTACCTGATCACTTACCTGTTTTATATTTTCTGCTCTGGTCTCCTGCTGACTGTGATGCCTTATCTGTAGTTTTAAATACTTCCTGTGGTGTGTATGAAGCAACCATGAGCAGAGTAGATTAACATTATCAACTTATATTACAGTTTTTCACAATTGCAATGACAGTTTTTTCAATACATTTAACAACTTTCCTAAACTCTTAACACGATTTGCACAACATCTGTCAAGGTAGGCGCAACAATTAACACATTTTTTGTTGCTTTGACACAAAAAGCATAAATATAACAAACATTTCAAATGCTTGAACTTCTTTTACACTCGAGCTCCACCAAACACCAAAACTATGTCATTTTAAAACAAAGTTTATTCTCTATGTGTTATGATTGACTAAATGTTGCTGTCGGAAGATAACATGAGTTCGTTTTTTGAAAACTCTATTATTGCATTTTGAAAATAAGTTTTGGAGTTTTGTTTACAATGAGGGGTTTTGAGAATAAAATTAATTGTTTTGCCAATTGTGTGTTTTACAGTTTTTCACAATTGCTAAGACAGTTTTTTCAATACATTTAACAACTTTCCTAAACTCTTAACACAATTAGCACAACATTTGTTTAGGTAGGCTCTACAATGAACACATTTTTTGTTGCTTTGCTACAAAACACATTCAGTTAACATAAATTTCAAATGCTTGAACTTCTTTTACACTCAACACCAAAACTATGTCATTTTAAAGCCATTTTTTTCTCAATGTGTTATGATTGACTAAATGTTGCTGTCGGAAGAAAACATGTGTTAATGTTTTGAAAACTGTATTATTGTATTTTGAAAATGAGTTTTGGAGTTTTGTTTACAATGGAGGGTTTTGAGAATGAAATGAACTGTTTTGCAAATTGTGTGTTTTAACTGATTTGGTGCGTTAAGAGTTAAGCAAACTTGTCAAATGTATTGCAAAAACTGTCTTAGCAATTGTGAAAAACTGTAACTGATTCGGTATGTTAAGAGTTAAGCAAATTTGTTAGATGTATTGTAAAAACTGTCTTAGAAATTGTAAAAAACTCTAAGCAAAATGTCTGTCAAAATGTCACCAGAACAGAATAGCAGAAGGCCAATGAGACAAGTCAGAGAGAGCAAGTGTCAGGGCTATCTGGTCTCTGTCTAGTAACCTGTCTTGTCTAGTTTATTGTGCCCACCAGTTGCTCTCATTTTGTCATTCACAAGATATTCTCTCTCCGCTGCTCATTACTGGTTTATCAAGAGGAACTCACACCATGACATCAACAGGATTATACTATATGGACTATATTATACTAAAACAGGACCACGCTAGATTCTGAAAAGATCTTTGCTTAGAATGCTACCCCCCCAATCCGTTCCACGATAAGAGAATGAAGATAGATGGATGGACTGCAGGGTTTTTTGTTTTAAAATGTCTTATGGGGAAATACAAAACAGGCTTCTGTGGCAAACCATCAAAGAAAAATAATTATAAAGCACTCACTATTGTTTTATCAATTGCTCTTTTCTTACTGGGTTTGTGTATAAGCAATCAAAGGTTTATTTGACAGTTACTATTGCATGTCTTCTCTGTTTCTGCATATGAAATGCATTACCTGGCTGCAGTTTTGCAACAGTCATTCAAGTAAAAGATGCCATAAAGATGTCTCTCTCATGCTGAGATCTCCCAAATTCTCACATAAAACTGTCCAGAGAAAACAACTGCAAGCTCATCATTGTAGCATACCAGGGCTGAGAAGGGCCCAGACTTCACAATTCTGATGAACAAGTCTTCCTCTTCTGTGATTTATGCTTTTTGAAGTGGTGCTTTTTTTACTTAATAGTTTTATACAAAACTATTTGCCTCTCAACAAAAACATGATTAGACTGTTTATTGCTACCCACAGTTGATCAACAATGACAGAGCTTTGTAAACTAATACTATAAAACAAATCACCAATCATGGGATTCAACCCATCACTTAACAATTTACAACAATCTAATGGACTTAGACTATACAAATGTTTAATTCTCTTTAATAGCAAATCAACTGTAAGAAGTACAGCTATTATTGTTTTTCACAATTGCTAAGACAGTTTTTTCAATACATTTAACAACATTTTTAAACTCTTAACACAATTAGCACAACATCCGTCGAGGTAGGTGATACAATTAACAAATTTTTTTGTTGCTTTGATACAAAATGCATACAGTTAACACAAATTTCAAATGCTTGAACTTCTTTTACTCTCGAGCTCCACCAACATCAAAACTATGTAATTTTAAAATAAAGTTTATTCTCTATGTGTTATGATTGACTAAATGTTGCTGTTGGAAGAAAACATGTGTAAGTGTTTTGAAAACTGTATTATTGTATTTTGAATATGAGTTTTGGAGTTTTGTTTACAATGGGGGGTTTTGAGAATGAAATTAACTGTTTTGCCAATTGTGCGTTTTAACTGATTTGGTGTGTTAAGAGTTAAGCAAACTTGTTAAAGGTATTGAAAAACCTGTCTTAGCAATTGTAAAAAACTGTAACAGGTTTCTGTTAAATTTTTTTGAACACATTATGGTAAAACACTGACATTTTATTTCATGAGGGAGTTGTACAAACGCTGTAATTTTTCTTTGTAAAAAGTCTTTTGTTCCTTAACAGGGGTTTTAAATCTAAATACATACATTCACCCAAAAAGGAAAATGTGATAGATTTGTTTTGTTAGAATTTGTAACAAGTAACAGTATTTGTTACAGCATTTCTGAATTATGCAAGAAAGAAAATGCATCTTAGTGTACAACTACCTTCGCCATATCTATTAGCAAAATTGCTAAAATACTTTTAGATTGTTTAACTGTTAAGACATACCTCCCAAGGTAGCGGCTTTAACATCAATAAAAATATATTTTCCTTGTATTGCCACAGACATTCTAAAACATTAAACTTTGCCTTATATTTACAAATGAATAACCACACATATTGCGACTTCCAGTCTGAATTCACAATCCAAATTTTAAAAACCTGCTTGATAAAAATTTTCTGCTTGAGCAAGAACTGCTTTAATTTCCATTCTGGGAATATCGACTGCGTTTTAACGACAGTTGATGAGAAACTTCTCTTTAGAGAGATCATCCAATGTGAGAAATCCATTGCTTTAATCTTAATTGAACCACAATCTCCACACTGTCACATTCCTTTATCATGAAAATGAATATGCTGGTGCTAAAACATTTGACTTGTGGGGCATCGCAGGAGGATGTCCTCGGCTATGCTCATTGCCTCTTCTTTCTCCTGGGATTGGTGAAAGGGTGTGATTTGTTAAATGCGAGTCAGCCCCTGCATTGTGTCCGCATCATGGGGACATCTGGCACAAGCAAGACGTTTTGACTGAGGTCTCCATCTCTATTCTGAGGCAGTGGGCTGTACAGCATTGAAACACTCCTTTAGCTTTTTCATGCTAATGCTGGAAACTGCAGGAACAGATGTGAACATTTGCTTCTGTTCTTGTTCACTTGTAAAGAAATAATTTGCTGCTTTTACTTTTATTTCAGTATGCCGTGTTCCTCTCCCTATTAAAAGGAAACAGAATATGGCTTCGACAAGAAAAAAGGTGGTCACCGTAGGTGGCCTGAAGTGCGCAGGGTGTTAGCAGAAGATTGATAGACTAAATGGAACATAAGTAACATTGTGCAAGTTACTTGCAAACTGCGATGCATGGTAAAATTATGCAATCCTTTAAACTACAATATCCCTATATTACACATTTATTGACTTGAATATACATAACTTTTAAGTTATTTTCACAAAAAGTAGAAAGTACAAAAAAAAGTTATAAAATGACTGCAGTGCATTTTACATTGTGATTGGCCATGGTTTGGCAATTTCACCGTAAAATTTTGGCTGCTAGTAAACAACAGCCAAAGGCTCTGAGAAAACAAGTTCTAGCTTGATGCAGCTAAGAAACACTAATCATTAAATCTTGATAACATATCTCATATATCTTCCTCCTGGTCAGAGGTAAATGACATTTAATCATTATAATTTAAAGTGAATTAGTGGATCGGTTTTAGACATTAGTCATGCCACTGGAAAATGTCGCTGCAGGTGTGAATGCCTAATTATTGGAAAAAGGTCTGGTAACTACTAAAGAGGGAACTATGGAAACATACACTAATTTTTTTATTTTTTGTTACTGTACATGATGCTCCCTGCACAATATGATAGTTTGGTGGTGTATAATGTGCAACGTGGGTGCAATTTACAGAAGTTTCAAAATCAGAGGGTCATTGCTGTAAATTTTAACGTTCAGTCACATTTCAAATTATATGGTCCAACCTCCTGTAACTGATCACTTAATGTAGTAGATAAGGGATACTGATTAAAGCATCATCCCAAAACGCAAACATTAGAGGTCTCCAGTGTGAGCATCCACACCAGTTGTCCAAAACGCCAACCATCATTTTCCAAAGTTTACACTTGAGGTCTACCAAGGGGTTTTGTTAACATGCCTGGAGCTTCTGGTTTTGTTGTATTGCTGATGCTCCCTTTTGAGCTCTACTTTATCTGAGAAAATAGTCACACAATAAAGTGTGTTTTTACTGTACATTTTTGTCACATTAAGTGGGATGTTCAGGGTCCCCTTGTTTTCTCTTTGTTCCACAATGTCTTTGAGTAAAATTTTAATGTCTGAGAAAAATGTGAGAAAAGTAAAAGTGTTTTGCTTACTATTGATATTTGATTAATCTGTTATAGGCTTGTGACTTACTGTAAAATTTGTCTCCATCCAACTTTTTACAAAGACAACTTAACAGTCAATTAACATCAATAAAGATGTCAACTTGTGGTGAAGCAGTGAGATTCTCCTGTCAAGATAAATCTTTAATTTACAGATTTCACAATTGCTATGACAGTTTTTTTTCAGTACATTTAACAACTTATCTTCTTAGCACGATTAGCACAGCATTCGTTTAGGCAGGCTCTACAATGAACACATTTTTTGTTGCTTTGATACAAAATGCATTCAGTTAACACAAATGTAAAATGCTTGAACTTCTTTTACACTCAAGCTCCACCAACATCAAAACTATGTCATTTTAAAGGCAATTTTTTCTCAATGTGTTCTGATTGACCTAATGTTGCTGTCGGAAGAAAACATTCGTTAGTGTTTTGAAAAACCTGTATTATTAGTATTTGAAAACAAGTTACAGAGTTTTGTGTACAATGTGTCATTTTGAGAATGCAATTAACTGTTTTGCCAATTGTGTTTTTTAACTGATTTGGTGCATTAAAAGTTAAGCAAACTTGTAATGTATTGAAAAAACTGTCTTAAAATTGTAAAAAAAAAAAAAAAAGCTAAGCATTTGATTTACCACTCAATCTACGTTCCTTCTCTTACCCTTGGCAATGAGCTCTAGGTCAAGACCGAAACAATAAGAACACAAGTAGCCAAAATAAGTTTCCTCTGTAGGTTGACGAGGTGCTTCCTTAGAGATGTGAGGAGCTCCCTCACTCAGGAGGAGCTTGGAGTAGAGCTGCTGCTCTTCCACATCGAGAGGAGCCAGTGAGGTGGCTCAGGTATCTGTTTCGGATGCATCCTGGACACCTACCTAGGGAGATGTTCCAGGCATGTCCTGCTGGGAGGAGTCCCGGTGAAGACCCAGACTCGATGGAGAGATTATATCTCGAGATAGTAGACCTGAAGGAAGTGTCTTTGCTCAGACTACTGCCCTCGCCACCAAGCCCCAGGTAAGCAGATGAAGATGGAGGGATGAATAAAGGATGGGATATTCAATCAATTGTTTGGACATACACACACAGCTGAAGATTCTCCGACTACACTCTCTTGTGAGACATACCTTTACCAAAGAATATATGACAACGTTGTTCTGAGTTCTATGCAATTGCTATGATTATGCAGGCCTGAAATAGTGGATCAAAAGCAACTGTATACTTATTCTTTTTTGGACCATATCGCACCCTATTTTTTATGTATTTTCACTCACAGCACTAACTATTTGGAACATTCTTTCCATACATACAAAATATATATTTTTGTAAGACACCTGATTAATTAAAAAGGTAAAAATGTTAAAGGTAAAAAAAGTAAAATACTACTATTGCAATAAAATTGTCTTTTAATAATATTTCCAGAAGGGTATTTAACAAAGTTCTAGTCGATTTTTGAATCTTACCAAATTCTAAGAATTTTTGAACAAACGGATGGGTAATGGACTGCAAGAAAAATTAGCCAAAATAGCTGAAGCAGTCAATGTTTTTCTTTTTCTCTCTTTTAACGAAAGATCTGATGGACATTTCCTGAATTCAACCACAAGGCAAGCTTGTCTGATGGATCATTGCAAATGTCTTAAAACAAATCCTCTGGGAATAATTGTGTTTCACCCAACCGTTGAAGTTATGAATGGACTGATCTCTCTCTCTCTCTCTCTCTCTCTCCCTCTCTCTCTTGCACTAATCACTGTGTCCAATTTGCAGGAATTATGTGACTCTATTCAGACCAGGCTGTGAATGTTTAAACACAAAGTCTTCCATCTGCGGGGATTGAGCTCTTTTGTATCTTGTAAAGGGTGATACGGATGTATACAAGTGTGTGTTCTCTGTGGGAATGAGAGATGTGTGTATGTTTTGTCAATTGAGTTGCTAGGTCCACTTGGTACTGAAAGCAAACTGCAATAAAAGTACAACAAGCTCTGTGAAGGTTGTTAAACATTTAAATCAGAGTTGGATCTTTGTGGCTGATTATAAAATAGTACTAATTCAAAGTAAAAAAAAAAATGAAATCAGTTAATCCAACTCAAAAATCTGAAAAAGATAAAACACCAGGCAAGGCAAGATAAGGCAAGATAAACGCTTGGCAAGGCAAGGCATGTTTATTTGTATAGTACATTTCGTACACAGGGTAATTCAAAGTGCTTTACATTGGAAATAAAGAGTAAAAAGAAAGTACATTTAATAAAATCAAGCATAAAAAAAGTCATATAAAATCAAATTGATTAAAAACTGAAAAGTAAAAACATTACAAGGATTCACCAGCGAATTTCCCTTTAAATGCAATTATGTAATTTTCTTCCGCTTTTATCAGCAACGTATAATACCCTTATTATTACGTGTGATCTTCTGTAGGATGGTTAACTCAAATTTAATCAAGTACAGGACACCACTCTCACAGCATAACCAGTTCCTAATTTCTTATCATCTACAATTTAATTTTTCTCAAAAATGGAATATACCTGAACAGGCAAGGGGAAAAAAATTGATTAAAACAAAGATTAAGATGTGAAGTGCAGAGGTAAACTAGTTGTTCGGACGTTGGTGCTCGGAAGGTCACTGAGAACCAAACATGCTAAACCTCAAGAATATTTAAAACTCAAGACCATTATTATGGAAATCTTTTTTGTTGTTGTTGTTGTTGTTGCAACAATTAACTACCTGAAAGACCTTATGTTTTTTTTCTCTTATTCAAAAGTGTTCAGAGATCATATAATCTGGACTGCTTTTTGAGAAACGAATTGAAGACAATAGTCTAGTAGCTAATCACTGAAAAGCAAAAACCACATTGTCAAAGAATTTCTTTTAGGGATCACATAATTTAGACCGAGATGCTTGCAGTGCATTACGTACTTCCTTTTAATTGCGGCATTGTTTTATACTTGTGTAAATTAGGTAATTAGACATCTGGTGAGGCTGTGCAGTGTATATGTTTCTTTACATGCAGTAGCCCCTGCAGTGAGTTTCTCTCAAGTGAATTCAAAGAACGTATATATCAAAGCTCAGCCATTCCAAGTACATTAAAACCTCTTTAAAATTCAGCCTTGAAAAAATGGGGGTGAACAAATATCAAATCCACGTGCCTGTTGAAATTTCTTCTCCTGAAACTATTGGAAGCTGAACTTTGCACCAACTGGCACTGTCTCGAGCTTCAAATGTTAATGTTAAGCAGCAGCATTTGACTTGGGAAGCTTGTTAATGATTTAGTGACTGAATCTATAGCAGACACATCTTTCATCAGAGGTGCTAGGAAGAAGGTTTTGGGGAACCTGAGGAGAGCTTGATGGGTAGCTGGCAGAATGTAATGTAAACCTATGGAAGTTCTTGAGAGACGGATGGCACACAAAACACGGGGTTCACTTCACACGCTTGTGGTAACGGTGGCAAAACTCCTAAGAAATAAATCCTTGTGTTAATGGAAATGTGGATAGATTCACATGAGTTCGGTAAAACTTGACTGTCAGCAATGTATACATCTGGATTCAACACTCTGTTTCACAGTATTCAAAGTAGTCGTCTGAACCCAGCATGATCTCATTAGTATGAGTTCTTTACTGGAATCTGTGCTTCTCTGTGAAGGCTTTAAAACTTCTGACAACACATTCTTTATTCTGAATAAAGTTATTCATAAGGGTTTTTTTTTTTACAGTTACAATGAATTCAGTCTTCACTGTTATAAAAAAAAACTTCAGCGAGACTAAGCTTTCCCAGAGCATTGATTTCCACCTTGGAAGGATTAATAAACTGTGCAACTTGGGTTTGTCCTGGTATCCTCTGCTCACCAGTCTTATATCCACAAAAATCTTTGTAAAGTTTAATAGGTCCAGAGGTCATCAAAAGTAAAGCTTGACACGAAAATAATCACATCCAAAATTATGTTTTTACAGAATACAAAACTTGTGCCAACATACATTTTTCCTTTACATATTACAAAGGGAGGAGAGCGATCTCTGTGTTTCGTGCTATAGTTCTCTCATGACATATGACATCACCTTATGTGCGTAACATTCCACAACATTCCAAAATAAAAGTCGTAATTCAACTTACACATGAATTGAACAGCTTAAAGCAGACCTCAGATTAAAACTTTACATCTGTTTGGACAGAAATGTAGCTCATTTGTATGTGTACAAGTCCCCCTAACATGCTAAAAATTACGTCAACTACTGTAAGGCCTTGTAAATAATAAATCCCATTACTCCGTTTCAGGTTATAAACCCAATGGACCACTGTTTTACTTATGAGTAGCGCTAGCTTCGATGGTCTGCGATGTTTTGGACTCTGTTCATCTACTCCCATCAAACCTTTGAGTTCTGGGTTGGTTAACTTTTCTTTATGGAGGAAATTGCAGATCCTCAAGAACATGTGTTTGTTTGCTCAAGCCATTTTGCTCTAAACAGTCTTTGACACAAAACAGGATTTCCAATTACTGAATTGAATTACTGAATTGATACTGAAACTTTGATCTGTACACTCTCTACGTGATTCCAGCAACAACTCCTGAATCAGAAAGTGTTTTATTCTAAATTACCACAACTATCTACCTAAGTTATCTATATAAACCTAAAAAAGTTGGCAATATTTTATATAATTTTTTTGTGTATATAACATATTTTGTATTATTATATTGTTCTCCCATGCTTCCACCAAACTTGCATTATGATAACATGCAAAGTGTGTGTTTTTTTTTTACCAGAATTGTATTGTTGAGGAAAAAATTGTGTTTTTTTTTAAACACTATTTAAAAAAAAAATCTTTGTTTGCTTACATAGAATTAGCCCAGAAAACGCAAGCGTATTTGGCGAGATTAAGATAAGCGTACTGGGCGAGCTGTCCTCGGGAGGGCCTGGAGGAGAGAAGCGATCCGGGCCCGAGAACCCCCCCGCCCCATGAGATGTGGAGACAGTGGTGGCGGAGGGAATTTTAAATTTCATCGTCGAATTGGAAGTGGAGAGGTTACGATTTTATCGCTAATTATCTGATTGCTCCTCCCGAAGTTGCTTTCACAGAAATTCACTCAGAATTATAAACTTAGATCGTTACATATATACCTCTAAAGAACCAAATTGACTTGTGTTCAATTTACATCTGTAATTTTTGTTTATACATGAAAAAACATGTTAGTCATAATCTGGTAGAAGATTTTTTTTATTTTTATTGTGTCAGAAATTGAGGTGTGAGCCTATGAAACATTGGCATACTCTAACTCCTTCATGTAACCGTGGCAACTAATCAGCTTAATTGGGAAGCGTATGTGCGAGGTATATGGGAGTACTCCAGTGTGACAAACAAAAGTAAAGTGCTAAAATATCACATAACATTAAACATTAATTTAAAGCAAGTTATGAGTCCGAATTTTGTTAAATCTTAAAACACTATTCCTAATCATATTTAGAGGGGGGTTTGTAACTGATTAAGCAATGTTGCTTCAGTAAACACTGAACATGTCTGTTTCTCTAAAATTACATTAAAACTTCAGAAAACAAAGTGCTTGCTTTCTTTGAAGAAAATGTTATTAAGACTTCAAATACCTACATAACTTCATTGGCCAAATGGCAAAGCATAAAAGTGAATTAAAATTTTTGTGCAATTGTTTAGAAAGACCTGCTTTCACCTGCTTTCTCACATATTAACACATACGCAGACACACACGCACGCATGCGCACGCACACACATACACACACACGCAGAACTACACTCACACACAGCTGCATGAGCTTTATTAGATCATTAGATGTTTTCTACCTGAGCCAGCCTTGGGCAGGTTGTACTGTAATGTTGTAGCACTAGGATGACATAAGCCATCTGGGATATGAGATCACACTGAACAAAGACAGCACTGTTAGTGTGTCTGAGCAAGTTTGTGTAGACCTTTGATCTGGTTTGGCCACGGGCATTACTGTGACATGTTCTCTTGAATTACCGCAGATACACTATTCTTACTCTTTAGTTCAGTAGAGAGCGGGAGAGGACAAACTCGATTTTTTACACTTTAATGCTTGCTAACTACTGATAAAATGTCTTGCAGTCACTAAAGCCTATACATAAACGTGCAATTCATTGTCATATTTGGGAAGTTAAATATGTTAGTTTTACCTCTGTAGGTCCAGAGCAAATGTTACAACGCAATAGATTGAATACGTGTTTCCTGGTAAAAACAAGAGCTGATAAAAGTTGCCTGTTGTGTATAGTTCAAATGAAAACAGATAGCCTCTAGCAGAACTTCTTAACATGTATTTCGCATTAATAAAAAAAATTGGTACCTGGAATCCATCTATCCATTTTCTTTTCAGCTTAGTCTCTTTATCTGGGGTCGCCGCAGCAGAACTAACCACAAACAGTATATGTTTTACACAGAAGATGCCCTTCCAGCTGCAACATTCACACACAAGCATTCACTCATACACGCGGGATAATTTAGCTCACCAAATTCACATGTACTGCATGTCTTGAGACTTGTGGGGGAAACCGGAGTACTCAGAGGTAACCCACGAGGACATGGGGAGAACATGCAAACTCCACAAAAAAATACCAACTGACCCACTCGAGGCTCGGACAAGAGACCTTCTTGATGTGAGCCAATCGCGCCAACCGCTGCTTCACCATGACCTCCGGTGCCTGGAATTGAATGATTATAATGACATGAACCACTGTGATTTATAAATCTCAGTTCACCCTAAATTTAAACCCACTTTTGAAAAGATCTACTGATTTTATATTATTGCATAATATAACGTGATGTAACAGACCACTGTCCATTAAAGAAATACATATTTAGTAATTTTACAGAAATTTTACATTTCTTTTAAATTTGGGGAAAAGCTGTAATTCTTTTGACAGTGTAGACAATTTTAAACCTTTATTTAAAAACATACATTTAGATATTTACTGATATTGAGTGACTTTTGACCTCATGTGGTGGTTTTACAGTGTTTATTGTGCTTTTATTTTGTGATGTTCAATAAAAGTATTAAAGTATTGATAGATTTTTCTGTGAACATATTGTGTCATGTTGTTTTTGAAACTGCATCACAAATAAAGCTGATGAGTTAAAACTTCTTTGTTTGTTAAGGTGCCTACGGACATGGGTCACAAAAAGGGTCAGACTTTCATGTAGGTCGTGTTTAAAGGTGAGAGGGGTCAGTAACTGGATCTGCAAAGTTAAGAGCTTGGAGTTCAGGAGGGTGAAAATGAATGTCAGTGTTAGAAGGGTGAGAGACATTCAAGAGGTCTTCCAGAGCTTGTTTAGGGAATGTGCAAATGCAATCTGATATTCGTTGAAAAAATACAGTACAGCTGGGAGAGCAAGCTTAGCTGAGGATCAGTCAGGAGCATGCACCACGGTTCAGTCTGCTAAACACATAACTGTAAACGACACCTCGCTGTATGATAACTATAAATAATATAAGCTATGTTTTAATTTAGCCAACTGAAATCCTAACACTTTTCTATTATAAGTTTCTATTATAGTGATCGTCCCAGCTCACAAATGTATTTTGTAATAATCCAACAAACTTTTCTAATTATATGATATATAATATGATAATGCGTATACAAGTTTATTTAAAAACCTAAATGGCAGAAAAAATAAAGGTGAGTTGTGAAGTGTCATAGGCAAATCCTTAAATTCAATGTTTAAATTGCTTGGTCTTTATCAGATTTTTTTAGCTTTATCATTTCTGCTTTGTGATCAACGCATACAGAGAATAGAAATTGCTTTTACATTAAAACACACAACTATTATTATTTAACCCAAACCTTCACAACATCATGAGTATGCTTTAGGGCACTTTTTGTGCACACACTCATGATGCAAATTTTTTTGTTAAACTGTTACAATTGTGCAAACATAAGCTTTTAAAATTCCCCAAAAGGTTTCTGGAAGTTCAAAGTTCAACCCACAATATTTCCCTTAAAGTGTCAAGTATTTGTGCACTTTACATATTGTGACACTTTATTTAATTTTCCATGTAAAATGACATTAAAAAAAATTCTTTTACATCCAAATATTTTGTATAAATATTTTTTAAATACCCCATGCGTTTGTTTATATTGTCCAAATCTCCCACTACATATAAATGTACTTTGTCAGTTTATGTTTTCCTTATGTTTATAAAATACCCTGCATTATTACATTAATTATTACATTTACATTACATATATCTCAAAGTAGTGTGGTTTAGATTTGCTTATTTTATTCCTCATCTTGTATATCTTACTGTTAGACCACTGCTCTAGAAATGTTTTTTGATTACCTAAAATGCAGTTTTTGGTTCAGATCATCTTATTAAAATGTTATTTAAATGTACATTCTTCCAAATACATGTGATCAACTTGTTTACTAAGTTCAATGACAAGTTAAATTAACAAGTAAATGCAAATTGTAATCAGATTTTAAATGAAAGGAGAATAATAAAAAACTAAATCAGACAAGTTCATCACCCACATATTTACGTCTTATTGCTTTCTCAGCAGAACACACATTGCGTTAACCCCCCGAAACAGACACATGCAAGCAAAACAGTCTCTTAAGCGGCTGATCCCTAGAGCCGTTTTTGGGGTCCAGGCGCAGTGCTGCCTGTCAACAGCTGCCTCAAAGGCATTCGGGGAATCCAGACCCCGGTGGCACAGAGGAGAGAGAGCAGGTGTAGAGTTCTCCCTTGACACCTCCTCACGTACACAGATGCAGAGCTCTGATGCAGCTACTTGAACACTGCTCAGCAGGACATAAATGTGCAACTTTCACAAAGTATAGGCTTTGATGAGAGACATTTTATAGGTCACAGTCTAAAGGGCGAGAGATCTCCATGCCAGCAGTGTGACCCCATACACAAACAGATGGCGATGGAAGGGATCAGTTTCTCACATATCGGGTGTCAACACTTGTTTATGTTGCTTGAACCGTGCACACTTTGATCTTTAGAAAACACTTAGTCACTTTTTTTAACTTCTGAGTTGCTTTCTGGAGATTTTTGGTGAAGGAGATTTAAAAGATGCACATTTTGCAGAATATCTGAATCATATATCTATATCAGGTCTAAAAGTATATCTTTTTAAAGTGGATTTTTGCGTGGTCTGCTAGGCAACAAGTGTTTGACTGTCTCTGTCTTTGGCTTTTCACTTTATGTTGGTCTTTGATTGTAAATGTGTGTTTGTCCTAGTTTTTGTACTTTGTAAAGCCCCCTGGCAAACAAAACTTTTGTAGTGTGGCATTAGCTAAACAAACTTGTTGACAATATTTGATTGAGTTATTTAAATTTAAATTAAATACTATAATCCAAATAATTTAATTTCTATATTAATTGACTAAAAAATAATAAAATGTAGACCATATATCATAAAATTGCATTTAGATCAATATTAAAGGGGTCATGAACTTGTTTTATATTACTAATATCATCACGACACAAAGTTTATGAACCCATTTATTCAACATGCAAACTGATCACAGAACATAGAATCAATGTCTCACACTACAGCAGGTGGAACAGGAAGGAAAGCAGAAGACATCCTCAGAACCCTTGACGATGAAACCAACCCTGTTGATGACGAACCACAGAATGGTGGAAGACTGGAAGGTCAGGTATTTCCATTGAAGGGCTAAATGTTTGTCCAAAAAAGATAACAGGATAGACTTAAAAGTCAGTTATTTCTTTAACTCAGGATTTGTGAATCAATCATTACAGAATTCTGGGTTGCACTGCTATATATTCAGTAGATGAGTATTCAGTATTCATTTATATAAGTAAGTTGGTTTTTCTGCAAAATATTTTCTGATAAGACAAACGTTTTGCATCAAGTGTTAACTAGGTTACAACTTTACTGAAGTCCAAAAATTTTTTAATTCCTTATGGAGTCGTGATGCTTGATTTGGCAGTCTGGCTTCATATGTTATTTTGGCAGTACAAAATGGAAAACAGAATATGAAATAGACCATTATAAAATTTGACTGAGCCACAGAAATGTAACTTTTTTATAAAAAATTCCCACAGACCGCATGACATTAGGTGTTTATTTTTATTGACTCTCTAAAAGCTAACCAATTACCTAATTAACCAATTCTTTAATTTTCAATATTGTACAGTTACTAAATTATATTTAAAATCATCTTCATTTAACATCACAGAAATGTAAATATTCTGCAGGAAATTACTACCTGAATTACCTTTGAGTAGCCTTTATTTCTCTACACTGTTTACAGCTAACAAAAGTTACACAAGTCTGGAGAGCTAAACACTGTAAACAGTCAGTGATGCCTATTTTTCACATGTCATATATATCCACAGCTAATGAATTACAGTTTTTATGTGGATATTTGTTCAAACTTTTTCATGAATCGCTTAACACCATCACACCCATGTAAAACAATAGCATAATTCAAGATATTTTGGATATAAATCAAGAAGCTACAAAAGTGTCCCATTGGTCCTCAAGTCCAAATAAAGGGTTTAAAACATGAAAAATTACTCCAACTCTCCTCAGGGATTAGATACTGATTTAATGCAAAATGGGAACACAATCTATTGCAAACAAATACTTAATAGACTTAAATCTACATTAACTCTCCTTGAGTGACATCACCATGCCAGGGATCACAAGACAATACATACCACTAAACTTGAATGCCCTGCTCGCTTTAATGCATTCATATCCAGAAGCCTATAAGTACATCTCCTGAAATACAAATCTGATGTAATGAAACATCTTGAACGTTCAAAAAAGTGTCAATCAATCAATCAATCAATTAGTTTTTTGCAATTTCCTCAAATCAAAATATATTACATCGCATTTTTTGTTTCCTCAAATCAGCTTCACAAACGAGAGTCTGTGAAAAATAAAATTAAATGACAGTTCATAATGACTAAGTGAAGGTGAGATCTTCAAACAGAGTGCTGAAATCAACCAAACAAAAAGCTCTACAAGAAAACAACTACAATGGATCAGTCCTGTAAAAAAAATAATAAATAAATGAATAAAACATAAAATCTGCACGCAAGCAAAGACATACAATGGCCATCTAAAGATGTCATTGGGGAGAAGAAAAAGAGAGAGATGGTTGGGTAAATGATGCATGGCAATAACACATTCGAGTCACAGACCTCAATGGGGTGGAAAGAAAGAATAAACTCTCTCAGTTGCTTGATTGATTTCACGTTGGCTCTGCACAGGCAACAGCTTTATCACAGCACGAGCCAGACAGAGGGGATTTCAACACAGAAAATCTTGTAGACTAGGACACATGTAAAATAGAACAGTTCTTTCTTCATTATTTGACTTTTAAATGTTTTCAAATAATCACTTTTATAGGAAAACCTTTTTCTAAATACAACTATTTTACAGTTATCTATCATAATAGTTTAATGAAAAATACATATGATTCTAATTTACCTCTCCATTATTTTATCTTTTTTAATTAGGAGGTTGCATTTTTAATTTTTTCAATTTTTTTGCAACCTTTGAAATTTATATATATATATAAATAAATATATACATTTTTTTTGATAATGTTATAAAATGCACATTTCAGTTTAATACATTTAATTTATTCATGTTAATGCCTGTGCATGTCAGTTGATGAATTTAATCCTTTATTTATTGACTAAAGTAATTTTCAAACTTTTTTATGTTAATGTAAGTTGATTTAAAGACTTACAGTAGTAATGCAATGAATTTATCCTGTAATCTTAATTGAAAAGACATTTATCTCACCATTTTTCCAGGGCACATTTGGAGGAGGTGGGTACTCTAAAGTCAAGAAATCCCTGCTCTGTAATTAACAAAGATATATCAACAAATTCATCAAGCTCACTCTCTTGATTCTTAACAATCTGCTCAACTCCACCTCTCAGAAAAACCCTAAACCAGTACACAGAGCTTCCACGCTGAAATATCACACAAAAAATAAATTAAATACAACATATGTTGTCCTAATTCTCTTATATTATGGGAAAAAGACAAACCCAGGTCGAGTGCTTTCAAAACTCTGAGGTAAATTGCAAAGACAGCAAACAACCCAAAATACATTCTTAAATTGGTTTCATTCTCGACCACTGATGAGTTCGTGTGTAAGGCTTATTAGTTTGAGTTCATAAATAAAAATTGGCAAATGGCTAATGGCAGTTTTTGTCTGATGGAACGAAACAGGCAAGAACTCTCGAGCTCACCACAAGCTCAGTAATAGCTCAGTAATAGACACTTGAGGGTTGGCAGTCTCAACAAATCTAGAACGATTTCCAGTAGAGAGGATGAATGTAGGAATTCTCAATGAATGAAGGGTAGCGTCTGTGCATCAATCCCAATTCTTGCGGTTGAGTCTCTCTGGTGGCTAGCCTTAGTAAACATACAAGCACTGTTTCGAGTCTGGAAATCGTGCCATAAACCTCCTTCATAGCTTTAATGTGTTAGTTAGAAACGAAAATAACGTCAACACAATATAAGTGGTTTTATGAGACGCAATTAAGAGATTGGAATATTTTTTTGTATTTGCCATTTCCTTATGAACCCTGTAATAATTTAGAGTATTCTGTCTGGAAACAGTGCTAAATGATTTTTAATAATTCACATAAATTCGTATATCTGACTCCATAATTGATTTAAAAAGGTTTTATCTTTCCCATTATTCTTGGTCACAGCCAAATAAATTAGCATGTTAATTATTAATGCTAATATTAAGTTTTAACCCAGTCAAGGACCTTTAATTTTACTCACACTTAATGGTAATATTTTTATTAACCCTTAAAAGTGTTTCAGTAAACGAGGAATGACAAAAAAAAGTTCAAACATTTATTATCATTGATGTGTATAAACACATGCTAAAAAGGCATTACATTTTAACTTCAAGATTACCACAAGATAAAGGAATTCTAGAATCCTTTCTTCATGGGGCAATTCCAGAGACGAAAAGGGCCAGGATTAGTGTCTGCTATCTGCCTTTGAGAGCTTCTTCAGACCAGTCTCCTCCCAGAGAATGTGAATCAGGAGAGAATTAGCCAAAGCTGTTGAGAGTGTTAAAGTTTCTAGTTTTGGCATATACAATCATTGCAACCATTTAAAACATAAACTGGTTAACCAAACATTCTAATATAAACATGTTTAAACCAGCAAGAGGCGTGGGGGGCTGTAGGACCCTTGATGCTGGAGATAAGGGGTTAGGAGAAGGCCCCTTATGGTTTTATTATGTGAATGATAAAATCAACATCCCAGACCCAGAAGAATCCAGCCTTACAGAGTATTTTAATTCCATGCTTAGCCTCCATCCATTTAGAGTTAACTTGTCTTGGTGGAAATTGGGAATTAAGGAGTCTTTCAAAACAAAATGATTCATTTTTCACAAAGGAATCAATTCTTGGTAGCTAAGTGATACAAATGCCTCTTATAAGTACCGTCCTAATATGAACTTGGGATAAAAGGCATATTGAACAATTTTCATGTTTTCCTCCAGCTTGCAGATGTTTCAGCCGCTGACTACAGGACATGAACGTTTGGTAATAGCACCTGGTGTACATCCTTTTGCATCCATTCAACAATTATATATTCAATTATGTAATTGTAAATAATAAAAAATATAATTCCATAAATGCATGTTTTACAAATATCTGTGTAAACACAGTTTATGAGTTTATTTAAATGTCTATGTACCTGAGATTCCTGGCTTTTTTATTCTGTAATATCTTGTATCCCTGTTGTTGTGATATATAATTTATAATAATATTATAAAGATGGAGTATTGGCCTCAGAATGGTGTGTGAAATATACTGTATCCACAGAATCCACATATGCGCGATTTAGTCATTTAATGAGTTCCCAACAGAACACTTCTAATAACTAATGGGAACAGGCCTGCGTGGCTATTTAACAGTCTAGAGAAAGGCTGACAGATGTCGAAGTGATGGAAGGCAAAGCATTTTTTTGGCTTGTTTCTTGTTGATGACAATTTAAGCATTTATGATTCATCAGTTAGACTTTGGTAGGAGGGGAACAAAACGTGTTGCATTTGTTTTGTTGAAAAATGAAAATGTGGTGAAATCGGAGGGACAGATTTAACACCAAATTCCAGAATTGGTTCGTAAGAAAAATTTATTATTTAGAATTATTATTTACAGGTTGTTTAATTAATTTTTTGAATAAATATAAGGTTTGGCTGCAGAACGTTTCACATGAGAGTAAAGTGGTTCAACTAAATTTTGATTGTGACAACAATTGTGAATCTGTGATTTTTTTCTAAACCCACACACCTTGAAACCATTTGCTTTATTATAATCACATTCCCTGATAGTTGTATAGTTAGAAAAACTAAATATATTTAGATGGTAAGCATTTCTTCCAATTACGTTTACAACCATCTAAAGTGCATGTGTCTTGATCATGTGTGTTTGTTTGTAGTCGGAACAACCTTTTCATGACCTGGCCTTCAAGCATATTGCAATGGATGCTCAACATGAGTACCAGTATTATATATCTATACGTCATTCTTAGTGAGTGAGTGTGACGGCAAGCACTTGGACAGATGAGACAGGAAGACAGTGTTTTTAATGACATCCTCTGGTAAGGGGACACCCTGAGAACTGTAATGCCACTGAGATCCTTCAAACCTCCCATTCCATTGCCCTCTTAAGAGACACACACATACCCCTCAGCTACTGTACATGAATACAGGAAGTTGATAATTGTAGGACCTCTCAATCTCTGACTGACCACAACTGTGCAGTGATCTTGAAATGTTTTGATCTTTAGCCACCGAAAAGAAACATAATATGTATTCCACTGTTCTTGGTGGAGTCTATGGAAGTATGCACGTTTCTAGTCTATGATGTTCTGATTTAGTTTGATTGCTGTCACTAACATGATTTTGGGTCATTGGAATTTTGTTTATTTTGTTTTGAGAGCTTAGGAGCCTGTATGAGTCTTTTTTGGCATTGGGATGTGGAAGTAATAAGGAGCTTTTGAATAATCAAGCAATAAATCTGCAAGATGCTTTAAATCTTCATGTTCTCCCAGAAAGTTCCAGAAAAGGTTCTCATTCTGTAACTAAACAGTATTTTGTTGATTAAATTGGAATCACAGAAATTATATATTCAGCTGCGGTCTGCTGGAGGTAAACATTGCCCTCCTCATATCTTCGAGGAAGGCTTTTTAAACCTTCCCTTTGTTCAGAGAAAGAGACCTTTGGGAAAATGGACTAAAAAAGAACACTGCATTTCTTTTGGTATTTATGCCATTAGTAAAAAGATTATCAGTTAGATCACTTCCTGTTTCCTCTGGTTGTTTAAAGAACACAGGCGCACTATTTGATGAAATTGTTTTTAATTTGCTTATCACCTTAATTGAGGTCCCTTAGAGTTTCCCCATCAACAATCTTAATTTCATTGCATCAACTATTTTGCGACTTTATAAAGATAAACGAGGAGGAGTCCAATGTAATGTTAGTCTATGAAGTACACAACAGTCACACTCTTCCAAGTTTGTTTTTCCGGAGACATTGCTTGAAAACTAATTTGGCTTTTTTATTTGTGCAAAGCATAACCCCAAACATCTGAAATTGAGTATTTAGACAAAACATTATTTGCAAGAGGTGAATATGTACTTAATAAGACATTACATTAAATGTGATGGTACAGTAAGATCACAGCCAATGTGTGTCTGTAGGTGTGCCTTGTCCGGTATATGTACTTAGTCTTTATTTTTTTGTAGTTTGTTTGTTTACAACATAACATAGTACAACAAAAACATAGTTTTTGGGACCAAGTAATCATCTTCGTGTACTGAGTGCTCGACCAAGTAAAGCTAAACCTCACTGTTACAAGTGCTACAGCAAATCATCATTAAAAACATGTTTTGTAAGATTGTATATTGGATTTTATAAAAATGTATGTTACTCCACATTCTATCCACATAGTTTCACATCTGGAACTTTAATTTAATAACAGTTGATTCCGAAGCATAAACTAAATTATTGCTCAGCTTATTCTTTGTACAACCATGGAGCTTTGCTTCTAGTACAATCATCTAGCAGAACACATATGAGATAGGAGGCTTGTCAGAGAGATTGTGGAATTCTCTTGCATGAGTGGTGAGAACTGCTGGATGGTATAAAGCTTGAAAGGTGACAGGTTTCCTTAAACATTGAAAACACATTAGCAATTCTTCTGCTTTAAAATAAAAAAAACTGAAGAACTAAATTAATGATTAAAAACAGGATAAAACACATTGGAGATAAGACAATAAACAGATCAGAGGTATAGATCAAGGAATGAGACACAAAAAAGTTATTTTCTTCATAATCAAAATCATATAATAGCTGTTATTTTTAGAATCAGCCTCTTACAAAATCCAGGCTGAAACAGTGCCTTGTTTGTTAAGAAATCTGTGGGAAAATTATGTTCTTCTGACTCGTTAACTTTATTCACTTATTTAAATTTAACGGTGAGCTCCTTATCTTAGTATCTTTCAATCAGCGTGTTATCTGTATTAGCTTCTTTTGTTGATACATCATAACTTAAATCAAATAAATTTCTTCCCATACACTGTGAAATCTAAACCTTACATATATGTTAAAAGCTGCTTAAAGTACAGAAAGGCACTAAACATCTTTTTACCCGAAAAGAATTATGTGAGGAAGACTTTTTTTCCCTCTGGTTATTCCAGGCACTTGTTTTGAATTTCATCATTGAGTTATTACTTAGAATCCTTGGAATCTGTTTAATTAAATTAAACTTAATCATTTGGACTGCATAGCTGAGCAATGAATTTGATGTTAAGCAGGGGTCGGTGAAATACAATATCACTGTAGATTAACTTTGTGATTCTTTGATAGGAATTCTAATAAAATTCCAGTTAACTATGCTAAAAATGAAAAGCCTTATCTGATTTGTGAACCGGGTTAGTGAACTACATTTCTGCAACCCTGGCATGCTTCTGACTTCGTTCTGTACTTACAATTGTTTACTGTCAACATCTAAATGAAAATTGGTTGAGATTGTGTTTAGATGTGATGGGTACCAGCTTAGATTCAAAAGAATTGGACTCTGCCATTATCCTCACAGCTTGCAGATAACCAGGTTTCTCCAGACAGTGAGACAGGCCAAAAACTGCACATTTTCAGGACTGTATTTCTTAGGGTTTTTTTTGGAACTCAACTTCAGGATATTAAAATAGCAGCAGTATTATATAGATGTACTGATATGCTAGTGTTGTTGATAATTGCATTTTACTTTGTTTAAGAGTTTTGTTCCTCTTCTGAAGTAGGGTGAAAAAAGAAAAGAAAGAATATAATAATTTTTAATGATGAAGGACTAACTGGGTCACTAATAATTAGGAATATAGAATAGAAATGTAAGAAAAGTTTATAGTATTTTTAAAATACAAATAATTCATTATCAACAAAATATTCTGCTCATTCTAATGAGACAAGTACGAATAAATGGTGTTTTGTATAAATAATAAAATAGTTTCATAATATTAATATAATAATAAAATAGCCAATGCATGTGGTCAGCTGAATATAAAAAAACTATTTTGGATGTTTTGAAAACATGGAAATACTTTTACAAGAACTGTGAATAATTGTAGTTATCAGTGATTTTGGGATGTTAATTTACAAAAAAAGTATGACTTATTACCCCCAAAATAATCGTTTCATATGAAAATCTGTATTTTTTTCAGGTCTGTGTCCCAAAACTACAAATAACCCTCTGCCTGCAGAATACATTCCATGACAGCTAATGTATATGCAAATCAAATGGTGTTAAACACCAAAATCTTAAATCACCAGCATCCACAGATGCAACCAATGAGCATTCGTTTTTCTGTATATTAACCTGACTGTTGCTCATACAGTAATCATCAACATCCTCCATTTCATCTCTACTCAATCTTCTGATGGCTGTTTTATTCACTGATGGTTAGGCCGGAACATTTGTCTTTTGAGCATTTCAATGTTCCACAAATTCACAGATTAGCTTCCTTTAGCACTCTCCCATTATGCTAATGAATTCCAAGAAGATAAAAAAAAGATAATAAAAAAAAGCATAAAAAGACTCAAATCTTTCTGATTGATTAAATGAGATAATGTATCAGGTGGGCCAATCCCAACACCCCCAAAATGTGATTACTGGTGACACACAGGCAACTGTTCATTTATAATCACTGGCAGAGGAGCCACAGAGCAGCTTATAGAGTTGTGTTTGGCCGGAGTTATCTTTTGAAACAAGCACATTAGTTATAAAACCAATCACTCAAGAAGCCGTAAGCTCATGCTCATTTTTGTTTTCAAAGATGCGCTTCGAGGTCTTCAGGTCTGCAATAATTCAAACATGTTTTTGCATCTGCAAAGGTTGTTTATTCCTGAGACTATCAATCAGTCTCAAAACTATATTTCCAGTTGGTTCTTTGAGAAAAGGCTGCATTTCTCAATAAGCCTTTTGTTAAAGTCTTACAACAGCATCCTTCTGTAATTCATTTCTCATCCTCTCTTGGTCATGTATATACCCCCATTGTATGAAAATCTAACCATTGTTGACAGCTTTTCAAAACACTGCCATCAGCAAACTGAATATTTAAATCCATGCAATGGATTTACCTTCAACAAAAAAATGAGGTATCATACGTGTGTTTGTTCTCCGTGGAAGGAGATTTCTGTTGAATCTGGGATCGAGCCCAGTTCAACCACTACCGCTTAGTTTATAACAGTTAAAAGCCACAAACGTTTTCTTCATCTCGTCTAGCCTATTTCAATCTTTCTGCATATTAAAACAAAAATTCTACATCTGTGGAGAGTATTCTTCTATTTTGCTGCTGTCAAGATCATCTGTAAAACAGCATTCAGCTGCTGGTGAATGCAAATGAGAGAGTGAGCTACCTTTTCCATGGGCGATTTACTTGGTTAATGCAAAAAGGTCTCCAAAATGGAAATGGCACATTAACCCAGTGCATTTTCCCATTTTCTAGCTCTATTTTCTAGTCTTATTTCAGTGTCCTCATTCTAAAAGTGTTCTTGCCAGCACATTATTATGAGCCACATCGCTTCTCGCCAAAATGTAAGAAGAATGAGGACAAGATCTTATTAATTATTTAAAGCAACAGATTTCTGATATAAACCATGATTTGCTGAATTATTTGCAGGATCTTTGTTTCAAAACGAGGAATAATTTCAAACTAATAAGTGACCTAAGTCAGCTGCTTCTTTCTTGACAGTTCTTTCCAACAGTGTTGAACAGCAATGTTGCATTTAAGGCAAGGCAATGCAATCTTATTTTGTATAGCCCACGTTCATACACATTGGCGATTCAAAGTGATTTACAGAAGAATAAAACAGATCATAGATAAAACAGACAAAAAATTATCAGAGATAAAAAAGTAAGCGTAAGATATTAAGTAAGATATTAAAGCATTAAAATAAGAAAATAAAGAAAAACAGAACGTTGAGTGCTGTTTGAACAGCAGTGCTCAGTAAGTAAATACACATTTAAAAAGATGTGATTTTGTTTGGGTTTAAATATGGCAAAAAGTTTAACTCCTCAAATCTCTTCTGAAAGATGCTTTTAGCTTCAGGCAGCATAGTAACTGAAAGAGCGAACTCGTAGTAGTTGTAACTGATTTGAACCCAGTGATCCGAGAGCTCTGTTTGGTTTGTATACTGTTTGTAAATAGGTCTATTACATATTTTGGGGCTCAGCTGTATTGTGACAAGCAGCAGCACTTTAGAATGTATTCTGTATGTCACTGGTAGCCAGTGTAGAGACATGAGAACTGACGTTATGTGCTTCTATTTCTGGTCAGGATCCGTGCAGCCGCATTCTGAACAAGCTGAAGCTGCCTAGTGGTCTTTTTGGGGAAGAGCAGTTTGGAGGCCATCACAGTAGTCAAGCTTGCTTGTGATATAAACATCAACTAGATTCTCTCAGTCCTGATCCTTCATTTAAAGTAAAGGTTATCACACAAAAATAAGAAACAACCAAAACAAGAAAATAACCATTATGTGTATGTAACAAAACGAAATATATTTGTGATTACAATAAAACAAGACATATATAAATGTATTGTATGCATGTCTGCTCAAGACATCGTATATGTGTGCTGCCTAGGGAGGGTCAGGTAATTTGACAGCAGAAAAGAGCAAGAAAAAAAAAAGCAAAAATGAGTTTTGAACATACCAAATGTTCCTATATTAACGCAGCGCTGCTTAGCAAGCACTGTAATGAGTTTCTATCAAGCCAGGGATTAAGCAGCATTTTTTACTTGCTAAGCTCAGCTTGCCAGAGATGCCAAGCTGTAACAGTAAACGCTGCTGTGTCTCTTGCAGTTTGGCACTCTGACAGGGAGAGCAGGATGGGAATCTTTTCTAAGCGTCTTAAGGAAGAGAGAAAGAGAGTGAGATGTAGGAGAGTCAGGATGAGGCAGACTAGAGAGGAGAAATTAAACGAGGAAAAAAAACCTAAAGATTACAGCTTAGACTAAAAGAAGAAAAGTTGAAGACAACCAGAGAGGGACTTAGAAAAAGAGCAGAGACTGTGTAATCAGCTTTTCTTCCAACTCTCCCATAAACTGCTCGATGTTTAATTCCTAAACTTCATTTTCTTCTTTATCATCTTCCATTTTCCTTACTTTCATACATCAAACCAACCTCACTTCCCATACTCTCTCATACTCATAGTAAAAGTGATGATAAAAGTGGCTCCAAAATGTCTGTAAATGGACACATATAGGAATGATTTCAGTCACAACTTGGTTTAACCATTAATTCTTCAGCTTGTTTGGTCCCTCACAATGCTACAAGTGTATGTTTTGACATTTTGGTTTAATGGAATGTACCAATATTTTCAAATAAAAATGAAATATTGGTTTGCTCTGAAAGATAAATACAGTATTATACTTTTTACTTTACAATATACTTTGGCAGTATACCTCAAACATTATGACACAGGTGTCCATTACTATAACTGATTACCATCGCCATACTATGTACACAAAAAAGGACCCTGAACTGAAAAACTGGGTTGATGATTTTGACATGATGCTGTCATAGTATTTTTTACTTTTGCGGTAGCCAGTAAACTCAAGATATAGAGTTAAATTGACTCTATTTGGTCCTTCTTTACATGTAGTAAAAATCTTTATTATATCTTTTTACACTGAAAAATGAAAGTATGACAAAGTATTATTTTTTTGGTGATTAATTAACTGAAGACAGTGCCTCTTAGGTATTTTAACTCAGTTTGAGTATAATATGTACTCTATTCAGAGTGTATTTGGTCCTACTCTGGATAAAGTTATTTTTTGTATAAATAAAAGATCTGTTTGTAGCACAAGCAGAAGTAATACAAAAACCCAACACAAAACCTCTGTGAAGAAAAAGTAGTCCAAAAAATAGGGAATAGGAATGGGTTTACTCTCATTGACTCTCTAAGAGGAGCAGAAAACTTGGGACAGTGGGGTTGGGATATTGGGATAAGCAATAAGCAATATTGTTGTTCCCATCTATAGGTATTGAAACTCTGGATGCTGATCTAGCAGCTACATGCAAGGTTACTTATATGACTTTCAAAAATATATAACTCTAATTGGAGATCCTCTTGTTCAAGCCTCGGCTGGATAAGTTGGCATTTCCGTGTGAAGTTTGCATGTTCTTCCCGTGATCACGTGGGTTTACCCTTATTGCTCCAGTTTCCCTCACAGTTCCAAAGACATCCAGTAGAGGAGAATTGGGTGAACAAAATTGTGCACAGTGTATGTGTATGATTAGGAGTGTGTATGGATGTTACCCGATGGTGGGTTGTGACTGGAAGGACATCCGGTGCGTAAAACATATGCTTGATAAGTTGGCGGTTCATTCCACTGTGGCGACCTCTGAAATTAAATGGACCAAGCCGACAAGAAGATGAATAAATGAATGAATGACTGGACATTCATGAATCTGCCAGGCAAAAAAAAAATTCAGTTAATTTAAATTTAAGATCAGATTTTTTTTTAGACTGGAACAATAGGTGTTTTTGGGACACTGATTTTAAGACCCCCACTTTAATGTTGGTCTGTATGGTGTTGCTAGTGAATTTGCAACCAACCTTAAAATTGAGAATTTACTAAACTCATTAAATCAGCCATTATGACTTTTTACAAACCAGTTATTGGGCTGGAAATATATTGGCACATTTTTAAATCAGGTTCTCATTTTTCAACTGATAAAAAAAATCCAGATTGATGAATGAGGCCCGTGCACTGATTTCACAGCTATGGGGCATTGGTTTTAGACCCACTGGTCCATATAAGACAAGGAATGAGATCACAATGTCTAATTTATAGCCTTGTTAGAAGAGCTATGTTCATATGAAGAAAGTTTGAACATGGATCAGAGTGTTCATGTCATCTTCACTCAGTTTGATTTATAGTTGATTTAATATTTTTTCTCTCTATGGATGGGCGCTTCTCAGTGTTTTCTCCTAGAATAGAGATAAATTCTCTATGTTGTGTCAGTTTCTATTAATAGGAAACATGTGAGACATGAAACCTGAGCATTTTCAGTATTTATAATATACAGTACAGACCAAAAGTTTGGACACACCTTCTCATTCAAAAAGTTTTTCGGACTGACTGACCTTCATTTCTTAAAGTAATGATGGCCACCACTTGTTTTTCTTTACTTAGTTGCATTTTTCTTGCCATAATACAAATTCTAACAATCTTTTCAGTGGTACCATCAGCTGTGTATGCACCTGACTTCTGCAAAACACAACAAAAGGTGGCTACTTTGAAGAAGCCAGAATTACATACTTTCAGCTGTTTTATACTTTTTTGTTACGCATACAATTCCACATGTGTTCATTCATAGTTTTGATGCCTTCAGTGTAAATCTACCATTTTCAATTTTCATAGTCATGAAAATAAAAAAAAACAACTTTTTGAATGAGAAGCTGTGTCCAAACATTTGGTCTGTACTGTCTATTTTCATTTTTGCACCCTTCTCAAAAATTGAAAAGCTAAGATTTTTTTTAGGAACAACATGATTTCTGATTCAATGTAAATCCTCTTCATATGGTGAAAAAAATTCAAAGGAATCCAGAGAAGGCCAAATACAGAACAAATCTTTCTGTTAGAACCTAGAGCACAACTCTAACAAGCAGTCACTGCAGGTCTATCACCCACAGTGAGCCAAGCCAACATGAAGAACTCAGACATGTGGCATGAATGGTCTGAACCTCAGTCTAATAGAGAACATATGTCGTTATGCTCAAGGTCTGAAAGTCATTTAGAAGAAGCAAGTTCCTACAGATTTCACTGTAGGAGTGCCAGACTAATGATACTGTAAGCATCCCTGTTGCATGGCTGCCATATGTGCTGGGTTTTGATCACCTTTCCTTTAGAAGATCTAGAAGAACATAATGTTACCATATCATTTCTGGTTCAGCAAAAGAGGAGAATAAAATACGTGTCTGTCAGTATGTGTGAATATCTTCAATCGTTTAATACATTTCTTTGAGTGTGTGATTTATATTGCTGTGTCTCGTACGGTTCATTTCACTGTAGATGAGGACTGTATAAAATATGTAGGTTTTTTTAAAAGAAAGAAATCCAGAAAGAAAGAACACTTCATTTTCCTATTCAACACTTCATGAGTGTGTTTACATAGAATTAGCCCAGAAAACGCAACGTTTATGGCGAGATTAGGATAAGCGTACTGGGCGAGCTGTCCAAGGGCTTCGGGCAAGTGAACAGAATCTGATCACTTATCCCAAAATTTCATTCATGGAACTTCACAAAGGTTTTGCTCAATCACAATATTTTAACCAGTCACATTGAAAACACAAAATGTTGGATAATATGTCGGATATATTTTTGAAGCAAACATTAATTTGTCATTCCGACAAATCATAGTTTGCTTTATAATAACACATACATGTGAAAGTTCATTCATCTTTTCTCATTAAACACCGACTTGATTATTTTATTTTTACAAGAAAACATCTTGATATTATGACATAGTATGTCATGTTTATGAGATCCTTGTTGTTTTTCATGAGAAAAAATATGAAATTAAAGAATTATGTCTTAAAAAGTAATGGTAATGTTATAAAAGTGAGATTGTGTTGAGATTGTGTGTCTTGGTACATCACCATTGTAAAGTGAGTAATTACAGACATTTTAAACTGAGATATGTGGGGATAGCAAAAGTCATTGAACAACCAGACAACATGGATATTTTATATGTTAAAGTCTCATTTTAAATGGTAATGTAGAGTCCGTGGGCTCAAAATGATCCCCGGGATGTGACTCGATGTTGATTAAATGTCTATGTGGTTTAAACTGAGGAACAAGTAAAAACGAAACAGTTTATTTAAATGTCATTTCTAGCTAAAGAGCTAATATAAGATACATATAAGAATAAGACAAATACGTTGGTTTCATGACACAGTATAACTGAATCGGAAAAACAACATAATTATCTTATAAAAAGATATACTGATCTAATAAAAATGGCGTAATGATCTTACACAAACTGTATCATTAAATTGTAAAAATTACATAATATGTGGTTTTTACAAAAAAGATTGTGTCATCATGATATGAAAAAGATTTAGAGCTATAAAACTGACTAAATAAATTTGGCTTTAAAGATTTGTAATTTTAGGGAATTTACAACATGAGTGGATTTCAGTAAATAAAAAAATTAGACACAAAACTATGCAAGAGGGTTACTTTAAAAGGAGTATGTGAGAAACATGACATGTACCCTGAGCTGAGCTGCTATTCAGAACATAAATGTAAAGCCAGACTTGTAAAAACAAAATGCTTTGTCATTTGTCTGAATCATGTTTTTTTTCCTTTTTGTCTTTTAGTAACGTTGGTTCAGTAGCCTACTCTTCAAGCATCTCTTGATTTTCATTCGACCATCAATTGAAAGATATTAGCAATATGGAATAGCTTCCTTTTTGATGAATACCACTTAAGTTATGCATGTAAGATAAAGGCAGGGTAATGTTTTATTTTGTGTATTAAATACAATATCACCTTTTCCAGGATCGGGCTGTGTTTGGTCTACATATCGTATGCCAGTCCCAGATAAATGCCAGATGTGTAATCAAATGCTAGATTTGGCCTGACTGAGTATGTGTAAAATGATCAAGCACAACTTGTGTTTATGATTTTATGACCCCTTCAATATTTCCAATTTTTCTGCCATCAGAGACGAATCGTCCTTTCACATTTTTCTATAACGTACATGTCTATTTTATACAAAAGTATTGAAAAATACAGGGGAAAATGTTAATACATCTTTCAAGAAAATGATCAAAATCATTAAGGTGGTCAAAAATGGCAGATTGAATTGGGAACAGAAGTAGTTCAACCGGGTTAAGATTCATTCAACCAGAACAAATCTTAAAACCAAGTGTACTGTAAATATGGCTTTTTCTAAATACTTCAACCTCTGTGATAGGTTACAAATCCAGGGTCTTATGTTCAAGCCCTATGAAATTAAACAGCCTGTTGCTGCTGATGGAGTAATTGCTGTTTCTCAGAGGTCAAGTTTCTTTGTTATTTTTTCCTTATGTGGTGGTTCCTGCAGGATTTTTATTTTAATAGGCCTGAAGTAACAGACGTCTAATCGTGGCCAACTTTCTCTCCAGGAATCATACCCACATCTGCTATAGAGAAGAAACCTTCTGAAAAACCTACCTCTTAACAGTGAGATTAAATAGAAGAGGATTTACCAAAGAATGGGCCGCATGAAGCGAACTAATCTCTGCACAGCTAAGCAATCAAACACAGATATTATTTCCTCTAGAAACTACTCAGTGCTGACTCTACACTACTATAACTGAGGTTAAACAGAGGTTAAATTCATTTGTTTGACCATGTGCTGCATTTTAGTTTTCCAGGTGAAATTTGTGAAACGTGGGACCCCTTTTTAGTATTAGGGTAATCTGGAGGTAATTCAAAACTGCAAAAATGAGCTCAGCACTCAAGCACTAATTTCACTTTGTTAAAAGATGGATGCCCATACAAAATAATTTCTTGAATTCTTTAATAATCTTTTACCAGCTTACTGTAAGCTGTAAGGTGTAAGGGGTAGTAAGAAAGTAAGAAATAAATAATGAATGCAATAAAGTAATAGTTTTTTATCTGAAGGTCCAAGCAGCATTTTTTTTACATTGAAAATTCACATTTGCTAAATGACAATTAATTGCAAGATAGATTGTAAACTTTGTCCTACTATGGTCAATGTAAAACACTTAATTTCAGTCAATATGCATTACTGTGAATGGTCCGATTGATATTCATTCTTCTCCACGGTCAACATGAAACTCATTACATGTTTAGTGCTGGTTGATACAAATAAGAGGTTCAAGACCTTTATCTAACTGTTATTGTGAATTGTTTGGAATATATGCGTTCATGTGTGAGATGGACCAACTCGCTTTTACCCTGCCTGCTTAGTCTCAAGGGCACTGTAGTTGGTGGGACACATTTCACATTAACGTACAATAAAAACTTTGGGCTGTATAAATATGTAGTTCTTCTAATTACTCCTTACTTTGGGAGCGAATACTATTACTATTGATAAAAAATATTGATAAAAATAGTTATTGATAACTAGCATCCCATCTAACAGGGAATGTTCTTGAAGCATTCGCTAATGTCCCTTAAAGGTTGTCTAAATGTTAGCTCGTAACATTAGCAAACAAACTCTCTAGCAACATTTTAATAACGGTATACTAAAAATGTTATCTAAACAACATTCTAGAAAGTTTTTTTGTGAGTGATGAATGTTCTCAGTGTTTAAGGAAATTGTTCTGTGAACAATGTTGACAGAGCATTGCTAGAAGGTTTTCGTGAGTGATGAACATTCTAAAAACATTTTAATAACCTTGAGAGAACGTTCAGGAAACATTAAAAAAACTGGACAAACTAATGTTTATGAAATGTTAGCGGTAACTTTCCCAGAACGTTCTTATAACATACATGCGTTAGCTGGTAAACAACATGTGGACTGCCACCAAGTGCTGGCACCAACAAGACTTAGGAGCAAGTGTCATGTTGATTCATTAAGGTTGCGTGTGAATAATGAGTGATCATTTACAATAAAAATGTGTTAACCTTCTGTACCTAATAAAGTGGCCAATGAAGGTAGACACGCTCTTTCTTGTAACAACAGCAATGCTTGAGCAATTCTGCTTGAATTAATGTAGCATCTTGAATTTTGATGCATTGAATTGTATGCACACACGCACACATGCAAACGCACGCACACACATGCACGCACGCCCACACACACATACTTATTTTGCAGCTAAACTGTAAAATTTACAGTAAAATGAATACTGTCTTTTAAAAGTTTGACAAATAAAGTTGTTTTATTTATATTGTAGATAAAAAAATAGTAAAGTACTAACTTGTAAAATTGTTAGTTACAGTTTTCTGGAAGGCATTCTTTGCAGCATGGCATACACTTGCACATTTGTAGTACCCAGTGCTGTTTTAGGACAGCAGCCGTGTGGGTGATCAAGACTGTAAATCCACAAATGTCTTCAGCCACACTCAGCTCATTTCAAACATTTACTTTCAATCCACAGCCCAGTTTAGCTCTCCAGAGGATCAGAGGAGCGCTCAGGGTTTGCCCTCAAAGCATATGCGACATTAAAATTTCCAATCTTGTAACAGAAGGCTGTAAGAAGAGTATGTGGTTCTGTATAGATTTTAACTGCCGGAATGTATCAGCATGTTCCTCTTCTGATGGCACAGAGAATTTTCTTTCTGTTTTTTTTGTTAGTCCTGGCAATCTTTCTTTCCAGTAAGAGGGGGCTGAATTATTCACTAGAAGACTGCCATAGAGATACTTCTTATTTTTCACCTCTTACACAATAAACTTGGGAGTTACTCTGAGGCACTGAGAGACGTAGAAGGAAAGAGCGACAGAGAAAAGCCCCAATGTGCTTAAAATGCTGCTGATATATTTATAAGAACAGACTGTAAAGCTAACTCTATAAAATGTTTATGAAATTGTGCCAATGCAGTTTGTATGGAAAAAGGAAAAACACCTGCAACACACCACAGTAAGACAGAACCACAAAGCTTCCTGAGGAAATAAAGATATATCCAAAATTAGATTTGATAAATGGCTTTCAATATAGTTTTTGTGGTAATCCTGCAAAACAAATTTTCAGCTTCCTCGTTATTCTAAAGTGAAAGCAGAGCTCGGTTAAAAAAAAGTCTGGGGTATTTTTTATGTACAGACTTGTAGTAGGACTGTGAATTTAATAAAAGACATTGTGCGTTCACATCGTCTGGAAACTTTGCTCTTATATTTGGTTTTATTGGATTATGGCTAAATCACTGACTGAAATAAAGGTTCCAAAGAACACCAACTCTCTCCCTTTTTCTCTCTTCTCCATTACCTCACAACCTCTCTGAGAAGTGGGGTCTCCAGGGCCTAGGATGTTTTTGAGTTCTGGTTGTCGCTCTTTGAACAAATAGTCTAGTACACTTACTATACTCACCATGTACGCTTGAATTGCTAGGCTAAGTTATATACAATTTAAGGAAACAGGCACTAGAGCAAATGTATATTCAGGTTTATAAAAGCACACAAAGAAACAAAATAGCAGCTACAGTTATTGTTTATGTAGTTCTTAAGAGTAGCAGATTGGGACAATATTGTGGGTGTGACTTTACTGGCAGGAGGTGATGAGGTTGACAGGTGAATATAATTTGGTCACCAGTGATTGAGTATTGTTTCATGGTCTTATTCATGACAACGGGACTAGTTGAAATAGTTTCATTTAAGCATATCTTTAAAATTTATGATACACAGTTCTGCCATGAAAGTGAAGTATGTGATTTAAATTGTCTGCGGACAAGATTTGTATCTGCAGTCATGTAGTTTAATAGTAAAATGCTCAAAATGGACCAGAAGATAATAATCAGAAAAACAAAAAACAGACCATTTGTGTGCTGCTCCTTGAGACATTGCCAAGTCTCCTTTGCATTGCAGTCTATACATACTCAAGTGTTGACCTGTTTTTCATAAACATAACCACTACATTGATAGAGAATCTGCTACTGTTACTGTCATGCTACTGTAATATATATATATATATATATATATATATATATATATATATATATATATATATATATATATATATATATATATATATATATATATATATATATATATATATAATGTCTATTTTTATTATCAATAATTGCATCCGTGTAAGATACTCTTGTGCTGAACTCCCAAAAAACAGTATAAAGAGGAACACAGTACTCCTGCCTAATGGCAGGGGGCGATAGTGATCCCAGGAATTCTTCTTGCGCTGCAAAGCTATAGAAATACTGATACCATTAGCATGTTACAGTATAAAAAGTTAGCAAGTCAAGAGCAGCTTTCATTTGAGACATGCGATACTAATTAAAAGATTAAAAGACTAATTAAAAGACCACCTCCGACAGTTTTTAAAAATTATTTATTGAAAGTTGAAAAACAATTGTACATATGGAATGGCATTTAACTGTAAAGTACATTTTGTGTTACTTAAGAATGGGAACAAACAATTGTAAAAAGGAGATACAAGGAAGGAAATAGAAAAGAAAAGAGAAAAGATCTAACCTATCAACTAACTAACCTAACAAATCTAGGGAAAAGTTTACAAGTCCTCCATGAGTTGAAGATCTCTAACAGTGTTTGACATCAGAAATTATTTTGGCATTATTTTTTCTCATAAAGTTAAGAGATGTAAAATAAAGAGACAGTTGCTACAAATACCAGAACTAAAAACAATAAGTAAAGATTAGATGATAATACAATTTTTGTACTTTTGTTTCTATGCTATATTTTGTAATTATATAACAGGACACCAATTTTAAAAAATACAGAATTGATATAACAGAAAAAAACACAACACACTTTAACTCTTGTGCTAATTGGGAACATATCTTTTGGTAGGAATGGTTTTAATCTAAGCCCAAAATCAATTTAAATCAAAAATATGATTTAAATTCAAACAAAAATCAAACAACTTTTATATTACTTTGCTAGAACTGGTGTTAAATAAGACAAAAACCCTCATGTTCCTAATGAAAAAACAACAACATTTATCATAAAAAAAACAGCTTGTGATGTTTCTCCAAAGCTTTTCTCTACAACCAGGTCCTTCTTGATGGTTGAGCGATCTCTGAGTGGAAACACACACTGCATCTCTTTAACATTCACCTGCTCTGCTGTCCGTCAACAGTAATTCACTCTCAGATGTGTCCACATGGACGCACGTCAGCGCTTGAGAACAGGTGAACCATAGCCGCTACGTAAAAACATCATCAGCTGAGGTCACAAAGTCAGGCAGTCGTGGTTCATTCCTGTTTTTCCTTAACACACAGAGCCACACACACACACACTAACACGTGCAGCGGTTGTGACGGTCGCTGTAAATCAAAGACACTCTCTCCTCTGACCTCCACTGGAGTTCAACAGTGAGAAAAACGGCATGAGAGGCTGTCTGGCTAAAGGTTGGAGGTATTGAGCCAATTAGATGACAATTATCTGCTCGGATTGCCAGGGTGGAGTTGTGGAGATATTTATGGGGGCTTTAGCTGTCTATGGAGAGACATTAATCTTCTGATCTGTGGCCCTTGTACCTGTGAGCTTCATTGTGATTACACCCCGTTTACCACTTCTGTCCCTGGACACACACTTGGGTTACTGGAGGAGAACGTAAATCTGGTATGAAGTAAAGAGAAATGTTTGGCAAAAGCCTGTTTCAGTATTTAACAGAAATGGACACTGTGGTTTAGAAACAGGCTGAATTATTATGTGCAGTATGTTATATGACTCTATCATTATTAACACTTCTTTTAAAAGTGAATCTCACATGAAAATCTACATTTTTAAGTTTTAATCTTCACAAGTCTTTAAACCCCCCTAAAACCAAGCCGTTCTAAGATAATTGTGACATCACTAATCCTAGGGTCCATCCTGGTTTTGACAGAAAATGTTTTATTTACCTATTGCCTGTTAGTGAGTTGTTTACGAGTCATAATCCATTATTATCCCACATTGAGTAATGTGAAATTATTAAATGTGAAAAAGAGCATAACGTTATTTACTAGCTGAGTAACAACTTAACAACTTGCCGATGCTGTAGTGAATATTTAAAGTGTACATGACAGTATAGATTATGTAAATTGTCAATTTTCTTTGACATTATAAAGTGTCCATTTTTTGTAATAACATTGACAAATTGTTAACTTCAGTAACGTCTGTGAACACCATAAAGAATATCAACTAATAAATTAGGCATCTAATGTATATTTCAACTAACAAATCTAGAAACAATGATTGTATGAATACAAATATTTTGAATAAATAACAATAAATTTAAGGCGTCATGGTGGCGCAGTGGGTAGCACGGTCGTCTCACAGCAAGAAGGTCGCTGGTTCTAGGCTCGGCTGGGGCAGGTGGCATTTCTGTGTGGAGTTCTCATGTTCTCCCCGTGATTGCGTGGATTGAATTGAATAAGAATGATTGCCCATAGTGTGAATGTGTGTGTGAATGTTTCCCAGCGATGGGTTGCGGCAGGGAAGGGCATCCACCGTGTAAAACACATGCCAGTGAGTTGGCGGTTCATTCCACTGTGACGACCCCGAAAGGGAAGAAAGCCGACATGAAGATGAATGAATGAATAATAAATTTAAACAAAATACATGTTTCTAATCGTTAATTGTCTTTAACCTGTTAAAATGTTTTTTATATGAAATTTATTTTTTATATATGAAAATTAGTGCTGTCGATTGATTTAAATTCAAAATATGATTGTTTATAAAAATTTTTGTTTAACTTGTAACACAGGTGTTGTCAAGTAAACAACATCCATCCATTATCTTGTCTGCTTTTTCCCTTTCGATGTCGCCATAGCTGAATGAATCGCCAACTATTCTGGCATATGTTTTACGCAGTGGATGCCCTTCCAGCCGCAACCCATTAAAGGGAAATATTCACACACAAACACACATTTTTCTCAATTCACTTTTGTCGCATGTCTTTGGGCTTGTCGGGGAAACCGGAGCACCCGGAGTAAACCCACGCAATCACAGGGAGAACATGCAAACTTCACACAGAAATGCCAACTGACCCAGCCAAGGCTCGAACCACTCCATAAATTTTGCAAGTGCCACAAGGCCATGGAGGATAGGTGTTCACATGGAAGTAACGATAGTCTTGTAGCAGCAAACATATTACCAGCCCTGCTTTAACTTGTCCCTGCTTTTTCCAATCTCTTGCCACTTCGGAACAATGATCAATGACTGTATTTTCCAACTGTTTTCCAGCAGAATGTCATATAAGAATGCAATTTGAAGACATGTGAATGAGTTTTTCAGACTCATTGTCTAAAATGAGACACTAGTTGATAGTCCTCAGCTGGATTTTTATGTGCCAGACCCTTCAATGAACCGGATGTGTTTAATGACTGGGGCTTTCTTCTGTATTAAATTGCTGAATGTGTGGAGAGGGAGTCATATTCTTATAGCATGAAGAAGACATCAAAAGCAGCTCTGAAAGAACTGTAAATCATTTGTGCTTGGAGGCAAAGCTACTTCACGTGTTACATCATTTGCTGCACCAATAAACATCTGTTAAAAAAGCCTCCCTTTCTCTTGCCAAGGAATGAAGGAAACTATTCGTTTTTTCACACCCTCCCTTTTATAATGTCCCTCAGAGAATGGTAAAACTGTGAAAGCTGTCCATCAACTATTCACATTTCCCTGACCAGATCTCCCCCTTTTTTTCGTGTGATTTTATAACGGAGACATGCACCCAAGAGTTTGTTTAACTGCTAAACTCTCAGTGGGCTCTCTTGGGTGAGAAATGGCTTTGTGCTTTGGCAAGTTTACCTTTTTGTTGGTTATTCAAAAAGTTTTTTTATATTTATTGAAAAAAGCAAAAAATATTTTAACATCAAGTTTCTAAAATATTAGGATTTTAATTGTTTGAAACACTCTTTCTAGAATCAGATTTCATAATATTACTGCTATAAGGCCCCCTGTAAAAATATCAGCAACTACATATCAAAGTTGCAAAATAAATGAACATATAGTCCATTTTTGTATTTTTAAACAGCATTTTAGCATCAGTTTGGTTGCATTATATTTTTTAATGAACATAGCTAAATCATAACCTAACTGTAAACATCCATAACATTATTTTTTTAAACAATTTACAACAGTTGTTTAAATTTTGTCACATCAAGTAATTGTAATATGTGGCTTGGCATTAAACAGTTTAATTATATTGTCCTCTTTTTATATGGTAAACTGAGCAGAGTTCATATGTTAAAATAAATTTTATAAATAAAGATTGAATGGCACAGGCAATATATACACAAAGGAAGACCAGTTGCATTGTCTCAGGTCGCTGTGAGAGCCAATGTGCAGCAATGTAAAAAAATCTCTGTTACCATATTTGGCATCTCTATATCAGGCAGGTGGTTGACACAGAACTAAACATGATATTGATCACAAATCGAGACTAGTTAGCCAAATCACCAACAAATATTTGGGAGAAATTTGGGATCTTTAGTAGAAGAATATGCTTGTTCAGGTCAAACTAGCAGGTAGGTTATAAGCATGTTTTTTCTCCATTTGAGCCGCTTTCCCAACAATGTTTCAAGCATACACTCAGGCATCGACAACATGCGTAACTGACAGTGTTTGGGCACAACATACTCCTTGATATTCTGTTGGTATGTAAAAAATAATTTAGAGAGACTTTTACATGAGTATAATTGACTGTATGTCACAAGGAGTACCTTAAAGCTCAATCCTTGCACCTCACCTGTTCAACCTGTACTTGATCCCTCTGGGTCATATAATGAAAAGAGACCAAATATCTTACCATAGTTTTGCTCATTACATTAATCTCTTAAGTCCTTGAGTGTTAATCTTAAGTGTTAAAGCATTGATGAACATTCTCCTACAGCTAAATAGATAGAAAACAGAACATATTGCATTTGGGCACTAAGATGAGTTTTACAAGTTGAAGGCTTACCAAGCCTCTAAATGCCAAATAGCTGAAATACTGGTCTGGAATAAGGTCTTAGTCATAGTCCTGTCTGTCATTAGTGTTTCCACTCTCATCACCTGTCTCTGATTTCCCTCAATCCTCTCACATGCCACTGCTCACCTTCTGATTGCTCTTGTTCTGTTCCCGTATTCCCTTTGTTGTCTTGTGCCGTTCAGACCCTTCGTGTGTGTTCATTCCCTTGTGGAGAGGAAGGAGGAGAGGTTCTTACCTGTGCTCGGCTAGTTGCCTGGAGGTGACAGATCGTCCAGCAGCTGCACCTCAGCCTGGTTAGCTGCCTCCTGTTACAGTTTTGAAGAACCTGCGTCTGACTTTTGCCAGTGACTCTTTAGTTTGTCCAGTTCTGTTGAACAGTGGGTTTTTGTTTTTACCTCATTAAAGACTTTGAAGGAGCTCTCCTGTGGCATCTGGGTCATCTTTCCATTTCAACACAGTCTTAGTGTAGATAGTAAAAATAAAGCTGAATCTGCCTATTGAAGAGAAAAAGATTAATGCTTTAATTACAAGTAGGTTGTAACTGTATACATCTTCTAACTGAGTGTTAAACATTGTCCAGAACATCGGTGCCCTGTCTCTAACCAGAACTACTATATTAGAGCATAAAATAATAGTCCTGAGGTCTCTAGAACAAACTTGTCTATAAGTCACAAAAACAGCTCAGCACCCATAAATGACATTTATGCTGACACAAAATAAACAGGGGGCTCAGATCAACTGATTTTATTTATGATTTTGCATTTGTGTAAAAATTGTAAGATTGATTTAACTAATTTATATTTTTAATAATTATTAGCATTTTCTTTAATCCTTTATGTTTTAGGTAAACCAGCCAAAAATTATTCAAATTTATGTAATATAATAATTGCATATAATTTTTATAGGTTAATATAAAATAAACTTGTTTATTCAGTACAAATAGGTTGAAAAGGTTAATTGACAATTGTCTCAATGCAGGAAAAATAGATCAAAGCTAATCAAGATTTTGAAGTGGCAGGCAAAGTACAGCTACTTCACAGAACTGAAACCCAATCAAGACTGCTGCAACATATTAAATATTGATGTACTATTTGTACCAAGCTCATATTTTTTTCATAAAAGAGGCAATGTATGTACAGCAGTTTGTCCCTGATGGCCCTGAGCATGACCTGCCACTTCAGCTTCACCTGGACTCCAGGTAACTAAACATCAATAATTAGTCATAGGTCACGCCCGCATAGCTGTTTTCTTTCTTTAATAATGAAAACATCTTTTACGTTCTGCACTGCCAATAATCTGTGGCCATCTAACCATAAAAAGTACAAGCTAAAACTAAAAAGAAAAAGTACTAAAAAACACCCTGGCGACGTCCTAGTTTTGAAGCTCAAACAAGCAGCTCTCCCCCAAGAAGCCTTACAAGATATATAAATGTAGGATATATGCATATCATTTTGATGTGCAGAGTAGAATGTCAATAGACACACAATAGACACATTCAGAGTCGAAAAGTTTTTTAAAAAGTTAGATAAAAAACATTGAAATGGTGAAAGGGTAGCATCTTTCACATAGCAACAATGAAGTTCCAATACAATTAAAGCTGGCTTTATACTCAGTCTTTTTCCTCTCTTTTTTGGTTTTTGAGTTGCATCATTCAATGTATTTCTGCATAGGCTTACATTTCCAGTGTAGTTTTGCATGCATGTTCATTCATGTGAATAGTATTTTTAATAGTATGTCTACCTAAAGTGTAAAATTTGATACTTGACGCCTGATTTAAAAATAATGAATAATAATAAAGTAATTCCTGCACTCCTAACTTCTTTTCTCTGGATAGTTAGCAAGACAATAGCACCAAAAATTAGATTATACTGGAAAATAAGGCAATATTTGCAACTGGCATCCAGTATGTGGGTGAAATCTGATACAAGTCTATGGCATTTTATATAAATAGCAATGGATCAGGCATTATATGTAAGGTTAAACTACCCTTTTAGGTCAGCACACATCCTTTCATCATAATGTATTTTATCGGTTGTTGCTGTAGAGACTTGCTCTGTGCATTGAAAGGTATTGCATGATAAGAATGCTAACTACTAGCTATCTTAGTACAACACAGATGCTAAGAAAGTACAGATACATTGAAATATTTCATATAGATATAACATCATAAATGCACCCCCTGCAGCTGTAGAATTACTATGTTTGCACTGAACATTATTCCAACATGGCGTCAATGCTACCTACTGCAGGACAATGCTAATGCTACATAACACAGACAATAAAGGACATGTTATTTACTTGATTCTGTCATCTAGTGTTTAGCATGAGGTGCAAGCCAAGAAAGAGAGTGGAGGTGCTGCCTCTGTACTATGTCACTGAGCATGTGGTCTATACATTTTAAGCGAATAGTTATAATTTAGCAAATATTTTAGCGAATAGTAGTTAGGTGCGCATCAGGGTTGATACCTAATCAATTCTTAGGCTTGATGCTGAAGAATAGATTGGCTTTAACTTGGCTGAAGCTGAAGCCATTAATTGGCCAAGTGTGGCCTAGTTTGACCCTTGTCTGGAATCATGACTTTAATAATTGTGGTTCCTGGGCTAAGCAAAATGACAGGACTGGGATAAGTAAAACTTGCTATGTGAGTAATTACTTTATAAATGTATTTTTTCTGTGTTACATCAGCAGTTTAATTTATGTTGTAAAAATGTCTTTCATCTGCAAAGTGCTATGAAGCTCATTCAGCAGCCTGTTGTGCTCATTTGACCACATAAACATTGTCTGCCCATGCTGGAGCATCACCATGCTTTTATTTTTATCAGGAGGCATGAATTTGTGCTGGCATGTGACAAGACACACAATTGCTAATGAAAAATAGTGACCTGAAAAGGCTATCTGAAAGCACTCACCCCCAGCCCACTAATGACATTATGGACCATAAACCGCCATCGGGGCTGAAGGAGGCCGTTTTGTCTGGGCCTAAACCTCCTGGTGGAAGGAGATAAATAATTGAAGGCTGCATTCAGCACTTGGGTTGAATCTGAAGCGAGCTGGTCTTATGAGGCTCTAAATGGTGGAGTGGAGCGCTGTAAATCATTAATCCACTGCTTTTATCCTCTTTGGTTCAGGTCAGTGTCCTGAAGGCACTGGAGAGTGGAGAGAAGGGAGACTGAGTCTTCAGAACTCAAGAGAGATGGAAATTAAATAAGAGAAATAACACAAATTAATAGAAAGAAAAGTATTTTTCATCTTCTAAAAAGCAATTATGAGCTAAAAATATCAGTTGAATTAAATATTTATTGAAATTGTTGTTACAGTGCATTCTCTTTTGTTGTTTTGGACAATGAGTTGCCTAGTCAAAAGTCTAGAACAAAAGAAATGAAACCTATCAGATATCAAACAGGTCTGCTGTCATGGGATACTGGGTTCAGTGCTTGATGGTCTAATGGAGCCCAGGCTGGCATGAAAACTTCTCAGAAAATTGTTTGTTCTCACGTGATCATGTTCGCAAATGAAGTCACGGTTAAGAATGTTTATATTTGTGCATGATGTTTTGTACATTAAAAAACAGTACATAAGGATTTAAAAATATTTTGAGTAAACGAAAAGAAAAGAAAAGAAAAGGGTTGTCTCTTGAACTGATCATGTCAAACTATTCATTACAGAAAAAAATAGATGTAAACCACTTACAGTTATAGGTTAGACATGATAAAACATATTTATATTCTCACACAGTGATTCACGCTCACACGTATCTAAGTATGTGTGGACTTATGCACCCATATATACACACTTAAGAACTTAGCTTAAAAAAATTAGGGAAAGCCTCAGGGACAAAGAGAAGCGCTTCTTCACTGCTAGAATTTTGAGGACATGTTGTTCATGTCTTCATGAACCAAAAATTGTCTGATAGTGCTGGTACGCATTCAAGTCAAGAGTGCTCTAAAAGTACACACATATATACGTTTGCCATTTTTAGTTAGATGTCTTGTGTTTTACATTAAGAAGGTTACAGAATCCAAGAAATACCGTAGTCTGTGGTTTCTAACTATTTTCAGTTGTTTCAGTACCATTTATATGGATACAATAAGGTAAAAATGTGGTAATTTACACTTTCTAGGTCAATCGATGGGATAAGGGTAACCTTTAAATTAGTGCAGGCCAAGAAACAAATAAATGTCTGTGAGTGCAAGCGAAAGATCAAGCACTCACATAAATATCTCAATATATTGAATTTGCATGGTTAAGAACTGCTCATTTTTAACCTTTCTTTATCTGAGATTTAAACGTAACCTGCCAGAATTATAATTCCTGCACATTGAGGGGTTGGTTTTAGTTCATGATTACCATGTGTTCAGATTTTAAAAGCGTCCTAGCATATAGCTACATTTAAATTCAGTGAAGGTTTAATTTCAAAAGTTGAAGTGTGATGTTTGCATAAAGTTAATGACTATTAGACTTCTATAAAAACAAAAGTTGATTTTGAGTATTCGCTACATTAATCTTTGGGCTTAAAAACACAAATTATCTCTGATTAAATGTAAAACTTAAAACTGAACATTTACGAATCTGATTTATTTGAGAAAATTTGACATCATGCAAAGCTTTGCAGATTTCCTGTGATGGATGTTTATTTTGACATATGGATTGTAGCATGTTTAAGCACTTATGGGCTCATTAGCAGGTTCTTAAATCCCAAATTTCATAACTTTACATGAATGCTGTTGACGATCGTTGTAATGTGGTTTCTCTGAACAGCTGGAAAAGAGCCTGCTCAAAACTCAACCTGTGGAATTAAATTCTTATGTGAGTCAGGTGAACACTGTTTAGGTTCATAATGTACACTATCAGATTCCACCCTGTCTGCAGAGACTCTGTTTAAACAAATATACAGAGAAAATAGACAGAATTCAAGGGAACACAGAGGCTGGGTATGCAAATAAATCAAAGGAAAGCCAAGGAAAGAAAGATGAGTTGCTTTCAAGGGCCTTTAAGCAATTTAATTTAGGTGTAAATTAGGTAAAAAAAACCTTTGTAAAAATCTCCTCAAGTTTTTTTCCCTCTTAGTTGGGTCCATGTCTTGCCATCACTGTTTCCAGCAATGCCCAAAAATCACTAACCAGCCAAGCCAGAAAAGCACACTCCCGACAGCCTCATTCATGATCCAGAAAATCCTAAACCCACAATGAGATTCTTATGAAGGCCTTGGAGCATTCTAAAGCCGGTGTGCACGAGAAAGAGATAAGCAAAGACAATACGGCTGGATGAATGGGATAGATAGGACAGCAGCCAGTGAATAAGGCTGCTTTGAGCTCTCACTGCTTTCTGGACGAATGAGTTGAATATTGGCATAAAGAATAAAACATTTTGGATTGAATTACACACATTAAATTGACTCTGCTCTGAGTGTATTTGGTTCCTCTCTATATAGAGTTAAATGGACAATGAGCTTATCAACAGGCACCTAAAATGAATGATTTTTACATTGAGACTGGATATACAGTTAAATACCAATATTTAGGATAAAGTTTCAGTGACAGGGTTTTGGTGACAAAAAACATGGAACTCTAATCCGAGTGTACTTGGTACCTTCACTGGATAGAGTTTTTACTATGGAACATTGATTAAATGTGTTTTGGCACCAGTATCATTGTGCTTCATTAACAAATTTTTCAGATGAAAACTTTTAATACAACTATAACAATCAGGCGCCCACAATTGTTAATATTCCCATAATAGTTTTTCAGAGAATGCCTTGAAATTAGATACAAAAAATATGTCAAACAAGAAGTGCATTTTTTTTATTTATAGCTACCTGCATTAACCATGAGCTACAGTAAGAGTATGTGTTAATAAAGCATCTCCTAAAAATAAGATGTGTTAAAGTGCTTTTAAATTGCTTAATAATCATTTATTAACATGTTCTAAATGAACTCACAAATTGCTTACAACTAATAACTGACTGTTTTTTAAATAGTGAAAAGTGTAATTTATAAACGATTAGCTGATCCTCAAAAGAGCTTAAATTTACTGTTATTAAGCTTATTATATAGATGCTTTCAAACCAGGAATAAATCCTTTAAATGTGTAATAACATAGAAATAATGCTTTATAAATTACTTAATAACTATTTATTCATGGTTAATAAACGATTAGTAGTGTGTAGTGCCGCTGCTGCAGTGTCTGGCTCAAAAACGGTAGTTGCACATAATGGCCACCAGGCATACATTTTTAAGCAAAATTTCAATGCATTGTAATTATATATTTAAAAAAATTTGTTTTATTATTGTTTTTTTGTATATGTGAAGTACATCATTACCCTGATGTAGAATAGCATTGTTTGTATATAACATATACGTACTTTATAAGACATTATATTTGAAACATTTTTGTTGCTTTTGGGTTGAATTCAATCTTGAGACTTTGCATCCTTCAATGAAACAATCACCTCACTGCTGTACACCCTGACTGAGGAACAGCTACCACAGAAGTGTTCAAATGAATGTACCTGTGTGCGGCTGTCAAGAAAGCTCTTTGTCAACTCAACACTCTGAGACACCTGTGTCTGGAACACAATTACCTTTTCAACTCCCTGAAAGTCATATAATCTTTCCTCAAAAAGACCTTGTGCTCAGCAGTAGTACAGAGAAAGCGAGAATTAGAGATATTTATCTATTTACAGTAACATGTAGTACTTTTAGTAGATCAGTAATTTAGTTACCAGTGCTGTTTTTGGAAGCTATGTAAAATGTGGTCTTAGTCTTTTGGATTAAAGTAACAAGTCACATTTTAGTAATTTCAAAATGTATTAGCAGTGGTGGAAAGAGTACTGAAAATCTGTACTCAATTACAATACTGTTACATTGCTGCAATAAATTATCTTTTGTGGTATTTATTCATTTATCCATAGTTGCTGAATCAAACAAGGCAAACAAACCCAGGCAAGAAAACTGATTTCACAAATGCATTTAGAATCTGTAAATAGTAGCAGAAACACACAGTTCCTTGTCCTCCCTCTGTAGGTGAATAGCTTCTCCAAGTATTCCCATGAACTCTCATACTCTGCTATTTCTTCATTTCTGCATTCTACAGCTAGCGTTTTCTTTAATCTTCATGTCAATAAGGCTTTGACAAAATGATTTTCCGAGTCAAATGGCAGTGTAAAATACCAGGTATTTCATTGGTCCATTAACATTTTTTATTGCAAATACAGTACTCCATAGTGGAGTAAGATTTTTTAAATAATGAAGTAAATTACTTAGCAAAATTTGTACTCAAGTACAAGTAAAAGTACAGACTTAAACTTTTACTCATGAACATACAAGTCACCCAAAAAGGCACCTAATTACAGTAACGTAAGTTGAAATTAATCACCTCCACCACTGTGCATTAGTTTTGTCCCTTTTAGTCAAGGATTTAGTCTAGTTGGAGTCACCAAAAAAAGGTTTTTGTTTAGTTTTAAATGCACTACACTGTCTGCCCAGTCAAAAATAACACACACGCAAGACTTTAGGCAGACTTTAGCCAATGAAGCTAATTGTAGCTTGAATTTAGCAGCCTATTTTGGCCTGAGTTATGTCAGGGTTTCTACAGGTTTCACAAGGTAAAATTTAAGACTTTTTAAAAACATAAAGAATCAAATTTAAGACCTTTATGCTTTTGAGCATTTATGTATGTTTCTTTGACCTCTGACAACCCTTACAATCTCATTTACATATTTTTATATTTATGAGTCTTGAGGCAATATATTGCAACCCTAACCCTTTTAAGAGTGTATGAGCGCTTTCTGAAATTCTGGCAACCCTGACCCTTCTAATCTCTTTTATGATTTTGAGGATTTATGCACATTCATTAAACCTAACCCTAACCCTAATTTAAGGCCTAAAATTTGGGATTTTAAATTTGAGACTTTTTAAGACCCAGCAGAAACCATGTGTGTGTAAAACTCACTAGAAATATATCAGTCAAATAAATTAGTTTTTCTGCATGTGTGACCATTTGTTACTTACCATTGAAAGTACGCCAGGCCTCTGTTGATGCGGGTGCCAGTTTAAAGACTGAACATTCTCATACGTGTATGTAGAGCAGCACCCTGGGTGCGAACTATGGGAGCTACCAGAAGCTTGGCTGCATCTCAAAAAATGTGTTATTTTGATTTATGTTTTGGATCTTTTGAACATTTTGAATTCTAATTATAAAGCAGTGAAAGTGTACAAAAAACTGAAAGCTAATTCATACGAATAATTCATGCGGTTATTTTCAATTACTATCAAGGTTTAGGGATGCTGTAGTGCAAAATATGCTTATTTTGCACTTGGATATACAATTAGCTTGTTTAAAAATCTGTATTTTAATATTTATTCTTTTTTTACGTTTTTTTTATTTCTTTTAGTACTTCCTTATCTCCATCCTCTTTCTCCCTCATGCAGAATGTATCCTGTTAAACGGAACTGGATTTAGTATTCAAAAACCTATACTATATCAGATTTGTTAAATACATACAATTTAAAAAAGATCCTGAAACATTCCTGTTTTGTTAGAAAGAGAAGATAAGAATCTAGTGTTGGACAGGAAGAGTTTTAGACGTTCAGAGTTATTTGAGAGAGCCATTGCATGCATGGTTCATTAAAAATGTTCATGCAATGTAATTGAGAAGCTAAAGGAGATCAGGGGATAACTTTGATGGTATAAAGTGGTGGTGGTCTCTACAACCTGCTTGTGCTGCCTCTATATCAAGTCTGCATTCACACAGAGTGATGAGGCTGTCAGGGTAGTCCAAACGCTGTTTTCCCTGGATCTCAGAAACTCTGCTTAATCTTCATAATCGTCTGAACAAACATGAGTTGAAAGTGCAGCCTAAGCCTGTTTTAACAGGAGTTTTCAGTCTCGCACCTTGGAGGGGTTTTTTAAGTGATTTAGTTTCGTCTTGTTGTGGATGTACACTCAGGAAAAAGAGGGAGTGATTTTCAAATGAGTCAGAGCTTAAGGCCAAACGCCCTGGGTAAACACCCAAGAAATCTGTCTTTAATAGGCTCATTTGTCATGAAACACGCAATTTCTTTTAAAATCTGATTAAGTGTTATTTTATTTGCAGCTTTTTACGTAGTGAAGTGCCGTCTGGAAAGTAAAAGACTATTACTGTCCCATTATAACAATTAGCAAAGTACCACACCTTTTCAGAGATTCAAAAACATTTCACCACTTCAGAAGAGTTTTTTTTTCCCAAGTGATTTCAAAAATATCTCCAGCTTACCATGAGTTAAAAGAAGTGATATTATGTTGATAGCTATGTTGATATTTCCTTTCAAAAGCTGCAACTTTTTGAGTGAAAGAAAGGCTCATGTCTTTTTAAAGGAGCCGTTTCATATAAACTTGACTTTTCAGACATTTAATGCATGTGTTAGCATTCATTCATTTTCATGTCGGCTGTCTTCCCTTTCGGGGTCGCCACAGTGGAATGAACCGCCAACTCTCTGGCATATGTTTTACGCGGTGGATGCCCTTCCAGCAGCAACCCATCGCTGGGAAACATTCACACACACACTCACACTTTAACACTATGGACAATCGTTCTTACTCAATTCACTTATACCGCATGTCTTTGGACTTGTGGGGAAACCGGAGCACCCGGAGAAAACCCACGCAATCACGAGGAGAACATGCAAACTCAACACAGAAATGCCACCTAGAACCTAGAGCCTAGAACCAGCGACCTTCTTGCTGTGAGACCCACTGCGCCACCGTAACGCTGTGTTAGCATTGTTATGTCATCAAAACATGTCAAATTCAAATTAGTTCATGCATGTTTGTGTCATCCTATTTCTCTTTTCTGGGAGCTCTAATTGTCTCGATAGCCATAGCCACGCCCATTAGCCATAACACCACCCCCTAACCAATCAGATGCAGTTCACCTCATTGAAGAAGAGACAAATTGAAATTGAACCTTTGAAGATCCGCATTGGACAATCAATGAAAGAAAAGAGTGTTTTGTTTAATAATTTGTTAGCTGCACTTTACATCAGACAGCTTTGTAAACAAGCCAGATTTGATAGAGGACTGACAGTATGAGGAACACGGGTAGATGGCTCTTTTTGCAGAGCACGACCATTTGGGATGAAGACTTGTTTATGATAAATATTTATTATAAATTATTGAAAAGGAGCATTATATGCTTTATGAGGTATCGTTTTCAGAACTCTTCTCTCAGAATCCTCAGAAAAAGTAAAAAGTTTTCCAACAAATGGAAAGTATATTCACCTTTTTTTCTGGAAAACTGAGAACCGGTTCACTTACCCACACTACTGAGCATTTCCTTGGGCCATCTTTAGACCAAAAGGTTAATTAGTCTCTCAGTCCACAACAACTTTAAAGTCTAATTTAATTTAAAATTATGTTTTAATTGGCACTTTTGGGATTATTCTGATCAAAAGATCATGCATTTGTTTGTCTTAGCTATATTGTCACATATTATAACATTTATTTCCCCAAACTTCATGAGCAAAAATATATTGATGAGACTGAAGTCATAGCGTTTTAAACAACAACTTTTACATGGAAGTATATGTTTACATGAATAGCTTTGAATCTAAAACTTAATCACAAAAGTCTAACTACATTTCCGTGAAAACTCTACCTGAAATGCTTGCATTTAGCCTTTATTGCATTTAGTGGAAACGCTCACACAGTGCTTACAGGATGAAACTGTACCAGCCAATCGAAACTGATCAACCCAAGCTCTCGTTTAGATACTTCATCAAAAATACATGATGAAAAATGGCTTGTCTTTGTGATAGAAACAGTAGGGAAGCTCAGTGTGACAAGCGGGACCGACTTGTATCTTGGTAGCTGACAACAATTGACTATAAATAAGTAATAAAAGAATTTGTTCCTTCGGTAAGTTGATGAATTAATGAGCAGCTTGGAGTTTTCGCTGCCCTCATTATAAAAGACAAAACCGTAAACAACACAATGCGCATGAAGCCACGCAATGCTCTTGAACAGCACCGCTCAGTCAAGCAAAACAAGTGATGATGAGGAGAATTAATAATTAATTTGGTTAGAGTGCCAAAGTGCAATACTAAGAGATGACATGCAAACAGACTGGGGCAAAGTCAGCGACTTGAGCAGAGAATTATTCATGACCTGGTTCACAATACAGCCTCAATCAAGAACCGAAAGGACAAGGTTCCACTTAAATAGCACGCCTGTTTACCAGTCCCAGAGTACACAGCACAAACCACAACTTCCCAAAGAGCACCTTTGATGTTCTGCACAGTCTGGGAAGCATTTCCTAAAATCAGTATCTATGTTTCCAACTTGTGTCTTTCCAAACATAGTTCAGAATCTCCTGAAACCATCATTCCTGTGAGCTTTCCTAAACGACGTCACAAACTTGTGTGGTTGGAACTACAGCTCCAGACCTGTACTTAGAAGCATAGTTTCCCCAATAGGAACATATTAACCTCTGCAGATCAAAAACCTAAGCAAATAAGCAAGCTTAAATGCACAAAAGAAAAGAAACTACTATTCCATTCTGCATACTTTCTCTTTCTTTTAGTTTGGGGACATATTTATGAAATGTGCACTTTTGTCTGGCCATGCCGTACACTAGAAAGTTTGAATCTGTAAGTTTCTCTTAACATATTATTTTTTATATAAAGCTATTTTTATATAAAGCACTTTTGCCTTTTTGGATAGAAATTAAATGGATTGTATTTCCTATTCACTAACCCTTAGACTTCCATGTGTAGCCATAGCAGAGGACACCCCTAATCACACATGCTCCCAGTCTCCTGAATACTAGGAACACTGGCTCTCCCAAACATACTCCATTATATAAATCCTGCCTCTTCCGTCCATGCATCATCCAGTCTTGTTAGACCATTATAGACGCTACCCCTTTTTGGCTGCTGTTATCCACTTAGTGGTAACTTTGTTTTTACATTTTTTGCTCGAGACCTTCAAGAGGAATAATTATATCATTTTCACAACAGCCAGAAAGACAATTTGAGTGCTGAACTATACAACAGAACCATTAATATGACCCACCATAAAACTGCATTAAAAAAGACTGATCCAATCAAGGCCATGTCCCTTCTTTACAATAAAGTTACACAGTGGTTGCTTCTTATTAAAGTAATAATTACACTCAATGTTCAATTAGGGTGAAAAAATCTTGATTTGACTATGATTTTTTTAAAGAACAATAAACTAATCGGTGTACAGTGTAATAAAAATTATTGCACAGTTGTCTTGGGTAAAGGGATTGATTAGCACAAAATACCTTTGTGTTCAATGCATTCACAACACTGAGTTTGTACTGAATTATATATCAACACTGATTTTCAAATATATCTTGTTTGCCAAAAATGTTTAACTTTTTTTGTTTACCTAGCTAACTTGATATACCAGCTAACTTGTTTTAAATCAAATTGCATAATAACAACATACAGTAGACAGATATTGTATAACCTTGGTAAGCAAAATGAACAAGAAAGGAGCATCTATTAGGTGTGTCAGCGCAACCCTGCTACTGAGGGAACATTTTTTTGGGATTACCTTCAAATGGTTCAGTGGGTTTGTATTTCACCAACTGGCAAATGTTAGTAGGTGGAGTAGGTCTAATTCAATTCAATACACAAGAAAAGATGCAAAGTGATTAAGTCTAATCATGCTATTCAATCTCATTTTTCAGTCAACAACTTCAGATGTTCAGGTCGGTTCCTTCACCATCAACAAGCAGTCTTTGGTAGGTGCAGTAGGTCCTTATCATTAATTCAATGGGGGAGAAGAAAAGGTGCATCTGCAGAGTAAGGGTGCCAGTCAATGATCATTTTCTGTTATATTGCTTTATATGAGTCAGTGGGTACCAATTGGCAGTCTAAAGGTAGGTGCAGAAGGTCTTTATGGTCAATTCAAATGAGATTGAATTATGATATTGCTGTTTAACAAAGTAGGTAATTCTTAACATATTAAGGGTGATGCTTGTGATCTTTGGGTTGCATTACCGGTGTTTCAAAAACCAAAAGAAACATTGCCAGAAAAAAAAAAAACTGTTTAGATAACAATTGTTCATTTTTACGGTTTCATTATGTCATTGTGTAAGTAATTCACGTAAATAAATGATGTCTTATTAAACCAAAATATGGGGAAGAGGATAGAAAAAACTGAGAAAATTAAGATAAAACCTCCAAGGAAAAGGCTCACCACAGTTTTAGCTTTTGCTATGTACAAACATGAAGTAACTTCCTTGTTTATTTTTTTGCTTCTGCGGTTGTGACAGATGTGTTGGAAAGAAGTGCAACTCTAGGGACCAGTTTCATGCTCGTTATGGGCTTATATATGTAAGTTTGTTATTTCTCTGCAGGAGTGGGTTTTCTCAAGGTCTCACTGTATGATTAATGCATTTCGAACCTGATGACAGGGTAAACAGGTTATGTTACGTCTGAGCCGACCCTTGAACCAGGCAAACGCTAAACATTGGCTTTAATACAACTTGAAATGTGCCATTGTGTTGCTTCAGGCACTGTTTTCTGTTACACAGTATGAAATGAAATGTGGATCGAAATAAAGTCTACACTACAGTAATCTACATGGTCAGCAAGAAGGATAATTTATGCTTAACTCTGGTGACTGTGGTGTAACTGGTAAAACTTAATGAAATGTATGTTAAAGCGAGCTTTAAATTGAGAACATACAAGGTGAAACTAAATCAAATGCTTTTACGTCATTCGAATAAAGCTAAAAAACTGAAAACAGTTACAATTAAAGAAACAGGATAACATTTAAAACATACAATACTTTTGTTTGTTTTTTCTGATTGGAAAACTAATAATAAAACTGATTTTTGTGCACTTTAAATTCATTTCCAACACTTAAGTATTATAAATAATAAAGGCTTTAGAGTGCATTATACAATCAAAGATAACACATTACAGATTATACACTCTTAAAATAACCTTTAGGGCTACACTTTGTTAACAAAATTGTTAAACCACTGAGGTTGAGGCATAATAATGTACATTCAAGGTACCACATTAGTGCCTCTAAACCTTTGTTTAAAGCAACTCTTTGGCTGAAGTTAATATGGCGAATTTGAGCTGGTTAAGTGTGCTGGCATCTACCACTGTGTTTTCTTGGGTCAGATAACAGAGTCCAGGTGGCAAACCAGAAGCACCCCGAGGACATGCTATAGAGAGCTTTGTTTTGCATTGCTAATCCCTCATTCCCTTTCTCTCTTGTTGGTGTCACTTGATCCAAGGTGAAGTGAAAAGGGGGATCGGATCAACACAATGAAGCCCTCTTAATTAGCAGCAATGCTGGGATTCACTAGAGAGGAACCGATGAAAGACCAGCATCACTAGCACGAGCTACTCTGTAATTGCTCTGTGCTTCAAATTTATCTACTTAAATTAAGAGGTATCGCTTTGCAAAGCCAATGTAATATCTGTTACTAAATGGAAAACTTCTTTCTTGTGCAAAACCCACTTTTTGGAGAGCTTTTCGGGCCATATTATACATTTAGTTTTTTTGTTTCTTTGTATCTAATTGGAAAAAATTACACCAAAGCCACACAAGGTTAGATTACAATGTTAGCTTATAATACAATATGCAAAAAAAAAACATACTGTAAAAAAAAAAAGAGTTAAAATATTTTTTCCACTGTATTAAACCCTCTGACCTAAAATGTTTGTATTAGTACTAGCAGAAAATTGCTAGGGCTTGTTCAGTACTTATCTTTTTTAAAATGTGAGATTTTAGACATGGGAAAATGAAAAAGTTGAAAAAAAAGGTAATATTATTTAACAGAACAAATATTAATGTATTAAGTAAGTAAAGGAAAAAAGCCAATACCAAATGTGAACTCTAAACCAAGAGCACCTGCACTGTACTGCTCTCTGAACACATACCATGTACCACAAGCCATGATTTTCTGAAGCTTTAAAGCTATAATGTAAAAATTTGAAATCCATATAGTACATTATGGGCATTAAATTGAACAGTCAATTAAAGCCATTTGATTAATTTTTTCACAAAGACCAAGCTTGCTGTTCAAAGTTACAAAGTCAAAGTCTGAATTTTTGTCTGAAGCCCCAGTTTAGCCCATGTTATTGAAATAAGGGGTCTGGTAATGAGCAACACACCAGAGCATCTTTCAACAGCGGAAGTTGTACAAGGCCACTGGGGCTTTCCGCTCTTCATCTTGCAGCCCCAAATCCTACCCTCAATACTCTGCGTCATAGCACTCAAGACCACCATGTCAAAAGTCACAAGAAAAAAAAAACTATTTCAAACAAGTAGAGATCTGACCCTTCTGGAGATTTAGAGGTTAGTTGCACCAGCCATCATCAACAGCTACAGTAGTTCAGAGCCACTTTTCCTCAGGATCAGGTCAGTGAGCAGACACACACTAGTTCCCGCTGTAGAATCAGAGGTCAAGGGTCAAGTTTGTTTTCAAAGAGTCGTTTCTCTGGGTTTTCTCAGGCAAGAGTTCAATACAGAAGTTTGACTTCGCCTCGGGCCATCTGGGAAGCAGCATCTCATAGTGAGAGTCCAAATGAGAGTCTTAGTCATGAATGAACCAGAGTTGTGTCGAGTCACTCAGCGAGTTGTTCTAGTAGATTTTAGAGATTAATAATTATTATTTAAGTAAACAAGTGACCAATAAATGCATTTTTCAAAAAAGTTAACAGGTATTTTTTGCTTTTTTGACAAATAAAGACTAATTTCAATTGCTCCATTCTAGAGCAGGGTATGTGAGTCTTATTAAATTATTTTATTAGAAATTTTGTCCTCTCCAGGACACCATAGAAACTGAGTTTCAGCTAACAAAGCAGAAGCTAGGAAGAAAGCATTTAAAAACTCATTCCTGCCTCCACTGCCATTCCTTTGAGCACTAACCAGGCAAAACGAGGGATCTTCATAAGAGTAATCGAAGGCTTGATCCCATTACTCGCCCCTTGAAGAATGTCTCTGTGTGGTTCTGCCGCTTTTAACCTTCCGCTGCTCCTGGCACTAGATCACCAAGGCAGTCCATGTGGGTTTTAAAACATTGCTTTTCATCAACCCGATAGTCCTTACTGCTAAAGATTATCTGCAATACCAGGGCCTTCAGTTAAGAATTTATACGTCCTCTGCTTTCAAGTGCACTCACCTATGAGCAAAGACACAGTCTGTAAAATATGCTAGATGATAAAAAAAAGCTGCGGAAATGGAACTGACAGGTTAAATAATTTGAGATCAAGAGAAAATTAAGAGATAATATGTGGTGCTCCTGAGTTACATTAAAGGTTGGATTTGGTTTCAAGAAACACTGAGTTGTTTAACTTGCGAATGAGTTTGATTAAAAAAAAAACAAGGTGTAAGGGAATTGAAGTGTCTGCAGCTTTTCAGTCTTGTAGATATTTGTTGCTAGCCTAGAAGGAGACTGAAACTGAATAATTACTTACAGGCGATGTCAGGTATCCTAACAGGTGCTTTGCTTAATAAGAAAGATCAAACAGCTCTAGTTCTTTGATAAAATTAATAAAAAGCTGAAAGCTAGGATTTTTTTTTACAATTTTGTTCATACTGTATCTTTATCCTGTTTTTGACGAGACAGGTGCAAGATTAATGTGAAAGTGGTATATATTTCTAAACCATGTCCAAATGCAAAAAGTGGTAGACAGATGCCAAGAAACACTTTCTCACTCGTGTGCACAGAGCCTGGGTATGCAAGGATACAGGAAGCCATGTGATCTTAATTAGTTTACATCATTTTCATTCATTAACCTCTGTGATTATAACATGTTTTTTTTTTTCCTTTTTCATTTTATTTGTTAATTTTGAACTGGTGCAAATAAATACTCATTCCAGCACTGGTGCTCAATATTTAAAATTAAACAAACCCAAATTTTATACATGCCTTACACTTTCCACAAATTCAGAGAAAATTTAATTAGAATAACATCAAACAACTGGTATAGAAATAGAAACTGAATCTGGGTTCACTTTTATTGTGAGAATTACTTGGAACAAAAAGCCTGGTTTAGCGGTACAACAAAGGAATCGTTGTTAGCCAAACGCAGGTAAGTGTGTTTTCAGCTTCGGTATAGTTTGTTGGCACGAGACAGTATACAAAGAATAGCTTGTAAGGTCAACACTACATATTTTTGTTCACATTTTTCAATTAAATATTAACAATTTATTGAAGTAGATAATCTTAGGTATCTTGACAATTAGATGACCTAACATTATTTTTATTTAATTCACTATTCGTTTGATTACGAAGAAATATTGAGAATATTGCCATGTCAAACGCTATTAACTTTTATAAACATCAGCATGACATTAGCAGAAAATGTGACAAACTAAATACATGGATCTCACATTGTTTTTAATTATGCCCATCACATATTGTACAACACTGATAACAGCAGTATATATTCCCATCTTTTTATTACCAAGGGTGTTCAGCTGTTCTGTTTAGTCCTGCATCACTGCTGTTCTCTTTTATGCTCATCAAAAATAAACTTAAAGTCTGTTGAATTTTACTTGTCATCTTTCATCTCTTTAAAAAATAATAATAGCTAGATCTATATTTGGAAATGTTCTCTCGGTTTGACCCACAGTTGTCATAAAATTTATATTTTCAGATTGTTTATAGTTTAAGGGAGACGTTTTGTTAACACATTTTCTAAGCAGAACCCCTGATGGAATACTTTGAAGCAGTTTTTAACACTTTTATGGGGCTTGACAAATAGGGTAACACATAAGATTCTATGGAGCAGTCTGCTTCCGTGTTTTAAATCAAAGTATGACTGATAGTGTTTGGAGAAAATATTTTACTTTTATTGATTTAAAATCACATTTAGAAAGGGTTTGATTAAGTATTTTTCATTTTAGGAATGAAGCTTTCCCTTTAAGGCCTTTATATATAATAAATATATATGTTATATAAAATGACTTGCAGATAGGCTGTTAGCGCAAACATTGGCCATGATTTTCAGGAAAACTGCCTACGGTTTTCAGGAAATTATACAGTGGTAATAGATTAAAAACCATTACCTATATGCCTCTACATTTCATGCTCTGTGGAGCTACTGGGCCTAGAACATTTCAAGCAGCTCTATATTAATAATTATAATGGAGAAAAATATAGTTTGAGGTTGATGTGAGGAATCTTGGTCAATGAAGTGTACAGTGGTACAAAGGCTTACTAATAATAATTGAATTTCCAATAAATCTTCATGGTTTAAATGCAAAATGTACAGACATTATACATTATACATTAGACATTATAAAATGTAGATTTAATTTCTTTATAGTACAGATGTTGTGATACATTTAAAAAATGTGTATCCTTATGTCATAATTTGCAATGTGTTGACTTTTTGTGGGGACAAGAATCAAGCTGATGCTTTTGGTGTATACAGGGTGTTTTATGAATGACTATAGCTGTTGAGAGTTGATCCAGTGGTTTGGAAAAAAGGTCCAGCGCACACTAACAGCACAGCTTGAGAACAGCTGTTGAAACATTTGCTCAGCTTGCATTTTAGCCGCCAATTCAAAGACTTATTAGTAGCTCAGGCAAGCTTTCAACAAGCATAGAGAAATGGATTCCTCTGATGGAGTCAAAAAGAAATATTTGGAATATAATAAATAAGTACCACAGCAAGGAGCATGTATTCAATTCATACCAGGAGGGCAGTTGGTCTTTAGATCTCTCTGCCAAATCTATTCCCAAGTCTGATCATAATGGATTTATGATTGATAATCTCATCAATCTATTATCTATAGTAACAGTCACACTCATGTCTGTAATCTAAATGTCTAAGGTCGACTGAGAGCTACTTGTCATGATACGCAAGAGACTGGCTTGAAAGGACCCATATGTTGGAGAGAGACAGACTTCATATTAAAGCAAAAAGTAAACTCTACTCAGCTACTGAATATGTTTCAAAATTCCATGGTTTAAAGATGACAATTAAAACATGCAGTTACACAGAAGAGTATTAGTCAGCTGCACACCTGGGGTCTAATGCACTGCTGTAACATCTCGTACTAAAATATTTCCTACTGAGAATAGGATTATACGTTTGCACAAAGCAATTTGAGATTTTTGATGGAGTTGCTATGCAAATTCTCTTAGTACATTTGACAGACAAAACTTCTTTCATTATTATATTATTCATTATTAATTTATTTTCATTTAAATATGTTAATGAGTACATTGAAGGATAAATACAACAAGAAGATGGTGAAAATCAACAATAAAACCCAAAGAGTATACTCAAGAGATGGTTTGGAGAGGGTTTTTCTTCATGGCCTGTAGGAGTAGCCAAAAGACCATAAACCATACACAATAAAAGTGTGACACACATCATTGGCGTGGAGAATATCGGTTCAATTTCCACTTAAATATCCACTTCAATTCCCCTGACCTTGAAAGCGAAAGAAAGTGTACAAATGGTTTATGTTTAATAACATAAAAACCTGTAGATGTTGTTTAACTTGTATCACAGGTTTTGTCATGTAAAAAACATACCTGCAATAAACCATCAATATCATCCAAATTAACTATTCGCTTCTCTTCTTTGGTGGCTGTTAGTTTGTGCTCGCTTTAGACTCTTGTTTTCCAGTACTCTCTGCCATTAACAGCTTGCTTAGTGAAGCCAGAAAATGTATTTTATTTACATTACATTGTTCAACACCATATTTATTACTTCTTCAACTCTTTAATATTGTTTTACACTAATGTGAACTATTTTTATTTCATGCAGCACTCCTTGACAGTGGACACGTACACAAATACATGCACATACGCACGTATGCACAAACAAAACAGACAAGAAAGAGAAATAGTATTTTTTTTTTTTTTACTAAAATATTAGCCTGTCTCCAAGATTCTGTTGACATGCAACTTGCTGTTCCATTAGTTTGTGAGCGTTGGATATACTATGGTTTAGGTGCCCAACAATCTCGTGACATTTAGGTAGCACACTTTCAAAACCGCTGCCGTGAAAGGAAACCTGACAGTTTGGTGCAGTATGTAGGCCGTGCAGGACCGGTGTTCACATGTAAGTAACATTAGTCTCGCTGCAGCAAACACAGTATGGGTATCTTCTTTTTTATCTGGAAAGCTTCATCTAGAGTCTTAGTTTAGAGTTTGAGCTCTCACCCACTCATTACATATTTAGGTCTGCCAAATCTTTTGCAGAAACATTGCTAGAGCAGCTCTGGAAGCAGAGTGACATGGGTGCAAAAATTATGACTGCTCGAATACTGCCAAAAAACAAAGAAACAGTGACATAAAAAGAGTGACGCAAAACAAAAGCAAGTCAAATAAGTTAGAGAGTCTAGGCCCATACATAGGATAAAGGGTCACTGGTTGGGTGGATGAGTAAAAAAATTGCAATTGTAAGGTGACGCATTGATGAAGTTGATCATTCTGTAACTTGAAGTATGGTGGTGGATCCCCACCAGGTCCATTCTGCAGTTGCGGCCCTGAACAAGCCACTTCACCCACATTGCCCTGTATGGATGTGTGTGACTGGTGGGGTATGTTTAAGTGGTGGGCAGGAGAACGTAGGACCCGAATGGCAGCCACATTCTGTCAGACTGCAGCTGGGGGCTAACAAGGTACCTTATCACCACCAGTGTGTGACTGCAGAGTGATAGAATACTGCTCTAAACTTTGAGCGTCTGGAAAAAATGCTATTTAAATGAAAGGCATTATTATTACCAAATTTGGTGTTGGAATTTAAGGCATGCAGGTTCTAGGACTGATTCTGGCAGCTGAGTACATGGGAGTAGTTAACACCATAGCATTAACAATCTATATGGTCTATGCTGAAAAACAGGAACCAGCTTTAATCGACCTCATCAATGTTATGTTTGTGGCAATGATCCAGAAGAGGAGAAGGTGGAAGAGAGGGCAAGTTTTTTATCTGAACAATTTTGTGCTCCTTATAATGCAGAGGTGGGAAGCTGTGAAAACAATTTGGGAAACTGTATGTTCAGCACATGTGCAGGAAACAGAAGAACATGCAAATTATTTGAAGTGTGAGGTGGATGGAGGAAGAGAGAGACCATGATGAACTCACTCTGGTCTGGAATCAATTTAAAACAGCAAATGTTCGGGGGAGTCTTTATATATTAGACCGAATTTCAAAGAGCATCTCAGAACAAAGGCAGTGATTAGTCAACATTTATTAACCAGGCTGCATAGCAGGTTCTACTGTAGTTAAAATTATTTCTGCATGTTCTCCACATGTTAGAATAGTTTACCTATAGTTTTGCTTAAAGCATTGATTGGCCATACTGAGTAAATTGGCATGAGTGTGAATGGTTAACAAAGTAGTGGAAGTGACAATTTTGAGCATACAATTTAAAATATATATAAAAAAAGTAAAAACGATTATGAAATAAGTACACATTAGAAAGTACACATATCTTTCACTGAATGTATATTTTAGTGAAATATGTCTGTAATGTAATGTAGTACAACTATATGTGTTTTAAAAGTGTTAGTGTCAAAGTATACCTAAAATTCACATATAAAATTAACAATTACATTTTAAACCTACTGTCTGAAATATAAATAGATTTTATCTTTTTTGCTTAGACATCAGAGATCCACCAGCATCATCTGGCACAATTACAAAACTCACCTAATGGTAATCTGAAACAAAACAGTATTACTTGATTCAATAACAGTGTTATTGGATGATTATCAATCTCATCATCTCACTGTCTGAAAGCTGCAGTGTTTACCTTTAAAGCTTCCTGTTCTGCACTCACCTCCATCCTATTATCTATTCTTACATTTCAGAACTCTATTTTTCTCTCCATACCTGTTCTCTGATGCCATTGTTGCATGGACCTCCGTCGGTCTCCTCATCATCTTCTGTAGATTGTTTACTCAACTTTGGATGTACTGTGTCATCTGCTGTGGTTTTCATTTCTGTAATTGTTGTACGCCCCAAAAAAAAAGTATGTTGTTGTGTATATTAAAGTGTGTAAACTTACTCTGGGGATCTTTGAAGTTCTTAACAGTGATGTGACATGTGTTCGTTTAGTTTTGCTTAAGTATACATGTAAAGTACAAGAAAATATGAACGTTTAGATAAGGGGCTTTGAATAAAAATAATAATATCAAATAATAAAAAAAAAGTTTTTGCGTTGACTATAGAACCTCATTGTTATGCCCAATTAAAGATAAAGTGGAAGCTTAAAAAATAAAACTTCAACAAACTGTTATAGACCTCCCGATGATAGTGCTACACTAAAAAATCTCATGTTTCTTCATAATGCATGGATATAAAGAAGGTCTGCAATGCGTTTAATCATTGATTAATGAGAGTGGGCCTTGGGCTACATCTGTGCTGCATTAGCATGTTTGCTGAATCACACCGGTTCCTGTTTACAAGGACTTGTCTAAATAAACCAGCCAGCACAGCTAATGAAATCCCAGCTCATCTGCTCCATAGAGAAACATCTTTGTGGCATCCAGAGCAGATGTTCCCAGCACACTAATGTTACAGCTATCAATGACTTGAACCTGTTAGTTTAACCTGGAAAGAGGTTTCCGAAGCAGAAGCATTTTGTTCCAGGGAGAGAAACCGTCTAGGGTCTTGCTAAATAAGCTTAAATGAAATATTATCTTTGGAAGCATTCTATGTGAGAACAATGTGAAAAAATGATTCTAAAAAGTACAACAAAGCTCTGTTCTTTTGAACTTTTATTGATGTTTATTCTCTCTTTCTCTCTCTCTTCCTCTCTCACTCACTGTGTACTATTTAATGCAGTTTTAAAAAGGTTAGTTTTAGTAGATTTTTGTTGAAGTAAGACAATTCTCAACATTTTAAATAAAATTATTTTATTTTTATTGAAACTATAAGTATAAATATAAAAGTAATTCAATGAAATACGAAAAAAATTTGTTTTTGATAGATCAGTTTAAGCTCAAGTTTAAAAATTGAACCTTGATATTTTATACAATTTACTTGTCATGTATGTTACAAAGGTGTTGGAAAAACATATTACAAAAGTAATAAAAAAAAGCTAAAGTAAAAAATTACAGAGTAACACAGTAGGGTAAGTTATTACTCTTACACTATTCTGTAATAAGTAGTTGGATGATCAGTAATGCAAATGTTACAGTGCATTTTTTGCTGAAAATGAAAAATGTGCAGTAAATACATTAAAATTTTATTTTAGGTGTTATTTTAGGTTTATCCAAGATTGTGGTAATCAATTTTGCAATATTTTCAAATCTTGAATACACCATTGCTACAACATATATCATTTCTGCATAAAAAAAAAGTTTAAAGTAACTTAAAAGTAATATAGAGCCAAGTGACTCTTTACATTACTAAGCAAGTAATATTGTAAGGCATATTACATATTGCAAATTATATATACGTTTTATATATTTTTATAAGTTTTTAAAATACATGTCGTCCATGTTGAGTTAATCATTTGTCTTAAGAAATCCAACCTTAAACTATACATAATCTTTGGACCTTATCAAAAACTCATGTCCTTGGTCATGTGGATTGCTTGCTTTAATGGTTATTGACATGTTTTTTTGAAAAATGTTTTTTTCAAATGTGTAAAAATGAACAAACTAATGACAGTTTAAATTACTGTAGCATAAAGTTTTGTACTTGTGCTACCAAAAGTAACACATTTTACTTGAGTATGACTTTTTTAACTTTTTTTTTCACCTCTGTTAATGGTGCATGACTAGTCAAAAGTTTGGAATCACTAAAAACTGTTTTAAACCAGAGGGTCTGGAGTGGGTATTTTCTGAATATTAATTTTGTTCAGCTGTTTTGGGAATGGCTTAATGGAAGAGACCTTTGTGCCAACTCAAATTTTGAGTGGTAGAATATATGGTCATTGAATCCATTGAAAGCAACTATTAATCGATCTAAATTGGGCAATAATTAAACCTTAACTTTTCTAGGGAAAGGTCTTTACATTCTGGGTTAATGGAGACAGTGTGGTGACTCAATGAGGCTGCAAAAATAACTATAAACATGAAGAAAACCAAAAGAACTCAAACATTGCTTTGAAAGGTGTTATGCCACCACAGCACCACAACTCCCCCTCACAAGTCAAATTAAAACACAAATGAGAAAACAAAATACCGTGAATGAAAAGACTAAGTGGCAAAATTAACCACAGCAAGTAAACAAAACATCAAGGCAGCATATGAGGAACAATGTGTGCACCGTAATAGGATTTCTCTGAGTAAATTACCAAAAGTCCTTCTGAGAACAAGATTCAATGAGGTTTTTCAATTGATTTAAATTTCCTATGAAAGCTCACACAATGCAGAAATGCATTTAAGAAAGTATAAAACATTGCCCCATCCATCTCGTTGATGGTCTTGGTTGGCAAATGTCTTGGAAGGTAGAATGTGGATAATCAATAAATTGTCTGTGAAGCACTTTTGAGAATGGTCAGATCGTTTTACACAATCTTAAAAAGTAAGTACAGAGTAAACCTAAAAAGTAAGGGAAGAAAACTTTTTTGAAGTACTATTTAGTGTTTAAAACAGTTTTGTATGTAGATCATAAAGTAAGAAAATAGAAAATGTTTGTCCCTTTATTTCCAGTTAATAAATTCCCTTGGTGCACTGCAATTTTCACATCTGTACTGCTAATGCTTATGAATCTACTATGGCATCAAGCAGCGGTCCCACAGGTCAGATCTCATTTTTTCATGAAATATGCCAAACTTGAACTCCCTGTGTTATGTGCGCAGCCAGGGGGCTTGCATTGCAGATCCGAATGCAGTTCTCATCTCAGAGGCACATTCAAGGGCGTGGCGTCTGATGCAGTGCAGTCCGGATGGCTCTCAGCTACCGTGTCGAAGTCAGCCTCAAGTGAGACCTCATCGTTTGGAACAGGATGCTGCTCCGAGGTCCAACCAGGATGCCCTGGTAGGTCTCCACCTAGGCTCACTGACATACTTCTCTGTTCCTTATTCGGGGAACGGGGGTTACGAAAGTAACCATTACATTTCTCACATGTAAACGTGTTGTTTTAAGAGCTTCAGTTGAAGGTCCAACAAATCAGATGACCTGAAAGTTCTGTTCACTGAGCTTTAGAAGGCTGGCAACATTACTCTAAAACTTAATCCTACAACAGATGAATTTTACCATCAGTTTCACCTTTGTAGGAACATTGAGGAATCTGTTGTTCATTGTAGGATTGGTGGAAATGGGATACAGTGAAACAGGTTGTGTTCACAGTTGCAACCTGGTCGAGACACTCAATGATGTTCCAAGAGCAGTTAAGAATCTTTCAGCTTTGTACCATGCTTTACAAACCTGCATAAAAGCTGCATAACACTTTGAACGAATTCTGGTGAAAGAGCATCCAATTTTTCCCTGTTTTCTTTATTAATATACTCAAGCAAATTAAAGATGAACTGATAAGAAAGCAACTGGCTTACAATTTAAATAGATTTGCACATCAATTTCAACATTTTAGACATGCTTAAATTCTGATTGTGAAAATGCTCACCTCAAGTAAACTGGAGTAACTGGAGCCATCATGCCAATGTTTTCCTTTTCTTTAGCAACCTATAATAACTGTTTTTTCCTTGATTATGCTGCAGAGTAAATGCTATATTTATGAATACTGGATGCAGATATAGTCAACATTTATGTTTTTGTTGTTTTAAATTTTTTTTTAATAAAATGTTTAAACAACAACTTGTGTTATCTTTTGTGAAAGAGGTAAGGTGCCCTGGTTGGTCAGTTTTAAATTTACGCCTTGTACCAAGGCGCATCCTATGCATGGATACATTTTGGGGGACAAATGTGGTACAAACCTGACAGAACGCAGCACAGAACTGTGGAACTTGAATCAAGACTTGGTCCAGTCTTTTCAAGTAATTTATTTTGGGCAAAAAAAAACTTGCGTAAGCCAGACCTGGACAAAGTATATCCTGCAAAGTAGTTTCAATGAGTCGATGTTGGTAGCCTAGGGGTTAGTGAGCATGACAAGACGTTTTTTGAAGTTAGTGAACAAGACAACTAACTGTGTTTTAGCTAATCAGAATTTTGATCTTTGATCATGCCCTTTAACGACTCAAACTCCACATTCCCTCCCATTCACTTCCCACCTATAAATGTTTCTAGCCAAAAGACTAACTACTAATGCAAAATGTATTTGTCCACTACACATGCTAAAGGTTTAACATGTTTATATTAGATAAAGACTAAAATGTTTTTGGGAAATGGTTCTCCATTAAAATGTATAGTAAAATCATTTATACATCCTTTTCTATAAATAATAACAGTTATGCTAGTAAAAATCAAAAGTTAAATACACTTTGTATGCTAATTATAAATATATCCAAAAATTTTCAAATAATACTTGAAATAATCCACATGTGATGAGTACATCTTAAAAGGTTTTCAACCTGTAATAAAAACCTGCAGGTAATGAACAGATTTTTTCACTGGCAACATTCTCACATTTGCCTCTATAAGATCATTTGCATAAAGACGGGTTTCACATAGTTGTGATGTTACAAAAAAACATAGGGTGGTACAGTTCTGAGGTCATCGGGTTAAAAGTGGACAAAGGCCAAGTTCAGGGTGGACTTAGTACTGGCACGATGCCTGAAGTTTAGACATGGAGCCAGAGCATGTGGAAGTGCTTTAGGGCTGCGGAAGGAGCAGCCAGCCTCGCACAGAATCCCTCACCGCAAAGACAGAAAAGCTGAAGGCAAATTACTCTTCATTAGAGTCCCATTGCCTGTTGCCAGGGACCCGGGTGTGGAAAAAAACAACGGGACAGAATTTATGATGAACGGATCATAAAGGAAAAAGGGTAACATGGAACATGCCACCTGCTAAAGGCTCTTTTATTTCGCACTGAATGAAAAAACAGCCTTCAACACTGAAGATCAAGAACTTTGGGATGTCTAAGCAAATTGCCACTTTCTAATGTTTATGGTTCTGTTGGTTACATCAAAAACCCCAGTTTTTATTAAACCAACTGTAATTCATTTCCAGCACCCTTTCTTGTCAGAACCCTCTGTTCCGACACAGCAGTATAAAATCAGGAAAATCCATTTTAGGGACTTTGTTGATGCCATTTCAGTAGTTTTGAGAAATTCTTTACTAAGGAGGCCTTTTAGGGGGTTAATTGAATTGCAATAGACACATTTTGGTAAAGCCCATTACCTTCTGAAACTTTGCAATCTCATTTGCGCTATAGACCGGAGACCCATTACACACAGCATCAACACCCTGGCCCCAAGGATGGGATTCAGCCACCGAGGCACCTCATCAAACCTACGCCAGCAACTCAGTTGTCATAATATCTTCATCTCAGAGGTGTCACGATAACCATCATTTTCTCAACAGCAGAAGCCTCCACCCAGTCTCTAATGAAAAAAAGCCATTTCTGAAATCAGTTTGTACGCACTGCTCTGCAATGTTGTTAAAACATTATTACTTATATTACACCCCACATAGTTGTCATGATCTTCACACAGACAAAACACTCCTCAGAGGAGTGATGTCGTCTGGAATTGCTTGGAATAGCGTTCAAGAATTCAGGCTGATGAAGCGACAGGCTACCAGGAAAGGCAAGTCTCAAGTTCTCCTGGGGGATAACTCAAATTCTTTCACGTGTTCCACTCGGTTACTACAACAAGAAATCCCTCAACCAAAGGAGTCCCTGTAATACTTTAAAGATGTCTTGCTTTATGATGTAGTAAAACAGTGAATATATGAGATTATAGAAAGAGCCAAGTCTGAGGTTTCTGGAGAACCTCCAAATATCAGATGGACAAATGAAGAGCCGAAGGGGGAAAAGAAAAATGTGTTAAATGAATTAAAGGGAAAAATGCAGTTTTACAAAGACTTTACAGCATTAGTTAAAATGTTGTCAAGCTCATTTCCAGAACAAATTAAGCTTAATTTTATATCAGAATTAAATTTAAGTAAAGACTGAACATGTCTGGCTTTCACAGCAAGAGGCAGTTGCTAGCCGTCATCTGCTGAGTTCTAGGCGAGAGTAAAATAAAGTCGCCGCCGCCTCCATCAACCAACTGAAATGACCCATTCTGATTCAGTCAGGCCAGAACTAAGCATGCTGAGCATGTGGCATCTCAATGTCTGCGTGGTCTTCCCCCCAAACTAATGGAATAAAAGATTGCTGGGTGTGAGACAGCGAATGGGCATTTATCCCAATTAGAGGGAATAGAGTTATACAGTTAATACAAACAAAATAAGCAATATAACAAAGACGATAACGCTGACAGTAGATTATAATAGATGTGCATTATATTTGTTCACTGACTGGAATAGTTTAAATAGACCTACAGGGATTTCAGGTGGTTGCAGCTATCGAGTGATATAGGCTTCCCTCTGTTTTGTGGCATCTAAAGCGACAGTATACACAGTTCTCAATGTGCCTCTCCCTGTAATTATGTTCACTCATCACCCCACCCTCTCACCCCAGCCTTCCAGATCATTTCCAAGTCAGATCTCTAACATGAAGGACAAGAGTGAGAAATTATTTTGTGTTTGATAGTACAGCATGACATTATTTCATTAAGCTTCATTAACAAGCTTTTTACAAATTTACTTGACTTGAGACCGCTAGAAAGTTTTGAAACACATCTTTTCCTTCCCATTTGCAAGTAGAACATTGGAGATTCTAAATAACTAGGAGAACGGTTCAGGGTTGTTAAATTGCCCTGCTCTTAATTATGCAACACTTTGAATCTTAATATAGTTAAGGCTACATTCAGACTGCAGGTCTCAATGCTCAATTCACAATGAAATCCAAATTTTTTGGGCTCGGTCACATTACAAGCAACCTCGACTTTTATCTTACCTATGTATGAATGCAATCCTGCTCGCTGTGAGGCACAAATGTGCAGAAACTGGCCTCAAAACGAAAATAAACATGGACGAGAATGTGATTTGAGGCGATAGTGTGGCTTTGTTTCAATTAATTTCCAATAGGAGCCACACTATTTCAAACGAAACATATCAAGAAGACAAAGAAGAAATATTTATTAGTTTTTATTATATATTGCTTTACTTTACTTCCACTGACTGCTTTCAGCTCTGTCATCAGCCATGATTCATGAGTGCGCACTTGCATAAATTGAATGCGCAAACAGATTTGGTGTGTATAAACGCGTACCAGACGAGCTGTCCGAATAGCATAGCGAAGGGGTGGAGGAGGGTTTTCGCTCTAGAACGTCAGAGGAACTGAACGATCTGAAATATCTGAAGAGGATTATTAAGCTGAGCTAATAGATCTGCATGTGCTGCTCCCTTTTGTTGTCAACATCTCTTGTTCTTAAACTTCCTGCCTACACCCAGAAAGGCCTGTCTGTTTGTATTGATGTAAAAGATATATGTAGATAAATGTGACCTAGTTGTTAAAATATGAAAGTGACATGGGTCGACTGAATTGAGCCGTTCAGTGTCATGAAAATATCCTCTTGGGGTCACTAAGGACTGCAGTCTGAATGTAGTCTTAAACAAATAAGTAATGATAAACTTAACATTGCCAATAACAACAGCAATAGGAAAAACAATTGGAACATGCTCACTTCTGTAGTCAGCCTCTAGTGGTCAGATGACAAACTGTAGTATCCGCTACCTTTTATTACATATCATAGCGAATAGCCAGAGGTTGCCTATTTGTGTAGGGTCAAGTCTATTTTAAATATTCCGAATAGATACATTTGATCCAGAAAATCTATTAGAGCATCACTAAAGTTCGCAGACAAGATATTGCATTGATGCAAAAATTGTGACAAGGAGCATTTGCATTTAGGTTACCTCATATAAGGTTACCACAGTTACACTTAGATCATCTGTAATAAAAGAGAAGTTTATAACAAGAAAAAAAAATCTCAACTAATATGTTTGCTTTTGTAAACTTTTTGAAAACAAAGCTAAAACATGTTTACAAAACAGCCTTTTTTCGCTCATTGCTGAAAATAGCCAGATTGTATTGAAGCACAAGACTATTAGCCTCCTCTGTGAGTGAGACACAGGTGCCTCGCTCCTGTGCCCTCAGACTGGGCAACACACCGGAGCAGCAGATGCTATACTAGACTACTCATGCACACATTCCTGATCCTCCATGATTGTCTGTAATTACCAGCTGTAAGTTGATAGCAAGGGAATAAAGAATCTATAGAGCTGTCAGTGCAAGCAGGACAATGACAAGTACAGCTAAAGCCTGAAGGGGAAAAGCACTGTGAACAATCACATACAAGTCAGGCTTTTACGGAACATTCCGATCAAGGTCTATCTAGCTGTTAATCATAACCATACACTTAAAAATGTAATGCACGATAGAGTGTTTTGCGATAGATGGATAGAGGCCAGAGATCAAGGTCGAAATGGGAAAAAAGAGGATTCTTAGCACAGGAAGTCATAGAGCTTGTTGGGGAGGCTCCTAATTGTCTACTGCGGCATGTAATTACAAGCTTACTCAACATAAATCTTTCATTATTAAGTGCTATTTCTGTCCTGGAACACTCGTGCTGTACATCCCTCAGAGAGTGAGAGAAACCTCTGCTTTTGCCTTATTGAATGAAGAAAGAGAAGTGAACTGAAACTCTATTGGAAACAAAGGATTTATCGTTTTCAGTGTGAAAACAGTGAGTGAAAGTAGGGTTAAATGTGAGTAAAACAATAAAATTGACTCATGCTTCCTAAAAACATAAGAAAAGTTCCCTAAGGTGATGCATTTGCTAGATTCATATTCTGCCCTTTAAAAGCTTAAGTGGTGGAAAAAGGATCCAATATGATGTATTTCTGAGATTAGATTTAGCTCAGTGGAGCCAGAAGCTTCTAAAAATGAGGTGAACACAATTACGTTGTTCAGAGAAAGCAAGTGTTCGGCCTCGGGCGAATTTCACCACCACCTGCCCTCATGGTGCGCACTATTATGCGATATTATATTATCTAAGTAATTTGTAGGACAATGCTTGAAAAATCTGACCTTAGATGTTCACAATTTCTATATCATTGACACATGCGTGCACCTTGTTCCAAAGTAAAGTAACTGTCACCTTAATCTTTCATCAAAATGTAATCATTTTCTTCACCTCTGTCATTATTTTGGCTGACCTCAGAAAACCTTCATATTTGTCGACCCCTCCTCACCAAGCACCGCCACACAGAGACACTTTTCTTCCTCCAGCAAATCCCAGTCCGGCTCAGCTGTTTTTTACTATACATCACGAAATAAATGTAGCCTTTTGTTCAGATGTTCATAAAGGTGATAAGATAGTGTTCATAGTTGAAAACCTAATGCCTTTGGTTTTAAAATAAAACAACAAAAATACATGTTTAATGATGAACTACACTTTTTCACTTCAAGTTAAACTTTTATTGGAACAGTCATTAGAAAAAACATGTCAGATTCTGTTCGGTCTCTCTTAGTTTAGTTTTGTTTGATGATGTTCAATTGATGCTAGTGGTTTTCCCAGTTTAGTGATGGCTTCTCTTTCTCTTACATCAGTCCCATTTTTCCTGGTTTGATGTTATATTGACATTTGTATTCTTCACTCTGTATTAGTTTGTTGTGTGTCTCAGTAATAGTGTATATTCTAATTCAGTGGAATTTAACTAAAATTTTAAAAAGACCCATTATTAAAAGACACATTTTTTTTAACAAGTGGTCCAAAAGATCACACTGTCAAACTATTTGCTTCAATATATGTTTATGTCACACTGGATAAAATTAGTGCCTACTAGATTTTGAATTAAATGATTCGGTTTGGTCTGTATGGGAGAGTTTCTGGGTTCAGGTCTAGACTTTGGTCCAGTGATCTCTGTTTTAAACATAACGTGAATTTGACGTAACACAGAGTAGTTTACTTTCTGTTGCCACTATTCTCAGTCGGCCATTGTAAACTCATGATAGTTTTTTTTTACTGCTGATATGCAAATATCATGCTTTTTTAAGTGTGTGCATTTGTTGGAACAGAATGGAATAAATTATATTTAAAAAAATCATGACTTTTGCATTGTACTAGATGTGCATTGGTAATACTCAGGTTTGTTTGGTCCTTAAGGTTTGTGTGTTATAATCTGATTTTCCACATTCCTCCGTCTGTACCCATGTTTGTTTTGTTAGTGTTTGCAGTAGCATTTCCATAATGCACATCACGCAAATGTGTGGGTTCCCCTAGTGGCCACAGCCAATCACAAGTGGATGCTTTTCCCTTTGAACTGTCAAGTGTAACCCACTTACCTCAAGATGGCAATTTTATCAAATAATACCTAAAAACTAAAAATAGCAGTAATATAATAGAAACAATTTTTCCCTCTTCCTTGTCTGCAATAGTTCATTCTTTCGTGTTTTGGTTAGGGTTTTTAGCCAATAACACATCCTCTATGAATCTATTTTGCAGGAAAATGGTTAATAAACAAGCATTAACCGGTAACATATGATCAATGTTGTGTTTTTAACGGTCAAAATCCCTTAACCTCAAGTTTGCAACAAACTTGCGTCTTAAGCAGAATAGAACAGCTATGAAGCGCTTAGGAAGAAAACTAAAATAGCATTGCAAGCAATAGAAATTTGCATAATCTTGAAATGCATGAAAAACTTCTGAGAAATAGATCAACTTTTTAATTGTACCACAAAATATTTTACTCAAGCATTGGGGCACTCAGAGGGAGTGTTGGTGTTTAGAAGGTTTCTTATTGTGAAATGGTTTGCTTTTCCTTAATAAAGTGTTGATCATGTGTCCTCATCTCACCTCGGGTCCTCATCTCTTAGTTCCCAAGCCCATCTGTGACACATAAAGTGTTATTAGGGGCTAATACAAGACTTCTGAACAAAAATTAAGTAAAATACCAAATACAAAATATGCCAAGGAAGTAACCGTGTATATGATTGGCATGTAAAGGGTTAAAATGAATAAAATTTTAAAATATAACACAGAAAGTCTAATTTATGCTAAAAAGTGTTTCTGAAGGCCTTCACATATCTTCTATTTGTGGATACTGCCCTCTATGCCTTAAATGTGTAATGGCAGTACCATTAAAAAAAACAACTAAACCTAAAAAGGTTGGATATTTTAGAGAAGACATCATATTTAAAATGAGACGAATTTTAATAATAGACAGTTGAACCATGTGTCCCATAAGAACTATGCAATGTATTCAAGAAAAAAAAACAATTCTGCTTGAATCCTTTTATGAGTGGCTGCTTTTCTCCTCACTTCATTACTCAGTTCATGTACTGAATGAACATTAACAGTCAAACCTTTCTCAACGACAAAGAGTTTGGCTGTCTGGGCCAAGCGCCAGCTTAAAGGAGTTGAGCTAAAGGTTTAGAAAACACATTCCCTGATCTCATCCATCATCTCATTGTCCCCTGATTGAGCAGGTCTGTGAATTTAAAGAAGTAGAAGATTCAGATATGCATAAACTCTACATTACAATAATCGTTAACTCTTCAGTGGAGAGAAGGAGTATGCTTAAACAATGATAGTTAATCTGACAGTGTATTAGTCTTTCATACAAAAAAGATAAAAGAAAAATGCTCAAAGTAAATGTATGCTGTTTTACTGTCTGCAAACCAAAATGTTACAAAGAAGTCCACTCTGAACCTGTAATAAAAAATAGCTTTTCTATTCAAAGTATCAAACACACAAAATCTAACAATCTTTACTCAAGAGTTTCAAGACAATTTAAAGTTTACTGATCTAATTAATCACATTGTATTCCAGGAGTATTTCAACTTGGTAGTGGAGAAACCATTACGTTTATCTTGAAATATCATATTTAAACAATCGGCTGCCATAATAAATGTCTTAAATGAAAATGGTGAGCAGCTATGTTTTCTTTTTACATGGATGCATAATTATTCTATTTTTAAAATGGATTGATCCAAAGTTTAGAGACCTAAAGTTTCTTCCCAAAGATGAAAAGGAATGAGGCTTCACTAAAAAAGCTGTTAATAGCATAGACCACAAACTAACAGCCTCCAAAGAAGAGAAGCAAAAAGTTAATTTGGAGGATATTGATGGTTTACTGCAGGTATGTTGTTTTTATGACAAAACCTGTGTTACAAATTAAACAAAAAATGCATTAAACAATCATATTTTGAATTTAAATAGTCTCTTTGTCTTCATTTTACATGAATTGTTTACATTTTACATTTATAGGTTTAAAAAAAATTCAGTCTCGGCATTGCGATTAATCTCAATTACTTTAGAAAAATTGTGGGATTAATTAGTTAAAAAAATGTATTGATCGACAGCACTAAAAAAAAAATTGTGCACAGTCACAATACAGAATTTACATTCTTCACTTTCAGTCCTTAAACATTTAAAGATATTAGGAATGTCCGCAGAAAGGCAACAGATCAAATGTAGAGAGCAATTTTACAAAGAAATGAGCAGAAGCATAGAAAATCACTTCTGCATGACTCCAAATGTTTTTCAAGCTCACCCACATTTTAGAGTAGGCACTTGTGTAGTCACCAGGCATATTTTTAAAACTCTAGATTTGTTACACTTTCCAGGAATGTGTTCACGAAACGAGCAAAACATAGATCTCATTATCAGTAATAACTAGCCATACACCCATGCCATAAATTGAAAATGGCCATCTTCTGCTCCTAAATATTTGGTAAAGTCTAATTATTCTACTGTAAGACTAAGAAATAAAATCTGAGAAAAACAACCCTGTAAAAACCTTTTTCATGTGTTTTTTTCAGCTGCTAATATTACCGTAGGCATGAGGGAGATTCACATCTGTCCTGTGGGATTGTCATGGTCCAGAGCAATGGAAGAGTTAGAATCACTTTACAGATAATAGTAAGAGCCCTCAGAATCATAAAGACCAAGAAAGAAAAACTAGTAAAGAAAAGAAAATACTGGCTCACATCTGGACTCTTTGAACTACTGCTCTTCTCCACAAGGATGGAGAACTCTTCAGCTTACTGTCCCTTGTGTTGCTAATACTATGACTTTTGTTTTGCTTGTCAAAAGTTTTGGTCATCACGCACAAAAATGATGATCTGTTCTAACTCGTGCAAATTCCAATTAGTTTCATATGGTTTGGATGCTAAAGTCGTCAGCTCCAACTACAGCCAACAGTTGTTTAAGGTTTTAACTATTTAGAGCACAGGTGGGCAAAACCATTGCTTGAAGACCTGTTGGTTTTGGTCCGAAGCCTGTAAAATGAGATTAAAAATAGCTTTAAACAAACCAATAGGAGCTTAGATAATAGAATCAGGTGGGTTGCATGAAGGTTGAAGCTAAATTGTGCTGGACTACAACAGTTCTCATCCACTTTTAGTTTAGAAAACATCTGTGGATTAGGTTGCTCCTACCTTATACTAGACTATAAAATATTCAATCAATTAAGTGTTTTTTTTATGGTAAGATGGCGGATATTAATGTTTTGATGTTTTTAAAGACATATTTTTTATTGCTTTATCAGTTAAAACGTTTTCCTCAAAATATTTTTTTTCCTCACCTCAGGTTTAAACATTAAAGGCATTTGGTTAGGAAGATATTATGCTCTTGGTAAATCATGGACATAATTTTTTACTTGAGTGAAATGCAGTTTATTTTAAAGTTCTGGTTGCAGATGAACTACACATTTTTCAAAGAAGTCTATTTCATTTAGAGTCAGTGAAGCAGTCCTTCACCTTCTGGTTTAAATCCAAAATATCTACAGTAGTATTTTGAGGTTTAACAGAATAAAGTTTTTAGAGATTAATGACCACACTTCTTGTTGTTTTTACTGTTATATTAACAAAATCTTATTTTTCTGCAATTTTACATCTTAGTTTCAGATACTTTGGTAAAAGTGCTAAGAACTGAAATGAATTGTCAATGTGCGAATGGGGAATTGTCTCATTACAAAGCAACAAAAAATGCTTTGTAAAGTCTTCAAACTAAATACAAACTATTCCGATATTCACAAACACTAGGAGAAACAGACAAAAAGCATGGATGGCACATAGACCTCAACAAAAAGCAAACATGACAGCTTTTGTTTTCAGAAGTTCACCCTTTGTACCCAGCCGCGGGGTAAGTTTGAGAAAAATCTGAGTTTGAATCAAGGGCCACGCAGGAGGAGTCCTGTTCATCTCAACTGACTCTGCACACAAACCTTTCATCTTTCCCAGCAGCCATCTTAAAGGGTCGCAGGGATTCAGGCGCCAGGGGTAGAGCATGCTGGGATACGTTGGCAGTGAAGACAACCCCCTCCACTGCGCCTGACCTTCACACGCTTCTGTGGCACTTGTTGCCGTGGTGAACTGCCAGCTGTCTAAAATGAAAGACGTTGACATTCGTTCTGCTTCTTTTGCAGTGAAATGACATCAGCGCTCCAACTTCACCTATATTCAAATTGAGATTTTTATTTAAACATTGAATGTGCATGTTTAAACCTACAATGTTATATTATGCTGGGAATACTAAATCTGTTGTGAACAATATTCAGCCAATCAAGTTGAAAGTTTCACTTAAATAACTTGAGATGACTTAATCATTGTTTTCCGGCAGTGTTTTTAAATTGAGCTCATGAAATAAAACTTTACTTAGATGTAAAAGTTGGGGGGAGGGGAGCTGCTTTTAAAGTTTATCTCATTTTATCATTAAATATGAAGTATAATTTAATAGTTGAATATTCTTTCGAGATTTTCATACAATACAAAATTTGTTTCCTATTTTACCAAACATCTTTTTAAATCCATGTATATTGTCATTTTATGCAGGAAACATATTTATACAAGGAGTATAAGTAGATTTCTGTGTTCCTAAAAAAACACAGTTTTGCTTGAATTGAATTGAATTTTGTGTATTGTATTATATTTGTAAGTAGAAAAAAAAAGAAAAAAATGTGGAACTCATAAAATGTTTTAAAATAAGCTGGTTATTCTTTCTAAATAAGCTGGCGTCAGTGATATGTTCTTGGAATAGCATTCTTGTTTATCATGGAATTATCCCTGTTTGACACGTCTTCACTCCACTAACCTCTTAAACCAGCATCATTTGCAATAAATGGACTTGATCCTCAACCTAATCCCCCTGACTAGACACACTAATGCAGTCTAACACCTCCAGTTCTCCAATTAAACTGATCTGACAAACAATGTTCTCCTTCATTCTCCTTAATCTGTTCAACAGAGAAGGAACGTGACACCCTGCCACACACAACAGAAGTGCTGACAGGAGGAAAGACCTCAGCTTTGTTCAAATACATGAGTTGAATCTGTTTTAATATTAAGCTATTTAATATAAATTTTATTCATGAAGCTTTCAAACTTTATTAAATGTTCAGTTTTGAATAAGTTGCTGAAGAACTAAACTAATTGCAGAGGTCATGTAATCCACGTGAAATGTCTTTAACATTCCTAAACAGCGATTTTTAAACCTGGTTAACTTGAAAAACCTCTTTAGTTTTCTGTTCGTCCACATGTAAAAGGGACAATATTTTAAAGTATTTTTTAAAATGTGGGTAAAGCTAAAGTTTTTTAAATCACTGTGCACACTGTTGTCATGTGGACAGCATAACTAAAGTTTTTTGCAGCGTTAGCGAAAGAGATTGTGAGGCGTAGAGTTTTATTTTGTTTTGAGGGGAAATTTAGCTCCTTTTTTTATAATCATGTTTTAAACTGTAGGCATTTGTTTTCTCCATGTCTGATGTGTAATAATTGTTCCTTGTGTCTCTCATCATCAACTAATGCAGTGTTTCTAAATAATTTTCTGTCGCCATAATTGCTGGCAATATTCGGAGCGTTTTCACAGAAACAAACTCAAGTGGCTTATCAGCATAACTGGGGTGTAATGTCTTTAAGTGACGCCTTTATTTATTTGGCTTCATGCTGTCCGCTGCCAATATTTTTAGACTCATTAAGCACACCTGTCTCTCCTCGTCTCCCACCGTAGTCACAGTGAAGCCAAGTGCTATGTACGCATCGTCATGTTTCCTCGCCTTAGCTTTCGGGAGACTTTTGTTTATCTCTTTGTCTCCTTCTATCTCCGACTGTCTTCTACACTTTGTGCCTACACTTCATACTCTGCCAATGAGAGCGCCACTGCCCCCTAATGTAGTGGAGTGGTATTGCACTTTATTCTAGAACGGTAAAAAAAAATTTTAAATAAAAATAAATTTTTCTTCAAGGACAAACGTGCCCCCCTTGACGGAGCCACGCCCCACTATTTGACAACCACTGAACTAATACAATCATGCCATCCACCTGCCACCAGTCAACACTTGATTGGTTTGCTTCTTTATTGCCCCCTCTGTGTAACCTGCTTGTGATTGATTTTGTACCTATGCTTCCGTTAACCCACACCTTCTGCCCTCGTGTTGTGAGGTCTCGTCTATACCCTGCATCTCTCCTGTCTACTGAGGAAAAGCTTCCCTTACCAGCGACGTCTGCTTCTCGGAGGCGTGAGTCCGCCACTTAGTCGCTAACTCCTTTGGACTGTGCTCCTTGGGAGCCCTTTCTGTTGCCGTTTTCCCTCCGGGGCTTCTTTCTGTTTCATTACTCCCTGTGGGGCGACCTTGGTTGGAATTCTTTCTTGTTTTGGGAGAAGAAGAAATAAAAATGTTTGAACTCTCCCTTCTAGGTCCTCATCTATTCCTTTACAGTCATTGGAGCTTCATACGCCCTTGTCTCAATTCTCTTAATCGATGCCGACCCATGGATAGAATTTGCGCTTGCTTGTGAAGCGCACAAGTCTGTAGGGTTACCTAACCGCCAATTGTCAAAATGTATCCTACAAGTATTTTATCATAAAAATGTTTCATTATTTGATTCAAAACTCCAAAATGCAATACCACTAAAACCACGCAAGGGTTAATAGTTTTGTATGGGAAGAGAATGTGAAATAACAAGGAAACAATTGAATTTTGAGTGATGGCTCAAGATTGTTGGCATAAGTAGCTCACAGCCCACTGTAGCTCTCTTCCAGCTCTGATGCTGCTTGGAGATAACCACAACAGTTTCTCCATGTTCCAAACACGAGGTAGTAAATTCATACCTTGGATCGGAGGCCCCTATTTTCCCATGGAAACAATGCAGAATGGGATCCTGTAACTGGAGAGGGCTGAATGATCCACAATGGCAGCACTGAGAGATAAAATGAAATCAAAACAGGCTGATGACAGTGATGGCGATTGTGTCAGAATTTGAGACTAGAGTCATCACATCCCCCCTCCGGGATGTTTCCAAACGCTCTTCCTCTCTCCTTCATAAACACATACACAGCCACCAGTGAATGGTTTAGCCAAATCTCCAAATAAGCTCTAGTTTAACACTCAGGTGAAATACAGAAGGAATAAATTGTGAAATCTAATATGGGATTACAAAGAAAAATTTGAATGCCTGATTGGTTGAACCCCAATCACTCGAGTCTCTTGACTCAGAGGGGGTCCCTGCTATTCTCTGGCACTATAGAGATCTGTCAAACATCTGCCATTGTCATGCAGACATGTTGAAATGTTGGGATTTCTCTGATGAGATGTGCTATCAGTTCTTCCTTTCTAGGTTGTTATAATAAGAACAGTGTCAGGTTTCTTCTGAGCAAGCACACCAGGGCCAAAGCAATGTAGGTTAAGACATGATAAGGTCAGCTTTTCCACCTTGAAAAGGTTCCTTTGAAACTCAATCAACTTTTGGAAGTATGGTTTGCACTCAAGTCTTTTTTGTAGATTTAGTTTAAAAAATGGGATTGTCTGACCAAGCTTTAGTGGCATGGTAATGTTCTTTAGTTGCCCATCAAAACAAATGACTTTATCATTTGAATTGTGCTTGAAGTAATTTGCAAGACATATACGAATCACATCACATGCATGATTTAAGCAGATAACTCGCTGACTGTTTTCACATTACTATTGTACGTTACTTGTGTTCCTACTTGTAGTAAAAAAGTAACATTTCTCTACTTCTCGATTTTTTCCTTTAGCTTTGTTTGTTGTTATTTGTGTGCATGTGAAGAGGGGCTAGTTTAGGCAAAATCAGTTTGATCAAAATTTTGAACAGCAACCCACATTTTTCTCTTAAATGTAATAATCCATACACATAAGGTAGTATCAAATCATGTCAGCTTTATGTGCAGTGTTGTGTATGTTACTTTCAAACTGCATTATATTACATTTGACTTATTACTATTATTTAAAAGTAATCTCTTACACTACAATAGTACTCTCAGACATATAATCAGTTACTTGGCCTTTACATTTAAACGAACAAATCAGTTTGGAGTTGCATTACATCCTAGTAATATGTCATGCAATTAAGACATAAGGTTTTGCATAATGGCTGGAGTGAAAAAGTTTTTACTTGAGGAAAAAAATAAAATGAAATGACACCAAGCATTTTGTTTAATCCAAGATTCAATATTGTTATGTTTTTTAAATGAATATTTGTAAATTGCAATGCAATTACACATTCTACTTATATAGCATTTATATTGAATTCAAGATGAAATTTTGATGATAGGTGACTGAAAGTAAATTCACTTGTTTGTTGTTTTTTGTCTTCCTCTTCACCTCTGTTGTTTTTCTCTTCTACGTTTGTATTATTTTATAGAAGTTGCTAGTGCTGTTGTTTTAATGAAAAGAAGAAACGTTGCACCTGACAATCCCGTTTATCTCATTCTTATCGGAGAAAAACTTAAAATAGTATTAGTTTCAGTGCCCATAGTCAGAACAGGAAATAGTGCAGCCCTTTTTCATACAACAACAATTTTGTACAATAACTTAGCAATTTTAGTTTAATTTACTGTATTGGTAACAGATCCATTACCGAGCATTTAACAAGCTACTTATTACATAATAATTAAGAGTGTTAACATACATTACTTGCTTTATACATCACAGTGATACATTACTTGTGTATTATATCACTCTCAACACTGTTCGTATGTAAAGCAGCTTAACACCGATCTGAACAAAGTTCCTCACAGTAAAACTAAATGAAAACATGGCAAGCATATAAAACTAAAAATGCTTTTTTTAGTTAAAAAAAAATAAATGGAAGAAATATGTGAGTTTGATTGCAAAGAAGAATAGCCTACTGTACCTCATAGCATAAAATTCTTGGTGCAGGTCTGGCTTACTTGAGAAGTTTTGCTTGGCCAAAGCACTACAATGATATACGGTACATGACTGGATGTTGATTTCACTCTTGATTCCAGACAAGGTAACAGACGTGCACACATGGGCTGTGAAGCCTCAACCAATTTAACCAAAAAATATGTCTGACCAATGTCTTCTGTCCCCTTAAAATGAAATAAAAATGTATATACCTTCTGCCAGGCTCTGCTTGGCCCACATTGCATAAGCCAATGCCTGATGATGCCAGGTGTGCCAGCCAAATCTCAAATATGGCCTACTTTGCTTTTTTTTTTTTTTTTTTTGCTGATTGAGCTGGATCTCAAAAGGGTTGAAGAGCATTGCCTTAGATCCCGTTTTCAGTTTTCATCAAAAGAAAAATTATACAAGCAATTATTATTTGAAACTGAGATTCACTGACCTTGGTTCATTTTCTATGATAAACTTATATCAGAACTCATTTTGTATGATCCCACACTGTATACCCCCTACAAATTTATATTACACACAAGGTGTTTTGGGTCTACTTGACCTGGAGCATGTAAAAGTGTGAAAATGGTTGATTCTTTTCGTCTTGTTATATGTTTTACGCAGCGGATGCCCTTCCCTGCCGCAACCCATCGCTGGGAATACATAAACATTAATTTATTTATTTTAGTATAAAATTCTATGTGTGTAAAATAAAAGGCCCAAATTGCAACCTGCCAACGTGACAATAATGAGAACCTCACACATGGTTTAAATTCTAAATTTCAATACAGTTAAAAACAATAAATAAAGTATATCTGTTGTTCAAACCACTTGTTTCCTGTCTGAAGTAAATATCTTAATTATTTTAACATAAAATGTCTTCAATAATATTTCCAATAATATTAACACCACACAAGGGTTAAAGAGAGATCTCCAGCAGTATTATAAGTCACAAGGTCTGACTGAACACAAATGTTTTTGTCATTTTCCCAGTCAGCCCTAAATTTTCTATATTCTTCAAGGATTAGACCAATTCTGGAAAAATTACAGCAGAATCTTGTGCAGCATCTGTTTTTGGTTTAACACATTTTTTTGCAAGGAAAGGTGTAATTTCAAAACAATGTATTAGGGCTGGTGGTTTATGAATGAGTACTCTTCTGAAATGGAGCTCTGTTATTCATTAAAAGTTAATGAGAGCTTCCTTTAACACCTGCTTCCGAGCAAAGTTACACAACTGAATTTTGCATTCCCTGTTACCTATGCATGCTGCTTCTCAGTGTTGCTTTTGGGGTGTTATTTCCTAGAGAACCGTAATTGTTGATGAATTTAAGTTTAAAGTAAAAGTCTTTCCAAATTGTTTTGAAAGCAATGTAACTGAGCATAAACTAAGACACTGTGAAATAATTCAAGATGTCAGTGTTCATTACATAGTACAATGTTAAAGCAGAAATTTAGGACAGAGATAATCTTAGAAAAATAGTCAGTTTTCATGACTTAAAGAATTGTATTGATATTTTGAAACTGAAAACATATCTAGTAATGTAACTCTTCCTTGCTTCTGTCTCTCTTCTTTTTTAATGAATTTATCTTATTTTCATTCAGCTCATCTTATTGTGAAATGAGTGCAATGTTAAATCCATTCAATATAGCTGCTCATAATTAAATAAAACGAATTAAGAAGTTAGTGATGACTTTTGCATTCACCATATTTCATTATTTAAAATTTTCCATAAGAATATCTATTTTTAGAAAAAGTTAAATAAATAAAAAATTATTGGGACCTATTGTATATATCACTATGGGTATGGCTTTAGCATCACTTTAAAATATGATAACACACATTTTGCTCCACCTATGAAAAAAATGAAGAAATAAACCCAAACACATCAGGCTGTTTCCCTTCATTCTTTGAACTCTAATAAACAGCCAACAAGACAAAAAGAAATGACTCTTCAATAGCATATCGCTTTCATTGAATTAGATGTGCCAGATGTATTTCACAAGTCATTTGTTGCTTGTCTCATAACAATACATTATCTCTGGATTTATAGAGCAGCCTGCTCTTACAAGGCGTTTTCCCACCTCTCTGGAATTACTAATCATCCTTTAAAACTTCTACAGGCAAAGGGGAGGGATTGAGTAAAAATAAATGCTGATCAGTTGCTCTTCTATAAAATTTAGCATTAATGGCTACACTCACAGGATCCCCAGAATCTACAAAACAACCAAAACTCATAAGCTGATGTATACATGTAAAAAAAGATATTGTGAGAAGCGAATAGATGAGGCGCCAGATGCAGGATTCCAAAACGGAGAAAATGATTCTTCACAAAGAAAGTATAATAACAGTTCAAAACAAGGTTGCTGCTTTAGGGAAACAAATAACCTAAAATACTCCCAGAGCGGACAAAAGGAATAACCAAAGGTCTCCAGAGGAGCACCGTGTCCAAACTGAGACTTTCAGAAGGCAGACATCACGTCTGCGGAAAAACGGCTGTCTGTAAGCATGAGCAGAAGAGGCAGGTGAGGCTCTGCTTTTCACAGACAGAAAGACCAACACGGGACAGAAACAGGACGGGCACAACACGTGGTAGACTGTAAGGGAAGTGTGGTTCAGAAAAGATCCACAATCAACTCACAACCAGATTGTGAAAACAGGGTGCTTAAGAAGCAGTCCGGCACCAAGTGGAGAGCGAGGTTGCATTAGTGGTAATGAGCAGAGATGAGAGAAACATGGAGTTCAATTAGTGAGCACAGAAACAGAAAAAATAACCTGAACAAACTATATCAAAAATATACACCTCGCAGATATAAAAGATAAAAATATTTTTTTATCCAAACTCAATCAAAGGGTATTTATTTGAAAATATAAATCAGTCTTATTAAGACTGAGGTTTTAATATGTTAAGAGATTAAAAGGCAAGTCTGCATGAAAAAGTGAAACATATTTTAAAATCTTAATCTTTAAATTAATTATTGGTAAAATAGCATGGTATATTTTTAATTGGCAAACTGTATTTCACAGTTTTTTCAGAGAACTGTATTTCCAAAAAAAAAAAAAATGAAATAGTTATGAGAATAATAGGGCAGGCTACTGCCACAATAACGTTTTTTTTATTTTAAATGTCTTTAGTCTGCAAAACAGTTGAATTAATAAAAAATGAGAGACAGAAGCGGACCTAGACCTTTAAAAAAGAATCCACAACAAATATGAAGCTTCCATTGATGAGTGAGAGAATATAGAGGGTCTTTTACTTTTCTTCTGTGCAAGACATGCTTCTTATATGACCAGATAATGTGTTTGTCCTCCAGCTGCTAGCTCAGACAGGTGGGACTGAACATGAGACATTTACCCAAAAGGCCAACGGATGAGTCGATGAGGGCTAGTATTTGTAAAGCTGGGCTCATTCGACAATCTTGTAATAAAAATTAAGAAAAAGATAAACATCCAAAAAAATAAAGAAAATCCAAAGACAAGTTTTACTAACTAGACATTACAATGCTTCAAATACGGTTTGCTTTAAACATGAATCCCTTGCAAAGTTATCAGGTAAACACAGAAGAACCAGTAGGCAATCTGTAATTTCCATGAAAATTAACCTTTAAAAAAGATACAAAGTGAAATGACGAAAAAATTTAAGAGGTACATAATGTTGGCTCTATATTTAAATATTTCAACGTAAAGACAGGCTCAGAGGTATTTATGTGTTTCTGAGGCATGGTGTCTTCCAAAACTAGCCAAGGGAACCAAGCTACAGCAGAGTTCCTCATTATTGCACAATTAAAATGCATTTGAATTAAAGGAGTCAATCAGAGGTAAGTGTTTGAAGATCATTTTAGACAAAACAGGATACATAGTTGTGCAGCTATCTTTCATTAGTTCTTTGTGTCACTAACAGAGTGCAGACCCCACTGGCTAATCAAAGGTCAGAGGGAGTCTTAACCTTGAGGTCAAGTCCTAATTAGGCCACCGCTGCTCTGCCATGTCTGATTAGCAGAGAACAGAACCAGCTGATGTACGTGTTGGAGTTTATGCTGCCATGCATTGGTGTATGAGTCTGCAGCACACTATCTGGATATAAACGCTAACAGCGGACGACGTGACAGATGACTGTAGCACCTACTAGAAACACACCACTCTGTCCTGCCAAAAAAAAGCCTTGCTCATTTATTTCTGGCAACCACAAGAGCAGGCTTCATCCTGGACTTGACGAAAGGTCTGCGCTGAGAACGCACACTTCAGAGGGGCTCCTCAGGAATCTTTTCTCTGATGTGGTTTCATCCAGAAGAGAGAGAGTGGTTTATCGTACTATCAAAGACTTGTGTTTCCTTCAAGCTTTGGTGAACAGAAGGAAGACGACTTGGAGGCACCGTTTTCCCTGGCTATTCTCTGTTGACACCATCAATCTTATTTCAAAGACTTTGGTGTTGGCTATTGTATTCGGTCTACTGTAAGAATGCTTCTTCATTTTGGGTCTAGTATTTTTCAGGAGTCAAACATAAAATTATCAGAAGTCTTTTTCAGTGTCGTTTTCAGTTCCCATTGAGTAATTAAGCCATAATCATAAGAGAAATCATAAGAGAAGCTCCCCCAGTAAATAGGGACTCTTACTCTGGCACTTCCTGTCTGTTCCTTTGTCCCTGTTTTCTTCTACTCAGCTCTTCTAAACAGTGCTTCTTGATCGGTACGTCTTGATGTCCGAGGCTTTGAGAAGCGCCGAAGCAGATCAATTGTGCTTTATTGGTTTTAGAATTTCACCATCTTTAGAGAAACAGGGCATAACTTTAAATTAGGGCCTTTAAATCACTGACAGGTCAATATATGTACATATTTTTAATATCTAAATAAAAAAAATCTTAAGAAAGCTTTCAAAGCTTTTTAGAAGTTTGGTTGAGACAGATGTGCACTTGAAATGTGCGTCTCTGAACACTGTTTATGTGACAAGTTCATGTGACACAAGTGTTTCGAAACATTTGAAGCATCATTTGACCGAAGTCAAGTGACTTAGTAGTTTTGAATTAAGCTTTGGATCAATGTTTTGAATTTTCTGAGCTTTGCGATCTGTTGACAATGTCAGTTTCGCAGCAGCCATGGTATCTACTAGTTATTTAAAAGGCTCTGTGTAGATTATTAATTTATTTACGTAAACTGCACTCGCCCAACTTTTTTTGATGAGCACAGCATGTGCCCAAATCAAAATCTTCTGTTTCATTAAGAGTGGAGGATTTAGGTGAGTGTGTGTTACGTATTCAGCATTTATGTTTCTGACATTATTTACTGAGTTTTGTTGTGATTTAGATTTGAAAACCGACATTGTTATTTTGTTTCACTTTACTCGGGCTAGCTTGCATTGCTTTTTGGCTTCATTGCAGTTGCTACTACTGCTACCTGTGTTCATCATTGCTGCTGGAACCTCAATATTTCAGCTCTTCAACAGAAGAGTGTTCAATGTATACTCTGGCTATTTAAATGGATAAAAATATATATGAATTAGACCCTGCAGGTTTTTGTTCCAACCCTGTTTTAGGAGACAAACCAGTAGCCCCAACCAAACTCAAAAGAGATTAATCAGTGAATTCAGGCGTGTTCAGTTAAGGTTGGAGCAAACTATGCAGGGTTGCGGCCCTCCAAGAATCGAGTTTGAGGCCTCTGCATTAGCCTAATTGATTTACAAACTATGATAAACAATTTGTAAGGTTAATTCTCTAACTGAGACATATGGAAGCCTATTTTGCCAGATTAAACAAATAAATTAAGGCTTTAAAAGTCACATTTGTTGTACTTAGGTAGTCACAATTTTGAGACAGAAAAACAAAGTTTTTACTTATAAAGACAGAATTTTGACATAAAAAAATTAAATGTTGACTTATAATAATGACCCGCAGAATCACTTTCCATCATTTAAAGGCCTTTTATGACTCACGGATGCTAATTAAATTTGATTTGCGCCCTTTTTACTATATTTTGCTACAACGATTTGCTCTGCAATTGTCTTTGGTGGTTATCATGTTTTATTTTATTTAATTAAAAAAAATTCAATAAAGCAGTTGATTTTCAAACAATTGATTTTCAAACAATTGATTTTTCTGTGGTAGAAAAATGACTGTGTCAACCATGAAATCCTTTCTCTTGAGACACATAAAGCTGTAGGGTCTTTTTGTTATTTTTCTCCAGACATAAAAAAAAACTGTTCAGCTGACTTTGTATATCAGTTTTCAGCTGATTTTATATCTCACACTAATGACACTCCTTTGTTTTTCCTACACTAAATAGTCCTGACTGTAAAAACTCTGTTTAGTTTGAGGAAACCTTTTTTGGCAAGCAATTGGTCTAGAGGAATATAGTTCAAATGAAATGTGTCGAGGGTGAATTAATATGATGTCTCTGTAAATGACCTGTAGAGGAGAGGAAGTGTGTGTCTGATCACCTCAGTACAAGGACTCTCATTCATAGGAAGCAAATGAGTCTTATTAGCTTAATATAGCTGTTTTTTTCAAATGGAACTGATAATTTGTAGTATATATACTACATTGCCTATTAGATGTACAAACAAGATGTAGGTAAATCTTATAATACTAATAATTGTAATGATAAAATATGTGTGTTTCTTGTATGCTCATATATATAAATACATTTTGCGTTATGTATAATTTCTGGAAGCCAATGTTTGCTTTTGAAATCTTCAAAACAAACTTGCTGCAATATTGTATTTTCTGTATTTGTATAACTCCTTTTGATTGGCTAAAAGTTTTAAAGTGGTCATGAGTTGCACTGTAAATAAAATGTAAATAAAATCCAGTACAAACTTTTAATAAACGTTTAATATTAAGGAATGTGCTTGAATTCTAACCCTTTTAAGGTCCCTTTCATGATATAGATTTTTATATTTTTATTTGATAGTTATTGTAACAGAGATATCCATTAAATTAATAAATATTCAGAAAATATATGGACATTTTTGTTTTTAAATTGTGAAACTGTTTCACAATGTAAAAAACATGAAAAAACTCCTGTAAGTACTATTCTTCTGCTCACACACTTAAAAAACTAATTTATTTATATATTTTACAGTATGAGAATTTGTTTTGATATTGTTCTTAGCTTAACATATCTGTTAAAGCTGTAGCAAACATGTGGCCAAATAATTCTCTCCCCCAGTAGTGATTAATACTTTATGCCTTTAATGCTCATCGACTGAGTTTGTATTGCATTTGAGTTATAGAACTGACTTTAGACGTAAATAGCCTATACAGTTGAACAAAAAACTTGACTTAAAATTGGATTGCTGGAGAGTCTAATACAGAAAGACTGACAGCAGAGATTCAGGAGTTCATATATACAGTGTGTCTGTGTGGGGTCAAGCTTAACACTACCAAAATAAATACAAACATAAGTCAAAATAGCTGTAAAATTGTCTGCTGCAATCAAAATTTTTACTTACAGTAGGGAATTAAGGCAGTACAATGCTATTTGCCGCTCACCAGCTAAAGCACAGATTTAAAGTTCTCCTTTAACTGGAAGATCCCTGAACCCAGTATGAGTTTGTGCCCTCTTTTCACTGAAAAACAAGTCCAGTTTTATCCTGACCTCCTCTTTCACTGTAAGTCTCTGTAGTACAGCAGCTCAAACTCACTGAAATGTCTAAAGCAAACATGAAGTTTGGTTGAAAGAGCTCCGATGCCAGAGAAAGCCATGTGGAACATCTACCTGTACCTGTGACAAGTTTACAGTCAGTACAAGTAGAAGTGAAAGTAAACACATTCAGGCTGAAAAGAAAAACACTCATTCATTCTATCTTTGAAGAAAGATTTTAGTTTAACCTGCTTTTACATTCAATCTTTTTTCTCACTGAGAGTGAGAGAAGTTTTTAATATAAATGATACCTTTATCTAAACAAAGTCCCCCTTCAAAAACTCAGAAGAACATTGAACATTTTTTTAAGTGCATAAAAATTGCTATATTCATGAAAATGTATTTAATGTTCTGCTGTTAGCGTTTCTAAAATAGTAGCATACATTCTTCTTGATTTGAATGTGGGATTTTTTTTCCCATGGTATATTCAAAATGAGACACTTTTACAACAACCATAAAATATTTCTACCATGGTAGCATTTCAGTTCCACGTGTCCATGCTGAGATCACCACTGCGAAGAACATTACAGAACACCCCAAAAGGCATATCCTTTTTTTGAAAACCCTCTCAATCCTGCCATCCGCTCCTGCAGGCTACAAAGCTTTCCTGCTATGAGGGGCATTTCCTGTTTCTCTGACAGCCATGGTCTCAGGTACAAGCCCATTACACACTGCTGAGTTTACTGTGAGCTAAAGAAAGATGCTGGCTGGCTTGTCTTTAGGGTGGCATTGTTAAAGAACAAAGCCCAGACAAAGCAAATTCATGAGCAACCTCTTTATTTCCAGGAAGACACTTATGAAAAAGCCACACTGTGTTCTGGTCTCTGAGCTGGGGGGAAGAGCGAACCCAAACAAAAACGGCTGCATGCCATCTTGTGTTTATCATTGTCATACAAGGAAGTCTGCAATTAACCATCAGGCATCATTTGTTCAATAAAGGTGGTCAAAACAAACATTAACAACCTCACAAGCAAGTGATTATTAGCACGATTATGAAATGAATAATTATTGTACTAGCCAAAAAATAGGGACTTGAAAAGATATTGAACTCAGACACTTAGTGACTCACAAAACACATGACAGCTGTCTGTGTTTTGCTATTTCTTGGATTCAGGGAAGACAGGAATCATTTAAGCAACATACTATTAAACTATCACAGCAAATATGCAATTCTAATGTATAATTCCAGGGACACAATTGAACAAAAATACAAGGCTGAATGTTAATTCCGTCAGTGGCATGAGCTTGCACTCAGAAGATTGCTTTCAGATATGAAAGATACTTGTGACAAAATATTCAAAATATTTTGGTCAAATAAAGAACCCAAACAAATTGCACACCAAGGTTGCTGGTTTGAGCCTCTGCTGGGTCAGTATTTCTGTGTGAAGTTTGCATGTTCTCACCGAGATCGTGTGGGTTTACTCCGGGTGCCTTAGTTACCCCCCCCAAGTCCAAGTACAAGTGAATTAGATAAACCAAATTGTTAGCAGTGAATGAGTGTGTGTGTTTTGTACCTCAAACGATATCTCGTTAAAGTTACCTAATTAGGTAACCTTTCTGACATTCTAAACATTTCTATTTTTTCGTTATTCCTTTATCAAAACAAGCTTCAAGTTCTATTCAGATTAATTCATAAATGTTTGTGTAATCTTATATTTGTTTTCTGGGTGTATGCCCGTACAGTCAATGGGACTGCAGAATGAACCAACTGTCTGACCAGGAAGTATAAAAGTAGCAGAAAATGTACATACCAACAAACAAAAACTTTGAAAAATGACTTGTATTTGTGATCTGCACTTCACATTAGACTGGTTTTTCAACAAAGAGGAATTTGATAGATTACTTATAACAAGGCTGGTTTTCAAAAGACCTTTTTTACGACTGTTTTACAGCTTATTGAAGGATTTTAAATGTGTAGTGATGGCATCATATTGAACAGGGTGATTCAAACCTGTATTTAATCAAAGCAACATGAAGGAACATTGGGTGCTTAATCAATGTGAAATGTACTAAACAAACTTCAGAGATTCCTTAAATCGATGAAAAAAAGGTATAATACTTATTTAATCATTTTTGTAATACCATGATGGTTAGGAAAAGATATTTTGACAAATGTGTTTGTGTGTGCATGTGCACACGTGTGTGGTCTTTACTTCTTTTCTTTCACTCTTCACTGTGCTTGACCAGTGTAATTTAGCAGATTTTAAATGTTCCATGCATCAGGAGAAAAGAGGATGAGCACTCACAATAAACGCTTTCAGAGTAACTGTCTGCTGCTGGCTCTTCTCTGTTTTCCCCTCATCCGCTCCAGGTCCCATGGGCTTCAGAAGGGAAGAGTCTAAAGACAGATGGACATCATCAATCAAAGCTCTTGGGTTAGAGAGTTTGATCTGGCAACCAATTTCCCATTTACTGCAATGTCAATATAAAAGGAATCCATTGTTCTTTACCATAGACTTTACAGTCTTTAACTGTCAGCATTACTCTTGTAATGTTTGCCGGAATTTGTTGAACAGACATTAGAACATGGTTATAACCTGAAGCAAAGTTTAATCATGATTCTAAATCATTTTCTACAGTGGCATGCATGTTTTATAGTAGAAGGAATGTATGAATGTAGATCCTCAACATAAAAAAGTATATTATTATTGTATAGTTTTAATTGGGTGTGGGTGCTGCCTCTCTGGTGGTACCCTTTAGGCCAGCTAACTTCAGTCATGCAAAAAAAACGTTGCCTTTCAAAAACAAGAGCTTTTAAATTTAGCATTTTGTGCAAAACATTACATTCCCAAACAACAGAAATAGTTCATTTACTTTCATAAATTCAAAGTGTTTTAGATACTTTTAATGTATTATTAGTAACTGATAAATTTTTTTTCTATTTTCCCAGTATTTGAGGGAAGAAAATCCCTTAAAAACAAATACAGGTTGCTGTGTCCAGTGTTGGATGTCGGACTCCATCCTTATGTGATGTCGACTGTCATTTTAGGGGAGGGTCTAGTGAATTGGGCATCAGGGGAAGGTTTGACTAACTTGGGTGTTAAAAAGAAGACATTTTAAAAATGTAACAAAAACCATAAATATTAAAAATGCTCACTGACATCACTTACTAACTAATCTGCCAATGAATTAACCTGATTATTTCAAATTAGACTGTGTAGAACATTAAATATTGATTACATATGATTACAATTTATAAGTAATTGATTACATTAAGTAGAATCCTATTTTGTCAACTTATATGGAATATTATACCTATTATGAATGAAACTTAGGTAATTATTGCATACTAGTATGAATACATTCATCTACAACAAGACTTTTTGTCTAGAGTCAACTTTAAGCCAGTCTTTCGACTGCAAAGCAGTCTAGAACTTGGGTGTTCTTTTGTTGGACTGTGAGTTTACTGCGGATCTCCTGACATGTATTTGCTCTCCAGGCCTGTTACTCTAGTGCTTTTTTCTTGGCTACTTCCTTGGCTTGTCACTTGGAACGGATTAAAAACTGAACTAAGGAAAAATAGAAAGGCTGTATTTGTTGTAGAAAGAGACAATGAATGGAATCCAGACTGGACAGAGCTCTTACAGAGCACAAGATGAAAGCTTATTTGAATTGGCATGGGTGTCCTTAAAATGTTTTTATTTCTATATTCCTCATCAATGCTGTAATGAAAAACACAGATCATGTGGCTCTGGTCAAACTCACTCTGAATGATTGCATGCTTCAGCTATTCCTCATTTAGTTTTCCTTTAAGTCTGTAAGACTCTTACATCAATATACATGGCTTGTTCTACATCTTCTTAGTCTCGGTGTCCGACATCACATTTGCAGACCACACACAGTCAACTCACTGACCATTTGATGAATCCTGCAAACAACAACGTAAAATCAATATAAGAGATGTAGGATACCCTCTGCATGAATTATTATCAGCACCTTGCATCATTCAGAATTCAACTGAGAATGATGAACACGAATTTAGGTTATGACTCATGCGGTGGGTCTTTTTACTCTGCAGGCCATTAAGCTTCAACTGTCCATTCATTCACTCAAATCATGCCAAACTGTTTTTATTCCCACATGACATGGATATTTATAAAAGTAAAAAATGTAGTATTTTTCTGTACAAAACTGAACAAGCAGAACTGCACGACACTCTCAAAAAAGTAACCTGTGAGAACAGACTTTCAAAGAGAAAATCTGTTCTGTTAAACTTTGAACTACCATTTAGTCTCCTTGTCTGCCATTGTGTTTCCCGGCTCAGTGTCTTCCATTTTGTCTCCTTTCTCTATGTCTTCTTTTTCATCTTCTATCTGTGTGTCTGTCATTTTGTCTCCTGGCTGTGTCTTCCATTTCATCTCATGTTTGTGTATTTTCCATTTCATCTTGTGTCTGTATGTCTTTTATTTAATCTCCTGGCTTTGGACAATGATGTCATCTTTTTGTGTGTTGTGTTTTCTGCTGCTTTTAGGGTCTAAATATGTCAATGCCAAGCTTTGCCCACCCTCCACCAATTAGTTTGCTTGTTTCCGACCAATGGTGTCATCAACCTGCCTACGAATAGCAAGTCGACACCTCTCCTTACTCTGCATATAAGCAGAGTACAGAGGTCGGCTTGAGAGGTTTGGGTCTGGCTTGCTGCGGATTTATGAGACCATTTGTTTCTGTTAATTACTGTTGCCGTTTTTTGTATGTTTTGAATTGAGTCTTGACCTTGTGTGACCTGCTGGCTGATTCCCGTCCCACACCCAGGAGCAGAGGGCAGTGTAGCATGTCATGCGACATACATCAGGGTTTTTGTGTTAGGTATTGACTTCATTGACTTATCTTTTCTATATTTTTTGTAAAATTGTATTACAGTGTAACACTTTTTTCTTTTTATTTTCAATTGTTTTACATTTAGATTAATTGCAATTTTACCCTGTTCAATTCATGTATAGAGCCTTTATTACTGTACAACCTCGACCAGGGAAAAGTTATAGTGTACAATTTCATATTAAGTTCTAGCAATGATCTAATTATTGGTCATATTACCAGTCTTGACTGAACATCCTGCATCATCCATGTCCAACTGCTTTACTCTGAAATTGTTCAGCTGCCAGCCTTCTCTATAATGGGGTGTCTAAAGAGACTTCTCAGGATGTGGCCTAACAACTCTAGTCTCCCTGAACAGAGTATTAAAAGAACAGAGGTTAAACGTGCAGGATACATCCGACTCATTAAGATCTCTAATGTAGAGAGAGGACAGAAACAGAATGCTTTAGTATCACTTAGCCCTAGAGCCACATAATATTAGGACTTGATTCCAAATCCTGTCAGGGGTGAAGAAGTAAAACCAATCTTTTCCACTTATAGATGAGGAAGAGATTAGCTTCATTTCACAAGAATTGAGTCAGTAGAGGTTAAACCAGATGATTGATTTGAGCTGAATGTGTGCACTTGAAAAGATTATCATTTATAAAAGGGTTGTGAACTGTGCAGTCGATAATTTTTTAGAGTGAAAAAGCTATATGTTGTAAAACCAAAATTGTATGTTTTGATTTTTTGAATGTTTTATTTTTGTGTAAAAGGTTTGCCCAAAAACATTTGCCCAAAAATTGCAATTTTTTAACTTAATTAATTGTGTTTGCTTATTTCATTTTAAGGATTTTTTTTTTAATTTATCAGAAATGAACTTTTTATTGGAGCTTTTCTCTGTGTGTATGCTTTGAAGACTATTTCTCCAGAAACATCTGGATGTTTGAAGAGGAGCTAGGGGCCATTGAGATATCTGCTGAAGTGATGGCTTATTTTCAGAAGAAAAAGATCACAGCTCATTTGTCAACCTTGGAATTTTCATGACAATGCATGAAAGGAAAATGGAGGTGCAGTTATTCCAGTCTGACATGCCAAACATAATGATATATTGTTGCATGATAAAGTCCCTCATAAGGATCCCACATCAGACATTGCTCATTGAAATACTTCTCAAAATTTCATTGGTGAAAAAAAGTACAATCGATTTGTGGATTTAGGCTTGAAAGATTTTTCAAGAATTACCCAAACAATTAGCTACACTGTTAACATAAAAAAAAATTCTAATTCTGAGAGCAAAGAGTGCTAAGAGTTTTAATGTGCCAAATGATTTATTATGGCAGATATATTTTTACAGAAACTTTCTTTTTTTTACAGAAATGTGTATAGTTATACAACTAAACATGTTTGAAAACAACACAACCAAAAGCAGATTTGTAAATATATTTGTCCATAAAACTTTTTTCAAAGATGTGTTTGTAAACTGAAATTCACAGTTAGCATCTTTATGATTTTTTTTTTTTTTTTTGTAATTCTCTTTTCAAGTGAGATTTTGCAAGCACCCATTTAAAGAATGTTGAGTAGTGGACCGGGTGGGATCAAATCTGTCACTGCACTGTTTATGCTGTACTTATGGTTTAATAATTGTAGTGAACCTAACATCATAAACATCTTCCCAAGTCTGAAAAATGTGAACGAGAAGTGTTTGTGTCCCTTGATTAATGAAAAGAAGTTCATAGGTTAAATTTATTACTTTGAAATAAAATTAACAGACAAACAAAAAAAGATACACGTTTTGTTTTTTGTAATCTAATTTCTTATAAAACCTAACTATTCATTTATTTAAGAAACTGAACAACAACCCTATTTTTTCATGATTGAAAAAAATGATTTGTGAATTTTTTATCTGTTTTAGTGTGCATTAAGTGTTTTCTTGTGTGAACATGCATAAGGTATAGTTAATATAACAGAATGAACATACAGCTTCAATTCATGATCCGTTACATCTCTTTAAATCTTTGGAACACATGACACAGGCATCTGTAAGTGCCATTTTACCACAAACAAGAAAAAGATGAAATGATGATGACCTTTAAAAGAGTTATATTTAAGAGTCATCCCATCCCATCACAGATTAAAGCCAGACAGATTTTGCAGTTGGATCCATCTCAATCCATCCACTGAAATAAAACATTGAATTAGAATGCTTTGCCAAAGTACCATTGGGGAAAAGAAGTAATGATTCATTGGAATTCTCTAACAAATCCCAGCCGGTCAAAAGGGAACGAACGATGCCGAATGTATTCACACCTCATTTGTGGATTAGAGTGACTAACTGAAACCCTCTCGTTGCATGTTTATTTCCATGATGTGTTCCAGTTGCGTTTTCAGTGAACTATGAAGAAGCCTCAGCAGTTTCAAAAAGGGAATTTGTTGACAGGTATGAAGTGGCGTGAGTGTTTTGTCATTTGAGCATTCAGTTCAATTTGAGGTGAAACAAAGCAAACAAACAAAAAAAAAAACATTTATTTTCAACAAGATATGGTTTTTTTTTATTCTAGAACATTTTTTAAATACTACTGTAGGAAATTGAAGACCATAAGATTTGTGGGATATTACAAGCTTTATTGTTGATTGCTGGAGTATTCTAAAAAATCTATCTAAGAATTGTTCCATTGGTATTTAGTTTAAGACGGTTCAGGAGGCAGTCCCCTTGCTGAAGTCAATGTCACAGAATGATTATCTTACCAAATAATAAAAATTGAGTGAGACTTTGCAGGGGTAATGCAAACCCTGAAGCTTTGCCAGCTCAAATTCACGTAGCATATCTAGTCAAAGCTTGTATTCAGAGCTGAGCCGTCCCAATTAACCAACAACTGTCTCCTCCACGTTGGCAAATGCTTTGAGGCCAAAATTCTATAAAATATACTCTGCTTCATAAAATCATTAAAGTGAAGTCAATAAAAATTAAATACTTTTAGATGATGTTCTATAGTAATGAAGGAAAAAAACTGAATTTCAAAATTTGTAATGCTACAATACAAATCAAACTCTAAAATGTGATTGTTTTTTCTACTAATTAGTTACATGAAGTTTTACCAACTATGCTGAAAGAAGCTCTTCAGATCATTATACTACACATTGAACAATTTAATAGTTAGACCTGGTTATGTAAGGGATGATCAATGGTTAGGCACGCATTACTCAGTTTTAAATGCACAACTTGGAGGCGAAGAACTACCAGAAGTGCAGCTATTGACTCCGCTAAGTCATTTGCGGCTATTTGATAGTATTAGGGTGAAATCATTTGCCACTCAAGAAATCACACCGACTTGAACAAACAAATTAAAAAAATAATGCACTTCCCTTAGAGGGATCATTATGGTCAAAACTAGACATTGGAATCATGAAACCTAATGGAGCCAGGTGTGGAAATGTATTTTTGATCAGCTCCTAAGTTGGGCAGTTTTAACAATGGAGTGAATGAGAACCTGCTCTGGAGTCAGCCTCAAGTGGCTGGTCGATGAACTGCTTTTCAGTCAGCTTTTATTGCGTATCGAGAGGGAAAGCAGGAGATTACCGCTTGGTGGCTCATAAGGCCTTCTTTGGATAGCTCATCTATTTTGCATTTTCAAAAGTCGACAATTCCAATTTGAGCTACTATGCTAAAAGCATGTGAATGTAAACTCTTGAAACACTTTCAAAGCAATAAGTAATCAAATATAATTTGTGTCATAGGTAATATTATGGGGGCCAAAGAAGGAGATATGAAAGCACAGTGTGCTTACCAAATGCTTTATATGCTTTATGCTTTATTTAACCAAACCAATGTAAACCAACAAACAAATATAAACTAGACAAACAAAACACTAAACAGTCAAACCTATCATATCAATATAACTCCTCAAATAAATTGGGTCAAGCTAAATGAAGGGAAAATCACTCTGCTAAAGTCCTTCCACACAGAATAATAACAATGAAATTATTATAACTGGGAAAACAGTAATTGGTTTGATTATGCAATACTGAAAAAGTAGCTCTGCAAGTAATTGTGTTTATTTATAGCATCGTTATTCCCATCATTGGCCACAACCAATCACAGATCAGGATTGTGGGCAGCTCTTGATGACATCATAAACATGTGCTACCATAAATTACAAAATAAACACAAATAAATACACATACAGGTCTTAACATACCCATTGTGTTTGTTAAAAACACTTAAAAAGGGTTCACTTAAACCCACAGAAGATGATGTACTGTCAGCATCATTACAGTCACAAAGTAATTTACCTTCTAAATTGGATGCTCTTCAAATGTAAACTACTATTTAGAAAAAAGACTATATACATTTCTATTGATTTGTAATGTAAATATAAATAAAGAAACTAGATTTTTTAATTTTTTAGCAACATAAATAATGTAACAAAAATACTTTTCTGTTTATATTTTCCATAATATTGCAAGTATTCTTTTTTTAAATGATGACAAACAGATTTTTGTCCCCGGTCACAAAACCCAAAATGTAAATTTTTACTCAAGCATGGCCTTCTGCATTTTTTTCTCTTTTCAAACTTACACAAACAAAGCACATTTTAGCCCTAGTCTACCTGCCTATCAATCCTTGTCGTAGGTTCGCTTTTTCTCAGTATTGCTTGATCTCATTGGTGCCTGTGCTCCCTCGTTTGTCTTTGACAGCCGCCTGTTCTTCTCCAGCGGAGCTATTCATCTCTGTGTCAGTCACAAATCAGGAAGTCCCACGGTGAAAACCTGCTCATTAATATAGATCTGATCAGGGCCAGACAAAAGATGTCCTTCTGCTTGTGGCCCAGATGTGGACCTTCTCCCACTGCAGAATTGTCTACCAGACAAAACACAGCCCAGTAAACTCAAAGGTGTATATGAATGAGGAAAAAATATGTAAATTTTACAATGTGCCATTTAGAGCAAACAAAGATGCTGCAGACATCGAAGCTGTGGAATATATTTGATGTGTGGGGATCTGACAAACTATGTCGAGACGTGGATATATTTGGATAATTTAGTTATACCTTAACTATTAACCTGCTCATAAATCTTAGATAAACTGCACCTGAAGATCTTAAAGAGCACTTTTAGTAGCCAACGTTTGTTTGGTCTATGTTGCGCTAAAGCACAACTCCAGATTCACACTACTTTTCACTAACATTTGCCTTTCTCTATGATCTCCATACTTTGCAGCAAGGTGACTTGAACTATCATTAGTCAATTTATAAATTAATCATTAACTTGTGATGAGTTAAAAATTAGTTACCATAGGTAGTTAACATATGTATTAATCTCATTAGTTGAACTAATGGTGAAACTCAGTAAGGACTGGTAATAGTTTTCAGCAAGGTGGAATGAATCATCATTAGTCAATGCATGTATTAACCATTAACGTAAGAGTTACTATATGTATTATTATCATTAAACATGTTAATTCAACTCATTAAACTGTACCCAAGACCCAAGAATTAATACATCAGTTACTGCCTTAATTAACCAATTGTTTTTATTGTTATGCAATGCATTAAGTGACACTTATACATTTTTCCCCTTCATAATCATGCAGTGAAATATGTAATAATAAACTTAATCGAATTGAACAACCATCTTAGAAGAACTCTAACTCTTCTCCACATTCTTTGTGCACTGGGAATCATTGAATGAAGAGAACAATGAATGAAAGAGTTAATAATAAATAATGCCTTCAACTTATATAGTGCTTTAATAGACACTCAAAGACGCTTTACAATTATCAGAGCATTATTCATTCACTCCACATTCACACTCTGGTGGTGATAAGCTACCTTGGTAGCCCTCAGCTGCTCTGGGGCAGTCTGACAGAACGTGGCTGCCATTCTGCGCCTACGGCCTCCTGTTCACCACCAAACACCCCTCACCAGTCACACTCATCCATACTGGGCAATGTGGGTGAAGTGGCTTGCCCAGGGCTTCAACGGCAGAATGGCCCTAACGGGGATCGAACCGCCAACCTTTTACAGAACAACCAACTCCACCACTGTGTCAATTGCCCCTTAAAGAATTTGAAGATTTACTGTTTACTCCATTCGACTAATGTTTTGTAGATACTAGCATACTAAAGAGCAAACAAACTTCTTGTTAATTTTAACATCGGTGCTGCTATTGGCAGAGGGACCATTTGGAAATGCATATTTTGGATGCACCAAAGAAAGAGTGATTCAATCCCCAAAAAGTGTTGACAAAAAGTCACTCCACAAGTCACTTTAAAGATTCATTGTTTTAGAATGATTTGTTAACGAATGACACATCACTACCCAATAATAGTTGACCAACTCACAATTGACCATCAGGTGGTGCCGACATCGGGTGGTGCAGACATTGGGTGGTGCAGACATCGGGTGGTGCAGACATCGGGTGGTGCAGACATCGGGTGGTGCAGACATCGGGTGGTGCAGACATCGGGTGGTGCAGACATCGGGTGGTGCAGACATCGGGTGGTGCAGACATCGGGTGGTGCAGACATTGGGTGGTGCAGACATCGGGTGGTGCAGACATCGGGTGGTGCTATGGACCAATTGGTCCAAGATAGTGAGATTCTCTCTTATTGTCTGCAATATGCAAAATATGAATGAAACCTTTACAATTTGCTTTAAAATACAATGGTGTATTAGAAGCAGTTTTAATTCTAAATATATGGAGAGAAATAAAATGGAGACAAAAAATTATGATTTTTAAAGCATTTAATGATAAACTAGATTCCTGTTATGCATGTCTTTCATAAAGTGGTATTTTAGACCAAAAAAAACAGACTTTCCACTTAAGTTAATGCAAACATAAAAATCACTAATTCAATTCACAAATTTGATAGCTTTTTAAAATGTTACCAGCATAAAGTGTATCAGTTTTGTTTACAGGTTGTGTTCTGCTTTTTCTCAAATCCATTTTAATATTTATAAGGTAGGTTTCAATTTGATTGCGAGTCAAGTTATCCTTTGCAAAACAGATAGTGTTTATTTGAAGAATGGCTCTATTAGGTTTTGAATTTGACACAGACTTCCCTCCATACAGGAGCTCTAAAGAAGAAATTTTGTAAATATGCAAGACTGTTCAGAAATAGATCAGAGGCTACAGTGTAACTACAACGCAGCAGGAGAGTGGTTATGGAGGAATCTGCTTCTGGGTCTATAATGATCGATTCATTGCTCCTGTGAAAGCTATCTTTATGCACTTAAAATAATATGGAGAATAGAGAATACATTACAATGCATAATGTTATTTTTATAATATCAGAGTTTATGTGGGATGTTTGGTCTGAGGCTTGAAATAAAATCAGGCTCATTCAAGATACAGTAGAGAGCTAAAGGTCCTATTCAGTTTACACATGTGGTTCGATAATGTTTGGTTTGCAAACTGATTTTTGATGGATGTACATTTAAAGACCCTCGGGAGACCGGATTATCACATTCACCAAGAAAGTCAACCATCAATGGGCCAAAAAACACATGACGCATGCAGTTTAAATCCACAAATTCTCACAAAAGCTAGGGATCCTCCACCTTCATAAAAAATGCCTTTTTTTTCTACTTTCCAAGTACTTTCGCTTTATATCTATGTAAATCTAAACATAGTGGCAATGATCAATTGACTGCTCAAAGCACTATTATCACGAAACTAAATAAAACCAAATAAATTGTTTCACTTCTTTTAAAAATTTCCCCTAAATCCCTGAATGAATAAGCAGCCTGAAAATATTTCACATTTTTTCCTACATTCCACATTTTAAGAATAACAGACAAAGACGACAGACTCATCTTATCTCAATAAAACCAGCACCTGTCTGCTGAATTTAGTGCTTTTATCACAGCTCTGTAGGTGTATTGCTAAGCTGCACTGGGAAGCACTTGGCAGAGGAAGAGGTATTTTACTGAGGCCAGAAAAAGCAGCTCATGTGGTCATGCCTGTTTACATCCGTTTTCAAATAGTGTGTGCGTGTGTGTGCATGTGTGTGTGCGTGCACGCGTGTGTGTGTGTGCGTGTGTGAGGAAAAGACAAAGAAAAGCATATTATGTCATAGTGATGGTGATTTAATAAAAATTGCAACTAATTTGTTGATAAACTGAAACCGCAACTTTTTCAATATATTTCCTCACTTGTGAAACATATTTGTTCACTTGTCATTAACCGTAAAGTCAGTATGCCAACAGTGTAGCTACATAAAGTTTTACACATTGTTTAATAAAATTATAGTAATATAGTATAGAAAATAATAAATGTAATGGTGCTTCAAAATACTGATGCAATTAGAGTTGATGATTTAATGGTAAGATACAAAACTGACATTCCTGATTATAATCTACAAATATTCTCAAAAGAGACTGTCGTTGTTGTGTTCGTACCAGAAACCAGAAGAAAGGTTTAAAATACATTTACATCTTTAAAATAGTCATTTTAAATTCATTGTGTTATTTTTGTTAACCACCATGTAAATGACACTATAAATCACGCACAGCACTGACCAAGTAGAATTTTATGGGCCAGACGAGGTTCATCTGTGGCCTTTGTCTGGTATCAAGACTTGGTCCATACATATATCGTAACTCAATTCTGTGGATCTGAAGTTCGAACCTGTGACCTTCTGATCACAAGTCGATCTTCTTATCCACCAGACCACAACTGTGCGGTAGTACAAGGTATTTGAAACTGTAGCTTGACTGGTAGGTTTTGCATTTGGTTGAGATCGAAAAAAATTTAAAATAATATATATATATATATATGTTCTCCCCGTGATCGCGTGGGTTTACTCCGGGTGCTCCGGTTTCCCCACAAGTCCAAAAACATGTGGTATAAGTGAATTGAGTAAGAACGATTTTCCATAGTGTGAATGAGTGTGTGAATGTTTCCCAGTGATTTGTTGCGGCAGGGAAGGGCATCCGCTGCGTAAAACATATGCCAGTGAGTTGGCGATTCATTCCGCTGTGGCGACCCCGAAAGGGAAGAAAGCCGACATGAAGATGAATGAATGAATATATATATATATATATATATATATATATATATATATATATATATATATATATATATATATATATATATATATATATATTTTTTTTTTTTTTTTTTTTTTTTTTACTGTGTAAGCAAGCATAGTATTATTTGTTGTGGTTACTGCCTGTATTTCTATTCTCACAAACGGATGGCAAATACAATTTTAGAGACAAACTTGAAGATCCATACAAGAATTAAGACTTGCAACTGGTCTTATCAGTCAAGTCAGGAAAGGCCACAAAAGGTGCAGTTTAATGCCCTTTTGTGTCTGTGTGAGCAGGAGTAATGGTTTGGCTTTGAATGTCCGCTGGCACTCAAAGCAATTGTCGCAAGGTTGATTGTTTTGGGTCAGTTTGATTATAATTAAAATAAAATCATTGCTTGCTATTCTTCTTATTTCTGACCAAAGAGCCTTAACTCACAAAAGAGTTCATTTCACTCTCAGGAATTTACAGTGCAGGGTATAACTATTCTTTCAACAGGAAGCGGTCCAGGTGTCTCAGATAATCCACAGATGAAGACGGACGGGGAGTTGTTGTGAGGAAAGTAGTGCAAACTAGTGCTCTGATGATTAGCAAATGTCGAAGTGGACTGCAGTGTCGTGTGGAGTCCCTCAAGGCTCAATCCTTGCTCCTTTACTATTTAACCTGTACATGCTTCCACTGGGCCAAATTATGAGAAGGAACCAGATATCATACCATAGTTATGCTGATGACACACAAATTTATCTAGCTATCTCCCCAAATGACTACAACCCCATAAACTCTCTCTGCCAATGTCTTGATGAGATTAAAAACTGGATGGAAAACAACTTTCTTCAATTAAACAAGGACAAAACTGAAGTCATTGCATTCGGAAGCAAAAGCGAGGTTGTTAAGGTTAACACGTATCTCAATGCAAAGGGCCTAACAACTACAAATCCGGTCAGGAGTGATTCTGGACTCTGATCTTAGTTTCAATAGCCACGTAAAATCAATGACAAAATCCGCTTATTACCATCTTAGAAACATCACAAGAATCAGATGCTTTGTTTCCAGACGAGATTTAGAGAAACTGATTCATGCTTTCCTCTCCAGCAGGCTGGACTACTGTAACGGCCTCTTAACCGGTCTTCCCAAAAACACCATTAAACAGCTCCAGCTCGTTCAGAATGCAGCGGCTCGAATTCTAACCAAAACTAGAAAGTCAGAACACATTTCTCCAGTTCTTAAGTCTCTACACTGGCTGCCGGTCTCCTTCAGAATAGATTTTAAAGTTTTGCTGCTCTTATATAAGTCCAAACATAACTTAGCACCTAAATACCTAACAGACATGATCAGCGAATACACACCAAACAGAGAGCTGAGATCCCACAGATCTAATAAATTAGATCTACCCTGGGTAAATTCCAAACAGGGTAAATCTTCCTTTAGTTACCATGCGGCCCACAGATGTTCTCCAACTTCCAGAGGAGATCAAGGGTGCCAACACTTTAGTCACGTTTAAATCCAGGCTAAAGACTCTCCTGTTTAGTTGCGATTTTGTCGACTGAGCACCAACGTCCAAACAACTATTTTACCTCTGTACTTCAAATTTTAATCTTTGTTTTAATCGATGTTTTAAATTTCAGTGTTTTAAATCTGTTTGATTTATATGACTTTTTTATGCTTGATTTTAATGTATGCACTTTCTTTTTACTCTTTATTTCCAATGTAAAGCACTTTGAATTACCCTGTGTACGAAATGTGCTATACAAATAAACTTGCCTTGCCTAGCTGACGTTCTGCAGCTAGTGATGCTAATTTGCTATCGCTGAGTGCTTCTGAGAAGTCCCTGACTATTTGAGCATTACTGTACTCTTTTTTCATTCATGTTAGTTAGAAAATAATGAAGTGCTGCACAGTTTTGTCTTGATCCTTCTTCTATTTGCATTTTCTATTGCTCAGGGATTCATCCCACGGATTTGATCTCATACAGTGTAGAGTAACGAATGGAAGCAACCTGCTGCTTTAAAAAAGAAGAAGGAGAAATGATCAGTGATTAGGTTTATTTCAACTGAATTTTCATAAATGTAAAGGTATAGAAGAGCAAGCAAGGAAAGATCATTTGTAAAAAAAAAATAAATAAATAATAACAATAAAATTACACTGTTAATTACATAATGTAAGAACTCCATGAATTAAATGCCGAGGTGGAAAGTAGAGAATTACATTTACTCGCACTTCTACTGCAACTGACAAGTGTTTTTAGAGTACTTCTACTTTGAAGTAGTTTTTAACTGAAGTGCTTTTTACTTGAGAAGATTTTATTTCAAATAAGATTCTTTACTTGAGTAGAGTTTATATTTAACTAATAGAAAATTTCATTCTGATCTAATTGAAGAAGGACATAATGCACCTGAATGCCACAGTTATTGGTTCAGAGAACAAACATAATTACCCCCAGACATCTTCTGTAAATAATATATCCTCTATAAATAAACAAGTTCCATTTAAAGAAGAATGTATCAGACATATTATTCAGCAAAAACTGCTCGCAAAGTCAGTAAAGTAGTTCAAACCTGTGCAAAGATGATGTAATTATTGTCCTCTCCATTTGTACCCAAACAAATTTGATACTCATATTAAAAGTGTTCAATGACTGAAAAATATCTTCATTCTTTAAAAGGAAAATACTTGTTGAAAAAAAATGTGTGCACAAAGTATGAGGTTTTAAGAACAAGTCGAAGATTGTGCCGTATAAATAATAACTAGAAAAGTGAGTTTTTAGTCTTTCAAAGTCTTTATTACACTAAGATTCTGTGAAAAGCTCCACCTCTGCTGTGAAAAGTTACTCTAGAAAGTTAATTTTTCACGAGCTGCTTTGTACTTTTGCGTGAGTCATTGTTTACATGCGACTTCACTTTTACATTTTCACTTAAGTTGCGGTACTTTTACTTTAGTATGAATATCTTTCCACCCCTGTTTAAATGAAAAAATAATGGCAGAAAAGAAGTAAATGTTCCAAGCCCCCAACCCTTTAACTTGTGCTGGAAAGATAAATCGACTGAACCACCTCTGAACCTCATCACCACAAAGAGAAAGTATCTCACTTCATTAAGATTCCCGGCTCATCTTTCCCTCTGCTGATTATAAAAGTCTGTCTGCGTGGCACTTATCTTTACTTCGTCTGTAGAGTGTTTATTGTTATTTTACTCATGTTTTCTGTGACTACAGATGGATCCTTTGCTCTAGCTATCCTTACAAATCACACGAATAGGAACATTTTTAGAATTACATCCACATTTTTTGCTTTTAAAAAAACCTCTTAGCTCATGACATACAAGACCTCCATGTGTTTATTAACATGTTGTTTTCCAATAGCTCCTTTGAAACGCGAGAGCTCCACACCATATTGTTTAATCCGATTTGTTAACTGTTCATCAGAAGCGGGTTTATTTTCCAAATAACACACTGTGCAGAGCCAATAATGAACTGATGCTGAAGGCATCACCTGAAGCTTACACTATACGGGTTTGAGAGGACGCTAAACCCAAATATTAGGGTTGAACATTTCTCCCGCTTTCTCATAATGTAAACAATGCTAACACCTACTCAATCAATTTAGGCATGTTTATATGTGGCATGGAGGCATGATTGTCCCAAATCAACTTCACAAGTGAAAAGTTTAAAAATCCTTTCGAGACCTCCAAATCGAACTGTTTATAGCAAACAATGTTTCAGACAAAGTAATGCGATACTCTGTGAGGAACATGTCAGTAAATCTGTTGGATTTGAAAAATTATTTTAATTGTGTTTTTAAACACTGTTGCCAACTCCTCAGTAAGAAAAGTCGCTATAGACTAGCTCAAAAGATGCTAAACGTCGCTAGATGACATCATCACCTAATTTGCATACACATCACGTGACCTGCGTGGCATACATCCATACATACTGCCCCCAATGGGTTTTTATCAATGCAAACTTAAAGTATTGTAGGTACATGTGTTTCATGTCATTAAATTAACACATATGGCATTACAAAACAAACTTGTATTGCTAAAGAAAATAAAATAATAATACAAACAATGATAACGGAATGACATTTTGCTTTTGCTTGAAAATGAAAGGTAAGCTCTGTGATTTTAAACTAACGCTAATCATGCCTTTAGATCAATTTTGATTTCACGGTTTGTGTCAAGAAAATTATATATAAAAAGTGTTTTTTAGGCTACCTGAGTATTTCAGGCTACTATTCTTGTGCAAATATGTAAACAAAACATTTTATTGTACAATTTTTTTTGTAAATAAAACTCACATTCTCAAAACCTTGCGCCAGGAAAACCGGTAATTCTGAGACTATAACAACTATCAAAATCCTAAAGGAAACAAAAACGTATAAGGAAATCCTTTTATTTCCTAAAAAGACTAAGAATAATTTTTGAATATATATATATATATATATATATATATATATATATATGTTGTTGTGTTGTATGTTGATATTTTCATTTTAATCGGTATTTTTTATTTACTTTATTGTGGAAATGTTATTATTAGTTGTATAAAACATGTGGAATTTGAATAGTTTATCATAAAAACATAATTTTTCAAATAATACAAAAACAGACGGCATCTTGATATGCACAAAATGATTTTTGTTTATTTTCACTGCTAAATAAAGTTCAAATAAGCCTCTTTTATATTCTAATACCATTTACTTCTGAGGGGCGAGGATCTCGAGATCTCAACACAATACTGGCATGTGGTCTGTTTTTTTCCAGTTTACTTTAAAAAAAAGGTTGTTTGAAAGTAGATTTAATAATATTTGTGCAGATTATTCAAAAACTTCAACAATGACATTTTGTTCGTGTAAGTTCAGCTTGTCTGTGAAAGATCTAGATAAAAGTGCAATCCTGAGTGTCTCATTTGGCTCCCTGCAGGAAAATGTCTATGAAATGTCTGCTATGTTGATCATGGAATGGATAGAGGATATTGGCAATGCTTAAGTTCCTTCCCAAAAGCTGTCCAAATAAATGCAGACGTGGAGTTAAAGTCAGCAGATATGTGAGGAAGTCAAAGCTGGCAGGACATTCTGACATTCAAGGAAAATGAACAGAGAAAGAGCCAGAAAAGGGACTGGAAACCACTAGTATGTTATTGTTGACGTGGGAGAAAAGGGCGATAAAAAGCTATGCAAAGATATTAAATTCTCCTCACCTAGAAAACACGGCTTGGACATTTACACTCTTGACTACTGAGATATTGCAGCACAATTACTGAATTTATATATGATATTAATGTCTGTGTTTATTAAACCAGCAGTGACTATTTTTGGAAGAAAATTACACAAACTAGTTAACAGAAAAACATTTCCATTTTAAAAGATATTTAAAATAAAAAAATAATTCTTGGTTCTTCTATATATGTAATTATTTACTTTAAATGAATGGTGGCTATTTGGCAATTTTGCTGCCAGTTTTCCATTTCTTTGGTAGGTTTTTTTCTGTTAGAAAGTATGCCACTTTTTATGCAGCGTTAGTGCACATTAAGGGACCAAATAAACATATTCTTGTGAAAAAGGCAAGAAACAAAACTGAAAGCTTGCAGTGTTTTAATTATCAGATACCAATTGGGCTCAAAATGAAGTTACCATAATTTCCTTATAATAAGGTGCACTTAAAATCCTTAAATTTTTTCAAAAATAGTGCCTCTAAATAGCAAAATGTTTCGTTAGCATGAAACCACATTTAGTTATAAGTGTTTCTTTGTTCGGAGATCAAAGAAAACCCTCCGTTTTAAAAACCTGTTTGAAACAACACTCAAGAACTGAGAGCCAATCAGAATTCATTCATGGGAGGTTTCTAAGATGTGTCACTGAAGGAGAAGGGAGCGCCCTCTTTGAAGCCTGGCTGAGAAGATAAGAAGGGATAATGGCCGCAGCGGGGCGATCAACTTTGTAAAAAATGCATTACACACAAATAAGTAAATTATTTATTTAAGTAAAGCATTTAATCTGTCATTTATTATTACTTTGGTAACACTCTTCACTAAATAGAAACAGTGAGAATTTAAACAAAGATTAATCATTGGAAAAACTCGACAGAGCTAACAAAAGGAGAGATTTTGATTACTGGTTATTTTAATAGTGTGGAAGAATTCTAAGAGTCCATGAGCATGTAGCGATCATCAGGTCCTGGAGAAGAGGCACAGATGAGTCTGGTTGATACACGTTATCGTGATTGTTAGACAAGGAGCTTTTGTGAGAGTGGTACTTATGTTTGGAGATGGAAAGGCTCAGATTCATTCTCACTGATTCATGTGTTGCAAGATGATATAGAATTGATTAATAACCCCTTAAGTTTTGCAATGTTAAAGTTAATACCAATATAATACATCTTCAGAAAAATAGCAGATCTAGCTTTACAATAGCACGATCTATTTGCTACAGAGTTTTATTTACAAACAAATCATTTTGATAAAATATGACAACAACCATTAAAGTATCCATTAAAAGCTAAAGAAAAAGTAAAAGTCTGTTAGGATTTACAAAATTAGGCTCAGAGAACAACCACATATTCGGCACCCTCTCTCAGTAAAACGGGTCACAACAAAAAATTGAAACCAAACCTTACAGGCTGAAGTGGGCAAAACCCCAATTATTTCAGTGTGTTTACTACGAGAAAAGACCTGAACTCGGACGGCAGGTTTAGAACTGATTATCCTTGGAGATTATTCCCAGTTGGTTTTCATTTTCCAACCTTGTTTATAAAACATTACATTCCCCCAGAGTCTCCCAACAGCAGCTGAGATTTCTGCTAGATTACACAGTACGGGTATGCACAAGGTGGAACTGGGCTTTTGTTTCCTTAGACTAGAATTAAGTTTTGTCAGTGAAATCAAATATGTTTTACTGAACTGATTGGTGGTCACATCAGAATGTAATGTTTTAATTTTGCTGACTGTTAGTATTTATTTTCTTTCCAAGGAAATATTTCCATTCCTTTAAGAAAGGCACAAATAAATTGTATATAAAAAAAACAGGGTGAGGAAAAATCCGTTTCATTTCCTTTGTTTAACATTTTTCAATTAGCTGATTAATTGATTCCATGAAACAATGATAAACAAGCATTGAAAGTTTAGTTTTGTCAGTGTCAGATACCTCTTTGTTTTAACATTTCAATTAAAGGTCTTCTAAAATAGTATTTTTTTAAAGGTGCATTCCATTTTGAGATTGTAATGTTTCTGTGAAAATACTTTTATGACATTAAAACACGACACATTACATGCTCCACCTACTGGCAGGTAAACTATGTATACAAAAAGGGTTTGAATAAAAGCAGATGAAAGACACCTTAATTGAACAATAATGTTGAAACCGCCCAAAAATAGTTCATATTTTGAATGTGCTAAAGTACAATTACTGCTCTAGCTTTAGACAAACCTAAAGTTCATTAACTAGTGCAGGTGTTTATTGATGGTTAAAAAAAATGTGCAGGGTAGTAGCCCTCCAGGACCAAAGTTGATGACCCGTGTGCTAAAATATGCAATGTTTTAAGGTTGCCTGTGAATAAACTTCTTTATGATAAAATATCTTATGTTCATCGCTGACTTATAGTGCCCTGCACATGCACTTCTGTCCTGTTGCCACTTCTGCTGAGAAATCATGGTTTCTAGACAACAACCTTCAATTCTAGTGTTGACTGTACAGCATTCTTTGTCAATTTTAAAACAAATGTCTTTTTCTGAGGTTAAAAACTTGTTGACCAATTAGACAGACTCTTTAGTTTTAGTGTTTGGAGCCGCTGGAGTTTCATAATGTTGGAAGAATCACCATCCTGTATATAACAATAACAATACCCGGTTAAACATTTATTTAATTTAAAGTGTTAATAAATACTTTAAAAAGTATGTTTATAGTTCAAGCACTTTGCTTATTAAAGTATCTAGGTATAAGGTAAATGAAAACACAGCTGTTTTGTTAAATGTCACTGAAAATAAAGAATTCTACAGACCCGGGTTCCCCTCCTGGTCTTCAACTCCTTACTCAGACAGTGCGCCTAGTACCTTTTTCTATTGCACGCCAATCACGTTTGCAATACTAGACAATTATGAGCAAGAGCGAACTCGTGAACTAGCAGCTAAGCACTTTAGCAAAAAAATAACCATTTGCTGATGCTGTCCCCTTGCACTCCGCTCAAGCTGATTTCCATTTTTACAACCAGGAAAAGTTTATGGTACATTAAAGGTTTGCTTGCAGCAAACATTCTCATAAAGTAAGAGATGATATCATAATGGAATGACACCTTTATGCAGCTTGGAAACAGAGATATTGCTTGTTTGTGATGCCAGTTGAATCCATGACAGAATTGATAAAGGTTGACTCAGGGTGTAAAATGCCAGTGGAAAAGTGAAGTCGTTTTGAACACAGTACTGAGAATATTTAACAGGTTTACCAATATAGCAATACTCACATTCCAATTATTCACCGTTTTTTTTACCACAAAAATTCAAACAACATTTTAAAGACTGAATCACAGTTCATTATTATTTTCATTATGAAGGCATGCAATAGAGAGACACAAAAAAGACAACGTAACACCGATTATAGTCCATCCACAATGTTTTACAGGAACAACACCACCATTTAATCTCGGTAGAGAAGTAGTCCTTAAACAATTAGTCCCTTTGGTATTATAAGGTTCTTTCTGCATTCAGAGAGGTTTTGAGATATTGAGCTGCAAAGGTTTGCATGTAATGTAGCAAAGATAGATATAATCTTTATAAAAAAAATAAAAAAAAAACAATTAAATGAATCATGTAAAAACACTAAACATATAGTATAAATGACATTTCAAATATTTAGAATATTTAAATAACTTAATTTTGACCAAAAATTTAGATAGATACTTCTTCCTAATTCCAAGGGGACCAAATGTAAAAATATTGAAGCAATTAACCAACATCGAGAATTGTGTATAACTAAAAACTTAAACAAATATAAATTGTCTGCAGTCAAAATCTCTAATTGGTATAAATTATTCTAGTAACAGTGACTCTCCACCAGTCTTAAGGGAAAAAAGGTTAGAAAACAAGGTAAAGATAGATAGACATTTGTCATTATGAGACATGGCAGAAGATATTGATTTTGAAAAAAGTAAGAGATAATAAACCTTTTGGTTTCTTTTAGATTGTCTAATTCTTTTAGATTGTGACTTTAGCTTGATCTTATAGCTTAGCTTAAACACACTTGGATGGTAGCTTGAATCCTAATATACTTGCTTATTCTGCAAGTGAAGTCTGCTAAAACTAGTTTTTCACTCATTGTTGTATATTTTTTCCTCTGTGCTAAACATGTCTCTACTCAAGAGGAAGCTTCTGATTGATTGACGAAGTGGCATCAAACATGAAAATGCATTACACTGCTATGTTGTATTCGCACAGCAAGACCCCAATGCCTTTGTCTCTTGGTTCCCTTGAGGTTGCATTTTTTTCCATTGATGTAACAGATCATACTTCATCCACTTTTGGAGTGAATGTCCCGTTTGATTCTACGTGTTTCAGTTAACATTTGCTAATGTCGATCACTTCCTTTTGAAAGTATTGACACATTGTATACTTGTTCTTATACAATCAGACTACAAAAGTGTTTTCTACAACGCCCTAATTGGCTTATACCCACTAAAAATAAAGATAAAATAAATAAACAAAATTGTTTGGACTGATGTTGATCAAAGAGAGAATGAAGGAAATATGTACTAACTAAAAACTAAATAAGCAAAAAATAATTGGAAATGCGAAACTGTAGTTATATTACGTCATTTTTTGGAGGTCCTTTTTCATTATTGGATAAAAGCTGCTATTAAAGATTTATTTTGAATAGCCCTGCTTCTAAAATGAGAGTGACAAGACAAGACTATGTGACCGTAAGTTCTTAGTGTGCTACCAACAAGAGGCTAACCAGTGCCAACCAAGAGGCCGATCATTTTCCAATCTTCTGCAGTACTGACTACATAAACACTCCAAACAATGCCGTTATATGAGCACAAAGTGGCTAAGTAGCTGTTAACAGAGTTTTATAAGTGAAACTCTGAAATATGTTTCATTAGCAATGTTATAGGTGGCTGGGGAGAGAAAGAAAAAAAATGTGCACGTCAGAGCAAATGAACAGAGGTGTGAAAAGAAAACTGAGGAAAGGGAAAGAAAAAGTCACCAGTGATTTGTGGCTCTTGGTTTTCCTCACGTCAATGCATTAGAAGTAAGATAAACATTGTTGAAAGAGACATTAATCTGTGGACAAGCTTTTAAAAGGCACCAAGGGGGAAACAAGCGGTTTGTGAGTTTTTAGAGAAAAATGAGAAATGACTAATATCAGCACACTTCTAAATGATCCCTGAAATGACATGGTTTAAATGCTAGTTTGACTTCCTGAAGCTGTTTATTGCAGAAATCGGTTGCCATATTAAATGATGCCCAAACACTGCTCAAGCTCAATGGTTTGATATTACCAGCTTTATTACAGTGTTTTATATAGGTAACATCATCTTTTAGCTTTCCCTTAAATCATCATTTATACCCTGTGCACTTAATTAGGTTCACAGGAATTTGCTGGACTGAACAATTTTTCAGCTCACACTTAATAAAATAGTGGGGTATGATGCAAACCCTGGACAGGCCTCAGTTTCACCACAGAGCTGTGACACGCTCCTCACATACCAATTAACATTTTTATCTTTCTGCTCATGCTGTACTTAGTTTTTTTTTTGTGGGGGTGATTTTTTGAGAAAAAAAGAGTTAATGAGATAGCTTTACCAGCATATGCAGAGCTCTTCCATTAGGCAGTATGGGCAAACGCTAAGGGAGCCAACCATCTAGGGGGTGCACGATTTTAAATAATATATATATATATTAATAATGTTTGTATTAATGTAATCATTGTATTAATATAATTAAGTGGTGCCAGACAAACTCTTGCCTGGGGCAGCAAATTGATCAGGGTCTGTCAAATTGGTCTAGTTTTGAATAACAGCATGTTTAACAAAAAAAATTACATATTCTATTTGTTGTTGGAAGTTTAATATCTTTTCATTAGACTCTTCACAACCATTCCAATTGTATTACTTTGCTTTTTTATCAGTTTCTCCATGCATTTATTCTTAAAAAAAAAATAAGTTGCCATTGTTGCAACCATAAGCAGATCTTGGCATTAAAAGTTTCCACAAAAAAAGCACAAGGGCCCCAAATAATTTTTTTTTAATATGTTATTTTTTTATATATATTTTTGTAACAAATATCTTTTCATGTGGGTCATACAGAAATTAATTCATTTTTTTTTGAAGAGGGCCTCATATAGACCTAGAGATCTGCCTCAACAATCTGAATTTGAAATGTGTTAATTTGAATTATTGACAATTGTAATTGAATAAACCTGAATATTATATGCCATGAAAAAAAGATTTTGAATTTGAACTTCTTTCTTTGAATTTTAATTTCTTTCTTTGAATTAGATTTTTTTAATTTGAATATGAATTTTGTAACTTGAATCTTGATTTTCTTTACTTTTCTTTTTTTTAAAGGCATAATCATTTATAGATGTATATTCAATTTACCTTTAGATTTTTTTTTACAGATATTCAGTTCCAATGAGTTGTGTTGTATTATATACAGTATAAACAGTATAAAAATGCATTACAGTTGTTTAGCATTTTCGACAACATTTATATACCATGTATTTTTAGGAGACTATGGTAAAGTAACACTCAATAATTTACTGTAAATCAGATTAGTGCACATTACATTATTACCTTCCAGCAGACTCCAATTAAATCCCTTTTTTGCTGGGATGGGTGAGGCAAAAAGACTAGTGTGAGGAGGATGTAAAAAAGGCCACATAAAAGCCAGTTGGTTTATGAGGCTCTTCAGATGGTCAGAAATGAACACAGTTTTATAAGGAGATGAATACAATGACCGGATGTGTCTTCAGTTTCATGTTAAATATGACATGCAGGAACATGACAAATGCTTGTTGTTTTCTGGGAACTTTTCCGGGAACATTGCTCCAGTTTCAGTCTGCTCCAAGAGCAGTTTATGATTTTTATGACAGGGGAGAGCTGTTTTCTGGTTCACTGGAATGGAATGCACATGAATGCTCAGTAATCTCTTTAAATGATCCATCAAGACAAAGCCCACACACAAGTTTCCAGTAGTCAAATGTTTATTGCTAATTTACAGTTTCTGATAAATGGGGATTTCTGTAAGTGTTTCAATTTAGGTATGGAGTCTGCCCAAAGCATGAATGTGAAGATATATAAGATGTACATGTAGAAATATGGTATATATATTATATCCCATAGCTACTGATTAGACACTATTATAGGTAAAAGGAAAGCATGATGGGAGCTGATTGGAGAAAAACAATGGTTTTGGATGAATGGTTATGTTGAAAAGTGAGACATACATTTTACATTTTTGTAAATGTAAATACATTATTTTTTACAAACATTTTAAACATTTCAGAGGGGGTACTGGTGAATTTAACATAACGTGCTTTGTTAATAAATGTTGATACTTTAAAGGGCACCGATTTTGCCATTTTTACATGATGCAATATTAATCATATCTATCCTAAATGTGCAAAGTTTCAGTTAAAGCTCATTTAATTTCTTTTTTTACTTACTTTAGAATGTAATGACTTTTTTTGACCTAAAATCTCTTTAGAATAGCATTCTAATAAATTAAAAAGAACATTTTATGCAAAAATTGTGACTACTCTTTTTATACACAGATTGTACTTATATACTTGTACCATGTTCAGCAGTACAAAGACTAAAATCATGAAAAAAACAAGAAAAATTGCAGTTATACCAATTACATTAAAAGATTAGTAAAGCACAGTTATGCGCAAAGTACATAAAGCAAATATTTTGCAACTTCAGGCCAAAAGCTTTTAACCAATCTTAAAGTACTCATAAAATCCAGCCATGCATAAACCCTTAAAAGTCTCCAGACCCTTTAGACAGACTGTTTATATTATTCACACAACTTTCATGAAGGGCTTCATGCAATTCATAAAGGTGCTATACATTTTTTCTCCAGAAATATAGCAGACACATCTCTCAGGTATGGCGACTACAAGATTTTCCCCCTCCCTGATGGAAGTGTCTATTGCTGAGGAGGAATTAGAAACACCTGACAAACCGAGGGGATTGTTACTGTGACGTTTGGGAATACAGTAGGCGAGAAGAATGTCAGCGGTCGAATAAAACCATGCCATTTAGCAAAGCTCACTATAACAGACCTGGCTCTTTCAGCTAGGCACCTTCTGAAATCATCTCCATGCAGAAACAATTATTGTGACATTTCAAGTGTTTTAACAGCTGACTGGCTAAAAGTGTTAGTGTGCATATGTGGGTGTTTTAAAGAGTGTTTGTAACTGGAAAGATAACAAACTCAGTACCCATCATGCCGTGTGTCTGTGTCATCAATTAGGTGGCATACCTCTGCTTCATTTTCTCACCCTTTAGCTCTAATAGTGGGTTTCATTTAAAGGCATGTCTAGAGATTTTGTCCTTGGAAAACTGGATATTTCAGTTTGGCATGAGAAAGTAAATTTTTTAAAATACATTCATGCAAAAGAAAATAAATATTTTTTCTAGCTCAGCTCAAACGGTATTTAATAGTTCCCAACAGGACTGTCAAGGCTCTGCCGGAGAGTGAGGAGACATAGAGATAAGAAACAAAACGTACAAGTGTTAATTAACAAACATAGCAACACTGAATTAAACTGAAGGAAATAAAAACGTATATGACAAGTGAGGAACTGAATGAGATACAAAAGAGAACTGTGAGAATATATGGTGAAAATGAACCCCAAACAACCTAAAAGTAAGTGATGCACAACTATGGACAGACACTAGTAAATATGGCACACAATCACACAATAGTGGATACAAAACAAGTGAAATGAGTGAATGAGGAGTAAACAAAAAAATGCAGAAAGTGATTGAAAAGAAAATAGAAATGACGAGTATCCACAAAACAAGGTGATTGGGAAGCAAGAAGATGGCGTTAAAGTATATTCCAAACTGTAGTCTTCTACATACTACTTATCACTGCAGTTAAGAAATAATCACTTATACTACAACATTACTCTCTGGGTTACTTGGCTCTATATTACTATTGAGTTACTTTCAACAAATCAATTCAGAATAGCATTCAATTTCAAAAATATTTTTTCTTTCATTAACGACATACAGGGTAGCAAACTGCTTAAGCAGTAAAGTTTACTTGTAATAAAAAACATACTAAATAATAGTATTGCATCAAAATGAAAGACACCTTGAATGAAAGGCTGCGCAGAATTTCGCAGATTGTAGTGCCTAGGGATGAGTACTAATAAGATACTTTAAGACCCTAATGTGGTTCAGAATTGGATTTTTGATAAGCTTTCACACTCTTGGATCTATCATTATAATTTTTGTTCGCCCATTCTCTCGTACATTTACATAATATTTTCACAGAAATCATCAAAAAACTAAATTCTGCCCTTGGTCATCACTAGTACTACTCAACACAATCACAAAGAAGCACAAAAAATAAAAACAATTGAAATAATGAGAATAGACAACCAAATATCAGAACAAAAAACTGACAGAAACGTACTGGTCTTGTCCAAAAAAAAACCCTATCTATGAAATGTTCATCAAGGTATTTTAAAGTCAATGCATTTCTCAAAAAGATATGAACTTCTAAAACAGTTCACTAGCATCTTTCTCAACATTAATTCAACCGATTGACCCCAGAACAGTCTTTTAAACATCTGGTACTAGTCTGTGTTGCTTCCTACTTTTAAAGAATCAACAATAGAGCCTTTTTAATAAGTTAATTGGCCCATTTTTGATGTGGCACTTGAGTTTATTTGAAAAGGATCAGTGGTCAACAGTGAAGTCATTGGAAGGGAACAATGGGCTCCTGTGTAGAACTGTGACAACATTAAAGAGTGTCACAACATCAGGAGCGGGTGACACAGGGTAACCGGTTATGAAAAATGAACAAGTCGACTGACATTCTCATTAAACAATGAAATCTTTCATCAATGACTGTCTAGATCCAGCAGGAACATTAATAACCTCAAGGTAATTGATTTTCTGAGCCTTGAAACGTATCTGAGTAATGGAAAGAAAAGTAATTGATATCACTGCTATCATTATGTTGAGGTTTCTTTGAAACCATATTTTAATGTCCCTGCTTTAAGTGTGCTGACACAGATTTAATGGGTTGAATTTGTAGATTTCAGTGTTTTCAGTCATAGAATCTCAATTTAACTCAAACCAGATTTAGTAATCAAAGGGGCAAACCCCCGCTCTCCCTGTTCCTGCGCAATAGGAAGTGACTGAACTGTAGTACCTTGACCGGCCGCAAGGGGAGTGAGCATATTCTTACTCACTCCAACGTTAAAACTGCTCAACTTTGGAGCTGAAAAAACATGTTTACACCCCTGGTGCTGCAATGTTTTTTATTTAGATCACTAGTTTTGACCTCCATGAACCCTCAGAGGGGGTGAATTATTTTTTAATGTATATGTTTGTAGCAGAGTTCCTCACCTAGTTTTAAGCCTCCTACACAGTTGTGTCTGTTTCATAACAACGACTGGGTTTCAACGTACATGTGAGATTGATGAATATTATCACCCATTTGTTGTAATTGGTTGATTATGCACCTGATTATAGTCCATAAAAACTTAGTTTTAACTAGATTTAACACTGGGTTAAAGACAAATATTTGTGAAGACATCTTTGTTTTAGAATCTTACTTAGGAAACTAGTTAATGGATATTGATCAAAAACTCATTCTATTTGTGTAATGCCAAGGCTAGTCACTACGCCACAGGTGTTAATTTGTGACTTTTGTGTAATGTAATCATTTACCGTGAATAAGGGTAAGTAAATAATATTTAAAATTGTCAGTTTGAGGTGGAGATCCTCGACAGAGACTCACTTGTTCTGTTAGAGAGGCAAGAATACACATTTCTGTTACTTTTAACACACATTTTTGTGAGTATGCCCAACATAGTGGGATGTTATGGTGGCGCAGTGGGTAGCACGATCGCCTCAAAGCAAGAAGGTCGCTGGTTCGAGTTGCCATTTCTGTGTGGAGTTTGCATGTTCTTCCCATGATTGTGTGGGTTTACCCCGGGTGCTCTGGTTTTCCCCACAAGTCCAAAGCGTTAAAGTGGGTGGTCATGCCGGTGGTGGGTTGTGGCTGGAAAGGCATCTACTGTATAAAATAAATATTGAATAATTGGATAAAGTCAAACTTTTAGGACATCTATTATCACAATCCTATTCTGCTTAATAAGCACTTTTTCTGTACCGACTGACTTACTGTAGAGATTAAGAACTTTTAAAACTATTACTAATAGTGTAACAATGCGGAAACACCCCAAAGCAAATTCCTAAGATGCAACCACATTTAACTGATACCTCCTTCATTCGACAATATCCAAATACCTTTACCTTGCAACTAAGGTTATCATTCCTGTTCTCCTACTAATTCCTCATCCTAGCATCTTTGCCTTTGGTGGGTGATCCAGTCATTTCTACAAAATGTTGTTTTTTGCTTTTCTAAAATGATAAATGTGCGAGAAAATCTTTATTTTTTTCCCTCACATACTCAAAAACTATAAACCTATTTTTAACCCTTGTATGGTGTTCGGGTCTGTGGGACCCATTTTCAGCTTTCATCAAAAGAAAAATTAAACAAGCATTTATTATTTGAAGCTGAGATTCACTGGGCTTGGCTCATTCCTGTGAAAAACATATATCAGAACAGATTTTTTATGACCCAACACATACACCCCCTACATATTTATATTATACACAAGGTGTTCGGGTCTACTTGACCCTGGGCATGTTATAGTGTGAAAATGGTAGATTCTTTACCTTAATTTTCTCTTCCCACACAAACATAAATCACACATAAACATAACATTTTACATTTTAAAATAAAATTGTGTGATTGTGTGAATTAAAAGCACCAAAATGCAATGGGTCCAGCAGAGCCATCAACCCTGCCAAAGTAACAATAATGAGAACACCACACATGGTTCTATTCTAAACATGAAGAAATCAGTTTAAATAACAATAAATCAAGTATATTTGCTGTTTATATCACTTGTTTCTTGGCTAAAGGAAATATTGGTTAAGTTTTTAACATAAAATGTTTTGATTGGGTGAATAAAAATCTGCAAAAGGCAATGGGTCCACGAGACCCGCAAACACCGCCTGAGTAACAATAATATGAACACCACACATGGGTTAAATTTATTTTTCAAAATCTTAATTTTAAAAAAGTATTGCACATAATTTAATTGTGGAAGTAGACCGTCTTTAATGACCCATGCTATTCCCTTATGATACTTGCATTTGAACAATTCTTTATACATTTCCTGGAGCAGCACTATTTTACTAAACATTTTGTTAATAACCAAGAATGTCCTGAATCCACAATTTCTAGAGCAATCATCGTCAAATAACCTGCAGCTTAGACTGACAGATGGAGCCTGCTCGAATTAGACTGCCATTCATTTCAGCTCACCATTAAATTTAGGAAAAAACTGTGCCGCTTTGCTAGTGGAAATCTTGCCTGTGTCAATCGACTGCTTGTTTGAGGCTGGCTCTCTACACCACCCCCCTCAGATCAGGAAGATTTACACAGTTCACCTTTGACTTTCATGTCTCCAAATGTATTCCCCTGAAAACAGGCAAATTATAATAATCATGGTCTTCAGCTGTGCTTGACGCTACGGGTCACTATGGTCAAACAGGACTGAGAGTCTTTCAAAACTCTGAGGTGTACTTTAAGAACAACACCAATAATGTTATCTTGCTGAATCGACTGCTTGTCTTAACGCACAGCCTGTAACACATGCTAGTATTATTTACAGCTGCAATAAAATGTGTTAATTGAACTCTAAAAGCTTTATTGGTTTTTCTTGTTATTGAATTTGTGTTGCTAATAATAAGTCTTACATAAACAAAATATTTTCATTCCCTTATTATTGGTCAGTGTTATTATCATCTAACTTTTTGTTATTTAGTTTTAAGTATTGAGTATTGCTTATAAATGTACTTGAATCAAATTGTTTTGCTAATGCAGTGGTTCCCAACCTAGAGTCTGCACCCCCACTAAAAGGTTGGGGATAAGTGTTGAGGTAGAAAAACATGGGGTTATATTAGCGTCACAATTCTGAGCACAAAAAAGTTAATTCCCATGTATACAAACGTATTTTGAGCAAGCAAAAAAATACATTTTGTGTGTCACTGTGTGTGCGCAGATGGTCTTGTTTGCTCTCGCAACAATATCCTCATATTAGCGTTCACTAGAAACAAACCACAGTTACAAACTGGCAAAATGTCAGCCAATCAGAGAGGAGTCTGGTTTACAGAACATAAAAGACTCCTCTCTGGCAGCGTTATGATTAGTAGATGTAAAGGATTTTACAGCCGTTGATGCAAAAGAGCCCACACTGTGTAATCTTCAACAATGCGATCCATTGGAAAACACTCACCAGTAAAACACTGTCCGGACACTGGCAGCACCTTGCAAACATTTCGAGGTCAAAAAAAAAAAATAACATCCAGGCCTGGTTGAAATGTAGTTCTTAAATTAAAGTTGAAAAGATGTATTTGTTGTCTATTAGCCATTGAAAAGCCTTCTTTACTGGACGTCCGCGGACATTCAGGTTCAACCACTTCTGGATGTGACTTTTTGATTTATTAGGCTATTTTCTACAGTGTCTATAACTAACGTATTTAAATATATACATATACACATAAAGTATGTCGTATCTGATAATGCAAGACAATGAATAAATTATAAAAGCCAATGTAGATTCAGTCCGGTCTGGCCCGATCAGTGTTTCCAAATTGTTAATCAGTTGTAAATCCTAACATAAGAATATCACCAGACTTTTATTTATAGCAAACATGTATTAACATCACAAAAGTAAGTTATCAATGCAGCTTTTAACAATCATAACATATTAGCATGTTAGCTGCTAAAGCTAGTTATTCAATGCTTCACACATATAACCGTTAGTCAGTTTATTAATATATATATATATATATATATATATATATATATATATATATATATATATATATATATATATATATATATATATATATATATATATATATATATATATATATATATATATGAATATATATAGATGTTAACTTTAACATGCACATGTTTTTAAAGAATTCCGTGCCTAAGGTTATAAGTGAGTGCAAGAAAGTGGTGGCAAAAGTCTTGCATGCCCCTTGAGATTCTGTCCCACTGAATTTCTTCAATAATGAGTTAATAATAAACCTTTATTAGTTCAGTTCAATCAACTGTTTAAATATATTTGACTATAAATTCAAGATCAATTAAAAAACAAGGTTGTCTTTAACACAGAGTTAAAATTAAACTAATTTTGGTGGTGTCTTGACTGGAATAATGTTAACATTAGCTGGTTTCAAACTATCACAATTAAATGGTATGAAGAAATTATGTTATAACTGTCATAGAAATACATATAAAATGTAGCTTTCTCAAGCGGATGATAAATCAATATATTATAAAACTTATTTGTATGAGACTTTCATATTCAAACCGTTGAAGATTTTGATGCTACATTTTAAATTATTCAAACATGTAAACAATTTGTCAGTACTTTAGTATTTGATGTTTTAGTAAAATGACTACTAAAGTCTCGGACTCGAACAGCATTGCACTCAGTCTTGACTGTCCTGGACTTGGACTTGTCTTGAACTCCACAATGGTGGATTTGACTACAGCCCTATGTTTACTCTCAAGTGGTAAAATATTACTAATATGATTTTTAACAACAGGTTTAAACAACTGTGTTGATAAAATAAGTTCAATTCACATAACAGTTCCTACTTTCTGTCCAAATCATTAGTGCTCCCAGGTGTGTCTGATTAATCTAGAATGAGTAACAACGTTAGCAAAATAAATTCACGTATCCCAGAAAGAGACCAGTTTAAAATTATAATTTGTTAGCGTCTACGGCATATACATTGCATGCATTGTATTTCTTTATAGAGTAACATAAAAGGAAATATTAAACAGATCTTCAATGGATAATGGGAGTCAACAGCCATGAATTGTTGTAACTGTAAGAGCAGGTGACCATATATGGTGACTTCCCTCATGTAGATTTCAATCTATTTTAAGATCAGAAGTTGAAACTTCAACTAACACTACAGAATATTTTGATGAGTGCAATATGAACGGTAATGCTTACAAAGATGACAGACAAAAAGTGCTGATTTAGAATAAACAGCAAGCATGGTTGTGATAATAAAGCGATAGGGAGCTTTATCCATCTTGTATTTAATCGTTAAAGAATGAAGCGTGTTAAAAAGTGGATCGAAAGTGCCATCTACAGGCAAATTGCTACTTTCATGCAAATGGAAAACTCTTAGTCAAGTTTTAAGCTGATAATCCAAAGCCTTCGGGGAGTTATCGGTGAAAACAAAGCCTGACACTAGAATAAAACAAAATGCCAAGTAGAGAGACTCCAGACTTTGATCCACACTTCTCTTTTCACCAGACTGACTAATTAAGAGCTCGCTGCACAAGTTAGAGTAACCAAATCCTCACAATGTCTGCTATTGATAACCTAGCCAAGGGAAATCAGACTGGGAGGTCATTTGTTTATTGTAAAGTGCTAGAATTTTAGGTAATTGCCTACCTAAGTACAGCTTACATTTTCTCCAATTATAAGATATCATAAATGAACCACCTTGTATCAGCTTCTAGGTTTCACTAAACCCATCTAAACTGGTTTTCAAACAATGGAGAATAATTTTTTTTAAACACTGTATTATCTAATGTTTTACTATTTTACACGTATTAAAAGTGAAAAGATCTTCATATGACAATGTTGCATAAAATGTAACAGGTTTTTAACACATTTTATATCTTTAGTTTGCTTTTGCATTGTGATTTTCTTTTTATGAGGGTTGAGCAAGCACATGTTGACCGTATGATTAAAAATGTAAAAACAAACATTTCTAATAGGACTGGGTGATACTACAGAATGTGGGATCGATCCGCTAACAAGGAATTACAGGCTCAGTATTGTTGATATCAAAACTGATACCAAGATCTTGCATTCTTAATAATTAATGATGAATGGTGAATGTTTAAAAAAAACATACAATCAGAAATCATTTACAAAATGATCTACAGTTAATAGGATTATAAATCAGCTGATTTAAAAAATGTAAAAAACTTAAAAATAACTACAGAATGATAATGACAGATATTTAAAACTGATAACCATGTTTAATTTAAAATTATGAGGGTTGTGACTTTCCTTTTAAATACATGTTTAATAAATACCACATTTATAATATTAGCCTACATATGTTATACTTTCTTTTACATACTACTTATGTCCTGAATACATAAATACTGATTGATGTATACCTGAATATTCACTTCCACTCTGAAAAGACAGAATGATCTCTGCCTCACTGCTGATAATGCAGGTGATAATGGTCACCTTTCTTTCTTTCTTTTGAAGCTCAGGGTTCTCTTTTTCAAGCTGACTTCTCAAATTTTTATAGAAATTTGTGGAGTTGCTGCAGTAACAGAAAGTTTTTTTTTTTACGAACAGCACAGCTTGCTGTGTTCTAGGCACTACTGTAAAATAGTTCCAAATAGTGTTCCTCTCTCTGTCTGTAATCTTTAAATAGGATTCGTAATCAGACCGTTTGTATTTGCACATTCTTGTCACTGTTGAGTCAACACAGGGAGAGGGGTGATAGATCAGACAAAACGAGTCAAAAAGAGATTGAGGTATTGGAGGATTTGTAAACTTGTTAACAGACACATTTTCTATTAGAAACAAAGTAGCCTAAATATTGATCTTGGTGGTATAGCATAGTATAGTATAGTATAGTACAGTATAGATAATTAGCTAGTATCAATCTGATTCCGGTGTCAGTATTAATACTAGGGTTGGTCTGCCCAACAGTGTTGCTGTTCAAAAGGAACCATATATATCAAACATACCAAAGTGAATGGTGCTCTAAATAAGTAAATATGTATCTTGTGATCAAATGTTGACATTCTCCTGCTGATTTGCTACAAGTTTGTTTTGGAATAAGCCGTTGTGTTTAAGGGCCAAAAACCCTTGGCTTTAGTAACGGTTTATTTTTGCATCCTTTTGTTTTCAGGAAACATTACCAAAAGTGCTTGCAGAGGTAGTCTCAGAAACAGTTCATAGCTGAAGGCAATGGGCACTAGGGCCTTCTCTTTGGCACTGGAAGTCATTGCTGCTTGATGTATGACTGGCTCCCATTATTTCTGTTCAATGTTGCCAACTCCTCCAGACTTGTTCACATCAAAAGTGACAAGCAGCACCTGAGCGACGTGATTCCATTATTTTCAACGTGAATCTGATAACGAATGACAAGCGACAAAAAAATTTCTTCATGCAAATGAGAAGCAACTGTCGCAAGCAGCAACCAATAGGAGAATTTTTACGTGATTCTTAAAGGGAAGACAGCAGATTTGTTGCTTATAACATACATCACATTACTAGTCACCCAATCATTGATGACATGACAGTGTAATGTTCACCAGCGGCAGCTCTGTCATTCACTGGCGACGAGTATCGATCTAATCGCTTTTCATGTGAGCGAGGCTTCAGACATTGCAGCAGCGGTTCCTCCTTTTTAAGAGCTCGTCAGCAAGAGCAAAAAAAAGTTGCTAAGAGTCGCCAGGAACAGCAGAAAAAAGTCTCTAGCTTTGTTGCTAGATGCTAGGATTAAAAAAAGTTATTTTATTATTAAGTATTTTATTATTATGTAAAAAAAAAAAAGAGTCACTGGGCTGTCTGAAAAGTCGCTAGGTTGGCAACACTGTAACTGTTTTTAAGTCGACACTCAAAATGTATTTACAGTTTTTCACAATTGCTAAGACAGTTTTTTCAATACATTTAACAAGTTTGCTTAACTCTTAACGCACCGAATCAGTTAAAACACACAATTGGCAAAATAGTTAATTTCATTCTCAAAACCCCCTCATTGTAAACAAAACTCCAAAACTCATTTTCAAAATACAATAATACAGTGTTCAAAACCCTAACACATATGTTCTTCCGACAGCAGCATTTAGTTGATCATAGCACATTGAAAATAAACTTTGGTTTAAAATGACATAATTTTGGTGTTTGGTGGAGCTCGAATGTAAAAGAAGTTCAAGCATTTGAAATTTGTGTTAACTAAATGCATTTTGTATCAAAGCAACAAAAAATGTGTTAATTGTATCGCCTACCTCGACGGACGTTGTGCTAATCGTGTTAAGAGTTTAGGAAAGTTGTTAAATGTATTGAAAAAACTGTCTTAGCAATTGTGAAAAACTGTAAAAAAAAATTTTTAAATATTGTGACTTTAATCACTTGCTATAATTGAATTGAAGCTTTTATATGTTGAGCATTTTGGGCAGCTAGCTGTAAAAACAGGATTTATAAATAAAACTTACTATGTATGAAAATAACTTTAAAATACACTTAATTTAATGATATTTTCTTTCGAAAGTGAGGCCTTACTTAAATCGTAAAATTTCAGTCTATCAAGTGTCCTAAACCTAGCTGCAGTTCCATCCATTGTTAATATACCATAGAGACAAATTCTGCTTTAGAAAATCAAATATAAGCCTATGCAAATGAACAAAACTTACAGCATTGTGGTTTGAAAGAGCATCATGACATAATCCTACTCATTATCAGTTAAATAAAGATCAATAGCTCTTCTGGTCATTCATATGCAGTGATTCTGCCTTCTTCCTTAGCTTTTCAACTCCCATCTGAGTTGTTTTATAGAAAGCAGAACCCTCTTTCCTTCATCCACGCCTACAAACAGCCTCAATACTTTCCACCCCAGATTTTGAAGAGAAACAGGAGGCCTGAGCGCACTCCTGCATGAAGCTTGTCAGTTGTTCACCTTTGCTTTGATTTCATGGTTGTTATCTCACTATAGATCCGCTGACCCCAAACAACAAGGCCACTACCTGAGGGAACAATGCTAAGTTTTGAGGATTACGGAGTCCACTGAGAAGCTTTTCAGAAGTCCTTTCTCCTCCCCCGACTTCAGATACAGTCACTGGCTGGAAAGAATAGAAGGATACGCTGAGGCCCAATTTTTGACAGATTAAATCAAATTAGCACAAGAGAGCTCCTGAGAGAGAGGGCTTTAGGGGTGAGGGCTGATTGCTCTTACGGTGGACCACCCCTCAATCAGCTTTGCTTTCACTTACCTTTAGTTTCCTCCGCTCCACAGCTGTTGAATGCTCAGGGAGATCCATCCTGGAATGAATCCTCACCCACACCCTTCTGTGTTGCCCTGAAGGTAATGGTGGAGAGCAGGTGGTATGTAGAAAGAACTGGTCCAAATGGTCACTGGCAGCTGGTGGACACAAATCAATGGAGTCTAAGTTCCAACGTTGAGGAGGTTCTTGTATCTTTTTTCTTCCAAAGGACATATGGGTTTTATTAAAAAGTCACTCCAGAGCCAGAATAAGTAGAGCTTGTTCCACTTTTTGACAAATGAAGAGTGCAAAAACTTCTAATTTCTGAATTAAATGTTGCTTTTTTTTAAATATAATAAGTTATTCAATAATAAAATAATATAATAAGAAAATAACATGTTTCTGACAATGGTGATGGATTTTTCTCCAAAACGCTATTTATTACAGTTTTTCTCGATTGCTTTGGCTCAGTTCTCAAATTATTTTTTTATTTCCCAAAACATTTAGTTCAGATCTCTGAACAATTCGCTTCTTTTTCATATCAGATTGAAATTTCTTATTGATTTGAGCAAATTGCAAATGTTTTGGCACATGTGTGCCAAAACTGTCTGCAGTTTGGACAACAAATAATTGCATATGGCTTGTTGATCAAAACTGATGACTCGATTTTCACTTACACTGTCAAACACTTCAGAACTTCTCAGACATTTTTTATTGAGTAAGCCATCACATTCAAACCAATCTATTTCATTATCATAATTAGCATACATGAATGTATATTCTAAAATATATCTGACATTGGCATTGTTTGTAATGTCTGCTAAATTGGCACATGACCTCTAATTGCAATCACAATCTAATTGCAAATCTTGTCAGTTAGTTTACATGTACAGTAATACACTTGTATTGTGTATATACACATGAAGTACAAAAATAAGCACTGTTCAAATACTAATGTTCATAGACTTTTTTTTCTACATACTATTGACTTTTCTCAACAAATATGAGATTTTTGTTTAAACCCTTAATTTTCATGGTTGACTGTTGTGGTGAAAAAAACAACTAAACATTTTGACCAGTGTGGCTCACACAATGACAAAAATACTTTAGATTTTGGTGGCCTTGGCCAAATTATTGACACAATAACTAGGTTTTGAAGCATGAATTAAATGTTTTGGGTGAGGAACTACATTTTGCAGACATGCTATAAAGTTTTGAAGTTCCTGCAAACAGTTGTGACATTTGCACTCGCAGTTTAGAGAATGTTAATACCAAAGTAATTGAGAAAAAACTGTAATGTATTTATGAAAATCTTCACACTTCTTAAAAATTTTCTTTTATAAAGAATTATTTCCCAGTCAGCCGCCATATTTAAATAAAAAATATTTACAGGCAAATTAAAGCTTCTAAAGTGTGTAAAGCTTGAGAATGTTTATAGTTTATTTTTATAATGTACATTTAAAAGTGTGATAACAGCCTTGCATTACATACCCGACAAGTTTTTTAACTTGTACAATGCTGCCACCTAGCATCAATATATGTTTAAAAAAATATTAAAGGAAAATATACCAATAAATCTCAAAATTAATGTATAGTATAGACCATCTATACAATAAACTACAACAAACACATACCTCTTCAAGAAAAAAGATTGTACATTTTTTACATTTGAGTAGGATGCATACATCTAATTCTATGTTTTAAAAAAGTGCATCAAGCCTTAAAATTATTTTACATGAAAATGCACACATCAAGATTCTTTTACTGGTGACAATAGCTGTGTTTAAAAACAGCTTTTGGTTGGTCACCATTACAACATTCATGAACCTGGTGCAATCTGGTACATTTCTGAAAAAAAGCCTCTTCCTGTGTGTCTGTCTTTAACTGCAAGTCTTCATTGCTCCTGAATGATTCAAAACTCACATGAGCTGAGTTAGTCTTGACGTCTGTCTGCGAGGAGTTTCTCCCCAGGAGCAATCGTTTTGGATTTTGGCCATCTTTAGGTAAAGCTTTTACAAACTGGCTACTCTTATTTGAGGCTCTGGCTTCCCTGTGGGACCTCTGGGAGTGTGGTGTAAAGCACAGAGAGGTCCTCTTAGTGTTGAATGTCCTGTTTGAAGTGTGGTTTTCTGACACTTTGTTGATGTGCTCTTTGCATGACTCAGGTCCCCAAGCATCTCGTACTCTGGCATTAAGCTCCATGTTGGACCTAGCTTGGTTGCTGTAAGAGGACATCGGGGTGCTACCAGCCCTCAAGACAATTAGGTCAGGGGACACAAAGTGGTGAGGACCTCTCTTTTTCACCCTTTCTTGGACTGCTTTCTCACTCCGTCTCAGTGACGAACACTTGGTGTCAAAACTGGTATCTAAAAAGCAAGATATTGTCATGTTTCACATGTTAAATCAACATATATTGCTACTTATTAAAGAATCAAAGGAATCTGCTGGTGCATATCCAGTTCACGATTGAAAAGAATTGACAGGTGCCAGAATAATTATATAAAGAGTAGTTATATTAAAAAAAAAAACAGAGATACATTATGAAGCTTACAATGTATTTCACTCTTATCAGGGTTGTTGGTGGTAGATCTTGGTGAGGGAATGTGTTTCCATTGATTGTTCTTATATATACTGACCGATTGAACTTCAGAATGACTTGATTTAGTCATCTCGGTCTGCATTTTAATGGAAGCCTGCTGTACCTTATTCCATTTTGTTGACCTTGAGGGCTTCTGCCAGGATCCTAAAAGTACAAAAGCAGCTAAGTTATTGACTTCAGTAGGACATGGAGGATTGTGCAAAAAATCTAGATTCATATGAAAAAATATGACTTTTGAAGACCTTTATCATTTCAGAAAAAGAAAATCACGAGTCAACATCAGTCATCATTTTACTTTACCTTCTGATTGGTTCACACTAGTCACTGTAAGGCTCTTAAAATGAATAAAATGTCGTTTTGGGCTGGAAGACTTTCTTTGAGTGACCCCGTCAGGGCTCTGAGGTGTATTGAAAGGGGAGACATTGAACTGCTCAAAAAAATTCCGGTTTGCACTGGCAGAGTAATCCCATTGCACTTCAGCAAACTGAAGCATCTGAATGCTCTCTCTGGTGTTAATGACCACACTAAGAACATGACAGGAAACATTATTTTTCAATGAACTAAAACCAAAGTAAGTATTGTGGGATTAAATGTTAGAACACAAGTTAAACTCACGTGTTGCTGTGCGTATGCAGAGAAAGAATAGGATACTGCTTCATGTTTGTCTTAATGACTCGCAAGCAGTCTCCATTTAAAAAATTAAAGATTCTTATCCTTCCATCCATGCAGCCAGTAACAATCCGCAGGAACAGTAACGACATGGTCAACACCTCTCTGATGATAATAAAAAACACATAATGTCCACCCTTATGCAACGATACATTATTGATTTGAGTAACCTATACAGGTTACTAAGAGTTTGTTCACTTTGGGTGTTGGAAGGTCCTCAGACACTTCTTAAAGCTCCAGTTGGTGCTCCAGGCTTTGACCACACCGTCTGAACCTCCAGACAGGATATGCCACTGATCAAAACACAAACAGAGCACCGGCCCCTGGTGGCCATTGATTTGCTGTAACAAAAAGTTAAGAAAACCGAGAGGCTTCATAAAAGTTTGGTCCAGGTAGATTGAAGAGTTCAATTTCTTATGTTGTGCATCTCACCCTTATTAGAGAAGCCGCCTCCATGCTCCATACCCTGATCTGACCTCCTGCACAGCTACTGATCACCCAAGTTTCATTAATCTTCACACACATGATTGGTTTGAGGTGTTTGAACTTCAGATTCTCAAAACATTTCCCTGTCTGTAGATTCCACACTGTGGTCAACAAACACAACACCACAAAAGTGACTATCTATTCTTTTAGATTAATTGAATGTTGATTCTAATCAGTTCAAATCAAAAGCTATTTGTTTGAAATGCGATTCAGTCAGTTCACAGACTCCTACCTATAGGTACTCCTATAGGTACTCCTATAGGTAAACCAATTCAATGAATGGGAATTGAGTAAAAAGGCTTGGAGACACCATCATGGCTCTATTTTTGTAGCCAAGCTGAGCCCTTTTTGATTGGATCAGAAATTATAAATAAACTTTACTTTTATTTGTGTTTTTGTCACTGATTATTTCTATTTGATGCTTGTTAGTCTTTGTTGATGCAAGAAGGGATAGTAGAGATTAACAGAAATCACTTGATGGCACAACTGCAGCATGAGTAAAATATGGATTTGGGTGGCACTCAATCAGTAACAACCAACTAACTTAGCATTTGCTTAATAAAATTTTAAAGAGACACTCAAACTTTTGCAGGGGTGATTGGATTGTAATTTGCAACCAAGTTGGGTAATTTGGGTCCAGACAAAATGCAGACATGAAACTGGCAATAATTGATTAACAGAATGTTGTTGACAAAAAAAACATATCTTAGCTATTCAGGATATTTAGATTAATCAATCCAAATTTATAGTTTGATAACCAGATCCCTAAAGCTTTAACCAAATAATGTGATGTTTTCTAGATGAATAGCTCATTTAACAGACTGGCTTATGCAGAACTAAAAAAGTACTAAACAAATTCTTGATTCTTGGCAATCCAGGATCCCCCGTGGACAAATTAATCAATAGAAACCACTTTTGAATGTGGCGCAAGTCTTTTGCAAACATACAGTAGTAGAAACTTTAAGCAGCAACAGCTGACAGGACAGCAACAGCGATGAGAGGTTACAGTCAGTGAGTTAGAACAAAAAGCAAGTTAAAAGGGTTATTGCAGCAATGTAAAAGTTACTGAATGTAAAAAAAAAACTATTTGACTACTATACTATTAAATATAAATAGTTTATGATTGAAAATGTCGAGGAGTCTGCATACAGACAGGAAGTGGAGTGGCTGGCTCTCTGCTGTGGCAAGAACAACCTGGAGCTCAACACGCTCAAAACAGTGGAGATGGTAGTGGACTTCAGAAGAACCTCCCCTGCTCACAGTACTGTGGCAAAGAAGTCATTCAGGTTCCTAAGAACCACCATTTCACAGAACCTTAAGTGGAGCACCCACATTGACTCCATTGCAAAGAAGGCCCAGCAAAGGCTCTACTTCCTGCTCCAGCTGAAGAAGTTAAAATTCCCATAGATGGTGCTGACCCAGTTCTACTCAGCGACCATCGAGTCTGTTCTGTGCACCTCCATCACTATTTGGTTTAGCTCAGCATCCAAATGGAGACTCCAGAGGACAGTTTGGACTGCTGAAAAGGTCCTTGGATATCCCCTACCCTCCCTTTAAGAATTGTAGACCTCCAGAATGAGAAAAAGGATGCTGCCCACTTAGGGAACCACCTCTTCCAGCTCTTACCCTATAGCTGACGCTTCAGAGCTTCAAACATAAGGACAGCCTCTTCCCTCAGGTCTTTCAGCTCCTGAACCCATATTTTCCCCCACCAACACTCTTATATATTTATTCTAAATATTTCACTGAGCATTAGGACTCTGATGTGGACTCTGTACATTTCCAGTTGCTCCACATTCTGTTGTTCTGTTGCTGCACGTTACTTTTACTTTAAACTTTGGTCTGCACACTACCTCCAAATCACATCTCTTAAGCACCTTGGACTTCTATAGTTGAAGTTCTATTACTTTATATTTTACTACCTCTATTTCTAGAATATTACTATATTCTATTTACTTTTAACTTAAGCAATTTACTTATAAAACCTGTGTTTCTGTGCAAAAACTGTGTTACTGTGTAACGGTACCTGTGTTACTGTGCTATGTTATTGTGTCCTTGTTGTTACCACTGTCCAACAACAAATTACTTGTGTGTGCACATGCACACTTGGCAATAAAGATCTTTCTGATTCTGAAGTCACACACAAAAAAGTTATAAGTGTATTATTAGGCAATTCCTACAATGATTGCAATAAATGTGTTTGAGTCATACATGTTCCATATACCAACACAAAGCAGTAGCTAACTTAAAGTCCCCTTATTTTTTGACTACTCTGGTTCTCAAACATTTAATGAGGCTTTACTACACAAAGTTCAGGAGAGGCATGCCATACAACTAACATAATTGGAACATCTTTAAGGTGCATGTCTCAGCTGTCCACAAAATAACATCTAATACCAGAAAGTCCTATAAAGGAAACTCAAATCAAATCTTTCCGGCTGTTGGACAGAAATGTGGCTTATTGATGTGTGAGAGGATCAAAATCCATACTAGGGTTTTATTTTAATCCCAACAAATAATTGTAAACACAATATACCTCCATTTAGCTTAGGAATAGCCCTGGCTTGGAAGGTCTGGGATATAATGAAGGACTGAGCGGATAACTTTTATTTATGGAGGAAATTGTTTGCTCAAGCCATTTTTCTTCAGACTGTTTTTGAACAAAAGTCAGTACAAAACAGGATTTCTAATAAAGTTGAGACTGAAATTTGGATCTGTACCAACTCTACATGATTCAACTCCACAAGTAAGTGTATTATTTAAAATTTGCATAAATATCTTGATCTCACAATAGCAATCCTAATAACATTGGCAAAAACTTTGGCTCCAATACCATTCAAAACTCCATTCAACAGATCATTAGAGGATCCTGCTGCCATTCATTCCTTATGAAGAAAAATATGTATTGCATATTTTCACTTTGTATTATTATTATTACGCTCTCTCATGCTTCCATCGAACTTGCCTTACGAAATCACGTTAGACAGCTGAACATGCCTATGTGTGGTAAGGTTGTGAGCGAAATTATTTTACAACCTACCCAAAACAGCTAGTTTTTACCGAAAGGGGTTTTTATCAAGATAAATGAGTTTTAATTGTCATCTGAAGTCTTCTTTAACACAACTCTTCATTTTAACTTTCTTGACATCAGAGCAAATGACCTAATGCTTAAAAAGATACTCCACTGCAAAAAAGTTTTGTTGTTATTCCAAACCCTAAAGGCATCACTTATCCTTTAGAACAGAATTTGAGACATTTTAACCTCAAAGGAACTGACACAACTGTCAGTTCTTCGTACCACACAGATTTTGAACTTTTAGGAACGCATCTAAAAAATAATCAAAGACTCCATCTGCCATTACATACAAAGTTAATGCTGTAACAGAACACTTTATTTTCACAAAAAAAACTAAATATAGGCTTAAACACATTTTACTTTTCTTTATGGTCAGCAAGAAAAATACTCAAAGTGAACAAAGCAAGTTCGCATATCATTACCATTTTTCATCAAGATTTTAATCAACCTTATGCGTGTTTACACATTGCACATACAATCAGTGTTCCTCACCTTTAACTCTACAGTCTTTGGCTCCAGATACCAGTCTATATCCACACACATCCAAGCAGTTTATTGTACCAAAATGTCCATGAAATATCATGATACATATGCCTGATTTCAGGCTCCAGCACCTTTAACAAGAAAAGAGAATAAAAAACAACATTATTCCCTGGTAAGCAAGACATTGATTACTTAAATACTAATAATAAATGATTTACCTGATGCTAAGGTCATAGCTGGAACTGATGACCAGTTTTCTCTCTTCACAAATCAGCACTGCTCTTACACTTCCTGCATGTCCTTGCATCACTAGAGGAGTTTCTTTCAGGGAACTGACATGAAGAAACTTGACGGTCCGATCCTTGGAGCCGATTGCTACTAGCTGACCACCAGCATAATCGATCACACGACTGGGATCTTCTCTGTTTAGAGTGTAACGATAAAAACATCTTTATAATAAGTTCTGTTAAAATATGAAAGCGTAAATATAATTTCAATTAAATAATTTGGTTTAGTTTTTAACATGAAGTCCTTTAGATCCTACCTTTTCAACAGAACCTGCATGTTATAAACACCGCAGAAGACATTACGCTCCTCCATTTGTACTTTCATTGTTTTAGTGCCTTTGTAGATGGAATTAAACTCCCTCTCTTGTGACTAAAACATGCCAATAGGCAAAATAAACATGAAGATGACTTTTAAATGTCAAAGTAATGCATTGAGAATGCATTTTTATGCAGACGGCAACATTTGGCATTTCATACCAGTGTGAATTTGGCACCAGAATGTCCACCTTCCCCTTCGCTGATTGGAACAAGTATCTCACGGATCTTGGCATAAACAGGATTAACTTTAGATGTTGAGTTACCCTGCAAATTAAAAAGATGATCAGGGTTTTCCTCCAATCACTGCAAATTTTTACAGTAATACATTATTAATAAGTAAATACATCAAGCTTTCTCATTTTTCCCCACAGTTTCTTCTACAATTGTATTATCAATTTTTTTGTCATTCTACTTAACAGCTAATTGATGCCTGCAATCTCTCTGATCTATTCGGTTTGCAAGCTGGACATACATTGCAATTTGTTTAGGTCATTTGATAAAAATTTCTAAAATCTCAATTCATGATCTTCCAAAGATGCTTAGATTTCAGTTGAATGCTACCACTGTACAAGCAGAAACAACCCATCTGATTCTTGGCTCTGCAACAAAAACAGAAGGGGAATTTGTGCCTTTCTTACCGTAGAAATGTCTAAAACGTAAAGTCTAAGATGAGTATTTACAAGGTATTGGCTGGGAAGACATTGGGATACTGTCTTAACTCTAGAGTGAAAACTGGAAGAATGCAGCAACAGCTAACTGTTATATAAGCTACAAGGTCGAGAGACGTGAAACAAAACAGGCTGCACTAACAGTAAAACAGTAACACTCACAGGAGGGAAAGTGGAGTGGTTAGAGACTTTAAAGTGCCCCTATTGTGATTCTACTTTACTTGTGCCCAAGATTTGTTTTACAACAGCATATTTCTCTGTTTAAGTTATTTCTCTATTTTGGAATGTCTGTTGTTTTGAACTAAATAAAAGACAATGTTAACTGTCATCTATAACTTGGGATCTAGTGCATGCACTGATTACTCACTCCAGATTCAAACAGATTAATATAAATACAACCTTTGATTCCTAGCCTTATTTTCTACCAGCAATGTTCTAAAACGGATACTTTATTTCTAAGATGCCAAAAACATAAAAAAAAAATGTCAAATGAACCTGAATATTTTGCTAAAGTTTAGATTTGCTGTCATTATTAAATATCTTAATTTGCTGCCAGGTTAAATTTCAGGCACCCAGACGTTAAAATAAAACTGCAGGAATATTGCTTATTTAATTACCTGTAGAATCATGGCCTGTTTCTCTACATTCTTCTTTACTTCTTTCTCTGTGAAGATCTCATCTGTCAGACACTGCCAGTGCTTGGACACATATCTGCAGTTTTGCAGTGTGGCTTTGTCCAAATTCCCTAGAAGTAAAAAACTAAATCGTTATTTATTCAAATATTTAGAATATGTTTGTTTACATCTTTCTTAAAGAAGTCATAAACTGACTGCCAAAATGGGATTGATTTTTTTTACATATTCAAGCTAGTGGAACTATTTAGATTTCGTATACAAAACATTACAAAATATGTATATTGATAGGTATATTACTGGATTCGACTTAAAAGTTAAAATTAGCTCCACCACTAGAGACTAGATGCAAATAGAAATATTCTAGTTTCAGAGCAGTTTCACTATTTGAAAAGACTTGTTTTTGAGAGTTTTGTCTATTTTTAAGATCCAACAACATATGTTATCAGCTAGAATTTTTTTCTAATTTTAAGAATTCTTGCCAAGACAAATTTGCATACCCCATTGGCAGATTTGCTTGATATAGGAAGAGTTTAACTTTATTTGAGTTTTTTTTTCTTGTTCCAAGAGTGCATTTTTTGCAGTGTATATGGTCATTTTTAAATCTTGCATGTCATCTTACCCAAAATCATCTTAGCGATGTTGACTGGTAGGCTTCGAATGAAATCTTTGTGACGGCTGACCCCTGACAGAGATTTTGAGGACCTGGGTACAACGGTGAGAGCAGGATCTGACCCATCAGAACTGTCCGAGTCCAACTCGACCACATCAGGCAGAGCCATCAAAGATTTAGCTTCTTTAACTGGATAAAAATGTCACTTAAAGGATACAAAGGCTGCTAGATGCATTCAAAAATAATAAAAAACTAGAGAAAATATATTAATGTTTTTTTAACATTAAATATCAACAAAAATACTTCACTTTTTACATCAATTTCAATGTCTGTTTAATTGTACGATAGATATTAGAGTCAAACATTAAAAAACATTGGTTAACTGTGTTTTGGTGCATGACGGATATATGCTATTGATAAGGGCAAATACTGAGCAACAATATAAACATTTTTGCATTTTGGTGGGGAAATAAACAGAAACACCAAACATGAAGAAAACTTCCTGTTTTAGCTTTGCTTTTATCAAATACGTTACCTTTCTCTGGCTTCAAGACGTTTGTCTGACTACAGCATGAGGAAGCTTCCTGGGGCAAACCTACTGTTTCATTTCATGAACAAGTTTGGATGAGATGATTCATGTTTTAAGAGCTCATCTGAGTGCAAGGAACAGCTTGGAAAATGTTAAATATATTATATATTTATAAAACGACACATTACAATATTAAATACAATTCAAATTAAACATGCATCTTTTAAAAGTATTTCGGTTCAACCACTGAGAAATCAAGTTGTTTTCTAGAATGTTCAGTTATTACAGAAATATATCTTCCAAAAAAGTTTTCTGAAACAATATATTTTTTAATTCAGAGTACATTCAGTTAGTGGTTTATGTTAAATTATGTTTAAAAAAAAAATTTTCAAGAAAGAAAAAAAGTAAATAAAAAGAACATTAATTCAGTGTCAAAATTACTTTAATTTACAACAATGCAATTCTTACCAGAATGGCTGAACTGCAGAAATCGGCGCTTCTCCCACACAATCAAGATCCTCACAAGATTCCCCAAGATGTGCAAAAGGTTGGTGTCGCATACGGACAAAACCCCAAGTAGAAACTTTGATTTGGTAAAACTTGGACTCATTCTGAACCATTCCCATGTGTCCAACATGTCCCTACCAAGCATTTTATCATCCAACGCTTCATTCAACCATTCTGTGTCCTCTGATTTGTTGAACATTTGTTGAGTTTTAGACCTCACATAGGTGAAATCTTTCCCTGATGTCACTTGCAAAACTCTCCGAAGATCTTCCAGGATCTGTAGGCTTTGGCACCTCACCAGGATGCCAGTGAGAAACCTTCTCTGAGATGCCCCTGTAGCTTTGCTCATCCATTGTGTGGACTGGAGCAGCTTCTCAGACAAAACACAGGACTGGCAACGTCCACAAATGTGCAGCTCATTTTTATCTCCTCCACAAGACCACTCGAGGACTGAGTCTCCAGGTTCTCCTCTGACACACGATACTTCTGTCATCGTTGTGTATGGAAAACGCGTTAAAATGTCGACAATACAGGTAAGGTATAAAACCTGTGACGTTAGCGTCTTAAGCTTGTAACATCCTCCAAACACACAAACCTCCGTTACTACACAAACCTCCGTTACTACACGACTGTTTCCGAGACAACAAACACTTAACTTCACAAAACATCAAACGACTTTAAAATCATTCGTTTACTGGGGGGTTCAACGGTAGCTGTTTATATTCTATCAACAAAAAGCTCGTTTGTTACTGTCAAATGCTGCTAGCATAACGTTAGTTAAGTTACGTTAGCACTTTCACTGTTCATTATCTCAGAACAATCTTTTACATTTGGAGCGGCTAAAAAACACAATAATTCACACTTAGATAACGCATTCACTTAACGTTACGATATAACACTTACTTATTTTAACGGAAACGTTGATGTTTTGATACAGGCTCATAATTCATTGACAGAAATGCACTAATGTCTTTTCATAACGTTGGATGAATTCTCGTTCTTAAAACGTAGTCGTAAATTTCTGAGGGTTTCAGTAAAATGTGCGCCGCCCGGGAATCGAACCCGGGTCGCAAGAATGGGAATCTTGCATGATACCACTACACCAGCGGCGCTACTTTTACGAATTTTAAGGTAAAACCTGTGAAAAAAATAATTCCCCTCTTTATATAGACGCCACTACTAATACGGCTGTAAATACTTTTGTAGCATGCTGACCAGAAAACGCCATTACATTTCAACAGTTCTCCGTGTAAATAACCGCTCATTAATATTTTTATAAGTAGTTGAAATTCCCCACACATTCTTTGCATCCCTGAACGCTTAAGCGATTCTCTGCATCTCTTTGTACATTAGCAGTTCTTATAATGACCAGAAGGTGTCGTACTAACTCTTTCCATCGTTATAGAAACGGTGAGATGTCATAAATCGACCAATGAAATCAACAAGATCATTGATATCTCTTGATGTATCGGGGACATTTTTATCATCACTCTTGTTAACCATATGCAACTAATACATTTTTAATCAACGTGGAAATATTCTAAATCAACAAGGGGACCAAATACCTCATCTCATTGCACAAATCTTAAATCAACTGAAAAAAAACGGACAATGTTACAAACTATTTCACACATTTAAAATTAATTACTTAAACTACATCCATAAGTTTGAAGGTGTATTGATGTGATTTTGACCTACTAAATTGTTTTCTTGTAGTAAATCTAAATTCATGTTTTTTAATCTTACAGCATGCTGTAATTGTGTAACCCAACAGCTGAATGGTTACCTGCTTAAATGTGAAGCACAATTAAGCAATTTAATCCTGAGGAAACTGTAAGAAGACCTACTCAAAATGAAGAAACTGAAAGAGAGAACGCAGCAGGGTGTTTAAAATGTAGCATGGTGTGAGAGGAAGGAAGATAACGGTGTCAGAGGAGATGATGCACTCAAGTGGCAGTTTCTGCGTTATGAAGAAACTGTTCAGATACAAGTCCAACCTTTAACAGGAAACAGCAACATCCGCAACCAGAAGAGATACTGCGCCTTAGACATGAGATGTTTGAAGGCTCAACACTTGCCCACCTGATTCTTTAAAACAAAAAGTATAGCAACTTTAACCAAAGCTGGTTCGGCCTGAAGAAGACATACTGAAACGTGCTCCAACATGGTGCCGGTCCATGATGGGGTTTCAATGCAGAGAGAAAGTCAGCTTCTTCCTCCTACAGAGGTTAGAAATGTGCTTGGCTGATATTTTATGCATATGTACATTTTGATCTGTTGCATGCTTTAACAGCGCCAAAACTAGCCAGTTCCTCCACAGAGCTATCACAAATTTTAAAGGTCTTTTAAAATGGTTTTAGTGTTATAGGTACATTTACCGTGGTTGGTTTTTCAGACTAATTTACTTTTTTTTCTCTAAAGGGTACGCTTAATGGTTTATTACAAGATCATTGTCATTGGTTTCCATTCAATGACCATGTTTTGTTTTTTACTGAAATAGATTTTTAAATGAAAACGGAGTTGTTTTGACTCCTAATGCAACGCATGCCATGAAGGAGGTCACTGTGATGCAGTTCCTTAATGTTATGAATAGGGAAGTGCTGCAGAAGAGAGAGGCGAGCTACAGTAGAACACATTTGCACAAAACACTTGATAACGCATAATGTTTAGACTGTTATGAAAGAACAATTATTTTTAAACATGCTTAACACATGGTTCATAAAAATAATACTTTGATGTTACTAAATTACCAAGTTTTATATAAATTTTCTATAATTATTGATCAGCAGCAGTACAAATGTTTTCTTTAACGGTTTGAGAGGACAGAGGACAGTCTCAAAGCAAACCTTTCAGCAGGGGTGGAGTTTTAATGCTCAAGTTTTTGTGTGATGTCAAATGTATCTTCATCTATAATTGTAGGCAATTCTTGAAAATCCTTCTGCTGTGTCAGAAACATTCAGCAGGTGCCTGTTAGGGGCTTTTTTTTAAAGGTATAAACAGAAACCATGGTAGACAAAGCAGGGTATTTCCAAACAAACAATTAGAGAATAACTGCAGCAGCCTTGGGTTCCAAAGTCTCTTGTGCATGTTAAAACATCTTTCTTTTTAGTACGAATCTCAAAGACACACCAGTATAATAATAAAGGTTTATGTTAATAAATGGTATTAAACATATATGGCGATAATCTCTAGATTTAAGTTTTTATTTTTATTAATAATTTTATTTACTTCTTAATAAGTCTTAATGTATGAATATATAGACAGATTTTACAGCTCGCATTTGGTCAAAATTGTTTATCCCTTTATTAATTTCTGAAGTAACAACTGTAACTCTCATTTACAGGGTTTAAGCAGGCTTCATAAGATTACATTTTTAAGACCTTTAAGTACAATTAAGAATCCAATTTAAGAGCTATTCATACCATCAAAACCCATTCTTTTGCTTAATAAACATATACTATACTTCAAATATATAGTTTGGAATAGTTCACAGAGTTTTCTCAAACTCTGGCAACCCCAACAATAACTTTTATGCTTCTGCATTTTTTCTATGACAAACCCAAGCAACAACAAAAAACCCATATCAAAAGAGCTTTACATGGACATCAGAAAAATAAGACATGCTAAAATTTATGTAAGACCTTGAAGTGAATTGAAGACTTTTTAAGGCCTGAAATTTAGGCTTATACGTTTTTTACTTTTTAAATCCTTGTGGACGCCCTGTTCATGGGTACTGAAACATGCCATGGGATACTGGAGTTATTCACGATCTAATGCTTTCACCCAACACTGATTATTACTGAGTCTGTCTAAGATAGTACGCAAGTAAATGGTGAGTATTGTTTGTTAACTTATTTCAGTGTTATAATTTAATGTATTTTAGGTTCACAGTGCAACTTCAGGATTCAATCAAATTAGACAGAGACAGGTACTCTCTCTCTCTCCCTCTTCCTTTCTTTACTTTCTTTACTTTACTTTACTTTGGTTTATCAATGTATTGACATTCTGTGCAGTGCTCCCCTGCAAGGAGAATGGGCATGACCAGGAAACAAAACAGAAAAGTAAGAAGCTATTCACTCTACAATCGCTCATGTTTAAATCATTACACTTGGTTTGATGTGGTTTGATGGTCATGATATGTTAGGATTTCAAAGATTCTTTGGATCCAGAGGAGAGTGAAAAGAGACACAAAGAGAAGGAGGTAAGGGCTCACTAGAGATTGAAACATCTCTCAATTCAGAACTGAGATCCAATGAGCGTTTTATCCCTGCAGCTCAAGCCCTTGTACAAGGAGCTTCTGTACACAATCACTCACAGATTAGGAAAATCACATACAAAAGAACAATACAGCGATCAAGAGTTGAGTGATTACATCAGAGAGGTACGTACAATGCCCAGAGAGCTTTACTTTTGGTAGTATCACACAAGTCATGTTGAAGTAGCATTTAATGCTGTGTTTAACTCCTTTCAGGCCTTTTCAATGACCGAAGGGGAAGATAAAACACTGAGAGAAATAGTTCATAGCTCTCTGGTAAGAATGCACATTTTTGCATTGGGTTTTACTCTTCAGGCTGTTATAAATGTTGAAAGTTAACAATCTAGCTGTGAATAGTTTAAAATTAATAGCCTTCACATTTTGTGCTCATGTACTACCTACCTATTTGGCTTATCAACTCTGAGGGCACGCTTAAAAATAAGATGAAAGTGTTCTGGCATCCATTGAAAGCTGAGAAACGTTAGATATTAATTTTGGATCCTGTCAGGAAAAGAGCACTTTTGTGCCCTCATGTTTTCGTCGATTATGCAGAACAATAACAAATAATGGTTAATCAGTTGAACATGTGCAAGGGAACATGTGAACTCTTCTCCTGTTTATAGCATTGGAAAAGAAAATGCAAAATTCAATATTTTGTCTGTTTAGTTTTTACCTTGGCAAATGACATTCAAAAAGTGTCTTTAAAAAGTTTCCCTGCCTCATTGTTATAATAAAATATATAAAAAGGTGGGTTCTTATTAATTATGTTAATTAATAGTGATTAATGACTACATTTTTGGAGGAATTTCTCTTTTTATAACAGTGAAAATTGCATTAAAATAACCCCAATGTCAATGTGTAATGTCTTGCTCAAAATTTTAATATGATACATTTACCTGAGTGCTTTTTAGGGTATCTAGTATTTTTTGAGTACTTCTAAAATTGTGTATTTTTACTTTAACTCAAGTAAACATTTTTGTGAAATACCTGTACTATTACTTAGTTACATCTGCGTGACATCTAAGTTACATTTTAATTATATTTTAGCTACAATCTGCCATTACTAAAATAATGGAAATTAATCTAAACACAAGCTATTTTTGACATTAGCAAGTGTCATGAGATGTTGAAAAAAGTTTGAACAAACAAGAGTTTGCCAGCAACTGGAGTCGATGGTGGCAGATCGAGACGTCCTCTTTGCAAATTTAATATAATCGATAACAGCTCTATTTTATAAAGAGCTAATCTCATGTCATGCTCACACCAGGAATTCGTGAACCTGCGATTCGCTGCTAAAATAACACTATAAAATATTCACTTAAACAGCATACCACGTTGGATCAGTGAAGTGAGTGCTGGGAGAGCAGCTATATGTAGGTTTTTTTTCAAGGCGGAGTTGAGAGAAAAGCTTGCTTTTTATGTTCTCTGAAGGCAGAAAAATGGAGAATATGCTAGCTGTTTACAAACTGCAATCTTCTATTTTACCAGCAGAGCGTCTATCATATATTTATTGGGACACTGTGAAACAACCATACATATAAACATGTGTCACACACAAGTCCATTGTGTAATGTGAATGTTAACATAAATGTGAATACTCTGAAATCACTCATTATTCATTAAAAAATGGCTATTATTTATTAATTATTGGCTTTGTTTTTTTGGTCTATTTATATAGGAATTTGTTATAACCTGTGTCATCTTTTATGACTTTCCCAGCGATGGGTTGCGGCAGGGAAGGGCATCCGCTGCGTAAAACATATGCCAGAGAGTTGGCGGTTCATTCCGCTGTGGCGACCCCGAAAGGGAATAAAGCCGACATGAAGATGGATGGATGGATCTTTTATGACATGACATTTTGCAATGTATAATAATACAATAATGTGTTTAACATATTTTTATGTCTCATAATCAAATATATGTACATATACATATATGTGTGTTTGTTTGTATACATATAAATACATATGACATGAAAATTAACATAAAAAAATTTGTTTAAAAAAATTAAACTTTTCTAAATTGCTTAGATTTGTCGCTCTTTTTACCATTCTGTAAAGACTGGCCTGCAATATGTAGAAGATGTTTTCGCATAACAAATAGTTAAAGACTTTAAATGACTAGAATATTATTCTCAAAAACAACACTCATCTATCGGTTAGCTATGTTAAATGTATTGAGTAATGAAGCTGCGTTGTGATTGGTCAGATATGTTGCAGTTGTTGCAACAAGCCTGAAAAGTCAACCTATAGGAGCCAATAAAATAAACAACACTTGTTTGTTCTGCGAAAATATGTCGTTGATGTGAAAGGGATCGCTGAGATGATGCTGTTTTTGATAATATTACTGTTTTGCAAATAAATTGTTTCTTTAAATAGTTTTAAATGTTCAAAAAAGAATAGGGACATCTTTACCTCTCACTTGAATGTGCAAAATGGAGGATTCAGGGTAATGGTTAGGGCCAAGGGATAGAAATGTAACTCAACCTACGTATTGATACATTTGAGACTAAAAGTAGAGGAGCTTGAGTCTTCAACAAAACCTCTCTTAGGTTTTCAGATACAAGAATTGTGCCAACTGTGTCAAAAGCAACAGTTTGCTCTATACTATGAGGTATAATATATTGACGTTTAATAGGCAAGTTAATTTCTGCTCTCATGATTGAAATTATCCCCTAATTGTTATTCAAAAATACCTCCAATCTGGGTAATCAACAAACTTTGCTGCTATGAAAATGATGAATAACAGATATAAATATCTCACAAAAATCAACATGTTATGTTACGCATACAATGTCCACCATATAGAACATAATACATTTCCTCATCATTTCACGGTATGATTGTCTTGTGTTTTGCTTTATGATATTTGAATATAAATTTCTACCCCAGGCACCAATCTACTGCCTCATGGTTACAGTCAAGCAAGCCAAAGAAATTCTGGGAAAGGACGTTAGTGGTATGAATTTATCGTTCTCCTTACGTATAAGACTGCTAACAAACAGATCTATGAGGGTACATGGTTAATAGATTCGCTAATAAAAATATGCGCTTCTGTTTATTTTTTTTTTTCCAGGATTCAGTGACCCATACTGTCTGCTGTCCATCTTATCTGAACACAAAGAGCCTCCTGCTAGGAAAGCATTCAGTAAACCCCAGAAAGCATTGGTGCGGGATTCAGCCAATGGAGAGGTGTTTCAAACAACAATCAAGATACAGACACTCAACCCCATCTGGGACGAGAGCTTTAAACTGTGAGGGTGCTATTATTAACTATTTTATTCAACACAGCAGCTTATTCACTAAAATATTTCTTTGTTTTGTTTGTAGACAGTTTCATGAAATGTCAAATTCCAATTTTCACATCGAGATGTGGTATGTCAACCTATCACACTTGTTTTAGGTTATCTTCCGTTGATTTTCTTAGATACACTTTTTATACAAACATTTTAGATCTGTGTGCACTATTTTGTTTTTAAGGGACAAGGATGAGGAGGTGTCACTTGTGAAGAAAATTGATGAGTTCTGTACAAATATCCATGGACTTAAAAGGTTTGAAACATTCCAAAGCATACATTTGGCAAACCAATTGTTATATTTATTCATATTTTCGGATTTATTGATGTTTAACAATGCTTTCCTTTGTCTCAGAATGCTGAAAGATGCTAAAAAAGAAAAGGGCCAAGATGATTTTTTGGGGTACATCGTTCTCAAACTAAAGGTATTTTGTATCACATGCATTTAAAAAAACTATCAAAAAATTAAAAACATAATCAGCTGTTAGCTGATAGCTGTTCCCTTTTCATGTATGCTTCATTAAAACCTAAATCCTTTCAGAAATTCAGTTGGTTTTTTTATTTTGTTTTGTTTTTTACATGCAATGGTTTTGTGAGTCTTTCGATGGTTTCTCAAATTCAGTAGGCTACTCAATCATGTAGAAGACTGATGATTTGACAGATGCCCTGAAAAAAAATCACCACAAGAGTCATTGCTAATGAAGCTGGTTGTTTGGAAGGAAAAAGTGAGCTATAGGGACAAGAGCACCAGCAAAAATGAGAACTGCAACCATGAGAGTAGTCAGAACAATCTATTTTAGAATTTGAGAAAGCTTAACAAGAAGTTTAACTTTTTCATGATATTCTATTTTTTAAATGTATATACTCAGTCATAATTGTTTGGCAACTCATCTGCTGCAGGACTTACACTGCACAGAAGACACGTGGTATCATCTGGAGCCCCGAACAGAGACGTATCCTGATCGAGGAAAGTGCCATCTCCAGCTTAAATTCATTCATAAAGAGGTCCATTTATTCTACTTTACTTCAAAAAATGTGTTTGATGGTGTTCAATTAATCCTTTTATTTTTCGTGTTTTAAGGTTTGGTTAAGTAAGTCGAATCTGCCCTAAGATCTAAGCATTAAGTTATTTAACACTTGGTCAGAAGACTCCTTTGTGGTCTGTTCTCTCAAAGCTTTTGTATCCCAAAGTCTTAAAACATTATATGTCAAAAACTTGATAGTCAGCAATTGCAATCAATTACATTTGTTTTAATTGATCACTTTATATTATATTATTATATAGTATATTACGAAATAGAATATGGTTTGTTTTTGGTTCTCAAAACATAAGTCTGTTCTCGCGTTATGTTCTGGTGGTCCACAATCAGCTGCTTCTATGGCACTGGAGCAACAGGCTGTTGGTTCTTCCCTTGTCTGGCTGTGAACTCTTTGTCTTCACCTTTTGTACCCGCAGTCTGAACTCTAATCTGTCCGTGTTGTAGGTGCAACCAAGCATGCCAAGCTCATGGGTTGCTCACAGATGCCCATAGCTGACTTTTCCCTTACATATCTTGGCAGATAACTTTAACACTATTTGGATTAGTACTACATTACCCAGAACATCCTTAAAATTGCCATAAAAATATAGTTAAAAAATAAAGTGGAATTGAACATTCTTGAAGTTATACAACAATGACTTAGTACTATTGTTGTTTCTTTTTGTTTTAGCCATAAAGGGTTCATGCCATGGTGAGCCTTTTTGTGGCATTTACGCTGATTTATAAGAGTAGATTGAATCAAAAATCAAACCATGGACGTTCCCCCCCAAAAAAACTAATTTGTTTCTTTTAAAAATGGGTTTTATTCGCACGATAACGACGTCACACGAGTCCAGTTGTAATGTCACGGACAGATATGAAAGGGCCGATGCACTATCCAAAAAATCTCATGATTTCCGGCAAATCAAACAGAGTGAAAGACAGACGAGCAGCAAACAACTGGGACTTTTATTATCAAAATGATTAAAAAGAGGTTATTAAAAGGACTTGTAAGGATTAAAAGAATTAAATTCCAGGGTGCACAGAAACCAAACATCTATATAATAGTGTTCCCTCCTAACGCCATTAGAGAGCTCTGTGTTGGTGTGTTAGGGTTAGGGTTAGTGACGTACTGTCTCTCGACTCTACGATCTTTCCATCTTGCTAACATGCAGCTATGTGAATATTCTGAGTAATTGCCCGAACATGTTTATTTCCAGATATGATGTCATAGACAAAAAAGTCCAAAGTAACTTTTATTCATTCATCTTCATGTCGGCTTTCTTCCCTTTCGGGGTCGCCAGCACAAGGAATGAACCGCCAACTCTCTGGCATATGTTTTACACGGCAGATGCCCTTCCAGCCGCAACCCATCACTGGGAAACATTCACACACACATTTACTCTTTTAACACTATGGACAACTGTTCTTACTCAATTCACTTATACCACATGTCTTTGGACTTGTGGGGAAACCGGAGCACTCGGAGAAAACCCACGCGATCACAGGGAGAACATACAGAACATGCATTCTGTTTCTCCACACAGAAATGCCACCTGCCCCAGCCGAGCCTAGAACCAGCGACCTTCTTGTTGTGAGACGACCGTGCTACCCACTGCGCCACTGTGACGCTCCACTTCTTAACTTTAAAACCTAAATTCATTTACCTAACTGGTAAATTATGAGTGCTATACAAAGGGAAAAAAGAAAAAAAGCACTTTAATGGCTGGTGACACCTGTGTTATAATAGGTTCTTTCGGGTTAATAAAGACGTTGGATTTATTGAAGAGCATGAAGCTTTGACTATAAATGGAAAAAAGATAACAAATAAAGGTTTGTGTAAATATTTTTACCATAGATCTTGTTTTTAAAAAAACTAATTGTGAGTGGAGACATGCATACGGTTTGCTTTACAGTTTGTCTCTTTCAAATGTTGCCTTTTTGAAGATTCTACACAGTTTTTTGACAGCAGGTGGTGCTTTCTGAGAACTGAAGCTAAAGCTTGGTTTTAAGTTGTGTGTCAATTGACCTTTAATATTAACTTTTTGGATAAAATATAGATAGTTGTTTATCATTGATTTAGTGGATAAAGGTTATTTAAAACCTGCAATTTACAAACCTTCAACAAGCCCCTTTTGAGCTTCAGTGATCCTCCAGACTGTCAAGATCCAAGAACTGAACCCAAATGCAGGAACCAGCCGAGGGACAGGAAGTAAACAAAAATATTTATTTGGCAAACATAAATCTGCTCACTCAAAAGAGGAGGCAGCAATTAAATAAGTACAACAAAAATCCACTCTCTCAACTGAGGAGGTAATGCGAAGCTAGAAGGAAGAGTAAAGTGTAGCTGGGAGGCAGACAATAAGGGTGAGCAGAGTCTGGGAACATAAAAAACAAACTGTGACGATTCCACCAGGACCAATAATTTCAAGGTGGAGAAAGTAGAAAACTAAGTAGTGATTTAGGGTTTCACGTTGAAGGACGAGCAGTGACTGGAAGAGGTTCACAGACTTAAATGCTCCACAGACTCGATGACTTGCAGGTGATTCCACTTCCAGCAGTCAGTTGTAACCCAGGAAAGCCACAGCTCACAAGTAACCAATTAAACATAAAACATTCCAATTAAATATAACACAATAGACCATGACACAGACACTCCTGTTTCCAAGCGTACTGTAATTAAAATGGGAGCATGTCATGGTTTAAGACTAAGACTCTTTTTTTCTACATGTCTCATAAGAGTGTGAATGTTGATTGTGAAAATGTTTTTCACTCACTTTGTGTTTTCCAATCCCCATATTTTTAATTACTCCAGAATTATGTAGAGTTGTGAGTTATGTAGAAATAATTGTAATTTATTTTGACACTCAATTTTCATATGAATATATATTCCAATCAGAATGTCGATCATTTGTTTGCAAGCTGTGAACCTCATTGTTTACTTTAATGGTTAATTGGCAGAGAGATGAGGCCCTGAGTGCAGGACGGAGTCCCTATGTGAACTACTGTGGCATCTTGCAACAATTTGTACAAGCCCATATTTCTGAACAGCAGGTATTTGTTGAACATGTTATTTCTGACAGTTTTAATGAAACGTGTAGCGTAATAATAATTTATTAGTTGAACAATGCTGTTAACATGCATGTGAAGAGTGGGGTTCTCTGACTGTCTCTGTTCAGGATGATAAAGCATGGAAGGGGGAATTATGTGGGGAAGGAACAGCCCTGCTTGAGTATTATGCCAACCAGAATGACATTTCACCTTTTTTGCAAGACTTGGGGTAAGCGAAAATTAAAAAATGGGTCAAACTTTTTTGCTTTTTAGTTCAAGGTTTTTAAAAAGTTGCTGCAGTTGGAGCTCATGAACTGTAATTTCGTTTGTATGTGACTGGATTGTATGTGTACTGACACAGGAAGTGGGTGGCCTACAGCAAACTTTACCAAAGCCTAGAGGTGGACTCGACCGTTCTTTTCCAGCAACTCACCAGTATCGAGTATCACTGGGACCAGCAGGAGCTCCCTCGCCAGCAGGTCAGGGAGTGTGTTCAAGTTTTGTGGGATGTGAAAGTAGAAACAAGTTTCAGAAAGGATGTGTTCTAATTGTAGTTTCAATAAACCATCGAAAGTGGGACGTTGTAATGACGGCATCTGACTTTTTGGTAGTTCTTGAGAATGATGAGATGATTTTAATGATACGAATTAGTTTTTAAATGTATGTATATACAGTTATTTTACTTGAAAACAGTGATTTATTTGAATAAAAGTAATATTATGATATTAGACAGAAACATTTATCAATCTATTTTTAGAAATAAATACAACCTTTACCTTCTTAATTAACTAACAAAAACAAAGATCTTTAAAAAATAAATAAATATTTCTAAAAAGTAGTATATAAAATGAAATAGATACTTATATATAATAAATATATAGCATATTCAAGATAATATATATATTATATAGTATATATATATATATATATATATATATATATATATATATATATATATATATATATATATATAGAGAGAGAGTAAACAGTATGATGCTTTTTTTTATTCACACAAAATAGCATCATCATTGTTGGCCATTATCGGGTTTTTGCATCTGAAATCCTTTTATTTGATTTTGTTAAGGCAGAGCAAAACATTTATTTATAAACTATGAGTTGGGTTCAAAAGAAAGATCAGTGGTAGAACTTTGTCTCAGTTTCAATATATAATAACTTTTTTTCTTGGGTAAAGTGTTTTATTTTGTATTAGTTTCATTATTACAGCCTCCTGAAAATTTCACGTTTCCTCAAAAAAAAAAAACTACACCTTTTTCAACATTCTCACATATGGAGAAAATGGCTAAAATTGTTTATTTTAAAATTGTGTGTAAAACAGAAACATCCGCTGAAATAACCTCTTATCAAACATTTCTATTAATGCTAAACAGAAACAGGAGCTTGGAGACTCCCTTCATGGATTTCTGCAGTATGGTCTCTGCTTGGTATCCAAATACAGGGACATCTATCCTCCAACACCTAAAACTACACCCCGGCTACACACACTGCTCAGGTAACCCAATTAAGCATGCAGAAAATAGTCTAAAATGTAAATGGTTAAAGCGTAGTAACTTTTTGTGTTCAGGGTTCTTGTCCAGATCTGCAAAACCAGAGCTTTTCAGAAACTCAATCCAGCACAGTTTGACTTGCACGTTGAGGTTATAGACGCTGTTGATGTGAGTAGCACATTAAATGTAAAAATGAAACTACAGTTCTTGTATTATAACAGAAAACATGCCTGTTCTACTGGCATTCATTTTTGTAAAGTCTGTGTAACAGGGAGATGTCAAAAAAGATCTTTTGCTATCAAAACCACTCAAGTTTCAGTTCTATTTTCACAGAGTGGCACGGAGGAATGGTTTAACATCAAAAAAGGTTTACATCAGCCAATGACTAAGGTTAGAACACACACAGATCTACATTCATTTCTCCCCATTTCTATTTGTTCTTTTCATTAAGCTTTCATTAAGAATCTCTTTTTAAACAAAAGAAAATACATCATTTTTCATGATGTGATCATTTTTTTCTGTGATCATTAAAAAATAAGTTTTTTTGTTGTTCTAAATTCCTAGACCTCATCTTCAAGATGACTAAATTCTAAACATAAAATTGAATATTGTAAAATTTGAGCAAATTTCAGTTAGTGAAATTCTGAAAGTACATCAGGAGCAAGCGGCAAACCTGCAAATCCTCTCGATGCATGACAGGAAACTGAACAACTCTGCAGTCAATGCTCGTCAAACTTGCTAGTAAATTGTTTATTGAAATGCTAAAAAACACTAGTCATAGTTGGGGTTACCAGAGTAAAACATACAAGTGACGTTTAGTGGTGCCATAGTTTGACAAAAAAAAAACTCATAAATGCTCAAAATTGTAAAAGTTATTATTGAGGTTGCCAGATAATGTTAAAAAACTATAAATGTGATTGTACGGGTTGCCAGAGATTGAGAAAATGCTCATAAATGCTCAACTTTGTAAAAGGCATAATAGGATTCAAATTGTGAAATTCAGAAAGTATGTCAGCGGGTCACCACCAGGAAGAGTAGATGATCACAGACACTCAATGAAGCTTGGAACATGGAACTTTTTAATCGTGCTAGTGACTTACTAATCATGCGAGGTACACTCAGGGTTATTATAGAGAAGAATGTTGCCTCCTGAACTAGACAACTGTCAGAAAAGCAGCTCTCTGATTGGCAAAATGTGTCCTTGACTGCTCAGTGATCATGTACTCCTTCTTGTTGATGATCAGAATAAAAAAAGCATAAGAGTACATTTATAAAAAACATTTGCCTTAAAAACAATCACTTCTCTTACATTTCAGACGTTCATTATTAATGCATGAAAAATTAAAACTGTTCCCAGCGATGGGTTGCGGCTGGAAGGGCATCCGTCGCATAAAACATATGCCAGAGAGTCGGCGGTTCATTCCGCTGTGTCGACCCCGAAAGGGAAGAAAGCCGACATGAAGATGAATGAATGAATGAAATTAAAACTGTGTTTTAATGGAATATAATATTTATTTTTGTTCAAGTAAAATAGTTTGTAATTCAAATCAACACAATTTAATAGTTGTTTGTTGTAGCACCTCTCTATGTAGCTCCATAAGACCGTTGTCAGTAGGAGTTGTTTGAATTTGAGATTATGTCTCATTACGAATTTTGAAGAAATTGTTTTCCAACAGAATGAAAGCATATTTAAGCCTAATTAAACACTTAGTGACTGTCACGATACTATAATGAACTCTGATTTGATCTGAATAAGATTCCAGTTTTGAGATTTTTTAATGATCATTTGTCCATAAGCTGGTGATCATCACAAAGGTATTAGCATCACTAAAGTGTTCATTTTTAACCTGGAGTGTTTTGGAAGCTGGCTCCAATAAAAGCCAAAGCCAGTTAAACAAAATAATTTTAAGTTTTGAAACATTCGGTGTTTTGTTTTAATTGTTCAACACCAGTTTATGATGAAGAAATATTTTAGTTTTTAAGTTTATGACCCTTTATTGATTTAAACAGTTAACAGCTAATTCTTTTTGACAGGATCTGTTGGAGACAGTAAGTGCCCTCTCTCGTTTGATTGGAGAAGTCCGAGAGGACATCCAGCTCAGTAAGGATGTCTGGAATAAGGTGTTTGTCAGGTAAGAGATGACAGTTTTACAAAGATGGTTTTAAAATTGTGATTTAAGCAATGTCAAATAGTGAAATTCCATCAGTTTATAATGTTTGAGCATGCTGTTTATTCATGTTGCTCTTAAAACTAAGAGTTTAAACAGAAAAAAATTATAGATCATTTACAATTTCAATTATCGGATAGTCCATAACCTCATAACCTCGCCTATTCTACCTCTCATGAGATCATACATTATAATACAATAATATAATTAATATAATGGGGTTGCCAGAGTTAAGAAAATGCATGTGAACACTATATGACGCATAAATGTTAAGAAATGTATATATGATTGTAAGGGTTGCCAGGGATTACAAAAATGTGCATAAATGCTCAAAATCATAAAAGTGGTGGTTCGGATTACCAGAGATTGTACAAAATAAAATTTGGGTTGCCATAGAATAAGGAAATGCTCATAAATGCTCAACTTTGTAAAAGGCTTCATTAGGATTGGAAATTTGGAATTTGGAGTTTGCAGTTTGGATTGGAGTTTGGAAAAAAAAATTCTATCTAAAACATAAAAGTGATGGTTATGGTTGCCAACAATTTATTTGAAGCACGCTGTTAAAAAAAAAAATATATGTTTTTTTTATGTTATGACAGGTATTAAATCTGATTCTAAAGTGTCTTAAAAAGTCTTCAATTTCATTGATCACATTTCATTTTTGCATTACACCTTTTTGAAATAAAAAGTATTTTATTTGTCCCACTAACCACTAATTTATCGAATATATTTACAATTTAGAATTTTTTTTATATGATGCGTGTTACGGTTAATTCGAAACATTTGGTAACTGAACTCTGCTTGTTTCTAGCGCTGTTCAGCTGGATGTTTTCTCAGTGGTGTACAGAAAACTTGACTCTCTGGTGAGGATTAGAAGATATCTAAAAATCTTTCGGTTAAAGGATTATTACATTAAGTTATCTGTGTTTGTACAGCTGGCTGGCGAGCTACAAGCCACACTCTCGAAGCTGGAGAATCAAATGGATCAACCATTGGCCAACAGCTTGTTTCCTGTTTATCTCACTTTGCAAACAATTCACAAAGACAAAGCCTTCTTGCAGAAAAGGTCAGTTTTTTTTACCCTTTTGATATTGCTGACATATTAAATATTCTCAGTTTTATTTGATCAAACCAATGGCAGAGCAGAGTTCCTGTACTTGTGTTTTCCTTGAGGATAACATGTTGGACCAATTGCTTTCTAGAGAGGCTTGAGTTATTCATTCCAATAGGAGAGTTGCAGTAGCCTGATTAAAACCAGCCCCTCCCACTACAGAGGGCCTGGTACTGAGCCATTGAGCTTCATTTTCTCCTGTAAGATTTTTACAGAGCCAATCAGTGAACACTGGTTGTCCGGAGGGAAACCGACAATGGCAGCAGAGAAGACGGAGGTGTATGAGGGTATTCAGTCAGTTGCAGCAACTTTTCATAACATTGGCAAATTCATTTTTGGTTGAAATTGTATGGGGCTGATTTTAACAAGGCTAGAGTTGCAGTAGTCCAAACAAGAAAAGGAAAATGTGACACTACAGTATTTATATGGTTTTCAGGAAACAAGATGGTTTTATTTTTGATAGAAGACGCAGTTGATTTAAACATGATATGACAGTCTCCTGCACTCATTAGAATGGACCTTCATTCGCTCTCTCTCTCTCTCTCTCTCTCTCTCTCTCTCTCTCTCTCTCTCTCTCATTTCTTTCTTTCTCTCTCTCTCTCTCTCTCTCGCTCATTTCTTTCTTTCTCTCTCTCTCTCTCTCATTTCTTTCTTTTGTCACATGTAGCTCAATAACTTTGTGACTTTTCTTTAACTTGCTTGTACTGATCATCTGAGAATCAGTGGAATGGTAAACTGTTTAGATGCTAATGAAACTTTCTCATGAAGTCCATGTCGATGCAAGTTCAACTTTTTTTGTTTTGCTTTCAGAGGGAAGTTATTGCAACTCACAAGTTTCCATGAGGACTTCAGGGACGCTCTACCTTACTGGTTAAGCAAAGCCTTCAGCACAACTATTGAGAGAGTGGAAAAGGCTGTGAAAGTGGACCAGGTGAAATCCTGAAACCCTATCTGTACTTCAGGGGTGGTCAGTACATATTTCTCAATGAGGGGTTACACAATTCTTATGTACCCATATGTGCAGTATTAAATAAGAAGCATACAATTACTATGTAAAATAAAATTCCTTTTTAAAAGTATGTGTAATTTTAATTTAAAAAAAAGCTGTAAAGCAGTCGTACCTGTTCGAATCCTTACTGGTCTGATTTTGGTGTTTAAAAAGGAGTTGAGGAGTGAAAAACAACATTCTGGCTCTAAACAAAGATCAAGCTCTTCAGCAACTGATTTAAGAGATGCATTTGAATTGTTACATTTCTCTGTCAATTTCGTCACTCTGCCATTTGCTCATCCCATGATGGTGAAAGACATACTTTTAATCTAATTTATTAGGATTCTGGGCACTAAAATCTGCACCCTGACCTCTCCTAATGTCTTCTATTGGAATGCTTCTAATGCTAATGCTAATCTAAGTCGAAAAGGTGGGTTAGATAATAATAGGTTAAACCAAGTTGAACTGTTGACTTTACATTGAAAGCACAACTGGTGTGGATTAAGATAACTAAAGCTGTGTCCTTAACCACCCCTGTGTCAAAAGAAGGACTTTGTGTCAAGAAAATAAATTTCTAACTGCCATTTTGGAGATCTGTGGAAACATTTTTGGGTTTGACAAGTGTTAACAACTCTTCTGTAAGAAAAATTGCAGAAAGTTACTATAGGTGACAGCATCACCTAATTTGGATAAATATAATGTGACACTTTTCTTAGACAACACATTATTGTTATATATTATTGTAAGAAAAATGGATAGTTAAAAATTATTAATTTTTTTGCATTAGGGTATTTATCAAAGCAAGCTGCCACAAAAAAGTGGGGGGCCTAAATCTAACAACAAATTGTCTTGGCAACACTGCTATGAATGTGTTTCGGTGCAATTGCTATACTTTTTTTTTTTTTATGTGATGCTCTCTCAAAAGTTGCCTGACCAAAAATATTTTGTACTTGTATGGCCAAACTCCAGAAGGCAGTTTTAATGTTGAAAATGTGATTCTCCTGTATCTTCCTCTTATAACCTCTTGCAGCTACAGCCGCTGCAGAGTGGAGGACTTCCTGTCAAGCACAGCTCCTCTGCAGTAGACATTGCATCATGTTTGCACCCAATTGCTCTGCTCTGGGAACAGCTGAGCTGGCCTGACCCTGAAGAGGCCTTTATGCTCATGGTCAAACTTACAGAGGTATCGGACATAAATCAAGTCAATTGTTTAGTCTGCTGTACACATAATGATTCATCTGATCCTGTATGTTTGCAGGATGTGTGTAAGATTGCATCAACATACTGCCAGTTGCTTAAGACTCGGGTCAGCGATCTCTCTGAGAACTCAGATCGAGAAACCGCTATAAAAATGGTGAATAGATGAAGATATCTATATACAATTTATAAAGTTTAATTAAGGTTTTCTTATTCCATAGCTGTTTGTAATTGAACCGTTTCATTGTTTTTCTCTATCTAGCTTTGCGTGGTGGTGAACGATCTGGAGCATTTGCACACAGTTCTCACACGTCTCCCGCAACAGCTAAACTGGGTGGGGCTTCGAGAACGGACGAAAGATGTGATTGGAGAAAGCCAGTTCCAGAACACACTTCCATCCCAACTGCAACATACCCAGACTGCCCTGAACAGAGAGATCCGCTCTGCAGTAGACACACTTGGAAAGAAGGTGATGCATCAGCTCAACATTATAACAGTTGTGGTCTGGTAGATAAGGAGATCGACTTGTGATCAGAAGGTCTCAAGTTCGATCCCCATATCCACCTAAGCAAGGTTTAGATTAAGCAAGCCACCAGTTCCCCGACTGCTCCCCGAGCGCCGCAGTCAAGGCTGCCCACTGCTCCGGGTGTGTGTTCATTACTGTGTGTTTAGTCTGGAATGGGTTACATGCAGAGCACAAATTGCGAGTACTCTTCCCTGATGATGACTCCTGACCTACTTTCTGTTCGATCTGAATTTCACAACATGAATTTTGTGGTTTGAATATTAGAATATTGAATTTGATGTTTTAAAAATGTTCTTCTTGAAAACTTCAAGTTGTATTTTTACAAACTGATAATCTGCACAAAAAAAAACTGACGTTTGAAAATACATCTATAAACAATTTATAAATGCCTTTAAAAAAGTCAGTGGTTGTACATTTCAGAAGTTCAATATTCAAGTTACAAAATTCAAATTCAAAGAAAGAAATTCAAAATATTTTTAATGGCATTTAATATTCATGTATTCAGGCATTAAATTACAATGGTCAATAATTCAAATAAACACAATTCAAATTCAGATTGTTTTTGTAGCTCTCTAGCTCAATAGAATTATGACTCCTTGAAAATAATCTCATGTTGAGGGTAGCATAACTGTAAGTCTGAGATGGTCCAGTTTGAGCTTTATTTCTGAAACTTATTTGTGTGTCAAGTTATCTTCTTTTAAAAGAGTCGACTCAGATTAGCTGAAACAAGTTTTTTTTTTTTCGAAAAGTGGACTGTACAAAACATATTAAGCTCTTCCCACCACTCGCACAATGTTGCCTGGAAAGTTGTTCCCTTAAACATACAAGCTTGCTAGTAGTTTGTTATAACAAAATGTAAGTTTTAACCTTGCATTGACGTCACAAGGACACCAAAAGACAAATAATCAACATTTCAGAACCACAATACTTGCTTTTTAAATTATATTTTGTTAAAACTTTTTTTTCAACAGCATTAGGTGTTTTTTTTTTATTTATGAACACAATGAAGACAACTGATCATATCTTGTTTATCATCTCTTTTCAGCTGAAAACAGACATTGAGACTTACGTTCGCAGCATGGCGTCACGTCACAGGATTCCTTCCAGAAACACAGAGGAAGTAAGAAATATTTTTGAGTTTGATTAGCTAGACATATGTCTTTACGATTCTTAATAGAAGATATCTATCTGTAGGCTGTGGTTCCCTTGATGAAATACCTTGAGAAGGAACTGCAGTACATGAATGAGAACTTGGTGCAGGAGAATTTTAACAGGTACCTGTCATTTCTAAGAATCCAGAGTGTGTTAGCTTTAGCCATCCAGCTGTTTTATCATTCTCTCTTTCAGCCTTCTTATGCCATTGTGGGTGAACTCAGTTAAGATTCTGCATCAGATCTTTGAACAAAAGAACACTAATCTGATTTACTTCCAGAGATTACTGTACTCGCTCCAGGTGAAGCATTTTTACTCGATCAATCTGTCATGTTCCTCATTCTGTATTCAAAGCAATGCACAAATTATATAAAATTACTTTTAAGCTGCAATAACAATTCTGAACCTCGAGTTAATTAACATGTAATCAACTGCAAAATTGTTTTATTCCCCTTCAGTGTTTAGAGCAGTGTTTTTATGCTGAAGGAAATGGACTGCCTCTTGAAATTCTGCATACTGAGGAATATAAGGTTTGTTTCTTCATTTTATGCTCTTCATTTGTGGAAATTTTGTCAGTTTTAATAAGAGTTTTAATAAGGCACCAACTTATTCTGTATATTTGCAATTAGAATTTTGTTATAAAATGTAAAAAAAAAAAAAAAACTCTCAAATATACTGTGGGCCATTTAATATTTTAAACATTTCCTCTGCCATATCGGCCTGCACCTCACAACTGGTTCCCTACAGAAGGTAAGCAGGTCTGAGCCTTGGTTAGTACCTGGATGGGAGACCTCAATGGTAAACCAGGTTGCTTTCGGAAGTGGTGCTAGTGAGGCCAGCAAGAGGAGCTCACCCTGTGGGTTCTAGCGCCCATAAGGACCCTTTACTGTAAAATAACATCATTCCTGAGACGCTAAACTATTAAAAATTCGAGAATTTCTCATCCACTTCCCCACTTCTAATAATCTCGATATTATATTTAGTTAAATTCCTCTGATTGGCTCCCAAAGTCCCCTGTTCACCATTAACCAGTGTGTGGTGTTCTGGTGCAGAATGGCAGCTGTCATGTCAGGTTGAGGAATTTTAATAATGTACAACCTTATTGTTAACAATATTGCTAGAGAAACAAAGTATATGTTTTTTTTTTCATTGTTACCAAGAAATGTTTGTTTATATGATAACTGAAACATTACATTTTGCTGAAGGTTGCAACAGTTTATGTTGTATATATATAGATAGATAGATAGATAAAAATATTCTAATCTACCCAATGAGAACCTTTTTTTTATAATTCACCCTCAGATGCTGCTGGCAAACCTCACACAAAATTCTTTAACCTCTTATCAGCTGATAGAAAAGTTCTTTGAGAGAAAAGTGTGGGAACAGGTGAGATCTCGAAGAAATAAATCATCCACGGAATTGGTGATGCTGATAGTGTTTTTCTGTTTGTGTTTTGAAGAAAGTGTTCAACGGAGAGAAATATGGAGCTGTTACTCTCATCACATCATACAAACGTTCAGATCATAAACTATATGTTGAAGTTCTCAACGCTGTTGATCTTATTCCTCTTGACTCTAATGGTAAGATCACATTTGTTTTCATATTTCCCAGGATTTAAAGAGCACAGTCTTTTAAAAGAAAATAGGCCCTTTCTCCCTCTAATCTTGCTTAGTCAAAATCTCTTCGGTCACACAGCGTTTTAGTGCATTTTCTTCTGTAAATGAGTATCAATCAACGAGTAACCTCCTGCTATCCTTCTCGATGCATTATAGGAACACAACTGAACTGTAGTTCCTTGAGACTGACTCCAGAAGTGAGCAGGTTCTTATTCACTCCAATGTTAAAATCGCTAGTTTTTACCTACATGAACACTCTGAGGGGGTAAAATTATTATTATTACTTTGCCAGTAACCTATACTCTGTCCATGTTTTATACCGTCAATGCTATCAAATTCCAGGGTGCAGTACAAGTATTTGATTTGGAGCGTGGCGATGATCTCAGGACAATAACTCTGACAAAATCAGAATGTTCACTCTGATGGAGATGCATCATACAGCAAGACTTAACTGAAAACAATATGTAACTTCTGAGGCCATCAGGAACATCAATACCTGTTTACCATGCAGCCTTAAGTACCTGAATTCCTTATAGCAATTATAACTAGAAGATATCAAGGATTAATTGTCCATTGGTCTTACTATACAGTGTAACCACTGAAGAGTCAAGTTTTAAATGGGAAAATATAGTAAACTGTAGTATATAAAACTTAGATTATTTTAACAATTTGAAGGTGCCCTTTTAAATCATTTGCAATGAATATATGGCCCGTCTAGACTATTCTTAATAATCTTCAAGACAGTATTTTTCATTAAAAAATCTATTTGTAACACCTCAAATGGTTGGGTTCTACCAAAGGAGCTGGGTACATCCTCCTCATCCCACTGTCTGGCTTCAGCTTGGTTTTGCTTGGAATAAACACTTTTGGCCAAGTACATAAAAACAAAAACAAAAAAAATTCATTGTTTATCCGACGCGGATCTGCCTCGGTTACACTTTTAGGTCAGTCAGTGCGTATAGCAGTTCATCTGATTCTGATTGGTTAGTGGACGGTGCTATGGCCAACAGGCAAGCTACCATCAAGCTGTTTTGAGCTGCCAGAAAAAGAAAATAAGATAACACAAAAAGGCAATAATCAATTTGAATATGAAGAGGCATATTTTTGATGAGGGAACAAAACTAAAACATGCAAGACATTTGTTAAAAGTCGAATTTACAAGATAGTGCACCTTTAAGTTTGAAAACCAGAACTGGAGAACAGATTCTAAAACTGTTAACACTACTCATTTTTTCAGGGGTAATTTTTCAGGGGAGCCAATTTCCAAACAGTGATTAAATCCTCCAATAAATAGGAACACAGTTTTTCCTTCCATATACAGTAGCTCTCTGATGTTGGATCAGCTGTGATATGTTCTCGTCACAGGTTCCAGTGACCCATTTGTCCAGCTGTCTCTAGAACCAAGGCATGTGTTCCCTGAAATAGAGTTAAGATCCACCAAAATCAAGAACTGCGAACTTAACCCATTGTTTGAGGAGTCTTTTGAATTGTAAGTACATCCATTTTAATTCACAGGGGTGCTTGGTTATTTAGGCTTTATTTTGCAACTCGAGATACTCTGTTAAATGTCAAAATATGAATTTAATTCCATATATTTATTTTACTTCTGAAAGATTTATTTTTATAAAAGCTGTAGCTCCACAAACATTGATAACACAAGATAAGCTTTTTGATCATAATGATACAATCAAGTTACATGCATAACTGCAGTATTAGTATAGATAATGGTCCTTATTTTAAAGTTTTATTTTGCCAACAACTTTAGAACTTTTATAATAATTTCAATAATTTATATGGAACATAATCTGTACTCTCACTGCAGTATATACTTTTTACTCATGTAGTTTACAATGTAAGCTGCAAAATTTAGTTTTATTTGTAGATATTATTAAATAAAATAAATGGTTTAGCTGTATAGAGGACTGCAAATCACAAATATAGATGAGAACCAATACACGAAGAAACTAATGCTTATAAAGAGCGTATAATGGTGTACAAATCAATAATAAATGCATTTATTTGTTAACTGCAGTTTTGGCACCAATTCTACAGAAGGGTTTTTAGATGTAAGGGAAACCAAGAACACATAATAATAATTAAAAGGGTTTTTAAAGGGTACCATTAAAGCTTATCACTATGCAATTTATTTCGATACAGAGCCAATTGTTCTGAAAACCAAACAAAATGGCATGTTAGAAATATTTTAAAGTGTTTGAACAGAATAACTCTGTGTTTACTGTAATATATTTGTTTGTTCTGTCCTCTCTGGGTCACAGCCGTGTTTCGTTAGAGCAGTGCCAGTCTCCAGGAGCTTGTCTTCAGGTCACAGTTCTGGATCATGATACTCTGCGGAGCGATGACTTTGAAGGAGAAGCCTTCCTCTCACTCAGGGCTGTGCCAGGGATTGGAGGAGGATCCAGTAATCTAGAACCCGCTCAAATACGATTACCGTTGATGCACCCCAAACCCAACAGTAAGCCACTTCCTGTTATGTAAAGCGATATACCTAAGTATTACGTTAAAACATTCATTCATTCATCATGCCGGCTTTCTTCCCTTTCGGGGTCGCCACAGTGGAATGAACCGCCAACTCTCTGGCATATGTTTTACGCACCGGATGCCCTTCCAGCCGCAACCCATCGCTGGGAAACATTCACACACACTCATTCACACTTTAACACTATGGGCAATTGTTCTCAATTCACTTATTCCGCATGTCTTTGGACTTGTGGGGAAACCGGAGCACCCGGAGAAAACCCACACGATCACGGGGAGAACATGCAAACTCCACACAGAAATCCCAACTGCCCCAGCCGAGCCTAGAACCAGCGACCTTCTTGCTGTGAGATAACCGTGCTACCCACTGCGCCACCATGACTACGTTAAAACAAACAAACAAAAAAACATTTTACTATTTTCACCAACATTCAATTAGTAATAAATTATAACCCATAATAGTGATATCTAAACCTATTGTTAACACTTAACAAATACAATGCAATACTTACAATAATACACTAATACTTAGTAATAATACTCTAGTATTATTAATTTTAATACACTTAGTAATTAAACTGTATTAATACACTTCGTAATAATACACTAATGCTTAGTGTTAAATAATAAATTTTATTTACTGGCGCTTTTCAGGACACACAGCAGTAAAATAACAGAGCACAATAGTATAAATAATAAAAGCCTGTCTGAAAATGTGTGTTTTCAGCCTGGATTTAAAAGTTTGCAGATCCTGGCTTCTGGCCAGCACTAGGCAAGGGGTTCAACAGAGCAAGAGCGGCACAGCAGAATGCTCTACTGCCAAGAGAGGATCTTGATGGAGGGGGGAGAGTGAGAGAGAGGGTGGTGCTAGAGTGCAGTTAGCGTGAATGAGAGCGGATAGAGAGAGAAGGTCTTTAATATAAGAGGGAGCGGAGATGTGCAGTGCCTTGCAAGTGAAGAGAAAAATTTTTAATTGAAATCAAAATTTAATAGGGAGCCAGTGGAGCTGTTGGATGACCATGGTTATGTGATCAGAACGCGGTGTGTGTGTGTGTGTGTTATCAGTCAATTTAGCCTAACTTGAATTGGTTGTTGTCACAGATTGGGGTTTAATACAAGTGCACATTTAAAAGGGTTCAAAATGCAATGCTTGGTTACAGATATCATAGTCACAATCATAGAGCGAAGAGTGAGAGTAGTTTATTTCTTCCTCTTTTTAACCATTTTAACTAACTTCCCTTTAACTACAGTCCAGAGATACTGTTCAACTGACAGTTAGTTGTTGTCACCATTTAAATATGCCAACAAACCTTAAAAGTATATGCTTATTCATGTAATTGTTAATACCATTTCCATAATTGCATGCAAAGGGGAACATTTGACCTAAACAATATGTAATTGAACATTACATATTATTAAACACTAACTGACCACCCTACCATATATGCAATTGCGTTGTTACATAGTATCTTTCCAACACTTGTAGACAAAAAAAAAACAAACATTTTACTCTGCTTCTAAGAATAGGGGGTTTGTACAAAAAAAAAATATTGACTTAATAAGCAGCACCTTGAGTACCGGTAGTATACCAACTCACCGACAGCTTTCTGGTTTGGCGTATACTGTTACTGGAAGCCTGTGCGAAGATTTAGCACTTTAAATAAAATGTATAATTAGTTTTAAACAAATGTAGTTTACCAATATTACCTTTCAACAACTATACCCAAAGTATTGTTGTAGATATACCAGTAGCTTCATCTGCACGTAGTACCAAACAGTGCTCTGCTGAGCTCTGAATTAATTTCTATGGAGCCTGAGTCACTATCGCAATGTAAAGCTGTTTAAATCATAAAGGTAATGCTGGAGTAGATCATGAAAGATCATGCGGATGAAAATGACTTGCATTTATTTACCTTAATAATTCACCCACAACCTCTCACTATTTCCCTCTAAAATGTAATAATAAAACAGTCTAAAGTTTATTCATCACCCTTAATGCACACTACGACTGAAGAAAGTAAAAGTGTAACATTTCTCTGCTAATTTCTTTAATTGTTTTAATATTCAACGCAATCGCAGCGAGTCTGTTCCATTGAAAACATATGAAGAGCAATGATGCGGAGAGCAGGTTTGGAACTAGTTAGTCCCTCTATGAAGCCAGAACACGGTCTGGTGGCAAGATCAAATACTGACACCACTCTGTAGAAGTACTGCTCTGACTAGATCACATTTAAAAGGATGCATAATGAACACAAAAAAAAGAGTGGAGACTGCACAAGAGTAAACACATTTAGTGTAAAAAAATCTAAGTAAAAGTAAAACAATTAACCTTTAAATGTGGTGTTCTTTCTGTTTTAAAAGGTGAAAACATGCTGAGGATACTAGAGGCCAGGAAGAGTGAGAGAGAAGCGCAAGCCTTTGTTAAGCTTCGCCGACAGAGAGAGAAGAAATCTCAAGAAGTCTGAAGATTCACCAAAGTAACCACTATTTTATAATTTAACTGTGTCTTTCTTATTAATTATACCATAATCACATCACTTAATATCAAGAGTATGTAGTGGAGACACATTTCTTGTACAAAAAAACTAAACACGTTAATTTTCATCCAAAAATATACATTTGTTTATTACTGTTTTACAAAAAATCCATCAAAGACACTGTAAATGGTCTGAACTGATCCTGGAATCATTTGATGCACTTCCAAAACAACTGTGCCTTCTAAATGAATTGTGAGCTTTTTTCTGTTCTCATCCGTGATCATCAGTGCACTTGTAATCTCAGCTCTATTGATCCTTAAGCTGCAGACACAGGCGAAAAATTGTTCAATGCTTTAAATAAAATAAGCACATTATGTGAATTATATAGTGTCCACCTCTCAAGTTCAACATGAATTGGAAATAAAACCTGAGAATGAAAGCCCATTTGTTGCATGTCTATAGAAATGTGCTACAAACATAAAACTCTTTATCTAGTTCCTATGCTCATCACTTTTAACATTGAGGACTGTTATTCCAGCTGCACTGAAGATACACAAACTGCATTTCTTCTGTAAACATCTCAGAATGATTTTTGCACACTCTGATTTAGTAAAAAAGATTGTCTTACTTTACATGTGTGTGTTGTGCCTAATTAAATAAAGCGTTCAAACAGCTTATAAAAATTTGGTTACGCAAATTAAAGTTTCATGGAGGACTTTTAATGCTGTCAACAATATTTTCAACACTCAAAGTGGGCTGCTTTTCACAACGATTTATAAAAGTTAAATGAAGTTAAGCTTCACGTTTTTAAAGAATCAGAAAAAAATCTACTAATTATTGAGGTAAAAAGGTACTTGTTATGACTAGAACTGATTTGTACACATTACCTGCCCTTTATAAATCGCTATCTCATTGATTTATTTCTCTTTGCCGCATTTTTAAAAGCCTAAATGACAGTTAACGTAAATTTCTTCTGAGTTTGTCTCATTCTCCATCTTCTTCAGCAGTTAACAGCACTGTTTCACAGTTTGTGAGTTTGCTCAGCCGGTCTCAGATTATGGCGATCTTAGATTTAGCATAGCTTAGCATAGATAGAACAATCGGATTAGACCAGTAGCACATTTCTACCAATAGCAGAATAACTCAATCTTACAGCTGTTTACTATCTTTTATATTTAAAACTTTACTTCTATAGTTTGATTGTGTAATAATATAAGGTCAAGGGGCAGGCGGGGAGGAGAGAGAAAGGGATAGACAGGGAGAGAGTGGTAGAGGGATATAGGGCAGAAGAGTAGTATAGAGAAAAAGAGGGAGGAGGGGAAAGGAGAGTGGTAGAGCAAGAGATAGAGGAAAAGAGGGACAGAGCAAGAGAGAGCAAGGGAGTGGTAGAGAGAGAGTGTGAGAAGTAGAAAGAAAGAAAGAGGATGAGTGGAAGAGAGCGGGGCGAGTAATGCTTAATGATAGGAACTACTCTCGTCCCTGCTTTTCTGCTTTAAAATGGCTGCATCATATAGAAGGATGTCATGCTGTACAAGAAAAATACGCTTGCTTCCTCAAGAAAATAAGTCAAAAAAACTTAACCGATAATACTGTTACGAAAATGCTACTGAACAATTTTGATTCTATTATCTATGCTAAGCTATTCTAAATGTACCATCGCCAGATAGAGAACAAAAATAAAAATAAACAAAAATAATAATAATAATTATGAATTAGGAAGAGTCAAAATTTGAGCAAAAAAATAATTGAGTGCCCCTTTGACAACTTAAAAACCGTTTGCGTTACTGTTACACTCCTAAAACTGAAATGTTGCCTCTTCTTATGTTAGCATTTGTTGTTAGTAAAGTAAAAAAAATATATATATATTTTCTTGCAAGAACACAACAATGCTTACATTCAAATAAATAAGGAACATACTGTGCTAACACAGGAGTAGAGCGTGGAATGTTCTGAAATTTAAGGTGTACTGCAATTATAGATCAGCTAGCAATAACAATTTTCATCTTCCATTGCGTTTTTTCAGAAGAACTATGTTTGGCATTGAAATATCTTTCAAAGATTACATCTTGTAAATACATTCACTCGAAATACTGGAAAATAAAATGTGTGGTTTGCACAAATTCATGTTTTTATTTATTTTTAACAGGAAATAAACAACTGCGTTATTATATAAGTTATTATATAAAATAACTGTGGTATTAGTCATGAATAAAGTTTTTAAAGAGCTATAGTGTACCAATCAGTAACTGGTCATAACTGAATTTCAAGGTTACTATTGAATCTGTGTCTCTTAAAAAAAAATGTTCAAGAATTATCATCAAGTTGTTTGGCATTGTTAAAGTTCTACTAAATAAATGCACCCTCATAGCTATTGAAGCACCCGGCTTTTAAATCTTCACCTCTGCTGGATCCTAATAGTTTGTTAATCACACAGGCAAAGATGGAAATCATATTCCTTTGTGAATTTGTTCCTTTAACACTGAGAAAATTGATCATGCAGGATACCTTTAAAGAAAATGGTCCCATTATTTCACCCATAATCCCAGCATTCAGCAGAGATGAGGCTGAGGTGGTTTCGTTCCGCTAGATTTGCGTGTTTGTAATACGAGTGAAGTCTATATGAAATGCTATAGTGCTCTAGTGTCTGTTTCAAGATAATGACTGTTGTATATTCATGCCCTGCGGATGTTCAGAGCATAGGGGGCATTCTGTCAAGGTGGCACATCGCTCACAGTGCAGGCCGTGCTGGCAGGGTAATGTCACCGATCCCAATTCATCACAAGACACGCAGTATAACCTCTGCTTCCTGAAGACCGCCTGAAAAAAAAAAACAGCAGAGGAAGAAACGAGAGAGATGCGTGCTTTGAATAACAGGGCTGGATGAAGGAATGTCTATCCACTTATTTAATCATTTTTTGTCTGCTCTCGCAGGTCTGGTTTTTACTATATGGAGGATGAAACATTACTTAAAGTGTCTTCTGTTTTAGGTATCATCTGCTAGAAATCCTTTTAAGGGCATCAAAATGAGTGTTTACAGCTGTGCAGAGTAGACAGGGGCATGGGTGTCGCTAAGTAGAGAGACGTTATAGTCTACGTTCTTGACACAGCCCCCAAGAGTCATTATGAAAGTGCCATGACTTCCCATTTAATAAGGCAGCTCAGACTCATGAATAATTATGAGGTAAAGATTCATCATAGAAATGGCACAGTACAAAGAAGATAAATAGATTTTCAAAGTACAAGTCGGAAACAGTGAATAAAAACCTCCCTATTTTTAAAGTTAAAGTTAAAAAGTTTTAACTATTTTTAAAGTTAAAAATAGGGTCACCCATTTTAAGTAATGTACAACACATGCAAATCAATCTCTGAAATTCTCATGTTTATATCCAGGCTATCGTGGATTTTTCAGTATACATAAGTAAATTAATAAATAAACATACAAATAAAATGCATGAATATTTATTTGTGTTTATATCCATGCGTATGTATTATATGATTATCAATAAAATATACCTTAAATAAAACAATAAATAAACATAATCCATTCTGCCACCCTCCTCCATGCTCTGGATTGTTTTTAACAAGATGGGTGGTTGGTCTCTCATCAAGTGAAAGTCAAAGTTACCAGTTGGCCAGATATGGATGGAATGAGCGGTGCTCTGCATGTAACCCATTCCAGTGTACAAACACAGCAGTGAACAAACACACCGTGAACACACACCCGGAGCAGTGGGGAGCCATGGCTGCTGTGCTCGGGGAGCAGTCAGGAAACTGGTGCTTCGCTCGAGGGCTCCACTGCTGTGGTTGTTGAAGATGGAGAGCAAGTGTTTCATCGCTTCATTTGGGTTTCGAACTGACAACCTTCTGATCTCCAGTCAATCTCCCTATACACCAGACCACAACTGCTCTAATTTACTTGCAAATAAAATAACAAAAAAATCTCTTGATCGTGTGTTAATTGTTGTGTGCCCGTTACTTGCAACAGATAAATATATCATAGAGTGATGACAAGCAGGCATTTACATTAGATGAGCTTTATGGCAGAAAATAACTTTAGCACCACATGTTGCTAGGGTTCATTTCGAGCAAATGCAATATTGTAGTGATAGATGCCCTCGAGAGTACATTTGAAGCATAGGGCTGTATTGGAAATTTCATAAGATTCCAGTGCATTGTGGGTAATCAGCAAAAATTAAACACTAAGTTAGTTGCTATTAAAGTAAACAAGTTGGGCTTGTTGTAGTAGTAGTTTCATCGTTAGGGCATATCTATTACTTCAAGTACAATCAACTTGTAAGTACAAAAACAATATCTGCATACTTAAAATGAAAACACTCATTAATCCAAAAATTTGATGGAACTAATTGCCTACCATTTTTTGGAGTATGCTCATCTTTTCCAGGTTTACATTCCATAAAGAAATAAATTGAAAATATAGAAATACATGATTGCATTTTTTTCCTTTTTTCTATTTATTCTTTATTTCATTTAGTAACCCATTACCACTTTTATATATTTATACTGAAATCGCTGTTGTTCTTAGTAAGGATACACGGTTTAGGTGTGTGCACTCGTCGAGAGAGCACAAGATCACTACTAGTAGAACACACGGCATCATGTTAAGAATAACGTGCATCGCTAATTATTGAGGAAAGTTATAGTTCCTGAAGCAGTAAAAACTCTTTTGAGTGTTGAAAACCCTTTCTTGTACAATAACTAACTTTTTGTTCTACATGAAACCATTTTACTACATTATTTATGTATAACTACAAAACTGTAAAATTATGTAATCCATATACTTAGTTTATTGCTAATAGACTATGGACTTTGGGTATACTTAAAAAAAGGCAAAGCCACTGCAGACCAGACACAGTGCATTTTTTGTTAATTTTTAGTTAATGGGTTTACCTGCACTTAAATAACTGGAAAACTTGAACATTTGGTTATTCTAAAAACACATTTGTACATAGAAGAACACCAGGCAAAGATGGTATATAATTGTATAGAAAAATGCCTGTTTTGTTGAAATAGAATATAGTAATAAAGCAGATAATATGGTTAAAGTGAGCCAGCTGAATTGCGCAGAGATGTTACCTGCTCTACGGTCCGCAGGCAGGAGCAGATCTGTGCCTGCAAGCTACAGATGGCACTAAGAGGCAGTGTGCGCAGGAGCTGAAGCTGGTGGAGCTGAAGGTGGGGGTTTTCTGCATGTGTTAGACTCTCTAGCGCCTCCTGCAGGAGAGCAGCCTGGGTCTGCGCTTCGGCTTCAGCATGTCGTGCACGTTCAGCTTCCAGACTCAGTCGCCCTGCTAAGAGCCGAGCATCCTCCGCCTCGGCCTTCAACACTGATACAGACTGCAGCATGAAACAACACCAACACAACGTTTAGCAGCAGTTGATGTTGAGTTAGGTCTATGAGTTCGGCCTAACGATGATTAGTTAGGTCTATTTAAATATGTTTACACACTACAAAACCCGAGTGTTAAGTCTACGTGAACAGTGCATATTCATGGATAAACTAGCACAGAGTAGTTTTCCTTTTTATTTACACTACGATTTGGTCTTAAACCGAGGAACAATATTTTTAGCATTATTTCTTTCCTGAGCAGCATCAAATTCAACTTTAAAAATATGTTTTACTTAGAGCTGGGAATTTCACACGTTAATTAAATTAATTATTCAGAGATTAATTTCAACCTGTGTTTTAGCGAGCTCGGTTATCACCTCACCCCCGGCTGCGACAGTCAGTCGGCTCCGCCAAACCATGCTGCCTGAGATCAGTCACCGCAAATTAAATAAGTTGACGTCGCATTTATTAACAAATGTGATATCTAAAAAGATTACAATGGACTGTAGGCCTCTTAATGTTGTGAAAGTCAAGGGGCTTATTGAGGAATTCTACCATTTGTGTCCAGTAGGTTACAAATGTCATTTACTGTAACCTAATTTATAGGTTTGTATTCAATAATAAATGGTACATTTTTACTTCTTGTTATGTTTGTAATTATGTGCGATTAAATGTGATTAATTAATCGCCACACCATGTAATTAACAACACTAGTTTTCATGTGATATTTTCACCAATAGTGTTTTGAAATTAATGAATGAAAAAAAAACTGATCACCATGAAACTGATTACTTTTCTGACTATAATTGCAACACCAAAAATCTTTAATCATTGCATTCTTATACACATACACAATTTCAATTAATTACAGTTTAACTTAGTTAGCTATTATAAAGAAGATTTGTGACTTAAAATACTGTTGTCTTGTGGTTTCGTATATTGTGCATTCCACTAGGAGACTCAGCACTCAGAACAGTATTGTCGACAAGATTCTGCAATAATTGTATCTAGTGACTAGAAACAAATCTATCGACTTTGAGTATTTTCCCAAACTCTGATAACCCTCTAGTAATGAACAAATATTTGAACATGTATGCATGTATTTTTAATCTCTGGTAACCCTTACAATCACATTTACACTTTTTACAATCATGAGTCAATATTTGGCAACCCTAAATAATAATTGTAAGATTTTGAGTGTTCATGAACCTTTTCTCAAACTGCCAACGCTAAATGTTACTGAAGATTTGAATCTTTGAAGACGATCTTTGAAGACTTATGATTTAATTAAGTTTTTTCAATATCTGTCAACCCTAAACAGAAGCACATCAGAAAAATAAGGCCTGTGAAAAATTATTTAAGACCTAGAACAATGAATTTAAGTCCTTTTATGGCTTAAGATTTTAGACCCGGCAGCAACCCTTAAAAATATTTTTTTTAACCTCTCGATGGCGTGACAACTAGTAAACAGAGGTTTATTAAAGAGGCGTGTAAAATCTGGCTGCATTTCTCCTTTCCATTCTCATCAAGTATCCTACAGAGAATCGTACCTGAGCCATCTGTCTCCAGCTGTGGTCCCAGTGTTTAAGCACCCTGTGCGCCTCCTCAACTTCCTGTTTAAGACGGGACGTCTCTCCAAACATAACCCCAGAAGAAAGCAGTGCAGGAGGGGTCCCTGGAGAACTCTGCCCAGTTGGAAAATGTTCCCAAATATTGCTGCTCATTCCATTTAAACCTATAAATAATAATAAAAAAAAATCAGTTCAAGTGAACCTGTTCTAATTTTACATACTATACCATTAAAAACCATTCACCTAAAGAACCATGGGAGGTCCCCAAAAAGCTGCTTTCTGATTGGCCATGATGAGGCAGTTGAGCTGTGAGGAATGGAGTATGATGGGCTCTTATTGGTGGAGAGGGTGACGGTGATCTGAAAGGAGAACTGCTACTTAGTGATCCGGGAATGTTGACCGGCGCTGAACTCTGTAACTGACTTCCTCCTGCAGCAAACGAGTGCCAAAATGCATAATAAAACCCTTTTCTGAATAACTAGCATTTATTTATTTGCAATGTGATGTCACCAACCCATCATGAGGCCCATGCTGGGAAGAGCGGAACTCTCCAAACTTTTCTCAAAAGCTGAGACTCCGAAGTCGTTCAGGTCCAGGTCATCTAATGCAGATTCTAGCAACGAAGAGAAATAGACAAAACAGTCATCAAGATTCATGAAACCACAGGTATACTCTCCTCCATAATGCAAAAACTTCTTTGACTTAGCATGCGTTTAAATACACAACATACACTGAAGGGCCCTCGGGTGAAGTGCATTAAAATCAGTTTGGAGAATGATTAAATAGTTTATGCTAGGGTCAGTTGTTAAAGTTAACAATAGTATTTGGCTTGCAATAACTGATTAACACTACATGCGTGGAAAAACGAACAAATCTAGTCATAGGACTCCCGGAAATAAACTTGTTTCATTTTATACTACAGATACCGCTTAAAGCTTTTTTTTCCCCTAGTTTCTATAAGACTAGACATTTTTTAGTGTTTGCTTTTTAAAATAAGAATTGTTGTGGCCCATAAATCATGGCAAATAAACAAACGTTGTCTCTCATCCAGCTCTACATGCCCTTAGAAGCCTGCTCTCAGATAACACACAGCGTCTGTGGTTCCATCCCCGAAAGGAAGAAAACCTCTCAAAAGAACCTTCTCTCCATCCAGGTTTCGTATGAAATGCACCAGGAGTTAAATGTGTTTTTATTTTACGTGTGGTAAAGTTTGTTTTTTCATTGATGTCAATGGAAAATCTGCTCACTTCTGACCTCAGCCTCCCCAGGGGCCAATCGCTTTACTACAGTTCAATCCACTTCCAATTAAACTTCAGCTGAAAAGGCAAGAGGTTGCCACTCAAAATAAAACGGCAACTGACCAGAGCAACTCCTCGGGCCCTGTTAACCCTGTTGGGTGACAAACCCTGGTTCGTTTAGAAGATTTGTGATTATTCTGATACTACAACAGAGCTCCATTCATTAGTTTCATTTCACTTTCAAGTACCACATTCATGTCAGGGTTGATTGTTTTTAGATACTCTCTGAAACTGCAGTAAAAAAAACAAACAAAAAAAACCATGATGAGAACTATCACATGGAGCTCAAGCTGGGCAATAAATATCAAATATAAATATATCGATTTTTGAGCTTAATGAAAAAAAAAAATATATATATATCCATCCATCCATCTTCATGTCGGCTTTATTCCCTTTCGGGGTCGCCACAGCGGAATGAACCGCCAACTCACTGGCATATGTTTTACGCAGCGGATGCCCTTCCCTGCCGCAACCCATCGCTGGGAAACATTCACACACACATTCACACTTTAACACTATGGGCAATTGTTCTTATTCAATTCACTTATTCCACATGTCTTTGGACTTGTGGGGAAACCGGAGCACCCGGAGAAAACCCACGCGATCACGGGGAGAACATGCAAACTCCACACAGAAATGCCACCTGCCCCAGCCGAGCCTAGAACCAGCGACCTTCTTGCTGTGAGACGACCGTGCTACCCACTGCGCCACCGTGACGCCTATATATATATATATATATATATATATATATATATATATATATATATAATAGAGAAAAATTATATATATAAAAATGACTATAAAATTACTAGTTTTATAGTGACAGCATCAATTCTGTGAATTCCCAGCAAACCCAGATAAAGTCTATGTGCAGCTCCCTTTTGTAAGCAACATGGTGTCTCTGCAGCATATTTTTTAGTTAAATGTTTATTACTTGAGGACAGTTGATAAACAGAGTGTCAGAGGGAGAAAACAACCCTGTATTTTTGATTGAACATAAGCAACACTTGTCACCCAATCAGATCAAGTATTCAGATCGTTCATGGCATAGATGAAATTAGTAAACAATAAAAATGTTGCATGAAGGATCTCCTGCAGCAGTTCCTCACCCACAACTGACTCCACTGTGTCACTGGTGGGATAGAATGGGAGTGCATTGGCATTCATGCCTGACGTGGGGCCAGGGGGCGCAGGACTGGGTGGTGTGGCTGCCAGGCTGGAAGGGATACTAGACGACATGCTGAGAGGACTTCCAACAGGCAGAAACACCAGCAGATCCTAAAACCACATCACAAAGTACCATGCAGTCGGATGCCAGGGATTTCAATTCTTTTAGACAGGGGTTTGTAGTACCTGTTTGCTGTGTACGGACGAGAAATCTCTGCTGCGCTGCTCCAAACTAAATCCTTTATGTTTGGCCTGCAGAATATAAATCAAATTTGCATCACAACAAAACTATTTGTGCATAATTGAGAGGTTGACATGTGATTTAACTGTTAACGACATCATTAGATTGTTCAAATAATATTTTCACAAATGTACCTGGTCTTCCCTCTCGAATCCAGGAGCTTTCCCATAACTGGCCTCTCCCCCTAACCTGTCCTCCATACTAGAGGCCTCCTCAAACAGGAGCCTTCCCAGCATCCCTTGCTCTGAGGTCCCACTCTGACTGAAGTCTTCAAGCGTAGCAGAGAGAGGTGGAGAAGAACACTGTGAAGTCAGCATTTCTTCGCTCACACAGACTTCTGTCAGACATATAAAAAAAAGCAGATCAAATCACCTAGAGGCAACAAATTTGAATATTAAAGCAAATTGTGTCAAATCTTTAAAATGTAACGTTACTATCTAAATGAGCGAAAGCACAGAAGGGCCCCCGGGGACATGTTCCACTCTGCTGGATGTCATTGCATTTGGTGGATTTGTAGATCTAAAAAAGAAAACAGTTTTAGTTGATAAATATAACATTGTAGTAATACCAGCTTTATTCAATGCTTCGATAGTAAGTGAAAATGTAAAAACACCTGGGACTTGGTCAATTTTAAATAAGATCGTGTAGTGCATTGGTAAGGACAGTGGCAGGCCTACTGTTGGACTGTCATACCATGACAAGTAATTATTTTAAGACATACAAGGCTTAACGTTACCCATCATGTTACAAAAGTCCTGTCATGAATGAAATGATGCTGGACAAGGGTCCTTATATTATTGATCTTCATACTTAAAGCCCTTTAACTAGGGCTTACATTCATTCCATTAGTATTCTTGCTAATTCAATTGAAAGTTTTACAATTATTTTCATTGACAAAGAAAAATTTTCATCTATGTTTAAGATTGCTTTAAAATGATTTATTACTATATGGATCCCCCTGTCCTCCATATTGGTAAAGTTACCCTGAGCTGTTTACTGATTGGCTGTCGTCTTTCATCAGTCACACTCTTTACATATGGCTGTTCCACATGTGCATTTTTCAGCTCCTGCTTGCGGGAGAAGACTGCAACAAATATTCACACATGTAAACGTGTTTGCATCTGCAGAATGAGATTTGGAAAAAAACTTTGTGTTTGGAACAGTGGGTTTGTAAGAATTTCTGACTCGTGTGAATTCTATTTTTTCACAAAATAATAAGAGATGTTATACTTCTGCAGTGCATTGTAAACCACTCCATCTTTGTTTAATTTCTCACTTGCTCTAAAAGCAGCCATTGAGCGACAGATATTGGGTGGGCTTACACAGCTTGAGCTATGTAAGGTTTCTAAAGACTCATCAAAAACGGATGTCTAGTTTTGAAAACACTATTTGATTATATTTGCGTTACTTTGTAGACAGTACATTTTGAGAGTAACTAAAAGAATGAAGAAGAGTACCTCTGGGTGAAACTGCTGCTCGGTCCGTGTATGGCAGTACTGACAGCTCTCTCCACCCTCACATTTACTGGGGTCACCCCACTCATCGCTGTGCTTGACTGAAGGACAAGGCAGGGCTCTTTCACAGCAAACACACAAAGAGCACCAAACATTTTCGTTATTCCATGTGAACATCAATGTCAGGTATCTACACCTGGAAATAAGTCTACTTTAAAAACAAAAGTTATCAAACAACATTTAAAGCTCCGGTTCAAAACAATGGTTGCAACAACAAATTAGGGCTGTGCAGTCTACCCCTACGGCTTGCGCCGTCACAACTAAACAAGCAAATAACTTCTATATTTCATATTTCAGCCTCTAGAACACTGTATCATACCAAATTAGTCTAAGTTGTCCTTCATTTGACATCATCTTTCAATAATTTAGTTGTGTGATGCATTTTAAATCCTTGTTCGATTTATTTCAGCAGTACCTGTATTTGTGCTTGTGAGGGCTCCTTCTGCGGTCTTTGCTGTTGTGGTAGTAGGGACATGCGTAGCCCTGTCGGCACAGTCGCGGGGGTTTCTTACACAGCTCGGTCTTGTAGTGGGAGAGCACAAAGCTGTTGTCTAGGGGAGTAAAAATGATTGCAGAGCATTTGATGATGAGCTTGTATACGATAAAACACATGACTTTTAATGATTATTTGTTTGTAGAGTGGTAGGATTTTACCTTGCCATCGTGGATCTTCACTCAAGATCTTCTCTATGAGAGCAGTGCTAGCCACAACCCCCGACTGTCCTTCTCCTGATGACCCCTCAGTCAATCCCATCCCAGCTTGGCCATCTATTACCTGGACCTCTCTGATCACCCGAGGAGGAAAATTACATAATATTTAATGAAGGTGCAATACAAACAATGTATAAATGTCTTTAAAATCTACATTTTACAAAAATATGTTCCATATATACAGTAAACAAACACCCAAAACATATGCAGATAACATCATATTAAGAAGCATATTGATGAAAATAAAATGAAGTTGAGAAATATTTATGAATGGTTAAAAAAATAAAAGTGTTTAAATATATATATATATATACCAATTGTACAGTAACTACAATACCGCCTCAAAAAAAAAATAGACTAATACGAATCAGCAAATAATTAATTAAATACAGAACATACTTTAAAATGAATAAACAAGTTTGAGAAATAAAATCACCAAGTAATGAAATTTTATATTTTAGGAATCCATCAAGTTTTGAAATTGTTTTAATAAAGTTAAGCAAAAAACAACATTATTTTAACAGTTAAAATGATTGTGCTTTCAGTAATACAATAACTGATTGGCCAGGGACCCGAATAGTGATAATAATTGCAAATAGCACACAAATCTGACAATGCTTTCTGATTACAGAAGCAGTTTCAATGCATATAGAAGTACTCGTTTGTTTCTAAATTCCACAGAAGACTAATGTTTTGGTACATTATCGTGATTGCTCAATCAAATCAAACTCCTGTCATTAAAGCAGAAAACACACCTGATGTCAAAAACAGGGCTTCGGAGGTCATGTGACCCATGAGCAAAGGCACAGTGTGGGCCATTTTTACTGCAGTGACCCTTTCCATCGGTCTCGTGGATACAGGAACCAGTCTTATAGTAACGTAGGTGATACCGCCGCTCAGTATCTCCAGCCGTCCGGTGCAGAAATGAACACCTAAGAAAAGAAGGGCATTAAAATGTAATTCTGACAGGAGTTCAGACCTGTTCTACCTATTTTCAAGGGACAACAACAAACAGGAATCAACTATATTTATAATGATTTGTTAAAAACATTCTCTGCTTCAATACAACTTAGGTGACAATTAGATGACAAGTTATAAATGAAATCAGCAAAATAGAGCATTGGTTGTAACAGATATGTCCAGTACACAATTCCACTTCATATGCAGTCAAACCTTGTTCCACCCAAACCTGGAATCAGAAAAACAGAAACAATCCCCCTAATTGCATTTCTATACTCTAAAACTTGAACATTTGTTGAAAATATGGGGTTGTTTTATTGTGTTGCACATTAATTTTCTGGTTACTTTATAACCAAACAAGAGCAGGGCTTCATCTGACATTCACCAACTTTTTCAACCGATGAAACTTCGACTACCCAACCACAAAAAAAACACCCCTCCGTAAACCTAGTGGAAACACTGGAAAGTACTGCGGAGTTGTTTTCTGACCTGTATACAGTTATGCAGGGCTTTTTTGGTAAACTTTTTTATTTACTGTAAAGTACTAAGTAGCCTAACAAGGTGCAGCTGGGCAGAAGACTTCTCAATACACTCGATTACTGATTCTTTAATTTTTAAAATTTCTTTAAAAATTCTTTTACATTTTGTTTAAAATTAATCTCAGCATCCCTGGAGTTGTCAACGAGTTTTAAGAACTAGCCTAAAATGTGACTGTCTAGTATTCAATTCAATTGCTTGTGTTAAACTATAGTAAAAGTGCTACCACCAGATTCAGGAGAAGAGCACTTTACCTTTAACGAAGGGTACACATTCTAACATGATAAATATAGCAAGTAGGGCTGGAAGGTATACATTTTCAAACGAATGACCAATCAATAACTACCCGCATAACTGACTGCCTGAACGACATCTCTACTTGGATGAAGAACCATCACCTACAGCTCAACATGGCCAAGACAGAACTTCTGGTAATCCCAGCTCATCCCTCTGTGCATCACAACCTCACCAACCAGCTAGAATCCTCTACACTCACCTCTTCTCCTTCAGTCAGAAATCTTGGAGTGATTTTGGATGAACAGCTGTCCTTCAAAGACCACATCACAAAGACAACTCGAGTGTGTAGATTTGCACTGCACAACATTCGAAAGATCAGGCCCTTTTTAACTGAGCATGCAACTCAACTCCTGGTTCAGGCTCTGGTCCTCTCACATCTGGACTGCTGCAACGTTCTCCTAGCAGGACTTCCATCAAATACGCTCAAACCTCTGCAGATGATCCAGAACTCTGCAGCTCGTCTTATCTTCAAGGAACCGAAACGAGCTCATGTTACTCACTTTTTCATCACTCTTCATTGGCTCCCCATTGCAGCTCGGGTTAAATTCAAATCACTGATTCTGGCGTAAAAAAACTATCACCAAATCAGCCCCGGTTTACCTCCACAAGTTCATACACTCCTCTCTGATTCAGACAGAAAAGCAGCAACACTAACAGAAATTAGTAGATACTACGGTGGATTAAATTTCTCCAGTAGCTGGGTTAGAAGAATTTAGAATTAATTAATAAGCTGCAAGTTAAAATCTAATGGCGAACAAGACCTACTCAAATACAATAATTTCTTGCACAGTATGTCACAGTTTGTATCAAATGCACACATGCAAACATGAAGCAGAAACATTCTTACTCATCACCATCAGGACATGTCCCCGTGCCCTCGTCATATTTAACACAGTAGATGTCAGGGCTGTAATTAAAGATGCCGTCCCGTCTGCGGATGGGTCTGCGGCGCCTTTGGTTCAAAAAGTGCCAATGAAAGCAGGTGTAAGGCCGGTGCTGAGTGCACTTGTGCTGCACGAAAAGAGGACACTGCTCTGTTCTGAACTCCTTCAGATATCTGGACATACAAAACCAACACAGTAAGAAATAGCAACCCATTTTAAAATAATTTGTAGTATTTACCCTGTGAATGATGTTCTTCATAAGCAATTCTGATTTGAAGTGCAACCCTGCACTTTCTGTCAGGAAAAGTCTAAAAATTTCACCAATCTATTTTATAATTTTGTCTTGACTTTCACGATTGGCTATCTTAAAAGAATAGACACCATTCCTTAGTTCTTTGCAACATATGAAGTTTAATTGATGGATTTGGTAAATCCTGATATTTGCGATAATGTGAACCTTGTTTTGCATCTCTGCAAGTTCCATTTTCGTACCTGTAAGTGGACCAAGTCCTTTCCTTCACTTTCCTATTTCAAGTTTTTGAATTGCATGGCTACAGTGAACTAAAAGTCAGCGGAAATGCATTAAGCGTTATCCAAATAGCTCTTATTCTAAGCTGTACACACTGCTCTTTAATATAACTAATCTTGCCATTTTTACTGCATACTTCAATGTATACCATCTATGTTTTGCATTCTACACATAATTTTGCTCACTTACTTGTCTTGTACCTTCTATTATTTTACCTTTTATTCACAATATTAAATATTCAGTGGAAAAAAAAACAGAGTTCAAAAAGTCAAAGTTGATAAAAAGTTTAAAAACTAGCCTTTCTGTTTACATTCTGTTTTTACATTTTCGAATTGCACCCACAAAGTGATGTAAAGGGTTCAAGATAAGTATACATTTATTAATTGAAAAGTATATTTCGCTGTTTGATTTCAATCTCTAGCTCTAACGTAAACGTATTAGTATTTAACATTATGCACAGGGCTCACAGACAAGCAGGGCATCTTCTTTACAGTGTTGGTCAAATTTCCATGAAGTTCAAGCAACATTTCTTAAATAGAAAGCGTCACCCTTGCACACAATGCTACTGCTAGGCCTCCAAAACTAAAAAAAAACCTTAGAACTAGCTCAAAAGTGTAACCGCAGCAGAGGCGTGACAAACTGTCGATAGATTAGTTATGCACGTTTTGCACAAGAAATCAAGCGTGTGGGTGTAACGTTAAAGGTGTTTTGCTACGTACGTGTAGTGTTGTGGTTTCTCGGGCTGTGCGTGCAGTACGTTGGCGGGGGACGTCGTGCCACCTGCCGACGGAGACGAGCACGAGGAGGAAGAAGAAGGTCCCAAGTTTGCTGCAGCACCCGATGAAGCGGGCTGTGTTGGGGTTTTCGACATGATTCATCAAATTAAACCCGTCAAACAATTTAATATTGTGAGAGCTACGAAGTTCATATCCTTTTTTGATGTGCGCATGCGCGAAATCTATCTAGAAGGAAATTCCGGGCCATTGCAATGACGTCATTGCAGTGAGTGAATCGATTCGTTTGAACAAATTCTTTAGCTGTTAGTTCTGTGCCCAACATTTAAAAGAGTCGACTCAAATGAATCAATAATTGAATCAATGCCGCGGACGTCTTAAGAGAGTGAAGTCAACCTTAGTAGAACAAGAATTTCTAAAACAAAAGCACATTGTGATTATAAAAAAATGCAAGTTGTTTGGTGTTTTATACTATATATATATATATATATATATATATATATATATATATATATATATATATATATATATATATATATATATATATAAAGGACAAAAAGACGATGCGAATATTATGTTGAATGGGTTTTGAGTTTAGTTTACTTTAAACACTAAAAATTTACAAAAAAAAATCATCACGTATTATTGACAATTAACATATAAAACACTAAAATAAATTATTAAATAATTGATTTATTTTTTATATAATAACAAAAAAAATGCGTCAATTTGACTAGTTCTGAACCAAAAGACGTCACATAGATGTGAAATGAAAGTCTATTTAAGATTACTTGTTTGGTGGGTTGTTCACTTGTTTCTACTGCATCTCTATACATAAACCAAAACCCAACCAAAGCTTCCTAATTAATTTTCAAATAAACCTGCCATTCGAATAATTGTAATTAATACAAATCAGCCATTTTAAAAATCAGAGATGGGGCTTTACTTTTGCTTGCAACGATTTATGAAGATAAAAACTACATAATGCCCATTATGGTACCCAGATGAAGAAATGGCAGAAGCATGAGTGGTTGTACCAAATAAGAGTTTAGCATGCTTAGAATGAGACACTAAATTTAAGATATTTATGAATACATAATATATATGCTGCTGTGTCCCTATAGCCAAGCGATTCTCAATGATTCTTGAGATATCGCTCATCAGTTTGACAAAAGAGATAAGTTTTGGAAATGCTGCATTTGGGGACGTCCAGAAATGCTTAGAGTGTATTAGCATTACTATCACATGTGGCTTACTTACTTCTTGCCAGTATTTTTCTGTAATATGTGAAACCAAAGTAAAAGTACACTGTAGTGAGATGTTACATTGTGATAAAAATGCTATGCTAACCAGTACACCTTGATCTTTTATGGAAAAAGTTATATCAATTGCAATTTGGAACACAAAAAACGGCATGTCCACTCACATAACCTGCTCTCTGCAACCATCATAGCTATACTGCTTCCAATTTTGGACATACTAAAGACACTTTAATTAACTTTGTCATTTTATATGATACTTTAAACTAAAAAAGTAAAGCCTGGTGATCATTTACATCAAAATACTCACAGTACACACAAAGCAAAAATGGTTCAATCTCGCTGGTTTCCAAACTTCCCAAACCCTGATATCTCAAGGAAGAGGTGTTGAAACAGTTCCAGGAAAGAAGCAGAGACTTTGTCTTAGATAATGAACATTTCACCTGTTGTGAAATATCATATGCATAACACAAACCTGGAAACTAATTCTATGTACACATGTAAGATGGGTCTCCTGTACATCCAGCAGAACTTCCTGCAAGGTAAAACCAGAGAGCATGCCTTAAAATAATATATAGCGCTAATGATTATTTTATCACGCTGTACTATACAGAGGATTCTCAAACTTAAACTCAATTACATAAACACAGGATTAACTTTTAGCCTGTTTGCTCTGCCGAACCGGCTGCAGAACATCTTTTCCACCACTATTACAATTAGTAAAAGTAATATTGATGTTCAATAATCAATTTATAGATTAAATTCACTGATGTTGTAATAACTCAAAACAATCTACTGACATGCTCCGCGTTTAAGAGAGATTCCTGTACTGAAATGAAAGGTGCTCAGTGTCAGATATTTTGAAGAATGCAACAGTGTTAACAATGTTAATGTGTTAAACTATGTTAAAATCCAGTTTTTTTCAGACACTTTATTTTCAACGAGAAGGAAAGAAGGGTTGAATGTAGAGTTAATGAAGACAGAACTTCCTTAATTTTCTTTTCCAGTGAAGCTTATAGAGCAATGTTTACTGTACCATACTTATGTTTGCTTTTCCTAAGAGCTCCGTATAAGGAACACCAGCAACAGGTCAGGCTCCTAATGGTTTCTGTTGCTAACATGCGCTAGGAAGGCTATTCACTAGCCACAAAAGTGTTTTCTTGGGAACTTCAGAGATCGAACACAAGAATATTTCCAAATTAGATATTTATTAATTACACTTTTTATCTGGTGTCAGAAGGCTTTGATTATTTTTTTATATAATGTCTCTGTATAGACTTTAAATATTTACTTGTTGTGTATTGTAGACTTATTGGCTTAGTGCACATCTCCTGTATGGTCAAAAATATGTTAATATTGTACATAAATGTACATTTGTATATGCATGTTTTAATCCAAAAATGCTGTTAACAGTTGACAAATGTTGTTTTTCCTCAGAATGAATTATTTTTTCTTTCTGGAAAGTCATACAATTTTCATAACCCACATCTGATCTGAAGCGATATTCTATCATGTGTTTATGGGGTGTAGTTACTAATCACAAACCAGGTAAATGAGAGTGAGAATAATAATTAATAATGACATGAGTTCAGGTTTGTCAGACTTTGTTGGTGAAACCTAGTTTGTTTGTTTTTTATTGTGTAACTATCACAACTCTGAACTTACTTTTCACTGCAGCATAGCCTTTCTCAAGGATATATTTAGCATAAAATGGCTCTCGCTGATTATGGAACTGAAGTGAGTACTTCTGTTGAGCCTTTTCTCTTTCTGAAGCGCCCATGTCGATGACAAATCTTATTCTGTTAGCATACGATTTTTGTCCTTTAATATTGATTGAAAAAAAGGAATAAAATAAAATAAAACAAAAATAGAATGTGTACTATGAAACATATAGCATCTCTTAGAGAAAATTCACATGAACTGCATCAATTGATGAATCAAATTTCCTCAAGTTTTATGTGAACTAGCTTAGGCTAGTCAAACCATTATTGACTATTTTTAAAGGTTCAAGTGTTTAAATGTTGTTTCAGTGCCATTTGAAAAAGCTTTTTTTTTGTGAGATGTCAATTGTAATTGGAAAAGCGCATCAACAAGCACAAGTCTGGAGTGAAGGTCTCTTTTTCTATTCCCAGAGCATGCTTTTACGAATGGCCTCATCCATTAGCTCTGATTGGAAACGAGGTAAAAGAGGTAGCAGCTCAGTTTGACGTCACAAACGTCATGTGGTGTTTGGGTAGTGAATTTATTTTCCTTAGTTTAAACAACAGAAATGCAAGTGTTGACCTGAGGCTACTGTTGTGCCTAGTTATCATGGTTATTTATTTGCATCTTTAACTGTTTTTAATTCATTAACACAATGTAGAACATAATAAAGATGACCATCCAAAAAATACAAATAAAATATGTAGGCATAACTTGCATTTCATTTTTAAGTAAAAATTAGTTTTCTGTCTCATGTCCATCAGTTACATCAGGTCCAAATCCCTGCTCCTGCATGTTCCCAATCGCCTGATAAATAATTATTTTCTTTAGTTTTACCAATATCCTAAGCCTATGGTACCTGTCTATCAATGAAGCGCTGCTGCCTTTTGGTTATATTCCTTGCTAGTCTGTTGTTCCTACATGTGTGATGACAACCAGTTTTACCTCTGTTGTTCGTTGATTGAAAATAAAAATACTTAAGTTCACTTACTTTGCTGTTCTTTCTCCAACATGCACCTGACGTTGTCATTTATGCACATCATATTCATGTTAAGGCAGTACATATGTTTGCTGTTGCTTCAAAGAAATTTCATAATCTAATGAAAGGCCTAATGTGGAATTTTTCACAAATAATACTGAGAGAGAAAAAAAGAATGTAGTTTTCATTCAAAGCTGCAGGAAGGTGAAATGTATTTTGAGGAATTGATGAAGAATGACTTGTCCCAAAATGTGTTTGAGAAATAAAACATTGAGTCCAAACAAAATTATTTATCATTTTCTATCAGAAATGTCAGTGAAAGGTGTAATTCCACAAAAAATATATACATATTCCTTGCGGAATATATATATATATATATATATATATATATATATATATATATATATATATATATATATATATATATATATATATATATATATATATATATGCCAAATGCATAAATTTATAAATTAAACATAATAAATCTATACATTTATATATGTCAATTAATCGATTAAAAATACTTTTTTTTCATCTATAAATGTAAAATGTAAATAATTTATGTAAATTGAAGACAAAGAGACTATTTAAATTCAAAATATGATTGTTTATTGATTTTTCTGGAGTGTTCTTTCTCCCCATCCCATCAGAGAGCTGGTACTACGAAGGAAGAAACATTGAGAAATAAAGCACCTAGCCATGTGATCATTGAGGTGTGAGGTGAGTAGAAGTGTCTTCGTTAGAGAGAGACTCGCAGAGTACCTGTGAAATCGGCTGCACAGAAGTCATCTCATGCCCTGGAGAGAGAAGAGCTTAATTGGAGAACTTTGACGTGACTGTAACAGTATTACAGGAGAAATGCTATTATGTGTGTAGGAGCTGGTTGCTTGAAGATCTCACATAGAAGACGAGACTACTAGAAAAGACCAAATGTACTGTCTGAGAGAAGCAATTCTTACAGAGAGAACAGAGTTTTCCTTACATTGAGGTTTCCTTAGTTATCAGCAATGGAATGAAGTGTAGCATTATGATCATTTTTATCTACTTCAAAAAAAAGGTGATTTCAATGTGTTTAATTTAAATTTACAGGGAAAAACCTATTTTTATGTTTTGAAATGTTGAATTTAGGACCCCCTGAGACCCTGATTCCATATAGCTGCTGAGCGGCATTGTTAAATAATTTTTCAGGGACAATTTTATGCCAGATTTAAAAAAATAAATGAATAAAATTAACCAAAATGCCCTGGTCAAAAAATAAGAACATGAAATTGCTTTAAAATTATTTTTTTGGGGGGTTCCTTAAATCTGAATTTATTGGAGTGAACATAGATGAAAAAATTGTTTGTAAAATGTTCGGTATTTCTTTATTGCTGAAATGACTTGAACATAAACTGACAGGTAATTTCATTAAAATAAATTATTTCAGCAAATAAAAAGCTATTCTTCCAGAATGGATAGTTGTTTCATGCATGTCATTTTTATGGAGCGATTTTTGCACACATACACAGATCCGCTCTTCATTTAGTTTTGCAAAGTATAAAAAACTAAGGATTTAAACACAAGTGGGATAAAAAAGCACATTCTTAACTTCCTTTATACTGCGCTCAACTGGGCATGGTGGGGGGTGTTGTCACAATAAATAGAAATACCCTAAACTAGAAAAATAAGATAAGACAGAAAATAAATTTAAATATTTTGAAGTACTTGTGCTCCTTATTACACCGGCAGTATCAAAATAAATTATTCATACAGTAGGTGATTTTTTCAAGTTCATTTTCATCTGCAGGTACACTAGAAAGGTGAGTAATATCTGGTAGGTTTCTTATAAATGCTTTATGCTAGTATTTTGATTTATATTTCTCCCTAGTCGGTAGCGTTGAATGTTATTGCTAATGTTTACAGTATACATAGCACAAGATACAAGATAATGGTCTGAGATGTCCTCACTTTGAGGCGATATAACAATATCACTGAGGTCAATGCCATGCGATAGAACCAAATCTAGAGTGTGATTGATGCTGATCACCTGTTTGTTGTCTGTTACATTTTTCTAACCATTGTTTTTTGTTAGTTAGTTTGTTTTGTCTCTGTCTGCTTTTTGCTTTGTATTTTTTCAGGTGCTGTCCGGCAAAATTTCGATAGATCTTAAGTTTGTATATTCTTTTTTTATACAAATATTAGTTTTAAATGCAGACATAATAATAACTAACTCAATCCCAAATTCATTTTTCTTACTTCAAACATGTTTAGATGTGGCCTCGTGACAATGTGGCTGATTTTCATCCTATTCCAAACAGTGAATTAAACATAAACACAGTAACTCTTTTAATGGTCATCTTCATGAGCTAGAGAAGAACTGAACAAGCAGTTGCTTATTGGTTTTCGAGAGTAAACTGTCCCATAGCACCACCTGATGTGTGAAGTGCGAATATCTGCATCTGTGAGAAGATATAAAATTAGTGACAAAAATCCCCTGAAAGAACTTATCTGAAAACATTTTCTATGTTTACAGCATTGAGTTCATCTTTTTTGTTGCAGACTGCATTGTTCATGCTCAAATACAATTTCTTTGTGAGTCAAGTTATCCTTTGCAAAAAAAGATTGTGTTTTTTTGAAGAATGCTGTATTTGTATGTGAATTTGGTACAAACTTTACACCATAGATTAGATTCTGGACTCCACAAGCTACAACATAAACAACTATAGGGTAGAATCCTTTTGAAAATATGTGGAAGTTTGATCCCATTACCATCCCCCACCATATTGACTGCCTTATTGAGTACAAAGGGCATTATAAATAAATTGAATTACCATCTCCCAGCCATTCATGCTGTTTACCTGCTGGGGACTAGTTAGGGTCACAAGGTTCTGCTGGTGCTATCGGCAAAATACAGAGTGCAACCTTGGCAGGTTTGGCTTCCATCACAAAGCTTCACATCCATAATCACCCCTGAGGCAATCCAGAGTCTTTGATTCACCTCCAGCATCAATCTGGATTATATGAAGGAAACCTACTCAAGCACGAGGAGAAGATTCAAACTTCAAGCAGGACTTCACCCTCCACCCATCCACACCACCGCTCCATGAGACACATCCTCATTGTTTTCCTTTTTATTTGTTGATTTAGATTATTAAATTTGAATGAATAAATGAAAGTGTATAAATAGAAACATACTATGGTTGTATTTTAGTTTGGTAAACAATTCACATTTTTTAGAAAATTATTCAATTTAGTTTCAATTTATAATTTTTTTTATTTTGTTTGCATAAGAAAGCAGTTAGAATATTAACTATCTCTTTTCAATGTAAATATTAGATTTCCAAAGGAATACTACGAAAAATGAAATTAAAATATTGCATTAATGTTTTAATTCAAACATTGAAATTTATGTGCCTCTTCCCCTTACCGGCTCATACCAGAGTAGGGAGTGCATCGATCCCTATCGAAGGGAGATGCACGGGGGCCATACTCACCCCCTCGAAGGCTGTGTTTGGAACTTCCGGCATTTAAATACAGGTGGGAACTCTTTGAGGGCCCGGCAAATAGTAAGCCTTGACTCAAACAGGGAAAGGCCGTTAGAGGGAAGATACCATAGATGGAACTAGCTAAAGTAACAGTTTGCGAGAGTTAACCTTTCAGGGAACTGTTCGGCCCTCTCGTACTGTGGGTCATAAGAGATGCAACCGGTCGTACTTCATAGAGGGCACATACGTGGACAGAATGTGGGAAGAAAATGGTGCATGGATCATTAGGGAATAGCGCAGCCAAGCTGGACATCCCTCTGTTCAGTTTAGCAGATGGTGTCACCACCTAGCGCAGCTGAAGACTGGATAAACGCACAGGTTATAGTACCTGGCACAATTGTTGAGTGTTGACCAACCTGCAGCTTAGCAGATCTCTGCCAGAGGAATACCTCTACCTAACACCCAGAATGTCTCAACATATCTCACGTCTCATGCAGCATATCATGCATGTCTCATGTACAAGTGGAATTTTTTGTGAATGTACTAATATCCTACAGACACCATTCTATCTTGGTGTCCTGGTTTGGATAACATTAATATCCGGATTTGTGTCAGCTAATGTCTAAATCTCTAGCTCTTGTTTCTTTATTCTTTCATTGTCTCTCTCTCTATCTTATTTTGCAATAGTGCAGTTCTGTATCCTCCATCTTTTTCTGTTAATCTCCATGAGTGCTAATAGGCCATTAAAATGATCCTTATATTAATTTTGTGTTGACAGTGATTTTTTTTTTATTAGTGTGTTTTTCCAACAGCAACTTATTTAATATTATCAGAATCAGCTATATTGCCATGTGTGTGTGGGCACACATGGCAAGGAATTTCCTTTGGTACAATTGAGCCATCAGTGCAAACAACATAAGTACATTACAAACCACATAAGTACAGTAAAGTGCAAAACAACAAGCAATTAACATAAGGCTATGAGGTAGAATTAAGGCTTGATGAAATGTAAACAGTTGAACAAAGTCTATAAAGTGTGGTGTGCTTAAGTGCAAAATGTAAGGGGATGAGATGAGCGAGGTGCAGGTAACAAATTGCGTGGAGATAAGGGTTGAGAGTTCAGCAGATGGATAGCTTGGGGAAAGAAGCTCTGTTTGTGCCATACAGTCCTGGTGTTAGTGGCTCTGAAGCGGCGGCGAGAGGGTAAGAACTCAAAAAGGTGGTGTCCGGGGTGAGTGGGGTCTAGAATGATTTTGTTAGCCCTCTTTCTCACTCTGGTGGTGTACAGGTCCTGGAGGGTGGGTAGGGAAGCACCGATGATCTTATGAGCTGTATGAATAGTCCTCTGAAATCTACGGACATCTGCTTTAGAGGCAGAGCAAAACCAGACAATGATGGAGGAGCAGAGAACAGACTGGATGACCGCAGAGTAAAACTGGGTTAGCAGTGTCTGTGAAAGGTTGAACTTCTTCAGCTGGTGCAGAAAGTACAACCTCTGCTGGGCCTTCTTCACAATGGAGGCGATGTGTGCACTCCACTTCGGGTCCAGAGACATGATGGTGCCCTGGAACTTGTATGACTCCACTGGTGTCCCCGTGCTGTTCATGATGGTAAGGGAGGGTGTGCTTGAGGGCTTCTTAACAGATTCTTATTAACAGAGTACTGCAAAAAAAGCCCATTACATAACTAAGGATATCTATTACCTCACTTACAAAACAAAACAAAGACCCTAAATCCCTGAGCAGACAGCCTTTAAAACCAGATCCTTTTCAAAGTCAGATTAATTATTTGTATTTAAAACTCTCATCCTCTTTGCCTTATCACAGTTTAAGCTTTAGTTCATATGAACAGCAATTGGCTAAAAATGAAAATACTAGGATGGATATAATTCTTATCTAAAGCTGAATAAAGTAGATAGGTGTGCTAAACCTGTTACTTAAATTGTTATCAATTGATGCATGATTATGTTTTATTAGTTTCCAATAAAAATATGCTTTTCCAGAACATTTCTTTTTCCTTATCATCTGTACTGAACATCCACACAAAGAATTGAAAAATTTGCAGCGAACGAGGAATTTGTTGATGAAAGCAATCAGGAGCTTCCTAAAGGAAAAAGCACAACAGCAATGATGGATTTCGCCTGCAGCATAAGTAAGTTGGTACAGATTTTCTAGCGTCCATTCATAGACATAGTGTGTGATTGTTTTGGTCTGAACACCACTTTATACAAAGCTTTGTGATTCAGAAACGTAAAGCTCCATTTCAATTAACATGGGCAGCTTGAGTAACCATAGCAACAGTGTTCTCCATAAAGATGGTGGTTCTAATCCCTTGTCTCCTATTTCTATTGTATGATTGTATTTTAAGCAAACTGTTAATAAATCTACCTGCTAGGGATATTTCACCTAATTCATTCTCCATGTAACAATAGTGTACATAAAAAAAATACTTGCCAGGGAATTGCATAAGTAGATACAAGGGTTTATAAATGAAGGAACAATAAAGGTAGGGCTCAATAAAAAGAATGCAAATCTGCAGAAAAAAATGTAGACAAAATGCTGTTATCGGTTGTTAAATGAGGCTGTGCCCTGAGCTTTTTTCCGCTAATGGAGCAAATGGAGAACACACATTGCATGCAAACACTTGATGCAACAGCTGAGGCTGAACCAGTCAACTGGCTCATTCCCAAAAGAGCAGATCCAGACAGAAGCGTTAGAGGGGATGTTTGTCTGCAGATCTGTTTCATAACAGCTTGAGAGATGATCAGTACATTCTGCAAAGCATCAGGGAAGACGGAGAATATGGCGCAAAACTTTTGCCTATTAGAAAACATTTATTCACTATTACTTGATTCAGTTCATTCCAAACATTTGAAGGAAAAAGCACATTCTGAGCTTTAACTAACATTTAAAACATGCTTTATTGAACTACAATAGCAGATACAAAGCAAAAGCGACAGGGGTAAGACATAAAACAGATATTTAAAGAATACTTTATGCAAAACAATCTATCAACTTACATGAACAGTGTACCTAGGCAAGAGAGTATGGGTAGATATAAAGCATTTTAAAAACATGTTCTCTTCAGTCATTAATAAGTTAAATGTAAAAATGTTAGAGGAAATAAATAACTTAACGGGGAAAAAACAGTACCTGAAGAGGTACCATGTTAAGTAATTTGTGTTTCAATAAAGTTAATAACAATTTAAAACAATTGTATTGTTTATGTGTTATGGCAAATGTAACTATGAAAAAAATAAACCACTTTTGTCATGTTGTTCCAGAGCCGTGAAAGCTTCTCTACTCAATAAAACACAATTTTGGAAATTTTGCGAGGAAGGAAATCCTTCCGGAGACAAGCGACTATTCTAAAAATCACTTAGTAATTCATCCTGCAAAGGTGAGATCAGTAGAGGCTACTTTGAGTACGCATGGGAAAATGAGAACACACTACCTGTGTTGCTGTTCAGGGAAAAAAGTAGATTACATTTGTTATTTTGCTTATTTTATCAAACAACCTGTTTTTGTTTCATTACAAAAGTCATTTAACTCCTAATTGAAGATAGAGTACTTCAAATATGTTTTTCATACATGTCTGTGCTGATTTGTCTGCTTAGTAAGTCCCTCACCTCCGATTTGTGATCCAAAATGACTCAAAATAGATTCCCAAAAGATCTTTTATGGGTTTGAAACAACAAGAAGTGATTAATAACAAAATGTAGATTTTTGGTGGAGCATCCCTTAGAACTGAGTTTTAATAATCTGTCAAACATGTAGGGTAATGTTTTCTTAAGTAAGAAGGTGCTTTTAGAATATCTCTAAAGAATAACTCTCAAGAATATGATTTGTTGAACTAGCAAAATGTGAATATTTAGATTTTATAGTTCTAACCTGATTTCAAAATTGACATGTACATTTTTTTAAAAGCATTGATTCAAATAATTCCCTTTAGGGTCAGGTCCAACTGGCCTGGAGAGAATAGCGGACCCAAAATAGTTTAAGATAATGTTTGATTAAAGGAACAATTAACATGCCCCCAAGAGGGCGAAACCATGACTAGAGAACTAAACTAAAAAGTTCAAACTAAAAGACTGGAAAATAACAGCAAAGAAATACTCAGTTTACTCACTGCATGAAGTCACCTTCACCACAGCCTTCACAAACATTAGCAATGTCCCGCAAAGAAAATAAAAATAATGAGAAGATTATGACGAAGGGGAATCAACCAAACATAACAAGGAGAAAACCAGGGGCCTGTACCATGAAAGTGGCTGAACAAATTCAGTATTACTGGATATGTTTTGACTTGACAAAACCTAACAGTTTCAATCGTGCTTAGTTGGTATCATGAAGAGCTCATCAACTCTCTTTGTCGAGTCAGGCTTTGACCCTGAAGCTCTGATTAGTTCAGGGGCGTGTGCACATAAAAAGACTGAAGTAGGCACCAAATAACTAATCACGATGAACATGGATAGAGCAAGATCATTTTATAAAGCAAGAGATTATAGTTTGAAAATACGACGAATTCAAATATATATTGTGTGTCGTAGTAATACTGTGGCTGCTGCCAAAGCCAGATAAGATTTTTGGGAGAAAATTGCAAATTGTGTGAATGCTTAAGTTAAAGAAGCACCTTCTATATTACTGCAAAACTGAGTGTCATAGGTGATATGCATTTTTTTTTTGTGTGTTAATTCCAATATGTTTTACTTTTTTATGTGCTAATGTGTTTTTACAAAGTAAAGTTATGTATAAATAATAAATGTGTGTTTATATTTAGAGGGTAATGAAAAATAATTATTTTTCCTTTTTCTTGTTTTTTGGAAGATGTAACCCCAACACAAAACAATCATGGCAGCAGATAAAAATTAAGTTCCGGAGCAGGTTAGGTGAGGAGCATGTTATGTAAGCTTGCAAATGTAAGCTACAGCGGGGGAAATAAGTATTTGACACATCAGCATTTTTATCAATAAATGAATTTCTAAGTGGGCTTTTGACACAAAATATACTCCAGATGTAGCCATATTGAGTTCATGCAAAGAAATCAGAACATTTAGGTATACAAGTTGAGTCATGATACATAAAGTGAAATGGCACAAAGAATAAATATTGAACACACTTTATTTAATACTTTGTAGCATAGCCTTTGTTGGTGATTACAGCTTCTAGACGCCTCTTGTATGGAGAGACCAGTCGTCTGCATTGCTCAGGAGGGATTTTGGACCATTCTTCCACAAAAAAACGGTCTTTAAATCTTGAAGGTTCCTTGGACCTTTTTTATGAACTTTGATCTTCAGTTCTCTCCATAGAGCTTCTATGGAATTTAGGTCAGATTGACTGGGCCATTCAAGCAAATTGATTTTCTTTCTTTGAAACCACTTCATTGTTTCCTTGGTCTTGTGTTTGGGATCATTGTCTTGCTGAAATGTCCACCCTCTTTTCATTTTTAACTTTCTGGTAGATGGCACCAGATTTTTATCCAGGATGCCCTTTTACATTTCTCCATTCATCATGTCTTCAACAATATGAAGTCTGCCAGTACCCCTTGCTGAAAAGCAGCCCCAAACAATGATGCTTCCACCCCCAAACTTAACTGTTGGTAGGGTGTTCTTGGGGTGGTGGGCAGTGCCATTTCTTCTCCAAATATGGTGTGTAGAATGACTGCCAAAAAGCTGCATTTTGCTTTTATCTGACCATACTGTAGTCTCCCAATAATCCACAGGCTTATCCAACTGTTGTTTTGCAAAATTTAACCGAGCTTCAACATGCTTTTTATTCAGCAATGCAGTCATGCAAGGTGAGCATGCATGGATGCCATGGCGGTTCAATGCATTGATTATGGTTTTCTTTGAAACAACAGTACCTACTGACTTTTTCTTGGCTCTTGGAAAACTCTCCTGATAATTCTTGGGCTCCTCGGACAGGGATCTTATGTGGAGCACCTGATCGCGGCCGGTTTATGGTGAACTGACGCTTTTTCCATTTGCGGATAATGGCGCCCACAGTGCTCACAGAAACATTCAGAATTCTGGAAATGCACCTACAACCATTCCTATTAAAATGCTTTTTAACAATAAGATCACAAAGATCTTGAGAGAGTCCTTTGCTTTTACCCATCATGAAGTCTTTCTTGTGTGCACCCTGAGTAAGGAGAAGCCTTTATATGCCATCAATTAGGACTAAAGCAGTTAATATCAATCAGTACTGAAATGGGGCAGAGTTTCTCAATACTGACAGATTTCAGGTCTCCTGCCATTTCACTTTATTTCAGCTGAACTTTCATTCGGAGTGGAATATGGAATTTCACCATGTAGCCTGCCACTTACGGTTTCGCACCGTCGTATGCGACTTCATTCAAATGAAAGGAGCTGATATGTAGGAACGAGTAGGGCGGGGAAAAGTAGGAATCAACAAAAAATTATATGCTCCCAATATTGACAAAAAAATCAGAGATGGCCACCATCAGTCGGCATCATGTGACTGGAGGGGGCTAAGAAAAAGAGAAACAGAATCATCAGAACGGAAGACAAGAATTTGATACATTTATTCTTGACAATCAAGACAAGTAGTGCAGTTTCAAACTCAACAGACTTTCACTTTCTCATTGTTATACTTTGTTGATGGCAAACATTAAACTTAAAGACTCGATCTTTAGACAAATCACAAGAGTTACAGTTGTTAATTATTTTCACATTTATTTTCTGTAAAAAAAAAGTTGAAAATATGCATGTTGCATTTTGGGATTCTGCTGATTGAACAGGTGGTATTATATCCTGAACATCTGCTGCTGGCTGTCATTATCTTTTTTTTCTGTTGGGTAGGAAAAGGTAAAGGTTGCACTTCTTTAGAAAATTACATGGTTAAATTACATGTTTCAATATAAAGACAGCCTGTGTTGTGTTAGTAACTTAGAAGTTGAGCTGCTGAAATTTGAAATCAACTGAAGCATAGACACCTCTACAACAATATAAATAGGTCCCAATTCTAATAGCTCCTGCTGATTGGTAACTTTTTTACAACACTACATTGACTTTGCCAGAATCTGCACAATTAAAACACTAATGTTAGATATTATAATAATGAATTATTCGAGAAAAGAATATTTTCATGATACTTCTTATCATGATCAATTTCATTTTGAAGAACTAACATAAACTATTCAAAACTGTCCAAGGCTACTGCATGTAAATAATTTTGTTTATTTTGTTGTGGACACTCATACTGTGATTTGACCCATCAATCGATAATCAGAGCACTAGCAATAATTCTTGGCGAGCTGAGAGCAGCAGCAGAACAGGAGTGACGTAAATGTGATCAAAATAATAGCAAACTGTTATGAACGTTGAAACCCTCCAACCTTCATTCTAATTCAATCTTTTTGTACCTCCTAGAAACCGAAGATGATTCCTTGAAAAAAATAAAAGCTAACCCTCACACACTGTCACACTGAGGAAAGCTGACCAAACACAGACATAAGACGTCTTCACATTAAAGATCTCTCAATGTCCTCATCAGGAACAAAACCAGAGCTGTTTTCTGTAAACTTGACAACCTGTGTTACACAATCACAGCTTAAACAGTTTTACACTTTGCTGTGTACTGATCGAAGAGGATTATATCACATTTAATGTGATGAAGCTGCTTCCCCCTGTGGTTGTTCCGGACGCGACCTTGAGTTGACCCATCAAAATGGCCAGAACCGATGCTTGAGGCTGCTTCCAATCAGGCTTATGAGTGTAGCAGTGTCTAAACTATGATCACTGATCTTCAGTAAGTAATGCAATGAATTATTCTCATTGAGAAGCAATTAAGTTTACAAATAATAATATGCAAAAATATATGTCTCACCGTTTCATTTAAAATACTTTTTAAAAACTAACATTGCTCTTTATGTCCTTTGTGTAGAATAAAAACGACTGATGATGAACATGTAATAAAGTTGCTGCGTGCAATTTATGGAACCCATTCTTGATTTTTCCATGTTTGAAATCCTGAAAACAGACATTCCCTTGACCAAATTGATTTTATCCTAGATACTGCTTATTGGCTACAAGTGATTTTGGTACCTACCAAGTTGGTCTAAAAAAGCTCTTTTTAAGCATTTATGACAAGTTAAAAAATGTAGTTTTAACGTGACTTTTGAAATAAACGTACTTTTCTGAACAGGATTCAACGGAACCTGTACCAGAACTCGTACTATTAACAAAAATAAAAATCACAAACAAAAATGTACATTATGTACAACATGTGGTTGTCTGACTGACTGAGTGGGTACCAAAACAAACTTTTAGCCAATTAGTATGAGCTATCAAATATCAACGAGGGGCTTATTGGTCTAGGATTGTGCTTGTTTTGAGATTTTAAATATTAACATCAGATCCTGGAGGTCACATAAAGCACCATCAAATAAATATTGCAAAAGTATTTTTATCAACAACCTGCTGTTAAAATAGGTTCTGTATTGATAACCTCTATTGATATCAATAGTGGTGTATAGTGATGGGAAGTTCAGCTCTTTTCAAAGAATGGCTCGGCTCTTTTAAAAGAGCCGGCTCTTACGGCTCCCAAATGGCCATTGTTATGGTTTTGTGTATTGATAAGCAACTTTTTAAGTCCTTATTTTTCATTAATAATAAGCAGTTACCATTATTTAACATTTTGATAAAACTTTAATTGAACACCATCACAGTAAACAAATCAAATAACCTAAATTAGTGTTTAGAAGCACCTCAGAAAAAATTGGCACTCAAAGTACCACCATAACAAGTAACATTGAAATACACAAATGTAGTATAGCCCCAGCGTACCGAGCGTCCTATTAAGCTACAGTAAAGTACAGTTCAAATAAGAGGCGATATTTTTGCTAATAAAAATATTTATTTATTTAGGCAACAGTTAACACTATGCCAACTGAACATTAAGAATGTACTGTTTTTAAAATGAAAAAAGTATCAACATAGATAGCAAAATATGAGCTTTTTTTAATCCATTATTAAAACTCTTAAGAAACGTACCATAACATTTTTCTTCAATCCAGCTGTAGACATTAATGATAAATTAAGTTTTAAGCTAACTTTTCATTAACTGTAAAACATCTTCCTGCTATCAGGACAGGTACGTGCCCCACATAGAGGACACTGCGTTCATGCGATAAGCTTCACTTTTAGACAATCTTTTATCTTCGCAAGCATAGTGCACACAGACTTAGTATTCGACTGCAAACCCTGTAATTTCTCATGTTTAAAATGATACTCTATGTGAGATTGGACAGAGGCAAAGAATACTAAGGGCTACTGGAGCATTTTTTTGTTTTCAAAGACGATCAAACTTATTATCGCTACTCCGGACTGGCTCCTCCAATGGGATTAGCTGCATGATGTTCCCAAATGGGCCCGCCCCTAAGATTCGGCTCTCCCTTTACAGGAGCCTAGCTGGCTCGTTCACCAATGACACATCATTTGTGGTTTATAGTTCACGTATATTTCTTCAGAGCTAGATCTCTCTTCGTTGTTTCAAAATGTATCGGTTAGTGAAGGGAAAAAGGTAAATCGATGGAAAAATGTATTTGACGCTAGTGGTAATGAAGTGACTTGCAGCAAAAATAAATAAAAATCAAACAAGATCAATTAATTGTGACCATAACTAGAAGAAGTATACTAATGAACTCAAGCAATAACCAATAGACTACAATAATACCTCCATCAATGCTCACACAAATATTTTAGCAAATAATATTTATATATAAAAACAGGAAATGGCTTTGTACATATGTGTATGTAAGAGGAGTGCTTATATCAAATATCAAAGTCAGCTTCAGTTTGTCAGAGCAAACAAATAATGTACCAGTAACACTTTTGTGTCGTTAAGAAAAAAACATATTTATTTACAGAAAATTCATGATTTTGGGAGACTTACTGGCATTTTTGTGCAGAAGTGTAACATTTAATATCCTCATAAAGCAACACTCTGAATAAATACAACTTGTTAAAAACAGCATGAATTGGACACGCCCCCCCAAAATCTGACATTTAAAACATAATAAATGTCCTGACGTGTTTCAACTGAAGCTTAACTTGGCATGTTTAGGAAACCCCTAGGTTTGATATTACATCATGTAAAAAGAGCCCTTGAAAGGTCACATATTCTGCATTTTTGACACGACTTTCACCTATGTGCAAAGTTAAGTTTCAGTTAAAAATATCTTTTCTAATAAGTTTTTTTTATTAGTATTAAAAACTGTGTTTTATTACATTTCCAGATGGATACATTTTCAGTCTAGAGGAATGATATTTGCATCACCAGTATGGTAAGCTATTTTACATTTAAACCTGTGACCTGGCTAAACATAACAATATTTACAGATAGGGAAAAATTGTATTCTTACTAGTGATTATATTTTAGGCAGTCATAAAGACAGATAAAGAAATCCGCAATGGGAGTTGCACTAGAAGGAAAGTGAATTAGAAGTCTTTTAACATAATTTATATATTTACTGAAATAGTATAACTGGTTTGCCACACTACCAGTAATGTTTTAAACATGTAAACCCATACTCAAAGCAAGCTTGGAAAGTAAAACTTTTTCAGCCAAATCAAAGTTTTGATCATAGTCCTTAAAGCTGTCTGCGGTGAAGTTTAGTTGTACATCCACAGAATATAAATCCCAGATCAGGTTTCTGCTACTTCCACAGAACTGAGGCGTGGACACGTCTTACTTTGTGACATCACAAATTTTGATTGATGTGTGTTTTTTTTTTACCCATATTCAGAAGTCACAATGCAAACTTGTGCATTACAACTTGATTCTTACTACGTATGTGGATTCATCATATAGAAGAACATTGTAAAATCGGTCTCTGTGTAAGTGCCAAATAATTTTCTTCAGATTAAGAAGCATGTATTGTATTGTATTACATTTGGACATGTTATGCAGTATTTTAAATCCATGTAAAAATTGTATTTTATTAACAATGTGTGTCTATAGACTGTAATGTAGAGGTAAACTGTGCAAAAACAACACACACAGTATGGCACTTAACTCTACCAGCTATACATATAAAATACTATTATAGTGACATCTTTACAGTATATGGTATGGTGTGTCAATCCCCTTTTTGGCATCTCATTTAAAACTGATGCCCCGGTGTATCTAGTGCCTTTACAAGCCACAGGACAGTGAGTCCCCACAATAGTGAAATGTTAGAGGGTAGGAAAATGGTTTATAACACTCATAAAACACAACATTGAAAACTATATACTATGCACAGCTCAGTAGTTTCACAAGTTTGTCAATAATAATTTATCAAAAAACTATGTTATTTGAAAAATGTGGATTAGTGAAAATAGCAGACTCATTTTTTCAAAGACATTAAAGCAGGTGTCTCAAACTTGATTCCTGGAGGGCCGCAGGCCTGCATAGTTTTGCTCCTACCTTATCTGAACACGCCTGATCGCACTGATTAGGCTCCTCTGGGTTTGGTTGAAGTTACTGGTTTGTCTCTTGAAACAGGGTTGAAACGAAAATTCATCTGAGCGTACCATCCACACCGAGCTCCCAGACCTGCAAGACATCTATAACAAGCGGTGCAGAGCCAGAGCCAGGAAGATTGTGAAGGACCCCAGCCATCCTAACATTGGACTCTTCTCACTGTTGCGTTCAGGAAAGCGTTTCCGCTCCTTGAAGGCAAACACAGAGAGAATGAGGAGGAGCTTCTTCCCGTATGCCATTCGGACTCTAAACGGGGACACACCGGGCACATAAAGACAGACTTTCTAACCTTCACTCATCACTAATCTCTCACTCCACAAATTCACCTCACACTCCGCACAGTTTGCACAATCGTGTCCTTGAAACAGCGCAAGTCACTTTAAAGACATCCACACTGCACTTTAGTAACCATCTGTCACACACAAATAACTTGCCATTCTTGCACGTCACATCTCCTGCATTTTGCACTCTATTCCATTTGTACTTTATTTCATTTTGTACTTTATTTCATTTTCATTTGTATTATATTATATTCCATTTGTACTTTATTTCATTTGTATTATATTGCATTTTAGTACTTATTTAAATTCATATCTACTTCGTTTTCTTATCATTTATATTTTATTTTTCATTCTTTTTATCTATTTCCTAAATGGTTACAGGTTGGACAGTCGTACAATACATTTCACTGCACGTCGTACTCTGTATGTATATGTATGTGACAAATAAAATCTGAATCTGAATCTGAATCTGAAAAACCTGCAGGGACTGCAGCCCTCCAGAATTTGAGTTTGAGTTATGCTTTAAAGATTTGGTACATAGTAAATGGTCATTTGTCAAAGCTTGTGCACAATTTTCAAAGCTTTTTCTGAGCTGAAATATTGCCCAAAAAATAAATAACCACAATCACATACGTTGTTTGATTACTTCTCTTTTTAATTTTCCAAACACATTTGTTTTACATGGCTCTAGACCAGTGCTAAGAGGGCTATCTTTCAGAAAAATACTTCGTTTTTCAGTTCTGTTGTTGTGGATCTTGTGTGATATTGTGATTTTGCATATTGAGCATCGAATCGCCCAAAAAATACCAAGAGTTAACAGACAATACATTTAAAGCAATGTGTTAACAAACATTAACCACAAACATGACCAGGAACTGTTTATATGAGATTCAAGAGTAAATACAACAAATAATTGTCATAAGAAAACACAGGCTAAGAAAGATTCTGATCGCAAGCTCAAAGTCACAGTGTCGTGTACATTGTGGAGTTCTGACTTTATTAGATAATGGATTAGGTGACATTAAATGTCATGAAGACACTGTTCATCATCATCCTCCTGCTGCTTTTGCTCCAGAGGCGACCTCGAGATGACCCCTCACCTTGACTAGAACCTTCACTTGAGGCTGCATCCATAAGGCTAATGGTCTGTGCTGGCTGCACAGTGTGGATTTGGTTCAAAACTCGATTATGAAAAGTGCACCCAAACACCTTTCTGAAGCCTTTGCGGAAGTGTTTGGACACCAGAGCATATACGATTGGATTCAGGCAGGAGTTGGTGTATGCGACCAAATGTGAGAGTATTCGAAGGACGTACGTGGTGTGATTGAGCGGGAAATGGCCAAACCACATGCACAAAATCACCAGGTGATGAGGCAGCCAACATAAGCAGAAGAGCACTGCCACTATGATGATCATCTTGGTAACCTTTCTCTTGGCCTTACGGGATTCCGACGTGTCCTGCATGGGGTCCACGGAGGTCCACAGGTAGCGGATAATTCGGGCGTATGTAATGCTTAAAATGAGGACCGGGATTAAGTAGCCAAAAACGAAAGTGCAGATGTCCATGGCTCGACGATAATGGATGTTCCAGGCTGGGATGCAAACTGTGGTTCCATCTAGATCCATCTGCTGATAGTAGCTGAGGTAAGGGCTGGAGAAGAACAAGGAGAGTGCCCACACAAGGCTGATGGAAGTTAGAGCATTACGAGGAGTTCGGGTTTCTCTGGAGCGCAGCGGATAGCGAATGGCAAGATATCTGAGGAGATAATACAAGAGGTTTGATGAAAGATTTTTTTTCTGATTGTTTGCAAGAGGAAAATGTGTTGATAAACTGTTTAGATACTGTGCGTGTTTAGCATTGTTTAGATACTGTTTAGATGCAGTGTGTCTCATTGTTTAGATACTGTGCATGTTTTATTCTGGTTTAATTATATTTTTGAGCTCAAGATAAACTAATTTTAATTTCATTGTGCTCTTGAAGCTACAATGTTTCAAAAAGCTCTCAGAGTCCTGTGAGACTAGCCTATGGAGAACTGAACTGAATTATGCTATATTATGCGGTTGCCAAGAGATTCTGGGTTGTCTTTGTTGCTATGCATTTTCTGAAAGATTACTGGCTTTCAAAGGTCCCTCCCAGTATGTCTATGACAAACTGGTTGTATGATGAAGGTCGTTGTTTTTTCAGTGGGACTGAATGCGTGATAACTAAAAATAAATAATGGTGTGAACTATGATGTTATTAAAACAGCAGTGCCAGCAAGCAGGATAGATTCACACTGCATCCTCTTTACCAATTTGTATATATATATATATATATATATATATATATATATATATATATATATATATATATATATATATATATATATAGAGAGAGAGAGAGAGAGAGAGAGAGAGAGAGAGAGAGAGAGAGAGTTGTTGGTTGTTGAGCATTGGTGCTCAGTCAACAAAAGCGCAACTAAACAGGTGAGTAACCTGGATTTAAACGTGTCTAGATGTTTTTTGCAGTGTAATACATAGGACTATAATTTAATGGGAAATTGGCTGAATCAAATCAACAGTCACAGAATATATTGCTGCAAAAACAACCCCATACATACGTTTCAGTACACGTAGAGAGAGAGAGAGAGAGAGAGAGAGAGAGAGAGAGAGAGAGAGAGAGAGAGAGAGAGAGAGAGAGAGAGAGAGAGAGAGAGAGAGAGAAAACGCACCTGTCAAGAGACACGGCGGCCAGGGTGAAGATGCTGGCGTACATGGTCAGGTAGATGATGAAGTGTACCGCTTTGCAAACAAAAGCTCCAAAAACCCACTCGTCCATGGTGTAGATGGTGGCCTGCAGGGGCACGCAAAAAACGATGAAGCACAGGTCAGCCAGCCCCAGGTTCAGGATGAAGAGGTTCGTGGTCTTCGTGCTCATCTGACCGTTGCGCATGAGGACCGCGAGCACCAGCGAGTTCCCCACGGTGCCGACCAGAAAGATCGCGGAGAAGATAACGGAAATAATCACCGACTCAACTTTCCAGTTCGATGAAAGGTTCTGCTGAGACGCGTTCATCTTTGATTTTTGTTTTCAGTGTTACACAAACTCCATGTATGAGCGCTCTTGAGAAACTTTTTCCCGTTCAAATACAGCCCAAATAAAAGAGACGAGTTGCTGATAGGACGAGAAGATCTTCTGTCTGGATGGGGTCCACGATGCCGGTGGGTAGGGATGAGGTGGATGTGGTGAACGTGTGGAAATCATTGCCAGCAGGTTTCTCCTCCCCCTGCTCATCTCAGAACACAGAACGAGTTTCATTCACAGCTATCTCTTTGTCTGCATGGGTGAAGCTCTCCAATCAAATCACACTGTAAAGTCCATTCGGTCGTTATATCGTTAAAGTTCACAATAGCAATCAATGATGCTAAATAAAACATAAACTTACCGTAAAACCTTGCTGTTCTATCCATTAACATCTTTAAAAAATATCAGTTTAGGCATTCTCACTTTCACTCGCAGAAATTAGTTTCATTCTGAAAAAAAAAAAGACTTTTGCCTGCTTCCAATGTGTAAATATTTTATTTTATGAAAAAAAAACATAACTGACGTTCCAAACGGCAAGGTTATATACACACCAGTTCATGTTATCTTGAGAAATTAACGTGAATGATGTATTTTATGATGAAATCCTCTTTAAAATGACAATTAACTGCAAATAGTACAATGTAAAAAAATCCCCCACAAAAAAACTTGCCAGACAGGTACTGTTATTTTATCGTACATACATTGACTGTTATTTCATGGTAGAATTCAATAAAAAAAAGGTATCTTCCCATATAACTATGCTCTAGTTTTACAGTCAAACTCAAGTTCAATAAAATTTTTGTACTATTTTAAAATAAATGTAAAAAGAATAAATGATCATTTCAGTAATTTAATTACATTTCTTGCAAATCAAAGGTTTTCTTTAAACAGTATTATCTAATATTTTAATGGCATAAAATAGTTAACCTGCGATATAACGGTATAACACCTTTTAAACTATTTATTTTTACAGTGAAAATAATTACTTTTTAAAAAGCCCAGTAAAAAACTTTGAATTCCAATAATGTAAAATTACAGATATTGACCATAAACGTGCATATGAAATATTACCAAAAATGAGCTTAACTGTATTTTAGAGGTATGTAAATCTTACCAATCTGAGGATAGAATATGGCTCTCCTCGAGCGATATTCGCCTCCGAATGCTTTGTCAGGATCTGCCAAGTATCTTCTTTTTCGCCAGAGGTCAGATCACTGTCAGTCCTTTCCTCAGTTTTGGTTTCACCTCGTTTTCAGTTATCTCTCTTATTTTGTTTTGGCACCTCCAGCAACATGGCTCAGGTCATGTGACTGACGGTGGCCATCTTTGATTTGTTTAGTTTTTTTTGCACATGGTGTTGTGTTCAGATATAGTAATTGCACAAGGCGCCACTAGGCGAAGTAGTGAGCAGAAAGGTGTTGTGAAGTGAAGGAGTCTGTAGCGTGAGGCAGTGTGTTCGTGTTCTTAAATAAAGTTCATCAACCACGTTACCAAGTGAATTATTCATTTGCTATACCTGAGACATAACACATGGTCAAGTTTTTTTCTCATTTTCTAGTTAGAGTTTTCAGTTAGTACATCTGTAGTTTCCCTCATTATGTTTGATTGGCTTCCCTTTATAAGCTTCCCTCAGTTTTCTTTTGGTTGCGGTTCATTACCGCTTACTGGTGCATTGCTCTTGTTTGTCTTTTGGTCTTGTGCTGTCATTTAGTCTTTCTGTTTAATCCGGTCTTTAGTTTGTGTCTTATTCGTTGTTTTCCCCCTCGTGGGTGTTGCTTTGTTTGCCTTCCCTGGGCTTGTTATTTGTTTATTAAATAAATTATTATTTAAAGACCGTCACGCATTTGGGGTCCGCATTCCTCTCTTGGCCTCTGCGCCTGACACTCCCATCTCACTACCGCAATCACTCCACCTGTCATGTGTCCCTGTTAAAGCCCTAAATTAACCCATCTTTTCCTCCATCCTCGGGACCTGATTAAGCAGCAGTAACCCTTCCTCCAGAAATTGAAACAGATCAGAACATCCAGATTCCCGGAAGGGAGGTGGAAGCATAGAATATCTGATTGATTGTGAAGGGTATGGCCCAGAGGAACAATCCTGGATTGCCCGAAAGGATATTTTGGATACTTCCTTAATTCAAGAATTCCATCAGCAACATCCTCATTGCCCAGCCCCAAGAAACAGAGGTTGCCCTCGTCGCTGTACCAAAGCATCAGGAGATGCCCCTCATGGGTGGCGTACTGTCACACAACAACTCGGTTCGTCAGGTCCAATCCGCAATTACCCTAGATCACACTCCCTTGATTTCTAATCATCTACAACTGCAATTGGACACATCTGCCACCTTTTACATGCTACTCCATTTCCACCAGTCTGTTTTCCGGTCTACACTCTGTTCAGTTTAGTAAAGACTTTTGTTTTTGATGATCCTGTGCTCGAAGCTTAAAGAGCCGTTGTTTTTGTAAAACTGTTTGGAGGTTTGAAAACCCTTTTTGTTTTTCTTCTCTTAAAATCTTCACTTGCACTCTTTTGTCCTGTAATCCCTGAGTTGCCTGACACTTGCATTGCAACAATAAGAAAAGACTGAAAACATTGGCTATCGTCCCAGAGCCCTCTAGTGGTAATTACACTCACCACAAGAGTGTTAAGTCAATGCATTTTTTAATGTGAAATTTCAACATTCATCAAGTCTTTGGAGCTTGTCATAAACTTGAATCATGAACTTTTCATTTTATAGGCCCCATTGACTTCATCGACCCTTTAATCATGTACCTGTATTTCACTCAGAAAAACCTCCTTCTTTCAGAATGGCCCCTGGCTGAGCCTTTCCATCTTTAAACTGTGAGTCAAATTTTCCACTACTCTAATACACTCATTTTAAAATGCAGCCCCTGCTTTTTAATTTATCACTGGATATCCAGGAGATGGAGCTGCATGCATCTGTTTCTTTGCAGTCTAAGTATATGCAAATGGAGAACAGATGAACATAGACAGGTGATCGGGCTATGAATTGCATTAAACTATTGTAAAACCACTTATTCACATAAAAAATATGTTATTTAAGTAAATCAAGATTTATTACTTAAGAGCAAACATGTTGAACATTAATAAAAATGTTTTTTATGCTCCATTTGAAAATAGTTTACTCACTCAGACTCCATAAACCTTTCATATAGCTGCAGGTCATATTTATGTTTCTAACGCTTCAGGACAAAACAACTTACGAATTCTTAGCTATAGCTTCGAATGAATTATGAATAAGGGGTTATTTTTATAGCAATACTATTTGTAGACTTGAGTGGTGGCTTGTACAGTTGTATCTCAATCGAAAAATGTGTGAAATTCTTCTAATCTTTCTAATAGTTTTCTTTGTTTTTATATCTTTAAATATGTTTAACAACTTATTTTATTTCCAAACTTTTATATTAAAACCATCAACCAGACTCAGCCAAGTTATGATTTTTATTGAAAGACAAACACGTAACAAAGAAAAACATTTTGAATGTACTGGTGACGTGCCTCCTCAAGATGTAAATCCAGTGAAGTCCTGATACATTTATTTGATGCATGATTTACTAACCAATCAAATCCAACCATATTTAATTTTTTACCCTCTCTGGAGGCTCAGCTGAGTGTAAACTTCCACCTAGACACATAACTTACAGTTCTTAAATGCCCTCTTTAGCAATTGGTATTTTGATCAGGAGAGATAAAAACAAACTTTTTCTTTTTACTTTACCAGAGCGATGGTTGTTGCTACCTGCTGGACAAATACAGATCTAACTTAACCTTTCATTTAAACCATGAGACTGTTACTTAATAACAAATAATACATTACATCTTTCTTGAGTAGGTATATGATTCAAGCAAAAAAAAATGCTGTTTCTGTCATACAAAGAAAGTTGTACAAAAAATGTCTATTTTCTGCCAAAAAACATACAAAGATAAAATTTTGTGGAAGAAAAAAAGACCCTTTTTAAATATATGTAATGTACAATAAAATCAGCACAATTTTTAAATATTTCATCACAATGTCTTCACAATAAGACCAATTTATCTATCTATGCCAATTGATGTAGTTAGAATTAGAGCAGGAACAATCCAAGTGGTAAACCAAAACTAGTCAGTGAGTTAATAAAAGTTTCCCGGCTCACGAACACATTCTACAGTCTCAGAACATTCATTATTTTAAAGTATCTAATTATGTACAAATGCACGCTATTATTTATTAAACACATTTTGTGTGTCTTCTCTAAAAGCTTTTATAGCTGATAGTAAGCAAAGCCTGATGTGTTTTCTGATAAACTTCTGCAGTGTGAAATTCATATATTTGAGAATAAATGGCACCGATGACCATCTTTGTGCCAGATTTGCAAACCGTTTCAACAAACATTTTCCCAATGTTAACATTTTCTAACAGTTTTAACAATTTAATATGGTAACCAGTACAACATTGTGTTTGCTACTCAATAAAAAAAGAATATAATAATAAACCATGTCTACGTTTGAGTTGGCAGGAAACATTTATGGATCAAGACTGATATTTAATATTTATCAAATGTATAATTTGAACATTTATTCAAAGTCAAGATGCACATTTAAAAATGGAAAAAAGTTACAACTACATACATTTTCAAACCAGAATACAAAAAAATATATATAATTTGTAGAATAAAAAAAAAACTAATGATGGGCTGTTAGGATGAGCTCAAGTGGCTTTTAACTTTGTACTGGCTTCTGAACCCGTACTGAGTTACAGGGGTCTTAGCAAGTCACCGACTTTCCTTTCTGTCTATTCATCACAGAAGAGACATAAAGAGTCTTAGTTTGCCGTGAGAGTCTACCGGGGTACCAAGTACGGGATATTCGTCATAGTTAACAAATCGGTCCCCATGGTTGGCTGCCAGATGCCACAAAGATACAGATTTTCTTAGCACAAACTGTAAACAATTTTAACAATCAAAGCGTACTAGATACTAAAAGATCATTCAACAAATCAAATTCTATTGTTTAAGTACATTGAGGTAAACAATCTGTTAACAAACAGAAATATATGTTTTTGCTACATGTTTATTACTTTGCAGAACATCATGGCGTCAGTGGCACAATGAGTCAAATCATGGCTTGTCATACAGTCTGCTCTGGGATCAATTCCAAGGGATTCATTCTTTTTCTAATTTTGAGTTTCAAACTTTTATTAAAAGCTCTGTTAGTACAAAAGATTACCAGCAGAGGACAGCAACATCAAAGATCTGTGACACCAGACATTCTATTTATTTACTGCTTGGGTTCCCTTGACTTTCTGTCCATTGTATTTTTTATACGTTTTTAACTCATTCGGACCTACATTAGTTTTGTTGGTATCGACATTTCAAGGAAATTTTCATACATGATCAAAAATGCTCTTTGGTTGGTCATGTTTTTCATTAATCACTGTGAATATCAGAAAAATAAATGACTGCAAAATAAACAAAAAAAAATAGTTTTCCTGTTGTTGAACATCAAAAGACCAAAAATAGACTTTTAAAATATTGTATGTTTTTATTTTATTTTTTGTTTGGAGAATAGTTCTTTTTTTAAAACTTATTCTATACAAAGCATGCAATCCCAGGAAAAACAAGCAGTAAATTAAGTGCATTTTTTTAGAATAATAAAAAAGTGCTGAAAAGTTCTATTGTCTATTGTCGCATGGTCTGAAGGGTTAAATAAGGTGTCTTTTCTCACTCCAGTACTCATGCCAGTTGAAATAAAAATTTCTTTCAATAGAAATACACATGCACTCTATCCACCTACTGTTATTCCACATATTTGCATTTTATGTGGCTTTTTATAGTATTTATATATACATTTGGAACATTTAAATTTAGATGCAACTGATAACAAATTGCATCTAATTTTTGAATAATTGAATAGTTATATATTTGGTTGATCACTGCCTTTCAAACTATTACATCATAAATCAATCTTTATCAATTACTTTATCAATGCAGCTGTTGTAAACAACAACAACATAGTTTGAATAGACATAATGGTATTTTATTTTGTGTCTGTGTTTGGGCTAATGTAGGGATGACAAAAATAGAAGGCATACAAAAAAGGCATAACATAAACATAAATATTCTGCGGTAAATAAGTAAAAAATCATATACTATGAAATTCAAAAAAGTGACAAAAGTGTTGCCTGTTGAGAAGTCAGAAATGCCAAACATATCTGCGTGCTTAAAGTGGTCTTGGATTCCTCAGTAATGACTCCACCTTCTGTTGGTGCATTTCTGTCAAAATGATTCTGCTTTCGGAGTCCATCGAACAGCACTCCATTCACTCAGAGAAAGACCAGAAAACCAGAGGAAAAGGAAATTTTCCCTTCCTTTCCTCTGACCATTTATCACTCAGCTCTCAGTTCTTTACGTCACAGCTTTTCTCTGAAAGCTCGCTCTCTGCTTTTGGCCTTGGTTTTATGGTTTACGTCTTAGTGATCCTTGAAGAACTGAAGCCTCTTGATTTTCCGTTGGTGATAAATTGGTCATTACCAAGCGTTACAGTTACACGTCTCTCTCTCTCTCTTATCAGCTGAGTGTGGCCCGAGTGACCCTTTCTTTGCTTTCACATGAGCAGGCCCTGGTTGATGTGGCAGGTTGAAAGCTGCTGGTGGATCTTATACTAGCCGACAGCCCGACAGCCTTACGCTGGATCCACATGGGATTATTTTGGGGCCCGGATCAGTTTGCCGGATTGGTTGGCTAAAAAAAGAGACACTTTGGGAAAAACTTGTGCTTCAAGTTAAACATTTTAAAAGACATGAAGAATCTTTTTGGAAAGTTTTTTTGATGCAGAATTAAAAAAAATATAGTGATTAAGTAAGCCTGGCTTTGATTTGAAAGATTCTAATATTATCTATGAAAATTATACTCTGGATCCATTAACATTACAGTATGTACTTTACACACTTGCACCATAATATTTTTTTTCTAGTTCATTCAAGCTGCAATGTTTTTTTGTCATTGTCATCTAATCTACAGGAAATAATCTAAAGAATTAATCTAAAAATAAATAGGACGTTTTAAAAAGAAAAACTGATGCAAAAAAAGCTAGATGTGCGTCTTTTTTTCTGTCATTATGTTAAACCGTTCTGCATGCTTTTCATCTCAGCAAAAAACAAGGTTCATAACAGCTCCTGTCAGAATTTAAAGAATGATAGGGTGCTTTTGCGCACTGTACAGGAACTGTTATTTCAACACTGGACTTATTACAGAGGCCACTGGGACAGAGAAGATCAGACATGTCTGTATGTATAACTTCACAAAATAAGGTCACCTACAAATTAGAATTTGAGTTTGTGTGGTATGCAGTGTTATGCTAGTTACTGAAAAATAGTAACTAGTTACAGTTACTTAATTCAAAAAGTCAACTCAACTACTTTATTTATTACTTACACTACAAAGTAATGAGTTATTTTTACAGGTAACTAATTTGTTACTTTAAAGAACATGTTTTGATGATTATTATGTAATTTCCCAGCTGCATGTAAAATAATGCTTTTATTAATCAACTTAACAATATTTTTTATTTGTTTAATTATATATTTTACACTTTATGCTAAGCATTATGATCAATATAAACTGACAAACACATAATTAGGAATGTTAATAAATTTAATTCAGACCAGCAGAAACGGAAAATATAATAAATAACACAAAACAGCTTAAATAATATATTCAGAACAAAAAAACGAAAGTTATTTGCCCTCTAGCCCCTAATGTCATGTTAAGCTCATTTTCTATTTTAAAATTTTTGTTATCCAAGTTTTTTCAGAAAGTCACGCTGACTCAAATTGGGGTGACTCGACGGTAGAGATTCGATAGAGTTATCAACAACATATCGTTCTCTGGCTCTGTTGAGCGCCCCCTGGCTGACATCGCCACTAAAACTGTTGTTTGGGTGCAGGGTCTTCCGCCGCATGGCTTGTGGCCACCCCTGATGGCAAGTTTGCTTCTAGCTTCGTTGATGAATGTGTTTTCTGAAGGTGTGAGTTTGTCACTGTTGACAGGAGCTTGGACTTTGAGGCAGAACGATGACAGGTTGCATTTCACTGAAAATGGTTTTTATCTTTACACTAAACTAAACGTGACATAATAAGCATATTTTTACTCAGGAAAAACTAGTTTTGCTCTCACTCTCCATTAGAGTGAAATGATAGAGATATGCTCACAATGATAAAGTTGGCATTCAGTAATCCAAAAATGTGTTTTCTTCTTCTTCTGTACTTTGAGTGCCATTCACCAATCCCATGAAGCGTTTTCTTCTTCTTTACGTACATCAGTGTCCAGCATTTAATGTAAACAGTAATGTAATAACACAGACAGTGGTAATGGTAACAAAGTTATCTTATTTTAAAAGTTTTGCGATAGAGTATCAGTTACTGCAAAAAGCCGCAACATTATAGTAACGTGCTATTAGTAACGCGTTACTGCCCAACACTGGTGGTATGTCATTAACCTTGCATAGCTAGACCTTAAGGGAAGGGGGTTTTGGCAGCTTTTTTTGTTCAAGACCCATCCATAAGACATGTAACTTACATGTCAAACAACCAATCCCATGCCGCCTTGAATAGCGGCAGGTTTTTGACGGTGAAAATGTCACCCCATCAACCGAAACTCATGCAACAACTGAGCCTGGAAAAAAATTCAAGAGATAACACAGGTTACAAGAATCTTCTGTAATCAAATCGAGCGTGCAAAAAGCTACTAAAATAATGTTTTCTAGATCGTATGGCTGAACTTAGTTTCTGAACGAAACGAAAAGAAGTGCGACACTTGCTTCTCCCAGAAATCCGGATCAATTCAACCATTCAAATCAAATCACAACTTTAGGATTCTTGCAGTGCTGCCATAAAAAGCACCAAACCCATCAGACCTTTACATTCTGAGGGTGTGAGGTCTGACATATTAATCTGTTTTATTTAAATACAAATGTATTTGAATCAAATTTCATTGTTAAGCACCTATTTGCTTTTTTAAAGTTTTAAAGTACTTAAAAGACTTAAGTCAATTGCACACTGAACCTTGCACACATTTTAAACATTTTTAAATAAGTTGGGTATTATTCATTAAAACACACACACAGACACAAAATAGAAAATGGCATCTTCAAGGAGCGATGATGATTTTCAGTGTATGTAAGGACAGATAGGAACCCTAAAAATGTGCAATTGCATTAGCATTAGCGTATCTTTGTATGTTTGAAATTAAAACCCTGTCATTATGTTAGCGTTTCTGCAAACTCCTGCCACAATCCGTCAGCTCTGAGTCTTTATAACCAGAATTTGTTTATAATACAACGCTTAGTTGGTTGGTTCTAACATCTCAGATCATAAAACTAATTTACTGTCTTTTGAGATATCGGTGAACTGTGCAGTGCCTTAAGAAAAACGTGATTGTAAATTGGCAGCAATTCACAACAAGAAAATAATAATTTCATGAGTTCCCTCTGCTCATAATTGCCTAGTACCAAAAGCGTGGCTGGTGAGGAATGGAGAAGCGTACTAGGCGAAATGTCCAAGTGTTAGTCCAGGAACTTTGAACAACTTGAGCCTGGAGAATACTCCCCCTTAGATTTCCAACTATTACCAAAGTTTAAATGAGGAGTAGATCGTCTTACACAAAGTGAGAAGTGAAAATGTATGTTGAGTGGTGAAGGGGTGGAAGGAGGGATAGCTTGCATGATGTAGATGTTAGCTCTTTGGTCGTCTCTTATATACTGGAGATGATATAGGTAGGTGGGACCATATGATTAGCCAATTGTCAGCTAAACTAAGCTAAGCTGAAAATCTGATGATTAACATCATTTAAATAGTGACAGTTTCCTGCATCGCCAGACTGTAAGGACAGGCTTCTTTTCATCCCCTGAAATGCCTCTTTCCATTCGTGATATCCTCATATGTTATGAATAGCGTATGTTTCTAATATGAGTGCATGTGTGTGTGTGTGTGTGCGTGTGTGTGTCTAGTGGATAGCGTCACTGCTTTGGGAAAGGAGCTAGAGGAGTGTTTCATTATAAACCTGTGCCATTAAAATTCTGCTGGCAAGTCCTGTTTTTGGCTCCTGCTCAAACTTCTTTGCTTTAATTCATATTTAGTTAGTGCACATGCGAGGGTTCTCTAATTGAGACCATTACACCCATAACCTGATAAGAAATTCATCTATCAGCCTGTTTAGCCTTCTTTGTTAAGCTTCATAAATCAACACACCAAAAGCCAGTGCATTTGTAATGGAAAAACCAGTATGAATTATGGCGGTCAGATATCACAAAAAGCATTCATTCGAGGCGCAGATGATCAAGGGTCAGAAATTCACTTTGGGCTTTTATTATTACAATCTGGAGTTCATCTGCGCTCAAGAGAGGGTGAAGTCAGAGCTAAACGTAGATGTTTGTCAAGTTAAACACAATGATCTCTCATCTCACTGGGTGGGTTATCAAGAGTTCAAGGGTCGTGGCGGTCAGGTGGTGGTGCGTGCAGGTGCTTTTGGGATTTTGGTAGAGGAAGGAAGGAGCGTGTGCAGCAGCAGAGCCACAATCACGCAAACTGCGTGTGGTTTGGCAGTGGCAGCCAAGAGCTCTAACTCAGCGCAGCTCAGACTTTCTCCCAGGGCTATCCGATCATCCCTCAGCTCTAACGGCTGCTGTCTGCCCCTGACTCCCAACCACACACAACTGGTTTGAATAAAAGAGCGGCATGACTGGGCCATGTCTTCAGAAGAAATCCCCTAGACTAATAGTTTACTTAGCCTAAATACCCTCGATTAGACAAATTGAAACATTGTTGTTATGCGGTTGAAACTCGAGGACTCAGCGGCAGGGTTTTAACCCCATTCCGTAAAGGACCCACAGCAGTTCTCCTGTCATAGGTGAACAATGAGTTCTGCTTAAGTTCAAAAACAAGTACACACAAACAGCAGCTTGAACAAAACATCGCAATACAACACCAAAACATGAATGCCAGCAACTGTCAGAAGCTAAAGTGTGGTACGTTAGATAGATAATGAAAGCTTTTTCATTTGTAAAAGTTAGAAGATCAAAACACCTGCTGAACATTGCTACAATTCCTGGACTAATATTAGACATAACAGCAATCTGCTTTGTCTCCAAACACCAAGCATTAAGAATATTTGAAAGGAAATGCTAAATGTGTTTGAATCTATTGACCTATATAGATGTTTGAAGTGAAGACACCAGAGCAAATGGCATATCAGGACCTGAGCCAGGTCAGACTTAACTTGAGTCAACACGAGCTGAGGAGCAACCTCTGACTTTCTCTATTTGTGCCCAACAGAAAGTGATGGAACTGCAGTTTAAAGTGTGTGTTGATGAAGGCTAACTCCAGAGGACACCCATATTACAAATTATCATTCTTTCATCCCTAGAAGCAAAAGTTTTTTTTTATGCATATTGCATGAGTTGCCCTTCATGACGAGTCTGATGGGTTGAATTTCTCTTTTAATAATTTCTTATGTTAAATTAAGCTTTAAAGGTATGCACTATTAAGGGAAATGATTTCCTTCTAGATTTCTAGTCCCCCAGATGTTTTTCACATGTTTTGCTGAGTTTTGACTAGAAAATGGCTGATTACAAACTCAGACTCAGTTGTTGTGGATAAGGATATCTTCTGGACATTTGAGGGTCACTGTTTTTATCCCAAAGTTGAAAGAGTGTTAGTGATGAACATGTTGATTTTTTTTTCATTTTCTTAAAACGAATTTTTCCTTTTTAAGAAATACAAATCCTTACAAACTAAAGCACTTACTTTAGCTCCGTTGCTACAAATGTGATGGAAAGAAATTACTTCTATTTACGCAACTCTTTGAATTTCAAAACACATATGTGATATACTGTGGTACTATAGGAAACCCACAGACACATGTTTGATCTGTCTATCTGCAGAAGTCTTTAAATAAGCAAATTAGGATAATAAGCTTATGGAAAGACTGCTGCAGACGTTATACCCATCTCCCATCTGCACAGCTGCAGATGCCAGAGACAAGAGGTCATTTTCTCTCCAATCAAGGTGATTGAAGTTGTATTTCCAGACAATGGCGCTTTGAACTTTGGATGCCATTGGTTGAGAGAAGCGTCTCAGCTAGCTAATGACTAATTTTGAAAGATATTTTGCTGCCAGGGCTGATTCTAGAAAACATGCAACACATATAGGTTGGAAAATGTCATCAAGACCATGCAACCCATTGTATCTGAAGTGCTTCTGTTTCAGAAGGATAAAGACACGGTGCAAGCGTGCAAAAATTTTTGTCTGTTTGTAGTCTGCTTCACCAGCTTGAATCCTAGGTAAACTTTCAAACTTGTCAAACCATCACTTTACCAGAGCCAGATTCTTCTGAAAAGACTCTGTGAACCACATTACCTAGAAACCTTTCCAGAGCCTCTAATATAGATTGAGAGCGGCCTTTGCATGCCTTAATTTCCCCGAGGGGAATCGGGGCTTAAAATCGCGGCAGACACAGACTGATTTTCCACTGTTTTAATGAGAATGACAGAGAGAGTGGAGACCACGAAAGGGGTATTTATAGAAACAGCTGGAATGTGAAGGGCTAATTGTGCTTATACTATTGCAGACTGAATAGACAGTTCACCATTACAGTGTTTTTCAACACTAAATACCATAAAGAGAGATCCAGTACCTAAAAGAAGATGCTATTTTAACCAACAATGTAAGAGAAAAAAAATGTGTTCTCCAGACTCCAAAAATGAATTCAAATAAAAAAATATATATTTTTTAAAGAGTTGCACTGATTGGGTTTGAAATGCACATTTGGCACAAAATTTTGTTTCAATTCTAAAGAATATTGCAAAAGATACTATCTTCTCTTAGTGAGAAATCTACATGTTATGAGGGAATATGATACATTTAAATGTATTAAATGTTAATATTTTCTTAATTGAATACTACATAATAAAAAAATACTTTAAAAAATCATATAAAAAAGTCGTAACACATTACATGACAAAATAACAAATAAGTATGTTTTCATTTAAAATAAAAACATCCATATTTCTGTAGATAATTTGCCAGATTTACTGTAATTTATGAGCAAGTGCTAATAAAAAACAGCAAATAAGTACATTTTTATGATAATCGTCTAAAACGTTAATTATCACTAATAATACAATAATAATAATACTAATTATCACTTAAAGTTGTCATATGCGATTTGTTATTCTGGCTGAGTCTTTAAGTTATTCTTACTGAGCCATTAAGTATCAAAGTTGGGAGGAGCCGTTATTGGTCAAGGGGTATATTTACTTTGGTGAGTTCAAATGTCAGCACAGCAAATTACAGAGTTAGTGTACCTTTTGTAAACATATAGAAGCACTGAATAGAGTTAATTGCAACAATATACAAGTAGAATTAACACTGTAAATGTTGACTTCTGATACTGTGTAACAACAGAGCGATTTGTTTTTGTTCACTTAACTTAACAATGGACCTAAATTAGAATTGACACGATGCTGAATGTTTGTATGAAAAAACACATTTTGAAAAAACACAAATGAAAAAAGTCATTTTGCTGTGGTTATGTGTTGCATACAGTTCCTGTGACCCTATGACCCTATGACCCCTGATTGTGTAAAGAACCATTGTGTAAAGAAAGGTGAACACGAACGATTTGTTTATTTTATGAGTGATCAAAAAGCAAAGCCAAGAGCCAACAATTGTTTCAAGTAATAAAAAAAACTGGGATCAAAAAGTATATTTCCATTCATTAACTTATATTCATGAGAAATGCTATCACTGCCAACTATTTTCCTTACCACTGCAAACTTAACTAAAATGTCATAAATGTCCAAGAAGATTTATTTAAATGCAACTATTATTATTTGATTTTAATAAATTGTGTAATCTTTTTTATAGCTGTTATTCTTTTACTTTTGATGCATTGGAAATATTAAACCAATACAAAACTTTACATTTTAAAAAGTTTATTCAGAAGATGAGAATGATGATTCAAGAAGAAAATAAAAATAGTCTTATTATTATTATTAAACATATATTGTACAATTTGTTGAGACCAAATCATGAGTTACAAAGACACAGTTCAATGTTGTCTGTTTATAGTTAGATTTCACTTGTCAGGGGTATCTGAATAATGTAACTGCCATGCAAAATTATGTTGTGTTTTCAAGCTCTGTTAATTGTGAAAAAAAATATCCTTAACTGATCATAATGTACAAAAACAGTTTAAGTGATTAGATGATAGATTATCTATGCAAATATCAACAGAAAACATGAATACACTAGACGTGCCCGCGCACATCCCTGAGTCACTTTGCATGCGACAGAATGTTTGTTCACTGCAAACATCTGCGTAACAGTCGATTCCAATCTACACCGAGCCAAACACACAGAGCACATTTGTTTGCATTTCTCTGTGATGACAGTGCTCTGACCTGATGTGAGGCAAGGATAGACTTCAAATAGCATTCTGGATGTTAGAATGAGCAATGGGCTGCTGCAAAAAGGGCCGTTATTCTTCCAAGATGTTTACAGTCAACATCTTAATTTCAGAGACTGTATCTAGCCATATAGATTGGACTACATAGCGAAAAGGCTGTACATGTTTAGCAAACAACACACAGAAAAGCACCTGTTCTCCCGGTCCTTTAAATCAACATGACACAGAAAACCTATTATATTTCAAATAGAAAGCAAATAAATTAAACAAGTCTACAAGTGAAGCAATTCAATATATTCTCTATTCAAAAGGTTTTCCAAAAGAATTTTCATGTCTGTTACATGAATCTTATGTACACAAAAACATATATGTTCATGTGTTGGACTACAGACAAAACAGCAGAATAAAAAACACAGGTTGGGAGGCTGGAAAAGGTAATGGTCAGAACCAGTTTTGGAAGAGGTGAGTCTCCACCAGAGACGTGATGGAACCTGTGAGAAGCTGCTGGAAAAGGTAAGTGTCCACATGATATGGGTTAAAACCAGCTGGATTATGCAAAAAGTTAGTGTCCACCCGTGAGGCTATAAACCCAGTAAGAGACTGGAAAGGTAAGGGTCAACATGAGATGGGTCAGAACCAGCTAGATTCTGGAAGATTTAAGTGTTCACTAGAGATAAGATTGAACCTTTGTGAGGCCGGGAAAAAGGAAGGGTCTATCTGTCATGAGGCAAAATGTTTGGCAGGCTGGAGCAGAAAAGGGCCCATCCGTGTAAGAATTAGGAGAATGCTGGAAAAGGTTATTGTCCACCAGATATGATAGAGTGTGTGGGAGGCAAAAACAGATTAGTGTTTAGCAGAGACATGACTGAACCTCAGTAGTTGGAACAGGTATTGGGCCACCTGAAACAGATTAGAACCAGCGTGGGCTGCAACAAGTAGTCTGTTCACCAGAGACAAGATGGAACCTGTGGTAGGCTGCAACAGGTACCTCTTCAAGATTTGACCGAGCCTCTGAGAGCCTCGAACTGGCAAGTCTCCCGGCAGCAAATATGGTAGGCTGGAACAGGTAGGGATTCACCAGAGATTTAATGAAGCCTGTGAGAGACTGGGACTTAAATTTGCTTTTAAAATGTCATGTTTTTAAAATGGTCAATATAGGATCAAAGGATCGCAGTGGTCTTTTGGCTCCACCAGCATTAGTCTGTCACGAAGCCATATTTATTCACCATTTAAATCTGCATCTGTAGACAATTTAGAGCTTCTAATAAATTTAAAATAAAATAAGACCCTCCATATACAAATAGCTTTAAGTGCAAAGTAAGAATATATAATTGCTTTCAAAGCTTCTACTTAATTTCTCCAACAAAAACTATGCATAGTGTTTTAACTTAACAGCAATTTAAAATGATTCACTGAGACATTGTCAGTCTGATTGTTCATGCATAGCAGCTGGCTTCTTAAACAGCTTAGCTTGTCTGGCAGCAAACACATACATTGAAAAATCCTAATAAAAACTAAAAATAACTGAAGAGCCACGCACTGTCCCTCAATGGTAAGCTAGTTATTATTGGAACTTAGAACTCGGATTGATTTAAATGAATTACATTGGCCTATCATATCATAAATTCATTTGGCAGCTGAACAGGAAACAGTTATGGCTATAATAATTACATCTGTTTGATTTATTAAGCATCTCATTTTGGATCAGTACTTGTACTTTAAATTCCTTTAAATTGTTTGCCTTAAGGTCAACAGGTTAAAAAATATCCTAGAAGAGTTCAATGGGTTCGTCTTCACTTGCAAGCATACTAAAAAGATTGTACTATGGCCACAGACTGTTATTAAATGAAAACCCTATGCTGTGCAGTGACTGCAAATTAAAGATTTACAGTAGTGACTGAAAAGAGAACAGAACACAAAACTGTCACCATTTCTTAACCCTTATAATTGAATTCTAACTTTTCTCTTTCTAGCAGTATACAGTTTGTTTCCAAAGAAGAATAGAGTGAGTTAAGACAACCACCAACATTCATTGTAATGCTGACTAATGTATTGTGCCAGTGTCAAGTCCTTGGGCTCAATGGGAGGTCACCTGTAACTCACAGAGAATGACGTCATAAATTGAGAGGAAGTGCTGTGGTGAAGCTTAGAAAGGCTGCAAAACTGTCCATGTTATTCAATCCACTTCCTCCTCTGTTCAGCTGTATAGGCCATTAGTAGAGCTTTGCATGGGAACTAGAGGCCTGTCAGATGAATGCTCTCAGCATCAGGCTACTTTTCCTGGGGCTCTGACAGGCAGGCAGCCTTTCTGGATGTGAGGGCTAATTAATAGAAATAAATTATCCACAGAACCTGGGAAAATGTTTATGATTATAATGCTATTTTCATGATTGTAATACGTTTTAATAAAAATGATGCGGTCCCGTCAGTTGCTCTATCTTTGTTTTTCAGCAGGGATGTGTATTTCTTTTTCAGTTTCCATTCAAACTAAGTTTGAGTAATAAATCCTTTATCACTAGTTTTTCCTACAGTACACTCCAAATTAGAAGTTAGTCAGTTTACCTGAGGCCAACACGACAGTAGCATGTATGTTAAGATTTAGTGCATCACTGCCTGTGTTAGTGAAGGAATTTTGTAAAATAAAAGTTATTTTCATCAGAAGGCAGCAAAAAAAAACTTGAGCTTAGCATGTATTCTACTGTAGCTGGCACAAAAAATGTGTACTTATGTAAAATAAACAGGTAATATGTTTCTGTAGTTTAACTTTAAATACAATTTGGTTATTATTTTAAACGTAAACAACAAATGTTCAATAAACAGCTTCTTATTAAGATGTGACTTTAGCTAATTGAACCATTCAATAGTTGAACTAATGACTAATCACTGTTTGTAATTGGCTGGTGGAAATACGACATTGGAAATTATAGTCTGTGTTCCTGTGTTAGGTTTCTGTTTGTTAAAATGGCCCATTTATTAAACTCGCTATGAAATACACTAAAACAATAAGCTATCATCCAATCTATTGGTTACTTTGTTAGGCTTCCTTATCCATAAAAGTGTTGGTTTTAATATTTTTGATGTGGGACTATATATAGCAAATAATATTTTGTTCCATTATACAGAAAAAAATTCAATATATAAAAAAAGTGCACAAGAAATGCATATTTGACATATAAAATTTGGCCGGAAGCAACACTGGGCATCATGTGACTTAGGGGTGGGAGCTATACTCGTATGAAAGTGAATATCTGTATTGTGTTGTGCCATGATATGGATTTTGCAATTCCATGGATGCTGTCACATTCCGAGTGACAGCATGAATTCTGAGTGATGTTTTGCTTGCACATGCGCTATTTATTTGATGTTTAGACAAGGAGATGTGTCATCTCCTGGCCTCCTCCGTAGGACCTGATGTAATGTGATGCGAGGTGATGCGACGCAACGTTAGACAAGACTGGGGAAGGTAGCTACAGAGATTGCTTCAGCTTCTGCTCTGTAGCTTTTATAATTATAAAAGAAGTTGTTAAATCCAGCAACAAAGTTACTAAGTATGCAACATTTGACGGGTTGTAAGGACGGGTGTCTGGGGTGCCCCCTCAGTACATGCACTCTCTCTCTCTCTCTCTCTCTCTCTCATCAAGACACAGGTTATTTGTGAAAATGTGTAAATAAAGATGTACCGTCTGTATTGCAGGTGTCAAACCAGTTCCGGCAAGCTGAGAAAGATGATGTACAAAACAGCCTGAACTAGTGAGTAAAAGCCACGGGAGGGAAACTTCATCATGAAAATCCTAATGAAAATATTCTACCAGGCTCTAGGTAGCAGACTTCACAACTAATCTACATGAGAACACATCACAATTAAACACTGAGTGCGGTTTGAGGTGAAACATCAGGAATAAAACCTGGTAGAAATTAACAAAAATAAATTTCATATTTAACATTGCCAAAAAAACAGTGTTATTTTATCATTTCCAAAAACAAAGAGCAGGGAATGTTTTGGAAGTAATTTATAGTTGTAAAAAACAAACAAACAAAAAACTAAAACAAAGAGGGATTGTTTGTGTTTACTGGATTGTCAATTGTAATGTTTTTAATTGACAGTAATAAATTACACTTTTAGACATGGCCCAAGTACCCCAGTCAACCACAATACAAAATAGCATACACACAAATGATAATGTATTTGATAGTTCTTTCTCATTAATGCAATTATCTAATCAACCAATCCCATGGTAGTTGCTTCAATGCATTTAGGGATGTGGTCCTTATCAAGACAATCTCCTGAACTCCAAACTGAATGTCAGAATGGGAAAGAAAGGTGATTTAAGCAATTTTGAGCAAGGCATGGTTGTTGATGGCAGACAGGCCGGTCTGAGTATTTCACAATCTGCTCAGTTACTGGGATTTTCAAAGAATCCAGTATGCGGCAGTCCTGTGGGCAAAAATGCCTTGATGCTAGAGTTCAGAGGAGAATGGGCCCACTGATTCAAGCTGATAGAAGAGCAACTTTGCCTGAAATAACCTCTCGTTACAACCGAGGTATGCAGCAAAGCATTTGTGAAGCCACAACACGCACAACCTTGAGACGGATGGGCTACAACAGCAGAAGACCCCACCGGGTACCTCTCATCTCCACTACAAAAAGGAAAAAGAGGCTACAATTTCCACAAGCTCACCAAAATTGGACAGTTGAAGACTGGAAAAATGTTGCCTGGTCTGATGAGTCTTGATTTCGTTTGAGACATTCAAATGGTAGAGTCAGAATTTGGCATAAACACAATGGGAACATGGATCCACCACTGTGCAGGCTGCTGGTGGTGGTGTAATGGTGTGGGGGATGTTTTTTTGGCACACTTTAGGCCCCTTAGTGCCAATTGGGCATCATTTTAATGCCACGGCCTACCTGAGCATTGTTTCTGCCCATGTCCATCCCTTTATCACCACCATGTAACCATCCTCTGATGGTTATTTCCAGCAGGATAATGCATCATATCAAAAAGCTTAAATAATTTCAAATTGGTTTCTTGAACATGACAATGAGTTCCCTGTAATGGCGGCGGCTGCTGTTGAAAACCTCTCTTCTCTTGTGCAAAATGCAAAAAAATAATTTTCCAATTCAAATACATTTGTTTCACACAAAAAACATCACAGGAGGAGCCTCTGCATTAAGAGCTAACGTCTAACAGTTCATTAAGTTGTTTTTAAATCTCTTTTTCTTGTAAAACACCATCGCTTCCTTTACACGTCTTGAGATGCCGTTATCCCAAATCAAATCGTCACTTGAAATGGTTTGTGTGCCGGAAACTTGGCTTCTGAGGCTGAAGTCTATACTCGCGCTTCTACTACTAGATTATTGTTAAGGTGATTTCACAACCCAATAGACCATCTTTGGGATGTGGTAGAACAGGAGCTTTGTGCCCTGGATGTGCATCCCACAAATCTTCATCAACTGCAAGATGCTCTCCTATCAATATGGGCCAACATTTCTAAAGAATGCTTTCAGCACCTTGTTGAATCAATGCCACGTAGAATTAAGGCAGTTCTGAAGGTGAAAGGGGTCAAACACCGTATTAGTATGGTGTTCCTAATAATCATTTAGGTGAGTGTAGATGAATTTAAATGTTAGCGTGTTATTAATCTAAATAAAATAAATATGAATCTATTCCCACTCCCAGTTGAAATTAATTCATACAGGCCTACCTCATGTTGCACATTTACATCTTTTGAATTAAACAGTGGAAAAACTAAATAGATAGTTTTCAGTCTAATATCGCACTTTAAATAAGGCTAAAATGCTAAATTTGCCTCTAATGTTATTAAGGTCTACTAAAATGAGATGTTCAAATTGTTCCTGTCATATTGTAATATATTACCGATACCGTCTGGACAGTGGAAAATACAGTGATATGAATCACCCCTAATGTGACTGCATTAAATGCGCCACCAAATGTTCTTCTCTCTTATTGGTCAGTTACAGCCATGATGCTGTGTGTCCGTGCATAGTATCCTGCTCTCTTATTGGTCAGTTTCAGCCCTGATGCTGTGTGTCCGTGCATAGTATCCTGCTCTCTTATTGGTCAGTTAAAGCCCTGATGCTGTGTGTCCATTCATAGTATCCTGCTCTCTTATTGGTCAGTTACAGCCCTGATTCTGTGTGTCCGTGCATAGTATCCTGCTCTCTTATTGGTCAGTTACAGCCCTGATTCTGTGTGTCCGTGCATAGTATCCTGCTCTCTTATTGGTCAGTTCCAGCCCTGATGCTGTGTGTCCGTGCATTGTATCCTGCTCTCTTATTGGTCAGTTTCAGCCCTGATTCTGTGTGTCCGTGCATAGTATCCTGCTCTCTTATTGGTCAGTTCCAGCCCTGATGCTGTGTGTCCGTGCATAGTATCCTGCTCTCTTATTGGTCAGTTTCAGCCCTGATGCTGTGTGTCCGTGCATAGTATCCTGCTCTCTTATTGGTCAGTTACAGCCCTGATGCTGTGTGTCCGTTCATAGTATCCTGCTCTCTTATTGGTCAGTTTCAGCCCTGATTCTGTGTGTCCGTGCATAGTATCCTGCTCTCTTATTGGTCAGTTACAGCCCTGATTCTGTGTGTCTGTGCATAGTATCCTGCTCTCTTATTGGTCAGTTCCAGCCCTGATGCTGTGTGTCCGTGCATAGTATCCTGCTCTCTTATTGGTCAGTTTCAGCCCTGATTCTGTGTGTCCGTGCATAGTATCCTGCTCTCTTATTGGTCAGTTCCAGCCCTGATGCTGTGTGTCCGTGCATAGTATCCTGCTCTCTTATTGGTCAGTTTCAGCCCTGATGCTGTGTGTCCGTTCATAGTATCCTGCTCTCTTATTGGTCAGTTCCAGCCCTGATGCTGTGTGTCCGTGCATAGTATCCTGCTCTCTTATTGGTCAGTTCCAGCCCTGATGCTGTGTGTCCGTGCATATTATCCTGCTCTCTTATTGGTCAGTTCCAGCCCTGATGCTGTGTGTGCCATGACGTCTTCTCAGAAAAGCTCTCTTTCACTTCAAGCACACTTTCGGTTTTGTGTCGATGTCCTAAATTTGTGAATATCGTGTTGGTTTTTTGGCAAAATCTTATTTTTATTTGATCATAGCTCTCCTCCGCTACCATCCGTTCTCCATCATTACCGCGTAATTCGACCCATCACCACCCTCAAAAGGTAAGTGTTATTATTTTATTCTGTTTTCATTGTTTTATTGTTATGTATTGGTTTACAATGTGTACTTTTAAGGATTTTTGTTTATTTTTCGCTGGTTTTTCATGTTTTTTTACAAAATGTTTAATTTTTAGTTAAATTTTAATTTTCAAATCATGTCATTCCAGATTATTATATTTTCAGAACAGTACGTCTAGATGACATTTGTGTCATTGCACCTTAAGGTGCTGAAAGAAGACTTGCAATAAAAAATAAAAGGTGGGGGCCTCAAAAAGGCATGCCGATTCTGTAACCTCATAAGTGTGTCTTGAGGCCAGGAGAGAAAAAAAATTTATTTTTACTGGCCTATAATAAAACCATTTTATGTGAATTGTCCATAAACCATCTCGCAAAAATCTTTAAAATCCTTAAAAATGCAAAAGTACTGCATGTAAAAATTAAATCCAGCCTAATTATAGTTCTCAAACAAGAATACCAGAAAATAAAACCTGAACTTTCAAGACACCTAATATCTTTACCATTCCCTAATAGACAGCTTTTAGACTTTCTTGTTCCGCTATTAACATGAACTAGCTGGCCAAAACAATCAAACCGTCGTCTAACCAGTACAGTTTTTCTTCTCATTCAAGCCATAGTCTTGGCTTCAAGAAAAGCACGCAAGATGATCAAGATATTCCATCATGAAAGAACATCTTAGCATGAAAAATAAAGCAGATCACTTCAAAAACATTGCTAAATTGCATGACCGATTTGAAGCATGCCTTAGAAGTCAAACGAATTCAAGAATAACCTACATGATGAGTTGCTTTTCTCTCTCACTCCAAAGACCACCACCATTCTTAAGCCTCCCACCCGTGGCCTGTGGTTATTCAACGTCCGCTGTTTTTCTCTGTTTACTGAGTGTGCACAGCTAGCTTCTCCGCCTGGTCAGAAGGGTCTGGGTGAAAGAGACCACCACGAGCCCCACATGGTGTTGACTCAGTTGCCTTGCCTCAGGCTCGACAACATCCCCTGAGGAGAGTGACAGTTCTGAAGTTTTCAGACCTTCCTCCCTGATCCTTCACTCTAGACAGGGGTCACTGCTTTCCATGTCCAAAGCACAGCTTTTCCCCTTCACTTGCTTGTAAACCAGTTTAACCATTGCTATGTTCTTCGGAAGACAGTAACTGTTCAAAACATCCTACTTGTTGAGTCAGTCATGCTCCAAAATTTTTCCATAACAAAATTGGAACGCAATACAAAAGTCAATTGGAGCAAAGACTCTTACAGGGATATTCTAGAAAATGAGGGAATACAAAATTAAAGACTACTGGCAGATCGCTGAATTAATAAAAGCTAAACTGGTTGCTGTTATGCTTTGGATGATAGCCATGCCTGCTGGATTTTTCCCTTCTTGACGGAAACTTTTATGTGGGCTGATGGTTTTTGTGGAACAAATATTTTGAATTTGTATTTTAATATGTCTAGTCGTATCCAACTTCAGTTATTTTTGTAAAGTTGAGCATGTCTGGTGTCATTTTCAAAATGTTACATCACATGACTTTATTTACAAGATGGAATTCTGGTCATGCTCCACATCGATTGTAATGTGCAATTTAGAATATGTCTGAGTTAAGACTGAGCCTTACCAAATATTTGATGCTATATATGCACATTCACCAAAGGTAAATGGATGTGGTCTTGGGTGTGGACCAAAATTCTTTCAGTCACAGTATTTGAAGATTTTCCACATCAGCTAATTTCCTTCAATCCCTAACTCCTCTTCGCCACAGCCATTTGTCTTTCCACACAGACTCTCCATCTGCTAGCAGTAGCTCACGCCTTTTTTGTCAAGCCACCCACCTCCCACCCCATTTTCAGATCAAGACATCTTTGCTTCTACTCCCACTGCAGTACAACCTGCTGATCCAGAAATAAAAATACATTATTATTACATTGTAAAACCACATAGACTTATGTGAATTATAATTTACACAACTAGAATAGTTTTGAATTCATGGCAAATATACATTTAGTTTTTTTGGGATTATTTTTTGTAAATACCAATCAATTGAATAATTAATTAATTTAATACAATTCTATATTTTAAGGGATGGGTGGCAATTCACATTGTGGGGTCCCTAAAGTTGGGGCCCTAAGTCAGTCACCTCTGCCTAATGATAAGTGATTGTGATTTTCATTTGAAGCTTCTTGTAGTTACAATTTTTAGATGCCTAAACAATAACTCTCATGAATGGTTAACTTAGGTACTAGCTGGAGTATTCACTTGTAAATAATTATTAAATCTTATTATTAAATAAAACCTCAGATCTATATGTAACTTAGATAACTTTTTTCTGCAGTTCCAATGTAGACCAATTTGCCACTAAAAAGAAAGCAATTTCAGCTAAAATAAACAAAGACATTGGCAAAACAGAAAAACAGAGATAAAAAAACAGAGAAAACAAAAATAAATCGACTATTAATTTCAATTTCAGCCTCAGTTTAGAATTTTGAAGAATTGCTTGTGAATCTGAAAATTACGTTCTACGTTCTGGCACAAATCTACTGCGCGAGGGGGGCTTACATTTACATTTACATTACGTTTTTTTTAAGGTGGTGCGTTTAAAGAGGCTGGAGCAGAATGTAAGAATTCAAAACGTATCTAATACAACGTCACTTCTTAAGATTCATATTTCACCACATTTTTACATTAATTAAGAGAGAATATTCAAGATGGTAAAAACACTAACTCTCCAGGCAGGCTCTAGCTAAAGAGTTCACACCACTAAAGGGCCTGCACCCACAATAGATTTGTGCCGAATGATGAACATTTAACCAAAATTTTAAGTGAATTTTTTTTTTACAGAATGCGTTTTCTGTGTTGGCTATGTATTTTTGTTTGTTTTAGCTGAAACTGCTTTTTGTTTTAGTGGCACAAATTAAATTCCATACAAATGTCTTTCCCTCCTAGATTCATGACCAACCTTTACTCTTTAAACAGAAAAACACGAATAGTAGAAGCAATCAATTTGAACTGTGAGGATGAATGCACAAGGGTGAGAAACCGGAAACAAACTCAAACAAAAGTACATCCAATCAATGGCACACTGCATTTGGGTTGAATGAAAAAGGATTGACTGTTGAAGCAGACAAATGCACACACTCACACAGTTGATGGTAGGGACATCGACCCTATTTACTATGGGACCATGTTGAAAATTCTCTTTGGGATGGATTCATGTAGACTTTCCTCATTTGTGCACACACTTCGCTGAGCTAAGCAGACGAGGTCACTTAGGCTAAACCAGTCCAGAACTAGGTTTTTACCCTGATTTTGTTTATTTTGTTTGTTTCACTACAGAATGCTCACAAGTCAAGCAGAATGCTTATTAAAGCCACTAATTGTATGGACAATACTATATCAGCACAGCTACAATGGTTGCAGTTGTATTATACTGCCACATTATACTGCCATTTATATCTATTTTTCTCCTAAAGATTTTAAACCAGAAAGCTCTGGTTTAATTTCAAAATCTAATTAATTTTAAATAGTGTTTGCTTCCTTCCCTGACCTTTTAGTTTCACCCATACTATTTTTTCCCCATGTTTTGTTCCATTTACGTGTTATATCCAGTAGATTTTATTTCTATATATATTTATATTTATCTTTATATTAAGTAACCTTTTATAGCATATATTAAAATTGTCAATCTTGTAACAATCAAAGGAAAAATATTATGTATATGAATAGAAATGAAATGTGTTTTTAAAAGGTTTGGCTGACAATGTCTCATCTGATGTACAGAATGCTCACAGTGGCAAAAGTACTCATACGATTGATTCACATCACCATCATTGATCAAGTTTAAATTCTCAACAAGAGTCAAAATGCATATCAAACAACACCCAACACACTGTACAAAAGGTTTATCACTCAAGTTCTAGTTTCCTTACAAGCATGTTAAAAGACACCAATTGAAAGAAAGCTCAGATTTTTGTTGGTTTGTTATATTTTTGTTCATCGTATCATCAGTGAAATGGAAAGGGCTCAGAAAAATGGCAATTTAATGTGAAGCCATGCAGGAAATATATTTAGAGTTTTGCAAATTTGTATTTTTCTTTTTACAGAATTTTTTTTCACAGTTTAATACAGAAAGGTAAATTAATTCCAACTAACTAACTAACTAACTAATAAAAACATACCTAATAATTTTATAAATAAATACATAACTTTACCATTATTATTTTATCCGTTTATTATTTCTTTATGGGTTATTATTATTATTATTATTTATGAAAATTCACTATTTGTTGGATCAAAGCAAACGCGATGTGCTAAATTAAAACAAAAAACTAGGATATATCCAAATGGCAAGATTAAAATGAAGATTCACGAGGAGGCAATATTTTAAGCCAATAAAAGCTGAATTCCATCAGACACCCCGCCCTTGGAGCACACACGAATGAGGTCGCATTGTTCAGGAAGCAATAGAGCATGAGAACCAACTCACACCAATGACGATATAAACTGGGCCATTTTCAGTTCTGGAATGAACCAATAGTGGTCAGTGTTATTGACGTCAACAGATGGTATTTACACACAGAACAAATTTGATCTATTTGAATCAAGCCAAATTGGACATGCTTTTTTATCTAATGATAAATGTTACATAATTGAAAATTGAAAATAAGCGAGACATAAGGTTTTCTTCTATGCAGAGTTGATTGACTTTCTCAGTAGGAATGTTTGGGATTTGTTTCTCAGCGTGTGTTTTCTGTAACCTCTTCCACAAACAGCTTTCTTCAGCTCCTCCAGTTGGCCTTAGACCACCTACTGTACAGATGGTCTGTCAGAGAGACGACTCACCATTCACTGACAAAGTAAAAACATAAATATACATGTTTTGAATTCACATAATTGTTGACCCTATATAACAACAGAGTGAAATGCAAGCTTTGAACCTTGGTCAGTGACAAGATTTCCCAGTGGTCTATGTTTGTCATGCATGGCAGGAGGTGATGACATCATGGAAGATCTTTGGTTTACAGAGTTGGGTTTAATATTGGCAGATCCCGAACAGTTTTTCATTTTAAAAGCCATAACTTAGCAAAGTAAAAAGCCAAATGTAATAATATAGGCGAATGAGGATTTTTACATGATTTTTGGGCTCAATCTAATATTTGTTAAAACATTCCTTGGTCAAAATAAGTCAATATAAATTGACCAAACCAACATTTTCCATTGTACTGGATCTTTGTACTATAAATGTTTGAGCTGTAAAAGAAAAAATGAGAGGATTTGCTATTGAGCCCTATGGTTTGATTAAAGAGGGGTTGGAGGAAAAGCACTGTTTGGGTAGGGTGGGAAGCTATTACTTGTTCTCCTAAAAAGGTACATGGTGAGCACAAGCCAGTGCCAGCTGTTCAACTCTGATCAGCAGACTAAGAGCAACACTAACCAGGAGTGAGAAATCCAGCAGACTTCAAACCTCTCTCAGTGTAGACACAGTTTGGAGGAGGATCTCAATGTGGGTGGAGCTGACAAGAGGAAGAAATCCATCGCCTCCTCATCCAGATTTTACAGACGAATCACACTTTCCTTCCAAAGTTTTTACTTCATCGTCACTATCACAACTGCATGTTCACATTAAAGGATTACAATATCCTCCTATCTGAGAATTTATTTTCTTTCTGTTTTAAATCTGGCTGTTCGTGTTCAACAGAGCTCAATCAAGAGATTTATTAAAGAGATAAATCGTGACGATTTAGCTTTTTTGCTGCGGGAGCTTCAACACATCTGAACAGATCAGTTGATTGATGCCGTATAAAAAGGGATTTCCAGTGTTCATTACACCATTTCAAAGTAGTGCCTGACAAAACAAGAATGTTGGATTATTTTTTAAAAGCCTTGAGAAAATTATCTATGTCTGTGTAATAGAAGGAATGGAAATTACTCTTTTTTGCTAACCTTCTCAGCGTGGAGCACTCTTCGCACTGGATTGGTTTCTGGGTGCTTTTAGACCATATCACCCAAAAGTTTTGTTCTTTCCATGCATTCACATGACAAACAAGTACGGGCTTTTACTTCAAATTGCTAAAATGATCCTAACATTATGGCATGTGAATAAAAAATATTTTAATATCATTTAATATAAAATATATAATGAAAAACAAATGGGTATTTTTGGGGTCAACCACTTGTTTCAGTCAAATGGGGTTTTTAGAGGTTTCTGCAATTACCAATGTATTGTTAACAACAAATAGATAAATAAAAAATATCAAAACAGCCTCTCTTAGCAAGAGTAATGAATTCTCTGGTATGGTGGCCAAGAGGTGTAAATCAAATCATAATTATCAAAACAACACAACAATTACAAATAAAAACAAAACAATTCCAAAAACACAAGAACATTTTGGCCTGGAAAGCAATTGCATATATATAGACATCGCTTTGAATCCCTTTAGTACACATATGTGTATATATATATACATTGCAATATATTAGCTGCTGATTGGAAGAGCCTTCTGTCAATCTATCCACATAAAAGTGGCAGTGCAGTCTGATAGAAGGGAAAATTTGGAGCAAGAGACTGTAAACATATGCAAATGAGGGAGCTGTTCTAACAAGGGGAGGCAGAGCATTGCACAATCTCGGTCCCACCACAGAAAAAGCCCTGAGACCCCTAGTTTGAAGTCTGGACTGTGGAACCACCAGCAGGAGATGACCCTTTGTCCTCAGAGAATATGCAGGACTATATATCTGAATGAGTTCAGCAAGATATTCAGTGGCCAGTCCATTTAAAAACTTAAAAACAAACAGTAAAATCTTAAAATCAGTCCTAAAAAGTGCCAGCAACCAGTGCAAGGATGTTAAAATTGGGGTGATGTGGTCTCTCACATAGTCACACAGCATAAAACAACCCTAATATATTGCAGACGACTAAGTCGGCAGTGACACTGATGTATATACCAGGATTCTCAAGCGGTCATGACTCTTTTAAGACAACAAGGAAAGCTCCCCTAAAAGAAATGATAAAATGTGCTCTTTTTAAATTTGAAAAGTAAAATTCACATTATGGTTAAATTCCTTTTATAGTGGTGTGAATGATTTTCAATAATCAGCTGTTGAAATTCAGTTCTTTGATGTGATTTCTGCATTAGCATTCTCTATAAATGCTATACGTTTTTCAAAGCCCATTGAGCATCAAACTGAAGCTGATCATATGTGTCTCCAATGAACTGGACTGTAGAGAACTGTTTCCTCTGGTGGATATCAATAAAAAGGGTAAAAGATAAAACTGTGACCACAACTAAGTGCGGAGTCTCTCTGGGATCTAACAGAACTGTATGATGCCACACAGTCAGTCTGAACTCTTGATTGACAGCTTAAAAAAAGGCTGTGTGCAGCAACTGTTAAGGCAAAAAATAATAATATTGGACTTTTTTATAAAGAAGGATGTGTCAAGGGAGCGCGAGTGTGAAGAATATTAACCTGCCATTGAGAACCCTTTAATTTACAGAGAGGCGATTTATTATTGTGTGAAAGCCTTCGAATCGGTTTAGTCAAGTGAAATCAATAGTAGAATCTGGTCAAAGTCTGTAAATTTCGAAAACTTTACTAGATTGTCCTTCAAAACTCCAAAAGATGTGTTTATTGAAACTCTGTGTCAGAGCTGATTCATTTGAAAATGAATGAACTCTTAATGGGAGAGGTAATTTGTAAAAAAAAAAATTATTTAAAATGTTTGATTTCCAAAGAACATACAAGCTCCACACAGAAATGCCAACCGATCCAGCCGAGGCTCGAACCAGCAACCTTCTTGTTGTGAAACGGCAGTGCTACCCACTGTGCCACCGTGACGGTTTCCACCTCTCTAAAAGACCAAAATGCACTATTGGTCCCTAGATATCATTACATCCAAATATGCTTTTATACACAAGATAAATACCAAATTAACATATAGTGATCACTTTTTGTCTGCATCAAAATTTCTCCATCTTGCATGCATCCTATAAAACGTCAAAAGTATGTTACTTATGAAACATTGCTGCACTCGCTCACTCCCTACCTCCTTCTTTCCCTGCCTGACTTAACCAACACCAGTATTTCAGCTGGGTCTAATTTCAGTGGCTTTTTTCACCTGGTATTATTATTTTAATCATAAATGTTTTCTCTCCTGGTGATGGTTGTATCTGGAAATACACTGATGAAGCCACAGAACCTTCATGAGTGTTTGCACACTCCATGATTAAGGGTGCCTGGAGAGACTGCGACTGGGCCCCAGCACATAGAACGAGAGGCAGCCGCAATGGCAAGCTTTCCAGTAATGACTTGGATAAATCAGGTGTGATTGTGGAATGGAAAACTGTGGTCTCAGACATGCTCACCTAGTTTTTAATTCGTTGCAAACATTTTTTGTAGAATTGGGGTTAATCTTTTCAGCTCTTTCCCTATCCATTGCTTTTGTTGGCCAAAGGAAGCAAATAAATGAATTGAATGGCGTGAAATCTAATATTTCAGCAGTTCATCTCTCTTTCCTTTTCCAGTAAGACTACAGGCAAAAACAACCATTTACTCACCTTCACAGCTTTCACACACATGCTAAACCCACCCGCATTCTTTTCCAAATGGCTTGTTCCATTGTAAGTCTGCTCAGCTCAGTCCGCTGGCTGTCCAAACAGAGGAAAAATGGCAATTCAAAAAATAAAGATGATTCATTGGGAAGTTGGTGGTGGAAAAAAAAAGTTAGGATAGCTAATTTCGGCACGCAGTTTTATTTAACCAGTGTTTTTCACAGAGATATTTGGTTTTGGCAATAGATAGCTCTGTTTTTCTCTAGAATCAATGAACTGGACAAAAGCTGGTGACTGCTTTCAGCTGTGAGGAATTAAGGAAGGAGAGAGACAGAGCCAGCAGACCAGGGATAAGTGCACGCTCATGCAAAAGTCTCAGCATGCATGTAAAGGAGCTCCCACCATCAGGGATAAATTCCTCATGCCCTGTACAAAAGGATTCATAAGGGTAAAATTGGCATGATAATTAAACTAAATATGCATATCTTCTTCAAAACAGTTTTGCTGTGTTTTTTTATACAATTTTGAGAAACACAATTTGCTTTACAATGAAAATCAGGGAAATTAGAATTCCTTTTTTCAGATCGTACAATTTCTGCCAATATCATTCCGACACCAAGTCCGTTGACCTTCGCCTGATGCTCAAGTTAGTCGACGTTGACCTGATACCCAGGACAATCTGTATTTGTGAACATCTAACACCCATGCCAGTCGACCTTCCCTTTACAATCAAATCAATTGATATTTCCCTAACACAGAAGTCAGCTGACCTTCCCATTGACACCAATTTCAGACAACATTCCCATTACACACATCAGTCGACCTTCCCCCAACACCAAAGTTAGTCGGCATTCCCATGATACCGATGTCAGTTCACCTTCCCCTGGCATTAAAGTCAGTCGACATTCCCATGACACCCAAGTCTGCTGACTTTCCCCTGATCCCCAAGTCTGCTTACATTCCCCTGACACCCAAGTCAGTCCACCTTCTCCTGATCTCCAAGTCAGTTGATCTTCCCCCGATCTCCAAGTCAGCTGACATTCCCCTGACACCCAAGTCAGTTGACCTTCTCCTGACACCCAAGTCAGTTGACCTTCTCCTGACACCCAAGTCAGTTGACCTTCCCGTGATCCCCAAGTCAGTTGATCTTCCCCTGATCTCCAATTCAGTTGATCGTCCCGTGATCCCCAAGTCAGTTGATCTTCCCGTGATCCCCAAGTCAGTTGATCTTCCCGTGATCCCAAAGTCAGTTGATCTACCCCTGATCTCCAAGTCAGTTGATCTTCCCCTGATCTCCAAGTCAGTTGATCTTCCCCGGATCTCCAAGTCAGTTGATCTTCCCCTGATCTCCAAGTCAGTTGATCTTCCCCTGATCTCCAAGTCAGTTGATCGTCCCGTAATCCCCAAGTCAGTTGATCTTCCCGTGATCCCCAAGTCAGTTGATCTTCCCGTGATCCCCAAGTCAGTTGATCTTCCCCTGATCTCCAAGTCAGTTGATCTTCCCCTGATCTCCAAGTCAGTTGATCTTCCCCTGATCTCCAAGTCAGTTGATCTTCCCCTGATCTCCAAGTCAGTTGATCTTCCCCTGATCTCCAAGTCAGCTGATCTTCCCCTGATCTCCAAGTCAGCTGATCTTCCCCTATACCCAAGTCAGGCGACCTTCCCCAGCCACACCAAAGTCAGAAAACTTTCTCCAAACACCTAGGTCAGTAAACCTTCCTCCGACACCCAGGTCAGTAGACCTTCTCTTCATGTCTGTCCATTGTCTCAAGCTGGCTGCAGGGAAGGCAGACAGTGTACAGACATTATCTGTCAACATCTCTGCAGAGTTCGTAGTTAATTATAGCTCACTCCAGTATGAAGGAGAATTATAAAATAACTCTGTTATTTTTTTATCTGTGCTTGGTCATTTAATAATAACATTGCTATTTTTAACAATTCAAATCAAAATAGATTTTTCCTGTATACATTCAGTTAATATCCGGTTTTGTTCTTGTTCCATGAGCAGGTTCGGAGCCTGCCAGTAACGTACAGTCTGATTGTGATGGGATATGATGCAGAGATCTCTGAGCAGAACAGTACAGCTGTGAAAACAGAGTAGTCTCACAATACAAAACAGAGCCATGTACTGCACACTACCCGTGTGGTCCAGCTTAACCAAGGATGACATCAAGGTGATCTGCAGCAGGATCCTGACATCTACACCAATTCTGCCACTACAAACACCTGCTGTTTCCCAGAATTCTCAAAATAGCACACTTTAGCTTCTATTAATGATTCATTTCATGTGTGGAAGTACAAGCCTTTTTTTCTGATAATGCACAATTGTTTAAAAGTCATCTCTACATGCAAACTTGGATTACAGTAAATACTATTTTTAGATCCAGTTTGCAAAAGTAAAATATTAATTACATATCGACTAGTTAATCAAACTTTTATTAACTCATAATTTATAAAATGGAAATTAAAGATGACCTTGTAATCAAAAATAAATCTGCAGACATAAACAGGAAATAATGGGTGTTGGACCCTGGTTCTGTTCCTACCCGTTCAATCCACTTTTTGATCAAAAAATGTTGACACGTGTATTCCATGCCATACATACAAACAATAAAAAACAACCATCCAGTCTGAAAAAAAAAATAAATTCATTTGGCAAAGGATTTCAAACCCACATCGCACAAACAAAAACACTCCCTGTGAACTAAGTCATAAAATGTAACTGCTCCCAATATTTTTAATACATTTTTCACATCTCACTGCTATTTAACAGTAAAGCACAAAATTGAAAATCATTTTATTTTACCAGCTAATTTACATTGTAAACATTTACATTATAAATTGGTTTAAAAAAAGTCTGTCTAATGCTGCAAAGACAATACCAATTGGAATCATCTTCACCTGAAGAAAATGTCATCACTGGAGTTCCATTTAGCAGAATGACAACCATTATTCACTATACATAGTACATTTACACAGTACCTTACACCTCCTCGCCATTAACCTCCAATTTCTCTAAACTGGACTATTATACTTACCTGTTTTACTTACCTGATTAGTGTTACCTTAGTGTTATCTTCTCTGGCAGTGTGTGAGTGTGCTTGTTACTGTATATAGCGCATTACTTTGAGTTGTATAATCACCAGCAGCACCAGCGTTTCAACATTCAACACTCTCCTGATCATATTAATAAAGGCCCTCTTTGTACATCATTGGATACTGGCAAGCCAGGTATGATTTTTACCATTGGTCTATTTATTCTAAAAAGTTATATAAATTATCAATATTTTAGCTTCGATGCTTCTTGTATTTTTGGTTATCAATTATTTTCCATAAATTACAGTCTTTTGTTTTGTTTAGTTTTATTTTACAAATACAACCCTATAAATAGTTAAAATGTGTAACTTTACACTACTAGAATCTACTAGATGATTTTTTGCAGGCTGTTAAAAATGGTTCCTGTATTGTGAATGCTTATATATATATATATATATATATATATATATATATATATATATATATATATATATATATATATATATATATATATATATATATATATATATATATATATATATATATATATATATTGGAATATAATGGAATCTAATGAGACTTATCAAACTGGAAGCAACATCTCAGGGAAATAAATACACCGCAAATATTACCAACTTTTATTTCAGCATTTTCTGAATTTGCTTTTATTATATATTGTCAATGCCTTATCAGAGCATACAGTAGTGAGTGAACTAAGAAGAATTCCTACTGGCTATGAAACTGTATTTCACATCCTTTTTACTGAAGTACATATTCTTTCTTTGCCAATGGAAAAAATTAGCAGCTTTTTCCTTGCATTTTTGTGGCAAACAGTCCAGGTCATTGTGTCACTCTCTGCATTTCTCATATGAAACAAAACCTCTCATAAAAACATTTATACATGTGTTTTGGTGGCTTAACACAAGTAATCCATCACATATGTTTCATAAAAGAGCTCTAGTGGATAAGAAAAAATCCAACCACACTAGACGAATAAGGCATAGCTAAGGCTGGTCATTTTGAAAACTATATCAAACTCAAATATCAGAACTGAGTCACTGGTCGCCAAGCAACACACAACCTCAAAGTTAAGTCCAATACACCTTTCAAATAAAATACCTGTTCACTTTAAGCAAACACGATGTCAACACAAAGCCCACAAGGTGTCATTGGAAGCATGTGAACGTCAACATCTTTACTCATTAGAAAACCTGCACGGAAAAGAACACATGGCAATGTCAAATCTCGCTCACACAATCCTCCTTCATGTGGTGAAAAAGTGCATGAGAGGGCCAGACACGCTAACGGATCCATCACATTCGTGTGTTTTCAGGAATGACTTCTGCAGTTCTTTTTTCATCATTTCCCTGTCCGCTCTGTGGCCCCTGACTCGCAGGGCCGCCCACAAACTGAGGCCTTCATACCAGACAAGTGCATCACCTCGTGTCGGAAAGAATGAACACATTGGCCTCTAATGCATTTGAAATGAAAGCAGTGAAGTATCCCATGGCACCTTCTACAAGCACCACGTGGCCCCAAGGAATTGTTTGGGAGTGTGCTGACAATAGTATGAAATGTATGTAAAACAATTTTCTAGCATATACAAACGATAAAAGCAAAGTTAAATGAACACAGAAAATAAGGCAAACAATTTGTAATCTTAATGAAGTTTGTGGAAAAATGAAAACTTCTGGTCACAGCAGATGCTTCCAGCTGAAGAATGCTATCCAGTTAGATGAATGTGATAAATTGTGAAACTGTTATTCAAGGTGAGATTGTCAAATAGAGTTTTCTTCTACTTATCAAAATATTGCAGGCTTAACAGTAGAGGCAACAAATTCACACAGTGATGTTTGAAGTGAATTGAACTGCTGCGACTCTGGATGGGACCTGCAGAGATAACAGCAAGACAGACATCAAGGACACTTGCTCTCCCTCGCAGCATCCCCTTTAATTATTTTTTTAATACAACTGTAGAAGTGAATGGAAACTATGCACAGTCTCCTGTGGTGGAGGGGGTTGTTTCTTTCCCTTTATTTTCCTCGTCCTTTTCTGTGGTACTACTGGAGGGGTTTGATTTATAAACAAATCAAAGCTCACTTTCTCTTCCTCTCCATTTTTGGGAAAGGTCCAACACTGTAAAGTCTAGACAAAAAATGCTTGTGGTTTAACTTATGAAGTAAAATACTGATTTAAAATGTTTATATTAATCATTATACATTTTATGTTTTATACATTATACATCTGACTGATTTAAAACTTTTTTGAAAGAACACTGTTGTAGTTGTTGTGCCCTTTTGTCAACAAAGCTTTACTGCATTTTTTCTCACAGAAATAGTGTATGAAAAACAGATATTTGCATTTTTAACGGTTTTAGTTATCAGACTAGAGGAGATGACAGAAACAGGAGCAGCAGCACAAGGAGACAACATTTGCAGGTAAATACAAAACTAGGGGAGCCTAGGTTTATGGCACTTAAACTTGCCATTTCACATACGCTCGAATTTTCACACATTTCTTACATGTTTTAGTGTCGTTCACTCATCAAAAGCATGCCTCAGGTCATATTCAGATTGGTTCATGCATGTTTGTGTAATCTTATTTTCTTTTTCTGGGAGCTCAAATGGATGGATGGCCGTAGGGATGCTAATTGACCGTAGCATTCCATTTAAACACATTTGTTTCTAACTTCTCAGAAGAAAAGTTTAACATCTTAATTCATGCTTTCTGTTAATTTATCTTTCAGTACAAAGAAAAAGATGATGCTTTTACTTAGAAATAACACAAATGTAATCACTTTATTTTTTTTATTTCCTTCTGTTTGGCTGTTTGCTGTTTGAACCTATTTGTCTGTGTAGTTTTTAATGTTCATTCTAGAGCCCGGTTGTTTCTCAATATAATCTAAAACTTCAACAGCAAATAAGCAAAAATGGACTTGACTAAATGTTTTGTATGTTTTCAATGGTCCTACATTTTCATAAATTCCTCAATTCAGTTGCTTCCGCTGACTTTGACCCAATTTTCTGTGTTGTTTTTAATGTTCATTTCTTAGTTTCATCTCTCTAGTTCTAACTCTTTCCTTAAGCATGGTCCATCTTCACTCTTTCCACAGTTAGCTTGTCACTGTGTTTACCCACCAGGATGTAGAATCACTCTCCTACATGCAAACATAGAAACCACAAGTTATTCTAGCTGGAGTGTGCCCAAACACTGCCAGTCACTTCAGCCCTCTCTTCATTAGCCTCTTTTAGGGAAAAAGGGAGTGAAAATTATTGTTACCACATAGTCAAAACCCACAACATTTAACATAAATTGTGGTTTGCAAGACATTTTAGGAAGAATTTGTTTTCATTTAACTAGCTTATGTTAACTTATGTTCCTTGTAACATGCAAACAACGAAAGTGTAGATGATGATAATCAACTAAGGTTTTGATTATAGCTTAGTCCTGATAGGCTACCAGTTTAAATTAGTTGTCGGATTTCCGCCCCCCTTCCCAATCATACTATAACTCCTGATTAACAGGTACTTAAAAACATTTACTAGCTGGCAGTTAACTCTTTTTGTTAGCTTATCTAAAATAAGGACTATTTATACCTTGTTATGTTAATATTACTATGGTTACTGCGAGTACTTTGGGTGTGAGGTCAGTTGTTTAACTGTCAATGTTTTCCCATACACTCGCTTGTAAATGCTTAGTATGATGAAGAAAAAAAATCCACAAAGTTAATTTTAAAAATGCAAAGTTGATCTCTTTTTATAAAAATGTGTAAAAATATCATAAATTTCATATAACTTAATTTGCAATACGTTTATGTCTTGAACAGATAAAGATTAGCAAAAATACTTATTTGTAAATGAAACTTCCTAGTTGTATTTTTTTGTTTTTTTTGGACTGCTTTTTACTTTAACATGTTACATAAAAGCAGAGCAAAGTTACTTTTTAGGAGAGTTTACTAACTACATGAGTAAAATTTTCATTCAATACTTTTTGCTCATACTCAAGTAAATAATTTGGTGGTTACTTTTACTTGGAGTATTTATTTGAAACTCTATAAACTGTGCAAAAATTCACTGGGAAAAAACATGCTGGAGTGCAACTACTGGCAGACAGCAAGTGATGGACGTGAAGGTCTTTTAGGAGTTCAATGAAATGGGTATTGGTGAATTACCCAATGGGACAGCTAGTACTAAGGTGATGTTGATCTAGTGTAATTGGCTTCAGGTGGAGCAGAGGTAACGGTCTCATCAGGTGATGCTATAGTGGATCTCTGACAACACCAGCCTTATAAAAAAAAAACGTGCAAAAATTATAAGGGCACTTGGTTCCAAGAACGGTCACTCATTCTCTCAAGTCCCCCGTAGTTTTATGTTCATACAGTGTTTCTGTAGAAGCAAAGAGGCTTGCTTAGTTACGTCACTGAAATCATGTGATAGACATCTTTTGTCCATCGTCAGTGTAAGGACAGTTTGCCATGACACTGTTCGACATGGAATCGATGCTGTTTTGCAGATGTTCTTACCACATTGTTCATATTTGCACATTTTCTGTGCAGTTCGCAAGACGACCTTTCTCTGCCATATTGCTGTGTATGATGGAGTCTGTTATTACATCGTGTCAAGCACAGGCAACTTTTCTTGAGCCAGATGTCCCACCAGTCTATCCGCTAGACTGCTTTAACAGTTTCCCAGATTACCCCTGGAAGCGATCATTTTAGTAACGCTTCCTGAAAACAAAAGGATTGCTTTCATACACACTGTGATAAATCATTACCGAAGGTAGTATTTTTGGAAACGGAACACAGACACCAGTCTGAAATTCATCTTACCAAGCATATGTCAACAAGGACAGCAAAAAAGTTTTTTTTTTTGCGTACAAATAGCTCTATAATCGATAAGAAGCAATTTAACTACTTCTGAGCCAACAGGCATCAGGTTTATTTAGTCCCACATGGAAAAGCTTTCTCCCAATCATTAAAACAAATGCTTCTTCTACATTTAAAAAATGATTAAAAAACAGATTAAAACTAATTTATTTAAATGTGTGTTTACTGACTGAGCACTGCCGTTCAAAAAAACAAATACACGCAAAAGTGTTCAAATAGCTCACTGGGAAAAAAACTCTCAGGAGTGCAACTATTGGTCGACGGTGATTGAGAGGAAATATAGTTTCTTTATATAAATCCAGAGAAATGGATAGGTTAAAATCACCCGATGGGACCGCAAGCATTCAGGCTGATCTAGAAGAATGGACTTCAGGTGGAACAAAGTTAATGATCTCATCGGGTGACACTTGTGGATCTCTGACAACACCATCCCTAAAAAATGTGCAAATATATAAGCCCCTGTTAAACTCTGATCAGCTTACTATGCGTATGTTATAGAGGGCCGCAAAAGAGAAAAAAGTGTTTTATATATACAATAGCTCTATAATAAACAAACTCCACCTCAAGAATAACTCATTTTTGTTTTTAATTACCACAGCTCCTAGCTCCTGAGTGTCCAAGCTCCTTTTGTCCCCTAGAGCTCGGATCCCTCTCTCATACAGCTCGCCTTCAACATTTCAATCTTGCCAAATCTGTGTGCGTTACTAAAACTAATTTATGTGCACTCGTTGTCTTTTACAAAAAGGTCATTTGTAAATGATAAAATGATTTGAATATGAATGATAGCAAGTTGTGATAAATGAGAATTGATGTCTGTAAGTTATGTGACATCTGCGTAAATAGCAAGTAAAAGACTTTCCACCAAGCCTTCATGAAACATTCCAAGTACCACCAAAACAGGTCAAAATGATCCATTACACACTCTAAAAGAATTTTTATTATTCTATTGGTTTGTTCATTTTTATTTGTCTGGTAATAGCAGGTCACGTATTCACTGTTACGATTTGTTAAGCCAAGAAACAGTGAACGTGAAGAAAAGAAAGAGAATATTTGGAGTATTAATTTTCCAAAGTATGTGAACTTAATGAACACCAGAAATCAGTGGCACATTAAAATATTCAGCAACTGAGAAGTTATATAACGCAGTAAAAGTCACAATTGAGAACAAAACATTTTGCAATGTCTAAAATGAAAAAGCTTCCAAAAATGACCCCACAGAAATAAAACAAAACTAATCTTTAAAAGAATACTTAGTACCTTTAAAACATCATTAACATCTTGTTGCAATCTAGCAGTTTTGATCAGCACCTTTGTTCTGCAAGGCAAATCAAAACCAGGATCAATCTTCAAATTATTTAATTCCTAATGACTCAATCAGCTACAACGTCTGCTAAATACCTGTACATGATGAAACATATAGTGAAATTTTAAAATTACTAAGTTGCTCACCAAATTTTATCTTTCTTGAACTCCGCACAGGTCACCAAAACATTGATGTATGTACATCAACAACAAATTAATAGATTCAACAATTGTTTCTTCAGAACGTGCTCCAGCTACATTTAAACTAAAAACTATTTGAAGGTTTCCTGACTGAGCACTGCTCTCGGAAAAGCACAGCGCTTTAAACATCTGTTTTCTTTATTTGTCTTTCTCCCTGTGAATTTTAATCTGTTAGCCCTTGTTTTTTAATATCAGATCTGTTCTAATGTCTGTTTAATCTCTGATCTGTCTTTATTCTTCTGTAAAGCAGCTTCAACTTTAAAATGTGCTAAACAAACAAAATTCCTTGCTTTGTCATTTATCCTCAATTTTGAATTTTTTGTTTACTGATCAGAGAAAACTACTATTAAAGAAAAAGCATTGAATACTTTCTTTGCATAGACAGCTGAATAAAACGATGAATAATAGTTATTCTTTACATCCACTGTTTGTAACAAAATAATTCATTAATTGTGGTTTAAGCATTATAAGTAAATGTGTGGACAGGATTATTTATTAATAAGCTTCAGAAACAGTAATTTGTTTTATATTTAAAAAAAAAACAATGACTGCCAGATCATTAGAAAATGAATTGCATGTGCGAGAGTGAGAAAATATGATGGAAAATATTACCAGAATGGAAAATGTTACAGGTATTTGGATTCCATGAGATATAGTAATAATATACCGCACTCTGCCTTCAAGATTACAAAACTTCCAGAAAAACATTCAATCTCTTCAAATCCCACCTACTGTACTCATACACCTCACACAAACAGTTCCCTAATGAGTTGGTTTGGCTGTTGTACATGGATAAATTTGTGTATTATGACATAACCCCAAGCCCTCTGACAGCCCTGAACTCCGCGGCGGATTGATTTAAGCAGACCTCCGAGGACTTGCTGAGAGAAACATACAAATCTCTTTCCAGAACTTTACTTCGTCTTTCCCTTTCCTACTCGACATCGAGCTGTTTAATGATGCTGAATAAAAGAAAAATTGCCTTGCTGTGAGATTAAGTGAGTGAAGACAAGACTTAAAAATGACTGTGCAGAAAATGTGTTTGTAAGAATGAGAAAGCAATGTGTGACCCGAGTAAAAATTAACTGCAGATGCTGGACTAAGTTAAAAGGGATAAGTCTAACCAGTTCAGAAATTATCTAGAAAATTTACAACTTAAGAATTTCATGTGTGAGGCTCTGGCATGCCAAACCTACAAAGAATGCTTGTGTGAGGATAGCAAGACATGTGGGAGTGAAGCGGAAGGAAATTGTTTCTTTTCTGCAAGCTGAGAGATAAAACAATCTCCTTTATAATTGAGTAAAGAGAATACTCTCAGTCAGTTTGAAATGACAGGGCGATGTTGTTAAGACAGGCCAATAGGTACAACAAAAGTCATAATTCAAATGAGAAAATATGTTTCCCCATTGAGCTTTGATCCAAAGATTCCACCATAGATAGAACAGCTCCTTCATCAAAGAAGTTTTCTTGTCATGCCACTGGCTGTCTGTTGTTTTACACAAACATGTGGTTCTAGGCTACTGTGAACTGACTGACAGCGTTTGGGAGTTTCATAACCTTCTGAAGATCTTGAGTGCAGTGATGCACTAGAATCTAGAGGGAAGGTGAAACCAAAGGTGACCAAAGGTTTCGGAGTTCAAGGTCACACATTCTTTCTGCAGGTTTGAATTTAAATTGAAACCAGATCAGCGCAATACATGAGTAAATATCGGTGTCATACATTGCAATGTTTAAGAGCTTTACTTATTCATACATCTAAAAATAAATCCTTTAAAACTGTATTATTTTTGGAGACGCCAAGGGAGATAAACCTTGCTCTATTGGTAGATAGTTTTAAAAAGACAAAAGACATGGTTAAAAGACATATTACTCAGTGTTTTTATCTGGGTGTTGTTGATGTTTTAACCCAGAGTGAAAAGTTTTACATTTTATGTTTCTTTTATTGTACTTTTCCTGACTAGTTTACATGAAGCACTTTGAAGGTATTTGCTTGTGCAAATGTTAAAAAGGTTTTTTACTTACTGTTATCTTTTTTATTTCAAATGATTTCCTGAAATAAAATAAAAAGAAAGATCATATCAAACTCATCAACGTGTAGTTATCTGTACATAACTAATTAAGTAATCTTGGTTTTTCCTATTCTCACAATTTATTAAAATGACTTATGTCAGCTTAAAAATGCTATAAATATATAATAGATTGAAACAGGGAACTACTTCTTTTATGACAGTAAATATTTGGATATACAAGGTAAACACATATTCGGCTTAGAGGGTCAACCTTGTAAATCCTTAGCAATGTAGACAAAAAATACCTGTATTAGTTTTACAATCAAAACAAAATGCTTCACTATAAAGAATACATTTCAGTGGGGTTCTGGAGCGGCAGTCCACTGATGATTGTGGGGCATGCTATGCATCATTTTTTTCTTCTTTATTGGTGTAGTCACCATATTAAAAGATATGTTTTCTCTTGTCAAACATTTGATCTGTTTGTAGACTGAACCAGCAATTGTTTAATCATCAGTTAAGCAAATAGTGTTTGGACACATGTGGAGTGGGTGCAGGAGTGAGAGAATTTGTGTGATGAAAACGTGTGGCTTTTTTAAAGGGAATTGTTTAGCCCATGAGCTCACACATCATGCTATACAACCTCCAACGTCATTTATTCATAGAATAGAAAAGGTAGAAAAAAGTCAGCTGCCGAACATCAAGGTTTACGGCTGCTGGAGGTAATACAGTTGCATGAGGGAAAATGGTATAGTTAACCTGCATCTGATTGTTGGAGAATGAATTTATTCTATGTGGAGTAAGGAACTGGAACCATGTTTTCAACAGGGACCATGAATGATGAACACTCTCATGACAAGCCTCAAGTTTCCCTGGTGAACTCGTATCAAAATTTGAATATTTTTTAAGTCCCGCAGTTGGATGTTGTGTTGATTGTACCCTACTTATTGGTTGTCATTTCTGTCAAAGCAATATCTCTAAATGCTGAAAATGGTTCAGCAGCTCCATAAACTGCTACTGTTACCTCATCTAGGGAGGGATTTATTACGAAGAAGTCACTGAACAAATCATTTGGGAATCACAACTAAATTCAGTAAAACTAAATGAATGTTATAAAAACTTTTGTTGACCTTGCTTGTGTGTCAACATGTTGTTGAAGACCTCCAAAACCAAATAAGGAACCTTTCCAAATAACAATCTAAAAACATGTATGCAGAAACACAGTTTTTGCCAAAACAACTAAACTTATTGTTTACCAAAAATCAAGCCAAAACAACTACAACATTAGACATTATCAGGCCCTACAACATTACAAAGATCAGGCCCTTCTTAACTGAGCATGCAACTCAACTCCTGGTTCAGGCTCTGGTCCGCTCACGTCTGGACTACTGCAACGCTGTCATATAGCAGGACTTTCAGCAAACGTGCTCAAACCTCTGCAGATGATACAAAACTCTGCAGCTCGTCTTTTATTCAAGGAACCAAAGCGAGCTCATGTTACTCCCTTCTTCATCACTCTTCACTGGCTCCCCATCGCAGCTCATGTTATGTTCAAATCAACAATGCTGGCTTACAAAACATACTCAAAAAAATCTCCAGATCAGCCTCTTTACCTCCGCAACTTTATGCCCTCCAGAAGCCTGCAATCAGAGAAGGAACAACATCTTGTGGTCCCAAAATCTCTTAGCAGAACCTTCTCTCTCACTGCCCCTAGCTGGTGGAACAAACTCCCTGATCCAATCAGGAAAGCAGCAACACTAACAGCTTTCAAAAAGCAACTGACTTTTCTCTTTAGAGAATACTTATTATGAAAAAAAATCCCTTTTTCCTCTTTTCTCTTTTTTTTCTTCCTGCTCTGGTTGATTAATCAGCTGCTACAGCTTCTACTATGAGTGACGTGAATTAGACTTTCTGTAACAAATTTTATATTATCTCTCCCCTACTGTAAGTCGCTTTGGACAAAAGCATCTGCTAAATGCATATGTAAATGTAAATAAAAGTAAACTTGCAGTATGTTGAAAATCGTGAACTTGTTCAGTATCAGTTAATGTTCAGCTTTACTCACAAGTGTTTGTGATTAGATTAAAGTATTGACATAATTTTAAATAAGCAATACATGAAACACCTAATTTACTGTAAGTACCCATTATATCTTACCCTCATTCCTCAAAATGTAAGAGTTTGTTTAGTTTTAAAATTAATTTTTTCTTATTTATTAACAGAGGATGCTGATAAGCCTGTTTTTTCTACACTCCAGGTATAATCCTGTGATCACAAACAGTAATGTTCGCACTAAGATACTTTGTAGTTCTCCAGTTCTGTTACAAAATAATTCACTATATACATGTAAAAAAAAATATTTTTATATAAAAAAACACATGTTGTTTATACAGTGATACCTCAAGATACAAAATTAATGGTGGCCTTCGTATGCTGAATTTTTCATATGTCGAAGCAAGTTTTATATGTAAAATTCCTAATCCATTCCAAGCCACACAGAAACAACACTAAAAATTTTTATTAACATGGAAAACCAGAGAAAAATAAATTAAGATTCTTCAATCCTTAAAAATACACATTATAAATTTAATAAATAGTAATCAAACAATGAAAACAGAATAAAATATATGAAATATATGAAATATATATGAAGTGGTAGTTAAGGAGAACGAATAGTAACGGAGGAGAGCCATGGCCATACAAATACGCTGAACCAAAAACACAACATGAAATTATTCAGGAATTTAGGACACCAACACGAAACCGAAAGTGTGCATGAAGTCAGGGAGAGCTCTTCCGGGAAGATGTCATGGGGCATCAAGCAACCAATAGGAGAGCAAGAAACTGCTCACGAACACACAGCATCAGGGTTTGAACTGACCAATAGGAGAGCAGAACATTTGGTGGCGTGATGAATGAAGTGAGTGTTGTTTTCCACCCAAGTTTCAAATGTCGAATTGTATTTCTTGTGCATGATTTCCATGTCTTAAATTTTTTTTAGCATTATGAAGCTAAATATTCTTCATGTGGATCTTCAATTTTCTATAACATGAAGCAATCGTATCTCGAGGTACCACTGTACCATGCTTTATAAAAATACAGTTACAGTGAACAAATCTAAAAGTTGCAGAAACTTTTCCGCATTTTCATTTAAAAGTTTTCTTTGTCATATTGTTTACAATAACATAACATACTATCATAGAGTATAAATGTCATGATCTATCCCCTAGCGACAAGGATCTACTAAACAGATACTTGACAGATCATTGACAGTCCTTCCCTCAGTTTTTGGTTTTACCTTCTTTCAGTGATCACACTTCGTTTATTCTGTTTTCGTTTGCCACCTCCAGCCACAAGGCTCAGGTTTCCCTTTATAAGCTTCCCTCAGTTTTCTCTTCCTTGTGGTTCATTACTCCTTATCTCTCAATTGTTCCTTTTGTGCTGTGCCTGTTTTTAACTTGATTGTAGTTGCTTTTGTGCTGTTATTTAGCCTTTCTGTTTAATCCGGTCATTAGTTTGTGTATTGTTCAGTGTATTCCCCCTCATGGGTTTTGCTTTGTTTGCCCTACCTTCCCTGGGCTTGTTATTTGTTTCTTTAATAAAAAAACATTTCTCTCTTGGCCACTGCATCATGACAATAAAACACTAATAAGAAAGAAAATAAGCCATTTCTAAAATCTAATGCTGTGATACAAATCAACAGATGTTCTTCAGAATTTCTGATATTGCCCTTTAAGATCTAGCATCTTGTTACCCTATTAAACGAAATCTGCAGAAAAATGTAAACAAATTCATCTGCACAAGTGCTGTTGTCTGTTGTAATTGCATCACAGGTGCTCACCTCCTGATCTCAGTGATGGAAAATACTGTGGGAATCATGCCAGTGAACTTCCCTCGAGGCTCTTTCGTTCTGCTCAGGGGAGCTGGTGGGAATGGATAACATAAAAATGGCCGGAGAGACACAAATGCAATGGTCACCCTGTCCATGTAATGATCTTTGAGTATATTAGATGGCGTCAGTAGGCTCTAGGAGGTAATAACAGTGTTTATTGTCCCAGGTGGACCACTGTGTACGACTCTGTGCTGGAAACCCAGCTGTAAGGACCAAAGTGACAATCGGCTAGTGTGTGTTTGTGCTCTGGTGTTTGTTGCAGTGTGTACTACTCTGCCAGAGGCCTTCTTTCTGACCGTGCTCTGAAGTTATCACATTTGACCCAACTGATTAGAGTTTGAGGATGTTTGGTTGAATGAAATCAGAAAAATTTCTCTCAGATATTTGAATGTTCTCTAAACACATCAGGGGAAGTATGTGTGTGGTATCATTGCTTAAAGACCACTTTAATAAACCAGATGTCTATACCATGAAGCCAGATTAACTGGTTAGCCAGCTAAGTTTAGGATTAGTTTGCACCAATCCTAAATTTTGGGTACTATGAGTTGATCTATAATTTAATCCATCTTTTTCACCCTGCTTACTTATGCCACAAGGTGTTATGTTCAGAATTAGAGATCGTCAGCTTACGTTTGTCCAATCAGTGGTTAAAAAGTAACTTTAAAGTGACGTAACACTAGCGTCTGTAACAATAGCTTAACAATAAATTTGCTTCCCAATCCTGCGCATTTTTGTGCGCAAATTGTTAAAACACTCACTTAACTCGAGACGGACAAATTTCGGGATGGTCAAAATCCCTAAGCATTTCCTGACACGTATTTGCATGAAAGATACAGACTATCTGCTGAAGGCATATCATACATTTGCGAGCTTCGTCGCACATACAAAATGTGTCACGTAGAAGCCAATGGTATTGCAGTATTGCAGATGGTGTTTTACATGACTAACCTGCTCCAGACCCAAATTTGTATCTGTTGCTATGATCGTTTTGCATTGAGGTTATGTCTTCCAAAAAATAAAAACAATCTTATAAACCTTTTAAATTTAAACTTACATTTGTAGAGTAATAGGCATTAATTTTTATTGTAATACAACCATAAGCACAGTAACATCACATAAAAATGTAAACGTATTGGAAATAACATGTCAATAAAAAATTATTGTTATCAAACGCATATCATGCACGATACTCAATTTTAAATTAAACAGAATGTGCTTCTTCGACATTGTTTTCATGAAATGCTCGTCTGGCTTTGGCAGCAGCCACAGCATTACCACGACACAGAAATATCATCTTATTTTATAACTTTAATCTCTTGCTCCTCCTCGACTGCAAAAAAAAAAAACATTTGGCTCTATCATGTTCATCATGATTGGTTATTTAGTGCCAACGTCAGTCTGGACCGTGAACTAATCTTAGCTTGAGGATCAAAGTCTGACTCAACAAAGAAAGTTGATGAGTTGCTTCATGGTATCGATTAAGTCGGATTCAAACGCTTCAGTTTTGTCAAATCAAAACCTATCCGATAATTCTGAGTTTGTTAAGCCACGTTCATGGTACAAGCCCCAGGAGCTCATTGGTTGTCCATACAAATAATCAGCGATACAGCACAACAGCGATACAGAGATGGTCACAAAACTAATATTTCTCACATACATTTTAATTTATATTTAATGAAATTCTAAAGCAACGCTGTTCTCTTTCCCTTTTATATCAGTAATATATCAGTTTATAATTCCAACTTTGAGTAGCAGTGCTGCTATTTCTCAGTGATAAAGTAGGTGCAAAAGTGTGAGTGAATGTGGCATTTTACTTGACTCTCAATCTGATATTTAAACTTTTTAAAAGTTGTTTTTCAACTAAAACACTTATATACATGTCATGATCAACAAAAATACATGTTTATTAACAATCGTACCATTAAATATAGTACAGTTGCCGTTAAAAAACTAGACTGCTGACACATTTGTACTTAAAATCTATTATTTTATACAAATGTTTTAAACCAATTTTGCTGCTTTAACAATATAGTTTATTCTGTTTGTATAAAAATGCAATGTTTAAAATTATTGGTATTGTAACATGAATGAAATAAGTTTTATAGAATTGTTTGCAAGAGAGTGCATTTTTAAAACGAGACATTGGTATTAGTAAACAGGATGAATATTAGGGATTTGCTCCATTGACAGATTCAACTTGAAAAAATGGAACTGGTATAAAGTCTAACTGTAAATGGAAACGATAGAAGGATTAAAAGAGGACTCCCAGACAGTGTGGTGAGACTTGGCAGCATTCTTGTTTCCCCAAAACAGCTGATTTCCTCCTCCTCCTCATAATCTAGAATTTATTTCTGTGTATGTGTCTGCCCTGAGATGAACTGTGAGACTTAGAAGACAGGAGTCCAACGGACACATACACAGTCACAGTAAGCGACCCAGACGCCCAGTCTCCACTCACATTGACCCAGTGAACACCACTGACGGTACTCTGTGTACTCTCTACTGTACTCACTCAGTTCTATCAAGACTGCAGTCAACAGAAGGTTTGCCAGAGAACTCTCATCACTGTTTTTATAGACTCTAATAGTAATAGATTCTAATACTAATACAGAGAAGGAAAAATAATCAACATCATTTCATTGTATGATGATGAATTTCCATTTAGCCCAAAACCAAAATTACCTTCTCTCAAGTATTTCTATTCAGCTGTGATGAATAGAGTGCAGTCCTATTGTTACCAATGTTTAAATGGCAGAATCCCAAGGCTTACAAACTGGAATAGGATGAAGGAACATTTCAGTTTAAATAAATATTTAAAAAATGCAAATAAATAAAAAATAACACACAAAAAGCTAAAACTAAAGTCATATTTATACCACAAATGCCCCCCAATTTTGTATGGCTACCATTATTTTACAAAACCGCCTAGAGCCTCTTGCAAATTAAATTCCTAAGTGTCTCATGGGTTCCCACTGCAATGCATCCATGATGAAATCACAAAGCTGGTGGAAGTTTGGGACCTTGCAGTTCTTCACTTTCCGTACGAAGATGCCCTATAGATAGATGCGTGCTTGGAGTTGTCTTGTTAAAATAATGCCATGTGGATCGTGCTCTACTTCAGAATGGTACAGTAAATGTTAGCATGCATTACTGCTCCCCAGTAATTGCTGCTCTCGTACACTCTCAGACAATGACACTCCCACCACCATGCTTGACTGTTGGCAAGACACACTTGTCTTTGTACTCCTCACTTGATTTCTGTCACACACACTTGACATCATTGGAATGTTTATCTTGGTCTCATCAGACCTTGAAATGAAAATTACCAAGTACTCAAAGCTATATTGCGCACACAGAAAGAACCTTTTACTTTACAGTGAAAGTGAAAGTATCCAGCTGCCAGATGTATTGAGCAAGCTCCACAAATAACTTTCTTGATTAAACACAAATACAAGTTATGGCTTTCTTTAAAGCTTTAACATACTTAATAGTTTTTTATGATTAATTTAAACTCTTATTTTCCATTCATTATTTATTATAGTATGTCAAGGACATTGTTGTAAAAGACTGATGGGACACATAAAATAAAATATTTTTTCCCATAAAAAAATGAAAATTGAACATTGTTAAAAAAAATCAGCATATAAAAATGTAGATCCCTTTACATTCGATATTAAATGGTCCCAACAGAGTATGGATATAATTAAAAACACAGAATTTATTATTTTTATCAATGTCCACATATTAAAAAAGCAACATCAGTTCTAACTTTATGTAAAGTTAACTTGGCGTTTCCTCTTCAGCATCGACACCCTCAATGACTCGATCCCAAGCTCTATCCTCGGCTAATAAGACTTTATAAAAAATGTTTTGGGGTCAAAATTATTTTTCTTTCAGAATTTTGAGGATGAGGCGCGTCTCATCCTTCAAAACTGTTAGTAACATTTAGGGTCCGGTGTGAGACGTCACTTCCTGCACCCACATCATATATTTACAACTCACATCTTTCTCTTTAAATGAACTGAAAGTACATGTTTTTATCAACTGATAAATTACTTAAGAATAGCAAGTCGTTATTTTGGATACATTTTCTGAATGCCTTTGGCAGCATTCAAATGAGGTATTTTCATCTAGATTAATTTCAAAATTACAGTGAGATTAATTTAGGTACAACCACTCAGCTAAATATATCTGAAGCCTTTTCTAAAATACACTAACACAAACCACATCATTTTTTTTCTTAAGCTCAATGATTAAATACAACATACTAAAGGCTTCTGATATGAGACAACAAAAACACAAAAAGCTCATATTTAAAGTACATTGCTATTCTTGTCTTTTCTTTGAAAATTTTGAAAACAAACTTTAGTAGATTTTCCAAAGACATTTGAGAGTAATTCCTGTGGGCTTATAAGTGTGTAGAAGGAGGGACAAAGATTACGAGAAACACATAAAAATCTTTTGTCATGACTCATGCAAATTAGTGTATTGTACACACAGATGGTGAAGTTTTCATTCACAGAAACAGAAGAACTTTGTAAAACAACAACAAAAGACATAATGCTCTGGAATCCATTGTTGTTTTTCTATTTTCCCCACAAACATTACCTATTAAGAGTATGTATTGAAGTCTGAGTATGAAATTTTGCTGGAAAGTCAACAGTTGATTTAGAAAATACTAATGATTATGGCTTTGGTGTAGTGTGTATATTTTGTGTATATTAAGAATAATTTTTTTAACTCCTACTGGCCAAAATAGGTTCATCCACATAGTAGTTTTACTAAGGTTTAGACATTCATGGATCTGTTTGTCATCAGATGTAAAAGTGAGACTGCAATCTGCAGTTTCCTTCTTTGTAGAGTGTAAACCAGATGGTTTAAAATGGCTGAAATATGGCGAAGCGTAGATAAAGAATTTCCTAATTTATTTTACACAGGAAATTTTTAAATGGTAGTTTTCCAGTATGGAGCTAAAAAGATTGTACCTGTTTTTACATTCATTCAGGTAAAATGCACATGTGTATGAATTGACGAGAATATTTAGGCTTTCACTTGTACGTGAAATGTACGATCATTGTTTTGAATATATGAATTGGATTTTGTTCATTTGAATTATGTTATTTACTTATGAACTAAAATGTATGAATACAATCTTTTTATATCTTTCTGGCTCCATATTCCAGACGCTCAAAAAATCATTAAAGACTCATTTTAGCAATTTAAAGTGAATTAACAATAAAAGCACAATCCTTAGTAGATCCTTAGTAGACCTGTTTGTGAAACACACAAATAGAAATATATATGGGTTATCAGATTCAATCGGCTAAATTAGGTCACACATAACATTACACAAATCTGAATCTTTGTTTTGTGCAAAACAACAGACTGATAAAGTGTCCCAGTTTCATTTGTATAAAATTAAGCCAATATAAATATGTATACATGATAAAATCAGATTTTGAAGTTGTTGTCTTGACATGGGATTTGTAGATTTTAGGAAGGTTGTAGGGAAAGTATTTTAGCAAGAGGAATGAAAGAATAAAAGAGGGAAGGGAAAAATAATTGGCATAAAAAAGAAAAAGAAACTGTGGCTAGGTGGTCAGGACTGAGGCTAAGGCAAAGAAAGGCAAGGAAAAGTAACTGTTCTTCATTTTGCAGTACTTTGTCATATTATAACAAATTTTGGCTCTGTCATAAAAGTGCTTATGAAGCAGAAACAGTAACCTCTGAATGGAACAGGAGGGCCCAGACAAATATGCTATAAAATACTCAGTGGATAAAACCAGCAATAATAATGTATCCCCTTGTCATTTCTCATATTCTTCCAGAAAACCATAATAATAGTAAAAAATAAATATATATATATTGGGAAAAAAACTTGTAAAACGTCTAGCAGAATATAGCCAAATCTGTGCACTAATGAACACTTGAGTAGGACCTTTCAAACTCATTAGACTTGATTGTCTTTCTTTTCCGAACCCTACACTCTAGTCACTTAACCATTGGATGTGTTTCACTACATAAGGTTTCTGGCTCAGTGTTTTACTTTCATCTTAAAGACTTCTTTCACATGTGAAATAATACACACTAGAAATCAGTTTTCTATGTAAACAAAATGCAGCTCCAATGTGACACATACACTGTGTGCAGAATTATTAGGCAAATGAGTATTTTGACCACATCATTATGCATGTTGTCTTACTCCAAGCTGTATAGGCTCGAAAGCCTACTACCAATTAAGCATATTAGGTGATGTGCATCTCTGTAATGAGAAGGGGTGTGGTCTAATGACATCAACACCCTATATCAGGTGTGCATAATTATTAGGCAACTTCCTTTCCTTTGATAAAATGGGTCAAAAGAAGGACTTGACAGGTTCCGAAAAGTCAAAAATAGTGAGATATCTTGCAGAGGGATGCAGCACTCTTAAAATTGCCAAGCTTCTGAAGCGTGATCATCGAACATTTAAGTGTTTCATTCAAAATAGTCAACAGGGTCACAAGAAGCGTGTGGAAAAACCAAGGCGCAAATCACTGCCCATGAACTGAGAAAAGTCAAGCGTGCAGCTGCCAAGATTCCACTTGCCACCAGTTTTGCCATATTTCAGAGCTGCAACATCACTTTAGTGCCCAAAAGCACAGGTTGTGCAATACTCAGAGACATGGCCAAGGTAAGAAAGGCTGAAAAATGACCACCACTGAACAAGACACACAAGCTGAAACGTCAAGACTGGGGAAGAAAGATCTGAAGACAGATTTTTCTAAGGTTTTATGGACTGATGAAATGAGAGTGAGTCTTGATGGGCCAGATGGATGCGCTCGTGGCTGGATCGGTAAAGGGCAGAGAGCTCCAGTTCGACTCAGACACCACCAAGGTGGAAGTGGAGTACTGATTTGGGCTGGTATCATCAAAGATGAGCTTGTGGGGCCTTTCGGGTTGAGGATGGAGTGAAGCTCAACTCCCAGTCCTACTGCCAGTTTCTGAAAGACACCTTCTTCAAGCAGTGGTACAGGAAGAAATCTGCATCCTTCAAGAAAAACATGATTTTCATGCAGGACAATGCTCCATCACACGCGTCCAAGTACTCCACAGCGTGGCTGGCAAGAAAGGGTCTAATGGAAGAAAAACTAATGGCATGTGGCCTCCTTGTTCACCTCATCTGAACCCCATAGAGAACCTGTGGTCCATCATCAAATGTGAGATTTACAAGGAGGGAAAACAGTACACCTCTCTGAACAGTGTCTGGGAGGCTGTGGTTGCTGCTGCACGCAATGTTGATTGTGAACAGATCAAAACACTGACAGAATCCATGGATGGCAGGCTTTTGAGTGTCATTGCAAACAAAGGTGGCTATATTGGTCACTGATTGGTTTTTGTTTTGTTTTTGAATGTCAGAAATGTATATTTGTGAATGTTGAGATGTTATATTGGTTTCACTGGTGAAAATAAATATTTGCAACGGGTATATATTTGTTTTTTGTTAAGTTGCCTAATAATTATGCACAGTAATAGCCACCTGCACACACAGATATCCTCCTAAAATAGCTAAAACTAAAAACAAACTAAAAACTTCTTACAAAAATATTCAGCTTTGATATTAATAAATTAATTAAGGTTTTTGGGTTCATTGAGAACATGGTTGTTGTTCCATAATAAAATGAATCCTCAGAAATACAACTTGCCTAATAATTCTGCACTCCCTGTATGTGCAGAAGAGAAAACGTAATGGTTACTTTCATAACCCCCGTTCCTCAAATAAGGAACAGAGACTTATGTCAGTGAAGACTATGGGAAATAACAATTAGCTGCCGTGCTGATGGTTACGTGACCATGTCATCGCTGAAAAAGCGGATGCAAGTTTTTCCTGTTGTGAAGCTGGAGCCAAAACTCACCCCCTAGGCAACCAGACTTACGGTTGTGGCTGTGGGACATAGGTCTCTGTTCCCTTTTCGGGGAACGGGGGTTACGAATGTACCCATTACATTCCACATCATTCCGTCACTACGATTTATGTTGGTGACGACAATGCGAATATCCTGCAAAATGCCACAACCTAAGTCCTTCAGCGTCCACCGACAGCAAGTCAAGCTGGCACATCAGTCCTGCACCAAACAAACCCTCCTCTGCCCTGGCCTTAAGTATAGACTTTTATGTATTTACTTATATAGATTTTATTGGGTAGTCAGTCAATAATATCTCATATCATCTCATACTAAAGGAGGGAGCATCAATCCGTGAGCTGAAGGGAGATGCGAGGTCGCCATACTCGCCACCTCAAAGGCTGGACTTTGAACTTCTGACTACTAATACAAGAATGGTTTCAGGGAGGGATGGACGGAAAATGCACCTTGAACCAAACAGGGCAAGGTCTTTAGAGGAAATGCATGTTTTTCTGTCCAAAACCCTTAAATGTTGTGATTCCAGCATACAGCACCCTACCAAGTATTTGAAGCATCAGAAGTAACTACCACGTGCCTGGCAGGTCTCCCAGGGGGCCTGCGGCACAAAAGAACCGAATGTCCTTCCAAAGATGAAGATGGAGGCGGCAGCGTTCACCTTCAGTTGCACTAAACGACATACTTGCAATGGAATTTAGAGCGTAAGTCAACGCTGGAGTGGACTCATATGTAGTAACCCGAGCAGAATAACCGCTACTGCGGAAGCCATATGTCCCAGGACCCTCTCGAAAGTCTACAGAAGGACCACCAATCTTGTGCAGACTGTGTGTGCTGCCTACAGCAGGCTCAGGGCTCTCTCTCTCAGAGAGAGAGAGAGAGAGAGAGAGAGAGACTTCCTGCTGCGGAAGTCATATGCCCCAGGAGCCTCTGGAAAGTCTTCAGAAGGACCACCGATCTTGTGCAGACTCTTTGTGCTGCCTTTTTAAAAAAAAAGTCAGTAAAAATGCAGTACCGGCAAATATCTTCACCTTTTGATCTACTTAACAAGCAATCTCGAGCCTTAATTTATATGCAGTGAAATCTCAAGAAAATATTATCCTACTTGGCCTTCTGCACAAAAAGTACAGACTTTCTAAAGAAACACAGGAATAAACAGTCCAATTTAGATCATCTGTATTTCTCTTAATAGTTTACATGTGAGATAAGCTAATGACCTACAACAAACTGGGACTGCTCTGTTGACAGGGTGGTCCCTGTGGTGGTGCAATCATTTGTTTATTTGTTTGTTTGCCGGTTTTAAGAAGGAAGACATTTAAACACAAGATGTTTTCTGAGCCATTGGACACCAAATACCTTGGATAGACTTGTATACTCTCACAGTGGCACGCACATGGACACAAAACTTTAAGACAAGCAACATATCATTAGTGTGTACCATGGAAACTGTAACATCACAGAAACCTATTCTAAAGTGTCAAGTTGAAAGGTAATTTGATGAAACAAAAACTAATTGGAACATGTTCTGGGGATATAACCTTTACCACACCTTATAAATGTGCCAAACAAAACAAAACAAGTTGCATTCTGAAGTCTTTTTACACTAGCAGTCAAAAGTTTAGACAGCTTGGCAGGCAGCTGACAGCTACATTTGACAACTGTAATATTTTATAGCAGGAATAAATCAGCTTAGAAAAGAGAGAATTGACGGCTCATAAATACCTTAAGAAATGTAGGTCAGACAGTCCGGAAAATTGCAGAAACACTAAATGTGTCCCTAAATGTCCCTACAAAGAACCTGGCTCACATGATGAGCATTCCAGAAATAAAAGACAAAGAGGCACCTCTGCTTTTCAACTTTTCAAGTACATATGAAATTCCTAGCCTTTAACAGCAGTGCTTCAGCAACTTCAGCAAACTTGAAACTGCATTATCCGTACCACAAAACCTACAATATTGGGTCGGTTTTCTCAACACAGATTCAAAATTGTGTGTTACCATTGTCTCCATATGCAAAATACACACCTTCCAATACTGCTGTGAATTTAGGGTTGGAAACCCTGGTTCATCACACCTGAGCCAATTTCTGTAGCTGCACCCAGGACGGATTGCTGCCATACCAGTTTGCAATCAAGAAATTACTCAAATATGACCTACCTGGCAAAGGGAAGTAGACCAAAAGACTTCTACTTTAATGATTCTAGAAATGCTCTAAAGAATGATGACTAAGTTAAAATTTTTGGAAAGTGTGCATTTCATTATGTGTAAAATTAACCTCAGTAAAATATGGTGGTGGTAGTGTGATGCTCTGGGCCTGTTTTAACACATGGACGACTTTCTGTGATAATGCAACAATGAATTCTCCAGTACCCAAAATATCCTGGAGGAGGATGTCTGGCCACCTGTTTGTGCCCTCATGCTGAAGTAAATTTGGATTTTGCAGCAGGACAATAATCCAATACACACCAGTAAGTCTAATTGAGATGGAGTGGGCAAAACTTCCTCCTTGTTCCTAAGGGTGTATTTACTTATCTTTGACTAATAATTAATTTAGTTGGATGTTCAGGCACATTAATGACTAAACAGTTGTATTTTCCTGAACTTGTAGGAGTAATTTATTCTTAAACTCAGCCACAACACTGGAAGTTTCAAAGTTTTAATTCAAACAAGTGACCATTTTTACTGTCTTTAAAGGTTGTTTTCTTGTTAATGGGAATCTGAAGGGTAGAACCCTTAATGAGCAGCCATTTGTCGTAAAATTTTCACCTTATAAAATTTGACAGAAAAAAGAGGAAACTATATATAAATGACAGCCAGACTTAGATTGTCTCATTCATTCATTTTGCCATTGTTATAAATTTGCTGTATTACTGGCTACAAGCTGTTCATGTTCATGCTGTCTGTGTTTACTGACAACATGTCCTCACTCCTAGGAGCACGTTCCAGATTGTCTTTTACTTCAGGCTATTTTTGTTACTTCTCTCTATCTGTGTTTACCCAAATCATGAAAGAGATCATACTGTGAAAGTTGAAAATAACAAAACCAAATTCTTAAAATGCTCAGATGAGCACAAATACATGATTTGGGAAATTTAACAGCAAGTTAAAAAACATTAGCTTCAACTTCAAAATAAAAAAAAAGATATAATTAAAAAAAGGCTCCAAACTATGAGCTGTCAATGATTTTGTGGATCTTAAAGTAAGTAGCATATTTGAGCCACTACCATGACTGTGATTCTCAAGAATTAAGAGCCTAGTGAATATGTAAACCACCTGTACAGTTTTGCTGGCTAAACTGTTACTGAAGTTCATGTTTTTTTATATTTTAAATCTAATATCATGAGCATGCACTATGTTGTCAAACGCATGCTTAGATATCTCCTGGCAAGTATGGTTTAATTCCGTGTTGGGAGACAAAGAGTCAAGGTAAGAACACCAACATATCCTCAACGCCTGAATTGAAAGCCACACCCTAATATTTATATCACAATGTCTCAAGTAATTGACATCTATGGATCATCAGTAGAGTTACTATGGCTTCAAGTGCAACACATGTACACACACATGGTGCATATGAACTTAAAAGGTAAAGGTGGGCTGGTTTTGTGTCTCACACACACACACTCTGCAACCAGTGAAGCTTGAATACTGCTGGAAACCACATTCGCTGACAGCAGCAGACAGAGCAGGTAGGCATCATTTAATGTTTTTATTACCAGAAATGGCAACTAGTGAACAGAGTTATCTGTAAGTTGAAATTTGAAAGAAATAGAATTAAATATAAAACATTTAGTTTAAAAGAATGTAAAAAAAATACCTGTCTAGTACCTTCCAGAAGTGAGAGAATGTTCTTGTTTCCTGTTGCTGTCAGGCACAGATCAGGAAAGAGGTAAGTGAGAAGTGATAAACCTAGTCTGGTGGATTTTTGGGACATTAGAGGAAGGGCTGAGACAGGATGTGGGTGACACTTGAGCAGCTTTAGGGAGGACAAGTTTCAAATACATAGACAAAACAGTGACTAAGAGAATATGATGTAATCCAAAAGAAAAAAAAACTAAAATGCTCTCATGAAAAAAAAAATCTATTTGATCTGTAAAGATCAAATAGATTTCCCTTAAAAGCTTTCCCTTAATTTAATCTGTTAAAAAAAACATTTTAGTGATGTTTACAGGAAGATTATTCTTTAAGAAATGTTTTTATTAATTACTTTTATATTCATAAACTTCATTATTAATGATGTTTACAGGGAGATTTCTCTTTGCTATACATGCTGTTTTAATGTAACATTTATTTTAGATTCATGAAACCATTTTTTTGTGATGTTTACAGGGAAATTACTCTTCAATACCTGCTGTGTTAATGATTTTTTTTATTCCCAAAAGGGATTATTAGTGATTTTTACAGGGAGATTTCTCTTTTCAATACATATAGTATTATTTCTTTCATTAATAAAAACTATTACTAGTAATGTTTAGAAGAAGATTTCTCTTTTCAATACATGCAGGAATTTCATTTAATATTTTTATGCTGATATATCTACTTCTAGCTCTAGGCAAAGATTAATGGACCAAAGAACTGGCACTTTACTTTTGTAATGAGAAAATGTCATTACAAGGTGAACACACAGATTAGTCATATTTTTTAAAACTAAAAGCATTTAAAAAGCCCTAACATAGATTCTGCACTGTTTTCCTGCACAACACATTTTCCGCAATCTCTGCTCATTTGAAAGTCTTTACATAACATTAAACTTTGCTCATTTCGGTCCGGTGCTCTGATCCAAGAAAAAAACTGGTAAAACTTTAGCCAAATAAAGAACCGCTAACTTCCTTGGAACCAGTAAATTGAAGGTCATTATGGGTGAGTCAGGGCCCCGAGCAAGGACCTGCTCCCCACATACAGGAGGATTTCGTGTGACTGAACACTGTGTTTCTGCATGGACATTTAAGTTTGCTTTAAGTGAGCATGTAATGGTCTTGTAAAGCCCGCAAGCAGTGCAGAAAACATAGTGGAGGTATGCCATATGAGGAAGCTGCCATTCAGAGCATTGCCATGTGTCCCACATGTCCTTCTCCCTTGACTGTTCATGAGGAACTAAAATCCCTCTGAGAAGACTGCATCATAAAGCTAAACATAAGGGAAATAATCATGTACAAATATTTATTTTATACTACAGCATAGTTGGCATCGTCAATGCATCGCTTATACGGTTAAAAAATAGTTAACTGAAAAGGCATGCCAGTCAAAATAGACATGCAACATTAAAATATTTTGTACACAGTGTATCTTTTTCCTTTACTAATGAGGCATTCAGGTCAAAACAGTCAAAGCAGCAGGTGTTGGTCACCTTTAAAGATACTTCCTGTCTTTATTTATGCCTCAATAGGTTGATAAAGCACTGACCCCTTTAACCGTTGTCTGTTACATGTCACTATCCACTGAGAGAGAAATCTAATTCATGGTTCACAAGTGCTGTACCATAGTATGTCAATGATCCATTTTTCTTGACTGCAAAAACTTTAATTAGACTTAATTATTAAGATTTCAATGAAACTGATTTTCAGCCACGAGTTAGCTTTAACTGACTTTAATTAATATATTTGCAGATATTGTAAATATTAAGAACGATGGCATCACCTGGCATGGACATCCGGGGCTTTAACCCCAGGTGTTTTTATTCTTTACCTTAGGTAATTTCAGAAGAACTGCATTAAAACTGCCAAGAGTTGCAGATTGAAAGGTTTGTATTTCCGGGCTCAAAACTCCAAGATTAAACCTCATAAACAAACAAAGGAAAGCTCTTTTGAATCTAAACAAAACATGCAACAAGGCTGTTTTTTATGGTTCTCTCCTCATTCTGCATAAAACTCATGTACCGTTTTATTTTAACAGTGCTTGAGTGACTGAAGAAATGCTAAAAACTTACTGAATCCAAATGATTTATGTGGACTTGTCGAGTTTCTGCAGAGAATAAAGCAAAAGTGTCCAAATATATAGTTAATAGTTATATAGTAATATAGTTAATATATAGTAATAATAGTAATAATCAGCAAAATACGTGACGCTTGTTTGTGGTCATTCAGCGCAGGCAATCTCAGAAACCATTGGGAATGAAGAACAACTGATAACTATGTGCTTCTTAATCATTCACAAACTGCAACCAAAAGTAAGTTAGTCAAGTAACTAAAATGAAATTTATTGTACGTAGAAATTGAGGTACAAACCTTTTTTATTAACTACCTAAATCTAGCCTTTCCCATTTTGGTTGCTACTTATAGACTTGATTTTTTTTGGCTATATCTTGTGAATGGACCTGGTTATTTTAAGTGTTAAAGTTGTATTGATTTCACTGATGTTCTTGAGCTATTACAGCTAATTGTTTTTTGACTCCCAGCATATGTAGCTGATGCTACAAGGCTCAAGAAAGGATAAAATCATGCTATTTTCTGTGTGGGATCCCCAAAAAAAAAAAAAAAAAAAAAAAAAAATATATATATATATATATATATATATATATATATATATTTATATATATATATATAATTTCCAATAAGGGTCTGGGCTCAGCCCCCAATGTTCACAGTCCCAAGAAACGTCCATGATTGAGATAATGTGTCTTGGGGGACACAGTAAAAGTTGTCTGAATGTTAAGAAGTTAAAGATGGGTCTAATGAGAAGACAATTAATAAACCTAGAATAAATGAAAGTAGTACAATACATAACCAAATTGGAGTCTTACATTGTATCTCAAAATCATGGTTTTGCAAAGCATTATGCATTATACGAACCCATAGCCAAAAGTTTTCTCCCAGTGGGATGTGTCCATTCCTTTTCATCTACCTTCTTATGATTTTGAAGTGCAAAGGTGCTTGACTCCAGAAAGATAACAGCTGCTATTTCCTGAAAATAAAAACCTCACCTTCCAGTAAGAAAGCATGAGGCTTTCTGTCCTTACAGACAGTTTCTCAATGTCAAAAAAATATTTAATATTCTTTTACTTGAACTGAAATAGTGACAATTAGTCATTCTGATAGTCCATTAAAAATTGTACAACTATAAGGCCAATCCAGAAGAACCAAAAAAAAAAAAAAAAAACTCTGGCAAAACAGTGTTGGCAAGCAGTTGCCATTCATAAACATATAACACGATTTAACCTTATTCAACAACGAGCCTCCCCTTCTACGCGGTGCAGTTCACTCTCACTTCAGGTGCATTTTTTCAAAACAATCGTGTCTCAAGGTAGGTGTATGGAGGATTTTTATGTTGTTTGAAACAACCCAGTACAACCCTAAAAATACAACAAAGTTTTTAACTTCAATTTTGTGAACCAAGTACATTTATTAACCAAATCAGAGGACCATTTTGTCACAAAATCCATATTTATAAGTGCCATTATTTTCTGTTTTGATGAAAACTATTGAAAAACAATTTGTGAATGAAAAGGAGTCATAATGGACATACCAGCAACATTCTACAGACAATCTCTGATTGGATTTATTTTTCTTTAAAAAAAAGTTTTAAAGGTTATAATAAATTTATATTAATTATAAAAACTTTTTATGTCCAGGAGACCCAAATGATTCTCATCACAATGTAAAAAGAGCAGAACAATTAACCTTTAAACCCAGATGTATTTCTTGTAAAATAACGAGTATTGCTGCATGAACATAAATTTATACACCTCAAGTTTTATTACACCTCTGATCTTCACTGGAATGGAGAAAAATAACAACAAAAAAAGTTTGACTTAACAATTAATAATAAGTACTGAGTTAAAATTAACTGTTTAAAAGTTTATATTTTATATTTGTTTGAGATTTGTCTGTATTAATTAAGATTTGAATGGGTTAATATAATAATTATGTGCATGGTATTAAACTATACTAGAAACATCTAATAATAACAACTAATTTACATTTAAAAAATCTTAACAGTAGAAGTAGTTCTGGACTTGATGTGAATAAATAGAAGACTTTCTCACAGTTCATTACAGACAGTATAAGATTGCTCTGCAGCCCAAGCTACACAAAGAATCATTTACAAGCTAAACAATGCATTGAAGATATTATATTTCTCCATTCACACAGTTGCTACACAGTGTGCTTAAAGAAGGTTACCCAAGATACTCACAACGTAAGGTTTGCAAAGAGTTCAAAACAAACAGTCTGCAAAGCAAACTGTAATGAACTCTCCAGTTAAAAAATAAATAAATGAAACCTTCATGTATGCCAGTAGTCTATTTAGCTACGAAAAAGACGTTCAAATATAAAGTGTTAGGACCAAATTACTTTTGTGACAAACAGTTTTGTAACTTTAACTAAGATGCTGATGAGAAAATGAAAAAGTTTACAGATGTACAGAGGCATGTTAAACCACGAAAGATGCTACAATTTAATTCAAAATATGTCATCAGAAGTATCTGTTCCATGTTAAGGAACAGCATTGCTACTATTGCAGTGTAGAAAACAGTGTGACAACTTGGTTATTCACTTAGAGTTTGTCCTCTGCTACTGCATTGTCATACTAGAAAATAATTGTGTGTGCGTGTTAATGTATAGGGGCATATTTGATGACTTTTACAGCGAATCCATTCATAATAGTAAAGTGTGAGCTTCACGTGTGTGTGTTTGTAAAACCACAATCAATCCTATTCAAAATGTGAAAGTCTACAGCACAGTGTTTCTGTTTAGTGTTGACACAATGTGGTAAACAGACCAACACATCTTCTGTTACACTTCTGTGCACAAAGTGTCTAGGCTTGTTTCCAAACATTTACTTACATAGTCGAATACTGTACAAACTAATTAATTCACTATGGCTAGCATTTATTAATATGGAAAAAATTACAGTTTTAATGAGGAAGTATTCATCATTTGTTCTCTCACAGAACGCTATGGACGTACTGTTCATACAGTACAGTATGAACTATGCTCCCTGGGCCTCAAGAGGGCACATTGGGAATGAAGTTAAGACCTTCTGGTTTCTGATCTGGACAAGCATCCCACTTCATGTCCCTAAAGTTAAACCCGTGTTAAGTCAAAGCCACTGACCATTCATCATTCTCCTGTCCAACACCCAGCCTTTTGTTAGACCTAAATAACCATCCCACAGAGCACATGATTTAGAGTTGAAGAACATTTATAGTTAACTACAATGCTTGATGTTTATGGTTGAAATGAGCAAATTAATGTAATTTTTCACAGGTTTTTATTTTATGGTTTTGCATTGACGCAGAAACTGCAACAAACAAATCTAAATATATAGTAAAAATGGCAGCTGTCGGCATCAAAAACTGCATGCAAAAAAGTTCAGATTTTCTTTCAGTTTATGGCAAACCCACCATGAATATAAGTGATGAAAAAAAGTAATCATTCAGCAAAAACTTTCTGTTACTGTTTTGTGTAAGCACTTTTACATGATCGTCATACTATAAATCTTCCTGATACAACATGATTGAATTCAAAGTTTATTTATAAAGGGCCACACAACAGCAGCAAAATCCCTCAACGTTTATTAATGCCTTTACATATGCTCTCTGCCTGTGCATTACCTCATGACTACCAAACGAAAATTGTTAAACAAACTCTTTGTTGTAGATTAATAAGTTAATTCAGGTTAAATCAGAAGTTAACTTTGCTTTCTGGAAAACACCTTTTCTACGGCTTACTAAAGGTTTGCTGATCAGATTCACAATGCATTGTATATATAAAAAGTGAGCGTTGGAGGTAATTGAGCTATGTAGTGGCATCATGTAGCAGGAGACTGGCTGTAGCTCCCTGGCGCCATCAAACAGCGAGCAGCGTCACTACATCTATATTTACCCGACCTGAGGGAATGGACCCAGCTGGACAGGAATGCTAAGATGTCGGTGAATATAATTTGCCCCAGAGTGGCATTACCTTTTTACAGATCTACAGGAAGTGAGCTCCACAGTTAGGGGCCACCTGCACTAAAAGCATGACCACCCCATCACCTGGTGTTCACCCTGGACATTGTCAGCAGCAACTCTAAAAGGTGGAAAACACCCTGGTGTGTACACAGCCAACAAATCATCTATGTATGATGGCTCAACACCATTTAAACGTTTAAAAACAAATTAGAGAGTTTTTATATTGTTTCCTGTATTCTGTTGGGAACCGGTGGAGCTTGAACAAGATTGTTGTATAATATGGAATCTTCCTCTAGATTTAGGTAAAAAGCAGTAACTGGAGCCTGGCCAATAGTTACTTATTTTTTTCATAATACAAAATATTGCAGTAGACACCCACACCTGTGTAAGCCACCAGATGGCACATCAAAAATGACATTAAGTGAAAAAATTCCATGTTGCTTTGGTAAGTGTAAACCCCCATATATGATATGAGTCAGAAATTAACAAACGCATGAGTGACATTAAGGGAAGTTAATATTATGTGTTTTTGACTTCTTCAGCTTCTAACAATTTTGTAAAAATAAATAAATAAATAAATAAACATTGATTTGTAGGTGGGAAAATAATGTGTGAGCCTTTTTTCCTTCAGGAATGCCTAAACATGACCCATCAACCTATAAAAGTAAATTACTCCCCAAACTGATCCCTTTTGTCAAACAAAGATCTTTAGTTATTTCTTGTGCTGCTAGTGTATATACAAGTAAATGTGTTATGTCTAACAATAAGCCTGACTATGCTGCTTTCTCATCTCTGCAGAGTGAGGCAGCATGACTTCCGGAAATGTTCAGTATTCGGGAGTGAAGAGCAGAGAAAATATGCACAGTGTTCTCACAGATGATGGCTTGAACTCCAAGAAGAAACGATATGTAAAAAAAGATGGAAGCTGTAACATGGTTCTGCGTCATGTTCCAGATGTGTGGCTTCTTAGGGTCAATGACATCTTCACCACACTAGTAGAGATCCGCTGGAGGGTGATGTTCCTAACATTTGCCCTCTCTTACATTCTATCTTGGCTGTTTTTTGGGATTTTATTCTGGATCATTGCATTGACACACGGTGATATGAAAAACCCCAACAATGAGCCTTGCGTTTATGAGGTTCGAAGTTTCACAGCAGCCTTTCTCTTCTCATTGGAGACACAAACCACTATTGGTTACGGCTTTCGCGGCATGTCTGAGAACTGCATAATGGCAATTATCGTAGTTACCATCCAAGACGTCATTAGTGTCTTCATAGACACGTTCATCATTGGCATTGTCATAGCTAAGATGGCATCTGCCCGAAAGAGAGCTCAAACGATTGGATTTAGCAATTGTGCCGTTATTAGCTTGTGTGATGGTTACCTATGTCTTTCCTGGCGGGTTGGAGACTTCCGAAGGAACCACATGGTAGAAGGAACAGCTCATGCACAGCTGGTTCACTGCCAGGAAAAAAGCACAGGGAAAATTGAATTGACATACAAGGACCTAAGCATCGAAGAAAACAGCTTTATTTTGGTTATGCCGATTACCGTAATTCATAAAATATGTCCATCAAGTCCTTTATACAAGATGAGTTTGAAGGACCTAAGGAATGAGAGCTTTGAACTGGTGGTTTCTTTCACGTATACAGATGACTGCTCAGGTCTTCTTCACCAGACGCGGACATCCTACACTCCAAGTGAGATTCTGTGGGGCCAAGATTTTCAGGAGATGGTCAGAGTCACTCGCAAGAACTACAGAGTGGACTATGCCCTATTCAACCAAACTGTTAAAGTTCTGGTCCCAGAATTAAGTGCAGAGGAGCGTGACCTCAAGAGGTACTCTCAAGAGGCAAAACATAAACCACTCCAGAAAAGTTCTCTGGCGGCAGCTGTGGAATTCATTCATGGGAAGAGTTTTGAGGTTGAAGCATCCACTAGCAATGCTGTCCAAGAACAGTAGCTATAACGGGACTCTTGAGTCTTAAAAAGCACTTTGAAATAGGAGTTCTCAAAGACATAACCTAAAATAAATAATGCAATTATCATTTTATTTAGAGGTTTATTAAATACATTGGTAACACTTGGATCAAAAGTTTGATGTGTTCATATTTATTTTTTTCATTCTTTAAGAAGTTTCACTTTCGTACAATTACAATCTATATACTGATGATAATTTACCTCCTATTATATGGTATAGGAGGTAAATTTGGCTTTTATCATCAGTATATTATATGGTATGTAGTATAGACAGTAAATATACATTAAAAAAGGCATTACCTAAAAAACATTACACTGCCACTGAGGCAATTTGCTTTCATAGCCGCTCTTGGGTAGGACACAAAACGCAAAGGGACGTATCAGGCAACCTGCCACCCCCACCCCCACCCCCCTCTTTCCCTTTTCCTGTCTGATTCTGTCCTACAACAAAAACAAGCAAAATTGTCCCAAAAAAACTGCGAAACATGATTTAAAACCTAGAACAGTGAGTTTTAAGACCTAAAATTGGGAGGATTTGGAAACATTTTCAAGACTTTTTAAAACCCTGCATAAACCCTGTTGACACAGATGTCCAATAGCACCCTGTCCCTGAGTGGCTACGCAGTGATTAAGCCTGCTATTTATCCTATTCTCTGAGTAGTGCAAATTATGTTAATAGTTTGTTAATAAGTTAATAAAAACACACGCATGATTTGTCAAAAAAAAAAAACTAGATGAAGCAGTTGACAATCTCCACTGGTGGGAGGGGTGCTGTGGGATGAGCAACAGCTCAGGGTGTTTAAAGGATTTTGATATGCAAGTTTTCATAATCATCATAAAACTAAACATAATTGACAGGAAACAACATTTTCAAACAAAATAATATGACATTTAACATTAACTATAGTGTCTGTAACTAGTGTCATGGTGGCGCAGTGGGTAGCACGGTCGTCTCACAGCAAGAAGGTCGCTGGTTCGAACCTCGGCTGGGTTGGTTGGTATTTCTGTGTGGAGTTTGCATGTTCTCCTCGTGATCGCGTGGGTTTTCTCCGGGTGCTCCGGTTTCCCCACAAGTCCAAAGACATGTGATATAAGTGAATTGAGGAAGAACGATTGTCCATAGTGTTAATGAGTGTGTGAATGTTTACCAGCAATGGGTTGCAGCTGGAAGGACATCCGCCGCATAAAACATATGCCAGAGAGTTGGCGGTTCATTCCGCTGTGGCGACCCCGAAAGGGAAGAAAAGCCGACATGAAAATGGATGGATATAGTGTCTGTGTGCTCAATAACTTCTGCTGATGCAGTTCAAGCTCTCTACCTATAATGGAAATGCAGGTGTTTAGGTGTTTTGTTTGGCATGACTGCTTTAGGACAACCTCTTCTTTGAAATATTGAGATATAAAAAAACACTTCCTTGATTAAATAAAAACACCAACCCCTAAACCCACATAAGAGGCAATTGATCAATTATGATGACATTGACATTAACCTGATATAGTCTACAGACAGTCATTGTGTCTCTGGCATTCTTTGAAGAAGTGCAGAACATTGTTAAACCTAATTTTGCAAGGTGGTTAACTTTTCCATCCAAAATAATAATTTTGGGGGGGAACACTGTCAAAATCCTTACACTTTACACAGTACATGGTTAGGAAAATAAAACTGAAATGGTTGACTTTAGATCACAACAATTGTAGCATGATGTTATCGGCTCTCTTTGCAGGCAATACACCATCAGTACATCATGAGGATGACAGATAAAAGTCCTCCATGTGCATTGGGTCAGAACGTTTTTGAGCAAAGTTAAATACATTTTATATGGTTAAAGGAAACCTTCCCAAACCCTCAAAGTCAAACCTCAGCAACAATTGGATCCAGCGAGTCTAACAATCACTGAACATTTTTATTTTATAGAAAATGTTTCATTTTATTGTCCAACAATTAATTGATCCACAACCTTTATTTATGTGTTCAATACATTTTGTATCGGCATTATACTAAAAATGTTAACTTTTTGAGATCATGAGCAATTTTTTATTTTATATTTAGGCTATAAATATCTACTAGTATACAGGAAATTTAAATAAATAAAAAGTTGTATTATTATATTTGTAGAATCATTCACTACAACTATAAACCAGATCAATTAACATGTCATGGAAGAAAGCTCAATGTGTTCTCATCAAAGAAGCACCAAAAACAGTGGCATGTATTGTCTCTGAGATTTTAAAAGCACATGTACAAGCTGCGTCTAAAGGGAGCTTTCCATGGAAGTGAAGTCTCCAGATCTCCACCTTGTGGTTGAGTGCAGTGTTGGCCAACCTTTGACTCAAATTAGGCTGAAAGGTAAACAGAGGCCTGACAGCTCACGCACCACATTTAGTCTATAAATAGGCTGTATAGTTGAACATTTTCTGCTGAATTTATTGTTGAGCACTTGTTAAGGGATTAAAAAAACAGCACTGACTGAGGGGGGAATTATTAACTTTTGGCAAGGGTATTGGAGACACCTCAATGAATAGTGGGTTAGAAAATAAAAAAATGGTCACATTTGTTTTTTGTGGTTTTTTTTTGTTTTACTCTTCATTGATGAAACAATATTCTGCATTCTGCATTTTTTGAAATGCATGTGAAGTAAAAAAAGAAATTGTTAATTGAAGCAAAGCCTATGACTTTAACCAGCAAATGTAATCAAGTAGATTCACGTTGTTGAGACATAATTTGGTTCATAAGTAGATACATTTTAATAAGTAGATACATTTTCATTGCACATTGTGCAATATGCCAACCAAAACAACATTCGTTTTATTTAACTTTTGAACTCAATTTTATTTTGAAGATAACAGTCACAAATAATTTTTTTTTTTGCCTGAATGGTCAGGTCCTAAAGTGAAAGCACTTACTTTGAAATTACCAGCACCTGTGTCGACCACGTTGCATTTTAAAGGGTCTGCCCTCTTGTTGACTAAAAGCTTTACTGTTGATACTGAAACGCAGCAAAACATACAAGTTACATAATATAATACCTACTATAAACACACGCCAATTATACTGGTTTCCTTTTGAAGGCGTTCAAGCTGAATTCGCTGAGTTTTCTGGCCATTTCACTGATGTCAGGTCTCCACTGAGCCCTCGCTGGACCCTGAGAACAGTGTTTTATCCGCGCTTAAAACGCTGCCTCTCCTCTCATTGGCTACCTTCAGAGAGGGGCGCGGTCAACGATGCGTCGTATTTAAATGCGTTTGAAGCTGGGAAGTAACAGCACATGAGTTACTGCAAGCCGGTAGAGGAGGTTAAATGTGGACAGTTTTGTTCTAGCACTTCGTTTTTACTTATTCAATAGGCCTGCCTTGTTTGGAGCGAACATCAATGAGAAGACTGTGTGGATAGTAAACCATTTTCGGGATATTGATAAATGAAGCCTGTTTCTTGTTCATTTACAAATGATTAGGTAAGGACATGTTATTTTTGACGCTATATTATGCATGTAACTATTAAATATATATACATTTATATATATATATATATATATATATATATATATATATATATATATATATATATATATATATATATATATATATATATATATATATATATATATATATATATACAAATTAAACCCCAATTTTGTTATGCATGTGCTTTTTCTTATGATGAGAAAATATTATTATTCAATTATTATATCTGACACTTAAACCCATTGTTGTAAATAAATCTGATATTTTTCCAGTTTTTTTTTTTATCTTATGTCATCTTAAATTCACCAATTCTTCATTGGCTCCTTAAATGGAAAACTGGAAACCGGAAAAATAAACTACATTTTTTAGCACCTGTTGAGTTCTCTGTGTGCCTGCATGACAGATTTGACTGTAACAACTTAAAAGTGCAATGCAGTGTTAAGTGCTGCTATCTGTGTACTTTTGCATGCTAAATGTGGTTTTAATTGTTATATAGCTCCGAATCGCTGTATTCTACCAAGTGCACTGTTGCTAAGAGTGCATTTGTCTATTATATATGGAGCACAGCTGCGCTCAGCAGTTGTCAGGCGTCAGTCGGCTTCGTTTCTGACTGGAACACTCAAATACTTTCAACTGGAAGCTAAACTGGTGTTTAACTCGTTTGTCAGGACTGGTGCACACCACAAAGTGTCAACATATAACAGAGATAATGAGGCAAAGGGGTTTTCCTTGAAATATGCATTCCCATTCAGAGAAAATTATTTGTATCAGCTTTATTTAACATTCTCATTTGTTGCTCAATGGTTCACAACATTTAAAGGAATTTCTTTCATAGACTAGAATACATTTTCATTCTTCTCTATCTGCATATGGTCTCATTTAAATACATTCACATTTTTATTTGGTATTTAGAAATGTTATTTCTTAAGGTTGGTAGAACATTACATTATTTCATTGTATCTATTTTACCTTATTGCATCATAGGCTCCTATTTATTTTACATTTACATACAACTCATCTGTTAAATGTTCAAACAAACCTTTACTTTCAGATATGGTTGCCATGAACAACGATGGCAGAATAGGAGCTTTAATGAGTAATGTTTTACTGTAGCCCTCTCAAGGGAGTTGTCTCAGGCCTGTCTTTATTCTTCTGGGGCAAAAGATGGGGTCTCAGAAGACAAGCTCTCAAGTCAACAAGCCTTGTTTCAGTCCCTTTTCTATACCTTGCTTAAAGCCAGGCATAGCTTGTTTTTATCTTTGGTGGTGATTAAGAAATATTTAGTGTCTGATGTACTCGGAAATGTTCTTTGATGAGCTTAGAAACAATAATAGAATTAAGTATAGTTTGTGTTTGTTTTTTGTTGAGGGTGAGCTGTCAAAAATGTCTGGAGCGTAGACCTAATGCTTAAAAGCATGTTCAGTTTTTTATTGTTCAAATAAAGGTTGAATTCAGTGATACTTTCTAAGTTTTTGAGTAGTGTGGTCTGGGTTCATGAAGTGACCAAGTCTGTCCCATTTAAATTTTCTAATTGATAAGAGCCATACGTGACTGAACAAAACAATTTTCCATTCACCCACACCCTGATTAGCACAGTATGTGAAAATTACCATTATTAATGGTCCTGTGGGCAATTACTCTTCAAGCGTGAGTACATAAATAGACAGGTTGACATGGTTTTCTTAATTATGATGTGGTACACAGACTGGTAAAATATAATTTATTATATAAAAGTACAAATTGTCTTGATTCAAAAGGATGATTTGTTTCTAATTGGTCAAATTGTCATATGATGTAAGAACATTTGTTCCGTAATCGTGAGCATGATTAAATAATGTAAAAGCAGTTTTGAGAAGAGAATTGTCTTGTTTGCATTACAACCTGAGAAAAAGAGAGAGAAAATACGTTATTTAAACATAAAGACACCATGAAGATGGTATCTAAATGTATTTTATGTTTATATTTATGTATGTATGTATGTGGGCTGAGATTCTATTAATAATCATTAGAAATATGATTCAGCAGATATCAGCAGTGTTGATTTGACAGAAAATTTATTCAGTTAATAAATCGAGATGCAATGAGTCTCCTAAAAAAGTTTTTTGAGAATTATTCCCATTTTGTCAATGTGAAGCACTACAAGTATGCCTCACATTGCCTCAGATATGTTTCATTCTAATTCCCAATTAATGCTAACGTGTTTCTTGTTTCTTTGATAGGACATTTGATCAATGACATCACCGGGGCAGACGAGAAGGCATCGATAGCCTCATCCTTGCCCCTTTCTGTCAATCAAAACCTCCTTCTAGAGCGAAGAGACGCCTCCTGCGTCCGGCTCTGAACAGCCTTACCATTTTCTGCTTGTTTTGGTTCCCGTGAGCGTTTCAAAACTGTTTCTCCAACGCTTTTTCCAGAAACTCAGACTGTTTTCCAAAGCAGAAAAAACACAGACCTCCCAGGCTGAGGTGATGGGAAGTGTGCGGGCCAACCGCTACAGCATCGTATCATCAGAGGAAGACGGAATGAAGTTGGCCACTGCTGCGGTGCCAAATGGGTACGGTAACGGGAAGAGCAAAGTCCACACCCGTCACCAAACCCAGAGCAGGTTTGTCAAGAAGGATGGACACTGCAACGTGCAGTTCATCAACGTCAGTGAAAAAAGCCAGCGCTACCTGGCTGACATCTTCACCACGTGTGTGGACATTCGTTGGCGGTGGATGTTCGTTATCTTCTGCTTGGCCTTTCTGCTCTCGTGGCTGTTTTTTGGATGTATCTTCTGGCTTGTTGCGATATTCCATGGAGATCTGGAGAACGGTGGTCACAAGTGTGTCTCCAATGTCAACAGCTTCACTGCTGCATTTCTCTTTTCCATCGAGACCCAGACAACGATTGGCTACGGTTACCGCTATGTTACAGACGAGTGTCCAGTTGCTGTGTTTATGGTGGTATTTCAGAGCATTGTCGGCTGCATCATTGACGCCTTCATCATTGGCGCAGTTATGGCCAAGATGGCAAAACCTAAGAAAAGAAATGAGACCCTGGTGTTCAGCCACAACGCTACAGTAGCCATGAGGGACAATAAACTGTGTCTGATGTGGAGAGTGGGGAACTTGCGAAAAAGTCATCTAGTGGAGGCTCACGTTCGAGCTCAGCTCCTCAGATCTCGTACCACTGCTGAGGGAGAGTTCATCCCTCTAGACCAGATGGACATTGATGTTGGCTTTGACAGTGGCATTGACCGCATTTTCTTGGTGTCACCCATCACCATCGTCCATGAAATCGATGAGGACAGCCCTTTCTATGACATGAGCAAACAAGAAATGGAAAGCTCTGACTTTGAAATCGTAGTAATCCTTGAAGGCATGGTGGAGGCTACCGCCATGACCACCCAGTGCCGAAGCTCCTACGTGGCAAATGAGATCCTGTGGGGATATCGATTTGAGCCGGTTCTCTTTGAGGAGAAAAACTATTATAAAGTCGACTATTCTCGTTTTCACAAGACCTACGAAGTCCCCAGCACCCCCCTGTGCAGCGCAAGGGATCTTGCTGAAAAAAAGTACATCCTATCCAACACAAACTCTTTTTGCTACGAGAATGAGATGGCCCTTTCAAACAAAGAGGAAACAGAGGAAGGGAACGAGGGCAGCCCGGGCCCTGGTGAAACACACATGGACACCAGCTCAGACTGTGAACATAACCAGGCCACCCTCCCCTCAGAAACTCGGCCTCTACGGCGAGAGTCTGAAATATGACTGTGCAAAAACTGTCTGGAAGGTTTCGCAGACACCTCTTCATTCAGGCACTGAACTGAGCCCCTGACGAGGCGGACTCATGCTAACGGTACAGTTGCGAAGAGCAATCGGCAGAGAAACTGTACGTCATGCATAGTTAAATCAAACAGAGCTCAGAGGCGCTGCCTAGCAGATCAAGGAAAGAAAGGAGATAGTCCCCCATTTGGCGAATCTCTTTTTATACGCTGTTGGTTTTGAAAGACAGGAAGTTGAGAGAATTTAACCGGGTGGCAAAACTTGAAAATGAACATGATATGTGCAGTTGATGGAAGAAGGGTGACAGCTTAGACTAATATTTGCTGCTACCAAAGATGTTACCACAAAGAAAATGTTCACATACAGTAGTTTGCTCTAGTTAAGTTTAACCATTTTTTTTTCTATCAAAAAGACACCAGGAGTGTTAACCAACGTCTTTACCAAATAAATCCTGCTTGTTCTGATTTCATTTTCTTTCATTGCTGTTTGAGTCAACTTGGCTTAAAGTGTCCCTTTGGTATTTATGGACCAATTTAAAGAGGGCCTTCTGAAATTAGAAATAAAAACAGACATCGAGTAAAAGATGCAGTATACGTAAGATTATCAAAAAGGAAACTTTGCACTAGAACCTTACTGTTAAATGCAGAATATATCAATTTACAGAGGCAAAAAGTATTTGAGTCCTTTACTGTCTTTGAATTTTTTTTGCAGTAAGAAACACGGCAACGGTAATAAAATGAGGCACATTTTTATGAAGTCTAAAAAAAACAATAATTCAATAAAATCCCAACACAGTTGGGCAACGATTTAGAAGAGTAAAAAATGTAAGTGGGGATAAAGGAGGGCTAACTTCTGTGATTGCAAACAAAAGTTATGCCACAGTACTAAGTTGTATTCTATGGAGGCGTCAAATACTTTTTTGCTCATATTTTTATGTTCTTGTTCTGTTATCATATTCACACCATTTAATTTATGGAAAAATAAGGTCCTTTTCAAAAGTAACAGGTGTACATCTGTCTCTCACTGTACATATATATATATATATATATATATATATATATATATATATATATATATATATATATTATAGATATATATATATATATATATATATATATATATATATATATATATATATATATATATATATATATATATATATACATATATATATACATATATATATACATATATTATATATATGAGACAGGGTCTTTTGAGCAGTATCAGTCGTCATGTCCACAGACACAGAGTGAACATGTTAATGAATGTCTTTCAAGTGCTGCTATGTTACATATTAAATAGAAATATCAACTCAAACCAAAGAGTATTCAAAACAATCTTTCACAAAGAAGGGTTAAATTCTTCTATCAGATGATGGACAGTAGCCTTTGTTATGATGAGGAGAGAAACAAATATTTGTACACCGAGGGGTTGTAGGGTTGGCTAACGCTCATATACAGTTTATATTTATTGATATATTTCTTATTCAAAGCCAAACTAAAAACATCAATAACAAAAGCCCGGATACAAGAGAGCTACAGGTTAGCCTATCAGTGTTCAGAAGGCTTACTTTTCCTCCAGAACTTCAGTGTTATTGTGGTTTAGTGCTACAAAAGGGTTTGGGTTGCTAGAAAAAAAACCTTCAGTTTGCATGCATCAAATAGAGCTTCTTTTTACGAACAGTGTGAGTTATGTCCAAATGTTTTTTTTTTGTTTTGTTTTTTACCCCTCTGGTGTGTGTGGGGAAACAGGAAGGAAAGAGGATCCACTCTCCCTTCTGACTGGAAACCACTCAAATAATTAATTATTACTCAATCAACTCTAACCTCTTTCCTTGCCTGACAAACTGCAATACAACCCTAATGAATTGTTTGGCAGGTTTACCAAGGCTTGAGTATGTAGGACTGGGGGATTAGACTGAGATCATGGTACTGTGATCCAATGACAATCAGAACACAGAATCTGAGCTCAGAAACGCACTTGCGCACTAGATGTGCTCCTGAGAGATCACTTGACGTTTGATTGTGATGAACTTGTTCTCTCTCACAGTTAATTTTGTTTTTATTTAAAAACCTTACCCGCACAGCCACTAGAGCGCATTCTCCAAAAAAGCTCTATAAAAGGAGAGGATAAAATTAGGGAATATTTATTCTGGAAAAACTGCATGTGGGACTCTGTTAAATGTATAGAATATAGACATGGCAATTACCAGCTGTTGGAACCCTTTTTTTTATTTTAAGCATGACTTTAAGAGACTCTTGATGGTCTATAGTATGGCTGGTTTTGCACTGGGTTACTATTGGCTCATTCAAAGAAAAAGGCTCCTGTGTTTCTACAGTGTAGGGAGGATTTCTTTCTCTTTGTGTAAATATCCCCGTATGCAGATTTTGTATCAGTCTTCCCTATTGTACTGAAAGAAAACAATGGAATGTACAGATTTTTACATGATTAATGTTATTGTGCTTATTATTATAATTATTATTATTGTAATTATTATTGTATATGTTATTTTATTTTGTTTTTCAATAAAACAAGATTGAATGGTCAAGTTGGTGTGCTTTTTGATTTATTTGTGTATACCAATGAGAACAGAACTTTTGCTACTGAATGATCTCATCAAACCCATTTTGATTAAAAAATAATTTTTTTCTATTTATATCTTACATTTTAGAAGTTTTTAGATTAGATTACATTGTGTCAATGTGTCACTTACACCAAGCATTAATTCATATATCAGACATTTGAAGTTACATAAAATTAAGTTTTTTTTTTTAAGTAATTCTGTATTCTTTTTTTTTACCTGGAAATATAATCAATTATGCCACAAAAAACATAATGCTTAAATTCTTCTTTTTGTTATCTTAGATCAGTTTTTTTTTCTTCTGTAAATCACCTTGAATTGCCAATGTGTATGAAAATGTGCTAAAGAACTAAACATGACTTTGTCATAAATATGATGTTGTACTATAAAATATGTTAACTGTTTTTGATGTACATCCACAAATAGGGAGGTTGACATCTGCTATTTCCAACTAATAGGGAAGCCAAGTCTAATGATCAACGGTTCTTCAAGGAGGCAGGTGCAGCAGAATTGGTGGAATTGTTTACCAGCCATTTTTCAGAACGGGCACATTCAAAGCCTTTTTTTTTAGGTTCACATTCACGTGTGTGTGCGTGTGTGTGTGTGTGTGGGGGGGGGGTGCGTGCGTGTGCGTGCGTGCGTGTGTGTGCGTGTGTGTGTGTGAGTGAGTGTACATGTGTATTTATTTGTTTGCCAACATGCCTTCTAAGATTCATTCATTATTAGAAAGAAATCCTACATTACATAAAAAGATTTAAACATTGAAATTCATACATTAAAAAAAATTATTTCCATCATTTGTAAGACAACTTGGAATAAGCTGTTTTCGTATGATTTAAAGGCTAAAAGTCAAACTGTCGCAAAATCAAACTCAATCCTTTTAACTCAAAGTCACATCCTGGCACACCTGAAGCAAGCTTACAAGCTGCAACACTTCGAGCATTGCTGTTGGCTTTGAAACTAAAGGTGATTTAAAAAACCATACAGTGTGCTTGTCAGACAAGTGCTCAGTCTGACATCTGGAGCTTTTTTACTGCTCTAAAAATGATTACCTGGAAGTGTCATTTCTTCATAAGTGCCACTAACCGGCTTTCACACATCTCACAACGAGGCGCTGTAACCTGCCATCATTATGTCAAGATGAGAAATACCAGTTTGTTAAAGAAAGGAAATGAGTTCTGTAGAAATACCAAAAAGGAATGACTGTCGTGATCTGCGTATGCGATTGAAGATTTGTTTTTAAGATAAATGATGGAGAAACTGGATTCAGATTGGTGCCATGGAAAATATTTCTATACACAGGAGACTTTGACTGACACTAATGTCAACCGATGCAGCTTGGGTTTCTAGAGCAATGGAAAAGCGAGGTTTTAAGAGTATGTGGGTGGGTGTGCTATGTGAGGGTGGATGGGTGGGTTTGAAAGTGTCGTCTCATCAGCTCTCTTCATTATTAGTCATTAGTTGATCCTACAATGATATACACAGGAAGAACATTGAGAAAGCAGCTCAAGATGCCTTCATTAGTCTTCTAATCCATTATTAATCTTCATTGTATCATGGGGTCTGCTGTTTTCAGCTTACAGGGGACAAAGGCAGGGTACACTCATGAGTTGCTGCAAGGCCAACTTGACTCACCATTCACACTTTACCTGACAGGTATGTTTTATGACTGTGGGAAGAAAAAAAGAGTGCCTGGAGGAAACACATGCAAGAAGATTGGACACAGTATCATTAAGCACTGGAGAAAAAAAAAACGCTGTAAAAATTGCCTAGCAGACATTGTAAAAATACAACAAATTACATTTTCTAATTGATTTAAAATATCTGTGGCTTTTATTGACTGTCAGGAACAGAAATGGAAATGAATTATTTTTAATCACAATTAATCCTAAAATGGCCAGATCATGCCCCTTTTAAATGATTTATAATAAACATTTGACCTCTCTAGACCCTTAATAACCTTTAAAAGACAGTATTTAAACAATGTCTTCAAATTGTTGTGCTCTGCCAAACGGGTCATATATCCCCTGTTCCTCACACTGCAGTGTCTATGCCCCTTGCTGAGTTTTGCTTATTAGCACTCTGAAAATCCCCCCATTTCAGATAAATACATATATCTCTTGGTAAGCCAAAAACACAATCGTTTTAATGCATTGGTTATCTACCATGGTTACACTTCCATGTCAGTCAGAGACTGAGATACATTAGCGGTTTATCTGATTGGTTAGTGGGCAGTGGTATGGCTAATCGGTGTGGCGTACAGCCGTTTTGAGCTTCCAGTAAAAGAAAATCAGATTACACTGCATGAACATGTCTGAATATAACTTGAGGCATGTTTTTGATGAGGGACAATTCTAAAACAGGCAAAAATTTCAGGAAAGTCAAGTATACATGACATAACACCTTAAACACTTACAAAAGGAGAACGCACCTAAAAAAAGAAATGAAATCTATAGAATATACTTCTTTTTTTTCCACAGGCAGTGCAGGGATCACCTCAGGGGAGCAGGAAGAGCTTGGATTTAGAACAGAGAGCCAATGATGGAGGCCCCACTGAAGAATAGCCAACAAGGGAGGTTTGATTACCTCAGCTGTTGGTATTGACTGTGGCTCATTGAGATTTTCATTAAATTTAGTGACATTGACAAAAATTTGTTCAGTCAATTATAGTATCATTTTATGATGATTTTGTGATTGCCAGATTCTATGCTTTATGACTGATGTGTTTAGTTTGTTAAAATAATGGAAACTTTTATAGGTTCTATTATTTTAACAAACTAAACACATCAGTCATAAAGCATAGAATCTGGCAATCATAAAATCATCATAAATGGATATTTTTTTAAAACATAAATTGTTTTTTGTGTGTGTTTGTGCTATATCAAAAAGACATTCAAATCACATGACCATGATGTATTTTGGTACAGTAAAACTATATTGATAGCTTTTTTGTGTGTTTTTCTCTTTGAACTGGATTTGATCAAATGTTGGTGCAACTGTTATTGTTTCAAATATTAAATTTTTTTTTATCTCCTTAACATTTAGTTATGATAATGTAATACAACTCCACCCCTTTGTCAGCCATTACTTCCTGACTCAGACAGGTCACCTGGTACGTTTCTCCGTTGCTTACCACACACACTTGAGATACTAAGTAATTATTAGCAAGAGTGAACTTGTGCAACTGTATTTAATTATTGAGTAATGTCTGAAAGTTTTCTATATCCACCTGAGAACCAAGAGAAAAAATATCTTTCAATTTTAACTTTTTTGTGACTTCACGGCTATTTAGTGCAGTTTAGTCTCACGCCAAAACATGATATCATTGTAAAGCTCAGGGTGTCCACTGTTGAGCACACCAGAACTTGGTAGGTTAAGTCAAATTTTTCAAAATATATAGACTAAAAACAAATGTCTATAACAAAGGACATAAGTTAAAAGGCTGATGTATAATATCCATTTGTCTGTATTCTGTTTTTGCTGCATCACGTGGAAAATAATGTGCTTTCCCTCCAATAAATAATTGTTACATGTACGGATAAACAGTCAACAAGTTGAGAATTGAAAATTAGATATCTTTTGAAAAATGAAAACTGTATGAAGTACAAGGAGCATATGGGGCGTCTGTCTTAATATTCCATTTATTTGTTGAAATACTAATTTAAAACAGCAGCCAGGAAAGGCTCTTTGAGTCTGTACTTCCATTCTGAAGGCTCACATTGTTGGGTGAGATGCATGAGTAGCACAACTGATTACAGTAGCTAGATTTTCCCTCTCACTTCTGCACTACACCCATAGCTTTCAGTTTTTCTGTTAAACATGCTGTAACAGAGCTTCAGGAATCAGGAAACCTCAGGACTGAACGATTGTGGTAAATGCTGCAGGCGCTGATACAAACAAAGCATATAAATTTCGAGTCTTGCCATACAAAATGCTTGTACAGTTGCAAAATCACATTGATTTAAATCATTTAAAGCAAACCTTTTTAAGGAAAAAAATTGTAGTTTAATATCCATATGCTTGTCTACCCTACATTAAAATGTTCATCAAAACACATTTATTTCTACTCCCCTTGCTCACATCGTGTAGGCTGCTGCAACTGCGCGGCTTTGTACGGGTATTCTCAGGAAAGACTTCTAAAATGTAGCTAAAAGGAATCAAAGAAAAGCTGTAGTTTTCAAAAGCTATTAAAACATTAACATTCTTTTGTCTTGAATGTAAATTTACAGTAAATACCTTACACTAACCATTGATTAACAACAAGCTATTTATTGTACTTTTTTTGATGCATTGATATCAATGATTTTCCACTCAACAAGAGATTGTTTTAGAGCCTTCTAGCCAGCTGTGATCTTAGCGAGGACAAACAATGCTGAACACAGACAAAATTAACAAACAACCAATGTGCAAACCTGTGGCGGGAAAATAAACTTCTAACAAAGTACACGCCTGGGAAACGGCTTTCTCAGACACTTGAGCCTGTGATCTTCTCACTGTTGTGTCTGTTCATTCAGTACACGATTCCTGTTTCACATGAAGTTTTTCTCTGCAGCGCATCCTGCAAAAACTTGACTGAAATGAATGTTCCATTTTATAACTTCCAGTTAAGTATGCAAGACATGAAGGAACATGAAACAGGACTCAGGCATTTAGAGCTACGATTGATGTGATACATTGATGTGAAATCAGTCATATTTTGCTGAATGTAATGTGTGGTGTAAGGACAATTTTATTACATTGTTTGGTCAGAACTTTTGAAATCAAGAAAGAGAACTTCACAAAAATGTAAAAAGATCAGTTCTCTTCAAGTTGTCAAGAAAGGCAAAGCAAGATTATTTGTATAGCACATTTCGTACACAGGGTAATTCAAAGTGCTTTACATTGGAAACAAAGAATAAAAAAGAAAGTACATTTAATAAAATCAGCATAAAGAAGTTATATAAAATCATTTTGATTAAAAACTGAAAATTAGGATCTATATTAAGATAGTGAAGTGCAGAGATGAAATAGTTGTTCAGACGTTGGTGCTCAGTCGACAAAAGCGCAACTAAACAGGTGAGTGTTTAGCCTGGATTTAAACGTGACTAAAGTGTTGGCACCCTTGATCTCCTCTGGAAGCTGATTCCATCCGTGGGCTGCAGGCTAACTGAAAGAGTATTTACCCTGAGTGGAATTTACCCGGGATAGATCTAATTTATTTCAACCGAGGGATCTCAGCTCTCTGTTTGGTGTACATTCACTGATCGTGTCTGTTAGGTATTTAAGTGCTAAGTTATGTTAGGACTTATATATGAGCAGCAGAACTTTAAAATCTATTCTGAACGAGACCGGTAGCCAGTGTAGAAACTTAAGAACTGGAGAAATGTGTTTCCCGAAGATGGTGTGGCTATCCTCATTCGCTGGTGGTGTGGGCCCTGAGATCTCCTGGTGGCTTTGCATGTTATCCAAATGTTGATCCTTGCGGATGTCAGATAATCCTCATTCAGCGGTGACGTCTGCAAGGTGGGTGACGAAGGCCTTGGTGGTGTGTTACAGCAGTTAATTTGATGGCTTTTGTGTCTTTCAGACTGATAGAGGAGGGAGAAAAGTATATTGTTCATGAGAGTTTATTTGACAATTCCCTTGAGTTGGATTGTTTTTAGATAGCAGAGTTTGATGAAGATTCCCAAAGGCAATTTTAAGCGACATGCATATATTCTTTTTTAATCGATTTTGCACCTATAACAGGAAAAACTGGACAGAAATTCGGTTATTTTATTTTAATAACCGGTTTTGTTGGATATGTTTGATAGTTTATCTGTTCAACACTAAACTCACTATAATCTTATGGTATGTACAATGTTAAATTGTGAAGCTTTTTAGGAAAGGATAAAGGAAATGTCTAAATTTGGATTTGAAATAGGAAGTTGTTAAAACTCACCCCTTCAATGTCCGATCGGCCTCACTCTTATCAGATTCTCGAGTCCAAGTCTGATTACGTTCATATTACTATGCACACAATCCCTCATAGCGCCACCTAGTTCTTTTTCTAAATTTCTAAAATGGAAATGGCTCTAGTAATTGTTCTATGATCAAAGATTTTCTGAAAGAACTAGTGGTCATGCCGCTTATCGTTACGGACTGGCCATAAAGGTAATAGTGCAGAAGGTTCAAGAGGCCTTTGATCACTGCTTGCAGCTTTAATACACAATTGCTCTGGGTACCAACACTACTTTAAATAAGTTCCGACCAGTGGCAGAAGGTGTCAACCTCCATATTTCTGAACATGCACAGAAGAACAATTATTGTTAAAAAAAAACAAGTGGCACTCGTGCTCTCTCCCTTCTCAGCAAAAACCTCTGTAGCAAGATGACTGTTTAAACAAGTAAGTCGTTATTATTTGGTTAAAACATAACAAAGAGCATTAAAAAGTGCATATAGCATTTTTAATGCTATATGCACAAAAGTAAAAAGGAAAAGCCTAACATTTTTGATGCTAAAAAAGAAATGGTAAAGTTTATAGTTTAAGGTCAGAATATTCCCTAATAATAAAATGTTAATGTTAAACAACTAAATACATCAGAAAATAATACATTGTTAATTAAAGTACATGTACATATAATTCTTTTTCAAGTTTTTTTTCTTTTCAAATGTTAAAATGTATGAAAACAACTGCGTCAAGTTACAGGGATATCTTATCTTACTTTAATTTAAAGGAATGGTGTTTTAAATGTGTTTATAAGCCCCTATAATATGCTTAAAAACATGAATTTGATGTTTTATTGAGGATCAGTTAATTAAATATAAATTAAACATTTCACTATTTACAATTTTCACTATTTAATAACAGTAAGTTATTAGTTAAGAACATGTTAATAAATTATTATTAAATTATTTGGAAGCACGTTCATACATCTTATTATTCAGATATATAAAAAGAGTTACTCAGCGTGATTGATTTACTGATCCTTGATAAGTCATGAAATTAATGTTATTATGCATTTTATATAGATTCTTATCAACAAAGAATAAACATTGAAAGTTATATAAAATGTTAATACATAAAAATAACCTCCCCAACAAACATCCAACACCAAATAGAGATATAGGCCTCTGTGGTGCATTGGCCCAGTTTTTGAAATTAAAGTTTACACATAACTCAAAAGCAGTCAATAAATGAATTAATGTATTTATTTATTTATTTTACATAAACATACCAACAACACAAACATTAAAAAAGTGATGCATTCAAGCTGTTGCCTCATTTGCTCTCAGTGTCACTGCTTTATCCCTTTGTGAAAAGATTTCTGTATTAAAAGTTGAAGAGTAGAGGGTTGGTCTACAATAAAGACAACAAAGAATCAGCATTGATGTGTATTTCCATAGACAAGTGAAGTTCTAGAACAACAGCTGTTACGATAAATTATGCAACATTTGGTAAACCTGTTTAATGGTGTTCTCTAGAACTAGGCTGAGCTTGTTATGCAAAAGTTAAAATATTCATGGGTGGCCTAATTTCTAAAGCATTCAAGAAAGTTTTACTATAGCACATGATGAAAAATCTCTTCCCTTAAGTTCCAAGCATCTGCTGAAAACAGGATGTTAATATTATAAACATAAAAATGCATGTTGAACAGAAACCAGAACAGAAAACAGCCCTTTAATAAATGTTACATTCATTATGAAAATAAAGCCCTACTATATGAATATTTGCGATTTACTATACGATCATTTATTTAGTTAAAAGTTTATGCATTTTCATTGAAAAGTAAAGGGATCTTTCATACTAGGGATATTAAGATGAAATGTCTTCTCATTGTAATACAATGCTTTATTTTAAAATGTGATATCTTTTTAACAGTATCCTGCTAAATGTGTGAAAATTTAATGTTTAATTCTGACTCAAATTTGATTTTGGAGTCTTACGTATTAGTTAGAAAGACCGATTGCTTATTAACAACTTTAACCCTTGATAGTCAGTTTTCCAACTTAAAGAGCAGATTTTTTTGCTTGGCATTCTCTTTAATCCTAAATTACAAACAATTGAAATCCAACATGCTAGTATTGAGGTAAAATACATTTTTAAATATAAAACATGACAATTATCTTTATGGATGTATTTATTTTTTTATTCAAAAGCTTTGTTTATGGCACGCATTCATTGTGGGGTGTGTTTTGATACACTTCTGCAATGTCTAATATTTTTTTCCATCTAGTTTTGCATTAGTTATTCACTAAGATTTTGCTGTGAAGATGGTAGAGTCTGAGTGATGTGGAAAGGCAAGCTTTCACCTGCACATTTGATCATTACATATATATATATATATATGTTGTGTGCGCTCTAATATCGAAAATGAAAAGTTGTTGTTCTATTATTGTAACTTTACATTACCTCTCACCTTGAATGACTTTTTTTCAATGGCTTGAAAGAACTTGTTGCATAGTGTTGAGTTCTTATCTGACATTTTCACATCATGCAACATGACACTGCTAAACGATATAAGATTTGTTGTTTGACATATAGCTCTAAAAACGGTCTTGGCAAAAGAAAGCTGCCAAACACACCAGATCTCCGTAAAGGTCTGACTACACAAGATTACTAATTGCTTAGTTGAATACCGGGGGCAATTTTTTCTTGGACAGTCAGTGTATAGAAATATGGATTCTACTGTTTGTACACAGATATTAGAAAGACAAATGGATGATATGCCAATCTGTTAAAGAAAAACAGATAGAGATGTGGAGAATGAAAAAAAGAGATGCAACAATGTTTGAAAAAAAAAAAAAATAGGCAGACAAAAACAGGCTAATGGAGAAAGGCAGACTATAAAATGATGATAGACCAGACTGAAGAGAAAGAAAAGAAAGACAGACCAAAAGTTAAACAAAAAAATACATTAACGCATGCTGTTTTTCATTTTCAAACACGTAACTGTAAAACACAGTAAATCAGCTTTTTAAAGTGATATTTAACATCTGTATTTTGGTTTTGAGATTCCATGTGCTGATTTATCAGTTTATATTAAGTTTAGCTTTGCCTATGTACAAAAAAAGTGGGTTTATTACACATTTGTATTAAATCGTTTATGAAGTAAATATAATCAAAACATTAACTTGTTATATTAAATGTAACTGGTACGTTTGCTTCATTAATCAATACGTTTCTTTTTCAGAGTGCAGCTCAATGGGGATAAGAAGAGAAACTAGTGCGATGGACCAAAGGACAGATGAACGACAAGTGGGCAGAATAGTTGGAAGATAAATAGATCACTAGATTAACCAATTATAATACAGAAAGACAAACAATCAAATGTTTAATAGACAGCTGTGAGGGGAACTAGATGACATTCGTGGATACATTACACCGACAGACGGCTCATCAGACACAGTGAAATATAGATGGTACAATACACAGAGACCCACAAGGATGTTTTGACAGTACAAACTCTGTTAATGGAACATGATGACAAAAAAAAATCTGAGCTGACCCAAATCACTGGAGTCACACTTTTTCAGCAGCGCAGATTGTGGTCTGTTTTTTCTCTGGATCTGTATATGTCACTCTGCACAAACATCCTCAGGTTTCCTCTGCAGTGCGAGACAGAATTAGCCCTGATGGACAGGAGATGGACCCGGCACACATAGACATGACCTCCACGAGTCATGTTCTTCACTTGTGCTGTGAAGAGTGCTGGTATTCAGCAGTGAAACCCAAAGACCTCTCTGTTTCTATCCTACATACTAACACACTGTGAGAAAAGGCAATGTACAGATATCATTCATTTGAAATATGTTTCCAAATAAATGTTCTAAACATGAAAACCAAGCAGGTACTTTGGCTCTGATTTTTCCATTAAAATATACTATGTCTGATTTAGTCTTGAGTGTTTTTGTGGCTGCTACAAAATTCTTTCAGTAGTTTGATGATTTATGAGTAGAGCTACAATGGCTCTCAAAGTCTGCTGGTCTGTGGGACTGGAATGAAGACTTGAAAGAAATGAAAGCCGTTTATCAGGCGGTCCATACATTTTCTGATCTGTAGCTAGGGATCATCTCTCTCATCTTCGTTGTCACTGGGGAAACATGGTAAAAGTGATGTAGCTGAATTTTTCCATCCATCTGTCCTGCTCAAATATCCTGTCTGAAATAGATCTTTGTGTTGTATGGGAAAGCTTGCCTGTGCTGGGCAGCTGCGAGTTTATAGCTCAAGTGATAATCCCAGATTTCTCCATAGTCTAAAAGATCCTGGAGATTTGGAGCAGCTAACACCAGAAGCGCACCCAGGTGTTTTTTCTTTTCAGATCAGCTAGTGTATTTGTTGCTCTGTTTTTTTCTTTTACAATATATAATGTCCACTTAATTGATTAAGATCACATACAACAATTAATAGAAGTTCAATTATGTGAAGCGTCACACTGGCGCAGTGGATAGCACGGTCGTCTCACATCAAGAAGGTCGCTGGTTTGAGCCTCGGCTGGGTCGGTTGGCATTTCAGTGTGGAGTTTGCATGTTCTCCTCGTGATCATGTGGGTTTTCTCCGGGTGCTCCGGTTTCCCCACAAGTCCAAAGACATGCGGTATAAGTGAATTGAGTAAGAACGATTGCCCATAGTGTTAAAGTGTGAGTGTGTGTGTGAATGTTTCCCAGCGATGGGTTGCAGCTGGAAAGGCATCCGCCGCATTAAACATGTGCCAGAGAGTTGGCGGTTCATTCCGCTGTGGCGACCCCGAAAGGGAAAAAGCCGACATGAAAATGGGTGGATGGGTCAATTATGTGAGCTGCAATTCCAGATTCCGCTCTGTTACATATAATGTCTTGTTTTTCTAGAGTTTGTTTGTTTGTTGTGTGCATGTGCTTGTCCTATCCGTTTCCAAATCCAGGTTCCACCCATTATCTCTCACCACCGCTCCAGTCTCTCTGCAATACGTCGTGAGGGATGTCAATCACCATTACATTGATGACGTCACCACATCACCACCCAATCCGGTTGCTCCAAAACGACCTAATTTGGATAAAGGTCTCGACACACCACCATTGATCAGCTCTGATCAAGATCCTAGCCTGTTGTGCGGTTTGTTGTTGAGTTGTTGTCATGCTGCCAGTTGTTTTGACTATTCTGGTTCTCCAGAAAGATTGGCTTGATCTATTTTACTAAACCTCTGAAGGGAGAGAAAGATAGATATCACGTGATATACATTGTGGGACATTACATGTAGGTAAACCTTTTGTTAGTACACTAGATAGGTGATGAGCGCACTTGTAACTAAGATTAGAGTAGATTAGAAGTTAAACAGTAATTGCCTAATATTTATGTTTATCTTTTTGCTAGTTTAGAGATATTATTTTCCTGGGGATATTGCAGGGAACCTGCGCCATCAAGGGGAGGGACTCTCTCTTCAGGTTGGTTGGGTTTTGTTTTATCTGTTCATGTTTGTCTGTACACTAGTCATGTTGTTTGTAAATAGTTGTAAATAAATCAATCACTCTGTTTAGTCATTTGTTGTGCTGTTGTCTCTTTTGGTTTCTCCACTCCGTTAAACTGTTTAATTTTCTTTGCAAAATAAATGTTACGGCCAGAGTCATTTGTCATCTTAAAAGAAACGTAACACGCTCAAAAGAAATGTTGAGCTGGGGGTCAACTTTGACCTGTGAAATTGTATCATGTGACACATCTACAACCACCAGATTGGAAATATGAGTGGATTACTTTAACCTTGTTTAGAAGCCCAGACTTTCCTCACATGAATATGCCTAGAACACCACCCTAATGACATGTACAGGAGGCATTCTAAACAGATGCCTGAGCCACTTCAACTGGCTCCTCTTGATGCTGATTAAGGTTGTTTTACTCCAAGCTCCTCCAGAGTGACAGAGCTTCTCACCCTATCTCTAATACAGAAACTTATTTAACCTCTTATTTTTTTTACCAACACCTAGGTTCGTGACTATTGGTCAGAGTAAGACTGTGCATTGACTGGTAATTCGAGAGCCAATCAAATCAGATCCTTAAAAGTTAGAAAGATTGAAACCAAAATATTTTAACTTCCTTATTTAAGGAAGGAACTTTCCAACCTAGATAGAGCAGATCTCAACCTAGATCTGAGACCAACCATGGTCTCAGAATTAGAGTTGCAGACCCTTCATAACTATGCCACCTCAAACATGGACGAAAACAACTTCAGTACCTTTGTAAATTATTATTATCCATAAATAAATTATTTTTAACTTTATAAAATTAGCACAATTCGGGTACACTGACTTGGTTACACTTGGGTTAAAGTCATTAGAATAGTTTTGATTTTCTCCTCTCAGCACCGTTTCCTTCATTTTTGTTCATTTTCAACTATCCAAAAAAATAAATAAGCTAAAACCTCTTTTAGGTTCAAAATGCTCCTCTAGAAATAAACAAGAGACATTTTTTTACCCACATCAATAATATGTTGTATATGGTAAAAATGAAATAGTTAAAGTATTCAAAACACTTTGCACAATCATCAGAATTGACACATTTTTAAAAGTTAAACTATTTGAGAATGATTCAAATCATGATGCAAATATTAAATAGGTGGCTTAAACCTTGTTCTTTTCAAACCTCATCATCGTCGTCCATGTGCACATTCCCATTTAACACCAGGCAATCAGGAAGTACCATCATCATTAGATCCTGGTGCTAATTTAATCCAGTCACCATCCAGTCTAATTTTAGTCCATGACAAAGCCCCCTTCCTTCTCCTCTGGTAAGATTATGGTCTACTAATTGGATTTTTTCTTCTTTTTTCCCTGTCATGTTTCCAATTATAATCCTACAGTAAAAACAATACGATATCCACGCATAGTAAAATGGCCACATTAACATGCAAATGGAGATGCAAATATGATGCATATCTCCTTTATTACAAAGCAGCAGGTTTGAAATGAACCTGAAGAATTTGATGAAAGTGAGTGTTTGCTGCATTTATCAACGTGTTTTTGAAAGCCCTGTTGTCATAGAAAACAAGGCAGACGAGCGCAAAAAGAACATCACTTTTGTGCCTCCTACGTATTTATGAACAGACAGCAGGCAAATTAATATAATGTACTTACTTGATTCTTGGAAACAGGGATTTGAAAAAACACCTGCTGTGTTCATAAATAGTGTTACACAATAGTTGATGCCTGTGTAACCTTTCTGTTGGCGGTAAATGGGTTCAGAATGAGTTCTTTGAGAGCATATGAACAGCATAGTTTAGTTCCCAGACTTTTTTTTTACCAGAGATTTCAGACAATATTAAAGAAATAAAATCTGATTATCACTCCTCAGGAAAAAAGTATATAGTAGTGTATATATTTCTTAAATCAAAACAAGGATTGTTCCATAAATGTAAAAAGAAAAGTGCAACTGTTAAGGCCTAGAAACATCCTCAAAGTATTCCATTTTCCATCAGTGATTCTCAAAAGTGTTTAAGGTAACTACTGTAGTACTTTTTGATTACTTTTTAAAAGGAATATTTTACGTTTGCTCAAGTACTCTTAAAATTTTTGCACTTTTAATTAATTATATCTGAGTTACGCATTAGTTACATTTGAACTGTATTTCACCGTTACTAATATCATGCAAATAAGTCATATTATTTTCAAAAGTGAGGGTTTGTTTGTGCATTTTTGATGTTGGTAAGTCTCATGAGATTTGTCAACAGTGGCCGATTTAGGTATATAAATTCTTTGAAAACTAGATGCTTTTATAGTTGTTTGATAATTTGCATGTTTGCTTAGTATAGTTCAGATCAGAAGCTGTAAGTACTCAAGTGAATTTTTCATTAGACAAATCAATTAAATGAATCGAGTTAATAATTTGGTGCTTTACTGTCACTTGAGTAATATTTTGACAAGTATTTTGACTTTGACGTGAATAAATTGTTTGGATACTCTACCCATCTCTGGTTATTAAATATGAACTTAAAGCAATAAAGCAAAGTCTTTACAAAGAAAAAAAATGAGTTTATGTAGGTTTGTTTTTTACAGCGACAAACAGGAAGTGCAATTAAAATTTTCCAAGCACATGCTCATTTGGATTTTCTGACCTTACATGCATGTGTTTGTCTCACCTGATGTTAACAGTTGCATTTGTAAAATTATTTTCTCCAAAGCAACTTACATTACAATTTAATAAATCTTGCTTCTGTTGGAATCAAGATAACTTTTACCAGCGGTATGCTCTATCAACCAAGTGATGCCAAGCCAACTGGATATGCCTTTAGAAAAAGAGATTTGATGAAGGAACAAGGATGTTTTTTTAGAAACCTTTTTAAAATACATTCACGTGTGCAGCTGGATTTTTAACTCCTCAGAAGCGTAAGAGAAGAGAAACATGGCCTTCAAAACAATGAAGTTACAGGACAACTCTTCACAGAAAGATCTCTGTCTCTCTAAATACTGCGAGTATCTCAACATGCAAACATTCAAAATTTTAAGTATTATCAGAATCAACAGCAATTTGTATAGGGTGACAAAATTATTGTTTTATAATTTGTTCAAATGCATATATTTACAACCATATTGCTCTATGAAAACTCTTGCTAGATTTATGATCATATGAGTACTAAACGACATGGACCTCACAGCACATAATTACTTTATATGATAATCTTGTATTATATAATGTAGTATCTAATTCCAATCTCCATAGTCAACCCTGCATTTCTGGCTAAGTTGGATTAAAGGTATTTTAGTATTTTAACATCCTCTTTTTTCAGATCTTAAACATTACAGCTGTTAATTTATGGATGCATGAAAACGAATGACAGGCACTAAACCCGGAACCTCTTGGATCCATCTCCTCCTCTGACGTCTATGAGTGTGTGAAATCTCCAGGCATAACTCGTGCTGATTTGCATGTTTCATGTTAAAGTAATTTGCAAAAAATATGTTTATGGCGCCGTTGCGATAACTTGTAGCTTTCAACATAAAATCGGCGAAAGAATTTTAAAGAAGAACTTTGCATCTGTTTGGATATACTGTAAATTCAATTAGTAGAGTTTACTTAATAACAACTTAGGAAACGGATAACCTTATTTATTTAAAGCAAAATTTGAAAAAGAACATTTAAGATAACATTTAGGAAAATTTTATAAATATCTACAGGTAAATTAAATATATTATTTTTTTGTAAATTTACTGATGAATATTATGTATGCATGGTCAATAACATTTACTAAACAATTAAAGTAGATGTAATTGTTTTATAAGTACTCTCAAATATTTATTCAAAACTTCTCTTTTCTAATTAAGTGTAATTCAGTCGATCAGTATGAGGCATGTTTCCAAACAGCATTGATGGACAGTTTGCTCAAGCAATTTGTCTGTTGTTTGAATGAGGATCGGTACGAAACAGGATTTACAATGAAGTTGAGACTGAAACTTGGACCTGTACTAACAATATGTAGTCCAGCTGCAATGCTAAAGGAAAAAGTTAATTAAACTTGAAATTTTAACATTGCAAAGAATTGTTACAATGGTCAAATAACTACAATATATTACACCTTAAATCAAAACCCTTAATGAGGAAAAATTCATTTTAATCTGAAATTCTAAGTGCATTAGAATAATTTTTCCCATTAAACATTTTTTATTGTATGGCCAGATATCTTTTTCTCACAGTAACTCTTCCAGATTCTTAGTAATTATCTCCAACGAAAAACTACATTTTAGTACTTACATTTAACATAATTTGTTTGTACTTGAAGATTAAACTTAAATACACACTCAAACTTAATATTACAGTGTTGATTCCTTATATTGTACTTATAAAACATACATTCAGTGTTTGTTACAGTTACAAGTGTATTAAATAAGTACACATTAAAAAGTACATATATATTTACTTAAAGTAAATTTTATTCTAAACTCTTTTTTAAAGTTTAACAAAGTACAATTATTTAAATATCTGTTGAAAGTGTTAGTGTGAAAATGTGATGCGTACTTATTTATTTTCTTTTGTTAACTAATATGTTTGGGCGGACAACCATTCAGTAGTTACCTGTGTTTTCACTTTACAATAATCTTCCTAGTAATTACCTGATAACCATATCAATTCAATAGCTAATGGTAACTATTATGATAACTAATAGTAGTTATAGTTAAGATAGTTAATGGTAATTACCACATAAGATACTATAGCACGTAAGTAGCAAAAAAACTACAACATAGTTAATAGATACTTACCTATTAGTTATGCAGAAAGTTCCCATTAGTTATACAGTAAGTTAGTTTTACAGTAACTAAGGAAAATTATTGGTGCAATCCTGCAGCAATAGCTTGCTTTCATGGCGGTGGTTTTGTGGAGAGTGTGTAAAGGGGTGACCAGGCCCCTGGCAGCTGGCATCGGTGAGCCAACAGTGTGAGTGTGTGCATGTGTATATCACATCAAACAGCCAGGTCAGGAAGGGTCAGGAATTTCATGAACAATAGTAAGAGCTTATTCTGTCTGCGGGAGCTTGGCATGCTTCTGATGGAAACATAAAATGAGGATGTGTTTAGTGACAGTTATTTGGTTGCACAGGTAGCACAATGCTCTTTTTAGAATGGTGTTGATAACTAATATATTACTCTGTGAAGCATCGGCTTCTTTGAATTCTACATGACTAAGCAGAAAAGCTCTCTTTGTTGGTACTTTGGATTTTCCGAAGCTTTAGAAATTCATAATAGCATTGAAGATGAAACCAAAAGATAAAGTTCTGGATGCTTTCCAGATGACTGGTGTCTGAGATGGATCTGAAAACGGTGCAGGGCAGCCATCAGCTAAATCAGATGTGCTAGAGTTGTTCTTTTCTTTCCCATGGTTCATTGCTCACAGACTAAATGTTCAAATGAAAACAGATTGATCAGCAGCTAGGGATTGCTATTCATTGGCTCAAGTGATGCAACATAAGCTAACTTATAAAACTATGTTGACTTCATTAGAATGAGGGGTCTGGCCACATCACACCATTTTTACATTCCAAGATTCAAAACAATCATTCCTGTTGTGTGACAATAACTTTATGTTAATAACTAAATGTTTTAACCAATGAATGGTGTTCAGGTCTGTGAGACCCCTATTCACTTTTCATTAAAAGAAAGATTATACAAGTAAATATTATTTCAAACTTGTATTTAAAAAAGGTAATTTTCTATAAAGAACGTATATCAGAACTCTGTCTCTGTAAACCTCCTCCACACATTTACAGTTTACAGGTGGTTGGGTCTAATGAACCAGGGACATGTAAAGTGTCCTGTAGACCCACTAACTATGTTTGAGTGAGAATAATATGAACAATACACAAGTGTAACATTATACATCATGCAATTTCATTATGTTTTCAACCAGTCAGGCTTTATCAAGTCTTAACCAAAACTTTACAATAAGGCGACATGATTCATCATATAGGCTGTGCATAACTTTACTATTAATTTGTTATGAGTTAATCATGAGTGATGAAATATTTCATTAAAACCTTAGATATAATTTAACATAGTAATTATAGCTTTAACCCCTTAAGACCTGAATTCTTTCCAGTTTCAGAAAAAATTTACTTCTGTACTTCTGAGAAAATTCTGTCACCTACCTGATGAAAAACAAGTATTATTTGTATAATCGTCAATTTTGTTGTTGTTGTTATTGTATTTACGTTATTAAGTTGAAAGAATCCTGATGTTTAGCTTGCAGTTTAAAATTATATTTTTAACCTTGAACTTTAATTGTCATCTCTTTATTTCGCAAACAACTTTGAAAATGAATTCCTAATACGCCAGTCAATGTAATGAGACAACTGAAAATCTGGCTTATGAAACTGAAATATGCCTTTATGTGATCTCCTCGATAAAACAAGGCCTGATACATTTTCACGTGCATATCGGGCAAACCAGTTCTGGGTGTCAGAGTAATATGTACCGCACAGCGTTTACTAAATCAGCGTATGAGCGTATTTGAGTATCAAAGGCCCATTGGGACTAGCCTGTATTTGATAAAACCATGCCAGTAATCTTTTAGTCAACAAACTACCAAGCTGCTTGTCAGGGGATATCCAGTGTAAAATGCATGTCGGTTTATTATTATAGGTGTATATGTGTTCGTCAGAGAGAAAACGCATCACTATTTTCATGCATGCTCCACCTGAGTCTCATTTGTCATGTGAAGAATTATGTGCAGCTCTGAACAGCAGTGGCACACACACTTTCTCTTGGTTGTTCTCCCTGCTGGATTCGATATCAAACATTATCCACGATGCATCTGATACTTTAATCAACTGTGACATCAAGTACTTAGATCCTAGCAGGTGCTACCAGCTACTAAAAGTGAAACGGATAATGTCAAGGTCTTTCAGGTTCCTGGATGCTTGAGTGAAGTCGTTCTGGAAGGATTTTAGGAAATGTACTTGTCCTTCCAATTTTCATCCATCTGGGGCAAACGCAAAGCTGCTGGTCTTACTCTGTGTCACAAACATCGCGTCACGCAGGCTTGTTTAGAACTGCCAATGTGTGTCCACTGGTAAAATATATGCCTTTGAATATGCAATTCTGGCTGCAAACCAGAATGTTAAATGCTTGAGATGCTCTTACTGTTTAGGGTGAGCGGTTAACCATGAGAGTATAAATAACAGACTCAAGAGAAAGGTTTAAACAAATATCTCGTCTTATCATTTAAAACACTTGGTCTTTTTTTCTTAGTGTCACAGAGATTAAAGGAGTGCAGATCACACTTTGTTCACAGATGTCCAGCCTAAAAACATAAAATACATAACAAAAACATTCCTTAAGGCAGATTACAGAGGCCAACAAACAGAAACATGAGCCCAAGAGAAAACAAAAACAAACGATCCGGTGAGAAGACAATAAGTGGAGGTGCAAGTAAGCTACAAGATCCAACTAGGAGCCTGTAAAGATGAGGCTATACAACAGAGTCAAGAGTCCAAACCAGGAAGTGAACATGTTGAAAAAACCTCAGAAAACAGCTTCTGGGTAATGGAGTCCATTTTCAATAATTTTGTAGTTATTTGTAAAAATGTAAATTATTCTCAGGGAACCCTAAAGTTTGGCTCATACAACGATTTGGTAAACGTGCAAAACTTAAGCAGGAAATCTTAACTAGTACGTCCTCCACCATTACTCTTCTCCCTCACGTGACTACTCAAGAAAGCTTCTGATTGCTACATATATATGAACAAAGAAAAAAGAAATAAAAACTGACATTGGCATTGAATACTTTTGGGACTCTAGTGCATTTTCTTTTAAGGCTTTTGGGACAATTCCAAGAACAACATTTAACAGAATAGCAAGCTTAGAGAAGCTCGACAAGTTTTAAAAGTGGAAAAAAGACAAAACAGGTCTTTTCATAACACAGACACTTTTACTATACTGTCAACGCTTGTTTCAAAGGGACAACACTTGCTAACAGGATTACAACAAAGTTTCCATTGAAAACGTGTCAAGTCAATCCTTCAAGTTCGAACGGAATCACTCCTGCCCATGCTCGTCTATGTTACTGTGGAAAATAAGCTGATAGTATCAGAGCGTTGGCTAATTTACAGATCCTTTGAGATTGATTTAGTCACCGGAGAGAGAAACAGAGAAAGGTGATACTGCTTAAAGAGACATAGAGGGAGATAAATGTGCTGTCGTTCAGTTACACGAAGAGATAAAGACACTAGTAGTGAATTGACTAATTAACGATACAGAGAGAGAGAGAGAGAGAGAGATACAGAAACAGAGGATCAGGAAGACATGTCAAAAGCTGTGTAAGAAACCATGGAGAATGAATGTAGCTATTATAGAAAAGAATAAAAAAGGTCATCTTTAAATATCTGAGCAACCCCAGATGATTCCTTAGGTTTGTAATTACAGTCGAACCGGAGAACAGGCCTCCACATGTTTTATTCATCTCTATGATATGATCTGCATATGCTTTATTTGTATTTTACATTTAGTTGCCACAGGGTTCCTTAGGATTGTAATTATAAAAATAAATTACACTGTAAAAATAAAAGCCTGAAAAAAGGCACAATGAATAAGAAATATGAATGTCAACTTGACCACATTTTGTCATTTTTATAGTATAATCTATAATTTATAAATCTAACTTTAAGTGATTTATACCTGGTTTATAAACATCTGTTTAATATGCTTAATAATATTAATTTAATCTTTTTATTTACGGTCAGTTCGTCATTTACCAATGAAATGTTTCACTATTTCAAAAACAGTTGGTTATTGCTTTTTAGCGATTCGTGTGATCAAGAAGAATATATTAATAAATGATTATTAAACTATTTAAAAGCATAAAGATATACAGTAACTTTTACAAAGTGTGATAACAAATGCTTTATTAACACGTTCCTTCGATAACTCATGATTGGTTCATGTAGTCAAAAAGAATTTAATAGCAACTAGTTAACTGTTTGTGTGAGCTCATCTAAAGGGATGACTATTTATGCAAAAAAGAAAATTAAATGTGACTATTGTCTATGTATGTAAAAAAGGAATTTTAAATGTGAAGAGCTCCTCTAATCTCTTCAGTAAACTGGTTTTAGCTGCAGGCAGAATAACTGAAAGCACCCTCCCTGTTTGGAACCCAGGGAAGTTCTAACTGATTTGAAAACAGTTCCAGTTAAAACCGTTCCCTTGCAAGGAAAAGTAGAGAAATGCAAGATGGCCTGCAGTGTTTGTGTGTTTAAAAGTGTTTGAGTGTTGAACAAACTAAAAAAAATAGTTGGTTCACCATAATGTATAATTATGACACACATTTCCAAATAATTGAGGTTTGAGTAGATTGAATCAACAAATTTTCATTCAAATAATAATATGCAATTTATCATTGGATCAACTTAATATAATTATGACACCTTCATAATAAGTCTGAATTGTTATCTCAACTTATTTTAAGCATAATAAAACCAAAAGTTCATATTGAGTCAATAAGATAAGATCATCTTTTGTAATTACCTTATACACAATTTACTTTAGTTGGATCCACAAAATATAAATATAACAATTTATAAGCTAAATTCAGCATGAGCAAAAAAAACATATTTTTTACCAAACAGCTAAAATATACAATTAATTCTTAATTAAATTGTATTTATTTTTTATTACAATTTCAAACAAAGAACAATCAGATCTTGCAGCTATGCTAAAGACCTCTTTTGCCAATTTTAAAGCGAAAGAGGCAGGTGTTGCTTGTTCTCACGATGAGCTTTCGACCATGCCCCCATCTCAACTGTCAGGCTTTGAGGGTAAGGGAGGACAGTCATATGAAGATCCTGGATGCTGAAGCATGTGCCATTTAAGTAATTAGCTCAATTCAGTTCATATTAGTTGTTTTAAGAAAAAATAACAAAGGAATTACAAGTACCCCTTTTTTACCCTTAGTACAGACTCAAAATAACAACTTAGATCCCTTAAACTGATTCATTAATTTTTTTTTTTCAAAATATTCTGTTTGATTCAGCCAAACACACAGATGTATTTTTTTAAGTTAATGAATCTATGACACATCCAAAGAAAAAAAAGAGATGTACGTTTTTTTCCGTTTTCAAACCCTTTCAAACCCATTCCTTTTTGTTGAAAGCTATATCTTAATATCTCACGTTGTCAACCGTGCAGTGTGCAAGTTTTCCAAACAGTAGAACTCCATGATGGATCCAATTCAATTAAAAAGGTGTTCTTTCTTTTTGACAATGCAGCAGATGCATCCATTGTGCAGGTGTAAATGAGAGTCAGGCCCCCTCTGGACCTCCTCGAAGATGCCTGTGAATCATCAACTCAAGCACCCACCCAGCCCAGGCCACCTCCGTGCTCTTTAACCAATTAGCCATCCAAAAATAGCTCACAGGCAACGCAAGGCCTGGAATCATCGAGGTGGGGAGCGAACAACATGCACAGGAAGAATGAGCTGCACGTGAGTTGATGGAAAGTTAAATATAAAGACCGACAATGCATTTAAAGTACTTGTGAAACAGGGAGCAAACACGCCATTATTACAACTTTTTATTTAGATAGCTCAAAGTTTATCATACACGTATGGTGACTTTGACAAAATGTCAAAGGTGCATATATTTAAAGTGAGTATGTATAAGGATGACTAATTACAAAAGAACATAAGTTTATATGATAGTAGATTAGAATGGCTATAATAACTAAGCTTTCTGCATGAAATTGTTTAACAGTGTTTTTTCTAAGTTCATGAGGAGCGCTCGGAGCTCAAAATGATGGTCTGTATCAGAACCTTTCTCCCTGTGAGATTGTAGAGCTGGGATGCTGGGTGGGGATGCTGAAAGCTGTCACTGAAGAGGGGATGGAGGCACGATTATAAATTGGCCTCCTGGTATTTCATTGGCTAATTCCTTGAACATAATTCCCACAAACTTTGCTTGAGTAACTTTGAGTTGTAAAAACTCTTGTCTCCAATCACAGAAACCTTAAAAAGTGTGCTGCACACATATGTATAATATTCTCTTTATATTTAATTTCTTTGCTTCCTCTACTGTTGTGTTTGTCAAATGTAGCATTTATTGTGATCCTGTGATCATGGATCATTAAGATAAGATTGGGCACCAACAGCACAGTATACAGATACAGTTATTGCTGTTTTTTTTGTTGGGAAATAGGATGAACATTTCATTTACAAATTCTTGCATTTTTTTGTATTCTTCTCAACATTTCCTTGGATTTCTTTATGGTATCTTAACTTGGTTTGGTAGCAGACCTTGCACCTCAACACCTTAAGTTTCATCAAATGTGGCATTACCTGAATTCGAATGAGTTTAATGAGGCTTGACAGGTAAAACTTATAACTTTATTTTCATTCTTTTCTTTTATATTTAAAAAAACATATACATAATGTATACCTGATTGATACAATGATATAGTGTACTTTTTTATTTTTTATGTTGTTTAGTAGTAGACTTTGCGAGAACTGTGATGGTGCCAGTCTCACAAAATCCCTGGAGAACTTGACTGCAGGACTTGCTGTTCTCATTTGCTTTAATCTCTCCTGTGAAGCCATTTGCACCTAAAAAACAAATATGTCTACTTACCATGATAACTAAAATGCAAAAGAGTTTAAAAAGTTGTGCATGTAAGATGAAATAAGTTATAGACAATTTAATGTTTGTATGTATTATATACTGCCAATATGTTTTTGTCTGAGTGACATAAAAAGTTACTCTCACAGACTCAATGACTTGATATTCAACGCAATCCACCTGAAGAGTATGACAACTAGCCTTGTGTAATTTGATTTTAATCCAAGTCACGAGCATATATTTGCTTGGCAGCTGAGAACAGGAGCATCTTGTACACTTCTGTTAAAGTGTCCCTACTTTACAGCTTGAAGCTTGATTAATGCCGACATGTCGGTTAAGCACTAATGGTTCGGTCTGAGTGTTTGCCTCCATCACCTGACCTTCCACTTCAGTTCTGCTCTCACCATCAGCTCTGTCTCAACCGCAGACAAACACGATCTCTCTCTCTCTTTCTCTCTCTCGCTCTGTCACACACACACACGCTCACGCATGCACAACACACACGCACACACACACGGTCATAGCAACCAGACACAGGAGAGGTCAGGTAAGCACCACACTTGCAGACCTCAGGAGGAAACGTGAGAAAAGACAAAGAAAAGAACAGAGTGGTACATGAAGTATATTGCGTAATGCATTCCATTTTTTTAGCTGAGTCATTATAACCCATTAGCTGGAATGCTACTGTTTGACTGTGTACTTTTGAGTTCTGCTGAAGTGTGCAATGCACTAGAAAAAAAAAACTGAGTGGTAAAGTAAGAGGCATTGCAGTAGTTTCTAGCTTAACAAAACTTGTAGTTAAAAATATGCACATCTACTTCAACAAAAGCATGTATGCTTTTATAATATTACACATAATAAAACAACACAAGCACTTACATGAGCATTTATGGATTCAATAATTAACATTAATCATCAAATCAAACAAACAATTAATTATTTTAGCTTTCAATAAAGATAATTCTAACAGTTTATTTTCCTCGTGCTCCTTCACTTGAACCCTGTTACAGATCATGATACAGATTGATTTTTCCATGCGTTGACAGCACAGTTAGTTTGCTGTGCTTTATTAATTTCCCGTTGAGTGTCTTTAGATAACAAGCATGAACAAATGTTTGCTCTGCATGTCTGCAAAAACTGCAGTAAATGCACTAGATTTTTTGGTGCCAGTCAGACAAACTGACTGGTAGAGCAACATCTTTCACTGAAAACAATCGCAATGCTGTGAGAAAATACGGCGGGTAGCTCCAGACTAGGGTAAGCTTTTATAACATCAAAGTCAATTAATGTAATTTCCACACATCAATGTAAGTGTTTAAATGCTTGAAACAGCATAATAGTACCACTGTAATACAAGTGGGTAAAAGGATTGACAATTTAGCTATCCTGTGATTTGCAGGTTATATTATGTAATTACAATTAATTAAGGGGAACTACCTTGTTATTTCTTATGAGTATCCATTAATTACCCTGTAATTAGCAGATTGTAATCTAAAGTGTTACCTTAACTCTTATATACAGCTACATTATTATCATTACATGATTTATCTTATATTTAATTATACCAACACGTATTCTAAATATACTTTCTATATACTTGAAAAAGCATAATAGAACCACTTTAATACGTTGTCATGAAAAGTTGGTAAAAAGATGAACAGGTTTTGCAACGATAACAGTGACGCAAAAGGTACCATTTTATCTGATATCCAAGTCTTAGCTGTCTAAACTAAAAAGGTTATTTGGAGTGTAGGAACCAAGGTTACATTTGGGGAATGTGATTTAGCCCTGGTTCCTACAAATATAATTGGTGGAGAACGTTTAGCAAATTTTTGAACCAAATTATGCAAAAAAGACAAAATTAAGTTTTTTTAAATGTTTGATTTTATATCACAGCCCCGGACATAAAGTTAGATATGAGCATAAACTAGTTATTTTCGTTGTTTTTTTGTAACGTAACGTTAAAACTGCAGGAAGCTGCATTAATTATGAACTCGAGTGTAAGATTATCCGTTGAAACAGGAGAAATCTTAAAAGAATAAGTTAAAGAATTGACAAGCACGATGAGCGAATTGACGGTTGTCACGACTAAGCTAAACTGCTAAACGTAGCATAGCCAGTTTGTGCTCTAGGCTGAGTGAATGTCTGTATGCTGCATGCTCTCTCACGTTCCCTGTGAACAAGTTTATGCCCTCAAATTTACATATTATAACATGCAATTCGACTTCGTTATAATATATTTTTGGCATTTGAGTTTACTCAAACTTTTGATAAGGTTCTTTAGGTACAATTTATCTGTACCACCAGTGATTCAGATCACACATCTTTATTCTGTCCAAAGTGACTCCATATTTGTTTTTATTAATGCATTATTAATGGTAGATTCATTTTAAAATGTTATGCTTTTTGTTTTGTTTTTTAAACCTGGGTTCTAACTATAAGTATTGTTAATAGGTAATCGATGCCCTCATGTCAATTATCTGCAAGGTATGAAAAATATTAATTGTTATGAACCATTGAAATAATATTTTTGGCACTATAAATCCTTTTTTTTTTTTCTTGTAAATAAATTTGAGGACGTGTACAGTGTTTGCACGCAATCGATGACCAAGATTCTGGCAGGATCACAGAAAGTCAAAAGCCAGTGCTTTTGCAAGGTGCTGTAAATATTTTGTATACATACCCAATATTAAATATTTAAAAAATTTGAATTTGTTAATATAGGTTTATATTGGTCAAGCCAATGATAACGATATGTTTCCAGATAAAAATATAACTTTAATACCCAAAATATTTATTAAACATTCTGTTTTCCCAGAAAAACATACTTAAATGCTACAGTAGAATTATTGGAGCCCACCTGATGAATGGAAACCACTGGACACTTTTTGTGAGTAGGCCAAATCATAATATACTGGACTAAATGCAATAACTGACCATTTATGTTTTGTCCTGCAAGATATTTTGCTGCTGAGAACAAAATATAGTGAAAACTATAAAAAAAGGCATCAGATCACTATAAGAGATTTAAGTTTATTAATACATATTTGACAACTTGTCATTTGACAGTTCTGACAACATTGATGAATAATGGAATTAACAAAATATAATAGGTTCTAAACATTCATGTTTAAAATTATTCAACCCCCAAATGTCAAATTTTATATTAAAGTCAATATTTGGGTTATAAGGGTAAGTATAACTATTTGGGTTATACTTAGATTCTCGCTGGAAGGGAATCAGGAAAGATTTAAGATAGTGAATCTAAACCAAGCTAAATCATTACAGGTGATTTCTTTTTTGATCGCTACTAAAATTCTTTTCCAGAATTATTATAACACTTAGGAATAAAAGTTCCTCTTATTTAGCCATGGTTCGTACAGGAGCAATTTGGCTATTTTGAGCAGAATCTATCATTATTTATTATATCTATTTTAAGCTATTAATATTATTAGTTTATTATTATATGTTTTTCGAAAAATTCTTATTTATTTATTTTTTATTGTTATTTAATTATTATTCCGGAAGTCATTGCGGGCACCTTTGGGTACCTGAACATTAACGAAAAGTTCCAGATTTTTGCACACGCCTCAGACCCGATGAAAAATTTGGTAAAATTTTTGTCCTAAAACAGGCTCTATAGCGCCACCTAATGCGTTTTTGCAGCTGTTGCGCAACCATTTTGTCATAAGCAAATGAAATTTGGTACACATATGTAAATTACCAAGCCGCAACTTTTACAAATATAAACCTGATTCCAAAATCAACAGGAAGATGGATATTTTGCAAAAACCTCTAAAAATGGCTGTTTTATGACGAACTCCTCCTAGGCGACAGGTGAAAAAGACTTGAAAGGCCGGGAGGCGGTGCCTTTGCTCCGGCTCACGCATCATTAGAGAGCCCTCCCATCGCTGCTGTAGCTTTAATTATTATTATTATTCAGTGGTTTCAGTTTCAGTACTAATTATTAAACTTTTCTATCTAACTAAAACAATCTCTGCACTGTATTATTTTTACATTTCTTAATCTAACTTCTTAATCCAGTAGTTTATACATTATTTTCAGCATTATGCATCACATTTTAAAACAGCTTAACACGTAGGAATGTAAATGGGATAACACACTACACTGAAATCAGGCACATGATGAGATCCATCTTTTTACACAAGCCATGTTTGACAAATGAAAGTGTTTTTTCCATGAAGAACACAGAGCACACCACCCTGTGCTAATGCAATCTGTAAAGGTAATGCAAACCTTATTGGCTCTGACTGTGTATAGAGAATCTCACTAGATAAGAGATGCTGTAAAGGTTGGTTTTCCACATCTAATCAGCAGCCGGTAACAAGAGAACACAGCGCTTCCCTGCCACAGCATGTGTTTCTCTATGACTCAGTTAAAATCCACTATCAAGTCCGCTACTTGTTCTTTAGTGTGGAACATTTTAATGGGTCTCTTATTAAAACTGGACATGTGTTTGAGGGTGGGAGTGCATGTGTGTTTTTGCAGGGTTTAATTTCTGACATGAAAAATGCAATCAAGAGAGGAACATTTTTTTAGCAACTGTCAAATTAGAGTGATGTTTCACAACTCATTTTGGGAAGAGCTTGATATTTACTAAGGCAATTACTCAGTTCTCTTGGACCTGGAACCCTTTTTAGACAGTCCTTTTTAGACAACAATTTGTCCTATTTAACCCAAAACCCATCTCATGCTTCTTTTAAATGATTTGTAATAAATATTTGACCCCTCTAGACTATACTCACTACACCCTTAAAAACTCTTTTGGCCTGGTACATCCAAATACAAACTTTCTTTTGCTTATTTATCAGACACAGTTTTACTATAGACACTTCTGGGTCTCCCCACAGCGCATACGTTCTTCATTGAGATGCATTAGCAATTCATCTGATTGGTTAGTGGGTGGTGCTATGGCCAATGGGTATGGCTATGGCCATCAAGTTGTTTTGAGCTCCCAGAAAAAGAAAACAGGATCGCACACACATGCATGAAACAATTCAAATGTTTAGTTTAAATGAAACAGCACCTTTAACAGGAAAAAAAAGAATGTAGCTAAAAAAGGAAAATAACATCACATGCTGGTGACCATTTTCAATGTTTTTTTTTAATCCTGCTAACCTGCAGCCATTCAAGATGAGGCAACACTTACATACTTTAAGTGCTCTGAACCCTCAAGTGAAAATACTTCAACAACAACAATTCCCAATGTACTGTCAACTTAAAACTTATAAATAAAATTAACTGATCATAAATTCTTTTTTTTTTTTTTCATTTACTTTTGAGACTTTCTGCCACTGTTTTGATTTCTGCAGCTTTGCTGTTCTGTTATTGTACCTGACTTTCCATTTCAGGGTTAATCACCTTGCTAAGTCAGCCAGCCTCTTTACACTCTTCGCTAAGAAGAAAACAAGAGCATCTCATTAATGCTGATCCACACTCCAGCTCGAGCTTCTCACGCTAGTCTCTATGACAATGAGAGTGCATATGCCTCACTAGAGTGACCACCTAATGAAAGTTAATGAGACATTAAAGTAAGCTGACAGTAAAGCTGCCCTGGAGTCAAGAGAGGCAAGGGTGAATGGTCTCAAGGAAACCGACAGACGGTGAGGCTAGACAGCTCAGGTGCATCGCCAAATCAGTTCACTACAGGTTTTATATCATGGATTAAGAATTATAAAGTAAAACTGCTGTCATGTTACGTAATGGGTTTTTTTTTCACAATCCCTGCAACAAAAACACAAATTTACAAAATCAAAGATGTTAGTTTGAAATGTTTTGTTGTTCTTAATATTCTAGTAAGTAAACTATTTTTCAAACTGGCAGAATTGTTTGTTTTGGTTTTTGTAATGAACTTCTGATGCGCATTCTGATATTACTAAAATGTTGTGGTTGAACCAATTATCTCTCAGTTCATAGTTTTACAATTACATTTATCCCTTTAGAAGATTATTTTGTTCAAAGTGACTGATACTAGGGGAGAGACAATATGAAGTATTATTCCAATATGGTTGTTTATCAGAAGACAGAAGATATATATGTATATTTGCAGTTTCGAATAAAAAGTTTTACAGTCAATGTTCAAATGTGCAAATAGTTACTAAAAACAGCAAGTAATGCTTTCAATCAAACACTATCTATACAGCATTTTAAATGAGACCTTGGCATCAACCAAAAGGGCTTCCAGCAAAGTGTTCAAAATATTCTAAAACAATATCAATATAAGCGAACACAGAGCTCCACCTTGAGTAAATACACCATGCAAGATTAATAAAACTGTGAAAATACAAGATAAATACCCTGTTTATTATATAGACATGGCCAGTTGACAGTATTTGCTGAAATTTTATGTATAGTTTGAAACTTGCGTTGCAGTCTTGGACAGTGTGTTGAGTGAACGGGTGCCAGTATTTTCCGAACACCTGCTGCTATTGTTATCTTCTTTTCAGTTTGTCAGTAAAGGAAACATTATTTACTACAATAATGGTTAAATGACATGTTTATTGCTAAATATTGTCTAATGGTGTAGTGGTTACTGTCCAGAACAAAAAATTCAAGGTGTCCCTTGGTTCATCTTTCGAATACCAGCCTGTTACAGCTTCGGACGTTTTGCAGCTTTTCCTTCTTTTTGTTACGTCACCTATTTGTGCGCGCGCCCATGCAGGTGACTCCAGCTGTCCCCTGATTCGCCAGGTCAGACGCCAATCAACATCCAGGAGGCGGACCACCTCAGCTCTTCTGCGAATCAGCGGCGGCAGCTGGAGTTGAAAAGGAACGCGCCGACACCTGCCCAGCAGTGAGGGCTCTGCGGAGTTCTTTGCTCATGCGGCGTGGAGAGAGTGGCTCCACTCGGTTGCCGCCCGTTTTTTGTTCGTTCGTGCTCCCTGTTCAGTGTTTGCCTCTGCTTATGTTTCCGTTTGAGTTGAATTCTGTTTCCTACCTAGTGTGTCGCGTATGTTTGCTTCTGACATCCAGGGACTAAGAGACAGCTTAGCGTGTCACGTGACATACATTCTGCACGTAGGAATATTTCGGTTATACACACTAGTTTAGCGGTGTGCGCCAGGTTTGTTTATTGTATAAATTCCTAGTTAGTGTAGATTAGCTCTAGCTTTGTGTGAATTCAGTTAGCTTAGTATTGTCTGTCCTTTCTAGTTAGTTTATGTTTTGTTTTACCTGGCGTCCCTTAGTCTCTGTCCCTGGAGTGTGTGTATTTGTATTTGATTTGTTTTACACATTGTTCCCTTTGTTTGGTTAATTAAAGCACATTTGATTTGTCTAAAAGTTATTCTTTGTGTCCTGTTCCCAATTTTCATTTCTGTTCCTCCACCTTTTTGTGACCCTGACCTTAGACACTATCACCATTTTGGGGTTGTTACAATACAAAACAGAACTATCAGCATATTCCCTCCTTATTAAATATTGATATTAGAGTCTAAACAAGACCTAATAAAAGCATGCCTCACATTTTCAATTTAGGTGATTCTTGGTAACGTAGCTGAATACAGATAGTAAGTAAAAATTGGTATTTTTTTTTTTAGTTATTAAAGTGTACATTTCATACAACAAATCATTCGAGTGCTTTACAAACACATACACATAAAAAAATAAACATAACACATTAAAAATGAGACTTGAACATGGAGAAACCCTCACATATAAAAACAAGATATAAAAAGTAAAAAAAAAGGTTTTGCTAAAATCTTCCCCTGAATAGGTGTTAAAAAATATCTAGAAGTAGCTTGTTCCAATAACCAAGGGGCTGCTATCTCCTAAACATGACTGGAAGCCAATGCAAGGAGGCCAACACTGGGGTAATGTGTTAAGTTTTTCTGACCCCAGTGAGCAGTCACGCAGCAGCGCTCTGCACCAGCTGGAGTCTAGCGATCGACGGTTTTAGGATTCTTCAATACAGTTACAGTAATCCAGATATGATGTTATAAAAGCGTGATTGACCCCTTCAAGGTCATTAAGAGATAAAATAAGCTTCAGCCCGGTGATAATGCAAAGCTTTTAAAAACAGTTTCTTACCACTGCATTAATTTGTTTATTAAAACTCCGGTCTATATATATAATTACCTGGCGATTTCTGACCTGAGGAGAAACAGCTGGAATCAGAGACCCATGAACTTTTATTATAGAGACACTTTCGGAGTCCCAAAGACAATATTTACTTTGTTTTCTTTGGATTACGGTGGTTAACCAGCTTAAACTAGTTGTCATGTTCCAATGTTAAAATTTCGTCTGGGGTTCTGCCTTAGAACGGTTCAATAAAGCAGATTCATAAACTTGTAAGTCATCTTTAAAAGTTGATCGCAAATCTAACGAAAGCAGAAGTTGCAGTGGTTGGGAGAAATCCTTCAATTTATCACAGAGAAGGTCTGTATTAGATAGAAAGGACTTAAATCACTTTAACACAGTTTTATTAAGCATTGAAGCGACTAATAGGTAAAGTTGTACATTAACACAGTTTACAGTAGTTCCAAAGGAACAGATAAAATAGATTATTAACATTTTTAAAGAATATTTTCCAATTTACGTTTACATTCTTTAATACTTAAAAGGCTATGCAGATTTTAACAGGTCACAACATAGTGGTATTCAAGAACTATATTTCTGGCCAAAATACCCCTAAAACAAAATGTGCCATTACATTTCCAGTCTAACTTTATATTTACTGGTACAATAACAAGGTTATTGTTTCAGGGAATTCGCCAGGGCATGTTAGGTACAGAATATGCACAACAGATGCTAAAACAACTCAAATATTCTGAGCGGACAGCTACTCATTGACTTATCTTGACGGTCTTTTCACTCTGATGTTTCTTTATGAGAACGTTTTAATACTTATAAAATGTCCCATGAATTTCCTTCAGACTGTTACTCAATCATGCGCAGATTTTAATACTATTAAATTTGAAACAATAATCTACCCAGAGTCTTAGTTTAGATGATATCAAAGAATGGATCACCCGAGTGAAGCAATAATGTGTATGACAGTCACAACCCTTCACTTCACCCTCACTGTCCTCGCATGTCAAAGCTGCCATAAAGAGCATTCTGTACGAAGGCAGATTTTGTTTAGTTAAGTGTGGGGAGTTTTTTAGGACTGCATTTATCATGTTGGGGAAAAAACAGGGATAATTTGTTGTCAGTATGCTTCTGATGTTTTACTTTCGAATTTGATTTCTGGAAAGTCAGGAATAAACTCAAAATGTTTATTTGGAGGTCAATATATATCAACGTAAAAGACTCAAAATACCCAGTAACTCCATCCATCTATCGTTTTAATTTACCCACTCTCATTTGATTAGGGTCACAGCCCGTGCCTGTCTATATCTCACATTAAAGGTCAGCTATGAACAGGTTGCCAGTCCCTCACCAGCTACATCCCCTCCGTAATTAGTGTCATAAGAACCCTTACAAAAAAACTGAAGCTCAGTTCTATGTCCTGTAAGATCTATCTAAGGCCAAATAATTCAATTAGTCTTTAATTCGTTTGATCTAACTGATTGATATTTGTACTGTAGGATGGAAACCGGACTAAGTTCAAGGACAAGAAGATGTCATTCCAATATAACTTATATTAATTTGACTTTGTTATGTTTTTAAATCACCATAAAATAGCAATCAAGTAACTGGTAAAACTTGATAAGTCAACATGAAAAAATATTTAAATGTTTTTTATGTATGTATCTCATTTGAAATTTTTACTTCAAAATTTACTTGAAATTTTGCTATCCTACTTCTGAAATTGTTTAGCACAAGGGAAGATTCTTCCTTAAGCTGATTCAGCTTCAGAAAGTATATATTTGCCATATGTTTAAAAAATAAATCTTTAATTTAGACATTTTTTTGTCTTGACCAGTTGAAAACTTCCTCCTGGGTCCTGAGTCCTGAACCTCCTCTGTGAGTTGTTAACAATAGCTTACAGGATGAATTTCAGTCATGTCAAAAATACATAAAATAGAAGGTAATTTGTAATAGAACTATTAATATCAGCTGTAAATGTTATTTGATGCTCCAATGAAAAGACGTTTGAGAGAAATATACAGGTAAAGCCAGCTAGCTGCAGGGTAAGCCATGGCCGGTACCCCTACTTAGCATTGCGTACAAAGCTGTTGCCTTTTTGCTGTTCCGTGGGCCACTAGGACTTACTGGCACAGAATTCCAATTTTTCACAAATAGATATACTTCCTTAGGCTATTTATGAAATTTGTGAAGCAAACTAACATTTAACCTAGAGAAGTAATGGCACTTAATGGTCATTTGGCCATAGCATTGAGGAGGAGGACTCATTTGACATCACAGTCATTATCTTGTTAACCTATTAAACATGCTGAAATATTCATGGATTTTATACACATTTGTCATCTGAGAATTTCATTTTCACTTGAATAAGTTACTTTTACTTTAAGTTAAGCATATTCAGAATAGTTTTATGTATACTTTTACTTTGCCCAGTCCAACTCTGCTGCAAACTTAAAATCTTGAATTTGTTTTTAATGTTTTTATTCCTCACAGTGACATGGTAATTAACAGTGATATATTTCAGAGTGCTAGGACATCTTTCTCTATGATAAACAGCCGTCAAGAGAAAGTATTAAACGAATGTGTTTCTTTCAAATCACTGGAGACCTCAGCGTTTCACCCAATATGACCTGAGCCTACATTCCTACAGTAGATTATTTAAGGGTGGATTTTAATAAATTATACAAAACAAAAGCTATCAGGTCACTGAGTCTACAGTCCACTGGAAGTGTCCACTGTGGAATCTGGGTGCTAATGAGACAATTAAAGGAAGAGTAGACTTTCCCCCTGCGTGACCTTGCTTCAGAGGATAAAAACAGCTCTTCTGAAGGGATGAGAGTTTTATTTTTAACAGCTCGTCTGATGCTGGATCAGATTTCAGACCAGCTGTCTCCTCTTTCCCGCTCAGCTGGTTCAAATATTCCTTCACTCGCCTGCTCGCGTGGAAACAGCATAGAAACTGCACTGAGAACGGGAACACCATGTTTAAAAACAGACAGGCGGTGTCCCACCCTCCCACCCACACCCTTCTCTCTCAGCAGCTGTGCGACATTGTATCGAACAGCTGTCTGAACTGACACACTCTCTCCGCTGATGTCAACATGGTGTTTTCCTCTTTCAAACACGCAGATAGAAACTATAATGGGAAGTCCCAGAGTGGGACACATGTGAAAGTAATGACATGTGGTTGCATCTCTATAAATGCATTAATCAGTTGCTTAATTCTATCGGTTGATTGACACTTTATGAGTTAGACTAATATAGATTCTTGAAAATAGCCAGTCGTTGCTTTGATTAGGCTCTTGAACCACTCTAAAATAAATGGTTGGGACAACTCAACATTTTTAAGGCAACCTACTGAAATAGATGATCAAGTTTTTAACACCAACACAAACAAGTTAGTTTTGAACAAAAACTTCCTCAATCAAGCAAACTATCATTAGTTCAGGTAACAAATTATCTTTTGTTGAGTCGACCCTTTTTTTTTGCTGTGCTAAAAACTTATCCTGTGTTGTGCTGATAATTTCTTTTTCTATGTCTGCTTATTCATTTCAGTGCATGAGAATTTTGGTGCCAATATCGAGCTCCCTTTAGACTAAAACCGAGGCATTTTCCATGCAGACAGGGTTCATTCATTCTACAATTCAAGGGTACAAGTCTTTCATCAAGGAAACTTTAGTCTACAGCTTACGTGAGGTGCTTTGAAGTTGTGCCCAAAATGTTAATGATATTACATGTATTATATCATACTTTCTATATATATAATGCAATATGCCATGTATTACCATTTTAAATTGGGCATATTGTTGTTGAGCAGCTAATGAGTCCATTGGTGATGATTTTGACTTCTGAGAGAGCTGTTTAGCCGCACACTGGCCATAGAGTAAGATTTTTGTATGATGTTGAACAGCTGTATTTATATCTAAATATAAAAGGGCATACCTTCAGGAAACGCTTAAGAGAGTGTGTATATGTTTGTATGTTTGTGCAGATTTCTGGATTCCCTCTGCTGGTGTCCTGTCCTGTGAATCACAAAGCTTATTTTTCTCGATACGGATTTCCTTAATTTCCCCAGATTAATGTCGGTTCAGAATAAACAAATACATTGTTTAATAGCTATTTTCAGGTGTCTAAGTTCTAAGAAAGTTATAGACATATTTTTAAATTACCAAATAGTTTCAATAGTTATTCTTTTGACTAGTGACAGATAGCAACAAAAAAAACTAAATGACAGATAATGTTCTTTAAAAATAGCTTTTTTTTATTATGAGACATGAATACATTAATAAATCCAAGTTTTTTTTTTAAAGACTGGCAATGGAAAGAGCTATAAATGTAATAAAAATGAAAATATGCCTCATGTTTTTTGTTTGTGATGGGTCAATAACAGAAAAATAATTTTTTTAAAAAATTTATCATTAGGCAAGGCAAGGCAAGTTTATTTGTATAGCACATTTCGTACACAGGGTAATTCAAAGTGCTTTACATTGGAAATAAAGAGTAAAAAGAAAGTACATTTATTAAAAGCAAGCATAAAAATTCATATAAAATCAAACTGATTAAAAACACTGAAATTTAAAACATCGATTAAAACAAAGATTAAGATTTGAAGATTAAGATTACTGACAATTATGAGGATAAAAATAGCCTTAATAGTGTCTATTAAAAGAGCATTACTACTAGTCATACAGATAAACACAAACTTTAATATTTAAGTATAAATAATCATCAATAGTGAGACATATACTAAGAAAGTTATAGGCAGGGAGTTTTTGAAATTACCCATTAATTTCAACAATTAATCATTTGACTGGTGACAGTTTCTAGCATAAACAAAAACAAAATGGCTAGAGATGGCTTTTTTTAGTAAACACCGGTAAGGTGACACACTCCCTCCCACACACACACTGAAGATGATGCTAGTTAAACCAGCAACGGAACTCACGAGTGTGTGTTTGTCCGGCCTCTGCAGGGGTAAACAGGTGACTCTCCCAGCAGCAGCAGCTGGTTCCTTGTATTGTCTGGGACAGGGTCAGACGCGTCACAGCCGGCCGTGGGACATCTCTCATCTCTCCTGGGCTGCCCCACTCGTGACCTGCACACACTTCGCCTTCCCCTCTCACACACATTCATCTCAATACTTCACAGAGACAGCTACTGCTATTCACAGACGCTTCCATTGTAAATCGATGTCAATACAAGATCAGGATGGACTGCCTAAAAAAGCTTTTTACATGCCCAGAAAGCTTCATTTGAGATTGTCTAGATGATCAGATAGAGCATTACAAGCATCAAACCAATAAATAGATAGAAATTAGTGTTAAATATAAAAACCAACAAACATAATTAAATCCAAGTCTTAATTTATTCATTTAAATAGAATGAGGTCAATAGATGGAGTTATATGTTTAGTAAAATTATAGCATAGAATATTTTCATTATAAATTGGTTAGGAAAAGAAAATACAAGCTTTTAATAACGTGTTACTACATAAATATATTTAGTTTTAAACGAGTATAATTGTAAATATACTTTTCAAGGCTAATAATGCTTCATTATAACAATAAAATCATCTTTAATAATGCCTGTTAAATGAGCATCTCTACTATCCATACAGATAAAAAAAACTTTTTTCCAAGTAAACCTTAGTGATCTTATAGTGCTATCTTTATATATCTTTATATATATCTTTATATATATATATATATATATATATCTTTATATATATATATATATATATATATATATATAGGCTAAACAGCCGCTTCCAGGTGTGGAGGCAGGCTGTATGTATGTCTCCCATGGGCCATAGTTTGAGAGGCTCTGGTCTATTTAAATGCATTTTAAATACTATCTTTACACCAGTGATGGAAACAGTACTGAAATATCCAATTCAAGTAAAGTATCATTACTTGCAAAAATATTAATGAAATAAGAGAAAAAGTATCAATTCTAAACAATACTCAAAGGAAGAGAAAAGGTACTCAAGAGAAGTGAGTAAAACACTGTAAAATAATTTCATTCTATATCTTACTAATGAAAAATGTAGCTTTCAATAGCGCTTCTTATTTGAAGTATAAAAAAAGACATGCTATTTTTCCCTTCAACAAGTTATATTTTGAGGGCGTCATGGTGGCGCAGTGGGTAGCACGGTCGTCTCACAGCAAGAAGGTCGCTGGTTCTAGGCTCGGCTGGGGCAGTTGGGATTTCTGTGTGGAGTTTGCATGTTCTCCTCGTGATCGCGTGGGTTTTCTCCGGGTGCTCCGGTTTCCCCACAAGTCCAAAGACATGCGGTATAAGTGAATTGAGTAAGAACGATTGTTCATAGTGTTAAAGTGTGAATGAGTGTGTGTGAATGTTTCTCAGTGATGGGTTGTGGCTGGAAGGGCATCCGCCACGTAAAACATATGAAACATAGAGTTGGCGGTTCATTCCGCTGTGGCGACCCCGAAAGGGAAGAAAGCCGACATGAAGATGAATGAATGAAGTTATATTTTGACTGTAGGCACTGGAATTTCAGACATGAGCAAAAAAAATCTGAAAATAAACCAATAATCAGTTCAGTTACGAATACCATTCTGCTTGAATATTCTTTTAGGATATTAACATAATTAAGGCTTGTTTTACGTTAGATTTCCACATATCTCTGCAGGTAAAGTTGACTCGACATGATGACGCAGTTTCCCTTCTCATCTTTCACATAAAAAGCTCCTTCAGGCACGGTCAGTCATACTGAATTTCTGAATTTGTGCTGATATGGTAACGCATCCATAACTCTTATGTCCACCTCTATGATCACACAAGTCTCGCACCAGCAGGAGTCTTGATGCCAGTCTGTCCATGGTTTTTTAATGCGTGATTGGATTTGATGGGAATCACGAGACTTTCACCTTTGCCAATGAAAAACGCCAAATAAGAAAATAAATGATTTTAAGCTTTAATAAACGAATAAGCGACTTTACAGTGAATAAAAATAGAGCAGTAAAAGTACAGATGCAACAGTAAAAACGTACTTAAATAAATGTAAAAGTACACATATTTTACACTACTTACTGAAGTATAATTTATGAAAAAAATGCATGTTTGGCAAGTTCTGAACTGGATTTGGAATTGGAAAATGTAGAAAAAGGATGATAAAGGGCTGCATTTTTAAATAGTACAGGAAGAAATGCTTGAAAGTTGAAACCACTTAATTGTTTACTATCATATTTATCAACTCACATGTAGCTATAGGCATTATTTGACACCAGGAACTATGAATAGGACTATTCTAAGAGTGTAGAAAATGAATAAAGAAAAGTCTGTGTTCACTTGCTCAGAGACAAACATATAGAAAGACATCCATACCCATGGGAAAATATGCATCAAGCCCATAAAGACACAACTCTATATGTTGACACACCTTTAAACAAGACACAACTGCTAATTTCCTACTTATTAGCCCTCACTGTCTGAGCTTTGACCTCTCCTGCTTCTTTTCTCAGGTACAGATCTGGTTTCGCAAAACAGACAAAACAGACAAAACTCACTTGGCTGAGAGAGAAAGAGCTTTGTTTGTGCCCACCGGGGGTCTCGTTACCTTTCTTTGTCACCTGACCCTATCATTAATCCCACAGGATTCTTATACGAACAAAGAAATTCTCAAAACCCTCTTGTCCTTGGCTTTCAAAAAGAGTCAGGGTCTGTCTTTGAAGGTTGACTTCAGGGAGTTGTATTATGTAATCTGTCAATATAATATTGTTGCGGTCGTTCAAAATTGAAAGGAGGCTGTAAATGTGCTCTGGCTAGAGTTCAACAACCCTCTTTTGGTGCATCATTTTGTTAATGTGATTTTAGATTGACTTCACCTAAATCCAAGATAGCGCACTACAAAGAAAAAAAAAGGTAAAAGACTGTCAATGGCAGTTATTATTATGGTAATTTTCCCATATATTTATTTATTTATTTTTATTTTATAAATTGTATCATATATATTTTATGCACTTGATTACCATTGTAAAACAATAAGCTACAATGTGTTTTGACAATGTGCCAAAACTCAAAATTGACAAAATTAATGACTTAAAGCCTGTTCCTCAGTAATTGTCATAAGTGCCTTTGTACATCTCGTATCCTACTAGATCTCTCTGTTGCGTTTGACACAGTCAACCACCAAATCCTTCTCTCCACGCTCTCTGTGATGGGCATCACTGGCTCTGCACTCGACTGGCTTGAGTCCTATCTCATTGTAAATCTTTCAGAGTTTGGTGGAGGGGTGAGGTATCAAACACTCATTGACGGTCACTAAGGTTCCTCGCGGCTCAATCCTTGGTCTCCTTCTCTTCTCCATCTACATCAGTTCCTTGGGCCCCATCATCCACAGACCAGACTCTCATACCACTGCTACGTTGATGACACTCAACTCTATATACAGCCTTATCTACAATTCTCAACAATCACCCCTTCAGTCAGGAATCTCTGAGTAATTTTGGATGCACAGTTGTCCTTCAAAGACCACATCACCAAGACAACTCGAGCAGGTAGTACAAACTTCCTGATCCAGTCAAGGAAGCAGCAACAATAACAGCTTTCAAAAAGTAACTCTTCTCTTCAAGGAACACCTACAATTTAAAAGAAAAACTTTTTCCTCTTTGCCTCTATTTCCTTCCTGCTATGCTAGATTGTGACCGGATTTAGACTTTGTAACAAATTGTATATTGTCTACCCACCTACTGTAAGTCACTTTTCCAAAACTGCTCTGCCAAACTCATAAATGTAAATGTATATAATCATGATGGGCCACCATGACCAAAAACGCCAGGATCCTTTTTATTGGTCCCAGCTCTGGCTAAAAGTAATTAATTGTTAAACGTAAAAAACACTTTAAAATCATATGGGCTGGAGACTATATTGGTTTAACTAGTTCATTGTTACTGATAATTGGCTAGTGTCACAAAGGAAGGTGGCGAAAAATACTAGGCGAGCTGTCTGAGTATAGCGAACAGCCTGGGCCTGAAACATCCCCCTCAAAAGAACTGGAAAGCAGCATAGCTTGTTCAAATGCTGGAATTTGTCTGTTTGAAAAATACAGTGTTATAAACATGCCCGGATTTGACAGAGGACTGGTAAAAAGGCTGGTTTTAAAAACAGACTGCTTTCTGACCATCCCGAGTGTTGTTGAGTAGCCCCAAGCAGGAAGTATTTTATTCTCAGTGGCTAAACTTACATTAAACATTTTAAATGCAAAGCCTTTTTTACAAGTACACCTATTAAAAATGTACTAATTCAGGAAATACAAACTAAACTAGATAAGATGGGATTTAACAGAGCAAGAACACCTTATTTATCACATTGACTCTTACTCAAGAAGCCTTTGGTGAATTTGCAGTTCATTTGTGGACTCCAATTTAGGGTTAGACTATGGGTCGTATATATAAGGGACTAAATACATCATGCACAGTCGTTTTCTATTGAATAACTATTGTACTGCATATTAAAAAACTGAAAGCATCATACCACAAAATGTCACCATGCGATCCGATAAACACAAACTCACACAGTAAGTTGATGGATGCAAACAATGTTGCGATTTTATATAGCACATATATTCACATTTCAGCCACGGCATCAGCGCTCATCATCATCATCATCTGTCAAATGAGATGTTGCCTTCTTACTCAGGCCATGGAGCAGTGTGTTTATATGCGGGAGTGGCTAGGGATAGAGCAAATTTTAGGAAATAGTAGTTGGGGATTTTACAGAGCAGATATGAATGGCTGCCACATGACTAGTTTAATTGGGGGGATTGCAGTTTTTCAAAGTATGTCAATCACTATACACCTTGTAATAGAATTTTTATACTCATGAGACATGATTTATGAACACAATCGCAAACAGCAATTTATTAGTTGTTCCAAACATGAATTAAGCTCATACCTTGATATCAACGAAGCATGTGATCACATTGCAAGCATCATGGAGAGAGAAAGGGAGAGTAAGGAAATAAGAGAGAGAGAGAGAGAAGGAAGAAAAGGAGAGAGAGAGAGAGAATGAGCAGCCCTTCTCTGGCCAGACTCGGGAGCAAGAGAATGGACACGGGGCCTCCCTTGAGATTCCTTTCAGTATAAATCCCGCCCCTCTACATCACTTCCTGTTCCATCCAAGTAAACTTAAGAACATTCAAACTCAATCTTAATGGATAATTAATTACAATGATTAAATATTCTATAACAACCTCAAATGCCACCTCCTCCTAGTGCAAAATTTCGATAAATACAAGTTTTCCGAAATTGACCTGTCAATACGCAAATTTATTATTGCAAATCAGTTTTGTGACAAGTCATGGTCAATGTAATTGAGACTGTTGGTGAAGAAAGACGAATAAAGGTGAGGCTCACTCACCTTTGGCAGTTGGAGGATCATGGGGTGCACCTTTCCTGGGTTTTTCTTGATGAATTTCCTACTTTCATCTTTTGATGAGTCATAAAAGTTTTGACCCGGTACATCCAACAACACACTTTATCCTCATTTTTTATCCGATGCGGTTCTGCTACGGTTACACTTCCTGGTCAATCAGCATGTCCCCTTTTCATTGAGATGAGCTGCATTTGTGGCTCGTTTGATTGGTTAGTTGGCAGTTCTATGGCCAATGGGCTTCCCTACAGCCATCAAGCCATTTCGACCTCCCGGAAAAGGAAAATAGAATTACACAAACATGCATGAACCAATCGGAAAATTACTCCAGGCATGTTTTTGTAAAAGGAACAATACTAAAACATGGAAAAAATGTCAAGTACATGATACCTTTAAAATACCAGGTAAAATTAAACCCCCCAAATAAACTCTGCTACTATGCGGGGCAAGATACTTCATGATCTCCTGGTTAAAATAGGACACAAACAGAATACGATAACCTTGGCTCGTAAAATGGAAACTACATGACACAAACAAATGCAAGTGAACTTGATCTCATTTCAGCATCATTACTCTCCATTTTAAACCTGGACCCACTTCCATCTCTTTAATGTACTCTGGGTTTGGCACATGCCTCAGTAAATTGTGTAGCCTCTTCTTGGGTTACATGGAGCACAAGTTGACGGAAAGAAAATGAGATGAGGACATTTGATCCAAAAGTCACTCAGAAGAAGTGCAGCAATCTTGCCAATGGATCGGTGGACTCTTTTGTTTAACGATGTCGACATTCCTTGTCCACCATGTGTAATTCTCAGAGCAGGAATAGCTTCACACTTAACTCCTCACATTTTTGGCTTCTCTTCACCTTTCCTGATTTCCTCTGAAGACTGGATGAAAAACCTTTGCTTCTTAAATGCTTTGCTGCCTGCATGGGAAATTTCTTTTATTTTCCCTGCATACAGGGGCCTGAGCCGGCCTGTCAAAAAAAAAAAAAAAAAAAAAAAAAAAAAAAAAAAAAAAAAAAAAATCGCTTTTTTTTTTTGTATTTTTCCACACACATACTTTAAAAACATTTCATTCATTCCTTTTTTCAAATGCAGTTAAAAGCAGTCTCATTGAGACATTAAACAGTATTTTCCGTCATCAAGGAAAATATTATCATTTTTAATTATTTTAAAATTGTGGTATTCCAAGCGTAATTTGGTAAGAAGGTGGAATATGTTACAAAATAACAGCAAAAAGGTTTTCTACATAACGATTTTACTCTAAAAATCTATGTAGTTACTGACATGATTTTAATGTAGATCCAAAGACCTGTCTTTAAAACGGATGAAGTGTGTATACACATTGACTTTGAGTAGCACTAACAATGCAACTAAACTCTACTCATTCCACAATCATGAGTTCGCTCTTGCTTTTAATTGCATACTAAGAAGCATACTAAGGAGAGCTGTCCGAGTGGAGTCTAGGACCAGGAAGCGACCTGGGCCTGGGAGAATATATCCTGAGTATGCTCCTTTCAACCACCCTAATATTGTTTCTACAACCAAAAACTTTTTGGGGGGTTAAGTATAATCTCACATTACCTAATATTTGTCTTCAAGAAAAATATGTGATTGAGGTATGGCTGTTTTTTTATATATTTAAAAAATAGGCGCTCAGACCTGGTTTTGGTTCATTTTACAACAAACATCAAAACTAACAGTAAAAAATTCTTGAAAACATGGCCACCCTCATGCCGGGGCAAATGTAACAATGTAACAAGGTTTTGATCAAAATGTAAATATGCACTTTTTCTGTTAAAAAAAAATTAGTTATCTGGTTACATGATGTTTTTGAAAACTATTTTTGATTTTTTTTTTTTTACTTGTTAGCTCTTTATTTAGAAAAGATTAAAAGTAAAGTTAACAGCATACTGTTTTCCCATGTTTTTACCACTGCATTTTAACATGTTTTTGACCAATTATAACATTAGACTTTCCAATTATTATTAACAGCCAAGATATGAAATATGAAAGCAAGTTTTGACACTTAAGTTACTATCTCGAATTTGAGAGAAACATGTTTTACAATTGTCTCTGTCTCCCCTAATGTAGATAAAAAGATTAATGCATGTGTTGTTAACTTTACTGGTTGAGGCATGCAGTCCATCATCAAACACTGCTGTTTTGCTTGCTCCTGTTACTGTACTTATTCTGTTGTGGTTGTTTTGGTTGTTGTGTCATAACCGCTTCTTTTGCTTTTGTTGTTGTTCCATAGCTAGAGCAAGGGCCCCAAACACTTTTTGTAAAGGGACACAGCGCTATAAGTTCCAACCAATATAGGTTCTACGCAGTTTCTTGCTAAACAGATTTAACCATTCTAAACCAAGCAGATTCTTTGATAGAATTAGGCTACTTTAGAAGGCAGTTTCTTAATTAATGTAATTAACTGCATTTCAGGCATTGGCACACAAATACTTTAAAAGCAACCAATAAGAGAAAGAAAACAGCAATTTTCTAGTTAAACTATGAGTACAACAGCATATTTGGAGAGGTAAAAAGTGTTGGGATGAGTGGTTCTGGTGTTTTAGTTTTGTTTTGAGGAAGATAATTATTACTAAATAGGCATGGAGTGGAGACAGGTGACCAAAGAGAAGTAAAATGAACTTGCCCTTACGTAGTTTATAGATGAAAGTCTAACAATCTGAACTGAAGAAGAGCATTTTTTGTAGTTGTTTAGTTGTTTCTGTTATAAATACATTCGAGATAAATATGTATCTTTTTGTTTGCCTGTCCGATTTTTTTTCAGGTCTTGTTTAAATTGTAAATCACTTGAACTTTATGACAATATTGACAGATATTGTGTAGCTGAAATGTATCAAAGCATATGAAACAAAAATATTTTTCTAGCACGAACAGAGGAGGAGGTAATTGTTTGGCTTTGATAATAGCAGCTAAACTCTTTAATGATCCCTAATGTTGATTTCAACTATGATTTTTTTACCCTGTCACACACTTCACTTTCTTGTGTTTAACCAATACAAGGGGTTCTTTGTAAATGCCTGAATGTATTTCCCTCTTATTTTGTTATTAAAAGCACATCCTTCCCTTGCAACATTCACCTTTGTCTATACAACTTCTAGTTCCGCTGTTACAGGTTGACCTTTTTTTTTACTTTCTTCGTGATAAACTATTGTTGTGTTTTCATCAAAACTTCTGAGCTGTTAAAAAGATTAGTTTGAGAAAGAACAGTGCTGACGACAATTAGGAAACCGAACCAATCATTTAATTTTAGTAGTTTACCATGAACTTCGCAATCCAATTGGTTTATGATTGTGCACATTTTCTTCAATGCTATTGTGAAAAGTATCTCAGTGACTCCTTATCTTTAAGGTTAAAACATTTAAAAAGATATTGTGTTTTTTCATGTAGTCCCTGGAGTTCTTTAGGTTGGAAACTACATTCACATAGCAATAGCTGACTTATTACGCCATTGTAAAAATATAAATCAAAGATCAAACAAAAATACTTTAGAATCTATAGAATGTCCTGAGTAGAAAAGACAGAACAAGTTGTTTCAAATGACAAATGTTGATTTAGTAGTCATCCATAGCCAAATTTAAATTATTAAGTCAATACTGCTGTTGTAAGTGGCTGGGCCTACGTTAAAATGTAATATTCAGTGAGTAAAAAAAAAAAAAAAGCTGATTTAGGCAAATAAAACCTCAACATCAGGACGGTGTTTAAACTGGGCTATTTATTTAGCTGTGATCAGTTTGGAAGTATCTCTGGTATAAGACCATTTACATTCATAAGCCTTTCAAATGTAAAGTGCTTAGAAAGCACATCCACTATATAGTTCGAAGTATTTATCAAATAAAGAGATTGAGTTGGTTTGAAAGATGATTGAATGAAAATACTTTCAGAAAACAAAATAGCATGGGAGATAATGTCTTGCTTTGTTCACTTAAGAAGCAGAAAAGCATATAAACTGCTAATCCTGCAACACTGTGACCTCAACAACTCCAGCTTTCATCTGTTTCCAAAAAGGCTTCCGTCTCTATTCTCTTCTTCTTCTTCTTCTAATTAGTCTCTCTCACAGTGATTCATTTCTCCAGAAGAGGTCCTGAAACACCAGGAGGGTGCTGTTCCATGAGGGTCCAGCATGATTTGATTAAAGCTTTAGGTGTCAATATGGAACTGGTTGACACTCCATCAATATGGAACAATGAAGCTGAATAGCCTGAACATTGAAAATATATTATTTTTTTACTGTTAGAAAAGTAATTTACCCATATTTACAAACATTTTACCAGTAAACGTCAGAGGAACATGTTTAAGCCTTGCTTGCAAAAAAAGAGTGGACAATTAGTGAGCCTGAAAAATTCTGCTGGTTGTAAGCTTTGGTTTTAGACAACGATAAATCCCACATCTCGGTCACGGTGTATAACGGGTTAATTTGAGCATGTTCAGAGCCTTTAAACTCTTCTCTCACAGAGCTTTTTAACTCTGGATCTCCTCAGAGCAAGTTTATAAAAGATACAGCAGCAGGTCTCCATACACTGTGACTTTAGGTTTCTATGCTACTTTTCTGTTGAACATTCCCTCCAGACAATCAATAGTGTAGCGCAAGTTGATTGGTTGTAGGAGGCAGATTTCTATCAAAAGTTCAGATCTCATTACTTCTGAATTCTCTGCCTCTCTGCAACAGCAAAATTGATGTATCTACTGTCTTTTCAGCACTTGTAAAACATTTGCCATTCCCACTTTTCTGCTTGTTGGTATAAACACTGATTAGAACGAAAAGATGCAACTTAAATAAAGTGTAAAATTAGAGCAAGAAGATCAGTGCATGGCTTGAAAATAAATGATCAGCCTTTTGATGATCCAAAATGAAGACTTAATCTCTTATTCCTTTAACCTTTTATACTCTTCACTAACTTTTGTTTTTACTACTTCAGAAAGTATTTTTTTACATGACGTTAATCATCAGATTAGCATAAGTTCAGGAGGAGCTTGGGTGATAATTAACTAATCATATGGTCCCACCTACCCACATTATCTCCAGTATATAAGACATGACCAAAGAGCTAACATCATGCAAGCTATCCCTCCTTCCACCCCTCCACTTCTCACCATGCATTTTCACTTCTCACTTTGTGTAAGATGGTCTACTCCTTGCTTAAACTTTGGTAATAGTTGGAAATCTAAGGGGGTTATTCTCCAGGCTCAAGTTGTTCAATGGTCCCGGACTAACACTTAGACAATTCGCCTAGTACGCTTCTCGCCAAACCAAGCTTGTGATATTAGACAGTTATGAGCAGAGGGAACTCATGAAAACTCAAGTCATTTTTATAGGTACTAATTCGTCTTGCATGTTGCTAATTCAACTCACTGGAGGAGTGTTTAAATAACCTGTAGTCTTTAGACAACACTGTTTTCTGCATGCAGTTAAAAAGTATACTTGGAATAAATCCACATTTACAGTGCACAGAGGAAATATGACACATTTATATCCTTTCAGATATTCTGTAATAGTCGAGGGAACCAAACATTAACAGCTACACATTTGGCTTTGGATTTGTGCCTTGTGGTTTTAATTCAACAAGAATGGTTAGATAATTTCTGCTTCAGGATGGGACAAACACATTTCGTGATGGTGCATCAAGCACTGTGTTAACAGCAGAACAGACTACATGAATACACAAGACTTCTGGATCCTTCCCCTCCAAACATTTGCACTCCAGTTGAAACCTCTGCATGACCCAGAACCTCAAAAACAAGCAAACACATGGTAGAAAATCAACATGCTTTCACTGTGTGGTAGTTCTCAAGTAGTTTCATAATTGGAATTAATTTATAGCATAATCTTTGTATTTATGATGTCTAACTTTGCTCTAAATAATAACAAAAAGTCAGGTTAAGAATCTTGCGAATATTCTTGAATCTGATTTGAGCTTCATCTGTCATGTAACTATAACTAAATCCAAGGTCATCAAGTGATAAATACTAACAATAAATGAATTATTTGTACACCAATTTGTGCTATAAATGCAACTTCAATATGATACTACATCAAGTATTTTTAAAATCAAAATCTAATTATTTAGCTTAATTCCTGTTTAATTTTATCATAGGAAAAAGTTGAGTTGAATTCTGGAGTTAAAGGGCGTGCCTCAAAAGACATCAGATAAGTGAATTGCTACAAAGTGATTACACATTTTTATGCCAAAGTCTTTGAGAAAGGCATGTGGACTTGCAAGGTAAGACCAGTAGGCTAGTCATGTGAGAGCGTGAGCTACATGGTGGATGCTTTAAATGATGAAAAATGAAAAATTATATTTTTTTTATTATATCAAACGTCACATCAAACGTGTGCCAGCATTGGAGGATGGGAGGTATATTATCATAATATAGACTTATATTATAGACCTTGGTGGAGTTAAACAGAAATGCTAAATTTTATTTTGCCCTCCTCCCGAAACTAATTTCTTCAAATAATCCTAATAATTAAGCCAAAATTCCCATTAGCTACTTTGTGAGTAAATGTTGAAGATGTGTATTTGTTTTAAAAATGTTGTTCTAGGAAACTTTAAAGGATGTGTCTGGAAATTGATTTATGATGCTTGGAAACCAGTTTTGTCTTTGGCTTAACTCTTTCTATTGTCATTTGCAACCAGTGAACCTATGACACCTTTCAGTCTCATCATTCCGCACCTCGCTCTCGTCACTGTTTAAGTCATGTTCGGCTGAGACAGGAAGCAGTTTTTTAGAACAGGATGGCTCCAAACACCGCATTCCCTCTAAGTAAACAACATTAACACTTTGCCTTCCCACAGCCAAACACAAACCACCACACACACTTCCTTTCACACAAGCCTTTCCTCTCTAAAAAAGAAAAAAGATTGAAGTTTCCATGAGAGTGGACATAATTAGCACACACTCTATCAGATCAGGCTTTAAACTTGGCAAAGTTAGAAGGTAAAGATGACTCTGAGGTCAGTTGTAGACTATAAAGTTACCACGTAGGGGTCTGATGATTGATACTACATCCCTCTTTCTCTTTGAACATGGACAGAAGGAAGCCTTGTAATAAGAAGCCATAGGAAGTCTGTGTAAACGTGCTGTAATGCTTCACTGTATCACCCGAGGTAATGATGCTACTATTCATTCACCTTTTTGCCCATTTTTAATTAGCAGAATTCCATGATGCTGTTTTTCCAGTAACAGGGAAACCTGCTCAGACTCTATCATTATCAGTAAAGATATGCAGTCAAACTCTCTATTTATCTCTCTAATGGTTCCCCCTTTCCTCTTTCACATTAACACACACTGCAATACTTATCTGTCCCTCAAGGTAACATGAGTGGAATAAGAGGTGAATGAGCGTGAATCATTGAAACCCAATCTTGAAAAGATGAGACCACCCACTCGTCATTCACTATCTTCAAATTCAGCTCATTCAAGGTTTGAGAAACAAACCAAACACACGCACGCGCACACGCATGTACATGCACACTAAATAAAGTGCCTGAGGAGGGGGGGGGGGGGTGTAACAGGATGTTGTTTGAGCTCTGTATCCTGTTTTTTCCCACTGAGCTGTGACATTGCAGGTGCAGTGTGGTGATGAATCCACCTCCCTCCTTTTTTCCATTTTCGGAACTCATCTACCTCCAGCATGGGAAAACTTCAACACACATTTTTCAACAAACATTTTGGTCGTTTACGCTTTTTTTTTGGCCATTTACCCCTCTTTACATATCACCTAAAGCCATGTATAGTTGAACCTTAATAAAAATTGATAATAACTCTAGTTTTGAGTGTTTCCGATAATCAGATGAATTTAATTCAACTTTCAATACTTTCAACAGAAAAATAGCAAAAAAGTAGATGTCCTTCAAATCCTAATTATGTTACTTAATATCAAGATAAATGGATAAATGAAATTGAATGCATTATTAACTGAAACTCATTATTGAGCTGCTTTATGATCCTTTCAATCACTGACTACAAATGATAAAATGAGAAAAAAATCTAATTTTGCAGTTTGTATATTATTGAATCGCATGTTTTTGAGACATCACAAATTGTTATTTCATTTTTAGAGAGAGCAAGAGACTGGTTGTACCCACTACAGCCTCCTACGCACCCTTGTTTGGGAACTAACCAATACCTTACACTAAATTGAATCATCAATCATCAGTGGAGTTTTGGTTACAATTTATTAGAGTTGTAGAATTATATAAGCAAATATCAATGATGGAGTAAGGTTCTATGCAAAAAACCAAAAAAAGAATAAGCATAATTCCTTCATTTATATTATCAACACGAATTACTTTATTTTTAGCCTAGTTAAAATATTAATAAAATATTATATGTAATTCCCTCATTTTAAATATATATACATTTTAATATAAAATATATTAATTAAACAATTGTTAATTTGATTACAATTTCAGCTTCTCAACATGATTAGCACTTTATGATATAAAGGTAAAAATAATTTTACAAGATAATTGTAAAATTAAATAAATGGCACCCATTTTTATTTATTTATCTATTAATTAACTAAGAACCTGAGTCAAACAGTACTCAACAGTATTTGTGTGTTTTTATAGTGCTTCTGATTTTTGGAGTGTTTCACTTGGGAAGTGAAAGCTGGGATGACTGTCCATGTGTTTTCTTGTTATGACGTGTCTCCGCTAAATTTGTAAAAATGTTATAAAAAATACACAGATAAAAAAATTGGAAGTTGAATAAACAACTGGTTAGAAAACATGCCACAGACTCTCTTTAGCAAGTTATTAGTTATCGGATTAGATGTGTAATAAATCTAACCATTGCATTCAGATTAATAAAAATACAAACCCCAACAAGCATGTGCTGAAGAACTAAAATTATAAAATGATGATATTGCTGTTTTTGACTGAAACATAAAAGCAATTTGGTTGTCACAAATTTCTCAGAACAAGTTCAGGCACACAAGTCTGGAGTAAAATATTTAAACAATCCTTTTACCAACACAATCTTCTTTGTAAAGGATTCGTCGACTTGTTAACATGAATATTTGTGCAAGGCATTATCTTCTGACAAATGAGGATGTGTTCAAAACAGCAGAGGGAGTCAACTTTTTTTACTTAGTTTTTTATTTTAAGCTCCCAAATAATTACAAATAATTTAAACTATGTAAATGTTATTTTAAAGATGACTAAAGCAGCAGACAATATTCTACATACTTTAAAAATATTTGAATATGTTATTTTTCTTATTATGGTACCCTCTGCTGTTTTGGACACAACCACGTTTGTGAGAAGAAAAAAAAAACATAAATGACAACTTATGTTTTTGTTAACTGGTTTCAGTTTGTTTCAGTTTGGTTGTGACTCGACTTCTCCTTTTTAAAGATTTAGCACATTCTTAACTTCAAACAAGTCAATTTCCTCCATTTCAAGAAAATAGTGAGAGGCATATATATAGCTCAAATAAAGAAGCTCACCTAATTTTTCGGCAAAGCAAAAATCACCCTTCTAAGATCATGCCAGTCCATTGAAGGGCCAAACAAACTCTCATTCACTCAAACCAGTTGCCAATTTACAGCCAGCAGTCATTGTTTGTGGACTGTGGGACAACTTATAAACTAAAAGCAAAATAAAAGCCTTCTAGCAGAGAGGCAGCAGCAGGATTTTATCACTGTGCGTTGATAGATTTGCTTACATGGGTTTCCTCCTCCAAAAACATTAGCAATTGTGGCCTGGCCTTCAACAGTCCGTCTAGGTGCTAGCTAGAATACATAATTATTTAATACAAGTATGATAGAAACTCCAGGGCATGATGCACTATGGTTTAAGTTGTTAGAAATGTTAGTTAAGGAACCTATATTCAAAACGAATAAAATGTTAAATCCAAAAGCACAAAATCCCTAAATGTAATTCTCTACTCTGAAAACAAGTTTGATTTTGGAACCACAAGATGATTGTTAAAAGTACACGATGTAGTGCTTGCTGTCACACGTCTCAAAAATGTAGTTGTCATGACTCTTTCTTTTACATGAAAGCTTGTTACCTTATGTAAGGACCTTATGTCACATATCTTTTGTGCAATTATTAAGAATAGCTATGGAGTTATTTTTTTAGCAATGAACCATAAGCATACACCTCATAAGCCCCCTGGTCTCCCTCAGCAAGCCTTTCAGTTTGAGCAGCGTGGCGTGAGAGCCGGACAGCTTGATATAAAGCTCTGTAGAGACCTTGGGCCCCGGGTCGACGGCTCTTTTGTACTGCAATCAATGTACAGTGTCAGCAGCGGATGTAAAAATCTGTATTAAAACATTAAAAGTTCTTCACTGGAGGCTCTCTTTAAAATATAGATAGGTAAAACTCTGAATTAGGAACCGACATGAAAGGCTTGGATTACATAAACGCATACAGATCTTGACACATGTAGAGTGGGCAGATTAGGTATTTGGCTTAGAGAGAGAGATAAGGACAGGAAAAGAGTACAAAAACATGCAAAAGTGCCTGAGAGAAGGAGAGAAAAGTATTGAGGGAGAAAGAGAATGAGCTGCAGGTCTTCACAAATATATCTCCTGTTTTTTAAGGGCAATCATAGCAGTTTCCATGACATCATCAGCTGTCAGTATGGGAAGCCGGTGTTTCATTTTGTGAAACCCAAAGCAGGGCACGGAGAGGAAACCGGCCCCCTCATACAACTAGAAGCCCCACTGAGAAGGACTCTCATGGTGATGTATGTTACACATGTGTGAAGAGGTGCGTCGGGGAGTGATTATGCAAAGCCATGAAGAGCATTAATAATAATCATTAGAAAGAATGCATGAGTTTACAAAGGTCACCGTATGAAATGAGAAAAGGCTAGTAGTTCAGCTTGTCAAAATAGTGCAGTGAAAGAGACAATTCATCTTTAAAATGTTTGATGTCTTACATAAGAATGCCGTAGGGTCTAGTTTTCCATTTTAACATGAGTTAAATACTTTGTGTCAAAAAATGTCTAAGCTTGATGGGTAGTAAATAGGATCTTTCCACTGAACAGTATGGTATGCGGACAGCTGCTGCCTCTCAGCTAGATGTTTCCTAGTTCAAGTCCCAGCAAGAGTGGAACTTTCATCTTCCCCAAGTTCTCACAGGGGCTGTATTAATTTAGGTTGCACTTTTTTGTGTAGTAAGTTTAATGTAAAAAAAAAAAGTTAACACCTACTTGTTTGAGAAAAACAATCTGATTTCAAATGAGAGGAATTTCTCACAAACTTGCTGTTACAACTCTTACCCATTTGTGGAACGAGGCCTGTGCATTTGTTAATCTCTTTCTGCAGATGTAAACATTTCTCTGTGTATGGATATGTTTTGCAGTCTTCTCCCACTAATGTAAACAGAAAATTCCATAGCATTTCAGCCAATCAGATTGCTGTAAAGATGACTTCCGGAAAAGGAGATGAGTGATTGGATAACACTAATTGGATAACTGTGTCTCAACAGGAGGCGGTTGCAGGTGCATCGAGTGAGCTGATTAGTGCCTGGCGGTGTCTCTCAGGAATAAACTGAAGCCCTGACAATATCAACTTTATTTTACTTAACTTAATGACAACCTATGTATTTTAAATCAGTTTACACATTTTTATCCAAAAGTATATGTGAGTTTATTATTAAATGAACAACTGAGATTTTTTTCTGAAAATTTTATCAATTTGTTTAAGCAGTGAATCAGGAGTAAATAAACTCATTTTTACATACTGCTTAAATTTAAACTACACAAGGGGCTTGACTAGTGTAAATAACTGCCATTTAAAGTCAAATAACTCCATCAGGAAAGAAAAAAAGAAACAGTTCAGAGATTTAGAGTCAAGTGATTACAGAGCATGAGAAAAAGACCGAACAGAGATCATTTATAAAATCATAAATGAAAAAAGTAAAAATAAAGATAAAATACTAACTGATCTTATCGAGGCCCCCAAGCAAATTTCCTCTTTAATAAATAAAATGTCTGAAATGCTTGCTAATAATTTTTTACCCATTTTTTGTTAAAACTGGGATAAATGTTTGCCTTTATATTACAAAGTAGAACCATTATTTTAATGCATTATAATGGACAGCAATTAGATATCAAATTCATGTTTTGTCTTTACTGTGCAGGAGGTGTAAGTGAATGTCAAGATACCATTCTCTAGGAAGTAGATTTTTGAGTTGAACTTTTTTGAGTTTACGTTTAACAGAAACAAGTGACTTTTCCAAATTCTTAAAATTATATTTCACTCACAGTAGTGATTTAACCTTCAAAATTGCTGCTTTTTTGTTGGGTCAATTTTTTCTCTTCAGTAAAAGTTTACTAAATGTGCAGTCAGCCATGTATTGTTGGCAAAATATTTTTGCCCTTGACCTTTCTGAAATCCCTGGAGAAACAGAGGCCTGGAAGTACGCTATAAATACCTCTTATCCAAACGAGACATTATTTAACTTGAGGAGAGTGATTTGCGTCAAAACATTTAACACTTTGACTTTCATACAATGTTGAGTGAATTAACTAGCTTAATCAGATGTTGAGATTGGAGCTAAAGTCACTGAGAGCCCTCCAGGACCCTCTGCTTGAAGTGAGGACATCTGCTCCCGACTGGACCGAAGGAACTCCAAGTGCAAAAATAAAAAGGCTTAATAAACAACAAAGAAAGAACAAGTACTAAAAGGCTAACAAAAGGCGAAACGGAGTCCCCAAGCAAAAAACATACTTCGCTTCGTCTACCCACAAAAAGCTTTGGAATAAATAAAAATAAAATCACTGTACATTTACTGCTTAGTTCAATGCATCAGAAAACACATTTAGTTACAAGTAAATGTAGAATGTAAAAGGACTGCTATCCTAAGATGACTCCATTTAGCATGGAAAAAAATAAATGTTTGCACACTCATACAACTCTTATTAAATCTTGAACTTAAAGAATTCTTGAAATGATTGATGACACTTTTCTGTGAATATGCACATTCAAATGTTTTGATTAAAAATATGATTGACATCAAAAAAGGGGTTGAAAAAGTGAAATAAAATGAGTGTAAATTAGATTTTTCTCAACTTACAAGTTGATGGCACAATTTCAAGGTTTAAACCTGTCCACAATTTGGTAAAACAACGCTGTATCAAAGACAATTCAATTTAAAAATAGCAACTTTGGATTCTGGAACTTTAAATCATCCCGAGATATCGAGTTTGAAAATAGAAAGCTTTCTTCTGCATCCTCAAATTTTAAATAAATAATTTTTATATTTTTCTTCACACGCTGCAATGGCACAACAACACTACTTATGGAAAAATTGGCAGACATAACCATATTTGGGGACAACTCATAGGGGTGTGCGGAGGGTTTACCGGTGTAGAGTACAGAGGGTGGCATACAACAGTGTGTGATGTCACAAACAAAACTCTCCTGGTATAATATGTTTAGTTTATTATGTTTAATTATGTATAGGTTGGTTTTCTTCACATAAATATTCAAGATTTCTGATCAAAAATCTAAAGAGAACAGAGATTTTCGGAGGTCCTCTGTAGGTGTTTAAACTCTCCAAAGATGAGTCACACTGTTATATGCATTGCTACAAAATGTGTTATTCCACAAATAAAAAATTATTACATTAAGGAAAAGTCTCTTTTGCCTCCAAAACAGATTTGGTCCATTTTTAAAGATGCAATTTTATTCCATTTTTAAAGCAATTACATTGTTTTATCCCTTTACACTGCCTTATTAACAACATTGAAAATGCAGTATTTTTTATAAGCAAAGTCTTTGAATCACCTAGTATTTTGAGGCTTTGAAAAACACTTTGTTTACATCATTCCTCCCACCATCATGCTTCCGCCACAAACCATAGTTGTGTTATAACTACAGCCGTATTAAAATTATTCAATGCTCCGACGACAGATCAGGTTAATGTTAATGTTACAGAAAATAAAAATAAAAAAGCTCCATATTATTTCCAGCTCGTGAACGAGAAATGTTTGCCACCTGCTTCAAAAATACCTTTTGCTATGATGCGAGAAAACACAGAGATGTGAGAAGATCCCATCAAGGCCCCAATTGCTGCACTTAAATACGGAGCACCGCTCATTGATTAGTCTGCTCTGCCTTCATACAAACCTAGCTTTATTATTATATTATTATATCTGTATAGTTGTTCAGCATGGGTCTGCTACTCTTACACTTTTGAGTTACATTACTTACATTAGCATTATCGGATTGGTCAGTAGGCATAACTATAATAATAGGAGGTGCTACGATTATCATCTTAAGTTCCCGGAAAATTAATAGAGAACTACACAAACATGCATGAACGAATCTGAATACAACTTAGCATACATAGTTACATAAATATGGCAACTTTGCCAAACCATGTAAGAAATGTCAGAAAGGTTGAGTTTACATAATAGAGAATCTTTAAGCATTTTAAAAGTTTGTAAGCTTTTCACATCAGAATGAAATAAGACCCACACAAGCACACCCCCAAAACATTTCGAGATCGGAACAGAAACTGTCGTCACATTTCCATGAGTTTTCTTTCTAAGGACATTCATCTGATCAGTCGTCTCACCGTGCACACAACGTGCATATATTTTAAGATTCCAGTCACAGACGAGCACATCTTGTTCTTTTTGAGAGCACTTGATCACACAGATCGGTCCACGTTTTTAATTTTCAAATACAGGTGACTTTTATAAAACCTGGATTTAATCAGGATGTGGGTATCAAGGCTCACAGGCAGCACGCGGAACTCTCAATCTCTTAAACAACCACTCAAACAAATACACACATGTAAGGTATTGACACCTGCAATGTGATTTATAATTTGTCTTGTGAATCCAAAAGAATAAAGGGTCAACCACAAAGCAGAATAATGACATGACCACAGGAGGAAAGGGAATTAATTTCACAAATAAGCTGTTTTGTTGAAAGTGGCATGCATTTAATACAGAAAATCAAGTGCCCCCCTGTGATCAAAGAAAGAACATCAACAAAACTGTTGAGTGCACAAACCGAACTGCTAGAAGAGTTCATTAGAAACATTTTATTTTGCTATCAGATCTATTCCTTTTTATAAAGATCCAGAACAATGTGGGAAGATCAACGCTGAAAATTGATGCTGCATCTTTTAGTCCTGATGTCATTTTTCAAAATCAAGAAGCAAACGATTACGGTTTTCTTGATATAGAATTTTATCTTGCTGAAAATCCATGTTTAATGCAGTCAACTGTGGCTTAAAATTATATAAACCTTTTCCTGGAGTGCTAGAGCCCTGAAAGGTTAAGCTTTAGCTGTAGTTAGATATACAATTACATTAATTAAGGCTTTGTTGTTGTTGTTGTTTTTACATTTGGTGTGGTTTGTGTTACGATCATTATTAACAATGCAGAGCTTATTAAAAACTCCATTATTGGAAGGCACAGCCCCATAAGGTTTAGCTGAACGTTAACTGATCATTGAGTCGTTTAGGCTTGTTTGACAGTGAAAGGTCTGTGTTTGTTGAAGCATGCTGTTACTCAAAATATTGGCTTTTTAGACCATGTTACTGAAAATATTTGTATTTTTGAGCATGTTCTTGAAAATATTTGCATTTCCAGTACATACTATTCTAGATATTTACTTTTTAGACCATGTTATGGAATTTATTTTTGTTTTAGACCATGTTACTCTAAATATTTGAATTGTATAGCATGTTCTTGAACATATCTGCATTTCTAGGACATAATTTTCTATTAGATATTTACTTTTTAGACCATTATACAGAAACTATTTAAACTTCAGACCATGTTACTAAAATCATTTTCATTTTTAAAGAATATTACTTGAGATATTATTACTTATAAATTATTACTCAAAACAGCATTACAGAGAGTATTATTTTTTAACCATGAAATTCTAAATATTTGGATTTTTTAAATGTTTCTCAAAATATTACATTTTTAGACCATGTTACTCAGAAATGTGAGTATTAGACCATGTTATCTTAAATGACTGCAATTTTAGACATGCTGATAAAGTAAAATACATTTTGTTGCAAAATAGTTTGTAGTTTATCGGCCCTTTTTCACTGGTTTATGTTAATATGTTCATTGTTCTGGCTTTTATAGGTGTTTTTAATGAATGAAGGAATAAATTAAATCAGCAATGTTTGAAAAAACTATCTACTGTTTCCTACCCGCTCTCCCTCTAAATAAAATATATATATTTATGGTTCGATTAGGTTGGACTGGACTACAAACATAATTTCCTAAAAAACAAAGAAACACAAACAAAACCTTTCAATCATTTAAGGCAGCACACTCAGTTTTTATGAAGTTTACAAAAAGAGGGTGACCTCTGAATGCCTTATGCATTCAGTTTAATCTATAAAAATCCATAAAAGCCAAAACAATAATTACATCACAAACTAGCACAATCCTTTTTGACTAATTTTATTACAATTTGGGTGGTGTAGTGCGCCAGCTTCACAATGATACATATAAACAATTTATGTTGAACACAAACAACGGGGATGATTTAGAAGTCACACCCCTCTATCAGACCACTAACAAACAAAAGATGAAGCAGCGAACATATAAGAGAACATTTTATGTTTGAATCAAACAATATAACGATTACAGGCAAATCAGCAGTGTTACCCATTCTGTATACAGTGGTCACAAGACAAAAAAAAACAAAAACATCCACACACACACACTTCCAACCACACATCCATCAACATCATCACCTCCACCTTACAGAAATCAACTGAGAATAAAACCAGAAGCCCAAAGAACAAAGCCTGAAGCCTGAGGAAAGCAAAGCGTGTTTGTGACAAAGCAGTGTGGGGTTTGTAGTTTGCTTTATCCATTTTTAAAATAGTGAGGCACAAAGTCAGGCTTCTGAGTCACAGTGAAGCTTTGAAAGAAGCGTCAGCTACACATGTTGAGACTCCTTTGTTTTTAAACAAACGTGCTCACACCAACCACACATCCGCTTCTGCACACAACCTAAAAACTCCAAATAAATTGTCAAGTTTCCAATGAGAAAAAAAACAGCAGTTACAACACAGATAAACTGCAGAACACTTCAGTACTGTTAATACATATGCACTGTAAGGAATAATAATAATAATAATAAAACAACAACAGTAAGTCATTTCCAGTTGGACTGCAATCGAAGAAAGAATTTTTGATTGGCTCAGAAGGTTCAGACGTAGCTGGCAGACTTGGAGACCATTAGCCCAAAATTACCTTGGTGTAGACGTAAAGCATATAAAGCACACACAGGTTCTCACACTCGATCTTTCTCTCCACTCATACACACACACACACACACACACACACACACACACACACACACACACAGTTCATGGAGGGCATGTGAAAAGCGCTGTTCGGTACAGACCACTGCACTCTTTCACATCTGACTCTTAAGATCTGATTCAGGAACAGCTTCACGCTGAACTCGTATGATTAATTTTTAACTTATCCCAGATCATTGTATTCATAAAGGAAAGATGCTCAATTCATCACCTTTAATAACAGCCATTACAGAATAAAGTCCTCATGTACTCATTTAACAAATTCAAGAAATAGTTTTGAGTATATATACATTTCTAGATAATAGATAAATATATCTATACCTCTCTCTTTCTTTCTCTCTTTATTTATTTTGTCAATGAATGTACTTTAAGAATGTGATGTACTTCTGAGATGCCACTGGGGGAAATTCTGAGGTCTCCTGGTGCTTTCAAATTTAATCTTTAAACTAGAAGAGGACTGGGACTGAGCGATTGGGATTGATTAAGCTTGACTTGGAACTGGTGAACCTTTAAATGCACAAACACATGACGATATTTCCGTCTCAGGATGCACGCAGCATTTAGTTGTTCTTCCTGAAACCTGCATTCTACTGACTGCTGAGGTGGGCGTGGCTTACAGGTGTTTGTCTTGCTATTGGTGTGTGCTGTGAAAAAGTCCCGCCTCCTCCGGTCTTCCCCCGTGGCAACATGTCAGTTTTTGGAGTGGGGTGCTCTCAGTCCCCAAGGGTGCTCTTCACAAAGCTAGCCACGTCTGTATCTTTGGAGTCATGGAGGGTGAAGAAAGGATGGAGCTTGTGTGGAGAAGAGTGGAAATGTTAATGTTGTACATGTATTGTAATGCTAAACATCATTACATTGCTCACGCTTTTGAACTTAAGAGGATGTGGGAAAAAAATGATAGCATTTGCAAACTGAATCTTTTAGTCCTTTGTTGAAGGTGTTTGGTGGTGTCATCATGGATTCTCTGTCAGAATGGGAAATTGAACCCAACTAATGCAGCTCAGCTTTAGAATGAAACACCTGATGTAATTGCTAGGGTATATTTTCACCAACCATTGGACTCTGAAATACTGTGAAACAAAGATACTTATCTCATTCAATGCTCACCTGGCAGTTCAACAGTCAGGCATCAATAGATGTTATTTTTTGTTTTCTTTGTCACTACGAGTGGTTTAATCCAACCCAGTTCCATTTTGACTTTCTGAAGCTGAGATACACAACAGGTGATGTGGTTGCTAGGGTAAATTGTCAGGCTGCTAGTGAGGGATTGGTGATTTCATGTGAAGCTTCCTTTTCACGTTGAGGAACATTACCAACCCACTGGACTTTAAGATACTCTCATGCTGAGACAGAGCTTCTTCAAAGGCTGCCAGGGTAGATAGTTTTGTTGCTAAGGTTTTTAGTGGTTATTTTGGTTTTTATTTGTCAGCATAAGTGGTTTAAACTAATTCGGTTTCATTATCACTTTCTGAAGCTGAGATACACAACAGCTGATGGGGTTACTAGGGTTACTGTAAAGTAATTCCCTATTCTTGTAAAGTTTCGTTTTCACTTTGAGTGCTAAAAAACACTTATTGGACTTAAAGATACTTTGAAAATGAGATATAGGGATTCTTCAATGGCTGCCATGGTAGTTTGGTTATTAAGGTTGTTAGTGTTATTTTTGGTTTTCTTTGTCAGCATGAGTATTTTAATCAAACCCAGTTTCATTTTCACTTTCTGAACACTATAAAGTGACACTGTTTTAATTCAATCCATCAAAATTGTCACGTAAATATGCATTTGAGAGATATAATGATAAGGCAAGCAGCTTTGATCTACGTTGTAATACTTTTTTTTACTTCTTGGCTTTTAATTCAGTATGAGATTTGGCTATATTTTATTATTACATTTTACTGTTGTTATTTTTTTAATTGTGCGTTTAATCAGATTTTTTTATATTATTGTGTTTTGTGTATTGTTTTACTTAAAAAAATAAATTTTAAAATTTAAATTTCAGTGTTGTAGTGTTCTATACATAAATGTAGATTTACTAGGACATTCAGTCAAGTTTTATAGTAGGCCTAATGAAGATATGTTGCCACTTTAAGTGTAATAAACAAGCTTCTGTGACTTTGCAATATTCCTAAGCAGAGATATAATGCCGAGAGATATAAAGCCTTTAATGTGACAAAAAGAACTTAAAACTACAATTATTGACACTTCTCAAGCAACTTGAGCAACTTGTTTTACTTTGCAACAATGTCATCTCGTTCTGTATCTAGGCTTCATGGTTTCAAGGATAAACAATTTAGATTAAATTAAAAAGGTGATTTGTACCATCACTCCTCATGTCACTAAACGTTTTTATTTTTAATCATTGCACATTAACCACCCATCCTTCCCGCATTTATTTTCTGGGTTTAACCAAGACTCTAAGCCCCCTCTAGTGTCCATAATTGAAAGGATCTTGCACTGATATTGCTTCTCTTTTTTAGTGATTGACCAGTACTACAAGTTTAGTGAAATGTACCTCCTTGTCTGTCGCTATGAGGAATCACATTTTTGCTTATAGCTTTATTCAAAACATTTATAGATGCCTGGTTGAAAGGTATAGAACAAAGGATGAAAAAATTGTTCTCCGCTAACATTTTTTTGTAAAATAACTTGAATGACTTTATCATTAAATAATTTAAATGTAGAAGCTTTTGCAAGAATCTATATCTAATATAAAATTTGACAAACACATTTTCTGCATTAGCGTCACGGTGGCGGAGTGGGTAGCACGGTCGTCTCACAGCAAGAAGGTCGCTGGTTCGAGCCTCGGCTGGGTCGGTTGGCATTTCTGTGTGGAGTTTGCATGTTCTCCCCGTGATCGCGTGGGTTTTCTCCGGGTGCTCCGGTTTCCCCACAAGTCCAAAGACATGTGGTATAAGTGAATTGAGTAAGAACGATTGTTCATAGTGTTAAAGAGTGAATGAGTGTGTGAATGTTTCCCAGCGATGGGTTGCGGCTGGAAGGGCATCCGCTGCGTAAAACATATGCCAGAGGAGTTGGCGGTTCATTCTGCTGCGGCGACCCCGAAAGGGAAGAAAGCCGACATGAAGATGAATGAATGAATGAATTTTCTGCATTTTTCTCATGTTAGGTTTTTACAAAATACAGTTGAGTTGAAAAAAAAAATCTAAATGAAATGAAAACACAAATTAAAAGAGAGTTTACAATACCTTAAGAAGAAAGTATACATATTTTATTTACATTTTTTTTATTCTTTTTGAATATAGAATTTTTTTCTTTTTAAAGTTTTAGAGTGTTACTATTAGGAAATAATTTGAATAGTTTTGTGAAGGAAGCCAAACTGCAGCCTCAGCACCACAATGTGACCAACTGAGCTAAAACAGAAAGTCACAGAAAGCACAAGTCTGACATCTAAAGGACTAAGCAAGTAAATGCTTGAGAAAAAAAAACCTCACCATTAATTCTGTGTAAGTCGGTCGCTCTTTGGAATTTTTCCTTAAGCTGAAATGGAAGTAAAGAAAGCAGAACACACGTCAGAAATGATTGAGTGTGGCCACCCACAAACCTCAACCCAACACACACAGTGAGCAGCACTACGTCCGCTCGCTGCAATTGAGAGGATGCCATCAGGCTTTCTACTTCCTCTTCATATTTTTAACAAACAATGGCGAGGCAATCTATGTGATAGATGCATAGCAATAAGAGAGCTATGACTTTACATCTGCTTTCACTTTCACTGCGTGGTGTTATTCACTACATAATAACGCTTAAAAATCTCACAAATCATTACTTGTATACACATCTCATTACTGAAGGATCTTAATGTCTTTGAGTTAACAGAGTTTGGTTAGTCCAAGTATTGAAGTTTATAAAAGAAAATGACAAACCATACAGGACTGAATGATTTTCTAAAATAATGGAATTGCAATTTTTTTTACTTGTATTGGAACATCGATTTACAGTGTGGTTGCTTTTCCCAAAACGTTTTTCTGCTCTAGATTTTTCCTACATGATGTACAATATTTATCTGAACTAAACAAATTAAATCATATGATGCAAAAATCAGTATTAATAAAATGAACATTTATCAACTAGTCCTATAAGGATTGATTTGTTGAACACCCAACATTGTGTGAATATAAACTGTAAACTAAACAATTTTTTATGAAATTAATGATGTTACATATTAGTACATAATAATTATTAAATTAGAAAATCTAAATTTGCAACTTCTCAAATTTCACCAATTCAAAGTTACTGAAATAAAAACGTCAATCCGTGAATTGCACTTCTTATTGACTGTTTTTTTTTTATTAACTGCATGAAGTCATATGTTTCTGTCTGTTAAACTCTAACTAGAATGTGTTTAATCACATGATGGCGTGATTGCCGTTTCTGCAATTTGCTAGTTGCGTCTATCAATATTATAATTTAATTGCAAATGCGAAAAATTGTTCAGCCCTAGTTGCTTCACATGAAAACTGTTTTAACAGAAAAAAGATGTCACTTTTTCGCTTTCAATATTTAACTAAAGAATTAAATAAATAGATTATTCCCACATCTTTTTTATGCGAACCTTCATTTCAGTTTTTGCTCCAGAAAAACTTTGGAACTGGTTCAGAACCCTGGTTATCATCCACCTGATGGCACCTCTCAGATGTTTAAGACTGCTACACTTGCACAAGCAATTACAAACCCCACAAAACTTTGTTTTATGGAGGAAAAATGTCTGAACTCTGATTTGCATCATAGCAAACACACCATTGTGAGGTGAAGTCCACAAAGTCTGCGGAGAAGCGGTCAGCAGGCAGCTGCGGCGAAGGCTCCTCCACTACCTGCTTCAGCTGCTGGAACGGTGTCCCCCAGGAGTCGTAGGGGAAGCGCAGGATGGCCAGCTCGATCTGAAAATACCAAACACATCCAACATTACAACTTGGTTAATATCTATCTATCCATCCATCCATCCATCCATATGTGTGTGTGTGTGTGTGTGTATAGGGTTAGGGATATTACAAGAAATGTTATACGGTGTTTACTCTAGATAACATCATTTAGTTTTTCTTGAAACAAAATGTTGCACTTTTTAACTTGAACAATATTTACGGCTAAAATGAACACATTTTATTATATAACTTAATTCAGGGATTCAAATATTAATTCTCATTGGGTGTTTCCCTTTTGTTTGGTATCTTTGTTGGAGCAGGATGTTACATTCACCCAACCATTCTAATTTTGTCCTGTTTCAAATTGAAACACTCTACTTAGGGGGGTTCTTCTCCCCCAGCGAAGACCAAAATTACAAGATGAGATCCTATAGTCCTCTGCCCTTGGGTACAAAAAAAATACTAACAGTGCATGTGAAACAAGATAAGTGTTCATAAAGTTACAGTGACATGACTGCACCACCAGTGTGCACCAATCATATCTCATTCCAGGGAAAACAGTAGATGAAGCCTTGGAGACGTACCATAGTAATTCCTAAACTCCAGATATCAGACTTGACATTGTAGCCTTTCTGATTGGTCTCAGGGTTGATTCTTTCCGGCTGTGAAAAAAAGGCAAAATGAATGCGTATGAGTATTCATGAGGCCAAAAGAGGAAGTATGTTCTGATAAGCTGAGGTGAAAAGATAAGCAGGCTGAGGCTTACATAAGTCATTTATCACCATATCCTCTTCTTTATGACTCAAGTCTCTGTTTTCAACTGTATGAACTTTGAGGTTCAGAGTGGTCTTTCTAAAAGCATCATTTTTCAATGCAAGCATGTAAATAGCGTATGTAGGAATTAAGACAGTTTAAGTTTGAAAGGTGTTTGAATACTTTGAGCCAATGATAATTTTTAACCAAACAATTCAAAAATAAGATGTCCTGTTACAGACAGCAGAGTGCACCTGAATGAAAGCCATATAGAGAAGCTTAAGAATTGGTTAAGTTTATTTAGTATAACCATTTCGATAATTTTTCCAATAAAAAGGGAGTTTGAGATCAGCCTTTGGTGTTGTAATTGTTTGTTCTTTTTCAGAAGTGGTTTTAGTACTGCTGTATTTATAGCCTTTGGAAATTTACCTGAAAGAAGAGAGGCATTTAACACCTCAAGGAGATCTGCATCAAGACATTTAAGCACTGTTTTGTGTCTAGACTGCAAGTTGATGATTTAAGGCTCTAAGCTGTGTCCTCCAGCACTCTATCAATTTGGGGGTTGGTGTTCCCATGGTTACTGGGAGAAGAACGGATCCCATTTTTAATATTACTGCTCTCAGTACCTAGAGTTTTATTCAAATTCCTATTTTTTATGTAATCCTAAATCCTACAATTTCTGGAACAACAACCTGACTCGACACCCAATTGTTATATAACTGCCCACTAACCAATGAGATGCAACGCTAATGCAACTCATCTCAATGCAGAATAGAAACACTGACTCACCTGGAAGTGTAACTATACAGATAATTAATTAATTGCAGCCATTTTTTTTATTAATCACGATTAATTGCATTTACAAGACTAAAACCTTTTAAATCTATAAATATAAAATGTTAACAATTAATGTAAACTGAAGACAAATAAACTATTTAAATTCAAAATATGATTATTTAATTTTTTTGTTTAACTTGTAACACAGATTTTGTCATGTAAACAACATACCATGTGAGATTAGTGTTGTCCTTCCTTTTAGATAGTCTGAGGTAAAATCATGTTTGAATTTAACCATAGCCTGATCGTCCTCTGTTCACTCCATAAATTTGGGGATAATTACGATAATTGTGTGTGAGAGTTAAGGTCAATAAAAATTATGGCAGACTAATACCGACTACTGCCTCCAGCCTGCCCCTTCAGCTACAGCACAACAGAAATATAATAATTAAAATAAATCATGGTTATGGTTTTTACACATGAATAAAGGAGAAATAATTTAGATGCATTTTCAAGAACATAACATTTTTAAAAGCAATAGCTGTGGTTCAGCTTACCGCCATGTATGGCTTGCACCCAGCATCCATCGTCTTCGCCACGGAATCCACAAGATATCCACTGATGCCAAAATCACACATTTTCACCTGACCTTGCATGTTTATCAGGACATTTGATGGTTTTACATCTGGAAAAGCACAGAGAATGAGAAATTCATTTCCTGGTGTGAGGTAAAATCGGATAATTAACGAGTGCGCGCTTTGCTTCACCTCTGTGAATAACTGACAGGTTACTGTGAAGATGCTCCAATGCTTTTACAATCTGCGGCAAGAGCAAAAATGATTGTTAAAGTAGTCCAGGAGCTCAAAAAATACATCACAAATAAGTACATATAGAAATAAACAAATGCTTAAAAACACAGTTATTTGCTCTTTAATTAAACTAAATTGTATTTAAGACTTTGCATTTTTAAACAAGTTATGGCAATATTTTTCTGTCATATTTAAAAGGCATTTTGACAAGGTGAATGAAATGATTTAAGAACTTAGAGGGTTAAATCTAATTCCTTACGGTATGCGGCACAACCTGGTCTTGAACAGTTTCATTATTAAATGTTTTTGTATTGATAGAAAGGTAGTAAACCAACTCTATTCTTGCTGTTTTGATTACATTTACAAGTGTTAAAGTAAAGCATTTTTGCAACAAGAAAGTACAAATCTAAATAATCAAACTTTGCACTAAACAAAGGAATAAATGAACAAAATGAAAACCAAATATACCAATAAATAAACAAAAAAAAAAAACGAAAATCTAGTGAATGAACAAACATAAAAAAACTCAAACACTTTTATTTGAAGCAAATGAATGAGAAAAAAACTAATGAGAGCAAACAGAAAAAACTAAAACTCAAAAATAAATAAACTAAAATAAAAAACAGATAGATGATCATAAATCAACTAAAAACTGAACTGAAAAACAAGTAAACAAGCAAAATAAAAACGAAATAAAAATTTGTAAACTAAAATAAAACAAATAAATAAGCAAAACAAAAAACAAATACAGAAGCAGAGAAGAAAATGAAAAGAAAATTAATCAAAAATAAAAAAACAAATACAGAAGCAAAGAACATGAAAAGAAAAGAAAAAAAATTAAAATAAATAAACAATAACAAAAACAAATGAATAAATATCTAACAAGACAATAAGCTGCAAAATAGGTGTAGAAATCAAGTGAAAAAAAGAAGTTGAAAAATAAAAACAATAACTATGGTTTCCCCACCAAAGGCCTGTGTATCTCTTTAGCTCTCATTAACAGGAATTATTTCGAGTAATAAACACGTTGCTCACAGAGACAGTGATCTTGCCCAGGATGTCTTCCGGGATAGTCATTCCCTTCTCGTGCACCTGCTTATAGAACTTATCCAGTGAGGTATCCATCAGCTCCATACAGATCCACACGTCGCCCTGACAACACAATCAGCCAATCAGGAGAGAACAGAGATTTCAGACATAACAACCATCAGTGAGAAAAAAAAAGACTAAACATTCTGCCCTTGTAGGACTTCCTGAGGGACTTTTCCTTTGAATCAAAGTGAAACATAGCAGTTGAGAGATGATAGCAGAGGACTTCAAACGTTTTCCAACACAGCTTGTACCTCTCTGAACAAAGCCCCGTAGAAGGTGACCGTATAAAAGCAGTCGACTGTTCTCATGGAGATGTCCAGGTCCATCAGCAATCGCTTCTGTTCCTGTGTGTTTACTGTGGCGCGGATCCGCTACATTTACACCAAGGCAAAAGAAGAGTTGCTATAAATAAAATGGCACTGTTTACCTACATTGAATTATATTATTTATTTTAGTCATAAAAAGGAGGAAAAAAAGTCTAATACTATTTTATGGGAAACTGTTTAATGTATTTAAAAGACATACCGTTTGATACAAGATACCTTTTGATACATGTTTAGTCTTCACGAATGTAGAAGACATTAATCTAGAATGTAGATATTTTTTCGCTTTTAATAAAAATTAAATATAAATAAAATATTTGAAAATTAAATTGTGTCAAAGGCATATATCTGTACCATAAAGCAATCTTTGCAATTCCTGAACTGTATTAGTGTAACCTTTAAAACAGCTAAATGAATGCGCAAGTACATACAAATAATTTCTGGAAATCAACACATTAATTTCTACATTAACATCATTGAGGCAAATGTATAGTTTGTATGTAAAGGCCACAATAGAACACCCACACGCGTGCACACAAACATGTACATATTTGTGTTTTAATATTTTTTTTTATAAAAAAAAAGGTCAAAAACTCTGCTTGAACCTGAGCACAACTGTGAAAACTGTTTAAGACATGATGATGATTAAAGTAATATAGAACCTAAAACATAGTTTTGTAGATTTGTAATGCTTCGTGATTAGACTACAGCATTTCTTAAAAAAAAAAAAAATAAATAAATAAAAAAACATCTCGAGCCTCCCCGTGCAACTATAATTAGAATTATTTGTCTTTAAATTTAGATATAGATTTAAGGTGCATCTGAAATGTAAAAAAACATTAAATCCTTAATAAAACTATAAACATTAATTGACTGATCATGATTGCTGGCAATATTCGGCACATTTTCGCTGAAAAAACTCAAGAGGCTTATCAGCGTGATTGGAGTGTAATGTCTTTAAGTGATGCCTTCATTTATTTGGCTTCATGCAGCCCGCTGCCAACATTTTTAGACTCAGTAAGCACACCTGTCTCTCCTCGTCTCCCACCGTAGTCACAGTGAAGCCAAGCACTACAGACACGTCGTCATGTTTCCTCGTCTTAGCTTTCGAGAGACTTTCTCTTTATCTCCTTCTCTCTACGACTGTCTTCTACACTTTGTGTCTACACTTCATACTCTGCCAATGAGAGCGCCACTGTCCCCTAATGTAGTGGAGTGGTATTGCACTTTATTCAAGAACAGTTAAAGAATTTTTTTGAAAAATAAAAAAGCATTTTCCATGAGGTCAAACGCATCCTTTGGATGGAGCCTCGCACCCCCACCCCCCAGGGGACAACAATCTTGTACAGTAAGAACTCCAAAAAGAAAAAAACATTAAAAAAACTAGCAACCAAATGAGTGAAGTGAAAGTGACCAGTTGGCCCATATCCGGAATTTGTGCTCTGCATTTAACCCATCGCAGTGAACACACACAGCAGTGAACAAACACACCATGAACACACACCCGGAGCAGTGGAAGCCTTGGCTGCGACATCCGGAGAAGTTGAGAAACTGCTGCCTTGCTCGAGGGCATAACAGCTGAGGTTGTTGAAGATGGGAGAGCAAGTGTTTCATCACTCACACCACCTTCAACTTTGGGGATCGAATCAGCGAACTACTGATCACAAGTTAACCTACTTATCCAACAGCCCACAACTGCCACAGTAAATCAGGGAGTGGATAGAGCTGTGCATCAAGCAAAAATGCTTTTGATGACTACAGGCTACATGCGAAGATCAGTGTGAATGTATGTTTTCACTTTCCTGTTACATGATGCAAAAAAGAGAGCAACAATATCACCGGATGTTATACTGAATCTATAGACTGAGCTGTTCTGAGATTTCAAAGAAAATACTCACACAATTATGAACTTATGTTTTAATTCTGAAACAGGTTTAATTATTTCAACATAATTATTTTCCATAATATAAAGAATTCTGTTAAATATGTGCCTCTGTTTTAAAACATTTAAATCCATAATCTATTCATAGTTTTAGGAGTACTAAATACAGTTTTTTTTTCCTCCATCTATTTGCCTTTAATGTTTGAATATATAATAGAACAAACCCATGTACAACACTCCAAATAATATATCACAATTAATTTTTGGAGGACCGTGCTATCAATCAATCAATCAATCATTCGCCAGTACTTAAAAAGAACAATCAGAAACACAAAATCAGTGTAAAGGGTAAAAATGTTTTCATAACAGGTAAAACAAATTTTAAATTCTCTTAAAATACCTAATGGAAATGTTTACCCACCTTAACTGCCATTATAACTCCACTAGGAACATGTCTCATCTTGTCCACCACTCCATATGCCCCTCGTCCGAGCTCTCCGATCTGCTCCAAATCATCTGCCTTTACCACAAAGTTCTGTTCCCAACATAAATGTTCAGATTAGACTTCTTCAAATTTAGCCCAAGGTATGACAGTAAAAACATGAGAGGAGAACAGAACACAGCATTCCAAAAATTCTCCACAAAGAAAAAAAAAATGCAGAAATTGATTATTTCCTTATGAGAAAGCAAACTATTATTAAAAGTTCAATTTTCCAGTCAAGAAAAACACCAGAAGGTCTATCCAAAGACATAACTTGATCAAAGTTTCTTGTTTAGGTCAATAAAAATGCTCAATCTTTGCCAATGGAAAATTCCATTATTTGATGAGTTTAAAATAAATATTGTTACAGCCAGACAGCCAGTAAAGTGCATTCCAGGCTGCCTACAATCAGACTGAAAAGGGCAGTATTGTGCACTGGGCCATCCTTTACGATCTGCATGTCCTTCACTCAACCAAGCTTTTACATTAAGCGCAGTAGAGGGAGTTACATCACCATTAAGGACAAAGATATATATATGGCCTTTTAAAAAGATATGTTTATCTTTTGGCATGTGATATGCACAATACAAGTCACAACATTTAAACAGGTTCGCCAAGAGATCCGATCAAAAGATGCAATAGAAATTTCACTGTTATTCACCATTGAATAGCATTGAATTCTACCAATTGTAAAGCACAGATTACATCAAAAAGATTGAGTAAAAAAAAAAGACAAACATTTAAATTTAAGAATTTAGAATTTTCTGGTTTCTATTTCACATGGTTTTTTTTTTTTTTTTGCTTTTCCAGCCAGCATTTGTGCAAAGAAGCTTTTGCACTTGTTCTTGCTCATTTTTTGCATGTTCGTCTGCCAGTACATTTGCCCACCCCCTTCTCGCTCGACTGACTTTGAACCTGTTCTTCCTCACGCCTTGGCACCCTTTTCTATGATAGCCTACGTACACAGCTTTCTCACACCTTCTCCAGGCAGCCCACCTTTGTGGCCAGCAGTCTTTACACCCATTTTCCCTTCTGCCTTTTACACTCTTTTGCCCGCTTCAAGCTCTTCCAAAATGTGTGCTCTCTCGACTTTGGGGTCTGCAGCCTTTGCACCTGGTTTCCCATCCACTTTTGTACAATAGCCTTCATGTCTGTTCACCCACTCTTTTTTGCTCAGTAGCCTCTCGCAAGATCTTCCTTCAACGTTCATGCCCAGCAGTCTTCACAGCCTCCAACTTCTGCGCTTGTTCTCAAACCCTCCTTCATGCCCTACTGCCTGGCAGACTTCGGGCATGTTCTCTCACATGCATTCAAGGCCTTTGCTGGCGGATTTCACATCCATTACCCTACCAGTCTTCACATCCTTTGACTGGCAGCCTTTGCACCCTTTCATACCGGTTTGACGACAGCCAGGCTTCGTGCATGTTCCTCAACAGCCTGTCTTTATACAAAGTCTTTAAAACTACCCAATGAACTGGAAAATTACAACGTGCAACAATATAAAACCGTAATTTCTTATGCAAAGAATGACTGTGGAAACAGACCTTATCTCCAATTGTAACACAAGCTTTGGAGTCCAGGTCTCTTGGGGGTCTGTGAATGAAAGACATCTCTTGAGATTAATCATAAATCACTACAGCCTCTAAAAGAACATGCTCTTTTGTAGGAGATTTATGGTGCCATGTACAATCATGCTGTCACAAACATTTTTAACTAAAAACTATATCAAAGTATATAAAACCTTACGTAGGTGCAGGTTGTGGCTTTTCAAACACCTCTTTTGGAAGCTTGAGTGGTGGCTTCTTTTTACCTGCAGAGGTAAGAAACAAAAGAAAGTCATCAAGTCATTAAAAACAAACCAAAGCATTTTTAGGATTTAAAAAAATCTTTTATCCCAAATCTCACTCAAAAGAGATAAACATATGAAAAGGTCTGCAATCAGTAGGAATTTTTAAATGTTCCCAAAGAATAAAAAGCTCTTTCCTTTATTTCTGTTCCCCATGGAATTGCCAGAACCCCTATCGGATGAGCACTTACAGTTAGACAGCGCAGGCAGCTCCCGCTCCTGGCTATGTACACAGTAAATGTGAAAGAGCGACAGAGCAAGGAGAGAGAGAGAGAGCCAGTGTGAAAGAGGGAGGCGAGTTGGCAGGACCAGAGACAGAGAATCTGAAGTTCTGACCCATCCTGAGAGACAGCAGATTGGTGCAAATCTAAAAACCTGAAAAGAACATCCTACTCCCATCTGAGTGACAGACTCCACTGTATGTGATGCAAACAAAAATCACTCAAACTCCACCTTTGCTAAATCTAATAACTTGAATAATCACATCGTCGTAATTCCCATAATTCCCATCTCAATTTAAAGAGTTGAATTTCAATTAATAATAATATTTAATTTGTGATATTGTTCAGTGTTTTAAAGGAGGAGGAAGATCTTAATCATCACCGTTCGGAAGCATTCACAATTATGATATGACGGCTACCTTTCTTTACTGCACCAAAACAGTGTAAAAAAATATTGTACAGCCAGTCTACAGAAAAACAAAAACGCACATAACCTTTGCAACTAAACAAATTGTATTTTTGTTATTTTACCATTTTTTTTTATTGTATGCCTGATTTATAAAATCAGCTGCTTATTTATACAAAAGTGTGCACAGTTACAAACGTATAATCAAACTAGTTCATACTGTATTGTTTAAGCACATTACATACTGGACTTTTGCTAAAATGTTTTGACTTTGTTTTAATTGTCTGTTTAAAAGAGGAGGATATCCCCTGTGTGGTAACACTTCGACCTGAAATCTAACAAGGTAAGCTAGTTCCTCAAACACTGTCCATATTCTGGTGATAAACCAAATAGCATTTGGAAAACAGTAAACACAAAAAGTTGGAAACTTTTATTTTTCTAACATCTTGAAAGTTTTTGTCTGTGATTCATGCTTCTTTTAAAAACATTTGATAATGTTCTCTCGAAAATAACCAGCTGATGCTATGACATGAGCACCTTCAAGATAGATGCAACTGTGCAACATCGGCTAATGCTATTGTTACTCAAAAAATTTTTTGTCCATTTGTGTCACAATTAAGTCCATTTTCGCACTACAACTTGACGTTAAAGTGTGCTAGTCCTTAATAGACCTTTAGACTGTGGATATATATGTCTCTGTGAATATTCAGAGTTGTTGCTAGCACCTTGTGGCAACATCAAAGGCTGTCTGAGTATGCAAGTACAGATTTAAGTTCACCTGTTTATATATATCATATCTTACATTAAATCTAAAATCCCCTAAGGTCATCGATATAAATAAAAGTAAATGTCATCCACTAGAAAGCAACATCATTTAACTAGAGATATCACAAAGTAGAATGAGAACATACAATTCTTGTTATGATGTCACAAACCAAATGCACAAGGTTTACTTTTTGAGATGAGTGTAAGGACGGCTTAAAAAAAAAAAAGTGTTTTTGTGCTCCCAAAATTCTATGATCTCCTTTTAAAAGGACACTTTAGATCACTATGAAATCAGGCTTCAGAATCATCCTGACCACACCACGATCCCTCACAGGAAACAGACAGTGGCACTTCCCATATTGCCATTCAACACAAAACACCGGCATCTTTTTCTGCAGCAGCATGAGAAGAGGATTGAATCATGTCAACATTCACTCTCGACACAGATTTGTGGCTAGAGCTCTATTGTAATAGATATAAAGTTTTTCGGGACCTCTCCCATCTGCCTTACCTACACCACAATAGCAAAAGAAAGATGATCCCCACCAAAACACAAACAAAGGATTGCTTTTGAACAACTGGTTTGCTTAGAATGAAAATCCTCACGTTTTTTCCTCGCTGTTTTAATGATTTATACACTAATGATGTTCATTTAAATAGAGTAGCACATTGTATTGCATTATATGAGCAAGAGAAGTCTGGTTGTTGCTTGACTAAGAGTTATCCTGTATTTTTCACCATTTTTTGATGGCTCAATGGTAACAGTTAAGGCCAGGTACATAGGTCAGAAACCAACACCTTTCACCATTAAAAACAACAACAACAACAACGAGACAAGCGTGCAAGGCCGGTGTGAAAACTCATTTTGCACCTGAACGTGCTTTTATTTTGAAAAATATTTTATGTTGAAAAATGATCTGACTCATTGTATTACTATTATTATTTATGTTACATCATGGTAATATACTCATGTTATGTTTGTTATGAGAAAGCTACTATTAACATTGCACATATTCAACAGTAAAATTGTCAAGCACTGACCAGTCGGCGGTGATAAAAAAGTGGGGGACCACTGACTTAAAACATAAACTTTAAGAAGGGATTTTGCCATTTAAAAAAATACAAACACTCTGGCGAAGAGTGAGGGAAAGAGGGAAGAAAAAAATCAATTAAACAATTTTCTTTTGGAAAGCATATACACAAACCCATCTTCTGATAAACTCTTCCTCCACTAATTCCACATTCAAAAGCACCTGATTATGTAAATGTACAGAATGATAACATAGTGTGCTGGAACATGTACCGGCGTGGTGAGCATGTGAAGCTTTTCATCTGCACTAAAACCCCCAGCACATCATCAGAAGCACTAAACTTTCTTCCAGGTAAATACAGTATATCTGGAATTGTCTTTGGTCACATGGGCAACATTCCAATTCTGCTCTTAAAGCTGCACAATTTAGTTTACCCTTGTTTGTAAAACCAAGGCTCTGTCCAAACGCCATGTAAGTCAACAAGATAGAAATCCATAAAAAGTGGTAAATATAATATCTTCAAATAGTAATATTATTTATTAAAATATTATGACATTTTCCTTTGCATTCTACTAGTCTGATTGATCGATAGAACCAAACATAAAATAACAACTTTTATAAATATGACTCCTATTGTCAAAAATGACCTCAAACTGTTGCAAACTTTTTTTTGCTCTTGTTAGCCTGCAAGTGTTTAATGCAAGTGCCAAAACTGACTAATCTGAAGCAAATGAAACGCAAGAGCCAAATCTCCTTTTTCTCAGCAAAATGAACAGCACACTGTGTTCAGGTATGTGAAACATGCTTAAAAGCCTTCAAATCTCATCTGAACAAATCAAACGCCTAATTTATAGGTTAATTCGACACAGAGCGTTGCTGCTGGTCAGATGTGAACACCGATCAATTGTGCTCATTTTCTCACCATAGTGAAGCATAAACTCCACCAACCCAAGAGGCTCTGAACCTGGTGTTTTCCTGACTACAATACCCAATTCTTCCGATTCTCACTTACACATACCAGTCCAACAATCCCAAGAGTATTTCAATGGAATTTCAGAGACCTGAAGGAGGGTCTGTGTATTTGTCAGAGAGAGAGATTAGAGATGAAAATAACTTCTCTTGGGCAGCCAGTCAAGACATGAAAGACTAAAGACGCTCTATACTTCCAAAGATGTCAAAGCCTTAACGTTACAGCAACCAAAGACACATTAATACCAATGAACTGTTCGGACTGTAAAACATCAGATACAGACTGCATATGGTCAAAAATCGGATTGGGTCCCTTTGAGCTCTAGTCTGTTGAGCTCCTAATTTACTCAATTTTTTTATATGAAACTTCTCCATGTGCTTTTCTTACATGGTTCATAACGAGAATAATGTAATCCAATGTGTGATAAACAAATGTCTCAGCAAACAAATGTTTCTTCGTTGTTGGTATATTAAATAAAGCAGGAGTGACCAATCACATTAACGCTGCCATGCTAGCACCCACAAAACCACACTTGATTTCTTTTTTTTTAATTAAGGAAGAAAAAATCTGGTAATTACAACTAATTGTTACCAATAAGAGACGGATGGTTCTTGAAAGACTATTGCAGACTAAATAAGACAAGTTGAAATAATAAAAGGGTTATGATATCAAGGAGCAAATAAATAAATCTGCTATATTTGTGGAAACCTGTAGATATTTCCAAAATGCAACACATGATACATGCTTAAAATAAGTCAACCACAGCCTTCTCACATGCAGCCCTCACTTAACTAGGGCTGCAACAACTAATCGATAAAATCAAATAATTATCGATAATGACATTTGTTGTCAATGAACGCCATTATCGATTAGTTGGCCTGATCATGTGATGTTATGGAGGATGCACCTATAACCGGTGACAAAAACCAACCACCCTCTGGAGTAGTTGTCCCTCAACAACAGAGATTGTGTAGAGTTGCTAAGCTACCATACGTACGTTCGGTTTGTGAATCGCTTAGAATCCGTCCAAGTCACAGCTGTGCGAACGGCGAGTCAGAATGTTCTAATAGGTTCGGGCTGTTAAAGAAAATACCAAAGCGTGAATGCTTACTTAAAAAAAGTTTCACCTTGGTTTATAACCATTTTTATTAAAGAGTTTATAATAAAATACACAATTATAATTTATTTTTTTATTTGCATTTTGAATATTGAATATTTGCATGTAAATGTTGAATGTTTAAATGTTGATATAAAAAAACGGGTTCTTTTATGGTTTAATTTTAAATGTATTGCATATTTTATGTTAGCAATACTTTTTAGTCATACTTATCGCATAAGTTATGTGTTTGCTCCAACTTTTGTGCAAATTAAAATTTCTCTTGACATCAGTTTTGTGATGCACAACATAATTTGAGGCCTGTACTTGTATGGAATATATGGTCATCTGATTAGCAGTGATGTTACCACGACGATTATTATTTCAGAGTGGATTAGTTAGAAATTTGTTTCAATTAACTGAACAATATTTGAATTTAATGTCTTATTAAATCTGGGTTGACCCATTTAATATGAGCTTTTAAACCTCCTCTACTCTACAGAATGATATTTAATATTCTGAAAGGTTGACACTTTGGTTTCAGGAGTCACATTCAACAGAAGAAAAAACAATTGTGAACAGTATGTCTTTAAAAAATCTGAAAGTTGTTTTAAGGTGTGGCTTTATTCTTTAAAAATGTAGTAACATTTAACTTAAACAAAGTAATTTTGTTTTTATTAAACAATGTTTCTTTCGTTGTCTCTCCTTCCTTTTTTCTGTCTTTCCTCCCTATTTATTAAATCCCTCCCTCCCTTCTTCCTTTCCCTTACTCCCTTCTGTCTCTCTTTCCTTCCTTCCTCCTTTCTTTTTAGTTTTGTTTATTTAGTTTAGTTTTATTTAGTTCTTATATACTTATTTTTTCTCTCCTTCCTCCGTGTTTTGTTTCTCTATCTTTCCTTCATCCCTTCTTTCTCTTGCTTTCCTTTCTCTCGTTCTCTTTCCTTTCACCATCCCTTTCCTTTCGCTTTCCTTCCTTCCTAGCAACATTTTCATTTAACATATTTTCAAAATACAAAGTTGATAAATTGTCTTTAGTTCTGTTTCTCATCAAGTCATCAATAATTATTCATGATGAATTTCTATATCTCCACTTCATATATAAATAGCGCAGACTATACCTTTTCACTTGTACAACTAATTCAACAATGCATTTACAAAGTAAAATAATCTGCATTTCACACATCTCTTCACGTAAGCTAAAGACACTGTTGCTAATACTATGGTAACGGATACTCTGCTACCTTTGCACCAAATCCCTAAAAGTAGTCAATTATTCAGAAGTCTGAAATAGCCTGGATCATTGACAGAATGTGGCTCCTGCAACTCCGCATAGCTCACAATCCACAGGAGTGAAAAAGAAAGATACAGAGAGAAAAAAAGAGACAGACAGAGAGGGGCCTCCCAGAGAGCCAACAAAGTCATCGTACTGGTCCCGCCCAAGCCATTCAGCAGCAAGACACTCCCAGCCTGCATATCGCCCCATTAAAAACAGCTTAGCTCATTATATAATCATGCAATCTGATGCTTTCTCTATACAGACTGAAGAGCGTAGCGACATGCAGCCTGCGCTTTGCATGCTAGCATTGAGTGGAGATTCCACTCCATGAATTGCAAAAGCATGCTGAAGGGACAGGACAGTATCACTCAGTTGTTGGGGATGGAGGGGGTTACCAGAACAATGCTTTAAACAATCCTTAAAAACAGAACAGCAAGGCTGGCCAGTCACCAACAATTGAGCTGTCGCAAACCAGGGATTTACTATCTCTTTGGCCTATTAGCATGACAAATGTGACAATGGTGCTGCATACCGGCAACATGCTACATCGAAGCGGGAGCAGTTGCATGGTGAGCACATTGATTTCACTGGGTGTTTCATAGGGGCCATGGCAAACTCAATGAACTAGAGGGACAAAAAGCAAACGATGGACCTCATATGACTTCATTTGCGCTGATCCATATGACTTCATTACAACAAAAGAAATGTCAACTTTTAAAACTCACTAAGCAATGGCTCAAAAGTGCAAGGCAAAGGTTTACACTCAAACTTTTGGTTTTCCTTTAGATGTGGTGTTCACCTTTAAGGTATTTGCACACTGTAAGAAGTATCAGAAGTATGAAAACCCCACATTCCACCCCTCTGATGCATATAAGAAAAATGCTAAACTCAAAAAAAAGTGTTCAGTTAACTTGAAAATAAAAAGCATGTATTTCCTAAAAAAAAGATTTAAAATACAAGTTTTGCTCTCTCTCTCTCACAAAAAATAAAAAGAATTTTTGCACCTTCACTATTTCCTAAGAAAAATATACACAATAAGAAATTTACCAAAACTTGCATCTCAATTTACATTTTAGTATTTTATTTCTGGTTTGTGTTGATTACAATAAAGGTACAAACATATATGAATCTATAATTTCAGAAAAGTACTTAATTTTGTCAATGGTTTCATAAAACAACCTTTTTATCTCAGCAGAAAAATCAACTGAAGAAAAGGTCTCTACACCCCTATCCATCTCCTGCTTGTGTTAACCCATTACATTTAATGTCATGCTTGCACATTCTCAGGTGTTTCAAAAACCCTTGCATCCCTGGTTTTGAATAAAATCAAAATGTAAAAATGCTCCTCAGTGAGCGGATCGATCATTGGCACTCACAGATACACACCTCTTCATTGGTTGTTTGTTCTGTTTTCAGCTCAAGGGAGCATTTGAGCCGTTGGAGCCCTCAAGAGGCAGTTCAAGCAACTACAGTGACGTTAACAAAACTCATACATTTTACACAGTGCATTGATGCAGAAATTGATATGGTTATGTTAAGATGCAGCTACAGCAAAGGTGTTTATAGGTCTAAATAGTAACTTTTTACGACATGCATCAAAGATTTGTCTTTTGAATAATACGGGGCACCTGTGACCCCATCCAGTTCAGACACATTATGATGTCCAAAACATCCATTTAGATGTGCTGAACCAAGCCATCATGCAACAGACATTATCAGAACATTCATCACATTTTTGCCAGGAAATCAAGTCTTCCAAAACATTGAACATTGAAGATGAACACTTTCAAAAGCAATGAAAAAATTTTTTTCATCTTTTTATAACAATCAAATCAGCTTTCTCAGAATGTAATTTGTAGGTGCTACTGCTAAACTATTGTGAGAATGCAGTTCTGAAATGCATCCAACGATTCCCGAAAATCAAGCCGTTACCAAGTGTGGCATATCGAGATAGTCTATAAGAATTCTCCTCGTTTAACTCTAACCGCACAACTGTGTTTGTTTGCATAACAAGAGGGCTGTTTCAGGAGGATTTACTTCCTCAAATGTTCCTCAGGTGAGTCACACGTACAGCTCTTTCAATGCTTTAAATCACCTCATTAAGGCATTAGAATCAGACACTCTCGAACCACACCTGCTAATGTACAATCTATAAGAACTATGTTCAGACTGTAAATGCTTCTGTATACAAACTCTGACTTTGACTTCAGTCCCAGCATGAACAGGAAAGGACTCCATGTAACAGCTGCTGACTATAGCTTTAGTGTCGGATTGTGCAAGTACGTCAACTCAGCACTGAGAAACCTCACACACAGACTTTATAAAGGGCTTTCACGAAAGAGATATGATGCAGAGTCTCTATAGAGCCTAATTAAAGGGGACTGAGCAGTCTCGAGGGAGCCCAGTGTTTTTACTGAGAATTATTGTTATTATACGTTTCTGCTTTAAAACTGTTTGAATTGTAAGTACTGGCGGAAAAACCTGAAACAAGCTAAGCCAACTTTGTATTGCAGCTGTTCACTCTGTTGCTTTATTATTAGATTAGAGTTGGGGGAACACAAATATGATAAACCTACTGAATAGATTATTAAAATTATAGATTCTCTAGTATAATCTGCTGGAATAGCTAAGAAAATCACCAAAAACATGATCATAAGACACCTGTAAGCAGTTGTGGTCTAGTGGATTTGGAGATGGATTTGTGATCAGAAGGTCACTGGTTCGATCCCCAGATCCACCGAGTTGAAGGTGGTGTGAGTGATGAAACACTTGCTCTCCCATCTTCAACAGCCAAAGCTGTGGAGCAAGGCACCAGTTTCCCGACTGAGAGCTCCACCTCTAGGGCTGAGGGCGCACCCTCCTGCCCCGAGACGAGGCCCTCGGACCTGCGGTGTTCTTCCAGAAGTTCAGGGTCCATGTGATCTCCACCTTTAGGTCCGAGAGCGCACCCTCGAACCCGAGGCAGAGCCACCGACCCCTGCAGTGAACTTCCAGAAGATCAGGGTCCATGAGAGCTCCACCTTTAGGTCCGAGAGAGCACCTTCGAACCCGAAGCAGAACCCGACAGTTCACTGCTGTGTGTGTACACTGGGATGGGTTAAATTCAGAGCACAAATTCCAAGCATGGGTCACTCCATATCTGGCCAACTAGTAATTTCCACTTAAAAAAAAATCAACGGAAACAATCAACAGACTAAATTTTCCAGTAATTAAAATGTATGCTTTGACATCTCTTACAGACTATCTTGATGCTTAGTTCTGATTTGATGTCTAAATAAAAAATGTTACCTTCTGTTTACACATTCATTCGATTGGAACCCAAATTTGATCTGTTTGTTTACACTACCATAGCCACTTGCATTGCACATGTTTAAAGGAAGTTGTTGTACATCAACAAGTCAACAAGATGGACAAATCGATGAACATCTTTCACACTGTAAAAAAAAAACGAATTAAAGTTTGTTGACTAAATTTTTCCCTAAAGTCACAATTTAGTTTTTTGGGGTTGGCTCAAATTTGATTCAGTTGTTGACTGAATGTATATTTTGTAATTTAATTAAAATTATCGGTGGCTAATGCTAAATTTATTTGCAAGTCAATAAAAAAAAGAAGTTGGTTGGGTCAATTTTGGAAAAACAAAATTGACAAAATAACATTTCTATGGAACTTTTTGTTTCTAAAGTTGAGTCAAGTAAATAAGAGTGGATGTGGATGAGAGTTATCAGGATTGTTGGTCAAATATTGTGGCAGGCTTTATTTAGGAAAAAATTTTGTATAAGCAAGTCAACCATTAACGAACTCTCTCAGCATTTCTCCACATGCATCTCTTATGACAACAGAGCATCTAGCCAGGCAATATAAATGCAAATAATCATAAGTGTAGCATTCTAGTTGCTTGCAACGGGTGTGTTTCTACAGTCATGTTTCTTCCTGCATGACATCAAAAACCACAAAAGTATATATTAAGTTGTAACAGTTTAAGCGTTGAATTCAAGAGGAAATTCCAGGCAGCAAGTTTGTGCGAATATGTAGAAAAACCTGAGGGTGCTGTGGCATTGTTTTTGATTAAATAGTCTTGCTCACATGAAAAGATTTGTTTTTCAGCATTTCTCCAGATTCGTTCTTATGACGAAACGGCATCTCGCCAGGCAGTCTAACTGCAAATATGCATGTGTGTTGCCTTCTAGTTGCTTTCAAGAGATGCGTGTTTCTACAGGTATGTTTCTTCCTGCACAACACCAATAAACTACTGCGAAATACATAGTAAATGGCCAGTTTACTGACATTGATTATGATTTGACCGTTTACATTACAGTAGGATTGGCACATATCTTATTTAGATCCAAACATGAAAGGGACTTGAATCTGATTGCAAGCATTTTTGCGCACCTCTGAGGACTTTGTCAGAAAACTATGGGTGACGTTACAAACACTTAACATTACATACGGTTAATGACAACATCTGCTCTCAGGAGTCTTTATTTAGGCTAGGTATCAAGAAGTACTTTAGGGACTGTACCCATAATGCACGCACTTCAATACTTTGCATGCGCAATTCATTCAGTTGATGCACAACAAACACAAAACAGCTGCATTTGCCGGCGGTGTAAATAAATCTGATGCACAACATTACAGCTTTTGATAGACTTGCTGCAGAGCTCCAATCAGTTTGTTACTGAGAAACCAGTCTTTCAAACAGGCTTTTTATGAGAAGAAAGGTTACTGCCTTGCATATGAATGTGTTAATCAGATTTTAAAATAACCCAATTTTCTAAAGCCACTCTGTTAATTAGTGCAGTGATTAATTCACGTCTGGTAAAACGCCCTTTTTTGAAAGCTTTTCCTACCCAAGGTGTATAAACCACCTGCTGAGTCAGAGCGGTTATGTGACCATTTAAAACCCTATTACTGTTGAAGTGTGATCAGTGCGAGTGGCTTTAAACATGTGCATATGTTTTGCTTGTTTAGTGGTTCATATCCAAGACCAGGTTATTTCATGGCTTGGGAAATATACTTAATGGTTTAACTCAACTTAATATAAATTGTTTCTCAGATTAGTTCTAGAGATTAAGTTCAGGATTGCATTGTGCATTAAAATTTCGGGAATTGACTTAACGGTTTCATACATGGAGCACTCTACAAGAAGATGTTTGACTGTGACCCGACACATACATAAGCTGCACCCAGGGCACGTTTCTCCTTTTACCAAAAAAATGAGTTATTCTTTTTTGTCCTCTGACATCTTGAGAGAAAAATGTTTTTTTCCTTGTTTGTTGTTTTTGGAATGATACATTCCTTTGCAGGTGCACTTTATGAAGTTTGTTCCCATGGTGTTGTACCCATTATTTTTGCCATTCCTTTAGGATAAGATTATTGTTAAGTTTATGTTGATTTCTGTTTCAGATCTGATTGTTCAATTGGAGATTCTTTCCAGGTATGCGGACTTCACTGCCTAGCCTGCCTTTTCATTTCCAGTAAGCAAGGTATCCATCAGAATACTATCTGAAGCCCATTCTCAAAGAGCTGACTTCGCTTTTCCGTAATAGATGTGATTTCTGGGTGGCATAATCCCATATTTCCTATTGCTTCGGGGCAGGCCTGCAAATGTTTTGTCTTGCAATTGAAACTAATAAGTAAGGCAAGTCCCGTGTTAATAACATTCAGCATAGGACTGTAGCTCTGTATGATTATTTGACAATTTAGAGAGCACTATTTAGACGCTGAACCATTAGCTGGCAAATTACTTGCAGGGCTTCACAAGTTTTGTACTTGCAAAACATGAAAATATATGCAACAAATTTGCATGCATGGGCTATACGACTTGTACATGCGCAGCTGTCAATGGTTTAAAAATTTTTATTTATTTTTAAGGCGGAAAAACCTTTCCCGCACATCCTGGCATAAAGTCAAGTGGGTCTTTAAACACATTGTATAACACATCTGAACCCTGTTTGCAGCAACCAAACTAAATTTAGCTCCTTGTTTTGCAGTCTGTACCTATGCATTACTACTGGAACAAAGCTTGCATGACAGAGCGTCCGAATTATTTTCCATTACGTGCAACTAATAAAAATTGTTGCATGCTCAACATGGCATGCAAGCAGGCTGTCAGCTCCCTGTTTCCCCATAGCACTTGCAGGCGCGCGCGCACGCACACACACTCAACCGTCGTCCAAAGTTTGGTGTTATCTAATGCACCTCACATGCATCAACGCCAGAAGTTTGTACGAATGTGCAGGAGCAACCTGAGGGCGCGGTGACGTCACAATCGAACATTGTTTTAGAGAAAATCGCCTCGTGCGCGTGAATAAGTCGGGTGCGGACAGAGGTGGCATTGCACAATCGCGTTTGCATAGCTGGCTAGGCAGTTCCTCAACGCGGAAAGAAGGCGTTTCTTTTAATAACCGAGGCGCAACAAGAATGCAAATAGCGCCTGTGCGAGAGTCCAAGCGGAGCATCGCCTTAAGAGAAACTCTGCAAAGGGCCAGATCGACCAAACGTGCAAACTTTTAAGTTAATGCAATGCAACCGTGCAGCGTGCGAGCCATCCGAGGCTGGTTGTAATTTCGAGGTTTTTTCTTTGCATGTATCGGTGAATTAAAAAAACCTACCTCTGTTTGGCACGGACATTTCCCCTTTTGGGTTGGGGGAAGGGGAATCACAAAAGACTTTGCTCTCCTTGTCGCTCCCTCCTTCCATCTATCCCTCGCAGTGAGGCTTCAAGCGGGCTTGTTTGCAACAAAGGTGCAAAAAGCAAGCCCCGATCTTCATGCACGAGGAAGCTCTGGGCGTCCGGGATCTAGTTCTTCGTGCAAACGCTCCTCGTTCAATTGCACACCGAGAAAACAGGGGGATATCTTGCAAGCGCTCTGCAAAGAAACCGAGGCAGGCACTTACATGATGGGCCAAGGCCAGCAGCTGAGAGCTCCTAACTTGGATCAGTGTGAGCCCCTGCTAACACACGTTCTTCCTGCCTGACGGCGCTAGGGATCATGGGATTGGTAGTTTTACGTAATTGCTGTGCGCCAGGGAAAGAGGGGAGGAGTTAGTTTTTCTGCTCAGGTCAGGCTAACATGTTCAGCTGGGTTTTTCATAAAATAAGAAGTTTTAGAGAAAGGAGGTTTTTGATGTCAAAGATTCAAACGTGACCTGTCAAGATAGTCTCAGTTCTTTTGACACTCTTCTTATTATTATTATTTCTGTAGTCTTGATGGGCTTTAAATATGTTTTAGGTTAAAATCAATATTTAGTTTATGCTGAAATTACAAGAGTGATTATTGAAAATTAACTAAAGGATAGTTGAAACTATAAAAATGAAACCATTTGAGCGCCTTTAAAACGGATGGGCCGCTGTAGAAATATTTCAATTGCTTTTATCAAATGATTCGGATTTTTATCCACATATTGTGACATTAAGCTCATAGTTCAGAACTTTTTTTTACAATTTGGAATTTTTTTCAGATTTCTAAATTTTATTTCATAGTTCTCAAAACACCAAAAATAAATTTAAAAAAATCTATAGAAAAGGCAGAACTTTAATAACTTTGTTTCTACAAAAAATCTGACTTCTTTTCTTAATTTTGAAATTAATGTTCAAATTCTGAATAAAACATGTCAGAAAAAAAGTCTGAATTGTTAACTTAAGGCCAGAATTCTGAGATGAAAGTTTTAAAGATGAAAGTTTTTCATTTTTGTTTTCTGCTGTGGCTCTAATCCTCTTTCACAGAGGAGTTGGTGCAGTTATTAAAAGCATATTGAGATGCAGAAGTTAATCAATGTTATAAAATATTTTCATAAGGTCCATCCTCAACAGTTTGGCCTATAAATGATAATACTGAACAGAAATATTACACTACTTTATGTGCTCCTTTTTTAAATTTCATCACCTGCCCTCCTCTCTTTGCAGTCCTGCTCCTCCATAAAGATGGATAATACCAGCCAAACATCTGGTATCATATATTTATTTTATTATATCAGGGGAAAAATACATATGAAACAATTAGATTCCACCAAACCGCATGTATGACCATGCTCTAGAAGCATCTACCCGATTGATGGACTCACACAGCTCTTCCGGGGGACTGCAGCAGTTGGATTCTCTGCCTGGATCAAACATTTTGGAGGTGAATTAAATGATTCCAAACTTTTGAATGCCAAGTGTATATAGTTTTTTCTTAATTTAAAATACTTACAACACGAATCTTTGTTCCTTGAGTCAAAAGAAACAAACAGTCAGGTATAGAGTAAAGCCGTTAGGGCTGCAGTAACTGAACATATTGAACTTAAATCCACAGCCTTGAAAACATGAGTTTTTTTTTTTTTTTTACAATTTTAATAATCCATAATCTTCAAGAAGGTAAGACTTTTATTGTTTTAAGGAGCCTGGAATCAATTATTGTACAACTAATATAGGATAAAGGAAACCGTGAGGAGAAAATACAACAAACTACATATATTTAACAAAGTTAAAAGTTTCGATATTTTTTCATTTACAGAAGCACCATGACATCATAATTATAAGACTACAATAAAGGAGTATTTAAAGAAAAGTTTTACAATTTTTTTTATGAATATAGCATGATTTCGTGTAACATCACCAGTCAGCAATTTCTCATGCTGACTACACTCTGATTTTCCGCTACATTAACAACAATACATATTACACCATAGAAAAGGCAAAAAGGATAAGCATAGCTTTTGTTTCAACTTATATAAATAAACATCTAAATTTCCACAATCTGGCCAAAGACAGAGCTCATAGAAGGAGAAAAAAATCACAGAAATGAGATGATTGAAACTCAGCTCATTATACAACAGTATCTAATATTATATGCATGCTGAAGTTTTAAAATGTGCTTATAATAATTTGAAAGGCAAAAATGAGAGATTCATGAATAATTTTTTTTGATCATTGAATATGATAAACATTTGCCAAGAAATATTTAGTAGTTTTTAATAAAAACCAGTAACATCTGCTGATTCAGATAACATAACTAACGTGAGTTTGTCATGTGACGTGAGTCCTTGTTCTCTGTACATTTGTGCATGAGTGACACTTGTCAGTATGATTTTGAAAAAAAAAACAAATTCTTTGCTAAATTTTATGGGTTGTTTTATTAATAGTCAAAAGTCTCGTTGGTTTGCAATAAGCTCTGATAAAATTACGCTTTTATGATTCAAGAGTCTTCCTCTGATTCTGAGATGTTTTGCTAAAAAAAACCTATAGTAGTTAGTTTTCTTTTGTTTATTATTTGTTTTCCCCAATATTTCCATAGTTTTTTATCATTACTGTTAAGTTATGCATTATTATTTATCCATGTTGTAATATATTTATACTTGAGGGACAATAACTCTTTATTAACTCTTTGTCCTTACAAGTCTTTTGTTGAAGGGAACTGATATCACTATCAAATCCGAAATCTCCAGAAGGGTAGTAAAAGCCTACTGTGGGGTGAACAAAAGATATTTTGATTCACTGTTTAATGTGAAAACAGAGCACATTTTAACACATTAATCTAAAAGATACTCCCACCAGTGTGAGATGCCTCAAAATCAACATGTATTACAAATACTTTTTTTACCTTAAAGAAAAAAACAAAAGAACTACAAAGATCCAACACCTCAATAAATAAACATATAGGTCAGCAAAATCATGCAATTGTTTTCTTCTTCAGAATCATTTCTTGGTTGCAATGAGAGTTTGGTAGATGGGTTTAACAATGATGTGGAGGTAGAGCGATCCATCCACTAGAAACTCAGATGAGCGCAACTGCAGGTCGGCGTCCACCAGGAACTCCCCCACCTCTTCTGTGCTCTGGTGGAAACTGAAGATCTGCCGTACCACCAGCTTACCCTTCTGTCTCACCAGGAGAAGAACAGTCTTCTGGAAGCTTACGCCTGCAAAATCTGCACTGGAAGTGGCAGGTGTGATGATGATTCGAGGCTTGCCCATGGTGCTCCCTCCATCAGGCCTGGGGGGCTGCATGGAACCCTGTTCAGTGAATATGGGCCGCATGCTAACAGGAAGCCAGCGGGGTGAGAACAGGGCATTCCAGGTAACCCGCTTACTTGAGTCGAAGCCACTTGGACCCAGTTGAGTTTGAAAACTAGTGCTGCGGTCATCTCGAGCAGGATTATTAATGGCCCACTGAGTGCCCCACATGGCCGAGAGGTAATTGCGTGGCTGGAAAAGGCTGCAGTTCATGTCAAAGAACTTTGCTAGCTGAAGAGGCGAAGCGGAGTGGAACTGATAGGACATGTAGAGAAGATCACGTACAGATTCATGGTAGCGCGTCATGATTTGCGATTGCTGCTGTAACTGAAAGAGATCTCTTGGTGGTATCATGGCATAGCGTACCAGTCGAAGGGCATTTTCTGAAGTCAGGCTGTCTGGGTCGTTTTGGGTCAACCAGATTTCAAGAGCCTCAAATAATTCCAGTTCATTTCTTAGAACCAAGTCTGGGCGTTGCAGAAGGGTCATTAACAATTCAACACTCACCGATGGCCATTCAGCACTCTGAAGAACAGAGGATAGATTCCAGGAGAGAAACCGAAGGCAGCTGTCTCTCAATGACACATCGCCAACTGTAAGTGCATACTGGTACCAGCCCACTACATGACCGCCTGGAGACTCGCTGGCCAGGTTTTGGCTCATGTACTGGGTCAGGCCTTGCTGGAGGCTGGTGATCCTATATTTGGTAGCTAGTCTGTGCAAAGCTGTAGCCTGCTCCAACTGCAAGGAGAGTTCACCACAATACAGATATCTGGAAAAGACATCAACAGGGCAATTGGACGTAAACACCTATATGTATGTACATTATCATTTTATGTTGTCAATCATAAAATCTTAAGTCTGTTGTTATTTTTCTGGTTTCATTTTCTATAATATTTTGCTAAACCAAGTTTGGGAGGAGCATGACATCACTAAAGCTCATCAACATCTCAAGATTTGAGTAGCCCTTCCGCCAGTATTTATTGATGGTTAAACAGCGACACTCAAACAGGAATCTAGAGTGCCATTTTCAGCACAAAACAGCATCAAGGCAATAACAGGTTTAGCAGTGGTGGTTTCTGCGCAAACAGTGAAAATGATTACAGTGACGATGATGAGGAATCCAAAAGTAAGGTGGAGAGGTGAAATTCAGTGGAGCAGGCGAAAGTGGAAACCTTTAGGGTTTCTCTTTACGACAATGAACTGCAGTCTGGTTAGGAACCAGAGGAAGACAACAAGCATGCCTGAGACATTTTTGACAGAAAATGTAAAAAATGTTTGATACAAAAAATCATTGGTTGAAGATACTGGCTGTAAAGATCCTTTGCCAAGTTCTTTGAAATGCCTTTAGACCTTTTAGAGACGCTTATTGCAGAGAATTTAACATTCAATTCAGGAGTAGCTGCAGGGTTGAATTTCTAGAAGTCTCTAGAAGTCATTCGAACTGATGTGCACTTGTGGATTAAGCTCTGACTAAAAGTTGAGATGGTTCCCACTTTGACCTACAATATGGTATTGTGTAGCTGTATTGAACTCCTGTATTGTTGGAGTTTTGGACTACATTTTTGCCCACATAAGCAAGTATTTTAAGACAGTCTGAACAGCTTAGATACGTGTCTGACTTATTTGAAATGCAACCTCTGTCTGAACGGTAATATAGAATTTGTTGGAGTTTTGAGTATTTATCCAACTTAACAGAGATTTCTCACTGGCATGAGTTCCTGCAAAATACAGTCTTTTACTGAAAAACAGGAAGAGGCTCAAAGACGCATTTAAATCTTTAATGAAGTCATGGTTTTTATATCAGCATTTCCAACTCTGCTTCTGCCTTTATTTCGTAATATCAGTTTTTTCCCCATCACAATCGTTTTTTGTTACTAAATTACTATTTAGTACTAATAAAATTAGCTCTGATTAGATATTTATAAAAACAACGCTGTCAGCTTGAAAGGCTCACAAAAAAGATTTCAATTAAAACTTATGGGCAATCTTTGAGACAGATTGGCCTTTTTTGTAACAAGAAAACTTCTAGATCAACTTGTGAAATATGTTAGCGAATGCTGTGCATTCTGACTATTTTTAAAGTTTTTCCCTCTAAATAAATCAAAACCCCCTTTGACAGTATTTTGTCCTTTTGTTCCGTGAATGAAAAAAAAATCAAAACAAACACTTCAGCTCATTCAGAATAAATGAGTAAGAGGTTATGGTCTGGTTCCTAAAGCGCCTTGTCACGCTAGTGCTAGACTCTCTTTAACACTGTAACCACGCCCTCTTGTCATTACAATGCTGTGTACAGTACATACTGTGACAGAAGAGAGATGAATTGTGAATGCCTCTGTTGAGCTTCATTGCTCAGAGAGAACATTTGGTTTGATTTTTAAGCTTGTTAAGGGAATAATTCCAAGGCTAGTCACTAGAGAGTGCCTCAAACACATGAAGAATGTGAATTTAGTACAATCCTGTCAGGTTCAAACTTGATACAGAGTACACATGTAAATAACACTGAATTCCTCTTTATGTCATATCTATATTTATTCTATTATACGTCTCAATTTAACAAAACAAAGGCTCTAATATGGGGTGTCTCAGCTCTGCCCGTAATCCTGACCATCTCAAGGCTCATTGCCTTTCTCACCTGATGAACCTGTCGAAGACTGCTGTGCATTCAGCAGGTTCCCTCAGCACCAGTGTGTTATTGGTACGGTTCCTCATCAGCTCTGCGAGCACTGGGCTCTGCAGAGACAGCACCAGAGAGTGAGCCTGGATCACCTTGACCTCGTCCGCATCCACGGTCTCCACACGCAGGGAAACATCACTGTTATTACCCATCAGCAGAAGAGACTCCAGGCGTGCCACCAGACTCAGAGAGTGACTGATCACTTCAGTGCTGATGCCTTCTGCCAAGCCTTCTGCTCGCAGGCCTGCCAAAATTATTAAATCATAATTAAAAAGTGATGAGAAACTAAACCCACACTGTGACTGGGTTATTATCTTAATTTCTAGGTTTTTCATATTTTATTAGCAAGAATCAAATCAGTACCCGATTTAGAGATTATTTATCAATATATATGCAGAGTTCAATCCAATAATTTTGATAATTTAATGTCAGCGTATTCATCGAAAAACACTTGAAATATCTTTGTCACTTTCTTTGTAAATGTGGCTCAATCTGTGCATTTTGTAATGAAAACTTAATGACGGAAACTCATCTACAAGGCTGTTGATGCTTGTATATGATTCTTTGTTCAAAACCTATTTTAAATGCCACATCAATGACCTCAGATGCCATTTCTAACCCAGGTTAGGAGTTTACCATGGGGTTTGGGGTCAAGTCTGTCCAATCAGAGGGTCCAATCTGTCAGCAGGGCTATTTGGCACAGGATAATAAAAGAAAGGTACCTGGCTTCCCTTAATAGTCTAATAGAGATCAAATATAAACATATGCCAATAAAGTTGTCCAAAATGTTTGTTTTTTTAAATATATTTTCTTATTTGTTCTTATGTTTGTTGGAAACCAAATGAGGCAATACTGAGTTGAAAATGCTTAACTGTTCAATTGCAGAATTTTTGACGCGATCCAATGTGAGCTGTACACCAATCCACACTGCAAAATGAACTACAGCAATAATGCTCACATTGAAATTGTTTCCTTGCGACTAAATTTGTGTCATATTTTCTGCTGATTTGTCTGGTTTGGCCCAGATTATATGAAATTGGCATACATGGTCTCTTCAAATACAAAGGGTTTTATTCCTTTGCTCTTCACAGTTTACACAAATAAATGATTAATCTGCTTTGATGACCTGGCAAACAGTCGTAGGGTTTGGCTGCTTTCGTGGAAATTTTGGTTTGCACCATCACATCAATTGATCCAAACAATGATTACATCACACAGCTTTCACAACTAAGTCTAGAACATACCAGGGAAAAGGGGCATGGTCAGCAATTAATTAATAAAACGCCAGGAAGCAGGACTTGCATGAAAAGAGGCATCACAGTGCACAAACACTACCTTTTTGCTTACACATACAATACCACTGAAACCATTCGTTAATAGATTATTTAGCTAATAGTTTTTTTGTCTTACAAATTGACAAAAACCTATTAACATCAGCCTGTTTGATGTTAAACATAGATAAAAAAAAGTTCTTCAGGTTAGAGTGGGTTGAGACATTTGTTATAAGGTAAGAAACTGCACATTTGTTAGATTATAATGTCAACGTAGATGCTATAATGTAATGCTGTTATAAATTAAGTCATAATATTTTTTATGATATTGATAATGAAAGACCATTTAAAAAAACAATAGATATTTTCACTAAAAATCTATGGAACCACTAATAATGGAAGGAAAAAGTATTTTGTGTTCTCTCACAAATTATATGTTCTCCCACACAAGTCTAAACACAAGTTTAGACAAATGTTTACTGTTTACAGTAAAGCATTAAAATATCCCAAAGACAATAGGTAATTTTTCTGATTACGTTCCTCACCTAAATTCAAAGTAACACATTTCAATTCTTTTGAGAGATGTGGTTTTAATTGTTTCAAAAGGTTTTCCAGGTCTATTTGTAGGATATTTAGTATAGTTAACAGACTATATAGTTCATATTAAATTAGATGAAAGATTATATTTACATCCACACATCTCTATATTTTTAGTCAAATAAATATATACAGTTTTTTCGATAAAAATTATAGTTTATTCAAACTTTTCTGTCATCATAGAACAGAACATGCACTCTTACCTCCCAGCACAGGTTGCACATGAGACCCAGCGAATAGGAGCAAAACGAACAGGTAAATGCGATAGACCTCGTTTTCCACCATCTTTCTTCTCCAGTGTGCACCTCCTTCCCCCTTTCCTGACTCTATTTGAAATTTGGTCTCTTCTTCAACCCTCCACTGTCCTTAATTTGATTTTCCTTCCTCTGTTCCCACCTTCTCCTCCTCTTCAGTGGATGATGGATGTTCTCTCGTTCGCTCTGTGGAGCATAATGTACAGTACAGTGTATGGTGCATAACTAGTATGTAGGTTACTGGTTGTTTGGGTTAGTTCCTCCCTCACAATATCATATCGATCAGTGGAACCTATGGGAGGGGGGTCAGTAACGCCAGTTGCCATGACGACGGCTTTGATTTTGACTTTTCTCTTTTTCAATGTTGCATGACATCCATTTGAGGCCTCTTCTGTTGAGCTAGAGCAAGCGAGGAATGTTAAACACAATTGTATATACAACTCTGACAAGGCACTTTTTGCAACCTGTAAATGCAAAAAAGTTAACAAAAAATTATAGTCAATTTACAGCAAAAAGTTTAAAAGCATTGCTTTTCCTTGGTATAATTATATGCCCTTACCACTGCTGAAATTGAGATACAAACAAAGTCAAACATAAATCTCAGGAAGGTGGTTTTATTAGATACAAATAAAAAAAACTGTACTAAAGGTGACCCAGGGATGAGGATCTGAAGAAGGTAAGTGTCCAACAAAAACAATGTTTGCAACTAGCAGGGATTGACACAGCTAACATTGAACGTTCTCATAACATTCGCTAACGTTCTTTAAAGTTTGTCCAAATGTTAGCTCATAATGTTTCCAAAAGAACATTCTAGTAACATTCTAATAACGTTAAATAAAAAAACGTTATTTAAACAACATTCTCAAAATGTTTACTAGTGAGTGATGAATGTTTTATTAACCTTGAGAGAACATTCATGAAACGTAAAAAAAACTGGACAAACTAAAGTTTAAGCAAGGTATAACACGTTTATAGGTAACATTCCCAAAACGTTCTTGTAACATAAGTTTGTTAGCTGGGGATGTACCTCAGCTTGGTGAGTCTCCCAGTGGGTTCCCTTTGCTTCATAACTGCATTGCTGGAATTATCAAGATGAACATTCCAGTGCCTAGCTCTACTAGTGGACCACTGATGGATGGTGGCTTTTGTGGGGTGATCTGATAGAAGGCTACACTATCCTTAGCATGATGCTAAAATAGGCAACTCCTAACGAGCTGGAAATGCGATAAATTTTCACACTGGCTAGTGTTCTTTGAGTAACACTAATTAAGACAACACTCACCCATTCGCCACACCTTTGGTTTTGGTCTTTTAAACCGGTTGGTGTATGTATCACTGGCTGGACCATCATGCAGATATCTGTAGATATGGTGTCGGTGGTCTAGGCTTGGCTATGATCTGTGATGTTGACCCTGGAAAGCATTACCTGAACCTTTTTGATCGAATAAGCAACCTACTGATCTCTATCCTTATGAACTCCTTATTCACCAGACAACTACAGACCTTAATATGTGAGCATCCTAAAATGGAGAGAGAGGTCATCTATGAAGCCAAAAATTTTGATAAATTTCTTCATTCCAAGGTCCAGAGATCCACGTTGTGAGTTTGCCATGAATCAACTGCTGACAATTCTGCATATTCGCTCTCAATTGTCAAAGGTACGATTGAAACAGAACATGTGATTATAGTAAAAAGTCAACATAAAACTTTTTTTTATAAAAAGGTGCAGTTTTATTACAATTCCAGTAAAAAAGATGGGAAAAAAAATTGTCCTATAAAAAACAAATAATTGCAACCAGTAAGGCAAGTAGTGGTGGCTCTGTCTGTCTGGCTCAAGATAGATATTCCAGTACCTGGCTCATGCACTGGCGAATTATTTCCTGTCGCAGCTACCATCCTGAGAATAGACTGCTCTTCTCTCCTTGGCATTATGTTAGAATAGGCCACTAATATTGAGATGCAGGTGCGATCCATTCCTACACTGGCTGCACAGATGGTGTTCTCAGGGTGAAACTAATTAAGACATCGCTCACTCGCCTCATGAGTGCGGTCTTAATGAGGTAGACATAGAGTAAAAAAATGTGCAACAGGGCCAGTCATAGGGTTCGTACAGATTTTCAGAATGCAGATTTACAGTTTTACACTTAAGCAGAATATATGTAAACCTTTGTTATTTTATGTCAGGTAAATGAACGAGTGACTGAATGACAAGGGGAAACAAAACAAATCCTCTTGGAGAGTTAATAACAGTCACAGAATGGTAAAACTTTCCAGAGAGAAAAAGCTCACAGAGGAACAAGGATTATCTACTCAGACAATCCGTAGAGCTATACACAACATAAACATTCAATACACGACACAAGGAACAGGTGACAGATCCAGATGAAGTGCATAGTGATGAGTCACCCCCAATAAATGATTTTTTTTAATGCAATGTTACAAAAGAAATATATTGTTAATGTTTAAATTAGAGGATATAATACATAGTTGCCGTGGTCAGACTACAAAAAGAAATTCATTTACTTTAATGGGATCGCATACGATGGAGCAAAACTGGAAGTTCCTGCCTCTCTATATAAATGAATGTAAGTAAGTAGATGCCAAAAAAAAAAAAACGTCGAGGGCGTGGCGAAAGCATGACAGTGGTAGGAACATGAGATACATAGCCCATTTGGTGGAACACAACAATTTGAAGTAATCGACAAATAAATTGTTTATGATAAATACTGTTTTGGAAGGTTATTGGGGTATTAGGGATAGTCTAAACAGGTCAAATATTTGTTAGAGTTTATTTAAAAGGGGAATTATATGTCGGCTTTAAATTAAAATGCTTTAGAAAAGTGAATTTGCAGTCTTTGTTTAATTTCATTATTCAATAATACTTAAATATGTTGGTTTTATTTATTACAGTAAACTCTGTTAGTTTTACTGTAATTTATACAACAGTTATACAACAGTGACTAACAGAAGACTTTTGCCACTCATCTCAAACTTCAGATGTAGTAAGGGCAGCTGTAGAGTTCTGTTGCTTGAGGTTATGTCACTTGATTATGAGTCCAAATGTGCTGGAAGACACTGAACCTTGGCTGTGTGACAAAGCAGCCACGAGAACGGATATGTGTATGTGTGCGTGTCTGCATGTCAGAGCGTGCTGTGTATGTGTGAAACTTGTGTGAACCCTGAAGCTATAATCATCCTGATAGTGACCCTGATAGCGGTGACTGAAATCCAGAATCACTTCCAGCTTTTGGTTGGATGATAAAAAATTGATTTCAATTTAATTGGGACAAAGACTGCTTGAGGTTTAATTGGATAAGACAAAGCGACTGGATTCTATCACTAAATATTAAAAACAATGGCAATCCGTTTTAGATTCTGAATTTTTGATTCGATTTTTTAATAACAGTACAAGGCTAACACATTCAAAGCATTCCGAGTATTCTTTTTAAGATTGATTTAGTGCATAAAGGGTGATATATTTAAATAACATTATGGGTAATTCTCCATTCATTTATGATTAGAACACTTTATAGAAACCCAGCTTCATGACTATTGCTAATTTTCAGCTAATTAATAAGCTGTTACTCTGTGTTTGCATTGTTTTGTCTGTGACTTAGGAACGGTCAATATTATTGCCATGTTGGAACAGTAACTAAGACTGACACGCTGACTCATGAACAGCAATATATAAAGTAAGAAAGCAACAGAGGCGCAGTCTTTGATAAGTGGTTTACTGGGCAGACATTTCCCAGGTAAATTTTTAATAGATCAGTAATGCAACATTTATTTAAAAATTAAAAAAACCTTAGTAGGAAGATTGTTAAATTGGGATTTGTAAAATCTACAAAACTTCTGTGATCTATTCAAAGCAAACCTATGTTAGTAGAAGTACAATGATTTAAAGTCTTAAATGCTCAAATTTTAAAGCAAAAATGTTTGCAACAAGAGGAAAACAAGATTCAAAAGTCCTGCTATGAAACCAGTATTTATCAGGTTTATTGATCACTGTTGATGTAGCAGTCATAGTGGTACAGTGACCTACATATAGCCCCCCCCCCCTCTATATATATATTTCTCTTACTTTAAATAGAGAACTTCTAAGATACTGATATCCAAAGTACATATTTGTTTAACATAAACATCCTCACTAGAAGGGAGACTTGCAATAAGCTCTGTTGCACCCAGTATCCGCCAAATAAATATAATATAATACAAAATAATCTGTAATAATGCAAATTACAACAAAAACTGTCTTTAGCTTGTGTTGACTACAATTATAACTATAATTATAATGTTAAGAACCTTTGTATTAATTATGATTGATAATAATGATACTATTTTTTTAGTAAAACAATATTTTGCTTTCGTTCAAGTATACAAGTGTTTTTGAGGTCAATAATGAGTCGTTTTATGACCTTGCACCTCATTTTACATACACTACAACTCTAGGACCTCTTTGTGCTCAGGGCCCCCCAAAAAGCAAACAGTGATGTTATTTAAAAATTGTCTCGTTATAAAATATTTTTTTTTTATGTTTTTGGTTCATTAAATCATGAAAATAGGTAAAAGCTGAGTAATAACATTTAAAATTGAAAAATGGTGAATTAACATTTTTGGTAGCATAATAGTTCAGTTTCCCACAAACACAAACTCTAATTGTCACAACACACCACACCTGCTCCTTCTCACCCTTGTTAACATTCCAGATGTGTCTTCCTCTGTTGCTAGTTTCCCTTTATATGAGGACCACTCTGTTTCTGTGTTCTGTACGAATATTTGTTTGAGACTCTTGTGCTATCTTCATTATTTCTCAACTCCACCAATTGTTTCTATTGAAAAATCTTATAACTGAGAATAAACTTTGTGTCTCTTTGTAACTCTAGACTGTTACGGATGTTTGAACAAATAAATTATGATTCTTAAGATATACATATATTCTTATTGTATACCCTGTGGCAGTTATCATTCATATTCCTAGTTCTAGTCCTGTCTCTGAAATTTCCTTTATAATTAAAAGCAAAAATGCATTAGATTCTTTTAAAAACTAATATAGAATCAAAAACTGTGAGAAAAGGCAATATTCAGAATCATGGTATTATTGGGATTACATGATTTAAAGTTACGCTACAACCCCCAGGAGGCCAATAAAACAGAAGTCTTGCCTACTGATACTTGCCGAATACAAACAGAAATGTATTTGTGTTTACCTAAAGCTAAAAGCTAACCCCATAGTAAACTGTGTTTTCATGAGTCCCATCAATAGTCTTCTTCTTGAAAATTCTAATAAAACATTTAAAGTTGGGATTAATGTTGCTTCAGATGAGGACATGTTTTGTCATTTTTTTGAGGGAGACTGAAATTCACTCTATTAGCCACTGCAGACATTTCACACAGAAGGTTCCAGTCTTTGTATTGAATGTGATGGATCATCAGATACCCAGCAGAAGTGGTTGTTTTCCAGGAGAAGTTTTTTTTTGAGGTTTGAAAAAAAATAATATAAGTCAGCTTGGTTGAAAACAACTGATGTCTCCCTTTCAAATTGAATACTAGAGACACTAGAGAGCAGTATTGTTGCAGCTCAACTGGCCTGAACAACACTGACGGTGATCTCGCTTTCTGTTGTTATAGAACCACAAAATCCATTAATAACTCATAATCTCAATCCATTTATTACTAATTTGCTTTGGTTCTCATCAATTATTCATGGTTTTCCCTATTATCTTGTTTCTCTCCCCTCATCCCCTTGCATGCCTCTGAAATTACAGGTAATTAAATTCACATTAATAGTGTTAGCCTCCATGAACCCTGAAGGTTCCATCAATCCCATTACCTGATGCTATGAATTAATGTGTTTAGGTTTAGGTGTGTGTGCGTGCGTGTGTGTGCGTGTGTTTGCAGGTGTGTGTGCGTGTGTGTGTTTGTGCGCGCACAAGGAATTTCCTGTGGTACAATGGAGCCGTCAGTGCAAACAACATGAGTACAGTAAAGTGCAACACTTAAACAAGCAATTAACATAAGAATGTGAGGTAGAATGAAGGATATATGAAATGTAACTAGTTGAACAAAAGTCTATAAAGTGTAGTGTGCTTAAGTGCAAAATGAAAGGAGATGAAATGTGCGAGAGTCCAGGTGCAAATTGTGAGGAGTTAAGAGTTGAGCAGACGGATAGCTTGGGGAAAGAATCTCTGTTTGTGCCGTACAGTACTGGTGTTAGTGGCTCTGAAGCGGCAGCGAGAGGGCAAGAGCTCCAAAAGGTGGTGGCCGGGGTAAGTAGGATCCAGAGTGATTTTGTTAGCCCTCTTTCTCACTCTGGTGGTGTACAGTTCCTGGAGGGAAGGCAGGGGAGCACCGATGATATTTTCAACCGAATGAATAGTCCTCTGAAGACTGTAAAACTCGATGACTGTAAAACTGGGTTAGCATTGTCTGTTAAAGGTTGAACTTCATCAGCTGGTGTAGGAAGTACAACCTCTGCTGGGCCTTCTTCACAATGGAGTCGATGTTCTACTTCAGGTCTAGAGAGATGATGGTGCCCAGGAACCTGAATGACTCCACTGGGGTCACAGTGCTTTTCATGATGGTAAGGGGAGTGTGTCTGGGGTGCTTCTCCTGAAGTCCACTACCATCACCACTGTTTTGAGGGGATTGAGCTCAAGGTTGTTTAGACTGCACCAGAGAGCCAGCTGCTCAACTTCCTGCCAGTACACAGACTCCTCACCATCCTGGATAAGACAAACAGGATCCTCGCATAAGTCCCTGGCTTATCCAGATGTTGCAAGATGTAGTGCAGCCCCATGTTAACTGGATCCTCCATAGACCTGTTAGATCGGTAGGCAACCTGTAGGGGTCCAGTGATGTTCTTCAGGTGGCTCAGCACCAGTCTTTCAAAGGACTTCATGACCACAGATGTCAGGGCCACTGTTCTGTAATCATTGAGACCTGAGATTTTAGGTTACTTGGGGATGGGGATGATGGTGGATTGTTTGAAGCATGCAGGGACTTCACACAGCTCCAGTGATCTGTTGAAGATCAGAGAGAAGATGGGAGCCAGTTGGTCAGGACAGGTTCTGACCGAGGTTGGAGAGACACCATATGGACCTGGTGATTTCCTCCTCTTCTGCTTCCTGAAGAGCTGACAAACATGCAGTCGAAGCAGGCTTGTAAATCTTGCTCTGCTACAGGGGCGCTATATTTTAACCATTCTAACTGCAGGTTTAGCTGCTTTACGCTGTTGCTTAAATTATGGAATAAGGTGGACCAGGCAGTATTTGTTGCTCAAGGTAAGTAGATAAATATTGTCCATTTTATTAGATAAAGAGCGCAAATTTGCCAAATGAATACTGGGCACACATAGTTCTGTTCATAAGAAGATTGTTATATGGAACTTATGAACAGACACTGTTTATTTTTTTCTAGAAGTGCAAGGATCTCATAGATTCCTGAGATAAATTGAAAAAAAAAAATAAGGGACTTGAAGGAATGATTCGATTGCAAATGGTCCTTTACAATAAAATGTAACTATGAGAAATTTTACTGGGTGCTCAAATGGCCAAAACACCTGTCATTAAACAATTTTGCATTTCACCGTTTCAAAGTTAGTTTTTAATACTACTATGATTTTAATTCTAATTACCAATGTCATTTATGTTTTGGTGTGTAAAAAATACACAAAGAGAAATGTCTTCATATGAAGCTCTGTCCAAAATGTCAAACATTCAGACTGATCATTGCCACAACTGATCAGAAAGAATAAATAGCTCAATTAGGATGTGCTTGACAAAAGATATACATTAACAAAAAGTTAATAGGTTCATTGAGATCTATCAGTTTTTGAAAGGTTATAAAACCCTTTCTAAATTTGTGGGACTGCAGCCAACAACAGTGAGAGCCATTTTTTAAAATGTAGAAAGCATGAAACATCCAGTAAATTCCTTCAAGTAGTGGTCGCCCTCCAAAATTTCAATTCATGAGAAAAATGCAACTTTTTTGTTGAGCAAAAAAAAGTGTACTGGGCAAGCTATTAGCCAAGGAGCGATCCGTTCCCAAGAACCGCCCCCCCAAACGAAAAATGAGAGGTGGTGGTGGCCAATAACTTGTGACAACTGGAACTTATTTCCAACTGTATAACAAAATTGTATTCCCAATTGTATTCCCTGAAATTCCATAAAAAATACAATTACAACAACACCATGAGCTTACAAATCTCCCCAATAACATCAAAAGTGTTAATGATTGTACCTGTAGTCCATATATATATATATATATATATATATATATATATATATATATATATATATATATATATATATATATATATATATATATATATATATATATATATATATATAAAACTGCTAGAAAAAAAAATACAGCTAGAAAGAATACATCTACATTTTGCTAGAAAATTGATGATTCCAAGGACTTTTAGGAAAAGCTGTACTTTTCGGAAAGCATGTGTCCCATCATGTTTAGAAGAAAAGTAACATTACGTTTCAGAAAAAAAACGCAATGGCAACATATGGTGGTGGTAGTGTTATGGTCTGGCACTCTTTATTAGATAGCTTGGTGTGGTACAAGAAGACACATACATTTCGTGGTGAATCAACCAATCCTTAAGGACAGTGTCCTTATGCTTAAAGCAAACTTTAGCTGCAAGATAATGCTACAAAAAACACCAGATAATAAAAGTTATTCCAAGCATTATGGCTGCGAAAAATGATTAATACTGTTTTTAAAAATTCTAATTTTGTCAACAAAAATGTAATTTCTCAGTCAAGCGAACAAAGACATTTTAGTTGTTGTCACATAAAAATTGGAAGGCGATTATTAGCTGTACTAAGCTGCCAGTAGATTGTGTAGGCACATACTGAAATTACGACAGATAATGGCTTGGTTAAAACATATAGGGTCAATAATGTTACAGCAAGTCATTGAATAGATTTTTGTGATTTATTTCAGTCAAAATAAAAAAGAGAGATATTTTTTTTGTTGTTGTTTTGAAAAATACATTTCAATGAAAATGATTTATGCTCAAATCAAAGGATCAACTCTTATGACCAAGAAACTGACTTTAGTGAAATCTGTTTGGGAAACAATATTTCTGTCATGTTTCAGATGTAAAAAGCCGAATTGCCATCGGGCCTGATGATGAGAGATAATTTATGTTTTGGGTCGGGGTCACTTTTAAATAATCATGGTTTTATGCTGGGTCTGTTTTTCACTGTCACACTATGAAAATATGCATCCCACATTCAGACCACACAACAATGCTTGAAGCTTAATAAAAGAATGGTTTATCGGTGTAATGGTTTATTGGTGGTCTTTGACTTAAAAAAAAAGTTCCAACTTTCCCTGAAGCTGAAGATTTTCTCAGAAAAATATGGTTTGGAAAATTAAAATTGACAAATACATTCACAAATACCAAGTAATTGTTTATTAACATTTTAAATATATATTTTAATGTTTTGAACATATGTTTAACATTCTCAAAAAATGTCAGATATTTATGCAGTGAATTGTACACCAACAAAGTCTTAATAAACTGCACTACATACACAACAATTTAACTATTATAAACATAGTTTGTGTTTTGTGGTAATATAAACAAAAAGATGATATGCTGACAAATGCAAAACATCTTAATAATCTTTGATGCATCAGAGGAGTACTGGAGAGCCGCAACCCTGGTCTAGTATGTTTAATAAGATGGCCCCAGACAAGACAAAGAGGCCCTTAATTAATGTGACCAGTTATGTTACATGGTTGTTGAAGTTAATCAGTGCAGGTCTGAGGATCCCCAGGACAGAGTTTGGACACCACAGATGTACACTGTATGTAAAAGATAAATGAAATGGTGCAAACAAATGGTGCAATATGGCTCACCATTACATGATAGGCATTTTTGGTAGAGTTTCTGTTCTCCACTGTACTGCATTACCCAAAACCCTCTGCTCTCCTCAAAACCCCACAGGTGTCTCAGCTTCTATTTCACTTAATTGCATCATTAAACTTCACTGCCAATTATAGTACATTTTTGTTGAATATAATTTTTCGTTTGACCCTCTATGGTCTTGCTGTATGTCTATTTTCAAAGATCTAGTTTTATTTATATTTTGTTTGAAGCAGGCCTTAGAATTTCAACATGATACTTTGCTAAAATAAAGGAAATCAAGAATCATAATTTTAAATCACTTAATTCATGATGTGTGTATATTAAAATGTGCATTCAAGCATCAGATACTGATGGCTAACAACAACAGTGATGATCAAAGAACAAGACCGGGAACAAAGTATAAAAAAACAAGAACAGCCAAATTCCTTACAAAGATGTATAGAAAAGAACCAGTTTACAACGTCTGCTAAATATCAGAAATGAAGACAGCTGTAAGGTTCTGTTTACACAGAGCAGAGTATTATGGGTAGTATAGTCTTGTTGTGGGCGTGAAAGCATTAGAAAGTAACGTAAAGGTATGCAACTCCATGTTATAAAACAAAAAACAAATTATAATGTATACACATATTCTATGAAATACAACATAAAAACAATTAATTATTGAATTGAAACGCAAAATTAACTTAGCCTTTTTTAGTTAGAGATTTAACACTATAAAAAATGCATGTGTTGCAGAGAAAAGGGTCTGTTATTATCTTATATTAATACAGCTAGATAATCATCAGAGCTAAGTTTGTTCCCTATCATTACACCTTTGACAAAAATAGGATTTTAATCAGAAAAGGCTGCAGAAGCATGGTTTAGCTCAGGCTATTTTGGGTGGCCGGTCTTCAAGGCAGCTCAAAATCTACTCTGAGATTTCACAAGATAACATCCATGCTTTTCTCCTTCTGTGTCCAGAGGGTGCTTTATGTTTTTAGAATTTCCTAAATTGTGTTAGAACTTGACAAATGACTTTATTTGGAACTTAAAGTGTACTTTGTGCTATGTAGTTTTTCAAATTAAGAGGAAATAGCAGCAATAAAAGAAACAGATGTTTAACTATATCAAATTAAAATCTAAATATAAGTTATCTAAAAAGTCATCTTAAAATCATGGTGTCTTATTATATTTAGACACTCCAATGCACGTGTTTATCAAGTTAATTGAAATCCACTTACTAACGTTTCCTAAAATGTTTTGTCTAAATTTGAACTAAAAATAGTGTTAGGTAATGTTTTACAGACAATTATGAGGTCACATGTCTAAACCCCTGAACTATTATATTCTTAGACTTTTTCTGAGTAGGCAAAGCTAAGTGGAATTACATATGTAACCACCATTGTGTTAAAGCAGCACTAAAATACACACAGAAGATAAGCCGCCACCATACCCTAGCAACAATCTCCCTAAAGACCTTTCCATCACAGCAGAATGTGCAAAACCAATCATGCTGATCAGCAGATCTACATCTGGAGTTATTGATTGCATGCATTCAAACTTAAACGAAGAAGAGATGCTATACTTCGATTTACGCTCAATTTATTTCACATCAGAATGAACAGAATCCTACAAAGGGTCTTACAAAGAACAAACACATGCATATACACACACCCGTCAGGTAAGAGCTCCCAGGGGCCTATGCATAGACATTTCTGTGTGAAACTGTGCACCCTCTTAATTGTGTGTGTGAGAGCTGTATTGACCTCTGTGTGAAAGACAGACCTCGACACTTCACTGAAATCCCTTCAGGGAGCAGCCACACTTCTGCTTAAAGTGACAGTCCACTGAAAACATACAGACAGCCACCCTTTTTCATCCTCTATACAGAGAATTAAATACTTGCACCCTTTCTATTTTAGCCAGTTTGAGGTATAAAGTTATTTCCCTTTGTCTAATATTTTTGTTAGTGGAGCTTTGTTGTGTTTTTTTTTTTTGCACCAGTCGTGTGACCTTTATTTGCTCGCATAACTGGTGTTAGTCTTGTGTGCTTGTATTATCAGTTTTTAACATGGCTGGGTTTAGCTGTTTGCTTCATCTTTTAATCTGTGTTTCATCTGTTTTATGATATCTTTTGTTTTGTTAATCTTTTGTTAATTCTTCCCTGCACATTGTCTTGCTCTATTAGTTTCCCTACCCTGTTTGCGTTTAATGCCTTAATGGGTTCCTATGATGTGTAATCAACTTTTAGAAAGTTTTTGTACATAAATGTTGTGTACATTTATTTTAATAAAGAAAAGTTGAGTGAATTTAAAATTGCATCATACAAGTCCTTAAGTGACCAAGCAACTTGTGGTATCCCACATTTCACTGCCCAGCACTAATGGTTGACATGTACATTACAATGACCTTGGTTGTCAAGGCAATGCACAAAAAAAGAGGACTCTCAAATATCAAATGAATTTAAAAACGCTGTTTTATCAAAATGATATATAAATCATGTTTTGGAGGGCAGTTCAGATACAGACACTGAATTTACACAAACATTTGTTAACTGAATTTGTCAATTAATTACAATAAATAAAATGTTCATTTAATAAACCTTTGTGTTATTTCTGTGTCTGTTTCTCAATCACACCCCACAAAATTAATATTTAAAAACAGATTTGAAAATGATTCCTGGACGGAAAGCACAGGCGAAGTATTCAACAAACAGGAGACAGCAGTCGATGTGGTTTGTGAGTCCGGTGATGCAGTCTTGGGGTGGAAAGATGGTGCAGTGGTGGAGATGGTTGTTTTGTAACTGGAAGGTTGGTGGTTCAATCCCGCTAGGGCCTTTCTGCCGTTGTGCCTGGGTGAAGCCACTTCACCCGCATTGCTCAGTATGGATGAGTGTGACTGGTGAGGGGTGTTTGGTGATGGGCAGGAGGCCGTAGCCACAGAATGGCAGCCATGTTCTGTCAGACTGCCCCAGGGCAGCTGAGGGCTACCATGGTAGCTTATCACCACCAGAGAGTGAATGTGAAGTAAATGAATAATGCTCTGGTAATTGTAAAGCCTCTTTGAGTGTCTAGAAAAGCGCTATATAAATTCAAGGCATTATCATTATTTTTAAGAAAATTCCATGTGGCCTTTTTCCTTGCAACCATGGAGTTCCCAGCCGCAAATGCCTTGACTCTGCTCCTTTTTGAGTGAGATCATAAAGAGCTAGAGGTGCTAGCAACTCTGTGTTTCCAGGGCGACACTAATTATCCCGATCTCCCACCCATCACAATCATTAAACCAACTTCTAACGAAGTTCAGATTTATAGTTGATACATGGTTTGGTAAATATTTTTTAAAGTATGGAAAGAACACCTTCCGGGTATCTCAACTTCAAAAACTGGGTATGTGTGAACAAGGTCGTAATCTGAAACTTAATTTGAAGAAACATACGTTTACCATCACATCTGGTAAATAATGGTGCCCTTACGATAAGCATATGGCTCTTTAGGGTTATAATTTTGTTAGATTATTTACCAGTTTGTATCTTCTTTAGGTTGAGCTATGTTTAGTTATTATTTCCTAAAACATTTTAACATTTTATTTCCCTGTGGATCTCTTTCTATTTGTTCTTCAAGTTATTATCCTTTTATAAAGTCAAATTAATTCCTGAAAATATCTGCTGTCTTGCTATTGCAATTCATTCTTACAGAGTAACAGGGCTTTTGCACATAGTTGTCCCAAACCTTGCAAACATACCCTTTTTATTTAATAGAATGAAAAAAAAGATGGCATTTACAAGGAATTGAAAATGAGTTTATGAATACGCAATACATTTTTGGGTATCATGAAGTATCACTTTAACTCCTCCCATCCTCCCTCCCTCCCTCCCTTCCTCATTCTCTCATCCTCCTCCTGAACTCAGTCTGCAGTGATGTGTGTGAGTGTGTGTGTATCCTCCTCAAGGGCTGCTGAATGGATTTTGTTGAATGGGGACCAGCAACTGTCTGTGAGGGTAAGAGAAAATCTTTTCCTACCCAAATTTGGCAGCAACAAAAATCAATACTATTTCTGTAAATCAAGAGCATTTTATTTTTTATATCTTCTACACTTGGTGGTTAATCCTTGTTGGGGTTATGGGATGCATCTCCAGGTCGCTGGAAGAAAAGCAGGGGTAATCTGCAGGTTGGCGGTCCATCAAGGGCCGTTAATAAAGTACATTTTATAATACATTTAAAAAGGCATATTTTCAAACCTTTAATTATGGAATATTTAAATTGACTATGTTTGACATAACACATAGAGTGGTTTATTGGATACTTTTACCTATTGTCTATTTATTTATTAGCATAAAAAAATCTCTACTACAAATAAAGAGTAAACTCAAAAATATCATTATCTTTAACACAACATCACTGATTGACTCTTTTAACTGGTGTTTGTCTCCTCAAATAAGTCAATTTCTTAAGTCGTCTGTGTTTGTCATCTTAATATATTTTTGAGGAGCTCCAGGATGTCCAGAGGTCAGCTCAGGAAGTCATAAAGATACTTTTAAAAATGTGTGCTATTGTTTTTGGCTCTTCTTACATAATCAAGAGGCTGACTTTCAAGACCTCTCTGTCTGTATCCCTTTCCGATGTGCTCTTCCCTGATAAAAAACAACACAACTTGAGCTCTTCTCCTCATGTGCTCTGATACGCACGCTATTGCTCTATCATCGTCCTTCAGCTAACAAATTTTGTCTCAGGTGAACCAGCCGAAAATGAATAATTGAGCATGTTCAGAGGAACAATAGGTCCACAGAGAATGTGAAACCTAACACAATGATTGATGGAGATGCAGATATCAGTTATACTATCAAAGAAAGATGCTCTGATTCTATCTGAACAATGCTATGTTTAGTTTTTACAGGGTTTAGGGTCAACACATGCATGCAAGCTATAGCATATCTGTGTTGATGAAAGCAGCATTTGAACATTCTCATCCAGTAGGCTGCGTTATATGGTTAAGCTGCAATGTTTTTCTTAGAGCTTGAGGAGCTTGTACAAGTTATTTCATTTCAATCTTTTAAGTCCTCAATTGTACATGGAGCCTCTGGATGGGGACTTTGAAAACCCCAGAAATCCCAGGGCTTAAAAAGATGCTTTTTTTCTGTACCAGGAAACGTTTAAGAGAAAACGTGTAATTAGGACTGGATGGCAAAACCAATTTACGCAAGGGTTTACTTGGATAGTAATAATCCATTTGAATATAATCCAGAGTGTTTTGTTTGCTTATTTTTGAAGATGAAACATATTATGCAATTTAAATGACGCAAATCAATAGTATAGTGTAATATACAGTGAATATAAGCACAGTAGCAGAGTGCATGTATGGCTGCTGCCTCTCATCAAGAAGTCCTGAGACTGGTTTGGGGCCAGGTGCTCTGGTTTCCTACGACAGTCCAAAAACATGCTTCAGCTGAATTAAAGACTGTCGCACAAAATATGAATGTGACCTGTAAAACATTTAGACATGTACAAGGTGGAACCTTACATACATTGCAAAATATGATTGAGTAGTACGTAAAAAGTATGTGGATATGGATGGGGGATGTAGGGATAGATTGATTGCGAATAATGAAAACCGCCAACCAACTCCACCACTGTGCCATCTTTCTGTCCCACTGTAAACTGCAGGAAGAGCTGTTAGCCGAGAGGGAACAATTGTGCTGTGTTTTGCTCTGTGGATCCCATTTCATTGATTTCTTTCTATTTATTCTGCATGCAGTATCTAATTGCAACAACCTGAGTAAAACTATAAATCGCAGATTAAAGACATGCAAATGAGATGTTTTTATTGTAAGAAACTTAACTATGCCTTTGTGTTATCTACTTGAGAAGACTATTTGCTTTAAGCACAGGAACCAACAAGCACCTCCATTTTTTCATGTGCATTTCAGCTGAGTGTCAGAGTGATATGCTCCCCACTGTGTTTACTGAATTTGCATTGAGTGTATTTCAGTATCAAAGGCCATTACTCCTTACTATTGGTTTATAATTCATAAATTGTATGCTTTTTGAACCTAATGTATTGCATACCTACACATCAATGATAATAAGAATGACTTTCAGTCATTCTTCTTTTAATGAAACACTTTTGAGGGTTAAAAAGAATATTAACATAATATTAAAACTAAATGTTATCATTAATAAATAACAATCTTATTTATTTGGGTAAGAAAGAATAAGGGTAAAAATAAAACCTTTATAAATCAATTATGGAGTCAGATATACAATTTTATGTGAATTATTAAAAATACTTTAGCACTGTTTTCAAGACAGAACATGTGAGCCTTTAGTCCACACTGGTATAAACTTTTGAGCCAAGCACCGAAACGCTACATTATAATTTTCCTTTTAAAAGAAAATGGCAGTTCTTGGAGACTTACAAATCATTTTCTGTAACTTTCAAATGTCTAAATAAGTACTAAATGTTTTATGGGCTTGCCTGATCTTCTCCAGTCTATAAATATTCAACCAATACTCTAAAAAACATACATAACATCAAATCTGGCTATTTGGCTCATCATTATAGGGAATTTTGGTACCATTTAGCAGCAGTGTCTTAAAGTCCGATTTAGAACCAACCTTCAAAAATGCTATTAAGAACCAACCACTTCTTTACATGGGAATAAGGCTATATGTGTATACCTCTGTGGTTCTTAGACAAAACATATAGCTTGAATTTTGCTCAACCGCCTTTGCTTCTGAACAAGGTTGGATCTACAGTAAATAGTACTTTTGAAAGTTGGTTGTAAGTGGCACCTTTAGAAACTGGTGCTAAATGTTACTAAAAAGATTCCCCTATGATTATGAGCCAAAGAATCAGATTTGATCCAATGTATTGTCTGGTGTGGCATCTTATTTAAATTTTTTTTAATAATGTTAATTACAGTAAGGTAGTGTATTTGGAAAATACAGCACTTCATTTTGCTGTGCATGACATGGTCAGAATACAGACCTAAAAAAATTGCAGCCCACAAATATGTTAATTAGTGTTACACTTTGTAGTTTGGGTAGATCACTCAAATGAGTCAAACTGATCCAAAAATTTGAATAAGTAATCTGCCACAAAGTAGCTTTTAATTATTTTTTTTATGATTGCTATGTACCATTTTTTGCCCCAAACATACATAATCCACCTGTAAGTGAACATACTGAAATCTTGTTTTTTAGATTATTAACTCATTATTTTCTTTTCAACCAATCTAGTCCTACTGTTAGGATTGTGAGGGTAGTTGTGACCACGATAAATGTGTGGTACATTCTGGTTACTTCCAGGGCCATTCATTCCCACATTCACTTGTACGGAGAATCTAGAATTAACTGCAATGAATCATGGTTTTGGACAGTAGAAGGAATCTGCCTAGTGCAGACACATACAAGCATAGCAAGAACATCTATGAATGTTTTTAAACTGGTTCCCAACAAGATTTCCCCAAGGAAATGTGCTAAGCATGTTATTTGTGTCAGCATTTTGCTAAAAGGCATGTATAATTTGTCTCTTATGAATATGTTTTTAAACCTCTTAAAAAAACATTGTCATAACTTGAGATCTTGTTATGTTTCTTAAATACAACTAAAGAATTGCCTGGAGTGAATCAAACCAAATTTCATACAGACACTTCCATCGTTCCCACAAATCTGTGCCATCACCAAAAAAAAAAAAAAACACATAACACACAATTATGCACGTGTGCACTTCCTAGCTCACGATTCCTTAAATGAGCGGTGATTTGTTTGTAGTGATATTTTCAGAAGGAAGAAGAGCATCAGGAGTGAAGTGCTTTCAGCCTTTCAGGGAAAAGCTCTCATCAGTAGCCTAGCACACGCTCAACAGTAGTTAAAGATTCATCATTTATCAGCGCCTGCATCAAAACAAGCGTAGAGTGAAGGGTCACCCAGAGCCATAAAGCCTCATTACAACATGATAAAACTGTCTATGATTATGAGATCAGGCTTCTCTAAACATGAAAAAAATGTGATACTTCGAAGATCTTACTTTTAAAAGATGGAATAATGTTTTAAAATATTTCAATTGCTCAAATGTTATTTTGTTTACCAGCTATCAGAAATATATATATATATATATATATACTTACATACATATATATCAGTTGAAGTGAAAGACCAATTACAGTGTGAAAACCAGAAAAGCAGATCATAAAGTTCATAAAAATGTTCCAAAAGCTCTTTTCTTTTCTTATTATCGCCACTGCATGCGCTGATATTGTTTCTTGTGTGGGCGCATACAGGCAGTTGGTTTACGTAGTCTTACTTACTTAAGCTTCTGCTTATTATATGACTGCACACCATATGAAAGTAGATAATGAAGTCAAACTTTGATAACAAAGTAAATAACCTTCATTTGTTTTGTTTTTTTTGTACTTTTAGCTAACTAGAAGTTATCATTGTTGTCATAGGCTGGATGTGGACAAGGTAATAATAATTCTCGTTTTATCTCATTAGAGTAAGCATCCCGAAGAACTACAATCACCAAAGCTAAAGAGCTAAAATCTCTGTAGAGCCCCAGTATAAATGCAAAGATATAGTAATTAACCTATCATTCAAGTCTTAAGCAGTACTTTTGCCAAGCTAAGCAGAGAAGATGATGACCAAGCATATGTTCAACAACATAAACTCTCTTTATTGTCAATTTGTCAATGGAGGAAAATAAATAATGACTGTTTAATAACTATAGTTCAATTGCAGAGTCATCAAAAACCCTAACCCTGAATGTAAGTAAATTGACGAGAATGGTCATTGGTAAAAACCTAATAATTATATGAGGTGAAATGAAAGTTACAGCTAATCAATCATTGCTATCTCTCTGCACTGAGACTGAAAGCAAATAAACATGTTTGGCACAGAGCTGATGGCCTCATCCTCTCAGGAAGGGGCAGTTATGGGAGTAATCTCAGTTAAACACAGGAGGAAAGGTATAAGTGGAAAGATAAGACAGGTAAATGAGGGAGAGTGTTGTGCACTGGTTCCATCTGTCCTAATTGACTGTTTTTAACCTTTTTAACCTGTTTTTAAGCAACGGCCTCTGTCATTAGCACAGTGACCCGGTAAAAGGACCATAGGGTAGTAAAATTCCACGCTAAAACATTAGAACAGGTTTTTATTGGTGCCAATCATTTCTCAGAGGACTTCAAATTTCATAGAGGTTCACAAGGCGATTTTTATTTTGCCCTGATAGAATAATAATTAACAATACATTTTTTAACTAAATTAACTGCATTAAAGCAACAACATGATAATTAGAAAGAGCCTACACATGCTGAAAAGCCATTGAGAGAAGAGAAGGCAGAGTTATGGTTATATAGATTTACTTCCCCCACTAACTGCTGCATTAAAGCAGTCAATCATATTGTTACAGGTCACTTTCCGGGAAAGTAGCTAGCTAGTCTATCAAAGTAGGCAAGGGAAGCTCTGGTGCAAAATGGCGTTAATCATCTGATTAACATCGGGAGGAGCTTGGCTGATAATTAACTAATCATATGGTTCCACCTACCCATATTATCTCCAGTATATGACACGGCCAAAGAGCTAACATCTACCTCAGACAAGCTTTCCCTCCTTCCACCCCTTCGCCACTCAACATGCAACTCGCCAATTCTCAGTTCGCGTAACATGGTCTACTCCTCATTTAAACTGCGCTTATAGTTGGAAATCTAAGGGGGAGTATTCTCCAGACTCAAGTTGTTCAAAGTTCCTGGACTAACACTTGGACATTTGACCTCATACGCTTCTCCATTTCTAGCCAACCATGCTTACTAGGTAGTTATGAGCAGAGCGAACTCATGAATAGTTTTCTTTGAACAAGATGCTCCCAGGAAGGTATTTGACTAATGTCAAACAACCTATCTCATGTCTTTAGCGTCATGTAGCATGGAAATGTCACCTTCACAAATGACTGATATGCAATAACTTAGAAAATAGAAAAAAAAGTAATATATGAAATATTATGCTAAGTTAAAAGAGAAGAACAGCAAATCTCCATTATCGATACGAGGGGCCACACAACAATCAAGAAAAAAAAATTCTCATTTGTACGGCTGCACAGTTTCCAGACGGAACATAAGTGATTGTGACACATATCCAGATAAATTTAACCAATCAGATCATGACTTCGAGACTCGTTAAAGTGTATCAAACCCATGAGACATTTAGTCAACTTTCCATGGACTAGCAACCAGCAGCACCAGATATATATATATATATATATATATATATATATATATATATATATATATATATATATATATATATATATATATATATATATATATATATATATATATATATATATATATTTTGCATTAAATGTAATTTACATTTGAAGATTGCAAAATCCACACTGGAGAGAAGCCATCTGAGCGTTCATATGAATCTCAATTCGGATAGATGTGACCTTTATAGAGAATAGCATGTGAGATACACCCAAAGCAATACTCTTCAGTACAACTACAATGATTTACTCTGTTAGAGGAGCATCTGTAGAATTAAAGTTCTAGACACAACTACAGAATCTGCGTCAGTGCTGTTGGGAGGATTGCCTACCTTCAGTTGTTTCACAGCAGCCCCTTATGGACAACTGCAGGCTTAATTCCTTTGCATTTTGTTCCCTTAATTGTGTATTTTTAATATTGGCACATGTTCTGTCTGATGCAAAGTGTGGTTTCAAGATGCAAAAATCAATTGTTTCATCTCATATAGTGTTTCAGTCTCAAAGCTGCATTGATACCCAGAAATGTAAGGATGTTGTGTTCCCAAATCTTTGTATCAGTATATCAATCTGAGAGATCAATATAAGTTTTAATGCTATTTTTATTAAGATATAGTTTTAAAAAAATCTGAAAACGATTTGTTATTGAACATGTTGGTTGAACAATGAAATTCACACCCTGTGTCCTTTCACTGCACCGTTAAAGTAGATACTCATTTTCAGAAGAAAATGTGCATACTTTTTAGTGGTTCACTAAACTTATCCCACTAAAACCAACTTTCTAGACTTTCATTCATGTTATTACAAACAACTATTATGTTTACCCATTAAATATTATCTAGTTGAAAAACTGTCTAGTCTAGTCATACATATACATATATTGTTTAATTGGTGAAGTTTGTTTGATTTATTTTAAACACTCCAAACCGGACCCTGGAGCTAAAGATAGGTTTGGATTTGCTTTCAATTTCGGGTGTGGTTGGATTTGAATAAAAACATGGACCAAAACATACTTAATCAGATCCAAAAACATGTTTTATCACAAGGCGTGAATGCGGCAACGCCACATTTTACAAGGCAATGAATGCAACAAGTTTATCATTATATGAAGGCGTCCTCTTCTGTTTTGTGCGATGTCCTTTCGTAAACATATAACATCTACTTGTTTCCGATGAGGTTGTTAAATATGGAATATATTTTTAGATGTAGTGAATAATTGCATCACAAAGCATTTTTTTGGGATGAGTTACTATGCTTTTAGGTTAATTAATTGCAAATTTACTTTCAAAGGCAGTCTGAATGCTATCTGAACCAAATGAACCTTGATCTCCCTCTCGACAACCCACCTACATCCAGCTTGGTCCTCTCATCCAAGCACAAGCACACCAAATAACACACAACAAGATCAAATGTTAGCATTACACAGAATTTGGTCTAATGCAAAAAACCTAGGTTGAATGGCATAACATCATTATGGCATGAGTCATTATATATTTCTGATAAAAACATGAAAAGCTCTGGCCTTTCACATTCAAATTGGAACAGAACAAACAAAGGAAAGAACTGCCCACTCATGCTATTGATCGCTACATTATCCGATTAATCTTCACCATGTGGTAAAAGCCTCTAAGGTGTCCTTCCTGTTCTCTTTACTTTCAGGAGGAACTTAGAGGCCATGATTGACTGGCACAATGGCACGCCGCCCGGGCAGCAGGAGGATGAGCGTGGTGCACAGGGTAGATCAGAGTGTGTGTTGGCCTACATCCCTGTTGTCTACTACAGTGCTCTCTTGTGTATTGGACTGCCAGGTGAGATGTGTCTGCCTTTACTACTTTTGTGTAAGGAATACAATTTAATGCTTATTTAATGGGAATTTCCTTGCTTAGATTAATGCATTAGACACATTTTTGGGGACTCCGATCTTTATTGCAATTATTAGTATTTTGCTGAAATGTAATTTTGACATTCAATTGTATGTGCTGATCATATTGAAAGGCTGAATCTCGAAATTTGGCCTTAATTAAATTTTGGAGTAATTTGGTTAAAATGTTGCACCCCAATAGTGCTAAATATTTTTGAGCTCACAACTCAATACAAATAACTTTGTCAGAACATAAAATGTCACATATTTGGAAATATTGCCTCATAAACAACAAAATGGTGTTACTTGACAATTTTATTTCTTTATTTAAGAAATTTGGAATTTGGAACATCTAATATGGATGTTAAAATCTTTGTATTAGGCCAAGCCACTTTTAGAAACAAGGCTATATTAAGTGTTATGAGATATCTTCATCGAAGTCAAGCATATGTTTTAAAAGTTGTTACAAGTTCAAAGCAAAAAAAGTGGATTTGATCAAATGTGGAAGCTATATCACAGAAAAAAAATATAAAACACTAGTATAAAAGTATAACACTATGTCAACGTTATTCTCGTCGATCCAAATATCTCTTAAGGGTGTATCCTAAAAAAATGGCTCTCATTAGCCGAATGAATTTTGAGCACTGAACAGACAAGTTATTAATGGCTGATCGGAATTAACCTTGGTTTGACAGTTTTACTCAAGACCCTACACATCTGTAAGAAATGTAAAAGTAATCAAGATCTAGTTTTTGCTAATGAGATTTCCTGCCTGTGGTATTACATTTGTATTTCCATAAACAAATATTCATAACATCCAAATGACATTGGGGCCACTGGTTAGCGCTACAGGAATATTTAGTTTAGTCCCATTTCCGATCATTTCCAGATATTTGAGTATGTGGCTGTCTTTAGCTTGTGCACTGCAATGAACAGATTGACTGCTTGAACCCTGATGATCGCTGCTTGTAGCTTCCACTACTTTTTGAACCTGTTTTTTCTAGGAGAGTTTAACGTCTTGAGCCTTTAAGCTGAGGTGTCCCCTGAAACTTTAACAAACAAGTCAACCAAGATAGACTCAAAGTTGCTAAAAGATTTGAAGGTCAATCAATAATGCAATAAGCATAGCAACATTATAAAATTTTTATGTTTAAAAGCAAGCAATAAAGTGCAACTATAAACAGACTGAGGTCAAGGAGAGGTCATTGTTTCATAGTAATTTTAAATAATTTTTGACCTGTATCTTACCTTCAGCTAAGTGAACCTTTAACGGAACACTCATTGAAATACAGTTCTTATTGAAAACCCCTGGAGTCATACTGAAGGTTAACACAAGACTGCTGAACTGTTACTCCATGTAATGTATTCAACAATAACATTAAAATCATTGTAAAAAAATAATCAAATGAAGTGCCTACACCAAATAAAGCTCACCAGAGTTCACACATCATTTTCATTGTGCTAGAGAATATACAAGTAAAAACAACTTTTAGTATTTACAGAAATTATAATCTGTAGAGTCAAATTTACTCCATATTTGGTCCTGCTCTAATTTCGATCTCTAATTTTGCACGTTTTATAACATTATGTCAATATTAAATAAGAATGTTATGTTTAAACATTCTGAATGTTTTAACAGCTGAACATTTGAATCGATCTAATTGTACCTTAGTTAAACTATTACATAAAACTCTTCTTACTTTTGATTGAAAATAAATAAATGTGCAGTACAGTTAAATAGTGAAATACACATTTTAACATTCTGTGAAGAACTGGCTGTATTTAAACTCAGCTTTAGTGTTGTTCTTCTCTTTTCAGATTATATTTATCCCTTCTCTGAATGGAGTACATTTAATTGTACATTTAGTTTATTAACCAAATGTCCCTTATTTTAAAAATGACATGATTTTCTTCTTTCTTTGAAAACATTCATCCATGTGTCCTTTTTGGGGCATTTGCAATACATTACAGCCAAACAACTCAACATGCTTGATGTGGAACACGCCTACATATAAAAGTATGTCTGAGATAACAACTCTGCTGGTGTTCTGTATATAATTTACTTTAGAATACTGTGAGCTATTTCTGGTTTTCTACCAGAGCAGGCTGGACATATAAAACATAGCTCTTTTCTGTTTCAATTCTGTCATAGTAGCCCTAATGTGGTTCTCTTTGAATAAAATGCATACTGTAAATTTAATATAAAATAAACTTTATTTTGTATAGAACCTTTCATGCTAGGCTTCCCAAAGAAGCTTATGTACAAAAGTAAACTGTAAGAAAAAGAGGTTTTGCCCTCCCCCTCAATCAGTCATCAGCCATTATCTTAAATAATATATCTAGTTTTAATCTGCATTAGGTTCTATTAGCTAATATTCTATAAGCTAATATACAGGATTCTGCATGAGTTGAAGCAGTTTGTTCATGTTTTAAGAGGTATTTCCACTCCTAAAAAACATAATGAACTTTAAGGTCCACAATTACAAACACATATGTTTTTCCCAAGTTCACTTCGGGAGTAACCATAGCGCCGTTTTGAATGATCGCTGCCCCAATAACTTGAAGTCTTCAAATATTAAATGAATTCTTTAGGGACATATTTAATTGCAAAGGCATGGTTAAGCGCTACCAAAGCAAGTGTTTTATGGCATATAATTTTGTGATATTTTAAAAATTATTGTTGGATAGTAAACCTGTCTGTGGTCCCAAAAATAAGTTGGAGACCACTGCTTTTGAAGTTTTCGTTTTTTACATATTTAACCCTTGTTTGGTGTTCATATTATTGTTACTCAAGCAGTGTTGGTGGGTCTGATAGACCCATTGATTTTTTTTATCCCAATCAAGACATTTTATGTTAAAATACTTAAAATATATTTACTTTAGCCAGGAAACAAGTGATTTAAACAGCAAATATACTTGTTGTTTTTTAACCTTATTTCTTCACATTTAGAATTTAATTCATGTGTGGTGCTCCCATTATTGTTTCTTTGGCAGCGTTGGCGGGTCTGCGTTTTGGGCCTTTGAATTCCCACAATCATAGAATTAGAATAAATAAAATGTAAAGTTGCAGATTTATGCATGATTTATGTTTGTGTGGGAAGACAGAATAAAGGTAAAGAATCTACCATTTTCACACTTTTACATGCCCTAGGTCCAGTAGACCCGAACACCTTGTGTGTAATATAAATGTGTATACACATTTATATAAAGAGGTATACAGTGTGGGGACATAAAAAATGTGTTCTGATAGATACTTTTCACAGAAAATGAGCCAAGCCCAGTGAATCTCAGTTTCAAATAATAATTGGTTGTGTAATTTCTTTAGGTGAAAACCGAAAACGGGTCCCAGAGACCCGTTTTTACCTGTTATTTTGCTTTATTAACTATTTTGCTTTACTTCAAAGATAAGGGTTGCAAATACTAATTTTAAATAAGAGATTCACATTCATAAAGTCATGAATAAATCTAGCATGAAACAATGGAAATAAATTACTGTTTGAAATTATATAACTACACTCACTTAAAGGATTATTAGGAACACTTGTCCAATTTCTCATTAATGCAATTATCTAATCAACCAATCCCATGGTAGTTGCTTCAATGCATTTAGGGGTGTGGTCTTTGTCAAGACAATCTCCTGAACTCCAAACTGAATGTCAGAATGGGAAAGAAAGGTGATTTAAGCAATTTTGAGCATGGCATGGTTGTTGTTGCCAGACAGGCCAGTCTGAGTATTTCACAATCTGCTCAGTTACTGCGATTTTCAAAGAATCCAGTATGCGGCAGTCCTGTGGGCAAAAATGCCTTGATGCTAGAGTTCAGAGGAGAATGGGCCCACTGATTCAAGCTGATAGAAGAGCAACTTTGCCTGAAATAACCCCTCGTTACAACCGAGGTATGCAGCAAAGCATTTGTGAAGCCACAACACGCACATCCTTCAGGCAGATGGGCTACAACAGCAGAAGACCCCACCGGGTACCTCTCATCTCCACTACAAATATGAAAAAAAGGCTACAATTTGCACGATCTCACCAAAATTGGACAGTTGAAGACTGGAAAAATGTTGCCTGGTCTGATGAGTCTTGATTTCTGTTGAGACATTCAAATGGTAGAGTCAGAATTTGGAGTAAACAAAATGAGAACTTGGCTCCATCATGCCTTGTTACCACTGTGCAGGCTGGTGGTGGTGATGTAATGATGTGGGTTATGTTGGCACACTTTAGGCCCCTTAGTTCCAATTGGGCATCGTTTTAATGCCATGGCCTACCTGAGCATTGTTTCTGACCATGTCTATCCCTTTATGACCACCATGTACCCATCCTCTGATGGCTACTTCCAGCAGGATGTGGTGGAACAGGAGCTTTGTGCCCTGGATGTGCATCCCACAAATCTCCATCAACTGCAAGATGCTCTCCTATCAATATGGGCCAACATTTCTAAAGAATGCTTTTAGCACCTTGTTGAATCAATGTCACGTACAATTAAGGCAGTTCTGAAGGTGAAAGGGGGTCAAACACTGTATTAGTATGGTGTTCCTAATAAAATTTTAGGTGAGTGTATATAATCTCCACAGTAAAGTTTTTATTTAATTATATTATTATCAATTTTGGGGGGGTTGTTGTATGTATTCTACTAGCATTGTAATAATGTGTTTTAAGAATTAACCAACAGTACTGTAGCCTCTAAAAATAAGTCTCCAAAGATCCACTTATCTCATCTTTTCAACAAGAAAAAAACTCAAATTCACTTGAGTTTAATCTTTTCTTTGTGGAAAATCAGGGCAAAGGTTCCCAGGGGCCACCATGTTCTGTAAACATGACCCTTAATCTTTTACTTCCCATCAATCCTGCTGTTTCTACTCCCTTTCGTTGCCTTGATTTCCATTTTCCTCTTTTATTTCTACTCTCTAATTATTCCTTCTCTCTCTTTATCCTGTATTATTTTAAAATCCAGTTGTCTTCTTTTCCCAGTGAACATCTTGACATTGGTGGCTCTCTATCGGCTGGCTGTTCGTACGCAGAAGGCGCTGTATGTGTATCTTCTCGCTCTGACTGGTTCAGACATCCTCAGCCAGCTCTTCATCATCTTTGTTGGTTTTCTTTTGGAAACGGCTGTGTTTCACCGAGACGTACCTGTTTTACTCTTGAGGTCCGTTAGCATGATGGAGTTCTCAGCCAATCACGCATCCATCTGGGCCACTGTACCACTTACAGTAGACAGATATGTCGCTTTGTGCCACCCTCTTCTCCACCGACAAATAAGCTACCCTGCAAGTGCCCGAAGAATTATCGCAGTGGTTCTCACCCTGGCGTTAGCATCCGGTGTGCCATTCTTCTGGTGGACAGACATGTGGAGGGTCAGTCGTGCTCCGAATAACTTGGATACAGCCTTAATTTGGAGTCATGTAACAATTATTTACTTTCTTCCGTGCTGCATCTTCCTGGTGCTAAACTCTTTGATCATCCTGAGGCTTCGGAAGAGACAGAAGCAGCAGATGTGCCAAGATGAGAGCGGGCAACAGCTTGCAGTGCCAAGCAAGTTGGGTAAAACCACAGCGATGCTCCTAGCAGTGACTTCTGTGTTTGCTGTGCTATGGGCTCCTCGCACCGGAGTGGTGCTCTATCACCTCTATGTTTCCTCAGTGCACAATGATTGGCGAGTACACCTAGCCTATGACTTAGCCAACATGATAGCGATGCTAAACACTGCTGTGAATTTTTTTCTATACTGTTTTGTCAGCAAACCTTTCAGAGCAGCTGTGAGGGACGTTTTGTTGTTAAGGGGTGGAGCTTTGCATCCGAGGCGGCACTTGCAACATCAGCGTACCCCAGCAAATGCCTCCACCTCCTCTATTTCCAGCACAAAACGCTCCCAAAGAGAGATCACACCTCTTTCTCCCAAAAGAACAAACAAGGTATAACTCTCCTGAAACAAGTGGTTTACACGTTTTTTACATTTCTCCAAAAACATATCACAAGCTATCCAAGCGTTTTGTTTGATAAAGTACTTAACAGAATCTCATCAGCCTTAAAAATGTTTTGAACTTTTGTGCAAATGGGCTTTCTCGAGGGGGGTTGTATGCCATTCTTTGACTTTTATGAAAGAAAAAATACAAAAGATGAAAAGAAAACATTTTAAGAAAAAAAAGAAAAAATATTCCACAGCTGAATCTCAACATAAAATGCACTTCCTCTCACACAATATCCTCAAACATCTGTTCTTTAGAAAAAAAACATATTATTCTTGTTTAAGGTAAGGTTTGCTTTTTTACAATTTGTATAGGGATGCACCAATACCGATACCAAGCTCTCGTACTCATACTCATAAATAGATGCCAATAACACAGACAGATACCTTATGAGATTAGAGACAGAAGTTGCAGGACATCAGATGTAAAACAAAAAAAACTTAAACACACAAAAGAGAATGGAGAATCTGCCACTGTTATACTAGTATAACAGTATATACTAAGACATATATTATAAATACAAAGGCTAACATTTTTAGTCTCACTGTGTGATTATTTGTAAAAATTCTAACCAGGCGTCATTAATAGTATCAGTACTGGTAATTACCAGGAAAAAAATGTATTCGTACTCTTGCTTTTAAAAATTGGTAAAGGTACAACACTAGTCTTCAAAATTGTTTATATAAAAAAATTCAATGCTATTGTGAAGCTAGAGTTTTGTACTGACAAATGAAAGATATCAACAAAAAAATATATAATATGAAAGTATTATGGAGAGTGGTTCGAGTCAAGAAGGACATACTATCCCTGTGCTTGCATGGGTTTCTTTTGGGTTCTCTGGTTTCATAGAGTCCGAAAATGCATTGTGTGAATTTTTAACTCTGAATGGCCCTTAGTGAGTCTGTTAAAAAAAAAGAGAGCCCCAAGAGGGTCCTCGCTGCAGAGGTCAATAGTAGAAGTTTGAAGCTCTCGGTCGTACTCACGTGAGCTCCGTCTTCCTCTTGTTCAAGTATAGCTGCAACAAATGTTGAAATCCAATACCTACACAACTCACACATACGAAAGTTGAGTTATTTAATAAATTAGTCCCTAAATACGATTGTCTTCAATAACAAATGACCCTAACCCCAATTTATTAAATGTGCCTTTCCCTTACACCCAATTCAAGCGAGAGGGAGATAGGGAGCAAGAGCTCTAGGCCCGTCCCATATGCCTCTGCAGCGAGTACCACTTGATTGTAGCTGCTCTATAAAGCTAAATGGCTTAGGCGCCTCCCAATCCAGAAAATTCTGTTATTAATGACACCAGTAATTCAGAATTTCATCCAGCAATCTGCACTAGTTATTTTAGTCTAATAAAAATTGCGTAATAATAATTAAAAAAAGGTATGAGACCATTATATTAATTAAATGCTGTTACGTCAAGACAGCAGGTCTTAATTCAAATTTTGTTTGCTCTGATCTGAATGTTTGGTGCGTTCATTCTAGTTACAAACACTAAGCTGCTGCTATCAGTCTTGAGTATGTACCAATGACGGAGCTCACCACACTATTAGAGGATAATGTACGCATCAAAATTATTTACATACAAATAAATTATACTGATGATGACTACAGCAATCCATTTCTCTCTCTTGGTCCTAACAGTGATTAGACTTTTCTTTCGACAGAGTGCTAAAGGGAAGGGCTGAAAATGTTATGAATTGGGACACCACAGTAAAGCTGTTAAAAAACAACTATACATATAAACATGAGTCATGCATGAGTTTACATGAGTACTACATGAGTAACATTGATGTTAATATTCTAAAATAACGCCTTATTTATTTAAAAATAGCATATATTTATATAGTTATTATTTTATATATTTTTTTAAATGAACTTATTCTGACCTGTATCAGCACTTATGGCATGAAATCTGCCATAATCAGTTTTTTAATAATAATGTTTTAATTAATACAATAATATCACGTTTAACAAATTTGTGCATCTTTTGATTATTAGTTTCATCAGAGTTACATTTCTTTCACATAAATAAGAAATTGACTTTGTCTGGGTTTAGTTGGTTTAGCAATCAAACAAAAAAATAGTTTGTTAAAAAGTAGAAAGGCAAAGATGACAATTTTTTTTTACTATTAACCTTAATTAAATAGGAAAGAAATGCTACTTTGAATGAAAAGTGATCAGGTGAATTCTGAGGGTTTTACTTCTAAACTATTTGTTCTGAAAAGAACAAATATAACACAGTGGCACATCAAATGAGTTTCAATGTCAAATTTATAAATGGTATTAATTTAAAATACTAGCAAATACATACATTTGTTTACCTCTACATATAATAAAAACATTTTCTGTGAAAAATAATTAAATATAATATAAGTTATAATACATGTATAGCTCTTTAATGCAGTATATGGAAGATAACTGACCCGAATATTCATTATGTGATTAATTCAGGTGTTCTGTAAATAAATAAATAAACACTTATTTGTATAAGGAATGTTTCATTGAATGTAAATGTACAAACTTGATCTTAAGGTCTATCAGATGTATATCGTCACATCAGTCCAGATGTTGTAAAATGTACCTTTCGGTAGCTGTTCCTATTTCGACTAAAGTATTAGTAGATGACTGTTGTTTCTATTGTAAAGTATTGTTTTGAAATTGTGTATTTTATTATTGTATAAGTAAATCGAATGTTTTAGTGTTTTATAATAAAAAAGAATGCAAATGAAATCACATGTGTGATTATTTATATATTTTTTATTTTTAAATATCATGGTCCTGATTTAAATTGTCATTTCATCAGAGTCACAAAATGTTCTGATCTCTCTGCAGCAGGCGTTTTGCGTGACTAAATGAAACCTTTCAGAGCACATCCAGTGAAGCAGAGTAAAATTGCTCCGGTTGACCTTTTTAACCCCGGTGTCCAAAAGTGCAGACACTGGCTTAGCTGTTTATTTTCAGTACATAGCGACTGGATGAGGCTTTAAAAGGGGCTATGATGTGGGAACACATTGACCAAAGACACCACTGTACAAACAGGCTGGTGAGAATCTAGTGTAGGGACAACCAAAAAAAAGCATTCATTAGTATAGACTCCATTAAATTACTTTTTCTAATTTGATCAGATTTAGAGCAGTGAATATATTACTTAAAAAAGATTAAGATCCGTAGACAAGCTTTTAATGAATGCAATTGAAAACTTGATGTGTTTTCACTCAATACTAAATGTCTTTTAACATCAAAAGTGTTCAATTTCCACAAGAACAACTTTAGAAATAATGAAGATGGAAAGAATACATTGACTTCACATGGAAAAATTGAATCCACTTTAAAGATAGGAATCCTGTAATGGACTTAGCTTAAAGGTACATTAAAAGCATTGACTTTATTATTCTATTAAACTACAGATTACAAAAGCATGTTTGTTATCCAGAGAGATAGACAAGAGAGAGAGAGAGAGAGACAGAGAGAGAGAGAGAGACAGAGAGAGAGAGAGAGAAAGAGGCCCTGCAGATGTTATCAGACGTGTCTCTTTGAGAAAAAAAAGTCACCCGCTGCATCACAAACAGAGATGCCTGGGAAGGAAGCACATCTACCATTAAAGTCTTAATATGAGTAGACAGCACAAGAAAGACACTTTAGGTTTAAGAAAATAAATAACCTTTTTGTTAGATGCCGGCTTTAGATTGGCTGGGGCTTCTGCAGCTGAAGAATGTGTTTTGAATCTTTTGGTGTGCATATGTTATGCTTTATATTAGGAAGTCATTCAGGTTAAGGCTAACAAGGAATAGAAAGGCTGCAAGGCAAAATTAAATTTAGTTTATCAAACCAATTTGATACCATTAAGCACACCATATCTTTATTAAGATGAGAAAATTATTTATTTTTGTATTGTTTCTCTGTAATAATGTTCATATAATGAGATTTCAGCAAATAGTTTCAACCAAGTTATATTGTGTCGAAGGGACACAATTTCATTGGATGGAAAGTTTTCTACAACTCTTATACTGAAATAGTTACAGGAAGAGCACAAAGATTCACTTCTAACTCTGCTTCCGGCAGTATTGTGGGAAACGTGTTCTTTTCCTCAATTAAAGAATGGATGGAAAACAGACTTGTCTTATTAACTAACTCGTGTCAGTGTTAATGCTGCCCTGAACCATCATAAGGTCTCTAGCAGAGCTCTGAATGTCACAAAAATATACTTTGTATTAGACCAAGATATGAATATACAGACAAAATACAGTCTTCTTTGAGAATTTATTACTACAATTTATTTACTTTTTATATATAATACTCTTATTATTGATGATTTGAAAGAATCAACAAAGTCCATCCTACATGTTTTTAGCAAAATATTTGTGTGTTCTTTTATGGCAGTCTACCAATGAATTAAACTATTTGATTTGCTAAGTACAGCATTCAAACAAAAAATGATCAGTAAGTATAATATTGAACCAAAAAAAACTCTTCACCCCTGGAACCAGCACACAGCAAAGAACACAGTCACACAATTCAACAACACAAAATAGTTTCTTAGAAGCCGTTTAAACACATAGAACAATGCCTTTTCTGAACAGTGATGACATCACTAAACTCCCGTCCAATCAGGACTCAGAACTGGTCGTCACAATAATAGAGGTCCAAGTTTAGCAAAAAGCTACCCCTACATAACTGGTCAACAAGAAAATGGTAAGCTAATTTTAGCTGTTGAAGTTCCAGAGAAAATAAAATTAAACATAGGAGGTGACATCACGCATAATTAATGGTTTCATTCAAGTGTGTGGTAAACAACTCCAATGGAAGTACATCATATTATCTCCTTTTGAATTGAATGAAAACATGAGCGTTTACAACGGGTTGCCAGCATGTGGAGTAGGCACCTATTGAAACATTTGTATGATGTTGATAACGATTGATAAATGACATAATAGGCATGATGACATCAAAAGCTAAAGTGATCATCAGTATTAGAGCTGATTTCCTAAGCAAATAAATACACCTGGTGATTGAAGTATGTATAATGTATAATAATGAGAATGAAAAAATAACAAAAATTAAACCATTTTAAACTTTTTTATTAATGACTAGTTCAATAGTTCTTCTCTAGCTAAAAATGCTTTACTGGTCACAAAACATTACGAACTATGAAGAAAGTGCTTTTATCAGAAACATTTTTTCTTCTAAATATCAACGATATCCTAGACTTAAAAGGACGTTAACCAAATTTTTTGCTAAATCATAAAGGATACTGGCAGCAGAGAAGCAAAGAGCCTTATTGGAGGTTTAACAGTGTGTCACCTCTGTTAATGGAAGCTTGATAACGGAGTTTGATTGTCACATATCAGCGTGTGGTCACTGTCCCTGTCGCTGACAGAAATGATTTCCTGCCTTCCGTCTCTTTCATTAATTGTGCTGTCTTTTGCATGTGAGTGTGGAGTAGAGATGGACCATATCGTATCATCCACGATAATACTAATACAAACATTAATATGGTTTAAAAATTTATATTGCGGTACTCTGACGAAACGATGTCATGTATTTTACGAATACGCGCCAACCAAAACTTAAAGGAAGATGGCTAATGAACATAGCTAAAGAGCTAGTATGGCTTTAAGAAGTTCAGATGAAGCGTTATACTGCAAAAATAAATCGATGGTGGTGTGGAAGTGTTTTGAGTACAGCAGACCACTCGTGTAAAATAATAGAAATTCAATGAAAAGAAAGAAGTGTGCATGACTACTCATTGCGAGGGGAACATTATTAAATGAGTTCAACTGAACATGAGGATGGTACCATCATGCGTCGGGAATCTTCACACTGAGTTTTTTTTTATTTATCTGTTCATGATCACATGCTTGTTTATTTATGATTAGCTAAATCTATGATTTAGCATGAATATCAAAAATATGATTTGAGAAAAAGTATCAACAATGTGAGTACACGCTGTGACAGTAAGCATTAAAGGAACTGTAGTACTGTAGTAAAAAGTTGCGTGTTTTTTTTTTTCAGGTGTACTTAGTTGCTTATAATGCCTTTCCTCCATCTGAGATAAATGTAATTTTTGAAAAATTCTAAAACCTAAGTACATAAAATGATTAAATAAATATATGTTTACACCTAGATTAATTAAAAATGACGGAGATTACACAGAACAAAAGTTTTTTTTTAACTTGACAAAACATTCCTGGTGTTATTATTTTCCCTCTCTCACCTGTATAGCATTCAAGTTCTCTCACAGTCAGAATAAAAACATGATAACGTTAGCACTAGCCAGTCATTTTTGTGCATCAAACAGTGTTACACTTACACTTTCTGAGCAACACAAAATGTTATAAGCTTAAAAAAGTATAGCAGAGCCACAAGGATTTTAGTGTATGTTCTAAAGGCAAAATCAAGCATGTAATGTTTCAAAACGGTCCAGACTCGACAGAAAACTGATGCTGTAAGTCCTGTATGTAGCTATTCTCTCCACTATTATCCACATTGCTGGGTTCAGTAAGCTATAACTGATCAACGGGTGTTGGGATGCATCATTCTGCTGTTGCAGGGGAATATTGTGGAAATGCCAAAATGTATTGCTGCCACAAGATCGTCCCCATCTAAATGAGCTTTGGCAGTGAGTTAATGCGCATACACAGACATCCATCTATCAATTTTCATGCCGGCTTTTTCCCTTTCGGGGTCGCCACAGTGGAATGAACCGCCAACTCCTCTGGCATATGTTTTATGCGGCGGATGCTCTTCCAGCCGCAACCCATCGCTGGGAAAGCATACACAGACATAAAATACATAATATTATTATTGAACCATATTATATATAAACTTGATTATAGAGTTGTTATGGTCATTGAGGCCCGAAATCAAAAAACAAAATTTGAGGCAGAAAAAAAGTGGACTAGACAACTAATTAGACTAACAAACAAGACTTTAAACAAGCAAAAATACTAAAGATAAGAAGAGTAGGTAACACAACCACTATGGGCAGAAAGCAAATGAGTCTCAAGAGTTAGTTGTAGTAATCTGTTTTCTTCTTGGCAACGCATTTCATAAAGAAAATAATGGGCAAAGTGAGGATTTATATACAAAAGAGGCTCCTCAGATAATCATCAGCTAATCACGTAGTACTCCCCAAGCTCATTACTATCCTGCTATAAAGTGTCTCTTTGCAGTCGTTGATTATAAATCAGCAAACCCTTTCGTACTCAATTTAGGGGGATTTCCAAGCCCCATCTCGCTCCAGGATCCCTCTTTTCATCTCTTTCAAGACAGATCATATAATCTATAGAAGAGCTAACTCAAGAAAAGACTATTAAGTGGATTGTGTGGCATTATAAACCTTTACAAAAAAAAGTAATGAAGAAAAAGAATGGATGATTAAATAATATTGAAGAAGCTACACTGCATGTCACGGTGAAATGATTTCCAGACTAATAGTTCTTTCTTATGTACTAAATGTCATCTTTAATTTAAATGACACTATTGGTCAAAAACACTCAAATATGCTTGATTGACCAGTGCAGTACTTCTGAGTTATTTTTCACATGCATGTTTACTGATCTATCCTAATGCGTGATCACAAGTGAGTGACCCTTTCAATCATTTTGATGTTCCATATATATATTTAGGTTCTAAGGTTAAGCAAACAAAACCTCCTTAGAGGTGATGCAAATTATTAGATACATTGCCTTTATTTTTTCATGAAAGTGAACTAAACTCTGGAATAATGGTTGAAGTTACCACCTAATGATTCATTATTAAATGTATAACACTAGTTTATGAGAATTGATCCCTCAAAATCACCTCAATTAGAAAAAAAATGCCAAACAAGAAAACAATGCCAACCTCTCACACAGAAGGCCAAGGGCTGATATGAGCATCAGTTCCTAGACAAGCATGACAGAAACTCATTGGTTTTCAAATTCAGCGGCAAGTCCAGTTTCTACACTGCAAAAATGAATTCTAAGCAAAGCTGAAAATGCTTAAAATTAGATTGAAAATCTTGATTTTCTTATTTTATGAAGAATTTTCTAATATAAACCTTTTGGGTATAGATTACTTTGCTTATTTTGAGAAAATAACACATATTTTCTTGAGGAGAATTTTTTTTGTTATTCTGGTCATTCATTTTCTTTAATTAAGAAACTATGTGAAAAAAGTTGTGGATTTTGCCATTGATCTTAAAACAAGAAACTTAAAACAAGAATCATAACATATTTAACATATCAACATATTCTTATATCATGAATGTTATTGATATTTTATTTAAGAAATCAATATTAAATACTGGTAAAACATGCATCTTGGAACAAGAAAAAAAATCTTAAATCTAGTTCTAGTCTAGATCATGTAAAGGTAAGAACATTTGATTTCTTGAAATAAGATCTACACCGTAAATAAATCATCAATACCCCAAACCTTAATACCCCATTCAGTTGTGTTCTAACTTTGATGTGAGAGATCTGTATGTCAAAAAAGCACTCTTGAAACAAGAAAAAATATAGATAAAATTTTCTTAGATCAAGCAAAAGATTCTGCTAATGGGGTGTGCAAATTTCAGTTGGTCAGAATTCTTAAAATGAGCAAAAACTTCTAGCTGGTAACATAAACTGTTGGATCTTAAGAAAATACAAAAACTCTCACAAGTCTTTCCAAGCTGTAAAAATGCATTGAAACTAGAATATTCCAACTTGAATCTAGTTACTAGTGGTCTTAAAACTAGACAATTTGTCTTAAATCTAGACTGTTTTCTCTTTTAGTTTTATATAACTTATCAGAAACAGAATAACTTAACAGCACAGATAGCGTAGCGGTCAGAGCGCTAACATGTGGAGCTAAAGCATGGGGGTTCGAATCCACCTCTTGTCCTTCGCCGATCTTCTCCCCAGAGCTCTACTAAGTGTTCTACCTCTCTCCTATCAGAACTGTAGTGCCTAAAAATGCATCAATAGGCCTAAATAATATTTAACATAATTATTTCAAATTTTATTTTTGAGCTAGAATTTCTAGTTTTAAGAACCCATATTCTACTTTAAGAACTAAAATTAAGCACAAACTTTCTTGATTTAAGGTCATATATACTTATTTTAATACCAAATTTCCTAAGTTAGTCTTAAATAAAAGAGAAAACATCGTAGTTTTAAGACAGATTGTCTAGTTTTAAAGCCACTAGATACAAGTTGAAATATTCTAGTTTCAGTGCAGTTTTACAATTTGTAAACACGTGTTTTGCGAGTTTTTGTCTATTTATCAGCTAGAACTTTTTTCTAATTTTAAGAAATCTTGCCAAGTCAAATTTGCTTACCCCATTGGCAGATTTTTTTTGCTTGATATAGGAAGAGTTTAACTTTATTTGAGGTTTTTTTCTTGTTTTAAGAGTGCATTTTTTGCAGTGTAAGAAGTAAAACATAAGCAATCATTAAAAGGCTCTGATATATTAAGAGGCAAAACCGATCATGTTCGGTATAAATAATATTATAACTGACAGCAGGAATATTTGAAATGAAAAAGTTGTGTATGTGGATATGTAATGTACGAGTTCCTCTTACCTCTCCTATCATGAAGTCACACACAAGTCGTTCCAATTCTGTCAAGCTAATGCATCAAGCTTCTTAACTGGAATTAACATAAAAACATATTTGTTTCTACTTTTTAAAAATGTAAACATTTAGATTGTAAGACAAGGCCATTGGCGATGTCAAAAAATGTAAATAATTGTTTCAGGTTTGTTAAAATTGTATATATATATATATATATATATATATATATATATATATATATATATATATATATATATATATATATATATATATATATAAGTATTTAGGACACAAGAAAAACCCATGGGTTTGATTTAAAACAAAAAAGTCTCTCTTAACAGGACGGGGCTTTCTCCTTTTGTCACACACAACACTTTTTTTATTAAAAAAAAAACTACAATCAAGTGTCAACTTCCTGCTTTCCCATGGGACGCTAGTACAGAATTGATTTAAAACAGCAATTGCTTGACTGACAACTTTATGCTGTTAATAAAGGGAATATTACAATTTATATCCGTACATGTAGAATTTTATCACTATTTTTTATCAGGGTGATTTTTTTATATTTAAGATCTACTAAACCTTTAAGGTTCCACAAAGGTATGCCAATTATAAATTGTTAATGATACATATTTGACCCTTCTAGACTATTGCTGCACCCTTCATCCCCTTCAAAAGGCAGTATTTATCAGGGAAAAAATACCTCAAAAGCTTGTGCTGCATAAAACGACCAATGTATCCCCTGTTACACTCACTTGCATGCTTTTTTTTTGGTAAAACAAAAACACTTATGACCCGCAACATCATTCTCTGAACTTTTTCTTTTATTATTTATCTTACATGGTTCTACTACGGTTACATTTCCAGTCAGTCTGCGTGTACATTCTGCATTGAGAGGAATTTTAACGCTATATGCTATAGACTGCTTCAAGAGTCCAACCGTGCACTTTCTCTGCTTTAGAATAAGACATTTTAAAAACAGTTTTCAGAAAAGGAAAACTTTCCAGATTAGAACCGGCATAGGACGCGAAGTCAGTGCACGCAAGCTGCATCGTCCATAATTTTCTCCCCTCACAAATCAAAGTCATTCACAGACACGGTGTCAGGATACAGCAGCAAAACTTCATTCGGATTTACGAAATCATCAAGAATTTCATGACGGTGCTGCAAGGAAGCGGAAACATAAAACAATCAGTTAATCATCTGAAACTCTGTCGAGAGGTAAGTTAAGATGATACAGTTAATGGTTAAGATAAACCTGTGAGCTGACGCTAACGTGAACATAATAGCTTTCATCACTCATGTTTTAGAAGAATTCTGTGCTAAAGGTTATAAGTGAGTGCAAGAAAGTGGTGGCAAAAGTCTTACGTGCCCCTCTGTTCCACTGAATTTCTTCAATAATGAGTTAATAATAAATGTTAGGTATTATTAGTTCAGTTCAAACTACTTTTTAAATATATTTGACTAAAAATTCAAGATTAATTAAAAAGACAAGGTTGTCTACAACACAGAGTTAAAATGAAACTAATTTTGGTGGTGTCTTGACTGGAATAATGTTAACATTAGCTCGTTTCAAACCATCACAATTAAACATTATGAAGAAATTATGTTATAACTGTCATAGAAATACATCAAAAATTTAGCTTTTACAAGCTCATGATACATTCATATATTTAAAAAAACATTTGTATGAAAGACTTTCATATTCAAACCGTTGAAGACCAATTAGAAAAGCAGTCTTTGGGGGAGGAATAACAGTTTAGTCATTTCCTAGTAGGCTTCAGAAGGGAAAGCTTGATGAAGGCCTGTTTCGGACTCCGACTTGCCTCAAACAGCATTGCACTCAGTCTTGACTGTCCTGGACTTAGACTTGTCTTGAACTCCACAATGGCGGACTTGCCTACAGACCTATTAGGCAGAAAGGTAAGCAACTTTTAATAAGCCACTATTAGAAAGAAAAAACATTTTACACCTTGGTAGGTTAAATAATACCACCTTTGACCTAACAAAAATAAATAAAACTACTAGAAATGTACACGTCCAGTATTATCATCACCTCTCAGGTAGGCAAAAAAGAAAAGATGTAATAATTAGTATATGCCCAATATACTTAAAATACGTAGAACTAACTATAAAATAGTTCGTTTTCTTTCTTCAAAAGCTATTTACATTTTTTTCCAATTTGCTTCAGGACTTATTACACACTTTAACTAAAAAACAACTTTGTTTCTGTAACTGTACACTTTTATTTTTCTGAGACGCATCTCTTGAGAGTTAGCAAACATTTATTATTCGATCTACAAAATAAAATGATCATTGCAGCCATAGCACGAGGTTAACGTTAGCAGTGCAGGTGGTCTTAAAATGAATTATCGCGTAAATGACTTAGAAATTATATCTTCGCAATCTTGTGTTGTTTGTGGTTATTTAACAGACTGTCGTTCCCTTCATTAACAGAAAAACGTTAACTTTGCCCCGTTATTTTGCTATGTTGCTAACATCGAATGTTTAAAAACATTAATCGAGTTTAGCGTGCGGTATGTCGTTTAAGTTACCCCATAAGCTCATTACAGTGTAATATTATACAGACACATCTTTATTATCTCCGTTTACAAAATCTATTGACGTTAAAAGTAAAAGAAACCGACGTTAACTTTAGTCACGTTAACTTTATACGTACGTTCAGCAAAGTTGTATGCGCTTATATTATACTCTCGTTCACCACCATTTTAAAAACTATGTAGAATATGTAATGTAACAGGATAAAGTTTATTTGATAACGTTATTCTTACCTCGTTCAGCCTGCTCTTCAGGGGTTGAGCATCAGACGGGGTTTCCTGAATCCCAATTAAAACACCAAGGGTAGAACATAAATACCTAACGTTACTTTTCGTAAATAAAACAAGCATTTGTTATGTGTGTGAATTAGCGACGCTTTGTTGGGGTTAAATATAAAATGACTGTGAGGGAAAACATGCTAAATGTCTTGAGCTTTAAACAAGTGTGGAGTAATTCAGAACTATATAATGTACACACATCAACGTAACAAGCCGTTGTTAATGTTATATATTCTATTATGTAATACTTACAAGCGGTATAGCCACTTTGATTTAAAACGCATACATAAGTATAAGATATTTAACTTAATACCATAGTCATTCCAAACTGAATGCCCAAACGAGAGCTTTAAAGTGTATTATACTTAATATAATACATTGCATTCAACATTTAAACAATATTATGAAATATGTTGAACAAGGTTTCATGCACAGTGAAAACATTTTCAGATGTTTGACCGTATTTTTTAGATTTGCTTGAAACATTAACTCTTGCTAAGCCTCTGTGCAGCTAACAAGCTAGCGATGCAGTCTGCGCTGGATTTTGAATTTGAAAGAAAATCAGACGTCATCAGTCATATGATCGCTGACAGTCGTCGAGCTTATTTCACCTGCTGCAACACGGTTCTTTTAGTGCGGTTTTATCGTGTTAAAAGAGAGTTTTGCTTGCAAAATGTTTCGTTTCGAGCACAATTACGTGGAGCAGCAAGTGCAGATAATGGAAATACCGTTTCCGCCTGTCAATTTCACTCGCAGTGGTCCAATCAGAGGTGAGAGACACTTCTCCATAAGGAAGATACTAATCACATTTTCAGCTACTAATTTTTTTTAAGTTACCTCAAAAAATTGCTTTTAAGGATAAAATAGAATAAATCATGTTGTTTTTATATGTCTATTTCATGTAAGCAATAGTGTTAATTTTGACTCTTTTCACAATTGTAAGGACCCATCATGGCTGAAAACATGGTCAGGGCACCTCAATTCCCCATTTACCCGGTTCCACCATGTCCTTCAGCTGTTTTCCCTGGACCCTATCCTGTGGACACCAGCCCCACGAGAGGAGTTCCACCTCAAAGTAAGTAGTTTGTTGTTACACAATTGGAAACCCCTCCTTTAAAAGGCAATTGTCCGTTTGAAAAAAGGACTTTTCAGCCACTAGCTTGTCAAAAAAATCTTAAATCATATAATTTTAATGGGCGTCACGGTGGCGCAGTGGCTATCACGGTCATCTCACGATGAAAAGGTTGCTGTTTCGAGCCTCGGCTGGGTCAGTTGGCATTTCTGTGTGAAGCTTGCATGTTCTCCCTGTGATCGCGTGGGTTTTTTTCTGGGCGCTCTGGTTTCCCCCACAAGTCGAAAATAAGCATTATAAGTCAGTTGGGTGAACAATATTGTCCATAGTGTACGAATGAGTGTGTGTGGATGTTTCCCAGCAATGGGTTGTGGCTGGAAGGGCATCAGCCCTTTAAAATATATGCCAGAAGAGTTGGCTGTTGATCCCGCTGTGGCGATCCGAAAGGAAAGAAAGCCGACTAGAAAAAGAATCGATTGATATTGTTTTAATGTTTATTTGATGTAAACAAGAGTGTTAATTTTCATGTGAAACTGATCGACTCTTTTTCTCTATTTTAGGACACCACATGCCTGAAAGCGTCTTTGTGGTTCCTCATCCTGTTCCCCAATATCCTTCATCTTTTTTCCCTGGACCCCGTCCTGTGGACACGACTCCAACGAGAGGAGTTCCACCTCAAAGTAAGTAGTTTGTTGTTACACATTTGGAGAAGAAAACCCCTCTTTTAAAAGGCAACTGTTCATTTGAAAAAAGAACTTTTCAGCCACTAGCTTGTCAAAAAATAACTTAAATCATATTGTTTTGATGGGCGTCACAGTGGCGCAGTGGTTAGCACAGTCATCTCACGACAAAAAGGTTTCTGTTTCGAGCCTCGGCTGGGTCAGTTGGCATTTCTGTGTGAAGCTTGCATGTTCTCCCTGTGATCACGTGGGTTTATTCTGGGCGCTCTGGTTTCCCCCACAAAGTCCAAAAACCAGTGTTATAAGTCATATAAGCGAACAAAATTGTCCATAGTGTATGAATGAGTGTGTGTGGATGTTTCCCAGCAATGGGTTGTGGCTGGAAGGGCATTCGCCACCTAAAATTTATGCCAGAATGTTCATTCCGATGTGGCGACCCCGAAAGGAAAGAAAACCGACAAGAAAAAGGCTTGATTGATATTGTTTTAATGTTTATTTGATGTAAACAAGAGTGTTTATTTTCATGTGAAACTGATCGACTCTTTTTCTCTTTTTTAGGACACAACATGCCTGAAAGCGTCTTTGTGGTTCCTCATCCTGTTCCCCAATATCCTTCATCTTTTTTCCCTGGACCCCATCCTGTGGACACCACTCCAACAAGAGGAGTTCCACCTCAAAGTAAGTAGTTTGTTTTTACACAATTGGAGGTGAAAAACCCTCCTTTAAGTGAAGTTCCGTGAACACAATTTCGGGAGGAGCGATCAGATAATTAGTGAACAATCTAAAGGTTTTTCCAATCCTTCTGCCCACTCAAGAGATAAAACCGTAACCACTCCACTTCCAATTCGACGATGAAATACAAAATTCCCTCCGCCACCCCTGTCTCCACATCTCATGGGGCGGGGGGTTCTCGGGCCCGGATCTCTTCTCTCCTCCAGGCCCTCCCGAGGACAGCTCGCCCAGTACGCTTATCTTAATCTCGCCACATACGCTTGCGTTTTCTGGGCTAATTCTATGTAAGCGAACTCGTGAAAAGGCAATTGTCCATTTGAAAAAAGGACTTTTCAGCCACTATCTCGTTATATTAATTCAAGTTAATTTTAAACAATAATGAAAATGTACTTTTAACAATAAAATAACAGTAATGATATTGGTTTCATGGTTTTTGATGTAAACAAGAGTGTTAATTTTCATGTGAAACTGATCGAATCTTTTTCTCTATTTTAGGACACCACATACCTGAAAGCCACTTCGTGGTGCCTCATCGTGTTCCACCATATCCTTACGCTGTTTTCCCTGGACCCCGTCCTGTGGACACCACTCCAACGAGAGGAGTTCCACCTCAAAGTAAGTAGTTTGTTGTTACACATTTGGAGAAGAAAACCCCTCTTTTAAAAGGCAACTGTTTATTTGAAAAAAGAACTTTTCAGCCACTAGCTTGTCAAAAAATAACTTAAATCATATTGTTTTGATGGGCGTCACAGTGGCGCAGTGGTTAGCACAGTCATCTCACGACAAAAAGGTTTTTGTTTCGAGCCTCGGCTGGGTCAGTTGGCATTTCTGTGTGAAGCTTGCATGTTCTCCCTGTGATCGCGTGGGTTTATTCTGGGCGCTCTGGTTTCCCCCACAAAGTCCAAAAACCAGTGTTATAAGTCATATAAGCGAACAAAATTGTCCATAGTGTATGAATGAGTGTGTGTGGATGTTTCCCAGCAATGGGTTGTGGCTGGAAGGGCATTCGCCACCTAAAATTTATGCCAGAATGTTCATTCCGATGTGGCGACCCCGAAAGGAAAGAAAACCGACAAGAAAAAGGCTTGATTGATATTGTTTTAATGTTTATTTGATGTAAACAAGAGTGTTAATTTTCATGTGAAACTGATAAACTCTTTTTCTGTATTTTAGGACACCTCATGCCTGAAAACGTCTTTGTGGTGCCTCATCCTGTTCCACCATATCCTTACCCTGTTTTCCCTGGACCCCATCCTCGTGACACGACTCAAAGTAAGTAGTTTGTTGTTAAACAATTGCTGTAAAATTTCAGTCAAAACAATTCAAAAACCATTTGTTTTTGTGTCTAGATCTGAACTGTGATCCTTCTTCCTCAACCCTTCCACCATCTCACAATATTGAGATCCCGGAAACTCCTTCTCAAAGTAAGTCATTAATTGTAACACAAAAATGTTATTGTTTAAGTCAATAGACTGCAGAGTGTAGTAATCGATTGTTTTTCTTTTTTGTACAGTCAAAAAAAAACATACTCCAAGGCTTTTTAAGAGAGGAGAGGGAAAGAATCCAAAAAGCAGTGAAAGCAGTACTGAAGACAATTCATCCTCAGAGATGCTCGAAAGAACTCTTAAGGAGATCTTCAATTGGGTGAACGTCACTGCTCCTGATGGGTGCTTTCTTGACCAGCTAGACCAGTATATTTCTCACTTTGAGGAGAAGACGGAAATATCAGCAGTCTTGGAAATGGAGCGAGCCCAGAGTGAGAGGCCTCTCGCTACTCTTCAGGAGGTGGATCCTACAGGCACCGACCAGACTCGTCTCACTGGCTCGAGAAAGAGGAGGCGTTCCAGTAACACTGACATGGATGACTGTGCTGCTGTTTCGTCAGACCACAAGAAGCGTGAACTATACGTCAATCTGGGGAAGAGATTACGATTAATGCCCATTTCTACTTGGAGAACGAGTTGGTCCGGGACTGGAGATGCCAACCACTGAAAGTGGCAAACTGTTAATTATGTTGTTTGTTTCTGTACAATCACAATTCATGTAAATAATTAAAAACAATTCTTGTCGCTTACAGCGTTTGTTTTTCTTCAGGTATTTCTTTGACAAATGAGGATTTTCCTTGCTCTTCAACTACTTATTTACAGTACAGAGCAGTTTATACCCTTTACAGTCTGGATTATTAGAAACTATAAGGAATACAATGCATTATGCACACATTGTGGTTTGCAGCAAAGTAGGACAAAATGATTTTTAAAGAAATTGGTACCTTTTTCCATGACTGCATTCAAGAAAGTTACAGTGAGGACTATAAAAAGAATTACTACTTCATGAGTCTCTTAGAGTGTAGCGAGGAGCGTATCCATGATTTCTAAAGACATAAAACATCAATAAGGGTTCAAAAACATTAGATATTATAACCTACAAATGTGGTAATAATCAGAACATCACTTTGTGACATTTTCAGCACAATTAAAATTTCAGAAATTGTCAGACATGACTGGACTAAAGAGAATAACGGACCCTAAACATATGGCGATTCAATATAATGTTTTATTAAAGAAGTAAATAACAATCCTAGAGAAAACAGAGGAGCACAGAAAGCAAAACCCACGAAGGGAAACACAATTACAATACTTAAACTAAAGAGCTGGAAATAACAAATGAAAAAATAAAAGAAATACTAACAGCAATGTACGTACGACTCCAGACAAACAGCGCACAATGAGTAAAGTGCCCACAAGGAACAGAATCAAAGGGAAGATCATGAAGACGAATCAATCAAACATGACGGAGAGAAAACCAGGGTCACTAACTGAAAGCCTTAACTATAAAATGAGAAGCGAGAAGGAAAAAAGTCAGAAAACAACAAAATATGTGCTCCAAACATTAATAAAACAACAAAGAAGGCCATTTTCAGTCATGTGATCTGAATAACAAGACTGGAGGTCATGTTAGAATTCAGTTCATTCAGTTTGGTATGACTATGGTATTAAGTTAAATATCTTGTAATTAATCATGTGTTTTAAATCAAAGTGTAAAAGTTACATAATACAATTTATAACATTAACAATGTGTGTACATTATATCTACTTCTGAATTATTCCACATTTGCTTCTCTAGAAAAGAGAAACATAATAAGCAAAGAGTGGAAAAAAGAAAACAAGACAAAACCAGAGAGGAAAAGGAATATAAATTACAAGACTAAACCCAGACAGATCATGACAGAACTGTTGAGTGAAACCTTTGCTCTAAACTATAAAAAAAAGTCTCTACAAAAGGTAAAATGTTATCTTAATGTAGAATAAAAAAATGGTTCCTCTATAGTTTAGTATAGTTCTATAGTGTTCTAATAGTGATCAATAAAGTGAGTCTAACTGCAGTGAAATTACATGTTTTACCTTTTTAAAATCACATCTGGCATGTAAAAAAACTACAAAATGTTTATTAACCTACAGAGTCCCACCACTATAACAAAGATAATCAAGTTTACAACAACAGGTTTTTGCTGTAATTTTACATGCAACGGCTAAGCATTGTATATTCACTTTGAAATGCATGACACGGAGGCGAAGAACCGCACAACGCGAAGCACAGTGATGTTGTTTCTATAAAAATGAATGTACAATTCTTAGCTGTTTTATATCCCCTTTATGCCTCAGTCTTTGCCAACACTGGCAAATTTAAGTTATTATTAACTTTTAATATTGTTATTATTAACAATAAACTATTGGATACTGAAGGTTTTTGTGTCAATCTTCTTTTGACTACGGAGAAAAACTGGTGTAGACGTTTGAAGCTGTGATGTCTTAACATTATACCAGAACATTTTACCATTATCTTTGGGCAACAATAACATATTAAAAACATTATTAATCTTTGCTCTGCATTACATAACCGAATTGAAACGGAACCGTTGTTATTTGTGTCTGTTCACTGCTTCTTGCTCCTGACAGAGATAAATAACTCACTAAAGTTAGGGTAACATTAATCTAGATTGCGCTCCACTCATGAATAGACGCGGTGAGGCTGAATCCAGCTTCTTGACAGTTTGGTGATAAAATCTGTGGCATTTAAAAAAGATCCGGGACAAATATGCAATAACTGGATGCTGTTCTGATGGTTTGTGTTTTATCGGAGACACATAATTAAATGTTAGCTTTATCATAATGTTAGCATCAGAGAAACATGTCTATGAAGCTAATGTAAACACTTTTAAAGCGATCACCCTCAGAGCAAGTTCAAACTTGACCACAATGTCTTTAGTGTAGGATATTTGCATGAATCAAAACAGGCGAGGACAAACGTGAAGCTCCTTTTAATGTGGAATTATAACAGATAATTATACAGTAACGTGCATCACTTTGTGGTCTCCATTAGCTTGTGTTGTCGCTCTCACCAGTGTTCACCACAAGCTGCTCAATCAAGACTTTAGGTTTTAGTCCAGCAGAGCTTCTCAAATGTCCATCCATCCATTATCTTGTCGGTGTTTTGGCGACAGCGGAATTAACCACCAACTATTCTGGCGTATGTTTTACGCGGCAGATACCCTTCCAGCCACAACCCATCGCTGGGAAACATTCACACGCACTCATTCACATTCAAATGGACAATTGTTTTTTCTAAATTCATTTATACCGCATGTATCTGGACTCGTGGGGGAAACTGGAGCACCCGAAGTAAACCCACGCGATCACAGCCAGAACATGCACAAAAATGCCAACTGACCCAGCCGAAGCTCGAACCAGCGATCTTCTTGAAGTGAGACGACCGTGCTACCCACTGCGCCACTGTGACGCCGTCTCAAATGTTGGTTGGTGTAAAAAAACACCTAATTACTGGGTAACTACGGTGTACTTAAAGTGTAGTTATTTTGTAGGGTAATTAAGGTGTAGTTACAGTGTAGTTACTGATTAATTACTGCGCATTTACAGAGTACTTATAGGGTAATTAATGTGTAGTTACAGGAAAGTTACAGTGTAGGCAAGTAAGTAAGTAAGTAAAATGTATTTAGAAAGCACATTTTTCACAAGGTAACTGCCCACAGTGCTGTACAATCAACAATACAATTGTAAATTAGCAACAGTAAAAAAAAAAAGAATAAAATAACTAAAACCCATATCAACTTTAAATGGCCTTAGATTATAAAAATGTCTTTAACGCAGTTTTAAACATCACAATGTTGGCTGATAAACGGATATCTGGAGGCAGATCATTCCAAAGCCAAAGGGCAACAACAGAAAATGCTCTGTCCCCTCTACACTTCAGATTGATCTCCAGAAAACACTTATAAGCTGATCGGAGGGACCTCGTGGAGTGTACTTGTAAGATCATTACTGTGAAATTATAGCATAACTACTGTGCATTTACGGTGTACTTATGGAATAATTACAGTGTAACTACTATGTATTTAGTATGTATAACAAACTCTGCTTTAGACAACAGCACTCATCCAGTGCTCTAATCCTTTAGCTGTAAAGATATATGAATAAAAAATAACTGTATACAATAAACTCAATGCAAGAGTATCCGTGTACCTAAAATGTTTAGTTTATTTTCCGATTTGCTTGATTCCTTTTATTCTATGGAAATGTATTCATTGAATGCACTTTCTACGATTTCAATGACGCACCATACAAGGACGATTCTGTAGGACACAAGTAGGACAAACCTCGTGTTTGTTCTGTCATTTGCAAAATGTCCATGTTTGACATTAATTACTGAACCTATAGCAGTAAGTGGATGTTTTATAATAACTAAATAATTATTTTTGTGCTACAGTGCTTGTTATCACATTAAAAATGCAAACATTAAAACATTTCATGTTACGATATGATGGTCATGTGTACCATAATGTTACAAATCTCAAGAGTCTTATGTTGTATAAAAATCTCTGTTCAAAGAATTTAATGTTAGAGGACAGAGCTTGTCCCGAAAAAAAGAAAAGTAATTCACTTATTTGTCAGGCTATTTAGGTTTTCAAGCAAATTGCAATAATTTCTAAAAGATTAAACTCTTTATTGATTTACAAGAGGCTTTGCTAACCACATGCTCATTAGCATTATCTACCATTAACAGCGTTGCAATTTCAATTTGCACAATTTTTTTACATATGTTCAGAAAAAATAAGGCTAAATGGTATTGTATTCCATATTCACGTCCAGGTTCCTGATGATGGAGACAGATACAAGCATGTACCAGTTGAAAACCTCTGCAGGTTACATTCATAACCCCCGTTCCCCAAAATACTGCCCCCCACCCCCTTCCTAAGGTTATAGTACCTGGCGAAGGTGTTGCCCCGCATCCTTGCAGATCTTTGCCAGCAGAGTACCTCTTGCCAGCGCGCAAAAGGCCGTGACACCCATGATAGAGTGAACTCTCAACTGTAGGAGGCAAGGGTCGTCGGACGCTGTGTGTATGCGGTAGAGATGGCCTCCACTAGCCAGTGGGTCAGACCTGAAAGGCTGCCGTGGCATGCAAGGCAGCAGCAGCTTGACCCGCAGCAGTGTAAGCCCTCGACGTCAGGTCCAACGACAAGCTTAGCTGACGGGATGGAGGCTGTTCACTCCAGACAGCAGGGTTACCTGGGGATAAGTGCACTGACAATGCCTGCTCTACCTGGGGAATTGTTTCGGACCCCCTAGCTATCGTGCTATCAAGAGGAGACTCACCAACCTCGCTTTAAGTGGGGCCTTCCAAGTTTGAGTCAGTTCTCGATGCACTTCCGGGAAGGACAGGATCAGAGGCGGCTGCGGGGTATCATCCTGGCGCAACCCATCAAATCACTCATCCAGCCTGGAGATTTGGGTGAGAGGGGCGGAACCCCAGAGGGGGAGAGCGATGTACCATCTCCTTTGGGAGATACGCCATATCTCTCTGGTACAATGGTGGAGATCACACCATAAGACACACAGCATGATCACGTGACCATCATGCTGGAGAGTTAATTTAGACTGCTGTTATGGACTTGAAACAATATTCCTCAGGCCATAGTTATTCTTTTTGTTTTTTGAATGGCAAGATTCTTACTGTAGCAAATTAGCGCAGTGTGTAAATTGTCAATAAAGACAAAATTTTGTTTTAAAGGAATATTCCACCTTAAAAATGTAAATTGTTTCATTACTAACTGTAAAGATTTAATTTCTTCTTGAAAAACAATTTTAGTATTTTCATTTTAAACCAGGAGACAAGAACACAACCACTGTGAGGCTCAGGAAATTATTAAAACCTGTAGCATGGTGGTAAATGGAGTACCCCTTTTGGAGTAGCCCATGTTTACTGAATCATTATAACTACAGTAGTGATTTTCTGTTTGGAAAAGTTTTCATATATTGTTGTTGTGTCTTCAATATAATCATTATAGCAAGCACTCAAATTTAACTGCTTTCATTTTTTCAAAGTATTAATTTTGATTTCAAGTGAACCATTACATGTTGATTGAACCTTTACGGAAACTTGTTGACCTATTTATTTTTTTTTGTCTAGTTTTAATAACAATATTTATTAGGTTTATTGTACCTATAGGTACACACTAAATTTAATTGTTAAATTACTCTAATTAATTGAATTAATTAAGAATACTTAGTTATGTGTACTAAATGTTTTTAAATTAAGAAAAATAAAATATTGACAACACAAAACCTTAAAATAATTGCTGTTTCAATGAGGTTCTGTTTTTATGTTATGGATTAAGATCTATAGTTGTGCAACGAGTTAACATCACGGGAAGTCTGTCCAGAAAGCTCTACAGAGATTGTTCAACGCGAACTTCAGCCAGCAGAGCCGCGTCGTCGAGCGATTATCTCCGGCCCGTTAGCGAGAGTGATTTAGACAGGTTTCGGTTTCGGGTGTGCTGGGACGAGCCGATAACGATCGCTCAGCTGCTGCGGATAGTGTAGGACCTATAAACTAGTGCAGGGCTGCTGTCGCGGAAGCGTTCAGCCTCCTCGCGTGAAGACCAATCGCGTAAAGACGTTCAACTCTACCTGCGCGACTCCACCGAGCAACGCCACAGAGACGACGCCCAGTAAGCTATATTCTTGTATCTGTTTCTGTTTTATTCTTATACTTTTTTCCCTTGCTACTTTCCTCATACGTCTGCTACCATGTGCTTCCAGTACATTCCAGTCATTCTCTCAGCTGCACGTCGCTCCGCCCGTCCTCGCGGAACACACTCCAACGCTTCAAACCTTCGCTCACTTCATCTTGCCTCACCAGAACCGTGCTCTCTCTCTGTGGGACTTTGGAACTGTCAGTCTGCTGTCAACAAAGCTGACTTCATCCCTGCTTTTGCTCTTCAGTCTTCACTGGACATTGTCGGCCTGACTGAGACATGGATCCGCCCAGAGGACACCGCAACACCTGCAGCCCTCTCCAACAACTTCTCGCGAGGCGAGACGGGGTGGGGGTGTTGGACTTCTCATCTCTCAGACCTTCAGATTCTCTATCTTTTGGTAAGACATGCTCATTTGAATATCATGCTCTAACTATCACTTCCCCTCTTGTAATGCACATCCTCACCATATACCGCCCACCTGGAGAACAGCTCTCAACTTTCCTGGAGGAGCTTGATGGTCTGCTATCCAGATGATGATAGCAGCCCACTCATTGTATTTGGGGACTTTAATATACATCTTCACAAACCAAACGCTACCGACTTCCACTCACTCATGTCCTCCTTTCACATGTCTCTTGTCCCTACCACAGCCACACACAAATCAACAATCATCTAGATCTCATTTACACACGCAGCTGCTCTCCTGATCATCTCACAGTTACTCCTCTGCACACATCTCATCACTTCTTCATCACCTTCAAACTCACACTGCCTACAAGCTCACACTCAACACCACCCCCTGTCACCTTCCGACGTAACCTTAAATCCCTTGATTCCTCTCTCTTCTCTTCCGCTGTGTCCTCTTCTCTTTTAACACCTGGAAACTTTTCCTCTTTAAACACTCACGATGCAACTAACGTTTCCACACTTGCTACATGCCTCGATCAACTATGCCCTCTCTCTTCCAGGCCAGCCAGAATAACACCCTCAAACCCTTGGCTATCGCACACTCTCCGGGAACAGAGGTCCATCCTCAGATCGGCAGAGCGCAAATGGAAGAAATCAAAGAGCATGGCAGATCTCAAAGCGTACCAAACTGCACTCTCAACCTTCTCAAGCAAGGTACATGACGCAAAGACTACATACTACCACGACAAGATTGAACATGCCAAGGACAGCCGAAAGCTCTTCAGGACTTTCAACTCACTCCTCTGTCCACCCCAACCTCCCCCAGCGACCTCTCTCACTGCAGATGACTTCGCTGATCACTTCATAGACAAAACCCTCACCATCAGCCGGCAGTTTGCACCACCTTGCACCCAATCTCAGCCACAATCTCCGACACCTTTCATGTCCGCATTCACTCCAGTCACAGAAGATCAGGTGTCCAAACTCCTTCTCTCAGCGCATCCGACCACCTGCCCCCTCGATCCCATCCCCTCTCACCTTCTACAAACCATCTCACCTACCATCACGCCTGCCCTCACTCACATCATCAACTCCTCCATCACTACTGGCATTTTCCCCGACACCTTCAAGGTGGCCAGAGTCACCCCGCTTCTCAAAAAACCCACACTCGACACATCACTGGTGGAAAATTACAGACCTGTCTCTTTGCTGCCCTTCACTGCAAAACTCATCGAGCGAGTCGTCTTCAATCAACTCTCTACCTTCCTGACTCAGAACAACAAACTTGATGACAATCAATCAGGCTTCAAGAACAGACACTCAACTGAAACAGCTTTGTTGTCTGTAACGGAAGCGCTACGAGGGGCCAGGGCTAACCACAGATCATCTGCCCTCATCCTACTAGACCTCTCTGCAGCGTTTGACACAGTCAACCATCAGATCCTTCTCTCCACTCTTTCTGCGATGGGCATCACTGGAACTGTACTCGATTGGCTTGAGTCCTATCTCACTGGCAGATCTTTCAGTGTCGGGTGGAGGGGTGAGGTCTCAAACACTCATAACCTACTCACCGGGGTTCCCCAGGGTTCAGTCCTTGGCCCACTTCTCTTCTCCGTCTACACCACCTCCCTGGGCCCTATCATCCTCAGACACGGATTCTCCTACCACTGCTACGCTGACGACACTCAACTCTATCTGTCTTTCCCCCCTGATGACCTGTCAGTAACTACCCGCATAACTGACTGCCTGAACAACATCTCTACTTGGATGAAGAACCATCACCTACAGCTCAACATGGCCAAGACAGAACTTTTGGTAATCCCAGCTCATCCCTCTGTGCATCACGACCTCACCATCCAGCTGCAATCCTCTACAGTCACCCCTTCTCCTACAGTCAGGAATCTTGGAGTGCTTTTGGATGAACAGCTGTCCTTCAAAGACCACATCACAAAGACAACTCAAGCATGTAGATTTGCACTGCACAACATTCAAAAGATCAGGCCCTTCTTAACTGAGCATGCAACTCAACTCCTGGTTCAGGCTCTGGTCCTCTCACGTCTGGACTACTGCAACGCTCTCCTAGCAGGACTTCCATTAAATAAGCTCAAACCTCTGCAGATGATCCAGAACTCTGCAGCTCGTATTATCTTCAAGGAACCGAAACGAGCTCATGTTACTCCCCTCTTCATCACTCTTCATTGGCTCCCCATTGCAGCTCGGGTTAAATTCAAATCGCTAATGCTGGCATACAAAACTATCTCCAGATCAGCCCCTGTCTACCTCCATGAGCTCATACGCTCCTACATGCCCTCCAGAAGGCTGCGCTCAGAGAAGGAACAGCGACTTGTGGTTCCATCCCACAAGGGCAGAAGATCTCTCAGCAGAACCTTCTCTTTCACTGTCCCTGGTTGGTGGAACAAACTCCCTGATCCAGTCAGGAAAGCAGCAACACTAACAGCTTTCAAAATGCAACTGAAAACTCTTCTCTTCAGAGAACACCTACTATAAAAAAATAAAATAAAATAAAAAACTACTACCTTCTTCCCCTACTGCTTTGGTTTTTTGATCAGTTGATACAATTTCTATTGTGAGAAGTTGAGATAGACTTTGACGGTGTAACAAATTGCATATTGTCTCTCCCTAATGTAAGTCGCTTTGGACAAAAGCGTCTGCCAAATGCATAAATGTAAATGTAATGTAAATGTAAAAGATCGCGAGGGACTGGACTCGAGATTGTGATCTTTTAACGATTAATCGTGCAGCTCTATTGTCAGTACACAGTAATTACCCTTTAAGTACAAAATAACTACTCTGTAAGTACACAGTAATTACCCTGTAATCACCTGGCTGTAATCTAAAGTGTAATCAAAATGATTTACAACTGAAATAATACGATGGCTAAAACAATCCAGGGTGAGTGATGCTGTGAACTGCGGTCCGTGTGCTTGAATGGACTGATCAATGGTTCCTAAAGTTACACAAGGATGCATAAAGTGATTTGACCGACCCGGCACTAAGTGTGGTATATCGAGAATTATAAAAACACCTGGCAGCCAATCAGAATCTAGTATTCACACAGACCACGGTATAAGCAGTTAATGTTAACAGCATAGAACTTCAAACTTGGTTAATTCTACCTTTAAAAAAGGCTACAATTACAGTTACTGAAGTCCTAAAGATACTGTACTTAAGATACATTTATCTTAAGTCCATTATTAAACATAACCTGAAATCTGTTGTCATTTCCCAGAGCATTTAACTACAGTTTAACTACAAAAAAAAAATTATTCCAAAAACTAAGAGTTAAACTTTTTACCTTTTTATGTCATTTACAGCTTGCATCAACAAACTTTAAGTCATTCACAAAGTTAATTGTCACAGTCCGGGCTTTCATTAGTGTTTTTTTCCTCTCTTCACCTGTCCCTCATTTCCTCACTCTTCTCAGGTGCCGCTGCTCGCCTGCTGATGAGGCGCTCTATATTAGCCTCTCGCTCCTCAGGGTCATTACGAATTATTATTTGCAAATGTGTTACGCGGCTCTCGAAGTCATGCTTGTGTTTGTCCTGTTCTGTTGAACAGTGGATTTTGTTACGTCAGTATTAAAGACGTTGAAGGAGCTCCTGTGGCATCTGGGTCATCTTTTCCAATTCATCACATTAATATAGATACAAAGACACAGGAAAAGAGAGTTTTCAAAGTGGCGCACCAAATCCCTAACATACAGCTAGCTATCAATGACAGCAATCAGTTCAAATAAAAAGGCAGATAAAAACAACTGTCAACATTAAAGTTATAGTCCTCTCAAAGAATAAAACAGTGATTAAATGCTCACTCTTGTTCTAGTTTGCCAGGAAATTTGAAAAGTAATGGATGAAGGTAAAGGTCCATGGCTCCTAAGTTCCTGAGTCAAAATCCCTCCATTGAAACACAAACCTGAAAAAAGAACAAAAAAACATCAGTTTTTGAGAATTTATATTTCAAAGTAAAAGAATTTGTCCTAATTTGTTAATTGTTATTGGTGAGTGTAGGAACCATTAAAACAATATTTAATGTTCTAAAAAAAAAAAAAAAAAGAATTTTCACAATTAAATCTGATCTCATTTCAGTCTATTTTCTCCCCCACTTACAATCAATGTGCAACTAAGAAATTGGACACACCTTCTCATTGAAAACGTTTTCTCTATGTTCATGACTATGAAAATTGAAAACGGTAGTGTCAGGCTCTCTGTCTCGTCTGCTTGTTAAAATGTCTCCCTCCTTCCCTCTGTCACAATTCCTGCTAATTCTGTTCATCAGCCTCAACTGCTTCTCACTGCGTTAATTTCTCTGCTACTTAAGTCCTCCTCTTTTCTCTCGTCTTTGTAAGTTAATGTTCGGCCACAGCATATCGCAGACGCACTACTCTAGCGCTTCCTCTGGTTGTGTTGTCTAGCCCTGTCTAGAGTGTGTTTTGCTTCTTGGGTTCATCCCTGCCCTCACCTGAAGGTTCGAGGATCACGGTGGGCTGAGCGCTCGGACTCTCTCTCTCTCTCTGACTGACTACCTACATCCTTAGAAGAAGCGGGGAGAACCAGCCACCCTTCATTAGTGTTTAGTGCTCCTTAGCCAAACCTGAGTTATTTGGCTTTGGACTGTGACCTGTTCCACCTGTTCTGTTAAACAGCTGTTTTGTTTTGTCCTAACAAACTATTAAAGACTTTTGGTTACGGTTCCAATTCCCTCGTATCTGGTTCCTTCCTTCCTACCTACACACTACAGGTAGATTCACACTGAAGGCATCAAAACTATGAATTAACACGTGTGGATTTGTAAACACAACAAGTGTGAAACAGCTGAAAATGTCATTCTAGCATCTTCAAAGTAGCAACTTTCTGCATTGATTACGCTTTGCACACTTTTGGCGTTCTCTTGATGATCATCAAGAGGTAGTCTACTGAAATGGTCTTCACATCATAGGTGAGCCCTGTCAGGTTTAATAACTGAGATTTCCACCTTAAAAATTAGAATTGTGTCATTCCGAACAGTAAAGATTTCATTTCTTCTTGAAAAACTAATTTAAAACCAGGAAACAAGAACACAACCACTGTGAGGCTCATGAAATTATTAAAACCTGAACCATAGTGGTAAATGCAGTATACTTGTATAATTTGAAAACGCTAGAATGACATTTTCAGCTGTTTCACACGTGTTATATATATATATATATATATATATATATATATATATATATATATATATATATATATATATATATATCAATATATATATATATATATATATATATATATATATATATATATATATATATATATATATATCAATATATATATATATATATATATCAATATATTTAAAAACACATTTGTATGAAAGACTTTCATATTCAAACCGTTGAAGACCAATTAGAAAAGCAGTCTTTGGGGGAGGAATAACAGTTTAGTCATTTCCTAGTAGGCTTCAGAAGGGAAAGCTTGATGAAGGCCTGTTTCGGACTCCGACTTGCCTCAAACAGCATTGCACTCAGTCTTGACTGTCCTGGACTTAGACTTGTCTTGAACTCCACAATGGCGGACTTGCCTACAGACCTATTAGGCAGAAAGGTAAGCAACTTTTAATAAGCCACTATTAGAAAGAAAAAACATTTTACACCTTGGTAGGTTAAATAATACCACCTTTGACCTAACAAAAATAAATAAAACTACTAGAAATGTACACGTCCAGTATTATCATCACCTCTCAGGTAGGCAAAAAAGAAAAGATGTAATAATTAGTATATGCCCAATATACTTAAAATACGTAGAACTAACTATAAAATAGTTCGTTTTCTTTCTTCAAAAGCTATTTACATTTTTTTCCAATTTGCTTCAGGACTTATTACACACTTTAACTAAAAAACAACTTTGTTTCTGTAACTGTACACTTTTATTTTTCTGAGACGCATCTCTTGAGAGTTAGCAAACATTTATTATTCGATCTACAAAATAAAATGATCATTGCAGCCATAGCACGAGGTTAACGTTAGCAGTGCAGGTGGTCTTAAAATGAATTATCGCGTAAATGACTTAGAAACTATATCTTCGCAATCTTGTGTTGTTTGTGGTTATTTAACAGACTGTCGTTCCCTTCATTAAAAGTAAAAGAAACCGACGTTAACTTTAGTCACGTTAACTTTATACGTACGTTCAGCAAAGATGTATGCGCTTATATTATACTCTCGTTCACCACCATTTTAAAAACTATGTAGAATATGTAATGTAACAGGATAAAGTTAATTTGATAACGTTATTCTTACCTCGTTCAGCCTGCTCTTCAGGGGTTGAGCATCAGACGGGGTTTCCTGAATCCCAATTAAAACACCAAGGGTAGAACATAAATACCTAACGTTACTTTTCGTAAATAAAACAAGCATTTGTTATGTGTGTGAATTAGCGACGCTTTGTTGGGGTTAAATATATAATGACTGTGAGGGAAAACATGCTAAATGTCTTCAGCTTTAAACAAGTGTGGAGTAATTCAGAACTATATAATGTACACACATCAACGTAACAAGCCGTTGTTAATGTTATATATTCTATTATGTAATACTTACAAGCGTTATAGCCACTTTGATTTAAAACGCATACATAAGTATAAGATATTTAACTTAATACCATAGTCATTCCAAACTGAATGCCCAAACGAGAGCTTTAAAGTGTATTATACTTAATATAATACATTGCATTCAACATTTAAACAATATTATGAAATATGTTGAACAAGGTTTCATGCACAGTGAAAACATTTTCGGATGTTTGACCGTATTTTTTTAGATTTGCTGGAAACATTAACTCTTGCTAAGCCTCTGTGCAGCTAGCAAGCTAGCGATGCAGTCTGCGCTGGATTTTGAATTTGAAAGAAAATCAGACGTCATCAGTCATATGATCGCTGACAGTCGTCGAGCTTATTTCACCTGCTGCAACACGGTTCTTTTAGTGCGGTTTTATCGTGTTAAAAGAGAGTTTTGCTTGCAAAATGTTTCGTTTCGAGCACAGTTACGTGAAAAAGCAAGTGCAGATACTGGAAATACCGTTTCCGCCTGTCAATTTCACTCGCAGTGGTCCAATCAGAGGTGAGAGACACTTCTCCATAAGGAAGATACTAATCACATTTTCAGCTACTAATTTTTTTAAAGTTACCTCAAAAAAATTACTTTTAAGGATAAAATAGAATAAATCATGTTGTTTTTATATGTCTATTTCATGTAAGCAATAGTGTTAATTTTGACTCTTTTCACAATTGTAAGGACCCATCATGGCTGAAAACATGGTCAGGGCACCTCAATTCCCCATTTACCCGGTTCCACCATGTCCTTCAGCTGTTTTCCCTGGACCCTATCCTGTGGACACCAGCCCCACGAGAGGAGTTCCACCTCAAAGTAAGTAGTTTGTTGTTACACAATTGGAAACCCCTCCTTTAAAAGGCAATTGTCCGTTTGAAAAAAGGACTTTTCAGCCACTAGCTTGTCAAAAAAATCTTAAATCATATCATTTTAATGGCCGTCACGGTGGCGCAGTGGCTATCACGGTCATCTCACGATGAAAAGGTTGCTGTTTCGAGCCTCGGCTGGGTCAGTTGGCATTTCTGTGTGAAGCTTGCATGTTCTCCCTGTGATCGCGTGGGTTTTTTTCTGGGCGCTCTGGTTTCCCCCACAAGTCGAAAATAAGCATTATAAGTCAGTTGGGTGAACAATATTGTCCATAGTGTACGAATGAGTGTGTGTGGATGTTTCCCAGCAATGGGTTGTGGCTGGAAGGGCATCAGCCGTTTAAAATATATGCCAGAAGAGTTGGCTGTTGATCCCGCTGTGGCGATCCGAAAGGAAAGAAAGCCGACTAGAAAAAGAATCGATTGATATTGTTTTAATGTTTATTTGATGTAAACAAGAGTGTTAATTTTCATGTGAAACTGATCGACTCTTTTTCTCTATTTTAGGACACAACATGCCTGAAAGCGTCTTTGTGGTTCCTCATCCTGTTCCCCAATATCCTTCATCTTTTTTCCCTGGACCCCATCCTGTGGACACGACTCCAACGAGAGGAGTTCCACCTCAAAGTAAGTAGTTTGTTGTTACATATTTGGAGAAGAAAACCCCTCTTTTAAAAGGCAACTGTTCATTTGAAAAAAGAACTTTTCAGCCACTAGCTTGTCAAAAAGTAACTTAAATCATATTGTTTTGATGGGCGTCACAGTGGCGCAGTGGTTAGCACAGTCATCTCACGACAAAAAGTTTTTTGTTTCGAGCCTCGGCTGGGTCAGTTGGCATTTCTGTGTGAAGCTTGCATGTTCTCCCTGTGATCGCGTGGGTTTATTCTGGGTGCTCTGGTTTCCCCCACAAAGTCCAAAAACCAGTGTTATAAGTCAGTTGGGTGAACAAAATTGTTCATAGTGTATGAATGAGTGTGTGTGGATGTTTCACCAGCAATGGGTTGTGGCTGGAAGGGGATCAGTCGTTTAAAATATATGCCAGAAGAGTTGGCTGTTGATCCCGCTGTGGCGATCCGAAAGGAAAGAAAGCCGACTAGAAAAAGAATCGATTGATATTGTTTTAATGTTTATTTGATGTAAACAAGAGTGTTAATTTTCATGTGAAACTGATCGACTCTTTTTCTCTATTTTAGGACACAACATGCCTGAAAGCGTCTTTGTGGTTCCTCATCCTGTTCCCCAATATCCTTCATTTTTTTTCCCTGGACCCCATCCTGTGGACACCACTCCAATGAGAGGAGTTCCACCTCAAAGTAAGTAGTTTGTTTTTACACAATTGGAGGTGAAAAACCCTCCTTTAAGTGAAGTTCCGTGAACACAATTTCGGGAGGAGCGATCATATAATTAGTGAACAATCTAAAGGTTTTTCCAATCCTTCTGCCCACTCAAGAGATAAAACCGTAACCACTCCACTTCCAATTCGACGTTGAAATTCAAAATTCCCTCCGCCACCAGTCTCCACATCTCATGGGGCGGGGGGTTCTCGGGCCCGGATCGCTTCTCTCCTCCAGGCCCTCCCGAGGACAGCTCGCCCAGTACGCTTATCTTAATCTCACCACATACGCTTGCGTTTTCTGGGCTAATTCTATGTAAGCGAACTCGTTAAAAGGCAATTGTCCATTTGAAAAAAGGACTTTTCAGCCACTATCTCGTTATATTAATTCAAGTTAATTTTAAACAACAATGAAAATGTACTTTTAACAATAAAATAACAGTAATCATATTGGTTTCATGGTTTTTGATGTAAACAAGAGTGTTAATTTTCATGTGAAACTGATCGACTCTTTTTCTCTATTTTAGGACACCACATGCCTGAAAGCGACTTCGTGGTGCTTCATCGTGTTCCACCATATCCTTACGCTGTTTTCCCTGGACCCCATCCTGGTGACACCACTCCAACGAGAGGAGTTCCACCTCAAAGTAAGTAGTTTGTTGTTACACATTTGGAGAAGAAAACCCCTCTTTTAAAAGGCAACTGTTCATTTGAAAAAAGAACTTTTCAGCCACTAGCTTGTCAAAAAATAACTTAAATCATATTGTTTTGATGGGCGTCACAGTGGCGCATTGGTTAGCACAGTCATCTCACGACAAAAAGGTTTCTGTTTGGAGCCTCGGCTGGGTCAGTTGGCATTTCTGTGTGAAGCTTGCATGTTCTCCCTGTGATCGCGTGGGTTTATTCTGGGCGCTTTGGTTTCCCCCACAAAGTCCAAAAACCAGTGTTATAAGTCATATAAGCGAACAAAATTGTCCATAGTGTATGAATGAGTGTGTGTGGATGTTTCCCAGCAATGGGTTGTGGCTGGAAGGGCATTCGCCACCTAAAATTTATGCCAGAATGTTCATTCCGATGTGGCGACCCCGAAAGGAAAGAAAACCGACAAGAAAAAGGCTTGATTGATATTGTTTTAATGTTTATTTGATGTAAACAAGAGTGTTAATTTTTATGTGAAACTGATAAACTCTTTTTCTCTATTTTAGGACACCTCATGCCTGAAAACGTCTTTGTGGTACCTCATCCTGTTCCACCATATCCTTACCCTGTTTTCCCTGGACCCCATCCTCGTGACACGACTCAAAGTAAGTAGTTTGTTGTTAAACAATTGCTGTAAAATTTCAGTCAAAACAATTCAATAACCATTTGTTTTTGTGTCTAGATCTGAACTGTGATCCTTCTTCCTCAACCCTTCCACCATCTCACAATATTGAGATCCCGGAAACTCCTCCTCAAAGTAAGTCATTAATTGTAACACAAAAATGTTATTGTTTAAGTCAATAGACTGCAGAGTGTAGTAATCGATTGTTTTTCTTTTTTGTACAGTCAAAAAAAAACATACTCCAAGGCTTTTTAAGAGAGGAGAGGGAAAGAATCCAAAAAGCAGTGAAAGCAGTACTGAAGACAATTCATCCTCAGAGATGCTCGAAAGAACTCTTAAGGAGATCTTCAATTGGGTGAACGTCACTGCTCCTGATGGGTGCTTTCTTGACCAGCTAGACCAGTATATTTCTCACTTTGAGGAGAAGACGGAAATATCAGCAGTCTTGGAAATGGAGCGAGCCCAGAGTGAGAGGCCTCTCGCTACTCTTCAGGAGGTGGATCCTACAGGCACCGACCAGACTCGTCTCACTGGCTCGAGAAAGAGGAGGCGTTCCAGTAACACTGACATGGATGACTGTGCTGCTGTTTCGTCAGACCACAAGAAGCGTGAACTATACGTCAATCTGGGGAAGAGATTACGATTAATGCCCATTTCTACTTGGAGAACGAGTTGGTCCGGGACTGGAGATGCCAACCACTGAAAGTGGCAAACTGTTAATTATGTTGTTTGTTTCTGTACAATCACAATTCATGTAAATAAGTAAAAACAATTCTTGTCGCTTACAGCGTTTGTTTTTCTTCAGGTATTTCTTTGACAAATGACGATTTTCCTTGCTCTTCAACTACTTATTTACAGTACAGAGCAGTTTATACCCTTTACAGTCTGGATTATTAGAAACTATAAGGAATACAATGCATTATGCACACATTGTGGTTTGCAGCAAAGTAGGACAAAATGATTTTTAAAGAAATTGGTACCTTTTTCCATGACTGCATTCAAGAAAGTTACAGCGAGGACTATAAAAAGAATTACTACTTCATGAGTCTCTTAGAGTGTAGCGAGGAGCATATCCATGATTTCTAAAGACATAAAACATCAATAAGGGTTCAAAAACATTAGATATTATAACCTACAAATGTGGTAATAATCAGAACATCACTTTGTGACATTTTCAGCACAATTAAAATTTCAGAAATTGTCAGACATGACTGGACTAAAGAGAATAACGGACCCTAAACATATGGCGATTCAATATAATGTTTTATTAAAGAAGTAAATAACAATCCTAGAGAAAACAGAGGAGCACAGAAAGCAAAACCCACGAAGGGAAACACAATTACAATACTTAAACTAAAGAGCTGGAAATAACAAATGAAAAAATAAAAGAAATACTAACAGCAATGTACGTACGACTCCAGACAAACAGCGCACAATGAGTAAAGTGCCCACAAGGAACAGAATCAAAGGGAAGATCATGAAGACGAATCAATCAAACATGACGGAGAGAAAACCAGGGTCACTAACTGAAAGCCTTAACTATAAAATGAGAAGCGAGAAGGAAAAAGTCAGAAAACAACAAAATATGTGCTCCAAACATTAATAAAACAACAAAGAAGGCCATTTTCAGTCATGTGATCTGAATAACAAGACTGGAGGTCATGTTAGAATTCAGTTCATTCAGTTTGGTATGACTATGGTATTAAGTTAAATATCTTGTAATTAATCATGTGTTTTAAATCAAAGTGTAAAGTTACATAATAAAATTTATAACATTAACAATGTGTGTACATTATATCTACTTCTGAATTATTCCACATTTGCTTCTCTAGAAAAGAGAAACATAATAAGCAAAGAGTGGAAAAAAGAAAACAAGACAAAACCAGAGAGGAAAAGGAATATAAATTACAAGACTAGACCCAGACAGATCATGACAGAACTGTTGAGTGAAACCTTTGCTCTAAACTATAAAAAAAGTCTCTACAAAAGGTAAAATGTTATCTTAAGGTAGAATAAAAAATGGTTCCTCTATAGTTTAGTATAGTTCTATAGTGTTCTAATAGTGATCAATAAGTGAGTCTAACTGCAGTGAAATTACATGTTTTACCTTTTTAAAATCACATCTGGCATGTAAAAAAACTACAAAATGTTTATTAACCTACAGAGTCCCACCACTATAACAAAGATAATCAAGTTTACAACAACAGCTTTTTGCTGTAATTTTACATGCAACGGCTAAGCATTGTATATTCACTTTGAAACGCATGACACGGAGGCGAAGAACCGCACAACGCGAAGCACAGTGATGTTGTTTCTTTAAAAATAAATGTACAATTCTTAGCTGTTTTATATCCCCTTTATGCCTCAGTCTTTGCCAACACTGGCAAATTTAAGTTATTATTAATATCTGAGCTTCAATAAACTATTGGATACTGAAGGTTTTTGTGTCAATCTTCTTTTGACTACGGAGAAAAACTGGTGTAGACATTTGAAGCTGTGATGTCTTAACATTATAACAGAACATTTTACCATTATCTTTGGGCAACATTAACATATTAAAAACATTATTAATCTTTGCTCTGCATTACATAACCGAATTGAAACGGAACCGTTGTTATTTGTGTCTGTTCACTGCTTCTTGCTCCTGACAGAGATAAATAACTCACTAAAGTTAGGGTAACATTAATCTAGATTGCGCTCCACTCATGAATAGACGCGGTGAGGCTGAATCCAGCTTCTTGACAGTTTGGTGATAAAATCTGTGGCATTTAAAAAGGATCCGGGACAAATATGCAATAACTGGATGCTGTTCTGATGGTTTGTGTTTTATCGGAGACACATAATTAAATGTTAGCTTTATCATAATGTTAGCATCAGAGAAACATGTCTATGAAGCTAATGTAAACACTTTTAAAGCGATCACCCTCAGAGCAAGTTCAAACTTGACCACAATGTCTTTAGTGTAGGATATTTGCATGAATCAAAACAGGCGAGGACAAACGTGAAGCTCCTTTTAATGTGGAATTATAACAGATAATTATACAGTAACGTGCATCACTTTGTGGTCTCCATTAGCTTGTGTTGTCGCTCTCACCAGTGTTCACCACAAGCTGCTCAATCAAGACTTTAGGTTTTAGTCCAGCAGAGCTTCTCAAATGTCCATCCATCCATTATCTTGTCGGTGTGTTGGCGACAGCGGAATTAACCACCAACTATTCTGGCGTATGTTTTACGCGGCAGATACCCTTCCAGCCACAACCCATCGCTGGGAAACATTCACACGCACTCATTCACATTCAAATGGACAATTGTTTTTTCTAAATTCATTTATACCGCATGTATCTGGACTCGTGGGGGAAACTGGAGCACCCGAGTAAACCCACGCGATCACAGCCAGAACATGCACAAAAATGCCAACTGACCCAGCCGAAGCTCGAACCAGCGATCTTCTTGAAGTGAGACGACCGTGCTACCCACTGCGCCACTGTGACGCCGTCTCAAATGTTGGTTGGTGTAAAAAAAACACCTAATTACTGGGTAACTACGGTGTACTTAAAGTGTAGTTATTTTGTAGGGTAATTAAGGTGTAGTTACAGTGTAGTTACTGATTAATTACTGCGCATTTACAGAGTACTTATAGGGTAATTAATGTGTAGTTACAGGAAAGTTACAGTGTAGGCAAGTAAGTAAGTAAGTAAAATGTATTTAGAAAGCACATTTTTCACAAGGTAACTGCCCACAGTGCTGTACAATCAACAATACAATTGTAAATTAGCAACAGTAAAAAAAAAAGAATAAAATAACTAAAACCCATATCAACTTTAAATGGCCTTAGATTATAAAAATGTCTTTAACGCAGTTTTAAACATCACAATGTTGGCTGATAAACGGATATCTGGAGGCAGATCATTCCAAAGCCAAAGGGCAACAACAGAAAATGCTCTGTCCCCTCTACACTTCAGATTGATCTCCAGAAAACACTTATAAGCTGATCGGAGGGACCTCGTGGAGTGTACTTGTAAGATCATTACTGTGAAATTATAGCATAACTACTGTGCATTTACGGTGTACTTATGGAATAATTACAGTGTAACTACTATGTATTTAGTATGTATAACAAACTCTGCTTTAGACAACAGCACTCATCCAGTGCTCTAATCCTTTAGCTGTAAAGATATATGAATAAAAAATAACTGTATACAATAAACTCAATGCAAGAGTATCCGTGTACCTAAAATGTTTAGTTTATTTTCCGATTTGCTTGATTCCTTTTATTCTATGGAAATGTATTCATTGAATGCACTTTGTACGATTTCAATGACGCACCATACAAGGACGATTCTGTAGGAGACAAGTAGGACAAACCTCATGTTTGTTCTGTCATTTGCAAAATGTCCATGTTTGACATTAATTACTGAACCTATAGCAGTAAGTGGATGTTTTATAATAACTAAATAATTATTTTTGTGCTACAGTGCTTGTTATCACATTAAAAATGCACACTTTAAAACATTTCATGTTATGATATGATGGTCATGTGTACCAAAATGTTACAAATCTCAAGAGTCTTATGTTGTGTAAAAATCTCTGTTCAAAGAATTTAATGTTAGAGGACAGAGCTTGTCCCAAAAAAAACAAAAGTAATTCACTTATTTGTCAGGCTATTTAGGTTTTCAAGCAAATTGAAATAATTTCTAAGAGATTAAACTCTTTATTGATTTACAAGAGGCTCTGCTAACCACATGCTCATTAGCATTATCTACCATTAACAGTGTTTAAATTTTTAATTTGCACAATTTTTTTACATATGTTTAGAAAAAATAAGGCTAAATGGTATTGTCTTCCATATTCACGTCCAGGTTCCTGATGATGGAGACAGATACAAGCATGTACCAGTTGAAAACCTCTGCAGGTAACTTTCATAACCCCCGTTCCCCAAATACAGCCCCCCCCCCCCCCCGGTTAAGGTTTTAGTACCTGGCGAAGGTGTTGCCCCGCATCCTTGCAGATCTTTGCCAGCAGAGTACCTCTTGCCAGCGCGCAAAAGGCCGTGACACCCATGATAGAGTGAACTCTCAACTGTAGGAGGCAAGGGTCGTCGGACGCTGTGTGTATGCGGTAGAGATGGCCTCCACTAGCCAGTGGGTCAGACCTGAAAGGCTGCCGTGGCATGCAAGGCAGCAAGCAGCTTGACCCGCAGCAGTGTAAGCCCTCGACGTCAGGTCCAACGACAAGCTTAGCTGACGGGATGGAGGCTGTTACGCCAGACAGCAGGGTTACCTGGGGATAAGTGCACTGTCAATGCCTGCTCTACCTGGGGAATTGTTTCGGACCCCCTAGCTATCGTGCTATCAAGAGGAGACTCACCAACCTCGCTTTAAGTGGGGCCTTCCAAGTTTGAGTCAGTTCTCGATGCACTTCCGGGAAGGACAGGATCAGAGGCGGCTGCGGGGTATCATCCTGGCGCAACCCATCAAATCACTCATCCAGCCTGGAGATTTGGGTGAGAGGGGGCGGGAACCCCAGAGGGGGAGAGCGATGTACCATCTCCCTTTGGGAGATACGCCATATCTCTCTGGTACAATGGTGGAGATCACACCATAAGACACACAGCATGATCACGGACCATCATGCTGGAGAGTTAGTTATTCTTTTTGTTTTTGAATGGCAAGATTCTTACTGTAGCAATTAGCGCAGTGTGTAATTGTCAATAAAGACTAAATTTTGTTTTAAAGGAATATTCCACCTAAAATGTAAATTGTTTCATTACTAACTGTAAAGATTTAATTTCTTCTTGAAAAACAATTTTAGTATTTTCATTTAAAACCAGGAGACAAGAACACAACCACTGTGAGGCTCAGGAAATTATTAAAACCTGTAGCATGGTGGAAAATGGAGTACCCCTTTTGGAGTAGCCCATGTTTACTGAATCATTATAACTACAGTAGTGATTTTCTGTTTGGAAAAGTTTTAGAACATAGACTTTTTTTTTTAAAAGGTCCTTGTTGTCATTCATATATTGTTGTTGTGTCTTCAATATAATCATTATAGCAAGCACTCAAATTTAACTGCTTTCATTTTTTCTAAGTATTAATTTTGATTTCAAGTGAACCATTACATGTTGATTGAACCTTTACGGAAACTTGTTGACCTATTTATTTTTTTTGTCTAGTTTTAATAACAATATTTATTAGGTTTATTGTACCTATAGGTACACTCTAAAGTTAATTGTTAAATTACTCTAATTAATTGAATTAATTAAGAATACTTATTTCAGTGTACTAAATGTTTTTAAATTAAGAAAAATAAAATATTGACAACACAAAACTTTAAAATAATTGCTGTTTCAATGAGGTTCTTTTTTTATGTTATGGATTAAGATCGCGAGGGACTGGACTCGAGATTGTGATCTTTTAACGATTAATCGTGCAGCTCTATTGTCAGTACCCAGTAAATACCCTTTAAGTACAAAATAACTACTCTGTAAGTACACAGTAATTACCCTGTAATCACCTAGCTGTAATCTAAAGTGTAACCAAAATGATTTACAACCGAAATAATACGATGGCTAAAACAATCCAGGTTGAGTGATGCTGTGAACTGCGGTCCGTGTGCTTGAATGGACTGATCAATGGTTCCTAAAGTCACACAAGGATGCATAAAGTGATTTGACCAACCCGGCACTAAGTGTGGTATATCGAGAATTATAAAAACACCTGGCAGCCAATCAGAATCTAGTATTCACACAGACCACGGTATAAGCAGTTAATGTTAACAGCATAGAACTTCAAACTTGGTTAATTCTACCTTTAAAAAAGGCTACAATTACAGTTACTGAAGTCCTAAAGATACTGTACTTAAGATACATTTATCTTAAGTCCATTATTAAACATAACCTGAAATCTGTTGTCATTTCCCAGAGCATTAAACTACAGTTGAAAACATCAAAAAAATTTGTTCCAAAAACTAAGAGTTAAACTTTTTACCTTTTTATGTTATTTACAGCTTACATCAACAAACTTTAAGTAATTCACAAAGTTAATTGTCACAGTCCGGGCTGTCATTAGTGTTTTTTTCTCTCTCTTCACCTGCTCCCTCATTTCCTCACTCTTCTCAGGTGCCGCTGCTCGCCTGCTGATGAGGCGCTCTATATTAGCCTCTCGCTCCTCAGGGTCATTACGAATTATTATTTGCAAATGTGTTACGCGGCTCTCAAAGTCATGCTTGTGTTTGTCCTGTTCTGTTGAACAGTGGATTTTGTTACATCAGTATTAAAGACGTTGAAGGAGCTCCTGTGGCATCTGGGTCATCTTTTCCAATTCATCACAGAATAATCCGTCACCCACCTACACAGATGAATCCAGCAGAGAAGACTCCAGTCCGAGCAGCGCTAGAGCTTCAAGGAGCTCTGCTCGGAAGACAGGCAGATGAGTTGGTGACCACCAAGCGAGTCGTGGAAGCTCTGGCGACTCAGCTCAACGAGCTCACCCTACGACTCAACGAGCGGGACCGGGAACCTCCGACCGCTGTTACGTCTTTGGTTCAGGAGCCTCGTGTCAACAACCCACCCTGCTACTCCGGAGAGCCGGCCGGCTGTCGTCCCTTCTTAATCCAGTGTGAGGTGGTGTTTTCGCTCCAACCCACGACATACGCCACCAACCTTTCTCGAGTGGCATTCGTCCTGTCCTTGCTCAAGGACCGAGCGCGGAGCTGGGGTACCTCTCTGTGGGAAGCAGAGGCGGCCTGTTGCACCACCTATGCGGGCTTCAAGGCTGAGATGCTTAAGGTCTTTGACTGGTCGATGCTGGGACGAGAGGCTTCAGAGCAGCTGGCTAACATCCGCCAGGAATCTCGATCAGTCGCCGATTTCGCCATCGAGTTCCGGACCCTTTTCGCCACAGCGGGCTGGAACGACGCCGCGCTGACGGCTTGCTTCCTGGAGGGTCTCAAGCCACAGCTCAGGGATGAGCTTATCTCCACAGAGTTGCCAGAGGACTTCGAAGGATTGGTTGAGCTAGCGCTGCGCATGGAGAGGCGCACTTCCTCGCGCTCCTGCTCGCGCTCAACAGGTCCGAGAGAGGAGGCGGGACCACCAGCAGTGATCGAGAACCAAACCGAGGAGCCCATGCAGATGGGGTGGATTCGTCTCACACCGGAGGAGAGGCAACGACGAATCACCAACCGCCTGTGCCTCTACTGTGCTGGAGCCGGTCATGTCTTCTCTGTGTGTCTGTTAAAAGGCTCCTGCCCGGCCGTAGATCGAGGAGTACGGCTGGGCGCGTCATCTTTCTCCTCTGGTCAACCAGCTGCGCAGCTCTTACGGACTACACTTCCCGTCATCCTCGGCGTCGGTCCGCGCACTCACACTGGCTCCGCCCTCATCGACTCAGGCAGCGAGGGTTCTTTCATTGACGAGTCCTTTGCTGTATCGTGCGGGATTTCGCTGCAACCTCTAGCAGTTCCCACCACCATTTACGCTCTTGAGGAGGATGGCTGAGATCACTCAACAGACTGCGTCTATCAGACTGTCTGTTTCGGGTAATCATCTTGAGACTTGTAGTTTTTCTGTAATTAACTCTCCTAAGTGTCCGATCATTTTGGGGCACCCGTGGCTAGCGAAGCATAAGCCTCAGATAGATTGGACTAATAATAATGTTGTGTCTTGGGGGCTTCAATGTCATAATATGTGTTTGGTGGCTGCCTTGTCTCCTGGCTCTAAGTCTGTATTACAGGAGGAGAGAAGATGTTTAGGGGGCGTTTCGTCTGAGTACCATGATTTAGGAGACGTGTTCAGGAAGTCGCGGGCGGCCTCACTTCCTCCGACCCCTCCTTACGACTGTGCCATCAAGCTGGTCCCGGGGGCCACGCCCCCTTGTGGACGTCTTTACTCGTTATCTCTGCCGGAGAGGGAGGCCCTCGAAAGTTATTTATCCAAGTCTCTGGCTGCGGGCACCATCGTACACTCAACATCTCCTGCCGGGGCAGGGTTTTTCTTTGTCAAGAAGAAGGACGGTACCTTACGTCCATGTATTGATTACAGAGCTTTAAATGAGATCACTGTTAAGAACCGTTATCCTCTTCCCCTCATGTCCTCTGCCTTTGATCTCCTGCAGGGTTCCACTATCTTCACTAAGCTGGATTTGCGCAACGCCTATCATCTTTTGGGCATCCGGGAGGGGGATGAGTGGAAGACTGCGTTTAACACCCCCCTTGGTCACTTTGAGTACCGCGTCCTGCCATTCGGGTTAGTCAATGCTCCTGCCGTGTTCCAGGCATTCCTTAACGACGTCTTAAGAGACATGCTCAACGTATTTGTTTACGTATATTTAGACGACATTTAGATTTTTTTGCCTGACATCGTTACACACACGACATGTTCGACACGTCTTGCAGCGTCTGCTCGAGAACAAGTTATTTGTCAAGGCCGAGAAATGTCTCTTCCACAAGGAGAGCGTTCCCTTCTTGGGGTACGTCATCTCAAGCACTGGCATTAGCATGGACCAGGCTAAGGTCCAGGCAGTGCTCGATTGGCTGGTGTTTACCACCCGCACCGCTCTTCAACGCTTTCTGGGGTTTGCTAACTTCTATCGGAGATTTATTCGCAACTTTAGCCAAGTTGCCGCCCCGTTGACTGCCTTGACCTCGCCTCGGATCCTTTATAAGTGGTCGTGTTCTGCCCAGTCAGCCTTCGACGAGCTCCGTCAGCGTTTTTCCTCGGTCCCATTCTTATTACACACCTGACCCTACTGTGGGATTTATATTTTACCTTTTATATATTTAAAAGTACTTATTTTGCTAACCAACTTTTTACCTTCTAAATTCTGATTAAGAAAAACTGAAGAGTTAAATAAGAAGAGATTCATGAAGGTTTGTGAGCCTTTGTGTGTCTGAAGGCCATGGCACATCCTGTTTGTGAGCAGATAAGAGGAGCACAGGAGGCATCCTGTACCAGGCAGGGAGCTGACCATCCTACGTCAGAGGAGCCGCCTTGTACCAGTCGCGGAGACGAAAAATAACACCTGGTTTCGTTTCCTCAGAAACAGCTTGAGAGGAGATAAAGAGCTAGGGTTTTGGAAAACGGACTCAGAAGCTGTTTAGAGCTTCTCCAGCGCGCTGAAAACTGCTGTTGATTTTCCTCTGCTGAAGTCAATTAAATTCGATCAGTTGGCAATCTGTCTCTTGGTCATTTTGAACATGCATTGGATGCCTTAAAGACCAACAAATTGGTGACCCCCGATGTGATGACTCTAAGAGACTCCTGGATGTGAGGAGATTCCCAAATTCAACACCCGAGAGGTGGCGCCGCCCTTTCTAATAGGTAAGCAGAAACCTTTTAATTAAATTCTGCTATTGACTACATTAAATCAAGTGTTGAATTGGGGTTTCTCCATAAAACCGTCAATTATTTTATACAGATTTTGAAGTGTAAAGAGAAAAAGCGATCTTGTCTGTGTTTCCAAATTTTTGACTGCAGAGAAAAATCAGCAGTGGAGGTAGGAAAAATACTTCGTGATATGCATAAATTGAAAGCTTCGTGAAAAGCAAAATACCTAGCGCAAACTTCGTGATAAGTAAAAGGTATAAAGGAAAAATACTTCGTGATATGCATAAATTGAAAGCTTCGTGAAAAGCAAAATACCTAGCGCTAACTTCGTGATAAGTAAACGGTATAAGAAAATATTTTGTGATAAGTAGAAAATACTTCATGAAAAAGCATGTAATGGGTGTGTGAGGACAAGCTCACGAGCAATAAACTGTGTTTGACAATTGAGAGAAATTTAGCAGACCCATTTTCAAAAGCCCCAGTTCTGACGAGGATTGGTGGAAGTTGAAAACTGTGAAAAAAGAGCACATGAAAATAAAGGGGAAAAACTGGAAGCAGAGCGCAGAAAATGGTCAAGGCTGGTGGTTACAGCTGCAGTATTAAGGAAAAACAAAGAAAAGAAAATTGGTACTTTTACACTGAATGACAAATCAAAATTCGGAAAAAAATGAAGAAAAGCTTTACTCTCCAAAAGTCCCTACAGCTCCTTGTGTGCAGAAAATTTATCCAGATTTGCCACCTCCGTATGCCCCAAATACGGACAGAAAGACTAAGAAGCAGCTTGTAATGAAGAGCAGCGCAGATGCCCCTGATGAAAGTGCTGACAGGAGAATTGGAAGTGCGAAGAGGACATCTAGCGGTTGAAGTGGAGAAGACAGGTGAGAGAGCAGAAGATGACAATGCAGAGAGAGAAGATATCAATAGCTCTAACCAGGGAGACCAGGATCAAGCAGAGCGCTTCAGATGCCTAGACTTGAAAGAGAGCTTGAAAAGGAAGAGTGGGGACAAGCAGGAGCAGAGAATAGAGGTCGAGAATACAGGGATATTGAGAAAGCAACACCAAACAGAAACTCTATAGATCCAGACAGAGAGAAAGGATATGATTATCAGGTGTCTATTAAGGGGGCAATGAAGATAGAAAACCTGGAGGAAGTAGGAAAGGTAGAGAGAGAGAGTTAAGAGAAACTTGGTTGCAACTACACATATTTTATGTGTTATAGCGCATGCGAATAAGTTAAAAGCCCAGAGTTTCATTGCATAGGCGAATGTGTGATGAAATCTGTGAGAGTGACATATGTGCTTGAATGCAGTGGGAAATACTTTCCTAATAACACTGGGGAAATTATAAAATGTCAGAAGCATTACGCTTAGTTACTAAATTATAAAGAGTATAAATTAGAACAAACATAAAATAAATCTATCAAACAACTTTGATTAAATTTGTGGAAGTAAATTATTGCTACATAATTAAATATACATCTACAAATTGGGGAAAATGAACTAGAGGTTGAGACTTAAAAAGTAAAAACAAAAAAATTAAACTAACTGCTTTGGTGCTAAATTAAATTTAGCAAAAGACAAATCAAACATGCTATAGAAGACAAAATCTTGCTAATGTAGACGTGAAAATTCATAATAGTTACATTAAAGACATGTAATTTGACTAAGGTGACTTTTCCTTTTTTCATAAATTCAATTGACTTAGTTGGTGTGTTTAATTGAAAGGTTGTGGTTCTTCCCTAAGAGAATTATTTTAGACAGAGGGACTTTTGTTTAAAAAAAAAAAATAATAATAATAATAAATAAAATAAATAATAATAAATATAATAAAAACATTCAGTTGATTGGGGAATTATTTTGTGTGTAACTAAATCAAAGCAGAGTTTGATGTACCAATCCAAGATAAATCTGAATAAGAACTTTGTTTGTTTTGTTTATTTTGAATAAGATTTTGATCAATTCTGAGCTCGAAGCATGATAACATTCTGAGAGTGGAGATGATGGAGTTCTTCAAGCACCTGGAATCATCATGGCCGTGTTCAGATCTGCCCCATGGACTGCACAGGCTTCTGGCCTTGTCTGCGTATGCAAACATCATCAGCATGCGAACGGATCATATGATACAAGTACCCTTCTATTTATCTCTCCACCCACACAAACACATCCTTCCCAAAGACTCTTCCTCCAACATGGTGGTGCACCCAAGAGGGGTGGAGCAGACTGTGACATTGGGATGGCGTAGCTTGCGCTAGTTACAGAGACTGTTTTTCACACACATTCCTGTAAGTCCATTAAGAGTCTATGGCCTGGAGTGAGCAACTTGAGGGAAAAGGAGGAAGGATACATCTCACGAGGAGGTGTGGAAGAGAAAGGAGGAAACGGAGAGGATGGGGGGTCAGATCTGAGGAAGAGACAATCGAACTGTGCAAATCACTCGTCTGACAAAGACATCATCAAAGACCTTCACCAATCATCTCCCTGATCTCCTCTCAGAAAGGTTCAGAGTCATGAAGGCTTTGGAGCTGGGAACTGGAAAATGGCTACAACATTAGGTATTTTTATACTAACAAACTAACATGTTTGAAATGGGTTTGGAATCATTAGGATTACTGAAACCTTTAAACTCTGCTGAGCATAACGCATTTATCAAACTTAAACAAAGAGTGAAGGTTAAAAGTAAAATTTAGGTTGATTTGGGTTGCAAACAGATAGAATAGGATTATTTATGAACTTCAGTGAGAAGTTGAGTGACTGGTTTCTGACGTCCAAAGGGATTGTGGAAATTTAAAAGAACTAAATTCTAAATTATATTGACTTTAAAACAAACTTTTAGACTGAAAATAATCTGATCCATTGAAAAGGAGAATTAAACCAACTAATATTGATTTTGGAAGAGAATATAACATAAACGTGTTGAAATTTTTAATTCCTATCTAAAAAGAGTTGTCAATCTAATTATACTGGGTGTAGATTGATGTCATCTAGGACTAATGTAATGAGTTCTTCTACTAGAAAAGCAGAGTTTTTTATAATACTCTGACTCATTATAATGCGTCTATGTGTGACAACTGATATTAAGATGGGCTGACAGTAACCAAACCACTCTTGTTTATGAAGAATTGAAATACTATAAACTAAAATGACTAATGTGAAGTCCGAAGACTTCTGTTTGCTTATGACATCTCTATATTAATGGTGATGATTTTTGGGGGGAAATGAGAAAACAGGGAATTGTTTTAAAACGAATACAACTCATTCAGAGACAAATAATTAAAGTGCTTGGGGGTTTTATGATGAGAATTATCAACAATTGAGTTTTTATATATAATGAAAAGGGGAAATTATTAGAATTTTGAAACCCAACTCCAACCTTTCATGTTAGAGGAATCTATTTTGTGATTTTCATTGACTAAACATTAAAAACATTCATGATATTTACTGGTATTTCTGATTGGTCACAGTGTTAACGGTAACAGGAGGAGCACGTAGTGTGCCATTTTATGTGAATGTTTATTCAATGAGAGATCTTGAATGGATACCTGACTGTAAGACTGAATAATAAACAATGAAGAAAAAGTGTTGCTTGTGGACGGACTGAAACTTGACAGTCTTGTGATGATGCTAATTGAGAATAGAGACTAATGTGGACTTGAAAAATGATTACAGAGTGAAGACATTTCCTAAAACAATATAGAGAAATTGTTATTCAACTTGCAGTGACAAATTGATAATTATGAGAGAATAAAAGGGTAAACAATGGCAATATCTAAAAGTAGAGGCTTTTAAACAATTAATAGAAAGAAAGTGTAACATTTAGCCAAATCTGGGAGATGATTGATTGTGATGAATGAGATTGAATGAAGTGTGTCAAACCTAACCAACGTACAGTGCTTCTGCAGGGAATTTTTTAAAATATATATTTTTTTGCATTTTTGTGGAAAATCTGGCCATTGACTTTTTCATTTTTTCCCCAATTTTTTTTTGAAAGTGTGTCGACGGGGCATACGTGTGTGTGTTTATTATTTTCTTTTATTATTTATTCTTTGTTTCTCGGAGATGAATCCTACTGTAACATAACGACACTCGGGTTGGGATCCATTTGCAGGCTTTTATTAACAACGTAGTCAAGGAACAGGCGGGTAGTCAGGGCAGGCAGCAAAGATCGTAATCGGAGAACAGGCAGGGTCACAACAGGCAGACTTATAGACAGGGTAAACGCTCAGAGTTGCAGCACAGAGACAAAAAAGACTTCGCCTCGAGCAAAGGGAATCAGTCTGTTAAATACTGGTGATAATGTTCCTCAGCTGGATGTGTAATCACGGCGGACCTGGGGTGTAATGTTCTTCAGCTGGGTGTGTAATCACGATGCCCCTGGGGGTGTCTGGGAAATGTAGTGTGGTGCAGGTGGAGGAGCAGGAGTTAGTGCAACGAGGGTGCCCCTCTGCTGGTTAGAGGAGGGAGTGACGAGGTTAGCCTCTGTGACACCTACGCTTTTACACATCAGGTTGTTGTAAATTTTCTTTTAGGACTGATGAGGTTAGTGATAGTTTAGAATAGTTTAGTTAGAATTTGGTTGTGTTTTGTTGCAGAACAAATTGAAGATAATTGAAGAGAGAAAAAATGTAAATGAGGTGTCATGAATCTTGACAAGATGAAAAAAAAAAATTCAGGTTCACTTTGAGGAGAGAAAACATGGGTCTATGATGTCTTATGAAGTTCTTGGATGAGCTGTAAATGGTAACTTATCAATCAACTATTACATTCCATAATGAACAAAGATTATGGAGTGAGAAGAAGGAAATGTTTCAAGGACTGAAATCTGTGATCACTTTGTTACAGATGCTGAAGACATGGGAAAAGGTGGTGGTTTACTGGCAAAATGACGCTAATAAACATTTCACTGACAATTCAGTTTTGTTTTTGTTGCAGATGGCGGGAGCAGTGTGTGTTGAATCGTTGCCTAATTTGTGTCGTGATTGTTTGATGAGGATTTTTCAGATTGGAGGAGAAAACGAAGATCCAGGAGTGAGATCATATTGAGTTTAAATCACTATTATGATATTATGTATGTAGATGATCTACTTCTAGCAGCACCGACCCCAGAAACCGGTATGGAAGCAACAGAAAACATTTTGAGGAGGCTATGGGAAGTAGGATTGAAGGAAAGGGTGACACCTGGTATCACCTCAGCCAGTGCTGCCCACATCACGATCATTGGAAGACACAAGTGTGGACCTTACTTCTAAGGTCCAAGAGAGGGAGAATAGAGGATCATCTTAGAATTCAACAGGTAATACACAAACACATATACATGCACAAGAAGAAGAAAATACCCGAAGAGGACCAGGAAACAACAGGACACGTGAGTGAAGAAAATTTTGACTAAAAATTTCCCTCAACAGGCTTTACAGATTGTTCACAGAGTGGGAGATCTCTTACTGCTCCTAGTGGAGAACCTTTGGCACACTGTGTAAGCGCAGACTGTGCCTTCGGAGCAGGAATTGCAAAATGATTTAGAGAAAAAATACAGAGTTGAGAAAGTAGAGGTCCAAAAGAAAAGAAAAGGTGAATGTGCCGTAACACACGAAGTAGACAGGCTTGTCCTTCACCTAGTAACTAAAACATCTGGACGAGATCTCCCAACATACCAAGATTTTGAAAGCATCTAAACTGCATGCTGAAAAAGCCAAAGACAGAAAGCAGGAGAAAGTTGTTGTGTTGGACATGTGTGCTGTGTTTGTGCAGATAGAAGAAACAGAGGCTGAATTGATAGAACATGTTTGTGAATAAAAAAAAATTAATGATGAAGATGAGTAACTAAAATGTTTTAATGTGTGAGAAAGCCTAGACAAAATAACGCAGAGACTGATAAGTTCACCCAGCCTTTAAACGCTCTCTTGGAAGAGAAACTCAAACACACAAAGTAAAGCAAAGATAGACTATAGAACTTAGATGAAAAATTAAGCACTTCAAAGTGAAAATTGATTATTGAGACAATATTTCTAAATGTAGAATCTGAAAAATAAATTTTAATGATGATAATTTAAGTTAAATTACTTAAAAGTTAAACCTGAAATTACAATCCAAATTGTAACTGAATAAACAATTGTAGTGTGTGGTTTTGGAAACTCTAGAATGAGTTTTGTTAAATTGGTAGAATTCATTAAATGTGTTAAATCAACAGATGGTAAACATAAAAGTAAAAATGTTCAGAACTGATAAAAATAACAAGATTAAGTATAGATAAAATGAATGCGGACTGTAAAATAATTAATAAATTTCTAAATGATAAAATTAAATGGAAAATGTTAGGGTTTTTAGGAACAACAGGCTGCTGCAGTGAATATAATCACAGAGTATGCAGAAAAATGTTAACTAATGAGACAACTAATAAGAGATGCAGGAATCAAACAACTAAATGCACCTTTAAAATGGACTGAAGAAGCTTCAAAAGAATTTGGCCAACTTAAAAAAGAAGTAATAATAGCAGTAGTAGAAGAACGACAGCAAAAATGCAGGTCGAGAGGAGAAATTGTGGGAAAATTCGAAATTAATGATTCTCATTGGAATAATTGCAGTGCTAAGAGTAGGGGTTATAACACTGTAGGAAAAAGTCATGATCTAGAAACCAACAGAAACATCACAGTTGTGATGAACAGATCTAATCAGACCCAAACGAGAAGTGCAGAAACCAAATGTGACTAAAGGATTGAGCAAATGGAGGAGGAGGAGATGTAAAAAGAAAAACATCTCAATTTATGCTTTGGAGTAAAATCAAATTTTGATTTTGTTTTTTTCCCCTTCTTAAATTTTTTTGTTGATTTAAGTTTTTCTCTTAAAATGTTGACTTTAATGTTATGATTAATTTTCTTATTTTTATTTAGGTTGATTAAATTTTCTTATGACTCATTTTCTTATGATTCATTTATGAATTCTTTTTGATTAATTTTCTTATGACTCATTTATTATTTTTTATGGTGTTTAGAATACTCTTTACTTATTGCTTTGGTTACTGTATGAGTAAATGTCATTTATTTTCTCAAGACAAGAAAAAACTGTATTGTGTGTATGTTTCTTTCTGCTATCTTTTCCATTATTTCTGCTTTATTTCAGATCCTGGATCAAAATTATTGTGTTATTGATTTGATAGTAATCTTAAAATCTAAGGTGAAATCATGTGTGATGTTTAGATTAGCTGAACTTGGGGGTCAATTGGGCACACGAGGGTTTTCCAACCCTCTCTGGGCACTCTGGTAGTAAGGATGCTTTAGCAGATAGGTTTTAGCGCAGTCTTTTGTTTCTATTTTTGTGTATAGATCTGGTGTGAACGAGAGAGCCTAAGAGTGATCGCCCACAAGCCAACTTGGGGGTCGCTCGGGTGTCTTTTTTCCTCACAGAGGTTTTTCGACCCGAGCACTCTCGGACGCACCAGCAAATGTGTCAGGCTTAAGATAGTATGAAGATAGTTTAGGATGCATTTTACTCTGTCTCTGTTTTGAATTGTGGCCTCTTTCAGAGGCCAAGAGAGGGATTTGTGGGATTTATATTTTACCTTTTATATATTTAAAAGTACTTATTTTGCTAAACAACTTTTTACCTTCTAAATTCTGATTAAGAAAAACTGAAGAGTTAAATAAGAAGAGATTCATGAAGGTTTGTGAGCCTTTTGTGTGTCTGAAGGCCATGGCACATCCTGTTTGTGAGCAGATAAGAAGAGGAGCACAGGAGGCATCCTGTACCAGGCAGGGAGCTGACCATCCTACGTCAGAGGAGCCGCCTTGTACCAGTCGCGGAGACGAAAAATAACACCTGGTTTCGTTTCCTCAGAAACGGCTTGAGAGGAGATAAAGAGCTAGGGTTTTGGAAAACGGACTCAGAAGCTGTTTAGAGCTTCTCCAGCGCGCTGAAAACTGCTGTTGATTTTCCTCTGCTGAAGTCAATTAAATTCGATCAGTTGGCAATCTGTCTCTTGGTCATTTTGAACATGCATTGGACGCCATAAAGTCCTACACTACTAAGCAATTTATTGTTGAGGTTGATGCTTCCGACGTTGGGGCAAGAGCCATTCTTTCTCAAGAGGATGAGAGAGATGGTAGATTACATCCGTGCGCCTTTTTCTCTCATCGGCTGTGAGTTGCTAGCTATTCGCTTGGCACTGGAGGAGAGGTGCCATTGGCTTGAGGGTGCCCGCCTACCGTTTTTAGTTTGGACGGATCATAGAAATCTAGAATACATCCGTTCGGCCAAGCGTCTCAATGCACGGCAGGCTCGTTGGTCATTGTTTTTTTGCCGCTTCCGGTTTTCCATATCCTTTCGGCCCGGAACAAGGAACACCAAGCCAGACGCCCTCTCGCGCCAGTTCGATACCACAGAGTGTTCCTCACCTCCCGAGCCCATCCTACCCCCGGGGATGGTGGTGGGGAGTGTCTCCTGGGGCATTGAGCAGAGGGTCCGGAATGCTCTAGGAGATACGGTTGTCCCCACTGCCTGTCCTGGGGATAGGCTCTTCGTTGTTGATTCGATACATCCCTCGGTCCTTTGTTGGGGTCCTGCTTCCAATATGGTAGCACACCCGGGTAAGAGGGGAACATTGTTCGCCATAAGGCAACGCTTCTGGTGGCCAACCATGATCCGTGACGTCAGTGAATATGTACGAGCCTGTCCTACATGTGCCCAATCTAAGTCCAGTAACACCTCCCCCGCAGGTCTTTTACATCCCCTTGCTGTCCCTTCCAAACCGTGGTCCTATATAGCCATGGACTTTATTACGGGCCTACCCGAGTCCAGAGGCAATACTGTCATCCTTACCGTAGTTGATCGGTTCTCGAAGTCAGCTCATTTTATCCCTCTCCCGAAGTTACCCTCCGCACGTGAGACTGCCGCAGCAGTTTTTAACCACGTTTTTCAGATCCATGGGTTGCCTAGCGAGGTGGTGTCGGACAGGGGAGTCCAATTCACCTCCCAGTTTTGGCGTAAATTCTGACGGTTTATTGGTGCGACTCTTATTTTATCATCGAGGTTCCATCCCCAGACCAACGGCCAGGCCGTACGAGCTAATCAGGATGTAGGTCGCATCCTCCGCTGTCTCGTACGAGGTTGTCCCGCATCTTGGTGCGACAGGCTAGCTTGGGCAGAATACGCTCACAACACTCTCCCCTCTTCCGCCACCGGGGTCTCTCCTTTCTTTGCCTCCCTTGGCTACCAACCTCCGCTGTTTCAGAACCAAGTACGGGAGGCTAATGTCCCCTCGGTGCAACACTTCATCAGCCGTGCCAGACGTACTTGGAGAGTAGTGAGAGCCGAGTTGCGCAAGACCCAGGAACGTATGCGTCGTTGGGCTAATCGCCACCGGTCCGCAGCCCCACGTTATATAACAGGTCAAAGGGTATGGCTTTCTACCCGCAACTTACCCCTGGGGTCTCCCTTCTGTAAATTGTCCCCCCGCTTCATTGGTCCTTTTTCTATTACCAAGGTCCTCAGCCCTGTGGCTGTCCGTCTCCAGCTACCCAACTACCTCTCTCGTATCCACCCTGTTTTCCATGTGTCTTGTATCAAACCTACCATCCGCTCTTCCACTTCCACCCCTGCCCCACCTTTAGTGGTTGATGGTGCTCCAGCGTATCGGGTCAAGAGATTATTGGATGTCCGCAACCACGGTAGGGGTAGACAGTTTCTTGTGGACTGGGAGGGTTATGGACCGGAGGAGAGGTTGTTGGTTCCCTCTAGAAATATTCTGGATCAGTCATTAATTGACTCGTTCCTTCGCTCGCGTAATAATTCCTTTGGTGCGCCAGGGGGCGCACCCTAAGAGGGGGGTACTGTCACAGTCCGGGCTGTCATTAGTGTTTTTTTCCTCTCTTCACCTGTCCCTCATTTCCTCACTCTTCTCAGGTGCCGCTGCTCGCCTGCTGATGAGGCGCTCTATATTAGCCTCTCGCTCCTCAGGGTCATTACGGATTATTATTTGCAAATGTGTTACGCGGCTCTCGAAGTCCTGCTTGTGTTTGTCCTGTTCTGTTGAACAGTGGATTTTGTTACGTCAGTATTAAAGACGTTGAAGGAGCTCCTGTGGCATCTGGGTCATCTTTTCCAATTCATCACATTAATATAGATACAAAGACACAGGAAAAGAGAGTTTTCAAAGTGGCGCACCAAATCCCTAACATACAGCTAGCTATCAATGACAGCAATCAGTTCAAATAAAAAGGCAGATAAAAACAACTGTCAACATTAAAGTTATAGTCCTCTCAAAGAATAAAACAGTGATTAAATGCTCACTCTTGTTCTAGTTTGCCAGGAAATTTGATAAGTAATGCATGAAGGTGAAGGTCCATGGCTCTTAGTTCCTGAGTAAAAATCCCTCCATTGACACGCAAACCTGAAAAAAGAACAAAAAAACATCAGTTTTCGAGAATTTATATTTCAAAGTAAAAGAATTTGTCCTAATTTGTTAATTGTTATTGGTGAGTGTAGGAACCATTAAAACAATATTTAATGTTCTAAAAAAAAAAAAGATTTTTCACAATTAAATCTGATCTCATTTCAGTCTATTTTCTCCCCCACTTACAATCAATGTGCAACTAAGAAATTGGACACACCTTCTCATTGAAAACGTTTTCTCTATTTTCATGACTATGAAAATTGAAAATGGTAGTGTCAGGCTCTCTGTTTCGTCTGCTTGTTAAAATGTCTCCCTCCTTCCCTCTGTCACAATTCCTGCTAATTCTGTTCATCAGCCTCAACTGCTTCTCACTGCGTTAATTTCTCTGCTACTTAAGTCCTCCTCTTTTCTCTCGTCTTTGTAAGTTAATGTTCGGCCACAGCATATCGCAGACGCACTACTCTAGCGCTTCCTCTGGTTGTGTTGTCTAACCCTGTCTAGCGTGTGTTTTGCTTCTTGGGTTCATCCCTGCCCTCACCTGAAGTTTCGAGGATCACGGTGGGCTGAGCGCTCGGACTCTCTCTCTCTCTCTGACTGACTACCTACATCCTTAGAAGAAGCGGGGAGGACCAGCCACCCTTCATTAGTGTTTAGTGCTCCTTAGCCAAACCTGAGTTATTTGGCTTTGGACTGTGACCTGTTCTGTTAAACAGCTGTTTTGTTTTGTCCTAACAAACTATTGAAGACTTTTGGTTACGGTTCCAATTCCCTCGTATCTGGTTCCTTCCTTCCTACCTACACACTACAGGTAGATTCACACTGAAGGCATCAAAACTATGAATTAACACGTGTGGATTTGTAAACACAACAAGTGTGAAACAGCTGAAAATGTCATTCTAGCATCTTCAAAGTAGCAACTTTCTGCATTGATTACGCTTTGCACACCTTTGGCGTTCTCTTGATGATCATCAAGAGGTAGTCTACTGAAATGGTCTTCACATCACAGGTGAGCCCTGTCAGGTTTAATAACTGAGATTTCCACCTTAAAAATTAGAATTGTGTCATTCCGAACAGTAAAGATTTCATTTCTTCTTGAAAAACTAATTTAAAACCAGGAAACAAGAACACAACCACTGTGAGGCTCATGAAATTATTAAAGACTGAACTATAGTGGTAAATGCAGTATACTTCTATAATTTGAAAACGCTAGAATGACATTTTCAGCTGTTTCACACTTGTTCTTGTTATATATATATATATATATATATATATATATATATATATATATATATATATATATATATATATATTTAAAAACACATTTGTATGAAAGACTTTCATATTCAAACCGTTGAAGACCAATTAGAAAAGCAGTCTTTGGGGGAGGAATAACAGTTTAGTCATTTCCTAGTAGGCTTCAGAAGGGAAAGCTTGATGAAGGCCTGTTTCGGACTCCGACTTGCCTCAAACAGCATTGCACTCAGTCTTGACTGTCCTGGACTTAGACTTGTCTTGAACTCCACAATGGCGGACTTGCCTACAGACCTATTAGGCAGAAAGGTAAGCAACTTTTAATAAGCCACTATTAGAAAGAAAAAACATTTTACACCTTGGTAGGTTAAATAATACCACCTTTGACCTAACAAAAATAAATAAAACTACTAGAAATGTACACGTGTGGTTGTTTTCCCGCAATATAAAATACACTTTTGAAAACAAATTCAATAAAGACAGACTACGACTTTCAGTCCGATTTCTCTTTACTTTTCAGAACAAGATCAGGAAACAGCAATGTGATGGGTTACAGAACCTGGCTCGAAAACTGCACCTCCTTTGGTGTTTCATAGGCGCGATATATATGCAGAAAGCTATCCTTGCAGATAAGTTTCACGTGGCAGATATTTTTTTTCATGGACTCTAGCTTTTAAGGTCAGACTGTCTTTTTCATGGAGTCAGGTCCAATTTATGAATTAAATAAATGTTAAATCAGGTCACCTAATTGCCAAAACACCCACATTCCCTCCTTGGGAACTTTCCAAGTTTCCATTCGTTAAGGCAATTAAGTGAGTTAATTATGTAAAATAGTTTTTCTCCATTACTTCAATTGGCTAAGTTAAGGGGTAGCACTTTCCCTGTCTTTTGCCAATTTTCTACAAAAAACAGTAAACAAACAAAATAATAATTAATCAAAAGTAGAATAAGATCCGCAGATGATGATCTTCTTCGTAAGGAAACGCGATTTCGATGAGATAGTCATCGGAGGGCCGTTCGATACCGGTCTGTCCGATCATGCTTTCAAGACATCATTCACACATTAGCATTACTTCTTCACTTCTCATTAAAACTTTCTGTTCAGTGGTTACAGATGCTCCAAATATAATGATGTTCAAAATGTCCTTCAAATGTCATTCACTCAGTCATCATTCTCTCAAAGGTAAATTTAAGAGATGCCTCAAGAGATAGTAGCGGCAGACATCTATTTTGGTGATTAGGATGATTATTATAACTTGTACACTTGATAATGAGCGTAATATTTTTGGAATAATCTCCATATTTACAATAATTTTGCATAAAATCCAATGTTTAGCAAAACTCTGTTCTCTAACTCTCCAACAACCAGAAAAATCAGCATTACACAGCTTTTCACCCAAAACTAAAAAATTTATTCCGCAAAAATCAAAAAGTAAAACTAGATTAACTCAAAAATCTCCGTATATACTCTAAGTAGAAATAAAGTAATAAAAAGAAAGACACTCGCTTCGGATCCTCTTAATTCGTAATCCTCTCATTTGTAATCCTCTCATCCCACGCACACACAGAAACAGGTGTACTGGGGTATCTGACAGTTCTTTTAGGTGGATCACTTTTTCTCTCAGCATTGTCCATGTGATCACTTTTTTAGGAAACAGGGTACCTTTGAGCATTTGGGTAGGCTTTAGGCAGGATAGGCAAGGTCAAAAGGTCATGGCGGTTGTAGAGTTGTTTGGCACCGGTGGCTTTCAGCATCACTCCGGGTGACTTTCAGGAACCATCGCCATGGGTGACCTTTTAGCAGTGACATGGGAATATGGAAGTCAGGAAATCTTTCGGGAACCCTCAGGTGTCTCATCAGACGATCTCTTGTTGACTGCTACCGCGACTGCATCCATGTTTCTCAGGAAAGCCTTTCACCCTTTTGCTCAAGTCCCTCAGGATCAAGCTAATAGAATGAATGCTAGGTTTCTTTGCACTCATTTTCAGAATAGCACAGATAGTGGTTCTGCGCTCCTAAGAGTCTTTAGAGTTCATAACACATTGTCCATTGTCTCCACTAAAAAATTGTCCATTCAAAGTGGGAGACTTTCTCTGGTTTTCAGCCAAAAATTCTCTCGTGAGTGTCATAAAAAACGCAAAGTATTAGATATCTACAAAAATCAAAAAGTACTAAGAAATATCAATCAAAATAAAACAATCGACTTATTAAAAAAAAGTAATAAAACTAAGGGCTAGAAAACAGCAAACGCTATCGCAAAAACTATTGAAATAAAAGATTGAAAACAACAAATTTGGGTTACCATGCTGCCTTCATACCAATCTTAAAAGTTGGCAGTGAACCGGAAAAAAGAGTTTCATGATTTTTTAGGTTCTATTTTTGATTCTACATAAACAACTTTATTTTTGATTTACACTCTCAGAAATACTTTATTTAAAAACCTTAATTGTACTCCATCATTATTTTATACTTTTTTTTTCTTTTTATAATGCTCACATACTCATATTCAATTCAATAACAGTTCAAAATGTCATCTTGTTTTTATTCTTTAGCACTTAAAAATACGCTCATTAGTAGTGAAAAATAAATCTTAGATACTAGGAGAAGAAGCTCTCATCACACAAGTTCTCCTTATGATTGGCAAAGACACAAGGTTTCAAAAATACACTTTTAATTCTTATCTAAATAAAGAATCAGACAGTGCTAAATATGTGGATCAAACAAAAGTGAACTTTCTCTTTAATGTTTCTACTGATCTCAAAGGATATTATTCTGGTCAGCTGAAGGTCAATTGAAAGGAATCCTTCATTCACAGGACCTAGAGGGGATGCTCTTCTCTCTCCGAGCATTCACGTTGTCATGGAGTTCACTCAGTTTTGTTCAAACAATCATTCTTTCTATAATCAAGACAAATAAAATTAATATCCAACAGTGGAGTGAGAATCACTCATTCCGCCATTCTCCTTTCACTCGCTTTCATGCACATATAAGACAGACATCCTAGCTGAGGAATATGTTACATGCATGTGTCCACTTCGTCGCAAAGTAGTGAACCAAGCTCTTCCTCAGTCGCAGCAAGATCCTTTCCTAAGTTTAGGGTAATATCAATAAATCTGTCGCTTGTATTTTGGTACATCATCCTAGTCATACTATTTTCGATAGCTTTTTGAATGAGTCCTCAAACGCAGGGTATCACGCAGCATCCCATGATTGCGATAATGGCAAGTGCAACAACTATAGTAATTGCTATTGAGGAAATAATCTTTCCCCATTTTCCAAACCATCTTTCCATTATTTTACCAAATGGATCTTCTCTGTCAGTGTTTCTCTTCAGTTCCAGGGATAACCTTTTCAGTCCGTTTAGTGCGTTAGTAATTGACCCATCGATTTCGGTATTTGAGGGTAGGGCAGTACAGCATTCGGTTCCAAACAGAATACAAACTCCTCCTTCTTTTGCAAGTAGCATATCTAGAGCTATTCGATTTTGTCTTGTCATGATAGAATTTTTGTCTAATTGGTCTTTTATTCGAGGCGTCACGGTGGCGCAGTGGGTAGCACGGTCGTCTCACAGCAAGAAGGTCGCTGGTTCTAGGCTCGGCTGGGGCAGGTGGCATTTCTGTGTGGAGTTTGCATGTTCTCCCCGTGATCGCGTGGGTTTTCTCCGGGTGCTCCGGTTTCCCCACAAGTCCAAAGACATGCGGAATAAGTGAATTGAATAAGAACAATTGCCCATAGTGTTAAAGTGTGAATGTGTGTGTGAATGTTTCCCAGCGATGGGTTGCGGCAGGGAAGGGCATCCGCTGCGTAAAACATATGCCAGTGAGTTGGCGGTTCATTCCGCTGTGGCGACCCCGAAAGGGAATAAAGCCGACATGAAGATGAATGAATGAAGATGAATGAATGGTCTTTTATTCCTCCAATAGCTTGGATGGAGAGGTTAACAAATCTCTGCTGGTTGTAGTACAAATAGTTAATCCATGCTACATTTTTGTTAATTGTCTTTATATGCTCTAACGTTAGGTGGAACCATTGGTTGAGTTATCGGGTACTTTTGTGCTATTTCTTGGCAAATAAATGGTAAAGGATCTTGTGCTCTAAAAAGCAGTGCTAGACATCTTAATTCTTGAAAGTCTGTTACTCTGACAGGTGTAGTTGTTAATAGGGGTTTTGCCGTTGCACAAATAATGCAGTCACTAATGTTTAAGGATTTAGCCGTATAGGAGATCCATTCTAGCCATTCATTTCTACCTGTAAATCCTGTTTCAATAGCAAATAATTCTTCAATTGAACTGGCTTGGATAACATCTGCTCTAATTTCTTCAGTTTCAGCATACGGGGAAGTTGGTCCAATTGTCTTAGTGGTTGTGCCGTTATGCTCTTTAACTTTAACGTAAAATGATCCCACAGGGTCCCATCCATCAATTGACGCACCCACTACATAGTAGTTTTCATCACTTTCAAGGGCATCTTTTAAAGTTATCATTAATCCATTACACTTAAACTGTTCGCATTGGCTTCCTTGGTTGGGCATTTTAATGATACTCAGTCGCTGAAATAGAGTTTTTCCCTTGCTCACAGTTTCCGGATTGGTTGTCTTTGGTGGAGGTTCAATAGCCCAGCTTGGATCAGTAGACCATCCTACTAGACTCCAAGATGAACAGGTCGTGTCTCTAGCTCCACTATCTTCCTTGATTGGGGCTGTACAAATATACATCTTAGCACGTTGGTACATATTATGGTGTCCTACACATTTGGCTAATCTACAAAAATCAATTCTCCAGGTTGTGGTAGCTCCTTTTGGTGCAATAAACAGTTTGGAAGTTTGAGCTTCTCCTTTCCAAGCATTCATAATTAAAATGAGAAGCACACAGACCCATCTTAACACAGACATCTTTCTGTTTTAATTCCGATTTGTACCTTAGAACGGTTTTAATCAGCTCTGGAGTGGTAGACTCAATAGGGGCTGGAGCAGTCTCGATCCGCCTCAAGTCTAAGAGGAACACAGGAATACTCTTATCCCAGGTTCTCAGAATCTCCAGTCGAAAGTAATCTGTAACGCAAAAATTCAACACAAAAACGGTACGTTTTATGGTTATTTGTCTATCTGGATGTCTGGATTTATTTCAAATAATTTACTCCTTCACAGGGTCATCTGCAATTTTATCACTTGTTGGAAAGGTCTCATTAAGGTTTCTTACTTTCAAGCAGTGAGATATATGATACCACAGGTTGGATCCCTTCACCCTTACAGCAGTAGGTGTGGCTTGGGTGACCTCATACGGACCCTCTCTTCTCGGTTAATCCCACTTTCTCTTAAAAATGTTCATGAACACGTGATCTCCAACTGATATAGGACCTGGTCGTCCAGACTCCTCAGGAGAACACCTTGGTCGACTCTCAGCCTGTAAAACATGCTGATGATTCTTTACCAACAAACAGAAATATTTGTCAATATAATTTCTCAGATCATTCAAATTGTCACAGCTAATAAATTCTCTATCAGGTCGAGGCATCGCTCTTCCTGTCACCATTTCATGGGGGGTTAATTTGGTTTCACGATTTGTGCTGTTCCTGATGCTGAATAATGCAATGGGTAAAGCTTTTGTCCAATTGAGCCCAGTTTTTGCACAAATTGTAGAAAGCTTTCCCTTTAAAGTCTGATTCATTCTTTCACCCTTTCCTTGGCTGGCAGGGTGGTACACAGAACCATACTTCAAATCAATTTGCAACCTCTTACACATCAATTTCATAACAACCGCTATGAAACCCGGTCCATTATCACACTGTATCTGCGACGGGATACCAAATCTCGGAAATACCTCTCTCGTCAAGGCATTCACTACAGAGTCTCCACTCTGACACTTTACCGCGAAAGCTTCTACCCAGCCGCTAAATCGGCAAACAATTGTTAAAATATATCTCTTACTACTAACAACCTTGATCATGTCTATAAAGTTAATGACTATGCTTACAAAGGGTCCCCTTAGTGTTGGAAAAGTTCTATATGTGGAGCACTTTTGATGTTTCTGACCATACACGTTTCACATTTCTCTAGAAAGTTGTTTACTTTAGTTTGAAGATGCGGAAACCAAAGATTTAGTTGTCTAATGATAACATCTATCATTTCTCTTCGGTTGTGGTGCGCTGTACCATGAGCATGTAATAGTACCATTTGTTCTGCACTCTCTGGTATTATCAATTGACCTTGAAGTGTTGTCCAAATTCCTTCTTTTGATTTAATCCCTCCTTTGAGGTTCCAGTCTAATGTTTCTTGTACACTAGCACTTGATTGCATTTCACAAAGTTTTTCAAAATCCCATTCACCTTTTAGTTCAACTGCTTCGTTTTTCTTTTGCTGTCGAGTTACAACTGGCATTTCAGTAATAATCTCTTGCATCGCTGCTTGTTTGGCTGCTAAGTCTGCAAAATTGTTTCCAATTGTTTCTACACTTTGATCTCTTTTGTGTGCATCACATTTAACTATACTTAGCTTTTTTGGTGTTTGACAGGCTTCAATCAATGCTTTAATTTCTGTTTCATGAATAATAGGTCTACCATTTGTTTTCTTATACCCATTATTGTGCCAAATTTTTCCATTGTAATGAGCTACCGAATAACCATAGGCAGAGTCTGTAAAGATCGTTCCTTCTTGGTTATCTAAGATGTTACAAGCTTCTGTTAATGCCATAATTTCTGCTCTTTGTGCTGACATTATACCTTGAGTGACTTTTATTTCTCTGATGGTGTTAAATTTTAATGGATCTTTGTTCTCAAGTTCTACCACAGAAAAACCCATTTGGCTCTTGCCTGCATCGTTCTTAAAACACGAACCATCTACAAAAAGAATTCTTCCTTCCTCTAAGTGTTCAGCTGATAAGTCTGGTCTTATCTTCATGTCCATAGTCCCTGAAATTTCACAGCAGTGTGGCTCTCCCTGTTGGCAAAATAACAGTTTTTCTGCTTCATTTTTTGTTTTGAGTACCTTTACAGTCAAGTTTACTTTTTCAAGTAGTTCCAAATATTTCATTCTTCTTCCTACTGACAGATTAAATCTGTTTTGTTCCAAAATTCCTACAACTTCATGGGTTGATCTTATTTCTACTGGGGCACTTAAAACTATTTTTGAACATTTTGAATAAGCCCAAAATACTGCTTCAAGATTTTTCTCACAGTCTGTGAAATTGTCCATTCCACTAAGGAAAGTTGAATACCATCCTAGCGGTCTTTGTTTTGTACCTTCTTTTTGATGTAAAATAGCTGTTGCTAATCCTCCCTTTCCTAATGCAACATCTAATAAAAAAGGTTTGTTGTAATTTGGATTTGACAGGTTTGTTGCAATTATCACTTCTTTTTTAAGTTGGTCAAATTCTTTTGAAGCTTCTTCAGTCCATTTTAAAGTTGCATTTAGTCGTTTAATTCCTGCATCTCTCATTAGTTGTCTCATTAGTTTGCATTTGTCTGCATATTCTAATGTATTCACTGCAGTAGTCTGTTTTTCCTAAAAATCCTAATGTTTGTCCATTTCATTTTATCGTTTAGAAATTTGTTAATTATTTTACAGTCCACATTTATTTTATCTATAATTAATCTCGTTATTTTTAACAGTTCTGATCATTTTTACTTTATGTTTACCATCTGCTGATTTAACACATTTAAAGAATTCTACCAATTTAACAAAACTCATTCTAGAGTTTCCAAAACCACACACTACAATAGTTTATTCAGTTACAATTTGGATTGTAATTTCAGGTTTAAATTTTAAGTAATTGAACTTTAATTATCATCATTAAAATTTATTTTTAAGATTCTACATTTTGAAAAAGTATCTCAATAATCTATTTCACTTTGCAGTACTCTCTTTTTCATCCAAGTTCTATTATCTATCTGTGCTTTACTTTTTGTGTTTGAGTTTCTCTTCCAAGAGAGCACATAAAGGTGGGGTGAACTTATCAGTCTCTGCGTTATTTTGTCTAGGCTTTCTCACACATTCAAACATTCTAGTTACTCATCTCTCATCACAAGTTCCTTGCTTACACACACATACAATTTGCCATCTTCATCATTTTTTCTCAAACATTCTAGTTGCTTTTCCTCATTCTATCAATTCAGCCTCTGTTTCTTCTATCTGCACAAACACAGCACACATGTCCATCAACATTGTACATCTCCATCCATTATCCAACACAACAACTTTCTCTTGCTTTCTTTTTGAGATTTGCTCTATCAATTTATGTCTTGTCTCAATTCTTTTTAGAGTTTTGCCTGCATTTTTCCTAATTATTAGCCATTTATTCAAATTTTTGATTTTCTCTGTGTCCCAACTACCTTCTTTTGGCCACGAAAGATCTACAGATTTGTCTTTTCTCAATTTGTTTTGGATTTTTTCAGACCAGCGTCTAAGTTTTACTCCTGCAGTTGAGTCTTTCATTTTAATCCACTCTACTGGGGTTAGTGAAACATTAACCTCAAACCTGTTTACAGCCGCAGTTGCCATTGTTGATAAGAGCCTGCTCAGAAGACCAAGTCTTCGCTCTCGTTAATGGGAATTATTTAATTCAAGGTTTTTTCTTTTTTCTTCAAAGCTAGTTACTTTTAAATGGTCTTTATTTCTTTTCTGGTCGTTAACAGTTTTCCCAAGATTAGATGCTTTTAGTTTTAAAGTAATAATATTATTGTCTAACCACTATTTTTGTATCCCTTTGTAGTAAAGTTTTCAAATAAACACTATCACCTCCGTCATTCAAGGACCTCCATGAGTATATCACTTCACGCTACCCTTGAGCGCGCTTCAGATCAAAATATCTGGCAACATCACTCTACCTTGAGCGTGCTCCAGATCAAAATATCTGGCAACCTTACGCTACCCTTGAGCGTACTTCAGACCAAATGTCTGGCATCAAAAACAAGCGCAAGTTTTCCGGAATAACTTCGCCTCCTCGGTAAGCTAACTATCCCGAAGGTATACTAAACAAATCCTAGTTTATTATATTATCACCCGATTCAGCAGCGCTGCGCAGTCACCGTGATCTGAGTCTCTCCTAATCTTATCTATTACCACACTCCATTATTATAAGTTTCAATTTGTTTAGTAGCTAATCGACACCCCCGACGACTAGACTTTCTCAAGTTCAATACTCATCCACTCTCAACATTTGTGTTAGCAGGTTATAAGTTCAATTTGGTTCAATGATTATTTTTAAAGTGCTCAGTTTTTCATCAGTACCATCCTCTCAGCCTTTCCTCCTTCTGAATCAGACTTATTCTACTCAGATAATAAACAATACTAACCAAATTGTATTTTTAGTTTTAACTTATTTTTAATTCTTTTAAGGGGTTTAAAAACAACCTGTTCTTTTTAATTCAGAGTCTTATTTTTACACACTTCTTTCAGAGTTAAGAGCTTTTTCCCAGAGCCAAAAAAACCTCATTTAATTCTAATCAAAAAACTGGAGAGACACATCACTTTTCTTAACATTAACTAACACAGTAAGCATAAATAACAAAGAGTTATGCTTACCAATCCAAATGATGTGCGTTAGCTCCCAGTTACAGGGTGAGGTTGCTCTTTTGCTCTCTCGCTCTCGAAGCTCGAAGTGTTGTTGCTAGCTTCAGTGAAGCTCTGACAGCGGCTCCTGGCACCTCTTCAGGGTCAACGGCTGTGATTTCAGACTCTTGAATCTTGCCGACTACGCCATTTAATGTTGTTGTTTTCCCGCAATATAAAATACACTTTTGAAAATAAATTCAATAAAGACAGACTACGACTTTCAGTCCGATTTCTCTTTACTTTTCAGCACAAGATCAGGAAACAGCAATGTGATCGGTTACAGAACCTGGCTCGAAAACTGCACCTCCTTTGGTGTTTCATAGGCGCGATATATATGCAGAAAGCTATCCTTGCAGATAAGTTTCACGTGGCAGATATTTTGTCTCTAGCTTCGTATCCCTATCAGAAAAGCATCACTCCTTTTAAGTCAGACTGTCTTTTTCATGGACTCTAGCTTTTAAGGTCAGACTGTCTTTTTCATGGAGTCAGGTCCAATTTATGAATTAAATAAATGTTAAATCAGGTCACCTAATTGCCAAAACACCCACACACGTCCAGTATTATCATCACCTCTCAGGTAGGCAAAAAAGAAAAGATGTAATAATTAGTATATGCCCAATATACTTAAAATACGTAGAACTAACTATAAAATAGTTCGTTTTCTTTCTTCAAAAGCTATTTACATTTTTTTCCAATTTGCTTCAGGACTTATTACACACTTTAACTAAAAAAACAACTTTGTTTCTGTAACTGTACACTTTTATTTTTCTGAGACGCCTCTCTTGAGAGTTAGCAAACATTTATTATTTGATCTACAAAATAAAATGATCATTGCAGCCATAGCATGAGGTTAACGTTAGCAGTGCAGGTGGTCTTAAAATGAATTATCGCGTAAATGACTTAGAAACTATATCTTCACAATCTTGTGTTGTTTGTGGTTATTTAACAGACTGCCGTTCCCTTCATTAACAGAAAAACGTTAACTTTGCCCCGTTATTTTGCTATGTTGCTAACATCGAATGTTTAAAAACATTAATCGAGTTTAGCGTGCGGTATGTCGTTTAAGTTACCCCATAAGCTCATTACAGTGTAATATTATACAGACACATCTTTATTATCTCCGTTTACAAAATCTATTGACGTTAAAAGTAAAAGAAACCGACGTTAACTTTAGTCACGTTAACTTAATACGTACGTTCAGCAAAGTTGTATGCGCTTATATTATACTCTCGTTCACCACCATTTTTAAAACTATGTAGAATATGTAATGTAACAGGATAAAGTTAATTTGATAACGTTATTCTTACCTCGTTCAGCCTGCTCTTCAGGGGTTGAGCATCAGACGGGGTTTCCTGAATCCCAATTAAAACACCAAGGGTAGAACACAAATACCTAATGTTACTTTTCGTAAATAAAACAAGCATTTGTTATGTGTGTGAATTAGCGACGCTTTGTTGGGGTTAAATATAAAATGACTGTGAGGGAAAACATGCTAAATGTCTTGAGCTTTAAACAAGTGTGGAGTAATTCAGAACTATATAATGTACACACATCAACGTAACAAGCCGTTGTTAATGTTATATATTCTATTATGTAATACTTACAAGCGTTATAGCCACTTTGATTTAAAACGCATACATAAGTATAAGATATTTAACTTAATACCATAGTCATTCCAAACTGAATGCCCAAACGAGAGCTTTAAAGTGTATTATACTTAATATAATACATTGCATTCAACATTTAAACAATATTATGAAATATGTTGAACAAGGTTTCTGTTATGTCTCAAGTATAGCAAATGAATAATTCACTTGGTAACGTGGTTGATGAACTTTATTTCAGAACACGAACACACTGCCTCACGCTACAGACTCCTTTCACTCCACAACACCTTTCTGCTCACTCTTCGCCTAGTGGCGCCTTGTGCAATTACTATATCTGAACACAACATCCCCCCTTTACTTAAGAATGATCAGTGCTGTCACAACAATCCCCTGACATTAATTCTTAAGTGCTATTACCCTTTACATTGTAAGCATATCAATAAGTACAATAAGTAGCCATCAATTAACACAAATAAGAGAATCAGCTCAAGTTTTTTTTCTTTCTTATTTTCCACGCTTTTAAAGCGAGCTTATGACGATCAAACTAATCAAGAAGAGTGGGTAACTTATTACTAACACCACATATTATTTGACTATTTTGACGAACTCAGAATGATCAATATTAGTCATGTAACCTCAGAATATCAAGTGAACATTTATAGATTATATATTTATTCATTCTTTAAACCACAAAGTCCTTAAGCCAACCGGGCGACTTATGCGTTCTGACAGGACGATTTGCAGCTTGCTGATCCCGGTCCAGCTCCATTTCTATCCTTTCAGTACCAGTCTCTGGTGGTGCGGAGGTTGTAGGAAGCCCGGTGGGAACTGAAGCCAAATGGGAAGCATGCCATGCTCTCCCGTCATCTAAGATGTAGGTACTTGGGCCCATCTGCTGTTTGATCTTGATGGGGGCAGAGAATTGTCGCTGACCTTTCTGGACGTGAACAGGTTTCCGCACACGCACTCTGTCACCTGCTCTGAAGACAGGGGTGCGAGCACCTCTTTTAGCGTCACAATACTGCTTCACGTGATGTTGGCGGAGAGACACCCTGCGACGAACATCCACAGAAGGCGGCTCCAACGGTGGAGGAGGAAGAACGTTTAGTTTTGTTCTCATTTTGCGACCGTGCATCAGTTCAAACGGTGACACACCAGTCATGGCATGTGGTGTAGCACGGTAAACTTGAAGAGAAACAGATGTTGCACTTTTCCATGGTTTATTTTGGATGATGGCAGCTTGAACCCAACCTTTAAGCACCCTATTAAATCGCTCTATTGCCCCATTAGCAGCAGGATGGTACACAGAGGATCGTATGTGCTTAATTCCTCGGTCATGGAGAAAAGAAGTGAATGCAGCAGCTGTAAACTGTGGTCCATTATCAGTGACCAAAGACTCTGGGTCGCCATAACGACTGAAAACGCCACGCAGGATTCCAATCACTGTTTCAGCGTTCACAGATGGAGCAAAGGCAACTTCAGGCCATTTTGAATAATAATCAGTGAGAGTAATTGCAAACTTACAGTCCCAAGAAGCAGTTTCAAACGGTCCAACAATATCCAGGCCCAGTTTTTTCCAGGGACCCTCAGGCAGTGGCACCGGTTGGAGTGGGGCTTGAAAAACCTTGGCAGATTTGTCTGATTGTTGGCACAAAGAGCATTCAGATACTTGGGAGAGCACCAGCGCATCCATCCCAGGGAACCAGTACAAGTCTCTCAGGCGCTGTTTTGTTCGCACTACACCTTGATGACCTTCATGGGCAAGGGCCACTAGTGTGCAGCGCAGGGAGATTGGCACTACTAAGCGTGATCCCCGAAACACCAGGCTGTCACGCACACATAACTCGTGCCTTATTTTGAAATAAGGTTGCAGAACAGGACTTACAGATTTAGCAGACCGTGGCCACTGCTGTTGCATTTGCACACGCAAGGAGAAGAGCTCAGGGCAAGAAGAGGAAGCATCCTGAAACTCTTTAGCAGTCACTGATACAGGGGTTGCAGCGAGTAAAGCCACTAGTTCTGGTTCTGAGTCCTCAGGGGATGAAGAAACGACTGGCAAAGGTAAACGTGAGAGGCAGTCAGCTGTTTGGTTCAGGGGCCCTGCTCTGTACACAACGTCATACGTGAAGCAGAGAAGGCGCGCAGACCACCGCGCAATGCGCATTCCTGCTCGATCAGTCCCTTTTGTGGACAGGAGTGTTGTGAGGGCCTGATGATCCGTGCGCAGTGTGAATTTCCGACCCCATAGGTATGTCCGCCATTTTTCAACAGCCCAGACACATGCAAGAGCCTCTTTCTCCACTGTTGAGTATTTCCTCTCAGTCGGTGACAGTGTTCTCGATGCAAATGCCACCGTTCGTTCTGTGTTATCCGAATGCAGCTGGGCAAGTACAGCACCCACACCATAATCAGATGCATCAGTAGAAACTATGGTTGGTAACTCAGGGTTGAACAAGGCTAGCGCTGGACTTTCCACAAGCAACCGTTTCACATTTAGAAAGCACTGCTGCACCTCACCAGTCCATTCAAACTGAGTTTCTTGACGTAAGCAAGCACGAAGAGGCTCCACTACTGTAGCATAATTAGGTATGAATTTTCCATACCAGGACAGCATTCCCAAGAATGAGCGCAAACTCATGGCATCTGATGGATGCAGGTGCTCTGTGTCTGGTTTAATTCCTTCAGCAGTCACTAGATGTCCCAGGAACTTCAGGCTGGTCTGGCATTTCTTGTCATTAAGCTGCAAGCCTGCTGCTTTGAGTCTCTGTCGAACTGTATCCAAGGCTGTATCATGCTCTTGTGCTGTGCGCCCGTAGCAGATGATGTCATCAAGGTAGAACTGTACATTCGGAACTCCATGCAAAACTGTTGCCATTAGCTTTTGGAAAGCTGCAGGGGCTGAGGCAAGACCATAAGGAACCCTGCAAAACCTGAACAGTCCCTCATGAGTGATGAAAGCCGTTAAATCTCTGCTGTCAGGGTGCAACAACACCGCTCTTGCGCTCTCCAAATCAATGGTTGAGAACAGCGTTGCACCCGTTAAAGCTGAAAGTAATTCCTCCATGTGAGGAAGAGGAAAGCTATCCACCACAACTGCTTTGTTAGGCTCTCGCAGGTCCACACACATTCTGATTTTTCCAGTTTTCCTCTGTATTACAACTATTGGTGAAACCCATGGAGAAGCATCAATGCGCTCAATCACACCAGCTAAGAGAAGACGGTTCAGCTCCTCTGACACCGCAGCCCGCACAGAAAAAGGAAGGCGTCTCAGTTTTTGACGCACAGGGACAGCTGTTTGCAGCACCTTCACTTTATGCATAAAACCAACAGCACATCCAAGAGTTGTGGGGGAAGCTGGCTGTGAGACAGAGCATTCCATTAGAGCAGCAGAGGGTGGAGAAAAAGTGTGTGTGGATGGTAAATATGCAGTGTTGCCTTCAATGTGCAGATTGAAAGCAGCGATTAAATCCCTCCCCATGAGAGCAGTTCCAGACTTCACAACATGAAATGTTGCAGGTGTTTCGAGGTCCTGTATTTTCACAATTGCATCCATGCAGCCTATCACTGGAATAGAGGTCCGGGAGTAGGTCACCAGTTGAACAGTGGGCTGACGCAGCAAAGCATCCTTGAATTTGTCCTCATATATGCAAAGTGGCAAAATGGAGACTGCAGCACCTGTATCCACCGTCAGTTTCATCATCTGTGACCTGTCAGCCACTTTAACATTGACTGTAACTTGTATTCCGTCGGGTGCGACTGCTCTGTCCACTAACAGCAGTGTGTATTCCGGCAGTTCAACTTCCTTAACTGAATGAGTTTGCAAGGATTGGCACACCCGTGCAAAATGTCCTTTTTTGTTACAGTTCCTGCAAGTTGCTTTGATTGCTTGGCATTCAGTTGAGTTGGCCAAGTGTTTCTCAGATCCACAACGGAAGCATGTGCGTACAGAAGGGTTGGAAGCAGATTTCTGTACTGGTTTTGCAGTAAAGCGTTGGCGTGGCTGTCTACTCCTGGATGCTGTGTTTTGTGTTTTCACAACATGCACAGATGCTTGCTGGTTACTCGTCATAGACTTAGCTTGCTCACTAACTGACTCGGCTTGAGTAGCTAATGTGATAGCATCTGCTAGCGTCAAGTTAGTTTTCAGCAGGAGTCTTTCTCTAATGCGGGGGTCGGCAACATGCTCCACAAGCTGGTCCCGGATCATATCATCCGCATTAGCAAAGTCACAAGTTGAAGCAAGTTCTCTGAGTGCAGCAATATAATGTACTATAGACTCGTGAGCCCCCTGGACTCTCTTCCTGAATGTGTGACGCTCCACAACCACGTTTACTGGTGGAGTAAAATGTGCACGTAAAGCGACAATGGCTGCTGTTAGCGTGTCACCTGTGTCCGGCAATGTGTGAAAAATCCGTTGTCCTTCGGAACCCAGACAATGTAATAGCAAAGCACGTAATCTTCCTTCTGGCCATGCATCTCCATTGGCGTTGATAACAAGAAGATAGTTTTCAAACATCCGAATCCACGTCTTGAACGGCATAATCGGGTTTCCCGGGCACGGCAGAAAAACGTCTGGAAACGGCACAGTTGACGCCATCTTCACTCACAGCTGCACTTGTAGGTTCTTCTCGTCGCCACTTTTGTTATGTCTCAAGTATAGCAAATGAATAATTCACTTGGTAACGTGGTTGATGAACTTTATTTCAGAACACGAACACACTGCCTCACGCTACAGACTCCTTTCACTTCACAACACCTTTCTGCTCACTCTTCGCCTAGTGGCGCCTTGTGCAATTACTATATCTGAACACAACAGTTTCATGCACAGTGAAAACATTTTCAGATGTTTGACCGTATTTTTTTAGATTTGCTGGAAACATTAACTCTTGCTAAGCCTCTGTGCAGCTAGCAAGCTAGCGATGCAGTCTGCGCTGGATTTTGAATTTGAAAGAAAATCAGACGTCATCAGTCATATGATCGCTGTCGTCGAGTTTATTTCACCTGCTGCAACACGGTTCTTTTAGTGCGGTTTTATCGTGTTAAAAGAGAGTTTTGCTTGCAAAATGTTTCGTTTCGAGCACAATTACGTGGAGCAGCAAGTGCAGATACTGGAAATACCGTTTCCGCCTGTCAATTTCACTCGCAGTGGTCCAATCAGAGGTGAGAGACACTTCTCCATAAGGAAGATACTAATCACATTTTCAGCTACTAATTTTTTTAAAGTTACCTCAAAAAAATTACTTTTAAGGATAAAATAGAATAAATCATGTTGTTTTTATTTGTCTATTTAAATCATATTGTTTTGATGGGCGTCACAGTGGCGCATTGGTTAGCACAGTCATCTCACGACAAAAAGGTTTCTGTTTCGAGCCTCGGCTGGGTCAGTTGGCATTTCGGTGTGAAGCTTGCATGTTCTCCCTGTGATCGCGTGGGTTTATTCTGGGCGCTCTGGTTTCCCCCACAAAGTCCAAAAACCAGTGTTATAAGTCATATAAGCGAACAAAATTGTCCATAGTGTATGAATGAGTGTGTGTGGATGTTTCCCAGCAATGGGTTGTGGCTGGAAGGGCATTCGCCACCTAAAATTTATGCCAGAATGTTCATTCCGATGTGGCGACCCGAAAGGAAAGAAAACCGACAAGAAAAAGGCTTGATTGATATTGTTTTAATGTTTATTTGATGTAAACAAGAGTGTTAATTTTTATGTGAAACTGATAAACTCTTTTTCTCTATTTTAGGACACCTCATGCCTGAAAACATCTTTGTGGTACCTCATCCTGTTCCACCATATCCTTACCCTGTTTTCCCTGGACCCCATCCTCGTGACACGACTCAAAGTAAGTAGTTTGTTGTTAAACAATTGCTGTAAAATTTCAGTCAAAACAATTCAATAACCATTTGTTTTTGTGTCTAGATCTGAACTGTGATCCTTCTTCCTCAACCCTTCCACCATCTCACAATATTGAGATCCAGGAAACTCCTCCTCAAAGTAAGTCATTAATTGTAACACAAAAATGTTATTGTTTAAGTCAATAGACTGCAGAGTATAGTAATCGATTGTTTTTCTTTTTTGTACAGTCAAAAAAAAACATACTCCAAGGCTTTTTAAGAGAGGAGAGGGAAAGAATCCAAAAAGCAGTGAAAGCAGTACTGAAGACAATTCATCCTCAGAGATGCTCGAAAGAACTCTTAAGGAGATCTTCAATTGGGTGAACGTCACTGCTCCTGATGGGTGCTTTCTTGACCAGCTAGACCAGTATATTTCTCACTTTGAGGAGAAGACGGAAATATCAGCAGTCTTGGAAATGGAGCGAGCCCAGAGTGAGAGGCCTCTCGCTACTCTTCAGGAGGTGGATCCTACAGGCACCGACCAGACTCGTCTCACTGGCTCGAGAAAGAGGAGGCGTTCCAGTAACACTGACATGGATGACTGTGCTGCTGTTTCGTCAGACCACAAGAAGCGTGAACTATATGTCAATCTGGGGAAGAGATTACGATTAATGCCCATTTCTACTTGGAGAACGAGTTGGTCCGGGACTGGAGATGCCAACCACTGAAAGTGGCAAACTGTTAAATATGTTGTTTGTTTCTGTACAATCACAATTCATGTAAAAAATTAAAAACAATTCTTGTCGCTTACAGCGTTTGTCTTTCTTCGGGTATTTCTTTGACAAATGAGGATTTTCCTTGCTCTTCAACTACTTATTTACAGTACAGAGCAGTTTATACCCTTTACAGTCTGGATTATTAGAAACTATAAGGAATACAATGCATTATGCACACATTGTGGTTTGCAGCAAAGTAGGACAAAATGATTTTTAAAGAAATTGGTACCTTTTTCCATGACTGCATTCAAGAAAGTTACAGTGAGGACTATAAAAAGAATTACTACTTCATGAGTCTCTTAGAGTGTAGCGAGGAGCATATCCATGATTTCTAAAGACATAAAACATCAATAACATTAGATATTATAACCTACAAATGTGGTAATAATCAGAACATCACTTTGTGACATTTTCAGCACAATTAAAATTTCAGAAATTGTCAGACATGACTGGACTAAAGAGAATAACGGACCCTAAACATATGGCGATTCATTATAATGTTTTATTAAAGAAGTAAATAACAATCCTAGAGAAAACAGAGGAGCACAGAAAGCAAAACCCACGAAGGGAAACACAATTACAATACTTAAACTAAAGAGCTGGAAATAACAAATGAAAAAATAAAAGAAATACTCACAGCAATGTACGTACGACTCCAGACAAACAGCGCACAATGAGTAAAGTGCCCACAAGGAACACAATCGAAGGGACGATCATGAAGACGAATCAATCAAACATGACGGAGAGAAAACCAGGGTCACTAACTGAAAGCCTTAACTATAAAATGAAAAGCGTGAAGGAAAAAGTCAGAAAACAACAAAATATGTGCTCCAAACATTAATAAAACAACAAAGAAGGCCATTTTCAGTCATGTGATCTGAATAACAAGACTGGAGGTCATGTTAGAATTCAGTTCATTCAGTTTGGTATGACTATGGTATTAAGTTAAATATCTTGTAATTAATCATGTGTTTTAAATCAAAGTGTAAAAGTTACATAATACAATTTATAACATTAACAATGTGTGTACATTATATCTACTTCTGAATTATTACACATTTGCTTCTCTAGAAAAGAGAAACATAATAAGCAAAGAGTGGGAAAAAGAAAACAAGACAAAACCAGAGAGGAAAAGGAGTATAAATTACAAGACTAAACCCAGACAGATCATGACAGAACTGTTGAGTGAAACCTTTGCTCTAAACTATAAAAAAGTCTCTACAAAAGGTAAAATGTTATCTTAATGTAGAATAAAAAAATGGTTCCTCTATAGTTTAGTATAGTTCTATAGTGCTCTAATTTTAGAGTCTAACTGCAGTGAAATGACATGTTTTACCTTTTTAAAATCACATCTGGCATGTAAAAAAACTACAAAATGTTTATTAACCTACAGAGTCCCACCACTATAACAAAGATAATCAAGTTTACAACAACAGGTTTTTGCTGTAATTTTACATGCAACGGCTAAGCATTGTATATTCACTTTGAAACGCATGACACGGAGGCGAAGAACCGCACAACGCGAAGCACAGTGATGTTGTTTCTTTAAAAATAAATGTACAATTCTTAGCTGTTTTATATCCCCTTTATGCCTCAGTCTTTGCCAACACTGGCAAATTTAAGTTATTATTAATATCTGAGCTTCAATAAACTATTGGATACTGAAGGTTTTTGTGTCAATCTTCTTTTGACTACGGAGAAAAACTGGTGTAGACATTTGAAGCTGTGATGTCTTAACATTATAACAGAACATTTTACCATTATCTTTGGGCAACATTAACATATTAAAAACATTATTAATCTTTGCTCTGCATTACATAACCGAATTGAAACTGAACCGTTGTTATTTGTGTCTGTTCACTGCTTCTTGCTCCTGACAGAGATAAATAACTCACTAAAGTTAGGGTAACATTAATCTAGATTGCGCTCCACTCATGAATAGACGCGGTGAGGCTGAATCCAGCTTCTTGACAGTTTGGTGATAAAATCTGTGGCATTTAAAAAAGATCCGGGACAAATATGCAATAACTGGATGCTGTTCTGATGGTTTGTGTTTTATCGGAGACACATAATTAAATGTTAGCTTTATCATAATGTTAGCATCAGAGAAACATGTCTATGAAGCTAATGTAAACACTTTTAAAGCGATCACCCTCAGAGCAAGTTCAAACTTGACCACAATGTCTTTAGTGTAGGATATTTGCATGAATCAAAACAGGCGAGGACAAACGTGAAGCTCCTTTTAATGTGGAATTATAACAGATAATTATACAGTAACGTGCATCCCTTTGTGGTCTCCATTAGCTTGTGTTGTCGCTCTCACCAGTGTTCACCACAAGCTGCTCAATCAAGACTTTAGGTTTTAGTCCAGCAGAGCTTCTCAAATGTCCATCCATCCATTATCTTGTCGGTGTGTTGGCGACAGCGAAATTAACCACCAACTATTCTGGCGTATGTTTTACGCGGCAGATACCCTTCCAGCCACAACCCATCGCTGGGAAACATTCACACGCACTCATTCACATTCAAATGGACAATTGTTTTTTCTAAATTCATTTATACCGCATGTATCTGGACTCGTGGGGGAAACTGGAGCACCCGGAGTAAACCCACGCGATCACAGCCAGAACATGCACAAAAATGCCAACTGACCCAGCCGAAGCTCGAACCAGAGATCTTCTTGAAGTGAGACGACCGTGCTACCCACTGCGCCACTGTGACGCCGTCTCAAATGTTGGTTGGTGTAAAAAAACACCTAATTACTGGGTAACTACGGTGTACTTAAAGTGTAGTTATTTTGTAGGGTAATTAAGGTGTAGTTACAGTGTAGTTACTGATTAATTACTGCACATTTACAGAGTACTTATAGGGTAATTAATGTGTAGTTACAGGAAAGTTACAGTGTAGGCAAGTAAGTAAGTAAGTAAAATGTATTTAGAAAGCACATTTTTCACAAGGTAACTGCCCACAGTGCTGTATAATCAACAATACAATTGTAAATTAGCAACAGTAAAAAAAAAAGAATAAAATAACTAAAACCCATATCAACTTTAAATGGCCTTAGATTATAAAAATGTCTTTAACCCAGTTTTAAACATCACAATGTTGGCTGATAAACGGATATCTGGAGGCAGATCATTCCAAAGCCAAAGGGCAACAACAGAAAATGCTCTGTCCCCTCTACACTTCAGATTGATCTCCAGAAAACACTTATAAGCTGATCGGAGGGACCTCGTGGAGTGTACTTGTAAGATCATTACTGTGAAATTATAGCATAACTACTGTGCATTTACGGTGTACTTATAGAATAATTACAGTGTAACTACTATGTATTTAGTATGTATAACAAACTCTGCTTTAGACAACAGCCCTCATCCAGTGCTCTAATCCTTTAGCTGTAAAGATATATGAATAAAAAATAACTGTATACAATAAACTCAATGCAAGGGTATCCGTGTACTTAAAATGTTTAGTTTATTTTCCGATTTGCTTGATTCCTTTAATTATATGGAAATGTATTCATTGAATGCACTTTGTACGATTTCAATGACGCACCATACAAGGACGATTCTGTAGGACACAAGTAAGACAAACCTCGTGTTTGTTCTATCATTTGCAAAATGTCCATGTTTGACATTAATTACTGAACCTATAGCAGTAAGTGGATGTTTTATAATAACTAAATAATTATTTTTGTGCTACAGTGCTTGTTATCACATTAAAAATGCAAACATTAAAACATTTCATGTTACGATATGATGGTCATGTGTACCATAATGTTACAAATCTCAAGAGTCTTATGTTGTGTAAAAATCTCTGTTCAAAGAATTTAATGTTAGAGGACAGAGCTTGTCCCGAAAAAAAGAAAAGTAATTCACTTATTTGTCAGGCTATTTAGGTTTTCAAGCAAATTGCAATAATTTCTAAAAGATTAAACTCTTTATTGATTTACAAGAGGCTTTGCTAACCACATGCTCATTAGCATTATCTACCATTAACAGCGTTGCAATTTCAATTTGCACAATTTTTTTACATATGTTCAAAAAAAATAAGGCTAAATGGTATTGTATTCCATATTCACGTCCAGGTTCCTGATGATGGAGACAGATACAAGCATGTACCAGTTGAAAACCTCTGCAGGTAACTTTCATAACCCCCGTTCCCCAAAATACAGCCTACCCCCCCCCCCCCCCCCCCCCCACCACTAAGGTTATAGTACCTGGCGAAGGTGTTGCCCCGCATCCTTGCAGATCTTTGCCAGCAGAGTACCTCTTGCCAGCGCGCAAAAGGCCGTGACACCCATGATAGAGTGAACTCTCAACTGTAGGAGGCAAGGGTCGTCGGACGCTGTGTGTATGCGGTAGAGATGGCCTCCACTAGCCAGTGGGTCAGACCTGAAAGGCTGCCGTGGCATGCAAGGCAGCAGCAGCTTGACCCGCAGCAGTGTAAGCCCTCGACGTCAGGTCCAACGACAAGCTTAGCTGACGGGATGGAGGCTGTTCACTCCAGACAGCAGGGTTACCTGGGGATAAGTGCACTGTCAATGCCTGCTCTACCTGGGGAATTGTTTCGGACCCCCTAGCTATCGTGCTATCAAGAGGAGACTCACCAACCTCGCTTTAAGTGGGGCCTTCCAAGTTTGAGTCAGTTCTCGATGCACTTCCGGGAAGGACAGGATCAGAGGCGGCTGCGGGGTATCATCCTGGCGCAACCCATCAAATCACTCATCCAGCCTGGAGATTTGGGTGAGAGGGGCGGAACCCCAGAGGGGGAGAGCGATGTACCATCTCCTTTGGGAGATACGCCATATCGCTCTGGTACAATGGTGGAGATCACACCATAAGACACACAGCATGATCACGTGACCATCATGCTGGAGAGTTAATTTAGACTGCTGTTATGGACTTGAAACAATATTCCTCAGGCCATAGTTATTCTTTTTGTTTTTTGAATGGCAAGATTCTTACTGTAGCAAATTAACGCAGTGTGTAAATTGTCAATAAAGACAAAATTTAGTTTTAAAGCAATATTCCACCTTAAAAATGTAATTTGTTTCATTACTAACTGTAAAGATTTAATTTCTTCTTGAAAAACAATTTTAGTATTTTCATTTAAAACCAGGAGACAAGAACACAACCACTGTGAGGCTCAGGAAATTATTAAAACCTGTAGCATGGTGGTAAATGGAGTACCCCTTTTGGAGTAGCCCATGTTTACTGAATCATTATAACTACAGTAGTGATTTTCTGTTTGGAAAAGTTTTAGAACATAGACTTTTTTTTTAAAAGGTCCTTGTTGTCATTCATATATTGTTGTTGTGTCTTCAATATAATCATTATAGCAAGCACTCAAATTTAACTGCTTTCATTTTTTCAAAGTATTAATTTTGATTTCAAGTGAACCATTACATGTTGATTAAACCTTTACGGAAACTTGTTGACCTATTTATTTTTTTTGTCTAGTTTTAATAACAATATTTATTAGGTTTATTGTACCTATAGGTACACTCTAAAGTTAATTGTTAAATTACTCTAATTAATTGAATTAATTAAGAATACTTAGTTCAGTGTACTAAATGTTTTTAAATTAAGAAAAATAAAATATTGACAACACAAAACTTTAAAATAATTGCTGTTTCAATGAGGTTCTTTTTTTATGTTATGGATTAAGATCGCGAGGGGCTGGACTCGAGATTGTGATCTTTTAACGATTAATCGTGCAGCTCTATTGTCAGTACACAGTAATTACCCTTTAAGTACAAAATAACTACTCTGTAAGTACACAGTAATTACCCTGTAATCACCTGGCTGTAATCTAAAGTGTAACCAAAATGATTTACAACCGAAATAATACGATGGCTAAAACAATCCAGGTTGAGTGATGCTGTGAACTGCGGTCCGTGTGCTTGAATGGACTGATCAATGGTTCCTAAAGTCACACAAGGATGCATAAAGTGATTTGACCGACCCGGCACTAAGTGTGGTATATCGAGAATTATAAAAACACCTGGCAGCCAATCAGAATCTAGTATTCACACAGACCACGGTATAAGCAGTTAATGTTAACAGCATAGAACTTCAAACTTGGTTAATTCTACCTTTAAAAAAGGCTACAATTACAGTTACTGAAGTCCTAAAGATACTGTACTTAAGATACATTTATCTTAAGTCCATTATTAAACATAACCTGAAATCTGTTGTCATTTCCCAGAGCATTTAACTAGAGTTTAACTACAAAAAAAATGTATTCCAAAAACTAAGAGTTAAACTTTTTACCTTTTTATGTCATTTACAGCTTGCATCAACAAACTTTAAGTAATTCACAAAGTTAATTGTCACAGTCCGGGCTGTCATTAGTGTTTTTTTCCTCTCTTCACCTGTCCCTCATTTCCTCACTCTTCTCAGGTGCCGCTGCTCGCCTGCTGATGAGGCGCTCTATATTAGCCTCTCGCTCCTCAGGGTCATTACGAATTATTATTTGCAAATGTGTTACGCGGCTCTCAAAGTCATGCTTGTGTTTGTCCTGTTCTGTTGAACAGTGGATTTTGTTACATCAGTATTAAAGACGTTGAAGGAGCTCCTGTGGCATCTGGGTCATCTTTTCCAATTCATCACAGAATAATCCGTCACCCACCTACACAGATGAATCCAGCAGAGAAGACTCCAGTCCGAGCAGCGCTAGAGCTTCAAGGAGCTCTGCTCGGAAGACAGGCAGATGAGTTGGTGACCACCAAGCGAGTCGTGGAAGCTCTGGCGACTCAGCTCAACGAGCTCACCCTACGACTCAACGAGCGGGACCGGGAACCTCCGACCGCTGTTACGTCTTTGGTTCAGGAGCCTCGTGTCAACAACCCACCCTGCTACTCCGGAGAGCCGGCCGGCTGTCGTCCCTTCTTAATCCAGTGTGAGGTGGTGTTTTCGCTCCAACCCACGACATACGCCACCAACCTTTCTCGAGTGGCATTCGTCCTGTCCTTGCTCAAGGACCGAGCGCGGAGCTGGGGTACCTCTCTGTGGGAAGCAGAGGCGGCCTGTTGCACCACCTATGCGGGCTTCAAGGCTGAGATGCTTAAGGTCTTTGACTGGTCGATGCTGGGACGAGAGGCTTCAGAGCAGCTGGCTAACATCCGCCAGGAATCTCGATCAGTCGCCGATTTCGCCATCGAGTTCCGGACCCTTTTCGCCACAGCGGGCTGGAACGACGCCGCGCTGACGGCTTGCTTCCTGGAGGGTCTCAAGCCACAGCTCAGGGATGAGCTTATCTCCACAGAGTTGCCAGAGGACTTCGAAGGATTGGTTGAGCTAGCGCTGCGCATGGAGAGGCGCACTTCCTCGCGCTCCTGCTCGCGCTCAACAGGTCCGAGAGAGGAGGCGGGACCACCAGCAGTGATCGAGAACCAAACCGAGGAGCCCATGCAGATGGGGTGGATTCGTCTCACACCGGAGGAGAGGCAACGACGAATCACCAACCGCCTGTGCCTCTACTGTGCTGGAGCCGGTCATGTCTTCTCTGTGTGTCTGTTAAAAGGCTCCTGCCCGGCCGTAGATCGAGGAGTACGGCTGGGCGCGTCATCTTTCTCCTCTGGTCAACCAGCTGCGCAGCTCTTACGGACTACACTTCCCGTCATCCTCGGCGTCGGTCCGCGCACTCACACTGGCTCCGCCCTCATCGACTCAGGCAGCGAGGGTTCTTTCATTGACGAGTCCTTTGCTGTATCGTGCGGGATTTCGCTGCAACCTCTAGCAGTTCCCACCACCATTTACGCTCTTGATGGGAGGAGGATGGCTGAGATCACTCAACAGACTGCGTCTATCAGACTGTCTGTTTCGGGTAATCATCTTGAGACTTGTAGTTTTTCTGTAATTAACTCTCCTAAGTGTCCGATCATTTTGGGGCACCCGTGGCTAGCGAAGCATAAGCCTCAGATAGATTGGACTAATAATAATGTTGTGTCTTGGGGGCTTCAATGTCATAATATGTGTTTGGTGGCTGCCTTGTCTCCTGGCTCTAAGTCTGTATTACAGGAGGAGAGAAGATGTTTAGGGGGCGTTTCGTCTGAGTACCATGATTTAGGAGACGTGTTCAGGAAGTCGCGGGCGGCCTCACTTCCTCCGACCCCTCCTTACGACTGTGCCATCAAGCTGGTCCCGGGGGCCACGCCCCCTTGTGGACGTCTTTACTCGTTATCTCTGCCGGAGAGGGAGGCCCTCGAAAGTTATTTATCCAAGTCTCTGGCTGCGGGCACCATCGTACACTCAACATCTCCTGCCGGGGCAGGGTTTTTCTTTGTCAAGAAGAAGGACGGTACCTTACGTCCATGTATTGATTACAGAGCTTTAAATGAGATCACTGTTAAGAACCGTTATCCTCTTCCCCTCATGTCCTCTGCCTTTGATCTCCTGCAGGGTTCCACTATCTTCACTAAGCTGGATTTGCGCAACGCCTATCATCTTTTGGGCATCCGGGAGGGGGATGAGTGGAAGACTGCGTTTAACACCCCCCTTGGTCACTTTGAGTACCGCGTCCTGCCATTCGGGTTAGTCAATGCTCCTGCCGTGTTCCAGGCATTCCTTAACGACGTCTTAAGAGACATGCTCAACGTATTTGTTTACGTATATTTAGACGACATTTAGATTTTTTTGCCTGACATCGTTACACACACGACATGTTCGACACGTCTTGCAGCGTCTGCTCGAGAACAAGTTATTTGTCAAGGCCGAGAAATGTCTCTTCCACAAGGAGAGCGTTCCCTTCTTGGGGTACGTCATCTCAAGCACTGGCATTAGCATGGACCAGGCTAAGGTCCAGGCAGTGCTCGATTGGCTGGTGTTTACCACCCGCACCGCTCTTCAACGCTTTCTGGGGTTTGCTAACTTCTATCGGAGATTTATTCGCAACTTTAGCCAAGTTGCCGCCCCGTTGACTGCCTTGACCTCGCCTCGGATCCTTTATAAGTGGTCGTGTTCTGCCCAGTCAGCCTTCGACGAGCTCCGTCAGCGTTTTTCCTCGGTTCCCATTCTTATTACACCTGACCCTACTGTGGGATTTATATTTTACCTTTTATATATTTAAAAGTACTTATTTTGCTAACCAACTTTTTACCTTCTAAATTCTGATTAAGAAAAACTGAAGAGTTAAATAAGAAGCGATTCATGAAGGTTTGTGAGCCTTTTGTGTGTCTGAAGGCCATGGCACATCCTGTTTGTGAGCAGATAAGAGGAGCACAGGAGGCATCCTGTACCAGGCAGGGAGCTGACCATCCTACGTCAGAGGAGCCGCCTTGTACCAGTCGCGGAGACGAAAAATAACACCTGGTTTCGTTTCCTCAGAAACGGCTTGAGAGGAGATAAAGAGCTAGGGTTTTGGAAAACGGACTCAGAAGCTGTTTAGAGCTTCTCCAGCGCGCTGAAAACTGCTGTTGATTTTCCTCTGCTGAAGTCAATTAAATTCGATCAGTTGGCAATCTGTCTCTTGGTCATTTTGAACATGCATTGGATGCCTTAAAGACCAACAAATTGGTGACCCCCGATGTGATGACTCTAAGAGACTCCTGGATGTGAGGAGATTCCCAAATTCAACACCCGAGAGGTGGCGCCGCCCTTTCTAATAGGTAAGCAGAAACCTTTTAATTAAATTCTGCTATTGACTACATTAAATCAAGTGTTGAATTGGGGTTTCTCCATAAAACCGTCAATTATTTTATACAGATTTTGAAGTGTAAAGAGAAAAAGCGATCTTGTCTGTGTTTCCAAATTTTTGACTGCAGAGAAAAATCAGCAGTGGAGGTAGGAAAAATACTTCGTGATATGCATAAATTGAAAGCTTCGTGAAAAGCAAAATACCTAGCGCAAACTTCGTGATAAGTAAAAGGTATAAAGGAAAAATACTTCGTGATATGCATAAATTGAAAGCTTCGTGAAAAGCAAAATACCTAGCGCTAACTTCGTGATAAGTAAACGGTATAAAGAAAATATTTTGTGATAAGTAGAAAATACTTCATGAAAAAGCATGTAATGGGTGTGTGAGGACAAGCTCACGAGCAATAAACTGTGTTTGACAATTGAGAGAAATTTAGCAGACCCATTTTCAAAAGCCCCAGTTCTGACGAGGATTGGTGGAAGTTGAAAACTGTGAAAAAAGAGCACATGAAAATAAAGGGGAAAAACTGGAAGCAGAGCGCAGAAAATGGTCAAGGCTGGTGGTTACAGCTGCAGTATTAAGGAAAAACAAAGAAAAGAAAATTGGTACTTTTACACTGAATGACAAATCAAAATTCGGAAAAAAATGAAGAAAAGCTTTACTCTCCAAAAGTCCCTACAGCTCCTTGTGTGCAGAAAATTTATCCAGATTTGCCACCTCCGTATGCCCCAAATACGGACAGAAAGACTAAGAAGCAGCTTGTAATGAAGAGAGCAGCGCAGATGCCCCTGATGAAAGTGCTGACAGGAGAATTGGAAGTGCGAAGAGGACATCTAGCGGTTGAAGTGGAGAAGACAGGTGAGAGAGCAGAAGATGACAATGCAGAGAGAGAAGATATCAATAGCTCTAACCAGGGAGACCAGGATCAAGCAGAGCGCTTCAGATGCCTAGACTTGAAAGAGAGCTTGAAAAGGAAGAGTGGGGACAAGCAGGAGCAGAGAATAGAGGTCGAGAATACAGGGATATTGAGAAAGCAACACCAAACAGAAACTCTATAGATCCAGACAGAGAGAAAGGATATGATTATCAGGTGTCTATTAAGGGGGCAATGAAGATAGAAAACCTGGAGGAAGTAGGAAAGGTAGAGAGAGAGAGTTAAGAGAAACTTAATTGCAACTACACATATTTTATGTGTTATAGCGCATGCGAATAAGTTAAAAGCCCAGAGTTTCATTGCATAGGCGAATGTGTGATGAAATCTGTGAGAGTGACATATGTGCTTGAATGCAGTGGGAAATACTTTCCTAATAACACTGGGGAAATTTATAAAATGTCAGAAGCATTACGCTTAGTTACTAAATTATAAAGAGTATAAATTAGAACAAACATAAAATAAATCTATCAAACAACTTTGATTAAATTTGTGGAAGTAAATTATTGCTACATAATTAAATATACATCTACAAATTGGGGAAAATGAACTAGAGGTTGAGACTTAAAAAGTAAAAACAAAAAAATTAAACTAACTGCTTTGGTGCTGAATTAAATTTTTCAAAAGACAAATCAAACATGCTATAGAAGACAAAATCTTGCTAATGTAGACGTGAAAATTCATAATAGTTACATTAAAGACATGTAATTTGACTAAGGTGACTTTTCCTTTTTTCATAAATTCAATTGACTTAGTTGGTGTGTTTAATTGAAAGGTTGTGGTTATTCCCTAAGAGAATTATTTTAGATAGAGGGACTTTTGTTTAAAAAAAATAATAATAATAATAATAATAAACAAATAAAATAATAATAAATAAATAAATAAAAACATTCAGTTGATTGGGGAATTATTTTGTGTGTAACTAAATCAAAGCAGAGTTTGATGTACCAATCCAAGATAAATCTGAATAAGAACTTGTTTGTTTTGTTTATTTTGAATGAGATTTTGATCAATTCTGAGCTCGAAGCATGATAACATTCTGAGAGTGGAGATGATGGAGTTCTTCAAGCACCTGGATCCATCATGGCCGTGTTCAGATCTGCCCCATGGACTGCACAGGCTTCTGGCCTTGTCTGCGTATGCAAACATCATCAGCATGCGAACGGATCATATGATACAAGTACCCTTCTATTTATCTCTCCACCCACACAAACACATCCTTCCCAAAGACTCTTCCTCCAACATGGTGGTGCACCCAAGAAGGGGTGGAGCAGACTGTGACATTGGGATGGCGTAGCTTGCGCTAGTTACAGAGACTGTTTTTCACACACATTCCTGTAAGTCCATTAAGAGTCTATGGCCTGGAGTGAGCAACTTGAGGGAAAAGGAGGAAGGATACATCTCACGAGGAGGTGTGGAAGAGAAAGGAGGAAACGGAGAGGAGAGGGGTCAGATCTGAGGAAGAGACAATCGAACTGTGCAAATCACTCGTCTGACAAAGACATCATCAAAGACCTTCACCAATCATCTCCTGATCTCTCTCAGAAAGGTTCAGAGTCATGAAGGCTTTGGAGCTGGGAACTGGAAAATGGCTACAACATTAGGTATTTTTATACTAACAAACTAACATGTTTGAAAAGGGTTTGGAATCATTAGGATTACTGAAACCTTTAAAACTCTGCTGAGCATACGCATTTATCAAACTTAAACAAAGAGTGAAGTTAAAAGTAAAATTTAGGTTGATTTGGGTGCAAACAGATAGAATAGGATTTATTTTATGAACTTCAGTGAGAAGTTGAGTGACTGGTTTCTGACGTCCAAAGGGATTGTGGAAATTTAAAAGAAATAAATTCTAAATTATATTGACTTTAAAACAAAACTTTTAGACTGAAAATAATCTGATCCATTGAAAGGAGAATTAAACCAACTAATATTGATTTTGGAAGAGAATATAACATAAACGTGTTGAAATTTTTAATTCCTATCTAAAAAGAGTTGTCATCTAATTATACTGGGTGTAGATTGATGTCATCTAGACTAATGTAATGAGTTCTACTAGAAAAGCAGAGTTTTTTATAATACACTGACTCATTATAATGCGTCTATGTGTGACAAACTGATATTAAGATGGGCTGACAGTAACCAAACCACTCTTGTTTATGAAGAATTGAAATACTAATAAACTAAAATGACTAATGTGAAGTCCGAAGACTTCTGTTGCTTATGACATCTCTATATTAATGGTGATGATTTTTGGGGGGAAATGAAAACAGGGAATTGTTTTAAACGAATACAACTCATTCAGAGACAAATAATTAAAGTGACTTGGGGGTTTTATGATGAGAATTATCAACAATGAGTTTTTATATATAATGAAAAGGGGAAATTATTAGAATTTTGAAACCCAACTCCAACCTTTCATGTTAGAGGAATCTATTTTGTGATTTTCATTGACTAAACATTAAAAACATTCATGATATTTACTGGTATTTCTGATTGGTCACAGTGTTAACGGTAACAGAGGAGCACGTAGTGTGCCATTTTATGTGAATGTTTATTCAATGAGAGATCTTGAATGGATACCTGACTTAAGACTGAATAATAAACAATGAAGAAAAAGTGTTGCTTGTGGACGGACTGAAACTTGACAGTCTTGTGATGATGCTAATTGAGAATAGAGACTAATGTGGACTTGAAAAATGATTACAGAGTGAAGACATTTCCTAAAACAATATAGAGAAATTGTTATTCAACTTGCAGTGACAAATTGATAATTATGAGAGAATAAAAGGGTAAACAATGGCAATATCTAAAAGTAGAGGCTTTTAAACAATTAATAGAAAGAAAGTGTAACATTTAGCCAAATCTGGGGAGATGATTGATTGTGATGAATGAGATTGAATGAAGTGTGTCAAACCTAACCAACGTACATTGCTTCTGCAGGGAATTTTTTAAAATATATATTTTTTTGCATTTTTGTGGAAAATCTGGCCATTGACTTTTTCATTTTTTCCCCCAATTTTTTTTTGAAAGTGTGTCGACGGGGCATACTGTGTGTGTTTTATTATTTTCTTTTATTATTTATTCTTTGTTTCTCGGAGATGAATCCTACTGTAACATAACGACACTCGGGTTGGGATCCATTTGCAGGCTTTTATTAACAACGTAGTCAAGGAACAGGCGGGTAGTCAGGGCAGGCAGCAAAGATCGTAATCGGAGAACAGGCAGGGTCACAACAGGCAGACTTATAGACAGGGTAAACGCTCAGAGTTGCAGCACAGAGACAAAAAAGACTTCGCCTCGAGCAAAGGGAATCAGTCTGTTAAATACTGGTGATAATGTTCCTCAGCTGGATGTGTAATCACGGCGGACCTGGGGTGTAATGTTCTTCAGCTGGGTGTGTAATCACGATGCCCCTGGGGTGTCTGGGAAATGTAGTGTGGTGCAGGTGGAGGAGCAGGAGTTAGTGCAACGAGGGTGCCCTCTGCTGGTTAGAGGAGGGAGTGACGAGGTTAGCCTCTGTGACACCTACGCTTTTACACATCAGGTTGTTGTAAATTTTCTTTTAGGACTGATGAGGTTAGTGATAGTTTAGAATAGTTTAGTTAGAATTTGGTTGTGTTTTGTTGCAGAACAAATTGAAGATAATTGAAGAGAGAAAAAATGTAAATGAGGTGTCATGAATCTTGACAAGATGAAAAAAAATTTCAGGTTCACTTTGAGGAGAGAAAACATGGGTCTATGATGTCTTATGAAGTTCTTGGATGAGCTGTAAATGGTAACTTATCAATCAACTATTACATTCCATAATGAACAAAGATTATGGAGTGAGAAGAAGGAAATGTTTCAAGGACTGAAATCTGTGATCACTTTGTTACAGATGCTGAAGACATGGGAAAAGGTGGTGGTTTACTGGCAAAATGACGCTAATAAACATTTCACTGACAATTCAGTTTTGTTTTTGTTGCAGATGGCGGGAGCGGTGTGTGTTGAATCGTTGCCTAATTTGTGTCGTGATTGTTTGATGAGGATTTTTCAGATTGGAGGAGAAAATGAAGATCCAGGAGTGAGATCATATTGAGTTTAAATCACTATTATGATATTATGTATGTAGATGATCTACTTCTAGCAGCACCGACCCCAGAAACCGGTATGGAAGCGACAGAAAACATTTTGAGGAGGCTATGGGAAGTAGGATTGAAGGAAAGGATGACACCTGGTATCACCTCAGCCAGTGCTGCCCACATCACGATCATTGGAAGACACAAGTGTGGACCTTACTTCTAAGGTCCAAGAGAGGGAGAATAGAGGATCATCTTAGAATTCAACAGGTAATACACAAACACATATACATGCACAAGAAGAAGAAAATACCCGAAGAGGACCAAGAAACAACAGGACACGTGAGTGAAGAAAATTTTGACTAAAAATTTCCCTCAACAGGCTTTACAGATTGTTCACAGAGTGGGAGATCTCTTTACTGCTCCTAGTGGAGAACCTTTGGCACACTGTGTAAGCACAGACTGTGCCTTCGGAGCAGGAATTGCAAAATGATTTAGAGAAAAATACAGAGTTGAGAAAGTAGAGGTCCAAAAGAAAAGAAAAGGTGAATGTGCCGTAACACACGAAGTAGACAGGCTTGTCCTTCACCTAGTAACTAAAACATCTGGACGAGATCTCCCAACATACCAAGATTTTGAAAGCAGTCTAAACTGCATGCTGAAAAAGCCAAAGACAGAAAGCAGGAGAAAGTTGTTGTGTTGGACATGTGTGCTGTGTTTGTGCAGATAGAAGAAACAGAGGCTGAATTGATAGAACATGTTTGTGAATAAAAAAAATTAATGATGAAGATGAGTAACTAAAATGTTTTAATGTGTGAGAAAGCCTAGACAAAATAACGCAGAGACTGATAAGTTCACCCAGCCTTTAAACGCTCTCTTGGAAGAGAAACTCAAACACACAAAGTAAAGCAAAGATAGACTATAGAACTTAGATGAAAAATTAAGCACTTCAAAGTGAAAATTGATTATTGAGACAATATTTCTAAATGTAGAATCTGAAAAATAAATTTTAATGATGATAATTTAAGTTAAATTACTTAAAAGTTAAACCTGAAATTACAATCCAAATTGTAACTGAATAAACAATTGTAGTGTGTGGTTTTGGAAACTCTAGAATGAGTTTTGTTAAATTGGTAGAATTCATTAAATGTGTTAAATCAACAGATGGTAAACATAAAAGTAAAAATGTTCAGAACTGATAAAAATAACAAGATTAAGTATAGATAAAATGAATGCGGACTGTAAAATAATTAACAAATTTCTAAATGATAAAATTAAATGGAAAATGTTAGGGTTTTTAGGAACAACAGGCTGCTGCAGTGAATATAATCACAGAGTATGCAGAAAAATGTTAACTAATGAGACAACTAATAAGAGATGCACCTTTAAAATGCACCTTTAAAATGGACTGAAGAAGCTTCAAAAGAATTTGGCCAACTTAAGAAAGAAGTAATAATAGCAGTAGTAGAAGAACGACAGCAAACATGCAGGTCGAGAGGAGAAATTGTGGGAAAATTCGAAATTAATGATTCTCATTGGAATAATTGCAGTGCTAAGAGTAGGGGTAAAAACACTGTAGGAAAAAGTCATGATCTAGAAACCAACAGAAACATCACAGTTGTGATGAACAGATCTAATCAGACCCAAACGAGAAGTGCTGAAACCAAATGTGACTAAAGGATTGAGCAAATGGAGGAGAAGGAGATGTAAAAAGAAAAACATCTCAATTTATGCTTTGGAGTAAAATCAAATTTTGATTTTGTTTTTTTTCCCTTCTTAAATTGTTTTGTTGATTTAAGTTTTTCTCTTAAAATTTTGACTTTAATGTTATGATTAATTTTCTTATTTTTATTTAGGTTGATTAAATTTTCTTATGACTCATTTTCTTATGATTCATTTATGAATTCTTTTTGATTAATTTTCTTATGACTCATTTATTAATTTTTATGATGTTTAGAATACTCTTTACTTATTGCTTTGGTTACTGTATGAGTAAATGTCAGTTATTTTCTCAAGACAAGAAAAAACTGTATTGTGTGTATGTTTCTTTCTGCTATCTTTTCCATTAATTCTGCTTTATTTCAGATCCTGGATCAAAATTATTGTGTTATTGATTTGATAGTAATGTTAAAATCTAAGGTGAAATCATGTGTGATGTTTAGATTAGCTGAACTTGGGGGTCAATTGGGCACACAAGGGTTTTTCAACCCTCTCTGGGCACTCTGGTAGTAAGGATGCTTTAGCAGATAGGTTTTAGCGCAGTCTTTTGTTTCTATTTTTGTGTATAGATCTGGTGTGAACGAGAGAGCCTAAGAGTGATCGCCCACAAGCCAACTTGGGGGTCGCTCGGGTGTCTTTTTTCCTCACAGAGGTTTTTCGACCCGAGCACTCTCGGACGCACCAGCAAATGTGTCAGGCTTAAGATAGTATGAAGATAGTTTAGGATGCATTTTACTCTGTCTCTGTTTTGAATTGTGGCCTCTTTCAGAGGCCAAGAGAGGGATTTGTGGGATTTATATTTTACCTTTTATATATTTAAAAGTACTTATTTTGCTAACCAACCTTTTACCTTCTAAATTCTGATTAAGAAAAACTGAAGAGTTAAATAAGAAGTCTGTATAAGAAGTGTCTGAAGGCCATGGCACATCCTGTTTTTGAGCAGATAAGAAAAGGAGCACAGGAGGCATCCTGTACCAGGCAGGGAGCTGACCATCCTACGTCAGAGGAGCCGCCTTGTACCAGTCGCGGAGACGAAAAATAACACCTGGTTTCGTTTCCTCAGAAACGGCTTGAGAGGAGATAAAGAGCTAGGGTTTTGGAAAACGGACTCAGAAGCTGTTTAGAGCTTCTCCAGCGCGCTGAAAACTGCTGTTGATTTTCCTCTGCTGAAGTCAATTAAATTCAATCAGTTGGCAATCTGTCTCTTGGTCATTTTGAACATGCATTGGACGTCATAAAGTCCTACACTACTAAGCAATTTATTGTTGAGGTTGATGCTTCCGACGTTGGGGCAGGAGCCATTCTTTCTCAAGAGGATGAGAGAGATGGTAGATTACATCCGTGCGCCTTTTTCTCTCATCGGCTGTCCCCGACCGAACGCAATTGTGATGTGGGCGACCGTGAGTTGCTAGCTATTCGCTTGGCACTGGAGGAGTGGCGCCATTGGCTTGAGGGTGCCCGCCTACCGTTTTTAGTTTGGACGGATCATAGAAATCTAGAATACATCCGTTCGGCCAAGCGTCTCAATGCACGGCAGGCTCGTTGGTCATTGTTTTTTTGCCGCTTCCGGTTTTCCATATCCTTTCGGCCCGGAACAAGGAACACCAAGCCAGACGCCCTCTCGCGCCAGTTCGATACCTCAGAGTGTTCCTCACCTCCCGAGCCCATCCTACCCCCGGGGATGGTGGTGGGGAGTGTCTCCTGGGGCATTGAGCAGAGGGTCCGGAATGCTCTAGGAGATACGGTTGTCCCCACTGCCTGTCCTGGGGATAGGCTGTTCGTTGTTGATTCGATACGTCCCTCGGTCCTTCGTTGGGGTCCTGCTTCCAATATGGTAGCACACCCGGGTAAGAGGGGAACATTGTCCGCCAAAAGGCAACGCTTCTGGTGGCCAACCATGATCCGTGACGTCAGTGAATATGTACGAGCCTGTCCTACATGTGCCCAATCTAAGTCCAGTAACACCTCCCCCGCAGGTCTTTTACATCCCCTTGCTGTCCCTTCCAAACCGTGGTCCTATATAGCCATGGACTTTATTACGGGCCTACCCGAGTCCAGAGGCAATACTGTCATCCTTACCGTAGTTGATCGGTTCTCGAAGTCAGCTCATTTTATCCCTCTCCCGAAGTTACCCTCCGCACGTGAGACTGCCGCAGCAGTTTTTAACCACGTTTTTCGGATCCACGGGTTGCCTAGCGAGGTGGTCTCGGACAGGGGAGTCCAATTCACCTCCCAGTTTTGGCGTAAATTCTGCCGAATGATTGGTGCGACTCTTAACTTATCATCGGGGTTCCATCCCCAGACCAACGGCCAGGCCGAACGAGCGAATCGGGATGTAGGTCGCATCCTCCGCTGTCTCGTATGAGGTTGTCCCGCGTCTTGGAGCGACAGACTAGCTTGGGCAGAATGCGCTCACAACACTCTCTCCTCTTCCGCCACTGGGGTCTCTCCTTTCTTTGCCTCCCTTGGCTACCAACCTCCGCTGTTTCAGAACCAAGTACGGGAGGCTAACGTCCCCTCGGTGCAACACTTCATCAGCCGTGCCAGACGTACTTGGAGAGTAGTGAGAGCCGAGTTGCGCAAGACCCAGGAACGTATGCGTCGTTGGGCTAATCGCCACTGGTCCGCAGCCCCACGTTATACAACAGGTCAAAGGGTATGGCTTTCTACCCGCAACTTACCCCTGGGGTCTCCCTCCTGTAAATTGTCCCCCCGCTTTATTGGTCCTTTTTCTATTACCAAGGTCCTCAGCCCTGTGGCTGTCCGTCTCCAGCTACCCAACTACCTCTCTCGTATCCACCCTGTTTTCCATGTGTCTTGTATCAAACCTACCATCCGCTCTTCCACTTCCACCCCTCCCCCACCTTTAGTGGTCGATGGTGCTCCAGCGTATCGGGTCAAGAGATTATTGGATGTCCGCAACCGCGGTAGGGGTAGACAGTTTCTTGTGGACTGGGAGGGTTATGGACCAGAGGAGAGGTTGTTGGTTCCATCTAGAAATATTCTGGATCAGTCATTAATTGACTCGTTCCTTCGCTCGCGTAATAATTCCTTTGGTGCGCCAGGGGGCGCACCCTAAGAGGGGGGTACTGTCACAGTCCGGACTGTCATTAGTGTTTTTTTCCTCTCTTCACCTGTCCCTCATTTCCTCACTCTTCTCAGGTGCCGCTGCTCGCCTGCTGATGAGGCGCTCTATATTAGCCTCTCGCTCCTCAGGGTCATTACGGATTATTATTTGCAAATGTGTTACGCGGCTCTCGAAGTCATGCTTGTGTTTGTCCAGTTCTGTTGAACAGTGGATTTTGTTACGTCAGTATTAAAGACGTTGAAGGAGCTCCTGTGGCATCTGGGTCATCTTTTCCAATTCATCACATTAATATAGATACAAAGACACAGGAAAAGAGAGTTTTCAAAGTGGCGCACCAAATCCCTAACATACAGCTAGCTATCAATGACAGCAATCAGTTCAAATAAAAAGGCAGATAAAAACAACTGTCAACATTAAAGTTATAGTCCTCTCAAAGAATAAAACAGTGATTAAATGCTCACTCTTGTTCTAGTTTGCCAGGAAATTTGATAAGTAATGGATGAAGGTGAAGGTCCATGGCTCCTAAGTTCCTGAGTCAAAATCCCTCCATTGAAACGCAAACCTGAAAAAAGAACAAAAAAACATCAGTTTTTGAGAATTTATATTTCAAAGTAAAAGAATTTGTCCTAGTTTGTTAATTGTTATTGGTGAGTGTAGGAACCATTAAAACAATATTTAATGTTCTAAAAAAAAAAAGATTTTTCACAATTAAATCTGATCTCATTTCAGTCTATTTTCTCCCCCACTTACAATCAATGTGCAACTAAGAAATTGGACACACCTTCTCATTGAAAACGTTTTCTCTATGTTCATGACTATGAAAATTGAAAACGGTAGTGTCAGGCTCTCTGTCTCATCTGCTTGTTAAAATGTCTCCCTCCTTCCCTCTGTCACAATTCCTGCTAATTCTGTTCATCAGCCTCAACTGCTTCTCACTGCGTTAATTTCTCTGCTACTTAAGTCCTCCTCTTTTCTCTCGTCTTTGTAAGTTAATGTTCGGCCACAGCATATCGCAGACGCACTGCTCTAGCGCTTCCTCTGGTTGTGTTGTCTAGCCCTGTCTAGAGTGTGTTTTGCTTCTTGGGTTCATCCCTGCCCTCACCTGAAGGTTCGAGGATCACGGTGGGCTGAGCGCTCGGACTCTCTCTCTCTCTCTGACTGACTACCTACATCCTTAGAAGAAGCGGGGAGGACCAGCCACCCTTCATTAGTGTTTAGTGCTCCTTAGCCAAACCTGAGTTATTTGGCTTTAGACTGTGACCTGTTCCACCTGTTCTGTTAAACAGCTGTTTTGTTTTGTCCTAACAAACTATTAAAGACTTTTGGTTACGGTTCCAATTCCCTCGTATCTGGTTCCTTCCTTCCTACCTACACACTACAGGTAGATTCACACTGAAGGCATCAAAACTATGAATTAACACGTGTGGATTTGTAAACACAACAAGTGTGAAACAGCTGAAAATGTCATTCTAGCATCTTCAAAGTAGCAACTTTCTGCATTGATTACGCTTAGCACACCTTTGGCGTTCTCTTGATGATCATCAAGAGGTAGTCTACTGAAATGGTCTTCACATCACAGGTGAGCCCTGTCAGGTTTAATAACTGAGATTTCCACCTTAAAAATTAGAATTGTGTCATTCCGAACAGTAAAGATTTCATTTCTTCTTGAAAAACTAATTTAAAACCAGGAAACAAGAACACAACCACTGTGAGGCTCATGAAATTATTAAAGACTGAACTATAGTGGTAAATGCAGTATACTTCTATAATTTGAAAACGCTAGAATGACATTTTCAGCTGTTTCACACTTGTTCTTGTTATATATATATATATATATATATATATATATATATATATATATATATATATATATATATATATATATATATTTAAAAACACATTTGTATGAAAGACTTTCATATTCAAACCGTTGAAGACCAATTAGAAAAGCAGTCTTTGGGGGAGGAATAACAGTTTAGTCATTTCCTAGTAGGCTTCAGAAGGGAAAGCTTGATGAAGGCCTGTTTCGGACTCCGACTTGCCTCAAACAGCATTGCACTCAGTCTTGACTGTCCTGGACTTAGACTTGTCTTGAACTCCACAATGGCGGACTTGCCTACAGACCTATTAGGCAGAAAGGTAAGCAACTTTTAATAAGCCACTATTAGAAAGAAAAAACATTTTACACCTTGGTAGGTTAAATAATACCACCTTTGACCTAACAAAAATAAATAAAACTACTAGAAATGTACACGTCCAGTATTATCATCACCTCTCAGGTAGGCAAAAAAGAAAAGATGTAATAATTAGTATATGCCCAATATACTTAAAATACGTAGAACTAACTATAAAATAGTTCGTTTTCTTTCTTCAAAAGCTATTTACATTTTTTTCCAATTTGCTTCAGGACTTATTACACGCTTTAACTAAAAAACAACTTTGTTTCTGTAACTGTACACTTTTATTTTTCTGAGACGCATCTCTTGAGAGTTAGCAAACATTTATTATTCGATCTACAAAATAAAATGATCATTGCAGCCATAGCATGAGGTTAACGTTAGCAGTGCAGGTGGTCTTAAAATGAATTATCGCGTAAATGACTTAGAAACTATATCTTCGCAATCTTGTGTTGTTTGTGGTTATTTAACAGACTGTCGTTCCCTTCATTAACAGAAAAAACGTTAACTTTGCCCCGTTATTTTGCTATGTTGCTAACATCGAATGTTTAAAAACATTAATCGAGTTTAGCGTGCGGTATGTCGTTTAAGTTACCCCATAAGCTCATTACAGTGTAATATTATACAGACACATCTTTATTATCTCCATTTACAAAATCTATTGACGTTAAAAGTAAAAGAAACGGAAGTTAACTTTAGTCACGTGCCATTACAACAATACTAACTTTATACGTACGTTCAGCAAAGTTGTATGCGCTTATATTATACTCTCGTTCACCACCATTTTAAAAACTATGTAGAATATGTAATGTAACAGGATAAAGTTAATTTGATAACGTTATTCTTACCTCGTTCAGCCTGCTCTTCAGGGGTTGAGCATCAGACGGGGTTTCCTGAATCCCAATTAAAACACCAAGGGTAGAACCTAAATACCTAACGTTACTTTTCGTAAATAAAACAAGCATTTGTTATGTGTGTGAATTAGCGACGCTTTGTTGGGGTTAAATATATAATGACTGTGAGGGAAAACATGCTAAATGTCTTGAGCTTTAAACAAGTGTGGAGTAATTCAGAACTATATAATGTACACACATCAACGTAAAAAGCCGTTGTTAATGTTATATATTCTATTATGTAATACTTACAAGCGTTATAGCCACTTTGATTTAAAACGCATACATAAGTATAAGATATTTAACTTAATACCATAGTCATTCCAAACTGAATGCCCAAACGAGAGCTTTAAAGTGTATTATACTTAATATAATACATTGCATTCAACATTTAAACAATATTATGAAATATGTTGAACAAGGTTTCATGCACAGTGAAAACATTTTCGGATGTTTGACCGTATTTTTTTAGATTTGCTGGAAACATTAACTCTTGCTAAGCCTCTGTGCAGCTAGCAAGCTAGCGATGCAGTCTGCGCTGGATTTTGAATTTGAAAGAAAATCAGACGTCATCAGTCATATGATCGCTGATAGTCGTCGAGCTTATTTCACCTTCTGCAACACGGTTCTTTTAGTGCGGTTTTATCGTGTTAAAAGAGAGTTTTGCTTGCAAAATGTTTCGTTTCGAGCACAATTACGTGGAGCAGCAAGTGCAGATAATGGAAATACCGTTTCCGCCTGTCAATTTCACTCGCAGTGGTCCAATCAGAGGTGAGAGACACTTCTCCATAAGGAAGATACTAATCACATTTTCAGCTACTAATTTTTTTAAAGTTACCTCAAAAAAATTACTTTTAAGGATAAAATAGAATAAATCAAGTTGTTTTTATATGTCTATTTCATGTAAGCAATAGTTAATTTTGACTCTTTTCACTATTTTAAGGACCCATCATGGCTGAAAACATGGTCAGGGCACCTCAATTCCCCATTTACCCGGTTCCACCATGTCCTTCAGCTGTTTTCCCTGGACCCTATCCTGTGGACACCAGCCCCACGAGAGGAGTTCCACCTCAAAGTAAGTAGTTTGTTGTTACACAATTGGAAACCCCTCCTTTAAAAGGCAACTGTCCGTTTGAAAAAAGGACTTTTCAGCCACTAGCTTGTCAAAAAAAATCTTAAATCATATCATTTTAATGGGCGTCACGGTGGCGCAGTGGTTATCACGGTCATCTCACGATGAAAAGGTTGCTGTTTCGAGCCTCGGCTGGGTCAGTTGGCATTTCTGTGTGAAGCTTGCATGTTCTCCCTGTGATCGCGTGGGTTTTTTTCTGGGCGCTCTGGTTTCCCCCACAAGTCGAAAATAAGCATTATAAGTCAGTTGGGTGAACAATATTGTCCATAGTGTACGAATGAGTGTGTGTGGATGTTTCCCAGCAATGGGTTGCGGCTGGAAGGGCATCAGCCCTTTAAAATATATGCCAGAAGAGTTGGCTGTTGATCCCGCTGTGGCGATCCGAAAGGAAAGAAAGCCGACTAGAAAAAGAATCGATTGATATTGTTTTAATGTTTATTTGATGTAAACAAGAGTGTTAATTTTCATGTGAAACTGATCGACTCTTTTTCTCTATTTTAGGACACAACATGCCTGAAAGCGTCTTTGTGGTTCCTCATCCTGTTCCCCAATATCCTTCATCTTTTTTCCCTGGACCCCATCCTGTGGACACGACTCCAATGAGAGGAGTTCCACCTCAAAGTAAGTAGTTTGTTGTTACACATTTGGAGAAGAAAACCCCTCTTTTAAAAGGCAACTGTTCATTTGAAAAAAGAACTTTTCAGCCACTAGCTTGTCAAAAAATAACTTAAATCATATTGTTTTGATGGGCGTCACAGTGGCGCATTGGTTAGCACAGTCATCTCACGACAAAAAGGTTTCTGTTTCGAGCCTCGGCTGGGTCAGTTGGCATTTCTGTGTGAAGCTTGCATGTTCTCCCTGTGATCGCGTGGGTTTATTCTGGGCGCTCTGGTTTCCCCCACAAAGTCCAAAAACCAGTGTTATAAGTCATATAAGTGAACAATATTGTTCATAGTGTACGAATGAGTGTGTGTGGATGTTTCCCAGCAATGGGTTGTGGCTGGAAGGGCATCAGCCCTTTAAAATATATGCCAGAAGAGTTGGCTGTTGATCCCGCTGTGGGGATCCGAAAGAAAAGAAAGCCGACTAGAAAAAGAATCGATTGATATTGTTTTAATGTTTATTTGATGTAAACAAGAGTGTTTATTTTCATGTGAAACTGATCGACTCTTTTTCTCTTTTTTAGGACACAACATGCCTGAAATCGTCTTTGTGGTTCCTCATCCTGTTCCCCAATATCCTTCATTTTTTTTCCCTGGACCCCATCCTGGTGACACCACTCCAACGAGAGGAGTTCCACCTCAAAGTAAGTAGTTTGTTGTTACACATTTGGAGAAGAAAACCCCTCTTTTAAAAGGCAACTGTTCATTTGAAAAAAGAACTTTTCAGCCACTAGCTTGTCAAAAAATAACTTAAATCATATTGTTTTGATGGGCGTCACAGTGGCGCATTGGTTAGCACAGTCATCTCACGACAAAAAGGTTTCTGTTTCGAGCCTCGGCTGGGTCAGTTGGCATTTCTGTGTGAAGCTTGCATGTTCTCCCTGTGATCGCATGGGTTTATTCTGGGCGCTCTGGTTTCCCCCACAAAGTCCAAAAACCAGTGTTATAAGTCATATAAGCGAACAAAATTGTCCATAGTGTATGAATGAGTGTGTGTGGATGTTTCCCAGCAATGGGTTGTGGCTGGAAGGGCATTCGCCACCTAAAATTTATGCCAGAATGTTCATTCCGATGTGGCGACCCCGAAAGGAAAGAAAACCGACAAGAAAAAGGCTTGATTGATATTGTTTTAATGTTTATTTGATGTAAACAAGAGTGTTAATTTTTATGTGAAACTGATAAACTCTTTTTCTCTATTTTAGGACACCTCATGCCTGAAAACGTCTTTGTGGTACCTCATCCTGTTCCACCATATCCTTACCCTGTTTTCCCTGGACCCCATCCTAGTGACACGACTCAAAGTAAGTAGTTTGTTGTTAAACAATTGCTGTAAAATTTCAGTCAAAACAATTCAATAACCATTTGTTTTTGTGTCTAGATCTGAACTGTGATCCTTCTTCCTCAACCCTTCCACCATCTCACAATATTGAGATCCCGGAAACTCCTCCTCAAAGTAAGTCATTAATTGTAACACAAAAATGTTATTGTTTAAGTCAATAGACTGCAGAGTGTAGTAATCGATTGTTTTTCTTTTTTGTACAGTCAAAAAAAAACATACTCCAAGGCTTTTTAAGAGAGGAGAGGGAAAGAATCCAAAAAGCAGTGAAAGCAGTACTGAAGACAATTCATCCTCAGAGATGCTCGAAAGAACTCTTAAGGAGATCTTCAATTGGGTGAACGTCACTGCTCCTGATGGGTGCTTTCTTGACCAGCTAGACCAGTATATTTCTCACTTTGAGGAGAAGACGGAAATTTCAGCAGTCTTGGAAATGGAGCGAGCCCAGAGTGAGAGGCCTCTCGCTACTCTTCAGGAGGTGGATCCTACAGGCACCGACCAGACTCGTCTCACTGGCTCGAGAAAGAGGAGGCGTTCCAGTAACACTGACATGGATGACTGTGCTGCTGTTTCGTCAGACCACAAGAAGCGTGAACTATACGTCAATCTGGGGAAGAGATTACGATTAATGCCCATTTCTACTTGGAGAACGAGTTGGTCCAGGACTGGAGATGCCAACCACTGAAAGTGGCAAACTGTTAAATATGTTGTTTGTTTCTGTACAATCACAATTCATGTAAATAATTAAAAACAATTCTTGTCGCTTACAGCGTTTGTTTTTCTTCAGGTATTTCTTTGACAAATGAAGATTTTCCTTGCTCTTCAACTACTTATTTACAGTACAGAGCAGTTTATACCCTTTACAGTCTGGATTATTAGAAACTATAAGGAATACAATGCATTATGCACACATTGTGGTTTGCAGCAAAGTAGGACAAAATGATTTTTAAAGAAATTGGTACCTTTTTCCATGACTGCATTCAAGAAAGTTACAGTGAGGACTATAAAAAGAATTACTACTTCATGAGTCTCTTAGAGTGTAGCGAGGAGCGTATCCAAGATTTCTAAAGACAAAAAATATCAATATGGGTTCAAAACCATTAGATATTATAACCTACAAATGTGGTAATAATCAGAACATCACTTTGTGACATTTTCAGCACAATTAAAATTTCAGAAATTGTCAGACATGACTGGACTAAAGAGAATAACGGACCCTAAACTTATGGCGATTCAATATAATGTTTTATTAAAGAAGTAAATAACAATCCTAGAGAAAACAGAGGAGCACAGAAAGCAAAACCCATGAAGGGAAACAATTACAATACTTAAACTAAAGAGCTGGAGATAACAAATGAAAAAATAAAAGAAATACTCACAGCAATGTACGTACGACTCCAGACAAACAGCGCACAATGAGTAAAGTGCCCACAAGGAACAGAATCGAAGGGAAGATCATGAAGACGAATCAATCAAACATGACGGAGAGAAAACCAGGGTCACTAACTGAAAGCCTTAACTATAAAATGAAAAGCGTGAAGGAAAAAGTCAGAAAACAACAAAATATGTGCTCCAAACATTAATAAAACAACAAAGAAGGCCATTTTCAGTCATGTGATCTGAATAACAAGACTGGAGGTCATGTTAGAATTCAGTTCTTTCAGTTTGGTATGACTATGGTATTAAGTTAAATATCTTGTAATTAATCATGTGTTTTAAATCAAAGTGTAAAAGTTACATAATACAATTTATAACATTAACAATGTGTGTACATTATATCTACTTCTGAATTATTCCACATTTGCTTCTCTAGAAAAGAGAAACATAATAAGCAAAGAGTGGAAAAAAGAAAACAAGACAAAACCAGAGAGGAAAAGGAATATAAATTACAAGACTAAACCCAGACAGATCATGACAGAACTGTTGAGTGAAACCTTTGCTCTAAACTATAAAAAAAAGTCTCTACAAAAGGTAAAATGTTATCTTAAGGTAGAATAAAAAAATGGTTCCTCTATAGTTTAGTATAGTTCGATAGTGCTCTAAATTTAGAGTCTAACTGCAGTGAAATGACATGTTTTACCTTTTTAAAATCACATCTGGCATGTAAAAAAACTACAAAATGTTTATTAACCTACAGAGTCCCACCACTATAACAAAGATAATCAAGTTTACAACAACAGGTTTTTGCTGTAATTTTACATGCAACGGCTAAGCATTGTATATTCACTTTGAAACGCATGACACGGAGGCGAAGAACCGCACAACGCGAAGCACAGTGATGTTGTTTCTTTAAAAATAAATGTACAATTCTTAGCTGTTTTATATCCCCTTTATGCCTCAGTCTTTTCCAACACTGGCAAATTTAAGTTATTATTAATATCTGAGCTTCAATAAACTATTGGATACTGAAGGTTTTTGTGTCAATCTTCTTTTGACTACGGAGAAAAACTGGTGTAGACGTTTGAAGCTGTGATGTCTTAACATTATACCAGAACATTTTACCATTATCTTTGGGCAACATTAACATATTAAAAACATTATTAATCTTTGCTCTGCATTACATAACCGAATTGAAACGGAACTGTTGTTATTTGTGTCTGTTCACTGCTTCTTGCTCCTGACAGAGATAAATAACTCACTAAAGTTAGGGTAACATTAATCTAGATTGCGCTCCACTCATGAATACACGCGGTGAGGCTGAATCCAGCTTCTTGACAGTTTGGTGATAAAATCTGTGGCATTTAAAAAAGATCCGGGACAAATATGCAATAACTGGATGCTGTTCTGATGGTTTGTGTTTTATCGGAGACACATAATTAAATGTTAGCTTTATCATAATGTTAGCATCAGAGAAACATGTCTATGAAGCTAATGTAAACACTTTTAAAGCGATCACCCTCAGAGCAAGTTCAAACTTGACCACAATGTCTTTAGTGTAGGATATTTGCATGAATCAAAACAGGCGAGGACAAACGTGAAGCTCCTTTTAATGTGGAATTATAACAGATAATTATACAGTAACGTGCATCCCTTTGTGGTCTCCATTAGCTTGTGTTGTCGCTCTCACCAGTGTTCACCACAAGCTGCTCAATCAAGACTTTAGGTTTTAGTCCAGCAGAGCTTCTCAAATGTCCATCCATCCATTATCTTGTCGGTGTGTTGGCGACAGCGGAATTAACCACCAACTATTCTGGCGTATGTTTTACGCGGCAGATACCCTTCCAGCCACAACCCATCGCTGGGAAACATTCACACGCACTCATTCACATTCAAATGGACAATTGTTTTTTCTAAATTCATTTATACCGCATGTATCTGGACTCGTGGGGGAAACTGGAGCACCCGGAGTAAACCCACGCGATCACAGCCAGAACATGCACAAAAATGCCAACTGACCCAGCCGAAGCTCGAACCAGCGATCTTCTTGAAGTGAGACGACCGTGCTACCCACTGCGCCACTGTGACGCCGTCTCAAATGTTGGTTGGTGTAAAAAAACACCTAATTACTGGGTAACTACGGTGTACTTAAAGTGTAGTTATTTTGTAGGGTAATTAAGGTGTAGTTACAGTGTAGTTACTGATTAATTACTGCGCATTTACAGAGTACTTATAGGGTAATTAATGTGTAGTTACAGGAAAGTTACAGTGTAGGCAAGTAAGTAAGTAAGTAAAATGTATTTAGAAAGCGCATTTTTCACAAGGTAACTGCCCACAGTGCAGTACAATCAACAATACAATTGTAAATTAGCAACAGTAAAAAAAAAAGAATAAAATAACTAAAACCCATATCAACTTTAAATGGCCTTAGATTATAAAAATGTCTTTAACCCAGTTTTAAACATCACAATGTTGGCTGATAAACGGATATCTGGAGGCAGATCATTCCAAAGCCAAAGGGCAACAACAGAAAATGCTCTGTCCCCTCTACACTTCAGATTGATCTCCAGAAAACACTTATAAGCTGATCGGAGGGACCTCGTGGAGTGTACTTGTAAGATCATTACTGTGAAATTATAGCATAACTACTGTGCATTTACGATGTACTTATGGAATAATTACAGTGTAACTACTATGTATTTAGTATGTATAACAAACTCTGCTTTAGACAACAGCCCTCATCCAGTGCTCTAATCCTTTAGCTGTAAAGATATATGAATAAAAAATAACTGTATACAATAAACTCAATGCAAGAGTATCCGTGTACCTAAAATGTTTAGTTTATTTTCCGATTTGCTTGATTCCTTTTATTCTATGAAAATGTATTCATTGAATGCACTTTGTACGATTTCAATGACGCACCATACAAGGACGATTCTGTAGGACACAAGTAGGACAAACCTCGTGTTTGTTCTGTCATTTGCAAAATGTCCATGTTTGACATTAATTACTGAACCTATAGCAGTAAGTGGATGTTTTATAATAACTAAATAATTATTTTTGTGCTACCTTGTTATCACATTAAAAATGCAAACATTAAAACATTTCATGTTACGATATGATGGTCATGTGTACCATAATGTTACAAATCTCAAGAGTCTTATGTTGTGTAAAAATCTCTGTTCAAAGAATTTAATGTTAGAGGACAGAGCTTGTCCCGAAAAAAAGAAAAGTAATTCACTTATTTGTCAGGCTATTTAGGTTTTCAAGCAAATTGCAATAATTTCTAAAAGATTAAACTCTTTATTGATTTACAAGAGGCTTTGCTAACCACATGCTCATTAGCATTATCTACCATTAACAGCGTTGCAATTTCAATTTGCACAATTTTTTTACATATGTTCAGAAAAAATAAGGCTAAATGGTATTGTCTTCCATATTCACGTCCAGGTTCCTGATGATGGAGACAGATACAAGCATGTACCAGTTGAAAACCTCTGCAGGTTACTTTCATAACCCCCGTTCCCCAAAATACTGCCCCCCACCCCCTTCCTAAGGTTATAGTACCTGGCGAAGGTGTTGCCCCGCATCCTTGCAGATCTTTGCCAGCAGAGTACCTCTTGCCAGCGCGCAAAAGGCCGTGACACCCATGATAGAGTGAACTCTCAACTGTAGGAGGCAAGGGTCGTCGGACGCTGTGTGTATGCGGTAGAGATGGCCTCCACTAGCCAGTGGCTCAGACCTGAAAGGCTGCCGTGGCATGCAAGGCAGCAGCAGCTTGACCCGCAGCAGTGTAAGCCCTCGACGTCAGGTCCAACGACAAGCTTAGCTGACGGGATGGAGGCTGTTCACTCCAGACAGCAGGGTTACCTGGGGATAAGTGCACTGTCAATGCCTGCTCTACCTGGGGAATTGTTTCGGACCCCCTAGCTATCGTGCTATCAAGAGGAGACTCACCAACCTCGCTTTAAGTGGGGCCTTTCAAGTTTGAGTCAGTTCTCGATGCACTTCCGGGAAGGACAGGATCAGAGGCGGCTGCGGGGTATCATCCTGGCGCAACCCATCAAATCACTCATCAAGCCTGGAGATTTGGGTGAGAGGGGCGGAACCCCAGAGGGGGAGAGCGATGTACTATCTCCTTTGGGAGATACGCCATATCTCTCTGGTACAATGGTGGAGATCACACCATAAGACACACAGCATGATCACGTGACCATCATGCTGGAGAGTTAATTTAGACTGCTGTTATGGACTTGAAACAATATTCCTCAGGCCATAGTTATTCTTTTTGTTTTTTGAATGGCAAGATTCTTACTGTAGCAAATTAACGCAGTGTGTAAATTGTCAATAAAGACAAAATTTTGTTTTAAAGGAATATTCCACCTTAAAAATGTAATTTGTTTCATTACTAACTGTAAAGATTTAATTTCTTCTTGAAAAACAATTTTAGTATTTTCATTTAAAACCAGGAGACAAGAACACAACCACTGTGAGGCTCAGGAAATTATTAAAACCTGTAGCATGGTGGTAAATGGAGTACCCCTTTTGGAGTAGCCCATGTTTACTGAATCATTATAACTACAGTAGTGATTTTCTGTTTGGAAAAGTTTTAGAACATAGACTTTTTTTTTTAAAAGGTCCTTGTTGTCATTCATATATTGTTGTTGTGTCTTCAATATAATCATTATAGCAAGCACTCAAATTTAACTGCTTTCATTTTTTCAAAGTATTAATTTTGATTTCAAGTGAACCATTACATGTTGATTGAACATTTACGGAAACTTGTTGACCTATTTATTTTTTTTTGTCTAGTTTTAATAACAATATTTATTAGGTTTATTGTACCTATAGGTACGCACTAAAGTTAATTGTTAAATTACTCTAATTAATTGAATTAATTAAGAATACTTAGTTCAGTGTACTAAATGTTTTTAAATTAAGAAAAATAAAATATTGACAACACAAAACCTTAAAATAATTGCTGTTTCAATGAGGTTCTGTTTTTATGTTATGGATAAGATCCATAGTTGTGCAACGAGTTAACATCACGGGAAGTCTGTCCAGAAAGCTCTACAGATTGTTCAACGCGAACTTCAGCCAGCAGAGACGTCTAGAAGATAAAGGTTAAAGCTTACAGCCGAGCCGCGTCGTCGAGCGATTATCTCCGGGCCGTTAGCGAGAGTGATTTAGACAGGTTTCGGTTTCGGGTGTGCTGGGACGAGCCGATAACGATCGCTCAGCTGCTGCGGATAGTGTAGGACCTATAAAGTAGTGCAGGGCTGCTGTCACGGAAGCGTCAGCGGAAGCGTTCAGCCTCCTCGCGTGAAGACTAATCGCGTAAAGACGTTCAACACTACCTGCGCGACTCCACCGAGCAACGCCTCAGAGACGACGCCCAGTAAGCTATATTCTTGTATCTGTTTCTGTTTTATTCTTATACTTTTTTCCCTTGCTACTTTCCTCATACGTCTGCTACCATGTGCTTCCAGTACATTCCAGTCATTCTCTCAGCTGCACGTCGCTCCGCCCGTCCTCGCGGAACACACTCCAACGCTTCAAACCTTCGCTCACTTCATCTTGCCTCACCAGAACCGTGCTCTCTCTCTGTGGGACTTTGGAACTGTCAGTCTGCTGTCAACAAAGCTGACTTCATCCCTGCTTTTGCTCTTCAGTCTTCACTGGACATTGTCGGCCTGACTGAGACATGGATCCGCCCAGAGGACACCGCAACACCTGCAGCCCTCTCCAAAAACTTTCTCCTCTCCCACACTTCTCGCGAGGCGGGACGGGGTGGGGGTGTTGGACTTCTCATCTCTCAGACCTTCAGATTCTCTATCTTTTGGTAAGACATGCTCATTTGAATATCATGTTCTAACTATCACTTCTCCTCTTGTAATGCGCATCCTCACCATATACCGCCCACCTGGAGAACAGCTCTCCACTTTCCTGGAGGAGCTTGATGGTCTGCTATCCTCTTTTCCAGATGATGATAGCAGCCCACTCATTGTATTTGGGGACTTTAATATACATCTTCACAAACCAAACGCTACCGACTTCCACTCACTCATGTCCTCCTTTCACATGTCTCTTGTCCCTACCACAGCCACACACAAATCAGGAAATCAGCTAGATCTCATTTACACACGCAGCTGCTCTCCTGATCATCTCACAGTTACTCCTCTGCACACATCTGATCACTTCTTCATCACCTTCAAACTCACACTGCCTACAAGCTCACACTCAACACCACCCCCTGTCACCTTCCGACGTAACCTTAAATCCCTTGATTCCTCTCTCTTCTCTTCCGCTGTGTCCTCTTCTCTTTTAACACCTGGAAACTTTTCCTCTTTAAACACTCACGATGCAACTAACCGTTTCTGCTCCACACTTGCTACATGCCTCGATCAACTATGCCCTCTCTCTTCCAGGCCAGCCAGAATAACACCATCAAACCCTTGGCTATCGCACGCTCTCAGGGAACAGAGGTCCACCCTCAGATCGGCAGAGCGCAAATGGAAGAAATCAAAGAGCATGGCAGATCTCAAAGCGTACCAAACTGCACTCTCAACCTTCTCAAGCAAGGTACATGACGCAAAGACTACATACTACCACGACAAGATTGAACATGCCAAGGACAGCCGAAAGCTCTTCAGGACTTTCAACTCACTCCTCTGTCCACCCCAACCTCCCCCAGCGACCTCTCTCACTGCAGATGACTTCGCTGATCACTTCATAGCCGGCAGTTTGCACCACCTTGCACCCAATCTCAGCCACAATCTCCGACACCTTTCATGTCCGCATTCACTCCAGTCACAGAAGATCAGGTGTCCAAACTCCTTCTCTCAGCGCATCCGACCACCTGCCCCCTCGATCCCATCCCCTCTCACCTTCTACAAACCATCTCACCTACCATCACGCCTGCCCTCACTCACATCATCAACTCCTCCATCACTACTGGCATTTTCCCCGACACCTTCAAGGTGGCCAGAGTCACCCCGCTTCTCAAAAAACCCACACTCGACACATCACTGGTGGAAAATTACAGACCTGTCTCTTTGCTGCCCTTCACTGCAAAACTCATCGAGCGAGTCGTCTTCAATCAACTCTCTACCTTCCTGACTCAGAACAACAAACTTGATGACAATCAATCAGGCTTCAAGAACGGACACTCAACTGAAACAGCTTTGTTGTCTGTAACGGAAGCGCTACGAGGGGCCAGGGCTAACCATAGATCATCTGCCCTCATCCTACTAGACCTCTCTGCAGTGTTTGACACAGTCAACCATCAGATCCTTCTCTCCACTCTTTCTGCGATGGGCATCACTGGAACTGTACTCGATTGGCTTGAGTCCTATCTCACTGGCAGATCTTTCAGTGTCGGGTGGAGGGGTGAGGTCTCAAACACTCATAACCTACTCACCGGGGTTCCCCAGGGTTCAGTCCTTGGCCCACTTCTCTTCTCCGTCTACACCACCTCCCTGGGCCCTATCATCCTCAGACACGGATTCTCCTACCACTGCTACGCTGACGACACTCAACTCTATCTGTCGTTCCCCCCTGATGACCTGTCAGTAACTACCCGCATAACTGACTGCCTGAACAACATCTCTACTTGGATGAAGAACCATCACCTACAACTCAACATGGCCAAGACAGAACTTTTGGTAATCCCAGCTCATCCCTCTGTGCATCACGACCTCACCATCCAGCTGCAATCCTCTACAGTCACCCCTTCTCCTACAGTCAGGAATCTTGGAGTGCTTTTGGATGAACAGCTGTCCTTCAAAGACCACATCACAAAGACATCTCGAGCGTGTAGATTTGCACTGCACAACATTCGAAAGATCAGGCCCTTCTTAACTGAGCATGCAACTCAACTCCTGGTTCAGGCTCTGGTCCTCTCACGTCTGGACTACTGCAACGCTCTCCTAGCAGGACTTCCATTAAATACGCTCAAACCTCTGCAGATGATCCAGAACTCTGCAGCTCGTCTTATCTTCAAGGAACCGAAACGAGCTCATGTTACTCCCCTCTTCATCACTCTTCATTGGCTCCCCATTGCAGCTCGGGTTAAATTCAAATCGCTAATGTTGGCATACAAAACTATCTCCAGATCAGCCCCTGTCTACCTCCATGAGCTCATACGCTCCTACATGCCCTCCAGAAGGCTGCGCTCAGAGAAGGAACAGCGACTTGTGGTTCCATCCCACAAGGGCAGAAGATCTCTCAGCAGAACCTTCTCTTTCACTGTCCCTGGTTGGTGGAACAAACTCCCTGATCCAGTCAGGAAAGCAGCAACACTAACAGCTTTCAAAAAGCAACTGAAAACTCTTCTCTTCAGAGAACACCTACTATAAAAAATAAAAAAAAAAAACTACTACCTTCTTCCCCTACTGCTTTGGTTTTTTGATCAGTTGATACAATTTCTATTGTGAGAAGTTGAGATAGACTTTGACGGTGTAACAAATTGCATATTGTCTCTCCCTAATGTAAGTCGCTTTGGACAAAAGCGTCTGCCAAATGCATAAATGTAAATGTAATGTAAATGTAAAAGATCGTGAGGGGCTGGACTCGAGATTGTGATCTTTTAACGATTAATCGTGCAGCTCTATTGTCAGTACACAGTAATTACCCTTTAAGTACAAAATAACTACTCTGTTAGTACACAGTAATTTCCCTGTAATCACCTGGCTGTAATCTAAAGTGTAACCAAAATGATTTACAACCGAAATAATACGATGGCTAAAACAATCCAGGTTGAGTGATGCTGTGAACTGCGGTCCGTGTGCTTGAATGGACTGATCAATGGTTCCTAAAGTCACACAAGGATGCATAAAGTGATTTGACCGACCCGGCACTAAGTGTGGTATATCGAGAATTATAAAAACACCTGGCAGCCAATCAGAATCTAGTATTCACACAGACCACGGTATAAGCAGTTAATGTTAACAGCATAGAACTTCAAACTTGGTTAATTCTACCTTTAAAAAAGGCTACAATTACAGTTACTGAAGTCCTAAAGATACTGTACTTAAGCTACATTTATCTTACGTCCATTATTAAACATAACCTGAAATCTGTTGTCATTTCCCAGAGCATTTAACTACAGTTTAACTACAAAAAAAATGTATTCCAAAAACTAAGAGTTAAACTTTTTACCTTTTTATGTCATTTACAGCTTGCATCAACAAACTTTAAGTAATTCACAAAGTTAATTGTCACAGTCCGGGCTGTCATTAGTGTTTTTTTCCTCTCTTCACCTGTCCCTCATTTCCTCACTCTTCTCAGGTGCCGCTGCTCGCCTGCTGATGAGGCGCTCTATATTAGCCTCTCGCTCCTCAGGGTCATTACGAATTATTATTTGCAAATGTGTTACGCGGCTCTCAAAGTCATGCTTGTGTTTGTCCTGTTCTGTTGAACAGTGGATTTTGTTACATCAGTATTAAAGACGTTGAAGGAGCTCCTGTGGCATCTGGGTCATCTTTTCCAATTCATCACATTAATATAGATACAAAGACACAGGAAAAGAGAGTTTTCAAAGTGCCGCACCAAATCCCTAACATACAGCTAGCTATCAGTGACAGCAATCAGTTCAAATAAAAAGGCAGATAAAAACAACTGTCAACATTAAAGTTATAGTCCTCTCAAAGAATAAAACAGTGATTAAATGCTCACTCTTGTTCTAGTTTGCCAGGAAATTTGAAAAGTAATGGATGAAGGTGAAGGTCCATGGCTCCTAAGTTCCTGAGTCAAAATCCCTCCATTGAAACACAAACCTGAAAAAAGAACAAAAAAACATCAGTTTTTGAGAATTTATATTTCAAAGTAAAAGAATTTGTCCTAATTTGTTAATTGTTATTGGTGAGTGTAGGAACCATTAAAACAATATTTAATGTTCTAAAAAAAAAAAAAAGATTTTTCAAAATTAAATCTGATCTCATTTCAGTCTATTTTCTCCCCCACTTACAATCAATGTGCAACTAAGAAATTGGACACACCTTCTCATTGAAAACGTTTTCTCTATGTTCATGACTATGAAAATTGAAAACGGTAGTGTCAGGCTCTCTGTCTCGTCTGCTTGTTAAAATGTCTCCCTCCTTCCCTCTGTCACAATTCCTGCTAATTCTGTTCATCAGCCTCAACTGCTTCTCACTGCGTTAATTTCTCTGCTACTTAAGTCCTCCTCTTTTCTATCGTCTTTGTAAGTTAATGTTCGGCCACAGCATATCGCAGACGCACTACTCTAGCGCTTCCTCTGGTTGTGTTGTCTAGCCCTGTCTAGAGTGTGTTTTGCTTCTTGGGTTCATCCCTGCCCTCACCTGAAGGTTCGAGGATCACGGTGGGCTGAGCACTCGGACTCTCTCTCTCTCTCTGACTGACTACCTACATCCTTAGAAGAAGCGGGGAGGACCAGCCACCCTTCATTAGTGTTTAGTGCTCCTTAGCCAAACCTGAGTTATTTGGCTTTGGACTGTGACCTGTTCCACCTGTTCTGTTAAACAGCTGTTTTGTTTTGTCCTAACAAACTATTAAAGACTTTTGGTTACGGTTCCAATTCCCTCGTATCTGGTTCCTTCCTTCCTACCTACACACTACAGGTAGATTCACACTGAAGGCATCAAAACTATGAATTAACACGTGTGGATTTGTAAACACAACAAGTGTGAAACAGCTGAAAATGTCATTCTAGCATCTTCAAAGTAGCAACTTTCTGCATTGATTACGCTTAGCACACCTTTGGCGTTCTCTTGATGATCATCAAGAGGTAGTCTACTGAAATGGTCTTCACATCACAGGTGAGCCCTGTCAGGTTTAATAACTGAGATTTCCACCTTAAAAATTAGAATTGTGTCATTCTGAACAGTAAAGATTTCATTTCTTCTTGAAAAACTATTTTAGCATTTTCATTTAAAACCAGGAAACAAGAACACAACCACTGTGAGGCTCATGAAATTATTAAAACCTAAACCATAGTGGTAAATGCAGTATACTTCTATAATTTGAAAACGCTAGAATGACATTTTCAGCTGTTTCACACTTGTTATATATATATACATATATATATATATATATATATATATATATATATATATATATATATATATATATATATATATATATATATCAATATATTTAAAAACACATTTGTATGAAAGACTTTCATATTCAAACCGTTGAAGACCAATTAGAAAAGCAGTCTTTGGGGGAGGAATAACAGTTTAGTCATTTCCTAGTAGGCTTCAGAAGGGAAAGCTTGATGAAGGCCTGTTTCGGACTCCGACTTGCCTCAAACAGCATTGCACTCAGTCTTGACTGTCCTGGACTTAGACTTGTCTTGAACTCCACAATGGCGGACTTGCCTACAGACCTATTAGGCAGAAAGGTAAGCAACTTTTAATAAGCCACTATTAGAAAGAAAAAAACATTTTACACCTTGGTAGGTTAAATAATACCACCTTTGACCTAACAAAAATAAATAAAACTACTAGAAATGTACACGTCCAGTATTATCATCACCTCTCAGGTAGGCAAAAAAGAAAAGATGTAATAATTAGTATATGCCCAATATACTTAAAATACGTAGAACTAACTATAAAATAGTTCGTTTTCTTTCTTCAAAAGCTATTTACATTTTTTTCCAATTTGCTTCAGGACTTATTACACACTTTAACTAAAAAACAACTTTGTTTCTGTAACTGTACACTTTTATTTTTCTGAGACGCATCTCTTGAGAGTTAGCAAACATTTATTATTCGATCTACAAAATAAAATGATCATTGCAGCCATAGCATGAGGTTAACGTTAGCAGTGCAGGTGGTCTTAAAATGAATCATCGCGTAAATGACTTAGAAACTATATCTTCGCAATCTTGTGTTGTTTGTGGTTATTTAACAGACTGTCGTTCCCTTCATTAACAGAAAAACGTTAACTTTGCCCCGTTATTTTGCTATGTTGCTAACATCGAATGTTTAAAAACATTAATCGAGTTTAGCGTGCGGTATGTCGTTTAAGTTACCCCATAAGCTCATTACAGTGTAATATTATACAGACACATCTTTATTATCTCCGTTTACAAAATCTATTGACGTTAAAAGTAAAAGAAACGGACGTTAACTTTAGTCACGTTAACTTTATACGTACGTTCAGCAAAGTTGTATGCGCTTATATTATACTCTCGTTCACCACCATTTTAAAAACTATGTAGAATATGTAATGTAACAGGATAAAGTTAATTTGATAACGTTATTCTTACCTCGTTCAGCCTGCTCTTCAGGGGTTGAGCATCAGACGGGGTTTCCTGAATCCCAATTAAAACACCAAGGGTAGAACCTAAATACCTAACGTTACTTTTCGTAAATAAAACAAGCATTTGTTATGTGTGTGAATTAGCGACGCTTTGTTGGGGTTAAATATATAATGACTGTGAGGGAAAACATGCTAAATGTCTTGAGCTTTAAACAAGTGTGGAGTAATTCAGAACTATATAATGTACACACATCAACGTAACAAGCCGTTGTTAATGTTATATATTATATTATGTAATACTTACAAGCGGTATAGCCACTTTGATTTAAAACGCATACATAAGTATAAGATATTTAACTTAATACCATAGTCATTCCAAACTGAATGCCCAAACGAGAGCTTTAAAGTGTATTATACTTAATATAATATATTGCATTCAACATTTAAACAATATTATGAAATATGTTGAACAAGGTTTCATGCACAGTGAAAACATTTTCAGATGTTTGACCGTATTTTTTTAGATTTGCTTGAAACATTAACTCTTGCTAAGCCTCTGTGCAGCTAGCAAGCTAGCGATGCAGTCTGCGCTGGATTTTGAATTTGAAAGAAAATCAGACGTCATCAGTCATATGATCGCTGACAGTCGTCGAGCTTATTTCACCTGCTGCAACACGGTTCTTTTATTGCGGTTTTATCGTGTTAAAAGAGAGTTTTGCTTGCAAAATGTTTCGTTTCGAGCACAGTTACGTGAAAAAGCAAGTGCAGATACTGGAAATACCGTTTCCGCCTGTCAATTTCACTCGCAGTGGTCCAATCAGAGGTGAGAGACACTTCTCCATAAGGAAGATACTAATCACATTTTCAGCTACTAATTTTTTTAAAGTTACCTCAAAAAAATTACTTTTAAGGATAAAATAGAATAAATCATGTTGTTTTTATATGTCTATTTCATGTAAGCAATAGTGTTAATTTTGACTCTTTTTCACTATTTTAAGGACCCATCATGGCTGAAAACATGGTCAGGGCACCTCAATTCCCCATTTACCCGGTTCCACCATGTCCTTCAGCTGTTTTCCCTGGACCCTATCCTGTGGACACCAGCCCCACGAGAGGAGTTCCACCTCAAAGTAAGTAGTTTGTTGTTACACAATTGGAAACCCCTCCTTTAAAAGGCAATTGTCCGTTTGAAAAAAGGACTTTTCAGCCACTAGCTTGTCAAAAAAATCTTAAATCATATCATTTTAATGGGCGTCACGGTGGCGCAGTGGCTATCACGGTCATCTCACGATGAAAAGGTTGCTGTTTCGAGCCTCGGCTGGGTCAGTTGGCCTTTCTGTGTGAAGCTTGCATGTTCTCCCTGTGATCGCGTGGGTTTTTTTCTGGGCGCTCTGGTTTCCCCCACAAGTCGAAAATAAGCATTATAAGTCAGTTGGGTGAACAATATTGTCCATAGTGTACGAATGAGTGTGTGTGGATGTTTCCCAGCAATGGGTTGCGGCTGGAAGGGCATCAGCCCTTTAAAATATATGCCAGAAGAGTTGGCTGTTGATCCCGCTGTGGCGATCCGAAAGGAAAGAAAGCCGACTAGAAAAAGAATCGATTGATATTGTTTTAATGTTTATTTGATGTAAACAAGAGTGTTAATTTTCATGTGAAACTGATCGACTCTTTTTCTCTATTTTAGGACACAACATGCCTGAAAGCGTCTTTGTGGTTCCTCATCCTGTTCCCCAATATCCTTCATCTTTTTTCCCTGGACCCCATCCTGGTGACACCACTCCAACGAGAGGAGTTCCACCTCAAAGTAAGTAGTTTGTTGTTACACATTTGGAGAAGAAAACCCCTCTTTTAAAAGGCAACTGTTCATTTGAAAAAAGAACTTTTCAGCCACTAGCTTGTCAAAAAATAACTTAAATCATATTGTTTTGATGGGCGTCACAGTGGCGCATTGGTTAGCACAGTCATCTCACGACAAAAAGGTTTCTGTTTCGAGCCTCGGCTGGGTCAGTTGGCATTTCTGTGTGAAGCTTGCATGTTCTCCCTGTGATCGCGTGGGTTTATTCTGGGCACTCTGGTTTCCCCCACAAAGTCCAAAAACCAGTATTATAAGTCAGTTGGGTGAACAAAATTGTTCATAGTGTACGAATGAGTGTGTGTGGATGTTTCCCAGCAATGGGTTGCGGCTGGAAGGGCATCAGCCGTTTAAAATATATGCCAGAAGAGTTGGCTGTTGATCCCGCTGTGGGGATCCGAAAGGAAAGAAAGCCGACTAGAAAAAGAATCGATTGATATTGTTTTAATGTTTATTTGATGTAAACAAGAGTGTTTATTTTCATGTGAAACTGATCGACTCTTTTTCTCTTTTTTAGGACACAACATGCCTGAAATCGTCTTTGTGGTTCCTCATCCTGTTCCCCAATATCCTTCATTTTTTTCCCCTGGACCCCATCCTGGTGACACCACTCCAACGAGAGGAGTTCCACCTCAAAGTAAGTAGTTTGTTGTTACACATTTGGAGAAGAAAACCCCTCTTTTAAAAGGCAACTGTTCATTTGAAAAAAGAACTTTTCAGCCACTAGCTTGTCAAAAAATAACTTAAATCATATTGTTTTGATGGGCGTCACGGTGGCGCATTGGTTAGCACAGTCATCTCACGACAAAAAGGTTTCTGTTTCGAGCCTCGGCTGGGTCAGTTGGCATTTCTGTGTGAAGCTTGCATGTTCTCCCTGTGATCGCATGGGTTTATTCTGGGCGCTCTGGTTTCCCCCACAAAGTCCAAAAACCAGTGTTATAAGTCATATAAGCGAACAAAATTGTCCATAGTGTATGAATGAGTGTGTGTGGATGTTTCCCAGCAATGGGTTGTGGCTGGAAGGGCATTCGCCACCTAAAATTTATGCCAGAATGTTCATTCCGATGTGGCGACCCCGAAAGGAAAGAAAACCGACAAGAAAAAGGCTTGATTGATATTGTTTTAATGTTTATTTGATGTAAACAAGAGTGTTAATTTTTATGTGAAACTGATAAACTCTTTTTCTGTATTTTAGGACACCTCATGCCTGAAAACGTCTTTGTGGTACCTCATCCTGTTCCACCATATCCTTACCCTGTTTTCCCTGGACCCCATCCTCGTGACACGACTCAAAGTAAGTAGTTTGTTGTTAAACAATTGCTGTAAAATTTCAGTCAAAACAATTCAATAACCATTTGTTTTTGTGTCTAGATCTGAACTGTGATCCTTCTTCCTCAACCCTTCCACCATCTCACAATATTGAGATCCCGGAAACTCCTCCTCAAAGTAAGTCATTAATTGTAACACAAAAATGTTATTGTTTAAGTCAATAGACTGCAGAGTGTAGTAATCGATTGTTTTTCTTTTTTGTACAGTCAAAAAAAAACATACTCCAAGGCTTTTTAAGAGAGGAGAGGGAAAGAATCCAAAAAGCAGTGAAAGCAGTACTGAAGACAATTCATCCTCAGAGATGCTCGAAAGAACTATTAAGGAGATCTTCAATTGGGTGAACGTCACTGCTCCTGATGGGTGCTTTCTTGACCAGCTAGACCAGTATATTTCTCACTTTGAGGAGAAGACGGAAATTTCAGCAGTCTTGGAAATGGAGCGAGCCCAGAGTGAGAGGCCTCTCGCTACTCTTCAGGAGGTGGATCCTACAGGCACCGACCAGACTCGTCTCACTGGCTCGAGAAAGAGGAGGCGTTCCAGTAACACTGACATGGATGACTGTGCTGCTGTTTCGTCAGACCACAAGAAGCGTGAACTATACGTCAATCTGGGGAAGAGATTACGATTAATGCCCATTTCTACTTGGAGAACGAGTTGGTCCGGGACTGGAGATGCCAACCACTGAAAGTGCCAAACTGTTAAATATGTTGTTTGTTTCTGTACAATCACAATTCATGTAAATAATTAAAAACAATTCTTGTCGCTTACAGCGTTTGTTTTTCTTCAGGTATTTCTTTGACAAATGAAGATTTTCCTTGCTCTTCAACTACTTATTTACAGTACAGAGCAGTTTATACCCTTTACAGTCTGGATTATTAGAAACTATAAGGAATACAATGCATTATGCATACATTGTGGTTTGCAGCAAAGTAGGACAAAATGATTTTTAAAGAAATTGGTACCTTTTTTTATGACTGCATTCAAGAAAGTTACAGTGAGGACTATAAAAAGAATTACTACTTCATGAGTCTCTTAGAGTGTAGCAAGGAGCGTATCCATGATTTCTAAAGACAAAAAATATCAATATGGGTTCAAAACCATTAGATATTATAACCTACAAATGTGGTAATAATCAGAACATCACTTTGTGACATTTTCAGCACAATTAAAATTTCAGAAATTGTCAGACATGACTGGACTAAAGAGAATAACGGACCCTAAACTTATGGCGATTCAATATAATGTTTTATTAAATAAGTAAATAACAATCCTAGAGAAAACAGAGGAGCACAGAAAGCAAAACCCACGAAGGGAAACACAATTACAATACTTAAACTAAAGAGCTGGAGATAACAAATGAAAAAATAAAAGAAATACTCACAGCAATGTACGTACGACTCCAGACAAACAGCGCACAATGAGTAAAGTGCCCACAAGGAACAGAATCGAAGGGAAGATCATGAAGACGAATCAATCAAACATGACGGAGAGAAAACCAGGGTCACTAACTGAAAGCCTTAACTATAAAATGAAAAGCGTGAAGGAAAAAGTCAGAAAACAACAAAATATGTGCTCCAAACATTAATAAAACAACAAAGAAGGCCATTTTCAGTCATGTGATCTGAATAACAAGACTGGAGGTCATGTTAGAATTCAGTTCTTTCAGTTTGGTATGACTATGGTATTAAGTTAAATATCTTGTAATTAATCATGTGTTTTAAATCAAAGTGTAAAAGTTACATAATACAATTTATAACATTAACAATGTGTGTACATTATATCTACTTCTGAATTATTCCACATTTGCTTCTCTAGAAAAGAGAAACATAATAAGCAAAGAGTGGAAAAAAGAAAACAAGACAAAACCAGAGAGGAAAAGGAATATAAATTACAAGACTAAACCCAGACAGATCATGACAGAACTGTTGAGTGAAACCTTTGCTCTAAACTATAAAAAAAAGTCTCTACAAAAGGTAAAATGTTATCTTAAGGTAGAATAAAAAAATGGTTCCTCTATAGTTTAGTATAGTTCGATAGTGCTCTAAATTTAGAGTCTAACTGCAGTGAAATGACATGTTTTACCTTTTTAAAATCACATCTGGCATGTAAAAAAACTACAAAATGTTTATTAACCTACAGAGTCCCACCACTATAACAAAGATAATCAAGTTTACAACAACAGGTTTTTGCTGTAATTTTACATGCAACGGCTAAGCATTGTATATTCACTTTGAAAGGCATGATACGGAGGCGAAGAACCGCACAACGCGAAGCACAGTGATGTTGTTTCTTTAAAAATAAATGTACAATTCTTAGCTGTTTTATATCCCCTTTATGCCTCAGTCTTTGCAAACACTGGCAAATTTAAGTTATTATTAATATCTGAGCTTCAATAAACTATTGGATACTGAAGGTTTTTGTGTCAATCTTCTTTTGACTACGGAGAAAAACTGGTGTAGACGTTTGAAGCTGTGATGTCTTAACATTATACCAGAACATTTTACCATTATCTTTGGGCAACATTAACATATTAAAAACATTATTAATCTTTGCTCTGCATTACATAACCGAATTGAAACGGAACTGTTGTTATTTGTGTCTGTTCACTGCTTCTTGCTCCTGACAGAGATAAATAACTCACTAAAGTTAGGGTAACATTAATCTAGATTGCGCTCCACTCATGAATAGACGCGGTGAGGCTGAATCCAGCTTCTTGACAGTTTGGTGATAAAATCTGTGGCATTTAAAAAAGATCCGGGACAAATATGCAATAACTGGATGCTGTTCTGATGGTTTGTGTTTTATCGGAGACACATAATTAAATGTTAGCTTTATCATAATGTTAGCATCAGAGAAACATGTCTATGAAGCTAATGTAAACACTTTTAAAGCGATCACCCTCAGAGCAAGTTCAAACTTGACCACAATGTCTTTAGTGTAGGATATTTGCATGAATCAAAACAGGCGAGGACAAACGTGAAGCTCCTTTTAATGTGGAATTATAACAGATAATTATACAGTTACGTGCATCCCTTTGTGGTCTCCATTAGCTTGTGTTGTCGCTCTCACCAGTGTTCACCACAAGCTGCTCAATCAAGACTTTAGGTTTTAGTCCAGCAGAGCTTCTCAAATGTCCATCCATCCATTATCTTGTCGGTGTGTTGGCGACAGCGGAATTAACAACCAACTATTCTGGCGTATGTTTTACGCGGCAGATGCCCTTCCAGCCACAACCCATCGCTGGGAAACATTCACACGCACTCATTCACATTCAAATGGACAATTGTTTTTTCTAAATTCATTTATACCGCATGTATCTGGACTCGTGGGGGAAACTGGAGCACCCGGAGTAAACCCACGCGATCACAGCCAGAACATGCACAAAAATGCCAACTGACCCAGCCGAAGCTCGAACCAGCGATCTTCTTGAAGTGAGACGACCGTGCTACCCACTGCGCCACTGTGACGCCGTCTCAAATGTTGGTTGGTGTAAAAAAACACCTAATTACTGGGTAACTACGGTGTACTTAAAGTGTAGTTATTTTGTAGGGTAATTAAGGTGTAGTTACAGTGTAGTTACTGATTAATTACTGCGCATTTACAGAGTACTTATAGGGTAATTAATGTGTAGTTACAGGAAAGTTACAGTGTAGGTAAGTAAGTAAGTAAGTAAAATGTATTTAGAAAGCGCATTTTTCACAAGGTAACTGCCCACAGTGCTGTACAATCAACAATACAATTGTAAATTAGCAACAGTAAAAAAAAAAGAATAAAATAACTAAAACCCATATCAACTTTAAATGGCCTTAGATTATAAAAATGTCTTTAACCCAGTTTTAAACATCACAATGTTGGCTGATAAACGGATATCTGGAGGCAGATCATTCCAAAGCCAAAGGGCAACAACAGAAAATGCTCTGTCCCCTCTACACTTCAGATTGATCTCCAGAAAACACTTATAAGCTGATCGGAGGGACCTCGTGGAGTGTACTTGTAAGATCATTACTGTGAAATTATAGCATAACTACTGTGCATTTACGATGTACTTATGGAATAATTACAGTGTAACTACTATGTATTTAGTATGTATAACAAACTCTGCTTTAGACAACAGCCCTCATCCAGTGCTCTAATCCTTTAGCTGTAAAGATATATGAATAAAAAATAACTGTATACAATAAACTCAATGCAAGAGTATCCGTGTACCTAAAATGTTTAGTTTATTTTCCGATTTGCTTGATTCCTTTTATTCTATGGAAATGTATTCATTGAATGCACTTTGTACGATTTCAATGACGCACCATACAATGACGATTCTGTAGGACACAAGTAGGACAAACCTCGTGTTTGTTCTGTCATTTGCAAAATGTCCATGTTTGACATTAATTACTGAACCTATAGCAGTAAGTGGATGTTTTATAATAACTAAATAATTATTTTTGTGCTACCTTGTTATCACATTAAAAATGCAAACATTAAAACATTTCATGTTACGATATGATGGTCATGTGTACCATAATGTTACAAATCTCAAGAGTCTTATGTTGTGTAAAAATCTCTGTTCAAAGAATTTAATGTTAGAGGACAGAGCTTGTCCCGAAAAAAAGAAAAGTAATTCACTTATTTGTCAGGCTATTTAGGTTTTCAAGCAAATTGCAATAATTTCTAAAAGATTAAACTCTTTATTGATTTACAAGAGGCTTTGCTAACCACATGCTCATTAGCATTATCTACCATTAACAGCGTTGCAATTTCAATTTGCACAATTTTTTTACATATGTTCAGAAAAAATAAGGCTAAATGGTATTGTCTTCCATATTCACGTCCAGGTTCCTGATGATGGAGACAGATACAAGCATGTACCAGTTGAAAACCTCTGCAGGTTACTTTCATAACCCCCGTTCCCCAAAATACTGCCCCCCACCCCCTTCCTAAGGTTATAGTACCTGGCGAAGGTGTTGCCCCGCATCCTTGCAGATCTTTGCCAGCAGAGTACCTCTTGCCAGCGCGCAAAAGGCCGTGACACCCATGATAGAGTGAACTCTCAACTGTAGGAGGCAAGGGTCGTCGGACGCTGTGTGTATGCGGTAGAGATGGCCTCCACTAGCCAGTGGGTCAGACCTGAAAGGCTGCCGTGGCATGCAAGGCAGCAGCAGCTTGACCCGCAGCAGTGTAAGCCCTCGACGTCAGGTCCAACGACAAGCTTAGCTGACGGGATGGAGGCTGTTCACTCCAGACAGCAGGGTTACCTGGGGATAAGTGCACTGTCAATGCCTGCTCTACCTGGGGAATTGTTTCGGACCCCCTAGCTATCGTGCTATCAAGAGGAGACTCACCAACCTCGCTTTAAGTGGGGCCTTCCAAGTTTGAGTCAGTTCTCGATGCACTTCCGGGAAGGACAGGATCAGAGGCGGCTGCGGGGTATCATCCTGGCGCAACCCATCAAATCACTCATCCAGCCTGGAGATTTGGGTGAGAGGGGCGGAACCCCAGAGGGGGAGAGCGATGTACCATCTCCTTTGGGAGATACGCCATATCTCTCTGGTACAATGGTGGAGATCACACCATAAGACACACAGCATGATCACGTGACCATCATGCTGGAGAGTTAATTTAGACTGCTGTTATGGACTTGAAACAATATTCCTCAGGCCATAGTTATTCTTTTTGTTTTTTGAATGGCAAGATTCTTACTGTAGCAAATTAACGCAGTGTGTAAATTGTCAATACAGACAAAATTTTGTTTTAAAGGAATATTCCACCTTAAAAATGTAATTTGTTTCATTACTAACTGTAAAGATTTAATTTCTTCTTGAAAAACAATTTTAGTATTTTCATTTAAAACCAGGAGACAAGAACACAACCACTGTGAGGCTCAGGAAATTATTAAAACCTGTAGCATGGTGGTAAATGGAGTACCCCTTTTGGAGTAGCCCATGTTTACTGAATCATTATAACTACAGTAGTGATTTTCTGTTTGGAAAAGTTTTAGAACATAGACTTTTTTTTTAAAAGGTCCTTGTTGTCATTCATATATTGTTGTTGTGTCTTCAATATAATCATTATAGCAAGCACTCAAATTTAACTGCTTTCATTTTTTCAAAGTATTAATTTTGATTTCAAGTGAACCATTACATGTTGATTGAACCTTTACGGAAACTTGTTGACCTATTTATTTTTTTTTGTCTAGTTTTAATAACAATATTTATTAGGTTTATTGTACCTATAGGTACACACTAAAGTTAATTGTTAAATTGCTCTAATTAATTGAATTAATTAAGAATACTTAGTTCAGTGTACTAAATGTTTTTAAATTAAGAAAAATAAAATATTGACAACACAAAACCTTAAAATAATTGCTGTTTCAATGAGGTTCTGTTTTTATGTTATGGATTAAGATCCATAGTTGTGCAACGAGTTAACATCACGGGAAGTCTGTCCAGAAAGCTCTACAGATTGTTCAACGCGAACTTCAGCCAGCAGAGACGTCTAGAAGATAAAGGTTAAAGCTTACAGCCGAGCCGCGTCGTCGAGCGATTATCTCCGGGCCGTTAGCGAGAGTGATTTAGACAGGTTTCGGTTTCGGGTGTGCTGGGACGAGCCGATAACGATCGCTCAGCTGCTGCGGATAGTGTAGGACCTATAAAGTAGTGCAGGGCTGCTGTCACGGAAGCGTCAGCGGAAGCGTTCAGCCTCCTCGCGTGAAGACCAATCGCGTAAAGACGTTCAACACTACCTGCGCGACTCCACCGAGCAACGCCACAGAGACGATGCCCAGTAAGCTATATTCTTGTATCTGTTTCTGTTTTATTCTTATACTTTTTTCCCTTGCTACTTTCCTCATACGTCTGCTACCATGTGCTTCCAGTACATTCCAGTCATTCTCTCAGCTGCACGTCGCTCCGCCCGTCCTCGCGGAACACACTCCAACGCTTCAAACCTTCGCTCACTTCATCTTGCCTCACCAGAACCGTGCTCTCTCTCTGTGGGACTTTGGAACTGTCAGTCTGCTGTCAACAAAGCTGACTTCATCCCTGCTTTTGCTCTTCAGTCTTCACTGGACATTGTCGGCCTGACTGAGACATGGATCCGCCCAGAGGACACCGCAACACCTGCAGCCCTCTCCAACAACTTTCTCCTCTCCCACACTTCTCGCGAGGCGGGACGGGGTGGGGGTGTTGGACTTCTCATCTCTCAGACCTTCAGATTCTCTATCTTTTGGTAAGACATGCTCATTTGAATGTCATGCTCTAACTATCACTTCCCCTCTTGTAATGCACATCCTCACCATATACCGCCCACCTGGAGAACAGCTCTCCACTTTCCTTTAGGAGCTTGATGGTCTGCTATCCTCTTTTCCAGATGATGATAGCAGCCCACTCATTGTATTTGGGGACTTTAATATACATCTTCACAAACCAAACGCTACCGACTTCCACTCACTCATGTCCTCCTTTCACATGTCTCTTGTCCCTACCACAGCCACACACAAATCAGGAAATCAGCTAGATCTCATTTACACACGCAGCTGCTCTCCTGATCATCTCACAGTTACTCCTCTGCACACATCTGATCACTTCTTCATCACCTTCAAACTCACACTGCCTACAAGCTCACACTCAACACCACCCCCTGTCACCTTCCGACGTAACCTTAAATCCCTTGATTCCTCTCTCTTCTCTTCCGCTGTGTCCTCTTCTCTTTTAACACCTGGAAACTTTTCCTCTTTAAACACTCACGATGCAACTAACTGTTTCTGCTCCACACTTGCTACATGCCTCGATCAACTATGCCCTGTCTCTTCCAGGCCAGCCAGAATAACACCATCAAACCCTTGGCTATCGCACGCTCTCAGGGAACAGAGGTCCACCCTCAGATCGGCAGAGCGCAAATGGAAGAAATCAAAGAGCATGGCAGATCTCAAAGCGTACCAAACTGCACTCTCAACCTTCTCAAGCAAGGTACATGACGCAAAGACTACATACTACCACGACAAGATTGAACATGCCAAGGACAGCCGAAAGCTCTTCAGGACTTTCAACTCACTCCTCTGTCCACCCCAACCTCCCCCAGCGACCTCTCTCACTGCAGATGACTTCGCTGATCACTTCATAGACAAAACCCTCACCATCAGCCGGCAGTTTGCACCACCTTGCACCCAATCTCAGCCACAATCTCCGACACCTTTCATGTCCGCATTCACTCCAGTCACAGAAGATCAGGTGTCCAAACTCCTTCTCTCAGCGCATCCGACCACCTGCCCCCTCGATCCCATCCCCTCTCACCTTCTACAAACCATCTCACCTACCATCACGCCTGCCCTCACTCACATCATCAACTCCTCCATCACTACTGGCATTTTCCCCGACACCTTCAAGGTGGCCAGAGTCACCCCGCTTCTCAAAAAACCCACACTCGACACATCACTGGTGGAAAATTACAGACCTGTCTCTTTGCTGCCCTTCACTGCAAAACTCATCGAGCGAGTCGTCTTCAATCAACTCTCTACCTTCCTGACTCAGAACAACAAACTTGATGACAATCAATCAGGCTTCAAGAACGGACACTCAACTGAAACAGCTTTGTTGTCTGTAACGGAAGCGCTACGAGGGGCCAGGGCTAACCATAGATCATCTGCCCTCATCCTACTAGACCTCTCTGCAGTGTTTGACACAGTCAACCATCAGATCCTTCTCTCCACTCTTTCTGCGATGGGCATCACTGGAACTGTACTCGATTGGCTTGAGTCCTATCTCACTGGCAGATCTTTCAGTGTCGGGTGGAGGGGTGAGGTCTCAAACACTCATAACCTACTCACCGGGGTTCCCCAGGGTTCAGTCCTTGGCCCACTTCTCTTCTCCGTCTACACCACCTCCCTGGGCCCTATCATCCTCAGACACGGATTCTCCTACCACTGCTACGCTGACGACACTCAACTCTATCTGTCGTTCCCCCCTGATGACCTGTCAGTAACTACCCGCATAACTGACTGCCTGAACAACATCTCTACTTGGATGAAGAACCATCACCTACAACTCAACATGGCCAAGACAGAACTTTTGGTAATCCCAGCTCATCCCTCTGTGCATCACGACCTCACCATCCAGCTGCAATCCTCTACAGTCACCCCTTCTCCTACAGTCAGGAATCTTGGAGTGCTTTTGGATGAACAGCTGTCCTTCAAAGACCACATCACAAAGACAACTCGAGCGTGTAGATTTGCACTGCACAACATTCGAAAGATCAGGCCCTTCTTAACTGAGCATGCAACTCAACTCCTGGTTCAGGCTCTGGTCCTCTCACGTCTGGACTACTGCAACGCTCTCCTAGCAGGACTTCCATTAAATACGCTCAAACCTCTGCAGATGATCCAGAACTCTGCAGCTCGTCTTATCTTCAAGGAACCGAAACGAGCTCATGTTACTCCCCTCTTCATCACTCTTCATTGGCTCCCCATTGCAGCTCGGGTTAAATTCAAATCGCTAATGTTGGCATACAAAACTATCTCCAGATCAGCCCCTGTCTACCTCCATGAGCTCATACGCTCCTACATGCCCTCCAGAAGGCTGCGCTCAGAGAAGGAACAGCGACTTGTGGTTCCATCCCACAAGGGCAGAAGATCTCTCAGCAGAACCTTCTCTTTCACTGTCCCTGGTTGGTGGAACAAACTCCCTGATCCAGTCAGGAAAGCAGCAACACTAACAGCTTTCAAAAAGCAACTGAAAACTCTTCTCTTCAGAGAACACCTACTATAAAAAATTTAAAAAAAAAAACTACTACCTTCTTCCCCTACTGCTTTGGTTTTTTGATCAGTTGATACAATTTCTATTGTGAGAAGTTGAGATAGACTTTGACGGTGTAACAAATTGCATATTGTCTCTCCCTAATGTAAGTCGCTTTGGACAAAAGTGTCTGCCAAATGCATAAATGTAAATGTAATGTAAATGTAAAAGATCCCGAGGGGCTGGACTCGAGATTGTGATCTTTTAACGATTAATCGTGCAGCTCTATTGTCAGTACACAGTAATTACCCTTTAAGTACAAAATAACTACTCTGTAAGTACACAGTAATTTCCCTGTAATCACCTGGCTGTAATCTAAAGTGTAACCAAAATGATTTACAACCGAAATAATACGATGGCTAAAACAATCCAGGTTGAGTGATGCTGTGAACTGCGGTCCGTGTGCTTGAATGGACTGATCAATGGTTCCTAAAGTCACACAAGGATGCATAAAGTGATTTGACCGACCCGGCACTAAGTGTGGTATATCGAGAATTATAAAAACACCTGGCAGCCAATCAGAATCTAGTATTCACACAGACCACGGTATAAGCAGTTAATGTTAACAGCATAGAACTTCAAACTTGGTTAATTCTACCTTTAAAAAAGGCTACAATTACAGTTACTGAAGTCCTAAAGATACTGTACTTAAGCTACATTTATCTTACGTCCATTATTAAACATAACCTGAAATCTGTTGTCATTTCCCAGAGCATTTAACTACAGTTTAACTACAAAAAAAATTTATTCCAAAAACTAAGAGTTAAACTTTTTACCTTTTTATGTCATTTACAGCTTGCATCAACAAACTTTAAGTAATTCACAAAGTTAATTGTCACAGTCCGGGCTGTCATTAGTGTTTTTTTCCTCTCTTCACCTGTCCCTCATTTCCTCACTCTTCTCAGGTGCCGCTGCTCGCCTGCTGATGAGGCGCTCTATATTAGCCTCTCGCTCCTCAGGGTCATTACGAATTATTATTTGCAAATGTGTTACGCGGCTCTCGAAGTCATGCTTGTGTTTGTCCTGTTCTGTTGAACAGTGGATTTTGTTACATCAGTATTAAAGACGTTGAAGGAGGTCCTGTGACATCTGGGTCATCTTTTCCAATTCATCACAGAATAATCTGTCACCCACTTACACAGATGAACCCAGCAGAGAAGACTCCAGTCCGAGCAGCGCTAGAGCTTCAAGGAGCTCTGCTCGGAAGACAGGCAGAGGAGTTGGTGACCACCAGGCGAGTCTTGGAAGCTCTGGCGACTCAGCTCAACGAGCTCACCCTACGACTCAACGAGCGGGACCGGGAATCTCCGACCGCTGTTACGTCTTTGGTTCAGGAGCCTCGTGTCAACAACCCACCCTGCTACTCCGGAGAGCCGGCCGGCTGTCATCCCTTCTTAATCCAGTGTGAGGTGGTGTTTTCGCTCCAACCCACGACATACGCCACCAACCTATCTCGGGTGGCATTCGTCCTGTCCTTGCTCAAGGACCGAGCACGGAGCTGGGGGTTCCGCTCTGTGGGAAGCAGAGGCGGCCTGTTGCACCACCTATGCGGGCTTCAAGGCTGAGATGCTTAAGGTCTTTGACTGGTCGATGCTGGGACGAGAGGTTCAGAGCAGCTGGCTAACATCCGCCAGGAATCTCGATCAGTCGCCGATTTCGCCATCGAGTTCCAGACCCTTTCCGCCACAGCGGGCTGGAACGACGCCGCGCTGACGGCTTGCTTCCTGGAGGGTCTCAAGCCACAGCTCAGGGATGAGCTTCTCTCCACAGAGTTGCCAGAGGGCTTCGAAGGAGTGGTTGAGCTAGCGCTGCGCATGGAGAGGCGCACTTCCTCGCGCTCCTGCTCGCGCTCAACAGGTCCGAGAGAGGAGGCGGGACCACCAGCAGTGATCGAGAACCAAACCGAGGAGCTCATGCAGATGGGGTGGATTCGTCTCACACCGGAGGAGAGGCAACAACGAATCACCAACCGACTGTGCCTCTACTGTGCTGGAGCCGGTCATCTCTTCTCTGTGTGTCTGTTAAAAGGCTCCTGCCCGGCCGTAGATCGAGGAGTACGGCTGGGCGCGTCATCTTTCTCCTCTGGTCAATCAGCTGCGCAGCTCTTACGGACTACACTTCCCGTCATCCTCGGCGTCGGTCCGCGCACTCACACTGGCTCCGCCCTCATCGACTCAGGCAGCGAGGGTTCTTTCATTGACGAGTCCTTTGCTGTATAGTGCAGGATTTCGCTGCAACCTCTAGCGGTTCCCACCACCATTTACGCTCTTGATGGGAGGAGGATGGCTGAGATCACTCAACAGACTGCGCCTATCAGACTGTCTGTTTCGGGTAATCATCTTGAGACTTGTAGTTTTTTTGTAATTAACTCTCCTAAGTGTCCGATCATTTTGGGGCACCCGTGGCTAGCGAAGCATAAGCCTCAGATAGATTGGACTAATAATAATGTTGTGTCTTGGGGGCTTCAATGTCATAATATGTGTTTGGTGGCTGCCTTGTCTCCTGGCTCTAAGTCTGTATTACAGGAGGAGAGAAGATGTTTAGGGGGCGTTTCGTCTGAGTACCATGATTTAGGAGACGTGATCAGGAAGTCGCGGGCGGCCTCACTTCCTCCGACCCGTCCTTACGACTGTGCCATCAAGCTGGTCCCGGGGGCCACGCTCCCTTGTGGACGTCTTTACTCGTTATCTCTGCCGGAGAGGGAGGCCCTCGAAAGTTATTTATCCAAGTCTCTGGCTGCGGGCACCATTGTACACTCAACATCTCCTGCCGGGGCAGGGTTTTTCTTTGTCAAGAAGAAGGACGGTACCTTACGTCCATGTATTGATTACAGAGGTTTAAATGAGATCACTGTTAAGAACCATAATCCTCTTCCCCTCATGTCCTCTGCCTTTGATCTCCTGCAGGGTTCCACTATCTTCACTAAGCTGGATTTGCGCAACGCCTATCATCTTTTGGGCATCCGGGAGGGGGATGAGTGGAAGAATGCGTTTAACACCCCCCTTGGTCACTTTGAGTACCGCGTCCTGCCATTCGGGTTAGTCAATGCTCCTGCCGTGTTCCAGGCATTCCTTAACGACGTCTTAAGAGACATGCTCAACGTATTTGTTTACGTATATTTAGACGACATTTTGACTTTTTCGCCTGACATCGTTACGCACACACGACATGTTCGACATGTCTTGCAGCATCTGCTCGAGAACAAGTTTTTTGTCAAGGCCGAGAAATGTCTCTTCCACAAGGAGAGCGTTCCCTTCTTGGGGTACGTCATCTCAAGCACTGGCATTAGCATGGACCAGGCTAAGGGCCAGGCAGTGCTCGAATGGCCGGTGCCTACCACCCGCACCGCTCTTCAACGCTTTCTGGGGTTTGCTAACTTCTATCGGAGATTTATTCACAACTTTAGCCAAGTTGCCGCCCCGTTGACTGCCTTGACCTCGCCTCGGATCCTTTATAAGTGGGCGTGAACTGCCCAGTCAGCCTTCGACGAGCTCCGTCAGCGTTTTTCCTCGGCTCCCATTCTTATTACACCTGACCCTACTGTGGGATTTATATTTTACCTTTTATATATTTAAAAGTACTTATTTTGCTAACCAACTTTTTACCTTTTACCTAAATTCTGATTAAGAAAAACTGAAGAGTTAAATAAGAAGTCTGTATAAGAAGTGTCTGAAGGCCATGGCACATCCTGTTTTTGAGCAGATAAGAAGAGGAGCACAGGAGGCATCCTGTACCAGGCAGGGAGCTGACCATCCTACGTCAGAGGAGCCGCCTTGTACCAGTCGCGGAGACGAAAAATAACACCTGGTTTCGTTTCCTCAGAAACGGCTTGAGAGGAGATAAAGAGCTAGGGTTTTGGAAAACGGACTCAGAAGCTGTTTAGAGCTTCTCCAGCGCGCTGAAAACTGCTGTTGATTTTCCTCTGCTGAAGTCAATTAAATTCGATCAGTTGGCAATCTGTCTCTTGGTCATTTTGAACATGCATTGGATGCCTTAAAGACCAACAAATTGGTGACCCCCGATGTGATGACTCTAAGAGACTCCTGGATGTGAGGAGATTCCCAAATTCAACACCCGAGAGGCGGCGCCGCCCTTTCTAATAGGTAAGCAGACACCTTTTAATTAAATTCTGCTATTGACTACATTAAATCAAGTGTTGAATTGGGGTTTCTCCATAAAACCGTCGATTATTTTATACAGATTTTGAAGTGTAAAGAGAAAAAGCGATCTTGTCTGTGTTTCCAAATTTTTGACTGCAGAGAAAAATCAGCAGTGGAGGTAGGAAAAATACTTTGTGATATGCATAAATTGAAAGCTTCGTGAAAAGCAAAATACCTAGCGCTAACTTCGTGATAAGTAAAAGGTATAAAGGAAAAATACTTTGTGATATGCATAAATTGAAAGCTTCGTGAAAAGCAAAATACCTAGCGCTAACTTCGTGATAAGTAAAAGGTATAAAGAAAATATTTTGTGATAAGTAGAAAATACTTCATGAAAAAGCATGTAATGGTTGTGTGAGGACAAGCTCATGAGCAATAAACTGTGTTTGACAATTGAGAGAAATTTAGCAGACCCGTTTTCAAAAGCCCCAGTTCTGACGAGGATTGGTGGAAGTTGAAAACTGTGAAAAAAGAGCGCATGAAAATAAAGGGGAAAAACTGGAAGCAGAGTGCAGAAAATGGTCAAGGCTGGTGGTTACAGCTGCAGTATTAAGGAAAAACAAAGAAAAGAAAATTGGTACTTTTACACTGAATGACAAATCAAAATTCGGAAAAAAATGAAGAAAAGCTTTACTCTCCAAAAGTCCCTACAGCTCCTTGTGTGCAGAAAATTTATCCAGATTTGCCACCTCCGTATGCCCCAAATACGGACAGAAAGACTAAGAAGCAGCTTGTAATGAAGAGAGCAGCACAGATGCCCCTGATGAAAGTGCTGACAGGAGAATTGGAAGTGCGAGGAGGACATCTAGCGGTTGAAGTGTAGAAGACAGGTGAGAGAGCAGAAGACGACAATGCAGAGAGAGAAGATATCAATAGCTCTAACCAGGGAGACCAGGATCAAGCAAAGCGCTTCAGATGCCTAGACTTGAAAGAGAGCTTGAAAAGGAAGAGTGGGGACAAGCAGGAGCAGAGAATAGAGGTCGAGAATACAGGGATATTGAGAAAGCAACACCAAACAGAGACTCTATAGATCCAGACAGAGAGAAAGGATATGATTATCATGTGTCTATTAAGGGGGCAATGAAGATAGAAAACCTGGAGGAAGTAGGAAAGGTAGAGAGAGAAAGAGAGTTAAGAGAAACTTGGTTGCAACTACACATATTTTATGTGTTATAGCGCATGCGAATAAGTTAAAAGCCCAGAGTTTCATTGCATATGCGAATGTGTGATGAAATCTGTGAGAGTGACATATGTGCTTGAATGCAGTGGGAAATACTTTCCTATTAACACTGGGGAAAATTATAAAATGTCAGAAGCATTACGCTTAGTTACTAAATTATAAAGAGTATAAATTAGAACAAACATAAAATAAATCTATCAAACAACTTTGATTAAATTTGTGGAAGTAAATTATTGCTACATAATTAAATATACATCTACAAATTGGGGAAAATGAACTAGAGGTTGAGACTTAAAAAGTAAAAACAAAAAAATTAAACTAACTGCTTTGGTGCTAAATTAAATTTAGCAAAAGACAAATCAAACATGCTATAGAAGACAAAATCTTGCTAATGTAGACGTGAAAATTCATAATAGTTACATTAAAGACATGTAATTTGACTAAGGTGACTTTTCCTTTTTTCATAAATTCAATTAACTTAGTTGGTGTGTTTAATTGAAAGGTTGTGGTTATTCCCTAAGAGAATTATTTTAGATAGAGGGACTTTTGTTTAAAAAATAAATAATAATAATAAACAAATAAAATAATAATAAATAAATAAATAAAAACATTCAGTTGATTGGGGAATTATTTTGTGTGTAACTAAATCAAAGCAGAGTTTGATGTACCAATCCAAGATAAATCTGAATAAGAACTAACTTGTTTGTTTTGTTTATTTTGAATAAGATTTTGATCAATTCTGAGCTCGAAGCATGATAACATTCTGAGAGTGGAGATGATGGAGTTCTTCAAGCACCTGGAATCATCATGGCCGTGTTCAGATCTGCCCCATGGACTGCACAGGCTTCTGGCCTTGTCTGCGTATGCAAACATCATCAGCATGCGAACGGATCATCTGATACAAGTACCATTCTATTTATCTCTCCACTCACACAAACACATCCTTCCCAAAGACTCTTCCTCCAACATGGTGGTGCACCCAAGGAGGGGTGGAGCAGACTGTGACATTGGGATGGCGTAGCTTGCGCTAGTTACAGAGACTGTTTTTCACACACATTCCTGTAAGTCCATTAAGAGTCTATGGACTGGAGTGAGCAACTTGAGGGAAAAGGAGGAAGGATACATCTCATGAGGAGGTGTGGAAGAGAAAGGAGGAAACGGAGAGGAGAGGGGTCAGATCTGAGGAAGAGACAATCGAACTGTGCAAATCACTCGTCTGACAAAGACATCATCAAAGACCTTCACCAATCATCTCCTGATCTCTCTCAGAAAGGTTCAGAGTCATGAAGGCTTTGGAGCTGGGAACTGGAAAATGGCTACAACGTTAGGTATTTTTATACTAACAAACTAACATGTTTGAAATGGGTTTGGAATCATTAGGATTACTGAAACCTTTAAAACTCTGCTGAGCATACGCATTTATCAAACTTAAACCAAGAGTGAAGTTAAAAGTAAAATTTAGGTTGATTTGGGTGCAAACAGATAGAATAGGATTTATTTTATGAACTTCAGTGAGAAGTTGAGTGACTGGTTTCTCACGTCCAAAGGGATTGTGGAAATTTAAAAGAAATAAATTCAAAATTATATTGACTTTAAAACAAAACTTTTAGACTGAAAATAATCTGATCCATTGAAAGGAGAATTAAACCAACTAATATTGATTTTGGAAGAGAATATAACATAAACGTGTTGAAATTTTTAATTCCTATCTAAAAAGAGTTGTCATCTAATTATACTGGGTGTAGATTGATGTCATCTAGACTAATGTAATGAGTTCTACTAGAAAAGCAGAGTTTTTTATAATACTCTGACTCATTATAATGCGTCTATGTGTGACAAATTGATATTAAGATGGGCTGACCGTAACCAAACCACTCTTGTTTATGAAGAATTGAATAACTAATAAACTAAAATGACTAATGTGAAGTCCGAAGACTTCTGTTGCTTATGACATCTCTATATTAATGGTGATGATTTTTGGGGGCAAATGAAAACAGGGAATTGTTTTAAACGAATACAACTCATTCAGAGACAAATAATTAAAGTGACTTGGGGGTTTTATGATGAGAATTATCAACAATGAGTTTTTATATATAATGAAAAGGGGAAATTATTAGAATTTTGAAACCCAACTCCAACCTTTCATGTTAGAGGAATCTATTTTGTGATTTTCATTGACTAAACATTAAAAACATTCATGATATTTACTGGTATTTCTGATTGGTCACAGTGTTAACGGTAAAAGAGGAGCATGTAGTGTGCCATTTTATGTGAATGTTTATTCAATGAGAGATCTTGAATGGATACCTGACTTAAGACTGAATAATAAACAATGAAGAACAAGTGTTGCTTGTGGACGGACTGAAACTTGACAGTCTTGTGATGATGCTAATTGAGAATAGAGACTAATGTGGACTTGAAAAATTATTACAGAGTGAAGACATTTCCTAAAACAATATAGAGAAATTGTTATTCAACTTGCAGTGACAAATTGATAATTATGAGAGAATAAAAGGGTAAACAATGGCAATATCTAAAAGTAGAGGCTTTTAACAATTAATAGAAAGAAAGTGTAACATTTAGCCAAATCTGGGGAGATGATTGATTGTGATGAATGAGATTGAATGAAGTGTGTCAAACCTAACCAACGTACATTGCTTCTGCAGGGAATTTTTAAAAATATATATTTTTTAGCATTTTTGTGGAAAATCTGGCCATTGACTTTTTCATTTTTTCCCCCAATTTTTTTTTGAAAGAGTGTCGACGGGGCATACTGTGTGTGTTTTATTATTTTCTTTTATTATTTATTCTTTGTTTCTCGGAGATGAATCCTACGCTTTTACACATCAGGTGTCGAGGTTGTTGTGAATCTTCTTTTAGGTTGGATGAGGTTAGCGATAGTTTAGAATAGTTTAGTTAGAATTTGGTTGTGTTTTGTTGCAGAACAAACCTGATAATTGAAGAGAGAAAAAATGTAAATGAGGTGTCATGAATCTTGACAAGATGAAAAAAAAAATTTAGGTTCACTTTGAGGAGAGAAAACATGGGTCTATGATGTCTTATGAAGTTCTTGGATGAGCTGTAAATGGTAACTTATCAATCAACTATTACATTCCATAATGAACAAAGATTATGGAGTGAGAAGAAGGGAATGTTTCAAGGACTGAAATCTGTGATCACTTTGTTACAGATGCTGAAGACATGGGAAAAGGTGGTGGTTTACTGGCAAAATGACGCTAATAAACATTTCACTGACAATTCAGTTTTGTTTTTGTTGCAGATGGCGGGAGCAGTGTGTGTTGAATCGTTGCCTAATTTGTGTCGTGATTGTTTGATGAGGATTTTTCAGATTGGAGGAGAAAATGAAGATCCAGGAGTGAGATCATATTGAGTTTAAATCACTATTATGATATTATGTATGTAGATGATCTACTTCTAGCAGCACCGACCCCAGAAACCGGTATGGAAGCGACAGAAAACATTTTGAGGAGGCTATGGGAAGTAGGATTGAAGGAAAGGGTGACACCTGGTATCACCTCAGCCAGTGCTGCCCACATCACGATCATTGGAAGACACAAGTGTGGACCTTACTTCTAAGGTCCAAGAGAGGGAGAATAGAGGATCATCTTAGAATTCAACAGGTAATACACAAACACATATACATGCACAAGAAGAAGAAAATACCAGAAGAGGACCAGGAAACAACAGGACACGTGAGTGAAGAAAATTTTGACTAAAAATTTCCCTCAACAGGCTTTACAGATTGTTCACAGAGTGGGAGATCTCTTTACTGCTCCTAGTGGAGAACCTTTGGCACACTGTGTAAGCGCAGACTGTGCCTTCGGAGCAGGAATTGCAAAAGATTTAGAGAAAAATACGGAGTTGAGAAAGTAGAAGTCAAAAAGAAAAGAAAAGGTGAATGTGCTGTAACACACGAAGTAGACAGGCTTGTCCTTCACCTAGTAACTAAAACATCTGGACGAGATCTCCCAACATACCAAGATTTTGAAAGCAGTCTAAACTGCATGCTGAAAAAGCCAAAGACAGAAAGCAGGAGAAAGTTGTTGTGTTGGACATGTGTGCTGTGTTTGTGCAGATAGAAGAAACAGAGGCTGAATTGATAGAACATGTTTGTGAATAAAAAAAATTAATGATGAAGATGAGTAACTAAAATGTTTGAATGTGTGAGAAAGCCTAGACAAAATAATGCAGAGACTGATAAGTTCACCTAGCCTTTAAACGCTCTCTTGGAAGAGAAACTCAAACACACAAAGTAAAGCAAAGATAGACTATAGAACTTAGATGAAAAATTAAGCACTTCAAAGTGAAAATTGATTATTGAGACAATATTTCTAAATGTAGAATCTGAAAAATAAATTTTAATGATGATTATTTAAGTTAAATTACTTAAAAGTTAAACCTGAAATTACAATCCAAATTGTAACTGAATAAACAATTGTAGTGTGTGGTTTTGGAAACTCTAGAATGAGTTTTGTTAAATTGGTAGAATTCATTAAATGTGTTAAATCAACAGATGGTAAACATAAAAGTAAAAATGTTCAGAACTGATAAAAATAACAAGATTAAGTATAGATAAAATGAATGCGGACTGTAAAATAATTAACAAATTTCTAAATGATAAAATTAAATGGAAAATGTTAGGGTTTTTAGGAACAACAGGCTGCTGCAGTGAATATAATCACAGAGTATGCAGAAAAATGTTAACTAATGAGACAACTAATAAGAGATGCACCTTTAAAATGCACCTTTAAAATGGACTGAAGAAGCTTCAAAAGAATTTGGCCAACTTAAGAAAGAAGTAATAATAGCAGTAGTAGAAGAATGACAGCAAAAATGCAGGTCGAGAGGAGAAATTGTGGGAAAATTGGAAATTAATGATTCTCATTGGAATAATTGCAGTGCTAAGAGTAGGGGTAAAAACACTGTAGGAAAAAGTCATGATCTAGAAACCAACAGAAACATCACAGTTGTGATGAACATATCTAATCAGACCCAAACGAGAAGTGCAGAAACCAAATGTGACTAAAGGATTGAGCAAATGGAGGAGAAGGAGATGTAAAAAGAAAAACATCTCAATTTATGCTTTGGAGTAAAATCAAATTTTGATTTTGTTTTTTTCCCTTCTTAAATTTTTTTCTCTTAAAATTTTGACTTTAATGTTATGATTAATTTTCTTATTTTTATTTAGGTTGATTAAATTTTCTTATGACTCATTTTCTTATGATTCATTTATGAATTCTTTTTGATTAATTTTCTTATGACTCATTTATTAATTTTTATGGTGTTTAGAATACTCTTTACTTATTGCTTTGGTTACTGTATGAGTAAATGTCATTTATTTTCTCAAGACAAGAAAAAACTGTATTGTGTGTATGTTTCTTTCTGCTATCTTTTCCATTAATTCTGCTTTATTTCAGATCCTGGATCAAAATTATTGTGTTATTGATTTGATAGTAATGTTAAAATCTAAGGTGAAATCATGTGTGATGTTTAGATTAGCTGAACTTGGGGGTCAATTGGGCACACAAGGGTTTTCCAACCCTCTCTGGGCACTCTGGTAGTAAGGATGCTTTAGCAGATAGGTTTTAGCGCAGTCTTTTGTTTCTATTTTTGTGTATAGATCTGGTGTGAACGAGAGAGCCTAAGAGTGATCGCCCACAAGCCAACTTGGGGGTCGCTCGGGTGTCTTTTTTCCTCACAGAGGTTTTTCGACCCGAGCACTCTCGGACGCACCAGCAAATGTGTCAGGCTTAAGATAGTATGAAGATAGTTTAAGATGCATTTTACTCTGTCTCTGTTTTGAATTGTGGCCTCTTTCAGAGGCCAAGAGAGGGATTTGTGGGATTTATATTTTACCTTTTATATATTTAAAAGTACTTATTTTGCTAACCAACTTTTACCTTCTAAATTCTGATTAAGAAAAACTGAAGAGTTAAATAAGAAGTCTGTATAAGAAGTGTCTGAAGGCCATGGCACATCCTGTTTTTGAGCAGATAAGAAGAGGAGCACAGGAGGCATCCTGTACCAGGCAGGGAGCTGACCATCCTACGTCAGAGGAGCCGCCTTGTACCAGTCGCGGAGACGAAAAATAACACCTGGTTTCGTTTCCTCAGAAACGGCTTGAGAGGAGATAAAGAGCTAGGGTTTTGGAAAACGGACTCAGAAGCTGTTTAGAGCTTCTCCAGCGCGCTGAAAACTGCTGTTGATTTTCCTCTGCTGAAGTCAATTAAATTCGATCAGTTGGCAATCTGTCTCTTGGTCATTTTGAACATGCATTGGACGTCATAAAGTCCTACACTACTAAGCAATTTATTGTTGAGGTTGATGCTTCCGACGTTGGGGCAGGAGCCATTCTTTCTCAAGAGGATGAGAGAGATGGTGGATTACATCCGTGCGCCTTTTTCTCTCATCGGCTGACCCCGGCCGAACGCAATTGTGATGTGGGCGACCGTGAGTTGCTAGCTATTCGCTTGGCACTGGAGGAGTGGCGCCATTGGCTTGAGGGTGCCCGCCTACCGTTTTTAGTTTGGACGGATCATAGAAATCTAGAATACATCCGTTCGGCCAAGCGTCTCAATGCACGGCAGGCTCGTTGGTCATTGTTTTTTTGCCGCTTCCGGTTTTCCATATCCTTTCGGCCCGGAACAAGGAACACCAAGCCAGACGCCCTCTCGCGCCAGTTCGATACCTCAGAGTGTTCCTCACCTCCCGAGCCCATCCTACCCCCGGGGGTGGTGGTGGGGAGTGTCTCCTGGGGCATTGAGCAGAGGGTCCGGAATGCTCTAGGAGATACGGTTGTCCCCACTGCCTGTCCTGGGGATAGGCTGTTCGTTGTTGATTCGATACGTCCCTCGGTCCTTCGTTGGGGTCCTGCTTCCAATATGGTAGCACACCCGGGTAAGAGGGGAACATTGTTCGCCATAAGGCAACGCTTCTAGTGGCCAACCATGATCCGTGACGTCAGTGAATATGTACGAGCCTGTCCTACATGTGCCCAATCTAAGTCCAGTAACACCTCCCCCGCAGGTCTTTTACATCCCCTTGCTGTCCCTTCCAAACCGTGGTCCTATATAGCCATGGACTTTATTACGGGCCTACCTGAGTCCAGAGGCAATACTGTCATCCTTACCGTAGTTGATCGGTTCTCGAAGTCAGCTCATTTTATCCCTCTACCGAAGTTACCCTCCGCACGTGAGATTGCCGCAGCAGTTTTTAACCACGTTTTTCGGATCCACGGGTTGCCTAGTGAGCTGGTCTCGGACAAGGGAGTCCAATTCACCTCCCAGTTTTGGCGTAAATTCTGACGGTTTATTGGTGCGACTCTTAACTTATCATCAGGGTTCCATCCCCAGACCAACGGCCAGGCCGTATGAGCTAATCAGGATGTAGGTCGCATCCTCCGCTGTCTCGTACGAGGTTGTCCCGCGTCTTGGTGCGACAGGCTAGCTTGGGCAGAATACGCTCACAACACTCTCCCCTCTTCCGCCACCGGAGTCTCTCCTTTCTTTGCCTCCCTTGGCTACCAACCTCCGCTGTTTCAGAACCAAGTACGGGAGGCTAATGTCCCCTCGGTGCAACACTTCATCAGCCGTGCCAGACTTGGAGAGTAGTGAGAGCCGAGTTGCGCAAGACCCAGGAACGTATGCGTCGTTGGGCTAATCGCCACCGGTCCGCAGCCCCACGTTATATAACAGGTCAAAGGGTATGGCTTTCTACCCGCAACTTACCCCTGGGGTCTCCCTCCTGTAAATTGTCCCCCCCCGCTTTATTGGTCCTTTTTCTATTACCAAGGTCCTCAGCCCTGTGGCTGTCCGTCTCCAGCTACCCAACTACCTCTCTCGTATCCACCCTGTTTTCCATGTGTCTTGTATCAAACCTACCATCCGCTCTTCCACTTCCACCCCTGCCCCACCTTTAGTGGTCGATGGTGCTCCAGCGTATCGGGTCAAGAGATTATTGGATGTCCGCAACCGCGGTAGGGGTAGACAGTTTCTTGTGGACTGGGAGGGTTATGGACCAGAGGAGAGGTTGTTGGTTCCCTCTAGAAATATTCTGGATCAGTCATTAATTGACTCGTTCTTCGCTCGCGTAATAATTCCTTTGGTGCGCCAGGGGGCGCACCCTAAGAGGGGGGTACTGTCACAGTCCGGGCTGTCAATAGTGTTTTTTTCCTCTCTTCACCTGTCCCTCATTTCCTCACTCTTCTCAGGTGCCGCTGCTCGCCTGCTGATGAGGCGCTCTATATTAGCCTCTCGCTCCTCAGGGTCATTACGGATTATTATTTGCAAATGTGTTACGCGGCTCTCGAAGTCATGCTTGTGTTTGTCCTGTTCTGTTGAAGAGTGGATTTTGTTACGTCAGTATTAAAGACGTTGAAGGAGCTCCTGTGGCATCTGGGTCATCTTTTCCAATTCATCACATTAATATAGATACAAAGACACAGGAAAAGAGAGTTTTCAAAGTGGCGCACCAAATCCCTAACATACAGCTAGCTATCAGTGACAGCAATCAGTTCAAATAAAAAGGCAGATAAAAACAACTGTCAACATTAAAGTTATAGTCCTCTCAAAGAATAAAACAGTGATTAAATGCTCACTCTTGTTCTAGTTTGCCAGGAAATTTGAAAAGTAATGGATGAAGGTGAAGGTCCATGGCTCCTAAGTTCCTGAGTCAAAATCCCTCCATTGAAACGCAAACCTGAAAAAAGAACAAAAAAAACATCAGTTTTTGAGAATTTATATTTCAAAGTAAAAGAATTTGTCCTAATTTGTTAATTGTTATTGGTGAGTGTAGGAACCATTAAAGCAATATTTAATGTTCTAAAAAAAAAAAAGATTTTTCACAATTAAATCTGATCTCATTTCAGTCTATTTTCTCCCCCACTTACAATCAATGTGCAACTAAGAAATTGGACACACCTTTTCATTGAAAACGTTTTCTCTATGTTCATGACTATGAAAATTGAAAACGGTAGTGTCAGGCTCTCTGTCTCGTCTGCTTGTTAAAATGTCTCCCTCCTTCCCTCTGTCACAATTCCTGCTAATTCTGTTCATCAGCCTCAACTGCTTCTCACTGCGTTAATTTCTCTGCTACTTAAGTCCTCCTCTTTTCTCTCGTCTTTGTAAGTTAATGTTCGGCCACAGCATATCGCAGACGCACTACTCTAGCGCTTCCTCTGGTTGTGTTGTCTAGCCCTGTCTAGAGTGTGTTTTTCTTCTTGGGTTCATCCCTGCCCTCACCTGAAGGTTCGAGGATCACGGTGGGCTGAGCGCTCGGACTCTCTCTCTCTCTCTGACTGACTACCTACATCCTTAGAAGAAGCGGGGAGGACCAGCCACCCTTCATTAGTGTTTAGTGCTCCTTAGCCAAACCTGAGTTATTTGGCTTTGGACTGTGACCTGTTCCACCTGTTCTGTTAAACAGCTGTTTTGTTTTGTCCTAACAAACTATTAAAGACTTTTGGTTACGGTTCCAATTCCCTCGTATCTGGTTCCTTCCTTCTTACCTACACACTACAGGTAGATTCACACTGAAGGCATCAAAACTATGAATTAACACGTGTGGATTTGTAAACACAACAAGTGTGAAACAGCTGAAAATGTCATTCTAGCATCTTCAAAGTAGCAACTTTCTGCATTGATTACGCTTTGCACACTTTTGGCGTTCTCTTGATGATCATCAAGAGGTAGTCTACTGAAATGGTCTTCACATCACAGGTGAGCCCTGTCAGGTTTAATAACTGAGATTTCCACCTTAAAAATTAGAATTGTGTCATTCTGAACAGTAAAGATTTCATTTCTTCTTGAAAAACTAATTTAGCATTTTCATTTAAAACCAGGAAACAAGAACACAACCACTGTGAGGCTCATGAAATTATTAAAACCTGAACCATAGTGGTAAATGCAGTATACTTCTATAATTTGAAAACGCTAGAATGACATTTTCAGCTGTTTCACACTTGTTATATATATATATATATATATATATATATATATATATATATATATATATATATATATATATATATATATATATTTAAAAAACACATTTGTATGAAAGACTTTCATATTCAAACCGTTGAAGACCAATTAGAAAAGCAGTCTTTGGGGGAGGATAACAGTTTAGTCATTTCCTAGTAGGCTTCAGAAGGGAAGCTTGATGAAGGCCTGTTTCGGACTCCGACTTGCCTCAAACAGCATTGCACTCAGTCTTGACTGTCCTGGACTTAGACTTGTCTTGAACTCCACAATGGCGGACTTGCCTACAGACCTATTAGGCAGAAAGGTAAGCAACTTTTAATAAGCCACTATTAGAAAGAAAAACATTTTACACCTTGGTAGGTTAAATAATACCACCTTTGACTTAACAAAAATAAATAAAACTACTAGAAATGTACACGTCCAGTATTATCATCACCTCTCAGGTAGGCAAAAAAGAAAAGATGTAATAATTAGTATATGCCCAATATACTTAAAATACGTAGAACTAACTATAAAATAGTTCGTTTTCTTTCTTCAAAAGCTATTTACATTTTTTTCCAATTTGCTTCAGGACTTATTACACACTTTAACTAAAAAACAACTTTGTTTCTGTAACTGTACACTTTTATTTTTCTGAGACGCATCTCTTGAGAGTTAGCAAACATTTATTATTCGATCTACAAAATAAAATGATCATTGCAGCCATAGCATGAGGTTAACGTTAGCAGTGCAGGTGGTCTTAAAATGAATTATCGCGTAAATGACTTAGAAACTATATCTTCGCAATCTTGTGTTGTTTGTGGTTATTTAACAGACTGTCGTTCCCTTCATTAACAGAAAAACGTTAACTTTGCCCCGTTATTTTGCTATGTTGCTAACATCGAATGTTTAAAACATTAATCGAGTTTAGCGTGCGGTATGTCGTTTAAGTTACCCCATAAGCTCATTACAGTGTAATATTATACAGACACAGCTTTATTATCTCCGTTTACAAAATCTATTGACGTTAAAAGTAAAAGAAACCGACGTTAACTTTAGTCACGTGCCATGACAACAATACTAACTTTATACGTACGTTCAGCAAAGATGTATGCGCTTATATTATACTCTCGTTCACCACCATTTTAAAAACTATGTAGAATATGTAATGTAACAGGATAAAGTTTATTTGATAACGTTATTCTTACCTCGTTCAGCCTGCTCTTCAGGGGTTGAGCATCGGACGGGGTTTCCTGAATCCCAATTAAAACACCAAGGGTAGAACATAAATACCTAACGTTACTTTTCGTAAATAAAACAAGCATTTGTTATGTGTGTGAATTAGCGACGCTTTGTTGGGGTTAAATATATAATGACTGTGAGGGAAAACATGCTAAATGTCTTGAGCTTTAAACAAGTGTGGAGTAATTCAGAACTATATAATGTACACACATCAACGTAAAAAGCCGTTGTTAATGTTATATATTCTATTATGTAATACTTACAAGCGTTATAGCCACTTTGATTTAAAACGCATACATAAGTATAAGATATTTAACTTAATACCATAGTCATTCCAAACTGAATGCCCAAACGAGAGCTTTAAAGTGTATTATACTTAATATAATACATTGCATTCAACATTTAAACAATATTATGAAATATGTTGAACAAGGTTTCATGCACAGTGAAAACATTTTCGGATGTTTGACCGTATTTTTTTAGATTTGCTGGAAACATTAACTCTTGCTAAGCCTCTGTGCAGCTAGCAAGCTAGCGATGCAGTCTGCGCTGGATTTTGAATTTGAAAGAAAATCAGACGTCATCAGTCATATGATCGCTGACAGTCGTCGAGCTTATTTCACCTGCTGCAACACGGTTCTTTTAGTGCGGTTTTATCGTGTTAAAAGAGAGTTTTGCTTGCAAAATGTTTCGTTTCGAGCACAATTACGTGGAGCAGCAAGTGCAGATACTGGAAATACCGTTTCCGCCTGTCAATTTCACTCGCAGTGGTCCAATCAGAGGTGAGAGACACTTCTCCATAAGGAAGATACTAATCACATTTTCAGCTACTAATTTTTTTAAAGTTACCTCAAAAAAATTACTTTTAAGGATAAAATAGAATAAATCATGTTGTTTTTATATGTCTATTTCATGTAAGCAAAAGTTAATTTTGACTCTTTTCACTATTTTAAGGACCCATCATGGCTGAAAACATGGTCAGGGCACCTCAATTCCCCATTTACCCGGTTCCACCATGTCCTTCAGCTGTTTTCCCTGGACCCTATCCTGTGGACACCAGCCCCACGAGAGGAGTTCCACCTCAAAGTAAGTAGTTTGTTGTTACACAATTGGAAACCCCTCCTTTAAAAGGCAATTGTCCGTTTGAAAAAAGGACTTTTCAGCCACTAGCTTGTCAAAAAAATCTTAAATCATATCATTTTAATGGGCGTCACGGTGGCGCAGTGGCTATCACGGTCATCTCACGATGAAAAGGTTGCTGTTTCGAGCCTCGGCTAGGTCAGTTGGCATTTCTGTGTGAAGCTTGCATGTTCTCCCTGTGATCGCGTGGGTTTTTTTCTGGGCGCTCTGGTTTCCCCCACAAGTCGAAAATAAGCATTATAAGTCAGTTGGGTGAACAATATTGTCCATAGTGTACGAATGAGTGTGTGTGGATGTTTCCCAGCAATGGGTTGCGGCTGGAAGGGCATCAGCCCTTTAAAATATATGCCAGAAGAGTTGGCTGTTGATCCCGCTGTGGCGATCCGAAAGGAAAGAAAGCCGACTAGAAAAAGAATCGATTGATATAGTTTTAATGTTTATTTAATGTAAACAAGAGTGTTAATTTTCATGTGAAACTGATCGACTCTTTTTCTCTATTTTAGGACACAACATGCCTGAAAGCGTCTTTGTGGTTCCTCATCCTGTTCCCCAATATCCTTCATCTTTTTTCCCTGGACCCCATCCTGTGGACACCACTCCAATGAGAGGAGTTCCACCTCAAAGTAAGTAGTTTGTTGTTACACATTTGGAGAAGAAAACCCCTCTTTTAAAAGGCAACTGTTCATTTGAAAAAAGAACTTTTCAGCCACTAGCTTGTCAAAAAATAACTTAAATCATATTGTTTTGATGGGCGTCACAGTGGCGCAGTGGTTAGCACAGTCATCTCACGACAAAAAGGTCTCTGTTTCGAGCTTCGGCTGGGTCAGTTGGCATTTCTGTGTGAAGCTTGCATGTTCTCCCTGTGATCGCGTGGGTTTATTCTGGGCGCTCTGGTTTCCCCCACAAAGTCCAAAAACCAGTGTTATAAGTCAGTTGGGTGAACAATATTGTCCATAGTGTATGAATGAGTGTGTGTGGATGTTTCACCAGCAATGGGTTGCGGCTGGAAGGGCATCAGCCGTTTAAAATATATGCCAGAAGAGTTGGCTGTTGATCCCGCTGTGGTGATCCGAAAGGAAAGAAAGCCGACTAGAAAAAGAATCGATTGATATTGTTTTAATGTTTATTTGATGTAAACAAGAGTGTTTATTTTCATGTGAAACTGATCGACTCTTTTTCTCTATTTTAGGACACCACATGCCTGAAAGCGTCTTTGTGGTTCCTCATCCTGTTACCCAATATCCTTCATTTTTTTTCCCTGGACCCAATCCTGTGGACACCACTCCAATGAGAGGAGTTCCACCTCAAAGTAAGTAGTTTGTTTTTACACAATTGGAGGTGAAAAACCCTCCTTTAAGTGAAGTTCCGTGAACACAATTTCGGGAGGAGCGATCAGATAATTAGCGAACAATCTAAAGGTTTTTCCAATCCTTCTGCCCACTCAAGAGATAAAACCGTAACCACTCCACTTCCAATTCGACGATGAAATGCAAAATTCCCTCCGCCACCACTGTCTCCACATCTCATGGGGCGGGGGGGTTCTCGGGCCCAGATCTCTTCTCTCCTCCAGGCCCTCCCGAGGACAGCTCGCCCAGTACGCTTATCTTAATCTCGCCACATACGCTTGCGTTTTCTGGGCTAATTCTATGTAAGCAAACTCGTGAAAAGGCAATTGTCCATTTGAAAAAAGGACTTTTCAGCCACTATCTCATTATATTAATTCAAGTTAATTTTAAACAACAATAAAAATGTACTTTTAACAATAAAATAACAGTAATCATATTGGTTTCATGGTTTTTGATGTAAACAAGAGTGTTAATTTTCATGTGAAACTGATCGACTCTTTTTCTCTATTTTAGGACTCCACATGCCTGAAAGCGACTTCGTGGTGCTTCATCGTGTTCCACCATATCCTTACGCTGTTTTCCCTGGACCCCATCCTGGTGACACCACTCCAACGAGAGGAGTTCCACCTCAAAGTAAGTAGTTTGTTGTTACACATTTGGAGAAGAAAACCCCTCTTTTAAAAGGCAACTGTTCATTTGAAAAAAGAACTTTTCAGCCACTAGCTTGTCAAAAAATAACTTAAATCATATTGTTTTGATGGGCGTCACAGTGGCGCATTGGTTAGCACAGTCATCTCCCGACAAAAAGGTTTCTGTTTCGAGCCTCGGCTGGGTCAGTTGGCATTTCTGTGTGAAGCTTGCATGTTCTCCCTGTGATCGCGTGGGTTTATTCTGGGTGCTCTGGTTTCCCCCACAAAGTCCAAAAACCAGTGTTATAAGTCAGTTGGGTGAACAAAATTGTCCATAGTGTACGAATGAGTGTGTGTGGATGTTTCCCAGCAATGGGTTGTGGCTGGAAGGGCATTCGCCACCTAAAATTTATGCCAGAATGTTCATTCCGATGTGGCGACCCGAAAGGAAAGAAAACCGACAAGAAAAAGGCTTGATTGATATTGTTTTAATGTTTATTTGATGTAAACAAGAGTGTTAATTTTTATGTGAAACTGATAAACTCTTTTTCTCTATTTTAGGACACCTCATGCCTGAAAACGTCTTTGTGGTACCTCATCCTGTTCCACCATATCCTTACCCTGTTTTCCCTGGACCCCATCCTCGTGACACGACTCAAAGTAAGTAGTTTGTTGTTAAACAATTGCTGTAAAATTTCAGTCAAAACAATTCAATAACCATTTGTTTTTGTGTCTAGATCTGAACTGTGATCCTTCTTCCTCAACCCTTCCACCATCTCACAATATTGAGATCCCGGAAACTCCTCCTCAAAGTAAGTCATTAATTGTAACACAAAAATGTTATTGTTTCAGTCAATAGACTGCAGAGTGTAGTAATCGATTGTTTTTCTTTTTTGTACAGTCAAAAAAAAACATACTCCAAGGCTTTTTAAGAGAGGAGAGGGAAAGAATCCAAAAAGCAGTGAAAGCAGTACTGAAGACAATTCATCCTCAGAGATGCTCGAAAGAACTCTTAAAGAGATCTTCAATTGGGTGAACGTCACTGCTCCTGATGGGTGCTTTCTTGACCAGCTAGACCAGTATATTTCTCACTTTGAGGAGAAGACGGAAATATCAGCAGTCTTGGAAATGGAGCGAGCCCAGAGTGAGAGGCCTCTCGCTACTCTTCAGGAGGTGGATCCTACAGGCACCGACCAGACTCGTCTCACTGGCTCGAGAAAGAGGAGGCGTTCCAGTAACACTGACATGGATGACTGTGCTGCTGTTTCGTCAGACCACAAGAAGCGTGAACTATACGTCAATCTGGGGAAGAGATTACGATTAATGCCCATTTCTACTTGGAGAACGAGTTGGTCCGGGACTGGAGATGCCAACCACTGAAAGTGCCAAACTGTTAAATATGTTGTTTGTTTCTGTACAATCACAATTCATGTAAATAATTAAAAACAATTCTTGTCGCTTACAGCGTTTGTTTTTCTTCAGGTATTTCTTTGACAAATGATGATTTTCCTTGCTCTTCAATTACTTCTTTACAGTACAGAGCAGTTTATACTCTTTACAGTCTGGATTATTAGAAACTATAAGGAATACAATGCATTATGCACACATTGTGGTTTGCAGCAAAGTAGGACAAAATGATTTTTAAAGAAATTGGTACCTTTTTCCATGACTGCATTCAAGAAAGTTACAGGGAGGACTATAAAAAGAATTACTACTTCATGAGTCTCTTAGAGTGTAGCGAGGAGCGTATCCATGATTTCTAAAGACATAAAACATCAATAAGGGTTCAAAAACATTAGATATTATAACCTACAAATGTGGTAATAATCAGAACATCACTTTGTGACATTTTCAGCACAATTAAAATTTCAGAAATTGTCAGACATGACTGGACTAAAGAGAATAACGGACCCTAAACATATGGCGATTCAATATAATGTTTTATTAAAGAAGTAAATAACAATCCTAGAGAAAACAGAGGAGCACAGAAAGCAAAACCAATGAAGGGAAACACAATTACAATACTTAAACTAAAGAGCTGGAGATAACAAATGAAAAAATAAAAGAAATACTCACAGCAATGTACGTACGACTCCAGACAAACAGCGCACAATGAGTAAAGTGCCCACAAGGAACAGAATCGAAGGGAAGATCATGAAGACGAATCAATCAAACATGACGGAGAGAAAACCAGGGTCACTAACTGAAAGCCTTAACTATAAAATGAGAAGCGTGAAGGAAAAAGTCAGACAACAACAAAATATGTGCTCCAAACATTAATAAAACAACAAAGAAGGCCATTTTCAGTCATGTGATCTGAATAACAAGACTGGAGGTCATGTTAGAATTCAGTTCATTCAGTTTGGTATGACTATGGTATTAAGTTAAATATCTTGTAATTAATCATGTGTTTTAAATCAAAGTGTAAAAGTTACATAATAAAATTTATAACATTAACAATGTGTGTACATTATATCTACTTCTGAATTATTCCACATTTGCTTCTCTAGAAAAGAGAAACATAATAAGCAAAGAGTGGAAAAAAGAAAACAAGACAAAACCAGAGAGGAAAAGGAATATAAATTACAAGACTAGACCCAGACAGATCATGACAGAACTGTTGAGTGAAACCTTTGCTCTAAACTATAAAAAAAAGTCTCTACAAAAGGTAAAATGTTATCTTAAGGTAGAATAAAAAAATGGTTCCTCTATAGTTTAGTATAGTTCTATAGTGCTCTAAATTTAGAGTCTAACTGCAGTGAAATTACATGTTTTACCTTTTTCACATCTGGCATGTAAAAAAACTACAAAATGTTTATTAACCTACAGAGTTCCACCACTATAACAAAGATAATCAAGTTTACAACAACAGGTTTTTGCTGTAATTTTACATGCAATGGCTAAGCATTGTATATTCACTTTGTATATGAAACGCATGACACGAAGGCGAAGAACCGCACAACGCGAAGCACAGTGTGTCAGGACCCTGGCTTGATTGATCTCTCTTTCTCTCTCTCTCTGCTTGTCATTCTTGCAGCACGCACTCAGCTGATCGCTATTAATGATCAGCGCGCAAATGGGTTGCTGCACCTGTTACCTATCTACTATAATTTCCTTCCTATTTAAGCTCTCCCTTTCCCACCTTTTAATCGCTAGTGTGTCCTGTCATTGTTCAGGCTATCTTGCTGCGATTTTGAAACCTGCCATTGTCAGTCGTCTCATGTTCTGATCCTGTTCCCTCTCTGCCCAGTGTTGCTCGAGTGCCTGTGTATCTTTTAGTTTTGGATTATCCCAGTTTGCCACCTACCTCTGACTTTGCCTGTCTGACGCTGAGCTTGTCTGCCTTCGTTGTCCCATCTGTCTCCCAATCGATGCCTGCCTGCCTGACTTCTCTCACGCCTGCCGATTTGGACACTGGTTGCTGTATTGCCTCTTGCTCTTGCAGAGCGAGCAAAGCCTCACAAGAGTCACAAGTTTTGGCGCCTTGGTTGTATTGTCAATAAATCCTTTTTGTTTGCCAACTTGGATTTGGATCCTTCTCTCAGGGTGTGACATTACACACTAGCCATAATGGATCCAGCAGATGGCACGATGCGCTCCGCGGTGGAGCTTCAAGGAGTTATGTTGGGCCGCCATGAGGAGGAGTTGTTCCACGCTCGACGATCAGTGGAGTCACTGAATGCCCAGGTAGCCGAGCTTACGGAGCGACTTCATCAGCTCAGTCACGCGGCGCGCGAAGCTGATCGACCCGCCCACTGCGGAGCCGCGAGTCAACAATCCACCTGTGTATGCAGGGGAGCCCACCCAGTGTCGTTCCTTCATTGTCCAGTGCGAGGTGGTGTTTTCCCTTCAGCCCAGGACATACTCATCTGACCGTTCTAAGGTGGCATTTGTTCTCTCCCTTCTGACTGGCCGGGCACGTGACTGGGGTGTGGCAGAATGGGAATCTCAAGCCGGTTGCTGTTCCAATTTTCCTGCATTTAAGGAAGAAATGCTTAAAGTTTTCGATCGCTCCGTTTTGGGCAAGGAGGCTTCTCGGCTACTGGCATCCCTAAAACAAGGAAGGCGTTCGATGGCAGATTACGCTGTGGAATTTAGGTCCTTGGCCGCAACATGCAATTGGAACGCTGAAGCCCTGACCGCTCGTTTTTTGGAGGGCCTCGGGGAGGAGGTGAAGGATGAGATTTACGCCCGTGAACCACCGGAAGGCTTGGATGACCTCATCGCCTTGGCCATTCGACTGGACGCCAGAATGGAGTTACGACGTCGTGTGCAGTGTCGGCCAGTACAACCCAGGTCCGAGACCCCGGTTCCCTTCTCTCTTCCCATGGCTATGGACACGGCAGAGGTTGAGCCTATGGTCTTGGGTCGTTACCACCTGACTGCCAAGGAGAGACAGCGACGCCTGGGGGCAGGTCTCTGCCTTTACTGTGGGGGGCAAGGCCATCAAGCAGATTCCTGTCCATTAAAAGGCATTGCTCGTCAGTAGTCAGGGGAGTCCTGGCGAGCGGTACCTCCATCTCCCCAGTCCAGGGTTCGCGTACTCAATTGTGTGTGTCTGTAATTATTAATAATGTCTCTTTAAAGGTGCGGCTTTGATAGACTCGGGGGCAGAGGGGAATTTTATCGATGAGAGCTGGGCTCGAACCAGAGGAATTCCCATCTTACCTCTGGAAACCCCTGTCACTGCCCTCGCTTTGGATGGCCGACCCATCGCCACTATCACCTCTGTTACTAGCTGGGTGAGGGTGGTCACTTCAGGCAACCACACAGAGGAGCTTAGCTTTTTTGTCTATAAATCACCTACCACTCCCATAGTTTTCGGCCATCCCTGGTTATCCCGTCATGGTCCTTGCATTAATTGGGCAGATAATTCTGTGTCATCATGGAGCTTGTATTGCCATGCACATTGTCTGTTGTCCGCACCCTCTCCTGTTTCTCCGTGTTTGTCTGTACAGGAGGAGGATACTGATTTATCCTGTGTACCGAGCACGTACCATGATCTGCGAGTGGTGTTCAGTAGGTCCCGGGCTGTATATCTTCCTCCTCATAGGCCATACGATGGTGCCATTGACCTCCTCCCAGGCACTTCCCCGCCTCGGGGTCGTCTTTTCTCCTTGTCTGCTCCGGAACGAACGGCCATGGATAATTACTTAACTGAGTCTCTGGCAGCTGGTATCATTCGTCACTCCTCCTCTCCTGCGGGGGCAGGGTTCTTCTTTGTGAAGAAAAAGGATGGCTCCTTACGCCCCTGCATAGACTATCGAGGTTTGAATGACATAACTATTAAGAACCGGTACCCCCTACCGCTTATGTCTTCGGCCTTCGATCTCTTGCAGGGGGTGAGGTTCTTCACAAAGTTGGATCTACGTAATGCTTACCATCTCGTCCGTATGAGGGAGGGGGACGAATGGAAGACCGCGTTCAATACACCCACTGGCCACTTTGAATACCTTGTTCTGCCATTTGGACTCACCAATGCTTTAGCGGTCTTTCAAGCACTCGTCAACGATGTTCTAAGGGATATGATTAATCAATTTGTTTTTGTTTATTTGGATGATATCCTTATTTTTTCTTCCACCATAAAAGAACATATCCGACACGTCAGACGAGTGCTTCAACGGCTGTTGGAGAATCAGCTTTACGTAAAGGCGGAGAAGTGCAAATTCCATGTCCAGTCAGTTTCCTTCTTGGGACACATTCTTTCAGTTGAGGGACTTCGCATGGACCCTGCGAAGGTTAGGGCTGTCTCCGACTGGCCGGTACCTGATTTCCGAAAGGCGTTACAGCGCTTCCTGGGCTTCGCCAATTTTTATCGGCGATTTATCAGGGATTTCGGGCGGGTGGCGGCTCCCCTGACTGCACTAACCTCCACCAGGGTTAGGTTTGGTTGGTCGGTAGCGGCTCAAACAGCCTTTGATAATTTAAAATTTAGGTTCACCTCTGCACCGATCCTTATTACCCCTGACCCTGCCCGACAATTTGTGGTGGAGGTTGATGCTTCAGAGGTAGGGGTCGGAGCGGTCCTCTCTCAAACTTCTCCTCAAGACCACAAATTACATCTGTGTGCGTATTTTTCACACTGTTTGTCTCCCACAGAACGAAACTACGATGTTGGTAATCGGGAGCTGTTGGCGGTCCGGTTGGCTTTGGGGGAGTGGCGCCACTGGTTGGAGGGTGCGGCAGTACCTTTTATTGTGCTGACCGATCACAGGAACCTGGAGTACATACGAACAGCCAAACGTCTGAATGCCAGACAGGCCCGCTGGGCTCTATTTTTTGGGCACTTCAACTTCACCTTGTCATATAGACCAGGCTCCAAAAACACAAAACCTGATGCCCTGTCTCGCTGTTTTGATTCTCCTGTAGATCCTTCCCCTCCCGATACAATCTTACCTTCCAGATGTGTGGTGGGGGCGATCTCCTGGAGAATTGAGGAGCGGGTCAAACGAGCGCAGATGGGGGTTGAGGTGCCTGTTGGGTGCCCAGCGGGTCTGATTTTTGTTCCTGATGTGGTTCGCACTGCAGTTCTCCGGTGGGGCCACTCTTCTAAAATCACCTGTCACCCAGGAGTGAGGAGGTCGCTGGCTGCCATCCGCCAGCGATTTTGGTGGCCTGCCATGGCTGAGGATATTCGTCGGTTCGTGGGGGCATGCTCTGTCTGTGCTCAAAACAAATACTCTAATTCTCCATCCGTTGGTCTGTTACAACCCCTCCCCATCCCTTCCCGCCCCTGGTCACATATTGCCTTGGACTTTGTGGTAGGCCTCCCTCCATCCAATGGAAAAACGGTGGTTCTCACAGTAGTGGACCGCTTTTCCAAGGCAGTCCACTTCATTCCCCTTCCCAAACTTCCTTCTGCTAGAGAGACTGCTCGGGAGGTCGTGGACCATGTCTTTCGGATTCATGGTCTACCGGAGGATGTGGTCTCTGACCGGGGGCCCCAGTTTGTTTCCCATTTCTGGAGAGAGTTCTGCCGGCAGATTGGATCCTCCACCAGTCTGTCATCAGGCTTTCATCCTCAGACCAACGGCCAGACCGAGCGTGCCAATCAGGATCTCGGCCGAATGCTCCGTTGGCTGGCGTCCCACAACCCCTCATCCTGGAGTCAACAGCTCACATGGGCAGAATATGCCCATAACTCATTACTGGTATCCTCGACTGGTCTGTCCCCGTTCATGTGTTGTCTGGGATATCAGCCCCCTTTGTTTCCTTCCCAGGGCCCCGAAGCAGCCGTCCCCTCGGTCCAGGCGTTGCCGACGCACCTGGATTAGGGCCAGGGCTGCATTGCTTCGGGCCAGGGGACGTACTAAGGCTACCCTTACACCTCTGTCGCGTACACCCTGTGTTTCATGTTTCCAAAATTAAACCTGTTTTATGTTCCCCCCATTCCTCTCATGTGTCTTCCCCTGCCCCTCCCCCTCCCCTTGTTATTGACAATATCCCTGCCTTTAGGGTTAAAAGGATTCTCCAGGCCAGACGCCGTGGACGGGGATTTCAATATCTAGTGGATTGGGAGGGGTATGGTCCTGAGGAGAGGAGTTGGGTCCCAGCTCGGGACATCCTGGATCCCTCGCTGATTGAGGAATTCCATCATCGCCAGTCTCACCCCCACCTCAGGCACGCCAAGGGGCGTGCCTGGGGGGAGGGGTACTGTCAGGACCCTGGCTTGATTGATCTCTCTTTCTCTCTCTCTCTCTGCTTGTCATTCTTGCAGCACGCACTCAGCTGATCGCTATTAATGATCAGCGCGCAAATGGGTTGCTGCACCTGTTACCTATCTACTATAATTTCCTTCCTATTTAAGCTCTCCCTTTCCCACCTTCTAATCGCTAGTGTGTCCTGTCATTGTTCGGGCTATCTTGCTGCGATTTTAAAACCTGCCATTGTCAGTCGTCTCATGTTCTGATCCTGTTTCCCTCTCTGCCCAGTGTTGCACGAGTGCCTGTGTATCTTTTAGTTTTGGATTATCCCGGTCTGCCACCTACCTCTGACTTTGCCTGTCTGACGCTGAGCTTGTCTGCCTTCATTGTCCCATCTGTCTCCCAATCGATGCCTGCCTGCCTGACTTCTCTCACGCCTGCCGATTTGGACACTGGTTGCTGTATTGCTTCTCGCTCTTGCAGAGCGAGCAAAGCCTCACAAGAGTCACAAGTTTTGGCGCCTTGGTTGTATTGACAATAAATCCTTTTTGTTTGCCAACTTGCATTTGGATCCTTCTCTCAGGGTGTGACACAGTGATGTTGTTTCTTTAAAAATGAATGTACAATTCTTAGCTGTTTTATATCCCCTTTATGCCTCAGTCTTTGCCAACACTGGCAAATTTAAGTTATTAATAATATCTGAGCTTCAATAAACTATTGGATACTGAAGGTTTTTGTGTCAATCTTCTTTTGACTACAGAGAAAAACTGGTGTAGACGTTTGAAGCTGTGATGTCTTAACATTATACCAGAACATTTTACCATTATCTTTGGGCAACATTAACATATTAAAAACATTATTAATCTGCATTACATAACCGAATTGAAATGGAACCGTTGTTATTTGTGTCTGTTCACTGCTTCTTGCTCCTGACAGAGATAAATAACTCACTAAAGTTAGGGTAACATTAATCTAGATTGCGCTCCACTCATGAATAGACGCGGTGAGGCTGAATCCAGCTTCTTGACAGTTTGGTGATAAAATCTGTGGCATTTAAAAAAGATCCGGGACAAATATGCAATAACTGGATGCTGTTCTGATGGTTTGTGTTTTATCGGAGACACATAATTAAATGTTAGCTTTATCATAATGTTAGCATCAGAGAAACATGTCTATGAAGCTAATGTAAACACTTTTAAAGCGATCACCCTCAGAGCAAGTTCAAACTTGACCACAATGTCTTTAGTGTAGGATATTTGCATGAATCAAAACAGGCGAGGACAAACGTGAAGCTCCTTTTAATGTGGAATTATAACAGATAATTATACAGTAACGTGCATCCCTTTGTGGTCTCCATTAGCTTGTGTTGTCGCTCTCACCAGTGTTCACCACAAGCTGCTCAATCAAGACTTTAGGTTTTAGTCCAGCAGAGCTTCTCAAATGTCCATCCATCCATTATCTTGTCGGTGTGTTGGCGACAGCGGAATTAACCACCAACTATTCTGGCGTATGTTTTACGCGGCAGATACCCTTCCAGCCACAACCCATCGCTGGGAAACATTCACACGCACTCATTCACATTCAAATGGACAATTGTTTTTTCTAAATTCATTTATACCGCATGTATCTGGACTCGTGGGGGAAACTGGAGCACCCGGAGTAAACCCACGCGATCACAGCCAGAACATGCACAAAAATGCCAACTGACCCAGCCGAAGCTCGAACCAGCGATCTTCTTGAAGTGAGACGACCGTGCTACACACTGCGCCACTGTGACGCCGTCTCAAATGTTGGTTGGTGTAAAAAAAACACCTAATTACTGGGTAACTACGGTGTACTTAAAGTGTAGTTATTTTGTAGGGTAATTAAGGTGTAGTTACAGTGTAGTTACTGATTAATTACTGCGCATTTACAGAGTACTTATAGGGTAATTAATGTGTAGTTACAGGAAAGTTACAGTGTAGGTAAGTAAGTAAGTAAGTAAAATGTATTTAGAAAGCACATTTTTCACAAGGTAACTGCCCACAGTGCTGTACAATCAACAATACAATTGTAAATTAGCAACAGTAAAAAAAAAGAATAAAATAACTAAAACCCATATCACCTTTAAATGGCCTTAGATTATAAAAACGTCTTTAACCCAGTTTTAAACATCACAATGTTGGCTGATAAACGGATATCTGGAGGCAGATCATTCCAAAGCCAAAGGGCAACAACAGAAAATGCTCTGTCCCCTCTACACTTCAGATTGATCTCCAGAAAACCCTTATAAGCTGATCGGAGGGACCTCGTGGAGTGTACTTGTAAGATCATTACTGTGAAATTATAGCATAACTACTGTGCATTTACGGTGTACTTATGGAATAATTACAGTGTAACTACTATGTATTTAGTATGTATAACAAACTCTTTTTTAGACAACAGCCCTCATCCAGTGCTCTAATCCTTTAGCTGTAAAGATATATGAATAAAAAATAACTGTATACAATAAACTCAATGCAAGAGTATCCATGTACCTAAAATGTTTAGTTTATTTTCCGATTTGCTTGATTCCTTTTATTCTATGGAAATGTATTCATTGAATGCACTTTGTACGATTTCAATGACGCACCATACAAGGACGATTCTGTAGGACACAAGTAGGACAAACCTCGTGTTTGTTCTGTCATTTGCAAAATGTCCATGTTTGACATTAATTACTGAACCTATAGCAGTAAGTGGATGTTTTATAATAACTAAATAATTATTTTTGTGCTACAGTGCTTGTTATCACATTAAAAATGCAAACATTAGAACATTTCATGTTACGATATGATGGTCATGTGTACCATAATGTTACAAATCTCAAGAGTCTTATGTTGTGTAAAATCTCTGTTCAAAGAATTTAATGTTAGAGGACAGAGCTTGTCCCGAAAAAAACAAAAGTAATTCACTTATTTGTCAGGCTATTTAGGTTTTCAAGCAAATTGCAATAATTTCTAAAAGATTAAACTCTTTATTGATTTACAAGAGGCTTTGCTAACCACATGCTCATTAGCATTATCTACCATTAACAGCGTTGCAATTTCAATTTGCACAATTTTTTTACATATGTTCAGAAAAAATAAGGCTAAATGGTATTGTCTTCCATATTCACGTCCAGGTTCCTGATGATGGAGACAGATACAAGCATGTACCAGTTGAAAACCTCTGCAGGTTACTTTCATAACCCCCGTTCCCCAAAATACAGCCTACCCCTCCCCCCTCCCCCCCCGCTAAGGTTATAGTACCTGGCGAAGGTGTTGCCCCGCATCCTTGCAGATCTTTGCCAGCAGAGTACCTCTTGCCAGCGCGCAAAAGGCCGTGACACCCATGATAGAGTGAACTCTCAACTGTAGGAGGCAAGGGTCGTCGGACGCTGTGTGTATGCGGTAGAGATGGCCTCCACTAGCCAGTGGGTCAGACCTGAAAGGCTGCCGTGGCATGCAAGGCAGCAGCAGCTTGACCCGCAGCAGTGTAAGCCCTCGACGTCAGGTCCAACGACAAGCTTAGCTGACGGGATGGAGGCTGTTCACGCCAGACAGCAGGGTTACCTGGGGATAAGTGCACTGTCAATGCCTGCTCTACCTGGGGAATTGTTTCGGACCCCCTAGCTATCGTGCTATCAAGAGGAGACTCACCAACCTCGCTTTAAGTGGGGCCTTCCAAGTTTGAGTCAGTTCTCGATGCACTTCCGGGAAGGACAGGATCAGAGGCGGCTGCGGGGTATCATCCTGGCGCAACCCATCAAATCACTCATCCAGCCTGGAGATTTTGGTGAGAGGGGCGGAACCCCAGAGGGGGAGAGCGATGTACCATCTCCTTTGGGAGATACGCCATATCTCTCTGGTACAATGGTGGAGATCACACCATAAGACACACAGCATGATCACGTGACCATCATGCTGGAGAGTTAGTTATTCTTTTTGTTTTTTGAATGGCAAGATTCTTACTGTAGCAAATTAGCGCAGTGTGTAAATTGTCAATAAAGACTAAATTTTGTTTTAAAGGAATATTCCACCTTAAAAATGTAAATTGTTTCATTACTAACTGTAAAGATTTAATTTCTTCTTGAAAAACAATTTTAGTATTTTCATTTAAAACCAGGAGACAAGAACACAACCACTGTGAGGCTCAGGAAATTATTAAAACCTGTAGCATGGTGGTAAATGGAGTACCCCTTTTGGAGTAGCCCATGTTTACTGAATCATTACAGTAGTGATTTTCTGTTTGGAAAAGTTTTAGAACATAGACTTTTAAAAAAAAAAAAACCTTGTTGTCATTCATATATTGTTGTTGTGTCTTCAATATAATCATTATAGCAAGCACTCAAATTTAACTGCTTTAATTTTTTCAAAGTATTAATTTTGATTTCAAGTGAACCATTACATGTTGATTGAACCTTTACGGAAACTTGTTGACCTATTTTTTTTTTTTGTCTAGTTTTAATAACAATATTTATTAGGTTTATTGTACCTATAGGTACACACTAAAGTTAATTGTTAAATTACTCTAATTAATTGAATTAATTAAGAATACTTAGTTCAGTGTACTAAATGTTTTTAAATTAAGAAAAATAAAATATTGACAACACAAAACCTTAAAATAATTTCTGTTTCAATGAGGTTCTGTTTTTATGTTATGGATTAAGATCCATAGTTGTGCAACGAGTTAACATCACGGGAAGTCTGTCCAGAAAGCTCGACAGAGATTGTTCAACGCGAACTTCAGCCAGCAGAGACGTCTAGAAGATAAAGGTTAAAGCTTACAGCCGAGCCGCGTCGTCAAGCGATTATCTCCGGCCCGTTAGCGAGAGTGATTTAGACAGGTTTCGGTTTCGGGTGTGCTGGGATGAGCCGATAACGATTGCTCAGCTGCTGCGGATAGTGTAGGACCTATAAACTAGTGCAGGGCTGCTGTCGCGGAAGCGTCAGCGGAAGCGTTCAGCCTCCTCGCGTGAAGACCAATCGCGTAAAGACGTTCAACACTACCTGCGCGACTCCACCGAGCAACGCCACAGAGACGACACCCAGTAAGCTATATTCTTGTATCTGTTTCTGTTTTATTCTTATACTTTTTTCCCTTGCTACTTTCCTCATACGTCTGCTACCATGTGCTTCCAGTACATTCCAGTCATTCTCTCAGCTGCACGTCGCTCCGCCCGTCCTCGCGGAACACACTCCAACGCTTCAAACCTTCGCTCACTTCATCTTGCCTCACCAGAACCGTGCTCTCTCTCTGTGGGACTTTGGAACTGTCAGTCTGCTGTCAACAAAGCTGACTTCATCCCTGCTTTTGCTCTTCAGTCTTCACTGGACATTGTCGGCCTGACTGAGACATGGATCCGCCCAGAGGACACCGCAACACCTGCAGCCCTCTCCAACAACTTTCTCCTCTCCCACACTTCTCGCGAGGCGGGACGGGGTGGGGGTGTTGGACTTCTCATCTCTCAGACCTTCAGATTCTCTATCTTTTGGTAAGACATGCTCATTTGAATATCATGCTCTAACTATCACTTCCCCTCTTGTAATGCACATCCTCACCATATACACTGCAAAAAAATGAATTTTAAGCAAAGCTGAAAATGCTTAAAATTAGATTGAAAATCTTGATTTTCTTATTTTAGGAAGAATTTTCTAATTTAATCCTTCTTGGTATAGATTACTTTTCATATTTTGAGAAAATAAAACTTATATTTTCTTGAGGAGAAAAAAAAATCTTATTCTGGTCATTTATTTTCTTGAATTAAGAAACTATGTGAAACAAGTTGCCGATTTTGCCACTGATCTTAAAACAAGAATTTTTGACTCAACATATTCTTATTTCAAGAATTTTATTGATATTTTGTTTTAAGAAATCAATATTAAACACTGGTAAAAACATGCATCTTGGAACAAGAAAATAAATCTTAAATCTAGTTCTAGTCTAGATCAAGTAAAGGTAAGAACATTTGATTTCTTGAAATAAGTGAAAATGTTTGTGAAAAAAAATAAGAAAAAGGATCTACACCATTAATAAATCATCAATACCCCAAACCTTAATATCCAGTTGTGTTCTAACTTTGATGGAAGAGATCTATACTTCAAAAAAGCACTCTTGAAACAAGAAAAAAAATCTCAAATAAAGTTAAACTCTTCCTAGATCAAGCAAAAGATTCTGCTAATGGGGTAAGTAAATTTGAGTTGGCAAGAATTCTTAAAATTAGCAAAAACTTCTAGCTGGTTACATAAGCTGTTGGATCTTAAAAAAATACAAAAACTCTCAAAACAAGTCTTTACAAGCTGTAAAAATGCATTGAAACTAGAATATTCCAACTTGTTTCTAGTTATTAGTGGTCTTAAAACTAGACAATCTGTCTTAAAACGAGAATATTTTCTCTGTTAGTTTTATATAGCTTATCAGAACTGAAATAATTTGTCAGCACTGATAGTGTAGCGGTCAGAGCGCTGACATGTGGAGCTGAAGCCTCTGGTGACGGGGGTTTGAATCCAGCTCTGGTCCTTCACCGATCTTCTCCCCAGAGCTCTACTAAATGTTCTTCCTCTCTACTATCAGAACTGTCCTAACTGAAAATGCATCAATAGGCCTAAATAATATTTAATATAATTATTTAAAATTAAAATTGTAAGCTAGAATTTCTAGTTTTAAGAACACATATTCTACTTTAAGAACTAAAATTAAGCACAAACTTTCTTAATTTAAGGTCATATGTACTTATTTTAATACTAAATTTTCTAAGTTAGTCTTAAATAAAAGAGAAAACATCCTAGTTTCAAGACAGATTGTCTAGTTTTAAGACCACTAGAGACTAGATACAAGTTGAAATATTGTAGTTTCAGTGCAGTTTTACAATTTGTAAAGTCTTGTTTTGAGAGTTTTTGTCTATTAATCAGCTAGAATTTTTTTCTAATTTTAAGAAATCTTGCCAAGTCAAATTTGCTTACCCCATTGGCAGATTTTTTTGCTTGATATAGGAAGAGTTTAACTTTATTTGAGTTTTTTTTTTCTTGTTCCAAGAGTGCATTTTTTGCAGTGTACCGCCCACCTGGAGAACAGCTCTCCACTTTCCTGGAGGAGCTTGATGGTCTGCTATCCTCTTTTCCAGATGATGATAGCAGCCCACTCATTGTATTTGGGGACTTTAATATACATCTTCACAAACCAAACGCTACCGATTTCCACTCACTCATGTCCTCCTTTCACATGTCTCTTGTCCCTAGCACAGCCACACACAAATCAGGAAATCAGCTAGATCTCATTTACACACGCAGCTGCTCTCCTGATCATCTCACAGTTACTCCTCTGCACACATCTGATCACTTCTTCATCACCTTCAAACTCACACTGCCTACAAGCTCACACTCAACACCACCCCCTGTCACCTTCCGACGTAACCTTAAATCCCTTGATTCCTCTCTCTTCTCTTCCGCTGTGTCCTCTTCTCTTTTAACACCTGGAAACTTTTCCTCTTTAAACACTCACGATGCAACTAACCGTTTCTGCTCCACACTTGCTACATGCCTCGATCAACTATGCCCTCTCTCTTCCAGGCCAGCCAGAATAACACCATCAAACCCTTGGCTATCGCACGCTCTCCGGGAACAGAGGTCCACCCTCAGATCGGCAGAGCGCAAATTGAAGAAATCAAAGAGCATGGCAGATCTCAAAGCGTACCAAACTGCACTCTCAACCTTCTCAAGCAAGGTACATGATGCAAAGACTACATACTACCACGACAAGATTGAACATGCCAAGGACAGCCGAAAGCTCTTCAGGACTTTCAACTCACTCCTCTGTCCACCCCAACCTCCCCCAGCGACCTCTCTCACTGCAGATGACTTCGCTGATCACTTCATAGACAAAACCCTCACCATCAGCCGGCAGTTTGCACCACCTTGCACCCAATCTCAGCCACAATCTCCGACACCTTTCATGTCCGCATTCACTCCAGTCACAGAAGATCAGGTGTCCAAACTCCTTCTCTCAGCGCATCCGACCACCTGCCCCCTCGATCCCATCCCCTCTCACCTTCTACAAACCATCTCACCTACCATCACGCCTGCCCTCACTCACATCATCAACTCCTCCATCACTACTGGCATTTTCCTCGACACCTTCAAGGTGGCCAGAGTCACCCCGCTTCTCAAAAAACCCACACTCGACACATCACTGGTGGAAAATTACAGACCTGTCTCTTTGCTGCCCTTCACTGCAAAACTCATCGAGCGAGTCGTCTTCAATCAACTCTCTACCTTCCTGACTCAGAACAACAAACTTGATGACAATCAATCAGGCTTCAAGAACGGACACTCAACTGAAACAGCTTTGTTGTCTGTAACGGAAGCGCTACGAGGGGCCAGGGCTAACCACAGATCATCTGCCCTCATCCTACTAGACCTCTCTGCAGCGTTTGACACAGTCAACCATCAGATCCTTCTCTCCACTCTTTCTGCGATGGGCATCACTGGAACTGTACTCGATTGGCTTGAGTCCTATCTCACTGGCAGATCTTTCAGTGTCGGGTGGAGGGGTGAGGTCTCAAACACTCATAACCTACTCACCGGGGTTCCCCAGGGTTCAGTCCTTGGCCCACTTCTCTTCTCCGTCTACACCACCTCCCTGGGCCCTATCATCCTCAGACACGGATTCTCCTACCACTGCTACGCTGACGAAACTCAACTCTATCTGTCGTTCCCCCCTGATGACCTGTCAGTAACTACCAGCATAACTGACTGCCTGAACAACATCTCTACTTGGATGAAGAACCATCACCTACAGCTCAACATGGCCAAGACAGAACTTTTGGTAATCCCAGCTCATCCCTCTGTGCATCACGACCTCACCATCCAGCTGCAATCCTCTACAGTCACCCCTTCTCCTACAGTCAGGAATCTTGGAGTGCTTTTGGATGAACAGCTGTCCTTCAAAGACCACATCACAAAGACAACTCGAGCGTGTAGATTTGCACTGCACAACATTCGAAAGATCAGGCCCTTCTTAACTGAGCATGCAACTCAACTCCTGGTTCAGGCTCTGGTCCTCTCACGTCTGGACTACTGCAACGCTCTCCTAGCAGGACTTCCATTAAATACGCTCAAACCTCTGCAGATGATCCAGAACTCTGCAGCTCGTCTTATCTTCAAGGAACCGAAACGAGCTCATGTTACTCCCCTCTTCATCACTCTTCATTGGCTCCCCATTGCAGCTCGGGTTAAATTCAAATCGCTAATGCTGGCATACAAAACTATCTCCAGATCAGCCCCTGTCTACCTCCATGAGCTCATATGCTCCTACATGCCCTCCAGAAGGCTGCGCTCAGAGAAGGAACAGCGACTTGTGGTTCCATCCCACAAGGGCTGAAGATCTCTCAGCAGAACCTTCTCTTTCACTGTCCCTGGTTGGTGGAACAAACTCCCTGATCCAGTCAGGAAAGCAGCAACACTAACAGCTTTCAAAAAGCAACTGAAAACTCTTCTCTTCAGAGAACACCTACTATAAAAAAAAAAATTAAAAAAAAACTACTACCTTCTTCCCCTACTGCTTTGGTTTTTTGATCAGTTGATACAATTTCTATTGTGAGAAGTTGAGATAGACTTTGACGGTGTAACAAATTGCATATTGTCTCTCCCTAATGTAAGTCGCTTTGGACAAAAGCGTCTGCCAAATGCATAAATGTAAATGTAATGTAAATGATCGCGAGGGGCTGAACTCGAGATTGTGATCTTTTAACGATTAATCGTGCAGCTCTATTGTCGGTACACAGTAATTACCCTTTAAGTACAAAATAACTACTCTGTAAGTACACAGTAATTACCCTGTAATCACCTGGCTGTAATCTAAAGTGTAACCAAAATGATTTACAACCTAAATAATTCGATGGCTAAAACAATCCAGGTTGAGTGATGCTGTGAACTGCGGTCCGTGTGCTTGAATGGACTGATCAATGGTTCCTAAAGTCACACAAGGATGCATAAAGTGATTTGACCGACCCGGCACTAAGTGTGGTATATCGAAAATTATAAAACACCTGGCAGCCAATCAGAATCTAGTATTCACACAGACCACGGTATAAGCAGTTAATGTTAACAGCATAGAACTTCAAACTTGGTTAATTCTACCTTTAAAAAAGGCTACAATTACAGTTACTGAAGTCCTAAAGATACTGTACTTAAGATACATTTATCTTAAGTCCATTATTAAACATAACCTGAAATCTGTTGTCATTTCCCAGAGCATTAAACTACAGTTGAAAACATCAAAAAAATTTGTTCCAAAAACTAAGAGTTAAACTTTTTACCTTTTTATGTTATTTACAGCTTACATCAACAAACTTTAAGTAATTCACAAAGTTAATATAGATACAAAGACACAGGGCCAGAGAGTTTTCAAAGTGGCGCACCAAATCCCTAACATACAGCTAGCTATCAGTGACAGCAATCAGTTCAAATAAAAAGGCAGATAAAAACAACTGTCAACATTAAAGTTATAGTCCTCTCAAAGAATAAAACAGTGATTAAATGCTCACTCTTGTTCTAGTTTGCCAGGAAATTTGAAAAGTAATGGATGAAGGTGAAGGTCCATGGCTCCTAAGTTCCTGAGTCAAAATCCCTCCATTGAAACGCAAACCTGAAAAAAGAACAAAAAAACATCAGTTTTTGAGAATTTATATTTTAAAGTAAAAGAATTTGTCCTAATTTGTTAATTGTTATTGGTGAGTGTAGGAACCATTAAAACAATATTTAATGTTGTAAAAAAAAAAGATTTTTCACAATTAAATCTGATCTCATTTCAGTCTATGTTCTCCCCTACTTACAATCAATGTGCAACTAAGAAATTGGACACACCTTCTCATTGAAAACGTTTTCTCTATGTTCAGGCAACCTCCTGCTTTCACTCTTGATGTGTGATAGGAAGCAACTGAACTACAGTTCTTTCTTTCTTTCTTTCTTTTCTTTTTAAAGCCCTGACGGCAACATGGTCATTTTATGGCTTTACTTTACTTAAAATTTCAATTAAAAAGTTCATAGGATCATTAAAGTTACAATTCTCAGCGCAAGTTTGTCCTCCATAAAAAACTTTTTTAGCCCTTTTGGGTTAGCATGGATTTCTTTCAGATCTTCTCCAGGCAGGTTCCTTCTCCTCATGGAATTATAAAATGGACATTCTATCAAGATGTGTTTAATTGGTAAAATACATTCGCAATGTCTACATAAAGGTACTGCCTCACTTTTAAGAAGAAAACTATGAGTTAATCTTGAGTGCAGTAAATGTAGGTTATAGACTCTTAAAATACAAACATATCTGTGTGGAAACAAGAAGCCACCTCCTGCTCTCCCTGCCCTTGAGCAACAGGAAGTGACTGAACTGTAGTACCTCGGTCAGCCACAACGGGGCGGGGTCAGAGATGAGCCGGTTCTCGTTCACTCCCGTGTTAAAACTGCACAACTTTGGAGCTTTTTTTTTTAAATTCAGATCGCTAGTTTTGATTTTCATGAACACTCTGAGGGAGGTGAATTAATTTTTACGTTTGTTTAAGGTATACTCAATTTAAACTTGCCGCGCATCTCTGGACCCATTTTTGGTTACAGAATATCACATCCTTGATGATGATGGCTGCCTCAGTGATACGAAGCATCACACATTCTACGTCCACCTTATATCCAGTCAACGTGTGGGAAAAAGCTTTCAATTTTTTCTGTTTACTCAAAATAAACAGCAGACTCTAGCTGAAAAATGGGATTCGTCATCAATTTTTGTCTAATAAATATCAAGATTTAAACATTCAACTCTAATAAAATAACAATAAAGCACATTCACAGTTACCATGCATTTTTTATTGTTATCCGGATTAAATTGGAGGAAAAAGCAGAATCTTTCCTTGATTATGGGCTTTTAGAGACATATTTCGGCCTGCAGACCCTGTCAGAAAATATTTTTTAAATGAAATTGTTTTTCCTATACTTAAAATGTCAGCATTTGTGATTGTGTTTTATGTTAGAAAGGTAGATATAGTGTGTTTTCCACTGGTGTAGATAACCTTTATAATACCATAATGTTACCTTGTTCCCATTCAATATTATCTTGCTAGGATTATGCTGATTTCATAATATAGACAAAAAGCGATCATACTTTACTATAGGAAATAAATGATGACCGGTATGGCAAAGATGGCAATCTCTAACTAACTTAAACAATCCCATGATTCAAATAATAACTCTAACATGTACGTTACCATTTTGACAGAGGAGTATGAATCGATTAAGTCTAAAGTAACAAGTTATTATAATACCGTCAATAAATATAAAACAAAAAAATTCAACCTAAAGTTTATATATTTGCCACAAGATGGCACTGTAGTCAAACTTGTATTTTAGATTTTAATCCAGACTTTTTCCTTTGTTTATTGAACGAATATTCAAATTAAATAATTGAATCAAAAAAGTTTCCATAATGTCAAAAACACAAACACGATGTGTACACAGCCAAGTAAGTTTACACTGTTTATTCAAAACCAGATTTCAAAAGTATTTCGGTTTGTCTTGTTTTAGATGGATAAAAAGAAACAAGAAATAAAAAACGGGGTTTGTTTTCATGTTAAAAAGAGAGTTGACAATAAAATCCACAGCAAATGTTTAACTTTAATTAACTTTAAAAGCAAACTTTAATTAGAAAACGTGGCCGTTGAGCTCACGTTGCGTTTAAATGGTGAAGGGAAAACCTCTCCACTAAAACTTCTTGCTAAGGGAGAAGTCAAAAAGTTCTTGAAAATATAGCTGGTAATGTATCTTGTCTAATCTATAACATTCATATAAAATTTGCTTTCTTCACCTTCACATGCCTGTTTTCCCCAAGCGCGCGCCCGTGGAGGGACGAACAGCCTTGTGAACGCGCAAAAGAAACAGAGAGTTTGAGTCAAATCTTTGGCGGCTCAAAGCTATCAAAACTCGCCAGTTGTTTGACCTCGACTATTATTGTTGGGTTCGAAGGTTTGTTTGTTAGAGATACAAAGGGAACCCACTATTTTTGGGTTTAATACCTCACCTCAGCCCTCTTTTTAGCGTCGTGATGTGTTATTTATTTCCATGCGCTTGCTGGAGCGGGTAAACTGTGCTGATTAAAAACACCCGAATTGAAAACGACACAGAATCTGCAGCTGGAGGTAAGTCTAGATAAATATTTTCTTTGTATGTATCCTACCTAATTTTCTAAACAGATTGTTATGTGTAGCTTTTGGTCTTGAATTCATGGCAGTGCTTGTGTTGTTTATTATCAGTCACTGTGTTCGTATTTCAATAGATTTCAATGGCTTTCAGCGAATAACTTTCTAATAACGGCGTTGTAAATGTAAAAAAAACGACAAAGCTACGAGTTCTGCGAATGTTTTATTTTAGGATAATACCGTCAGCAAGTTTTCTTGAATGTAAACTAACAAATAATCCCGCTATATTTGGGTTAAAAGGTGAATCTTTGTTCACCTGTTCAGGTGTGATAAGCAGCGGGGCCTGGTTGTTCTGCGAGCTGATTGGTCCTTTTTTAAAGATTCGCTTATGTGATTGGCTCAAACGTCGTCATGTACAATGTGTCGTGATACCAGACATTTATATGGAGATGACTCGGATAGGCAAATGCCGTGCATATTTGAATTGAATAAATCTTAAAAAAATTTAAAAAAAAATATATATAAAGTAAGGGTAAGTGACGTTACTTAACTAGTCAGGCTTCATTTTGTTCTTTTCGTTCTACATATGATTTTTTATAATGTCAAATATAGAAGACTTCATGAAAATTAAGTAAAGGGAAACAATACTATGAGGAACTAAGTTTGTTCACAAAGTATTTGTTTTATGACAGATTAACTGTATTATCAATCTCGCACCTGTTTTTACACAGTTAAATCCAATTTGTGCTATATCTGAGTATTGTTAACAATTTTATTTTCAGAAAAACAAATGTCTGCAAAACCTTTACAATGTTAATATGGGGATGTTCTTTGTTTTTATGAAATTACATTCAGGTATATGTATTCAAGAACAAGAACTGTTTGTTTCCTATTTGCAGTAGTGTAATTATTGTCTTATTGTACAGCAAAACATATGCTTCAAAACAAATGCACACTTTCCTATCTTAAACCTGACAATGGGCAGATATGGTCACAAGAGAGAAGAGCATATTGACCATTGGTTTTACTAAAAGAGAACACAGGTTTTAGTGAAAAGCAAATAAGGCTTAGCGTTTGGGTAAAATGGATCACTTCCTCCATAACAAAGCATTATACAAGAGACAATAACAGGCTAAATGACATAATTTGGTGGCTCAGAAATTTTAACAATGAAATTTTATCTCTCGTTAAGTTGCTCTCATGGTGTAGACCAGCTCTTAACTAATTATTAACATTAATACATTTTTTATGTAACTTAAAAAAAGTTTACTAGTCACCCTCCTACAAGCGTTTGATATTGTTATATTAGGAAGTGTTTTTCTTATTCTACAATGTAATATATCACACAAATGTTACCCTCAAATAACTGGTGAAAAGGCGCAGTTATAAGTTCAATATTTATAATACTTAATTTACTGAGAACATTTAAAATGTTAAAGGGATTGAAAAAACTACTTTAATGTATACATTAGTGTAGGATGTTATCATTAACAGAATACTCACAGAACCAAACAAATGCACAATTCCAACGATAAGAAAATCTATTTTTCACGTCAGGTTGCATTTTTACAAATGAGAAAGAAGTATGCACTATTATTTTATGCATACCCAACATTTATGAATGAGACCCCCTGACAATATTAAAAGTTGATTGTTAGTACTCTTGATCCTGGCCAGTGGAAAAGCATGAGCCCTATTCGGACAGTCTGCCATGTCATGCTTTGAGTTAGACATGACTAACATGTCAGTGATTTTTACAGAGACAAATGTCTGAGTTTTACTTGTGGGTATGGATAACATAATTTGATCAGAATGCATCAGTATTCAGAAATATTAACAAATATGCAATCCCTGACATCCATATTCTGACTGGATTTAATTTTTTCAGACAAGCACAGAATTTGTTAAAAAACAGTACGTCTTTTGCTGTGGAGGTTTTTACAGAGGTCGTAAAAGGAAAAAAACAGATTCAGATTCAGATTAAAAACACAAAGCACTAGTACGATCATCACCCAGATTATTAATATAAATAGAACATAAAATAGGCATTATCAGCGTCACGGTGGCGCAGTGGGTCTCACAGCAAGAAGGTCACTGGTTCTAGGCTCGGCTGGGTCGGTTGGCATTTCTGTGTGGAGTTTGCATGTTCTCCCTGTGATCACGTGGGCTTTTTCCGGGTGCTCTGGTTTCCCCACAAGTCCAAAGACATGCGGAATAAGTGAATTGAGGAAGAACGATTGTCCATAGTGTTAAAGTGTGAATGAGTGTGTGAATGTTTCCCAGCGATGGGTTGCGGCTGGAAGGGCATCTGCCGCGTAAAACATATGCCAGAGAGTTGGTGGTTCATACCGCTGTGGTGACCCCGAAAGGAAGGTCTGGTTTATAACATTATAGTTATACATCATCTATATAGTGTCATCTATGATAAAAATGTAGTGTATTTTAATTGGTTCTATATGCTCCAGTGAGCATTTCTTGTTAAATTTACACTAAACAAAAATAACACAATTTTCTTAATTTATTTTCTTTTACTTGCCACAAAAATCAGTGTGGAAATGAAGCCTAAAATTGTTATGTAACTAAAATACTTAAACCAGCCCTGTCTGAGCACATTTTCCACATTTAGCTGTCTAGTTAAACTACACCTTAAATGAGACAACCTAATGGAAAGGATGAGCCTTTGCTCATCCCTCGATAAGCAAAAGTCAGGGAATGACGTTTTAACGGCTGTGATTGTGCTGGTGTGTAGATTTTGTCACTCCCTCCCTGGGACTGAAAGAGAGGATTCTGACTCATTGTCTCTCAGTATCTAGACATCACTGTTAACTGCCAGTTCATTTCCTCTCTTATCTTAGGCATTGGAAACTATGGATCACATCTGCTCTAAGCTGATCTTCTTTGCCATCTTTATCCTGCCTGGAGCTTTATCTCAGACCTCAGTCCCTACTGGCTGTGGAGCTAAGGTGAACTCCTTGTATTTCAACCTCTGTGACCTCAGTGCCGTCTGGGGTGTTGTAGTAGAGGCCTTTGCAGCAGCAGGATTGGTAGCCTCCTTGATTCTTCTGATCGTCCTCCTAGCAAGCCTTCCTTTTGTCAGGAGCAAGAATTGGCACAGTTCATTGGGGCTTCACACTGGGTTCCTAATTTTCACGCTAGGACTGTTCGGGCTCACATTTGCCTTCATCATTGGGAAGAACTTCGCCACATGTGCATCACGCCGTTTTTTGTTTGGGGTTTTGTTTGCAGGATGTTTCTCCTGTCTTCTAATGCAATCCGTGAGGTTGAACATATTAGCCCGGAAGAACTCGGGGCCTAGAGGCTGGGTGTGGTGTTTGGGGGCTCTGGGACTTTGGCTTGTGGAAGTGGTCATCAACACAGAATGGCTGATCCTTACAATCGTACGATATCCTCTGAACATCAACGGAACTCTTTTACCTGCTACAGAGGCCCCCTGTAACATCGAAAACCAGGATTTTGTCATGGCGCTCATATACGTTATGAACCTCCTGTTAGCGGTCATGGTAGCATCTTTACCAATTTTTGCAGGTAAACACAAGCACTGGTGTAAAGATGGAGCCTTGATCTTGGTCACAGGACTGCTTTCGGTGGGAATATGGGTGGCATGGATTGTCATGTATCTGTATGGGAATGCAAAGAATGGTGGGCCGACATGGGATGACCCTACGTTGGCTATAGCACTGGTGTCAAATGCATGGGTGTTCTTACTGCTACACACGGTGCCTGCAGTGTGTAGCTTGAGCGAGGAAGTCGAAGATGAACCCATAGCAGAAGATCTGTACCCCAGCAGAGGCTACGAGAACATTCTGAAAGAGCAAAGTTCCCAGAGCATATACATGGAGAACAAGGCCTTCTCTATGGACGAGCCAAATTCAGGTAATTGATTTACTCCAAATAAACATTTATTTTTATTTATTTATTTATTTTTATGTTTTATTAGTATTTTATTTCACAGCTGTAATGATATTAGTATCAGGAGATATTCATGTTTTTAACAACAGCATTTGGTACCAACAGATACAGACAGAAACTGTAGGGAAATACTGGTTTAGAATATTAAATGGTGACTAGAATATTTCTGTCCATTTTACTTTTCAGTTGTTACTTCAGGAATTTCGGTACTAGTCTACTTTTGCCATAATTTATCTTTTGCACCAGAAAGTTTTCTTTTAGAAAACATTTAGGGTTGGTAAGAGAGAACCAAGCGTTTCTCTCTTATACTTTAACATTTAAGTGAATTTGTGTCTGAGTGAATACAAACATTGATTAACAGATAATAGTCACAATAACTTCAATAATTAAGGGTAACAAATATAACAAAGGGACTTTTGGGGATTGCTAAGTGCAAAAACTTCAAACATTTTGCATAATGTATGTTGATGAGATGGTGACACATTTTTTTGTCTTATTTTGAGATCTGATTTTCAGATGTAGAGCAAAAAATGCAAACTCTTAAACATTGCGTACTTTCCAATGCATCAGAGAAATGTAAAACGTTCCGTAATCAAAAAAATTTTAATATCTGGAAACCCTTTTGGCAGACACTATTCAGTTTCTGGTAGTCCAAAATAAATGTAGGTAGCCCAAATAAAATAAACAGATTTTTTATAAACTTTTAAATAGAATTTTGTAAAGTAAACAAAACATTAATCAAAAACATTCCATCAAATTACAATAATCAACTCGAATATTTGGTTCTAACTGAAAAGAAATTTCTATGAACTTATGAATCTATAACATGAGGCAGTCAGATTCTACTGTGCTACTGTAATCCAAGCGATTTTCAATTCAAAATTGAAATTTTCACACACCCACACACATACATACGTGATATTCAAAATTCCCTTTACTGAGCCAACAATTTCTATCTCAATTAAGCTTCTCACGAGAGATATCACACATCCAGTGAGGATAGTAAAGACTGGCAGGATGATCTCGTAGGTATTGGTGCGCAACAAATACATCCCTGACCAATCAGTACTGCCGCTCCCTATACGCCGTTGGTGCAAATGGCAAATCAAAAGTGAAAGTAAGATTTACAAAAACGAGCGTGAATTCAAATGCAATTTCAATATTCCACTTATACCATTTAAAGTGGCTCTCCATTGCCTAAAAACTTCACCGAACATAGTTTGCCAACTATATTTGTAAGAGAATGCAAAGCATTAAAATATATTGTACCTGCCAGTAAGATAGCCCGACTGGCAGGACGGTGACACATTGTGGTAGCCCAACTAAAAGACACAATAGCCCCGGGACGTCAGGCTACTGATTTTGCGAGCTCTGCTAATTCAGTTATTTTTTGATGATTAAACATTTCTGGTTTGTTTATTACTCATACACAAAAAAGGATATACTTAAAATAAATTATTACTTCAAATAAAGTGTATGGCTGATAATGTGCATATTGAGAATATTTTTTGTTGTCGAGTTCTGGAACACATTTTCTACCAATCTGTTATATAATGGTGCGTCTTGACTCAACATGTTTTAAGGGACTTTTCCACAACTTTAAAACCTCGCTTATAACCAATTGATTGAGGTTTTATAAAGCCAGCTGACATTAAGAATAGTCACTGTATGTGCGTTACCCTCTTGTCCTGCTCCCATCGTTCCTCTAATAAACAAAGCTTGCATTTGAGAATACAATTGTTTTAGCGGTCTCCATTGGTCCTTGTTGTGTATGATTCACATTGTACTTTTGTCACAAAGCTGTACTTGAATGATGTAGTGGAATGTCACATCTTTCCCACTCTGGAAGTTGGTGGAAACATAAAAGCGAACTGGAGCTGAGGTAAGACATGCCAAGATGACTAAAGATGTTTTTTTGAAAATCTAGAGGTAAAACAACAGAAGTATTTGCTGAGAATAGAAAAGGATTAGGACACAATTAATTGGTATCTTTTAGTGTTTAGCATAAAAATATATACCTTCGTATATCGTTTTACCTGTATCTTTTTTAAATAGCACATTATCACATATTTACTTTTTTATAAGATTATTCATTTTAAAATAAGAAATGTATTTATTATTTCCCCTTTATCATTCTAAAACCATTCATCAAACCAAGCTAAAAATAAAAATCTCTGATATTATTCCTCGAATAATAATAATAGCTTCCTATCATAGTAAACTGATCTGCCAGAACTAATTTAAATGTCAATTGCTTCGCTTGGTCTTTTTTATTAAACAAACTATTTACATGCCAACATGTATGTTGTGTCTACATGGTTGCTGTTTACTCATATTCCCTCAACCTTCATCCCCCACAGAGTTTGCAAGCTAAAAATAAACACTGGAATTTATTTGATTTTAATAAGATGAATATCCTTGTATTTTAATCTTAGTAAACCAAAGAAACAACTTAATTTATAAAGAAATGCTCATGTCATAGTCAAATGATTTATGCAGAAATTCAATTATGAGCATATCGTCATAGAATTGAAGCTGTTTCTTTTTTTACTTTTGCGAAAGTGCAGTGTGTGATTAAGTGTATAATGTTAGTTATCCAATCAATAACTCAATTATGTCCGTGATTGTTGACGTCCTCTGAAAGGAGGCTGAAAGTGTGACTTTGAGAGAGGACAATGCTCTGCAGAACATGCTGGAAACAAGGGCTGAATTTCACAACATCTGCTTACGCTTCTGAATTTGATAGGCAATGTTTCTACTGATCTGATACTCATCTCGTACTCATCTGCACTGAACACTCTCTGAAAATGTTGTTTTTTCCATGAATTTTATCATTAAACAGTAAGTTTATTAACTATAGTTTTTATATACATTCATTATCATCATTATTATTAGAATTAACATTATTATTATCCGCAATATGTTTTTTTTATCCAGCAGAGCTGCTCAAAGTTCTGTTCAAACACATATTGTTACCTTCACATTGTTACCTTTTGTACTAAAAACTTACTGAACTGTACAGAACTGTACTCTGCCATGAAGTGATAAAGAAACCTTATGGTATATAGACAAAAAGACTAAGGAAAAGCAAGATATTTAAAACAAAGTAGTTATAAAATTACTTAATAAATAAGTTAAATAAATACATTTGATACCACAAATTGAAAATGTGATCATTAATCTCTTACCCTAATGCCGTTCCAGACAAGTTAAAGCTTCACTCTTACTGTGAACACATTTTTATGTAGTTAGGGTAAATCCAGGAGGCCAGTGAATTTCCATTGACACAGAATTTCAAGTTTTAAAAAAGCATTGAAAACAGCGTAACACGGTATGGACAATCACGGTGTTCAGGCTCGGTTCAGTGGAGCTGGGCTTAGTGTGAATACACCCTTAAAAGTAGTGAGAGCAAAGTATCAGAATTGTAACAAAAAACATCTTAATATTCCTACAAATATAGTCTAAGGGTTAGTTATAAAGGAGCGGGCCAAAAATTGAGCCTTGTGTAGCTCCACATATAAGCAGTATAGACAAGGCAGAATTAAAATATTTACGTTTCTCAGAAACAAAACAATGTTAAAACATTTTAGTGCTATCCTAAAGTGCCAAACCAATTCCTCAAGGTGCCAATGCAGAACATGATCAATGATATCAAAGGTTGCAACATAATTTTTTTTCTTCATGTTATTTTTGTTACAAAAACTTATGAAGGCTTAAAAAGATGATCTGTAAATGTATAATGTTAAAGTTTCATTTGCAATGTTACATCTATAACATATGAATACAGAGTAAATAACTTTTTTTGAAAATCTTACATTGAGTATTTTCACTGGTATCTTTGCTGTCAGACTTCTTATTATCAGATTTTAGTTTTTTAGAGTTTGGTTCATCCACCCTCTTTCCCTGTGTCTTTTCATACCGCTCTGTCTCTTTTCTTTCATTCCCTCTTTGTTTTCACACCTGCATGCTTCCTTCAACCAAACATGCAAATATCCTGCTGCCTTTTGAAGTTTGTGTATTTGAACCCAGCCTACTCTACGTTTCCATCCATTCGTTCGTTCAGATCTTTTTTTATGTGCGTCAAACTTTTCTTAAGCCCTCGAACAATATCCAACTTTGTTTACTGAACTAATAACTGACTCAATGAACAGTTGCTCATATTCAACCATCTGTCTGTAATATTACTTATGTGGATCATTTCCTCCTGTCCATCAATATTTGCATAGCGATTGTGGTTTTGTGAGTTATGAGCACACTCTGTTTGTTCTAACTGGGAGCGTATAAAACTTCAGGAATCATATCTCGCTAGTAAATGAACACCCAAAGCCAAATGGAAGACCTCTCCCATCATTGCGTAAGTTTGTATGTTCACACAGTGCCTCTGTGGGGACTCTGAAGTGTGTGTTTACATTAGCTGGTCTCTATGGAGATTGAGGCGTGGCTACACAGTAGGTTCATCAGTATTTCTAGAGTGAGAGGGTATTTCTGGCATGCTGCCTCAGTCCAAAATCTCTAAGAGAAAAGCCTTATTATCACTGTGTATTTTAGATCGTTGCAAAAAAATAAATAAATTAAAAAAAAATGTCAGTGTAGACCAAATCCGGTCCAGGTTCAGATCACCAAATCTAAGAGGACCTTAATGACAGTTGAATCAAAAATGTTCAAGCCAGGTCTCCTCCAGGACCAGATTTGGTGAATCCTTGTGTAGCTCTATGAATGGAATAAAAGACATAAATAGGGTTGTGATTTTTGTGAAAGAGAAAATAATCAACGAGTTAGCATACTACTACACATATTTAGAATATTACAATGTAAAAAGTTAGCATTAATTAATTGTAAAATAACTTACATAACTGATTTATATTTATGAATTACAATTTACCACTGTGCTGTTTTTTATAATAATGTTTCCATTTAAAACTGTTTTAAACAGAGCACTCATTTCAAAAACACTTTGATCAATTCACATAAATGTACACATTTCAACTGTATATTTACAGAACAGGGTTTTTTCAAATCCTAATGTAATGGTTTGTTTCCACAAACATAAAATAAGTGTGAATATTTGCTTTCATATGTTCAAAATTAACAGTAGAAAAGTAAAGGTGTGAAAGACAAACTGTAAATGGAGAAGAGAGAACAATTCTGCTATTTGAGCTTGAGGATTTAATCTTAGATTAAGCTCAATATTACAAATAACTAATAAATTACACATTGAAAATGTTACCAAACAGCTAATTAAAAACGATATAACATGAAATATACAGTATAATTCCATAAAAATAAAACTGATTGATATTCATGAAATACAGTAAACCATTGTGCTATATTTTATTATAATTGTCCATCTAAAACGGATTACAAAATCCGGTCAAAAAACTGTAATCAAATAATTACAAATGATAGATTTTAGCTGTAAAAAAGTGGAAAAAATAAATTATGATATTTGCTTGAAGATTAAATCTCGGACAAACTATTACAAATAATTGCAATATGAAATGTTATTCTAATGCTTTCCATTCAAATGTGTATTTATAAGATACATTTAACAACTGCTATTATTTAATTTTAACATTGTTTATATAAATTATTTGACATTTAAAACCTTTTAAAATGGCATACCATGATTAAAAATATCAGTAAACCAATAGATCAGTGTAAAGTACAACTTTTAAAATGTGTTTGTAAAATGGATAAAATTGTGATTTTTTTATTTTACATCTCTGTAAAATAAATTTTAAATGTAGAAATACTTTGTTGAACTGCTGGTGTAATCTGATATAAACCCAAGTCTGCAATGTTTTTTTGTTTATTTACAGTGAACAAGCCTGTTTCTCCATACAGCGGCTATAACGGCCAGAACCGAAGTTCTGTGTACCAACCGACAGAACTAGCCATCATCTCTAAAGGAGTCTGCAATGTGAGTGCACATATTTTACTACTGATTTGACTATGAACCCAGTACAGGCACAAAGTATTATAGACACTGCTCACACTTGGAAAAGCTTCAGCACAGCAACCCTGTGTTAATTCTCTTTTGTATAGTGTTTGTGTTGACCTGGTTTGTGTTCATTGTAATGTGTTTTTAACTATAGCGACAGATGGATTCATATGACCATATAATTCCACGAGCATCCACAGGCACTCCACCCCGAGGCCAGAGTGGCAGCACCAGTCCCGTAACACAGCTTCAGGATATGAGACAACTCTATTCTAATGTATGTGGGGAACTCTAATGGTTGCTTTATCAGCTTTTGGTTTTTCTCTTTCTCTCGTTGGTCACCCTTTCACCTTCTTCCAACTCGCTTCTTTCTCAACATGCATGCACACTGACCTACTAACGTTTGAACCAGTTTTCTCCTCTTGGTATTACCTGATGGTGAACGCGAGCTTTAGCTTTGTGAGGGTGATTATGAAGGATTTGTTTCTTAAATGTAAATTAATGGGAAAAAAAGGTCAGAAGCTTGCAGAGCGTCCACCTACACAGTTTTTGACAAATTCTGAATTCTGACAAATTTCGCATCAGTATAAAACATTTTTGTTTTGTTCATTTAATTAGATTTGTGAACAGACCAGGAGAACATGTGGAGCTGGATACTTTATATTTTGAGTGACAGATTACAGTCACAAATCAAGCATTATGGACATGTAACCGTCCCCTCAATAACATTTTTGTTTACTCTCGTCTTGTCAACAAAAACTTGCACACATCTTGTCCATTTTTTGTCATAACTGAGAGATAATTGGCTCGAAATCATTTTGTTGAGAAGGATTGTAGGCTACAATTAATAGTCTTCTCCAAATGTGTTCTGATCTTGTGTGTCTCCAGGAACAATCCTAGGCTTTTTGCCTCTATGCTTCCCAAACTTCTAGCTCTGCCCACATGAACAAAACATAGTTTACAGATTTTTACATTAGCGTACTGCAATTCACACAGATAACTTGCATATAAAAATTATTTTGCTGTAAATTGGAAGAAATAAAACTTAAATTACAATTAGGCTTCAGATGTCATCCCAGAATAGCACTAGCTAAACATCTGATGAGTTTGATACGGAAAGTTGGAAACATGTCCTCAAATTGTGGTATGATTGATTAAACTTATCCCAATTTTCGGTATTAGTGAGTGCCACTTTTTTTCCCGTTCCGCCCGGAAACAACATGAACATATTTATATTGATTCAATAAATATTGTTGCCTGTGTTCCTACTCCAGCAAACCCAAAAACACATAAAACACGCTTACGCTATTTACATGAAATAACTCAAATTTTACTACAGCGTTAACAGTGCTTCTCGATCATTCTGTAAACAGTATATCATTATAGATAATTCCCAGTCAAAGATATATTAATAAAGAAAATGCACCCATTTCTCTTTGAAGTTGTTTTTAAAGGTATTGCGTCTGGTGGTTATATGCAGCCATGGTAAAAGTCAGTCTGAGGCACTTATACCGCAAGCGCTGATTAATCGATGGGCTGTCACGAGAACATTTGTGGAGAGTTTGATTGTTTGAAAATGTGATCAATGATTTTGAGTGCTTGTCTCTGCTGAACAAAATTATAAACCATCTTACTCTCTTCGTTTTTTTTTTTCTTTTGTTCACAAAATGAATTAAAATATAATAAAATATAATAACAGTTTGACAAACAACAATCATTTGAATGGGTTATAATGGATACTTCCATTGTTGTGGTTGCTAGGGATGTCACGTGACTAACCCCTGTCTGTATGTGTTAGTGCTCCACTTGATGGTTACTTAATGTTATTATCGTCACCAATGTTGCGTTTTGATGCATATAGTGAACAAAATGTCGTAAAATATCTGCGTGAATATTCTAAAAAAATAAACCCCTGCCAGCCAATCAGAAAAGAGCTTGCTAACAGGTCGTGACATAAACCTAACTGAAACCTATTTTTAGGCTGAAAATAATATATTTTGATGGTTGTCTGAATGATATTGCAAACAATCACCCTAACAAAACTTTGTACTTCTAATGAAATCTCATCTATCTCGATATTTCTTCTGCCTTGGTTTCTATCACCTCCTTTCATTCCTAGAATGCTCTTAGTGAAGCTGTAACCTTCTGCCTGAAATAGAGGAATTTAAAGGCTGTTTGGTGTGATCATGTCTGAGTTACTAATCATATGTACTTTCGTTTTTGTAAGGTATGAGGGGTGGAAGAAGAAATCTGATCTAATAAACTAAACTGTATGTTTTCTGTCTTTCTGTTCAAAATTCATTTGTATTTTATATGATTTAATCATTTATTTCATCATTCTCTCCGACATTGCTGATATGTTCTTATTTTTAGATTTCTTTTTGAATGTTGTACATAATTTACATCTTGGTGAAGCAAATGTCAATGTTTCAATATTGGTAATTTCTGTCTAATTCTTTTGTTTTCCTCGCTCTAGGGAAATTTCAACAGAAGACTCCAGTGATCATCTCATGCCTGAGATTGTTTATTGGTTACTGGTGTATCTAATTTAAGATTTGTATTCCTTTTCTCGGAGTAGCTGATCAACAATAGATGATTTGCTGCAGAGAAAGACTATTGGGTTTCTGAATGAAAATGTGGAAATATACATTAAGGGTCATAAATGTGTTCCAAATCTGCATCTGACATATTTAACAAGCTAAGTTGCACATCAAATACTACTGGAATGCTATGCTGGGCTTTACTCACAGTGCACAGACCACTACAGGACATTGAAGTAATTGCTGGCATTCTGTCACTAAAGGACTTCTGCTGCTTATTCTACTCTTAATGTATTGGTGGCCATACGCTAGCCTTAATAATGAAAATAATAAGGTGCGCTCAATCAATCATACTTGTTCTTTTTTTTCTCTACAACTTCGTATTTATTGAGTGTGTATTCGACTGGATGGAAGAGAAACCAAATGCATATATTCTGTTTATTGATGTACATAATGAAATGTCCAAATTAAAGTGAGTTTGTGAGGGGATGTTGTGTCATTGACATTCTATCTGGGAAGGTTTATAAAGAAAGGCAGATGGAACATTACAATTATTTAAAGCGGTGATGACATTTAAATAAAGTTAGTTTTTTTCTTCTGGCGAGTTTGTGAACATGTGACTAGACTAAGGGATTCCAGATATAAACAGCTGAATTTAGTATGAGTATGTATGCAAGTGACAAAACTAATTTATTTCAGCTACAGAAACGTCATTCGTGTCAAACTTCTAAAGCAAGGGGCAATCAACTACTTTTCTGATCTATGCATACTTTGACCAGCCACTTGATTCTGACGCCAAAACAGAGCAAGTTCTCATTCACTCCAATGTGAAAGCTGTCACTCCAACTTTGGAGCTGAAAAAACCCTTCTTTCCACTCCTGGTTCCATTTGGTTTGTTGATTCTGATCGCTGGTTTTCATCTTTCACTCTGAAGGGGTGATTTATTTTTAAATTTGTTTGTTTAAGATATATAAATTTAAACCTTCAGCCAATTAGACGTCTTCACTACGGTCATGTCCTGCCTCCATCAACATTTTTTCGAGTACTGGCCCACTTCTTTTAACTTTGCCCGAAACCTATTTGTGACGTGACAAACACTACATCCATGTCATATACATATACTGTTCTAAACATCCGAGATGAGGATTTGAACTACTTTGTTGTAATCGCATAAAAGCTGTCATATTTGAAGAACAAAATGCTAAACAAATCAATGACTCATTGCATTTCATGCATTGTAAAGGAAAGTGTTTTTTTTTTAAATAAAGACTTCGTTTTTAACTGGAAAAAACTATTTAGCTTCCGGTTATTGAAATTACTACTTAATGTCACTCATGTGGAAGAAGGTAAAAGTAAAATGTAATCGTCAATATTTGAGCAACACAGGATTTACAGGGGCTACAAATGTACAACTATCTTTCAAGTACACAGCAAAATTTAGAGAGTTGAATTTACTCTGTTAGAAATTTATTTGGTCCTTCTCTATATAGCGTTCATTTGAGAAATAAACAAGAAGAACCTTTTTGCACAAATATTAATTCGCAGGTTTTCTGTGAAACATTGGCTGTTTGTTTAGAAGTTTTAACTTTGTTTGAGTGGTTTGTACTGTATCCAGAGAAGGATCAAATACACTCTGAATAGAGTTCATTTTACTTTCAGAATTTTGCTGTAACATCAACTATGTATTTACTCCACATTTCGCTTCCCAATTCAAAACATTTAATCCAAATGATAATAAAGGTATGCCATGGGAATTTGTGGAAATTAGCTTGTAGCTCACTTCAAACCAATCATATGTTAAAAGTTACATACAAGTTAAAACTTATTTTTACTTACAATGGTTTATGCAGTATTCTTTGTTTCTTTTTTAAGAAAAGGAAACAACCATCTGACAAAAAGCTACACTATTTCAGAGATTACAGTATTTTTTTTACAATAAAACTACATTTTATATTTAATTGTCATATTTTTGACCACTTGGTATGTACAAAATGTGTATTCTAATAGTTAATATGTCACATTTTACTAATGCTTAGAAAATAATTCAGGGGTTAAGTTGGTTATTTATTGGGGAAAGGTTTTAGAAGAAAACCCTTAGCTAAACAAACTCTAAATACAATCCATCCATTATATTGTCAGCTTTGTCTGTTTCGGTGTTGCCACAGTGGAATGAACAACCAACTCCTATGGCATTTATTTTCTGCAGCAGATGCCCGTCCAGCCATAACCCATCTCTGGGAAACATCCACACACACTCATACACTGTGGACAATTGTGTTGTGTTTACCCAATTCACTTATACCGCATGTCTTTGGAACTGCGGGGAAGATTGGAGCACCCGGAGTAAACCCACGTGATCACGGGGAGAACATGCAAACTCCACACAGAAATGCCAACTGACCCAGCCGAGCCTAGAACCAGCGACGTTCTTGCTGTGAGATGCCCTTGCTACACATTGCGCCACCCTGATACCCAACTATAAATACTTTTGTATGAAGGCCATTTTTGCTTCTCAGATTAATAATCACAAGTGTACATGCTAAAATTGTTTTAATTAAAACTCTGTTCCTCTTATATGTGCCAGCATCCTCTTATTTGCACCAGGATCTGTCTTAAATTTCATTGTGGTTAGCTGACAGTGGCCTCTCAAGTGACATGTACAATAGAAACAGAAACTCGTGTATTTTTGGATTAAGCTTTGCATAGGTCGGCTTTTTTTTATAGTCTCCGATGTGTCTTGGCAGTCTGACCTGACGGTGTATCAAATGTTGAGCACTGCCGATAAAACCCTACTGACTGAATCTATATGGTAATACGATGAGCATTTGATCACAGGGAACACAATGTGCTGAGGGTTTTAAGAGAAAGTGGACACAATAGATTTCAGTCACAAGCATCAAATATAATTTTTTTGTTTATGAATCTATTAGCACATTAAATATCAGTCGCTTTTTTATAGTATTTTTTGTATGAACCGCACTTTTAAGGTCATGCCACAGTATCTCTGTCACATTCAGTTCAAAAGGTTGCTGAAGATACATAAAACCTTCACTTTATTTTGCTTTGGCACTTCACATATGGACCTTCTGGTGGGTTTTAGACAGTTTTCTTTCATCAGAAGTTTGAATCAGCTGGAGGTCCCAAACAGTTGGTTGGACATGCTCCTTAAAGATTTGTTGGTAGACAGTAGATTCGAGTCTTCTAGTTTCTAAAGCAACCCCCAGATCATCACGCTACCCTCACCATATTTCACTGTTGATATGACGCTTGTTTTCTGAAATCTGATGTTATATTAACACCAAACAAAATAGAACCACCTGCTAAATTATTTTGTCTTCTCAGTCCAAATAAGGTTTTTTAAAAACTCCTGGGGATTCAAAAAATTCAGACACGCCTTTATCAACTTTATGATTTACTTGTGTTATGTTCATTCCATCTTAGTGCCATGGAAACCATTTTTACCCACTGTCTTTTCTTCTGAACTGAGCCAAGTGAATCTTACAGATCTTTGGGTTGTAGCCATACAGATGAGCTTTTGTTTATAGATATTAACCTAAGAAACATGTTCGGCTCAACATAGAAACATGTATGTCTCTCAAATTATTGAATCCATTGTTCAGTCAAGTTGGTGGCAGTCAGTGTTGATGTCTATGAGGACCTACTGCACCTACTCACCAAATTAATGGGTTGAAGACAGATAATGTTAGTTAAATTACTTAACATCGAAACCTCCTCACCAAACCTCTCTAATGTATAAAATGTGAATGTCTGCATGTCTGCAAAATTGTAATAAAATACTTAGCACCAGCCATTTGATCAAAATTTTCTTCACAAATTCTACATTAAATTTAGGTCAGCACTGTTTACAAACAGATTTGCATGATCACATGAGGTGTTTGAGCCTTTCCATTCCAAGGCAGGCACACAATGAGCTGGCTGTTCTCATACAGGTGGAGAGAGACTTTTAAAATAGCTCCATAAGGTTGCTTATCTGGTTTATGGAGTCTCTGCAGAGCCCGATCTTGTTTACTCACACATTAAAGTCATACAATTTGAGTTATACAGTCGTCAGTCTGCCACAGACCTCTAAACAATGAGCCTTATGTCCGATTTTTTCGGCTTGGTAATGTTACACTTTAAGTATGGACCCACAGAAAACAAAGCAGTAAAATGCATCCGTTGGGCTTGTCATGTTTGCTAAGTGTGTTTGGCATCTGTTGAGTCGGTTTTATGAAGCGTACAAACTCATTAAATCAGAATTAATTCATTTACAAACTCCTGTTCACAGCACACTTCTTCAAACATCCAGGGACTCGTTTATTTAAGTGCTGAATTTTGGGAACTTTAATGAACAGGATCTGTATTGCAGTATTTTAAATTGACATTTGCGCTATCACTCTATTACTAAAGTTGTATTGGGTGTATGTTGACAGGTGTTAGGGTTCCAAATTGGTCATATTCTTGATATTAACTAAATCTACTAGTCCTCAAATCAAAAACATGCTAAAGATTTAAAAAGGAGCTTTTGAGTTGATCAATATTTTAGTTCATATCCAGGAGCTGTGATCACTGTATTTTAGTATTCCAGTTAAGAAAAGGCATCTTATTTATAGACAGGTTTTTTTCTCTATGTTTAAAAATATGTGTTCTTGAGATTTCAATATTTTCACGTTTAATTTAACACTTTTTTTAAAGTGATTTTTTTTTTTACTTTTTTAATAAAATTTGACAATCATGTTGGCTGAAACTGTGATTAAAAGACATCAAAGATAATATTGTGGTGTGGAACTCTAAAGAAAGTATTATGTAGTGCAGTTTAAAAACTGTGTTTAAAAAGCTAAATAATAGTTTAAAGACACATAAAACTTTCTGTTTATTTAAAAATAATATTTTGATTTGACTTTGCTTTAAAAGAAAGAACATAGAAATTAAATGCATGCTCAATTTTTCATTCACTCGTTTCTCATTATTTGTCTCTCACTCTCTTTATAACTTCAAGGAACTTGTCGGAATACCCAAAATCCCTCTAGAGCTGCCTCATCATTTGGCATTAATTGGACTGTTCTCATGACTCCCCGGCCCTGTTTGCTTTGTTGCCCTTGTAGTATCCCTATTGGGATTCAATTTGTTGTGCCTTGTGACTTTTCATTACACACAACAACCTTGTGACACAGGAAGCTGTTGCACAATCGTTGTTGGCAATGACATTTCTATCTTGCAAAAAATTTTTAACTTATGGGCTGTTTAAAAATACACTCTTACTCTAGATTTGTATGTGTGTTTAAGAAGTCAATAAATCAATAGTTTCTATTAATTCAGCTGTTAGACAAGATAACAGAGCGGTGTTACCTGTCACAAAGGTATCTTTCTGTGTCTGAGTCTACCACACTGCAGGGAAAGCAGGGAACACTGTCGTCTTTGTGTGAGCTGGACAAAACTGGACCTGTGTGAAAGCAGGTTAATGTTCCTCTGCAGGTTTGGAAGCCAAGGACTTTTGAAGGACCTCGTACAAATACATACACTCATTCAAACCCACCTCTGAATTCTGCTCTTGCTCTTTGACACCTTGAGACTAAACTAAATGCGCTCTGGCAAATCTTTTAACAAAGTAAGTGTTCGCACAGTCTGAGCCGGCATTATAGATTAACTTTATCACTGTGGATAGACATCACTCTTCTGAAAAAGGTATCTTGGGAACATTCTTTTTGAACAATAGCATATTAGATGGTTATTCTTTAAACAAGGGGTTTAATTACCAAATACAGTTTTGAACCAAACGCTCAATGCAAGGATGGCCTTCATGCTTCACACAAGACGAATCAGGTTTGCTATTAAATGTTGCATACTTAAAATGAATAAAGGTCATTATTACAGAATATGCATCTCATATTTTTGACATTCAGCCTGGAACTTAAAGTACTTAAGTACTCCAGTTTTAAATATGAAATTATATTTTCTTTACAATTTGATAGACTTGTGACTTTGATTTGGTTCAGGGCTCACCAGAACTATCCATATGATAAAAAAAAATGCTAAAAATAACAAACTTATGTTCATAGCTTTACTTATAATTCAGAACGCATTTATTTGTTTGGTATGTTATATAGTGACAACATTTGGTTTGGATTTACCTCTTGAGTTTTTAGACATTGTCGTCCATTTTAGCAATGGGGACTTAGGAAGGAAAGGGGAAGTTTCTCTCATTTGGTTAACTCTAACTCTTAGCACTATAACTTGACACCAAGTGTTAAGAGGAAGGGCTGGAAATGTAAATTAAACTTAAATAAAACAATAATTAAATTAAATAAATACAGTCAAAAAACTATGTATTTTGTGTCTGCAATAAATAAATTTTTCTGACCAATTTTTGTACTTAAGACATGAAAATTAACACATCCAGCAACCATTTTGGAAATTTAAAAAGTTTTATAAATGAAAAAAAAACCTCCTGCTTTCTCTCTTGATGCGTATTAGGAAGTGACTGAACTGACTCCAGAAGTGAGCAGATTCTCATTCACTCAAATGTTAAAATTAACAAACTTTAGAGCTGAAGCAAACATGTTTCCACCAGTAGGCTTCTTTGGGTTTGTTTATTCAGATAGTTAGTTTTGAGCTTCATGAACACTATTAAGGGTGGGGGGGTATGTTTTTAAGTAGTCTGTTTTACGATATATTAAAATTTAAACCTTCACTTTATCACTTTGCCCAAATGACTTGAGTATGCCATGAGTATGCCAGAGCTGGGAAAGTTAAAATTGCTTTGCAGGCCTTTTTTTTCCACCTTGTCAAGCTTTGTTCAACTTTCACAAAGTTAATCTCCTGCCCATGTTGCACAAATGGGTAAAAGGTATTCATTGCCCTACACACATTGTTCATACATTATTGAAGCCATTTTAAGTCTTAAACGCACATGAAGTATTTTTAGCACTGTGGGGGTGAGATAGCATAGAAAACTGAGTAGAGATAGCGTTGAAAAAAAAAATCTTTCAGATTCCTCACTGGCAAACCATTACTGGTCTCAAACAAGCATCTTATAACTGAGAAGGTCCTCTCCCTCTGTGCCACCATGCTTCCAAAGTTCTCAGCTTAGTAATTGAGCTTTTGGAAATCCACTTCAGAAAAAAACTAGTAAAGATTTAAAAACCCTGTTGCGTTTCATTGGGGTTGGAGACCTATTAATAACAGACTTGTAAAGTACAAGCAGTTGTTGGCTTCTCAGAATTGCTAAGAAAGTATTGGGAGGCAGGGCACCTAATGACTTCACACTGAAAAGCCATGCAGAGGAAATAGCGTCTCAGAGGGCACACTTGTCCAGTGAAACACAGCATTATTATAATTAGTGCTAAAAAAAGTGTAAGTGCCTAAAAGAGTGAAACAACTATTCGTGGATGTACAGACATACAAGTACAGCATTATTGATTAATAAGAATACTGCTGTTTAATAAAAATGTAATCTTAAGTAAGTTATCAATTTAACTTCTGACCTTTAAGGATGCAAACACTTTTTAGCAGGCTATTCCGAGATACTGTCAAATGATATCAGAAACAAAAGCTGGAATTTACTATCAGCTGTAAATGGGGTTATATATAATAAGATGGTCAGATGCTCCTCCCGAAACTAATTTCACAAAATGAAATTCCATTTCATGGAAAGCATTCACAAGCTGAACAGTAAATGAGTATGTCATGACTATTGATGGAAATACTGGCATAATTTACATTACAGAGCAAGAAATATCCCCATCAACAGATGAATTCTAAAGAGTACATCCAATTAAAAGTTTGAGGACAGTAAAGGTTGTTTTTGAGAAAAGTTTTGTTTTAATTCAAAAAGATAAAAACACTCACTAGTAGCAAATGTTTGTCTACTCTGGTAAATAAACTACAAGTGCTTGTTCACATGGATATTTCTAGAGCAGAGCCGAAAGGCATTAGAGAGGGTCAGGAATGTGCCGAGCTGGTCACAAAAAGGCACCAGGGCTTATTGTAGAGCCCAGAGAATTTGTAATGCTGGATTAATGTATTTTACATTTTGTAGCTTTGCTCATTTGTGTGATGCACAGTTTGCCGAACCTTTAATGCCTTGTTTTCACATTGGTGTGAGTTTGAACCAAGTCCAACCCACTGCCAAAGTTAAAATCCACAGCTTTTCAGATAGCAACGACCCAACACATTTGAATACAACCCAACACACATCTGCTTTGTTGTTAGTCAGTGTTTTTCTGAGCGCCAAGCTCTGTGTGAGAGTATGTGCTTTTACTGACAGCAGAGTGTGAAAGCATGTTCAAGGACCTTTCCTCTTCTTGAACTGAGGACAGACATGCCAGGCATTGTTACTGACTCACATGAAGAGAGAGAGAGACTGCATTTTGACCTAATAGCAGTTCTCATGGAAAAGCATCCTGTTCCCTGCTTTTACCTCTCTCATGGACACTAACTGTTAAGTTCTTCTTAACCTTGTTTTCACATGTATCAGGAACTTTAGATGATGTAATAGTATAGATTTTTTCATTTATATTGTGTAAATTACAAAACGATGGAACTATCAAAGGGGGACCAAGGTTTAAACCCATATAACAGGGAATGTTCTCATAACATTTGCTAACATTATTTAAAGGTTGTCTATATGTTAGCTCATGGCGTTGTAACTTTCTAATATCGTTGAACTAAAACGTTATCTAAACACCAATCTCAGAACATTCTTAGAATGTTTTTTGTGAGTGTTCTCATAATGTTAAAAGAAAACATTTTGGGAATAATGTTCTCAGAACATTACTAGAACGTTTAGTTATTTAATTAGTTACACAGAAATGGAGAGAACGTTCTAAAAACGTTTTATTAACCATCAGAGAACGTTTCCATTATGTTTAAAAACTGGACAAACTATCGTTTATGCAACATCAGGGCTAACGTTCCCAGAAGGTTCTTGTAACTTAAGTTTGTTTGCTGGGAAGCAAGCTATCCTGGTCATAACCCGAGGTGGGTAGTAACTAGTTAAACTGATTTAGCTACATTCACTTGAGTACATTTTTAGGGTACATAGTATTTTTTGTCATTTTTACTCAAGAACGTTTTTTTATGAAATGTTTTATTTTATTTTATCTTTGTTATATTTTAGCTGGGTCCCTCTAAGTATCATGGAAATAAATATCCTTTCTATAAAGATTTTTAAAGCGATTTGGTCGTTCGGATCAGAAATAACTAAGTACTTAAGTACATTTTTCACTCAATATACTTTTTACTCAAGTAAACTATTTGGTAATTAATTTTAATCTTACTTTGACATTTATTTCAGTAAGTGTTTTTGATACTCTACCCAGTTCTGGTCCTAACTCAATTTATTAAACAGACCTCTTTGTTGTGTAGTGGTTAGACTGGAGGGGTCCAAATCCATCACATGAAAAAGTTTTCTTGAATATTATAATACATAGCATTACACCAAACAGAAACATTAGTTGAAATAATACATTTGCCTGTACAATTCTATAAACTTTCTAAATTCTTAAATTGACAAGGAAAACCCTTTTTCAAGAAATAATAAAACCACAGAAAAAAAATTCAGCGTCACGGTGGCGCAGTGGGTAGCACGGTCTTCTCACAGCAAGAACATCGCTGGTTCTAGGCTCGGCTGGGTCGGTTGGCATTTTCTGTGTGGAGTTTGCATGTTCTCCTCGTGATCGCGTGGGTTTTCTCCGGGTGCTCCGGTTTCCCCACAAGTCCAAAGACATGCGGTATAAGTGAATTGAGTAAGAACGATTGCCCTTAGTGTTAAAGTGTGAATGAGTCTGTGAATGTTTCCCAACGATTGGTTGCGGCTGGAAGGGCATCCGCTGCGTGAAACATATGCCAGAGAGTTGGTGGTTGATTCCGCTGTGGTGACCCCGAAAGGGAAGAAAGCCGACATGAAGATGAATGAAAAAAAATTCTGGCAGTATTTTTTCCTTTTTTAATGATGTTTTTCAGTCTCAAGCAGTTAGACGATGAACCACAGCATCCATGATATCCGGACATTGCCCCTCATATGGAACTGTGGGTATATGCCCTTAATTTAAAGTCATCAAAGAGAATACTGTGATGTGACGCTGTAAATAAAGAGAAAGTATTATACAGAGTGCATATAGAGAGTAATTAAATGAGATCAAGATAAAATTGCGATGTGAAGCTGTAAATAAACAAAATATTTTGAATTTCAGTATCTACTTTCTCACATTCTCACATACTCACATTCACTGATGAAACCTTTCCACAAGGTAAGCATTTTTATTTTCAGCACTATTGACCTAAAAGTAAAAGTTGTCCAAGATAAAAAGGTACTGCTCCAGTTTTAGCCTGTTTAACATTTCTTCTTGGGATGTATGTGAACGTTTTTAATACTTTCTTACTGCATAATCTTTCAAAGAGCCCATAGTTTGAAGAAAATAGATATGAATAACATTTAAACTGCAATGGTTTAATAAGATAACCAATGCATACAAAAGTTGACATGCCTCTTTATTCTATCATCAGACATATTGTGGCCAAGCCAATCTCTATGCAGATAAGAGATTTCTGATTTACATTAATCAGATTTCTGATGTACATTCACCTGTGATTTGTCAGAGCCCAGTCTATATAATTCTGTCTCCAGAGTAACGGTGCGCCGTTGACAGGAGCATGTGAGAGTCAGTTGATATGATTAAATGCCATTGCACAGTTCCAACAGATACCTTGTCAGTCCAGATGCCTTTTTTTATCAAACACTTCTGATATAATGTTTGGTTTCAACAAAACAGGAGCCAACTTGTCCCGCGAACAGGAAAATTCCTGTCTTTCAAGTCACAGTTTTCTCAGCTAATCATTTCAAAGACAAGGCTGAACCACAATAAAGCCAAGCCTTGTTTTTTCCAAACTGGTTTCGTTCATCAATGGGAACAGTCACAAGTATCTCCGCTTATAGAGTGATGTAACTGACCCCTCAAACGTTGTTTTATTTTAAACACAATTTAAAAAGAAATCTGAAGCAAAACCTAATGAAGCTTGAAAGCATGCAGATTTTCTAAAGGTCTCAGGAGTGCTTCATTTTCTGTTTCTATGGACGCACCTCTAAAACATACGCTCCTCTGGGAGAGTCTGGTGATTTCATGCATCACTGATCTTTCGCTGTGAAGTTGACCATAAAAGTGACATCCATGATTTAAAACCACATCTCATTCATTTACTCTGAAGGTTAATTTTATATTTAATCATGTGCGTCTGCTAAAGCATGGTTTCTGTCTTCATGACATTAAAGATAAGAACCATTGGAAAACAAAATAAAATAATTAAAAAAATTTTGTTCCTCCACTGCTTACAGCAAAATTGTATAATACATGATCATAGCGAATATCTTATTCTAACTTTTTTCTTCCTTCTGCCATTAACAAAATACAAATGGACTACCTCTCTTACGTGTAGAAGCCGAAACACCTAGATTAGGTGAGTTGTGCAAAAATGAAAAACACGTGGATGCCTTACTCCTTGAAGGTATCTGAAGTATATTAAGTAATATTAAGCTAAATGTTTTATGAGAGGTAGACACAACAGACACAAGTTGGTCACATGATATTGTGAAATGATAATAAGAAATAATAGGTCAAAATGAATTTAACATTTTTGTTATTTGTTCTGCATGGTTGATACTTTTCAAGCTTTTTTTGGTATTGGGTAGTTTAGATTCAAAATGTGATTCCCATTCCACAGAAGTCCATTGTGGACCCAATAATCTAGGATTTCCATTAGAGTGGACAGTTTACATTTATCAGTCAACTTGACATCTCAGTTTTTGATCAAAATACAGCCTGTTAGTATAGTTCAACTTGGAAGAAAATAACTTTAAAACTCTGTTTGAGCCCGTTTGTTCTGGTTAAGTCTGATTCTCCAGCTTTCCACCAGTTCAAACCAAAGATGTTCCAAAACACAAATTCCTTTTTACATGAATGTGTCTCCAATTAAAAGTTATGAACATTACTCTTTCCTCTTATTACTTATTTACTGTACATGATGACATGATAAACATTCGTTGGGGATGTGAATTATCAACGTTTAACTACAACAAAGGTTCTGACTAATAAAAAAAGTAGTTTGTCAGTAACAGTAACAGTTAAATCTAATGAAATGAAGAAGATTTTTAGTCAATATTGTTATGTTAAATAAAAATAGATTACTGCAAATATCTAATAAAAATCGTGCTATGTTAATTTTTTGTGAAAACGAAAGTAAAAGGTAAATTTAGCCTAAAAAATAAATGTTACAAAAAAGCCACTGTCATCGTTTTTTTTTTTTTTTTGTCCAGTGTTCCTCCCTTGCCTAGCCTTTTTCTGGGAATTTATGGTGTGAACAATTTCAAGGAAATGTATACATAATGTTTCGTAAACCTACTTTGGAATAACGTTATTTCAAACTTTACTATAAATCAACTGCAAGACCTGTAGAGCATTGCTGACGTCTATGGGAGATAAATGGCACTGCAAGCTTTACAAGAGAAAAACCCTCCGTAACTTATGATTGGTCCGAATTGTAAATTCTCTTTAACCTGATTGGCCATCTGAAACGAACCCAGACGCCAATCAACGCACAGAGGTCACTCATGATACAAACAAAGATGGACGCGCCCTGTGGAAAATGTACCTGCTACATTTCAAATTTGTAATGTTTAATTATACAATATTTAATAATAGCCTGACATTTTCGGAAGATTCATATGGAAAACATATACATAATTGAAACTACTGTCTGAACTGTCATTTTCTCTGGCGATGCGTTCAATGAATCCTGCTGGCTTATATTTACAGAGGGTAGGTTAAACATATTTATTTTATTAGTAATAAATGGCAACATGATTAACACATTTTTATGCAGTGTTTTGTAGTCTTAAAATGCGACTCATATAGAAAAGTAAAAAAATTGTGAGTTTTAAAATAAGACATATTTCACAACATTGGCTAGCGAAAAAATATTTTCACTCAGTATTTAACGTTAATAAATTCAATTTTCTGTACCTCAGCTTGGGTTTACAGATTAACATAATCTGAATAATTATTGTTAGAAAATTTCTTCAAGCATGAGTTTTACATTTCTCATATAACATTAAATATTAGATGGTGAAATTGTTAACTAAACCAACATCAGAATAATTATCCAACAACTCAAGTAAAACTTTTGTATTATTATTTTTTTAGTTATTGAGCTATGACATGTTTCATCTGTAGCATTTTGTAGTAATTGTTAACAGAGTTTGTTTTTAGATAATTCAGTGTTTGTTCTAAAGCATTGAAGGTTCAAAATTAACTGATAATTTCAAGAATTAATTGGTGAGATAATTACCAATCCTATCAGAAATCTTAAGTATATGCATATTTATAAGAATTTTTTATATATAGTATGTGATGTACTATTGTTTTACTAAAACGAATACTATCCTAACTATTACATTATTATATTACATTATTACATACAAGCACCTCCATAAAGCATCCTGAACTAATATTATAATGTTTTAATATGTATGTTAAATCAATACATAAAAAAATATGTAGCCATACATAAACTACGTGCACAAACTTATAGAAAAATCACCATTTTTTGTTCATAATCACAAATCCTTTGACACTAAAAGTAAACTTCAAATTCTAAGTTTAAACTCCGCTCTTCACAGGTGTGCAGCTGCTCTTTATCTCTGTTGAAGAGCAGTGTTTTCTCCCGGAGCGTGGCTTTGTTTCACACTGCACATCAGCAGCTGCTGGCCTCGACCTTGGACACTCACCTCACCATAAGCGGTGTAGACCAGGCTCAAACCAACATGGGATCGAAGCTTGAAGACGATGGTCCTCCAGCTCCCCCGACTCACTGCTGCATGAGCGGCTGCCATAACTGTGTGTGGATCGAACATGCTGAAAAGCTGCTGCAGTACTATAGCGATGGTGGAGAGAGAGCGCTGGAGGCCATCGAGGAGAATGTTCTTGATGATAACCTCAAGGCTTATCTTAAGATGGAGATCAAGTTGTTGAAGAAAAGGTCCTGATGATGATTGTGAACTTGAAAAAGAACTTTCTTTGCATGCTGTTTCTCAAGGGTGAGTGTGTAGAGCAGGTATTTATTTCAACCTGAATATAATAAAAGTCTTTTCATAAAGACTATGTCTATTAGTATAATTTTGCAATATGACGAAGGACAAAAGACCTTTTTAAAAAACAGATACTATTTTTTGTAAATATGCATTAAATAATTTATAAGCAAATAAGTTAAAGGCTTGCATTCACTGACATCACACCAAAGTTATTTCTGTTCAGAGAAATTATGACTTAAATGAGTGTGGATAGAAAACACACATATGTTAAAGTGGAAATTTAAGAACTATTTGACAGTTCAGATTTAGTCAACTTTAAACTTTACATTAAAGAAGCAATATTTTGTAATGTTCTGTGTCCGCATATTGAACCAATGAGTTTTGCTCACAATCATTTTCAATTTAAAATAATTATCAAACAGTAAAAAAAAACAGGCTGCAAACCATAACATTTGTTAATTTACAAGTTATGTTTTTCAATTAAAAAAAGTACAATAAATTGCATTTGCAATTAAATCACATTTTGAAGAAGCAATTTTAACATTGCAGAAACGACAATTACTGTTAATTTATTCCAATCCAACACTTCTTTTTAAGATGTTAAATGCAGGCTTCAGCTATAACAGAACCTCACAATGTGGATAATGGTATAGTGTGAGAGTGGTATAGAACTATTAGGAAATACATATTTTATTCATGTAAAATTTTGCGTGTTTATAAGTCATTTTAAGTTAGTTAAATACATAATTGCGGGAAAGCCTTTTTTTTGTTGACTGTCTTCTATATTCATCTTTACAGTAGGTTTATGATAACTTGTTTATTTATTTACGTGCATACTATTCTAAAAGCATTGGAATTACTGTTTCCAAATATTTTTTAAGACAATGATTTATTACTTGAAAAATACAATTCAGAAAAAACGTTGAATCGCAAATTCTGCAATTAATAATACAGGGTCATACCTTTTCTTCTCTGATCAGCTCTCGTGGCATTAGGAATGCTCTGAATCCTCGCCGTTGCCTAGCAGCTCAAGTTGTCGAGGGCATGAGCTGATGCTGGTTACTATGACGGCAGCCAGCCGTGCTGATCGGAGAATCAGTGAGTCAGCAGCGCAGAGCTTGATGCCGCGTGCAGCAGTGTCTGTGATCCAGCTGCTGGAAAGATTTGTGACCGGTGACGTTCATGTTGCTTAGGGTTTCAGAGAACGAGATGTTCAGGAAACGCTGTGACACTGATTTCTGAGCCTCTTTATTGACAGGAAAGTGTCCTTCTGCTGTTTGAACTGGATTACAAGACAACAATAACATTTTAAATTAATTTGTTTCCTAAATGTATAATATACTGCACCTAAATGGTGGTATATTGTTGGAATGCTTTTGTGTTATTGTGTATAGTATTGTTGTATTTAATGAACTATAATATATGAAGAGAGAGAGAGAGTGCAAAAACATTGTGAGAGTTGATGATTACTTGTAGATTTCATTGTTAATTTACATTTCTGTACAATGTGTATAGTTTGTTTTTAGTGTTTTCTATGCTATTCATTTTTGTTTTATTTTCAAACTGGTCAATTTTTAACCCCTTACAGTTTTCAAAGCAGATAAAGGTATCAGTCACATCAATAACCTTTCTTTAGAGGTCAGACATCAGAGATAGTTAGCGTTTGGAGAAACTGATTTAACTTTTGATAAACAATTCACTTTATTGATAATCTCAGGAGTTTAAAAGGAGTTTAAGTCTAAAAAACTGAACTGAATTCAAATTTAAAATTATTTATAACAATTTAGAACGCTCTCGAACAATTAAAAGCTTTCAACTCTAAAAATGTAGAAATATAAGAAAGCTTTTCCTTTAATGTAAAAAAAAGAATTCTAAATTGTCCTCAAAGGTTAAAGAGTTCATTAAAAAAGTGAATTGTTTGTGACATAGTAAACAATTATAATACTAACACCACTACAAATATCTAAATCTAAATCTTAATTGTCTCCTGAACTGATGAATGGGATCTAAGAACTGTGAAGGATAAGCTTCCGCTCACGTGTTTAGTGTTAGAGCAGGTCGTCCCAGTATAATCTCATGAATTGCACTTCATCAATAGTTTGAGCACATGCCCTCATTGGCCCTCAGGCTCTGAGCAGCTGATCAATTCTCTGTTTTGTTTGTCCTCTGTGAGTTTTAACATCTGATTAGGCACAGACACAGAAGTGGGCAGATTTGACCCAGAGGCCTTGTGCAGAGGTCATGGGCACGAGTTCTGACCCAAAGACACAAATCTACTAACCCATAAATCCCCAGATTTCTGTAAAGCAGTTTAATCTTTCAAGTCGGGAGGCACATATTTATTTTCATTTGATGTGATGACTAAGTGTTGTGGGTATGATTTCTAGAGGAAAGTCTTGACCAAATTCTTTAAATGAAAATAGTTGCCTACTGCAGGAATATATTTTATTTTCCCATACGTGTTCCTTACGTGCTTAGTTATGATTGGGATCATATGGTAGAGACAACTTCTTTCAAATTTATATAACTTGTTTTAATATTACTGACAACACATTTTTTATATGTTAAATAATGCTAATACTAAGTAAAAATTACCAAAAAATACAAAAATTGGCGACCCCGAAAGGGAATAAAGCCGACATGAAGATGAATGTTTAGAAAATGATCACAGAAGAAAAACTACAAAGAAATATCTAAACAATTGAACAAAAAAAATTTGTTTAGAGTATATAAAGCAGCAAAATGGCTGAATTTGTTGCTGTTGCATATTAAAGCAACATTCATTCCTGGGGCAATTATAAGTCCTCAAGTCCCTGAAGAGGGTTTTTGACTGTAGCTAAAGTACCCAGAGGAAACACACACTGGCACAGACAGCATGCAAACTTCTCTCAGGAAGGTCCTTTTCTATCTTGGGTGGCCAACAGAGTTTTGGCAGCTTTTTTATTTTGGTTAAGACCCACTCATGAGGCCGGTATGAAAAACAACCAATCACATGTCCTGTCATAATTCGGGGTGCGGAAATGTTTCCCAACAATAGTCTTGTGTAGCTAGCAAATCCAATGTATAGATTTTCTTTGAAATCACACCTTTTCAATACACACGATGGATATTTGATGTTTCTATAGTACGCCTCCATGTTGTTTCCAGGCAGGACGATAACAGAGGTCAAGCTCTTTAATAATTATAATGAACAGGGCGTCATTAACAAAGGCTCAGTACAATGTAACATCCTGAGAATTTCATTTTCAACTAGGAAGTCAAAAATTGCAAATAAAAAATAGAAATTACACAGTTTCTTCTACGATTGAATCTAAAAGACAATACAATTATATTCAATATTGCTCTGAAAATATCATCATGTTTACATCCAGGGTTTCATGGCCCTTTAAAAAAATTAATAACTTTAAATAAATAACAAATGAACTACCAACAAACAAACAAACATTGGCTCGGACAAAGTATAACAACACAAGTGCAATGTTAGACATACCTGGACAGAAAAGGAGTAAATAGGGTAAACAAACCTATAATATAGAGGAAAAAACAAGATGAGTGCTGTATAGAAGTGAAGGTCTACAGTAATGGGTTGAACGCTTGTCCAAGTGTATCAGAATCAGAAAGATGTTTATTGCAGAGTGTGCATTTGAGCACACACACAAGGAAAGTACAGGGGTGCTCTCCAGTATTTATATAAAAACATTAAATGACACTTAAAAGTAATATTGAACAGTAAACACTGATTGTATAAGTAAATATAAGTATAAGTAAATATTTCTAAGTTTCATAGATAGAATGAGATGTATGATGAGTGAAGATAGTCAGAAATAAAGTAAGAACTATAGTTATATCCGAGGTCCAAGGTGCTTAAGAAATGTGCTTAGCAAAGCGTAAAGTAAAAGTGAAATCCAGCAACAAAACAACAGAATTTGTAAAGACTGTAAATGGACAATGACTCCACATTGCGTAGTGTAATATTTAGATGAAATATAAAAAAGTGTTGGTGGGGAAGGTATGGGTTCAGGAACTGATGGGGTGAGGGAAGAAGCTCTGTTTGTGCCGAGCTGTCCTGGTGTTTTGGGCTCTGGAGTGCCGTCTTGAGGATAAGAGCTGGAAGATGGTGGTTCCCAGAAACCTGAATGACTCCACTGGTGACACAGTGCTGTTCATGTTGGTGAGAGGAGGTGTCCGGGGGGCTTCTCCTGAAGTCCACTACCAAGCTCCAGGTTGTTCTTGCTACACCAGAGAGCAAGCCTCTCCACTTCCTGTTGCAGGATGTAGTTCAGTCTCATGTTGACTTCATCATCCACAGACCGATTGGATCGGTAGGCAAACTGCAGAGGGTCCAGTAAGGACCCAGGAATGGGGCCAATGTGGCATCCGCTGCGTAAAACATATGCCAGAGAGTCGGCGGTTCATTCCGCTGTGGCGACCCCGAAAGGGAAGAAAGCCGACATGAAGATGAATGAAGGGATGAATGAATGGCCTTTACTGGAAAACTCCCTGTGTCAAGAGCACTTTAACACTAATTCTACTTCTGGTAACCCTAAATGCGATGATAAATCTCACTCGTTCTGTTCTCTTTAGAATTTGGAAATATCTATTGAAAATTAATGGTTCCTGTTGCTTGGTATTGGTGCTGAGTGAAACATTCAATAATAATCATAAAGAAGATTTAAAGATATGCGCAAGAGTGTGATCATTTGGATATTAATTCAGATAATGATAGCAAATCAGAAGAAGGATTCAAAATCATTGTGGATTAAAGCAAATTCTGAAACAAAAACTCTCTGCCTGTCATGACGAACCATATACCTTTGTGCCTGTTAAAGTGTTAAGTTGTCCCAATAGTATGACCAAATCCAGCTGGAAGCTGTTGTATTTTCATGTTGTTGGTTTTAAAATTGGTCTAAAATTTGAAACACTTAAAATGTTGCTAGAAACTGATGGTGGTTCATGCGTACCTGCTCGTTTGAACACAGAGAGATAGGTTTGTTGTGGAAAGGATCAGGCCTGAGAGGCGTCCCCTTCCTAATCTTCTGAGGGGAGCAGAGGATCCACTATAAAAGATTTGAAAGCCCTGCTCCCTCAGAGAAAACACGAATAGAAACCCCAGCAGGATACTCAACAGAGCGGTGAGTGCAGCTTTTACCCTCAGCATCACTTTGTAATTTCAGGACTTTTCTTTAAAACAGGCCTAAAGACAGTAAATATTGGATGAAATTAAGTTTTGGTTGTTGTGTTTTTTTTTTTCAGTTTAGTCTCTTTTAGCAAGTCTTAGCTTGAGGCATCACTGAGTATACTATGCACTTTTGACTGATTATTGGTCAAACAAAGCAGCTCAAATCAAATTGAAAAATTTAATTGTATATATATATATATATATATATATATATATATATATATATATATATATATATATATATATATATAATGTATATATTTGTTATTATTTGTCTGATGTTATTTTATTATTTATTGTCTGTATTTGCAGGGATTATATATATATTTTGCTAACTGATCAATGTTGATGTTTAGTGTTGAGCTATTATTCAAATGCTCATTTGTGTGTAATGTTAAAATCCAGTGTTTAATAAATGATATTGTTATTGAACCCCACACTCTTTTGGAATCCTCCTGAAGGTCATATTTTCTACTGTCTCAGCTTATCATCGTGTTATCCCGTTCTAATCAGATTAACACCAGTGCAGATTGCAAGCATCGGGATAGAAGACATTAATTAATCCACACTCTGGATTACACCAATTGGGTCACCCTGCCCCTCTCACTCTCAAAGAGCTTGTTTCTGGGAGACGTTCAACCAGACTGCTGCCTGAGTGTCACAAATAAGAGGAGTATGGGTGTTCGTGGTGTGTAGATCCTCCAATTAGAAATATATTATTAAGCATATTTGTGTTTTAAATATAATTATTCTCTACTACAATCTTTTAAGGGATAAATCCAACAAAATGAAAAGGTGGCTCAGCTTCTTTTGACTATACATCTTGTACATGTTCACTTAAACTTAAAAAGGTATTTTTAAAATACTTTTAAAAATTCTTTGAATTCTTTGCTAGGAAACAACATGTGCAACGTGTGCTCTGTGGCTACTGGATTTGAGTTGTAATTTAGCAAAATACTTTGTTAAAAGTATTAACTCATCTGCTTTTTTTATTTGCATCAGCACCACATCACAGGAAGTGAGCGACAGCCATGAACCTTGAGCCACCCAAACCAGAGGTCAAGTCAGCCACGCGTGTGACCGGTGGTCCCGCCACACCTCGCAAAGGACCTCCAAAATTTAAGCAAAGGCAAACTCGCCAGTTCAAGAGCAAGCCACCAAAGAAGGGCATCCAGGGGTACGTTAAACTGGTTAAAGGTTACTATCTTCAGGAGTATAGCAATGGCTTTATCAATAATGCAATAAAAAAACTATATTCCAATTCTGTTTTAATTAAGAAAAACAACAACAACTGAATGTTAGTAAATAATTCTGCAGTTTAAAACTAATTTATTTAGTTTCAAGTTTTAGAGGTGAGTTTATGAAAATGTTCAACTTTGTTTGGATAGAGGTTCAAGTATTTAGGTCCCAATATCCTCCTTATCAGAATCAAAAACAAAAAGGCTTCCAACTTTTTCATTAGCAGGGAGGAACAAACTTTAAAAAAAGAAAGGGGTCAAATTTTTTTCACAATAGCTTTGATAAATAGTATAAAGAATTCCTAATACAATTAATAACTGTAGAATGAATAATTTCAAAAATATTGTTATAGCAGATAAACTTTCTTTAAAGTTTTTTTTAGAAGAGAGGGTAAACAGATGACAAGATGTTAAAATGTTTGAAGGTTGTTTCTAAGATAAATGTTCAATAATATTATTAAACATTAATTCAGTTCAGTTGATAAATAAAGGCCTCAAAGTGTAACCTTAACATCTTTGCTCTGAAAAGTTCATAGAAGAAAAACTTTTAAAAAGCTTGCTGCTTTCACTAATTAAAGCAAAAGATGAAGAAGGTTTAACAACTGCTCACTCCTTTAAACGATCCCCTCGGTATCGCATATTCCATGTTCATATGAAAAAACCACTATGCATTCTTCCTTATTTCTCCCTCTTTATGAAAAAACATGCAAGCTTGCTGATTGGTGGTGCTGATCTCTCAGCCAATCAATAAGGTTGTTGCTTACACTCGTGGTATAGTCCACCCAATACTGTATCTCAAGCTGACAAATAAAAGATTTCATTTGATTTTAGTCATTTATTTGATTTAATAAAATTAAAGTGATGGTTTTAAAACTATGTAAGTAAACTATGGTTTTAAATTTGACTTTATTGTACCGTTTATAGACATGATACATTTCTTGTTTTAACATTCTGATTTGTTCAACACATTTCTAATGAACTTAAATAATTTTCATAATATTATTTGAGGCTGTGTGCTGGCTAAGGCAAGCACTTTCCAGATGTCATTAGTTTTAAAGTAAACACAAAGACATGCATGTCTGATTGTTTATCAAATGTGGAACGCATTGGATTTGTAACCTGTATAGGGTGCACTCCTGGCTGGAGAATTGTCCTTGTGTTTTTTTGGGAGGATTAAAAATGAGCCATAGAATTTGATTTGATTTGTATTTCTTTTATAACAGGTTTGGAGATGATATTCCTGGCATGGAAGGTTTAGGCACTGGTAAGTACAGAATAATCTCTGTTCCATAACACGTGTTTAGTTGTTATGAATCATGTCTATTCTAAACAGTCCAATTAGATTACTCTGGTTTGACTATGGATTGTTATCCAAAAATCTTCTTGTGCATAATCTTAGACTTAAAAATAGTGTAATACCATCTAAGCTTATCTTTACATGTTAACCCTTAACTCCAAACTCTATTTTGTGTTTATGTGGAGTTTAAGAATGTCTCATGAACATATATCTGAATTGGCATTGAAGAATCTTATGATTGACGTAAGGACACATTTCTCTGTGTTTCTGCCTCCAGACATCACAGTCATCTGTCCCTGGGAGGCCTTCAACCATCTGGAGCTCCACGAGCTGGCTCAGTATGGCATCATTTGAGCCTGGCTTCCACCCATGAATACTTTGTGCAATTTAGATCTCTTCCAAACCCTCCAGACTGACCCTGACTCCAGCTCCAAAAGGACCATTTCAACTTTACAATAATAAAAACTGCACACAAAGACTCTACATCACACCCATTTCTGTTCACCTTATTGAACAGAAAGTGCTAATGATTTCTATTAATCATGTTCTATTCATATTCTTTTTTATTCTTGTTTCTACATCCCTCCACTTCATATCTTATAAAGTACTTCGGGACAAGAATATAGACAAGACAGCTACAGAATGAATGTAAATAAGAGAGTGGACAGGGTTGTTATTCTGTCCCTCCTCTGCCCAATGTTGTGAAGGTTTTAAGAAAAGATTGAAGTCCTGTGTTGATATAAATGGTTGCTTGATATAAATGGTTGCTTGATATAAATTAACAAATAAATATGTATATAGGCATTATTTCCTAAAGTGGGGTGATAAAGTGATATGCGAGAAAAATCTCTGTGCGCTTTACATGCATAACTTAACCCACTATTACAAAAAGGTTGGCACATTTCAGTAAGCCTCCATGGTGTACTTAGTCATTACTGGGTTATCATGTTTTTGTTTTCTTCTTTGATGGTTTTGTGCTGTTTCACACCACACAGCATCTTTTGTTTGTGTTTCTCTTCTTATTTTTAAAGAACACAATTTAGGTATCTGATAGATTCATTTATATAAAGATCTACTCTTAAAGTTGTTCTTCATCATTTGTATTTCATGTAGCTTCATTCTAAGGGATTTCCATTTGTTTTAGCATATTTTCATTTTATTTATAGAAGTATAAAAGTGTGAAAAGTCCTATTTTACTGGTTGCATGCACTTTGTCAGCAATGTTTTTAAACATTAAATTAATTGTTAAATAACTTGTTAAGTTTTCTTTGTGTTATTTGAACTCATTTTCTAAATAGCTAATTTATAATTTATGAACATTTTTAAAAGGGTTTGCAGAAGCTTATACACAAGATAGCAATATAAGCCATTTTGGATCCTCTGGTTTTAGAGGGGTTTAAAAAAATGATTTACCTCATTGATCAGTGTTATTATTAATATTATGAATATTAGTTGTGTTCAATCTATTGAAATATGTGTTGAATAAACGAATTCATTGGAATAAAATTTGAAAAAAAAAAGGAAATTGTCAAATTAATATATTACAATAGATAAGTTATATTTTAATGCATTATTTTAAATAGTATATAGTATTTGACTTCTTCAAAATTAACAATACAGGTATATCCTTTAATATATTAGATATAAGATATATATTAGAGAGATTTTTAAACGCAAATACAAATTCTGTGTTTCTTATTGCGGTTATGCAACATAAACTAGGCTGCAAACTCCCAAAAAACGAAAAAGAAGAATTTGTTTCTTTCATTTTCAAATTTCAATAAAAGAGCGCGTGTAGGAACAAAACATCCGTCTTGTTTCTTTCCGACGGCATTAAGCAGGATGCCGAGTGAACCCGGACTCATTTTGGTGTGGCACCGGCTCTGTGAGTTTGTCAGCGGTGCACAGACTCGACCAGAGCATATAAACAGCCGCTGCCAAATACAGCCAGCTTCAGTTTTGTGTCAGCAAACGGGATAAGCCATTCTATCACCATGGGTGAAAGCATGGTAAGTGCCACTCTGTCAGCTTTGTGTACAGCTTTTAATAAAGTGCCATCCAGTGATGAGGCAGCAGAATTGTTAGCATTATGCTAATGATTAGACCTAGTCAGAATCGTCCAGAACCCATTAACACTCTCAAAACAACTTTGTCATGTTAGAACTTATTTAGCTCATAGCGTCTACGCTAATCTAATTGGCTGTGTTCATTTAGCTTGTTTGTTTTACAAGTTATTATCTGTTTACAAATTTAATATTGTGTGTTGCTTTTTATGTCATTTTTGTCTAAGCAATGACAATATAAAGTACATTTGAATTTGTTGGGTTTTTGTTACTTAAGTGTGTACATGAAATTTAATCCCACTAATTCTCTCACCTATGTTGAATGTATGCCTCATTCTTATTTTGTGTTTCTTTTAAAGTGAATGTGATGAGCTTTTTTTATTTGAGTAGGCTTAACATGTTCTAACACTAGTTTTTTTGGATGTTGTCCATAATACCGTTTGAACATGCAGAAGCTGATGGCGTTATCTAAAACTCTCTCACAAAGTTTTTTTGTCTGATAGATCATCCGTATTCAGTCACCAGAAGGAATGAAAAAAATCTCCTCAACAAAGCAGGAGACGACAGCAGCTTTCCTCAAGAAGGTACACAATTGGATTGATTTTTCTATCTCGATCTCTAATCCATGAAATGCGTTTAAGAAACCCTATTTTACTCTCTCCAAATCTCCAAAGTGTAATAGTTTTACAAGGTTACTCGCCATATCTGCTTAGAAAAAGGCAAGCTTTCATTATTTGCTGGTTATAGCATGCCGACGTAATTATAGTAAGAGTACACTCGACTCTGAAATAGCACAACTGTCTGAACTCTGATCTAATCAGATTTAAACAGTTATTGCAAAAAAATTAAATTGCTGAATAGATTTAAAAATGCTAAAACCTTAACTGTTAGGGAGAAAGACACCATTAGTATGGTTTCTTCTGAAATACTGTACAAATTCAATCAAACCCTGTTTATAGTGTTAACCAAGAAAATGATGCAATTTACCTGATATGGAATAGTTTACCAAATGTACCATGACATTTGCTCTTCTGCATTATAGTCACTACCTTAAGGAACCCTCAAAAAAACACTACAATGGAATAATGTTTCTAATTGTGCCAAATGCTGATAAATTTAGGAGGCAGCGCTTTTTTTAAATCTCACTGATGACTACAAGTTGTGTTCATTTGATCAGTGTAAAATAAGGCCCACACAGACATAGGCTTTTTATTTTCTTGCATTTATAATAAACATTTCCTCCACACAAGTTTTACTCCAATGAAAAACCACTTGCATCCAATTCAAGCACAATTCATAATGTAAAGTGTTCAATCGGAGAATAAACTTGTTCCAAATCATAGTATGAATAAAGAACTGTCTCTGCATGTGTGCTATTTATGATCAGATGCTGAAGTCCAGATCAATGGACATGCAAACAGCTGCGATTACCAACAATTCTCTGCATCATGACTGCAGATTTAAATGTTGTGAAAAAGTCCTGATAATAACAGTTAGATATTTCTAGTTGTTCACATGTAATGTAATTATAACAATTATTTTCCTTGCTCGGTGACAATACATATTGTATTGTAACATTTGTGGAGATGGAGTTTTCTCAGACAAAAGGATCTTGGAATTATTATTCTGTAATATCATTAAGGTAGAAAAAAATACAAATTCAGAATCTGGGTTAGGTGAGTAGGGGTGCTGTTTATAAGGGTTGAGTCAATAGACCAAGGGTGTATAACGTCGGTCCTGGAGAGCCACTGTCCTGAACATTTTAGGTGCAACCCTGCTGTAGTATGCATACTACTCTACTTCAGCCAATCAGAGGACCATAATTAGTGCCACTGGTGTGTTTCATGATGGTTGAACCAAAAATGTGCAGGGCTCCGGCTCTCCAGGGCCGACGTTGGAAACCCCTGCAATAGACCATCGCCCCAAATTTCTTTCAAAATTGATATTTGCGTTTGATTTGGTCTATTCCCCACACCACTTCAGGTGTGGTGTAAAACAAAGACCATGCGGGCAGACTCCAAATAATTAATTCGTTATGAATTAATTATAGAATACAACAATCCCCACAACCCCCCTTCCCCCCAGAGACGATGCCATTGTCCCATGTTTCTCATTGACTGCGTATTCCAAATTGGTTGACATCGCCCAACCCCAGTGTTTTTTGCGATGGTTTCAGTCTGATGGATTAATATAGTACTCATTAGTTTCCTATGGCGGTCACTTTTGACCGGGAACACCACAGGGGTAACATAGTTTATTTACCCACTCAAAATTTCAATGAAAGATTTGAACACTTTTTGTCTGTTCAAGTGCATAATAGGATATCCTGGATATCAGGATTTCATAAGGCCTTGAGGCAATTAGATATAAAACACAATATTTATGAGTGTTTTAAGTTGTAAATCGGTCAGATTTGACATGACAGGAGGGTTAAGAGAGGGTATATTGACTTTATTTTTAGTGTAAGTTGTTTTTGATGACTGATTTAGAAAAAAAAACTCATGGGTGTATTTGTGTGTGTCTGACATTGTTGGACGTCTTATTTTGGGTTGCTAATGTGCTAAGTTTACCTTGTCAAAGAGCAGGATGCAATGTAACCTTTTTAAAATGTAAACCTAGCTGATCAAAAACTATAATATTGCTATGCTTAGCCATTCATTGCCAGCATTTTCAGAAATGCTATATTACATTGTACCCCTTCTATGTAAACAGTGAATACCTGTTAAGAAACAACAACACACATGTGGACTGTCCTAAGAAAATGTTGCATTTAGTCAAGGTTCAGTGGTCTGTGTTTAATACTTGAATGCATATTGGTGCATCCGCAGCCGGATTAGTTTGCTCAAAGGGAACTTCAGATGGCAAATTCACATTTGATTCTGTAGGGTATTTAAGAATGATCTGTAATAAAGTAAGACTATATTTCTCAATGGTTTTTGAAAACTCACTTTTTTTGCGTCGTCTGATAATTCTCATCAAACATGGACTGTTTTGAGTCTTGCCTAGTGTTTTTAATATGCTTTGTTTTTTCTTCAGTTGGAATACTTCCTCTTGCTTTCTCTACCCTTTAGGGCAGTAGCTATATAATATTTTAGTAATCTTTAAAGACTCTTGAATCTGCTTTGAGCCAGGCAGAGGGTTTGTGTTTGTCTGATGTAGACACTGCAGGCACCATTAAAGATTCATGTCCCTCAGCGAAAGGGCTGCGAGTGAGTCGGCGATCAATTGAGGCCATCTCGCTTTGATTTCAGTATTTAATGGAAAGAAAAAGACGGAGAAGCTGACACACCTGACCTCCGAGTGATGCATCTGTGTTGCTCGGGTTCTCTTCAACTGCCTGTGTTTAAATAAATACATTTGTTTCTACTAAGTACAATTTACTGCAGCTCAGTTTTTAAAAGTTTTTTTAAACAGTCAATTAATGAAGGATCTCTTTCAGCCAGGAGCCTGAACCACACCTTGTTTCACCCAATGTGTAAATATGGATTATCTTCACCTTGAGAACATAAGAAACAATATCATCCTTACAGAAGGAGTTGTAACTCTGTCCTCATACTCCTTATGTAGTAGTGCAGCTCCTAGGTCCCAGTACTCCTGCCTGGGTTTGGATTTATTTCCCTGTGAGTACGAGTTTTGGTTAGCCCTTCTATATATATGTAATTGAATGTATTGGAAATGTATTCAATTTTGCTTTATAGATACAGATAAGTCAAATAAACTTCGTTTAAACCATGTAGATGTTGTTCATATTCTCTTGCTTATATTTGAGGTGACATCTCTGTTCTGCAGTTGTGCTCTTTACAACAGTTCCTGACTTTCAGAGACAAAAGAAAGCTTGTTAAGTTTTTGTTTTTGACATTCTCTGCTCTTTACACTTTGCCAGGTTGGCCAAGAGTTTGGCTTCAATTCAAATGGTTTCTCCGTCTACCTTAACCGGAACAAAACTGGGGAGATCCTTTCACAGAACAAGACCCTCAGTCTCCTCAAAATCAAGTAAGTGTGCACTTGTGAGAGATTGCGCAAAGTATTGTTTTTCCTATGTTCAAATCCTGAGAGAAACCTGAGTATGTTGTCAATGTGTTTTTTTTTTTTTTTCAGGCATGGCGACATGCTTTTTCTATTCCCGTCTTCAGCTGGACCGTCCAGTGAGAATATGGACATAGCACAACCTCACACGTCCTCATCGTACCCCTCTTTCCCTTCCACGTCCTCCTCATCATCGTCCTTATCCCGCTCGCATTCAGCTCCACAGATCCCTGAGGATGAAATTGACCAGTTCCTGGCTAAGCAGGAGGGAAAGATTTACAGAAACCGAGACGCCCAGCTGTGAGTTGGCCTTCGTGTTGCCTTGCTAGAAGAGTTGAATTATTAGAAAGTTCCCAACGCAGGGAATTGTTGTGTGTTTTTCTTAATAAGACGTTGTTGATTCTCTTGATTTTGATGGTTTCATTTCATTTTAGAATAAAAATATATAGGAGGATAATTACAGTGAAAAGCTAAATTAGCAAGTCTAGGATCCATAAATATGTAGAGATCAACAGTGCTAGACGAGATTCAGTTAATAATTTGAGATTTGTAAAATTAAATAGCCATCCACTAAATTAAAAATTGTTTTAAGTCCCAAATACAGATTTGTTTGTGAATCTTTTCAGCATTTAAACATGTTGTTTGTGTGTCTTGCATTTTGTTAGTGTCATCGTGCATTTATGCATTTAACAGAGTTTCCACGGCTGAAAAAGTCTAAAATTTAAAAGTGAAATTTTAGGCCTTAAAAAGTCTTACATTAATTGTTCTAGGTCTTAAATCATTTTTCACATGTCTTATTTTTCTGCTCTCCAAGCAAAGCTCTTCTGATGTGTGTTTTTGTTATTACTTGGGGATGCCAGAGATTGAGAAAATGCTCCTAAATTGAATTAAAAAAAGGAAAAATAATCGTTAGGGTTGCGAAATCTGAGAAAATGCGCACAAATATTCAAAACTTTAAAGTGATGTTTAATGGTGCCATATTTTCTGAAATGACCCATGTACACTCTTAATTGATAAGTAATGGTTGGGGTTGACGAACTTTGAGTTTGAATGCTCAAAATCTTAAGCGATTGCTAGATTTTGCAGATATTGATGTAAGACTCATGAATGTCAATGTGATGGTATGTAAGATCGCACCAATACGATACCTGTATCGGCCCAATAACGTGCTCCACACCAATTCTCATCAAAAGCATCCTGATGACAGCGCCCGATACCACTTTGAGTCGAGCCAGTCATGCTTAACAGATGCAGAATTTTCTATAGGCTGGAAATATTTTAACACCAATGCTGGTGATAAAAGCTTCTATTACCAGCAATCTGATATATTTTAGCATAGATCTTGAGCTTGCATTAGGTAACATCGTAGATTGCACCAGGTAGCATTGTAACCCCCAACAAATTCGAGGAATGATCAAGGTGTGCCAATATATAGATTTTTTTTTATTCTTGAATCTTCTATAATTATTCTAATACAAAGCTTGAGGGGGCTATCTCAGAATGTCTTGAATTTACCACCAATGGCTACCATTAGTAGTAGAGGTGTCTGATTGACTATAAGGTTTAAATTTTATATTATATATCTTAAACAAACAAATTTAAAAATAATTCACACACTTCAGAGTGTTCATGAAGGTGGCTAGAACCCACAGGGTTAGCTCTCTCTGCTGGCCCCACTAGCACCCACAACAACCAGATTTATTTCCTTGAAATCTCCTATCCAGATACTAACCATGCTCAGAACGGCTTCACTTCAGTGAGGAACTACTGTTTGAGTTGCAGGATGGTATGGCCAGGGTCATATTCAATTTCATCATGTAGTAAGACCTAATCAAAATTATATTAGTCTTACTAAATGAAACTACAGAAGAGTCAACTCTTTAATTGCAATACATTGATCATTCTGCCACCATTTAGGAGACTACAAAGCCATCCTCAACCTAAAATCTATGTCAAGCTGTGCTAGAAGGTTCTTTGACCACAAATAGAGAACCACTGTAGTTCACGAATCTTGAAATATTTATTTGTGAAATTCATATAATTTTGTGAATCTCTTTGTTTATTTGTGGACCATAGGCACATTATTGATTATGAATCTCTTTGATGCACAGATAACTGTTTTCTCTTTTGAAGAATTTCCTTTAATTGTTTTTCAGGTGCCGGCATGGTCCCATGGGGAAATGTGTGCACTGTGTGCCTTTAGAGGTAAGGAACCACCTACCCTTTTTACCACTACTTGCTAAACTAATTTAGTTTTGTTCAGGGCACCACAGCATTCATATTGAGTTAATCCTGATGAAACATACACTTTTGGCCCATTTGCAAATGTACAGGACCCTAATTTGATTCTGAAAAACTAAACTACCGATGTCTTGAATTTTAAAATCTATTAGAAAGTTATGTGTGTCTATCCCTTTTCAACCTTTTTGTTTTAAAAGCCTTTTGATGAAGACTATCTGAACCACCTTGACCCTCCTGTCAAGCATATGTCCTTTCATGCCTACATCCGGAAACTCACCGGAGGTGCAGACAAGTGAGTGTTTTTGGAGCTTAGGCATGTGTGTGAAAGTAAGCTGATTTAATCGGGCTTTCTTTTTTTCCAGGGGAAAGTTTGTTGCGCTTGAGAACATCAGCTGTAAGATTAAATCTGGGTGCGAGGGACATCCTCCCTGGCCCGAGGGCATCTGTACCAAGTGCCAGCCGAGCGCAATCACTTTAAACAGACAGGTAGCATGCGAATCTGTGAAGGTCCACAGAAAATTAACTTTTCTGTAAAATGAATAAATTTCTAAAGGAAAGCACCTGTTTGAAAAGTTAGCTGGTCAAAGTTAAAGAAAAAAAAAATTAAATGCTCACAGCTGATATCATAGTTGCTGAACTGGAATTATTTTCCAAGATAACTTTACTTGTGCTAGTCTTTATGTGCAGCATCCTTTTTTGTGTGGTGCAGGGTGCATGAGGGATTCAGTTTGAGTTAATTGATCTAATATTTTGTGTTGCAGAAATATCGGCATGTGGATAATATCATGTTTGAGAACCACACCATTGCTGACCGTTTCCTTGACTTTTGGAGGAAGACTGGAAACCAGAGGATGGGCTACCTGTACGGGCGCTACACAGAACACAAAGACATCCCGCTTGCCATCAGAGCAGAGGTGGCTGCGATTTATGAACCACCCCAGGTGAGCGATTCAGGACTGATTTAACACCACTCTCCTTCTCTAAACTCTGGGGAGGGGTTCTTGTTTCCATGCTTTAATCAGAGGTTTTATCTGAACTAGTGCAAAACAAACACAGGGTTTTCGTTGGATCTTAAAAAGTTTATAATCATTAAGCCAAAATTTTCACATAAATTCACTGTTCAAGGTCTTAAATGTTTTTTCACAGGTGTTTTCTATCTAATGTCCATGTGAAGCTCATTTGATGTTTTATTTTGTTGTTGCTTAGGGTTGCCAGAGGAATGAGGACCATTTTAAACCTATATTTCCTTATTCCATTATATACTTAGTTTTACTTTTTAAAATGCACTTTTTTGATTGTTGAAAAATAGTTAAAGACCAGGAAACTTCTTCAAATGTCAAACGTCAAATAGATTTCATTGTTCTAGTGGGTGAAGTTTTACTTCTATTAGACCAGTGCTTCTCAATTATTTTTTTGTCATGAACACCCCCCATCAACACCACAACTATAAATAGTATCATTTGTCTATAAAATTGTTATAAGTACGCCTCTGATAACAATGTATCCTTATTACGTTAAAAATATTTTTAAAATGTTAAATATTTTTTCATGATGTCATTTGAGGGTCTGCTACACTTCGTGTCTACACTTCATACTCATACTCTGTACTGTGTGCGAAGTGCGCATGCTCAGCGAAAAAGAAAACCCCTACACCATCGAGCAAATGCTCCCTGCATACACTCTCCCAATGAGAGTGCCACTGCCCCTTAATGTAGTGGTGTGGTATTTCACTTTATTCTAGAACAGTAAAAAATAAAAATAGAAAAATAAAAAAGCATGTTCCCAAAGGTTAAACACGCCCCCCTTTGACTGAGCCTTGAGCCCCACTGGGCGCTACTTGAGAAGCGCTGCATTAGACTTACCCATTCATCTTACCCCCTGAAAAGTACTTTAAAATAGGGCTGAAAATATTGGCCTAAGAACTGGTACACAGCTCAAAACTAGATTATAGGCCCAATGGTTGAGACAATCAGCATTTTTTGTTATACAGATCAACATAATCAAATTAAACCTTTTCCAATGAGTATGTTTAATACTGTTTGTTCTGCTTCAGATTGCAACCCAAAACAGCTTGGAGTTGATTGAAGATCCCAAAGCAGACGCAGTGGAGGAGATTGCTGCCAAGCTTGGTCTACGGAAGGTGAGAGATCCTTTCTGAAAATGTGTGTATATAAATATTGTTTATATTGTTATTTTTACATTAAGCTATGTGAATGCAAATGTAACTGTTCTCTTTAGCACTCAGCAATATTTTAGCAATGTTATGTGGGGGTAAAGTTATGTTATGTGTTGCAGATGCAAATACTGTTTATTTTTTCCTCGTTGAGGGTTATCATGAACTGGGATTCCTAGAGATCCTCTCTCACCAACATCTTAATGGCTACCATATGATAGGAGTCACTCTTAGTTCAGCTGATAAATGGGTTGTTGTCTAGCAACTGTAAAGTTGTTTTACATTAGTAACAGTGATCAATTTTGCAGGTTGGGTGGATTTTTACAGATCTGCTCTCTGAGGATACCAGGATAGGCACTGTCCGATATACTAGAAATAAGGTGAGCTAGCTAAAAAGGAGACTATTGAATAACTCTTTCAGAATCTGCTATTTATCAATTGAAATGTCACCTGTTTAGGATTCATACTTCTTAAGTGCTGAGGAGTGCATTATGGCTGGACACTTTCAGAACCAGCAACCGAACCCTTGTCGTCTTTCTCCCGATGGACATTTTGGATCAAAGTTTGTCACAGTGGTGGCAACAGGTGCTATTTGTTTCACTAATCGTTTGCTGCTGTTTGTGTTTCTTTATATTATAAATTTGAACAAATGTTAATTTAATTCATTCTAATATTCTATGTCTTGACAGGTGGTCCAGATAACCAGGTGCACTTTGAGGGGTATCAAGTGTCTAATCAGTGTATGGCTCTGGTGAGGGACGACTGCCTGCTACCCTGCAAAGACACACCTGAACTTGGCTACGCCAAAGAGTCCAGTACAGAGCAGTATGTCCCTGATGTCTTCTATAAGGTACTTAACTAATACAGTCAAGCAAAAGATCAAATCCACAGTTTCGTAATAAAGCTGTTAGACACAATTCAATGAAACACGGACGTAAAAGATAATACACATGTTTAATTGGTGAAAATATATTTAAAATAAACATCCATTGAGATCTCCAAGCAAGATTTGGTTTATAAATCCTAGATCTTCAGGAAGTACATATGCTATGATCTTTTCTCTCCCCATATTGTCCGTTTAAATAGTCAGTGTAAAGCAATTACATAGTCTTGAGTCTTAAATTTGCTCACTTTCAGAGTAATTAGTAATGCAAGTGATTTAAGTACATTTTATGTACACGGAGTTGACTCACTCATTTGCTTATTAAAGAGAAATTTAAAAAACACTGGTTATAGCACACTTTGTGAGGGCCATTAACTTTCTTTGTGTAGCCCGCTGATCCAGGATGATATTCCATCAATGTGGCTAGGTTAGGCTGATGAAGTTTTAAAATTGAGGTTGATGTTAATAATGTTTTGTTCAAAAACTGGTATCATTATTTATTCAGGAATTGTGAGGTACCAAATGTCCAAATTGATCAAATTTTCTTCATGTCTAGGATAAAGATAAATTTGGGAATGACATCACATATTTAGCTCGACCACTGCCAGTGGAGTACTTGATAATTGATGTAAGTGTTTGAAAAGTTCATGTTCTTAACAAACATATCAGTGTTTAGACATATTTTCTGACTTTTTTTTTGTGCTGTTCCAGATCACCACCACTTTCCCTAAAGACCCTGTGTTCACTTTTTCTTCAACTCTTCGTTTCGCTATTGAAAACAGAGACGCTCTGGGAGAGACACAGGTATTTACGGAAACCTCACGGTTTCTTTTTTTTTCTTTTTCTTTTTTTCTAGATCCCAAACTGAATTTAAATAAAACTCGTATCAATTGTTGACATGGGTCATTTAAAGAAATGTTTATATTACCACCAAAAATGCATGTTTAAGTATGTCATAAATTCTTGACCAGTATTTGAACATGTTTGAAATCAGTGAATATTGAGGCCTAACAAAACACACATAAATAAGTTTATTTATTTTTTAATAGATGCTAAATCCATTTTTTGAGAGCCAGGGTTGGCATTTAAAATGACACAAAACAAGCTTTTATACCTATACTTCAGCAATTGGTTAACATATCAAGTGGTTTACACAAATTGTTTACCTTCTAATAACTGGAGATGACCCACCTGAATGTTTGTCATGCAGGAAAAAATTAACTTTAAAACATATTTTAACGTTTTTAATGTGGAATTGGAACTGTTATGACCCCAAAATGATGATGGCGTCAACGGTCGGGGTGTAACAAAAAGGTGGAGGAGCAGAAATGAAAATTGGGAACAGGACACAATGAATAACCTTTTGACAAATCAAATGTGATTTAAATAACAAAACTGGTGCTACAATGTGTAAAACAAATCAAATACAAATACACACACTCCAGGGACAGAGACTAAGGGACGCCAGGTAAAACAAAACATAAACTAACTAGAAAGGACAGACAATACTAAGCTAACTGAATTCACACAAAGCTAGAACTAATCTACACTAACTAGAAAGTCATAAAAATAAACAAACCTGGCGCACACCGCTAAACTACTGTGTCTAACAGAAATATTCCTACATGCAGAATGTATGTCACGTGACACGCTAAGCTGTCTCTTAGTCCCTGGATGTCAGAAGCAAACATACGCGACACACTAGGTAGGAAACAGAATTCAACTCAAACGGAAACATAAGCAGAGGCAAACACTGAACAGGGAGCACGAACGAACAAAAAACGGGAGGCAACCGAGTGGAGCCACTCATTTTCAACTCCAGCTGAGGCCGCTGATTCGCAAAAGAGCTGAGGGTGTCCGCCTCCTGGATGTTGATCGCCGTCCGACTTGGCGAATCAGGGGATAGCTGGAATCACCTGATAGAATCAGAAACAAGCACAGGCGCGCGCACAAGCAGATGACGTAACAACAAAGGAAACGCTGCAAAACGGCCGAAGCCGTAACAGTAACATAAGCTGGCATGTTGTGTTATACAAAATAATTACTCTCAGACATGATTACCGACATAACTGCAGCATTTACAAGAGAAACTTGATCAGTCATACATTACATTGGTACATGTAGATTCATTGTAGCAGCGCGCATCTTAGAGGGAGAGATGATGGGAAAACAGTGTTTTTTGGGGGAGAACGGAAGCAAAAAAGCACCAACCTCTTCCCGCTCCCCTGTGTTTGACTCAGTAAGATGCGACTATTACATCAGTTCAGTGGGCATTTCGTTTCTCTCTCTCTCCCTTTCTCTCCATCTCGCTTACCCGACATTAACACATTTACCTTACTAATAATTTATGTTACTATTCTATTATAGTTATTAACCTAAATTATTTGATTTTCCTCCACTGTTGTTAAAAAACAGAAACAGACAGAAAGAAACCTTTTATTCCTTGTTCCTATTGTGATAAATTTGACATTTTTATTGTAATACCACACCAGAAAAACTCTATTGGCTGAAAAGCATCTGCTCTGATCCCCACTTTGCATTAAAGACGGTCTAAAAACACAGATTTTTAGTTTTCTTTTGAAAACAGCAAACTCTGTCACAGACCAAGTTTTAACATCATGTCACACCAGAACTATACTGTATAATTTTACAACTCCCTGTAACAATTAAAAAACAAAAGTGTAGTCTATATATTAGATCATATGCTCAACTAGTAGTCAAAAGAGTTAGAACATAATCTGCAAGATATGACTTTTCCATTTGGTTAAAATTCTGGACAGCCTCATAATTACCGACAGAGACTTATCAATTAGTAAGTTAAGTGCATGAATAATCAACTCCAACGTATCTACCATGAAACCACCTTTCCTTTATAAGCTCAGCTGGAGAAGTTATTCTCTGACCTCACTATCCATATATGAAACCATAAAGAGTTCATCTAAACAAACCTCAAGATTCTGGACTACAGAAGTTGTGTTTCTATAGTCAATTCCCGTAAATGATGGTCTCGCAGTTATCAGGGATCACATGAAGAAAATTACCTGAATAACAGCACTTATTTTGACTCGCTAAAAATATCTGAAATGTTCAATGTAAATGTTGTGTGTGACTTTAAATATCTTTAGGATCACTGCAAAAGTAATTATGTATGTCTGCAAATGAAACGGGACTAAAAATGGAGCCCAGAGGGACTCCACAGCCCACCCAGGGATATGCAGCCTTCCCATTCAACAAAAATAATTTTTCTCTAAATTTTAAACGGAACTGATTAGATAAAGCTCCACATACACTTGGGCCCTGAATGGGGGTCTTTTCATCTTGATGTGAAAAAACTACAGGATTGTGTTCGCGGGTCACTAAAATGTTGTGATGCATACACCTTAAAAATGACTACACTTTAAGTTTTTTTTATTATGAAATAATGAGGTTTTTTTACTTTTAAGATGATTGTTCTTGAATGGCATGTTTACTTAAAAAGTTTTGTTACTTTTTTCAATTTGTGGACAGGACTTCCACAGTCTAGCGACATATCTTTCCCAGTGTTCATCTTCTTCCTTCCTGGGCATCGTTTCGGACTTCCATTTCCTCCTCTTTCTTGTCACAAATGAGGTTATGCCATTACAGGTGAGATGAGTTCCTCCAATAAACTTGTTTCTTTCATTTTTGGACAGTAATAATCACTTTCTATTGTATAGTGCGATTTTAGTAATTTTGAGTGATATATGCTTATCACTAGCATGCTTGTTTAATGATCTTTGTGCATATATTTATCCTAAAACAGGACAGTATTGGGCTACTACTGGATGCGGTGAAGACATCTAATGAGGAGTTGGCTCAGACCTGGAAGAAATCTGAGCAATGGGCCACAATCGAACAGCTCTGCAGTAAGTATCCCCACATACCTGTTGTTTATATTTTTAAATTAGTTGGGGAAAAGGGGAAAATAAAACCTTTCTGGCTTTGTTTTTTTTTATCTTAAGGCACAGTTGGAGGTCAGCCATCAGGGTCTTTGGATTACGCCATGGGTGGTCCAACCATCCCTCGATCATCTTCAGCGGTGTGGTCTTGCCTCCACTGCACTTTCATGAACCAGCCCGGCACTGAGCACTGCGAAATGTGCAGTTTGCCTCGCAGCTAAAACCCGATGATTCCGCATCGCAGAGTACATCCTGCCAGGAACAGCAGTGAGTGTGAGTGTGCTTCCCTGTATTCCTGCCATTTTAGTAAGCCTAACCCCACTCTTCTCCTCTTCCTCACTGACTGTATCGGTTTAATGAGGATCCGGTCATGTGCTTCAAAAAGTGCCCGATCTAATGCTGTGAGCTGCATCAAAATTGGACAGCACTTGGGCGAAGCTCTTTTCACTTTATTCATCTCACTTCTATGGTCCAAAATAAATCTGTTTTCCCAATATTAAAAAGTATTTGCCCACTCTGACAGAGGATGTTGTGTATATAATAATCAGATAATAAATAATTCTGTTATTTAATTTCCAAATATTTTTTATGTCAAGGGAAAATACTTTTTTCAGAACCAGTTTTGAAGTACATGCTGCTGAAGGAGCTTTGAGTATATGCTAGTTTTCTTGGATCTTCACCATACATGCTGGTCATCTTTTTCATTCATTCAGTTTTTTCCACTTTCACTTTAAGTGACTATTGAAGAGCTTTCCTGAAGATTTTTACTAAATGCTTGATAAGTGTGACTTGATTTTTTTTAACCTAGTGACTGGCCTCTTTGGGTTAATATTGACTTTGGAATGGGGTAGTTTTGCTTAACTAAACACGCTTTAGTGCTTGTACCCCTTTTATGCACCATTTCATAATCCGAAGTCTGCCCAACTGGCACATGTCCAGATCTCAAATGTGTATATTCTGTACCAGCCATCAAGGAATTTTTTTTTCCCGCAAACACCCTAACTCGCCATTACATAATACGTCTGATGGAGTTAAAAATAAAGCAATTTGGAGGCTAAAACTAAAATGTAAAACATAACCCAATTCATTTGAACTTTTGTTTTTGGAAATCAGCAATTTGACCATTGTACATTGATCTGTGTGCTTAGAATTTTGCCTGGACACAACGTTGCACTGTTTGACATTTTTCATGATATACATTTATAATATGCATTTAGGAGTGTTGTAATGCTCTTTGATTATCTTAAAGTTTAAATTGCAATTGTTTTGTAGGTTTCTCAACATTCGATGACTCAAACATCATTTCTGACCCTTCAGTTTTTTGTTGTTTTTAAACGGGTACACATTAATAACCGTGCATTGGTTTAGAAACGTATTTTAAAATCTCTTTTTCATTGCTGTGAAGAGTTGTACTTTGTCACACAACACAGGAGCTCTAAAGTGTATGCTTGAGATTGTTTTGGGGTTTTTAAAAAACATAGTTCAAAAATAAAACAGATTGTTTTGGATGCTGTATTGGTGTCTCATTTTTTTTTAACTGTGGGATCTGTGTAAAACATGTATGTTATTATTGGCCAACTAGTGATCTGAGGGCTTTTTGGATCAGCCACTGCGATACCTGTAGGGATTTTGTAAAATGGTTTAAGACATTGTCTGGGTTGATTATTTCGTATTAACACAACGGAAGAAAATAACTCCGGCTGCCCCTAACACTTACCTCTAAACCTTCTATTGTGTGCTTTCATGTGAGGGGTATGGGTGTCCCAATTCTCTTTTGATCATTATTGTTGAAACTATTTTTTAACTAATATAAACATTCTGAATTAGATATGTAAAACATCTTATAGCTCAGCATGTTTACTCAAAAATGTAACCCAATGTGCTTGGTTAAAGTAATCCAGCAATGGGTCAAACATGGACCAACCTAGCGCTGGGTTACTTTAACCCAATGCTGGGTCAAAAATGACTCAACCCAGTGCTGAGTTAAAATAACTCAACGCTATGTTGGTCCATGTTTGACCCAGTTCTGGGTTACCAATTTGGGTAATTTTAACCCAGCCATTTTTAAAGTGTTTATAACACTTAGCTTAGTTTCAAAGTAAAAACCATCACATACATTTTCCGTCGACAATATTTTCTTCACAAAATTGACTCATCCAACATTTTTTAATTGGCTCGACACATCACTCAGACACAAACTGACACAACGATTGATAGAACCTACCTTTTTTTTAGTCCACTGAGACTTTGAACTCCTATAGTAAATATGAATGAAGTTTAAAATCCTTCAACAAAAATTAAGCCAATAAACAATTATTCAACTGAAGTACACCTTTGAAAAAAAATATCAGCAAACATTAGTTGTTTCTTTTTTTTTTTTTTTACCCATCTTTTCCAATCATTTGGATCAAATTTCCAGTTTAGATATTTTGTTCAGATCCTTGGTGACTGCTGATTGGATCAAAAATCTGTGGACAAATTTGTCGGGTTACTGATGCTTCTCCCCAGATCTCTCTCCCAAACATTTATCCTGTCTCCTTTCTCAACTGTTTTATCTGATAAAGGCATTTGAAAATCCCCCAAAAATGACAAAAATAGATAAATGAAAATGTAAACGAATTACAGCTTCACCATTGGAGTTTAATTAGGAGCTACTTTGCAAATGTTTGCCTCTAGTATTTAAAAGGGGCTCATGTGTGTAACAGATGAGTTACTGGAATGTTGAGAAAGAAGGAACTTGCATCATTCATCAAAACATCTGACGGCACCTGAAGCTCTCAGAAGTTACGGCATCTGGATCAGATTAGTTTAGCTTAGCTCTTCATCCTTCCAGAGAACTGACAGCCAGATTTGACCAAGATTTGCTTAATATGCCTCAGTAAGTATTTTTCCTTGTTTGAATTCAAAGTTTGTCGTATTAAAATCTGTTAGTTTTCCGTTTAGGAGCAGTATCTTTGCATCTACATGCATTTGGTGCATTAGACATGCATAAGGACTACCAGTTGACGGCTTAAAAAAAAAAAGCTTTATACTAAATGCATGAATCATAAAGAATTGAGCTTTCAGAACTTTTAACCCCGATGACTGGGTTAGACAAAGTCTGGATGATCTCATGCGTAAGCTAAGGAGGACGTCCCCTTGTTTCATTGCCTCCTGAGACACACTGCAGAGCCAGCTCGGGTAAGCTCATTAATCAGTAAATTATTCTCCTTAAATGCATTTTTGATGACATTGGTATCTGAACGTTGATTTCAGATAATTCTCTTGAGTGAACCACTGTTTGCAGTTGTGTTTTTGAGCAGAGGAATGAGTTTTCTCGTGGCTTTGCTCTTCGCGCTCTCGTTGGGAGCCGCTCAGAAAGACTTGAGCACGAAGGAAGAGTGGGACCTTAAAGCTGCAGGTGAACTATGCAATATTTAAACTGTTTATTATTGTTCATGTCATAGATGTCGAAGATAGTTAATGAAACGTTATGCTTGGTGTAAAATGGCAACATATTTTGTGGTATGTTTTACTGTTAAAAAAAAAATTTGTTTGATGTATTAATTGACTTATAAAAATGTATACAAACTGCATCCTTAAAAAGTTTCACAGACGTGCATTTGTTTAAGGGACTTTGGTATTTAATTCCTGAGAAATAAAGGCAGAATTATGTGATATTTATATCTCAAATTGAATTTTTTTTATCTCAGAATTCAGATTTTATATCTTCGATGTCTGACTTTATATCTCTGATGTCTGACTTTATATCTCTGATTTCTGACTTTATATCTTCGATATCTGACTTTATATCTCTGATTTCTGACTTTATTTCCCTGAATTACCACCTACTTTCTCAGAAGTTTTTCTGTGATTTTTTTTTTTATCATGCAGTTCTGAGATAAAAAGTTACAAACGATTGAACCATGTTGTGAACCCCTGCTCTACAGGAAGCAAGTTGCACAGTTGAGTGTCAGGCAGCTTCACAAAATACATGGCCATTTAATGTCATAAGAAATCAGCTTTTTTCAGCTGTTATTCGACACTCTCACTAACAAAGGCATTCAGTTCACTAGATTCACACAAATTAAAGTCAATACTTTTGAGGAAGAGCAACTCCAAAAAGTTTTATTCTTCACCTTTTTTTCTTGAACTTTGCCAGCTGAGAAAGTAACCACGAGAGGATGTGCCAATCTCACTTTAGTGTTGGACAACTGGAAATATGCCATCATGACCCAAGTCAAAGATCTTCTCCTGAACGACCACAGCACTGTTTTACCAGATTATGGGAGGTTTGTGAAGTTATGAACAATCTTATCTTCATAGCTTCAGCACTTTTTCCTTTTTTTGTGCATATTTATCTATTGTGTTGATGTATCTGAGTAGGACTAACGTAAATTAAACATTAACTTGTTATTGTCCTCTGTTATTTCTTTTTTTCTCAGGATTCGTCAATTATCTGAAGCGCTTAACCTGCTTTACAGTGAATTTAACTTGTTGAAAGAAAGACTGGTAGAATTGACCACAAAGTTTGATGGAATCGAGCATTTTGTGGATGAAGCTCAGAGTGGCAGAAGCTTGTGGACAGCTCGAGGAGATTTGAACTCCTCAGAGTCTGGAGGCAGACCGGAGCGGAGGAGCTGGGTGGTGGTGCGGAGATTCAAGAAGCCCTTCAATACAAGAGTCTAGAACTGAATTTATTGCCTTTAAAGAAGGATGGAAATGTACAAATAAATAACAATAGAAAAAGGGTTTTTTTTGTCTTCAGAATCTTTTACATGAGCAGAGGCTGCTTTATTGTAGGTAAGACAATTGCTCTCGTTTGTTTAATAAGGATATAAAACATACTCTGTTGTTAAACACCGGTATGCCAGACAATCCTCTTTCAAGGTTTGAAATAAACTGTATACGTTGGTGAAAAAATACTGTAACTAAAGTAAAGACTACCAAATTAGATTAAATCTAAGCCCATCTAGTGAAATAGATATAGGCTCAATGATTCTTTTTGCTTTCTTGTATTTTCAGCAAGGCTTTTGTACAAAACACAGAAATCATAGGGTTTTGAATGAAACATAGATTTGCATATGCAAAATATTGCTATTGCCTGATATTTCAGTTATTTTTTACACTAAAATGAAAAGACGATAAATGACCATTAACTACAATATGAAGCCATTTAGACAAAGCATTTCAAAACGTTCTGAGTTTTTTTTATTCATATTCTTTCTTGATGATGTCTTATTTACAATGCGTTGTACACTTTCTTGAGTAAAGAAATTCAATAAGAAAAATAATTAATTATTTAGCTCAAAAAGGAAAAAAATTCCTGGATACAACATTTTGGTAAGAACACAGGCATCTATCTTCCTTCACTATCAACTATCTCACAAACAAGCTAAACCATTAATTTACACCAGATGTCATTAATTCTGGTTTTGGAGGTCTGGAGCCCTGCACATTTTTCTTCAATCATCATGAAACACGCATAAAGGCTGTAGGAAACTCACAAATATAAGACAAGGAGATTTTTGATGTATCACAAGCTTTAATGTTGAGCGCTGCAGTCTTCCAAAAACCTAACTAGGTTATGTGTTACATTGGGTTTTAACACTGTTAGGATGCACCCCCAAGGAGGAACCCAGCCACAGATATTCAAGAAGTCAACAAATGGTCAGCCTGACTTAACACGACAATGTTCTTATCAAGATGTTCCCAGACCTTAAGGGGCATGAGTGTCAGTGGGGGGCGTAGGTTTGTTCCCCATCAATCGTAATAAACAATTCCTAAGCAATCTAGATAAGGTCACAGACAGAAATGATACAATAGTGCTAAAAAGTGATTGCGATATAAAAGAGATATGTTTTAAAATCATAGTTCTGAAATTTGTATTCCTACAAGGCCCAAGCCGTGCGTCCCAAACCATGTTCTATTCACACTTTTATGGGTGATAAATGAGAATTGGTGTGTCCCAAACCATAGTATACAATTAAAAAACAGTATCCAAGTGTATCCTGGATGTGTACTTTTTCCAATTCTGAAGTGCAGAGCGATGGACTCTCAACCTGCTAATATTACCCACAATCCACTGTGCTCAAGCGAAAAGAGGTTTTGTCTTGGACCCAAACAAGGGAGATCTCCCTGTAACAAGTCTCATTTTTAAAGAAGAAGCACAGAAATGAATAAAAGCAATATAGAGTGTTATATTTATTATTAGAATATTTTTACTGAAGGAATGGAAAAAAGGAGTTAAGCTCTCACACACATCATGCGTAATGTGGTCACAACGACTTCTGCCACCTGATGTAGCAGTGCATCCGAGATTGTGCCCCCTTTCTCTCACATACTCAAAAGTATGTACATTTTCTTCTGAAAACAAGTATCTGCTTTGAGGGTGCAGTATAAGTATTCGGATTGGAACACAGGGTTAGTTTGTCTGAAGCTAGAGTAGTATGCATGCTAGAGCAGTGTTGAAACTCAAATGTGCAGGGCTCCAGACCTCCATTGTTGTGAACTGTTACATGTAGTGTCCCCTAGGTGGCGACCCTATTAAACTGAATGTATAGTGCATACTTATGATACAGTGGAACTGTTTGGAGTGGACTGCATGTGTTGACGAGATATTAGGTGATTACTAAACGAATTCTTGTGATTAATCACAAGTTCTGACAGTTGTACACAGTGTTTAGTAAGAAACATTACATTCAGCACTGTTTTAGATTATCCCTGATTTAGACCCGGCTGAAAGTGAAATGCTTTAAATTTATGTTGTTAAGAAACCAGTTCGATTTCAAGTACAAGAAATGCATTGGCTACATTCTGCCACTAAAACTGTGAAAACATTTTTAAAAACCTGGACATCAATTACGAACATTTATGTTTAGGTAAGCTAATACTCTTTGTGGTCTGTTTTAATGCAGATGAACTGATAAGACACAATTATGTTACTAAACATTTATGTTTAGGTAAGCTAATACTCTTTGTGGTCGGATTTTATCAGATAAGCTGATGAGACAAGAAATATTTTAAGTTGGACCCAAAATCTGACATTAAACCAGTTCTTTCATACTAGCAAATATGATTGGGACTGTTATAATGACAGATGATCAATATAATTCCTAAGTCTGAAGCCACTCTCATTAAAGCCGTGATCTAAATATTCTGAATCAGAATCAGAAATCTTTATTCTAGCACACACGCACACACAAGGAATTTGTTGTGCTACAGGGGTACAAAAAAAAGTGTTGGTAAAAAAAAAACAAGACACAAAACCATGACACAGGTTATTCTAGAAATAGAGGTAGTAAAAGATAAAGCAATAGAACTATAACTATAGAAGTCCAAAGTGCTTAAGAGATGTGGTTTGGAGGTAGTGCGCAGACCAAAGCGTTAAGTAAAAGTAAAGTGCAGCAACAGAACAACAAAATGTGGAGCGACTGGAGTCCACATCAGAGTCCTAATGCTCAGTGCAATATTTAGAGGTATTATAAGAGAGTGTTGGTGGGGGAAAGTTATGGGTTCAAGAGCTGAATGGTCTGAGGGAAGAAGCTGTGTTTGTGCTGAGCTGTCTTGGCGTTTGGGGCTCTGAAGCACCAGCTGAAGGGTAAGAGCTGGAAAAGGGGGTTGCCTGGGTGAGCAGCATTCAGAGTGATTTTGAGAGCCATTTTTCTCATTCTGGAGGTGTACAGTTCTTGGAGGAAGGGTAAGGGAGCTCCAATGATCTTTTCAGCAGTCCGAACTGTCCTCTGGAGTCTCCATTTGGATGCTGAGCTAAACCAAACCGTGATGGAGGTGCACAGAACAGACTGGATGACTGCTGAGTAGAAATGGGTCAGCAGCATCTGTGGGAGGTTGAACTTCTTCAGATGGCGCAGGAAGCCTTTGCTGGGCCTTCTTTGCAATGGAGTCGATGTGGGTGCTCCACTTAAGGTTCTGTGAAATGGTGGTTCTTAGGAACCTGAATGACTCGACTGGTGCCACAGTGCTGTTCATGATGGTGAGAGGGGGGTGGGCGAGGGGGCTTAACCTGAAGCATAGCCTGAAACCTGAATAGTGAATTAACAGCTGTTGTGAAAGTGATTTTCATGAGCTAGTTTTTCATGTTTACGTGAGTAGATTTTTACACAAACAATAACTCTAGTTTAAGCATCATAATAGTGCATTATGCCATGGTTGCTTCTGTAAAAGCCTCAGAACTGCTCCGATAAGCTCTAAAGTATGATTTTATAAGCTCTAACATACAAAAACATCTTTCTCTTTTCTCTTAAGCTACCTCCTAGGTGAAAAACAAATGTACTACTGTCTACTAACACACTGTGTACTTGAAGTTAAACTAATCCTCTCTATGTTTCAAGTGTTTTCATTAATAGTTTTCACTTGAAGCATGTTATTTTTAAGTGTAATTTAATACTTTTGTACGCTAAAGTGGAACAACCTAAAGTATATTTCATCTGCTTAAATTACAGTATAAGGCTTTTAATGAGCATAAGTAACTTCACTTCATAACTGGACTCAAATGTATTTTAAAATACAGTCAAACTTAATGTTAAAGCATCGATTCCAAAATGCATACTTTTAAAAAATACTTTAAATGCATGTTACAGTGACAATTTTAAGCACACAATTCAAAAAATATCAAATGTATGCAATAAGTACACTTTAGAAAGTACATGTGTGTTTTAGTCTAACATTTCTCTAAAGTGTAATGTAAGTGGGTAAAGAGTCTGTTGAGCAGGTAGATGATGGCATCCTCCACTCCAAGGCAGAGCTGGTAGCCAAACTGGAGGGATTCAAAAACATCTTATCTTCTGTATCTTCTTGGAGACAACAAATAGACATGATCTCTTCCATCTCATAACAACCATTGGAAGACTCTAGCTGTGGAGTTAAGTCTGGAAAGGGGTTTAAATTACACTTCAGAGTCCTTTTTATTAAAATTTTTTTCTGACGATGATATTACAAAAAAATAAAATCTAAATTAATTAACATTTTGCTAGCAATTTATATATTTCTAATTTTGCATATTTAGAAATGATATTTCAACACAAGTTAGGCTAACCTGTTTGAGCCACTAAAAGGAAAAAAATATTAATTGGTACAAAAATGTACCTTTCACTTCTGAATCTTTAATATTGTACCTTCATAACTCGTATTGGGTACAAAATTGTACCTTAAGGACCAATTGTGGACCATTTTAGGTACCATTAAATATTTTATACCCCTAGGAACAAAACTGTTCCTGCGCTGTACCTTTTTTTCTGACAGTGAGCATATAGCCTAATAGAAGATTTTTATACTTCTCATTTAGTGAAAGATAAAGTTCTACGGTCGCAGAATAAAAATAGCCAGTATGTGCACAATCCGTCAGAAGTTTGGAATCTTTTGTAGGTTTCTGACCAATGCAATCCTATCAGGATTGTGATCCAAATTAGTTTTAATCTAAATCTAAAGTGAGAATGGCTACAGGAAGCTACAGGAGAAATGCCCTTAAAAGCCAAACCGTTTAGTGCATGGGTCTCAAACTCAATTCCTGGAGACCCGCAGCTCTCCACAGTTTCACTCCAACCTTAACCGAACACACCTGATTGCACTAATTAGGCTTCTCTTGGCTTGTTTGAAGCTATTGGTGTGTCGGTGTGTCTCTTGAAACAGGGTTGGAACAAAAACCAGCAGCCGCTGCGGCCCTCCAGGAATTGAATCTGAGACCCCTGATTTAACGAGAAGCTCCAGGAACACGTGCTGAAACGCCCTTAGAATATTTGACACCAATAAAGCTATTTTAGTGTCATATTTTTTTAAATGAACTCAAGGTTTTAAGAAAACTTTAGTTTTGTATATTAATTTACAAAACAAAAACATGTATTTCGTCTATCTTAATTGGATAATCATACAGAACAGTTTAAATGAACACACATCCGTTTTATAGATTTTTATGGTTAAATACAAATTCCCTGACTGGGAGCAATTCGAGTTTACTGGTGTGAGATGAGCTGGCCAATTAAATGCGCAATCTCTGATTTACTCAACACCACGCCCAACGTCACCTTACGTAACGCCCTAAACCCATGTCCCGAACGCATCTGTTTGAAAAAAAGGATGTTCTGGACTGTATAAAATAATAAATAAAATAAAAAATGTCCCAAGCGCACAGCCGATCTGCAGGAAAACCGAAACTTATGTGCACGTTTCTTTCCTTTATTCAAAACACGTTTCTTAACAATTCTAACTTTGCGTTCAAATATGTTGTTTTTGGTATTCATAAGAACCATTTAGAAGAAAATTATAAATTAACTTAATTTTTATGCTGGCAAAACTTGATATTCACAAATGTAAATTCAGTAACTCCAAACCCCACTTTTTTGCTTTTAAAATTGAACTTCAAACTATTATGAAAGTATCCAACACTCCCAGAATTGTAAAGCGCTTAAATTTATACTTGTATATGACTCCTTCATCTGACCTCCTTCATCCTTGACTCGGAATGTATTTGACTCTTATAAAGTGTTTTTCGATGCTCAATGTAATGATGTGTGCACCCTGTAATGTATTCAAATAATCAATAACAAAAACCGAAACCCAGTGTGCGTGCGTGCGTGCGTGCGTGCGTAAGCCAGAGAAAGAAACGAAACTGAAAGTGAAGTTTAGAGATAAAAGCAGGAAGACGGAGAAACTGGGAGCGTTTGGTTTTAGCTGAAGCGGAGCTCCTCTCTTCAGTCTGTTCTCGATTCATAATGCTCAAAGCCAGCTCAGGTTAGTCCCACCTTCTGAGATTTTAAGCGTTCTCTTGTAGATTTCCTCAATTCGGAAAAATAACGTGATGAGTTTATTAATGGCATTCTGTGGGGATAATAATGGAGGGTAATAATGAATGTGAGGGTGATGAAAAATCGAAAGGTTGCGCTCCAAAAGGTGGTCATAGATCAACACAAACAGAGGAATTTCTTGTTCTAATTCATTTTTGCTTAGAAGCTATTGAGCTGTAAAATATATTATTGTAGCAATTTGATACAATCTGTGGTGAAAATGGCATGTTTGCCTATGATTTTGCAGAATTTGGGGGTGATAATGAAAAATCTAAAGGTTCGGCACCAAATGAGAGTCAAAGATCAACAGATGAACAGATTCATTGTTTTCAGCCATTTTGTTCAAAAGCTATTGCAGCATATTGTAGTCAAATTTGAGTATATTTTGTGGTGAAAAAAGGCCCTTTTGCCTATAATTTTATAATTTATTTTTGTTCAGAATAATAATGACAAACCAAAAGGTGAATCCTAAAGGAGAGTTATGTTGTTCGAAAATTTTCTAACCAAATCTTTTGAGACGGCCCCTAAAATATGCAAATATCAAACGTCCAATTTCAAGCTAACTTAATACCAGTTGTCATTTTTGGTTATGCTTACATTATATAATGCTATATGCTTACATTATATATGTTGTTTTCTAATTCAGAATGGTTGAGCTTTTATATAAAAATTATAACTTAATTCTAGGTAAATTCTTTAAACATGAATAGCTTACAGAAACATGGGCGTGGCGATAGCCTCGAGTCATTTTGAGCTTCCAGAAAAAGAAACTAGGATTACAAAGATGCAGGAACCAATCAGAATATGTTGATGAAGGAACAAGACTAAAACATGCAAGAACTGTCTGAAAAGTTGACTTTACGTAATACAGTATCTTTAAGATGGTATGCATTTACAACATCAATTAAGTTCATTTAGAATAGTGATTTTTTACTTGTTTAAGCACTTAAACAGCATTTTGACAAAAAAATTACTAACACCATCTTTTAGCAAAACTGCTAAGGGCTAAAATATTACATTTTATCACAACTCCAGATTAACTGCTGCATCTAAAACCTTGTTAAGGAAATTAGAGAAGTATAATATACAAGTGAAATGAAAAGGTGTAAAATAAATAATTAAGACTTTTTAATTAAGACTTTTTAAATAACATGGTGTTTAGAAATTGTATTTGCTGGTTTGGGTCTCAGCAGTAACTTTATTTTGCCATGTGACCGTTAGTCATATAAGCTATGTAACAGTCTCTGGCTCAGAAAGGATTTTACTGAATAGAACGTACAATAAACACAGTCATTGAAAAAGTATCTTTATTCAATGGCTTTATTCAATATATAGTTTCTAAAATGCTGTTTAATTATCACCCTTTATACAATCATTAATTTTGAATATGTAACAAAGTTAAGAAAGTGAGAATAAAATGACACTATTAGCATTTAGTCCATGTACTTTTATAAGCACAGTAAGAAATGATGACCTCTAATTTTAAAATGTGATTTTTTTTTCTCAGTATGTTTTCCACATGTCTAAATCTCTTGAGGTAAGTGCAAAGGATTTTAGTTTGGACAGCCACATATTCATTATTATAGTCATCAATCTCTGTTGACACTAACCCTAACCTTTTATACAAAACAAGCTGAGAGGGTTGAAAATGACGAGAAAAAGAAAAATAAATTCTTCATCTAGAAGACTTCCACGAAACCAACCAAAAAGTGATCAAGCCACTCACCAAAACCCACCAGAATGCTCGTCTAGAAGCCATGGACAGGACAGCACAGGCTCGGCTGAGCCTGAGCCAGGGACCAAAGAGACTCAAACTCAAACAAGCTTGAGTATGTTAAAGGACAAAGATACTCAAACTGAGACCGTAAGCCAAGCAACTCAGCAGACACAAACTGATATCAGTGCCTCAGAAGGATCACAACCAGCCACACTCTCTCCTGAACATGATAAGATAGAGGTGCACGCTGCGGAGCCAAAATCCGAACGAGCTGAGCGCAACGAGGAAAATGAGGAAGGGGTTGATAAGAAAAAAATCAAATTTTCTGCATCCACAGCTACAGAAGTTAGCAGCACATCAAATGAATACAGAGAAAAAGATAAGGATCAGGTTGCAAAACCTTCCAGAGGAGAACCAGAGGAAGACCCTCAACTCAGGGGAGCAGGAGGAGAAGCAAAATCATATGCAGCAGTTGCTGCATCAGATAAATGCAAGGTGTCCAAGGAGCACAGGGACGATGCTACTGCAAATCAGGACAGAACATTGGAAATCAACAGGTATGTAAAAGCTGTGGCTTTAATATTAAATGTATTGCATGTATAAAGTTTACTAGTGTTTCAAATGATTTTCTCTTTCTGTTTTCGTTGAAGCGTTTCACCAGTAAAAATGCTGACATTTCACATTCATGCAGTTTTGGACAAAAGATTCCGATTTGACGCTCAGCATGACACTCTTTTGCTCTTTTATGGTAATGAAGTCATTCACCTAGAGATGACACATTTTAGGTAAGTTACTTGAGAATTCTTTTTCAAATTCATATGTGTTTTTAATACTTTCTTAATATTAATTACATAAGACACGACAGAAGGCTCAGGCAGACTTAAAGGTACTTTATTATGCCACTTTTAAATAATTTATAATAAATATTTGACCCCTGTAGACTATCACTGCACACTTGATAACCTTCAGAAAGTGTGTTGTAAACAGTGTCTTTGAATCACTTCAAATGGTTCTGCTCCACCAAACGAGCCTCTTGTTCCGATAAATACATTCATTTTTGATAATTCAAATACACACATTCTTGTCATTGGTTATACAACACAGTTCTGCTACAGTTACGTTTCGGGGTCAGTCAGAGTGTACATTCTTAATTGAGATGCATTAGCGGTTCATCTGATTGGTTATTGGGGGATGCTATGTGTAATGGCCATCGAGCCATTTTGAGTTCTCAGAAAAATTAAATAGGATAACACCAACATGTATAAACCAATCAGAACAATACTAATACAAGCAAGAAATGTTTGAAAAGTTGAGTTTACATGATACAGCGCCCTTAATAATAAGCTCCATTTCAAATCAGGTTCCCTAAGGTTTTTGAAATGCTTTTCTGAAGTTCTTCTGAAGACTCACATGGGCCCGGATGATGGACTCACCTTTTCAGAAACCAGTTTTTGTGGCGCTTAGGCCTATAGCTCGGGAGGGTTCATGTCGTCCCATTTGTATCTTGGGTCAAGCAAGGCTGCTTTGCGTCTGATCCTCATGGTGGCATTATTGATGTTTACCTTCGATCTGCTCTGCTCCCCACACCACTTCAGATGTGTCTCATAGCTGTCCTCTTTTATTCGGTCTAAAGCCAAAATATTGCCAGACAGGTGAATGTTCTCCAAAATCCTTGATGCCATTTTAAAGACAGAGATCACTCTGTCAGTTCATGCCAGAGTACAAAGAACAAAGTGATTGGCAGGTGGAAATTTCTGTGTAACTTATATTTATTTATGTTACGTTTTTGTCATTGGTGAAACAAAGACCTAAGGGCAGGCTTCAAATAATGAAAAAGTTATGAATTAATTATACAATACAATAATCACTGTAAGTCCATCCACCCATCCATCCATTATCTTGTCGACTTTCCACAATGGAAAGAACCGCCATATGTTTTATGCGGCAGATGCCCTTCCAGCCGCAACCCATCGCTGGGAAACACATACACACACATTCATACTCTATGGACAATCGTTCTTACCTAATTGACTTAAATCACATGTCTTTTGACGTGTGGACACCGGAGCACCCGGAGAAAACCCACGCGATCACGGGGAGAACATGCAAACTCCACACAGAAATGCCAGCCGGGGCTCAAACCAGCGACCTTCTTGCAATGAGATGACCATGCTACCCACTGCGCCACCGTGAGACTCACTGTAAGTCCATCCATCCATCTTCATGTCGGCTTTATTCCCTTTCGGGGTCGCCACAGCGGAATGAACCGCCAACTCACTGGCATATGTTTTACGCAGCGGATGCCCTTCCCTGCCGCAACCCATCGCTGGGAAACATTCACACACACATTCACACTTTAACACAATCGTTCTTATTCAATTCACTTATTCCGCATGTCTTTGGACTTGTGGGGAAACCGGAGCACCCGGAGAAAACCCACGCGATCACGGGGAGAACATGCAAACTCCACACAGAAATGCCACCTGCCCCAGCCGAGCCTAGAACCAGCGACCTTCTTGCTGTGAGACGACCGTGCTACCCACTGCGCCACCGTGACGCTCACTGTAAGTACACACACTTAATTCTACTCCATTGCATAATTTATTTTGCAGTAGTCATCATAACTGCTCTGATATCATAGCATGGAAAACATATCATTCTGAGTTATTGACTTGAATCACTCGCTAAGCAGGCAAATTCCGGACTTGGTCTGAACGTCCTTGCTGGTCATGAGTTCCTCTGACTGGTTCCATAATCTGAAACCTAAGCCAGTCAATTTTCAAGGAAAATTAAGCTTGAGCAGGAACTCTGCTATTTTTGCAAATTATTTACTACAAACGATTGTTTGTTTGAATGTGAATGAGTGAGTGTGGATGTTTCCCAGCGATGGGTTGCGGCTGGAAGGGCATCCGCCACGTAAAACATATGCCAGGATAGTTGGCGGTTCATTCCTCTGTGGTGACCCCGAAAGGGAAAAAGCCGACAAGAAAATGAATGGATGGATGGATGAATATGTTTAGGCTGATGATTTTTAATAGGTGAAGACAAGTCAAGGTAGTTCCGCAACTAATGGATAGGTTTTTACACTTTTCCATTCCGTCTACATTTACTCACCAGCATCATCTTTATCAGGAAAATAAGGAAATCTCATTTAAGTGGTGTTGTTTTATTAACTGGTTGATTCTTGGTTTTTAGTGGTCTAGGAAAAGATGGCTATTTGATTGAGGCAAGATTTTCAGTTGTGGACAGTGATATGTGGGGTGAAACTATACAATACAGCTACGGTGTCCAGCAAAGGCAATATCAGAAGTTGGAAATGACATCAAGATACATGCAATTCCCGTTGGACAAAACTGTGAAAGGTATACAAATCAGCAAGAAAGATTTAAATACAGTTTATATCTTTATATATCCCTTTGAATGTTGAATTAAAATAATGTTAATTTTGTTTTGCCAGAATTTCACCTCTATGAAGGCTACATACACTGTTCAAACCAAGGATCCTTTGGCTGGTTCACACGTGTGTTTCAGTCTGAACAAGACAGAATTTGTAAAGGCTGGCAGACGTCTGCAGCTGTGTTACTGGAGAGACTTTTTAAACAATGGACGCCATCTAACCATGAGATGAATGCAATATTTATTCAACGTTTAAACTTGTACAAAAATGATTTTCAGTCTCCCAGAGCGATGCTTTCAGAAAATTACACCATGCCTCCAGTAAAGGTAGGCATGGTATACAGTGAGATATTAGTGCGTTATTAGGGACCATGATGTGAATTGTATCTCTATTTTACAATTATTCTTATGCCACTAATAAAACCTATGCAAGAGCCTAGATCCAATTTTAAAGTTCTAAAATTTGGCATGCTGACTACTCAGTTTGGACTCTCGGAAAACTAACAAATCCTCTTGCACCACTAGGTTAATTTTGTGTTCATCCTATTAGCTGTATCTTATAGAAACAGAACTAAAATGAATGATTTGACTGCACTCTAAGCTATAGGGAATTTCAAACCAAATCATCTTCTGACCATGCTGACGTAAGACTAACATGTATTAAAAGAAAGTTGTGTCATTAAACCGAATTAAGGATAAATATAACATAAAGCTTTAGTGGTTGTAAATCCCTGCAAGATTGAGTTTTATTGAGACCAAACTTGGACTTGTGTGTCTCCATGCCCTGTGTTTAGCTAAAAAGGTCTGCGTGTTCAAGAGAGATAACAGCATTCGTGAAAATCATTCCAGAATTCAGGGTCGCTAACTGCTAACGGCAAGAAATGACTCATCTCCCTCCTGCAATGTGTAGTTGCACTCCAGTTTCAAAAGAACGGGACAGAGTGTTTCCAACGGGTGCTTTTTTTATTAGCTTGTTGTGATAAGTTCCTTATTATTATTAATCCTTGTACCATGCACCCTGAAACTAAAACAAGAAACAAATGAATATAACAAGCAAGATTTTGTGTCACACACCAAAATAAGTTTTAACATGATTAATAATCATTTTAAATCACTAAAGAAAACTAATCGAAAAAAGTAGATTTCTTAATCACTAAAAGAAATACACGTCGATAACTTTAAACACCTCTTTACAGAGGGGAACTAACAAGAACAGTTGAGCTTGAACCTTGCTCTTTGATCTCTCCTGTCCTTTCTGATGAAGTGAACTGCTGGTGCTTTTATTCATTAGTTGCTCCACCCATAATTAGCAAAGAAAAACCCAAAAATTGCCTAAAGTTTTAGCGCCTCTAACAGTCACAATATGTTAAAGGCGGAAGCCCTGCCTCGAGAACTATAGATTTTATGATTTTTTTATTGCATTTCATTTTGTGTCCTTTCGGAGATCTTCCTATTCCTTCCAAGCTCACGAAGCACTGTCCCAGAATGTCCCAGAAAAAACCCCTCTTGAAGCAGAAAGAGATGACCTGTGTCAAAAGACCCTTTAAATGAGAGACAAAGTTCACTAACAAATACACACTTAAATGCTAAAATAAAGAAGAAAAAAATGGTAAGATTAAGGTGCTGAATTAACTGAATTAAGTTCAGATTTGGAGCATCTCTAATAGTGTTTGCTTGCTTTGGCCTTTGGTTATATTTTGGGTTTTAAATCTTTTCTGAGATCATTCCAAAAATGTTGATAACTTTTTACTAAATAAAAACTAAATATATTGAACATCCTCTCAGGTATCTCTATATGTAAAAAATTGACATTATCATATGGTCTGGAGGTATGAAAAATGGCCAGAAGAGCCATATCCTCCAGAAGGCTTAATGCGTGCAGTTTATTATTTTGTTTATCAGTAGCTATTGTTCATTTTCTGCAGTATGACTGACTGAAACTGTTTGATTCTAGGTCTCAGAGCTGATCTCTGCTAAACTGAGAAGGATTTTAACAGAGGCCTCCAAAAACGTGACAGGGGTCAAGGCATTGGAAGTGGCACTATCCGTATTCAAGACGTGCTGTGGCTGTGATGTTTCACATGATCTCAGTTTGAAGGACTGGGCTGAACTCTGCAGAATGGTCTCGCAGTGCACGGCTTCTCTTGGAGAAATTCAAGCCGCACTAACTTTCCCAGTTGATTTGTGAGTAAGATTTCATCCTAAAATCTGTTGATTTCTTTCTGAAGGGTTGGAATCAATAGACATATTATATTCTCTTCACAGATGCGACCTAAAATTAGTCATTTAATTATTTTTATTATTAGTTTTTTAATTGGAAAATAGTAGTAAAGCCTTCAACAAACGTACACTGTAACTTCTTTGCAGCAGTTATGAAAGACATTCTACGTGTCTGAAGAAAATCTGGTGAAATTTCACTCCATGTTTGACTTCCTTCAAAAGGCTTAAGATCCAGAGACGTGTTACTCTGAGGTCATTTTGCAGGGATTTTCCTCATGTTGGATGAAATTGACAAGACACTTTTATTTCAAACTTTGGACCAGGGCTGGGTTTCAGGATAACAATGTATCTAACCTCTTAACAAGAATGCACACAATCACATTTTAAGTGTGTCTTAACAGACGCTGTTCATATGAGAACTTATATAGAAATGTCTCCACATATGGAATGTTAGCTTAAACATTTAACCAAGTAAATGTTGTATATTGTCGATTAATAGTCACAGCAAGTCGCAATATTATTTATATCACAAGTTTACCAGGGAAGTTACTGACAAAATGACAAAAGCACGAAAGCGTAGCTTTTACAAACAGAAAATGAATGTCTTCAGACCATGTTTCCATAAAAATCGCAGTTGCTTTAAACCAGCTTTCTAAAGGCTTAATGTGGATTAATATAGTTATAAAATGCAGCCCTTGTATTATATTTTGGATTCACATGATATTGAAATTCGAAAAATCAACAAAGCAAAAAAAAAAAGAGACATTCAGTGTGTTTTTGCAGCTATTGTTCAACAACATTAAAAAAGTGTTTAATTGTGAAAACAAAGCATTTCATTGTGGTATATTTTTCAACGACCCATTGTCTACAGAGTTAGCAAAATTAAATAAAAAGTAAATAAATTAACACCAATTGGCACAAATAAGAAATTCCCAATTCATAGCTGGATTTTATGCATGATGTTTTTTTAAGCTCATCCTTAATTTTATAGTTTTTTTTTTTTATCTGATAATAACACTTATATAACTGATGTTATTGTGCTTTATTGTGTCGTTTTTGTACCGACACTGGAGAGCACCTCTGTACCACAACACATTCCTTGTGTGTGTGCTGCACACTTGGCAATAAACATTTTTCTTATCCTGATTCTGAATTATTTTTTTTCAAAAATACATGATTTATTTTTTTATAGTTTTTCTTTAATAATTCAATTAAGTACAATGAACTCTTATTTTAACATCTCATTGCACTTCACTGAATGTAAAGGTGTAATCTGATGTTTTACTTGAAGGTAGCTATGTTTACTCTTTCTTCTTAAGATGACTCTTTACGGTCACTCGAAACAACTTGTAAATCAAATATATTTTATATAAGTTACAATGCTTTTTGGAAACAGACTGTAATATTAAGATGTTTTTTGATGTTTCAGTTTAAGCTTAAGCTGCTTTTGAGAAACACTGCCCAGTTCCTAATTAAAGGGATGAAGTTTTGTAATGTATAATGACAACATTGTTTTGTTTTCTTTATAGCACATTGATTGGACTGATGAACTTATGTGCAACAAAGCTTCTCTCTGAGGTGGTGCTACTTGTTCCAGTCCTTCACTTACTGAGAAAGCCAGGGGAAACAACAGCAGACTTCGCTGTCGATGAACAGAGTTGGGCAGCGCTTGAAAATATAAAGTATAGCTTCTTTAGGGAGAGATATCACTGTTGCCCCGACAAAAGGAGGTTTGTTTTAAAATGCTGTTCTGTAATCGATTTTAAAAATATGTTAAAAAAAATGTGCTTTCCCTCTATAAAATTTAGGAGGGTCGTTCAGCTTATTAAAGACCACATGGAAAAGGCCAAAGACAACCCGTGTTTGTTAAAAAGCTGGATGTCTATGGTTGCATTAGAGGATCTCCCAGAGTTTGCTCAGTTGAGTGGGATTTGTCCTGAACTCCTTCTTCAGAGCCTGATGTTCAGAATGAAGGAGATGGAACAACTAAGTGATTATAACTCCAAAGCAGAAAAGCTAAAGGTATTTGAAACCGTAGCTTGACTGGCAGGTTTTGTATTTGGTTCAGATGGTTTGTTTGCATACTAACCCGTTTCTATATTTCAGGCAACTGAAAATATCCTTAAGCTTTTGTTGAAGAGAGTTGAAGAAGACAGGAAACGGTATTCATACAATTTGAATGAATAATTCAAAAATATATACAAGACAAGTTACTCATACAAGAAATACAATGGTTTGAAAAAGTGTCACTTGCCAGTTTTTTTTTTAATGTTTACATGTATAAGTGCAATTAATTAGTAATTAATTAGCTGACCTGATCCTTGAAAAAGAACTTGAATGAGCTGTAACAAAGTTTTTTCAGTGTTTATTGAAACATATTGAAACAATTCAGGCAAGAAGTCCAAGAAGCTCTCTCTTTTCCCAATTTCTTAGGCTTTTATCGAAACTTTCTAAGTTCAGGTAGATCCTCCAAAGATTTCCCTCGTATGGGAATGTTCTCTTATCAGACAACCTCAAACACTTCCTAAGTGCAATATACAGAAAAGTCAAAATGTCTTGCCAAGATTAGTTTTTGCTACAAACTGTACAAAACTAAACAGCTCTAAGACTGAGATTGTTTTAACTGGCTCAAAATCTTCACTCTCTACAATTCAAAACTCCGACAGTCTCCCTGGATGTATAACATCCATCCTCGTCTCCTGCCAGTCCAAAAGCTTAGGAGTCATCAAGTGTACTCTCTCACTTGAGCTACACATTTACTACTTCTATATCAGGAAAAGGAATCATCTCCATCCATTTCTTACACAGTGTGCTATTGCAACACTAGTCCATGGCTTTGTAACCCTCCATCTCGACTTCTGCAACTCATTGTTTCATGGCCTGCCAACCAAGACTCTAAACCAGTTACAGCTAGTCAAAATGCTGCTAGACTGATAACGCACACACCACACGCACACACAGTCCTCGGACAGATCTACTGGCTCCATATATAAATTTCTCAATTCAAAATCCTTCTCCTCACTTACAAGGCACTGCCCGGTTCCACTCTCCGATCTCAAAGACCTTCTCCCAATCCTCTCCTTCACATACACTCTTGCACAACCCTTTCTCTCACTTCCCTCCAAAATCCTCTCTTGGTGAACGAGCGTTCTGCTGCTCCTGCTCTGTGGAACCAGTTGCCTAATACAATCTGCTGTAGTTATGATCTGCAAAATTTCAAATCCAGGTAGAAAACAAACCTTTTCAGACATATGTACAATCTTGAAAAACTACCTGTTTTTGAATTACTGCAGAATTGACTCTGGCAAGAAAGTTGTAAAATACATATCAAAAAGCTAAGCGTGGCAATTCATATTGATATGATACATGACATGATGTGTGATATGATATGATATATGATATGTTATGATATATAATACATTATATATTATATATGAAATGTTATATGATATTGTTTATAAATTTCCCCAAGCTCATATTGTTTTGTTATAATTTAGTCACATTGTAGAATTTTTTTGCATGACCAGTCTTGTCATGTTTCAGACGCTCATTACTCGAGTTTATGCATGCACAAACAAAATCCCTCTATGCAGCTGCATGATGCACATTAGCCGAGAGTGCTGGTAGACATGGGAATTTAAGTATAAGCTGTTAGGGAGTTTAGAAGAGAAGTTTTTAATGGGAATACAACTATTTATGTAGTTTCTTTTGCAACCAGAAAGTGCTACTAACATAGTATTAAAACTATATCTAACCACTAGAAAATTAGGCTTAAATTGTTCTTCAAGTAGAATCAAAAGCCCTTATGACTCGGGCAAGCGTTTAATTACAAAATTTTTATTGTTGTAGTATCTTTTTAGAATCATTCTTCAGCATGTCATTTCTTGTCCAGAAAAAAATCATAGTTCCATTAACCACAGAATGTTTCCCAGTACCTGAAACAGCAAAGTAGTTCAAGACCATCACATTACCACAACCATAACTGTCCATATGATGCTCTTTTTCGTTTATGTTAATGTACTTTTTTTTATCTTTTTAAATATTTAATTACAACATGTTCATGTCTTTTCCGTTGTGTTATTTGCATTCAAAAGCGGTGTCATTGTGAAACTGGCCTTTTTGTTTGGTCTCCTTCTAATTTTGATTTGTTGAGTCAGTCAACCCCTCAAGTCTTCTCCATTGTTCCATTCTTTCACTATTTTAAAATAATAACCTTTTGTGTTATTCATTGCAGTCCTACAACTTCAAATCAGACTGATAGATATCCAATATTTTTGGAGATTTTTTGGCAATCGCATCATATTATGTATAGCGTCACGCGCAGTGGGTAGCACGGTCGTCTCACAGCAAGAAGGTCGCTTGTTCTAGGCTCGTCTGGGTCGGGTGGTATCTCTGTGTGGAGTTCTCATGTTCTCCCCGTGATCGTGTGGGTTTTCTCCGGGTGCTCCGGTTTCCCCACAAGTCCAAAGACATGCGGAATAAGTGAATTGAATAAGAACGATTGTCCATAATGTTAAAGTGTGAACAAGTGTGTGAATGTTTCCCAGCGATGGGTTGCAGCTGGAAGGGCATCTGCTGCGTAAAACATATGCCGGAGAGTTGGCGGTTCATTCTGCTGTGGCGACCCCGAAAGGGAATAAAGCCGACATGAAGATCAATGAATGAATCATATTACGTAAAAAATGTCATGATTATGAAAAGATGTGGCAATAAACTCAGGCATTAAACTCAGGCATTAAACTCAGTGGTTTAAACCACTGACATTAAACTCAAAAGGCATTAAACTCAGTGGTGATAAACAATAGGGGAGTTGATATTTTACAGGGTCAAACACTTTTACTAGGGTCATATAGTTTTCTTTTAATAATAGAAGCCTTCATTTGAAAACGGTGCTATTTATTTGCTTATGTTATCTTTGACTTTCTCAGAAACACTGAGAAAAAAAGCAATAAGAACGGAGGTTAACACTTTTTCACATCACTGTAAATATCGACAGAATATTTAATTTTGGGTTGCATTGTTACTTCTTTATTTGATATTCAGCATATACTAATACTGTTTTACTCAACAGAATCATGGAGACCACATCCTCCAGTTCCATCTTTAAGATTGCTACTAATCTTCACAAGAGTGCGTGTAAGGTTGCTCAGCTTGTGCAACAGTATAAAGTCACAGTGTTCTCTTACCAGCTTGTGCTTAAAACGGCTGAGATTCTTCATGAGAAACATTCAGAGGTAGTCTAGTAGATTCTTTGTTAATGGGAATTGATTAGATTGTCGGGTCTTCATAAATAATTTCATTTTACAGAATGGAGAGGAAATGAAACAGGACAATCAGCTTTTTTCTCAACTCCAAACTATTCAAGGGGATTTCATTAAATGGAGAGATGGACTGCTCGCAAACCCTCTAATACAGAGCTCTCGATTCAGCTACCCCAAAGAAATGCAGGTAAAGATCATTTAAAAGTAATATTCGAAAAGGCCATATTTGGCAAGGTCAGGCCAGGCGTTTAATACAATGTAAACACTTTTCACACAACATTAAATTCATTACAATGTGTTAGTGGCGTTCATTTTCAGTATTAATTCATTTGTGAAAATGACTGATGTGTGCATAAGAAGTTGGTTTGTTTTTACTGTCTTAAATATTTTCTTACAGCTATGGAATGATTGGTATGGAATCGAGTGTTCAGTACCAGGAGTTATTGAAAGCTGGAGTGCACAGTTAGACCAAGACCTGAGATGGAGAGTTTCTCAGGTATTAACACATGTGATTCCAACTTTACAGAAGTTTAACTTTTAGAAAGGGTAGCATTGATGCATTTTGATTGTATATTTGATATAAATCTCTATATTATTATTTATTCCACTTTTTTTGCTTTGCACATATCTCTTCCTCAACAATTTTAGCTTGATTTTGAGTGACAAACAGGCACCTTAAATTAAACGGATTATTGTTAACATTATTAGTATGTTCATGTAGCCATGTAAATTCAATTTGTAGTAAAAAAGACATTTAAAGTTATTGATATGTATTTTTAGATTTCAGACATGGAGAAGGTTGGTGTGTACTTTCTGGAGACCTCAGCCAAATTTATCAAGGATAGTCATGCAAAGATTCAGTCTTGTTTTATTGAATTGTGTGATGCTGCTATTAAGAACCAGTGTCAGGTAAGGTCGGCCTGACAATTTTATTTTATTATTTGTTGATAATACATCATGAAAGTTGATGCTATGTCCACCATTCTGTTTGTGCGACTTTTCCACTTATTACCCTCTTAAAGAGACTTAAATAAAAAAACTATTAAAACATTCTTTTTTGTTATGAAAAAACTGCTTGGTAAAGTACCCCTATTCATTTTGGTTTATTTAGTTTTATTACAAACATTATAAGCTTTGATCTTTGACAAATAAGCGGGACAATAATACTGGGCCTTAACTGTAAATTCAATATAGCAAAAACTTTAATTTAGTGCATTAAACATGAACACCTTTTTGTCTATATTGTATTATACATTTATATAATCAAGAGTGGTATTTATTAACCTCAATTAAAGTGTTACAAATATTCACTGCTACAGTCAAAATGAAAACAATAATATTCAACCACAATTGTGGATTTTCTCCTCATTTTAAATCTCTGCAGACGTTTTGGTCCTTCTGTATGATGTTCTGTAAGTACAAACCAAGGCTAATATACTGTGCTAAGATCTTTCCCAGTGCTTCCTGTCCAAAACACGTATTTTTTTTTTATTAGTTCAACTACAGTGTTTATCAGTCTTGCAGTCTTGACTCCCTCATCCCTTCTCTCTTTCTGTCCCTTCTACTAGTTTCATTCTATTTTCATTGATATTAGTAACTTTATGGTCCATTTTTGACTTTATATTTTAAATGTTCTTTTAAAAAAAAAATTATTAATCAGTTTTGCAAACAATAAAAGAGTTAATTATAATTGTTCAAATATGTTTTTGAGCTGTTACAAGGACTTGAGATGGTTTCTGATTCTGAAATCTTGTTCTGGAACATTTTAAACTCATTTTAAGCAGATGAAGAAGGAAGGAGACCTTTTAAGACATCTCTTTAAGAACAACAAGATCACTTCATCACCTGTTTTGTCGTCCATTGTTGTGGAGTCTGCTGCTCGGTTTGGAGAGAGTCACGATGAGCGTCTTCTGGAATCTCAATCAGCAATAAACTTCCTGTTGTCTCAAGGTGACTTTCTCTTACAAGTTTACCTGATAATATATGGTCTGATAGCAGTTATATTTTCTTAGTGAATAGTTAACTTGTGTCTAATGTTTTGGTAACCCAGCGCTGGATCAAATATGGACCAACCTAGCATTGGTTATTTTAGTCCAACAGAGCCAATGCTAGGTTGGTCCATATTTGATCCAGCACTGGGTTACTTTAACCAGCACATTGGGTTCCGTTTTTCACCCAACATGCTGGGTTATTTGTATTTATTTTTTAATAAAATATAGTTTAATAATAACAATAAGGATCATATTCACCATCATATTAACAATAATTATACACAAATGGTCAAAAGGTGAAGATTTATTATAAAAAAAAAAAACAATAAAAATGTATACATTATGATACAATGCAATAAAATGTAATTTTCACACCAATTATTTAATTTATTTAATCAAAACAAACTAAATTGTGTATACAAATATACTATTAAATTATAATATTAAATTACAAGAATCGCATATGAGCCACTTCGAGTTAGCATTCTGCAGCTTTTTAGAGAAAACAAAACAATATTACCTTTTTGCGTTACAAAAAAAAAGCCCAGTGGTTGGGTTAGTGATGCTAAACTCTGAAAAAATATTCCATCAAAATGACTTAACATGCTCAACCCAGCGGCTGGGTAAAAAAAAATAACCCAGCGTTTTTTTAGAGTCTAATTATTGGGAGGTAAAAATGTTTCCTTAAAGGTCCCATTTAATGCTCTTGTTATATCACTTAGAATAAATATTTGTAATCTATATTAGCTGTGCACTGTTAATAACTTTTAAACGGCAATATTTTTCGTAAAAAACTTCTTTGAAACTCATATGTTTGGCCCAGCAAAATGTGCTGTTTACTATTACTATTATTTCCTGTTAGACTGAATTCAGCAAAAACAGAACGAGTGGTGCTTTAAACACATGTTATTGTTTTAAAAATGTATAATCGACAGACAACGATTATGCGTGATTTACAGTACCTTTTATGCGTGAACCAGAGTCTGACATGGAGTTTCAGTTCACAGAATGAATGAGAAACTGCCGAAAAAAGGCTTCTCAGCTATTTGTTAAGCTACGCGTTCCACATGATTGTTGAATCTTGTAGTTTGTGCATGTTTAGGATTTGAGGGAAAATAAAATGCAAAGAGTCTCCATATGTGTGCTGAAACCACACTTCCTTATGTGATTATAAAAGTCATGAAATGTGTGCTCGGCTTGAAGAGTTAAAATTGCATATTTCCTTAATGTATTTAAGTCTAGCACAAGTAAAAGAACACTTCCAAATCAATGAACATGGGACAGTTGGAAAACCGCCCGGTGTAATAGCCAGTGTCGTCTTAAATACTTTATCGAACTGTTCTTTGCTGATAAACCAGGTGAATGTGACAAATGCTCACAAACAAAAGTGATTTTTGCAGACACACAATCGAGCCATTTCTGACGTATAACTCATTCGTTGGTAATCCAAACAAAACATTAGGCTCCGGACATCCGAAAACGCACTGTTCTTGCATTGTTTATCCAACGCAGGTCTGCTGCTCTCACACTTCCGGGTCAAACTGTGTTTCCTGCTCGTCGTAGAGAGGGGCTGTACTAGCAATTCATTTGGGCGGGCTTGGGCGGGGATAAGAAAAAGGGTAGTGTTAAGGAAAACAAGCCGTTTTCAGCTCACAAAAAAGAATAAAGGATAGCTCAAACATGCATGAACTAATCTGAATACTACTTGAGGCATGTTTTTAATGAGGGAATAACACTTCAGAAAAGTCAGGAAATGTCAGAAAATTCACGTTACCATCATATGGCACCTTTAAATGAGTGGTATTGTTTCTTTTTTACAGACAATTGGAATCAATGGAACTCTCAAGATGATGCCAGTCGTTTGCTTGCAGAAAGTCAGTTATTTTTGAGAAGTTTGATTCAGACTCTTTGCCAAGGAAACATTCCCATGGGCAAGCTTAAAAGTGTCTTCAAGCATAAAAGCCAATTTGTGAGACTTTTCAACCAGTGTGAGTGTGCTGCTCTGAAGATCTTTGGTCTTTACTAGTTTTGAAGCTTATTTATTTTGGTTTTGTTTTTTGTTTTTAGATAAGAACAACAAAAAAGATGAGAATCTCTCAATTGAAGTCTCAGATCTTCTCTGTCAAAGAGAAAAGGACTTCAAAGCATTGGAACATCAAAAGGAGTGCATGACCAATGTCATTAATATGGTCGGGAAAATTTCTGATGTCATAGATGGTAAGAAATAAACGTAAAGTTTCAGAAATCTAACTATTATTGAAAAGTTCAACATGAGTAGCGAAAGGTCAATTTATTTTTAATTCTGTTTTTTGGGGGGTTATCAGTACCCGAGATTTCTTCCATTGAAGAAATGATCAAAACCAATCTTCAGGCTGAAGCACTGGACAAAATTGTTGACGTGCAGACATATTTCTCCTCTGATGATCTTAACAAACCCAGTACAAGGCGAGTGCTATTTTTCAATGTTAATCAGCAAGTCCAGAAAATGGCATTGGAAATGCACACAGTGAAGACCAGCAACCTGCTACTGAATTTATGGCAACAAAAAGCATCATCATATTTCATGCCAGGACCTCAGCTTCTGTCTTTAGACCTCACAAACCTCCATGACACAGTCTGGATACCATGTCTCAATGACTTTCTTAACTGCAGTAAGCGGATTGCAGATGGAGAAGCTACTTTTAAAGAGGTGGACCAGGCTTTAAAATGGATTGGAGATAAGGGTGATGGAGACCGTCTCAAGAAGGAGCTTGATTTCATGGCCAGGATGCTACAAAAGCAAAATTTGAATGAGGACTGGCCAGAACGTCGCTTAAAAGAAATTCAGGAGTACAGACGTCTTTACCATGCTGCAGATTCTGCTGATGTTATACTAAAAATAAAAGATAAACTTGGATTGCAAGGAGATTTCAGCCATATATGCAGACTAATTCAAGTGGTAGGGGACATGCGTAATTTTACATTTCAATTAATTTTTTACCTGTAAAGATTTGTGAATTTGTATTGCCATGTGTTACAGAGAGAGGAATCTTTCAAACAAAATGCCCTTGGTTCGCTTAGTGCTGATCTCATCAGAGCAAGACAAATGCTGGCAGACATCTCATATTGGCGCACAGCCTGTCTAGAGGCCTTTTTGGAAAGTGAAACCCTGATAAAATGGGTTAAAACAGAAATTCCAAGTAAGATTTTCAGGATTTTTGCTGTACATAGAAAAGATTGTTTTCATATTAATGAAGCTTTCTTCACTCTACATCTTCTTGAAACTAGATTTAAAGGATCTGAAAGTCTTTATGGAATTGGCCTCAATTTCTGCTGGAGAGAATGATGCAGACATCGACCGGCTAGCCAGTTTTGAGACTGCTGTCATGGGATATGGACCATTGCTTTACTCATTACCAAAACATGCAGGGTTTGACGTATTTATTGACCATGCTAAGGCAGTTTTTGCCACTCTTGACAAAGATGAGAAACTTCTGGAAAAACTGGTCAGTTTTTTTTTTGTTTAGTTTTTTTTGTTTGTTTTTGTCTGATTTTATAACATATACAGATCCCAATAAATAACTTATAGGTAGACTCCACTCGCTGGTTGGACTGGCTCAAAGGATTAAGAGAAACCCATGGCTCTGTCGAGCAATCATCTTTGTCCTTAGCCACAGCTATCAACAATGGAGGCATTTATCATGTTGGATGGCCTGAAGATTTCAATGGGAAAGTAAGTAGATGAGTAAATTGTTATTTTTGTTAACATAGACATTCTTGGTAGTCTAAAACTGAAAAAAAGAATGTAAATTACTTAGGAATTCCATGAACTTATATGAAGTTTGACTTCACCAAAGCAAACACACTCCTTTAACAACAGTTCATCTTTGATACTTCTGATTTTATTAAGAATGCTTAGGTTAAGCACATCATGAAATCAGCATGAGGACCACACATGGATCTCTAACTTCTTAAAAATAAAAGGACACAAATGAGCCATCATGCTGTGTTCTCACCGAGAATTGGTAAACGTGTGAATTGTTGCCAAATCAACGCTAGAAAATATGATTTCAAAAGCACGTTGAAATAAGGAAAAGAATTAGCGGAGCAGTGCAGAGGGGAGGAGCTTTCAGTAGCCTTTTTCTCTTAGTAACTTGACGAAACTTGAGGAAATCTGCAATTTATGTTCTCTGAAGGTTGAAAAACTGAAGATATCCCAGTTGTTTTCTAACTACATGCTTCTGTTTTATAATCAGAGCACCTATCAATCTCCCTTTTAATGTAAGTTGTCTGCCATGTTTGTTTGATTTTGAACAGAAAAACTCGTCATGAACAGAAGAAACTCCTGATTGGCTAACGCAAATTGCGCTAGTAATATCCATTGGTAACAGGTGTCAAAATTGTATCAATTCCTACTTCCTCGGCATGTAAATTACATATTTATGTAAATTCTGTTCTCAGAGTGAATGCCTGGTCATGCTATAAAAAATGGAACCCTTCTTTAGGCAGCTCCACCAGGATACCATAACTTTTAAATGTCCTTTGAAATACTAGATTAAAATATATGCTAATGTAATATTTCCTAGGAAGATTATATTTTTTTCTGTGTTCCATAAATGAGTACCTTCGGTTTTATTGTTAGATATTGTTATATGATAGCATTACTATAAGCGTTATTACTATTGATTCTTGACCAAAGTAACTCTGAGATTAATTATTTTGTAAAATGTTGTTTGTGAATTGTTTGTAGAAAGTTTTGGAGAATGTTTTTTACGTGACGTTGATAAAAAACAAGGGAGAATGGAAGTATGGGCTGGCTGAACTCTCCGAGCTGCAAAACAAGCTTATGTTGATGTCATCTAAAGGAGATCATGGAAAGGAACAAGTCAACAAGTTCACTCAGGTGGGGTTCATTATACTATTTAAACACCTTAATATTAACACTGTTCAGAAAGTAAAGGGAAAACAAAAACCATGTGTCTTAGATCTTGATTAATTAAATCGTCTTGTTAAAAGATAGAATTATGAAATTAGGAATGATCAATTGAAATCCAAGCCATTATCCTGTTGATGTATGGATTCAGATTCAGACTAAGAGTAAAAGGTGAAAAACAGATCCAACTTCTGTAGATACAAAATTTAGGAGTGTTTTTCCGCATTATGGTCAAAGCATGCTATTTTTGCACAAAAAGGGCTGCGCATCAAACTAAGGAAACACACTGTCTTCCCAGAAGTTCTCTGACCTACTACCAAACCAGCCATGGTGGAAAATGATGGAGAGACCAGAATGTTCTACAGAGCATCTCACAACTCTGTTAGTTATGTCACATGTGCTCAATCTGAACTTGTTCTCATCCACAAAGGTTACAGTGTGCTCATCCCATTTCTGATAAATTTGAAAATGACTATGGGCTTCTCGTTAGGTCACTTAGAAACAAGGCACACCTTGTAAATGATTTTATTTTAACACAGAACTTAGATTTTATGTTGCTAACTGAAACACGGCTAGATGATAGCTGTAGTGCAACCAAACGAGGCTGCACTAGGAAACTTCTTATATAGTCATGCCTCTCGATCTGATGAGAAAGGAGGCGGAGTCACAAGTGTGTACATGAACATTTTCGAACGTAAACAGGTCAATTTTGGGGATTACACATCTTTTGAATATTTAACTATATTTTTAAAAGGCACCCACCGAATACTTCTCACCACCTTATACAGGCCACTTCAAGTACACTTCAGGTTTCCGGATGATTTCACTGAACTGCTCTTCAGAGTTTGACCCCTTTATCATCGCTGGGGATTTTAATATTCACATGGACAAGGCCAATAATAACGCTGCCAAAGAACTCAATAATATTTTAAACACCTTCAACGTGACTCAACATGTTCAGGGTGTCACACATTGTCATGGTCACACACTGGACTTTTTGCTCGCTCAAAATAAGTTTTTCTACATGAAAAGAAAATTTTATTCACAAAATGCATCTCACACGCATGCAAATGAACTTTTTGCGCTTAGAATTGTGACGCTATGAAACCCCATATTTTTATACCTCAACATGTATCCACTTCCATGCCCCCCTTGTGAACTCTGGCACCCCCCTAATGGGGGCATGGACCCCAGGTTGGGATCGACTGATCTAGTGTTTATGGAGATATATATGAGCACATAAGTATAAATGCTCTTGGTGATGTAGGCTCTATGTATGTTTGTATGGTCTATGTATACACCAAGCTCAGTATTATAAATTAAGTTTAAAATGATTTTTTTTTGTTCCTTTTTTATTTTTTGAGCAGTGTTTATCAGATAAAACCAGTAGTTATTGCAATTTTTGTCATTGTTACCTTTTCATGTGTTAGGTTTTTGAAGGAGTGCAGAGGATGGGTCAGATCTTCTTGCTGCTACATAAATCAGGCAATATGCTCTTCCGGAACTGGGGAGCAGAAATAACATGCCAACACCAAGACAAAACATGTATTTATGTGAAATTACCCTTGTTGAACAAGACTGTTCTATATCAGGGTGAAGTTGAAGAGGAGCTTCAAAAACTCTGTCGCTCTCTGGAGAACTTCCACAAGGACTGGTGTGGCCACTTAACTAAGATGCGCTGTCAATACTATGCATTGAACCATTATACTTCAGAGCAAGTTGTCTATCTTTCTGAATGGATTGATAGTATTACCTCTATAAACAGACCTTTTCCACAAGAGATGTGGAATCTTTTGGCTGTCATTAAACCAGACTGTACATTAAAAGACATCAGAGAAGCCTTTGAACATGCAACTGAAAGAAAATGTATGACAGAAGACGGCAAATCAGAAGAATCAGAAAATATCGTTGATTTTGACCTGCCACTGAGCTTCCGTTTACTAGAAGTTGGTACGAAGTGTTTGGAGGCCCTGTGGCAGCAATTTAAAGACAACATGGTCAAATTCCTTAGTCCCCATGTGGATATTGAAACACTTGGGCGATTTCTTTCCAGTCTCTCTGACATGAATCAACTACACATCAACCGCAAAATTCCTCCCATACTACAAGAGGGAATGCCAAACCTTGTCCACTGCCCAGTTGCAGAATTGATCAGCACAACACTTTCCTTTTACACAAAGAGTCCAGAGTTTCCTTTTCCAACAACTGATGAAGTACTAATGTGTCAAGAGGAAACCACAGAAGAGGAAGTTGAGATCTTTCTTCGTCGTTGTCTTGGAAGTAGTTTTGCTAATCACAAGAAGATCTACACACTGGTCAATCCAGGCTTGCTGAGCTATGATGTGAGTGTGGCATTGGTGGCAATCTTTGAGACCCTAGAGCGGTGTGCTGGATGTCATTACCGTCTTGTGATGGTCTGTCCTGTAAACCAAGATAGATACGTTCCTTCCTTCTTCAGTAACTTCAAGGTGCACACTTCCCCCGCGATACCCATTGAAAGTATTAAAGAATACGTTCATCACCACTTGCATATTCCTCCTGAGCTTGTCACGCAGTCTGAGGTTTACCCAGGGAATTTGTCTGTCTGGGTTATTGCTTCTAAGCGTCCAGCTGTTGGTGAGTACAGATTCATAATTATATGTTCTAAATTATGAGCTCTTCTATTTAGTGCTTTGTTGTTTTTTTCTACTGCGTGTTAAGATGCACTTACTTAACAGTCTCTGATAGACAAGATTTGAAATGCTCATTTTAATCATCAATGTGACCCTGATGCTGTTACAGGAAAGTCTCTGTATGTCAGACGCCTCTTTGAGAAGTTCAAAAAAGTGTTTCCAACAGCCACCTTGGTGACCATCAGGCTCATCGAGCCTTGTGTGGACATGGATGGATTTGTCCAAACCCTGTCTGAAAGATTGGCTCCATTTCGAGAGCGGGACCCAGTGCTGTTGCACATAGATGTTGCTGCTGTATGTTTAAGAACTGTTTTTATTACATAATTGTGAATGTACACGTATGTGCATTTAGACATTTTTACATTAAGATACATTTTTATACAAATAGAAATTCTTCTTTTTGACTTCTCTTCTGGACAAGATCCATCAGTTCTTTTAGTTTTTTTTTTAGTTCAAGACTATTTCAATATTACCAAAAAATGTCAGCAATTATTGGGATCATTCTTATTGGATTATTTATTTTTTTAGGTTTATTATGGCTTGGAGGAGTTTCTGTTTAAACTGATCATTCTAGGGTGTGTTAGTGACAGCAAGGGCACAGTATGGAGAAGAAATACAGCACACTTGGTGACAATTGAAGTACTTCAGCGAGATCAAAAGAGCCAAGCTAAATTCAAGGTTGTATATTAAACATTGTTTTCACAAATAGAGTGCACTTCAAACTCTTTATTTATACCAGATGATGTGCTGCAAAACAGTTGAAAGCAATATGCATGTTTCTATTTTATAGATAACTCATGGAATTTTGAATACATTGCCGACTGTATTCTGCAGGACACCTAAAGATGTCAAAGAGATCATGAGAACAAATGGGACTCAAACATCATTGGATCCACTGATGGATAATGAAGAGTTCAAAAGTGAACATATTCAAAGACCCTATCAATATCTGAAGAGATTTAACAGGAACTTGGACTTGGAAAGATTTTACTATCAAGCAAACTCTGTAGAGGGTGATCCAGAGAACTGTCTTCTTCATCTTCTGTTAAACTATGGTTTGAAAGATCCATCATGGGCAGAACTTAAGCACTTTGTGTGGTTTCTAAACCTTCAGCTAAAAGACTGTGAGAATTCCCTGTTTTGTGATCCGGACTTCCTTGCTGACAACTTGAAAGGCTTTAAAAACTTCTTAGTGAAATTCTTGATTCACATGGCACGTGACTTTGCCTCTCCTTCCATTGACATCTCGGATCAGAGCCCTAGCTTTTTCTTGAAGAGGGAAGATGAAGAGGAAATCTTATCATTCCGAAAACGATGGGAAAATGAACCTCATCCATACATTTTTTTTAATGCAGACCATATGACCATGTCTTTCCTAGGTTTCCATGTGAAACAGAAGCAGAACATTCTCAATGCAGTTGATCCGAAAACTGGCACCGTCCTGATGGAAAATGTGATGACACAAGAGCTCCTCACAGACATAGAAAGACAAAGAATTAACCTGTCTGAGGACTTTGATGACCTTCCCAGAGAGGCTAAGATACAAAGAATTTCCTTTGTTGTTGGAGCAGAGAAAGGCTGGGAGAAAGGGAAGTTTGATCCAGATCCTACATATGAACTCACAACTGACAATGTAATGAAGATGCTGGCAATTCATATGAGATTAAGATGTGATATCCCTGTGATCATCATGGGAGAAACTGGATGTGGAAAAACAAGGCTTGTACGTTTTCTCTGTGATCTACTCCGTGAAGAGAGAGATGTTGAAACCATGAAGTTGGTCAAAGTACATGGAGGTACTACTTCAAAAACCATCTATAGGAAGGTGCGAGAAGCAGAAATTCTTGCCCAGAATAATCGGCAAACCCATAAACTTGACACAGTTTTGTTTTTTGATGAGGCGAACACTACTGAAGCAATATACGCTATCAAAGAAGTGCTGTGTGACAAAACCATTGAGGGATTCCCTTTGAAGAAAAACACTGGTCTAAAAATAATTGCTGCCTGTAATCCATACAGAAGACACACAACAAAAATGGTTGATCGGTTGGAACGAGCTGGTCTAGGATATAGGGTGAAAGCTGAGGAAACTGAGGATCGGCTGGGTAAAGTCCCCATGAGACAGCTTGTTTACCGTGTGCATCCTTTACCTTCAAGCATGGTGCCACTGGTGTGGGATTTTGGACAGTTAAGTGATTCAACAGAGCTTTCTTACATTCATCAAATTGTCCAAAAAAAGCTAAGAGACCATGGATTGACTCTTTCATGCCAGAAAGTGATCACAAATGTTCTTTCAGCCTCTCAAAAATACATGCGCAACCAAGCTGACGAATGCAGCTTTGTAAGCCTCAGGGATGTGGAAAGATCAATGGGAGTCCTGGTTTGGTTTTACAACCAAAGACAAACCTTTTTCCCACAGTCCAAATCAACTTCAGTTGAACAGATGATCTTGAAATGCTTGATACTTGCAGTTGGTGTTTGCTACTACCCATCTCTTGAAAACAAAAGCCCATACCTAGCTTCAATCCGCAATTTCTTCCCTCGTCCATTTAACTTTGAAGAGTCTCTTGAGGATGAGATAACATCATGTCAAGATTTTTTTCTGAAAAACATCCAAACAAGAGAAACAATAGCTAAAAATTTGGCATTGAAAGAGAATGTGTTCCTTATCGTGGTATGCATTGAATTGAGAATTCCTCTCTTTTTGGTTGGCAAGCCCGGGAGCTCAAAATCTCTTGCAAAGACTGTTGTAGCAGATGCAATGCAACGTCAGGCCTCCCACTGTGACCTATTCAAGCAACTGAAGGAAGTTCACATGGTGTCCTTTCAATGCAGTCCTCACTCAAGCCCTGAAGGGATCATTGGAACCTTTCGAAATTGTGCCCGTTTCCAAAAAGGCAAGAACCTAGAAGAGTATGTCTCAGTAGTTGTTCTGGATGAAATAGGACTCGCTGAGGACTCACCACAAATGCCCTTGAAGACATTGCACCCCCTGCTAGAGGATAGCTGTATTGACAGTGACAACCCTCAACCATATATGAAAGTGGGATTTGTTGGAATCTCAAACTGGGCTCTTGATCCAGCAAAAATGAACCGAGGCATTTTTGTGTCCCGTTGGGACCCTTGTGAAAAAGACTTGGTGGAGACTGCTGAAGGAATTTGTGCATCCTCTCAAACAGTTCTTCTCAAAATAAAGCACCTTCTGCCAAAGTTGGCAAAAGGTTTCCTAGACATCTGCAAATCAGACAGCAACCAGTTTTTTGGTCTCAGGGATTTCTATAGCCTGATAAAGTTTCTTTTTGCAACTGTCAGTTCTTCAGATCAAGAGCCCTGTGACAATGAATTGGCAGAAGCTGTGTTGAGAAATTTCAGTGGACAAATAGACAACTTAGATCCACTTAATTTCTTCCAGGACATCTTCAAAGACACTCAAAGTGTTCAAAGACCAAGCACATTGAAGATGATTGAACAGAATCTTGAACACTGCAGGGATGAAGAATGTAGATATCTTCTTTTACTCACCACAAACAGTGCTGCATTATATATCATTCAACATCACATCTTCTCAAAGGAGAAACACACAGTCCCTGAAATTGTCTTTGGATCAGGATTTCCCAAAGATCAGGAGTATTCTCAGGTTTGTCGCAATGTCAGTCGAATAAAGGCATGTATGGAGACAGGTCGAACTGTCATCTTGTTGAACCTCTTAAATCTTTACGAGAGTCTGTATGATGCCTTGAATCAATACTATGTCTACTTTAGCGGGCAGCAATATGTAGACTTGGGGCTTGGGTCCCATAGAGTAAAGTGTCGGGTACACAGAGACTTCCGACTGATTGTGGTGGAGGACCAGGACAAAGTCTACCAAACATTTCCTGTTCCTCTTAAAAACCGACTGGAAAAACACAAAGTTGATAGGAGCACAGATCTGACTACATGGCAGCACAGAGTTGTGGGTAAACTCAAACAATGGACAACTTCATTCGCAGAAGTATTTCATCCTGAATCGCATGAAGCAGAATTCAGGTTATCAGATGCCTTTGTTGGTTTCCATGGAGATGCGTGTGCCAGTGCCCTCTTGCAGGCTTTGGAGAAATTGGAAAAAAGTGGTTACAGCACTGCTGCCTGTGATGAAGAAGCAGACAGAGATTCCATTCTCAGTGCTGAAAACAGTGAGCCAAGTAGAGAGGGACCAAATGATGCACACATGAAGCAAGTGGAAGCAGATTTAACAAAATCATTAGAGGAAATAAAAATCTTTCCTGATCAGCAACAAGAAGACGATGTCTTCATGAAGGTTAACGAGCTACAAGATGCAGAGATTCATGAAGAATCAGACATGATTCAAGACACTTCTAGTCTCCTGAGAATGAACTCAGCTGACTTTCAATTTACTCAGCATCCTTGCCCAAACATTGATAAAGAAGAAAAGGTATATGAAATTGCCAAAATCATCCTGTTGAATTGTTCCACTCCAGACTCTCTACTCAGACTGAAGTTTACAGAACTTGGAAATCTGGAGAAAGAAAAACTCCAGAAGATCTATTTCCACCAACAGAGCCACCAGTCTCTCAGGGATCTATTGTGCAACCATTTGAGCAAAACCAACATAGACAAGATCAGATTTGTAGAGGTATTTTTATAGTTGGATATTTTGTAATTGTATATTTAAGGGAAGAAATAAGGTTTTGTCTAATTTCATTTATGTTTGTTTGTTTTGTTCATTAAGGTAACCACATTCTCCAATCTTCTTAATGGAGCTGATGTGAAAAACCTTGCTCTTGGCTTGCATTTGTCCACTGAGCAGATTCTTCTGCTTTCATTACACCAGTTTGACACTGAAGCTTCTTTCTGCAGCAAGATACGGTAAACCTTGTAATCTTCGTCAATTTAATGTACATGAATTTTCACTTTGGTTGAATAAAGCTAAATATTTTGATTTTTGTATTGCACAGCTCATTTTTGAAGGAGTCTGGGAGGTCCTTGCAAATTATTTTTGTTCAGATGGACATGGAGGAGTCTTTGTGCAGGAATGAACTAATTGCATCTGCGAAGTGAGGCCATAAAATGCATACTTATTTTTTAAACATACTCAATTCCCTTTTTACATACACCTTCACTAAACTCATCCCCTTCTCCTTGAAATTGAGTGGTAAAGATGTGCATCTCAAAGGGATACTCAACCCCAAATGAAAATGTAGTCATTATACACTGTTGTTTCAGACTTGTCATGGCTTTGCTCCTTGGAAAATATCCAGGAGACCTGTGACTTTTTTCAGTCAACAAAGATTGGATCTGTGCAAACATTTTTGTAGTTGTTGCCATGAGCATCCACCTAGGTGATAGAACATGCACTGTAAAAACTAATGAAATCTTGATCGAGTTTGTTGACTTATTTTTTTAAAAAGGGGTATTCAGTCAGTTAATTCAAATTTTGGCAAAATTTTTGTTGAATAGTTGTTGACGGAATTAATATATTTTTAGTTGGATTCACAATCTTAGTGGTTGTTGTTGACTGGATAAAAAAAGTATGTTCAATCGAGCTGTGTTGATACATTGAGCAAATAAAAAAATATTAATTGAGTCAAATGTTAAACTATTGTAGGGTGGGTCAACAAATTTTTGTGTGTAAGTATGTAAAATAGGATTTATAATAAACAATTTTTTTAATTCCTTGATGTAGGTATATTTGCGTGAATTGGTGATGTAAGATAATAAATAAGATAATGAATGTTGGGTCTATTTGGAAATCTTTTATTGTCTCTTTTTTTGAAGAGGACATCCTTTTTTTAAGGCAAACATATTCCTTCCCCTAAATATTAATTTAAAAAGATACTACTTTTTCTTTGTGAACATATATAACACAAATGTATGGTTAAGGAGTAAGGCCAGGTGAGAGAAATGAATTTGGGTCTTAATGAGAAAAAGAACTGCACCACATTGTTCAATCCTCTCACTTCAGGTACTGCTCCATGAATGAAATCTTGGGCCTGAAATCTGAAGAAAACAATACCTTCACTGTGTTTATAACAAAGCTGTCCCGGATGGGCGAACATTCTACAACTAGTGGCAACAAGTACATTGGCTTCCGAGGAGGTATGTGGAACACAGTTGAAATTGAACATCTTACTTGATGTCAAATACATTTTCTGAACAGTTACCTTTTTTAAGGAATTTGGCTCTCTGCACATATTGACGACCTCAGAGAGTCCGCTGACATGAGCCTAAATCTTAAGGCTTTTTGTGGAATACCTATAAGCAAACTAATTTCTCTCACAACTGAGTATGGTAAGCAAAGACCAAGTCACCAATTAACCCTCTTGTGTTTAGTGGTCACTGCTGTGGATGGCTATTTAAAAGTCTTTTTCTCCTAAATACTAAATTTCTATATTGGATATGCTTATCAGCATATAGAGTGCTCCCTGTTGCACTACTAGTCCATTGAGATTTATTGAGTGGCCAGTTGTTGAAAGTACAAGTAAACTGTTTCTGAATCCAAGATGGCCACCACACAGCCACACTTATTGACCACTTCTGGCATATCCACGCAATCCTTCAATTCTGTAAGAAAAAAAAATATGAATAATAGTACCATCTAAGTAATAAAGTTATCCTATTAGTTTTGAAAATTTTATTTCAAATAAGTAGTAAATTACAATTAATCATGTGTCCAATGTAGTGTCACAGGGTATATTTCTCACCCCTTTCACCCTGTTGTGATTGTAAGTCAGTGTATATTTGCTATAATTATAGAGTATCCATTTAAAATACATTTTTGTACAGACTAGTTGTAGTTTTTTTTAGAAAAAACTATTATTTTGCCATATTTTGTAGACTGCAAATGCAGCAGAAATAGGGAAACTTATAGAATAGTCGATATAAAATTCCCTCTGACTCCAGGGATGAAGAGTCTAGTGACACAGTGATGATTAATGGCTGGCAGTGAACAATAGAAATATAAGAGCTGAGGAGAATTGAGTCAGGGAACAGAAAGTCAAGATGATGATCAGTACTACAACATTTTTATTCTTTCACAGACGTCCATGAGTCAGAAGAAATGGATACAGATGAAACAGAAAGTGAAAAGGTATTTCTTTAAGTTTGCATTCAAAGAGGAAGGTTATACTTTCAAACCAATCCTCCTTCTGTTTGCTAGGGACAATCCTTTCATCTCCACAGTGTGTCCCTGCTGAGATCCTGTACCCAGAAAGCTGTTTCTTTGCTGAAAGATGACAAATCATCAAGAGGTTTGGAGCGCATAAATGTGCTGCTCAAGCTTTTGGGAAAGGACTCTGGGCCAACAGGAGGTTGATTACATTTTGTTTGTTGCTGACATGGCTGTAGTTATATGAAGACAATATGCTTAACGTAAATAAACATTTCATGTATTTTCAGTACATTTCCAGGAAGTGTTGTTGAGGAGATTGGTGCCTGCTCTCGAGTGCAAGGAGGAGCTGATTCCTAATGCAAAAGACTGGGTTTATAAAGTAGTAAAGAACCATGGGGCTCTACATGAATGTGGAACACTTCGGTAATTCATTACAAAAATACGTAAAGCAAACTTTTCAATGTTGTTCATGATCAAACGTATATATTTAAAACCAGGAGACAACATTTTTAATATAGGCAAGACACTTAAATATGAAGTGAAAGAAATACTTGCACATCTGCAAAATAAACATGAAAAAAGAGAATTTGTTATAAAAAAAAAAACTCTTTCTTGTAATTGGAAAAACAAGACATTGTGACACTAGACATATTGAGTAAACAAGAGCTTTTATCAGGGTATATGAAAATCTAAGTTCACATGAAGAAGTGCCTGAGTTCTTCAAATACAACAGTAATGTAATTTAAATCAGACAGAGTGGAAATTAACCATAAAGATAACTACAGATTTTGAGTAGTAAGTTCTCCCATGCACATCAACAGAGATGTAAAGAGATGTTTTGTTCCCTTTTTAATCATTTAGATATATTATTATTTTAAATATACCACTTTTTTTAAAAGCCTTTGATTGTTGGCACACACAAAATCTACCAAATTTCTGGTTAAAAGATGAATTCCTTTGTAAGCAAAAAATATTTTTGACTTGGGACAACCAAAAACACACTGCATGGGTCTGCTACTCTTACACTTCAGGGTCAGACAGCCCATCCAGTATGAGATGAAATGGACTGCATTAGCAGTTTATCTGATTGATCAGTGGGTGGCGATATAACCCTGGGAGGTGCAATGATCATCACGCTGTTTTAAAATATAGAGCTGGGAGCATGTTTTTTTAGGATAGAACAACAATAATATCTGATAGAATTGTCAGAAAAGTCGAGTTCATATATTAGAGCACCTTTAAAGCCTGACTTTTTGTTTATAAGTGTATTTTTGCAGAAATGTAATATTTCTTAGCAACTGAGCATGAGTGGTTGGTGAAGCCTTCATCCATTTAAACAGAATAGCATGCCTGGACAACAGAAATACCAAACAATATCAAAATTCTTGTCATTGTTTTACTGGTAAAAAAAAAAATTATGATAGTCTAATCCAACTCAATGATCTAACTAAATGTTCCATTGTAAGATCATGAGAAAAGCTCCAGAGATTTTAAGTTATTTATTATTATATTAAGTGGAGTTGAAGGTTGAGCCTTTAGAAAAAATACTCTACCCACCAACTAGAAATGTGATGCAGTACCAATAATCCAAATTCTATTTCATAGCTTAATGATTAAACATTGCAAGTCTTTTTTGTTTCATGTTCAGGAACACATTGTGGCGATATCTACAAAACTTTCTGACGCCTGTGTTGGCCCAAGTGTTAGAAGTGATAGACAGAGACAGCAACATGAATCTGCTGATCGGTGAAGGGCTCAGTGATGGCCTGTGTCAGTTCTGGCTGAACATCTTTACAGATCAACAACTCCTTGACCTGACCCTATCACAAACCACAAGGTATCTTTAAACATACAACAAATAACTGTTTATATTTACTTTAACTGCTTTTATTTTCTTCTTTTAGTGTCAGCGATCAGGAGATTAGTGTTAAGTGTCATCTGTTTGTTGGAGAGGAAGAAAGACCTTGTGCCGCTCCCTTCAGCTGGCTGATAAAAACATTTTGCCAGAGTTTATGGGAGGAATCAGAGTTTGTTCGAGGTCAGGTTTCTTTGCTGAACTGCAAAACGCTAACTTATACTAAGATTTGTATATAGAACTGTACTTTTTCTATTCTTCTCAGGTTCAGAGAGAGGTAGCACTGAAAGGATTGAGCTGTTTGTTAATACTGTCACATGCAGTAAACTAGGTGGCTACATTCAGAAACTCTCTGATTGGGAAAAAGCAGAGCTAGGTCAGCGCTACCTGACTGATTACGTTCTTCTGGCATTTAAAATCCACTCAGAGGAAGAGCATTTGGTGAGATTCTCCATTTTTATTAGAGTGAAACCAGTGTTTGTGTTTGCTAAAATGTTTAATGTTTCTTTACATTCAGGTGTTTCGTGCAGCACTTCTTGGTTGTGTGTTTGCTCTGCAGACGAGGGTGTCAGTAACCCCCGAAGTTTCTCCATCGTGGATCCACGCAGCAGCCCAAGTCTTTACAGCACGTTTGGAGACATTGTCTCATGCCTTTCAGATCAACCCTCAGATGGGTAACATCATTCTTCGTGAAAAATCAAAGAACAATTACCCTGAAATGGTGAGAAGAATGAGTTTAGCTGAGGTTATAGTCTGTACAAGCTCAAATAATAGTATGTTGCTTCATGCTTATATCTGCATGTTTGAAAAGAAAAATTATTTTAGACCCTTAGGCTTGTTTGTTTTCTATTTTAAACTAGTGTGAGGACGTTCTAGCGGTTGTCATCTGTGTTGAAGAAACCAAGCTGCTCCCTTTAACATCTGTAAACGAATGCTGGGCCTTCTTGCAAAAACTGGAACAGCTTCAGCTTTGTCTAGAAAGAGCACTGAGTCAAGACTACCATGCCCTTTGTAGCCCTGTTTGTGGCAAAAATTTGGAGACGATAAAGTAAGCTATAAAAATCCTGGTTATGTCAACAACACAAAAAATCTAATGTGATATTATACATGCTTTTAATACTTAGATCAGTGTGGGAGGGTATGCTGCTTGTAGCTGCTTTCATTGAAAAGGTTGTCCTTAAGATGAAAGATAGAGATGATCGCGTGAAAGAGCTAACTCTGAAACACTGCAGTCAGTTGCAAGGGGTGAGTTTAAACAGTTTTTTTTTATTGACACTTTCTTGTTGATGATTTGTTCTTTATTTTTGTGTTTTGTTTCATTGTGAATTTACCCAGGTGACATGATCTTGAATCTTCTACATTGTACTAATATTGTGTAATAAAATAAAAATACAATAAGATTAGCTGAACATAAAAGTATTTTAAAGTTACGTTAATAACGGTATTTTTTTATGTATGATATACAATATCACTTACAGTATTATTTACTTTATAAAGAGATGGCATCCCAATTTTTAATCCATTGTTTGCGTGGGGTCTTAAAAACCTTTAAAAGTCTAAAATTGAAGTTTTAGGCTTTTAAATGATTGTAAAGCCATGAGACAAAAAGAGTCAACAATGCATGGGAAAATAAGTTAAAACATTCACGAGAAACTAAAACACTGAATTCAGTATTAAACTATAGCGTGACAGAATGACAGAAAAGCACAAAAAACTGGTACAGACAAGTTTATACACCTTATAAACAAGTCTCGCTCACAGATCCTTAAAAGCATCTTCCTCACAAAAGAAAGTTTGCTGGTTCTTGTATAAGCTTGAAAATCTCTGAGGAATTTCAATAATAATTCTGCTGAATGTGAATTTGGGGAACTGATGTTGCAATGTTAAGTCTTCAAACAAACAAGCTCTAGACCAATTGCTCCTCAACAAGATTTGCATTTCTCCTGCTTTAGGGTATGGTTTTTGTTGTTACTCGCCTAACAGTTTCTCTTTACATGTTTTGGAAACTCGCAAACAGTATCTATAGTTAATACAGACACATCAAACCTTGAATCACAATTTTAAATGTGTTTTTCATATATTAATATGTCATTAATGACTTTTGTTCAACTGTTTAGTTTTGTTCAACTTGTTAATTGTGTTGCACTTTGCTGTACTTATGTGGTTTGTATTGTTCTTATGTTATTTGCTCTGACGACTCCATTCTACCACAGGAAATTTCTTGTGTGTGAATTTGAGTTCACGCTCGCACGCACGCACACACACACACACACGCGCGCACGCGCACACACACGCACGCACACACGCCAAAAAAGCTGATTCTGATTAGTTAAACGTGTGCTCATTAGTACCCTTGTCTAATTATAAATAAGAAGTCTTGATTTAGAATTTTATTTTTGTTTAATTAGTTTCATGTATATGGTTTAGTGTGTTTTATTAGTTCATTTAAAAACTAATAGTAAGCTAACATGCAACCGTAAATCCATGTTCCGGGGGGTGTGAATCGCAATAATGCGATCAGTTGACATTAGCTTGTGATTTGCAAACCATTTCTCTTTTTACAAGTTCTGCAGAAAAGACGCAATGACATAAAATACTCCACTATAGTTATGTACACAGAATTAGTTCACACATGTATGCCCTAACACCTTCTAATAGTAGTGTTTCTATAATATTGGACCTTAAAAATAATGCCACACTGGTGCAAATATGTGTTTGTAGATCCTTCCTGATTAGTGTCTCCCAAGACAAACGTTCAAAATGTTTCACAATAAACTCTAATTTTCTCTCGCAGCTAAGGGAGGGGTTTCCTGATTTGAGAAGCAAATGCAGTCTTCAGCAAATCATCCGCATTCTCAATGTCTACCATCAGGAGTCTCTCTGCAAAGAACTGCGGTATACCTGAAATTCACTGCTTTGTGAACCTATATTCACTAACCTCACAGATGTGGCATCTTTGTTCTGCTCTATCATCACAGATATGGTGTGAAATGCCCAGTGTGTTTGCTAGACTTGTCAGAGCCAGTTGCTCTTCCTTGCCGGCATGTCTTTTGTCTGTCCTGTCTGAGAAGCTCCATGGAGAGAGAGCAAGCACATTTCTGCCCTGTTTGCAGAGCACCCGTGTCAAACAATTATGAGCCCATTGTCTCCACAACCATCAAGTGAGTTTTACCTTATTATTGCTGACCTGGCAAAGTTTTGTTGTTTAATTATTGTTTTCTGCTATTTTAGCAAAGCACTGACACAACACAGGGAGATCAGAAAATGCTGCAATGCATTTTTCCTTGAGGTGATTTCTCGCTTCTGTTTGACTGATGATCGAGATGCTCCAGAGGACGTGGTGGAGCTGTTATTCTCTCTGCTCATCTCTGCACAGGGTGGGAGGGAGATTGCTTGTTGAATATTTCATCAACATTATAGCTGCTTTATCACAACTTTAATTGTGTTTTTGTTATATTATTATTTTAGGAGATGTTTACAAGACAAGAGAGCTGTCACCATTCTTGGAATGTGTTGACCAGAGTCCAGTGGTACGATCAGTGCTTCCTAAACTTCTTCTGCAGAACAGGTGTTGTACTTACAGCTTTTACTTTTTGCATTAATATACACCTATAATGTATATACAGGGTTTTCGATGGGTCTTAAAAATTTCAAATTTCATTTTTTATGCCTTAAAACATTTTTTAATTCCTGTTCTTGATCTTAAATAATTTTTCACAGGTTTTTTTTTTCTGATGTCCATATAAAACTGACTTGAAAAGTGTTTTTTTTTTGCTGTTGCTTGGGGTTGCAAAAGGTTGAGAAAATGCTAATAAGTGTTAAACATTTTTTTAATTGATGGTTAGAGTTGCCATAGTCCAAGAAAATGTGCAAAAGTACTCAAAAACATAAATGTCATGGTTAGGGTTGTTAGATATTGATATTGATAGTTATCTGAAGATTCTTAAATGTAAAAAAAATTATGTTGATGCAATTTAGGTTTCTAAAGATTGAGATAATGGGCAAAATACACAAAAGTGATGGTAGTGGTTTCAAACACTGTATTTGAAGCATACTGTTTTTTATGCAAAAAAAGTTTTGTATGTGTTTTTGATTAAATTATATAGATCTTAAGTTTAATTCTTAACAGTCTTAAAAAAGGGCTTAAAAGTATTTTATTTGGCCTTATGAAACCTGCAGAAACCCTCTATATACTTCATTTTTTCCTTAACATGTTTACTTGTGCACTGTACTGCCAATATATTATATAGTGATCCATTCTCTTATATAGATATATCTTAATTGTGAATTTTTCGTTAGTCTGAAACAGGTGAAAAAGCATATTCAGATTTACTTGGAAAACCTGGAGACCAAACTTCTGGACAAAGAGGATCGGACTGAACTGTATCGACTCTTTACTAACTGTTTTCAAGTATTTTCAATCCCGATTGCCTATATTATTTGTTGCGGTCAGCTCTTGGTGAGTGCTAATTTTGGTGTTTATCAAACCTCAGGATTCCCTGGTTTGTTCTGATACCAAAGGAGATGCTGAACATTTGAGAGAAAACACGAACTTTCTGAGCAGACTGGCTCGCAGGCAGACAGTGTCCCGACAGAGTGACCCTGCCGAGTTTCTGCTGTCCATGGCTTGCCTAAGGAAGTGTTTGGATACCGCTGCACAGTTGCTGTTTAGGAGCATCAACCGAAGAACAGGTATGGTTTAAATTCTGGTATAAAGGATTCCACAGAAGGACAAATTCTGTCTTTCTGTCATGTTCCCGTGCTCAAACACTTCCTGTTGAAATGCTTTGAGGAGTTTTTATTTTAAAATAAAATATAATTTTTCGTTTATCCAGCTTAATTTGTTTCAAACTAAGGTTATTTTGTAGAATTTTAACACACGTTTATTAAATAGAACAATCCTGTACAAAATGGTAAACAAACTAATGGGGCACTGGTCAAGGGAAGACAAAGGCCACAATAATAATAATAATAATAGTAATAATAATAATAATCTTATTTTTATCCTCTAACAAACCTATGGGCTAACAAAAAAACCTAAACCCTAAACCTTCTAAACCAATTAATTAACTTAATTACTGTAGTACCGATGCAAGGTTAAAAAAAAAACAAACAACAACTTTAATTTAATTATAACATATATTTATTTCTATCAGATTTTTTAATTACTCCAAAATGATTTGTTCTGCGACTTGGTCATGCAAAAGTAGTTCCTCGGCATGACAACCACTAGGAACCATATTTGGGAACACTTTTCCAGGTAACGTGGAGCGAACGCTAGGAGGAGCTTAGAACATTTACTACAGTCCTACGGCAATTTTCGAAAAGACTCCTTTCAGCGAATCTGAGTTGATTCTTTCTTTTTAAAAATGATAACTAGATTACACAAATATATTTCACGAATAAAGCTCAAATTTGATGTTCCGTAGACTTCTAGTTATGTTACCCATGGCATGAAAGATTGTTTTCAAGGAGGCATAATCCTGGCTTTTTAAATTATTTTAAATAATAAATGCTTGAAGAAGTTTAATGCATTCGTAGCTCCCTTGTCCTCTTCCATGATCGCGTACTAGAGAGGTGTTGACCTGTCTGTCCGCATTTTTTTGTTGCAGAATTTCAACTGTGCCAGTAAAAAATTCCAAATGCCAAAATAAAGTATCGACTTTATTTTTAAAACTACTCACTAAATTATAATTTCTGAAAAAAAACCCAATTACAGTAATTTGAGTATTAGTTATTTGTTACTTTACACCACTGATAATATCAGAGCATAGCATATCACACCATTAGTATCATATAATATAAAATTTACATTATAAACCGTTTAAAGTGTAAAATAATAAAACATAAATGTTAAAACAGAATGTTATTGTGCCATTTCAGAACAATCAACGGATATAAGAAAGTTTTTTATTTTAGAGAAACTATTTTTGATGAACTGTGCACTCTATTGGCATATCAACACTAGGCACGATTTTCATTATGTTCTGCTTTTCCTTAAGGTTTTGATAACGTTGAGATGAAGTTTATGGAGCAGGTGAAAGCTGTGTGTGGATACTGTGAGAACGATTGGTACAAAGTCTACCTGCTCCGCGCTCTCAACAGACAGGCTGGCATGGATTTCCTGCACACTCTGATCAACAGCAGCGATCATGAATGGATCTTTCCCAAAGACATAATACGCCTCCATGTATGGATATTCTTGTGCTTTTCTGTGGATTTGTTAAATTCTTATTTAGTGATCGTTCTCATTTTATTTGCACACAGAAATTGATTTCAGCAGAGGTGGATCGTTTTTTGTGTTGTGGTCAATCATACAGAATTCTTAGAGATGGAGTGGGACACGTAATGTTGGAGGGGAAATCAGATATGCTCAAAGAAGCGTTAAAGGTGAGATAAATCTGTTTAGAGACTTTAGTAGAGATTTGGAGACCACTGTTATTTTTTACCGTCCAATTTTTCACCACGTTCAGGTTTGTAAGGTAGTTATTGATACTTACTGACGCATACATGTGGTTATGTGACAAACAATGCAAGCAAAACGATAATCTGGACAACTTTTAAATTGATGTATTTATTTATTTATTTTATTTGCGACTTGCACTTTAAAACAAAAGCACCAAGTCTCGTTCTTTCTTTCATAATCATAGGGGAACCTTTTTTAGTACATTTATCACTGTCTTTAAAGGTGCCATTTCGAACTGACCTTCAAAAGTGCTTTTTAAAACCAACCACATTTAGACGCAAAGACGAACAACATTAAGGCACGTTCAAACTATGACCCTAAGTGACACAAATACACATTTTTTTTGTCCATATGCCCAGCTTGCTTTCAAATGCAGTCCTGAATCCGATACATATCAGATTTTTTGCAATGTGACCTCAGTCTGAACAACTAGGTCCCATCCGACTTTTACATCATTGTATGGGGACATACGTCACATTTCTGGGAGTGGGCTGGAAGTTTCACTTCAATCATAGCTGAAGACGGAGCTGAAAGCAGTCAGTGGACAGAAAGTTAAGAACTAATAAATATCTGTTCTTTGTCTGCTTCTTGATATGATTAGGTTGAAATTATGACATGCTGATAGAAAATGAACAGAATTAAAGTCACATGATTACCTCCTATTGTACTCTCATCCATGCTTACTTTCGTTTTGACCAAAGCCATTTTCTCCTCTTGCACACCTCACATCATATGTGTGTATGTGTGTAATGTGAACAACCACACAACAAAATTGAATTTCAGTAAAAAAAATAGGAGCCTTAAGACCTTTAGTCTGAACTGATTAAATTGAAAGCCCTATATATACACTGTCGCACTTTTGGGGATTGTTTTGCTTTCTCAGATGTCACATTGCTCTTTTCCATGTAGAGAGTCAGTTCTAAACATGCTTGGTTCAAAACAGTACCTTTGAGGGTTGGCTCTAAATAGCACCTTTAGAGACTAATGACATATGATGATGATGACACCTAAAAAGGTTCCCCTATGATTATGATCGAAAGAACCAGATTTGGTCCTATGTACAGTAGCACCTCTTTTTAGAGTGTACAATAATGAGTGTGACCTTTTTACAGTTTGTAGACATTAACAGTATTTGAGTAGGGTTTTTTTTGGCAACGTAAGTATGGCAGAAATCAATGGTTTGTCAAACTATGAGGCTGTGAAAATATTCAAATTAAATGTTTTATATAAATAATATATAATATAAGAATGGTTTTATTATTAAAAAAAATATATATACAGATTTTTGGGTTGCTGGGATACAGGGAAACACCTCCACTTACTTTGCCACAATAGGTAAGCAGCTATTTGATCATGTGAAATGTAAAAGGGTCTATAGGAGGAAAGACTTTTTAAATGTTCAGTTTGTCACAAAGGCAAATTCGAATCAAGTAGTGTGCACATGATTGTCAAAGCTTTTAATTAACATGTGGATGATTTGTATTTTTCTTTAGATGGTCGATGGCACTAGGTCTTTGAAAAGTGCTCTCCTAACCCTGGCTACATTCAGACTGATCACTTGTAGATTCATGTCACCCAATAGAGATCATCACCCACAATTGGAGGTAACTGTTGGGTTGGTGTTATAATTAATCATCAACAGATGAAAGCAAAGAAAATTGAACTCTGACATTTGTTGTCGAACACGATAAAACTATTTTGATTTGTTTGAGTGAAAATGTATTAAAAAACATTATTTCTTCTGATCCAAGTTTTCATTAAGCATCATCGGGTTATGCTAACATTAAAAATTTGAATCCAGATCAAATGTAACGCCCATGAAATGTTGACTATCGGCCTGATGGGTTTGGTAAATTTGACTAGTAACTGTGCGTTCAGACCAAACGTGGGAGGCATGAGTGATTTATATGTTAAGTCAATGTGAAGACACAATCTCTTGCGAACTGTCACCCTGCTGTGTGAATGATGAGAACGGCACAGTGCGAAAGAAGAGAATGGTGTAGCGTGACTTTGGACTGCTTGCTTAAGATGAAAATGGCGAAAAGTTTGGCGAACATTCATGCCACGTCAACCAAACAAGTGCTTTCTCTTGTAGTGATGTGTTTTTTTCTTTAGAGGAAAACAAATAAAAAAACCTAGAGGACAAGTCGATAATTGCTGTGTGTAGACCCAGTGATTTATAACTCTATGTTTTAAAGATGGAAACAAAAAGGATCTTGCTTCGTAGTCAGTGAGTGAGAGGGTTGGAAAACCTGGCAAGTTAAAGAAAAAAGTTTTACGATTCATTTCAAATAAACTCACTATGTGTGCATCTCTGGAGACTCTGATAGACACTTTCAGCTTTTCAAAGTAAGATAAATAAAGAAACCAGAAGTCCTGCTAGAAGCTCCTCCCCCACCCGAGAATAGCAGAGTGAAGTGAGTGAATTTGAGATGGTCAAGCACCATCCATGAGCGAATAGAGCTATTTTATTGGTGGGTAACACTTCAAGAACCTTGAAGTAGTGATCTTTCATTACGCCGAGTAACTACATGCATGACCAATAACAATTGATTTTACTTGCTGTGTGCTTTCTTGGTTTGAATACGGAAGATTGTTATGCCATCCTTTTAACTTTGTGTTTCTTTTTTCTTTGGCTAATTTGTTCCAAATCAATCAGCAGTTTTGTTGCATTTCTTCGCCAATCAACATGATGCTATGGTAAATGAAATGGTATTGGCTGTTTGAAATCCGGTCAATTGGATTTCTTAACCAAAAAAGCTGCCAAAAACACATGAGTCCTGAATCTCTGGCCATGCGAGACTTGGATACATATTGATGAAAAAATTTACAATAATACTACACATTTACCCGCAATACAGTCCAGAACAGTCACATTGATACCATCAAATTATCCACATCGTGTTTCTTTGCTAACTATGTTGAAAACATTTTGTGATGATGGGTGAAAGCTGAAGACTAGAAAATTAAAAATGAGCTGATAAATAGTGAGTAAAATTTACTCCAGATTTGCCACTAAGTCCTTTTTAAATGAAACTTTCCATCATGTAAAACCAAACTCCTCATTTGTTTTATATTCTCATAAATATTTAAGTTCCACATTTATCCTTCTGGATTTTTACAAGACACTAAGGCTTATCGATACCTACTATTTTTTTTATCTCCATCATCAGGAAATCAAGTTGTTTGAGCTGTTGATTAGAGAGAACACTGTGGGGCATGCCAGAGAGTTCTGCACCGCTCTTTTATCCAATCATATTGGAGGTCCAGGATCTTACCTGACTCTCAGTATGGCAGTACCTGCTCAGCAGCGTTCCATCTTGGAGCTCCTGGTGCATGCTTGCACAGTATTTTACAGTGAAACTAGCCTGATTCGTCCTCTCTTCAACATTGCCACTCAACCTCAGCGCATGTCTGTAAGAACGCCTCACATTTTTATCTTATCTATCATCTATTACAATACTTGTGGGTGGTGAAATGTTTCTCGACCATTTCCCAGGGAGCCTTTCTACCCACGATGCCTGATGACCATACCAGTGAAGCCCAGCAGTGGTTTTCAAATGAAAGAGTAAAGATGTACTGTGAGTCCACCTTTGTTTACCGAGTTTTAAATCATTGTGAGAAGTTAGAACCTAACCCCTGGATATGTACTAATCTCACTTTTCTGCATCGTAGTGTGTTTGAATGGTCATGCATGCTTTGTTGGAGAGGTGAGAACTATTTCCGTCATTAAATTTCCATAAATCATATCTTTGACCTGGAAAATTGATTCGGTTGTCTTATTTCACTTATTTAGTGTGGTCGGCCAATGGCTACATCAAAATGTGCTACTTGTGGGGTCCAAATTGGAGGGGTGCAACATATCCCAGTGACAGGTTTCACTGAAGCACATGGAATTAGTGACATGACACGTGTTGGACATGTGCTGGGGCAAGCTAGAGCTCGATCTGAGGCACCAAATAGAAATCTAACTTTTGCACAGTCTTGTGTTCTGCGCCTTTGTCTCCACCTGGCTATGACGCAAGGGCTCATTCAGCACCAACAGGTAATGTTAGATTAACTAGCATGAACAGGAAATATCTATTTCATAGAAGCTAACAATTTTATTGTTAACAGGGCATTAGTGATATGATCTATCCAAATGTTTCTAATGTCTTCGAGTTCCTCTGGCAACATCTTGAAAAGGATCTCGAGGTTCTTGGAAAGAGCTTAAATCTTAACGTTGATGACTCGGCCATCATAATCCATCTGATCTTCAACAGGTTTCTTAAGACATCCCCAGGTATTCTCCAAGAGTATATTTGAAAGGGGAAAATTACCAGTTGGGCAGATATGGAGTGACCCATACTTAGAATTTTTGCACTGCATGTAACCCATCCCAGTGTACACACACAGCAGTGAACAAACACATCGTGAACACTCACCCGGAGCAGTGGGAGCCATGGCTGCGGGGCCCGGTGAGCAGTCGGGAAACTGGTGCCTTGCTTGAGGGCACCACAGCTGTGGTTGTTGAAGAGCAAGTGTGTCATCACTCACATCACCTTCAATTCAGTGGATAGGGGATCGAACTGACGACCTCCTTATCCACCAGACTACAACTGCCAATCATTTTTGAAAGTAGTAGTAGTAGTAGTTACTACTAACTAATTACTACTATTAACATTTGAACCACCTTGCGCTCCTATCATCATGAACCATAAAAGGGGTCCCCTTGAGCAAGCTCCCCGGGCCCCGCAGCCATGGCTGCCCACCTCTTTGGGTGTGTGTTCACAGTGTGTTTGTTCACTGCTGTGTGCGTACCTTCCGACTGGTTAAATGCAAAGAATAAATTCCAGATATAGCTCTCCATATCTGGCCTAGTAGTAACTTTCACTTGAAAGACATGTCTGTTTCTTTAGATACTGTAGTCATGAGTATGACAAATAAAGTTTGGTTCTAAAAAGTAAAAATAACCAATATATTAAAAGCTAGCAACATATATTTAGATGATGAGGCCATTTTGTTCCTCGTTTGTGACTGTTGTTGTTTTTTGTGTCAAGGTAAAAACAACAAAAAAATACAAGAAAGACTGCAGAATTTTTTTTCTCTTTTTAACAATAAGTTAAAAATATTATTGAATGGTCCTCTTTAGCTCTATTTCAAATTGGAATTGATTTAGTAAAATATAACTTTCAAACGCGCTGCTACCTTTTATATTATGTTATAATTTTTTTACTTGAAATCATCCTTAGATTCTTATGCTGATTATGTCTTAAATGTGAGTCTGATCGGTTTTGCAGATACCATATATCATGTTACTTTTTTTTTTAGTGGCCAGTGTGGATTTGTCATCGAGAAGATTTAGAGAGCAATGGGAGAAGGCAGTTTGTGAAGCTGTCATCAATCCTGTCCTCAAGGTTTGACCTAATTCTGATGTTTGGGCATGAAAATCTAAAAAGCTGTTTACGGTACTAATGTAAAGCAAATTGTATATTCAGTTCCATAATAGTAAGTCATAAATCATTTGAATGTTGCATATCTGTTTTAGGATTTGGACAGAGGGTTAAACAGCGCTCAGGATTTGATTGCAGCTGATAACAAACTTTCTAACAGTCCCTTAATAAAGGTACTTTTTGGAGATCCTAAAACACTCCTCAATCTTCCAACCAACTGTCCAACTCATCACTCGTCCTTCTGGAGACCGTCACCCATCCTAACGATGGAGAGCATCTCACAGCAGATAGACCGGAGTCAGGCACCCCTCCTCACCCTGTTTCTCAACAAGGTTTGTTTACAGAAGACATAGAAGTTAATATGTTAAGGGAGCAGTATGCAATTTCTTTGAGCCAGTGTTAAATCACCAAAGACATCATCAATATTGAATTGGATTGTCTACAAGTTCTAATACTTCACGCAACACTCCCATGAATTTAAAGTCCAGCCTGATCACACACAGGTATTGTCACCACAGATGAAGTTTGTTTTTGTCTTATTAAAGTTTGTTTTGTCTTAGTGGGAAAGTGAGGCTCCTATTGTGACCTCACATAGGGGTTCATCACTTGGGGAGTTTTTCTTTGCAATGTGTGTGATTTCTAAAGGAGTTCCTCTATTCATAAGTTAACCATATTCGGTGTTGCCACTTCTACCCCAATTCTCACATTAGACCTTTTTAAAGCTGCTTTGAATCAAAATTGTTATTGATCGGTGGATTAATTGATTGATTTGGTACTGGCAGGTCACTTAACTTCACTGTGTGTGTGTGTGTGTGCCTGCGTGGGTGACGTGCATGTGTGCGTCCGTGTGTGTTTAGATACACTGTTTGAGACAGCTGGAGCATCTACCGGCTCTAGCTTCTCTGCTGTCAGATTTAATGAAAGTGCTTCCTCCAGACTCTGAGACTCACACCATTGCTTCACTCCTTCACTGGATTCCTGCTGGTCTGTCACTCAAATTTCAAGAGGAAAAATAATAGTTGTTTTATTTGTATAGGTGTGAATTTATTGAAAATGAATTTGATTTGTTCACTCTAGGCCACTCGAAGAAATTATTATTGGAGAGGGTAAAGATCTTCATGAAAGTCTGGAACGGTCTTCGTGTAGAAATATCTAACAATGGTAAACCACCTTTTCTTCATTGGGTCATTTAGTCATTAGACAAAGTTAGTTTAATGATGTTCCAAAATTTATTTTAAAGGCGTCTTGAATTATATATTATTTTTATTAGTTGATGTTCTACTCTTCGTTGGGGTCCAATAATAGCGATATGCAAAAACATTATTTTGAATAAACTCACTTTTTATCTAGCCTGTAAATGCTTCACCTAGGTTCTGGAAATAGGAGGGGCTTCTTATTTTAAATTCTTTTGCTGTTTTACATAGTAACAAAGTTACTAGTGAATCTATGTTCCAATAAAAGCAGATCAAGCTAATTAAACTTGACTCAAAACAGGTATGGCAATTGAAGTCCTTAAGTACTAGCATTAGCGGTTTTATTAACCTATTGTTTTCATTTGGCTCATTAATCTCCACAACTTCAGTTTTCATGTTCCCTCGGCTCTTATTGGCGCTAAAAGATCAACAACTATTTGGTTTCTCTTTTCATGCACCTTTTAAATATTACCGAAAACTAAGTTCAAATAATATAAAACAAAAAATAATTTTGATAATTTTTGAATACTTTAAATGAATTGAAACTGCATTCATATAATGTTGTCTATGTGGACAATCTCATATGTCGAAACAAATTTAAACTGTTAAGCAAAATAAGTTAGAAATTAAAAACAGACTATGCTGATGTTTGAGTCATTTAAACATTAAATGGAATTTTTATTTTTTTATTTATTTATTTTTACAGGTTTGGATCCTGCTCTGTGTGAAAATGAAATAACTGGTGAAAGTTCGGCCAAGTTTCTTACTCTTAGTCATAATGGCCCTGGATCGTGCCTCCATGCAGTCTTAGACCTTCTGTCAGAAACTCACAACAGTCTTGTGAGGGAAGCCAGAAAACTCGGCCACCAGACAGACAGGTAAGAGTCACTGTCAGTCATACCTAACCATTCACGTACATTATACTAGTCTGTCATTTCCATGATTATTTATGTTGTAGGTTCTCAGTGAATACATTTAACTTAATTAAATCATAAAGAATTATCAAGTAAAACAAATAAAGAGAAATAACTCAAGATGTTTAACCTGTAAATCTATGTTTCCCAAATTTATTCACCTGGAATGGGTTTAAACTTTCTGCCATCCTTTTAAATCAAAATCATTGTCTGGTTTGAAGGTGGTAAAGGAACCCAGTATCGCTATGTTAACACTAAGGGCACTTTTTTTTTTTTTTTTTTTTTTACTCGGATTTCACTTTGTAATCCAACAATATTTACAGTAATTCTCAGAAAAGTGAGTTTTTGAGAAGCTGATTTAATTTCCAAAAACTATTAGCTATCAGCCCCTCCTAGAACCGCCACCTTAACGTGGTGGAGGGGTTAGCGTGCTCGAAGGATCCTAGGAGCTATGTTGTCGGGGGCTTGCTGCCCCTGGTAAGGTCTCCCAAGGCAAACAGGTCCTAGGTGATGGGTCAGACTAAGAGCGGTTCAGAAGCCCTGAATGATGACAAGAACAGATTCCGCGACGTCACCCGGATTGGCGTCACCGGGGCCCCACCCTGGAGCCAGGCCTGGGGTTGGGGCTCGCAGGCGAGCATCTGGTGGCCGGGTCTTTTCCCATGGGACCCGGCCGGGCCCAGCCCGAAAAGGCCACGTGTGATCGCCCTCCAGTAGGCCCACCACCCGCAGAAGGGACCGTAAGGGGCCGGTGCTTTGTGATCTGGGCGGCAGCCGAAGGTGGGGACCTCGGCGGCCCAATCCATGGACACAGAAGCTAGCTCTGGGGACATGGAATGTAACCTCGCTAGGGGGAAAGGAGCCTGAGCTTGTGCGGGAGGTGGAGCGCTACCGGCTAGAGATTGTCGGGCTCACCTCCACGCACAGCCTGGGCTCTGGAACCCAGCTCCTCGAGAGGGGCTGGTCTCTTCACTACTCTGGCGTCCCCCGCGGTGAAAGGCGGCATGCTGGTGTGGGCCTGCTCATAGCCCCCCAGCTCAGCCGCCATGTGTTGGAGTTCTCCCCAGTGAGCGAGAGGGTCGCTTCCCTCCGCCTTCGGGTTGGGGGCAGGTCTCTCACTGTTGTTATGGAAAGTGCTCCAACCGGGGACCCCATCGTTCTCCTGGGGGACTTCAATGCGCACGTGGGGGATGACAGCGTCACCTGGAGGGGCGTGATTGGGAGGAATGGCCTCCCCGACCTGAACCCGAGCGGTGTTCTGTTATTGGACTTCTGTGCCCGTCATGGTTTGTCCATAACGAACACCATGTTCAAGCACAAGGGTGTCCACCGGTGCACGTGGCACCAGGACACCTTAGGCCGAAGGTCGATGATTGACTTCGTTGTCGTATCATCCGACCTTCGACCATGTGTTTTGGACACTCGGGTGAAGAGAGGGGCTGAGCTATCAACCGATCACTACCTGGTGGTGAGTTGGATCTGCTGGCTGGGGAGGAGGCCGGAAAGACCTGGCAGACCCAAATGTACGCTGAGGGTCTGTTGGGAACGTCTGGCCGAGCCCCCTGTCAGAGTGAGCTTTAACTCCCACCTCCGGGAGAGCTTCCACCAGATACCGGGGGAGGCTGGAGACATGGAGTCAGAGTGGACCATGTTTTCCACCTCTATTGTCAATGCCACAGTGCGAAGCTGTGGCCGTAAGGTCTCTGGTGCCTGTCGTGGCGGCAATCCCAGAACCCGGTGGTGGACACCGGAAGTAAGGGATGCCGTCAAGCTAAAAAAGGAGTCCTATCAGGCCTGGTTGGCTTGTGGGACTTCGGACACAGCCGACCGGTACCGGCAGGCCAAGCGCGCAGCAGCCAATGCTGTGTTAGAGGCAAAAACTCGGACCTGGGAGGAGTTCGGGGAGGCCATGGAGGAAGACTATTGGTCGTCCTCAAAGAAATTCTGGCAAACTGTCCGGCGCCTCAGGAGGGGAAAGCAGTGCCCCACCAACACTGTTTACAGTAGAGGTGGAGAGCTGTTGACCTCGACCAGGGATGTGGTCGGGCGGTGGAAGGAATACTTTGAGGGTCTTCTCAATCCCACTGTCACATCCTCTGTCGAGGAGGCAGAGGCTGGGGTAGTTGAGGTGGATTCGTCTATCACCCAAGCCGAAGTTACTGAGGTGGTTGGTAAGCTCCTCAGTGGCAAGGCACACGGGGTGGATGAGATCCGCCCTGAGTACCTCAGGTGCCTAGATGCTGTGGGACTGTCCTGGCTGACACGTCTCTGCAGCATCGCGTGGCGGTCAGGGACAGTGCCTCTGGAATGGCAGACCGGAGTGGTGGTCCCTCTTTACAAGAAGGGGGACCGGAGGATGTGTTCCAACTACCGGGGGATCACACTCCTCAGCCTCCCGGGGAAAGTCTATGCCAGGGTACTGGAGAGGAGAGTTCGGCCGCTAGTCGAACCTTGGATGCAGGAGGAACAATGCGGGTTTCGACCTGGTCGTGGAACACTGGACCAGCTCTATACCCTCTGCAGGGTCCTCGAGGGGTCATGGGAGTTCGCCCAACTGGTCTACATGTGCTTTGTGGATTTGGAGAAGGCGTTCGACCGTGTCCCTCGTGGTGTCCTGTGGGAGGTGCTCTGGGAGTATGGGGTCCGGGGCACTCTGCTAAGGGCTGTCCGGTCCCTGTACAACCAGAGCAGGAGCTTGGTCCGCATTGCCGGCACAAAGTCAGACCTGTTCCCAGTGCGCGTTGGCCTCCGGCAGGGCTGCCCTTTATCACCAGTTCTGTTCATAGTTTTTATGGACAGAATCTCAAGGCGCTGCCGGGGGCCGGAGGGGGTCCGGTTCGGGGACCTCAGGATTTCATCGCTGCTGTTTGCGGATGATGTTGTCCTGTTGGCCTCTTCGGGCCTGGACCTGCAGCGTGCGTTGGGGCGGTTTGCAGCCGAGTGTGAAGCGGCTGGGATGAGGATCAGCACCTCCAAGTCTGAGGCCATGGTTCTCAACCGGAAAAAGGTGGCCTGCCCTCTCCAGGTCAGTGGAGTGTTCCTGCCTCAGGTGGAGGAGTTCAAGTATCTCGGGGTCCTGTTCACGAGTGAGGGGAGGATGGAGCGCGAGATCGACAGGCGGATCGGTGCAGCATCTGCAGTGATGCGGTTGCTGTATCGATCTGTTGTGGTGAAAAGGGAGCTGAGCCGAAAGGCGGAGCTCTCGATTTACCGGTCGATCTACGTCCCTACTCTCACCTATGGTCATGAGCACTGGTTCGTGACCGAAAGGACAAGATCCCGGATACAAGCGGCCGAAATGAGCTTCCTCCGCCGGGTGGCTGGGCGCTCCCTTAGAGATAGGGTGAGAAGCTCCGTCACCCGGTGGGAGCTCGGAGTAGAGCCTCTGCTCCTCCACATCGAGAGGAGTCAGCTGAGGTGGCTTGGGCATCTGTTCCGGATGCCTCCTGGACGCCTCCCAGGGGAGGTGTTCCGGGCATGTCCCACTGGGAGGAGGCCCCGGGGAAGACCCAGGACGCGCTGGAGGGACTATGTCTCCCAGCTGGCCTGGGAACGCCTCGGGATCCCTCCCGGGGAGTTGGAAGAAGTGTCTGTGGAGAGGGAAGTCTGGGCATCCCTGCTTAGACTGCTGCCCCCGCGACCCGGCCCCGGATAAGCGGGAGAAGATGGATGGATGGATATTAGCATTTGAGCTTCAGTATCAGAAACATTCTGTATGTAAATAAAACTTTACATTAAAGCACCATAATACCTTTACCTCCATTTGGTCATTGTTTTTTGTGAATTTTTGTAACAATTTTGTAAGAATAATTGGATTTTCTTCTTCGTTTCATGCCTGAGGTTCAACACATCCCAAACCACACGCTAAATACACACGCTGGTTGGGTAATACCAAGAATCAACAAAAAAAAAAAATAGATTTTACAGAAACTATTAAAAAGAAGTTGAAAAAAATGAACAAAAAACAAGCTGATCTCCATAACTAAAATTAAGTTACATTATTGGGGGATTACTTTGACTGGATCCAATTTAACCACCATTGAAATTACACCATTGAAATACATAAAAATACTATATTTGTTTTCTTTTTTCAAATACTTGAAGATAATCTGAATGTTGTTTTTCATCTTTACAGTGATTATAAAGTGCCACTGGCAGCCCTGTCCAAAAGTCAACTCGCCTTGTGCCACCCAGAGAGAGAGCTGCTCCCCCTGGTGATGGCAAACTGCCAGTACACACTAGAGAAGGGCCAACAGACAGTCAGCTCCTATGATCATGAGGCCATTGAGAGAGAACTCAGCAGACGCTTTTTTGCTGGCAAACCCCGTATACAAACAGTGCGTCAATTTAGCCTTAATCATCCTCTTATCATTTACGACTATTAGAATTAATGGTAAATATTTCTCACAGGACACTGACAAATACCTGAGACGACACCATCAGAGTTTTATTGAAGTTCTCAATGAAGTTAGAGCTAAAACACCTCAGGTAATGGTTTCCTTTTTCTTCTCTACAAACACCAATGGGGAAAAAACTAAAATAAAAGTGCAGATGAAGCAAAATATTGTCTTTGGGAAGCCTCATTATGGAATTTTTATTACAGGAACCACTGAATGGCTCCGTCATCAGTTCCATGAAATCATTGCTGCGTTCATTCACTGATGTGTGTGATGCAGTGTATGTTATGGAAATCGGGCTTCGCTTCCTGGGGAAAACGGGAGGAGATCCGCAGGCCAAGCTGCTCTCGTATTTAAATGACTCCTTAAAAATGGACCAACAGATTTCGAGCAAAATATCTGAGGTTGGATATGCTTTTCAAGTAGAATAATAACTAGACTGTTATTTTGGATAGTCCTCATGAGGTCTTGGTTTCAGGCTTTAAAAGAGAGTCGCCTCAGTCAGTGCACTGCAACATGGCAGCTTCTCACCTGCTGGAAGAGTGAGCTCAGGATGAAGAAAGGACAGGTAGTTACACTTCTTACGATTTGTGTTGTTTTCTTATGCAATATTTTCTGCATCAGCTGAATTACGTGTAATGCAACTGTTTTTTTGCATAAATTCGATTGTTAATCAATATGTCAAACGTGTTTCTATTTTCACAATACATTAATGCTCCCATTTAATCCAACATTCATTTTTCAACAGGCTTTCAAGGTAGTACTTTTTACAGCCCTGATATAATTCTATGTTTACATATTAATTTTATTAAGGTGTTTAAACGGTATAATCATCAATCAATCAATCAATCAATCAACATGTTTCTTTATAGCTTTATAGTCACTTTTTTAGCGGTTGCTTCAAAGCACACTCCCATTTAACGGTACCTTAGGAATTGTAAAGTAAAATAGTATGAGAAAATTGTTATTTTAAACTAACCAGTAATTAACCAAGACACTTATTGTTTTTTTACTGATGTGAGGGACAAAAACGGAAAACCCGGAGTACCTTAAAAAACTCTTAACATATAAAAACAGACAGTGGTTAGAACAGTGTAACAAAAACAACAAATCGGTGATTAGCATCAGCTGCTATATGTGTGATAAATGAGGGGGGATAGGTTTGAAAAGAAAATTGAACCAAGTTGGTGTTGTTGTTTTTAAATGTGTATGCTTATAACGCCTAAAATGCCAGTTTGGACACATACCAGGAGCCAATTATTCTCATATAATCATATTAAAGTCAGTTGTATAATTACTAATTTAGTTTTTTTTGAAGGTCTACTATTCTCTGTAGATAGTGAATTCTGTTTTATAAATTCACAGATATAGCATAACATAAAAGCATTATGTTTTAAAATAATCTTAAATTGTTATGTTTTACAGTTCAATACATTTAAAAAAATCTCCATTTTGTTCCAAAGTCAGTCAGTCAACATTTGGTAGCTCAATACAACTAATAATGATCAGGGTATTTTTTTGTTATTTAAAAAATTCTGACCAAGGCTGACTAATACTGTGGAACCAATAAGTTTTGTCTTTGTGCACATTGTGGCTGAATACAATCTCAGGAGGAAAGCGGAGTATTTCTGCGTATATAGCATGTGTTCCTTTTCTGTTTTGTATTTCGGTTATGTTAAACCAGCCGTTTTATATGTTATGTTAATCTACTTGTTAAATTGAGTTTATGACAGTATGCTGTGCATTTCTGGTGCTTTGTTGAGCACATAACTTTTTCTCTGGCTTGCATTATTTTTGTTACTTTATTGGTTCTACCTCAGAAGCACTTATTTTTTCTTATTTTTTACTTCACTTGTACTTTGTCACGTGCTGTTTTATAGTGAAATACTCCTTTCCTTATTTGAAATTTTGTCAGGTATGTCAGTTCAATTGAACATCAAGCACTCAGCATGGAAATAAAATGTATTTGACTTTATATTTAAAAGCTCATTTGAAAGTTCATTCAGTGACTATACATGAGGTAAACTTAATTGTATAAATATGTTTGTAATGTAAAGCCAAGAAATATTTTTTTGCAATGTACAGTAGATTTTGTGAAATTGTGTTTTAAAGAGATTATAAGCCAACAGATTAGCTTTTAATGTACATTAACAATGAACAAATATATAGTTTGAAAAATATTTGAATCTAGTTTAAGTGTAAATATGCACATGACAGTTTTCCTTAAAATGATCATAGCATAAAAAACTGAACAGTTATATGTGTGTTTTTTTTTTTTCTTGTGTTTTTTCCAGTCAATTTTTTATAAAGATTTGTGCATTTAGCTTTGGCAGCATTTGAACTAAAACTGTAGCTGGGTTTTGCAATTAGAGTTTGAATTGTGCAAAATGTAAAATGTTATGTTATAAAAATGCATTCCTTTAAACTGGGGACCCGGTTTTTACCGCCTCCGTCTGCTTCACTATTTAGCCTGTCAATAAAATGACCCCATTACCCGTAACCTCGGTTGCCCTCATCAACCGACCGTAAAAAACAGAGGTTGTAAATCCAAGAGAAAGTCAGACAGAGTGTGCCACACTTTCAAGAGCGTGCCCTAAAACCAACATTTCAACAACATTTATGCTTGTCAAATTGTACTAAAAATGTATTTCAAATGTGTACTCTGGAACAATTTCAAAATTATTGCTTCTTCATAAGGTTCACAATGGATTTTATAATTTATCAAACATGTTTGTATTATCAATATTTGTAGGATCCTTTTCCACGGCTCTTGGAAGACTTTCGAGATAAGCTGACTCCTGAGGAGAGCACACAGATAAAGGCATTCCTTAGGCTGACAGATGTTGAGCGTCTTAGCCTTGAGTTACATGAGATTCTTCTGCTTAAGACCATCAGCTCTGTGGAGGATGGATTCGCTCCACACTGGGAGTAAGAATACACTTTTACCTTCGAGTCAAATGTCATGATTGCTGCTTTTTGAAGGAACCATTTGTGAGAGCATGTTTGAAAGAGCAAACTTACCACAAATGGAAAATAAATGTATTAACTGATATATTTTTTTCTCTTACAAATGGACTGGATTTGATTTAATGACACTTAAATGTACGTTAGCATGACAACATCCATAGCCTCAAAGCATCTCTATGTAACTTAAATGTATACTCTCTGAGAACCGTTAAATGCTTGACCATGATTGGCTGAGTGATCAGTCAAATTTAAGTTAGGTTTGGGACCATCATATGCCCACGCAATAAAAGTTCTAACTTCTTAGGCCAAATTAGGAGATGAATGTATCCATCTTTTATTATAAATAAAACTTAATTTGAAGATGAAATTCTTTTAAAATGAACATTTCTTGCTGTATAAACAATTAAACTTATCAGGATTAATGGGTTTTCATACTTATTGAAACTTTACTTAATGTATAACCATAATTTTAAGATCTGTGTCAATTACAAATCTACAATTACCTTAGATATTGGAAAGTCTACATATTAAGAACACTTTTTAACTTGCTGTTAATGGCTTTTATATTCATTAGTCTGTAAGGAAGAACCCATGAAATGTTCAGGCATCCAAAGCAAGATCATGTAGCATTCACATTCCTTTAAGACAAGGAGCCACAAGGGTCTTTTTACACTTTCAATCAAAGCACTTTCCATCACAACAATGCAGACTTCCCAATCCTTGTATTTCCCTAGAGGCCTGGGGTCTTCAGGCCTGAAGAGAGGCACACTTAGACCCTGCAGGCTCCCATCTGCCAGTGTGCCATGCTCCGGTCACCCACTGAGCAGGCAGCTGGTCTCAAAGAAAAGGAATGTGTGTGCTGAGAACAATAGGATCCAGTGCAGAACTGTTGATTTTAGACCAGCCACTGAAAACGACTAAAACCAATGTCTTTCTCTACTACATAGCATCAGGACCAGTCTGGAGCTACATTTGGAGGAGAAAAACATCACTTCCTTGCCAGGTCTCGACAGACTTCCCGATGAAATTACTTGGGCTAAAGCAGCAGAAATCTGGCGACTCGCAGTGCAGATCAAACTTTGAAATAACTCTCCTGATGAGGCAAACTGCATTTGTTGTACATAATGTATCTTTTTAAAATTGTGGCCTCTCTTTAATACTATATTGTTTCCTTATTTTTATTTTCATATTTTAATAAAGATGAATGAGAACAGATTTAGTTGCAGTTTTTATTTATCTTGGGTTAATAAAACAAACATTTTGGGAAAGTCCTGTGAACTATCTTTTTAAAAGACAAATCTCTTTTAGAGGCCATTGGAGGTTAATTAAATGATTTAAAACTGTCTATTAATGTATTAGCAATTCGTTAAATCTAAATTAATGAATTAGGATTCCCCCCGCCCAAATGTGAACTATGTTTTAGCAACTTTGAATAATAATGAAAGCTTTTAAGGTGTATTGTTTATATATTAAAGGTTTAAGACAACTAACATTGTAAAGTAATAAACAATGTTGCATTTTATTTCCATGGGTTGTGCATGGGCAAATAAGTAAACGTTAACCTAATCTAAAAATAATTTATTCTGATTTTAGAAATGTCACAGTTAATCCCATCTTTTGTAAAGTAATCTTATTACCAAACTTTTTATTATTTATACCACGTATTTTTATACCACGTATTCGGCCACTACAACTCGCCCGCCTACCAACCTTGCCTATTATTCGTCACGCATTATTGTTAAAGACTCTCAAACAGCCAATCAGATCTCCGAGACTCTTAGCGATCCACAAATCAAAGCTTTCCATAGGCGGAGCCTGTCTCTGTTTTCTGGTTACCAGCTAGGAGGTTTTGACTGGAGTTTAGAGACAGATGATGAGAATCAAAGCGTCAAAGGAGGATAAACGACGCCATTAAACGAATAAGGGCAGTTTCTTCGTGTAATGTGGACAATTTAGAGAAGGTGTGTACAGATTTAATTTTGAAATGTTAGTTGTGTTTGTTTTGGAAAGCAGGAAGGATGATTCGACTTAACGTTACTTGTTGCAGAGCAAACACCATAACGTTACTTTCAATAAAAGCTTTTACGTTAACGTTTTTTGTGTAACTAAGTTAACGTTTTGCAGTCAGTAGTTCTTGATATTTAGTGTCTTTTTAAAAATGTGAGGTGAATACGATGTAAAGATAAATAACTAACTTAACTAGTTATATCTATTGATTATAACGTCTTGTATTATTGCTATAACGACAATAAACGACAAACGACAGCTAATCGACAATTTGGTTATTTTCCAAAATGAAAGTTTTTTTGTGTACATAATCTTTAATATGTCCTTAAGTAGATAACGTTTCAAGGAAACAAATGCAATGTTGAAGCTATGTTCAAATATAACCAAATGTGTCTACTTCTGCTCAGGAGTTTCTATATTTATATTGTATTTATTATTATACTGTATTTATACTGACTGAGTTCATTATGTTGCGTAAACATAGTAATAACAAATACATGGCACATAATTAAATCTAAGAGCTACATCAATACATGAAATTAACCATCTCATGGATTTATTATAAATGTAATTTTTCACTTTAAGATGCACACCACTCGCAGCCCGTCCGCATCCATCCAGGTAGGCTCGGCTGGAGATGCTCTGGACCTTAGTCTGAGTGGTTCCCAGCTCACCATGGGCCGCAGACCAAGCAGCGCTTCTCCAGGAAAACACTTCTCCCGCTCCGTATCGGTGTCTGTGACCAGTGAAGGACCAGGCAAACGTAACACTTTGGTGAGTAACTACACAAGAGGAGCTTTTAGCTCAAAATATTTAACATTGTTAATATAGTAAAATAATAGGACTGGTATAAACGTTTTCTTCAGACACACACAATGCCAATGTTTTTATTTTTTGTCACAATTTTTGTATAATTTGGCTAAACATCTGCAGGGTAGTATTTTGTTTAAAAGTAATCAGAAAAGTACTATTGTTTGACTTCATTTTTACCTTTAGAAGCTTGCTTCCATACAGACCCAATTTTGCCGTAAACATTGCTAATGGATGTTTTTTTTTTGTCTTAAGGTTTTGATTATTTGTTTTTTGGTTTGAAGCAATGTGGTCTCATGAGATTGAACATGACCAGAGTATTTTTAAATGTTTACTATGTGATCGTTTTCATTTGATATTCAGAAGACAGTTTGTTGTAAAATAATTATTCTAATTTTTCAAGAGCAAAAATTACTGAAAGTTGCTATTAACTGTACCGATTGACACCCAATAATCAGGTCACTTTCTCAAATCAAAATTGCTGTTGAGAAGAAAGTTTTTAAGTGTTTAGCTTGTGTTCTAACTATTTGCTCTCTGATTTTGGCAGACTGATGCTGGATTGGGAAGCTCGAGGGCAATTAAGAACCTTCGCCGGTCCAACAGCACAACACAAGTAAACCATCAGGGCAACAAAAGTTCCAGGTACAGAACCGTCTGTCAGATCTCTGGGTGAAAAAGTTTACCTTTTCTGCTATTGCCATAAAACGTTTTGGAAACACAAACTGAAAGGCCCATGGCTCTGTGCGAGCCAATGATGGTCAAAAAGTCATTAAACATTTTTAGTTGTTGGATTGCTACATTTAAATACATACGGAATGCTTTATATATGCGTGTTTAGTAGTCGTTTTAACATCTACAACCTTTATGGACTATGGAAGCCTGGATTGCACAAAATAACCTCAGAAATTCCAGCACAATGCGGCAAAATGGTACCGCAGGCATTAAATTCCCAAAAAGCAACATTTTTACTTTTTTTTTTTGCGGGAGAGGTATGTTATGTAAATAGAAGAGTTGGTCAACAAACTGGGCTAGAAATATTAAAACTATTTTATCATTAAAACCAAAATTATCAGGTCTCATCTGGTTCAAAAATCTATGCTATGCTAATGCTAGATGTGCTATCGCCAGCACTAATGGATGCTGAAAATGCTACAATTCCACTTATTCAAGATTTTAAACGGCGATGTCTGCCTGCTAAAGTACAGAGTTTCTCAGTTTTATTAGACGTGTGTCACTAAAACAGTGCCTGCATTCTTATTATTTGCATGCATTTATTTTGATAGCATGTTAATTAAATAATAACTAACTAATTAGTTACCAACTAACTAATCACAAATAAGCTAGCTGTTAAGATAATAGTCCCTATTATTTTATGGGGAGGCAGATTTATAAAAAGTTCAGTACTCCTTTAAACTCATTAGGTTGTTTGATACTTCACATTTCAATTTGTGATATGTAAGTGTATATAATCCATATATTTATTTGAAATGTAGTGAAGTTGGTTTTTCGGTTTCAAATGTTGACTTATACAACAAAAAAAATGATGAAACAATGCTGTTGCACCTTTGTGAGTTCTTTCGATCTCCAGCTGTCATATTCAGACCTTAATAAGAATGGTCCCTGAGGGATACGCGTGAGAGCTGTTTAAAGTATTTTTAATATTTTCTTAAGCATCAATGACATGTTTGTGCACGTACATGCCGTCTTGCTCTCACTTCTCCCAAGCTCTGGTATGCCTGCTTCATCACCTCTAGACGCTGAGGTTTAGGGGGTTCAGACCCTAAAGCAGCAACAGCTGGGAGTTGAGTGATTTTCGCTTTGCCTCAGACAAAAGGCATTGTGGGCTGGCGGGTGTAGCACAAGGCCAGTGAGAAGGGGGCTGGGTTCAGCTTTGTCCACAGAGGACCCCGGGTCTCCGGTTTCACTCGTATGAGAACGCAGCAGTGAAAGGAGAAGTGTGCATGCTGAAATTCTTTTGTCTGGCAGCTGCCGGCCCTGCCTTCCACTCCCACTTCATTCTGGGAGCTTGTGGAGGGGTTTACAAGAAGAATACCCCTGAATCCCCCGGTTTAATTATTTGACCTCTGAATTGCTTTAAAGAGAAAATGTGGAGGAATGAGGTCTCCTAGATTGGACCAGCTGATGCTCTGTGCCCTTTAAACCCAGAAAGTTCTGGTGTAAACATAGTAAGGCTTCGAGCACAGATGCCAGTGGGTCACAGCGTTATGTTAAACAGCGAGACCGTTTAAAAGCAGAAGAGGTTGATCCCCATATGTCTGCAGACATCTGCTGTAACAACGCAGATACAGCTGGGGCTGTTTCTTTGTACGTCAGTCAATATGTTTAATTCAAATAAAATGTTTAATTCTAGGAATCTTCCTTGATGTGTTCCTAATGGTTATTATGGGCTTTTTCATTGAGTCAGTTTACATTCTGATCTGTAACCAGGTTATGCTTAGTAAACTGATTTTTATAAAAACTTTTCAGAGCAGGTATTTTTTTGCTCAATAATGAGGTTTCTCTTTGCATGTGAACCGCTTAAGAGATAGATGCTGCTTTATCTGGTTACTGAAAGAGCCAGTATTATGACTTCATGAAAATAATCTTTCATGCCGTGGGTAACATAGCTGTAAGTCTGAGGAACAACCAGTTTGAGATTTATTTGTGAAAAGCATTAGTGTCAAGTTCTTTCAAATTTAAAATTTGACTCAGATTCAGTGAAACAAGTTTCTTTAAACTGACATTGAAGGTACTAAGCTCTTTCCACCACACACACGGTTACCTTGGAAAGGTGTCCCCAAACATAGTTAGCTAGCTATGTTAGCGGATGTCATGCAGAGGAGCTGGTTATTCTTTTGTGAGGGATTCTCACCTGTGTACTCTCTTCCGAGAGAAGAGGCTGCGAGGGAGCTTAAGCTTCATGCTTTCACCTGTACCTCAGGAGTACACCTTTTGTGTTTCTGCCATTTTTGCAAGGTATCTACATGCGCTCACTTCAAGTTTCGCGGTTTACTTCCCACTTTTTTTGGGCCAAAATCATCCTCTCAGTCAAAATCAGAAAGTGCATTGCAAACAGTTTATGTATCATTATCTGTGTGCCATGATAAAATTTGTGTTGTGTTTATCACGCAGCCTACTTGCATACGCTAGGCATTACATTTCAATCTATATTCGATTGATCATCTAAAATAGTTTCACCTTTCTTCAATAAAATCGAATAATAATAATAATAAGAAAAATATTATTATTATTAACAATAATAATAATAATGTTGTAGTGATGGGTTTCTGCAGAGCTTGACGCTGTATCCAAGAACAGAAGACAGAAGTCTGACTACCAATTGCTGCAGATTGCATCATGTAAAGCAGGAGTTTTATTGGCAAAACAAATAAACAACAACAAAAAAAATTCATTAATTGAAAATTATTCTGAAATAAATATATATTTTAACAAAATTAAAGTGTTTTTTAACTTTCATTGATGTCATACTTTTGTTTGAGACACCAAAACACAAATAATCAACATCTCAGAAACGACTTCCAACTGCTTAAGTCATATTCAGATGGGTTGTTTTTGTAATCCTATTCTCTTTTTCTGAGAGCTCAAAACTGCTTAATCGCTGTATGGATACCGGTTGGCCATAGCTTCACTCACTTACCATTCAGATAAACGGCTAATACAGCAAAAAAGAAAAGAATAAAGTTCATATTATAAATATTAACAAAAAATTGTCAGAAAGGGTGGGTTTTCTATGTGGTAACAATGACAGTGGGAGGAGTATTGAGTACACAGCTAATTTTGAGGAGTGCAACCATGTTTACCATAAATACTGCTCTTTGAAGGTTATTAAGGGTGCATTGAAAGTTTAGAGGGGTCAACTATTTCTTGTAAATGATTTTAAAGAGGCCACTATGGCTCCTGCAAGTTTCCCATTCAGGAGAAATTTGGCTTCCTCAGTGTTGCTTTTTTCTTCACTTTCAGTCATCTTCATCTTTCAAGAGCATCCTCTCAGCTTAGTTTTGTTTTGCTAGTCATCATGATGACTTATTGAATCTCTCTCAGGCATAACTGTGAACAGAATTCCAGGTTTATGCTTAAGTCATTGAGCCACTAGAGAGAGGGAATATACCATGCCAAAGCACAAAAATATAAGCACAAAAATAATTGTGACCGAACAAAGATTTATCAATATTTTATTTAACAATTGAATTTAGTAATACATACACTGAACATAATTTATTACTGTCTCTTGACATGTGGTCAGGTTATGTTTATGTATGGTAAATTTTTTACATACGGAACATTTTATACCCGTTTTCTTGTTATTCTTACTTTTATAGCACTTTTATATAGTTTTGTTCCAACCGTGTTTCAACAAACTTGGATTTCAACCAAGCCTTGTACATTGTTAGGCATTATTTCTGAGTAAAGAACCCATGTTTGCTAATATCTTTCTGCAGCAGCAGCTTATAGCTTGGGTTTAACGGGAACCAAAGACACACACTTTGTTTGTTTGCCTGAGGAATTATTATTATTATTATTATTATTTAATTTTTTTTATATATAAATAAGGGAAACGTTTAAGCTGTTCTTTAGCATATATTGTGTTTGAGTCATAAAATGAATGTTTTAACATATTAGATTGTTATCTGTATCAGACTAAAAGTTTTATTTAAAAAATTAAGAAAACATATCCATTCATTTAAAAATAAACGTTGGATACAAAAGTGCACTTTTTTAATGTTTAAGACAAAGACCATAACTATGGTTTCAAATGGTCATTTTGTTTTATATTAATGTTAATCCATGTGTTTTTATTTAGTTCACTCAGTCAGTTTTATTTTATAATGTTGCTGCAATTTATTCGATTTTTTTATTATTGTTATTAAATAGTTTAAAGGATTTTTTTACATTCATTCAAAATTTGCTAATTACAATTTATTTATCCCTATTAATTTCCATGTTAATGACCCTTGAATGATAATTAATAATATTGGGTGTTTTTCTGAACTGATTGTTATTTTAAATTTTATTGAAACTCACCCGGTCACAATAATCAAGATCTTTTTGGCTTATTTTTATTAGCTATACTAGTGAATTCAAGCAGCATATGATCTAAAAGCTAAACAATAATGTTTCCAGCACCTAGTCTAGTAATAATATTGATGTTCTTTCTTTTTGTATTATAGCATGGTGTATAATTTAAAGAAAATCATATGGAAGAGAGAAAGTCTTTTGAGATTGTGAATATTTCTGGTATTGGTCTAGTGTTTGTTGCTCATTGTGTGCTCTGTGTGTCTGATTGCAGTGAAGGCCACGCTGAAGATTTCCTCGCTCTGTTCAACAGCAGCTCTGATGGACGTCGAAAACTCGCCAGCCTCTCCAAGGTGTCCAAAGACCGGACAACCTGGAACATCCTGGTACTCCTCTCTGTGGCTTTCTCAGTCCTTATGTAAATGTCTTGCTAGAAAAGAATATATCCAAGCAATTATTTGAATCTATAGCAATGTTTGTTTGGACAAGTGTCTTAAATATCAGTTCTTATTATTATGTTATTTAATTTTAGCTGCTGTCTTGCTTTCAGGATGACCAGCCGAGAGCTTTCCCAGTGCCCAGCAGCTCTCAAAGCACCTGCAGCATGGAGTCTCCCACAGGCCCCAAGAAGAGAGAAGCCGGGGTCTCTCTGGCTGCCAATTTTACAGCCAATAACAGGTACTAGTGCTTTTTTCCTGCATGATTTTTAATTCTTGGCTTGTGAATCAAACGTGACTGAAGGAGTTCTATTTGGAATAGCTTTTAAATCTCTATATCTGATAGAGATGCGCAATTAATCATTAAAGGTCGTGATCTCGATTCCACCCCCTAGCGATCTTAATCCAGCATTTACACAATTCTGCCAAACTCATCTGATCTCTTGATAGCACGCAACCAGTCACAGTTTGCATCTTTTCACGCCGGCAGCTGTCACGTGCCTGTTACCTACACTATAGCAGTGGATGTCAGTCAGACTGCAGTCAAATTAAAAACTAATAAAGTAAATAGAGAGATTGAGCGAGGCAGCACATTCTGCAAGTAAGTATGTTAACATCCAGGGGTTTTTAGTACCTAAATATAAATAAAAAAAGTATTCTGAAAGTGGGAGTTTGTTCGGGTTCAAACCAGATGATGATACTCAGCAAAACATATACTGCAAGGAATGTTTATTAACTGTTTTTCCACCAAAGTGGAACACAACAAGTTTATTTAATCACATGAAACGTAATCATAAACAACAGTATGATGTTGTACGGAAAAATAAAGCCACTAAAAATAAAGTCCCGCAGCCAGACAAGCAATAGCTACTACGTGCCCAACGACCTTCCCCGGACACAAAGAAATACAATATTAAATATTATACTATTAGAAATTATAATGATTAAATTATAATATATAAATATAAAAAAACTTGAGAAATGTACTTACATAATCTGTGTCATTGTGTTACTGTGTAATGGGTGTTACAGTGCCTGTGTTACTGTGCAATATTATTGTCGTTTTTTTTGTACCAACACTTGAGAGGACCCCTCTACCACAACAAATTCCTTGTGTGTGTGCTGCACACTTGGCAATAAACATCTTTCTCGTTCTTCTGATTCTGATTTAACCAAACATTAATAACATATATTACAACAAAAATGTAAGGATATCTACATAATATTAACAATATAAATCTAAAAAAATATTATTCAAGCAGCATGTAAAGATCTAACCAATCAAAAAAATATTTTGCTCGTAAAGTATACACTCTGTTAAATACATTGTTTTAATTCATTCTAAAAAGATTGGTTAATTATTGTAAGGCTCAGGAATATGGATGAAAAAATAAAAAATTTTATGGTTCTGGATATCTTGTAACATCAAAGTTTCCATTTGTTTAGAATTGTAAAAAGGTTTTATAAATGTGTGCATGTGCGTACGCGGGTGTGTGTGTGTATGTAATTGAATAATCAGTGTTTGTCATGATATGGCCTGAAAGCTTATATGACAATAAAAATTGCATCATCACCACCTTTGGTTTTACTTTCAGGAGCAATAAAGCAGCTGTGGGCAACTCTGTGACCACCATTCTCCACAACAACCACTCAGAGAAACCTCTCACACCCAAGAGCTCCAATCAGAAACCCTCCTTCAAGTATGTTGATCCTTTAATACTACACAGACTAAATGATGAATCAAGTCCATCTTTATTCATTTTATCCATGAATTGGCTACAGTTTTGTTTTGACCCTGCTTGAACACACAGATTTGTAGCTTTCAAACACATCACAATGACTAAAGTAGCTGCCTCATGTGTGTTTTATTAAGGTTGCAGCTATTCTTTGCAAAGGAAAGGAGTTTTCCAGGGTTTTCGTTTTTACATTTCCCCTCTATTTACAGTAACCTCATCAAAGCCACTGTCAATGATGATGGGACTTTGGATGTGAGCGCTTCTCTTACAAAGTCTCAGAAGAATTTCTCTTCTGCATCATCAAGCTCGATCAACAATGCTCCCTGCAGCCCCCGAAGCCCTGGTCAGCCACGCAGACGAGAGGTGACCGAAGAGGAGGCGGAAAGGTTTGATATGTTTTCATCATGTACTGAATGTCTTTGGCCTTGAAAAACATCAGACTGCCTAAAAATGAAACTTTTTTTCAGGTATATTCAGCAAGTAAACCATGCTGCTGTTACCATCCAGCGTTGGTATCGTCAGCATGTCAACAGAAAGAGAGCCAAACAGGCAGCAATCAAGCAACTCCTTGTGTCTAAAAAGAAGGTGATTACAAAGCAAAGTAACGGTGTCCCTTGTGACTTTTGTCTCATTGGATGTTTGATGCGTCTCCACATTAGACATGTAGCTTCTAGTCAGTTGTGCAGTTCCCAAAAGACACAGCTTGCCCCTGAACTACCATAGTATGTGTTGTTGAAGCAATCTACATTTTTCACTTAAGTAAAAAAAAAATAAATAAATAACTGAAAGGAAATGTATTCATTGTTTCAGGTGTGGAACAAAGATCAGAAAGAAAACACCTTGTTTGCTTTAGCATGGGTTATGGTTTAAAAATTTAGGTTGTTAGAAGGGTGTAGCTTTTTACAAACGTTGGCTGTTTGGCTCTTAAGTCTACCCCAGCTAAATTTGCCAACATATTTGACAAGGTGAACCTTGAACCTGACTTATCTCTGTGTCTGTGACAGAATATGCAAATAAATACCCTAAATATCTCTAGTTCTAAAAACAACCAACAACTTTATCTTGTTTTTTTGGGTCATAGGTGATTGTCTTTGATGAAACTTCTTTTGTTTAAAAAGCCCCAATCTAATGGTGAATGTAGCGAGTAAAGTCACATACTGTGACTTATGGCATGTATAAGACTACACATACACAACTTCATAAGAACACATAACAAGTTTAATCACAGAACAGCAACAAAATGCAGAGGAATGTTGCTGACACGCTTATCTTTGCTTTCTCGACACTGTTGCACACAGTCCAGAGTCTCGACAAAACTGAGAAGAACCTAAAATAAATGTCTGATTTTGAGATCGAAATTGTTGTTTATAATCAATGATATAAAGATTTTTTTTCATCAAGAACGTGTGAGCTGTTTCGCCAGGAAATGGAACGAAAGAAACAACCTTAACCCTAAAGTTATATCAGCCAATTAAAAGCTTCTAAACCAGTCTTAAGAGCTGACTGCCGCCTATTGAATCAACATACTTTTTACGGCGTTTTAGGAACATTTAAGCATTTGTGTTGATGCAAGTTTTTTATTATATAATTGAGTAAGTTAAACTGTTTTACTCTTTTGAATTAAAAAATATACCCAGGTAAGTGTGCACATGGCCTTAGATTGCATGCAGGTGCTTGTGAGCAATAATTTGATAAAAGTAGATCCATGTTGGCTTTTGACATAAATTAATTTTAATCATCAATAAAAAAGGGTTTTGGTTGCTTTATTTATCCACTAAGTTGGTCTAAACCGGCTTTTAAAATAAGTTAGAGATTATTAGTCAATTTAAAGCAACACTTTTCTCGTACTTATAAACTTTAAAATCCCTAAGATAGAGCTATATGGTAGTTCTATTTCTACCGCATAAAATTATCCAATAGGAATTCTTATCTCACAACTGAGAAAGCAAAAAAAAGTAGTTTTTTATTATTGTGATTACTTGATTGATTGATTAATCAATTGATATCAGTTTTGTTATTGCTTCATAAACACGTGTCCATCTATTTGTTGCGCGTCATGCATATATTATTAATAGGCTCTGGTTATTTTGTTCATTTTATTAGGAGAGGATGCAAAGAGCAGAAGAGGAGAAAACTAACGAGACACTGAAGAAGAAAGAAGATGATAGAAGGCGCATCAGAGAAGAAAAAGCTCGTCTGGCACGACTAACTGCTATTCAGGTATGAAGAAGTCAGACAATGTTTAAGTTGCGTTTCAGAAACTTTATTTCTGTGAGAAACCATTTTTGGGGTTTTGTTCATCACAGGCAGGTTTCTGTTTACTGGGTACTCAGTGCCTCCAAATTGATTCCAGTTATAGTTTGTTCCTGGGTGAAGTTCTCTCTCTTGATTGGATTAGAGGAGGTAGAAGAGGTCTGTGCCCCAAATAGGCCCATAGTAGAGGCGAAGGTATATTTCCCAGGCACCCTAATAGTGTTTGTGCCTCCTCTAGGCGAGAAGCACTTAATAAAACGAGTCAAGCCTGTATTGACTGCAGGAGTGTGTTTTGATCTTGTCTCCAGTGATGTTTACTTCCTCTCTTACTCGTTGTTATGGAACTAACTAACTGAATGTAAAAAGCCACACCCACAAAACCTGACCTCTAGCCAAGACGGAACGTTTTTTTGACAATGCTACACTAATTTTGGGTGTAAAATTTGCTTTATCCATATACTTTGTCCTGGTTGATTGATCAGCTAATGCATCTTCTGATACCAGAGTTAGACATTGCTTCATAACAAATTGCATATTGTCTCTTCCATAGTTTGAGTCGCTTTGGACAAGCGTGTCCGCCAAATGCATGCATATGAATGTAAAAATTTAAATGTTGATCCCCTCTTTAAGTTACTTGATGATAGTTTTTCAGCATTTTAATTTTTTGTTTGTTTGTGAATATTTAAAACAGGAGCTGCAGCAGAAAAGAGCCCAGCGTGCTGCAGACGTTCAGCAGATTGCAAAGGAGGAGTTACAGGCACTCAGACCGGCTGGAAAAACAGTGCGCAGAAAACTCTCCAAAAGCTCCCCCACCTCTCCCACGGACATCAAGGCTAAGAATACAGGTTTGCTCTTCTCCCATCAAACGCACTCTGTACTTTTGCTGAGAGAATCTAAAGTATACACTTTTTCCTCAGACTCTAATGTGTCTGATCTGGAAGATGTTGCAAATCTGAGAGTAGCTTCTCCTACTGGTTCTGGATATAGAGGATCTCCGTGCACTCAGGTAACAATATCAATCAAATTATATTGTTTTTAAAAAAACTTAACTATTTTGCTAATCCCTCAGGAGATCTTACAGAGGTCAGTGAGTATGGAAGACCATCGGCAGGGAACGTCGTCGAGCAGAACGCAATCAAAAACCACACTGAATGATTTACTAGATACACTTAAGCTTTTAGAAGAGGAACCGAACAAACTGACTCACCCCAAGAGCTACACCAAGGACAAGTATTCATGGATTGATGAGGTGAGATTTAGCCTTGGCTTTTTTTATGGTGTATTTGAGCTAAACATTAAACATTATAAAAACCACTTAGGATGGCGACTCCAACTCCCTGACTACGGATAACGTGGAGCGGCACCGACAGCTTAGTCAGACACCAGCCCTTCCAGATGGAGGCGCTCTGCTTTCTGAAGCTAAGCTGCAGAGCATCATGAGCTTCCTGGATGAGATGGAGAAGTCAGAGCAGGAAAGACCTCGTTCAGTCACCTCTGGATCACACAGAGAGGTAGAACAACTGACATTAGTATGCTGATCTTCAATTAACTCATAACTTCATCTTCTACATCTCCTCATGTAGGTTCTTTTGTCAGAGGAAGATCTAGCAGTTGTGGAGCAAGCCTCAGCCACAGCTGCTGAGGTCACCGGCTCTATGATGAGAATCAAGCTGGAACTGGATGAGAAGAAACGCACTGTCAAAATGCTGCAAACAGCTCTGGTAGAAAGAACACCCATTGAAGCTCAGGCTTTCATCAACTGGTAGAGGAGCTTCTGGACACCAATGCTTCTTGTGTCTGCAGGCCCAGCAGAGGGAGCTGACGATACGCCACGTGAAGGAGACTGAGAAAGAGCTCAATCATACATTCCAGCTGCAGAAAGAGCAGTATGAGGCCACAATACAGAGACACCTGACATTTATTGATCAGGTATTGGTTTCAAAAACACAACACTGGGTTAATCTCACTCTTCTTCTTCAGTTTGGAGTTGCAGTTTGTAACGTAGATGTGACGTTTAAGCCAGAACGACGCTGTTCTTAACTGTCCTAAATGTATTCCTTATATACAATGAAGCTGCTTAGTTTATTTTCAACTCTCACATCGTACATGATCTGTAAAGCATATTCTACTGGACTCTTTTTATCTAATAATTATTTTATGATGGATATAACTCTAAAGAACTTTTTAAATAAAAATGTTATTGATAACATTTAAAGTTTTTTTTTAAACAGTTTGTGTACAGGTCTTTTTATATATTTATAAAGTCCTGCATTTATGACGAGTAATGACAAACGTATCCTTTCTTGCTGTCATGACATAAATAAACAAACAAAGACACACATGCTGCACATGAACACTCACAAACATTGAGGGGTCTTAGCTATTTGTTGACATCCACTATTTCTACAGAGTTTTGTTTTTTCCTGCCTGCAGGTTGATTGGCATATCAACATGTATTTTTCTTCTTCTTTTACATTGGCTGGCATCCACCACAATATGTAATGGAGTAATGCAACATAGTTTAAAGGTCCTTTCATACCTATGCATGAATCTTTCATTTTAAGTCCAAGAGTGCTAATCTGACCCTACACACCAGCCAAAGATGGATTTGATGTAAAATTTCTATCATTGGTTCCCTTGTTCGGATAACTGAAATTGCTTGACTTGCCACTGGAAGGCGCTAATGCCACACAATGCTCACTAGAGATGAAAACGGAGGAAAAAAAGACAAGAAGTGCGTTTGTGTGTGAGTGGAGCGATCATCCGCTCCCAGACAGAATGACCTCTGAAAAACACAACTCACCTTTCTCGGTTTGTGTGTTTTTAGTGTTACATTAACTGAAAAAACAAACATATTTTATGCTGAAGGAGTGCTTTGAACTGAACGTAAAAGTGCTTTTATAGACTGGACAAGATTTAATCCTCTCAATGTTTAGAGGAGCCCTAGATCTGTTTACACAGCGTGACCGGAGAACTAGTGAACTCTACTAGTGGACTCGCGCAGTTTTCGTTACTTTTCGGAATCAATAAAACACTTAATAATAAGAATACAAAAACTTAAAAGTATGTTCGGGTTGCAGGAATGATGCACAGTTTACGCCAGTATAGTATCGTTTCTAAATTTTTGCCATCAAGATTAAACTTATTTTGTTAATTAAATGTAACATTTTATCTCTTAGCTCATCGATGATAAAAAGGTTCTGAGTGAACGCTGTGAGGAAGTTGTAGGAGAACTCAAGCTGGTGGATCAGAAATACACAAAGAAAATTGCAGAGATGCAGGAGCAACATGAGCTGGTGAGTTTGGCCACAGGGAGGTGCTAGTAATTGAAATATCTATAATCTGTTTTGGGTTGGCTTGTGAATGTCTTGTTTTATCTGGTTGTTGCTCTGAGTTCTACTCTTTCTAACTTTAACTCAACTCATTTATCAGCATGTGTATTAACCAGTGTGTGCTTTTTTTCCGCTTGCTGGGTTTCTTTTGCTACTGCTAACTGTTTTTCTTTGTGCGTTTGTTGTGTTTCTCTGTCTTTTTCCATCCCTGCCTGTCTGCCTGTAGGTGTGGCAAATTCTGGGTCCCATGTGTGAGGTAACTTTTGGCTTTCTATCTAACCCTTTGTCACCCCTTAATCCTGTCATTTTCTATTTTTTATTTTTTTTATTCGTTGCCGTTGTCTTTGGCTGTTTTGCTTGGATAATGAGCAAGTCTATCGTGTTTTCTTCAACAACATATGATTCCAAGTGCCTATTCAATTTAAAAGTGTCTCTTTTGTCTTTTGAGTTTTTCGAATGCTGTTGTGCAAAATCTTTACCGTTTACACCCCTCACTGGCATCACAAAAATATTAATCATGATTGTCGTTCTTGTCAGTATTGTAACTGCTGATTGGCTCTTCAAGTAGAACCTTGTTTAACCACGTTTCAAGTCATTTTTGCAGTTAGATCTTTTTAGGGTTTTTTTTTTGTTTATTGATTTTTTTCTTTTTGTGAATTAAAAATGTGTTAATAATATTACAAAACAAGTCACACAGGTTAATTAGTTCTGTTCAAATATAACTCCATTTTGACTAAGTGCCAGATAGATCCTTAGAAGTCCAAGGGCAAATGTTAAAATTTTTTTATCATTAAATCTGTTTTTGATGGTACATTTTAAAAGTCTGTTTACACAAAAATGAAAACATAATATGTATAAAAATTATTCTTAAGTGTGTTTTTCTTATTTATTTTTTTAATGTTTTAAAATCTCACAAGTTCTACCTTTAAGTAATATCTATATTAAACTAAAATTTTTGAATAATTGTCTTATTATTCACTGTTTTTCTTAATACAGGAGATCAAGAAGCTGAAAGAGTTGATGAGTGCCACTGAAAAAGTACGACGGGAAAAGTGGATCAACGAGAAGACCAAAAAGATCAAGGAGATCACTGTGAAAGGTCAGCTGAGTTCAATCTTATGGATACACAAAGAGAAATATTTTCATTTTATCTGTATTTTTACATTTTTAAACATTTTTTTGAAAGACTCTTTTAAACAACTGGCTTCAATATGCTGAAATTCCTGCCTCAGTTGCTACAGTTTCCATATAGTACAGAGTCCATGCTGCTCCTAGTTGATAAATCTCACTCCGGCTATGTTCAGACTACAAAGTTACCCAAATCAGATTTTTTTTGACTGTATGCTACCTGTATATGATATTTCCTGGACTGTTTGAACAGCTCAATTTCGTATTGTTATTTTATTATTTCAAATCTGAAAAAAATGAATCTGAATGTATCCCTGAATCCGATACATAGCAGATTTTTTGGCATGCAACTTCAGTCTGAAAAGCCATGTAGCTTTTATTTGACTTTAGCGTCATTGTATGGTGAGAGACGTCACATTTCTGGGTGTGGCCGGAAAGTTTAACAGCAGTCATGGCTGAGGATGGAGCTGTAAGCAGTTTGTAGAAGGAAAGTGAAGTAATAGAACTGTTACGGCCACTGCCTAATAAATGTTTCTTTGTTGTCTTCTTCTTGATATGATTTGGTTAAATTGATTGCAGGTCTAATCTGAAAATAATACTAAGTAATATTAATAAGTGATTTGAGTCACCTCAAATTACATTTTCATCCATGTTTGTTTGTATTTTAATCAATGCCATTTTCTGCACATTTGCAGAATGTGTGTAATGTGAACAAGCTCACAATTGTTTTTAGACTTCATTAAAAAAAATCATAAATAAGCAATAAGACCTATAATCTGAACGTAGCCATAGTTTTGGTTTACGGATGCTTAGTGGGACTGAAATCTGCATGTTGAACTGCTTTAGCAGTACTGTATTATCATGAGAATTTCAAATAAGTTTCATTTTCTTACGACACCATTGCTGCTCGGGAGCTGACCAAGAGGTGCAAATTTCTTCAAAAAAAATCAGCAAATTTTTTTTTTTTTAAATTGTGTTTCACAGTGTTTATACTTACAGTAACATTTATGTATTTAGCAAATCCTTTAATTTAAATCCATAGCACTAGGGGGAGAAACTAAACCAGCTCACAATAGAGGTAATCTCAGTTGGTCAATTAAACATAGAACGGAATAAAACAAAACAAAAGAAAGAAAGATTTTTTTTTGCTTTTTAGTATTAAAATTGTAAGTGCTCACAAAAGAGAAGAGTTGTTAGCGTTGTTGCTTTTCTGACTGGACCAGTAATAAAACAACTAAATGGTTTTCTCTTCCATGAGCACTAATTAAAAATAAAATGTTTTTTTTTCTCGTTTCTTCTGTTTTATTTCATTCTATGTTATACCCAGTTTTTAAACACAACGATTAGATATCTTTTTGAAATTAAAGGAAGTTCCTGCATAACTTCATGCATAATTGTGAATAAAACAACTCTCTTGACTTTGTTTTCAGGTCTAGAACCTGAAATTCAGAAGCTGATCACCAAACACAAGCAGGAGCTGAAGAAGCTGAGAGTTCTTCATGAGGCTGAGCTGCTTCAGGCTGATGAGCGGGCTGCTCAGCGATACGTCAGGCAGAGCGAGGATTTACGGCAGCAGCTGGAACGAGAGAAAGATGAACAGTGCCACAGAGAGCGGGAATTGGCTAAGCAGAGGTACACACTCACCACTGGATCATAAACATTTATGTGATTTCTTATCCCTCATCAGAGCAGTGATGGACTGAGGATCTAGGACGGTTTGTTCACAGAGAAAAGGAACTGAGAATGGAAAAGGACAAACTGTCTAGACATGATCTCAAAGCTAAATAGGGCTTTTGGTAAACACACATTTGTAAGGCGCTTCTGATTTTTTATTTTTACAGGGAATCTTGCAGTAATGTTGAATAAGGTCGTTGAAGTATGTTGGATGAAACAGGGAGTCCAAGATGTGTGCTTGGCTTTTTCCATAAATTTGTTTTATTGTTTTGGAGCTTCTTTTACACTGCGACTACTTTTTAAAAACTTTATGGACCTCTTGCATGACAACAGTCAGCAGCTTCTACAACGATATAACAGTAAAATCATTATGAATGTTTCCACATGACTCAGTAGCCACACGATGCTCCTATATTAAGACTTAAGAGGGTTTTCGTGTGAATTTAGTTTTTTAAGGTTACTACATCATTTAATGTAGTGCAAAAAGAATGTATGACTTTATACATCTAATTTTTTGTTTTGTTTAAGCTGACTCAAGCAGTGGATGCTAAAAGTTCAATCGCTTCTTCCACAACCAAAGGAGTTTTAACCTTTGAACCTTTTTTAAAAATAATCAGGAAGCTCCTGATTGGTTGGGATGCATGCACATATCTGAGAAAGTTGAAATATTTGAACTTCTGTAGGCATCGGACATAAAACGTATGCTCCACAGCACTGAAACTAAAATATGCACCACATAACCAGCTCTGCTGTCTCCAATCACATGACGTCCATTTTTAGTGGGAACACCCAATCATAACAGATATGATTTGTGTCACATACAGGTATGAGATGCAAAAAATGTAACATGGTCACATTTACCTAACAGTGTAAACATGGCAGGATTGAGTTTATATGATGAGTTTATTTGAAATACAAAATGGTGTCTAGCAATAGACTAATTTAGGGATGGTTTCAATAATAAAAAAAAGTACTTTTACACATTTAAAGGATAGTAATCACCTTATCATTTTGAATGGTACATGCAAGTCACTCAATTCCCTTAAGCTTTTATCCTGACAGAATGCTATCGAGATGTTGAAATCTGCTGCAAGTATTTTTTGTGTTGTGGAGGTGACTAGGATCTACCTCTTTCAGCGAGGCTCCCTGAGATCTCAGATGGATTCTTCGTATATACGTGTGTGTGGGGTGGTGTTTTACTCCAGGATCTCTGTTTTATTTCTCACATCATTTAAAAATGTTTATTGTTTTCTTTTCTTTTTTCGAAACAAAATCAGTTTAAACTAAGCTCTGACCAAGTCAGAGATTACTGTTGAGTTTAAATAAACAGTTTCTGCATACTAGTAAACTGTCCTCCCTTGAGAATGGTTTGTTTGGTAGTGTGCATGTTCACTGCTGAAGTTGCAGTTGTGAGAGATGAAGGCCCTTGCGTTATATGAAGTATAATTAAATCAGCCTTCATTTCAGTTTTGCTGACTTGATGACTATGCAGATTTTTGTCCTACTCAGCGTGGTTTCCACTATTTTGCCCTGGAAATCATTTCTGGTGGATGTCTCATAAACCCATCATGAAGGCAGGATGAGCTTGTGATTTTTACTGTGTTGTTGTTTCAAGGATAGAGCAAAGCTAATTTAATGCACATGTGTGTTAGAATACAATATGATTTAGTGAATAGTATGTGCTTGAAGCAACAGTTAATGCAACAATAGTTAATGTAAATTAATTCCAGATAGGATGTTGATTCATTTCAATTAATGAATGGACTTGCTCCATTGATTTCTTCAGTTACAAACTGAAAAATATATTTTAAAAGAACATGAGATTGTAGTTATTTTATTTATATCTTATTCCTTTGATTGTTTTTATTTAGTTGACTAAATCATACTTAAAGTCAACAAAAATTGTGGTTAATTTTAGTTTAATTTATCAAAGCTTTTGAATGAAACAGAGCATAAAAGTGTAAAATCTTATTATAATCAAATTACAAAAAGTCTCATTAAGAAAATGTTTTTTATATACAGGACTAAAAGCGAACTTCCAATTTATTCATAAATTGCATTAGTTAAAGATAAAAAAAAAACTGTTTCCTCTAGGTTTACTGGGTTGTGTTGGGTGGGTTCTATTAACCCTTTATACTAACCAACGTAATAATGTTCATACAATTAAGAGATTTCAAAGTGTTCATCCAGAAAAATAATGCTTCTGGAACATGATCATTCTTGCTCTACTTTGCACTGAAGTCGATTTTTCTTGACTTTATGTAAATACTGGTCTTGGCCGTTATACTGAGAGAGTTGATAAGTAAACTCTTATATGACCTCGAGCCATAACAAATACATGTGAGACAGAGTGTGCTTTTATAACACACTCTCAGAAATAAACACTTTGTTCGTGCCAAGTAGACTTGCTGAACAAGTGTTCACCAGGTTCTTTAGTGTAATTTCTTTAGTATAATGTTCTGTGTAACCTTCTGGATTAAATTGACATGTCCACCATTGTCATTTGGTTAGTTTTATTTTTTGACAAAAATGGCTGTTAATTAATTGCATCATTATTACACAAAGCTTGACAATTATATAATGCACTGGTGACAAGAACTGGGGCAAATTGATTAGGAGATAATGAGCAGCGACAGGTACAAGGACTTAATTCTGGATCAGTTTTTTTAGAGAAGTGGGCCTAATAAACATATGCTAATTTGGCATCATGTTTTAATGTACTCTCTTCTAGGGCTAAAATAAAACCTACCTTTTATTAAATCTTAATCTTAAACCTACGCTTCGCTACCTTTTAAGAAATATTTGATTTGTGGTTTATGGGGGAAAGTGAACGTTGCTTTATTAATTTATGCAAATCTGGTATGTTACATTCCATCGGGGCTCAAAAAATATTTTTTCTTTTTTTAGTTTTTTTTTTAACTGAACACTAGGTGTTCAATTAACCTAAAATTACATCGCAACCTGAATACGCGGGGTTGAGAAGACTTGTGAAAGTTTGGTGTCTGAAGTTTAAACAGTTTTGAAGCAGTGAGTCTCAGAGCAATAACAATATGTTAGATTGAGTGTAATATTGTAAATAAATTAATTTGTATTATATGATTAGTCAAACATGCATTTGTTAACTGTGAAAAAACTAAATGCATATACAATATGCAGTGGATGTTTTTAATCAGCCAAGTATGTGAGATCGAATATTAAAAATGTTTTTTATATGCCTAAACTCATGTGTGACATGCTATCATGTCACATGTTAGTTCTTGTTTGTGTTATATTCCACCTATGACATCAGGCGTATGCATTGAATCATTAGTAGTGTATCGAAGGGTAGTGGATTGAAAATTAGAGCGCTGATCACCAGCTCTGTGTTTTTCTCACAGGTTTGAGAAACAGCTCCAGGAGGAAGAGAACTCTCTCCAGCAGCAGAGGAGGCGTCTGTATAAGGAAGTGTCCGAGGAGAAAGAGAGGCTCACGCAGCTGGCAGCCAGGTGACCCTTCATTGTTATTCGGGGTCACATGAGCAGGTCTCTGTTTGGCTGATAAACAGAGAAACACTGAGAAGCATCCATGCTATTGAGTGGAAATGTGAATGTGTTTGTTTGTGTGTGGTGCAGGCAGCATGCAGAGCTGGAAGACTTGAGGAAGCAGCTGGAAGAGAACAGCTCTTTGGCAGGAAGAGCGTTGAGGGAAGAGCTTGAGAAGAGCAGAGATGAGCAGGAGAGACGGCATCAGGTAACACGCTCGTTGGTTATTCTGATATTATGTCTTCACTCCAGTTAAGCTGCATATGTCAGAATGTATTCTCCCATCAAACCTGTCCTCGTGTTCTCACCATCACTGAACACAAAACAAAGCTTATTAAAGAAGATCTGAAGGAGGGTTAAATAAGGTTTTAGATAATTCAAACTTGCATCTGGTTTTCTTGTTAGCGTGAGTACAAGCAGACTTTTGAAGGAGATGTTATGTTTTTAAACATAAAGAAAGGAACTGTGGGATTTCTTTTTATGTGAACTGCATGTTAAAACCTGATTGACTAAATTGACAGATCTATTCTTTTTTTTAGCTTCTGTCAATTCAATAAAACGTTTCTGTCAATTTGTAAATGTTTTGTCATTCATCATAAGTAATTATTCAAGAATGAAGAAAGGTTTCTCGTCCGCCAACTTCCAAAGATGATTTACTTTAGTGATCCCAACCGGTTTTACTCAGGAATCTCTTTGTACTAATGAAGTCTTGCACTGCAGTGTACATCTTCTTATGTCGCTGTAATCTCTCGTCTAACCAGCATTTTAATTGAATGGACATTTAAATAACCATTAAGTATCCTTTCAAAAGAACTGCGTATTCCTGGTTATTTATATATATATATATATATATATATATATATATATATATATATATATATATATATATGTATATATATGTATATATATATAGAGATATATGTATAGTTATAGATATATATGCATAAAATGTGAATTTCATGCTTTATTGAGGATCAGTTAATCATTCATAAATGAATCTTTTCACTATTTAAAAACCAGTTAGTGATTCATTGAGATCATTGAGCATGTTAACAAATGGTTATCACACAATTTGAATGCGTATTCATACATCTTATTATTCAGAAATATAGAAAGAGTTACTCTAAGTGATAAAAATGCTTTATTAACACATATTACTGCTGTAACTCATGATTAATTCAGCTACTTATAAAACATTTACTAGCTATTTTGTGAGCTCATCTAAAGTGAGGACTATTTATATATTGTAAAGCATTAATTTTCTGTATCTTATGTAACTGGTTTAATTGGTTTAAGCAGTGGTTTTGTGTAATTGTATCTTTCTGTGCGTTTGTAGGTTGAAATAAAGTCCTTGAAGGAAAGGCTTGAAATCGAGAAACAGACATGGGAAGAGAACTACATGAAAAAAGAGGTGCGTTTAACAATAAAAATGTGTGAAGTTGGGTTGTAACATATTTCTTGCGCAAGTCAAATACCTCTATTGTTTTTATGACGGATGTGAGAAGGCTAAAGCACAGAATGTGTTTGAGGCTGGTTGATCTTATATAATATTATAAATATATATATCTTATATAATTCTTGTTTCATGAAATTTTTTTCTACATTGCATAACTCATTTATCCATAAGCATAAACCAGGGACTCCACATTTATTGAAGAACCTTCTGCCTATTGCTGAACAAAAACCATTTTTTTCTTCATTTTTATTGTTATAAATTCAAAATTACACCTGCACAATGTCTTGCCTGACACAAATTATTATTTTCAAATTTTGATGTAGTAGCTTGATGAATAGTTGCAATGTATTGGCCTTGCCTTTCAAAATGCCAAATAGTAATATTTCCAATAATTTTATCTAATGTGTTTGGGGTTGTTTGTGGGTAATAGTAAGCCATCTTTTTATTTTTTCTAAATAATAGAGATTCTCCACCCCAAAAAGGAAAAAAAACATCAAGTGCCCATTGCTGTTCCATCAAGGAATTGTTACTCCTCTGAACAAATTGAAGCAGAACAAATTAAACATTTATTAAAAAGTTTAGCTGAGCATGCAGTTAGATTTATGCATTTGTCAGACACTGTTGTCTAAAGGGACTTGGAGTTGGGGAAAGACAATATGCACAATGTTACAATAATGCGATTTGAAATTTGTTACAATTGCTCACGTCTCAGGTTTCATGCATGGGCAACACTTGAGAAACATCACCCAGGAGTGTCTGGAGATGTGTTGTGCATGGGGTGCATGTGCACTTGAAACAGGAACATCTTTTGATTTGAGGACTAGTGTTCTAACAGAGAAAAAGAGGTGATGATAATGTGGATTTAAGTCTTTATTTAGAATTTTTCACTGTGTTCCTGTCACTGCATTAAATGCATATTTAACCCCTGATTGCATATAAAGTTATTTTATTGAGTTTTAAAAGCATTTTCAAAGGCTTGAAATTTTAATCATTGTGAAAAGAGTATCAAGATCACCTGGATTTACCCAAAATATCTCAAAATGAGGTTTATCTCAGAGGAGGAAGGAAGCTAAATGAGTCTGGAACCAAATTGATTTATGAAAAAATTAGATGCAGTATCTCTTTAAAGGTGTACTTTTCAGTGGGTTATCTTACCGTATAAACCCAACGGCTGTGCATAATCATAACTCGGAATGGTCTATGTTAGTGAAGGGATATATCTGACATTTTTGCTGGGTTAAAACATCTCTGTGATTATTACAGGATTTGTTTTTACTTTCTCAGGAAGCATGGCTGCTTAGTCGAGAGCGGGAGCTTAAAGAGGAAGTGCGTCGAGGGAGAGACAAAGAGATTGAACTGGCCATTCAGAGACTGGAGGAGGAGACCAGAGTGGCGAGAGAGGAGTGTGAGAGGGCAGCTGACAACCGGTGAGTTTCCTCTTCCTGTTTTCCTGAAAAGAGTCAAAGAGATATTTTCAAATTAAGTGTTTGATTAAGATAATCACAGTGTTTATTCTTCATACTTTTGTAATGTAATGTGCTAAAGTATTTCATGATTTATTGTTCAGGGAATATTGTGGTACAGTGTAAAATTGGTTAAGTTTATTTGTATAGCAATTGATGAAATGGTGAAATGACTTAAAATCTGTTTTATTTAATGTATTAATAATGGTTTGATTCATGATTGAGCCTCACCTAACTCTATCTTTAACAATCTTTTCACTGCATGTCCCTGAAATAAGGTCATTTTGACTTCAAATATGATATAATACATAAAGTTTAGACCAAAGAAAATCAATATAATGCAATTTATAGAGACAAGTTGAATAAAAGCAGGTTTAAATGGCAAACTAGCATTAAAATACGGATTATAGATAGCTGTAAATTAAAAAACAACTGATTTGATGAATGATAATCTAGTTAAGAGTTCCAAATGCAAATATTTGGTATTTGAAAGTTAGAGAGCTAGAGTAGAAGCATAAAAATATAAGTATAATCAGGTGTCCATGTAAATCAGAAGTAAGATGGTAATGAAAACAGGATAAAACAGTGTATGAACTAGAGAGGATGCGATAGTTTGATGTATGAGTGTTAACTATTTTAAAACCTTAAAATCAGTCTTTTTGGGCAAAATGTACAATGACTGTATTAAATTGCATTTTCTTTAAGAGCAGACAAATGTGTGCTAGGAATCTGATCACAATGGTCTGTAATAGTAAAAATTAATAACAAGAATTTATTTTATAACTTTGCAATAAATATCCAATCCAAGCACATTTACAGTTGCATCTACAGTTAAATGTTTCAAGTCTCAAGCAAAAATAACGATTACAAATATATAGTTTTCAAAAATTACATTTTTTTACATTTTGACATATTTCAGCATCATCATACGATATTCCTTTTAATTACTTATCAATAATTTAACTCTGTGCTTAATATATCTAAATTGCCACCAGAACTCAAATGTTTTTTATTCCCATTGAGTTTCTGAGAGTGGTTGAGAATGCTCAAATTTGATCGGCCACCAGGATTTGTCGGGTATTTTTCTGCCAGTTTTGCAAAATTTGCTGCAGAAACCCACACGCGGAGGCATAGAAATCACGTACATATATGACGAGTACTTTTTGCCATTTCTCCCTGTTATGATGTGCTCTAAAATACTAGAGTAACGATAGGATAGGAAACTAGGCATTAATATATTGTGTTGTTTAGTTGCAAGCAAAAAATAAGTATAATGTGTTCAAATTTCAAACAAGCTTTATTTTTTTTGACTGAACTGTTGCTCAAATGGTAGCCAGATTTTGAGATGTAAATAATGTCTCCCCCTGAGTAGTTGCATTACAATCTTGCGATCCTAAATATTTAACACATGTCAGATGAACTGTGTTTAATGTTAAGTGTATATGTGTTCTATTGTGTGCAGGATGAAACGTGTGAGGGAGAAATACGAGGCTGAACTCAGAGACCTGGAGCATTCGGAGCGGGGAGCTCTGCAGAAGCAGCAGGAGATGAGAGCGAAACACTGTGATGCCGAGGCAGAGCTTCTCCGGCTACAGTCGCTTTTACGACAGCGCGAGCAGGAGATAAGCGACCTCACCCAGGTAACTGTTGTCAAATCAACATTGTTCAACAAGGAGTTTAAGGTGTGGGGTATAAATCAGCAGCACATTAGGGCGGGTGGAAAATATAGGGGATCAGTTGAATAACTATAAAAGGTGCTGTCCCCCTCAGTCGCGTGAGCTCATAGGGTTCATGAAACATAACAATTTAATACATCTAAAAAGCTGATAATTCCAAGACTGACTAAGAGAATTTTTTTTTCCGGTCAAAGGTAATGCAAGGTATTCCTTCCTGAGATAAAAGGTTTGACTTTTCAGACTTTCAGTTTAATGCAACGCCTGACTTTAAATAGCAGGGTTTGATGATTCTGAAAATAAGTAAAAAATTCATTGGATTGTGTCGAGAATGGTGGCATGTGATGCTTATGAACATGTGTTCAGTTCTAATGTCACTCAATGTATTGATTTAAAGAAAGTTTTTACATTATGAAAATCTACGTTTCGTTTGTGTTCACATTTTGTGTTTTGGCAGTGTGTATTTCTCCTGTGTCTACTGTTTTCCAATTGCTGAATCTAAAAGTTACATTTTGTCACGCATACTGTGAACTGTTTATAGTTATGTCTGAGTGAACCTAAACCTCAAAACCTTATCATGATCTCGAAAAAGTCACGATGACTTGAAAAACCAAATAAGGATATACATTGGAGATTTTAAAGAGGTCAGAATTTTGAAATGAAATGCTAGGTGATATTGATCTATATAAGTAATTCTATATTTCTCTTGAGCAGGTAACTTGGTTACAGTACCAGTTTTAACTTCAAACTTGCATACTGATCCATTAATTAAGGATTGGAGAGCAACACAACAATTGTTTATGTAAAAGAAGTATTTATAAGGTAAAAAATACCTTAAAATAATACATTAATTCAGGGATCTCAGTCAATTCCATGAAACGCTGTAGTCAATGTTATTTTTATTACAACCTTGTTTCAAGAAACCACCTGTAGCTTTAAACAAGCCCAGAGGAGCTGAATTAGTTGAATCAGGTGTGTTCAGCTAAGGTTGGTGTAGAACTGTGCAGGCTGTGGCCCTCCAAGTTTAGCATACCAGGGGACGTTTATAGGTACTCCACACAGTTACAGTTTCTTTACCCAAACCAAATGTCAAACATAATGTTCATAACATAAAAAAAAATTGTAAATGTTTTACTACAGAGTTCAGCAATGTCTTTTATGTTTCTTGTTTGTCAACTTTTGCTTGCATTAATTGGTTAGTTGTATTTAAATTGTCTTTTTCTTTTTTCTTTTTCTTTTTTTCCCATATCTAAAAATCTGAGCAATGACTCGGTCTACAAAAAGCTAAACATTTTTATGCAGTTTAGCTGTTTGTGTTGAGTGGTTACCAGAAACACTGCTGCGATTTGTAAACAAAATACCTAGTACAGCATTTGCATTTGAGCATCACAATCTGGTGTGTTTTTGCCCGTCTGGAACCTGTCCATCCCTGTTTGTAGGCATCTGATTAGCCTGCATTACTCTATATCCTGCGCTTAGTTGAGACTGTAATTGTCATTCATCAAAACAGCAGCTATCAAAATATAAAATACCAGTCTCTGACGACATGTTAAAACAGACAGCCAAACGGTTGATGTTTGAGGTGTAAAGTTTATCCTGTAGCATTGACTAATTTGATTAATATCAGGTGAATTAGAATTAATAAACCATAAGAGGTAGACTTAGTCAAAACATCATTTATAGCTGTTACTATTCCTTTATGTCTTTGTACTTGTTTAAATATGAGTGCAATGTAAGGTAAAAGCTGTCTAATTTTGCAGTTTGATTTGCTTAGTTTTCCTTTTATTTGATGGTTTTATAGGTTAAATTTCACGCATTCTCTTTTTTATTTTCCTTTGTCCATGCTTTCAATTCAGGCCCGTGATAAGCTATCAGAGGAGCGCCGCTGTCTTGCTGAGGTAATTAGGCAAGAGTTTGCGGAGAGACTTGTTGAGCTGGAGGAAGAGAACAGGAGGATGAAGATGGAGGTCTCGGAAGCCAAAGCACGACTACGTCTTGAGCTGGAGCGAGTGAGTCGAGAAAAAGAAGAGGAGTTGGCAGAAGTGCACCAAAGGTCAATGGCAAAAACTATTGTTGCACTTGTAGAGATTGGCTAAAGATTACCTTTATAAACTGCAGGGTTATATTTTTACCAATCCTCTAGCTGAAAATGAGTCTAAATGTGTTATTTTCTTTCCTGTGTAGAGTGAAATCTGCTATACTGAAGAAGGAAGAGACTGTAAACAACCTCCGGAAGCATCATGAGGTATTGCTATTTCTGTTTAAAGTAACCTTAAACTCAGAAGGTTGTTTTTTGTTTTGATCTACATAAAACAAATTAATAATTTAAACAAAAAAAAAGCAGCAACAACTGTCAATTATTTTGGGCTCCACATACTTTTTTTCAACAGCTCCTATAGAACAACTATCTAAAAAAGGAGAGAACTTTATTTTTATTTTTGACATGGAAAAAGCAAAGGCCTTAGTAATTCTTGACCAAAGCATGGTTTTTGGAAATATGTAAAAAAAAATAAAAATAAATAAATAAAAACAACTGGAACGATCAGGGTAGGGTTTACTTTAGTTTCAGAACTCATTTGAAATACACATATTAGACCAGATAAATGAGATGTTTTAAATGTAACAATGTTTAGTGCTATTTTTCACTAACTTGTCGGCTACTTTCATAGTATTATTAGTTCTAGTACACGAAGAAAAAAGGCTGTAGTTTTGCAAATATAAAATAAGCATGAATGCCTAACAATTACATGAACAAATATTTGTTTTAATTTCCCTTCTCATGTTCAGAAGCAAACTTGATAAAAATCACATTTACTGATCAAGCCTTATTTTTGGGACACAGTGTATGAGTGTTTTTATTTTGTAAAATATAGATTACTTAGAGAAAAAATTTATGAATTTCTCTAACATTTTTACAAGTTATTTATTTTTTTATTGAAATTTTTTTCTAATCTGATTTGTCACATTTATGAATTTGACTTAACTTCAGTAAAGATGGTCATAAAAAGGTCTTTGCAGGCTTCTGTTATTTAAAAGTAATACTTTCAGAACCTGTGCATATTGTAACTTCCACTTTTGTGAATTTGGTTTCTGATTTTCCTGAATATTCTCTGTTTTTAGAGTCCGATATAAACTGCACAAAACGTGGAAAGTGTGAAATTTGAAACTGGACATTTTTATTTTTCATTAAATTATTTTTATATATAATTATTTTAGTAGTGCAAACCTTTAATACAGTTAAATACTATTACATTACATTTGTTATTGTATTATACTGAATTGTGAATTTCTAGCTATGGTTAAATACACAGCTTTTAGCCATCTTTGGACAAAATCCAGCATCAAATAGTGCCTTTCTTGAAAGAGGTTGGTCTGGAAAAAAAAAAGATTCTCTAACCAATCTATTAAACATAAAGGAAACATAGTTTTATGTGTATCTTCCCATTGAGTGCAATCACCTTTTTTTTATTTTTCATGCAGATTTGACAGTGGTGACCTAAGGCACAGCTAAGAAAACATGTCAAAACAGGCAATAAACCAGTTTATAACAGGGCCAGGCAAATTGATCCTGCTGCACAGGAACTGCTCAGTTTACCCTCAGCAGTCATTAAACACACCTGATCAAACTAATTAGATGCTTCTTTGTTTGTTTGGAGATATTGGTGTTTATACTAAAGCAGTCCTGGAGCTGCAGGGACTGGACTCTGTCCAAAGATTTCCAACCCCTAATCTATGAACTGTGTTAAATTTGATTAGCATTTATTGTGAGCCTGAATGATGTACTAAATAAATTTATGTCACCTGCCAAAATGTTGGAAATGTAGGCAAAACTAATTATAAATGCAAACCAAGACAAACATTGCAAACATCATTATGATATTTCCACATCAACCTCCCAAAAGTGTTTTTGCACAAGGCAACTATATTCTTAAATCTATTTAAAGCAGCTACTAATTCCTGTCAGTAAAGTTTATTTTATTAACAACACAACAACATAAAAACACATAAGAATAAATAACGGAATGATCAGACTGATCAAATTTAACATTGTTTCTCATTACTATGACAGCCTACATCCTGAAACCACTACATTTTTAGTTAAAAGCTTTGGCAGTTGATACATTTTACTGTATGTTGCATTATGGTTGAGCAATGTCCTCGCGACTTCTAAAGATATGAATATACTAAACTTTGGACCAATCAGAGAGCATTGTATGAGGCAGGGAATCTAATCTAGTTGTACTTCTTCCCAAACATGTCATCCTTAAGATAATTTAATATACAGTATTAATATATAATAATATAAATTACAAGTCCGTCTATTTAAAACAATAATGCAAAAATGTTGATTCCAAGTAAAATTACTTTGTTTTCTTCTGCATTTAGGCCGCAGTAAAGCGAGCGGATCATCTGGAGTCTTTGCTGGAACAACAGAGAAAACAGCTTTTAGGGAAATGAATCAGTAGGAACTTGACCTCCGTGAGATCATCCAAGCTCACACAGTCATCAATTTCTGTTGAGATGCTTATCGAAGGTGCTTTTGCTTGTTTGGATCAGCTGATGGATTCTGGATGGACCTTTGGGTTCCAACTGGTGTCTCGTTTGGAAAGACAGCCTTCAGTTTTCTCCTGGGAACAAAAGGAGAAATAAGATTTCATCTTCTTCTATAATGCTTGAGAGGTTTTTCTGAATCCCTCTCGAAGTGTTTTGACCAAGTAACTCATTTCATACAACAGTTTCCTCAAAAGAAGATAGATATCTGTTAAACCCTATCAAACCTTGCCTTATGGTTGTGTCTTGACTCCTAATTTATAAACGAGAGTTTCTATATTTTCATACAAAAAGAAAACGAGTCATGCATGACAAAGTTGGTTTTTTTATTTAAACGTGATTATGGTTGAAGATATATTTTAGGCACATTTCCACTTTTCCATCATTGCCAAAAATATAACAGCTTTAGCGAACATGCTTTAGAGGTGTAAAAAGTAGTTTTGTAGCAGGCAGTGCTTTTTACATTTATTTTCCCTGAAAATTAACACAATATTTAACCACAAAAAGTGGCATTTGGGGTCAACATTTTTTTGAATTGCATTATTTAATCTACAATTTTTGTAATCTTTTTATAGATATTTGTTTAAATTATGTTTGTTTTTAAGCTATTTATTTTTTACGTTAATACATTTTCCCCTATTGTTTTTTTTTTTTTACCAAATTGTAATGTTCAGCTGAGTGTAAAATTCCACTTTGTAATATTCATCCAATTTCCAAAATCAGCATTTTTCTGGGCACAAAGGCATTCACAGTAAGCACTTCCAGATGTTTCTGCCACTGCATGCTGTCTACTCTCGCTCTCTCTCTCTCTCTCTCTCTCTAAAGCTGGATTGTAAAGAGGGTGGAGATGCCAGTAGATGGGAGACGTAGGAGGAGAAACCGCTTTGAAATGGAGCTGCAAATTAACTCCTTGTTTAAAAGAAAAGAGGTCTTAACCCCCACCAAAACATCCCTATTCCACTGCCTTTTGTGTGTTCCACAGAGATACCCTTTGTCTCATCGCCCCTCGGGGTTGCTTCGTGATTGCAAGAGATGTCCCAGAAGCCCTCAGGACAGGCAGACATGCTCACACAGAGCCCTCAGAGAAGCCCGGCTCTAGATCAGACGGCAGGGAAAGATGGCTGCACAGCTGGAAGATAGAGAATTTAGAAGGTATGTTGTCAGTTTGAGATGTAGATAAGTGCAGAGTGTCTCTGTAGATTGACAGGGACGAACAGGAGATTGAGCGGATCTCACAGTACAGTATGTTCAGATGTTGTGTACATACCAAGCTGAGTGATTTGCTGGGGGAGGGTGAGGTGGTTATAGAATGTAGGGTTGATTGAAGAAAGAAGAGATATATCAGGATGATAGATGTTTGATAAAATTGTACAAGATGGGAGCTGGGTTCAACTAAGTTCTGTTTTGTTCAGCAGCAGTAGATCATGGTTGTTGTTGTTTACAAGGGGAAAGTAAAGTAACCGTAATTGAGGGATATAAATCCAGTAACTTGTTTATAACATAAGAAAAGAGATGAACCTGGGAATATAGTGTCTCTGGATAAACTTTGTCTTAGAAAAACAGGAAAAGACTATTGGGAATTTTGGAAATATGCAAGATTTTATGGCCAGGATATAATCTACTGGCATCAGAACAGATATCACTACACATATGACCGACAGAATGAGATTGCCACAAAAACAACAAGCTACTTGAGATTAATTCTCGTTCAACAAATCAACTGGTTTAAATTGCTACTCCAGATATAAATAAATAGATTTTACCAGATGCAGAATTGGTCACCTTATATGTGCATATGTTTTTTGTTTTTGTTGTTTTGTTGTTGCAGGAACATAACGCCTTGATATTCCAGTTCTGTGAATCCCCTCAAACCTTTAAACACATTTATTAATGATAGTAGAATTAATTGATAGTGCTTGAAACAGGAAATTAACTACCCACCTACTCAGATCACCATCTTTTTCAGAAGCCAGTCATTAGTCATTAGTATCTGTTTTCATGATTAAAAGGGTTTCAAGGTTTACCCATATTTTTAAACTTGTACTGCATTCTGGGATAACCTGATGGTATAGTGGGTAGCGCGCCTGACTAGAAAGCCCAGGTGCGCCTCGGTTAGAGTCTGATTCCCATTTAGGTCGAAGTTTTAATTCTTGATTCAGATTTTTATTGGACCATTGATTGTACAATACAGAACTGTCAAAAAATTGTAAAAGATTTCACACTTCATCACCCAAGTGTACATGAATAAACTTCAAAAACACAGGTTGAGGAGTTTATTCATTTTAATAAAAAAACTAAATGGCTTTTCTCTGACGCCTTCATGCAAAGGAACTTTTAGCTGGCCTAATTGGAAGGGATAATAGAGAGAAAATCCATTTTTCCTGAATTTTAAAATATTTGCTTTAGACACAGCTTGCAATGAGAGGATATAGCCTAGTGATGAACTTTAATCATTCTATGCAGGACCTCGATCTTTGCCGATTATGAGCAGGGTTGTAGCTTCAAGACGTATCGGAGTTTCAAAGATAAGAGGTCATTTTTCTTATGTACAAGTCACATAGGGCGCTTGAACAGTCAGAACTAATTCCAGGTTTGAGGTTATATGCATATAATGAGATTGTTAGGAACTTGTGCTCTGAGCTGGACTTGCACAGAAAAAGCATCAGGAGACTTTTTCAACAGAAGTTTCCAAAGTCAACTGGATTCCAAATTTGTTGGATTTAGAATAACTTGCATTCACTCTGTGATATACCAAGTTCTCTTCCCAAGAGAGGAGACAACACCAGTTCTGCAGGAGCCTGGGTTGCAGGGTGGGGGAGATCCTTGAAAAAAGCCTCTTTTGTGTCGTTTCAAGAGGTTATGCCCTTTTTTCCTGGAAGAGCTGAACGTTTCATAGGTTGTCAATGGTTAGTAAGGAGAAGCTAATATTTGCAAGAATGATATTAACAAATGCCACAAAATCTTTTGAAATCTTTCATCCAAGTCCCCAGATGTTTACTCTGACTGATCAATATTTGCTCCTGTATTAAAGGAAAGTCGTGTGAGAGGAATTGGAAGGAGAGTTTTAGCACATTCACAATTGTGATTTATTTTGTGAGGTTCTTCTTGATCTGTAGGGTTTTAGAATGGAAATTAATTATAAAAAGGCCTCTTGAAAAGTGCCTCTTTCCGGTTCTCTGAGAGGATCAGGTATCTCGTTTCAGGACAGAGAAAGGATGCTGGAGTGTCCTCACCAGAGAATAGAGGAGCCTCTGTCATGTTTCTCAAGCACAAAAACTCTGGATGAATTTTATGAGTCACTTGTTGACATCATGCTCAAGTATGTGTATGTTTGTCCTCTTTATGTTGGGTGGAGTTTAGTATTACCTCAGTGAGAGGTTCAACAATTTAAAACATTCTGAGAATGTTTCAAAAGCATCTTGTGAAGGTTGGAAGTTCATTTTGGCAGCAGATTCTGGTCCTTGTCTGTCTTTCTGCCTCTGGATATGAATGCGGTTGGCAAGGCCAGTGTGTGTCCGCCACACATTTGCCAATTAGCCACTATTTTGTGAGTGGAGTGTTAAAATTCAAAGCGCTGGTCACCTTTTTCTGGCCTCGGATCTAAAAAAAATAATTGTTACACATGAAAAATAGTAGATCTGTGTTTTTCTTTGTGCATGTTTAAAACTAATGTTGTTTGTCTATTTTTATTGAGTTTGTTTCGGGTAGTGATGAAAAGAATCTTTGACTTTTAGTATGAAAATAAATGTTGACATTGAAAAAAAAAAAGAATGTTTTTGTTGGTTTATTTTTACCGTTCTATACTAATCACTTATCTTCTGTTCCATTTTTGCAACACTCCTTTCAAAACCAGGTTCAAATATGTTCCAGATTCTAATTCCTGCAAGATGTCTATGCATTCTCAGATTTTTGTTCCATTGCTGAAAGCAAGTAGTGAAATGTATATATTTTGTGTATACATGTCACAATAAACCACAATATAAAATGAAACCTAAGACAAGGAACTGTAAAGAAAGTTAAGTTGCAAATTTATAAATAAAAGAAGTATTACGTAATAAAAGGGGGTATGAGGCATAAATGACTCACTAAGAGTTTAAAGTTGGCATTAATTACTAGATGATTAATGATTCTGTATGTTCTGTAAACTTCCTTACCTGTTTCAATTATTCTTTTTGTTTTTAAAAATTTTCCGTAACATAATGGTAAATAGTCTTGAGAAATACATGCCTCTGTTTTAAAATATTTGTACTAAAATGTATTATTAATTTGACAAACTTTGATTTTCGTGTATTTTCCCCTCTGTATAGTATAACAATTAAAATGAGAAATGAAGCTAAAACAAGAAAAAAAAAGTTTTGTTAGAACTATGGTTTAATATGTTGACTGTTAAAATGAATCTTGAATGCATCCTGTGAAAAAAATGTGTATGTTGTTTATAGCTTTATTTAGCTGTTAGCAGCATCAAGCTACAGCTTTAATTTAATCAAATCCATGGCTACAAAATGCGTCTGTTTCTGCATACGATGAGCTCATCTGGGCCGGTTCATGAGCTCCTTGTAAAAATGTTATTCATCTGTAGTCTTATGAGAGCAATAACATTGCATCTTCAAATAAATCTTTATAAACAGAGAGCTCTCCAATTGTAATAGTAATAATAATAAATTAAAAAGTATTTTTTGGTACTTTCGTGTGAAAGCAGTCTTTCTATCTTTTGTTTGGGAATGGCATACGAATCATAAGAAATGTAGTCCTTACATAATGTGCATTTTTCTGTCTCAAAAATCATTCACAGTCAATGGACAAACATTTCAACAAAATTATAAAACAGTTGTTTTATGTGTTTCAAATAAAAGAACAGATACCAGGAAACCTTTTTGAAGAGTTTTTTAAATTCGGAACAGAACACTAGATGAACAAAAAAGAACCTCTTAAAAATAGATTTCAGCGCATACACTTCTGACAATATAATTAAAAGCGCTCAATGGTATTTCACAAAACTTTCAGGGGTGTTCTTGAGACCAAAGTTTTGGTCCAAAGCAATTAAATACTAGCTAGAGAATAGCAAATCTAAAATAAAGCTCTGTGTGAGTGCAACGGGTTAATGTTTCAGACCTGCCACTGTAACAAAACAGACTTGTAATTTCAACAAACCAACTCTTGCTTTCTTCTTTTAAAAATGCAGCTTTTCATAACCTCCCTAGACAAAGTTTTACTGATTAAAAGTCTGAATGCAAGCCTTTATTAACATCTGCTCACAGCCTCGACATTTTACACTGCATTTGTTTCCCCTGCTTTCTTTTCTAACCACATGTTGCTCTGCTTCCCCTGGCGTTTAAACCCGCGAACCCTCGTGACCATTTGGCCCCTCTTAGACCAGAGCCGGGGTGGAGCCTCCGTGTGGGAAAGTGTAAAGATAACCGGCTTCTATGTAAATCAAGCAGCTGCCACCAATGTGATAAATTCAAGTCAGTTTATTTTTAACCTAGAGTAGGTTAAACATGTTACAGCGTGTCATTTTGTGGTATTTTTTGACTTGTGTGACTATGTGTAGCTATGGGATCCTCTCAGTTTAACATCACAGAACATCAGGTCTGTTTATCGCTGCTGTTACTCTGTTCTGTTATCACCTAGCTCAGTGCTGTGTGTGTGTGTGTAACCATCCTTCTCTTGTTTTATGTCTTCCTTTGGAGGAGGGGAAAAGGGAGTTGACCAATTGCTAGCAGCTGTTGCTCCCTCCACAATAGGGCTGCCTCTCAAGCCCTGTTCATGTATGGCTGAGTGTGACTGAAGCTTGTGTTGTTAGACTAGGCTCGCTGCTGCTTAACTTCAAGACTCTCGAGACTTGTCAGGAGTTTCTTTTCAGGTATAGCAGTTTTTCTGACTTCTTTTATAGTTCTTTTCTCTCTCTCCACACTTTCTTTCAAGTTTTCTTATGTCAGCTGTCTCTGAGTTGTTTATTCGATATGGTGACAGATTGTCTGAAGAGCTTTTGAAGTGCATTTCTTTTTACTTCTTACTCATTTCCGTTGCACTCGATTCTACTTTTACTGAAAAAGGAGAGAGAACATGACCTTGATTTATAGTTTATTATACTTTAGACTCCCTCGCAATGAGTGTAAGCGTGGAAAAAGTTTCTTGTCTCCTAAAACAGAGGATGCTCTGATGTGGCATTCTTGTCATTCCACTTATGACAAAAAAAAGAAAGAAGGCTGAGGAGAAAAACTGGCAGAATGCAAGCCTTTGTGTTTGTGAATCCAGCTTTATTCCCAAGCTTGAGAGATTTTGACACAATGAAAAACTTGGTAACGAATATAGATTAACACAAACACTGGGTCTAAATTGTATTTCTCGCCCAAAGTCTTCAGTTTGGTTAGATATTAATGTTAATTTGCTGCTATTTGATGGAAGCCAAACAGATTTCCTCCTGGATTCTTTTAAATGATTTCTGAAGTTGCATGTCTTCAGTCACATCCGCATTAGCTGGGGAAGAAAAGTTTCCCTTGGGATTATTTTAGGTTTCCATGAACAACTACTCATGGGAGAGTTGCTAACAAGCAATGCCACCACAATACCTCTGGCATTTCCTCCCTCCTCAACTTCTTTGTACATCTGAGAAAAGAGCCACATTATTAGCTGTAGAGCAATTTCACACTTCCTTCGTTCCCTCTCATTTCTTCTTTGTCAAATCCTGACTATTGTAAGGGTGAACTTGGAAACCATCTCTGGTTTTCCTGGACCTTTAATTAAATTTGGATTAAAGAGCAGTGATATAGAGTTTCGCTGCCTTTTCTTTTCTTTTCTTGCAGACGTCCACAGTCACGAGGGAGACATCCATGCGTCAGAGCTCAAAGTTAACTGATTAACCTGGTGATGACACTCCCAGGCGCTTTCTTTTGGAACTTTGGTATCTTCCAAACTCTTGACAAGAGGAACGTTCATGAGCTTACAAGGTGACCAGATGTTCTGTGGAACTATCAGAAACTTGTGCACTAGGAAAGTCGCAGGATGACAGCTTCACTCCCCCGGAGGCTCCTGCTGTTGTTCATTGGGCTTGTGGGCGTTGCTTTACTGACTTTAATTCTGGTGTGCGTGGCGATTCAGATTCAAGAGTCATGGTAAGTTTGAGAATTCCAAAGCTTCTATATACATTTTACAAAAAAGTGGGAGCTTTTAAAATGGGATTGAGTTGTGCATTTGTCTCGTTAAATGTTATTTTTTTCCATAAAGCTTGTTGGTGCCATGACCCGGATTTTAGAGCAATTTAGAAGTCAGTGTTATGGATGAAAGCTGGTTCTTTGGAAGCAAACATACTGTACTTAGGTTTAGAGGCGTAATTGGCCCTCTCCTCCTTTGTTTCCTAGCCGTGTGTACTTGCAGGCGAGGTGGGAGGGTTTATATTGGTGCCATGACCCTGAGAGGAGTTCATAAAACAGTTTAGAAGGAACCTTTCACCTTGTGTAAAACATGCTCTTGTGATCAGCTTTGTCATTGAAAGATTATGATTAGATTTTTTTACTTTATTTGACATTTAGAATAATTTTGTAAATGCAAATGTGAAATATTAAATGAAATCAAATTAACCCATAAGAACCCACATTGCATTTTTCTTAAAGGAAAATTATGAGTGCAAGAATTAAAAGGGCTGAACAATGAACCTTTAAGAACAGTTAAATGAGTGGTGGCCCCTGAGCCATCATGTGTTCTTGTGGGATAAATGAATAATCATTACCATAACCATTGACCATTATTGTTTAAGGTTTTGTTTGTGAAATCAGGGCCACATGTTCTGTCATTTAATTTAAGTGTTGATTCTATCAGTAACAGAACAAAAGTCCTTTTGTTGTCTATTATCTATTTCTATAAGACAATACTTTGTTTTTCTGTAAATCTACTATTTTTAACTTTTGAATATTCTCAAAAAAGTACAGTATCTATAAAGACTAGACGAGTTTCAAAATAAACGTTAGGAACATGGGAAAGCCAAACTGTGCACACTATGCTGGAAATAGGGCACGATATGAGCAATAACAATAGAATAATATTATACTCGAATAGTAACAATAGAAAGTGTTATACTCTATACACTGTAAAATACAAAATGTAATTTTTTCTGTTGTGAATTTATTTGGTCCTTCTCTATATAGAGTTCCAATGAAAAAATGTAAGCTATTTTTTGCAATGAGTTTTTGTATAGCAAGAAACAAGTTTTCAGAGAAAAGTTTGCTGATGGTTTATATTTTAACTCATTTTGTGTGTTTTGTAATCTATCCAGAGAAGTACCAAATACACTTTGAATAAAGTCAATAATGCTCTCAGGATTTTTTCCAGTTCTAGTGGTGTTTAGACCAGGCGGGCAGTAAAATAATGGTTAAAACTGGCAAAAGGTTTTCACAAGAAAACATTAGATTTTTGTATCGAAAGTGTGTGGAGCATTGACTTGTGATTTTTATTATTATGACAGAGCTTTTGAAGTTTTGCGGCGTTACTCTTAATATCCAAACTAAAAATAATGATTACACTCATTATACCTTTATAAAATGTATTGTTCTTCAACGATCACAAACGTTAACAGCATGAATTTTTAAAAAGAAATAAAATATTATCTGAAAACCTCCCAGCTATAGTTTAGGTTTCTTTAAACATTCAATACGTTTAAAACTTACATAAAAATCCATTTACATTTTCATCTTTTGAGGAAAAAAGTCAGAGGAGTTGTGCCAGCTAACTTACAGTAGATTCATTCTATTGGTTACGTTAAATCTTTAAACAGAATCTACTCTTTGTGACTTTATTTATACTTGGCCTCCAAACACAGAAGACAGCTGCAGCAAGTTACCTTGAAAAGTTTCCCCTTTTTTTCTTTGTCTTTTTTAAGTTTTTATCAGTTGATTCTAATCATTCCGACAAAGGCAGGGAACATCCAGGACCGGTCAGCAGTTCATAGTCATCCTTTAATGAGTTTGCAGACTTTAATAGACAATGATAATAAAAACCTTGTTACGGTAACTTTGATTTAGTCGGTAATAAGTTAGTTGGTGCTGCATGCTTTGGTTGCAGACAGACTTTTAATTTTAAACTGTTAGTGAATTAATAGGAGAATTTTTTTTGAAAACCAAAAACATGTGACTGACAAAAACCAGATTATAAAGCTGTTTATCTCTACTTTTAACTCTTATTTAATCAGTCATGAGTTGCCGCTGACATTGTTTCACCCACAGTTAAACCTTGAACTGTCTGCTAGCATGGACACAACTTACAATTCTCCCTGGAGCTGTTATCACAGTTCACACTTCCTTTTCCTCTGCATTTTATCAAGTGGCCATGTTTGCTGTTACCATGGCTTCAAATGTCTCCAGCTAAGGGAAATTAATTTGTTACTCTCTTTCTCTTTTTCTCCATCTGAACAAGCCACTATATAGTATAAAATTCTCTTCCAGTCCTGCAACCAAGTAAATGATAGAAATATGTAGTGGAGTTGATATCTAGATTTACTTCAGAACAAATTTAGCAGGACTATATGTTGTTCCTGGTGATGGACTTTGCTCTCCAGTAATGGATGGAAACAACATGAGATCTCCAGGTTTTGTGTGCTACCTTCATTCGATGAAGGGTGAAATCATTCCGGCTTGCTTCAGCCACCGAAGCGCATTCTCCAGAGAAACTCACAAACGCTGCTCTGAAAGTGAAGTCTGTTAAGTGAAATGTAGACCAGATGCTTTTTAAAGGCCGCAGCTCCATTTCTAAAACAGGAAAGGTTGGGGAGAGAAAAAAAACCTTTAAGGAAATAAAAGTCGACAGGATTTAGACTTGACAGAGTGTTTCTGAAAATGCTTGGAAGATCCAGATGCACATTGTATAACACAGACATCTTGAAAGTTTTCTGTTTTTAATGCATGTAATGTTGGCATTTATGGAATAGAAAAAAAAAAAAAAAACGGTTTCACAAAATTCTCATCAATCTTTCATGTAATAAGATGTTTTACCTACCCTGTTGTAAATGAAGACACGGAACTGCTTAAATGCCGTCCACATTTGCCTTTAATATAAAATCTTATTTCTTGTTCAACAAATTTTATGAAATTATTTTTCTATTTATAAGTTTGGAGTGCCTAGGATGTGCCTAAACCTCCTAGGGAAACATTTTATTTGGTTAGGAAAAAAGAAAAAAAAGGACTACAAGTTTCCCCAGAATGAAAGTATCTGAACTTCTGCCCCCTTTTTATCAACGGTCAAAAAAAGGTAAAAATAAATAAATAAAGTCCTAAACTTTTTGTAAATGTTCTTGTGGTTCAATATTATGAAGCTTTTTTTTATAATAGAATATATAAAGCGATTGACCAGAATGAACAATAGTTGGAATTTATCAGAATTGTTCCTAATAGTAATCTTTTTAGCTTACTTTCCTTTTTAGATGGATATGTTGACATTAGTTAAATATAAATAGGTCATACGTGTATATGTTTACTTTTTAAATAATAATAATAACAATAATAATAATAATATAAATGCTAATACATAATAGTTATATTGTATTATAATAGTTATAATGTATTATAATAGTATTATTATTACTATTATTATTATTATTAACAATAACAACAACAATAAGAATAATAATAATAGTAGCAATAATCATAATAATAATAAGTACATTATTATTAATAATGTGTGTTATTATAATAAACAATAATATAATAAGTAAATAAATATAATAACTAATATTTTGTTCTTTTTTAATCTGAATTTTAAAACAATAATTTCCTGAAACCAAAATTAAACTTTCTTTAGGACTACACTTTAATTTAGCATTCATCTACTCATAGAGGACATCTGACATTGAAAGCATGACTTACATAATTTTCACCTTTAACCTGAGAGCACCTCTATTACCTCTATTTTTTTTTTCTTCACCTCTATTACCTGAGAGCAAATGTGGTTGGTGCAGTCCATTTTACTGTGTATTTTAGTAACAAATCCTTTTGCAAGAGCCACCTATTCAAGTCCTCACCTTTTTTGTGAATACACAAAAAAAAGGATTCGCTTTATTGCATCAAAATGGATTTGGGTATTTGTAGCACTTGGTCTTACTTCTTTTAACACATCTCATTACCTCATGCAGTTTCACTCTCTTAAAAATGCTTTGCCGGATCAGACGAAGGGATAATATCCTAATTCTAGATCTATTCAAGCCTCCAAGCTGATTGACAGGTTCTGAACGAGCAAAGGGTTTGTAGAAAATGTTTATTCAAAGATTTTCTGAAATGCTGCTATACTTTCACAGGGAGGAGATGCAATGTGATCAGGGCCTCAATGTAAAACAACACGTTTCTTGACTTTTCAACAACTCTAGTCAAACACTATAGCTGCAGTACTTTGGGTTCAAACAAGTTAAAGCCCATTATGTGCCATTATGGACACTTGTTGCATAACAGCATTTTATTGTATGACTTGAATTAAAAACAGATTATTTTATGAACTTTTAAGAGTTGATTCATTGCTCAGTCAGAAAAGACTTGATTTGCTTTCTGGCTTTGATCTTTGAAACAAAGAGTTTCTAAATCACACGTCGTGGTCGAGTAGCTCTGGGGCACTTTTCAGGCTAATTCATTTGAAAAAGGAAAATATTTCACAGATGTTCTTAAAAAATTTTTAGCACAGCATCAATTGTCAACAAACTGACTTCCAAAGTTCTAATCAGTGTTGTGCACATTAGTTTCACACTGTAATAATCTACATACTAGTTATTACTTCAGTTAAACAGTAATCCCTTAAACGACAATATTACTTGATTTTACTTTCAGGAAATTAGTACAGAGAGTTGCACACATCATTTTCCTTTCATTGCAGATGGAGACTAATGACTGTAGTTCTATTGTCTACTTGTAATAATAAAAAAAACATAATAAACTGAACGGACACCAAGATTATAGTTTGGTCCCAGTTTTAATATTTTGAATCCCCAAAAATATTTTTGTCTTAAGTTTAAAAGAGCCGCTATTGTGGGTTTCATATCCCAAACATCGAATTAACTGCTCTCAAATTACACAGTTGTATGAGGGGGAGCATGGTTATGCAAGCCTTTCACAGAGATTAGCATGCAGGAAGGGAAAAGGTTATAGTTCACCGGCATCTGATTACTGGAAAGTAAATGTATGTAGTGTATGGAGCTGGAACCATATTTTCACTCAAGACCCTGAAAGATGAACACTCTGACAACAAGTCTCTAGCTTCTCTGATCAGCTCGACTCTTTATTCAATCACAGGCAGTTGTGATTCTGTTTATTGGTTGTCATTTCCTGTCAACGCAATTTCTCCAAACACGGTCTAAAACAGGCCAGTTAGATATCATTCAACAGCTTCATAAATTGCTCTGGTTGCGTCCAGTGGGAGGGTTACAATCAAGTCACTAAATTAATCATTTTTAATTGCGAACCAAATGCCAAAATTAAATGCATATTATAAGAACGTTTCAAACTTTCCTGTGTGTCTACCTATTGTTGGAGACCTCCAAAAAAGAAATAGGGACACTTTAAAGGAATATATATATATATATAGTTATAGTTTGTTTTCTGGTTTTCCCTTTCCTTAAGTTTCTGTAAGCATGCTCTTCTAGTGCCCACTCCTCATCGAGGACATGTTAATCATCGTCCCCTATTTCAGTCTTTGTCTCACCACTTCCTGTTGTTGAAGTATTGAATACATTCATCGGTCTTCATTCTTTATCTAGTCTGTGATGTCTGTAAATTACTTTTCAGCTATTTTTGTATTTACTTGTGCTTTGCTCCTTGTGGGCATCTGGAGGATGAATTCTGCTTATAGACTCTGATCTCTTGTTCGCCTGCGGGGCAAAAGTAAAGATTTAGGCTGATTCTTCATTATATTTATATACTATATTAACTATTTTATTGTATATTTTTTGTTTGACCTCAAAAAGTTCCTATAAAATAAAATGTTGGGTGAGCAAAATAAACAGTTTTCTTTCGCTTTCCAGTTAGCAGCGTACAAGGAGTTTTTTTAAATAGCTTGTGATATTTTTTATGTGGATACTTATTTGGGATCTGGACAGGTTTTACGCTTGATCACTTTCTTCTCACCATTATCTTAAAATGTCTATTAAATGAAATAAGGAAATGTTGCAAATGTTCCTTTGTCTGCCTTTTTTTTTTGTTCTGTGCCAAATCTTTAAAATAAAATGTAATGCTACTGGCACATGGCACACGAGTGTTTTTATTTTGCATCATAGACAGGTTTGCACATTCAAAAATCCACAAAAATACTCCTGTTGTGTACATATACAAACACTACCACAGTGTTAAATGTAACATTTTGGGAGTGTTAATTTAGCTCTGGCTTAAATTGACCGCTGTGATGTTTGCTGTGTGGTTCTAAATAATGTATTATTAATAGTAAACACTTAATATTGCAATATCCTAAACATATTCTGAAACTTAGCTAGCAAATCTTTAATTCCTATTTTTTTTAAACGCATTTCAAATCCACATAGCAAAATTTCCAGAGTTAATGTATGCCTGTAGTTAAATTTGGACGAACTGGTCATTTAATTTTGACTAGTGTAAAATGTATCACCTAGACGGTGCCTATGTATCCACACCAGCGGTTTTAGTTTAATAAATAAATACACCATAAAATAGCATTCATGTTCTCCCTCAAACCTCTTTTGCTTGAACAGTGGCCACATTTTGTGGTTAAAAAAATGGATGTAGATTGCACAGCTCTCTTCTTTAAGAGAATGTGCTTGCTTGCTGATGCACGCAAGAAAATATAGTCATTATTTTTCTTTTCTTTTTTTTTTAATTGTAAACCTTAATGCTCAGTCTTATTCCTTCTCTCTATGGCTTAATCGCTTTTGTAAAGTATACCTTTACACATTATTTTGTTAACTTGCTGCTTTAAATAATTTGGTTATTTTTGTTAAAATATTTTAAGCTGTTAAGTATGTAATTTTTGTGTACGTTCATGAATTGCGAGCTGTTTTTTTTTTTTTATCCCCCCCTGCAGGCCATTCGTTGTAAAGAATGAGAACGACTCTATGAAGTATTTACTGTCTGTTGAAAACAAAGTGGAGATTGAGAATGAACTGAAGAGGAGTTTAATCCAGGTCTTGGAGCTTCGGGGAAAGTCTTCAGAGTTTAATCTGAGCACCAGCTTACTGAAACCAGCGCCAGTAGAGAAAAAACTTGCTAAACCAGACTTTTTTGGAGATCAGTATGCTTCTGATGATGTTCCACAACAAACGGTGAGTGAGTTAGTTCAAGCATTTTAGACACTGACTGAATATAAACCTTTAGGATATGTTGCGTTAATATGACACTGGCAACATATTGAAGACAAAGAAAATAACAATTTACATTGTGTTTTTATTGTTTCTTCTGTAGAAGTTGTAGTTTAACTAAATAGACTTGTTAAAAATCTAGACATTCTTTCCAACGTTATGTCCACCTTATTTAACAGTTTTGTTTAGTTTTGCTCTAGGAACTCAAAGTTATTCATCAGTGCTTCTAGGAGAACATAATAAATGATGGAAAATGTGCTGAAATTCTCTTTAGACTATTTTATGTGGATATTTATTAGTTGTGTTAATAGCATTATTTCTATTTTACCAATATCTTGTGGTGTTAAAACAGTTCCCGAAATATTTTCTGTGCTTATTTAAACCAATTACCATGTAAGAATGTTGTTTTTTTAGTTAATTGTCATTAAATGCAAATGTTAAAAGTGTGTCCATACAAACAAAGCAAGTTTAGCTGCAACCATAATGATCATATCAGAATTTAGGTTTGTGACTATAAAGTCTGAAAATTATGCAAATAATTTCATTTGAGTAACCTATCTGATATATACATTTCCTTCAACATTTTATGTTTCTGTCATCAATATAGGTTTTTTTTTGTTACTTCTCATACTATAATAAAAACCCTGAAGCATGCCAACTCAAAACGAATGTGTCTTACAGAATTGTCCCAGCACCATTAGGAAACTTGTGCCTCAGACAGAATTTTCAAAGATCTTTCTGCCCAATATTCCAGTCCTTCAGTGGGCAAAACACTTCACCCCCGAAGAGTATGCGCGTTTGAGCAACTACAAAGGAGCACACGGCTGGGGAAGTGTTGATGTTGAAGGTGCGTTATCTTTCAAATGACACAATCTTTGTTTTCTCTCAACAGCATTGAATCTTTGCTTGAACTTTTTATATTAGCTACAAAACATTAAAAAGTGGCATCCTTTATAAAACAAGAGAGCTGTGTAAAATGTGTTATGATTGTTAAAGACTTTAACTTCAAAAAGTAATGGTTTGCAAGCGAAAACATGTTTAAAGAACAGCTTGGGGTCATAAAGAGGGTCTCGAACTATAGTCAATTTTCATCAAGGGATTCTTGTTAAATTTGGAATTTCAAGTCACAAACGGCAAAAAATAGTCACTTTTGGGGGTCTGCAATCTGAACTTAGTCCAAAAGTCTTCCAAAAAAAAATAAAAGGAGCGTATGCACCCCCTCATTGGTCCACAGTCGACTGATCTTCTCTCCAAAATGTCTTTCTACAAATGTTTGCCAGAGTTTGTGATGTTATGTGGTTGTGAAACCGTTTTTATGCATTATACTGTTGTACTTGAGTATGAAAGGTGCAAACCTGTCAGATAAAAAATGTAAAATAAAAATGTAACCACTAAGATATACTCAAATTTGCTGATAATTGTAATAAGTCCATATGCAAGACTAGTTAGATAACACAAACAAAACACTAAAAACTATAAAAATGAATTAAAAATGAGCCATTCTCATAATGGGATGTTTGTGATGTCACAAACCATGGGATCCCACCTGGAGATGCTGGAGAAAAATTGTATGAACAAAATACTTTTTTTTTTTTCCTGTTTCTTTTAGAATACCTTGAGCATTGCACATTTTGTCTGTGTGGATGTGGAACACGTTTTCCTCATTATTTATTTGATTTGATTAAATTATACTTGCAAGATATTCATTCCATCAAAAATCTTTATGATTGTCATATGAAGGGATTGCACAGGGCCCCAAAGTCCTGTAGGGCCCCTACATGTTAAAGTAACAGCCCTTATATTATATAATGTTTAATCAATACGTGACATTTTGCAATACATGGATAAAATATCCAATGTTTCCACTGTAACAGGAATTAAATTATCTTTTGTGCTTATTCTTCTCAGTGTTAAAGAGCTCAATGAGTATTTTAAACACAACTGCTAACCGGATGATGTTTGATGACTGGGAAAGCAGACCCAAGCAATCGGAGTGCATCCGTTGTGCTGTGGTGGGAAACGGGGGGATTCTCAACGGTTCCAGGAAGGGCAAGGAGATCGATGAACATGACTATGTCTTCAGGTGAGGAGGAAGAAAGATGGGTGGACTCACTATTCGGGTTGAACTTTTTTACTTTGATTCTGAAACTTGTGGATCTTTAGGGTGAATGGAGCTGCTCTTAAGGGCTTTGAGAATGATGTTGGTTCTCGTACATCTTTTTACACATTCTCAACCAACACTATGAGAAACTCCATGCGTAGCTATGCGTATGTTGGGTACAGAGGACCACCCATATCCGAGGTATCCAAGTACTCTGACTGGCATTTAGGGTGACAAAGCAAGATACTCTATCTCTGAATCAGACATTTTTCTTCTTCTTTGTAGGAGACAAGGTATATATTCCTGCCAGACCACGATCGAGATTACATTCTCATGAAGGCGGCTTCCACGCTTACAGCAATCAATAAAGGTCCCGAGCAAAGCAAGAAGTAAATATCATAAAACATTCTCCAACACTCGTCCAAAGTTCCTGAAATGCTTTCTTTTTCTTCAATGCAGATAGCTTTCAAACCAGATCCTTTCTGCTGATAAAATCAGCTTGAAAGGGGTTTTTTTCCACTTTGCTGTAATTTTACAGGATATGTATTTCATATAAAATTGTTTGATATCTAAAAGCATCTTACAAGAAGTAGAAAGATAAAAATAAATGTCCCACTGTAGTTTGCTTAGCATTTGTTAGACCCTGGTTTCTGAGCGCTTTTAAAAAGTCTAAAAATTATCCCAAATTTTGGGCCTTAAATTCACTGTTCTAGTTCTATGTCTTATTTTTCTGATGTCCATGTAAAGCTCATCTGATATCTGTTTTTGTTTATCGGTGTTGCCAGAGATTGAAGAATTGCTTCTAAATTATAATTTTTTTTTTAATGATGGTTAGGGTTGCCATAGTCTGAGAAAATGTGCATAAATGCCCGAAAGTCATGATTAGGGTTGCCAGAGTTGGCAAACTTTCGGAAATTCTTCAAAAACATTAAACTGACATTTAGAGGTGCCAGAGTTTCAAAAAGGCTCATATTCAGGCAAAATAAAAAAAGATGTTTAGGGTTGCAAGAGTTTGAGAAAACCCTCGTGAATGCTCAAAAATGCTCACAATTAAAGTGATAGTTAGGGTTGCCAAAGTGTGAGAAAATTTCCCTAAATGCTCAATTTTGTAAAAGGTATAATTGGTGTTAGAGTTGATAAAGCCTTCCTAAATGCTCAGAAACATTAAAGGGATGGTTTGGATGTCAATGTATTTTTAGCATACTGTTTATTATGCAAAAACAGATGAGGGTTTTTATGTTATGGTAGGTCTTAAATTTGATTCTTAACGATCTTAAAAAGCCTCTAACCCTTGTGTGGCCTTCAGGTCAAATTGACACGTTTCTAATTTTTACAAGAATAAAAATGTTACAAATGTACATTCTTTTCTAGTAGGGACTAGTTGCAAAAATTCAAGATATGTTCTCTGTATTGTTTGAATTTGAGATAAGTCATATATGTTAATTTGTTATGGAATAAAATTTTTATTTTTAATTGCTTTTAAAATGGGAATACACCACAAAGGTTAATTAAATGATTTATTTTAAAAATCCTGCAGCTCAAGTAGGAATTCCTCTGAAAAGAAAGAAGTGCTTTGAGGACAGGAATGAACACTAAGGAAAAAAAAGTGTTGTTTTGTAGTATTTTATTTTTAAAAGATTTTTAAGGCTTGCACTCTCTTTTGGTATTGTTTTGTTTTTGTTGTTTTAATAACAAGATCTAACATTATGTTTATTTATGCAGAACATGTGCAGATGTGAGCATACATGCCATAAAAACTTCTGAAAATACATGGATCTCACATGTTGAATTTACATCCATCACATGTTGTACAACACTGAGAACAGCTATATATATATGTGTGTGTGTGTGTGTGTGTGTGTGTGTGTGTGTATTAATTTCCCCATCTTTTAGTATTTTTTAGTTTGGATATATATATATATATATATATATATATATATATATATATATATATATATATATATATATATATATATATATATATATATATATATTTTACACCCACACTGTCTACATACTGGCAAAAAAACTAACTTCACGAAATTCATTGTTTAATTTAAAGTTTGCAAAACTCATAAACTTTTGTAAAATAAATTGCATCAATGCAACACATATCTTTCTTTTAGTGTTGTATTACTGAAAATAGCTGGTTCTCCTCTTACAGAGTTAATAAGTAATGTTTTAGTGTTTAGGAACCTATTCAGATGCTCTACTGATCCAGAAATAGCACTGTTATCATAGCTTAGCACAGACCACTGAATCAGATTTGACAACCAGCTTAAAAAATGTAAGCTCTGTTTTATTATAACGATGAAATATTGTCAGGAAGTAAACTCTCACTCTGTCTCAATAATCAAGGAACTCTGCAGTTTAATATGCGTGCAAGAACAAGGATACCTCTCAGTCACTGAAAAGAGGCTACCTTGAACAACCTTTTAAAGACAACAAAGGTTGGGTCGCTTTCCTCTTGGGACGCTGCTTTCTTCCACAGCGCTTCAACAAGAAACATTTAGTCTGTGCTGAAGAATGTTTTAAATGAACACAGTTTACAAGCAAACAATATAGTACTGAACTCTAGTGTTATACACTCATATTCCTGTACATTATTCCTGTTTAAGCTATCAGTATTTTACTGTACATCTACTACTGCTTTCACAGTGTTATATTTATATAAGAAAACTGTATGTACTTGCACACACAATGCTTTAAACTCTTATTTCTTATCTTTTTTCAGTCCTCCTAAGTATTTTGGTGAAGATGTGACTGTAGAAAAATTCAAAATGTATCACCCAGATTTCGTCCGTTACCTCCGAAACAGGTAAACTTTGTACTTAGACTTCTGAATACACAGTGTGTTTCCAAATCAAACATTGGTAAATCAAATCAGACATTTCATCAAATTGTATTGAAACATACATATCCAAGAAAATTATGATTGCTAAAAGTCAGATATCCTCAATTTTTTAAATTGTCAATATTATGACTAAGCTTGAGAAGTTACTCTAAAGTTGTAAATTATGATGATAAGCAGCAGATCAAACTTAACAACATTTTTATAAATTAAAAATGTATGCGTAAAAATCAAAATACTCAATTCTTCAACTTTTCATTAGATTTTTACTGCTCTCCCGACAGCTTCTTCTTGCAGTCACGTATGAACCGAATGTAAATAAACAAATAACAAGCATTTAATTAACGATTCTGTGTATAAAAGCGACTTTTTTTCCTTGTCCTCAGTTAGACATGTAGATATGCAGCACAATAATGTGTTGATCTGAAAGAATGAATCATGTTTTAGACCTGGAAGATGATTTTTAGAGAAAGCAGCTTCTGATCCTTCATACTTTTCTTTTTTCTCGTCAAGGTTCCTGGAATCAAAGCTTTTAAAAACAGGAGCGCGGAATATTTACAGGCCATCCACGGGAGCGGTGATGCTCCTGGCTGCTATTCACACATGCGACCAGGTTTGTTTTCTTTCCCATCATTCACTTGTCTTTGATAATGAAGATTGATTCTCACGTTATTTTGTTGTTATCTGTTTTGTCATGGAATTAAATGCCCAAAGTGTGATTTTGAAAGGTTCCTTATTTGATTTGGATGACTCATATAAAAGTTCGGAAAAGGTTTTCTTGCATGTCATTTTACTGTATTTGGTTGCGATTCCCAAACGATCTGGGTCCAGGTGCGCACACACACACACACACACGCACACACACACACACACGCACACGCACACACGCACACACACACACACACAATTGAACAGGAAACAGCTGGGACCGATTGGAAGGTTATATGTGATGCTGTTCCTGAAACCAATTCTATGAAATTACATTTCCAAAAATTCCATGTTTTTTTTCCCCCAGTATGGCTTGACACATCGAGACAGTTTTACCAGTAGATATGTTTCATTTTTTACACACAACATTACTTGTGATTTATATGGTTGTTTTAAAATGAGATTAGTTAAATAATTGTAAAAATACAACAGACTCTTTTGTTTTAGAACAGACTCATGTCCGCTTGGACTTTTATTTTAGTCGTCTTCTCACCATTTCACTAAGCGAGGTCTTGGTCTTGTAAAGCCTCGGTCTTGGTTCAAATTATCTCTGGTCTGAGAAGGGCTTGGATGAAACACTAGCACTAGGCGAAAATAATTTATACATTATTTTTATGATTGTTTGTTTGTTTGTAATAAAGTACATTCCGTCTCACAAGATGAAACAAATAGCAAGGCCGAATGTGTTATTCAGCTTAAGTTAAATAAGGTGTGTTTGTTTAGTCCAAAGCAAGTAATCTTTTGCAAATATCAGCTGTCATTCTGGAAATCCAGTTTAGAGCTGTTTGACTCGCATACCGAGTTTGTTGAAAGATTCACATTCTACACTTATTCCACACATTTTCACTAATACAAACTTGCTTTTAAAACTCACCTAGCAGGTTTAAATGTTGACATCTTGTGAGACCCACCCACAAGAAAAAACATGCAGAGGTACAAAGGTCATCTGCTGACAGGTCCATGTTTAAATGCTCATTATACAAACAGTCCTCTAAATAATGAGTTTGAGTAACCTTAGATGCAACCCGGATTTCTGTTAGAACCCAGATTTCAGATCCTATTTGAGAATATAAACATTTCATCATCACTTTAATGTTGTTAGATTCTGATAAAGAATCATGAAAGAGCTGATGAATGACTTTATGTCATAAGGAATGTTTTAGCTGTTTTCTTTTTGCTGGGGAACAGAGGTGGATTTAGTGTAGTAAAAACACTGTTACCTCAATCTAAGAATCAGCCGAAATAAAAAAAACGTAATAAAATGTGCTCGGAGTAGAGGGTCGAAGCACATAACGCCAGCCCTCAAGTCTTTACACTGGCTGCCAGTGACTCACAAAAGTCTATGAGTCACAAAACAGCTCAGCACCAAAACAAATAAAGCATCTGCTGACTGAGCTAAACAGAGGTTTAGATTAAATAATTACAAATTACCACATTTGCTCCAAACAGGGAGCATGCTTTCAGTTATTATGCTGCCCTCCGCTAAAACGAGCTTCCAGAAGAGATTAGAGAAGCTAAACTTTAGTCACATTTAAAGCCATACTAAAACCATGTTTATTTAAATCTGATCGAGCCTTTAGAACTTCGCTTTTCAACATATTTTTTATTTCAATCCTCTATACACCGCTTTAAATTGCCATCATGCTCCATGCAGAGCTTGGATTCCTCTGTTCAATAGAAGGTTTTGGAAATTGACTGTTCTCAACTGTCCTGTGCAATGCCTTGAGCCAGATTGGGCTTCAAATTCATTTATTTTAAATTGGTTTGGAGATATCGAATTTATTTTAGACTTTTGAGACTTTTAAAATACTGTACTTAATTTATCATCCCACCATGTTTGTGATGGCATGATGTTGTGTAATCAACAGGTGGATGCTTACGGCTTCATGACCCCTAACTACAAGAAATATTCAGACCACTACTATGACAAAGTGCCGCATCAAGTGAAGTTTTATGCCAATCATGACATGCGCATGGAAATGAGGCTGTGGCAAGATCTTCATGAAGCTGGACTAATGAATCTCTACATGCGCTCCTGATCGATAATATTTATTTAAAGTTATGATTCTGTATCTTTGCACAAAAAGGAGATATTCTGAAATGACGGAGAAGAACGAATCGCTGTTGGTTACTGTTTCGACCTCAAAAGGTAATGGCTTCTAAGTTTGGTGTGTAACAAAAAGGTGAAGGAACAGAAATGAAAACTGGGAACAACGGGAAACAAGGAATAACTTTTTGACAAATCAAATGTGCTTTAATTAACGAAACAGGTGCCACAGTGTGTAACACAAATGAAATACAAAAACACACTCCAGGGACAGAGACTGAGGCGCGCCAGGTAAACTAGAAAGGCAGATACAATTCTAAGCTAACTAAACACACACAAATGGACAAATATCTGAAAGTGTTTCACGTAGAGACCTTGAAGGGTTTGGAAATGATTTATGCTTCTTGTATTCCCGACCACCCTTCGCAGATATCAATTCAGTTTAGGTGAATGTGAGCTAGGGAATAAATCAAGAGTTTCGTGGGTCCCCAAAACAGGATTCGGTTATAGGTATCTTGGAATTCAGGACCAATGTGATGTGGAAGCCGAAATCTAACACAATCATTTTAAGAGAGTGAAAGAAGAGTAACAGATAGTGAAAGACTGAATGAGTTTAAGTGAGAAAGTGAAAGAGATCGTGAGAGTGGATGAAAGAGAGGTTTAGAGCGAGTAAATATAACAAGGAGAATGAAAGGCGAGTGAGTAAAAGCGAGTTTGAAAGAATGAAAGAGAAAAACTGACAGAGTGACTGTGTGATGGCGAACTAGAGTGAGCGCGTGCAAGTAACCAAAACAGTGAAAGAGTAAGAGCTACAGCTACAGCTAAAGTGAAAGCTAAAGAGTAAAAAATTGTTGACTAAACAAGGGAGAAATGTTAGAGAATGAGTAAGTGTGACTATTTAAAGACGTTTGGTTAACAGACCTGCACTTGTTGACCATCATGTGAATCGATAAGGATTTTCTATTTTTATAAGAGCAATTAATGCCAAACGCAAATAAGTTTACAGCTTAACTGTGCATGCAAGCTTTGAAATGCACATCTTATTCATGAACTTTTTAAATGAAAATGTGATTTGTTTACTCCATACTCTTTTAAAAAGGTTTTTAAGGACACCTGTTGATTGTTGTTTCTTTATTGTAGCCTATTTATTTTTTAATAATTTCTGTCTTACAGATCACTTTGCTAAACCAAATGTTTTGCGTAGTAATGAAAGATTGATTTCAAGTCCTTTTGTAGCTCCGAGAATACATGTTTGATAATAAAAAAGATATGTTTCATTTATTTCAAACATTTTGATATTATTTCAACTTACACCCGCGTTTAATAAATGCCTACGTTTGGAATTAGAAAAAAATATTTTTCATTTTGATCATTCAAAACTGAGGTAAACATTTTGGGGCAGAACCCTTTGGTTTTAAGTACACGCTTCTATTTTATGTTAATCTTATAATCATTCTTATTACTGAGTGTAAATGGGCACAAGTGTTTGACTGGCACACGTTAATTACATCAAAATAAATGCAGAGAGCGCCATTTAGTTTGTTGATCCTCTTAATTAAGCTTTTTTGTACTGAACTTCCGGCACTTTGACGCCATCTAGTGATGAGTGTTTGCTAGTACAGCAACTTCTTCGAGCCATGGCTTACCTTTTACGGGCTTATATTTTATAATACACTTATTTTTGAGAGTTTTTAAATCATTTATATTTGTTGACACTGGAAAATGGACGTAAGAAATCCGGAAAAAGACTACTAAATGAGCTGTAAACGAGTTACGTCACTCATTTATTTAAGTTATAAATAGCTGTACTTTTATATGTGTAGATTAAGTAAACATGTGATGGTTTCTTGAATTAATATTTCTCTTTTTTGTTGTTTTTTTACTTCAGCTTGTGTGTGTGTGTGCATGCATGTGTGTGTGTGTGTGTGTGTCAACGTTGATACTAAAATATAAAAGCTACCTTCAAAATATTTGTCACTCAACCCCAATTTCAAAATATTTTCTTAATACAGAGTGAAGTATTTCAAGCGTGTATGTTTGACAGGTGAGTTATGTAAATATACTTGAACCACATTTTTGACATTCTCAATTCCAGCTTACAAAATAAGAAACGTCTGGATCAGCAATCAGGTTTGTCTTTCAAGTTCCTTCTTCTCCTTGAGAAATTATATTCTGATTTGGTCAGCTGTAAATAATTTGGCTGTAATCTCCAGTTTAATTCAATTCAATTCAAGTATTTTAATTTAATCCAAATTAAATTGTACAGCAACATGTATAGCAGGGATCACTAATTCTGGTCCTGGCGGTCCGATGCACTGCACATTTTGGATTCAACCATCATGAAACTCACTTTTTGCAACAACAACGTGCAGGGCTCCAGATCTCCAGGACCACATTTAGGGACCCCTGAAACCAGGATCACTGACGAGACCTCAGCCTGGAGGACTCCACACTGAACAAGGACAGCAGGAGATAGATAGAGCATCCCATCGGACAGCGTTTGATTGATAGATTTTTTTAAACATGAATGAAATTATTTAAGTACAGAGCCTCTGAAATGTTCAAGAGGAAAACACGGCATTGGTGCTGCTGTGAGGTTTCCAATGAAGTACGTTTTGTTGTAAATTAAATATATATTTTAGGTACACTGCACAATGGCCATTATTGCACAAACAACCACTCTTCAACAGTGGTCAAAATGTATTATTTATTATTATTATTTACCTTTAATAAATGCTTATTTTGAGCAGATGCAATAAAATAAAGATGCATGAAATGTGCTGCTATATTTTTTTATTGATATAATATCCTTTTGCTGACAAATGAAAAATGATTTAAAAGACAGTGATTTAAAGAAAAGATAATGGAGGTTGTGTTCAGTAGTGTGTTTCGAAAAAAAGTGTGTAAAACATACATTTTTGCTTCTAAAAATATTTAGAGAATTTAGACACATACTAGAGCAAGTGGCATCACTAACTAAAACATATCTGTTTGTTTGGTTCAGATTTTAGACCCATGTATGGCTGACCGATTTTGGAAAATAATTTAATTGTAATTATGATTATGATCTACAACGTAACTATTTTTTTCAAGGCTTTTTCTGTTTTCTATTTTTCTAAGAGTGAGAAAGCATTACATTATTTTTTGAGGAAGAACAATAGGCTTTACAATGAGAACAATGTTGTAAATTTACATAAATACACAGTAAAATCTTGAGAGTAAAATTACTCTATCCAGAGTAGGACCAAATAGACTAAATAGACCTAAATAAAGTGGAACAATAACATTTAAACAGAGTTAAATCATCGATAAGGATGCCATCTAAACCATTGATTATTCACTTAAAAACATTAAGTGCATACCATTTACATTTATCATGTAAAAATTCTTAAACGATTAGTTTTTGTTAAACTTTTATGCAATTATCATTAGGTATAACATAAACGTCAGTAACAAATTAAACAATCTGAAGTATAGATTAAAGAAATCAAAACACAAATATGATGCCAGAGGTGGGTAGAGTAAAGTAAAAAATAGAATTGTCACAGTCAATCTGACCCCTCCCCCTTTTTTTCAATCAGTTTTGATATAGCGCTTCTTTAGCAATTGCTTTCAAAGCAGCTTCACAAAGTCCTCGTGTGGATCAGGTAGAGTAGATAGGAGTTCCTCTGTGAGGGGACTCTCGCTGACTGAGGCAGGTGCTAATCACCTCCCCAGCATAAAGAATATACAAACTTAATATCCATCGACGAACGGTTCGCCGGACTTTTTAAACAGTACAGTAACTTTAATAGGTCATTAATAATAACATGTATAACAAAAATAACAACAAAAATAAGCAAAAGTTTTTAGATTTTTATTTACATGTGTACATTTCGTGTGAGTTGTGAAATGTATATTTTTTTGTAAATGTTGCATGAAGCTGCTGCTTTGCATTTCATTATAGAAATGCGCACTAAGGTTAAGCCATTTTTTTCACGATTGTGAGTTTTTGACTTAAATATCATAAAACCTATTTCAACTACCCTTTTAAAAAAAATCCCCCTATTGTTTTTTTTTTCATTTGAACTTAATTAGTTTTAGTTACATAGTTTATACTGAATATTTTGTATAAACTTTAATTTCAGTGAAAAAGAAAGTGTTTTCTGTCCATGGATGGATAATAAAACAGAAACTTATAACAACTTGAATGAGTTTTAGTCTTTGTTTTTTTCTTATTTCCTTGACAAAATGTGTCTAATCTAGACACATGATCGGGAGAGAAAAAAAAGTGATACTCTATAATCGGCAGATATTTGAACACAAATCTGATCATAACAGGAGCAAAAAAAAACACTGATGGGGACATCGTTAGTAAAAAGTACATAAGTAAAATATACGAAAATAAGAGTAAAAGTTACTACAAAATAAAAAATACTCAAGTAAATGTTAAAGTACTTGTGCAAATACTTACTTAAGTAAAGGTAATTAGTAATTTGCCCACCATCTAGTGTAATAAACATACAAACCTGTGGATTGTGATAAAAAATACTATTAATGCAATCAGACCCAATTTGACCAAAATAAAAGCTTTAGATGACCATATAATAGCAGTTTACAATTTAAAAGGGTAGTTTATTCATACTGTGATTATAAAGCCAATCTCAATTTTAAATGTTATAGCAACCAGTCATTTTTGACTGACTAAATAGAATTCATCATTCAAAATGTGCAACATCGTTCTTTCTTATATTCATACAATGATGTAACATTACATAACATTGTGCAATCACAACATGCATATATTTGTCTTCAGAGGATTCACGTTGTTTACGCACATACCCTCCCAGCCGTATTTACATGCTGCCCAAACAAACACTCTCTCTCATCTTGCTTCCCATCTTCCCTCTGGCTATAGAGTTTTCAGAAATATCATCTCGGCGTCCACTCTCACACATGTGTGCGCCTTCACGTGTGCGACTGCAGGTTGTGATCCAGCGAATCGCATTACTGTCCTTGCTAAAGGAGAAATCAGGGACTTAGATTGCTGTTTGCAACACAACCAAGTGGATCAGAACAGAGGAGGCAACAAGGAAAATAAAGTAAAGGCTAAAGAACACTCGAGGATGGGTTGGTGGGATGGCGGAGGCTTTCTGGTTTAAATGAAGCATAACTAAGACACTGATTTATTATGTAAGCTGTGACTCACAACACTTAGGTGCTTCCTGGGAGCGATGCTGCAGATGTTTTATGAAAAACAATAGCTGATATAACGCATACACAAATTTAAGAAGACTGGTTGTAAAATGTATGTTGGTATAGACACTAGTTCCCTCCAGATCATTTCTTGTGCAGAGGAAACAGATCAATCTCAGCTTTGCTTGCGTGCTCCACAGATGCTTTCAGTTCTCACATACTTGGTGGCCAAACAATGAGAGCTTCAAACTCGTCACGTCGTCTGTTTCAAGATATAACACCAATTCTTAGCTTGTGATGAAAATATTTCGAGAAATGATAGCATCTGTAATTGCATCTCATATAATCATGCTCGTAGTATGGTAAAGTGGCAGATAAGTTGAGTGTAATTGTTTGAGAGAGAGCGTTATTGGCACTCAGATTTTCTAACAATGGAGAAGCACTTTGAGGTGTGCTACAGGCAAATGAACCATTCTCTTTTATTCTTGTTTTTCACAGTAATAACAGCACAGAAAACACTCGTTCACAATCACAAGCTTTTCAAATTTGGTACTATTATCCCGTGGAATCTCTTGTATGGTGGCAAATGTGTTGTGAGTGTTGTTGAAAACTGTCAAAGACCATATCTCCAAGACAACTCAAGCTTTTAGTTTTGCACTACACAACATCAGAAAGATCAGACCCTTCTTAACTAAGCAAGCAACTAATCTCTTAGTTCAGGCTCTGGTTCTATCTTGACCAGGCGGCTACAATGCTCTTCTAGAAGGACCTCTAGAAAACACATTCAGTAGATGATTCAGAACTCTGCAGCTCATGGTCTTCAAGGAACAGTTCAACTCACTGATGGTTACCTACAAAAATATCTCCAGATCAGCCCCTGTCTACCATCAAAAGCTTGAACAGCCCAATATGCCAACCAGAAGCCAGCATTTAGAGAAGAAACATCTTGTGGTTCCACTAATGACTGAAATCAACATTTTGAACCCTTGTGGGTTCACTGCTGAAGACATACAATGTTTTTTAGTGGACTATGGATATTTAATACCATGCTGGATTTTCAGATCAATCCAGAAACATCTGTTCCACTCTCTTTGAGTGGATTTCATTACATGTGATGGAAGTGCTAAAATCTGCATGATCATGATTCAGAGTAGACTAGTGTTTGATTTATGTGATACCTGAAGCATTTCATAGCTTTACTCTTCCTCTTGCCTCTTCCACTAAAAACACTCAGTCTAACTAAAGTAATTTCTGAGAGTAGACTCCTGTCTGAGCATGCTTAGAGGTCAGGTTTCAGCTCCAGCGGAAGATTGGTTTGATTGTTTACACTGCATCTGTGCAATGCCAATTCATCACACCGTGATGGTCAGATTTTTTTCTGTGAACGGATTTTCTGGGTTTTGAAAGCTGTTTCTGATGGTCTTGAATCTGTAACTTTGAATCTGGTACCTTAAAATGTTCATTGATATATATATATATAAACTTTAACCTAAGGCATTTTGTAGACAGGGATTAAGGGAAATATGAGTGTGTGAAGCAAAGAGGTGTTTTATTGTTTATTTCAGCACTGTATGGACACGCTCTCTAGGCAGTGTTTCCATGGCAACCCTAACAGAGTAAGATGCTGTCTCAGACAAACAGGATGCTTGACATTATGACTCGAGCTCCTGAAGCCGGTTCCTGTTAGGACATGAAGCACAGTGTAAAGGCACAAGTGTCTTGTCTTCAGATTTTGGAACAGGACAAACAGTTTGAAGGCAAATACAGCTGGAACGATGGGGGTTTTAGGTCATCGTTTTAGGCATTGCTGAGCACCCTGAAAACTAAGCCATTTCATTATATCTGTACATCCTTTTTTAGAGAAAAAAAAGAAACTGTATTGTTTTTTATTCTGACAGATATAGGATTATGAGACTTTTAGTAACTGGCAATTGAGTTGGCCAGTAAAAGAGAAAACACAGAGCCCACCCTGCATCTCTTAAAGCATTTGCTCGACTTAATAACAAGCTGCTCGTTTGAACACCAAACAAAATTATTTGATTGTTTGTACTTGGATTTATTTAGGTATTTCATTGGATTGGAAGCCCTTGTTTATCATTACATAGAAAAGTACATAGAAAAGACATTAAAGTACTTCCTGAGCCAACTTACTTTTTCATCCATTCATTCAATTCCCAAATCATACAAATTTGTGAATCAAATATTTGACAGATAGTTCTGGATATTTCAGCTGCCCAAGACATCCTCTGCAATCACAATGCACCGTTGTTGACTCGCAAGCATCCTCATGCAATGTATTTTGTGAACAGGCTTCAAAATCTACTATAGTGAAGTGGCTTCGAAATATAATATGGTGATGTGTTTTCTTAATCTACTTTGGTGAAGTGGCTTCGGAATCTACTATGGTGCCAGAATGAGGTGCTATCGGTTTGCCATTATTTGAATAATTTCAGATGTCAACATTGACTAGAAGAAGATCACTAAAAACAACTTCAAACTAAATTTTGTCGCCTCATACATTTCCAGATAACAGAAAAATGCAATGAAGAATATGGTCAACTGGTTGACAAGACATTGCAAAACTATAATCTCACTGAATACATTATACATCTATACATGACAACTGCAGTCCCCCATTTGCAGATATTATTTTTTACAACTCCTCAATTCTCTAAATTGCCTTGTTTGTTGTCTTTGTTGTTTTCTGTTTCAAAAACAGGTTTGTGATGATAGAATTGATTAATGTTGCTGTTCGTTATATGTTTTTTCTAAACTAAACCATAACATTGATATTTATTAAGAGTTCTTTTGGAGTGTGTGGGTTTTTTGCGTGGGTGTAGCATTATCCTGTATGATGTGATAGCATTTAGCATTTTACCCCAAAGTATTCCCCACTTACTGTTGAATAGGTAGAAAATGGTAGATAATGTAGAAAATTACAATAAATGAGATTGTTAAGTTAGAGACCAGTGGGAAAGGAGAGGCGGATTTGCACCTTTAATTTTTCATCATAAAATTTTAACAGAAGGATTTTAAGGACCCTGGATTTACAATTCTTTCGAAGAACAGAGCTCTTTTATGCCATGTCCCATTGATGCACTAAGGTAGGTGCCAATAGCACATGTATGAACAAAATCATGAAACCAGACAAAGGCCACAGATGTTTGGCTAAGCCTAAGCCAAGCTAATCACCTATAATGGCCCTAGCTTATCATGCTACATATACACCAACTTCTACTTTTTAAATGTATTTAAAATAATGATTTAAAAAAGTGGCTCAGATTCTGTATTAATAGCTTGGCCAATAATTTTTGTCGTGACAAAACATCACATATGATCTCTTGCCCAAGACCTCTGTGCGACACTAAAAAACACCACCACCTCTGCCAGACTTGGCCCATATACCACATGGCATTTTCCACATGAGCCAGACAAATGGCAACTTCAAACCAATCTCAGTTCTGCTTAGCTTCAGTACAAAACCGATCATGGGTTGAGTGTTTTTAACTTTGTAAAACTTTTTTCTTTGCACTATATTTGCTGGTTTAACTCCCTTACAGTTGCCAGCCAAATTCACACTTTTGTCAGTATCGTTTCGTTTTATTGGTTGCGTCAAACGAAGGATCATCCAATCAGACTTCAGAACGGACTTAAAGAGCAATTAAGCGATTCCCAACAACCATTTCCGAGATATCCCTCGTACATGAAGCTTTTGGAGCTCCACGAACTGCAAATGTTAATTAATGCGAGTGTCTTTCTGTTTTATCTCATTAGAATATGCCAGTAACAGCTGCGCTTTTGGCGCAATCTCCTCCCCTCAGCAGATTCCAGCAGAATCCGAAACCCTGTGGAGGAATCGCGAAGAGCAAGATGGCGCTCTACCGTTCAGCACTGAACAGCTCTCCTCAGACTCGTTGACAAGCTGCCGTGTTCGAGATTATTTATGAAGAAGGGAACGACAAAATCCAGTTGTGAATATTGTCGTCAATCTAACACGAAAAAAAAACCACACGCCTCGTTTGGTGCAGAGAAGCAACGAGTCTGTTAATGAGAATGAGCTGAGAAGACTCCACTGAACTCGGCAGAGGACTGCGGTGAGGAACCCGTTCAGTGAACGGACTGCTAACCAAGTGGATTCCTTCAACTGTTCTTGGTGGTTGTCAACATGTACATTTAAACGCTTGAGCAGAAAATGAGCTCTGTAATCTAGCGTCACCTGGACTTCTGGTTATCTTCAGCATGTCAGTGACTGTAACACTGCTGGCCATGTCTGCATCGTTTTTCAACCCCAGCTTTGCTCTCAGCTCTCATTTTGACTCAGGTAAGAAACATCAATGTACAGATTTTTAAAACAACGCAGGTTCCTTAAATGATTTCTGGAGGGATATACACGATCTTATTACCAAATGAAGGGCTGATCAATGAGAGCACGTTATCTACACACTTCTAGACAGCATTTACTGGTTGTTTAATGATCGATACTCAACAGATAGTCTGCTTTTAGAGCTTAATTGACTGGTGAGAGCAAACAACATGACTGGATTTGCCTCCATTGAGTTAAATGCTGATGTGGAGGTGTTAGATTGGGTGATTGGTCAACCAGGTAGTCACTGTAATTGGTCTTTCAGTCAAGTGATTAGTGTGAGTGTTTTTAGGAAAAGGCTAATTTTAAATATAATGAGTGGCCAATGAGGAAAAATGTATTTTCGGTTCAAGGTAAGCAATGTTCTTGGAATTAAAAAAATCATAAGTAGTTTTATTATATAATCTTAAGTTTTTTCTTTCATTCACTGTCTAGGTTAAAATGCTGCTTTATCAGTCCATTACATGAAACTTTTCAAATTTGGCTAGTTTTTCAGTATTTACATATGTTCCTCAAAAGTTAAACGGTATAACGTGATTAATTAAAGGTGTCGTCTAATGTAAACTGCACCTTTCAGACATTTCTTGGATCTTTTATTATTAGTCCCTCATCAAAAACAAGCCTCAAGTAATTTTTAGATTGGTTCATGCAGGTTTGTGGGATCCTATTTTATTATTTCTTGGAGCTCAAAACGGCTTGATAGTCATAGCAGTGCCCATTAGCCCAAGCAACAGCCACTAACCAATCAGAGGAACTGCTAATTCATCTCTATGAAGAACACATGTGTTTTTGATATCCTGGGTCAAAAGTGTTTTTTGTCTCACCAAAACATTAATATATTTGTCAGAAATGGGTGTAGTTTCTGTTTGCCAACAAGCAGAACCCAGCAGGGGGTGAATTTATTTAACTATTACTTTCTGGACAAAAGGGTTGGTTAACGGTTGGGGGTTTTAATACTGGTGCCAAAACGGTGCCTGAACTGATACTTTACTAAAGCCACAAAATGATGGTGGATGACTCAGGAATACATTTTATTAAAACATTTTTGTAACATTGTATTAAAAGTTTAAAGTATATATGAATATATAAGTAAATAGAAAACACAATAACAACAAAACAAAAGCCACTTAACCAACTACAACTTAACCATTTCAAATTTTATCAGTTCTTTTGCCGAAATATCACCATTTGCTAGCATGACTGCAAGATTTGCATTTTGCGATTAATATTGCATTAGCCTACTACCAACCTGTGGTAAAGCACCTGCTGTTGTCATCATAATCAGTGGACTTCTTTTTGTGATCGGTATGACTGAGGCTAAGGTCATTCACACCTATAGCGCCACCTGTTGTTCGCAAGCTGTTTAGTTTAATGAGATTTGTTCCTGCATTCACACACTTCTCAGAAAGTCTTATTGGTTGCTGATTTCTTAAAATGGGGATATGAGTGGCGGAGGGAGAGAGGGACTAGCTCAATTATTGGACTATCTCCATGTCCTTGAAATTGGACTGAAAAATTTTATGAAGGTAATCGGCACGTCCCCAACAGTTCAGGCATTTAAGTGGCACAGAAATGAGGTACTAAAATTCATGTTCTGTTTTGGTCTCGTCAATACCGGTTCTAGAGGTACCGGTTCCATATTGCAAGAAGTCTTGGTACCCAAACATACTGAACACCAAACAGTCAGTAATTTACTGTAAAACTAATTTTGCTATCTACTAAATGTAAAAATACCTAGAAATGGTGTGGCGATTATATAAATTAAAAAAAAGCTTTTTTTTGTCTGTAATGTTATTCACAGAAACACACCATGTTCTCATCTTTCAAATAGTATTTTTTTAATATTTGCTAAAATTGTTCAGAATGACGCAAACAAAGGTTTCTTGAGAGGTGTTTGATCGATGACTATGACATCATTGGAGCTGGTGAAAGAATGTTCTTGAAACCAATTGATTTATTTACACATTATATGTATTACTTTCAAACCTCTTAAGCTGACTCGTGATACTTCTATCATAATCAAATCAAAATAGCAATATTCACCTAAATAATTGAAAAATGAAACCTCTAATCAAATTGTATTTTTGGTGGATTTTAAAAATCGTCAGAAGTGAATGTAAAACAATGGCTTTTGTTTTCTGACTTTATAGTAACAAGATCCGGGAGTTGAGATATCCCTTTTAAACCTAACCATATACTTCCATATGTCTCATTCTCTCATGAGTACCAAACTGTATGAATGATTTTTGTAAAAAGGCAAGTTTGATTGTTTACGACTTTTTATACAATATATAAAAAAGACAAAAAAATTGAAGTTGACGTAATGGAAACAGTCAAGATGAGGCTGGAGCAGATATTGCTGAAAGACAGGTTATCCCGATGCATGTCTGTTGAGGGATTGGTTCTAGAATGGAGATCATTTTAAGAGATACAATCACTTCAAAATCCAGCATGATATGATATGACTAAAGGCTGAAAACTTTAAGCACCTGAAATGTTTTTTTGTTATTTATTTAAATTGTCAATGATGAAACAAATCTCTTTAAAGGCTCGCTTTAGACTAAACATGAGCCATCTGGTGGGTTTTTGCCAATAATGAATGGTATTCCCTCCCATCTAAATTAGGACTCAGCTCTGTGCTTGTTACCTCATCAAATGGTTACCATGGTTACCAGGAGAGACCTCGGTGCTTTATTTAGCAGATTTGCTGCATGAACTCTGTTATAAAGCTTAAAATGAATAACATTTGTCAAGATGGGTTCTTGAAACAAAACAATGGACTTTTATTAATTTTCATTTATTTAATTTCCTTGTTTTACAATTTTAAATTGGAAGTTGGAAATCCTTTTTCCTCCTTCAAACTTAATTATGCCTGCTCCCAGGGATGATGTTCTATCTGTCTAAGTGATGAATGGATTGGATTGATTAGAGTGGGATAACAGAACTAAATATGTTCTTCTGAGTCTTGTTATGTGAGCTTAGTGTTTTGAATGATTCATGATGTGTTTTTATCAATGATACTATCTAAATAAAATAAGTTTAAAAGCAATCCACCACACATGGCTGACCACATGCGCCTTCACATGAATTCTGGAATTGAAGTATACTGAGGAAAACAATCTGTAAGAAAATGGAGAAAGTAGTGTCAGAACATTACAGTTTTACAATGGTAATTTCCAATGTAAATATTGACAAGAAACGTATTTCTAATCTAACATATATTTCTGTATTGTCTAATGTTTAACTTAAACAAAGAAGTGAATAAAGGAAACATCACCAGGTTCAGGATTTGAACTCTGAATGGAAGAGCACCAGAACTCACAAGTCCTGGACACTACCTGTATATTACATTAAATATGTTACTATGGTTCCAGTTAAGTGTAGTACACAAAACAGAGATAAAGTACACCTTCTGAGAGGTGAGATTCAGTAGCTCAGGTTGCTGAGGTTGTACATACAAAATAAAACATGAAGTTGCTTGAGCAAATCCTGGTCTTTTCGCATTTATAACAAAATACGGCATCCAAAGTGGTATATACTATACCACGAGCTTTTGCAGTTACTTTATAGTTTTTAATTATATAATTATAGTAATTCAACATATCACTACTTTGTGAATAAGCAGTCTTTTATCAAAAAGAGGATGAAAAAGAGGTATAAGATAATGGCCTTGAAAGTGAAAACATGTTTAGTTAAAAAAAAAAAGGTAGTTGTAATAAATCATGAATCACAAATAATAGTGAGTGGCACATATGTGTATTATGCAGAAGAAGGGTTTATCAAAGCTGGCAGGATTTATTTGTACATTCTGAAGGAAAAATTAAGTGTGCAACGGTACAAAACAGTATAGACTTGAGATAGAATCGCTGGTCATAAAGGTTATGTCCTGTATGAAGCTATCCTCTTTGTTGTTGTTGTTTTTTTTACTCTATTGTGTTCGGAAACTTATAACTGAGCCCCAGGTGTTGTAGATACATCGATCTGCTGCTGCAGGGAATTAATGTAAGTGGAAATTCTGGAACTAGGGCCGCGTTGAATGAGCTTCAATGGAGCTTTAATGCACATGCGCAGAAATGAAATACTTATTAAATGCAATAATTGCAATAAACTTTTTGCAGCTTTTGTTATAGTAAAGTTAGTATAGACAAACTTAGTATAGACAGCTCTATAATGCAGATTACTAACCTCCCAACACAGACACCACTTAAATGTAAAAATCTCATTAACTTATATATCTAAATAAAGAAAGCAAGCTTTACCTTCTCACCTGAAATTGCAGACGAAGATGGCATTTTTCGGGCTATCACAGAATGCAATGTAGATACAGATCAAACCCTGTAAATCATAAAAACTGATTATTCTGTAAAATGAATATGGTATGGTTCTGTATGTTGTTAAAATGTATTACAATGTAACCTCTCCTTGGTGTCCTGCTTCCTCTCCTTCCTTCACATTTCAGCTCGAAGCCCTCCTTCAGTCTGATGCCTAGTTGATATTTGGGAGATTGCTGATTATTTTGTTTTGTGCCTGGAGAATACCGCTTCCTCATTTTTTGATGTATCTTTTATAAGGGCATAGCAGCATGTTGCAGACCTTCTAGTTTAACTGGATTTTCAAGTTGACTTCCAATTGTACAGGTAATTGTACAGCACAACCATCAACTCCTTCCTCTTCGTTGTCTCCCTGTTTTTTACCTTTTTTACCTAAGACTCTCTCTGTTTTTCAGACGTTTTCCTAATGCCTAATGATTTTAGCCTCAATTGGAACTCGCCGACAGGTTTTGAGAAATAACTGACAATTGCCTGAAATCACAGGCGAAACAGTAGAAGGGTGTCAAGCTGGGTAGTTTGGTGCTAACTAGTCTCAGCCTCAAACGTCACACAGGAAGAACACTAGCTAAACGTTTGATGTAGGGAAAGTTGGAAACACTTCAAGAATCCAGAAATCATAGTTTAATTGGTTGAGCTTATCATGATTTCCAGTAGTAGCCAGTTTTGTGTTTGTTTTCTTCCTGCCTGGAAACAATGTGGAGACGTACAATCTTGTCATGATCCTTCACCTATATTTTGTAAGTCCTTGTCTTTGGGTGACAGATCATCGACAGTCCTTCCCTCATTTTTGATTCTACCTTATTTTTAGAGATCATTCTTCGTTTATTCTGTTTTCTTTGATTTGTTTTCTCTGTTGAGCACATGGTCGTGTTGTTTTCCTACCTTTCCCTGCCTCTCTCGCTTTTTAGTACACCTGGGTTTCTCTCGTTATGTTTGATTGGTCCACCTTCATAAGCTTCCCTCAGTTTTCTCTTCCTTGCGGGCACATACTACTGATTCTGAGGAGACTGAGTTTGTTCATATTGTCCCCTCGTGGGTTTTGCTTTGTTGCCCTAGTTTCCCTGGGCTTGTTATTGTTTCTTTAATAAATTATCATTTTAAAGCTATCATGCAATTGAGGTCCGCATTCTTCTCTTGGCCACTGCATTTTGGCAAATCAAGAACATTAAATATTCATGTGTGTATTGAAAATGTATGATTTCAAAGAACAACTAAACACTGTATTTACTAGGTACGTGAGACAATTGTTGTGATTTCGTTCCCAGAAATATGACTATGTGAAATGACGTAGGATTGGTTGTTTGTCATGTCAGTGAAATGGCCTCATAGGTGGATCTAGACCAAATACAAATCTGCCAAAACCCCCAGACCTTGCCTGAATGCCTGGCTACGCGAGACTAGGTGCTAACCACCTTAGCATCATGCTATCATGAATAGGTCAACTTCTATGGTTGTGATTTGAAAAATAGTGAAATGTTTTTAAAATTCTTTATATATAAAATGCATAAAGACTATAATAAAAAATTAATCGGGCATTCAAAGTCAGAAAAAAATATGAAAACACCTTAACTAGCTGGCAAATGACTCACAGTGAAGAGTGAAGACAACATTTTGAGCCATGATGCACCACAGAGCATCATTTTGATTATGATTACTGTGCAGCTGAGTTTTCATCACCTACACTCAATCATATTTTTAAAATAAAAAATCTCACTTAGTTCCTAACAATGTGCTTGTAGTTTATTTAGTTGTTTTCTATTAGATTTTTTATATTTACTATGACCTCTTAGTAATACACAGTAGTTTATAAAACCAAGGATATGTTACGATGACATCATCGTCCCGGAAGAAGTGATGGGTAATTGCTGCTGGTGTGAGCAGCCATCCCATGGCAGCTTCCAGATCTCAAGTTTCCTGACCGTCAGACTGCCCTATAGCACTTGACTCTCCCTGAAAGAACTGCTGTTTGTGAGCTACAAGCCAAACACAGGATCAAGCCTCGGTAAGAATGAGCTGATTTGCTGAATCCAAATTTGGTGTTTGAGGAGAAACATCTGATCATTTACATTAGTCTGATTTGTTTCTGGGACTAATTGTCCAATATATCTTGTACTTGAGACTTATAAGGAGATGTTTGTTTCTGAATGACATGTTAGATGTGGAATGTTATGTATAAGGGTAAAACTGTGCTTTACAGTACGTAAGCTGAAATAAAGTAAGGTTGATTCTTCAGAACATCAACAATTTTGCATACATGCAATCATTTGAAAGTGGAAACATCAGAAATCCTGAAGTGAAAAAAATCGGTGTATATATTTAATCCATAATTGTTCTGTAGTCATTTTGATGATTAAAATATGAAACAATTAGCCAAAAGCAAAAAACAAATATAACATCCAAACATTGATCTCTATTTCAAAACTTTTTTCCCATTCAGGTGTGTCCAGTAGGTCTCGTGTACAGAAGCATGATGTGTGGGTTGTTTGTTTGTTCAAAATGTTCGTCCAAAGATACTACCTGTTTTTCTTGACTTTTTTGATCATTAATTGTTCTGAAAAACCAAAGCTGTTAGTTATAAGTGGATGTCTGAATGCTTCAGCAGGTTCTTTGTTATCTTCATGACACATTCGCTTTATCAGCTGAGGCTCTCCACACTCTTCTTCTTTGGCTCCAGGCTCTGTCATTTGTCCTTCAGGTTCAGATACGGACAATCTGCTGTGATAGTGAGTAATGCCTTGTCATTTTGCAGGAGAGCTTTGTACATGTACTTCTTTGTGTTATTACTGTGAGTGAGGGAATATGAAGAAATCGGATAAGTAGATGTCAATAGGTGACTGAGCATCCTAATATTTGTCAGTTTTCTGATTTTTGTTCAAATTCTTTTCCGAAAAACGGCTACTCCCAGTCATGTAGTTGCCCTGATGTGATTTACTTCCCTTGGCTCTCAACTCCATTGATTTAGAATTTGTATATTGTATATGATAGCACCCAGCGTTGGTCAGATGCCCTAGCAACTATTGTAGACGCCATTGGCAACCTATTGACGGAAAGCCGTCTTCTTTCCTCAAAGAGTTTTTTCAAAGTCTGTTTTTTGTTGCTTCTTGTATTATTCACATTATATATTTAAAGCTTTGAGAAAACACGGCTGCTAATTAAAGACAGAAGGACTATTTTTGGATTTTGGAAGCCAGAGTGTAGGGTTTCAGAGTGAGAGAAAAAGATGGTGACCTAGAACAGCACCAAGATATGCCTTCCTCTTCTTTCTCATTTATTTTCTACAGTATGCTATTTTTCATTTTCAAGAAAAAATAATAGCCATTTCTAGAATATTTTTTTTCTTAGGAGAGTAATAAACTGAATTCAGTTGATCTACTTTTTGACAAAATATATGTTTAAAAAAATGTAAGGGAATTACTTGTAAGTATTGCAAGTATTGAGCACTGGCAGCTAGCATCAGACGGCTTTTCATAAATAAACATTTTATTATTTCATTACTTTTTAAGAAGTAGTTTGATTATATTCTACCATAAAAGAAGCCAATATGCTGTAAATTAAATTAACAAACATTAATTTTAAAATATGAATGATTGTGGCAGGTGTCCTAGGTGTGAGGGAACACAGAGCAAGACAGTGGGGTGTCTTTGAAAGGGCTTGTAAGTGCTTATTTCCACCAGTGGTGAAGTCTTTCTTGCATGAGCTATGCTTCCGGGGTTCTTGGGGTGAGAGTGATAGATAGCGGTGGAGATGGAGATGGTGGAGATCAGATAGAAACAGAAGACGATTAGAGACTGGTTCATGGATCAATTGTTAATGAAGTGCAGAGTCTATCACAGGAGTTATAGTGGTGGCAAAGCGCTGGGATTAGTATACTGTGGATTTGCTGTGCATGGGACAACTGATGAGCACTTGATTTGATTCAGGTGCAATGTTATGTTGCTCATCAGGTGCCTTGCTCTCGGACCTGACACTAGATATAGATTGGGGTTAAAGATTTTATCTTGAAATTCAAGCTCTTTCTTCAGGTCCATAGCCTTCCCAATCTATGAGATACTCGAGGCCATTCCTAGAACATTGGGAGTCAATGATTTACCTGATGGAGAAGATATTGGAGTCTTTTAATTCTAGAATAGGTAGAGGAGGTGGAGGACGGGGCTTGGCTGCAGTATCCTGATGATCTGGAGAAACAGAATGACATCGTTTGAGAAGTGTTAGGGTTGTCTTTTTCCATTCTCTTGATGTGTTTTTTTTCTTTGTCTTCAGTTGCCTATTGGCTCATCACACTCTAAACGTGATCAGCTGCTGTGTGACACTGATTACTCTACACCTGTGGCCTATCTTGTTTAATTGCTCTTGTGTGTATATATAGCTGTGTTTTCTCTACCTTAGTTGCTGAATTATTGCTCACTTACCCTGTTGTTTAATCCGAGTCTTAGAAAGTATAGTCCTGTCTATTGTTATGTTTATTTACTTAAATGTTATTTTTGCATGTGGCTCACCTTTGGATGTCTGCAGACCAGCTCTGGAGCCTGTGCTGTGTGGTGCTGTCCTTACCAAAACCAGTTCCCTCAATTTACGACCCTAGGAGGGGTGAATTAAGTTCTACTTTTGAAGATTCCCTGGAGGGACTTTTTGTTTGCCATACTACCTTGGAGCTGGAGGAGAGCAACTTTATTTAATTGTGATAGACTTTGTTTTGGCTCCGCTGTTCCCAATAAATCCTGTTCCAATCTCTACCTGCGCCTGGGTCCTTGTCTTCCCAAAACCCTGACAGAATAATTCAGCCAAAGGTATGGACCCAGCGAGTGATGTGCCTATCCGCTCTGCAATCGAACACCAGGGGGCTCTTTTGGGACGACATGCAGAGGAACTGGCAGCAGCGAGACACGCTGTTGACGCCTTGTCCAGTCAGTTGTCGGAGCTCACAGGACAACTCAACACTCTGCGCTTGGAGCAGAGCCAGTGGAGAGCGCATCACGAAAGCCCAGAACCGCGAGTCAACAACCCCCCCTGCTACTCAGGAGAGGCTTCCCAGTGCAGGTCTTTTTTAATCCAGTGTGAGGTGGTCTTCTCACTTCAGCCCCGCACCTACTCCAGTGAGAGCGCTAAAGTGGCGTTTGTGCTGTCGCTGCTGGCAGGCAAAGCGAGGGCCTGGGGAACGGCATTATGGGAGGCCAAGGCATCATGCTGCAACTCTTATCAGAGCTTCAAAGAGGAGATGGTGAGAGTTTTTGACCGCTCTGCAATCGGACAGGAGGCCTCTAGACAACTCGTAACTCTTCGACAGGGTCAACGACCTGTAGCAGACTACGCCATTGAGTTCCGCACTCTTGCTGCTTCAGCTGGATGGAATGACCCAGCGCTTGCCTCTCGCTTCCTGGAGGGGCTCAACTCTTCTCTGAAGTCTGAGATGTTTGCCAATGATCTGCCCGAGGGGTTCGAGCGTCTAGTGGATCTAGCTCTCCGGTTAGATAAACGGCTCTCCTTGCGTCCCCGACAATTTTCAGTGCCAAGAGAGAGTGATCAGAGCTCTTCGTCTCCTATCCTAGGAGCAGACGCACCAGAGCCCATGCAGATGGGTCGAATTCGGCTGTCTACGGAAGAGCGGCAGCGGAGGATCATCCATCGTCTATGCCTGTACTGCGGGGCTGCCGGTCATCAGTTCAGTTCGTGTCCAGTAAAATCTCCCGCTCGCCAGTAAGGAGGCTACTGACGAGCGGCACTACACAGACCTCCGGGGCTCCGAGTCGCACCGTCTTACCAATCACCATCTCAGTCGGTTCTTCGTCTTTTGCTTGCTCTGCATTGCTGGACTCTGGGGCAGAGGGTAACTTTATTGACAGAACATTTGCTCAGATAAAGGGGATTCCTTTACTTCCTCTTCAAGTACCGACCGTCGTCAATGCTCTGGATGGGCGGGTTTTAGCCAAGATCCACCAATCTACGGCTCGGGTGAGACTATGGTCCTCTGGCAACCATCACGAGACTATCACCTTCCTATTATTTGACTCTCCTATGACTCCTGTAGTGTTGGGCCATCCCTGGCTTGCTGAACATAATCCTCATGTTGACTGGGCCAGGGGAACTATTTTGTCTTGGAGCTTATCATGCCATTCTAAATGTCTTGTCTCTGCTTTACCCACTGGTTGTAATGTGTCGGTGGTACAGGAGGAGCCTGATGATTTGTCGGGGGTTCCTGAGGTTTATCTAGACTTGAGGGCAGTATTTAGCAAGTCTCGGGCTACGTCGCTTCCACCTCACCGTCCATATGACTGTAGCATAGATCTCTTGCCTGACACCTTCCCACCTCGTGGCCGATTGTATGCCTTGTCAGCCCCAGAAAGGGAGGCTCTAGAGAATTACCTCACTGAGGCTCTTGCCGCCGGTACTATAGTTTCCTCAACTTCACCCGCGGGGGCAGGATTTTTTTTTTGTTAAAAAGAAAGATGGCTCTCTCCGTCCCTGTATTGATTATAGGGGGCTGAACAAGATAACAGTCAAGAACCGGTACCCATTACCACTCATGTCTTCGGCTTTTGATCTACTACAAGGTTCTAGGGTTTTTACTAAGCTAGACTTGCGCAACGCCTACCATCTTGTGCGTATAAAGGAGGGTCATGAGTGGAAGACGGCTTTTAACACGCCCATGGGCCATTTTGAATATAGGGTCCTCCCCTTTGGATTAAGTAATGCCCCCGCTGTGTTCCAGGCTCTTATAAATGATGTCCTCCGAGACATGATTAATGTGTTCACTTTTGTTTATTTGGATGACATTTTGATTTTTTCCCCTGATTTGTCAACCCACGTTCAACATGTTCGCCTCGTTCTTCAGCGCCTACTTGAGAACAAACTTTTTGTTAAGGCAGAGAAGTGCGAGTTTCATGTCCCTTCAGTATCGTTCCTTGGGCATGTCGTTTCTGGGGAGGGCGTGGGCATGGACCATTCCAAGGTACAGGCTGTCCTGGATTGGCCCATACCCGACTCAAGACCAGCCTTGCAGCGCTTTTTGGGATTCGCCAACTTTTACCGACGATTTATTCGCGGCTTTAGCCAGATTGCGGGCCCGCTTACAGCGCTTACTTCCATCAAATCTCGTTTTGTCTGGGGGGCCTCTGCGCAGCATGCTTTTGATTTACTTAAAGAGCGTTTCACCTCAGCGCCCATTTTAATCACACCTGACCCGCAGCGGCAGTTTGTTGTGGAGGTAGATGCATCCGACGTAGGCACAGGAGCGGTTCTTTCCCAGCAGTCTGAGCGGGATAATAAGATTCACCCCTGTGCTTATTTTTCTTACAAACTGTCACCAGCCGAGCGCAATTATGATGTGGGTGATCGTGAGCTTCTTGCTATCCGTCTCGCGCTAGAACAGTGGCGTCACTGGTTAGAAGGAGCCGCACAGCCCTTTGTGGTCTGGACTGACCATAGAAATCTTGAGTATATTCGTGCTGCCAAGAGACTCAATGCTCGTCAGGCACGCTGGGCCCTATTTTTTGATCGTTTTGACTTTTCAATTTCTTTCCATCCAGGGTCTAAGAATGGGAAACCAGATGCTCTATCCCGGAAGTTTGACCTCTCTGAGAGGCAAAGGACAGTCGAACCCATTATTCCCAGCAGGATGATTATAGGTAGCGTCACTTGGTGTGTAGAACATAAAGTAAGAGACGCCCTTGCCAAAGTTACGGTACCTCAAGACTGCCCTAGGGGCCGTCTCTTTGTTGTCAAGAACCTCCGAACCAGTGTCCTTAGATGGGGTCATACTTCGAGGATTTCAGCCCACCCAGGTGTCCGAGGCACATTATTTTCCATTCAACAACGGTTTTAGTGGCCGTCTTTGCAACGTGATGTCAGAAAATTTGTAGTTTCTTGTCCCGTATGTGCCCAGAACAAGTCTAGCAATTCTCCGCCCGCTGGCCTCCTCCAACCTCTTCCTGTACCCTTTCGTCCTTGGTCCCATATTGCTCTTGATTTTGTTACAGGACTCCCTGAATCCAGGGGGATGACAGTGGTCTTAACAGTAGTTGATCGCTTTTCTAAGGCTGCCCATTTTATTCCATTACCCAAACTGCCCTCTGCTCGAGAGACCGCGATTGCGGTGTTCAATAACGTGTTTAAGGTCCATGGCACTCCCAGAGACGTTGTATCTGACCGGGGAAGTCAATTTACATCGCAATTTTGGAGAGAGTTTTGTAAACTAATTGGGGCTTCTCCAAGTCTGTCTTCTGGTTACCACCCGCAGTCAAACGGGCAGGCGGAACGTGCCAATCAAGATCTTGGGCGTTTGTTGCGCTGTCTTTCTAAGAATAACCCAGCAACATGGTGTGATAACTTAACTATGGCTGAGTATGCACATAACGCTCTACCTTCATCTGCAACAGGCTCCTCTCCATTTTTTTGTTGTTTAGGGTACCAACCACCTCTCTTTTTGGATCAGGAGAGGGAATGTAATGTTCCTTCCGTACAGGCTTTCGCTGATCGGGCTAGGCGCACTTGGAGACTAGTTAGAGCATCTCTCATAAAGACTAGAGAACGTACTCGTCGCACCGCTAACCGCCGCCGGGTTCCAGCTCCACACTATATGTGTGGCCAGAAAGTGTGGTTAGCCACTAAGGACCTTCCTCTTAAACAGCCTTGCCGCAAGCTAACTCCCCGATTTATTGGACCCTTCCCCATCTGCAAGATTATAAGTCCGACTGCTGTTAAACTCCGTCTACCCAACTTCCTAGCACGGATACACCCCGTGTTTCATGTATTAAGCCAGTTATCCGATCTACCAAGCACCCACCCCCCAATCCCACCCCCCCTCTTTTGATCGAAGGCACTCCGGCCTATAGGGTTAGGAAGTTATTAGATGTTCGACGTCGTGGGCGGGGCTACCAGTATCTTGTTGACTGGGAGGGTTATGGGCCAGAGGAGAGGAGTTGGGTATCAGCCAGGGATATCTTAGATCGATCCCTCATTGACGAATTCTTGCAGTCACGTAACCAGAACCTTTCCGTCGCGCCTAGAGGCGCTCGTTAAGTGGGGGGTACTGTTAGGGTTGTCTTTTTCCATTCTCTTGATGTGTTTTTTTTTCTTTGTCTTCAGTTGCCTATTGGCTCATCACACTCTAAACGTGATCAGCTGCTGTGTGACACTGATTACTCTACACCTGTGGCCTATCTTGTTTAATTGCTCTTGTGTGTATATATAGCTGTGTTTTCTCTACCTTAGTTGCTGAGTTATTGCTCACTTACCCTGTTGTTTAATCCGAGTCTTAGAAAGTATAGTCCTGTCTATTGTTATGTTTATTTACTTAAATGTTATTTTTGCATGTGGCTCACCTTTGGATGTCTGCAGACCAGCTCTGGAGCCTGTGCTGTGTGGTGCTGTCCTTACCAAAACCAGTTCCCTCAATTTACGACCCTAGGAGGGGTGAATTAAGTTCTACTTTTGAAGATTCCCTGGAGGGACTTTTTGTTTGCCATACTACCTTGGAGCTGGAGGAGAGCAACTTTATTTAATTGTGATAGACTTTGTTTTGGCTCCGCTGTTCCCAATAAATCCTGTTCCAATCTCTACCTGCGCCTGGGTCCTTGTCTTCCCAAAACCCTGACAAGAAGAGAATCGTGAAAGATGGGGTGAATAAGATATCTGTCTGGTAGTTGCAGCTGATACATGACCTCATTGATGTCCTCCAGTAGGCATTGTCTGAGGTGTTGAGGCACGAATATCCTGCCTTCTGGACAACCTGGAAGAACATGGAGATTTTGAGTGGTGTCTTAGATTTCTGACATGATTTTCTATTGGAAGAGGTTCAGAATGACCTCCCTGGGAATGATGGGTTCATTCGCAGGAAAAGTATCTGAGACGTGAGAGCTTCATCAGTGGGAATGTATTTTCTTCCAGGATGGTAGGCGACTGTGACCTGGAATTGGGTAAAGAACTGGGCCCATTTGGACTGGCGTTGATTTAAAGTACTTGTGATCTGTGACGACGGAGAATAGGTATTGGCTCCATCCAGTCAGTGATGGCCAAAAGCTCCACTGCTGTAATTCTGTTCTGCCAAGCTTCTTGGAAAAGAACGCGCACAGATGGGGGATATTTTGCACTCCAGACGGCTGGGACATCACATCAACGTCAGCAGTGAAGGTGTCCACTTCAACTGTGAATGGCAATTTAGGGTTTGGATGGATAAGAACTGTGGGGTTCCTTGTAGGCTGTCTGAGATCTTGAAATGGCTGTGTAGCTTCGGGAGTTCTTTGGAGTGTGCTTGTTGTCCTCGAAGGAAGGAAATTGGAGGCCCTGCAAAAACACTAAATTTCCTGATAAAATGGAATTAGACGTTGGTAAACCCTAGAAATTTTTGGAGTTTACTAATGGACTTGGGAATTGATTGTCAGTTATGGATGGTGACCCCTATTGGGCTCATTTCAAACCTAGGGATTGTATTTCGCTTTTGTGGAATTTGCATTATGCTTTTTTAGTTTTGTGTAAGAAACTCTGGGGATTTTCAGGTTTCAGAATGGTGTCAAAAATGGCATCTATGGGCATCTATGGGAATGAACTATACAGGAAGGATCTTTCGCGGCTGGCTATGATCCTTCCTGTACAGCTCATTCCCATAGATGCCCTTTTTGCATTATATATTATTCATATATGCGTGTGCGTGTGCGTGTGTGTGTGTGTGTGTGAGTGTTTCTTACTAACTTGCATAGTAATGTTAAAAGTACTTGACAGGAAAACATAAATATTCTAAACAATTGGCCAATATGAGTAAAAGCTGGGAAAAAATATTCCATTGAATTCTATATTCTTACACTAGTGCCAATATGTAATGAGCTTTTGTCATGAGCGAAAAAATAAACTGCTCTGCTGCTAGAGTGGCCAGTTTAAATAAAGAGGCTGCTTTATTAATAGCTTTAAAAAACATTTTCTTTACTTTTATTTTACATATCACAAAAATATATAATTTTGTAGACTTATTAAGGTTAGGTGATTTAAATACTTTTACTCTATTTTATTAATACCCCTACCTGTTTCCATCTGCGATTGTTTTTTCAAGCAAACGAAAGTAAATAAATCCCTCTGGATGGGTTGTCTCTTGCTCTCAGTTTGTGCCCGTCTCTAGGGCATCAGCAGCCAACAGTATGACAGCCCTGGATGTCTGGTTGGGAAAAGTTCCATTCATCACTCTCACTTCTGGATGTAGCGACCCAGAAAATACAGATGGATAGCACAGCAAATTCACTCACACTCTCTAAAATAGAACGCTGAAAAAGCACAAAGTGATGAGTTGGAGGTTTAGGTCTTATACAAGCTTTACTTGACAAATTGGATTTTACATGAAGGTCGAACTGAACCGGTATATTTATGATATCATTGTAAACCTCACTTGTAGTGTACTTGTGTGCTTTTAATGTACCACGGAGAGTTCCAGCGAGATAAATAGATGCTGTTATATTAGGCCCATGTAGATAAGAGTGTAGAAGAACTGCAGGCTGAGAATCCTTTGTGATATTTCACTGTCTCATATTACTGGAAATGATAAAGCAGGAACAAATAGAGACAGTTATTTAATAGGATACTGGAAATTACCTCGACTTAATAAAAGTTTCCTTGAAACACAAGAGCATGGATGAGAAGTAGGATTCAAAATAACATAAATCACAAATGCTGAAACAAAGTTTGTTTATCAGGGGTTCTTAGTTGGTTGTTTATTATAATTATTTTTTTCCAACTTTGAAATGTTTAAAGCTAAAGTCATGTTATATTTAGAAACACTTCACAACACTTTTACATCAAATCATTGTTCTGATTGAAGGGGCTGGGTCTAAATTCATCAGAATCAGAAATATCTTTATTGGCAAATGTGCATGTGCACATGTGCTCTTCAGTGTTGGTACAAAAAAGTCACAATAAAGCTGCACAGTAACACAGGTTATATAAGTAAATATATAAGTAAATTTAAGTAATTATTCATGTTCACACCAAAAGTGATATTAGTGTACAAAATGTATTAGTGGACAGATGAAGATCTTGAGTCTTTAATCACAGAGGTAATTAATTTGTGATTGAAATTCTCTTCACAATAGACAAAAATCAATTCCAGGAGTTGCTAATGGTCTTGCAAAAGGTGAAAAATAACCAATCCCATGTCGTTTCATGCCACGAAAATGTTACCGCAACAACAGTCTTCTGTGGCTAGCGAATCAAATATAAATTTTTCTATAAAATCACACATTTTCAATACACACAATGGATATTTGTTGTTCTTGTTTGTCCGACTCTGCGTTGTTTCTGGACAGCATGAAAATAAAATAAAAAAAGAAAATAATCGTCACTGGCTACTACTGGAAATCCGGATAAGTTTAAGCAAACAAAACATGACTTTGGGATTCTTGAAGTGTTTCAAACTTTCCCTACCAAACTCATCAATGTTTAGCTGAAGTACTGAATTAACTTGTGTTTTCAGTGCACGTGAAACCATATTTTTTAGAGAAAGCTCTATTAAGGTCATCGCACTCCAAGCACCAAGTGTTCGCCTGAAATTTAGCTCAGATGGGGTCTATTATACAGACCTACTGCCTCCGAAACATTTGCCCATTACTAAAATAATTGCTATAGGTTTGAATAGATTTTTCACATCTGCTGGAAGTGTTTTGGAAGACATCCCAAGAAATGGCATCAGATCTGTAACACTGTGTGATCACAACACAAAGTTTAAATAATCGATTGTGGCAGGGGTTTGCAGACAAGCTTGGCACACAGGATGGCAGGATTTGATTCCAAATGTAAAATATATGCTATTGCTGCTAAGGTGGTGCCCATTTGAAGTGGATTTACAATTTTTCTATCTGTGGTTAAATACACTGAGATTCATTATCAATGCTAGAAAATGCCATTTTCCCTTTTTTGTCTTTTTTGTGTACTCATTTGCAGCGCACTTTCATTTTGCAATAAAGTATATTTAAAGAGTTATTAATGTTTACTGATTTATTGCAAGTGAAGGTGACATTTGAAGAGAAGAAAACTTTAAAAAGAGGGTTACATGGACTTTAAAAGGGTTTAATAGATTTTAAAATACTCACCGAAATGTATGCATTTACCAACTTTTTTAGCTATTTCTGACCCAAAGATGGATGAGGTGTTTAGAATGTCTTATAATGTGGTTCTCCAACCTAAATTAAGCCCAGAGGAAGCTGCCATCCGATGTACTTTAACTCTGGAAGTGATCTCTGGAATACGCTGAGGATCTGTGTTTTAACTTCTTGTCCAACCCATTAATCCAACATCTTTAATGAGAGTTAGGATTGTTTCACAAGGACCAAACAGCCTTTTTTGCTACCTTAATATGCAGTGTTTGTGCTGTACATTTTTTTAAAGCTTCACTCCATAAAGCTTGGCTTTACTGACTTAAATTTGGTTTTTGATGTAGGTGCGATTTGTGAGATAATTTAGTAAAATAAAAATTATTATAATAGGAACAGACACTCTTTGTCTCATCACAGTGTGTTTTACTGCTATTGAGTGAAAAACGTGCTGCAAACGCATCATCCATCCAAACAGACTGTACAATCACACCTTTGCAATGACTTAATTTGTTAATTAACTTATCTTGCCATGTCATTTGTGCTTGGTTTGAAGCCCATTATTCAACCATTAGAATCACACACTATCGTTACACAGTTCTATCACAAATCTTATGACCATTATGATGACAAGGAAGAATGAGACATGTATTTGTTTCACCCTCACAGCTTGCATTCACAAATCAACTGAACAGAACTTCACTGATATTTCATCTTCTTGCAGCCAGTGAGACACTGTTTGTAATTAACAGTATGAGGGAAAACACATGTACACTTAGCGGACATTTGTATGGCTGTCTCAGCTCTACTGAGACACTGAAAACGTCGGTTGAGGTATTTCCATAGCAACACCAATGATGACGCACCAACTCATAATTTTAGTCTCATTAATCAAACTCTTGTTACCCACCAGATGCTGAACCACCTATGTGTTTTTAATCACACTGTACCAAATAAGAGATATTTTTGGGCTCTCACCTAGGGTATTTTAACTCGATGTATGGGACTAATTTTCTTTTGTCTTCCATCGAACATTTTCAACATTTCACAAATTAGAAATTAGGTGAAAACGAAAGCCTTTCCTGTTTGACTGGAGAGAAGGAATTTATTCTCAAGATGTATCTCACTTTTATGTCTCTCTCTGCCATTCATTATGCAGATTTTCTGGTTCTGCAAATATCTGTGTTGGTGAGATATACTGAAATATAAGCTCTGCTAGGCATTCTTGCTCTTTTGATTCAGAAATACACATTTCTGACCAGCATCCCTGCAATGATGTGAACTTTAGCTGAGATGTCCGAACTTTTAGCTGTAGTACATACCACTCAGGTTGGAGACTTTTAGATCTTTTACTGGAACCCTGACCCATAACCAGTAAAATTAAATCTGCTATGTATAATGAGCTGAGCACTGACCTTTAAAGCCCATATTATGTGAAGTGCATTATACCCTATGAAACATATGTTACTTCCCTGTCTCTATGGCAACCTCTCATCAGCATCAATGGCACAGAGTGAGCACATAAAAACTTCTGGTTCCGAATTCTTAATCCGGCTATGCCTATCGGTACTGTACTGGTTAAACAATCAGTTTAGGATTCTGGGGAATTAAATGTAAATATAAATGTTATTGTTTTGAGATTTTTTTAACATTATTTATTATTGCATTAACTCTTGTGTGGCCTTCGGGTCAAATTGACCCGTTTCTAATTTTACAACAATAAAAATGTTACAAGTGTATATTATTTTCTAGTATGGACAGGTTGCAATAATTCAAGATATGTTCTCTATAATGTGAATTTGAGATAAAAGCCATATATGTTAATGTGTTATGGAGTAAATTTTTTATTTTTAATTGCTTTTAAAATGGGAATACCCCACAAAGGTTAACTGTGTCAATGTTACCATAGGCTATAGATTTAGGTATTAGTATGCCCACACAACCGTGTAGAACACTCAAAAAACTGGTTACTTTCTACAAGTTTTTCACTGACTTTTGCTGGTTTGTGTATAGCTACTTATAGCTTTACAATAAGCTGGCATATTGGTGTTAAGAGTTCGGACTGATGAGACTTGGTGTAGGGCATAGAATGACATCCGTAAAGTGGTGTTCAAACTAGGAACAATGTGTATTGTAGGAAAGTGTCTGGGAGGGAGAATATACCAAGAGGAAATGAAGAGTGAAGGCTGCTGGCAGTGATTGGGAACACATGTGATTGGAATAATGTTGAGTAAATTCTCAAAGATAGTATGTGGTGCTTTCAGGCAATTAACAAAAAAAATTATGTTTGTTCAAATGCAAATGCATACAGCGATTGCAAATGTTTTCCATTTGTTTTTTCGTCATTTTTATCAGTCAGTCTGCTGTGTAGATGCCTTGTTACTTAGCTACATTCTCTTTTGCTTTTCTTGTGAGTATGTTTAAAATTTAAAGTCATACACTTGTTCGTTGTTTGAGTGTCCTCTCTAGTTATGAAGCTTCTAATGCACTGCAGAAAAGAGTGCATACCAAGGCATTGAAATGGGGCTGGTGTTGGCTGTTTTTAGAGCCAGTTATGTAACTTGAGTGGCATATAACCATGTAGAGATCTGCATCACTGAGAGGAGACGGTGGGTGTCTTGTAAGATCAGACTAGAATCGGCCATTTATATTCCCAAGGGTTTAGGATTTTGTGATTACTAAGGAAACAGAAAAAAAATTGAAGGATAAAGTCTGTATGCTGCAATTGAAGAGAAAACAAGAGGGACAAAGGGAAATATATGGGTTTAGAGTGAGCTTACAAATCTAAATTTAGAGACAATAGCTCTTGAATGCCTTAACTCATATATGCAGTATTGTAGGATGCAAAGCATTATGTTTCATAAATATGATTTTAGTTTTAGTTTTATGAGTAACAAGGATAAAATTAAACTTCTTAAGATTAATAGATAGTAATAGTAAAGGTGCAGTATGTACATTTGTGGCCAGAATTGGTATTGCAATAAAAAAAACATGACAGTTTGGTAGCTTCATATTATTCTACCTGTTAAATACAGTAAATGTGTGCTACAGTGGTTGTCTAATCAGAATGCCTTACTTTACCCTGAAAATACATGGCTGTGCTTTTTCACCTAATTGCAGTAATTTAAGTTATCCGTGTTACCTAAGTTGGCTGCCAGGTAGTGTAAAAAGACTGATTTTCCTAGCGTGAGATGTTAAAACCACAAATAAACATCTTTTTTTTTCTTCTTTTTTTGTGGAGCTTACATAAGATAGTTCAGAGAGGAAACAAGAACAATATTTGAGAGAGAAGTCTGGTCATGTCCCGCCTCTGAGGACATGTTTTTGAGTTCTGTCTACCCCCACTTTGAGCTTCATTTACCTTTGCCAAAAACCTATGGCAGACTTCATAAGCGCATGAAGAGAATTTAAACAGAGGCCGGCTGTGATGAGGCTGACAGGTGTTGGAGATAATTTAAATAGAGCACAGTACAGAAGAAAGCTAAGAAACAAGTACAAAACTTGATGCTGTCATCAAAATAAAGTATAATTTAATCATGTATGTAATAATATATGTTTTCCTTTTTTAATTATTTCTAATTGTTATATAAAACAGTAATTGGCAAAATAGTGTTTTTATATACTTCATTTATTTGACTATTAACTTTCATTTTCATTCTGAAATTAGCAAAAAATTGTTGTTGCTTCCCTTACAGAGTAATCTAAATGAATCAGCTTTTATGATTAAGTTGAATTTGAGGAGCATAAAACCTCACGATAGCTTAATGGCTTTGGAGGTAAGCCATGACACAACTGGAGGAAGGAAAGGAAGAGCAAGGTGATTGATTCCTACGTAAGGTTTTTGTATTGATTTTGCATTTCTCTATCCATCACAGTCTCCTCTACTGGCCAATATGATGTGTCCTCGCTGCAGGTGAGCTTAGAGAAAGCGTAGATGCTTTTCCTGTCACAAGCATCATGTAGACATGCTGACTTCAGGCAATCAATCGCTTAGAAAGGCTTCCTACTGCGCACAGACAGGCGCATTTGTTGCATGTGTGCCCACATACACTGACTCATTCCTGTGCTGGGACAAAATAACATGTATGATAGGAACTGTTCTTCTTGTCCATTTAGTTTCATATGTCTATTTCTCGGCTTTATGTTATATTGTCTTCCTACTTCTCATTCAGATTGTTGTAGCTTGTAATTAGTTTTAGACGTTCTGTTTATTAGTGTCCTGTAAATTTAAGTTCAATCTCCTGCACCACTTTTATGTATTATTGTTTATCAGTTATTTTTCAATCCTTTGTATTGCTTTAGTTTTGCTTTGTTAAAAAAAAGATCTACTCCTGCCTGTTCTTCTCCAGTGTGTGTAAACACGTAATCACAGTTTAATGACTCTTATTTTGTTAATTACATGTCAAATTAATTAAAGCACTGCAATGAATTAAAAATGAATCTTGTTTTGTATACTAATGAAAATAAATGATATGCACATAACAAATGGAAGATACATAGAAATGAAAGGTGATAGAGGTTGTTCAGTATTTTAACTTATTGTATGTTTTTATCTCTGATCTGTTCTCAATTTTCTTTAGATAGGAATATCAAAATGATTTTTGATGACTTGATGCTTTTTGAATATTAACGCTTGTCACACATTAATTATCTTGCTGGGATACATCTCATAGCCTAGTATAGTTTGTTCAGCCTCTGTTCAGTTGTTTTTTTATTGACTCCATTTGTTTCTTTATTTGAGACATAATGTTGTATTTGATCAAATGCTTACATTTTTGATATAACATTGTTCATGACTGTGCCTGCACTCCTTGACTTCGTTAGCCATTAACATTGTATCATCACTAATAATAGGAAACTGAGGCTTGTTTTCCTTTTTTTTGGTTCTTCCGCGATATTGTTAATGAGTAAAATGTGTAACGCCGTATGTATGTGTTTTTTATGTTGTGACTGTACTAAATGTAACAATTTTATTTATCAAGTACCACCAGGGAGCTTTAATTTTGCAATTGAATATTGAAGAGATGTCTGAGAGCTCTAAAGTGTTGAAATATTAAGAATTAAGTGGATTCAGAAAGAAACAACTTTGGGGTCCTAAGTAGCTGCTTGGTCGGTATACCCATAAAACCGGCAAAGTATTAGCTGTTAGAAAAATGTCAGTGTTGATCTGTTTGGTTTGCATCAATAGCATACTCCACCCAAAAAATTATTTTATTATAATAATAATACCGTAAAATAATAAAAGCATAATTATTTACCCCCATGTTTTTCCAAAGCTATAAAGGCTTGGTTCCTCTTTGGAACATGATTTGAGATATTTTGTAAATAAACAAACTCTTTTATTAAACAAACTCTTTGGCAGGAAATGGAGAAGCGTACGAGACAAATTATCGAAGTGTTAGTCCGGGACCATTGAACAACCTGGGCCCGGAGAATAACCCCCTTAGATTTCCAACTATTACCACAGTTTAAATGAGGAGTATATCGTCTTACACAAAATGAGAAGTGAAAATGCATGGTGAGAAGTGGAGGGGTGGAAGGAGGGATAGCTTGCATGATGTTAGCTCTTTGGTCATGTCTTATATACTGGAGATAATGTGGGTAGGTGGGACCATATGATTAGTCAATTATCACCCAAGCTCCTCCTGAACTTTTGTTAATCTGATGATTAACATCATAACGCAGATTGTCAAGCCTACAAAATCCATCTAAAACATCAAAATTCTCCATTGGCAATTGAGTTGGATTTTGGTTAGCCAATAATGTGATGCCTTGACAGGAACACTTTTCATCCGCAAAATGAACTTTATACACTGACGATTTAAATCCACATAATCGGATGCTCACATCTTAGGATAATGCTAATGAGCAAACTTTTTGTAGGTGTAGTATCCTTTTAAGATACTCTGCTATCTAGCTGTCTGCCAGCATTTTAAAATAAGTACTTTTGAGATGAACAGGACATTCCATTAGGGGATTTTTGCTCTCTGGAATTGATTTTTCAGTAATTTTTTCTTTGACAAGGTCATTAACTAATTGCGTTTGAATTATTTAGCCTGAACACTTGTGGTTTGCAAAATAATATGATGCATTTAAGACTGATATCTGTTATAAGGCATTTATAATGTAACAGATATTTTCAGGTCATGCTGAAAAAAGGTTTGAGAGTTAAGATAGTACTTAATATTAAATATTCGGTTTCTTTACTAAAATAAAACTACAGACATAAAGGAGTCAAGGGACTGTCTCGACATTGTGTGGTGAATTGAAATCCTCTGTTTAAAGATGCAGAGACTGGTGTGGTTCAGCAGCTCTTAAATTAGCATGTCTGTGTTTCTGATCTGAAGTATATGTGGGACGCTAGCTAGTGGTGACTATACAAAAAGAGCCCGCAAGAATTTGGGTCAATGTTTCTAGAATGTAGGATAAATGTAGGCCTTTCTAGGCCTTGAAAGATAAAGCTAAGATTTAGTTTTTGATCCATCCAGTAATGTAATTTCCCAAATTTAGTTTTTACATTATTTTCCAATGTACAAACATCGGGACATATACATAAGCAGTACATTAACTAAGTCTAAGGCACATAAAAAAAACACAAAAAGCAAGGTAAAAGGAGATTAAAAAAACTATCACTTAAAGATCACAACAACAAAAAATTAAGGTAAAGATGATGCAAGATTTCAAAGGGGCTACTATGAGTTATGAAAAAAAAGTACTGTAGCATTTTTGTTTTTTCTCAGAGTGCTCAGATGACTGTCCGGAAGGTCCATTCTAAAGGGAGAGAATAAGGGTTTTATTTCACTCAATTTAGAATTCCATCTAATTAGGCACTATTGCCAAATCTGTATTTATTATCAACAGAAACTAGCTGCTCTCCTGTCTCGTCTCACAGCTCCCCCCGCAGTTTGAACTGATTACTGTAAATCATCCAATAGAGGCATGCAGTAATGCGTGACAACACATTTTTGATGGTCCTTTGACAGTGAATTTTGTGTTTGTAATGTCTGGTTTGTGCATGTGACAGAGCTGTTGTAAAACCAACTCAAAGAAGTTGTGACTGGTAACATCTTGGTTGTACATTTTGTAATCCAATTCGTACAATTACACACTTTTAAAACACGCATGAAGACATGAACAATACACACAAATACAATAAACATGCTCTTTTAATTTTGAGAGCGATTTTATTCCATATGCATCTCAGTCACTTTTGGAGGATGGAAGACTCTGCTTTCCACTTTTTAATGGAAAGAGTCTATCTCTGACTATTGTAACCAGAGTTTTATTAAAATTGAAACAAGAAGGGATGAGGTGCTATTGGTCTAGGGATCAAGCCGAATTTAGTTGAATTGAATTGGCTATTTTAGTGACTTGGAAGAATTGGCTCCCAGAAGTAGCATACTGCACATTTGTTTTCTATATGAAAATGTGTTTTGTTTTAGATTGAAAAACACAAATTTTTTTAGATTGACTTATTCTCAATCTTGGAGACAACCTGTGTTAATTCACCATTTCAGCCGTTCTCCATTTCTGGTGATAATACTTTTAGCATAGCTTAGCATAGATCTTTGAATCAAAATGAACCAGGAGCATCACTCAAAGAACCTAAAGCCCTATTCCAGTGGTTCTCAAATAGGTAGGCTCCATCAAGGGGGGGTGCGTTTGACCTCGGGGAACATGCTTTTTAATTTTTCTATTTTTTCTTTACTGTTGTAAAATAAAGTGCAATACCACTCCACTACATTAGGGGGCAGTTTGTAGATGCAAAGTGTAGAAGACAGAAGGAGAGAGAAGGAGATAAAGAGACAAATGAAAGTCTCCTAAAAGCTAAGACGAGGAAATATGACGTATGTAGTGCTTGGCTTCACTGTGACTACGGTGGGAGACGAGGAGAGGCAGGTGTGCTTACTGAGTCTAAAAATGTTGGCAGCGGACAGCATGAACGAAGCCAAATAAATGAAGGCATCACTTAAAGACATTACACCCCATTCATGCTGAAAAGCCGATTGAGTTTTTTCAGCGAAAATGCTCAGAATTTTGCCAGCAATCATGATCAGTCAAACAATGTTTATATTTTTATTAAGAATTAAAGTTTTTTTACATTTCAGATGCAACTTTTCTGCTACAGTTAGTAAAGCTATTATTTGTTGTAAGTTGGTCCCTCTTTCTTTCTTTTTCTCTTATACGTTAATAAGGATACAGTGTTATGCAGAGGTGTACTTATAACAAATTTAAAGACAAATAATACTATTTATAGTTGTGAGGGGGGGATGTTTTTTTTCTTCCTGGGGGGGCGTGACAGAAAACTATTGAGAAACACTTTGTCTTTACACTAACATTTTGGTTGTTAACAAGTTAGCTAAAAACATTTGTGATGTTTGGTTTTCGTAATAAGTTGTGTTTTAAATTTGAGAGATCAACTATAAAGTAAACATGTGTGTGTTACAATTTTAAAAGACTTTGAGAAAGAACTGACTTTCAATCAGACTTACCATTGATAGTGGCAGGTTTCACTGGGAGTTATATAATCCCTGCATTTGTGATCTCCGCACGCTTCGAGAACTTGAAGCTTTAATGAGACAGGGGTACCACTGCACACTGTTTTCACTGCTGTGAAACTGATCATCTGCTAACTGACATGCCTCTGTGATAATTAAAGTACGGTGCTTCTTAAAAGCTTACTTTTTAATATAGTCACTTGAGTCACTTGAGTAATTTTAGTTTTTTGCAGTCTGTGCTTTTTGTTACATTTTATTGACTTAAAACTGACAGAATCTAGTACCATTGTCCTCCTCTTTGTTATTTCTGTAAGCACACAAGGAAAATATTGACAGGTTTTTCTTTCTGTTATAAAAAATGCAGTCTCTTTGAGGGTTGCCATGGAGACTAGATAATCGTGACTGTGCTTATAATGTACTGAATTGCCCGAAATAGCTCTCACTGAGGTCAAAATATAAACTTTTAAAATAGGCTATCGAGCACAAACTTAATAAAGGTAATTTTGTTGAAAGCAACATAAGTGTACCATATAGAAAAACACTAACTATTAAATTTTTTTCATTCAGATTCACTTGTTCTCATATTGATTAAAAAAGTGTTCATAAGAAATGTCACAGGGTGCATGGAAAGAAGAAGTTCCTGAAATAAAAAATACATTGTTCGAAAACACTGATGAGGATTGTGCTGGGGAAGTTTGGCGCTATGTTTTACAGTAAAAGTATCCCCAAACAGCAACAAGTGCTGCTAAAGTTGTGATCTGAGGTCCTATTATAGAGCTAGCGGTATGGCCAAAAATGTAATGACCATATTTCAAAAATAAATATATTATCAAAAATAAAATGTATAACGGTGGCACCGCATTTAACAGTATTTTTTTTTATGTATGACCATGTGTTAACTCTATAGTTTCTGTGGTGAAATGGCCTAGAATGAGCAGACTAGTATTAACCCTGGTTTAACTAGTCTCAGAAAATCCCTCTGTTCACAAAGAGCTGACAGTGAAACACACAACCGCCACATATTTCCACACAACCGACACGGCTCCTGTTTTCGGAAGAAGCTTGTCTGTGACATTTCCTGAAATAATAGACAGTGTTTCCACCGCGCTCTAATGCAGCTGCTTGTTTGGTATCACCACAAAAACAATTCCCCTCTCAAACAATGTACTAATGTACCAACAATGTGCCACAGTGAAACCTCCTAAAGCTCAGTGTTCTCAGGACTTTGTATGTGCACACACACTGGTATTGGGGTATATGAAAAATGAATATAGTTTAAAAAAAAACTTTTATTATTTTATAGTTTTATTATTGTTTTGCTCTTGCTTTTATTTTAACAAATTTCATCATTTAGTGTTGCGTTATCTTCTGGTTTGTTGTCTTTTGCTCCCCTGGGCGTCTGGACAGTGAAATTTGGCATACATCATTATAAACACATCTGACATAAAACTAAAATAGCAGAAAAACAGATTTATAACTGGAATAGTCATTGTAGAATTCAAATGAAAGCCACCGATTAGACTTTTCTCTGGCCGGTTTTGTAGGGTGCTGTGATTCTCATGCGCTCTGCCAATATTTTGGGTCAATCCGACAGAGTGAGCAGCACTTTAGCCATATGTGTTTTACTGTAAGCCTACATCGAGTCCATCTACAAATTGCCTACAATAGGCTAATATCCAGCTCAACCTCCCTCCCCTCCATCCATCCTTCTATTCACCTTCTGCTCATTCAATCTGTCCATTTATCCGTATCAGTGGTGTTCTCTCTCCTCATTGAACACCTTTTTTCTGTCTGGTTTCAGTGTTTTGGTGCTGACTGCTCAGAACTTTCAGCAGAAGGAACGTAAGGATTTGAATAATTACATTAAAACTGCTGAGTGTCAGCTTGAAGAGAATTGTTTCTCAGAGAGCTCTCTCATTTTCTTTCTTTGCAGCACATGTTTTCTTGATAGCAACTGACTTCTCATTTTTCCAACTAAGCAGCACACATAAAATCTTCTGTATTCAATTGAATATACTGTATGAAATGTCAAATCAGTAGCCACATTTACACTGCGGTGGGAGAAAGAGAGAGGTGATGGCTGGACGAGGCTTTTAGCCTGAAGCTTTCTCAAGGCTTCTTGAATATCAATCATGAGACTGTCAGCATTCTGTCAAATGTCCTAAATGTGGACTAAAATCAAACTTCTTGCTGCAATGGAACTTATTCCCAAATGAAATTAAATAAAATTATAATTTTAAATATAGCTTAACTTAAGAGTGTACATATTTAGAATATTGAACCTAGATAATTGTATCTGTTAATTTTTTTGCAAATGTAAATACATCAATAAAATGAATGGAAAAATCCCTAGACAACAAAATAACTGTATTTATTAAGAGTTATTATTAAAGTCTATTTTGTTTTCAACCTTCATTACTGGTGTACAATTGGTGTACAAATGGTGTACAATTTAGTTTGAAAAAATGAATGAAAAATTTGTCCCTGGGCAAACAAACAATGTTCTTATCTATAAACAATAATACACTCAGTTTATTAATAATTAATCATTTAAAAATAATAATTTTAGTTGTTTTGTGACTGGGAATGACACGATCCTTAAGACGTTTACTTACCTGTATGTAGTCAGCGACGGTGAAATGCTGACTACAAACAAATGTATTGCGTCTGCTAATGAAAACTTCTGCTCTTCATCTCTTCTACTCGCACATACCCATTTTTTAAATTGCTTCTCATTTGTAAGATTTTTTTGAGTTGCTGCACCAACAAAATGACTTGTTTCTGGATGTTTAATCATTCAACTAACATAAATTTGGGAGGAACTTGGCTGATATCAATCTTATGGTCCCACCTACCAATATTTTGCAGTATTAAGGACATGATCTAAGGGACAACAACAATGCTGCGCAAGCAATCCCTCCTTTCACCCCTTCTTCACATCTAGGCATGGTGTTCTACAGCCCCAAGTTGCTTCCTGGTCCTGGACTCCATTGCTCGTCACTCACGCTTGCAATTCCTGGCAGTTATGAGCAAGAGCGAACTCGTGAAATGGCTGTTGTTTACACAGGAATTACGTTTACACTCTGTCTTCCATAACCGGATAAATGCAAAGTGGTGAAAAATTGGTCTACGGCCTGCTATTCTATATAGTTCATCTACCACATGGTTACTGTGTTCCCTGACAACTACACAATCTTACTGCCCTTTATGGGAAGAATCTTAACTAGAATTAATTTTAGCTACTGAGTCTTGACGTTGGGCCTGCATCAATCATGTTACAGCAGCAAATTTTTTTGATTACGTGAGTATATGTGTCAAGCTTCATTGGCTTTGGAAAATGTGGTTGCTTTGACTTAATAAATATAGCTTTTAATCAACTTAAAGTAAAATCAGTCAAGGTTCCAAACAAGCCGTTTTGGGCTGTGTAGGAGCTGTTTGAGAACTGGAATCAGCTAACAGACATCTTCTGGGAAACACACTGCTGATTATACAATATTTTGGTTGATTGTCATTGTGAGCTTAGTTTCTGTTGATGATTCTGGTTGAGTTGATTAGTGTTTTTGATTGAGAAGTTTATCAAGTTATTGTGGCTTCCTACTGACTTTATCTGTGCTCTGCTTCACCCCATCATCCCTCATCATTTAGTCATTAGAGCTGCTCTTGCCGCAGAGAGGCTGAAAATGGGTTTCAGCCCCTGAGTCTGAAGAGGGTAAAAGATAGAAAGAGGGTTTTATTTTAAACCTTTAAATGTGTTTTCAAAACACTGTCTCTGTCTATTGACTGTTGTTTATTTAGTTCTTTCGGTATGTTCTAATAATAGCTAGAAATTATGTGACAAACATATTTATGGCTGATTGTTCTGCGGATATAACTTCTGTTGTGAGCTACCAAAGTTAGACTTTAGCTTTTTATCAAATTGCATATTGTCTCTCTGTATAAGTCGCTTTGGACAAAAGCTTCTGCCAAATGCTTAAATGTAAATGTAATGCAGGTCACTGAGCTTGTCTCGAGCAAAAAGGGGTGTGCCACAGGAAGCCTTGATTTAAACCTTTACAATAAGGTAAAAATATATCACAAAGATAATCGATGCCTCCGAAAAATGTGATTGGTTTGGGTGTCGATTTCAAAACTTACACAGCCTTGTGGCAGTATTGAAGTTCAGACAGGTGTTAGGAGTGTCAAATGAGTGTTTAAAGTTGCAACTCAATATTACTCAAATACAATAATGTAACTTGTAGGGGCATGCAGAGACCATCTGAGGGACAGGTGCTTAAATATAAAAAGGGGCACATAACATATTACAGGACCCAATTGGAAAGCAAAACTGAATGTCCTCAATGATAATTAAAGAGTTCATTTGCTATCCGTCTTGACTTCTCCTAGTTGTTTTTGCAAAAAAATGGTTCCACTTTATTTTGGACAGCTACGTGTGTAGCTACAGAAACTCATTGCTGACACACACATATTTTTTCCCCTCACTCTCTTATGTTTTAATAACAAGATCTTTTCTCATTAAAAAAACATGTTTTGTATTTTTTATAGCTGAATTATGTTTTTTAATTAGATAACTATGTAATTTTTATGAGATCATTATGATGTTTTTATGAGATAATTATGTAATTTTTATGCAAAAATTATATAATTTTTAACGAGATAACTATTTCATAAAAAATACATAGTAATGTAGTAAAAGTGACAATCATTTAATTCATAACATTGTTATGTTTGGTCATTCCTGCTCTTTAGCTAGACATGACATTTTTAACTGGTATGTTAGCTTTGACTTTTTCCTCTGGTTTAACCACAAAGTCATTTTACCAACATTGAGTCACATCCATGGGATCATATTGAGCCTTCCGGCTCTATGTCGCCATTTAAAATGAGACTTTAAGATATAAAATATTCATGTCATTCAATGACTGATGTACTATCCCCAAATATTTTATTTTGGAAATGGCTGAAATTATGTATGTAACAGTCTTGTTTTCATAACATAACTGTAAATTTAAAAAAAGATATTATTGTAATTTTTCTGTAATAATTATCTTTTAAAAAATGACAATTTGTCAAAATAATATTTTCTCATTAAATGATAACTGTCTTATATTATAAATATTTATTTTTGTGTCTGTGTGTGGCACTATTAAGCTTCTGTATGTAGCTTTAGCTTTGTCCTTACTGTATGTACTTTCTGAGATGTTAAGTGATGTACAATGTGTGAGATCATCCTTGATACAGAAGCAAGAGAATCACAAAATAATTTCTCCATCAAACCTTTTCAGAGATTTTCAGAGATTATAACCTAAAACCTATTTCAAACGAAGGGAAATAGGTTAGGTTTGTCAAAGTCAAAGCCTATCCAATAATACTGGCTTTGTTAAGCCATACTCATGGTACAGGCCTCAGCTATCAATCTAAATCATAACATGGGCAGAAACTTGTCTAAAAGTGAAATGTGTTTGTATAATGCCAGACATTGGGCAATTACACACTAGAGAACAGCGAGAGATCTAAAAGCATATTTGCATCACTTTGATTCTAAAATGAATGCAGCACCATGAACACACATTCACTTTTGGGGAAATCCATATTTTATAAAACATATTCGAGAGAGACTTTGGGCTGTTTTTCCTAAAACTTAAACATCCCACATGAAGTAAAATCTTATGTGTCTTGGTCTATTGTGGAACACCATTTAAACCAACAGCAAATTAAAAACCATAAACACACTTCTTGTTTGTACCTTAACGAAAGTACTGTGGTTTATACTGAATTTACTTTTTTGTTTCTTTAAAAACAAAAAGTGTTGACATGTTATAACATTTTTTTTTATAGTACTTTGAATATTTTTCTAATACTTTAAATTAATTAAATTCCTGGATTTGGAAAGTATGTAAAATGGTACTAATAGCAACATTTTCTTTTTGCAGTTGAGTATACCTTTCAGTATTTTGTGGTGGTTTTAACATTTTAAGATTGCAAGCACTCGTGTTACTCAGTGAAAATTTTGTATGGGTTAACTGGGCTAAAATATAACTGATATTGAATTTTTTAGGCCAATTTACTGCAATTCTCTTCTAGCGGGACATCCACAAAATGCAATAAGACCCCTTACAAATGATTTAAAACTCCTAAGAGAGAACAAGTCACACTCTCTCATCTGTCTTCTCTGGCATTGAAGCTTGTGTTAAGTTTAAATCACTGTGTTATGTTTAAAACACTGATGTTTGTTTACAAGTGGTAACGAGACTGCAAGATCTATCCTCACAAGCCTACAATCTGGCATGAAAATATGAAATATAATCAAAACATTACAAGTCATTTTTCTGTCTGCAGAGGAGAGGATACCATGCTCCATCATATATTCTGTGTGTGCCACATAAATTTTGGTTATAAAACTGGTATCGCCATTCGTCAAGTTGACATAAATGGGACTTGCTGTTTGATTATGTCAGGGATGTTATGTGAGGTACCTTTAGACGCAACTGTTGTGAAACATTTGCAGCACGTTGTGAGGGCGGAAAAAGAGAGGGACTCGCTCATTTATTGGATTATCTCTGTGTCCTTGTAACTGGACTAACGATTTGAATGAATATGATCGGCACGGCTACGACAGCCTGGCACCAAAACAGGAAACCGGTTTTCGCATTCTATTTTGGTCCGGTCCAAACCAGTTCAAGAGGTACCGGTTCCATATTGGAACTGGGTTTCGGTACCCAACTCTAGGTTTTATCCTCATTTACTTCACATCAACACTAAAACTGTAAAAAATAAAATCTAGTTTTCAGTAAATCTGTAAACTAGATTTTACTCTCCAATCTGTGCTTAGTAGTCGCATCACATGATGTGGAATCGCAGGTCACAGTAAAATTCGAAAAGTAGATCTTTTGTCACAGTTGAATCCGAAATCTCACCGTATACTAGGCTGTAACTTTCTCTTTCACACCAACGTATGCAATTCTATTCAAGTCGATGTAGTTGTTTTTGTATGACAATGGCATCATTCTGATCCCTAACATCACACACTCATGGGGCGGAAACACAAGTCCAATTCCTTCAGTCTTCCCATTTTGAAATGTTTTAGACTCATTTCAACCTCACGTAACATCCCTGACATAATCAAACAGCAAGTCCCATTTATGTCAACTTGACGAATGGCGATACCAGTTTTATAACCAAAATTTATATTTTATAGATATATAAAAATGAACAGGTATTGAAAGCGTTTTTGCTGCTTCCTCACTGTGCCTCATCAGTGCCATTGTCGCTATTCACAAATGCTAATTTCAGCTTTCTTACAAATCATTTTTGGAAATTACTAGGATATGCTAGTGCTACAACTAAAGTAGACATTTAATTTATTATTTATTTTATTCATTTTCATTTAACTGGTTTTATTGTTATTAATTGTCATTTAATTGTGGTTTTGCTGTGGTATGTAGTACTAATTCATTTAATTAGACTTCGTTCAAACTCAGTATGTGTTGAAACACACAAAACCCTCAGCTTGCAAACAGGTCCATGCCTTTTATGTGACCACACTTTTTGAAACACACATGTAAATAATATTTTCTTAAATTTTGTTACTAAAAGGTATTTTATGGAAAGCAGCATCCTATTTTCTTTCTGCAGAGACAGTGATGGATGGATGAATTTAGTGGAAGGTTGATGTTGGGGAAAGAGAAGGGGGAATTTACTGAAAGAATTAGCAGCCATCCTTATCCATTTGTTTCCATGACAACAATTGGAGCTGGATTTGAAGGAAAAATAAGAACCAGCTAGTCTAATAGCTAAATAAAACAAACTATCACCCACAGCTTTTTTTGACAAGAACTGACAGGCTTGGTTTTGATATTTGTTCTGTTTTAAATGATGAATTATGTAGTTAATTTTTTTGTGAATATTTTTTTATTGAGTTTTTTTGTGTTTGTCACAAGTACATAAATGTGTCACATCACATATAGCATTAACATTTTTAAAGAGAAAAAACATAAATTGTTTAGATTTTAGATTGTTTTATGTTCTGTTAAAACACACTTTTGTTAGTCAATAACAACCATGTTTTACCAATATCATATTACGCTGAAGTGCCTTCATATTACAATTTCCAAAAAGACTGAATGATTTCTAGGAAATGAAAGTACCCCTCATTTCATTAATGACACTAATACAATAGTAACAAACCAAAGATTGGATTATTGTAACGCTCTGTTAGCTGGCTGTTCGGCCGCCACGCTACAAAAACTACAGTTTTCTGTGACTTTTTTTGGCCAACTTGAGCATTTTGAGATTTTCATTGAACAGTTTTAAGACAATCAATAGACCTTTAAGACAATCAATAGGCCACGATTCATTTCTTAGAAACCTGCCCTCATAGCCGATATATATATATATATATATATTAATTAGGACAGCCACTCCCAAAATGTGCTTGGCCCATGGCCCAGTTGATTGGTCGTCTATGAAATTGGCCAGTCCAAGCTACAAAAAAATTGTATGTTGTATTTTTATGCTGATTGGTGAAGAGGTGGAAGACTAGAAATATATGTAGGGTAGGAATGTACAAATATGCATGAACGAAACAAATACGACTTCATGGAGAGGAAGCAACATTTTCATAATATAGCCCTTTGAAGTATCAAGGTTAAATGCAAATTAAATGCTATGAGCTAATAGAATATTAAAGGTTTAAGGTTTACAGGAATTAGCAAAAAAAAAGGATTTTCATCAGCATATAGCAGTTGTCTACAAACACTGTAAATGCTAGATTTCTATCAAAAAATTTTGATAAAGTATTTCTTCCTTCAAGGGAATGTCATTTTACCAAAGAACCAGAAAACCTCATCAATATTGGCTCTGTTGACACCCAGCACCGCTATCATTTTTTGTTATGGAAATTGTATTGGTTTTGTCTAATGTATTGTTTTTCCTGCAGATGGCGCTCCTCTAAGTGGTCTTTCCTGGTCGTCCTCTCTGGCGGTGGTGGCAGTGTCGTTCTCTGGACTCTTCACCTTCATCTTCCTGATGCTGGCTTGCTTGTGTTGCAAACGAGGCAACATTGGCTTTAAGGTGATATATTTTCAGCATGCTTTAAAACACTTAAAACCCTTTAAACATATCCAGAATTTCTCTACCAGGTTCGACTCGTGTTCTTATTCAGCATAATTAAAATCATGTATAAGTCAAATTATTTTTGCAACAAAAATATGAAGGCAAGTCATGCAAACCTTTTTTGGGTTCTTTTTATTAATTCAAACCCAAGTGATCCTAAGACATCTTGCATTGTGGATAAATGCTTTATAGATTCTGAGTTAATTACTGTTTGCGCTTGAAAGGTTTAATCAGGGAAACATTTAAACAAACTTTTCATCCTTTCATAAGTGAATAGAAATCCATGATCTCTCTCATGCTGCACGAATAGTTTTTTTTTTTTTTAGGTTTAAAAAGCATCGTTCATGAGTCACATGTCTCAGGCCTCTTCAGATCTTTAGGAATGCTTTGATCAACTTCTTGAGGCATCTCACAGCACATACACACATGCATTTGGTTCTCTATGGCCATTTGAGATTTCAGACTCCAAGGGTGTCGAGCTTCCTGCAGTCCAAGCCATTTCTTCGCGTCTCTAAAGGAACGTACGAAAGGCAAGCGAGTGGAGGCACACATGTAGCCGTGCAAGTAGCCATACATTGAGCTGTGCATTTCTCAGCAGCACCTTTAAACTGGGTCAAGGCACAGGAGAAATGAGACTCGTGTGAGTGTAAGTGTGGGCGAAGGAAAGCTCTTTCATGACTCTGAGCACCTAGTCTGAAGTTAAGGCCACATATTTGTAATTACAACCCTTACAGTGGAATGGCAGCTTAGCGCTTAAACATCTTCTCTCTGCAGTCATCAGCCAACACGTTTTCTGTCTCTTTAGCAAATCTGTCATATTGTTACACGTGTTGTGAGTCTGATTGACCTCAGGGTAATTGATTCATTCCCCTTCAGCTTTCATGAGGGTCATACGTTTAGTTGGCGCTATCAAAAAAAGAAAAACAGCTTGTGTGAACGTTTGCGGTGTGATTTGTGCTTTTTATGTGAATTTATATGTTGACCAGTCATAGGTGAATCCATATTTGTTGTTGATAAATAGATTAGAATCACTAAATCACTGTTTTGTAACAGTGTGCAACACCTTGGCAACTAAGCTAAATACCTGAAAATTATTATAATTTTTTTTTTAAATATGATATAAACCTCTAACAAAAAAAAGGTTGTATCAGAAAAAATGTTCCATAGAAAAATACAAACATGTTTTTCTATGCAACTGTTGTCACGTGAATGAGTAAAATAGGATGTTATTATGGTAATGTTAAAGAGTAAATACATTTATTTTACATTTAATTCGATTATATTTAGTTACATTAATAAGTTACATCTAGCCCTTTTAGGACATGCTGATGTGGCCCCTGATGCTCACAACCCAGCTTTAGACAAATAACAAATTGCTTATATGTTTGAAATCCAGGATCATCATACCTCATACCTCCAGGATCATACTTTTATCTTCAGACAAGTGAAAGTGAAGTGAAAGTGACCAGTTGGCCAGATATGGAGTGACCCATAACCGGAATTTGTGCTCTCCATTTAAAATACACACAGCAATTAACAAACACACCTTGGCTGCGGCGCTCGGGGAGCAGTCGGGAAACTGGTGCCTTGCTCGAGGGCTCCACAGCTGTGATTGCTGAAGATGGAGAGCGAGTGTTTCATCACTCACCCCACCTTCAACTCTGTGGATCTGGGGATCGAAACAGCGACCTTCTGATCCCAAGTCGCTTATCCACCAGACCACAACTGTCCCTTTACAGTTGTAAAAGAGTTTAATCTGCGTCAGTAGTTCAACATGTATGTAAGTACGCCAAAGTTAGCCTTCAAGAAAAGCCACACGTTTCCAAAGAATTAAAAGCCAAATAGCAGTTGCAGTAAAGGAGTTTTTGAAATAAAAAAACACAAAAAACCCTAGTTTTATTGTGGCTAAAGAAATCACACTCTTTGTGGTCTTTTTCAGATGAAGCGTTTTTGAAACAAAAATTTTGAGTAAAAACATTGTTTTAGGTTAACATTAAAGTCATTAAATATATTTTCATATAATTTCATTCAATTACTTATAGTTTATAAGTTACTTTTGGCTCTTTGAGGACATGCTGATGTGGCCCTTTGTGAAAATGGTTTGACACCCCTGGTCTAAACCAATAACAAATTGTTGATACATTATAAAGTTCCTCTACTAGCTAAAAGTTTGTTTTGGTACTTTAGTCATTCCGAACCAAGCTCTCCTAAAGGGTTTAATGAACAACCAAGTGCTGAAATTAAATACACTCATGTCAAAATGGAAAATAATAGATATTTACAAAGACTATATGTGGGTTTTACTCTGACAAATGTTTTCTTTTTTCACTAACTAAACTATAGAAACAAAATGTAGTATAAAAATGTTTACTTTCCAGCAGCCATTGAAATGTCTTCATTAGTTGCCAAGAGATCATTTTTATATATGCGATCATGTATATTTGTTCCGGTGGCTTGAGCAGAAGCTTGTCATGCACATGTGAGAAAGAATGAACATGTGGAAGAAGTAATGGGGAAAGGGTGATGTCATGAGCACAGAATGTTAAAACCATTGCCTTAGAGACTTTTTACAGCCCTCTCAGCTATTCTCAAGCAATGGTCATCCACAATCTCAAGGGAAGAACACAGGAACTGCCCCTCCCATTAGACTTTCTCTCTCACACTCTCTTCCTCTCTCTAAAGAAGAGGATGCATTTTATTGGTGTTTGCATGTTATCAAGCAGGATTTCTCCAGTAGTATTTCTATCATTGAGTGATACGAGACAGTCTATGATGTGGAATCCATCTGGAGTCTTGCGGGCTCCTCAAAGGTTCTGTGTGAAGAGCTCTGGCATTTGGGATCTTGGGTGACTAAGGCATTAGCTCTTAGCACATGAGCGGTATGACCAGGTAAGATGGGAATTTAATTGCTTTATTCCTGAAAGGTACTGCAGCGGGCCTCTTTTTATTATAGCATGTAAACGATTGAAATCTGCAGCCAAAAATAGTTGCACTATTATGTAAATCTATGCAGTGATAAATAAAACTAAATTATTTTCAAATGTTGTTTTTATAGGTCTTCAAAGAGAGCTTACAGCTCTTTTTGTTTAATTTATAGCCTAGTTATATTTATTTATAGTTTTTTGTACCAAACCACAAAATTATTTTTGAAAAGTCTGAGGAACTGAGCACCTGCAAGGAAACGATTCTGACATAGAGATTCATGAACCACCTTAATTCGATGTAGTATATCAGACTGTTCCAACCATGCTGCATGTTTGATTTAAAAAAAAAGGGGCGGTGTACAGGTGTCGTTATAATTTTCCTTGTTCACTGTAAAGTTTTACATTCTGGTTCAGAAGTCAATTTAGAGTCCTGCTTTGAGAACACTTTCTCTTGTGGTAGATTTTTTCTTGGTGGTTACATACCTGTGTGCATATTCAGTAGTTTTCATTTATATATTATATACGCTATAGCGTGAGCAGGCTTGACAAGTATAGAAGTGTACTTGTCCGATGAAGTTTGATCTGCGGTGAAGAGTTGATAGAGGAATTATATGCAGGGAACAGGTGTGTCTCACGCAACATGTTGGTTGACTCCACAGTGCCGTGACAGTATAACTGTCGTATGATTTTAGAACTCTGCCCACTAATGTAAAGTAACTGAGAAAGAAATATTTTTTGATATATATATATATATATATATATATATATATATATATATATATATATATATATATATATATATATATATATATATATATATATACACATATATATCATGTTTGTCATATATATCATATATGTCATGTTTTACTAATAATTATAAATGTAAAGAAAAGGAAAAAAAAACCTTTGATATTTCCTTAAAGTGTTTACATATGTATTTTCAATTAATGTTTCTCTACCTGCTATTTAATTGACATATATTTTATGTCTGTGATATATTACTTGAGAAAAGTTCTATCTGCATCAAGCTGTGCATGTGACATAGAGTGGAATTGGCATTCATATAAAGTCATATTTTGTTTACTATGTTTATATGGTTAAAAATAAAATACTAAATAATAAATTAAGATCAAGTCTATTATTTTTTAAATATTCAAGTTTATTTATTATATAAAGCCCTTTTGTACATTTTATCGAATAACTACCTAAATAAAACCTATATTTTGAATGATATTGGTACCGTAAAATAAAATTTCTCATACAGTGAAATCAAATTTTGGTCAAGTGTTGGTCAGCTATGTTGTTGTTGTTAGTTTTTTTTTTTTTTTCAAAACAGAAGGTTGCAAGCCTTTATCCTGAGTTTTTATGTCTGGTTGGTTATTCAAGCACCTTAGATAAATGATAGCGTTTCTTGGTATTCTATGCTCTGGGTAGATCGAGAGTGGGTCATCCTGCAGCTGTGAGGAGCGTGTGAAGATGTGGACCATGAGTCCTCTTGGGGATCTTGCGTGTTTGTGTGTATATATGCAGTGTGTCCATTTGCTAGTGCCTTGTAGTCTACGCAACCCTTTTGGGTCACTGTTTTCCATTTCTTCAACCATGTATCTTACTATCCTTCCCAGATTACTGGCTTGCATCTGGAGGAGCATTTCCTGCTTTGAGATCCTGCCAATTCTGGTCTTTTTCAGGACACTGTCTTGATCTGTTCAATGCAGAGAAGAGGTTAACAATAGTAATAACTTCTATTTGCTCTAAAGTGGACACAAGATGCCAATTTCACTCAAGCCGTTGTGATTCTTTAGGGTATTTAGGGCAAGTCTGTTTCAAATGGCATACAACAAAAAAATTCAACCTTTAAAAAAAAAACTTCATTATTATATACAACTTATTTAAGGTTGTTTGTGTACTTTGTTATTCTATTTTAAAGGTTCATTATTAACAAAAGAGGTCTTTACTTGACAGTAGGTATCACTGATCATTGTTGTCGAGCCAAAATATTCAGAGTAAACAGCTTAGTTCTAGCCTACAAGTAATCTTTTGTTTTTTGGTCCCTCGAATCAGTCAAAGTACACAATCTGCTTGATTGAGTGCACTTTCAGTTTTTACGCATAGATAGAAAGCCTACAGCTGGCAAACTGCAGTCTGAGAGGGGGTGATGATCGGCCGCGCTTTGCTTTGCTGTATTTTTTGTGATTGCAGTACTAGTTTTGCCCACAAACACACACATTCCACTTTTAATCATCTGACCCTCTCTTTGTCATTGATCCCTCAGGAGTTTGAGAATGCAGATGGGGAGGATTTTCCAGCAGATGTATCCCCACCAGCATCTCCTGCACAAAATGGTACCGATGTCTACGTCCTGCCTCTCACAAAGGTTTCGCTCCCCGTTGCCAAACAGCCTGGCCGATCAGGTGGGTTCACATCTGTTAAAATGGCCTGATTGCAACAAATATGCTCTCTCAGTGAGGAGAACCAGATGCGATAACTCTGAGGAATTTGTGAGGATGTCCACTTTGACCAAACTTATGCAATCCCCATATGAGCCTCACTGAACAGAGTTGATTCTGTTTCGCAGAGGACATTGTTCATTTGTTCAGCCCTGCTTCCAACCCACAAGTCCTCCAGTGTAAAAAAAACAACACCCTGCTTCCACCTACTCTCTCGACTCTCAAGACAGACGCTCTCACACAGACCTGCTTTATGTTCATGGCCATCAGAAAAGTGCACTTCAAATTTTACAATAGTTCTTGGAAGTTATTAGCCGCATTGCCTAAACCCTACAGGAAAATTAGTTGAAATGAAAAAAATCTCATTATGTTGGCTAGAGAAATCCAAGATACTGATCTAGCTTTTGAACATATTATTATTCTTAGGAGGAGATACTGACACTTTCTCAATCTGTTTAAACTAATCTGACTTGGGTTGCTATATCTCCTCATACTAGTACCACTAAAGGATACTGAAAATCACTGGGAATGCCGGGAATTATTTCCATTGAGTTAACACAAAGTCAAATTTTGTCAAGCTGTAGCTCAGATTGAAAATCTGAAATTGTAGAAACTACAAACTCACAACAATTAAGGAACTTAAGCAATGTCATGGTGAGCAAGGTGCGAATGTATTTGACCCCTGGCTTTTAGAGAGGGTCAAATGTCACCATTACCTTAACATTGCCATTGAAAATGTATTATTGTTTTAAAGATAAAACAAGCTATAGACAAATGAATATGTTGGTCATGGGGGAAAGGTAGATTTTTTATTTATGTCACCAACCCCTCCATAGTAACCAGACTAATTAACCTAGCAACCATTTCAAAGATCTATTTCTCAGCTTAGGAAAAGAGTTGACAGGAGGAACCTTGCATAGCAACCACACTGTTTACCCTAGCAACTATCTTCAGAGAACTCTATCTTTTGCTCATAACACGATGGTTTGTGTCTTACTTATTTAATGTAAGCATCAAAATGTTTGGACTATTAACATATGTTATATCCTTATTCAAATTTTAAACAGCTTCAAGCTTCATAGCTTTTTCAACTAACTAAAGCTTTATAAAAAATTTAAAGATTGGGTTTCTCTAGTCAAAACATAAAGGTTGCTGTCTAAACGTATGTTCTAGTACAAGCCTGGCCAATCCGCGGCTCACGAGCCTCATGCGGCTCTTTAACTAGTTTCATGTGGCTCTTCAGGAGCTGTCACATGACATGAATCAAAAATGTTTGGCTGGCACTGTCATTCCGTTCCCCTACAGCTAGATGGCACACTGACCATGTAAGGCTATTTGAATGACGTCAAACGAGCGACGAGAGAATCTTTGGTGTGACATCATTTGTGTTGTAAACAATTTCCGTCAAGTTACCTCTTGAAATTGAAAATTACTGGTATTATCATGTTGGTGTGGTTATTTTCATTAGATCTGGCTGAGCAGAGGTCTGTGTATGCGTGCATACATGATTAAAAGATGACGCTCACGTGTACCCATGTGTATGATGTGGCTCTTTGCAGTAACTCAGAAAAAAAAGTGGCTCTTAGTCTCTGACTAGTTGGCCACCCCTGTTCTAGTAGTAAATAATCACCTTCAGAGTAATACAGTTACATAAGTGAATTTGAGTTTCAATTATTTCTTACCTCATGTCCCTTTTTTTACAGAATTAACTTTTTTTACTGAAACATTCTTTTAAAATTCAAACGATATGCTCCATGGAATTTTTCTGTTTGGATTTTTGGTTCTCTTTCTCACATTCTCATTCCGTTCCAGTGAACACAAACATCTGTCTATTGCCTACATAAGCATGCCTTGGAATCAAAACAATCGGAGAGCTTTGCACACAGTCTCATTACAAACTCATATCTGCTTTTCCCATCCAACTCACTTTTATAGCCGACGGTGTTGCCAGCCGCTAATGTGGTGCAATTAGTGAAGGTCAGTGGTCTATCCACATCCAGCTCCTAAACTACTTGCATTTCATTTGCCCAATTATCAAATAATCTACAGCGTTTCGCAGTGACAAATATTAACACTGAATTATTTATTTAAAAATATAATAACGGTCTAGAGAGTCTGTATGGCACATCTGGAATATGCATTAGTGCTGCTGATTTCAGGAGTGGCTGCAACGACGTCACTCCTCAATGAGGTTGATAGTTTATAGTTTGTGCTAAAAAGGTTTCTGGCAGTTTTTTCAGTGATAGCACCTGTAGTAAACCAGATGTTTTTGTCATCTCATGAGACACAAGCAAATCAAACGTTCATGTTTTTGAATAGTCCGTATGAGACGTTTTAACCAAACCAATCTTGGATTGTCCTGGTGCAGTGTATCCACCCCAACACAGCTGTGCTCATAAATACACCCACACACACACAATCATTTCTACATCTCAACATAAAAAATGCTCTGAGGATCCCATCATTTAAAGTATGAACTTCACACACCCTTTTTACTCACTCCATTTAACTGCATCATGGTTGCTGAAGTACAAATGAGCATGGAGTAATATTAACAAATAAACAACAGTGTGAAGTTCTATATTAAAAGATCTGCAATGTCTAAAATGAGCAAACTGTTTATTTGGTTTGTATTGTTATGTTGAATGGGTTTCCTCCAGCTATTCTTGCTGCTTGCTTTAGTGCTCAGGAAAAAAGAACTGAGAAGTGAGCCAGTAATTTAAATTCTAATACATACTTTAATTTAAGGGCTTGATGAGATAAGATGTTAGGTTAATATTACAATTTCCAAAAAAAGCCTTCGAGTAGAACATGTAGAATACTATCTATGGGAAGTATTCATGTTTTTTCATCAAATCAACAAATGCATTAATAACCTCTCATTATTTCCCTCTAAATATAATTTAAAAAACTGTTTCTTTTGGTGAGCTCCCCCTCTAAATGAAAACAAAAATAAAGGTTTAAAATATCTGTATCTGTTTGTATATTTTACCACAATAGTTGCTGGTCTGTCTCAAAGAGCATCATCAATCTTTGGTGGCTCTTTGAGTTTTTTTTTTTTCACCAAAAATAAAAAAGCACAACTAAACAAGAAACTCCAGAGCAACATTAAAATGGAGCCCCTGAGTTTGTGGGTGTGTCCGCTCGCTGACACTGGAGATCCACTTTATGTTCCAAATATTAGAACAAATATTGCTACTTTCAGTAAAGCATTGTTGAAAAATGCACCTATCACGAACTGAACCATAAAGGAAGAATATAATGACAATTAATTTAAACTAAAAAAGGACAACTCTAGGTGGCATGCGAACACAACACAAAATAGTTGCTGCCAGTCATGTGGTTAGGATCACATGGCAGGTGAAAACAAAAATAAGGAAAGCAGATGTGAAGAAAGACAGAATTAAATAATCAAAGGACAAAATCTTGTGAACAACCAAAAAAACATGACAAGAGATTAGTTTAATAAGTTAGAGAACAGTTTAGCAGAAAGCACCAAAAAGCACAACTAATTTCCTCCGTATGAAGTCCATCCATAATCAAACCGTTTGCTTTCAAAGCCCTTGCTTTATCTTTAAACACAAGCTAAAACATAAGCTGCTCCTGCAAAAATGACAGGACACATTCTTGACATTTTGAGAATGATTGCTTCCTCTTCATTGGTTGTTATGTTTTGTTTTGACATCATGTGAATTTTTTCCTGTTAGCCTCACTAAGCTGCCGTTCAATCAACTTAATCAACTTCAGTAACATGAAGAAAAATGTATTGAAAGCTGGAAACGACAGCTACGTTTTTGAAAAGTGAATCATTTAACATGTCAACATGCAGCCGCTGCGCGGGTGTTTATAGAGCTTTACTAGAGTTTTTAACAAAACTTTTCAATATAAAAAAAAAACATGTCTCCATTTCATAATTCTGCTACGGTTACCTGTTAAGCTATGCTAAAAAGCTATATCTTACAATCAGAAGCGTGATTCAGCAAATTCCAAAATTGTTCAAATTCAAACTCCCTAAAATGAAATCAATTTTTAAATAATTACTTCATCAACCATGATTTAGTCAGATGTGTCTTTTCCTATCCATCACCCTCTGCCAAATTGCCTTTTAGTTTGTCCCTTGTTCTTGAGGTTTGTGGAAACCTCAAGAATAATAGAATTAGTGTTTTCATCCTCTCGCTGGTACCAAAGAGCACGACCGGCATGACAAAGAGCCCAATTCTCCCTAGAGAGGACTCTGAGAGTGGGCAGAGGGAACGAACAGTCTCTGCAACACCATATGGGCGTTAAATATGTCTTCTGCATTAAAATGAGCAAGAGCGACAAAAGTTCAAGCAGACTTACAATATGCTGTGTGTTTGTGGCTTGATCAGATAGGAAAAAGAAAGGCGGTCCTCACAGAGATCACAGAGATACATATGGATGATGGTCGTGATTGCTGTAGACAGCAGGCATTCTGAATGGGAATGCTTTCAAGGGGTTTGATAGCTCAGAGCCAGATTTTGAACTGGAATTCAAGTCATTGTACATCACCCTCAACCGGAAGATCATTCATCATCAATTGGAGAGCATAGTTGGAGGAGGATTTATGTGTCTGAGGAGAATCTTAAAGAAACGCCACATGTTGCTCTAACAGTTCTACCCTTAAGGTGTGTGATGGCATATTTTCAAAAGTGTCTAATCAAGGATTGTTTTTGTCTGACAAGACTTTTTATTGGTGCTAATGTTAATACAAAATGTTATAATTGTAATGCAAAAATTTTGTTTAAAAATATATTATTGGTGTCAGCTGGAGATGTTTTCTTTTGAAAAGGAGAGAGAATTCTTGTTGAAAGAAACCTTTATGTCTTAAAGGTTCACAAAACCCCAAGACATCTGTGTTTAGATATTAACTTGTATATATTTTCTGTTATAGACATTTTACTGTAAACTAGTTCTTTTTCAGCTTTTACATAACTATTTGTCACTTCTTTGTTAGAAAATGTAAGTTTCAGTGATGGAACATTAAAGACTTTTGCAAGATATGTTAGATATGCAAGTGAGAGCGGTATGTGTAATATGCAATGACTGTGAGTTATCCAATCAGTGAGCAGTTTCAGGAATGTATTAGAACTGCATAAATACATCCAAGAAGGAGTTTAACACTTTATTTCTGTATCTCATACTTTGGTGTGGGATGAATAAGTAAAGTTTTCTATTGAGTTCTTTACTGGAGCGTGTTAAGGATTTTTCAAACATGGCGATGAGAAAACACTGTTCCGGGTTCCTCCTGGTAACTGTGCTTCACATGCTTGATCTGGCTAAGGTGGCAACCTCCTGCTTTCCCTCACAATGCATAATAGAAAATGACTAAACATTTTTTCTTTTCCTTCTGCTATGGTTTGTCCATTGACTGTGTAAAAAAATTGCATTGTCTCTCCCCTACTGTAAGTCGCTTTGGATAAAGTGTCTGCTAAATGACCTGTACATGCTTCCACTGGGCCAAATTATGAGAAGGAAACCGATATAACAGCATAGTTATGCTGATGATACACACATTTATCTAGCTATCTCCCCGAATGACAACAACCCCATAAACTCTCTCTGCCAATTGATTAAAAACTGGATGCAAAACTACTTTCTTCAATTAAACAAGGACAAAACTGAAGGCAATACATTTGGAGGCAAAAGCGAGGTTGTTAAGGTTAATACGTATCTCAATGTCAAGGGCCTAACAACTACAATTCAGGTCCGGAATCTCGGGGTGATTCTGGACTCTGATCTTAGTCTAAATAGCCACGTCAAAGCAATGATGAAATCCGCTGATTACCGTCTTAGAAACATTACAAGAATCAGATGTTTTGTTTCCAGACAACATTTAGAGAAACTGATTCATGCTTTCATCTCCAGCAGGCTGGACTACTGTAACGCTCTTCTCACCGCTCTTCCCAAAAACACCATTAAACAGCTCCAGCTCGTTCAGAATGCAGCGGCTCCGATTCTAACCAAAACTAGAAAGTCAGAACACATTTCTCCAGTTCTTAAGTCTCTGCACTGGCTGCTGGTCTCCTTCAGAATATATTTTAAAGTTCTGCTGCTCATATATAAGTCCAAACATAACTTAGCACCTAAATACCTAACAGACATTATCAGTGAATACACACCAAACAGAGAGCTGAGGTCAAATAAATTAGGTCTACCCCGGATAAATTACAAACAGGGAAAATACTCCTTTAGTTCCCCTGCGGTCCACAGAGGAACCAGCTTCCAGAGGAGATCAGGGGTACCAACACTTTAGTCACGTTTAAATCAAGGCTAAAGACACACCTGTTTAATTGTGCTTTTATTGACTGAGCACCAACGTCCAACAACTATTTTATATCTGTACTTCATATCTTAATCTTTGTTTTAATCAATGTTTTTTAATTTTCAGTTTTTAATCACTTTGATTTTATATCACTTTTTTATGCTTGATTTTATTAAATGTACTTTCTTTTTATTCTTTATTTCCAATGTAAAGCACTTTGAATTACCCTGTGTATGAAATGAGCTATACAAATAATCTTGCTTTGCCTAAATGCCTAAATGTAAAAGTAATTATTTTTAAATGTGTTTGTTTAACATATATAAAAATGTAAACCTTCATGCATTTTTTATTACTACGCCCACTCGGAGCCTCTTTTAACTTTGCCAGAAACATATGGGTGAGGTCTCACCCGTGTTTTATTTACAGTCAATTTTTATGCAAACTAGTATCAAAACAACTGAAACGTTTTAAACTTCTTGGATGATGTGTTTAAGTTAAGGATTTATTTAATGCTCTGTTTAAAAACGAGCTCTTCCTTTTTCAGGAAATCAATCTAGTGAGCAGAAAAAAAACATTGAAATATTTAATGTTGTTTTATCATTACAATTAGATTGTATGGATATTCTTCACTTAATGAGGGCTGCAAATTTAGTGGTGTTGGCACCTACAAATAGAATTGATTGTGACAGTTAATGACAATTGAATGGCACGACAACATTCAAAACTTCTTTATTGTATGGCTTCCAAGTGATCAGTTTAATACCTGTCTTGTTCTGTCTGTCTTTTGTCTTGATCACCATTTAGTTCAACTGAGATCAACCGAACTTGGTCGCCACAGTTTGCTCTATATCAAAGAGATTGGACATGGTTGGTTTGGCAAGGTAAGCCCTGGCGTTAGTTGTTTTGTTGTACAAATCTTTCTAAAATTAGCCCTAAGCATCTACCGTACTGCTCTGGATCAAAGACTTTCCTCTATACTTCAGTCTCAATATCTGACGTAGCACTCACACTATTTTACCTTTGTTTCGTCTATGTAATATTCAAGCTTTGATGTTGAAATGGTGTCTTTACTGATTGTTCTCTACAAGAATTTGATATTTCTCTATAGCTTTGAAGCTGGAAGAACTATAGCTCTTTCATTCTCGTCCTCTGTTTTTTCTCTCTACTTTGTCTCTTGTAATACACATACATAAACACACACACACAAACACACTACCCCAACTTTCCATTCAATGGTATGTCCGTCTGTATGTGTGTCTCTGTGGTGCATGGTTATAACTGTTTTGTGTCGTCTCATCCTTCTGTGTTCCATTTTGAGCATGATTTGCAATTTCATTTAATCTTTTTGGGTATTTCTGTGTTTTCCATTTTTTTTGTTCTTGTTCTTTTCATTCCTTTTTTTCTTGTCCATGTCTCTTGATTGTCTCTGTCCTTAAATGTGTTGTTTATACCAATGTTTGTCTGGTCTTCCCCTTGTGCGTCTGTCTGTGTTTTGTGTATACGTGTGTCACATGTGCTCTCAGGTATTGTTGGGGGAGGTTCACTCGGGTCTTAGCAGCACCCAGGTGGTGGTGAAGGAACTGAAGGCCAGCGCCAGTGTGCAGGAGCAAATGCATTTTCTGGAAGAGGCACGCCCTTATCGGTAATACAAAATACACAAGAAAAATTACTATATTAACACATTTACAGATTGTTGATGTATACTTATGTAACACGCAATTTTCTCAAAATATGATTAGGAACAACATTAATGGTTGCCCAGTATTTCAGCCTATAAAAATCCAAATTCGACAAAAAACAATCCCCAATATCCATCTACAGACACAATATTTTAAAATGAGTTGGGGTTAGGGAGAGGTCGTTGTTAAAGGATTTTTCCAAAAAGAGTTCGGATTAGGAAATGTTTACTTAGATTTTTATCATTTTAAGTCATTGTGAGCTTCACCGGTTGCCACTACTGGTATAAAATTGGTGCTCTGCCAGGCTGCAGCTAAATATGTCTCATCTTTGGGATCTGGTGGGTGTAGCAGAGCAGTTTTATTTTTTATATCTTTGAGGGTACTCTATAATCTTCCATTCATCTTTTTGCTTTTGCTGTATTTTAGACCTTTAAAGAAATATTAAAATAATAGGAAAAAACTGAGGCTTTTACATGTAAGATGCTTTCTGGTGCATTATGTAATTTTTTTTAAAATGCTTAAGCTGAGCTGTGTAGGATCAATGGAGGGTACCAATAGAATATTGTATTCAATGTCCAGGAGGTATAAAACATTGAAGAGGCACTACTAGTTTTGAGCTACAATTGTTTAGGTCAGGGGTCTCACTGTTTATACATGGAAGGCTTCAGTCTTGCAAAGATTCACTTCAACCTTCATGCAACACAGCTGATTCCACTAAATAAGTTCCATGTGACTTGATCGAAGCTACTGGTGTGTCTTAGAAACAAGGTTGTTGCTGTGAGAGACTGTGGCTTTCCAGGACTTGACTACGAGATACCTAGTTTGAGTGATTTTAAATGTCAACACTAGATCCAAAAGATAGACCCTTTAGGCAATCATATTGATTCAGTGAAAATAAAATTTTTATTTAAAAATCAGACACGCATACAATTGCAGGGGTTGTAGAGCACAGCGAAGTGCACATTTAACAAAGTGATGTCATGAAAATACAGTTGAATAACTTTAAGTTTATTGATCTTTTGACCTGACATGCTGCCATCTTTTTTGCCAATTGTCTAACTTCAGTACAGTTTTACTTTAACATGTAAAGTGTCCGTTTCACCTGTACAGAATGTTCAATGTATAAAGCCATTTGTTCATCTGTGGATCAATCCAGAAGTTTGTTGTTTCCATCTCTTGTATAATCCAAAAGCAAAATCATGTGCACAGGAAAAAGCAATTTCAACAGTCAGAATATGTTATTAAGTGATTTGTTTGTTAAATATTCACTAATGTTGAAATTTTTTTTATTTACAGGACACTCCAGCACCCATCTCTGGTGCAATGTCTCGCTCAGTGTACGGAGATTACGCCGTACTTAGTGGTCATGGAGTTCTGTCCTCTGGTCAGTCTAATAGATCTATGTTCGGTATTTTGTTTTAAAATCATTTTTAGATTTTTATTTTATTTTATTAACTACATTTTAAAAAAGGCGTCACGGTGGCGCAGTGGATAGCACGGTCGTCTCACAGCAAGAAGGTCGCTGGTTCTAGGCTCGGCTGGGGCAGGTGGCATTTCTGTGTGGAGTTTGCATGTTCTCCCCGTGATCGCGTGGGTTTTCTCCGGGTACTCCGGTTTCCCCACAAGTCCAAAGACATGCGGTATAAGTGAATTGAATAAGAACAATTGCCCATAGCCTTCAACATGTTTTGATGAATATTGCCCTCCAGTGGTTAATTTAGACATTTTAAAAAATATTTTTAAATCAAAGCCTTTTTTCTTTTTAAATCTAAAAGGCTTTTTTTTCTTTTAATTTAAATCAAGTCATTCTTCAGTGCTTTAGCCTATGTTTTATGGTTTTTGTGTTTACAGGGTGATGTTAAAGGCTACCTTCGCAGCTGCCGGGTAGCCGATAGCATGAGCCCTGACCCCTTACTGCTTCAGAGGATGGCGTGTGAGATCACTTCAGGCCTGCTGCATCTTCACAAAAACAACTTCACCCACAGGTCATACAGAATAAATCTTTCTATTTCAATACAGACATGTTTTTATTGAAAACAACACTAAGCCTGACATCTTAGAAAAAGGAATGTCTCCGCTTCATATGGTTACTTCCTACAACAATCTCCTGGTGCTGCATGAGTGTTTTATTCCACTCCAGCATCAGTGATTTTGTTGCCGGAGGTCACTTCACATCTTCATCCAACTTCAGGAAAGCGAGAAAAAAAACAGAGCTTTTGTAAGACAAGAGACTGAAAATATAACTGATTTTTGTGTGTTACAGTGTTACATTCAGTGATAATTCTCTGTCTATCTTAGAAATTACATAATTTAGGCCATTCTATCTTTCATGCAAACAACTTTTTATCTTTTTCTATTTTCTGCAGGGATCTGGCTTTAAGAAACTGCCTGCTGACTTCCGATGTCACTGTCAAGATCGGAGATTATGGACTTTCTCAAAACAAGTACAAGGCATGTAGACTACAGTATAGACGTATCATTATTATCAATCTCATATGCAATTTATACAGAGGTCCTTCCTTCTAAAAGTCAGTACTGAAATTGGCTTATATTGACTCAAATTTGTGCATCAGAAATAAAAAAACACAAGAACATTTTTTTTGTTTACAACATCAGGTTACATGTTAGTGGTTCATATTGCCTTTATACAAATCAGCCTCTAATGCGCACAGCGATCCTTAAGATAAATGAATACTTAGCACTTATGAGTGTCTCACAACCAAATGTTATTTGGTTTTACTTTTTAATAACAGAATTTGCAATGGATATAGAACCCTAAAGATCCATGATGATAATAGTTAAAAACCAATGTTATGATGTCTAATATGTATAAACACATTAAACTGATTGTCCTAGGTACATGTAAACAAGTGAGGGAACACTTTTTAAATGTATGAAAACTGCGAAGACTGAAGTTGACACTTTAATGTAATGTACAGTATAATACTATACAATGTACAGATGCATGGATTTAAGTTGTGTCATTAATGGTATGGTTTTTGGTATAAAGTTATGTGAGTTACACTGATAAAGTAATGCATGTAGTTTTATAACTAGAAATTTTATTTATTTAATTGTTGGTTACATCCAATGTTTTGCAAAAAAAGTTGGCCCAAAAGACTGTTAAAATATTTAGAAAGTTCAAGTAGGAGAGCAGAATAGTGAGGCTTCAGCATAATTAATTCCACCTAAGTATATAGAACATAAAGCCTTGAAAATTACTGGACTCATAATGAATACCGGCTGATATTTATCATTTTTATATTAGGTTTGATCACAAAAAAAGTGGTGTCGCACCACTTTAAAGAAAGGAAAGGTTTTGAATACGTCCCATTGAGATACATGTTTTGTGACTTTTTGTTCAAATTGTACTGTTGTTTGTTTGGTGTTTGTTTACCAGGATGACTACTTTGTGACCTCAGACCAGACCCTGGTTCCTTTACGATGGATTGCCCCTGAGCTGGTGGATGAAGTTCATGGGAACCTGCTGGTAGTGGATCAAAGCAAGGAAAGCAACATCTGGTCCGTCTTTGGATCCTTAATAATAGCAACTTATTATCCATTATATGAGGTTGCTTCTAAGAATTCTATTTCATGCAGGTCACTTGGTGTAACTATCTGGGAACTATTTGAATTAGGGAGCCAGCCATACCGCCATTATTCAGACCGTCAGGTTCTCAGCTACGCAGTGAAGGAGCAACAACTGAAGCTTCCCAAACCATTACTTCAATACCCTCTTGCAGACCGCTGGTGGGTGTCTAAGAATTTTTTTAATGCGTTTCTTACCAATTTCTTAACTATTATCCAGAATTGGAGCCTTACCTTTTCACGTGAGCTCTGTCTTATTTTATTTTCTCAGTTTAAGCTCATCATGACATCAGATTCACCTTGGGCCCCATGTACTGAATCAATGTTGCATACTTACAAAAAGCTTGCGTACCTGAGCATTAATGTTTATAGTTAGATTTACTAGCAGGGAAATTGACTTAGATGAATGCCTTTTTCCATGCACAAATTAAAACTGTGGTACTTTGGTGTCTCCTACAGGCCATAAAGTGAAACGTCAAAAAGTTTGAGCATGTTTATTACTATCAAGTGTGAATTAAAATGGACATTTTAGAAGGTTTTCTCCTGTCCCAATTTCATTTTTTTGATGCAGACTTGCAGACTTGTAAACTTCATTCAAGTATGCTCGCAAGGTGTACCTCATCAGCCCCCCTATGCACCCACTATATGGCCTTTGTGTATCACAATGGATGAATGGAACTCGTAGATGAATGATATGAGAAAGTATTGAATTGACTCGTATAATTTTAATAGATAAATGTGTGATATCTTTTTGTAATGTTTGGATAGTCAGGTTACCAGCATTTGATTATACAGTTTGTTTGTTTAATTCTAGTTTAATTCTTGTTTAATTTTAGACTGGGAGAACTTTTGTTTTTGTGAATCTGCATGTGAACCAGCATTCATTGAGATTAATAAATACTAAATATTTTATGCATATGTACAATCCCAGCTTTGTCTGTATGCAATGTTTCAGTAAGAATGCAGATAACAGTACATGAGAGCCATGTTTTTTGCAAAAAAAAAAGTATATTTTATAAAAATTCATAAAACAAATCACATGCTCTCAGAAATCACCACAAGTACAATTAAAAGCTCACTTAAATGAGATGCATTTGTGTCCTCAGGTATGAAGTAATGCAATTCTGTTGGCTTCAGCCTGACCAAAGACCAAACGCAGAAGAAGTTCATCTGCTACTGAGTTACTTGTGTGCCAAAGGTGCCAGTGAGGCTGAGGAAGACTTCGAGAGTCGGTGGAATTCCATGAGGCCAAACTCAAACCATGATTTCCATGGAGCTGGTGCACATGAAATGGTGCACTCATCTACCAGTTCATCATTCCCTCTACTGGAGCAGTTCCCTAATGGGGATGGGTACCATTCAGAATCTGGAGATGATATCTTAACTGTTACTGAAACCAGTCATGGTCTCAACTTTGAGTACAAATGGGAGCAAGCACGAGCCAAACAGCACTATCTATCCTCTTCAACCACAGGTACTTTGGGTCAGGGAAGTCCACTGTGTCAAGAGATCTACTATCCTCCAGTTGGTATCGTGGGGGGTTGTCCTATTGAAGGGCTAGCTCCATCATATTATGAGCCTAATCAGCTACATACACCAGGGGTGGTACCTGTCCTAAGTGCTCATAGTCCATCGGTTGGTAATGATTATTATATTCGAATTGAAGAGCCTGTGCATAGCAATATTGATATGAACTTCACCATGTGTTCTTATAGTCCAGAGTTCAATAATGGAAGCTTTCTGAATGGTAGTGGAGACTCTGTTGACTGCATGAACTGCCCATCTGAACCCAAATCAGATGTATACTGGTCAGCAGATGTTCACAAAAGTAGTGCCTATGAATCTGACTCCAGTCCTGCTATATCTCTAACAATGGAACCTCTTTTGGGACATGGTAGCCCCCTTAGGGCTTGGGAGTCTGGCCACTATGTCTCATATAAAGACAGGGATGGGGGTTATTACTATGAACCCTCGCCTCCTAAAGTCTTGGGACACTATGTGATGCAAGACTCAACTAACTCTCCTCTAGAGAGCTGGGGTTCTCGTAACTTGAGACAGGCTCTTGGTGAGCTTGAGGACCCTTTAGGTATCTCATCATCCGTAGGAAGTCCACAACAAGACTATGGAGATCTTTATTTGGAAAGCATCCAAGGTTCCATTATTGGAAAGAATATCCCAGGAGGATACTATGATATGATGGGCTCCCTAAGAAAGACTATGCCAGGGAGTCATTCAGTTTGTACTGAAATGGCAAGCGGTGGTGCCATATTTGTAGGACGAAATGAATCTGACGATGAGGAAGATATCTTTGTGGAGAGACGAGTTAGAAGCTGGTCCACCAGCAATCAAGCAAGTACAATCCCAAGGGCATTGCATCAAAGGAAAGGGTCATGTCCCCAGGATTCATATGCAGATTTCCACTATACCATGCCAATGACAGATGTTGAGGATTCCTGGCCAGACCAGTCGAAACTGGCATACCATATGGCCAAACCGGTTGATTACCTAGATGCAACAGTCAAAAGCAATACTTGCTTGGTGCATGGAAGGCACATACCTTCAACCCCTTCCCCTGAGTGCAACTCGTACATTCACATGTGCCATGAACCAAGAGAAGCTGAAGTTTATCCTGTGCCATGCTGTCAGGCTTTGAGCAGCTCACATTTCGTGGACCCATTAACTGGAACACTTGTTAGGAACTGCTTCATGATTGACTGTGTTCCAGGGACAGCCATGACACTGCCCCCAAAAGATCGACTTTTAGACCAAGCGTCTTTGTCTGCTGGAAATATAGTTTCCAAAATAGAATGTTCAAGGGAAGGAGCCAAACAGTTCGACATCTCAGAGCACTATGTGGATATGACAGTTGGGTTGAAAAACTCTAAACAAGAAAATATGGAGAGCTCTGCAGTCAATACACAACTGGAAATTTTCTCTGTGGAAATAGACAAACCAGAATCAGAGATGAGTAAAACAGCCGATAGTGGTGTGGGGCCTGGATACTCTAGTATTAGCCCGGTGGAGATCGATGACTGCAGTGATGATGACATCACAGATGTGACCTCTGGCATATTTGGGGATTTTACAGTGGAAGTGGAAGCTGTTGACTGCAGCAGTCCTGCATTTAAATCCTTGCAAAAGCAGGTTGGTACTCCAGACTCGATGGACTCTATTGACATTCCTTCCACAGCCTGCTCCAGCGAGACACTAAGTCCTGCCTCCAACCATCCATCGAGTTCTCCTAAGACTGTTGACAGTGGTTATGACACTGAAAACAATGAATCCCCAGAGTTTGTTCTAAAGGATGCCAATGAGCTACAGGAATCCAAGGCATTTATTCAACCTTTAGGGAAGCTGAAAACTGGGACTAACATTGTCTGTCAAGATCAACAGTTTAAACAAACTGAGGAGCTAGAGGCCAATGGTAACCAGGCATTAGTCTTTACAACAGAAAGCAATGGTGAAGAGCTGAAGGCACTAAGCGAGAAAACTCCATATAGAGATTCAGCATACTTCTCAGACTACGATGCCGGGAAAGATAAAGAAAGTGAAGAGGATGTCAATGAACTTGAAGATCAGAAAGTCTGCCTGAATGACATTGGCGATAAAGAAGGACTTCCTTTAGAGAAACAGACTGGTGGTAATGAATATCTTGTTGCATTCACACAAGAGCGTGAAACCAATAAAGGAGAGGCTGATTTTACAATCTTAAACCTTCCATCAAAAGTAAAAAAAGGTTTGTCAGGTTTTAACACTTTCTGTATTGTGTCCATCGCACATCCTAAAGAAAGTTCTTTACTAAATCAAGAAAATCTTGGCAGAGATTCAGATCTTTCAGAAGTACATTTATCATCCGAAGAAAGTAGCTCAGACCCATTGCTGTTTGCAACTACAAAGCAAAAAGATACTTCCAACGTTGACTCTCTGGAACAAGTTACACTGAAAGACAATTGTGTACATGCTAATGCTGAATCCAGTCTAGAGTGCATCATTAATGATGAGGAAAACTGTCCAAATTTGTTCAAAGATGAACTAGAATCACAGCCAGAATTACCAGACGTTGCTGTCTCTCCTTCGTTTGAACAAACTAAGAGCAAGGACTGTAATAGTGGAGGACTTAAAAGAAGCTGCACACGGTCCCCTCCTCCTCCTCCACTGGAAGAACGGGCCTCCTCCACAGACGGAGGAGAAGCAGATGAGGAAGATGTGTACTCTGAGGATAGTGATGAGTCTGATGAGGAGCTGCGTACTTATAGCATCCAAGAGCAGAGTGAAGAGAGCGAAGACGAGGCCTTGATTGTACCAATCATCGTGAGCGACTGCAGTGATTCACACAAACTCAGAAGTCTTCTGAAGATGCCATCACAGCTCAGTGATTCAATGTCTGATGAAATGGAGAGCCAAAAGAAGGTGGTGTCCTTCTTTGACGATGTCACAGTGTATTTATTTGACCAGGTATTTTGATCCAGCGGTTCCAATAGATGCTATATTAAGTCCCAAAGATTAATCATTCTGCTGGTCATCCTGTACAGGACAGTCCAACCAGAGAGCTGGCAGATCAGAGTTTTCCTTTGGGTGGAGAGTCAAGCAAACCAATTCCAGAGGGAGAAGGGCACATCTTACAGGAAAAGGCCAATGCCTCAGATGACTCTTCTGATGGAAACATCTCAGAAGAGAGTAAGAGTTTATTTCCATTTTTTTTGTATAAACTGTACAGTTTTACAAGCTACTTTCTATTCCTCAAACCAAGTTTTTGTCCACTTGTTTTGTTTCCCATGTCAGGTGGTGGGGGGTTTGAATGGGAAGATGATTTCCCGTTATTGCCCCTTCCAACTTCTTCTAAGGAGTCTCCTCCTGACATAATTGCAAAGAAGAACCTATCCAGCGGTCCTAAATCTGTTCCCCAGGTCTCTCGTTTTACAGTTTCTCCCTCAATCATCTCACGCTTCTCCATCACTCATGTCTCTGATTCAGATATGGATTCTGCTGGAGGTGAGAAGCCATACATTTAAAACAATGTTTTTAATCAATTTAAGCTTTATTAAAGTGTACCTCAGATTGGACAGTGATGCAGTGTGTACACTAGCATCCCATAATGATTGCTATTCAATCAGGAGGTATTTTTATTCAGTCAAAATAAAATGATGCTGTGTTTAAAATAAAGACTCATAATAAATAATATCTGAATGACATAAAGAGGTGCTTTAAAATTTGTATTGAGAAACACATTGTTAAGTTTCACTTTTTATTCATTTCGGAGTAAACTGTAAGTATTTGTTTATTTGGATTTGGTGACGCCTTTAAATTATTTAAATGCTAAAAATCCATACATTCTTCACTCTATGTAAATCCAAGTGTTTTTAAACTCATGCCACTTTTCCTGATCTTTTGTTACATTTTACATTTACACTAGCTCATTACTTTTTGCCCATTATTATAGGTCTGTCTGATAAGATTTATTTTTTACTGACCTTTAATTAATTAAACAAGACTAATTAAACTACAACCTAAATTATGCCACGTAAATAATCCAAGGCTACTTAAATTATGCTATGTTAATCCACAGCCAGGAAAGTTATGATACATAAATCCAATGTTGCATAAGTTCTGCTACATAAATCCAAGGCTATGTAACTTATGCTACATAAATCCAAGATTATGTAAATTATGCCACGAAATCTAAGGCTACAAAAGTAATGCTGTGCTACATAAATCCAAGGCTAGGTAATTTATACTATATAAATCCAAGGCTACATAAGTTCTGCTACATAAATCCAAGGCTAGGTAATTTATACTATATAAATCCAAGGCTACATAAGTTCTGCTACATAAATCCAAGATTATGTAAATTATGCCACGAAATCCAAGGCTACAAAATTAATGCTGTGCTACATAAATCCAAATCATTTATACTATATAAATTCAAGACTACATAGCTTATGTAAATCCAAGGCTATGTACGTTATACTATGGTCCCAATTCTGTCCTGACAAAAACATCTTCAATAAATAAATTAATGTAATTAATGAAATAATGTTTCCTTTGGACAATGTTTTCTTCATGAGATTTTACAGATTTACAATTTTGTTGTTTTACAAATGTTTGTTTCTCTATTACTTAAGGAAGCAGTGAAGATGGGGAAAAGGAGTGAATCGTCTCACTACTGCTGACAGCAACAAATCTTTATTTATTTTTCTTCATTTCATTTTCTGATTCAGCAGATTCTGTCTCTTTTGGATCTTCTCAAAGACAGTTGCCTCTTAAAATCAACACTTCAATATGGTTTCAGAGTGACAATTTTCAGAGACTCTTCAGTGGAAAATGTCAAGTGACTAATACACATTATAAACTTAGTCTAAGCTACCAATAAGTGTTGGGAAAGACCTCACGTGTTTGTTCGGACCTACAGGGAAACTGTGACTGTTTTCAACAGATGCTGTATTTTTGGAAAGTTTTAAAAAATGCATGAGCAATCACTGCATCGGATGTTGTTTGAATTAAAAAACAGATGAGTTTATTTAAATGTGGGTTAGCAGCACATTATAGTTTTACCTGAAGAAGTCCTAAAATGAAGGTACCGCTGCCCAGTGTGTGTCACCTGCAGAACAGTAGCATTGTGTTGATGGCCCTGCATTTAAAACTCACTTTTGGATTCACACTGGAAATATTAGTCAAATGTTTGCTCTCATGATGTGATTGTTGTCACAAATGTGTATTTGGATATTTATTTATGTCTTCAGTGCTTTGAATTATGTTACTTAAACACAATTGTGACTTTTTTTCTACAGTAATTCTAACGTGATAGCAGAAAAGTTTGGCAGGGAATACCTGCAGCTAAATGAAAAGGTAACCTTTTGCAAATATTGAAGTAGGAATGTAGTTAACAATATAAAAAGATCAGAGCAGATCAAATTTCAGGTAATTTTTACTGCTGTTCACTGAAAAGAACAAATATTTTGAATGAGTCATTCAAGGTTGTGTGCTTCATTAATGTTCAAGTTAAAAATTAACTTCATGTTCAGCTTAAGTGAGACAAGAGAGCATTGTGTTAACACAAGACCTTGTGAAAAGCTGTCACATGGTAAAAGCTGGTTCTGGGTGCACTGGAAAACTGGAAAATGAACAATGACTCAGAAGAACCACTCTTTATCCCTTTGTAGTAGCTCTAACCTGACACCAAACAACTAGTTCAGATGAAGCCATGTTGTGTCACCTCATCAGCTGTGTCTGGGCAAGAAAAACTGAGCTCATAAACACCAAAGTGACAAAATGTAGAATACGGCACCTTCTGCCACAAAGCCTTTGGAACTGCGTGCTGGATGTCCTGTTAAACTCCAGCTACCACCACTGATTCGTAAGTGAGGTGAATTGCAGCAGATGCTGATCAGCATCTGGACGAATTAATCAGTGAACAGCTGGAGTCACCTGAGAAATCAGGAGCATGCACAGGGTACGAGCACAAGCAGGTGACACACAAACAAACAGAAAGACTTACGCTGCAAAAACAGTTGGGGTTGTAACATCATGGTTTACACTTCGGCTGCAATAATCCTGATTCAGGTGAATTGGAAGGGGTCTTGAACTAGGCCTACTGTGATAAGTAATAAGCCAATTCATAATTATTGATGACAGATCTATCATGGTTAGTTTGGGAGCTTCAATAGTTTCCACTTACATCCTTGTTTATTCCTTCTTTCTCTTTTTCCCCTTGACTGGTGATAATATCTTTACTGAAGAAGTCAGACCAATAGTGGATTTTGTGTGATTTGCGAGTGATTTGTATGTTTTGTCGTTGAAAAGATGCACTTCATATGCTGTATGGTTTTTTGTTTGATGCCATCAGTACTTTGCTGAAGTTCAAATTCTCAGACATGGCAATCAGTCAGGAGCTTCTTCTAAAGTAGAGATGTGTATATTCTGGAGAGAAGCAACAACAAAGATGGATAAACTGGTCACAGCTGACTTTGTTTACGGAGGAAGCAAGTGAATTGAGATTTTCTTGCTTAATGTGAACATAGCTTATGTTTTTCTATGACACTATCTATAAAATGTAAACGATGATGTCTTGCAAAGTAAGCAGCTTTTCATTTAGACTCACTAATGTTTCTTTCTCCGATAGAGGGAAGAGCTGGCTGACATGACCAATGAAGTTCACAATAAGTTGTTTCATTAATAATTATCTCTAACTAAGCACATAGTACATACAGAATACCTTTAATGTAAAACTCAAAAAAGGACCTAGAGATAAAACAAATATTTAAGTTTGTGTGTTTGGATACATATACAAAGGTTGTTACATTTTTGTTTTTCCCCCCCAAAAAAACTCTGTTGTGAACATGAATATTTTTTTAAGTAAATTCTTGCTAATTTTAAAAATAGTTGCAAATTACAATATTATTTGGTATTGCAATAATTTCTTGGACAACTATTGACAAAGAAAATTGTGTTATCACGACAGGCCTATCATGAACTGCAATATGATGAGTCTTTTAAAGTGTTGTTAGCTTGTTGGCTGAGTCTAGAACGTGGATTGTACTAGTGGAAACTCCATGAAACTGTGGCCAGGATTCAAGTTGTGCTAGAGTCAGACTAATAATTCCTGTAGATGTTCTGTAGACGGAAGCATAGTGGAAGCTAATCAATCTTCCGTAACCTTCATGTGAAGGTGAAGGCCAACCCTGCAAACCATGATTGTCTGAAACCTGTTGATACCAAGCTGAGAAATGTTCTGTTTGGTTTGTTCTTGGAGTCATCTTCAGAAGCAGATTTCAGTGTGTTAGTTAAGTTTGTCCATAAGCAAGGATTTCTGCAGTGAGTATGAAGGCAGGGCTAAATACTGTGTCTACATCCCTAACTACTACTTTTTAGCTCATTTGTTTCTGGAGCTGGCTCCAACAAACCTGTTGAAAAATATTTTGAGTTCTGAAACATTCAGGTGGGTGCTTGTTTGATTATGTCACATGAGATAAAAACCTTTGATGTATGTATATTTGTTTAATGGATGGTTTATCCCTGGTCTATCTGGAACAAAAACTAAGATGGGTTATATTTTGATATAATTTCGAAAAGTTTAATTTCTGGAAAATGTTACGATTTTTCTTTGCATCCTGAAGAATAGGAAAAAGGATTTGTGGCATTGCAAGTTTGTCTGTAATTGTTGATGGACTTTATTAACCACAAGGAACAATATAAACCTCTGAACAAAATGGACACATATTTTTTAGGCTTTTTCTTCATGTGGAGCAGAAAATGGAAAAAGTGACAGAGCAGCACAGAACTTGGATGGATGATAACTGAACACTTGTCTAACCAAGCATCCATCTTGAAATACTATTATCAGTATGTTTGGTTTGTGTCCCTTTTAAGACATTCATTCTATGTAATCGTCTAGCTTAGATCAAACTAGACTACTGTCTGTAATATTTTTGTACTTAATTCAAAGTTTAAACTACTAAGAGGCAAAATGGACACCCTGGTGATAAAGAAGTGTTTTCTGCTAAAAGAACGCTTCGGAGGATTGTGCATCATCTGGTTCTTCTGATTAAGAATAGCACGTTTGTGCATAATGAGCTGGTTGTCTGTTCCAGAAAAATGTCACCATCTTAGTAAGAAAAATAAAACTATTCTGTATGATGGTTCTGTTTTGTAGTCCTTAGTAATGACATTAAAGCATGTTAAATTGTAGTACTGTTGTAATATTAATTATAATAACAATCATAATTCTTGACATTTACATAGCTCTTTTTTGTAGATACTCAAAGAGCTTCGCATCTGGGGGAAGGGCAGTCTTTGAATCCACCAGCAGTGATGTAATGCGATGTGATGGCTGCCATTCTGTGCCAGAACACTCACCACTCTCAATAGATGTCTATTTCATATTATCTATTCATGTCTATTCATAACGTATTGATCAATTGGAAAGGATCAAATGCATTTATTAAACAAGAATCATGTTCAATTGACAAGTCAGCCATTTTAGTTTTACATTACCTGGTACATTATCTGTAGTCACATTGTGTAAAAGAATAAGGCAAACAAGGTAAACCAGTGCTTTATTAGTGTATCTTTTAATAAAACTGATCAGGTTGGGTTAAGTAAACAATATCTGATGAAGAATATAGTCAGTGTTTCTATACAAATAATTTCTGAACCTAAACACAAGGCAAAAACTCAGAAATGTCTAATTGAACTACAATTGCATTTACTCGTGTTGTTTTGAGATTTTTATTATGATTATCTTTTTTAGTGAGAATTTTGCTTCATATAATTAAGATTACAAGTGCTTTTTTCTCATCAGATGTTTGCTTATGTACATAAAAGTACTCAGAAGTATTCAACAATACTCGTACTCCATACACTTTTGTGAGAGATTATGTAAATAGTAAAAAAAAGTTGACATTCTATTTCCATTCTTACAAAGGACATCCGCAGTTTTTACTTATTTAAATGCTTTATGTCATGTGGGACTCCTGTTTTTGTTTATTGGGACAATTCCATCTAGTTTCTCCAAAGGTAAAAAAGTAGGATGTTTTCCTTTAATTATGATCAAGATGATAATAAACACTTTTAACAAAAGAATTTTACGTCACGAGTTTTACGTCACAATTTTCGCTCTTATTACCACCTTTTTTTAATTTATTTTTTGTTATTGCCAATAGACACCAAAAAGGTAATATTAACAATATACAGCAGCAAACGGTAAAAGTAAAGAGAAACCAAGGGAATGACAAGTATTACATAAATGATTAAAAGAATCTAAAATGACAATCTGAGAGACATTATGGCACAAATTAGAAGACAGTGACATGTCATAGCATTCAATATAGCACATCAATTTTGAATTTTTAATCAAGCAAAGAGATGAAATAAAAAAAATTATTACATAAGAAAGCCTCTGAAGAGTGCTTGTGTAGATAGAATTTGCCAGTTAAAATAAAGAGGTTCATCAGTCTTTCAACAATTTTGTTGGGGAGTTCAAAATAACAAATAATATATTTGAGATGTAATCCAAAATTCAGTTAAACATTGAGGAGCAATATGACACCAAGTTATTTTCAAAAACTCGATGACAATTTACAAGAAAAAAACAAGTGAGCGATATCTTAAGAATTACAAACAGAGTTTTGGTCAGATATATCACACAATACTTAGAAATGAGTTTGTTACAGTGGTAGATGTTGTGCAAAATTTTAAATTGGACCTCTTTCACCTCATTCTTTAAACAATATTTATATTGTAACAACCAAGCATTTTCAAATGTTACAAATATGTTACAAATTCTAGCATTCCAAAAAATTGTTTAGCAGCTAACGAGACAACATTTGCCTAATATATAGATTATTACAATTCTTACTTAAAATATAATTTATCTGAACACAATTTTGACAGCTCTGTTGTGTGATCCAAAGGTAAGTGAGTTTTTATATCAACTTCCTTAAACCACTAGGGGTCGTCTTAATGACTAAGTTGAGTTGTAATCTTGGAAGGAGTTAGGCAGTTGAAAGTTATCAACGAAAGACTCAAATGGCAGGAAATCCCCATTTTAGTCAAATAGGTCAATTAAGTTATTCCCGACTTTTTGTAATTTATTTTTTCATTAGCAATTTACAAAAATTCCGTTTACAGATATGCAGTATTTGTAATATACAAATGTAAAGTTAGCGAAAGAAAAAAAGCAAAAGAAAACTAAAATAAGGCAAAAGTACAATAACATAAAAACAAAGGATTACAAGAATTTTCATAAGGCACCATAAACAGAATCAAAATGTGTAACAATAGAAGTAGCGTTTACATTTATTTTAAGAGACTTTATAAGAAGAGTAAGTTCCTTAGTAAATACATGGACAAGAGGAAGAGAGTTCGAGAACTTACATTTGTGGATGAAATATTTTCCATTCAGAATGACTAAACAACAAGTATTGTATCATTATTTTTGTAATAACAAATGATATCTTTAGGTGTTAGTGATATTGAAGAGTGATATTTGTACAGAAAACACAGTGAAGCAATCATTCCCGCCTTTTACCGTCGCCGGTGACGTCATTGGAAATGCGGAACACATGCGCGAATGCTGATCAAGTTCAACAAATGCGTCCAAATATGAAGAAAGCCTGTGTCTAAGTACCTGACGTCAAACTTCCTGGGAGAAACTGAGGTACGATTTGGTGTGTAAATATTTAGTAAACTATATTTATCTTTTTAAATTGTACCATTTGGGAAAAGTGCAGACGGACCAACAGAAGTGACTGCTTAATTAGTTACAGCTGAATGCATTTACTAGTTTGTACAGAAACGGATCTTAGTTTTGTGTGTGTGTTTTTTTGTTTAACTTACCAATTTTGAGAACAGTTGTGGAAAATACTCAAACTCTGACTGGATTTGAGACAGGATTAGCGACTTGTTTTAGTCATTTGAGCGTGGAAAACTCAACAGATGAAGTTGAGTTGATGTTTATGTGTTTAATATTTGCAAGACCGTCTCTCACCTATAGACATCAGATACAGAAATAAGTAAATAAAAAGTAAAATTGTTTACTTAGAAAGTCGTAATTTGAGAGTAAACCTTGAAATTCTTACTTAGAAAGTCATCATTTTTAGATAAAATAATACAAAAGATGGTCTTTTGACTTTTGAATGAAATAAATTGTATTTTGCTGACCAGCAGGCACACAATCTAACGTTAACGCTAACTATGTGAACATGTTTTCTAAAAATTTCGACGTCTTAAGACAAAATTGCAACATTTTAACCTAAAACTTTGACTTTCTAATTCAAAATTTCAAACTTTTTTAGCTTCAAATGTAAACTTTCAAATGTAAAGCCATTATATATCTTTCAACATGGCCGGTGGAAAGGGGCTTACACATAAACCAAGCATACTATGTTGGTTTTAGTTTTTTTACCCTTCAATAGCTTTTGGACAACATTACTGCACACAATTAAACCAAACGGTTTCGTGTTCAACTTTAACTCCTCTAAACGGCACTGCGTATTTGTGTCATAAATTCTAAAATCATGATAAATGTGGTACCAAATGGGGCATTTTAGATAGAATATGTGATTTCAAATATCAACAATGGCTACTAGAAATTGCATATTGCTCATTTTATTACCATAAATGTTGGATTGGTATAGAGGATGTAAGTGTTCGATTCTACCATGTTTTTGGTCGACGTTCACTTGTGGGCCCTTCAGATTCTGTGTATGCTTTTGCATTTCCTGGAGGTAACGCTCCCAAATCAACCAGCAGAAGTCATGGAATTCAATAATTTTATTGTATTCTATTTCTAAAGTTGACAATACATAGAAAACATTAATTTTTAATGTTTCAAGAGATGCCATTGTAGTGGAGACTGTTCTGTGATCTCACTATGGTGTTATCTACCAAACATGCTTTTCTGTGTATGAAAAAAGATATAATGAAATGATGCTGTATCATACTTTTTTTCAACGTAGCAAATTAACAAATTTTAGAACATTTCTTAAAAAAAACATTCTTTTCGTCATAGTTGAAAATCATAGATGCTACTTGATCCATGCATACTAAGTTTATATTTATCAGTAACACAATTGTAAGACACTTTCTACTTTTGAGCTATTTGGTGTGAGTTAAAGTTCTGTACAGTCAATGTAATCCATTCAAGAACAATGTGTTGAAATCCTAACGAAGGACTCGGGATCCAGGGTCTTCGGTTATGATGAGTTTTGATTTCTGCTTGTTGATGGAATTGCTTTGTCTTTGATGAGATTTAAGTGCAAATGTGCTGAACTGGAGAGGGTCCGTTGTTCTAAAAAAGAAAATGAATATCTTAGGCTCTGTCTATGAGGGCTGTCTAATGGTTTGTTACTTAACAAAAAGCCGCAGTTGCAATTTTTTAGTAAGCAGATTCGTCTGCTAGTGGCATAACAAGTGTGAAGCGAATCAGGAAGTGCTATCAAAATAGGGCACTTCTGGGTTAGGGAAATGTTTGTTTTGGTGATTTCACACAGCTCACACGGGTACCTTTAAGAAGCTTATATTGAAACATACAGCATTCATTTAAAAAGTAGCTAATTTATGTGAGTGCTTACCACCTAAAATTTTAACTCGTTATTTTCATTGCTGGCAGATTGAAAAATAAAAAATGATCCATCAATATGTTAACAAAGAACTGTTTTTTGTTCAAATCTGACACACTGAATTCTTTCAAAAACTACATCTTTATAACAATGACAAAAATCCACCAGACTTTCTTTACACACTAGTCTTAGCGACAATAAACATCTTAAAGAGGAATTATAATGTAGAAAAAGTTGTTTTGTTGTGGAACAGTAAAGGACATAAATTGGCCCTGTTTTTCTCTCTGTTTTTGGTGACGTTTACCATCACTTGTGCTACTAATGATAGACTGCATTTATCAAGCAGCTCCAATTTATGCAGGTTTATATTATTCAAGAGCCTATTATCAAGAGCAACTAAATATTAGATTGGGGTTGAGTTTAGAGTATGGGTTTAGATAGAAATCGAAAAAGCTAAATCAAAATAGGTTTAGATTTTTCAGTGGCTTGCAAAAGTATTCATACCCCTTGAACTTTTCTACATTTTCTCACATCTCACATTACTGTAAAAGTAAACATTTTTTCATAGGAATGTTATGTCAAAGACCAACACTAAGTGGTATACATTTGTGGAGTGGAAAAAAATGATACATGACTCAATTTTAATTTACAAATAGAAAGCTGAAATATCTAGTGCAAAAGTATTCAGCCCCTCTGAGTCATTTTATGGAACCCCCTTTTGCTGCAATTACAGCAGCATGTCTTTTAGGGTATGTCTCTACCAGCTTAGCCAATCTAGAGACAGAAATCTTTACCCATTATTCCTTGCAAAACAATTGAAGCTGAGTCAGATTCTCAATTGGATTTAGGTCAGGACTTTGACTGGGCCATTCCAACACATTTTAAACCACTCCGTTGTAGACTTGGCTTTATGTTTAGGATCGTTGTCCTGTTGGAAGATGAATCTCTGCCCCAGGTTCAAGTCTTTTACAGATTGCCCTGTATTTGGCTCCATCCATCTTCCCATCAACTCTGACCAGCTTCCCTGTGCCTGCCGAAGAGAGCAGCCCAAAGCATGATGGTGCCACCACCGTGTTTGACTGTGGGTATGGTGTGTTCAGAGTGGTGTGCAGTGTTAGGTTTACACCACACAGCGTTTTGCATTTTAGGCCAAAAAGTTCAATTTTGGCCTCATCTGACCAGAGCACCTTCTTCCACACTTTTGCTGGATGACTCGCATGTCTTCTGGCAAGCAGCAAACAAGATTTTCTTTGGACAATGTCTTTCTTCTTCCCACTCTACCATAAAGCCCAGATTTGTGCAGCACATGACTGATTGTTATCCTATGGACAGATCCACCTGAGCAGTTCATCCAGCGTCACCATGGACCTCTTGGCTGCCTCTCTGATCAGTGCTCTCCTTGTTAGCACTGTTAGTTTAGGCGGACGATCGTATCTTGGTAGGTTAGCAGCCCTGCCATACTCTTTCCATTTGCCATGGATGATGGACTGAACAGTGGTCTGTGAGATGTTAAAGTCTTTGTATAGGCTAACCCTGCTTTAAATTTCTCCACAACTTTATCCCTGACCTTTCTGGTGTGTTCTTTGGACTTCATGATGCTGTTTGCGCCCCAATTTTGTCTTTAAAACAGAGCTGACATAATAAAATTACACATAGGGAACTCTTTAGTCATTAGGCCAACATTAGATCAGTCAGCAATCTTTAGACATCTTCTGAATTTGATGCACTCAGAGAAAAAAGGACTGAATACTTTTGCACACTGCATTTTTCAGTTTTCTCTTTATAAATAAATATTGAAGTCTTGTATAATTATCTTTCTACTTCACAATTGTATGCCATCTTGTGTTGGTCTTTCACATAACATTCCAATAAAATATGTTAACGTTTGTGGTAATAATGTGACAAAATGTATAAGGGAATAAATACTCTTGCAAGCCACTGTATTTATTAACTATCTTCACCTGGAAATTGATCCATTATTACTTTCATGCTAAAATTTTTGCAAATTGTCCGAAAACCATACTTTTTCAAACTTCTTGAACAGATTTATAAGTAAACCTGATCCAGATCATCGTTAGACCCCAGAAAGTTTTTGATAGACTTGCTAATAAGTTTAACGTACCATTCAATAGTTTGGTCGTAAGATTAGACAATACAGGAATATCCGTTAATTTAATAAAAATAATATTGTGTACATTTATGAAAATTTCTGCTTTTTGGAAATGGCAGTTTTAAAAGAGAAAAAAAATCCCAGAAATGTTCTTTTTTTTTTACTTTGTGTGAGAACTAAGGCTGCCTGCACATCATTAGTGCCCCTAAAGGTCAAATATTTGATGACTTAAAAATTACATGTTTTGAATTAGTATTATTATATCAAGAACATTACATTTTCTTTCAATCTGTGCTAGCTTGTCTTTTACCTTTGAATGCTTGACTTAATTTTACAGCGTATCATTTTTACATTATAATGTGTTAATAAACACCTATTGCGTATACTGAAGTCTTCCAGTTGGTGGTATAAGTGTCAACTGAATTATTTAAATTGGACTGATAATGATGAATAATCAACTTTCAATCCCTCGATAACATCGAAATCCCTGCTCCTCTCTTCATGTGTATAATACTTGTTCAAACCCATTCTTTCACAACTTAGAACCCTTTTGGTTTCCTTCTTTCAACAACACCAACGAGGATGTGTTGTGGCATGGATGGAGATTCAGATCTTAGCAAACACCAATATACATGCATGCTGTTTTCTTCTATTAAAAAAGGTCCATTTACTCACTTAAAAGCTCTCAAACTCTGGAACCACACTAAAAAAAATGGAAACAGTGTTCAAATGGAATCAAGCGAAACGTCAAATATAATGTAAAAGTACACCAAAAGCCAACATGCACTTTCACTGGAATGAATAAAGAAGAGAACCACCCAAATATAACTTTCTTAAGCATCAGTATGTACAGTAACTCAGCTCAGTCACACATTGCACTTTAAATGAATGTCTTAAATTATTTCTGTCATGTTTTTCTGTAATGAATTGGAAGTGAAATCATTGAGTCAGTGAGTTAAACATGCTAACAGATCAATTTAGAGACAACTGAACAAAAACAATTGTATTAGAACTGGAAAATTGCAGTATTTTCATTTAAATACATTTGTATTCGTCTTTTCAATAGTAGAAAGACATCTGATTGTTGAGCAACATTACACTGCTCTTATATTAGAAAACATTCATGTTAAACAGACTTTGCTGAGCAATTTTTATAAAATCCTTTAACATTCAAAAGTGTTTGCTTTTTTCCTTAGTCAAATAAGTGACACAAGGGGGCAGTCAGATCTTAACAGAATTCACTTTAGTGAATCAAAAATGAGATGGAGAGCGTTGGCAGAGCTGTAGGTGGACGATGGTTTAGTTACACAGAGCACACATGCAAAAACACAGTTGAAGGAAAAGCAAAAAGAAGCATCTGCAGTAAATGAGTTAACTCTCAGTTATATTAGTGCTGCATTGTATTTATTTGTCTTTCATTTTCAAGGAAACATTTAAAACAGTAAAAATTCTCAAAAGCCAAAAAAAGCTGTAAAATTTTCTTTAGTTAATAGTTTGCTTTATTTCATGCTCTTGTTAATTACAATTAATTAATTACTTAAAACAACTTAATTTAAAAAAGGAAATATATTATTTCTTATATTTGTTATTCACATCAGTACATGATCTTGTAAACGAAACAATACAAAAAGATTGTCAACAAAAATACTCTATATTTGAGCTATTGAATACCAAAAATGTTTTTAAAAGGCACCTCATGACATGGGCTAAAAATAGTTATTAAATATGATTGGAATCGCTTTAATTATAATAAGTACTTCTGGTTTTTGAAATGTATTTTGAAGATTGTTGCTTCGCTCAAGGGTGGGTGAATGGGTTGTTCGGGATGGAAATGGAGACAGTAGGTACCTGCTTACCTTTTCTTTCATGCATGAATTCTAGAATTTAATGTATGTTTAATTTCTATGCAAATATTCAGTTTCAGTCTTCTCGGAAATAACATTCTCCTCAAGTGAGTGTGAAGGTCCTGTTAGTTTCTTTGATCGATGCTTGACTCATTTAGAAAAAAACTTTTATTGACAGCTCTCCGAAGCAAGGCAGGCAATGGAATAAAAAGAAACACTGAAAGCTTTACCAAAAAATTACATTGGACTTTTTTACAGTAATTAAAAAAAATCACAAATACAAATGTGTTGATTTTAAGTACACATGCCAGTAAATACAGTATTCTGGATATTTAGAAAATGGTCAGTGAACTTTTACACAGTGAGTTGTGCTGCTTGTAAATTGGTTTTCAATGTAAACTTACTGTACATTCATGTAAAAAGAAAACATACTTATTTTCCATTATTTAGGCATTTATATACAGGAAAAATTCTAGTAAAAAAAACATTCGGTATTTTAAAATAAATTAAAGCTAACTGTTTTTCATCTTTGCCGCCAGACTTTTTTCACAGTTAACATCAACATTTGTAAATTGCACAGTGTGATATATAATAGATGGACGAAATAAGCTCTATGTTTAGCATTTATGTATTCTTGAGTAAACTTGCTGCTGACGTGTGTTTGAATGGAAACAGACTTTAATACCAACTTGTTCACACTGGATTATTAATCTGGGTTATATTTGTTTTTGCTAACACTTTATACTCTTACTTAGTTACCATATAACTAACAAATAACTATTCATTAACTATTTATTCATTAACTATGTAGTTACCCGTAACTAATTAGTAACTGATATTAACGGCTATAATAATTATCATTAACTGTCAGTAACTATAACTACTTGTAACTTCTATGAAATAAACATTAGCTATTTAATTTACTACATTGTTATCCAGTAATTACTTGGAATCTGGAAGAGTGTTGTAAAGTGAAAACACAGATAAATACTGAATTATTGGATAGTTCCTTATAGTTATCAGGTTACTAAGTACTAATTACTAAGTGAGTCAAATAGCTATTCAGTAGTTACCTATGTTTTACAGTACTCCAGTTTCCAGTTTTCTAGTTATTACCATTAACTATTAGTAATTGTAACTCCTAGTAACTATTCTGATCAATATATTAGCTGCTGAATTTACTACATTGTTATCCAGTAATTACAAATATTTCCCAAAATGAATTTTTGTGAGAAATATCCTTCTAATTAACTTAAAAATTAAGATTAAAATACTTATTGGGCCATGGTCATTATTTAAGGGTTTATTGTAGTTATTGGGGGTGATAAAATTGAATAGTTGATGGTATTTACCATAGCAGTTACTATGCGTAGATACTTATTAGTTAAGGGTAGCTACTTGGCAACTAACAGTAACCACTATATAGTTAATGAATAGTTACCTGTTAGTTATGCGGTAGTTCCATTTTTTATAAATAGTGTTTTCTAACAAAACTGTGACTGTGGATGTAAGTTAAAAGCTGCATTATGTGAGGACTTTTTCTTGTCTACAGTAACAAGTGACAGGAAATGATTTGATTACTGGAAATCTTTGTTTTCATTGTTAATGAGAAAACTTTCAAAGTCACATGTAAAAACAATGGAGATCATTTTAATCTGTGTATTTATTACTGTGCTATTCAACCGAAGTAAAATAATTGTAGAGGATTTCAATTTTATTCAAGAGTTGAATATACTGAATGGGAAAAGCAATGCATTTTATACAATCCTGACAAACTGTACATGCATGAAAGGCAGGCAAGAGATGCACACAGACAGTTTGACATGTCTATTCAAATAAGTTCATCATCATCATGATATGAGTCTGTATGCCATACTCCATCAGGTCCTTCCGGCTTGCAAAAATGAGGGAAAGAGATGGACTGAAAGACAGATTTAGTCCCTCTTCCTCTGAGGTGGAGTGAAGGGGTAAGAAAGGAAGACAGGGGGGTGTGTGGGTGGTGTCAGTTTGTCTGTCCTCTCACACTGTCGAAATCAACTTTCCCTCCGCACTGTGAAGCAAAGAGAGGGAGATGCTGCCAGGTTGGCTTTGGACACAGACACATTGAAGCACAGAAAGCATAAAGCACTGATGGGCAAGGGATAGTTCAGTTTTGCATGAAAATTGTCATCATTTTGCTGTAGTTGTGTACTGGCACTCTGTTAAGATATGTGGGTAAACGTTATAGCAGCTAAAAACAAAGCTAGTTTTTGGAAAGAAATATATGGTCTCTAAGTAAAAGTCTCTCACAGTGAGGCATAGAGTAAGTTTGATCGGGTGTGTCTCTCATAACCTGCTGCCTAACAGTCCTGAGATCATCGCCTAAGTATTGCTGCAGTATGCTTTTTTAACTACGCCATCTAATTAATGAATGAGTGAATGAGACCAAGTAATGACATTTTTTGTCATAAATAAGTTATTTAAAATATAGAGTTTGATTATATACTGTTATCAAGTCATGAGAGAGATGAGAATTTATGCGGTCATTGCTCGTACTTAATAAAATCCTTTACTTGTTTATGCTTTGAAAATGAGCCGTTCTGCTTTAAACTACTTCTGCGATCCGAGAAGGGGCCAGGACTACTGATTTATTTTTCAGTAAGTCAAATTAGAACGAGTTAAGACCATAGCCATCCAAATGAACAATAAAATGCTCTTAGCTTAACTTAGTGTTGCTAATTCTTCCTAATTCTGCATTTTAATGAAGTTACCTTTTATAAATGGCAATAAGGAGCTTGGTATTCCTGGAGTAGCTAGGAAAAGTAAATCACTTGTGTTCATGAGTAGTCTCTGTCTGCCTGTCATGACGGCGGCCAAATCCTGCTAGCCGAGGCTTCAAACAGCCCAATGGCAAGAGGTGGCATCACATTATCCATATTTTTTACAGTCATTGCTTGACACTTGGGATTTTCTCTAAAAGTTTATTTCATGTATGTTTCTGTAAGAAATGTACCAAAACCACCCTATGTTGGTCAAAAGCCATAGATTTCTGTTAACAAAACTCAATATACATAATGCACCCTGACTATTAAGACAGTACTTTTCACTCATCAAAAACGAAAGTCATATTCAGATTGGTTCATACATGTTCCAAAAGTGTTTTTGACTTAACAAAAGATAACGAATTTGTCATAAATGGGAGGATTTTCTGTGTCTCAACAAGCAAAACTCAGCCGTGACGTGGTGGAACGACATTGTTTACAAAGATTATTAAGGGTGCAGTGATAGTCTAGAGGGGTCAAATATTTATTTTCTGTGAAAACTTCCCTTTCATTTGTGAGTGAAACTTGCTTTAAAACGGACACAAATTTCTAATAGTGGCAAGCAATTATACAGCTTACACAATAAAACACAATCTTTAAGAAAGATAATTTTACAGTTTTCTTGTGTCATACAACTACTAGTGTTCATGACCAATTTAAACGACTGATATAGCTTTTAGAACTTGTGAAGAGAATCAGATCTTCAAGTATTTACTTGCTTGGGTTCTTAGTTTGAAAAGGTTTTCTTGTGTCTTTTTGCTTTGTGGTTAAAAAAAAAGATAAATCAAAAACAGACTGCCAATATATTTAAAGGAAAGTGAAAACCACTTCTAAACACGATGAAAATTTTCACTTTTAGTTGAACTATCCCTTTATTGTTACTGTTATAGATACACATTAAAAACAAATAAAAATGAGCTCCAATTTGTACATACATGTGTGCTTCTGCAGTAAAAACTAAAATTCCAGTTTATGTCTAAGATTTAAAACCAAATAAAAAGCTTTTAAGTCAGATCCATTCACTTATATTGTAAAAATGGAGCTCATTTTCAAATGCTTAATGGAGTCATGTCTAAAAGGTGGGTGAGCTGCTAAGTGGAAACTTGTGTGAATGGGAATCTGGCTAAAGAAAGTAAAGCAGGAACAAGGGACGCTTAAAGACTATATGAGAAGGCAGACACAAATGGAGAACAAAAGCAAAAACTATATTTTAACTAAAAAGAAACCATTTAAACATTCTAAATTTGGGATGCTAAGAATTTGGAGAATGATCTGGGAGTAGTTTTGTTCCCACAGATGAGCGAGATCAAAGAATAATTGCTGAGTGATTATGTTTGAGACATTCTCATCTATGGGAATCTGTCTAGATCACAAGTTTTGAAACCCATTTAAACAAACGCTTTTCGTTTAATATGGATTTCGGTGCCCTATACGGTCACCTGCCCACCTTCTCTCTGGGCTAGACCCTCAGAAACTTCAGTTATGTTCCTCTGCTCCCGCTGCAGTCAAGCAAACAAGAGCTTTTTTTGCTTGCTATAATCAACATGAATTCAAAGTAAAAGCGTGGCATTTGTAACACAAAGAACCCAGTGAGGGCAAATCAAATAAAGGAAAAGCACTCATGTGTTTCATTATGGTGTCACTGTTCCTGTTGTATGAGTAAGTGTATGTTTTCTCTTACCTCATGGGGAATCGAGACTCATACTCCTCCATCCCCTGCTGGGAATGAAGAGAGATTATAGTTAATCCCAGCAGAGGGCAGTAGAGGAACATTTAGTGCATTTTAGATGACAATCTAGCTGAAGTATTTCTTTTTAATAGAACTGAAATTGGGGTCATGGAGTCCATTTGAAGATGTGCCATGGGAAGAGGCAGCTGACATTGAGGGACCAAAGGAACATGTTTTTTTTTTCAGCTTCATTTAATATTGATTGTTTTAAAGACCCCAGTGTCAATAACGGTTGAAGCTGGCTTTGTAATTTGGTTACATAACAAAGTTCTACTTCTGAATCTGACTCTTTAACTGTGTGTAGTGTTAATGAAGGTTAACACTTAATCATGTTTACATCAAAAATACTCAAATAGCTGAAAAAACATCATGAACCCTGGATTTAAAATAAATAAATAAAAGAAAATATCTTCTGGGTATGTTGTTCATTTATTTTCTAAATGTTACCACCATCAACTTCACTAAATGTGAGAATAATTTTGAGGCAAAATTATTTATAATAATCTATATCTAATCTAGTAGTAATCTAATCATAACAATCTATCACTGTAATCCTCCTCACTTCAGGTCTATCCATTTATAAATTAAAATACTTCTGACGTTTAATCAAACAGGAGAAGTCTTTGGACAAAAGAATGAAACGAATGTCCAACAAACCCTTTGCATCTGGATTCATTTAATAACTTGTAATGTCCTCAATCTGGATAAATCAAGATTGAGCTTCCTGTAACTGAACTATCATCCACATTCTGATATATCTGTTTGTAGTGTGAATAATGTTTAAGTACAACACTGAACTATTTTAAGATAGCTGTTCTAAGATATGAGGGTAAATGAGCATTTTCCTCCTGCCGAGTTTCAATGCTTTATCAGCTACTTGCACCATACATTTATTGGAATTTTTTCGAACAGTGAGTTTTTCTGGATTCAGTTGGACTTATTTGTTGCCTACCATTAGAATAATTTCCTTGCCTTTGGGCAAATGTGTGGTTTCAATGCTACATTCCCTCAATATTTATTTATCAGAAGCATCTACACATGACTTAGAACTGTGGATAAACAGATGAGGGTGTGTGTTTGTGTCTGCTTACATGTGAGAGCCTATGTCCAGCCACACTGTAAGGTCTCTGCCGGGGGTGTGTTGTGCTCTGTTGCTGAACGAAATGCATGTTTGAGCCATAATCAGGCGTTGGCAATGCCATCTCTCTCTCCAAAAGATTTCCTGTGCTGCTGCTCCGACCGTGCTGCAAACTAACAAGACACCAACACAGAAAATACAATGCAGATCACGATTAACACTCTTTTATGTTGTTATTAGGCACAATGTTTTAAAATCAGTCCATCAAAATGTATTTTTATAGTACTTTTAACCAGTAGCTTTACAATTTAGAGGCCTGATGCAGATTTATGCACAAACAAAATCACAATAGATTGTTTGATAGGCAGTAAAAATTATTCATTCATCTTCATGTCGGCTTTCTTCCCTTTCGGGGTCTCCACAGCGGAATGAACCGCCAACTCTCTGGCATATGTTTTACACGGCGGATGCCCTTCCAGCCGCAACCCATCACTGAGAAAAGTAAAAATTATTGTCCATAGTAATTACATTTTTATTAAATATTGCAGTTATTTTTTATTTCTATTATTTTATTTAAAAAAATCTAATAAATATAAAAGTTATAAAGGTAAATGTAACTGAATTACATTTTATTGTGAAGGTCAGATTTCGTAAATGAGGTATTGGTTTTATTCATCACAGTTTTGAGGTTCCGGATGCTCATTTTTAGTTCAACCATCTTGAAACACACCTGTTGCACTAATTAAAACTGAAGCGAGAGTAGTATGCATACTAGAGCAAGGTTGCAACTAAAGGGCGGTAGCCTGCAGGGCCAGATTTGAGGAACCTTATTTAGAGGAATCAATTAATCAATTTGCATGTTTTAAGTTGTGGGATTAAAAAATTGAGCACCCGGAGTAAAACAAATACAAAAACACAAAAAATGTGCTTCTCTCTGTGAGGTGGATCAGTTGAACCGATCTTGTCGTATAATGTTTTTTATTATGATTTATACAGATTCTCTCTAAATTGCATGTCTTTTTTTAGCGTAGCATAGATTTGGCCTTCTCTTAAAATGTTTATGACGTAGCCACCTGAAGTGGCTTTTACTTTACTCCTTTGGAATTCTTAGCCTTCTTCATAGGATTGGGAAAAAAATAATAATACATTTAGTTGCAAATGCCATCAAGCTCTATTATAAAACTGGCTGATATGCACTTTAGCTGGCATTTTATTCTAGTTGTAGAAACTTCAGGACGTTCCAGTCAAATAGTGGCCATAAACATACCTGAGAAAATGTGTTTGTGGAAGGAATGAGGTGGTCTTTAAATGAATGGCTCCCACTTAATATTTGAGGCAAAAATGTCAACTAATGCTCAAACTCCATAAAGATGTGTTCCCCAAAAACTATAGTTGTGTGGTTTACATGTTAATTTAGTGGAGATTTATTAAGTCTTTATATAAAAAATTGTAGTATACTGGGTTCTGTGGTTCGAAAAATGCAGTGTAGCGGTTTGGCTTCTGCAGAACTTTGGTGAATATTTAAAGCCTTTCTAACCAATCAGAAAAGGCCTCTTAGAGTAGCCACTTCGGGAAAGAAGCCCAACAGCATTGGTGGCTGGCTGCGTCCATTCGGGAATGTGCTTACCCAATCTCAACTTGAATGGCACATTTGGATGCCAAAACCAGATCGTTTTTTTATGGATTTCATGGTTTTCATTTATTCATAGTTTTGATATATTGGTGTTATTGTATAGATAAATCCATTCTATTAGGGAATATCTCAGCCAGAGAAAAAAAGGGAAGCTGGTGAAAAATGCAACTGAAAAGAATGCATTCGAGAATGTTCAAATGCCAAACACGAAAGAATCGCATTAGGCTGGTGACGTCAGCGATAATGGAAGTCATTTTAGAGGAAATGGAAAAGGTTACTAAGAACTGTTTTCTTTTGGAGTAACACACATTAATGAACAAAAAACAAGCCTGAACACGTGCCTGAAATAATGAAGGGTTAATAAGGTGTTTTCAGCGGTCTATAACTAAACCTCAGATTCTGCCAATGCTTGTTCATCACTGTTTAGTCCTTGAAAGGGCTTCAGTAAAATTGTTAATATTTAGACAGACTCACCTGATGTGGAGTTTATTGCTGTCTGGTTCCGAAATTACCCGGGTGTAGGAGAATGGGAACCAGCCTCTCCTAAAAAGACATATACAATGTAATCTGCAGCAGAAATTGTCATGCCCACAGTGCTAATTGTATGTAAACCACACAGTATGAAGCTTACATTCTGTTCTTCTCATTTTCCCCATAGTGCCATCCATCTCTGGCTTCGGGCACCAGCAGTGTAATGACGTCTCCCTCTGTGAAGCTGAGAAGTGTGCTGTTGTCGCCAGCTGCATGCGAGAACAAAGCCTGCACGCGCATCCTTCCATTTCTCTCCAGTCCAGCAGCCATCGAGCTTGACCTAGGCAGCGTCTGGGTCTCAGCTGAGGTCAAAAGTTAAGTCAGCACACAGTTAACAAATTATTCATAAAACCGTATTCATAAAACTATCAATATCAAAATAAATGTATATATTCTCAATAGTTATTTTAGTCACAGATGAACAGTTGTTTAGTTACAATGTGTATTGAAGGTATGGAAAATGCTCTTATGCAACACTGATTAATAGTGCTTTACTTCCTTCACATATACCCTTCACCTATTTTCTTTCCACTTAAAGCTGTCCTCTCTATTCCCATCTGCTTTGGCCTGTTTTCATTTCCAACAGCACTTGCCCTGTTACTGTCCACTCACTAAAAGAACACTCAGTACTTTCTCAAGGATAAGTGGGACTTAGAACTCCTCAGGTGTGTGAAGAAATGACTCAGCAAATTATACATGTTATCAAAAAAATGTGCAAAAACATGTTAATACTTTTAAAATAATAGTGCTGGAGAATGGTTGTTTTGTTGGGGTCTGAACTTACCCAGCGTGTTCTTGGGCTTGACTTGATTAACCTTGCGGACTGGGAGGGTGTTGGAGAATGGCTCCCCACCTTGTCTGTGGGGCTGCTGAGAAGGTTTCTCTTGTGCAGCTCTGCTTTCCATCCAGCGCTGGTAGTCCTCACCTCCGTGGATGCCGGAACCGTTTACTATGGGGACACTATCTACACTTATCATCCTCTGTAAAAAAAAAAAAAAAATAAAAAAAATAGTAAAAAAATAATAAAAAAAAACAGAATCCCAAATTTATAAGTGAACTTGTTTTGCTCTGTAATGGACAATAATCATGTGGAGTATAAATAGTAATGTTTTAAACATTTAATATATATGTGTAAAATTGTCACCTAATTTTAAATTTTTTACATGTTTTTGACATGTAGACATGAATAGTTATAGAAGTACCAGTTTCAGAACTATTCATTCAGCTCCATCAAGGAATATAACCAAGGTGTGTAGCCCAACCCTGTACCTATCACCAATTCTAATCTGAGAAGAGTGAAACCGTTTTTAAATAGGAGGGATTCATATTTTCAAAAACTGTAATATGGATAAAACAGAATGATTATTTTGCTAACAAACGTCATTCATTGTGACCTAACAAGCGACAAGGGAAATTGTGTTTTGATCTGTATATAACATAATGTTTTACTGTCGGTAGTTGTAGAGTGCTTTATACTGTATGTTATATAAGTGTCAGTATAAATAGTAATATTTCAAAAATGTAATATATTGATGAAAAATTGTCTTGTAATTTTTACATTGGTTGTTTTAGATATGCAGACATTTTTTAACAGTTTTTAGTTCTAGTAGTACTAGTCCTATGCAGATTTTCTTTACCACTTTCCTTTCCCTATAGAACCCAGAAGCTAATTGACTGATTGATAAACCCCACCTCATTTAGAGACTTCATCCAGTCACAGTTTTGTATTTGTTGCTAGAACTCATGGCGTCAGACTTGAGTTCAGTAAAACTAGACAAATGCCTAGCGAGAACATTTTTAGATTTTCACAGCAAAAGGTTCAACGGTCTAAAAGATGTTTTTTTTTCATTTGATCTCACTTTAAATATATGTATTAAGAGTTTTGAAGAAGCATATTTTTGTAAACAATCGACTTCCAAAGAAAAAAATGCGGAATGTGTGTTAGGGTTCAAACAAAAACAAGTTATGCTGCTTTAGTGGTAGAAACTGTCGTTTAAGGTATTTCTATTTAAGGGAAATTTTCGATTACAGTTCATGCCAGCCTTAATCATATTGATGTTTTTTGGTGGCAAATATCCATTGAATGTGTATTATTGGCATGTTAAATTATTATATGCTAACTTTGCATTATGTACTAGCAAACCAAGAACTTTGGAATCAATTTCCAAAAGTATTAATGCTGCATAAGTAAAAGAAGCAAACCACACCCTTTTACTATAAAAAAATGGGCCGTCCACTTTGAGCCATCGCCAGTAGGTCTCAAGCTCCAATTAAACTTTCTCGTTAAAATTCTCTCTTTCTCGCTCTCTCTTCCTTCATTGACGGTACACCTCAATTGCAATTGTTGTCTACCTCCCAGTGGAGGGCGTGGCTAGGGATGGATAATTATATATATAACAATTGCTTAATATCCCAATCCTGTTTTGAACTCACACTCTGTTGGTTACCCATGAGGGCTGCAAGCTCAGGTGGCACAGGAAGTGGCTTTGCCCCAGGGATAGGGTCTGAGATAGTCAGGTTAGATTTGGAGATGTGGTGGATGTTTCCTGAGCCCATCTGCTGAGCCAGCAGCATCGCCCGCTCTGGGAGTTTATTCGGGTCGGCACATGCTTGTTGCCACAACGGAATCTTCTGGGTCAACAAATCTCTGCCCTAAAAGCAAACAGTGCTATCATTAACATCCTGCATGAGTGACGCAAGCTTTATACACACGTGAGAGAATGCTTCAGCATTCATGTGAGGAGACCTAGAGTTTCTCACTCCACACAGCTGAGGTTTGAGGACTGAGTCTCTCAGTTGATAAACGGTGTGAGAAAGCAATGAAGTTATCCATCCTCACCTCATCCTTCACCTCAAATATTTTAGCTTGAAGGATGAAACCTGAAATAGACTCATTACTCCAATACACAGGAAGAAAGTCTAACTGAGTGCTATGAGTGATAGTTGTGAAAAAGAGGAGTGAGAGGTACATCAGTATATGGAGCACAAGAATCCAGCAGAACCTTTGGATTCTAAATGAACGTATCTCATCTGCTTAGGATGTGCATAGATTGATTTAGACACTTCTTAAACACTTTTATTGGAGCCAGCACAAAAATGCGCACATGTTCATGGTTTTCATTTTAAGAGCCACAAAATATGTGTACCCTCCCCAAAATATGCAGACTGTAGCTGTTTTTATGCTTTTTATTCACAAATTATCCAATTGAACCAATGCAAAGAAATCTACTCTACAGATGGCGCCAGATATAATCAGCAGATGCCAGAGCTAGTTTATGATGAGTAATGAACCAACTGTAACTTAAATCAGATTGAAAAGCAACAGATATTTGACATAAGAGATAATGCAGTTTCAGAACTATTCACTCAGATCTTCTTTGCATCGCATTTAAGTAGCTATGAACTAGCTAGCCATGCATGATTCACAAATCCTCAAGTAATAGAAACAGGGTGCGTATCAGACATTTGTACTTCCCATCACCAGATACTAATCTGTAAAGAGTGACAAAGTTCATTTTTCAGATTTTGAAAAAAAATATCTGCATTTTGAATCCCTAACGAGAAGAAAATAGATTAAATAAAAATGTTTTAATGACTATTAAAATAGTAATTTAAAATATTTTTGCAAAAAAAAAAAAAGTAATTTACTCTGACTAACAAGTGACAAGGGATTTGCAACTGTATATAGCATAATGTTGTACTAGTGCTGTGTTGGCAGTTACAGAGTTATCATATTAGAAACTCGCTATTAAAGTTTTTTTAAACACAAAAGAAAAGTGGATGGACTGACGAATCAGATATGCTTACATCTCGACACCAGCAGAAATCATATGAACTGCAATACTGGACTCTCTTTTGTTGGATTAAATTAAATTATTCTCACCAGCTATCCTGAACTACTGTGTCTGAAAGCCCCAGAAAATCTTCACTTCATACATAACACACAAGTTATACATTATCCATGTACATGGATTTTAATGCTAGCTCACACACTAACATTAGATCGTTTTGTAAGGGAAGTTTATCATGAATGTCCTCACCATGCAAAAACAATCTTGTTTTCCCTGCGGTTTCTGACTCCTGCTAAAATGAAGGTTTAACTGCCTACGTTCCTAACAGAAATCAGCTTCACACTTGAATGAAATGCATTGAAGTGAGAGAAAAACAGCATGACGCATCATTTGTGCAGTCACAAGATTAAACAGAATCTACAGACAAGCGTCTGACATTGTTTTAATAGGATATTTTGATTAGAAATCAGATTTTTTGGCAATGCATTCTCTGACATTTGATTTAAAACCTACTGAAGGTACCAAATAATTATTCCCTCAGTCTGGCTCTGTGTTAAGCCACTTACTGTAAGTGCTACTTCAGGATGCATCACAGGTACCTTTGGAATTCAGACGTCAGACTCTTTTTAAATAATGACCAATTTCAAATGCAGAATTACTTGCTTATATTGTGTTGCACATTTTATTACAAGTTTTGGAAGTACCTTAATGACTAAAATCTCCCTGAGATCTCAGCATGAGCAAGTCTTCTTTTGTTCCGTCTGCCCTTGGTTGCAGACAAGTGAGTAAGTGTCATGTACTACTGCTATTTCATGACTGGCGTGGGTGATGGTGTTAATATCCAGCCATGAAAAAGTCACACAGATGGTCATTTTAGAGCGTCCCACTTTTTTCCCTGTACTTACAAAAAGGTGATGTAAAGAAGGTGTAAGAGTCACTTATAAACAAATTTTACCAGGGAAGCCATCTCAAATTGATCTCTAAATGTATGTAACTTTTTCAGAAAGAATTCTCTGCCTTATGTACTCGTTTTCTTCTGAACAGTATGTTCTGGTAAAAGTGGAGCACTCTCTACTCTGCCCTCCCCATTTTGCCTCCTCTGCCATCATTGCTCCCAACACTCTGTCTATCACTGACTCTGAAGCATGGGTGTATCTGAGGAGTTGTTGCATACGTACTGGAATGTACAACCGGTTTCCAAAAAAGTTGGGACACTACAAATCATGAATAAAAACTGAATGCAATGATGTGGAGGTGCCAACTTCCAATATTTTATTCAGAATAGAACATAAATCACGGAACAAAGGTTGAAACTGAGAAAATGTACCATTTAATGGGAAAAATATGTTTATTCAGAATTTCATGGTGTCAACAAATCCCAAAAAAGTTGGGATGAGGCCGTTTTTACCACTGTGTGGCATCTCCCCTTCTTCTTAAAACACTCAACAGACATCTGGGGACAGAGGAGACCAGTTTCTCAAGTTTATAAATAGGAATTCTCTCTTGTCTAATACAGGCCTCCAACTGTCTATCGTCTTGGGCCTTCTTTGTCGCACCTTCCTCTTTATGATGCGCCAAATGTTCTCTATAGGTGAAAGATCTGGACTGCAGACTGGCCATTTCAGTACCTGGATCCTTCTCCTATGCAGCCATGATGTTGTGATTGATACAGAATGTGGTCTGGCATTATCTTGTTGAAAAATGCAGGGTCTTCCCTGAAAGAGATGACGTCTGGATGGGAGCATATGTTGTTCTAGAACCTGAATATATTTTTCTGCATTGATGGTGCCTTTCCAGACATGCAAGCTGCCCATGCCACATGCACTCATGCAACCCCATACCATCAGAGATGCAGGCTTCTGAGCTGAGCGTTGATAACAACTTGGGTTGTCCTTGTCCTGTTTGGTCCGGATGACATGGCGTCCCACATTTCCAAAAAGAATGTGGAATTGTGACTCATCTGACCACCAAACAGTCTTCCATTTTGCCACACTTCATTTTAAATGATCCCTGGCCCAGTGAAAAGGCCTGAGCTTGTGGATCTTGCTTAGAAATGGCACTTTTTTGGACTGTAGAGTTTCAGATAGCACAGTGGATTGTGTTCACTGACAATGGTTTCTGGAAGTATTCCTGAGCCCATTCTGGGATTTCCTTTACAGTAGCGTTCCTGTTTGTGGTGCAGAGTCGTTTAAGGGCCCGGAGATCAAGGGCATCCAGTATGGTTTTACGCCCTTGACCCTTACACACAGAGATTGTTCCAGATTCTCTGAATCTTCGGATGATTTTATGCACAGTTGATGATAATAGATGCAAAGTATTTGCAATTTTTCTCTGGGTAACACCTTGCTGATATCGGTCCACTATCTTTCTGTGCAACCTTGTGAGAATTGGTGATCCTCTACCCATCTTGGCTTCTGAAAGACACTGCCACTCTGAAAAGCTATTTTTATACTCAATCATATTGCCATTGGACCGAATTAGTGTTAATTTGTCTTCCAGCTGTTCGTTATGCTCAAATGTATTTTTTTCAGCCTCTTATTGCTACCTGTCCCAACTTTTTTGGGATTTGTTGACACCATGAAATTCTGAATAAACATATTTTTCCAATTAAATGGTACATTTTCTCAGTTTCAACTTTTGTTCCGTGATTTATGTTCTATTCTGAATAAAATATTGGAAGTTGGCACCTCCACATCATTGCATTCAGTTTTTATTCATGATTTGTAGTGTCCCAACTTTTTCGGAAACCGGTTTGTATATGGGACTGACTTGTCCTATGTGTTCTGGTTAGCCTAACCAGAGTCTACAGTTTTGTTCACTTTTGTTCTCTGGCTCAAACCAAAGAAAGAAATTAGTGTATTTTCATCCGCTTTATGTCAATCAATCCGGTCTAATGCATTTCCCAAAACTAGCAGCACATTCTCAAGCCAGCGATGTGAAATGATCAAGACAGAAATGAATTGAATGAATAGGATTTGGGTGCAGAAACAGTTGACTATCCATGTAGCTGACTAATAAGTTCATGATTTTCTTGATAAAATGGGAACTTGAGACGATTAAGGTACTTAAGGCTTACAATGAAACAGTTTCATGCACATACTTAAATATAATCAATACAATAATCTTAGTACTAAACTTATAGTAACTTTATTGTTTCTGCAACCCGTTTTCTCTTTAACATGATGTCATTCTCACCTTGGTGTGGTAGGCATTGCTGTTCTTTGCCACAGCGCATTGTCGGTCAACAAGGAAGCAGTACCTCCGTCTCTCTTCTGAAAGGGCGTTCTTGTAGCTCTCAGAGATGTAGCTATCCATCTCATTTTGTTTGCTGCTGATGGTCTCGACGTACTGGGGGACAGGAAGTTGGTGTGAAGCAAACATGTAAAATGGCACACATTGATGTAATGAAAGCCATGCACAAACAGCAAATGACAGCAATGTTCTATAGGTTGACACTTACTTTAATGGGGTGTAAGCAGTGGATGCTAAAGCTTGGCAATCATTTGCAAAAAAATCTTATTGATTTTATCTAAACCTGGTTCATTTGTATGAGTACATGATGAGTTGAAACCAATTCAAAAATAAAAGCCATATTAGGTATTGCCTTGTGTGGAAACGTAAACATAACTAAGGCTGACACGTCCTTAACGAAATAGTCAAAACGTCTCTTACCAAGGACAAACACCTTGCGGGAACTGGATAGGATCCAACCGCAGAGATAATGTTACTCAACCAGCATTGTGAGATCACAGTGGCTTTATGTTGATTCTTCCTACTAAGTGTTGATGAACACGGCTGGAAGCACTATTTTTAGTCCAAAGTGTGAAAGGTCATTGCATGGTGTAAAAATGTTCCATGTATTGTCTACACTGTTGAACCTGAGCCTGAAATCTGAAATTACATTTGTGAGTATAACTGAAGGCCTAGAACACTGATACTACATAAAAAGTTAACGTAAAACTTTCTATTATTTGCAGGTTAATATAACTTTTTTGCATTTTATACATGCATGCCTGAGAGATAAAGTAAATCTGACTTTTAAAATAATGTTTGGGAAAACTATATTTAAAATCTGTACATTGGAATGAAGATAATCTATTTTCAACCATGTTTGTGTTTTTTCTTTTTAAATTGGTTATTGTACATCCATGTACAAAGAAACCATTGTCTAAATAAACAAAGACAGACTTTTTGTAACAGAATCCTTATTTAAAATAACATTTGGTATTTTGCGGCCAGAACTGTGGTGGCTGTGTTTGAAACCTGTTCATTTTTAAATTCACCAAGAGAATTTTTTTAATTTATTTTTTTAACTATCTGGTTAGCATCCATATATTTATTTATTTATTTATTAAACGAAATCACATACAGTCTTGATCCTGGGTCTCTCAAGCAAAAGGCAAGGTATAATTCTAACTCTGAAAATGATGTTTTTTATTTATTTCAGTCTAGTTTGTTTTATTTACAAAAACATATATATAAATGTTTTTAGTTATTGGTCATGTAAAGCAATAGTGTAATGTTTGCTTGATGTTTCAGTTTATTTGTATTTGCTGTTTAGGTTCAGCTTAGATTGACAAAATTGACCACTGTCACCACTCAGTGGCAATGCAACAAACTGATTATTACCGCAGGGCCAAATAATTTTACTGCGGTCCCAGAGGGGGCACTGTTCTGATTAAATTAACATAGATTGTACTTCACTTCTAAATCATGAAAAGAGTCGTCAAGCTAAATCAGATGTCAATGATTTTTGTTAGTTAAAGGATTATTATTAGTTTGGCACAAAGTTTTAAAACAGACTAAATTCTGTTTCATGGATATCAATGAAGGAAAACATGATTGACTGAAATACAAATGTGATATATTTGTACTTTTTGGACATGTTCATTTATTGTTTCACAGAACCCAGTAGCATTTGAAAGCTATTAGCGAGATGTCCATTTGTGGGTAGCAATTTCTACCCTGATATTCCGCGATGACGTGGTAGCGCTCCTATGCATGCTCTTTGTGCTAATGGATTAGATCTCTTTCTCTTTATAATAATGACAGTACTGCACTGCAGGATGTTCTTTGTGTTTGATGACCCATGACCAAGACCTTTCTTCTTCCATTAAATGTTCTTTCAGTGTCTGAGTCATGATGAAGGCAGTTGTATGTACATTTCATATTCAAACCCCAATTTTCAAAGTCCATCAAGGACACACACAAAACTATAGGAGCACCCTAGCTAAATGTTTGCGTACACAAATCATCAATAAATTCACCAAATTTGCATGACTACACTGTATTACATAATTTTCGAAGGATTTTTGTAGCAAAAACAAATGTTGAACGTAATAAGGAGATAGCTTCTAACATCTTTGTGTAGCATTTAGGGACAATGTTGTAACTTTTAGAGGGAATGATTTTGACCAGAAGCCTTTACCAATAATTATTTTTGACAGATATTGGTTACATATGGCACATAAGGAAATTTTTGCTCCTCATCACCAGTTCTAAATTGTCATGAGTTGTAATGATCAATAATATAACTTTAAGACCCTAGCTTTTAACTCCAGATATGCTACAAGACTTTAAATGAAACATTCATAAATTGATGAAATGTTCTCAATGAAAATATGTAAAAATAAAATAAAAATAATAATTAAAAAATTATATATATATATCACTCCAATGTTACAACTGCCAACTTTTGAGCTTAAAAAACATGTTTACACCCCTGGTTTCATTAGTTTTGACCTTCGTGAACACTGAGGGGGGTTAAATTTAAACATTCAACAAATCATACATCTGTGCTATGCCTATGTCTCGGCTTTCTTGACACATATTTGATTATCGGGAAGTGATGCACTTCCACGAAGGCTATAGTTGGTTATGGCCATTTTTAGCTTGTTTCACTGATCACACTAAATGTTGTGCATGCTACATCCATGTTATATACAATCTTTGGTCCAGATATTTCGATGATTTTGTGCTGTGTAAAGACTGAAATAGAAAGGTTTTTAAACCATATTTTATCATATTTTTGCCATATTTTTTTTTACATTCTATGGGTTTAAAACTAGATACTGAATGTAGTTTACATTAAACAATATCATGTTTTTGGAAGTATGTTTGTATAATCTGTACATTTATCTTTATGTATGGCAGTATGTTTAATGGGGGAAATGAGTTCAGAGGATATTATTTTTGCAATTTCTGCACTGCTTGCATTTAGTTTGGTCTCTACGGAGAATACTAATGCACTCTCAAACATGTGAAAGCATGATGTAACATGGGTTTATGCTATACCCTCCTGCAGGCTGAAATCACATTTGAAATGACTTTCTAGTTCAAATCTATCTGCCTACCCTTTGTATGACCTCATTTTAACACATGCAGGTTACGATTTCAATGTATCATGTTCATTATGATACATCTGGAAGAAATGAGCAAAATTAGCCAATATGATTGGCTGTGATGTTAAAATTGTCTGGGAGCAAGAAGATAACTGTTTCTCGCAAGAGAAAACGTATTAGCAACTATGCAAATGTACCATCACAGAAGCTGATTTTATTTGTTTTGATATTGGCATCAAATCCGTTTTGGTACATTACAGCTGAGTAAAATTAAGCTTTGTGTTATTAAATTGAAAAAGTGCAGAACATTTCCATTATGATTAGTATTTTAATTATGGAAATTGAAGCTTCATTATGAAGATGAAGCTCACTCAATCTGAAAAACACTGCATAAGAAATTCCGTTTAATTTCAAAATGACTCTTAGAAAATGCGTAGTAATAAACAAGCTGCAGTAACATCAAAGTAATGTCATGTTAAGCATGTGAAAGATTCATTGGTGCTGAGAGTTTTACATTGTTTTACTTCATGGCATTTCAGAAGCCAGCATGACGCACAGCAGGGACCATGGGCTCCACATGTAAAATTCATCCACACTTCAAACTGTGCTGCTAAGTGGAACGAACATACTTACCTATAAATAATGGACGAAGCAATTACTGGGAAAAATTACATTTGTAGAAAATGGGCTTGGAAAAAATCTCATGAGAGCATTGTCACATCTATGGAAGGATTTACACATACACCTTGCTTTATCTCTGGGGTGAACCTCAGCTTTCACAACTACTAAACTGCAAAGAAAATATGTCAGACACAGCTCCTCGCTGAGCTGACAGGCTAGAGTAAGCTTCCATTGACAATGGGATGAAGTACTTCATCAATTATTTACTCATTTAAGTTTTTTCTAGTGAAACTCCTATGTTTTGATTGCTTGTAAAAGAAAATCTCTCTTTCATGTCATTCAGTTGTTTTATTTCAATTGGATCTAGTTTTCTAGTTTTTAGCCCAGAATAAATTTCAGAATAATTTCTTTCTTTGTAAGGTTTGACCCAGCGCGTTCAGTGTATGTCTAACTTGTCGGATGCCTCAAGTCACTATATTACACTATATTTTTTTCACTGAAAACACAGTTGGTCTTTTATAATATAAATTAATTAGGATAAATATAGGTTCCACTGCCACAAGGAAATTGGTTCATAACTTTCAAAATCTCAAAAGGTAAGTATAAACAGCAATCAGCAAGCAACATGCAGATAATGTGACTGATGCCAATCTGACCCAGAACTCTCAACATATAATGGGTTACTAGTGCACAGAAAAGAGTAATGCAGCCAATTAAAAGGTTGCCAGGGTAACACTCCTTCTCTGTTTGATGTCGCATTCTGGGATTTTTAATGACAAAAGTGTCTGGACCTTAGAGCCACCATCTCTGCACTGGGGCACTAGGACCCACACAGAGCACAGGGTGGCCTCATTAGCATGGATTTCCCATGAGGTCTCCCATTCATTCCTTTTATTTGTTTTTGAAAATATTAACAGTCTTGCTCTTTACACTCCTACTCAACCAGCGGAGAACAAACTTTTTAAGTTGCTGCTCCCAAACTCAGGCAGGTAGATGCATCTTCCTATAACTCCTTCTTAACGTTGCTTTAAAGAACTTTCTAAACAAATCTGAGTTGAGTTGATTTGAGAGTCATCTGAAACGCCTACTCTTCTTTCTTTCTTTGTTTTCTTTATAAACACCTGTAGAGTGTTTAACAAGCAAGCAAAGCCTACGTTGGTTTATGCAACATGCTATTCCCATATACCATTATGAGCAGCACACCTACATCTAATGGCTTTAAATGGCCCTGGGTCAGCCCATAACACTCCCACCTCCCCTATCCTCACACCAGCTGATGGCAGTAGTCAGAGGCGGACACTCAAAACAAACCCCAACCCCGACTATTCAACCCCCGTATGACCAGGCCTCAATGAACAAAAGCACAAGGACACAGCACACAATAACTCCCACACAAACAAGTGCAATTCTGAAGGGAAGTACGTCTGTTAAACAGAGCTAGGCTTGTTATCTTATAACAAGTAAAAGTAGATGTGTCTGATTTGACAGCTTTTTGCAAGATTTTGTTCAAAGCAGAAGCTTTATCAACATAATAACACTAAAATAATGATAGAAAGTAATAATAGATGTATGATATGGAAAACCCTTCAAACTTACATACTGTATGTGTAGAACTTTCTCAAAATGTTGTACCTTTTATGTTTATGCTTTTGTGTTCTTTGTATCTTGTGTTCACAAATATTTGAAGAAAACTGCGTCGGCAAAGATAATTTTTTATAGATGTAACGTAAATATGCCATTCAAACAATGTTGAAATCATTAAAAAAATAAAACATTAAAGTTCAATAGCCTGATTCAGAGGGACGCCATTACGTCAAATTTATTTCGCTATCATTTTGTTCCAAATTAGTTTCATTTTCATTAATATACAAAATTTAAATGTATATTTTTTGTGTTTAAATATAATCAATATATAATCAACTAAGGACTTAGACTCTAAAGAGTCCTTCTTGTAAAGTAAGCTACTGTATTTAGTTTTTGGGCCATGTTTAGATTTTAGTCGTGTCCCATCTCATGGAAGTGTCAATTTTGAAAATTTTTACGTATTATTAACACTTTAGATTCTGGAACACTTGGAATGTGTACTGCTTTTTTACATATGTTGATTTTGAGAGTAAAGAGTAAATGTAAAGTGTGTGTTAAATATTGAGTTTCCTGAATGTCGCTGGGCTTAAATTTTGATTGTCTTTTCTGAGAAATGTTCTCACCATCTGTGTTTCCCTTGAGCATGACCTAAGCTTGGGTATAAAATTTTAGCTGTTCTAATGCCCCTAAAACATTTCACCCCACTTAAAAAACTATTAAGCAACTAGTTCTACAAAAATGTTTATGTTCACTCAAATTTTCTGGTCGCAACGCTGACTGAATATGTTGTCTTGTCAGAATTAAATGATTTACGTTAAAATAATCAACCGTTGACATATGTGTGAAAACAACAAAATGCAAATTCTTTGAGCTTTTCGTAAAAGAAGGCAGCTCAAATTTGGATTGTCGTATGGGATAATATAAATTCACAAAAAATTATCTTTTTTTTTTATATATTTGAAAAGAAGCGCTGACTCACCTGCATTTCCTTGTCTCCGTATTTGGAGGGGTTCTTGCTGCCCTGACTCTTCCTGCGCAGCTTCTTTAGTTCAGCCTGGCACTTCTCCAGACTCTCACCCTTACTTTTGTGCTCCATCTGATATTTCTTCAGTGCCGCCTGCCAGATGATAGAGCACAGTTAACAATATCCATCTGAGCAAGGATGTAATTATCACATCTCAATTATTCATCAAGAATCCATTCAAAAAGACAAATCGATGTCGAATAGAGACAATCTAAGAAAGTGTTCCTAGTATGCTTCGTAATAAGTTTGGGAAAAATGCAAATTTTTAGTGTACCGTTTCTTAACATGCTTAACCCAGATTATAAAGACATGAAGATCATCACGTGTTCTTTACTAATGGGAACTTGGATTAGAGAGTCCAATGAGGCCCTTCGCTACCCTCTTCCCAGAGTTCCCTGCTTCTCTGTTTCATTGTCTTCCAGGACATGGCTCATTGTATCCACCGGTCTTCCCTGCCAAAAACCTTCTGCTACATTTAACTGGGTTTATTTTCCCTTCTTGCTATGTGTGGGAGCATAGTTAATTATTTTTTGTCAATGCAGAAAACAAGCAACTGAATAAATGTCCTTTTGAAACCTTGCCAAGGTGCTTAGGGTCAGTCCAAAGCATTTACACACAAGGCCTCGGGAAGATTTCTCAATTGCTGTGGCTGAAAGCCTCATGTCAGATTCACTGCCAATTTTTCATGCATTTAAATGGATTTCCTTCAAGTAAATTCATCACATCTCACAATGCTTTTGAGGAATTCGGTGTTAATGACCGTTATTCTTTTGCTTTCATGCAGTAAACTCAATGCCTGCTTTTTAAAAAAGACTGAGGGATGGAAGAGACTGATTCTATTTTAAACAGGGTTTACATACAAGTGTAGCTTTATTCAAATTGTGTTAAACTCTAGTAAATAATTATAAAAAATTCTTAAACTCCCTAAATTGATTGAGGAAAATGGACATTTTGAAATTTGGTATAGAAATGTGAACTTTGTCCTATTCTTAGAGATTCATTAGTATTTTGACATACTTACATTTAAATAGCGGACATCCAATTCCACTTTCTTCTCCAGTTCAGTCAGGAGTTCATTATGGAACGATTTGAGCTGAAAAGAATATCAGACAAAGGTAGTTCATATCAGATATGAAACAATCTGGCAACATAAACCCCAAACCCATGTACAAACAGACCATCGACTGTATATAACAAAGATGTAGTGAGTGTGACATAACTTATAGGTTTTAGCAGAAAGCAAATGAGGCTCGAATTTGGGGTATTCAGCCATTTTCTGGTTAGAAAACAAAAAAATTGACAATAAAGCTCAATTTTGTAGTTCAAAAATTACAATGAGAGTTCAGGGATGAAAAATGCCTCTCAATTGATTAGCCTCGCTCTTATGCAAAACCTTAAATTTTAATATAACTTAAACAAAAGAGTAATTAGAAAATTCACCCCTCACAGTTGTCTTGATGGTTAATTCATGCAGTATGCTTAAAAAGCCTTATAGAGCCAGGAGTTTAAACATTTAAAGCTGGTCTTTTTTAAAAGTCAGTGGTAATCTACTCCCTTCTGGAGCCAGTCAAAAGCTGCACTACAGTCGTTACATCTCACATTGCAAAGGAAAGTCAGAGGTTGTCCCTCGGTACAGATGCAGATATTTCTAGAAATGTTGTACTATATTTAAAATAAAATTTATCCAGGCTGACCATACTGAAATAAATACCGAACAGCATGTCTGAGATATAATACAAACTGTAAAGTCATGCTTGGTCAATTTGAAGCCTCAAAAGGATCTCGATATAATAGGTTATAGATATCACCCTAAAAAGCTGCTTGTTGCAAGTTGCTTTTTGAATCTGTTGCTATTAGGTGTTTCTTTTTCAGGTTCAGCAAAGATTTTTAAATCCAGACCAACTAACCGTGCAATCACAAGAAAAGGACTTCTCTTCTTTTCGAAGTCGCTTCCAAAAATTGCATGAACATAAGCAGTGTTCACACCAAGCTCAGATGACGTGATAACCCTGAGTGATTTACATGTTAAGTCAATAAGTGTGGCAAAGAACGTGAATCCATACTCTTCACTCAAGTTGAAATGTTTAAACTATGTCTGTGCCATAGAGTTAGGAGCTTGCTCCAGGACATATCATACTTATCTGGCAGATATATCAAGCATATGGTTCACCCAGTAAGAATTGCAATGTGAATTGAAAACTGAGACTGGTTAGCCATCAATGTTTCATTGTTTGCTGACACCGGGAGCTTCATGACACAGGATTTTTCCTTTTAATGGATGAATGTGCTTGAGAAGAAGCTGCTTTCTACACTATCTATGTTCACCGTTTTTCGATGTGACTGGAGTCGTAGAGCAGAAGCTTGTGCTTTGCGTCTTTTTTGACCACTTTTGTAGACAAGAAAACTCAATAGTGTCCATGGAGGTGCAGACCACACAATCTGTTTGCAGATTGAAATTTTTTTGGCATGAAAGTCAAATTAATCTTTCTCTACTTTTGTCCATGTCCGCGGACCTGCCTAGATGCTTCAACTCTCGTCACAAGACGACGAGCCTCTACTGTACAACATAAATGGAGTCATGTTCTCTCGTCACTGCTTGTTTTGTTTTTTTGTTCGTTTTTTTTAAGCTCAATCCCAAAATTAAGGTATTTATCAAAAGTGACACTGCATTTATGTGTAGATAACCAATGAAACAGGATAGAACATGTTTTAGTGAACGGTGCCTAAACCTAAGAAAAAACATATAGACCAAAGTAAGTCACTATCATCCTGACAAACTGTTTCCCACAGGCGTTCCTTGCCTCACTCAGAACAGGAAACTCTGTTTTGTGTCAGAGACACAAAATTTACACACGTGACTGCTCTATTGTCCTCGTTGTATATACGGAAGCTTGTGAGTCGATATGACATTTTGGGATCCACTCCCTTCATTTCCTCAGGCTAATGCCCCAGGCTAAGATGGGAGGTTTTCAACTGTGTTGTGAGAAAAATGTAAAGTGGAATTGAGAGTCTGATGGGAAATATGATCATCACAACAATGACGCTCACCATATCCTCGAGCTGCATCTGGATCTGTCTGTGAACTTCTGCCATCTGAAAAAGCACGTCCCCTTGAGAGACAGAGAGAAAGAAAAGTATAGATTATATAAATGGTGGTGAGATTTAGAATTTATGTTTTTTGTGCCTGCCATCAAAGCTCCATGCGGTCAAACAATTGTGAAGAAACAAGAAAGAAGGAGGTAGAGAGAATAAAATCAAATGTTGAGGGACAAAAATGTCTGGACACTACAAGTGCAAGAAAGTATTTGATGAATACCGAAAGGACGAAAAAGCCATTGTTTCATAAAAGAAATTAAGTTATGATGAAATAGATTTTCTCTAAAGATACAAATGAATGAAAAAGTCAAATGTTTAAAACATTAACAGGTGTCCAATAATGAGAAGCGTTAAGAAAGCAGTTGTTGACACACAGATTTATCACAGCAATGTAGCATTCTGTATTGCAAGTGCAAAGAAAAAAGACAAATAAAACAGCATGAGCTGAATCATGCAGCCGTGTGACGTGTGAGCGTGTGATGTGTCGGGGGTACCTACATGCTGCCTCTTCTGATTAGGCAATGCATTGTAAAAAGAAAAAAAGGGAACAAACACCTAATTTGAGCTGGAGCAGAAGTAGACATTGTGAAAAACAGAATGGTGGAGAGGGTGAAGAGGTCAAACCTTGAAAACATGTTAATGAGCAGACTGTCTTTCCAAGAAGACAAAGGTTTTAGTACTATTGCTGATTTGTTTTAAACAATGTTGTCTTGTGCAAACACACCTAAGATTTCCCAGTGCAGTGTTAAGATTTTCTGCCAACACAATTAGGGCTCAGATTTATTGGCTATACAATTAATTGATATACACTTTTTATATTTATATAAACGTCAGAATGAATACCATTTTGGAAAATATTCAGAAACTATCTCTTTTACTACTTTTAACATAGCTTTGGATAGATCATTGAATCATATAAGACCAGTAACTAATAATAAAAAGTTGTTGTGCTTTTTTTTTTTGTTAATCTTGATCTATGTTACAGCAGCAAAGGTCATTGGCAAATTTGGCTTCAATTAGAGCATAATTCCAAAAACATTAGTCTAGAAATTATTTATATAAAGTTCCATTTATATTTCCTTTACTATACTGTAACTATAGAAGAGTCCAGTTTTAAATATAAAAATTAGTCACAAATATTGTAATATTGTCAATCTGCAACTTCTATTAACTGCAGAAGTCTAATCAGATTCAATGACTTACATTAAAGTTCAATCACAAGAAACATAGAACTACTAAATTAATTCCAAAATGGTCAAACACTTCTGAAGTTGAGAAATTCATGTTTATTTAAATGTGTTCAAATGTATTCAAATGTAATGGCTTTTAAGTAAATGACATATAAAGGACTTTTATTTAATGATTTTTAAAGTAGCCAGCTCCCTTAATGTCCACTTGGAGGGCCAAATGTGAGCTACACTTTTACAATCATTGCCCATGTTGTACATTTCCTAAACAACAAAGTAAGCGAAAGGGATAAACAGGATATAGTCAGTGCTATGGGGTTAAAGTATTTAAGTATTTCCTGTGTACTATTGAATCCCAATTTGAGTGGGTAAAGTTTATGAAACATTAAGCAGGAAATTATTGTGTAAGTGAAGGTGATACGTGACACAAAATCATATGATTTGTTCAAATGAATCAAATCACAGAATCATTATGTAATCACAGTGAACTTTAATATGCCCCACCACTTTTTATAATGCGCTAGATTTATGCTCCACTTGAATTTATAGATATTCAGTTTCAAATTTGTATCTAAATTTTTGTCTATTCTTTACCATTGCTATCACTCCCCTCGTGTGCTTTTGAAGACAGGTCAAACTGGAAGCTGGCTTCATTATTCTGTTCAATAAAAAGCTTCCTTTCACATCAATGCACACTTTAGCCGCGATGAACATAACAGGGGAATGTATAGACCTTTACCTATCATCCATCCATTAAATGTGCTTCTATCCTTTCATCTATGTTAATCATGTTAGTGCTGGCTTCATATAATTATATGAAACAAACCCTACATAACATCGGCCACTAACACATTGGAAAGACACGCTTGTCTGCTGCAAAAAGACAATGACAGATTGTAGCATGCATGCATTGGCATGACATCCGATGAATGTTGCATCTTTCTACCTCCTTAACATACAAACAGAAGCAGTTAAAGGGAACATGCCCCACTCTTTTTCTCAATGGGTTCTCAAATCATTAGTTTATCTTTATATTAATTTCACACTAAAACCAGCATGCAACCCTCTGTCCAAACTATAGTTTTATAAAGTCTGACCTGCTGTCTTTGTATCTGTCATGCCTGAGCCTGACCCAGGACAACTGCAGCAGTACATTTCTAATCAAGCCAGCTCTTAAGCTCTGCCTTCTGAGAAGTTGATTCAGTACAAGGTCAAAAGAGGCCATTCAACCAATAATGTTGCTCAGAACAGAGATTATTAAGGGTGGATATGAACAAAATTTACAGCTGCTGTCCATGATGTTCACATCCAACCAGTTTAAGAAAATTTAACATAAAAATGGCAAATGGTAATGATGATTTGATGTCAATCCTTAGATCATTGCCAAAATAAGCAGTCAGTTGTGGTCTTTAAATGGTTCTATGGTTTCCAAAAGGCTTTTTACATGTGGTAGTGTTAACTAAATGTAATTAAAACCATAAATTACAACAGGCTAATGAAGCACTGAATTTACTCCAGGTACACTGTTTTTTTTTCTCGTTACAATTATTCTCAAAAAATTGTTAATGATTTGGTTTGGCCCCTGCAATAAGATGAAAGAACAAATATATGTCTTTTCTTAAAAAGGAACTCTATGGTTCTGAAAATATGAAAATCTCTATTCTCCCAGGAACAACTTCTAATATGAGCTGTACTACTACTATTGATTCATTTGATTGATTGATTGACTGATTGATTTGGTTAGTTGGTTGGTTGATTGATTTATCAATTTAAATTTGAACAACATGAAAACAGAAAACATTGTCCTGTAAGATATTTAAATAAAAAGATGCCATGTAATCATAAGATTCATCCTTCTAAGATTTTGTCCTATCCTCAGTTCACCTTGTGTCAAGATCTTGCCTGCACACTTTCGTTTCCTGTCTCAGTCAGCACAATCGTGTCACACTGCTCCTTCCCCATCCCATCTCTCTGCTGCTATTCAGGCGTGCTCGCCAAGGCTCTTATCTGCTTAGCAGTAATCAGCACGGATCACAACATCTGCAGCTTTGAACGACTTAAATATATTGTTGTCTGCTCTTAAAGGGCCAAATCAATTGGGGTCAAATCAATACAGTCTCAAGAAACACTATGACATTTGACCAGAATATAACAGAGAAAAACATTTAGGTAGGTTGAGAGAATTGGTATTAATAAATTGATATGTCACCTATCAACACTGTTATTAGACCCTGCAAATTAGTCAGTAGGTGCCTGCTCACTTACTGAATGTGTAGCAAGTGAATATATGTTCACGTGCTTCATCATAATGACAAAAACTTTTTAAAAATAAGTTGAAAAATATGCACAATAGAACAGAACCTAGAGTAGTGGTCAGTGTTGTTTTCTACATTACATTTTGATGGTAAGAACCTACTGTACCTATATGAACAGCCTGAGAAGGTGAAGTATGAAGCTACTGAAGTGTATGAATAATGTTTATAATCATTGATAATGACCATTGATTGGCACGAGAACTTTTAAAGCATTTGATTCCACCCCACATGATGCTGAACCAGATATTATATGATTTAGCCACTTATATGATCGAGACTTGAGAAAACAAAAACAAAAAACAAATCCAGTTTGATTTGGGCACTTTACGATAAATATGCCTGTCAGAGCTTTCTTTTGTGCAAACACCTAGATGGGGAAGTTGATCCATCAGTATGGTGCAATAACAGAGGGGCAACTTCTGGTGTTTTTACACCCAATGTGTAATAGGACCACTAGAGGCTGACTCCAGAAGTGAGCAGGCTACCATTGGTAGACATATTAAAAATGCTAAACTTTAAAGCTAAAAAAACAACAACACATTGTTACATTGTGAGGGTTTTTAGAGAAGATTTCTTGAAGTGACCATCAACAGATCTCTGGGAAGTACACTATTTTTAATTATTTGCTTAAGATCTTTTAAGACTTCAAGTTTTACATAATTAAGAGAGCTGCTACTCAAATGAGAGCATTTAAAGCCCTGGAATTTTGTTGTTGTCGTCTTGTTGTTGGGTTTTTGCCCATTTTTGACTCTTTGTGAAACTATGCCTCTGCGTGTCATTTGCTTTCTGCTGATATCTATATGCAATGTAACACTTACTACTTACTTTAGTAGCAAATTTAGAAAAAGTTCTTGATGGCAATTAATGAACTTTTCAAACACATTTTTTAAAATGAATCCTCCCAATCTGGTTTGACAAAATACCATAGCACTGTGTCAGATTTACTAAATGTTCTTAATAACCGCTTGCTGGAGGGAGTAATGGTATTTTACACACAGTAATACATCCTCCATAAAGTTAGTGAGTCTATTGAGCATCTGCTGACATGTATTGCTGACATTAAAAACTGGCATCAGGACACTTCTTGAAACAAACTTAAGAAAAGATAGAATTAATCGTTTTTGGGCCCAAACATTATTATTGATCAACTGGAGCAGCATTTTCCATGTGTTTCTACCCAGGTCAAAAATCTGGGGATCATCATGGACTCAGACCTTGACCATACAGGGTAACTCTGTTGTTAGGAGCAGCTTCTTCCAACTGTGAGTGATCCCTAGATGGACATGTTTTTTTTTTAAATTTGTGACTCCCTGCTTTTATTATATCAAGACTAGACTATTGTAATGCTCTATAATGTGGACTACCTAGATCAGCTTTTTCACATCTTCAAGCTGTGCAAAACGCTGCAGCGAGGATGTTGACCTCAAAAAATATGAGCACATAACTCCAATCCTGGATTTACCCATTGGCTACCCATGGTCTATATGGTCAGTTTTAACATCCTATTATATGTTTTTAAGGCCCGTAAATCGCTCAAGAGCACTCCGTTCAGGGGGTTCAGAGCTTTTACAGGTCCCACGTACCAGACTGAAATCTAAAAGGGACAGGGCATTTGCCATAGTTACTCTGAAATGAGCTGCATCTAGAGGTACATCGTGCTCCCAGTATAGATTAAATACAGATTGAAGACACATCTTCACAGGCATTTTAATTTGTGTTGTATTTGTTTTATATTATAATTATGTAATATAATGTATATTGTATATAATAATGTAATTTGATTTGCTTTTAGCATTTCGCTATGTTTAGCATTTTGGCCAGCCCTACTGTTTTCTAAATGTACAAACCAAACAGTAAAATTGATCCAGAAACTTCAATACAATTATCCAACTCTGTTTGACTGCACGACTCAGTGACCCAAAACGGGATGTGTTCTAGCCTCATTGAGCTTGAAACCCCAAGCCATTGCAACTCTGTTGTGGTCATTACGTTGTTGCCATGTTCAGAACCATTAGAAAGCAGCTGATGAGCTCATAATGGAGATTGATTTCTGCAGAATAACAGTATGAGGAGGAAGGGGATGAGTCGGCTGCACAGGGCAGCCAAATTCATTTGGCGATCAAATATGAAATAAGAGTGTTGTTCTTGTCCATGGTTATTGAATGTCAAGGGGAAAATGAGCATCCATGTTTGTGCCAGTGTGTTCCATGAACTAGCTCTGTTGTAAAATGTATTGTCCAGATTGTCTGTTATTCATAAAAAACAACCCTACATAACTGTGACGCCATAGGTCAGAACATTTTTTTTCCAATTCTCTTAAAAAATATAAGAAAATATAAACTGTTTGTCGGTGATAACAGAGCAAAGTAATACATTTGCAAGTCGCTCCATTATGATCAGGAGATTGGGGAGCCACATGTGCAGTGATCTCTGTCCAATCATTATATACCTTTTGGTCAATGTTAGAACCTGACATGAAGCAGTTCTAAAAAATGTACTATGTATGCTGCAGAAACCCATTAAAAGTAAGCCATTTTCATCCCATTTTAAAGCAATCACGCGTGTTCATTATTTTCTGACAAAACTCTCCCTGTCAATTTCTCAAACAAACAATAATAAGTATAATTAGGTATGGCATATAAAGCAATTATAATATTATTATTATTACTAATATATTGTTATCAATGCCTTAATCAAGAAATTCTGACATCAAGCCCTGTTCACTAATGCTGACATAAAGTTACACATAAAAGATCATATGTTTGAATCAAACTCTGAATGAGCACAGTATGTGAGTAACCAATGATAATGGGTGGACAGCTCCACACCCACATTTGTGAAAAGGAAATTGGTCTTGTTTGTATAAAAGATATGCAAGTAAACAACATTTGTGGGTCCCCTACCCAGAAAGTGGAATTTGTGCCAGCAGACCCACAGGACTGAGTGACGACACTGCCTGCCATGCTGGCTGCTGGCTGTGTTCTTTTTGTTTTGTTGCAGACTCTTCCCTATTACTTCCTCAGCCAGGAAACCCCACAGCACCAGTCAAACAGACGTCTTGTTATGATTATTTAATACAGTAATCCTCTAAGGAGTCTCAAATATAATACAGCATTGATCGTACTACAACTATATAACTATATAACTATCTATGACTTTCCACATTCACGATATCCATAATTTTAATTTTGCACCCTGCAAAAACTGAAACCCAGAAATGCTTCAAAATAAAGGCAAATGCTGTACTGTTTTACATTTTAATAAGGTGAAATACAGTATAAACATTAACCTCCAATTTTGAATTGAATAATACATACATTTTAATCATTAAAGTTAATGACTGTAGTTACGAGCACTTATTTGTCTTGTACTTGACTTGAATTGTTGTGTTGCTTTTCCACTGACTCTACAGTCCACAGTCTAACCAAAATGTATTTTTTTTTGTGGAAAGAAAAGCATGACATAACTATCCTGTTGATCGCTGATGTCACCAAGATATGTAGGACAAGAAGTTAAGAAACTTTAAGACTGTTACGGTTTTGGATGGTTCTTCGACTTTCTCACTTTTTACTTCATCACTTTTTAACAAAGACTTTCTTTTGAGCAATAAAAGCCACAACATACTGAGCATTAAGAAAACCACTCTTATGACAGTCTTCATTGTTCGCTGTTGGAACAATGGAAAAGTGGTGGAAAAGTTTCTTGTTTTTGTCCTGTCCGGACCTTTGGGCAACCTTGCTGCGCAGTGGGGTGCTTTAGAAATGAACAATGTATTGACTTGAATGAAAAGTCTTTCATGTAGCACGCTCTTCTAGTCTGCCTGCCTTTGGAAATGTTTTCCCCCCCAAGCTGCTGCCATTTCTAAGCAACTCTTTTGTTTGCACTGGCATCTGTAGCAGCAATTATCAGCTCAGAATCATTCTTCAGAGGTGTTTGCGCCTTTCTCCTGATGTCCTTCTGCTTGTTTATGTAAGAAGTCGAAATACCCACTGGGTGAGACAGTGGCTCTCGGGGTGCTGAGGAAACATTCAAAGCATGTAATGACACTACTATCACCTTCTTGGTGTGAAAATGAAAATTTCTTTGCCAGCCTGCTGCTGCACTCCCAACATCAGGCTGTTGTCAATCACACTTGAAAGCACCTTTGCACAGTTCCAGAAAAGATTTGGAATTGCGTCAATTGAGACTATATGACTTATAAACTATGGATATTGCGTTGTCAACAATCACCCACATTTTTGAATTAATGTTTTTGGGAAGTCAACTCTGTTATTCTTGCCTTGTATAGTTTATTAATTATTTGTACGATATTTTAATGTTAATTGTTAATGTTGCCAATTAATATTATTTTTCTATTAATCAGGGAAATATAAATCCTTTCTCTCAAAAACCTGCAGAAATGTCACTAGGGCACAGGACCCAGGATGCAAGAATGCTAATTTCAATGGAAACACAAATTTATTTAAACATAAGAAACAAGAGTACTGCAAACACTGGAATAAAATGTACCATTTTATTATAATGTCAAATGCTACCTGATTGTCCATTAGTTAAAATATTTGTTTCTAGTTTTAAAAATGTTGAACTATTGTTAAAATCTTGCATTAGTTAAGAAAATCTCAATTGATATCTAAAATCTCAAATATCTAAGATAGTCAAATATGTTTAATTATACTAGCAAATTTAATGTAGAAGCACAAAATAACGTATAATAATAAAAAATGTGAACCGTAAACTGTATAATATAAAGTAATTTAGTTCTCTTTACAAGTAATTATATAGTTAGACAATTTATCCGATTAGTTGACACATAAAAAAAATAATAGCTGAATAATTGTTATTTGCAGCCCTATACTAAAGTTTTCCACTCACTAATGCATACGTATGCGAACTTATACCCCAACTTCTCTGCTGGGTGCTTTCTGCTTTCACACCTCTGTTGATGGAATGACGCTCCTTGCCCTTGGATAGAGCTCAGGTGGCACGCCAAAGTTCAAGACAGTATTATGCCACATCATATTTCCTCCATTTTATCCATGTTTTTGTAGTCTTTATGGAACCACTATGGACAATTGGACCCCAAAACGATCAGCTTTTCACTATCCATTCTCTTTCGTAAACTTCTTTGCCACCCAGTGGCTCTTCTATGTCTCAAAAGTACTCTGAACACGTGATCAAAAAAGCCAGCTTTCGTTGATGTAAAATCATAACTGTAAAATCACGCACTGCTACAAACCAAGACGACATGGCAGAGGGAAACTTTTTGTTAAGCAATCCAAAGGCCACATGTGTAAGCTCCAGTTCGCGCCCATTATTTTGGGCTTGAGGCATATACACATGCATCATTTCACACGGATTATATGCTTAGGTGTGTGGTGGTCTTAAGAACGACAGAAAAACATCCTCAACAACGTAAGAGAAAGCCAAAAACAGCAAAACCATATGAGTGTCTGCAAAACAGGGCAAAAACCACTACATTTGTGCATACATTAGGACTTTAAATTAGTAGCACAAGCTCAATAAGGGTGTATAAAAACATACCAGGCAAGCTGTCCGGAGGAGGGCTTTGAGTTCTGGAGTGACCAAGCACCAGGGACCCCAGCACTAATCATCTGAGCGTGCTACTCCCAAAACTTTGTTTGTAAAAATGTCTTAAAGAAGAAACCTTTTAAAGAAGAAAATGATCAAAAATCAATACTAAACTTGAAATCTTATCTTGAAAGCCTATGTTAAGGAATCTATACAGCTTCATATATTCTATACAGATTCATATAGCTTATTAAATAGTAAGACCGTATGAGTTGTTGGAGCATTTTAGTTTGCACCAGCATTAATTATTCAAACACCTAAGAGTTATTTTGTGGCTACCCTAAAAGCAAGACACTTGCAGACCAAAACAATGTTTAAGCAAGTACTTGTCTGTAAATAGTTTTTACTTGAACAAGAATGTAATAGATTTATAATAATCTTAATCAAATGAGTCTATATTCTGATGGAAAACACCCAAAAGCGACACTACAAATGTGAGCTGTTCGCTCATACTCATGTGGACCGATGGCCATATTTGGGCAGGGGGAACAGGAAGCTGTTTAGTATTCCTCACACTCTTGGTGCACTGAACAGACAGGGGAAGCTGTTTTTGGAAACCCTGACATCACCAAGGAGCCAATATGAGATTCCAAATCCACAGCACGAGTTGCTTTCACGTTTTTCTTGCTCACTCATTCTCTCTCAAGCGGAACTTCTCCAGTTAAGGAGAGTTTTCTATCTATTTTTAGCTCGGTTTCTCTTTCTCTCCTCGGGCATCAGTGCGTGGGTCGACGATGGGCGGAGGTTAGTACCATACACACAAGTGATGCATTAAAGAATCTCTGCATGGCTCTCTTCACAGTCAGAGAACAGCAGTTGTTCAGAGTTGAGAGTGATGAAGAGGAAGATAATGAGTCTTGACATAATTTCAACACAACCCAATACTGCCAGAGCAAATATTTCACAAAGGGGTTTCAAGCATTTTGTTTACTTCTGCTCACTCAGTTGACTAATGAGACTGATTGCGTCGCAAACATATCATGGTGATTAAAAAATAAATTCTTTCAACTGTTACACTGAGGTCTTAAGGGGTAACGATGATTTCTTCATGTAAGAAATGTACACAGTGATAAAATTATCTTGAGTTACAGCTATGAAATATAGATTAATAATGCTAAAATATATATATTTATAAAAAGCAAACTGTTTTTAATTCAGTCAATTTTAGAAGGGGGTTGAATCATTTTGTTTTGAGTGTGCATTAGAGCAAAGACAAACTGATTTCAGAATTAACATTTTAGCTATCTTCTTAACGATAGGATAACGTCCTTGGAAAAATGAACTCATCATTGGCTGATTTCTCACAAATACAAGTAAATATAAGTATTTAGGTTATTGATGAAAAGTCTACAACGAGTTAAAAACTCAATAATTTAGTTTTTTTTGTTTCATGATGACTCTGGTTCTGTAATAATTAGTTTTGGAAGAATTGGAAGAATTTGTTTCATATTTAGTTGAATATTATAAAACATTTGTTCAAAAAAGTAATAACAATAATCACATATTAGATTTATACATTTAGATGTGTAAAAAATGAATAAACTATTGATTAAATGTACAGAAAATGTACTATATTGAGAAACAAATTGTTATAAGGATATATATAAATATATATATACGATGGCCCAGCCTTATCTTGTTAGAAACACCTGATACTCGCACATCAGTATCAGTATAGTATCAGTTTTCTTGTTCAAGCATCTCAACCATCTCACTCAGACAAAAACAGGACAAAGAGGAACATCATTCTGTTATGACATGCATCTAGTAAGTTCTTGTCAAGTGGAGGGAAAGACACTACAGAACTATTGTCGAAAACTGTGACAAACATGACTAAAGGACAAACATGCACATGCATCAAATTGAAAAGTTAAACGCTCCATTTGATACATTTCATTTAAAGACCAGTCTTGGAATGCATCAATTCATTTTCAGCCTTAAGGGCACCATGCCACCACCATATACAAAGTGTGAAAAGAGTGCTGAGACACAAGCCTTCAAATACCTATGCTGCCATCAAAAGTCTAATTTCATTCGTGCTGCAGCTCTGCCGCACTTTATTATTTAGATATTATGAATGGACAAAATCAGATAACTGGTCTCAGGTTGAGATGATGCAGAATTCACTGAACAGCAGCTTTACTGAATCAAATTAGGGTTTGTTTTTTAAACCAATGAAATGCATGTTCGATAAAATAATGACAAATTGAATTCTAAAATATATTACAGCCAGCTTCCATATCTTTTCTCTAAGCTTTTCCCCTCTAGCTGTCTTCTAAAATAAAACCTCCAAACGCATTTACTGCTGCAACTCTGATGTGCTTTTACCATCATCTGGAAGAATGAAAGATTAACCCAAGGATTCAAAAGTCAATCCTTTCAAGAGTCTTACATTCCTCTGAAGTCCATCGCATTAAATTGGCAACACACTCGCATGAAGCAAGTTAAGGATCAAATGCATTACTTTAGTTAAGGAATTTCTCAATAAAAGACAAACATAACCTAATTTCAGCTGAAACTGAATGCACGTTGATGCGGTCTTTGTTGCTGTGTTTGGTTACACAGCTAGTGAAATGTGCACAAGTGAGAAAGGACATCAGGATTGTTCCACAACCTGACATTTGCTTTTGTCATAAAATACCCTGATGCTCATTTAATTTTTAACAGCCATGTTATGCAATCATTTGTTTTGCATAATTTATCAAGTACAAGGGCATTAGAAATTCCCAGATGAGCTCTTAGATCATAGCGATTTGATATAACTAGAAGGTGAAATTATTTCCTCAGCAATGTTTTCTATATTGTCACATTTAAACAAAACAATAAAATATTATTTTTCATATTTCAATGGCCCCATGATTCCTGTTACTTTATATTTTTAACAGGGACTTAATAAAAATGTGGAAGCATAAAATTATCACACTGCAACTGTTCACAAAAGAGAAAATGCATGAGAGGGTTTGAGTTGTTTTGAAAGATTCATATGTGCCCTGTTCTCACACATTATTCTCACTTGTAATCCCCCTCCTAACCTTAGGGGGCATTGCTGCTATAATCTATAACTCACCAATATCCTTAGAGCCGTGACTCTCGCTGGCCAGCTCTCCCATCCGCACCAGTGCATCGAAGTAGCCTTTAGCTGCAAATGTCACACCTGGAAAATGGAAGCATTGGGGACATAAGAACCGGGCTTGTGTTTAGGATTCAACCCGAAGCTTCTCTTACCCACAGGTGCAGGGTCTATGGAAGTAGGAGAGGTGGATGGGAAAGTTTTGAGCTCTAAATGTTCTATGATGGCTTGGCCAGAGTAGCGGTGGGGGTGGAGCTAATGATTTGGTGAGTAATGAATTGCAAAGTAACATCTTCGTAATGGTAGCAGATTCTGTGTTCTGGTTTGCTCTGTAAGAGTTGCTTTGACATGGACAGGCATTTTTCTTCTTTGCCACCAGGGAGTAGAACAGCTGGCTCCTAAATCAAAATCTCTTTGAGCCAGAGGATCATGATTAGTAAGGCGAGAGATGCCAAGAAGCACAAAGTGTTTTGACGTAGTGAAAATTGGATCCAGAAGGAATCAAGTTAGAGGTTAGTGAGGTTAAGCATAGAAGGTATCTCCTTCGGTTAATGTTGTCGTTAAAAGAAATTCCAGGAGGTTGAAAGGGTCTGTAATTTCAATGTCTGTGTCCGAACATTCTGTTCAGTACAAGAAGACATACAATATTTTAAAAACCCTTTTAAGTGTACATACACTAAAGGGGCCATGAACAGATTTGTTTTCCCATTTTTTCTGTTTATTGAGGTCTGTGTGTTTTTAGCACTGATTATTTAAAAATAATGGAATTTGTTTTGCTGTTAACTAAATAGTCAGTTAATGGAATTTTTCCCAAAAATCGGACACTACAGATTGCCCAACTATTTAAAAAAGTGTCAGTCCAAGAGGAAAGTATTTGATAGAAGACCACTTTGATTTTGAAGTCTGAGCTAGAGCCTGACCATCATAAGCAAGACATTTGCATATATCGCCAATTCGACCTAAGAACCCACCACAAGGTGATACATTTCCAACATCGAAAGCTCCCCAGGTTGATCGATTAACTGTGTCAATCATCTTAACAACAAGTTGAATAACATTATCTTTTAAACTGTTGCATTTTGCAATGAAGATTACTGCATGTTGGCTTTAACTTTGCAAAAAGCTCCATGTAAAAAAAGGTACAAAACAAAAAAATCTACCCTTCTTGTCCACTTAAAAAAGTGGTGTTTCAATATTTGACCTTTTTAAGATTAATTTATTGGTTTATTTAGCATACTTTATCTCGAAACATATTTGTTTCCAATCAAATCCTATTCAAACTGAAGCATTACTTTCCTTCGTCAAAATCGAAACATGTTGAATGGATGCTGGTGAGCTACAGTCTCATATGAATGTGTTGACTTATTTGCTGGTGTCTGCGTAAATCCCAGGATCAGGATAAGGTGTGTCCTGGTTGTGGGGGATTACAGGGGGATATCAGGGGGCTTTGGTGCTCCAGTGGTTAGGCTGCATGGTGAGGGGTAAAGAAACAACAGAGGCAGCAGAAGGAAAGAGGATTACAAAGGCCTGGAAAATAGGGCAGAGCACCTCTCCAACCATCTCAGAGGAAACGGCACCAAGTAAAAAATCACAGGATAGCCTAATCTAGATTCAGCGGAATCCTGTGTGTGAAGAATCCATGAATAGAGGACTTTTCAAACCATTAATCTTCCATTCCCCAATTCATCCAAGAAACAAGCATCAGCGGTGGGAATACTCAAAGCTTCTATCAGCTGCTTCTGTGCATTCATTCCAAGACATTTATGTCATTCATTCAATATTTTTGCAACGTGTTTATTTTTCTCTAAATATGCAAGTAGTTTTACCATTGGTTTGTTGCATGTGGCTGAAAGGCTCAGAGGCAACCATCTGAACTAATTGTTACTGGGCACTTTGGAGGTTTTCCACTCTGATGACTGCAGGACCTGTCATATTTACTCCCAATGCCATTGATGGATTCAGCTAACCTCAAAGTCAACAGCCAAGGCTCAACTGCCATGATGGAAGCACAAATCTCACTCCAGTCGAGTCCATTTTTAAACTTCTCCATCAGACTTCACATTCTTTATCACACGCTCACGCTCTTGTGGTTTAAGCTCTGGAGTATTGGTCTATTCCTTGGATTTTCTGCCTCATAAAATATTAATTTAAGTCTGGAATCATGAGCAGAGCTATTGGCTCTCTGCAGTACTTGGCACAAAGCACAAATTTATCAGTAGTGGTCTTCAAACATGCTCTTTAGATGTTATTTTCAGTAGACAAAAGGTCTTTGCACACTGACCAAAGAATTTTTAGGCCTGATTGATAAGAAATATAATCATATTTCTAATATAAAAATGTGAATATATTTATAACCCTAATACACTTCTTACAATTTATTTAGTATTTTTATTTATTTAGTTGCTTTTTGCAACATACTATAAGTATTTTCAAATTTATCCCACCGGACAAAAGCAGGACAAATGTGAACGAAAATCTGACAAAAATTGTAGATTTATTATTACAATGCACACCCAAGTTTTAATTAATATTACAATATTATTGTGGCTATAAACACCTGTAATTTTGGTGGTTGATTGTCTACTGTCTATGCAGGCCACCAAGAACTTTCCATTTTATTTATTTTCTGGATATGAATGAAGCTTTATTTTGAGAAATCCATTGATTCCTCACTCACTCTCTCAACTCACTCAACTCAACTCATTCTAACATTAGGTGGAATTCTCTACTAATATTCAGGACTTAAAACTGTTTCTATCTGTAGATCTTAACATCACAAACACCTGTTGAAATTTCTGACATTTGAACTTAGTGAAACAGGACTTATGCAAATAGTTTAAGATGGAAGAGAACCAGATTCAGGGCTCACACTGACTCAGCTTAAAAGTCTGTAATATTTAGTTTTAATGTATCTTCTAACATTGAAGATATGTAAGTCTCAACCATTGCCACCTGAGAGTTTTTGGGTTCAGAGAGGATACCCTCATGTTGCGCTGCTATGGGAATGCTTTGAGGCCTAACTTGATTTATAGTGACTGTTATAGAAAACATAATTTTTAACAATTTATGATTCTTTATAAGTTGGACATTTTATCCTACATTAAGATTGGTGACCACTGTATAGTTTGGAAGTTTCAAAGTTTTTGCATGTGTGTGTCCCAGACATATGAGATAGACGTTTTTAAGTCTGTCTAACACCAATGCACCAAACCTTTGCACTGAACCCAGGCAAATTGTCTCATAGTAATAAGAGGTTAAACTCTTCTTCCTCTTTCTGCAGTCTTCTTTTTATCTCTGATAGAGATTACACAAACTCTCTAGTCATAGTCTTGCATATTTTTCATAGCATACTCAAAATACAAAAGTTTGAAAAACAATAAAAGCTTTAGATTTCAGTGTGCAAAGACCTTTGTTGTGTTATAACACCAACCTACATGAAAACCTTCATTAAAAGTGTAGAACAACTGGAACCATAAATAGATTACATTACTCATGCTAATTAACACCCAGAAAATCAGTGAATGCAGACTAATCAGTGATTGTCTTGTGTGCCTTCTTTTTTCCGATAAACTCAACCCCATTGATTCTGGGATTTTCTCTCGCTCTTTAGTCTAAATAACAATGACTACTTGTCATCACTTTTATGAAGCCTGTGTTTACAATTCTACAATAAATACATCCTAAATGTTTTTTTATTTTTTATTTCTAGCAATCTAGTATATATTGTCCTCCCTACAGTACATTCGCATTGCTGTCCTGATTGTACATCTTCCCTGTTCCCTTTTCTCACCTTCTTTGGGACTGCATCTACTCCCAGTGCTCTCGCTGGCCCACTTAAGCCTGTCCTCTGTTCCATTTTACTCTCCCTTCTTTCAGCTTAAATTTTGTCCTTGTCCACTAGCTTGAAGACTCACACGGAGTGTATCTTTCATATGTACAGCTCATTCTGACACTCAGTTCCATGCATACAAAAGGAACGAAACGCGTTACATTATCGTTGTCACCATTGCCATATATTCGAACACTCTGGAGATGCAACATGCATGCATTGGGGGGTGCTTAGAGCAGTGGGGATTTTCACAGAGCATGCAACAGTCTATGGCTGCAGAGGAACAGGAAGTCATCCAAACAAAACATCCTCTTAACAAACATAAAACAACATGAAACAAACAGAGTTTTAGCTTGTTATTTTTAAGATTTTTTTCCCTCTGTAGCAAGTTTCAAATAAGTCCGATTACAGTTGACCGATGAAACAAGAGCTTGAATGGCTGGCTCAGTGTCTGCAAGGCTGATCGTGAACAAGCCACTTATGTACTCACTGGAGAGGGCCTTCTCGTAGGTCTTCCCCATGGCAACGAAATTCCTCAAGCAAGGGTTGAACTGCTCCATGATGGACTGGAACAGAAAGTGCAAAGGGTTATTCCGGACATCAGTCATAACCACCATTACACCAGAAGATTATAGTCACGCATCCCGTCCTTCTAAGCCTCCGCTTCATTTTACAACAGAACGTCTATCTGTTGTTGATAACTGTGGGCATGAAGAAGCAGTGCCTGAGAAGTTACCAAAAAAAGATGAGGCTGACCTCATTCATTCTCCCCGCCTGTTCTGAATTCTATTAGTAGGGCTCTTCCTTTTCTACTGGGGAGAATATAACTGAGAGTATAAGGAGATTTATCCACAGCCAAAATCACACAATCTCCCATCCAGTTTCCACTTAGACTGCTGCATGAGGAGACTTCATCCTTTAACAGTAGAGCTTTGCTGGTCCATTCAATGACAAAATCCCACATTGAAGAATTACTTTGGAAACCAAAGTCTTGCAACCTTTTTTGTGTATTTTCAACCTGCCTTGAAAAATAATTCCACCTTCCTGGAAAATATAATTAATTTTGAAATAAAATTATTATGACCCTAATAGATGGAAATATTGGATTGAGGTCAGAAACTGAATAACTGATGAAAATGTAAATTAACAGTTGTCAGATACAAGATTCTAATCTGGAACATTGATTAGTTTCATTTTCCACTGACACTGGCATCAATTATAACGCCTGTGGAGAAAACTCTTTATAAAATAATTTTTTTTTACTATGAACCCATTCACTTCGTGTTAAAAAGAGGAGAAAGATCTTTCTTCCAAACTCCCCACTACAAAAAAAAAACACTCAAAAGCGTCGTTCCTTTTACTCTCTTGTGTACATATAGGCAATAGTTTACTAGTGTGTGGTGTGCCTATCCTCCAACTAAACTTGTATCAACCAGCACAAATAAACTACAAACTGTCCTTCTTCACTACACTTCATTTAGCCTCCTGGATTTCACAAGTGCAAAAACAATCTCCCTAAACTACACCGGAATAAAACAATATGAGGACGATCCACAAAATAAACTTGCATTATTATTTACACAGATGCTTTTGCACGAGAGAAAATATTTAATGATGGGATAAGTAGTGCATTGAACAACTGGAGCAGGTGAATCTATTCAGAACGTTCTATGCGTATTGCAAATCTGAACACCTGTGCAGTCATTGACACTTAATGCTAATTTAAGAACACATTTTTCAGTATCTTTACACTGCTTACATGTTTACTGAAGTCTATGTGAGGTTCATGTCTGGTAAGGCACTGGCATCATCACAGTCAGATTGGTAAATATAAAAAGCCTACAAAGTAGCTTATTCAGCATTAAACTGGAACATTTTATGTTTGTTTAAAATTTCATATCAGCATTATTTTATATACAAATTTTAGCATAGGCAGACACGTACAAAAAACATTACATTTATGTATTCTTTTTAGTTCTTGTGTTGGTCATCCTTTACTTAGAATCACTGATCACAAACTTTAGAATCACTAAGCAATACAGATGCGATGCATGGACATCAATTTCAATAGACTCCTAAGTCATCATTACTGCTCACTACATCACAGATGAGTGAGGTATGAGCCTTCAGTTCACTTTGCCTTATTAAGATTAAAATTCTGTCAAATAGGCATTCTAACTATGAACAAAAAAAACATAGAAACTATATATTTGAAATGTAAATTAGGCATAATTAAAAAATGTATATGAAGAATCGTTTTGGAATCGGATCTCAGAATCAGAATTTTGGTCCGTTTGATTGGCTTATTTCTCTTAAATTTTAACCCTCAGAGCTTGACCAAAGAATTATAGAGCTCAGAGATATGTTATGTATCTTATGACAAACAATCTGAAACCATTGCACAATACAAGCATATTTATGTATATTATATATAGAAAATATACTAAAGTGTTTGAAATTGCTCAAATCTCTACCTTGTGCTCCAGTAACAAATAAAAAAAGGACTTAGGAAAAAAACAGGACATACACAGGATTTGAGAACAGAGATTAACTGATATGACATTTACACTAAGCTAAATCATTCATAAACCCCTTGGTCTCTGTCACATCTTATCTATCACAATCTCAACACAATTATTTCTTATGTAATTCATCATCTGCCTATGTAGTCATTCAGCAGTCTGTTCCACAGCTCCACGCTCTGTGTAAAGGAGGACAAGCTCACAAACTAACAAATAAACCCCCTGCAGAATAGATGAAATAAGACGTTGTTGGTTGGGGGTAAGTCTAGAACAGCTGGCATGTTTTCATCGAGGAAGCAATTACACAGGCAACTGCTTCTCATTGAACAACATTCTTGTGAAAATGTGAAGGATATTCATACATACAACAAATCAAAAACTTTTATGCGATTTTTTTATTTATTTATACCAATTGATGATTGGCAAATGAGACTCAGACACAAGGAAACATACATCTCCGGAGGGTGATTTCTTAAAAAAAAAAACAATTGTAGGCATGTCTCTGGATCAGCTGGAAAGAGAGCTATACTTGAGACAGAGATCCAGTATAGCTGGTTGTTCTGTCTTGGGAAGCCAGGGACATCAGTGAACAACCACCATGTGGATTATGAGAGAGACATTACCAGAGTAATGCTGGGTAAGTCTCACATGGTATACAATCAAATACAAGCCTGCTGATATGGTGCGATGAGTTCTGAAAAGTATTGTTTAAAGAGGCTACTTAAAATGGTTTGTTTCTTGGTAAAATGAGCAACTTGATAATAATAATAATAATAATGCCTTCAATTTGTATAGCGCTTTTCAAGACACTCAAAGATGCTTTACAATTATCAGGGCATTTTTCATTCACTCCACATTCACTCTCTGGTGGTGATAAGCTACCATGGTAGCCCTCAGCTGCCCTGGGGCAGTCTGAAAGGATGTGGCTGCCATTCTGCTCCTACGGCCTCCTGCCCACCACCAAACACACCCCACCAGTCACACACATCCATACTGGGCAATGTGGGTGAAGTGGCTTGCCCAGGGCCACAACGGCAGAATGGCCCTAGCGGGGATCTAACCACCAACCTTCCAGTTACAGAACGACCAACTCCACCACTGCGCCATCTTTCCGCCCCATGCTAACTTGGTGTGACATGAGAGGTGGGGCCAAGAGCCAAAAGAGTAGATGCAGGCCAGTAATAGGTCTGACTAACGAACAACGAACATCCCATGCGTGTGTTTAGAGTTTTGGTAGTTCTATATGAGGTCATATTTTCATATGATTCATTAAACGGTCATATCCTGTTGGCTAATGAGTATAATTATATGATGGGAGGTCTGAAGTAATAAAATCATTAAACAGCTTTAAAGTCCAGTTTTATATAAAGCTGCCATAAACACAATTTGCTGAAGAGTAAAGCTGATGTATTTTTTTACGGATCGCTCTAACACAGGAGGTGATTGTTCAACTTTTGGCTGGGATAGAGCTGCTTGATTATTTAGGTAATAGTTGAAATCACAATTATTTTAAATCATAAGTTTTTGCCTTTGGAAATATCCTTCCTAAAAATGTATTTCTGTGTTATAAATCATTGATCTAACTTGATCTTTAATTGAACCTTTTGTAGTGTCTATATTAAAAAAAGGAAAAGAGATGAAGGCCTTTAAAGTAAAAAATAAAATGAGATATTTTACTAAATGTTTTAAGTTTGATTTCATTTTAATACATTTCAACAGATGGATTAAAAAGTAATAAGAAATTGTTAAATAAGTATTTGTTTTACTATCAAACATGAAGATTAGACTTCTTAGAATAGACTTACATTTTTCTCTTGTCAAAACATATTGCACCTTTTACATTTATTTTTGCATCAGCTGAAGAGATTCGGCTTTGTCACAGTTAGAACATGCAAACATTAGCAGCAAGCGCTAACCTGTCACTGCACTACATTCCCTCTTTCTGAGCAGCACAAACTTGCATTATGCGAAGAGAAAAGTTCATCTGAAGCAGAAGAATTAGTCATGCTCAAGAAATCATCCCACACTAAATGATCTAGATTAGTAAGAACTCGACCACAAGGTTTGTTTGTTTCCATAATGAAGTGGTCTTCTCCGCTATTTATTACAGATTACACATTCTGTATCCTTAAACAGAACAACAGGAATCCTAGATGCATCTATCTTTATATCTTTTGCCACCAATGTAAAATTGCAAAATAAAATTCCTACAATTTGCACAATTGAAATGCACTATGGCTTAAGACCCGGCTTCAGAGGTGTGGTAGTGCACATGCAAACATAAAGTAAATAATTAACACAATAATAATTTATTCTTGATTATATAGTTTTTACATTTTTGTTATAGACCAAAATCGTTAATATTATTAGAATTTGATTAATTGCACAGCCCTAGAATGGGTCTGAATCAATCTTTTTTCATTGAATAATTAATATATATTTTTAATCCAGTATTGTGCTACAGTTTTAGGCATGTATGAAGCAATGTTGTAAACAAAAAAGATGCTTTGAGAAATAAAAATAACGATTGTTTATTTTTTTCTGTTTTTGAAATGCAAAGTAAGCAAACAACAGAAGCATTGTAATCAAATTAACATTTGCTACTTTTTGCCTTCAATTCTTATCGGAACTCTTGCAGGGTGTCTGGGATTTTATATGGTTATAGTCAAATGTATTAACAAGAAATTACACCAAACAGGTGTTGATAATCATCAATTTCACACTTAGGTTGAAAGCCAGTCGTAAACTACATTTGATGACACTTGTCATGGCAAGATTGAGCAGAGCAACAAGACACAAGGTAGTCGGTTTCAAAAGATTTAAAAAACTGATGCTGTTCAATGTCTTAAAGATTTTGCACATCACTGTCCATTGTTTACTTCACAAACAATTTCAACTTAAATAGAGGGATACAATTTACAAAATTACTCAAAAAAAGAATAAGTATGTGAAAAAAGCTCCTCAATTACAGTAGTACAAATACATTCAGATCCCTACCTCTGCACCTCTTGATGTCTAACCATAAAGTAGCTATAAGGATATATTTGCTGACAATGTGTTGCATTTCAATGCATTTTGAGAGGAAATATCAAAGCTTGAAAAGTGCCGTCGCAAATGAGTCTTGTCCTTTTCTCAATCAAAGATTATCCTTTTATGTGAATCACTGCCAAACTCTTATCCACTTAACATCTAATTATAAAAAGCTTTTACAACACTTCAGGGAAATCTCTCCATTTTTGATTAGTCGATTGTTCTTGATTGGTCACACACCAATAGATTCATGTTTAATCAGAGCAGCAACCAAATTGTGGATGAAGAGACATTTTTCATCTGTTTTCCTCCATGCTCTAAAAGACAGACAACCAATGTTTCGGAGCTTCATCACAGACTTTTTCACCACAATGTAGATATATAATACATTACTTTGATGAATATCCACATAATCCCACACTCCAGATCAAGAATTTAATTTGTTAACGGATGTGCCTATGATGTGTTTAAACGTGAAGCATTTGTTGAATTTATGGAGTTATAAAACGTCCAATTAGCATCAGCACACTTATTTATCAACAGTTGAAGCGTGCAGTAAGTAAAGGTACAGCAGCAGAACCCTGTGATGTGAAACTAATGCAGCTGCAGTCTTTGGGAGAGATTGATGAATCTAATCAACTCTTGCATCTGTGTGGGTGAGTAAGTTTGTCTCAATGACAATTTATGCTTCAGTGTCTGGTGACTGGTGCACAGGTGTCCCCAGTTTCAACATTGAGTTTTCAACAAAGCACAAGGGCTGCTGCAAATTTGATTCTGGAAAATGCTTCAGTCTTATGTAATGCTCTTGAGTACTGCAGCTTCAGGACAGCTGAGTTGAGCAATAATGATGATGTGGCTTAATCAGGCAGTTCAACAAGGATGATGTCAAATGAGTGTCAAGGTCGATTTCGAAACGCTGAACTTCAGCCTAGCATTTTTTGTCATTATTACGCTGACTTGTCATATTTTCTTTTTTTGGAAATAAATGTTTGCCTTTAAAGGGGTCGATGTCAAGTTGTGACTTTTCGCCTTATAATCCTTTGTGCACACTTCATCATTAAATACTACTGCTTATAGACTGCCGAAAGCAGGATTATGGGTTTGTGTTAACTTAACATGTGAGTCACTAGGAAATATGTACACTTGCTCATTAGAATGTCTTCTTAACAGTAACCAGTGCTTTAAGTGGGCTGGTACGCGCTGGGGCTTTTTTGGGTACCAGCACTTCACAGAGTGCTGAGAATGTACCGGTATGCTCATGATTGCGTTTGTTTTAAACCTTCTGCAAACTCTCTTCTGCACTTTAAGTACCTTGATTATTTTGCTTACACTTACATTGTCAGCATCAGGTGTCAACACAAACACTGAGAGATAGTGTTTAAATAGACGTCAATGAAAACGCAAATATGTTGCCTTCCCAAAGTTGACCCAAAGACCTGTTTTAGATAAAGCAACATTGACATTGGTATTGCATTTGGTATTTTTTATTTAGCATGGTCTGAATACTTTTTATTTACATATTTTGTCTATCTTTTGCAGATCGAAAAAAGCAATAATGATGATGTAGATTAATCAGTTCAACGAGGATGAGTGTCAAGGTCGACTCCAAAATTCAGCCAAACATTTTTCTTACTTATTACACTGATTTACCATATTTTCTCAATTGTTTTATGGAAAGAATGTTTACCTTTAAACAGGTCCTTGTCAGGTTGTGATTTGTTTGTTGTTTTTTTCCATTTGTGTCAAGGCCATGGATTTTACCAATCTGCCTTGAAATGTCTAGAATGTTTTAAGCATGTTCAACAAGTTACATACAAGCTAAAGTCAACTGTTTTTTAGTTCTATTATTTTAGGAACATTTTTACATTCTTTCTATCTGCACATTTCATTTAATTACACATCATTTCAGCAGTGCTTAGCTTTTCTATTTCAGGAAAATGAAATAATTTGTTGTTAGTTGCCTGTTGCCAAATTTGGTAATTGAACACTCATTTCAAATCATTTTACATTGTCAATATGTTACTCATTTATATTTAAATATTTAAATAAATGTATCATTTCTATTTCTCCTGAACTCCCTCTCTTAAATCACATTATAATACCTTCAGGTATCTCTGAATTTTATGTTCTGGCATCCTCAAAAGAGAGTACCACCAATTCTCGTTGTCCACTGACAGTAAGACTAGTGTCCAGACCCTGAAATAAGTGTAACATAATTAAGAGAAAAAGACCATCTTAATGGTCACATAAGCCAAAATATATCAAATTAAACCAAAACAGAATTTACACATTACTGTAAAATAGGGCTGTGCTCTGCTCCCTTTTGAAACCTGCCTTTATTGGTCAATAAACGAAAAACCTTGTCAGTTTCTTCATATTGTATTTAAAAGGGACAAAGGGAGATTGCAGCCTGGTTATTTTGCAGCATAACTGCAAGCGCATACGCCCTGATCTTGGTAATCTGCAACGTCTGCTCCCAGCTTTCCGTGTCCACTGCGGATGCTGCACATCTCTCGGCTCTCTCACTCCTACAAGCCTACCCTCTCTGATGCTCATCTTTCCTATTTACATTTCAGATGAGCTCGTCTCAACGTGCATGTGTGCGTGCGAGTACACTGTGTGAGCATCCCACTTCAGTGTGAGCTTGAAGAGGTGAGATAGAGAGAGAATGACTTCCTTGACCAAATATGGTTGTGTCGGAATTCCCCCCCAATACTCCCTGCTACAGAGCATTTCTATTCCCCTCACGTTTGGATCATACCATCTGATCGCAACGTCAGGGGAGGTTGAGTGGCTTGATTTTGTTTTATCTGTCTGGTGGAACACTGTGTCCCCCGTCTTCCCAACACTCTAATCCATTCACAGAAATGCAGATGAGAAATGGGAGAATCACATTTTCTATTTTAAGGCGTATAGAGATACTGCTGAAATGCATGTACTGTGTAAAGTACTTTGAGTAAGACTCGTCTTATTGTCTCTCCCATTGTATTAATCTGCATATAATGGAGATGTACATTTGGAGACTTTATCCACTCAAATCTTTTCTTTCCAAGAGATCAGTCATTCTTCAGTGCTTCTAATTGTATTCCAGCATCAGATAGTTAATAATTAATTATAGAGACATTTTCTATTCAAATCCTTGTATTGTCTATATATGAAATATTTCAAAACCGACACTCCTGCATGAGTAAGGGAAGGAAATCTCAACTGCAGTGATGCAGCTGATTTACTGGTCTACTGTGGTGGATTAAGTTTAGGGAAAGGGCTTGATCAGCTAAGGTCAGTGATGAATGAACAAATAAGTTTTGGGGTACACATTATATAAGTGATCAGTGGTCCCTTACATCATTGCCACCCGAGAGGAGCAAAGAGTCGAGAAGCAATTCCTCCTCAATTAAAGCTCCTGAATGTTTTCATAAGAATTTAGAGGTGTTTCCAACCAAAAGAAGACCCCAGGGAAGCCATCCACTACTTAAAGCTCTCTGACTTAGTCCAAGAGGAAGATGGAGGGATCTTTAAGAGCGGCCATCTATGAATTCCTTTAAATTCAGTCAGATCAAGAAGCATTAAAGTCTTAATGAAAAATTATTACAGTGAACAGATGTCTGTTTAGTGCACTCTAGAAGTGTATCATTGTGATTTTTATGTGAATTCAATACATTGTGTCCCTTTGAGGATTGAAAAATCCATGCCAGTAGTTAAATAATCAGCAAAAAGGCTGGCAACATGGAAAAGTTATCATTTGCAATCTGGGCACATGAATAAAATGATTTAATCTGGTTGCTACTATCCCTAAGATGTGACCACTGTATGTGTTTCCCTGCATACATACCATCACTGCTTATGTGTTTTGGGTCAACAGTGTGTGATCGTAACCTCTCTCCTTGAGTCTAGATGGATCACAAATGTACATATAAATTCATAGAAACAAGGGTGCTTTCAGGGTTTTTAGTCGGAAATTTAGATTCTAAATTTGATAAAAGCAGCAAACTTTATTTGCCTTGTAGAAAAAAAGGATTTCAGTTCCCGTTGTATTCAGTTACATTGCAAAATGAAGAAGGAAGTCACTGTGTGAGAGGAGGTGTGTCCATTCACAGGCATTGTTGATCATGTGACACCTCTTCCATATTGTTTCTATACACAAATAGGTATTGATTGATTGTCTGTTTTTCACAAGGGATAATCAATAGGGATCTCAGAACACACTCACAACCTAAATATCATTATATAATAACTAAGAACCTAAAGCCTTATTTATAGTACAGTGGCAAAGTTATGATGGTTGAGTGGGAGCTCCACCAAAGACTATTGTATTTATACTTCTGCATTCTATCTGCATGGCTCTACAGTTATACTCTGCTGTATGAGTTGGAGCTTTTCAGCATATATAGGCCCTGTTCCAATTTGCACAATAAAAATGTTGTGCTTTGTGTGTACGTTTGAGACTTGATCAAGTCTGTAGTGTCCCAACTGTCAATGTTACGCTATGAGGTAGCTACAGTTTTTTAGAGGTCTACGTCAGATATGAGGGTCAGCACTGGGTTGTGCTAATGTGGAGGTCACAGCACAGGCTATGAGTAGCTTTGATGCAGATGCCAAACGTGGGCAAAATTGATAACCAATACCTATGCAGATAGTATACATCTTCAAATTCTTCACGCAATCTAAGGAAGGTATTGTTAAGACAACAACCAAAAAAATAAAGCGGTGAATAAAAAAATACTAATCGTGGCACATATTAGGACATCGGAACAGTCATAATACAGCCATCTGTGGGTAACAGATTTTTGCATAAAGTTATAAGCCATACGCTTTACGAGGCTTTGAAAATTTACTTGTCTCAGATCCAATTCACTTTAGAGGTATCATACAGCACACGTGATAAAAGCGCACACAAACAAACAGCCCAAGAGCTATTCCCTATCATGCTGTAAAGCAACCATCTGTCATTGTTGTAACAGCACAGAACTATTTAGGACAGCTTTTAAACATATTTTTAAGTTTTGAGGCAAACCAGATGACTTGGATTGCTTTGACAGGTAAAGTTGAAGTTAAAAAAAAGTTAAACCAGAGTACAAGGAGACTTTACTGCACCCAAAGTTAAATAACCTTGCCCAAAACCTTAAAGAAATTTGGCCAGAATGCTTTTCATTAAGAACACACAAACACTCCAGTAAATATAGTTGATTTAAAGGGATGTATCCATTTTTAAAAATGCAGAATGTGAGTTTTGTCATTGATATGTTTAATGTTATAACAAGATACTGTTGACAGCTTCACTTGTTCAACCAGTTTGTCATCTTTTGCCACTGTGTTTTCTGATTTAGTCCAACCAGAAAATGAAAACAGAGATACTTGAATTTTTATAGTAACGGTGCTTCGAAGCATCTAAATTTTGACTGAAAACAGAATCAATGGAGAAAGTTAAAGGGCCAGCATGCCTTGAATGTTTCCTCGAGAATACAGATTTGGGATACCAATGGTCTTGATGAAGGCAGTGCAGCATGGTGTAGGGCAGAGTGGCTCTCTCGCTGATGACATTCTCCAACTCTCCTACTCACTGTGGGCACACACAGGCCTGAACTCACACACACACACACCCTACGCTTTAGCAGAGGCTGATCGTTTGGTTTGTGAGACACTACTACCTACACACACAGACAGAGGCACATGCAGAAACTGACATACATACTCCACGGGCCCGTGAGACACTGCCCACACACACTGACAGATGCAGCATGAGTCACTTCTAAGTGCAGACGGGTGGAATTGAGCTCCCAAGGTCCTGAGAAATTACCAAGCAGGTTCTCAGTGCTCACAATCCAAACCGAAGAAAGTGTTGACAGCACAACCAGTTTAACAAGAGTGCTTCTGCTACAAATGAACTAGTCTAACACAAGCTTTGCACCTTCTGTGTTTGTTTACTAAACAATCTGATACTGTTTTCCCCTAAATGGATTAGTGTGACTTTTCTGAAATTTAAAAAACATTTTCTTCTTTACGTCTGACGATAGCATTCAACTTCTTAACCATAGCATCTGCACTCTGCAGTCACAAATACCTATAAAGAAGTCCTAATGAGTACTGAATAACCTCCTCTTTGAAAGCCTTGAGGGATGACTTCAGCGGCTAGAGCCAAAGGGAACAGAAGTTGTGGCTTGAATTCCAATTTTTCAAGGCTCATAGAGTCATTATAACACACAGCAGGATTTTAATGGGCTCAAGCTGAGGGCTGAATTCGTTTTTTTCTCAAAACCTCTGAATACTTGCATGGCTTTAAATTTTTTTTTTTTATAAAGTCAGCTTTAATTATGCTTTTAAGCTTAGCCAACCTTAAATGATCATTTTTTACAGAGGTTTAAAACCTGAATTTCTTGAGGTCACACCTCTGTAGATTTTAGTTCCAACCCTGCTTCATCATATAGATGTAAAGCTTCCAAAAAAGTCTTATATATAAAATAGAATAGGTTGCAGCTAAAATGTACAGGGAGCTAACATCCATGGAATCACTTAGACACATATACAAATTATTTAGAAGCTGTGTGTAATCATTAAAGAGTTGAGAGAGCTGATAGCGCAATTAAACAAGCAGAGCTTTTGAGGATTATATTCAGTGGGTGTAGTAAAAAGTACTTCCAGACGTAGATATCACATTTGTAGAAATATAAGTGCCATATATATTGTTTTAGTCATGAAACCCATCTGTGAATGTAACAAAATGCTTTGGAATAATGAAGGTTTGAATGCAGAAATTGGCTTGAGGATGTCAGATCGATAATCAGGAGATCCTCAGTGTGGTAGGCTTTTTAATCAAATGTACCTTTATTTTGCAAAAGCATGATGCTTTAAGAGCATCACACACCTAGGCATATAATCAGTGCAAAGTGACGCATGTGTATGCGCCTCAAGAATAAAATAATGAACATAGACGGTAGCTCACACATCAGACCATCAGGTCAGTGCAAGTGAACTAACTTACCCTCTACAATGTCGTCTTGTTTTGTCGCAGTGTGTGATTTCATGCTCGAATCAATGAAAGCTGGCTCTTTTGATAACTTGTTCAGAGTACTTTTGAGACATAAAAGAGCCACTGGGTGGCGCTCGATACACAATCGCGCCAACTCACGAAAGGAAATAGAGCAGTAGAAGTTTATGGAAGAGAATGAATAGTGAAAAGCGTATTAACTTGGTGTCTGACTGTTCTATGTGTCTCATAAATACTACAAAAACATGGATAAAATTTAGGAAATATTATGTTTTTGTGTCATTGTAGTCCCCCTGAGCATCATTCAAGGACAAGGAGTCTCATTGATCAACAGGAAATAGATGGGTTGCAGCTAAACTGTACAGGGAGCTACATATGCAGGATGTGCTGGACACATACAAAAAGTATTTAGAACCCTGTAGAGAAGGTGGTGCAGAATTTACGTTCACGTATGTTTGCATGGGTGCGATGACCTTTACCATTAGTAATTATTTTATTATGTGTTCGCTAATTTTTATGATCTCTTTTGTGGGGAAAATCTAATTGTCTTTTGAGTAGAGCTCAGACTTTAGCTCAAACTACAAAAAGAATACTTTGGGTCAGTGTTTGAACTATATCATGGGCTTTTGAGCTCACTCTTTCGAAAATGTGCATGCCTCAAAAGGAGAGGAAAACCAGAATTCTGCCCTGCTAATGGCAAAATCTATTCAAGTGACTTTAAATGGACCAACGAGCTTGTTTAATAAAATCTTAGGGAACATATGTGCAGCAAATCAAGTAGTTATTTAAGTGAGTTAGGTTAAATGGATTGAATGATTAATTGTGGTCAAATTACACAAAATTGAACTTCACATAAAATAGCACAATGTTTTTTAACCCCATAGAATTTCCCAAATACAAGCTTGGCTTGCCGGGCTTAACATAATCTTTTGAATATTCAAAAATGTTGCTTAGTCAGAGCAGTTGACAATTATCTCCCCTGGCAAGCTGAAACCTACTTTCCAACCTACTCTCAAAAATAAGCATAGCATTGTCCTTTCACAACAGTCTTTTTAGTTAAAAACAGCAACTTTTAAAAGAATTGGAAAAAGAAAGAAAGAACAGTACAATCAAAGCACTTAAAAACACTGGAGCTGGTTTCAGCCATATCAGTTCCATGGGTTGAAGTTAACAGACTTAACCATTAAAGTCTCTAAACAGATGTCCGCAGGATTGGGCTAACACTCTTCAGCGGGTCAGCCACCAGGTTTAGTGAGTCAGGAGCTTTCAGAGAGTTCCAGGCAGAGAATTAAGAGCGTATTTGGGAGGGCTGTTGAGATGCGGTTCATGGTTTAGCCTATAGAATGACTAGTAAAGACCAAATGAAACTCTAAATTTCTCCAGTTGTTAGTTTTATAACCATTTCTGAACCAAGGATTGAAACAAACCATAGTTACAAACAGACAGTTCCAAGCCCAAAACTTGATTTTACCAATTTGAAGAATGAAGGAAGTTCAGTGAAAGGCAACTCTTGGATTATCTTCATGAGAAACAGACACTTGAAACTCCTGTGAGAGTTCCAGTGAGTTATTTTTGACAAGATGGATTTAAGTATTTGGTTAGACTGGTTTGAACTGAAACCAGCTCTCTTAAACATAACAGTGCCTTATTATGTGCCTTTTTTTATTCAAATTGCATGCAAAGCATTCACTTTCGTATAGGTCAGTTAATATATATATGGAGAACAGCACCACTCACCTTATACACATTCTCCGTTATACGGTGCACCTCGTCGGTCCGGGACATTTTGGACGCTTGAGTCTGAACCATAGAAGAGAATTGAAGTTTGTGCTGCTGGAGAAGGCTTCCAGAAGGAGGCGAGGAGGTGGAAGACAGTGTATCTTTAGCACAGACCGCGTGTGTCGGAGGCAGAGGAGGATGCGGGCACTTTTATACGGAACTCTCTCTCGCTGATGCCCCCGCGCAGCCGCTGGAGTGGCGGGAATCCACCGTACGCGTTCGTGCTCGTCACCGGAGCTGCGCTCAACGGTCTCCGGACTCCGCCTCTACACGACGCGGCGGAAGAGATTCTCGGAGGGACCACGAAACTGAATGAAGCGAGCGGCAGACGTGACATGAACGTTTTATGCGTTTTGCTATTGTGTCGCATTCCCGCGGTTTTGGTGATTGTTTGCTTCGGCGCGACGAACGCTCGACATAAACGAGCCCGGCGTAGACAAGCCTCTCTTTACAAAGCTACCGAACCGTCCATTATATTCAATAATGGTCACCGTTTTCGTGACGTTATCTGCTTAATCTTGCATTCATTTTCACCTGGAAAGCCTAATGCACCAACCGATTTTGAAATCAGTAATCTTAAAAGAAACAATAATTCAATGTAATTTGACTTAGAAGTAAATGCATACATTTGTAAACTCTATTGAATTAAACTATAATAACATAAATAATATAATGATTATATAATTACAGTCTATACATTTCAAAACTTGTATTTTTCTATTGATTTGTTGATATATAGACAAAATGTATTTTATATAATAATATACTTTAGATGTTTTTAAGTTTGGAATTGATTATGGTCAACTTGAGCACTTTTCTTGCAGTTGTAGTTGTATTTATATAAAATTCTTTATTTACAATCCATTCAGTTATCAATAATATTTTGCAACAATTAAAAAAATTCAGGACATTAAAACCTGAGCCATTCCTCTGTTTATATAATTTACTGAATGTATCTGCTCATATTAATTCAGCTGAGTGAAGCTTCATCTGATGTCTTGTAAATTTCTAGACCTCAAGCGTATTATCATACTTCAAATTTCATATTCTAAATTATCTACCAATTTTAGCAAATATAATAATTTTCTAGAAAATCAAGCACCATCATGACTTCATCACTCGTGATTGATTTTCAAGGATTGTGGGAGGATGAGTAGAACACTGTGGGCGACTCATGAATGGCTCGGTGTGTGTGTGTGTGAAAGAGAGAAAGATGTGGGCAGGGACTTCTTTATCTTTCAGTAGCTCCTACCCACTCCACCAACACATTCTTTTCTCTCTCTCTCATAAAGACAATCAGAGAATGTATATAATGTTCTTGATTTTATGAAGCCTATTAATTGCTTCTTAAAGCAAATCGAATAGGATATCGTTTGGGGTGTTTTAGCAAACCTGTAAGTAATTTTCAAATGAATTTATTGACATTCAAAAGATTAGCGTTTATTAAAAATGGATCTCCACAGGATGTCCCCCCCAAAAAAGCTCTCGTACTTCAGGATTTCCTTTTTATAAAGGTCAAGAGTCAGCCATTATCAAGATACAAGCTCCTTAATTGTAAAGGTTGAGAAATCCAGTTTGGTAATCTTTTGTTTCTTTTTTAACTCTTGTAGAGCTCCAGTTATGCATTAACAAATTTATTACAATGATATAAATTGATTTCACTTAGGTGGAATTTACGTTAGCTAGATCTATCCAAACTAGACTTGGATGTGTTAATAAATGCTAGGAAGCTTTTGTAGGTCCTGCTTGTGTATTGTGCTTCAGTCATTTCAGCAGCAGCAGAATAATTTTTTTGCAGACTGATTTGAGACATAGCCTCAGCTGATTACTACAAAGTGTCTGGTTGGACACTCTAGCTGCTTTATGGTAGACAGGATACCTGGGTTTCTTCCAGACCAAGCCGGCTTTCAGGGGGTGATCATTCAGATAACTTGGGATCCTGCGTTGCTCCCAGACCAGATGGAGGGGCTTCAGATCCCTCTCAACTTGCTCTATCCTTTGTTTCATGCAGTGCTGAAGTAGTGATTCAGACATTTAACAATTACTCAACATATAGGGTGGAAAAATTTGTCCTCATTAAAAAGTGTTCCAATGCCAGAAAGGATGAAAATCTCTCAACAGAACCTTCTCTCTCACTGTCTCTGTAGCTGGTGGAACAAACTCCTGATCCAGTCAGGAAAGCAGCAACACTAACAACTCTCAAGTATTCTCTTCAAGGAACACATTTAAAAGTATATATATTTCTTTCTTCTTTTCTACTTGCTTTCTTCTGCGGTTAATTGATCAGCTGATACAGCTTTGAGTCTGAGCAGCCTAAGTTAGACTTTGGCTTTGTTACAGAATATTGTCTCTCCCCCTAGCACAAGTTACTTTAGAAAAAAATGCATAATGCATTGAGTTGTCAGTTTAATTATTTAAAAAATACAATTTCTACGCAGCTTTTAAAATATACATTTAGCTAATAACAAAAACAAATCTTTAATAGGTCCTAAAAATGAAATCAGGTTGGTTTTTATTTTTAAATGTCTTTGAATGTAAAGAAATCAGGTAGATTGTAAAGAGCAAGCTTTACAGCAATCCAATATGGGAAAATATAAAGGAAAAAAAAACAAAAACTGAAAATATGAAAAGTGAGCATATAATAACAAGTACTGAAGTTACACAAACACGCTGTGTTTTGGTCTATTTTTATTTACCAAAGCCATTCTTGCTGAGTATCTGTAAAATACAGAGCTGTGGAGTGGAACCACTCAGACCATTGACTCAGACTCTTAGGGCAATCGCCCACTCATGGAGCTTTGTGACTGGCAAAATAAGAAAAGAGCCAAGAAGCAGATGCTTACTTTCAGACAATGGACTTCAAAGTGTTTCATGTTGGAGTTTATCAAACATGACCAAGATTTTTACCAATATTTCACATTGAAAAGAGCATTGAAGTTTGAATACTCTTGGTTTAAAGTTACCAATCAAATTCCTGAAAAGTGTAGACAATCCATTTATCATTCATTCAACTCATTAAAACAAATAAAATAAAATGATGATTTATGTTCCATTCCCTAAAACAGAGCCCCAGAATGGATTCAAACAGGTATGACTGACCTAAAACACTTTCATAAAATTATATGATTACAGCATTTTTTCTGTAGCAAATGGGAACAGATCATATTAATAGTAATATGTTTATTTTATACCTTTCTCAGTACTCAAGGCACTTGAGTTATGAGTACATTATAACAAAATAAGAAAAAAAAAACATTAGAACAGAATACAATATTACAGGCGTAAGAAATAAGCAGACAATACATGGGTCCTGAGAGGGATATAGGTTTTTAAGTTCACTGTACTTAAATAATTGATTTTTACTAACAGTAAATACAGACTGTAGCCCAACTTGCTTATGGTGTTTCATTCTACTCAGCTTCATTTATTAAGTCATCCAAGTAACACTGCATTAACTATTTACATTGATGATTCACAATAAACAGCTTTTTAAAAATAACTTACTGTTTACCCATAATGCATTACAATAGTGTGAAACCAATCATTTTATTTAGCTAAACTTAAATGAGCAATGTTGCATTAATTAAAACAGAAACTTTGCTCAGCTTATTTACATTTACATTTTTGCATTTGGCAGACGCTTTTGTCCAAAGCGACTTATATTAGGGGAGAGACAATATGCAATCTGTTACACAGTCAAAGTGTCAGCTTCTCAAAATACAAATTGTATCAACTGATCAATAAACCAAAGCAGTGAGGAAGAAGATAAGGACAGAGGAGGAAAAAAAAGAATTTTTTTTATAGTAGGTGTTCCCTGAAGAGAATTTTTATTTCACAAACTCAAAAATGTATATAAAAAAGTTTGAACTACTAAAGCATTTTAATGATTATATGCTTATTGTGACATTTTAAGTCAATTGAAATCATATCGATTAATTATTTACAACATTCGTGTTTACGACGCGTACTAAAGTGTGTGGAGAAGTTTAGTGTCTGAAGACCTGAGAGTAAGACATGAAAGCACCTGAAAAATGGACGTAGAAAAGTTATATTTCTGAGGTGGTAAAAAGAAAATATGGTAAAAAGGAGATGAATGGAGAGATAAGAGTAGTCAGAGAAGCTCTGAAACAAGCATAAGAAGAGTTTGTGTCGGAAAACAATATTTGACAGACAGAACTGGAGAGAGTAGCAGCATCAGATTAAAGATTCACATTTCCTGGCTCAGAGCTCTTCAAACTTCATGATCACTTTCTTCACCTAATTTTCCATTTAAACTATTAACCTCTTCAGCTTTTAAGTGTTTGGTTTCTTGCATTTTGTATCTAGCTTGTAAGAAGCACATCTTTAACCCCTCTTTTTTAGTTTTATTAGCATTGGTGACCCTGTTTCTCATAGGTACCCCTTTATAGTTGAGGTCTTAATATTATTTGGCAGGGGGTCTTCTTTTTATAGTCTTCCTCAATCAATTTACTTTTCATGATTCTCACAATTAGTTTTAACAAGGATTTCACAGGACTTCAAAAACAGGTATATATATATATATATATATATATATATATATATATATATATATATATATATATATATATTACAAGGATATCACATTATAATCCTCCCTTAATTAGCATTAATTACACACAGCTTTTACTGCTGTTTAAACTCTCAATAAGAGTGCATCTCATGTGCTGGGTCATCTTCATTTTAAAACACTTTTTCAATTTTTTTTTACCCGGTGAAATCAAAGCCTTTTTCAGTTTAAGTCCAAGATGTTGCATCGAAAGAAAGAGTAGGGATGTAATGCTGGCACTCCTGGCCAAATTTGGCCACTCCTAATAATCCCTGTATTCTAATTGGCTACATTCCTCTGATTGGCTTCCCATGTTTCCTGACACCATTAGCTGAGGTGGAGTGAGTGTTCTGGTGCAGAATGGCAGACGTCTCATCATCCAGGTGGATGCTGCTCACTGGTGGAGACAGCCTTTTCTCATGTTAAGCAATCTGCATCTAGAAAAAAAGTGTTATGTAAATGTCATGAATTGTTATATTGTTGGAAATGTTTTAGAGTAACGTGTGCATTTGTATCACTAATGTCACAGGGGTGGTTTTAAATTAATCCCTACTGCACTCTCTCTCTCTCTAAAAACATTTTTTATTATTTTCTTTGTCGTAAAACTGTCCACAGACACCAATTCATTTTGAACTGTTGGTGGCAGATGACAGCAGGCAAGAGGCAAGGATATAACTGCTCATGAATATTAATTGATAGACAAAAGAATATGTTCCAAGCCAAAAACTTTCTGGCTTTGAGGAAGTAATATAATGATTTTTCACTTTGTAAATACACTTTGTAAAAGTAAAAACACAACTGATTAAGTGTTTAAATTAGTAGTTTGAACTCAATTATTATTATTATTTTTTTTACTTGGCTCAATTTTTGTTGAGATGTTGAAGATTTTACATTGTCTAATCAAGTTCGCTTTCTCGGTGGTTGTTGTTCACCGGGTTAAAATTTTAAAAGTGATGTGTTGAGTCAATTAAAAAAATGTTCATCGTCACTGACACTGTGTGTAAAATGTAAAACTGCTCTGGAAACTTTCGCTTTTGCATCTACCTTTAGTCAAGTAAACCTTACAAGTAAATAGCTCAAATTTAGAACAATTGTGATATATGCCTTATTTAAGTGGTTTATTACAATAAAATGAAATTTGAACATTTCTATTTCTATCTTGGACTACTAAAAACAAACCTTACAGTTGTAGATGTACTAGTTGATGTTACCGTTAACAAATATCACATGTGTATCGCTTCTTTAAAAAGTGAAACATCTCTGTTAGAAGAAAATCTGGAAAGTGATAGATTCCAGACCAGAGGTCTCAAACTCGATTCTTGGATGCCTGCTGCCCTGCATAGTTTTGCTCCAATCTTAACTGAACACACCTGAGTCCACTAATCAAGCTTCTCTGTGTTTGGTTGAAGTTACTGGTTTGTCTCCAAACAACAAAAACCTGCAGCCCTCCAGGGATGAGACCCCTGTGCTAGACACTTGCAGCAAACACATCTTGTGATACAGTGCAACCTAGTGGTTGCTTTTGAACCTTATTTTCCATACCAGTTCACATAATTGAACTTTCACCTCATAAGTTTTTTTTATGTAAAACTATCTAATATTGTTAATATATTATAAAGAATGCTATGTTAGACAGATCTTTACCCAGATTTAACTTCATCTGTTTAATTCTTCACATCAGATGAACTCCTTGAATTACTCGTATTTTTAAAAAGAGTGTAATGCTTCATTGACTGAATATCAACAAGACAAGTACAGAAGCGGGACCTTTTCAAACATTTTAAAATTAATAATCGCTACTCCGAAAACTTTGGAAAATAATCTCATCTTACTGCACATAACAAAGGATGCAAGTGTATACACTAGTTGGGTGTCCGGTGGAAAAATAAACATTTCATAACATGAACCATTCGTTAGAATAAATGAGAAGCATGCATGTGAAAGATGTGTTAGAACAAGATCAGCTAGAACTGTGATTCGAAAGACCAGGCACTGTCAAGAGTCTCTTCTTCCAAATCATTAAACTGAACACCATCCAATATGTGGTGTGTGTGTACAATTTTTCTCTTTGTTTTTTTATAATGGCATGAATGCAGGCTTTTCAATGTGTATGAGGAGGGGGACTGCTCATTCCTTCCCAGAGTTCCTTTTGGAGTCCTGAGGAACGGCTCGAGATGACAGGTCTGTATTTACACCGCTACCATCTCACGCTCTGGTTTCTTTTTCACCTTCTCCTTCTCCCGCACTGAAACACATGAAATCATCTCTTAGCATCTCAAGGAAATCCACCTGTCATTCATTCATTTGATTTTCTGTTAAAAATAATAATTATCTATCTTTAAAAAAAAACCCCTGTAATTTAAATATAATTTTCAGCATGTTTTTGTCCTAATTTCATAATGTCAGATAGATATTTAGAGAAGTTTTACTGTTCAAAAAAAAAACTTTTTCAAAAACAAGTCTTTCATCTAAGTCATGTCCGACTTAAAGATCATTAAACTTTTTTGTGCACTTTTTTATGTAATTGTAAAATATAATTTTACACAATTAGCACCCTGATGCATGGTTTTATGTATTTATAAGTAAAACATCCAATTAAAGAAACGTTTAGCTTTTATCGACTAATCAAAAAAATGTAACTCACCCAACTAATCGATTATTAAAATAAATATTAATTGCAGCGCCATTTACCCTTAGAAGCTGGTTCAAGTATGTTCAACATAAAATGAATCCTGAATTATTTTCTCATTTTGTTCACATTCTTATAGACATACAACGTAGACATATCTTAAATAGATATTAAACCACACCTGTAGCTAGCAAAGTATGAAAAGACTAAAACAAAAGTTGATTGGGATTCATTTTGCATTTTGGACACAGAATAAGATTTTGAGAAACTGATTTTTAAATTGAAAATCAAATGATGCACACATTCATTGATAATGTGCTATTTTTGACAGGCCTGAAGAAATAGTCGGCACACACCTGGCTCCTCCTCTGGAACCTCTGGCAGTTCTTCTTTGGGTACCTCAGGAAGTTCAAGCTCAGCATCTCCCTGTGAACACACAAAGAACTTGTGTATGATCACATTTAGTTACCAATACAAGTGCGCTCACTAATACTTAAACATGGGGTTTAGAGCTGTCTTGTAGAATAATATTTGATGCATCTCAAATCTGAATAATGGCAGAGGTTTAGTTGAGAAGATTAGCTGGATGTTTGGTTTAGGGCAGCATTGCTGGGAAGGGCTTTGTGAGTATATGTGTATACCTGCGTGATGGCCTCCAGCTCTGCCAGCACAGCCTCCTCATCCTCCTGGCTCAGAGATCCAGCCAGCATCTCATCGATTTGCTGTACAAACAAACACAAAGAAGGAATAAAATACAAACATCATCAAGTTTTTAAGAGAGAGGTGCAATTATAGAACACTTACATTTTATTATTGTAACTTCATATTACATCAAACAGTTTAAAACCTATAGTTTTGAAGGTTTTTCTGGGTGAAAACCACCCACTATTATTTTCTTTTTTTGTGCAAAATTTTTTTTTGTCCTTAAGATTGAGTGATATAAATCTGTATATAATTAGACTAAGTGTGCATTGCCTTCTGCCTTTTTCTGTGTGATCGAATTGATCTACAGTTCATTTTCCCTCCAAGAATGTTCATGTTTTGAATTGTTAACAATTTTCATGTTACGTAACTGGCTAGGTAGAAGTCGTGGGAGTTTATGGTTAAACGGAAATACGGTACTATCAAGTGGCGTGTTTATTTTCGTTCCGGCAAGAAACGATGTTGAAATGTACGATAAATGACATTGAATATCCATCATGTGTATTGAAAATGTGTAACTTTAAAGAACAACAAAGCATCATACTAACTAACTACACAAGACTATTGTTGTGGTAACATTGCCGCACTCCAAAACATGACGGGGTGGGTGAGTCTCGATCAAACAAAGCAGCCAAAACCCCCGGACGCACTTCTCTGAACGTCTGTCTAGGCGAGACTACGGTCTAGATGTTTCCAGTAATCACTCAAGAATGTTCTGCGTTTTTCTAATGCTTGGCCTGAACACAGGTTTACAACAGTTTGTTTGAGCAGATGAGCATTTATCAGATAAACTAATGAACTTCAGAGCAGTTTTTAGTGGTGTGAACATAAATCTAAAAACAGTGGTGGTGCAGGTCTGTGCAAGCAGCTCTGTTGCATACTTGGGTGAGAAATGCCCTTGCAAGGAGTTCCTTAGTTGATATTCAATGTTGTTATAAGGTTTTGGTTTGGGTTTCGGTGTCAGTGCAGACAAGAGCACTAGACCAAACAGCTGCTTTATACAAAGTAATACATATGTGAAAGCACCCTAAAATTACTTTGGCATGTGTTAAAAAACTTTTTTTTTTCAATTTTCTTTTCTTTTTCTATTCAAACCTAAAAATTACCTGGATTATATAATATCGTAGTAGTATTTCTAATTTATAAATAATAAACTTTTTGTGGGTACACATTGCGTTCTTCCAGCCAACATAATTTTTCACAATGGTGATATTTAGTTAGATTTAACCACTATACAGTCTTTGTTTTGTAAACATTTTATTTTAAACCTTATTTTGGACAGCATATTATGTAAATTAGATTAGTTCTAAGCCAAATGTTTTAAGTCTAAAACACAAATCCATTTCCGTAAAAAGAGAATAGAAATATTTGTGTGAAAAAAAATTATATTCGATTTGAGAAAAAAACTGAATTTTAAACACATGTGCAAAACGAATGGTGCTAGAAAAACAGATTGTGTTAGTTTTGAGAAAGGGCCTATGCAGACGATCAAATTTTCTAGTTAATTTTTCTTCGTGATTACACACAAATGGTTTTTTTCCCCCAGTTTACCTGTTCATCCAAAACATGAATCTAATGAAAGGTTTTTGTAGAGAAATGCTAATATACCTTCTGATACTCGATGGCATCATGTGTTTCATCCATGATCTTCTCCACCTCCTCTATAGACAGCACCTGAGGGTTACAAGTGTTCCATGAGCCTCAGTCAATTAGCGTTTTATTAAAGGTGATCGAGAAAACTCTGATTTCTAACTCACCTCATGCATTTTCTTCAGACAATCATTGCCAACTTTCAATCCTTCAATGACTTTCATTTCTATTTGTGCAAATTCAATATCTTGAACCTGAAAAACAGTGTCAGTGTTAATTTACAAAAGCTTACAATGGAACTGATACAAATGCTGCGATCATAGTTGTGTGAACACTCACATTGCGTTGCCTTATCTGCTTAAAGAGGAGGAGAGCTGTTGTAACTTTTCCTGGTAGCGATATATTTTATACAATTTATATTGAATAATATTCTTACATAGTTTTATAAGTGATGATGATATGTTTATTTAAGGGCATAATGAAGGGTTATAAAAAGGATATATTCAGACTGCAGGCCAAAGCCACCCAAATCTGATTTTTTTAGCCCATTTGTGACCTGCATCTGATATTTTCAGGACAGACTGAACTGCTCAATCAGATTTTTTCAAATATGACCTTTCATATGTGGTCCTGAATCTGAAAAATATCTGATCTGCACATTTACGTCATTAAATGTGAACAGACGTTGCATTTCTGGGTGTAGGTGGAAAGTTTAACAGCAATAATGTCTGAGGACAGAGCTGAAAGCAGTCAGTGGAAGGAAAGTTAAGTAATCAATATTTCTTCTTTGTCTTCTTGATATGATTTAGTTAAAATGATGGCAGTCCCAATTCCCTTGTCATCAATTTTTACTTTCGTTTTGATAAAAGCCATTTTATTTGCATGCGTGGCTCACATCGAGAGGGATTGTGTTCATACACAGGACGGATACATGTCACATACGGTGCCTAATGTGAAGAAGCACACACAATATCGGATTAAAAAAAAAAATTAAGTGAAAACACAAAATTATTCACATTTGTGCCTATTCTAGGATCTTGTAAAATCTTGTAAGATTTTACAAGATGCTAGAATAGGCACAAATGTGAATAATTTTGTCTGCTTCCAGTGGATTTGAACAATATGATTCCTAAAGATCTTTTACCAATTCAAATTCTTTGTTGTATTGTAAATTATAGAGATAAACCTTAAAACTGAATGATTAATGCTTTTCCTATACCAAGAGTACCAATCAAATCATTTTGTTAATGTTTTCAAATTTCAAGTACAATAACCTTCCCTTAACGGACATTAGCTCTGTGATTATTCTGTAAGTTACGCTACCTATTGTTGTTCAGATACGAATACTGACCTGGACATTATTGCTTGATTGTACAAATATAGAGAAATGGTCACTTGCTCAGGGGGTCTTTCAATTCTTTTTATAATCCATAGTTTTTTTATGTCACATGTAATGTGATAACAATAATATGAATATCTAGTTTTACTCATTTAATTTGGTCATGAATGGCACATTATAAATTTAATACTGCACGAGGTTAAGATAAAGCAACAAAAAAAAAACATACGCACAATTTTTATTGCAAATTAATGTAAAATTATGTGGAACACTTGCTAGGCTCACCTGTGGACCACCAAAATAATCGTGTAGCCAATAAGACAGCCATCACAATTTCAACAAGGCGCTAACCATTAAAGATGCAGTACATCATTTATGTGAGCTAGTGTAGTATTGCAAGAAACATTCATATAAAGGAAAAAAAATGTCTAATTATGACGATCAGATTTAGTGACACATCGGAGAAATGAGCAGAATGATTTTTAACTTTACACTGCTTTTCTCCACATGACTCAGTTCTCTTCAATATCAGTAGAGTGAGAGAAGTTGTGTTTACCATCCGCTCCAAGTTGCTAATCTGATTTTCTGTTTTGTCCAGTAACTGGTCCTGGTAGCGTTTCTTCTTCAGGAGGAGGAGTGCTTTCCTAAATCAACACACAATACTGTGAGGAGGTATGTCCTGTTTGTTTGTTTGTTTGTTTGTTTGTTTATCAACACCTGACAGAGTAAGACACTTCTTTACTCACTCTTTCTTTCCATCTTTCAATAACTGTTTGGCAAGCTGTCGCTCTTTATCCATCTGAACCGTGATCTTCTTCTGATACTGCTTCAGTTTATCTCTCTGCTGTTTTAGTTGCTGCTCGTACACAAACAACAGAGAAACAAATATTTAAAGTAAAACACGTAGAGTCACGGTGCTGAGATTACTCCTGTGATTAGCTAGCTAGCAGTTGTCAAACTCACCAGAACAGCTCTGTCCTGCTCGGTCACCCGAGTCGCTTTCTTTTTCCCGAAGAGATTTCCCATGTCGATTCCGCATCCCCGCCACTCTCTGTCCGGACAGGGTTGATGTTCCTAAGACTTCAGAGTAACGTTAAATAATTCCACAGGCCCCGTTCCTGTCAATTCAAAGCACAAACACAAGTCTGAGCTGTGTTGATACCGCAACCCAACTTACCGGAAGCGTAGTGCTTCAAAATAAAAGCCCCATATATTATATACTATTATATATTATAATAATATAATATTATATATATTTTTAATATATATTTTTAGCAATTATTTATATTATTGAATGGAATTATTGGGTAATAATAAACTATGATGTCCCAAAAAAACAATTTAAGAATACTATTATATAAAATGTATGTAAAATGTCTCAAACTTGCTTGCTGTGTTGCTAGTCTACATCTTGGTAACGATTATTGAAAAGGTTTTGGAGACTATTTATTAAAAATAAATAATTTTTAATTGCCCTCAAAGTTGGGAAAAAGTGTATTTTCAGGAGTGAAATGACCACTTGTGGCTTTTTCAAAAATTAATTAAAAAATCCCTACAGTAAAAATGTCTCAAACTTGATGTGCTGCTAGTCAACATCATGGTAATGATTATTAAAAAGGTTTTAGGGACTAATTATTTGAAAATAAAATGATAATGGCCCTGAAATTCAGGAAAAAGTGTCATGCGCTAAATTGAAAATCCGTATATTATTGATCTTTAACATTGGCCATGTGTCGAATTCATGTTTTGCTTTGAGATCACGTTCTGATTTGGAAAATTGTTGATAATATACAAACGAAAAGAGTAAGAACCTTAAGCTAGCAGTGCTCATAACAAAACCTTTACACGGAGAGTGTTCCTCCTCGTCTCTCTTTTTTTCCTTGCGTTTTGCACTGATACCCGTAATGCGCTTATTAGAGGCGCGCTGATATTTACAAGCGCGGCTCACTTAACTGCAGTGTCTATTTGCTGGTATGCTCTACGTTTGTTTAGGCTTATTTTTCATGACACGGAAGTTCTGAATTGCAAATCCCTTACATCTCAACTCTTACGTCATACATCTCTTGTTTATGGGAAAGTAAAAGTTAATCCTCCTGCATCATCAAACATTAGCACACCGGATGTGGACGTGGCACAGCGCCTCATTTCTTCCGGTGCGCGTTCGGAAGGGATTAAACCTCCGTTTCCTTCTCTCTTTCCGTGAAAGAACGACTGTCATATCGCATTTACCGGCGTTCTTCCCCGGACCTGCGCCCTGACGATTCGTTCGTTTACCAATTGAGCTGTATAAAAGGTGAGCTGTCATATGGCGCTTGGTTTTTATGCTTTTATTCGGAACCGTATTTTCATGTCACTGCTAGCTTAGCCTTAGCATATTCAGCGCGATTCGCCGCGTCGAGTCATTTAAGAGGTCTGTTCGTGTTAAATGTAACAAAAGATACCCATGTACTTTAAACACATTAATTTGGCGATTTTAAAGTGAGACACATGCTTCTAGACAAACTGAACTTTTTATTATAGTTTGTTTTTAAGTAATAACGAATAACTTTCTCCCAAGTTAGCTTAGCAAAGGGTGAAAGTGTGAGTCGTTGGCTTTAAATGTTCCAAACCCTTTTAAGTGAATAAAATAGCAATATAGTGCTCTAAATAACGACACTTTGGCAATATTTGCTCTATTTTTTCATCGTGTGTTTATTTCGCGTGTTTGTTAAAATGCGTCTGAGTTGTTGTGAAACCCTCAACAAGTTTTGTTAACTACTTTGACAGCTGAACTTCGAGTGCCTTGATGACGTCAATGAAGCTTGAAGTTTTTTTTCTTCAAATTCACGCCTATTCATTAGAATGTTTACTAGGCAAGGCTTCAATATAGTACTTAAATGTACTTTTTTTTTTACAATTGCTTGTTTTTGTTCTCACGCTTTATTTTGTTTTGGGGGAACGAACACCCCATCTGTTGTACGCGAGTCATTACGCAACGACAACTAAACTATCGCAGAGTTTATTGTTAGGTCGTAAAGTAGTATCATCTGCTGTAACTGATGTTGTTTTCCAATATTCAAATGTATTTCTATAATAATTACAATTATTCAACCGGATTTTGAAGTAAACGCATCTGGCTAAACTTTAAACAGATTTTTATTTACCGACAAGCTCAATGATAGCTTGCTTTACTCTTCTCTCTCTTGGAGCTTTAGGGCAAAGAACCAGTTGTATGCGTCACTGAACTTGCTGCTCATATTCTCCATTCCACAATTCATTATTTTGTTACAGGCACTGTGTCTTCAGTGGCTCTTAACACTGAAATGTCTCTTTTGTGTGTTATCAGTCAAACGTTTCTTTGCTTTAAGGTCCTATCAGGATAGTCATCCAGTTGATCTTGAAACTATTGTGGCTAATATATGGATTGAAACAAAGGACCCTACAACTTAAACAAGCCGATCCCTCTTGTTTGAGGTGGTCCAGGAATTTCATCAGAGTATTTACAAATATGAACAGCTTGAATGGTTAAAAGGTTTGGCATAAAAACATTTCTGCAGACTGATGTGTTTTTTTTACAAAGTGTGCAGAAAATGCATATCTATAATTTGCATGGACTTCATTCCCAACTTTATGGTATTGTTTAGCTTTATTTATTTTTCAGACTTATTTTAATTGTTTACTTCATGCCTAAGTTTCAAACTTTTGACTGGTGGTGTAACCTTGTCATTTTTGCTCAGGATAATAGATGGAAAATGAGCGTGTTTATCACTGAGTTCTCACACATGGGAGACTGTATACTCTTACGGTGTCCATGGCCTTGAATTATTCAGCATTATTCAAGCCTCTGTTGCATTGAGTCCATGGCTGCTGTATTCTGGAAGCCATTGAGTTATTTCTGCTGCTTGTTTTGATGTTTTTGTGTAGGTAAACTTTTTATGTGAGTTTCTAACCTTCACTGATCATTATCCGCTGTAGGAGATGTTTTAGGGATTTCTTTGAAATGTATATGGGTGAGACCTTTTTAAATGGCAGCAGTATAATAAGGTTCAGAAGGTGCTCCAGGAATCTTTTTTGTTCATGGCACAGGTGATCTGTAAAGCTTGAGATGTTTGGTGTGAATCTGAAACATTGCTGTCAGACACACCCTAACAATGTCTTGCTTGTATTAAATGACTCTTTGTTTGAATATAGGTTAGGCTCTTGCTTGGAATCTTCACTTGTGGACATCACTTTTTGTTGTAGTGTTCAGAGGGGTGGGAAAATGGTTATTTGTATGAATTATGCGATTGAAACCACAAACGCTATTGTGCAGACGTGCCCACACAAAAGCCCAAAACACACACTTGGACTGAGTTCCATTTGTCACCAAATACATTTTATGATTGGATGCCACAGTGAAACATTCAAAATAAAAAAACTGACATAAACATGTCATACATGAGTTTTCTGTGTAACATTAATGTTACTAGTCTGAAATAATGCATTATTCGTTTTAAAATGGCAATTTGTATAGTGGTTTAATTTATTATTATATATTAACATATTCTTCTCTGAAATCTATTGTAAACCACTGTTTAGTCAATTTTTTTCAACTTATAATTATACAATAATAATGTTTTTATCAAAATTGTCCTTCTCTTAAGCAAATCTATTGCGTAACGTTACTGTTAAATAACTAAAGGGTATACTTTAGAAACTAGAATTTTAGTCCAACCACAATTCAGCTGAAGTGGTGTACATCCCTTTAGCAAAACCCGAACTGAGTTCAAAAGAGAAATGGGGCATCCCTACCCCTCACATGAAAACACAAAATAGGGAAATGGAACTCGGCCTCAATTTAAAGCATAAAATGCTTTTGGAAAAATACCTAGAAAAGTTCCTAATAGGCACTATTCATTGCAACGCAGCAAGTTTCGTAAGTCAATCATAAATAATAACTACAAACATTGTATTATCATGTAATTCTGTGGCTGTCAGCAAATTGTAAATATGTGAATAAAAACCTAAGCTTTTGTTGATTGTGGAGCGTGAGCTTGTACTACAGTGCTCTGTTTGTGTTTATATAGCCCTGTACTAAACCCTGAGCAAGGCTTGGCACTCAATCCCTTAAAATCGCAGCACAGCAGATGCAGCGCGTCTGGCTACAGTCATTTCGATTTGTCAGTGTAGTTTGGACCCTTATTTTTCATCAGATCTGAAGCATAGAGAAATATTTTAAAAAATTATAAAAATATGTACTGTTTTTCTACCTTAGATGAGCAACATCATATGTTCAGTGTCAGTCTTCATTGTACTCAACACAGAATATCACAACCAAGTGAAGACATTTCATGTAGCAGTAGCAAAGACAGCATTGAACTTCGTAAGCAAAACCAAAAAACTAGTGACAAAACTAGGCAATTTATTGCAGAATGGCCAAATGCACTACTGTCTCTACATTCAAGCATCAAGAGACATTTTTTTTTGGTGCAGGGAGACCTATTTTCTGTCATATCTTATTCTTGTCCAAATTTGCTGCACTGGGCTGAACTTAAAAGATTAGTCAGCTGTTTTCCTGTGTCAGCAGCACATGTCCTCACATTCCTGATAGCATTCTTACTACAGCATCTCTTAAAACATTTATTCATTTGCCTCTTTTCTTAATATTTCCTGTGTTTAGTTTAGGGATGAACTGAGAATGAATGTCAACCAGCAACCTCACATGGCCTCTCCTTATGGGCACCCTCAGCCTGGGTATCAGGGCTATCCCCCGTCTGGATATGGGGGTGGTGGAGATGTTCCATCAGGATATCCAGCTCAGTTCCCACCTTATAATGGTCCAGGCTCTGCTTATCAACAAGCTCCTCCACAAGGTAAAAGACTTAAAGTACAAAATCCCTCATTAAAGTTTTATTTGGTCATTATCAACTAGAATCCGCCCCTGCCTCTTCCTGCTAACTCTCTTCTCCTGTTTCACACAGGGCTGGGTGATTTGGTCAAGATTTATACCTCAATATAGATAATTATTTGTAACAGAAATAAAGATGCATTTTACAATGACAGACAGATGTTTTTTGTTAAAGTTGTAAAACTTAGACAATAAACTGTTTTTCTGAACTGCTTTTTACCTTTAGTTTTACCATTGTGGATCAATTGAGGTGAAGTTAATGTCATTACCAGGGCCCGATATAACCAGGGCCCGATATAACTTTTTAAATTATGTGGAATTTCCTCTCCTGATGCAGATGCTTGAGGGGATTTGTAGACAATTTTGGTTTGCAAAAAAGTTCTTCTTCTTATTATTATTATTATTATTAAGGATAGTAACATCAAACTTATTTATAGACTATGATTATTTTGGTTAATCACCATGGAATGTTATTTCTGAGTCAAAGTTCATCATTTGGTAACTTATACAAGTATTATTATTATATTACGCTGAGTGATTCTGTACCTTAATATGCTACTAGCGAGTTAAGCCAAACTGAATAAAGAGAGACCAGATGTCATTCACCAGATAAGGTAATGCTGATAACGCTAATGTTCTATAGTATTGCATTAAATATGGGAAAATGGGATAAAATTGATGCAGTTTGACTCTCAAACTAGGAAAAGTGAGGCTTTTTAACCCTTGACTGCATGAGGTGTGCTAGTGTAGTCAACAGAGCTCTTAGCTGACCCGCCTATTTTATTATTGAGAACATGTATTTTACAATAATTCTGTTATCGCTCAGCCCTGGTTTCACTTTTCACTTCAATTTTCACACCTTTCTTTCTTATATTGCAGGATATTCTTATGCAAGCTTTCCCTCTAAGAATCTTGCAACAAACATAGTTTCTGATCTGTCCTCCACCTCAGCTCTTGACCTAGGTAAAAGATTTACTTCTTGTTTATTTGCCCATTTTTTTCTCTCTTATTTATTTTGTAACACACTGCAAGTGATATATATGAGTAGAATTTTATAACAAACCCAGGGTTGTATTTTCAACATCTTATACCACCAACAGATCGAAAACAAATTGTGTGAAATATATCCAGAGCTCAGAGTACATCAAACCATTTTAGGAACCAGAAGATATCAAATATTATTAACGAGATGTCGAATTGGACACTAAAGATTAATTTGTAGTTTTCTTCTTAAAAGTGAGGTAATGCCTTTATGTAGACATTGCTAATGTTTTATCTGTTAAACACATCTTGATAGAATGTCCAATTTATAATTCCACGAGGAGAAGGAACCTGACTGGAGAAGATCTGAAAGAAATCCATGCTAACCCAAAAGGGCTAAAAACTTTTTTTTTTTAACTGAGGACAGACTTTTGCTGGGAATTGTAACTTAGTTTTAAAACAAGTTTTTAATGGTCCTATGAGCTTTTGAATTGAAATTTTTACTTTTTAAAACTGGGATAGCCATGAAATGGCAGTGTTGCTGTTGGGGCTTTAAAAAGAAAAGAAAGAAAGAACTTGACAGAGATATGCTTGAAATAAACTAAATACTGACGATCTGGCTGTGAACAGTAACATTACGAAGTCGATTCTTGGTGGCTCACAGTTCAGATCTCTTCTCTTAGTTCTGTCCTTCATGGATACATATTACAGTGGCTGATACATGAAACACAATTTAGATTATTTGAAACTATTTTACTTGATACAAAACAAATGTACATTTTAGGCAACACATTTACACATTTTTGATACATTTGTTTTCTGGAAAGTTAGTGTTTTGTAACTTGTAAATCTGTTTTCTAAAATTTATATTTGTTTTCTAACTTGTAAAAATGTTTCACATTATGTAACTGTGTATTGCACATATTGACCACTGTAATATAACTAATAATTAATTCAATAAATAAAAACTGTATACACCTTAAAAGTACCCAAGGCATGTGACTGGTATTTCTGCTTGCACAATTGTAGTTCTGCCGAACATTTCTCTAACAACCTCAGATGAGCTCTCGTCATAGCTTTTTTTTTAATACCCATTGAATAAGATTTTAGGCAAAATACCTGGAAGAACAGCTTCTTCCTCTTCAATAATATATTCTTCATAGAAGTTGGAATTGAAGTGAAGATCGAATTTTTGAGACGTAATCCAAAGTAACTGTGTGTGCTGACTAATAGATAAATGTCAGTTGTCATCAGTTACTGGTTATGCAGATCAATTTTTCCAGCCCTACATTCATGCTACGTCAGTGGTGTAGAATGGTCCTTTTTGTCTGTGGTCTTGAAAGAGCCTTATTTGATTCCTACTCTGTCCAAATCATTCCTTTAGAAAACTAGCAATGTGTGTTTTTAATATCTTTTTTCCTTAATGAGAAAAGCAAATGGTGTTTATTTCTACAGGTATGAGAGGACCACCCACCTCAGGGGCACCACCTGTCTCTGGTGCCCAGAACTATTCTCAATTTGTGCAGCAGGGAGCCATTCAGAATGGACCTCCACCTATGGGTGCCCCACAACAGAGGTCAGTGTACATTCAAGAGGGAATAACCAAATAGTGGATTGCAAATTATTTATCTGAAATCTCTGATCAATTTGAGTTTTTTTCTGCCATGGCATGTTTTTCACTTTTTTGGGGGGGGTAGGCCACCAGTGTCTCAACCGTATGCTCCAAATCCTCCTGTTCCTCAAGCCCAGTACACCCAGCAATTTGGAGCTCCACCAGTACAACAGATGACCAATCAAATGGCTAACATGCAAGTTGCCTCCACTGCTCCATCCCCTGCTGTTCCAGGTTATGGTAAATGCATCATTTCTATTAAATGGAAAAAAAACATATGTAGTTATACTGTAAATTTATTTATCTGTTTATTTTTTTTGTAGCCCCACCTTCTATGGTGCAAGCTCCTATTTCTGTTCCGTACACACCTGCAGCTCCACCCACATCATCTGCTCCCTCACAGCCTCCAGCTGCTGAAGCTCCACCTCAACACTTCTATGGAGCTCAGCAACCTTACCCTAACACTGCCCCATCATTCACCTCTGCTGGGCCTACTCAGCCCTCACTTCCACCTCCTGTCTCTCAGCAGTCTTTTCAGCAAGTTCCACCTATTTCTCAGCCTCCTTTCTCTACAGGACCTCCTCCAGGTCCTACTCAGTCTTTTGGAGGGCCGCTTCTTTCAACACAGCCATCCTTCCAAAGACCCCCTCTTCCTGATTCCCAGACGACTCCGTTCCCAGCAGGCCCTCCTCCCATCTCAGCTCCTTCGCAACTCACTGGGGTCATGCCACTACAACAGCCTCTTCCCCAACCTTCACCTTACCACTCAGGTCCACCTCCTTCGGGTATTGGTTTTCCACCACAAGCTAGTGCTCCACCAAGAGCACCTCTTGCTGGAATGCAAGGACCTCCGATGGTTTCTCAGGGCCCTCCTCTGATGTCCCAAGGTCCATTAGTGGGCTCTCAGGGGCCTCCATTGGCACAGGCTAATCACATGTCTCCTTCACAACCTGGCATGCCACCTACGCCAGGTAATGCTTCCTTATCTGGGCCACCACCACAGCCTGGAATGCAAGGTTATCTTCCACAACAGAATGGTAAGGACCAAAGTTGGTGAGAATTTTTATTTGATTTGTTCATTAATCAGAAATTAATTCATGCATTAACCAAATAAGTCTCACTAAAGTAGCATAGTGTTTTCTTTAATACTTTATACAGTGTGTTTATGTTGGGGGGAAAAACTTGTTTGAAGACACAATATTAGCATACAACATATGAGCGAAGTCTGTGCCATTTTTCTGGTTACTGTATATAACATGGACACGGTGAGGACAATGTCACCCATGAATTTGAGGAACACCCACATAGATCTTTAAATGTACACTTTAATACACAAATTGTACAATTTTACTACTATCTAGTTTTGGTGAATTGTAATTAATAACGATTGATTAATTGAAGCTTATTAATACATTTGCTAGATTCAAGTATATCTATGTTGCTTTTTTATCCTTTCAGCTTGAAATGATTTGATTTAAAATAAAGAAAAGCAAAACATGCATTATAAAAATTTTCATAATTGTCTTTTGAAATTTAGTCCAATTTTACTTGAATTTATTTTTGCTAAAGAACATTTAACTTGGATATCAATAGAACAGCTTAGTAAGCTTAAATACATTTTGTAACTGGTTAGCTTTGAGTTTGCACTGATGAAATAAGCTCCACTGTTTAATCCATCTTAAGGAAGCCATATTTCTGGCAGTTTTATTACTGATGGTTAAATTGATTATGCGATTCCCATTTGTTTTGTTTCATTTCTGGCTGTCACTTGCATTGTGTTAAACTTTCAAGCTGCTGTTGACTGGGAAAGATTTGTAAACATTGTGCACATCATAATGATTTGCTTAAAATATTCCAATCAAGTGTTTGTATTCATTGCTGCTGGACTCGCACTGTGTTCTATCGAGCTCTCGTGCTCTCTAAAGCAGTCTAAAAGCTGTTGGAAAATTCATGGTCATGTGATGATTTTAACAATCACTTGCAAACTCATTTAGAAAATTTTGTCTGAACTAAAGGCATATGCATGATTAGAATGGGATCACACACACTCATCCCCGTAAATTTTTCTAAATATTTACTAATAAATATTTGTACTTAAACTCCTAGGGGCTTTTGGGCCGGTTCGAGCTCCTCAGCCTGGCTATGCAGGCCAATATTCTGGGCAGCAAAACTACGGAGCACCAACAGCTGCCCCTGCCCCCGCTCCAGCACCTCCTGCTCCAAAGAGACTCGACCCTGATTCTATCCCTAGCCCGGTATGAACATTACGCCTATTACTCACACCACTTCCACACATATACTCTTGTGTTTTTAAATCACACAAATCCATCATTTTTGTATGAATATAAGTGTGTTCATTGTAACACGTGTAGAGTTCGAATATTAGTTTGTATAAACCCATGTAGACTTATAGCTGTGTGAATTGTTTGTGTCAAAGAAAGGCTTCGCTCTGGAGTCTCCTGTGTCTGATGTGCTTGCACCATGGTGGCTATTAGTAGCATTAAAAACCATATTATATATTTTTTGAGGGCTTGAAAATTCTGCATGCGCCGCCAAGCAATAACTTCACACATCTCTAATCCTGCCTGCTCAGCAACGTGATTAATGAACAGTAATTCTAGGCTTGGAGTTGAAACAGAGGAAATGTAACTGTGGTTACACTTCTGTTTATATTCTGCTTTCTTTTTTCTTTTTTTGTATTCTCTCTCTATCCCTATCCTCTCATAATTTGCTGACTAAATTTTTAATGCGTAAAGCAAGCCACTGACATGCCGCCTGTGCAGAAAACAAGACATAGAATAGACCCAGACGCAATCCCGAGTCCAGTAAGTGCCTCGTGTCTCTTTGCTCCATGTTGCAAGGTTTGCTTGTTCTGTTCTTACTCTGGTGCCAATGATTTTGTCTAGATAAGGTAGATATTTTTTCTTTGTTTGGGTTGTTTGTTTAGAGAATGGCTAGCACATCAAGTTATTTTACCAAGAACGTCTATATCTATTTTGTCAACTTTAAAGACATTCTTAATCTGACTGGTCATTGGCAGCCTGATAAGATGGTCTTGCATGCTATTGTTTATGCATAATGATCTCAGTGTGGTATAATGGGCTTTCTTTAAAGTTTAATGTTGTCTATCATTTCAAGGAATATTCAGAGTTTAAAGAGACACTGCTGTATAGATTTTTTTAAATTACTTTTCATGTGGTGTGAAACATAGATTTAGGTTAGAGGTTTGAATCAGAAAGTGCTTTTTTTTATCAAGTTATTTTCAGGTATCAAGTTATCTTCTTTATTGAGAGTCAATTCGGAGTCGCTGAAACTAGTCCTTTTTGAAAGCAAATATTTTAGCCAAGACACACTGAGACATGTTCATACTATGCACCCCATTGCTGGTGTCCGAACATCAAGAGTTGTTCAATAAAGCCCTCAAACATTATTAAAGTCGGCTTGTGGCTGCTGTCCCCTGAGTAGTGATGGAACGTTTCCTTCATCTTGGGGTTTTGTTCTTTTGACTCTTGTTTATTTAAAAGAATGATTCATTTGTATTGTTTATATTGGGGGAGAAATCTGATCTAATTGAAAACCGTCATTACAAAGACTCAAAAAAGAGCAAAATACACTTATCTAAGTAAATAAACATGCTTACTGGTGTCTTTTGTTTTTTTACCAGTGTAATTTGCACACACTAACGAAAAGATTCACTCTGTGAAAAGAGTTTATTGCTAACTGGTCAGATTCATTTTTTCACGAACAACCGACACTACACATGAGTGCCAACTAATGGCAAGGAGCACCACTCCATCAACGTTTAACACTAGCTTGAGAAATGCGCCACGTAGAGAGGTATCCGAGGATTAATGCAAATCTCAGAAACCTAAAGGATACCCATCTATGCAAACTGAGTCTTATCTGCAAATTTTTCTTCCATGTAGTGTGTGCGACACTAAAAGGGATTCAAACATTTGTTATTGTTAATGTTGTTGGACAAACTAATGGAGATTGGAAGCTTCAACCCTGAATATTCCTTTTTCTGCTTTATATGATCAGATTTGATGATAAACGATGATACATTTGCTGATGCTTTTTGGATAAGTTATCTCCGGAGATTTTTTGGATGAAAAGTCACCTGTGGTGTTTGTTCCTATATGAAGTTGATTGCCTCTCATTTCGTCTGTTTCCTTCAGATTCAGGTTATTGAAGATGATAAAGCCAACAAAGGAAATGAACCTTTCACTACGGGAGTCAGAGGTCAAGCACCACCACTTGTCACCACCAAGTTTCAAGTCAAAGATCAAGGTAACTTTTGCATGTTGGTTTATTTAAACATATGGAAACATAATACTTTAGTTGACTCCTTATTTCTCCAAAGGGAACGCGAGTCCACGATTCATGCGTTGTACAGCTTACAACATGCCCTGCAATTCTGACATGGCCAAACAGTCCCAGGTTCCTCTGGCTGCAGTCATTAAGCCCCTTGCCACGCTGCCTCTAGATGAGGTATGAGGCTGTTTTTAAATGTGAACGTTACTTGTCTTCAAGGCATAACTGTTAATGGCATCTGCATCTATTTCTCTGGCAGACACCGCCGTATCTCGTTGATCATGGAGAAAGTGGTCCCATCCGCTGCAACCGCTGTAAGGCCTATATGTGCCCATACATGCAATTCATTGAAGGTGGTCGTCGTTTCCAGTGCGGCTTCTGCAGCTGCGTCACCGAGGGTGAGTTTTTGTCCTCTGCTGATTAACTGTTGAATTCAGCTCATTTAGAACTGTGCTTCTTTCTTTCAGTGCCTCCCCATTACTTCCAGCATCTGGATCACACAGGGAAGAGGGTGGACTGCTATGACCGGCCGGAGCTCTCAATGGGCAGTTATGAGTTCTTAGCTACTGTGGATTATTGTAAGGTACATCAAAAATTTCAAACACTTCTGCGATATAAAGGAAATGAGGAGATAGATTGTGCTATTGCTAACACTTTTTTTTTTCTTTTTTTTTTTATTATTTTGACAGAACAATAAGTTTCCTCAGCCTCCGGCTTTCATCTTCCTCATTGATGTGTCTTACAACGCTGTGAAGAATGGGATGGTGGGAATCGTTTGTCAGGAGTTGAAGATGCTGTTGGATTATTTGCCCAGGTATGAATGAAATAAGAAAAATACAGGACATCCATTAGTTTATGGATTGAGTAATACTCAGCAGAACATTGCTCATCATTTTGATGATTCTTGGTTATTTTCCTGCAGAGAGAATCCTGATATGGAGTCAAATGTTAGAGTTGGCTTTGTCACCTACAATAAGGTGCTTCATTTCTATAACGTGAAGTCCTCCCTAGCTCAGCCACAGATGCTTGTTGTGTCTGACGTGTCGGATACATTTGTCCCACTTCTGGATGGATTCTTGGTCAATGTTACAGAGTCTAGAGTGGTCATTGAGAGGTAGGATCTCCTTATATTTGATAGTTATTTGATTAATAAAACGGGGAAGTTGAGGGGAAATTAACCTTCAAATTGTATTGATTTTGTTCATCTGTGTTTCACCCAGCTTGTTGGATCAGATTCCTGAAATGTTTGCAGACACACGGGAAACTGAGACTGTGTTTGGGCCAGTCGTTCAGGCTGGATTGGAAGCACTTAAGGTATTTTATTTTTAATGTGTATTATTTTAGCATTGGGCTAATTTCACTAGCCACAGTGAATGGGTACAGTGGGTTCATGCAGTGTGTGAACACATGGGTAATTACTATTGAAGTTACAGAAGAAGCTTCTTTTTGCTAATGGTCTTTATGGAGATGCACCTACCGAAATCTGTTTCCATGGCCGTGTCATTACTGGGATTGATTAGACTTTAATCTCACCTGAACTAAACTCTGTATTTTCAAGGTAGACAAGCCACACAGCTTCTGAATCATTTTTAACCATTTGTTAAAAATTTTTTTTTGTTTGTGACTGATGTTTAAATACTCAGACACAAACTAATCTGAATGTAATAATAATGTCAAATATATTGATGCCAGTGCTTCTTCTCAAGCTTTTTTATGTCTTTAGGAAGCATTCATGAGATGGCACTAGATTGATTTAGGTCTTATATTTTTACCCACAGCACTTTAAGCAGCTTTACTGTAAGTAATCTGCTAGATCAAAAATGTTTACTTGCTGATTTCCTATTCTGAACTTCTATTCTAATTAATAAGATTCCCATTTAGATATGGGTCATATTACTATAAATACCCATATTTCAACTATTGTAAAAATTGGTGTTTGACATGATGATTGTTTTTAATATTTATATTTTATATGTGAATACAGAAACCAATGAAATCACAAAACAGCATTGATGAGACACAAAATATGAAAATAAGCAATGGGAAATAGTTTATTTATGTTTTTGAATGAATTTGATGGGAAAGAACATCCTTTCTGTATTATTCTCTAGGCTGCAGACTGTACTGGAAAGCTCTTTATCTTCAACTCATCCCTTCCAATTGCTGAGGCTCCAGGCAAACTGAAGAATAGAGAGGATAAGAAACTAGTAGGCACAGATAAAGAGAAGGTAGCATCACTTCTTCCTTTTCGTTCATGTATGCTTACAAGACTTTATTTCTTAAAGGACTCAAATGCACTGTTTAACAAGTTTTTTTTCTAAAGGAATGTTTAAGCCTTTCATTCTGTCCTTTTCCAGACATTATTCCAGCCACAGGTTAGTTTTTACAACACCCTAGCCAAGGATTGTGTGTCGCAGGGTTGCTGCGTGGACCTCTTCCTTTTTCCCAATCAGTATGTGGATGTAGCAACGTTAGGAGTGGTGCCCACTTCGACGGGGGGCTCCATCTATAAATACACCTACTTCCAGGTTGGAGGAGATTTAAGCCCTTTGTTTTCTTTCATACATGACCAATTCGAACATAGGTGGAACTGATTTTTCAAACTACTGCTCCTTTCAGGCTTCCACTGACCAGGAGCGTTTCCTCAATGACTTGAGGAGGGATGTGCAGAAGCAGATGGGATTTGATGCAGTGATGAGGGTCCGCACAAGCACTGGTAAGTTCACAGTTCAATCAGTTCATCAAAATGTATTTTAGTCTATTTTTTTGCAGTTACTTAACAAACAATTGATCAATAGGTCTAACACGTAACAACATAATTATAGTCCTTTTGGCAAATTATATGGTGTGTATATATATATATATATATATATATATATATATATATATATATATATATATATATATATATACACACAATAACAACTTATGGTTAAATTAGGAATCAAAGGAAGAAAAGTTTCTTTTGAAATCTTATTGAAATATTATTATTATTATTATTATTATTATTATTTAGTCTGTGGGGGCCAAGTCAATATTTGGAAGAGTGTTTTAATTGTTAATGTGTTATATAAGCCTAGTTTACCCTAACTTTTGTGCAATAATGAGTATCAAATGCACTTCTTTTTATGTTGTGTGATGGAAAAGCCTGAGCACATGGGGTAAAAACAGAAGCATTTACATGTGGGGATAACATTAACTCCCAAAGATGGACGTCAATCTGCAAGGCAGGGTCAGGTCTAGTGCTAACCAACCACTGGTTAGCAATGTTTCAACTGTTCTCCTGTTTCCAATCCCTCTAGATGAACCAAACTTTTGTATAAAACAGGGCAAGTGATCAACCCTTCTATTTTCCTAATATTAAGGCTTATCTCTTTTTGGAGTATTAAATGGGAGATCCAATATACTTGCTTGTGTTATTGTAACATAATTTAAATCTGAATGTTCTTCACCACTGTAGTCTTCAAAACTTAAATAAAACATTCAGTTCCAACCGTAAAATATACATCTGCTTTACATTTGCAGAAATGTAAGTAACAATTTTATCAGTTCCAAAGTTGTAACAAAATTTTTCTATTAACGCTCACTTGTGCCAATACTGGGGGCATATTTGGTGAGGAATGTGAATTTTAGTGATTTTGTACAAATCATCCTTCATTCATTTGGAATTATATGGTTCTATGTGACATTTTGGTAAAAATTAGGTAATCAGATTCTTTGTGTCAGATTCAGATCTATTTTTCTGATAGGTGGTATGTTTTGGCTTAAAAAAGACTAAGGATCTAAATGCATTTGCTACATGAAGTGCAAAGACTTTGCAAAACCCCTCTGAAAGCAGATAGGCATCTGTTATTGATGCTCAGTAAGCTTGAGATAACAAAGTGAGTATATGAGATTCAGGCTTTGAGGAAGACTTTGCATTGGTCCAGGCTTCAGAGTGACAGAACAGTTACAGGCTTCGAGTGCTCTTTGCAAATCTGAAACAGATCTTACAAGTTAAAGAAAAACAATGTCTCAGTTGAACTTGTATGTGGTCTTGTGGCAGGCATTCGAGCGACCGATTTCTTTGGATCCTTCTACATGAGTAACACCACAGATGTAGAGCTGGCAGGACTAGACTGTGACAAGACAGTCACTGTTGAGTTTAGACACGATGACAAGCTTAACGAGGAGACGGGAGCTCTGATGCAGGTTTGTGTCTGACTGTCTTTATTCTTCTCCTCTCTGAATTCAGTCAGTGTGACCTCTTCATGTTTTCTCTGTCAGTGTGCTGTCCTGTACACCAGCTGCAATGGTCAGAGACGACTGCGGGTTCATAACATGGCAGTAAACTGTTGCACTCAGTTGGCAGACCTCTACAGGAACTGTGAGACTGACACCATCATTAACTTCTTTGCCAAGTATGGTAAGCGTAACCACAACCTTCTGAGGGTTCTCAGGTCTTGGTTTTTTTTTTTTAGTTGAAAAATTTGATTGTCATGTTTATTGGGTTAGATTAAGAAGAGTTTTTCAGTTGCCTTCAGTTATTATGGGATGAATTTTGATTTTCAAGCGCTTTCTGAGCTTATGGTATCTATGTTCGCAGCATATCGGAGTGTGCTCAGCAATCCCACGAAGAATGTACGTGATAGCCTGGTGAATCAGTGCGCACAGATCTTGGCCTGTTACCGCAAGAACTGTGCCAGTCCTTCTTCAGCAGGACAGGTGAAAACTCCAGTTTTAAGCATTATAAATAACATTGCAGTCTAAGGTATTATGAACTGAATCTTTTAGCATTTACAAGCTAGGGCTGGAAAAATTTGCTTGTAATAAAACTTGTTTATTTAAATTTAATTATTTAAACTATTGACCATTCCATTTTATAGTATAAAAGCCAGTATTTGTGCCATGAACCATTACAATTATTAGTTCTTGTTGACAAAAGAAATTTGTCAGTGATGACTGCTGCTGCTGTAGCTGTCTATGCATGCTAGAGCATATACTTCTCAAAGGAGCTTAGGACAGCAGTTAATATACTGGTATTCTTCTGAGTAATCATCCGATGTTTACAAAATTCTAGTGATTCAGTTAACACTACTCTCAAAAGGGTGATCTCTTGGATATTTTCTTTTAAGAGAGTTTAACTCTTTCTCTGATCTGAAGTTTTAGTCATCAAACCTTCTGATGCAATGATTGGTTCATTTTTAGTTCAACTCTGTCGATTCACTATCTAATCATGAATCTATACTAAACATGTATGATTTTGAAGGTTTGTTTATAGTTATAACAATGTGAAACTGTCGATAAAACTTGCAGCCGAGTAGGGAAAAATAATTAAATATTTATACAAGACATGTACATTTGTCAAAGCACACAGTAAAACATAATATAAATTGTCAGGAAAATGCATGTTAGGTACATTCTGTTTTGTATAAGTATTGTATAAACTATTGAATTATTTAAAAAACATTAATATAAATCTACAGTAGTCTTTTTTTCAGCTTGCTTTCCAGTCGTCCTGCAATGCTCTTTCCTTTGTTGTTGGTGCATTTATTTGTATCTTTGTGTGCAGTTGATTTTGCCTGAATGTATGAAGCTGCTGCCTGTGTATCTGAACTGCGTACTGAAGAGCGACATTCTGCAGCCGGGAGCGGACGTCTCTCTGGATGACCGAGCTTACCTGCGACAGCTGGTCAGCGGTATGGATGTGGCAGAAAGCCATGCGTTTTTCTACCCTCGGCTGCTCCCGCTGGTGAGACACAAACCATTAGTATCTCCCTGTTGATGCTGTAGCTAAGCTGTGTTGGTAGAAGTGTGCCCTTTGTTTTTCTGCAGCAGAAACTGGATGTGGAGGGCGCTTCTATGCCAGTGGCGGTGAGAGACTCCGAGGAGAGACTTTCCAGGGGAGGGGTGTACCTACTGGAGAACGGGCTCAATGTTTTCCTTTGGGTCGGGGTCAATGCTCAGCAGGAGCTGCTTCAGAGTATCTTTGGCACACCTGCCTTCAGCCAGATCGACCCTGCCATGGTAAGATGTGTAGTGTATGATTCATTTGGTTTGTAAGAAATTACGAAAGTGGTTTTGGCTCTTAAGGTTTGACTAATGTAGATGCTAAAAGTAGTGCTACACGATCAATCTAATCCCATTTGAGATGTTAGTTTGTGTGATTATGGCTCTCTAAATGTTGCTATTATATAAACTAAACAAAACTCACATTTCACTTTTTTTTTTTAAGGTCAGAATGGATGAAAAAACTATGTATATTTAACATATGTATAATTATTTTTACTGTCAGTTATCAATTAAACGTCCTGACTAAAATATGTGTTTGTAATGTTCTGTAATTTTTTTTTTTCATGAAGTTTAATTCATTTTAATTAAATTTAAATAACATAGTTTGTTTGTGTTTGTCAGTTTCAAACAATTAGCATCATGGCAATGTTCTTATTAGTAACATATTGGTAATGTATTAAACATCGCCTAGTGATCAGCAAGATTTCCATAAATGTAAAATAAATCATCTTGATTTCTTTTACTTGATTTTCTGCATATCTTAATTCATCAACATACTCATGAATCCTTTGCCAGAAATTAAAATAAACAATTGTAACTAATGTAGATATCACTTCCAAATGATAAAAAAAGAAACAGCCATGATGGTTAAAAGTCAATACAGTTCTGAGTGCAGAGATTTAAACAAACACGTGAACTAAGGTAAATAGTGTGACAGCAGCTTCAGTTTATGTAAAGTGGCAATGCAATAGAACCTAAATGTATTTTTTTAGACTAAGTAAAACAGTCTTATTGAATTGAATTAACATTTAAAAAACTGGAGAACCACCCATCACATCATAACTACACGTAAAGAAATGCCAGGCTCTTTATCACACTGTTTGGCACAAAGCAGCTGTGATCTGATCAGCGGAGTTCTTGAGAGAATATTTCAAAGTATGTGCTTTTCCTTCAGTTTGATTCAAAGAAATCAACTTCCTACAAATCATTTTTAGTAAGGGTGGTTTATATATAGTAAGTTCACTTACTATAAAACACTTGATACATCATGTGAAAATAACTCTACTAGTTTAGGGGAACTGGTCAGCATATAGTTTGAGCTTCTAGTTTTACAAAAAAAAACCTTTTGAGCATTATCACTCAAATGTGTGTGCACTTTTAATAATCCATTAAGTTGACTCATGATCCTAATACTAATTGCAATGTTGACCTGCGGTGTTGAAAATATGACAAATTAACCAAACCTTGAAGCTCAAATAGCTAGATTGTGTATGTGCTTTGTATTTAAGATTTTACCATATTTTGCTTGGTTTTCTGGTTTAGATCTCTCTGCCAGTTTTGGATAATCCTTTTTCAAAGAGACTGAGGGAGATTATTGAGTCCATCAGAGCGGAGCGTTCACGATACATGAAGGTGAGTATGTCGCGATGCCTGGTCATGTTTTACAAATGTATTTAGATCAGGAATCTGGAAAGGATGTTCCCTAGGGTTACTTCTGGTGAATCATTGTTTGAACTAAATTCAGTGAAAAGTACATTGAGTGTTAAGAATGGAATGTGTATTTACCCCAGATTATTGATTGTCTGATTATTTTTCTCGACTAATAAGAGTGGTATCTCGTATTGGGTGCTGTCATTTACACATTAACCAAAAATATTATTATAGTATAAAGTACTATGCCTATATATAGAACAAGTATAAACACCTTATACTGGGGGTTAAAACGCCTTATGCTGGGGTATATTTGAGACTTTTCTTTGAAAAAACAGGAATTTTAAAGGAGATCCTAATTAAATTAACATCCTAAAAACTCCATATGTTAATTAATTATTTTGTGTTTTTATTTTATTCGTAAACAATGGCATTCTATTTAATGATTGATGTCTAAATCATGCATGGGATTAAAAAAAATATCACAAATTAAATCAATTATGGGCCTTTTGAAAGCCTCTACGCGTTTATTACATTACAGAATCCAATGTTTATTTAAACCAAATCTTTTGAATGATCTCTTATCTTCAGTCATACTCCATACAGGCAAAAGTTACTATTTATAAGAACATTTTAGGTGTCTAACATTTTTAACAAAAGTTTAACATTTAAAAGCCCATATTTAGGACTTAAAATGTCTTGAATTCATGTCTTGCATGATTTGCCACAGGTCTTACTTTTCTGATTTCCATGTAAAGTCCATTTAACAAGTGTTATTGCTAAGGGTTGCCAGAGATTGAGACATTGGCAACCCCAACATTGTCTTATTTAGCATTTCAGAGCAGAGTTTAAGTAAACTTTCTTCAATCCACAAAAATGTTTAGCAGTGCATTATATAGGGTTGCCAGAAATATGTTTCCTCGAACGAAGCAGTGCTCAGATGAACCGATGCTCTTGTCTTTCAGCTGATGGTGGTTAAACAAGAGGACCAGCTGGAGCTGATGTTCAAACATTTCCTGGTGGAGGACAAGAGTAACAGTGGTGGAGCCTCTTACGTAGACTTCCTCTGTCACATGCACAAGGAGATCCGTCAGCTGCTGAGCTAGGGGCACTAGAGGCCCTCGTCCCCTTGCTCTTCCGCCTCTGTACTCAGAAGCGCTCAAACATTTATTTGACACAACAATCCAAACTTTAGCCCATCATCTTCTGTTCCTCAAACAGAATCTCTGGTGCCACCCTCTAAAGGAAGTGTTGCCCTTTGGTTTTAGTGCTGGAGCCTTGGCCCCGGGCGCCTTCTCTGAGCGTATGAAAGGCGTTATTACCCCACTGCTGATCTGGAGTCCATCTTGAATCATTTTATGAAAGGCGAACAGCTTTTAGATGGTGTGTTTGTGCGAGAGTGATCGGCGTTGGTGATTGTACTGGGTTCTGTGAGAAGCACTAGCACTGATAAATGGTCTCTGTAGCAAGGGACTGAAAGCTAACCCTGTTAGAGTTCAATCTAGACTTACTCGGATATGAAATCCTCCTTGATTCCATTATGAATCATTTTAGAACAAATGAGTTAATGTCTATCTAACTGTTTGTGTTTCTTTCTTCTTAAATTAAGTTTCCAATCGATTCCACTACGTTTTTTCCTTGGCCTTACCGACTCTCCTGCATCCTTATTCGTTATTTTGTTAATCATATTTATTATGTGTTATTTACAGCTTTGTGTGCGGATACAGACTATGTGGCAGTTTGAAGTGTGCTGTTAACCGTTTGTCTCTGAGGAAACGTTCAAAGTAAAAGTCTATGCATCTGTAAACAGAAGACTGGGTTAGGGCCTGGGCTGTATGTCATCAACGTGTACTAAGGAATATTAGGTAGAAAGCCCAAAATCTTTCAAACAGCAAACTAGTGGCATTCTTTTCTTCTATACTGTACGGTCTGCGCGGAAACCGTTTAGCATGTGTGCTTGCTCGTTACAGAAGGCTGATTTGACATGTTCTAAGTCATGTGGAAGGTTTCTGGTTGGAGGGCTGATAGATGTATCTCTGCTCTGGAGTATTCTTCATCTTTGGTGCAATGGAGTGAAGTGCGGGACTCTTTTAGAGACTGATCCTTTCTAACCATTTTTTTTTTCAAGCACATTGCATTGTGAACTTATAAGCAATCAACACTGAATATCTTGTCATCACATTTATTACATGTACAGAATTAAAAATCAGATTTTAAAACTGACGTCAAGCTGCTTTGCTCTGTTGCATCTGAACTTGAACAGCGGAGGATTGTGGGTGAGTTGGAGAAGCTTGAGAATTTTTTTTATAGCCGAGCTCTATATGGAGGAGGATCCTGGGGAAATTCTTCTAAGAAAGGAGGGATCTTCCTTTGAATTATTATGTATTTATTTAGATTTTTTGGTCTTCTCTAATCCATTATTGGTCCTAGACATCTTGATGTTTTACAGTTGTCTTGTTCATCTATGCGTCCTGACCACAAATAAATGACTCTCTCTTCACTTACTGACTCAAGTAAAGTCAACTCTAAAACTCCTATTTCGAGTTAGTATTATTAAAGATCACTTTTTTTTATTCTTACTGTTCTAAAGAAGTTGAGAATTGGTAATATTAATAGATTTATATATAAATGTATTTTATTAAAAGCTTTAACTATATAAAGTTTTCAGAAAAAAGATTTTACCATAACATTTTGTCTTTTTGTGTCTTGATGAGCTTTGGTTTTTATCAATAAAAATGGTTTGACTCATGAATAGATTCTGAGGCCCTGTCCACACATGTTTTTTTGTAACCATGTTTTTTTTTTTACCCAGTTAAGTTGTACGTCCACATCTATCTGTTTCAGCGTTTTTTTTGAAAATGACAACCAAGTGATTTTTTTCTTTTTTTTGGAATGCTACAGGTTCCGTTTTATGAAGAAAGCGTAACTGCATATATTTTAGTTACAGTTTGGAAGAGCTATATTTGTCAACAGTGCAGCAGCTTTTGCTGACAGAGCTCTATGGCTTCTTATAAGGATTGTGCTCGGGGGATCAAGGTGCAGCATCCTCTGTTTTCTCTCTCCGTGCGTGATGGGAAGGGACTGAGCTGCTGTTCCCGAGCGGAAGTCTGACACACCTGTCCGAACTGAGATGGCTTCTCTGCGGGGTGCTTTTCGCAACCACATAACTCACATACAAAGCGTTCTTCAAACAAACAAAATATTTAAGTAAATCTTTAAATATATAAGGCAACTTTACTTGCAAAAAACAAACTAATTTGCAGCATAAAGTCAATGTTGTAAAAAAACAAATGTTTTTTGATTAAATTAATTTACATGAAGTGAACCCCAAGTATTTTGATACGTACTTTTTGACAAATGCAGCAATATAAATGCACCCAGACTTCAGGTACTATGGGACAATTTCTACTCGTGTTCACTGGAAAAACCTAAGAGCGAGTGTCTTCATCTTTTCTCATCAAGATAGCCAGTGAACAGGTAAGAAACTCTTTAATTTCCTCTTTTAAATATGTTGATAACCAGCCACATCGCCATCATGTCACATTTACCCATGTTTGAGGTAAAAACAAAATGTATTAGTTATGTAATTAGTAAATAGGTCTGTATTCAAATAATCATATTTAACATAATTGGAAGTGTGTTCATATTATGTTGTCAAACATATCACTTAAAGGAAGACAAACGTCCCAGGACATTCTCTCAAAAATGTTTTATTTGTGATTTTATTTTTATCATTACTCTTTTGTTGTGTGCTCTTACACAAAGCCACTTTTGTTGTTAAAACAAGTTTGCAAGTCTTTTTCCTTTGCCAAAAATATTTTGTTTGAGGAACACTTTATTTTGTATGTGGATTTAGTAGAATTATCGCTCCATAGGATGTGATGGAGGGCAAAACCTATCATATACCCACAATAATGTTCTGCGCTGACTTCCAGAAGTCTTTAACTTGAGGTTAATTGTGCTCTGCTTAGAACTCTGATCTTAATCCAGCCTCTAAGCCCAGGCCTTCTGCAAAACATCACATTCTCTTAGTCTTAGCATTCACTTTAAGCTGCTTTATGTAATAGAATAAGACTTTAGCGCATGAGTAGGCAACTCTTCCTGGAGTTCTGCTGTCCTGCGGGTGTTTTTCTAGCAAAGCTGCAATGTACATACTAGCCACATGTCCCAGTACTCTCTGTACTATTAAAGCTGTGACATGATTAGTAGGTTTTAAAACAGTTCAACAGGAAATTGTAAAACATCATTTTTAATCAATCATTTTATTTCTATCGAGTAGTGCAGTTCCATAGTTACACTCATTTTGTAGCTAATGTTGATTATTAACATTATGATATGATTATGAAGGTTTTTATTTAAAGTATATCAGTTAGTTTGTTTTAATGATTAAATTATACAGTAGTTGACGAGGAAGTGAGAGTTAAAAAATGAGGAGAAGAAATGCATTCTTTACACTTTCAGGGTGAAATTGAGACATGACTCATTAGCTACAAACATGTCAGTGTGGAATAAGAGTGATTCATTGTGTTTCATTAAAAATAAAGTTAGGTTTGTATTAAACAAATAAATTGGCTTACTTCAAGGTCAACTGTGAACTTTTTTAATTAATATAAACGAATACAGTGAGAATACACCAGAAAGCAGCTAAAGTGAATAAAATGAGTTTGGAGTAATTAGGATCAAGGTTTCATAGTGGATTTGAGATATTGGAATGTTCTGCATCTATTTATACATGCGATTCTAATTTAACAACAGAACAAATAATCTTAGTAAAGAGTAATATTTAAGAATGTTTCTTCTATTTCATCAACATTCAGGTAAAAAATACATAACATATTTATATTTACATTGATAAATCCCAATGTAAAGACCTTTAAAATTAAGCAATATGTTATAATTGTAAAGAATATCTTCCAATGGTACAGCTTAAAAAGACCAACTTAAAAAGGCCCACTTTATAAGATTCTACAAAAAACAAAAAGTTAGGAAAAACTGGGTAGAAAGTTTTATAGACAATGCTGAATGATGGAAGCCTTCTCTTAACCTCTCAGAACAACTAACTACTGTAGAGTCCGGATTGTTAGCTGCTATTCTTTGATGTCTGTGGCTTATAATAAGTTAATTTATTACCTTTTACTGGCTAACCTCTATCTCGGGGTAGTCCCTGTCCGCATTATACGTATATAATATATATCATATTATTTTGAGAAATATTTTTTAATGTGGGGCATGTGAAAAAAGATCAAACAATAATTCATCATTGTAAAAAGATGTTACAAAATGAAAGGTGTTGACTTCCACACTGAAAAAAAAGACGGAATGCTAAACAGTCTGATGAGAATTCAGCTGTGTGAGCATGTGTGCCTGCTTGTGTGATGTCATGGAGAGCGAGTGAGGCTGTAGACGCTGGCTTATGGACTGGGATCAGTCAGGTCTTTGACACCTACTGTGAGATGAATGAGGAGGGAAGCCTCATCACACATTCAGCTTTAACAAGCCCCTGTCGCCCTCTTTCTCCCACAGGACCGCTCTGGTATCACTGCTATCTGCTCTTCTGTGCGGCCTGCATGTGAAACACCACTCAATGTTTGATATGCTCCCTAGGTCACGGAGAAAGGAGATCAATAGCAGTCACTGAAAAACTATTGCCAACATTAACGCTCATAAAAGACAGGACAGGTTGTCAGATCACAGTAGAGCCATGATTGCTGAAGGTAATTTCACTCGTACCGGTGTCATTTGAATGATCATTCATACATTCATTCATCTTGGCTTTCTTCCCTTTCGGGGTCACCACAGCAGAATGAACCGCCAACTCTCTGGCATATGTTTTACGCGGCGGATGCCCTTCCAGCCACAACCCATCGCTGGGAAACATTCACACACACACACTCACTTTAACACTATGAACAATCGTTCTTACTCAATTCACTTATACCGCATGTCTTTGTTCTTGTGGGGAAACCGGAGCACCCGGGGAAAACCCACGCAAGAGAACATGCAAACTCCACACAGAAATTCCAACTGACCCAGCCGAGGCTCGAACCAGCGACATTCTTGCTGTGAGACGACCGTGCTACCCACTGCGCCACCGTGACGCTTTGAATGATCAAATAACTCAAAATACTGAAAGTGTTAGATGACTTCATATTAGATTATTAAATGAGCAATTTAACGAGAAGAGAAAAGATTAATTAACTAAATCAATAAGTAAAATTTTCTGGAGGGTCAGTCTTTTTACACACACAATAATCTTTTTACATCTTTTTACACAGACAACTGTATTCAAAAAAGACTAGGGACTAAATCAACTGCGCTGTTTATCTTAAATTTAGGTAATTGGAGAAACAGCAAATAATAAATACAAAACATGCAAAAAATTATAATCAAAAGTATATACTATTTAATGTTTTACATGCTATATTACTATCCTTGTGCTTTATTATCTTAACTTTTTTATATTATTTAAATACTTGGCGAAATTTTTTTTTTTTACCTAAATCTGCTTTTTCAGTTGCTGCTTTTCAGCATTTTGTATCATTTTTTTGTATCCTCATTCAGCTTTTTTTGTAATAATTGAAATGTTAAATTTTTTATTTAATTAAATTTAGATTTCAGTAATAGCCCTCTAAAGTTCAACATATTTTTAAAGAATACAATTTAAAGAATTGAATACAAATGTATGTAAAATCTGTTTCGAAAACTGAGGCCATTAATATCAGTTAAAAAGGCTAACAAAAAAAGTGTGTTTTAATGCCTTTGTAGAATAATATAATGACGAGTTGTAAATGATTGTGAATGGCAGTAAAAGTAAAGCTGGTTGATGAAAATTCAATAAAAGCTTAGCATTTCTCCCCAGCTGTGCATTCACTGCGTCCAATAGATGGCGCTGCAGATAGCGGCGTCTCCAGCCTTGCGTTGAGGCTTCTCTGTAAGGAACCTTTCATGTTTTGAGGGAGATGAGGGTTGAGTTTGTCCTTGAATGTAAACTTCGAATGAACTTTTGAGTTGTTTCTTCAGAGACGGATTGAAGGCCGAGCGATTTGCCATCTGTGTGTGTGAGGAGAGGACAGTTGTCTCCGCCCGGCGCGTTGCCCACCTGCCCAGCTCTCTCTCAGCACACCTGTCACCACCCAGCCGTGGCGTGTCGGTCACAGCTGTGCTCCATCCGTGATTAGGGCTCGCCATCACGTGGTCGACCACGACGCTTGTGTCATCGCTGTATTCTATGTAAGTCTGAATAATTTAATTCTACATTTGAATTGGATATGTGTTCCAATTTACCCTGGATTCTGGCTAGATGAGTGTAGAACAAGACTGTTTCCCCTCTTTTAAGTTTTTTTCTATTCATAGATAATTGCGCGCGAATATTTTTAAACTAAACGCAGCTGTTGGTCGATTGTCGCTTAAAGGCGGGAATTTTGGGCATACTTAAACAGTTTGGACTCATTCATTTTGAGGTTTAATTTTAAGGCATAAAATAGGCAGTCCAGGCCCTTTTTAAAGGATATTGTTTGTTTGAATAGCGGAAATGTTTAATAAATTCCATAAGTTGCTGCAACATACAGGCTTTGTTTGGTCACCTTCCCCCTTAGCAAAAAGCAGTAATTTACAGCAATGTAGTTTAAGAGACCACACAAATGAAGAAAAGAGCAAAGATGGAAACATACATACATGTTATCGGTCAGCTATTTCTTGTCATTAATTTACCCAAGAGTCAAAAATGGGCAACACGCACGTACACGCGTATGTTCTGGAACTATACTAGACTGCAGTCACTCTGTAGCTCAATCCTAAAGTGAAATTTAAGTCTATTTTTAAAAGTCGAAATTTTGGGATAGAGTTTTGACTTAGGAAGTAAGATTGTAAAATTAAAGTAAATTTTTTTACTTAAAATTAATCATATAAATTATAAAATATTAAATCAGTCTAATTGCAACTATGTTCACATTTGTTGATTTTTTATCTCAAACTTTTATAGTTAAAAGATATAAAAAGTTTGATTTACCTTGTTTAACGTGGCAAAAATGGGCTTCCTTGCATTTCTCTTATAGCCTGATATTCGGCCATTTTGAGTGTGTAGCACATTGCACAATAAAGTCAGAAACTTTTTTTACGTTAATTTTTTGTGGGTTGTCTAAAATGAACTTGAAGGAAGCACAAATAAATAATGAAGAAAAGATTGTTAGTGTTTGAGCAGATTGGTTGTGATCCCATGTTTCAGAGGCTGTGTTTGTGAAACATTTGATTTCATTTTAATCAATAGCTCTGTTTTAAGTATGAAAATATTGGCAACCTAACCATCAAAATAAGTTCTAATTTCAAAACACTTAAATTGTCTGGAGGAACATCCAAAGCTACAAGACATTCAAGCTCAAGTGACTCAAATAAATCCTTTTTCGATTTATTTATTTTTTTATTTAAAATACAAAACTTCCTGATAATATGTTTGATTCCTTGTCGCATCTTAAACTATTTTTTTTTAAATAACTTTATGACATGTACCTTGTGTAATAATAATGTTTGATGGCTAATAGGTGTTTGCCAATGTGATGGAAATAGAATGTATGCCCTTTCAGATAATAATGACTCTGAGTTTAGATAGAGAACACTGCAAACAGCTGCATTTATTAGAAATACCCAAACATGAATTAAACACACATTAGCGCTTGCTAAGAGAAGCTAATCGCGATCATGTGTTCGTGTTGGTGGACAGCAAAAGATTAAGAGATCAAAAAAATCCAGCCAGGACTTTTACTCTCTCAAGAAGTAGGCTGGACCTTCTATATCATCTCTGTGGGTGTTTATCTCTCTCTCTCGCTCTCTCTCTCTCTCTCTCTCTTTCTTTCTCTCTCTCTCTCTCTCTTTCTCTCTCTCTCGCCCACTCAAACCCAGACATGACCGCCTATACACATTCATTCAATCTTTAACTTATAAGCATTAATAGCTCTGTTGGTAAGACTAACTTATTGAAATTATCCTATCACAGCATGAAGATAACCTCTATTGCTAACTTGTCACAAAGAAAAGAAAAAAACAAGGACATTCTCGTAAATGCTTTTCTTCAATCTGAGTAATGTTACGAAAATTAGCTATCAAACATCAACATTTTTTGTTCTTTTTGCTTTAACTTCAGACTATTAACCCCAACCAACATTGACTTGAGTCGCAGGTATTGGCAAACCTTTCCTTAGCTGTAAAATCCACCCAGAGCAAAAACATTTTTTTTTACCTATTATATCTTTTAAACTCTTGAGCTTTGCAGGTCTGTGCGTGTGAAAGCACCGAGGTCAGGACACCTCAATATAGAAACGAAGACGTTTCTGAGAACAGCAGAAGTGAGGAGTAGCTGAGGGAAATGGGAAGGAACGAGAGAAGGAGGCAGGGATGCTGCACTCCCTCAGCCCCTCAGCTCGTCCATCATTTCCACCAAGGAGAGGCCAGGAGCCTGACTTCAGATCAGCCCCCATGCGACAAGCGCTACAAGACTAAGAAGTGAATGCAAGAGAAGTAATCTGGAGTCATTCAGAACACACAACGTATTATTGTTTAAATGATTCATTTCAAAGTGAAACAAGAGGTTGATCAACTGATGATTGCTTTTTATGCCTGACTTGTGGGTCGTAAATTATTCAGTTTATCTTGATTCCAGTTTAAAATGTCTCCTTAAGTCCCTGCATTAGGACTGATGAAAATTTCGGGGGTAAGTAAATTATTGACTTTGTTACACTACCTAAGTATTTTGTGTTTTTCTCTACTTTGTAGTTTTACTGAGCATATTTCTTTAATCAACATTTAAAAATAAATATTTTATATTCTTCTAAGTAACTTTTCTAAGATTCTTCTAAATAACTTTATCTAAAATTTTTGAATAAAAATAACGTTCTTCAGTGAGTATTCTCCTGAAATTCAGAACTCGTAACCATGACGGTTCATATTTTTCATTTGATTCAGCCAGTTTCTGAACTCTTATATAATTTGGTCTAACCCAGATCTTCAGATAGCATTTTAGCTGTTTTCCCCTTGCAATTCAAACAGTTTAGCAACCATATTTCTGTCTTACTGGTGTCTGTTGAGTTGGATTTGCGTGTCAGCATCTAGCGGTGGTGTAGTGGATTCCTCATCGAAGCCCAGCCGCTCCCTTGTTGATGGGTTTCCAAACTTTACAGTATTTTATTTCTAAAATCCAAAAAATACAGACATATATGTTCAGTTAATAAATGTTGTGTGAACTCATGGAAATTCCAAAAACTGAAAAGTCCTGTTCATTTTTTGCAATTTGTTTCTTTAATGTTTTACGTAGATTGTTAAATTAGTCTTATTTCTCAGAAGAAAAACTAATCAGACAAATAAAACCATTTAACTCAATCAATAAAAATTTATGAAATAAGCCACTATAATCTACTAAATTAGTGTTTACTAAATTGAGAATGCTTTTCTGACGTTGCACCTTTAAATAGTTTATTTTGTGTTTTGCTTATTCTTTTTGCGTTTGTGCAGTTGATAAATTACAGAGCATTTGTTTGGGAGGTAATGGGGCAGTCCCACAAATCGTTATATTCAGGGCCTGCACTCACCGTCAATCCTTGTCCCTATGCACAAGGGATGGGTTAACTATCAGGTGGTACCATTGGGCGTAGCGCTTAACCTCAGATGAAGAAAAGATAGTGGGTGAAGAAACCTAGATGTCAAGATCAACCTCCTCTTACCTCCTCCATATATAAAAGTTAAAGTCTCTTGCACCAATTGCATCACATGACCGGCTGCCCTGTTACTGTCAGGGCTGTGTAAAGAGCTTCTGAGGGGCAGATGCTCAAATATATAAAAAAAGTAGTTTTGCTATTCTGATTAAGTTTGTTGCTCTGAAAGACAATCTAAACTCTAAATTTAAATTCGATTTTAAAAGTAATTATGTTGAAAGTCAAAGCTAGAAACAACAAATATTTTTTTTGCATAAAATCAAACCTTTGTTAAAAATATTATTAATAAGTAATAATAATAAGCATTATTATCTGCTTAAATTAATAAAATAAAATGACAATTCTCAGGATGTAAATTGAAAAAATGTTGATGTGAGCAAGGAGCTAAGAACGTACTGTGAGCTGGAGTGTGTAACAGGAGTAACATAGATTAGCTTTGTCATTAGTCATATATAGAAAAAAAACATGTTTTTTTTCTTTTTAGCTTGATTGTGTTGACTTTTGTGCAAAATGATTAGCACTAAATTAAGCAGAATAATGTATGTATAAAGATGTATAGTTTTCTGAGGCTACCTGCAGTTTTATTACAGGAGAATAGACATATTTGTGGAAATAGAAATATTTTTATTAAAGTTTATATTTTCAGATGAAAAGATGGTCTTGAATTGCTTACTATTTCTCACCAAAAAGACTTGCCATTAAGTCTGTCCAGCAGTTCTTCTGAGGGAAGGAATTGTTGTTTGTTACATGTCTTCGGCTCCATGTTGCGCTGACTTGTGCAGAGGAACTACATTTTCCAGCAAACTCTGAATCAGGAGACTGAAAAGCTTGGTGCTTACTCAGAGACTAAAACATAGAAATCACTAACACTAACAGTGTGAGCCAACCACAGCTTTCTAAACTTACTTATTATTACAGTTTGATTTAGATTTTGTGTTAAATATTAAAGATGATGATATTAACATAATTTTAAATTATAATCCACAATGCCACTTTGGGCATCCAGGGGCAAAAGGGGAGGAGCTTGAGCTAAACCTAAACTCAGATGAAATGATTTACTTATTCAGACCAGAAACTAGCCTTTAGATGGCACAGGAAGTCTAAACAATCCACCTGCATTAAATTAGTTTATTCAAATTGACACATTCATTTACAAAAATAGTCACTGGCTTTAACTTAGTTCAGAGTAAAAGACTTAAGTTTTTTAAAAACTTTTACCTAAAGCTTTTTTGAGTTGGTGATTTTTGAATGGATTTCACCTTTTTTGTACTCAAATATGCTTTTCAATCCATTGAACCGACTCTATCGGGTTATTTTTCTGCTCTGTTGATGTGGCGGTGCTCTTCAATGCTTTACTTGGCAGTTTCACAAGGTTACTGTGTGTTCAGGATCCAGACACTTGAACAAACACATGCTGTTTCCAAGAGACATCTGTAGAAGATCCTAATTTTTGAGTTCAGATCTCCTCTGCTTGGAAGCTGAATGGTACGAGCGTCCTCAGTGATGGTGTCTCTGACAGTCTGTTCTGATTCTAATAGGCTGTCTGTTCCTTTCACAGCTCGTCATGTTAAAGCTGATGAGGACTGACTTCATGCTATTACTGGAGGTGACTCATTTCTTTTCTTCTGGTTGTTTTTGAGATGGCCAAATAGGTCTGTTTTTTCACTGGCCCTGATAATAAGACCCTTATCTCTTTGTTTCATTATGATGATGAAAAGGTTCTGAATATAGAAGCACTATCTCTTGAAAACAGGGTTTCAAAAATATACGTAGGAGTCATGAAATTACCTGTGATGTGTGCGTCTCAAGAGCAATGCTGAACTCAGGTAAACAAAACTTGATTGAGTTATAAATTGGTTTGAAGATACAGTTTTATTCCTTTGACCTTTTCATGGAAAACAGTTGGATGTTTTTTTTCCATTCAAGACTTGCGGTGTCAGCGAGACCTTTTAAGCAGGTGATCGAAGTCGATGATGGATGATTACTTCAGAAGCTGGTCACTCTGTCTGATTGAATCACTGAATCATAGGCTGAAACGATTCGATCAAAACTGATTCTTTTCATTGTTTCGAAACGATGCATGGCTGACTGACTGCAGAGAGAAATAAAAAAACAAAAGTAGCGTCTTATGATAAATCAGGTTTTTGATTATTTGATAGTGAAGAGACTTAGCTCTAAATTATTCATGACACTTAAAATCTTTCTGGTGGCAAACATTCCGAGTGAGCCCTGGCTTTTCACGAGAGCGCATTACATAAAGTTAGGCCAGTTTTGCAAAGAGTCAACTCGTTCTTTTTTAAAGACTATGAACTAGCATACAGAGCACGTTCAGATCAGATTTAAAACTATGGCTGATGTAGGTTGAGATGCTAGAATAAACGCCGTCACGAAGGTATTCTGCAATGAGTTAATGTGTATACTCAAAAATAAAATACATAGTAAATGCAATGGCCATTTTGAAAGGGCTGAAATCGTGATTAAAATGCACCGTCCAACCCTTTTCAATAAACGCCAACTCCACCTCCTCCCCACCACCTGAATGTTTATAAAAACATAATCTTTCCAAGGTTCGACTTGGAAACCTATCCTGTAAATAATTTTTTAGATCTTATGTTGCTCTTTTAATTTGTTACACTCTCCTGGAGGAGGGAGATGGGGAGTGCATCTTGTTGGTTTCTCAGAGTGTAAAGAGCAAATACGTTCTGTCATCTAGCATCAGTACCCACGCAGTAGCTCCACTCTCTTATACGCACACACACGCGCGCACACACACACACACGCACACAAGATAATCCAGTGACTTTATTTGTACCCTGCTGATAATGACCTCTTTCTGTCTACTTTCATGCAAAAGCACAAACACACAAGTGTAGAGTGAGTAATGAGGAGACCTCGTCTGTGCTCAAGTGTACAGTACATCTCTGTTTATGTCTCCATGCATTATTCACATGGAGAGTCCACACATCTGGCAACCATGATTGCTGCACTTTACTTACAAAAATGCTGTCAGTATTTTACATTTCCATTTTTACTCTATCACCTTGTACTGTATGTCCACACGCAGGGCTGCTTCCAATGCCTCCTTAGCTGACAGGAAGATGAGATGTATTGACTTTAAAGTGCACTTATAGTCAGCATGAGATCAGAGTGATTTACTGCTGACTTTTTTAATACACCTTCCTGCACCAGATCGTGAATGATTCATCAGTATGTTTTAAAAACTTTACTGTCAATGAATCGTGTAATCTGATCCACCTATGGAAAGTCTTCAGATGGTGTCACCTTGAGAAAAATGCAGCTAAATTTAACTGGAACGCTCCAGATTGTGAGACAAGATAAGTATATGCAAAAGATAAATCATTCTTTAAAATAAGTAGTTTATATATGTTATAAATGAGTTATTGTGTCTCGGTGATGGTTAAAACATGACAAGACTAGATGAAAACATTAATGGATGTATTATTGTCTGCATTAGACTATGTTGACAACAAATTCCAATGTTGAATAGTCGGCATGTACAGATTAAATAAGAAAGAAATTCAGAATAATAGGTTGTTGAACAGTTACAGAAGCAGTGAGAAAAGTTATGCGAGTCTCTGTTACAGCTTCTTAAGCACGCTTGTGTGAACAAAGGTCCATGTGCAGTTTCATGAACGAACTTCCACAAATGCAAAAATGGAAAACACCCACAAATACCGACTTCTTTGTGATTGTCAGAAGTAGTTTTTAAATTCTTCCAGTTGTGATTAACATCATTTGTAGAGCATATTCTGTTTAAGGCATAGATGTGCTCCACTAACAGAGAGCCTAAAGTTGTATTCACGCTAAGGACAAATCACACCGAATGCCGCATAGTGGATCCTGATTGGTTGACACTGTCGTGAATATAAAAAATAATAGAACTTGAATGTATAGCTGGTAATAAAAGCGCAAATGAATTTTTCCTGTTATTTATTCTAGATCAGAAAATGAAACAATTGGTGTTGCTAATTCTGTTTGCCTTCTTATGACTAATTCTTAACAAGGCACAACTTGAAGCTGGATTTTGTCAGAGTCTTCTGTAAGTAATTATTTATTACTGCTTTTAAATTGTGCCAGTAGTTGGAATATTCATTAATCGATAGGCTTTTCATTAGATTTGTTTTGTGCAACCTTTTTTTGTAATCCAGGTAGTGAAGCTCATCATATTAACAACAATCTTAATATTGTGTTTTATCACAATGTTGATTTTTATCCCGGTCTTTATAACTTTGTCAGATGCAAATTCTGGATTTATTTCTTAATGAGTGGATTGTTGTCAATAATAGACTTTGTTGACAACAAATTACAATGCTAACTAGTTTGCAATAGCTGTTTAAAAAGGTTACATTTTGTTGTTAAAAACACATTTCTTTTTAAGTGAAGTGAAAAGTTAAAAGTTCACTTCTCGCAGCAAGAAGGTCGCTAGTTTGAGCCTCGGCTGGGTCGGTTAGCATTTCTGTGTGGAGTTTGCATGTTCTCCTCGTGATCGCGTGGGTTTTCTCCGGGTGCTCCGGTTTCCCCACAAGTCCAAAGACATGCGGAATAAGTGAATTGAGTAAGAACGATTGTTCATAGTGTTAAAGTGTGAATGAGTCTGTGTGAATGTTTCCCAGCGATGGGTTGCGGCTGGAAGGGCATCCGCCGCATAAAACATGTGCCAGAGGAGTTGGTGGTTCATTCCGCTGTGGCGACCCCGAAAGGGAAAAAGTCGTCATGAAAATGGATGGATGGATGGATGTCTCAAAACTAATACTTCTGATCTACCTTAATGGATAGAGGTTAGTGATATTACGATAAGGAAAAATTACCACAGTTCCATCTTTTTGTTAAAACATACAAACGGAAGAAGTGGAGCCTATGAGAGAGAAATGCAGAACATCTCATCACATCAAGCAAGCACTGGAATAACAGAGTACAGAAATCACAGCTCTCAAGAGAAAACGTACAACATCTATAACTTCTAACTGGTTTCATCTCTACGTCCTCCTCTGCTTTCTGCTCCTTCATCAGGTTCTCTCTCTTCCTCCTTCACTCTCACAACCTCTCCACACATTTCTTTCTGACCAGCGCTGCACTTTCCATTTCTGTCTTGAATAATTCAGTGCAAGAGAGGTGTGTGAGTGGGCAGTTTTTCATCCACTGTTCAATGAGAACACCCCACTGCACTCTGCTGCACACCCTGACACAATCTCAAAAGCATGCATCAAACCCTCAAAATAGCATTCTTTTATTGTTTTGGTTCAGTGCAATCTATGGAAATAACTGAGGGTAGGTCCAGAGCTGTTGCATATTGTGTTTAGATTGTGCATCTGTGTTATCTTAGAGTATGAACACGTTAGAAAATACAGAAACCTTGAAAGCGTAATTTTCCAGCTTTTATTAGTCAATGATGCGACCCGAGTTACAAAGTGATGGCACATTTCTTAGTCCACTTAATGCTCATTGGTTGAATAGTTAGCAAGCCTGCTGTGTAGTTGAGCGAGGAGAACTGACTCGAGACATAGACTTTACAAAAATATTGTATAAGATTCAATCGCTGCATGACCTAACATTGATATTTTTGAAAAACAGGAATTTCAGGACCTAAATACTATTGAATTGGATCTAGGCTTGGTTGGCATCCACTTGCGCTTCTTCTTGTCTTACATCGGTATAGAGTATTACCAGTAATCATTAAAAAAGGCTCAGACAGCTTCACTGTTAGAACTCAGGCAGTTTTGTGTTTCTTTCCAGAAATATGGGTCATGTTCCAGCCACGCCTCCCTCGTAACCAGCCACACCCACTTGTTACATCCGTTGACCATAGGTGGCGTACAACTGGTTCTTGTCTTATAAAAACATCAGCTCATTTCAACTTTTTGAAACCATTCCGAAACGGAAAAGCAAATGATAGTGAATGAGTTAATAGGCATAACAAGAACCTAATGAATAAATAAATAAGCATAAATGAATTACATGTGTTTTTATATGCCTATTTATTCATTAATTTATTTAATGAATGAATAGGTATAAATACACAAATCGACCTCATTCTCAAAATTAATTCAGAAATTAAAAGTAATTTTGATCACAAAACATGTTATATTAAGACTTGTTAACCAAGGACAGAGCTTGGGATCGAGTCGTTGAGGCTGTCAGTGCTGAAGGGAGCTATTCGTGAGAGCTCGAAGAAACTTTCAAGTTAATCAAATATTCATATCAAAGCTAAAGGCGTCCACATTTTTATATGCTTAGTTGTTTTAACAATGTAATGTTAGCAATTGTAATTTCCTTTTTTTATGATAAAATATATTTTATTTTGTGTGCTCCCATCTGGTTTTTTACAAAAATGCCCATGGTATGCTAACCGTTATGACATTATGTTTTTGGAGTCCACTTGTTTTCTGAGGAGGTCATGCTTACCTTGCCAGCTGTGTGAAAAGGCCCTGACAATATTGTAGCATAATCTGAAGGCGCGCTATGTTTTTTGGTCATGCAAATCCAATTGTTATAGCTGAGTTTAGATTGTGACTAAAATAGTTAAGTCACGGCCAATGCAGGGGCCTGATTGCGGCATGAAAGTTGGGAGCATTCTCATTAGTTATGTATGAAAGTTATTTCTCGTCAAGTTTTCATCTTTTTAATACATCTCCGAGTGAAGCATCTAGATTGTCTGCCATAAGAATCTCAAGTAAAACAAGTAGTGTGGAGGCATTTAGGTCCCTTTGGTCACCTTTTTTTTTTGTTTTTTTTTGCACAATTCATATTTACTGCCTCTTCCTTCTCATCAGGTGGAAAACAGAAATCGTACCACACTACAAAATATTTGTTCTTTTTACTGACCAGCTCACTTGGTACTTTTACCCACCTCTCTTTTTTCCCCATTCTGTCACATTAGACACAGATTTAGGTTAATTAGTTGGAAAAACATAAATTGGAAACCTGAATGATTTAAAACTTGCATTGGCACTAGTACTAATTTCTATGTAAACCTTACTTTAAATATATTTAATTTTTTAACAAAAAGACTAACTTCTGTAAGGAACATATTTAGATTTATTAAAAAAAACTTCATTATTTTTCAAAATTGATATTTTCGCTACCAAATTTGATGCAAGTCATGTTTTAATGTGCAGTAACTTTTGACAAAAAGACTTAAAAATAAAAAACAGTTTTTTTTCTCTTCGTTTTTCCGATGAGGCACAGACATAATTTAAAAAAAAAACAAATTAATGTGTAAAAATGTCCCTACAGAATGTTGTATATGCCATATTTTAAAACTCAATAACTTTAAAATAGTTTCATACTCACCAGTACAAAATACTCTGACAGAATCTTTTCTGTTGTAGTATGTATAAAACACAGAATTCAGCAATCACATTCTGAACTGTCAAATGTTAGTCAATTATCAAAATGTCAAAGCGAATGTAAAAATTAATCGAATATATTTGGAATATGTCAACGTTTCTGAAGCTTTTGCTCCTTGTATCTTTGTGTTAACATATCTTTATATGGACTTAAACATAGCAAAGGAACTAGTGTAATTTTTTTTAATGCAATAAGAGATTTCTGCATCACGGCCATATCAGCTTTCAGGCTTCATCTTTATTCTCTGCTTTCCTCCCCTCTCCTGCACTCTCTCTCTCTGTTTGTGTTTAGTCTCAGCGCCAGTCTCTCTCCCCCACTCTCTTTCTGAAGCAGGTCAGCTGAGAACAGGCATGCAGGGCGAGATGATGCTAACACAAGCTGAAGTCTGCTGCACTCACTTACATAAACACCTTCCCACAGGCCTCCATCATGTAACGCACAGCCTGCTAATTCAGCACACACACAAAGCCTCGTCACTCAAAGGCTCCACTACTCTGTGAAAGAGCATCACTTACAGCACATTGAGTCACTTTAAGGCTCTTCTGAGCAATAGCAGTATATAAAGAGCAATATAAAGAGAGCTTAAGAAATGATAGCCGAGAAGCAAAAGCAGTCATGCAACACAAACCGCTCCTCCGAGGTCACTCTTGAGAGTTTAGGGTACGGAAACCATTCTTGAAAGATAACTCAAATTTTTTTCTTAATGTTAACATTTTAGGTTTAGGATTTTTTTTGCATTTGAGTGTTTTGTTTGAGAGCACCCAAACTTTTCTCCTCAGACTGGATTTGGAGATTCCTGTTGTAGAGCTGTGTGATTAATCGATTTAAATCAAAATAGGATTTATTTTATTTTTTATTTGATTGTTAGTGTACATTATATCTTTTAGTTTGTGGGCACACACATTTTTCACCTTGGACTGAATTTGGATATCTCTGATGTAGAGTTGTGTAATAAAGATTTAAAATCGAAACAGGACTTTAGTTAATTTGTTGTTGTTGTTGTTGTTTTTGCATTTGACTGTTAGTGACTATTATATGTTTTAGTTTGTGGGCACCCAAGTTTAAATAAAATATAAAACAAAGACTGGATAAATTTAGTTCCACAATACAATGGGAAAGCGTCACGGTGGCGCAGTGGGTAGCACGGTCGTCTCACAGCAAGAAGGTCGCTGGTTCGAGCCTCGGCTGGGTCGGGTGGCATTTCTGTGTGGAGTTTGCATGTTCTCCTCGTGATCGCGTTGGTTTTCTCCGGGTGCTCCGGTTTCCCCACAAGTCCAAAGACATGCGGAATAAGTGAATTGAATAAGAACGATTGTTCATAGTGTTAAAGTGTGAATGAGTGTGTGAATGTTTCCCAGTGATGGATTGCGGCTGGAAGGGCATCCGCTGCGTAAAACAAAATGCAAGAGAGTTGGCGATTCATTCCGCTGTGGTGACCCCGAAAGGGAATAAAGCCGACATGAAGATGAATGAATGAATACAATGGGAATAACATCCTGATGCAGACATATTGCAGAACACAAGCTGTACTTTTTGTTTCAAACTAATCACAGATTAAAATGAAAAAGAAAATAACATACGTTTATATAATAACAGTAAAAAGAAATGATTGCATTCTGTTGACCTTATAACATTGTGTATAAGAAAATGTGCATCTCATAAGCAAGTCTATTGTGGAAAGTTACTATTATATGACTAACTTTTGTGTTATTCATGTGATACTATCGATTTTTTTGTGTGTGAAATAAATTACTTTTCCCGACCAATATATAGCTACTATGTAATATATCAAATGAAAAATAAAATAATATGATTGATTTCAACACTTATACAAAGTTTTATAATTTAGTGTTAAACACCAAATTTAGATAGAAACAACTGACAAGGGGTTCAAATCACATTATTCTTTACCTAAGCATTCATGAATAATACATTCTACAGAATTCTACTTATCTTTCAGCAGCAGCCATAACACATCCTGTCCTCTCCTAGGCCAGGCTTAAGAGATCGCAGTCTTTCTTCATTCAGCAAAACATATCCGTTTCCCCACAAGTGGATTCTGATGGGCTTCCAGTGCCCCAATCTCATTTGATCTCTGAGCAAAAAAACACAAAGTGCCTATTCTTTGGCACAACCTGTTGCTTAATGTTGGAGAAACAAATCAACAACTGACAAACTAATCATGACACTTAATTCACGCAGCTTAACTAATAATATAAAATACTCATCTTATTACAGCAAATAACTGGATGCAATTTAAAAGTGATGATGCAATAATAAAATTAAAGGGTTTGCTTCAGGATGGAACTACTGATTTTTTAAACGATTAATCTGTCATTTTTTTGTTACATCGTTTAGAAAAATAATCAATTTATAAAAAAATAGAGGTAAAATAATTTGTTCTCTTCACTACCCTGCAGATTCACATAGTCGCAGATGCAAACAAGTTCACTTGAAACGTATTCATTAAATTATTATCATTACTAATAGGCTCCATGTCAGTGGTTTGAAAACTGGAACAACCGGAAGTTGTTTTCTCCATTCGTTTCAATGGATGAGATTGCTATGGAATATGTATTCTTATGTTGAGGAAAAGTATGGATCTATTTTTCCATGTCCTGGCCTTGGATAAGTGGACAAAGGTGGATGGATGGAGAGATTGATAGAGGAATTGGATGTGGCTAGCTAATAAGTAATTGATCCAAATTATTTGCAAGTAGTGCAGTTCTTTTCATCTGAAAATGAATGAATTTCGATTTACAAATATCATTAACAGTCTCCGAGTTTCAGCCGTTAATTGCTGATTCAAGTGATTTCTGATGAGCGTATGATGATAGCACCTCCTCACACAGTGTTTTATAATGCTGAGAGAGAGAGAGAGAGAGAGTAAGAGACGTGAGAAAGTCTGCTGGGAGACTGATGAGAAAATTACACCAGAGACATTAACAGCTGAGAAAAGATCACTTGCTTGTTTCAACCTCTTAACATCTCTTTCTCACTTTAATGTCACTTTCATTCTATTTCACACACACACGCACGCGCACACACACACACACACACCCGCACACACACTAGCTTCTCCAGCCTGCACTAGTTGTCAAGTAGCAGCTTTCTCTGACATTTAAGTGAAGAAACTACAACATGTGGTGACATGTTTGCGACAGTAACTGCTTTACTGGAGCAATTAGATGCTGGCAAATCTGAGTGATGGCTCTTTTGAAATCATTCATGTCTCTCACAATTAAGAAAATCTTAAGGCAATGAAGGTTTATTTATGGTGTAGAAAGAATCTGCACCTAAGAAATGATGAGCTGACTGATATTGTCACTTTATATTAATAAAGAAGTGTATAAGGTTTAATTGTTTTTAGCTGTAATTGCATTAAAATAACTTTTACAGGTGTTTTCAGAAACACTCAGATACAACTAACCAAATGCTGTGCTGAGCTGGAGATCAGATTCTCCAAATTCAGTCCTGGAGGGCTTTTTTCATTTAGCCATCATGAAACTCACCTGCTTATGCTAATTAAGGCCCTCTTGACTTGACTGAAGCTAGATTAGTACGTACAGAAGAGCTAAAATGTGAAACCTTCTAGAACTGCATTTGGAGATTTAAAATTGATATTGGATTCATTTGTCAAGACTACGTTTAAAAAGAAACACTGAAAAACAAATTTTCCTCTCGGTGGCTTTCAGGGTGTGCAGCTCTAAGCTATTGTAGTCATCCTTTTGTTATCTGGGGTTTTTCTGCAGACATTAAACAACCCAATTCCTGCTGTAAAATATTTTTGAAGATTGTGGAGACTAATAAAGGCAGCAGAAATTATTTCTTCCAAAAAGCAGATATAGTTAGAGATATATTGACCGATTTGATATGGGACTGAAGCAGTAAAAGATTACACTCACGTTTCCAAATAAATTATATCATTTGATGTGAGTGGTGGCAATTTCATATCTGGAATTAGTGGAAATATAGCTGGTGAGTGATGGGGCTCCATAAAAGTTATTTCATAGATCAAAAGATGATTCCAAAAGCTCATGTCCACCAGGTAAAACAAATTACTGATAGTCACACTTTTTAGATTAAAAGTACAGAAAAATAGAAAACGTTTTTTTTTTACTTGTTAAGGTGAAACTTAGACTTGCTGACTTGCAGATGCCCAAACTAATGCTAACTATGTCAACACACTTTTTATGTAAAAAGTTCAAATTGCTAAACACAATTTCGACTTTTTATTTCCAACTTTTTACTTGCCAAGTTAGAATTTTGACTTTTTATCTCAACATTTCAACTTTTTATATATATTATTTTAACTGACGGAACATGTTTCCATAGAGGACATTGGGACTTGATGTACATTTTTTTTGGTGAACATAAGAAAGAATGAAGTTCTTAAAGGTTGTATGCAAATGTTACATTTTTGGGGTGTCCCTTTGAGCCAAAGAGTGTTGGTGAATGGTTACTAAGTCAATATGTCCATGTGCTAGATTTATTTAAGATTTTGGATGAATTGGAAAGAAACCATTTTCAACAGATAAGTTGAACTTTTTATTTCAGAATCGGTATTATGATGCATGTTATATGATGTTCATTCCTTATTACAGTTGATTTTATAGAAAATGATGTGTATACATACAGAAAGCAGCTCTTGATTCCTATTTTGAGTAAACTGCATGAACATGCTGTTCTGACCCAACACGATTTATGTTTATGAAAGGGTAATGGATGAAGGTGCTGAATATTTCAGAACACTAAAACGGCATCAATTATGAATGAATACAGTGGCTAATAAATGTGAGCTGGTCAAGGGACTTACAAAAAGTTACTCAAAATAACTAAAAATACTCATTAAAGATATGTTTTCAAGATCAAATTTTAAAAAGATTTTTTTTTACATTTTAAGATTTTAAAAGCAAATAATCATCTTTTTGTATGTTACATTATTAAACAGAACTGTATGTTCGTAGGTTTTGTTTCCTGGTTTGCTGATTGTAAGTGCAATTATATTGATGTAAGTATATGTATCATTGACAGGGACAGGATACTCACAAAGTTATGAAGTCATCAGGGTTGCTGTTTTCCTATATGTGACTTTTTCAAGCAACAGACCATCACTTTAACAGTAAGTATTTGCAATAAAAATCATGCTCACCAATTTGAGTTGATTCAGAGTTCTCAGCTCAGCAAGGTGAAAGGACGCGGTTTAGCTCTCCTCTCACTTCTCCTGGTAAAGCGGCGGATGTGGGAAGCTACTTCTTAGACTTTGAATGCTTTTGATCCTGTTCATGACACCAATAATATCGGTGAAAAACATAGTTAAATAACTAAAATGATAGACAAGACTTTCCAATTAAGTTTTTCTGAGTATTTTACAGCATTTGATACAGGACTGAAAGAGCCTAGTCTGAATCACAAGTTTGAATATATAAACTGCATCTTATCAGCACTTTCCATGACATTTATTGGTCAGCACCTCACAGACTTAAGCCAGGCTTGTGTTTTTATTCCTTTTAGCCATGTATTGGATAACTTAGTATCACCTTTGCTCTGTTTGCTCAGATTAACCAAGTCAAAATAACCTTACTTCAGTGAAAAGATTGTTGAGTCGGATGAGGCTCCATCATGAATCAAAGCATTATTAATACAATAATTCAAACATATTGTTAAGTCTTCTGGCATTGAAGTGCAAGATGTGTGTGGTTGCTATGGGCCGTTCCCACTGGGTTCCTGGTCAAAGAAACTGCTCAGCATTACCCACTCTTTAATCCTGATTGTTATTTAAGATTGTTTGGCAGTCCAGAGATTTAATTCAATCACAGCATGCTGCACTGAGTATTGACATCTTGACTATTTTGTTGTCATGTAGGTTGTTTTTGTCACAATAGTTTAGATTGAGCACACAAGGCTTGCTCCAGATCAGATGCCTCCTGCCCAGGTAAATGATAATAGCTTGGGACCTAGTGGAATTGCAGAGATAAACAGTTCCCAGGCTTGAAATCTCCACTGTTTGTGATTAATTAATTTTTAATGCTAGTTTTGCAGATATTGAATTTAGTGTTGTGTTTTGTGTATAAGTGTACGGTGGGTTGCTAAAGACCACATCGACAAGCATTAAAAGTCTGGTGTTGGTCACATCATGGAATAACTTGGGTTACATACTCTCTAATTTGAAAAGGTTACTAAAAACAAACACATTTCGAGTTCTGATACATTCCAGGTTGTTTTTTGTTTTCTGTGCTCTGTCCTGCAAAGTTTTGCGCCAGCAATGGTTCACCTCACACAGACCTGTAGCTTTAATGAATACAGACTCATTCGGTGGAAATTGTTTCATTAAGGCAGAGCTGTGGCTACCAGTAACACAATTTTACATGTGTTTTAGAATATGTAACAAAAATGCAAACCATTTTCTTGTTTTTCTGCATAAAGAGCGTTTATGTATTGGGGTCAATTAATTTAAGCATATTCTATATACCCACTGCATCCGAGCATTCTAATATTTGGCAAAAAGTAAGGATTATTTCTTGATAGACCCATTTCAGGGCTAATTAAACTCATCTTAATTAATGATCAATATAAGGTCAGCTGTTAACCTTAAAGAATGTCTTTATATTAAGGGGAAACCCATCTTTTTAGAGAATGCAAAAATGCAAGAACAAAACTGTATTTATCTTCTCATGAGCTATTATAATCTCTATGGCCAAGTACTCCCTCCAAATATGACATTTTAATAAAAGCTTAATTTTGAGACAGTTGCACTCTGTAAAGGTTTGACTTTAAAGTTTCATAGATTCCAAACATGTGTTTTGAGATAGCTCTGTTTATTTTTGTGCTTGGTTTTTGGTTTTAGGTCCTTGGTGCATATTGAAAAGTCACATTTCTGAAAATTCTCCTTTTAGGTCAGACAATCTGTTTGAGGAGAGAGTAGATTTTCATCTCTGCTATCCGGTGAGAGGAGGTGATAACACCCCGTCCCCTGAGAGAAGAGCAGCACTTACAAGGTGTGATGCACTGACAAGCAGTAAGGGAGTAAAAAGCCTTGTGCATGTCCTGTGAGAGGACTGAAACTGAACGTTGAAGAAAATATGCATTTATAACTAATACAATTAGCTAAAAACAACTCAAATGAATTCATAAATGTTTTTACAGATAGTAACTATTTCTTGTCAAAATAAATAAGTAATTAAATAATCACAAATATGTTAAAGACTGGCAGATTTGAAAAAAAAATGTCATAATCAATGTTTATTCTTCACATAACAAATGTTCAGGAGTAAACATTTTAATGAGCATTTTAAAAATGTACATTAGTGAGGAATGTAGCACTTCTATAATTTTATGAGGTACTCAACAATTCTGTCCTTGTCTATTTATTTATTATTTATATATTTCTTTATTTCTATTTCTTGTCTTTGCATTTTGTTCAGCAATCACATGTCTTGCGACTCCATAAAAAAAAAGCACCATAAAAAGTGTCAGACAAGTTTTCAGTAGTGTCAATTTCTCTTTAATTGAATTTAGAGATAATGCTTTTTTTTTTTACAATGCATTAGAAATCCAAATTTTTTTATCTTGCATTTCCTAATTTTGCTATTTTTCACACTGGCTTTACTTGACTTTTAAACAGGCTATCGCTTATGTTGCTGTGTTCTTATTACTTCCCATATATACAACATTAAACATGATTACAAAACAAAGAAATATAATTTGTGAAAGTTAAAGAGACTAATTGGCCAGATGTGGAGTGACCCACACCTGGAATTTGTGCTCGGAATTTAACCCATCCCAGTGAACACACACCCGGAGCAGTGGGCAGCCAGGAAACTGGTGCTTTGCTCGAGGGCTCCACAGCTGTGGTTGTTGAAGACGGAGAGCAAGTGTTTCACACTTACACCACTTACACCGACGACCTTCAGATCACAAGTCACCGTTAATTGTTGATTTAAAAAATAAAATAAAAACATACTCCAGGAGAACTTGAAAGTAAATGTGTTTGAATAAAAGGTAAGAGGTTCAAAGTTGAAGATTTTTAAATGTGAATATTCTGGGTTTTCCAGGGCAGTCAGTAAAATTAACATAATTAAACATAACTTATAAGGGCGATTTTCTTATTGTATTAAATCTCTTATATACTTCACCTTGAAATTATACCCATACAAATATCAAATCTAATGTCATTTAATTTTATATTGCTGTTATTCTAACAAAAAAAGCTGTTTGCATATTCAGTCTAACAATACACTTTTATTTGAATATCATAAACCTGGCAACTAAAAGACTGTTTTAGCACCAATTTCACAATATTCTTAGTATCAACTAAGGAAAACGATTGTGTCGAGGTTTTTGTGTTTATCTTGGCACCGAAATGAATTTATCAATGAAATACGAACTCTTCGACTGCCTGCCCGTGGCTGCGCTCAAGAAGCGAGACTTCGCGTGCTCTCGCGATACCTCTCCACCCCCACCACCAGCCCCTCCCCTCTTCTGTTTCCGTCCGTATCAGCCTTCTTTCTCTCTCTGGACCACATGAGAGTCTCCTCCCGAAACCTGAACCGCAGCAGCAGAGGCATCGACCCCCCTCCCCACACGCACACACAACATGGCTACAATTGTAACCTCGACCAGGTTTACGGACGAGTATCAGCTTTACGAAGAGCTGGGAAAGTAAGTGCGCGCGACATTGTGGCGGTGTGACGTCATCGACGCAAGTTGCTCCCTTCGTGTCGTGTGTTTCTCTTATTTAGATGTTGACAGGAGTGAAAATATCACGCCGGGAGACTCCGAAAGGTCTCGCGCGGAGGGCTTGATCCGATAAGCGCGAGCCTGAGCCCAGCACTGGGTCGTGGACTTGATCTGAGCACGTCCCTTGTGCGGGTCTAAGCTCTCGGCGTCTGTAACGCGAGCTTTAAAGGGCTGTAGTGGGCTTGAGGAATGCGCTGCTAGTGGAGAGCAGTGCGCTGCGTTTAACGTTCACGCCTTGTTTTATTTTAAGGGCTTGCTTGGTCACTTTTGGCTATTTGGTTGTCACTTTTCCTGGCATTGACATGGTGAATTGTGCTCGGCTCTTCTGCAGCTGCTTGAAATAATTCATAGTGCTCTGAAGCTTGTGTAACTGTACACTTGCGTTTACTCTGAAATGTTGAGGGTTACACGCCCACACTTTAATATCTGCGAAGGGCAGATAAAGAGGGATTATGAAATCAATAAATGAGCAATGGCGCCTTTCCGAGCGTTCAATCTCACTTTTTGGAGAGCTTTTCAGCCTTCTGACATGCAGATGCGAGGTTCTGTCTGCGCCGCCCATTTTTCTTGAGGCAAATGTCACAATTGTTGTGTCATGTTTGGTTTAATTTTTGCATTCCTGAGATGGCTTGCTTATTCTCTCTCATCTGAACCTTGCTTAATGTCTATCATTAGTTTGTGTGGGAATCTTTCAGAGAAAGTTATCTGAATTAAAGGAATAAGTCTTGTTTTATTAGGATTCTTAACTTTTATTAAAACATTAATTGTAGGGAAACGACTGTTTGCCTAAGCATGTTGATGTAAAACGCCACAATTAGTTAGTTTTAGAATAAAAGTGGTTGTTGTCTGTTTTGCTCTTTTTTTGTTGCAACCTTTGAGATTAAATTCTATAAGTCGTAATTTTTATACAAACTATAGGCTTTGAGAGATGTAGTGTTGGATATTCAGAATCATTAGTGTATTCTCTGATTGCCCAAAAGTTATGAGAGCTAATTGTCTACAGAACCATCTCTTACATGACATTTTCAGTTGTTTTCAGTCATTTATAATTTCTAGCTATCATCTATCATTGTATTTTCTGTAAATGTGAAAATGACAATGATTATTCTCATTAATTTTTCGATTAATCGGATACATGTGTAATGTATTGAATTTCTTGTACAGTGAACAATATATTCATAGCATTCTAAATGCAACAGTGTAAAATAATTTACATTGTTTTATGGTTGCGTACGTAGACGATCTAAGCAGACTGTCTCTTTAAGAACATTTGCTTACAGAGGCGTTTCTGGACTTGTTACTATGTTTATACAGAATATAGTGATGTGGCTAATTAACCGTCTTTGAGGATTTTTATTGATGAATGTCACTCATTAACTTGAATAACTGATGAGAAGCTTTTAGTCAACAAGATTAGTCAACAATGCAATTGTTGTCTTGACAAATCAAATAATCGCTTCAGCCCTCATTTTGATATACTTTAAAAATGTATTCATATATCTGTATTGTATGTTTCATTTCTATTTAAAAAAAGATGGTTAAATACAGGAAGAAGAAAACTATTTTATGTTGGGCATGATTTTAAAGAACTTTTCAATAAAAATGTAATTGATAACATTTCAAACTTTTTATCACATCCAAAGCTGAAAAGTTCATGTCTTTTTAATTAGTTATAAAGATCTGTATTCGTGATTGATAATGACAACTTTTTTTGCCATGAAGATAGCCTTTGTTGCTGCCATGGCACTAATGAAAGAAAGAAATACAGAAAGAAAACTGTGAGCAGAAAGCATGGAAGGGCGTCGATGTCAGACGAGGGCTCCTGCTCTGCACTCAGAAGAAGCTGTGCTCTCAAGGCTCATACAGCTGCTGACAGTCACTTAGTTTAACTTTAAATCAAGACCAAATACAACAGGTCCAACTCATACAGGCAAGTTTAGAAAAAGCTACAGTCACTATTTTGATGGAGCAAGTTTAAACTAAACTTCTCCACTGATCAACTTAAAAATAAGATAATCAGCAGACTATCTTGTGATGCAAAGTGTGTTTCATTAAATGAATTTAATTCATAAAAATAGACTATTTGGTTAAATGGAATCAACATTTGTCCTGTATTCGCCATCATTTTACAGTGTAGTCAGAAAATGTGTGGAAATGATTGCAAATGAACCTGAGAAGAACCGATGGCTGACAGCAAAGTACATCTCTCACTACAGATTGTAAGCGAAAAAATGAACCTTACTTGTTGAATTGAGTTGTTGGCAGTGTATTATTTTTAAATATTTTGGATAAAAAATTCCTGTTGAATACGCTGTTAAGTCAGTGTTTCTCAATTATTTTCTGTCGTGCCCCCCCAACTATAAATAGTATTGTTTGTCTTTAAATTTGTTATAAGTACACCTCTGCATAACACAGTATCCTTATCAACGTATAAGAGAAAAAAGTAAGAAATATGGACCAACTTACAACAAAGAATAGCTTTATTACCTGTACCCCCCCAGGCGCCCCACTATTTGAGAACCACTGGTTTAAGTAAAGGTGACTAGTTTGCTGTTTTTTCCCCCAATTTTTGTTATTTAAACTAAACTTGATTTTTTTCTAATAAATTAAGGATTAAATGGTGGTCAGTTCAAAGATGGATTTTTTTCACATTTTTCATCTACGTAAACAAAAAATAAACATACATTTGGATATGTTAGAGTTGATTCAGGCCTCATTTGTTTGTGGATTTAAGTTGGTTATAAATTATATTCCAGTTTGACTGGCATGTGTACATGGGCATGGGCACAAAACTGGTTCTATAATACTGAAGAGATTACTGGTCAGGTTAAATCAACAATTTCTGCATACTAATAAACTTTACTATACAATTCCCAAAGATAGCAATTTATGGTAGTTGTATTTGCACCCTATAGAATTATCCAATAAAAGCTCCTATTTAACTCTTAATCCACACTAGGTCTTTGGCAAAATGTCTATAGGAAAAAATGTATATAGACATTGTGTCTAAAGATGTCCACTCCAACAGAGGGATGAGCCCAAACTTGTCTGATAATTCGTTTTGAAACTGCCAGCTATGTGAGAATATCACAAACCTTTTGGTTTGCATTTCATGACCACTTCACACATACAGTTTCGGATTTTTTCTAATTTAGTTTGCTTTAATATCTGTATCTAAACCATACACAGATCAGATCATTCAACCGCCTGTTTCCATTCTGAGCATTCAACACTGAATTCAGGGTAATTCACATCACTTTAAGATTAAGATTATACATGCTTCTCCTCATGATCGAAAAGGTTTCAAAATATTCTTAACTTGAGGAGCATGTTTTCAGTATGTGAGGAAAATTTGTCTATTATGAGCCAAAATGTGTTTTCTGTGCACAGCTTCAATGCAGATCAGAAACCCTTTTTCATTTTATCGTCACTATTTTAATGAAGATATGATTCCTCTAATGGTGTTTTCAGTACTTACTAATATCCTTTAATGGATTTAGTTTTTTCCTAATTCTTCTGCTTTCCAATGCCTCTAAAGTAAAATTGAGTCCAAATAGTTCTATAATCTCAGAGCTGGATCTGTTCACTTGGGAATCTAATCATAAAACTGCATGGTAACAGTTGAACTCAAAAAGAAAATGAAAAGATTTGGACAATAAAATCTATGTTTTTGAAAATGGCATTGGTGATATGTAATGATCCACAAAGACTCCACTGAAAGATATTCTGATATAAAATATATACACGTATATAAACTACTTAATTTGATCACATTTTTCTTAACATTTCTCTTTTAGTTTGTGAAGGAAACAACCCTTTTTGAAACAGTGAATAATCCACTTTATTATGTTCTTTCTATTTTCTCATGAGTTATGACCAATTTATTTGGTCTTACATTAATATGTAAACAATAAGAGAGATATGCAATTTGTTACAAAGCCAAAGTCTAACTCAGGTTGCTCACAATAGATGTTGTATTAGACGATCAATCAACCATTTTAAGTTTGAAAGTGTTCTTAAGAGTAGAGTATTTAGTTCCTTTTTGAAAGTCGTTATTGATGCAACGTTCCTGTCCAGCAGGGGAACCTCTCGATTTCTTTCTCAGATGTTTAAAAGTAAAGGATGGGTACTTCGATTTTAAGCAGCTTCCCATTGACCACCATTTAAAATGATCCAAATCAACAGCTAAAACACATTTATACACATGGCTTCATTAAGATTTTTAGGCTTATAAGTTATAATGACCTTTAGAACTCTAAGAGCAGTGAATTTTTATATTGTTTGTTTATTATTGAGATCTAAACTTTTTCATAATTGTAGACGGGACTCCTAAAGTGAATAAGAATGTACGTTTTATCAAAATGTACGTTTTGCCAGAAAGGAAATGGCTGGTCACCCCAACCCTGAGCCTCACTTGCTTTCTTCTGAAACCTGTGGGTGACTACATCCATACAATCACTACATCCATACAATAAATTCAATGAACGAAGCAAGTTCTTTCTTTTGCTTATCAATTTGTGCATAATTTAGTTTGTAGGTAACTAATGCTGCTTTGGCTCTTTGTTTGCAGGGGTGCCTTCTCTGTGGTACGGAGATGTGTGAAAAAATCCACCGGCCAGGAATATGCTGCTAAAATTATTAACACAAAGAAACTGTCAGCAAGAGGTGAGGCAATCGATTCTGTGTTTCTGCAGTCTGTAGAGCACCATTGGACAGAGGTTCTTTGGGTTTCGTATTGCTCTTTATACACTGAATAGAGGAAAAACAAGGCTTTCATCCGAAGTCGTTCTCAGTAGAGTTTTGATACTTTTGCTATGTGTTTGCTCACTAGTGGTCTTTGTGAGGCTTACACATTGATTGACTTGAAGGAAAAATAGTCCTTGAATGTTGTGGGACAGCAAGTCATGACTCCTTTTTTTATTCAGTTTGTTAATTTGTCAAGTTCACTTTTGTGCAACACTTTGCCAGTGTTACTGGCAAAATTGTGTTTGTGGTAAAGTCTGCATTTATTATTTGGTCATGGACAATGTTCTCAGATTAAGTGTTGCCATTTGAAATAAAAAAAACAAAGGTGTTTCTGGAGCAATAATGCCCTGTGCCTGCTTTGATGGCTCTTGCTGATTGGCTTCGAGTTCATTCCTGTTCTGATGTGATTTAACCTGACCAGGTTTTTTTTTATTTCGCAGTTAAAACAAATAAACAAACAAATAAAAAGTCAAATCTATCGTACCCGAGTACAGAGCTTCTTACATTTTTTATGTGTTTTTTTTTTTTAATGGTTTTGTTTCCTTAAACCGACCAAACACAGAGTTCTCCTTTGGTTGTCAAAGCCACTCACAACTTGAACAAAAGATTCCACCGTTGTATTTTTAACTTTTGTGAAACCACCCCTCACGCCTCTGTGATTGAAAAATAAAGGACTTTTAAGTTGGTGGTTAGTGGGCGGTGCTTCGGCCTATGGGCATGTCTATGGCTATCAAGAATTCCCAACCAAAATAGGATTACACAAACATGCATGAACCAATCCGAATATCTATTAGTACTTGAACTGAACACAATTGCGTAATGCCTTTTGACACATATTGAACATTTTCTGATTACCTGATACTATACCTTTAAGTTGAGCCACTCTCTTAACATGATCCTTGTCTGAGATCTGCTGCTAACAGAACTCTTCTCCTTTTGTATCTGTTTTAAAGTGAGTTTCACAGCATCTGGCTTATGCTTGGTGTGAACATGACCTCTCTTACTTGGTAATAAATGTGAAATGAATTCACAACGGCAAAACAAACTGTTGATAATGCAAAATCAAACAAGCGATGGATAAACTACAATCTATTATACCTCTAGTGCCTATCCGATTGAAATTTGGTGGATTTGTTATATTAGACTGAAGCAGTAATTTGGTATGGTCTTCCTTGTGGAAAAGAACTGAAGAGTTCTTAAGAGCTTCATTTTGTACAGGGTTATTATCAATCAAGACCAAAATAACTAACAAATGCATACAGAAAATACTTAACAATAAAGTAAGCCAATAAACCAAGTACAAGGTTTCAAAGAGGAAAGTTATTCATATACATAAAAAGGTTGGATTTCTAAAGAAATCTCACTGGCCATCGTGTCCCTCCCATACTTTCTGCTTTTTGGAGATATTCTTCAGCAACGAGGAAAAGAGACCTGCCCTGAAGGCTGCTCTTTACAGACCTGTAGCTGTGTTCAGACTTGTTTGCCGTCATTCAGAGATAAAGCGCTGTGTCTTTACGACTCTGTTACAGAAAAGCCTTCGTCCAGCCCTATTTTTCTCTGAAAGACGTGTGCTGTGTCCTGCAGCACAAATTTGGCAAACAGTCCCACCTGCAGTTTTGCAATAACACTGCTGGCCTTTTTTTGCGCAAGCATGCATTTATCAGTTCCATGTGCTGTCACAGAACTGCTTCCTAACACCAAAGCTGCTTTTGATTCGAAGTAAAATAGAGTCGAAGAATACATTTTCCAGGCACAGATGGAATTAAGGTTTGTTGAAAAGCCTGCGGTTATTTTGTTCTGCATCATTTAAATGTGAGTTACTGCTATGATAAAGCGTGTGTTATTGGGGGAATGTTATAGGCTGAGTCATTCGCTGAGATGGTCTCTTGGTCAGAAGATCGTAAACTTTTATTGTCATGATGTAGTAAAATTCTGATGCGTTTCAGGAGGATGCTGGTGATAAGTTTGAGTTTGACTGCTGATATTCTTTAGCTGGTTGATCTTTTTTAGGCAATGGACCTAATTGTGCTTGCATCAGCAGCTTGGTTTTGATAACCGCAGAAGGCTGGTAAGTGAAGCGTCCCGTGTGGTATGTCCTGATTTGCTGGTTTGCAGTTTTTTCCAGCTAATGTGCATTTAAGTGGGGAGCCTGGACAGCAAGGGTCTTGTTTATAGAACAACCTTCTTCTTTGTTGAGTGCTTGTCTCGAGCAGCCCAGCCAATTAGGAGATCCGAATGAGCTTCACTTCAGCCTCCTGTTAGCAGAGGAACAGGGGCATGACGGAAACCCTTTAACCGCTGCGGTTCTTGTCATCTCTGTGTAACTCTCTAATCAATTCTCCTACGTCTCATTTGAGATGGATGTGGAGTTAAATGTTTCCTCAACTTTCACCAGTGAGCAGTTTAAATTTTTTAATAGTTTAAGTATCAGATATTAATTTCAGATTGTCATGAAGTATTTCTTATCATTATTGTTCTTTAAAGGAACATGTTTGTCATGAAAAGGTTTTTTCTTTAACTGACTGATGTTAATGGAGTTCTGCTTATTGTAATTGCTGGAGTTTGAAAATAAGCTGTTCCAATAAAATTTACAAAGAAAAAAATATTTCATATATCCTGGTTTACGGTCTTAACATTTGAAAGTCCAAATTTAAGGCCTTAAAAAGACTTAAATTATTTTTCACAGGTCTTATTTTTCTGATGTCCTTGTAAAGCTCATTTAATGTGTTTTTTGTTTTGCTTGGGACTGCCAGAGATTGAGAAAATGCTCCTAAATGCTAAAAACAATGGAAGATGATGGATAGTGTTGCTATAGTGTGAGAAAATGTGCGTAAATGCTCAAAAAGTTGAGTCATGGTTAGGGTGGCCAGAGAAAGAAGAGAAAACTTTTGAAAATCCTCAAACATAAAACTGACATTTAGCGCTGCGATAGTTTGAGAAAAGGCTCATATACACTCAATCATAAAAGTATTTTTTAGTGTTACCAGATATTAACATAAGACTCATACATTTAAAAAAAAGTAAAAATAAGGGTGGGTAAAGATTGAGAAAACATTGATAAATGTGATTGTGGAATTACCGGAGAGAAATCTGGTTCCAAGTTAACCAATGAGCACTTCCACGTGTCTCTGAGAACCGGCCCAGGTTTGAAAGTTTTGCAGGACAAGCTAGTTCTCAATTCTCTCACTGAACAACAAGTTAAGAGAGTTAAATATATTTAAATTATGCCATCAATCAGGATATGTTCAGATTTCTACTTGTTTCATTGATTGACTTGATTTATTTACTTTATTTTAAAATGTTTTTTGTAACTTGCTTATTTAAAGCAGCTAATAGTTAGACAATTTGGCTGCCTAGCTTGTGTCACTAGTTTTTAGGTTTTGCGTATGGAATTTAAAGCTGTCCACACTAGGTTGTGATGGAAACTAAACATATTGTGTTGGAAATTTGCAGCATAGAAAAATAGCATATATGTATATATTTCTACACTTTTGGTTCTTCTTCTTTGACTTCTTTTATTTAATTCCTGTTTAGTGTATTTGTCTAATATTAAATGCTCAGCATATTAATCAACTCTAGTTCGCAAAATTGCGTCAGTGTCCTCAAAAAAGTACTCTTACATCGATCTCATTATAGGAAACTTTAATCTGTAGACATAAAAAAAAAAAAAAATCACTCCCCAAAAAGAGTTGTTACACATGAGTCATTTTGAAGATTCATTCTATTCACAAGCGACTCTTAACTACACCTGAGGGCCATCTAAGGTCAAGGAGCACGTGTAAAATTTAAAGATTGTATGGACCTTAAGACATGGAATTGTCACAAACTTTAAACATAAAAGTATCATACTTTATCCAGGATTTAAAAAAACACGCCTCTTAATGGAAACCTTTCAGTATTGGTAGCTAGGCAACCGCTTTGCTTGGGCTTCAATTGATTGGTTGCCACAAATGAGGAGTTGAATTAAGCATGGGAACGAACAAAAATCTACCATAATCCTCTACAGCCGGGTGCAGAGAAGCAACACGTGAGCTTGACAGGAGCTTAACGTAGATCAGTCTCGCTCCGCACACCTATGGTGCAGATCTGTGAAACCTCTACTCTTTAAAAAGGTCTTGTTTCAGTTCATTAGTTTGTCCTAGCTTCAAGATAAAGAGCCCCTGTGTTGAAGCATTCAGGAATCTTCATCTTAGAAACATGTTTATGTGGTTAGCGCTCTGGTCAGGTCACATGACTGCTTATTAGTGAGTGAGTGGGGGAGGAGGTTTGTGAGGGTTTTCTGTGTAGCGTGGAGATGGCAGCTGCATGTACAAAATTTCAAGCCTGGCTTCCCCTGCTGTCTTTAGGAAATGCTGAGGTTGAATTGCTGTAGGAACAGCAGCCGTGGGATGGTAGACACGTGTCTCCCACTGGGGTGCAAATGCTTCACAAAGGGCTTCGATGACTCTTGTTGATAGTCACTATCATTGAAGAAATCAAAAGGGTTTTGAATTTAAAATTTGAATTGGAAAAACTAAGCATTTTTTTACATAAATTTTTTTTGTAGTTTTGAACATTAAAAAAAGATTTTTAATTCTCAAATAAAAACTTTAAAGTTGGATTAGATATCTAGAATTGAATGTATGTTTAAATGCTTTCTGAATTACAGTAAATTGTTTTGGAATATGAGCAAATTCTCCAATTTCTTTGTTGGCATTAAGCTGTTCAGCCTCTTCTCTCTTACCTTGCTAGAGGATTGCTGTTGTATTGAGGTTAATCCACTTATTTAATCGTATCTCATGGGCTCAGTATTGAGGTGGATGTGGTGATGTCAGTCGTTCAGTTGTGCTTAGTTTTTTTCCTCATGAGGTCATCATTTCTTAGTCCGGCCATTAATCTCACCCTGGAATGCTTAATAAAGCATCATTGGAGATTCAGGCTGCTCCTCAGCTTCAGGGGATTCAGTATAAGCTACTATTGAGAGGACTTAACCTTCCTAAGGCAGACTTGAGCTTCAGTTATCTAAATGACTGGCTGCTTGTTTTCTGTACTGAAACTACTCCGAATCCAAACAGAAGAATTAGTTTGTTTTGCACACTTAAACACCCATGATGCATAAATGTTGTGTGTACACCTCAGAAAGGCTTAAAAGGGTGTGAGCCCTGCAGTAAAATGATCAAGCGGTCCTGTCTCAGGAAATGTCCTCTATGTGAGTTGCTTTGCCTGCCCTGCGACATCATAGTCTCTCTCTGACTGATCTGACTAGAAGCGCTATAACGCATTTGTATGTCGTGGGCCATTAATATCACTGTCTCCTCCACTCCTGCATCTTCCTGACTGCTCTCTCTCCAGCACTTTGTCACTGCTGTAGTCATTTCCAGCTACACTCTAAGTAAAAAAGTTAAATTTGTTTGTAAATATTAAGTAAAAAGTAGTGCTTTACAGATTTTTAATGGTTGCAAATGCATGTTTTAAGTTAAATTAAAGGTTACTTTTTTTCAGTCATCTCAAAATGATGACTCGCGTTTGACCTTGGCGAACATGGTTTTTTTTTTTATAAAAATTTTTTTTTTTCTATAATAAAGTGCATTACCACTCCACTACTTTAGGGGGCAGTGGCGCTTTCATTAGCAGATTATGAAGCGTAGACACGAAGTGTAGAAGACAGGTGGCGAGAGAAGGAGATAAAAAGACAAACTAAAGTCTCCCGAAAGCTAAGACGAGGAAATATCATGACGCGTATGCATCGCTTGGCTTCACTGTGACTACGGTGGGAGACGAGGAGAGACAGGTGTGCTTACTGAGTTTAAAAATGTTGAGAGCGGACAGCATGAAGCCAAATAAATGAAGGCGTCACTTAAAGACATTACACCCCAATCATGCTGATAAGCTGCTTGAATTTCTTATCTGCAAAATGCGCCGAATATCGCCAGCAATCATGATCAGTCAAACAATGTTTATATTTTTATTAAGGATTTAATGTTTTTTTACATTTAAGATGCACGTTAAATCTTTTCTGATACAGTTACTAAAGATATTCTTTTTTCTCTTATACGTTAAAAAGGATACTGTGTTATGCAGAGGTGTACTTATAAGAAATAATACTGTTTATAGTTGCGCGTGGGGCTAGATATGTTTTTTTTTTTCTTCCTAGAGGGGCGCGACAGAAACAAATTGAGAAACACTGAGTTATAGATATAAATAGTCATATTTAACAGATACATTTCGAGGATTTTGGAAGGCTTGAATTTTTGTACAATCTCAAAAGAATGTGTTTGTGATAACGCTGCTTCTGCTTGACCTCATAACACGTTCACATGTCTTCCTTGATGATTAAAACTCATGCACCAGAGTTGATGTCCCTCTTTACAGAAAATTGTCAAGCTCATGACCTAATGGTGGTCTTCCCCACACATGTGGTTTTCTCTGGAACCAGACCTTTTTTGCCCAAAGGAGTTGTCTTTCTGTGAGCTAAGCATCTAAGAGCTTCTGTACGCCAGAGCCATGCAGTTTAAAAGAGAAGCTGGCTTCCAGGCACCAAAATGAAGTCACGTGGTTAATGTGTTCAGGGTTGTTCTGTCTGAGAGGCTGTAAGGCTTCAGCCAGTCACTCTAGGCTCAAGGTGTCCTCTTCCACAGAGGGTTTAGTTTATGTATGTGTTGTAGTTGACCAGCGGAAAGTAAAGTTACCCAGCCGTGAATTCCTGCTGCTGTTGAAGATGTTTATTGGTTTGGCAGTACAGCAATTGAATTTGTCCACACACTGCTGCACTGAGCATCTCCTTGCTGACATCATGGCCCTATTATAGCTGTGTTGGCCTGTTATTTTGTTCTCCCTAAGTGAGCAGTGTTCGACTCAAGCAACCACAAGTTCACTTTGGCCTTAACGCCTTCACTCGAGGTGCTCGAGTTAGATTAGCTTAGTGCTGCTGCTAAGCTGAACAGTAGCCTGGCCCTGAATATCCTCTGTTATTGAATATTTTTCAAAGTGGGATAGGCAGCGATTTAATTTGTGCTTAGCCTGGTTACTTCTCGATTCAGTCCTCCTCGATTGAAAACACTTCAGGTTGGTGTTAGTCAATGCTGGGGGAGGGTGATTGTCTGCTTGGGACATCACATCACATCACTGTGGTAACCACTCAATTTTAAGCTATAATTTCCAGATTACTTTATTGGTACATGTGCTCATATATAAAATCTATATTATTTTGTGTGACTTCATGACGGTTTTAATTATGGGCTTTAAGGTTTCTTATGCAAGTGTTTTTTTACAAGCGAAAAAAAAAAAACTGAAAATATGTTCATTTCTAACTATTGATTTTGAGATTTTAATTCCCAAAAATATCTATTTCATTCTCTTTTGCAATTTGGGCATTTCTACTTGGTTGTGTCCAGTACTGAGGCATTGCCAACATTCTCACTGTAGATTCAACAATTGGTTGTTATCAGTGAGCGTAGTACATGGCTGGGCTGAATCAGTGTGCGTGTCTGAATTGGGGTTTCCTAGTGTGCCGAGCGTGTATAACACAGCTCAAATCTTAATCCCTTTTCCTCCAGGATCGACAGCTTCTTTGTTCTGCCTCATTTTGAGCTCTGCCATGTGAAAGGAGAGATGCTATACAGACCGATAGAAAGACAGGGAAGGGATCAGCATTCAACTCTTCCTTTGCTTCCTTCCTTCCCTCTTTCTATGTAATGGGAGCTGCAAGTCTTCCAGTCGCTCTCATTTTCTTCTCTTTGTTCTAAGCTGCTGTGCAACTTCCATCGATTGCTGTCCCTCCTGTTTGTCCTGCTATTTTTTCCACTCTTTTCTGCTATTATTTTGTTGTCACTTTACAATTTTTTTGACAAAGTGACAAAAAAATTAAGTTAAGGATTCTGGTTTCAAACTGTAGGAGGGAGAACAATTAAATAACTCGCATGATGAATGTGAGGAGGTTTTTTTAAATTCTCTACAGAATCTACAGACATAAGCTGAGAGTGACCAAAAGAGGAAAATGAAAGAAATCATGTGTGGAAAAGAAAAAGCAGACTATAGGGAAAGACGTTGAACGCATTTCAGCTTTCTGGTACTGGACAGAACTACATATTCATGAAGATCTGCGTTTGGTGCGGAGAGGAATGGGTGTACCACCTTATGCCTGGTGTTTTTCTTGAGTTCTTTAGTATTCCATGCAAGATGGTGCTAACTAATTTCATGCAGAGTGCTACTATTGATGTAGTACTACTTTTATTGAATGTTCAACTTGATTTGGCATAGTTACATGCATTACTTTCAGCTGTTTTCATCATTGCCTTTTCGTTTGCTATAAACATTGCTAAAGTTTGATTATAGAACGGATGTATGAGGTGGAACAGTGTGTGTGTGTTTTTTTTTTGGTTATATGTGTTACCCACGTTGGTTCACACTGGAAAGCATGAATGGCTCATGTTCTGCAAGTTAACCCTTTAACACCGGAGGTGTCGTCGGCGTGTGACACAATAGCGCACTTCAAACTACCATAGCTCTGGTTCTTTGAGAAAAAAAAAAATTCAACAGATTCGGAATTCGACGGCTGTGTATCTATGTTTCATCTGTGCATCATGATGTCACCAACCTCCTTGACACCAAGACACCAATTCCGTGTCAAGTGATCAGGCCAACTATTAAATACCGCCATTCGATGTCCACGAATTTCATTATCGATTAGTTGTAGAAGCCCTAATAGCAACAGAACTTACTTTTTGTTTTAAGGTGTATAAAATGTATACAAAAAGGTGTAAAAAATGTAGATAAAAAGTGTAGTGATCCGTTTCTGGCTCTTGTCTAGTGCTCACTGTATGATTTTTTTTCCGGGAGAGGCCAGAAAGATCTAGAAAGCGATAGCAGACAGCTTTGCCAAATGGTTCAGAAAGTGAATGGATGCTGAAAAGAATGACTCAGGAAACTTGAAACAAGCTGCTTTATCTTTTGAGTTGTTGACTGCTATGTAAATGGCCCTTTCTAATCAGTTGGAGACGTGAGCTATAATAAAATGTTAATGGATGGTGTCACTGCCAAGATGATTGTATGCCATTCTGCACTAATGAACTGTGTTCAAGCCACAATTAATGCATGACGTGAATCTGACTGACTAGATGTTTGCAGATATACTCATGAAAAAAGCAGTATACTCTAAGAATGAAAAAAAATCTTATGCGAGTTGCTTGTTCTGTTACTTTACGTTGACTTCAAAATTGGCATGGCCAGAAACGTTCATTAGCAGAATAGCTTTTCGTAAAATGCTAAGAGAGCTGTGTTCAGAACCTTGGCTGTGTTTCATCCTCTCTAGAGGATTGCTGCTCGTGAGTTTGTGTTCTGGGTGGCACTGAGTCACTGATCTCCTTTTCCCGCATGCTTGAGTTAAGCCAGGGTCCTAGGAGATCTGCGCATGCCCTGGCACGTCGATACCCACGTACAAACTCCCACTCAATGGAAATGCTATATCAGTCAGCATGTTCCTTCTGGGAGAGCGGAACCCTGTAGAGAAGGACTCGTGTCACTGTTCAGTTGCTTGAAGTGAACTCTGAGGGTCAATGACCAAAAGGCAGAGATGAGTGACTATATTTTTAGGTGTCTGTTTTATTATCTTATATGAGCTGAAAACCAGATTCAAGGTTTACAACATTACATTTACATGTTGTTATAAGTTCTAAATATTTATTTTAATATGGACTCTCCAATAACAGCTTGACATGCTTTCAAAGCCAAAAACACTTTCTCTGTCCAATAATAAGCATTTCATTTTGTTGGATTGTATGAATTTTGCTGAAAGCAATTTGTTTTGTTCCTCATTTGTTCTTGTTCAGACTGCAGGTCTGTGTGCGTGCGTGCGTGTGTGTGTGTGTCTGTGTGGTAAATAACATGTGCTTAATATCTGTCTTCTGTGTGAACGAAATGCAACTCCAATGTGACACGCATGTGTAGAAGAGGAAAATACTTACCCAGTATGCACTGCTAACATACTGAAGTGGCTGCACTAAATACGTTTCAGGCTTTGTGGGCAGAAATATTTTTTCAGATCAAATATTAGTAGTATTAAACAACGTTAAGAAAAAATTGAGATGGAAAAGAGCACATAATAACCTTAGATGCATAAAAGAATAAACCATTGGAAGAAATGGTCTTATTACAAAGGGAATATGTAAAATGTAGGGCTTCTTTAAATGACTATTTTAATAATCGATTATTCTAATGACTTTTCTTTAAAATAAGTTTTCATCCTTTTATTCAATAACGGAACTGAAATATTTAGACATTTTACAAACATGTTGATCATTGAGCTGTTATTAAAATGAAATAAAATAAGAAGATATTAACATTCTTGTAGTAGAAAGAGCAATGTTTATTTATACACCACATTTTAATACTAATGATGACTAAGTGCTGTAAAAGAACCTTAATGGGATATGAACAAGAATCTTAATGAGATCTATATCTCTCAAACAGAAGTTTTAAGCATCGCTTTTTGCATGTTTTTTTTCTCATGCTGTTTTCTTCTCAAGTAATCTTGATTTAAGATTTTTGTTCATTTTTCACAAAAATTGCTAAGTAAGAAAAGTTTTTTTGCAGTGTAGATATACATGAAAATAGAAAATGAACACTATAAAAAAATTAACAGTTAATAAAAGTAGAAAGAATTAAAACATATTTTTGATAAAAATGCAATACAATACAACTATACCACTAACACAGTTGCAGCCAGAGTAAAATGTCTGTCTTGTTTGCACAGATTGAGGTCAGGTCTATAGATCTGATTAGACGGCGAGTCAAATCATTGAAATTTCCATTTTTATTTATTTTTTTGCCATTTTCATTATTTTTGTTCAAATGAAAAGTTAAACAGTTGATGCATAGAAATGTTCCATTTAAAAAAAAAAGATTTATCAGTTAGTCTTACTGATTTCAACGCAGCAGTAATAAAATTAGTTGAAAATATCTTTATCCGTACCATGCATCTGAATTTATAGCTCTGGGCTTTTTCAATAAGCTCCATATTTCATTTGATGGGATGCATGTGTCGTCATTGAGTGCTCCTCTGCGTGAACTGCTGGCCTCAAATGCACATTTCCCTCTCTCACTCTCTTAGTTGTGTGCTGTGGAGTTGTCCCCTGTCTGTCCCTTAATCACTCTATCAGAGTTCTTCACAGTTCACGAGATCAGTCGTTACTCTGGAGAGCTGCTGAGAACTGTCTGAACAAACACACGCTTCTAACTGCTGTATAGACTGAATCAACCGTAAATTACATGCTTTTTTAGCAATAAAAGTTCCTTTTTTGGGTTTGACAAATCCAGTTGGAATTTAAATGTATTTTATACTATGCTGAAAGTTAACTTTTTCTTTCGTTCTTATATAAGTAGCATCTGCTCTCTGAAGTTTGAAGTTGTAACCAAACTTTTTTGTAACTGCTTTTGTATTTTTTTTACTGATTTGTTTTTCCTAAAGTTTTTATTCCGGTGAATTTGGTGCATTCACACTAAATGCAAATTCAAAATCAAAATCAATTCAAAATGGTTCACATGTTAAGCCAATGCAAGGCACATTTCTGAATTTGGTTGCTTGATATAAAAAAAGAAAAAAAAGAGTCAAGCCTCGAAAAAAATCATTCAACTTTAGTATTGAAGTGATTTAGAGCTGAGGAGGAAATTTGAAATGACAACATAGAAGAAAATTGTTGCAGCTGTGAGAGTGTTTTAATTGAGACCTCTGTAGCTAATGTCAAGACGCAGCGGACATTGTGGCGAAACATAAAAATACCGGTCTTGAATACTGCTTCACAAATTTGTGAACACTTGGGAGATTTTGCAAAAATTCAAGCCAGGAGCGATTCACTACTTTTTAATTAGTTGTGTGCCAAACACGCTTCTTTGACCAACAAGGTTTAAAGTAAATCTAAACTTGCTGCAAGTCTTCATTAAATAATAAAAGTAAATATACTGCAATTAGCCTGAAATATGATTCCTTTTTATTGTATGCTTCTGGTTTGAGAGGCACTCGTGCTAATCTAACCGAGATGTTTTAAATATTCACTGTTTCTTCCTTTATTTTTTATTGTCAAAAGCAACTATGACCTTTAGCTCCTAACTGTCACAGATTATAGTTCAACATTTAAAAATGTATGCAATTTTCAAGGTGGAGGTAGCAATAAAACAAGCTAATTACACTTTTGGAGAATTTTGGGTTATTGACCGTAGTTTGTAAAACGTATTTATAAGAAAAATAAAATAACAAAACGCAAGGATATTAGAAAAAATTATGTGAAAATTTATATAACTGTCTTAAAACCTTCTATTTACCAAATAAATCCATTCTTGTCAAGCCTAACTAACTACTAATTAATACAAAACAACTATTACCCTGTGTATGTCATGTGACGTGTTTGTCTTTTCTCACTAGCCTTAAGAGTTCAGGAGCAGAGGAAGCAATGAACACAGGTTAGTTGAACAAAAACAAACAGGGTGGAATACAACTCAATACAGAAAATTGTGAATACATGCAATCTTACAGGTAAACTTTTCCATGCAAAAAAAATGAATCGCAGCAAAATAGCAGGTAGAGAGGATAGAGCGCACACATCTTGAGCAACTTCGTTATTTTTTAGCGGTGGTGGTGACGTCATGATGACGGTAGTGAGATTTGGAATGAGAGTCCAATCCCCAAACAGCGAGGTGGAACCTGAGAGTGCTTGCAAGATAATGAGAAGAGAGTAATAGAGACAGAATACTCATGCATGCAACAGAGAAATTGTGAAGAAGAGGTAAAGAGGGGATTTTTCCAAGCTCTAATGCACTTAGGGCCATAACACCATGCTCAATTTCTAGCTTCTCTACCTGTTGCCAGAGCAAAGAGAATCGTGTTAAAGTTCTCAGCCTACAAATACTGTCTGTTTTCGACATATCTTTTAAGCCTAGTGTGGTGCATGCACAAAACCCTGGAAGCCTCACTTTGGAGTGGACATTGGACAGTTTTGTTTTAAGCTGGGAAAAGGGAGAGGCTGCGTAGGAGCTGTTCTATAAGAGCACAACTAGAATCAGAATCTGGTTCCAGAATCAGAATCTGGTTATTGTTGCTCTTTAATCTGTGTTAATCTTCCCATTATTATGTGAGAATTAGGAGCTAATGGTCATAGTTCCTTTTGAAAATCTAAGCTGCTAAAGGTCTCAGAATAAGTTACTAGATTTGTTGATGGATTTAAAAAAATTATCATCTGCCTAAAAGCTATTACAAGAGTAAATGACATGAAGATTACAGCAACAGATCTCAAACCAGTAGAATTTCATTGATCAGAATGGAATCAATGCGATGACCACAAATGACATGACATAAATCCTAAAATTGGAGGAAAACCGTAAAACAGCGGTATCTTGTGGTATACACAAGATGCTGAATTGGACACTCCAAACGCACTTTCCAGTTTTAAGCTACTGGAGGCAATCCAGCTGAATCTCCCTCACAGATATTTTAAGTATATTTTAATTGACTGTGATTGTCTTATTCCTTGGTTATTTGAAAGTTTTCAGAGGAAATTGACTTTAAACAGCTTATCTAAATTGTAATCGCCATGAAAATAGCCGTAGAAGTTGGCATGGCCTAAAACAAAACTGAGAAAGAAATAAAGAAAAAAGTAATGAAATCTAGTTCACTGTCCTGGGTGCAGTGACTAAATCTAAGATGTGAACTAAGGTAAAGAAAATGTGAAGTCGGACAATCCAGCTTTAGTTTTGCAATGATTCGATTAATCTGTTTAAAAGTGGCACTTTCGTTTAAAAAATGGATATATGTGGCAAGTTCACCAGTTATTGCCAACCCCTTGAGCTATGCTCAAACTCAGAGTCTTAAGGTCTCTTCACACACATGCATTGGCATCATGAGCAAGGTGCATGCGTGAACCCGGTACATTTAAGTTTTTGAGGGAGAAGAGCTTCTCTCCTCAACACTAGAAGTGCAGAAATGAATGGAAACACAGTAGTATATGTCGTTTTTTTTTTTATTGTAAGGTTTCATTTATTCCTACATGTAACAGCATCATTTCTTGTAGGTCACCTGTAGAAAAAGAGTTCTCTTCTCACATTGTGTAAATATATCAGTGTGCCTTTATGTACTAAAACTGTAGTTGAAAATAATAATCACAAAAAAAATAATTCAGTTGACCAAAAGGGCCTTTAGGCCTGTGTGTTCATCCTGTGTTTCTGAAGTTGGGGGAAGATGAGAGGAGTGTATTTCTAACAATGTCAAGCCCTGAAAGAATGTTGAGAAGCCAAACTCTACTTTTTATTATTATTTTTTTCCATCTTGAGGGAAGAATTTAAACTCAAAGAGACTAGCATGAAATGATTTTAAGTTGAAGAGATTCCCCAATGTATTTGAAAGTCTGTGTTTATTGCTGAGACCAGACACAGCGAGAGCTGAGATGGGTGCTTTGGCTGTGGCTGATGATGGCTTTTCATTAAAACCTGATACGATTTGACTTTTAAAAGCTTTACTGATATATTGCTAACTTAATAAATGTAATTCTACAAAACAAATCAGACGCTGCACCTTAGATAGCGTAAACTGGTCTTCTGTGTTGTGCCCACGGCCATTCTTTCACTTTAAATGATGTTGCATCATCATTAAATGGAATACGGCAACAACCAATCCTGAAAGGGGTGCTGCCTTTATTTAATTACATTTCTGATCTTTACAAATATTATTAGTTTTAAAAATGTGACATCTTGAGCTGTTTAGACTGTTATCTGATACAGGTCACATTGGAGACTGCAGTCTGAAAGTACCCTTAGACTGATAAATAGAAATATTGACAATCAGGAAATAGAATACTGTACTTCTAACCGGATGGGATTCTATAAACATCTCATCAGCTTTACAAGTTTGAAAGTATTCTCCTACGAGAGCAAAATGGATTTCCGGTTCTTCAGGGATGCGTTGTGTTTACATGATAAGTTGTGGAAAGTGCAGAGGGAATTGACACTCCAGCGCTTTAATAATGAATTGATGGGAATGCTTCCAAATTATTTATCTAAAATCCTTCTAAAGGATTCCACACCTAAGCGTCTTTTTTCACCCACACTTCAAGCTTGCTTCATTGTTTTATGGGGGGTTGATGAGATGTTTGTGGGGTGTAAGACATTTTTTAAGCTTTTTTTGAATGGCTTAAAAATTAGTGTAGAACCATGGTGCTAGGTGGCAGTGATGAGTTGAGGGTATATAAGCTCAAAGATGTCGCTTATGAAGAAATTGTCTCTGATTAAACCAGGTATGGAATCCTTTGTTCAGTGCTTATTGTTACGATTGTTGAAGATGCCAGCATTACAGCATTTCAGTTAACCCAACAGATGCCGTTCATCATCAAGCTCAATCTATGCTTACTCTGTGTGTCCTCTATGTGAATGGCAGGTTCAGGCAGGCATTGGTGGAAAACTTAAATACCAAATAATATTGGTCATTTTGTTCATCAAAGCTGCTGAAGTAACTGAAAGAGTGACTCATAATTTTTTTTAATAGTACTCAATAAACTAAATCTGTTTACAGTACATTTTGCAGAAGAATGTGACATGTGACTGCCTGTGACCCTTCAGTGTGTCCTCAGCTAATGGGTGGATGAGATTGGCTCCCTGGCCAGCATTTCTACTGTTTACCTTTTTAAATAAGAGTTTAATTTGTATTTTATAGCTTAATTTATGTTTCAAAGTGAACAATTGGGATGCATAGCAAAGAAGCGAGATAATTTACAATAAATGATTCAAAAAAATGATTCCCAATCACTAGTCGATACATTTACAATGATGTTTGGATTTAGTTATGTTATCTTCTCTTTGAAAGACATATGATAAATGTACATTGTTGTACATTGATTGATGTATTCACAAAGAAAATAAAGCCAGGTAGTATGTTAAGGTATTTTTTCAGCAACAATTTTATCGAACAAATCACTTGACAGAACATCCTTGTTTCAAACTGTGCTTTATCCAATTAATTGAGCTCATTTCGTCTACAGTAGATGTGCATCATAGAGGCGTGCACAAAAGTGTCTCGTAGCATCAGATTACAGCTCAACTGGAGCTCCAGCAGCCGCTCAGTGTTTGTTTGCTGAGGCCTTAATAAAGAGATGGAGAGATCCACTCTCCCAGCCTCAAAAGATGACAACACACTCTGTAATGCAACCTGACTGAATTATTCACATAAAGCCCTCTGGAGGAGGAAAGAGGAGAATGGACCAAGATGGAGGACAGAAAAAGTGAGTGAAGAACAGGAGTGTCAGGGCTGAGGAAGAGAAGGGCTTAGGGCTGCACTTGATGAGTTAAAGGTAAATTCACTCTTAAGAATTTAGCCTTAAACAATTTTTCCATTTTAGAACTACTCTCTACTCTGGCCCTGTGAAAATGGGTGAGGTGCTCTGCAAAGAATGTGTTAACAAAATGGTCAAAATGAAGCAGGATTTTCAAAACCCCAGCATCCTCATTATCCTTGCTACGTTGGAGTTATTTAATTATATTTTAGGTAAATCTTGGTAATCTACCTAAAATTCAACCAACAGCAGTGTTAAATGCACCAATAAACAAAATCATTATGAATTCCTTACATTTTTGGCTCTCTGTTCCAATGGTTGCCAAATTGATGCAGTGAAGTAGTGTTACCTAGGAAATCCATTTTGGCCTTTTGGTTTAAAGTGGTACTCCACCTCAAAATTGGAGTTATCACCATTTTGGGTTATAACCCTGTGTGGCTGTGAGTGCGTCTGTGATCACCATCTGTCACTGGAGGTTAGATTTGAATTTAATACATTGATTTGAATGCTTTACAATCAAAATAAAAATAAAATAAAGACTTAAATGCTCGTTATCTTTGTCGTCATGTCTAAACTAACACTCTTTTTAATTGATTTTACAGATTTTATATTTGTCTTCTTTACAAAACTTTATTCCTTTAATTATATTTACTTTTTAATGGCTGTTTGGCCAGAAGTGGCCATCGGGAGAAATGGGAGACTAAATGGTCTCAACAATGGTTTCAACAATGTTTTTTGTATAGAAAAAAATTGTATGGTGTCTGGTTTTTAGCCTAGACTCTCTAGCTTTTCCTCCAACCATATTTTCGATGTCTAGTATTTTACATTTCCATTAAGGGCCACAACACATTCAAGGTCAATGTAAAGATATTTTCAGAAATATGTACCTGTTGAAAAATGTTGTTAATTCTGTTGTCTTTTAAATTTAGTTGATTTTTAGAACCTTTACTATTTCTGATTTCCTGATTGAAAACTATGAATTACCCATGAGAAATACTCTTTGGTTGATAAGTCAGTACCTCATAATTATTCAGGATCCTGAGCCATTTTCCTATGAGAAGACACTGTATTAATTGTTAATGACTCGTGACATGTTATGTCATGTTATATGTTAGTGCAGTAGTGTGGAGTACAGTATGGGTTGCAGTTGTTTGTTTATGTGAAGGAAAGGTTCTGCTGTGATCCATGGCTTTCGCTGCATTGCTATTAGCAATAAACTCTTCTATTTCCAAATGGTTTAATGTTCAATGTAATGTGTCAAACCTAATTGTGTGTGAAGCAAACATTTTTAAGAAAGAAGGTAGAAATAGAGAATGTTGGCCTAGCATGTTGTAAGTAGCTGGGATTTGTTAGTTTATGCAAAATCAATTCTGACAAACGATTAAACTTCTGTGAAGGGTCATGTGTGATGTATTGGCTTTAAATCTACTATTATTATTATTATTAAATACAAATAAGCTTATGTTTTATTGCCTGTCAATGTGTCATTAAATTATATAGCATTATATCTGAATTTGTCTAAGTCTTTAGCTATTTTTTTTAACTTGAATTTAATTCATGGTCAGACACCGATTCAGTCATTCAAAGCCCTCCTCCCTACATTTAAATGTACATTCCCATTTTAGTTTCTTTTTTTATATTCTGTGGCAAATGGGATCTGAAGCAGGTAGTTCTCGCGACCCTTTAAGAAAACCAGTAGAAATGAGGTCTACGCTCCACTGCAAGTAAATGCTCTGAAAATGGCACCATGAAATCTTCTTATTAGATCTGCATGACGCAGCAAATCTAAAACCAGCAACTGTTTAAAAGCTGTACCTAAATGGTTTCTTTGGACTATCGTGTAGTTTTAGCCTGTTTGTAGCCAGTTGTGGGCTGGTTACTGCCATCCACCAGTTTAAAGTTTGCATTTGAAGTTATTTTAACTAACAATTTGATTTATTGTTCGGTTAACTAACATATCGTTATACCAAGAGGTCACATGACTTAATAATGCCTTAATTTGACCTCTGCACCCGTTTTGATTTTGGCAAAGCCTCTTCATAGGTGACGACCCATTACATGGACTTCTAACTTGAACTTTCAAAGAGACATCCGGCTCTTATTCATATCAGAGATGTGATATAATTATATAAATCAGTGCCTAGAACTTAATCTCTGAAACATGCAGCTCACCTTTTTGTGTTCCATTAAATGGTAAAGGAACATAATTTTCAGTAAATTAGTGCTTTAAATGTAGGTTAGGGTCGATCTTCTGATTGCATCAGTGATCTTTTGGCTCTTCTCTCACCCGTTGATGGTCTCACCCGGGTGACGGACTCACCATTTCAGCAACCACTTTTTGTGGTGCTTAGGCCTATATGGTGGTTTAATCGGGTCCCATTTGTATCTTGGGTCCAGCAAGGCTGCTTTACGTATGATATTCACGGTGGAGTTATTGATGTTTACCTTCGATCTGCTCTACAACCCCACACCACTTCAGATGTGTCTCGTGGCTGTTCATTCGGTCTGAAGTCAAAGTATTGCCGGACAGGTGAATGTTCTCCATTTTTTACCAACCAAAATTGCCAATGGCATTGTAATGACACAAATCAAATTCATGCTAGAGTCCCTCGGACAAAGTGATTGACAGGTTGTCATTTCTGTGTAACTTGTATTTGTTTATGTTATGTTTTTTATGTCACTTAATTTATTTTATCCTATCTACCTGCTCATTTTGGGTTCAGAATATTATACCTGGTGTTGTTCAGTTAATATCGATTCATAAACTTTTCCCTATTGATCTAATTTCACAAATTGTAGCACACTGAAGTTTAAGTCAGACGTTTTTAAGTGTTAAACTGTTAGAACTGTTAACTGTTAGACGGCATCTGCACTTCTGTAGCCTTTTTAAACTCTCCAATATGTGTGTCTGACATTTCCACACTGGGATGAACCCAGCACTAGATCCAACACACACCACGTGAAAAGAGGGTCTAAGAATAGGCTGTGTGTGTGTGTGTGCGTGTCTGTGTGTGTCCGCAGACACAAGCAGGTATATATTTAGAGAGTTGAGGCCCTCAGGGAAAGACCTAAAGCACAAGCATAAACTGATCAGTTTGTTGTCATCCTTTGTTTGTGGTCATGCAAATCTGCAGTTTGGACTGTTACGGCGAGCAAAAGTGCTTTTACAAAATCCAGACCAGGTGAAACCACACTGGGCTTCATTAAGCAAGTTGTTGCATCAGGAGCTGCATAACAGCTGCTCACAGTGAGGAGAATCATGACTGTGCAGAAGAAGAGCTGAATTTGCTCCGGGTTTAACGAGCCGGCACAACTAAAGCAAGCCGAGTGCACACACTAAAGAACATGTAATATTCTTTGAAGAGTTTTCGTTTAATTAATACGATTTTAAAATTTGAAAGCAAACTTAGGTAAACTTTTTTCAAGAACGGCTCACGTCAACATTTTTAAAGCAGTACACAAAGTGTTTGGTTTTAATAGCATAGTTTTAGCAGAAATTAGGGTTAACCAAGAGGTTATTAGCATGGTGCAATCATGATGTTTGTATTCATTTACAAAATGCTTGCATGGATTATTACATCATCAGAAATTGTGATTAAGGTTTCCAAATGTAGTCATGCTAATTTGGTTGCTACGGTAAACAACATGGTTGCTATGGAGGAGTTAGTGATATTTTCTAAAATGTCCTTGTTGGCACTGCAAGATATGTATTCCCGATCCCCAAATTTTTGTATTTATTTGTTTTATACTATTTTCATAAGCTGAGATTGAGACTTGTATGGTTGCTATCTAGTAGTCAGTGACATCATGGAACATTTTCCTTCTCAAAATTAGTTGTATAAACCAACCCTCATGTATTAACTGTTTTCCCAAGCTAAGGTAGACATCTGCAGATTGGAAAACAAAGTATTACAGAACATTTCCACAGATTGCATGCAGATTGAATGTGCAGTGATCGCAGAAACACACCTTAAACATTCCACTCATAAGTTGAAAGAATCTTGTTGGTGTTTTGCTTTTTTTTCTCAAATCTCAAAGCCGTTCATTTTAAAGAGTGCATGAACACTATTCCCTGCTGAGAGCTCGTCTGCTAGACTTCACACGCACACAGACTTTCTTCCAACAAATAACTACACACGAGATAAGCTCCTTGCTAATAGAGCAGACATGCTGCAGTCTATCAGGAGTGGAACATGAACATGAACAGAACGTGTGCTCCTTATCTTGTAGTTTAAGATCTAGCCCTTTGTTTTACTTGTGGTTCTTGCCATGTTGATTTTTAGTTATCATGAACTGATCTAAATCGGCTTGATGGAAATATTTGTGGGGATATCAAGGAAGAACTCTTGACAACTCTAGTGGAAAAAATACACAGTAAACTACTTTTTTAGTTTACTGTGTTCAATCTAACAACATGAGTAGCCTATATAAATATATGACTCTTTAATATGTATTAATTATTAAGTCCCAATGCCACGTCTCCCTGAAATTAAAATTGAAAACAAACAAAAAAACAGCTAAAATATGTATAAAAAATGCCAAACGCTGTATACTACTTTTCAAATATGTTCTCTATCCTGCTCAGCAGAACAGAAGCAGCAGAATCGGACTTGACAACTCAGGTGAAACGAGCCCTCGAATCACACAACAAACACCCTTCAGCTGATGGGTCTTCTTTAGATTCAGGTGGAGATTTGGAAATCAATATTGAAAGGAATTCAAGTGAGTGATTGAGATGGATACCACGAATGACACTCTGCAAGAAACAATTGGCTTAGTTCTGCTCCTCTGCCATCCCACTGAAGAGAGAGGCTGAGACATTCTCAGATACTTCTCATTAAAACAGCCAGCGGCAGGTTTCCTCTGCTCAAGCCCCTCAGAGACATGTAGCGCACTGATAGCAGCTGAACTACACTCCTCTCTTTTTACATTCACTAGATTAAACTAAACCTGTCAACACAAGACAAGCTGGATGTCTCTTTAATGATAGATTACCAGTCAAACACACAGGCTCATTTGAACTATGACCTTTTTTCAGTATAGGTTTTGTTTCTGGAGTCCTTTACATTTGTGCACTGAAAAATAAAGGTAACTGAAAAATAATTTAAGGTTGTTCAATATTTGGAATCTCAATGCAATTCATTATATTGGTCAAAAATATTGATTGTGCATCACTACATGAATAAAATATGCTTCAGACACGAAAAGGACATTTTTCTCCAATGCTGAAATGTATGTGTTAATTACTCGGGAATATGGTTTCATAATTGTTTACCTTGTTAACTTGGAAGCATTGAATTTAAATACATTTGTGTACATTTTTATTTTTTATATTGGTTGAGGTAGTTGAAGAAGACCTTATACTTCATTAAGAAAATTTGATTTGTTTGTGCTGTTGTAAAATTCACTCCTTCTAGATTTAAGTAAAAAAAAAGTGTATCGCCAGGTCTGTAAAACTGTATTATGCATAGATATTGGTCTAGCTCAGGGGTCGGCAACCCAAAATGTTGAAAGAGCCATTTTGTACCAAAAAAACATATAGGCCTGGAGCCACAAAAAATTAAAAGCCTTGTATAAGCCTTATAATGAAAGCAATACATGCTTTATGTATCTATATTAGCCTACTATAAAAATGACTAAGTTTGCTACGAATACATAATGAGCCTTCATGATTAAATGTTTATTTCCCCTGCAGTGAATCCTGTAGAGAACGACGCACCACGTGACAACTCTGTTGTACGATTACAATATTAACGAATTATTTCATTGCTTTGATGAAATCAGAGAAATGCAATAAAGAAATCGGATTTTTGATGTCATTTTTATTTTGAGTATTCCTAAAAACAACATCAAAATGGAACGTGCACAACGTGCCCCTTAACTGGGCAACAATGCGAAAAAACGCAGCATACATTTATAAAAAAAAAAAAAAAACAGCAGCCTTTTGAAAAGAAGTATATAAAATCACAGCCACTTTGTTACTAAATACGTGCATGCCTTCCCTGGAAATGTCTTTCCACGTTACTCTTGTTATTAGACAACTTCCCACTACAGAGCAAACATTCAGGCAATCCTTCCGCATCGGCAACGAATACAAACGATTCGGTCCAAGAACCGTTGAATCCTCTGTTTTCCTCAGTTATGTTTCTCTTTTTCTCTTTGGGATCCAGGGCCCATCACACAGCCGCTGGTATGTTTACAGCAGCCACCTACCTGGCATCCCGCCCCCTGCTGATAGAAACGTGTGTCGCGGGTGATGACGCAAATCGTCGCTGACAGAAATGTTGAAATTCAATATTTATTTTACACTCTTTTACAGCATTGGAAAACGTTAAGAATGTTTGTCCTCCCATAGAAACCATATTAAAAAATATATATATTTACTTTTTTCCTTTAATTTTTTCCTTTTTCAAACATTTTTGAAAAAGCTCCAGGGAGCCACTAGGGCAGCGCTAAAGAGCCACATGCGGCTCCAGAGCCACGGGTTGCCGACCCCTGGTCTAGCTAAAAGATTGCAAGGGAAGGCAATTTGTTAGCAATGGAGTGGTCAGTGATGTAATATGCTGTTTAAAGGTTCCTCTTACAGCATGATGGATGCTGCTCTTAAACTAGCCTCTTTTTTCTTATAGATATATAGATATTTAAAAGGTGTCTGGTAAAGAGTTTGCTTGCATGGAGGGGTCAATGGTGTCTTTTAAAGTTAACCACTATTCTATGAAGATATAGGCTAGTTCTTTATCTCTTATTTCTGATGCATAGATATAGTTCCTCATTAAATATTGTAGGATAGAATATAATTAATAGGTAGTGGTAAGTGATGTCTTCGAAATTTTCCAGCTATATTTTGAGGATGTAGATCCGCTCTATATCTTTATTATTTTTGATGCATAGGTATAGTTCTTCATAAAAGGATGCTAGGGAGTGGTTGGTAATATCCCCTCTATAGGATGAGGCATATAAGCAAGCTATGGCTCTCTATTAATGTCTGATACATAGATATAGTTCTTCATAATGGATTTTTAGGATAGTTTGGTTGCTAGGGAGTAGGCAGGGGTGTCTTATAGAGTTTACAACTATAATATGAGGATATAGGCCAGCCATATCGCTCTAGTATTTTTTGTCTATAGATATAGTTCTTCATAATGGGTTATGGCTCAAATTGGATTTTTTTCCAATTCAATCCAGGTCCATTTAGTTTGTGGTTCTGAACCCGATACATATCCGGTTGTTTTTACTATGTGACCTCAATATGAACAGCCAAGGTCACACTTTAACGGCATTGTATGAGGACAGACTCCTGATTTCTGGTGGGAAGTTAGCAGCAATCATGGCTGATGACATTTCTTCTGTCTTTTACTTCATACGATGTGTTTGAAACTTAAATAAAGCCACATAATTGCCTCAAATTGCATTCCCGACCATGTTTACTTGTATTTAGATCGATTCTCGATTGTATTTTGTGTGTCTCAAAGTGAGCAGGATTGCACTCCTACACAGGACGGATACAAGTCGCTTGTTGTGTGTAATGTGAACAAGCACTCAAAAATCACAATCCATTATAATAATCCAATTGAGCTTTAGACCTCATTTGTAGCTAAAATATAATTTGGTTGGTGCATTGTATTAAACCTGTAGGGTTCTACATTTATGATGAGTTTTGTATGAGGCTGACTGAAAAAAACACTGATATTTTTCATGTGGAGCTAAAGCCCAAAATTTCTGCTGCTTCGATTTGCTTCAGAAATTCAAATCTGCTTAGTGTGTTCTGTTCTATTCTTTATGACTACTGGGTGTTCCTGAAGACTAATGAGTTTTCACAGATCGAATCAGCATGCGTACTGTGTAATGAAATGTTGAAATTAATCTCATATTAGGTTAAAGGGCAGTGTGACTTCATCAGAAGTAGCTTCACCAGGTTTGTTTTTGAATCCTCCACCTCCCCCTGTTGAGCTCTGGTGTCGTAGTGTGTTGGTGTTGCTGTTCTGCGCTAGGCTCTCTCCTTGACCCATTTAACGCCCATGGTCGTTCTGCCTCTGGGCTCTGTCCTCTCTTGCGCTTCCCTCTCTTCATCACTCACTCTGGTTTTGCGGTGGATAGAGTTACGCGTTTGCCTTTTATCTGACATTGTGTGCATTCACGCATTCTTGCAGCTATCGTTTGTTTGTGGCATGTGAACCTCACTTTTACCTGCTGACTTATTTATGATTTGGGATCATAATAAATACTCTCTCTTAAAACCTTATTTTGATCACATGCAGATTGCAAACGTGTCATTTTGCATTAGTCAGGTAGTCCTTAAATAGGTCAAAATGCTTGAAAATGCTTGACGTCAACGAGCTGTATGAACAATAACATAATAAAATGCACTGCAAGCTTCTGAGCTTACGCTGTAAAATTTTTTTTAAACAAATAACAAACTCCTATCATAGACATTTTTAATAATGTCAAATAGAAAGCAAAACTATTTTTATTACAATGTTTATTATAAAAAAAGTTCAATTAAAAAATAATTCAAATGTAATATTTATTCAAACCATTGTAATGTCCAAGCATAAATTAATGGATGATAACATAATCTGTTGAGTTTTACACTCTAAAAAGTCTAATCTAAAAATATTGTTTTCATTACATTGAAGACATGTTCACGTTTCAGTTCTTCAAGCCAATTTGTTTCTATTAAGCTGATTGTAAAAGTATCGGTCTGTCAAGCAGAAAAAAAACGATTAACTGCTTCTATTATTGCTATTTTAAGTAAGTTCAGGCACATAGCTATGATGAAACGTTTTACAAAGCGCACAAGAAGAATATTGGACTTTGTTTGATGTAAGCTAATGCAATTCTCCTTTCTTTTTTGATCTGTATTTTAATTTTATAAAGAAATTTTAGATATTGTGGTACCAATCTAAGATGTGTTATCCAAATTCAAAAGAGTAGCAGGTCTGATATGTAAGAGAAAGGTCAGATAAATAGGGGGCTGCCTGATGGACAGAGGGGGCTCTAGTAAGCAATTCACAAACTTGGCATGCTCTGTGCATGCACCTACAGCATGAACAGCAGTTGACGCTGAAGCCAATGAACTCTTTATTTCAGAGTTTGCATTCAAATGAAGGAAAATGCAGCGCTCATCCTGACAGTAGAGATGCTAGCTGCTGATGAACAACCAGAAAACTTTGAATTAAGAACAGACTACAAAGGAGTCTTCTGACCAAGTGTTAAGCAATTAACATGGTTCGAACTCAGGGCAGATTCAATATACTTAACCCAATCTGAGAATACTAAATAAAAAGGTTGAAGGTGTAAAGAAATAATCGGACACCACAACATTTGTTGAAGCTTGCAGCTGCATCATGCAGGTGATGTCATCAGCTTGTCATTCGTAATGTTTGGACATATTGTTTTCGTCTGAACATTTGCACTGTTATTATTGTCTAGGATCTTCAGTGTGTAAAAAGCCTTTAGTAATTACTACAGTTAATAATATATTTATGTTTGCTTGAGTCTATATAAACGAGGGCTGCAGCCCTTACTGGTTGTGCTACAACCCTGTTTCAAAAGAGACATTACTAACTTCAAACAAGCTAAGAGGAGCTTAATCAGTGGAATCCGCTGTGTTCAGTTAAGGTTAGAGAAAACTGTGCAGAGCTTGGGCACTGGGGACTTGAGTTTGAGACTCTGATATCGGACACAAAGGTAGGTTAATCAAGCTTTTTGGAACTGCTTTGGGCCATAAATATATCTCAGAATTTCCCGAAAGTTTTACGTAGAGCTGTTTGTACAGACTCACAGATTTAGTGTTTCTGATCACACAATTCTTCCTCGTCCAGTATGTATTAAGGCATTAAACTCAATAAGCCAGCAAACATTTGGAAGTATTCCATTTTGTTCCCAAGTGTTCAAGACTCAAAAATCTGCCTGTTGCAGTTAAATTGCAACAACACGAAAGTGTCCATTTCAAATGACCACTTCAGAAACTTCTGCAATTAGTAGTAATAATAATGATAATAATACATTTTATTTTGGGGCGCCTTTCTTGATCCTCAAGGTCACCTTACAAGAAAACTTAGTAATAAAACAACAACAACAACAAAGAAAAAACTACAGCAATAAAACGTGTAATAAAACAACAGCAAATAAAACCAAGCAAGTAAAACTTCAAGAACGTTAAACTGCGTACTGTAGGCCTGTCTAAAAAGGAAGGGTAAAACTAACTTTAAAATGATCAATATCAGAACTATTCCGTACATTCAGAACTAAAAGCACGAGAACCCAGTAATGATCTCGAGGATTTGGGTACAACAAGAGATTGTGAAGCTGCAGATCAAAGCCACCCGATTGGTGTATGAGTAGAATTAAGTTCAATGAGATAATAAATAGCTAGTTTTTGACAGATTTGTATGTTAGTAAGAGCTCTTTGAAATTAATTCAATATTTTATTGGTAACCAGTGGAAGTGTTACAATACTGGAGTAATGTAATCAGCGTACAGGGCTCATGTGATCAATCTGACTGCAGCATTTGAATGAGTTGTGGTGTATGGAGAGATTAAGTAGGAAGGCTAAAGAGTAGTGCATTGCAGAACTCTAAGCGTGACCAGAGGAGAGCGTGAACTAGAACAGCAGTAGATTTCTGGGAGAGAGACGGACGAAGGCGGTGAAAATTTTCTAATGTGGAAAAACACTGTGCGGGTGATGGAGCTAATATGAGCATCAAAAGACAGAGTAGAATCAAAGGTGTCCCCAAAACTCTTTACCTGACTGGATGGAGATAAAAATACAGGTATTTAATCTTCGTCTTGAAAATTGGGGCGAAGTATCTTTTAGGTTTGTATTCTTGTGGCTAGGTTACCATGTTTAGCCCCACAGGTACAGAGTCAGTTCAGCTTTACCCATAATCCCCTTCTTTGTTGAGTTCTCCAGCTTCTGTGGAAAGTTTAAATGCAACTCTCCTTTCTTGAGATTCAGATTCCTGTTGTGAAAGGAGACTTCATTTCTTGCTTCAGTTTCTGTTTCTAGGGAAACCCTTCTGAACTGCTTTCCTCTACCTGCTGAGTCATCGTGTTGTGCTGCTTTTCCTGTTACATTACTTGCCACAAATGAAACTTCTCTATTAAGAGCCCATTGTCTTTTGAATGATAAGTTAAATGTTACAACTCTCTATAAACATTTGTTGATTTCCAATTAAGATTATACTTTTAATTAAACTAACCATTGTCAGTATCAACAAGGGCTTTTCTTTTTTTCTTCCAATATATTGTCCAACATCTTTCCAGTTAATATCCTTTTTAATTTTAATGTGTTGTGACTATCAGATCTTGTTTTGTTTGTTTGCTCTCATGGTGTGGGACCGTATTTGTGTCTTTGTATGTTTGTATGGTTTTAAATTGGACTGGATGTTCTTTGGATTTTTCTCATTTTAAGATTTTGCTCTGGTAAAGAGTAGGGTATCAGACTTAGGACTCTTTCTCCTTGTGGAACTTTTATTGGAGAGTTAGCTATGAAGTTCATTGGTGATACCCATGTTTCCATTTTTTTGGGGGCATAACTTTTTTTTAGAAAATTGGGCAATAACAATTTGTTTTGAGTTTTTTTTTTTCATGTTAATTTGTGAATCTATACAATACTTTTCTTTTCATGTGTCACAGCTAGTTTTATATTTGTAATTTTTGAAGGAATAATGTGCATATTGAGGTTATTGTTAAAAACATAACTGGATTTAATGGGAAAAAAATATTGTTTTTAATGTATTTTTTTTTTTTTATTACAAACACACAAAAACTTCAACGGTCCAAACAGATCGTTGTTGGTATTCAGTGAAGAGTATTATTGCAGTTTCCATTTATTTGCATTAATCTATAGATAATTGCCATTCTGTGCAATTTAGCTACATTTATGTGCTTTTATGCTTTAAAAAAAGCAGTAGATTATAAACATTTTAACTTGATAATACTTTCTCTTCTGAACCAAAATATAAATAGTATGGACATCCAAACTATTTCAAGTAGAGACCTATCAAATAGAATGAAAATGTATATTTTTGACATTGTGATTAATTTGAACTAATTTGAATTTAATTTGATAAATGTCTTTTAGTGTCATTAGTATAGGGGAAAAAAGTTATCTTTAAATGTTGAGGCATATAATTTGTAGGGTGGAGGGGTTTTCTTAGTATTACAGACTCTGAAATGTTGAGCTTGAGACCCGTTTTATTCAATATGCATTCAGTTTAATAATTTAAGGGTTAGCTATAACTTAAAAACTTTGTGGCAATGTGGCAGGCTGTTGTAGTCAGTGATTTCATCTATGTTTAGACCATTAAATGACATGAAAGCAAAATTCCAAATATGTGTTGCATTGATATAAATTAATGAATTTTACAGAATGTATTATAGTATGTGATATTCAACATCCATAACTAGCTGTATTTGCCTGCGACTCGATAAACCATTGAAATAAAATTTTACAAATAATTTGATTGACTGATTTTCATTTAATTTACAATAAGCGTTTTCTTTTTTCATATGCAAAATTTTTCAAACGTGAAAGAATGCAATAAGAATGAAATCTCACAATGGAATAGAATTTCAGATGCTGAATTCAGATTTAATATTAAATTCTACAAACAACATCTTTTAGAACACATTTTTACCCATCATTTTGTGTTGTTTGATGTGGCTCCTCCACAGAGAAGCTCTTGACATCTTTAACATTAGTTATTGGAAAAAAATTTGATCTTTTCATCCTTTTTTTGATGGAGGAGTCATAGTGACCAGCTGCTCCTAGCAGATATTGACAGACTATTAATTGTCCGGTCTCTGGCTGAGTTGAGCTTGGAGTCCGGAGCTGTGTGTGTGTGTGTGCGTGTGCGTGTGTGTGTGTCCCTGTGGACCTGCTCTTTTCTGTAGGCCACTGCAGTTTTGTTGATTGCGACAAACACAAGAGTGCCTCTCAGCGGGCCAGTAATTGAGCCCACGGATCTCTGAGCTTCAGCACAATAAAGCAAAACACTGACACCCGCACTAAGTCAAACACACTCTTGTACACTCGCTCTGCAAACGGCATTGGGGATGGAGCAATTAAACACTGCAGCATCCGTCTCCATGTTGGACGTGAGCACTGCTTTTGGGGATGGGGTACCTTAGTGTTCATGTGTGTTTGTAGTTGACTGCCTCGTAGCTCCTCCCCGTTCCCTTTGGCATCCTAATGAAGGCATTATCTGGAGGAGTCACGGAACATGAAACTGCTGTAATTTGGCTCTAATCGATGTTTTTGCTGCTCTGGAAGCTTCTCTTCTCGTTCTAATGAATGACGAAGCATTTAGATTATTAGAGCTGGTTTTAGAGGGTTCGTTGTCTGCGACTGATTGAGAATAAGATTGTGACATTTAGGGTGAATTTTTTTACACTCAAGTTGTTTTTCCTAATTAGAAAAAAATACATTTCAGTTTTGTGTTCATAAGGAAAAGCTAAAATGAGTGGGATATTAAGACAAATATATAGTTAAAAATAAGTTTATTTCCACTAAAGTTAAAACTTTATTTTATTTTTAATTTAAAAAGCTAGTTTAAATCCCCAACTAAATCTAAAACTACCCTTAAAAGAGGAAAAAGTCTGTTTTAGCTGTTTAAAGCAGGTATCCATAGACTTCAGAGGACTGTTTGTATGGTGGAGAATATCATCGGTACCCTCCCTCCATTCTGGACCCCACTCACCACGGCCAAATAGAGCTTCTTTCCATAAGCTACCAAACTGCTGAACTTATTACTCCCCACCATCCCGCTCTGTTACCTGCACCTGGACTCACACGTTTCATTGCCTTGATTTTTGCACTTAAGCACACCATACAATTGTTTACATATAATCAGGTCTTTACAATATTCTACCTCATTTCCTTATGTTACTTGTTTTGGTAGATGCGTTGCACTGTACTTATTCTACTGTACTTATGTTGCTTGCTCTGACTGATCTGTTATCACACACACACACACACACACACACGCACGCACGCACGCACGCACGCACACACACACACACACACACACACACACAAGGCAATAAAGCTGATTTTTAATACACTAACTACAAAATGTGTATGTATAATAAAATAATCATTTTGCTCAAACATACATTGATATAAGTGGTCTTTTGGAGGCCGTCTGGACTGCTGGGCCACATGAATCCCTCACAGTAGGCACCTCTGAGTGGAGGGACGTTGTATGTCAGCTTGAATTTTTACTTTCACAAAGAGTGTTAATAATAAGATGAATTGATTGTGAGCAGATGGTCTCAACAAAAGTCAATGAACACCCTCAGAAATCACCATGTGGTCTGTTAAGGGTTAACAAAAGAAAATCAATAAATGTTGGACCCTGCCACACAGCAAATCTGTTACATGCAAACTTTTACATGTATGAAATGATGCACTTGTTGAATTGTTTCAAACCCTCATTATTTTCATATATAACTTGATATTGCAAAATAAGCACTTGCTTACATATGCTTCAAAAATGAACTTCTGAAAATGGGAATCAGCCAAATTGCTTATAAAAAAAAATCTTAAGCGGTCATTAAAAATGCTTCATCTCTTTCCTTTATCAAGAGAGTTTGGACTTAAGCAGGAAATATATTAGTCCTGGCTAAAAGTTGAAAAACATTAAATATTGTTTATGACTTGTTTCTAAACCAGACCTGGACATAGTACGACCTTAGGTTGACTCTAACTGACCAGTGCAGGGATCTCATTGTTTGACTTTTGTTTTGAAGTTGCTTTTTTTCATACAAGCACAAAACGACTTTAGTCGGCCCTGAAAAATGCCCATAAAGGAAATGTCTGCTAAGTACTATTTTGCTGAACTCGAATGTAAAGCTATGTGTTTAGTTTGTGTGGAGCACATCGCTGTGTTTTTGAGCCAGCATTAGGAGACCAGATAGAGAAAAACTTGGCCGATGTTAAAAAGGCATGAGCTGACATTGGAAGCATGTGGGTGTGTGTGTGTGTGTACAAAAGGATGATTTACAAGGTGGAGACTTTCTAATTGAAACGGGTTTGGAACGCTGAAAAGATTTTGTGAATAGAAATTCATTGATAAATTGAATACATAAACCAATGGTAAAATAAACCTTTAAAACAAGTGGGAGAATGTTGTTGCTGTGTAGATTTGGAACATTTTATTTAGTGATATTTTCTCACATTCACATTGATAGAGTCCTTTAATTCAGATCACTTGTTCTTTCTGCATGTTCGTTCACAAAGCTTTATGGCATCATTGTGATTCTGTGCTGATCCAGCAGTAGGGGTTTGGTGACACCTTGGCACTTCTGTGCTTTGCAGTGAGTCAGTGAGTGTGTGTGGGTTCAATGTTGGCCAGCAGTGAAAGAGCTCTGCAGGGAAACAGTGAATGTGCACGCGCAAGTGGCATGCTGAGGCTAAATCCTCCTCTGGGTCACAGGGCAAGATGGGAGAGGATGTAATCCTGTTAGAGAGTAGCATGCACGCGTGTGTGTATGTGTGCATGCGTGTCTGTGAGCTTGAATTTGTGAAAGGCAAAGTTAAGAATAAAAGCAATAATTTTGACAGCATTGGGAATGTAAATATGTGGAGGTTGTGGGCTAATAGATGTTTGCACCCAGAATCAATTCATTTTTCAATCTAACAAACATCCAAATGAAAGTGGGCTCTTAGCTTCTAGTGGGTGCAATTGTTCAGCTGATTAGATGGCTTTTTTCATTCAGTGTCTTTGTTAAAGGTACGTTTTATCAATTGTAACGATGGGTCAGAAGAATCTTTCTTTCTTGTGTTTGTAAAGACCTTTCATAACGAATTTAAACAAATGTTTGCAGCTGTAGCCATGTTCCTAAAGCTGTTCTATACCTAGCTGCTTTTTTGTAAGTCGTTATCGGCTGATGTGCATTGTCTTTTTTTTTGTCTTCCACTCATATCCAGTTATTTTGAAATTATTTTGAAGTCGAAGTGGGCATTTTTTTTTTTGTTATGTCTGCTATGGTATAACATTGTGTTGTCGACAGGGTAATCTGAGTTTTCAGGTGGTTAGAGGTAAGGTTTGTTTGTCATTTTCAGTGCTTTTTTTCCCCATTTGTCAACAAAATCATCTATAGATTTGCAACGCGTTTTTCACTTTCAATGGAATGATTAATACTGGCATGACAAAAATGTTAACTGCTTGCAAACTAAAACATAGCAAAGATGCTAACAAAGGACAGAACTCCATATATATATATAATAGATAGAGCTTCTATATAAAGATAGAGCTTCTAAAGCAGCAGCGAATGTACATATAAAAATAGTAACATTTTTTATATTGTATGTCTCTTGTGTTTAACAAATGTTGTTCATACATTTTAGTAGTTCACTTTAATGTGTTATAAAAACTTTCAGAAACTGTTTTTGGGGACCTTTTGCTTTGGGTGGCAGGCGAATGCAGTATTGCTTATGCCTATGATGACATTTTTCGGGTGACTGAAGCTACTTTTGCATGCTTTACCTGTCTGTACAGAAGTGGGGTATATGAGGCTTTGCTGTTGAGCATGATTTTTTTTTTAAAGTTTTTTTTTATATTGTATTATAGTTCATTTGAACACTTGGTGGTGAAGTAAAGTAAATGGTATTTACACCCTGCTTTCCTGGCTCCTATTTTTGCTCTCAGATACCACCTATATAGTCTTAGCCTCAAAACCATCGCTAAACATCTGATGTGTTTGGTACTAAAGTTGGAAACACTTCAAGAATTCTGAAGTGGTGATCTGATTATTTAATTTTGTCTGGATTAACATTAGAAGGGAGTGTCTCCTTTGTTTTTCATTCAACCGTACTATTAAGAAAAAAATTATTTTACTAGCTGTGTGCCCCCTCAATTTAATTGTAGAAGATTGATGTGTTCTTCTTGTAACTTGTTGCATGTTGGTCGCACTATGAGTAATTACATGGGATTTGTTGTTTGTCATACAAATCAAACGCTGGTGACAAGACAATGCAGGTTTTGGACATGAACATATAGAACCTCAATAAGATATTTTTGTGAATATTTTAGTGAAATAATTATTTGTAAAGAATGGCAGGATAATTTTCATTTTTCACAAACAGTATCAGAATTATTTTTTATAGCCACCTTGCCCACACATTTAAGCGAACAAACATTTCTTTCAGATATTTGGAGGTTTTTGATATATCTTTGCTTAGAATGAACAAGATTGGCATGATATGTAAAGCATAAAAATGTATGAGTAATTTTACGTCATGGCCTGACAAAGAATTATTGTTAACTTTTTAATGGTCACTGTGCAGTGTATCTGGTCATGTTGAACCCAACAACGCATGTCCAGAGTTGCTTCTTGGACGCACTGTTTAGCTTCACCCTCAATGTAACACACCTGTTCACACTAAATAAAGTTGTCTTGGCTCATTTTAAATCTGTACATCTGTGTATGTAGCACCCGTTTGCTAAATATGATGTGTGTAAAGAACAAATTTGGGTGATGACAATGAAATGACAATATGGATCAGTTAGGTTCGACTATGGAGTCTGAAGAGAAGATAGTGAAGTGACACTAAGGTTTGAACAATTGCCAGCTTTATATAAGGTACCATTTGAAAAATAAACAAAACAAAACTAGAAACAGAAAAAATAGACTTAAGGAAAGGATGTTCGCACATACACACTGTAAAAGATAGACCAGTCTATACATTGAAGTAAATAACTTCATGGATCAAAAGTGCACTTTTTAAAATACCCTTGGTACCAAAAAACAGTTTAATGAAGCACAAAGAGTTCTTCCGATAGTTTTCTTAATCAGATGTCTGTTCAGTAATTGATTCAGAGTTAGTACTCATCCAAGGCCTGCTCCAGGTTGGTGAGGTGTTGTGAAATCGATCCCACCTTGATGTAGGATCCAAACAAAGTTCCAGATTTGTGGGGGCTCGTCATCCAACTTCCAGGGTTTCCAAAAAAACAAATCAATTGCAAAGGATAAATGAATACCGCTGAACAGTTTACAGCAACCAGATGGATCAGAACCAGGGTTTGCTTTTTAACTCAGTGACTCTAAAAATGGAGTATAAATATTTCCAGCCAACGCCCTAAAAAATTTAAAGGGGCAGTACATCTATTGAATCACACATTTAAATCATAATTTTGATGAGGCAACACTCTGAAATGACAATACTTATATGATAAAGAAAATAAACGAAGGGATTTAAAAGAGGTTTGTGAAATTTACTTCTTACATTTGTGCTACATGTAGTTAAACTAGTCATAAACAAAAATGTGCTTGTCTCCTAGTGGAACGTTCGTGGACATGCCTGAGCATGTAACATTTCTCTGTTGCCTTCAGTAGAGAATGTTTGAAGTCCCAATTCAAAAATTGGGACGTAAGTATTCTATTACTGCTGTGTTTCCCCAATTTAATGCACATTAATCCTAGATAAAGACCTGCTTTTTAGACCTTAGTTCTCACTATTCCTTGATTTGTTTATGAGCTTTCAAGAACTATTTCTCTAAAATCTATTGGAGCTGACCTGCATGGGTGAAACATAGACCCCTGATTAGTTTTTACAGCTTAATTTGACAAGGGAGCAAACAATTAGTGACTGCGTTTTCATCTGTCATGTAAACTGCCAAAAGGATACTTCACTGCAGACAGGCTTGTTTTATCAGCAAAATAATTCCTTTTTGTGGTACATTTTTTTATCTGGTAATCTTAATCAAAATCAACTAAACAATTCCAAAAACTATTATTAATAATAATGAAACAGATAATAAACAGATTTGTTGACCCTCTGGAAACCTCAACTCTAACTGGAGTTTTGATCAGGAAATCTTGGGTTTTGTATGCAGTTGGTAGACTGTTCCTGATTTGAATCTCTTACACAGTTGGCCCTCTTCTCTTCATAGAGCTTCTGTAATTTCAGCAGAGCTTGGAAGAAAGCTTGTTAGTGACACATTTCATTCTGATGACTCCACAACATGAGTTCAGTTTAGGTCATGGCTTGTCGGGAAGATTAGTCTTGATGTTTTCTGTAACATATGAAGATTGCAAACATTGTTAACCTTGCAGTTAACAATGTTTCCCTATTTGATATGTGCATCAGAATGACATAGATGATACAAGTATTTATGAATAAGACAATTTGTCATTTTCAAAAAGATTTGTAATTGATTGCATCTGCCGTTTTATGTTAGAATATGAAAAAGAGTTTGCCACTGGCTTCCTTCAGTGGCTTCCCATAGTAAGTTATATTTACATTGTGAAGATGATTAAACTCCTTTTAGACCCCTTACGTCAATGTGTGTGTGTGTGTGTGTGTTCAGAGAGAATGAGGGAGGGAGCACACCTGTGCATGTGTGAGGAGATTAGCCCTCAGGCTTGTTTCTTTAATTTTAAATAAAATGTATCATTCAAGCGTACACAAGGTTGTTACATGTTTCAGTAATAATCTGTGGAAAACTCCATTCGCAATTTCATCTACTGAAACAAATCTGAGCTTTACAAACCTTTTATTTATTTATTGTGTTATAGTATTTAAATACTTTACATATTTTTTTTGTAGATTGATTGTTATTGGTCTAACATTTCCTGTTTTAGTTGCATTTTGCTCAAATTTAATTATTATTACGTTATATTTAATTTGCTTTCAATTTGCTTTTAAATTTTTTTCTTTTTAATGAGTTTTTATTTTTCATTTTAATTCCACATTCAACTGCAGTAATCAAAATGTAGCTTTCTTCTTTTTTAGACACTATTTGTTTATTTAGTTTTATTTAATCATTGGAAGAATGCCTTTTATTTTTTGGGAGAAAGAACAGAGTTGTTGCCACCTTTGCTTAGAGGTGTTTTTTCGTTTTGTAATGCTGAGAACAAGCCTTCAGCACCACTGTAACCCATCCATCCATCCATTTTCATGTCGGCTTTTTCCCTTTGGACTTGTGGGGAAACCGGAGCACCCGGAGAAAACCCACGCGATCACGGAAAGAACATGCAAACTCCACACAAATGCCAACCGACCCAGCCGAGGCTCAAACCAGCGACCTTCTTGCTGTGAGACGACCGTACACCGTGACACTCTATTACTGTAACCTGATCTCTTTATTTTTATGTCTCTGCAGATCATCAGAAACTGGAACGTGAGGCCCGTATCTGTCGTCTGCTTAAACATCCCAACATTGGTGAGTCCCCAATTTTTGCAATTGCTTCAAAGCAGCTTCAACAAACAAGACTAGGGGTGGGCGCTATACTGGTATGAAAGTGAATATCGGTGTTGTGTTTTGACATCCTATGAATTTTGCAATACTCTGGATAGTCACATGCATACATTTCAATTAATTCAGCTTGAAGTTTCACTTGCACACGCTTAATTTATTTGATGTTTAGACAAGAAGATGATGTGATGCGATTGCTTGCGCCGAGAGCAGAAGGGGAAGCTAGTCAGGTAACTTAGAGATTGCCTCAGCGCAACTCTGAAAAGCCCAGCAGCAAGAACGAACCAAAGTTGCTAAAAGTCACCAGAAACAGCAGAAAACGTTACTAGATTTGCAACTATTCACTGGGCTATAAAAAAAAAAGTCGCTAGATGGTCTGAAGATTTGCTAAATCCAGCAACAAAGTCACTAAGTTGGCAACACTTGACGGTCTGTGAGGACGGCTGCCCAGGTCATTACCTCAGCGTGCACGCACTCTCTCTCTCTCTGTTTATTTATATTTCAAGTACTATTGTTTATCTTCGTATTTCAATTTAAAGTTTATTTACAAATAACACACTTTTGTGTTCATTTGTTTTCTGTTTTTTATTCAACCGTTCTTCCATTCTTCGAAGTTTTTCATCCTGAATATGCATATCTTCTTAATGATTGATTGAAAAGGGAACAAATAAGGAATGGTCAGGGGAAAACTCGCTGCAAATGAAACTAAGAATGTAGCTTACGGCTCTGATGAGAGCAGGAGAAAAGAGATAAGTGGAGAAAGTGAGAAATGCTGATCGATAGAATAATAAGAAACCCTGAGAGGGCAGAATCACGGAAAAGATGAGAGCAGAACCATGGTGACAAAGGATAAGGTGAAGGCAGAGGGATGGAGAGACACGAGGAGGAGTGGAGCTCTATAAATAACTGTGCTGAGGTGGGAGAAGCTGGTGGGCAGCAGCTCAGTCCCTTCAAATCCCTTCATTATCAGCAACAGAAGAAAAGAAAGAAGGCAAAGGTTCTCTGTGCACATTGATCTTTCTTATCGATGTGTGACTGCATCAGATATCATAGGATACAACCGAAACTCAGGTTCACAGGGTCAGTTTAAGATTATTCTTTGAAAAAGGCTCATGATTGGTTATCATTCTTAGAAGAATGATGAATTACAGGGTTTTCTACCCAATAAATACTCACTGGAAACAGTTCAGTAATGAACCTTTCAGTGATGTTTTTTTTTACCTCTGGGACCAGAGTGTAGAAGGCGTTACTTGACTCTTTTCTGTTTGGTAACCATGGTGATTTCGCTGAGGTTCTCATGTTATGATGGCGGACTTGAGAGAAAGTTGCAGGAAAATAATCAATAATGCCTCTAAATTTTATTTAAATTTAGCTGTACATAAGGAAGGGCTTGAACTATTTTAAGCTTTTTCACAAATCACATTCTGCCAATTAACTCAGTTTAAGGACTCTGGTCACTTTAACAAACACAGGTATGCAAATACATTATGGAAACCCTTCCAATCAAATGAATTTCATTCTAGTCTCTTTGAGTTTAAATGCTTCCCTTAAGATAAAAAGCCCCAGAAAGAGTAGAGTTTGGCTTCTCTTCAATTTCTTTTGGTGGTTGACCTTGTACGTTTGCTCATCTTCCCCAACCTCTGAAGGCATGTTTGGTTAACTGAAAAACTAAATCATATTGTGATAATTATTTCAACTACCTTTCAACTTATTGTTTATCTGAAAAATGCTTTTTGGTCAAATCGGAATGAACCCTGGAAGTGATTTTATGTAACCCTAGAGGAGTATTTGATGTGTTAATAATAGACAAGGTTCATTTGCTTATCATTTGCTCATTGTTTTTTGATAGGTCATGCTTGTCAGACTGACAGAAAAACATTTTTGAAAAATTGCAGAACGCATCTTTAAATTAACTGGCGAGTCATGAAAACTTGCAAACACAATGATATTTTCTAGCTTTGTTTACATTTGGACCAATAGTGTTTTAGAGTGCTGGTTTTACACCTAAACAACTGACAATTCACAATAAAGTCCTGTATTGTAATTTTTCCTTTGAGGCAAGTTCTCACTCCTTATTGGTGGAAAATGCTCTGATGTAGCAGGGCAGTGGGTTTAAAACCTGATTTATACTAATGTGTCAGGGCTGATTGCCCAACAATTGAGACATTAAGACAATTAAATTCATAAAGTGTTAGACAACGTCTCAGAGTTGGAAGTCACAGGGAAAATGCCATCAGCAGCCATGAGTTAATAAGATACCAGGAGCGGCATTTATAGAGCATAAAACCTGCTTCTACATACAAACTACACAGAGAATAATATCATGAAGCAACATTCTAACTCTACAGGATGAGCGTTCGCTGTTTGACTGAAGGAAAAGGTAGACTATTATCTTGTGTAAATAAAATTTAACACATTCATGAAACCACTCATTCATTGGGTAGCGCATAGTTATAGTTTTGTATAATAACAGAAACCTACACAGTAAATTACTGACAGTAAAATTAACTTTACCCAGAGTCTGACACAAATAAGAGTACAAATAAATACTCAAACGGAATCAAAAGATATGTGGGGTTACTATCTAAACTGTCAATTCTTCACAAATTATCTCCAAACCGAGGTAATTTTACTGTGAAGAAACATCAGCTCGTTTCAAAACCATTTTGACACAAAGCAATGTAGGTCATGAGATCATAGGTTCATCAAAACCTTCATAATCCTTTCATAAAAAACCTTTTTGAACAACCTTTAACCAAAACCTTTATTTGGAGCACTGGAACGGTTAAATTAAAAAAAAATATAATAATAGTTTAACTGTACATTTCATTTAACTGTTGTTTTGCTGAATCTTATGGTCACGAACAATGTAGAAAAGTTGACCTTTTGGGTTTTTTATAAATATAAATAGTGGGAACAAAACTATTTAGCTGATATAATACATACAATAATTGCTCCTTGCAGCTGTGTAGCTGCAAAGAGTCACACACACCTAGAGACGCACTTATTCTGATCTGTTTCATTTCTAGGACTCAAATATCCTACACTGACCTCGGCTTCACTCTCTAGTGTTTTGTCCTCCATTTCTCTGTCTCGCTCCTCCCTTTTCACTCTTTTCATTTTTCTATGAAATATGTTTGTGTCCCTTAGGCAATGCTGTCCCCTTTTCCAGCCTCATCACATGGTTCTCTCTCTCTCTCTTTCTCTCTGTCTCTGTCTCTCTCTCTATCCTTCTCTTTGCCTTCCTGTCGTGTCTCTCTGAAGTGGACAGCTTGTCATGTTTTCTGCTTGGGCTGCACATAAGTGCTGAACAATAGAGCGAGTGAGGGAGGAGAGATGCAGAGAGAGCTTGAAAGGTTAGAGGATTGAGAGTTCAGTGCTCCTGGTGCCACTGGCAACACAATGAGAGTCTATCTCAACTCTATCCCACTCTTTCAACGGAGTAGAACTTAATGCAAATTTTTGTGTAACGTTCAATTATTTTTACAAGTGTAACATTGTAGCTTAGAACAATATAGGTGTGATATAAATGTCAAATTAAGTGTTGTAGACTCACTGGGGTATATTTTCCATGCTAACTTCATGTGAACAGCCATGCTGGATAAATACATTTTATCATGCATCAAATTGAAAAGTGGCTCTTACACACCTACCTGAATTAGGATTCGCACGAGTGTTCAGATGGCTTCTCTGACCCTCACGATGTGTCGTCATTACAAAAGAACGAATCGTTTTCTTTGGTGCGTGTGGACTACACTGTTAATAATCAGAAAACCCAGGTGAGCAAATTCATTTATGCGGATTTATGTATGTTATGGACCTTTGTCGTAGCAGTTAAGGGAGCAAGTAAATCAGTTTTTTTTTCTATATAAGGATGGGCAATTTTACAATATATGTTTTATTCATGTCAGGCAATATCGATATCTATCACAGTATTGTCAGGTTTTTTTTTTCTGGTAAAAATAAAAACAGGTTTTTCCTCTGGAATGATGGTTATTTAAACATATAACATACAATTAAATTACATTACATATAATTAATTAACTGAGGTTTTCAACTGTTTATTAACAAAACAAGGCAAACATTTTCTTTTATCCAGATCATTACAATAAAAAAAATATTTGGAGAGAGTTTCAGATTAATTGTTATAAAATGTATTCATAACCTGTAAAATTAGCACAAATATGTGCTATGTGGGATTTTGTAATTATTTTTTGCATTCTTTATTAAAAAGTAAATGATATACCTTAATACTCATACATTGAAATATATTTAACAACATTTTCATTTAATTAAGTATTTGTTTTTCACTTGCAGCTGAACTTTATTCTCTCGCTCTTCTGTTTTCTGCATTTTCATTAGAAAGATCTGTATCTGAGCTCATTAGAAAATACTGTTGTTGTAATAAACTTGCACATACAACATTGTTTTTACTTGAGCTCCTCTGCTCAAACCCAGTGTGTCAATGGGCCACTTTTCAAGGTTCCCAGCCATCTTGTTTAAGAATTTAAAAACTTTGTGAAATCAGTTTGATTGGTTCTTTTGTTCACATGAGTGAAGTTACCTGACTGTTCTTTTGATGTTGCTACAGTTAAAAATGCGCTCTTGAACTGAAAACAGAGCAAACATCTGATTAAGTGTACATCTACAAATAAAATATTGATCCGCTCACCGAAAGCATAATCTTTTATTATGCTCTTACACAGCATTTTCACGATGCATTCAGCATGTACAAAGCATTTTCACATTTTCTCTACCATTGAATAAAAAAAGCAGGGTTTTTCTAAGTGAGCGACTGCTGTTTTACCCCAACCAGAAATATCAAAACAATAGCTGTCGGCACCTTTTACTTATTCTTGGTCTGAACACATCTTAAGAATGGACACGTAACAATAATCAGTTTATAGTGTGAGGAGAAAACTAGTGTTCATTACAGGTGAACTTAAACAAAATTTAGTTTTTGTTCAATTTAGGAATGAATAGAAAGCTAAATTGAAGAAAAAAATTAAAAGCCAGGCCCCCCAAAATGTACAAATGTAATACCTCAACTGGCCACAAGTGGTGTTGGGCTGGTTCTCATTCAGACTTCTGGTGTTTACAATCGCACAGTCAACATGACAGGCGTTCCTTGTCAAACAGTCCCTCTGGGGACTGTTGACCCATTGCATTACTCCAATAATGTCTAAGTAAATAATCTAATGAGTGGATTTCTCAATCCCACTTTTATTTCCCCTCTCTCCCCTTCTTGTCTGTTTGACATGTTCGTGCATTATGTTTTAGTTATGTTTACTCCACCCTTTCAGCTTCATAAAGATTAGTTTGTTGTAAATGTGTTTGTCATCTTTGCAAAATGTATAATATTTTATTATGACTCTAGTATATTAAATGTACTCTGTGGGCTTTCAGCTGATTTCTTTTCAGTAAAACCTTTGTTTTTAAACAGCGTTCTCTTTGGTTTTATGCTGATTTTCTTCTTTTGTGTTCTTCTTATCTTCAAACTCTAGTTCGGCTCCATGACAGTATCTCAGAAGAAGGTTTCCATTACCTGGTCTTTGATCTGTGAGTATGGATTAAACACACACACACACAAGTGCACAACCCACAGACTGCGTGACCAGCATCTGAAACACAACATACAACGCTTGCATATTACATTAAGCTGAACAGAGCCAGTTAAATCAAGTTTTTTTTTTTATTCTTAAAAATAAAATCCAGGGATCGAAAAGACAATCACACTTCCAGTCAAAAGTTTGGATTGTCTTTCTTATATAATTGCTCATATTTTAATGACTGGACTGTTGATGTTTACTTTCTACTTTAGCTTCTTGGTGACTGTATTAAAACCATGAATGAACACATAGATTTATCTAGCAAACAAAACCCAGACAAAAACTCAAAACCTGCTTCATTAATGAAGCCGTCTTTTACTCTCTTGGCATTCCCGCGGTGTTCATTATGAAATAGTTACCTGCATTGGTTTTTCAGTGGTCTTTAAGGAGTTCCTGGAGATGCTGAGCGCTTGTTGGCCCACTTTGCCTTCACTCTGTGCTGCGTCTCGTCCCAGAATTCATGATTGATTTTAGGTCAGGTGACTTTGGAGGGCAGGTAATCTGGTGCAGCATTTAATCACCCTCTGTCTGCTTTCAGCTTTTCTCTGGCGTGAAACGACACCATGTGGAACCAGAGATTGTGTTAGCAAGTCAGACAAACTAACAACCATAATGCTTTATTCATAGTTTTGATGTCTTCAGTGAGTGTATACAATTTAAATGATCATGATGTTATATACTATAAATAGTCATAAAATTACTTTAAATTATAAATATAAACAAACATTATACCATATAAATAATCATGCAATTGTAAAATATCAATAATCACAACATTATGAACTATAAATAATCATGAAACAAATAATAACAATGAAATATTATAAAAAGAAGAATGAATCGATCAAATGTAAATAATCCTGAAATTCTAGAAAATAAGAACACTAATTAGAAGGTAGCAAAATTCACTTTTGACTAATAGTTCTACTACAAAGATATATTTAAATAATGTATTTCAGGCTTCGAAATAAGCCACAATTCTGTGTACAAAAAAATCCTGACACTAAAACCTAACCTCCTACTGGATAAAATGTGACTCTCTAACTCATTTTCTGATGTCAGCACGAGGACAAAAGTTCCCTTCTGCTTGTGCTAATAACTGTTTGAAACTTGTGTTGTAGAAGCAAGAAGTCCCCTCAATACTTGACCTCATACTAATTAACATGTTTTTTCAGCCATATTTTTTCCATCATATTCAATTTTTCTAAACATACTAGAAACTATTGACAGAAAATGATGTTTTCTGAGATTTTTATGCTATATTAAAATGTGGTAAATTAACACAATGGCATGTATGTTTATTGCATATTGAAAATATGCTCGGTAAGCCATCAAATACAGCATCTTCTGAATAACATCCTTCTTTTTTTTTTTTTTTTAACATCCTTCTCAAGCGAAGGCATTGTGATCCGGTGAATCATGTCTCAGATCCCCTTCTTGCTGCTTGATGAATGGAGCTGAAATCTGCTCAACAAGAAAACCTTCTTGTATGTCAAAAATACATCCTTCAGTTTAATGGCGTCTGTCAGATGAAGTGATTAATAGATCTTTCCATGTGGCCCCAAACTGTAAATGTGATTTACCACTGTCAAGGTAGTTGCTTTTGTAACAGTGTCCTGCTTTTAAGCAGAGTCTTTGATTTTTCCAGCAGTCCGTTTCGATGGAACAAAACATGAGTCACTGATGTTCCTGTTGCATGTCTAGTGCTGGACTGGATGCCACACATGGTGCTAATGCTCTTGATGGGTGGATTTTTGTTTTTAGCTTGTATACAGAATTTGTCAAAGTCACTGCAAGGTTTGAGGACATGGCAATGTTGATCAAGGTAATGTTAATAAGGGGCAAACCTTGGATCACTTCTCAAGCCATTTTTAATCTCAAGTTGTTTTTAGGGAGGAAATTAACATTAGGTGTCATAGCAACAAACACTGATCATGTGTGTCAAGTTCTTCAAAGATTTTTGACCAAACTTCCCAAACTTTAAACAAGGCCATCACATCTTAAAAAAGAAAAGGGTAACTCAAAGCACTGATTTCCACAAAATTTGATTTAATAGTGGGCCTGTTCCCAGGACATGCCAGGGCTCAGCTTATAAACCTATACAAACAAACAAGCATGACAATAAATGTACAAACTAACAAACAATAAGCATCTACATAGTTAAAAAGTCTCCTTCCTACCAGTGGTCTTCTCAAGCTGTGCACTTTGGTCTCTCCTGGAGTCGCTCTTTAACTTTTCGATTGTTTGGTTCCTCTTTACAGACCAAAAACTCATGCTCTTTAATTACACACCTGGTCACAGCAGAGGTGTCACATGAGCGCCAATGGCCAATCAGCTTCCTCTTTTTTTTATATATGTATATCCAAATTGGGTTAACAATGTGTAGTCTCAGACGTCACATCAAATGAAACGTCAGCTAAATGATCATGAGTTTGGTATGGAAAATTGGAAATAGGGTCACAGCTTAACCCATTTTGGATATATTGCACCAAAATGAATTGTGATAAAAAATATTATTGTTATTTTAAGACCATTTTATTCCACTAATTTTAGAAAAGAAGTATGGCATTATAGTAGTGTAATAATGCAAGTACACTCTTTCCAAGAACAAATAACATTTTATTCTCAAGAACATTTAAACATTAGAACTGGAATGTGGAAAAATATATGGCAAAGATTACGTATCGCAGCCACAATGTTGGCACCATTGTCTGCTCTTATACAGGCCATGCTGTTTGGGATATGAGCTGGTCTCTAAACACTGCAGTTATGTAGTGTATGGTCAAGTGCATATATGGGGTCACATCATAGTGGCAGCATGAAAGGACTTGTGATTTATCTCCTTCAGAATTACATCTTTTATCTTGTTGTACGTTTTCTTTGGGAATTCCTTCTGCTTGTCAAACGTTTGCGTTCGTGTTGAATGGCCGGATCTCTTTAGCTATGTAGTGAGTTACGTTATCTGTAAGCGCCATTACTTGCGATCACGTTTGTATTTAAATTGTGGGAAAATGGCATCTTTAACAGATAACTCTTTGGACGACCCCTCTTCAGCTCAGACTGTAATTGTTTCTCCTCAGTGCCTCAGACTGAGGCATTGTCACTTTTTTTTTTTGTTACCACCATTTTTAATCAATGTCCACACACCAGCTTTATCAGTCAACTTGAAACAAAAAAATGCCAAGGCCAGAGCTCAATCACTCATGTTTTTATATAGTGCTTCTTTAGCAGTTGCTTTCAAAGCAGCTTCACAAAGTCCTCATGAGGATCAGGTAGAGTAGATAGGAGTTCCCTCTGTGAGGCCCCTGGGAGCCTCCCTGACAGAGGCAGATGCTAATCACCTCCCCAGCATAAAGAATATACACTTAAGATCCATCAACAAAAAACAAACAGACAAAACAGAACTAACAAACGAAAAACAATGGTTAGAAAAATGTAACAGACAAGAAGGTTATTGGAACATGATCTTCCTGTCAAAAAAAAAACTTAAGGTGCATTGGCCTTTTCTTCATCTGTAACTGTACACTCTGTAATTTATGTGGAAATACTACCCAAACCCTGACCCCCCCCCCCCCCACACACACACACACACACACACACAGAGAGGAGATGAAGTGACAGAGACAGCCTTATTGTTGTTGACAAATATTAGTCAATATTTTGTGGCACCAAAAAAAGTCATTTTTATATATTGATCATCAAGTTGATATTTTGACTATTGCAACAGGCTACTTGGAAACACTTCAAGAAACCTTAATTTATATCGTTTGATTGGTTAAGCTTACAAAACAACATGGTTGCCTACGATCGAGAACATTAAATATCCATCGTGTGTATCAATAATGTATGATTTTAAAGAGCAACTTAACGTTGTATTCACTAAAGTATACAAAAGTTTTCTGTCTGTTGTTGTGGTAACATTTTTGCGGCAGTTTTTTTTACACTATGTAAAACGACATGGCATTGGTTGTTTGTTGTGTCAATCAAACAGCCTCATTGGTGGGTCTTGACCAAGAAAGGCTGCCAAAACTCTAGACTTTCCCTGAGGATCTGTCTACATGAGAATGGATCCTGTGTGACTGCTTTAAACATTGTTTCAGTGTTCAAGTTTACTAAGACAAGGATGAAATGTTATGGATGAAAATGTTGTGTTAAGTTTGTTTTTCGAGTCAGTGCTATCAAACCTCTCAGATAAAATAAAAGCAAAGCTCTAAGCGTCAGTGCTGGATTCCCTGAAGGTTTTCTGTCTACATAGTGATCACAGTAGAAGTCAACTGTCTGACCAGCGCAAAGCCCAGCTTCCTCACTCTCATGCTTGCACCGGTTGTTTTCTGTCTTTCCGCAGTGTGACTGGGGGGGAGCTTTTTGAGGACATCGTCGCCAGAGAGTATTACAGTGAAGCTGACGCAAGGTGGGCTCTCCAATTTACTGTTGCTGTGGTTACTGTGCTGCAGTGTGTTCTCTGAACAGGTCACGCACGCACACGCACGCGCACACACACACACACACACACACACACACACACTCACTGGCCTGCACTCTTACATCTGACACAAAACTCAGAAAGAGAATGACATGCGCTCATGGGCAGATACACAAGATCTTTTAATAATGGTGGAGTAAAACTTCCATCAACAGGTGCCTCACAAACACATCGATTTTCTTTTCTTCCCCTCATCATTCTATTGGAACCGATGTGTTGTGTAGTGGTTTAAGGTCATAGAGGAATCACTAGCAAGGATGGAAGTTTCTGAGGGACAGAGGTGGACGTAAAAGCCCCAGGCATCACACCTAATTCAAATTGAGTTTGAATGAGGGATAGCAGGTGTTTGATGCTGTGTAGTATCATCATTTTGAGTGATGAGAAAAATATCAGCTCATGAAGCTGACCGAGCGAGACTGGGTTCTTGTGTCCAGGGGGATTTTGGTGCCTTGAAAATTGAAAGTTTTGCATACGGCATTTAGTTTTACATAGTTTCTACTGGGGCTTAAAATGTCTTAAAAACCCTGAATTTGGAAATAAGACCTTTAAAAGTATTTTAAAAGCCTTACAATTGATATGTCATTCATAAAATTGTGCTATTTAAAACTTGATATTTCTATAAAAGTATGACATTTCTGGTCTAAAGCTTTATTTTTTAAACATGAGGACATTCAAATTTCAAACCTCTTCATCAATTTTTATTATTGAGAAGAGCAGTTAAGTTGAGCTCGATGATGCAAAGAAAATGTGAAATGGTCGTTGAGACCAAGGTTGATGGCAGTTCAGGACTACTATGAAAGCGGCTTGGGTTGTGCGGATTTGTTACTTTGGGCTGCATTGTGAATGTAGTCTTGGAGATTGTTCTATGATTTATTATGTGTACGGAAGAACAAAATGTAATTGTAATTACAGTTTATGATTCAAAGTCAGTGTTCACAATAGTAAAACAAATATAACAATAAATATAGTCTTCTAAAATAGAAAATCCTCTTTTGGTAGGTGTTTGGAGTTAGCTTTGTAAATGAATTGTGTGAAAGAACATTTTTTATTTAGATTTTGTTATTTGTGTACTTTTAGTAATAGTAAAGTGCTGTCAAATCAATTACATTTTCTGTCAATCCGTGTTCTGACATGAGAAGAGGCATCAACTGCATATCAAAAGAATAACGAACACTACTGTGGCATTCAAAACTCGGATAATTCCTTGTTCAAAATGTTACTGACTCATTTCATAACAAGGGAATGTTATATTAAATAACTCTACATATACAGGTATGTATGAATATACGTGGTGGGCTGTAATCGAAGTTAACTCATAAAAACTTAAAAGCCTGATGTATTATTATTAAATTATTTTTGTAAAATGTAAATGTAAATACAAGTGCTAAAGGGATCGTTAAACAAATCAGTATATAAAATGTGGATCCTTTTATATTTTTGTTTTTATTTATATTTTATATATATTTATGCAAGGTTAACTTGGAGTTTCCTCTAACCATTATTAACAGATAAAAACAAATACATCTACCTTCAGCAGCAACGACTCGATCCCAAGCTCTGTCCTCGGCTAACAATTCTTTATAAAAAGCATTTTTTATAATAATAAATTCCTTTTTATATTAGTGGTATTAGAGGTTTTCTTAATTTTCTTTCTTTAATAAAAAGGTTTTAGTTAATATAGTGTAATTTTCTTCCAAAGTTGACTTCTTAATTTTTGTTAAACAATATTTTTTTTCTTCCCACTGAATTCATAATGATTTAGGTTTAGGAAGGGAAACGAGCTTCATCAAACTATCCCACATACGTGCGTAGATTGAGTTTCATGTGTCCTGGTTAGGCTCTGGCGTTCTGTGACAGGATTACAGCTTTAAGAGGGTTGGGATAAGATGTGAAACTGTCTGAGAGGAAACCACCTGTCCCACAATCCCCTGCGCCGCTCACCTTACGTGCCTTAGCTAGACTGCGCCAGACTCCAGAGTTGAGCTCAGACTGCTTTCGGGAACAGAAATGTTTTATATGGGCTGTCAATCATCCACTCAGCCAGTTCATTTGATTTACTTATTTGAGCAGCAGGACTTGTCAATTTAGCTTTGCTGTAATCAATTTCAATGCCTGAATTTAATTAGGAGTGACTGAATTTACATACTTCATTTGCTTGATATATTTCTTGCACCCTTACAGAAGACTTTTATTCTGTGTTATTTGCTTTTAGGAGCAATAAGTTTAGTTGCAGTAACAAGTAGAACAGTTAACCTTATTACAATTTTAGTGATGAACCGATCTTGTTTTTTATGGCCCATTCCAATTTTTTTATGACATTAAATTAGCACTTAAACCTGTTTAAAGATGTTTAAAACGGTAAACGTAACCATAACATTGATGTAAAACTGATTGTCATAGTCTGAGAAATTGTGCATAAATGCTCACAAGTCATTATTAGGGTTGCCAGAGAGCACTTTCATAAATCATAAACAGAAAATACTTATATATACTTCATCATAGTGATTTTAGTGATTGAGAGATATTACCATAAGACTGATAAATGTAAAAAAAAAAAAAAAAGTAAAAGTGATTGTAAACGTTGCCAGCGATTACGAAAATGTGCATAAATGATCAACATCATGAAAGTGATTGTTGGGGCTGCCAGAGAAAATTCCCCTAAATAAAAAAAATGTAAAATGGACAACTAGAGTTGCCACTGTTTCAGAAAATGGTCAAAATCTTTCAACTTTGTAAAATGCATGGTTAGCCTTGCCAGAGCTTAAGAAAACCTTCGTAAATACTCAAAGACATCAAAGTGAGTGTTTGTTTAAACAATGTATTTGAAGCATACTGTTTTTTTATGTCATGATATAGTTGTTACATTTTATTCTTAACAGTCTTTAAAAAACCTTACGTTTCACCTGAGTGGAACCAGCAGAAACCATGTATTAAGATAATATAAAATAGTTCTTTCCATTGCCAGAACAGAAAGTTTTAGGCCTTACAGAAGACTTTTATTTTAAGGTGTATTTGATTTTAGGTGGCATTTTCTTGTTGAAGTGATAACTGGAACAACTAATAATCAAAACATGCAAACAATTGTTTTGCCTCTCCACTCCTTTACTCGTGGGTTGTTTTTTTTCTGCTGCTGATGGATGTTTTGTTGTGTTTTTCAGCCATTGCATCAGTCAGATCCTGGAAAGTGTCAATCATATTCACCAGCATGACATCGTACACAGAGACCTTAAGGTGAGCAGTCGCCATGACAACCCCACAAACAGCAGCTAGGCAACTGTTGTGGGCTGCCATGTTTGTGTGCTACCAAGCAAAAAACACTATACTGGATTTATGTACCTGCTCTAGTTTCATTTGAAGGCTTTCGTTCTTGAACATTCCTTTCATTTGATCTTAAGCACGTTCCAGGGCTGTGGTAGATTTGTTCAAATAGTCAAGTGTGTATTCTGCAGGATTGTTGATTTATGTTTCAAGATCAAATGGTTCACAAAATTACTGCAAACTCTGTTTCTTTTTGTTGTTTTCTCGAGAGCTAGTCCTTTTCAAATGTATTTCTGCCAGCTTCTCGAGATTGAGGAAGGATTTGGTGTATCCCGCTCGTGCTCATCACTCTCACCTCTATTAACCTCACTTCTGCCTGGGTCACGGCACCAATAAAACCCACTCAAAATTTACGTGCATCACTCTGAGCAGAATTCAGATCAACATGAGCTGAAGAAACTAGAGCTGTTGACGTCAATGGCTAATGCTTCTCTTGAGTCTTACATGATGCTTATAGTGTCTCACATTCCTAAAACATATTTTGACCTTAACATGTGTACATCGGGAGTAATTTTTCCACTTGGGAGACATTTCATCTCTTCGGTTCCTTGTGATGGAAGTAGTTTTGACAACGTCATTGCGCACGATGTGTGCTAGAACTTAACTCCTTCTTTCACATTTCTTCATTAAAAAACATTCTAACGATAAATATACCACTTTTTATTGCTATTATTTATTTCTGCGCGCCTTAATTAAAAATGTGACTGAATGTGTTAAATGAAGTTTTATACCTTACCTACTACATAAATAAACTCTTTTACTTGATATAGAGCAGGTGTGAATGTCCTCCATGCAAACACAATAATCCCTGTTTTGGCATGTCAATGTGAGCCTCAAAGCTGCACAACTTGATTGTATGTTAATGAATCTAACAAGAATGTAATGCTGTATCGACAGGTCCTGTGTCTTTGATTACTCGCCCAGACAGGCAGAATTATCATGTCTTTCTAGCTTGCTTCAGTTACATACACAGCCCTCCCCCATCTGTATGTGAGCCCAATACTTAGCAGTAGTGATGTGCCCAGGCTGGTTGCCATGGCGAAATGTATGATGCGACAACTGTTGCTGGTAATGCCTGAGAGACGCAGGGGTGTGGGAGGGGACAGTGCCAGCCTCACAGTTCCTCATTTGTAGTCTGTGCTTAATGAGGAGGACCGCAGCATTCACACCTATGGGCATCCATTTCTCAGAATCCTCTGAACAGACGCATGCAATTTCTCTGCTGAATGCACAGCTAGAGAGATCAGTCACGTTTGTTGAAATAGATCCATTTTATTCCACTGTTTTTCATTTTCTTTGTGTTTATGTCTGATATTGCTGCCGTTTTTATTCACATCAGCCATAAGTACACCAGAATATTTGCTTAGCATTGTAAAGCAAACAGGATCCAGGACTGGTTACGCTGCGAGTCATTAATGAACTCTGTTACCTTTGGAGAGGTGTTTGATCCCCAGAATTAGTCTTAAACCCTCTGAGCAGGTTAGTCTGGTATAGTGAAACCACCTGTTCAACTGCAACTAAAGGACTACATGCTCTTTCAAACTAACCTTTTTCAACAGGATTTCTAAACGCCAAAACACATTCATTTGTCAAGCATTGTAAAACAAGTAAATACCATTTTCATAAAATATATTCTTAATGAACTACTTTTGCTCACTAAAGACATATTATTCACTACATTATTACAAATATATACTGTTAGTCTATAATGTTAATTTTACATTATTAATGGGGAAAAAGGCACTTGCACAAATTGTTTTGTTGTAGTTGTTGTTAGTTTGTGTTAGTAGTGTTGTAGAAGAAGTACTTGTGTTAGTTGCTGCTGCTGTTTTATTGTGTACATATTGTGTTTGTTGTTCTAGTACATAATGTAGTAGTAGATGTTGTTGTTGTGTTGTACTTGCAGTAGTGGATTTAGTGGTGGTTGTTGTTATACTTGTAGCATTAATTGTATTCAATCTTTTTTTGTACATAGTAGTAGTAGTGTTGTACTTGCAGTAGTAGTATTTGTTGTTGTTGTCACTGTACTTGTAGCAGTAATTGTAATCATTGTGTTTTGTTGTACATGTAGTCTCGGTAGTAATAACACTAGTTCAGTTAATTGTTGTATGTGTAGCACTAGTAGTTGTTGTTTTGTACTTGCAGTAGTATAATTTTTTGTTGTTGTAATTTAACTTGTAGCAGTAATTGTAATCATGTTTTTGTTGTACATGTAGTATCGGTGGTATTAGTTCTAGTTTAGTTAGTTGCTGTATGTTTAGTAGTAGTAGTAGTTGTTGTTGTTGTTTTGTACTTGCAACAGGAAATGTAGTTCTTGTTTTTGTTGTACTAGTAGAAGGCCTTGTATTTGTAGTAGTTGTTGTACATGTAATAGCAATATTAGCAATAGTAATTGTTTGGTTAGTAGTTGTTATACTTGATTTTATTGTCATTGTTGAAGTTGTTGCGTTTGATTTGTTGAATAATGTTTTAGTATTTGGTACGCTATGAAAATCGTTTACAGTTCGTGCTGAGAAAATTTGTATCTTTGCACCATCTGCTGGCGAACTTAAAAAAAAATTTTTTTTACAATGCCATGTCTGGCACCGTGGTAGGCTCTCGCAGCAACCTGAAACAATTTGACTGGTCACCCTCTGTACATTTTGTTTCATTTTTGTTGTAGAGCTTGTTGCTGTAGTTTCTGTGGTATTTCTATTTGTTGTAGTTTGAGTTGGTTTTTACTTATTTTATATGTGTTGTTGTTGCTGTACTTGTAGTAGTATTAATAGTGATTGCTGCTGCTGCTGCTGCTGCTGTTGTACTTATTTTTTGTGGCAGTTGTTTTCTGGTTGCATTGTTCTTCTTTTCATTATTGTTTAATCTAGCAATTTTGGTCATCACATCATAACATTACAAGTATTTTTGCGTTCATATGTATTTTTTTAAAAGTCCAATGGAAATGTTTTAGTGAGAGCATATAATTGAGATCACCATGTTTTGTCCTCCTCAGCCAGAGAACCTGCTGCTGGCCAGTAAGATGAAGGGAGCAGCAGTGAAGTTGGCAGATTTTGGGCTAGCCATCGAAGTACAGGGAGAACAGCAGGCATGGTTTGGTGAGTATATCTCTAGCTTTTTATTCTTCTGTAACCTGAACACTAAATGTTTCAAAAGGTATGACATTGCAAAAGATTTCAATTTATATCCGCTTGTTTGGCTTTATCTGTTCAGAAGACTTGCAAAACCAACAAGGTTTAATAGGGTTTACCAACTGGTATAGACTCATAATTAAGTTGCTGGTTTATACTTCAAATTAATTTGTAATTTATTGTAAATTGTAAGTAATTTAATTTTGTAGTTAGGCTGTTTTTAATTTATTGTGAAACAAATCAGATAGACACAAAAGGCATCTATCAATGGAAGCTTCAGAAAACCTTTTGCAAAGTAGCGAGGTGCTTCATATCAAAGTTGAGTCCATCATTTTATGCAAATAGAGGAAATCACTGGAAGCCCATATTAAAGTATCATTTTGTTGCTAGGATCTCCAAATTTGTTGCTCTGCAGCAGCTTACAATAGCTGTAACAATTCAGAAATATATATATTTCTTCAGCATGAATCTAAAAGTTTACTGAAATGTTTGATAATGACCTCACCTGAAGAACTGTGTCAAATTTCACTTTTTCCACCCACATAAACATCTGATACTAGAGTATGGTAGCACTCTCTCTCTGTCTTAAATCACCACTGAAGACTATGAAAAGTTGCTGAAAAAGCTGATTCACTTGCAATGCTCTTTCAGTTTAGCTTCTTTCAGGTTTCTGGTCTTAAATACATTAGCGCGCAATTACTGTAGCTTCTTGGTATTTTAAAAGTCAGTCTTACATTTAACATCAAGCTTTCAGACATCAGCTCTGTCTGTGTCAACAATGTAACTTCACAGTTGCATTTCCTAAGAGAAAATCCTTTTCTCAAGTCATGTAGCCCCCTGCTGGTGCCACATATAACCGCTGCTGTAAGAGACTGCTATGTGTCAATCAGAATTAAATTGGCTAAACACATTTTAGGTGAAACACAATAATCCTAATCCTGTTAAAAAAAACTAAAATTAAAATACAATTATGCGTCAAACACAATAGACTATTCTTCATGTATATTTTTATTTTCATTACAAAGTTGTTACATCTTCCACACATTTCCAGTTTTAGAGTTGTCACCATGTCACCAGTTCTGTGCGCCGATTTATTAGTATCAAAATTAGCATAAAGCCAGTCCACATTGGATCCACCTCTTTTCTTGGTGTATGATTGGATGTGGTTGTTTTGTTTTAGGTTTTGCTGGCACTCCTGGTTACCTGTCTCCAGAGGTGTTAAGGAAGGATCCTTACGGCAAGCCTGTGGACATTTGGGCCTGCGGTGAGAGCTTTTGCATATTAATCTTTCTTCCCTCGTCAACAGTTGCAGCCTTTGCAGTGCATGGTAGAGTTTCTCACGCTAGCCTATTTTTGCTTTGTCGCATGCTGAGCTCAGCACAAACTAGAGTGTAATCGTAGTGTGTAGAAAAATTCAACACAGTCTTTAAAGTACATGGCCTCGGTGAAGCAAAATAAGAGTTCTCCTGAAATGCTGCCGTGTCTATTTATGGCCCAATAACTGTGTTTAACAAACAATATTTATAACAGATATGAATGAATGATTCGACAAGCAGTTCTACTTTCAGAAGATTTTCTAGAGCTGCAGCCTACCATACTCAAACAATATTCTGAACTGATTCAAAACTTGCTCACAGAGAAGATATGTGCCGCTATGAAACTCCGGCTGTGTAAAGCTAGCCCCGTGTTTACTGGCGCACGAATAACAAGCGCTTTTTGGTGATTGCAGAAATCGGATGTACATTCCTGGCTCTATGCTGCATAAGCTTATAGATGGTGAACGTTTGTTAATTTGGGCTTCTCACATGGCAGATGAGACAACAAAAGTCTAACATCTGAAGAAGACAAATGATTTTATTGGCAAGAAGAAATGTTCGGTGACAATATAGGAATGAAAAATAAACAAGAGGAAGTGTGTTCAGTCTTTTGGTTAATAAATTATCATTTAAATTAAAAGGTTTTTTTTCCCAACCACTAGCAATTACTTGGCAAAATGAGAGCAAACTGAAGTAGGGATTTTTTTTTTTTTACTTTTTGTCATGTTATACAACTTTGTACAAGCTTTTCATTGTTAAAGTGTTTCTTCCTTTTTTATGTTTTTGATAGATTGGTTCACATTTCTATTTTTGCTTGATCATTCATTTCTTTCTTCCTTTCTCTTGTTTCATTACATATTTTTTTGTAATAAATAATCAGTTTTGTGGAATGTTTAGTCTATCTTCCTGACTGCCACTTTATTTTTCTCTCCTACTTTACTTCTTTCTTTCCTCTCATGTTTTTATTCATTATTATTCATCTAATTCCTTATTTTCCTACTTATATCTTTTCTCCTTGTCTCATCTTTTCTTTTCTTTTTCTTCCTCTTATTTCCTTCCATATACTATTTTCATTCTTTCCTGTTTTTGCCTGTGTTCCTTCATTTCTTCCTCTTCCCCTTGTTTCAAAGTTAAATTACATTATATTTTTTTGAATACATAATCAGTTTTGTAAAATGTTTTCTCTTTTGTTCTTATTTCCAATTCTTCCTTCCTTCCTGTTTGTTCATCGTAATTTCTTCTTTCCCTTCTTCCATCTTTCCTGCTTTTTCTTCTGTTATCTTTCTTTCTATTCCTTCCTTCATTCTACTGCCTTTATTATTGTCTCGTTCCCGCTATTTTTGACTATTCCTTGACTTTCATTTATATTTTTCTTTCTCTTCTCATTTGTAACTTAAAGCATAAGATTTTCCTGGATATAATCAGATTTGAGATATGTTTAGTCCTACCTTATTCCACCATTTATTCTTCCTCCGTTGCTCTTTTTCATCTTCCTTCCATATTTCCTCTTTTTTTTCTTTCTTCTTTTCTTTCATTCCTTCCCTCAATCCTCCAACTTTGTCTTTTCTGTATAATTCTTCTTTTCTTTTTTCTTCTTTCATTTCTTCCTTTCTTCTTCTTTGTCCTTACTGCTAACCTTCTTTTCGTTTTTTTTCTCTTTCATGTTTCTCTTTATTTCTCTTCCTTCTGTCTCACAATTATTCCTCTTTGTACATCCTGCATTCCTCTTCCTCTCTTCTTTCCCATTCATTTCGTCCCTTCTTTTTGTTTCTCTTCCTTTGTTCCTTCCCCTGGTCCTACCTCTTTGTCTGTCCTGCGTCCCGCTTCTTCTCATCTTTTCCTTTCTTTCCATCTCCTTCCTTTCATTCTTTACTTCCCTTCTTCCTTATGCTTCGAGTAAGTCAGAGTTGAATAAAATCGCTCTTTTCTTTCTCTGTGTTTCTTCTCAGGTGTGATCTTGTACATTCTACTGGTGGGCTATCCTCCTTTCTGGGATGAAGACCAACACAAGTTATACCAGCAGATCAAAGCTGGAGCTTATGATGTGAGTAAAGCACTCAATTTCTCTACGGACTTGTACTAACTATATCTTAACAGAATGCAACATTTAAACACCCTTTTTGTGTGTGTTTTCAATCAATATAGACTCTCAACTAGTCCGTTATTCAATCACATCAGGCCGGTTTATTTTTAGACAGCATATCACAAGACTTCTGCATTCTTTCAGTAAATCTTTGGAAGTCCCCAGCAGGCCTTTCCTCTGGACGTTAATTTAATCACTTGGAATGAAATATAAGAGAAAGGGACTTTGAGGACATGAATAAACTGATGACATTAATGAGGCAAAAGGGATTCCAAGATTTCTCTTTTGGTATGTTTAGAAAATAAACACGGTTTCTTTTTCATTTAAAATTATAGAATTAAGTTTATTATTTGAGCATCTTAATAGGTACAACTCGTAGGCTTCAGTTGTATGTATAATTACGTGTATTCCCTTAATGTACTCTGGCAAATGGAATAGATTTAACTATAGGAATGAACCATCTGCACAACAGGTGTCCCAGCTGTTTTATTTATTATATGAGTGCGATTCAGAGCCGGTGCTGTTATTGATTAGATCAGGCCCTCCCTGACGCATTGCAGAGGAAAACTCTACTTTCTCCCAGAGCTTGTGCTCTCCTTTGTTTGTAGGTTGTTTTTGGATGGTATCATATTCAAAGAAGGAGAAAAGTACAATCACATATTTGGACAAATATCACAGAACGCTAAGATGCTTGTCTTTTTTTCCACATGGATGAGGCAGATGTTGTGGAGATAATTTCACAGGTTTTATATGGGGTGTTGTATATTGGGGTGTTTTGTGTATTCTGTGTGTTGACATAAATTCCTAGTATTGTTAATATGATGTGCAGAATTTATTGATTTTAGCGGTGAACTGTTATTTACAGCAATCTAATTGAATACTTTTATAAATGCTTTTATAAAAGTTAAAGCTGTTATCAGGGTTTAAATGAACTGTAGTGAGCAGGTTGTCATTCACTCTAATGCTGAAAAAAAACATCTTTCCACCCCTGATACTGTAAAGTTTTTTTAGTTAGATCATTATTTTTGACCTTCATGAACACTGAGGGGATGAATTTTTTTTTTTTTTTTTTTGCTTTAAACCAACATAAGCCAATAAGATGTTTCCGCTATGCCCTGCCTCTCAGAACCCATTTATGGGTACAGTGAAGTGATGTTGCGCTCTCTTGCCAGTGAAGGCTGGCGATGCCCATTTTTTTTTTTACTGCTCTCCCATTCACACGAAACATTGCGCATGCTACGTTATATACAGTCTATGCAAACATGCTATGTATAGCTGTTGCAGCTAAAGCTTGGGGTCCGGATCCAGTTTAAATGCAGCTCATCTTTTTTCCCCTCATGCTTCTCCACTTGTACTTCTTCTATGCAAGTCTAAGCTCGTTGAGAGTGTGTGAAGAGCGCCCTCAAGGACGGCATTTTTGTAACATGATCACCCCCTCACACACATCAGCAAAAGGTACAGTTTCATTGGTAGAGCATGGAGCTTTCTCGAGAACTTTTTTGCCCTCGCCCAGACCTGTGTGGCCACATCTACGCCCATTAGTTTGAAATTTGAAATGAATAGTTGCCCATGCTAGTTGAAGATTTGCACCGAAATTTGTCCCAATGTGGCCTAACCTTAGAGGGAAAAAGAATTTGGTTGTGAGATCTGACTAGAAACATAAAAGGTGAAAAATATAGGTTGTTGCCCTAAAGGCTGATTTTTTTTTTTTTTTTGGAACTGAAGGTTTCTGACTGTCGTTTGGAAAGGTGCATTATGCCCGCATCCAAGTTGCCAATGGAAATGATAATGGAGAAATTGGAGAAAGAAATCTAACATCAATCAAGTTTATTTTTTTATTTGTACTTTAAAATATCTTCCAGCACACATTTTGTTGTACGTGCCTGACAACACTGCTCACCATGTGCTCCCTTGTGTGTTTATTACATTTATAGCCATTCATTCTGCTAGCAAGATCAATGCATTTAGTCGAGGCTCATCATCCATCACAAGCTCCTGTCACTTGCCTCCTAGCCATGTGCTCAGGTTCTGGTGTTCTTTCCTTATTGGCTGTCTTCGCTGAAGAAGCAGACTGAGCTGCCGTCTGCTCCCCAATGACATATTAACTGTGCCCTGGGCCAAAGCCACAGCTGAACCGGTGTATAAAGGCTCACCAACACCTCTTGTGCATTCAATACGCACACAATTCAGCTGATGCAACTTAGTTTGATGCATAAACTATGTTGGTGAAAACCAAGTTTAAACAACTTTAAAAAAAGACAGATTTCCCAATTCAAATTGTTGCAGTACTGGCTGAGCATAGGAAGGTCATGGTGACCAAACCACCCTGCACATACTTAGTAGTATTATACAATGTGATGGGCATGTTCAACATCTGAAGTCATGCTGATGTGTACAAATTTCAATATCCTATAAGATAACAAAGATAATATTCTTATTATATGTCCATACTCAATGCATAGTTAAAGTTAGGTAAATAAACATAATTTTAGGTAATGTAATTGTCAAGATATCCCTCGAAACGCTAGACCAGGGGTCGGCAACCCAAAATGTTGAAACAGCCATATTGTACCAAAAAACAAATAGGTCTGGAGCAGCAAAAAATTAAAAGCCTTGTAGAAGCCTTATAATGAAGGCAACACATGCTTTATGTATCTATATTAGCCTACTATAAAAATGACTAAGTTGGCTACGATTACAATATTAATGAATTATGTTTCATTGCTTTGATGAAATTAGAGAAATTTTTATTTTGAGGATTCCCAAAAACAACATCAAAATGGAACGTGGACAACGTTACCCTTAACTAGGCAACAAACAATGCGAAACAACGCAGCATACATTTATAAGAATAAAACAGCAGCCTTTTGAAAAGAAGTATATAAAATCACAGCCACTTAGTTACTAAATACGTGCGTGCCTTCCCTGGAAATGTCTTTCCACTTTACTCTTGTTATTAGACAACTTCCCACTACAGAGCAAACATTCAGGGCGATCCTTCCGCATCGGCAACGAATACAAACGATTCGGTCCAAGAACCGTTGCATCCTCTGTTCTCCTCAGTTATGTTTCTCTTTTTCTCTTTGGGGTCCAGGGCCCACCACACAGCCGCCGGTTTGTTTACAGCAGCCACCTACCTGGCATCCTGCCCCGCTGATAGAAGCGTGTGTCGCGGTTGATGACGCAAATCAGAAATGTTGAAATTAAATATTTATTCTACACTCTTTTACAGCATTGGAAAACGTTAAGAATGTTTGTCCTCCTATAGAAACCATATTAAACAAATTTTATTTTTTCCTTTTTCAAACATTTTTGAAAAAGCTCCAGGGAGCCACTAGGGCAGCGCTAAAGAGCCGCATGCGGCTCCAGAGCCACGGGTTGCCGACCCTTGCGCTAGACTCACTGTAATCTTAACATGGAATTTTTGAAAATGTGTTATGGATGCCGTGAGATCTTCTTGTGCAAAAGAAGATGTGTGACAGGCGTGAGTGCAGATATTGGACGGCAATAAAAGCGTTGTTTGTTAAAAGTGCAAATGTCTGAAATGGAGAGCTCACTGGGATGACTCGTCTAATCTTGTGCATTGTGATTAGTTTGACTTTATTTGGCTTGCTCTAGATGTGTGTCAGCACTACTAATGATGTGAAAAGCTTTTAGATAACGGATCTCCTGCACTGATTCTTTTACCCCCACAGTTTCCTTCTCCAGAGTGGGACACGGTCACCCCTGAGGCAAAGAATCTCATCAACCAGATGCTGACTATCAACCCAGCAAAGAGGATCACAGCTGACCAAGCTCTCAAGCATCCATGGGTCTGCGTAAGTTATCCAAGTTCAAGACTGTACTTACTGCTAGCCCTTGAGGAAGAGCGATCTGTTGGAAACAATCTTTGTAACATTGTGAAATCAGCGTGCATCACATTTGAACCTAACTGGAGATCAGTTATACAAATTAAAGAATCCTCATGAGAAATGTGTGATTGTATTGTATGGTGTGAAGTGTTTAAACTTCTGCTGAGTTTTAATAGTTGTTTACAGAATTAGCATACATGTCATTGTCAACATTGAAACGTTGTTTTTCAAAAGCTTTTTTCTTTCCTTTTTTTTTCAAAGATTTAAGCTTTTATTAGTGACTTAATCATTTCAGCCCCAGATATTTCTATTCCCAGATGACTTTTAATATAAGTTACTACTACTTGTAAGTCTTCTTACAAAGAGCATCATCTTGTTACCTGTATAGAACAGATCTGGACATGGACATTCAATCAGATTACAAAGTCTGAGCCATAACTTCTAAATGTTTAATTTATAAATGTCAGGAGAAAACCAAGGACACAGGGCTGGAATGGGCTTCAAGGTTGACACCATTTTACTCAAAATAAATTTCCCCCTCAGAAGATTTCTCCTGGTGACATTTTAATGATCATGGAGTAAAGACCACCATACACCTATGCGAACAGAATTTAGAGCTGGCTTCTCTGCAGGGGGCTTTATCACAGGCTTCACACCTCTGTTTATGCAGTGATGCTCCTTGGCCTTGAATGGCACTAAATGTTTAACAAACATGCCAGACAATTAAACTCACCATCGACCGTCAATTCCAAATCAATTCCACACAATGCTTGCTCACTTTGTCCGTATGTTTATAATCCTTGTGCGCCTGATAAGCATGATAAGCTTTTCAATAATCTTTTTCTCTTTTGTTAACAACTTATTATTTTTTATTATTATTATTTCCTGCCATGAGTTGACACGATTGTTTGTGTGATAGCTCTCTGAACATGATCAAATGAACCAGCTTTCAATGGTTAATCGTAGGATCACGCATGTGAAAATCCAGGACGACTTGGCAGAGCTCATCTTTTTTCATACACTCTTATCCGCTTGCCAGATTTCTGTAATTTTTTCATTGACATGCGTACCCATGCGGATTTTTGCACTGATAATACACATAGGTGTGTGGTGACCTTAGGTACATTTCTTTTATATAGCACATTTTCTACAGCCAAGCTGGCAAAAGTGTTATTCAGTAGATTACAAATGTCAGCTAAAAACTGTGCATCATCAGTAGTGAAATTAAATTAAGGGAACTGAGTTGCAACCTCTGACTTTCTTGAAGCAAAATAGAAGCAAGGGAGGGTACAGTTTGTTGTCTAAACACTTGTCTTACTCCAGAAGTGAACAGGTACTCATTGACTGCAATGTAAAAAAAAAAACGGCAGCCTTTACAGCTAAAACGATCAACTCTGAGGGGTGGTTTTGTATTACTTTCTCATTTGTTTAAAAAAAACTATATATATATATATATATATATATATATATATATATATATATATATATATATATATATATATATATATTTGTGGGTGTTGTAGGTGAAAGTCTCAAAAATTTTCCACTCACTATTTGCTAATAATGACGTTCTTTTTTTAATTGGCTTTAAAACTATACATGTCCCGTAATGTAATTGCTCAAATCTAAGTAAAACATTTTGGGGGTTCAAAAATATAAAAAATGTTGATTAAAGCAGAAAGTGCTAATTAAGTAACATGAAGTGTATGCTAACACATTTGTCATCAATATAGCAAAATGAAGAATGATAATTTTTGGTAAAGATGACTGTACATTTAATCTGTCTATATGACTAGAAGATTCTCATGTCTGCCTCCATAACTCCTGCTCTTGTGTCTGCAACTTTCAGCAACGATCCACAGTGGCGTCCATGATGCATCGCCAGGAAACTGTGGAGTGCCTGCGCAAATTCAACGCCCGCAGAAAACTCAAGGTACTGCGTTACAGACTCTATACGTCCTCCAAAGGGTAGTTATTGCTGAAAGGATTGTTGCCATGGACTAAGTCCTCTTTTATTCCTCTGTCGCTGTTCAGGGTGCCATTCTCACCACCATGCTGGTTTCTAGAAACTTCTCAGGTGAGTTTCCTCAGTCTCCAAGGATCAGGTAGGAAAATGATGCATCATGGTGAAACTCTTTTTTTTGTGCTAGTTTTCCCAGCTAGGATTTTGCGCCTACAAGATTATCCAAGATGCTAAATGAATAGTTTAGTTTCAGATCAGATTGTTGTGATTTGTCAAGGTTACTTTTTTCAGGGGTATGTTAGACTTTTGTTCCTCAATGTAGGTTACTTAATTGAGGGTGTGAAAATGATACAGTAGCTTCTCCCAACTCAACGCCTCTCTGTCCAATAGTGGGCCGGCAGCATACCAGCCCTGCTGCTCCCACCACAAGTACTGCCGCGCTTGCACAGGAAGGTATGTGACAGTGCATTTCCTCAGCTCACCACCGGGGGCACCAGCGAGCCCCTCTTACAATGCCTTCAAACCCGCTCACCCTGTGCTCTGATAAATAAGCATGCAGCCAATCAGAAGCCTGCTTCTATCACCATCCCTTACACAGCTGTTTGGTTTATCGTTTTCACTCTCATTTACAACAGCTTCTGTTTAAAAGTATTCACAAACTGTAAAAGCCTGCTGAGTTTCCATCTCTCACATACAACAAGCCATGCATTTGATAGAGGAGCCTAAAGACAGCATGTATTTCATTTTTTTTTTATCAGCTCTTTTTCGCTTTGCTGTTCCATGACAAAGTTAACACTAACCTTCATCGAGCTAGCTTTTACCAGTGTTACTACCTTAGCTTTAGACTTCAGATGAGTTTCCTCCGAATATTAAGTGTCATTGTTCTCTTTACTTAGTTATCTTGTTTTTTGTTAATTCTGTAAAACCTTTTTTTTTTTCATAAATACGTTTGATGAAAGTGCGACTGGCATAATATAACTACGCATTAGTCTTTCACTACATATATTCTCTGATATTGTTAAACAATATAAATAGTGTATTTTTATGAAACCAAAAAGACTAATGTGATCAGCATAAATACAATAATAATTGATTTTGGAACTCTGTTTTAACACTAAAAGTTATAGGTCTCGATTTTTGGTAATAAAAGGGGTCATGAAGAATTTATTTATTCATTATTATTATTATTATTATTAATAATAATATATTTTATTTTTATTATTATTCATTTTTTTACTTAAGTCGGTCCAAGAATATTTTATTTGATATCATCTTCAACAATAATAATAAAAAATCATTAGTATTATAGGAAATGATCATCAGCAAAGTGTGTAAGGTTGATATTTTGTTAATTAAAGGGGTCATGAACAGTTTTTTTTTCTTTCCTAAATAGATCCATTAATATAGATCTCAAGTTTGAACAATAATAAAAAATCTGAAGTATTTAATAAAACAATTGGTAGCATACTTTAACTAAGGTTGTTAGGTAAAAATTGGAGCAACATCCTACGGTTTAGAAATCAGAAGAACCCCTCAACTGAAAAGTAGCCGCTTTAATATTTCTTTTAACTTCTCGCAAACATTAAGACAAACATTAAGAAAGTCTTTAAAAAAATGTACAAATATTTAATCGAAAAGTGTAAAGTTTATAGTTAAACACAAGCCAAAGGAAATATTATTTTTTTTTACTTGTGACTAAATCTACAAACAAAAAAACAATACAGAGAATTTTGATGATGGTATTGCAAAAACACAATGGCACTGGTTGTAAATAAACATTAATGAAATAAAAAGTGAGAATGTAATTTTTTGTGGATGAACATTGTGTAAATAAAATGTGCATAAATATTGAAGTAATAGCAAAGAAGGTTCAAAGTATTAAACTAATGATAAGAATTTTGCACATATAAAAATATATTTTTCTCTTAAAGAGGTGACTTACAGTGACTGGTAAAATTATAAAATATATATTTTTTATTGAAGTCAGTATAGATAGACCATTTTAATTTTATAAACTTTAAATATATATTTCTTTTTTTCAGCTTGGATTTGCAAGATTATCAAATACTTGTTGATTTCTTAGTTCACATTCATGAATGTAAAAATGGTATTTGTATATTTGCCTTATGTTTTAAATTATATGATAACTTACTTTATACTTAATTGATAATTTAAAGTATGAACAGTTACACATTAAGACATTAAACATGTATCATATTGAAGTTAGTTGGTGCATGACTTCAATTATTTTATTATTGTTGTTGTTGTTGTTATTTTATTTATGAATTTATTTTTAAGTTGAAGTTTGAATTTTGTTGTACTTGTCAACTTAACTGAAATCAATTCATACGTTTTAACTTAAAACGTTATCTTATTTCCCTAGTCTCTGAGCTCTCTCAATTTCTTAAGTTAAAATTTCTTAAAGCATGCGTTATTTGCGTCAGAAGTATTTGGTTCACAAATAAATCATTTTATTTTTCACAACCACTCTTAGTTCCATAAAAAGCTTAATGTAGTCACAACAATCAATACTGCAGTTATTTGCTCATTTGAAATATCAAAAGCATGCACTAGGGCCTGCATGGAGTTTAGCTGCTTGTTCTTTGGTTAGACGCTCCATCTCTCTCTCTCTCGCTCTCTCTCTCTCGCTATCTCTTTCTCTCTCGCTATCTCTCTCTCTCTCTTTCTCACTATCTCTCTCTCGCTATCTCTCTCTCTTCTTTTCACATCTCTCTCTCTCTGCTATCTCTCTCTCTCGCTATCTCTCTCTCTCGCTATCTCTCTCTCTTTCTCACTATCTCTATCTCTCTCTCTCTCTTTCTCACTATCTCTCTCTCTCTCGCTATCTCTCTCTCTCTCGCTATCTCTCTCTCTCTCACTATCTCTCTCTCTCGCTTCTCACTATCTCTCTCTCTCGCTATCTCTCTTTCTCTCTCTCTCTCTCTCTCGCTATCTCTCTCTCTCTCGCTATCTCTCTCTCTCTCTCTCTCGCTCGCTATCTCTCTCTCTCTCTTCGCTATATCTCGCCTATCTCTCTCTCTCTATCTCTCTCGCTAGCTCTCTCTTCTTCCTCTCTCTCGCTCTCTCTCTACTCTCTCTCTCCCCCTCTCTCTCTCTCTCCTCTCTCTCTTTCTCTCCCACCTCGCTCTATCTCTCGCTCTATCCCTCTTGGTTAAAATGCTTCAGCCCTGTTTTGGCTCCTTCCTTCCCTGCTGATCAGCTCACTGGTGCTATTGGTTAAAGAACATTTCCGTGGAGTCTGCTTTAGCTGGAGATTCAGAACCCTCCTCAGCCCACATGCGATCTCTTCACCTCTGACAGAACATTAAGGAGTTTAAACTCCAGCTGCTGATGAAGCAACCGCGACAGTAGCCCAAAAACAGTATAAAAACAACTCATATCAAATATAATGTTTTTATTTTGAATCCAAGTCTGTGATGTATAAATACATGTTAAAATGTGTATTATAAAGAATTTTAAATTGTTCTAAACCAATATAGACTGGCCAAACCTGCTTACATCTCAAAGCCCATGTTAACTGAAGACTACATCAAACTGCTATAAAATAATAAATAGCTCAGGTTATAAAAAGGCATTATCTTAGTATTATTTTAGTAGCTTTCAAGGAATCAAATATGTTCATTGAAAGCCACTAAATACATTTCTTCATATCAGAAAGACGTGCTTGGATAGGATACCTACATAAAAAAATAAAAATTAAATGTGCTTTTATCTGGGAGACAAAATTACAAATGACAATAAGTTAGTGGACCTAAGTCTGAACCCTGTGGAACTTCAATGTGAAGTTAGATGGACAAGATTGAATGAGTAGCCTCTTCCACTGAGAATAATTAGACCATTTGTTGAGATATTGGTAAAAAAAAAATATTTTATAAACCCACTAAAATGACCTTTTTCTAATATATCAAATGCAACCAGGACAATCAGGATAGCGTCAACTTCGGGAAGGATATCCTTGATGGTAGAGTGATTAAAATCTCGCTGCCATACTCAGGCAACAACAGTCTTTTCTCCAAGTTCGGTTCTCACCCCATCAACTACCTGTTTAAGTTTCTTAATGATGTCTGGAGGGGACGGCTGATGATTTGATTCAGTGTTTGCAACTAAAGCAGAACCACGCAGCCTAGCCAAGCCACCATTGCCCTATCACTGTCCTTCAATTCTTCTTCTGCCCCAGCCCTGAGCGCGGGGGCTTGGGCACATGGCCGGGCAGGAGCGGGGTTGGCTTGCTGCCCGTCGTCAGACCACAAGGCCTGGTGGTCTGCGGGGAAGGAGGCCCCCTGGAGGGCAGATGGACCACACTGGTGATGGGGTCTCTGAGTCTGGAGAAACTGGAGAGTTTTGGTTGTGTTTGGTCAGATTTAAGTCTCTAGTGGACAGCTGTCTGTTTAGTTGAAATACTGCAAATAGAATAGGGTCTACAGGATGCAAAGGTTAAAGGAGATTAAAACACCTTCAAAATCGTTCAGGAAATTCTGAAACTTGTTACAATACATTAGGTGTTTTAGTGCATGAGAACTTAAGCTTAGTTGATATATCAAAAGTGACACTTGCTTGAGAAAATAATTTATTTAAGGTTAGCGCCCTTTCTGATTAAATAGACTCAAAATCTTGATAAAGATTGTATTATGTTTAGAAGTTTGCATTTTTGGGTTTTGGGCAAAACAGAGCTTTTGTGGATGGTATTGTCATTTTTTATATCATTGCGGTATATTGATTTGTAAATCTTATATTTATTAAATGTACTTGTAGCTCATTGATAAAGCTGTGTTTGAGGACCATAGGGTTTGTAAAATTGTACTTGTTTTTGTTAACAATGTATCTCTCATCATTGAGACGTAAAAGGATGTTTTATGTAAATGTATTTTTGCGTATAGAATATGGGGTTATTTTTGTAGTAAAATTGTGTGTATATTTGTGTGAAGTATATTAAGTGTCAGAAGAGGTTGAACGATTCTCCACACATTTAACTTTGCTAAGCCGAATTACTCTATAAATTTAATACATAAAACAAATACAAACTATCAAATGAGATTGCATTTTTATTGTTAAAATATAATGCACCGTGAATGTATTTTTCACTCATTTTACCTTTTAGGTTTATACTTTGCTCAATGACATCAAGAGTACTAAAATATATCTTAACTTGTTGTAATTAAACTATTAATTATTAATATGACATTAATAATCTATTAACAGTTTATTTATTTCAGTTATATCTACATTTTCTTTCTTTCTTTCTCATTTTAGTTCTTTCATTTCGTTCTATTTCTTTTTTCTCTCTGCTTTTCGTTCATTTGTTCTCCTTTACTTTTTTCTTTCTTTATTTTTGTTTGTTTGTTTCATTATTTCTTCCGTTCTATCATTTCTTGAAGTGATTCATATTTGCATATAAAAACTATTTGATATTTGATTTCTTTAAAATACGAAAGCGTTTTTACAATGAAATTGACTGATAATTGTTTTGAGAAAATATTATATTGTAGATAATGTATAGGTTTTTCAATCAGCTTCTTGAAAATTGGATCATAACGGATACATAGATCAGATACATAGCTCAGGGGTTTAACTTACAGATTTATCTGGTGTTTTAGAATGATTATGGTAATTCTTACCATATATTTTTTGACTAAATGCTTTTCCACACAGAGCAGCCAGTTACCAATTCAAGAGGTCTGCTTTAGCCCACAAAAGAGTTCAAAAAGTCACTTAAATCATTCTGTTGATGTTTCTGTTTCCAGTGGTTTCAAAATATATTGCTAATAATTTTACTGCAACAACAACCCCATACAAAACAGCTGGTGCTTAAGTTCAAAGTTGCATATAACCTGGAGAATGAATTTAATGTTGTTTTGAGCTGTTCATTAATGCTCTCCATCAGTTCTTGGCCTCAACTAGTACTGTAAGTGTTTGATTCTTTATCTTCTATTATTGTTCAAATCAATCACATGTAAGATGTTAACAATAACCAGTGACATTTCTTCGAAGTCTTATCTTTCAAAGCTTTTCATTATTTGAGCAAGATAAGACTTTTAGTGAGCTATAGGTTATGGAGATAAGGCATGTTAGCGCTCCACTGAATATCCGCTGTGCTGCATGTCTATTTTTTCAACAGTGATTCATTTCCTGCTTGCGCTCCTCTGGTTTAATCTTCCTTTACTGATGAACATTGTTAGATGGTTTGCCAGCTCATTCTCTTGCCTTTAATGACATTTTTTTTTCATTTGAATTTGGTATTAGTCTATTAAAACATATTTTATATTATATGAAACATAGTTTATATTAGAAGGTTTGCATTTTATTCATGGTTGTTTGTTTTGGATGCTTTAAATAATAGAAATGGTTTCAAGTATCAAAGTGACACATTTTGGCTGATGGATAACAGGGAATTAAATTAAGGAAATTTTTTTGTCAGAGCAAAAAGTAATAATTGCGATCGTAAATCATAACGGCCACCCCAGCAAAAACTATGTAATTTGATCTCATATCAAATGGCTATTAATAATCACCTCAACGCCGAAATACATGCAGAGTGTTTTTTTAAAGGTACACTATATTGCCATAAGTGTTCACAAATTTTAAAAAAATTATGATTTTGGCCTGCAATTTACTCCTTTAACAGCTTCAACTGTTCTGAGAAAACATTTCATGTGGTTTACACGTGGCATTTTTCGATTATTCTTTCTGAAGAACAGTTATGAGGTCAGTTATTGATGTTGGAGGTGAAGGTCTGGCTCACAAGCTTTGCTCTTAATTCCTCTCGTAACAGGTTTTAGAGTTGAGGTGCAGACCGGTCAAGTTCTTACATCAAGCTCATTAATCTATTTGGATCTTCCATCATCTAGTGATACACATTCATAATGTAGCGGGGGTCATCCACCCAAAATCTCTGAGATGCTAATTTTCTTTGTTTCTTTTATACCGGTATATGAAATGTAGCAATTTGTGTTTGCTTAGTTGGATATGGATTACAAAAAGCAGCTATTTCAACTCTGACCAAAGCTTATTTTTTTGCCTTTTGACTCTTAATAACCTTCAAAAGGCAGTATTTATCATTAACAATATCTTTGAATCACCTCAAATGGTTCTATTTCTCCAAAGGAGTCTTCTACTGTGCCTCCCACTGTCATTTTTTTGCCACGCCTCCTGTTGGGTTTTTCTTGTTGACACGCAGAAAATCCACCCATTTCTGATAAAAACATTCAAGTTTTGGTAAGCCAAACACTTTTGAACCGGGACATCCAAAACACACTTTCTTTCCAGTGTTTATCTGACACGGTTCTGCTACTGTTAAGGTCTCTACACATCTATCTGAATTAAGATTTGCTGGATTGTTCAGATGGAAAACTCATATGAACGCTTCAGATTATGTTGCTCAAGAACAGAGTGTAGAAAGCTTGATGATGAAGATTGTGCTCAAAGCCAAGCAGCTGCATTCAAGCTGTAAGTCAACAAGTAAAACCCAAAGCATCAGATGCTGAGGTCCAACGCAGAACTGTGGGTCGAGTTATAAAGATTTAATCTCTGGTTTTATTTTATTTAGTCAGCTATGACTTTTGGAAAGCATGCAAGTTTAGTTTTACTAAGCAATTAACTGTGTTAAGTTAATTCTTGTTTGACTCTGCGAAAGATGGTGACCTCTGTTCACCTCGGCATCTGTCATTTTTATGTGTCTTACCAATCTCCGACCAAAGTGCTTTCCTTTTCAATAATTACCATTTTGTTATTATATTACTGACAGATAAGCGGGATTATTAAGTTGCAGGGAAACTCCTGGGTAAGGCTGAGTTTATTAAACAGGATTCAAACCTGGAATTCACTGAGCACCTGAGAGGCTTATTCTTTCACAACTTCAGTGGTTGATTTTCAAATGTGGTCCTGGAATTAAATTCCAATTTTATGGGTGAGGCAATACTTTTGGCAATATAGAATCTGTTGTCTACATAGGTTTTTAAAGATTTCTTAATTAAAAAAAAGGCTGAAAATATGCACTGGGGAATTTGCATTTAAACATGTTTGCTTGATAAAATAAAACTGACCTTGAACACTTTTAATCAGCCTTAAAAACGTTAGTCCATTTGGCGACACAAAATGGGACAGAAGTTGGGCATGCTAACAAATCAAATGCTTCGATGAAGAATAATAACTCTGTTTTCTAGCATGTTTGGTTGTTCAATGCCTCTGTTTATAGATGATAACTGTCATAATAAATTCTAAATAGCCTTTTAAATACAGACTAGTGGTACACTATTTTGCTATTGCACAAATATCCATATTTTATTGTATGCTGTGGGTGTATTATTGCAGCTTTCCCCACATGCAGGATATTTTTTTCCTAATGCAGCCCAGGCCTCTTGCCAGCTTGAGTCTTTTAAGTATGTTCCTCTAGTTGAGACATAACAGTCCAACATTGAGGTTGTGATGGGCAGAAAGGGAATTGGGTCTTTGACTATGGCGTTTTAAATAATTATTATATATAGTTATTATAATATAGTTATTTTTCAACTTAATGAACTTATTTTTTAATTTTTCAACCCTTTAATAACTTATCTTTCTCCGTATGACCGTAGCATGTCCAAAAGTCTGCTTCCTCAGCTTTCCTGGTCACAGTAAAAAAAAACAGAGTTAGAAGTGCGAGAGGAGGAGGGTTAAATGAAGCTGGGAGACTCCTCACTCAGCGTGTTGCGCTCTGGGAAGTGTAGTTTAATCCAGCTAGCACTGCATGGCTGAATAACTGGTTAATTGCATACAGAACCATTAGCACATCACCGCATGAAAGCAGGCATGAAACACTGCCTGCAAATTTCCAGCTTGTCTTTTATGCTGCTCAGTGTTTTCTTCCTAACGTTTCACTTTTTCTTCTTTTTTTGTTTTTGGAAGGTAAGGATGTTAGCTGGAGTACTGAATTCAATATTGGGCTTTTAGTCATGGTGTTTTATTGTCCTTCGTTCTCTGAGGGGCTCTAAAGAAGAGCGGGGGCCGCTCACCCTGCACTCGATCTCGATTGCTCAAACATGACCGCTGGGAAATAACAGCTGGAATTAAAGGAAGAAAATCAATCGTGCATTAGCCCTGATTTTCTTCCATTATGTTTGCGGCTGCAAATGGAGAACAAATTCATTCTATCCGTCTGATCTCCCAGTGGTGAAACATGGACTGAGTATCTGTGCGGTTGGCTTTATTAATGTTAATTCATTAAACGTGTTTTTTTTTTTTTTTTTTTAGGGTTTATTTGATGTATGATTACACTTTATTTTTAGAACAGATATTTAATATTTTAGCAATTTTTTTTTACTTCAAGTCAACTACTTGTGCCTTTCTGGAATTTTAGGATAGTTGTACAACATTTTACTCGTTTTTTAAATGTCAGTCACAGCTTAAACTAAAATAAGAGAAGTATTTTCTCACAGTGTGTATTCTGAGTTTTTAATAAATGTTTCTCCAGTGCCGAAGGAGTTGCTAGCCAACTGTTGCTTTCCAAACCCTGTTTGATAGAGAATGCAGTTCAGGATATTTTCAGAGATTTTTATATAGAGATGAAACGTGTGCAGATTTGGGAATTTGTTATATGACTAAATGTAGTAACTGGGTTGTTCTCTGTTCCCTATAGCATGCAAAAGTTTACTCAACAAGAAGGCAGATGGTGCCAAGGTAAGTTCCCTGAGTTTCATGTTTTCCAACCATTTTGAGATTCTACTGATTCCGAGCAAATCTCTGTATAAAATAATAAATAAAAGCAGTAGCCGTATGGTGCTACAAAGATGAGTGTTGTTTTCAAGTTTTTCAAAGAAGGACCAGTCTGAGTGACGAGTCCTCTTCTGCGCAGGCCTGCCACATCTGAGATTGGAGCTAAACAAAGCCTTATGCTGCTTATTTCTTTAACAGCTTAACAATCAATACTTTGAAAAATAAGTTATAGAATGTATATAGAAGTAGTCTTGCTTAAATGACACAATTTTCAACTTTATGGTTTTACAGAGATTTTTCTTCATTCTGTACTCCCTTCGCAGTGTACTTCTTCTTTTAAAACAGCATTGAAGGCACAGAGTTAGCCAGAGTTGATGTCTTATTTTGACTAAGCTAACTCAGATGAAAACTTTACAGCTTTAGACATGTCCTTTAAAACGTTGTCCAGGAAAACTCTGGAGTAATAAAATCACAAAGATTTAACATGTGTGGATTTTATTGATATTAATTTAGATCATTGGATAATTGAAACTATTTGCATTTAGTTACAATTTGCATACAAAAGCCAACCAAATAAAAATGAAAAGGAGTGATATTTTATGTGCATGGAAAATGTTATTTGCGTTTAGAAATATAAATTTGGATTAATACTTTGGTGTTCAAATCAGTCATGTTTGAGCTCTCTGCATAAAACACCTTTACTCCAAAGTGAGAAATCCAAACATCGTGTGTTAATTAAGTGTTGATAATTTTTTTTTAATTAGTTGAAACACCTAATGCAGTCTAATTCATCTAATGGCATATGCCAAACGTGTGTAGAACTAAAAAAAAAAAAAACTAGCACACGGTTGAAAAGTACTCCTTAGTATTCGATATTTATTTTTTTATTGATTTTGGTTTATTTTAACAGTTAGTAGTTAACGTAACTCTTAACATTAAAGCAGCTTCGTGCAGCGTTCTCAAAAAACGTTTTGAACTGATATCAAAGTCTGTTATATTGACATTTATATTGCTATTCCCCATGTGTTTCCACTGTGTTTTCTGACCAAAGAGATAGACTGACTCCGTCAATGAACTCTCTGTGAAAAGCAAGTTGTATCTGTCCTCTCTATTTCAGCAGCAGACAAACAACACTAAAAACAGTGTAGTGAGCGCTGTAGTGAACGCCATGAAAGAAAGCAACTCCGCTTCTTCTACACCGATGGTACCACAACTACATTCTGCACTACCCCCGTGTGTCCCGAGTGTTTTAGTAGTGTTTGGTGCATGTCCCGAGTGTTTGTTTTATTCTTATTTATTCTGCATGAACAGTAAACCCCAGACCTGTAGTCTTCACTGCGCTAGATGTTTTTATCCCTTCTGGTGTGTCTGTGTGCTCTATTGCTCTTGTCTGGTTTGCTAACGTTAGGTTTTTTATTAGCTTGTCTAAAGTTATGTTCTCTTTGTGAAAGTGATCCATACACAGATTTTTTAGGCATCAGTTCAATCACATGAACAGAACAGGGAAAGCATAGCATTAGGCTACTACCACAATTAGTTTGCATGCAAAGTCTCAAATACAGACTGGCTCAACTACTCAGCTACATTCAGAGTGTTAAATCTGTCCTGGTGTTAATTGTTGGACAGATGGACAGATATAAACTGCCCAGTGTTAGATGTAACTATATTATATAGAGATTAAGCACTTCTGCCAACTGCGATCATTGCACCATCACCTGGAGCTTCAAATAGATGGAGAAACCATGAAGGTGGTGAAGCAGACCAAGTACCTTGAACTCAACATTAACAATAAATCTTGTATTACTTGAAAAAACAGCTCAAGTCCAGGTGTCTCAAATTTAATTAAAGTCTTGGCTAAAACTATAAGAGGAGCAGACTGCCCTGTACTTATTTAAAGCTCTATTTATATTACAATTAACAAATTTAGAATGCTACTTTTAAAGCATTTTATTACACAATGTTCATATGATAAAAGTTTGCATTTGAAAGAATTTAGAAGTGATACATGATTTTAAATGAAGCTTAATTTAATCGTTTGCAGAGATTTAGAGGGTTCATGTTTAATTACAAACATTAAACATTACAAACATAATTACAAATTAGTTTTTATTGTTAATGTTAATGCAATTGAATACATTAAGGTTATTTTTGTTTAGTTTGAGTGAACTAAATATTTTTGGGTAAAAAGTGTATTCTTTGTAGTGTCCCGTAACCCTCGATCCCTCGCACCTCTTAGTAGTCTCACTATCGAAACAAGTCGAGAGCAGAGAAAGGTTCCAAGTTTTCTCAGTCCAAGTTTCCAATTGAAACATGTTGAAATGTTACTGGAGCTGTGTTCTGAAGCTTGGTTTTAAGTTCTGTTTCCTGGTTTAAATCCCTCAACCGAAAACGTGCTGAAATTAAATCTTGTACAGCAGTGAAATGTCCTTTAAATCTAAAACCCAGTAACAGATTTACATTTGTATTTTATCAAAATAATTTTAATTTGGTCTCTGCTTTATTGTCGCCATCATGGGCAAGTTATGTAACATCATATAGCATCGGTTGAACGGGTATTTAGCTCAAAACATAAACACTCTTTATTGACTAGTGGAAAAAAGATGGTGTTTTATTTAAAAATACTGTCTTTTGGCAAATACTTCATATAATATAATTGAATGTAGTTTCTAATTTTGCAATCCAAAAAAATTGCAGACAAACTAAACTTTATTTAAGCAGTGCACAAAGGTTTAATTAAAAACTAAAAAACCTGCCTGTGGAAAGATCTATACATATGCACACATTGGTACGCCACCTGATGGTAAGACCTGGAACAAGGAATGAACACAGTATGTTCATGTTTTTAAGTAAATCAAGATGAGCAGAAATGGTTGCCTAAAATAATGGCAACTTTGAACAAACGTGACCAAAGTAAGGGTAGTTTGTTTACAGTGAAGATTAATTCCCAAATATTTACAACAACCACAACAATATAATAATGAGATATATATACATTTTATGAGTAAAAGAAAAGGACGACGAAAACAGAGGACTGAAGTGGTGCCTGTAGACAAAAACAATAATAATTTAATACATATAAAATAATCAGGCAGACTAAAATTAAACTCTTATATCTAACTAGAGCACGACAAGGAAAACTATATAACTAATAAATAATAATGCGTTCAATTTATATAGCTTTTTTTCTAGACACTCAGATGCTTTGTAATTATCAGAGCATTATTAATTCACTCCACACTCTGGTGGTGATAAACTACCTTGGTAGCCCTCAGCTGCAGTCTGACAGGACGTGGCTGCCATTCTGTGCCTACAGCCTCCTGACCACCACCAAACACACCCCACCAGCCACTCTCATCCACCAAACACACCCCACCAGTCACACTCATCCACCAAACACACCCCACCAGCCACTCTCATCCACCAAACACACCCCACCAGCCACTCTCATCCACCAAACACACCCCACCAGCCACTCTCATCCACCAAACACACCCCACCAGCCACTCTCATCCACCAAACACACCCCACCACCCCACACATCCACCACCACACCACCAGCCACTCTCACACCCACACACCCCACCCAGCACTCTCATCCACCAAACACACCCCACACCACTCTCATCCACCAAACACACCCCACCAGCCACTCTCATCCACCCAACCCCACCCACCAGCCACTCTCAACCACCACACACCCCCCAGCCACTCTCATCCACCACACCCCACCAGCCACCCATCCACTCTAAACCCACACCCCACCAGCCACTCTCTCCCCCACCCCCACCCCACCACTCCACTCTCATCCCCACACCCACCCCCCCGCCACTCTCATCCACCAAACACACCCCACCAGCCACTCTCATCCACCAAACACACCCCACCAGCCACTCTCATCCACCAAACACACCCCACCAGCCACACTCATCCACCAAACACACCTCAACAGCCACTCTCATCCACCAAACACACCCCACCAGGCACTCTCATCCACCAAACACACCCCACCAGCCACTCTCATCCACCAAACACACCCCACCAGCCACACACATCCACCAAACACACTTCACCAGCCACTCTCATCTACCAAACACACCCCACTAGTCACTCTCATTCACCAAACACACCCCACCAGTCACTCTCATTCACCAAACACACCCCACCAGTCACACACATCCACCAAACACACCCCACCAGCCACTCTCATTCACCAAACACACCCCACCGGTCACTCTCATTCACCAAACACACTCCACCAGTCACTCTCATTCACCAAACACACCCCACCAGTCACTCTCATTCACCAAACACACCCCACCAGTCAGTCACACACATCCACCAAACACACCCCACCAGTCAGTCACACACATCCACCAAACACACCCCACCAGTCAGTCACACACATCCACCAAACACACCCCACCAGTCAGTCACACACATCCACCAAACACACCCCACCAGTCACACGCATCCGTACAGGGCAATATGGGTCATCACAAAATTGATTTAAACCAGGCTTTTATGATAAATTTACTCAAAATTAAACACTTTCCTTATACTAATAATCTAATTTCTCATTAGCTGTATATGTTAGATCTATTTCTACACTGTAGAAATTCATATCTCTCTCTCAATCCACACAAGGCTTTTGTGAAGCAACTGCTAAAAAAGCGCTATATAACATTTTTGGAGAGAACCAAGATACACAGAAACTTCACACTTTCTCATTCTTCAGTGATTTTTACATATACAAACTTTATCAGCATTTTTTTTAATTGCAACAGTTAACGGTTAATAAAAATATATTGGTTAGTTACCGGGAATTAAAATCCAAACACAGAATACACTCTGTGTAAAAATCTGTTTAAATGTAATAAAGAAAGCACAACGCTCTAACCTCTAGGTGAAAGATGCAGCGTGGTTCTTTCTAAGCTGTGGGCTGTCTGTCATGTTTGAAACGAACAATTCCCCTTAGAGATTTAATGGAAAGCTAGAGCATTGACACTTTAGATGGACCTAATTTACCCAACTGCACAAATAGCTGAGCTAAGAGCATCCAGGGACTTTAAAACAACCCATTAATAGCACAAGTTAACCCCTGCTCCCCTCCAGAGACCTCCGAAGCCTCTCCAGTGCTGATGGACAGCTCACCATCGCTGGGTTACAAGGAAACAAAGTGACCATTGGGACCGGGGGATAGTGTTTTTCTCTTCTTTAGAGAGCAGCAGATGGTTCGAAGACTAAATCTAGAGCATATTATTTCAAGTTTACTTTCTTACCCATTTTTTAAGTGAATGTTTGATTGCATGTATTTTTTTATTTTTAAATGATAGCATGTGCTTCGAGTTCTTTGTTGTGATCAAGAAATACTCATCAAATATCAAGGTCCCATTCATTGTATGAGGGTTGCTCATAACTTTTTTTCTTTTGAAATCTGTTTGAGTCGGTTGTTTTGTGTTTGGTCTGTACACAGTTTGTTGTTAGGTCTTTGTTAATCTATTGATTCATTTCAACCTTTACAGGAGCCGCAAACTACTGTTGTCCACAACCCAGCTGATGGACCCAAGGTATGCTTTTAAGAAGTTTTGAAGAGAACTTGTAACCAAGCATAACAAAAATGTATCTAAATATTATAATTCTGCAAGTGCATACTAATAAGAAAAATAGTACATACGTTGCAGTTACCACAGCAAATCTGTCTCCCTTTTCACTGTTTACTAGATCATAAGTATATTTCAAGTAGTTTAAACGAAAGTATCCACATTTAAAAATATACCTTCTGATGGATAATGTTCTGACCGGAGCTCTTAATTTTTTAATTTTGGAGAAGCTCTGTTTTTCAGCTTAAATTACAGTGTTATTGGAATATGATAAGAGAAATTATATAAGAGAAAATTTTAAGTTTTGAAGTATGAGCTCACGGAGCCTAAACGTCACTCAATCATACATGCACGAACCTCGGCTGATCATCTGGGGGTAGATGATGAAGATTTTGGTGCTGAGATGTGTATCCTGAAAGGAAGGATGTTGGTTCTTGCTTCTACTCCTCCTTCGACTTGTACGGGGCAGATAATGGTGGGCGCAACATTGAGGAATTCCAGACACTCTGTGTGAAAACCTTCCCTGTCAACCCTGGCTGCATGTGTCATCACAAGGGTAGGGTCTTGCATTTAAAACAAGCTGTATTGGACCAATACTTTTCAAGAATTCATAACAAACATCAAGTTTCCAGTGTTTGGTTTACGGTGAGCTCTCACACTGCTCCGGACACTTTGCGCAGTCGGGACAGTTAAATTCACAGTCCACTGGAAATGTTTAAAGGATATTATAAGCTTTCTTTGTGCTGGTGTTTTGCAGAAAAAGATTTTCAGCTGAGTGAAATTTTTAAGCCCCATGCTTCTTCTTTAAACATATGAAATTCTTTTCAGCTGACTGCTATTCTTGATTAATTCATTACAAACATTAAAATAAATAAAATATCTTTCTTAATATACTTTGCAATAAATTATTAAGGACTCTGATGCTTTAAAGGGACAAAAAGTTAGCAACAAGAAAGAAATTTGTCTTCCTCCCTGTCTCAGCCAGATTTTGATGCGATATTATGGTGTCACTTCACGAATCCTGAAGCCATAATCTAATTTGTTGCGTTTATTCTGAATTCTAGAATAAGCGAGTGTCGCATTTATGTTTGGTCTGCTAGAAACCAAAGTTCAGCCATACAATCGAGAATAAGAATGAGTGGTTATAACAGCTAAACCGTGGATAACAATCAGTAACTTGGGCATTTACACGCCCAGAAACATTTGAATTGAAATAGGATTGGTTGTTTGACATGTCTGTCAAGCGGCTTCTTGGGCAGAGCCCTTTACTGGCTGCCCTGTTGAAAAAACCTCTCCACTCCTCTATAGTAGAAGTATCTGGTAACAGGAGACCATTCAACAAAGTTAACTTCTTCATGATCTTTGCTGTATAAGCTGCTCTCATAGCTTGACAAGTTACAGATTCCAGAAGTTCTTTCATGGTCATAAATAATTTTTTTTATATATTTATAGATACAACAGAGTGATTGACTTGGTAACAGCCCATTGAAAGTATAGTTCGTAAACCATTTTTAAGCTGAGATAAAAACCTTATATAGATTATCTCTTGTTTGTTTGCTTCTATACGCAGGGCTCCACGGAGAGCTGCAACACCAATGAGGAAGAGGATATGAAAGGTAGGAAAGGTACACAGCCCTCCTCTTCTGTTTTCAGCATGTCTTCCATCACTTAAGGGATCCGGACGTCAGTGCTTGGGTTAGACGAGTAATCCCTCTCCTGTCACTCCAAAAATATGCCTTTGAATGAGAAAAAAAAGCTTTAGACATTAGTCAATGTGCAATTGAGTTAATGAAGACATGGCTACAGTAACACAAGAGGCTTCAGATGAGTGGGAGAGGGATTAAGGGGAGCGACAGATTATTGTTTCATGTGTTTCACGTCAACATGCATGGATTCCTTAACCCTTTAATACCAGATGCTAAAAATGGTTATATTCTTTTTAGTTTTTTTCTGGACAATTAGATTTGTTTAAAGTGCTTTTAAACATTTCTGAAACCAAATCTCTTTTTCAAGTGATGCAGTTTTTTTTTTTTTTTTTAGATTTTATTGTATAAAATAACCATAGTTTAAGAAAGTTTTACCCATCAGGTGTTTTTCTGTTCTTGCGAAAGTTTTGAACTATAGTGTATCTTGTTAAAATAAAAGTTTTACCATATGTGGCATACTCTTCGCGCTCTGCAAAAGTGCCAGACATGCTTTGTATACAAACTACAGAGTCATGCAGTATGAAACTGGTGTAAAAGCTGCAGCCATATCCCCTGCAACTGATTACTGATTCCCAACTGAAGTAAAGCATGTGTGAGCCTGGTTAGTAGCTGGAGAATTTAAGGGAAAACTAGAAGTTGTGCTAGTGGGGCCAGCAGGGGGTCTCTCTGGGCCCAGTCATTAAAAATTCCGGGATGATTTGTAAAAAAAAAAATTGGCCTAAAACCCCAGAATTCCTGGCCAAATTTGGTCTCTCAATACTCCCTGTATTCCAGTTGGCTGCATTTTTCTGATAGGTTCCCAGAGTCTCCCGTGCACCATTAGTCGGTGTGTGGTAAGAGTTCTGGTGGATGCAGAACACGGCTCCTGAATTCAGAGAGAGCCCTCTCAAGATGTAAAGCACTTTGGCTGTCTAGAAAAGCCCTCTTTAAAAACTCTAAATGTTATGAATTATTATTATTAAATGCACAAAACATTAGATTTGTTCTTTTTTAAAGAAGATTAAAAAGGTTATTCTGTGCTAGTACCCACTCTTTGGTGATGCATCAGATCCTAAAGGGTTAAGGTGTTGTTTGTACTTTGTGAGTCACCCCTAACTGGATGGGATTAGATTTCTCTGAGAACAAAGCAAACAAGACTGAAAAGACAAAATATCTGTGGAATTCATCTACTCTATTCCCATCTGGATAGAGTTTGTTACACGTCTTTACGCCAATGCCTTTATCATTCGCATGAGTTGTCTGTCACGGAAATGAATTTCCAGCCATGTTCAGGAGAATTACACTCACCCACGAACACATCTGTTTTAAGTGGTCAGTGATTCAGTAGGCTTTCCTTGTAGATCATGTGTGTGTGTGTGTGTGTCCTGTGTTTTTACCCCACTTACTCAGCTGTTTGTTGGTTACGTGTCTTGTGAATTCATTAGCATGTTATGAACAGACAGGTTTCCCAAGAGACTCACGCTGATGGCTTCCTGTCACGAAAAGGGCCAGACACCACTTAATTTCCTCTCCTTATTCACTCCCAGTCTGGATGGACAGTAGCGTCTTCTGAAGCTTTATCATGAGCTCCTTCACATCAGAGGTCAGGGGATAAGGACAGGAAATTGGCATGGAGCCCGGAGAAACAATCTCTGAGCGCACAAACACGTCACAGCATCATAATTCACCATGCTACCCATAATGCCTTTGTGTTTAGCTAAATGCATCCCATGGAGAGAGTTTGTGCTGTTGTTTAGTCTTGCCAGCGTTGGTGTGGTGTTGATGGTGGAGTTTGCACTGGGGAAAGAGATGAGAGCTGTGTGTTTTTCCTCCCGCTGTGTTTGTGTGTGCTTCGGGGCCGTGGCAGCCGAGCATGTGCAGGGGGCAAGCAGTGACAGTGCGGTGATGAGTCAGTGCAGTGCCGGGGACGAGATGCCCGCTCTGCTGGCTTCACCACAGGGAAATCCTGCCAGTAAGTCCAGATCCTCTCGTTCAGTAGCTCCCAGGCCCCTTCAGTCCACCCTAAAACCCCTCAGATTCACACCTTGTTTAGGGCCTTTTAGCATCCATCAAAGCATGTGATGTGTTTAATTGGAACTCCTTAGAATCCTCTGTAAGCTATGTTTTATATAGTTCAAAAGAAAGCTGTGTCTTTCCTATTGGCAGCCTCGAGTTATAGCCCTGGTGAAAATAACATTCTATGAGCTTGTCGGATGAAGGAATCTCATTAAATGAACTGAAGAAAACTTCTGAGAGCCTAATAGCTGCTGATAGGTTAGGCTATGTCAAATGAGGCCAATCAGATGCGGAGATATGAAGTCTTGGGCTTGTGTGATTTGTAGTTTTTAGCCAAATTTTTGTTTAGCTTGCTGGGAGTCTTAACTCCTATTAAGCACTATTGAATCTGAAATCAATAAAACTGATTTATTTCAACATGTTTAATGTTAATAAATAAATGAATAACATGGTTATATGACATAACCGTGACAGTTAAATTTTCACAAAAAATTTCCTGACCACGAGGAGGTGCTCTATGATCGGAGAGTGCTGCAGGCCTTAAAAGGGAGTGGAAATATATTGCAGTCCGAAAGTTCCAAATGGCTGTTACAGAACGGTTACATTTATTTACATTTATTTGAATAGGAGCTATGGTTATTTTTTTTTTTACTTTTTTTTTTTACTTGTAATGTTAAATAATATGTTAAATTTTTTTTCATGTAATAGAGAATATAATCATGCAAAATATAATATCTCAAATTAGAACATAATGTCATATCAGATGAAAAAAAGTCAGATGCTGCTGTGAGGTTAAGTTTATTCAGCAAAACACCTTTCATCAATTCTGCTGATGTTTATTTTGACAGGAGGCTCATTTGCAAGTCAATAAAGTTATTATATAGAGTTCTCTGCACTATAATAGTGGTAGTGTAGGTTTTAACTATTTCATCAGAATACAAATACAATTTTTTTTTATGTAACTTAAGTAACTTTTAATGTAAGTTTTCAGTCACCGACGAATTAAAGTTGTGGTTATAAATTAAAAATATGTCCGCAATCCTCAATATCACCTGTTTATCAGTACAATAGAAATCATAGGGCTCTTCTCCTCTGCCTCTGTCATCCCACTTCTCCCTTTTTTTATCTGTAAAGTATATTGTCGCTATCTTTGCACTGACCTCTCTCTCCCAGCCTTTTTATTTATTTGAGGCTTCAGAGGGCATCTGGAGACATTTACATATACTCAGATTTCCAGCTATGGACATGTTTGATTTAATTGAATTCTTGTACACAAACTCATGGTTTTCTTTGCTTTTAGTATTTATTGTGTTATATGTAAGCTTATAGTGCTATAGGTGAGTGTATGTCGATTCATTTGATGTTTAAATAACAAACACTTATATACACCATCTTTTAAAGTTTACTGTTGGTGCTGAAGTGAATACATCCACAAGAAACACTTAAGCATCCCACAAATGTTGTTCTTCAAGAATGCAATGTCTAACAGGTATTGTTGACTGACATTTTGCAAGCGTCTAGTAATTGTGCAAAAAGCAATTGTTTCCTCTACAATTTATGTATTTGATTAAAACCAAACATGATATATAGCAATAGCATCTTGTTCTGATTTTATTGGCTCCTGCTGATTGCCTTGGTGCTGCTAGGACCCAGCTGACGAGCATTGAGAATAAATTAAATTGTATTATGTAAATTGCAAAATTCTTATGACCAGAAAAAAAACCCACTGCAGCTGCAACGTTTCCCAATCTCATCTGTTTTGTGTTCTTTTAACATCTGTCTTTTTTTCTCCTACATCTTTGCTTATGTTGTCTTCTAATATCTGATAAATTCAGATTGACTTACTTTGATCATAGTCTTCTTTATCGGTTTCTGACCTTTTCCATTTTTAATTCCATCTTTATAAACATAGATGTCATGTGGATGAAGTACAACAATTCAAATTTTTTAATTGAATTTGAAGCATCTAATCTAAATTCCCATCATTCAAAATTACCATGATTTTCTCTAACTATTGGTACAGCTTCTGCAAAGTTAAAAAAAAGTCAACCTGTCATTAATTACAAACGTTAATTAAAAAGTAACATCTTGATTTTTAAATCCTAAATGAAATGACAATCTTGAGCTTCAAAAATAAAACTTTTATTTGTTTACACTGTTGTTTGGCAATATAAAATTAAATAATTGCAGTCTGCCGAACATGGATACACTGACACACCCATTCACAGATGCACACACTTGTGCTGAGGTCTCAAATTCAATTCCTGGTGTGCCTCAGCGGGTTGTGCTACTCATAAATACACTGTCACATTCTTAGCCGAACATGTATTCTCTAGCACATGCAATCTCAACTGAGCATGCATATGGTAGCATAGCCAAACTAAGCTGCACTTTCTCACTCATGTAATTTCAGCACATTTTCACAATCTCAGCCAAATATGCACATCCTAGCACATGCATCGGCTGCACCGTCATCACACACATGCATATGCAAGCTGAGCTACTCATTGATGCACTTACTTACCACAATCTTATAGGGTTATATGGGCATCACAAGTGCAAAAAGTCTCATTTTGAGAGCACTAAAAGTACATTTGCATGTGCATAAACTGCATTTTGTGAATTAAATTTTCTTCTTGTGTAGGAAAACGTATTTTGAGTGAACAAAAATACATTTTGAGTGAGGAAAAATCAATTTTTAGCGCAAAATTTGCGCATGTGAGTAGATGGTCTTGTTTCCTCTCGCAACAATATCCTCATACTCTCATGCTCAAAACAAACCACTGTTCCAGCCAATCAGAGAGGAGTCTGGTTTACAAGCCAGACAATTAGAATATAGAAGACTCCTCTCTGATTGGCTGGAATTGTGGCAGTTTGTAACAGTGGTTTGTTTCGAGCAAGCCTGGGTATGAGGGTATTGTTGCGAGCGCTGACAGAATTTACACTCAAAATTCATTTTTGCACACTCAAAATCTGTTATTCGACACAAAAACAACATTTATTCCACTTTTTTTGACTCTAAACTAACCCCATACAATCTCAGCTGCACACGTGCAATCTGTCGTACAGACTGGCGAATGTAATCTCAGCTGAACATGTACATATTTGCATATGCAATTTTATCTGCACTTTCTCACTCATCTCAGCCATGCTTTCTAACTCGTACATGCAGGCTGAGCTTCTCATAGATGCGCTGACACATGCAATCTTAGCTGAACATGCACACTTCAGCACATGCATTTTAGCCACACCTCAACTGTGCTTTTGCGGTCTAACACAGCATTCCTTGCAAGCTAGCAAGAGTGGCACACATTGCATAGTGCAATACCCAACAAGGATAACTTATCTGCAGCAAGACACTTCCTATGAAAGCTAAAGTAAAGCTTCCTTGAAACCAAAACTTTTTATTGATTTTAAAAGGTCATAAGGCTTTGAAAAAATCTAACAAAACAAATGTTTCTTCTACAGCATTAGTTCCTATTTGTATGAACTGCTGCAACTAAAAATGTGTACTTCATTTTCCTGCAAATTATTTAGGGTGATTAAATCCTAATGTACTTCATCCCCGGTCTTTTCACTCATCCTCTGTCTCTGCACGCATCATTTCCTGTCTCTGGTGTGCTGCGTTGTGTGTTTGCAGCCGGGCCCGTGCATGAGAGCAAACGCTTGGCATGGAACAGTTCAGGGCATGCTTCGTGCCCAGAGTTAGAGAGCTCTCATTCTGGCCCCGGTGCCTCTGCCCACATCACGGCTAGTGGCTCCGCAGCTCAGTGTAAGTGTATGTGGGGTGAAACAGGACGCATACATTATAATAAACACACACTGGTATTGTAGGTCAGGAGATGTAATACGGTGGTTTGTTTTAAAACTTGTTTGGTTGAATTGATGATGTTATGAAAGTCAACACTTGCATATGCATAGACACACACACACACAGCCAATGGCAATTTGCACTTTGATCAAAGTTGTATTTCAGAATTTAGATAGTAATCAGATCATTGGGACATTCTGACTTCCGATGAGCAATTATTAAGATTGTTGTAGTTGGGAAATTGAGTATTTATTGTATTCTATCATCTGGATTCCAATATAACGGTAGAATTCATAGAAGGTTGAAATTTTCATTGAATTATTTTAATTTTTCCAGAGTTTGCATCAATTGTTTGTCATTGTTTTTAGGGTTGTTTTGCAATTCTTGTAGCAGTGACACCTGATTGGAGGGTTTTTCAACACTTGATTTTCTCTTTTGTTTCACCTGTTCTGTTTAAACAGCTCGCAAACAGGAGATTATAAAAATCACAGAGCAGTTGATCGAAGCTGTCAACAATGGAGACTTTGATGCGTACACGTAAGTACTTTACTGTTTTGCTTGTGTTTTAGCTAAATTATGTTATTATCTAGGACATTTTCTGAATTTAAGGACTCTTTCCACAGTATTTTTCATTTCACGTTTGATTAGTAACTGGTCCTTTATTATCACTAATTCTTAGTGATAAATAATGCCAGGTTCAGTTTTGTAACAACATTAACATTAAATTGGTTAAGGAAACTTTTAATTCACAGAGAAGGCAAATGTATTGATGAAAGGCACGCAGAAGAGAGCAGTAATGCCATAAAGCAGTTGCTGGCATCATCTCTAAAGAATTTTTTTTACTCCATCTTAAATGTTGTCGCTCTCAGATGTCCTTGTTTGTGACGGCATAAACTAATAATTCCACCTATGGGTTTAGAGTGATTTTTTTTTTAACAAAAACCCTTGAGTACAGGGGTTTGGGAAGCACATAATAATAAAACCCTTCTCTGAAATTTCCTCTTTAAATTTGCTTTAAGTTTCATGTCATACTCATCATAGCTTCACTTTGTATTCTCTCTCTCTCTTTTTATTCCCACAAATACTGAGCTACAGAAGAATCTGTGACCCTGGTCTGACCTCCTTTGAGCCTGAGGCTCTTGGAAACCTTGTTGAGGGGATGGATTTCCATAAGTTCTACTTTGAACACTGTAAGTCACTACTTTACCTTACATTAGGCTTTAAGTTAAATTTAATGCTTCTCTTTGTGGATCATATTTACGTCTGCTTTGATTTGTAGTGCTGAGCAAAAACAACAAACCCGTGCACACCACTATCCTCAATCCTCATGTTCATCTGATTGGAGAGGATGCTGCCTGCATCGCTTACATCCGCCTGACACAGTACATCGACGGCCAGGGACGGCCTCGCAGCAGCCAGTCAGAGGAGACACGTGTGTGGCACCGCAGGGATGCCAAGTGGCTCAACATTCACTTCCACTGCTCAGGGGCACCAGCCGCCCCGTTACAGTGAACGGCGCAGGGCAGGTACAAACCATGCATTCATGCACACAAGATTGAAGAAAATACACTTGAATTAAATTCAAAAGTGTGACTTTACAGCAGTACCTCTGCCGAATGCAAGAGATTACGTTATGCAAAATACTTTTAAACAAAGCTTGGACAAAACACCATCTGAAAATTGTTTAGTTTTGCACTTTCAATTTAAAAGGAAAAATAAACTTGATTTGCTACTAGCATAGTTCACAAGCTAGTAGTTTTGTAGCTGTGGAACCCCTATGATGGATAATAGGTAGCCACAATTTTATCAAGAACAGTCCAGTAGGTTTAACCCAGGGAGATAGAATGAGAAATAGTTCATACTGGGTCAATTAAAAGTAAATTTCATGAAACCACAAAGAATTGTTGATCCACATTTATGTCATTTACAAATATTGTAAGAGGCTTAAAACACAGAACATAAAAAGACGAAACTCAATTACCCCCTAAAGCACCCACTAAATAAACCACTAATTTTGTCCCCATTGCTGGGTAATTCTTCTTAAGGTCTGGCCACATTGGTCTTTGCATTCATGATCCACAGGGTTGTTCGCCCCGCTTGAGTGAAATAGAGATGTAATGATGCTTCTTGCTGTTTGATGACACAAAGGAGCTACGAAAAGTCTCTGACCACAGGGTAACTTTAAAGAGCTATAGGCCTTCTGGTCCTGCTTTTTACCACAGAATCAGAGTTTCAGAGAGCAAAGTTAACTTGGAATTGGCTTAAACTTTACTCCCGGTATGCAATGTGTAGTGTCTTTATGCCTGAGCATTAATTCTTCCTTTACGCTACGAGGAAGCTTGTCAAGAGAGTGAGAGTGAAGAGATGTAACATTAGCCCCCCTCACGTTAACAGAAGATCCACCTCCATTGATGGAGAGTGAAGCTTTGCCTGGCGGCACTCCATTGTGATATGGCAGAGGCAAACTTTTTTCACTTTTGCCTTGGATATGTGCAATCTGTAAGAAAACTTAAAGAAAAGTTATTTAATTAAATTATTTGGACATTTATTTTCTTAGGGTTTTTTTTTCAGTTATTCATGATGCCAGTACATTTTAAGTCCTGAAATTAAATACTCGTATTTTTGGAGGAAGATTAGGTATGCAGCAGAAAAGTGTGCATGTTAAAGTACTATGGACCAAATAACAAAAACAAACCAATAACAAGCATCCATCTGCTGAAGATGACACAAGAAACAAGATAACATGTAAAACCCATGATCTGAATCTTGTTTTTCTTCTGCAAGGTAACCTGGATTCTCAAGATAACGGGGATGTTTCTTCTTTGTGGCTGGACGGGCTCGTGAAGGCCAGCTGGATGACGGCTCTTAAAGTTACAGACACACCAGTGAGGAACTCTGATAACATCCAGTTCAACTGTTAAAACCACCTAACCTGTCCAATCTTTGACCAATGGGAGCTGGCCGCGGCTGTGGCCCTGCCCACGGGACGGTGCATGTATCTGACGCCCCCATGGCGCAGCTGTTTTGTCATTTTCCCACGAAAACATCTTTTATTTGGCAGTTAAAAGATGTCGAGGGGTGTTGTAAGTACTGGTCTATGAATTCATAACACACTGTATATTGTAAGTCACTAGCTGAACCCGATGCTACAATCAAAGTAATGAACCAGGAAGGACTTAAAAATGGACTTGTGCCCCAAAAACTCTGAAAGCTCACAGGTTTGTTCTTCTTGTGAGCGTTTGCAGATTTTGGGACGCAATTCAGAAATCGGTGTTTAATCAACGGGTGAGGCATTAAAAATGCAGTTCTTCATATCAGAAAAAGAACCAAAGTGTAGGTTTTAGTCTTTTTAAGCGTTTCTGTTTGGTGTTGGCTTTTTATGTAACCTGGGTGCAGCCCAGGTTTTAGTTATCCCATCTTAATGTGGAACTCCTCCTTTCTCTTGGATTGACGCGGCACAACTATTTTGTGTTGAGTGAAATGTTTTAGATTTATTTCATTTTTAAGTTAATCTAATTAAATAAACATATGAATATATATTAGAGATGTTTAAAGGATTTGGTTTGTTTGATCGGCTCTATTATTCGTCGAAAGCCAAAGTGAACTGATCACAATCAAACAATGACTACTCAATCCGTCCTCAGCATTTAACTCAGCGCACACAACTACACGCAAGCACACACACAGGAAGTACACACTGCGACCCTCATTCCTGATAAACAATCACATTTGTTTAGTAGGACACGCCTAAATCAAGACAAGAATATCTTTGTTAGCAACAGTCTCGTTTTCACCACCACACACAGATGTTATGGTAGTGGAGTTAAACGTGTCTCACCCTGTCCTCTGTGTTGTCGTAGTTGTGCTTCACCATGGGGGGGGTGCACATACTATCTGTTTCTACACCTCGTTTAGTTCAACCAATCACAAGCGAGGGCATTCACAGTTCTGCTGTGTTGTAATGTTTGTACGATTCAAATCTTTGGTGGTTTGTTGGGTTTCACCTCAAACTACGATCACAGGTTTTAAGGCACTGACTATTTAAACAATTAGATGTTATATAGAGAGAGGATTTGATTTCTTTTTCTTTCATTTCTTGTTAGAGTGATCAATATGTTCCCTTTTGTCTGTAGTTGCACGGATGCTTTTCATCACCGCTACGGTTTTGTCTTTTGGTAGATTTTAGTGTAGTTTCATTTGCTGCAGTATATTCTGTGTGGAACACTCACAGCCCAGCTCATCTCCCTGTAACACGTCTGTCGTTTGTATGAGTCTGTAAATAACTACACACATAATCATTGTGTGTTGGGCTTCGTGACATATCAGGATTTGCATGTGTGTAAGTGTGCGTGCGCGTTTCTCACCTTAACCTCAATGTCCTTTAAGTAGTGATGCTGTCAGATTAAATGTGATGATGTCTGTTTTTGTGTCTCGCGCTTATTTGATGCATTTTTTTTAACTAGCATTTCCCCCAATCTTCGTGATATGGGGAACTGCTGCCTTGCTTGGCCAAGATAGAGTTATTATTCTTTTGATTTCTATTTAAACCCATCCAAGAGTTCTTGTTTCTGTACGTGCTCGACATATTCAGCTCCATGACGAAAAGGATTGAGATAGCTTAGAGAAATCACTGGTAGGTTTAGCTTTAAAAACAAATCCATCCCCTGAAAGCTTGGTCCGAATCCTGTGCTGGAGGTACAGCAGACGTCCTCTGGTGCACCCGTCCAATGACAGGAGAAATGACACAATGTTGGAGTCAAACTGGAGAATATGCATGTCTACTTTTCTTGGTAATTTTTTTCACTGTATGTGTTTACTTAAAAAGGGTATCAATATTGCATAGTATTTGCATCTCGACATGAAAGTCGCTCCATTGGGAAATAAGTGATGTACAATATTAAAAACAAAAAAAGTAGAAAATAGCTGAAAAATGAAACAAAAATAAAAGCCTCTGCTTGGTATGCTCCCCTCATTCTAAGTAAATCTATTGCATTGTAATGGTATACTATTGGGCTTCGTATATATTCAGAGTTTAAACATGGATGCTGGATTTTTGCATGATCATACATTTAATAAAACCATGAAATGACAACTATCAAGTCTTTGTCTGAATGTTAGTAGGTCTTCATGATAGCTTTGTTATTGAAACTTGATCTGGAAAGTATTTAATAAAAAGAGCATTTCTGCTGCTGATTCTGTGTTGTTGTTTTGTAATAGTGTAAATAATTTTACTATTGAAAAAAATATATTTATAAACAAAAATGAATTTGTACCCAATACTGCAGCTGGAAATTGAATGACTAACAGTTAGAAACCAAGAAAAATATGGTTGTAAAATTAATTGTAAAATGTACTAAGAATTAAATAATTAACATTTTACCAGTAATGTTGGTGGTTGTTGTTGTTATATTACTATTAATTGGGGTTTAGGAAGCTGTTTTAAAAACGTTTTTCCGTTTTAATATGGATTTTTTTCAACCAATGGGACAGCGCTCTGACTTTAACTGTCCAATCGGATAGTGTTCCCTCGAGCGAGTCGAGCCAATGGCATGTTGTCTTGTCATCTGTGATTCGCGGGAACGAACAGGACAGCAGCACGCGGTTGTTGGATTGTTTGTTAGTAGGCGTTTGTTCCTCTGAGACAGTTAAACTTGTAAGTAAGACATAAATGTGATTATTTATTTTATTTAAGTAGTTATTTAAGTTTATTTCTTTCTCTAACCCGACTAAACCAACTAACCCGACGAAAGAAAAACTTCGGCCTGTGACTGTTTCTCACCTGTGCTTGAGAAGGTAAGCAATAACAAACTCATTAACACCGTTTCGTTATTTAATTAAGTTATCTTTCTCTTCTCCGACTGAGAAAATGCTTCTTTCCACACTTAAAGATTTCTGCGGACAACGTCGCAATTTTCCATGTGATTAGTTTCATAAGAAGTTCATGAGGTATGATTGTAAGGTTACTTCTAGGGTTCAAAGATATAATTTATCACATGATAAATAGCTTTGACATTTTAAATCCCACATTTGCCTATGAATGACAGGTTCTGGGTCTATTTTATTAACGTTAATGGAACTTGTTTTGTTGAGCAGTTTAAATTATGTAAGAGTGTAGATGCTATTTATTTTTTTTATGTGGTTTTGAGATAGGTCTGGCTAGTTGTTTGGGTTAAAATGTTTTGTTTAACATCAGTGGTAGATGGTCGCATTGGTTCACTATTACAAATATATATATATTACATATTTTAAATGTGTTTTAGCAAATGCTCAAACAAACTATCTTTTAAAGGTGCAGTTCGTGATCTAATGCACTTCGTGATCTAATATTATAGAATAATATATCATTCTGTGCAATTAATTGCTTTTTCGGGAACATGATTTTTCTGGATTATTTCTCGGCATGTTTTCAATTTCATTTGAGTTCTAAGCCTTTGGATTTATTTCAAGAAAATCTGCCTGATACTGTTTAAATGACGTTTCGGCTATATTTTAAGTAAAGCGTGTTGAAATGTTAATGGCAGTCTAGTGTTGCGAGGGTTTTGCTTTTTTTTGTCAAAACCAAGTTGCAATCTCCTCTCTCCCTCTTGATGCGTGAAAGGAAGAGACTGAGCTGCAGTTCCCTGAAGAGCAGGTTCTCTTCGATCCAATGTTAGAATTGGCCATCTTTGGGGCTGAAAAAACCAAACATGGCTCCACCCCTGACTCCATCAGGTTTGTCGATTCAGATCGCTAGCTTTGATCTTCATGAGCACTCTGAGGAGGGTAAATCATTTGTTTAAGATCTATAAAAAGTAAACGTTCAGATAATCAGCCGCCTTCATTACGGCCATGTCCCACCTCCAAGGATGTGTTTTCGAGTACTGGCTACGCCTATTTTGAGCTCCAAAGGCAAGTGCAAGTGTCGGTTTTATCCGATTACTCGATTACATTTTCAGAAGATTACCAGAATACTAAAGTATTCGATAGCTACAGCCCCACATAATAATAATAATAATAATAATAATAATAATAATAATAATAATGCTTTCTATTTATTTAGCACTTTTCCAGCGTGCAAAGATTCTTTACAATTATCAGAGCATTATTCCTTCACTCCATTCACTCTGGTCGTGATGAGCTACCTTGGGAGCCCTCAGCTGCCCTGGGACAGTTTGACTGGACGTGGCTGCCATTCTGCACCTACAGCCTCCTGCCCACCACCAAACACACCTGTCCATACACAGGGGCGTGCACAGACCTTTTGAGGGGCATGTACTGAAACTGAAAAAAGGACACCTCCCCTTGAAAAAACCCTCCACCACCAAAGAATGAACACATAATAATTTTCTTTTATCTATTAGTTTTTAATAACTTTTATGCTGATCATATTTACAAATAGAGGGTCTCTACATTTAATTACACTAAAACTAATAACACTCTTCTGTGAACAATGTGTTTGAAGATGTTTATTACCTCAGCAACGTAACTGATCCACCATCCACACTACCTCAAATGTGCAATATATCCATAATTTGGCAATATATTTATCTTTTGTGAATTTTTTATATTATGTATTTATTTTTGTGCAATATATTTATAATTGTGGAATTTATTATTATTATTATTATTAATAATAAATGGATATGGCTGAGCTGCTATATCATCACATTTGACGAAATCCACAATGAGAAATGAACCCAACCAGAAGCAACAAGTTTACGACAAACTAAATGTTAAAGACAATATAGGTCAAGCTTCCAATCTCAGATTGGCTCACTATTTCACGAGTATGTTAGAATAAATACTCAACAAAGGTGAGACAAAGTTAGGTTACTGCCTTTTTAACGGATTTGATGAAATGTTAATAAGCTACATCATGCATTTTCATGCATCAACACATTTGGGAGATAGCCATGAACTCCAAATAGAAGTATATTACAAAATATTGGACCTAGCTGATGAGGGTTACTCAGTCACTTTGTGTTGAACTCAAACGTGAGTTTTTACACCACAAGTTTTTGACCAGCGAATGTGTGCAATTGTCCATCATTAAAACAACGAGATAACGTCAACCTCACGGCGGTGTAGTGATTCTTTATAGCAACTTTTATAGACATACAAGTAGTGTTAAAAAAAAGTGCAGCGGTGTCTTTATGAAGTAAACCAGATATTTTCCCGTTACGCCAAGACGTTCGTCTGCAGCTCTCTGACTAAATGATGTGCTGAAGCAAGGCGAGGTTGTGAAGTTTGAGTGCCCTTTTTAATGCCTTTAACTGGGTAAAAATGTGTTCAACAACAAACAGATGTAAAGGCTTACAAATAGCATTGATTAATAAAAAAAAGTGCCCCATAAAAAGAGCACTTCCAAGCTTAATTACAAAAAGGGCTTGTGCTCTGCACAGATTGAGTCCTATACCTGTGCACGTCTGTCCTTACAGTACAATGTGGGTGAAGAGGCTGAGGGGTCCCACAGCTAGTAAAATCATCTTTTCCTGATCATACATCCTAACTTAGTTTCTAAATGTAGTTTCCAAACAAACGCAATAACGGCTTTTCCTGTGAATCAGGACCTGTTCAGCCAAATCAGATCACAACTTTAAGATTCTTGATGTGGTTGCTATAAAAGAGCCCCAAACCCATCATTAGCCAACATTTCGTGGGTCTGAGGCTGAGACTAATGGCAGTCAGACTGTCGAGATTACCAGCATTTTTTTATTATCATGATGCCAAATTTTTGCAATCTGATGCACAGGAACTACAGCCCTCAGTATGCTCTTTTACAGTACACAGTGTTCTTCTCTCTGTGTCCATTTTCTTAGTGGAATTAACCAGCTCTTATTTCTGGGCTGTTTTCTGCAGTTTTGCTTTTGGGTCTCCGCGCTTGCTTTCAGAGTGATGAATCTCTTCTCTTGCATTGTAAGTAATGCAGATTGCAGAAGAAGAACACCATGTTCGTTCACATAGCCATAGGAATTATTTGTGTCTTTTCTTTGCCTATATTATCCTGAACCTACTTTGAGCATGTATGTTATCACATTCTGTTGAGTCCCTCCCCCCCTCTCTCCCCTCTCCTCCCCTTTTTTTTATCAGCTCCAAAGATGGGCAGTTTTAACGTTGGAGTGAAACATTGGTTAGTCGAAGTACTAAAGTCCAGTCTTTTCCTATTGTGCGGGAGCAGAGAGAGTGGCGTTTGCCCCTTGCTATTTTGTTGCATATCAATTAGACATTCCCACACCATAATGCTGTTAAATGGGATTGGTTGTTCCTTCCTAGATGAGCCTCGGCCAAAGAAAGCTGCCAAAAACACCTTCACTGAAGGACTGGCAATGTGAGACTAGTCACAGGGTAACCTACCGCTTTCCTTCTTGATGAGAACATTAGAGAGTGTTGCACACTTTAGCTCGTTGTCTGACTGCTTGAGACTGAGCAGGTTCCCATTAACAGCCATTTATTCCCATTGCGCTCCACGAATGCACTCCATCCTAGCTCATGCATTTAAGAAAACATGCCCCATATTCCTAAGACCCTTACACACTTGTGCAGCTGTACAGCAGCACGGTATATGCATTGTGTTTTTTTCTAATTGAGGAAAATAGAGAAGAGCATTTCTCTACGACACTATATGGGTGGACAGAGAAATTAATAGAACACAATTTTCCAGCTTTTTATTGAGATTTTGTAATTCCTAAAGGTAACAAAAACAGTGTAATTTCTTTCAGTTCTCTCTGAAATGAAGATAAATGCTGCAGGAGAGCCTTTATGTACCTTCAGAGATGTTGTTTTAACTGGAAGACAACACTTTCATGTTGTGTACAAAGCAGTCCTTCTGCATTACTTTATAATTTAATGAAACCAGAAAACAAGAAAGGGGAGCTGTGTGAGAATGTTCTCGTGAGCACATTGATCTTTTCAAAAGAGTGCCATCAACTCACGAGGCAGGGAAATTCAGTTACTAGAACAAAACACCTAATTATTGCAGTTTGATTGCAGGGCTTCATGAAGAAAAAAAAACACTGTGTTCTTAAAAATATAGCCGCTGCATAGGTGTGTAAGGGCTTTTTGTAAGTGCAGTACTTAAGTTTATTCTTAACACATCCTTTGTTAAAATGTATTTATGTTTTTGTGCCTTAGATTTTTTTTAGTAATGACAAATCTGAGTTTAACCCCCAACAGGATAAAAGTTTGTCAAAGATTATATGCGAGAATGTAGCTAGTGGCATAAAACAATAAGCATACCAAAAAGTAGCATGCCACTCTTAATACTGTGGTAAGTTTGTTGCATTATACTGTTTTGGCATACAATTAAAAGATGTGGCATACTGTCATGTCAGGTGCACTACCCGTTTTGCATTCTATTTCCAACAAAACTCATGTTGATCATTTCTAAAGTAAAAATAGACCAAAAAAGCAATATTAGGATAGTTCTCCCATGCATCACTGATATTGACATATTGTGTATGTTATGTATTCTCTTCAGTCTCCAATAACAGATTAAGGCATACAAAGCTTTTCAAAAGCAAATATTATTTATTTTTAACATCAACGGTTAGTGATTCTTGAGCTGATCCTGATTTTTCACTGCTACTTCACATAATTGCTTTTTTGACTTAACTGTGTTATATTTATTTTACATACAGCACCTTTAAATACTAGCATTCCAAGAAAAGCTCTTGGAGGACTAAAATGTGTTTAAATAATTCTCTGCTAGAATAAATTTAAGACCTTTTAAAATAATTTAACCAACACTCAACCTTTATTACTATTTCAAAAAAAAGTTTTTTGATATGTGGCACAATTCTCTCACTTCTTTTAAGAAGTTCCAAAGTCACCATTGCACACCATTCAAAGTTTTTTAGCATTCAGATGTAGCCACAACTCTAAGATTTCTCCCATCGGCAATTTGAATGCATCTGCTGAGATTCTGGTGGCTTTGTTTGGAATAGCAGCCTATCAGCAGTCGATCCGTTTTCTCAACAGTCTGAAGAAGCATCAGGCCGCCATCAGCTCTGACCACTCTGGCCCTGAGCATGTTCACTCCTGTCTGTGAGGAGTAGCTGTCTGTCTGTCATGGTCCCTGATCCAGCTTCTCCTCAGCTCCAGCTGGCACTGTGCAGCTCATCTCTGAGCCAGATGGGTAGAGGTTGAGTTAGATGCTTTAGCATCCGAAGTAACTCCACATTTTGTTCACGGTAATATTCAGACAGGAAGACTCTCGTCTGTAGAGGGAGGAAAACCAACAATTCCATAATTCAAAATAGTTAATCATTATATATTTATAAATATACCTCAGGGCTCATGTCTGGATACTTTCTTCCTTTGCTCTTGCCCAGACAGCGTGGACGCCCTGCTTCTAGTCTGTGACACCAGAAACCTTTACTGTCATCAAACCTGTGAACAAAGAACCCAGCAGTCAATTCTGAATGAGCTGTAGCTGTTTAATGGTCTTTTTGGGAAAACCAGTGAGAACCTTATTTTTTAAGTCCAAATTCTGTGCTGCTCGCCAATTTTGCTCTGTTTAATTTGCACACTGTGGTTTTCAGGTATAGCGAGAATATTATTCATACTGTAGGTGATTTTTTTTTTTCAAGTTAATTTTCATCTGCAGGTACGCCAGAAATGTGAGTAATATCAGGTACGTTTCTTATGGATGTTTCTTTAGTATTTTGGTTTATTTTTCTCCTTAGTTGGTAGCGTTGAATGGTATTGCCTACAGTATGCATAGCACAAGATATAAGATAGTGTGTTCTGAGATGTCTTCACTGTGAGGTGTCACTGAGTGTGGTTTAGACGGTGAGTTGCTCCAGCCACATTTGCTTAAACCCACAGGAATTTAGGAGGTTTGTAAAGGCAATAACCAATGAGTCGTTTTTTTTTTCATCATTGATATGGATGTAAAAATCTCAAAAGATCTGTATTTAACTGCTTTAACCAAAAGATGTGTGTATATATATATATATATATATATATATATATATATATATATATATATATATATTAAACAATCCGGTAAAGAACGCAGGATGTATATAAATTGTTTATAATCATGATATTCTGTCACCACTGTTGACGGGATTGAGATGATGTGTGTGTGTGTGTGTGTACTATATAAGTTTATTTTATGCTGCATTATTGGGTTGCTTTACTGATTCAGCAGCTATAATCTAATTATTATTAGTTTAAACTTAAACGATTATTATTGTGCAAATTAATGAATGCATAATAATTGTGAAACTGATTCCTCAAACTATCATGGTACAACCAAAATATATAAATCATCATTATCTGTGCCTCGTCAACCTACAGTACACATCTATACTTCAATGTAGCTTCAAAATTAGACTCCTACGCCTAATATTTATTTGCTAATAAATAATAATATAATGTAACTTCACCACACTGTTCCTCACGAATCTGCAAAGCATTTACAAATCCAGGCTCTGCAGATCAGCCTCGTACCAGTCAAAACATCCAAGCTCAAGAAATCATTGAAAAAATTTAACCGACAGTGAAATCTGCAACTAAAATACTGCAGAAATATTACTGATCTTTCATCTACAGCAGGACCACCTGTTTCTGCAGAACATTTCACTCATTCGTGAAAATATTAAACACTCACCAAGATTGAATAAATTCCATCCATCCATCTTCATGTCGGCTTTATTCCCTTTCGGGGTCGCCACAGCGGAATGAACCGCCAACTCACTGGCATATGTTTTACGCAGCGGATGCCCTTCCCTGCCGCAACCCATCGCTGGGAAACATTCACACACACATTCACACTTAACACTATGGGCAATTGTTCTTATTCAATTCACTTATACCGCATGTCTTTGGACTTGTGGGGAAACCGGAGCACCCGGAGAAAACCCACGCGATCACGGGGAGAACATGCAAACTCCACACAGAAATGCCACCTGCCCCAGCCGAGCCTAGAACCAGCGACCTTCTTGCTGTGAGACGACCGTGCTACCCACTGCGCCACCGTGACGCCCCTGAATAAATTCCACATTCAAAAATATAGGATGCAGTAATAAACTCTGCAAAGAAGAAAGGGATAATTAAGCTAGCTCTGTCATCGATTTAGGGAAGTTCTAAAGGTTAGGTACTCTTCACAAAAGTTGATTAATTACCCAAGGTTCCATCATGTTTGATACTCGAATACTTTCTCATTCATGAAAATATTACACACTTCTTGACATGCTTTAGCATGCTTCTAGTCGTAAATTGAGTTTGATGTTTTAAGCTTGTGCATGTAATTGACAATTATTAGATAGCTTACATCAGAGCCTGGGTGTAGTTGAAGTATGGTGTAACACCCAGAAACTTCTGAATCCCATCCATCACCTGAGCAGGGCTGGAGCGTAGTAGCACACCATCCACAATTAGCAGCTGTTCACAACAGGAAACATGCATCAGAGAAAAATATAGCATCTATCTACTGCTAACAAATACATTACTTCATCTCAGTAATTAATATGCTGACAAACTTTAGTTGTTATTAATGATTAAAACATAAAACTATTTAAACAGTTCCTCATTGTAATAGTTAATAAACGATCGTTTAAAGAAGCTGCTATGATTTTAGCATAAAAAAGTGTAACAAATTTTGTTGCTGTTGCACTGTTTAAAAAAAAGTCTAGTTCTAAGAAATTCTTAAATGTTATATGTTTAAAATTTAAATAGCTTAAGACAAACCCTTATGTATTCATCAAACACTTAAAAGTTCCATGCTGCATGTATCCCACGTCACACACCTGGCTGGGCTGGTAGTGGTGAAGCCAGCGCTCTAGATGAGTACTGTAAGCACCAGGATGCAGACAGCGGCGCTGTAGAGACAGAAGAGCGGCAGAGGAGGAAGGACTAGCAGAGATCACCTCTGAAAAGGAGTGTTTCAGTGCAACGGGGTCCTGATGAGCTCTCTGATGCTACAGAACAAAAAAACAATCATTTAATTTATACATCGTGGTAAAAATCATGTGCTTTTATGCACAGGAGTAACAACAATTTCACAAACTATCGTAACATGTTCTACAAGGTATAGAAACATTTTGACGACATTCAATATCTTCCATCTGATCGCACGGAAAGTACATTTCCAGTAAAATATACGGTCATTTAAATTAGCTTATACTTATACCATATATTTGTGCAGTTAAATCTAAGTTGGGGGATGCTACCAAAATGTTTGCACAATTGGTAATGTACAATTAGGAAACCCTTTCTCATCAGAAAAAAAAAATACAATTACATAAGGCTCTGTCACTAGAAAATAGTGCCTAAGTCCACTTTGACACAAAGTTGACTTTACTTGTTGCACAAAGACCTTTACACAACAATGCAGCAGTTGCATTTTACAAAAACAAGAGTACTACCAACCTTTAACACCAGGGGCCAGTATCATAAATGTGGCTGATCAAACACAGTATTACGTGATCGGTTTTGACTTGAATTTACGTTCTTTGTCAGGCTTTGATCCTGAAGCTGATTAGTTCATAGGCGAGTATACATAAAGTACTGATGTAGACAGCAAATAACCAATCATGATGAACATGGATAGAGTAAGATCATATTATTTCTCTACAGAAGAGGAGCAAAAGTAGGGCCGTAGTAATTCTGTGGCTGCTGCTAAAGCCAGACAAGATTGTTAAAAGAAAATTTCTGATTTCATGAATGCGATGTGAAATTGCATATCATATGTAATATGCATATAATAATGGTAGCATCATTATTTTGTGTGTTAGTTCTACTTTGTACGTTTTACTTTGTGATTTTAATGTGTTTATTATTTTATTACAAAATAAATGAAATACTAATTTCTATACATAGTAAATGTATGTTTAAGTTTAAAAGGTCTATATAGTTGTTTTTCTATTTTTTGAAGATGTAACGCTAAACGACCACAGCAGCAGATTTAGGGTCTGGAGCAGGTTAGCGGTAGAGTACCATTCGCAGTACAGCAAGAGCAAGAATTCTACAGATCATATTTTATGTACGAAGAAGCTCACAAATGTAATCTTTATCTTTCATGCACATACGGGATTTGTTTGTTCCTAATAACATCTCTCAAATTCAGTTGCCGCCTAACAATTTGTGCACAGATATGCGCAGCATTGGAAGTAAAGGTGAAGCCCATCGCTAGTGTGTTACATCTCTTAAAAGCTCCTTTTACAACCACTGAATAGACAAATGTAAGTGTGAGATCTCTAATTGAACACAGCCTGCCCTGGAGCAGGAGAGTCATGGGGCGTTCGTAACCTGGGTGACAAAGACAAAGAAATCCTAGATCCTTTCATGGTACCCAAAACCCAGGATTAGTACAAACTAATCCTGAACTTAGCTGGCTAGCCAGGTAGTCCGGCTTTATGGTACAGACCCCAGCTCTCCAAATACAGTGTGTCAATAAACACAATTTTCAAATGGCTAAAACTGCAATACAGTCTCAAACGATTGAAGTCTATTATTTCAGAAACCTATTTATTTTTTTTGTCTGATAAAATTAAGTCACTTCTTTAAAATATTGCAATTCACAGTAATAATGCGCATTACAACTAGCGTTACTAACCAGAACTTGTTAAAGCCACACAGACGTGGCAGTCATGTTTCTCAAGCTGTACTTTTACTTTGCAACATATCTATGTATTTCTCCATAAACTAATATCAGGGAAATAAATAATAGATAATTTTGTACTCTTTAAAAAGGTAATTAATAACATTAAGTAATTAATAAAAACATTTTTGTACATACTTTTATATTTATGTTTAATAACTTTATATTATGATTTTAGTAATCATTCTTCAAAATATTTGACAAAAATCTGTAAATATAAGAGATATATCATTCTTTTACTAACAGCAGAATCATGGTTATTGAAAGTTTGTGAAACCCACCTGATACCAGGAGTACGCCCGGTCAGCAGGGTTGATGAGGATTGAGATGATTTTGGCTCGTGGTAACAAAGCAGCTGCTCTCTTCGGCGCTGATTCACTGTCAAAGTAGTTTGCACTCTTCTCAAACAGGAAGTCTGTGCTCACATTCGAGGGGACGGGGAAAAAATCCATGTACCTGACAAACCAAAGTCTGTATCAGCATCAAGACAAATTCTACAGTGTTACACAGTCTACTTGCAAGCATGAACTGTTCTCTTTTACAAGATCTTCATTAAAGTTACAATTTGACTGAAATATGTTTTACCAAAATTTTTTAACTCAAGATTGACACTTTAAAAAATGTGGTGTTAAAATGCTAAGGTGTGGGTGCTGTTTCCATAGTTACCAATCTATACCGCTCTGATAGTTTGGACCTCCAAAGAACTGAACCTCCTCAAAAGTAGCTGGGCTGGGGAAACTGCTGCTGATGGCAGGATGGAGAGAAAGAAAGGAATGGAGAGCACTGCTTCCTACACAGAGAAAGCACAACGCTCAATCACAACTAGTTCGAAAGGCAAGAAAACAAAATGAAAAGAGTTTCGTTACCAGTCTTCTGAGGACCAATCACCAGGAACTTGGGCAGTCTGTCGCAGGTTTTTTCTTTGGACCAGATGTCTTTGTGACGCTTGTCATGACATGGATTCTGTTTTAGAGTAATAGATTTGTAAATAAAAGAAAGATTTATTTTATTATGCTATAGGACTTCCTGATTATTATTACAGAGCTACCATACATGTTTTGTTACATCACATAATACATGGATACTATGATGTGACTTGAAACTAATGAACATTTAGGAAAAAAAATATATATTTAATTAGTCGTAAATGTCTAGTTCTGTTGAAGCCATATCAGTTACCATATTCTGTAAATGCATATATTTGTAAGAAAAATGTAATGTTATAATTGCAACTATGCTCCACAAAAAAACTATTTTAAAAAGGTATTTTAAAGCAAGGAAGATTTTGTATTCATTATCTTATTTAAATAGAAGCGTAATGAAAGATGTACATTCTAAAAATCATGATACAGTTTCTCAGACCTGCCACATGGGGTCTCTCTCCTCTGAGAAGATCTGGAAGTATTTGCGAGCGAGGGTACGTGGAGGAAGGGTCTGTAGGCGCAATCGAGTCCAGCACTGTATGAAGCGTACCAGAGACTCGAAGGTGTACAAACCCAGACGGTCATTCCCATAGTTTGACAGGTGCGTCATAAAGATACTCACCTACCCATGTGTGGACAAGAAACAGTAAAGATGTTCAGCACGTTAAAGAGTTGTTTAAAGCAGAACCTGTTTTAGACTGGAGTTTTTATATGTAAACCGTACGGGATTGAGCAGGATGGTGAGGAAGAGTTCTCCTCCTTGAATGCTTCTGTCCAGCTCCTGAGGGCCTCCTGGGTAATCCTTGTAGAAGATGGTGTGTGTGAACAGCCCACAGGTCTGCCGTGGGAGAACCTGTCACACAGAGTCATACAGAGGTGCAGAAACAATGCACTTTGAAAAATAGTTTGAACGATATCTTAACTAAAAATGTTTCAGTTCTTGGGAACCTGCCTGGATGTCATTGTGGATGAATCCACGGCGGTATCTCGCTGGCCTGAGATGAGGATACTCTTCTGTGCTGGTCACCTGGATGCCCCACACACTCTTCCAGGCTTCATACAGCTGAGTGTGAACAGGGTACACACCTGAGTGATGAGGGGCTACAGCATAACCCATGTCTGTGGGGATCCCATGCTCCTGCAAAACATTTGGGGCTAATCAATGAACATCTAATTGTGGAAAAATGTGTAGTTTTTGAAACCAAATCGAGCTTAGCTTTACAGTTTATTTGTCTAGTTGTATTCATGATTATTTTGCATTCACATGACAGAAAAAGGCAATATAAGCATCACCGCGGTGGCTGTTTCAGTTCTTGCCTTTTCAAATTTGGACCCCTTGGTCTTTAAATAATGATCTTCTGTATCATCCCCTCTGAGTTGCATAACTGTTTTTTTTTTTGCTGAATTTTTGTAATATATTTGACGAAAATAGTTGGCTTGAACAGTTGATGCTCACTGGAGCAATCTATGGGAAATCTTGTTACATCTTGTTACCGTCTTGACTTTCAGACTATCTTGGACTGGAGCTTCATTGGTTGGACAGTCCAGCTTATGGACATAGTTCTTGTACACCTGCCAATCGAAAGCTGATTTCAAGAGTCAATAAAGTGCATGTGACCAATCAGTGCAGAAATGTTTCATGTACAGTCCAAAATACCTGTTTTAAAGGGCCCCTCTATTGTGATTTTAAAAGGTTCTTAATTTCATTTTGATAATGTTTTATTATTAGCGAAATAACATATAAACAGGGAACAATCACCACAACATAAAGCAACAAATATGTTTTTAAAGTCCAAATCAAACTGACCAAAATGTTAAATTGAGCTAACCAGAGAAAATGTTATGCTAAAACAAAATTAGCAGGCAGCTCTTTGGTAAACGAACAAATATCCGACATAACTTTACGTACCAGAACAATATTTTTGAGGCAGTAGGAAAACCGTTCTTTCCTAAACATTCAACAACGTTCTTTCCTAAACAAACAAAGTATTCTGGGACAGAGAACACACAACGAATAATTGTAAAATTTCTTGCTGACAATAAATTGAAGCTGAATAAACTGGAAATGGTCCATTCTTAAATCAAATCAGGTGAGTGATTCCTGCACTGTATGTTTGTAGATTTCTACAATTTAGGCATATGCAGAGAACACAGCTATAAAAAAAGAACATAATTATAAAAAAACTTCTCAGCATGACGCGACTATAATGCTCACTGAAGAGCCATTATGTCAATGTTTGGGGAGGAGTTTGGTTTCCTGGTATGAATGAATGATGCAGGTGAGAGGGTACGAACCTACATCAGACAATAGAATAGCTCGATACACAAAGACCTTTCAGATTCAAACTTTAACTGGCTGTTGCTTAAACTTAAAACAGTTTTACACCACAAGAGGTGTCATTTTCAAAAATCCATAATGGCAGCTCTTTAAAAAAAAAAAGACAATATCCATTGAATTAAGTCTCTAAACACAAAAAATAAGATTATATATACTGTATATTATAGATCATCATATATGTATTTTCTGTCCTTATAGATGGAATTTGTCCCGATTGAGTGAGATTCTAACCTGTGCGAACTGTCTGTTGAGCCTCATCTGTTCAGCCAACACGCTCACATTGTGGAAGAGATGTGGCTGCATGTGACTCCACATGTGAGGAAACCACCAGAAGTCCTGCTGATGTCTGAGCAGCGTGTTATCCCCCTCGTCCTCCTCATCTGTGCCTTGAGAAGAAATAAACCACGGCATGACCAGAGCTGAAGATGACAGTCATCACATTATTACACAAACTATATTGAATACTTATTACCTGTGTGAAAAAACTTGCCAGAGAACCCCAAGTTAAAGGTGAAATTAGGGACCAGGGATCGAAGTTTATTCTGAGTGTGAAGCAGTGCCTGTTAAAAGAAGAGAAAAAAACTTTCTGTAGATTAATGCTCAAGTTATTGTGATTATTTCAGGATAAACTGAGGTTACTATAAAGACTGACATGAAAATATGCTAGTGAGTAATGGGAATGTACTCAAGCATTTTTAGTACCTTTTGACCTTTTACTGTAAAATTTTCTCATTTTGAAATTATAAATACAACAAAACTGAAGGCTGTAATAAAGCTGTAAAAGGGTAAGAACACAAAATCTGAACAATCTCTGCTGCTGTTCAAGTAACATATTGACCGGTCCAAAACGTTATATGTGAACTGAGGAGCAAAGGAAAGCTAAAGAGAGCTTCTTACAGGGATAAACATTGAATAATGTGAGAGGGAAGAGAAAACCTAGGGACTCCATTGCTTTTTGTGTGGGGAGCCTCAAAAGCCATCTTATTAGCACAAATTACAACTTGAGCCAATCTAATTTGACCCATGCGAGCCTTCAGCTGCAGCCTTGATTTACTCCAGAGATGTACTACTGCATTACAGAACAAACTCTCTGAGAAGAGCAGTGATTATCATCCATTTCTCTGACCCACAGCAATCCGCTAATAATGGAGCAGCTCTGGGAGTCTAGTCCGAAAAACATCAAGTCTGGATTAGTCGAAGATAAATGATGGAATGAACTGGACTGGGTCTGACTTCTCAAGATAATAGAAATTTAAAAACAAAAACTGAATGTGGTCTGGTTTTTCTCAACGAACTTTCACAATTCATAATAAAGGCACTTTTAGTTTTTAATGACAATAATTTTGTGTTGGTAGGAAATTGGGTAACAACCCTCTGCTCAAGCTTAAACAAGCTCACATTTTTGGTCAGATTGCCAGTTAAGTAAGATGAATTATATTTTTTCTACTTAATGAAAACCTAGCACAATTTGCTGTACCATAAAAGGATTACTGTACTCAATAATGTAGTTTTACTCTTTTAATAATGATGCAACAATTACTTTGAGAAGCTATAATACAATTCAAAAAACTTGAAATAGTTATGTTTCAGAAACCAAATCTTGTGAATTAAGATTTAAAATACGAACAGATTTATATGAAGTCAATGCAACTCTCAAAGTTGTTTCGATTTGTGTTCAACGTTTGTAACTAAAAAATCTTCAATCGTTCAATATCATACTCACTATTTTGTAAACAATTGCTCCCGCGGCTTTTTGCATAAATATAATGATCCAACAGAGAAAATATATTTGAACCAAGGGGCTCTGCAGAAGTTTTAGCTTAAAAAGAGTGATTAGTCTGTAGAGGAGCTCCATCATGCTGTACTGGGTTCTCAAACTGTGGTGCGTGTACCACTGATGATACTGGGAGACCTCTTGGTGGTTTGTAATGCTGACAGTTGTCATTACTGTGGGAGTCAAATAAAATTAACGGAAGTGAGCATCTGAGACAGTAATCATGTCCCATTGGTTGAATTCTTTTTTTGAAGGACACTAGGCTAGTCCAATGAAATCACAGAAAACTATAGGCTGTGGGTCTATTTGAGCCGTGTATTTTAATATTACTCACTCTGGTGGTAAAAAGTGGAGGTTTGGGTTTTTTGTTTGTTTGTTTTTAAATGAAGGAAAGCTTGATGTAAATATGTCATAATATTTTCATTTACCAAAGCCACAATAAATTGTTTTGCCATATTTTCTTCTTTGAAAAATAAACCCATTTTTGACACCAAAGAGTAGGGATGCACCGATACCACTTTTTTGGAAAACGAGTACTTACATTTCAGTACTCGCCGATACTGATACTTAATAAAAACATGATTTAATTTTACAGGTAAAAACTTTAGCCACATAATTAAAAAAACAAAACAAACAAGGGAGTCGTTTGGAATTAAGAACTTTATTTACAATGAAAAACATGTTGTATGCAACATATGGAATAAATCATTATTTAAAAAAAAATAGAGCTTAAATCTTAATTCTTAAAATTTGGCTGATGTAAGAGCCACACAATTGTTTCGTGACGTGAAACTTTAAGAGGTTAGGCTAATTAGCGGCACGGGGCTAACAGAGTAGTGTAGTTTAGGCAGCTCCGTGTCACTCATGTAGCAGCGGAACATTTTAGGTGCTTGATTAAATTACGTGTGTTAAATGTGCTACCTTTAAAGCCTCTGGACAACTTCGCTGAGCACAACTTGCAATCCGCCTTTGTTCTGTTGTCCTCATTCCTTTTGAAATAGTTCCACACAACTAACATGTCTCGCCTCGTCTTCTACCTACTCAGCTGCAGCTGGAGTCTGAGGATGGGCATTCGCTGCCTGTGATTAACCCCTTACATGCCACTCAAACATAGACATTTCTCAGACGGTGGTATCGGTCCCCGGTATCGGGGGTCTTTTAACGAGTTCGAGTTGAAAATGTGGTATCGAGGCAGATACCAGTATTGGTGCATCCCTGCCAAAGAGATTCCAAGCATCATTATCAAAATCAAAAGTACATTTTTAAGTGCTTACCTCAACATCCGCCACTTTCATCCGTGTTCCCTCCTTTCCAACAAATATGTCATCTACATCTACAAGCAAAAATCTGTCCAATGAGAGAGAGAGCCTCCTGCCAGTTAAATAACCCACCGCATCCACAAACAGCAGCTTGTGCAGCCAAAAGGACAAGCTTCCACCAAAAAGCACTCGCTGTATCCCATCATGAAGTCCTAAATCTTGTACAACAGTAGCCAGCAGCGCTCTCTTACTGTCAGAATGTTGTGGAAGCTGTTTGGGGCTCGCTAACAGCACAGGCTCATATGTGCTGTGATTGGAGAGGAAGGTGGTCCAGTTGTCAGCAGGTAGAGGTCCAGGTTCCATCTCATTGGGTTTGGTGATGTAGAGTAGTGGTGCAGTAGGGTTCACTCTGTAATCCCAAAGGGGTAGGTTTGAATGCAAGAAGAGCGGGAACCCTCGGAGCTGAGCGCTAGATGGAGAATTTTCATTAGCTCGGTAGAAACCAATAATTCCAACTCCATAGTCTTGGCAGTATTTGTCAAGTAGCTGGCGGTTCCATGAATCCAGGTTGACGTACTTAAGCAGATTTTCATATACGACAAGTGTGTAGCGACCACGGCCCCTCCAGGCCAGAGGTGGTATATCCCCCTTAGCCGGTGCAATTTCAGTGCGGTAATGAAAGCGACTTGACTCCAAAATAGCAATGATCTCCTGTCCCAGCTGGGAGTAGATGCTTTCAACAAAGAGCAACACTACAGGGTCTGTGCGAGAGGTGTCCACTGTCCTAGCTGAAAAACGTCTCTGGCTGTCCTGTGATGCCAAAAAAAGTGGACTCCTTTGCCCAGCACCAACAACGGATGTTGCTACGCAGTCACCTAGTGGCACAGGGAGAGGTGCCTCCTTGATTTTTGGTCCAGCACTGACATGATAAGCCAGGTAGGCCATAGAGAGAAGACAGAAAAGTATGAGTGCCAGGATCAGGCGATGGAAAGCTTGGTGTCTGAAAACTCTAGTCAACTTTCTCACTCCAGCCATTGCTAAGTTGGAGTATGTGGCAAGGACAGTGGCAGGTATGTGTCTCAGTCTGGCAGGGAGGTAAAAGTTACGAAAGCAGGGGTTGGACTGAGACTTGGGGTTCCCTGCCAGAAAAAAAACACCCTTTCTAAGTCACCATTGCCCCCATCTTTTGCAGCAGGGTCGCCGCACTGGTGTTTGTGTAGCGGTGCTCTAATCCATACAATAAACTCATGAACAAGGAACTAGAAGCATCATGATACAAGCAGTTTCTCAGTGTTGATTTCCTTTAAATGCTTTTGCCTCTTCTTGAAGCTGGCTGAATATAAAACTGAAGGAAACATCATCTAGCACATCCGACTGATCATCCTGAAAAAGAAAATAAACAGATTAAGGCACTGGAATAAGACAAGATATCTTCATAGAACACATTTTTGATGGATGTGTTTTAAATCTTGTTGCCCCATTATTTTGAGTCTAGCTGATTTTATGATTAACAATGATTATAGTCATTTTGTAGATTTTCAGTATTTCTAGTTTCGCCCGGCATGAGTACAAGACAATTTAGCCTAACCCAAACTCAATTTTATTTAATGTTATTTGTGAGCCCCAACCAGAGTCAGATAATATTTAAATTAATGCATGTATGCACAGCTTTTCAAGAATTAACAATTTATTCTAACTCAATTTATAGATGACTAACAAAGGCATTTGCCACTTAAAAGTAAAATAAAATAAAAATAGTAATTTACCCTCCAACATCTATTTTACTATCTAACTTCTCCTTAGCATCCAATTTTGCATCTTACGACAATCTTAGCACATCTTAGGACAGTGCATGAGCTCATGTACAATTAAATAAATGAGAATTTATCAAACACCGGACCCGTTTCAGGGAATACCATTAGGTCATGTCAGGTTCAGCCAAAGATCTGCAGCTCTTCTTACACCACTATGCAGTAGCTGACTATTAACATGAAGGGCACTAACCCTGAAAATATTCACCAATTTTCAACAAACATCATATTTCGGAATTTGAACTTGACCCTGCGATTAGATCTTTAGTTCATGTGATTAAAGTTGAGGACTGTTGAACTTCTAGGTGTGTTGAATACAAAACTGAATAATCTGCACAGCTACAATGCAGCATAGAACTTGCAATTTCCACTCACATGTGGTTGAAACCATGTGTGTTCTATTCTTGGTGTGAATACATATTTTATGTTGCCATCACAACATCAAAAGCTAGAATATTTGAGATATTTATAACCACACCAACCAATCAGGACCCTTCGCTAGAGTAGTGACGTTTATAGCAAACACAATATTAATTGTAGAAAAGCTGGTCACTTCAAACTTTGCGTTAGTGTTGCACTGTTTACACAGCATGAAGAAAAAAAAAACTCCAGTTCTCTACAAGAGAATTCTTACAGAGTTCAAATAAATCCGTTACAAGTGAATACCCTGATTGGTTGATTAATTGAACATTTATTTTCACAGAAAAAAAAAGAGAAAAAAAGACTTTCAGACTAGAGTAGTGCAACCTTAGGTTAGTTTGGCGAGCTTCCTAAAGTAGCACCACAGCAAGAGTAATCAACACTAGCCAATGGCTGATTGATCCATCATATGAGACAAGCACACGCATTCCCCTGCTCATTAACAACTACAATAGTCATCAACCAATCTCCCTGACCCTCTGTGTGAGCCCTTTTCCCAGGGATCCTAAAATAGCTCCCCCTCATGCATTCAATAGTCATGATCCCAGATATTAGCTTTCAGGTGTGTGTGGAAACAGCGTGACTGCATAGTTTGTGTGTGCTTCGTGTGGAAGAACAGTAACTGTATGTCACAAGCCCCTCACTCATCACTTTCAAGATCTAATGCCTTGCCTAATAATTTTTAAATCTGATAAGAAAAGGAGATCTAGTGAAATACAGCAAGCATGAAAACGATTTAACAACAAAATGTTAACTCATTTTAGCTTAATATTAAACGGTGTCAAGCTACTATTCAAAAACTGCAGTTCCACACATTGTGTTAAACTCAATTTAATCTCAAAGTCTTCTTATTTAAAAATTGCTGAACAAGGTTTTAATGCGAAGACCATAAAAATCGAGTTCCATTATTGGGCACATTTCAATGATTAATCTCTCAATAAAGCACAAAGGCTGAGCCAGACGAATTTGTGAGATAAAACAAAAGCTGACTTTGCAGTTTTCTGATAAATGATCTATGTAAATGGAGCTATTTAGTGCCAGGAATAACCACAAAACTTACTGATGACCAACTACTAGAACCAAGTGAACAAAGATATCCACTTAGGTTTTGTTTTCTAGTTTTATATCTTAACTTTAATCGCACACATTCAAGCTAAAGATGATATTTGGATAAGTAGAAGCAGTTCAGAAGGTGACCACAGCGGGGAGCAAGAGCTTTGTAAAAATAATGAAAGGAGAAGCTACTCAGCCCATGAGCAGCTTGAGAAGCAGCAGCATCACCAAACAGACAGAAGGCTGTAGACAACGTTCTGCAAGAGCTCTCAGAGGCACTTCACAGACTCAAGTGTTACCTTACAGTTCTTTTCTTTTGGATTCTGAAATCCTAATCCTGGCCGCCAGGGTTTCTGTTCAGCCTGCTGCTATACCAGCTAGAGAACATGTGATCAAATTCCATTCTTTCAAAAAATTTCAGTTAACACCAGGCGCACCTGAACCACAAAAACTTCAACTGAAAGCGAAAAATAATGAATTGAGAACGCATGCAAACTTTTTTCAGTCCAGTTTTAAAATCTGCGCATATAATGCTTAAGAGAATCTAATATTTTACAGAATTACAAGGTTAGAGAATTTAATAAATGGAAAATGTCAGTTAAGACATTAATGGAAAAAGATAGTTAAGTAACTAAAAGTGCATCATAAGAAAAGGAGAAAATTGCCACAAACTTCAATTTCAAAATATAAAATGATTATATAAAATGAAATTATCCATTAGGGTCTTTCCGAGCAACAGATCGGCCTCTAAACAAACATGTGATATAGTTTGATTAGAAAGATTTTGCACTGCTCTGCTCAACAGTCCCCACAAACAGGCCATAGCTGATTTGTTTTAAGAATGAACATTTCTCTAACTTGTGTCAAACGTTAAAAGCATAAAAAGCCATTCCTGCAGAACGACAGATTCAAGAACATGAATAGCTATACTGTGATCTTCCATCTGTCTTCTAAAGCTGTGATAAACGCTTTCATTACCCACTGCTAAATATTTCAGTGGAAGATTAGGGGAAAAGAGATCTCCATTAATCGAGAGGGTGAGCGAATATAATTTGAGGAGACATTCTAAGTAAATGAGCGAGAAACTGCTTGGGAATAGTCGCACTAGCTAGGACGCCTCACATCTCCCAAAACCACTCGATCAAACCTGTCCATTTACTTTCTTTGCCGCTCTGTGATTTAAACGCAAACATTGGGTGAAATTGTTCTGCAAGTGGAGGGGATCTTCTGTGATTGGAACGAGAGGGTCCTGAATAAAACAGGATGGCATGATTATGAAAGAAAAAAAATTAATAAATACTGCATGAGAGGTTGATTTATAAAACTAAATTAACAGTAGAACTTTCCTATTTGTGGATCTTTTGCTGCTTTGACTATAGATCTATGTAAAAATGGTTTCACAAATGTATATGGTAAAATTTGTAAATGTTGAATAGATTGACAAATGTAAGAATCCAAAGCAAATCAATTCAAGCAAACACATGTTTATGATTTATGATGACATATTTGAAGAACCAATTTTAATTTATAAATGACAAAGTATTGGTGCATCTTCTTTATTTTCTTTTTGTTTCTCTCATTACATGTATTTGTGGATAATAAATTGGTTTACTTAGACTTTTAAAACCCATACTTTTGGTTGTGTACTTTGAGGAAAGTCTCACTACAACATGCAACTGATGTTCGACACCTCCTCATCAAAGTGTGATGTCAGAAGCTCACAAGTGTCCATACAAGTTGTTTTCACGCTAAAAATGATGTCTTCCACAACAACCCCAACGCAAACTAACTAGTCATAAATTATAAATGTATATATTTCATATAGTAGCCATAAAAAAGACACATTTAAGCAGCATGAAACATCAAACAAAGACCCTGGGTTTCCAGGTTTTAAGTGACACTCAACCTTGCACACACAAAATACTATATTAACAGGAAAATCTTCATTAGGTTCTTGTCCTATTAAATTGTAGGAGAAACATTGATTTGGGTAGAACAAAATATCAAAACCATGATGCTAACATTCCAAGATTTCAATCAGATAACAGTTCTATAGCTCATGTTTGATTTTGTGCGATAATAAAGTGGGCGATACCAACGTTAACACATCCACACGCTTTTAGACACCAAAGAGATTTCTGAGCCAAAGGTGAAAGTAAATGATGGTGGAAGCAGGTAAAATGTTAAGATAGAGCTTGTTTGGGTTCGCAGGAAGAAGCGTGTGTCGGCATGTCTGCTCAGCGGGAGTGATCAAAGCTGGTTAGAACATGATTTTCTCATGTTTTAATAGCTCTGCTCTCCCACAGGTGATTTATGAGGCTCTTAAAAACAAGGAATAAAACCAGACTACAATAGCTGCAGAAAAAACAAGTGCATCAACTACCCTTCAAGCTACAGGAGTAAGAGTCAGGTGTGCAATACAGGCTTCTAGGAGGATGACAAAAATATTACACTAATGGCTGAAAACAATGGCTGGCAGATGAACTCCAAATATTTAAATGTTTTAAAGTCTGGAAAAAAATAATTTAGAAACATAAACATTGCATGATGACTCGTGTTTATTAGACAAAAATTGACCAAGCAAAAGGTTTTTGGACAGTGAGATCAGGTTGATGCCAAGCTCAACTACTCCTACTGATGAATTCAGTCCTATAACACAGATCGATGCCTTGTGATGTCACTGACAGAAATAATGGAAAACTAATGATAGCATGCATATGGCAGACTGCAAATGTTCCTCTGTGAAAAAAATATTTGCGTCATTCTCAAAACTTTTGGCCACAACTGTAAGAGATGGAGAGGAGACATGGCCTAGATATATTCTTCTATAAATGATTAAGAATGAAATCCAAACGCTCCCCTGGCTTTGAGATGGACACGCTGTGAAAGAAATGAAAAAGCTTCTACCATTCCTGCTAAACAGAAAATTGGGCTCAGACTGCTCAATAAAAGAATTACCCTTCTCCGATTGTCTACCCCCGAGAGCCTGAACGCTTAGCATCCAACTCTTAACACAATAACCCATTGATGGAGGGTGTGGGATTGATCCATCACCATGGAGATTTTGTAAAGGAGGACGGGAAGCTAAATGAATGAAGATTGGAATTGATTTCTGTTCCCGAGCTTGATTTATATTCCTCTGATGGAATGATTAGCTGCTTGGTTTGTCATTTGTGTGTCTGCAGTAACGTGTTTATGAGAGGCTATGGAGAGTCGCCATCAGAGCCTGTGTCTGCGAATAAAGGCTGACAGCTCTAATCGTTGTTTGTGTTTTTATGTCTGTCTGAAGGAGTGTTCTCCAAAATGGATCTGACAGCCATGAAAGGTTTGTGAGAGCTCGTGTATATGGCCCTTCGGTCAGTTGGATGTGACTGACAGCTGTTCTGGGGATGCGAGCTGGAGAATGCCTCGTACGATGAGTTTGTGAAAGTGGTGCTGTACCCATGACCTTCAAGCTGTTTCACAGCCACAGACTCCGTTTAAACAGTAGACTCTAGGGAGAAGTGTTGATATCATTCCTGGCCTAGCATGTGTTTGGTTGTGACGGCTCACGTTGTCATGAAAAGGTGCTTATATCTACTGTATAGATATAATAAAACGTATAATAAGCCACAATCTTAAACAACTTAATTTAAGAGAAAAAAGTTTGCTTCCTCTTTCATCCACTTTACATTAGGGAATTGAGTAAAAAAATCATACTGCAACCATATAGGGGAGGGGGGGGGGTTACAAACAGTAAGAGAGTTATAGAAGTTTTATGGTCGTTTTTTATGAATATGTTATGGTGACACTGTGATTATCATCAGTGAGACTGAAACTGATCATATAACACAATTAGAGGCAGAACAGTAAGATTGGAAATGTTTTAAATTATAAAATCAATAGCCTGAGTAAACAACTAGAATCATCAAGATAAATGTTCTTCTAAGCGAGGCCTGCATTCAAGGCTGCTAACGAGCGCCTGAACCCTCGGTAATTACAATCAAATTCTTTGTACTGAATGACCAACAACGAATTTATCGACAGAAGTTTTTGGTAGTGGCTGAATGGAATGAACTGCACACAGGGAGAATAAGGACATAAGTGTGTGTGCACTGCTCTGTTTGAAACGGAAATATATGTCGGCGCGTAAGAGAGAATCAAGCTGATATAATATAGCTAGAATTAGTTCAGAACACAAACAAGCAGGTAAATTCTACCAGGCCTTTATATGGCTAGGGTAGACTCGGGCCAGTTCTCCTAATTGGACATTTTGGCCAGGTTAGCAACATTAGTTCTCATTGTTGTTCAACAAGCAAGGTGTTACAAACTACTTGTACACATTAGAACTTGCCCTATATATTTTATTTGAACATAATTGATAGTTTTTGTGTTGTTCAAAACAGCTATATATTGAAGGATCCATCACTTCTTAGTTTCTCAATTACACACTATTTAAATAAACCTGCCTGTCTAAATTTGACAGACAAACTCAAGATGGTAGCACTCCTAGAATGGACTTGGAGTTCAGCGCTTATTGAAAGATTAATCTTCTTTTTAAAATCACAAGCAGATGTTTTGTGTATCATTATTGAGATTTACTAGTAATGGTAAGCACACCTAAGGTGTTCCCTACACAGAACCAGCTGCTTGTCAGACACACAGCAAGCCGTTAGCAGTGAGCGTTGGAGAAATAACAGAGAGAGTTCAGAGGTTCACGGATGCTCTTTACTGGAGGTGTGTCATTTGAGCTGAGAATGACTTCAGGGACTCGCTGCCAGTATAGGATGCTTGGAATCATTCAATGAGATCAGGTTACAGCATGCTGAAGATGCTGTCTGTGTGCAGTAGATGCTGCAACCAATGCGACAGTTCAAAGTTCTGGATGTTTCATTTGACAGTAGACACGATTAACAGCTCTGGATGAGCTAGTGCTGTTCACCTGATACTAGAACAACAAGTCGAACGGTCATTAATTCAATCTGAGCTAATAAATGGATCGATTAAAAAAAACGGTACAAATGGAATCTTTAAATCATCTCCAAAACTGTTCATTCTCTAGAAGTTGCCATTATCATTACTAGGAATTAGGCACAACTAACACAAGTCAAATCTGCTGAAAGGAGAAAAGGAAACAGGAGCTCTGTGTTCATGAATTATTTTTGGCAAATGATGTATTACAAACAAAAAACACAGATGGGTGCGCTTGTAAATTACAAATGTAAATCAAAGGGTTAGCCTGCTAGTTGCTTGTAAATCTCTTCTGAGAAGATGAATGCTTCATTCCTTTAATTAGGCTTCAAGTAAATTAAAAAAAAGTCTACACAGAAGGTAAAATTACTTTGCTGTGAATGAGACATTTTTGTCTTTGTCCAGATTATAATTCCTGCAACATGTGTTCTTGTTCCAATTTTCACCTGCCAGAAGTCAATTTTCAGTGCGGTCATGTGACTGAAGAGAAGAGACAGGATTATTAAACACAAAACTACTGATCAGGAGAAAATCTAAACGACAGTTGATTGAGCCTTTGACTTTGTTCAGTATCAGAGTTATTTAGCCTCAGACCACAGGTTACTCTTGTTTTTTTTTGTCTATGTTATTTTCTTTTAATTTCTTTTAAAGGTTTAAAAAAGTACACAACATTTTGTTGAATTATAACTTTTGCTGTGTAAAATTTGTTGTTGGCTAAATGTTATTTCTGAAACATCTGCGTAGTGCAAAAGAAATGTACAATAAGGTATAATGAAACTTGCTTGTACTGTTCTATGCAAGTACTTGTAACTTTGTCATGTTAGGATCCATCAACGGCTTTTAACATGCTACAGAAAAGCAGTCACAAGATTATTTTTCCTGCTTACTAAACTTTTAGACAAGCCTGATTTGAACTTTCCTCAGGGACTTATTAAACTTCAAATGTCAAATGGTAGTCAAGTTGTGATGTGAGCATCTTGGGCACAAAGGCAGAAATCACTCAAAGTGCGATCGTTCAAAGACGCTCTCTACAAAGTCTCTGACCTCCCTCCGAGAGCCCAAAGTGAAGAGATCCACGAGTAAATGATACCACCAGCCATTCAGATTCAACTGTTATCAGTGATAAACCTGTGGGGTGATGAGCGCCCTTCTCCCTTCTAAAGGACTTCAATTCAAATGGGAAGAAAAAGAAAAAGATACTTGTTTCAACAAGGAAAGTTATGAAGATAAAACATACACTTTACTGAAATTGGATGATAAAAATCTAGAGTTGCTCAGATAACCTGGATAGGAAAGCATGTCATTCAGTTTATTTTGTGTAGTTTCTATAGTATTTGTAAAGAAACATAACAGAAGGTCTGATAAATGCTAGAGCTCAACAGTATCTTAATTTATGCTTTTCAATGTCTCAGCCTTAAGGTTCCCTTTCAGCCTGTAAGCTAATGCTAATGTCTGTTGCATAAACTTAATCCGGAGTTACAGTGTCTCTTACTCTTCATTTTTTGCCCTGGGTTAGTAATTAATCCTTGCTCCTACAGTTCAAAGATTTCAGAGTTTGCACTTGTAATCCTCATTTTAATAATCTCATTTGCATATTTATGAGGTCAATAACACTGATGGGAGAAACACATTTTAATGCTCTTTTAAGTCTTGAAATGTAATCCACATTGTATTTGCTGCCTGAAGTGAGAAGCTCAGGATACTAAACTCAATGATTACCATAAACGATATTTCAATGCTTTTTGAACCAGGAGTCGGGTTAAGGCCTACACATCTATGCAGCTGCATCTTAAAATTACAGAGCAAAAAAATAACTGTTCTCAATGGCCTGTAAAACACAATTTGTTGATGCATCACTTTGAGAAACTCAGTAACATCGTTTGTTTTGCATGCATTACAAGAAATCGCTGCTTTTTTCCCCAGGTGAGTTAATGGGACTTGTCATCTGAAGGATCTAAACAGCAGACTGCTTACTTGAGCTGAAAACAACAAATGACCAACAAAGAAGATGAATGATTGATCCACTCACAGAGAGCTTAATCTCTCAAACACACAATATGTTTGAGCTCAAAAACCCTTTTATATTTTCACGTTCCCTTTTATGATAATGCAACATCTTTTAACGTGAGGGACCACTCTGAACAACACAGAAAATCCATGATCTATAGCATCTATGAGTAAACACAAAGCCTTTTGTACAGCAGCTCTCTTTATAGCAGAGTGCTCAATTTGTATTCACGGCACAAGGAGAGAAGCCCTTAAATTTGCATGTAACACGCAGAAAACTTGTACAGAATATGTATAGATTTGTAGAGTTCTTTAAGGTGGATCTTCAGACCTAACAGCAGTATTACCCCAAACAGTATTAAGACCCCAGACATGCAGCAAACTTTTAAGGGGTTGTCTCTTATGCTATGCACATTGAGGAAATGGATTTGTGTATCAGCCATTTGTTTAAACTACTGAGGTAAACATTGTTCGATTGTAACAGATTTGTGTAGGTTGAACTTTTTGGGGTAACTTTGGTGTCTGTTTGTTTACATTGTGTAGAAAACTGTGTTTATTTCCATCCTTACTCCACTCCTTTTGACTTAAGGCTTTAAAAAGCGTTCTTCACTCTACAGTAATTTAATATAGTGAACAGCAACTTCTGAAATCTTTGTAACAAAGAGTTATTCATGACTCAATGACTCATGACTCTCCTATCCTACAGTGTCACATGACATGGTTTCTTGAATATTAATGGCTCACAACAGTGCTTTGCAATGAGAACTGATGTGTCACTCACCGCACAGGGAGTGCAGGGGTTAATAAAGGGTCCCAAGAAGCTCTGAGGAGTTGTTTTGCTTTTTCATGTAATACTGACAAGATAAAGGGGTGGAGTTCTCTTTAAATGTATAAAATATTTATAAATCAAGACGCAGATTAGCAACAGATGTGAATTACACAAATCAACATCAACACAAGTATGCACATACATTTTGTTTCATAAATAATATTTTCCTCATTATGAATGATGGTTAGATTCTGTGTGTGCAAGTACAATATTCACAATTGTTTTACAATATTATTTTTTTTTAGAAAACCATTCTCCTCTTGCCCTGCCCAATAATCTTCTTACCTTCGAACCTATGACTAAACTCCGCAGACAAACTATATCCTCAAAGCCAGGCAAGATTTGCTCTTCTTTCTGAAAGGCAGCGTTTGAGGGTGTTTATTAACCTAAGCACATCCAGAACGGTGTAAAAGACCTCATAAATCTGTCCCGTCCTCCTGCTGCAGCCCAGTTCCTCTTCACACACAGGGAGAATGAACACCACATCTCAATCTGCCTCAGAGTTTCTCCACCTGTGCCTTCAGAGATTGAAACTGATTGAAAAACATCAACCTTGATATCTTCAGCCAAAAAAAAAGGATCATCAAATTACTCACCAATGCCAACACAAGACCATTCTCATAAGACCAAAATTTTTTTTGTTCTGTACACTGTTAAAAATTAAATTATTACTAGATAATTGCTCTGAACATTTGAATGAAGTCGTTCTCTGATCATTTTGAATAGACCCTGTAAATCTTGAAACTTCTGTTGCAATCTGGCATAGGCAGGAACTCTACTACCTTTAAAGTTGCCATTATTTCCCAAACCCTTCCCGACAATCCTTATCTTCTTTCCAGTTCATCAGTGAAAAAGATAAATCTTGTACATTACATAAAAACATGGTAATATGAGGTATAAAATCTAAATATTGCATTGGTGAGTAAGCGTGTTTGTTTAATGTGAGACTAATGTTGTATTTACATCTTTAAAAACCTCCTTTCAAAATATGATAAAAATAAGACGGTAATAAAAAACTGAGCTGATCTTGAAGGTGCAAGTTGGAATCCTGAGACTATTCCACTTTCCTTACTTCTCTAGATCTTTGCATTTCATCTATATAGCAGCAAATTGCTTAAAACATTGATATCGTAAAACTTAATATAAATGTCTTAACTGTCCGATTTAAAATTGAGAAAACAATGGAAAAGTCCCAGTAATTTTCTGCTAGCACTTCTCTAGAACTCTGCTAGAACTTTTTTTCTATACAGTGAACGTATAAGCTTCCATAACGTTGATATTGAGCATTTTATTAATTATCACAGAGGTCATGTACTTAACTAGATAAAGATAAAATTTCATTCACTTCCAAACCACTGAAGTTTTAAATGAGATTTAACAAAAAAAAATTACAACTACAATAGTAACCCTCTCCCCACACATAACCATGCACTCGACCAGAGCCTTTGCAATTATTTGATCAGATTTATTAGCATGTTTTAAACATGATGCCAGATGCATCAGTCGGTGCTAGGCTGAATGCCTAACGCTTACATCTTGAACATAAATTATTGATTGCTGGAATTCTCAGCTGCTTGAATAATTCTATATTTTATAGTGTGGGAGGATGGGCGCTATCTTACCAAAACACTACTGGCTTCATGGGAACAAGAGACGAGTCTGTCGCCATGACAACGCAGAACCACAATTCAGCATCCGGGATGAATGAATTCAGTGTCTTTAAGGCAAATTCTGACATTTAGGCAGATGAACAGTATTACTGAACCAGCCTGACTCATCTAGGACTAGTACATAATCTAGTACTTCAGTACATTAGTATTCACAACTGCTCATCAAAAAAACAAAACTTAAAAAAAATCAAATCGTCTCATTTAAGTGCCACAGAAAGAGTAAAGTGTGACCATCGCACAGGTAGTAACAAATGCAAAAGCAAAAAATAATAAATTAAAAAACAAGCATATACACCTTGTGTACATGTGCTTCAAAATTTGAACAAGTGCTGTTTTATTATCATCTCATACACTAATGGAAGGTGAAAAACAATCATCTTGATATTAATGAAGTTGTTTTGAAAAGAGTTACTCATCACACCCTAGACTCTTGGGAAAATCGTGACATCCCCCTTGACTTCCATCTCAAAATATTTTCAGAAAGAATCTCTTTGGTTATTCATTGAGTTGATAATGTGGATCTCTCGAAATAGAGGAAATCCTGAAAAATTGAAAGCAGGCGGATGGTCTCTCTGTATTCTGAGGTGCAGGCAGGGTTTCTCACTTACAGCGAGAGGAAATGGACTCACAAATTACTTTATTCAAGAGGCAGCTGTAAATATTCAAAAGAAGGCCACAAACTCCACATTTCAATGAAAATCTAAGAAAGTCTCCTGAGACCAAGACACTAAAAAGACACTAAAAATATAAATGGTGAGGGTTTATTGATAGCTTTTTCTTTTACCTGCAAATTCTTTATAAATAACCTATAATTCTAATTTTAAAAAAGATTATAAAACACTAAGAAATTGTTTGTGTCATTTTTCTAAGCTCTCATTTAAACTAGGCTTCATCAATACAGTCAATTAATAATGATTTTATTGTAATTATTAATATCATGAATTAAGTCAAACCTTGGAACTTGGTACTTAATAAAATTGTGGTATTTTTAATTGATTTACCACTAGTTGGTGATGTTGACTGATAATGCGTCAGTCAGTGTGTAGCATGAATTATTTTGATCAACTTTGATCCCAAACTGTTGCGGAGATTAAATGGCACGTTCATTTTGGCAGACATCAAATTAAATTAAAAAAAACTATGTTTCTCAATACAAAATCCATAACTTTTTGTCAGCTTTATCTGAGTATGATGGGAGTCAAATTTGGTGAAAACCAGACAAAATGGACAGGATTTCATACATCGTGTGGTTCAGAATGTAGAAGACAGTTTTTATTATCTGAGAACAAAGGGTTCAGGAGCTTTATGCCAAGGCCAAGCACTGTTCTATTTCTTGATTGCTCCATAACAACGCAGGTACAACTGATGATATACAGCATACTACACAATGATGAATGAATCATGCCTAAACTTATAATAAGCAAAGCCAGATGATAATGCTGAAAGAACGAGAAGGGTCTGGTCTTAGGTATGCATGCGCAATCTACACCGGAAGAATCAGAAGCGTGTGCGCCCCCTGTACACACTGACAAATAAATATTCACTTGCAAGAAGGCCTTTATGCTAGCACTTATTTATTAGAACTCCCAATTTCTTCTCTGTTTCTTCCTTGTTGACAATCACTATATATATATATATATATATATATATATATATATATATATATATATATATATATATATATATATATGAATATATATATATATATATATGAATATATATATATATAGCGTAAAGCACGCCCCATCTCTCATTGCTTAGCCAAGATATCAATCACTTGAGTTACATGCAAGCTAAGTCATTACAGCAATTTCCTTGAGAAATACCTCGACTTCCGTGTATTTCTGCTCCAGACTGCATGTGGGGTAGTGCATGAGGGTGGATGCGCCTTTGAGTCTGCATGTCTGCAGTCAGACTCTATCGAAACAAATGTTATTTAATTCAGAAGAAAAAAAAAGTCAGCAGATGTCTGCAAATTCAGTATATATATATATATATATATATATATATATATATATATATATATATATATATATATATATATATATATATATATATATATATATAAATAGCTTCCTTGAAAAACATTGCAGCATCACATGCATCTCCAGTCTATATCACAAACATAAAATCTCAGGAAGAGTGCATCTTATCGATCACAGCAGCTCTGATAGCGGATGAGCAATGACGAGAGGCATGGTGTGGTACAGCCCAGCAGGAACACAGCTTCTCTCTCATGACATTACCTGATGGTTTGTGATCTCCATGTTCATAGCAGGCTCTGCCACAGTTTTCCACTCATAGTTGTGATTTTTGGTTTGTACGGAAGCCGATACAATAGAAAATTATGTTACTGACACCTAAAGTCAGATTGGTGGTGCTAGAATATTTCCGACATGTGTTCACAGTTGTTACCTACAGGTACTTGAAGACATTAAAATGGTGAACAATGTATGAACAAGAACAATTTATTTCATAGTGATTAATACATTGAGAATGAGTGACTGGTCAGCACTTTCGATGCATGGAACTTGACTTTGCAGCTACTGTTCTAAATCCTAATGTCCAATACGAAACCAGAACTTCAAGAACCGGTATGGACCGGAGCGAAACAGAATATGAATTTTGGTACTGATAGATTTGAGGGACCACAGGCTAAACTTTAAAGCAAAGGGATGCACCGGGTTCTACAGCTTGCGAACAACCGATGACATCTGTATATTGATGACCCCAGCCTCAGTCATACCAATCGCAAAAAGGAGCCCCCTGATGATGATGATGACGACAGCAGCTGCATTCCCACGAGTTAGTAGTAGGTAATGTTAATTGCAAAAAAACTGAAGTGGTTAAACTGTTGTAATTGGTTTGCAGATTGTAAAATTAAGTGTTCAAATCACAGCTCTACATACAGCCGGATAGTTGTATGCTTTCATCTATTCAAATTTGTAAAAGTTAATTTGAAGTCTTAATTTTTCTATTTTTCTAAGTTATTTCCTCACTCTTGTTTTTGATTCAAAAGTAGATATTAGCAACATGTTTGTTGCATTAGCAATTCTCTTGGTTTAGCTATGGCAGTCACAACTACAATTATTTAGATTTTATTTAAGCTTGTTTTTCCTCTTTCCATGCACTGTTCCATGCACTCGATGGAAATGGCGAAGGTTTTTCTGTCATATGTTGAATTTTTGATGTGCTTTTACAATATTGTTTTAAACAAACAGATTACTATGCAACAACGATGTGCATTTCTTTTGCTGCCAATAGGTAATATCTAATTTGTTAATCAAATGCTTGCCATCAGAGCTTCACTCGACGCTCATCTGATAGCATGAATTCTGTGAATTTCTAAAATAAATGCAACTTGGTGAATCATGTGTCTAGCATTGACCTGTGTCTTCCGTAGGCAATGTTGAGAGAATTGCATTGCAAAAAGAACATATTGCTGTAATATATTACTTTTTGGAGTTGTGTTAGGTATTAATCTTAATGTTTCTGTAATAAGTAATATGCTTTTAAAAAAATTTGTAATGTGTGGAATTATTTTTTTTCTTTGTTAAATATTGTTGAAAAAACACATGGCAATACAAAACATTTCACTCATTAATCATACTTTTTAGTATAATAAAAAAACAGACAATATATGGTATAAAATGCATCAATTTGTAAAATAAATACCTCAACATTTATGTGCTAATTTCTCTTAATCATTATTAATCGTAATATAAATCCATATGTTGTTTGAAAAAAAAAAATATTCCAATTAAAATCTGTTTTTCCAGTATCTTCTACATGCAGCGAAAAAAATAAAAATAAAATCATACAAATCCCTTACAAAAAGAAACTTAATGTTAAACAGGTACAGTGTTTACAGGTACAGATCTTATAAAACAAAAAAGGTTAATGTTGTCACATACTTAATGCATTTCAAAGTAAAATAAAATGGCCCTTACACATCGATTTTATTCTGAAGTCTGGTACAGTTCGCTCAAGTAAGAGTTGAAGTCTTTCTACATGTGTGGTCTTGGATTAAAGCAGGAAAGAAGTTATGGTTTGCTTCCCATAAACCAATAAACATTTTACATTTACATAAATATACCTCAAAAATGCTCGGTTCAGGACTGTGTGTTATGTCCAGCGCACCCAAACCCCACAAAAAAACCATCAGAAGCACTGGTAGGCATGTACATGGCTAATAAAACCACTGCAAAGGGAAACATGACAAACTCAAGGAAGCCTTTGATATAATGTGGATGGCCTATATCCTGCCAGGCTATAAAAGAGAGGTGTTATTTATACAAATATTTGAAAAGATGGAAGGAAAAATTTTTTGGGAGGCTTAGTTAAGCTCACAGGGCTCTCAGAGTGAGGCGATTCAGTCACAGGTTAACCTCTGGGGATGTGCAAGCAGAACAGAGACCTGCGCTCAGGTAAAGGCTTTACGATTGAAAAAAAAAAACAGCTCTAAACTTCCACAAGCCTCTGAAATTTGTAAACATGGAACAAAAAAAATCTGGCAAAGGAGCCTAAGACTTTGTGAAATATACCAGTGAGGAGGATGAAAAACAGCTTTTTAAAGACTGCGCTGCTTAAAATACCTGCGCTGCTTAATATACCAAATGTCACATTTTGTATTATTTTTCTGCTGATAATTCATCTCAGCCCTCACTCCCATGGAATGTTGGCTCTTTAGTCTGATGGGTTTTTGTGCTTTTTAATGGCAGACACTTAAAAATCCTTAAGTTGTGATCTGGCTGGTTGACTTCCTACAGAAGAAGGCAAGGGAAAGTTACCAGATGGCCAGATATGGAGTGACCCATATCCGGAATTTGTGCTCTGCATTTCCCAAAAAGTGAACACACACCCGGAGCAGTGGGAGCCATGGCTGTGGCGCGTAGGAAGCAGAGACCAGCAGAGCATGTATAATTCATCCAGAATAACTGAATTTCAGGAAAAAATAATGAACTATAGAAACATTACTAATCACAATGAGAACTCAAAAATGCCACAGGAACAAGAAATTTGGGATCTGTAGAGAGCATGAAGAACTCTAAGAAATGTTGAAATCAAAAAATCTGAGAGCCCTTTCCTCACTTCCAACCCCTGACAGACGACTCGCATTACAGCATCAGATGAAATGTTTCACCAAGATATGATTCAGAAATTCAAGTGAACATGACTCATTTGCAGAGGCGAGTAAAACTTTTCATCGTGTTTCAGTTTTAAGAAGCAGATGACTTGTTTTTCACCTTTTGAAACTTCCTGGCTAACACAAATTTTGCAGAATAATCTGACACTAATCCATAGTGCAATAATGTCTGCATGTTTTAACAGCAACCTTGTTTTTTCTGCTTTTAGCTTAGACTAGTAACATTCAAAGAGCCCTTGCTAGTGTAAATCATCTGCGTCAAAGTTTGTGTTTTTCTCTGCAAAAAGTAATCTGGAATCAGCTAATTAATTCAATAATTTCAAACAAACTTTTTTAGAAACAAACAATCTCTACATTAGATCCATCCACTGATTCTTAACAGGTTTTACATTCTATATTGGAAATACTTTTAATATAAAATAACCCAGCTCTGTAAGGTACCAGGAACAGAAAGATTGCATACAAAAACTGCAAAAATGTGAAAATGCCCTTAAAAGGAGCATCTCCCTCTTTTCGGTGTTACTGCAGAGGCTGTAAACTATTTAGAATTAGTTAACAATTCATTTCCACGTCCAAGCTGTCTACCTAAACTTAAGTTTCTGTTTAGCATTTAATTAACTTTTACATAAAACTAAGAAACATCTGGACATAAATCTGTGCATGAAAGATGTGAACAATCTCTCATTGATTTACCAAAAACGACGTCAAGCATTTTAATGACACTAACAAAAGTAAAATCCCATCAAAATTCCAGTTGGTTTGGGGAAAAAAAATCATCTTCGTGTTGAATAAGTTACTGGTAGTATGGCAGGCCTCAATATTCTTTTAGTATTTTATATTTAGAGATCTCAAATTGTATTTCCTACTAGTGCAATATGAAGTTTTAACTGTGATTATTGCATACCTTTTAAATATTCTTTAGCTAGACAAGTTACACTTTAAAATGTAAAAAACAGCTGGCCATACTTGACTGTGTCTTTCACTTGTCTTTGTTCTGCTCCCATCTAGAACTGGACATGACGACGCAAAAAATCACTTTTTTCATTTAAGCCAACAAAAAGAAAAATTTTAACTAGTAACTATCAAAATATCTAAAATGTCTGAAATATCTGACATTTTTTTTAACTGAAACTTTACTGGACATGTTCAGGATAGTCATAAGATTAAAAATCACAATGTCAAAAGTGGATAACAGTGGACCTTTACATGAACTTTGGCATAATTGTAAAAAGATGTTAAGTCTTATAACGCACACAACTTCTGGCTTTCAGCACTCATCTCGCCCACTGAAAGAGAACGGTGGTAATTGTGGGGTGCTTTGAAAAAGATTAGGTTAAAACACTTAGAATTTTCGACTAGAAGTAATAATAATTTATTGTTAATTACGTATAATGTGGGAGAAAAAGCAAGTTCAAATTAAATTTGATAACAGTGATAAAATAAGGTGAATCTTAAAGATAGAATACTCAATAACGCTTCACTCTGCCTTTGTCCCGTATGTAAGAACTTTCCAATTTATTGCATGATGTTATATAGAACATCTTTTCTTAAAATAAAGTTCCAAAGCAATTTAACAAATCATCTGATTAGACTAATTGTTCTGTACAATATTTCAAATTCTAAATAGAGCATAATTATCTAAAGGGCGCACATCTGACAACCAAACATGCAGAAAACACTTTTAGCTGCATAGTGTAACAGAAAATAATGAGGCAATCCTGAAGCTTGCAATCAAAGCAAACAAACCATACAATTGTGATACTTTTCATGATTAAATCAAAAGAAGGGTACATAGAGTGCTGGTTTGTCCCAATAAATATTTGTAATCTTTCCTTATTTAATCGAGAACAGTCAATGTGAGGTTTGTTTACGAAACCTCTAAATGCCACGAAATATAAGAGAAGCCTCAAACAATTACTGGAAAACACAGTCCATTAGCTGCACTATGCTAACATGAGCGGGTTCACATTCATTCTTCAGCCTGGTCTTCTGATGGAGGAGAAAATGTTCATACAGCAAAGCACTTTTCCAGACGGGCTATTTTTAACCTTCAGACGTCCAATCCTCCGTCACTGCTCTGATGCTTGAGTAGAGCATTATTGTTCTAAATAATAGCTTTATTAAAGTCATTACAGTCATTATATAGTATCCGATATAATGAAATTTTTTGAGCATTTAGGTAATCTAATTATAATTTGCATAAATTACAATGATGCTAATACCAGTCTTCAAATTCGAAAGACTTAACTATTAATCAGAGTATTCTTAATCTAAGTGAATGTAATCTCTTCATTGCCTGAAAATGACATAACAAATAACTTAAACGAGAAACTCAAGTGACTCCAACGATAAACTAAATGCACTTTTATATTTGCAAACTAAATATCACTCATTTGAGAATATCACACAAAATAGTGTTGGTTTTAACATTAAAAATTATTTATTTTTGAATTTATCCATTTTTCTCTGAGGTCAGAAATATTACATCTGCAGAAAATAATGAGTGATGCTTCACACTATAACCTGTTTTGGGGCAAATGGGTTTACTTAAAAATGTGTCTGAACTTGGCATTAACGTTGGAAAGAACTGATCCAAGAGGAACGCAGCAGGAGTTTGAAAATATTTAACGAATAACATCTGAATTCGAAGCACAAGGCTCTACTTAACAGACTCGTTTGAACACGCTCAAGGTAAATCTCTTAAACGAGTTTAGTGATGTACTCGAAATTCAGAAGGGATTTAGTTCTATTTATCAGATTTTATCTCCATCTCTAATCAGAACTCATCAGAAGACGCATCACGTTTATCATTGATCCATCATCATCTATACAGGGCTGCAGGAGAAAAATCTCAAATCAAATGGCCGATTAGCACAAACCCTTCTGTTATTTGTCATTCCAATCTTTATTTATTAACCTGCTTAAGAAAGAGTCTCGGTACAATCAGCTATGTGCAATTTGATTGCAACCAATCATTTCTGCAAACCGTGTCTGCCAATTCCAAATACAGCAAATCACTTTGAGAGCAAATCACTTCAAGGTGAAAGCACACTCTAGAGATAATGAATTCAAGGGAACATTTGTAAATAGAGAAAGCTTTTATTGTAAAACAATACAAATTATGATACAAAATAAACTGTAAACATTTTCAATGTAATGATGAGTTTTCATTGAGGTGAAATCTTAAGCTACATCAAAAATCTATTGCTTTGTTTTTGCATGGTTTTAGACTCTTTTCAATTAGTAATTATTTGAAATTATTTAAAGCATTGCACTGATAGTTGTTTTATTTTGAGCACACTTTAAAATCATGCTTTTAAATCATTTATAACTATGTAAGTTACTTTGCATCACAAGGGTTAATAATGCAACTCTTTCCAGTGTCCACAGCACATGGATGCAAATCACAATTCAAACCAACAGCGCTCTACTTAAACTGCAACATTTAATTGACCTACTCTTGCTAGTTTGTATTCTAGGAAGATTCATTAACTTGTCTCCTGTAGATAATTACAAAATCTTCGACTCAATTTGCTCATTTGAATGTGATGAAGATTACCTGTTCCCACTAAAAAAAATTCTTATGAAACAAAGACAAGTGTTCGTTCTTAAAGAAAGATCTGCTTGAGAGATCACAGACACCAGAATAGCAGTCTGAATAGAAATGGGTGCTCTTGACATACAAGCGTCCTTCAAATGAGAATGCAAATGTGGGTCGAGGGCGTCTTTTTGAAGCTCTACATTCATCTGTCAGTCAAACCTGAACACACTCCAAATTGATCCATATTCATGCTCTTGTATGCATGCGACCTCAGGTAATGGGGCCAGGGGACAATCAATTACATGCTGCCACACAAGCATAAGATTTATTAGTGAGGGCCGCCCCTTTAGATTTTCCAATTTAGAAACGTTTGTGATTCATTAATTCTCCTTCCCACTTCATGATGCCGAGTTCCAGCGGTGCCATGACTGACAGCTGGCGTAATGAGGGCAGAGAAGCACTATGGTGAAGCTGGCATGTGAACAGGGTCCTTATTACTTGTACAGGCTGAGAGTAGCCTTACAGTTCTATTTTCACAAGGAAAGCCTTTCCAGAACACTCCATCTCTCAAAGTAGGATTGGCCGATATGGCCAAAAAACATATTACAATTATTATTATTATTATTATCAGTCGATATTGTCAATTATCTTGATGGTCACATTTTATTTCTGCATCTTGATCATGTGAAAGGCTTGTATCTGTTGTGGTCAACTTACGGTTGTTTTGACTTCAAATAAAACTCTTTTAGTCCTCTGCGGCTGTAAATTGTATTTCAAGGGAAGTTTCTCTTCCGCATGTCTCCATAGGGTAAAAACAGAAGTCAGTCAAAGAGCTAAACCAATCACATGCGAGTTTCATGAAGCCCAGCTTCTGATTTGTCTTCTAACAGTCTAGTTTATTTTAATTTATCTGTTCATGAAACAATGTGAATACGCCCTGTGATGCGAAACATTATGGGTACTGTAGTACATATAATGCAGTGGTTCTCAAACAGTGGGGCGCGGCCCTCAGGCTCCGTCAAGGGGGGCGCGGCCCTCAGGCTCCGTCAAGGGGGGCGCGTTTGACCTCGGGGAACATGCTTTTTTATTTTTCAATTTTTTTTTTTTACTGTTCTAAAATATAGTGCAATACCACTCCACTACATTAGGGGACAGTGGCGCTCTCACTGGCAGAGTATGAAGTGTAGAGACAAAGTGTAGAAGGCAGGCAGAGAGAGAAGGAGATAAAGAGACGAACGAAATTCCCACGAAAGCTAATACGATGAAATATGACTCGTTTGTAGCGCTTGGCTTCACTGTAACTACGGTGGGAGACGAGGAGAGACAGGTGTGCTTACTGAGTCTAAAAATGTTGGCAGCGGACTGCATGAAGCCAAATAAATGAAGGCTTTTATGAAATAAAATGAATTTATTCTGCTACTACATTTTGTTCCAAATTATAATATAATATAATTTTTAAATAGATTTTATCATGTAAGCAACATACCTGCAATAAACCATCAATATCCTCCAAATTAACTTTTTGCTTCACTTCTTTGGTGACTGTTAGTTTGTGGCCTCTTTAGACTCTTGTTTTCCAGGACAGCTTGTTTAGTGAAGCCTCATTCATTTAATTTCTGGGAAGAAACTTTAGATCTTTAAAACTTGGAACAATTGCTCTGCGAGGGAGGGAGGTAGACAGGTAATGCAATAAGAAGCACATTTGAGTTTTAAATGGTCCTTTAGTACTAAAGAGAAACTAAACCAGTCTATTTTTTTCTGCTAAATTTGGTTGGTGCGACTATAGTTAATTGCCGACTTTAGTATTACTTTGGTATTAGTTGAGTACTGTAATTTAAAACAATAAAAAGTGGTATGAAAAGACACTTAACAAAAATCTTCTGACTTGTGCACAATATTCATGGTAAAATGTAAAAGAAAGGTAAAGAGTGAGTGCCTTCCACAAACTTAAACTACACAGTTTAACCTTCCAATAATCCTCTCCAATCTTTAGAAGAAAATGTTGGTGTATTATACAAACGCTTACTATGCTGATGAACATGACAAATTCAGGGAGTGGGGTTACAAAGCTAACTTCACTCAGAAGCTTGGGCAGTTTCATGGCTTGTTCCAATATAAGATACGATAATGATGTCTGTAACAGATCAAAAAGTGCTTTAAGAAAGATCAAGCTTACAAAGCTGAAATTACATGTTAAGAACAGTCAAATTCAAAACCTCAACCTGAGATTTGATCATAACTGCACACACCCTTCAACAGCCTGATCTTTCCAATTCATCATTCCCAGACAGTTACGGCTTACGTTGTGAAAAGCCTCAGGCCTGAAGCAATACACAGCGCACACAGCATTTAGATTCAAGGTTTCAAGCGTTTGATGAATGTGCTGTCCCTCCAGGTTCACACTTTCGTGCCTCCCATTTGAGACCACTGTCCTTCACAGGTCATTAGGCTACATGCTTCTATGAAGGTTGCTCTGCCAGATATCAGCAAGAACTTGAAAGGTCTTACTAACAAGAATCGGATGCAATCAGCTTTTAGAACTGGAGCATCAAGTCATTCAGAAGCTTTTTATCTATATTCTCCTCAACTATTGTGTAAACATTTCGCACTTGCCGTTTAACTCATTGGTGGGGAAAGCACCAATCATTTTCATCTGCCTGGACCTCTTTTTTAAAGTGTAGGCAATCCATAGAGCACTTTCATCGGAATGACTAGAGAGAGAGGGAGAGCAGGATTCACATCAAATTTTCAGCAGGCTAATATAAGCTCTATACATTCTCTGTATGTAAGCGGAACCCATTTGGTTTATACTTTCGGGGTCAAGTATGAGGGTGAGGAATCATTCTCCTAGATGCTAGATGATGTGCAGTAAACATAGAAGTTCTTGAGAACACAGGATGCCTTTAATTTTGTTTTTAAAAAAGGCATTTTTGTCAAATTAACAGATGTTTACACACGGCAGCCAGTGTGGAGTGGTGACTAGTTTGCAGCAGCCACAAGCACTTTCATAAGCTGCATGGAAGTGGTGCATAGATTGATGGTTTTGCTGCTTTTAAGTGTGGACAAAGCAAATCAGGGGGCAGATTTTGAGGGTGATTGGATTTCCCCAGAACTTGATCCTTCGAAAATCTCGATTTGATAAGTTTACTACAATACGTCGATTTATTTAAGTTTCTCAAAAGTTAAATGCTTGAAATGTTAAACTATAAGCTTTGCTTTTGCATTGTTAAAGACGAGAAACAGCTATAGTTTACAAATATAAAACTACAAATTTATAAACTACAAACCCTATAATAATGACACAGGGGGGTAAAAAACAATCAATGACAAAAATGTTTACATGAAAACAAGTTCAATAACCAAAAAAACTAAAAAGCTGAAAATGGTGTTAACATGTTGGTGTCTTTTACCTGAGCTTCCAGAACTGCACACAGCATGTTGAGATTATTTGAAGTAAGCACTAAAGCGTTTTTTAAACTTCTCTTCTATGACTCTCATTCGAGCGAGATTCTGTGTCCTGTTTTAAAAAAATCATGGATGTTCACTTACAACAACAATTAGCTTATTCTCCATATTTCCCCCCTTCTCAAAATAAAGCTTGCCACTACAAGAGAGAGCTCCTGATTGGTCGACAGGGTATGAATGCTCGTCAAAGTTCACATTTTTCAACAGGCGAGCAGTCCAAAGTTGCTCTGGTCACTCATGCCATGGAGCAGCAGGTCACATGAGATTGTCGTCACATAGGTTCAACATGTAAAACACTTACACAATTTACATTACACGAGGGGCTTGATATGTATAGGCTGATAAAGATGTATCTCAATAAGCTAAGCTAGAGAGGGGTGAAAAATTCAGGTTTTGGTTGGAATTTCAGCAGATGACCTCACACTGATATCATTAACAGGAAGTCTCTGCAGTGCAGGAGGACAGGTGATTGAAGGTCACCGCATACCTATACGAACGTAAATTCCGTACTCTGAACACATGATCGAAAGAGCCAGCTTTCATTTAATGCACTGCGACAAACCAACATGGAACATAAACAAATTGAGGTTTAGCTGTTAAATGCATATGAGGACGCAGTTATATCTTTGATCAGTTTTCTTCAGGTTCAAACTTGTTTTTTATAACAGCGGATGAAAAACTTTGGGCTTCAGAACAGTGAGATCGATTATTGTATGATGCAGCAGCAAAATTTCTACACAGCCAAAGAAAACAGCTTCCCTCTTGTGTTTTATTTACTATGAGAACCTCAATAAGGCTTTCAAGACTCCTAATACATTTAGAACATTATCTATCCGCATCAGACTGCATTCTGTGTTATTTCGGGCTCACTCATGGGATCTGAATGAATGAGCTCATTTTTTATGTAGAGGTTAGTAGACAACTCTGAAAGCATGAGAAATGAGGAGTCTCCAACCCGCTCAGGTGTCAGGTTAACTTTTGTTCATAATCACTACTCTAAAGAACTGGCTGACCCACTTTCAACCAAAGCATTCAGTGGGTTAAAAAGTCCCTTCCCCAAGGAATCTCAGAGTTCTGATCAAGCCATGGAAGTGAGAGAATAACCATAAAATCCCTAGAACACAATCACACTCGCTTCATGCCCAACTTTTTTATCTCCACCTTCTCCACAAGAGATGCCAATTCACTCATCAACCTTTTAAATGCAATGCTAATCATTTCCTTTCAAAAACAGGAAGAAAAAGAAAAAGTGAAAATAAGAGCGTGGGAGGGGGGGGGTTGTTATAGGGAAATAAAACTCACAGTAGAAGTATGTAATTTCACACAGTATGCAAGCCAAAGGAAATTAGATGTTTCTAAAGTTAAAAGCTAGAATGCAACACACGGTCAATGAATTACAGATAATAGATGTCATTTCAACCAATAATACAATTGATACAGAAACTACCTTTAAACTGCTTTAAAATACTCAAAAAGTTGCCACAAACTGCTTTATGTGTTTAGTTAATTCTAAGGATATCATCCATAGACATTTTTCTTATAAAAATCCAGATGTTCATTGTCTTCCGAACAATAGATTTGAGTAGGAGTGTGTGGATGCACTCGTGCACGGTTCTCTTACAGGTCAAGTTTAGAATATTCAAAAAGCTACAGCTCTGTCTACTTACAACCATCTACAGTCAAAGACAATTAGTAAACAAACAAAAAAAAACATCAAATGATTTCAAAACGGGTGTTGAAATATGATTGCTCAGACATTTTATGAATATAAGCACTAAAGAAGGGATTTCAGCATCAATTACTGAAGGGCCACTGTCCCTGCTGGTGTTTGTTTTAAACCTGTTTCAAGAGACGCACAAGTAGCTCAAACAAGCCAAGAGGAGCTTAACTAAAGGATTCAGCTGATACATGATTTCAGTGAAACTATGCAAGGCTGCTGCCCTCCAGGTATTGACCTTGAGAACCTGGTCTTAAAGAATGGATTTAACTTACCTATATAGATGAGAGCTGTGTCTTTTCTGCACCATTTAGTTCACCAGGATTGAGCGGGCATCGCCAGGGCTTGTAGAACTCTCTGATCAGCCTATAAAAAGCAAGACCTGTAAAAGACATGTAAATGTTTGTGGATGGAAGTATTTTGGGGAAATTATAAATTGTTCCTTTCAAAATCATGCATGCTTGGGTGACTTAATTGCATCAACTTTTTTGCAGGAGAGATGAAAATAAAAATGACTAAGTAACATTAACAGTGTATAATCAACATCCTATTTTTCAAACTTAATTTTATCAATACACTATTTTTATCTAAGCATGTTGCACTATTGCACATTTATTAACTGAGGAATCCTACATAAATGCTATCTGTAAGAAACACATTTATTTATTTTTTTACAAATGAACTTAACTATACATTCAATTCCAAGAATTAACACCAAAAATCTAACCTTCTTCAGACGAAAACCACATTGTTTATAGGACCCTATGTTTTATATAGTTTACACTGAGAAAAAGCACAGGGAATAAATAACTTTGTTGAGTGTTAAAAAAGTGAAACGCTAAATTCATGTATGATGTCCTCAAGATCCTCCCAACTCTCAAAAGTGCACACTATAATATGAAAGTTACATTCTGCTTTTGTGGCTATGGACTTATTTTCGATGGAAGATTCTTACAAACGTACCAAATCAATCACATGAGTTATAAGAGCAACTCGCTTGTTTAGAGTTTACATAAGAGTTTACGCACAAAAAAAACAGTTCATCATACTCTTTATCCCATGAAGTTTTAGCTCATCAAAGTTGATTGTGTACTTTATTTAATTAGCAATTACAACTGGGATCAGTTAAAACGAAAGTGTTCATTTTTGAATGAGCCATTGGCTAATTTCAACTGGAAAAATAGGGCCCAAAAGACAAAAAGATTAATTAAAGACATCACTATTAAGAGACCAAAATAATGCATCCTACATTATAATGGTTTATAACACAATACCAGATTTATTCAAGGTAAGTGTCTGTTTTAATGATCTAATTTGTCACCTTGTCAACATCCACTGTGTTGACTACGAGGAGAGAATGCTACAAGAGCAACTATTATACCGGAGCGGTTAAAGGCTGAGCTCACCATGAATAATTTCCTCCATACAGTGCCCATAAATATTCACAACTACACCAAATACTGTAAAGAGAATATGTAGCTAATTACAAGGAGCCCTAACAGCTTTGACCTTATCAGGAAGTAATTAGCTTCTCATTAGGAAACCGTTTACCACTGACGAGAGACTTGTCAACACTAGGAGGTACAGTGTGTAATCCTGTTACTAGGAATGAAAAATCTACCGAAATACATTCCTGCACTTTTGGGTGTGACACACTGACAATAAACAAGCTCGGGTGGTTAATCTACTTTCCCCTCACTTAGGGGAGGAAACAGCAGCCTCCGGAACAAGGCGATAGCATCTGGTGTAGGTGTTGGCAAGCAGTGTCATTATTACAGCCTTTCCAACAGTTCTGTACAAGTCCCAGCAATCAAACACATTGTACTTCTAATTAAAGCTTGTTTCAGAGCACTAACGAACAGGAACAAAGTGATGTGAAAATACGAGTCATGTCTAAAGAAGGGAAGGTAATGAGCTGAGGGGATGGGACAGGAAAGGGTGTGAATTGGAATCAGTGAGCTGAAGAATGAGTGGACCAGTGTTGAAAATGATGTTTTTTCCCAAAAGATTCCTGCCGGAGGGTCTCTGCGTACTGCGCCCTGTCTCATTACTTTCCTTCATAGGCTGCAGGGAAAGCAATTAACTCAACAGCTGGATGGAAGAGAGACATTGGAGGAAGATGGACAGAAGGAGACAGCCCGAGACTGGAATTTATATTAGCATGACTGTGTCAACAGCTACACTGCCACTCTAGAGATGAATTATGGATGGTGGTGACAGTAATGACTTGCTGTGCTAAATCTTACTACATTGCCAAGCCTTAAAGATGGGCTTCACACTAAACCTATAGTTTTATTATTAAGTTTTTACACAGATAAATCTAGAGAGTAAATTGACTTAGTTTCTTCACTATAGTGTTAAATAAACATTAAGCACCTCGACTTGTGCCTTAAAAATCTATTAACTGAGCATGTGTTTGAATTTCCTTAGTTTGGCTAATAAAGTCTGGACCAAACTGGTTAGCATACAGATATGTAATTTTAACCAAAAATCTGCGAACTTTAAGTCTTAGTGACACAGAAATTTTGTAATGTAACATTCCAACAGTGTTGTCTATAGATACCTGGGGCATGAGTGTGCTTTAAACAAATGCACCCTTACGATTCATGGTGGACTAGTGTTTATGTTTATATGCTCATGTTCTCCCAGGGTAGACACGGTTACAGTGTTCAGATACCAGAGGATTTATTTCTTGAATAGATACTTTAGTGATTGGTTTACCAGGCAGTAGGCGGAGTTACCTAGTTGTGGATCTCTGGTTCTCTTGAACGGAGATTTGAGTGAAGACCCACAAATGCAGAGCGAAAGAATCACAAATGCACAGGACAAGATTTACAAATGCTGAAGAGATCCACAAATGAAACAAAAGGAACGTGAACAAGTGACTCTTGAAAACATATTTGTGGATTGTGTTTTATTTAATAAATGTATAATTACTTGTTTGTGAATCAGATTTTTTGTGTATCTCTTCATTTTAACTCAATTATACTCCCATAGTTTTCTGCCACTTTAATCTAGTGTTGACACTATTTCTTAACTTCAATGTGCAAAGTTGTTGGTAAATCTGTATTGTTTAGATCTCTTAACATTTCAGACTCTTCAGTATTTTTTAAATCAATTGGAAAGTATTTAAAAAGAAAAAAACTGTGACCAAATATTTATGAGGTAGTTCACGTCCTCGCTTTGCCCCTTTTCCATCTGCTCATGACTAACTATTTGCCGTCATTGACTGTCGACCGTAAACATTGCCTTCTTCCTGCTCACACATCTTGATATAACTTTCTGGTTTCAGTGAATTTTGTTGTTTTGGTCTGCGCTGCGTTGATATGACAACCAGATCGCACCAAAGTTAATATAGCATATAGTGGGCACTAGAATTCGAGTGGCAGCATACAAAACCCAATGATGTGCACTAATTGAGCAAACACATTTGATGTAGTTTTAATCAAACTAAACATAACATCAACACATTGTTCAACTCTTTACATTGAGATATAAACAAAAAGATTTCTTAGATTAATATAGGGAAACAGAAACATTAATATACAGAAATAGAAACATTAATTACAAAACACTGAGACAGAGGCATGTTCGTGTTTCTTAAAATTAGTTTTGGAGTAGAGAGAACCTGAATCTGAAAATGGCGTCAGTAGTGTTTTATAGTGAAGTATAGAATATATAGAAGTCTGTTTGATTCAGAAATATTTGCTCCGCTGCACTTACAGGTTATTCACATTCACGTCCTGCATTTAAAACTGTATAATGCATTGATTATCCCTTACATCTTTAATATCTACCAAATCTTCCTGCCCATCAAACAATCTAATATGAATTGTTTTGCTTTAATCTGTAAGGCTTCAAAGTGCTATTTAAACTCAATTTCAAACCCATTCATACTTCTTTTCTAGCCATATCTGTGCCAATAAGCAACTTGCAAAACAACTATGTCAGATAACTGAACCAGAGAGTCTGCATTCAAAGATTTCTGAATATTGCAACAGTCTCAAAGCCGCAACAGAGTTCACAGCAGGAAAGAGCTTTCAATGACAAACCTCCCAGACTCCCTGATGCCCTAAAGCCTGCTTTTCAACATCTATCAGTGCAACACAACCAGCGGTTATCGAGTGTGAGATCACATCGTCTTCATTTTTTGGTTTCATTGTAGTGAGTATTACAGAGGAGAAATAACTGCTATGATGTGTCATTTAAAAAACATATCAGCCTACAAATAGTGCCTGGAAATGAGGACTTGAATTGTCATGGTAATTTACAGAATTTTATTTCTATATTACACAGTTATGTTTCAGGAAAACGTTTTCGAAATTCTCAGGAGCAAGGTGGATGTTGGGTCGCCATGCAATGCAAGCATCCCATTTACCAATACATTCCTTCAGGGAATGCTCAGGCTGGCGGTTCTGTCAATCTGACGGGTTGTTTGAGGAAAATATTAAGCTTTTTCCACAAGCGATCTTCACCATCAACCAATGCTGGTTTCCCCCCTCACTTGAATATTCTAGCAAGCTCCTCATAGGTTGGAACTGGTATGAATATCAGTATTCTATTCCCCACACCTAATTTTTTTTACATTTGTTAGTTTACGTTTGGTCTTGTTTGTGTCTGGCGAACTGTTCGTCGATGGATCTTAAGTTTGTATATTCTTTATGCTGGGGAGGTGACTAGCGCCTGCCTCAATCACCGAGGCTCTCAGGGACCTCACAAAGGAAATTGCTATTCACTCTACCTGATGCACACGAGGACTTTGTGAAGCTGCTTTGAAAGCAATTGCTAATAAAGCACTATATAAAAACTTGACTGATTGATTAATTGATAGACCACTACAGCACATTATTCGCAATGCAGAAACCGCTACCCACTCTATTTTCCTCACACGGATTCAAAATGGTAACATTTATTAATCACTCGCAAACCATATTCTTCAATCACCAAAGTCTGATCTCACTTTCATGTCAACAAAGATTTAATTAAAGCACATTTTTAAGGCCCTACAAGTGAAAATCCTCCATGCAGGAAGGAAACAACCAACATAAATTCAAAGGTTAATACAGTACGACATTGAGCAAAGACAAACATGATCCAATTTCTTCTACTGAGTAACATCAATCCCAGCAGCCTTCTTCCTCGTCATATTTCTGCCTCATCTTTTTCAACCATAACATTACATATTTAAATTTCACTCAAGGGCGGCCAACAATAGGTGTTATTATTACTGTTATTATTATTTAGGGGTTTTATTGTTCTTGCTGTTTTACAGTATTTTTAGTTTATTCTCTGATTTACAGTTTTATTTGTTTAATGTTTTTCTTTTTTTTATTGACATGTAAATCATATCATTTCGTATCTGTACAGTTATGTTCTATATATTTAATGAGGGCTTGGCTGTATGCCTACATTATGAAGACAGCAACTAAAAAGTAAATTAAAGCAATTTGCCAAGCTAGAGATCACGAGGCAAGGATTTCAGTTTGTACTTGCCTTCAGCCTCAAATTTTTCTCTATTATCTTCTGTACCCACATAAAAATACTTTCCGTTGGACACTACAACACCGCTGTACTCAAGTCTTATTGAAAGCAGGTTTCACAATTTCTATTATAAGAGGTGGTACCTTTTGATGGTTCAGTGGGGTCACTAGTATTACATGGCATGTCGGAACAGAACAACAAACATTATATAAAAGATAAACATAGTATTAAAATTAGATTGCTGGTGCTTATATGTAATAATGAAGTCATCCTGCCTTTCAAAAAAAATTTAAGAGAGAAAAGTACAAAAAAGTATTCCACATTAATTAACTGTATATGTACTTAAGCAAAAACTTTGTATGTAAATGCTGGTAATTCTGGCATTTCATATAGGAATTTTGTGTTGATAGCATGGGTGTCACACCCAGCACCTGCAACGACACCCCTCATGATCCATCTGCACCTATCCAATCCCGAGAACCATCACCTGAGTACTAATCACCCGCACCAAGACTATATATACTCACCCAGTTCACTCCGTCCTTGTCCCGGATCAAGGTTACTAGAGACTCATCACTCCTGAACCTTCACCTGTATAGTCTGTCTGAACCTGACTGTCCATTCCTGGAAGAAAGAGAGAGAGCATCATAAGGGAAGTGATTGAACTGTTTACTGAACTCTTGTGTCTGAACTGACCCGTGCTTACGGAGTCGCCTGTCTGCGGAATACTATTGAACTGTGTTTTATAACCACCTGTAAATAAACTTCACTTACCTGCATCTCCCTCGTCTTCTCCCTTTGTGTGAGCATAACAGGATCCGGGACCTTTTTACTAAAACGGATTTCGGCTATCATGGAAGCCGCGGACAAACCGGATGTTCTCGCTGAGCTGGTACAGCTCCTTCGCCTTTTACTCAATCCCGCTCCACAACCACCAACGCCTCCATTGCCATCTGTCGGCCACTCAGCTGTCGCACGCCCCACATCATACGCCGGCGAGCCTGGAGGTTGTAGTGGCTTTCTATTACAGTGTTCACTTTATATGGAATCATCCATCCTTCTACCTCACCAGCCGCATCAAGCTTTTTCTTCGTGGCCAAGAAAGATGGGGGTCTCCGACCATGTATTGACTACCGAGTCTTAAATGAAGCCATGGTAAAGTTTGCTTATCCTCTTCCACTAGTACCGGCGGCCCTAGAAGAACTCCGCGAGGCCCGGATATTCTCCAAACTCGATCTGCCCAGCGCGTACATTCTCATCTGTATCCGGGAAGGAGATGAGTGGAAGACCGCTTTCATCACCCCTGCCGGCCACTATGAATATAAGGTCATGCCGTTCGGCCTTTACAACAGTCCATCAGTGTTTCAGAACTTCATGAATGAAATCTTCCGGCCCTACCTTCACAAGTTTGTTATAATTTACATAGACAACATACTCATTTTCTCCAGAAATCTGTCCGAACATCACCATCATGTCAAACTGGTCTTACAACGGCTCCGTGAACACCATCTATATCTCAAATTGGAAAAGTGTGAATTTCACCAATCCACCATCTCCTTCCTGGGTTACGTGATATCCACAGAAGGAGTGAGTATGGAATCCACCAAGGTCCGGGCAGTCGCGGAGTGGCCCCAACCTCAGACAATCAAAGAACTTCAACGGTTTCTGGGGTTTGCCAACTTTTACCGCCGGTTTATCAAAAATTATAGTCACATCTCTGCTCATTTAACATCTCTATTAAAAGGGCGCCAAAAAGGTTCTAACCTGGAACTCCAACGCCGAAGAGGACTTCGATACCCTCCGTCACGCCTTCACCTCCGCTCCCGTCCTACGACACCCTGACCCGGATAAGCCCTTCCTTGTGGAGGTTGATGCTGCTAACCAGGGAGTAGGAGCAGTACTGTTCCAGTGGTCAGGTGAACTCCCATCTCTACATCCATGTGCTTTCTTTTCGAAGAAACTATCTCCGGCAGAGCTGAACTACGGTATCGGGGACCGAGAACTTCTAGCCATCAAACTGGCCCTCGATGAGTGGCGGCATTGGCTCGAAGGGTCCAAATATCCTTTCCAGGTAATAACTGACCATAAAAATCTGCAATATCTCCGTACAGCCAAAAGACTCAATGCCCGACAAGCTCGTTGGTCTCTCTTTTTTGCCCGATTTCAGTTCCAGATCACCTACCAACCCGGGCATAAGAACCTCAAAGCCAATACTCTGTCCCGTCTTCACTCCATCGAACCAGACAACTCCGAACCGGAACCCATTCTGCCATCCACCATGTTTGTAGCACCCATACTCTGGCAAGTGGATCAGGAGATTCAAGATGCCACCCTTGAGGAGCCCGCTCCGCCGGAGGCTCCAGCAGAGAAGACCTTCGTCCCCACCTCCCTGGGCTCTGGACACCCTGGCAGCAGTCGAACCCTCTCACTCCTACGACAACGGTACTGGTGGCCTTGGATGGCCCCGGAGGTAGCGAGGTATGTGCGAGGATGCTCGGTCTGCGCTGTAAGTAACACTCCCCGCCGGCTGCCCGAGGGAAAGCTTCATCCGTTAGCCATACCCCGCCGACCCTGGACCCACATTGGCATAGACTTCGCTACGGACCTGCCTTCCTCCGAGGGTTACACCACCATCATGGTGGTAGTTGATCGCTTTTCTAAAATGTGCCGACTAATCCCCTTGAAACATCTTCCCACAGCTCTCGAGATGGCTCAAGCACTCTTCCACTTTGTGTTTCGGGTTTTTGGACTACCGGAGGATATCGTCTCCTATCGAGGACCATCCAGGGTTTGGCGGGCGTTTTTCCGGCTCCTGGGCGTAACCATCAGTCTCTCCTCAGGCTATCACCCTCAGTCGAACGGCCAGACCGAGCGGAAGATTCAGGAGATCTCCCGCTACCTCCGCACTTACTGTAGTTGCTATCAGGACACCTGGAACCAGTATTTGCCGTGGGCTGAGTATGCTCAAAATTCGTTACGTCAGAACTCTACCAAACTGACCCCCTTTCAGCGTGTTCTAGGCTACCAACCTCCATTGTTCCCCTGGTCTGGAGAAGTCTCGGAAGTGCCTGCGGTAAATCACTGGTTCCAGGAGAGTGAGAGGGTGTGGGGCTCAACTCACATCCATCTGCAGAGGGCAGTGCGTAGATTCACCCAGGCAGCTAACACTCGTCGAACCGATAACCCAGACTACCAACCTGGAGATTGTGTGTGGCTCTCAACACGGGATATTTGTCTCTGCCTGCCCTGCAAGAAGCTGAGTCCCCGCTACATAGGGCCTTTCACGGTGCACTCCCAGATCAATCCTGTCACTTACCGTTTCAACTTACCTGCCGACTATCGAATTTCACCTACCTTTCACGTCTCCTTGCTCAAACGGTTCACTGATCCCGTTGTCCCTTCCTCCACAGATTCCGAACCGCCTCCTCCTCCACTCCAACCCGAAATCCAAGGGAACCAAGTCCACCAGGTCAACAAGATAATGGACTCCCGACGACAGGGGGGTCGACTGCAGTATCTCGTAGACTGGGAGGGGTACGGTCCTGAGGAGCGGTCGTGGGTCGACTAGAACGACATTCTGGATCCAACCCTCCTCACAGACTTTCATCTTCAGCATCCTGACCGTCCCGCTCCCAGAGGCCGTGGTCGGCCCCGTCGTCAGTCTCGGGTGCCAGGAGTCACCCGTGGGGGAGGGGGTAGTGTCACACCCAGCACCTGCAACGACACCCCTCATGATCCATCTGCACCTATCCAATCTGAACTCTTGTGTCTGAACTGACCCGTGCTTACGGAGTCGCCTGTCTGCGGAATACTATTGAACTGTGTTTTATAACCACCTATAAATAAACTTCACTTACCTGCATCTCCCTCGTCTTCTCCCTTTGTGTGAGCATAACAATGGGTTAGTATTTTCTTCAATCATTATCTTATTCATATATTTAAAGAATTCTAAAGGTTGTAAGTTCCTCTGCCATTAAGGAGCAATAACGCTATACTACTGTGAGCCATTGAGTGATAATTTGTTGTGGTTTATTTCAGAGAATAGTTTCCATACTTTTCCTCAAGATAAGGATTCAAGTGTAAAATTCCACTGAAGCAAATGGGAAAAAAACTACTTCCAGCACTGAACCGGTAGTTGACATACCACTGACTTGGAGCGCAGAAGTAGCGTATCAAGCCTATTAAGTAATTTCAAATGATCGCTCATGAATAGTCAAGCAGGCCATAAACTAAAAGATTCTAGTTTATTTAACAAAATTATAACAAAACAAATTGGTTTCAATCATGATGAAAAAAATCACTTCAAATTGTAAAGGTAAATTTGCAATAATTTTCAAAATTGTCATTTTAGACTGTTCATTGATCAAAGTATGGGAAATAAAAAAAAATCGTAACTTATAAGTTGTAAAATCCCAAGATTTGTCTTCATCTTTTAACAAAATGTTTTTATGTCTACATTTATAGCTATGGAGAAACCAAATGAATCATTACATACACACACTGACAGCAGGCAATTTCTCTCACTGATAAGAGTATAATGGAGATTTCTAGGAAAAGCTGTTTCTGAAACCATTATAACCTCCTTTCAGCACTAAGTAACACGAGAAGAGCAAACTGTGATTCTACCTCAGGGCTGTCATTCTAAACCACTTACATGCAATAGCAATGCAACAAAAACCATGCGCTTGTTTAGAGAACAACCAAGAAGTCTGAAAGGTCCATCCATCCATCCATCTTCATGTCGGCTTTATTCCCTTTCGGGGTCGCCACAGCGGAATGAACCGCCAACTCACTGGCATATGTTTTACGCAGCGGATGCCCTTCCCTGCCGCAACCCATCGCTGGGAATAGTCTGAAAGGTAGAAGATGGAAATGGGCTCATAATAGATCAAGCATTGAAATGCCAGAATCCCAGATATTAATATTTCACTGATAACTTAAGTTATGGTATCTGGCCCAGTATCCAGATATCCAGTTCTGGAATAACCTGTAAGTTATTATTATTGGCAACTAAAATTTTGTGAAAACCCAATTGTGTTGCTTTGGTCAATTTATAAAAAATAAACAATTTACTATCCAATAAAAAAAAAACATTAAATCTAATGTCTATATTTAGACATGCTCTCTTTCAGGCCATTTTGAATACTTCCAATCAAGTTTTTTTTAACCAGTTTTTTTTTTAACATGTTTTAATTTAACCAGGCTACACTGTCTAGGATGCTAGCGAGAATTTTATTCATACTGGAGGTGGTTTTTTTCAAGTTAATTTTCATCTGTGGGTACAATATAAAGAATGCTTATGAATGCTTCTTTAGTATTTTGGTTTATATTTCTCCCTAGTTGGTAGCATTAAATGCTTTTGCTAATGTATACAGTATGAATAGCACAAGATAAAACAATGATCTGAGATGTCCTCACTTTGAGGCAATATAACAATGTCACTGAGGTCAATGCCATGAGATAGAACCAAATCTAAAGTGTGATTTAGGCAGTGAGCCACATTTTGCTTAAACCCACAGGAATTGACGAGATCTGTAAAGGCCATACACAACAAGTCTTTTTTTGTCATCGATATGTACGTTAAAGTCTACAAAAACCTGTATTTTATCTTCTTTGACCAAAAGATGTGCGACAAAATCAGCAAATTTTTGAAGAAAGCTAGAATTGTGTTTTGGTTTTGAACAGCTAATGTTGCAGAGAATGCACATCTTTGTTTTGATACTGCCGGTGTAATATGAAGCACAAGTACTTCGAAAATGGTTGTTGTTTAGAGTATTTCTATATATTGTGGCAACACCAGTTGAGCGTGGGTTCATGATTATAACAGTAATTTCTGGGTGTCGCTTCATTTTAATCCAAAATAGTCTTTGGAGTGAGCCAGGTTAAGCATAGTATGTCAAGGTAAACTTCTGAGATTAATTAATTTATGATTACAGCTTTTGGTGTAAGAGATCTGATGTTTATGAGTTTCAATTTTTAGACAGAAAGTTTGCGAGTTGCATAATCCCAGAAGTGATTCCAGTTTTGCTCACCGGTGGCGAGTGGTGCGCATCAGTTTACTGTAATCCGCTTTTAGCACCTCTGACTGACGAAGAGACGTATCATTAGAGCAGACGTGCAGAACCACAGCCTTGATGTTGCCTAATATTTCAATTAAACAACAGTTAAACTTTTTAGCTGAACTAAACTATAGGCTACACTAACACTGTTGTTTAATGGCGCACAATCAAGAAGTGGGTGGCTTTTGTTCTTTTCTTCAAACAGACGAACAAAAAGGAAAAATCTAACAGTTCACACAACGTTTTGATAAGACCCCTCCTTGGGCATGCTGGACTTAGAGGTTAAATTCCAAGTTCTCCAAGATAACAAGTTAAAGTATGCTGCATTCATTAATATGTCGTCTTCTTTGTGAGATTCAAAAAAGCCAGCCAAGCAGCCTGATGGAAATCCTACGAGACACCTCTGCTTAACAAACAAAAATATTTTTTCTGGATTGTGGGGCCAGGCCAGTTCTGCCCAGGAATTCAAGAATAGGTTTTGGAGTAGGGTAGTAACAGTTAATCTATTTATTTGATTACAAAAAAACAATAATACATTAAAATAATTGTATTTAAATGTATTTCTTTTGTCTCTCCCCTTCTGTTAATCGCTTTGGACAAACTGATACTTTATAAAACCTGCAAAATTAGAGTGTGTGACTAATTTAACAAAATTTAAATGCTTAAAATTGAACAATGTATTAAAAGTATATATATATATATATATATATATATATATATATATATATATATATATATATATATATATATGTATTTAAGTCATTAGAAAATACTGCGATACTGCAGAAATTGGGATTGATTTGATACCAACAGGCTTGGATTTTCACTAATTAATGTAATAACAATTAATCATTTCAGTAGTACACAAACAGAAATATTTATTTACATGAAAACAAGTATAGGGCATTTTTGCTCTCAGAGCTTCTAGTCCATGGGTTTATAAATACTTAAAAAATATATATTTATTTATTAAAAAAAATTTATTAAAACATGTAACTGCATCATTTTAATGGCAGATTTTAAAACTTACAATTAAAATGTATTTTCTTGATGAAGGTTGTTACTTTGCTTTAAATACAGATATTGATTATCACACAACCCATTTACATGGTTCAATTGTAGTCAGATTTTTTTTAAAGCTCCCGAATACATAACTATTAATTGATGTATACCTGGACATTCACTGCCTCCCTGAAAACACTCAATGATCTCAAAGACTCACTGCTGATAACAGGTCAATCTTCCCTTCAATACAGGTCTCCTCCTCGCTCCACTTCTTCTGAAGCTCAGGGTTCTCTTCCAAGCTTCCCAAATGTTTATACAAACATGTGGAGTTACCTCAGTAATAAATAGCGTTTTTACAAACATCACAGCTTCATGTGTTTTTGTCTACTGCAGTAAAATAGATTGTCACATGATTACAAAATCCTGCTCTGAAGCAACACAGGATGAGTTTGTGTTACATCAGACCAGACGAGTAAATTTTGAAAAACAAAATAGCAAAATTGGTTGACTAGTATAGATCCGATTCTGATACTGACGTCAGTATTGAAATTATTGATACCAAGATTGATCTGCCTACCCTTAATCCCAGCGTTGAACAGAGTCCATCCTTTCGATAAAAAGTTTATTTTGTGCATCCTCAAAATGTTTCATTAAATGTGATGTGATTCTTACTTTACATGCAACATTTGCAGCACGTAGTGATGTCGGAATCCTTTCGTGTGCAATAAAGACACACTTTTGACCATTTCTTTTAGTTTTTGCAAGATATTTAATTGAGCAAGCTAAGCTAACAGTAGTCCACCTGCTTCCGTGTGCATTCAGAAAAGGTGTAACATATGTTCCTGAATTCGCTCATTCATTGTACTACCTCCATGTTCTTGATATTGGACTGAAGAATTGAATGATAATGTTTAGAGAACAGCTCGGGTACTTAAGTAGCACTGAAACACGGAACCGGTTTTCACGTTCTGTTCTGTTTTGGTCCATTCCAAACCGGTTAGCTTATGTATGTCAATAGACAGAAAAACGAAAGCATAAATGAATGAACCCGTGACTGATCTCCCTTTCTTTGAATTGAGTCTCAATTATAACCTCAAATACAAGCAAGGAGAACAAAGAAAGATCTACTTCATCTTGGAGGAATTCATTAAAGCAGCTGACAACAGCTGTCGGCCTGATCTCACATCCTGTCAAGCGCTTCTCAAAGCACAGCAGCACACCTTTAATCACTTTCTTTGTAGAGGACCTATAGAAATATTCCACCGAACAAAAAAATTGGATGACCTCCCAAAAACCAGGCTCGAGGTTGAATTTGGCACGCCTCCCATTCTCTCACTGACAACAACGACTGCTTCAGAAGAGTTATTACTGCAGACAGGCACGGTTGAAGGTGGCAGAAAACCTGAGGCAGAAAAAACCAAGCTCAACAGGACCATCCACATCCCTTTAGCTTAGGAGAACATCATCAAACAGTCCCCTCTTAAACAAGAGGAGGTTCAGAACTAATGAATTATTATCTCAAGAACTCGGAGGTCCAGACGCTGTTGAAAGCACTGAATGGCAAGGTGTAGCCATGGTTCTGACACATGCATTGAGTGGATGTGAGAAGGAACGCCAAAAACCACAGGTGATGCTTTCCATTAAGTGAGCTTCAAGCTCTCACTTTCGTCTCTGTCTTTATTAGATTACAGCCCAGTTTCAGTTGATTGCACCCCAGGAGACAGAAAGAGTATTACTGGTATTCCGAGAGATGCTCGGCTCAGTCTAAGTACTGCCGGGGGGATTTAGAGCCCCTGCGGGAGTCTCCGTAGCCAAACATTTCCACACGTTACCATCACAGGGGTACGTTTGTGACCACGCAACTGGAAATAAGCATATCATTTTAACTGTAAAGCTGTGACCAGATTCCATTATCCCTTGCTCTAGTCAAAGTAGGCATCCCCATTGAATTCAAAACAAATGATTCCACACAATCTTGAGAAAGCCCTTGGCTAATGCCGATTCTCAGACAGAAAGAGAGGGGGAAGCTCATTGAGGGTTTGGAGAGTGTAAAGAGAAGCGGAGTATCCTATTACACTTAGACTGCCGTTGAAATAAAAAATAAAGCAAGTGTGATTTCGTTTGTGCTTTTTTTCTATTTTCACACAATACGTCAAAACTGCAAGAAACCTTTAAAAAGAGTTTTTGGACTTAACAAAAAAATAAATGTATAAAAACAAAAATTACACTTTTGTTGCTTTATATTAGAAAAGTGATGTATCCAAAAGTGTATTTAATTTATTATATTTAGACAATAGCCGCAAAACAACCATGAAACATCACCGCGTTTAACAATAGGAGCTCTGTTGTTAAACTCAGTCTTTACTATAGTTATACTCAAGCACATACCGGAGAAAATCTGCAACGCTTTTTTGTTCACGTTAGAGCTAATTAAATTATGGTTATTTGTATAGCACTTAGATATTCAAAGCAACCTCAACAGCTACAATTACTGATGATTATTACGGACAGTTTAGAAATGTAGAAACAGTCCTTTTCTCAAGGTTTAATAACTGTAAAATCTGTTCTTTGCTCTTCATGAATATTTGTTTCTGACCTACTTTAGAACAAACTTCCATGCAATTAAGGTCTGCCTGGATGCTTAGCAATCCTTCAAATTATTTATCAAGAAATAAAGTATTCCATTAAAGATGCAAATATATGCAAATGCATGCAGGTCTTCGACTTCCATCTCTCTAATTAAGGGCAAGCTCTGCTTCGGAACAAGTCAAAGCAGTTATGTGAGGTGCAATAATGAGTGTTTGCTCTCTGTGTAGAGGTCAGTTCTAGCTGCACGAGTAAAAAAGTTAATCTAACAACAAAAAACCAGCTAGATGTTATTTCAAATAGTAAAGAAAGTATTATATTCTCATAGCCTAAAAATTAAAATAGCTGTGAAAACTTCACAATCAAAGCATTTGAACAGCATTATAGAACAAAATACTAACGCTGTCAATTGATAAAAAAAATAATAATAATTTTACAAAGTCCTCCAAAAATGTATTCAAATCCATGAAGAAAATCCCACAAAATCAACATTATAAAAATTGTTTATTTTAACTGAGGTTTCCATTTCAAGTGATTCTTCTAAATAACGTTGTTAAACTGATAAAAATGATTTGAGAATAAAACTGAAAGAGAATTGTCTCTGAACACAGCAACAGAACAGCTCGGTTACAGTGAAAATGCTGCTCCGGTAACGTGTGGAGGCACCCTGTAACCGCATAAAAAAAAAAGCGTCAATACACAATAACCGTGAAACTCAGTGAAACTCGGCACTCTGGATAGAGTTATATCATCAATATAAGCCATATCATCAAAAGCATTAAGTCAACAAAGCACTGCCTTTTTGCTATGTGAAGTTAGAACGTCTTCCCTCGTGCTTTGAGTTTCAGTGGAAAATAATCACAAATAGAGCAGACTGTGTTCAAGTTGTAGCGTATTAATAAGCATTATTAATAAGCTTTTCTACAGGCAAACCAACTAAGGGGTGCTTCGAGGTCTGACAACTTTTAAATGGTACCAAAAAATGTGCCTGGCAAAACACTGGTGTCCAAATGCGCAGCCTTTCCAATTCCCCAATAAATGGGTCCCACCTCTCTTACAGCGATAAACAATACCTATACAATACTAATTGACACGACATGGAGAATGAAGAAGAAAAAAAAGAAATAAGAAGAGAAAGCATGGTAAATGTGTTATTTTTGTTATTGTGCGTTCTGCTAACTGTTTCTGATTTAACAGAGTCAAGCATGTTGTGTTAAAGCTACCTTGGACAATCCCAGTTTTTCAATTTATAAAGGTAACCTGTGTCTTGTGTTAGTTAAGCTAGCTGCAGCAACACTACTTTTTCTTTTTGCTTAGTATGCAGCTAATTTGTACTGCTAAAATGCAAGACGCTTTATTTAATTGTGTTCTGTCTGCAAATGGTGAATATAGTCTTTGTGGAATAGAGGCAAATAAGGTAATCTATTACTAAGATAATGTTGTAAAAGCTCTCTGAAATGGAATGATACTGAATATTTTTTTTATAAAGGTAATATATAAATGTAATGATTAAGAGCTATAATTGACACTTTTATACAGTTTCATCTTCTAAATTGCAGCTGCATAGTGGTGTAACTACATAGAAGCATGTAAATATGGATATACATGTATCTCCTACATGTGATTTCATAAAAAAAGGAGACATGTTTGTTGATTGGATGTCCTGTAAAAGTAAAGGGTACACCTTAGGAAATGCACAGCCTCTGAATTCCACATTTAACTGGTCTTAATGCGCCACAGGAAGTACATTTGCCTTCATTAGTTAAAAAGTAATTCATGCTTCTATTGCCTACAATTAATTGCATGTCTTAATGATGTCATTTTGACAGCACCATCAAATACACATTTTCAAAGTATAAATATTTGAATCAATTTGTTTTGGTGAAAATGGGTTTTTCATCTGTGCTTTAAAAAAATCTAGATTTAACTACAGGATTTTTTCAGCAACAGAAGTCACTGCTAGACCTCATCTTTAATGAGGTTCTTTGAAACTACATAAGAAATAATTAGTTAATTATGACAGAACATGCTAGCTGTCCTTTTAGGATGAAGATCACAGCTGAGGACGCGCAGCATAGCAGCTGGCACAGGGAGAAGAGATTTATTACACTGGGAGAACTAAATGACCCTATTATACATTGAGTCTTTGAATGAAATTATTGGGTGTTTTTACAGATCTCTTCATTTCAGTAAATGATTATAAAAAGAGAAATTACTAGACTGTAATTGGCAGGTATTCCAAACAAAAGTTGAAGTTATTTAATCACTTCAAGTTATTGGATTAAATATGGAAAATGTGAACGTTTAGGTGAGTGGAACAAGCTCCTGATCTAGTCAGGAGAGCAGCAAACTAACAACTTTCAAATAGCAACTAAAAACTACTCTTTTACAATAAAAAAAGATATATTATGTCATTTTGTTTTAAATGTAAAATTTGCTCCAAAAGAAAAAGGGTGTCAAGTTCAAAATTTCTATTTATAACCATTTTTATATCTGATCCAAAGCACATAACAAGCACATGAAGCCAGACTTAAAGCAATCTGTCTTACTATTTAAAGAAAAAGGCACCTCCAGAGTTATTGAAAAAAAAACTGATACAAAGAGAAGAACTTAAGCACAGACAACAAATACAGCTTATGCAATAAATTTGTCAGAGCAGACAAATGTGCATACTAAAATCAAGCAGCATTTATACGCAGAAGCAACCTGTCGTTTAATTGCATTTCATTAAACTGTAGTCTCCATTAGCGATATGTCATCAAACTGATCACTGATTGAGTAGAAAGTCCCTCTGTATATGCTGACCTTGTTAAAAGCAGACATCCATGAGAGAGCTCATAGCTCCAACTAGCCAGAAAGGCTAATGGATAAAAAAACAGCAATGTGTTGGTTTCTCAATTTTAAATCATTGACCTGAACAAAATTGGATTTATCCAAGTTAACATGAGGGACCCAATATATTCCCTGCTGTGCTCTTGGAATGGAGATGCTTCTGAAGACTTTGAAAAAAAAACATGCAAAAAAAAATTATTCAGGGGGTTAAATCATTGGTCTGCAAACCAAAATGTTGAAAGAGCTATTTTGGACAAAAAAAAAAACTAATATGACAAGCCTTGTATAAGCCCTATACTTTAGGCAACACGTGCTGTATGTATCTATATTAGGCTACTATAAAAATGACTAAGTTGGCTACAAACACATAATGAGCCTTTATGATTAAATGTTTATTTTCCCTGCAGTGCATCCTGTAGAGAACGACGCACCATGTGACAACTCATTGTACGATGCCACCTCAAGTTTAACTTCATCACAATATTAATTAATTATGTTTCATTGCTTTGATGAAACTAAAGAAATGCAATAAAGAAATCAGATTTTTGATTATTTTAACATTTTTATTTTGAGGATTATAAAAAACATCAAAATGGAATGTGCAGAACGTGCCCCTTATCTGAGCAACAAACAGTTCAATAAAACGCAGCCTGCATAAAAAAAAAACGCCAGCCTTTTGAAAAGATAAAGTATATAAAATTAAATTAATAAATTAATACAGTTTAAGTTTGATTTGGGCGTCACGGTGGCGCAGTGGGTAGCACGGTCGTTTCACAGCAAGAAGGTCGCTGGTTCTAGGCTCGGCTGGGGCAGGTGGCATTTCTGTGTGGAGTTTGCATGTTCTCCCCGTGAACGCGTGGGTTTTCTCCGGGGTGCTCCGGTTTCCCCACAAGTCCAAAGACATGCGGAATAAGTGAATTGAATAAGAACGATTGCCCATAGTGTTAAAGTGTGAATGTGTGTGTGAATGTTTCCCAGCGATGGGTTGCGGCAGGGAAGGGCATCCGCTGCGTAAAACATACGCTGTGGCGACCCCGAAAGGGAATAAAGCCGACATGAAGATGAATGAATGAATGAAAGTTTGATTTGATAATATCTCTAAGTGTCATCCCAAATTTATACTGACAAAAATAAGAAATCACTTTATAAAAACAGCCACTTTGTTACTAAATATGTCCATGCCTTCCCTGGAAATATCTTTCCACATTACTCTTCTTGTTATTTGACAATTTCTCAATACAGAGCAAACATTCAGGAGATCCTTCCGCATCGGTAATGATTGCAAATGATTCACTCCAAGAAACATTGAATCCTCTGTCCTCTCAGTTATTTTTCTCTTTGGGGTCCAGGGCCCATCACACAGCCGCCGGTTTGTTTACGACAGCCCCCTGCCTGGCATCCCGCCCCCTGCTGGTAGAAGCGTGTGTCGCAGGTTATGACGCAAATCTTCACTGACAGAAATGTTAAAATTAAATATTTTCTCTACACACTTTTAAAGCATTAGAAAATGTTAAGAATGTTAGTCCTCCTTTTTCCCATTTTCAAAAAAGCTCCAGAGAGCCACTAGGGATGCGCTAAAGAGCCAAGTTAGTCTAAACTGCTGCTGCCAGACTAATAACACACCACAGCTCACATCACTCTGACCCATCCTGTAAAATTCTGTTCTCAGGATCAAAAATCTTCTCACAAAAGTGTCTAAATAGCTCTGATTCCTTCTATCTCACGGACATTCCCTCTGTCCGCTCACGCTAATGCTCACTGCGCATAAGCTTGATCCTCACACTCTCCAACCCTCCTCCTCCTAGATCCTCTCTTGGTGAGCGAGTGATGCGCTGTTCCTGCACTTTAGAACAGCGAGCCTAATGAGACGCGAAACAGAGCTTTTAAATCCAGGCTAAAAACATTTTATTAAGATAGGCGTACATCCTCTAGCTGAGTTCCCTGTTTTTTGTATTGCTTGTGCAACACTATTGTCTTAAGTTTGTATTTACCATCAACTACAATGTTGTTTACTTGTTTTTATGCAAGATGTCCAAGAGTGGCTTGAAAGGTGCCAGTAAATACAATTCTTAAATCCCAATCCACACCTTCCCAATTTATTCAAGTTCTCAGGAAACTTGGACGCAGATGGTGCTATTCAAAAAAAGTTGTAATACACTAGATGTCAACATCTCTGGTGTGTACTAAAGCATATCGATAACTATGTACTAGTACTTTATGAAGACTAAAGACCACATGAAAGAGCACAGGTGAAAAATGAAACTCAGACAAACCTCAAAAGCTACTGCTAGGTCTCCAAACAAGTCATGGCTGCTTTGAAGTGGACTCTTTCAAGTTAGAGAGAATAGCTAGAACATGTTGATCAAATGAAAGGAGAAAAGCAAATATTACAGAGAGTGGGAAAGAGAGAAAAAGAAAAAGCACACAGTGCATTTTCCATTTTCCTCTGCAAGTAAAAAAGCCCATGAATTATGGATGCAAGCAAGCCAACGTGCAACAATTTGATCCCTGACCAGACAGCTCACTGCCCCGAAGGAGGAACACCCCAGAAACATGCGTTTAAGGTATGACTGCTTGAAAAAAAAGTGTGTACTGTCGGTTTATCTACCCAGCAAGCTCTTCTTTTACTGTGGCACTGATTAAGCTCTTCATTTATTGAAGCCCTCAATCACTCATTTGGAAATCTATCCCACTCATCAAGTGAGGCCCTCAATACCTGCTATTCACCTTCAGCTCTATGACCAGCACTCAGAGTCCCTCTTTCAGATAAGAGCCATTAATAGGTTCCAATCAAAGGAGGCGGCAGCTCTTATTTTACTCTTCTCCTACTTCAATGGATAAATGCAATTACAGAGCGGAAGCTGCAATGTCTCAAATTGATTTTCATAATCTTGCCATTTTTCCACCAGCAACAGTGGTCATCAACTTCAAGAGGGTCTTTTATGAGTTTCCTCTCCATCCATTTCCTCCTCATCCATCCTTTTCCTTTTGAGAATGTACATCTTATCATTATATTGTTTTCTGCTGCTTGACCTTCTATTGTTGTATAACGTCAAGAGTTTGAAGCATTAAGCGGAATGTTTTCTGCTGAAAACTATGGGTGACAGCACACATACAGCAGCATGTTAACAGTCAATAACTTTAAACTGTAACACTGTATTAGCATTCAGAATTGCACAAACTTTTATTCAGAAACAAAAAGTTTTTATGAACCAATGTTACAGTAAATCCTTGTGAGAAAACAACGTGAAGATGTTCATAAACTATGGAAGGCTGTCAAACCAACCAAAACAAGTGTTCATGTGTGTTTCAGACTACAGGTGAACAATAAATCGTATTTGGCAATTAAGTTGCAATATGAAAACACAATTATCAAATCACAAAACTGCAATTACAGTCATGACAGTGTCATAACAGGCAGAACATTTTATTAATTAGATAATTGTATTATTATTATTTAACTGAAGGCTATCTAACAACATCAGTTAGTTATTAAAACAAGATAAATCCACAGATTTACAACTTTACCTGGTCCTGTATGAGTCTGCATTTAAGTACATTTGTAGAGGTACCAGACTCCTAAGTTTAATCTAATACAAATTGACATCTTAATGATTTAGCCTGTGTTTCATGACTCATGTACGTTTCCTGAGAGCTTTCAAAACTGTCTAATGAAGAGAAGCTGTGACACTTCTTTGGAGTCCTGCCTTTATTTTGGTGATAATTTCACAGATAGAGAAAACTCCAAAACTCAAAGTTAGTCGAAAAATGAAATAGATTACATTTGATGACTAATGCATTTGACAAGATAAATTTATTCTTCTGTTCATCCTGAAAATTTAGCAGAGTGCTCTGTTGTTTCATTAATGTCACATTAAAAATAAAACCTTATCAGGGTCATGCTTGTCCCAAGTATATGCACAAAAATATCCAATGGAGTCAGGAGTATTTTCAAAATCCTAAAGATCTTTGGAGAACACTAATCATGCTGAATCAGACTAAGCCAGTAGCATTTCATACCAGTGGCAAAAGGTAAATATTTTTCCTATTTAGCATTAGAATCTTCTATTGTTACAACTGTTATAAAAATCAAGACATGGACACATTTCCAGGAAGATAAGTGCTAAAGATTTCTCAGAGTGAGCTTGTGAAATGCTCTAATGCAGTAACGTCATGTGGGAACTATATATAACTTCAATATATACTACATTTCCATACAATACACCTGCAAGTCACATAAAACTCGATGCGCTTGGACAGACAGGAAATCATCTGTTTTCTTGCCTTCGGACATTTACAAGAATGTACCAATGTGACATTGTTGTAAACATTCAAAAGCAAGAAAACAGATGCTTTTCTAATCATACAGTTCAGTTATTCGCCTAAGGGGCAGGAAATTAACAAACCTCTCGAAAAGAAACTACTGAGCTCTGCAAGTTGTTGTTTAACAAAATGGATTTTTCTGCCAAACTTTATCGACCTTTCAGCTTATTGTTAATTTAATTCTATATTAGATATTCAAATACACAATGTGAAACTGTGTATGTAGATCTAAAATACATCCAAATTCATTATAATCAACATTTTATCTCACTTTTTGCCTTAAATACTAAATTAAATACTAAGCATGAGACAGCTCTTTGTGGATGACTTCAAACAATGCACTTTATTCTCAATTTTCTTTAGGACACATATTTTCACAGCCTCTTCATATTCTTCAAGGTGCCATTTCATGCTCCTGTTAAATAATCTTGCATAAATATTTGACCCCTCCAAACTATCACTGCACCCTTAATAACCTTTAGAAGGCAGTATTTACTTTGCTTCTGGCACACCACCAGCCGGGTTTTGCTTGTTGGCAAAATCCACCCAATTTTCTACAAATAATCAAGTAATCAAATTTTGATAAGCAAAAAAAAACATTTTAGAACAGGACATCCAAAAACAGACTTTTTAAAAATTGTTTAAATTATGTGGTTCTACTCTGGTTCACTTCTGGGTCAGTCAGCAGGTACGTTCTTCATTGAGCTGCATAAGCAGTTCATCTGATTGGTTAATGGACAGTGATATTGGCCAAATTGGCATGGGTAAGTCATAAAACATTTTGAGCTACCAGAAAATGAAAATAGGATTACACTAAAATGCATGAACCAATCTGAATATGAATTGAGACATGTCTTTGATGAATGAACAATACTAAAGCTTGCAAAAAATGTCTGAAAAGTAGAATTTACAAGATACAACACATTTAAATGAAGCTTCCAGTCACATTAATTTCATTATTGTGAACAATTATTGAATTTTGTTTGCATTCACCATTGTCGTTTACTTTCCAAGTATGTGACTCACAGAGGATTTATAAATGAACATTAAACACATTTTATTATTTTAAATCATCTTTTTCAAACCCAAAAAATATTACTTTAATATTATTTATATTGACGTATTTTAAGTAATTTTTCTTAAAAATGTGGCTTCAACATCATTCAGGTTATAATTATGTTTTTATAGGATAAGAATATTATATACAATACATATTTTTATAGAATCCGATCAAATCTGTTTTTTTTTAATGCATTTCAAAATTCAAAGCCAGTAGTTCATAGATGGGTTATAAATGAACAACAGAGATTTATTAGTTCAAGATTTATTAGGTAAAGTAATTTTGTCGAGAGCTTTAAAAATGGGCATTCAGCCTTCAGCATGTCAGTTACAGTTTTATTTCTGAATAATGACAACCAATTTCAAAGTATGTTTCTTATAAAGGGATTCTAGAATATCTAAAATATTACTCGTTTCGTTGAAAAGCAACTGAAGAGTAAACATGAGAACAAAAACAGTGTGGTAATTTTGGTATGGACACCATTAAAAAGCAAGTCAACTTCACCTCAGCAATTGTCTCAAGGAAACTGTGTCCATTCAACTTTAGAAACACAAGCTCTTCTTTCTCCGGAGCTTTTGTACAAATCATGCTTAGAACAATTCTTTCGCGGAAAGCTAAAGGAGATGTTCCAGCATCTAATCGACTGCCACATTGCAAACTGAAGTCAACGCCAAACCAGCATGCGCGTGCCTGCGTGTGTCTGTTTCCAAAAACAGCATACAACCCCACAAGTCACATTTCTTACCGGCAAAACGTCCTCTTTCGGTGCGGAAAGAAGAATCCGAATAAAGTCTACGGCGCAGGAGTAACTTCTGTCGTTTCGTGAATGAATCCCGCGTTCCTCTCACCGCTCGTGCTCAGCCGCCATCTTCCTCCCGTACCGACCGAGAGTGAGGAGCGGGAGCGGGAGCTGAAGCGGGGAGGAACCCAACAAACCCCTCAGAAGAACTTCTCTGCTCTTCCATCCATGAACTACAGTACAGAACCTTCTTCTTGCAGTATTGCGATGTGAATATTTTCAGTTTCAAAACATTTAATAGCCCATACAATAAATGACGTTATAGAAAGGTCAAATTATATAAGTAAAAATAAGATGTTTTTATAAATTGTGTGCTCATGGTAAATACCCTCAGTTGGAGAGATAGTTGAAACACAAACCAGATGTTCTTCAACGGAAACCCACAACTTAAATTCATTCAAGATTCTGTAAAAGCTTACCTCTATGTGGACAGGTCATTAAAATGAAATTTCCTAAATATTACATGTTAACATTTATACCTCATCTTCCTACCGGTTCTTTAATTATGGCTAAAGGAGGGAACGCAACATAGTTGACTTTATAGTTGTTGTTTTTTTTTTATATAAAATATATTTTGAAGACAAGCCTCCACTCACCATTGAATGACTTTTAAGTACCTCCTAACCCTTTTCTCCTTCTTTTTTTCTTTTGGCTTATTCCTTCAGGGCTCGTCACGGACGAGTCATCTGATTCTATCTAGCTCTCTCCATTGCATCTTCTTCCCTCAAACTTTATGTCCTCTCTTTTTTCACCCATAAGTCTCCTCTTTGGTCTTCTTCTTGACCTCCTGTCTGGCAGCTCCAACCTCAGCATCTTTCTACCAATATGGGCATTTTCTACCAATGAACATAACTTTAAACTACACTTAAGTAGTTGTGGTCTGGTGGAGATCGACTTCTGATCGGAAGGTCACTGGTTCGATCCCCAGATCCACCGAGTTAAAGGTGGCATGAGTGATGAAACACTTGCTCTCCATCTTCAACAATCACAGCTGTGGAGCACTCGAGCAAGCACCAGTTCCCCGACTGCTCCCCGGGCCGCGCAGCCATGGCTCCCACTGCTCCGGGTGAGTGCTCACGGTGTGTTTGTTCACTGCTGTGTGTGTACACTGGGATGGGTTACATGCAGAGCACAAATACCAGGTATGGGTCACTCCATATCTGCCGCACTGGTCACTTCCACTTCACTTTATATAGTCACCATTACTTCTCTGAACATGTTCAAATCATCTCACTCTGATTTTATCTCCAAAAAATCTAATATCAGCTCTCACTGATTATCTCATTACTGATCCTATCCATCCTCGCCACTCCCAAAGAGAGCCTCAAAATTTTAAGCTTTTCTACCTCCAGCTCTGCCTCCTGTCTTTTCTTCAGTGCAACTGCCCCTAATCCATACAGCATTACTGGTCTCACCACAACATCCCTGACACTTTTCTTCATCCATTCCAACCTGCTTGTTTATGTCTCCTCACCTCGGTTTCCACTCTCTCCATTGGTCTGCACTGTTGATCCTAAATATTTCAAGTCTTGAACCTGACACTCTGTTAACTTAAATAAAACAGGTTTGAATGTGGCATGCCACATGTCACCAGATCTGTACATTTTTGCCTCAACCCTGTTCTAGTATGCAAACTTCTCAATCTTCAGACGAGCCAAGAGGACCTTAATTAGTGCAACAGTTGTGTTTCATGATGGTTGAACCAAAAATGTGTAGGGCAGTAGCTCTCCAGGCCCAGAGTTGGTGACCCGTGATGTACACCATTTAGTAACTTGGGTGAATTTGGTATTTAACATTTACATTTATGTATTTGGCAGCCGCTTTTGTCCAAAGCGACTTACAGCAGGGGAGAAACAATATGCAATTTGTTAAAAAAATGTTACGTTCTTCACATCAGAGGATATATATAGAAATAGAAAATCACAAAGGATCATCCACAAGAAGAGGTCACTTTAATTTGGCACTTATCACACATGAAAATATTCAAAGCATTTTTACAGAAAAAGACCTGAACAACATACAGAACAAACAGATGCTTTTATGACATGCAACAGAGATCCACAGAGAGGAGCATCTTGTAATGGCCATCTAGTCCAAGCTCTGGTCAGTCTTCAAATGGCTTTCAGAGATCTAAGTAGGCACGATCCCCGACAGAGAGAAAAGGTTCGTCTTCAGAGAGAAGATTTCAGTGTACGCAAGTCCAGAGTCTATTTCACTCATCTCCAGAATTTCCACACGCAATTTTCACTGTGAAAACCAAACAGGGCTTTGAGGGCTAAACCAACCCCTTCTGTTTTTTTTTCAGTGTGCAGGCAATTCAGAAGTCAAGGATCAAGAAATCCTTAAAAATAGATGCCTGTTAACTTATTTAGCAGGCAATATCAGAAGATTAGAATGTGTTCAAGAGTATGCATCAATTACAAGGCAGGCTGAATTGAAAATCATGAGGGTTTTAATGTCACAGACTAATTTTTATTGGGAGGTTTTTGATTGATGAGAATCATTTCTTAGCAAAATGAAAACTATTTAATTACTTAGAAATATTTCCTTTAAGCCTGTCAGTTTCAAGTTGTCCGGTATTTTATTTCATGCAAAAACATGACAAATCTGCAGAAAATGTTACATTTTGTGTTGCTCAAAAGGAAATATAGTTTGTTAGAACTTGTGTCTTTTGAAACTGTTAGAATGTGTACCCCAAAAAAAAAATTCAGAAACCTAAATGCCAATTCTAAAAAGCCCTTGATGCTTTCATTTCCAGTTCGAAGACCCACACACAAAAATCTCTCTACATACACATGGATGAATTTCTTCAGAACACCTGATAATTATAACAAGCACAATGAATGCAGTAAAGGATGCAAGTAACAGATTGTGGAGACAGTTCTAGACACAGCACGAAAAGGACAATATCGCCGCCCACTGGGTGAAAACACACAGTACACAATTACAGAAAGAGCAGCTACAAAAGAAAAAAACACATTAAAACAAAGTCATTCTGTTTAAAAGCTACAGTCTTGTGTGTGTTGAAGCAGTTGTAACTGAACTCTCAGACTCTCTAAGAACTAAGTTTAACACTTCCACCTCAAAATGTTAGATACTCCTCTTAACGTCTCCGTGGACAAATCCCTTCCGATCACATTTACATGATGATACTTAAATTCACAATGACGGAGAAGTCACAAAATGTTATTGACTGTTAAGAATCTAAATTGTCACTTATGCTCTAAAACATCTAGAGACAAAACAAAACAACATATCGAGTCATTTACCTTCAAGAAATGATAACTGTGCTAAATGCTTATTAGAGAGCTAAATATCAAGAAGAGCTGTACAAAAAAACTGGAAAAGACCTGCATGGCTTTAAAGGAACTTTGAACTGCCGCTATCGGTATATATAATATTTCCTTAACCACAGCTTAAAACCACCCTTCAATTGAGGAAAAGTGACGAATCCCATTATTTCACACCATAGTACAAGAAATAACAGTTTTCTTCCAAGCAGAAGGCATGAGCAGCTGCATCTGATGGCTTTTAAATGCAATAAAAACATGAACATGCACTGCAGCCTCCTGTAAGCAGTAGTTTAAAAGCACAGTAGATACTTATGCCGCAAAGTCATTTAAAGGAACAGTTCGCGTCTAAATAAAACGTCAATTAGGACTTGAACTATAAAGGAGGCTTTAGTTTTGCTAACCATGTCCTTTAGTACCATGCTCATTCAACAGTTCAGGATAGCGAAAGGCCTTGACAGACTTAAGCCCAAGGTGAACTTCACTTTGCATGTCTCGCTATGAAATATCTCAGTTTCCCTGTTTTAATATGCAATGCATGTCTTTTGGGTGTAGCGTGGGTTCTACTATAGCTTAGTTCATTAAGTTAGGTTGACCATCTCAAAGCCCGTCCCTTTTAGGACTTGTTGCTGACAAGAAGCAAGAACTGTAACTGCTCAAAGACTTACCAAAAAAATTTTTTTACCAAGAACTTTGGAGACACAGAGAAGAGCTACCCTCAAGGACAACACCTGAATGTATGTGCTGCATTTGTACCAAAATGGCCCAAAAAGTGTGTTCTCCATTTTTTAAACAACATTTCAGATGTATAAAAACACAACTTGGTGTGAAGTGTTGGTCTTTAAGAAATTCTTGGTGCTAATGTGTGGTTTTGTAAAAAAATTTTATGCTAGCGGCATCTAGTCGAGACATCGTTCACTGTTAGAGCATGTAAGCACATGTTAAAGTAATGTTTTTATCACTTAAACACTATACATGTTTACATATCCTCATTTGATTCCCAAAATGTTATTCATGTAGTTTATTAGAAGGAATGTTCACAGCACAAAATATGTAGAGGGGGATATGTCTAGAGGGGAACACCAAGTAACTGGTTAGAGATAAAACGTAGCAGGATAAGAAGACTTCCTGATTTTGACTTCACAGACAAAAACACTATCTTACTGTATTTATTGGTCTTTAATAAACATGTGAGTGTTAATAAACGCAGCTGCCTCATGTAAATCCACCCCTAACAATAAACACATTGAAACAAAATAAACCATAAGACCTGGGCACACAAACAACCAGGAACTACTTGCATTATTTATATTTGAAATAAATGTGGTGGAAAAGCAGGAATTGCTGCGAATGCACACTTCCTAGAGATATCTCAAATTAAATTCACTAGGAGATGTGCCTGTGAATGCTTTACTATAGTAAATCTGGGGGGGGGGGGGTTTATGTGCACACAAATTTGGCCTCTCTGACGTGTGAAAACATTCTATGCACTTATTTGTTATATAGGCCCCAGAGATATAAATATATGATGGTAAGATCTATTCAAAAGGGGAAGCATAATTTCATTTCTGCAGATGCTTTTCATCCTCATTAGCTATTTTAAACAGACCTGTTACCTTAGTAAAAACATAGATTGTCATGTTGATCACAAGCACAATGCTTTACTGTTTGCTCGCTTTGTGGCTATCCACACAACTTTCAAAGCAGACAGGTTACTTCGTCTTGTCTAACTTTGGATATCGAAGCAAATTAACCCCCTTTTCATTCCTCTCACTATATTTGTCATATGAAAGAACTGTGTACACTGTGGCAATTTTGTTAATAAAAACCCTACAAAGGCAGATAAAAACTCACTCAAAGCATTGATGTAAGAAAACAAAAAAACTACAACCTCAGAGTGTGTGCAAAGCTCAACTATAATTTGCTTTAAGTAAGGTTTACACTAAATGTAAGTCAAACATATGTCGGCAAAGCTTTACAATATGCACAACAACATTTTTGTCGTGTTTTATTTGCATTGTCTGATTCAGACAACCCCTTTTCTATGTAAACCATGAAAACTACATGTTTAAAAAAATGATGAATGATAAAAGAAAATTATTTTGGGGCTCTGATATGGGAAAAAAGGTTTATGACCTGTGTATCAAATGAGGAATATTATTTTAGTATTAAAATTCGGCTGTAAACACAATTCTATTCACAAAAGATTGTTTAAACATGAACATTGATTTAGAGTGAGAGGAATCAATTGGTCAAGCACTCTATTTTTAAGCCATTTTTCCGCACACGCTCATAATTTGAGTTGAAAACCAGGGAATTAAGACTATAGTAATTCAAAGGAAGTGCAGTTTGGGCTCAAGTCTGCACTTACAGAAACATCCTAATCTCTAAACGAGAACTTTAAGCTTTACAGGCAGGAAGTAAAATCCAGCGATGACAGGTGTCTGTTTGTTTTCCCCTCAGAGAGTCCTGTGCTTCAGTGTTGTAGTGGAGCGGTGCTGTGCGTCACCTGCTGGATCCAGGGCAAATAGCGGCTGACCCTTGAATACACCCCTGGTGAAGAGGGCTCTCCACAACCATGACCCCATGAAATGACTCCAGTCAGCACCCAGCGGCCAGCCTCACCCTGGCAAACAAGGGGACCGCCGCTGTCACCCTGGCAGCTGTCTGCAGGCTTTCTCAGATCGGACGCCATGCTTCCTGCACACAGCATGTCGTGGCTGGTGAAGCGCTCGCCGTAGCGCTTCTTACACTGCCATGAGGAGAGAAGAGGCACCCAGGCTTGCAAGAGAGTGCTCGGATGCTCTGTGTCTGGAAATGAAAAAGTACATTTATATCCATGTAATACATATTTTGAACAGTTTTAAGTAGGGATGTCCCAATCCGATCACTTGATCAGAAATCGGGCTCGATCACATGATTTGTCTCCGATCAGGAATTGATCAGGACTCAATTTCGTTTTTTTATTTTATAATCTTGCGTATAAATATATCTGTATTTATTTTGTTCATCTTTAAAACATCTATACAAAAACAGCAACACACATGGTAGGCAATTGACATCATGGTGTCCAATCAAACAAGCTTCTGCTGCTCAAACATCCACTGACGTCTGCAAGGAGATCTTCTGCAAAAATCCATATCCACACAAAAAAACTAATTTAAGCAGATAATTCGCAAGGCATTGTTTGTCTACGTTATTACAGTTCACATATTTTCTACGTTGTTCTATAGATGCATTTACTTCAAACACAACAGATTTCATTGGTAATTTTCCCAATAAGCTACAAAATTGTCATTAAATAAACAATTCTACTCTGAAGCATCTCCACAAGAAGAATGAATGCAGTAAAATTAGAGCTGAATATAACAATAAAGTCTCTTCCTTAAGAGATGTTGAATATTTTAAAAAGATTATTTAAATAAATCACATCTGTTTCGTCAGTGTTTTTGATTCTTTCTGTATGTCTTAGAAAAGTATCAGTTCGAGACTCTGTACCAGCAGATCCTCAAAATCAACTAACTCGGGCAAAAAAACCTGATCGGGACATCCCTGATTTTAAGTGCTAATGCACAATCATACATATTTATTATACATATATTCACAGTTTTCTTTATATCACAGTTGTCAATTAATGTGAAAACTCATTGTTTTGGATGAAAATAAATGATCAAAAACCAACTGAGAATTACCTGTCATTCCCCACCCCGTGATGACACAGGACGCAGGCCTCTTGCCCCACTTGCTGCCAGGTGCGGGTAGACAGGCCGCATTGGTGTGAGGATTGAAGGACACACACTTTCCCTCTGAGCCCTTCAACCTGATGAGAGCGACGTCATGCTCCCAGCTCTCGCTCTGGTACTTCTTGTGCACCTCGATGTGCTCCGGAGTGAGGACGCGCTCGAAATCATCCTGCTCCCGAGTGTGATAGTCACCCAGCTTCACCACGTACCGCCAGGCTTCATTCCCAAACCTGAAGAGTACAAGCAGGAGCCTATCAGAGACATGCATTCTCCTCCATCACACTTGTGTTTGAGAGGGGCGTTATAATTCATAGTTCTTTGATAAAGCCATTCTGCTTTGTTACAGAGCATACAATGTAGTTGAAAATATAGATCACAATATGATTATTTCAGTAGACAAAAAAGGCCTTCAGTCCGGTATGTTAATCCTGTTGTTCTGAGAGAGGTTGTTAATGAAGGAATGTGCATTTTAAGAAATGTTTACGAATGTGAAGAGAAGGCAAACTCTACTCTTTATCTGTTTTTTCCATCTTGAGGACTGAAAGTGACTAGCACACAATGAATTGGATTGGAAGCGCTTCCCCAATGTTTTTGCATATCTGTGTTTGTTAAAGTGACCAGAGCTCTGGGGAGGCTCACAGACACAGGTCAGTCTTCACTTATGATTGCTTTTCGATAAAACCTGATTTGATTTGACTTCTAAAAGCTTTGCTGATTTTTTACAAACTACACTAATGATTGACAACAAATCAACAAAAACAATAGTACAAAAACATGTGTCACTAATCAATCCTAATGACAGCTTGAATAATCACTTTGGCATAAATTTGTTGTTTTTTTTACAGACATTTTTTACAGCTTTCACTTTCAACTTTTTATGCAAAAAGATCCCAGTAAATTTCAATTTCTTTGATCTGACAAAAAGCATTTGAAGACCCTCCCAAAGCCATTATTAATGTTATTTTTTTGGTAGGTTAAAAACTTCTTAAGAACTCATATAGCAGCAAAATTTGTGTAATATTTTAAGATTATTCTTAGAAAAAATTGATCTATGATGACCCTGAATAGAAATGGGCGTAAGTAAAATCTTTTGCCAGAGAATGCAATTTTTCAAAGGATATTATAATTGTTGCTAGAGAAATAAATTGTTGAAAGTAATTGCAAAACTTTATGAGAGAACGCAATCTTGGTGAGGAAGTGCAAAACTTTTGCCAGAAACAGCTTTTGGCAGACAACTTTATCTTCATGAGCAAACTTAAAATGTTCCAAAGAAGAAAAAAAACAATATTTGTGAGGATTGTAACTTTTTGCCAGAGATTGCAATCTTATGGAAGAGAAAAGCCATGATTGACAGCTGTACCTCTGCATGTTTACTGAGCACTGAGAAAGAGTGAGTCTCTGACCGTTTGAAGCAGTGTGCGGCGGTGAGCAGCCAGCAGGAGTTGATGAGTGTAGCGCCACACAGAGGCTGATTTCCCTTCAACTGAGATCGGAGCCAAATGGAGGCCTGCCAGGGCCAGTCACCCCTGAGAGAGAGACCCGTGTGAAACAAAAGCATATGTTCTGGTGCGAACGGAGGAGATGAGGAGGAGAGAACCTGACAAATGCTATCAGGTGCTGTGTGAGGTGAGAGTTTGAAAATGTCAAAAATACACTTTTCTTACTTCATTTTATTACACTAGTATAATAATAAAGTTTAATAAAACAATACCATCTTGAGTATCTGTACTTTTTTCATGTATTTTCATATGTATTTTATTTCATATGAAAGTGTGTATTCAGAGAAATCGTATGTGTGTCAGAGAACACAACAATCTCAAACCTCTCAAGTTCAGCAGCTACAAAAAACGTGGGAGAAGCACGAATGCTTAAAACCGCTAACATAGAGTTATTAAAGTGCCCCTCATTTCCTTCCCCAGCTTGAGCTAGAACTGGTGGACTGTCTGAATGAATATGTTGAATATGAATGAATAAATTGGCTCTTATTTAAAAGAGCTAAATAAGAACATTTCAAGAAAACTTTAAAGGCTGGTGACACCTGTGCCATCGTGGGGTTTTTATGGATTTGTGCTGCATAACCATACAATAGACTTGTCGATAATAACCAAAGCCACACAAAAAATTCTTCAATGAAGAAATAGATTTGGAAGAATGTTGGAGTCAGGTTTCATCTCTACTATTGATAGAAAAAAGCTAAAGAAGCCAATGAAAATTCAATGTGTTCTATACTCCCATCTCTTTTTTTACACTTAGTTTAGAAGTGGTTAATGGTAGATAAGTTTTTACCTGAGAGATTTGTATCCTCCAACGATCCTCTTGCTGCGTCTCTCAGCGCCAGCTCTCAGGCCGCAGGTGTTTGTGCCCACCACTGCCACATCTGCCTCGGGCTCGGGAATAAAATCACACACCACTCCAGCATCCTGGCCGTGCTTACAGGCATGGCTATCCTGGCCTTTAGATGGACACTCTCCAAGGAAGGACTCCTTCCCTGTGCACCGCACATTAGTGAGATGCATGGTGCCCTTTCCTGCTCCAAAATAACCCGTCGGGCGTGCCTTTGATTCTCCACTGCCACGGAGAAGAAAACAAGTAACACAAAAATTGGCTAATAAATCAGAAAAAAGTTAAGAAATCAAAACGTAGTCAAACTCAAATGATAAATAATACAAATAAAATCGTAAAAATTGAGTGTAGTTTTTCTCCATTCTTTGCAAAGTGGTGTGTTACAATGTACATTTATTTGTCTTGAAGGTTCATTCGTAAACTACATCATTAGCACAGAGGTGACCCTACTTTTATAAAAAAAAGATGTCTTTTTGTCTTACAGAAGAATAATTCCACTTAAGTAATGAGGATTGTAAGCAGTGTAAATCATTTGTATGAGTGAACACCTGATAAAGCTATATTATATTTTATGTCCTTCATAGGCTGCTATATATTGTCTTAATAGCTTTCATAATGTTGTCAAATTTTATTTTTATTTTTGTTTAGTTTTTTTATTCTTTGTGAAATAAGGATCCATCTTTCCCAAGAAACCTGTTAATTACCAATTATTTTAGTTTTAAATTAAATAAATGTAGATTTATTAAATTATTTTATTCACAGGTTACCCAAATCACAACAGCAAAGTTCAAACTAGTTTATAGCTCTGAAGATGAAACAAAATAAAATAAAATATGAACAAATAATACATGAATTTAGCATTACATAATTTTGTGATTAAATGTAATAGTTGCAAGTACGCAAACGTATGTGAATGTAAGTTTGGCACTGGCTTTCACACCTCTCTTTCCTTTGGGTTTTTGAAGTCTTTATTGGACTTATCGGGACAACAACACGATAAGCTTTTTGCTATCCATTCCCTTCTGTAAACTTCTTCTGCTCTATTTCCTGTTGTGAGTCGATGCAAAGCATATAGAGCGCCCTCCAGTGGCTCTTTTATGTCTCAAAAATTCTTTAAACATCTGATCAAAAGAGGCAGCTTTCATTGGTCAACCACGATATTATTGGTTTTTCACCCGCACCGTTCTGATGGCCAGATGTGTGAGCTCCCACCTGCTCCCATCATTTTGAGCTTGGGGTGCGTACACATGCATCATTTCCCACTTAATATAGCCATAGATGTGAGCCTTAACTCAAATAATTAGAGGCATCGCTTGTCAAAGGGTAACCAGAAGGGGGTTTCCTGAGGCATAACAATTTTGAATGAGCACTATGGCAGTTTGTTCAGCAGTCTCAAACCCCCCCTTGAAAGGTCCCCCCCTGTTTCCTAGCCACCTAGGAGTTTCCCAGCCACCTGCAGATTCCATAATGCCCCAACATCAAATGTCACATCCATTTAATGTATTATTCTACTTGGTGCTATATGAGTCTCCACTAGTCAATAAAAATAAACCTCATGTGGGGGCCAGCTTTGGTTCTTATGTGTTAGGACATATATTCATTGCATTTCTCAAGCCAATAACAAACACACTACAGCAATAGATTGAACCGTCCACTCACATTACTTTGACTTGAATAACACACATAAGAGACATCACCCTACTGGAAGCCACTCTTAAGTTCAATGGTCAACAAAAAACAGACCTTTCTGGACTTTCACAAAAGGGTTTGTAATCTGTTTCTAAACCCATTTGGTCGCTGGAACAATTGATTTTTGCAAGTTTGAAAGCAATGCTTCTGTTCCCGGGAACACTTGCAGAGTGGTCTAAGGGAGAAGTTCCAGCTATCTCAGGCAGAAATGGAGAGCTGCCTATGATATGTACGGATCAGAATTTACAAAATGATCACAAACCAATGGTTAATTCGGGATGAAACTTATCTCGAATAAAGAATGATCAAATAATTCCCAATGAGAAAGCACTATTAAGAAAGGATATGGGTTTCAGTAATGCTCGAGTTCACATTCAACACATAGTTTTGTATAATATACAGAGATCTAAGACTTTCGTTTACTTAGCTCCATATATTTGTCATTCTTGAGATTTTATTGGTTGTGAGCAGTGTTTGAGATACTTCTGAGCTAAAAGTATAACATGCAAATGGACCCATACGTGAATCCAAGCTGTGCGCAGACAACTGCAGCATTGACGTCATTCCAGCCGTGATCACAGACGCTTCCCCACTCGCCATTCAGCAAGACCTCAACTCTGCCCTCCTTTCTATTGTCACCACCAGCCAGTCGCACCTGAGGCTCTGTAACATAAGAGAAGAAGCAACAGTGAGACAAAACAATAATACAATCTTTTAAATAGATGATTTATAATAATGAAATATAATGGAAATAACAATAATCAGAAAGGTTGCAAGTGGACAATTTGAGCAAAATGTATGATCTAAAACTCTATAAAAAATGAACTTCAGGGTTGTTTCGCCATTGTTCTTTACATTTACATGAAAAATAGACCTAAAATACTTCTGGTCCTGATGGTGACTTTTAGCATAGATAGACCAGTGTTGCTTACACACTATTATTAACTCTAGGAGAGAGTAGTAGAATGAGACCAAACAAAAAAAGATATATGTTCCTTTAACCCAGTGTTTCTCAATAATTACACGCCCCCCTTAGGAAGAAAAAAAAACATCTTGCGCCCCCCACATAACTACAAATAGTATTGTTTGTCTTTAAATGTGTTATAAGTACACCTCTGCATAACACTGTATCCTTATTAACGTATAGAAGAAAAAAGAAAGAAATATGGACCAGCTTACAACAAAGAAAAGCTTTATTAGCTGTAGCAGAAAATATTTAAGTTGCATCTGAAATGTAAAAAAACATTAAATCCTTAATAAAACTATAAACATTGTTTGACTGATCGTGATTGCTGGCAATATTCGGAGCGTTTTCGCTGAAAAAACTCAAGCAGCTTATAAGCGTGATTGGGGTGTAATGTCTAAGTGAAGCCTTCATTTATTTGGCTTCATGCGGTCCGCTGCCAACATTTTTAGACACAGTAAGCACACCTGTCTCTACTCTTCTCCCACCGTATTCACAGTGAAGCCTAGCGCTACCACACGTCGTCATATTTCCTCGTCTTAGCTTTTGGGAGACTTTTGTTTGTCTCTTTATCTCCGTCTCTCTCCGCCTGTCTTCTACACTTGGTGTCTACACTTCATACTCTACCAATGAGAGCGCCACTGCCTTCTAATGTAGTGGAGTGGTATTGCATTTTATTGTAGAACAGTAAAAAAAAAAATTTGAAAATTAAAAAAGCTTGTTCATCGAGGTCAAACGCGCCCCCCTTGACGGAGCTATGCCTAACTATTTGAGAACCACTGCTTTAACCCGTGTATGGTGTTCTAGTCTGTGGAACCCGTGTTCAGTTTTCATCAAAAAAAGAAAGTTATACAAGCAATTATTGTTTGAAACTGAGATTATGCATGTATATGCACCTGTGAGAGTGTTTCTGTAGAGAATAGAGCAAAAGTGTCCAAAATTAGTGCAATTGGCAGCAAAACATGTGATATGCTGGTGTCCAAAAAAAGGCGAGCTGCTCAATCATTCTCCAAAACCAATATGAACGCGGAAAAATTGAGATCTGGTGGCAATTTATGAACGATTAACTTATTTAACCAAGATGGCCGAATAACTAAAAAGGAACTTGTTGTATGTAAAACATTAAAGTATAAACTTGTTGGTCACCATTTATATGTAGCTTTCCTTACTTTGGCTGCTACTTAAAACTGGAATTCATAAGACAGAGGAAGTGCCTTGTAACTGATGCTTTTTCCTTCATTGTCTTTTTAGCATTTATTTCACTAAACCGTTACAGATCATTGCAATTTGATACCCAACATACTGTACAGTATATAGCTCTGCTCTCATTACAAGACCCCACAGTGCTTCTTGGTGGGATACAACAGAAAGACTAGTTTCTAGGCTTAGCCCCCAATGTTCTCAGTCCCCAGAAACTCTAGCATTCTTCTAGTCTTATACTAGCCCTTCTTGTGCTTATCATGACAGCCTACATGCTGATAATATGGTGGGCTTGCAAACATGAAGAAAAAAATGTTGTTGGACATGTGGGACTGGCATGTACGCGTGCGGACATTCACTTGGCAAAGATTTTGGCTGCGTTATTCCAATTCTGAGCAAAATGTATGTGATTTCTTTCATGATGGCAGACACCGTCCTGACAGAAATTTGCATATCACAGAACAGGGCTCTTGCTTTTTGTAGCACGTTATGTCTTCTGAACTCAGAAATAAATCCATTGCAGTACTCCTTATGCTCCCGAGACACTTTCAATCCTTTATATTTGTTATAGGAAGTTTCCATTCACCAGATCCTGATTCAAACTAAAAAGACCAAAAAGAGGCTGAATCAAGGGAATGGAGATTTTAAGTTTGTTTACATCCTGCCCTTTAACTTTAGCAATTGTTTTAGTTTGATGGTCGTCATTTAAATTGTCGTATTCTAAATTAATTACATTTAATTGAATTAAAATTAAATTAAAAGTAACCTTTATATCACGTTACTCATTATTTTTCTCTCCCATGGACTGAATGTATTTTTCTTGTTGTGGACAATAAATTCCTGTTTGTGTCTGCCCTCTTGTGGCCTCAACAGCGATGAGGGAGTACCTCAGGAACCCGACCTTAATTTAAAACACAATTATTCAAGCATACCTACAATGTTACCAATCAAGTACTAAAATACCAGTGTATTGTGCTGTAAGATGACAAAGCTTACATTGTGTTTGTACCAGGAAAATATTTGTTTACTGCAGTAGTCAAATGTCAGAGGTAGCACTCTAATTCTCAAGGGCTGCGCAATACTTTATTGACATTCAAAAAGACGTTTTATCAATAAAAGTGAGTGGAAGGACAGCTACAATGTCCATATTTATTCCTGCCCTCTGTCAACAAGTGACATTTAGCTCCCATCTGAATTTCAGAAAAGGTGAGCGGAACATGTACAGGAAAACACACAAAAGGCCTCAGTGTTGCAATGTGCAGGAGATAACCTACCAGTGCTTTCTGGAGCCAGAGGAACCTCGTTGTTTTCCACTCTGTGGCAGCGAATCCCAACATCTTCACTATGAGAGCAATCGTGTCGACCCCAAACACTATGTTTACACTCCAGCAGAGAGCTTTCGGTGCTTTCACACTCCACATCGTCCAACAGAATCAGACCCGTTCCTTCTCCAAACAAACCAGAGGGGGCCACCTCTGCACCACCCCTATATGAACACACACATATGTGATGAACTCTCAATAATATAAAGTGACTATACAAGCACTTAGCCTTTAACAAACTTTATGTAAACGTCCAAAGTGAATAGTCTCAACACATACATTGGGCTACTAAAACCAGTTGGCTTAGCTACAAAACTCAGTGGCACATGTGGCAAACTCTGCACCTGGAGGACCGTAGCTCAGCAGAGTTTAACTACAGCTTTATGATGCAGCTTAGTAAGTACTTCAGGCTTCTTTAAGCGCTTTTGCTTCGTGTGGAAACCATGCTCAACTGTAGCTCTCAATGTAGTGAGTGTGACACTCCTGATTTACTGCTAACCTAGTGAAAAATATCACATATATCAGTTTTAAATCATTTGTTTTATATCTAAATAGCATTACTTTGTTTTGGTAACACAAGAATTTTCTTATGTTGTGCCAACAACGTATTCCTTTGTGAAGCTTTGAAGCAATCATTTTGATTGATTGATTGATTGATTGATTGATTGATTGATTGATTGATTGATTGATTGATTGATTGATGTCCCATGTTTTGTCAAGTAACTTCTGACAAGTGACTTCTATACCTGCTTTACTTTCAGTGTTATGTGATTCGTTTGTTGCCACCATCAAGCTCATTTTGGGTGACAGGCAGGGTGCACCCCATGCAGGCTCCCAGTCCATTGCAGGGTAACGTTCTATAATAATTTATGGTTACAGAAAAGTCCAGCAAAGTGGAAGTTGACAGGTCAGCTGCTCTTCTCCCTTGAGGCGAGCTAGCAGCATTGGTAGGCAGGAATGATGTGTGAGAGTTGGATGACTTTGCTAAACTAATGTGTTAATAACACATAAACACATTTAAGTTAACATGTCATATTTGTATCTGTTAGAGATTAACTTAAAATCATCACTTTAATTCTTTAGAATTCTTTAGATGGAAGTATAGAGTTTTTGTAAAGTATATTTTGCCTTTGATCATATAATACGTTCAGTTGTACAGCTACATTTCTGAAACAAACTTTCAATAAGGAAATCTATTCAAATGTATTTATATACATTTTTTTCAAGGCCACAAAGCCAAAGCTTAAAGTAATTCAAAACAATATTAAAAGTTTTGTTAAATTGTTGCATGGGGGAAGTAGATATTTAGCAAATAGTTAATTTAAGGGTGACAGTTCCTTTTGAATTCAGGAACATAGTCATCTTTGTTAGTCTTTTTACAGAGACCATTATAAGATTAAGTTGTAATACAATATGTTATAATAGCTTAATTGGTGGGTGATTTAAGGTAACCAATTCACTTATTTGCATGTTTTCTCTGTTGCAGGAGGCTAAAACATTCTCCCCTCCAGAGAGTTCGCTTTATGAGGTGGATGCAGGCGGTGCATGTGACCTCAGAAAAATAGTCAGATCTGGTGCTAATCACCTCACCATCATGAGACCAAACCAAGAACCATTATTAAATTGAAATTATTTTAATGACTTTTTATTTAAAAAACATTTTTATTAAAATTTAAATAAAACAATTTTTACTATTTGTGTGCTGTGTTTTTCTTGGATGGCAGAAATGCTTATTTACAGAACAAAACAGAATATCTTTCTTTACTTTCTTTTTTACTCAAAAATAAAGAGTAGCATTAACTTTTTTATTTTTCATTCAATAAATGAAGAGTTCAAACGCAAACCCCTCTAAATTCCACAGTGAATTCTCTAAAAAGGATGTTTTTCAGGCTCACAAATTCAACCTCAATCTCAAACATTGCAATTTCCGTTTTAGTTTTAGAAGTGCTAATTATTTTTAGCTGAATGCCAGCGCTTGATGCAGATCTGTAGATTCTTCGGTGAAGCGCTGTGTTATCACATGGAGCAATCTTACTTTATGATTGTTTCTCTGTATAATTAAGACCAATCACAAAGTAGCTCTGAATGCATTTTCAAAGGAATAACTTGATAGGTGATTAGTACAAGTAAAAAGAATTCTTCAAACTAAATAATAGATTAACTGATGATGCAAACAATGCAAACTTAAATATAAGCTCCTTGGAGCTTGTAGCAGCAACGCACCTGAATCCCAGCTGTCTGCAGACTACCTGCGCTTGCTTCTCCGTCCAGCTGTCGTCACAAACCGTTCCCCAGTCACCAGAGTGATACACCTCCAGACGACCTTCCCATGGGTTATCTCCATCCACCAGCCTCACCACACCATCTGAATACATGGAACGACACGTCACACTGAGGACACATCTGCTCAAAAAATGTTGTTAATACTTTTAAGTAAGTAAATTTAAACCTTTTCAACCTAAACATGAAAAGTATTTCACTGCTGCTAAAAAGTCTGTCATTGTTAGAAAGGTGTCTATGAATAGAATGAGACCTGTATAGGGGTTGCAGGACACCCCAGCATCCTCCATATGGTCACAGTTGTGTTGTTCCCAACCACTGTGTCGACACTCGTCCAGCGAGAGTTCATTTCCTGTACACTGCACTGCGTCCAGCTGGATCGGGCCACTGCCCTGCCCAAAATGAGCCCAGGACCAGGCTTTGGGAATGCCCCTGATATATACAAAGATGCAATTTTAGCTTAAGCAACATGAACCTTGAACTTTTGCATGCTGTGTGTGTGCATGCGTATGTGTGCTACATGTTTTCCAGTTATATTTTCCCTAATCTAACTAAAACTAAAAATCTGCTTCTACCCACATATGCTTATTTTCCATCCAATGTAACATTGACACGTCTACTTGACTGCCTACTGTTCACGTTAGTTTTTTCAGCGACTTCCAGTATCAGTCTTAGTCAAAAATAGACCATACAATGTCTCATCTGTCTTGGCAGCAACTCTTGATGTATTTTGGCTATTTGATCATCAATTGAGTATATGCATTAAAGAAAAGAAAGACAGTGTTCTAAACAGAACTTCTTTCTGTTATCAGCTCCGCTTGTTCCTCAAGCTGCTTTTTTGCCCTAGATTACACCAAGCCTAAAGATAGTGTTTTATAAAAATTAGGACATCATTAGCCTAAAATCTTACTATTTTCAAAAGTTTTATAGTTTAATATTCCCCTGTATTGTAATGTGCATAGTTTTACTGAGAGGTTAATATAGAGGTTAAAAAAGATTGTTAAATGACTTTAATGATTTCTATTACTTCATTTATTTGATTAGGCACTGAGGTATAATACTTTTACGAATAGACTACATTAGAGGAAGTTATTGGTAATTGGTGAGGAAGATCTTCATGACATTTAAAGTAATTTGTCAGAAATCTCAAAAAAGAACACATAATAGGTTTTTTGTGACTATTGAAAAAATGTCACAAAATATAGTGTATTATAGTGTACTATAGTGTATTAGTATAACTCATCTCCCTGCATTTGTTTTACAAATCTCAAGAAATTATTCAGTACACAGTTTTTCATATGCTACATCATACAGAACTATCTGATTCAAATGCTGGAAACACTAAAACTGACACACTTGTGATTTAGTTGATTTAATCGTGCAATAACTGAAGTCATGACAATTATCTCTGCAGTAAAAGAGAGCATCTGCACTCTTGTACCATCTTACCGCTTTCATCTCTTCTCTAGATCGACTCTTACATCAAGATGGGAGACGGTATAAAAAAGCAAATGGAAAACTGCACAAAATAAATAATTCACTCTGTCTCTTATCGAGCACAGAGTGGACATACCTCAGTGAACACATCTTGTACTCTTTAAAAACCTAAACTGCAAAAAATAGTTTGAGAAGTTGCTTTGTTTCTCTCAGCGTCCTTAACTCAAACTCGATTTTCGACTCAAGAGTTCAACTATATTTATATAGCACTTTTAAAATAATTTTTTAGATTATTATAATAGATCATGCCCAATTTAATTCTTTATAACATTTTCATTTATGACATTATCAATGTCATTATCACATTTGTCATAGATTTAAACATCCCCAAGCACACGGCAGCAGCACTATTATACATCATTTTATAAACCGTAAAACCCCATAACACTCATAGTATTTAAGAGTAAAAACAGTAAAAAGTGCTCCAAACAAAAACTAAAACCCAAGATGAAGAGATGTACCAGTCATGTGATTAAACAGGCCACATTGCTGTTGATAAAATACCATGCCCGCATTACAGAAAAAAAAAAACATGTACACAAGTTATGGGGGGCATGTGTTTAAAACTTTGTAAAGCACTTTGTAAAGCTTCCATTACCAAACTGTATACGCTCTAATGGAGTGAGCACTTAAAGGTCGCCCTAATGGTCAAGATCAATGTATGGAGTGTAAGATAAACTCCAAACAAACAGAGTGTAAGATAAACACTACAAACAAAACATGAGGAAACAAAATAAAAAAAATTACATACAGGACAAATCAATACAATTTTAGTTTTAATCAACAAACTGGCAACCCCAGATAAAAGGGAGCAGTGGTATCCACTTCCACTAAGCCACCTGACTCCTTGTAAATTGCAGAGCTATCTTTTATGATAAGCAAACACTCTCAATGATTTTGGAAACAACTAAGAGCAAGTGAGTTTCAAGTAAAATATGTTTCATTAATTGTGTACTTGTATGTAATGTATATTTATGTAACTTGTGTACTTTATAGTATCGGATCAAATCCCCAAGTCTACTCCTGAATATTTATACAGTACAAGCACATGCATATTGTTATATTGTTTATATATGAGGGGCCTTGTTTAGGATACATTTAATTTGAGATTATTATAAGAACACTTCAGACAATTCCTTTTAGATTGTCTTGTCAGATAAAAATGTGAAACATTTCACAGTTGTTAAGTCCTTTTGAAATTAGATCAATATAGAATATATTTTTATACTTTATTTATTTAAGGGTATATCTCTAAATAAAATATCATTAAAAGAAAATTGAGCACCATTGGAGGAACATTATCTACATCCGAGAGAGTTCCACCTCTCAAGTAAGACACTGCCAGGTTAGTCGGAAACGATCAGATTATGAGGAAAAACCAGTAAACAAAACAGTTGACAGACAATGAGTGTTCACAAAAAATAACTTAAATATAAGATGTGTGACATGGTGATTGGGCAACAATATGCCAAGGGGATAAACAACAAGTGAAAAGTGAAATCAAGCTGGTATGGAACACAATGACACAATCAAGGAAGCGGATGGGAATGTAACCAAAACGATGGTCTTCAAGCAATAATCAGGACTGGACCAAAGAACTTAAAATCAGAAATGGAATACAAATGACCCCAAACTGAACTCCAAAACCAAATCGGATTCTTTAGCTCGTAATCATGGGGAAACCATTTGTTTGGTGACATTTAACACCAAAGAGAGTTGAGGGAAAAGCACTAAAAAGAGCTAGCTCAACGAGAAGCCAGGCAGTGAATATACAACATAGAGATCCTTAATAAAACACTGCACATGAAAAAGGTCATATTAAGAAATTAACAAAGTGATTTAGTTGTTTTTTAAATGATGGCACCAGAAAAGTACCCCACAAAAATAAAGAGGATGTTATAAAACATTCAATCTCTTCTGCTACCTTTTTAATGCTTTGCTTTCTTAACATTTCAGACTCCCTTCAGAGTCTAGAGGGCAATAATGATTAAAACACATTCATTATCTTAAAAATGATGATCCATCAAGTTGTCGGGTATGCTGAAATGCCATCCTAGATCGATATTCAGATGCATTTATTCAAGCTGACGGGTGTTCATTTCAGACCCAGAGCGTTAGTGTGAGATCACTCACTATAAATCAAAAGAGGTGTGTGAGCAGTGTTTGACGTATTAGCTGTCCACTAAACTCACCCAGCCCCAGCTGCCTGCAGACCACCTCAGCATCCATGTCATCCCACTGATCATCACAAATGGTCCCCCAGTGGCCATCATGGAAGACCTCGACCCGTCCCTCAAAGTCCTCCTCCCCTCCGACCAAGCGCAGAGGAGGGCCGTTGCCTAGGAGAGCAAAGCAAAAATCATGACCCACAGACACGCACACCCACAGAGTACAAGCAGCAATAAATAACCTGACTTCCACTTAGATCTCTGTCTTTTATAACTTCGGCTTGCATCTCTTATTGGTTTAAATCGGGAGCCATTGTTTTAACTTGTTTTCAAGATCCTACCAATATAATATTCAGACACCAGATCAGCAATTCTCATGAGGAACATGTTATATGTGATATGCAGCGGTCGGAATGAGATTCTGATGGATTGTTGGCCTTGAGCAGAAAAACAGGGTTTCAGGATATTAAGCTCCAACTCAATGTTATGTTAGCTGTCTGTGGGGAAAGAATGAATCATGTACTAAATGCAACAAATAATATAAATCAACAATGTAGTTTGTTTTAATATTTATTACACTAAGATTAATATATATATACATATATATATATATATATATATATATATATATATATATATATATATATATATATATATATATATATATATAGAGAGAGAGAGAGAGAGAGAGAGGAGAGAGAGAGAGAGAGAGAGATTTCTTGACCATTTTATTTCTTTAAGCCCACACACAAAAACTAATTTGTTCGGACAGAAAAGCAGAAATTACAGACTTTTTACATGTAAAGTCAAGGAGATTATGCGAGTATGTGGGAACAAGCAAATCAGATATTGGCTTGTTGAAACATCGAGCATTCTCTTGGAGTTGCGAAGTGAAGCAGAGAATGAGGGTTGCCAGATTTGACCAACTATTTCCAGCTCAAAGTCAATATATAACTTGCGCACCTCAATAAAAACCAGCCAAAATCCTCACACAGCAAAAAACTTATTTTGTACTGTATATTTGTAATCCCATGTAATTAAATATACTCAACTAAATAGTATTTAGAGGAGAAATTATTAAATTGAGTACTAAATTGTAGTGAGTTTCTCTGCATCTTCTCAATAAAGAATTGAGCATTACAATAGAACACTCAAAATGTGTATGTTCTCTTAGAATTTGCTGTGGTTTCTTTAACGGGTCACATTATAAATGATATCTCGCTGTTATGAGAAAAAATGTTTGTTTAAACATCTAATTATCCAAAGAAAACCTGTTACTTCATGTCGGCTTTATTCCCTTTTGGGGTCGCCACAGCGGAATGAACCGCCAGCTCTCTGGCATATGTTTTACGCGGCGGATGCCCTTCCAGCCGCACAATATAATAATATAATAATAAAATCTACCAAAAAATTTAATGTATGGCAGAATCAAGCAAGTAACTAATCAAAGCTATCAAATAATTTATAAATCCTGATGAGAAAACCTTAATAACAAAGGCCTCTATTGTACATATTTTATCAGTCAAAACGAATATGGAGTGAAGGACATTGAAACTCAAGGTTAAAAGACTATATGAATAACTAATCGTTGTGTTTTTCAATCAGCAACTAAATGTCTTAATTAGCAAGATTATCTCCCTGTCTCTGCCTCAAACAAGAAAATAGGTGCAGCACGACACAGCATGAAAAACATTAGAAGCACTCGTAGGCAGCTTTGTTGATTATAATGGGAGTAATCTTGTTCGTGTACTGCAAGCGTTTGTCATGGGGCATGATTGAAGGGCGTTACTACAGCATCTTCTCAGAGCTCAATGCTGCGAGCCTCAACAAACCTTCTCTGTTTTTCAAATTCTTCCTTGTGTTTAGAGCTCAGAGAGGTTGAAAGAGCATCTAAATGCAGCAGTGTTTACTCCACTTGTCACTCGAAAGGTCATTAACTTCACTGAAAACACACTGACCTTCAGGTGGTGCGCAGACCACTCCGGCCTCGTTTCCATGGTTGCAATCGCTCGTAACAAACTTCCTGCTCCTGCACTCCAGCAGCGATTTCTCACTGCCACGGCAGCCAAGGCGGGCGTAGTGAAAAAGGCCAGAGCCAGGGCCAAAATATGAGTGCTGGAGGGCTGTGCCAATCTCTCTATAACAGAGAGATAGCAAAACAGAGCAGATGAGAAGATCCAACATGCATTTCAAAGTTTAATTGTTGTTGAATATGTCTCTCCTAAAATCTATACATTTCCAGCAATTAATTCTTTCTTTGCTTAATAAAACAATAATTTTACCTGCAGACAATAAAACACACACATCTGTATTGTAATGTCTGCTGTATGCGTCTGATGTTCTTGTGCTGCCGGGTCAGTTTTTTTGTAACTTTTGGACAGCGCATTTGCTCCGTGTGGAAATACCTGTGTTGCAGTTTTTCTCTGCTTGGTCAGAGGGTTGTGATAAGCATCCATGACATAGTAAACGCCTTCGGGTCGTTCGAAGCTCCCAGAAAAGGTTTTACAGAATTTTGCATGAGCACCTCATTATATAGGTATGCTTTTGATTAGGGAAAACACTAAAACAGGCTATAAATCTCAAAAAAGTCAATAATAGGGTAATTATTAATCCCTTTAACCATTTCAGAAGAGGTTTTTAATTGTAATTAGCATTATATGGAGAAAGAGCTAAGTGAGGTATTTTTGGGGAAGGTCATGCAATGACTTAAAAACAAGTAAAATAATTGTAAAATGTACTGTAAAATGTATGCCCAATGAAGTGATGCCAGAATTGGGGTATTACAGAGGGTACCAGTATGATTGTCTCAGGTCGCTGCGAGAGCCGGGGGTCAAGCGTTAAGCGGCAGACAAGGCAGTATTAAGTAATCCGTGTTATCTTAAATTGTCCACCGGATGGCGCAAAGGTGGTGATTTTCTTAGTGCAAACTGTAGACTATTTGTTGGACGTTAAAAAACACAAATAAACATACAAAGTATACAAATCTTCCTAATATTAGAAACCTAATAATGAACGATGAAAGACTTTAATGACTAAAAAACACATATAAGCATAGACAAAGAAAATTGATTGCATTGGAATTGTTTTTCCTTATTGAATTCTCTCACCCCAGAGCAAGCTGTCGACACAACCACACACTGGCATCCCGGTCCGTCCAGTGTGTGTCACACACTGAGCCCCACTGACCATTCAGGTACACCTCCAGTCGGCCACTGTTTGATGATGAACCTCCAACTAACCTACCGCTCCTGAAGAGAGACAGAGAGAGAGTGAGAGGAGAGAGGGGGGGGGGGGGAAAGAAAAAGGCGAGAAAGAGATGAACCAGATCAAAAGAGCAAGAGAGAGAAAGAGAGAAGCAAGAAACAGAGAGAAAAAGAGATAGCAAGATAAAGAAGCAAGAAAGAGAAAGAAAAGAGATAGAGAGAAGAAGAGAGAGAGAGAGAGAGAGAGAGAGAGGAAGAGAGAGAGAGAGAGAGAGAGGAGAGAGAGAGATAGAGAGAGAGAGATCACAACAATTAGAACTAA